>CM059603.1:57252500-62241250 GCA_030412105.1 Cyclura pinguis
AAATAACAAAACTGACAACTCTATAGCTACAGATCGAGCACTCCTTATCTGAAAATCCTAAATCTGAAATGTTCCAAAATCAATTTGATAACCAGCCATGGAATAATGAGACCAGACACAGAAATTAGGTTAAATAAGGGCCACTTTACTTGACATAACCTATTTAAAACTGTGCTGGCCTAGAAATGAAGCAAGAGAGGGGAGCAACATGATGTGGGGCCATCTGAGGCCAGGTGTCAACCCCTTGACAACTTCCTTAGCTTTCTCTTGGGTGAACCACCTCAGCTGTGAGGACAAGTCAAATACTTGGATTGCTCCTCAGCCAGCCATAATTGGAAGGTAACCCAGAAAGCAATCACTGAAGCTACAGAACTTTATAAATGAGAGCCCAGATCCCAAGTTAACTTCAGAAGTAGCCTCTTTCCCCAATAACCCAGGCCCTGGAACCCTATAAGGGGAAGTTTCAGAGTTCTACGCTATACCAAAAGGGTTGCAATGGTGATTACCAAAGACTTATATTCTCCCCTTGCTACTTGCCAAGTGAAACCCTACTTAATGATTTAATGAGACTATCCAAAGCCAATTGTCAACCCCAGATAAAAAAGGGAAAAATTCCTACCCTGCCCTGAGATGACCAGACAAGTCTCATACTGCAATACAGTGGGAGGATGAGCCACACTGCTAAGATCCAAACAGGCATGTGAGGGGCAGTCAGCCTATGACTCCACTCCCATCGCATGTAGAATTCTGGCACCTTGTGCCAGACACAGAGTACCCTGATCTCTCCCATGGAGGGTATCAAAGTCCTACCCTCACCAACAGCACCATTCACCATGCAAATCCAGGTAGGTAAACTTTTGAAAAGCAGAACCTAGTCTTCTTCCTGTAGCGAACATGAAGGAATAATGGAGGTTTGCTTGGGATCACACATATGCATGCTGCTTGCAAAGTCTCTCAGTAAGGTTGGCACTTTTTTTCCCCTTTAAATTCACTTTGCAAGCAGTGAGCACACAGTCCCCAGCAACCATCATTAATTCCCTCATGTTTGTGATAGGAAGAAAGAAAGAGGGGAAGAACAGATGAAACAGCAGATCCTGCATCAAAAGAGCAGTATGTATCTCATTATGTATATGAAAATATTCCAAAATTTGAAAACATCCAAAAAACAAAACACCTCTGATCTCAATAATTTTGGATAAGGGATACTCAACTTTTCCATGTATTCTGCATATCTGGCACAGAATTTGGCATCTTAAAAAAAAGTCATAAAGCAACATCCTATCTTCCCTGTTAAGAAAGGTACAGTTATGAAAGTATATAGGAGAAACGAAACATGACGGAAGCAGTCTGGTTTTACAGAGATGGAGTTGAGGGTAATAGTGCATTGTTTTGCACAGGTTCACCTAGTACGTTCATGTCTCAGCTGATCTGAAAACTCAAGTTTCAAAGATTCCAAAATCTACAAGTAACAAATTACAAACACAATTACCTGTAATTAGTTACTATGAGACAACCAAGAGCCGATGAAGTTACATTTCAAAAGTAATATAGTGTTTAAGGAACAAAATTTCTTCTCTGGTATCATAAGTGACATTTTGGTTACTGTCAAAAGTTACTTTTAAATGCATTTTAGAGGCATTTTGACACAAATTTTTCCTCTTACACATTTTTAATTAATTATTTTTTAAAAGTAATGAAAGTAAAAAGGATTAAGCAGTCCAACAAACAATATAGCAAAGTATTTTTTCTAACAATGTAACAAACTATAACTGAGTTATTTTGCAAACATAGATAAGGTGTAATAGGAATAAATTACTTTTAAAAATAACTTTCCAAGCTTTGACAAATATTTTGCATAATATCTACTATATGGAGTTTAACACATTTTCATTTTACAGGAAGCCCCTGCCTTTCAGTGTCCCATTATCTGACAACTTGTATTTCAGTGCTTCCAAATTAAGGACAAATTCCATTAATTTGAGGGGGTTCTGCTGTTTCATCAGTTCTTCTTGCCTATGGAGGCTCACTTGGGACTGCTCATCCATGCACACTGCTTGCAAAGCAAGCTGAGAGGCAGGAAAAGGCACCAAGCCAGCTGAGAGATTTTACAAGCAACGCACAAGAGTGAGCCTCCATTAAGTCCTTCATCCACCCTACAGTACAGTACATTGGTTCCAGTTTTCAGCCAATTCTGTTTTCTGACAATGCTCCAGTCACTAATCTGTCAGATAAATGAAGGAACCCTGTACTTCCTTTGACCTGATTAACAGTCATCCTACCCATTCTCTTCCCAGCCCAAAGTGTGGGGAATATGTAGTATGCTGAATGCTTTATAAGTTTGTTTGCCCTTGGATGAAGAACTTATCTTGTAATTTAAATTCACAGGGTATAGAAAACTACTTTATTTAGATCTTTGCCTCACTCATCTCCATGAATTTGAAGTAGGTTACCATACTCGGAGATACAGACATAAAATATCACTTAGGACCACACTAAATTTTAAAACGTAACGGCAAGCCACCTTGGATCCCATCCCAGTAGAAAGGCAGAGCATAAATTCAAAAAATAAATAAACAAACAAGTCTCCAGAGTGTGAAGTTCTGTAGTTCGAAAAATCAGCTAAATATTTCCTTTCTTGTTATATAAACTCGATCATTAACTAGTACAATCAATGTGTTTGTGTTTGATCTTGTGGTTGTGGCTCAGTGAGATTGTGGCTAGCCATAAGAAGAAGTGCAATCATTTTAAAAAGATGGGTCCAAGCAATTTAGGCTGGTAAAAATCAAAGCTAAGCACTTGTGCTTGACTTGAAGGTGTAGAGCTGGAAGCACTACTTGAAGGTCGAAATCCTATGGCTGCTTACCTCAGGATGAGCTTCTCTTGAACATAATGGGGCTTCATTCTGTTAAAATAATAATACTGCATAATCCCCATAGAGATCTATCTGCATTTGTGGTAAGCAAATCCCACTGAACAACTGAAAGTGTTTTGAATTCAATGCCACAATTGATAGTGACCAAAGTCCTGAATAGTCATGGACTGTAACAAAAGCTAATACATGTACCTAAATCTTACCACCTTTTGAATGCCTCACAAGATCCTACAAAACATTTTCTTCCTGCAGTGTTAAACAGTGTTTTAGAAGTTTACACTTTCAGAGCTACTACTGGGTTACTGACAAAAGTTAACTAAAGATGTAGAGCTCCTTATAGGCCATTTCTGCACTACACTGTTATAGTGATCTTATTCCACTTTCAACATCCTGTGGAATTCTGGGTTTTGTAGTTTACTGAGACCAAAGAGCTCCCTGGCTGAGAATTCTAAAGGCCCCTCCCTAAACTGCAAATCCCAGGATTCCATGAGATGTTGAAAGTGGAATAATAGCACTATAACAGTGTGGTGTGGAAATGGCCATAGTTCAGTAAGGTCCTATTTTTCAAAAGGTTATTTAAGTTACAAAGCATTGTTTTAGCATTTCACAACTTCACTGGCAACTAGGGCTTGGTTTCGTCTGCAACCTATCACTGACATTGTGATAAAAGAATGAAACACAATATCGTATCACCATAAAACATTTCATAAGGAGCTTAATATGCAATTTAATTTAGATAATTGATTTCTGATTATACCCTTACTGTCAATAGCAATGGGGCTTAATGCATAGAGAATTGGCTAACAAAGCTCCCTTTCCATAATGTTTCCTTTTTGCTATGGAAAATGTCATTTTATAACTGCAGAACTGCATTGGAGTGGTTAACTATTTAGAAAAGGAAATTCTACTAAATATCAGACAAATTTTTGAAGAAAACTTAGATAGTTACCACCAGTGTTTACACAGAGATCTACTAAGGTGGGCCCCAAAACTATACAGAATAATTTGTTCAATAATATGTTGAGGGACTAATAGGAGTACCAGTCTTCTTCAATAAAACTCACTTCATGAAGCTACTTTTTGGCTTCCATTGGGTTAATATTAGTACTTGCCCACTGAAAACAAGTGTGGTGTAGTTGTTTTGACTACAACCCTGGGGACCAGGGTTCAGTTCTCCACTTACTAATGGAAATCTACTGGGTTATCTTGGGCATGTCATACACACACAGCCCAAGAAAATCCCATTCCTTATCCTGTGAGAACTTCCCTTGCAAATAAGCAGTCTGTGCCAAAACTGTAGAAGGAGCAGTCACCATTTGTAAGAAATATAACACCTCACAAGGGGTGAATGTCTGCCATTTTCTGGATGGACTAATATGCATAATATTGACGCACTGTAAGATCAAACCCCTCTTCACAGCACAATCATAAGCGAAGGTGTTAATTGTGAAATCCACAGCCTACTGCTCTGTAATTGAATTATATCTACTTTTATAACAATAATGTCTAAAGGAGACATCCTAAAATATGTTGCCACTAATCTCACAAAGGGAACAAGTCAAATGTCACCACAGATGAAATGCAACATGTCCACCAGCTGTGGTCTGAATTTACAATGTCCTTGCAAATTTTATGCAAATTGTGTTAATTATGTGTAAATAAAACATGCGGAATTGCCACAGCCTTCCAGCTAATTGTGTGTTCCTAATGTAGCCCTCTGTGCTAAACAATTCTCTTCCCTGTGGTACGCAATTGGGCAGTGTCCAGTTTTGTCACCAGATGGTTACAGCCTTCTTTTTGCTGCTCCAATTAGGGTGCCATTTTAAAATTATATTCATGGTAGAATTACTAAATGGGCATAATGCATCCACACCAGCTGTACATATATTATGCCTTCTTGATTTTGGTTGTGTGGATTGGTAGCTGAAACCACTGTTCTTAAAGGTCTATTTTATATGTCTGCTATATATTACTCCAAATATATTCATGCTCTTCACCTATATGAAACTGAGTAAACTACCAAGTGCAACCACAAAATTATCCCTAGCTGCTAGAACAGCTAGCAAACAGCAAAGTTTTGAGCTACTAGTGTAAATTAGAATGGCTTCAAGATACTCTAACTTGTTGAATCATTGCAGTTGCTGTCAATACTTTAGGATCAAAAAGGGAACTAAACACTGTATCTGTAGCTGCCAACAGTCCTGTTGAAGCGCACACACACACACACACACACACACACACAGACACCTTTCATGGCCACACCATAACTCATATGACCTGACCTGACCAATTTCAGAAAGTCTTGGCCTAACAGGACTAAGGCATTCTTATAAATAGATTCCAATTAGAAAAATGTGGCAAGAGATACTACAGAGTAGATTGAGACCTGCAGAAATACCAGCAGAACACAGAAGTATCACTTTCTTCCCAGAAATGCCAACAATGTAAGAACACGGACTGTAGTGACTGAAACACCAAGCAAAGGAATAAGTACCAAGCCTTTTGCTTGTTGCCTAAACCACTGTCTGCCCTCTTCCCATACGCTAACAAGCATTATTGTGCGTATTCCCTTTTGTTAAAGCACTTCACCAAGGCTACCTATTTTAAGTCTCTTTAAGATTTCAAGTCATTTTAAGGCCCTTTCCGCACGAGGCGAGTGAATCGCTCCATGCCATTACTTACCAGCTCTTCTTGGGTCCCAAGTAACACAGACTTTCCCTTGAGCCCTTCTGCAGGGCTCCTCCATTAGTGCAGGGCGAACCGGAGCAGTGCGAGGTCTGTAGATCCGCACTGCTCCGGCTCAAAATGGAGGCTTCCGGTGTCTTCGTGGGAGTGGACCAACCACTGACACTGGCCATGCCCACAGCCTGCCCTCTGCTGATCGCAGGCTCGCATTGGTGCGAGCCTGCGCATCTGCACAGGTAAGTAGGAACACAATGGCGCATTCCAGAAAATGTAAAGACCTGATTTTTCCAGTCTTTACTTAGCGCACTGGAGGACCACTTGGGGGCGGTTTGGATCAGACTAAGGTGCGGAACTAAGTTAAATAGTCCGCACCTAGTCCGATCCAAAGTGCGGACGACCTCCATGCCAGGACGCCTTGGCCCGTTTTAACTGCCTCATGCGGAAAGGGCCTCAATCTCTTTTAAGACTTTAAGGCTTTAACTTTCTCTACAGAAAGGTATACTAAATGTGTCGATAGGTGTAAATGCTTATACACGTACGAGCACAGGTACATATTAGGCTGCATCCCATAAACACATCATTCGTTTTAAAATAAGGTTGCTTTCCCACTTACAAACTGGAGTTTCTGAAGGATCAAATTTGTTCAGCAGAATTCAATTCAAAGCCTCAGCCTGCTGACTTCAGAGACTTGCTGCTGGACCCTCAGGGTATTGCTCTGTAGCTTTCACCCTCATCTTTGCTCTGAGGCTGAAAAAAAGCAGAACGTTAAAATGTAAAGGAGCCAACCTCCTTTCTTTGTCTCTAAACTCAGAGATCTTTTCATTTTCTTTTCATGAAGAGGAAAAATATGTCAGAGGATGGCATAACATAGTTTTAAATTTATTTCTGGAAGAAATGGCCATTCTGAAGAGAAGCCCAGCAGGTTTTTTGTCCATTTGTCTAGGGATTCAGATTCTGTTGTTAAGAAAAACTGGGTGTCATCTATTGGAAAACATCACAATCTTTTGGACAGCAAATGCACAGCTGTTGTTTATTAACCTTTTTCAATGAACTTTACTATGCTGCAACCAGTTATTCAAATTTACATTTTAATGTTTTTCTACACATTATGCAGATACACAGTGCTCTGTACTATGCAGAGCTTCAAAAATATAACCTTACATTAGGTCTTGAGGAAGGAAAGAAAATATCCACTGAAAATAGGAAAAAGAACTTAAAAGACAGACATACAAAATAAATTCCAAGCCTGTTTCTGACAGCAGCCAATTAGGTTCACATACATTGTAGAATCAGGAAATTTTGATATCCATTAAACTGAAAAGCTTACAATGGCAATCAGCATGATGCATTCAAAAATGCACATCTTTCTTACAATAGTAGTCCACATCTGCCTGTCTCTTTGAGACGGCAGTCCCTTACAGATGTTCATTTGTGGTAAAATGATGAAAACATGTAGAAAAGGGATGGAAGAGGGGGTAGTCTCTATGAAGAACTATGCTTATTTACAGTTGGACAGCCTATGGCCCACCTCTTCCATCAGCATAGGAGCACTCTATGAATTTTTAACAAACATGTGCAAGTAAGGAACAGAAACAGGTGTTCTTATGCTATTACAAAAGGGATGAATGACTTGGAATCTTCCAGATAAGGTTGGATTGTCCCTCTCAGCAGGCCTAGCCACTAGGCTTGCCAGTATCGTCCTAGACCCTGAGGTTTCTAGGCCAATACCTGAAATATAGCAATGGCCTCTGGTGATATTATTAAGTGTTGTGCATTAAGTGCCAACCATGGCATTCACAGCTTGTCATTCAAACACACATACACCATATTTTCCTGTTTAGAAATTAAGACAGAAATTTAATCTAAAGGGGCTGTTCCCAGATCAATATTAAATGAGGGGATTGTTCCTTCTCAGTTATTGAGGAATATAGATATGGAACATTTACTCTCTCTAGCCTGCTTGCTTCAAACCAGAAGGCGATGCAAAGCAGAATGGGGGGTGAGCCCTGGCATCACAGCTGGTGATGAGAAGGGAGAGAAGGAGAGGACTACCTGAGTAAACACATAGACTCCCTAGAGAGTCTTTGCAAGTTGCAGCAACACATTAAACTTTGCACATTGTAGTAAGCTGATGCTCTATTAGCTTGTCTGGAGATTTGCACACAGACATTTCCTCTTGCCCAGAGCTGTGCCCCTAAACCTGCAGAATTTGTACCCTAGTCTGTCACCTGGAGATGACCCATAAAAACTAGAGACTCAGGAACTAGCTATGAGATTTGACAACCCTGCTGGCCAGCCCTAGCAAGCAGGTGATGAAGAATGATAGAAGCTACGAGACCAGCAGCCAATGAAAGAACACAAGTTGCCCCGCTTATACTACACTGTCTCACCCACACTGACACCCTTTACAATATGTGAGTGGGAAAACAACCTGACCTCCCCTCCGCCAAAAAAAAAAATAGGCAAATAGAGCGTACTACTAAACATGAATTTCTCCTGCTGTGTTTGTTAGTATTTTCTGCCTTCATTGCTTTCATGTTTTAGTTCCCATCTTCTTTATTTTAAAAATATTCATCTACAGAGAACAGGTCCAGGAAGTGAGGTTGAAACACTGAGGAACCTAGTCGGCTAATGACTGCAGGAAAAAAAAAGAAATCAGGATCTCACCTCTGTACCTCACAACACGCACACACGCACGCGCACACACACACATTGATTAGGGCAGCAAGGTACTGTCAAGTTTGCAACATAGATACAAACATAAGTCACTAGTTATTTACTTCTGTAAGTACTCTTCAGGGTAATGTACTGCAGGGTAATGTTCACCTGTGTTTTATATACAGAATGTTCAATGCATAGGGGTTTTTTTGTCATGTCCAGGGCAGAGAAGACAATTAATCAACAAGTGGCAGAGCAGGGCTTACTCGCAAGGCAAGAGTGGGAAAATGTCCAAACAGAGTTCAGGTTTCCGAGCAAACAAATCTAAAGGGCAAATCCAAGTTGTTGTCAAACAGGCAGAGGTTCAAGATAATCTGGATGCAAGAGAACATGGCGCAGGGCTTCAACTACTGGACAGATCAGTTGCTGGCCCTGAAAGGGAAGGGCCAGCGGGCAGCCTTTTATCTTACTCATGCTATTGCCACAGGTATTCCATCATTAGGGCTCCTTTGTTACTTAAACACGCTGAGCAGCACAGCCCCTCTTTCTGGCATTGTCTCTCTTGCATGGTAAGAGTTTGTATTGCCTCATCCTCTGATATTTGTTCCCCTTGCTCAGGTCCCTGCTGTTGTTTGTTATCTTCTCCTAAGCAAGCTTCTGGGAAAACTCCCACCTCTGAAGAAGCCTCTGCCTCAGATTCCGAATCCTCCTCCTCACTGCCAGGGTCTCCAGGGCAGGGCATGACATTTTTTTTTAACCTAGGAAGCTTATTTTTAATGAAAATACATGCAAGTTCTTCTGTTTCTTGGAGTTCTTCTCTGTACTGGGCACGGTGGCATATCTAGCCTAAAGAGTGCCAAGGGCAAGCATGGAAGATGCACTCTAACTTCTTAATCCTACCCCCACCCCCACCCTTACATGCATGGTTTTTTTGCCCCCCCCCCCGGCATTGGCGCCCAGGGCACGCACCCTACTTACCCCACTCTAGATATGCCTCTGAGTAGGCAGTGTCAGCTTGAGAGGACAACAAGGAATCACTATTCCTCTTAACAGTCACATTCCTGTGTTACTTCAATGCAAGAGGATAGTTTCTTGACTCCATCGTCACTTTTCCATCAGTAAACAAACATGAGGCTACTTACACACAATGGTCTTAATTCAGTTAGGGACATAATGTATGTGTAAGTGTGCCTTACGTGTGCGGATGTCCTTTTTCAAGCGCTCTCTCTCTCTCTCTCTGTGTGTGTGTGTGTGTGTGTGTGTGTGTGTGTGTGTGTTGGCATTCATTTCCTCCCTCCAACCCCATCCCCTGAAGCCCTGAAGCTGCCACACACAGCCATTGTGTACTTCACAGCAAGCAGGCAGGATTGGAGAAGTGCCTGGCTACCTTTCCCATATCCAGACACAGATTGATAACATCAGTGCTGAGATCTGCTGAAATCCCTGAAGGTCTCAGAGCTGCAGTGCTCATTGTGTATTTGACTGCAGGAAGGTAGCCAGAAGCATCTCCAGTACTGGCTGCTTGCCACCAAGTGCTTAACGGCTGTGTGTGGCAGCTTCAAGGGCTTTACAGTATATCAGAATAGTGCATATGGCTCAGTGTAACATAAGTCTGCATGCAGATATTTATGCTACACTCAGGGGATGTTGGATTGAGGCTTCTGTTTGTCACTGGAGGCCTTGCTCTGTGTCCCTTTTCCTTCAGAGGCTTCCTTGAATGTAATAAGAAACATGGACTTTTTATTTGTGGCTCCCAGATCCAAATACCGTTCCCTATAAGGACTGAATGGACCCTTTTCACCATGCTTTACTCTGCCTTGGGTTTCTTTTTCCTTGCTGTGAAGGCTTTTATAAGGATTCTAATTCTAGCAATAATTTTACTTTTTATTGGCTGTTTTAACCAGTAAAACTGGAGTGAAATATTTAGATCAATACAAATAAAAATAAAATCCTGTTTTCTTTCAAGGAGCCTAAGGGCAGGATACAGCATACTGAACTTCTATCCTCACACCAAACCTGTCTTGGTGGGGCTTTCTAGGTCATTCAACTGATCTTAACATTGATGGGGAACTTTTACCCCCACCTCTACACACAGGGTGGGCAAAGTGCAGGTTTCAGACTATGTGCAGTCCCTAGGAGTTAAAAAAAAGAGAGAGAGAAAAAATGGTTTAGAAGTGTTCCCCAAGTGGGGGTGTGGCGGCACTTCCATCATATATCGGGGAGAAGGCCACTTTAGGTCCCATAGAAGCTGTTTTTGAAACAGGAAGTGAACTGGAAATGACTTCCACACAATTCCTGTTATTAAAAAAGGCTTTTTCTGGGCTTAAAATGGCCAAGGAAGGTCCAAAAATATGGTGAAAATTCCTTCCATGTTCCCTAGAGAGTGAGGGCATTTGGGGCAAAAATTGTGGATTTTTTGTCAGTATGGGTATAGTGGGGGGAGGTAAAACCCTCCAAGGTCTCTTTGTCTCCTAACCTCCCACAGCTGCCCACCCCTGCACTATCTGCTATCTACTACAACACTTCAGTTGTTTCACTAAATACACAGAGGCCTGTTATTTTTAGTGTGCTATTGCTTTCCTTGACATACCAGCAAGAGAATATAAAAAATACATTTGGTCTGGGCAAGGGGTCTCTAATTCAGTTCAATTTGGTGATTGTGATCTGAATCTCATTTGATCCAGAAAACATATCTGAAAACAGATTCATGAATCCAACTTATCAGTTCTCCCCCATTGAGTTGTGCAGGAAGACCAAAAATGTTTACAACTATTCATGCATGTGCATAAAAAATTAGACATGGTAGACCTGAAATTTCAGACAGGTAAGTTGCAGTATGTTTAAAAAGAAACCAAAAGCATTTTTTAAAAAGTTATTGCCTTCTCAGACTTGGCAGTTCATTCTCCTTTTGTTCTGACATTGCCTCCCAAGAGAAGGGGGAGATTCATGTGTCCATCCATTTGTTGTTGAACCACAACTCCCAGCATTTCTCACCACTGATTATGCTGCTACAGTAGCAGCAAGCTGCAGTCCAACAATACCTGGAGAGGCACATAATTCCCACCCTGCCTTACAGCATCAGTCAGTTAAGTCTGTCAAAGCTGAACCAAGACCAGACATGATAACAACAATAAAATGCCAGCTTATTTGAGGAGAGGGTGTTTTTGCTTTATTCTACCAGCAGTTCAGTTGATAACTTTCAATGATGCAGCATAAGGAAGTGAGGGATGATGAGAAGATACTTTACCAGCAGTCCAACTAGTGATGTCCTCTGGTGAATCCCCATTCCCTCTTTAGTCATCTAACGATCTAAGCTGGTATTGATAGAAACTTTCTTCTCATATCACCATACTCCACACGCTTATATTTTAAAAGTTAGTCCACCTAAGCTTCTGGGATAGGGGGAACAGGTATAGAAATTTGAGCAACAATACTGAAATCACTTTTTAAAAAACTTTGATGTTAAACTAGTTTTGATCTCATGTTCAAACAAAGTAAAAACTACTACCATCTCCAACCAGTCTGTACAAAAGATGGCATTATTAATTTAGTGGGGGGGGGTTAACCTACTACTTATAAAGAGTTGTTTTTATGAATATCACACAAAATGCAGCCTGTGCTGACAATGCCTAGCAAAGGTTCTCAAGGAACTGGCTTTTCAAAGAAGCCCTTTTGGAGACTCGATTAAAGCCTTTATGGTCAAATGTACTGTTCACACTGTCACAAATCAGTTGCTTATGGGAAGTTGCCAAGACTTCTGAATTTTCAAAATCAGATGAAACTCTTGTTAAAAAGATATACAAACACAGAGCTGGTTGGGAGTTCCAAACTTTTATAAAGAGGCTTTGGCTATTTTGGGCAAGTTCAAACTTCTTAGTAGCTTCAACGAGGCAACTAAATGAACCCTAGGACAAGCAAAACAAGTTTGTTTATAAAGAAAACATATGGAATTGATGGAATTAGGATTTTTTTAAAAAAAATGTAGAAAATATGTTTGTGGTGTAGTGATTTGACCACTCCCCGCTCAGCCATGGAAATCTGCTGGGTGACCTTGGATAAATCACACATTCTCAGCCCCAGAAAACACTATGATAAGTTCACCTTAAGGTTACCATAAACTGGAAATGACTTGAAGAGGTAACAACAACAAAAGAGGTAACAATCAGAGCTTCATGTACACTTATGATGTTCCCAGTTAGGCAGTTGTCTGGTCTCTGGCTGCAGGAAAAAATAAAGCCTTTATTTCTCACCTATTTTAAAGATGAGCACAACACATGCCTTGTTGTGATCGTGTCTGTTGCTGGTCAACCTGGTAATGACCAAATCATTCCTTTATCTCAGAAGATAAAGTAACAAAGTTAACATTTACCAGCTGGGAAAAAAGACCATACATAATGCATTGTGAAGGGAAATCAAGGCAGAAAAGAATATTAGAGTGGCTTGGACTAATGAGGCAACACACACGCTACTGCAAACTTAATAGGCAGTACTGACAAGGTTCAATTATAAAGAAGTATGCAGCCTCATTACTATTACTGGTTCTCATTTACCCATTGGTGCAAAGGATTAGCACAGCAGACAAAGGACAAAAGGTGGACATAACAAAGAACACCATTTCTCAGTCCATTAATATTAAAAGATTTGTCTCTCAAGGTTGAGAGTAGTCCAGATTTGTGAGAGTTGCAACAGTAGTCCAGATTTCCCCACCCATGTAGTGTGCTAACAGAATATGAACCTTTCACCATGAGTAGGGAGAATCAGGGCTCCCTTGTTAAAGGGAGACAAATCAACCCTGAAGCTGTTTTCTTTCTCTTTCTTTTTAATGTGATGTCCTGGTACACTTGAGACCAGTTATGTATGCCTTCCAGGAATCAACTATCTGGACTCAGACTATGTGCAAGAATTATTTCTCCCAGATTAAGGCATTGTTTGTTTTGGATAGTAAGATTTCACTACACTCAGAGTGAATCTTGGGGAAAAAATTGATCTCAGATTTATATTTCACCTTCCCATTCATTCCTTGTAAACTCAAACACACAATGTAAACAAAACTAATTTAAAATTAATAAAGCTGCAGAGAGGACAAAATAGCAAGAACCATAAAAATAGGTTTCAAAGGTGCAACACAACCATTTAAAATGAAACTCTGAATATTCAAAGGTGCACATAAAATTGTTTTATGCATGAACAAAGCAGGTATTGAGAGGGCCAGATGTATTTCTCTCGGGAAGTTATTATATAAACTGATGAGAGTCCTGCAGATGGTCCCTGTTTTTTCCAACTGGTTGATTTCTGCGTGGCCTAGTGTAGATGCTGCCCTCCTCCAGAAAATTTTTAGAGTGTACTATTCCAATAATTGTCAGTTAAGGGAAGACTCAGTGGTATATATTTGCAATTCCACCTGGAAAAGAGATATGTGGGAACAGCCTCTGTGGCAACGGGACTTGGCTCCAGATCATTTTGAGAATTTGGGGCAAGAGTTATATTGGTACAATGAACTGCTCACTCTAGCCAAGAATATAAATCATTGTGTTCCATCTCATTGACATGTGCTAAAAATGCACAAGTCTAGAATGGAAAAAGTTATAAAGAAATAGACACATGTAATCTGTTTTAGAGCAGATCAGTCAAGCAATCAACATCAAAGGGCACTGGCAAGGTAATTCACAAGTAAAGCATGCATAAGGTAAAGCACTGTACAGGGAAATGGATAAATCCAGCTATGGTTGGAGCAGAATGCTTGCTATGGATTTACAGCACATTAATAAGAGATGGCAAAAGCCAATACGCAAAAAATAAAATTCTAAGAGAAATGTATCCGTAAGTAAGATATCTACACAATTCTGAAGAGTAATGTAACATGATCGACACACACCAAATTAAGGTTAGGGAGAAAATCAACCAAAAGCAAAGGGAAAAATGTAATACTATACTGTAATAAAAGCACTATGTGGCAAACGGCTGATTTCAAAACTGATTGCATTGCAGTTATCTGGATTTCAAGTTCAGAAATGCATAGCTGACAACCTGCTCATCACATGTAGCTGTCTTGTAGTATATACCACTTTCTTAGCCAAAGTCAAACACTGGTAACTGACAAATGGTCACACACAAGCATAACTGTATAATTGGCAATGCTGACACGCTCCACTGACTGAGATGAAGCTCAAAATTGAACTTACTTCACCTTGGCCAATACTTCAAAGGGCCTTCTTGTATCATTCAGACACTAGCTCCTGCATTTATTTGTCCCAGCGCCACAGTGGTACCCCCTGAATCATGTCAGTTCAATCAGCTGCATGAGAGGCCCATCCCTGAACATTCTACAAGTCTTCAGTATATGATCCTATAGTTTGGAATTTTTCAAAGACCCTCTTTTAAAAACAGCCAGAACAATAACCTTGTGTAATGTACAGCGCAAGTAAAAATTGCCAGTCTTCTGCTGTCCATTTAAATTGTTAATGATCACATAGAGATACGTAATCAATGGTAGGTCTCCATTAGAACTGCAAAATACTGTCAGTAGTACAACAAATAATAAAAGCAACAAGGTTTCTTCATGGCAACGAAATGCTATGATAGAAAGCAATTTTGCACCATTGCTAAAAGTTATAAATATTTTCCTAATTAGTTTACAAAAAAAAGTCCTATGCCTTCATTTTCTATTTATGGCATCTCTCCAATCTTACACTGTTGTAAAGCATCCTGTTCTGCTTGCAAGAGTGTTTCTGTTTGAATAGCAGAATAGCAACTTCCCACTGCAGCCAAAAGGTTTGGAACAGAAGCCTCAGGCATTACAACTGCTTTCTGGCAAGCTTAACCTTGTTTAGCTTCCTGGGTGGAAGGACATTGGAGGATCAATATATATATATATATGCCTTTATGAAGAGAATCACAGATATTGTCTTCACCATGAAAATTAATACTTTTTCTACACGTGTTCCCAATGTTAAAGATGTTCGTCTAAGGCCATTTCCGTACCGGGCTTCTGAAACGGTGCAGAGTGACCTGTCACTGAGGTCTTCTACACCGTAGAGTGGACTGGCGTGAACTACTTTTTGTAGTTCCACACCAGAATCCACTCAGGGGCAGCCTGAACTAGCCGGACTGCGTGTTTTTTAAAAACCTCTTTTTCGAGGTTTTTAAAAAGCACGGAGCGCGCAGCCCCGCACCGCTCCGTCACCCGGCTCTAAAGTGGATTTGCAGGCGCGCGCAAGTGTGTGCCTGCAGATCTGCCGGGGGCGGGCTTCTGACTGGCGAGCTTCTCCGGTTGGTGGAGAGCCTCCACCAACCGGAAGCTGTCATCTGGGACGCCGGACGACTGTGGAGCAGCGAGCTCACGCTGCTCCGCATGGCGACAGACTTACCCGGCTGTGGGTAAGCTCCGTTTTAGCGTGTTTTCGCCCATTCCCCCCCCCCACACACATGTGAAAAGGGCCTAAGTTAGACTCGGATTATTAAGCAACACTGTGTAAGCAAGATTCTAAATCAGAAATGTAAAGTTGTGCCATATAAAATTTGGGGACAAACAGTGTATAATTTGTGTAATTGGTCCCTTAGAGCACTGCAGTTAGTTTGTTTACTAAACTGTGTAGGAACTGATAAAAAATCTCCCACAGAATTTGCAGCTAAGAACAGATATCTTTTTCCAATAAATGTAATGCTCTTAACATTAGTATTACTGTTACCAACAATTTTTATTCATATATAAATAACTCTTGGCAAACAACTGTGAAAACTTTTAATATTTATAGGAATGGATAAGACAGATGGGCCTCCTACCTACAGAATAAGGTCAAACAGAAAACTAATTCCCTTCGGATGGATATATCCCTAAATTATCAGAAGAGTTTATGCATTCTTAGGCCTTTTCCTCACCGGGCTATTTAAACAGTGCAGAGCGACCTCCAACGGAGGTCTTCTACACCGTAGAGTGGACTGGGGCAGACTACTTTTTGTAGTTCCATACCTCAGTCCACTCCGGAGCGACTGGAACTCTTTTTAGAGTTTTTAAAAACCATGGAGCACGCAACCCCATGCCGCTCCATCGCCCGGCTCCGGAGCAGATTTGCAGACACGCACAAGTGCGTGCCTGCAGATCTGCCGGGGGTGGGCTTCCAGCTGGCGAGCTTCTTCGGTTGGTGGAGAGCCTCCACCAACCGGAAGCCGCCATTTAGGATGCCGGAGGAGTGCGGAGCGACGAGCTCGCGCTGCTCCTCGTGGCGACAGACTCGGCCGGCTGGAAAACAAAGCCGGTAAGCTCTGTTTTCGGCCATTTCCCCCCCACATGCAGAAAGGGCCTTAGATACTGCTCTTCAGGTCTGTGGTTTGCAACCGTGCTAGTTTTGAAAACAGTGTACTCATTTCAGAGTTTCCCAAGAAGCATCATGAAAAGGTAAATAGGATAACAGGGCTGAGGAGGGAAATTCTGGGGGTGAGGAAGACGATTCTCTAAATTTTGTGCACCAGTGAATTGTTCAATTATATTTCAGTACATTTGTTGGGCTGTGCTGCTTCTACATTAAAAGGCATCCAATGGAATTTAATAAGAGTGTCAGTTTAGACAGTAGATTTCTGTTTATACCTTAACCTTCAGTGTTTTTTTTTCTTTTTTCTGTTGTGAGGTGGTGCTAGAAGAATGCCATTTCAAGAAAATAAGTGGAGTGCTTAACCCATTCCACTTAACTAGTTATTTTCAAATGCAACACCACACCACCCATTTTATCCCACCAAGCACCTCACTTCCAACCCACATGAGTTTGCCGTATGTATGTCACAAAAAACCTCTACACAATGGTAAATGAAAGCAAGCACAGTATGAGGCATTGCACAACACCATTCTTCATCATAGGGCATCTTTGTTAGGGCATCAGACTTAAGATTCCAATTTCCTTGCTTGTAAAACTTGAAGAAGCATGAGATAGCCTTAACTCTGAACTGATCTTAAAACAGGCAGGATTTTTTTTTTAATTTTTATTTTTTTAGTCCTTAAATTATGCTTCAATCGTGGCCATTTCTGCACTAGATTGTTATAGTGCTATTATTCCACTTTCCACTTCCCCAACCTGCAAAGCCCAGGATTCCATAGGATGTTGAAAGTGAAATAATAGCAGTATAACAGTCTAGTGCAGAAATGGCCCATGTTTACTTCCACCTCCAAAAAGGAACATTAACAGGCCTTTAATTGCCTCTTCTGCCATGAAAGGTCACTATTTGCTATATTCAGCAAATGCATCATTTACAAAGAAACAATTTGGAAACAATTTTTTTAAAAAAAATAAAAATAAAGCTGGTTTATTTCATGAGACAATGAGTCTAACAGCATGGTAACAAATGACAGCATAGTAACTTGCAGTGGGAGGCTGCAGTGTCAATCCAGATCACTGATGTGATTAACAGACAATCAATCAAGGTTCACCAATCTCATTTTAGCAATTTGCCCAAAGGTACTATGAACGAAGTACCTTCTACCTTGAGCTTGCTGCAATTTTAAACGGCTTCACTTTTATCACAGCTCTTCATCAGAATGACGGGTGCCAGCCACTTGCCAGCTTAGAATTAATAATATACTGACATCTTCAACCCTTCTGTGTCTATGACATGAAAGAGAGAGGAAAAAACACTTTGAAGAGAAGACAGGAATAAAGAGATCTCAGAATCCACCTGATACTGAGAGGGCAATCTCATACACACTTACCTGGGACCAAGTCCCAGTGAGCTCAATGGAACTTCCTTTTAAGTGTACATATATAGGATTCTTTTATCAAACCTACAAGTAACAATAAAGTCTGAAATGTTTGAATGTGCATGTGTGTGCACCGTATGTGTTGTTGTTGTGTGCCTTCAAGCCATTTCTACCTTATGGTGACCCTAAAGTGAACCTATCACTGCACAGTTTTCTTGGCAAAATTTGTCAGGGGGGAGGTCTTCTGAGGCCGAGAGAGTATGACTTGCACATATAGTATAAAATAGTAAGAGTGTAAATAGATTCTCATATTTTTGGTGATGTGGGTAAGCCATGCTCTCTCAAGGCTATTTTTTTTACCCATCGTACACCCAGAATCTTCTTGTCCCCACCCCTCCAAAAATGGTGGAGGTGTCTCAAAAGAACCAGTAACACACTGCCCAAGCTCCAAAGGGGGTACTAGTGGCCATCTTACCCACTTTTGAGTGGGGTATATATTTTGCACATTTTGTACTATCCAGGAAAACACATCAATGTGCAAACTCCCCAGCATCAGATTTCCACTCAAATTTATCTTTTATTAGTAGTAACAGGAAAGCCAGATACAAAGAATTTTTTTTTACTTTTTTACTTTTACTTAGACCATTAGTCCATCCAGCCAACTTACACTTCCTCCCTTCCTTCCTTTCTACAGAGTCAGCATGCATGGAGCTTGTTTACTGACTTGTGACCTGGGAGTGTAATAGGAGAGCCATTTGGAGAAAACCCATGTTTCAGCCTCTGATACCAAGATCAGCATCCACAGATAAACATTTCTCACACACAAATATGACAGTATTTTATGACAGTGTATTACACAGAATTTATGAACTGTGCAAAACAACCAGTTGTCTTTTTCTTCTGGTTTTACTGCAAGTGCACCTTCCTAATACTTTTATTTGAATATATTGTCCATGTACTGTTTTTAAAATACAAAAGAGTAATTCACAAGTGTGCTATGAAACTTAAGGATCAACATACTCAATCTTAATCTTGCTGCTTTGGTGTAAAAACCTTGGGGCAAGTTCCCAGTGATCTGTTTCCATTTACCTCCACTTCTAATGCATACAACTGAGAATAATGAAGTGTTAAAATCCACTTTGGCAGAAAGAACCTGCCTCAGTAGGTAGAGGCTAATGCTTTGATATGCTTTCATCTGGCCTGAATAATAGAGACAAGGCAAGAAGTTCTAGTAGGTGTAATGAACACACTATTCTGGATTCACAACATCCCCTAAAGTTTCTGCTTTTTCCACATCTGCAAAGAACCTCAATAGGCAAGTACAGTCAGCCCTCCACATTTGTAGGTTTGACTTTCATGGATTTGATTATTTGCAAGTTTCTTCAACCCCTCCCTCCTCACTGCAGGCCTTTCCTTTCTGGGGGAATTTTCTCTCTCAGTGGCTCTGATCAGGCCATGCAGCCCTTTCAAAAACCCACTTGTGGTCCTCCTCCTCCTCCCTTTCCACCAGCTACTGCCTGACCAGCTAAGGATGGCTTGCAGCCTAATTTCTCAGCACCACAAACCCCCTTCCAATGCCCCTCTACACCCGAGGAAAGAAATGGGCAAGAGAGATGAATTATAGGGCTAGTATGCCAACCCATCTCTCCCTTCTCTCTCCTTTCCCAGACCTGGTTTGGGCCTTGGGTGCCCTTTCTTTCCACCATGCCTCAGCCCCCTTCCCACAGACACATTTTGATATTAACAATTTTCCCACTTTTGTGAGGGTTCTGTGCCCCTAACCCTAGTTAACGCTTCGGGGCAACTGTATAATTGATTCTATTTGTGAATACATATCCTGAAATTGGTTGTGTGTATGTATGTGAAATACCTATAAACTAGTTAGAATATTTAAGTAGGCAGGAATATATTCTGGATATATGATTAGATAGCTGGACCTATTGGATAAATAGCTGCTCTTACCACTGGAAAAAACAGTGTGCCTCTGTTACTATGCTGGCTACTACTTCCATCAAATTCTCACAAATAGGCAAACCATCACCTCTGTATTTAGCCTTTTGGACTGGGCAGCCGTATTTCTGCAAAAAAAAAAAAAAAATCTCTGTATATGTTCTGACATTTCACAAGATTCCATTAAGTTATTACCTTCAGAGTTTTGAGAAAATACATCCAAAGCTCGTTGCTATTTAATATTTCCAGAGGTGGCCTTAAGATGCTGTGTTTATGTGTGCGTTTTTACATATGAGTAGAACAGAATGAAAGGGACATATGCTTTTATCTGTGAAGATGGATTCATGAAGTGTGTTTGACCTCATCCATTTTGGGCTTTGGTCACTCCCATTTTGGCAGTGTTTCCACCTACCTTTGGCATGCAGCCCTTGATGTGTTACTTAAATTAGAATGGAGACCTTGAATGGGGAAAGAGAAGTTTCATCACCACTTTGCTACAGATTAGAAACTCCCCAAGCACCTGATAGCATACACTCCAAAAGAAGAACCAGTAATTGGGAGAGAGAGATGCTCAGAAAATAGAGGTCCACGAGTAAAGAAAGTCCCAGGCCCTTGCCCCCTAATCTATCAGGAGGAGAAAGAAAGCATTTTCAAGCATTTTAAAAAGGTAGATACCATTCATTGAGCTAACTCTAGATGTTGCAAAAAGGTCACCTCCCTTATGAAAAAGAATACTGGAGACCTGCAGAATTTGGAAAACAGTTATTAGAGACTATATACGCTGAGCGGGGGGAGGCTGTGAGACAACAGGGACAGACCAAGACAGTTCTTGAAAGTAGTATTAGTCATCTCAATATCAGTGGATACTTAGACCAGCCTTCGCTATCTTGGTTGCCTCCAGATGTTTTGGACTTCACCTCCTGTGATCTCTCACCACTTGCTATGTTGATTGGAATTCATGGAAACTGCAATCCAAAATATGTGAAGAGCATCAGGTTAGAGAAGACAGCCACAGAAGTTCCCTTCAAGGAGTTTCTTGACACTGGATCATCTGGATTTCTAAAGAAGTTACTTTTCTGTTGCTAAGGGAGCAGAAATTTTATTATTTGTCTTTTATTGCTCTTTCTAGTCCTCACATGGCTAATAAAGGCTGTGGCTTCTGCCTGCAGTGAAATCCTTCAATACCATCTTAACTAAGAACATCTCAGATAAAATGTAGGCCTGTGACTCTAACATCATAACCATTTTTCTCCTGTATGATTTTTATATCTTTGCTTGACAAAGAAGCTAGTGAGGCTTCAAAAGCTTGTACATTTTACGCTTTAGAGATGGCCCCAAAATGGTATCACTACTTGTGGTGATTTTGGCTTTGTTGTAGCTTGACACTCAGTAACTCTTTCCCAACAAATTTTGACTATTCTGTACTGAAGCACAACCCTGTTTTTAAACACCTCTCTTGCTAAGAGGCACAAGTAACTTATAGAGAAGTTTTGGAAGATGGTCCTCTCTGCACTTGCTGTGACACAATTGCATTCCCAGTCCTGGCTTAATCAAAAGAGGTCTGATCTTGCATGTTGTTTTTTAAACTCCTAATTTATTTACTGCACAATTAAATGGGGGCCACTGCTGAGACACATCATGATAGGCACAGAAAAACAAACAGTTTTATGAGAGAACAAGATAAGAAAGGGCAACTGACCCAAGGCATTTCCTACTCTCACAAATCATTCTTCTTTCTTCCTAGTACCTGAATATAAAAGAGTTCAGCTCTAGTGCATATTAACTACAGCCCTTTAGAAAGGATGAGGCAGGCAGGCAAAAATTACCTCAAGCCCCTGCTCCCGCTGGACTGGTCCTTCCCCCTTGCAGGGCCATTAGCACCAACTGCCCCGTGGAAAGGATTCCAGAAGAGAGAGGCAGGCAGGCGGAACACCACATGCTGCATCTCCAATTAGACAATCTTCCCTTTCCCCCAGCGTTCCTTCTTCCCTCAGCTGCTCTGTCTGGTAACAGATCCTTCTAAGTTATTTTAAATATTGTTTATAGTCGTCATTACTGATGTATTTGGTTTTATCTCACTTGTAAGCTACCTTAGAAAGTTTTTTTTTGTTTAATCCTGCAAAGCAAGAAGTAAATAATTGTAACCAACAAACATGTAGCATTTTTAATTAAGTAGGAATACTAAAATGGGAGGGGGGAACCCTGAACGTTGTTATTAGGGATTATGTCAGTAACACTGAGGAAATTTCCCAGCATTCTTTGCAAATGGATGTGCAGCCAAAGTTACAAACCAGGATTCTGTAAGAGATGGCCGGAGCAGCAACAGAAACAACTGGAAATATAGGCCTTTCCACACTACACTGTTATAGTGCTATTATTCCACGTTCAACATCCTGTAGAATTCTGGGGTTTGTAGTTTACTGAGGCCAAAGGGCTCTCTGGCTGAGAATTCTAAATGACTCTCCCTAAACTGCAATCCCCAGGTTTCCATAGGATGTTGAAAGTGGAATAATAGCATTACAACTCTGCAGTGAAAGGACCTTTGGAAGAAATATGGGATGAAGGTATTCTCTGACTCCTTTTAGATTTAAACTCCTTTTAAATTCCAAGATGACAACTTTTGACTGTGTAGTGATGGCTTTGTATTTGACGCATCTCAAGGCACCCAAATTTGTATTTCTGGTCCAACAAATTAAAACTTTGGCATTATTAAAAATGTAACATGCAAATATGATACACCTGTGGTGCACACTACTAGTTTGGAAAGTACACTCTTTTGCAATGATGTTCATCACAGGAACTGGCGAAGGATAAAACAGTTTTCACACTGCAGGTTCTCTCACTCATTTCAACCTCTTGCGATCCTCCCATCCTATTACCCTATAGCCTCTATGTAAGCTACTTTTCCTTTTTGATAACTAAAAGACTAGTTTTCAATCATCATTATTTTTCCCTCCCCCCATTATTTAACAGTTAAGCACAAGGACAAAAAAAATGGCTTTGCTTGATGCAGACAGATCTCTCTGGGATGGGAATGCCACAAACCAGGCAACATTGTTGAGAAGTTTCTCCTTCTCATCACCATCCACATCACCAGAGATGGTGAGCGCACCAGGAGGAGAGAATGTACAAGTAGGCTGGTAGTATTTATTTAGGTGTATGAGTCCTAAGACATATAGGGCTTTAAAAAGTAAATGCTATTACTTTAACACCACAAAACATCTTAATTTGCACTTCAACCAATGCTTTCAACCAAGGCATAGTAAAAGGGGCATCAGCTCCACAGAAGATATGATAAACTTTCATTTATGAGTATTAATAGATTATGTTTTCACTTTCTGCACAGAAGTTGCATTAATCCTGTGACTCAAAGGATGCATATATTCTTATGTTTTTCTACTCAAGTTCAGTGTCAAGACAATCTTATTTCAATGTATTTCAATGTACTAATATTTTATGGTAAATGTTGTAAATATTTGAATTATTTGGCATTTCAATCTAACACATTGACTCCAGATTCAGTTTGGTTTTTAATACAGAACACATCCATTTACCTTATTGCAAACAGTTGCCATTTTTCAAAAATAAAGGAAGAAAAGAAACAACCATCTACAAGGAAGGGAAAAAGAAGAAGATATAGGAAATGACAGTGATAGGTGGGGAGCAGGGGAAGTCAGTAGACAGGAAGAAATAGAATTCGGCATGAAACAGATACTGCTAAGATTGAAGAGCAAAAGGCATCAGGGAATAGCACACAAAGCTTCAGAAAGTAATTCAGAAGGTCATATAGAAGACGCTGCATATACAATGCGCATGTAAGGCCAAGTATCATGACAAAGTATCAGGGAGCAAAAATATTTGGAAACATCATTCTGGAGTTACCTGATGCCACCAATTATTCTGTTGACACTGAGTATCCAGGGAGTTACCAAGCATTAAAGATTAAATGTGTCTGATAACTAAATAATCTTTCATAGTGGGTAGAGAGTATTTTGTGAAGAACCTAGTCTACTTTTTTGACACCATGGCTATATTGAGACTACAGGTCAAACTACAGGGGAGGTCAAACCATGGCTACATTGGGACTGCAGGTCAAACTCCAGCCTTAAGAGCCTCCTCAGCGAGCCTATGGCTTCACATCACTTGTCCTCAGCAATTAGGCCTGAAAAAAAGCCTTCTACTGTCACCACTGGAGATGTTTTTTTCAAAAGCAAATTACAGCATGGGGTATATGATTTTAGAAGTTCACATTTGGAGAATGAAAGATCTACAGCATCCTCACAAGACACTCCCCCAAGAAGAAGTCCCCTTGTACTGCTATTAAGCTTAGAAAATGACTTGAGGTATCTCCAGTTTAAGTCTTTGTAACCCCTACCTGTGTCTAGTTGCAGCAATGGAGGGATTTGTTGGGCATATCTGGAAAAGGAAAGATTCATCCTTCCCAACATCAAACCAAATAAACTTGGATAAAACCTCCCATGGAGCTCATGGAAGTGTTCTTTCAGGTCTAACAATGGTACCAGTGGTGAAGGTGAATACTATTTTTGTCTGCATTAATAGAAGCATAGGCCATTTCCATACCTGGCTTCTGAAATGGTGCAGAGCGACCTCTCACGGAGGTCTTCTACACCCTAGAGTGGACTGGCGTGGACTACTTTTTGTAGTTCCACACCAGAATCCACTCAGGAGCGGCCGGAACTAGCCGCACTGTGTGTTTTTTAGAAACCTCTTTTGAGAGGTTTTTAAAAAGCACGGAGCGCTCAGCCCCGCGCCGCTCCGTCACCCAGCTCCAAAGTGGATTTGCAGGTGCGCACAAGTGCATGCCTACAGATCTGCCGGGGGCGGGCTTCCAGCTCGCAAGCTTCTCCAGTTGGTGGAGAGCCTCCACCAACTGGAAGCCGCCATTTGGGACGCCAGAGGACTGTGGAGCAGCAAGCTCGCGCTGCTCCACGTGGCGACGGACTTACCCGGTTTTAGGTAAGCTCCGTTTTGGGGCGTTTCCGCCCGTCCCCTCCCCCCACATATATATTCTGTGCTGTGCTGTACTGCATCTAGTTCTGGGCCCCTCATTTTCAGAAGGATATAGACAAGTTGGAGTGGGTTCAGAGAAAGGCAGCAAAGATGATACGAGGTATAGAGAACAAAACATACAAGGAAAGGTTGAAGGAGCTGGGCATGTTCAGCCTGATGAAGAGAAGACTGAGGGGCCACATGATTCCACTCTTCAAATACCTCCAGGGCTGTCACAGGGAGGAGAGTGCAGGTACTAGCGGTGGTAGTAGTAATAGTAGCAGTATTATCTTTATCCTGATCATCACCACCATCACCACCACCTGTAGTTTTGTCTCTTGATTTTAGAAAGACCTGTCCATTTATCTTTCAAAAGGCAGAGTTATGACCACACTATGCATCTTCAGATGCAGAGCCATCCCTCTCTATTTCTTTGTAGCCTGTCTCATTACTGTGCTCTCCCCCTATTTAGGCCTAGCAGCATGAAAAGTGACCTGTCCCTACATGAATTATGTTGCTGTCTAGCTGGATTTTAAATTAATATAGTTTTTCCACTCAAGAGCTTAGGGTTTGTATATATGAAAAGAAACTTCAGTGGCTTGATTTACAGTTGAAATATGTTCCAAACATAATGATCTCAAAGTAACAAGATATATGAAGCAGATCATACCACATAGTTCTGCTCAAGCCGCTACATTATTTTAATGTAATATTTACTGATCAAGGTAAGATGGTGAGTTACTCTGTGCTTCTATTGGAGATAGCAGCAGCACTGTGATGTACTTTGCCTATACACAGTAGTAAATACCTTTGGTAGGGAGAAAGAAGGGTTGCTTGAAACTCACTTGTGGGTAAAGCTTTATTTGAAGAAGGAAAAGAAAAGACAAAAACTAGAGAGGGACATTTCCTCCCAACAGTCATTCTATCTCCCCTAGGAGCACTTCAATCCCAGATGCTCTAGGTTCCAAGCATAATGAGTTCATAACTAGGAAAAATAGTTCTACTTGAGGCAAGAATGGGAGACTTTCAAAACATGGAAAACATTCTAAGTCCAAATTTAAATCAGTTTCCCTTGCTGCAGTATTAACTGGAAAATAAATCCACTTGAACAATCTTTTGTTCCCCTTGCATAATACAAGAGTATATGGGCTATGGGATAAGAGGATATTATCTAAAAATATATGGGATCACAACGTGATGCTCTCCAGGAATTTTGGACTCAGGCTCTCAATATTGGCTCTGTACTGAAAATTTTGACAGTAACTCTCCAGGGTTTCAAACAGGATACTAGCCCGACATGGGGATCTCTGGTATTTTCTGTTAGCCTCTCACCCAAGTACTAAAAAGGCTTCATCCTGTAGAGCAGAACAAGTCAGAACAAGGTATGTTCATGGTGGTATGATGATAGAGAATTCTACCTAGCATATAATCCCTTTTAAACAAGTGACAGTAGAAATATCTTGATATCTCATGACTGGGAACTACAGAATGTGATGACCCAGAAGTTCAAGATTTGCTATCAGCATATGAGTAATCTCAGATGTGTGTGTGTGTGTGCGCGCGTGCGTGCATGCATGCACACACACACATATAAAACATTTCCTCTCACACACACCTCACTCCCTATGATATCATTGCTGGCATACATGCACCCACCAACCATCTGCCTGTTCCCAGAGCAGTTAACTCCTACGTACTATCATCAGCCAGAAACAGCTTTCATTCCCAAGTGTCCTCCCTCAATAAGTTCAACATAAATCCCCCAGTGTTATTAGCTGTACATATCTCCAAGAACTCACTCATTTGGGTGCAGATCTTTCTGCTTGTTAACATATTAAGGCAGTCAGCCTCTACAGTGGCAACACACTACCACACACACACACACACACACACATAGAATTCCTCCCATTAACGATCTCTTCCCACAGTTAAAGAGAGGGGAGGAAAAGAAAAGAAAAGAAAGATAAATGAAGCTGTTTCTTTTGCTGGCAAAGAGTTCACATTTCCTTGAAAGCTGGCAAATAAAGATTTTAAAACCCAACACCAATTTTAAAGCCCAGTAGACTTTAAAAAAAAGATATTTCCATCAATAATGTGGAGGGCAAAAGACAAATTTATTTCATTTTAAATATTTGAATACATTATTTAAATATGAGTCCTTTCTACACACAAGTCCATTAGCAATGCTGGGGCATTGCTATTTCATAATCAGCTGAAAGAGGAATTATATGGTTCCCTATAGCACTTACACTACTATCCTGTATCTTGCTTTAACCAACTTGATGCTTTCCTGATGACTGTCTACAAGTCCAGTCATCCGTAACCAACCTAGACAATAGCCATTCTGTCTGAGGTTGATGGGAGTCATAGCCAACATATAAGAAGAGTTGTTCTACACACTTACTCCCAGATCATTCTCGGAAGATATTATGTTTCCATACTCAAAAAGATACTTTTTGGTTTTAAGCGCATATTGCCATTGCGGCATATAATAAAACAGGGTGATCAGTGAAATCCTGTGGGCATCTTCTCAGAAGAAATTTTCATTGAATTAAATGAGACTTATTCCTACGTACTTGTATATAGGATTGCAGCTTCTGATGTGACATAAAAAGTGAAAAATCTCAAAAAGAGGCAAAGAGTGAAATTAATAATATGCTGAACAATATCAAGTGTTTCCATTATGTCTTGTGGTCCAAACTGATCTAAAGCATTATTGTTTTCCTGCTCAGTTTTTGTTTTGTGCCTTCAAGTCATTTCTGACTTATGACAATCCTAAGGTGAACCTGTCACAGGGTTTTCTGGGGCTGAGAGTGTGTGATGGACCCCAATTCACCCAGTGGGTTTCCATGGCCAAGCAGAGAATTGAATCATGGTCTCCAGGATTGTAGTCAAGTGGTCAAACCACTATGCCACCCTGGCCCTCAGTACAGTTTACTTATTCTCAAAATACCTATGTAACTATGACTTATTCTGCACAAAATCTGCAGGTGGTTGTTTTGCACTGAAAACAGTATTTTCTATGCAGGAAACAAATTTTCTTGCAGAAAATAATATTTCTGTGTAGAAAACAGAATATATTGGTACAAAACAGTAACATGCAAATTTTGTGCAGAATAAATTCTAAACTGTGAAGAATCCTGTCTGTCCAGGATTCTTCATGTCATGTTTTCTTGATAGTTAAAAAAAAAAACATATTTCAGATCATTTTGCAAATATTTTCAAATATGCTTTCTATCCCTAGTTCTGCAGGAGGGTTATCCAATGGTGCAAGGGAAATAGAAAAATAAAAAGTAGCTGTCTTCCTTGAGTTCCATCTGCTACCCTTTCCCTCTACCTCCGAAAGCACCATGGTTGCAAACCATTGAAAGAGTTTCTTTGGATTATCCTGAAGTATCTCCAACAGCTCGGCAACAATTGCCTGAGCCAGAAAACAGTGACTTGAAAACTACCCTGGAATTCCCCGAAGAGGGTTTCTTCAAGAATGGTCTTATTGCTGTCTCTTTCAAGCAACCTGCAATGGCATCCTCCATCTAAAAGTAAACAAAAAACACTGAACAAATCAATATTTTATCATGACTTAAGAATGCACCAAGACTGTCTGAAAAATGTTGGTCCACTGCCTTGCAGAGACAAGCAAGCATTCTAATTCCAACTGTAACTCAGTAATAACCCACCCATGACAAAGGAAGTACTACCCAAAACTGGACTCATATGTATCTCTTCACACTACTCAGTAATTATTAGAGACCTCACTCAGTTGCACAGAGGTGTAGGTAATATGTACCGGGTTGTTTTGTCAAGTTCTCATGTATTAATATAACCTTTCAAGTATCTCAAGTGATGTTACCCGAATACACAACATTTATTTCTATTTTTAATCATATGACACAGAACCATAAGCAAAGCTGAATAGCCAAGCCAAGTCAAAATGACTTAGCTAAGTCATTTGATATCAAAGACATCATCAAAATACTGCATAAAAGGTTATTATAAGTCTTAGCACAAAAATGGATTAGGTACGTGCAAGTACAATATCTCTAAGAGACACAGATGTAGCTTTTGCCATGAATACAATAGCAAAGAAAGATTCTTAATACTACTCCCCGTTTGTTAAAAAAAAATCTGGAATTAAAGATAAGAATAAACCCACTGGAGTTCCTAAGTACTTAAAACAGAACATTTCAAGCCCAGCAATGTATGCCACTTAGCACATTTTGCTGACAAAGATGCAATCTTCCATTTTAAATGATTCCCTGAGGTCATTGTGCCATATTGTCCTATGAAATGGGAAGAGGGGGTTGGGATTATCCTCTCATGATTCAAGATGGAATTAGCACCCATTGCATCAAATGTGCAGTGTCAACAAGTAAATCACTGTGAACACTTGATGAGCTGAAAATTGTACCTAGGCTTCTGCAGAGCTTGCAACACAGCAGGCTTGATGGTTACCATAGTAATCATGTGACAGCTCCTGATTTATTACCTTGTACTGCATGATTGTAAAGGTTCTCAGGCTACCTTCTGTGGCGTTTCGAGATTCGAAAGCAATACCATGATAAATGTCAGCCATCTGAAAGCAGTACTCAGTGGAACGCAACATCCGAGAACAGCACTTTAAATGCAAATTGCATGCTTTTTTTGCCCTTCCAAGAACATTAAAAACACATGAAGAAGATGAGCTCCAACCTCTGACACCATGATTCTTTGCTGCAAAGATCGTAATTTTCTTTGGTGCTGGCTACTGAATATTTAAGTAGGTTAGAATAAAATAAAAATGAGGCAATGAATTCCACTAAAGATAGCCTAAGTAATGCATTGATTACAAAGACGAACATGCTTGTGACCAATGATCAGGGAAGTCATATCACTTAACTCTGCACATTTTCAAGCATTTTAAATGACCCCTAGGCAAACAATAACTTGCATTATTTCATTATATATAACTGGTAATTTTAATCACTTCTTATATTTTACTTTGCATGAGTGTTACATATTACAGGATGTTAAAATTAGCTTTAATTGGAGCTTAACACAATATAAGCATATTCTCTGTCCTTCACCCTTCTACATCCTACCATTTTTAAACTGAACTCTCTACACAATGGAATGCAGCAGTGCTTTTAGGAATATTGTTCTTTACAAAACATTTTTGTTTTTGAAACATATTTTGGAGGATTGTTTCTACCTATAGTGCTTTTCATTTGCACCACAATAACATGCTGAAAGACAAACAGACTTTTCTGCTTATCATGCACAAGGAGCTCCACCACACACTAATTTGTGTACTAGCAGTTCCCAAGTGGGCACCGCATTATTGATTCTGCCATCTACATTCTGCAGTTTAACAGGAAGGAAATTGTGTATAGGTTTAATAAAATGATCTCCTCAAGCAAGACTGTTAGGCCACTGGTTATCTACCTGTATATTTTAAAAGCTTTTCATCAGCTTTGAATAAAAAGCAAAGGAGAGAATCCTCTTGGCACAGCACATATTTCTCTCAGCCATCCATTTTGTAAAATGTTTGTTGATTAATTACCAATCTACTTTCCAGATGCTTTGACAGCAAAATGTGTCTTATAATTCTTATTCAATCTTATAGCATCACTATTTATATTTGGGAGGGGGAAAGCATGTTTTCTTCATACATTACGGTTATCGCAAGTACTCACTAATGTGATGACTATTGAAAATTAAAGAGATTCACACCATTTTAAAAGTCAAGAGCTATAACATTTTTCTGAGGTGAAGCCAGTTTCAGGAACAGTTTCTGGAACAAAGAGCAGAAAATACCTGCTAAGTGTTTTTTTAAAAAATATATAAAAAAAGAAAAAGGTGTTTTGAGGGAATACAGATTATGCTTTTATCCAAATTAATAAAAGGAAAGTTAGACAGCTCCCAACTGCAGACAGATACACATGAGTGAGCACTCCGTCCTAGTTAATTGAATCTGTCTTGGCTGTTCGATACTACTGGGAGTTCACAGGAATGTCCCACGAGGCCGCTCTAATGGAAGAGCCTATTGGTTTTAAATCAGACACACATGGAAGCAAACTTTAAACATTGTAACAGTGCTTTGAAAAGTCAGAGAGATGAAAGCATTTCAGTGATTCACCTAATAAAGAGGATGAATGTTCAAAAAGTGTACTGGCATTTGTCCACACTTCCTTTACTTTGTGAAACTGTAACATTACAGGAGCATTACTGGAAGAACATAAATAGAGCTGAACCATGATATGCTCCAAACCTTCTAGAGGTATATTTTAGGGAGTTTAGTAAAAAGACACCCCCCCCCCAATTTTCTACAGCTCAGCTGTGGCATCCTGGGTCTCATTTAGCATGCTATGTCTAGGAGCCAAAGAAGCATACTTCCTCTTTGGTTCAAGAACACAGAGTCCCTATAGGGGTTGTTACATACAACTTCAATTGTCCTTTAGCACTGGCAGAGTTTATTTGTAAAGGATGTTTGATGTCAACAAGACTGAGACATAAGAACCAAATGATGCAATTTCAGTAACTGTGTTATTCATCAATGCTTGTAGTGCGGAAATACTTTTTGCTTTTTCAAAATTATGCTTTGTATTTGAGAATATTTCTGTGGGAGGTGATAAGCCAGTGAGAGGTTTTTGTTTCTTTGTTTTTGTTTTTCTTTTTGTTAAGAAAAAGTATTCTCAACGCCAAGCATAACAGCAAACTTCAAAATGGGGTGAGCCAGAGAACCAGGTTTCTTTTGACAGACAGGAAACATGTTCCTGAGACCTTTCGGAAAGGTGTAAGATAAAATGGAATTTTACATTCCTGAATCCATTGTGGACAACAATTTATTGCAGGTAGCAACGGTAATTGGCAGAATCCTATTTGCTTTCTGCATGCGTGCCAGTAAGTAGTGCTGCTACCACCAAGGGATTTGAGTCAATAAAGCTGTCTTGCAGCTGCATTTCCAAATCCTTATTTATGCAAATACCTCCAGGGTGGAAACACATCTATACGTACAAGTGCCAGATTTTGAAAGTTCATACAAGGATTTGATTCTGCAGACCAGGTTCAATGAAAAATCCCTTTTTAGCTGATCTTTTTAAAAGATGAGTGTGTAGGTAAAGTGTGAGCCAGTGTGGTATAGTGGTTTGAACAAGGGACTATGACTTTGGAGGCTAAGGTTCATGGTCCTGCTTGGCCATGGAAACCCACTGAGTGACCTTGGGCAAGTTACATTCTCCAAGCCCCAGAGGAAGGCAAAGGCAACCCTCCCCCAAACAAATCTTGCAAAAAAAAAAAACTGTGATAGGTTTACCGTAGGGTTGCCATAAATTAGAAACAACTTGAAGGCACACAGCTATAAGAGTGTAGATAAAGGAAACTTTCTTGTCCAGAATTCTGACATCCCAGTGATCTTAGATGTGTTTTACTAAATTTACTAGTACATGTAACAATGTCCCACTGCAAATATCTAAAAGTGTCTTATTATTAATACTCAGTATTCCATAAGCCTACTCCTCTATAGGCAAGAATGGTCAAGATCAGCAAACTACCAAGTCTTTATTTATTATTTGATTGCTGGCTTTTTGCCGTAATAATAAACTTGTATTTATTATTTGCTGACTAAACAAAATATGAGTCAGCACAGAATCATTGTGGGCAGCAAGTCAATGCAAAGAAACAAGAGCAAGATCACTAAAGACCCCTGATGCAAGCCTAATTGCTTGTCATGGAGAAAAGTTTCCATTCATTTTTTGCCCATTAAATTGTTCAGTAATTCACAGAGCCATCAGGGCAGGACAAAGAAAGAAAGGCACTATACTCTTGCAATTGCTGCTTCTATTGAAGATCATGTGTCTCTGTCCTTCTGCAAAACTTTTCCTTCTGGGTGCACAGGAAGAAAGAACATATATGCTTCTTTCCCAAACAAGAGAAAACAGCTTGTCCTCAAACTTTATCAAACTGAAGAAGAAATGCATTCCACATAAAACAAGACCAATTCCAAATGTTTAAAGAATTACGAAGTATATAAATATATGTATATATGCAAGGCCTCATTTCATCTGCTGCGAAAAGTAGAGGTGACTATGATAAAAAATAAAATTGCAGCCTCATCCATTATTTCTCTCCTCCTCTCTCCTTGTTATATATAATTGTCCCATTGAACCACAAGAAGGACCCAACCTTTAGATTCCAGACAATTTAGACAATCTAAGCAAATTTGATCATCCAAACTGGATTATCCAGCCAAATATTTGCTAGCATGGAACTAAAGTCACAGACTTCCTTTGTTGTGTGACCTCCAGTATTTGACATGCAGAAGCATATCACCTCTGAACATGCATTGTCCATTTAGGTTCATAGTCATGAGAGATTTTCCATATCCTCTATAAATTCCATCAAGTTTTTCTTTAGCAGCATAGGTTTCAGCTTCAAGGTCTCGGCTAGTTCCAAAGCAAGTAATCATAGTTTCCTGATTCAAATCAAATTGGAAACTATGGTTTAGTGTTTCATACCCATTCTAAACGTATTACCTAGTGGCTTTAGTGATATTGATGAATTCTAGCTCTACCTATGCTTTTCAAGATTTTATAAACCTATTCATCATTCCATCATTCCACTTGATAATTTCATTTGCTATCTTGTATACTTTGCCAGACCTTGGATATTGTTTTTTGTTTCAACAAAAGTGAATGGCAGATGGTATAAGCTGAAGTCTACCACAGCTGAAGAGCTTCAGGTTGGAGAAGGCTACTAGAAAGGTCTAATTAGAAATCTACACTGCATTCCAATCATGGACAGATTTAAATTAAGTCATCATAATACTGACATTCTATTTTTAATTCTTCTCCTCCACATACAAGTGTAATCTCAAGCTATTAGAGGAAAAGGTACAAATACAGTAGAGTCTCGATTATCCGACATAAACGGGCAGGCTAATAGTCGGATAGTTGAAAATGTCGGATAATCCGGAGGGTCAAAGAAATCACCTTGAAATCACCTGTTGCCATGCTTAAGCCCTTGTTTTGGGGCCTGGAGGTACTCGCCCTGCTCGCTGCCGCCGCCGCCGCGCTTGGGACCGTGTTTTGGGGCGAGGCTTCACTTACCCTTCTCTCCTTGCCCGTCGCGGCTGCCATGTTTGGGGGCGTGTCTGGGGGCGCGGAAATGCCTAAAGCCACGCCCCCAAGCAGCCGTGACGTCGGATAATCCAGAATGTCAGATGACCAAATGTCGGATAATCGAGACTCTACTGTACTTCTTTTCACCAGTATGACATTGCTAAAGAAACCACAACAGCAGACAGTACAAGACAGGCAATAGGACTGCACATACAATGTAGGTTCCTACTCTGTGTTTTCTTATAGAAGTGGAAAAGATGTAGAAAAGAGCAAGCAGCTGGAGCACACCTCTGTGAAAAGCTTACAACATCTGAGGCAATTCAGCTTAGAAAAATGATGAATGTTGGGAAGGAATACTAGGAATCTAGATAAGGATTTTTTTTTCTTCAGCTCAGGGAACTAGAAACCAGGAGCATCCAATGATGGTGACATACCCCGCAACATTTCACTGATCAAAACTGGGACACATGTGGCCAAGAATCATTATAGTGTGGTCAAGATGGGAAAGGTTATTAATAAGGAAGAACGCACAAGCTAGGGCCCTTTTCGTACATTACCTGTTAGCGCTGCTGGGTTGGGGTCCTCGCGCGAGAAGCTTTGGAAGGAATGCTCCTGCTTCCCTGCTCCTTCCCTGCTGCTTGGGCTCTGCAGCTCCTTCCTCGTCGCGCAAGCGCCCTGCCTCTTCCTTTCGCAGTGCAGCCTGGGACCTTTCCCAGCCTGCACTGCCCAGGAAGCGCAACCGGCCTGGCTCCTGACGCACCGCATGCCAGGTAAGTGCGTGTGGGGCGCCGGAGTGACGCGTGAACACGCAGCATTTTCGGCTTTAAGCGGAAAATGAAACAATCCATGTGCGTGCTGTGTCCGGCCCTTGAGCGTCGCGTAAATGTGAGTGCGTCATGCAGACCACTCCTCACATTTACGTGATGCTCAAGGGGCCCTCTCGCTTCCAAAACATCCTGCGAAAAGGGCCTAGGAGAGGTTGCAGCAATTTCATTTTGTCTGAGCATCCTGGGAAAAGTAAGATTCCACCTTCTCCTCTTCTCTCTTCTCCTCCTTACTGAGTTAAGCTGAATGCAAACTACTTTTGTATTCTAAATTCAGTTTACAGTAATCGAAGTAGAGGAGAAAGTGGGAGGAGGAGAGAAAAACTGGGACATTTTAAAGCCAGCTGAACAGTGGGATGACAGATGATTAGTTGAGACTGCCCCTGCCAAATTGATGCAGTTGGGGGGTATATGTTTCATGGTGGGAGATTAAGGATAGAAAAAAGAAGGACTGACTACCCAGAGCATAGTGATCTGCAAAACTTACTATCACAACATATGTTGGCCATCACTAACTTCGATGTACTGGTTTGGTTTTGCAGTTACACCCTTATGTTGTTAACCACGCCACTACCGAGTCAGTGCTCAGCTCACATGACCATTAACAATCCTCTCATGACCACTCTTTCTAATCCTGCTTGCATTGCCCCATTTATTTTGTGTAAAGATTTCCTGCAGAGTTGGCAAGCTTAAACCTTCCCTTTCAGAGGACAGTCAAGCTTGAGTGCAGGCAAGGTCTCCTTTCTTAGTGAAGCAGTCTAATCTTTATTTGAAACATGGGTGAGAAAAGGTGTGAGTAAATTCTCTTCTCCCACAAGACAACATCCACTCACTCAAACAACCAGTGTTTACCCTATCATAAAGACAAGCTGATAAAACACGTAATCTATTGGTTTCCAAGCACAGAACTGCTTCTTACTAGCAAATGTATTTCCCATGTTCTTTCTCTTTTATTTTTCATTCCACAAATCTTGTTCATCACATTTATTTTACTTTGTCTCTATTACATCTCTTTGTTGAAAGGTATTATCCAATTCCATTATTGCTATCACAATAACACATTCATTTCTTTTGAAACTTCTCATTTCAGTAATCCAGCAAATTACAATGTTTTTAAAATAGTCTGTGGCAAGCTAATTTTGCACAAATCTTCGAAGTGCAAATATCTTCAGCACTGTCTGCTACGTATCAATAAATATGTGTACCCAAACGAGTGAGTGAGTGAGTGACTGAGAAGAAATATAGAATATATACCTACATATACATCTCTCTTATCCATGTTCCTGAAAGGTTTTCTAGACTACATTTAAGGACCATTAGACAGCTTTAATTTGTATGCCTAGCTGTATCTGAAAAATCTAAATGCTCTAATTATTTAGTATTTACAGTTTGTTAAGAAAGCAGCATACCAAGCAAAACAAAGAGTAAAATAAAGCCAAACATCAAAGACAGTGCTGTAAGCCTAAAGCCAAGTCAAGAGACTGAGGGCCTTTCTGCACTACACTGTTATAGTGCTATTACTCCACTTTCAGCATCTTGTGGAATTCTGGGGTTTGCAGGTTAGGGAGGCGCATTTAGAATTCTCAGCCAGAGAACTCTTGGGCCTCAGCAGCCTATAAACCTCAGGCCCTTTCCGCATGTGTGTGTGGGGGGAAGGGTGAAAACTCCCAAAAATGGAGCTTACCTGAAGCCGGGTAGGTCCGTCGCCACGTGGAGCAACGTGAGCTCGCCGCTCCGTAGTCCTTCTGCGTCCCAAATGGCAGCTTCCGGTTGATAGAGGCTCTCCACCAACCAGAGAAGCTCGCCAGCCGGAAGCCCACCCCTGGCAGATCTGCAGGCACGCACTTGCACGCGCCTGCAAATCCGCGTCGGAGCCGGGCGACGGAGCGGCACGGGGCTGCGCGCTCCATGCTTTTTAAAAACCTCTCGAAAGAGGTTTTTTAAAAACACGCTGCGCGGCTAGTTCCGGTCACTCCTGAGTGGATTCTGGTGTGGAACTACAAAAAGTAGTCCACGCCAGTCCACTCCACGGTGCAGAAGACCTCCGCCAGAGGTCGCTCTGTACCATTTCAGAAGCCCGGTGCGGAAATGGCCTCAGAATTCCACAGGATACTGAAAGTGGAATAATAACACTATAACAGTGTAGTGCAAAAAGGCCCTGAGATCAGCAAACAACTAGTGGCTTTCTTTTACCTTTTCTGATTCCTACCAGGGAGGAGGAAGACATAAAAATACAAATCAGCAAAATTTCAAGGAATAAAACTAAAAAGCAAGGATGACTGAGGAACAGGCAGAGTATTAAATCCAACTCCCAGAACTTGGTTTGCAGACCCCTTGTTTCAGGAAACATAATGAATATCAATTTAAATCAGACTAGACTAAAATGGAGCCTAGTTGTAAATCTGGGCAGTTCTAATTGAAAGAACATTGCATTGGTACATTCTGCTAGGATTCCATGGGATGCATTTCAGATCTTAAGGCTTCCACTAATTTGCCAATAATCTTTACCAAAAGGCAAGTTAAAAATGAACCCATATGTGACATGTGATGAGGCATGAAATGAACATACAAATGCTTATTAACAATCCACAGTAGACTCTGGGGATCATTGCTCATAAAGCAAACTAGTTTGGCCTTCCATATGGAATTGGACATCAGACCTAAAATGAACACTCAACAAAATCCTGCAGGCGAATCTTTCAAAGCACAAAACCATTCTTTATGTCTAACTCATGATTTTAATGTTGCTTGTAATGGAAATGTAGTCTTCAGTTATCACTGTTCTCAAAGGAAGCATGGCTCATATGGCATTCAGTTTTGTATTCCTTTTCTCAGCATCTTTTCATGCATCCCAGCCCCGCCTCAACTCAGCCCATCCCGCCAACTTGTATCTATCAACCAAATATTATCAAGGTGTAATTGCTGTGGAAAACCTGTAAAGAAATCTGAATGCTGTCAGCCTCAGGGCAACACCATACATTAAGTGCCATAGGAAATAAGAGTGATTTCACTGGTATTTGCTATGGTAGTCATAACATAATATAATATCACTGTAACCTTTTCATTAGCACCTTGCATTAGCACCTTTGAAGTGGAACATACAGGAATACAAAAATCGACAGTCAAATAAACTGAAATAAATGTTAAGAGAAAGGTCTTGGCATATGACCTTATCTATCTTTGCTGATGGAAGACTAGCTCAAACAGAAATGAAGAAAGACTACTAATGGCTTCTGAGATTAGGATCAAGACTCTGAAGTGTATCCTCAAGCAAGTAGAGAATCAGTGGAGTGTGCTGAGCTTGGGTGTGATATGCTCTTGAGGATTGTTCTTGCTCAAAAAGGCATACTGCTTCATTTATAAAACTTGGGCATCTCTGTGTCGGCTTTCACCTTCCATATATCTTGTGAGGCTGTCATTTTGACCTAAATCAGAAGTTACATAAAACTAGAGTGAATTAAAAGATTTTTGCCTCACCAACTGTATTACTTTCAATTGCCCTAAAAGATCTAGTTGTTTTTACTTAGTAAATCTGAAGTAACACACACATGCGCATACATGCACACACACAAAGTTCACCACCAAAGGTCATACCTAAAAACTAGCACCATTCATTTCAGTACTCTTAACAGTGACTGGTGGCTAATACATAATGCCATGTAATTCCCTGGCCCAGTCACTAAATAAGGCTAAGGGCATTTGCGTCCTACACTGTTAGTGCTATTATTCCACTTTCCACATCCTGTGGAATTCTGGGGCTTGCAGTTTGGTGAGGCCAAAGAGTTCTCTGGCTGAGAACTATAAAGGCCCCTCCCTAAACTGCAAACTCCAGGTCATCTGTTGTGAATTTGCAATCAAATTCAATGAATATGCCAAACACTATCATTTTTTCCCCAGAGAAATACCTGATTAGACTTTGATATTTAACAAAGGAGCATTAACATTTCTAATGGCTATAGATAGCTACTAACTATCTCAGTCTAATAAACTATGCATTATTAAAAAGAGAAGACTTGAATCTGCACGCTCCTTCCTCCTTTCTTGAGAACACAGGAAAAATATACTTCTGGGGTTTATAAAACTATAATATTCTTGTAATCTCTGAACTGGGAAAATGATGTTTAATCTTAGATGACAATCTAGAATATCTAGAGGAAAATCTAACATTGTACATATTTTTAATTATTATTATTTAAAACAAACATTGTTTAATGATCACAAAGTTGAACAAAAAAAGTTGAAAGAATGGAGAATATGATGCAATAAAAAGATGTACAAACTAAAAGTCCCTCAGTAACTACATTCTACGTCCTTCATTTCTGCATGACTAATTGAACCAAGTTATGTCACATATTTTCAATATTGTCACTTGTGGAAACGCTAGTTGAAAACTTCCAACTCACCTCTTTCCAATCAGCATAAGTTTTTATGTGAGAAGTTGGCTGAAAATTCTTGGTGTTTACAACTAACAAAACTGGAATGACAGGCCATTTCCACACTACACTGTTACAGTGCTATTATTCCACGTTCAACATTCTGTAGAATTCTAGGGTTTGTAGTTTACTGAGACCAAAGAGCTCTCTGGTTGAGAATTCTAAATGCCCCTCCCTAAACTGCAAAACCCAGGATCCCACAAAATGTTGAAAGTAGAATAATAGCACTATAACAGTGTAGGGCAGAAATGGTCATAGATTACAAAATGGCAGTAACATGAAAGTAATATAAATAGTTTAATAAATAAATCAAGAATTAAAAGCTGAGGTAGTGAAACTGTATTCTACACATACTTCAAAGAAATTCTGAACAAGACCCAAGACAAATGCTAGATCAGGAAGCTGGCAAAATGTTACCAAGGTAAAATGCAATTCAACCAAACTTTATTGACCACAGAAAATTGTTCACTGAGGACCCTGAGATGAACATAAACACATAATTGTCACATAATGCAGCTAAGCAGCCACCTGGCACGTAGGGCATATAGCCAAGGTCCCACTGACTGAGATTCCAAGGAACACGTGGGTTGTACATATCTAAATTTTGCCTCATGCAAGACAAATGCCACTCTTAATAATTTCAGAGACTATCAAGAAGCAAAGGTCACTCACCAGTGAACAGAATTTTGTGATACCAAAATCCTATATAAAGGCTCAAAAACAGAGACAAAATAATAAGGATGGGAAGAATCCAGAATTTTCTGAATCCGAATCTGGATCTGCATACCTGGAAGATTCTGGGAATCCACGAATCTCACAAATCTTGAATCTTCCAAATCCTTTTTTTAAAAAGCATTTTAAAAGCAAAAGAAAGAAGGATAATCTTGGGCAAGACACACTCTCTCAGCCTTAGCAAAAGCCTAGATAAAGGCAAACCTCCCTCCGAAGAAATCTGGCCAGGACAATTGTCGTAGTTTTGCCTCAGGATCTCGCCAATTGAAAATGACAGGAAGGCCCTTACTACACAGGCAGGAAAATGTGGATTAATCCCACATTTTCCTGCCTGTGTAAACAGGGCCACATGCTAGAGTACAGAGCTGATCCAGGTGAAAACTGGCTTTTCTTTGCATAGCCCCTTCTGGCATCCTGGGTTTTGTAGTTTGATGATGCACCAGTACACTTTGTCAGAGAAGGCTGTGACACCTTGTAAAACTCCAAACCCCAGAATTGTGTCTGAAAGAGGTTTGCAGGGGAGCTATGCAAAGGAATGTTTCAGCTGTCCTTGAAATCTCAAGCCTTTAGCTTCCAGTCAAGTAATGAACTTAAATATAAAATGTTCGATTTAAATATATTAAAATACAAACCCAAATGTGATTTGTGATATTGTTAGCAAACAACATTATTACTGCAAAGGAAAACCTCATCTACTTACTATCTTCCCATGTATATGTGGTTGCCCAGGTTTTCAGGTGTCCTGGTCTCCCAGGTTTTCAGGTGTCCAATCTCCAACAATCTATTTGGTTGGTGGATTCAAAAGATTCGGTATGCCTATTTTGGCACAAAATCTCGAATCTTTACCCAGGATATGAGGATTCGAGGATTCAGTTGGCCCATCCCTACAAAATAATAACTTTCCTAACTGGAAAGTTCCAGAGGGCCTATGCTATTTGCTCTGGTAAGCCATTGTACTTATAAGCTATTGTACTTATGTAAAAATATGTGGTGTGTGTGTGTGTGTGTGTGTCTTTTTGTTCTTGTTGTGCTATGACTGAATCTCTGCTTTCTTAAACTCTGTATTAAATTTTGCTTTATTCTGCAAGATACTTTATAGTAGGGAATATAATGAAGTTTGATCTCAAAAACAATTTCTATTTAAAAATAGAAAGGTTAGGGATAGTAAAGTAAAAAAAGTTGTATCTTAAGGAAAACCAACACCAGAGCATAATTTGTCAGAGGTATGTGGGGAAAAGATTTCCACGTGGAAAACAGTGTTCCTCATTTCTATCCTGAACCCATAGGGGTAAAGAACCCTAAAAATTCAGTTTAAAGATACAAGATATGGATTTTCAATATGGATTTTCAACATTTTCAAGTTCCAAAACAACTGTTACAAGACATAGGCCCTTTTCGTATGGCGTTTTTAAAGCTTATTAGGCACGCTCCCTCCCCCCTTCACGAGCCGCTGTACTGCATGACGTTCTGGCGAACCAGGTGCTATCACAGCCACGGATAGTGCTGATAGCGCATTTTCTTATTTTCGCCTGAAAGGCGTAAATAACCTCCCATTCACGCACCGGTCGTACAACCAGAGGGCCTGCGGAGCCATCGTCCGGTGTGCTTCCGGGAAGGACCCAGGAGTGGGCAGGGTGTGGGCAGTCCCTGCTGCCTGTCTCTCACGCAGCAACTCCAAGGGGACGCTCCGCCCAGCAGCAGGCTGGCCGCTGCCCTCATCGCAGTAGGGAACACTGCACCACACATCACCACGAGAGACCACCCTGGGGCTTCGTCGCCAATCACACTCGAGACGACAGCAGCCCCCAGGGTCCGGCCGACTGTGTTTTTTTTTTTTAAACCCGGTGCTATCATTAGCATGTTAGCACATTACCAACATAGTATGAAACAGCCTGTTGGCAGGATCTATTGTGCTAACATTAGCACGATAGTCGACGAAACAATAAAAAAAAAGCGAAAAACCACCGACCAATTGGGGCGGTGGGGTGGGGACAGGGCAGGACCTGGGTGTGGCCCAGGACTCCGACATGCGGACAAGGCACCAGGTGGGGACTGGTGCTCTCTCGCAAATGCCCTACCGTGTGCAGACTGCAAGGGGCTCTCTACTGGGCCTCTTGCGATATTGGCAATATCGTGAGTGCTCTAGTTCATCGCGCTATCAAGGTAAGGTGCGAAAAGGGCCATAGACAGACGCCATTAACCTTAATTGTAACAGGCATCCAAATCCCCCAAACTTCTTTAAAATCTCAATATTAATATTCTCTATCTCTGTGTGTCTATATCTGATCTAAAAGGGAAAGCATTCAGCACATGGTATAGAATTAAACTGCTATTTCCTGGAACAATAGCATGGTCAGTCACATATGAAAGTAATCTACTAGCTTACAAATTACAATGGGGGAAAAACATACCACCAGTATTTAAAAAGAGATTCAACTCAAACAATTTAGCTGAGTGCAACTCTACTTATTGTCTCACTGGCCCCTGCTGTACTGCTGCTCTTAAGCACTGCCAATAAGACTGTGTTGCTTGCATGCAAGCCTGAGTCAGATCCAATGCTTTTTAAGAAAGCAGATTTTTTGAACACAAATAAGGAGGCTCTAGACAAACACGCTAACTCGGTGGAGGGCTGGAATTTGAAAGAGGAGGAGGAAACAGGCTGAAAGCATTTCATGCAGTCAACTGTATTATTCTCTGCAAGGTTGTCCTCCTCTAATTCATAGAATACAGCTAATCCTCTTGATGAATGCAGCATGTGTTGCACTGTAAATGAAAATTGTATAGCCTCTAAACAAGAGAGGCAGTGACTGCTACAAATGCAAATCAAATGACTGTCAGTTTCAACACTGCCTTTTCATCTTCCCCTTTTCTGTAAGCAAACAAATCAGGCAAGATACATTCAGAGAATACTGCAGGGCCAGGAGGGGTCTTCTCCAAATATCAGTTAAAATGCCAAACTAAGCATTTGCAGAAACATGTGAGAAGGCAGGGGTTAATTGGTCTATTTTTTTTTTTTTACTTCATTATCATCACACCCTCATGTTTCAGTCATGACCCTTCCCTAATGTGAGGGCTGGATTGAAAGCTGGTAACTCTCTGTGTTTAGGAAGACATTGACAGAATACTTACTCATTTCTGGCTGTGCTCTTCTGGTGGGAGTCAGAAGCTATCATTGTACTCAGGGAGGCTATTAATTTGCCACAATGACCCAAATGTACAATGGATGCTCTGAGTATTGTAAGAAGTAATTATCGCACTAACATTTAACAAGGTTTACTTTTGAGTAAACACGTATATGATGGTGTGGTGAGTCTATGGCAAATGGGAGTCAGCCTCTGTGTTTTGAAGATTGGGTAAGAGCTCAATGAGAAGCAGTTTATTTATAATCTGGCATTTATATCTAATTTTTCTTCCAATAAGTTCAAGGTGATATATATGGATCTCCTTTTCCCAAATTTATCCTTAGAATAACCTTGAGGTAAGTCAGGCTGAAGAGTTTGTGGCTCAGAGTGATTCAGTGAGTGTCACAGCCAATGATTGCCTGAACCTGGATCTCCAAAATCCCCATTAAGCACTCACTATACTACATTAGTTCTCTGAATTTTAAGCAAGACTTGATAGAATCCTATAAGTTCAAACAATACGCTACATCCCTTCTCAGTATCAGTAACTTCTTATAGGGTCAGGAATTTCAGGAGACTTTAGCTTAGGTACACACAGAAAACTGTGATTATGTTTGGCTTTATTTCTGAAATAAGCAAGACTTTGGGTCGAAATGGATTTTTGTGAAGATGAAATAAGGTTCCAGTTTTAAAAGTTTATTTTTGAAAATTTTATATCTTTTCAATATTTCAAGTTTTGAGTCTTAAGCTGACTGATAAATCTTGACAGAAGCACTAAAATCATGAAGTCCACATTCAAGACTCTAGATATTCAGTATTGTCTGGCAACTGTGGTACAGCAGTTACCATCAGCCATCTGGTATCCATTATTTATCTATCACAACAACCTGTGGTATCATTGGGCAGGGCAGGCAACATGATGTCACTTCCTTCTAGTTCATGTTGTACTGACGGGAAAATACTTTGATCGTCTGGGGATCAGAAATTATGTTTCCTTTTTAATATTCATATTGAAAGTTTTAGGTGTGTACACATACATATATTATAGAAAAATATGCAAAGAAGGACCATAGGTTCCACTGCACATACACCATGAAAGTTGCTACTGGTTGTAGCAATATGTGCAAAGTGGGGCCTTGGGAATGAAGACTCACATAGTAATATTCTTCCATAGGCCCATAAATAAGAGAAGTTGGTTAGCATTTTTGAATGAACTACAAAGTACAGTACTCCTGAAAAATATTGTTCTATTTGTTTTATAATGGGAAAAAATGGACACCCAAAAGATGATGAGTGAATTACATACTCAGGGCTCTCTGACCATGATGTAAATGTGTGTGTGTGTGTGTGTGTACACATAATGAAGGATACCAATTTCCGCTGACAGCTTAAACCAAGTACATGCACACCCCATAATTATTGAAAACAGCCAGTCTACAAACTGGCAGGAAAAATGTCAGCTGCTTTCTGGCTTCCCCAGATTTTATATACATTATTGGAGTGAAGTAAAAGTAGTGACATGGTATAGTCTAGCAATCTGCAACACTGATGCCATAGTAGAAGGCCCCTTGCAAACAATCATCTGAATTTCTTTTGATAGGACTATGGCCAAGTTCACGTATCATTGTGTCCTACCTTTACAGTTTCCAGTGTTCTCTTCTTTCAGTGAACCTGTCACATTTATAGTTAAGAGAAAGTGGTAATAAAGTGTCTCCTCATGTCACATTTCATAACTATACAGTGTTTTAGGAGTATTGCTTTCTTACTATCATACATACTGTAACCATATGAGCACCCCCTGGTGGTGGATGGATGAAGTCATATTACCTGCTTCTAAGAAATGAAGTTTGAACCGTATGATATATTCTTATACAGGTGTACCTCCGTTAACAAAGTAGATGTGTTCCTCAGAATTATTTCCAATTTGATACCAGACAATTTGATACCACAGGTATGGAAGAACATGGAAAGAAAAGGGATAGATTCCTACACCACAAAAAAGAACAGTTCAACATGTTTCAGCAAATGTCTTATTCAGAATTAATAATATGAGTATGTCAATTTTTTTAAAAAAAAGGTCGGGTAAGCTTTGTGTAAGTAAACAAAAACATTCTGAACCTTTTAGAGACAACCTGAAGGCTTGTTCCAAAAAGCATCTAGAAATATTCTTTTATTTCACCAGCTTCCACTTTTCTTACAGTTTCCATTTTGGTGGCCAAACTTGTACACTGCTAACTATGGGTAACTGGTAAGGAAGGCTTACCTTGTCTCCCCTTTTCTCTCTGTTTTGTCGTTTCTGCATGTTCAGTAAGAGATTCTAGAGGAAGCTGCTGTTTTCCTTGCTTGTTGTGGGCAGGCACACAGAGCTACCGTAACAATGGCTAGAGTAGAATCCCATTATTTCCCAGCTCATGCTTTATTGCATTGTCTACTGCAGACACACTGCTGCAACCTGACACCAAAAGTCTGTGTTTCTCCTCCCTCCTTCACCATGCTCCCAATGCCAATGCTTTTAAAAAATATTTCAGCTAGACAGAGGGTAAGGAGGAAAAGGGTTTGCTGGATAGGCATAAAAAGAAGATTCATTGTTAGAGGCTTTGTAAACTGAGGAACACCTGTATTCAGAATACTAAAAATATACATAAAGGAATCAGTATCACTGAAGGCAGTACACTATGGCCCTTTCCTCACAAGGCGAGGGAATCGCTCGGTGCCATTACCTACCGCTTCTTCTGGGGTCCGAAGCAACACGGGCTGTCCCTGAAGCCCTTCCGCAGGGCTCCTCCTTGGTCCAGGGCGAATCAGAGCAGTGCGAGGTCTGTAGATCCACACTGCTCCGGCTTCCAAAATGGCGGATTCTGGCTTCCAAAATGGTGGCTTCGAGCTTCCAAAATGGCAGTTCCAGCTTCCAAAATGACGGCTTCCAGTTGGTCGTGGGTCCCGACCAACCGCTGGAGCTCACCACGCCTAAAGCCTGCGAATCTGCACAAAGGAGCAGGAACACAATGGCGCGTTCCAGGAAAATAAAGACCTGTTTTTTGCAGTCTTTAGAAAACACGCTGGAAGACCACTTGGGGTCATTTTGGAGCAGACTGAGGTGCGGATCTCCGGTAAGTAGTCCGCTCCTAGTCCGCTCCAAGGTGCAGATGACCTCTGTGAGAGGACGCACTGCCCCGTTCTAATTGCCTGGTGCGGAAAGGGCCTATGTCTCATATGGATGCTTTCATAAAGTTAGATATCATTTTTCCAATATATTACTTTTGTGACTACTTTAGTGTTATTAGAATAAATTACAATCAAGTCTGATAAATGCTTCCAAGCATTATTGATACAAGTTTAGTCCATTTCAATAAACATAAGACATACTACCCCTCTCAAAAAATAATGCTTATAATTTTATTCCTTCCATTGTAGACTTCTATACTGTAGACTTAAGGAACATACTCTTCTCCACCAGAGACTAGGAAAATACATTTTGTTTCCTCCAGAGAAAGAACCTTATAGCTGGGGCCACTTCAGCACTATCAGCCTTTATATGACAAGAAAGGCTTCTGTAGAAAATATTTTTTAACAACAGAACCACTAGGTTTCCTGTAGATTTCAGTGTATTGTTTGTTTGCAAACAAAGAAGAATAAGTAAACACTCTCCCTCAGGCCAACTACTTTTCAAGACTCAAATTCATTCATGTATGCATTCATTCATTCAAGAGGTAGAAAGCAATATTAAGGAACTGACAATTTTCCTGCAACAATACATAGAACCCATTTCCTTCTATTATTTGTCTCCAGTAAAATAAAAATGCATTAGCCCATAGCAAAAAAACAACAACCCAGCAACCCTATAGATAGAGTAGGAAAAAACAGAAAAAGGATGCCAAGTTCTACTAAAATCAGTGAGGTTCACGCTGAGCCAAATATTAAGTTTTATCTATCAAAAAACAATGGAGAATCATTATGCAGCTCTAAAGGTAATAAAAATACAATCCCACTTCTCAGTTTGTATATCTCTTATTTTTACCAGCACAAAAGGAAAAAACAAACCCATTAATATCAGGAGAATTTCTAGTCAAAGCATCTAGCAAATAACAAAATTTACTGAGATAGTTCGATAGTGGCCACAGTCCAAATGTGTAAAGATTTGTCAACATGAGGCTGCATGCAACAGTCCACAAAAGAATATTCATATTAAACAGGCTGTGATCCAGGCAACCATAATGTCCATTTTGAACACTCTGTATTAATCTGAGGCCTTACACATGGGCTTTATACAATTATGCATGCTTATCTCAAGGCAGCACATGAAGCGCTCATTTGCGAGTGGCCTACATCACGGAAGCAGAGTGAACTTGTACAAGACAAAATGTCAAAACCAAGAAGAAGGCAGAAGACAGACCAAAAGAACAAACACCGAAAGCCGAAGAGAGAAAAGCCAAAATGCCAAAAGCCAAACTGTAGTCAGAGGAGAACCGAAGTCAGTAACCATGAATCGAAGGCTGTGAAAGGCTCCTTAATGCTGCTGCCATGGCGGAAAAAAAGGAACCGACAGTTTAGGTGGGAAGGGGTTGTATACCCTCAGAGGATGGAGGCAGAGTTCCCACCCAAACGCCTTCCCTAAGACTCTAGAAGTTTCCGAACAATGCACTGCGCAGGTGCGGGTGACCCATTTGTGTGAGTCACAGAAACCATGAAAAAATCATGAAGAAGACACCAATCCCTGGCCACAGATGTCTAGAAAAAAATAATATACAAAAGAAACTGATGAAGTCATTAATCTGAAGCCACGATGCGCTATAGCTGGCCAGGTTATACGACTTTATTACTTTAGCCTGGAAATCAATCACCAAAATATTAATTTTAGCTTATCATTATCATGGACAAATATCAGTGACTCTGTATGACAGAAATAATTTTTATTATATCACAATTAGAAAGACAGAGACTCACTCATAATTAAATTAAATTAAATTAAATAGAATAACGGGAAAAAATGAGTTGTGTTCTCTTTGGTATGTGCAATGGTTAAAGGAGCAACACATCAATAGAACGGAGATCATGCTGGTTACTTTTTCTTCCTTTGCTGTCTGTACTCCCAAGTCAGAGTAGCAACAATGTGGGAACTTGGTTAAGGGCAAAAGAGACTGTTCATAAAATAGGACTGATTCTGAGCAAAGACAGGACACCGCGGTCATTTCTGCACTAGGCTGTTATAGTGCTACTCCACTTTCAACATTCTATGGAATCCTGGGGTTTACAGTTTAGGGAGAGGCCTGATTCCTTAGGATGTTGAAAGTGGAATAATAGCACTATAACAGCCTAGTGCGGAAATGGCCTGTGTGCTGAACAAGTACTGCCAGCATCCAAAGAGATCAATAGTGAAAGAGTTTTTAATATATCTGTGCTTGATTTTAACCTGTGCAAACGGCTATTTCTGAATATTCCTCTTTAAAGTCTTAGCCTTAGTTGTTGGCTTCATATTACAGAATACACAATTTGCCTTGCAAACTGCAAATTCTGAGTATTAATGGGAAACGCTCACAGTAGATCAAGATGAAAAATGGTGATTAATTTTATGGAAGTGACACACAAAGCCTTTGGCTTTATGTGGTGGCATTTCAGACAGGATAGCTTTATTGGGAAGACTAACAAAAAAAAATTAAAAAAGGAAGTGCAATTCAGCTTTCACCTTAGCAGTGTTAACCAAGTATATCAGATAAACCTAGTTTAGCTGAATAGCTAGGTTTTCCAGTATTAAGCCTACTTAATTGCCAAGGGCAGCTGTTTTAGTCTGCTGTAACAAGAAAAAAAAAGTGATGAAGTGTGCTGCGCAATCTTGAAAACATATTCCATAATATATTTGTTAGTTTTTAAGGTGTCAGAAGACTCACATGCTTTAATCTTGATTTAGGTGCTAGCATTATTGATTGGGTTAAGACAAGGGATATTCACACTGATATGGTGCTAGAGAAGGGACCATTTATGTCTGTACCAATCCACCAGTGGTACAAATATATGAGAGGGCAAAGATTTCTATACAGCAAGGTCATGTGTAATTCACATTAATTTCAAACTGACATGCATACCATTGATTTTTTTTTTTTTTTTTTTTGGCAGGAATGGGCCCATCAGTTCTAATAAGAAAATTGTTCATTGACACTTGTATGAAGGGAAATATAACCCTGAAACTAGTATCACCTTTACAAGGGCAGACTGATGGATATTACTCATGAAAACAGAGGAACAGTCAATTTTGACATTGTTTTAAAAAGGTAAAATGAGTTCACTTTTCATGATATAAGTTTGTCCACTTTACTAGACTTTCTGCATTATCCTGAAAAAAAAATTCAAAAATCAACTTTAAGCAAATGATTATTTTCCAATGTATGTAAAGTAAATGCAAGATAATAAACTGTTCTTAACTGACTCACATCTAACTGTGAAAAAAAAATGGAAAAATAGCCTTAAGAGAACAAAACAAGCAAAACCCAATATATATACAAATGGAAAAGCAATATATATCTTGTCCCTGATGTCACACACCTTTTCAAATATTATGCCCATAACCAAGATTGATTTCATCATGAGGGGGTCTGTTGAACAGAGGCAATGTTAACAAAATAATGACAATACTAAGAGGTGAAGCATCATTTTAGTGATGTGCACATAAAACGTGCATGTATGTCATTATTTGTAAATATATTAAGTGGTTGTGTATTTGCATGCAACCCAGTATTAGCTGCATGTCACGTCTCATGAATGCCGTCAAGATGTAAACTGAGGATGAACAACAGACATTTTTAAAAGGTTAAGAATAAAGGTACTATTCAAATTGTTACTATATCAAGCTATATTTTACTAACATACATAATCAGGTGGGCATGAAATTGAGAAAAATATAAGTTCAACGTGCACTTGGGAAGTTGGATCTATGCTTTTCACAGAACAACTGATATATAATAAAACACTTCTGAAAACATTGTGGAATATGTTCCTGGCGGTAGAGTGGGGAGTGGTGGTTGTGAAACACGGCCCGATGTTCTCAAACTTGCCTAAAATAACTTTTAGTATCCTAGACTATATTTACTAAGTTTAAATAGGCAGCTTGACCTCTTATGCCCGTGTTTAAATAGTTTTAATGCTTTTTCTAGCTTAGACTTTTGTTAAAAAAATCTCAGCTCCTCATAAATCCTGTAAAATTTTAGATTTTTTTTTAAGGGATCTTTTTATTTCTTTGCTTTTCATAGCCTGGATTGCTCCCCAAATGAAATCTTTTCCATTCAAGCAGAGGGTGATGGAGCAAATGAAATATAGTCTCTTTTTTCAACTGAATAGCTGCCAGCTCTGAGCTGGTGAACCAAGCTGCTTCTTTGAATAGTTGGCATGAATCAGCCTCCATAATGTTTTTGATAAACAGATTGTACTCAGGATACATTTTTCTACCATACTGTGGATACCTGTGAAACCAGTCAGAAGCTGAGCATAAAAAGTCCTGTTGAATCACACTGAATCCAGCTAGTCCTGCATTTGATTTCCCCCATATGGAAAGCCAGATCTCTCTAGAACCCCACAGAAACCAGGCATTAAACAACAGGACATCCTTTTTTTTTTAATTTCTCCATAGCATGTGGTGTTGAGATGTGTTCTACTTCTGACCATAATGGTACTATATTTTCCTATATTTTTATCACAACTAATAGCCATTATTGGTCTAAGTTCTCTAAGATAATTCCTCTCACTGTATCTTATGGTAAAGAGTTTCATAAATTATAATTATGCATTGGAGTTAGACTCAATGGCTGTTGTAGTCTCTTCCAACTCTATGATTCTATGATTCTATGCATGGACTAGTATTCTCTTTGGTCCCTTCATTGAGTTTCAGTGGGTTATCCAAAATCTGTAACTATTAGAGGTTGTCATTCTGCATTGCAGTTATCGTTTCTTAACCTAGAGTTGCAGATCCGTAACTACCTTTTATTTAACTGTACTATATATTCACAATCATGGCACTATTACCACAATCATAAAAAAACCGAGAACCCACTGTAAACTGGAGGGAGCTGCTCTGGCATCTGCTCGTCACACCACAGCTAGGAGGCAGGAAGAGTCATGTCACACTGCAGCTTAGGGTGGGAATAGGCTGGCTGCATCATTCTGAAGCACCCTACTTGCCTGCATGACAAGTCTCCATTGCACAGATCAGCTCCCTCAAGTTTAAGATCAGTTAGAATCATAGAATGATATAACCATAGAACTGGGAGAAACACAAGGGCCATCAAGTCCATCACCACCACCACCCCGCCATCAAAGCATTCCTGGCAGATGGCCATGCAACTTCTGCTTAAAAGAAGAAAAAAAAAAATTCTGCTCCAAAGAAGGAGACTCCACCATACTCCGAGGCAGCACATTCCACAGTCACACTGCTTTTACCATCAGGAAGTTCTTCCTAATATTTAGATGGAGTTCTAGGGGTGAATTCCATAGGTGATTCGTAATCCCATAATGGTAGTTACAAATGCAGTGTAACATCTTGGCTGATGTTTTTTCTTCACTTTCCAATGTTGAAAAGTTCTATAAACTCCTACTGTAATATCTTTTCCCTCCTAAACTAAGATGTTGCAAGTGTTTGAGCCTTCCCATTCTCTTGAAAGTTTTAGCCGCCCATTCTCTGTAGTGAAGAAACCAATTCAGATAAACATCATTTCTCAAGAAAACAGTGAAGAGCATTAGGTACTAGAGGGCAGTCAGAATTGACCTGGGCAGGTGATAACCTAAAAAGACGTTAAACATCATGTACTAATTACACTGTCATGTACAATGCCATGTACACTGGAGTAAGCTAGATGAACCAAATCAACAGTTATTTTAAAATGTATGGGCCATTCCATCCCTGTAGTTACAAATTCAGTTCATGAGCCAAAATTGCTTAGAGGAATTGGGCAACAGTTAGATTGTCTTGCCAGCTACATGGTTAATCCCCATTTAATCTTTAACACAATGGCCAGATACTTGGCCCAGCACAGGAAGGAGATCAAAGACAAACACCAGGAAAATTACATTCTTCTACAATTTTCCAAAGAGGAGACAAACTCAGAGTAACAGAAGGGAGTTTGAATGCAATAGCCTGTCTTTCTAGAAGAATGTCATCATGAAAAAAAGAGATATCCAATGCACACACAAGCTTACTTTAGCAAACAAAAAACGAGCACACAAACCTCAGCAAGGCAGACTATATCGGATTCTGTTGAGGAATGAAATTTGCCTGCTGCTTGTATCTGCCACTAGAGAAATTGCCAATCCATCTCTGACCTCATATTTCCTCATGGTCCTTACCAATTTGTTGTCATAAATTGTTTTCCTCCTCTTATTTTAGCAATGCAAGCTCTAGTTGAACAACATTGTGACATATAGCCCTATGAGTTTTCCACATAGCAACGCAAACCCACACGTACTATTCTAAAAGAACTGAGCACAAAGGGATTTCCTTCCAATAAAATAAAACAGCCATGAGATTTAACGTAGGTCTACAATACACCATTACAGCAGTCTGATATCACTTAATTGCCATGAGTCTATCTCACATAAATCCTTGGATGTAGGGTTTGGTGAGGTACAAAGAATTCTCTGTAACTGAGATTTTGTCCATTCACCTGAGCTACAGCACTGTGTAGCAGAGAAAGAGAATTCTAAGTGCCTATAAATTTCATCTGCAAATGATGTAGACATTTCTGCTAGACCAGCCTGGTGCTCTGGTTCAGGGCACTGGACTAGAGCTCTCTAGTAGTGAATTTTAAGTACCTAACCAAAACTACATATTCCAGAGTGATGCAGAGGGTCAGGCCACATGTGACACAGGTATATATATATATATACATGCATACTAAATAAAAGTAAAGATTAACTGAAAGCATGGTTTATTAGCTGTTGGTAGTGCAACTCTAAAATAGTGTTGTCAGGGCTATGTTCTGTAACATTATGAAATCCACAGTACAACTAGCTGTGTGTACAACTTTTACACACCAGCATATCCAACTTTTCAGTATAAATGGATTCATGTAAGCAGGATATGAGAAGGAACTTTTAACTTGTTGTTTTGTGCCTTCAAAATGTTTCTGACTCATAGTGACCCTACAGCAAATCTGCCACAGAGTTTTTTTGGTAAGATGTGTTCAGATGCTCCTTCTGAGGCTGAGAGAGCATAACTTGCCTCAGGTCACCCAGTGGGTTTTCATGTTCAAGCAGAGATTTAAACCCTGGTTTCCCAGAATCCTAGTCTGATACTGAAACCACTATACCACATTGGTTCACCCAGTTGTTGCATTGGGTTTTTTTTTGTTTTTGTTTTGGTGTGTGTGTGTATACGTAAATATTTCCAGTAACATGTAGAATTTCCATTCAGACACAGAGGTTTGCAGAGAGAGAAATGGAACATCAGCCAACTGCTCTGGACCTTCTTTCTGCCCTGAAGAAGCCATGGTATTTATAGATTGGTAGCAATAATGAAATAAGGAGGGATGGAATGTTAATTTACGACAATTTTATTATCAAACCAGCCATGTACTCTCTCACTGTATGTATAATTGCACTGCTCTTAATACTGGAACACTAAAACCTATCTGATTATATATTTCTGGTAAGCCAATGTTGTTTTTATTCTGAAGATAAACCTAAGGCTTCCTCCTCAATTCCAACCCAGAACTAAAAAACATAACAAAAAAAACAAAAAACCCCAAGGCTGAAAATTATCCCCTGTGCTATGTCACAATATTTTCATCATTTCAACAGGAAGCGCAGCATCATTAACTTTAAATTGCAATGATACAGGAACCACATTGCCTTGGAGGCTGACTTAAAAGGACAAGTATGGCAACATAAATGTAAATGTAGTCTACCAGCTTGTGGGGAGAAAGGCTTACAGTCTCCAAACACAACATTTTGTACTTTTAGATATGGCTGAAAGATGCCATTGATCTCCAGAAAATGGGAAGAGGCGCCCTATATGATATTGTTCATTATAGCTGGAAGCTTTATATATATCAATAAATGGGGTAATGGTGTATGGAAGACTCACAATAATATGACTGGTCAAACAGTGAAATTTTCTAGTGCTATACCAAATGTTTCCAGTAGAAATTTTCCAGAATTTTTTGTAGGAAAAGCAAGTAAGGCAAAGGAAGCAGCAGAGAAAGAAATGAGGTGGTCAGCTTCTGATGACTTTCAGAAAGGAGAAACTTGCATCATTTAATTTTTTTTAGTAGCCAGACAGTAGCACAATTGGAAGCTTCTTTCTGAGAACCATGCAGATTCCTAGCTCATTTCTTCCTTGCCTTAAAACATTTTTTCCAGGACCATACCTCCTTAGACACATGGTAAAGTGAAATGGCCCATAACAGAGGATTGCTACTGCCACAGGAAACCAGGAATAAAAGCTGTTTAAAAGAAAGACAGGGGAAAACTTTCAAAATTATTTTAAGAGGAACGAGCTATGTTGGTCTGCTGGAGCAAAAATAAAGTTGTATGGCAGCTAAAAAACAAACATATTGTGGCATAAGCCATTGTCGGGGATGGTGCATTTGTTGGAAAGTGTTGTCTTTAGTTATAAGTATACAATATATATATATTGGGAGTGGGGCAGTTTGAATTCTAAACAGTAAGACAAAATACCAAAAGTATAGGCAGCGATATTTATGTTAAAGCTTAATAGTCATTTACAGAACAGGGTTGATAATAAACAATTCAGCATTTATATTCCATTTTAACGGCATTTATTTATTACATGTGTATCCTACTTTTCCTGTAATAGGTTTCAGGTAGTATACTCTCTTTCTTCCTTCTTTTTACTCTCATAATGACCCCATGAGGTAGAGGGTGAGAGAGAGTTATCTATTGAGTTTTATGGTCCAATGAGGACTAGAACTTGAACTGTGCACATTCTGGTCTGATACTCCAACCATTATGCCATATACATGTTGCATACAACAGATATGATTGTATATATTATATATGGTGATACAGTGTGCCTTTTGGTGGCGCAACCTTCACACACACAAATGTAAGGCCACACACAGCCTTGTGTCCCATTATCATCAATGGATGCACCAAGTGTGCACCCACGCTTGCCACATTCACATTTTTTTTGTTTTACTCAAGGGTCCTGGAACAGAATCCACACACATATGGAGGGTGCACTAGTATGTTGTATATCGCTATAGAGAGAGAAATAGATATATAAATGTGTGTATTTGTTATATTATCATATATTTAGGCCCTTTTCTCATGGCATTTGCCATGCGAAAGGGTGCCTGGAGCGTCGCGTGATTGTGAGGAGTGATCTGCACGACGCACTCACAATCACGCAACGCTCCAGGGTAGGGCAGGAGCCGCTTGCGCACTTTTTCATTTTTGGCTTTCAGCCAAAAATGGTGCACGATCGCACATTTCTCCAGGGCCCTGCGTGCACTTCCTGTGCGTGCAGAGCCTCTGGAGCTGCGGTGGTCACGCTTCCTGCCCCAGCACAGCCTGGGAAACTCCCAGGCAGTGCTGCAGAAGGAAGAGGCGGGGCTCTCGCGCTACCTGCTCACGAGAGCAGGCAGCTCGTGCGAAGCTGAAGCAGCAGGGATGCGAGAGCCTCTCGCTGGATGCTGCTCACGCAATCCCCACACCCCAGCGCCGAAAAAAGGGTAAGCTTCAGAAGGGGCCATGGTAATACAAAACAGAGGTAAAATAGGGATGGGAAGGTGATTGTAAAAAAGGCATTTGAATGTGTCGCTAAGTATTAAGTCTTCCATTCCAGGAAGTCATTTGAATTTCTCCAACCCTTCATGTTTAGAAAGTGCCTCCTTATCTTTGCATTCAAACACTGTGGGGAGATGGAAGTATTTTTTGTTTAATTTGTGCCAGGATTAACATACTCAGCATAAAAGCTCAACCAAAGTATATGCAAGAGGCCCTGTCAAAGTTCAGAGTATATTTCTATTACTACCAATTATTTACAGTAAGGATGGGCAACTGGAACAGGTAGGAGGGCCACAATGAACTCCAGCAGGACTCTTGCCCCATCCACTCCATCAGTTTCTTCATTTTTTTTCTCCTGCAATGGTTTGCCACTGAATTTCAGCATCACACTTAAATCGCACTGTTGAAATTTGGTGGTGGCTTTAGTTTGCTTGTGGGAGAGTTTGGAAACCTTAGTGAGCTTGCAGGACTGCAAATGGAAGGGGAGGATGGATCTACATCTACCCCTGGGTCTCTCTTTTCCCACATCAAATTTACAGACATTTCTATCCATTCCTCTCAGGTCTATCTAGGCAGGTTTGAGCCATGGTATCTCAAGCAGATAAGCAATGGAAAAGATGAAGCCTAATATTCTTACCATTTTAATTCTACCCTATCCACCTCAGACTTCATGTGAGAATGTTAAGAAAGCCATTTCAAAGAAGTGTAGATCGGGATACATATAAAACAAAGTACCATGAAATGACTCTCTCTGTTCTCTCTGTTCTCTGTTTACATATGAGGATCTGTGAATGATTCTCCTAGCTGAAGCCTGCCACAGAAAACAGTTTAGCACTGCTTATGATTAACATGGTTTGTGCATACTGATTTACTTACAAGCAAAATTAATCCCCTACAGATTTACATGTTAAAGATCCATTGCCTCTATTTTAAACTAAACCATTCTCACTCATTAGATGACTAATCAGTCTTTTCCATGACTAATCAGACTTTTGCATGCCTTGAGCAATAGCTTCAGCATGATGGTATCTGGCAGGAAATAATTCTTAATGAATGTGCATTTGTCTGGCCCCAGACAGAGACCAAATATTATCAGTTTCTATTATGAAACTCTAACAATTCTTCCATGTATCTCTAGTAACAAATCACCAATTATCTTAATATCATCATAATTAGACAATTTATCATTTTAGATATACATTGGTCCCTCCCATTATCAGGGTAACGACATAAAATAAAACACTGATCTAAGGAAAGCAATATATATGTGTGTGTGCACGTGCGCACGTGCACACACACACACACACACATATACACACATCCATGCACACACACATTAGGAATACACGAAACATGCATACAAAACAAAAGAATACATTAAACTACATAAAAAGAGAAAAGAAACAAAACATAATACAAACATATCCTAAAATACTAATTACTAAAAGTTAAAAATTAATCTTCAACATTAACATTAAAACTAGACAATAACACTAACACTAAAACAATAAAGATGATTTCCTACTGTCCAGTGCAGAGTATTGTTTGTTCTATATAACAACTTCTGTCACTGCAAATATCATTTTAATGCTCTCACTACTACTTTCCCAAAAATACTAATTATCAAATCCAACTATAATATTACAATTTTTTTTCCTTGAAAAAATCTTGTTAATGATTCCCAGTCTTTGGTGAAAATCACCAGTGATTTTTCTCTTAGCAATATCATCAATTTGTCCATTTCAGCCAAGTCCTGCAATTAGTAATCTTGCTGTGTTGGCCACATATTTTAATATCTTGCCATACTTCTTTTCCAGCTGATCTTCTACTAGTTCCAGCAAATATAGTTCAAGTTTTAATAACATGTTTTTTTAAAAAAAAATTGTGCACCATAACATTTGATTTTTTTTATTTTATTTTTTTTGCTTCTTCACATATCTACCACATGTGATAAAAAGTTTCTATTTATTGTTCACATTTCCAACATCTATTTGGGACATCTTTATACATTTTGGCCAATTTGGCCACTGATTCATCCTTTAATAGAAGTTCTCTTTAATAGAAATTTTATGTAAGACAATTTGAGTTTAACCCCCTTCAATCAAATTTTCCCTACCATTCCAATTGTATGTTATATCCAAAATTTTGTGCCCAATTTATCATACAATCCTTGACCACTTCATCTTCTCCCTCAAGTTTCAAGAAATATATATACATTTTACCAGTCAAATGTTCATCATCTGAACACTCCTGTTTCTCAAATTCTAATTTAATCACTGCAAAATCATATAGCTTTTTATCTCTCCTGCACCTTCCTACTGTCTGTCTATAGGAAAACCATTGAAAGCTGTATCCCTTAGACATTAAATCAGCCATCATTTTAACTCTATGTTGCTCCTGCTCAGTTTCTAAGAAAGCAACATTTCTAAAAGAATTCAAAATGTATATGCTGGAGGGGGACTTTGGGCAGTCTTGTTCAATCCCCTCCACCAGTTCTATGACTATAACAAGAATACTACATTGCACATTCTCTCTCTCTCTCTTTTTTTTTTTTTTTTTTTTGCCTTCACCAACACACTTTTAAAAAACAAATCTGGAAGACTGTGGGTAGAGAAAACATGGCCTGGCATATGTTCTTGGACTCCAGTGCTCATCAGTCCTAACCAGCAAAGTCAACAACAAAGGATGATTGTATAATACAACATATTGAAAATTTGAGTAGCTCACTTTTTGTTTTCTTTTAAAGGCAAATAATAAGTACCATGATCCTACCATGGTAAACACTGCTTTTGTCTTACATCAGGAAGTATGAGCAAGCATGAAGAGAAAATGAGCATATTTCTTGAGAGGAAACATCTAATAGTACAACAGTGGTAGGAATGAAGTTAATACACTGCAGCCAAAACCTAGATATAGGAAGTGTGATATATTTATGGCTATACATGTTTGCTATATTGATTACATGACTAAATAAAAATTAAAAGAGCCTAAGTCTTGGTAATTATCTTTTGTGTTCATTGGCCAAAGTGCTGGCAATGTCCTTCTTGCTGAGCAATTGATTAGACCACTGTCTGCATGCTTTCCCTCATATCTGCACAAGGGAAACATTGGAGACTTTCACTGTGGGGGAAAGACAGAGGCAAGCAAAACATTCCAGGAAGGGGCTGTAATATCTGTGAGGGGTGAGCCCGTACAATGCCTCTCAAACAACACAATATCTTGGAACAAACCAATGAATAACAAACAAATACAGCCTGACAACCATGTGTTTAGAAGTGCTTTAGTCCCCGAATCGCAAGTAAAGTTTACCCAGGCAACTACATAAGAGAGAGGTGCAATATTTGACTTCACTCTGAAGGCAATGGTTGGGAACAAGAACCAGCATATACCTTCTCAGGTGCAACAAGAACCCCTCTGTTCTCCGGATTTTAGTTGGACATTTGTAGTTATTACTTGCTCTGGGCTAAGATATAAAAGCTTTTATGCCCGGAAAAGAGACAGCACAGGAAAGATGTCTTACGGAATACTGTATTATATTCGCCATATTCATATTGCACCTTTCTTCCATAGCATTCAAGCAGGCATAGAGCTTGAAAATGTTCTTTTTGGTCTTTAAATCCTGGGATAGCCATAGTGGCTGGGGATATTGATTGAAGCGCAGTCCAAAATACATTTCTTTTCAAGGCCTAAAGGCTTGTATAAGACAGTCAGGGAGCCACTGAAATACTCATTTAGCTTAGCCTTCTCCAAACTCCTGCATTTCAGTTAGTTCTTTCTTTTGCTATACACCACCCACTCAGCATAGACCTCTGGGCAGTTTATAAAGTTTAAAATCATAGCACATTCAATACCTAAACATCAAATACATTACATTTCTTTTTAAAAAAACATCAGAGTACAAAATTCACACATAAAATAAAACCAGAATAACACCCACAGGAGAAAAAAATTAAACATTGATGATACTTGTGTGCCTTGAGATCATGCCCTGAGACCCACATGAACCTTTGATGTTCAGGAACAAACACTGTCCCACGCAAGAAGATTTGCACAGTAAAAGAGGCTTAAGAGTATCCTTCATTTCACTCATCCTCATGAAGGAAGGACTAGAAGCCTTCCTTTTCCAATTCACACATACATGCCATCTTCCTGAGGTATATAACCTATCCAGTTGCTTGTGTGACCATTGGAGGATGGTTTCAAAGTAGGTTTTTATCATGTTGGCAGTTAGAAAGTACTCTAGCATGTAGCAATAGCAATAGCATGTGTATTTCTATATCACTTATCAGCTAAATGCTCTCTAAGCGGTTTACAATGTGTTAGCTAATTGCCCCTAACAAGCTGGGTACTCGTTTTACTGACCTAGGGAAGGATGGAAAGCTGAGTCAATCTCCAGCCCAACAGGACTGAACTCACAACCTTGTGGCTGCAGTACCAGCATTTAACCACTGTGCCACCAAGGCTCCTATTCTGCAGTTATTCTGAATTTTTCAAGGTAATAAAAAAAGAGGGAAGCAGGAGTAAGAAAATTAGGAAAGCCTGATAGTGGAAGCCCCAAAGTCAGTGAAGGAGACAGTGGGATGCTGTGATAAAAGCCTCAGCTGAAACCACTCAGAAGCGCAGCAAGTAAGCCTGCTACAAAGAGCTTCATGTGCCATCTATCTTGAAGAGGGCCTGTTAGGAATGGACAGCACCTGGAACTCTTCAGCGGTACCATCCGACTCCATTTATCAACATAAAATATTAAAATGGTTTCCCAATAATACAGTGGGAAGTAAGGCCAGCTGATCGGATGCCTTTCTCCTCCTCTCACTGGGACATTTATATCAGTCAGAAAAATGTTTATCTCCCTTGCTAGGAAAACCAGATACTACTTCATCACAGAGAAGTCTTGGAAGTCCATTCTGCCACAAAGTATTACAGCCAACCCTCCACATTTGTGAGTTTCACTTTCACAGATTTGATTATTTGCAAGTTTCTCCAACCCCTGCCCCCCTCAAACACTCAAGTGCTTCTTTTCCAGGGAAACCTTCCCTCTCGCTGGCTCCGATCAGGCCACACAGTCCTTTAAAAAACCACTTCTAGTCCTCTTCCTTCTCTACCAGCCACTGCCTGTCCAGCCAAGAACAGCTCATAGCCTGAAACCCTCTCCTGATGCCCCAGAGACAGTCGGAAGGAGATGAGTTTGAGAGAGCAAGCATAGCGTCACCGTGCTGGCCCACCCCCTTTCCCTCTCCCTTCCCTGACTGGGTTTGGACTCTAGGTGCCCACTTTTCCTAAAATACCTCAGCCTCCTTTCCACAGACACACATACACATATTTTGATATTGGTACTTTTTCCGTGTTTGCAGGGCTCCTGTGCTCTTAACCCTAGCAAATGCAGAGGGCCAACTGTACTGCTTTCTTCCATGCTCAACCCTGAGGGTAAAACAGAGAAAAGCCATACAGCCCAAGCAGCTTCTGGTATGCCCTCACCACAGGAATCTGAAAGTGCATTCCTGTCTCACTGAGAACCAATGTGGTGTGGTGGTTAAGCACCAGACAACAACTGGAAAGATTCAGGTTAAAATCCCTACTCAAGATGAAGCTCATGAGCTAGTCACTGTCACTCATTCTACTATCTCTCAGGCTTGCTGTATAATATATACTGCCCTGGGCTCCCCAAAGGGGCACATGGTTAAATAATGTTGTAGTGGTGATGGCAACAGTAACAACAACAATGTATTGCAATCCACAAGATCTCACAGCTTTCATACATACCTTGTAAAAATGAAACTAATGTTCAAGGACTACTGACCATCCCTGTATGTCAGGGGTGAGAAACATGAGCCTCATTGCCTAGAAGGTGATGAACTACTGTTGCCATCATCCCTCACCATTCTGCAGGCTGAATGGGATGGATGAGGAACTGGAGAACAATGATATCAGGAGGATACTCAGACCCTGCTCTGCACAGTTTCCTTAGACCAACTCTATCCAGAAACATCCAATAAGCACAACTCCAACCACATTGCTAAGACTAGGGTACAGCTTCTCTCTGAACCAGAACATACAGCTACTTTCGTCTGAAAAGACATTCCTAAAGTAGTATAGAGAAGGCAATAATCAAAAGGAAATTACAAATGATATTCATCATTATTGGAATTAGTAGTCAGCGTTTCCTATGCTATAACTTGTTCTGTCAAAGATCTCTTCCATTTACTTTACAGTTACACATAGTACCAGTAGATTTCTATGAGTTTCTTCTGTGGGCTGTGAAAATTTACTTACCTACCCTTAGGAAATCTTGGGGAAAAAAATCAAATACTATTATATCATAAGCGTATCAGTAGAGATGAACAAATGTATCTGAGAAATATCAGTCAGCAAGAATTTGGATCCATCAGTTGTCACTGGACTCTTAACAGTCATTAGCTCCAGCCAGAATAGCAGGTGGTCAGGGATTACAGGAGTTTGGTCAAATAAGATCCAGATTGCCACAGGTCCCACATCTGTTTCCCAGCATTTTACAGGTCTACTCAACAGATCAGATTTCACTTATGAGGTAGGGGCATAAGGAAGTTCCTAAACTGTTATCAAGGCAATTTGTCTACATAAGATGTATTATTTACCCCATATCTGCCTATCAATCCAATGTTCACTTCACCTTAGACTAAATCAATCACCTGTTCAAGGGAAGGACTTATGTTCAGTGCTACTTTTTGTTTCTTGTGCCAAATACATAGTAGTTTCTAGTGACAAAGGAGCACAGTTCCTGGTCCATGAACATACACATATACTTCTAGATATGAGCAAAACCTTTTCATAAACAGTGTTTCTGAACCATGGGAATGAGAGTGCATTAAACCAGCTAAATAATATTCTCTGTTTTCTCTGGATCAGAACACCTTTATCCTCTGTGCCAAAAGCTATCTCTTGCTATGATCCTATCCTTTAAGTATGTTGTCAGCTAAGCTTCCTGAAGCATGTCAAAGCCTTTTTCCCCCCCCAAAATCCCAGTTTTTATTTATGCAAAGATGTCTCCAAAGAAGCTGTAGCCTTTGCACTGATATCAATATACATATTTATATTAACTGCTTGCTTCCATACATAAGAGAATCAGTTGCAATAGAAAGTATGTCTCCTAGTAATGATGGTGCTGAGGCAAAAACAGAGGAGAGACCACAACTCAATTGTACAGTATATGCAGAAGGTCCCAAATTCAGTTCCCAATAGACTGTTCTAAAGCGTCCCAAAAAATAAGAGAAGCCCCTACCTGAAATTATTTGGAGTAACCACTTAGAAGACGTACTATTCAGGAAGCAGGACTAATAGCCCAAGTTGTAAGACACAGGCCATTTCTGCACGACGAAGCTCTTCCACGTTGTCTCGCTGCAGTCCTGGGTCCAGAAGGGAGCGTGTCAGCAACACTCCCCTCTGCCCCCACTCGGTCCATGTGGAAGAGAAAACAATGGTGCCATGTCTTCCTTCCTCAGCACAGCCGGGCTTTTTCCATTGCTGCGCTACGGAAGGAAGCATCGCCAATGTGCTTCTGCATCTTCTGCATGGCCAGAAGTGGTGGGAGTGCCACGCAATCGCAGGCGTGAAACGGATTTTTTCTGTTTTGCAAAAATTGCGCAAGCGCGACACTCCAGAACAGGATGGCAGTGGGACGGTGACAACGTCATGCGGAAAGCGCAATCTACCGACCACTGCTATCCTGTGGCAAAAACACAACAGCGACGTTGTGTGGAAAGGGCCACAGTAGCTTAATGTGTTCACAGAAAATACACAACCCATCCTCCAAAGCCCTATGGAATTTCTCTTGATGTTACAGAAGTGGCTTGCTTAGCATAACAAAAATACAAAACTTAGCCTAAGTTTCAGCAGTCAAATAGCCAAGAGAACATGTCATTGTTATGCACCAGCACGAAAGCCTGTTGACACAGGCTTAGCAGGTAAATTTATTTAGTTTTAGGTACATTTAGTTTATACTCACTTCCAAACAAATATTTAGGATCAATATGTTGGTCTTCTCATGTAAACACTTTTCTTTCACTAGTCACCAAAAAATCCAAGAGCTGGACATTTTCTTTTACTAATTGGAATGTTTTTAAGTCACCATTGCCACCTCTTTGATGGAATGACATCCATTCCTAACTGCTTCACAAGACCACTTCTTCCATCATACCATTCCCCATTTCAACCCATCAACTGGAAACTGTATGAATACAAAAAGAACTCAGTAGTTATGTTGTAAGTCTGAGAATAATGTTTACCTGTACATGACCCTTTATTTTCTCTCAAAAATGTAATATTTTGAGTAAACGCTACACAACTCCATAGTCCATTCAATATCAAATATGTTCTGACTTTGACTGGCAATGCCTTTTTTTCACATGAGGAATATAGAGGAAGCCTGTCAACTTAGCCTGCTATCCTGTGGATGCTTACCTGAAAGAAAACCCCACCGGTTAGAATGGGATTTACTTCTGAATAAACAAGGAGTGCACCGCTAATGTTCATGCAAGGTTATCAAAATGCATACCAAAATGCATCTACTTACTTTAAGCCTAGACCAAAAATAAAAAATCTAATTAGCATATAGTTATCATGGAAGAATTAATTCTATTATGGTACTAGCATCTAGTCTTCCTTTTCTGAATGCTAAACCTCAGTCAACCATGAGTTGGGACTCAGAGGAAGGAAAGTACCAGCCCCCGGAGGGCCTGAAGCACAACTAGGGCCTGACTGTAAGCTGAAGGGGGTATAAAATTTGGACTGCACAGTCAACCTTCTCTTGGCAGGGTTCTTCTGCCTGTAACAGTCGCCTAATGGGCAGAAATTAGCAGGGAAATATCCTTCTTCGGGCAGGGAACAAAGTGATGGGGCTAGCTTTGCCAGAGAGCACTTAGGGGGTTAAGCCCTGGGTTCAAGAAAGGGGCTCGTTTTGCTTATAGGAAGAGACACGTTTGGTTTGCGTCTATTCAAATACGAAAGGCTGTTCCATCTCTCGGAAGCAGCCCGCCTCGCTCCCAGGACCAGGGCGCTCTCCAGCAGTACCTGATGCGCGCAGCCGGGAAAGCCGGAGGGCGCTAGGACTGGGAAGAGCCCAAGCAGGCAAAGATGCAGGAACTGTAACCTAGGCAATTAACAACAGGCTGCTTTCTTCTACTTTCGCCCCCTTCCCCTCCCTCACGCGCAGCCAGCGTTTCTCTCCCCCCCCCGCGCAGCTACACACCAACACACACACACACAACACACAAACATCCGAACTGTCAGCCTCTGCTTTGCATCTCCCCACCTCACACGCTGCCACCCTACGCCGCCGCCGCCTCCCATTCTCGCCCTCCTTCCCATCCGCCCCTGATGCGGCCATCCTCTTGTCTTACAGGGAGAATGTGTGTCCGGCGTTAACTCGTTTTTCAGTGATTGCTGGGGGGGGGGGGGGAGAGCAAGGTGCCATTTATCTCCCTGAGAAAACGCCGATCGCCACAACAGGGGCTCATCTTTCAAGGGGGGTGTGTGTTGTCGGGAGAGCGCCTTCTCTTGAACTGGGCGTGGGGGGGGGGGAGAGGGAGACACGCACACGCACACACATATGCATTTGCACCCCCAACCTCTCCAAGAGAAAATAAAGATCGATAAAGTACCGAAAACCTGAAGATTTGTGAGCTGATGCAAAGAGACGAAAATGCCCATGTCCACATTTGATTGGGACTGCAGGGGCGGTGGGGGGGGGGGCGTTTAAGGCAAAGTACATCACGCATTTCCCTTCTCCGGGTCTTCTCCCCACCACCCCCTGCCCCTTCATCTCCCCCCTCCCGGCCGCAACAAAAGAAACAACAAAAAAGGGTGGTGGGGGGAATAGAAACCGGCAAACAAGTAAGAGGCGGGGGTGGAGGGGGAGAGAGAAGCAAAACTGGGGGGGGAGGGATGGGGCGGAGGAAAGACTATGTAGGAAGGGACAAACAAAGAAGGTAAGAGAGCGTCAGCCTGGCATTTGCCGAAAGGCCCGCGCAAGCCATCCCCCGGCCAGCCCGCACCCGCAAAGGGCCGCTGCCCTGGGCCGGAGGTTTCGCCGAAGCCTCGCCGGAGCAACCGCTCCGGGTCCCTAAAGTCGCTAGTCCACACGGTCTCACTCCGCCGCGGCCAGGAGGCAGGCGACGGTTTTCGGCACTCTTGTGCAATTGCCCGGGCGCTTGCCAAGCCATCGCTTCTGGGGTAGGGAAAAGAATAAGGGGAGAACAGGAGCTTACCAAAACGAAAGACAGAAGCCCCCACCCATCCTCCTTCTACCCCTCCCGCCCCGTCAATTGAAAGAAAGAAAGGGTTAGGAGTCCGGGCAACCCCAGGAAATTGCGTCATTTATTTAATATAGGTAAATCAAAGGGATAAAAGGAAGCCTATTTTTCGTAAAGAAAGAGAGAGGGAACTTTGGAGGCGTCAAAGTGTTAATAAGCGAAAAACGGAGGCATAGGAATATGCACAGGCACTCCGGAGCCAGAAGAGGTCGAAGGGTTAGCCAGGAGCCTTACCTGTCAAATGCCATCCTGGAAGTGCTGAGGAGAAAAAGCCATCCTCAGTTCGCTGAAACCGCACCACTTGAGCAGGTTACTATGGAAATCGCCTTCAGGATGAGTCGAAACAAGCCACCTTCATCCGCTCCCGCCGCCACGAAGGATACGGATCCCAGGAAGCAGAAGGGATGAGCCGGAGCCAAAACGGTACCCACGGGCGGGCGGGCTGGCTCTGGATGCGTGGCTGGCTGGCTCGCTCTGTCTGGAGGAGGCACGCTGCCTTTCCCTTCCTCTCTTTCTCTCCCTTCCTCCCCCCACCAACCCAGAGGGACTCGGCGGGGTGATCAGATCTTCTCCTTGCTGCCAGAGCCAGGAAGTGGAAGGACAGTCTCACACCCGCAACAGCAGCAGCCCCAGCCCAACGCTTTGCAACGAGAGAGGAGCTGTTTCTTAGCCGCACAGCTGGAATTTAAAGGGGCAGCGCTTACCGGTTTTCCCATCTTCTCAAAAAAATCCCTAGTGTGAGGGGGTCAGGCATAGGAAAGTTTCCAGCAGGAACAAGGCAAAGCCAGCAGGATACAAATTGTCCATCAATTAATGGTCAGACTGAGGTGTTGTCACTCTGCAGTACCCAATGGCTTGAGTCGTCATGCTTAGGATTTCGAGCCCCCAAAACAAAGGTGACGAATTTATATCGCACTGGATACCCAGAAATGCAAACAGAAGGAGGGAAAAGAGACTTTTAAAAAGCATAATTCTGAGTCATGAAGGCCAGAGGAAGAATTTGTCGTCAGAATCAAGCTTGTAATCCAAAGGATACTGGGGAAAATGAATTCATTTGGATGCCAACTTTTGAAGAGACAGCTAGGGAGAGGGATTAAAAACCACACCTATGCTTTGTGCATTGGGTTTAACGCACATGAGGTGGCAAATTTAAATGAGGACTTTGCTTGTTTAGCAAGTGACACAGTCCATTTAGTTCGACAAGATATACTCCCAAATAACTGTACATGGGATCACAGTCTTAATAGATTAGCTATGTTGGCTGGAAATCCTTCTGTATTTGACAGTGCTCCGACAATATTCACTGGGTCACTGTTATTTATTTAAAGCATCTATACTTCACTCTTCAGCCAAAAAGACTCCCAGAGACACCTTGCAAATAATTGATATGACAGTTTTCTGCCCTCAGGCTAGTTGTTGTTTGTTGTTGTGTGCCTTGTAATAGTTTCTGACTTATGGTGGCCCTAAGGTGAATCTATCATAGCATTTTCCTGGCAAGATTTGTTCAGAGAGGGTTTTGCCATTACACTACTTTGAGGCTGAGAGACTGTGATTTGCCCAAGGTCACTCACTGAGTTTCCATGGCTGATTTGAACCTGGCCTCCAGGATCCTAGTCTGACACCCAAACCACTATACTATGTTGGCTCTTGCCCTTAGGCTTACAATCTAAATAAGACAGGACAGACAAGGAAAAGCAAACTGCAATGGGGGAAGGGATTAAGTTCATCAGATGCTGACTGCTCTTCTTCCCTCTCAGAGGTCAGAGTAATGGTAGCTGGAATAAGAATGAAAGAGTTCTTACCAGCCACTGAGACCCAGGCATGATGGAGGTATGCCTAACTGCTCTTCTTCTCCCTCAGAAGCTAAAGAATAACAATTGGAATATGGAGCAAAGAGCTCTCAACTGCCCCCTATAGCCATGGTCTAAGGGTGTAGACAAGCCTCACTGAAACTCAGTGTAACCTACTTTTAAGTAAACAGGTTGCAATATTCAACAAAATCCAAAATCCACAAAAGAGCAATACCTTGATTGGCCAGCCAAAATGAAGAATTCTTACATTTTGGTTGGTCAATAAAGGCATAGCTGTTTTGTTTTGTTTTGTTTTTGTTTTTGTTTTTTTTGTTTTTTTGGGGGGGATTTTGGAGTTGTATTTTGTTGCATGGCCAACATGGCTACCCCAAATTTGTTTCCAGACTGCAATTTTGTCTTTTAGGTTAGCACAGCATATATCACTAGTACATGCTGTTAATATGTAACACAAAGCAACAAAGCAAATCCAGTGTACATTCTAGTCATATACTCAGTAGTGGGAAATGCAAAGGAAATGAAAAGTACAAATTTTGTAGCCAAGTTGAGGAAAGGTTTGATGCAGACTGCTGCGTAAGGTAAAAGAGACAGGTTAATATCTCCTGGTTCATAGTGGTCTCCTGTGCCTTCACTAGCAACATGTATAATGGGAAATGTTTTTGCTGCTCTCATATTCTTCACAGCAACCTTAACATGCAGAAATGTAGCAGATGAAATTTCTCCCAGGATGGTGCTAAACAGTGGGAAAAGCTCCACATGTTTCATTTCTCCATGTCAATCTGTAAAAAGGTAAGGGGAAAGCCAGGGGATCTTTGGAGAGGGAGGAGGTCAAAGAAAATTCAATAACTGGTCATTTCTCTGTTCAAGCCAGAGTGTTGTTGAACAGATGCAGGGGATGCTGGCTTTTTATCTCCCCACCAATCACTTAGAAACATTTAACTTCAGAGTATAATTGGGCTGTCTCTTCTGCCACTGTAGCTTGAAGCTGTGTGTGCACACCTGCTCCCCACCGGACACAAAGAAGAGAAAGAAAAGCTCATCAGGTGCCCAGGATCTCAGATTCCCAGCACTGACACCATTCAAAGCAAAGCCCTTCACTTGCTCCTCAAGGCAAAGGGAAAGAGAATAACAAAATACGTATGTTTACCACAGTTCCTTATGCAAACTGATTTTGCAGCCCCTTTGGGACTGAGAAAAAGAAGTTGGTAGCATAAGCTTTCACAAATTTAATTCTACTGTTTTAGTTGCATGGAGTAAGGTGCCTAGGAACAGACCTCTGTAGTTTTGAATGAGCAGCTTGTATGTGTAAATAACAATAGAACAGAATAGCAATAGAATAGAATAGGTATGGTGATGCATTGACAAATTCAGTTTTAAGAATGGTGACTGGGGGACAAAGGTAGGATGAAAGATATTGCCTAAAGCCAGTGTGAGTAGGTAACTATATGAATGGAGGACAGAATTATTGGAATGTAGCATGACGCTGGCTGGAAACCAGAAAAGAGATATGGTAAACTGAGTAAGAGAGCCCTTATGCAGCTAGGGTGTTAACTAAAGTCATAATATGCGTAGTGTGCAACTAAACCATTGTCTTTGTTCAATCCACTGTCAATCAGCTGAGGTTTGTGGATATATTCCAGTTCTGCTGTTTTTTTCTTTCCAATGTTCCTTTATATTTTTTTTTTAGAACTGCTGTTGTGAGGTCCTAGATGAAATGTCCAGGAAAATTGAAGTGTTCTGCAACTGGTTTTTGTGTATTCCTATTCTTAATGTCTGCTTTATGTTCATTTTTCTTCTGGTGTAGAGATTAGACTGTTTACCCAATGCAGGGTGCTGAAGGGCATTGTTGATAGAGGATGGCATATATCATATTAGAGGATGAACAAGTGAAAGCACTTTTAATATTGTGAGTGATGTGTTTAGGTACTGTGATGGTATTTCACAAGTAGATGTGAGCGCAGAATTGGCATCTGAGTTTGTGGCAAAGTCTTCTACCCATCTTCCCATCTATGTTGTGTATCCTCCTGTAAGCAAGTAACTATTTCAGACTGGGAGACTGTTCATAAGCCACCAAGAGCCCTATTAGCAATAGCATGTGTGTTTCTATACCGCTTATCGGCTAAGTGCTCTCTAAGCGGTTTTACAATATGTTACCTAATTGTCCCCAACAAGCTGGGTACTCATTTTACCAACCTGGAACAATGGGAGGCTGAGTCAACCTGGAGCCCAGCAGGATCCAACTCACAACCTTGTGGCTGTAGTACCAACAGCCACCAGGACTACACTGTACCACTGCGCCACCAGGGCTCCCTATATTGTCCAGAATAAGTTGTAATTCATTGATGATACATTTGAGTGGTCTCAGTTGAGAGCTGTATGTGACCACTAATGAAGTTCTGCCATTTTCTGTCTTTAGTGTGTTCTGTACTAGATTATTTCTGGGTACAAGACAGTATCTGGCTGCGCTGTAGCAGGAAGAAGCATGATTGTTATGCTTCCTGCTTCCTGCTGGCAGGTGGTGCAGAGAGGAGCACTCTATTGCACTCTTTTCCTGAGAAAGCCACTGCTGCCATTGTCACTCATTCAGTAAATCTTGAATAATGATGTCCCACACCCAAGCATATTCCGTGCAGCTTATTCTGCTTCTCCACAACCCTCCAAGAAACAAAACTCAAATAGCTTTCCAGAAAGACTGATTGTCTTTCCAAAGTCTGCATGAAGCTTTGTGCTTCTGTTTTGGTTGCTTTGCAGTGAAATCTGCATTACCTTGAAAAGCACCAGAACTTATCTAAAGGGTTCAGTCTAGGATTCATCCAAATCTATCTTATTTAAAATTCATTAAATGATTTGGCAGTCATCAAACAATTGGCTAGCTATTGGGATGGTCAAGGGCAGAAGAGGACAGGGCCCCTGCAGCCTTAATGGTTATGCAGAAGAGGAAATTTCAGCATGATATCCAAGCTACGTTTGTTGAAATTCTCTCTGTAACACAACTATTAAATGTACAGGACCTTTATTCTCCTTTGCTTCCCTGCTACCCAACCTGCCATGTGGGGCTCCTTGCACGTGGCTGTTTTGATGGCTGTTCATGTTACTGACTGCAGGCATGAAGTAGAGCTAAACCCAGGTTAGTATGGTTATATCTTACCTTTGCCTGAAATTCACCCTTTTGAAAAATGTGAATGGAAGTCAGTGTTCAGTTTGGCCTGAGAGAAATTGAGTTCTATATTGTGCTAGCCACAGTACTGCAACACAACAACAAATCTGCCAGCAGACCAGGAAAAATCATACAGTCTGATCTCATTTATTTTAATTTGCTCTAGGCCTCTGCAAAGCTTTCTCAAGTCAACAGAGAACAGTTTCACAGATCAAGTTCCTATATCGATACATAAGCAAGCCTTGGTCTAAAAGTTGTCAACTTTACAACACAAATAGAGGGTGAAATTGCCAATTTACTTACTCCAGGGAAACTATACTGCATTAAGGAACTTGGAAACATCATGATTAAAGAACTCTGTAATAGTAGAAACAAATAGAAAAGTATCTTCAAATGCAACAAAAGTGGACATTAATGTTCTGGCAATCCAATGATCAATTGCTGAGTTCTCATTGTTAATGTTTACATACTAATAATGATAATAAACCCAAATAGATGAAAATAGGTTATGTTTTTGCCATTAGCCAAATCCAATAAAAGTTAATTGGACCACACCTCGATACTATACTGATTCATAGTCTTATAAAACAAGGCTCTTAAAACTGTAATAAGCCAAACAACTATACACTTGGGAAAACAAGGTGTCAGATGAGAAGTCTTTCTTATGAAACAGGACTGAGAAAATTGTTTGGCTCATGAAATATTATGGACTTGGTGGCAGCTATTGACACAGTGAATAATAATGTATATAATGTAATTTACATATCACTCCCATGAATGCACAGATGAAACCCTCAGTACAGCCTACATGTTCTCCTGATATGAGAAACCATGATTGTTCCAAATAACGACAGATGTGGAAATCATAAAGTTTCATTTATTTTTTCAATATATTTGATATTGCCAAGCTGCATTGCTTCCAGCCTGTGAGTCACTGCAGTGGATTAGCATTCTAATACTTGTTTATTTGTTTCAACTTCAACCCTTAAGGACAGGAGACTGAAGCTGTTATCCAGACCACTTAACCCAGACCATGCAAGTTTTACCACATGAAGATTTAAAAAAAAAAAAAGGACATCTATGGTCAAGTTCGAGACCAAGGCATAGTGCTTGCTTTACAGAGCTAATGTGTTGGTTAGAATATCTCATGTGCAGTTAAAGTGGAAATTAGAAGTGTTCATTTGTGGATACATGCTAGCTTTAAGATTTCGGAACTGTAGTCCAAAACCATATTTCCAGGCTTTGCATTAGAGTATCTTATCCATACTAGGAAGATTAAGAATCAGATTTCCACCATGCAATTCACTGGATGATGTGGGACAGACACTATTTCTCTGCCCAGTGTACCTTAGGGGATACAAACACTAGGCAGTCACAATTGCCTGTCCGAAGTAAAAGCAAAGCCTGCAACAATTCCCATCTCTGTGAATGGGTGAGAAGTTCAGGCCTGACACATAGATTATCTGCTCCTGAAGCATATACTCACCTTGCATGTGGTAGCCTGGTTCACTAAGAAGCAATGGGCTTCAAGATGTTGTTTTAGATCTGTAGGAGTGACTTCATTTCCTAGTTAGATATTGTATAGGAAATGGGACATGATGTTAAATGCGTGTTTAGATTTAACAAGCAAGATGTGCCATTGTTGTTGCTTTAATGTAGAATCAGAGCGTTAATTGGGAGAGGCTGATAATTATCGGGTTTGCTCCAAGTGTGGAAATTAATTTCATTGGTTCCTCTCTTGCTAGAGCCCTACGGCAAAACCCTTCTCTGAAGCTGCTACTTGCTTTGGAGGAGAAACCTGGCATTTGTGCCAATAAGACATTTCCTGATCATGTTGATCAAAATACCACTTCAAAGGAGTGGTTTTTCCTCAAAACTGCAGCAGGTAGAAAGGGGTTAATTCAACTTGCTCATCTGCTGCACCCTCCAATAATTATTATTCTGTTTTTCCAGCTGATGCTTCTGACATGGGGGTGGACATAGTTTAAACACAAACAACAAATGTGTTTAATGCAGGGCTGTGCTAAAACTTTGGGCACTTGAAGCATGCAACAAAATACCACCAGCACCGCTGCTTGCCTTTTCACCTATACAAACTGTATGGAATGGCAGCTCCCAGAATCTGCCAGGTGATGTAGGTACCTCAATTTGCCTGTGGTAGACCTAGCTCTGATTTAATGTCACCACTAATTTGGCCTCGAACTACAGCATGTTTCTCGTGTGTGTGTGTGTGTGTGTGTGTGCGTGCGCAATAGACAAAGTCCTTGTACTGTATGATAATCCCAATCAAATAATCACCACTACAAATTAGAATACTCGCTTTATGCACAAACATGTAACAATGGAAAATCCATTCCTTAATTACCCTGACTGTGACTAAAACAGGGTGGTTAAAAAGTGTTAAGGGAAAACTAATCCATGCTAAGTGACCTCAAACATCCTTTTTAAAAGAATGAACACAGGAGATAAATAATTTCTTCAGGACCACAAAGATTCCTCCACCAGTTCAGAAAAGTATGCAAGTTATAAGTTGTTAAGGTTGATACAGGAGACACTATAACTTTAGTGAGATTCAAATAAAGATGATGATAATAATAGTAACAAGAAGAAGAAGAAGAAGAAGAAGAAGAAGAAGAAGAAGAAGAAGTTTTTTTTGCAAAGGTATAATTGTCAAAGAAGAAATCTCACGAAAAAGATTCTGCCCAGTTATACTAAACATTGGGGCCAGAGAGTCATTTTCACTGATAAGACTTCATTTCGCAAGAAGTCCTTTTATCAAATGGCTATCTGTCAAATATCATTTACCATTTCCACAGGAATTAACTCTTTTCTGAGTGCTTGCCTTACATGTGCATGTGTGTATGTGCCTTCAAGTCTCCTGTTGACATACTGTTAAAAGTGCTGTATGTTTTGCTCATTTCAGATTAACAATGTGTTTAAATTTATTTTGGAGAAGAGGTGCTAGTGTAGCATGACAAACAGGCCATCCTGTGTTCTGATTTGTAACTGTAATAATCCTTAACAAGCAAAATTACCCCAAAGAAAAGGAGAAATGAGGGTATAATTTTCACGTCCTCCTGAGACGTTTGCTAAATTCTGAATAGGCAAGTATTAGACTGATTTACAATGTAGTTTTTTCCCTATGAAATAAAAAATGTAAATGTTTCATGCAAAGCAGGAACTTGTTCATATCTAAATGTGTCTTTACAATATTTAGGACAAGTAAGAGTGATGCATTCATTTTAAATTGCAATATTTTTCCTTATATATTTAAATTAGTTAAATTATCTTAAGATTATGTATATGTGTGTAAGTGGAATGGCAAAATAAAGAAAAGCTTACAGTTGCGAAATAATAAATCCATCCCAGTGGGGTACATATTTTCGACCTATTTGAAATGACATCATCGTAGCTCAACATGTGACTTTGTCCACAAATCCTAGAGGAGTCTGCCAAGCATAAAGAACAGATAAGCATTTTTTTTAATACTAACATGTCTCTCCACTCATTATCTCAAACAAAACCTATGGTTAAAAGATGTTTATTTTTCCTCATTCACAACAAATGTGGAAGTTCAAAAAATATTAACTCAGAGGGGAGAAACTGTCTGCTAGATTTTCTTAAAATACAGCCACAACACACTGTCTGAAACAGAACAAGCATCATTACTATCAACAGTGATCACCCAGGAGACAGAAGAGGGGGAAGCAGGAATAGGATATAGACTGCTTTTCCCTGATGTCATTAATTTGTAATATCATTTTACTATGCTAATAACTTCTGATGGCACTGGAATATTGGGATAAAACAGGTATCTCACAAATTGTTTCAGTAACATGCCCGCTATTAGTGTTACTACCACAGAAGAAAAATACATAGGAAAAGTCATGAACTCTTTGACTTCGAAATCCCACAAATGTCAGTGCAACAAACCTTTAGAGAAATATATTTTGAGAGTGTGTGTGTGTGTCTGTGTGCGTATGCATGCACATGCCTTCAAGTTGCCTGTCGACTTATGGAGACCCCATGAATTTCATAGGGTTTTACTCTGAAATATATTTATGAAGAAAGCAAGTTATTCCTTTCTCTCTCACACACCCCCTCCGAACTGAGGAGCTGCAAATGACGACTGGAGAGAAAGAGGAAAAGAACTAAGGTCTTCCTCTACAAAGCATCATTTCTGTTGCCCAAAATACTTAAACCACTTCAAAACATTCTCTCCAGAGGAATCTTAATGGGGAAAGTGGGACTACTTGACACAGCAATTTAAAGACAAAAGGCTAAGGGTCGCATCTAGAAAGATTTTGCTTCCAGCGGTAGGTTTGCTGTCACTCTCACTTTTGTGTAGTGGTTGCTGTGTGGCTTGTGCTGACCCCGATAGTCTGTTTGGACTAGCAGCAATCCGCACAGACCCCTTGTGGATTTTGAGTGTCAGGTGTGCTGATTCAGTATGCTTGTCACTTGCAAATCCATCCATCCCCAAAACGCTGTAAGATCTTGCAGTACATTAAAATGTTCAACCTGCCTACAAGCACAACAATGCAGTATGTAAAACATGACTTGTTCAGTTTTTAAAACTCGAATTTTCTTTTAGGCTCGTCCTTTCACAGTCCAGTTTTATGCATGTTTAACCCAATGTAAGTCTGACGGAGTTAAGTAGAACTTCATTTCCAGAAAATGTGCAGAGAACTGTAGCCATACAATTCAATCCCATGCATGTTTACTTGGAAGAAAATCCTGTTAACTCCAGTTCAGTGGGAATAATATATTCCCACATATATATTATTCATTTGTTATATTTATAAATTGGCTTTCAAAGAGCTCAAGGTAGGGTAGAGTACAGAGTTTACCCTCCCCCCTTTTGTCCTCCAAGAACTTTGTGAAGTATATTTGGCTATAACCAGAGAATCTCTTGGCCAAGTGGGAATTTAAACACAGGCCTCTCCAGTCCCAGTCCAGGTCTCTAGCTTCCACACCACACTTCCTAGGTGAATTTAAGATTTCATCTTTAATCTATTAGCATCTGGGGAAACAATCAGATCTACTCTCGAAATTTAGTATCTTGTTTCATTGTCCTCATACTATCTGTCTAATATCTAACTTTTGCATGCCTATATCTTCTTACAGTTTCCATGCCTGCAAACTTCCTGTTTCTATGCTTTTCAACACCCACTTTCTTCTTACATCACTCTAACCTAAAGCCATCTTTTCTTCTCCTTTTTCTGGCCTTTTTCGCATGGCATTTGCCATGCAAAAGGGTGCCTGGAATGTCGTATGATTGTGAGGAGCGATCTGCACAACGCACTCACAATCATGCAACGCTCCAGGGTAGGGCAGGCACCGCTCGCACACTTTTTCATTTTCAGCTTTCAGCTGAAAATGGTGTGTGATTGCGCATTGCTTCAGGGCCCCATTTGCACTTGCCGTGCGTGCGGAGCCTCTGGATCCGCAGTGGTTGCACTTCCTGCCCCAACGCAGCCTGGGAAACTCCCAGGCTGCGCTGCAGAAGGAAGAGGTGGAGCTCTTGCGCTACCTGCTTGGGAGCAGGGAGCTTGTGCGGAGCTGAAGCAGCAGGGATACGCAATCCTCTCGCTGGAGGCTGCTCGCGCGATCCCCGCACCCCAGCGTCAAAAAAAGGTAAGCTACGGAAAGGACCTCTCTCTCCTCCATTACACCATGTGCAATGTGTAAATTTTTGCAAATCTAATTTTGAATGTTTTATAAAGAAGACAACATTTCTTCCTTTTATCTGCTAGAACTTGTGGAGAAGTGTGGTGCTGGTTGTTGTTCAGCTTCTCCTTGCCAGTTTGATTACCCAGCTTGAGAGATACCCTACTGTCACACACATTTTCCAACAGATACTATTATTCAAGTCATCTTTGAATTGCAGAAAGCCAGGCCCAGAGCTTGGAAAATTACTTCTGCTTCATATATCCCAGAACTTCTCAGACTGCATGATTATTATTCATATTTAGTGTGGGCATTCCAGGAGATGTGGTTCAAAGTAATTTTCCCAAGTGTGTGGCCAGAATGAGGTATTCGAGCATAGCTTTTCTGATGAGAGGCAGAGATCAAAAATTAAAAGCTGCAAGAGATTACATCTTTTTACTTGCTCCAGGATATCAAAGGCCCTTCACCATGCCGCCCTCAGTGAACAGCCATCAATCTGAAAGAGGCAAGAAATGCAACCTTAGAATTCTTTTAGGCTGCACCTGTTGTTTTTGTATATTCTGCACAAAGTGAAAATGATATGACAATTAATGTCTTTTGCACCTTTTAGAATCTTGGATTCTGTAACCACTCTTACAAAATATGCAGTGGCAAGATATGTTTATAGAACACCACATGGCACCACTACATAGAAGAAATCTAGAGTTTAGATGCCTGATCAATCCATATGAAAGAAAGGTACATTTACGAGCAGCCTGGGGTTGCTTTCCAAAATCTGTGCCAGACAGCAGCCCAAGCAAAGAATAGTTGCTTGTTGGACAAGACTTCTTCTGCCCGGCCAACAGAGGAGTATCATGGAGATCATAGCACTACTTCTGTCTCAACAGTGAATGGTAATGAGAGAGAAGGGAAGACACTAGGCTGAATCTAACACTTCTGAAAATCAGCATTGTTGGTATGACGATCTCTTAGAAGGAATACACAATAATTAAGTGAGTGAATCTTTCTTACCACCTCCTCACTCTTGGAACAGATTACTACCAGTTTGATTATGCTCTCTGACTTGGACTGTGAAGAATAAGGATAGCATTATCTCAGTATTTCTCAGTTCTCAAAGGGGGGTATCCCTGGTGTAGCCAGGAGTCTGATGCATCCCCTCCCCTTTCCTGGATATTGAATTTCTGAACAATCCCTTCTCCTGTAGCAACTATACTTCCGGACTATTTGTCCTCTGCTAACTTCATGAAAATGAAGCCAAAGGGATTGCCAGTCCAATTTAAATCACAACTTCAGATGGTGAGTAGTAATAGTAGTAGTAAGAAAAATAACATAAATAACATAACAAAAATAACACCAAAAGGTGGAGATGGTGCATCTCCATGACAGTATTTTCCACAGTTCTGAAACAGCAGCTGCAATCAGCAGGGACACCTAAGCTGACAGGCCCCCTAGGATTCATCACAAAAGATTCAGAGGAGGTAGGATAGATATTGCTTACAAGTTCAGGAAGTGAGGGGTGTATTTGTGTCCATTTGCAGCTGTAGTACACCATCCCTTTCTTTTGACAGTTGACTGATAAGTCATGAAGGTAAATAACAAAAGCTTAATTTGTATCAAGGTTCTGCTTCAGAACATTTTTAGGCAGGGTAGTCCAATAGTCCAGGTTGCTGACCAGGTCCAGACCCAGGTGCAGGCTGTACTCTCCCAAAATAGAAACCAGAAGTGTCTCAAAGGTGCACTTCTGGTTTCCTAAAAAGAAAAAAAATGCTTTTGCTCAAAACAAGATACAGAAAGACTGTGTGCCTTGTTTTAATAGAAAATTGTATTTTTTGAAGATTTTTGAGGAACATGATTATTGCTTTTTTTAAATAGAAAATTGTGGAAGGGGGTTTATAGAGTATGCAAAATTGTACAAGGAGGGGAAAACGTTTACCATCCCCACTATTTATCTACTGTACTTACTGATATACTAAGGCAAATGCCTGTCTATAACTTCCTGGTTGCAAATCCATGTGGAAACAGCTGCAAAGTCAGAACTACATAAGAGCTCACACCTCATCACCACACCCTCCAACTGTCCCAGTCTGGTGAAGTCAATCCAGATTAATCCTCAGTTGTCTCTCTTTTTTCACCTGCTTCTCAGATGTCCCAGTTTCTCTCTCCCCCTCCTGTTACTCCTTTGTCCTCTACTTACTTCACTTGCTGCAAACTGAGTCCAAAGTGCAAAAGTAGTTTGCACCCAATTAATTCAGCAGCAAGGAGAGGAGAGGGCAGATTCTTGCCCTTCCCTGTAGCTTTTGGCAAAAGTAAACTGCTGCAGCATCTCCTAGGTTGTGACTTCTTCCTCATTAATAACTTCTGCCATCTTGATCACACATTGATGTTGTTTGTCCCAGGCCATTTCCACACTGCACTGTTATAGTGCTGTTATTCCACTTTCAACATCCTATGGAATCCTGGGGTTTGCAGTTTAGGGAGGAGCATTAAGAATTCTCAGTAAACTACAAACCTCAGAATTCCACAGGATGTTGAAAGTGGAATAGTAGTACTATAACAGTGTCATGCAGAAGTCACCTAAGTCCCCACTCACCCTAAAAATTTACTGAGTGATCTCAGGCCATCCATATACTCTCAGCCTATCTACTGTCAAAGGCTTCTTGTGATAATAGAAGCAAGAGAAACTTGATTTCTTGGAGGAAAAGCAGCATGAAAGTGAAAATACTTAAATAAATAACAATCTCTAGTTTCTTTTCAACACCCCCACACACACACCTTTGTGATGGTTTGCACATGTTTACAGTGAAATTCTTTCAAGATTGCTCAGAAGTAAGCCCCACTGAGTTCAATGGAACTTATTCTCAGTGAGCTATGTGTAGGATAGAAGGTTTAAATATCTTTAGTCCTTCTCCAGAGATAGCATAATCCAAACCTCCAGTTATTTTAATTCCTCTGGTCAGTACTTAACTGTCCATGTGTTTATCTGAGCTGATGTCTCTCTACCCCTAGCTGTAGCAAGCTATTTGCTGCTTTATTTTATATACCATCCAAGATTTCACAGATTGAAATTGGAATCCATGTGGTCAAGCAAGATCAGAGTGTATTCACGATATCAAAAGTTATTAATGAGGAAGAACACACAGGCTAAGAGAGACTGTAGTAGTTTGCTTTTGCCTGAACTTACTGGGAAGGGCAAGATTCTTTATACACACAATCCATTTTGTTCTCTGTTGAGTTAATGGATTGCAAACTACTTCTGCACTTGGAATTCAGTTTGCAGTAATGGAAACTGGGGCAAAGTGGGAAAGCAAGAGGAGGAGAGAGAAACTGGGATATTTTAAAAGCGGCTGAAAAAGTGGGACAACAGGGGATTAATTAGGACTGTCCTTGCCAGACTGAGAAAATCGGTATGATTTTGTTGCTCTGATTGTAAGTACATGAAGTCTTAGGACTGGAAGTTAAATGCAAGACATCATTAGAACCAAATACAGGGGTGGGAGAGAAGAGCAAGAATGTATAGTTCAATTTATGTCATTAATATGCCATCCTCTTCACAATGCCTACAGGTACAATTTGATATATAGTTCCTTTCAGTTTTATAGTCCATAGGTGGTTAGAAAGCCACAAACGCACTGAATTTTGAAACAGAAATTTATACTTTACTGTTTTTAAAAGATGTAGATTATAGACAAGGATTAGTTTAATATAGATTACCTCTTGAAAAGATCAGCTTGGGGTTCCTCTTCCTCCTCCTCCTCCTCCTTATTAGTAGTAGTAGTAGTAGTAGTAGTAGTAGTAGTATTGGGCTACGTGCTCTAAGATAATTATTTCTATGCAATTATTGTGAACAATTGGGACAACGTTGCTTTATATAACTAGACTGCTTTGGAATCTGTGCTGATTTGTACAGAGATCTGGTCACGGTTGTCCTGATAAAGAAACATACCAGTCTAGGGACCTCAGATTGCCTTGTGTAATGCACATTCCTATAATAGCTTGACCTTTTCCAAGCCTTTCAAATTAACCATCCCATTCTTTTCTTTTTCTTTTTTTCCTCTTTGCTGATGCTGAATAACCTCAGCATAAAAAGTAATGCCAGGAAAAACTGTAAGCCATATTCTCCCTGTTTATCATTACTCTCTGACTCAATGCACCTGTCTTTTCAAGGCTGGGTGCAGGCTAGATAGTGTGCGCCTGGAGTTCTTCAGCTTGCCAGCACTGCAGGCGTAAGAGCTACAGGCTGGTTTATGAGGTCCACCACAGGTGGCCTGTTGTATGTTTCAATGGTTGACCAGCATTGCCCGCAAATTGTCAGCGCTCTGATGAATTATTATGACAGCATGCTAAACCTCTAGCAAAATGGATAATGCGCTCAACTTTCGGCAAACCAAATGTGTCTTGTTAATTAATGTCCTTTTGTAAATGTAAAAGTCATCTGTTACATTTGAAAAACTAAGAAGCAAAAATAGCCCCCAAAGTAGATGTAAAAGCAAAAACACACTGTGCTGTGGCTGCTGTACAACACCAAGCCCAGTTGCACAAATGCTCTAATTTCTTTGCTCAGCATTTGCACAGAGAATAGGGGCAGGAACCACATCTCATTGGTGTTGTGGGGATGTGGACTGCTGTGTCTCCCATCAGTCAATCTGTCATCTTCCTCAGATGGAAATGTTTCCTTACAACTCCCTCAGTCACCCTACTACAGATCCCAGAATCCCCAGCATAATGTCCGGCCAGAATGGGAGATCGGGAACTCATGATTCCAAGCAGACAGCAAAACTGGAGAGGCTGGACACTGGAGGCTGTGTTTCCTTTTATTTAGAGCAGAGCACAAGGACAGGAAAGGGAGGCCAGATTAATGGGTCTCTTCCATCCACGGAACTGCTGCATTGCCAGAGGCACTGCTACTGCCTGCCTGGGCCCCAAGATAAGCTTCTGTTGGAGTGGATGAGGGAGAGACTGTTGGGGGTGGTTAAAGAAACAAGCGTTGGTAAAAGAAAGAAATTGCCTTTCAAGCTCAGCCAAGGGGATTGATGTTTGTAGAGTATTCTCAAATGATTCTTCTTTGGGGTGAGAAGCCTGCTGTTTGCCTATCCGTATGCTACATACACACAATGAAAAAGAAGATAATTTTATCTATTTCATTCCTACCTAAATTTCTCAGGAACTGAAAAATGACAAGCTATCTTGGCATACTAACATGCGTGTGCTTGCACTTATACACACAGGCACACAAAATTGCCAAAGACCATGTTGGATGGAGGCAAAAGTTGGAAAACTGATTCTATTGAACTACCACTCCCAGAATTTTCTGTCAGCATGGCCATAGTTGCAGGAGTTTGGGGGGGGGGGGTGGCTGTTCTGGGAGCTGTAGGTCAATAAAGCAATTTTTCAAACCTTCGATTGGAACAGCATATATTTTACCAGTTGGTAATACTAGGACATGTACATTTGTTTCAGGGAATGCATTTCCAATGGGCATGGAAGCTGCAATGTGGCTACAGGGCAGTGGTATCCCCAGCAGCATATCTTCATATGAGTTCCAGTGCTTCCACTTAAGTTTCAGAAGAAGAAACAAGGGCACCAGCCTGGAATCCTGACCACAAAGGGAGATGTTCACATTCCCAATTTTCTCAACCTTGAACCACACAGAGATCTTGGGGTGTGGTATAAATATTCTAACAAATAAATAAAATACCATATTTGCCAGTGTATAAGACACACTTTTCTCCCCAAAAATGCCTTCTGAAAATGGGGTGCATCTTATACACTGGAGCATCCTATACACTGACAAATATGGGTAAGTCCTGCCAGGCCTAAATGCACAGAAAGTGAGAGGGTGAAAGGAGTGCTCCCACAAGTGCTCCTTTAACCCTCCCTTCCTGTTGCTTTGCCTGGGTGGGGAGAAGTCCCCACCGAGGCAAAATGCATAGGAAGGCGGGGAGGTGAAAAGAATCTCCTTTCTCCCTTCTTCCTGTTGTTTGCCTGGGTGTCATTTTGCCTGGGTGCTAGTGCTTCTTTCGCCTCCCACCCAGGCAAAACAACAGGAAGTGGGAGAGAAAAGAGCTACTTCGTCCCTGCCTTTCCTTTCCTTTTTGCCTTGGTAGGGACTTCTCTCCACCCAGGCAAAATGACCCCCCCACACACACTGCTTTTCCAATGCACTAGTCGGGCACTAAAAAAAATCCTAAAATATATAGTCTGAAAATAGAGTGCGTCTTCTACACTGGTGCGTCTAACACACTAGCAAATACAGTAAATTTTGAATTTAATCAGTATTGTACAGAATATTTTTGTCTTTGCTGTAAATGAAGCAGGACCTTGTGAAATATATAGGATTCATAACATTGGTAGAGCATTTTAAACAACGGAGCTTATAGAAGTCTGACTTAGTAAGTTCTCATTCATTCAGTCGATGGACAATGGCGATTGAATTTATACCATTTATGCTACTGGGATCTATAGTCCTTCAATTATCAATAATCTGTCAATAATATACAAAACTATCACAACGCAAGCTATAGCAGCTGGCGTCTCTTTAGTGAAGGGTTAAGAGCTCTGTTATGCATTGGTTGTTAGGGAAGCAGTTCCTGAAAATAACATTTTCAGATCTTATATTTCAACATGAACCCTATAGCTATATAGATAGACAGAAAGATATATTTCAGGATCAGTCTTGCTTAAAAATATGTAAATTGGAATTACATGGGAATTAAAGGGGGTGTATTACATAAACAGTTGATTACTAAAATTGTAGTTCTGTTCTTTTATTTTTTCCTCTTTTTTCATGCTATAAAAAGCTGTGTCGATTCATCCACACAGCAAATAGTTCTATGCTCACTTCAGGGACTCTGGAACTGTTTTTATGCTGAGAAGGGATTCAGCATTGGTAAGCAAGTTGTTTTTCATTTTGTCTGCTTGCAGATATTTGGGTTGTTATATTTCTCATCCATTATCATTGTAACCTCTTTACATATGGAGAGTCTTCTAAGTATAATGTGTAATTGGATGTGCCCCCTCCCCCATGTACTCAGTGGAACTTATTCCCAAGCAGGTGTGTATATATTACTTTGTAGGGAGCGTTTATTATTCCTAGGAGGGCTCAACAACAATAGCTGGCTTAACATTTCTTAGTGTTCAGTTCATTTAATGCAATTATAATTCCTCAGCAGCCACTACTGCATAGATGTCTTGGTGGTCCATTTTGCCAGATCACTTCTTGGAGTCCCAGTGTGAGAGACAACAATGGATCTTCCAAGCAGAGTAATCAAACTGGCAAGACGGAAGCTCAACAACAACCAGTTCCATACCCACACACATATATACGCGCGCACACGCTGTCTAGCAGAGAAACAAGATTATTTTTCTTTATAAAACATATAAAAGTAGCTTTGTTTACAATATTTGTTTACAATCAAATTCATGATGTAATGGAGAAGACAGAGAAAATCGAAATGACTACAGGTTAGACTGACGCAGGAAGACAGAGGATGTAGTAAAACAAACCGGAAGTCACCATAAATATACCCTGAGCCTAATTTCCTCTAAAATAATACACAAACTTGCAATTAGCAAATATAGGTCTGTGAAGGTCGCTAATTCTAACAATTAGTAGATAAGTAAGCTAAAGCTGAATTCACATGTGACATTTATTCAAATGTTATCTGCCATTGTGATCAGCACTTAATTAACATGTGAAGAGCCCATAATCAGCCATTTCATAATCACAGGTTCTTATACTACACAGTTTGTTCAATCATGAGAGTCAAGATGCGAGGTAAACTGGGGATCACCTATAGTAATCGACTTAAAATGGATTCACTTAATTCACTTTATCTGGACAATATTTTCACATAGTGATATCAGCTATAATCCATCCTTTTACTTGCACCAGTGAAAATTATGATTCAGATATACCCAAATTTTCAGTGATAATAATTTAAGAAAACTATGACTGAGCATTTAGACATCTCTTATTAAAACACATTTACTGTTCTTATCTTGCAATATTTTTGAATTAACACCATACTAAGAAGTGTTTTTTTTTTAAAGAAAGAAGAAGGAATAATACGTTCTTTAAAGAAAGGAAGATGAATCATCTGCTATGTTCATTTTTTTTACAAGAACCAAATATTTGCACTGGAGATGTATGGTTTCTATTTCTCTGTAAGACATTGAATTCTGGTATCAGTGGGAGGTTTCTAATTCTGTACTGTAGAGTTACAAAGAACCTAAAGGTATTTGTCTATTTTTTTGTAAAATACAAAGAATAAGGGCTCATTCAGATGTTATCTGTGCCACTATTCCATTACTTAGATATCATGACTATTGCATAGAATGGAGATGAATGTCTACAGACATGGGGCCATACACTGGATATGCACCAGGGAACTTTAGTCTGCCACTAGCCGTGGCATTGTTGTTCAATTTTTAGCTGCTTTTAAAATGTCCCAGTTTCTCTTTCCTCCTCCTATTATCGTTCTTCATCCTCTGATTACTTCAGTTGCTACAAACTGAGTCCAAAGTGCAAAGTAGTTTGTACTCAATTAACTCAGCAGCAGGGAGAGAAAAGGGGGGGAAAGAATCTTTGCCCTTCCCTGTAAACACAGGCAAAAGTAAACTGCTGCAGCCTCTCCCAGTTTGTGCATTCTTCTTCATTAATGCTTTTTGCCATCTTGACCGCACTCTAATCTTGCCTTGCCATAATGTCCTGGCTTTCAGTATACCATAGTACTGTGGCACATATATACCCTACATGCCTACAGTCAAACAGATCTCCTTCAGAACATCACTTTTCACCACTGGCACTGATAATGGTGCACAATACTTCAACCATGTAAGTTGTTGGCTGACATTACTGAGGCATCCTAAAGCCTTGCCCTCAGCAAATTTAACTGGCCTTAGTAACCTGCCATTATTTATGACTACCTCTTCTTGCCTGTGAACCTCCAGCATGCATAGGGAAATTGGGGGAAAAGGGACTGTATTCCAAATTCATACTGGAGATGAAGTGGCAAGCACCTTTATAGTATCCTGACTTTGACATTTCTTTAACTTGAATTCTTTAGTTTTATCTGTTGAAGGCTTCAGTCCTATGAACATTTACTGGAAATAGATCCCACTGAGAGTTACTTTTCAGTAAATATGCTTTCAATAAAGATAAGAGGCACTCAACCCAAGACTGATTGCTATAGCCATAAAGGTGAATATGTCCTTAGCCAATGAAAGTTGTTTTGGAGACAAGGTTCAACAATTCAGACAGCTTCTTTGGCCCTTTCCGCATGAGGAAATTAAGACAGGCCAGTGCGTCCTGTCACGGAGGTCGTCTGCACCTTGGAGTGGACTAGGTTCGGGCTATTTACCTTAGTTCCGCACCTAAGTCCAATTAAATACGCCCCCAAGTGGTCCTCCAGCGTGCTATCTGAAGAACGGAAAAAAGCGGTTTTTCAATTTGCCGGAGCATGCCAATTTGTACCTGCGCAGTTGTGCAGATGCGCACCAATGCAAACTGGTGATCAGTGGAGGGCGGGCGGTGGGCGTGGTCAGCTTCAGTGGTTGGTCCGGTCCCACAAACAACAGGAAGCCACCATTTTCTATGCCTCACCAGTGCAGATCTATGACCTCGCACTGCTCCGAATCAGCGTGGAACATACATACAGCCCTGCGGAAGGGCTTAAGGGAAAGTGGGCGTTGCTTCAGGCCCTGAAGAACCGATAAGGAACGGCATGGAGTGATTCACTGGCCTCGTGCAGAAAGGGCCTTTAAGGTCTGGGCATGCACTCCTCACCCTGCTGACATCAGAGCTGCTGGCTGCTGCTGGTTTCATCACTCCTCATCCTTCCAAAACATGTGCAAAGTTGTATGCACACGCATACGTACATACACAAATACTGCATCAGGAGCTTTCTACAAGCACACATATATTCTGCCAGGAGTCACCAACATAAAAAAATACTTCTGTCCAGAGCTTCTGTTCTGTCCTGCAAGTTTTTCTCAGCCTACAGATGAGTTCCTTTATTGTTGTGTTCCTGCTTTCTACAAGTATGTTATTTAGTATGATGGAACTTGGTAAGAAGCAATAAAACTGCTACGGGAAAGAAAAGGTCTGCATGCTTCCTTTTGGAAGCCTGATTGTTTAAATTGTGTGTTAAATGCAAAAATGCAAGAGTGCTGCTACAATAACATCTTCATGAAAGAGTCAAATGATGAAATTGCCACTACCGTCTCAAAAAGACAAGCGATAATGGCATACAGTATTAAAAATATAAAGCAACTCTTTTTTTCACCGTCGCTCAATATGAGTCACACTCATATTGAGAGACTTCAATATTGCTAACGGGTCTACAAGAAAGATTCTTGTTAACTACCAAAACTCAGGTATGTTCTGGTGCCTTTCTTCTAAAATACACTGATTCTATTAACAAGGAAAACGGCTCAGTGATTTTGCATCCTTGCAACTGTAACAAAGGAAAGGAAAGGATGGCTGGTATCTCATGTATTTCTTTACTTAAAGATACCCATATGTTCTACTAATTTTAGATGCTAAGGGATTGAAAAGTACAATAATACAATCCCACCCCCTCTGACAAATAAGGACTTAAATGTTACTTAAAAGACCTGGTGCCCCCTTCAAAATTGCTCCATTTTCTATTGCTCATCAAATGACAGTTCATTAACAGAAGACCAGCAGACACAGTATCACTCTTTGTCACAGTCACAACTTCAAAATCCTGTTCCCCTGCTCCATTATGGGTTATTCTGTTTATGACATGAAAGCCAGCATAGTGCAATGGTCTGAGTGCTGAACCAGGACTCTGGAGATCCAGGTTGGAATCCCTGCTCAGCCATGGAAAAGCCCATTGGGTGACCTTGGGAAAGTCACATTCTCTCAGCCTCAGAGGTAGGCAATGGCATACCCACTCTGAACAAACCTGTCCAAAAAAAAAAAAACCGTGGTAGGCTTGCCATGTCATAAGTCAGAAATGACTTAAAGGCACAGAACAAATAAATTTATGGCATAGATAAGTAAAGGAACTCGAAATTATTGGCATTATTTCACTTAGTGAGTGGTGACCTGTTGAAATATGCTTAGGAGCAGGGCATATTTCAAGTGATTGTGTGGGGAGGGAAAAATCCTCATCTCCCAAGTATCACAAAAATATGTCTCAGTCAGAAGAGCCATGTGAGGGAATGGTGATGGATGTAATGAACAATTACTTCTAAAGGCAGCAGAAAATAGAAAATATACAGGGTTAAAACTGACAAATGTACCCAGTAAATCATGATACCATGGGACCAATGTGTCGATAAATTCTTGGTGTGTGCCTTCAAGCCATTTCTGACTTATGGAAACACTAAGGCAAACCTATAATGGGGTTTTATTGTCAAGATTTGTTCAGTGGGAGTTTTCCCTTGCCTTCCTATGAAGCTGAGAGAGTGTGACCTGCCCAAGATCACCTAATGGGTTTCCAGGGCCATGGCAGGGATTCAAAGCCTGGTCTCCCAGTGTCCTAGTCCAACACTTAAACTACAGCAGCATCCTGGCTCTCACTAAATATCATGCCCTAAATCCAGTTGCTAGTTCCAGCTACAGTTGACCTATTGAAATTTACATAAGTATTAATCCAATTGATGTCTACTGTGGCTATTACCACACTTCATTGTTATAGCGCTATTATTCCACTTTCCATATCCTGTGGAATTCTGAGGTTTGTAGTTTACTGAGGCCAAAGAGCTCTCTGGCTGAGAATTCTAAATGGCCCTCCTTAAATTGCAAATCCCAGGATTCCATAGTAATGGAATGGATAGTAGTATAAGAGTGTAGTGTGGAAATGGCCTTAAACTAGCAACTAAATTTTGCCCCATGTGTTCACCACATGAGAGGTGTTGTTTTATTTTTGGTAGTTGAATGCAGAAGCCTAATTTCATAATCCTTTCCTAGAAGCTCAAAAGCTTATCTATCACATATTTTTCTATCTTTTGATTCCATGCCATATTCCCTCAGATATAGGGCCAATTTTCTTTCATAAACACTGTCCCCCCATCAAAGAAGACACCTACTGGTCTTATTCACTCACAGGCTTTGCAACTGCAATGCTCTGCCTTAATGAAATCTTGTGCAGGATGGAGAACGTATCTTTTTCAAGAAATCATGCCATGTTTGAGAATCAATGTAACTCCCAGTCAGCCCTTTGTATTCTGGAAAAGAAAAAAAGAAACCCATTTTATCTTCTGGGTTATCTCTTGGTGTATGTGAATGCAACTACATAGAGACAGACAGAAAAGTATCACAAAAGGTTCTCTGAGGCCTCAGATGAACAGCTAGGAATAGCCAGAACTGCCCATATACAATATACAAGCAATATGTCCTTTGAAACTCAAACCTTGAAACTGTTGTGTGTATATGAAAAGATCAGTAAGGAGGACTCTGTCACTCTTAACTTTGGAAGGAGGGAAAAGCCGAGCTAAATCTTGGCTGAGCTGAACGTTCAGCTCAGCTGAATTTTGGAGTTTTCAGGATGAACTCTTCCAAAGTCTAAGAAGGAAAACATTCAGGGAATGTTATGGCACAGGCGGGATGAATGGGTTTCTTTTTAATTTAATTTATAAAAGCTTGCACAACTGCAGACACATTCCCCCACATTTCAAAAACGGAGTCTCAGCTTCCCTTAGAAACAATGCTACTTAATTATTTGGTCTCATTCCTGGGGCAGTTGAGGCTTCAGTTTTAGACTGAATATACACAGGCTAAATAATGCATCCTTACCTTTGCCTGAGTCCTGTTGGAGCACAGGATATTCTTCTCATTCTGATGTGAAAACATTTCTTTTCTACGCCTGAGGACTTTAAGGTGATTTTTAAAACCTCTAGTTTACTCCACTGTTTGAGGTAAGAACCTTTTTGCCATGATCCCAATTTGAGGGACCAACTATGCCTTTTATAAATAGTTTGTCATTCAAATTGGGATCATGGTGAAATCAGGGGTGGGTGTGGGGGAGGATGGGGCCAGGTTGGTGGGTCATCACTTAGATCAGGTAGACTGCCTAAGTTACCTGATCATTCTGCCATGGAAGGGTAGCTCCCTTGTTTGCATCAGTGTTTGGAAAAGGCAGAGATTTTTGTTTGTTTGATTAGTTTTGGGTTTTTTTGGATTTGGTGTTTGTATGCAAACCTACAGATACACATTGTTGCACAGCTTTGCAGGTCAACATTTTATCTCCTCTGCTCTACTAGCGTCACTTTATAGAAGCACAGGTGGGGAAACAGCGAAAGGCTATTTGATTATGCAAACATGCACATGGGTGGCAGCTGCTGTGGTCATGTGGTCATATGGCTATAAACCGATATGGTGAACAGTAGAAAAGTACACTGTAGAAACTCCCCCTTGCATGAATGTGGCTATGTAATGGGAGCCTCATGTGGCTTTCCGAACTAATTTCAGTCTGGTTTAAAACAGGTGTGTGTATGGCAGTAAAAGGGTCAAATCAGGGCAGAGATACTATACAGTGGAGTTGGGATATAGCCGTTACATAGATTAAGTCTTAAAGAATATGGCAATTTGGATGCCAAGGTGCAGCTTACCTTTGTAAATTAAATTAAATGAAAAAAAAATCCTGCACCCCATAGTGCTACGGCTTGTGGCCCTTGGAGCTCCTGAGAAGGGGACAGAGGGTCAGAGCTTAGAAAGTTACTTTTTATTATAGTTCATAAGATTATGAGAATTGCAGTTCCAAAAGTAACTTTTCCAAGGTTTGGGGCAGGGCATACTCAGTTCACTATTAGTAAAACATTTTACCATAGACCTATATTGGATTGTGTACAATTCCAGAGCCACCCTTTTCAACAAGATAGTGTTGCAGCTGTTTCTTAGGTCTCTTTCACGCTATACAACTATAGCACTATCATTCAGCTATAATTGCCACAGCTGCATCCTATGGAAACCTGGGATTTGTAGTTAGCTGAGGCATTAGAGCTCTCTGCCTGAAAATTCTGAATATCCTAAACTGCAAATTCCAGGATTTCATAGGGTGGAACCAAGGCAGTTAAATAGGAATCAGGGTTCTATAACTGAAAGTAGTGTGAAAAGTCCTTAATGTTTGCCTTTGTGCCATTTGTAATAAATATACTGTAAATTATGTGTGGACAAGCTCTGGCCCTCCAGATATTGTTCGACTGAAGCTCTCCTTGCCTCTTGTCCTTAGCTATGTTGACTAGAGCTGATGGGAGTTATGGTTCAACAGCATTAGGATGATCACAACTTGCTCGTCTCTGCTGTAAAGCCTCACTTGCCCATGATTTTGCAATTCCATTTCTAACTCCTTTAGGTGAAGGCTAAGGTTATGAAACAAAATGCAGACAGTCCTCTGCATTTGCATGTTTCACTTTCATGGATTTGATTATTCACAAGTTTCTCCAACCTATCTCCCACCTCAAGTGCTTCTTCTCTGGGGGAACCTTCCCTCTCAGTGGCTCTGATAAGGCCATGTAACCCTTTAAAAACCTGGCTCTGGTCTCCTTCTTCTTCCATCAACCACTGCCAGGCCAGCTAAGGATGGCTCAATTACAATTTCTCAGCACCACAAACCCTCTCCTGATGCTCCACGCATACTCTGGGAAAGAGCTGGGTGTGAGAGAGGAAGTATAGGGCAACCATGCTGACCCGCCCTTCTTCTTTTTTTCCCTGAGCTGATTTAGACCACAGGTGCCCACTCTGCCTACCATGCCTTGGCCCCTTTCCCACAGACACACATACACATTTTGATATTTGCAGTTTTTCCACTTTTCCAGGGGTCCTGTGCCCCTAACCCTAGTGAATGTGGAGGAGCAACTGTACAATCCTACTGGAAATATACAGCAGGTTCTGTTTCTTGCTAGATGAAGCACACCCAGCATCCACTCTCCTAAATCCACTCTCATTCCCCATAGACTCTCATTCCTAATCCACTTTCATTCCCCATAGACTAGGCCAATTGTTAATAAAGAGCCTGGTGCTTAATTTGAACAAGTCCTTGAAGTCTCAGTGACATCAGGCTAAGAAAGCTGTTTCATAATGTAGTGGTGAAGCATTGAATTGGAATTTTTGACATTTACTGGAACTGTCTGAAATGATGCCATCATAGTGCATCCCAGAAGTTGCAGATTCCCTTGTTTTCACTGCTGATTCATCAAGAGCCTACACCAGCACTTTCAGAATTTTAGTCCCACTCCCACAAGCAGCATCCAGATAAATGAAGTTCATGTTGTTGCGAGAAATATTTCTGTGGGGGCTTCTCCTATTACTTCAGTTGACTTCAGTTACTTCAGTTGACTTCAAGTGCCCAAACTATACCATATCTGTCTTATTCCACTGAGGTGCACAGACCATAGAGCAGTATTCTTTAAATGTCACTTATAAATATCTCCTTTGGAGGCATATAGAATTACCATACAAGCAGAAAAATATAATAGAACCTATGTATCATACATTCTGAAACAAATTCTGAAATGCAGCTAAAAGCTACTAAAAAGTGAAGTAATTTCACTTGCCATGTTGGAAGTCATTGCTATATTTCTTAAAGACGCAGTCTATCAGTTCCCTGTAATTAAGCCCAGTGACAGCATATGGCACTATCAGTAACTGGCAGGACTGATTTCTGCAGAGATCAGGCTCAGATAAGGAGCTGTCCTCCCCTCCATGCTATTATTTTCCCAGCAAAGACAAATATTCCAGGACTCTACCACTCAGCCTGTTCCTGCCGCCATATTACTTTCTCCAGAATGTAGAGCATTGCATTTGATGGTGGAACAGGCAGAGCTGCATAACCCTGGATATTTCTCACTGCCACTGCTAGGTCACTTTCTCCACCATCATTGTTTTCAGGCTGTCCTCTGGGATGCTGCCCAACTGAAGTGTCCTCATGGTAGCAACAATAGTGGCATTTAATGGCACCAACACTGGGTTGTTGTCTGGTCTTGCCCAATATTTGCTGCATGTGGTGAGCACTCTTGTTCATTGAAACTAGCAGCTAATTTCAGGACAATGCCCATATGTGGTAAGAGGGGCCAAGGCCTGCTGGGAGACATTGATGGCACTGAGGATAGGAGAGCACACTTTGTCTATGCCCCCTACAAAGCCAGCCCTGCTTTCAATAGCCCCATGCTGATTCAATAGGAAGGAAAATGAGGCCATCACACATCTTCCACCTGTTCTGATTTGGGAAGGACAGTCTCAATTAATCCTCTGTGACTGTTTCAGCCGCTTTTAAAATGTCCAGCATCTCTCTCCTCCTCCTTATTTCAATTTCAATTAGTATAAACTGGATTTAGAATGCAAAAGTAGCTTGCACTCAAGACAGCAGTGAGAAGAGGACAGGAAATGTTGGAATCATGTCCTTCCCCATAGGTTTGACAAAAGAAATTGGCTGCATCCAAGCTTGTGTGTTCATCTTCATTGACAACTCACCATCTAAACTACACTTCAATGTTGCTTGGGCACACATGATCCAATTTTCACCTAGACTTTTTCCACCTCCATGAAGGTTGAAATGGGGGAAGCTAGAGGGCAGCAACAACTTCTCACCGGCTTCTTTCTTCCATTATGTGCTGCCAACAACTGGCCTGGATGTGAAGAGAGCTCTTGCTCTCAGGCCGTTTCTGCACTATACTGTTATAGTGCTATTATTCCACTTTCAACATCTCGTGGAATTCTGGAGTTTGTCGTTTACTGAGGCCAAAGAGCTCTCTTGCTGAGAATTCTAAATACCCCTCGTTAAACTGCAAACCCCGGGATTCTATAGGATGTTGAAAGTGGAATAATAGCACTATAATTGTGTAGTGCAGAAATAGCCTCAATGCCTGCTACTTGTGATGCTCATGCCTTTGCGATTATTCAGCAGGAACTGGAACCAACAGCAATAGGAGGTAATCGGATCTACAACTTTGTCCTCCTTATCCACACCATCTGGTGTAACGCATACACCCTGCAAATCCAGTTCTTATTTCATATCTCAATATCTTCTTGCAGAACATGTATAACAGTTGCCTGAGATATATATCACATGAACTGATAACTCTACTCCCTCTGCAACTCAAACCCAGCATGGGTCAGTTCCCATTATTCCTCACCCTCTCATTTGGACTGTTGCAGCCTTGTCCTCCCTCAGTTGTCTGGCTGTTAAGTACATCTTAACGTTACCCAACTGGAGAAAGAGAAGTTGGTAGTATATATTTTAATCTGGTTTTAATTTGTTGATTTGTTATAACTTTATAACTTTGTTATAACTTTCTGTATCTTGTGGATTTTAATTATACTTTTTTCAATTTACTGTAAGCTGCTTAGGGTCCATAATAATTAATAACAACAACAGGTAGTGACAGCAAAGATGATAGAGGAAGGAAAGCCAAGACCCAAGATTGACAGACTAGAGTCCAGTTTTGTAGAAGTTACTCTGTCCTCCTTTCACCTGCCAAGTCAAAGTCTGAAGAATGCCCTGTGAACTCTCTTTCTGACAGTATGTCCATGTATGTAAGTCTCTGAAGATGAAAAAGCATACTGACTTGCCCTCACAGCCAGTCTAAAAAAAACAGCAGAGGTTATAGCACTGATCCCATGTCGAGTTAGTGCATAGGTCCATCGAGATCAATAGATTTAAAGTGCAGAAGAGCTCACTCAAGATAGTTTGTTGCTGGAACCAAAGAACAAGATACTGTACTATTTTACTTTACTTTTACTTTACTTTCTAAAATTGCATTTTAATATTTTTAATTGTGTGTTTTAAATTGTTTTGAAGGTTTTGATATTTTAATTCCATTTTCATGTTGACCTTTCGTATGGTTTAACTATATTGGATTTGCTTTAATTTGGCAGCCACCTCAACTCCTAGTTTTGGGGAAAAGGTGGGGTGTAGTTAAACTTAGTAACATTAATAATTAGGCAGAATGAGGCAACCACTACAGGTGGTGGAATTGAACAGCAAGCTGATGGCTTGGCCCAGGGTGTGGGGAAACCCTAAGGCAGGGCTTTGCTTATTAGTTCAGTTCAGAAAGAGAGAGAAAACTGGAGAAGAGAGCAGCTGTGATAGCCAGGAATAAGGATTAACCTTTGTCATCTTGAATTACATAGCAAGATTTCAAATTATGTATTTAACAGGCCATAAAGGCTAAAAATTCCTTTTAGCCAAATTTCTCTGATATATTTGCATTTATTTTGTATTTTTATTTATGGCTTTAGATTTAGATCCAAGGTTGCATACTATTGACCAGCATATGTAGAGGAATTCTACAAGTAAGTCTTGTACTGGCACTTCATTGGATGCATGGAACTGTGTAGGATTTGATGTGTTCAATTTATTACAGAATACATTGTATAGTGGCTGGTTTAATAATGGAATTAAAATTGCAAATTGTTCATATGATTGTGATTCTGCTTTGCAGTGTTCATTTCTAATCGGCCACAGAACCCAAGGAAGAGATGTGTCTCTACCACTATATCTGTAGACAAGGTCTTGCCCTGCTGTATTTTGTCTAGTTTGTCTATGGAAGAGTGACTTCGGTGAATCACTTGTGCAAACAGTGAAAGAAAAACTTCTGGAGAATTTTTCCAAAAAATGTAATTGCTCCCCTAGAGAAGAACAATAATTTTGCAAGTTAAGAGGCTTTTGTCCTCCTTTAACTCAGGCTACTTTGATCTAAATTTGACAAAGGATGAGTATATTGCAGTTACAACAGTTTCTGCCTGTTAGATTTTTAAACATAATAGCCGATGGGTCAAAAATCTTCTCTGAGACATGTGACATACAATTACTGAATATGGAAAATGTTTGGGAAACCAAAGCATTTCTTACGGGTGTTGCTTTCCAAACTTTTAGCGCATACATCAGCCAACTGGGAACATGGATTCTGAGGCCCCTTCTGCACGAGGTTATTAAGGCAGGCCAACGCGTCTTGCCACGGAGGTGTTCTGCACGTTGGAGTGGACTAGGTTCGGTTTATTTACCTTCGTTCCGCTGGTAATTCTGACTAAATGTGCCCTCATGTGGTGGTAAAGCGTGCTATTTGAAAACCGGAAGAAATCGGTTTTCCAATTTTCCAGATCAATCCGATTCGTACTTTCATAGTGGTGCAGACAAGTACATTCGCACCAATGTGAATTGGTGGTCAGGGGAGGGCTCATGGGAGGGGCCAGGGGGTAGTATGGACTTAAGCATGTACGCATATATGCACGTACGCAATGACATACTAAACCATGCAAAAAAAAAAGGGCCAATCACAGCCGACAAGGCAGGGTGAGGGGAATAGCAGGAGTAGCCACAGTGGAGGCAGTGTGGATTCATGAACTTGTACTCCTCCAAATCAGAATGGAACATACACAGTAGCTGTGAGGAAGGGAATGAGGGAAAGTCCGCCTTGTTTCGAGCCCAGAAAATCCGGTAAGAAACAGCAGAAACCAGTTCACCAGCCTCGTGCGGAAAGGGCCTGAGTTCAGTCAGACAGGAATGTAAGACCTATGGTATGACAGCATGCAAAATAATCCTAAATGTACTTCCTCAAATAAAAGTTTCACTGTATTCAATGTGCTCCTACCAGGCCTGGCTCTACCCTTGGACAGAATAGGGAGGTGCCCCAGGGGACAAAAGAGAGGAGAAGCAATAACATGCTTTCAATATTTCTTCTCAGTGCCTTCAGGCATTTAGCTTTATTTATTTAGTTAATTCTTTATATAATATCCTACCAGAGGACAGAGCTGTATGTATCACAAAGCAGGTCTTGGTCTGCTGCCTCAAGGGGCAGGATGGAGGATGCTAAACCATTGCCACTCTTGAAGCAAGATTCAGCTGGCAATCCAATGACTTTCTATAGATGAAATGGACAAGAGCATCATCTTGCTACTTGCCTCAGGTAGCAAAATGCCTTGAGCACCAAGCCTGATGCTGTTAGAGTTGCCAGCCTGAAAACTGGAGAAGGTTCATGTACTTTTAATGGTCATGTAAAAGTGGGACTTTTAGCTGATGTTGTTTGTCGTGCAACCCAGTAACAAGCAACACCTGCTGAAATGTCTTCTTCCACACAATCATTACAAGTACAGGAGCCCTCTCCAGTTTTCACTCTGGCAACTCTAATCACAACCTAAGCACATGAACTGAGAAATCCACATTTCGGATCTCATCTCATTCATATATTCAGTAGGTGGTTTAGGCATGATACTCAGGCTTACCACATTCCTTATTATTCCTATGGACATTGCTTCCTGTTCACTTCCTGATTTAAAAAAAAAACTGTAAAATGGGCTGAGGGAAGCAAAAATGTGTTGAAAATGCCCCCACCCTCTACAGGGCATTTTGGGCATTCATGAGCATTTTTTTAAAAATCAACAAAAATAATCCTAGCATTTTGCCTAACCCTGGTCCAGTCCAAGGAAATGAAGTGGTTAAATGAATTCTGCTTCCTCGAACTGGGAAAGAGTAAGGGACATTGGAAAGTCTTCAGTAATGAAACTGGTTTCTAATTCTTTGCACAGGTTCAAACAAAAAGTATTTCCTGCTACCAGTGGACAGGCAAAAGAACCTCTCAGAGGATCCTAAGATATTCCTGGGTCTTCCACACAGGTTCTCACATCTCTCTTTGAATGTTGTGGTATGTATGATAGCAATCCTACCAGTTTATACAATGTTATTTCTCAGTGCATATCTCTCTCCCTTGATAATGTTTACATTGTTTTGGAAGGACTGGAAAATACTGTGTACTGCACAACTAATATCCATCCACGGAGGAAAACATTATCCTCTTTAAATATTGTCTAAATAAACATTTACAGTGAGGACAGAAATAATACCTTCAATAATCCATGTCTTAAAACCTCCAACAGCATATTTACATAATTCAGATTTCAGCAGTTAAAAAAAGTCCTTTGGACATTTGATTTTAATCATATTTTGCTTTTCATATAGCTTATTAACTTTGTGTCTTCAAGATTAGTCTAAAAATGGGGTTTTAATTGCAGATACGTTAGTAAATTATTTTACTTTCCACCCAAGCTTCCACCTCCATTGTGTATAGGATAAGATGAAATGCTCTGCACTAAATTGGCACTCTCCTTTGGGGATCTGGTGTCAACTTCACTGAAGTAAGCCTAGACTTGCAGGTACTTTGAGGTGAAAGCTCTCTTAAAGATGCCTTTCACCTTTGCAAGACATGCTCTAAAATACTGCAGTTCACAAATTATTTAAACTAATCTTAAGGCAGTGCCATCCAATTATTGACCATGAAAGATGTGTGGCTGCTTGCTCTAAATGTGTGGCTGCTTGCTGTAAAATCTGACTGCAAAATAATCCAGTACAGGTGTACTTTTCCTCACGGTGAGTGGACTGAATGGAAGCCTCCCATTAACTCATAGCTAGGGAAACCCTTAGAGTATCTCTTCCAGTGACTATGACAAATGGCAAATATGTAGGTTCCCTGGTGAGTTCAGTAATAATAACTCTAAAACTCTCTTATAGTGAAGAAGCACAGATAGTATACTAACAGCAATAAAGCAACGAACTTCAGACTACCACTTCAGCAAATCTGCAGTAAAATAGTCTGTTTCATGTAGGTGAGTAACTATACTGCAACAACCAGGTCTTTAGGAAGTTTTTTTTTTCCATTCAAGAAAAAAAAACTTAACTTCAACAGCCAAGGGAAGAAATAGGAATGATTGCTCATTCACAAAGGCCAATGATGACTGTACAACAGAGTGTATGCATTTTGCCTGCCAGGCCAGTCATTGGTACTTTGCAGTTACTGCCAGTTGGTGTAGGCCAAAGGTAAACAACTAGCCACCATGCAGAAGTTTATATTAGAACTCCTATTTTATTTTTACTTACCTATTTAATTTATATCCCACTTTTCTCCCTATGGGCCCAAAGCAATTTCAACTGTACATTAAAATAGTATAGCTGTACATTAAAATATTATTTCAAAAGTAGTAAACAACAAACCACTTAAAAACATTAATTTATAACAGTTAAAAACACATTAACCCCTGTTACACACAAAAAAACCTTACACACCTATTGCACTACTCCATCCACTTCAAGGCTGAAGAGCTGTTTAAATAAGAAGATCTTTGCCCACTGGCAAAAACAGAGCAGATAGGGGACTATCTCTGAGGCTTCCTTATTGGTTTGGATGGATTGGAGTTTTGGTCAAACACATATGAAGAATACCTTTGAACAATACTGAACAATATGGAGCAACAATCTGACTCAATGTAAGATAGAGTACTACTGCTAATATTCATTTCTTAATAAGATAAAGACCTCAGATTACTAGATGCCATATTAAATTATTTTCCTTATGGTCTGTTTTCTTTGATGCATTCATCAGCCGATAAACACCAACAGAAAAGACTGTCCCATGTCTTTGTGGTAAAATATACAGGAACTATAAAAGATGTCCCCGGTGGAAAGCTGATTCTCAGGATATATATTACTTGAATATGCACTATAGTGTCTGGTATCAACTGCACTCTAAATGCCCTGAGCCAGCCTTCCTCAGAGTTTTCTTTAGCTCTGCCAGTCTGCAACTCCCACCACCCCTAGTCATATCTCATTGTCCTCAGGTATTTCTTTGATCAAGAGCCATGTTGGTCATAAATGATGAGAGATGGATTTATTTATTTATTCATCTAATATCCTGCCTTTCTTTCCAGCCTGGATGTAGTCACATGCATTTTAAAGGTACCAGTATGAAGAAGACTGCACAAAGATAAATCAATTAAGAAATTTCCAGTGTGGACCTTTATCAATGAGCTAATACTGGGCCTGGCAATCAAGTGAAGAATCGTTTTCCAGTCTGGCAGAATGTGAATTCTTATGTCATTTTGGGCTAGCTCAATCCAGGGCCTGTCCAGATGTGATGATAAGTTATGACTTAGTGTGAAGTGAAGGAGTCTGAATAAACCTCAAGCCATATAGTCTCCCCTCCTCTGTTACTGCATTTTGTTTCTGCATAATGTTGCAGGCAACCTTATTATTGCACTTTCTGGGGCTGAGTGTGTGTGACACGCCCAAGGTCACCCAGTGAGTTTCCATTGCTGAACGAGCATTTAAACCATCCTGTTACGTTACCTGGATCTGCAGGAGCTGTGATTCATTTAAATTATGCCAAAAAAAGATGGAATCAGAAGATGATTTATATCTTGCCTTGTTCACTAACCACTCTTTAAATTAACAAGAGAAATTTAGGTATAAGGACGAGTTCTGATTAATTTAATACTAAGAGTGGATACATCTGATCTTTTTGCAGTTACATCAGGGGTGGGTGGGAGAGGAGAGCACATGAACCTGAGACTGCAGCAGGCTTGTGCATTTGAACTATAGCTCAGTGGTGCAACTGAATCAGTGCCCACGCCATTTCCACACTACACTTTTATAGCGCAATTATTCCACTTGCAACATCCTATGGAATCCTAGGGTTTGCAGTTTAGGGAGGGACCGGCTGGCCCCTCCCTAAACTGCAAACCCCAGGATTCCATAGGGTGTTGAAAGTGGAATATTTGTGCTACAAGAGTGTAGTGCAGAAATGGTGCCAGACTCAGATGGAGTCTGCTAGTAGTGTCTAACTGCATATGTGAAAACCGTATTCAGCACTTCAGGTGTGTCATGTATACAGCCTCAAAGTTATTCATGAGAACCCAGCAACTGTGGTAGCTTCATTCTCACTGATTAAAGAGTTAAATTGGAAAGAAGCAGTGGAATATGATTTATAGAAATGGTTCATCACAAGGTATATTAGAGGGTACTGTGGTTACCCTGCAGTCAGGGAAAGACTGATTATAGTCAGGTTTATCTTTATTGTAAGGCATTGCTATGCTGTTGGTAGACTTAGAAAATATGAATATTTGCTATTTAGTGCAAGAATCCTCCCACTCCCATCACACAGTCTAGTAAAGGTATCAAGGCCTCATAAAGAAAGCAACAACAAATGGCCACCATGGGCTGCCCATAACAAATGGCAACTTTTTCCATTTCACCTTTTTTCCTGTTAAGTCATAAGCACCATAAAGTATAAAAGGAGCAAAAAACCCACTATGTATGTCTCATAACAAGAGATACTGTGCTAACATATTTCCAGTGGTTGTCTTGTTTCTTGAAATTCTCCAAGCACAACAGCCCACAAATTCCCTTGGCAGCTTATTCCTCTGCTGAAATACTTTTATACTTAGAAACTTCTTCCTAGAACTTAAATTCGCAATACTTTCTTGTAATACATAAGGTTCTGTTCACATCTTCTCACCAAAAACATCCTCCTGTTTTATGGAAAATAAAATCAGTTTTAAGGATGACTTTTCTCCAGTTCACATTGCTACAGTCAGTGTACACAATCATTATGAAAATGTTCAGCAGCAAAGGCCTGCCAAGACTGTCAAACAGCTGATGTCCGCTACCATATCTGCAATTTAGGTAAAGGAAGTGAGAAATCCATGCATTGTAGCTCAGGAAGAGGAGCTGCAACAATGTCAGATCTTGCTTATATTCACAGTAGACTGAAAGCTTTTATCACTTCCAAACATAGGCCCTTTTCGCATGGCATTTCACATGTGAAAGGGCCTCCAGAGCGTCGTGCGATTGCGAGGAGCGTTTCAGATGACGTCCTCGCAATCACGCGACGCTGCCGGGGCCGGCAAGTGCTGATCGTGCACTATATCATTTTCGGCTTTTAGCCGAAAATCGTGCACAATCACGCATCACTCTGGGGCTTCACGAGCACTTACCGTCCGTGTGGAGCTCCAGAGCCACAGCCCTCACGCTTCCTCCCCCAGCGCAGCCTGGGAAAATACCCGGCTGTGCTGCGGAAGGAAGAAGTGGAGCCGTCATGCTGCCTGCCAGCTGGCAGGCAGCTCCTGCGGAGTCGAAGCAGTGGGGATGCAAGAGCCTCATGGAAAAGGCTGCTCGTGTGATCCCCGCACAACCACGTCAGACAGAGGTAAGGTGAAAAAAGGGCAATAGTGTCCTCTAACAATTTACCTTTTCAGGTAGAGGGTAGACAGTTTTGTGGAGCCTTAAGAAAATCACTCCTTTTTAGTTGGGCAGGGGGGACACGTGCGCCTTTCAATCACCTGTCAACTTATGGCAACCCCATGAATTTCATAGGGTTTTTTAAGGCAAGGAGTACTCAGAGGTGTTTTTGCAATTTCTTTCCTCTGAAATGTAGCCTACAGCACATTGTATTCATTAGTGGTCTCCCATCCAAATACTAACCAGGGCTGACCTGCTTATTTTCCAAGATCAGACAGGATCTTGTGCCTTTACAGTGTTTAGGCAATGCTAGACCTTTAAAAAATGTAGCCACAGATCTAAAGCACACATATTAACAACTAGTATTTAAGGCAAGATCATCTGAAGGGAGAAAAAGAAAAATGAAAAAGGGAATGTAGGGTGAAAAATCCCCACAAACCAAGGACATTGGTTTGATGCTGGGCCAAAAAAAAAAAAAACAACTAAGGGATGTCCTTCTTTTAGCTGATATTAATTGGAAGCCCTGGGAAGGTTCTCCTTGTTATGCACACATATGTCTTTTCCTCACATTTTCATAAATTATTAGAAAGCTGTGATGTCAGTGTTCTAGGAAGAGCCAAGAATAGGTAAATATAAATTAGCTAAGGGAATTAAAACACCTCATGAAAGTGACTCTCGGTGCATATAAAACAGCATTTGAAAAAGCCCCTGGCATCCAGAAGCAGTGCCTCAGAATGCTAGCAAAGGACTGAATTTCAAATATTTCTCTTTTTTCTCCTTTTTGGTTTAATACGCTTGTTAGTCCATCTGCTATTTCTATTACAGAAGAAGTTGCATGATTGATAAGATGCTTATAAAAATCAAGAACTAAATTTGATGGTGGTGGTGGTGTTAAGTTGTTAGAACTGGCAGTTTAGATCTAGAGACAGAGAGAGATTCAAAACAAGGCTCTCTTAAGATTAACAGCCAAGTAGTGTTAACTGCTAGACAAACATGAAGGATCTAAAGAGTTGCTGACAATCCAATCGGCCCTCTATAGCATTTCATCCACAGGGCCTATATTCTTTCTCAGTTTCCCTTCCTGTAATTGTCACTGAGTGGTTTGTGACATTTTGTACTTTCTGAAAATGCCATTTCAGTTTGTATGAGGCTTTGGTTTGCCATTTAATCTTTCCTGCATTGTGCACAGATCAATAAGGTTTAATGCACAGATGGAGATCACCAAAATAGTACAGAGTTCAGATGTTCATTACACCATCTAAATAGAATCTCTGGCACTTAGTCGACAGCATATGAAATATTACAGTCTCCAAAATGTTTTTAAATCACCAGCTGCATCACTAAAATCTTCTAATAGAAATACTGGATGTGTAAGGTCCTGCTTTGGGGGTCCCCGATATCAGTGTGGTTTGGATGGGCACCATACCTAATTGGCACGATGTTGGGTTGACAACTGTATTAATTGGCTCTGATATCAAAATCAGACCTGAAAGGTGACAGAGAGGTCAAACTGAGGGAGGGAAGGAATTTGACTGTAAATGTGAGAAAGGATAGGTCAACTCAAAACTTTCTCCAGGTAAGACTGAGTCATTTGTCAGGCAAATACACACCATTCTTGTGGATAATAGGCTTAAATAGAAGCTGGGATTTTTCAGGGAACCCAACTGTGAGAAGCCCACCAGGATACTGATTGACAGATATCCATCTCTTGTACACCTGGACTCCTTCCTCTTTCCTCACAGCACCCACAATAGACAGCTATTACAACACCCATCATGTCTTTGTCAATCAAGCACTAAGCCCATCAACAGGCAAAAGACCCATTGTCCACAACAGGTTCCCTTTGTCTTGCATCTGGATCTTCACTGCCACAGGCTATTTTCAGAGTACAAATATCCCTGATTTCAGGATGCCCAGTGCAGTCTCTCAAAGGTCTATTCGTCATTCTGTCCATCTGGTTCCTGAATGAGGACTGTCCTTAGGTCATACCTAAGCCAAAACAAATTTCTGCTCTTCACTGCTCTTCTGGATTGTTAATTATAAATCCTCCCAAATCCCTCCACCTCTCTATACATAATTTTTTCCCCTCCCTTTCTCCTTCAGTTAGCTCTTGTGTGAATGTTTGACTGTTTGTATTTTATGTGCCTGCATAAGTGAATTCCCCTCAATAAAACACATTTTTAGCTTACTTTTGAATCTTTGACTGGTTCTTTTCCTGCGTGTGCCCGTAAACATTGCTAGAAAAGGTCTCACTGAGTTGCCCCCCTCTAGCAAGCCTCCTCTTTGAGCTAATTCATTTCCTACTCTTGCAAGGAGGCACTGGCATCACGGGGTGGCCCCTGTGGCATGTATGTTTTGGAGTAACAGATGCTCTGCAGTCTTTGAGATACAGAACTGCTTTTCCATGTGTAGATATCTAAAATATTATGTCCAGAAATCAACCATTGAGCTGCTATGCGAGAAGAAATGTCTATGAATATCTAGTTCTATTTGGGTTTTTTGTCTTCATAATTTACCTGCCTTTCTTAGATTGTTTTTTTGGTAGCATACTAGGGAAGAAAATTCTTCAAAGAGACAGAGATGAAGTACAAAATCTTTGCTGAAAAGTCACATTATTATGTAACACAGAGCAATACAAGATGAGAATTAGACCTTGGATCTAAGTTAACAACCACAGCATATCTCTAACATATTTTCAACTTCCCCTCTGAGCTAAATATGTATCTCTGTATCCAATTATCTGATTCAAAAAAACTGTGAAACAAAACAGAGAACTCCTAATATTTTTTTTCATCATCTTTCTAACAGTAAGGTAAGCAGCTGTGTGCTGAATACTTAAGTAGTAAAATAGGGACACCCACAAACAAAATGGAAGTGTTTGCATATTGGATGCAACCCTACTGTATGCAGAAGTATAAGACATCCAATAATGACTCTCTGAAAGGAAGTTAACATCTGCTCTTCAATGGTTTGGTGATGAACACAACTTCACTCTCTTCCTTGACAATCTCTGTACTCTGCTCAGATATCTTGCATGGGAGAACAGAGGATTGTTACCACACCTTACACACACACCCATTGCACTGGATAGCAAAATTGACAAGAAATATAATTTTTTCCTGCAAAACTGGACACTTATGGCTCGGGAACATGAGGCAGCAGGACACTGGCTGTACACGTGTGCTAGGTCAGGATGACTGCAGCCTGCCCAGGTCATAAGTTCAAGAGGATTAGATGGAAACCCCTGATATTAATAGGTTTGGGATAATCCTCTCATTGACCTGACCTCCAAAAACTGCCCAGGTAGGACAGGCAAGCACCCCTTCTGTGTGCATTTCCTACAGAAACTTTCCCTATTCACTTCACCTAACCAAGACATTAAGAGGCTGTCAGGACGCCCACTGATGTTTTGTCACCTACCGTTAAGATAATCATCCTATTCCAGACCCCTTTGTTTGCTCTGCAAGAAGCAAACGGTGTCTGTTAACTGACACCCCTTCTGAGTGGGAAATAGAGTAGAAAAATCCCAGCTCCAGCCCAGGTAATTTGCTAGCACTTTGGACATCATGCTGCACCCAAGATTCCCATTCCCCCTTGCTACCTTCAAACTCTTCTTTGAGCTACTCCTTTCCAGTCTTCTGCTTCAGGACCGGTAAATATTACCCCTTCTACTCAAAATCTCTCTCTACCCAATCTTTCTTGCCTTTTCCTTTAATAGCCTTGTACCATTCGTGAGATTGCTTGAAAATACCCCTTTTAACTTTTAACTAGAGTTATCTCTACAGTTAGTACTGGCATACATACGTGAAAAGAATCTGCCTTTTCTCTCCTCTCACAGGCCTCCTTTGAGCTAATAATTGCCCCTCCCAAAACTGCAAACCCCAGGATTCCATACGATGTTGGAAGTAGAATCATAGTGTTATAACGGTCTAGTGAGGAAATGGTCTTTGAAAGAGAACAGCATCAGAGTTGGTGGCTTGAGCTGTTCTGCTGCCTGAAGCAAAGGATAAGATGGTATCCCCTGCCCTAACCATTCCACATACAAAAGTGAACTGGCAGTTGAATTTAACACTGTTGATAAGACAGTGTTTTTCACTGCTTGTAAGGACAGGAGTTTTATTTAAAGGACATAGGACAGACTGTGTGGCTTAAACAGCTGTATCTCCAACAAAGGATGAGAGCCAGAGGGTTGCTGTTGCTATCCACCCCCCAGGATTTGTCACCAGATGTGGTTGCCTCATTCTACCTAATAGTAAAGCCAATAGTAACAGCAAGGCCCACTCTGACCAGTATATATAGGTCAACCAGTTTTTCTGAATAAGATTGCTCTGAAAGAAGCTTTCCCCAAGTCTGCTGTTTCCCATTTGTGGCACAGTCCAGACTGGATTGTATATTCTATCTATAGTTAATGAATGGAAATGTGTTGTTGTTTTTTTCAATAAAGAGTAGGGGCAGGAGTGGAACTACTTAACTTTTTGGCCCCTTTTATGAATTTCTTAAAAGCTTAAAAAATGAAGAGCAGAGAGAAATTGGGAACAGTGTGCATTTTTCTGTGCAATTTAACCATAACAAGGAAAGTGACTTGTATTTCATAATCACAGTTGGTAATGGGCCATTTTGCTTAGAAGTTGACTCATGCTTCCTATCAGGTGGTGAGAATAAATAGCATTTCAGAGCAAAACAATTTTGCACTTACAATGGCCGAAACACCTTTTCCAATCAAGGCAGAATGTTTGCACATCTGAGAAGACAGATTATCACCTTGCATTCACTTCTATTTCAAAATCTTTCTGACACCTTTTGCCAAAGAACCAGCAAGACAGACTGTTAATAGTTTACTTTTTCCATTGCTTCTAATTCCAGGACCTTCATACTTCCATACAATGCAGTCATAAAACTGGAGCAAGTCCAGTCCCTCATCTGTTTTTCTGTGGACTTAGCAAACTGATTAAATGTGGAATAATTGGGAACATTGTCAGATGTCTCTATAATTGGCTGGAAAACTGTGCTCAAAGAGACATCATCAATGACTGCACTTAAAGCTGGAAGGAAGTCTCAAGTACAGTGTTCAGGATTCTGTCACAGAACCATTATTAAGCAATATTTTTATCAATGACTTAGATGATAGGGTGGAGGGAATCCTTATCAAGTTTGCAGATGACACAGAACTGGCTGGGGCAGCTAACACATTGGAAAATAGGAACAGAAATCAAAAGGAACTTGATAAACCAGAGAATTGGATAGAAATTAATAAAATGAAGTTCAGTAAAGACAAATGTAAAATTCTACATTTAGGCCACAAAAACCAAATACACAAGTATAAGATGGGGGATACATGGCTCAGCAGTATTACTGTGAGAAGGGGCCTTGGGAGAATTGTTGATCATAAGCTGAACATGAGCCAACAGTGTGAAAAGGAGAGCCAGCAGCTGTAAAAAAAAAAAAAAAAGGTGAATGCTATTTTAGAAGCACAGTTTCCAAGTGGAGAGAAACAATAGTCCCACTATATTCTGTGTTGGTCAGGTCTCAATTCTGGGCACCTCATTTTAAGAAGGATAAATTGGAGTAGGTTCAGAGAAAGGCATCAAGGATGACAAGAACTATGAGAAACAAAACGTATGAGGAGATGCGCATGTTCCACTAGGTGAACAGAGGAGTAAGAGTGATATGATTGCACTCTTGAAATACCTCACTGGCCGTCACAGAGAAGAGGGGGAAGACCTGTTCTCTTCTGCCCTAGAGGACAGGACCATGTATAATAGTTTTATGTTACAAAAGAATAAATTGCAATTGAACATTAGAAGGGACTACTTGACAGTAAGAGCAGTTTGGCAATGGAACCAATTGCCTAGAGGTGTGGTGGGGTTTCCTTCTGTGGAAATCTTCAAAAAAGAGTCTGGACAGCTACCTGCTGGGGGTGCTTTAGCTAGTGATCCTGCAATGAGAAGGAAGTTGGACTCAGTGGCCTATGAGGCCCCTTACAACTCTATGATTCTATGATAATATGTTCCTTCCAAATTAATATCTCTATTCTATTATTATTTATAACAGGATGGGAATCATATGGCCTGGAGAGCAAAATAAATAAAAATATACAAATAATCTGGCAATTTCTTTTTAAAACATTGGGTGAACTGTGCTTTGGTGGTCATGGTTCTTTGCTAAAACTGTCCCATGTTTTATCAGGATATTGTGCTTAAAAACAAAACAAAACATAAGTTTAAAAAGAAAGAAATGAACTTCTGTGAGTCCCATTTTCATGTGAAGAAGACAGAATGATCCTAAGAATTGTGGGGCTGGAAAAGGATACCTGGACCCCAGAGATATCATTTATAATTACATGTAGCTCTACACATATATTACATATAAAGCAGTACAAAAGGGGACGGGCTTTTGTGGTACTGATACCCCATCTCTACCCCAGATGAACATTTAACATAAAAGTCGTCATTCACAAAAAGTATACACACAGTCTCTTTTGCAGGACTGGTTAAGCCCAGGAAGGCTACCTATTCGCTAACCCTGAAATAGACAAGCTATGAACGGCTTTTTGTTCAGATTGTGACACTGACTGGACAATAGTTGGTTTCAACATCTCATTTTGCATCTACTAGCTATGGGATCTCATGTATGCTCTGAGTCTGAAGCATTACAGTATCTTTTACCACTGCTCTGATATATATAAACAAAACCTGCCGTTTCTTGTAAATGCAATGTAGAAAAAATTTAAAAGCACAGGATGAGTATGTAGGGCGATACCAATGGATTATACACACAGTTTTCTTGGCATCTGCACACTCAGCAGCTTTGAGGCCCTGCACACCAAGGTAAGTTGGCACTTTTGCTTCTGTAGTTGTCAGAGTGTGTGTGCAAAATAATTAAAATAAGATCTTGTGTATCTTCAAGATGTATGCAGTGTTACCGACTCATTTCTAAACTCTGTGCAATGTTCTGTCTTACCATACCAGAAATGCCTAAAGGTAGCTTGCTATATAATAATACAAAACAGTGTTAAAACAGCATCTAAAAATAGGAACACAAAACAATTAAAAATCAGTAAAACTAAAAGATTTCATGCAATTTGGCCTGCTCTACTTTTGATGAACCAATTCAACAGATCGTCTAAAAGTTTAATATAATTTTACTACTACTAATGGGGGGATCTGGAAATGCATAAATCTGGAAGTGCACTTCACTAGTTTAACAGTTCTTGAAAAAGAGGTAGCATTTTATCACAGAACAAAAACAATAGCGGTAGAATAAGAATGCAGCCTGGAAACCAGAGTGACTGAAAGAAACAGCAACAGAAAGGACCAGGAAGTAAGAGGGAGAAACAAGGTCTTGAAGAAACAAAAAGAGAGGGAAGAAATTACCAGTAAAATGACAACCTGATATACATTGCCACTGTGTCATTCAGTGGGATTGTATCTTTAAAATCTTAATGCATGCAAAAGTTGCACAGGTACATTTAAGCCTTCTCCTGCATTTGCATGCAGGAAACAGCTGGAATTTCTTTGTCCTACCTGTCAGCAGTTTCTAAAAGTACAAGACTTCTGCTGAGAACAGATCATCTGTGCATCTAAGCTATTCTGATAGTGAGTTCTGGACAAGTAGGTATATAGTGTTTTGTGCTTGTCCTGACAGCAGTCTGACTGAAAGAAATCAAACAGATAAATCTTTTTATAGAAGGGAAAAGTGATGAGAAAAGCTTCATTTGTTTAATTTCTTTGTGTTCACTTATATTACCTGAGCAATGCAATATAAATATTAAATTATTAAGTTAAATATTCAGTTCATTACTGTAAGGGGATGGTAGGAGAAATGCTAATGTTGCAGCCCTCACCCTCTCTATTCTCCATCTCAACCTTTTCCCTCTCCACTAATCTTTGTTCAATTTGCCTCCTTGTTCCATAGAGCCAACTCAATACATTTTGCTGCCTGATACAGGTGTCCTGCCTTTGGTCAAAGTTGCATCAATATTATTACTGATTTATTGATTATGGCTGGCATCCCGTCTTGCAGTTACAGATTCATTACGAATGTATATTTATGATTGTGGCGCTATCGCCATGATCCTAAATACTCTGGCACACCTATCTTAACAGCCAGAAGCGACACTGAGTGATGGAGGTCAGTTCAACTGGTCATCAGGATGAAGGAAAATGACATTTCCAGTCCTCCCTCACCACCAAGTGAGGCTACAACAATCAGAAGGAGGACCCTTTGGCATTTCTTCATCACAACCTTGGTCGCTGGTGGGTAAGGGCTGGAAACACCCTTCTCCTCTTGCCCAGTCATTGACTGAACAGCCTCCATCACTTGAGGTGACTGCTGGCAGTTAAGGTAGATTTGGGGGTCAGTGGACCTGGAGATGTTATTTAGTTACCTATTCCTAACTTATTAGGCAATATAGCATATTGGTACATATTTTCTATCTCACTGGTCTTCAAATGTGCTCTAGGTAGTGAGGACATGCATTTTTCTCTCTCTCATTGCGGCCATTTCCACACTATACTGTTATACTGCTATTATTCCACTTTCAACATCCTGTGGAATTCTGGGTTTGTAGTTTACTAAAGCCAAAGAGCTCTCTGGCTGAGAATTCTAAATGCCCCTCCCTAAACTGAAAACCCCAGGATTCCATAGGATGTTGAAAGTGGAATAATAGCACTATAACAGTGTAGTGCAGAAATGGCCTGTGTTTCCATAGTAACAGCTGTTGAGCTGATGGCCCAAGGTAATCCGTTAATCATTATGTGGAGATATGAAACAAACTTTTTCCAGTTCTAATAAAACATGCTTACCACTATATTACAGTGGACCTCACTTTCCTTTTTTTTTTTTTTTGGAAGAAAAAAAGTTTAGGATTAGTACACACACTTCATTTTCCTTCTTGGGTACTCTTATCTCTTGCTAATGACAGCTCAAATTCTAGAAATGGAGTATGCAAGACTTCTCCACTGAGGGTTATGCTAGTACAGATGAAAGACTCTGCCAAAATCTGAGTGCTTCAGTCAGTCCAGGTTTCAGCAAAATTGCTCAGTTTTAGCCTCTAATATACAACTGAGACCTTAATCAGCATTCCCACCCCAACAGTGGCCTCCCAGGAGTATTGAATCCAGGTGCCCACCAAATTGCCTCATTAACTCCAGTTCTTCACCATTCTTTTGTTGAGGGTCAATGCCAATAAGCATTACAATGGGATTATTGTTTTACGCTCTGTGTGAAAGAAATGCTTAGCAGGAAGAGATATGATTAACCTAGCAAAAATCAGTTTATGAAATGATCACAAACTGAAATTATTTGGAACAGTGCTGGAGTTTGAAAATTAATATCATGTAGTAAATGGAATGAAAACAAGACATATGCCAAAAGATCTCCTTTCTCTGTCTGCAGAAGATTAACACAAAGCCGACTGCCTATTTCTTGACAACTTTTGCAATACTTTTATACTGATTCATTGAATATAACCCTTGCAGTTCTGTGGAAAAAAATGTCAAATACAAGAAGTGATGTTGTTCATCTGAGTTTTTGGTTGCCACATGGTTTTGGAGGGCTTATTATAAAATTCATAGATATGGAATTGTAATAAATATAGTTCAAACTGTTAAGGTATTCTCTCTCAAGATAATGATGTATATACTTAAGCAATCCTATTTGTAAAATACTTGGACTCTTGCAGATTGGTCTAAAGAAGTTTGAGCTCTCACAGTATTCATTCTTGGGTTTTGCCAGTTATTGTCACCCTGGTCTGAGGGAACTGTCTGTAGTGATTTTTGGATCTGCACTAGGAATTTTCAAAAGTGTTTTTTAAAAAATCAGGGCATAGTTTGCATGGATGGTCCTATGATCTACAGGGCAAAATTTGTCCTCCATTTAAAAAAAAATCTTAAACTGCTATCGTGCAGAAACATTTCAGTGATGCGCTATAATTTTTTAAAAAAAATAATAATAAAAGAAGAGAGACAAAGAGATGAAGAAACATTTTTGTCCCAATATGCCTTGGAATTAAAAAAATCTCAACTAGAAGGTGAAAATCGAATGTTGCAGCTGGCGCCAAGAACTGCCAGAAAATAAGCAGGTCAACGGAAATGCTGTTTGGTACTTTTAAAAAAAAAAAAACCTTGATAACAATAGCAACAATTACATGATGCTGTCTTCTGGAAATTTCTCCAAATGTTTCCCCCATTTTGACAATCTTCCTTTTGCCATATTCGTTCTATCATAGGCCCTTTTCGCACGGCATTTGCCATGCAAAAGGGCGCCTGGAGCATCGCACGATTGTGAGGAGTGATCTGCATGATGCACTCACAATCACGCGACGCTCCAGAGTCTGGCAGGCACCGCTCGCGCACTTCTTCATTTTCGGCTTTCAGCCAAAAATAATGCACGATCGCGCATTGCTCCAGGGCCCCACATGCACTTGCCGTGCGTATGGAGCCTCCAGAGCTGCGGTGGTCATGCTTCCTGCCCCAGCACAGCCTAGAAAACTCCCAGGCTGCACTGCGGAAGGAAGAGGCGGGGCTCTCGCGCTATCTGCTTGGGAGCAGGCAGCTCTTGCGGAGCTGAAGCAGCAGGGACGTGACAGCCTCTCACTGGAGGCTGCTCGCATGATTCCCACACCCCAGTGCCAAAAAAAGGTAAGGTGAGGAAAGGGCCATAGAAGCAAGCATGCAGAGAGAGGACACTGTAAAATCATTCAGCCCAGCTGTCCGTTTTCTGCCCTAAAAAGTGTCACAACCCTTTATGAGTGTCAAGATCCTCAGGTTTGAGTCCTGGCAAGGGCCTTAGACACAGTCAAGTAATACAAGGGATACCCAATCGGCCATCTCCTCTGAAACAGTCGGTAAACTGAGATAATGGCCCTTTCCGCACAAGGCGAGGGAATCGCTCCGTGCCGTTACCTACTGCTTCTTCTGGGGTCTGAAGCAATGCAGACTGTCCCTGAAGCCCTTCTGCAGGGCTCCTCCTTGGTCCAGGGCGATCCGCACTGCTCCGGTTTCCAAAATGGCAGTTCTGGCTTCCAAAATGGCGGCTTCCAGTTGGTCGTGGGTCCCGACCAACCGCTGAAGCTCGCCACACCTAAAGCCCGCCCTCCACAGATTGCAGGCTCACATCTGCACAAGGGAGCAGGAACGCAATGGCACATTCCAGGAAAATAAAGACCTGTTTTTTGCAGACTTTAGAAAACACGCTGGAGGACCACTTGGGGTTGTTTTGGAGTGGACTGAGGTGCTGATCTCCGGTAAGCAGTCCACTACTAGTTCGCTCCAAGGTGCAGACAACCTCCATGAGAGGACGCACTGCCCCGTTCTAATTGCCTGGTGCGGAAAGGGCCAATGCCTCACATCTGTATTGGCAGTGGATTACCTCCTTGAAGTTTTTTTCCCAGCTATGAGAAGGAAGATTTTGATGTCTCACAACTCAAGCTACTTCCAGTACTGTACTCTGAGTTGACTGAAAGTGGCCATTTCCTCCTGCCTATTTCCCCCTGCCCATCCAGAGTTCCCAATTTAAGACACATAGAGCCTCACACTAAGGACAATTGACTTGGTAAGGACACCACAAACTTAAATCACAGTTCACTTGTTGGGAGGAGGAGCCATGATGACTCAATTTGATGCCCTCTCCTCAATCCTGCTGCCCCCCCCCCGGTAAAATAACTCTAGGCCCTTTCACTATGATAGCACTGTGATTCTACATTAACTCCTGGGAACTGCAGTTTGGAATCTAGGGTTGAGAATTCTAAATAACCTTCCCCAATCTGTAAATCCCAAAATTCCATAGGAAGTTGCCAAATCTATAGGAAGTTGCCTCAGCAGTTAAAAGTAGAATCATTGGCTACTGTGAAAGAGCCCTTTGTTAGAGGGTAACATAGAGGGGTTGGCTGACGCCAGCAGCTTCAGAGCAGGACAGCATAATTGTTATTGTTAATACCTGGTGTAATTTACAGTATTCTCCCAAGCCCTGATGGATAGTTGAAGCCATTTAATTTATTAGACAACAGCAAGGAATAAGAAATTAGGTTGGTGGGATAGCTACAGAAAATCACTATTACTTACCTGTTAGCTGGTTCCACAGTCCAGTTTTTGCTCACTGAGCTCTGGCCTTTGAAGTGACACCTCCATTTTTTGCTGGAAAAAAAAATCACAGCAGCTTCTAATAAATTGTCTTGCCCTATGTTGACAGTTTGGGGAAATGGCTTCTTAAAAGCAAGCTCCCAGAATCTACCGTACATCATCCTCAGTAATTACGGGACATACACTACCAAAAAAGTGATGTTTCTGTGCTCCTCCTGTGCTGCATCATTCTTTTCTGAAGAACTCAATGTTCAATTTATATCTAACTTTTAAGTTATGACCCTACCTATCTCTGCCCCTCCAGAACCATAGCCAGAATTCTCTTGGGCAGTTGTGCATAGGAATCCTATAGCTATGCATTTCCAGCTACTATATACTCATGATATCTACACAGTCCCTCATTTAATTTAGAAACTACACAGTACTGCAAAAGTCACCTAAAACCTCATTTACCCATAAGTAGCCATTGAGATCAACAGAGCTATCCCAAGGAATCCTCTGCTGATTTGGAAGCAGCTGTCTGATGTTCCCATTCTCTCCTTGCTTGAGCAATCTCCAGTGTGAGAAGGATTTGTGACAGAGTTCCTTTTTCTGCCCACCATGCCAGAGATCACTCATAAGAGGGGAACATAAGGCTGCTGCTTCTCGATTGATAGGGGAACAGAACCCTCTTGATCCCAGGAGTTGCTTACCAATAAGCGGGATTGGGGGAGGATCATGCCAGAATTCACTATGTAGCAATGACATTATACATAGTACATAGTACACTACGTAGCAATGATGTTATACATAGTACATAATGCAGGACTCCAGCACTTATGTGCTTTCACCAGCCTAGACCATGCCTTTATCTCAGTACTTCACCACCAAGAGCAGGGTCTGGTTAAGGGCTGCTGACACTCCTGACCCAAGCCCAATGCAGAACTGAAATCAGAAAATTAATTCTTATGACTGACAAGCCTCTTTACCAGCATCTCTCATGCCCTTTCTGAAGCAGCAAATTGCATCTATCTCAGCGTATTATTATTATTATTATTACTATTATTATTTGTAAAAAGATAGGTATTTCATGCTTCAGCTAAAATAATTAATGTAGGGAAATGGCCTTGTGGAAATGGCCAATTATGCCCAATGCACAGCAAGCACAGATCTCTGCAGCCCGACTCACTGTCAACATGACCTTGACTTTCCATCTCAAATTAAGTATTAGATTGCAGTTGGATCAGACAGTTGTTGAGATCAGAAGTTTCACAGACCGGCAGTGCATTGGGCTGGTATGGTTTCCCACCATACAAGTTTTCAAAAGTTTTCAAAGCACTGTCCTAAATAAGATGCATCAAAATTATTTATTAACAATATAGTTGCCACGTAGTGGAGGCTGGTGGCTCCCATGTCAGTAGGGCAGCGAATTATCTCCTGGTTTTAATCTGAGGCCATTTCCACACAACAATGTTGTAGTGCTGCTATTCCGCTTTCAACATCCTACGGAATCCTGGGGTTTGCAGTTTAGGAAGGAGCATTTAGAATTCTCAGCCAGAGAGCTCTTTGGCCTCAGAAAACCATAAATCCCAGAATTCCAGAGGATGTTGAAAGTGGAATAATAGCACTATAACAGTGTAGTGCAGAAAGATCCTGAATGGACATGGAAGATATCAGCTGCCATTGCAGCCCTCTCCCCAAACTAGATAAGGAAAGATGGTAGATCAGAATCTATGGTATATCTCTGTGTAATCTGCAGTAGAGCTGTTTAACAATAGCCATCATCAAGCAGACTCTTCCCCGCTACCTTTCATAGTGGAAAAAAACCAAGGAGGGGGGAGGGAAGGGGGATATTTTTGTATGAAAGGACTTTTGAGCATTCTGGTTCTGATGTATATGTGCATGTGCTGTCAAGTCAACTGCTAACTTATGGAGACCCCATGAATTTCACAGGTTTTTCTGCTCTTATAAATATTCAAATTCCTGATGCTAATTATGTGCTCAGACAAATGCTGTTGCTTACATGAGCCCCAGTGGCACAGTGGTTAAATGCCGGTACTGCAGTCACAAAGTTGTGAGTTTGATGATGCCGGATTCTAGGTTGACTCAGCTTTCCATTCTTCTGTAGGTCAGTAAAATGGGTACCCAGCTTGTTGGGGGCAATTAGCTAACATCTTGTAAACTGCTTAGATAGCACTTAGCTGACAAGCGGTATAGAAATACACATGCTATTGCTATTGCTACATATGTTTGTATGCTTTAGTAACTGTTTCAAACCTGCTTTGGTTGCTGGGTCTCTGAATTCTGGTAAAACACAGCACAGATTCTATAAGTCTCAAATCTTTCCAGTTCTGCTTTATAAGGACATAACTTGACATGATATGTTTTGATATTATCTCTCTTGTTATTCTCACTGTAACTAATCCAAAATATATGTAACTGAAATAATCACTTATTCTTCTCATCCACTCCTTCTTCCGTTTCACTTTGGAGCTTTATCGTTCTCAAGTGTACTTTGTTATTTTTATTATTCCACAGAATAAAGTACACTTCCTTTACCGTTTGCTTGAGAGACAACATAAAAATATTTTTAACATTTACCCTTGATTGTGAGAACTATTATGGTGAAAATGCTAGAACAAGCCAAATTGCACACATATGCTGAGACTGCATTTGTGTGTATGTTTTCTTGTGTTTGTGTGTTTCCATTCATCTGTCCATTACTAAATAAATGATGCCTTACGAGCAGGACAATGGCAACTGGGGTGTTTGGGTGAGCTTTGGACGTTGGCATCAAGAAATATTTCCACATGTTTTTGGAAATTCTCATTAATTACACAGTGTTGCTTGCAGATGGAACACACCTGGGTCAAGCTGTTAGAACTTGTTTCCTGAGTTTTATTCAACCAACAATATGTGAAAAAAATCTTTTCCTATCTTTTCTCACAATATTGGTCATTACTTACACACAGATCCTACCCTGTTTTCTTCCAGACATTCCACAGCATGTTAATTTGCATTGTTAGTTATTATTTGGGACAAAAAAAAAACAAATGGCGGAAAAACATCGTTTAAAACCTTCCTTACTCAGGGAAAACATTTGTACATGAACATTTATATATACATATACACTTGTTTTCTTCCATTTCTAAACTGATACTTAACTACTGGAAGCAAGTTCATCTCAGGGGATATTCTGAACATGAACCCAGGCCAAAAAAAAAAAAAGCATGAATATCCAACAAAATAACTTCACAATGCCTGTTCAAATGATCAGCAATTTTCACTCCGGGCCTACAATTATTATTGTGGTGGTTATTTATATATTCTGTGATGAAAACACTCTGTGTTTTCCCATAATTCTCAAGATGTTATATTGGAAGCTTATTTGTTTCTTCATTCATATATACATTCAAAATATTTATATCCTATTCTTCCATTGTAAGCAACTCTCAGGAAGCTCACAACATCTTAACTTAAAGCAACAAAGGACATAATAATAAAGATTCATTTTTTAAAAAAAATATGAAAGATCATTTCAGAGTAAAAACAGGAGGTTAAAAAAAGTCTTCAACCTGGTAGGCGCAACTTCTGACAGAAGTGTGATGCTCTCTGTCTCTCTGTCTCTCAAATTCTCACTCATACTCACACTCACACACAAGCACAATCTTAATCTTCACAGCATTGTGATATAAATTAAGCTGGGAATGATGATTGGTCCAAGTTCAGTCTGGGAATTCAAAGTTGATTGAGCATGGCAAATCAAGTCTCTCAAGTCCTAGCTCAGCAAAGACTGTGTTCTCTATGCCTCTGTGTATCAGCTGGGATGAAAATTATATTGCCCAATCCCCCTGAATTATTGATAGAATAGTGAGTGTAGGAGCATAGTTTTGATAGGAACTATGTTGAGGGGAAAGGCTCAAAACTCAGGCCCTTTCCGCACGAGGCAGTTAAAATGGGCCAAGGCGTCCCGGCATGGAGGTCATCCACACCTTGGATTGGACTAGGTGCGGACTATTGAACTTAGTTCCGCACCTCAGTCCAATCCAGCCCGCCCCCAAGTGGTCCCCCCCCGCACTAAGTAAAGACCAGAAAAATCAGGTCTTTACATTTTCTGAAACACGCCATTGCATTCCTACTTACCTGTGCAGATGTGTAGGCTCGCAGCAATGTGAGCCTCGATCAGTGGAGGGCAGGCTGTGGGCTTGGCCAGCGTCAGCAGTTGGTCCACTCCCACGAAGACACTGGAAGCCACCATTTTGAGCCAGAAGCCACAGGAAGCGCCATTTTGAGCCGGAGCAGTGCGGATCTACAGACCTCGCACTGCTCCGGTTCGCCCTGCATTAATGGAGGAGCCCTGCAGAAGGGCTCAAGGGAAAGTCTGAGTTACATCGGACCCAAGAAGAGCCGGTAAGTAATGGCACGGAGCAATTCACTCGCCTCATGCGGAAAGGGCCTCATTCATTCCATCATGACTCCAGTCCAGCTCAGAGATACTACATTGATTATTTCTTTTTTAAAAGCCAGCTATTTGGAAGGGGGGGTTACATGATGTGGTGTCTGATTCCATTTGACAGAAGGAAGAACTGAACGGAGTTGATTTTTCAACAGATATTGTGTTCCCTGTTTTCCCCATTTCTTGCTTGTTGAATTTGTTACTTGTTGTTGTGTATCTTCAAGTCATTTCTGACTTATGGCAACCCTAAGACAACTTTAGAGCCAGCATAGCATAGTGGTTAAATGTTGGAGACTACAGTCTTGGAGACCAGGGTTTCATTGCCTGTTTGGCTATTGAAATCCACTGGATGCCCTTGAGTGCATCACACACTCTCAGCCCCAGAAAACTCTGTGATAGGTTTGCCTTAAGGTTGCCATAAGTCAGAAATGACTTGAAGGCACACAGCAGCAACAACAACAACAACAACATATCATGGGGTTTTCTTGGCAAGATGTGTTCAGAAAAGGTTTGTCTTTGGCCCTTTTTGCACCCTACCTGTTCCCGGTGCTGGGCTGCACGGCTCGCGCAGGAAGCCTTGGGAGGAATGCTGTCGCATCCCTCCTGCTTCAGTTCCGCAGCTGCTTCCTGATTGCACGAGCGGCCCGCCTCTTCCGTTCACAGTGCAGCCTGGGACCTCCCAGGCTGCACTGAGGAGAGGACGTGCGACCAGCCCGGTCCCAAGGCTCTGCATGCCACGTAAGTGCGTGCGGACCCCCAGAGAGATGCGTGACCACGCAGCATTTTCAGCTTTGAGCCGAAAATGAAAAAAATGCATGCACGGTCCGCGTGAGGCCCTTGAGCGTCGCACAAATGTGAGTGCGTTGTATGGACCGCTCCTCACATTTACGTGACGCTCAAGGGGCCCTTTCACTTCAGAAATGCCATGCGAAAAGGGCCTTTGCCTTCCTCTGAAGCTAGTAGAGTGTGACTTGTCTAAGGTCATCCATTGGGTTTTTGAGGTCACGTGGAATTCAAACTCTGGTCTCTAGAGTCATAGGCCAATGCTCAAAGTATTCTCGTTCTCTCCTCATTGTATATACTGCTATTAATACATAGCTATTTAACACCATTAATTGGAGAGATTGGGAGATGTATTCTGATTTGAGCAACGGAGCCACTCAGGAAGTAAAGTTACCAGATTGTGTTTAAACAAACAATTTTCTCTCTGGAGCTAAGCTCATGTGGAAAACTGGGGGATCCACAGTATTCAAAATTTTCAGCAAAAGCTGGATGCATACAGTGCTGATTATTTGCTGGCCTCTGTGATGTCACCAGTTTACTTCCTTGTCTTCTCTTTGCATCCCAAATTTTCATCTTAAACTCTAATTGCAATTTGGGCAATAAACAAACATTTAAAGGAAGTAAATAATGCTTTAGCTGTTGTTGTTTTTCTTAAAGGAAGATGGATTGGTCACCTGTAGTGTGAAGACTGGCAAAACAAAGAACTGAAATGGTGTACTGATATGTCTGTGTGTTTTTTAAAAACATTGTGAAAACAGGAAAATGCTAGGCTCTGGAGACTCCACTTCTGTGTTTGTATACATTTTGGAGCATTCTGAAATGTCTAGGTAAAGAAGAAATGTCAAGGTAAAAGAGGGGTGACAATTCAGAATGGTAAGAAGTGATTAACGTATCTGTGTTTTTTTAATTTTAAAAGGAACATAATAGAGTGTAGGAGAGTTACAAGGTTGGTTAAAATGTAGCATGTCTCTGGAACACCCCCTGTCCAGACAGACAATGAGACAATTTCAATCTGTCAGGGATTTTAAGCACACTCAGAGCGTCAATAATAGTTTTTAACCCTGGCTCTTGCAGTGAGATCTTCATGCTACTGGCAGGCCAGAGGAACGCAAAATGCTTTTGAGACTCAAACACTGCAGGATTGTACCAACTTCAAGACTGCTCTTGTTCTAAATTTAGGTAACACAATTAACACACGTTTTTACTCCTTAGTGTACAGTCACACACAAAATCACACACAGTGTTTAACAATGCAGGGGGAAAGCTGACTGTTGTTCTAGATCTGACTTCCCTTTGCTTTCCCACCCTTTGCCACCTGCTTTAATCAAGATATACAATATCCTTCCTCTGCTGAGGCTTTATTTACACTCTGCAGTATTTCATCTATTGAAATTCACACAGTGGTTTACATATTATACCCAGAGAGGCCACACTCTGTACAATAACACATAAACACTGTGATTTCCAAAGAGATTTGAACTGATTTCCTGGAAACGCAGAACAAAATTGAGGATGCAGCATCATTTGCAGAGGAAGGACAGGAATCGGTATGAATCATTTCAGCAGTAACCAAACTCAGTTACAGAAAGATAGGTGTCCCTCCTCTCTCTGTTTACTTCCTCAGCATCAATGAGGTCACAGCTATCACCCTGCCACTAACGACAGGAGACTTTTTTTCAAACAGTAAAAAAGATGACATTTTAAATGACTTAACAGACAAATGCAATAATTTAGATTGCCCATTGAAGAAGGATTAATTAAAGCCATGTGCCAAAATTCTGTGAGGTAGATATTTCAATGAGAAAATGAACTCACACCTAATCTTTTTCTCATATTCTGGGTAATTTGCCATGTAAAGCAAAATTCCACACAATTCCATTAGAATGATGTACACTTACTGGCAAAATAACAGTCACACTATCGCTTTTTGTATGAAAGCAAGCTGTTCCTGAGAGACACAGGAGGTTACTAGTTATAATATTATCCATAGCACAAAGACAGTCTTTGATAGTCATGCATAATCAGTCCTGTAGGGAAGCTGGTCATTGCCCATGTCACATCTACATAACAATTGCAGAGATGATGGTGTGTGATATTGCCTAATAGGGTTCTGTAGTATGACAGAATGGCACAGGGCTCAGGATACAATCCAGTGGGGAAAAGAGGGATAGAACTGACGGTTTCGGAGAGGAAAGAGTAAACAATTTGTAAAATATTCACAATAAGAAGTCAGCATAAAACAGAAAAATGGGAGTCTAGAATTCTGATAAGACTGCAGTAGAATTCTGCATACTGATTTCTGCCACATATCTAAACTAGATGTTACAAAACTTACGCAACAAGTACCCAGTCACCAATTACTATTTTTACCTAGTGGTGATTAGCTACCTGGGAAAGTTGATTACAGTATATTGGCCAAGTAGTACAAGCGTCCAATGGTGGGAGGAGTAGAAACTACAGCACAGGACTTGCAGGAAGGGCCTGGGGACTTTAGTGTCTCTACGCTAACGCACGGAGTATGGGAAACAAGCAAGATGTACTTGAACTCCTAGTACAACAAAATAAATACGATTTGATAGCCATCACTGAGACCTGGTGGGATGAGTCTCAGGATTGGAATGTAGGAATAGAGGAGTATAGCCTATTTTGTAGAAATAGACCGAACAAGAAAGGAGGAGTAGCCTTGTATGTCAAGGATGTTTTCACCTGTGAAGAGATCCATGACTTAAAACCCAGAAAGCCAGGTTGAGAGCATCTGGGTAAGAATTAAGGGAGGAAGAAACAATAGGGATATTCTGGTGGGGGGTTACTACAGACCTCCAACCCATACTGAGCACTTTGATGATGCCTTTCTCAACCAGATGACTGCACATTCAAAAAGGAGAGATACAGTAATAATGGGAGATTTCAATTACCCGGATATATGTTGGCAGTCAAACTCTGCCAAGACAGCAAGGTCCAGCAAGTTTCTTGCTTGTCTTGCAGACAATTTCATGGTCCAGAAGGTGGAAGAGGCAACAAGGGGATCAAATATTCTAGATCTGATCCTGACCAACAGGGATGACCTTGTTAATGAGATAGAAGTGGTTGGATCTTTAGGGGGCAGTGACCATGCCCTATTGGAATTTGGCATTCAGTGGGAAGGAGAAGATAAGTGTAGCCAGACACTATCTTAGATTTTAAAAAAGCGGACTTCTGTAAACTTAAGGAGCTGCTGGCTGAAATTCCATGGTCAAGAATAGTGAAAGAGAAAGGAGTTCAGGAGGCATGGGAGTTCCTTAAAAGGGAGATACTGAAGGCACAATCTAAAACTGTGCCAATAAGGAGGAAAAATGGAAGGCATCTGAAGAAATCAGAATGGTTGACTAAAGAACTCTCAGCTGAGCTAAGTGTTAAGAGAAACATGTACAGGAAATGGAAGAAGGGGGAAACCACCAAAGAACAATTTAAGCAAGTAGTGAGGACATGTAGGGAGAAGGTCAGAAAGGCTAAAGCACAGAACGAACTTAGGCTGGCCAGAGACATTAAAAACAATAAAAAGGGCTTTTTTAAATATGTCCACAGCAAAAGGAAAAAGAAAGAGATGATAGGGTCGCTGCACAGAGAAGATGGTGAATTACTAATGGGGGAAGAGAAAAGGCAGAATTACTTAACACCTTCTTTGCCTCAGTGTTTTCCCAGAAGGATACAAGTACTCAACCTGGCAGTTGGGGAGCAGGTGAGGAAGCAGGGGAAATGTGGCACATAATAGGTAGAGAGGTGGTACAGGAATATCTGGCCACACTGGATGAATTCAAGTCTCCAGGGCCAGATGAATTGCATCCTAGGATATTAAAAGAACTGGCAGAGGTCATTTCAGAACCGCTTGCTATAATCTTTGAGAAATCTTGGAGGACAGGAGAAGTTCCAGTAGACTGGAGGAGGGCAAATGTTGTCCCCATCTTCAAGAAGGGAAAAAAAGAGGACCCAAATAATTATCGCCCAGTCAGCCTGACATCAGTACCCGGAAAGATCCTGAAGCAGATCATTAAGCAGTCAGTTTCTAATCACTTAGAAAGCAATGCAGTAATCACGAGAAGTCAACATGGATTTCTCAAAAATAAGTCATGCCAGACTAATCTTATCTCTTTTTATGACAGAGTTACTAGCTTGATAGATGAAGGGAATGCTGTGGATGTAGCATATCTCGATTTCAGTAAGGCCTTTGACAAAGTTCCCCACGACATTCTTGCAAAGAAGCTAGTAAAATGTGGGCTGGACAGGGCTACTGTCAGGTGGATCTGTAACTGGTTGACTGACCGTTCCCAAAGGGTGCTGACCAATGGCGGCTTTTCATCCTGGAGAGAAGTGACTAGTGGGGTGCCACAGGGTTCTGTCCTGGGCCCAGTGCTGTTCAATATCTTCATCAACGACTTCGATGAAGGCATGCTCATCAAATTTGCAGATGACACCAAATTGGGAGGGGTTGCTAATACACCAGAGGACAGAATCAAAATTCAAAATGATCTGGACAGATTGGAGAGCTGGGCCAAGGCTAACAAAATGAAATTCAACAGAGAGAAATGTAAGGTCCTACACTTAGGTAGAAAAAATGGAATGCAGAAATATAGGATGGGGGACACCTGGCTGGATAGCAGTACGTGTGAAAGGGATCTAGGAGTCTTAATAGACCACAAGCTGAACATGAGTCAGCAGTGAAATGTGGCAGCCAAGAAAGCCAATGCAATTCTCGGCTGCATCAATAGGAGTATGGTGTCTAGATCGAGGGAGGTACTGGTACCACTCTACTCTGCTTTAGTTAGACCTCATATTGAATACTGCGTCCAGTTCTGGGCACCCCAATTCAAGAAGGAAATGGTCAAGCTGGAATGGGTCCAGAGGAGGGCGACCAAAATGGTGAGGGGCCTGGAAGCCATGCCCTATGATGATAGACAAAGGCCATTTCCATACCGGGCTTCTGAAACGGTGTAGAGCGACCTCTCACTGAGGTCTTCTACACCGTAGAGTGGACTGGCGTGGACTACTTTTTGTAGTTCCACACCAGAATCCACTCAGGAGCGGCCGGAACTAGCCGGGCTGCGTGTTTTTTAAAAACCTCTTTTTTGAGGTTTTTAAAAAGCACGGAGCGCGCAGCCCCGTGCCGCTCCGTCGCCCGGCTCTAAAGTGGATTTGCAGGCGCGTGCAAGTGCGCGCCTGCAGATCTGCCGGGGGCGGGCTTCCGGCTGGCGAGCTTCTCCAGTTGGTGGAGAGCCTCCACCAACCGGAAGCTGCCATCTGGGACGCCAGAGGAGTGTGGAGCAGTGAGCTCACGCTGCTCCGCGTGGAGACAGACTTACCTGGCTGCGGGTAAGCTCCGTTTTAGCGTGTTTTCGCCTGTCCCCCCCCCCCACATGTGAAAAGGGCCTTAGAGAGCTGGGTATGTTTAGTCTGCAGAAGAGGAGGTTAAGAGGGGACATGATAGCCATGTTTAAATATATGAAGGAATGCCATGTAGAGGAGGGAGTGGGCTTGTTTTCTGCTGCTCCAGAGACCAAGACAAGGAGCAATGGATTCAAGCTGCAGGAAAGGAGATTCCACCTGAACCTCAGGAAGAACTTCCTGACTGTCAGGGCTGTCCGGCAGTGGAATATGCTGCCTCGGAGTGTAGTGGAGTCTCCTTCCTTGGAGGTTTTTAAGCAGAGGCTGGATGGCCATCTGTCGGGAGTGCTTTGAGGGTGTTCCTGCATGGCAGGAGGTTGGACTGGATGGCCCGTGTGGTCTCTTCCAACTCTACATTTCTATGTTTCTATGTCCTCCTTCTACACATGCTTTCTCTGAGTGTGGAGTTGCCCCCTCCCATTCACTTGCCTTTTGCCTGGGTGCAGAGAAGGAAAGTGCATCCAGCCAGGCAAAAAACAAGGGAATAAGAGGAAGAGCACTCACTCAAGCAGCGGGGGAGTTATTCACAGTTTTTTTGACTTTCATGAGGATTCTGTGCCCCAAACCCTCATGAAAGTCAAGGGGCACTTTAATTGCCTTTTTTATTTTTAGTTTTATTTCAGTGAGACAAAGCATGTTAACCACTCTTACCATTTCCTCTCTAGCTATCAAAATGCAGCTGAATTTGTGGTGCAGCTTCTTCCTGGATAGCCTTCAAATGGTGAGTTGAAGCTGTTATGCTGTGATAATGAGTGTAGCAGAGATACCAGAGCACCTATGCTACATATGCCATTTCCACCTTCCATTTCAGCATGAAAGCAGTCCTACAGCTTGCTAAACATGAAACTAGGACCATAAAGTGAGGAGCTACCTCATGGAGCTGCTGCAACAGCAGTGAGCTGCCAAGGATTTATGACTTCTACAGCGAATCTGGAATCTATCCACCCTACCTCCTGATGGTGGGTGGTTATATGAGAAGGTTTAAGTTGCTAACTATGTCCTTAACATGTGCTTCATCTCAGGTCCAGCATCGCTTTTACTCCTTAGATCAAGGAAGTGATGAAGTGGGAACAAGAGAGGGGATGGGGGTCCCAATAAAGGGCAACCTGATCCCTAATTTTGGATCTCCTTCCAGCTCTATGTCATCTATAGAAATGCCCTCTATCTTGGCTGCAGGGTATTTCCAGAGTCTCCATTTGTGCTGGAATCATCACAGGATCCTGTTGCCACTCCTTTTTGGGACTGAGCACTCCTGATAGAATTATAGAATCACAGAGAAGAAAGGAAGCTCATGGGTCACTGAGTTCAAACCCCTTTCCAGTGCAGGATCTCCAGCTAAAGCATCCCCAGCTAGTAGCCTCTTTTTGAAAACATCCAGAGAAGAGACCTCGCAACCTCTCTAAGAAACTGTTTCCATTGCTGAACTGCTTTTACTGTCAAGAAGTTCCTTCTAATGTTCAATGGAAATGTACTCTCCTGTAACTTAAAACCAGTAAACATAATCCTACCCTCTGGGACAGCAGAAAACAGGCCAACCTTCTCCTCTCTGTGACAGCCCATGAGGTATTTAAAGAGTATAATCATGTTGCCCCTTAGTCTTCTCTTCAGCTAGCTCAACATGCCTAGCTCCTTCAACCAGTTCTCATATGTTTTGTTCTCCATACCTCTTATCACTGTTGTTGCCCTTGTCTGAACCTTCTCCAACTTGTCTAGATCCTTCTTAAAATGAGGCACCCAAAACTGAATGCAACAGTCCAGAGGAGACCTGACCAGTGCAGAACATAGTGAGACTATTATTTCCTTCAGCTTGGAAACTATGCTTCTATTAATGCTGGCTAAAATAGTTTTTGCCTTCTTTGCTGGAGCTTCACATTGTGTGCTCATATTCAACTTATAATCAACAATACTCCCAAAGTCCTTTTCATATGTAGCACTGCTGAGCCATGTATTCCTCCATTTCCCCAATTGTGCATTTGGTTTTTGTGGCCTAATCACCATGCACACAGAACAGAAAGAACAGAACCCACACAACGGTTTGGTAGCTTCGTAACTGCTCTGCATTTCAGATTTTGAAAATCTTTAAATATTTCTAAATCAGGCACCCCACTTCATGCAGAAACTAATAAGGGTCTCCTGGTCATATTACGGGAGTGAACACACATTATACTGAATCATATACACCAGTTCTGTATCAATTACAATGATTTAGAATGGATTCATTTCTGAGGCTATTTCCATACTACACATTTATAGTGCTATTATTCCACTTTCAACATCCTGTGCAGTTTAGGGAGAGGCCTTTAGAATTCTCAGCCAGAGAGTTCTTTGGCCTCAGTAAACTACAAACCCCAGAATTCCACAGGATGTTGAAAGTGGAATAATAGCACTATAACAGTGTAGTGTGGAAACAGCCTGAGTCCAGGTTAGATTTTAAACTGTTTACTTTTTTCTGAAGAGTTATTATTTTAATTATTTTAATATTTTTTTAACTTTTGTAAACTAAATATTTTAGAAGTTTCTTTTCTGATTATTGGAAGCCACCTTGGATCCAATTTGGAAGAAAGGCAAGATACAAATTTGAAACAAGCAAACAGCTGTTTTAAAACTTTGTGGGGATCCTTGGCATAAAGTATTTTAAACCACTCTTTTAGTTTTAGCATTTTAGATATTTATTTTTAAAATATTTTTATAGTGATTATATACTGCTTTATGAAAACTTCTTATGTTTTAAAAAGAAGCATAGAAATCCTTGAAATAAAATAAGTTAAGATAATACAGTAAAACAAGAATGCATATATGAAGGAATATAACAAAAATCATATATGGAGGATTGTGCTATAGTGTGCTTCTGTCCCCACCTTTGCCCCGTATATGTTGTATCATAACCTGTAAAAGAGCCTAGATACACACAAACTGTGTTGATATAAGCTCTTTAATATGCAGGTTCCCTCACTGTGCATAAAAAGTCCATGCAGGGCTGCCCCAAGACACTTTGTTGCCTAAGGCCATTTCCGCACGGGGCGAGGGAATCGCCCCATGCCGCTACTTACCGGATCTTCTGGCTCCCCGGTCCAGTCCAGGCTGCTCCGGAGCACTGCGTGGTCGTCGATCTGCTCTGCTCCAGCATCCAAAATGGCAGCTTCCATTTGGTCATGGTCTCGACCAACTGCTGAAGCTCGCCAGCCTAAAGCCCGCCCTCGGCAGATCGCAGACTCGCATTGGTGCGAGCCTGCGAATCTGCACAAGGGAGCAGGCTCACAGTGGCGTGCTCTGTGCTTTTGAAAGACCGGAAAAATCAGGTCTTTCAAAAGCATGCTGGAGGACCACTTGGGGTCGTTCCGGAGCGGACTGAGGTGCAGATCTACATTAAGTAGTCCGGACTCAGTCCGCTTCAAGGTGCAGACGTCCTCTGTGGAGGACGCACCGCACTGTTTTCATTACCCGGTGTGGAAATGGCCTAAGACAAAGATCGTATTCTACCAACAGACCGACCAGACATTCAAATCTTACTTTCACACAGGTAAAGAGATAACATCCTCCATTGTACCAGAGACCAGCAGAGCTTTCCAAACTTTTCATGTTGGTGACACACTTTTTTAGACATGCATCATTTCGTGACACAGTAATTCAGTTCTGCTAGCAAACATAACCCCTTATAAGAGATACAGACACATACATAAATTGCAATAACAAAATGTATGGGGACACAACATATCTCATGAAAACCTTTCATATATTTTTTAAAATATACGATTTATAAATAATAACATACATTTCCAACATTGTAAACCACATATCTGCACACTTCAGGCAACACACTAATGTGTCGCGGCACACCATTTGGAAAGCCCTGGCTTAGGGGGTGCAGGATGTTTAGAATACAGAGCTCTATATATAACTACTAATGAATTCTGATTGTTTCCTTCTCCACACAACCTGATGTAACCACCTCATTCTTAGTAATGGCCAGCCAGGCCTGAGTCTATCTGCAGATATAAAGTTTGTGTGTGTGTGTGTGTGTGTGTGTGTGTGTGTGTGTGTGTGTAGACTCTTACAGAGGTTGTGTTGAACATGTATAGGGAACATAAGTGGCAGGTGTGGTTTCTCACTACACAATTCAACATAACATGTGATTTGACCTTAAGTGGGCTTTGTTATACCACTTAGTATACACAGGTATGTTATAATCTAAATGTCAAATGTATCATCTTGCCAACAATTCCATCATTCTACATTTTCCCTCAGCTGGGTTTTGTCTGTCATTCTTATTTTCAAGCTCATGTCCTCATTGTTAAAGCAGAAGTTTTCACTACTATGGATGGAAATGTTAAGCTATTTCAACCTATTTTTTCCCATTTCAGGAAAAAATGATATTTTCAGCAGTATTCTCCCCAATATTTACATATTGTGAAGTACTGTAGGGAATTAATCTGTACAGAAATATGAAAACCACTTTTTTCTGCAAAAAACAGGTTTTTGCCCCCAAAATATGGCTCACTGGTTTCTATAAAATGTGCTTCCACATTTTCCTTTATAAAACTGTGGAGGATCATAATTGTAAGACCAGTTCACACAATTAACTGAAATTACATTTATCAGGGAATAAGGTCATCTTCAGAGACTGTTAACAAAAGCTAACATACCACACCTGTATAATGTACCTAGGATGGAATCTCCTTGTCACATTACCTGAATGACAGTCTCCCTGTTATTTCTCCCACTCCTTGATGATTTTTCCTCAGAAGAGCCAGACTTATCTTACCAGAATGCTGAATTAAATACAGCTGTGAAACTGGGTAGGGTTGGAAATCTCTAGCATTATAAGCTGTATGCAAATGCTAGCTATTTGCTGGGAACAACACATCTCCTGGTTCCTGTCACAGTTTGGATTTGGTCTTGACTGGTTTTACAACTTCTGGAGTACTCCCTGAGTCTGTTTATGGATAAGCCCTGGAATTCTGACAGTGATCAATAGTTCTTGATGTTAGACCTGAAAGTCATCTGTTTTGCTTCTTTCACATGATAAAACTTCCTTCTGATAATGAACTTGGCTTCCTTTGGACCATGCCTCATGCTCACACACATATGGACTCTCACTAGCTGAACTCCAAGACAATTGCAGTTACATCAAAACACTTCCCGGAACAGCTCAGAACCAGAAGCCTTCATCTCCGACTACCATCAACTTTTCCTGCCTTCCTTTTGCCACCACTGCGGCACCCATGTTTTTTTCCTCCTGTGGTCTCTGCATCTTTACTTCTTCATGTGCTGGTGTCGTTGTATTTCTGTATTTATTCAAAAGGATATTGCCCCTAGAGACAATAGTAAGCCAGCTGTAATTATGGCATGCCAAAATATGAAAGGGGCACCATATTAAGAACAAGAGCGGGATCCCATAAACAGGCTTCATAGTGCCATTCTAAATCTAACTGTACTGTGGGTCATTACCTTAGGAAAGAGCAAATGTACTCATTCCCACAGCTGTGTTCAAGTCCCATCTACTGAAAATAATGCTGGTGTCAGGACGGGCCCTACCATTAGGTGGAACGGGCCCACTGTCTCAGGCAGCAGATTTTGGGTGTCATGAAAAGACAATAAAGTGTTAGTTATTTGTTTTGTGATTATTGCATTTGTAAGGCTGAGAAGTGAGCATCTTGTTCACTTATTTGCTTCATTTGCCAAATAACATGGCTGCTTGGGGTATTATGCAGCTTGATTTGGGGGGGACAGTGTTGCTGCTCTGTCTCAGGCAGCAAAATGTCTTGGGACAGCTCTACTTGTATGAAGTTTTCAGTGGCAATGGTATTGAGAAAAGCTGTAATTTCGAGTGATGGGATGTGAGAAGAATATTTATCGCCCAGAGCTAACAGCTTGACTGGTAGCAAAACTAATTCATCATCAATTACACAAAGAACCAACTGTGCACTCCTCACATGGCTACTAGCAAACTAAAAGGCTGAGTCTGAAGTTAATCCTACAACCTGATATCCAGGCTATATCAGGATTGACTTGAATAAGGAGGGGGAAGGTAGGTGTGTGTATGCTGGGGGAAGGAATCATAAATTCAAAACACTTCCCTTGCCTGTCACAGTTGTACTAAGAACCAGCAAAAGGAGGATTTACATTACAGAGGATCTTTCTTTAGCTTCCAGTGGGTAACTCAGGATGGAGGCACTAGATATATCATAACAAATGCAAAAGCAGCTTTAGCACATCCTTACTAGTGAAACATCTTTGAGAAGACTTTACAGTTAAGAAGGATTCTGCTTTCAAGAAGATAAAAAGAAGAAAAACATTACCATAAGGTTGTGGGTTGTTTCTGTTGTTTTTTTGTGACATGCTATATCTTATTTTAAAGGAGTCAGAATTCTGAGGAGGAGGGGGCCAGACTCTAAAGTATCTGAAGCCCTGCATTATTGCACTTCTCTTTTAATGTCAATTTAATGCAAGTGAATGCTCTGGATTTATAACATGGGATTCAAGCGAACCTCTAGCATCTTAAAATATGAAATGTTATTCTGTGCGTACAAGATATAAAAGCTCAATAACTGCACTTCTGGATCAGATCAGATCAGATTGTCTAGCATTTCCTCCAAAGAGGTATGGAATAGGTGCCTTTGGGGGTGGGGGTGGGGAACAACAACTCCCAACGTAGCCAGTGGCTGTGCTAGTTGGGAAATTCTGAGATCCAAAAATGTGCCTTTTCCAAGCTCTGGTCAGCCACATGCTTTAGGAAGTTTACTGACTGGGCATACAGTCTTTCTTTTGTCACCTACCAATGCTACACTGCCTGCAATCATAGGAGGTTCCATTTGGCTTCATTAATTTAATAAATTCGTCTAAAATTTAATATAGTCCTTCGTTATCCCTAACGGACTCCTTCAGACACTAGAGGAATTGGTGAAAACTCTGCTGTACCAGTGCCTCATGATATGGAAAGTACACTGTTGCAACTCTCCAGACATCACAGGAGGATGATTCGCTAGTGAAGTTATTCTACTAGCAAAGGCACATGAGCAGAACAGCTAAAATGATTCAGTAGATTTTTTTTCAGGCTTTTGGAGAACTGATGGGATGCATATGTGGGTTCTCCAATATCACAAAAGATGGAGGAACTTTACCATTAAACAACAACAATATGACTGTGAAATTCTTCATCTTCACCAGAAAATCAATAGTTCTGTATGGAGATCAACAGCCTTGCATGCCAAGGCCATCTTCTGTTTGCCACCTAACAGAGACTGATAGTAGCTCATACAACTAGAATCTTTGTTATAATACTAGGTTAGAATAATAGTGCCTACATTATTTTTCTTTTAAATAAAAGTCTTGCTCTTTTAGGTCCTGTGTATGAATTTTTTAACGATCACTCTCACCCAATGCCAGGCCAACTCTATTTTTAGACGAATCCAAATCCATTTGGTAAGCCAATCATAGCCATGTAGTTTTTATTAAGTCGTTTATTAGCTAAACATTGATAACAAAGACATCATGACTAAAAAGGCTTTTTCCTTTGAACTAGAATTTGCACAGTTCAAATCCCATTCCCTCAGTCAGTGGATTAATGTCTACATTATCTGTGTGTGTGAAGGCATCTCTGTTCTACCGGCTTTCTAAAAGGGGCCTGTTTTCTTTGTGTTGTCAGGATATACAGATTTGTGTGCATTTGCCAGGAACTCATACTCTAGGCCAGCACAGTGTGTCTTGGGGGTGGCATGTGGGATAAAGTGTATTACCATTAAAAAGCTCCCATGCTGGGTATTAGACATTATTTCTCTCTTACATTATACGTTGTAATAGGATCTGAATGTAGTAATGCCTCTTTGAAATATTGCTGGAAGTAAGGCCCTGCAGAGAGCAGGAGAGCAAGAGATAAATCCATCTTACAAGCTAACCATGCGGGTACCATCTTCAGCTAAGACTGCATGATATCCTTCTGCTGAAATTAAGACAGAATGTTTATATAAATTTGGAAATATGCCTTAGCCTTATCTGGTTTGTAACTTAGCAACATCTCTAATTTAGGTTTCTTGCTGTTACTTACAAGGCAGCTGATGCATTTAGCCAAGTTTGCATAATAGACTTTTGAGACAGATGAGATGGTTTGAAACACCTGAAGCCACGCTGAATTTTGCCAATATAGACTTTTACCTGTAATGACAAGCACAAAAACTCCCACTGTTCAAAGTCAAGCTTAATTGAGCTGAATAAAATTACAAAATCTGGCATAATTTCTGGAAAGTAAGACAGAATCTGAGGGCCAAAGAATATTCTTTGGACAAAATTTGTCCTGAAAGGTACCTCTTCCCAGTTTAATCTACACTATTTCTCCATCATCATCACCACTAATGAAATAAATTTTATGCATAATACCTTCAAATATGTTGTCCCCTTTAGCTTGTCTTGTCCCCCTCCTCTTAATGTGCTTAATACAATCAATTTTAAAAGGTTTTTAAAGGTGTTTTTAATGCTATTTTACTGGGTTTTAAATTGTAAATTAACAGGGAGATTCATGTTCAATTGTCATTAGCAGTAATGTAAACCCCTTCACTCATTTAAACTGGGGATCCTTCTTTGGAAAGAAACATATTTAGTTTACTGCTAAAAAGAAAGCAATAAAAATAAACATGATGAACATCTTGACAAAAGATAATTTCTCCATCAATTTGGGCCTCTACTGAGTAAGACACTTCTTGTAAGTACTAGGCAAAGGCCATTATATTAAGCTGGGCCTCAGAGCTTTCTAGGCTGTGTGGCAGAGCTCTAAATGACACATTAATCCAACCTGTTTGGCATATTCATTATAGATTTCACCTTTATAAAAGGCTAAAGGATTCTTTTCACATACAGAAAGCTGCAGAACAAGCTTTCCTTTCTTGGAGCATTATTTAAAAGGGAAAGCTTTCCTTTTTCAGAGCATTCTTTCCACTGTCAGAAGGCATGCTTTAAAAAAAGATGCTCCCAATAGCAACCACATTACAAGGCATATAAGTATGTTGTGGTCTGAAAATCTGTGGCCTATTTTTGAAATTATTGTTCTCAGCATATCCCCTGATACCATTCCCTGTTTGTATATATTGGATGCAATTTCCTTAGAGCAAAAAGGTTATACTGCCTTCATCTTTTATGTCCCCCCAACACTTTCCATAAAAAGAATGGGGTTGGGGTTTTGGGGTTTGGGGTTTTGTTTTGGCCATTCCTATATATTGTTTGTTTGTTTATTATATTTGTAGGCCAACTTTTTCCCCACAACAGGACCCAAGGCAGCTTCCAAAAATAAGTTAAGAACATTAAAAACATTTTTTAATTTTTTTAAAAAACATTAAAAACATATGAAATTATAGAAACCTATGACAACGTGCAATTTTAAAACAGGTTAATAAATAAATAACAAGTTCCCCAGCTCACATAAAAGTCTGCTTAAAGATTTTTTTTTTCCCTAAGAGGCAGGATAAACTGACAGACAATTGCTAGTTCACGATTACCAAATAAGATTCATGGCCAGGTGGAGAAATAAATCCAGGTCACTCTGCTCTAGTAACATCAATCTTACCACTGTTATTTAATAAGAGGGGAATTATCCATAGGTGTAGACAGTGACATTCAACAATAGGACTGTTTTGACACTCAGGTTCACAAAAGTCTGATTTTCTGAGATGAAGTTTTATTTAAAACAAATACAAGACCATCACAACAGGACAGTTGTTTGATTGGTCAGCTACCCAGCCCATATGTAAAATGGTAGCTTTTAGTGACAAATTACTGTATATACTCTAGGATTTTATTTTCTCATAGGTAATACTTGTTAGAAGGATTTGAGATCCTGTGTCTCTTATTCCTCAAACTGTCTTGTCCAGTACCTGTAACTTCCCCAATCCAATCTGTATTCAGAGTTATTAACATACAGAGATTGGGTTCCTGAGGGAATATACTGCCCTCCTCCTTGCTGTTAGGTCTCATCTCCATAGCAACCAACCTATTCAAGACAGACACACTTGACTGAGGCCCAAGAGCTCTCTGCCTGAGAATTCTAAAGGTCTCTCCCTAAACTGCAAACCCCAGGATTCCATAAAATCTCCTTAGGCAGCCAATCGTATGAGGTCATCGCCTGACAGAGACAAAAAAACTTTGACTTTTATATATTAGATAACCAGGGCTAACCCATAAGATTTTGCTGAGGAGGAATAGCAAATGCCTCCCCACCCCAACATACATACATGTCAAGGTACAAAGTGCCTAGACTGGCCAAGTCGTTCAGACAGCTAAGGCAGAAAATCTCCAGAAGTACCTCTGGGGTACCAAAATATTGTTCCCCAGGGGTAAAAATGCAACAGCAAGAATAACAATTCAGTGTCCTTTCATGACACACCAGACCAGCCTGTTTGGGGCACATACTTCTTTCAACCTAACGGCAGACCCTATAGATCATTACATGTTATGTGGTAGAGCTGTGATATTTTTCTTCTCCTAAAAATAACAGATGTGCCTCTGCGGGGATTTGGTTTGAGGAAAGAGTGCGGAGGGATAACTCCACTCCCACCATGCAATCTTCCATCCCACAAAAAACTGCTGTTCAGTTCCCAAGCAGCCCCTTCTTCTCCTTGGAGACTTGGAGGGTGGTGACCAAAGGCCCATCCTTGTTTTCCAGAGTTAACAGAGCCCAGAGACCCGCAGAGGTAAAACTGAAACTAACTTGCATTCTTTCCCTCCAACCCCTGGTGCCACCTAGTGGCTGTAGTGATTATAAACTCGTCTGTGTGTCTGTTCGAGTTGCCTGTTGACTTATGGCGAGCCCATGACTTCAATAGGTTTTCTTAGGCAGGTACTCAGAGGTGGGTTTGCCGGATGACTGGCTTATAAACTTACACCACTCTTTTCAATTGTGACACTTCGTATCTGGAATACTAGATCTGATAATTATTCTCATCTGATACCAATTCTGACACATTTTGCAATGAGCAGAGAATTTTAAAAATTGCCCAGATTTTGTAGCATATCAGCTAGCTGGTTTTAATTTGGTAATTAAAATGATAATTTGATCATTTAATTTGGTAACATGGCAATTATTACCATGTCTGCAGCTTTTACTACTGTCTTTATCGCTCTGTTCTATTTCATACTTGACTGAAATTATACTTGACTGAAACCACTCTAATAACTCTTAGGGGAACAGTGTCATATAATTTTCTGATTTTCATGTTAACAGATTTTCCTTTTAAACATGGCCTGAGCTTTTTAAAGCTTATGCCACTTATGTACAACGTGTGTAACATTTTGTTGCCCCTAATAAAAATATTGAGAGCCATCATAGCATAGTGATTTGACCATTGGACTACATTCCCTGCTTTGCCTTGGAAACCCACTGGGTGACCTTGGGTGTGTTCCACACTCTCAGCCCCGGAAAACCCCATGATAGGTTTAGCTTAGGGTAATCATAAGTCAAAAAGGACTTGAAGGCACTCAATAACAACAGCAACAGCAGCAACTATTTTAACCAGCATTAGTTTTTGGTTTTACTTACGGAACATATAGTTAATTCATGTTTTTATTTTCCATATAATATGCCATTTATAAACTGGATCCACAGTGCAACACTGTGGTGCCTGCCTAGGAGTAAGTTCTACAGCATACTACAAGTACATTTCACAACAGGTAAGTGTATATAGCAGAGGTAGGCAGCTTCACTGAAAAAGTTTCTCCCAATAGCTCTGGGCATCTCCTGAAATTCATTTTGATCCAACCGTATGAACCTTTATTCTTGCCTTAGCCACATTCTTGCTAGGCTGAGAAGCTTCTTTTTCACCAGTAGAAAAACAAGTTGCTCTGTGTGCCTGCTTTAGCATCCATCTCCAACCAGTACACAAGAAGCACCCTACAGAAGGTGAATGGGCTGGATGCGAACAGAATGAATTGGGTGATGGGGGACAGGATGGATGCAAATGTGGGGGGTACGAAAAAGAAAGAAGAGGAGCCCTTTCATACTGTCCAATTCCACTTTAACTCCCCTGGCTGGATCCTATGCAATCCTGAAGTTTGTAGTTTGGGGAGACACTGGAGCACGCTGGTTGAGAATTCGGAATATCCTTCCCTAAACTGCTGAGCTCAGCATTGCATAGGATGTTATTGTGGCCACTGAACTGGAATCACTGGTCTATAATGGAGTGTGAAAAGGCCAAAGGAGAGGGGGAAGAGAAAATAGCAGAGGGAAAAGGTGGAAAGCGGATCTTTTTTGTCTGTTTTCAACTTGAGCATGTTCGATGCTCCCTCCATATGTGTATGTGATGCTCCTTGTGTATGTATTTGGATGAGAGACTGAGGCCATTTCCACACAAGACACAAGAAGCAGTTCATGGCATCTCATGGCAGGTTTAAATAACACAGTTTACCTTTGTTGTATTGCATTCTGCACACTCCCCAATTTCAAGCAATGTCATGCGGAGGAACGCGAGCTCACACACCCACATTACCTCATCACTAGTCACTCCCCTGGCTCCCCCTCACCCCGCCCCAGTGGCCCTGATTAGCTGAACTTCTGACCATATAGGAAAACGTAAGCAGAGTGACAGGAGTGTATGTGCACTAATATAGTTTTACATTTCTGCATCATTACAAAAAAAAGATGTTGATTCGGTGTCAGAATGTGAATCAGATTTTTTCCAGTTTTCAAATACTGCGCTACCCAATGCATGGCAGCACACTAACAGCTGATTCCATGCAGAACCACGGAAAATAACGTGACACTACTTTGCTCCCATGTGCAGAACTGTGTGATGCTACAACGCAGTAATCCACGGTAATGACCCCACGTAGAAATTGCCTGAAAGGGGCAGAGATGTCATGTTTGTGTGTCTTTGGTGTTTGGTTGCTATCCCACCCTGAGTTGATGGTAAGTTGGAATTCCTGTGAGTTGATTTTGCAAGAATGTCTGTGAAAGATGGAGAACAAAAGAATGAGTGGAGAAGAATTAATTAAGAGGGGAAGAATTGGGAAAGCATACGAATAAAAGAAGTAATGTCCTGCCCACCAGTAGCCACTAGTAACTTCTTTGTTAGGGGTGCAGAAAATATACTCTGGGTTTTACTTGATACGCTAAAAGAGCTAACCAAAGTGCAGAACTCTGTAGCCAGAATAATTTCATCCCCTTGTATATCTTCCTTAAACTCTGTAATAAAATCCAGGGCAGATTTACCACAACTTTGACATGGAAGTCACTGGCCACAACTGCTGCCCACCTTTGGTTGGCATGGGCCCCCAAACCACTTTCCCAAGAGAGATCTTCAGTCCCAAATACTTTACCATACTTTATGTATACGAAGGATTGCAAATTTCACTGCAAATAGCTGAATGCAGGATGTGAACAGTAACTGATTTTCTTCAATCAGAGAGAAAGATAGTTCTTCCTTAATATACATTGTGACAGATTTTTAGACACTGGAATCAGACACAGACATACCTTCATTTACAAAGCTGACAGTGCAGCTCCTTTTTGGAAAAAAATGTTTTTAATGCCCGCCAGCCCCCCCTTTATCCCTATGTCTTCCTCCTAGTTAGAAACTTTTTAGTGGCATCAGCATTGTGAATATGGTGAAAGGAGGGCTTCAGAAACACAAACTTTTGGTGTCAGGTTGCAGCTCCCTGTTTGCAATTAACAGTGGAATAAACAAAGCCTCAACTGGGATAGAGAAAGATAATATAGCTTATGTGATTGTAGCTATGTGTGCCTGTCTACAACAGCCAAAGGAAACAGCAGCTGACTTCAGAATCCCTAACTGACCATCTGTGAACAGCAGAACAGAAAGAAAGGGGGAGCAGCAAGCCTTCCTCACCAGCAACCCTCCACATTTTTAGAAAGCAAAGTTTGGTTTGGCCACCAAAACTGAGATCATTAGAAGAGAAAATGCTGTTTCTGGCTGCGTTTTGGAAGGACACTTCAAGTGGTCTCTAGAACATTCAAAATGTTTTTGTTTACTTATGCAAGGCTTACTTGACTTGGTTCATTTCACACATGCATATTGTTAATTTTGAATAAAACATTTGCTGAAATACATTGAACAGCTCTTTGTTTTTGTTGTGTATATACTTAACATTGCCCTTTTTACGCCATTACTGCCTCTGGTACCACATTTTCTGTTAAAGAAGTGATGCCCAAGAATACATCTGCTTTGTTAACTGAAGTATGTTGGTACATGAGCAGAGGTTTTGTATGTTTGGAATGGAATTTTCTTCAAATTTTTGTGCATTCATGGAAATAAACCCCTTTTTCTACTTCTTTTGTAGTGGACTGTGCAAATAATTCCTCTTCACAACTTTGTTAAGCTTTGCTGACTGTAACACCACAGATCCACAGGCTTTTTAGTATCATCATACATTAACCACTTTCTGTTGCTCAGAACCCAATCTTTCACAAACTGTCATTATATTCAAATTTACCATGGATCTAGAGGTAGGTAAATTAAATTACCTAAAGGAAACGAATCCCAACATGAATTGCTTTTAGAGGAAGGCTCATATAGCATGCTCCAGTCAATTCACCAATTTGTTACTATTCATAGTTGTTCTTCTTTTCTCAAAAAGGACAGAGTTTGCAACCATAATTTCTGTGAACAGCCTGCTAATGGCACCACAGGTGGAAACTGCTGAAAGCAAGAGGAGGGTCAGGAGGAAAGAATTAACATAAAGAAAATGCTAGCTACATTATACAAAATGCTGAGATACAAATGTTTTTCACTTACTTTTCCTTCCCTTTCTCTCTTTAAGTACGATATAAAGCGATTCCCGTTCACTCATAAATAAACAAATAAATAAATTCCACTTAACTTGTAAAATTGTATCCTATCTTAAGGTCTCTTGATATGGGTGGGTTAGAAAGATTTAAAAATAGCATTTAAAAATTGATATGGGGGATCAGAAACATTTAAAAACAGAAATGAATAATAAAACAAAAACAACTATTTTCAAATGAGCAACATAGACTCTGCTGCTCAGAGCTATAATTTTTTTCATTTTGAAGGTGAAAGATTTCCTGCTATTTAAAACTCTTAGTCTTGTGTTGCCCTTAGATAAATCCTAGAGGTTGCTGGCAGTGGATCCTGAAAAAGTTCTTTGTGCAAATCTGTGTTGCATTTTTGAATGCAGCCAGTATTACCTTGAGGGGAGTCTACATTTCTCATTGCTAATGTGACATCTGCCTTCCGGCAGGTACAGTATAGATTAAATCACTGACAACCCCAGCTAACAGCACAGGCCTTTACAGAGACAGGCTGCAGCAGAGTGTAAGTAATGCTGGATGATTCAAGCACTCTGTGTGACTTGTAAGCTGTCTTCAGCCCTCAAGGGATTTTTTTTCCCCATCTCGCCTTTCACATGATGTGCAATTTCCATTCACAGAGTACGCTGTGCAAACAGTGGCTTAGATGGATCTGATAATTAGTCACATCTCTTCCTCTAGCCTTCCCAGTACAGTTTCAGTTAACCTCAGGCCAGGACAGGTTCACCAATCCACCTATCATCAAAGTCATTTCAGTATCTGACGGTGAAGTTTGATTGCAAAGGCAATTGGAAGATTTCCCCAGAAGCTGCACTATATCCCTTCTGCTCACTCTGAAGCCTCTTGCCCTACAGGAAAAAAAAGAAGTGTGTTGGTAACACATCTGGCAAATACATATTGCAATGCTTATGTACAAGAACAAAAATAGTAAAGTGTCCTTTGTAGAAAATATGAGTCTTTTTTTTTTTTTGACAAAGCATAATCTTCTATTTTTGCTATTCATATCTATTTAATTAACTTCCACCTTTTTCAGAAGGCAGAAATGGTCCAGAGCGTAGACGTATAATTAATTCTGACAGCATTGTCTGTTTAGATAGGAACCAAGGAAATATGTCTACATTAGACATGAAAATAAAGAAAGCAACACCTGAGAATAAAAGATGACATTATTACCATTTACACTGCCCACTCAGTAGCTACCTGCATGCATTTAGAATGTAAATAATTATTTTGGTTCTGAAGGATCTATTTCCTTCTAATGGTTTGCTCAGCAATTACAAATGTGCTTTTCTGTGGGGCGTATGACAAGAAAACAATCATGCTTCAGGTATCTTCCACATCTCAGAAAATGCTATGGGGACCAAAATATTCTGTAAACATATAACTTATTTTATTTATTTTATTTCCACAGGTAAAACTCCTCTTATACCTGCTAGCTCAAGGTGAAGTACAACTTTTACCAAGAATTTAAAGTCTAAATAAAACCTACTGTATCATATTCTGTGCGATGATTTCTGACTGCACCCTGAATAACTATCTGCAGAGTAGTCTGAGATAGTCCTCCAGCAAAGACTGATAGGAAAGTGAGAAGAGACTGTTTCAATAGGGACAGGTGAGGATTGGTTCCAATATGTTCCAAATACAGAAGGTAGGAATTTTGGCCCTGGGGCGTCTGTTCAGATGGTGTTAGGGTGTATGGCAGTAGACGAAGACATAATATCATAAGATTTTCTGTGAAGCGTGTAAGGCTGTTCTTGCTGAGAGATATTTTGACAATGTCTCTAAATTCCTCCGCAAAATCTGACCAAAATACTTTTAGAGACCTTTGGGGTAACGATGATAGAAAATCAACTGCTGTGTTGAAACAGAAGAAAAGCCATTGTTCCTGTCAATTTGTGTGAAAGATTATGCTTACATACTTGCAGCATTGTAAAAACACATAGCACACCTACAGGGGATGTAGTGTGGTCAGGGACCTGTAACCTAAGAATTGCTTTCCTGACAGATTGAAACCGATTTGAACTTAAAGGTCCTCAAAGAATTCAGCAAAACTTGGGCGAGCACTATAAGCATAAGGACCCTGGGTCCCTATGGAAAAAATCTGGGGGCCATTCGCACTATGCAGTTATAGCCCTATGATTCCACTTGAACTGTCACAGTGCAGTCCTATGGAATCCTGGGACACGCAGTTTACAAAGGCGTTTTCAGAATTCTTTGCCAGACCTGCCTCAGCAAAATGCAAGCCCCAGGATTCCATAGAGTGCCACCATGGCAGTTAAAGAGGAATATGGCATTGTAATTGTGTAGTGTGAATGTAGCCCAGGTGGAGAATGTTAGTTCTGGTTGAGGGGAAGGATCAGTGAATCATTATTTTTCTGCCAACAAGTAAAGGAAATTAATTCAAGGAGCTTCCGCTTTTCACACTGATACTGACAAAGACGTCCATGCTCATACATTGTACACCTTATATATTGTGTAATCAACATTGTACTCATGGTGGCTGCCTGTCAACTGTATGTCCAATTTCATATTCCAGAGTTTACTGTTTATAACTCTTCATGACCTGGATTACATATACCTCTGACGCCATTTCTCCCTGTGTGTTCCTCAACATCTACAGTATTCAGGAGATCAGTGCTCCATACTTTCACTATGTGAGGTAAAGATGTCATTTGTTTTGGAATTATATACAGTCAGGTCAGACATTGGCTTTTTCTCATGTCTTTCAAAGTGGTTGTATCTATCTCAGAAGAGTTCGGAGCTGTGAGTCTGATGGCTGACTGTTTAGATTTCATCTGGGAGTTGTTGCTTTTTTCATAATGCTCTGCTGCCACTGAAAACTATTTTGTACTTAATTATTTTAATTAATTAATTGTTGTTTATTATGATTATTACAAGTACCCTCTGAAATCCTTCTGTGTCTGGAAATGGTAAACACTAAGATTAATTATTATAACAGTTGATCTCAGAAGTATTTAAAATAGTTAAAAAACAAAAGTTGGGTTACAGCAACTTGGAACTGAAATACACATGTGACTACGCAGATTTAAGGGAATACAGGATCACATTTAAAAGCTTGGCTAGTACCAGCCCAACATTAAGGGTCTTTAATACCAGCAGTGAGAGCAAGCATGGTATAGTGGCTTCAAGGTTGGATTACGACTCTGGGAAGCCAGGGTTCAAATCCAAGCTCAGCGATGAAAATCCATTGGGTTACCTTGGACAAATTACCCTCTCTCACCCCAAGAAGAAGGTGACAGCAAACCACCTCTGAATAAATCCCTATGATAGGGTTATCATAAGCTGCAGTCAACTTAAAGGGACATAACAACAGCAAACATCAGCAGTGACCATTTGGAACAGCTACTGAGGTTCCCAAGCTACTTCAGTTTGCATTACTTTAGAGTGAAGCTTAGTTGCAGTGTATGTAGAATCAGAGAATCAGAGAACTGGAAGAGACCACAAGGGCCATCAAGTCCGACCCCCTGACATGCAGGAATACACAATCAAAGCACTCCCTTTGGACAGATGGCCATCCAGCCTCTGCTTAAAAACTTCCAAAGAAAGAGACCCCACCACACTCCAAGGCAGCATATCCCACTATTGGATCGTTCTTACCATCAGGAAGTTCTTCCTAATGTTTAGGTGGAGCCTCTTTTCCTCAGGTTTGAAGCCATTGCTCTGTATCCTAGTATCTGGCATGACAGAGAGCAAGCTTGCTCTATCTTCCATATGACATCCCTTCAACTATTTAAACAAAGCTATCACGTTATCTCTTAACCTTCTCTTCTCCAGCTCCCTAAGCCACTCCACATAGGGCATGGTTTTCAGGCATTTTACCATTTTGATTGCTTCCTCTGCACAGATTCCAGCTTGTCAATATCTTCCTTGAATTGTGGTGCCCAATACTGGATACAATATTCCAGGTGGGGTCTGACTGAAGCAGAATAAAGCAGTACAAGTATCTCCCTTGACCTAGACACTATACTCCTATTGCACTGGCTTTTTTAGCTGCTGCATCATACTGCTAAATGTTCTAGATTCCTTTCATATACAGGATTTCAGTTTTGTTATCCTTGCTAAAACAAGAGATTTCCTAAAACAGCCTAATAGACTACTGTCACAGTACAGTATGCTATACTATACAAAAGTAAAATTGCCTGTAGTTTTATCCCAAGATAGTTGCAAATTGGAGTAGAAACTGATGAATGTACTATATAAAATCTTTCTCTTTAATATAACACATTTTAGAACATTTCTTTGCATACTGTACGCTTATACACCGAGCTTGAAAGAAATAGCAAGTTCAGCAGAATCATCGGAGGAAAAATGAGCCAGCATCTTGTTACATTTCAGGTGGAAAAGGATGGTGTATCCCAAACTCAGAGAAGCTCATTTAGTATTATAAGAATTTAGAAGGAAATGGCACCCAGTTTGCATAACAACTAAGCATTATAAACTAGCCAAATTTGTGCTGCCAGTCAAGTATATTAATTTTTCTTTTGGCACTTCCCCATGTAGCTTTTACTGAACTTTTTACCGAACTTTCACTAAGTTATCTGTGATGGAAAACAAATTTATGCTACTTTAGCCTGTCTCCTTGAGGAGCAAGCATAATTACTCTCCAAAACACTGAATTGGTAAATCATGCATACACATAATGTACAATAGCTCTTATTTAAAAAGAACCTGCCAAACCCATTTAGCTAACTTGAAAGTGATAATGATCTACAGAAATATAAGTGCATGCACTTAACTTGTCTGACTTCCTCAGATGTCATTGTTTTCAAATTGCCACTCTGTAGCAATGTACTGAAAAACAAAAAAAAAGGAAGAAATAAAATCCCCTTTAAAATGATTGTTGATAGATCTTTCCTATCACTGCCAGTAAAATGAAACTGACACATACAGTTATTACAAGATGCATTTAAAAATATTCACAAGGTAAGTTTACAATTCAGCTACAAAGAACATCAACACTGCAGACAGAAGTCAATATATCTCCTACAGCAGCATCCATTTGGTGTTCTCACCGCCCTGCCTGTCCTAAAAGAAACTACTAGAATTTAAAGAATGGAAGGAAGCAATGTGCTTAACATTGAATCACATCCCATGAGGAACCACCATATGGTGTAATGTATCAGCTGAAATTTCTGACTTGGTGGCCTATTCATTTAGATGAAGAACGGGCACGTAAGTTGTTTAATGGTGAGGGAAGAACATTTGATCATCTGTGGTACCAATCTTCTTCTTGAATTAGAATTGAGTCCTAAGGGAAAGAAAACCATGCTGGCACCTAACTAACATCTCAGGGATCATATAGAAAGGAACAAAGTAAAAGCCAGAAATGGATCAGTTGAAGAACATGAAACTATTTTTTTTTCAAAAGAACACCAGTGTTTTCTCAACTTTGGATGATCCTGAAAAATCCTCCTCACAGTTCCTCAGGCATTCCCACAACTGAATAAATACACTTTATGCCTGAGGCCTTAATACAACTTAGTACTGCATCCAAAGAAGTGGGTTTCTATCCATGAAAGATCCTGCAAAAATAAAAACTAGTTTGTCTTAAAGGTGCTGCCACATTTCCCTTCCCCCCCTCACCCTTCCTTCCTCCTTTTTATCTCACAGTAGTATAATTTCTTCTTTATATAATAATTTAAGGTTTTCCACACTTTTCAACACAAACACATTGACAATGGAATTTTGCCGTTTTGTAACAGAATCATGTTCGATAACGTGAATTCAGAGAATCCTTGTCCTTTTTTTCCCCCACCCTCCTATCCCATTATTACAAACATTTCAATACTTTTTAAATGCTTTTCTTTGTTGGGGGATGATAAGAGTTCCAACCCCACAGAAACACAGCGGAAAAGCCAGAGTTCAGTGAGCCAACAGCAGCAGCCTTGTTCCCCAGTAAGGATACTCACACACAGAGGAGTTTCTTCCAAAACAGGAGGCACTTTATCTTGCAGCAAAGTTCCATTATATACAAAACATAGGACAGACAGACAAAAGCTTGCACCAGGCACCAGGTTTGGTCAACAGACAAATACATACTGGTGTTGCTTTGTTATATACATATCTACAACCAATCAGGTAGAGGTTTGCACACCTCCCTCTACCATCTGCACACCACCCCAGTTTCTTATGCAACCTTGCAATTACCCACAGCTGGGGCGTGATGCAACATCTTTACAGTGGGCTGGTCATTTTCCCAGGGTTCCCTGCCTGGAATCCCTGACAATCCCCTCCAAAATGGTCAGGCCACTGTGTAGGACATTTTTGCACTACATACACGTTATACAATACATAGGTCATGGTACATACAGTCATGGGAACAATTCATCTTCCACCTTACACTCTGGTGGCAAGGCCCAGTTTACTTGCCAACTTTTCATGGCTTACTACTGGAAGGGCCTTTGTAAGCAAATCCGCGATATTGTTTTTCAGATACCATACCCCAATGTAGTCCTACACTCAAAATTTCTGCCTCAGTCACACGGGACAGCAAAATACCCTCCTCCTGACCTTTTAGGGATAAGCATAACTTTACTTCCTGACTCAGCAAGTTGGGTACTTCCTGACCCACTTTCACTGGAACCACTGCTGGAACTAGTGCTGACCTCAGTGCGAGGCTCTCTCTTGACCGTAAATGCAGGTTCAGCACTAGGTGGCAGTGTTGAACTCTTTGGTGTGACGTTGAATGAGACTTTTGGCTTCTCTTCCTCAGTACTTTCCTCAGTACTTTCTTCTTCATCATCAGCCATCTTCAGAGCTTTCAAGTGTATCTGGGACACTGTCCTTTTCCTCATCAGACATCACTGCCCCTCCATTCTCAGGAACACTTTTGTCACTTTTACCAGGGGAACCAAAACCTCTTGATTACAGTGCAGTCTTTTCACACTTTTCACACTTTTACCCAGAGGAATCAAAACCTCTTGGTTACAGTGTAGTCTATCCCATCCTGAATGGATTTCGAAGTTTGCACTCCTAGAATACACTATTTTGCCAGCAGGGTATAGAAATCTATATTTGTTACCTTCATATCCCACAAAGCGTAACCGCCTAGATTTCTCCTCTCCAGACTTTCTGAAACTTGGGGGAACATGCACACTAGCAAACTGACCCCAAACACGTAGATGCTGCAGGTTTGGCGCTCTACCATACAATAGGTAATATGGAGTTTGCTTCACACTTGAACTCTACATCCTGTTTAAGTGGTAGTTTGCTGTCACTATTGCTTCTCCCCAAAGTCCTGCTGGGGCTTGGGCATCCTCCATCATACAGTTCTTCATTTGTTTTAACAGCGCAATTCTTCTTTCTGCAAGACCATCCTCCCCGGGAGATGCGGGGTCGGTGGTTTTATGCCTTATGCCTTTCTTACGCATCCAGGCTTGCAGGCTATTAGACAGGAATTCTCCCCCTCGATCTGACACAAGACTGGCCACTTTATAAGGAAATTGCCTCTCAACAGCATTCACCCACTCTTGGAACTTATCTGCTGCTTGGCTCTTCTCTTTCAGCAGATAGACATAGGAGTACCTGGTGTGTCTGTCTACAATTACCAGGAAAAACCTATTTTGCCCTTGGTTTGAATGGCCCAGCCAAATCTGCATGTTCAACCTCAAAAGGCCATTGGGTGACGCACTTGCTTTTCTTGGCAATGGGGTAAGCCTTTACCTTAACCTTTTTGCACACAGAGCACTCTAGGAACTTAGGACAATTTCTGACCTGTAACCCAGGGCATACCTTTGCCAACTCTTGCAAACCTTTGCAGCTGGCATGACCCATCACTCTGTGGAGGTAATGTACACACTTTTCATGTAGAGGTTTGTTCCACAAAGGGTTAACGTTTCCTTTGGGCAACATGTGGTACAACCCCTGCTTTTTCACCCCTCTCGCACAAAAAACACTGGAATCCCTGACATTCTTAGCCATTCTGTCAGATAGATTTCTAATCACCTGGATATCTGGTTGTCTGTCGCACGATATGGTCATTAAAATGACTCACTTCAAACTAATTATATCGTATTATATTTTGACTGCCACTAAGCGCTACTTGCAGCCTTGTGTCTGATTTTTCTGCCATTCATACGCACACCCCACAAAACCCCATCTGTTCTTCAAGTAGTCAGATTCTCAGTGTTTTAGTTATCTCATGTAAGTCAATTGCTGGAAGAACTAAATGCAAGCAAAATCAGCAGTCTACTTATTCCCTATTTGCTATCCCGGTTTAGTTACTGAATTCTTACTGAGTTATTGAATTCTTCCAAAAGAAAACACATTCACTTTTTAAAATATGCTATTTATTACTCTACCACTAAGTGAAGCTAAATAAATTATCCCCTCTCATTCTACCTTAACAACAATCTATCATAATGCAAAATATCAAATATTAAATCCTTTCATCTTCACTCAAGCAGTTTTCCCTATTCTCTTCCAATTTTCTTCCTTCCTCTAACTCTTTTCCAGCTACATCTCTCAAAAAACAAAACTCACCTCATCATTTCTTTTCATTTTTCCCCTTTGAACTTTCCATAGCTACTTCTTTAAAAAGAGCCCTTTCTCATGTTAATATCCCTTGTCATTAAATGAACTTTAATATTATCTTAAGCCATTTCTTAATTTTCATATATCTCTCCTTAAGGAAAAAAAACTTACTTTATGACAACTTCCTTTAGACTAAAACAACATTGAATGTCAAGGAACAAGATTAACATCTACAAACCAAGAATTTTTTTTTTTTACCCATCCATATTTTAAATTTGACTTTTAGTTTTTTGCCAAATTTCTGCCACTGCACAAATTGAGCATTACTCATGAAATTCCATAAGACCTGGGGAGGAAAAATCCTTCCATAAAATCTCCTCCTACTGGTCTTGTCTTGGTCCTTTTCTTTCTCTCCTTCCAGAAAACCTAACACCCTCAATGTCTTCCAGAACTCCCCCAGTGACACTCCTCTCCAATAACTGTATTAAAGATGACAGCATTCTTCTTTCCAATATGTTGAATTAGGGATGGGCCAACTGAATCCTCGGATCCTCAAATCCCCAGCAAGGATTCAAGATTCATGGACCCGAATCCTGGCCCCAAAGCAGGCGAATCGAATCCTTTGAATCCATACCTCCTCCTGCTCACCCTGGTGTGATCTGGCCTGGGGCAGGAGGGAGGAGGTAGCAGGAAGCGCGATGCTGTGGTTCCTGCTCTTTTCCTGCTCACCTCCAGTACGATGTGGCCCAGGACGGGTGGGAGAAGATTGTGAGGAGTTCAATGCCACACTCCTCACTCTTTTCCAGCCTGCTGCCAGCACAATCCTGCCCAGGATCCTGAAAGTTTTCCTGAAAGTGAAAACTATTATTTAATTTGTTTTTCATTAAACAAAGATGTCAAATTCTGCTTCAAAAACGCTTTTCAATAGAGGTGCTTTCTTTCCCTTGCTTTTAAAACCTTTTTTAAAAAAGGATTCGGAGGATTCTGTCATGAGCCAGGCTGATCTCGTTCCCAATTTGGACTTGGACTCCGAGCCTGGGGTGGGTCCCTGGGAGGGGCCTTCTGGAGGGGGGTCTCCTTCAGAGTCTAGGGAGGAGGCTGCCTGCAACTCCACAGCTGTCCCTGGCACAGAGCCCGGGCCCACACCTGCAGCTGACGTTTGTACTCCAGAGGCAGAGGGTGGGGTTTCTGACTCCAGTCTGGAGCTTGCAGCAGACCCTCCCCCCATGTTCCTCCAGAGGTGACTGGAGAAGGGGGCAGTCCAGAGGTCTCAGTGACTGCGGGAGAAGCGCTTGATGAATCGGCTCTGAACTCTTGAGAGGTTCCAGCTGTGAGCAGGGCCAACGGACAGTTGACCGGCCTCAGCTGGGCTAAAACTGAGTATTTGAGGCAGACGCTGTTGGGGTTGGGCACGGGGCAACAACCATCTACCAACCATGAAACTGTGTCCTGCACTGGGAGCTCTTGGTTCCAGTCTGACCTCGCTGCTTTGTGTTTGCTGCTCCTGCAACTTTGCTGTTTGTTTGCATTGACGTTGGGTGAAGTAACCTCTTTGATTTATTACCACTAAAGCTATAAAAACCCAGCTCCTCCCTCCATGTCTGCTTAGCCGCCACCTTGACACTGACAGATTCAATATTTGTGAGATTCATGGACTCCCAGAGCCTTCCAGGGATTTGGATCTGGATTCCAATTTGGAAAATTCTGGATTCGTCCCATCCCTATCTTGAATATCTTTCAGGGTATGCACTACTATTCCATATCTCTGTTGTTATTCCGTCTCCATTATTTGCAGTAAGTCCAATACTCTCCTCTGATTCCTCCAAGATCACTTCTAAATCTACAAAATCATCTTGGTCTGGCTGCACATCATCATCTGTACTTTTCTGTCCACACTCCAATATCTCCTCTTCTCCTGATTATCTGATTTCTCTTGTATGATCAAACAATGTGAAGCTCTTAAGATCATTTTTCAACAGTTCAAATTCTTTCAAAATCTCATGCCAAATTGCTGGATCGCATTCATCTTCTAGGGATTGCATTCTCACTCCTTTTTAAAGCAAAGCTTAGCATATATAGGGCTAATATTCTTGTTAATACAACCTGGTTATTTAGTTTCTTCTGTTATTCAGATTACTTTCAATGGGATACATCTCCTAGAGAAAATAAATCCACTTTCACATCACAAACCATTCTCTTTCCTTTGTTTGTTTCTGCCTGCAAAGCACATACAAAAACAATTAAGCTTCCAGCATTAAAAAGTACTTTTCCAACTTCTAGTGTTGTTATATCTTTTGTCCAGTTTTTTTTTAAAAAAAATTTTAGTTCACACTCTTGTTAAGTCTTCTGCTTTTAAAATGCAGTCCCAAGCATCTTAAAAATAGTCCTTAAAGCCCTTAAGGTCAGTACCGAAAGGAGGGAGCTCACTGAAGTATTATAATGTCACCACTGAATCGAAGATCTCTTTTAACTTTTAAGAATTCCAGATATTATTTTCGGACAGTAAAAAGTATTTTAAAGAGTTTTAAAAACTATCCTTTAGAGGCTTGCACACAGCAGCATGAGCTTAATGTAATTTTCCTGTCCCCCACCCTTGCTTGCATTCAACTCTTATGGTCCCTGCAAGCTTAGCAAGTTTCCTTGACCTTGGTGGGATATCTCTACACTCTCCTCTTCTCTGGGGAGAAAATCTCCAGCTGGAACTTGCATCCAAGCCAGTGACCTTCATCACTGCCACTCTCCCTTTCATGGACCTCTGGGGAAAAAAAAACCCAGCCCTCCATCTTCTCACCCAGATGTTAATCATTATTGGCCACCAACCATTCAGCCCTTGAAACTGTACAATTACACATTGCTGTGTATATGTAAGTTATTTTTGTAAGATCAGGCAGGTTAAGATTTTAAAACCCACATAAAAGATGTCTCTTTCTTTCCAAATAGTGTGAATATTCAGTAAGTCTACTCTTTAGCACAGTGAGTTTCAATCAGGAAGCTGATCAGGATTCCTGAACCAAGAGATCTGACTTTATATTCCTGATCATTCCAAAACCTTCTGATAATGACTCTAAGTAAGAATACTCAGTGGAGATGACAAATCCTCATACAGATCACAAACTGGTTAACCAGAAAGGAGTGAGTAGAAATAAATGGAATATAATTGTTGGGAGGCAGCTGCCATGCTTGTTTTTTTCCCTCCTTAGAAATATTTTTCCAGACCACTGCAGAAACAGAATGTTAAGCCCTTTCCACACCTTACTTGTCCCTGGCGTCATCTCAGAGTTGTCCCGGCAGCAGGTGCAAACACTGTCCTCTGCACTGGCTGGCTCCTTGCCAAAGGAACCACAATGCATATGCATTTTCCTTCCCAGTGCAGCCAGGCACTTTCCCAGGCTGTACTGGAACAGGAAGCATCTCCTTTGTGGTTCCAGCACTTCCGCAGGCCAAGTAAATGAGGAATGGTCACACAATAGTGGGTCATTGACGTGGAAAATCCATCAATGATTTAATCCACAATCACACTGCCTGGAGATGGGAGAAAGACGGGACCATGACAACATCATGCAGAAGTGTTGTCACAGTCCTGCTCCTCTCCTGTCCCCATACCAGGATGGGAGGCTCCTGCGAACATGGCCTCAGATTTGCAAGATCTTTGGTCTGATCCAGCAGATTTCTTGTGAGATTTTTTTAAAAATCACAGAATCTGACAAATCTTCTACCTTAGAAGAAATAAATGTAAAGTACATATTATAGTATAAAAATAGAATTATATAATATAAATATACAATAATTCTATATAAATACAAACTAACTTTAAATTTTCATCTTTTATCAATTTTAGTATTTATGTTAATTACTACTTTACATTCCTGATTTCCTTAGATATTAATTACAATACAGAATACGTCATGTTAATTAAATATTACTATAAACTGTCATCGTTGTGTGCCTTCAAGTCACTTCCGACTCACAGCGACACTAAGGCAAACCTATTATAGGGTTTTCTGTGCCTGCAAGTGGGTGACGTGCCCAAGGTCACTCAATGGGTTTTCAAGGCTGAGTGGGGAATTAAACCCTGGTCTCCATGGTTGTAGTCCAATGCTGAAATCACTACACCAAACTGGCTCTCATTGCCATAGATACTCTATTACTAATTGCCATAATTTACAAAATTGTGCATAATTACTATTTTCTTTTTGAGCAGTGAAGTCCTCTTGTGTCCCTATCATTACCAGCTAGTCTGTTTGCTTGTGTTCTTAATCTCCCTGGCCAATGCTGCACGTGGCTTTCTGACCTCTTAGGCCTTAGGATGTGTGCTTGCAGATATACCATGATTATGGAATGTCCCTCATAGAGAAATAAGATTGCTATCCACTTTTTATTCTTTCTTGCCACGCAATTGAAACATTCCTGTTTCAATGAGAATTTTCATTTGTTTGAAATGCCATTTTAGATTCTTTTTAGAATTCAAAATTTTAGATTCTTTTCATTGGTTTTTTTTAATTGTTTTGATACCTCTGTTAAATCTTTAATTATACTAGATTATTTTTATAATTTAGTGTACACTGCCCTATGAATATCTCTCCTTATGAACAAATATGGCTTTTTTTTCAAGCACCAATAGTTTTAAAAAAAATAAAAATAAAAGGAAAGCTAGTACCTCATCTAGTACAGTGCATTGGAAGATATGTGGAGTTCCTGGTGACAGCAACAAAACAGAGGTAGAAAGAGTGTCCTAAGAATAAAAAGGCTGGAAGTCAGAGGACTAGTGTATAGATTGTAATATTACCATCTCTCACATCCAAGCAGTGTCTCTCTTGTGAAACATGGTAGATACCAAAAGCCCCATACTGAGGCAAAAAAAATCTGATGACATCTCAGCTGGTAGCGACTGTTCAAGAAAGGGACTTTGGGACTTTCAAAATGTTGACCCACCATGGAACTGGGAAAACTCCCTAGCAGGGATCATTAGGTAAAGAAATGAAAATAAAACTGCTAATATCTTAATGCCTTTGTAAAGATTTTGGTAGAAATACAGTGTACCATTCTAGTGACCAGAGGAGCTTTAAAAATCGCAGAAAAGGGCAAAAGAATCAATGTGCTGGGGGAACTCCCCTATGAGGACAGAATATAAGGTTTGGGGCTTTTTAGCTTGGAAAGAAGGGGAAGTATGTATGACTGCATAAAATTGCACAGGGCGAAGAGGAATTCTTACTCTTCTCCAAATATCAGAACCCAGGGATATCCAATTAAGCTGAACGGTGAGAAGATTCAGGACAGATAAGTGGGAGTACTTGTTCATACAGCGCATAGTTACAATTCTGACATTTTCTGCACAAGACAGGGTGACGGTCACCAGCCTAGATAGTTTTAAAAGGGCATGGCAATAAATTCATGAAGAATAAAGCTATCAATGGCTATGAGACTTGATGTCTATATGTTACCTCCAGGATCAGAAGGAGTATATCAGTTGCTAGGGAACACAAGTCGAAGGGAGCTGCTGCATTCATATCTTGCTTATGAGTTTCCAATAGGTGTCTAATCAACCACAGTGCATGCAGAATCTGGATAAGCCTGTCTTCTCATACAACACAGCTTTTATTGTGTTCTTAAAAGCAATGATAGCCAATTTAGGCCTATATTTATCAGATACAAGTAGCATATCTAACTGGTGTATCAGACTTCAGTCCTGAGCAGGTCAGCTTGGAATACTAGTGCTGTGGTGTATTCTGTGCGATTGTGCATTAAAGCTCAGTCTATACGCATCCCTCCTAAGCTGCCTGCTGACATAGCAGATCTTATCAGGATGAGTCAAAGTGCACACTTTGCTTCTTACATGAAAATAATTAGTTCCCAGATACTTTGCAGACCTTTGAAACAGGCTTCTGCTTAATGTTTTATGTTTTTGATTTTCTTTATCTCTTAAATCTATACCATAACAGGATTTTCCCCATAATATCCCTTTGCCTACTCTGTAGGCTAAACACCTTTACTCTAATATGCTGTGTTTGCAAATTATCAGCTTCTCTTCATACTTTATTTGTAAAGACAAACAGGATCTTGCTGGATGGATAAATAATTGGAGCTATTAAGCTGTATGTAATCCTTCCAGACATTCTGGGTTTTAGACGCCACTGGAGATTACTTGCAGCATGGTTTCTTTGTTCACGTCTATGCTCTGCAATATGCAAACAACTTGAGCATAATCTGTTGGGAGTTTCTCATGTGTAGGCCCCACTGAAATGAATGAATGTTGAAGCAAAGCACAGCTTCCATTCACCCACAAAAGGTAAAAATCCAGTGAATTGGCTTTGGAGATGACACGTTTTAAGTCCTCTAACTTTAATCTAATTCACAGCACAGTCCTATCTGCAGTTCTGTTTAAAACAAATATTGGCATATTTGAGCTTACTGTATTTATTTATATTCATTTAATGTCTCAAACCAAATGGCTATAATTAGGATAGAATAGAGTTTTTGAAATCTTCATTTTGTCTCATGTGTACTTCATCTGTCATCCTAAGCATATTTGCAATTTTTTTTAACATTTGAATATGTTGAAGAGGACACATTTTTGCCATTTAATTATGGTACAAGAAGTAGGTGAAAGGCACAGAAGTGTTTGGAAAAATTATGTGGCTGATTGAACAAAAGGCAACCACTCTATATACTGTTCTAAAGGTTTTTCACTCCCGTGGAGTCATATGTTTTGGAGTAACCATTGGTTACTGGCAGGATGACTAGATCCCAGGTTACCTCTATAACTCTGTAACTCTATAACTCTATAACTCTAACAGAAGTCTCTAGTCCTGAGTAGCAGATACTCATGAAGATAATCAAATGTTGTGGTATACCCACTCCTTTAAGAGTGATCCTCAGTTTTTCATCATTTACACAATCAAAAGCTTTGCTATAATCTATAAAGCACAGATTTATTATCTTTTCAAATTCTTTACTTTACTTTGTACTCATATACACTCCTGTGAGTATTTTAATATTCTACAGTAGATTGGAAGTGTCACTGGGATCAGAATATATACCAGATTAAGCCACTCAAGGGTTTTGTTTGTTATTTTTTTAAATCTGCTTGGTGGAGGGTTAAACAAAAACAATCAACTTATCCTTTCACTAATGCTGTTCCCAAGGTTGTTTTGCTGTCTAACCTTGAAATAAAGCTGTAGAAGAACTGGGAGAAGCCAGTACCAGAGTATACTGGAAAGGAGACAGAAATTGCAGTATACCTCAGACAAAACAAACAAACAAACAAACAAACCTAAAATATTGACATTTCATTGAATTATACAGGCCTTCTAAAACCTAGGTGGAGAACTTCAGAACCTAGAACTTATTGTGGTCTACAGACGACATCAATCTGGACCTCTGGGTTTCTTCAGTTGATGCTTTTCTAGCTTTTATATATTTTTGTCCCATTGCTGAACATTGAAATATTTTTCCTAATGCTTACCAGCAGTAACAGCTTTAAGCTAAAATATTCTGGGACTTGTGACTCCACCTTTTTGCCTTTAGTGCCACTCACCACAAGGAGCCAGCATGGTATAGTGGTTTGAACATTAGACTATAACTCTGGAGCCCAGGTTCAAACCCCCACTTGGCAATAGAAACCCATTGGGTGACTTTGGGAAAGTCATATTCTGTTAGTCTCAGAGGAAGATAAAGGTAAACCCTCTCTGGATAAATTTTGCAAAAAAACCTTTGTGATGGGATTGCCTTAAAGTCACAACAAGTTGGAAATGAAATCATACAGTAGAATGTAATGTGAAAGAACATTTCACAAATTGGCCTGGAAAAGGCTCCCTGTCCTGAAGATTTGCATTTTGAACTACTGAATTTTGTTCAAGAGATGTCCACATTCATGTCTACATTTGGAGCAGTTGTTCCCAAATTTAATGTTAAGTGCATATATCCACAGGATCTCTGGACTGGAGCTACTTATATTACCTGGCTGATCTATGTGATTGTGTTTGGAATTATTATGGCTCTGGCTCTAGTCCTAAAATATTGAAGCAGACTGCAATGAAAGCTACACTATTCTCCTAACTTGTGAAGACAGTCTAAATCAAACTATTTTTTCAGTGGACAGATTTGATGGTGGAAAATGAACATCACTATTTAAGTTGCAAAGGAGCACATACAAAGAGATGCTGACATTTGTTAACAGTTTTAGTGTATCTAAATTGAGCATAATAGAGCTGTTACTTACATTTAAAGCATTTGAAGCCTTTAAAGACTGGCATCATTATTCTAAACATTTGCAACAGTACATCTGGTTGTAAATTTTATACCCATTCAGCTTATTGTAGCTTGACCAACTTTGCTTGCTAAAATGTTTGCTTTCCTCATCTGGCACAACATCTTGATTGAGTATATTGACCTGCATGGCATGACAGTTCTCATTTGTAGCAGGAACCAGAGCTTGAAAAAGTTACCTTTATACTACAACTCCCACAATCCCCCAGCTAGGAGATTCTGGGAATTACAGTCCAAAAGACTAATTTTTGACACAATGAAGAGTATCATAGAATCATAGAATCATAGAAATGTAGAGTTGGAAGAGACCACACGGGCCATCCAGTCCAACCCCCTACGTACAGTGTTGTTGCAAAACTACCCAGTTATCAAATGGTGCGCTTCTGAATAGCTGTGGTCAATCTCATCTTAAAAGGAGATTGATAGGCCAAGATCTTGTTCTTAGAGAACAGTGTGTAGTAAAATTATCTGTGTGTGTAAGAACAATAATTGCGTTGTTGCTATTCTGGCTCTTGTGACTATTATATTCAAGACACATATTAAACAAATGAACATTTGCAGCATCTTTGTTTTGCATATTGAGTTCTGCATTGACGGTAAAATGAAAAAAAGATGGATACAGAGTTTGATAGGTAAGTTTTCATCCTTGCTACCACATAACTCTGCAACTCTTTTTCTTCCTCTCTCTCTCTTTCACACACACACACACACACACACACACACACACACACAAAGTATCCCCTTTCCCACAACTCCAATATATCCTGGAATGTATCCTAATAAATATAGCATTATGGAATACTGGCATGAAAGTACATCCTAAGTGGCCAAAATGACCAGTGACCAGCTGAGCCAACAGCTGTGCTGAATTTAAATATTTTCAAGTACAGGGATGCTAGAAATCAGTTGGACCAACCTTTTTGTGACTGTATTTCTGGGCTGGAAGAGATTTGGATCTCACTTGTCTCCTGTTAGCCCACTGTTACCCTGCTTGCTGGGGGTCCCTTAGGGGGGTTCCCAACGCCTGTCAAAATTATCACTTGTGCGGAAAATTAGCTATGAGCACTGCTTTAGCAATGCAAAGAGAGCAGGGTGATTAAGGATCTTTTACCCAGTGTTTACGGGGTCAGGCTCAGTCAGAAATCACACAAAAAAAGGTCCAATGAATGACTTTATTGAATAGTAATAGTTCGCACGAACGCACACACACATCCAAGGGCTAATAGAAATAAAGAGTGGAAATAAGATAGAGGGATTGCTGAAGGATTCGCAGCTTGGGAAATACTGCACCTCTCCTGAAGTCCTTTGGTCCGGGAAGCAGCGATTGAACAGCAGCTCAGTGAAGAGACGCTTAGGAGGCAGAGGGACCGGTCAGTTGGTGTGACCGAGAGGCATCATACTCATTGCCTCGCCTTTCTCTCCTGCCCTAACTAGCCCAAAAACAGGGACTATTTGTACGAAAAATTTACTTTGAAGGCAAATCCTTTCCCGGGGAGAACAAACAGGGACAGAATAAGAAAAACAACTCCACACCTGGCATTTCTCGGAAGATAACAAAGTGTCATCTAAATAACAGGATCTTCCTCCGCTTTGAGGCTGTGGTGTGAGTTTCTGGAGATGGAGTTGATAAGGTTTTATTGCTTCCAATGCCCAGTTTTCCAGGAATACTTTTACTCCCTTCAAGTGGACTCCTTAAAGGTTAAGGACCTTTTGTCCACCATGGGTTATCACAACATGAGGTCTCCTGTTGCTACGTGACTGGGGATTTTACTGGCCTAATCTGGTTCTTTCGATCGTACGACCGTTATTGCCTACGTGCACATTCGAGTGACCTCTCTGGTGGGTTAGATTAATTTTATATCAAAGTTGTAGACCCCGGGACAGGGTTTACCAAAGGGACAACACCACCACTTCTCTATCCCCTACCAGCAGATCTTAGCCAGCAGAGCATTGCCGTCAGCAGACAGGGCTTGGGCCTAAACCTAACTTGCTACAGTTAGCACAGCTTTGAATTAAGTTTGCACTTTCAATGGACAGTTGATCCATCACATTTGGATCTACAGGTGGGTATGGCAGATATCATTCTGTTCCCACAGTGACTAATCAGATGTCTATGGCAAAACTACAAGCCACACATGATTTAAGGCAAGGGAAAGGAAAATCAGAGGACTTATCAAACAAAATTATGGGGTAGTAGTCAAGAGAAAGAAAGGTTAAAGGCTGCTATTGTGTTAATATACTTCTTGCAAGTGTCCCATGATCATCTAGTTAGCCACTGTGGGAACAGAATTCTCAACTGGATATAATAAGTCTTTGTTTAGATAGATCGTATGTCACTCTGTGTTCTTATATTCATAATGTAGGACAATAACTGTCTAGCAGTACAGAAGAGAAGTTGGATTTGTTATTTCTCCTCCCAAACAATTCCTAATTTTACATCATATTTATATACATATTCCTGCTGTGTAAAGGATACCTTAGAAACATGGTGATGAAAAAGAGGTAAACAGCCAAAAATCGTGGGGGAACAATGCAAGAAATTATGCTTGATTAGACTTTCAAGTATAATTTGAACAATTTGCCTGGCAGATGGATAAAGACATAGGAGGTAACTGCCAGAAGTTGGAAAACTGCAAAGGAGAACCTATGCATAGCATTCCCTCACTATGAACCCCCCCCCAATTTTTAAAACTTTTTCTTTTTTTTGCCTACAGGCTGTTGGGGGACAATTTTGCATTTGTGACCTAGGAAAATATTTTTAAAAAAGAAAAATTCACAATAATCCCTCATCCCATCCATACAATTTCATGAACTATGAAAAGAATTAGAACTAGTATGGAGAGTGTTGGACTATGACTCAAAGGAAGGCAAAAACACCCTCTGAACAAATCTTGTCAAGAAAACTTCGTAAGATGTTCATCTTAGGGTCGTCATAAGTTGGAAATAACTTGGTGTCAAGCAACAATGAAAAGGATTACTTTATTCCCGACGTTACTGTTATACATTCTGCATTTCTGAAAGATGCTCATCTACAGTTTAATAACACCCAGCTTGTGAGTTTTAGGCTTGCTGACTATTTTGTGAATTTTTTTGTGGTTAATAAATTGTCAATGTCTTGTTTTTTTATTTAGTCTAATGGACCAACATGACTACAAATATTAGCCAACTGATCTGAGGTCTTTCTCTTCTGGCTTGTTTCATTACAGCATCATGATCTTCTGTTGGGAGTTCTTGAAATTTCACAATCAATAGGCAGGATGATTATGAAACTGAATAATTTTTGCTCCGTGTTGAATGTCTACCATTTGGGGTGAGTGCTGGCTTGCTTCAACTTGTTTTAGTTTCTTCAATGAAAATCCCAAGAAGCAAAAAACAAACAAATCCATAGGCCTATGCACAATTCACACTCCCATTGTAATTGTTCCTTGCAAATCTCATTTAATAATATAAGTGAGGACAGGTCATATTCTTTTCCAAAATTAGACTAAAATTTGGTAGGCAACTGAGTGTGCCACATTTCACAAGGAAAATTCTCAGAAAGATCTCCTGGATTTTTGTGTAGCAGACACTTAGTAGCTTTTTCCCGATCTGTGGGCTCTTAGAATCATATATTTTGCAACTGAAAGGAATGTAAAAGAAATATTATTAACTGCTTTGAATCTGTGCTGTCAGGCAGAGAAATTGTTCAAAGTTGCACAGAACTCTGAGTGCTATGTTTGAACTCATTAGTAATTAGTTAATTCTCATGGGACTGCAAACTGTAGTGAAATTTTCTGCATATCCCATTTCTAGTTATATATAATTTGGGGGAGGAAGGGGAACTTCTGTTCTTGTTGTGTGCCTTCAAGTTGTTTCCAATTTACGGCAACCCTCAGGTGACCCTATCACAGAGTTTTCTAGGGCTGACAATATGTGATGCACCCAAGGTCACGCAGTAAGTTTCCATGGCGAAGTCGACAGAGAATTGAGCCCTGGGCCTTTTCCACATGACAATGTCTCCCGTGTCATCCCATCACAATCCTGGCAGTGCCTCTGCCATGTTGGGAGTGTGTCCCCAACGCTTGCCTCCATGCTGAACTGGCTGCCTGCGAAAGGAGGGACATGCTCCTTCCTTCTGCACTACAGATGGCCTTTTTCCTATGCTGCAGTGGGTAAGAAAGAACGTGATCAGGCTTCCGGCCCTTCTGTATGGCCAGCTGTCATGGAAGGTTCCTGCAATCAGGGTCCATTGACAAAGATTTTCCCATCAGTGATATGATATACCCCATGATCATGCTCGCTGGAGATGCAAGAAGAATGGGACCACGATGACGTCATGCGGAAGTGTCATTGTGGTCCCACTTCTCTTGCGTTCCCAAGCTGGGATGCCACCATCCTGTGGAAAGGACCTTGGCCTCTAGGGCCATAGTCCAGCATCCAAACCACTACACCACACTGGATTTAGAGTTCTCAACAGCCTTACAAGCCTTGGGCCATGAGAGATAGTAACCCTGGTTGTTGGGTGCTCAAAGTTCAAAAGTTTTGTTTTTGTTTTTTGTTTTTGTATTTGTTTTTGTCACTGACATATTTTTCAGTATACTTTCAGTCTTGTTGCTTGAGTTTTCATGGTCTGTCTCCCATTCTTTTGCATGCACCCTATTTCATAGCACTCCACAGTGAAAAGTAAATATTCAAGACTTAAAAGAGCTAGAGGCTGATTTAGTGGAGAACAGCCAGCAAAAAAAAAAAAAAAAGGCTTTCACTTGATGGCAGCAGAAAAGGCCACAAAAAAGGTGGGGGGAGATTACTGCTTTTCCTTTTCATTCACAAGACACTGTGCTGACAGTCTGGAAAACCTGATTTAACAGAAAGAAGGCGGGGGGGGGGGACAGGGAGATGAAATAGGCTGACTACTAAAAGACCACAACAATATCTAAAAACTTTCTGTGGCTTTAGCACCTAGCTATGGTTGGTAGAGCAAACAGTTCAAGCAAAAAGGGAGTAGACTCTGCAGGCCTGAGGTCTGCCCTCCTGCTCTATAACTAGATAGCATGTTAAACATTACATCTATTACCTTGTTCATAGATATGAGATAAATGAAAACCTTTAGAGGGAGCTGGTTCATACATTTTGATCTCACTGATAATATTAAGATGGCTTGAGAAGCTGATATCTGTGATATAACTCAGTCCACAAGTTCCAACTTTGGCTTTCAGACCATAAAAATGTTCTCCCACACAAGGATCATTGAAAAAAATGCAACAAAGCACAACATTTGAATAGCATTCAGTTATCTGATTTGCTCTAGCTACAGAAACAAACAAAAAGCAATATTCAAATGGAATTTGATTTTATCTTATTTTATTTTACATATATTTATTTAGCATGTTTTATATCATATTTTATTTTGTTCTCGCCATCTAATTTTTTTTCTTGATTGCTTGCTTCTACTGTCTCCTAAAATTGTGACAGTTTGTGAAGCAACAGTAAATGAGCTGATCTTCAAGCAACACTGCCCAAGCACGAAGCAATGTATTGAGGGCTCCATTCCATTCTGTTTGGGCTACACTTCTTAAATTGCGCAGTCATCATAGATTTTATATTTATAGGGAGGAAAACAGCATATAAGAGCAGGGAGCACTTACAGAGTTGATGTGCCACTGACCTGCCTTTGCAAATTGATATTGGCATTCCCAGTCACGCCATTAGAAGAAAGGCAGAATTTTTTCAAAAAGCTTTAAAATATATACAAAAATGTGAGGAGTTGGATAAAAGAGATAATCTCATTGTTGCCATGGGTTACTCAAGCTAGTCTAGCCCTTTAGCCTTCCTTGCCTTTTTCTTCCTGCTGTCTTTGTCCATTATACCTGTCACACAAAAAAATCATAGCAGAATTTTGAGCTGTTCTGAAGCGATTGGTTTCACAGCAGAGAAAGTATGGACAAATCTGGATAGAGGAAGTTGCCAATCAAGGAAATTACCAGCAGTACAAATGTATCTGCATGAACATTAATTAGCCTCTCTTCATTGTGAAGTTAATTGGACAGTGGAGTAGGTTCTGCAGGAAAGATGTGGCTTCTTCTAATTGCAACTTTCAGATAAGCCCTAAATAAATATCTGACTGGAGAGAGTTATTGAAAGCAAGCATCTCATATTAATGAACATCATTAGTGCATTGACACTCATATACCTGTTAAAGAAAACAATCAGGGTGACTGTCAAATTCTATAGGGCGGTCCCTGCCACCATTGGTATCCTTCTGATGTGTTATAGTAAGAACTTCCATGCTAGCTGTGGATAACAGCCAACACATCTGGAGTTTGCCAGTTTGTGGACAGCTGCTCTAGGCAATGTGGTATCTATTACAGAATGTAGCAGCTAAACAGCCATTGAGCCCACCTTGTTTTATCTTCTACTGGAGATCTTTTGGTTGTTTAAAGATTGCTTTTGCTAAACAGGCCAAAATGTCTTAGATAAATTGGGCCAAGAATAGGATTGCCAGATCTCAGGGGCTGGCCCTAAGTGTGCAGTTTTCATAAGAAAGGGGGAGACAAGGTCGCAAATTTGTCCATTTTGGGGGGGCTAGGTGCCAGGTGAGAAGAAAGTGCTGTATGCAAATCTACAGCTCAGCCGGCCAACCAGCACCTTGCTACCATTTCCAAGGCATAATTAATTAGTTCCTGCAACTTGCAAAGACTCTCCACGTGAATTATGTATTTACTTAGTTAGCTTCATCCTTCTTTCCCAGGGCTCACCTGCTGCTCTGCTCTGCATGTACCTTCTGGCTAGAAGCAAGGAGGCTAGGATAAATGTTATTTATCCCAAGTAAGTGAGAAGGAATAATCCTCTCATTTCAGTTTGATCAGGGAATATCCCCTTTAGCTAAGATTCCTGCCTTCATTTCCAGAGAGGAAATACATAAACTCTCTCTCTCTCTCTCGTTCTGTCTTTCAATCTCTGTGCATATATGTTTAAATGATTTAATATTTAATGTACAACACCTAACAACATCATGAGGAGCTGTCCATAAGTCTCAGGTTTTGGCCTGAGATGATCTTGAACTGGCAAACTTAGACAGGAGCCATGGAAGGGAACTGGGGCCAGGAAGGGAAAGATTGAGATATTTAAATTCATACAGTATGAGGGACTGTAAGTTTATTATTTCATGGACATCCTGTGATTTGAGAACATTGCTACAGCCTATCATTTTATGGGATTGGACACTTATGTTGTGTTTGTATTGCAGCTCTGTATCCATATGCATACTTCTGCAATACTACTGTATGCCCTTGACCAAAGAACAGTAGACTCCTTCTATCTGGGATGGTTGTCCTCCTCCACTGAGCATGCAGCTTCAGAAGGGATGCACACGGAGTGGTGAGGGAGGACGAAGTCACCTGCCCTAACCAGCCAGATCAGCCAAATCAACCCTGGCAATCAAGAGGGTGAGAGATGTTGCAACCAGACCACCCTCACATCCTACAATACTTAAAACATTTATGATTTTCATGGAAATTAAGGATACATATTTAAGTAGCAGATTTCCAATTCTGTTCAGAAACAGATAACTATATTGTACTGTCCATTTTAAAAAATATGCTAGGGGATCCACTGCATATTGCCCCTGAATAGCTTATGACTGGCACACGGAACCTGCTATCTTAGCTTATTCTTCTAACTCATTGATCTACAATTGTGAAAATAAACTTAAAAGTGGCTTTTATTTTTAACCTTGTCAAACTCAGGGCAGGTTTTATACATTCTATGAATAGAAAAGTAGACCTTTTGCTTAATATTAAAACAATGTTTGGGGTGGGGTTTTTTGTTTGTTTGTTTGTTTGTTTTATTTTGTTTTGTTTTGTTTGGGGGTGTTTAGTTTTGCTTTGTTTTTCTGGGACTTCAAGACTGAGCAGCTTGCACCACCAACCCACTTTGCAGAGGCTTGTCTCTCTAAATGCAGATGAGTGCATCATGTTTGTAAGACCCGTCTATTCCACAGCTTAACAAATGAGCTGCTCTCTGTTAATGCACAATATTCTTCAATGTCAATCTGTTTTACCTCTGCTAAAAAAGGAAAAGAAAAGTCTAATAATTTAAATTGGTTAGCATTTGGGACTGAAACTACTGCTTGCTTGCTTTCAACAACATCCCTAATAAGATACTAACCCCACCAGAATCGCAATAGAAAAGTTTCAGCTTAAGAAAGTTTCAATAAGGTCTTGGAATGGTCTTACAAATCTCCTCAAAATAAATCTCCAATAGATTCTTCCCTTCCCCTATCATTCCCATGAGTAATTTTTACCATTGTTATGGCTGACGATTGGGGGGGAAATATTTAAGAGCATAAAACTCAGATTCTTCAATACATAATTCTTTTTTGTACTTCTTGTAAGGCCAAGAAACTGTGTTTACTCCCATTATTTCAGACCAATATATTTATAATCCCACCATGTGCTCAAGGAATACAGATGCCATGATGCATCCATTAACTTGATCATAAATCATTTCATGATGGCCCATACTTGCTCTTTCTGCTACCACACTTGCATGAAAATATTCTTATAACAAATCAGTTTCAAGAAATCATTAAGTTCATGCTAGCTACATATGAATAATGCAATGTTTATATTATGTCTTACCAACTGGTAGCTTCTGAATTTGGGTAAGCCTCAGTAGTGGATACTTGATCCCACATCATTCTGAAGCAACATTATAGCAATTAGAGAGATCAGCTCAGGAGGAAGTAAGATCTCAGTACCTTGCTGCCCATTTCAAGATAAGCAAGTTGTTTATCTTGAACTGGCAGGAGAAAATCACAATTATATAGAAAAATGTAGCAATCTGTCAGTGATCCTGGAGATCCAGCAAAAAGACAGTGCCTAAAACATCATGGAATTACATAAACAGGGGACATTGTCTTGCACTAATAACCCAAAGGCAACAACCTCTAATTCTTGAGAATCGAGCTGTAAAATGTACAAAGCATAGTAGTCCTTCTTCTCTCTCTCTCTCTTTCTCTTTGTGTAGTTTAACATCTATGCTAGTCCAAAACTATAAATAGATGTATCACAACTAGAAATATTTTGTCTAAGTCGCCTTATATTTGCAGCATTCCAGTGGAAATCATTTCATAGCTAAAGGGCAAAAGAGAAGGGTAAATCAGCTTGCTTTAACAAGAGCTTTAAGCATCAGCACGATTCAGATTGCTTTGAAGAAAGCACAAAATTAATCTTCTTGTAGCTCTGCATGCAAGGAAGTGCCAGCATACAAGGCTCTGCTCAAAGGCTTTGTCTTGACAGCCTATAGATGTTGTGTCACATAAAAAACAAGATTTGGTGCCTCTTATGGCAGGCAGGGGAATGCAGAAGCTCCATCTCCAGGGAGCTGTAAGCTGGACAATGCTCTTTCTGGCATTCATCCATGGCAAGAGGCATGTGACAATACATAACGTAAATGGTCTTGTCTCAGGCAATCTGTGAAAGGCCAGGGCTGGTACTGAGCTTGTACCTAATAAAACATGATTGGTGGGAGGAAATGATGGGTACCTTTTCTTTTTATACGCTTAATATTATTGCATGTTTCCTCTCTCTGCTTATACAATAAGTACAATAAGTACTTATTGTATAAGTACTTATTGTACTTATTGCACAGTAAGTACAAAAACTTATTGTACAATAAGTTTTGAGGACAACATAGGGAAAGAAAAATACCACCATAATATATGGGGTGAGAATCCAGTGCTGTGCTTCTGTTGGATCTACTGCTTCTACCAGCAAAATCAAGGCTTTATTTCCTTCCTCATTTCATCCCGCTGTGGCACTGAAAAATGGTACCAGAAGACTGGGAACATTGGAACTCCCTCCATAGGGAAGCTAGGATAGCTCCTTCTTTGTTGTCTCTTCAGTGACAGGTTAAGACCTTTCTTTTCCAGCAAGCCTTTGGAAGTTGGTTTTTAATGAGAAAAGGGCTTTTTAGGATGTTCTACTATTTTTTAGTCTTCATTCTAGAATCATAGAATCATAGAACTGAAAGAAACCACAAGGGCCATCGAGTCCAACCCCCTGCCATGCAGGAATGCACCATCAAAACATTCCTGGCAGATGGCCATCCAACCTCTATTTAAAAACCTCTAAAGAAGGAGACTCCACCACACTCTGAGGTAGCGTATTCCACTGTCAAACTGCTCTTTATGTCAGGAGGCTCTTCCCGTTTCATTGCTCTGTGTCCAAAGCCTTTTCCGCATGATGGCGCTCTCCCGTGTTGTCCCCTCAAAATCTTGTCAGCACTTCTGCCAGGATGGGAGCGTGTTCCCAATGCTTCTCTCTGCTTGTGACTGGCTGCCTATGGAAGGGAGCACGAGGGACACACTCCATTCTTCTGGATTGCAGCCGGCCCTCTTCCAATGCTGCAGTCGGAGAGGAAACACGTAGATTGCACTTCTGGCCCTTCTGCATGGCCAGCTGCAATGGAAGGCTCATGTGATCAGGCGTCATTGACAGAGTTTTCCTGTCACTGTTATAGCCCATGGTCATGCCAGCTGGCAATGCAAGAAGGGTGTGACTGCAATGATGTCATGTGGAAGTGTTGTCCTGGCCTGCTCCTCTTGAAGACCCGTGCTGGGATTCCATCGTCATGCAGAAAGGGCTCTAGTCTCTGGAGCAGCAGAAAACAGGCTTGCTCCATTTGACATCCCTTCAAATATTTAAACATAGCTATCATGTTGCCTCTTAACCTTCTCCCTAAGTTGCTTTTCATAGGGCATGGTTTTAAAGTAAGATTTAGTTTTTAATTCTATTGTTGAATTTTGCATGTTTCTAACTATATGTTTTCTTATTCTATTTTCTGCCTTTTGTAAACCGCCTTGATTCCCACTCTGGGAGAAAAGTGGGATATAAATAAACAGATGTGTGGATGGATGCATGCATCAATGCACAGATGCCTTTCAGAGAGAGGTTTGGGAGACACAGAAGGTTGCAGTATGGAGGAGGAAAGGAAGAAAGACATGATTCAGTTGTGGAAAGCAATGGGCCTAGTGGAAGTAGACCACTGGATGCTGAACATTAAAAAATATAACAATTGTGAATTTCACAAATAAAAACAGCATTGAAAAGGGAAAGTCAGCCCAGTAAAGCCTGAGATCTAAATACAATGGTACCATTGTTTTTCTTCTTCACTTTTTCTTTTTCCTTCTGCTCTTGCTCCTTCTTCTATTATGCATTTATAGCCCACCTTTTCCCCAAATTGTTGTTATGCACCTTCAAATAATTTCCAATTCATGGGGGCCCTATCATGAGGTTTTCTTGGCAAGATTTGTTCAGAGTTTTGCCTTTGCCTTCCTCTGAAGCTGAAGGAGTGTGACTTACCCAAGGTCTCCCAGTGGATTTCCACGGCTGAGTGGAGATTCAAAACCTAGTCTCCAGAGTAGTTGTCTAAAGCTCAAGCTGCTACATCATGCTGGGACTCAAGATGGCTGGCAAATTATTAAAACTCATGCAGACTAAAAAACACACATTATTAAAACCAATACAGCTTAAAAACATACTAACACATAATAGTATACATATATAACACATGTATAATTTTAAAAAGCAATTTAACAATCTGTAGTGTTAAAACTATTTAAAATTCATTAAAAGACATAATATAAAGTCAACCGCACTCTGTTAAAAGGCCATCTCAGTCAGTTCCTAAAAGTTCAGTGGAACAGGAAAGTTTTCACTTGTTGGAAAGAGAAAGAGGAAGGAACCATCCTACCATCCCTTAGACAATTCCAAAGTCTGGGAGCAGCCACAAGGAAAGCCTTCTATTTTCTTCCCACCAAACACGCCTGGAAAGATAGCGGGACAGTGAAAAAGGCCTTTCCTGAAGATCTTAGAACTCAAATAGGCTCATACAGGGAGACAGAGTCCTTCAAATATCCTGGGCCCAAGCTGTCTAAGGACGTTAGAAACAATGCAGTGTGTTTGTAAAACTTAAAAAACAGGAGAAAATAAAAAGGTCTCACCTGGCACTCAAAGGACCACAACTTAGATACCAGGTGAGTCTCTCTGAAATGAATAAGTAACATGATTGAAAAGCTATCTTTTTCATAGGCACTCACTTCCTGTTGTTTGACAGTAGACCACTGATCCATGCAAACATCAAGACAATTTCTGATTATTTGAATCTTGGATAACTTGTATTCATTTTTTTTTTCTGTGCCTGTCTTCGCAGCACATGGTTTCACAGTTTTATTTTTCATAGCAAGCTGTTCTAAAGGTAGTTTGGAAAGAGACAGATATAAATACATAAATAAAATTATATCAATATGTAAAAATAGCAGGGCTGTGCAGATTTATTTGCTCATTGTTCAGATGCTGAATTGAATTATGATTAATATTGTGAAGCATTATTCAGCAAGAGAATGCTGAAGGCTAATTTACATGGAGAAGTGTTTTTAATTGGGCTGACTTGTGGTGTGGAACAGTGTTCCATGGCTACAGATAAGGTTTTGTTTTGTTTTTTAATTAAAGTAAAGGGCTTTCCAACCCTAATGGGTATATATGAAACAGAGATCACCATCTAGCAAAGTGAAGCTTTTTCCCACTAAAAGCAACGATTTATGATAAGTTGTTGAGCCAGTTCTCTTTTGCTCTATAGCACAGAAAGCTTTTCCATGAAGGCAGCTCCTATCTTGCTGCCATCTCCAATTCCTATCTCTGGCTCCTCGTCTACAAGTTTCCCTAAAGTCAAGGCTCATATCCATGCTCTGTGGGTATATTTACACATGATTATTTTGGACGCCAACCTGGGGGTGACATTCCATCTTCCAGTGGTGCCAGTTTTTTCCGGGAGAGTTGACATAGACCAAAAACAGTATCAAACAATGTTCTTAAAGATGTTAGTTTCCCAAAGAAAAAATTAAATATCTTTGTTTTTCCCTTTTCATCCAGAAAAAAATGATAAGAGTACAGCACTGAATGTATATTCTTGAACAAGTCTGTGGTGAAGCATACATGCACTAAGTGCCATCTCATAGCAGAAGAGAGGCAGAACGTACAAGGGTGGGAACTCTGGAGGGCCAATTTAATCCCCTCTGGACCTCCCATAGGCCACATATACACATACCAGCAGAGTTAGATAACAAATTGTGCTGTAGAAATTAGACAGCAGTGGAGAAGAACCATTTAAATGAGCGGTGGGGAAAATGCTCACCCCTCAAGGTCATGTTTAAGGGCCACCAAGGCTCACCATATCCTCAACTTTTGGAACCAGTTTTTTTTAATTATTATTTTATCCTGAATATGACCAACAAGCTTCCCCAAGGTTTGAGGTTCATCACTTGCCATTTTGCTGCACTTGGGCAGGTCATGAGGCAAGTCAGCTTTTTTTAAGTCCCAAGACGAACTTTTTTCCAAAGAGCTGCCAGCACTAACTCCTGAAAGATACTGTAGTTTTCTAGACTCAGAGTACAGGATTTCAAAGATGGGATGAGAGATGCTCTGGGGATCAGTGTGCAGAAAGGAATTCCTCAGACACAGAAACCTTATCCAGACTTAAAGCAGATGATGAGTTTGTGTAAAAAGGTTCTCCTTCCCACATTGAGGATCCAACCATGCTCCCCAGAGTTTTTTTGGGGGGTGCCATTAGCCATTTGGGGGGTGTTTAGAGAGATAGATGGCTGGTGAAAATGGGGAGTGTTTGCCTCTGAGTTCCCATGGGAGTCCGCTATAACTCCCCAACCCTGAGAGTGGCCCACTCCTCATATAAACCAGGTGTTTTGATTGTTTTAGATGGTTTGTAGCAGTTTGCCTTGAGTTTTGGGAGAGATCAAAAATGGTCTTGGGAACAATCTGTGGCCTGCAGGTTGTGTGTTGCCCACTCAGTGCTTAATGCATGAGTGGAATATAAGATGAGCCCTCGTGGAAGTAGGTCAATGGAGTCTCTAGGTCAGCATTCTGTTCCCACAGTAACCAACCAGATGTCTATGGGGATCTCCTGAGCAACACGTTAGTACAAAAGTGTAACATAGTAGTCAATATAATTCTTCACAGTTCCATTCTGCATTTAATTTAAAACTGAAATCATGGGAAAAGATAAAATAAATAAGAAGATGCTATGGGGAGTTTTAAAGAGTTGAATCAGCCCTGATTGATTTAAATAACTGTTATTGCTAGTAGTTCCTCACTGGAGCCTTGAAACTGGATCAGAGCACTCATGGGAGATAAGTAGATATTTCTGCGAGCAAGGATTGCCACATGAAAAGTCTGCTATACCTTTTGTCTGTACTCTGATCCCACCACACACAGAATAGTTATTCACATATGGGCAAAAGGTACAGACAAAAATGTCAGGCTACTTTTCTACAGCCTTAGGTGACAGTGATAAAGGTTAATATTCCTGTCTAGAACAGAGGTGCCTGACAGATGATATCTAAGGGACTCTGGGTGTCTTTAAACAATAAGATACGCATTATATGCTTTATGAAGAAAGGGCAGCCATCTGTGCTTCGGACAAATTGTGGAGGGAAAAGAAAAGAACTAAAAGAATGAAATAGTAGGTTGTGATGTTAACTGCAAAAGTCTGAATGAAAAAAGTTTTCTTTTCTTTTATGTAAAATATTTTATTAACATGTATTTAGTATATAAACAACATATAGGGGATTACAAAGACAAACAGTAAATAAACAAACAGAGATACTCTTAACATCTAACCTAATACTAAATTAAACTAAACTATAACTAAATCAAAAGGGGGGCAAAAATACATATTAATGACTTCTAACCAGCTTTTGGTTCTAAGATAATCTGCAAGATATACTTCTGCTAGTGTGTCTACTAATCACACTACTGCCTACTATTTAATAACTATAACTTGGGCTTCAAAGCCAATAATTGACTTTTTTCCCCAACAGTCTCTTTGATATACAATCAGTTTATCCCAGTCTTTGTTAAGTTTAACTAAAGGTCCTTCCTTAAATAAAATAGTTAAGTCAAAGATTTTCCAAGGTGAGAGAAGATTGTGTTACAGTTACTTGGATGGATGCTCTATTTCTTTATACAGCAAAAAAAGGTGGAGTAAGTCCATTGCATTTATGAAATTTATATTAAGCAGGGTTGCCAAACTGGGGTATGTATATACATATTTTATTGAGGTCTGCAGGTCCAGAAGGTCCTAGATGTTGAAAGAAACCCAAAATCAAGATAAAAATGGGGTCATGTCTGCAAGTATTTATTTTAAGAATGTATTTATAAAAGTATGTATAAAAATGTATTCCCTTGTATCTATTTTAGCTGTTATCCAGATCTTGTGAGATTTGTTGAAGGCAATCACAAACAATGTTAGACGGCAGTTCCAAGGAATACTCTGAACTGTGCGGCCTCCTAGGCCTGACCCAGCATTCCTCTAGGTCAGCCATTTTCAACCGTTTTCTGGTGATAGTTCCTTTAGGAATTCTTCCCAAGTTCCAGGGCTCCTCTCTCAAACAGGAATATAACATGAAGAGATAGACAGAAAATTATTTATTATTGAACACCAAGAAATCTTGAACATTCTGACATAAAGACTGTATAAAATTAAACATCTAGCAGGCCTAATCTGATCCTTAAACTTGGTGCTTTTCTGCAAGTTTCATGATACTGGGCTCCAAATCAGACAATGATAGTCAAGGAAACTGTCAAACCATGTGTTGGAAAGACGTTATAAATAGGAGGGAGACTATTGACTCCACATAAGTTTGTCGCTTGAGTCATTCATCAGTTCAGTTACAGGGACTCCATAAACCTTTGGGGCTCCTCTTCTCACAGTTTGTGACCCCCTTCAAATGTGCCAGGGTCCCCTTGGGGGCCTTATGGCCCCTGTTGAGAATGGCTGCTCTGAAACAGAGAATGTTGGCTGGTGAAACTGTTTTCCTCTCTTCAACATGGCCTGTCATATCAAGTACTAAAAGTCCCAGAGCTCCTTATGCATAGGAAGGAAGGAGAGATATTTGATGGGAGAAGAAATCAAAGGACTGCAAGATACTGGGAGCAAATACGGCTACCTCTTCTGATAGGATTTGTGGGCTCCTAAGTCTGTCTAATTCACTTGTCATAGTTTTAGTGCAACTTTGGAGAATGTCATCTGTGCATTAGACTACAGATTCAAAACAACTTATAACATTTGTTTTCCCTTTCTGTTAACTGCTAATGTATATGATATTAGAGCCTGAAAGTCTGAAGGAAACTTCTGAATCTCAACTGCCAAGTATTTCATAGATCTTAATGAGAATTTTCCTTGTAAAATGTTGCAGCTGAAGGAAAAAGTTGCAATCTTCAAGTAAAGGGCATATTTATGTTATTAAATCAGATTTACAAAGTAAGTAAGTAAATAAATAAATAGCTGCCACTAATTTTATTACTGACCAAATGTTAAAAAGTTAGCATAGGTACATGCTGTGTTTTTGTTCTGAGAACTGAAATTCAATAAAGAATGGAGCTCAATATCCATTTACAAAAATCATCTCTTCATTGATACTCCCATACTTTTTTTCATGTCAACAGTATAATTTAGGATGCTGGAGGAATCCTTCTGTTGCTGCTGTTGTTAAAAAATCAGAAGTAAGAAATCTTTACTTATCTACTTATAATCCATAAATCTGTCAATAGATCCCTAATTCACCTTCTGTTCGCTACCCAGCCATAGCGTTCTAACTTTCTAGAATCAGGTGTCTTCTTCTGTTAAGTTATAAGAAACTGTAAAACACCTACAAGCACTTTTTTTCTTTCTCCTTCTCATTTCTTCTCCCTTCTCCCCTATACCAGAGCCTGGGTTACAGCTCTAGACAGATTAAGTTGTAGTTGCCCATCTGCTACTGTAAACATAACTTGAAATGGCTATTTAGGTGTGATGTTTGTTAGTGAAAGGGGATATCCTCTCAAGCAATATTTACTTATCACACAGTGCTACTTGTACAGGAACCATAAAGCAATCATGCGCTGTTAGCTGGCCAGCCAGATGTCAGAGAGAGATACACAGCCCTATAGAGTCTCCTGTTCATGATTGAAGCTCACCAAGAGGCCACTGCTCAGCAGTGAGCTAAAAGGACGTGGAGTAACTGCTGCCTGTAGGCCAAATGACATATAAAGGCAACATTAAATGCATCTAACAATTCAAGTTTTTTTTAAAAAATACAAATTGTATCAGCTTGTTGAAGCTGATAGTTAATAGGACCAGAAAATGTCCAGAAAATTGAGGAAGAAAAAGTAATCCTTTCCTCCCTGGCTGCAATTCTCAGGAAAATCCCTCTTCTGAAGCTAGTATTTGCTTGCAGGCAGGGAATCCCCTATTGGCATCTGCTCTGATCAAAGCAAATTAGAATCCAGAAGGAAGTCTCTCTCTCTCTCTCTCTCTCTCTATATATATATCTGTATCAATAATTACTGTTGCTTGGAAAAGAAGTAAGAACCAGCACAGATGTTCCCAGGCCTGAGTCCAGATTCTGGACTACATTGGAGTGAAGGAAAATAATAATTATGTCTGTTGAATATTGATACTCTCCATAGGAGTCCTGATATGGATTCTGGAAAGATCTGATCACTGCTAGCCGGTAACACTTACTTAGGTATTAAATAGGCTAACCATCAGCTCCTAGTATCCCTACCAACCAAACAGTACTGTACAGCTATTCTTTCTTTGCTAATGAGTTTTCTTTGGTAAGAAGAAAATAGAAGAAGTGATGAGGAAAGAATAAATTAGATTACTAAAAGACAAAGATTTAAATTGTCTCAACCCTTTCCCCACCTAAAATTCCATGAAAAAGGAAAGGAGATCTCACAAAAAGCTTTGGCTAGAAATCCCACTAGGCTGAGGCCATTTCCACACCTGGTTTTTAAAACGGTGCAGAGCGTCCTCCAGGGAGGACGTCTGCACCTGGGAGCGGACTGAGTCGGACCTACTTAACGTAGATCCGCACCCCAGCCCGCTCCAGAACAACCTGAAGTGGTCGTCCAGCGTGCTTTTGAAAAACCTGTTTCTTGAGGTTTTTCAAAAGCATGGAGCACGCCAGCACACCCTTATGCTCGCATTGGTGCGAGCCTGCGATCTGCCGGGGGCAGGCTTTAGGCTGGCGAGCTTCAGTCTCGACCAACCGGAAGCCGCCATTTTCATCCCTGGAGCAGTGTGGAGCGGCGGCCACACACTGGTCTGGAGCAGCGTGGACTGGACCAGGGAGCCCAAAAGTCCTGTGAGTAGTGTCACGGGGCGATTCCCTCGCCCCATGCGGAAATGGCCTGAGAGCACACACAGCCTGATTTCCATCAACCACAGGCTTCTTGCATTGAATCTCTCATCTACAAAAAATCATTTATTTGAATGCAGACTATTAATTATGAGTGTTGAATGATACATAATTAAGAACTCCATGATTCTTTGGGGAAATGCATGCATGCGCATAATAGTGTGGGTGTGTATGTGGATAGGTGTGTGCATGCGGATAGATAGTCTATGTACATGTGTGTGAGAGTGTGAATACACACACACACACAAGACTCGGTCCCAGAGACTGAAATCTGAAGTGAATGGTGTGACCTTTTGTCACTGTATATCGTGAGGTCCTAAACTGTGTCAGTTTTAAAAGGACTCGTTATATTCAGAGTTTCCTCACAACCTCAGGCTCTAAGCTATACTTTGCTTAGTTTTAGCATAGATCCAGCATTCATCCTCATGCTCTTTCATCTTGGAGAAAGGTACAAGTATTTTATTTTTCATGTAGAAGGAATATTCAAAATGCTTAGGATGGGTTATTTTCAGCTAAGAGAAAAGAAATGCAAGGAGGGGAAACTTAAATTGTTTTTCCTGTGTTCTATCTTCCTATATATGTCACAGAAGCTTTTTTTTAAAACAAAAACAAAACTCCGCTTTTGAAATTATATTGATATTCTGTAACATGCACACACATATCCAACCACTTTGGATTTCCATTTATAGTCAGACCTCCACATTTATGGAGTTAGAGACCAGAGGTGGAGTTTTAAAGGGCTGCATGGCCCAGACAGAACTGCCAGAGGGAAGATTCAACCAGAAGAGAAGTGCTTGAGATAGAGGAGGCAGGGGTTGGAGAAACTTGTAAATAATCAAATTCATGAAAGTTAAGTTCACAAATATGGAGGGCTAACAGTATTTCCATCTTCACCTGCTGCAGCTTGAAAGCTCAGTGTGGAAGATAAAACTTAAAAAGAAAAATACTGTAAAATGGAATGATACTACAAAATAGACAAAATAAAATAGCAATGGCTTTTCCTCAGTCCAGTGTGAAAAACACAGTAAACTGTGAACTGCTATATTATTTTATACATGTGACAATAATTCTACTACCAGCCCACCCAAGCCTTTGTTCATTTCCATGTATGCCTGCATAATTTGAGAGACACAGCCCACCTATGCAAATACCCTATATTGTTACGTAATAGAGATTTCTGCACAGCAAATTGTTCCAGACAATGATGTCTGGTAAACAATAGAAGTTTTCAACAAACACAAAATGAGCTGTCCAAGCTTCCTTTACAATTTATTTACTTCAGAATTTGTGTGCTGTCTTTCGTGTCAAAACTCTCACAAGATAATTTGCACCAAAAACATAAAATCTGAGTTCAAGACTTCATTGAGCCATGTAATTCAGTGGGTCACCTTGGGTGAGTCATTCTCCCTCCTACCCCCCCCCCCTTCTCTTTCTTTCTCTCATCCTGGCCTAGCTCATAGGGTTGTTGAGGGGATAAAATGGAGAGAAGTTTTCTCTGGTCATGCAATAGGATATGGCAAAATTTGTACAGTTAAAAAAGGCCTTTTCTGCACCCCAGCGCTATCCTCTCATCACAATCCCAGCATCACCTATACTGGAATGGGAGTGTGTTCCCAATGCTCCTCTCCACACACAAAGGCTGCCTGTGGAAGAGAGTGTGAGGGATATGCTCTATCCTTCCAGACTACAGCTGGACTTCTTTCCATGCTGCAGCAGGGGAGGAAACACATAGATTGTGCTTCTCGCTTTTCTGCACAGCTGGCTACAATGGAAGGCTCACACGGTATAGCCCACGCTTGTACCGGCTGGTGATGTGAGAAGGGCAGAACCGTGACAATGTCATGTAGAAGTGTCATCACAGTCCACTCCTCTTGTGTCCCCATACCGGGATGCTGTCATCATGCAGAAAGGGCCAAAGTCAGTTAACAAAGTAGATGTGTTCCTGGGTTAGACTTCTTTAACAGAAACTTTGGTGCCAGAGATATAAATAACATGTAAAGAATAAGTATAGGTTCCAATGCCACAAAAAAGAGAAGCAGTTCAACATTTTCAACAAGCTTTCCTTCAAACATTATGCATGTATGAAATTAAACAACCAGGTCTGGTAAGCCTTCCATCAGTAAACAAAAATATTTTGAATCCTCAAGGGACCACTTGAAAGCTTCTTTCAAAATGCATCCTGGATTATTCTTTTTTCTTTCAGCAGCCTCCAATTTTCAATTTCCATTGTGGTGACAAAACATGTGGATCTATGTTTTTTCAACATGCCAGAGTAGCAAGTAAGACAGGCTGCTTTCCCCTTTTCTTTCTCTTCTGTTCTCTATACATACTCAGTCAGTGATTCTGGAGGCGGCTGTTTATCTTGCCCATTGTACATAAACACACAACGCTACAATAGCATCACCTAGAGTAGAATCCTATACTTTCCCAGATCAGGTTTTATTGCACTGTTTATTGCAGACACACTGCTGAGATCCAACACTGATCTTTCCCCAGCCCTCCTTCACCATCCTCTCAATGCTGATGTGGAAAGGAAAAAACAAAACAAAACATCACAGCTAGATAGAAGACATTATGGGCTGGGCTGCCATAAAAAAGCTGTGAAAAGGAGCTTTGTTAAATGACATATACTCGGTAGGTAGAATTGTAATGCGAATACAGGCTATTAATTTGGTAAATAAATACATGCCAGCAAGATAAAGGAGGATCTGAACTGGGTCTAAAGGCTGTCTGATCATCCTGTCTGATCTCAGAAGCCAAGCAGGATCAGCCCTGCTTAGTAGTTGGATGGAAGAATACCAACAAATACCAGGTGCTGTGGGCTATATTTCAGAACGAACTGTCAAAACCACCTCTGAGTATTCCTTGCCTAAGAAAATCTTGTGAAATTCATGGGGTTGCCATAACTCGCAAAGCAACTTGAAGGCATGTACACACATACATTTACATTCAATAGCTCATTCCACTCTCTTTGAATGCACTGACCAAGCTCTAAACTCTGCTTCTGCTAACCTCTTACTTCCAATTACCTTTTTGATGTGACTGTGATCTAATTAGGTTTGTCAGTAAGTAGTAGTGTGTACTAATGCAAGAAATTGGTCCAGCTGGTGGGTGAACTAGACACAAAATACAAAAGCACCTGGGAACCTTTTATTAGAACTGTGGTGCAGGAACCACTTTTCTATGGCTGCATCCCAAGGCACTGCTGTAATATTTAAAAATTTAAAGGCCCACCACCTGATAACCATGCTCACCCATTGTTACCACTTGATAGACCCATGAGCAATTATTATTTAAGATGCACTCATTTGATTGGCACTGGTCGCATAGCACAGAGCCTTTACATAATGCAGCAGCAAACCATGTGACAAAACCACACAAGAACACTTCCATCGTGTGACAGTTGTAACATCTAAAGGTCATCTGGGTTATATCTTCTAGACCAGTGCTACTCAAAGTGGTGGCCCAAATGGCATTGGCAATCAGTCCATGGAGAGTTTCCAGGAAAGAAACAGTTGTAGCCAATGGGCACAAATATAGTACCAGTTCCTGGGACATTAGGATTAAAAACTGTGAATCTCCCATATTGATAGCCTGGGAAGCTCTATCCTAGACAGTGTTTGGAACTGTTGAGTCACAAGCAAAATAGTTACCTCTAAAAGGCTACCAGAGCACTAGCATGGTACCGTGGTTTGAGCATTGGACTACAACCCTGGAGACCAAGGTTTGATTCCCCACAGAGGCCATTTCTGCACTGCACTGTTGTAGTGCTATTATTCCACTTTCAACATCCTGTGGAATTCTGGTGTTTGTCATTTCTGAGGCACAAGAGCTCTCTGACTGAGAATTCTAAAGGCCCCTCTCTAAACTCCAAACCCCAGAATTCCACATGATGTTGAAAGTGGAATAAGAGCACTATAACAGTGTAGTGCGGAAATGGCCTAAGGCATAGAAAGGTGACCTTGGGTGCCTCACATACTCTCAGCTCCAGAAATTCCCATGATAGATAAGTTGGAAATGACTTGGAGACACATAACAACAACAAAGAGCTACAATTCTTAGGGAATGAGCACATTTCAAATGTAACTCAAGTAGTAGAACTGAAGTTATTTTATTAGTGTAACAAAGACACTTTTTGGCCATTTCCACCCTACATTGTTAACAGTGCTATTATTCAACTTTCACCATCCTGTGGGGTTTTGTAGGGTTTGTAGTTTACTGAAACCAAAGAGCTCTCTGGCTGAGAATTCTAAATGCCCTTCCCTAAACTACAAACCCCAGGATTTCACAGGATGTTAAATGTGGAATAATAGCACTATAACAGTGTAGGGCGGAAATCATCATTAGTTTCATTGAGTAGTGCTTTCTGATCACTTTTACAAGTAACATTTTCTAGTTATTTGTACAGTTATCTGCAAAGGACATTTTAAGGCATTTTAGAGACACCTGAGAGGAAATTTTCAAGTTTTGTACCATTCTCTTACTAATTGTAAGGACCTTTTTTAAGAAAAGAAGAAGAAATGAAATGTAATGAAAAAAATAATGAACAATGCAATGAATCGTACGTTGTTTTATAAAGTACATGAGAAATGGAAATATTACATTTTAAAAAGTCGTTTTTCAACCTCTGCCCATAGATTCCTCCATCCCTGAGCCAGAGTGGTATAGTGGTTTGAGAGCTGGACTATGACTCTGGAGACCAGGGTTTGAATCCTTGCTTGGTCATGGAAGCCCACTGAGTGACCTTGAGAAAGTCACACTCAGACTGAGAGGAAGTCAAAGACAAACCCTCTCTCAGCAGACCTTGCCAAGAAAACCCTGTGATATGGTCACCTTAGGGTCACCATAAGTTGGACACAGCTTGAAGGCACACAACAACAGTAGCAAGTTTTCTTTCATTGGCTTCTATCCTCTCATCCTTCTTAAGGAAAGTAGGAAAAGTACATGGGGGAATCTGGCACACAAAATAATATTCTATCATCTCTTTACGTCTTTCTGTCTACCTATAAATCTACACAGGTTGGAGTTTACACCTCCAAACTGAAGGCAGAGGTAGCAGCCATAAAATATGACACACAATATCGTTATCCAGGAGGTGTGGATAGGATTACCCCGAAGATGAGAGAAGAGAGAGCGGACTAGCTCTTTTAGTCCATTATTGCTCTCTTAAGTGAGTAGTGATAGTTAGAAGTAAACTGTGTTTGTGTTCATACAACCTCTTCATGTGACTGGACAAGCTGAAGACTTATTCCTACTGTCAATCTCCACATGAAGACACTCACCTCTCCATATGAGAGATAAGGGATGGGGACAGGGCTAGGCTTCTCTTTCCCCTCACATGTTCAGGTTAACCCTATCTTGAATGACCTTCTGGGCTGAATCTGCTATATAAAAGTCAAAGTTTGTGAGTGAGCTTGTCTGTTTGTCTGCGTCAGGCAGGCGAAGACCTCACATGATTGGCTGGCTGTGAAGATTCTATGGAATCCTGGGGTTGGCAGTTCAGGGAGGGGCCTTTAGAATTTTCAGCCAGAGAGCTCAGGCCAGTTGCTATGGAGACGAAGCCTAGCAACAAGAATGTGGGCAGTGTATTCCCTCAGGAACCCAACCTCTGTATGTTAATAACTCTGATTACAGCTTGGATTGGGGAATATGGGGGAAAGTTGCAGGTACTCAACAATACGGTTTGGGGAATTGGAGACACGGGATCTCAAATCTGTGTATTTCAACCGCATTTAATTCCAGAGGTAAGGTAAGGTAATTCCTAAGATATTTCTAACAAGTATTACCTATGAGAAGATACAATCGCGGGCAACGCCAGGTAAATATGCTAGTGAGAAATACATGTGTTATGTGTTTTTATGCTTGTTCTTGAAAATGTAGAGATATATTTTCCACTTATTTTCCCTTTAAAAGCATATGTTACAGATAAATTTAGTTTCAGGGGCAGGATAAGTAAGACCAGCCATGAGATTTTGGCTCAAAAATTTCTTGCAGAATGGAATGTGAGTAGGGCTGAATCCATTTCTTCTGTGGCATGCTGTAACCATACGCTGAGCAGCTACTGACTGGTCTGAACCAAACTGGAAATGTCAGAACAGCTGATATTGTATGTGGTAAATGCTGGGCTGGACTCCGTATAACAGAGACAAGTTCATTTACAACTATTGAAATGCACTGAGATTACTTTTGTATTCTATCCTAATTCTTATTTACTGTTGCTTTGGTACTATACTAAAGATTTGGAGTCTTCTTATAACTGTAACAAAACCCCATACCTTATGTCCGGTTGAGATATGCACATGGAGGTACGCTATTTGCATATACAACAATGCAGGAGAGAACTTATTGTTAGTAACAGTGTAACAGGATTACAGTCATGCATAACTCACACAAACATACAAAAGGAAGATGCGTTCTTGTTGATGATGATCTCCTTTGCCCAGTTAATGCAAAGAAGAAGATATAGGTCATTTTTATATCTGCATTTGAATTTCTGTATTTCTGAAATCAGAGGAGAAAAGGCTGTGAAATGCTAAGACGATGCCTGGGAAATACAGAGTAGACTGTAGTACCCAAGCATAAGTTTCCAGCACCTGGATAAAGGGAGGGGAACAGAGAGGGAACTGAAACTGGGACCGGCTGTGTTGAGGGCAAGCTTTACTATGAGATATCCCCAAAATTCATGGTTCTTACTTACCAAAAGGTTGCCCCAGTTTACCTGTGATTTGTAATACAAGAACTTGAAGACAAGTCAAGAAATTGAATGCAAGAGCTTACAAAAATAGAGACTGAATTGCTCAAAGGAAGGATTCTCCCCATCCTCTCTCAGCAAGAAGAAGAAAGCAAGAGGAATATGTCATGCAGGTGCAGTATGCCATACTTCACAGATTGTGTAACATTTTCTGCCATGCCAGTCCTTACTCAGATGAACAGGTTGGCTTTGGGTTCAGCATCCTCAGGGATTTGTGCCACTTACCCGTGACAAAAGAACCAACAGCAACAGTCACTGACTCAGGTACAGCAGGGGCATCTGTCACAATACTGCCATCCTGAAAGTGGCAAGCAGAAAGGCATCAGTGTGCTATCCTAACTCCACCCAGCAATCACCATCAAGGGTTATTACAACTATACTTTTCTGTGACAGAGCCAGCATTGTGTAGTGGTTTTAGCACTGGATTACAATTCTGAAGACTAGGGTTTAAGTCCCCACTTGGCAATGGAATCCACTGGGCTAGTGAGACTCTCTCAGCCTCAGAGGAAGGCAAAGGCAAACCCTCTCTGAACAAATCCTTGCCAAGAAAATCCCATGATAGGTTTGCCTTAGGGTTGCCAGAAGTTGGAAATGACTCAAAGGTACACAACAACTCTTCAATGGCTAATTTATATGCTTATGTAACTCTGGTAATTTATTGTTGTCCTTTTTGCTGGAAATGCATTCATATTCATTGACACTTCTCTTCTTATGCTCTGTACTGAATTCTTTCATGCTAAACAATTATAGACTATGGCCCTTTCCACACATGGGGAAGGAAATGCGTAGAAACGCTACTCACCGGCTTTTTCGTGGGTCCGATCAGGTCCATCGGGATGAGGAGCAGTGCGAGCTTGTCGCTTCGCACTGCTCTGGCATCCAAAATGGCGGCTTCCGGCTGGTGGAGGCTCTTCACCAACCGGAGAAGCTCGCCAGCCTAAAGCCCACCCCCAGCAGATCTGCAGGCACGCACTAGTGCGCAACTGCAAATCTGCACCAGAGCGCGGCAACGAAGCAACACGGAGTCGCGCACTCCGTGCTTTTGAAAAACCTCTTAAAAGAGGTTTTTAAAAAGCACACTGCGTGACCACTTCCGGTCGCTTTGGAGCGGACTGAGGTGCGGAACTACGAAAAGTAGTCCAACCCAGTCCACTCCACAGTGCAGATGACCTCCATCGGAGGTCGCTCTGTGCCGTTTTAATTGCCCCGTGTGGAAAGGGCCATTGATTCCACTTTAATTGTTATGGCTCCATTCTACAGAATGCTGGGGTTTGCAGTTTCATGATGTATTTAAATTCATTGCCATAGAATTCTAGTGTCTTACCAAATCACAGATCCCAAGATTCCATAGGTTACACCCATGGTAGTTAAAGGGCTATCAAAATGTTATAAATGTGTAGAGTGAAATCTTTTGTCAGTTAATTTCATTCTTTCATTTTCTCTCTCTCTCCTTCACACACACACAAGACACACACGCACCCAAATACTCCCCAGTACATATTTGGGTATCCATTTTTGCAATGATCTTTCTCTTTTCCACTGCTTAAAGCCCTGCACTGTTTTCACTGACAGACATTTTGATTAGTCAGTAGAGTACATAATTTCAAAAGACATGAAAAGAGAATTGATGCAGAGATGGTATATAGTATATCCATTCCCTCTTGGAGCATTTGAAAGCTTAATAACTATAAGTGGCACTTTTTATTTCCTGTTTTGAGGGTGAAACGTGTGTGTGTGTGTGCGTGTGTATTTCCAGTTGAGTATCTCATTACAGATGCCATGACAACAAGTGTGATTCTTTTCATGGGGCTTTCCATTTATGGAGGCTTAACACATAGGAGGGATTTTATTGTGCTGCTGTCCTTGCACCCAGCTCTATACATTCAGCAACTCAATCTGTTCAGAGCCTGTGCATTGACAACTGCATGCAAAAGGCCAGGGCATCCACCTGCATAGAGACAGACTACAAATATACAAATTGGAAATGTATAGCAGTTCATATTAATATCAAAGCTGCACAATATTAGCACGGTTCAGACATAACATCTGCCTCTGATGTACCTCTCAGTCATGACCCTTCCATCCATCCATTTGACTAGCATAAGAAGAAGCCCTATGCTCATCCAAGATATGCACATAGAGATCTTTCTTGGGAAGGGGGTTCTTGGTCCATTGTATGTAAATCTAAGCATTGGTTTGCATATAAGAAAAGATTGGATGGTCAATTACTAACAAGGAGGGAACAGAAAAGGCACAACTGCTCAAAATCTTCTTTGTATCAGTTTTCTCCCAAAAGGACAGAAGTACTCAACCCGGTGGGTGGGAAGCAGGTGAGGAAGGAGGAGAAATGCAGCACAGAATAGGTAGAGAAGTAGTACAGGAATAGCTGGCTAAACTAGATGAATTCAAGTCTCCAAAGCCAGATGAATTACATCCAAAGATATTGAAAGAACTGGCAGAAGTCATTTCAGAACCACTCACAGTTATCTTTGAGAACTCTTGGAGAACAGGAGAAGTCCAAGCACACTGGAGGAGGGCAAATGTTGTCCTCATCTTCAAGAAGGGAAAAAAAGAGGACCCAAATAATTATTGCCTGACATCAATACCAGGAAAGATGCTAGAGGAGATCATTAAACAGTCAATTTGTAATTACTTAGAAAGCAATGCCATAATCACTAAAAGTCAACATGGATTTCTCAAAAAGAAGTCATGCCAGACTAATCTTATCTCCTTTTACGATGGAGTTACAATCTTGATAAATGAAGGGAATGCTGTGGACGTAGCATATCTGGATTTCAGTAAGGCCACTGACAAACTTCCTCATAACATTCTTTGCAAAGAAGCTAGAAAAATGTCAGCTGGACAGCACTACTGTTAGGTGGATTTGTAATTGCTTGTCTGAACAAACCCAAAGGGTGCTCATCAAGTCATACTCATTTAAATTCTTGGTGTCAGCTGAAACAGCCACCAAGCATTGCAATTACTGACCTCTCGATGTTACACTGGTTAAATATTCCTCCAATTTTAATTAGTTTTGGGTAACTACTAGCTTCCAAGACAGCCTCAGACCATTGACTAGAGGGGAGAGGTTCTGTAGCTCATTCCCAATCTATGAACCATTCGGTATGTTGTGAATACAAATTTGTAGATGGATTACAAAAGCAAGAGTGAAATACTACAGTAACAGCTGAGATGAAAAGAATGGAGTTATCTCCCAGTCTATACAGTCGGAAGGATGGCATTTTCACCAGCCTTCAATTTACATCCAGATGCTTTTATAGTTTCATCAAAGCTGTAAGGATGAAAAAGAACGTCACAAAGTACAAAAAGAAGGCTGCCCTCTTCCATGACCTACGTAAGATAAGATGTTAAATTAAATTGACTACATCAAATCATTTCCTTGCTGATTTTACAGTCACATCAGAAAACAATGAGATGAGATGAGATGAGATACTGCCACTGAATAATTTCATCAGGTCAGAAAGACATACTCCGAAAAATGCTAGAAGTAACTAATGCAGAAAATGTCTTGTATGGTGCACTCCATTTACATCATGCAAGCTTACTACAGAAATGATGCTCAATCTCTAAAGGGTGAGGTATCAAGGTTCAAGTTCACCAAGGAGCAAAGACTGCTAATGGATCCCAATTCTCCAAGCTGTGAGAACTTTTAATGGTGGAATGCTTCTGTGCATTTGGCTTCCTCTGGAATGAGATCAGCAGCAGCTTGCTATAATTTTGTAATATTTTGTTTATTTAAACATACATATAAATCATTAATTGAGGTCCACTGGAGAGGATATTATGTGGCATGTTGGCTAAAAAAGGCCTGGGGATCCGGCGTGGTCCTTGGACCCATCATGCAATGTCCCCCATGTCCCGAAATATGTAGCTTAAAAAACAGTTGCAGTAGCTCCAGAATCTTTAAAAACATTGTTTCAGCCCTACAACAGCCTTGCAACAATACTCCACCACCACCACCAAAATGGCCCCAAAAGGTGACTTCGGAAAGAAGCAAAGTTACTGCCAGTCATTTCATATGTTAATCACAATGGGGCACAGTGGCCCTCCAGAGCAGCCCAAAACCAAATGGTGCAGCCCTCTGGGGTCTGGAATAGGTCCAGAGATACAGCATTAAATACCAGACAGGTGTTCCAAAGCTCACTGCTCCCAAATCAAGTTTCCACAGCTTAGAAAGTACATTTTTGAACTAGAGATCCCAGAATCTCAGGCAGCCTGAACAAGTCAGGAACCAGTCATGCTGGTTGAGAGGAAAGCCAGCACCCTCAGTACTTCCAAACATATTTTGATTACTGTTCTTAGTCTGTTCTTCCCAAACTATAGTTTCTGTCTGTATGCACACCCCTTGATGACATCACTCGCAGCCAGAAGAGGGAAAAGGTGAGGGAAGAAAGTCACATCCCTTTTTCTACATTGGCTGTTCTTTTTAGAAATTGTCTCTGGTAATTTCCTTCCCAACTCCAACAAAAGGAAGATACATTGGGCAGCTTTAGCAGGACCTTGAAAATGTCCAAGGCTAAACCAGATATGCCTTTACACTGATTGAAACACTATTTCCAATAATTGAGGAGAACTGAATTGGAAGGACCTGAGAGCTCATACACCCATACCCCATAATACCCTTTGATCTGGACACTACCTTCCCAGATGTGCAAGATTTGGTTCTTGTTGCTCAACAGGAGCATTGAGGATGTGCTCAGTGCACAAAAATTAATGTATAGAATCCACTACCAAAAGATGCAGTGGTTGTCATTAACTGAGATGGATTTAAAAAGAGATTAAACAAATTTGCATAAGAAATGTAGGCCAGTGGCATCATGATAGCTATATAGTTTCTCCTACCACAGCCCACTACTGGGGAGTGGCATGGCAAGAAGTGGAATGGCCTCATGTCCTGATTCTGGATTTCCCATAGGCATCTAGTTGGCCACTGAAAAAAACAGGACACAGGGATAGATTAGCCTTTGGTCTGATCTAGTGGAGCCTTTCTCTTATGTTCCAAGGCCACTCTCTTTTCATAAGGCTTTGTTTACCAACCACTCAAAATTAGGACCAGGATGGCTAAAGGTGCCAACCTTAGACCTTTGGCTGCCTTGGGTGAAGCTCACATGCTGTTCCTCCCCTTCAGCCAATACTTTTATTTTTAAAAAAATCATAACACTGCCTTCATCTGTTCTCTCCTCTCTCCTCATAATACTGTCTTTGCCGATTCTCTCCTCCCTTTAAGTCCTATTGAATTCAGTAGGACTTCTCAGTATACAGGATTTTTCTTCATTTTCCCTCCATCCCCCATCTCATTTTGGGCCTTATCATGCCACACTATTGTGGTGCTGTTATTCCACTTTAACTGTCATGGCAATATCACATGGAATCATGGGATTTGCAGTTTAGGGAAAGACATTTAGAATTCTCAGCCAGAGAGCTCCAGTGTCTCACCAAACTACAAACCCCAGAAGTCCAAAGGATGCAACCAGGGCAGTTAAAGTAGAATGATAGCACTATAACAGTGTAGTGGGATAAGGACCTTTGTCTCTCTTCTTCTCCCTTGCCCTCTTTCACCCCCCCACCCCCCCCCACACACACCCTTCCTATAACTGTTTTTGGTGGCGTACCCTTAGAGGTGGGCCTATGAATTAAAATGGATCATAGGAAAGGAATAGGAAGACCAGAAGCAAAGAAAGGGAAGAAGAGAAGGGGGAGAGGGAAAGGCAGGGAAAGAGGAAAGCAGAAAGCCAAAAGTAAAGGGGGAAAAGAGAAAGAAGAAAGAAAGAAACTAGAGCAACAGAAGGAGGAAAATAAGCAGACAGGCAGAAAAGAGTAAAGTGGGAAAGCATGCACAGCAAACAAAGAGGAGCAAAGGCTCTCAAAACAGAGGCTTTCTACTGCACAGATGTGCAACATGTGGAACATCTGAGTTCCCACTGACCCAAGAACTATCTACTGCTGCTGTGCCATCTGTCTCATTCTAGTGGCTGTATCATTTCATGCAAAATGCATAGGGTGCCGCAATAAACTAGAATTACCAGCTTAGCGGTCATGGAGCTGCAACGGAGCAGGAGTGTTGTCACCACACACATTGTGTGCTGCCTGAGAGAGCCGACTCACTTTGCTTAATGGAGGGGAAAGCTGTAAAGCCAGCAGCCATGCCTGGTCACTCAGATAGTAGTAGTTCATAGCTATCTGGAAGTTCCATATCCTGAACAACCAGTTCCTGATCCTGGTGCTTAAGGGATGAAGATGTTGCAGATCCCATGAGGGGTGTATTCTCCTTCATGGAGGGACCCACATGGCCTTGATGTCATCAGGACATAGAATCTTCAGTGGGCATGTATAGTATAATTGAATTATATTGTGAAATGCTTCATTTTTTTCCAGTGAGGGCTCCAAAGGTGTTTATATCTAAATAAGTATTTCCCTTTACAACTAGTCCATAGAGATCCCTGTCTCCCTGCTTGCATTAGCTTGTGAAGATTATTTCAGATCCTCAGTTAGAGTCAGCAAACTCATCAATACTTCCCAAAAGGATATTCATGAGGCACCTGAGAGTGATTCTCATGGTTAGGAATGCACTACAAAATAAGATTAAGCAGGAGAATAGTGAGTCTCAATAGGGCATCTATTAACTGGGATAGTTTAGAGATACATTTTCTTGCTCAAGGTGACCCTAAGCTTCTCAGTATTAAGTGTAGGGCATAAATTACAGGTTAGGTCTTTCTGTTACCGCCCTGTAGTTATAATACATTTCTTTTTAAAAGCCTTGGGGGCAGTGTTAATGGCAGAGAATGGCTTTATTCAAAAGAATTGTGGTAATGGCATTTTTTTAAAAAAATTGTTTTTTAATAAACCTACTATTAAAACTCTTTGAGGCCAAAATTAAGGTTTGTGACAGGATTTTTGTGACAGCAACAATTGATCTGACTTTGCCTTTCAGCTGTATTTGATTTTTTAATTCTCCCATAAAGCAAGCTGGATAAAGGTCCTCATCGGCCTTTAAAACTGCTTTTAGATATCTGAAGCTAGATTGAAAGAATAAACAATTCAAAAGCTACATCTGAAATATGAAAGGTAATATTTTATTACACAAAAAAGAGAACTTCTTTTTCCCCCTCCAGACATTTCTGCATTGAGGCAGAAAGGAAAAAGTTAATGGCTCTTCAGTCAACATTTTCTCTTTAAAGTATGCAGGTGTTTTTTTAAATGGGTGATTATATTTAGATCGACATTTGATCAGAAGAAACAAAAATACACTTGTTTGGTTTACAATTGACTGTTCATTTTATATGCACAATTAAATTGAAGACTTCCTTTGTACAGTTGAACATGTATTTGACAGTTATGTGGATTCTCTCAAGCAGTGGTTCTTAAACCTTTCTTTACCAGGAACCCTTGTAAATACAATTTGTTGCTGGGCACCCCCCAGACTTATCACAAGATTTAAATATTTAAATTTAGATTTAAATATTTAAATATTTATTTAAATATTTGAATATTTATTTATTTATTTATTTAAGGCTTCTGGATACTAGGATTCAAATCCCTTCTCAGATACTGGATGATCTTGGGCGAATCTCATTCTTTTTGCCTCTTGATTCCCCCCAAAAAACCCTCTGATAGTTTCACCTTAGGGTTGCCATAAGTCAGAAGTGATTTTAAGGCACACAACAACTGACAAAGGGAGGCTCTTTCTAGCTATCATATCTATCGCCTTTGAGAATTGATTTAGGCTGAACCCATCATGGGGGTTTTCTTGACGAGATTTGTTGCCTTTGCCTTTCCCTCAGGCTGAGAGAATGTGACTTGCCTGAGATCAGCCAGTGACCCTTGGTATTCGCCCATGGATACCAAAATATATGGATGCTTAAGTCCCATTAGGTACAATGGTGTTGCAAAATGGCATCCCTTATATAAAATGGAAAAATTGAGGTTTGCTTCTTGGATTTTTTAAAAAATATTTTCAAGCCATGGTTGGTTGGATACAGAATCCATGGATAAGGAGGGCCAAATGTATATCTACAGGCAAAGTGTCTCAGACTTATCAACATCCTATAGGAGATTATGCTGCAAATAGCTTTTTAACTTTTGAATAATCACAATTTATTTGTTTAAAAATTGGAGTGTCTAGTTAGCAATATATTCATGCAGCCTCTAATTCAGTGCTAAGACAACAGTGGCTAATCACCACACAATATCTGGGAACTAGGGCCTTTTTCCACATGTTTATCCAGGTGTGGAATTCAGCCTTGGCATGACAAGCAGAGCCAGAGTGGTATACTCGTTTTAGTTTTGGACTATGACTCTGGAGACCAGCATTCAAATCCCACTCAGCCACAGAAACCCATTGGGTGACCTTGGGCAAGTCACACTCTCTCAGGCAAAGGCATGCTTGTTAAGAAAATCCTATGATAGCTTTGCCTTTGTTATTGTTATGTGCCTTAGTTGTTTCCAACTTATGGTGACCCTAAGGTGAACCTATAACTAGGTTTTCTGCACACTGAGAGTGTGTGATGCACCCAAGGTCACCCAGTGGATTTCCATGGCTGAGCGGTAATTCAAACCCTTGGTCTCCTGGGTTGTAGTCCAGCACTCAAACCACTACACCAAACTGGCTCTCGTTAGGGTTGCCGTAAGTCAGAAATGTACCCAGCACCAGCTACAATAGATGGACTGCCTGGGTATGTTTAGAGATAATAAATTTATTATGTTTAGTTTTATATTTTACTAGTGTATTTACCTGGCATTGCCCAGGATTTTATTTTCTCATAGGTAATACTTGTTTGAAATACCTTAGGAATCACCTTACTTTACCTTAGGAATTAGATGTGGTTGAAATACATAGATTTGAGATCCCGTGTTTCTAATTCCCCAAATGTTTCCACAGCAACCAGTCCAAACTCTCTGGCTGAGAATTTGAAAGGCCCCCCCCCCCAACTGCCAATCCCAGGACTCCATAGAATCCTCTCGCCTCACACAGCCAATCATATGAGATCTTTGCCTGCCTGGAATGGACAAACAGACAAGATCACTCACAGACTTTGACTTTTATATTGTAGATTATGCTTTTCTACAACAAAATGCTTATTTCTAATTTCCATCTATGGTCCTTTCCGCACCAGGCAGTTAAAACGGGCCAAGGCGTCCTGGCACAGAGGTCATCCGCACCTTGGATCGGACTAGGTGCAGACTATTTAACTTAGTTCCGCACCTCAGTCCGATCCAACCCGCCCCCAAGTGGTCCTCCCCCGTGCTAAGTAAAGACTGGAAAAATCAGGTCTTTACATTTTCTGGAATGCGCCATTGCGTTCCTACTTACCTGTGCAGATGCGCAGGCTCGCACCAATGCGAGCCTGTGATCAGTGGAGGGAGGGCTGTGGGCGTGGCCAGCATCAGCGATTGGTCCACTCCCACAAAGACACCGGAAGCCGCAGAAAGGCGCCATTTTGAGCCGGAGCGGTGCGGATCTACAGACCTCACACTGCTCCGGTTTGCCCTGTACTAATGGAGGAGCCCTGCGGAAGGGCTCAAGGGAAAGTCTGCATTACTTCGGACCCAAGAAGAGCTGGTAAGTAACGACACGGGCGATTCACTCGCCTCGTGCGGAAAGGGCCTAAGAACAAATCTTGCTAAGAAAACCCCATTATAAGTTTGCCTTAGGATCATCATCAGTTGGAAATGATTTGAAGGCAAACAACCATCACCACCACCACAACAGCAACAGGCTTAACTATTTGCAGGGCTTGTAAATTATTTGTCCATGCATTCTGGGAGATTCTGGGACTTGCTGTAAAAAAAAAAAACTTTACATATGTGAAAGTACATATAGGCGGTAGTGCATCTTTGGCTATCTGATACAGGGGACTAGCAATTATTGTTTTCCCACATGCCAGGAAATAACACTAAATTTGTGTCTATTGGGTTCAATTCTTTCTTTTTTCCCCAGGAAACATGCTAGGGACCAGCAGCCAATGGTCCCTAGCTGGTAGGGACCAGCAGCTAGGGACCAATTGGTCTATGGGCTGCTGTGGGTGCCTACAGCCTCTCCTGAGTTCCCCCTTATGCTGAAGACCATTGTTCAATTACTACCTTTGCCAAAACATAGTGTCGGGTAGCCCTCCATATTTCAGTATGGGACATGTAGTAGTAGTTAATTAGCTGCTTGCTTGTAACCAAAGATGGGAACCAGAGACCGTTAAATAAAGCTAAGAATGCAGCACTGATAAGAACTACCAGCCTAAGCTGGCACTTTCAAGGTCTCTTGCTATGGGAAAAGAATCTTTTGCTTCTAATGTTTGATTTCTGCTAATTGCTTTCAGTTGACTCACTGAAGTCCTGTACAATGCATCACACTCTTAATGAATAGTGTATTGGCACTGTTACATTTCTGTGTGTGATTTCAGTTCCTGACACTTAGCCACTTAGCTGTTTGGCTGGCTGGGAAGAGGGAGTCTGCTAGTGAGGTGATGTGCAGGAATAATCCTTTCTGTGTATCTTCATCCCCAAGCAAATTACGCTGCCTTAGCCACTGTAATTAGACAGGCTGGAGTGTGATTTGAGTGGGGATGATGAGGATAGATCACTTGCAAGTTGTCCTCAACAGAGCCCACCTAACAGTTGTCTGATGGGCTGTGTAGAATGAAATTGTCACGGGAAAGAAGGCAAACAAGAACGGTCATTCCGACACTGGCATAATCCTATTTCCAACAGCAGTCTCCAGTGGTTGCAGGAAGCACTGGAAAAAACAGAGCAGGCTTTCTGAGTAATGGAGTAAAGTTCTACATCTTTAAGAGAGAGAGTGAAAGAGAGAGAGAACGGTGGATGTGAAGTGGGAGAAAGGCTGAAAGAGGTTGTTGGGAGGTTGTCGATGTTGGAGGCTGTGTATGTGTGATTGGAAAGAAAGGGGGAATCAGTTTCCGCTCAGTGCCAGCTTCATCTTCTCATCATTAGCATGAGGCTTCCAGCCGTCTGTCCACCACTGCTTGTGGTCTTCAAAGGGAAAACAGTTGCCCACTCTGCCACATTGCCTTGGGTGCTCAGTATTAAACGTTTTTTAAACTTTGGTATTTAACATATTGTGTTAAGTTAACAGAAGCCAATATATTTATAAATTAAACTTCATGAGTGCCTGTTACCAGGCTGTACACCCCCACATTTTGATATGGTCTAACTGGCAACATATATTAATTGGCAGATGTGTTGGCATTAAATATAAATTATACTTATGGTTGGCAAGACCATGTGGAAGACAGGAACACTGGCTGGGGTAGGTCAGAGGTGACCTCAGCATGGCCAGGTCAAAAGTTCTCTGAAATTAGCCAAGAAAGCCCGACTTAAATGGATCTGAGTGAATCCTATCAACTGCCAACATCAGAAAACAATAAGGTACCCAAGACCCCTACTGTATGCGTATCCTACTGCAGATAGCCCAGAAACCCCCTCTCAACCAAGACATTGAAGCCAATCAGTCCATTCCAGACCCATTGTCTGCAACAGGTTCCCTTTGTCTTGCGTCTGGAACCTTCACTGCCACAGGCTATTTTCAGGGTACAAACACCCCTGATTTCAGGATGCTCAGTACAGTCTCTCAAAAGGTCTACCCATCACTCTGTCCATCTAGCTCCTGAATGAGAACTGTCCTTAGGTCCTACCTAAGCCAAATTACATTTCTGCCCTTCACTCCTCTTCTGGACTGATAATTATAAATCCCCCCAAGCCCCTCAGCCTCTCTATAATTTTTCCTCCCTTTCTCTTTCCGTTAGCTCTTATGTGAATGTATGATTGTGCGTATCTTGTGTGCATGCATGAGCGAATTCTCCCCAATAAAAACACATTTTCAGCTTACTTTTTAATCTTTGGCTGATTCTTTTCCTGCGTGTGCACGTAAACACTGGTAGGAAAGATCTCGCTAAGTTGTCCCCCTCTTGCAAGCCTCCTCTTCGAGCTAATTCATTCTCCACTTTTGCAAGGAGGCACTGGCATCACAGGATGGCCCTTGCATCACCTATGTTTTGGGGTAACGTGCCTTAGCACCTATCTGGTATGTTATAAAAATTACCAATTTTATAAATGCTGGTTTCAATCAGTATACTATACATGTGCATGTTATGTGTTTTGTAATTTGAGTCATAATGAGGGGATGGCAACATGTGCTTGTGTTACTGTCTCTGCATTTGCTTCTAGTTGTTGATTGAGGTTAGTGGCACACTGTCCACACATGCTCATCACATGGTGCTGTCATACTGTTATTGCACAATGTCATGGCTCTTCCAATGCTGTTGTGCTGTAGTGTCATTGGGAACTAAACTTTTTCCTTGCTGGAAACAATTTGTTAATGAACCCCTTTCACACTATGGTTATGTAACCACAAGTCTCTCATTGTGCTTCACTGAGGGAATGATTGAATATGATGCATGGTGTAGATGTCATCCGATCGTTCTTCCCTTGGGGATTCCCAGCAGGGAAGCCTCAGGCTACTTCTAGTACTTGGGTGAGAAGGACAAGACTCCCCAAGAGAATAGCTGTGCATTCTGGTCTGTTTTCTATGCTCTATGTTCTTGAAACACTTTTTAGTTATTGTTTTTTTTATATATATAAATAGTTTGCTGTTAACAGTACAGTAACAGTGATTCCTGATCTGTTAATCTGTGGAAGTCACTATTCACATGTCTTTACTGAAGGGGATATTTTCAAAAATCTCCCCTCTGTTTTCCTGCAGTCCCACATGTCACAGTGTTACTTTTTAAAAAAAGAAACATTATTTTTAAAATGTTGGGTTTTTTTTAAGGTAGTAGTGTAATATCACTGTAGCACCATGCCCTAATTGCATTATTACAGCTGTACGATGCAGGACAAACAAGGTAGTGTGAATGGCATTGTCTGTAATGAGACACTTATAGGGCAGAAAACAGTCGAAGCTGGACTGATGAGGGTGCAACACTCAGCTATCTGCATGAGTACAGGTAAAGTGGTTTTGAACAGGACAACCTGAAATAACTGACACGTGTGGCAAGCACCTAAGTCTTCATTGATAAGAGTGGGTTCATAATATTCGTAGGACAGCCACCTACTGCATGTGTTAGAAATGTCAATCTGTATATTATAAGGAGTAGGGTGATATTACAAATTTTGCAGGGGTGGGGCTTGAAGAAATTCTAAGGTGAAAAAAATAGCAGTCTGAAGCCAAGGCAGACAGGGTTCTAAGAATCTGCAACAGCTAGGGAGCAAACAGCAGATTCAAGGGTTAAAGCCAGTCAAGATTTCAGGATATGGTAACAGGCAAGAATAAAGTAAAAGGCCCAGTCAAGGTAGTCCAAGAACATAAGCTAAAAGGAAAAATCAAGAATATGAGATGTATTGTGTTCAGACCTGACGTAGAGACAGAGTTCTAGCAACTTCTTCAGCCTGCAAATGAAGCTTTTCCATCAGATCTGCCACAACAAGTCCAAGATTTAGCTGGAGCTCACTGGGAACCTCTGGAAGAAAACATCCTCGTGAGGGGAGTCCCTTCACATCATTAAACTTTTATTCATAAAGAGTTCTTTATTGCCTAATTAGGAAAGTCACCCAACATCTCATGAGTCAATGTTGATAGCTTTGGATGACTTGTCTTATGACTTGGACTGATTGCATTTATAGTACTTAACATTTGTTTCATGCCAAGTTCCATACAAAATGGCTCAAAAACAGCAACTTCACAAAAAAAGCTGAAAGATTCCAATTGATCACAAACTTGAATGAACACGTTCAATATATCAGCTTATGTCTAAATATGCAGTTTGGACAAAATCCATTTATAAATATTTATTTTAAAAGCAAGTGCACACACATCAGCCTGAAGCATTTGATCCATAGGTTCCTGAAATATTTGGCAGATCAGATCCAAAACTGTACTATGCTCTTTGTTTTGGACCTAACTGGATAACACAATCTCTTGATCACACATGTGAATTTGTGTAGTATTTGTATAGCAGATAGGTTGGCAGGCACTTTGAATTATAGAATAGATATATAAGTAACAAGCCACATGTATTAAGTTAGTAACAAGTTCAAAATATGTTACTTTTCCATTACTTTTAGATTTTTTTTTTAGCATCACTTTAAAAATGGCCAAAAGTCCCCACAGATTATTGCTAAACTCCGAAGTTTTTGAGTAATGATTAAATGCTATTTTATGATACCAAAAATATAACAGTGTTACCTATTTCTTCATTATTGTTTGAAAAGTAGCGTCACTGATAATGCAATTACTTTTTTCAAAAATAATGTATTACAGCTACTGTCATTTCTTCTAACACATGATTTCCAATTTCTGTTCTTCTTCCCTTTGGCCTGCCTTTTCAGTAGCATTGCCCATGTACTGCCGAAGTGGACCATCCTTCTTCCAGCAGACCATTATCTCTCTCAAACACCTTCTGGGCCACTGGCAAGGGTGGTTTCTGGCTGTTGCCAATCACTGGGGGCCCTTTAAGGAGGACTCCACCAGTAGGACACATGACAGCAAACCTCTGTATAAATTAGTAGAAAAGAGTCTGTTAAACATTAGTGACTGTGGCTGCTCTGACAGTATCCTGATCCAGCACCATCATGTCTTAGTCTCAGCAGCTGGTGAGAGGCCTCCCTCGATCTCAGCTGCCAGTACTGTGCCCTCTGAGGGGCAGAACAGCATCTTGTGGACCTAATCCTCTCCCTCACTCCCATCCCCTTCTCCTTGTGTTTTATGTCTTTCAGATTGCAAACTTGTGAGCAAACAACTATTAAGTTAACAATTTGTAAATTGATTTGGTAGCCTTTATGGCTTAAGGGTGGGGCATAAATGCTATACTTAAATAAATAAACAAGAACTTGATGACAATGAAATGCAATGCAGTGAAATCTCCTCCACTGGACATTTTTAAACAGAGGTTAGATGGCCACCTCTATAGTGAGCTTGCAAGTCAATCTCTGAACGGCAAGAGACTGGACTGTATCAATATATGTGGAACTATGGCCCTTTCCACATGTGGGGAAGGAAATGCATAGAAACGCTACTCACTGGCTTTTTCGTGGGTCCGATCGGGTCCGTCAGAACAAGGAGCAGTGCGAGCTCGTCACTCCGCACTGCTCCGGCGTCCAAAATGGCGGCTTCCGGTTGGTGGAGGCTCTCCACCAACCAGAGAAGCTCGCCAGCCTAAAGCCCAACCCCAGCAGATCTGCAGGCACGCACTAGTGCGCGCCTGAAAATCTGCACCGGAGCGCGGCGACGGAGCGACACGGAGTCACACGCTCCGTGCTTTTGAAAAACCTCTTAAAAGAGGTTTTTAAAAAGCACGCTGCGTGACCACTTCCGGTCACTTTGGAGCTGACTGAGGTGCGGAACTACAAAAAGTAGTCCAACCCAGTCCACTCCACGGTGCAGACGACCTCCGTCGGAGGTCGCTGTGCGCTGTTTTAATTGCCCCGTGTGGAAAGGGCCTAAGTAGGAACGTTAAGACAGCAGGCAGGAAGAGAAATCTAAGGAGTCAGAGGGAATACACAGGGTAAGGGGGCAGCTACGAGGAAGTGACTCAGCTCACACCAGTAGGTGGAGGGGGAGAGTGGAGGGAGGTGGAGGGAGAGAGGGATAGAGACAGTTAGGAATTAACTGCAGACTTATTGAAATAAAGTTCCTTCGTATGTTTTATCTAACTCCTCCTTGAATCTTACTGAAAACTAGAACTACATGAAACATGGACTACATCATCCTTGAGATCCCTTTCAACCCTATGGTTCCGTGACATTATTCTTTCAGTAGATCTCTGCAAAAGAAACTAGGTATGTACGAAACACACACAAATAGGCTGAATCTGTTCTGTGTGAAAGGACAACCTTCAGTTGGTAGCATGTGTACGTTTGTGTCATGGCTGACCCTGGATGGCTAATCCAAGAGAATTCTTCAGTGTTCTGTTAGAGATGTGGCGAAAGTAAAGACAGCAAAAGTGGGTTAGTAGCATTGATTCTTATGTCATGGGACATCTTGCTGCAACATTCCCATCTGCCTGCCCATTTCCTACAATGAGCAGGAGAAAAGTAAAGAAGGCACATTTTGGTGTGATCCGCTCCATCACTTTGGCAATCCAGACATATAGAAAATTAGCACTTCTAGACTGGTCTAAAGAAACATGAGTTCTTACGATGTATCTCTTTAACTTTTGTCAGGTTTTGCCAGTTGTTGCCTCTACATCCACTAGTTCTGTTCTTTTTGGAGACTGTTGGTAGCAGTTTCCTGGACCGGCACTAGGGGTCTTCCAAAGGTGTCTTTAAAAATAAAAAGGTACTGGTCTGCTGAGGTGGTCCTATGGTTTGAAGTACACACTTTATCTGTTCTTTAATTTTTTAAAAAAATCCTCAGAGTTATGGTGTTATAGAGCAAATCTGCCATCTCACTGATGTACTATAGCACTATAGAGGGAGAAGAGGATGACACTTTTTTGTTTTAATATGTTTCAAAATTAAAAAGAAATCCAGTAGAGGGTAGGCATAAAACACTGCAGCCACTGCTGGGAAGTGCCACAAAACAGTCCAGGACAACCTAGATGTCATTTGGATATTTAAAAAAAAGCAAAACCCTGAGAACTGTTGCAAAAACAAACAAACGAACCAGCAAGCCTCTAGCAGCTCCCCGACACATTTGTCCCACCTTGATGGCCCATTAGCAATGTGGAATAGGATTTCACCATGTAGAACAGAGGCTGCTCTCCTGCAAATGAGGAATAGAATAGAACCTTTATTACGTTCATAGACCAGCACAGGTAAAAAGGGGTACAGAAAAGGATAAAAGGATAAAAACACAGGTTAAAAACAGGTTAAAAGCAAGTTAAAGGCAGCACTGAAATTCTCCTTCAGGTTGCACAGCTCCCATATAACAAGACAAGCTTGGAACTAGTCTACTACAGAGGTCAGTGCCTGACGAATTTTAACTGCTGCTGCACAGAATCTGGCAACATATTATGTTATATGGGGGTTGGTGTCTGAAAGTAACAAAGAAGTGTAGAATTCTCCAGTGCGTCCTTGGTATTTATGCAAGAGAGAGGAAATAAGGCTGAGGCGAATGTCCCTGTAGTACGAGCACTGGAGAAGCACGTGCTCTGTTGTTTCAATTTGGCCAGAGCCACAGGGGCACAGTCTGTCTGAGAAGGGGATTTTCTTGTATTGGCCTTCGAGGACAGCTGAGGGGAGGGCATGACATCGTGCCAAAGTAAGGGCCCTGCGGTGTTTAGGTACTTCTAGTTTTGCTAAGTATGTCATAGGTGAAGCTTGATATCTGTTGGGGTGAGAAACAATAAAGGTTGAGATGCTAGCTAGATCCAGTTGTCGCTCTGTATCTACCACCCGTTGTTTGGCCTTATCATATCCCATGCTGAGCAGAAGCTCTCGGGGAAAAACCCAGTGATGAGATTTTAGTCATCACTGTCTGTTTCCACGTAGACTGGAAGTCATCTCTCAAGGTTAGTGGAGCCAGGCCAGTGGGAAAGAAGGATAGTCTAAGCCAGTAGCTGAGTATAGTTACCCACACTCTGGCCTCCATTTCCATAAAGCCTGACTCCAATCTCAAGGTGTTGGAGACGCATTTTGGAACTTGGAAAGCTGATCTTAAAAATTTGGATTGCACAAGTTCTAATGGTGCAGGGTTCGAGAAGGGTCCCAGTTGGGATCCATACAGCAGTTGTGCTTTGGCTTTGCAAGTCAGGTCAAGTCAAGTCAAGTCAAGTCAAGTCAATTTGGCTTCCTATTGTCCTCCTCTTGTCTTAAGAAATTTGAGGATGACTGATGAGCTCCTCTGTGTGTGTTACCAGCCACATACTCTCCATGTGCTTTCCTGCTACCAGTAGCATGAGAGATTACTCCCAGATATTTGAAGCAGGAGACCTGTTCAATCTTTTGTCAATCTATATTCCAGGTATGATTCTTGGGCCTTTTAGCAAATGCCATGATTTTTGGTAATTGAGTACTAGCTGATCCTCTCTGCAGTACTGTGCTAGTGCTCTTAGCGCTCTTTTTAGGCCAATGGGTGTTCTTCAAAGTATTGCAGCATTGTTGGCATAAAGTAGAACTGAAATGTGTCTTCCCTCTATTTTGGGGGGATGGAAGTTTGTGTTATCAAGAAGGCCAACCATGCAGTTGATGTAAAAGTTAAACAAGAGTGGAGCTAGTATGCAACCTTGCTTGACACCCTTCTCAGTGTCGATGGCATTGGTGAGATGATATCCTGCAAATGAAATAATTAAATCTGAAATAGCTGGAGAATAGGATCTATAGTAGAAACCATTACCTGGGTTCAAGAATTTATGATCCAATGAGCTGATGAAGACAAACCATGAGAGATTTCTTTGCACCAAGATGTGAAAATGCCCTGCCTCTTTGATGGAATGGCACTGTTGTCTTCTATTTGTCCTCCATGTTTTTCAACCTCTTCTCCTCTCCTTTTTCTTACCCCATTAAATCTGTTAGGAGGAAGTCAAAATAGTTCCACCATCTCTTTTGATCTATAGCACCATAAGCTGTGCATCTGGAAGCCCACAAAGAGCCCGGGAAAAAGCGCAAGCCCTTTTTATCTCATAGGAATCCCAATTACCACTTGTACCAATGTATCACATTTAAGATGGGGGTGGCATTGATTCACTGCAGAGGGACAGGGGTGGTGGGAGTACACAGCCCCTTGGTTCACTCTTGATCTCTTAATTGCAGTTAAGAGACCCTTCCCACAATATTATATCTCTATTGTCCAGTTTAACACAACATGTACTTATGTGTTTAAGCTAATCTGGTCAAGATAGGTCCATAGAAAACTGGACAGCATAAAATTTTCACCCCAGTTGAAATGAGAACATCTATGTAAGCCTATCACTAGTTGGTTGAAGAACTATGAATATCAGCTAAATGTGTGTCAGTCTGAACATGGACCAAATGCTGCAAACAGTGAACCCACACTACATTTTTATTGATGGTTCATTTACATGTATATCATACACTTTCTCTCCAGGGAGTTCAAGTGCATAGCTGTCCTCCCTGCTTTATCCTCACTATAAGTTTGTGGGTAGGGCAAGCTGAAAGAGGGCAACTTTCCTAGGGTTTTCCAGTGAGTTTCAGGATTCAATTGAGATGACACCCTAAATCTTCCCTTCCAGTACCCTAACTACTGTGCCACTGTGTCTCTCACTATGATTTAAACTCATTTCAAATGAATGTGTATTCAAATGGGTATCTATATGCAGGTACTCCATGCTCTGATATAACCTGCTGCACCTGCTGAGCTGGGCTGGGGCAATTCAAGCATACAGAAAAGATTCTGAAATCATCACTGCTGCTCTCCTGTTGTTCTTCAGTTATTACTCATTTGACATATTGAGGATCTTGTTGATTGATGTATTTGCCATACAGGTGAATGTTGAATGAAGCAGTAAAACAGCTTAGCATACAAAGAACTGCAAGATGTTATAGTGTACAACCCTTTTCATTTCTTACACATCTGTGGTAGCATCACTATTTTTTCAGAGCCAACAATAAGAGATGTTTTCCCAGTGAAAATGACCTGAAGGTCACAAAAGAAAGAATGGTAGATATAGTGTAGCTTTTTATAATGTCATTGTTTGAAGAACTCTCCATTTCCTAGTTCCTATATCCAACTGCCAGTCTTATTAAATTCCAGTCAAATTCTAGGATCATGCCACAGTAGTGTACTGCATACATATAAGTTACAAAAATGTACTGTCTTGAGAATTCTAGTTGGATATACCCTATGAATGAATAAGCTTCCCTCTGAGAAAAGAAAAAGAAAAAAAGATGGAATTAACATAGTGAATGAAATAGCTAACTCATTATCCTGCCTCCAACAATGGCTCACCAGATGCTGTAGAGTAAGATGTTTAAAAAAAATTGCAGTAGGCAGATCATGTTTGAATATTTCATCTACTCGCCATATGACACTCAGTACTTAGTGTGTATTTGAATTTCCAAAGCACTATAGAATTCTTACAGCTGATACGCCTATGTAAGTTTGTACCTTAGCAATCTCTTGCCTGGGAGACTGCTGTCCCCATGTTGATTACAGCTATCAATGCTAAAAGAAGGAAGGAAGGAAGGAAGGAAGGAAGGAAGGAAGGAAGGAAGGAAGGAAGGAAGGAAGGAAGGAAGGAAGGAAGGAAAAGAAAGAAGGAAGGAAAGAAGGAAGGAAAGAAAGAAAGAGCAGTAGGCTTGAGCTAATTTTCTCAAGTAGATGAATCTCAGAAATCTTTGGAGAGATCCTTTTTCTCAATCCTACTACCCTCAAGAGGCATGTCTGGTGGGACAAGAAAGAGGGTTATTGCTTGTAGGCCGTGGTACTCTCTTCCCAAAGAGACTTGAATGGTCCTTTCCTGTTTCTTCTGAAAGATGTGTGAGAATAGACAATTCCCCAGAGGTGAAGTGAAAAACATCCTATCCCATTTACTCTAACAGGCAGGAATACGAAAGTTGGAATCTGTGCTCACCCCACTGGGGCTTGAAGCCCCTGAAGTCTCTGGGCCTGGTGGAGGGTCCGAAGTTAGAGAAAAAATTGTTTCTGGTGAGACAAAAGGAAGAATGGACATGTCTTTTGGCTCTCCTGTCCTCCTTTCTTCTCCCAGGAACCAGCATCTTTTTCTTGGCCTTTGTATCCACCAGTACCAGATTGCATGATCCCAGCCCAGGCAGAGTTCTATAAGAACTCAGCGAGACCTCAAGCAGGCCGGCCTAACAAAGTGTAATGAAGGAACTAGCAAGCCTGATGCCAACTCACCAGTAGCAGGCAGGTTTCAAAGGTGTGCAAGCATATGGGAAAGGACATCAGATGAATGGGTTCTAAACATGCTCAGAGCTACTAAAATGAGTTCACACACCTTCCTCCTGATTTCTACCTTGCATGCCCAAAGTCCAAGAAACCTCAAAAGTACCACCTCTTACTGGAGGCCCTCAATCACCTGCTCTAGATCAGAGCCTCAGAGGAAGTACCACTCTTGCAAAAGTTCAGTGGCTGCTACTCAATTCTTTTTCTCGTACATAAGAAGAAAGAATCATGGAAAGCGATCCTAAGCCTAAGGAGGCTGACCAGGTTCATCAGGAAGTGATGGTTCTGGATGGAGACTCTGAGGCACATCCTCCAGGCCATCCAGCCAGGAAACTTCCTATTCTACCAAAGCTCTGAAGATGCCAGCCACAGATGCAGGCGAAACGTCAGGAGAAAATACAACCAGAACACGGCCTCAAAGCCCGAAAAACTCACAAGAACCAATGGATTCTGGCCGTGAAAGCCTTCAACTCTACAACTTACCAAAGCTTATTTGCATGTGCCAGTCCATCAGTCCCATCACAAATACCTTCATTTGCTTATGCAGACAGACACTGCCAATATAAGACCTTGCCTTTTGGTCTGTCCTCAGACCCCAGATCACAGTGGCACTGGTTGCACACTGGAGGAGAAACCAAATACATTCTGTGCATATATTCTACATCCTTGCCACAAGGTCAAAGGAGCCTACAACAGGTGTTCAATTCTCTGGATCACTATGGGTTTTGGGTAAATTTTGGGAACAGCCATCTTACTCCTTCACAGGAGATACTGTAACTGAGAGCAGTAATCGACACAAGACGTGGAACTGGGGCCATTCCCCAAGACAGGGTACAGGCCATCGGGCATACCATAGGATTAGTCAGGCTATCTCCATGAACAGAAACTCCCCCTCACCAGCCCACCTGCAAGGTCTCTTTGTCTAGGCCATAGACTGCCTCCCATGGACACAATTCTATACCAGCTGCCTGAAGTGGCTTCCCTCACCCACCAAGCAGCCATCTCCTCCAAAAGCCATCACAATATCCTAGTTCTACAGGATGTGCACCACTCTCTGGAATGGTGGACTTCCACACAAGCGAGGAAAGGGAGGCAATTTGGGGAAACATCAAAGGTGAAAATCACCACGGATACCAGTCTCTGAGGCTGGGGAGCCCATTGCAGCCCACAGCTAGCACATGGGACTTGGAGGGAGGGGAAGTAAAGCACAGCACCAACTGATGGGAGCTCAGAGCCATCAGGCTAGCCTTTCTGGCCTTTGTACAACCAGTCATGGGGAAGGCAGTCCTAGTCAGGACCAACAACTTTATTGCCAAAGTGCACATCCATCACAAAAGGGAATGAGGTCCTCCTGTCTAATGGAGGAGGCCCAGACTCTCCTAACCTGGCCAAAATCTCACCTTCTTTTCATAGAGGTAGAACACCTACAGGGCACACTCAACTCCGGGGTGGATTGGCTCAGCTGAACAGACACAGACCAGGTGGAATGGAGCCTGTACCCAGAGGTCTTCCAACTCTTAGTGAACAGGTTTCATTATTTTTAATATAAATAAAAATTAAAAAAAATACCAGAGGTGGATCTGTTCCCGTGAGCAGATTCCTGTCAAGCACAGGCTGGAAGGAACAGAAGTTCTGGATGCCTTGACCTATCCTTGGCCCAGGGGATTGCTATATGCCTTCCCTCCCACAATACTCTTCACTAGGGCTATAAGAAAAATAAGACTAGAAGGCATCATGGTAGTTCTCATCCCCTCACCATCATGGCCAAGGAGACATTGGTTCTCAGAAATAGTCAGCATGGCAGGAGAGTCCTTGTCCCTACCAGTCCACCCAGTCCTGCTGACACAGTGGCAAGTGTGTCACCTGGTCCCCGACTGGCTTCAACTCCACACATGGCTATTGAAAGGGACATATTAAGGAAGTGTGGTTACTCTGACAAGGTGATAGGGAGAAGACTGTCCCCCAACAGGGTTTATGACTTCAGGGTGTTCCAGAGATGGTCCAAGTACAAGAAGCAGAACATTTTCAATGTATCACTTCCAACCCTTCTGAATTTTTTGCAGAGTAGGCAGAGGATTAAGACAAACACAGTGAAGAGACAGATGGCCACCATCACATACTTTCTGTCTCCCAAGCAGTGGAACAGAATATCATTTCATCCACATGTCCTCAGGCTTATGAAAGGGTTCTCCCTGTCCACACCTCTAACAGCCCACAGATTTCCATCTTGGGGAATGAACATAGTCCTGAAGGTGCTCACAGTTCCATCTTTTGAGCCCATCTGAGTTGTTCCTTCTAACTGCCATCTCTTCAGCACATCAACTCTTAGAACTGTGAGGTCTGTGTGTGCACAGGGAGATCTGCATCATTAGGTCAGACTCAGTCTTGTTACACCTGTATCCTACATTTATACCTAAAGTGAATTACACCTTCACAGAGACAGGAGATGGTTTCTTGATCATTCTGCCCCAAACCTACCAAGTCATTGGAAAAGATATGGCATATGTTAGGTGTACATTGGGCCATCCAGGTGTATCTTCAAAGAACAAGCAACTTCTGACATTTGGGTTCCCTCTTCATTTTCTTTCATCAGCAATCCTTAGGGAAGAAAATAATCTATATCCACCATAAATAGATGGATTAGAGACTGCATCACTGCCTGCTATGAGTCTCTGGGAATTCCACTGCTAGGGCCTGTTCTAGCTCACTCTCCTAGGAGCCCAGTTACATCAGCAGTGCTGTCCACCAATGCCTCACTGATAGAAATCTGTAGGGCAGTCATGTGGAGGTCACTTTTAACATTCATTAGATACTACAAACTGGAACCTTCACCTCGGCCAAGGGCACTTTTGTTCAGAGGGTGCTTCAGCAAATAGTGAAGTTATAATGGGATATGAATGCTAGCCTACCCAGCTGATAAAAGGAGTTATGGTATAGATATTCCTTCTTTTACCCCTGGAGGGGGGAATTCTCCCCTGTGAGACATTCGTTTCCAGTGGTGAAGGCACGAACATCCTGCCCACCCTGGGGATCAGTGGCTGGTATTTGGGTAGTTTTTCAAGTACATAGTTAGCCAGGGAAGAGAAATGGCACAGCGGGTGTCCCAGATTGGCTCCTCCTTGCTAAACTTTACCCACCTTTCCGGTCAAACAAAGAAGGGAAGGGAAGGGAAGGGAAGGGAAGAGAAGAGAAGAGAAGAGAAGAGAAGAGAAGAGAAGAGAAGAGAAGAGAAGAGAAGAGAAGAGAAGAGAAGAGAAGAGAAGAGAAGAGAAGAGAAGAGAAGAGGGCACTTAGTAGAGTGACAAGGGTCTAATATTCTGGAAAGCTAAATCTATCTTGGGCATCAGAAGCTGAAACATCGGCTGGCCGGTAAGGAAGGCTTCTCCCCCTAGCGGGCACTGTCAGAAAAAGGTTTTACATTCCTGCCTATCAGAGTGAATGGGAGGAGCAGCTCACCTAAGGATGTTCATCCATTCACTGGTAGGAATGGCCATCACATAGGTTATTTGTAAAGTAAGGACTCATCTAGAAAAGAAAAAATTCTGGAAGTATCAAGAGTTTCCAGTTCCATTTGTTCTGATTTTACCTGCATGTTCCCAAGTTTGCATCCAAACTTTTTCTTGAACTGTCTCAGGTTTCTCTCACCCCATCCCTTGTGCTCTTCCTCCTGCCTCTCCCAATAATAAATAACCTGACACAACTAGACTCATGCAGATTTTACCAATTTGCTTTGGAACTTGTTTATTATTATCCAGGAGTTATAGTCAAAGTGCTAAAGTGCTTTTGAAATGTTACACCAGTTAAATATTAGGGTTTGGGTTTGGTGCAAATATTCCTTTTTCCCTTGCTTTATCTCTGTTGAATCTGTGTCTGTGTTTACTCATGGGAGTCATTTTAGCTAGTTCTGGGATAATACAAACAGATAGCCAAGTGGAGATACATTTCAATTTGGGAAAAGCTGGATTGATTTAAACTTACCTGGAAAGTAGGAATGAAAATTCTTTGTTAGCACCAAGAGTTCCCATGAAATACTTCAGGATGAAGAAAATGTCCTCTGGATCTTCAAAATAAAATCACTTTCTATGGCAACAAAACTCTGGACGTTTAGACTTTTTTTACATCTGGAGGGGCTAGAGTTGCTCAATCTCAGGGCCGAGCCTGAGATCCAGTTTCCATGAGTCATCTCCATCTCCATGAGTCAAACCCAAATTCTCTGGGTTTGATGGGCCTAACACTGGGCAAGAGGAAATGTCTGTATGCAAATCTCCAGCTCAGCAAGTAGAGCAGCAACTTGTTATAATTTACAGGGCTTAATTGATTTGTTGCTTCAACTTGTTAAGATCTCTTCAGGGTATCTGTGTATTTACTTTGTTTCCTTCTTCCCTCTCAGTTGTTCATTCTGGTGCCAGGACTCACCCTCCACTCTGGCCTACATCTACCTTCTGAACAGATGCAAGTAGGCTACATTAAAGGTTCCTTATCCCATCTCCCTAAGCACATGAAGAGGAATAATCTGCTCATTTCACATTCATCTGGGAACAGCCCCTTTAGGAAAGGTTTCTCTCGTAATTTTCAGACAAGAAAAAAAATATCTCTCTTACTTGCTTGCTCTGTGTGTGTGTGTGTGTGTGTGTGTGTTTGAAGGAAAAGCTATGAGCAACTGTGGTTGGCAGTTAATATATAACACTTAATAAGACATTCCCAGGGGTCTGGGGATGATCCCAAACTGGCAAACCTAGGAGGTGGCTCTAAGGAGTTTTTAAACAGGTGCTTTTTATTTTCTGATTTTCATGCATGCCTTAAATTGTTTTAATGTAACCCAATGTGTAACTACCTTCGATGATTTATTTTGTATGTTTTTGTCTGCATTGTATTTGTTTCAAAACGTGAGCCATCTCAAGCCCCTTGGGAAGAAAGATGAGATCCAAACAAAGCAGATGAATGTAAAAATTAATTTTATTTTTGGTTTTACCATGCACTGATTGACATTCATGGGAAGTTTATATTGTAGGATAGAAACAGAAGGCAGCACATTACAGTTTATCAGCCAATACATGCTTGATACCAACACATGGTGCAATGGTTCATTTGTAGAAGGTTCTTGCTCTTTACACCAGCCTTGATCTTCAAGGAGAAACACTGAAAAATGTTCACATATAGTGCAGGAGAAACTATGTATGGCAAACCTTACTCCATGAATAAAATCTGTTTTGCCAAAGAACAACAACAAAGAAAGGAGAGGACTGGCAGGGCAGAGAAGAACATAAGGACATAGAATAGCTGTGATGAATCAGATCAAAAACCCAGCTAGTATAATATTCTGTTCTCACAGTAGGCGACCTGCTGCCCATGGAGTGCTCATGAGCATAAACCACATTTTTCTGCTCATGTTCCACAACAACTGGTGCTCAGAGGCATACTTCCTCTCATACTGGCAGTAATATACAGTCATCCTGACTAGTAGCTATTCATAGCTATATCCTTTATGAATTTGTAGACCTGCCCAAGCTGGTAAACATCTCTACATCTCATGGTAGTAAAGTCCAGGTATTAGGTTGGTGAAGTATTAAGACATCCTGTCTTTTTTTTCTGTCATCCACCATTCAGCTTTAAAGGATCCCAGAATAAGTATTATGAGAAAAAGGACAAAAAAACCTTGATGTCCCCTTCCTCCACCCCTATATAATTTATATATGTCTATCACATCTCCTCTTTCCCATGTATTTCCCAAGCTAAAGATCTCCAGATTTTGCAGCCCCTCTTTTTTTTTTCAATTAGAGAGCATCTCTAATCCCTTGATCATTTTGATTTTCCTTTTCTGCACCCTTCTCATGTTTCCAGTGTGCCTTTTGAAGTGACATGTTGGTGGCCAGAACTGTTATTTTCAAGCTGAACATTGGAGTGACAGTGAGAATAGCCTGGCATGAGTTATGCAATAGAAAATATTCACTCTAAAAAGTACTAAAAATTATCAACAAAAAAAATTGTAAACAGTGGCAAATAAGAATATTAGCAGTGATGCCATGAGCAGTATCCCACGTACATGTATGAGGGTTACAACAATCTTAACATGAAAACATGTGGTGTTGTTGTTAACTGTCCTCTAACTGATTTCAACTTATGGTGACCTTATACATGAGAGACCTTTAAGTCACTCTTTTCAACAGCCTTGATCACATCTTGCAAATTCAGGGCTATGGCTTCCTTGGTTGAGTCTATCCATCTGTAACGGGGCTTTCTTTTTTTCTGCTACCTTTTATCTTACCAAGAATGAGTTTTCTAATGAGTCATGTCTTCTCTGTGGATTAAAAATGTGGTGACATTTGCCCCAGTTGAAAATACATTTGGTGAGCATGTCATGGGACACCTGGTGAATGACCCGGCAAAGTATGACTTATTCCCTAGGGGACATGGAGTAAAGGACTGAGTCATGATAGTGAAATCATGCAAATGGCCCTGAGTGATAACATGGAAGCAGGTGTGTATATAAGAGGGGCATGAAAGCTTACTCTCTCTCTGACTCTCTGCATCCCGTACCTCTGCATCCTGCCACTGCTCCTGAATCTCTGATACTGATTCTCTGCCTGTGGATCTATGTACCCTGTGTACAGATGTATATACTGCAACTTTGAAGGTTAAAGCCTCCAGGTATTTTGGATGACAAACTCTGTGACAGTGAGTTTACTAACCAGTGGATAGAGGGGTCAGAGCTGATGCTGTAGTTGTACTCTGCTGACACGCATTTTGCTGTTTGGAAAATCTGCTATGTTATGCTTGCCTCTGGGACACTTTTTGTCCAGAGAGCATCGGTTCCAGGGAGGATTTTGTGCTGCTGCTATAAATCAATCTCCCATCATTCTCATGACATGTCCAAAGCACAACAGGCTCAGTTTAGTTATCTTGGCTTCTAGGGAGAGTTCAGGTGTGACTTGGACTCATTTAATTGTCTTTTTGGCACCCCATGGTGATCTCAGAACTATCCTGGAGTACATGTAATATGCTTACTGGGAGCAGAATTACATTTCATGAACGGCATCACTGTGGTTTTAATTCTGGATTTCTCAGTGTGAAATGAAGGTATGGTTTGGAAGGAAGATATTGTCTTCTTTAGAATCAAAGAGTTGAAGGACCATATTCATTTAAAAAAAAAACCGACCAAATATACATATGTTAAAGAACAAAATGATATTGTCAAAACAATAAAAATGTTCCTTGCTGGTTTGCTTTTCATGACTGCTGATTCAGGTTTTCTCTTGACGATTGCTGAATGTTACATTTTTGTGATATAAATTCTCTGAATTGAGTCTGGAAACAAGATGAAACTATATTGGGATGTACACTCTGTCCAGTTACTTCCACATAGTTGTTTGGCAGCATTATTCTGCATCTATTGAAATTATAGACAGTTTTCAGGAACAGGCCCACATAAAATGTTTTACAGTAACAGAATCTGAAGATTACTATGTATGAACATATGCTTACAAAAGTTAATGCATAAGTCAGAACTTTCCAAACTTTCATGTTAGTGACACACATTTTAGACTTGCATCATTTCATGACACAGTAATTCAGTTTTACTAGCAAATTGGAGGTTAAATAGTGTGACGGCAGGGGAAAAGGCAGCCCCCTCTCACCCAGTCCTGGCTCCCTGCTGTTGCTTTTTGCCAGGGAAAGGCCCCAACAAGAGCAATGGCAGTGGACCAGGCTCGGAGGGGGGGGTTCTTCTCAGCCAAGGAGGCAACACACCAACACACTACAGGTGACACAGTAATGTTTCGCAACACACCACTTGGACAGCCCTGGCATAAGTGGTACCTTTAAAAAGGGGGATGACTTGTTACTCATGAATTGTTACATATTAGTAACACTTTATTAAAAGACTGCTTTTCGTTGTTGTTGTTGCTGTTGTTAAACTACTTCAAAATACAAAATGTGGCCAAAATTTCCACAAATGATCCTCCAAAAATAACATTTTGAAGTAATGAGTAAACATTACTCCTTACACAAAAACCCAATCTTTATAGCTGTTATAGTAGTTTTAAAAGTCACAGCGTTGACTCTCATAACATGTTACTTGTCGTACTTTGCTTCCACACTTTGAACTTATGTGACTAAATCTCTCTTCTCAAGGAAAGAGCGTTTAAAGAAAGAAAGAAGCACTTAATACATTTACTCCTGGATAAACTGAGCTGTCCAGATACGGTACTTCTGCCTCATCTGGTAATTTGCAAGCCACCTTGAGTCCTTGTTTGGACAGAAATGACATCATCATCATTATCGTGAAAACATCTGTACTAAATTTATGTTTGTTCCCTCTCACCGCTTTTCTACTGTCTTAGGATCCAAAAAACTGAGACAGAACTGAGTGGTATCAAGGTATTGTACTGATAACATTTCACCCTAAATTTCCAAATAATCTTGCTCAAGTTTTGATGGAGAACAGAAGTGGACAAAGGCCATTTCCGCATTACACTGTTATAGTGCTATTATTCCACTTTCAACATCCTATGGAATCCTGGGGTTTGCTGTTTAAGGAGGGGCCTTAGAGGCCTCAGAGGACCCTCCCTAAACTGCACACCCCAGGATTCCATAGGATGTTGAAAGAGGAATAATAGCACTGTAAGAGCGTAATGCGGAAATGGCCAAAGAGTGTTTTTGCAGCCCCACCCCCTCCAGATTCCCCGAACTGCCTTTCTTCCTGGCAAAAAGCATAAATTTGCATCTCCTAAACACCTTCAGAAATAGCAATCAATCTTTTAAATATATTGCAATATTTCACATCAAAAAATACTTTTTTTCAAATTCAGGAATGGTCTTGGGAGGATTTTTGGCAATTCTCACCCCAGGAGGTCCTGGGGCAGAAAAGTGGCTGTGGAAACCACCACAAATATCTACCTCTGATGTTGTTATGGAAGATATGGTGGATTCTTCTGGTGAAGAGGTCATATGAGGGGACACCAGCAGTTGTGGTGCTACCTTGCTCCATCCATGCAAGATGGCCCAAAAGATGGTATGATTTATTACACCAAGTGCCCTTGACAATCTAGCATGAACAGTTGTACTTTCCTATCCATCTCCTAATTTAACCCATCTAACAGAGTGACCAAGGCAATTTTTGTAGTAAATCAGACTGAAAGCCATTATAATATAAGTAAACCTGTGTCTGTATACTCAAAACAAAAACACTGAATCACATAAAATGTTGGTATATGATCAGCAGTACTGAACAGAGGTACATACATAATTGTCATAATGTTTACAAGAATGAATCTGGAGGAACAGATTTTGTCAAAGTGATTGTCAGCCATACAAGCTCTTGTGCATGCACACATGCATTTTTCCAACCAGATTTTCATTAACCGCACAGGACCTTTTAACAATTAACAAAATGTAAAACAATTTTTACATTTACCCAGGCTGGAGAGAAAACAAGCCGATGAACCTCCGAGTTCATGCAGATTGAGGTCATGTGCCCCATTTGATCCCTGGCTGTTTATTAGGCCTTTGAATTTGCTTCATGAGCCATTTGTTCAAGCCATGTCGTGAACAGATGGGACTGCTTCCCAGCCTGCAGAATTGATTACCTATCTTTCTGAAAAAGAAAAGAAAAAAAACCCACATTATCTATTTCAAGCAGCATGTCATTTCAGCAAACTGCAAGCTATGTTAGCAACCTCCGGTAGCCAGTATTCCAAGGATTTCACACAATTATCAGAGGTCACAGAGCTCTGATAATTATTTTCACTTTTTACCTGCTTTACCAAAGCAGCTGTAAGAGATTAATGTCAAGCTATGAGTGAATTCCCCAAGGTACTGACTGCATTGGATTGCATACTGCAGCTCGTCCAGTCAGAGTAGAGAAATCACCACTGCAGCATAATTATGCAGTTTATGTCTACAATGCCAATGGTAGCACTAGCACTCTAGAGGCTAAATCCTAGATAAGAATTCCAAATATGAACTCCTTTTTTTAAAACCTACCTTTTAAAAAATACAGCATAAAACAATCCTGTAATATCCATGCCAGTTATAGAAATTTCTCACAGCTGGCCAATGAGCAGATGTTTCATGGTTTCATTAAAGAGGAACACTAGATAGCTATTTAAAATATATCCAGCTAGCTGTCCTTATGACAACTGTTAGTTTCCAACAGGCTTAAATCCATGTACAAGGTAAAGCATGAATAGGTATCTATCAGGAAACCTACAAAGCACAATAACATTGAAGCAGCAGTTATTTCCTTGATGGCATTTTAATCAGACTGATTAGTTGTCCCTCTTGATGTAAGTCTTTATATCACTGTGACATTTGTCTCATAAAGAAAAACCACAAGTTCTCTCCACCAAGCAGCCTGTTTGATGCTCTTAATGTATGGGTTGTTGCAGTTTACCTCTGCCTGACCCTGAAAACTTGGAGTGGATAATAACATATCAGAAATATGCTGGAAATAATCTATATTCCATTTAAATGTTGACATCTTGCAAGATTCTTGATGTTAATATGATCTGTTGACCAGTAGATAAAGACCAGAAAGTGAATCAAACAGAATACAGTCAAATAGGTACAAGAACCTTTGTGCCTGTGAAATGTTACAAGCTGTGGAAAAAGAACTCAATGACATCCAATAGTAATTACTTTATTTTCTTAGATTAGGGCTCCAGATATTTCATTGGTGCAGTGACTCATGACAGCATAAACATGTAGCTGTAGCTGTGGTGTACATCGTGTGTCACATCTTGCAGGGGAGATAGATAGCAGTTAGGACAATGCTGTTAAGAGTTAGCAACTTTTGCAAGCATGTACTCACTAACTGTTAGTTTGCAAGTTACTCCCTGGGAGTTTAAGCACAAATACATTTATGGTAACATCTTCTCTATTGGGTTCTTCCACACTTTCTAGCCAGCTTATTCTTTCTTCTTTCCTTTCTCTCCTCCATTTGGTCATGTATTTAATTATGAAAAAGAATCTGTAAGCAAAATTACTTTTATATGTTTTACAAAGACTAAGCTTATTTCTGTTCTCTGCTTGAACCTGCATATAAGTGGGTGGTGGATGTGGGACTGGTTGTTGCCCAGCTTCTGTCTTGCTAATTATTAGTTTGTGTGAAAAATCCACTACCGTTTCTCACATTTTTAAACAAATACTAAGGCCCTTACGGCACCATACCTGAATAGCACATTGTTCTGTTTCCATCCCAGCGTTGCCATTTCCATGATGGTATCGAGTTATGAACGTTCTCTACTGCGCCCTTTTGACTTAAGTGAATGAGTAGCATTATTGCCACCAGTGTTCCCATTGCATTACAGAGTCATTAGCAAGTCCTTTTCCCTGCCCCGAAGCTTGTGATTGGTTGGGTGTCTTTTGTCGTTGTTGCTTTTGTAAGTTGTACTAGTGCAGCAATGTTTTAACGTCATGACACACTCATACACTATTGCATTTTTGCACTATAACACTCAAAAATTTATTTAAAAAAATGAAAAATTTTAACTCAAGAAATTTAAAATAAACATGGAGAGGTGATGGAGTTCAGACTTGCCACACCATGGGAGCAGCTGAGGGAGAAACAACCTGGGAACACCCATACCATGCCCACTCCTGGATCAGCTACAGAAGGAAGTACTATCAAGTGCTATTGAGAAACAGTAGTCCCACAGCTAATGAGATTGTTGCCAGAAAGGGGGTTATTATCGGATTTTTTTCCAGCATTGAAAAAGGGTGGATTTCCTATGGATTGCAACATGATAGCAGCTGGTTAGTGACAATATCATGCAATAGCACATATCCTGGACCAGGAACAATGCATTGCTCTGGCAGCATGACAACTTCGAGTGGTAAGGGCCTAAGTATACTCCTGTCAACGGGATCAAGGAGACTCTCACAGCGCAGAAATACAGCACTGCATAGAGGAGTATTGGATACCTCTTTACTCTAGCATCTAAACAGTACAGCCACTGGTGCAACCAGGAATTACACTGGCATAATGCCACAAAAGATTTCTGCTTTAGAACAGAATTGGAAAGTTAAACAAGCAGGTAACTTGACTGCGTCTCCTGAGAAGGTATTCCAATAGTGTTAACATAAACTTTATGCTATAAAGAATGGGAGATGCTAGCCAATCATACATGTTATTAGCATTCAAGTTAGAGGCATGACTGGGAAAAGAATTACTGATTTTCAAAGAATGCTAAGAAAAAATGAGATTCTGTTTGCATCAGTAGTTAACAGCATTAATTTCTAAGCAAAAGCCATCATGATCACATTTTGTCCTCCTATCACCACTATCTCAGACCAGATCAGGTTGCAGAAACAGGGGATGGAGGCCTAAACACAGACAGACAAACAAAAAAAGATTTGGAGAAATTAGAAGTAAGGCTAACTTTACTTCTTTGGTGTGTAACATGTTTTCAATACTTTTATATTTTCAAGATGTGTGTCTTAGGTGTGTGGGGTTTTTTATCAGCAGCTGTAGCATTCTGACATTTTGTAAAAAAACAATAGCTAAAAAAGTATTACAGTAGGCCCTCCATTTTCATGGGTTCAGCACCCATGGATTTGATTATTTTCATGTTATTATTTATTTATTTTAAAAAATAATTTATTTAAAAAATAAATAAATACAAGGGAAAAAGGGGCTCCTTCTAGGAATCCCTAGGTCCTTCAGCACAATTCTGCCAGAAGTGAGCCACAGAGTCACACTGGAGGATCTAGAGACTCCTAAAGGGAGCACTTCTCTAGGCATTGCTAGGTCCTCCAGCATGACTCCATGGCCCACTTCTACAGGAAGCTGACCATAGAACCATGCTGGAGGACCTAGAGATTCCAAGAGAAGTGTTCTCAGGTTAAAAAAAAATAGCTTTCATGATTTTGATTTGCATTTTTCCACTTTTACAGGGGTCTTGCACCCCTTGTCATAGTCATTAACTGCTGTCAAGTTGACTTTGACTTATGGTGGCCCTATGGATGAGAGATCACCAAGTCATCCTATCCTCAGCAGCAATGCTCAGCTCTTGCAGATTCAAGGACATGTCTTCCTTGCTTAAGTCTATCCACTTGTAATGTGGTCTTCCTTTCTCCCTACTACCTTCTACTCTACTAAGCATTATTGTCTTTTCTAGTGAATCATGTCTTCTCATGATATGGCCAAAGTACAACAACCTCAGTTTAGTTATCTTGGCTTCTAGGAAGAGTTCAGGCTTGGTTTGATCTAGGACCCACTCATTTGTCTTTTTAGCAGTCTCAGGTAACCCTCACAAAAGGGTTCACTGTACTACTTACTTTTGAATAATGACTAAAATTAGTTTCATTTTTGAAAGCAGCTGTAACAATAAGTACTTCTGGGGGGCTTGGAACTCTACTATTAACAGCATTTTAGAAATAACTTTCAAATTCTGAAAGGCTGAATGTGCTCCCTGGAGCTTTTTCTAGATTTGGCTTCCGCCTGAAACAACTATCTACTGAATGTAATCAGTCTCAGACAGTTCTTACTAACATTCACAACACATAAATGAGTACTAGACTGGGACTTGCCAGTGTAGGTTCATGGTACAAGTAGGGTATGCCACACTCTGCCATTTTTGGGGTATGCCCATCCACCTGCTTGGACTATGGGTCACCCCTGGGACTTGGGAGAGCCACAAAACTGGCAGCACACTCACAGAACCTCCCACACTGGCTGCAGGAGCCTGAGAGGGTTTTGAATGTGACAGTATATGCTCTGTCATGGATTGTTCCCACCCTTACCATAATATTGTACTGTTCATCTAAGAGCAGTTCCATAAATATTTCAAAGAGTTATAAAGCATATTGTATTGAGAAGAATTTCGAATCCAACAGTGAGACCAGTCAGTTTATTTCAAAACAGTATTGGAGTTGTTTCAGCTGCCCACTGACTGGGTGGAATAGCATCCAAATGAAGTTCAGAATCACTATTTGATGCTGTTAAGTGGTTAGACTTCTGCCTCCCTGTCCTTCACCAGTGCAGAGTTGTTTGTGTTCTTCCTTAATCACTCAAACAACCTGCACACTATATGTTTGGAATTACAGTCATATACTGCTAAAATGCACAAACACATAAAGGGTGACACAGGGGGAAATGCCCCTAAGTTCATGGGGCATGCCTTCCTGGAATTAAATCTCAGAGGCAACACATTTGGGTCCTTTGGTCCTTTTCAGATGAAACCTGCCTGAAAAGACCAAATGCACAACAATCCCCTGCGTAAGCATTGGATTCCAGTTTCACTTGGCAGATTCCTAAACAAAGTTGTGTGCAATCCATGGGTATGGATAAAGAAGGGTAAAATGAGGACACTGTCCCTTCCAATGAAAATTTATATTTATATTTTCCTTCAGGTCCCAAATCTCTAACATAACAAAGAACAAGATACTGAAAATCGTTCACGTGTAGAACTCATATTTGCTATGTTTGCATTCCTTTGATAACTTTGTCTTCTCCTTTTCCTAGGCATCTAAAAACTGTTTCTAAATGCTTGGCTGACCTTTTAAGTTACTGCAGCACTAGGAATTTGGGAAGTGAAGGAAAATTTCTTTGGGGGAGCAGAATTCTTATTTAGGTTGGTCAGTGCCCACATTCCCCATTCCTACAGCTACACTCCGGGTGCAATTTGACTCACTTCTCACCTATCTTGACTCCATTTTTATCCTGTGTTTTCCTCCATAGAACTCATAACCTTATTATTTATGAGAGTGCAAATTAACTGCTGAGCGAGAAATCTGAACCTGGATTTCTCCAGTCCAGCATGCTAATCACTATGCCAAAGTTTGCAGTGCATTTACAACCGAAAAGCTCTGATGTGGACACAGAATTCTATTCCATAGCTAGTGGAATAAAAAGATTAAAATCGGTTAAATGGTTTCTAGATATGTCAAATAAATAATTAACTTTTACAGTTATTGAATATATTTTTCTAGGAAAAAATATATTTTGGAGGAGGGCTTCCAGACAAGATATTCACTGTGCATTAATCTGCTCAAAATCAAATTTTATGCAAAGATCCAGTCAGTGCTATTTTCCACTTGTAATTCTCCTGTATTTCCCCAAAATGCATTCTGTCTTTTATTCTTATCAGAGAAAATCTATTAAGAGCGAGGGACATACACTTGCATAATATCTTTTGACTGTGCAAGCTAATTGTCTGGAAGCACCTTCCATTTAACAAATTGTAACACAGTGCAAACCTTCATAGTAAGCACCCTTGAAAGGAGAATTGTTTATCAGTCTTGGAGGGAATAACTATGCAAAACATCTAACCAGAACAGATTCCTGCCATGGTCATTAGCTTTTTTCCTCTAGTGACTGAGTTGTTCAGTTAAGCTACATATAAAAGTGTATGAGAAGTGATCGCTTTGAAACTGTTAGTCAATAAAAATCAGTATCTTTTTTTAATTAGTTAAGACTTGGGAGAACTCAAACTGACTTAAAACCCCCATTTTGAAAGCACAGGTAATATCAGTACAAGTAACTTGCACCGGAAAGAAAGAAAGAAAGAAAGAAAGAAAGAAAGAAAGAAAGAAAGAAAGAAAGAAAGAAAGAAAGAAAGAAAGAAAGAAATGAATGACTGCCGAGTCAGCAATCTTATGTTGAAAGAAACAAAGGGAGAAAACTATAGCAAAGGGGAAAAAGATAGAATGCTTAATATCCTAAGCCAGCAAACATGCATCTGCAGTATTTCTCTGAATTTATTTTCCAAAATGATCTCATATTAATGTAATTCAAATTCAGCAGTTTAACTATGTATATAGTTAATTTACAGAATGCCTTTGTACCACTTTTATTTCATGGCAGGAAACACCAAAGAATAGTAAGCAACATCATGGAATCAGAGTATATTTTTACTTGTATGACTCATAATTAAAGAAATTCTCCTTGCATACTCATTTTAGATTAATTAGTTAACTGATTAAATGTATATAGGAATAAGATAGCAGATCTGAAGAAAAAATATAAAATTGGAATGATCTTTTCTTTTATAGCAGGGGTGGACAACTGTGGAAGGCTAGGGGACCACATCTATGCCCCAGAAGACCTTGGAGGCCTGTACACCGACACACACGTCTGCAAAAAAATTTTTAAAAAAAGATTTTTGCCCCTGAATGCCCTCAAGACATGTCCACGGGGGCATTTCCATCATGTTTGGGACCTTCCTCGGCTTTTTCAGGCTCAAGAGAGGTTTAAATAGAAAGTAAGCAAGAAGTCAATTCCTGTTCACTTTGTGTTTCAGAAAAGGCTTTGCTAGGACAGGGCTTCCCAAATGTTTTGTCGTGACACATTAGTGTGTCACCTGAATTGTGTGGGTATGTCACTTCCCTGGGCCAAGAATGACCCCCCACCTGAACCTTGGAAATGTATGTTATTATTTATAAATCATTATTTATATTATTTAAAAATATAAATGAAAGGTTTCCATGAGATACATTGTGTCCGCATACATTTCATTATTACAATTTATGTATGTGCCTGTATCTTTTATAAGGGGTTAGTTTAACCTCCAATTTGCTAGTAAAACTGAATTACTGTGTTGGAAAATGATGCACCTCTAAAAAGTGTGTCACCAACATGAAAAGTTTGGAAAGTTGTGCTCTAGGACCTAAATTGGTCCAAGTGTCCCCCAAAGTGGTGAGAATGCTCCCTCCCAAAGAGTATTTGAGGGCAAATGTTTTGGAAAACAGTTCACAAAATAGCATTTCCATATGAAACGCTCCATACGCTAGCAGTAAAATGGCCTTATCTGGTTGTTTGTTCTTTTTCTCCATGATGGATTTTCTGCAGTAAAGAAAAATACAGAAGAAACAGTGGAATCATAGAATCATAGAGTTGGAAGAGATCCCAGGGGCCATCCAGTCCAACCCCCTGCCATGCAGGAACACCCATCAAAGCATTCCCAACAGATGGCCATCCAGCCTCTGCTTAAAAACCTCCAAAGAAGGAGATTCCACCACACTCTGAGGCAGCATATTCCACTGCCGGACAGCTCTGACCGTCAGGAAGTTCTTCCTAAGGTTCAAGTGGAATCTCCTTTCCTGCAGCTTGAATCCATTGCTCCTTGTCCTAGTCTCTGGAACAGCAGAAAACAAGCCCGCTCCCTCCTCAACATGACACCCCTTCAAATATTTAAACATGGCTATCATCTTAACCTCCTCTGCTGCAGACTAAACATACCCAGCTCCCTAAGCCGTTCTTCATAGGGCATGGCTTCCAGACCCTTCACCATTTTGGTCGCCCTTCTCTGGACACGTTCCAGCTTGTCGACATCCTTCTTGAATTGAGGTGCCCAGAACTGGACGCAGTATTCCAAACGAGGCCTAACCAACGCAGAACAGAGTGGTACCATTACCTCCCTTGATCCAGACACCATACTCCTATTGATGGAACCAAGAATCGCATTGGCTTTGTACCAATTTGTACCAAAAAAGGGGAGACTATAAGTGGAGAATGATAGGTGAAGGCTTCTTAAGTTCAATTAATAATACAAGGTGGGGACATGAGGAATACTTCTAAAACAAGTTTAAGTCTGTGGCAATGTATCTGGATATAGGATGGACAAATCCTGTGTTGTCAGGCAGCGATGTGTATGTTGTTCTCCAATAATTGGCTGGGGGACTTTTTGTTATAAAACAATGAGAGCATGAGTGCCAGACATGAATGCAACTGTACCTTCCATCTCATGTTCCCTAGCAACTGAAACACAAAGACAGACATACTGCCTCTGATACTGGAGATGTCATCCTGACTAGCAACCGTTGATGACCCTCACTACTATAAATTTTTCCAGTCTCCGTTTAAAACCATCTAACTTCGCAGCCATCACTCTGTCTTATGTAGTGAATTCTGTATTTTATGTACTGTGTGTAGTAATTTCTTTCATTTTACACAAATTGAGTTACGGAATACATGGACTTGGCATAGCTAAAAGTAGGGAGCACCCAATAAAACCCACAATTTATTTATTTTTATTTATTTTATACTCCACCTTTCTCCCAATATGGGACCCAAGATGACTTGCAAGATAAGAAGGAGACATGTCTCAAGAAGCTTAAGATTTTTTTTCTGACAGTGAATAGTTTTGGCGCTCTTGGTTTAGAAATTTCTGCAGTTTCCAATCTAAGTGAGCTATAGGCAGCATGCAACTATGATACTGATTTTATGTACTGTGATATTTGTTCCCTTTCTGATCTGTTTATTTTATATAGCTGCCTTAAGAACTCCTGCAGAGTATCTACAGGCTAAAATACAATGGGCTTTTCAGCTAATAAAAGAGATCTGCCTTCTTTAGCTGTTGGTGTATTATATACAATATCCCCCAAAAATGTAACATTAATGTCTCAAATTATCTCCCCCATGACTTCTAAGAATAGGCTTCTTTCCGTACAAAAACTATGGGAAAATGCTTCATCGAACTTTGTAGGAAAGGTTTGAAACTAAACAAAACTGTCTTGTAGGCCAAATTATCACTGCATGTCTGTATGGTAAATTGGAAAGGTTTGACAAGCCACCTTCCTAGTTATGGGTAAACGCAGCAGAATCACAGCCATGGTTTCCTAGTAACATGTCAACACAGTACTACACCCATTATATACAATTGAAGGATTTCCCTCTATTTGTGACACATAAGCCCCTTTTGTAGAGGAAATCCATAGCACATGTGCATGAGTCTCCAAGGTTACTTGCTGACTTACAGCAATCCCCCATGCATTTCACAGGATTGATTTTCTTAGGCAAGGAATACTTTTGCCGGTTCCTTCCCCTGAAATACACCCTACAGCACCTGGCATTTGTTGGTGGTCTCACATCCAAGTACTAGCCAGGGCTGACCCTCCTGAGCTTCCAAGATCAGTCAGACTCTGGTGTCTTGAAGGCATTTAGGTGTTGTGTGCTTTCAAGTCATTTCTGACTTACGGTGCTCCTAAGGTGAACCTATCACAGGATTTTCTGGGGCTGAGAGTATGTGACACACCCAAGGTCACCCAGTGGGCTTCCATGGCTGAGCGGGGAATCAAACGCTGGTCTCCAGGGTCATAACCCAGAGCTCAAACCACTATATACCACACTGGCTCTCAAGGGTATTTAGGACACGATCCTAAACCATGACACAGGTTTGAAAGACATCTGCGGCCATTTCTGCACTAGACTGTTATAGTGCTATTATCCCACTTGCAACATCCTATGGAATCCTGAGGTTTGCAGTTTCGGGAGGGGCCATTCGAAACTGCAAATCCCAGGATTCCATAGGATGTTGCAAATAGAATAATAGCGCTATAACAGTCTGGTGCGGACATGGCCCAAGTATGGGATCACACATAAATTTTGACCCTTATTTTTACCTCCACCCTGTTGCCTGAATTCACATATTTTTCAGAAATACTCATGGCCAGTAAAAGGCAGAAGGCATTTCCACGCTAGACTGTTAAAAGTCCTGTTAACTCCACTTTCAACATCCTCCCTACACTGCAGGATTCCACAGGACGTTGAAAGTGGAATAATAGCGCTATAACAATCTAGTGCGGAAATGGCCCGAGTTTTACCTCAAGTTCTCACGACAACTTAAACATTACAAGACCCCTCGCACGGCAGACCGGGCGGGATGGGGGCGGGGGGGGCAGCCTTCACGACTTGCACACGCGCACGTGCTTCCTGCCCTTTAAGAAGCGAGATGGTTCAGGAAGCCCGGCGCTGCCCTCCAAAAAGCCTCTCTCAACTGCCCACCGAAGGGCGGAGGCGGGAGAAAGCGGAGCGGTCCCGCCACTCTCGCACTCGGCGCTTCCCAGTTTTAAATTTCCCAACTCCATCTGTTCCCTCTGCTCTCCTTTATTCTCCAGGTGGTGCGTTTAAGCTGTCCCAAGCCTGAGAAACAAAAGCGGCGGGGCTGCCCTGCCCTCCCCGCCTCACGGTTATGCCCCCCTCCGCCCCAGGCGCCACAGGGGGAAGCGAGGGAAGGGGAAGCGAGGCGGCGGCGGCGGCAGAGGCGGCGGGGAAACAGCCTCAGCGGCCGCCGCGGAGGCGCGGAACGCCGAGACAGAGCGCGCCGAGTCTAGCGCCAACTTTCCGAGCGGGCCTTCGAGCTGATTGGCGGGAACGCCAGGGGGCCGCCCCTTCAGGAAAAGCCTGATTGGCCGGATTGTAAAAATATGTTCCAGGGCGCCAGAATAGAAGGTTTAGCGCCTGGTGGAATCTCCGAGACGGGAGCGGAGGCGGCCGGTGGAGGCGCGTCGCCGGGTCCGGGTGGAAAGAGCGGTTTCGAGTCTGGGAAGGGGAGGGAACCCTCTTCCCCCTATGGAGTGATCCCAGATGCCCCTCAGGTGTGGCTGTGGGTTTACAGGGCCCGGAGGTGCCGAAGCCAAGGAGAAGAAAGTCACCAGAACTGTAAGTCCTTCACTTTGGGGGCGGGAAAGCGGGAAGGTGGCCCGAAGAGGTTTGTGTGTCTATTTATTTTTACTCCGCTGGGTTCCCGTGGCTTTGCGCGGCACCTGTCCCAGCCCAGCGGGTGAGAAAGAGGGAGAAATCTCTTTATTCCCCCCCCCACACACACACACACACGTCTTTTCTTTGCGGCCAGGGCGCCGAGGGGGGCGGGCGGGAACGTCCTTCTCTCCGGGCAGGATCGCTCTCCCGCGCTCCGGGCAGGGTCAGAGCCGGATGGTCTCCGCCTTTTTGCTGCGAGGTGGGCGCTTGCGAGCGGCGCTCCATTCAAAGCTGGGATTTCTTCCCCAGGTTCTTTTGCGCCAAAAATAACCGATCCCGAGGCGAGCTCACAACAGACAGATTCGCCAAGAGATTCCCACTTCTCACGAGCTTCCCTCACCCACACCTGCCCGTGGCCGCTTTTTTCTCTTAATTCTGAAAATCTTTGGACACTATTTTATTCCGCCGCCATTGTGAACCTTTTGAATCTTTTTTTGTTGTTGTTTAAGATCTGAGTCTTTTAAATTATTTTAAAGATCCGTAAGATAACTTCCCTTACATTCTAAAATCTGCTGGTATTATTTCGGAGGAGGCAGATAAGTTGATGTGAGAGTCTGAAAATTACTACTATCATCATCATCATTATTATTATTGGAAAATGATGTAAGATGCTGAAGATCTTGTGCAACTTTGCATTTTCACAGATGGATGTGAATTGCTTAACACTAAAAGACCTGATTAACTCGAAACACACTAGGATAGATTTTATAGATGAAGATGGGGAAAATGCGCAGAAGGTAAGACAACAGAATTGCATGTCTAAACTCTTGAGTTTTGTAATTTATTTTTATTTATTTTTTTATTTTTTGGGGGGGAACTCTTCACAGTGATTAGGCTTTTGATTTAACCTGTGTTTTGCTTTATAACAGTACGTTTCAAATGAAAGTGGAACTGATATATTCAAAAATAGTAAAGTCTCCTTATAACTTTGAAGCCCACACCACTTATTGTATGTATGATTACTCTTCCATGTAGTTTGTTGTTACTAGCTCAAAATAAATTGTCCGACCATATTGTTCCCCACTGCTTGTTCATTGAGAACTTAATTTAACTAAATTGCTAAATTCTCAATTTAGGCCCACAGCTTCTTTTTGGTGCTAATTTCACAGAAAGCCAGTTTCTCCATCCCTCCCTTTTTAAGGAAGTAGAGAATAATTTTGTTGTTGTGTGCTTTTAAGTTCTTTACGACTTATGGCAACCCTAAGGCAAACCTATCACAGGGTTTTCTGGAGGCTGAGAGTGTGTAATGTGCGCAAGGTCACTTGGTGGGTTTTGATGGCCGAGCGGGGAATCATATCCAAATGCAAACCAATGCTAAAACCACTACAATATGGCGGCTCTCAGAGAATCATTTACCCAGGGCTAATTAATGTAAGTTTTTGCAAGATGCTTGCCATATGGGGATGGGATTATAGACAGGCTTGACAATGAATCCTAATCAGCTAAGAGTTTGTAACAGATTCCCTGTGCTTGTGAATGGGTGCAGTTGACACAGTACTTGTTACTGTGTTCAGTACCCTGGCTGAACAAAATGGTCTTTTGTGGATGAATCTGAATAGCTCTTCCTGATTACACAGGAAGTAAAGAAGTCCTGTGTGTTGTCATTTTAAATGTTCGTTGTGAAGGCCAAAATATGTGTTAAATAAGATATCCTAATATTCTTGCTTTCACTTTAATGCAGCATGTGGGGCTCTGAGTTTGATTTGAATAATAGCACTGTGAAAGGAGATGCTTAAAATTTTTTTCCTGCCTCTCCACTGAACCTGCTATTTACCAAATGGGAATTTTGTTAGAGTACAAATAAGCCTTTCCCTCTTGCCGTGGCAGTTTTAGAGGAACAGTCTAGATCAAGAAAACAATACAAGGCATAAAGGAGAAAGATTACTGAATACACCCTCCTCTATCCAGGAAATTATTATCCTAATAATATTTGGACATAAATACATGCACATAAAAACACACATAAAGCTGAGACAAAATAAAATAATAATAGTAACAACAACAACATTTACCCATTTAATCACATCCTGCACAGCAGATCTGTTGATGCTAAGGTACAGCGTTCCATGAAATGAGTGAAACTTGGTATTACATAGCTTGACTTAGAAGAAATGATCTGACCACCTCCTTAAGTAGATTTTATAATGAAGAAAGAGTTACCACACACTGGTGAACTGAAATTTATGTGTGGCACATTGTCAACGTAAAGAAAACAGAAACCCAAAGATCAGTGTATATGAGTATGCAAATAATGTATACAATATGCTGGTATTCTGTTGCCTTCCAATTCTCTTCATTTTCATTGTGGCTATAGATAAAAGATGAGAATGTTTGTACCGAATTGCTTATGACTGCAAGTGGCTATTAACTGTAAGAGGAGAAAATGTTTATATCAAATTGCTCACTACTGCAAATACCAGTTCATTCTGGTTGCGCAAACATATTTGGCTCTATGGATGTCAGTCCTTATCTACAGGAGATCTCTCAAGCTAACCAAACAAACAGGCAGTGCAAGTCTGAATATTCAATAGTACGGTATATTTCTTTCAGTAAAGCTAGACTAAGGCTTTAGCATGAATAATTGCACACAGTTTCAGTCTAGTAGAGTTTCTCCATTCTGAGATTTAAATAACAAGCATTGCAATGACGCAGCAGTTTGTACAGACATGACCTATGTGAGTAGTATCTTACTATAGAACAAAATAAGGCGGGTCACATAGACATGACTAATAGGAGATGAACAGGGAAAAAAAATAAATTTGTATACTATTCAAAATCCCTTTTAGCTCTCACTCAATGTGGATCACCCAGAGTTCTATAGGCTGCAGCAAGGAGTCTAAGACACAGTTCAGAGATGTCTGGTGTGCGTGGCATCCTGAAAACACAAAACGCAAAGTTAGCGCTTCTGTTAAATCCTTGCCAGATGAACTCAGCAACTGGTTAAACTGGTTAAATCAGTGTGATGTATCATGCAGTGCAAGGATGGGGCATTAGTTCATTGCCAAACATCTCTTCAGAGTTTTTTGCCATCACATATTGACACACATCTGCAACACTGAGGGACAGAAATTGATTTAAATGAATGTTTGAAAGAGAAACTTTCAGCTTTACTGAAGAATGATAAAATACTGAATCCTGGTAGATTGTAAATTAGTTCTGGCTTCTCTGAGTGGTTACTTTTTCTGAGATAACATTACATTTATGGATTAGAAACAAGTTCATAGTCTCATTATGCACTAGGTAAATTAGCAATTTATTTTAAAATAGTTAAGATTTTAATTAAGATTTGTTGGGTTGCTTGTATGTATTCTCATTATGTCTTCCAGAAGTAACAGCACCGTTTAAAAAATGTTTTTGCTAAGTATTTCAACCATCGAATCACTTAGAACAGATGTCAAACCATAATTTCTTGGGTACTGTTGCTGTTCTGCTGTGACTAACAAACGGCCACCAGGATATGGTTATGAAAATGGCAATGCAATATTTGCACTTCATAATATGAACACAGTAAACCAGCTTGGTTCAGCTGAACCTTCCTCACATATAATGGCCATCAGAACCTCAAACATAGGTTTGTTCCGGTCAGTTGTGTATGAGTTTATAGCTATTTTCAATGCCCTTTAATCCTATGAGAAAAATTAAAGCACTAATATTACAAACACTGAGTATCCTATGTTTTGATGGTCTGTGACTGCAAATTAGATATATAGATACACTGAACATTGCTACTTACTCACAGAACTGTGCAGACTTCTCTCCACTGCTCCTGTATGGGTATAATGTGCCTAACCAAAATGCACGTCACTGTGAAGTTTATTTTGTGGGTGGGTGGGGGGAAGCTGTAAAATCCTGGGACTAGTATATTGTGTCTGAATTCTCTTCATAACTTGTTTGTGGAATCTAGGGTCATATATAGTGGATGCAGGTTGTTCCCAGTGCAACTTTTCATGCCATATGCTCACTCCCAAAATGTGACTAAAATTAAGCAGTGGAGTGAGGACACTTGGAGCTGAATCTAAACTTGACTACCTTTGTATCTCAAGAGTGAGTGTTCCCCCCCCCCCCCCCCGCATTGAGCTACATCCTAAATTTTGGCTGTTCATCCCGTGGAAAAATTGCAGTCCATGAGATACTGAGCAGGCCTTTGTTTCTTGGGGTAAAAAGCTGGAGTTTGGGGTAATGCTGATCCCCGGAAACTAGGATGAGGGACAGCAGCATAATTGGTTACATCTCTACCTTTCAATTGTCTCTTAAATATCTCTTCTTTCCAATAGGAAAATATATTTGATCGACCCCGAATGACTCCTAAGACTCCCATGAAAAATGAACCCATTGATTTGTCAAAGCAGAAAAGTACTGCCTCTGAGGGAAGTCCAGTTACACCTGTTAAGCTCACTGACAGGCCGCCGACAGATCCATGGACTCCCACAGCTAACCTGAAGATGCTTATTAGTGCAGCTAGCCCTGACATGCGGGATAGGGAAAAGAAAAAAGAACTCTTCAGACCAATTGAGAACAGTGAATTTAGTGATGCTTTTCCTCAGTCCGTGCAGGTAAGATACTTGAATTAGTTATATGGTTGTGATTATACATAACTACATATCTGCTTAAACATAATAACATTTTCTATCTGTTTAGTCATATAAGATATTGCTTTATTTGTTTTATGTGATGACTTTCACTTCCCTCAGATTTACTTTATGTGAGTTGAAGAGGCTTTGCTTTTCAGCAAGCAAAGAACCACATCTTGTCTCTTGAACTGGTATACAACTGAATGTGTGTGCATGCATGCACCTTCAAGTTGCTTGCAGACTTTTGGTGACCCCATGAATTTCATAGGGTTCCTAGGCAGGGACTACTCAGAAGTGGTGTGGGTGTTATATCCAGCCTTTCTCCTGGCTGGAACTCAAGGTAGCTTCAGTTCAATTGAGACCAGAAGGTGATTTGCATTGCCTTCTCCTGAAATAAAGCCTACAGCCTCTGTTATTCATTGATGGTGTCCCATCCAAGTACTACCCTGGCTTAATCTTGCTGAGCTTCCAAGATTAGACTGGATCTGGCACCTTCAGATTATTTAGGCCCATACAGTTGAACAGAAATTCAATTTCTGAAGTGTTCCTGTGATGAGTTTCTACTGACACTCTCTTAGCTTTGTTTCCCTTTGATGAAAGCATTCATCTCTGTTTTCTGAAAATATTTCTAAACATAACTTTTGTTCTAGTGGATAATACTTAATCTTCACAAGGTAGCTGGGGAATGAGCAATGTGTAGAGTCACTGATTAAGCTGGCTGCGTTTCGAGACATGTGAACTATATTTCTTGATCAGCTTTGAATATGATGCACATGCAGGATGGATCTAACCCTTGATGAACAGGTGATTGAGACCATACATAAATGCCTACTCCAGCAATTTGTTCCAAGTAAATCAGGACAAGATGGCATCAGTGGTGCTGAGACGAACACATAGGCCATTTCCACACTAGCCTGTTATAGTACTATTATTCCACTTTCAACATCCTATGGAATCCTGGGGTTTAGTTTAGGGAGCAGCCTTTGAGGCCACTCCTTAAACTCCAAAGGGAGATATTTACCTGGTACAATGTGCAGTTTACAATGTTGTGACAACACTAGTTGAACCATATTTCCACACACTACAAAATATGATTGGAAGCAGTGTTTCATGAGCTTAGAAGAAGGCCTACTAAAAAGACCTCACATATTTTGCCACCATTTTACAGAATAAGCCATAGCCTTCCCCCATTCATACTTTTGCCTTAGGGCAGTTGATAAGAAAACACGGACTGTGCTCTCTGAGGACAGTTTGTTTCCAAAGACCACTGCAGCATCCAGATGATATGTTCCAGTTGTCTTTAGAGTGTATGGAATGAAGAACGGCCCTGCATTGGAGGATATTTCTCTGTGCCAGGAAATTCCCCATTATATCATTAATGCAGTGTCTTCCTGCAAATAAATTTGAAAAAAAAGCTGTTTTCCTTCAGGGTTGATGTCTTTTATGAGTTCATAAGAGTGTGTTTCCTGTTTCAACAGTGATAGTATTTTTCAAACATAACAATTAGGTTAGTTGTGTCTTTTGCAATAAAGGGAGATCTGACAGGTACTCAGAACAAACGTTCTTTCTCAGGCATATATAATTTCTGGATCTTGGTGTCTAGGCATTGGGGAGTATCTTCCATTGTGCATCTACAAGCACTCCTTTTGACATAGAATGTTTTTATCCTCTGTGACGTATTGAAGTTCCTTTGGCGTCAGAAAATACACCTGAAATCACTCACTACAAGCAGAGTCTGAGACAATGTCCACATGCTCTTGGCTGGGACAAGGAATCTGTCACCTTCCAAATTTTGCTGACTATGGGTTTCATCGTCCCTCACTATTGGCCAGGCTGGCTGGAGTAGATGGAAGTTGGAGTCCAATAACATCTAGAGGTTCACAAGTTCTGCTCTGACCTTTCAGAACCCCGTTTTGGTGGCTTTTATAATCTCTGACATATATTTCATTTTACTGGTGGAAATTCAAGTCTGATGTATCATAAACACATATGGCTATTCATAATGGTTTTATTTAAAAATTTCTGCATCTGTTTCTAGTGTGAAGCTATAGATGATGGAATAGCCGATGACTATGAAAAGCAGAGACCCAGCAGAAAACAGAAAAGCTTAGGGCTGTTGTGCCAAAAGTTCTTAGCCCGCTACCCTAGTTATCCTTTATCAGCAGAAAAGACAACAATATCTTTGGATGAAGTAGCTTCTAGTCTTGGTAAGTATGGCAGAAAATAATACCGAACACAATAATTAATATTTCTAACAGGCTGTGCATGGCCTTCTTAAGACACAGTCTTCTAGCTTGTACTCCTTACAGGCCTCACTTAAGTTCCTCCTGTCCATTTTAGTGGGACATCTTGAGGAAAAGTTATTTTTTTCTGTTGTCTGTCTACAAGAATCAATCCAAAAAGCATTAGTGTGGAAGAAAACATAGTTGAAAGGGATGGGGAGACCTCGTGAGGTCTTTTTCTTGTCAGTTACACGTGCATTCATTCATAAATCTGTTCCCTCCCCTTTCTGTATGAATTTAAAAAAAAAAATCAGTTCTGATCATTTTTTCATGAAATACACCTTTGATGAGATAGAACTTTTTAATGCATTTATTTATGCATTATAGTACCTTTCTTGTGAGCAGAGACCTGTAAAGTAAAATAACAAGAAAGTATAATTTGCATTCAGGTCTTCCTATTAGTATGCAAAGTATGACAGATCAATTCTGTTAGAAATGCGGAGGAATAGAATCTTCAGGCATCCCAAAAAGAGACCTAAAAGGTTCTAAACAATTGAATATGAACAAAGTGCACACTATACACTGAACAATAACTGGGACTGGATTTTTATTCTTTTAGAAGAGGTATATTAACAACAAAAGCTATCATTTTAAAGTGGTCACTCTGTTTATCCTTTGTCATGAAACCTCAATGATCTAATAACAATCTCAACAAAGAAGATACATTGTATAAAGTACTATGTTCATTGCTGGGAGTGTACTTGTGGCACTAAATTAGATATATATTATTTAACTGGATGTTATGAGTTGGAATCTTACACATATAATGACTATTATATGTGGTGTATATAAATACTGTTCATAGGTAGATTAAATAGCCTAAACACAATTACTTGGAAGCAAGTTTCATTATAATCAGAAGATGTTCTATGGACATTAAAAATTGTGAGACAGAAAACACATACAACATGCTTCAGTTTCAAGCCCCAGAATTTTTAGTTAATACAGGCTTCCCCTACTTATCTGACAGGTTAGGAGGCAGAGCACTGCCAGAAAATGGAATTGGTTGAAAAGCGGAATCCAAGTACTGTACTGTAGGGAATTTGAAGGACTTATAGAGGCTGACTTGGGATTGAGTGCACATGCACTACTTGCAAAGTCTCTCTGCCAGCTTGGTGTCTTTTTTCCCCCTCTCAGCTCACTTTGCAAGCAGTGCACATGTGCAAGCAGTTCCAAGTGAATCTCGGTAGGCAAGAAGAACTGATGAAAGAGTGGAAACCCCGGCGAATTAATGGAACTTGTTCTTCATTTGGAAGTGTCAAAACAGGGTGTCAAAAGGTGGGGGCTTCTTGTAGGACCAAGGAAACAGGTAATGGAGGGAAACCTCTGGGTTGATGTAGCATAGCTTTTTCAGTTTTCAATCAGCACAGATCTGACCAAGCTGGCTTTGTATATCATGAAGACCCATGATTTGACCAGTGCAGGTAGTTTATCCACCAATGTAGATCACAAGTATACATCCCAGTCATTTTCTTCAGAATAATTATTGCCAGTTCATCAGCTAGTGGCCACCCTTCTGGCAATGAGGTTCTCTCTCTTTAGCTAAGCTGCTTCTCAGACAGCAGGCAAGCAGTCTGCTGCTGAGTTGGTACTCAGAGCCTTGTCAGCTTGGTAGAACCTGTCAGGTCTTGCTCTCCTGCTGGCAAAGCCTTCAAGAGCCCAGGGTCACCTCTATGCCACAATCAGACAGCAGTGTTGTGGAGGATGTATATTAATATGTATGTACAAAGTTATTTTTCATTTTTTTGGTATTCATGTAACAGACTTTCTTAAAATAGGATTTTGACACAGTGTTGATAGGGTAGATTTGTGTAGTCGTTTTCAGTAGCAAGTTTAATGAAAAATGTGATGAAAACTGACAATATCAAGAAACCATGTACAGAGCAGGAAGTCATTTACACTAAATGCTCACAGCCTTAAATCTGCTAAGGCAAGGTGTCAACAGAACTTTCAGCCTACACTTCAGTACCATTTTTTAAATAGTTCCCTAAATTAATGTTACTGTTGCCATCCATGACTTAGTCCGTGGGTGATAACATAGGAACAGTACTTTGTCCTAGATGTAAATTTTCACATGGAGAATGAAAAATTGGTGGGTGAATTTACAGCATAGATCCAGGGTAACTTGTTTCCAGCTGTACTGTTAGCCTTATAGATGCTCACATCAAGGTCATACTTCAAGAAAGATGTATGTCAGAGTTGTAACTTCACCATGTTTCCAGAAGCCAGCAGTCTCGCATCTTCCATATATTGGGAGACGAACTAGGAGTCTACAATTACTGTCATAATAATTCCTGAGTGTTTTTATTGCTGGATAATGACTCCTTTAGTACAAAGCATGATATACTCTCTTGCCCTATCAGCATATTACTAGACTACAGTCAGCTCTAAATTCTTTCTGGAGACTTCAGTGTAGTTTAGCAGTATGCTTTGGTTTGCAGGGATAATTTATGAACATTTCCACACAGATTTAAGGATCGTCACAATCATTTTAAATGCTGTTATGATAAGTCTCACAGAGGTCCATGCTGTTTTCAGCTAAGCAGTGTTATACATTATTTACCACAGAGAGACAGGAGGAGGAGGGACAGAGACGCTATGACTACATGAACATTGATTCAATTCTACAGAAGACATTTTGCAGTCGGTGCTCTAATGCAATATGCTTATTTCTTACCCTTTAAGTATTTACATAGGTGACATTGATTAGTGTGACGATTGTATCCAGCAGCCTATTCTTATTTTGTTGTTATCTTACACTATAAGCAAAAAACCAAACTAATATTTTTTTAAAAAAAAATCTGAACTGTTTGTAAGAAATCATGTGCATCCACCTGTGAAAACATGTAAGGACTAGTTATCCATGTATGCTTTCTCATGCTGAAAACAAAAGTGGGACTGAGTGGTTAAGAATCAATACTGTTGGCATGGTTACCTCAGCTTGAGTCAAACACTGAAAAATCTCTAAGAAAAAGGAAAGCTGCGAAAATTTAGATGATCATGCACATTCATATTCTTATATGTGCATAAATCACTTCAGCCAAAGCTGCTAAATAAGCCACTCCTGCAAGTGAAATGTTACTAGCTTTGCAGTCTTGTGCATGTACCCTTCTAGTTTCACTGAAGTCTGAGTGGCTTACTCTCTGGCAGTTGTGCACAGCAAAGGTGAGCAACTTCTTGCGGGTGAGATTACCCCAATAAATCCTCCTCGTGCAAGCCACTGGGAATTGCACTTTGCTGCCACGGCTTATGTTTGTTTTAAAATTTCCACTGTAGCCTCCAAAATGTGGTGGTGTGATAACAGTAAAAAGTTCCTTTTTTTTCCCTTAAAGAAGTAGGTAACCTACCATTAGGGAAGGCAGCAAAGAAGTGCTATCTGAAAGCCATGCATTGCTCATTTCTGTTATACAGGATTGTTGCCTTAGGCCAGTTGTGGAGACACTGTGTTCCAGTGGCTGTTCTAGTTGAGTGACGTTGTGACAATCCATTGAGCCATTGCATTTCAAGCTATCTGATATGAGGAACCAACAATTCCCCTTCTCCCATGCCAGGAACTGGTATCATATTTGTGTCCATTGGCTACCATATTTTCTTTCTTTCCAAGAAAATCTACAGGACCAGCAGTCAGTGGCTCAGGGACTGGCACCAGACCACGGACCACCACTTTGTGTAGCACTATGTTAAGCAAGGCTATTGAACTGCAGGCGAATGGGGAACTACTTAAGTAAGGAGGTGTTAGATACCTCCTTACACAAGCAAGGAAAGAATACACTGCCAGCTTAACCAAGAGTTATACCAACATAATTCGCCCACAATCCAAAGTCAAAAAAAAAAGAAAGGGGAAGGTGGTGGCCTCCCTTAGAAACCAATGGTTTTCACCGAAAGAGATAGAATTTTGTTTAATCCAACAGCACCATATTGGTTACCCGTTGTCACCTAAGTTCTTTGCCCAAGAAGATTATGGGATGCCATTGTGCTAGGAATTTAAAACTGTCCAGAAGCTACAATTATCTATAATTTCCTCTTCTGATTGACATCATGATGAGTAAAATGAGTGGATGGGGTAAGTTCATGATCTACAAAGCATTTGGTTCGAGTCTGGTAACTCATCTTAAACACTGTGATAAGAAGTGACATACAGGAATGCTTCTTACAATTCTTCTCTGGAAAGTGGTCTCTAAGGGACCAATTTTCTGTTATAATATGACATTATTTTTATCTTGTATGAAGTAAATCAATTTCAGCCAAGCCAAAATTGTAGCACTTTGACATGTGTTGTCTATGTTTCTGGTATTCATAATAGCCAGTAGATGTTAGAACCAGTAAGTATAATTGTTTTCACTTGGAAGTCTGAACCTACATTATTGTAATCTTCCAAGGACGTTGATGTTATGCTTTAATTCTCGTTGTTTTCTTTTGTCTCTATATCCAGGAGTTGAACGCAGACGAATTTATGACATAGTGAATGTCCTAGAGTCTCTTGATCTTGTTAGTCGAGTGGCTAAGAATCAGTATTGTTGGCACGGTCGGCATAGCTTGAGTCAGACTCTGAAAAACCTCCAGGAAATAGGAGAGCTGCAAAAATATGAAGAACTTATGGCTTATTTCCAACATAAAGAGCTAGACCTTGAGTGTAGATTTGGAGAGCATAAAAAGGAGGCCTTTTTAGATTTTCAAGACTTCTCAGAGACAGATTGTCAGTCTGGTAAGTTAGCTAAAGGTATTGGCAAAGTACAGATTCTTATCATCATCAGTGTAAGTTTTTTTTTTTAATTTTAAACCACATTATTGCACAAAAAACAATCTTTTAAGATTACTCTTTTTTCCACTAACAATCAAGTTTTGTGTCATTGTTCTCACTTGCTGTCGCAGTCCATTACATTTGGTCCTTCTCTTGCTTCTTCTTGCTGGCCTCCATTTTACAGCTTTCTGGAACATAACCCACATAGTCTGGTTTCAGTCTTCTTTGATCTAGTACTCTGCATAGATAAAATCTGCCCAGAATGTCTAACTTTCCAAGTGCAGTTCTTCAAGATATCATTTTATTGTACTCTCCTGAAGACACTTAAAGTGCAACTGTCCATCTGTTACAGGCAATTATTTTCTGCTCATTAAAAAAAGCTCTGCTTTCCAACAAGGAAATGTTTTTTGTTTGTTTGTTTTTTTAATCCTGTGTGAGAAGCCTTCATAATGCTTTCTTGGCTGTGGTAGAAGTAACATGCTGAGACTTGGGTTATGTTTGTAATACAGCGGCTGCAAACAGCAGAAAGGACAAGTCATTGAGGATTATGAGCCAAAAATTTGTCATGCTGTTCCTCGTCTCAAAGACCAAGATAGTCACTCTCGACATAGCAGCAAAAATACTGATAGAAGAGAGCCAAGATACAGCAGATCACAGCAAGTTTAAAAGTAAGAATTATTTCTGAGGGGTGAATAATCATACAGTTGCTGGGGACAATAATTGCCATACAGAAAGAACCAGATAGCATATTTGCTGTTTTAGAGTCTTCAAGGAAGTGTCTTCCATGAAAATAATTATCAGGTCATACAGGAGCCAGGTTAAAACCTTGGGTTGCACTGAAGGTAGAGGGGTGTGTGTATGCGCTTCTGAATACTTGGTCATTGTGCCTCCAAGATAAATGATTATGAAACTAAATGGTAAAATGATAAATGGCATCATCTCCTGTAATGCTGACTTCAATGATATTACATAAAGCTCCAGTTGAAATTTATTGTCATGTATTAGATTATTAATATATTTCAAACAGACTGCAGTCCTCATTGTTTAAAATAAATGTGTCCAAGCTCTGGTTGTTGTTTGGCTAGCTTATATAGTAGCAGACTGTATTCAAGGATTATAATATAAAATAGTAGTCTTATGCATTTTTATAAAGTAATGGGGAAAATGTGTCCCTGTTGGTGCTTTTAGACCTCTCAGTGGCATTTCATACCATTGACCATGGTATCCTTCTGGAACTGCAGGAGGTGGGGGGAGATCAGAGGCACTGTGTTGAAATGGCTCCATTCTTACATCTCAGGCAGGTTTGAGATGGTGATGCTCAGGGATAGCTGCTCCTCAAAAAAGCAGCTATTATATGGCATACCTCCCAGTGCTTTTTTAACACCTACATGAAGTCATTGGGAGAGGTCATCCAGAGGTATAGGGTGGAGTGCTATCAGTATGCTGATGACACCCAAATATATTTCTCCATGCCTTCAAAATCAGTCTTGGCTAGGGATAGTATGTCTCCTCTAAATGAATGCTTGGAGAAGGTAATGGGGCTGGATGAAGAAAAACAAATTGAAATTGAATCCAGAGAAGACAGAGGTGCTTACTATTAAGGGTCCTAATTTGGGATTGGAAGTGTGTCAGTCAGTTCTGGATGGGGTCAAACTCCCCCTGAAAGATTGTGTTTGCGGTTTGGGAGCTCTCATGGATCCATCCCCCCCAAATGTCAACTCAGATAGATGCAACACACAAGAGTGCTTGTTATCAGCTTCAGCTGATACGCCAACTGTGGCCATTCATAGAATTGGAAAACCTAAAGATGATAGTGCTGGTAACCTCCAGGTTGGACTTATGCAATGTGCTGTACAATGTGCTACCTTTGTACCCAGTTAAGAAACTCCAGCTGGTCCAAAATATGGCAGCCAGATTGATTACAGGTACACCAAGGAGTGAGCATATCACACTAATATTGAAATCACTCCAGGGGCTGCCAATTAGTTTCTAGGCAAAGTACAAAGTGTTGGTTATTATTTTCAAAGCTCTACATGGTTTGGTTCCAAGTTACCTGCAGGATTGCCTCCTCCCATACAATCCGTCCCAAGTTACCTGCAGGATTGCCTCCTCCCATACAATCCATCCTTTGGGGGCACATACTTAAACCAACCAGGACCAGACTGGCAGTGGTCATCCAAAGGACTGTTTTGTCAGCTGCCCCTTGACTGTGGAATGACTTGCTGGAAGAGATTCAACAGCTAAACATGCTGTCTGAATTTTAAAAAAATAGAAACATAGTGTTGGAAGAGACTACAATGGCCATTGAGTCCAACCCCGAATCTCTTCCCAGCAGGCCTACCCAGTCAGTTTTTAACTATGAATTTTAAATTGGTGTATTTAAAATGGTTTTATGTGTTTTTAGTTGTATTTTAAGTTGTATTTAGTTCATATTTTAATCTATGTTGTACCCCACCTCAAACCTTGGGGAGAGGTGGATAAGAAATATTATTATTACTATTTATTACCACTAGTGTTTCATAGATAAATCTATTCATAATTGCTACATTAATTTTGCTAGGGAGTCCAGCTACTGGTCAGAGTAAGAGTTCAGTCTGTACCTACCCACCCCAAACATTTTAGAAACATTTTATTTCTATATAGGTTTTCTATATTTTTCAAGGTTTTGGTAGCATTTCTTTTAAATGTAATATTACATTTGAACTTAAACAACTTTCCTTTCAGCAAAGGTACGAAGATTATATGATATTGCCAACGTCTTGACAAGCCTTGGACTCATAAAGAAAGTGCATGTTACAGAAGAGAGAGGACGTAAGCCGGCTTTCAAGTGGATTGGGCCTGTAGAATTCAATAGTGACAATGGTAATTTTCTTTATAATACGTCCTTCCTGTGAGTGTCTTATTGTCATACCTGATCCTTGCAAACCAGATAGCCCTAAACTGTTTTTAGATCTGTGTAAAAGCAACCTCATAACATGTAGGCACAGGTCAACAGAAACCCAAGTCCTTAACACTGCAGAAATGCCATACGGTGGTACCCCTCCACCAAATGTCTCTTTGGGTGATAACTGTTCTGTTATATGTATGGCTTTAATGATTGTTTACTAATAGAACTAACTTACTGTCCATATAGTGGGCCAAGACCCCCATCATGTCAACCCAGGAGCAAACAAAGTGTTTGCCCTAGCAAGCTTATATGTGAAAATGAAGCACAGAGGGGCTGCAGTCCAGTTGGTGCCATGCTAACATATAAATTTCCTGACACATGCAGTTCTACTTTTTTGGGCTGCTATGCAACAGATATGTTCAGCTCATGATTGTGTAAGCAGAGTTCCTCAGGTGTAACTGTATCCCATGCAGCTGCACATTCTTAGAGGGGTCATAAATATTTGCCAGTGCCTTCAGGCTACCATTTGATCCACTGGGATTGCAGGAACAGCCATTACATATTTCCATTTGCATAGGAGAATAGTAAAGAAACAGAATGGCAGATATGTAATCAATTGCCCAATGTCTGTATTCAAGGACAGGTGTTGTAGTACCACCACAGTTTGACTATGTGAATATAAATTTACACTTCACAAGCATGTTGCTTGAACGTTAGCCACAATATTTAATCAACAAGTAGTCTTAGCGCACAAGTTGACATTATGTACATGACCTACTGATGTAAAACAAAGAGACACTTTACCATTCTATGGGTTGCCTAGATAGCTGGGAATTAGGTGAATGGATTTTGGTGTGAACTTTGTTAGAATAAGGTGTAATTTATTTTCCAGTGTAGAATGTTAATTTCTGGACAATAAAAAGCATCTCTTTAAGACTTATCCACTGTTTTTGTGGCACGGTAAATGATACAATGTCTGTGGATTATTTTCAGGGCTTGGAAAAATTCCTTTGGAGGGACAAATACGGCTGGCTATGCTATTGGAGGATTCTGGGAACTACAGTCTAAAAAAGTAGCTTTTCTAAGCTCTGTTTATCTACTGACTAGCTAACCTAACAAGAATCTGTTTGTTTAGGTGACATAAAGATGGACCTTTCAACCTATGCTGCTTTAACAGAAGTGAAAGGGGTGTCACACGTTCCACGCCAGGCGTGTGCTGCTAAAAAAGAGCGGCTGTCCCGTCATGCTTCTTTCAACACTGTGCAGCCTTGTGAAGTGGTCAAGAGGAAGGTCAGCTCTGAGCCCAGCAGCCCACACAGAGAAAAACAAGGTAATGGTTGCAGGACTCATACCCTACCAACAGTGCTCTATCTATAACTTCTAGTTTACATCCATGGTATTTCTTGGTAAATCCATTCCTGTGCACCAGCTTAAACTGTGTTTCTTTTGTTAGAATTTGGCAGACAGAGTAATGCCCTCTAAATGGAAGGGGAGAATATTATTTTATGGTTGCTGGTAAGATGGAACTCACTGGAACGATCTCATTTATAGTGCTTTCACAGTTTAGCACTGTAAAGTTTTTATAAAGTGATTTGAAGGTCTTACTAGACTTCTTTGACAATGGATGTATCTCTGCATGGGGCACAGTGTATAGCAGGCCTGGTATATTAAGTGCTCTAAAATCTGTGCACTGTTATTGAGTATGAGTTCCATGGCAGAACAGAACTGAGCTATAAAATACAGAGAATTCATTCTGAACTCCAGGCTCCAGTTTTCCCAGGGATTTACATCTTCACTCACCATGAAAGCCATGGAGCATCCTTGCCCTCCTTCACTTCAATGAATTTAACATGCCCCAGCCCTTCTGTTGGGCTTAAGCGTGAAAAACAAGATGGAACATCATGTCACTATAACTACAAGCCACCAGGGCACCTTTAAAGCACAGTAAGATTCCCGGGGCAATCCTAACACACTTCCTCCCAAATTCACTAAGAAAGCTCATCATTCCTTTTGGTGGCTCTTTAAGGAACTCGAAAGCACAGCCCTGCTGTGCTATGATCAAAGGATGGTCTTTTTCCCTACTCTTAAGCTCAGCAGGAATCAGCTAGGACTTTGTTTGGAACCACAAAAGTGCTGTAATGCAGCAGATTATTGTTCTCATAGTCATGTTAGATTTCCATGGGGCTTGGGATGCCTCCAAGCATAGTGATCAGAGCATCCTGGCAAGCATACAGGTTGGCTGACCACCACGATCAGTCAAAATTTACAAATTCCTGTATTTCTATATAGACTGATTTGTAAAGCTGTGTTTAAAAGGCAGGATGCTCAGTGCTGGGAGGATAAGGACAATGTGAAATATTAGGGAAGGACAAAGCAGGAAACTATGTAGCTGTCAGATAGTAGTTATAATACAAAGATACGTTGCTGACCTAGAAATAGGGGTTGTCAAAGGGAACAAAAGGAATGATCATGAGACAGTGTAGAAAATCAACAATGATCAAGGTGTTACTTCTGGTTCCTTGTAACAAAAAGATTGCAGGATACTGTCTTCTCCTTGACTTTTCAGATCTCTTGGCCATCTAGCAAAGATGTAACTGGATGTTTGTGCATCTGCTCTTCACACAGTACAAAGATAAGCTTCACTATTAGTCATTTGTTCCACTTTTCCTTCATTCTTCAGATGATTACTGCTCCAAAATGATAAATCTTGCATCTGTTTGCTGTCAGAAGATGGAGGATAACACAAGGTATATTAAGATTTTCATGTAACAATCCGTAAAAACTATGTTCTGCATTCGCATTTGGTTTAACCTACCAAATTATGGCTCCTGTGCATCTTATGTACATTAGGAACAGAGCCTGTAGTTGGGATATGTTGTGCATATGAGTTACTGAGAGAGAGTTTATCATTCACAAAGAACTTCATGGGGTAGAAAAGCCATTCCTGTGTGGATACTCCCAGATTTGACTGGATTCTGGACTTGCAGGACATAACGCGCAAATCATAGCAAACAGAATGGACTTACACAGTTCCTCCCAAGTTCACTAAGAAAGCTCATCATTCCTTTTGGAAGTTCTTTAAGGAACTCAGAAGCACAGCACTGCTGTGCTGTTATCAAAGGATAGTTGGTAAATGGCCCATGGTGTGTTGTTTGTAGCCACATTGAAGATAACATGTGAGCTTCAACTACTATAGAATGTGGTGGCTAGAATATGAAGAGAAATGACTTGATGGATTCATATTACACCAATCCTAATAAAGCTGCACCAGTTCCTTATCTGTTAATATTTACAAATAGTGCAGGATCCAAATACCTGAAAGAATACATCTCTCTGTGCCAGCCAGCCTGTGACTTAAGATGACACTCTTCTTAAAGTCCCTTCTGCTGGTAGTATGACAGCTGAGGAAACTGCCTTCACTACTGTGGCAGGCCATTTGTGGAACACTGTCACTGTGGATGTGTGACTGATGACAATCTCATAATTCTTTTGGTGCCAGGTCAAAATCTTTGTGTTTATCTGGGAATTTGAAACTGCTCTATCTGTTTTATAGTTTTTTACAGCCTTACTATTGTTGCTTTATGTTTGTATTCTTTATTTTTATTATATGTTCACTGTTCATCACCCTGATAGCTTTTGATGAAGGGAAGCTTATAAATTTTAAGACAAATAATAGAAAATGTATCCAAATTTAGATGTTTGGGTGGGTTAGGCTAAGAAGAGTTGACTGTGCCATGGCTCTAGTCTAACTGTTTCCTTCATCTTTGTAGCAAAAGTTTTGAAGCCACAAGAAACTTGGGCGTCATTTCACCCTTCTCCGTTCTCCCTGTTTCTGGAGACTCAGACTATTGTCTTAAGGCCTTCCCTCCCCTCCCTTCAAAAGTGACCTCCAACATGCCTCTTACCAGTGGAACATATGACCAAGCATTGCCACTGTCTAGTCTGTCAGCTTCCAACACAGAGACTAGGAAAACCACTGTGCTCCCCAATCAGCCTTTCATATACTTGCCATCTGCATCACTTTATATGCTGTGTGGCAGTCTTCATGACAATTTCCCATGTGAAAGTCTTCAAGAAAAGGGAAATGGAGATTGTAAGGGCCAAGATTCACCCTGCCTATCAGAAACGTCTGTGTCTCCTGTTAACAGTCGGAAGAGAAGTTCGCAGAAGTATGCCCCCTCCATCACAAGTTCAGCTGCTGAGGAACCTACAACAAAAAGGCAAGGCCTGGAGCAGAATAAAGGTCCCATTTCACTGGTGCTAGATAAGGTAAGAGAATTCTTTGTTAGGGCAATTCCTAATGCTAGGCCAATGATTAAGGCTTTTTGCTCACAATCACAATGGGAGAAATAGAAGAGTATTCTTGAAACAGTCTTTGTGGAGGACACAACGACAGCATTGTGCCCCATAAGAATTCTGCCCCCCAAAATTTCCTTCAGTCTCCAGATTTCTAGCATTGCATTAACTTTAAATGTGAGCATTCACACAATATTGGAAAAAATATTCAAAAACTCTATTTCCTGTTTGTCCACCCATTAATCAATGTGTAGATCAACATGTGTCTGGAAAAACATAGTATATGGAGAGCTGGAGGTCCTAGACAATCATTGCTTCTAAGCATGTATTTACTGAATGTTTCAGATACATATTTTCCTTCATATGCTGTAAAAGTCACCACAGAGACATATAGCAGATGACTATGAACTGTTCTTGAAAAAGTACAATGGCCCCTGAGTTGAAAGAAGAAAATAATTATTATTCTTCGTGGTCTTTGGGCCTCACGCACTAGGAGCTTTCGTGCATGCGCGGTAGCGTTCGGAAGATTCTATAGCTTAGCAGCTTGGCGGGAACTCCTCCCCCATACCTGTACTGAGCATGCTCAGCCCGCCAAGCCAACAGTCTCTCCTCAGTTCTTTCTCGTCCGCTGCTGCAAACGGAAGGTTCTGTGCTTAGTAGCGCTCTTGGCTGTTCTTCGGACTGTTTTTTCTGGTAATCTTGACTTCAGACTTCGGATATTTGGCTTGGATTTGGTACTTGGACTTGGATTTCGGTATTTTTGGATCTTTTCAACCCTTCCTTCAACTTTTCTTCTTCGGCTTTCTTCTTCTTCGGCCTCCGTCTTCTCCACCGTCCTCATGAGTTCCCCCCTCTTGGTCTTTCTTTTGATCTTCATCTACCTTCTATGTCTGCCTTGTTCAAGGTTTGCGTCACTTGTGGTCACAAGGTTACTCTGTCAGACGGACATCGTGACTGCCTGTTTTGCTTGGGAGAGACTCACAACGTCAAGGCTTGTTCCACCTGCTCTGAATTTACTGCCCAGACTCTGTGGAACCGTTCGTCTCGTTTGAAATCCCACTGCTGGGAAGAGTCTCTTCGGGCAAGGGATCAGCCTTCTGTTAAGTCAGTCACGTCCAAACCATCGCCATCGAGCAGACCTGCGACCACACCCTCGTCGGTATCGGCGGCTGCCGTACCGACTACATCGATGGTATCAGGCTCGGTACTGTCGTCTCAGCCTCCGATATCAGCCTTACCACGGATCCCGAGATTACCATCGGCCGCGTCGACTTTGAGGGAGGCGCCTGTGGGCTCGCAGGCAGCTAAGTCAACTAAGTCCCTTACTGCTGCCCAGCGTAAGCGACCTGCCCCTCAAGAGGTCTCTATGGAAAAGGAGAAGAAGAACAAAAAGAAGCGGAGTTCGCCCTCCAAGAGGCCCCGCCTTCCGACACCTCCTCCGACCCAACAGCCTGGGTGCCCAGGTGAAGAGTCGGAATCACAGGACATTCTGGAGGTTTCTGATGAAGAGCAGACCGCCAGCTCGGCCATGCCTTCGGGCCCGCCTGTGCTCACTGCCGCGGTATCTCTGCCTGGTCACCCAGAAGGGGTGGACTACCCGGAGGATGTTCCGGCCTCACCTCGGGCCTCGCCCAGTCATCGGGCGGCGTCTGGCAGGAGTGAGTCGCGCTCCCCAGAACACAGGGTGAGACGTCGATCCCCACGCCGATGGGAGGCCTACCCGGAGTGGGCCTCGTCCTGGGCCTCAGCTGACTCGCCGTACTCCTCCGCATCACACATTGCGAGGTACGGCCGACAACATGCCTGGCAGGAGCATCCAGGCTCGTACCGATCTTATTCACCCTCTTATAGAGACCGGTACCACCCGGACGTGAGGCTCTGGTCGCCATATTGTTGCTCGCGTTCACCATCTCATGGCAGGTACCACCCGCGGTATTGGCGATCTCCATCTTGCTCGTTTTCGCGGTCTCCGCGCTATGAGAGGTCCCGAGAGCGTTCGCCCCGTTATCGGGCCGTCTCTCCACCTCCGAGAGTCACCGCAACCGTCTCTCGCCCAGTCTCGGAGCCTGTTCCAGCGGAGACTACAGCCTCCGCTGTTACCGTCACCCAGGCGATCCAGCACCCACGGCCTGCTGTAGTGCCGATCACAGCAACTCCGGCACCCCAGCTGACGGTTACTCCATTGGTACCGTCTACAGTACTGATGACAGTGACTGTGCCGACGGTGACCTTGGCGCTACCGCCCCGACGGTCATCGAGAGAAAGGTCTCCAGACAGGTCCCCGTCTCAGTCTTCACGATTCTACGAGTCGGACTCGGAGTCCGACGAGTCCATGTCCGCGTCCCACGAGTCTCCGCTCTTGGTCTTTGGAGAACCTGCACTGGAATCGGCACCGGAAGACGTGAAGCAGTTTTCTGACATCCTCCTTCGGATAGTGACGGTGTTGGGATTGAAGGTTGCGGACCCGGTTCCAGCCGTGCAGGACCCTGTATTCCATTATGCGGATACCCGCCCACCGTCCACGGCTCCACTACCGTTCCTGCCAGCCTTGATGGAGGCCCTTAAACATCCATGGGCCAAGCTGGCGTTCACCCAGCCAATCCCTCACCGGCTAGAACACCTGTACCGGACCCAGAAGGAAGAGGCCAAATTTCTCTTCACGCATCCGGTGCCCAATTCAATTGTAGTCGAATCCACCCAGACCAAGGGCGGTAGAAGGGCACACACCACCCTGCCGGATCGAGAGGGCCACAGGCTGGACACCTTTGGCAGGAGGTTTTATTCTGCTTCATCTCTAATTGCCAGGGTGTCCAACACTCAAGCTTGCCTCGCGGCCTATCTGAGGAACCTGCTGGACAGATTCTGTCCTCTTCTGTCCAACCTCCCTGAGGAGAATTGGGTGAGTGCTGTGCAGTTCTTTAACGAGGCGGTAGCACTCGCCAAGCAACAGATCATCTCATCGAGGCACTCAGTGGAGGTAGCGGCGCGGGTGATGGCAGGCTCTGTTGCCTTGAGACGTTACGCGTGGCTGCGATCGTCTGGCTTGCAAGAAGACAGCAGGAGAAGGATTGAAGACCTTCCTTTCGATGGCCAGGGGTTGTTTAACGCCACGACCGATGAGGCGATGGACCATCTTGTCAAGGCATGCCTGACGGCAAAGAAGATGGGCATACATCAGCCCCCTCAGCCTTGCCGTAGCTTCGGCTCCCAGTCATCTTGGTGCAGGTTGTCCTCTTCGACCTATCAACCTTGCTAGCCTCGTTCGGCTCCGTCCCGCCCGTCAACCTCGTCCTCGGCTCTTAGACCTCTTCGGAGACGCCAGCCTTCTTCTTCGAAGAAGTCTTTGGGATGAAGTCCCAGTTTTGACCGCCTTCGCAGGTCGCCACTACAGCCACTCTTCAGCCTGCCAGCAGCCCTAGAAGACCAACCGAGCCTGGCCCAACATCTCGCCGAATGGCGCCATATCACCTTGGACTCTTGAGTTCTCTCCATCGTCCGTCTTGGTTACGCCATCGAGTTTGGAAGTATACCTCCGTGCGGCGTCTACTATTCCACCCTGGCCAGCTCGGCTCTGCTGAAAGAGATCCAGTCCCTGCTGCAAAAAGGAGCCATCGAAGAACTTCTGTCCTCAGCCAGTACCACTGGCTTCTTCTCCCGGTACTTCACGGTACCGAAATCGGACGGTACCCTATGACCAATCCTGGAGCTCAGAGGGGTAAACAAGTACATCCGCCCCAAAAGGTTCAAGATGGTCACTCTGTCTTTGATTCTGCTTTTCCTTCGGCAAGGGGGCTGGTTCGCTTCCATCGATCTTCAGGATGCTTACTTCCACATCGCCATTCGCCCGCAGCACAGACGGTATCTACGGTTTGTGGCCGACGGTACCTGTTATCAATACAGGGTGCTACCGTTCGGACTCCCCACCGCTCCCAGGGTCTTTACCAAATGCATGGCCCCTGTGGTATCGTACCTGTAGACGAAGGGCGTCTCGATCTACCCTTATCTTGACGATTGGCTGTTGGTGGCGTCTTGCAGGCAAAAACTCTACAGGGACATCCACCGGACTCTTTCTCTTCTGACCCGTCTTGGCCTTCGGGTTAATCCGAAGAAGTCGCACCTCAAGCCGGCGAGGGTCCTCGACTTCATCAGAGCGACCCTGGACTCCATGTCTGCCAGGGCATATCTGCCCACGGAGCATACACATACCCTCCGTCGGGCCTCATCCGCTGTTCTCGACGCCCCGACAATATCAGCGAGAAGGATCCAGCAACTTCTCGGGTACATGGCCTCGACCACGTTAGTCACCTACCTGTCTCGGCTTCGTGCACGTCCGCTTCAGCACTAGTTCGTCAGAGTCTTCAATCCGCTCCTGGATGACCAGAGGCACCTCCTACGCATTCCTTGACAGGTGCGTCACTCCCTGTTATGGTGGCTGTCCTACCGTCATCTACTGTCAGGGATGCCATTCTGAGAACCGACCCCTTGGCTCACGGTAACGACAGACGCCTCCCTGTTCGGGTGGGGAGTGCATTGTGGCGATCTCAGAGTCCAGGGACGGTGGATCGACGATGAGACCTCCATATCAACGCCCTCGAGCTGTTCGCCATCTGGAAAGCTCTCAGGGCATTTCACAACCAAGTTGCCAGCCTGACAGACAACACAACAGCCGTCTGTTATGTCAACAGACAAGGGGGAACTCATTCGACCACTCTCCTCACCATTGCTCTTCAGCTTTGGGACTGGTGCGTGTCGCTTCGAGTCCATCCAATCGCGGTGCACCTGGAGGGTCAGGAAAACACCACAGCAGATGCCCTCAGCAGGGACATCTCGTGCTACCATGAGCGGTCCCTCTCGGATGCAGCGTTGCAGATGATACGAGATCAGTGGGGCGAGCCGACAATCAACCTATTTGCCGGCAACCAGAACAGGAAGTGTCATCGGTACTGCTCGAGAGCTGGCATCGGTCAGGACTCTCTCAGCGATGCCTTCCAGTTCGAGTGGACTGACGGGCTCCTCTACGCGTTTCTGCCGTTTCCTCTCCTGGGTCGAGCGGTCGCCAAGATCCTCGTGGACCGAGCCGACGTCACCCTCGTAGCCCTGTATTGGCCGAGGCAACACTGGTTCGGGCCCCTGTTTGAGGCTGCTTGCGGTCGACTCCTCAAGCTTCCAATAACATCAGATCTCCTGTCGCACTCCGGCGGTCTCGTTCTCCACCCGGACCTGCCACTCCTGGACCTGCACACCTGGCGGATAATGCCTTAGAGGACCCGGCCATCCTAGATGTCCTCACTGCAGCCAGGAATGAGTCAACGCACTGCAACTACCACTACAAGTGGCAGAAATTTGTCTCCTTCACAGAGGCGCGTCGGGAGCTGGTATCACTTGTTAATCTGCCTACCGTGCTCCATTTTCTTCTCCACCTTCGGCAACAAGGGCTTGCTTTTCCATCCCTGAAGGTGTACCTCGCCGCTATCATGGCCTATCAGCCACGGGGGTCCCCTTCGGCAGCGCTCTTCAGGGACGCTACCCTCAAGCAGTTTATGAAGGGCCTGCAACACCTTCACCTACCGGTGTTGCCACTGCTACCGCCTTGGTCACTGTCCTTGGTACTATCGCAGTTGACGCGACCGCCCTTCGAGCCCATGGTGACTGTAGATGACAGGCTCTTGACCATCAAGAGTGCTTTCCTGGTAGCTGTCACCTCAGCCAGGCGGGCAAGTGAGCTGACAGCGCTGCGATCCAACGAGCCCTTCCTCGTCTTCCACCGAGACAAGGTAGTCCTCCGCCTGGACATTTCCTTCCTGCCCAAGGTGGTATCACACTTCCACCTTAGCCAAGACATCATCTTACCTGCTTTTTACTCGGACCCAACTACACCTCTGGAGCACTCCCTCCACACCCTTGATGTTCGTCGGGCCTTGGCATTCTACACTCACTGGACTGCGCCCTTCCACCAGACACCCCACCTGTTCGTGTGCTACGGTGGGCGTCGAAGAGGCCACAAGGTGTCCACCCAGAGGTTCTCCAAATGGGTGGCCCAGACCATTCTGCTGGCGTACGAACTGGCCAAGCAGCCTCCACCAGTTTTGTTGCGTGCTCATTCCACCAGAGCCGTGGCTTCCTCCACAGCTCTCCTTCGAGGAGTGGACCTGCAAGAACTGTGCGGTGTGGCTGGACCGGTCCCAGAGAGATGCCCGTTTTGGACGTGCGGTGTTGTCTTCTGTTCTCTAGGACCTGACCCACCGTCCAACTGGTAAGCTACAAAGTCTCCTAGTGTGTGAGGCACAGAGACCACGAAGAAGAAGAACAGGTTGCTTACCTGTAACTGTGGTTCTTCAAGTGGTCATCTGTGCCCTCACACACACCCGCCGAGCCGTCCCCTCTTTCAGGTCCCTTATTGGTGGACTCTAGAACTGAGGAGAGACCGTTGGCTTGGCAGGCTGAGCATGCTCAGTAGGGGCATGGGGGAGGGGTTCCCGCCAAGCTGCTAAGCTCTAGAATCTTCCAACCGCTACCACACATGCGCGAAAGCTCCTAGTGTGTGAGGGCACAGATGACCATACGAAGAACCACAGTTACAGGTAAGCAACCTGTTCTTCTCTGTGGCCTCCCAGAATAAGAAGAATCATAAAATCATAGAGCTGGAAGGGACCTCCTGGGCCACCAGGCTCAAACCCTTACACAATGCAGGATCTCCAGTTAAAGCATTCCTGGCAGGTACCTACTAGCCTCTTATCTGAAGACATCCAGAGGAGGAGAATTCACCATCTCTCTAGGCAGTTGGTTCCATTGCCAAATTGCTCTCACTGTCAAGAAGTTCTTTCTAATGTTCAGTTGAAGACTATTCTCCTGTAACTTAAAACCATTAGACCTAGTTTTCCCCTTTGAGGCAACAAGGATTCAAAAGGTTGTTTGGCCCCACTTCCTATTCAAATGTCTATCTAATCTCCAATTGCTCCATAAAATAGCCTTCATAATTTGACAGGTATGCTGCAAATCACTCATGATTTGTTATTTCAGTGAAGGACAAGTCAGTTTCCCCAAGGACGGTGGGGTAAGTCAACCTATAAGCAGGAGCAAAACTTATTTTGCCAAGCCATCCAAAGAAAAGTAACAGTCCATCTAATCCTCTGGTTTTTGTTTGTTGTTTCTTACTCAGAAACACAAACTAGAGTTTTGCTCATTTTTTTGCCAGTTCCATGGATGAACTTCCAGTAGGCATCACTGAAAACAAACAAACAAACAACAGACATTTGTGTAGTTTTGCTCTAGAGAAGTCATGAATTGGGAGGACTTTTATTAGGAAAGCTGTTTCAGGAATAATTTATCCCATTATCGGTTTTAGTTTTTAACCTTTCAAGGCTAGTTAGAAGTTGTACCATGTTATTTTCCTATCCTCCCATAGGGCTGCATCTCTAAGAAAAGGAGGATGATTTGTGTTTCTCTTTCTGTTCTTTTCTTAGAAGACCATTAAGCCTGTGGACACAGAATCTTCCCCAGATTGTAACTGCAGTCCCATTGACCAGCTAAGAGGCTTTCAGCTTGAATCAGGGACTTCTGCTGTTCTGGAAGCTGCCATAAGAGACACAGCTAAATCCTTAGGATCATGGGAGCAAGACAAGCCATACAGAAGTAAAGAACTGAAAGAAAGCACAAAAGAAAATGAACAGGTTTCTCAAGAAAATGACAAACAGCCTTCCCTACCACAGTATTTCTATGTGCAGCCTGCAACTGGTAAAGACCACTCTGAAAATATACTCTTAACATCTAACTGGAATGTATTTTCCAACAATGGCTGGTGTCCAACTAGAGTAGACCCACTGAATCTGTTATTGGATGGTGAGACAAAATATGGTAGATTCAATGGGTCTTCTCTAGTCAATACTAAAAGGGAATTTAAAGCCATGCCTTACAGTACAGTCATTGATTCCTAGGTTGACATTTCAATCTGATTGTAGGGTTTTCAAAATAAAGACATGTAGAAGTGGTTTCCTAGTGCCGCCTTCTGGGAAGCAGTAACTAGAGTTAGCTAAAGTGCCAGTGCTGTTCTCTACAAGAGATTCTCTGCTAGGATCACCTACTAGTAGAGCACCTACTACTGCTGTTAATAACGATCTCTTGGAGGTCCCTTGTCTATTCAGGGCCAACATAACTCAAAGGGCCTTTCCACACTACACCATTATAGTGCTATTATTCCGCTTTCAACACCCTATGGAATCCTGGGGTTTGCAGCCCCTCTCAAAGCTGCAAACCCCAGGATTCCATAGGATGTTGAAAGTGGAATAATAGCACTATAACAGTGTAGTGCAGAAATGGCCAAAGGCAAACTAATGGCATATAATAACAGCAAGGCATTTCAATAAAAACCCCTTGACTGCAGTTCTATACATGGGAGTAAATCCTTTGAGGGTCCCTTGGACATACTTCTGAGTAAATGACATGTAGGCTTTACACTTCGACTTTAAAAGAATTACAACAAAGACCAAACTAGATAAGAAGGGAGAGATGTGGTTGATTCTTTTGATGTAGGAGGGAGTGATGGGGGGGGGTGTCATTTTTTCCCTAGTATCATTTCTCCAACATAAATCTTCTTTACCAGGAGACCAGTTCTCTAAAGCTGCTCTTTAGCTGTCATTCCAACAAAATACTACATTTGAAATTTCTTTAGATTGTGGGGAGAAAGAGACAGAACCACAGCCCCAATCCATTCCTACCCCACAAGCTACTTTGGAAGGGAAAGGTGACTTTTCCGTCCCCCACATATTTTCTTTTATGTCTGGGTCAGTGTGAAGAAAAGGTATCACATCATCCACTGCTGGATCATTCAGTCTGCTTGATAAAAGCGCTGACAACTTACTGCCTTTTAAAACAGTGAGTTCAGATTCTCTGAACTCTATCGCATGATCATTTTAGATATCACCCTCTGTTGTGTAATGACAGCTATAAACATTTCTATCTCCTGACTTGAACTAGTCTGAAAGTATACGGAAAAAAGCAAACTGTTAACAGTGATCGATTAATCTCAGTTTCTCACTGATATCTTATTTCTAAACCTCTCTCCTTGAGAGAAGGGACACAAGGTATCTTTCTAATTGCAATTATCTGCTTCTGTTCTTTTCTCCAGGATTAAACGGTTTTAATTTTCTGCTTCCTGCCAGCCAGGCTCCTGGTCCTGTCAGCCTACCTTCAAGCCATTTGCCTTCACTTAATGTTCCCTGTATGATGGTTCCATCTACAGCTCTGGCACCACTCCCTCTTATCTATTCTCCAGCAGCAGCAACAAGCCAACTTTCTTCTGCTCCTTCTGGCTCCTTCCCAAGCGTCGCATGCATGAATTTTAGTATGCCTGGCTTGACATCTACAACACCTGTTTTCATTGGGACCCCAGCAGTCCTTACTCAAAATTCATCACAGCTACAAGCACGGGAATTGCACCAGCAGATTCATTCAGCTGTACAGCTGAGCCCTGTGCTTGGATCTACTTGCAACTCTGTTAAACCAGATTCAGCAGTTTGCATGGGTCAGCCAGTCACCTTTCTGAAATTACAACAGGTGAGAAAACAAAAGATTAATTTAACACAGGGGTGTAAAACTCCTATGAGTGGCAATGCTTAAAAACTTGTCTGCTTAAATCAAAAGGCCTGCTAGTCCCAAAATTCCATTTTACTTCTAGCAGCTAAAGATCATCTGAATCCTACAGCTCCCATCATCCCTCACCAATGCTGGCTAGGCCTAATAAGAACTGAACTCCAACAACAGCACTGCCTGTTTCCCACCCAGTTCTAAGAGGAAATTAGTATTAAAATAAAACATATTGGCTGGAATTCACCATTGCTGTTACAGATGTTTAACTTAGAGGGATCATAAAAATCCCCCAGTCTTTTAGAATTACTGGGCAGCAGCCAATGCAAGCAAAGGAGGTCTCTTCTCCTGTCAGCTGGGATGCAGCAGACTGCTGTACTCTTTCCTCCCGCTCCTGCGAGCAATCTCCAGTGGGAGGGCTGATTGTGACAGGAATCCTGCTTTAGACTCTCGCAGATCCCCATTGCTTGTAGCAGCTGCTACCTTTAAGCCAGGGTTGGTGGTTTGGGCCAGGAGATGCTACTTAGTCACACAACTAAGGTAGTTAAGTAACCGAGCTAGAATCTTGGCCATTGTCAGTATAAAAATGTTCTGAACTGACACCATGTTCTTACAGCTATACTCAGCTGAAACAGCTGTAAATGGCCTTCCCCTATAGAACCAAGAACTGGTGCAAAACAGTGTTACATGCCAGTGGCTTCTTTGCAAGGTGTTGAGCTTGCTCTGGATGGCAATCTGAACTTTTAAAGAACCTGTTGAAAGTGCTGAACCCTATCTGTCAAGCAGGTTTAGCAGCTTAGGTGGCTCTCTTAAGGGTCAGATTAGAACTTGAAGTGGTTTGCCTGCTCTACTGGCCAGCTGAAAGCTCTCTCTGCCTTCTTGACTTTCTTGCCATCACTGTAGCGGGAACCACCCTAATTAAAGTGATCACTTACTTAAGGGGAAGGGAGGGCCAAATGAGGACTGTTGTCCCTTCTGTATTAATCATTTCCTTTTTAATAATGTTTGATTTCCTTTTTTTTAAAGTGAATATTAACTGTCCATTTTTAATTGTATCCTAATTATTTTTTTCCGCATGGAACACTTTGTAAAACCAGAAGAGCAGGGGGGAAATCACCATACAGTCAAACCTCCACATCTGTGGGTTTAATTTTCATGGATTTGATTATTTGTGTGTTTCTCCAACTGCTACCTCCCCCCAACTCAAGTGCTTCTTTTCCAAGGGACTATTTTCTTTTGGCAACTCCAGTCAGGCTGTGAAGCCCTTTAAACAGCCACCTCCTCCTCCACCAGCCGCTGCCTGGCCAGCTAAGGACAGATCGTAGCCCAATTTCTCAGCACCACAAATCCTCTTCCAATACCCCACACACTCCCAAGGAAGGAGGTGGGCAAGAGAGGAAGTATAGGGCTACCATGCCAACCCATGCCTTTTCCTTACCCTTTCTCTCACCTGGTTTTGCATCCTAGGTGCTCATTCTCCCCACCATGCCTCAGCCCCCTCCCAATAAATACACACAAATATTTTGATATTTGATTTTTCTACTTTTGGGGGGTCCTGGACCCTAACCCTAGTGAATATGGAGGGCCAACTGTAAATAAAGTAAGCTTCTGGTTCTTCCCTAAGCTGTGATCAGCACTTTTGTTGGTAACTGTCTTAACATGCAGATTGGCGTCCAAGCCAGACTTGTTCATAGCTGAATTGTTGCTCTAAAGTAAAATTCCAATTCCAGTATTGGTATTGCCTTTTTTTTTTTAATTTCAGAATTTTTTTTCAGCATAAAAATAGGAGGAAAAAAACCGGGCAAAAAACAGCAACAACAAATGCAGAACTGAACCAATTTGTCTTTATCTTTTTAAATGAATAGCCTTCTTCAACACCACTGACTCCTAAGAATATACGCCCCACATCCCAAGAGGCATTTTTCAAGACACCAGGCAGCCTTGAAGATCCTACTGCATGGCGAAAAAATGAAGGCAGCCAGAGCAGAACAGCAAGTTCTGTTCAAAGAAGATTAGAAATCTCCAGCAGCAGTTCTGACTAATCTGGATCACTGTCAAGGTGCGGCCGGTTTAGAACAGAGCCTCATAGTTATTACAGAAATAAGCAGTTATTACATTAAAAAGGGAGAGAGAGGGGGAAAAAACTGTTAAACTAGCATTCCAAAGGCACACTTGTCCACTGTGCATTGTCTGCTAAATTTCTCTATCAATGAATTGCCCTGGTTATGTAAATACTAATTAGAACTCAAATTGTGCACAAGGGAGTATCAGATCCTATTTTGGTGAATTTTAAGAAAATAAATATTACTTGTGACAGGTTTAGCAATGTCTGTTCCAAATCCAAAAATGGGGAGCTGGCTAGCACTTATATAGGGATGGGACACTCTTTACAGAAGCCCTATTTATCCTGTGTCTGTATGTGAGGTGGGCCAGGAAGACTTCTAAGTGAAGTAGTATAGCAGCTGTTGCTTTGCTATAGCTCTGGAGTATGCTTTTTAGCAGAAATCATTTGCAACTTCAGAACAAAAGACTTTTGCAGAGTACTTGAATGTAACTGATGGATGTACAGTTTTCCCTGCACTTGTTAAGCAAAAGTCTAATGACCTACAACATGTGGATGAATGTACTCATGTGAAATACTTTTAAGACCAAAACAACTGTGAAGTTTTAAATATTTCAGTGGAGTTTATATTAATGAATGTTGCAGTACCTTTACTGTGTCCTTTTTTTCTACACAAGATAGGCAAATTAACTATCACTGGCAGAAAATCTTGTTTCCAAACCTGTAGAGCAGCCTTCCACAACCTGGTGCCCTCAAGATGTATTGGATGGCAACTCCCAGAATCCACCAGCCAATTCTGGAGGTCACCAGCCTCAGGGGCAGACTGCTATGCAGACTAGCAGTTTATTTCAAGAATTACAGTTCTCTGAAATGTGTACAGTGACAACTAATTTCTCTAATGTATATATGGTCTACAGTACTATATATTTTACAGCTAAGTGAGAAATCCATTAATGGCATTGCACTCAGAGTTGCCTCATCTGTAATTATGCCACAGTCTCTGCAAGGACTACCCTTCTAAGAAATTATAACAAGTTTGACTGATAATGCCTGTGGTGCAGATCTGTATGAATTACACAATTAAAATATCCAGTTTTTATTTTAAAAAAAAATTTTTTGAGCACAATGTTTATGACATGAGTGGCTGTTAAGGTCAGATGGAAAACAGGACAACAAGAAATGGGAAGCTTGTTACCTAGCACAGAAAAATGACGGAGCGATCAGTCAAAGCAGCAATCTGTGGACTTCATAGAAAGAAGGATCCGGGGATGAATGTTAATTTAGAGTTCCCAAACTGGCTGTTGGTGCTTGAGAGCAGTTAATATTTTCTAAATGAATGGAGTAGTATAGACTTCTTAAGTTTACTTCACCAGTTCAGTAGCACATTTTAAAAGAAAATCCATCATCATGTTACCTCTAAGTTTATAATCAAGTGAATGGACAGTTACTATATACTGGCTCTTTTTTTAAAATCTAGAGATGACTTTGTATGGATGATGTCTGTTTCCTGAGGCCAGACACACTTTCTAATCTGTCATTTCAGAGGCTCAGGAATAATGTTTTAGTCTATGTTTAAGTTGAATTTTAAATAATGAAATGTGTTGCCTAAAGGAAATTAAGTATGAATAATTCTAGTGGAACTGCAGAGTTAAGTGGGAAATGCAGGATCCTGATGGTAGATTAGACCAGGGATGGCCTTACAGGGAGGGTGATAAGACTTTAAGTTTCTTAAATCACAGCAATAAAAATCATAGAAATTTAAAACATGAAGAAAGAAGACCCAAATACTGTTATATTCTATTCTTTCTGTTTGTCTGTCACAGCAAAATCAAGAAGCTCTTTAACACATTGGTAGCAGCATAAGCTTTCATGAAACTGGTCTACTGCTATGGTGGACTGGGTCCACTTGAAGTTTGTGGCATGATAAATGTATTAGTCCTATAAGTGCCGCAAAACTGTTGTTAACAGTGGCTGTTAGCTTTTAATGAAGTTCTTAACACTACAGAGTGTATGTGTGTTTATGACTTTCAATTGATGTGTTATTTCATACATATACATTCCAATTTTTTGAGCGAAATGAAATCTTCTGTTAACAACACAGTCATTGCCAAGTATAATTGCAGCAGGTCAGTAACTTGCTGGAGCACCTACTTCTTCTCAGCCAGCCCAAATCCAAACCAGTTTTGCCTTAAAACATACTGTTCCTCTTAAAGATCATAAGAGGTGCCTACTCTTAGTCTTTCTTTCTCCATGTGTTTTCCGTGTGGCAGTAAAGGAATGGTACCAGAAGATGAAGGCTGGTCTGAAACATTTTCATAAACATTACAAAAACAGTATGCTACTTCTCCCCACCCCTTGGCTGCCCTCCAGTGTTGCTGTTTTCATTTTTAGTACCCAAATGCTACTTTCTTGGGCACATGGTTTTGGTCACGCAGAACAGGAAGGAAAAATGAAAGAGACAAAGTGAATCCTTCCACTGGGAGAAGTCCCTTTGATGAGCATATTTGTTTTCATCAGCTTCACAAAACTATTTCGAGTAAAACAAAATAATGTATAAGACATGAATCTTTGTGAAGTGTAGCCAGTGGAAAATTGGGTCTGTAATAAGCATTTGTTCATAAGAAAGAGGAAGTTTGTTCCAATTATGACTGAGCATTTTGTCCCCAGGTTAAAAAGATTAGGAGAATTGCCCTTGAAGGTTTAAAGGGGATAGGATAACACTGTGCTAAGACTATATAGCTGAGTGGACAGACAGCATCTAACCTGCATGGGTCTGGCTGTTGTCACTTACGAACCTAAAAGGTTTTTAGCTGAGCATGAACTGGGAAATCATATGTGGGATTAGATCAAGGAAGTGAAGACCTAAAGCCCTCTAGATATTGTTGGATTTGAATTTCCAGCATGGCCAATAGCCAACACGTCTAATCTGTCTAACAGTAATCATTTGAAAGACTTGTAAGTAGAAGCAGGAGTGAAGCTGCAGGAGTTCAGTGATGCTCTGAATCTGCAGTGCTGGTGACCCAAAGTACCGTGGTGATCCACAGTTCACACCCCTCCGTTTCATAAAAGCTCTTTATGAGTAAACTGAGAGGGAAGAAGATTGTTTGCACTGATCTAAGTGCTCATGCATTAATTGTGCAAGATTTCAGGACTTCTAAAACCGTCATACTCTTTCTGGTACTAAAATGTTTGTCGGGGGGGAATAATTTATATACTTGAATCTACCTACGACGTTTACATTTCTCAATTCCTTTTGTAAAAGGTGCTATTTCTATATTTAATTTTTTTTTATGTAAAGCTGCTTCATGTTTATAACATTGCACTGCTAAATTACTTTGGTATTGACTTTGCAACTGCTTGTGGTTCTTCTTACTGGTTAGAAATGACTTTCCTCCTGTCCTTAGTTCTTTGCAACATTCTGTTTATAAAACTATTGTGAGCACACACTATTCCTGGGGGAGGGGTATGGATATTTTTATACTTTCCATTAGAAGACTAATCTTTGTAAACTAATAAAAAGTAAAGCCAAAAAGTGAAGGGAGGAGTTTGTTTTTGTTGGTCAGTTTGTTTTCGAAAGAAATGCTGGACATACCATTGAAAAACCACCCCTATGTTTCAGGAGTTTGGGGTCAGAGGGATGAAACTATCCCAGCTCTGTGGTCTAAGACACATACATTGCTTTCTTCTGCCACACTTCTTCCTCACAGCGACCCTTGTAAAGTCAGGCTGAGAGGAGATGGAGTTGTCAAGGGTCCCACAGGGAATGTCATCACATCAGGGCCAAATTTTCACAACCATATCACATTGTCTCTGAACTGGGCAATTTTAATTATAAAAGCATTATGATCTAGCAAGATTAAAGAATAATACTAAGAAAAACACAAAGTGTACATATGGGTAGCGGAAGAAGTATATCACTTATTTTGTTGAGAAAAGTTTCTTGTGTGCCGTCAAGTCATTTCCAACTTATGCAACCCTAAGGCGAACCTATCATGGGGTTTTCTGCATCTGAGAGTGTGTGATACATCCAAAGGCACCCAGTGGATTTCCATGGCTGAACAGGGAATCAAACCCTGGTCTCTAGAGACATAGTCCTGTGCTCAAACCACTACACCATGCTGGCTCCCAAAGTTTCATAATCTTTCCTAATTTAGCCTGCAACAGTTTACATTCAGTAGTGTAGGCAGAGTCAACACCTGATGAAGCAAACCCCTGTGGTGTGAAAGTCCAACACTGCAACGTTTTTAAAACTAAGTGATTATTTTTATGCTAAAAAGAGACAACATAATAATAGTATTTTGGTACTTGATTAAATGGGAGAACTGAGTTTTCTCCAAAAGTCAGTTCCTTCTGGGTTGTCCCACTCCCCTTTCAAAGAGAGTGCTTTCACTCACCACATGGTGGCAGTAGTGTTTGTGTGACAAACTAGAAAAATGCGTTCTTAAGAAGTGCCAGAGCAAGTACTCTTGTAATTTTTTTTCTCATTTCTTTATGCAGTTCTATAGACTGTCAAGCCGTTCCAACCCTCAGACTATTTGCAGTCATTTTCATACACAGACTGGGATGATAATATGCTTCTAAAAAAGTTAATTAATAACAGCTATAGAGAGCCAGTGTCATGTGGTTTGATTGTTGTACTGCAGCTCTAGAGATGAGGGGTTTGAATACCCTGCTTGGCCATGGAAAACCACTGAGTGACATTGGGCAAGTCACATACTCTCAGCCTCAGAGAAGAACAATGGCTGACCCCTCTGAACAAATCTTGCCAAGAAAACCCTGTGATAGGTTCATTTTAGGGTCAACATAAGTCAGAAATGACTTGAAAACAACACACCAGCAACAAAAGGGCTATGGCACAGCTGCAGGTTAAGATAAGGACAAATGTGTTTACAGGTTAATCCTAATAACATGGAATTGATTGACAATACCATGTAGTTCAGGGGAGAAGAACCTTTAGTCCTCCAGATGATTTGGACTTTAACTCCCAGAAGTGCAAGCCAGCAAGGCCAATGGCAAAGGTCTGTGGGGACTGTAATCAAAATCTTCATGCTTGCTGTTTTCACCACACTTGTTGGTTATGCCAGTCACTTCTTGATTTCTTTTAAGTCTCTAAAAATGAAGAGATCTTGTCAGGTTTACTTACTAAACTACTATTAAAGTATGCTTTTAGCATTCATACTTTTTTTGAGGAAACATCCCTTCCAGCATTGCACAGCATGAGTCACTGATAACAAGGGCCTGCTCATAACAGTTTTGGATTAGCCTTCATGAAAGCAGAGCTTCCTTTATCTGAGCCAGCTCTCACAAAATAGAGGCCAGATGTAGACTTCTTTAATAGCAGACTCTTCTTTTAATCTACCAAAACAAACTTTGATTGGTAGAAGAAATTTTCCACAAAGAAAAGCAATATATTTTGTGAGTGAGTGAGTGTTACAGCTCTGGTGGTAGTAACATTCCCTACCAACAAGTGTTTCCCTGAAAATGAATGATAGGCTACCAGGGAACGCTAAGCCTGTCTTGCTAGATATTCTTCCCTTCATCCAAAGCTCTGAAGGGGGGGGAAGCATTTTATGTATTCCCTGGCCTCAACGTCCAGAACCACAGAATATAACAAAATGTTCTGAAAATCATAAGAACTAAAGCGTAAGCATGAATTTTAGTCAAGTTCTTCTAAACAACACAGCCAAGTGTCCAAATACAAGAAGCTATTTATCAGGGTTTGTTGTCCCATACCTTCAAGTCCCTTCAGACTTGTGACTTTATGCAAACCTATCATAGGGCTGAGAGTGTGTGACTTGCTGACGGTCACCCAGTGGAGTCAAAGGCTTTCACGGCCAGAATCCATTGGTTCTTGTTTTTGGGAGCTTTGAGACCGTGTTCTGGTTGTATTTTCTCCTGATGTTTCACCTGCATCTGTGGCTGGCATCTTCAGAGGAAAGGTGAATTGGAAGTGGAGTGGAGAATATATATGCCAGTCTCCTCCTCCAGAGGGGAGGGAGCAATTAGCATAATAGTTCTATTGTGTGTATTGAATACTTGTTCCTGGAGGGAGACTTCCTGAGCCCAGGTGGGGCTCATTAGGGCTCGTTAGTATCTTTTGTGTTTTGATTTTGGTGTTTTTCAATACTGGCCGCCAAATTTTGTTGACCTTCCGAGTCTCCTCTTTCCTGTTAAAATTGTCCAGGTGTTTGTGGATTTCAATGGCCTCTCTGTGTAACCTGACCTGGTGGTTGTTAGAATGGTCCAGAATTTCTGTGCTTTCAACCTCCGAACAATTTACAGACCAACCAGGAAAATTCAGCAAATGCTTCGCTCAGCAAAGGACAAGAGGGATCTCCTAACTTCTGCAGGAGTTTACCGCATACTGTGCAGCTGTGATCAGGTCTACATAGGGACCACAAAACGCAGCATCCAAACACGAATCAAAGAACACGAAAGATACTGCAGGCTGATCCAGCCAGAAAAGTCAGCAGTAGCAGAACACACTATAAAGCAACCTGGACACAGAATGTTATTTGAAAGCACAGAAATTCTGGACCATTCTAACAACCACCAGGTCAGGCTACACAGAGAGGCCACTGAAATCCACAAACACTTGGATAATTTTAACAGGAAAGAGGAGACTCGGAAGGTCAACAAAATTTGGCTGCCAGTATTGAAAAACACCAAAATCAAAACACAAAAGATACTAACAAGCCCCACCTGGGCTCAGGAAGTCTCCCTCCAGGAACAAGTATTCAATACACACAATAGGACTATTATGCTAATTGCTCCCTCCCCTCTGGAGGAGGAGACTGGCATATATATTCTCCACTCCACTTCCAATTCACCTTTCCTCTGAAGATGCCAGCCCCAGATGCAGGCGAAACGTCAGGAGAAAATACAACCAGAACATGGTCTCAAAGCCTGAAAAACCAACAAGAACCAAGTCACCCAGTGGGTTTCCATGGCTGAGCAGGGAACTGAACCCTGGTCTCCACGATTGTAGTCCAATGCTCAAAACCAGTACACCATGCTGGCTTTTATCAGGCTAAGGAGAGAGAAAACAAGAATAGGCAACACACACACACACACAGGTTAAAATCCTACTCTCTTTTAGCATAACATAAATATGCACCAACAGTTACATTATGCTTGCGTTACACAATCCTGATATTGAATATCAATGCAGTGTAATGGATGTGAGTAAATAGTTAATGTGCGTGGCTGACATCCCATTGCACAATTATTATATACAACGTTCAGAGGCAATAAGCATTCACACACTGCTCTGTGAACTTGGGTGCTGCAGTCACAATTGATCTGCATGTGGAACTCTGCTTTATTAGCCATCTGCTAGATATGACTGTTGCACATTGTTCCCAGAATTCAGTCCGCACATGTAGAAGCTTGCATCTAAATAGGTCATTAACAGAATGCCAGCCACTTGGAATTTACAATACAATCATATCTAACTTGGCTAGTTACCATATATATTATTTATTAGACAATCCTGTGGTCTAGAACAGTGTTTTTCAACCTTTTTCCGACCGTGGCCCCCTTCTGACCTTGTTTGCTTTCTCTGTCCTACCGATAGAAAGGTAGCTATTTAAACAATTTATTTGTAAATAGAACATGTTTTATTTATAATTTTTATAATTTATGCAAAATACAACTACATAAAATTACAATTACAAGAGAAAAAAAGAAAGAGAGAAGAAATTTTAACTGGTAAAAAGGTTTTTAAAAAAACCCAGGTGATTAAATTAAAAAGCAGAAGCAGGCATATTGCATTCATTCAAAGAGAGCTGCCAATGACCAGGAGAAATTAACGGGGCAGCTTCCACGTGTTTGCATGTTGGAAACACCAGTTCTAAGATGAGAGGCAGAACAGAAGCTGCGGCAGGCACTGATGTCGTGGGTGCAACTATAACAACCTGTAAGCAGCAGTGCTTACAGTACCCTTTGATTGTTCAGAGCCCAAAGGCACTGCTAGTGGGTACAGCCCAGCAGCAGCATGCCAAGATGGCACAGTCTGTCCACGCTCAAAAACCTGCAGGTCCACAAACTAGAGAGTGATCCTCCAGAGAAAAGTATTGATCAGGTGGACCTGGAGAGGCTGACTAGTGATCGGGCCAGCAGCTCCAGTGCAGTCTTGAGAAAGATTTTCCTTTTATTAAGCGAAAGCAAAACAGAAAGAAGTTCTTGTCTATTGTGCACACATAATCAGTTTAGGGAGGGGCCTTCTCTGTTGGTCACTTCTCTGTTTTCTTCATTTCTCACTTCCCTCCAAGGCCCCCTAGTCTCGTGCCGTGGTCCTTATTTATGCAATTTTCACCTATGGCCCCCTTGGAATATCCTGGTGACCCCCAGGAGGCCATAAGCCCCCAGTTGAGAAACACTGGTCTAGAGTATATGCAGCGTGGGTGCTCTTAGAGACATCATCTTGTCCTCCATTTAGATCATAAGATACTTAGCTAGGAGCAAACAAACTTTTGTTGTTATGTGCTCTCAAATCATCTCCAACTTACAGCCTAGTGTCTTTTTGGCAAGATTTATTCAGAGGAAGTTTGCCATGGTTTTCCTCTAAGGTTGAGAGAATATGATTTGCCCAATATCAGTGGGTTCTCATAGCTGAATTCAAACACAAACGTAGGTGTCTCCTAGATTCTTAGTCTAACACTCAAACTACTCTGTCATGCTGGCTCTCTGTCAGCAAACTTTTATGTGAATCTGAGCCTTGTAAAAATGTCCCTTTGTAAAGACAGCTTGCAGTCCAGTAACAGCAACAGTTTCCATTTCTGATGTCAATGGTCTAACTTGCAAACAAGAAAAAATACCTAATGTCTGAACCCATCCTCACAACAAGCCCAAACTTGCATTTCAAAAAAGCTAGCCAATTCACAGCATGCACGTCACTCATGCAAAAGACAGTGAGATTTTGATACACATTGGGCAATAAAAAGGTGCAGTAAATTTATTCACGGATCCTAGTGTCGTGTTAACTTACCAAATATTCTAGAAAGTACTGTTGAGCTTTATCAGAAAAAAGGGGCTTGCCTTTTAAAGGGAAGCCTGCTTAGTAGTCCAGTCTAGTCCTCCAATTTGGCAACACCAAATTGCTTCTCTTAATGCATTTTTCAGGAAAACCTTTATACAATCAGTACAGAACAAAGCATATTCATGCTTCCCCATGCTTAGAAACATTTGTGTTAGTTTCAGTGAAATAAGCTGAAGGAAGGAGAATGCATCTCATCTCTTTCTCTCTCATTTTTTAAATTCACCCTTTTATTAGCCCATTGATTCCATTTCATAACATTCTATGGCAGTACAGCTGAAGCCATGAGCTATGTCAGCAATAATCCATAAATCAATTTGCAAACTCATGAAAACATCAGGAACTCCTTGGTTCCTAATGTTCTACATATTACAAGGTCGTAAAATATATGACATAGTAACAGTGTGCAAAACAATAATGGATGCAATTAAGTACCTGTTGAATCATCAACTATCCACTTTTGCCTAAAATTTGCTGAATGTTGGGAAATGTAAGTAACCTTCTTGGTTACAGAGAGAGCTCAGACCATAAATACACTTGACTTTTAGCTTCCTTTCTTTACCAACATTTCATCCCCATATACAGGAAATTTAAAGATGGAGCTGCAAGGAGGAATTTGTAGAAAAATTTGAAATGAAGTAGCTGACCTAAATATTGTAATTAATTAAAGCTGCAGTTTGTGGTCCCTAGGAAGGCATTTGAGACCAAGAGTGGGGAAAAAAGTGAATTTTGAACAGAAATTACCCATTTCATACATCCTGAAACTTATTGCTGAAATCTGCACATTTTCATTGCAATGTGTTTCATATGCATGAAATTGTGCATATACTTTTAAAATGTGAATGGCTAAAATTTGTGTTATTGAAAAATGGGTACAAAGCTGCTGAGGTCACTGGGGAAAACATGTACAAATTGTGAATATCCAAAAAAATATGTAAATGACATACATTATGGGTAACACATGCAGAATTTGTGTGCCAGAAAAAAAATAAAGTCGCACAAACCAAGACAAACAAAAAGTAAGATGGGAATTCAGGTGGCCCTGTGGCCCTTTCATAAAAATACAACCAACTGCTCTGTCACATGCCTGTTTGTGATGAATCCAACCTTCCAATTTCTTCCTTTCCAGAAATGTCTCTGAACAAAGACCCTACATTATCCACACACACCACTTTCCCACACACATATGGTTGGGTCCTGACCTACTTACCATTCAATTAAACTCATCAAAGTCAGTGGGACTTCCATTGGACTAAGTCCCATTGGTTTCAGTGGGGCTAATTCTAAGCATAACTAGTGTTTGCTTTAAGCAATGGTGTATTATATATATCCAGGATGACTCTAAACTATTCCAATTCAAATTTGGAAGGCTAGTCTTGAGGGTGATATTGATATAGTTATACAGTTTTATCGAAGTCTGAGGTTGTGCCTGAGCCCAGTAATGGCTTGAATAAGATTTAGCCGAGTTCCCATCATTTGCCATATTTGGGGATCACTTTCCTGTACAGCAGAGCTTTCCACACTTTTCATGTTGGTGACATACTTTTTAGATGTGCATCATTTCACGACACAATAATTCAGTTTTACTAGCAAAGCGGAAGTTAAACTAACCTCTTATAAGAGATACAGACACATACATAAACTGTAATAACAAAATGTATGGGGACACGCCTACAAATAGTGCAGACTTAGTGGCTTTCCATCGGGCGGCCATGTGTAACTTTTCACATTCGCTTCTGCTGTTTCAACCTGATTCCACATTCTGCACATGCACAGTACCTGTATGGTCCCTCGACCACAGTGTACATACACAGATATGATGAAAGGGGAATATACTAGTGTACCATACTAATCGGCACCTTTGCTGCGTAAAAATGCATGCAAATTGGTATTGCTTATTTCACACAGATTCAGAAGTTTCTTGTTACGTTCACGCGACACACCTACACACTGAAGCCAATGCACTAATGTGTCGCAACACACGGTTTGGAAAGCTCTGCTGTACAGTTTCATAAAGGAACATGGAAGGTGCACTGACATGCCTTGATTCAGCAAGAAGGTTCTCCATACAGATCCCTTTGCTCAGACTGCATGCACCATACTGACTGAGGGATAATGGAAGTTGCAATAAAAAGTATATTTTCCGAGCTCTTCTGCAGTCTGCAAAAGTTTAGTCTTCAAATTGTTCACAACACTCTTTGTGGTTTTAGCTACAACAGATTAACAGTGCCACACAGACACACACAGACAAAATAAATCAAGTTGTTCATTATTTGATCAAGAGCTGTGCATGTGTCAAAGTTTGGATCAAGCCCCCTTCCCCAAACAAGAAGCCATTTTTAGTTTCTGCCTTACAAGTAGAAATCAAGAAGATTCCGTTCTGGCATGTTGCCATATGCTGAACAAAGAGGTGAACTAATGCTGTACTTCCAACTCCTTGCGGCACAAATGCTATCTCTGCAATGGTAAAATATTCCAACAAGCCCCAGTATCTCTGATTGTGAACGTACTAGGAGCAAGAACAAGCCACAAATGATTACTTCTCATCATTCCACTCCCCAAGAAACATTCCATTTTTCATGTTTTGTGTGGGATTCAAAATCCAATATACCTTTTTTTATACATAGAAAGGTTTTCTTCTGCCTTTTCTCCTGACATATATTGTATGAGACTATCTGTCTCCAAAGATAGTGAAATAAATAGGCTCAGCATGGAGCAGCCCATTGTGTTTAGAATCTGGAGCAGCCCTATGATAATGCATGCAGGCTTCCAAATGCATACAAATTTATCATATTTTCCCCAGAGCGCTTTGGGTTTGGGTTACAAGGAGAATATAGAGAGGGATTGGAATGTATGCATGCTAGATGTTGGGCCAACTTTCTGTCTTCTCTGCTTAAAGCTGCAATTATTTATCAGCTCCAGTGATGTAATTTCAGTTGTTTAACAACTGAACGCACCATAATCAAGTTGTTACAGCTCAAAGCCTTTCTTTTAAAATTACTCACACCTCATAATTGCATGAACCAATCCAGGCCTGCAAATATTTGGGCACACCAATTAGGAATGCAAAAAGTGAATCTGTGCTCAGGAGTTCTAATCTCCAAAGCAAACTGGAAATGTGTGAGGGAGAATGAAGACAAGCATAGTAGCTCTACTCTCTCCGTTACAGTCCCCACTAACAGGGCCAGCTCAGATGATGGGTCAAAGCAACATATTGCTGTTCCCACTCACCCAAGTGAAAGTGCATAGCACCCCAAACCACCCACTGTGACTTTGGTTCATGAGGTGGAAAAGTCCCGTAAGCACCTCTCATGTTTCTGGTGTAATGTTCTTGTCGTTGTAGTAATGTACCTTTGATTTCAGCTTATGGTAACTGTATCATAAGGGTTCTTTGAGAAGCTGAGAGTGTGTGACTTGCCCAAGGTCACCCAGTGGGTTTCTGTGGCCAAGCAGGGATTCAACCCTTCATCTTCCAGTTCCTAGTCCAGTATGCAAACCACTATACCACAATGTGTCTAAAACACAGTAACAGCAAAGAAAATAACTAATAATATGCTGTCCTTTTATGACAACTAAAATCAGTTGCCCAAGGCAGCCACCTCACACTGCTTAGTGATAGGACTGGTCTTACCAAGGTTGGAGGGCAAATGTCTACCTTGGCCAGATTCACAGTGGTTCACCATGCAATTTAGAAGCTTGTCTTTCAGCACAGCAGTGGAGGAGCCACAGCTACTATATTCATCTCCTGGTCTCCCTTGCAATAATGCCCAAAGAGAACAAGACAACTGCACCTGAGTGTTATGCTTGCTTATTCATCCTCCGATAGATAGATAGATAGATAGATAGATAGATAGATAGATGATTGATAGTTAGATAGATAGATAGATAGATAGATAGATAGATAGATAGATAGATTATTGTTATTGCTAATACTGCCAGCATGATTTGGGTGTCCAACTAAGATCAGGAGACTAGGGTTTGAATCACCACTTGGCTATAAAAAAAACCACTGGGTGACCTTGGGTAAGTCACACTCTCTCAGCCTCAGAGGAAGTCCATGACAAACCCCCTCTGAACAAATCTGGGCAAGAAAACACTATGATAGGCTTCCCTAGGAGGAAACAACTTGAAGGCACACCACCACCACACACATACACATATCACTTTCTGAAAAGAGGGGCTGTATCACCTTACAAGCCCCTTGCAGCTCACGTAGAGTTCCATCAAACACATCATAATTATGTTGTATTCTTGGGCTTCCAAAACAGTTTCAATAATGTCCCTCTTTAAAAGGCCTTAAATAAACATAGAAGTCATGAAATAAGAGGAGGGACTTTTTATGGATCTATGAATGAAGTACAGAGAGCACAGGGGAAATGGGCAGTCCACACAACAGACAGATACAAGTGATGGGGTCCCTCAAAAGCCTGCATGAGAAGCAGAACTAATTATTTTGTCTGCATAAATGATCTGGGATCAGAAATGAGCAGCAAGATGGTAAGATAATGTCCAACAAGGCTGGTCAAAATATTCTGTCATCTGAAATGAAGGAAAATATGGCACCTTCTTCTGCATCATATTCAGAATATATGTGCACAGTTAAGCACAGCAACAACAAGACAACACTGAAGCTGGGATTGCAAGGCAGATGCATAGTGTACATAGTTCCAACAGCCATGACTTCTAATAGCTAACCAGTCCCCATCAGTCCTCAAAATCTGCTCCCTGAGACAGGCACCTCACTTCACCAGATGGGAAGGCAAGCTCTGAAAAAATTGTTTTATCAGTTATTTAGATAATGGAGTGAGGGGAATCCTTATCAAATTTATTGATGATACAAACTAGAGGAGTAGCTAACACCCTCGAAGTTAGGATCAGAATTCACATGGACGTTTTTAAACGAGAAAACATGTCTGAAATTAATAAAATTCAATTCAATAAAGAGAAATGCAAAATTCTGCATTTAGACCCCAAAAACCAAGGTATACAATGGGGAATACTTGGCTCAGCAGTACTACATGCAAGAAGGATCTTGGGCTTATTGTTCCTCATTAACTGAACAAGAGCCAGCAGTGTGATGCTGGAGCAAAGAAGGCAAATGCTATCTTAGCCTGCATTAACAGAAGCATAGCTTCCAAGTTGAGGGAAATAATATCCTATTATATTCTGCACGGGTCAGAGTTACAGGAGAGTAGATTTCAATTAGAAGGGCCATCTTGACAGCAAGCCATTTCTGCACTACCCTGTTATAGTGCTATTACTGCACTTTCAACATCCTATTATTGCACTTTCAACAAGGAATTTGCAGTTTAGAGAGAGGCCTTTAGAAGTCTCAACCAGAGAGCTCTTGGGCCTCAGTAAACTACAAACCGCAGAATTCCACAGGATATTGAAAGTGGAATAATAGCACTATAACAGTATAGTGTGGAAATGGCCTAAGAGCAGTTTGACAATGAAACCAATTCCCTAGAAAGGCAACGGGATTTCGTTCTCTGGATGTCTTTGAAAAGAGGCTGAACAGCTACCTGCTGAGGATGCTCTAGTTGGAGATCCTGCAATGAGCAAGGTGTTGGATCTGATGGTCCATAGGGCCCCTTCCAACTCTATGATTCAGTAATGCACACTAGGCACTTTTTTTTTCATTTTTAAAATATTTTATTAACATGTATTTAATATATAAAACAACATATAAGGGATTAAAAAGACAAACAGTAAGTAAACAGTCAAAGAAACTCTCATATCTAGGCTAATACTAAATTAAACTAGACTACAACTAAACTAAAAAGAGGCCAAAAATACATATAAATGACATCCAACTCACCATCTTTTGGTTCTAAAATAATATACAAGATATATTTCTTTCAGTGTGTATCATTATCACACTACGGCCTAGTACTTAATAACTATAAACTTAATCTTCAAAACCAATAAATGACTTTTCTTTCCAACAGTCTCTTAGATATACAATCAATTTATCCCAATCTTTTTAAAATTTAACCAAAGATCCTTCTTTAATTAAAACAGTTAATTTATCAATTTCTGCCAAATCCAGCATCTTCAACAGCCAGTTTTCATGTGAAGAAATAGCCACACTTTTCCATTTCTGTGCATACAGCACTCTCGCCACCAAGATTATGTAGTGAAAGATTCCTCCCAACTTCTTATCAGTCTGTTCATCAGTCAGATCCAATAAAAAAAGCTCAGGTTTGAGTTGAATCTTTACCTTTAAGATGTCTTCCATCAGTCTGTATATCACCACCCAAAACTTCTTGGTTTGCTTACAGGTCCACCCCATGTGGTAGAAAGTTCCTTCTTTTTTATCACAATTCCACACATTGGGCACTTGAGATGAGCACTGGGTACTTATGGTGCCCATTTGGCACTAGTGAAGCACATTGGACACTTGTGATGCATACTGGACTTCTGATGCACATCAGGCACTCCTGTTGCACTCTGGCACATCCTAACTCTTCTCCAGATATGCATCAGAAATACCCGCATATGCATCAGTGCCCATTGTACATCATGGCCATGGCACATTGAAGCAATGGTGCATGAGTCACTCCATTGCCTACCATTGTGCAACAGAGGCCCATATGTTGTAACATCATGGCAGTCCCTAGGTGAATAGGGGCACTGAGAAACTACTCAGTTCTGTTTTCCACACACGTAAGTCCACTTACAAAAACACGAGTCCCATGTTGAATTCCAGTCAGTACTTACAATGTTGGGAGTAGCAACCTTTGCATGCTCTGAATTCACGGTTAGTTAGGTTGCATGATCGCTGTAGGGGCAAAACCAAGATAACGTCCTATTTGTTTGTTCATACCCACTCCCTTGCTCTTGCACGTAAGCATCCTTTGTTCTTGGGGTCTTTGTCTCTCTGGCCCTTTCCGCACCTTACCATCTTCCAGCGCTGGGACGCGAGGATCACACAAGCAGCTTCCGGCGAGAGGCTCTCGCATCCAGGGTCCTTCGGCCCCACACGAGCTGCCTGCTCCCAAGCAGGTAGCGCGAGAGCCCCACCTCTTCCTTCCGCAGCGCTGCCTGGGAGTTTCCCAGGCTGCGCTGGGGCAGAAAGCGTGACCAGCACAGCTCCAGAGGCTCCACATGCCAGGTAAGTGCACATGGGGTCCGGGAGCAATGCCCAATCACGCACCATTTTCAGCTTCTAGATGAAAATGAAAAGGTGTGCGATCAGCGCCTACCAGCCCCTGGAGCATCACACAATTGTGAGTGTGTCGTGCAGATCACTCCTCACAATTGCGTGATGCTCCAGGCCCTCTTTCGCATGGAAAATGCCATGCAAAAAGGGCCTCTCTCTCTGTTTACTCTTTACTCTCTTCTGCCTGCCTTCCTGCAAGCATGTGGCCAGGAGCACTCCAAGGAAAAAGCTCCAATGAAAGCATGTAATTACTTAACTTTTTTCTTACTTTTTCTTCAAGAACACGAACCTATGTAGATTATGCACAAGTATCTGTAAGTAAACTACTTTTATACTTTTTTAAACAAAATTGAGTTTGTGCTTACTTCTCCACTACAGTTAAGTGTGTGTAAAGGGGATTAAGCGGGCTAGTGAACCATTCAGACTTCTGTTTGTGTACTAATTGCTCTGCTATGAAGAGAGATCCACCAAATCTCTCTCATTTCTCAATATATAATCCATCAACTTCTACCAAAAGGAACAAAACTGAAGCTCAGTTGAAGTGAATGAGACCTGCAGAGCTCAACATCTGCAGTGGTTCTTTCACAGGCAAGGTTTTCATTAGCCGACCTTCAAAACAGCCTATTTCAAGTTCCTTGCAATGCATTACTTTCTAGGGGGTAATGAGGGCACCTCAATGGTCTTTTTGTGAAACTCTGGCCCCGATACAACAAGTGCACTGGCAGCGTGCTTACACCATCAGTGGAGAGAGTAGAGTTGTCTCCCCTGTCCCCTTTCCTTCATCCATGTTCAAGAGCAGCGAGGATTGGGGTGATTCTGCATGCAGCCATGTTCCTGCTGCTATTCCATAGGTGGTCAATAAGGAGCACCCTCTGCCCCAATGCAAAGGTTCTCCTTCTTCACAGCATCCTCAAGAGCAGCTGGGATGCACCTGGGTGCAGGCCCCATATCCAATCAGTGCCTAGTAAACCATTACCTGGAGTGATAACATTGCACAGGGAGGTATAGGCTACTTCATTACACAATGTAATTCAAATTACATATACTGGAATAACTGAGCTTGTGTCACCAACAGGATCCTAGCCAATATTATGACTGGTGACCTTGTTACGTTTTTGGATGTAAAATGTAATGTTTACTCATCACTTCCAAAAATTGCTTAAAGGGGAATTCTCCCATTTTAAGCCATTTTAAAGAGTTTTTTTTAATTAGAAACTAATTAAAATGTAACAGTCTAAATACCCTGAAGATACCAAATCCCAGCATTAGGCTTGTTTTGTACTTAGATGGATGTATAAAGGGGCTGTAGGTCATATTTCAGAGGAAGGCAATGGCAAACCATCTCTGAGTATTCCTTGGCTCAGAAACAACTTGAAGGCACACATCAACAATAAGAAAACCATGTGAAATTCATGGGGTTGGCATAAGTTGACAGGAAACATGGAGGCATATCCACACGCAAATAGTGTATCAGCAATGTGCTGGAAGCATGTTGCTCATAGTGTGAAATGGAATAAGTATGGCTGACCATTAAAAAAAGTAGTAATGCCAGCACTCTAGCATTTTAAAATAACATTCCAAGCCCTGTTTGTTATATAGTATCTTAAGTTATGTAGGCTGTGCAAATGGTGAAGAAATGAAAGCTGATTTCTTCAGACACGTTTGAATGCATGTCATATATATTAAATGCTCTTTTAAAGAATGTCAGATAACATAAAAAGCTAGAATTCCTTTTTTAAAAAAGTTTGCCAGCAATTCTACATATTGTATGGATTATGGCCCACCCATAATACTTCTGAAAATGAAGGCTGTGGTTAATTGAAAACTGGAGTTCCATACAGCTGCCTGGGCATACTGCATAATTTCTTAAGCAAACACCCAGAAATTCCATCAAGGATATAAAGCTGGCATAGTCTGCTCTAACCCACCTTTCTCATTATCTCTCTTGTCCTCTGAGACTGTCAGTTGGATCCAGCAATTTTCAGTTGGCAGTGAGCCCCCCATACATAGTTGTGGTGGGAAGAAACTAGGGAAAGAGCTGGTTTATATACAGTTAGCATTTATCTGGTCCCAGCCTGTTGCCAAGATCAATACTTCAAAGCAAGGGGGGAAATTAACAGTGGCTGAGATGTAAAATTTGAACTACAAGGCCAAGATCCCAGGTGGAGGATAGGGTAAAGGGTAAAGCTCTGCCAGAAAGAACTCTGTGCCCTCCATCCTCCCCACTTACCATTCTGCAGCTTGGTCTCTCCCCGCCATGATCATGGACAGGGAGATGGTCAGTCAGTATCCAATGGTGTTCATGAAGCTCGACACACAAGGATAGTATCATCCTACTAGACCTTCTGGTTGTCCTGAAGACCCCTGGGAGGTCCAGGAAGAGGTATGCTCCTTTGTACATGCAACTGCGCAGAGCCAGCTGCTACCTCCCCATACCCTGTGCTCCCAAATGGCCAAGAGAGGTGACCTAGCTGCTTAGATGGTAAATAAGGAGTGTGTTGGGGTAGCTGAAGATGGAAATGCTAATTACCACTATTTGTAGTAACTGGAAAAAGACACATGTAGGTGTAATTTAGAGAGCCAGCGTGGTATATTGCTTTGAACGTTAGACTACACACCCTGGACATCAGGGCTGGATTCTCCACTTGACCATGGAAACCCACTGGATGACCTTGCGTATGTCACACATTCTCAGCCCTAGAAAACTCTATGATAGGGTTGCCATAGGTTGGAAATGACTTGAAAGCACACAACAGCAACAGAAGCAACAACAGCAGCGACAACAATAAGGCATAATTTAGAAGACAAATAAATGGAGCAAATCAAGCCTGGAGTCTCAGTAGCAACCAAGATTACTAAACTGAGACTGTCACACTTTGGACATATCATGAGAAGACACAACTCACTAGAAAAGACAATAATACTTGGTAAGGTAGAAGGCAGTAGGAAAAGAGAAAGACTGCATTACAGGTGGATAGAGTCAATCAAAAAAGGCACAGCCCTCTGTTTACAAGAGCTGAGGGTGACTTGGAGTCTTTCATTCATAGGGTCAGCACAAGTTAAAAGTTGACTTCATGGCAGTCAACAACAACAAAGGCATATTTTGCAGTTACAACACAGGGACTTCTCAGTAGCTGCCCCTAGGCTCTGGAACCCCCTCCCTAGGGAGACTAGAAGATTCCCTCCTTCCTATACTTACATCAGCAGGTGAAGCCTTCTTTATTTTGACAGGGTGTTAGAACTGAAGGTTTGAAAAAAGAGCTTTTAGCAGGCTGCTGTCCAGTATTATTTAACCCGTACTAACTGCTTTTTATCATTTTTCAGTATAAATTTAAATAGTTTTGATATCGTTAATTGCTTAATTCTATATTAAAGTTGACTTGTTTTATGCTTTTAATTATATTGTAATCATTTTAATTAATAATCTGCCTTGACCCCAATCCTGAGGAAAAGGTATAAAAAAAGACGATAGTGATGATGATGATGGTGATGAAAGGTAGAGATAGAAAAAAAGAGTGATGTTGACAGTGAGGTCATCAACATGATTCCAGCTCTAGTATTCATCATGATAATCTCTAGCACATACTCCAAGGAGGGTCCAATATTGGAGGAAACTGCACTGATCCATATTGCGTGCATGGGTGTCTCGTGCAGTGTGTAACACAATACTCAGCTAATCCATCAGTCATAGAACAGTGAGCTGGCAAAGAACAGTGTGATGGTTAGGATGTCACACTTTGGCTGAAGAGCCCTAGGTTCACATCCTTGATCCACCACTAAGTGGTGTGATCGTGGGCCACGTATCTCCTAAGCTTAGCCCAAGTTACAAGGTTATTACAAATGCAAGGTAGGTAGATACAGTTAGCCCTCCACATTCACTAGGGTTAGGGACACAGGACCCTCGCAAAAGTGGAAAAATAATAAATATCAAAACCTGCATGTGTTTCTGTGCGAAGGGTGCTAAGGCATGGTGAGGAGAGCTGGCACCTAGTATCCAAACCAGGTAAGGGAAAGGGGAGGGAAAGGGGATGAGTTGGCATGGTGGCTCTACACTTCCTCTCTTTTCCATCTTCTTCCTTGGGTGTGTGCAGGGGCACTGAGAAAGGGTTTGTGGTGCTGAGAAAGTGGACTGCGAGCTGTCCTTAGCTGGCCAGACAGTGGCTGGTGGAGGAGGAACAGGACCAGAGACAGGTTTTTAAAGGACTGTGCAGGCTGAGTGGTGCCACCGATAAGTAATGTTCCCCTGGGGAAAAAAAAATCCCTGAGGTGAGGAAGGCAGGGATTGCAGAGACTCGCAAATAATCAAATCCATGAAAGTCTAACCCCCAAATGTGTAGGGCTGACTCTATATTATCCTGAGCTCCAACAGAGCCAATATAGGAAGGGCGGGATTTAAAAGAAATGTAAAGAATGGTGTAGTTGTTTAAGTTTTGCATTAGGACTCTGGGAGGCCAAAGTTCAGATCCTCACTCAGCTGGGAAAACCACTAGGTGGCCTTGGGCAAGTCCCACTCTTTCAGCCTTAGAGGAAGGCAGGGGCAAGTGTGCTCTGAATAAATCCCCCTCCCCAAAATAAAGGCAATCCTTGGGTACACTCACCGAAGTCAAGTCAAGCACATTAACACCAACAAAGAATACTGAACTACCATGTACTGCACAGCCCTGCCATTTCTGCCGCTGGAAAGGGACATTCTGAGCTGTGTATATAACAAAGAGTAGGACAATTATGTGGCTTTCTAATATACTTTGTATCACATGTATCCTGTTCTAGCAGTTTTCATCTCAATCATCAGCAAGACTTTTGTAAAGCTACTGGTTTGTAATTAGCCACTGAAGAACAAGCCAAGCCCAAATACTTTGAACTGCAAGAAAAGGAATGCAAAACAATACATTGTTTACTGGAAAATCCATCCTGTCCCCTACTGTGAGGATTGCAGCAATGTGCAGAGTAAACAGAGAAGGCTGTCGGGGATGACAGATGACCCTGTTAATAATCCTTGCTAATCGAAAAGTCCAGGGGCCTTGACCCTGTAAGCCCTGGCTTTGCTGCATCACTGATGTAAGGGAGGGAGGGAGAGAGGGAGGGAGGGTAAAATAACATTCAAAAAAAAGAATAGATGAGTTATTCACATACCAATAAGAAGGTAAACCTCAAGGCCAGTTTCCTCATTTTCACAACTTCTTTAAGTAAGGTGATGAACCATTTCAGTACTGTTATCTTGCACTGTGTTTAAAACATAGCTGAAAGTGCCTTTAATCCATAAAGCATTTTTATCTGGCAAAGTACTTTGCTGGGAGGCACAGCATTTCCTTCTGCTTTCTTCAGAGAATCACCGAAGGCAGAATTAGTGTTTCTCATTTCAAACATATGCAGCAGCTTTTGTGTCTTCCAAAAACATTGTTGAGTTCTTAATCTTTGATTAATCTGTGTCCCATCCAGCGCAGTGCAGTGGTTTGAGTGTTGGTCTAGGATCTGGGAGACCAGGGTTGAAATTTCTACTCTGTCAAGGAAACCCACTGTGACTTTGGGCAAGTCACACTCTCTCAGTCTTACAAAATGGCAAAGGCAAAATCCTCTGAAGAATCTTGCCCAAAAAATCCTGTGATGGATTCATTTTAGGGTTGTTGTGAATTGGAAAAGATTTGAAGACGCATAACAACAATAACAATTCCAGCTAGAAAGTTGGAGTGGCATATATTTCTCTCCCCTGATACACACACATGCATGTGTGCGCACGTGCGCGCGCACACACACACTTTATCTTTTTAACAATCCTGTAGAGTAGTCAGAGAAAGTTGTTTTCTGAAGATCAGCCTGTGAGTTGCATGGCCTGAGTAGGGACTTCATTCCATCTCTCTCCATTCCTAGTCCAACATTCAACATGATCCAACAGCATAATGTCTCTACCCACCCATAAATAATCTTGATATCCCTAGGTGCTCAAAGACCTTCCATCAGTCTAGAGCAAATGTGAACCAGACTTGCTTTGGACCTCACTAGCATATGAATGTTTCCCTCTCACTTTTTTTTTAATTACAAATGTGGAGTCATTGCAATCTGACTGTTGTTCGTTTAGTTTAGCGACCGTGAAAATCTATGCTCAATAGCTCTCAACAAGATTTCTTATAGCTTGCTTGTGCTGGAAGAGTCTACTAGCAGCATATTAAGCCACAGACTAAACCATGTGGGAATGTCAGGGCCAAAGCAACACAACTTTTACAACAATTCTTGCCAATATCGTCATAGATGCAGCACTAGATAAGTGCAAGCACATTTGAAACTTATTTTGTTCTAACAGTTCTTCCCAGTTCTAAATGGGATTTCGCTGTTAGCCAGAGAAAATAAATGCTGCAGGATGAATGAATCATTCTGTATAAAAATTATGTTCCCTAAATCATGCTCAGCATGTAAAAAAAAATCCTCTTCCCTCTTTTGTGTGTGTGTTTTTTTAAAAGAAGGCAGTAATTTATTGGTTTAATTAATTGCTGCAATTAATGAGAAAATTAGGATAAAATCTGGCCAGGCTACAGATTGATTGAACAGATAGCAAAGAGATAAAAAGGTCAAAATCTCTGTATGAATAACAGACGCCCCCACCTCCATTTTATCGCTATTTTACAGACTGACCTCTTCACCACCATAAAATAAAATGTCAGTAAATTAATTCACCTCTTCCAAGCATTTTACAGACATTCATCAGTTGTATCAACTTACTGACAAGACAGGCATTAATATCATCATATTGTACACTGCAACAGTGAGATCGCTAATATTTACACTGCAACAGCTACCACTCTATTCTGCTTTGGTTAGACCTCATCTGGAATACTGTGTCCAGTTCAGGGCACCTTAATTCAAGAAGGATATCGACAAGCTGGAACGTGTCCAGAGGAGGGCGACTAAAATGGTGAAGGGTCTGGAAGCCATGCCCTGTGAGGAACAGTTTAGGGAGCTGGGTATGTTTAATCTGCAGAAGAGAAGGTTAAGAGGGGACCATGATAGCCATGTTTAAATATTTGAAGGGATATCATGTCGAGGAGGGAGCGGGCTTGTTTTCCGCTGTTCCAGAGACTAGGACAAAGAGCAACGGATTCAAGCTGCAGGAAAGGAGATTCCACCTGAACCTCAAGAAGAACTTCCTGATGGTCAGAGCTGTGTGGCAGTGGAATATGCTGCCTCGGGGTGTGGTGGAGTCTCCTTCTTTGGAGGTTTTTGTACAGAAGCTGGATGTCCATTTGTTGGGAGTGCTTTGATGTGTGTTCCTGCATGGCAGGGGATTGGACTGGATGGCCCCTGTGGTCTCTCCTAACTCTATGATTCTATGATTCTGTCAAAGTAATAGAGGTGTCACCTGTGATAAGCCCTGCATTCAAAACACCTTAGAGGAATACACACACACACACACACACACACATCTACGCACATGACATCACTGAAGACGCTGGCTGGAATCCATCTGGGATATTACACTGGGATAGCTCCTGGTTATGCCAGTGGTTGCACTGTTTAGATACTTGCATAAGGAGATACCCAATACCCCCAGCACAAGCCATTTCCCTCTTCCACCACAGGAAAACAGCACATGGACCTAGCTCCACATCCCTGCGACAGTCTACAAAACAGCTAGGAAGCTACCAGCCACACCACCTCCTCAATCCCATCATTGCTCTCTGCTATATCTACATTAAATATGCCAGTGGAGCTTCATACTCCAATAGTGTTAAACTGGATATTGACCAAGATGATGGTGACTGGTCTCACTCCCCAGTGGTAAATGCACCTGTTGGCCATCATGATCTTCTGCTGGCCATTTGTATTAGTAACAAAGGGTCCCATACATGCAAGGTCTTCAAGGGAAGGAACATGGGAGATGCCTTTATGGAAACCTGGCATTCATTTATTGTGTTTGTGCCTTCAAGTCGCCTGACAACTGATGGTGACCATGTGCATTTTGTGGGGTGTTCTTAAGCAAGGAATACCCAGAGATGGTTTGGCCAGTTCCTTCCTCTTTATTCTATACATCAGTATAGAATTCCCTCCCCTAGTTCCCCTAAATGAAGATCTTAAATTCTTCTCTCTGTTTTCTAAATACTGTTGGTAAGCAAGCAGTGTGTTTTCTTCCTCCAACTCAAAGATGATCTAGGTTGTAAGTTGTAAGCTAATCTAGGTTGTAGGCTTCTCTAGCCACTGGGATAGCCTGAAACAGCCTGACCGTCAAAACATTAATTAGGTGCCTCCTTACAGCCAGACTGACAGAAAAGCAAAGCAATCCAATCAGATTTATTTATTTTATGAAAGAACGCATACACTCTCTTAAAAGTTTCTAACTTTAAAGCCCTCTAAAGACAAACTGCTCCAGGACCTTTAATCACAAAATGCATAAAATCAAAACAGGTCATTTGTCATAGGTTATATATTCATCAGCCTTACATTGTTAAGTGAACTACCTCGGGCAGTGGTGAAGACTGATTTTGCTGTCTTTATGCCTTTGTTAACTGTGACATTAATCTCACTGCTGTCACACAAAACAAACAGAAAGGTGAGGCAGGTAAGCCTCTGGTGTCACTGGTGGCTAGGCTACTGGGTATGGAGAGCTGCACAATAGTTTCTATGCTTAGATCGTTCTCCCCTGGTAGCTGCATTTCCTAACAGGCTTTCTCCATTCTAATCCTTTCATAAGTCATGGGTGTCAAAAATAGTAATTGCAAGCATCAAGTATAACCACCTTTTCATCACTACAGCAGGGAACAAATCATTGTCAACGCGAGCAGAACAAAGTAGGGTTCATGTTATTGTTGTTTTCTCTTGTTGTGTTCCTTATAACATGAGGGGACAGAACATGCTGCCTTGCTCAGGGCAGCCTCATTTTTGTTTTTCACCTAGAAAAGTTGGCATTTGTTCTTGTAATACTCAGAGAAAATTCACATGATGGTGCAGCAGAAAAGAGCTTAGAACATTTCACCTTTTTGGACTACAGATTCCAGAATCCTCCAACCAGCTCCATGCAAGAGGGAGAACACTTGCAAAATTAACTCATTCAATTATTGTTTGATGGGGAGGAGTTACCTGAGCACAGTACCTTATTATCCTGCCTTTCCAAGAAGCTCAAGATACTATACAGGGCTTAATAGTCCTGTTGGTTTTTTTTTTTTATCTTCACAGAAAACTTGGGCTTGATATAGCCTAAGGTCATCCAAAGAACTCCATCAGTGAGTGGGAGTTTGAATCCTGGATGTCTCAGGTCCTTATCTGACCCTCCAACCAGTCCACTAATGGTACCACAGCTTCTTCTAATACAACCTTTCCCAATTTGATGTCCTCCAGATATTCTAGACTACAACTCCCATCTGCCCACATAGCATGGCTGGAGGGGATGGGTGCTTTGAAAGCACCAGTTTGGGGAAATCTGATTGAATAGTGAAATTTGACCTCTTCATAACCTTTCTACATCAAACCAATGATGACAAGGGAGTAGAGAACAGAAGAGTAAGTTTTGTGACCCAAGTGGGGGTAAACATTGTTCTCTAACACAGTGGTCCTTAACCTGGGGTCTGGGGACCCCTGAGGGTCCGCAAAGCCCTCAGAGGGGGCCTGCAGAGCCCTGCTGCTAGACACCACCAGCAGCAACAGGGATGAGGCAGCTGGGCGGGTGTAGGTGCAAACTGCTCCCTCATTGGCAAATGTTTGCAAGCGGAACTTTGTTGCTGTGTGCCTTCAAGTCACTTCTGATTTACAGCAACCCTAAGGTGAATCAATTACAGGGATTTTTTGCCAAGATTTGCTCAGAGGGGGTTTGCCTTTGCCTGCCTCTGAGCCTGAGCATGTGACTTGCCCAAGTGTCTGAGCAGGGATTTGTATCCTAGTCTCCAGAAGTCTTTAATACATAAAGAAATATTTGAATATAGATTTAAATATTTAAATCTTGGGTTAATCTTTAGAGACCCCAGCAACAAAACTATATTTGCCGGGGTTCCCCGGTAAAGGAAAGGTTAAGAACCACTGCTCTAACATATTTTTCAACATCTGAACAGCAACAGTGCTGTTCTATAGAATGCTATTTTCATTTATGTATTGATTCCATTTTTCTCTCTTGTATCTCAAAAATAAAAATTAAATGGGAGGTCCTAGGAACTTTGGTCCAGATAAGCTAGAAGATGAACACCTAGGAATGGGAAAACACACTTTCAACATCCTCCTCAGCCACTGCATGAAACTCAACCTTCCCCTCCATTCAAAAACTTGTAATTCTGTGTCTGAATTAAAGACATGCCCAAGCAAGACCAAACTGAAATCCATATTACCACATATCCTGACTCAGCCTTAAAGGCAATAGGTATATGGAGGTATCATCCAGAGAGCAGGTCATTCCAAGCATTAAAATTCAGTTTGAATTTCAATCTCTCTGGAAGTTGTTCAATGTTCCTTTGTCTCTAAATGGCTGGCAGAGAGTCAATAATATACTCCGAAGGTGTCCAAGGCCTCTTTCCTTCCCGGTAGACACTTCAGTGAATTAATCTTATGTTTTCTTGATAGCAAAGCCTTACTTTGCTAATTCCACATTTCATTTATTTTAAAACCAACTGACCAATTCTGAACTTTCCTCTACGTGGCTCTTGAATAAATAGCTGGATACTGGAGCAGATTCTAGGTTCTGTGGCCTAAGGCTGGCTTTTCACACAGACCACTCAGAAAATGTGTTGACCTGTTTTTAAAGGAATTTTAAAGTCTTATCCTTCTATGCAAGAGTAAAACCCAACCTCAATCAAATTGCTAGTCCCAGCTAAATTAGACCCACTAAATCAACAGGATATACCTGAATGTTTACTTTGTTGTTACGTTTCTTCAAGTCAACTCCAACTTCTGGCAACCCAATCATAGGCAAAATTTGTTAAGAGCAGGTTTGCCAGTGCCTTCCTCTGAGGCTGAGAAAGTGTGACTTGACCAAAGCCACTTAGTGGGTTTCCATGGTTGAGCAAGGATTCAAACCATGATCTCTCAGAGTCCTAGGCAAACACTCAAACTGCCATAACACACTGGCTCTCCTAAGTCTTCATGATGCAGAAAGCATGGATGCAGAAGTCAAAGTCTCAGCTGGTATAGGATCATTGAATTCATTCTGCATCCATTCTTCACACATCCTGAGATCCAGACCATGCCCTAAGATCTGGGAACTCTATTGATCAGTTTAAAAAACCCAGTTTAGAAACGCCAGCTCAAATATGGCCCTTTTCGCATGGCATTTGCCATGTGAAAGAGGACGTGGAGCGTCGCACGATTGTGAGGAGCGAATCGCATGATGCTCCAGGGGCCGGCAGGCGCCAATTGCACACCTTTTCATTTTTGGCTAGAAGCCAAAAATGGTGCGCAATCGCGCATTGCTCTCGGACCCCACGCGCACTTACTTGGCGTGCAGAGCCCCCGGAGCCGCGGCGGTCGGGCTTCCTGCCTCAGCACAGCCTGGAAAACTCCCAGGCTGCCCTGCGGAAGGAAGAGGTGGGGCTCTCACACAAGCAGACAGCTTGTGCGGAGCCAAAGGACCCCGGATGCGAGAGCCTCTCTCTGGAAGCTGCTCGCATGATCCCCGCACCCCAGCGCCGGAAGACAGTGAGGTGCGGAAAGGGCTTATGTCACCACCATTCAATCTATTTTCTCTTGATTTACCCAGTTTTATGGTTGGGTGGTCATATCCTATGGAGAATGAACTCTTTTTGCCTGTCAAACCATGAAAAATGATCTAGCATTGCTTGGGAGCTAACAAACCAGCCAAAGAAGCATATTGCAATTAGATAATAAGATATTGCGGTCTAAACATACATCAATTATTATTGATGCTTGTTTCCTTTCAAAATATTTTATAAATATCATAAAAATTATTTGTATACCTAGTATACAGGGTATCTGATTCTGAACAACATGGCATTGAGTTTCCTTTCGACAGAAATGTTATTGAATTTTAATGTATCACGCTTCACTGAAATGCAATTCAGTTTTCAAATGTAATCTAAAACATCTCAATAACATGAAATATGAGCACAGCCACAAATTACATTTCCTAAAAATATTTAATTATAGTTAATAGTATCACACCATAGAAAATATTTTCTTGGAACAAAAATACACCTGGGAATTTTAGGAGAGAATTCTATACAAGATGCAGAAGAAACAGTTAAGAAGGAGCTATAGGTAATAGAAAAATTATCTAATTCTAACAGCAGATACATATGTGTGTGTGTGTGTGTGTGTGTGTGTGTGTGTGGATGGATGGATAGATAGATAGATAGATAGATAGATAGATAGATAGATAGATAGATAGATAAGGAACAGATAGATATAGATAAAGATACTAGGAACAATCATTTTTTAACATCTGTTGAAAGCTGCTTAATAGATAAATCCTCGGTCAGGGGGGAAAAAAGCAAGCACAAAGAGGTAAAGTATTTGAGATTTATAATACGGTAGTTAGACATTACATGGCAACCAGTCGCACAACCTTGGCATAAGAAAAAGACCAAACACAGTCTGTACTAAGGAAAGGAAAGGGTTAAAAGAAGGATAATAATCATTTATATGTTTTTTCAAGGCTTCACATCATAGATAAACAAGCAGATAAAAGAGAATTAGAAAGGATGCACACCCAATCACCAAAGCAGATTTTTTTTAAAAAAAATATACACTGGGTAAGCAAAGAAAAGAAGGAAACATGTATTTTATACTTTCTGTAAACTTCAGTGGTAATGTGCCTTTTGATACTGGGACAGAGAAAACTCATATATCCTGCGAATGGTAACAGTTCAAACAAACAGTCTGAAAAACACCCCGTTCTCTTCTTTGCTCCTATTAACACTGGTATTCAGCACAGTTCCAAACATTTCTGAATGCACTCCAGGCATTTTATTCTATTACAGTGGAAACTATACATGAAGATATATCTGGCTATGGTTGGGAACAGGAAATATAATGTAGGGGAAATCTTTGTTAATACCTCTGAATATTGAGATAGCAACATGACACTGATATAAAGCTGCAGTATGCAACTGTAACAAGTCCGGGGGCCAATTTTCTGCTTCTGAGACCCTACAGAGGCAATATGGGCTGCCAAAAAACAAATGCAGAAAAGGAGAGAAGTCCAGTTATCCTTTAAAAAATATATATGTTAAACAAAGGCCATTTCCACATTAGACTGTTCTAGTGCTATTATTCCACTTTCAACATCCTATGGAATCCTGGGGTTTGCAGTTTAGGGAGAGGCCTTTCAGAAAGGAGATACTCAAAGGGACACCTTCAAGGTCCCTCCCTAAACTGCAAACCCCAGGATTCCATAGGATGTTGAGAGTGGAATAATAGCACTAGAACAGTCTAGTGCGGAAATGACCAAAGTGGGAGAAGCTACAACCTATTTAAAACATGAGTCGGTGTTCCTGAAAAACAAACTCATCCTCTCTTGTTTCGGTCAGAAAGGGGTAGTCGTTGTATTTCCAAATCTTAGTGCCTGGCCCTTTTTCTCCAGTCCTCAGGATAAGGGGAAGGAATCTCAAGTAAGAGAACTGCCTTGAAAAATATGTCTCTGTGTGAGTTGTATTTTGAAGCCCAAGCCCTCTGAAATTAGATTTTAGGCTTTTCAGATACTTAAAAAAATGCAGCCTTTATTGTTCAGTAGTTTGTTCATTGTCCAAGACCACAGGCCAACTGTTCCAGCCTTCCTAGACACATAGCAGAAAACCTGGGGTGGACTATCTATTGCTACCCAGGATATTCTGACAAATGCAGCCTTGAATCAAGGAATGTATGTCATTCAAACATTACAGTATGAATTCTCATTTGTTATACCTGGCCTGGCATCCTGTTGGGAAACTACATCACTGCATACTGTAAAGTTGAATTGTTCTGTTGCACAAAACTGATATTCTCAGGAGAGGAGCAGACACATAGCTACACATCAGGGACCACTGAACATGTGAAGACAGCAGTGTGGCCATTGTGCAATAGTCGTGATCCACAACATGTCCTGTTGTGCAGTGGTCCTGCTGTACAATGTCTGCTGATGCGCAACATGACCTATTGTGCAATAGGAGTCCCCATTGCATGACAAAACTTACATGACTTACTGTTGTGCATTGTCACAATTCACTAGCATGTTTGCATATTGTATTGGCGATCTGATTCCAGTTTCATAAAAGTTACACATCATAGCCTCTGACGCAAGATCTTGAACCTGGTGACTGTTATTTGAATGGTGTACTCTGTACCCCAGTGATGCCATTAAGCATTAGCCATAGCTGCACAAAACATCCCATTCAAATTTTTCAAAAGGACAAAGTCTGAGAAATGAAGAAAAAAACATATACTCACACCTTTCAAAGTAGAACTCGAACCCTGAAATTCCTCCAACTTGCCCTGATGATTACAGAAGAAGGTCAAGACTCTGAGATCTAACAACCCTCCTGTGAAGTCAAAGGATAGGAGAAGAAAACATTGACCAGTAGGTAGTAATAGAAACACCCAGCTCTAAAATGGTAGCTCTGTTTTAAGGCCTTTGTATGATTTTTGCTTGCCAGGGTTAATCAGACAGAAATGGAGAGGCTGCATTGCACCTGTTATGTTTGAACTTCTGCAGTCTGATTTTGATTATTTACAGATATATTGTTACTTGCTGGAGGCTTTTGAGATGAAGCTGCATAGAATCTTAAATAAATTCTCTCTTTTCACACATGGAACCAACTTTACAAGTTCTGGAATGATGAAACTATAGATCATTTTCATGCAAGATACTGAAAAGCAACATTTAGTCAACTGATTGGACATATTAACTAATTGAAACCTTTCTGTATTGACTGAAAAAGTGTCCTAATGAACTAGGCAGCAAATTTTAAAATCTATCAATAACTTTGATACAAGACCATATAGAAATTTATGGGTGACAGGCCACTTCTGAAAAAGAGCCAGCCCTGCCATGAGACAGATTAGAGTAGCCAACTGAGATGAAAATTGGTACACATGTGGCCAAGCAACATCAGAGATGGGTCAAGATGGCAAAAGTTACTAACAAGGAAGAAAACTTGGAGAGGTTGCAGCCATCTGTTTTAGCCTGAAATCTACAAGGAATTGCAAGGTTCTCCCCCCTCTGTTCTCCGTCCACTCAACTGAGTGCAAACTATTGTCCACTTTGAACTCAGTTTCCAGCAATTGAAGTAGGGGGGAAAGTGGGAGGAAGAAAGAGAGACTAGGACATCCTAGAAGTAGCTGAAAATATGAGGCAACACGGGGTTAATCCCCCAAATCAGGGCAGTTGGAGGATATGCATATATGTGTTGAGGGATGCAGAACAGTAGCATAATAACAGAGGATAGGGCTTTGTGTACTCTCCAACCCTACGATATGGCGTCTTCAGGTGTGCTGGGAACTGCTATCCTGCCACTCAGTACTACAGTAAGATTTAGTTGCCAGTCTTGATGGCATCTGGATATCGAAAGGAAAGACCTTGCTAGTTTCTCCTTTGCCTGAGGCAGGACACCTTTTTGGTTTGGTCCTCATCTTAGAAAGAGTGACTCTTCAAACACAACACTAGTGGAGACCAGGACTTGGAAAAGTTACTTTTGGCAGGCTGCAACAGCATGGCCAATGGCCATGCTGATGGAGAGGTTCCTAGCAGCTCTGCTTCAAAAAAGGTAAGTCTTCCATGTTCTGGCAGGGGTGCACAGCAAAAGTCAAAGTTCACACCCTATTTTGATCATAGAATCATAGAGCTGGAAGAGACTCCAGAGTCCATCCAGTCCACTCCCCTGCTATGCAGGAACACACTTCAAAGTATTCCCAACAGATGGCCATCCAGCCTCTGCTTAAAAACCTCCAAAGAAGGAGACTCTACCACACTCCGAGGCAGCATATTCCACTGCTGGGCAGCTCCGACCGTCAGGAAGTTCTTCCAGAGGTTCGGGTGGGATTTCCTTTCCTGCAGCTTGAATCCATTGCTCCTTGTCCTAGTCTCTGAAACAGCGGAAAACAAGCCCACTCCCTCCTCAACATGACATCCCTTCAAATATTTAAACATGGCTATCATGGTCCCCTCTTAACCTTCTCTTCTGCAGATTAAACATACCCAGCTCCCTAAGCTGTTCCTCATAGGGCATGGCTTCCAGACCCTTCAACATTTTGGTCACTCTCCTCTGGACACGTTCCAGCTAGTCGATATCCTTCTTGAATTAAGGTGCCCTGAACTGGACACAGTATTCCAAATGAGGCCTAACCAATGCAGAATAGAGTGGTACCATTACCTCCATCAATCTAGACACCATACTCCTATTGATTGTTAATGGACTGACTAAGATGATCTATCACATTTCTTTGGTTAGGTGACATTTCCACTAAAAGACCATATCTGAGGCCTTCTTGCACTGGTTAAGTGAAAATTGCTACTGTGGAGGAAACAAAAGAATGGACTGTAGCCATTCTAGATAATATACGTCTTAGATATGTACTGCAAACACATTTAAACACATTTAAGCCCAAAATTGTTTATACCAGTTATGTGAAAGCAATTTTGTAGAGATGAAATAATGGAACTTAGTAAAATTCCACCACATAACCCCTTAGTGGAAACAGCAGCAAATGTCACACAGCAAGAACTGCTCTGTTCAGGCTTTAGGATACTCTGTTCCATTTTATTTTCCAGAAGATTTTTATCCCTCATCCCACCCGCCCATCCAGCACCAACGCATCAAGGGTCCCTGGTCGCACTTTCAAATAGATTTTATAGGCCCTTTACCTACAACCCCTCGTGGGAATAAATATTGTTTGACCGTCATTGATCCATTCAGCAAATGGATCGAGGCATTTCCGTGTAGCGACAACACAGCTAGCACAGCTGCGCGGTTGTTCAACAATGTCTGGGCTTGCTGGGGCGTGTCACGTGACCTTGTCTCAGATCTTGGAGTCACTTCACTGGGGAAGTGACCCAAGAGTTGTGCAAGGCATTGGGCATACGCCAGCGATTCCACATTGCACATCATCCTCAAAGCTCCGGGTAGATTGAGAGGACCAACCGTTCCTTGAAGGAAGCGCTCCAAAAGGTTGTGCGCTCCTTGGGGAAGGATTGGGACACCAAACTGCCCATCATTTTGATGGCCTTCCGAGGCACGGTAGCTTCTCACAGCTTCACGCCGCACAGGGTGATGACTGGGCGGAAGATGATGCTGCCCGAGGCATTTTGGGTAGACACCAGCCTCCCCTCCGATTTAGAACCAGTGGTTCTAAATAACGTGTGGGTGAGGAACCTAGTACAGCATATCGGACAAGTGCATAGACAGGTAGCTGCCCAACCGGGCAAAAACCTACAGAAAATGGATAAGAGACTGGGATGGGTCCATCACCCTTGCCAGTGGGAGGAGGGACAGCTAGTCCTATATAGAAATTTCTATAAGGACAAGAACTCCCTCGCTGCCAAGTGGGTTGGCCCCGTCCCCATTGTGAAGCGGATCTCTCCAGCTGAGAATCCCCCAGAAGAAGGGAGACTGGCTGAAGTTCCTCCATGTCTCTCAGCTGAAAGAATGGAAGGGCCAGCTAGTCGATCCAAAAGGCATCGTCGAAACAGACCCACTTGAGGAAACCCCTGGGAAAACTCCCATTAACGTAATTGCTCCTCAAGTGTCTTTAAATTACACAGACATACCAGAAATTGATTTGTCCGAAATGTTTGCGTCCATATATGAGGTGTTTGACAATGGTTAAATCGGCATTGTCTGCGTGGGACGGAGAGAAGTGGCAACCTCTCCAACTTCCCGCTCACGTATATAGTTCCTTGGGTGTATTTGTATAGTTGGGATGTGGTGTTATTTTTGTTGTGAATTGTTTTGAATCGAATGTCCCATTGGTTTTAGAAGCCTATCCAAAGGCGACCATCTTTCAGGCCTGACTTGGAATCCAGTTTTCTTGAGGAAGGGAAGCTGTGCACTCAGAACCTACATCTAGCTATCGGCACCGTTCCTGCAGACCCCGAAGCCCCCGGGTTACATCATCAGGCTTGGAGTCAGGCTCTAGGCTTGAGCAATGGGGGGGACCTCGGCGAACTGCCAAGTCAGGGATGACTTTGGTTATTTGTCTGTCAACTGGAATCCCGCCTCATTTTGGAATGACTCTGGATGTCTAGATTCGGCCTCATTCTGGGACGACTCTGGGTGACCCAGTCTCAGGACCAGTGTGTGAATGGGAACTTCATAATCCAAGTTTCTTTCGTGGTGCTGGGATGTTAGACCTTACCGTGGGGCCGGCTGATTGATGCAGGTTCTGAATCCACAGCTTCTCTCCCTTCTCGGCCTTCCTACGGCCAAAACTGCTTCATACTTGGGAGCTATTTAAGTCCTCACTCCCACAAACCCTTCCAGATCATTGCGAGCAAAATTTCCAGTTCTTCTTCGTGGTCTCTGTGCCTCACACACTGGAAGTTTTTGCGCATGTGTGGTAATGTTCGGAAGATTCTAGAGCTTAGCAGCTTGGCGGGAACCCCTCCCCCATGCCCGTACTGAGCATGCTCAGCCCGCCAAGCCAACAGTCTCTCCTCAGTTCTAGAGTCCACCAGTGCAGGACCTGAAAGAGGGGACGGCTGGGCAGGTGTGTGTGAGGGCACAGATGACCACTAGAAGAACCACAGTTACAGGTAAGCAACCTATTCTTTCAGCTCAAAATCCCAGTAGGCTTTGAGCCAGCAATTTGCATTTATGGTATACATTGGCTACTAATCGTGTCAGTTCTTCTGTTAAAACTCTAATAGGTTAATTGATCCGGAAGACCAGGAAGACCCCGAGGTTGTACCATTGCCCCCGAGTATCGTGGGAGGGTTGACGAAGAAATTTGCTGCTCCATCTGATGGCCTGTGCTTGGAGATCCCTGGTTCCTCAACGACACCTGAGACTGTGAAGAAAGGTGACCGCGCAGCCTTCCGATTGCAAAGACAGACTTTCGCCATTGCTGCCACCATTTACGCGCCCGAGAGAACCCAATGAACTGTTCCAAGCTCCAAACTCTGCAAAGCCTCATTGTTCCTGAACTTACAGCAAGCCAGCTAAGCTGCACCAACTTGGACATTTTGTTGTTCCTGCTCCGTTGCCTGGATGGACTTATGTTTTGCTCACTCACCCCAGCTACAAGACTTTTCCTGTTGCGAGGGGGGATGCAGAGACTTTTGCTTGCACCTCACCTCCCCCAGACTACGAACTCTCATCCCATCATCCACATTGAACTGATTGCTCCTTGGATTACCTTCATTGCCAGACCCTGCATTGGATTTACAGTATTCCATTGATTATTTCATTGATTACATTTGCTATTTACCACCATTGCTCATTCTTTGACAGTTCCCTATTGACGGGACAGTTTGACATTGATTATTGTTTGATTATTGATTGTTGTTTAATTGACGTCAGTGTGCTTGTGTTTAGGTTTAGGTTTTAGTTAGGAATGTCGTTATAAGATAGGAATCCTTTGCTTTCCCTTTCCCCACGGAGTAATACTATCACCCAACCTGTAAGCCCCTATTCGGCTCTAAAATGATTTTTGATTTTTAATAGGAAAATGTCCGATATTGTCCCCAACATCGCCCATTTTCGGGGGGGGGGGGATTGTTACTGCCCTGGCTAGCCTGAGCTTGGGGGATATAAAAAGATATCTCTTGATATCAATAATTTGGCTTCACATACCCATTCCCCTCCACATGCTTGCGAGGCCCCCGGACAAGCACGCATACAGGCTCGGCCGATAATCGCCGTAATATTCCAAAACAATACAGGTAGCCCGGAAATAGCTGACTCGCAGCTTCAGGAGACCTCTAAGCAAGTACCTCAATTAAGTATGCACGCAACTTTCAAAAGATCCTCTGCCTTGCACTGGCAGCTTGACGATCGAGCTATAGAGCGCTCAAGCACTCCGTGTTTGCATACTGGCTACCCTATTGACAATTTGGCTATAACTCAATCATTCAAATTCTGACCTTTCGGAGGCTTTGTCTCCAGCCCCAAATCCATTGTTTTCCCCAAGACCGACCTAGCCTGCGGTCACAATTCTCCTTATAAAAACCCCTGACTTTGAGCGCTTCCTTGGATCGCTCTTGGCTTCCAACCAGCCTTGCTATCACTTTGTCCAGTGAGCCTTCCCCTCAGCTCCACGTGCTGAGATCCATGCTCCCCAACTTCTCTGCTTCCAACCGGGCTTCAGGACAGGTGAAGTATCACCCAAACCAGCAACTCCTCTAAAAATCCCTCTATCCCATGCCAAACTTTATTTCTTTAGTTATCTTGTGTGATTGTGCTGCATACACTGTTTGATTGTATTTTAATAAAACAATATTGATTATTTCAACTTCTGTGTGCTCCTTGACTCGGCCTGACCCTGTAAACATAGGGTTCAAGATCTCGCTACGTTACCCTGCCTCTCGTATTGCTAGGCTGTGCTCTTTGCTAATTTCCCCAACTTATAAAATTGAGAGCGCATTTAGGTGTCCCTCCCGGGACCCCCAGAAATCAGGGTAACAATGTGTTTAAACAGTTTCTTATAAAGGCATAGGTTTCTCTCACACACAGAGACCTCTGGCTTCCCTTTTTGCCCAGACCTCTCTTCCCAAATCTAGGTCACTTTCTCTAACCAGATTTAAAAATGGGTTGATTTCTCTTCTGCCCCACCAAGGCTTTATTTAAGAAGACACCCTTCTCATTCAAACATACCCCCCCCCCTTAGTTAAGTGAGAACTCTCTCTGGCCCAGGACTCTCGGTTCTTTTGTTACCCCACTGGCATACCCTATCCCGGGGACTATAAATTTGATATCAAATATGCCCACCATGCCAGAGAGGTTGCCCGAATGGGTACGTAGACAAAGAGGTTGAACAACTGAAAATAGGTCAGGCCAGGAAAATCCCCAATCAAGTTCCCTTAGGAGACCTCAGGCTAAACACAGCTGCATGGACAAAGGGTCCTCAGCCAAGGAATAGCCAACTTGAGTGGCTTATTGGGTTTTCCCCAGGTTGAGCAACTCCAACATTAGTAACCCCTACACTGTGAGGTCCATCTGCATAAACTAATCATGCAAACTATCTAGTTGCTATTGTGTGGCATTTCTCTCTTTATTTTGGCCATTGTTCTTCCCGGGAGAGGGCCTGCCCTGGAGGTATGTTCTGCCCTATAAGTAGTCCCAGTGTTTGAGGGCATCTTCAGAGAACTCCCCCCCGCACGAGCAGACTGGCGCTCTGTTAGATGTGCGATCTCCTCAGCCGCTTCTCTTCACTGAGCTCTGTTCTTCTCACCACTTCCCAGACTGAAGACTTCAGGATATGTGCAGTATCACCGCCTTTACACCCTCTCCACTGAATCCCCTATCAATTTTTACCTCTTTCCCTTTTCAATAGGCCTTGCGTGCATGTGTGAGTGTGTGCGTTGGTGTGTGAGAACACATTTATTAATAAAATCCAGTTATTGGTATGTTGGTCTGGCTTTTTGCTTTGTTGGGCCCTGCAAAAATTGGGTAAAAGATTCTGCTGGGTTACCCTGCCCCTTGTCTTGCTACTGCCAGTGCTCCACTAATTTCCCCAATCTTTGCATTTTTGGAGCGAATCAAGGTGTCCCCCAGGGGACCCCCAGAAGTCAGGGTAACACTTTCTCCTGAAGTCTGACTCAAACCAAATGCCTGTACCTGCTATACATTCTCACTCAGGTCTCCAAACCCTCCTTCACATTAAAGAGGCAGGGTTTTCCTCTAGGCTGGCCATTCTGGTTGCCTGGCAACCTTTTGCTGGGCAGCTTTTCTACCATTCAGGATACCACTCCCTGTAGGCTCCATTGCAGCCCCTTAAAGGGATTCCCCCCCCTTAAAACTGGGCTTCCTCAGGCATATTCATAACTCTGCTCTTATTTGTGGATGATGTCATTTAGCCCCTGTAGGAGCAGGCACTTAAAGGATAGTATCCTTTTAGTATATTCAGTTCTTGGGATGATGGAGCAGGGAGAGAAGAAGGAATGTAGCAGCACCTTTAACACTAAATGGCTTTATTTTTGGCATGGGCTTTTGTGGATATACTATAAACCCACTTCTTCAGATGCAGTATAGAGTGATATCCAGGCCTTATGATAAAAAGATTTTTTACATAGTTGTGGGAGTAGGAGTGGGGTGGAATGTAATAGGATCCAGAAAGATGCAAATTATGTGCCTTGTCCTAAATTTTCAAACAGCTGTGTACAGGGATACAGGTCTTTCAGATCTTTACAATGGGCAGTTATTGTTGATGTGTGAATGTAGTGAATCTATTTAGTCAGTTTTGAAATGATGACAGCTCATAAAAAAAGCAACTCAAGACACAGTCTTCAGATAAGACAAGTCATGCCTCATAAAATGATGTTCCCAACAGGAGGCATGTCCAAACATGGTTAGCGGAATGATTCAGATGCACCATTTGCTATTCGATGGTTTTGCCAACTCCAGCATTTCTACATGCCTACTAAGTAACAACATTTGTTGTTATGTACCTTCAGGTCATTTCTAATTTATGGAGACCCCAAGGTGAACCTATCATGGGGGTTTCTTGGCAAGATAAGTTCAGAAGGGCTTTGCCATTGCCTTTCTGAGGCTCAAGGAATGCAACTGACTTAGGGTCACTCAATGGGTTTCCATGGTTATGCAGGTATTTGAACCCTGGACTCCCAGAGTTCTAGGCCAGCAGCATTAGTTCCCCATTTCCAGCTGTTTATTTTTCTCTCCTTTCATTTTCTCAAAGTCATTCTTGCTGACTCAGCACTGCAAGCTTTATTTACTGCAAAGCCATTCTGGAGCCTAAGAGGTTAATATAGGCCTTTTCCGCACTAGACTGTTATAGGCCCCTCCCTAAACTGCAAACCTCAGGATTCCATGGAATGTTGAAAGTGGAATAATAGCACTATAACAGCCTAGTGTAGAAATGGCCTCTCTTTTCCCCTTGCAGAAGGTCTAGAAGCTGCCCTCTTCAGAATCTTCTTGGAAAACGTATCTTTTTGGATTCCTCCAACCATCACTGCCACACCAGGATTAATTTTCCACAGACATTGAAAAGTTTTTTTTAAAAAAGTTATTTCTTCCCATTTCTCATTATAATGAGTGCAGTCATTCACTGTTTTAGTCATTAAAGTGTTTAAAAGGAGCATACTGCATTGCTTATTACATCACTTGTTACTTTTCCATTTTTTTAAAAAAGGAAGCGTATCTATTAACCTTAGAATTGATTTTAAAAAATGGCATAAAATCTGAAAAAAATCCTTCCAGACCTTTACATCTTTCTCAAAATGACCTTTAAAAAGTAATTTTAAAAGGTAACTACCACATGTTAGCCTTTATGTTAGTAAGGACTTGGGAAGAAAAGAAAAATTCCCTGAAAGAATCTCCCTGAAAGAACACTTGCCTGTTCTTTTTGTTTGGTTTTACCTATGTGTGCCAAACAGCTATGGGGCAGCAGCAGCAGTTGGGGCTGATACTGGCAGAGGATCACTCAGAGACAATGGCAGTGGCATAATAGCTAATGACTGTTAGTACTGATCAGAAAGAGATACAGTAAACCCCTTTTGAATGCTTTTTAGCATGAAAACCCTATGATGAGACAATCCAAAATGAATCAAGAGATAGTGCCAGAAGATGAGACTCCCAGGCTGGATGGCGCTCAACAAGCTACAGAGGAAGAGCAGAGGACAATTACAAGTAGTCCTCTGGCTGATGACACAACTGGAATCAAGCCAAAAGGATGTTCAGCCGTTGACAAGCTCAGAGATGAAAGGAAGGTCCAAAGCTGCACAACACATATTATAGGAACATGGAATGTAAGAAGCATGAATCAGAGGAAGCTAGACATAGTAAAACAAGAGTTGGAACATTGCAATACTTGGAGTGAGAGAGCTAAAGTGGATATTAGTGGGAAATTTTGAGTCAGATAATTACACAGTGCTTTACTCAGGAAATGAAAATGTAAGAAAAAATGTGGTGACATTTATAGTGAGGAGAATAACAGCAAAAGCAGTCAAGGGATACAGTGCAAAGTCTGGTCAAATCATATCAATAAGATTTCAGGGAAAACCCATCAATATAACCATAGTCCAAGTTTATGCTCCAACTACAAAGGCGAAGAAGAAGAAGAAACTGAAAGATTCTATGCAGGGGTCCAGGAAGAAATTGATCATACACCAAAACAGGACTTGGTGTTAATCCCTGACAATGCCAGCAGTTCCCTGGGAATACTTCAGGATGGAGCAAACATACTAAAATAAATAAAAATAATTTGTATAGGAGCAAAATCTGCGACTTTTAAAGATCAAGCACTAAGCTGACTTCATCTCCACTTATTATATTACTTTTGAAATGTGACTTTATTCTTCTCTCATTTTCAAGTACTAACACTTTACAGGTTGCCTCATTACTTGCAACCCATTATTTCCAAGCTCTGATTCCTCATTCTTCCAGACTCTACTCAGCTGGAGTAGAGATGCCAGGATACATGGCTCTTGTGTTGGGCCCGGGGCCCTCTGGGTAGGCCCTGTGTTACACACTCACACATTTCAGTTCAGCCTGCTTTCACACCAATGAACATATTTTGGGGGTTAGTTCATGATGTTGCGTTGCTAGGTCAGGCTGCCCTGTATGCTGCAGTCCTGTGAGAATAGCCAAGAAATGTTAACAATGGGTGCTTCGCTCCCCGTCCCGTCCGGTATGGTGGGGAGAGAGCAAAGCCTAATTAGAGACCGTCCGCTGCCGTTTCGGGCAAGTAATGAGATTTGGCTATGAGCCTATTATGCACCTGGCCCACGGATGCCTCAGTAATTGGCGTCCAAGGTGGGATAGCCCCCCTTCTGCCTGTTTTGGCACGGTGGGTTGATGGATGGATAACCTGTTTTGCCACTCGCATACGAAAAGCCTATTTAATCTGTAGAAACAAAGAGAACCCTGCTCCGTTGCCTGGTTTGCCTTTCCGACAGAGTCAGAGTGTATGTATGCTTGTGTGCATTTCGTTTTTCTTTTCGCTTCTTTGCTTAATACACTGCATCTTCAAAGACCAGAACTGGCTTGGTTCTTGCCTCCCAGCATCTCGTACTTCGAACCGTGCATGGCCACCCAATCCAGGGTCGTGTGTGCGACATCTTGCCACAAAGAATTTGCTGAATGTTTATTAGAATAGAATAGATTGGGCAGCTACCTCAGGCAATGTTGGAATCAGCTAAAGTGCTACAAATTCAATTACTAATTATTGATTGCAACTATGTCTTTCTTTGAAGCTTGTTTGTGTATTCCAGGGTATCAAATGATTAATTCCTTTATTATTCATTGCTACAATGTATCCGCCCAAGGAGGAGGAGATCAGAAGGAGAAAAATGCAAAGTATTGAAAAGTATTGTGAGAACTGGTGATGTTCAAAGATAAGAAGACAGGAACATGTTCGAGCCTCAAAGATGAAAGATGTGTAAACAACTGTGAGTCTGGGAAACATCTAGAATGGTGGGGTGATGTTAGATTTATGATCCTCCCCAATCACAGCTTTCCATGCCAAAATGCATATGGAAGAGGTATAAAACCTGTAACCACCATATATGCTTTAGTCTCAGCAACTTCGTACAAAGTGTGTTGTGTTGCTTGGTTTGCTACAAATAAACACTGCTGTTTAACTCTGAGTGAAGCTTGTGGAGTGCAAGTTACCCAGAACATAACGAGAGGGAGGATCATCTTTCTCCCATTTCTGTTGATGGAAATTCTGCAATGGAGTCCAGAAACACCTTACTGGACCCTGAGAATTGTACTACTTTTATAGTTCTTCAAAATGTGCTATGTTAATATCCAGTAGGCAAAATCTATGTGATATGATCTCTGACCGTACCACAAATAGGTTTATATGTGTGGAGAATAAGAAACCAAGGTAACATTTTGGGTAAATGTAACAGCGCCCTAAATTGGTAGGCACCATGAAGGCACATACACATACGCAATGGTGTGGTAGGAGTTCTTTTTAAAAATTGCATCCTGAATTCTACTGAAAATAATGAGACATCCAACAGAATATGCTTAGGATGGAGTGCAGCTTTATCAATTGAAAGGATGGGTAAACTTAGAACCAGTTTTCTTAAAACCTGTTGTCAAGAACAAAAGCTCATAATGTGCCCACTGGGACATCAGAGATGTATTACCGCAAAATGATACCCCACTCCACCCCATACACACCTCAAATAGGAAAAACCACTAATAATACTCAGGGGAAACTTAAATCCTCCTAGTAACCTGGCTTGTGGGCAGGAAGCTGCTGTTCAAGAAATCAAGTCAAAAATCCCTCTGAGTGCATACGTACCATTGTGCTCTGGTAAAGTAGGTATCTGGATTGTAGCCATAGAGTTTTAAAAGACTACAATTCTGCTTTGGGTCTTTTTCCTTCACTGTTCCATTTTTTTTTCCTTTTTCTTCTTCAAGAAATGACAAACCCTTTTTTGTCTTGTCTGTCTCACAGAACTCCACTCAGGAAGCCAGAAACCTGTTACCATCCTATGTAATACTTCCTGCAGTTTGAAAAGGTTTTACAGCCTTCTTCCTGCCTTTTATATCTCAGCAGCAGCATTTTCACAGAGCTCCCTTTGTCGGTTTCTTTCCTTATCTTATTCACACACACATTCTGCAGCTCCCTCAACAGAACTAGGCTGTTCCTGTACCTAGAAGAATTCCAGCATTCTATTCAGCAATTTTTATATTCATAACTTGTTTTCAACTGTTGGGTTCAGCCCAGGAGTACATGAAAATCATGACAAAGAAGAAAGTACCTAGAGATTATTTGCAATGTCTTCCATCACCACAAACTGTGTAGACAGACAGACAGACAAACAGGCAGACAGACAATTGGCTTGAGCTCTTGGCACCTCTAGTAACATGTTTGTTTTTGGTCCATACTTTTTCAAATTCTAAATACAATGTAAACCATCTTGTCTCCCTCATGATTTAAACATGCCTTTAAAAGCCTTTAAGTTAATTTTCATAGGCTCTATAACAGTTCTCCCTTGCATTGGAGATTGTTTGTGTGAGGAGGAGTGGAAACATCAGTTTTCTGCTTCCCAGTTTGACAGGAGAACAGACCCTGTTGCTCACAACAGCTGGTGCCTGTTAAGTAGGGATTGGGCGAGTTGGGCTCAGAGACACTACTTAGCTACATAACTAAGGTGGTTACACAGCTAAGTAAGTGACAGAGAATTGCAGGCCCTGCATATTAACAGTCCTGCAAAGGTATTAAAAACTCAGAGCCATGCCTTCATTGGTTGAGTCTATCCACCTGTAATGCAATCTTCCTCTTTTCTTACTTCCTTCCACTTTACCGAGCATTATGATCTTTACTAGAGAGTCATAGTATCTCATGATATGTCCAAAGTATGATAGCCTCAGTTTCGTCATTTTGACTTCTAGGGAGTATTCAGGCTAGATCTGCTCTAGAACCCATTTACTGGCTATTTTGGCAGTCCATGCTACCTATAGAACTCTCTTCCAGCACAACATTTCAAATGAGTTTGTTTTCTTCCTCCACCACCACCTCCTTTGGTTTATTTTACTCCTGTCTGCTTCCAATGTTCAACAGTATCCAATGTTCAGCAGAGCTCCTTTGTTACCTGTAGGATTCAATTTTAACTGTTTGGCTACTCACTAAGTGATCCACGGACCACAGACATTTTCCTGCTACTCTATTTTTTTAATTCAAGGTTGGCATCAGCATCCAGCATTGGATAGCTGCCAGCGCTCCAGCATCTTGACACAACTCCAGCACTAATGCCTGACACAGATCTCCCATTTAATTGTTTTTCCATACTTGAGCCCCTGAAGACTGGATAGCTAGCTTCCATTTTACTTTCCAGAATGCACCTGACATAGCATCACACCACAGCATTGCAGGAAATTCAAATATTAGTTAGTCCCATCTGTCCAGAATTTAGAGTGCTGCTACTGGCACTTCCTGTCACTCCCAGAGAAGCCCACTATCAGAGGAGATTTTCAGAGACCATTTTCTACAAGCTTTCTCAAACCGTGGCCTAGCTTTCTTTCTAGTGCAAGATAATTATTGACAAACACACTTTTCTACCTAAACTTTCTTAACTCCTCTAGAAACTTTATAAAACACCTTCTGCTACATTTTGTTATTCAACTTAGTGTTCATGTGTAGCGTAGCCCGCCATTGTCTAGGGCACTACTGAAAGAGAACGATGCATTTTGAAAACAACTATACATGTGGAAATCATCATTGTTAAACTTCCCATAACTTGGCCACCTTTAATAGAATACTGAAATGAAATTTACTTCTTCTCCCTATTTCCCTGTCAGGTTTCAACTTTATACCAAACTCTCTACAGTACTAAAACTGTTCTAAAATTCTTATAATTTGCATATATTTCTGCATGTGTGTGTGCAGTTGTCTGAGTTACAAAAGTTGAATAATTGAATAAGTTTTCCCACACCATCACCATTTGCAAACAGATATTCTATAAACTTTCAAATTGAATTTGTTTAGGCTGTCAAGACACAAAAAAGATCTGGAAAACTTAGGTTTGAAAGGTGGCTCATTACAATAGACTCTGACCAAATTAAACCAAGGTCTTAAAGCAGAAATAATGGCCACATTTCATTTATAGCGGAGACGTATACTAACAAGGGCACCATATAAAAAAACTTTTAAACGAATCATTCCAAAATTTGATTTCTTTAAGGCTGAGGCAGGGAACGCCCATTATAATCTCTTCGGCTTCTGTGTCAATGCTTCATTCTAAATGTATTTAGTTCATGTGTCAGGCTCTTCTATTCATAGATACACACTGTGAAGAGTTATGTGCTAGCGTATACTGCATTAAATATTATAAACAAAAGACTGATACATAAACAACAGCAAAACATAAAGCTATGACAGGAATACATCTTGGTAGGAGGTACTACAAAACACATTTGTAACTTCCCGTTTTATCTTGCCTCAATTTGGAATTGTTGTCACTTGCTAAATAAATGTATCAATAATCTTAATTAGGTTCACTTTGAATACCAACAGGCTATCACATGGTCAATTATGTAATATTTCCCCGTTGAAAACAAGTGGGGAGGAGAAAAAAATTGGTATCACACGTCTCTTTCCAGACTTCATGTTTTTTGGTGAAAGTCTGAATCTATTTGTATACAGATCACTTCAGGATCCTTTTGTAGGTTACAAGTACATGAAGAGAGCCTGCACATACAATTTGTGCACAGAGATTACTTATTCTCTACAAACCCTCCTGTGTTTCATTAAGATCTGCACATTTCGTGCATGCCTCACATATCTAGCTAGCTAGCTAGCTGTCTTTCTGTATGTGTTATAGATACAATTGTTCATGCAGCTCTCTGCTGAAATTAATAAGGAAATTTGTTGGACTGCACCCTTTGTACTTATTGAACTGGATTCTATATCGGCTGATAGGCTCATTTTAAATCTTTAGATGGATGAATTGATTTAAAGTATTTATTAATCATTTCCCTGCCCACCAGGACCCCTGAACTGATGTATAAGAGGAGGCATAACAACAGATGAAAAACCATTTTAACCTGCTTGAAAACAGATTAAAAACAAATTTAAAAGACAGTTTTAAGATCAGTTTTGAAAACCAAAGGCCAGAGGGAATAATTCCATTTTAACTGTTTGAAAGAGAAATAGACAAAGATTATATCCTTGAGAGGACTTCCACAACTGAGGCACTGCTGTTTCTTGGTCTCTCTTCTTTCAACGTTACCAGATTAAGCTTTTGCAAGAAACATGTTAGGAGGGCTGCTTTATAAAGGTTAACTTCCTTTATCTCTCCCTCCACACACACACACACAAAAACCCTCAAAGAGTGAAAAAGAAGCATGCTGGAGCCCATTCCTCAAGCCATTTCTGCACTAGACTGTTGTAGCGCTATTATTCCATTTTCAACATCCTATGGAGTCCTGGGGTTTGCAGTTTAGGGAGGGGCTGCCTGGCCCCTCTGTAAACTGCAAACCCCAGGATTCCATAGGATGTTGAAAGTGGAATAATAGCACTATAACAGTCTAGTGTGGAAATGGTCTCAGAGAGGACAACCCCAGATTGGCGACCGATTTTCATTGGACATCTTCATATATTAAGACGTACTGAACATCCAGTAACAATAAACTGAAAAGTAGATCTTGAGGCTGAAATGATAATTGGAAGTAATTATGATGCCAACTATCTTACTTCCATTTAAATGTAAACGTATTAGGGTGCATCCAGGGATGTCCTTTCAGGCATGGGAGTGCTATTTCTGATTTTGTGAAGGATGAGAGCCAGCATGCTGTAGTGGTTTGAGTGTTGGTCTAGGACTCTGGGAGATCAGGGTTCAACCATGGAAACCCATTGGGTGCATTGAGCAAATCATACTCTCTCAGCCTCAGAAGAAGGCAGTGGCAAACCCCCCTCTGAGCAAATATTGCCAAGAAAACCCTGTAATAGGTGTGCCTTAGGGTCACCCTAACTCAGAAACAATTCAAAGGCACACAACAACAACATCTCTGAGATTTTGAGCCTTTTCACAATACACAGTTAAATTGGTATGATTGTATTTTAACTGCCATGGTAACGTTTTATGAAATCCTGGGATTTGCAGTTTAGGGAGGGGCATTTAGAATTCTCAGTTAGAGAGCTCCTCTAACCAAACTACAAATCCCAGAATTCCATAGGATACAGCCATAGCAGTTAAAGTAAAATCTGAAAGCTACAATTAATGTGAAAGGGCTCTTTGTCTAATGTGACTATAGGCCTTTCTAAAATAAATTTCACTCAGAGTGTTAATTAAACCCATTGATTGTTTCTTTTCCTGAATTTCATATGATCTATCCAGGTAACATTCAAGTTAGGCTCAGAATTAAAGCACATGGTGGCCTTTAAACCTTGCTGATATATTCCTACCTGACACATCCAGACCATCTAAACTGGGAGCCTTTTGTGTACTAGAGGAACCCATTATGTAGTTCTCCAGTTGTCAGACTCCCCTAAGAACCTTCACAATCAATGGTATTGAAATAAGAGAGGCTACAGAAGGAAGAAGGCATTCTGGCTGGTGATATGGAGCTGTGCAATGGAGGTCTCCCATGGAATGGACCTCAGAATAGAAAGGGCAAGTATTGCACATTTGCCAATGATCTGAGCACAGCTTGAAAATCATGTAAAAATGGAGTATGTTTCAGTCAAAATTAATTCTCTTACTTTCCTTTAGTAGGGTGTATCCAGAGATGCCCTTTCAGGCATGGAAGTACTATTCCAGAGTGTTGTGTCAGGAAAATCACCCAAAATCTGGAGGACTGCCTCTCTTCATGCAAGATTTTATGTCAGGCTGAATGAAAACAAGGTCATTCTCAAGGCCATTTTGGCATCCACCAGAACGTGTAGTCTGCAGCCTGCATATTCTTCATTGCTTGTTTCTCACATGGTAATACACACAAACCCTTGATACTCTGTGGAACAACTCAGCAAGAAATCTTCCTTTAGCTTAACATCTTGCAGAAGAGCTCATGGAAGAGTGCTAAAACATCTTATAGTTTTTCTCACAGTCCTTTGGATCTATGCCCTCATGATCTGTAACGTCTGGGACTCAGGCATTTGCTCTCATCCCAAATATTTGCATGATTTTAATTTTGTACTCTAGTGCCAGAGGGATAACCTGCCTGCTTTGATAGCACAATGATACTGCAAAAAGAACAAATGATGGTAGGCCTGAGTGCTTTTTTCCCCCCTATGATGGAACTTTTATATAATCTTCTCTATGTTTTGAGGATTTACAGCTAGCACAGCTAGTTGACGAATTACACCTTCAACCTCTATTACACAAAAAAGGTCCCTTCATGAGAGGATTTAATTACTGCTAAGATTCATTAGTCAAGGTAATTTTGGCCTAATTAGCCTTCTAATGTATCTGTTATCCTTGCAGGAAGATGCCCTCAGAAATTAGTAAAATAGTTTATAATTTATGTTAATCACCTTAATCTGATTTGTCTTTAACTATACATGCAGTGAGGGATCTAATTAAAAAATGAAGGGTATTCTGGAAAGGTCCAAAACTTATATAAAAGAGTAATACATTTTCTTTCCTTTTAAAAAAAGAAGAAAGTGTGAGTTTGTGTGTGTGTGTAAATGAGAGAACAGCAGCTCAAATTCAGTTGCAGAGAGGCAAAATAACTATCCCAAGAACTTTGCTGTGAGTTCCTAAATTCATAATCATATGTAATACTTGTCATTTGTATAAGATGAGGGTTTGAGCCATTTTGTGTGCATTATCTTGTAATCTTCTTTTAATGGGATAAAAATTCTAGTTTTATTGAATATCCCGGTGCAGCCCAAGTGTATAATTAACATTCCATTTTAACATCTGTGTAGCACCTTCTGGACTTTTAACACCATTTTTCAAGTAAATAATTACAATACCATTGGCTATATTAACTAGATTTTATGAGCAGCTCATTTTCACATGGTCCCTGGAGGTCTCTTTTCCCCCATTTGTGGACTGGGGCTGAGGCATTAAAAGTTATTTTCAAAACTCTGCACGGGACATTTCCTCAAAAGTTATCCTGTGCTACAAACAGAGAAGGGGCAAATGATTTCCTTTAGAAGGAATGATAGCAAACAAGGGACAGCAATGTGTGCCTACTTTAAAGGAACGAGATCAGGGTGAAAATAAAACCAGACCAGGTGACAGACAATGTTTTTTGTGGCAAGGCTTCTGTGTTTTTTACAGTACCAATTCAGCAAGGGAAGAGTTCCCTGTTGCTCCCTCTATGCGCTGGCAAAACCTCCATCTGTTGTACATATATTGTCACAAAGATGCTAAATGACAAGAGACTTGCAAATAGCAGAAGAAAAAAGAACTGGTAAGGCAGTCTTGTAGTTAGTATATGCCTCTTGTTTTGAGATGTACAAAACTGCTCAACTGGGTATATATGGCTAGACATTAGAGACAATGGGAAGGGTGTCCCAGTCACAGCAAGTTAAAAAAAAATCCTTCAGACAGGTAGGGAACCAGGATACTGGCCATTTCCGCACTAGCCTGTCATAGTGCTATTATTCCACCTTCAACATCCCATGGAATCCTGGAGTTTGCAGTTTAGGGAGGGGCCTCAAAGGCAAACCCCCAGAATCCATAGGATATTGAAAGTGGAATAATAGCGCTACAACAGGCTAGTGCAGAAATGGCCACAGTCTCACCTAGCCCTCACTAGGACTGCATTAATTGCTGGCTATTACTTCATGATTGCTTGTGATATGTGGTTCCCTCTGTTGCCTGCATTTCATATCCATCTCTGCCCTATTGATTTCTCAGTTATTTCCATTAAGCACTGTTTCCAGCATAGGTCAGGAAAGGCCAAAGGCAAGAAGGAATCACCAGCTACAAAACTCAAAGTATCTCTAGAAAGCCAATCATTCATGTTCTTAGTAGTGGTCATATTACCTTTTCTCCTTGCAAAATCATTTGCATCAGTTAGGAGAGTGCAGACAAATCAAGACTCAGGCTGCTAAGTCAACATCTGCTAATCTCTTCAGGAGAATACACAACACACAACAGGGGGGTATAAAGATTTGTACTCTAAAAACTGATGCTCTGTACTTTGGGTTTGTTTTTTTTAAGTAATTTAAAAAGAAGGAAATTATTCAAGCAACACACCCAACCAGAAAAATTTGGCAATCATAGTGCATTTGTTCACTGAGCATTCGATCACCAATAATCATGCTATTGCACTAATTTTTGTCCAAATGAAGCACGTTCCCAAGATAATTGTTGATTTAAATCACATTTCTGGTGATGACAAAGGCTTGTTTGTAAGCAAACAATTTCAGGGATGTTTCAGCATTTATTTAAGAATATTTATTAGCTGTACTTTTATTGGCTTGAACTATGATCCTCTAAACACTCACCTGGGAGTAAGCTCAACTGAAACCAGTGGAATTACCTCTGAGTACACAAAAATAGGCTTGTGCTAGGCAACAGTTTAAATATTGAACATATTTTTCCAAACTGATTTCTCAAAGTTCTTAATTCCTTCTTGTAGGTGTCCATGGACTGAAGTGTAGCACTGCCTGACTTTTCTGTCAATTGTCTGTAGGTGCATGAACATCAGATCTGCCAAGCACAACAGTGATTTCTCTTATTCTAGTAGTCCCAACAACAATAGATCCATTGAATCATGTTCACTCGTGGTGTTTCCTCACCACTCAGAAATTGATTCAACTGGTCTGCCTTTTGTTTTGGGATCACTATTTGCATTTAGATCAATAGTGGGAACTGTGTGGCTCTCTAGATGTTGAACTGCAACTCCCAGCATCCCTTGCCACTGGCTGTGCCAGCTGGGCCTTGCTGGGACTGGGACCTGCAGTTTATCAACATCTGATGGACCACAAAGTTCCCACTGTTGATTTAGACCATGAAAAATACTGTTGTTGTTATTGGTTATAGTTGTTGTCACTACCCCTGCCTTTTCCCTCAAAACCAGGACTCAAAACTAGTTAAAAACACATAAAATTGCATGACAAGAATATAAAATATTTAGCATACAGCATAAGACTCTAATGGAATTTCAAAATTTTAGAATTCTAGCTATGATGTTGAGCAGGAGGTTTCATTTTCACTTACAGTGGTGCAGAGTGAATGTTAGAAATGAAAGAAGGTCACGTTACATGTCATCCGCTCCTTCCTCACTTAAACAAGCTATGTTCTGAGGTCCTATGCCAGCCTTTAGACATCCTTTAAACTGCCCTTTAGATGTCTATGTACAGTTATGGTTGCTCCTGTTCCTGCAATTGTTCCCACAATGGAACCTGAATGGAACCTCTAGAGTCAGAGAACCAGCATGGTGTAGTGATTTTAATGTTAGACTAGGATTCCAGGAGACCAAGGTTCCAATCCCTGCTTGGCCATTAAAACTTGTTGGGACAAATCAGTTGCGGAGGAAGGAAATGGCAACCTCTGCCATGAACAAATCTTGCCAGGAAAACTCTATCATAGGTGTGCCTTAGGGTTACCATCAGTCAGAAACAAGGACATACAACACACATATAGAATCATAGAGTTGGAAGAGATCAAACAGGCCATCCAGTCCAACCCTCTGCCATGCAGGAACACACATCAAAGCATTCCCAACAGATGGCCATCCAGCCTCTGCTTAAAAACCTCCAAAGACGGAGACTCCACCACACTCCGAGGCAGCATATTCCACTGCTGGACAGCTCCGACCATCAGCAAGTTCTTCCTGAGGTTTAAGTGGAATCTCCTTTCCTGCAGCTTGAATCCATTGCTCCTTGTTCTAGTCTCTGGAGCAGCAGAAAACAAGCCCGCCCCCTCCTCGACATGTCATCCCTTCAAATATTTAAACATGGCTATTATGTCCCCTCTTAACCTCCTCTTCTGCAGACTAAACATATCCAGCTCCCTCAGCTGTTCCTCATAGGGCATGGCTTCCAGACCCTTCACCATTTTGGTCACCCTCCTCTGGACACGTTCCAGGTTGTTGATATTCTTCTTGAACTGAGGTGCCCAGAACTGGACACAGTATTCCAAATGAGGCCCAACCAATGCAGAATAGAGTGGTACCATTACCTCCCTCGTTCTAGACACCACACTCCTACTGATGCAACCAAGAATCGTGTTGGCTTTCTTGGCTGCCGCACTGCTGACTTATGTTCAGCTTGTGATCTACCAAGACTCCTAGATCCCTTTCACATGTACTGCTATCCAGCCATGTATCCACCATCCTATATTTATGCATTCCATTTTTTCTGCCTAAGTGTAGGACCTTACATTTCTCTCTGTTGAAATTCATTTTGTTAGCTTTGGTCCAGCTCTTCAATCTGTCAAGGTCATTTTGAAATTTGATCCTGTCCTCTGGGGTATTAGCAACCCCTCCCAATTTGGTATCATCTGCAAATTTGATCAGCATGCCCTCTACTCCTTCATCCAAGTCACTAATAAAGATGTTGAATAGCACTGGTCCCAGGACAGAACCCTGTGGCACCCCGCTAGTCACCTCTCTCCAGGATGAAAAGCAGCGTTTTGGTGCTAAAAGCACCCTTTTAGTTTGGTCAGTCAACCAATTACAAATCCACCTGACAGTAGCCCTGTCCAGCCTGCATTTCATAAGCTTCTTTGCAGGAATGTCATGGGGAACTTTGTCAAAGGCTTTACTAAAATCTAAATCTACTAAAAATATAATACACAATCTTTCATTTCCATTAGATGCTATTATCTTAAAGTTAGCAACCACACATCTGACAGGCCTTTGCTTCATGTAGAATAGGCCTCTCTAGATTATAATAAGCAAGTATAACATACACCCCATTCCTAACATCTGCCATATTAAATTATTTAAATATCTGTTTACATTTGTAAAAGTCAATGTGTATCTAACAGTTCTATAGTAGTATCAACATCCATTAAAACATGCCAAACTTTAATGATCATGAACGTTTTAACAAATGGTTTTTTCATTTATTGATATCTTTATGGATCAGACTGTTTGATTGCTGCAATCAGATTTATAATCGAAAGTGCAAATCCCAGCCACCAAGGTGACTTTGTACTTTCTTCAAGAAAATCTAATATGCAACATTCTTAGTTCCAAAAGCTAATCACACCTTTGGAGAGAGTTTATATGAGGGGTTTACATACACACACACACACACACACACACACACTGAGTGAACTCAAAAGATTCATGAAAAATTGGAATACAAACAAGGCAGTGATGTGATGAATGATGTGAGTAACTGTAGATGGCATTTGACATGACTGTTAATAGTCATATTGTTCTCTGTTGACTAAAAAGTACCACTTAGGCTCAGGAAAACATGTGTCTTTGGGAATCCATTTATTCCAAAGCATTATCAAGTCCACTTTACAATTAGTGGCATATTATCATTCATGCCTATGGAATTCACTGTAAAAAAAAAAGACTATTAAGTCTGATGTTTTGCATAGGGCCATGACGTATGGAAACTCTGCCACAAATGAGGAATTGGTTCTGACAATGAATATGAAAGACTAGCATTTACACAGCAAGCAACTGTGCTCACAAAAGGCAGTCCTGCACTGTGATAGGGCTGTCAGCTAAGAACTTGGCAAGTATGAACCAATTAAACATCCCTTTACCCTGTGAGGTACATCTATAAGCAGTTTATCTCTCTAAGTAAATTAATCCCAGTGGTTAATCTGTTAATCCCGATGCTCTCCAGTCATTCTGTACTAAGTACATTGCTATCCCATCCAGTACCAGTATTACTGGCACACCAGAGTGGGCTGCAGGGGTTTGGAAAAGATCCTGTATCAGCTACATACAGGAATTGTTATGGACATTTGTTATGGCAGAGTTCCAGAGCCAAATTAGCAGTTTGGGACTGTCCTTCCAAATGGGCAGGAAGTACATATGCAGGGATTCCATCCTGGTGTGAACCAGTGGGAAGAAAGCATTCTGGAATTGCCACGTGAGGGGGAAAAAAAATCCTAACTAACTAAATCTCTGCATTGCTGAATTTGCCATTTTTAATTGTCATCTTGTATCATCAACATAACAGCTGGAAATTGTGTGATCCTCCAGATGTTGATTGCAATGCCTGTTGGCCCTAACTAGCATAGATGATAGACCACATGATCTATGTTGCCTTATGCACATGTCTAGAAGGCCACATGACCTATATGTTGCCTATGCAAATATTATACTAAACAGTAAACCTGAGTTTTTCAGTCCATTCATAGCGGAGATCACATGCAGTAGGTCCTTTTCCCATTAGGGGCAACACTTTCTTATTAAATGCACATTCCACATCTTCTCAAAGAAGCTTAAGATAGCCTACATCTCCTCACCCTCCATCCCTAATGCTTACAACAACCCTGTGAGGGCCCATCCAGATGGAATGAACTATTAAAACCAGGAAGTAGTAGCCGGGGTTTGTTCTGTCCTTTCTGTTTTTTTAAAGTCTACATGACATTTTCCTCATTCTGAAATATTCTCAGGGAACTTCCTGGACTTACAAAAACATTTTATTCCACAGTCTCCACATCTGTTTAAATTAAACTACCATTTCCCAAAATGAAACATACTTCTTCATGGCAGTGTGTTCTTTTGTCTTGTCAAAGAGCTAGCTAAGATGGCTGCTGCTGAGAAACATAGCAATTGTTCCCAGGACAGCAAATTTTACAGAGACCAAGCGAGGGAAACAGGAAAGCCAGCAATAAAAGAAAATTATCCCAATGCTTAATTAGTGTAATATAGCTAAAGCACTTTAACACTTTGACCATAACTCCTGAATAATCATTAAAAAGGTCTCAGTAGAAATTGATGAAAGGCAATTCTAGATGTGATCTGTGATCAGTGGGAGGGGGAGGAAAAAGAACACAGGGGATGGGGAACGAGGGAAAACATTATATATAGGATATTTCAAGAAAGAGTTTGGATGAAGAACCATGAATATGCAGGTAAATACAAAACAAAAAGAACTTGGAAATTTAAAAACTTCCAGGGACTTTTTTCCGGTCTGGATAAGTCTTGAATTAGGTTAGGTAAGGTTACCATATCTTGAAAAGCAAAAAGGTGGACACATGGAACTGTCAAATATGGGACAGAGGAATTAGGAAGCAAAACTGCTCAGGTCAGTCAGTGAAGGTTGCACATAATCTTGGCTAGCTCAGAGCCTTCTGCGTCCCCTTTCCCTGACTCTTCTAGCAGCCACCTCAGGTGGCAACCCCCATGGGGCTGAGCTTGATTGCTCTGGGGGCTTCCATTGCCCTGCTTAACCTGGCATGTCTCTCTTCCTTCTCCTTCTCAGAGCTCTGATATTTGATCACCCACTTCTTCTCATCCATCCTTGTAAGAATAACTGGATATTTTAAAAATCCACCCTTTACTTTAGCCCTGAAAAAGAGGAAATGTCTGGGTAAAGGAGGACATACAGCAATCCTAAATTAGGCTGGGAATAAGACTGCTCCAAAGTCACCCAGAGTGAACTTCATCGTTGAGTAAACTAGAATACATCTAGTAGGTCTTTGAGGCTGCCTGGAAAGATAGTTGTATGTTAGAAAATTTGATGTCTTTGAATGTCTAACAGGTGGTAATTTGAAGACTCACAACAAATAATCAAGAAATCAAAGTAAGGTATGTTCTTGATGGATGGTCACATCACGGGTGCAGCGATAGGGAAGAACAAAATGAGAATGGTCCCCCCCATAAGAATTCTGCCCTGCCAATTTTTCATTCAGCAGCCACTTTTCTAGCATTGCAGTTACTTAAAATTTCAGCTGAGTATTTAGAAAAACAGTTTAGGCATCCAAAGAAAAGGGACAGGCACAGTTACTGAAGAAATGCAAACACAGCAAATACATGAGTTCTAAGTGTGAATGATTTTTAATCTCTGCCATCTGAGAGAGTCAGTGCTAGAAATATTCTTGTGGCCCTGATAAGGAGAATGATGTTGGACTGAACACAATCCCAGGCTATGCAGTGTGCAGAATCAGTGGCAAGGCAGTGGAGTGGGCAGCTGAGGTGAAAGGCAAAGTGGTTGGCATGGTGGTGACTATCTTGGGAGCTCATGACTGAGGGGCTCACACAAATCAGTGGCTCTGTTGAAGGCTGGTTGGTTTGGGTATATGCTATTTGAAGCACCTCCTGTACCACTTGTTCTTCTATATGAGTAAGGACATCAACATTGGTCAAGAGAAGAAAGGCAAGGTGATGCTGGAGCATAGCTTCTAATGGTAGTTGGTACCAAGGCCGCTACAGAAACAGTAGATGATGGGCCTGTCTTTCCTCTTCCCTTGGTCCTTTTCTTCTCATGAAGTGGTCCCAGCTTGGATGCACCTGTTCATATGCAATTTGCCAGGCTTTGGCTACGTCAAGACAGATCTGACTGGAGTCGGAGGAGACTGGGCCGCATCTTGAACACCTGGAGCCTCAGTCCACAGCAGAGAGGCCACTGATCTGACGCCTGAAGCTGATAGAGAGGCCATGTTCCTTTGAACCGAGAGAACCTCCAAGAGAGGATGCTTTTTGCAGATCAACGTGCAGGGGACAGTTCTGGACTGAGATGTTGGCAATCTTGAGGGAGAGAGAAGTGGAGGTGAAGCTGGAAAACATATTATAAAGTTCCTGCATGGTAAATCCCTTGCAGATGGAGCAAGAGTGAACCCAATGACCCTCACCCAGGCAGAATAAGCACTGAGCATGGCTGTTAGTGCTGACAATCTTTCCCCCACAAGAGACATAGGTCTTGAAAAGAGCCTTCAAGGCCAGACAAAGTAATGTAACTGGCCACTGACCAAGAGAAGATTAACTAGCACTATTTTTTAAGACATTGAAGGAATTTCCAGAGGAGAGAGAGCAAGGTTGATAGTAAGAACTTGGCAAACAGGGGGTTGACATAGATTTTACCAGGGAACTTTGAAGGCAAAGCCCAGTTTTACCTTTTTCAATTTAACTATCTAGACTGTCAAGTATGGAGGGGGAGGGAGCTGCTGTGGTCACTGCCACAGCTGCGGCATGTTTCTTTTCCTGCCACAAGGAGTCGTTGGATACACCTGCAGCAAATGCAAGCTGGTCGCCCTCTTGGAGGAGAAGGTTCAACAGCTGTAGGCGCACATTTCAAATCTTCAAATTATTAGGGAGGGAGAAGAGTTCTTGGATAGGGCTGAGAGGACCTTTTTGAAGACAGAGTGCATGGAGGAGCTAGCAGATGAAGAAGCCGGTTCATGAAACCAGGAGATGGATGCTTGGAGGAATGTGACACGCAGGAGTAGAAAGGCAAGGTGCCATACGGAGACTCTCGAGCTACAGAATCGCTTCCAAGTTCTTAACCTTATTAATGACAAAGTGGAATAGCAGGAAGAGGTAATGGAATGTCATCCAGAGGAAATCCAACATCAGCAACAGGAATCCCAACAGCAGCAGAACAGCATCAGCACCAACAGTCTCAGCATGACCAGAAAGTTCAGGCGGCCGTGAGGGAATCTGCTCATCGAGTAATCCCGGACAAGCCTCAGAAGATACAAGTTCTAGTGGTTGAGGACTCTTTGCTGAGAGGAACGGAACCGGCCATTTGCAACCCAGACAGGATCATTCATGAGGTGTGCTGTCTCCCTGGGGCCAAAATCAATGACATAATGGAGAGGCTAATGAGACTGGTCAAGCCCACTGACTGTAACCCTCTTCTTTTGGTTCACATCAGAACCAACGACAGTGAGGCGCAGCTTTCACCACAGCACAAAGGATTATGAGCCCAAATGATACAGATAGGGCAGGTCAAATAGAACTAGAGACCAACAGGGAGAGGGAAAGTAACTTTAGTACAGGACTTCCACAAAGGACATATCTTCTCAAGTGTCTCTACACTAATGCACAGAGCATGGGGAATAAGCAACATGAACTCCAACTCTTAGTACAACAAAATAAATATGATTTAATAGGCATCACTGAAACCTTGTGGGATGAATCTCATGATTGGAATGTAGGAATAGGGGGGTATAACCTATTTCGCAGAAATAGACCAAGCAAGAAAGGAGGAGGAGTAGCCTTATATGTCAAGGATGTTTTCAACTATGAAGAGATCCAGGACTTAAATCTGGAAAGCCAAGTCAAGAGCATCTGGGTAAGAATTAAGGGAGCGAGAAACAATAGGAATGTGATTGTGGGGGTTTGCTACAGGCCTTCGGGCCAACCTGAGGACTTGTATGAGGCCTTCCTGGAGCAGATGACCACACATTCAAAAAGGAGAGATGCCGTGTTAACGGGAGATTTCAATTATTCTGATATTTGCTGGCAGTCAAATTCTGCAAAGACCACAAGGTCCAACAGGTTCCTCACTTGCCTTGCAGACAATTTTATGGTCCAGAAGGTGGAAGAGGGGACAAGGGAACTGGCTATTTTAGATCTGATCCTGACCAACAGGGATGACCTAGTTGATGAGGTGGAGGTGGTGAGATCCTTAGGAGGGAGTGACCATGCTCTTTTGGAGTTTGTCATTCAGTGGGAAGGAGAAGCTGAGTGCAGCCAGACACGCATCCTAAACTTGAAGAAAGCTGATTTCTCTAAACTTAGGGAGTTACTTGCTGAAATCCCATGGTCAAGAATACTAAAAGAGAAAGGAGTTCATGACGGATGGGAGTTTCTTAAAAGTGAGGTACTGAAGGCACAATTGAAAACTGTGCCAATAAGGAGGAAAAATGGCAGGTCTCTAAAGAAAACAGAATGGTTGATGAAAGAACTCTCAGCTGAGCTAAGTGTTAAAAGAAACATGTACAGGAAATGGAAGAATGGTGATACCACCAAAGACGAATTCAAGCAAATAGCCAGGAGAAGTAGCGAGAAAGTCAGAAAAGCTGAAGTGCAGAATGAACTCAGGCTTGCCAGAGACATCAAAAACAATAAAAAGGGCTTTTTTAGATCTGTCCACAGCAAAAGGAAAAACAAAGAAATGATAGAGTCACTGTGTGGAGAAGATGATCAATTAATAATGGGGGGAAGTGAGAAGGCAGAACTACTCAATACCTTCTTTGCCTCAGTTTTCTCCCAAAAGGATAGAAGTATCCAACCTGGGGCGTGGGGAGCAGGTGAGGAACCGAGGGAAGTGCAGCACAGAATAAGTAGAGAAGTAGTACAGGAATATCTGGCTAAACTAGATGAATTCAAATCTCCAGGGCCAGATGAATTACATCCAACAATATTAAAAGAACTGGCAGAAGTCATTTCTGAACCACTTGCAATAATCTTTGAGAACTCTTGGAGAACAGGAGAAGTCCCAGCAGACTGGAGGAGGGCAAATGTCATCTCCATCTTCAAGAAGGGGAAAAAAGAGGACCCAAATAATTATCGCCTGGTCAGCCTGACATCAATACCAGGAAAGATCTTAGAGCAGATCATTAAAAAGTCAGTTTGTAATTACTTAGAAAGCAATGCCATAATCAATAAAGACCAGCATGGATTTCTCAAATATAAGTCATGCCAGACTAATCTTATCTCTTTTTATGATAGGGTTACAAGCTTGACAGATGAAAGGAATGCTGTAGATGTAGTATATCTTGACCTCAGTAAGGGCTTTGACAAAGTTCCCCATCACATTCTTGCAAAGAAGCTAGTAAAATGCAGGCTGGACAGGGCTACTGTTAGTTGGATTTGTAATTGGTTGACCGACCGAACCCAAAGGGTGATCACCAATGGCTGTTTTTCACCCTGGAGAGAAGTGACTAGTGGGGTGCCACAGGGTTCTGTTGTGGGCCCAGTGCTATTCAACATCTTTATCAATGACTTGGATGAAGGAGTAGAAGGCATGCTGATTAAATTTGCAGATGATACCAAATTGGGAGGGGTTGCTAATGCCCCAGCGTACAGGATCAAATTTCAAAATGACCTTGACAGATTGCGGAGCTGGACCAAAGGTAACAAAATGAATTTCAACAGAGAGAAATGTAAGGTCCTACACTTAGGCAGAAAAAATGGAATGCACAAATATAGGATGGGGGACGCGTGGCTGGATAGCAGTACGTGTGAAAGGGATCTAGGAGTCTTGGTAGATCACAAGCTGAACATGACTCAGCAGTGTGATGTGGCAGCCAAGAAAGCCAACACGATTCTTGGTTGCATCAGTAGGAGTATGGTGTCTAGAACGAGGGAGGTAATGGTACCACTCTATTCTGCATTGTTTAGGCCTCATTTGGAATACTGTGTCCAGTTCTGGGCACCTCAATTCAAGAAGGATATCGACAAGCTGGAACATGTCCAGAGGAGGGCGACCAAAATGGTGAAGGGTCTGGAAGCCATGCCCTATGAGGAACAGTTTAGGGAGCTGGGTATGTTTAGTTTGTAGAAGAGAAGGTTAAGAGGGGACATGATAGCCATGTTTAAATATTTGAAGGGATGTCATGTTGAGGAGGGAGCGGGCTTGTTCTCTACCGCTCCAGAGGAGCAATGGATTCAAGCTGCAGGAAAGGAGATTCCACTTGAATCTCAGGAAGAACTTGCTGATGGTCAGAGCTGTGCAGCAGTGGAATATGCTGCCTCGGAGTGTGGTAGAATCTCCTTCTTTGGAGGTTTTTAAGCAGAGGCTGGATGGCCATCTGTTGGGAATGCTTTGATATGTGTTCCTGCATAGCAGGGGGTTGGACTCAATGGCCCCTGGGATCTCTTCCAACTCTATGATTCTGTTACCCTTATTTCTGGGGTCCCTTAGGGGACACCTTAATGTGCTCCACATGAGAGGGAATGGGAACTAAGAGAGCACAAACTATAGTAATGCGAGAAGTAGGGTAACCTAGTGGGGTCTTTTTACCTAGTTTTTATGGGGTCAGGCCAAGCCAAAAGACAGACAAAGGTGTCAAATAAATGATTTTATTGACTGAAAATCTCATGCATCAACGCAATCACTCACACATTCACTCAAGATATATTAAGAAGCAAAAGAGTGGAAACTGAATAGGGGAAGTAGTGGAGGGATTGTAGATGGGGTGATACTGCCCCTTTTCCTGAAGTCCTTGGTCCAGGGAAAACAGCAAACCAAGTAGAGCTCAGCAAAGAAAGGGCTGAGGGGATTACTCAACTGACAGAGAAATGGTCTGTTGGCGTGACCGGGAGTTTATCCAAAGCAACTCTGAAAAACTAGGACTATTTGTAGGGGAAAACATACCTCGAGGGTAAATTCTCTTCCAAGGAGAACAATAGGCATTGCAAAGGAAGCTCCACAATGGCAACTCCTTTTGCGTGATGGGATTATGAGGTGTTGCCGATGTCTCAGGAACTTCGGTTGCATTGGGTTGTGGTGTGAATTTATGTAGATGGTCCTTGCCTGATATGATTTTTCTGATATTGGTGCTCAACTTGGGGAAAACATGCTAATCTCCTCAAGTTTGCTCCTCAGTGGCTGAGGACCTTTTGTTTACCATAGGTTTGCACAGCTTGAGGTCTCCTGGGGCTATGTGACTGGGGATTTTACTGGTCTGACCTGGTTCTTGATCATTCAACTGTTGCTACCTACGTGCTCATCCGGGCAACCTCTCTGGCATGTTGAATCACATTTAATATTAAAAATTGTGGACCCTGGGATAGAGTGTACCAGTGGGGTAACAATTCTATGATTCTATGAATAAGTGAATAAAAGCCAAAGATCTGAGAAATGTTGAAATCCAAAGAAGCAGGAAATAATGGAAGGAAACTACTCAAAACTGAAACTATTCAAGATACACACAAATATGAGTGAAAAGAAATGCAGAGGGAGTAGCTCTTGGTGCTATTTATGTTTGTGCCAGAAGGGGGTGGGATTTCTGTCAAAAGCTATTCAGCTCTGGAACATTTAGTGGATGAATTTGCACAAGCGTGAGACCCAATTGTGTGAGGGCACAGAGACCACAGTGAAGAACCAAAGATTATGGCCAAGATCCTATTCGTCAGATCAAGAGACCATAAAGCTCTGTCAGGTGTTCTTCCACATGGGTACCTCCACTCCATTCTGCACAAGTTTTTGCTTTTGTAGCAGAAATTCAGTCAGTCACTGCCTAAGTGCACCCATATGCCATCCTCCCTTGGCCACTAAATGGTCATGGTAGCATAATCTGGAAGGTTAACTGTCACCTGAACAAAGATAGGAAGGTGTTGGCACATGAAGAGGACAGTGGATACCTCCTTCTGCAACAATCTTAAAACAACACACATAGATGTAACAGGAATTTATACCTGCGCAGGTCACCAACAGGATTCCAATCCAAATGTTGTATACATGAGGAGTGTAATCTATGGTTCCCATCAAAAACAATTGATAACAACTCTCAGAAAGAATCACATGGTCTGATGAGGTAAGTACTTCTCTTTTGAGTTAAGTTTCCCTCTGTTCAAAACCAAAGCAATGTAATTCATCACTGCATAGACAAAGGGAATTATATTGGGTTTATCAATGCAACAGAAAAGTAATTTTAGCAGTTCTGAATAAAGAGGGAGGGGGAAATCTTCTGATGTACACTGTATCTGTCAGTAATTTGATTAATGCAAAACCTACAAAGGCAAAAATATTCTCCAGAAATCTTGATTAGCTGTCACTGGTAGCTCAAAGTTAATGACTGATAATGATTTATTAGCAATTGAGGCTAACCCTAAATGAGTTCCTTTCGCAACTGGATGAAATTATATAGAAAATTACCGTGCTGTGGCATGTTAGATAATTGATTCCCCAAGTGTACATTTATACAGTAGATGAAAATTGCACCACGTTTAAAAAAAAAAAGCACAGCAATTATCTGAACTAATGACTCTTGGAACTTGTGATCTTGTTTACCTTTCATTTTGTACTTCTGCAGCAGACCAACACAACAGCCACAAAGAAAGGAGCATTCTGTTGAGCAACATCTGATGACCATCAGCTTAGCTCATCGTGAGTCTGTCTCATGACTAAGATAAAGTCTTTTCACATTACCTGGTCATTGTCTGATTTCAAGATAAGACATATTATTGCTGGAACACTTTATAAATCATATTTCTGTTCTAACAGCCACTAGGGATTGGGATAAATTATTTGTCAATCAATTTGTGTACAGTGGACAGGATCCAGTGGTGGACTTCAATTGGTAAAACAATGTAAATAGCAGAATGAGGAGCAACAATCCTTCTCACCAGCACAGCTTCCTGTGTATCCCAAAAACAGTTTCCAGAGGATGTATGGAAGATTTCAGGGGGAATTAAAAGAAAGAAATATCCAGTGCATTATTGGACTTAGCCCATAGGAAGAGCAACACTGCACAGAAATCAAAGACTAAAATCTGAGTAGTTGATGTCCTCTGCATATGGATTAAGGATATATAGTGCCCACTGCTCATGATGTACTATTCCAAAATTCATTCATCTAGACAATCACGGCTGCAAGAAATCCATGCAACTGTTAAAACTGGAAAAGGCTAGCTAAATGTAGCTAACTTAGAGAACTGCCAAAACTTGTCTGTCCCGATCCGTGAGGTGAGGCTGGTAGACAACAGAGATAGGATCTTCTTGGTACTGGCATCCAAGTTTATTCATTTCAAAAGACTCTAGACTGCTCCTTATCCACAACACATAGGCTACACAGAAACAAAATATCAACAACAAACAGACGAGGACATTTACTCTAAAATAATTTATCTAAAAGAATGCAGTGCCAGCATTAGTCCTTGGGATGAGTATTCCAAACTCAGACAGCCAGTGTGGGGTAGTGGTTTGAACATTAGACTGTGACCCTGGAGACCAAAGTTCAGTTCCCTGCTTGGTTATAGAAACCTACTGGGTGACCTTAGACAAGTTACACACTCTCAGCCCCAGAAAACCCCAGAATAGGTTCACCTTCAGGTCACTATAAGTTGGAAACAACCTGAAGGCACACAACAACAACTAAATTCCAAAGTCAAGGCACAACCACAGAAACCTCTCTTTTATGCTTTCATAATGGACTTCTCCTACCAAAGCCTTTATCTGATCATGTAATATTAAATTATACATTCTAATATAGAACAACTCTACTTTTCAAACATGCATCAAAAAGTCATTTTATATAGATGTGCCTGTCAGTGATGAAGAACATCATGACTTTAATTTGTGATAGTGATGCTCGTTTGTTGCTTTTTAAAATATTTGCCATTGGTGAACATTATCTATGTACTATATATGTACGTATCTACGTATGTACACAATTCATATGTTCTAGGTATGGTTGTGAAAGCTGCACAGTGAAGAAAGCTGATAGGAAAACAATCAGCTCATTTGAAATGTGGTGCTGGAGGACTGAGCTACAGATACCCTGGACTGCTAAAAAGACAAATGTCCTAGAGCAAATCAAGCCTGAACTGTCCCTAGAAGCCACAATTATTAACCTGAGGCCGTGGTGCTTTGGGCTTAACACAAGACAATGTGAATTCACTGGAAAAAAAATTATAATTCTTGATAAAGTGGAAGGCAGTAAGAAAAGAGGAAGACTACATTACAGATAGTCTCAACAAAGAAAACCATGACCTTGACATATGCAGAGCTGTTGATGACTCAGGCCATTTCTGCACGTGGCGATGGAATCGCCCCAGTCCAGTACTTATCGGACTTCTTGGCTCAACGCTCGGGTCCAGGCTGCTCCGGAGCAGTGCGTGGCCACCGCTCTGCACTGCTCCGGGGACGAAAATGGTGGCTTCCGGTTGGTGGAGGCTCTCCACCAACCGCTGAAGCTCGTCAGCCTAAAGCCCACCCCCAGCAGATCTGCAGGCTCTCACTGGTGCAAGTTTGCAAATCTGCACCGAAGTGCGCGAATGGAGTGGCACGGAGTGGTGCGCTCCGTGCTTTTTAAAAACCTGAAGAAACAGGTTTTTAAAAAGCACGCTGCACGACCACTTTGGGTCGTTCCGGAGCAGACTGAGGTCCGAAACTATGTAAAGTAGTCCGACCCAGTCCACTCCCAGGTGCAGACGTCCTCTCTGGAGGATGCTCTGTACCGGGTTTTTTAAGCCCGTGTGGAAATGGCCATAAGCTCATAGAGGTTCCTCATTCATAGTATTGCCTGGTCAAAGTCAACTTGATAGCAAACAACGAATTGGTACACACACTGTTGTTAAATATTGTCATGTAATCTTTCTTATACTTACTTGGGAGTATGCTTATTTGTACAGGGTAAGATTTACTGTTGGCTGCACTGTTACATGTACTGCCTTACATCTCTCAGATTATTTTTAATTGGTTAAAAAAAATAATTGTTTTAATTGTCTTATATTTTCCCACTGTTTTTAGCTACTTTTGTGACACCACTGTGGACCTGAAAAACAGGATGGAAATACATCAGTAAAAGAACATAACCTTTAAAAAAATACCAAAGTGCTACATATATTGGAGAAAAATGAATTAATATGAAAAACATTAAAATGTCAGTCCTAAATAAGACCAACCTTACAATAAATTTTTTTCACCATGCAGTTGAGTCTTGAATGGCAAAATTTGTTCCCAGTTTTAAAGGTGAGTCACATAGGAAAAAATGTTCTAATTATTTAACCATTATAAGCAAGCATTGTTACAACATGTCAGCTGTCTTTTTCATGAGCACTATCTGGGTTCAGAAGTTATGAGGTCTTCAAGGAAAACTTGCCTGAAGTGTACAAAGAGTATACAAAAAGAAATCAGAGCTTTTTAAAACACACACACACACACACACACACACACACACACAAACTGCGTTAGAAGGAAAAAAAAGAAAGAAACACTGGTCATTTGAGAATGGAACAAATGGGGATTTTGTGGTGAATCAGACTAACTGTAAGCTATTCAGCCACTTTCCTTACAGCTCTGGATCACTGTTTTGGGGGAAAGGTAAACTATAAATATAATAACAAGAACTAAAATCTTACATTGTCTACTTAGTTATGAATGTGTACCTAAATAATATCTCTTGGACCAATCTGTCCTGTGCTGGCAGCCAGTGAAGGCTTCCTGCTGTCCAATTAGCCTGTTGTCAGGAGCTTAGCAAGCAAAGTTTGTTTTGGTCGTTTTGCAGTCTGAGTTTGCAGTAGATTTAGAGAGAGAGGGAGTCCAAGTTTACCATAAAGTGTGTGTGTGTGTGTGTGTGAGAGAGAGAGAGAGAGAGTCCAATGGCAAGATCCATAGATGAGGCAATCAAAGGGTTCTAAGAGAGCAAGCAAGGAATTCAGGAATAAGCCGGGCTGTAAGCAAGGAATTCAGGAATAAGCTGAGCTGCGTCCACCAACAGAATCAGTTGGCTGCAACAGCTTCCTCCTATTTTGGTCTCTTGTTATATAGGCTGAGTCTTACCCAGCTGTGGGCCTAATGAATGAGTCCTTCTTATACAAATGCTGCCGCAATCCTGCACTCTCCCTTTTCCACCTACACTGGCTGCTGTAAGTACAGTTCCTCTTGTGTCTCTAGTGTGTGGCTCTTGGGAAGGGTGCTGTCTGGGTCCTGGGACAGGGGCATGACACAGGGTCACAGGGTGATTCCACCACTCAACAGAGGTCCTGCTTCTGATTGTTACAGCCTCATTTGCTGGTAGGAGGGGGTTAGAAACATCCTGATAAATCCTGATTTCCAGCTTAACACAACTCCATCCTTCAGTGTGACTGCTGCCTGTTAAGGTAGGTTTGGAGGGGTATTTGTGATCATGGCAATACAGTCACCACTATGAATACACAACATTATTGAATATGGAATAATAATAATAATATACAATATACAATATAAACTGCTGCAAGGGCTCTGAAATTGTTTGTAAGAACAGGGGTTCAACACTGCAAGTCAGGTTGTTAATTTACCTACTGGTACTGGTTTGCCTACTGGTTTTTACATGCACTGTTAATATGCTTTCACAGCTCCTGTCTCTACACTGGTGACTTTTACAAACTGGATTGGTGGGACAGGTGATATACTTGTATATCCCACATTTAAACAGTTCCTCAGATATTAACGAATACGCAACTTCATTTGCCTGCCAGAAACTTAAAGATAGACGTTATTACCAAGAAAGAGTTCCAGATTAATAGTATATAAACTGCATTCCAGGAATGATGGATTACTACAGTATGAATGCAATCTGAAGTAAAAAAGATGATTCTGACTTAAAGAGGGAATTCAGTTGCAGGAGTTCATCTTGACTAAATGAAGTGATTCTCTTTTTTTAAAAAAAAAAAATCTTAATTGATATTGGATATTGGATTGAATATTGGAACTAATACTAAAAGAGCCCAAATTGAAGTTTTCAACAGATAGTGTGTAACTCTCAGAAACCTTCACTGAACACATTCAGATTATTCTCTTATTTTGTTAGAAAACCAGAGGTCAACCAGGGACATTTCTATTTGTGGTGGGAGTATTCCACATTTCTGGGTTGGGAACTGTTGACTTCTGCCAGGAGCACATACACCATGCTAATTTAAAACCCATGCCATTCCTTAATTGATTTGAACAAGATGATCCTTACTTTCTCCATAAAGATCAGCTGAATCAGCAAAATAAAAGTTGCTGAAAATAAAGCAAAACAAACACGGGTGTTTTCCCTTGTTTTATCATATTCCTTCCAAATATAGGTGTGTTTACTATGTCCTAGTTCCACTTCCTCTGCTCTTTTATCTACTTTACTCTCTTTCCCCCTTTTTGCTTTTTACTCATATTTTCTTTTGGTAATGTTTTTATTCTAAATAACATAAAACATACACAACACATATAAAAAGGAAAAAAAAAACAACTCCACTAACAAACATACTCTAAACCAACAATCTAGACTTCACTACTACAATTAATAATGTTGTTTAAATAAAGTTATCTTACTTCCAACTCTTCACTAAAAAGAGGCTAATTTATGTTATGGTATACAGCTTCAAAAATCATCTGTATGTATACAGAAAATGTTAAGCAGAGAATAAATAAAAATAAAGTCACAAGTATAATATCACATCCTAACCTTATTTAGCAGTAATATACTCATTAAACACAGGCCATTTCACACATTACCTTATTCCATTGTCCTCCTATCGCAATCCCGGTAGTGCCTTTGCAAGGAAGAGGGTGCAACAGGAATGCTTCCCTCCACACCTGGCTGGCTCCCTGTGGAAGGGAGCATGAGAGACATGCGTCTGCCCTCCACAGCACAGCTGGCCTCTCTCCCATGCTGTGCTGGGGAAGGAAGCACTTCCATCACACTTCCTGGCCTTCCGCATGGCAGGTAAGGATGGAAGTACTGTCCGATTGTGGGAGCTTAATGGATTTAATCTGTTAAGCAAATGTCCCGCGATCACAATGGGTGGGGGTAGGATGGCAGCGGGACCACGATGACTTTGTGCAGAAGCATGACCTGCAGACTGCTGCCATCCTGTTCCCACAGCGGGACTGTGACACCATGCGGAAATTACCACAGTTAATTATACTAATTATACTCCCTTAAGAAAGAAGAAAAAAAGTATTAATTACTTTACATTTCCAGTATTTATTATTCACATAAAATGTTTGTGTATCCTACTAAAAATATAATATTCTTAATCTTTATTATTAATCAAAACCTCCTCCAGCTTGTTTCCCCACCGTCGAACTTAAATGTATTATAATTTTCTCTCATTTCTGTTTATAATCAGAAAGCAAACCTTCTGTTATCAAAATCATTAATTTGTCTGTCTCCACCAATTTAATCATCCAGTCTTCTTGCGATGAATTCTCCGAGTATATAGTATTCTGGTCGCTGTAAGACTCTATTACAGTTCATATCTCTGTGGTCATCTATTAATCCCAAAAGGATCAAGTCTGGCTTCATTTGAAACTTAATCTTCAAAATCTTCTCTATCATTCTATGTATCATATTTTTACTCATTTTATTGATTTAGTCTTGACATTCTCTTTGTGTGTGTGTGTGTGCATGTGTGTGCGCGTGCAGTGAGTTCAATTCTTATTCAGAGATATAACGTGTTTCTTGAAATTTCCTGTTTGATTGTTTTATAATGTTGGATAATGGTACTATATTAATTATGTTTACTTTTTAATACTGTTGTCTGTCTCAATTTCCATTATAATTTTTCAAAAAAAAACCCTTTAATATAATTCATGCCCAAAAATAAATACTGAGAAAGATAAAAGGATGAATAATTCTCAGTAACTTTTCCAAATGCTTCTGTTTTGACTCTGTCTAATACAGAAAAAATAATCAGTTCAAAAAACACAAAAACAAAACCCTGACAGATCCTTTAGTCTGATAGGAATACACTGACAGCAGACAATTCCTTCAGTAGTAGGAAGGCACCCCATACCTGGCACATAGTCAAAGTACATAAAAAATGAGTGACATCCACATTGGTTACTGGGAGAAAGCTCAAAACAATGAGCTTAATTGGCATCTGCTTTTGGAAATTAAATAAAACTGACAGACCTGCAATGACAAGAAGCACAAACAGCAACAGTTATGAGCCAGTGAACAGTACAATAGAACAATTTGGCCAAAGAAATGAGCCGCAGACAAATGACATCTGACCTTAGTAGACTGTCTTTACTCTAGAACATTCAGAAACTCTCCGCGAGCAGTCTTTGACCAATCCGAAGTCATCTGCTCCCTCTCACTTCTCAAGCCCTGGTCAATTTTTCTCCGTCAGGCACTGGGAAACTATAATAGTCCACCCTCTACCTAATGACCAAGAAACTGCTTCCCACCCTCTTCTTGGATCTTGTTAAACCCTAGTTTCGTTTACTGAGGAGCTTAGGGTTTGAGTAAAAGCAGCAGAAAATTCAGGCCAGATCTGATCTAGTATATTGTAGCAGGTTGTAAAGGCAGCGCTTGCAGGAAAAGGCCTCTTTTATTTCCTGTATCAGGTTTCAGAACAATTGCTTTTAGCTGAGCTGGCTCCATGTGGTTTAAAGCAGTGCTTCTTAAGCTATCTGATGAGGACCAGCAGGGATTTTTTCCCCCATGTGCCAGGGTTTGGCACCATACTTATGCCCATTTGCTACAATTCTTTCTTTCTTTCCTGGAAACTAATCGCAGAACAGCACCAGATCATGGACCACTATGTTGAACAGTGGCCAGCTTTGCTAAAAACGGCATTGGTTGTTGTTGTGTGCCTTCAATTTGTTTCTGACTTATGGCAACCCTAAGGCAAACCTGTCATGGAGTTTTCTTGGCAAGATTTGTTCAGAGGAGATTTGCCCTTGCCTTCCTCCAAGGCTGAGAGAGTGTGACTTGCCCAAAGCCACCTAGTAGGTTTCCATGGTGGAGAAGAGATATGAACGTGGGTCTCCAGGAGTCATAGTCCAACATTTAAGCCACTATACCCACACTGGCTGTCATTACATGACTTCCCATTACAATAAGGGAAATCTGAAGCAGGATGTCACTACCACAGTCACACTAAGGCCTTGGAATAATCTTTCAAATGAAACTCTCTCTGTCAGTATTGCAAACACCGATCTGTTTCATTGTCTAAAATGGTCTAAAATGGTTTCCTTTTTCAAACACAGTTTGATAATTTTTAGCAGTTATGGTGTTTTTCTGTGTATATATTGATTAAAAGCAAGATACCAATGTCAACAGCAACAATGGCAGGTGTCTTTCTCTTGGTGTTGGCATGAAAAACTGCAAAGATCACACAGTTGTTTGTAGCATCTGTGAATAATTCGTCACACAATCTTATTGGAGTAATTATAGTTCGAGCTTCCTAAGAAAGGGCCATAGGTTCTTCACCATTCTGCTAAACCATTTGCTTTGAGTACTCCTTGGGTGGATGATATTGGTACTAGTCCTACATATGGGAAACAGAGCCTAGCAAGTTTCATGCTGGCCTAGAGCTACAGCAGCTTGAGATGTCAGGAAATACTTTAAGTGAATATCTGATACTGACAAGAAGTAGCAAGACTGACAGTTACTACTTCTGAAATAATGAATACTGCCATTGCAATGAAAGTGGCGCATTATAACCTGCGATCTGAAAACACTATGTACATAAACCCCCTGAGAACACAGCTAATAAAAGTACATCTAATACTGTACAAGGGCTGTATTCACAATAGTAAAAACTGTAACCTATCAGAGCAAATCTAACATCAACAGAAAAAGTCAGAAACAGAACAAAGGAAACTTTTAAATAGCTGTGACTACTGCCAAAATATTAAATGGAAGACTTTATCTGTTTTCCCAAAAGTAGACTGTTCTATATTTTAAGGAGCTCTGGAAAGTGTCTAATTTTTGCCAACAATAATAGACACCCCTGATCAAATATAATCTCCTTACAGTGACTTATTATACCACTAGTTAAGACAAAATACAGCAAGCAGATCTATTTCTGTTCCTTAACCTTAATTACTTATATAGTCATATTTAAATACAATAACTCACTGTTAGGCTTCATCTGTGTTTTCCATTTCACGTTTATTTCTCCAGAGATTCTGAAGTCTTTTTATCTAAAATGGAAAGAGGGAATTCCAGTCTATCAATAAGTTATATATTAAAGAAAGAGAAAAATTAAGTGCTAAAGCAGATGTGAGCAATGCTGAGACTTGATTTAAATTATTTGAAATGGTAAACTAATCTCTTTTTTAGGTCAATACAAAAAGAGAGTCATTCAAAGAGAAGAAACAGATATGTGTTACACAGAAATCTGAATCAGCATTCAGGACAAGAGTGCAGGGGCATGAACCTAAGTTAAGAACAGGTCTAGCAGGTAGAGAAAACATTGGAACAAAGAATGAATTGCCTTCAGATTAAAAATAGTGACATACACTTAGCTAAGTAACAGAGGGACTAAGCAATCCCATTAGTGAATTGCAAAGATGTGTACTGAGACCCTAGCAAGCACCCAATGCCCATCAGGACCAATATGCATCATTGTGCGACGTGAATTGGTGTGTGATGCACACCAGTGCAAAGTGAACATCAGTACATGAACCACATCAGTGTGTGATGCACAACGGTACCAATGTGGATCAATGCATGAAGTGCATTAGTGCAAAATATGCATCTGTGTGCAATTAGCATCAAGCATTTTGCCAGCTCTGTGACATAGTAATATTAACAGCAGCCCTTTACCAGATACATATGTTACAAAACTGCCCAGTTCTAATTCCTGCATATATAAATCCACTTATGAAGATGTAAGAACCCAACAAGATTCCAGCCCTTATTTATAACCATGGTTCTAATCTGGAGTACACTTACACCTCTTAGGAGCATATCTTCAGTACCCAGTTCCATACTACTGGCTCTATGGCCCTGTTTTAAGGAATCCTGAGATTTGTAGTTTGATGAGATTGCAAAGGACCCTGAGAAGAGATGGAATGAGGATTACATCAATTTATTTTGAAGTGTGTACCGGTACTCAGGTTACCTTGGGAACTGCAGTTCTCTGGCTGAGAATTCTAAAGACCCCTCCCTAAACTGCAAACCCCAGGATTCCACAGGATGTTGAAAGTGGAATAATAGCACTATAACAGTCTAGTGCGGAAATGGCCTAAGCCTCATTTTTCCCCCAGTCTCACAATAATTTTTTGCAGGCCCAATCCAGATTGGAGCCACTGTGCACACATAGGGGAGACTTAAACTTCTTCCACCCAAATAATTTCTCCTTTAAATCACCCCAGCCCCTGTGCAGACATTAAAGGAAAGGAAAGATACCACTGAATCTTGTGGACAATCAGAACATTTCTTGCTGTCCAGCAAGGGAAAGGAAAATTCCTCATGCAACCAAAGGAAAAAAAATCAGAATTCTTTAGGCATAACCTCCAAGTGAACCTGGCAAGGAGTGTCTATGTGAACACTTTTACTACACATTTGGGAAAAAATCTGTCTAAGATAGCTGGTTTAACAGGGGACATAAAGAGCAGAGCAGCAAAGATGGACTCCCACATGAAATGTAATTAAATAATGCCATTTACTAGCTAAAATGAAGTGCGTTTGAGATATATAAGAAAAAAGAGTTAGTTGAAGGAGGAATGCTATAAAACCATGAAGCTGAAGACAGCTAACACCAAAGGAATGAGAACTGGCCTCTATTTATGATTGAACCATCTACTTGCAAGCACACATCTGCTACTTTTAACAGCTAGCACTGATGCCACTTTCTTTACACTATCATCCGTATACTTTTGCTCCAATCCTATGTGGATTTTCTTGGTAATAACTTCTGTTGAAGTCAGCGGATGCCTATTCCCTCAAAAAACAGTCTCACTAAGTTCAAAGTGGCTTACTCCAAACGTCAGTGCTCTTCTAGGAGGGAACTTTTTAACGATTGAATTAGTATCTTTCTCTGCCACGTAATATCATTTTTTCTCACATTGAGTCCTAGTTCTGAGAAAACGCAGGGTATAAATAAAGATAATAATAACAATAACAATTGCCACACTCTTTTCCAAACACTGTTGCATCATCCTCTTGTTTTATGTTTGATTCTTTCTGCATTGTTTCAGGACCTTGAGGCCAATGAAACCTGACAGTTTCACTTAAAACTTCATCTCCTTGACTTCTCCACATCCTGTCTCCTGGCTTCTTGTACTTTCCAAATGATTTGTCATGAACAGTCCCTCTGCTGTCCCACTATTTCAGCTGCTTTTATAATGTCCCAGCTTCTCTATCTTCCTCTCACTTTCCCCCTTTGTCCTCAGCTTACTTCAGTTAGTGCAAACTGAGTTCAAAGGGGGAAAAGTACTTTGTACTCAATTCACCCAATTGGGGGGGGGGGGAGAGGAAGTTGCAGAATCTAGCCCTTGCCGGTAGAGTCAGAAAAAGGCAAACTCCTGCAGCTTCTTCTAGCTTGTGTGTTTTTTCTCATTAATAACATTTGCCATCTTGACCATACTGATACTGCTGAACTACACATGTCCCAGTTTTCATTTGTGAAATGTTGAAGAGCATGGCATCTGCCCTTACCTCCCACGGACAGTCTGTGAACATCATCTAATAGTGAATTAAGATGGCTTCCTGAAGCGTTGCAGTTGTCCAGTAGCATAACCATTTCCCCCTTCCTCTCCCAAAAAAAATGGCAGTCATAGCACAACAAGATTCAGCCTATTCCTCTGATTATAACTTAATTTGCCAGCTCTCTAACCAAGCTCACAGGAAAGGAATTTTTCCACTAGCCTCTGACTAGACAGAATCCCACTTGCAGTTGTCCAGTCCAGGAGATGCAGAGAAATCTGACTCATTGTCAGTCAGTATTTGATTATCCTGATGCATAACCTGTACTCTGGACGAGAGGCCACTATTAGGACAGAACATGGAGAAACAGAGTGGTTTCCAATAGGCAAGAGGTTCAGGCAAACCTGCATTTTCTCATCCTATCTGTTTAACTTATTATATGCAACACTGGATTAGGCTTTGAGGAAGGAGGTGTGAAAATTGGAGGAAGGAACATCAACTGTTTTAGATATGCAGATGAAACCATACTACTAGCAGCAAATAGCAAAGACTTGGAACGGCTATGTAGGAAAGTCAAGGAAGAAAATGCAAAGGGAGGGTTACAGCTGAATATTAACAACAACCAAAAAAAAAAAAAAATGACCACAGATGATTCACATAACTTCAAAGCAGACAATGAAGACACTGAGTTAGCTGAAGATTTCCTATACCTTTCCTCAATCATTAATCAAAATGCAGACTTCAGTCAAGAAGAAGAATGTGACTTGGAAGGGCGTTTATGAAGGAACTAGACAAGATCCTAATACATAGTGATATACCTTTGAATACCGAAGTCAGGAATACCTGCGTCATTATATTTGCAATTTCTGTGTATGATTGTGAAAGCTGAACAGTGAAGAAGACTGATAGGAAGAGAATCAACTGGAAGAGAGTTCTGCAGATATCCTGGACTGCCAAAAAGATAAATAAATGGACCCAAGAGAAAATCTGGGCTTGAGCATTGGACTACAGCTGTGGAAATCAGGGTTCGATTCCCCACTCAACCATGCAAACCCACTGGGTGACTTTGGGCACATCACACACTTTCAGCCTCCAGAAAACCCCATGATAGTTTCACGTTATGGTTACCATAAGTCAGAAACAACTTGAAGGCACACAACAACAAAGAGCAAATCAAGCTTGAACTCCCCCTAGAAGCCAAGATGGCTGAACTGTTGTACATTGGACATATCATGAGAACACAGGACTCACTAGAAGGGATAATATGGTTGGTAAGGTAGAAGGTAGTAGGAAAAGAAGACCACATTACAGGTAAATAGGGTCAATCAAGGGAATCACAGTCCTGACTTTGCAATACCTGGGCAAGGCTATTGACACCAGGATGACTTGGAGGTCTCATTGAAGGAGTCACCATAGGTCGAGGTCAACTTGACAGCAGTTAACCACAACAACAATGTAAGACCCCACACAACCTCATTACCCCTGGACACTTTTTAAATCCAGGAACTTCCTATGAGATTTATAGGAAGCTCAGAGAAAGATTTGATGCAATGAAACTTGCTAGGTAGAGCAGGGCCCCTTTATCAATTGCATAAAATCTCCCTCCCCACTCCACACACACCCTATTAAAAAATTGTTCTTGGCAGTCACAATTCAATAACAAAATTCTGCCTCTTCCCCAGTCACAACTTTACTTGTCAATATATTCACCAAACCCACAGAAACCCAGTTTTCCCCTAGCTTCTTGGTCCAGAGCATCCTCCCTTTAGCTGTCTGGTTCATTATCACTTGCCATGCAGCACTGATGCAGCCATTGTATTGTTCTTCCCTGTTGCCATGCAGTACTTGCTACCTCTTCCCACTATGGGGAAGAGGTAGCACTATATTTCTGCACTATAGGACATCTTCTGCAGTTAACTATCTATGAATGGTCAGCACATTTTTCCCTTTCACAGTATTTGAGAGAGTGGTTTTTGCAAAATGACTGTCTTTCCATCAGAACTGTGACCTATTACAATGATGCTTCCTAGCTGAAATGTGGGATTGCTCTTTTCCAAGGTTGGGCTAGGAGGAAAGGCTGCCAGTTTCCCATTCCACTTTACTCTGGAAGGGATAGCCAAGTTCTTCAGGACCTATACATTCTCAGTGGCTGCTCCTAGGCTCTGGGACTCCCTTCCCAAGGAGGCTAAAATAGCCCCCTCCTTTCTGTAATTATATCAGACTTGTTTTTTAAAAATTTGGAGAGTCCTGCATGGTGCTCCATTGCGCAACAGGGTTCATGGTACAATGACCATGCTGTTGGGTCTGCTTGAACAGTGAGACCAGAGACATAGCTATGTCTCTGCTCCTTTCCTGAGAACACAAACACAGTGCAACATAGCAATTCATCACTACATGATTCTAAGTCAGTTTACAATGATGCAGATACCTTACAGGAATCCAGCTATAGCTTATGTTAATAAACATGCACTGCTTATTGCTTTAGACGCAGAGCATGGCAGCACAGCTTAAACTTTATCAATGCATTAAAGTCTGCAGAAGATGCTGAGTGGAGCCTGGAGGTAAGAGGTGGTGGTCCATTGTTGATCTTCCATTCCAGGATAATCACATGGACTGCAGACTTCAAGATGACCACATTTACTCTTTTTGAGATTGCAAGCATGGCTTATCCTCATCTGGAGTGGCCACCAACCATAATGTGTGAGCCAATTTCCATCATGTTGAAGTGGCAATCTCTTTTACTACTATATTCTGAGGGTTGCAAGATTAAACAAGAAATTTGTTCAGAGCACATGATTATCAAATGAGCAAAAAATATCATAGATTGTCCTAGCAAAATATAAATCAGTTAGATAACATAGACCAGGGGCTCCAGGGGCTAGGAGCTGGAACATGAAATATAAAATAATTAATGGCAAATAAGACCACCATTGGCTCCTAATCATATGGTGTTATGCCACCTTCAGAAGCAGAGTCAGTATAATTCTGAATTCCAGTTGTTTGTATCCTATGAATCCAGCAGAATGTTTACAACAGGACAATTTAACATATCTGGTTTAGTCTGTTAACTCAAAGCTTACAAAAAATAGCTTCAAGGAAAAAAGAGAAGGGGAAAGATATTGTAGAAAGGAAGTAATCAGACAAATCTAGAGGAATTCGGAGAATAGCTGACAGTGCAATCTTATGTTCATTTACCCAGAAATATAGCTCATTTTGTTGAAAGGGGTTACTCCAAACTAAGAGTGAGCTTACAGCCTGAAAAAGGCATGAAAAACAGCTAAAGAAATACATAGATGATTGTTCTGGACTTTTGCTTGAAGGGAAAAAATGCAGAACAGGCAAATAATAGCTAACAATATTTCCAGGAATGAAAGCCATATTACCAAAGAATTGGTGAGGGAAAGAGTTTTTATTTAAACTGTCAGTATTTATTTCAACTGAGAACTTCATACCAAAGCCTGCAATACTACGTTGTGCCCATGGATTTTGAGGGAACGAGACTTTATTATCAAAGGCTATTCAAAGTTCTTCGTGCAACACCAGTTTGTATAAACTTTACATTTGCACAAATTTCTTTTTGCTTTCAGAGACTACTATTTCTTTCAGATGAAGGTAATAAAACTTCTATAGATCAGTAGCTTATTTATTACATCTTTTAAAGTGAAAATAAAGCGTGCTTGAGCAGTGGAAGAAGGTAGCATTGGATAAGGGTCAGACACTACATTCACTTCATAGGTGAGGATAAACAGGGCCAGATTAACAATGGTTCAGTTGAGACAACTGAACCAAGCCCAAGTCTCCTTGGGAATTCCTGAAACATTTGCTGTCTGTTCTTACAAGCCTGGGGCCCATTCACATTACACAATTCTAGCTCTATTATTCCACTTTAACTGTCATGGTTCCATTCCATGGAATCCTGGAGTATGGCGTTTGATGAAGCACTTGAGCTGAGAATTCTAAATGTTTCTCCCTAAACTGCCACTACTAGGATTCCACAGGTAGAACCATAACAGTTAAAGTGCTATATTACTAACAGTGTTATTATTCTATAGCATGAATGGTTTGCTGGATCTGGCCTCTCAAACTATGTCAGAATTTGTGTACACCAGGGTGGGAAAAGTGCATCCTGTTACACACCCTGAGGCCATTTTGTGTCCCCTGTGGCTTCCCTGGGAGTAAAAAAAATGTTTCTTTTGCTCCAGAATGCCCCCAAATACATTCCAGGGGGTGTGAAGGGCATTTCCACCATGTTTCTTAAAAAAGAAATTGCCCCCAGATTCTCCAAAATGTCCACTAGAGGGCATGGGGTGCATTTCTACTACATTGTTTATACCCGATAGGCTAATTTAAATCCAAGAAAACCCCTTTTTGAAAACCAGAACATGATGAATACGCCCCCATACCTCCCAGAAGCATTTGGGGTAGGTAGGTGGCGGGGTAGGTGGGTGGGTCTGTCTGTCTGTCTGTTGGGAAGAGCTGCAACCCTCCAAGGTCTCCTGGGGCTAAAGTGGCCCCCTTGCCTTCCACAGTTGCCCATTCTTAGTGTATAGTGTTTGCCCAGACTGGATGTTTGAAAAGGGAAACAGAGAAGAGGCATTTGGATTTTTTGGAAACAATTCTGCCTCCTTCCACACAATTCACAGGACTATTGATGCTGCTGTGTTCTCCTCCCTACCTCTCATTTGAAAGGCTAGCCACACACCCACCCTTTCTTCTGCTGAGCTTTGCAGCTGCTGCTTCCCCTGAAAAGCTGCTGTTCTCTACCAGTGTTGTGTGATTAAGAGAAGGGTGGTCTTCTCTATTCCATCAGTTGCTGCCAGGCATCCTAAGCACTGTTTCTCCCTGTGTCCAAACTCCAGTGTGCTCCAGGTAGAATCCAGACTTTGGGAGCAGAAATGTCAAGCTGGTATTTTCATTTCATTTCTATACTACATTTCTCCTGGAATGGGACCCAAGGCAGCTCACAAAAGAAATCAATTAAAATCCAACAATACAGTTTTAAAAACAATTAAAATCATCACATGCAAAACAGTATATAAGGTATGCAAAAGTTTAAAACGATAAAGCACACACCCCAGTAAGAAGCTTACCTGCAAGTGATTACATATTAAAAGCCAACTTAAGCTAAAAAAGTCTTTGCCTGCCAGTGAAGGAGAGAAGGGAGAGGCCCAGCATAGCCTCCTGTGGAAGGGAATTCCGGAGGATGGCAGCAGCCACTGATGTCCTCATGAAGCAAGGCTGTGATGGTGGCAGGACCAAGAGAAAGCCCTCCCTGTAGATCTTAAGATTCTGGCAGATTCATATAGCAGTGTGTAATGAAGAAAAGCAACCCCCTTCAGTTTCATCATCACACCAGGTTTCCTTTGTGATCCTGTCAGATTATGATGGTAAAGACGTTATCTGATTTAGGAACAGGTGGGGTTGGAGCAAGTGACTCAGACTCTCCCTAGTCAAACTAGATGCTTGCTTTCCTAAGCAATTCAATTAAAAGAAGCCAAGTTGCTGATTCTGACTTCCCGCTCCTTCCCTCTTTTTTAGTCCTGTTCTGCATCCTTCTCATCTCACAGTTACACCTAGAAGAAGGGAGAGATGAAGTAACCAAGAATCTCTATCTTCCCCTCTTGGAGAAGATAGTTGTTTCCTCTGAATTTCCTAGGGTGGGCTGGAATGACAAAATAGCTGTGCCTCTTCAGTGCTTATCAGTGATGGTTACAATCCCCTTAATCAGGCCCTGAGTATAGAAGAATACTTCCCCACAATAAATGTGTTTGCATAGCAAGGAGGTAGGAAATCATACTTCAGCTTTGGGGCTGCAGCAACAAAAGCACTGCTCTTGATGGTGTCTTAATTTTCCACAGCAAAGGCATCAGCACAGGTTACCTACAAAGATGTGTTTCCTAGATATATAGGTTTTAGACTGTGGAGGGATTTAATTTGGGGTGGAGAATAACTGGCCTTTGGGATGATTTGAACTAAACCTCCCCCAATCTTTTATTGTTGGATGGATTTTGGGGAGCTGTAAGCCAAAACATCTGGAGGCCAAAAAATCCCCATTTCTCATTTAAATGTTAAACACAGGCACCTTGAATTCTTTCAGATTGCTAACTTGCCACAAAGTTGGTTGCCTATGTGTCCACTCACCTAACACAGCTACTGGATCTATACCAATTCATCTGCCAGAGCAGGACAGGTTTTGAGTGAACTAATTAAGGAATTCCACAATAGAAGAACACCACGACCCTACATTCTTGAGTTAGCGATAACATTCAGACCTTAGCATACAACTTGTAGGTATTCACAAAGTAAATCAGTAGCTGCCCAGGGCCGTCAGAGCCAACATTTACTCATTTGGGTACTCTACGTCCCGACCCTGAGGTACAGAAATTGACCTGTCACACAGTTTATTACGTAGCATGGAAAACGTTTTCCTTCTTTCCAGAGGCAAATAACAGCAGGACTGAAGCAACTAATAATGTAAGTGGATCTTGAAATATTATTCTGCACTAAGCATACTGCCCCAGGCAGCTGTGGTGCCTGATATCCTTGGGGATCAGTTAGAGAGTCTTTTCCATGCTCCTGAACCAGATTTCAGTAGATACACCAAGCTAGAGGGGAGTTTAGTTGCTGCAGCTTTACCATTAGGACTAAATTCATTTTGAAATGTCCAAAGAATGAATGCCACAATGTATCAAGTTAAGAAGAACAGGGCTCCAAAGTAGAGCGATGGGCTAGGACTCTGGGAGACCTGAGTTCAAATCCCTATTCAGCCACAGAAAACCACTTGGTGGCCTTGAGCAAGTCACACTCTCTCAGCCTCAGAAGAAAGCAATGCCAAACCTCCTTTGAATAAATCTTGTGGGGAAACAACACCCTACAATAGGGTTACCAGAAGTTACAGTCAACTTGAAGGCACAGAACAACTACAAAAAAGGGCTCTTGTGAAGCAAACATCTAACTACAACACCATATTACACTTCCATCAGTTTCAAATCTCTGTCAGCCAATTCCCCTAGAACAGGAGTGGTCATGGGCAGAAAGCCATTTTGGTCATCCTGTTCCCAAGTGGGCTGCAGCCACCATTTTCCCAAAACCGTTCTTGAACTGCAGTCACTTCCAGTCATTCTTTTTACAGTTCTTGAGTTCTCAGAGTCCCTGAGAAACCAATTAAGCCTTAAACTACCAACTCCTAGAAGTGTTTTGTTGTTGTTATTGGAAACCGCATTTTTTGTTGATTTTGTTTCAAAAATAGGGTTAGAAGTAGGGTTGTGGGAGCACAAGGGTTGGGAACTGGAGGATGGAAGGCTGCCAAATACTCCTGGCCCTGCCCAAAATGACAGGAACACAGTTCTGTCACTGCTTGGCTCAGATGATCAAGGTACCAATGTCAGCTGAGATGTATTAAATGTACCCAGACCAATACAATCTGAAGAAACAAATACAGAAAATGCTGGCTATAACTTCTGACGCTTACTCTGTCAAAACAGGTGCATGACCACAAAAGATCTATAGCAGCAGCAGTGGATTTGGGTGAGGAAAAAAGAGAAATTTAAATCCTTGAGTTCTTGCTTTCTTGGCAGAAAATATTGCACGAGATTTAAGAAGCATGGCTTCTGGCTAATCCAGCTGAAGGCACTTAACCCTTGACCTGGATGTACATTTCAGGGAACTCTCCCTGAGACATTGACATAATGGCTTGTGCTGCTTTGAAGGGCAAAAGAATGGCCAACCAACCAAAGCAACATGCATTTTGCCCCCAAGGAAGGAAAGCAGGTTGGGTAACTGGGTGAAACAAAGATTAGATTCAGATTATATGCAATCTCCAGAGAAGTAGCCAAGGCAGTCCGTTGCAACAAAAACAGCAGAGAACCCTCTGCCACATTAAGACCAATTCATAAGCTTTTGCAGACTTCATCAGATTATGCGCAATGTTTTTTTCACAGTTTAACCTCATCCCTCCACTCTGTCACAAGCTGACCTTTCATATGTACTTATTACTTCTAGACTTTACTCCCATGGCCTCTCTGCAAAACTGTATAAACAGACAGATAAATAAAGAAATCAAAAGTATGCTATTTTTACAAGTGAAAGTGATGTAATGATGTGGATAACCAACAGCTGGATTTTCTCTGATTTTGAACCAGGGCAGTCCCAGGACATTGTGAGGTGAAAGACATTTTCCCCTGTCTTGCTCCATCTATAGAAGCTGATTGGACTGCCACTTCAAAACTAGCAATGGAATAGCATCTTCCACCATACCTGGGGGCAGCAGGCCAGTTTGTGGGAACAAGACAGGTCATGGAGCCAATGCAGGATTAGCCAGAGGCCAAGGAACTAGCATGGCTGCTTGCAACATCCAATTTGAGGCAGTTGCTTCACTCTGCCTAATGATAGGGTCTGTTCTGTCCTGAACATCAGCCAGCTAAAGATGTATTTGTTTCAAACTATATTCACTTGCTCATCTTTTGCATATTCTCCAGAGAGGCTTCTGCTACTGAAGAGAAATATACTGTATGCACACTCTGAGCAGCCTCAGAAAGCTGCCTTTGTGCAGCATTAGAAGAGCGAGTGTTACATAACTATGTCCCTTTTGAAAGTGGTCAACAGTGCTGGGGACAATTACCAAGCAGAGTGTTGAAAGCAGATTATCATCTGTATACAAAAGAAGCTCTCAGTGTCCTTGTCGTTCTTCCATTACTTCAGCTCTCTTCACAGAAAGAGGGAATAGTTGCCAAGGTTGTGCTTCAAGTCTTCTTTGTGCAAAGCTGTTTTCCCTCAATATCCGAGGCAAGAAGTAGAGCATGATATAATTCTAACAAACAGGAGGGGAAAGAAGTGGCAATGTGGTATAGTGATTACGGTGTTGGGCTAGGACCTGTGAAACTTAGGTTCTGATCTTCAGTCAAATACTAATCAGGACTGACGACTTTGCTTCTGATGTCAGACTAGACTAAACATGTTCAGGGCTAAGTCCCTGCAGTCTCCCAAATGGTCTCCTCCAAGTACAAACTAGATCCAGCCCTGTATAATTTCCGTGATCAGATAAAACCGGTGATGTTTAGGGCAGTATGGCCGCAGGCTAATCTAGATATACTCAGTTTCACAAAATGCAGTCAGTCATGAAGGTGACTGGGTAGCCTTGGGCCAATCAGCCTTTCTCAGCCTAACTGACCACAGAAGGTTATTATCAAGATATCACATACTGAAAAAGAAAAGAAAAAACACAAATAGTAATTTGCCCAAGGTCACTAATATGACAGCCACTATAGTACAGTGGTTTGCAAGTGGACTAAGACTCCAGGTTTGAATCCCCAATCAGTCATGGAAACCTGCTGAGTGACCTTGGGCAAGTCACACTGTCACAGCATAAGAGACAGCAATGCCAAGTCTCCTCTGAATAAATCTTGCCAAGAAAACTCTAGGATAGGGTCATCAAAAGTCAGAGTTGACTTGAAGGCACATAACAATAAAAGTAACAATTAGAAACAAACCATTTAGAAGCAAACTATGAAAACAATTAATGTATGAATCAAGGTATTATATTCAAAGACACATAAGCTTACAAAGACAGGACAATACTATGTACCACCTAGAGCCGGTGTGAAGTTGTGGTTTGAGTACTGGATTATTCCCCACTCAGTCATGGAAACCCATTGAGTGATTTTGGGCACATCACACACTCTCAGCCCCAGAAAACTCTGTGATAGGTTTGCCTTAGGGTTGCCATAAGTCAGAAATGACTTGAAAGCACACAACAATAAGAACAACAACAACTTGATGGGGGCACTTTGAGTGTGCATTCCTGGATTGTTGAGGGTTGGACTTGATGGCCATTGTGGTCTCTTCCAACTCTATGATTCTATGAGTAGGTAAACATCGTGCTTTGAAAGACAACAAAGGACTAATCAAGGGTCTTTTCTAATTGCTTCTACTTGATTTTTTTTCATTACTTGGTTAATCCTTTCCCTTTCCCCCATTTGGCTGCAGAGTCTTCCCTCTTTGGAACCATGTAAGATACTCTAAATACCTTTAAAGGAAAGTCATCTGATTCCTCAGAAAAGGAACATTAAGCTTTCCCTCCCCACTATCAAGAAGTGAAACAGAAAAGTAGTCAGTACGACTAGGTTACATTATTTTCCATATCATGTCACTGGGTTGCCTTTAGGCATTCCTCCCCATTAGTCATGCTGGTAAGGCCAATGGGAGTTCCAATCCAACAGTCTCAGGAGACCCACACCTTGCTCACCCCTCCCTTAAACTACTAAGAGAAATGAGTAAGGAATCTCTTCAGAACTGTGGATGTCTAGTCAAAAGGCAGATGGGTACCACATGTAGGACCATTCTAACACCTCTTGGAATCAGAGGCAGCACTTTCTTTGACTTTCCTCTATTATTTCTCTGACTGTTGTCACAGAATGTCCTTCTCTTTGTGTCTCCTAATTTGTAGAAGGTCAGAGGAAGGCCATTATTTGGCTAAATGTGCAGACAGGAAGGATTCAGGGTCCATGGATTTGATTAGCAGGCATTATTTTCTTTTTGCCCATATCTTGATAGCACATTGGGCTTTGCTCCCATCAAATTTGCCTCCTGGAGAGGCATACAGTGTATATTTAAAGTATGTGAGACAGTAAAAACAGACTATCTACCATTTCCCTTCTTAAACAAGTACAAGCACTTGTACTTCAAATGTGTCTATTATGAGAATAATTGCAACAGTGTTTTGGAAGTCAATGGCACCATGCCACTTCCCACTTCAAAGCAGTAGCGTGATTAGCAAGATTTATACCACAAAAGAATTTGAAAATACAGCTGTCTAGTATCAGACAATGCCAGAGCACTAAGTACCTGCATGTCAGCAACATCTGAAGAAAATGAGGTTTTGCACCGCAGAGAAAAGTACTAGACTAGCAGAACCCGAGGGTCAAACTGCATGATATAGGAGACACCTATCATCCATCTGTGTTCTTCTTAGATATACATGGACAGGCCTGTTCTACATTGGGGCTACACACGCTTATTCTGAAATAGGGAAAAAACAGTCCCGCATGTTTATGTGAAGTGTTTCACCAATCATGTACTCTGACCCTAAGATAAATTTTGTGCAAAAGCCTAATCCTGTCTGAAGGCTGCTTTTACATGTCATGATTTTATGGTGTTAGAACATTCCTGGAAGTATTAAGTGACTCCAAAGTCTGCGAGCATAATGAAGGAAGGAGAAACATATACAATGAGCTGGAGGCAAGTGGCAGGCTCAACATATACCTGTGTGTAGGAAGAGCCAAGAGGGTCAGAGTAGGCTAGACAGCTTCTTCCCAGACAGAGAATCATCAGGTGACAATTCTAAAGTGAGAAAGAGAGGAAATGAGAAGATTATTCCCAACCCCTTTTGAAGTGAATTTAAGTAGATCAGAATCAGATCTGCTGGCAAGGAAGAGACTATCTGCAAGCTGACAGACCTGCAAGCAGATCTACTGGGGAAAAAATGAGTATTTTCACATTGTCAGTTCAAGCTACAGATATACTATAGGGGAGTAAATACACTTCTTTGTTATGGTACTTTTATGTCATATGAACACAGTTCCATACTCTACAACTCTCCTGATTTGGAAGTGACAGTACTAATTAACCCTTTGCTGTCCCACTTTTTCAGTGGCTTTTCAAATGTTCCAGTTTCTTTCTCCTCCTCTCAATTTCCCCCCTCTGTCCTCAGCTTACTTCAAGTGCTGCAAACTGAATACAAAGTGCAAAAGCAGTCTGCGGTCAATTAATTCAGAAGGAGAAAGAGGAAGGGGAGGAAAATTGTTCTTCCCTGTAGACTTAGGCCAATGCAAACTGCTACAGCCTTTTCTACCTTAAAAACCCAGAGTCTGAAACTAGCCAACTCATCTATGGGAGTTCTCATGTCTTTCTATGGGGCCTTCATGTACCCAAGACATTGAGACACAGGTTGCAGTGATACCACCATCCCATTTTTATTAGCACTCTCTGTTCTGTAGTACAACTGAAAACATAACCTTTACAGTCATTAAACAAATTCACCTTTTAAAAGGGAGGCAATGCTTCTATCTTAAATGGTATTCTCCATTGCAAATTATTAGTGCATGCATTAAAATTCTCCAGAAAGCAGTCCTTCAATGGCATTTGTATTTTGCCAGCTTTTTCAGAGATCTCTGCCCAGGACTCTCAGAACTTGGATTTTAAAACCTCAATAGATTTCTGGGCTTATCAAGTTCAGCTGCCATGATAACATCAGCACCTGTGGTCTACACTGTACATTATTTCACTAATTACATTTTGGATTACATGTAAATAGTGTGCTGTTCTCACCTTCTTAGTGGGTTTTAGATATAACTCAAGCAGAGTTTAAAGTGGGAACAAAAAGCACCAAGAATGAAAATAGGATCTCATATCTCTGTGCTTTGTAAACGCTTAAAAATAATTTTACTCAGCATCAATATATTTAACAAGCAGATATTTTCTTCATGCGACTATAGGTTTTGCTCACTGAATAGTAAGCACACCTATAACACTGTAAATTAGCACAGGCTGACTGCAGTCTTTTACTACACATCATTATATGGCCTGCGTACTGGATGTCAGATATACATAAAGAGCATCACATCGAATTAAGTTGTGAAAAGCCATCTGGATCCAGCATGGATTAAAAAGTATTCAAATTCAGTATTAATATATTTGCATTGATTTCCTCAAGGCCACTTCCATGCGGGCAAGCTTTAACACTGCTTTTCAGTTATCAGCTAGATATAGAATTAAAATTGAGGTTCTACTCAGAGAGCTAGTGTGGTGCTTGAGTGCTGGATTTCTGCACCACACTATTATAGTGTTATTATTCCATTTTCAACATCGTATGGAATCCTGTGGTTTCCAGTTTAGGGAGGGGCATTTAGAACTCTCAGCCAGAGAGCTCTTTGGCCTCAGTAAACTACAAACCCCAGGATACTGAAAGTAGAATAACAACACTGTAATAGTGTAGTGCTGGTTATTACCTTTAAAGCCCTTCATGGCTTGGGGCCAGCCTACCTGTGGGATCGCCTTCTCCCATATAATCCGCCCTGCACATTAAGGTCCTCTGGGAGGAATTTACGGCAGCCAGTTAGAACTAGGTTGGCTGCGGTTACCCAGAGGACCTTTTCTTCTATTGCTCCCAAGTTATAGAATGGCCTGCCGGAGGAGACCCGGCATATTACCAGTCTGGACTGCTTTAAAAAAGCGGTCAAGACTGATCTCTTCTGACAGGCCTTCCAAGATTGGCATTTCCATCGCCTCCCATCAATTGTCTTCTTGTTTTCTTAATAGTCAACTGATTGACTGTTAATTGTGTGTTTTAAGGGGTTGGTTTAGGTGGGTTGGTGGATGGTGAGGACTGGGCATGTTTTTAATCTCTTTTAATGTATTTTATGTTGTTCGCCGCCTCGATCCTTGTGGAGAGGCGGGATAAAAATAAATTTTATTATTATTATTATTAGTGCAGAAATGGCCTGTGACTCTGGAGAGAAGGGTTCAAATTCTAACTCAGCCATAGAAACCCAGTTGGTGACTTTGGGCAAGTCACACTCTCTCAATCTGAGAGAAAGGCAAGGGCAAGCCCCTCCGTCCAACTCTTGCCAGGAAAACCAAATGATAGGGTTGCCATAAGTTGGAAACTATTTGAAGGCACACAATGAAAGTTCCATTCAGTAGTGCTCTATTGGTAGAGCTCAGTTGAGCCTCCACCTGAACCTTGCCACCTTACTTTCCGTCTCGGTCCTGGTCTCCCCTGCCCCATCCTGTCCCATCCCCGCCAAGCCAGAAAGTGCTGAGCCAGTACCGTGCCACCAGCAGCCTGGCAAGATGCCAAAAACGATCACCGTGAGAGTTACCATCATGGAGAGTGCTCTATTCCAACACCAATTACTATTCTGTTTCTATTTTTTCTTGAGCATACAGGCTCTCTTACATTATGTCACTGCACAATTGGAACCAAATCATTTTAATGTTTAGACTACACAGATACTTAGAATAGAGAAGTGTTGCTCTCAAGCATGTATAAACAAGGGTATAGATATAGAGGGGAAAATGAGGACAGTGGCCTCCCAAAATAATTCTGTCCCCTAATTAAATTTTCCTTCTATTCCCAAATTTCTAGTATTTCACAGAGTGAGATACTGAAAATGGTTCACATAGAGCATATCAATATGATATCAGCATATCATAGAGCGTATCAATAGAGCATATCAATTTGTGACTATATTCCCTCTGTTATTTTTCCTGCCCCTTTTCTTTGGACACTTGGTCTGTATGTCTAAATGCTCAACTGAAGTTTTAACTTACTGAAATGTTCGGAATTTGGGAAGTGAAGGCAAAGTTTCACTGGGGAGTAGAATTCTTAAGGGGGAGCAATGTCCTCATTTTGTACCCCCATAGCAACTTTGCTGTAAATGTGATTATTTGGTCTTCTGCAATTCAACCTCCAAATAGTAAGGGTGCAGAGAATGGGAACTGGTTCACTTAGTTTAGAGCAATTCTATGGCTTGAAAAATGCCTACCTTTAATTGAAAACAATAGTTTTTTATTGTGGTGCTGCAGAAGTTATGCCTGTGTGACAAAATAATACAAAGAAGGCTTTGTATTTAGAAATACTCAGCTGATACAAACACTAATTCTCAAAAGGTTTATTGGCATAGTCCCCTGCAAGTGGAAGTAGGTCTGTGAGTCTAATCAGGGAGATAACCTTGTGGAATGCAGGTACTCTTACTGTCTGTATGGCAAGAGTAAAACATATTTATGCACTCTGCTTCTTCATATTTCATCTTTGCTCCAATGCTGGATAAAACCCATTCCCAGCTTTCATACCACTACATAAATGTTTGAAAATTTTAAAAAAAATCTACAAAATGCAGGACATAACTCGAAAGGAGAAAGGTTGATAGCCTCAAGCCCTAAAGCATTAAAAATAGTATCACACAAGGGTGTAGCTACAGAGAAGACAAAATGAGGACCTTGCCACTCCCAAATAAGAGTTCTGTCTCCCAGCCCATGATATTTGCCTGTGTTCCCCAAATTTCTAGCATTACAATAATTTAAAATGTCAGTTGAGCATTCAGAAACACAATTTGCTGTATATGCTCATGTATAAGACTAGAAATTTTAATCAAACAAAAATCAACCTAAAAAACCTGGATTGACTTATCCACAAGTCAGTGTGAGTATTGGCCATTTCCGCATGAGGGAATTAAAACGGCACAGTGCGTCCTCTCACGGAAGTTGTCTGCACCTTGGAGGCTAGGTCTGGACTACTTACCTCAGATCTGCACCTCAGTCCGCTCCAAAACGCCCCCAACTGGTCCTCCAGCTTGCTTTTTAAAGAACAGTAGGAAAGCGTTAATTTTTCGGAGCACGCCATTGCGTACCTGCTCCCTTGTGCAGATTTGCAGGCTCGCACCAATGCGAACCTGCGATTTGTGGAGGGCAGGCTTTAGGCATGGCGAGCTTTGCGGTTGGTCGGGACCCAGGAACAACCGGAAACCACCATTTTGGAAGCCGGAGCAATGCGGATCTAAGACCTCGCACTGCTCCGATTCACCGTGGACGAGACGAGGAGCCCTGTGGAAGGGCTTAAGGGACAGTCCGTGTTGGTCTGTGCCCAGAAGATCCAGTAAGTACCGGCACGGAGCGATTCCTTCGCCTCGTGCAGAAATGGCCATTGTAACTTAATTCTTACCAAAAAAAGGAACCCTCCTCTTCTCTGAGTAAAGTGGCAAAAGGCAAAATCTTAGTCTGTCCCACAAGAACCTAAAAGAAGCACTGCCTCCCTCTCGTGTATTTAGCTTAAACAGCACCTAGTGTCAGTGTGGAAGTTGTGCCCCTACCTTCTTACTCCTACCACTACATGCAGCTCCTACTTGCCCCACCCAAGATACATCTCTGCCCCCTCTAGTCTCTCTACCATGGAACTGCTTCTGGCCTTTTTGAATGCCTGAGCAGGAAAACAGCACTGGCAGAAGCATCTCTTTGGTGCTTCCCCTCAAAGGAGCACCAAGAGAGTAGAAGGGACTGGTGCTTCTTTTAGGGCCATTTCCACACGAGTCTGTTATAGCGCGATGATTCCACTTTCAACTTCCTATCGAATCCTGGGGTTTGCAGTTTTGGGAGGGGCCAGCCGGCCCCTCCCAAAACTGCAAACCCCAGGATTCCACAGGAGGTTGAAAGTGGAATCATCGCACTATAACAGACTCATGCGGAAATGGCCTAGGTTCTTCTGAGAGAGACTAAGGTCTCACCTTTTGATACTATTCAGAGAAGGGATAATTGCTTTTTTGATAAGATACTGTACCTTAAGTTTTATCAAAAAGAGAACTATCCCCTTCTCTGAGTAGAGTTACACAAGGCCTTCTGAATTCCTGGGTGGGAAAATGGTGACGGTGACAGATAGGAGCAGCTGATCCCCTGAGGCAGTGTTGTTGCTTTCCTCTCTCTGTGGAATGACTCTTGACTTATCCATGTGTCATATCAAAATCCGTAAGTTTAGCCCCCAAATCTGCCCTCAACTTACACACAAGGTCAACATACACAAGTATATACGGTAGGTATCCAAAGCAAGGGAACAGACAAAGTTACCAAGGGAACACAAACACAGTAAATGTAAGAATTCTAGCTGTGAATGATTTTCAGTGGCTCACTCTCTCCAATATCGTAGAATTTGGGGGCAAAAGGAAATTTTCATTTGTGCAGCAGAACTCTTACTGCAGGTCAACATCCTCACCCTGCATAGAGATGCTGGAACATAAGAATCTAATCAAAAGTCTACCTTAGTCTAGCATCCTTCTTACCAATGATGGTTAACCAACTGCCTCTGAGAAACCTGCAACCCAGGGACCCATTCTCTCCTCCTATTAGGGCTGACCCAAGCCTCTGGTATAGCAGAAAATGGTACCTCATCACCCAGGTAAAAACACATAGCAGCCATTACCAGCCAAGTTGTTTCAGCAAATATGGTGGAAGATCCAATAGATGCATGCTCTTCTCTGGCAATAAAAATACAGCAATTGCAAAGCAAGTAATAATTTACTACTCCTTTATGATACCTCCCCCAAACCTGCTGCTTAAGGTAGATACCTCCCTTTGCCTACACCCCTGCTTGCTGCAACTTTCCAATAAGTGCTGCAATCCAGAAACTCATTTAGCTCCTCATCTGAGGTGTGTTCAGGTGTTCTGAATTAAATACACTCTTTAGTCCAACTTTGTTGCTTTGCTCACATGAAATGCATCAGAGATTCTTCTGCAGGTGGGGAGACCCTCCTCATAATTCTGAATCTGATCTTCCGATGTTCTGCCTTGAATGAAACGTCTCCATAGATATAAGAGGCTTTCTGTTTCAAAGTTGTTTCTTTTCATGTGAGCACAGCAACAGAAGGAATGGTGCCAGCACGGTCCCTTCCTCCTGTGTTAACCTTTGTATAGGATGCCTGAATTGGGGGAATCAAGCTAAGGGTGTTTCTGCTCAGAAAACAGAGGGATGATCCTGCTAGCAGTTAAAAGGCACTGTGCCACTATTCCATCTTTTTCTCCTGAACAGATTTTTCCATGGTGAGGGGAAAAAAACCTGACAATCTGGAAGAACAAGGAGGAAGTTACAGCTAGAGGATAACATTGTCTGAATACCCCATAAAATTCAGTGACTGAGGTGGGGCAAGGGTGTGATAAAACCTTCATCTGAAACCGCTCCTAGACAAATATAGTTTTTTCCCCCTAGCACTAGCTGGATCAAAATTAGGTTTACATTTAGAATAATTTGAGGCAAGGATTTTATGATACCGTCACCCTGCCTCATTCAGCTAATTTTCTTCCTCATAATTACTTTGTTTGCTCATCATTTCTTCCATTTTCCCCCCTCCTATTGCAGTGGTTGCTAGTAGATCTGGGCCCATTTGCACTACACAGTTAAAGTGCTATGATTCCACTTTAACTGTCACGGTGTCATCCGCTGAAATTCCGCAATGTGGAATTTAGGGAGAGGTGTTTAGATTTTTCAGCCAGATAGATCTAGAGCCTCACCAAACTACAAGCCTCAGGATCTCCTAGAATGCTCTCATGAAGTTAAAGTGGACTCATGGCACTTTAATTGTGCAGTTTGGCAGGGCCCCAGCAGTGGAAATCACAGAACCCTCCAGATATTGTAGGACTGCAACTCCCAATGTTCCTCACCATTGGCCATGCTGGCTAAAGCTACCAGGAACTACAGTCAAACAACATCTGAATGACAACATGATTCCCATCACTGTTCTAGACAGAAAGCCCCTAAAAATTAAAAGGCACTGTATATGGAAGCCAGCATGGTGTGGTGATTTGAGCATTAGACTGCAATTCTGGAGACCAGGATTTGAATCCGCACTTATCCATGGAAACCCATGCGGTCCTTAAGCAACTCACACTCTCTCAGCCTCAGGCAAAGGCAAAGGCAACACCAAGGAAACCCCGTGACTGGTGTACCTCAGGATCCTGGTAAGTGAGAAACAACTTGATGGCGCAGCAGCAGCAGTAACAACAACACTGCATCTATTCTGTTGTCCATTTCCTGGTAAGAAAAAGAAGACCTGGGTAGTTGATTGCACAGTAAAAAAATACATTGTCTAGAAGCAGTCCAAAAATTCCATTCAAAAGATTGAACAACTGGTCAGCGCCTTATAAATATGTTAGCTCTGTCACAAGTTCTAGCATGTCCTTACCACTTTGTCATGACTGAAACCTACAGAATCCTGAGTTACTTAGGGCCTCTCTGCTCTACCCTGTTATAGCGCTATTATTCCACTTTCAACGTCCTGTGGAATCCTGGGCTTTGTAGTTTACTGAGGCCCAAGAGCTCCCTGGCTGGAAATTCTAAAGGCCCCTCCCTAAACTGCAAACCCCAGGATTCCATAGGATGCTGAGAGTGGAATGATAGCACTATAACAGTGTAGGGCGGAAGGCCCTGAGAGCTCGGGTCTGAGTGCAGGAGATACCCTTGAGGAGTCCGCCACCTGGAGACGGTAATACCCTGGCAAGAAAACCCATTCAGGGCGAGCTGACTCGGCACCCTGTCGCCGAAGACCAGCGGGGACGAATGAACTGTATTTCTGAAATATTCCTAGGCTGCTCAGGGATGTGCAGCTTCCTTAGGCGCCTTCTCCTGCTTCGATTCTTAGGCGCGTGAGAAAGCTCGTGCAAAGCGGGGAAAAGGAAAACGAGACGCCACCGGCAGAGGTTGCTGTGTTACTCCGGGAGGACGTCAGTGGGGGACGGAACCTTTAGCGACCGCGGGAGAACGAGGGTGGGCCGCGCAAGGCGGGGCTACGCCGCGTTGCAGCGCTGCCCCTTTTGTCTGCGGGACGCTATAAATGCCGTCCCGAGCGCGCTCGCAGGGGAGCGCCGCGCTGGGCTTCGGGAGGTCCGGTGCGCGTGAAAGATTGTTTTCGAGGCGGCTCCAGGTAAGACGGCAAAAACAGTGGCCCTGCCCACCTCCCTGCCTCCTTCTTTCTCTCTAAGCGAGTTGGTTCTCATATTCTGTTATCGTCCGTCCTCGTCTTTCTTCGTGAGCTGCAACGGCTGGTCTAAGGCCATTTCCACACTGGACTGATACAGTGCTATTATTCCACTTTCAACATCCTATGGAATCCTGGGGTTTGCAGTTTAGGGAGGGGCCTCGGTATTCCATAGGATGTTGAACGTGGGATAATAGCACTGTAACAGTCTAGTGCGGAAATGGTCTAAGTAGCTATCAGCCGTGCTAGGAGCCTTTGTAGGGGAGGTTTGGGCTTCGGGGGCCGCACCTTGAATTTCTTTAGGGAGAATTTTCAAAAAACTTTATTTCTCACGCCACGAGTGAATCTTCACCCCGTTGGGATTCTTCCACAATTTCCCCCCCGCGAACATGCCCCTTCGTTTGACCGAGAAGTTGCGCTCCTTCGCGCTAGTTGTGCTTGACTTCTGCTGGGGTGATTCCGTGCAGAATCTCTGCACATGCTTAGAGGCACGCGTTGGTTCACTCTTCCTGTTCTAGACCTCACCTCACCCTGCGTCCTCAAACAGAGTAAGGTATTCTCTCTCCCTTTTCTCCTCCGGGGGAGCTTTTTTGAACTCGAGCGCCTACCGCTAAGAAACAAATCGACACCCCTTGGCTGTTTTCCCCCACAGTTCTGCAGCAGAGAGTCCAACACTCTTTAGTGGCCACGGCTGTTGGAGGAAACCTGGGCCTCTCTTTCATCTGCACGCTTTTTTAAAATCACGGTTTTACTTTTGCTCCGCCCTTCTGAGTAAATTTTCGGAAACCTGTGATGCTATTTCTGAGTCGGTGTTTAGCTAACCCGGTCTTCAGCATGCTGGCTTGTGAATCTGTTTTGTTGTAAACTGGCTGCGTCAGACCAAAAGGCCCCTCTAGTCCTGCACTGTGCTGCAGAGCGGCCAAATCAAGTAAGTACCTAAAAGAATTCCACAGGCGGGACATGTGGGCGAGAGAGTCCTCCTGCTCTTCTTTCCCAGCAGTAGTGGGGTGTGGAGAGGAGCACTGTTCCTCCATCCTTGGCCTCTTAGTGATTCTCCTGGGTCTGGTGATGTGAATGAATGACGGCACAAAAACTTGTGTGTTTTCTCTCATGTGCGTCCACATCGAGGGGGAAGTCTCTTTTCAGAACTTGGGAAAGAGTTCATAGGTTGGAAAACTTACTTTTCTGGGCCACAGCTCCTCCAGACAGCACCAGCACTTTTCCAACTTTGGGAGTAAATCCCTACTGTACTTTGGTGCCACTTGGGCCCCATTCTCTGGAATCTTGGGATTTGTAGTTTACTGAGGTGCTGGGAACTCTGCCCTGGAATTCTAATGCTGTAGTTCAGGGATATGTACTAGAGAGTTCAAAGTTCCGTTGTTGTGTGCATTCAGGTTGACTTGTGACTTCATAGTGACTCTAGGATAGGGTTTTCTTGACAAGATTTATTCAGAGGAGGTCTGTCATTGCATTCTTCTTAGGCTGAGAGAGTGTGATTTGCCCATGGTCACCCACTGGGTTTCAGTGGGTAAGTAGTGTTCAGACCCTGCTCCTCCAGTGTCCTAGCCTAGTATTCAAACCACTGTACTGCTCTGGCTTTCTTAAGTACTGTGTGTTTGTGTGTGACTGTCCTCAAATTTCCTGTTGACATATGGTCACCCCATGAATTTCACAGAGTTTTTCTAGGCAAGAATGCAGAGATGGCTTTGCCATTGCCTTCGTCTGAAATACAGCCTGCAGCAACTGGTATTCATTGTCTCTTAACAAACTGCAAATCCCAGCATTCCATAGGGGAGTCATGGCATTTAAATTGATGTCAAACTACTATCAATGCATTGTGTAGATATACCCCTAATTCAACAATCATAATATATAGACACCTGCATGGTGTAGATTCAGAGAGCTGCTGTTCTGCTAAGACTTTGAGAGTCCTTGTGTTCAGTTGCATGAAGCAACTTGGGGTTTTTTCAGATTGGGTCTTGGATCCCCCATACAGAAGGTACTACTGCAGCACTGCATGTAGTTTTATGCATACTCTGTTCTGTTTCTATAGCTGTTCACTGATATCTGGGAAGTTCCCATGTTCCTATTCTGTGAAATGCCTCTCTAAATAGACATGGATTAATTAGGAAAAGAACATCTACCTGCTGTAAACCCTTTAACAGAAAAGCTAAATGATGTAGATAATGGGGCTAAGTCACATGCCTTAACGGCAAGTCCAAATCACCTGCTTGTTAAGTGCTTAATTCTCTTGAACTCAAACTTAGTTTCTACCAGATTTAAGATGTAATAATGACAAGTTTCAGTTTCCCAAATAGGTCCTGCTACCTAATGAGAGAGTAAATAGAATGTTGTTGCTGCAAAATCAGTTTAAAGAAAGTGGCCCTTTAAGCTTTTTATCCCAGTGAAGAAAAAAAATATACATTGGCTATATAAAATGATAATAGTAAATCTTGGCTGATGCATTGTATGTTTGAGCCAACCTTTTGTGAGAAGCAATGTATGATTTTTCCCTTGCTCTGCAAGGCTTTGCAAATCTCACACAGTTTTTTACTTCCATACTTTTCAAATTCATTTTGTTTGGATTTGACTTCTTTCTTAAACCTTTGTAAGATTTTCTGGAATGCCTTTTCAGTAAAGAACAGAGCATGCAACCTTGTAACAAACAAGGATAAAAACAATATAGGGATTCCTGAAATTACTGCTACAGAAAATCGCTCTGTTTTTAGGATGAATTCCTATTCTGTGCGTAATACAGGTTCTGTCATGAAGAATTGCCAAAGTAAGATGGAAAATGGAAGGCTGTTACCTCCTGAAGACATAGCTAAAGAATTATGCAACTATCATATCTGATTCATTGAACTTGTTCTACAGCTTGGTTGCTACAGATTATTGTCTGGATGAGGGCTTCTGTCGCAGTCTATGGGTTAGTGTTCTTATTGTTTTGGAGTGACTGAGTAACTTGGACAAAATGTACACTAACATATATTTCATGCTGTTGTTACCCTGCTTTCTGGTGACAAACATGCTCAAGGCAGCATGCAGTGCAAAAGTGTACATCACATGAGATGGGGGGGGATACTGCTGCAACCAGGAAAATAAATATATATGAATGTAATAGTATTTGGACAAAGTCCATCAAGCTCAAGAATTAACACACCACTCATAAAAATAATTGGGATTGAAAACCAATGAAGAGTTAAATCTGGCTGCTCCTTTTTAGCATAATGAATGGAACAATTGTAGAACATCTGTTACAGACCTTCTGTTCTGAGAAACGCAGGGAGAAAATACCTTTCATTTTTGTAGCTCATTACAATTTACAGTACAATTACCTTTTACCACTGGAAACAGCCATTGCAATACAAGTCCAAAGTATATGCAATTTCAGTTGACATGTTTAGTTGACAAGTCTAGTTCTAATGGAGAACCTGGTCAGAAACAGGACTGCAGGATAGGTTTTTAACATCTTATTAGCCTCTCATCACCAGTGGAAGCTCTCTTCCTGAGATAGGAAGGAAGGATTTCTTTTGAGACCATCACATTTATTGGAAGGGGAGGTAAGATGTGAGAAAGAAAGTTTAAAAATATCGTATTGGTACAGGTTTCCTCTGCAAGAGAAACAACATTAGAATCTTCTAATGACTATGACTATACTTGGTAATTGCATTAGCACATAATTTCCATAAATATGGTAGAAAGGTTTGCTCATCAGCTGAATCACTGGAAAATGGTGATTATCAAGATCACTGTTACACTCAAACAGGTTGTGTTGGAATTATGTCTTATGATGGCATTAACTGATTGCAAGGGGAAGAATGGGCTTGGTAGCATAATGATGGGATTCTCATTATTGATTTCAAGTCAGTTGAATAAAATCTCTCTGTGTTGATACCCTAAACCAACAGAAGTTACAAATTAGAAATTTCCTTTCTTGGTGATCAGATGGAAGTATGTGGGCAAAAACAATTGTTATTGTCATTCATTTTTTTCTTGCCTTTTTCTCAGTAATGAGACTGAAAGCAGCTTCCAAAAATGAAAATAAATACAGTTAAAGGCACTTAACAAAGATATAAGTAAAAACATGTAGACATGTATTGTTAAAATACAATTAAACATGTTTCTTGGCAATCTTGTTGCCTATCTCTGGCAAAGGAAATTCCCATGGTGACTGGGAAAGGTGGCTGATCATGCAAAGAATTCAGAAAAATTAAATTTTAGGGCAGGAGTTTAATTTTTTTTCCAGCCAGCATGGCAACTGGCTATGCTATCTAAGGAATTCTGGGAACTGCAATACATCAAGTTCTTCCCAAGCTCTACATTTACAAAGTTATTTTTGTGGTCCTAGACAAGAGGAGAACCATCCATTTCTTAAGACGTCTGTTTGAGAGGATCATTGAACACAGATCATGCTGCTGTTTGCTGCTGATCATGGTTACTTTACCTGATAGCCCTAAAGAGTGTAACCATCAGAATATTGCTAGGTTAGGATACCTAGGTGATGGACTTGTGAGGCTGTCTTAAGCACAGTGGCAGAATACATCCTGAAAGGTCAGGAAATTAGGCACATTTACCATATTAATTTGTTTGTCATTGAGAGCTGTCAGTAGGGAAAGCATTCAGTTTCTAAAATAAAGGCTATCGTACCTAGTTAACTTCTGATGGAGCCTTATTTGTATGTGGCAGAGCCTAAGAATATATGCACACAACCAGGAATTTGGCAAGATCATTAAACTACTTATTTTTATCGTTGTTGCTATTGCAAAAGCAATATCATGAAAAGAAAGCAATAGCGTGAAAAGAATGCTATCTGTAATTCTTGGGTATTTGGTACCAAAGTCTTTGTTTCGATTGATGCATGCAGTGTCTGAACATGGTACAAGACCTGGATCTTCATGGCTGGAGTATTCAAGGAGTTGTGGTACCAAAAGTAATGGCTAATCTTCTGGCCTTCTGAACTAGTGAGTGATTGTACTATTAGAAGCTTGGCTAATATGCTGTGCATATTTTTGTGCAGGAAAAGGCTGAGTCGCTGAAAGCCTGTCATGAAACTCAAGAGACTGCCTATCTGGTAAAGGCTATCTCTATCATCTTACATGACAAGAGACAAGTATTCTGCTAGGCATTTTACCCAACCATTTTCTTCTGAGAGGAAAACCCATTTTTCTAACCTGAAGAGTAACTGCTTAGATGTTAAATGTGGGCTTGTAAAAGAGTTACCGAAAGGTCTCTTGACCTTGCCCTGCTGGCTACATCTAGATCACTCAGTGCAAAAGTGAACTAGCAAACTAGCATTGACTGCAGTTTAACATACACATCCAGGCACTGTTGTGTCAGTGAAAGAATTAAGTGAATAGTGCTTAGAACTCAGTTATAATGAACACAGTTGACCTAAATATCTGACTAAGGTTTAGTACCTCCTGAGCTGCTTCCCCATACATATTTATATAGGCATATCTCTACAGGAAAGAGATCACCAGTGAAATACTGACTTCAACCAAAAGCTGAAACATTTACTGTGGTAAGCCAACATGCTTAGAGCTAAAGCTTGAAACTCAGGCATAAATCAGGCAGTGAGATGTTAGCGTTACAATTAATTATTCCTCACTACCCAGTATTAAAGAGCCCTAGAAAGAGAAATTAGTATCTCTTCCCATTTAGTCTCTTGTTTTAAAATTAGTTTTGTCACTGAAAACAATCTAACATGCTAAATGATGACTATGGCTTTGTTTACTAGGAGCATTTATTCTAGAAAGCAAGTGATGCGTAGAAGCCCTTGTTCAGCAGTACTGCCACTTGAGTGTCTTGAACAGTACTTGGGGATAAGCAGGCAAGTCAGAAACAAAATTTTGATTTCAGGCCAGAAAGATGGCTCTGCATGGGACTTGTGTTTACATTAACATGCATAAGATTATGCTTTAAATTGGATGTGGCCTCTTGCTGAAGCTAGAGGTCAGGTTCTGGTCCTGCATGTGCTACAGAACTGCAACCACCATTTTGTGTGGGGAGAAATTAGCATTCCGTTACTTCTGGTCACTTTGAGAGGCATTGTGGTGGGACTTGGTTGTAGGGTTTCCAAACTAGGAACTGGAGAGGGCTCCTGTACCTCTCTTGTTTGTGTAAAAGAGGAGATTTTGGCAAGTGTTGCTTGTCATGCAACCAGATAACAAGCAAAATCTGTTGAAATTCTCTCAACAACTGTTAAAGATACAGGAGCCCTCTCCGGTTTTCACTTTGGTAACCCTGTTTTCATTTTGTGTTGGGTTGGCTGGCTTGCAGGACTATTTTCAATCAAAAACCGGCTCCAGAAGCTGTAACCCCTGTTGGTAATTTCCACTGACAGAAGTTTCACTTATGGGAAGTCCTTTTCAATGTCCTTTTAAAAAATGAGGTGTAGCAGTAGGGGTGTGGGTGTGTGTGCGCGCACACACGCTCAGAAGCGAGTCCTGCCAGAAAATAAAGCTCTCTTTCAGGCTTAGGAGCTGGCAGAGTGGCTTTAGCACCTGACAGGTGTTGTCTTTGCTGCCATCCCTGCTGCTGTTGAGGCACATAAAGCCCTTTTCTTATGCTGCCATGCTGCTGCTGCCTCCTCCTCTTCCAACATCTGGCTGATAAACAAGATATTGGCCACAGACTGGATTTTTCCCTCCCGTTGAAAAATGTTTTGTTTTGGGTTTTTTGGCTGGAAACCTTTGATAGCGAGAAATGCTGGGAGCCCAAGACCTACATGGGATCTTACCTCAAGGGTCACATGAGAGGTGCACAAATCTTATCCCATCTTTAAATACTTCAGAATACTATGTGGTAGTAGTGACACAGATTTCTCCACATCCATTTTTAGTAAGAATGGCCTGTTTTTTGTTTTTAGAAAGGATCTCAATTTCAAGAAACAAACTGTAATGACTTTTTTAAAACTACGTTTTTTTGAAAAATGCCTGAATATAACAGTTCTAAAGAAAATAAGTTAGAGTTAATTAATATCAACTTAATTTATCGTGTGAGAAGACAGTTCAAGCCGAGAGATAAACTTTCCCAATGGCAATAAGCATCATATTTGAGCAAAGATATTTGAACCTTGATTCAACCACTTCAAATGCCAAGGACCCATCTGCTTGGATTTTTTTTCCTTCCAGAGAGCTCCGTTCCAGCATATAGTTAATAAGAAAATCATGTTCCCTGATACACAGTCATTTCTTCACTGAGCACTTCAGGATGGGAAGGATAGAGGAAGCATATGCCATGCAGGAGACATGTACTCACATATGGCCTCCAGCCAATGTATCGGGAACTAGTTATCTGCCCAGTGAACCTGACGTTCATGCTTTGAGTAGAAGTGAAGAAAGGACAATACTCAAAGCTTTGCTCCTCTTAAGACAGTGCAAAACTGCTCCAGAACATAACACTGGTTGGAGTGGTGTTTCATTAGAAATCATGTTTGTGTGGATTATAGCAGCAATAACAATAGAACATAGTCTTTAAAAAAATCATTGGGGGGGGGAGGTGTATCTAACTCCTTGGCACAAATGGACCTGCCCCCATTACAGCTTACCTTTGGGGAACAAAGTTGGTGTTACTTTAAAAGCCCTAAATTGTTTGGGACTAAAGTACCCTTACAAGAAAAGAGATTCCATCTAAACATGAGGAAGAATTTCTTACTGTAAATGCTGTTCCAACAGTGGCATAGATTGCATCAAAGGGTCATGGACTCTTCTTCTCTGAAGATCTTGAAACAGAGGCAGGATGGGCATCTTTTGGGAGTGCTTTAGTTGTGCATGCCTGCATGGCAGGGGGTTGGATGAGATGGCCCTTGTGGCCCTTTCCACTTCTAAGATCTGTGGTTCTCTGCTGCTTGAAGATGCACCTTTTCACATGGCTGTGCTTTAAGATCTTCTGCTGAGCCTGTTCTCCAACGATCTGTATGAGAAGTGCATTATTCAGGACTTTTCAGCAGTAGTGCCTCATTCATGGAATGCCCTCTCTACAAGAGGCTTGCTTGGCACCTACAGTCCACTAGGCAAAAACATCGTTAATTGCATAAGCATTTTGACTTTCCTTACATTGGTTTTGCTCAGATATTTTTGCTGTTTTATTACTGTTTATAGAGTAATAGAAATTAGCTATTTATGATCCTGAAATCTGAAAAAGATAAGGGCAGGTTTGTAAATAGGTAGCTGCTGTTCAGCTGTTATCAGTATGTGTGTGCCATGCATATATGTGCATGCTTGCCAAGATGGCCATCCACTTGGGCAGTTTAAATTCTCTAAGTGAAAGAAATTGAGCCAGCTTTTTCCCAAAGCACTGGCTTTTCACTGTGTCAATATTTTTTTTTAACCTTGTCAATGCTCAGCCCATCAGCTTTCCCAGGGATGCAGTGCAATTTTGGTGCTGACTGGTGCCATTTGCTCTTCCTTTTAGTTCTGACACACTCTTGCTTAATTCAAGAAGAGAGGAAGTAAGTGTGCAAGGCAATTGCAATGTGCCTGTTCTGTTTCAGCACTGGTAGCCATTCATTTATTTATGTAATTTATATCCCATCTTTCTCCCAACATAAGGTGGTTTACAACAAGGCTAAAATAAGGTAAAGCTAAAAATCTGATGACAAAAAAATTGAAACACAATAAAAGGAGTGCAGATCCAAGTCTCATAGCTAGGTAATGTTTAAAGAAACATTTTCCTTTTTTTTAAAAAAAAAGGTATAGTAATATGGGGCATTGCATGCTCATGTTAATACACATCTGGGTTTTTTGATGCGAGACAGGGGAAAAAAATCATCAATTACTTAAGATATTATCAAGTCCAAGGAAGGAATAGCAACAAAACCTAGCTAAAGTAATGTTCCTGTTCTTTAGGAAATGTAAAATCAGAAAAATCTTGTAATGTGTAAAAGGTTTAGAAACTGAATGAGACTTGTTCCTCTTGGATTCTGTTTGCTTTGAGTGATGTCAGTTGCTATGTAGTAGTGCAGCCAAATTCTTGAATAAATGTAATGAATCCTAACTTTCTAGATTCCAGTATTGCCAAGAATGACAAAGAGAAAGTAGCGTATATCATATTAAGTAACCTTTTCAGCCATATTTTGAATCATAAAATCCTAGACTTGGAAGGTGCCCTGTGGGCCATCAGCTCCAGTCCCCTGCTTAAGTGAGCATTAGATAATGCTAAAGCATGCAACAGCAGAGCTAAACTCCTGAAATTATAGAGGCATGTGCTAAGTAACTGTGCTAAGTAACTATAATTAACGTTGCTACCCCAAACTTAGCTAGCAGGTCATGCATATATCACACAGTGGACTTTACAACTGCTATGTAGAGAATGCAGAAATATCCTTTTTTTTTTTTTTGATCGTTAATCTCATTTCCCCACATTCCAGGAATGGCTGCCTCTGAACAATGACCATTTTGCTCTTTAGCTACCCTTCCTTGTAAGTTTTACTGGGTCACTCTCCATAATAACTAAAATTGAAACCCCCCCCATGTCCCAGCTGTTTAAAGCCAGCAGAACAGCCAGTGCTTTATTTAAAATTCTTTCAACAAACCCCTAAAGGAACTGGCTGTGGGAAGGGGAGACTTATGCTTATCCCAGATTATTAGGGCATAGACAGATTCCTATAGTAACCAAAATCATTGCCCCCTTCCTTCCATGGAACTGCACATGTTTCTTGTTTCTGGTGGTAGTAGCTCCAGTTTTTCTGTTGTACGGTGGATGATTTTGAAGCTAACAGAATTCATGCAAATCATTGCCACTGAGATGTAGTCTCTAAGCTGCTGTATCTCATGTTGGCTTGATTGGTTGTGGGTTAGATTTGAAAGTGATGGGATTCCAACATAACATTAAAACTGAAGCAGAAGGATCTGTAATGTAAAAGAGGTAGTCAAATGTGTTAATGGCTTTTAAATTCAAGGAATTCTGTGCCACTTCACCTTTAGAAAGGAGGTGTAGGGGAACAACGTACTGCACACTTATTCCACTATGTCACCCTGAACACACTCAGTCTCTTCTAGTGTCAGAAGCTAAGCAAGGCCAGGTATGGTTACTATAGGGATATACTTGTTTAAATAATTTGTTCCCCCCGAGGAAATGAATAATCAGTTTCTTCACACCTGCAGAAACATCACCAAAAACAGTGCAATTTTCAATATCTTTTCTCACAGGGGGGAGAAAGTGGCTCTTCACTCACCTTTTTCTTGCCCCCCTCCCGACTTGGCTGTGTAGTAGCTAGGGGAGAGTGAAGAGTAGCCAAGGATTGTTGCCAGCCATGTTCTGGTAGATGTTATATGATGATATTTTCCAGGAGCTCTGGAGGATACCTGAAAGGTTGTGCATTGGCTGTCGGAATATAGCTGTCATTGATCTTTGCCCCCGCCCCCTGCATGGCCATGTAGTGGCCAGTGTGGGGCAGCTAAGCGAGGATTATCACTGATTATGTTGTTCTAACATAGCCAATGATTATCCCCTTTGGCTTCCTCCAGTCCCCTCCCTCCAATGTGGGCAGATAGTGACCGCAGGCAGGCAAGTGAGGATCGTCGCTGGCTATCAGCACACAATGTTGCAGTTATCTTCAAGGTGCTCCAGAGCATCTTTCCTTGGACCACTGCATGGCCATATGAGTTAGGCGAGGAAGAAACAGGAAGTAGATGAGTCTGGGCTTGGGAGGCAAGAGCAGTCCTGGAGTCCTAATTGAAGATTCAGGGGAAAGACAAAGGAGAATTTTCCTCACTGGCATTCCTCAACACTCTAGAGGACCACTTTTTCCCCCACCCACCCCCATGAATCTTTGGATACTTTTTTAGTTATGATGGATGTCTAAGTAGGGCTAGAAAGAAAAGCTTGATTGAAATCCCAGGGAATCAGAGTTGACAAACTGGTTTAGATAGACAGTGGTCTGACTTGGCATTAAGGAGCTTTCTATGTTCCAGATGTCTTAAGAAGAAAAATTTGAAAGTCAGTGCTGTATGCAAAACATAATCTTTCAATTTAGTATTTCTATAATGTGTGAAGAAGAAGAAGAACAGTGACCAGAAAGGTGTGTGTGACTACGACATTGCCTGAATAATTGAAGTGGGAACATGCGTACCTCCTTCTTCGGAAAGATTTACCGCATGGCAAAAAATGATTGGCTTTCATCCTTTTTATGTGCACTGCAGCCAGAATTAGGCACATCTAAAATTTAAGATCCCAACAGTTGTAGTAGGTGTTAACATCAGTTCCCCTTTGCATGGTGAAGTGAACTAAAATTTCTAATGGACAAAAATGGATTATAGGAAATCATATGAACAGCCTCGTTCTAAATAAAGTGATATGAAAACAACTTTAGTTCCAATAATTGGCGCTGTAGCAGATGGGCAAACAAGATTGCCATATCTGAAGCTGAAACAGAGCAGGAAAAGCCTATTCTTACTGGTGACAGCCAAATTATAGAAAATTTGTGCTCTAGAGATTTGATATATTGTCCCACTCTTTGAGTAAACACTAAAATAGTCTTCAGCAGGCATTTTTTAATTTTCCTCATTTTAATTTCCCCCATTGCTTTTTTTTTTTTTTTTGGCTGTTACAGTCAATTTATGTGAGAATCTTGTAAAATGCCTTGCATGTTCACTTTAATAATAGATAAAGTTTATCAGTGAATATTGACAGTGTAGATTATTGGTAAATATATTCTCATACATTATGGTGGAGGAGGAAAACATTGTGCTTCCTCAAGTTTTCAAATACATTTTCTTACTTCATTTTAGTTATCTCAGCTGAAAAGCAAAGTTACTTAGGTTTTTTTTTTTTTTTTGCAATATGCTTTTCAAAAACTCATCTGCAACCTGGCTCCTTTGCATATCCAAATAGTTTTTCTTCACATTTTCCTGAATCATGGCCCCCATATATGTCCTTCGGAAGAGTTACAGAGTTTGGAATACTGTTTTTAGTTTGTTACTCATTGTTTCCTAGAAGTAACAGAATCCTGATCAGTTACTTAGTTAAGTATAAGTTAGTTAAGTATGCTTGGTAACTATTCTTGACCTGCCCCCTCTACCCCCGCAAATCTTGACAGAAACATCATTTTACCCATGTTCCATGGATCTGCTTTTCTCCATGTGGCTGATGCCTGGTAAAGCAGATTTAAGGAGAGGGAGAGCTACAGTTGTGTCAGTAGTGATCATTAATACAAAATAGTTATCTAGATTTACTCATCCTTAATATTACACATATATGTAATGTACATAATCACACATTATGGAACTCCACTAAAAACAATGCTTTAGATCAAGTATGCTTAAAAAAGTAACTTTTTTACATTGATTTAAAACAATAATATTATGCCCTCATCACTCCCCTGCCTAAAAGTGAAACATTGTCGACAGTGTTGTAAATGGATCACTTGTTTTGATTTCAAAGCAGTGCTTCACTGATGTTGTTCCAAACTGATTGGTCTCCCTAAGATATTGGGAGGAATAAGTCACATGGTATTGTTCTTTGTGCTCTCTTTGTTGAGAGGGGAGATTATCGTTGTAATCATCAGAAAAGAAAAAAAACAACAACCAAAAATGGGAGTTTACTTATCTGTTCTTGCATTGTGATAGAGTTCTAGAAGCATCGCTACATATTAGTGCAATAGTCCAGTGAATTCTCCCAAGCCTGGTTATATCATTTCGATACAACCATTCTTTGGTGGTTAGTTTGTGTTTCTCCTTGGAAAATATATGGATGTATCTTTAAACTTAAAGGTTGTTTTCTTAAACTTGAAGAGTGTGATGTTCTATGAAATGTGTTGAGGCTTGCATCAGCCTTCTAGTACTTTAGGGTGTAAGTGTGATGGAGGAGAAGGAAAACCACCATCATCAGGCTGGATACCTTCTAGCTACTTCTGTAATTTGTCCCCCCTGCCCCCCGATGTCTTTCTAAGACTGGTATGTAAGCATGCATTTGCCTGTTGCTAACTGCTAGCATTCTCTTGTGCAGACTCACAATGCCAAACTGGGGAGGTGGAAACAAGTGTGGAGCCTGTGGCAGAACGGTGTACCATGCAGAAGAGGTTCAGTGTGATGGGAGAAGCTTTCACAGATGTTGCTTTCTTTGTAGTAAGTACTTCTTTTCAGTCATCATCCTCTGGTTGAGTAATGCTGGTGAGAAGTGGCAGAAACATCACTTGACGGTTCAGCTCCATCTAATGCCCCAAAGTTCCAAATGGTCACAGAGTTCAACGTGCCAGGTAGTTTCCCTCAACTTACGCAACCTAAGTGCCACGTCACTTGATTTTTTTGTGACTTATTCTGAATAATATCTTTTGATGATTAATACACTCGATTCTGCCAGGAGGGTGTTTTCTGACACTAAGTAGACCTGCTTGCACTTCCTGCAGTTCAGTTTCTTAACAGTTCAACTTCCAAATCTACAGGAAGACAAATACCTTCAGGTACAACTCCACAGTGGTGAGCTAGTTTTCAGATTCTCTGGAATTCTTGATCAGTCTGAACTAGCTCTTTCCCAGTAATGAAAATACTAAAGGAACTGCAATAAGACTTGTCACCATTCCTTCCCAGCATTTGTCCATGTGGGTCACTTCAGACCAGAAACCTTCATGTCAGTTGACTCTAATCTGAGCTTATTTTTAAAGAATGAGCATTACAAAATATGATGATCAGCCCATCAGAATGGCACTTTTCAGTACTATAAGCTGTTCTGGCAGTTTGTTTTTTTGTGAGAAATTATTCACTAGTTGGATCGCTTCCAAAATAAGTTAATTAAATGATTTGGTAGTTTTTCTGTTTAGAGGAGCCAAAACTCGGTTGGGCTTTGGCATAGAAGGCTGTGGATTGTCTTAAATGAACAGAGTCCATGTGATTATGTTTTGGCCTAAAGAGCTTACTGAAGCATTGAATTTTGAACTAAAAAGCTTGTTCAATGCTAAACAAAGGAATGTATCAAATAATTGCTTGGTGATGCAAGTGCCATTAAAAAAAAAAGCACTGTCATGAAATAAAAAAGCAGATGGTAGCTTTATGTGAGCTCATGGATAAAGAAGTAGAAATAGAAGTGATGGAAGTATATTAAACTAGATTCTCTGGTAGCTGCAGTTTAGGCAGACTGAGGAAGGAAGTTGTTAACAACTGTCTAGTATGCCAGCAAGGAAGTCTGTGAGCTGAACAGCACAGCTTGAGAAGAACAGTCTTTGACTTGTTTTAATATCTCTTCAGGTCTGCCTCCTATTGAGGTTCAGTTCTCTGAAATATGAAGGAACAGATTTCTAAAGATAAATGGAGAACTTGGTGGTAAACTGGGATATGTAATTATAACTAGCCTCTACAAATGTGGCATTAACAGAAGGAGCCTCCTTGTTGTGGCTTCAACTAGGTCTGAGACCTAACAAGTTTCTTTTTAGAAACTAAATGATGTCTTGAGAGAAGCCTGGAATGTATTATTGAACTGCATGGTCAAAGAATGAAAAGGGAAGTGTATCATTACCCTCTTCTAATTTTAGATCTTCTTCTTCCATAAGACAAGCTCACCTTTTTGACAAGGAAGAGTTATGGCCAAACTAGATATGAAGATAGGTCCGTGCTTCCCAATTTTTTGCAAATATAAGCAGGAAGAGGTGTGCTGCTGTATGCTTTGAAGTTGATTCTGACTAACAGTGACCCAGTGAGCTAGAGTTTTCTTGGTAAGATTTATTCAGAGGAGGTTTACCATTGCCTTCCTCCAAGACTGGGAGAGTGTGACTTGCTTAAGGTTGCCCAGTGTGTTTCCATGGCTGAGCAAGGATTTGAACTGTGATCTCCTGGAGCCCTAGTCCAGCACTCACACTGGCTATCAGTGCAGGGCAGGATTCACTGTGTTCCTAGTTGCCATGCTATTTGCAGATATTTTCAGTGTAAAAAAAGTGAAAATTGATGAAAATTGATTAAAAAGATTATGCTTAAAATTCAACTAAAGTGCATCAAATTCAACTTTGACTTTGGAAATGTTTCTTTTGGGGGCTGTAACTCTAATTTTTAAAGTTTCAGCCTAAGTCTTAACAATGCACTCTATTGTATATATTGAGAAGTGGTTGTCTCAGACGAAATAGTAAAAACAGTGCTACACTTAGCACTGTGTATATTCCCTTATTTCAGATTGAAGCATGTTGCCCTGAAATAGGTGTTATTGTACATTTGTATGCACAATAGAGAGCACTGTGGCTGTGAGAACTGCTTGTGAAAACTGCTTTCTTTTTTTCAATGGAGCGATATGGCCTCATTTCCCAGGCAACAAAACTAACAACTGAAAATAGAAAAAACAGAAATAGGTAAGGCAAGAGGTTGCCAAGAGTATTCCAGGGTGTAGATTAAAGTTGGCTTAATGTTCCAGTTAAAGTGCTCAACCGCTAGGTTTTAAGTTGAGACCTGAACAATCTAATCAATTGTGGCATCTGTTTATGGATACTTTTGTCAAATAAAAGTGGGCTTGGGAACTGTTGCATAACTAAACATGTTGGCACTAATATAGATGGTTATTCTGTGTGATTTTTAAAAGCAGGAGGCAAAATTGCTGACCTCAGTGCTTTGGATTCATTGCAGCCTCACTAATCAAACAGCATCAGGCTTCTGTTCCATAAATGTCAGTCAGGAAGGGGAAGGAGAGAAAAGTCCTTTCTTAGAACAAAATATAATTTAGTGGAACAAAAAAAAACAACAACCCAAGCCCTCTTTAATCTTAGAATAGTCTTGTACAGTTTACTGGGAACTGCCACAGGCAAGGCAAGAAAAGGGTGAACATCTGGCATGTGATATTTCTTTCTGTTACTAAGTAGAAAAACTGTAACAGAGCTGCTTCTAAAGGCAAACATTCTTTCTCCAGTGGTCTGCCGGAAGAACTTAGACAGCACAACAGTAGCCATCCATGATGAAGAGATATACTGCAAGTCATGCTATGGAAAGAAGTATGGTCCCAAAGGATATGGCTATGGCCAAGGAGCAGGCACTCTCAATATGGACAGAGGAGAGAGACTGGGCATCAAGCATGACAAGTAAGGACAGAATTTGTTCACTTTTAGTTAGCTGTAACTCAGACTGAAGCACTCCTGCAGGAAATAGCACTCTCATAGGATTTTGGGAATAGCCATCTTCACAGGCTGTTATGTACCAAGCCATGTTAGGTACTGAATGCAAGCGATGTTGGCATTCCTAAGCAAAATAGAGTAATGGTCTGGTTTTGTGTGCCATCCTTATTTGATTTGATGCTATTGAGAAAACAAGCATCATTAAGGGTAAGTCATCCCTCTTGTATTCTGCAGATAGTAGTGATTATAGCTTTAGGAAAATTGCCAAAGCCACTGTTTGTATAGTTTCCTGTTGGAAGAAGCACAGGTAGACTTGGGAAAAAAGGAGTTTACACCTTAATCATGCTGAAGTTAACTTGAAACTCATAAATACTAATTTAATGTCGGATTGGGTAAGGTAATAGCTCAGTTGAGATGCAAAACCAAACTGTGGTTTGGCAGTATTGAATGTGTACTTGCGCACACTTCTCTCCTTCATTCTTTTGGCCTTAGTTACTTCCTCTTGCACCCCAAACCAGCATTATGTTGGCTCATGAAAGGACTGTAAGTTTAAGTAAGTATCACAAGGTTCTTCAGTTTGTGAGAACAGATCAGAGTTGTGTCTGCTGTCTAGTTACTTTTGTTGAAATAGGCTTCAAAGATACGATCTTGCACCTCTGAGTTTCTAGACTTTGAGGCTGTAAAGAATATAAAATATGGGTCCAGGAGCGGTGGCTGTGAAAAAATGAAGGCACTGGAAAAAAAGACTGCTCAGATGTGGATTATGTTTGCCTTACTTTGCTACCACTGCACAGTTCTGGAGACAGTGGAGCTTCTCATGTAGTGCACCATCATAATTCCATCCAAAATGTTAACTTGCAGCATTATATTTATCTCAAAGTTGAGGTGCTGAGGCAGCCCATGACACAAGGAAATTCAAAGTTACCCTATCTGATGAGAATCATTGACTGCAAAGGGCACCTTGCTCAAATGGTAGGCAAATAAGACACACTTGGATTGGTAGAAATGCTGAACTTTAAAGAATGCAGTGATGTTACATCTGTCTTTATCATACCAACATCAACTACAAGTGAAGTGCATTTATGACTTTTAGCACCTTGACCCTTCAAGTTGCACTGAAGTTTAAAAAGCCCTTTGAGTAATTTGTTTAAATGAGTGTATATTTGTACTTTTAGCTGTACTTTTTGCTTCAAATACTTTCAGATCTCTAGCGTCAAGTAACAGAGTATGAAATCATAAAAACAGCATTGTGTATGTTTAGTGGAGCAGCAAACAAAAGAGGCATGGCTGTGGACTAGTATGGACCTTAGCCAGTGGTCTCAGCTAAGAGCCCTTAAACTCCAGCCCAGGAAAGTGTTCAGGCTGAGCATAAAGCTGCTAGTGATCTTGTACCATCTCTTGCCTGTTGGCAGTCATCAGTTACTTACATCTTAATACATGAATGGAGTTTAGTTTGGTAGATAGGGAAGAGTGGCATACCTCTCTCACAATTACAATGTATAGAATGTTGTTTTCATTATACAGGCCCAAGCAGCAGTTGGCCAAAACTGAATAGATTCATAGGACTAGAGTGCAAGACTAATGTCCATTAGTCCACTAACATTAGTCCATAATGTCCACTAACAGGATATTCATATGATGGCATCTGTTTATTTTAGCACACCATCCCATCGGCCTACAACAAGTCCAAATACTTCAAAATTTGCCCAGAAATTTGGTGGAACAGAGAAGTGTTCGAGATGTGGTGATTCTGTGTATGCAGCAGAGAAAGTAATAGGAGCTGGAAAGGTAAGAAGCCGTTCTGTTGTAAATACTTCGCTACATAATACTGACCTGCAAGATTACAATCTTGCTGGAGTAGGGTTGTTTGCTGTCTTAACTAGCATGTCATCTGGAAGCAGTAATTAAATCCAGTTTCTCATACCTATTTGTATTTGAAAGTTTTTTTATTAGTAAGCAGTCTAGTATGAAAATAGCTCTATGAGGATTGGGTTGCAATTTAGTCAGCCCTCCACTTTTGCGGATTTGATTATTCACGGATTATTTGCTGTCACCTCTCCTGCCTCCCTATGCCATTTTTAATAGGGACTGCAAGCCTCGTGAGACTGAGACATTGCAAACAAGGCTTGTAAGTCCCTGTTAAAAATGGTGTGGGGCAGCAGTGGAGGTGGCAGTAAGCCCCACCAGCCACCCACTTTTGCCTTGTGAAGGAACGCTGGTGCTCAGAGGAATCCATGGTGGATTGAATATGGTGATCATACTTTTTTTGTGTGTTAAATATGGTTTGGGAGGGCCTAGAGTTATTCACGGTTTTTTCACTTTCACTGGGGTCCTGTGCCCCTAACCCTAGTGAATGTGGAGGGATGACTGTAGATACTGTATATTGGAAATAATGGCTTGATCTTTGGATTGTACAGTACAGAATTCTGAAATCATGTGCTTTCTTTTCAGCCATGGCACAAAAACTGTTTTCGATGTGCCAAATGCGGGAAAAGCCTTGAATCAACAACTCTGACAGAGAAGGAAGGAGAAATCTATTGCAAAGGTAATACTAAAGCAAATGACACATTCAACAGTTCTGGTATAGAATTATGTGCTTGATTCTAATGGATTTGAACTAAGGTCCTCCTATGTCCCAAAAATTTTTTTTTGAAAAAAGTTATGCTCCCCAGCATTCCCAAATAACCTCTATGAGCCTTAGGAACATTGAGCCATTTTTTTAAAACAGGAAATGAATTCTGCTTCTTGTTTTTATGAAGGTCCTCTCTTGGGCCAAAAATGGTCTAGAAGGCGTTAAAAATGTTAAAAATGCCACACATACCCGTTAGAAGGTGTTTGGAGGCACAAAAGTCTTGTTTGTTTGTGAAAGTGGGGGTGGCCCTATGAGGTCTCCTGGGGTGCTAATATGTCCCCCTAGCTTTCCAGTTGTCCACCCTGATGTGAAAAAAAATATTTTGACCCTAGATGAAAATAAAATTCCACATTTTTTTTGACAGCGCTTTATGGTCGGCTTGCTTCACTTCCTGGTTATTCTTAAACAGATACATACTTGGAGGAATTGAACTAATAGTTAATTCTTTATCCTTGCAGGTTGTTATGCAAAGAACTTTGGCCCCAAAGGATTTGGCTATGGGCAAGGAGCTGGTGCTCTTGTTCATGCTCAATGATTCTTCATTCCCATTACACCAAGATGGTTCTTACTCAGTACAAGATAAATGCTATTAATTAGTATGAAACTGATACTAGTTTCTCATGCTATTGCTTTGTTTTAAAATACTGCTTATTTACAAGCCCTACAGTACACTTCTACATTCACTGTTAACTGAGTTAAATGAAGCTTTTTGGAAAATTAATGTGTTGGAAGTTCTGGAGAAAATTACTTCAGTTTCTACTGTATGCAGAACTGCGAATCTATATTGCTTCCCTCAAGACTTTGAAGTATGGTATGAAGCGTGTTTGTTGTATGGTGCAAGGGCTTGTTAATCCAGCATTGGGTATTATCATTTTGGTTTTACAACGTAAGTGTCCCTAATGTGCTTCTAGCAATTAGTGTACAGCCTCAGCAAACAGTAGTATCCTATGGGGATGTAACTTCAGTTGCAGGAAAAAAGATAATTGCACGGCATGAGCAGGCATCTATCCCTTCACGTGTGTGCATACAGAAAAAGATCTTTGCCTTAAGCAGGTATAACTTTAAACACATTCCTGAGGGATGTTACATGAAATGGTCTTAACACAAGATTAAAAATGAAAATACAAATCTTGTTTGGCTCTAGTTAACATCTAGGAGTGAGAAGATGTGTCTAGACAGTCTTTGAGCCAACCCATATGTTCAGAAATACTGTGCTCACCTTCATTGTATGGGAGTACAGCCAAGTGACCAATGCCTCCACATATGGACGGGGAGAAAGTCACGAGCACATTAGAGAGGTCTATTCTAACTCTTTGCCAGGGACAAATAAAAGAGAAGACCAGGCTTTACTGCAGTTGGGTTTAGTCCAAGCCCCGTTATTGTCTCATATTGTTTCCTTAAGTCTCTAAATTTAAGAGTAGAATACAAACATACCAGAGGTACATATCAGATAAAAATTCAACTGTTCATATTTTGATTATGAGTAGTCTCCGGTTACATGTCCAAGCAGTGCGACAAATCTCAAGGTTTCCGATAAGTGTATCTTTCCCGAATGATAGTGTACAAAGTGACCTATTGACACATTAATGTTTATATATGAAATAAATGGATGCCACACTGTCTAAAAGCTGTCTTGTTTCATAGTTCCTTTCTTTAATCTAGTTAATTCTTCTGCTAACGCTGTTTCCCTATGTCTGTCAAGTACTCTGATACACTATAATATCTTACTGTCTTCAGTACCACACTATCTCCATTCTGCTTTGACTAGTTTTTATGTAGAACATCACATATGCAGTCTTATTGGCTGAGGGGACAATTAGTAGTAGGGTGGGAAACCTGTTCAGTAATTTCTAGTACTGTATGAGGACTTGTCAGTCTTTCAGTCAGTGGGTTTGGGCATCCAAATGCTTTGGACCTCAATATCCAAAGGGTCCAGCCAGCACAGCCAGGTTTAAGTATGTAGTCCAAAACATCTGGAGGACTAGAGAGTCCCCTCCTCTGCTCTGAAAATTGCCACAAATGGATCAGGATTCTGTTCTCATTATACACACTCTGTCATGGGATAGAGTGTTTTGTAAGGCTAAATAAAGTTTTGACTGACATTAGATCTCACCTCTGCAATTTTAATGCTGACCTCTTTAATTTTAGTAAGGTTTAATTGTATGCTTGGAACACAGTGAGTTGGTTTGTCTCCTGTATTAACTCCTACATCTACCTCCTGTGGTGGTTTTTGAGTCCATTTATGATCTGTATATATGACGGTGTGCAACAGACAGCATTGAGTTTTTTTTGGACCAATTTATATTTTTTGTGTGTACCATGCAGGGTACTCCTGGGCAGAGTTTGTTCGGGGGGGGGGGTATCCTTGCCTTCCTGTGAGACTGAGTGTGACCTGCCCAAGGCTACCCAGTGGGTTTTCATAGTTGAGTGAGGATTCAGACTGGTCTCCCAGTGTTATAATCCAGTACTCAAACCACAATGGATCTCTCAATTCATGTGCTGGCCATGAAAAGTTCAAATGTGAAATTCAAGGGGATCCATACCACAGCCAAAGCAGTACCATAATTTCTCTAACCCCTTAATCAGAGTGACTCTTGTCCTGTCATGTGCTCCTGAATTCAGTTAGCTATCCTTTTAAAAGCCTCTTCAGTGGCTCAGCTGCTTTTCTGAACTAATTTTTTTTTAGGGGGACAAGGGAAGAGTAGAGGCACATCTCTAAACAACCTAGAAAAATGAAGGTTTACACATCTCTTGTGGGTTGCAGGTTTCAAATACAAACACAGTTATATGTAAACCGGGTAGTACAACATCATAAACTTCATTTTCCTTTCAACATATTGCCAGTCACACGCTAATCCCCACATGGCAGGCACAATCAACTTGTCCTCCATGAAGTACTGCAGCCCTCAGCAACCCTTGACCCCACTGGTATAGTCACTGATGAAATGTTATGAAGGCTGGTGTCTCTCTGGAGGGCCACAAGTTACTCATCCATGGTAAAAGGGTTGTCCTTTGAAGCCATGCTGCGAGACAGTTCCTTGTTTCCAAATTAGGTGGAGCAAGAGTAAAGACAAATACTTATCCTATATATATATAGTTTTCTGTTATCCCTGTAAAATTTGTTACTCTTCCATCTTGTTGAAAATAATCTTAGAAGGTAAGAAAAAAAGCCTAATGTTCAGAGGTGAAAAAATGTCCTCCGAATTACACAAAAGGGAATGATAACAGTTTGATGTTACTCGTAAAGGATTCTTTTCAAACTGAGTATATCAGTTGTCTATTGACTAAATAATTTTTTGTGATAGCCTCTTTGCTGTACTAGTCCTTTCTTGTCTTGGTTCCATCATAGGTTTTTTATTTCAACTATTGTTGAATTATTATTTATTTATATAACATTACAGCACATGGTGCTTTAGGAGTCAAAGAAAAAATTTCCCTGCCTTTAGTCTTACAAAGGGGATTAAGTTCAGCAGGTACTGTATCTTCTCTCCCTCTCGCAGGGCAAGGCAGTGGTAGCTGGAAATTAGGAAGGGCCTTTCATCTGCTTCTGGGCCTAGGTATGGTGGAGCTGTCCCTGCCTCTTCTTGTCTCCCTCTGGGCCAGGGCAGTGGCAGTTGGGATGGAGGGAGGACTCTTCATCGGCTTGTCAAAATATGGACTTGCAGGATAATGGGGGCAGGGAGTGTAATATACTTCTTACTTCAAGCAAAGCTGTTGCTTTGCTCTTGTTAGCATTTGACGTTTTTATTGATACGCTTATGTAAACCATGTGGATAACTGAACTAAATTTTGGTTCAAGTCTGTGAAGTATGATGTCATTAAATTACAGATGAAACAAAGATGTAGGAAATAAGCATGTCTCAACAATAAATGGTTTGACTGCCAATATGAGTTCATTTCTCCTTTGACAATCAGTTTTATGAACAGAACAATTCTTAGGTTCCCAAATCAGAGTGCTACTCTTCAATTCAGTTGAGTTAAAAATCTTTATCACTCAAGTTCAAATGTGACCATTAAGAGTAATTATAAAAACTACAGTTACAGTATATGACTAGATCCAAAACAACTGTGAATGCCATGCTATTCTTACTGTTGAGTTCAAACTGCCACTGCAAATGGGCATAACATATATAAAGAAAATGCTAGAACTAACCAATTGGTCAGGTGTAATTTAATTGCTTAATTGCTCAACTTGTTCAGAGTAGGTACTATTTTATAGTGTATTTGCTTAAGCCTTTTCAACATGACCATATTTCCACTGGTACAATCAGTGAGAGATTTTCTTTGATAACTTTCAACCATTTTTTTTTCTTACTAATTCCTTCTGACTTTCAAACAAGGTGATTTGTGTTGAAGAAAAACTATAGACCTATAGGAATGACCACTTCAAACAATGAGCACTTTTAAGTTCTGACAGTGTCAAGTAAACATGAGCCTTTAATGCACTAGTTCTTAGTCATCAACCATGGTCCAAAACCTGGATTCCTGCCAATTTGATAAAGAAGCTGTTACAGGCTTTGGGTGATTCTGAGACAGTTATGACTAATCTTGAGTCCAGGAGAACTAGGAATTTGAGAGGTCTTGTCCTATTAGTTACTCTTATGTTCCCAGGATCTTGTACAAGTGCAACTAGACCATAACTATACTAGTCACATCTATCAAGAGATGCCAAGTAATTACAGCAATTCTTAAAAGTACATACATTTGCTAGTGTGGTGTAGTGGTTTGAGCGCCAGGCTGTGAACCTGGGATCCAAGGTTTGATTGCCTGCTCAGCCATGAAAACTCAGTAGGTGACTTTGGGCACATCACACACTCTGCTCCAGAAAACCCCATGCCAGGTTCACTTTAGGGTTGCCAAAGTCGGAAACCAAGGCGTACAACAAATAATACATTTGAGATGGTTAATTGTAAAAAATAGATGCTTTGGATATATAATAAAAAAAATTGTGGCGAATAATTTCTGCATATTGGTGAGGACACATTCTGCAGAGGAGATAGGGTCCCTAGCATGAAAACTGCCACAATTTTTCAGATTTCCTTCAAACACACTTAAAGCTGCTCATATAATTGGAGTGCATGTTTAATAGCGTCCTGTATCTATACCAACTCCAAAATGCCTCCCCAATAAAAATGTGTCGGAAGTATTTCAAAGTCAGCACAGTACTGTTAAGCTACTACAAACGTCTTGTTGGCCCAAATGCAGTTAGTTGTCTGACAGCCAGTCAGAAGTTCATTTTTCCAACTGGAGTAATGTGGAGATGCAAGCTACAACAGAATTGACATCTGATATAGGAACCATAATCACTTTTCTTCTCCAGTATGATTTAACATCTTTTGCTTAAAACCAGTGGAACTTCAAAAGCTTGCATAATGTATTTTGTGCAATAAAGGCACTACTTTAGTGGACTTTGTTGTATTTTGATGCATGGGTTAACACAGCTACCCCTTAATATGTTCCATGAAGGTACAAGACTTACATAAGCCAGTTGCTCTGTGCCTCACCTTATTACAGATCTTTTTGCCAACAGCTGTACTAATGCAAGTTGCAGCAGCTGTTTCCGCCTCTTCATGGGAGGCTGTTTGTTCCCACACAACTCTAGCTTCGCTGGAATTGGGCCAACAAACACCAACAAGGATAAGGAAACCTCTGAAAGTGGCTCTGTTGCCAAATATATGAAGACTGAAGTCTTTTGGAATCTGCTTGCAGAAACATTAACCATGGAAATAGCCTTGCTTCAGTTCTTCATCTGCACCAGCTCTACAATCACTTTCAGACTGCATCAATTATATCGTACAGCACACTTACTGAGTCTCATCATAAGAGCCGCTTAAGAATGCCAGGAAGATGAACATGGACAAGAAGACTCAACTGCAAGTGTATCTTGGAATCAGTTGTGGCTGCAACTGGTTTCCAGTCCAGTTGCAGTACTTCCTGCTTTTTAAAAATATGTTTAAGAGGGTAGGAATGAATAAACCTGTCTACTTTGCTAGAGCAACTGAAGATTTGATATTGAGAGAAAGTGGAAGCAGTCTCCTAGACCAGAACTGCTAAAGGTAATAGTTTGTGGCAAGTTTGCGGAAAACTATGAAAAATAAATGTGATGCTGAAGCTGGGGTCAGTCCACCACATCCAATAGCTTGAGGAACACTGTCCTACAGTTCTCTCATTTTTGGAGAAGGAGCCTATCTTCTGACAAACAGAAATGAAAACATTTCAGTGTTCTGCACCTGCACCAACTTCATGGTGATAAGGAAGAAAAATACAACTGTAAAAGCCAACACACATACCACTAGGTAGGAGACAAGTATTTATTTGATTAATAACTTACAAAAACTTGACAAGTTTAATTTATGTAAGGAGAGCTATTTTATTAAACATTTTACAGATTCTGTTCACAATGTAATACATCAATATCTTGACAGTAGTAAAATAATACTTGGCACAATTATAAATAAGGTAAATAAAAAATAAGTTTAAACAGATGCACTTTTATGCATATTAGCTGTTAAAAACAAAAGTGGGGAGAGAATGTCTTGGAAAACCTTCAAAAAATAGCTTATATAGCGTACTCAATTTTTTTGTTTGCTTGTTCTGTATCAGATAAAATGAATGCCTAATTTCTAATCTATCTGAACCGGTTTCATACATCAGCTGTGATGACAGGCAATACATTTAACAGATTTCTTGGCAGAAAAAAAAGCTGCATAGTGTTCCCCTCTCATTCAGATTTCAGAATATATCTCAGTATTTCTAACAAAGGAACTATTCTAGATGCTTCAAACTTTCCTACAAGTCATTCTAATATTATCCTTTCCCTTCACCACTTTAGCAGGGTGTGGCCAAGCAGCTTTATACTATATAGATTAGATCTAGATTTTATAACCTGCCTGGTAGAAACAACTGCCCATGCCTCTTATCATTCTGGAAGTGCTACACAAAGTCTTGGGGGAACTGTTGAGTGCTGGTACTATCCATGAGTGGAGGAAGGGCAGATCCTGGAACAACCGCATGTCTCAACTGAAATAGGATTTATTTTTCTTACTGAGGACTCAATTTTTACAATCTTCTGCACAATTATTTTATAAGGTACATATTACTGGAACTGGCAAAAGCAATACAAATGCATTTTACACAGATTTTTCTGGAGCAAAGAAATATATTCAACAGACAAATTAGTGAGGGCTTTGAACATTAAATGGATTGTGTGGAACTAGACTTCCACAGGGAGTTGTCTGTACTGAGACTGCACTCCTAAACAGAACTTACTGAGAAGTAAGTGCTCTAATCTAAGTGGCATTTATTTCTTGAACAGTCTGCTTACAACAGTTTTAATGGAAGAAAGGGATGGCTCTGCCCAAACAACTTCAGATTTGAAATTAAAATTACAAGTAATGGTGTACCAATAATAGATTTGTTACATTTCCAAACTGTTTTTGTCACAACTGCATGGGCTACAACTGTGACCAACTTTGCTCTCTTCCCCTCAAACACAATACTGGAGTTTTCCAGTACTAAATATTCAAGTTACATTAATGTACATTGTACTTCTGTAAATCTTGATATCTGGTACTTGCAAATTATGCACACCTAGCGTTCAAAGAAACAGAGGGAAAAAAATGTCTACTTGCAGATACTGAACACCAATTATGTACAGGTTTCACTGCTCCTCTTACTAAGGCAAGGGGCGGGAATACCACTAGATTGCTTTAATACCTGTAATCTGCATATTACAGGAAATGCTAGTTTTGTCAAGCATCAAACATGCAGTGAAGTTGCAGGGTACAGTGCCTATTAACAGCAATATTGACCATTAATAAAAGCCCATTAGATATCTTCTTACATTTTTGGTTGGATAAAATGAAATGAGCAGCTTTTAAATATACTAATACACGCACGCACACACGCACACACTCACAAAGAGAGAAACTATTTGATAAATTATTTATATACAGATACACATTCTTTACACTGGTCTCTATCATCTGTATTTAAAGTTCCCCTCCCCCAATCCCCCTCACAGGATTCTCGAACCACAATGTTGCTACAGCACTTAAAAAGAGAACTAAACAGATTTCAAGTCTCTGTAAACAATAGTTAAGGAAGCAGTGAAGAATTCACAAGGAATATATTAAAATGCCTTAACAGAAAATCAGTGCATCACATTCAACAGCAACAACAACAACAACAAAAAAAGCTCTTCTGGAATGAGACTTCATACCACTCCTTACCTCTCACATATATCTGGGTTTGCTAACTTGAGATGAAGAGAAGTTAAGGGTGTTTTCCCACTTACCCATGTATCAGATTCTTCAAGAAGCCTTGTTATATTTTTCCCCTGCATGTATTACAGAGAAATTATAACTTGTTTTAGCATGAATGCCATCACATTTTTTTAAAGTAGGTTTTGCTTCTCCAGCAGTTGCATCCAATGCAATTACAGTCATAGCCTTTCTCTGCTACTCAGTTTGTCCCTTCATTCATTGGGTCCACCCCTGTGACTTTCTTGTTAAGTTTTCCAATTATCCAATGACTGTACTACAGTATTCCACAGGCAGTGGGTCCCCCACTATTTAAGCACACAGTATTAGTGAACCCCCACTTTTTAGGTACTACAGTTTTAACAACTGCATGTACTAGACTTTACTTAGTTATATTGAATAAAATATTGTGTATTATGTCATATTTCATTCTGTGATCTAATCTGATAAAGTATCATCATGCACTTAAGTGGAGCATTATACTGGATAGAAGAGCTGTACTCCCTTTGTGCAACACTTCTCCCCCAGAACGTATAACTTTACACAAGGCTTATTATGAGTAACTCCCTCTATCAGACACAAGAAAGCCCTAAGAGAAGACAGCCACTACATTTAGTTAAGTATTGTGACCAACATCCTTTCATGCCCTGGTTTTCACACTTAAGGTGGATCCCTTATAAAACAACATGATTCTCCAGAGTATTAAATGCGCTTTCAGTGCACCTAATACTATGCCAAATCTATACAAAAATCCATTACAATAAATATAATACATTGATCCCAAAGTCTGACTGCTTCATAAAATTTAACTTTAATTCCAATGACATTATTCAAATTATGAAATAAAATACTGAAAGTTCAGTACAGCATAACTTCAGTATTTTTTTCTAACAACCTCATGCTCCATTGTGAAAGCAATTAAAAAGAAAGAAAACGGCGTGAATATGTCTTTGTGAATAATTCCTGTGGTAAGAACAGTTAAAATCCCTTTTTCCATATTCCTCCTCATTATTAAGATTGGCAGTTTATTCTGTCCTTTTTTAAACATCTGTTAATAAAACGGATGTAGAGAAGGTACCGTAAGATTCACCGTTAGCTCTATTCATAGCATGCTACTGTTCAAGGGATGTGGATTCGAGAAAAACAATTTTCCAGGCACCGTTCATTTATGATATGCTCACAGGTTGGAGGCGGCTGTTACACCAGCTGGTAACCAGTTCCAGATGTGTGGTCATATTCTATTGTATACTGCCTTGTCCAGTCCACAATAACAGGACGAAAAAGACCACAGCATCTGAATTCAAAGAAGTCTATAATATTTCTTATACATCCATGGCTAAAACAAAAGAAACAAACAAAAAGTTACCTAAATCATACTACACTAATAATTTTCTGAACTAATAATTGAACTAACCAGAAAGCCAATCGTGTGATTCCTCATAAGACATATATGCTTCTTCAAAATAACCCCTTCCATGATTGCTCAGCATCACTTTTAAGAGCACAAAATCAAATAAGATACGGGAATCCCATGACCAGTCTTCCAATGCTCTCTCTCACGCACTACGTGTGCATTTTAAACTAAAGTAAAATCATAATCCAAAGATGACGAATGTGTGGCCCCTCTAGATATTGTTGGTGTACAACTACCACCAGCCCTAACCAGCACAGCCAGTGGTGAAAGTGTGGGAGCTGCAAACCAACAACATCTGAAGGGCTACTCATTTTCCATCTCTGTCATAAGGGCTTTGACTACATCAGTGATAAGAAAAAGGTTGCCTCTTCCTGCAAGCTTGTTTCTGATCCATACCACACTGGGGAAAAATGGCTACATTTTGGGAAAGAACACAACACAAAGACTGATTGTCTCTCATGTTTATGTAGCTATATTTAGGTAGGTAGATATGCATATGTACATGCTTATTCATTCTTATACTTACTTAAATGGACTTTCAATGGATGTTGTTGTCACTTTAAAGTGCTTATATCGCCTTGCATTCATTCTTTCATTTGTAGTAATACCTAGACAAGAAATCTGGAGGAAAATGGAGAGACAGGAGCAAACAAGTATTTAGAATTCTAGTAGTTATCATATATTAGACCTCGCTAAAGCATAATCTCTAAATTTCTGTTTAATGGGTAAGGATGCATCTTCGCAAATCTTTTTATAGTTTCTAGGAAACAGGTTAGTGGAAATGAAATTGTATTCCTGTGGTACACTGCTAGCATTCATATGTTTTGTATTGCTCATGCATACAAAAGAACTCTAAGATTCAACGGAAGCACTAAGTGGCTGGTTTGAACTATAATGAACAAGATGATAATACCAAAATAAGGGTTTCTTTTTTCAAACATCCAAGTAATAATTATGAACCTGAGAAGAATATTGTTTATTTAAGCAAGTCTCTCATTTTCAGCTTTTTTCCTTCCACAAACAGTTCCATTTTTTCTTTTCAGACAGATCAAGTTAAAGAAATCTCAAAATGAAAATTCAGTAGTTATCACTCTAGAGATTGTTTTGCTATACTGACACAAACAGATATTCCAGAAAGATTTTTTTAAATAAATAAAGCAAGCAAGCAAGCAAGCTTGAACACAGACTAGAAACTGAACATGGACTAGAAATTACAGACCATCATTATTAAAGCAGAAAAAGACAGACACAGACTTCCAAAAAAAACTAATGGCATTTCAGCTTAATAACTTCAGTGTGATCTTGCAGGCTGAAAACCAGTCAGGATAAACTACTGACTGTTCAAAAACTGGACTGTGTTTCAAAAATGCAACATTTTTGCCAGCAGAACAGCTGCATCCAATGTGTCTCCTGAGTTTTTTCTATTCTCCTGTGTGATTCTACTGCTCATGATAATTTATAATAACAGATGTATGAAAACAGAATTGGGGAAAAATCATTTTGTATTCTAAAACCAATCAAATTCCTAGCACAGTCTTCAAATCCAGTGCAATCTGAAGACTTAGAGAAACACTTTTTTTAAAGTTTGAGACTTTGCATGCAAAAGAAAAGCTGTCAGGGTGGAAATATGTACAGAGATTAGTATATATCAGTGTTCCAAGCATGCAACAAAAGAATCCCTGTGTATGCATACTAAAGATGTCTTACCTGATACATCTGACACATTAGCAGCACAGCCACCCACATGAAATGAAACACACTGTTCAGAAACATCCAGAACATCCAAGGCGAACAGGTAGCTATTTGGGTAATATATGTCCAAAAGCCATCTGTAGCATAACTAGTGTGGCAGTGGATTCCCCAGTCTGGAATAAAAGATATAAATATACATCTCAGGTTGGAAAATTGTATCTGAACTACTTACTGTTCTGCTTCCAGAATTTAGATAGGGGAAGCTATGTAACATATTTATGCTGGCACCATTCCCTTCCCAGCAAGAGCTCAAAGGGAGCTAACGCATTTAAATATGCAGAATGTTTAAGTATGAAAATGTTTTGTTGTGGTTAGAGCCCAAGTAAGCAATTATCCATGTGCTGTTTATTCAGTATCAACATGTATAAAAAGACAATATTAAGAACATGCAGACTGCAGTTACCACAGGAGTTAAATCAGGCATTTAACACTATACTCACAAGAGATACATCCATAAATCATCCAGCAAATCATGAAGAGTAAAAAGAATAGATATCCCATGAAATAACGATGATTGCCTGCTCCTGACAAGGAAAAAAAAAAGAATCAACATAAACGTCTTCAACATAATTTTAACAAGACACTAGAGAGAATGATCCTAGCAGTGTACTTAAGCTTAGCTCTCCTATAATACTAGAGTATTGTTACATGCTTTGCAAATAGATCAAAATCCTCCTCTAGGGAAAAGAGTGTTCAAGAAGCAAAGTGGATAAAATTAGTATAAATATACATTTTAATGCATACACCTGCCCAGTGGCCATTTTGTCTCTGAAATGAATCCAACATCTCTTACACATAAATGGGATGTGAGTATCATCCTTCAGATGCTAATTCAATACAAGGATGTAGTTGATGTCTGAAACACTAAAGACCTATAGACTGGATCTAGAGTCCCTGTCTCTTCCTGCTCGAAGTGATAGCACCCATATCCACTTAGGATATTCTAGCTGAGAAGCTGAAGAGATGCAATCCTTGACTATTGCTTCCTACTTTACTGCCAAAGAATACTCCCACCCCCCTAGAAAGAACACTTCAGAATTTCAGATGTCACAGAAGTAGGGAAAGATCAACAGAAGATTGCTGCTCTCATTCTACCACCAAAAATGCTCAGAAGTGTTTCTGGCCTGGAAGAGACTTTTCATTGCTGGAGAAAGACTCTGGATGAAGTTTCACAGTTACTACAGTTTATGAGTACTCCTTCAATCTCATACTGCCAAACACTCACCTGAGGAACTACCTTCCTTAGTAATCCAGACAAAATACTGAATATGATGTTACTAGTAACTGCATTCTAAAGAAGATTGTTCAGACTCCTGAAAAAATTTTGACATCTTTTGAGATTATTGGCCTAGATCCCTCGACGAATTATACTGGCTCCATTTCTATTTTATTACTTTTTACACTTGTTCTTCCAGGAAATTGCTGAGTTAATCTGTCATAGCAACGACAAAAAAAAAACCCTTCCACTTTAATTTGGCACAAGCTTTTGTGGCCTGTAGTCTGAATGGACTCATTTTCCCATTCCTAATCACTACTTACCTACGCAGTTACCAACCCATGGACAGTGGTGATCAAACTTGGCTATACATCGATTGCATACGCCACAATGTTTGGACCTCACTGGTTTCCGTATCTGTTTTGATAGATTTTAATGTAACAATGTAATAAAAGGTTTACAGTCAAATGTATTTTGAGGTTTAGCACATATTCTTTTATTTGTTGATCCTAGTTCTAAATTCTCATGTATCCAAGACTATCTGGGTGTAATCAGTTTGAAAAATAATTCTTTGTATTCTGAATCCGATACTATGTTTTCCCTAGTAAAAACTAACTGCTTTACTTTATTTTCTTATTAACTCGAGGGAGGACATATTTCAGTGCCTCAAATGCTGCACCTGCTGATGTCTGGCTCTTCCAGACTTTGAGAGTGCTGCAGCACAGTTGCAGCTACTGTTATGCTGACTGGAATTTACACTAAGTCATTCCCAGTTGACTTTGGTACTACTGAGGAGTTCTTGCTGCTTCAAGATGGGGAGACACTCCCCAAAAAAGCATTCTGAAACCTCTGAATGTGTTTTTTTCCCCCAGTTGCACAATGATTTCTCAGCTGAAATTTTTTGGAGGTGCTACAGAGACCGGGTAGGTTGGTTGCTGATTGTCCCAAGGGCTGTACTTGGGTCCCCCTCTCCCCAGTTCTAACTGAAATAAACACAATGGCATAATTATAGCTGAACATAGGAAAATTTTTCTCCAGTTATGAGTGAGAATTTTCCTCAGACTTCTCTCCTTTTATAGTCAACACAGAAACAAAACAAGCCTTTTAGAAAGGACTTTATTAATGAGGAAAAAACAATCTGTAGCTTTCAAGTAAAGGCTTGTGGGATTTTTGCCATGCTTAAAGATCAACTGAATACTCATGAGCAGCTGCATAATAATTTGTATACTCTATATGGAAAAGACTGAACAAGACACTGCTCTAGTGCAGACTATAAAAATACTTCACTGAATCATACGCCAGAACACAAAGGCCTTTTATCTGATGGGTAACGCCAGTAAAAATTTTCCTTTTCATTATTTAAATGAATTAGTTTGTACCTGAAATATAAACTAAAACTTCTATCCTCGTGCGCTGACTAGTATAGCCAGAATCCCCCAGTGTTAAGTAGTTTGCATGAATATGTTGTGTTCACAGACATCTATTTCTGGACTATGTACAAGAAGAGAATCCAATGCAGTTTCCAGTTGTACTGTATAGTAAGGACCAAAAGAACAAATGTGCAACAGCTTGCATAACTGGAAAAACCAATGGAGCTCTGTTTTCCCTTGCTAATATCCATTATAACTCAGGCCTGTACAAAGACTGCCAAGGCTTCTTCGCCAGTATGGCCAAAATAAACTGAATACTGATCTCCCTCTATACATACTTCATACAAAAATGAAAACAGAAAAATAAAAACACATTCTTAGCATTGCATTATAATGCTAAACCATCATGTCATATATACGTTTTTGTTCTTAACGTTTTACGAAAATTAAAGAGTTTTGTGGATTTTGATATCTGACTTTAACATCAATCTATCAGATCACTATAATTCTTATACTTCTTGTATTATTCTATAATGCAAATTCAGATTTTTAGATGAGACAAAATTTTAACTGACAATAAAAAAATAGTAATGTATACTTCACATAACCACATAACTACATTTGCTACAAATTATCCAAATTAACTGCAAATTAAATTTAGATTGTTGATAGAAGTGTTTTTATAACATTTGCTACATACTCAAACCCATCTTTTACCCACATTGTACCTTACAAAGTCAATTCTCTATGGATTAAGCTAGTGTATACAAAGAGAATGTCTGAACAAGCACGCTGGAGCACAGTGTCAACAAACCAAATGGTTTTATTTAGAATTCAGGATGCCGCACCTGTCATACTTCTACCTCTTAACATTTATTTACTACTAAAGATAAAAGATAATGTAAATAATTGTGTGATGGGAAGGATAGTGGATTATATAGAGTGGGACTGACAAGTAGCAGGAGTGAAACTAAGAGCACCAGGAACTATCTCATTTTGACCTTGAAGTTTTCTTTGCTTTTTAACTGTAAGCTTCTTTTTTTTTTTACAATAACCTTGAGGTTCACAAACCAGCAACAAGTGCAGTGACACATGTCAAGAGTAAGTGGCACTTAATGTCTACTGTATGTACTCATATACAACTCTAAAAATTTTTGTCAAAAAACTGACCCTCAAAAAACTGGGTTGGCTTATCATAGGACAATGTAAGTACTGCACCTTACCTTTGATGAAAAAAGGAACCATCTCCTTCTCTGAACAGAGTGGCAAAAGGTAAGAACTCAGTCTATCTTGAGAGAACTTAAATCAAGCACCGGCCCCCTCTTCCCTCTCCATTGCAGCATTGCTTCTGGCCTTTTTGAATGCCTGTGTGGGAAAATGGTTCTCCTCAATGGAGCACAGAAAGAGTAGAGGGCTTCAGTGCTTCCAGGGACAGACTAAGCTCTCCCTTTTACCACTCTACTCAGAGAAGGGGATGGTTCCTTTTTTGATAGAAATCAGGATACAACATTAACTCTTATTAAAATAAGAACCATCCCCTTCCGAGTAGTGGCAAAAGGCCTTTTGAAATCCTGGGTGGGAAAATGGCAGTGGACAGAGGCAGCTGACCCCCTCAGGCAGTGCTGGCATTTTTCCTTCTCTGTAGGCATGACCCTCAACTTGTCCATGGGTCATATCAAAATCCGTAATTTGGGAACAGATGTAGGCATAGGCATTCAGAATGGACTCATTCTTAGACAACTCTACTCTCAGGTGTAGTCCCTGCTCCTCTCATCCATTAGGACAGATATCTTGGAAAACAATACTCTAAAGTATTAATAGAGATTTTTGCAATGGTACTTGTCAAATATTGTGGTAGTGGAAGGTCTTACCAGTGAAAGCTGAATGCATACTGTACCCTAAACATGGTGAAATTTCTTCACTTCACACTTGATTAAACTGATCATTCCTGCGCTGCACAGACCATCATATGAGTTGGAATACAGATATGCATAGGCAAGATGCATGCTTATGAAACATTCCTTTTATGTACTTGCTGTCTATTTATGACTATGATTAGATTGTTCTTCCTCAAGGACTTGTACAGGGAAAAAAAGACTATTATCTAGGTGGATTTTTTAAAAAAAGTTTTATATTTTTAAGGTCCATCAGGCTGGCATTCTCTATAAAGCAAGTGTGGGCAGGTGTGCAAATAATTTGTTTTTGGAACTGCCAAAAGGAAGGGTGGTAAAGGGAGAGAACAGACTTGGGAGGGAAAAAAGCAAAACTGACAGAGAACTGCCCTTGAATTAATTGTTTGTTTCCATCTGTAGCACATCTGCATTACTATCCATTATCTTCCCTTTTTTTTCCTTTTTTTTTTTAAATTCTGGAGTGGCCAACTATCAACATGTCTGTACTGAGTATTATTATGGTTTTTAATAACAAAGGACACAGATATTTTAGTTCAATTTTCTACCAAATCCTGCTGATCTCATTTCCAATATGGTCTTACAGAAAACAGACTTCTGGGACACTGGGATGAAAACCCAAATGAGCAATCCTGATACCCTGTGTTTTTCTGGATCCATCTCAACAGCTTTTTCTAGTGAAGGATAAAAAATTATGTTTCTAAATGTTAGCTTTCTATTCTTTAGCGCAGACTCGCTTATATCCTATATGAATATCTGCTCTTTCAAAGGATGTATTCATTCTAAAATCAGACATGACATTAAAATTTATAGTTTAATTACATGTAAGCAAAAAAGCATACTACCAAACAGGTACTGCAGAATATACTGAGGTCCAAACTTCCTGTCTCTGCAAGTTCCACTATCGTCTGCAGAACAAAAAGAGGGTTTTAATCATTCATTTTTTACAAACTGAATTCATACATGACATCCCGATTTTAGTAACCCCAAATGAACAGCGTAACAGGTAGATCGTCTGAAGCTCTGACATGCCATGCTCGTGCTGCCTAACTGTCAAGCAATAAAAAGACACAGGACTAAGTCTGTACTAGTGGATCATTGACAGTTTACTTCCAGGCCCAACCCTTAAGAGTGGCTGTGAAGGCCCATTCGTAGGCCTAGGAGTAAGGTCCACCAAGCTGGCATTCTCTACAAAATGTGTGTGGCTCCATGTTGACTGCTTTTATATGGGTTCTAAAGGCATGGCTGTTATCACTTGCTTCTGAATGACCGTTGCTGGTCATAGCAGATTAACTGCTGCTGTGACTCTATTGTTCAATTGTTTTTATTTTGTTTTAAGGTGCTGTTGGTCTATTTTGTATTTTATCTTGTACTTTGCATAGCATAAACTGCCGTGACAGAGTAATTTAGCACTGCAAGGCAGTGAAAAAGTAACATACTGGTCAAAAGAAACTTTAGTAAGACGTTGCACGAAGGTACCCTGCTATCTGAGTGCTAATAGGGATACAAAGCTGTAGTTATCATTTTATTTAACAATTTTTTATTATCTTCATTAATAAAAGTAAATCAATATGAAACATTTATTATACTTTAAGTCTTTTAAGATCATTTAATCAGAAAAACACTGCACTAGTTATTACCCAATCCAACAAACCTCTTTAAAAAATCAACTCTGCACAAGCGATAGCAATACCATTGAAAAACCTAGTTCCCTCCACAGAAGTCTGAAACAATACTGCTGTACTATGACATGTTATTTCAATCTCTGAGAACTATTTTCATAATCAAAAATTCAGCATTAATAAAAGCATAATTTTTGTGAGATTCTTAATGGAATTCTATTATAAAACTCCTGGGGAAAGGCTTCTTTCTTGTCTGTATCTCTCATAATCAACTAGATATAAACTTTTCTGAAGAATTTGGATGACTGAAAGAAATTTGGAAAAATCACTCAGCAGTGTTAGTTTAATATAACTAAAGCACTTTGGCAAGAGTGCCAAAGACTCTCTAGACTTATACTCTAAAAAGTATATAACTGTGCTCTCTGCAGTCTCTGTGGGCAAGGTGCCTTGGTGTAGGATTTTTTCTTAATTACAATTTGAGCCAATGTCATCATGCTCATGCTAAATTAGCCCTATGGAGTCATCCTAATTTGAAAACTGCAAAGGAGCCCTATTTATGGAAAATACAGACTTGTTATGGGCTTTACACAGTGAAAGGACCTGATCAAGGTGGAAGGGTTGTTTCATTTTCAATATTGCAGTCTACCTTCTGAGTAAATACCTAAATACCTAATACTGCTATTATATGCTTAGGGGAGTTATCCTGTTTGGAACTGCAACAAATACTTCCTCTCGTCCCCAAAAGCTTCAAATAATTACATTTGGCTGCGGGGATGGACCACTTAACAATCTGGAGCAAGGCCATCAATATGCACTTTTACTTGATAAGCCGTATCCTCTTCACTGAACCATATTTTGCACCTATAATTCCTACCTGGTCACAGTATTTTCCACATGCCAGTGCCTTTGATAAGAGCTTACAAGCTGCAGCTGGTACAGAATTCTTTGGACCATATCAGAGGTAGGGTCTACTTGTACAGGACACTTCCAGCTCTAATTCAAGGTTCTGGTTATTATTGCCAGAGGCCAGTACAACTGTCCACACCTACTGAAGTCAGCTTCAGTCCTTGTTTCAGGTACTACAGTTGATGCAGATTCTGAACACATTGCCTGGAGGGGGTCACCTAATTCTACCTTTATATTCTTTATTACCTTCTAAAACCTTGTTTGGATGGGCCTTTCTTAGGATTGCTTTAATTATTCTTTGCAGAAAAGCTAACTATGTTGTTATCATCATCATCACCACCACCACCACCACCACCATCATCTATCAATAAGAATTTTTTTACCTTTTTCTTTTGTTCTTCTGTGGCTTTGATTATTCCTGGGTCAGATTTCCAGGATTTTCCGAAATTATAGAAAAGTGCAACACTATTGGCAAGAAATGGAAGGTGGATGAACAGAAAATTTAGATGTACTAAACATTAAGGAATATAGAATAGAGATGTTCAAATTAGCATTCATTTCCTGGGGTTAATTAAATAATTCTCTCTGAGTAAGCAGAGAATGATTTTGCAGTACACTTTTCTATTCTTATTGATATATTTCACAAATATCTCCTAAGACACCCAATGATCTTGAGCCTGATTACCTTAATATTCAAGTACAGAATCTTCTTCATTTGTTTCAGAAATTCTGTATTTACAGTATAATATCATGCATGTTTATTCAGAAGTATGTTTAACTGACCAATATACAGGGATCCCAGCATTTCAGTAACCACAGGAGCATTGCATTTTATCACCCTATTTGTTTACTTGTACACTGAATTTATCATATGTAAAGCAGGATTAGAATTTGAAGGAGGCATGAAAACTGGAGAAAGGAACATCAACAACTTTACATATGCAGACAATACCATACTACTAGCAGAAAATAGCTTGGAACTAAGGAAAGTCAAGGAAGAAAATGCAAAGGCAGATTTAGAGTTGAACATTAGGAAAACATGTCTGAGAGGGGAACCTTACGATTGCAGGTTGAATAAAGTTTGAACAGAAAGGCCATCAAAGGAGAGGGGACGGAGAGAGAAGGATGAGGAGAATTAAAGCGAAAGTTGTTTTTTTTTTATCTTAATGAGAGTAGATGAAAAGAAAGCTGAAGAAGAAGAAATGGGAGGAGGTACTTATCAGTTTTAAGGAAAGGTTAAAGCTACCGAGCTCCAGAAACAGATGCAAGGTGTGACTAGATCGGCAGACAGAAAGAAACTGAAGGGGGAACGTAGCTTGGCGGGCCTGAGGTCGCGCAGTACTTGGGAGCAGCAGAACTTACCGCCAAGCTACTGAGTTCTAGAACATTCCATGGTTGGCTCTGCGCATGCACAAAACCCGATTGAATGAGGTACAGAGCCCACAAATAAGAACTTTAAATTTTTAACTTTAAAGTTGACAAAGAAGAAATTGAAACAGTGCAAGATCTTCTATACTTGGCTCAGTCATTAATCAGAATGGAGACTGCAGTCAAGAAATCAGAAGAAGACTAGGTCTTGGGACGGCAGCTATGAAGGAACTAGGAGTGGTGAGCTATACCAACAGTGAAAATAAAGCTGAAGCTGAACTGGATCTTTGGCCATTGTTTTCAGTTTTAGGGGTTGACGAGGAGCAAATTTTCATCTGAAATTTTTAAAAACTGTGCAGGCAGGCACAATAGGGATGGTCCTCAGGATGAAGATGGGGCCATACTTTCTCCTTCCCAATCTAAAAACACTTTGCACTTGGGGAAAGTCTTTTACATATAAAGCATCATGTACAGTGATGGTGCCATATGAGTAAATGTTGATGATATTAACTTAGGACCCTCAACTGACACTGACAATGGCTGCATGGCACACTACCTGTATTAACACAAGAGTCCTTGCTACTGCATATGTAACAAAAAGAATCTTCTCAGACAAGCTTCTGAACCCCAGGAAACTGACTTCTAGTAATCAGATTTATTGCTTCTACACATCAACACTGAGCAGTGTAAAGATCTGAAAGACCTGGATGATTTTGCCAAGCCCTCTGAAAATTTAGGACAACAGTCAAGATTTGCAACTTTCTGTATCTCATTATCTTCCATCCTACTCCCACAACTGTCTAAGTACATTTTACATCCTGAGGCCCAGATATCACTTGGTACTGCATCTGAAGAAGTAGATTTACATCCAGAAAAGCTCATACTAAAACAGTCTTAATGGTGTTGGCTACACATTCCTTCTTTTTCCCTTAGGCCTCCCTTCCTCTTTTTTTCACTGCAAGAGTTACTCTTTTGGAAATGACAAAAGAGGGTGTCAGTGACAGAACAGGCTCCCCCTTGCTGATAATCACCCTCTACACAGGAACAATGAGAAACAGGACTTCTTCCTTCCTATGTGCAATGCAGTAACACCTGCATAAGGCTCTTCTGGAAAGGGAAAGAAACTCATCTGAACTGCATGCTTAAACTGAAAAGGAAAAAAAATGAAGAAAAAGAAAGAGGAAAATAGCAGTAACACACACCCCTGTTCTCTCTACTCCCATGTTGAGTCTGAAGCAATTATGGCCACTTTTGTGCCAGTTTTGCCTGCCTGGTGACATCTGGAGGTAACATACATTACAGTTTTCCCTTTCAATCATTGTCAAATCTAGGGTGAGCACACTACAGAAAGAAAACAGTGCAGAAAAGATTGGTGTGTTAAGAAACATTTTTTTCATTCTGCCTCCATTATTGTTGTTCTGTGTTTTCCAGTCCAAATTATGATCACCTTCCCTGTCATAATGCTGTTTTCTTGACAAGGTTTATTCAGGAGGATCTCCCATGTCACTTAAAGCTTAAGCTCCCACAGTGGGTTTCCATGGCTAAGTGCGCAATCAAACCACAAAACCAAAACACCATGCTGGTCCTATACCATACGCCCACCTATGCTTCCCTGACTGCTTCAAGTTAAAGACATCAGCACATGGAAGCAGTCTTGTATACTTTATCACTTTTTAAAGTTTAAACTGAATATGTATGCAAACAGCTTTCTGAAAGTGAATATTATCTGTCCACGTTGGACAACTTCAGTGTCTATCTAAAGCACAGCTTTCCAAACTGCATGTCACGACACATTAGCGCGTCGCCTGCAGCCCGTAGGTGTGTCACCTGAACATAATGGAGGGTCTGCCTCTCCTGCTGCTGCTGCCCCAGGCGGAGAAAGACCCTTGTGAGAGGGGCACTGGCAGTGGTGGGCCAGGTCTGGGTGGAGGGTCTGCCTCTCCCGCTGTCCCCGCCCCGGGCCGAGCAAGACCCCGGTGAGGGTGGTGACAGTGGTGGGCCAGGCTCAGATGGAGAGGCTGCCTCTACTTACTGAATTACTGTGTCGTGAAAAGACGCATGTCTAAAAAGTGTGTCAACAACATGAAAACATTGGAAAGCTCTGATTTAAAGATATATCTATACATATATAGACGGAGATCTTTCTGATTCATTATTTGAAACAGAAATGGGCAAAGAGTGGCCTTTCAGATGTTTCTGAACTACAACTCACATTGTCCCTCATCACTGCCTATGGTGGCTGAGGCTGATGGAAGCTGCAGGACAAGAAAGGTCACATGTTCTCCACCCTTGTTTTGAACTGAGAAAACATTTCAAGTTATATTTTGAAGTTTTATTCTTGAATATACTATTCTTCTTCAGTTTGAAGGAGTGGCTGAAATGCAACCATCTAAGTGCTGCTGGACTGTAACTTCTGTAACTTCCCAGTTGCCCTAGGCCGTGCATAATCAGTGGTGAAGAATGAGGCTTGCTCTTTGCCTTTCTTTAAGGCATGGAAAAGAAATGTCCTCAGGATGCTGCCCCAAATAGGCTACTGGTGACAACTACGAGAATATAATGTGTCAACTCAGTCATATACACCCAATAATTGATAAATATCTGTCTATAGCATATTCCTAACATCCTAATCATGGGAGTTTTACATCTGTACCAAGCACAGATGTACATATTTGTATTATCTCTATGTTCTTCCAACACAAATACAATATTCTACTAAAATATGGTCCCTGGGCCAAGTAAATTAGCAAACAGCACATTCTCACTGTGAAGGACACCACTGAAACTTCAGTGTATTTTTAAGAAGCAAGTCATAAATTAATGTTTTTCCATAAGTAAAAGTACCCTGAAACTTTAAATGTCAGTTTTAATTATTCAGATTAACCCTTCTGAAAGCCATTTTATTTCTGATGAAAATATATCTCCAGTAGCAGTTCTATGAAAGGCGACATTTCATCAGAAAGCACATTATTCCTTATACATAAAATAAAAAGGTACTGTTCTCCATTCAGAATAGTTTCCTAGGAGCATAAAAAAGGAGAATAAATTACCCTGGTCACAATTCTTCTCCTTTATTCTACAAAAAGGGATTTCATTTCTTTCTCCCACCCATAAAATGAGTTTTAGTCAAACTGAATAACAGTAGAATTTGAATGGCTAAAAGAAGTTAAAGTCAGCAGTATTAAAAAAAAATTAAATGAACATACACGAATTAGTGGAGGCTACTATAAGCAACTGTAGCATCTTCACAACCTGTTAAATGATATAAAAAGTTCACGAACATTAACCACACAAGGGGAAAGTGTTGGTAATGGAGATATAATTGGTGCAGCTACAGAGAAAACAGACTTCAGTATGAGTATGAAGGGTTTTGGAAAACAAAGAAATTGAAAGCAAGGGCCCAAGAGAATGAATGTATAAATGGGAAGAGGCTGTGAGGCCTAAGTAGCTGTGGGTTCATGCTAGACTTAGGACAGGAAAAATTAATCAACTGCTGGTCAGCAGAATGCTACTTTATGAACTATTTTTAATTTTGCTATAAATCAGCCAATCCCTCTGTAATTTTGTGCTTGGAATAACCCAAACTAACGGTTGTAAAAAGTTATTAACTGCTGCTATTAGTGATAAAATGTTAACCAGAAAATCTGTTTTTTTACCACCTTTCATATTCACTCTCTAACAGGATAAGAATATCCAAGTATTTACAATTAAGTAATTTCAATTACAAGAGCAAATGACAGGGAAGCTAACAGGCCTTGGATGCTGCAGACCTTCATTTTCAAACACAGAAGCCTTTCTAAAGCTGAAGCAGAAAATATTGCCTCTTCTTCTGCATCATTTGTACATAGTGCTATACAAGAGATGAAGGACCAAAGGAGGCTATATGGGACCCAAGCAGGTACGTTCATTTCCTTAACATCAGTGTCAAAAGAAGGGACTTTGGCCAAAGAGCAGGGGAAGAAAAACCAGAGTCCCCACACGACCTCTCTGCTTGACACAAATCATATCATAATGACATATTGCCAGTCCTCTACCTTTTCCTGCTCTGTTGCCTCATTTCAGCTCTACCACCATTCCTCAATCCCTTTTCTGTGACTAATTCTAAACACATCCTTTTCAAACTCCTTACTTTCACTCTTATTAAAGCTGTTCTGTCCTTTCAAACTGTGGTCTCTGTATTTTAAAGTCAGCATTATGCTATAAAATCACTAAGATGAGAAGTTTCAAAAGGCAAATTACTGAGAACATGATAAAAGGATATCATTCCAAAACCAGAAAAACCACGTCACATACATCCAGAATTTCGTTGCTAGGTAGATTCCAAGTGGCAATGCACTATGCATGGAGTGATCAAAGAATGATCTGTGGAACAACAGAAAAATGATTATGACATAATAGGCCAGTACACAGATTCAGTTATGGGTGTCCTATTGTATCTATCTGGATCTGTTCAAAGAAACATATATATATATATATATATTTTTAAAAAACTCAGAACACTGCTATTTAATTTCAAAATTACCTGGTTCTGAATATTTATTTGTTCAGTAGTAAGTGGTATGAATTGCATATAATTTCTAGCAAATGTTCCTCTCCAGCTTAGAAGCATAAAACAAAACTCAATACATGCATGCACAGCATCCGGATGACCTGGCTGTTTTGTAAGCATGTCCACAAAAGTTCTTTAATCTTTACCCACTACTATCAATGAACTTCACTATGATTGCTACAAATTACAGCTAGAATTTGCTGGCATACTATGCTAGCAGTTATTCTTTTTCCAGGGTTGTTCTATTTTGTCGTTTTTGTCACAGAAGTGTGGGATGTCCCTTGTAAATATATCTTCTTAGAAGGTTGTGTTTACTAAAAATCATTAAATTAAGAAAGAGAAAAATAAAATATTTTTCATTTCTACAGGATACATAATAATTGTTTTGAAAGGGACTTCAATATTTAATAACAACAACAACAACATTTTATTTCTTACCTGCCTCTCCCCATGGTTTGAGGTGGGGTACATCATAAAGTAAAATACAGCTAAAAATACATAAAACCGTTTAAAACACACTAATTTAAAATTCATAGTTAAAAACTGACTGCATATGCTTGCCAGAAGAGATAGGTCTTTAGAACTTTTAAAAATTCAGACAGTGTGTTTTGCTGTCAAATCTTTTCTGGCAGACCATTCCACAGTCTAGGGACAGCTGAGGAAGAGGCCCTCTGGGTGATCATTGCCAGTCTCGTCCTGGCAGATTGTATGAAAAGAGGCAATCCTGTAGGTAACACGGACTCAAACCATGTAGGGCTTTAGAGGTAATAACCAACACTTGCCTGGAAACTAATTAGAACCCAGTGGAGTGATTTTAGTATTGGTGTGATATGCCCACTTCTCTACCTGTAACCAATCTGGCTGCCTCATTTTGGACCAGTTGGGATTCCTGAAATTGGTACAAAGGTATCCCAATATACAGCGCATATCAGAAGTCCAACCTTGAGGCTACCAGTGTACCTACCATCTTCAGGCGTTTCACTTCTAGGAAGGAGTGCAGTTAGCATATCAGCCGAAACTGATAATAAGCACTCCCATATGTTGCATCTATCTGAGCTGACTGACATCTGGAGGGACAGATCTAGGAACACTCCCAAACTGCAAATACAGTCTTTCAGGGGGAGTGTGACTCTGCCCTGAATTGGTTGACACACTTCCCTTAAGAGTAAGCACTTCTGTCTTGTCTGGATTCAGTTTCACTTTGTTCTTCTTGATCCAGCCCATCACCTCCTCCAAGCATTCATTCCGAGAGGACAATATCATTGTTAGCTAAGACCGTTTTTGAAGGCATGAAGAAATATTTGGGTGTCATTGGCATACTGATAATACCTTGCCCCATGCCTCTGGACAATCTCTCCCAAAAATTTCATGTAGATATTAAAAAACATTGAGGATAGCATGGCACCTTGTGGTATGCCATATAACAGCTCCTTTTTTGAGGAACAGTCATCCCCACGCACCACCATCTGGAACCTGCCTGAAAGGGAAGACCAGAACCACTGCAACATAGAACAGTGTATTTAGTTCTTCATAAAATTTGGTTCTTAAAACTGGAAAGCCAGACTAAAACTCTGCTAGATGAAAGATTAAAGGTGAGCCAAAGCTCCATTCTCATACACAAGTAAAGGATGTGGCATAAACTGAGCGGACTAGCCATTTAATAATATTTTTGCTCAGAGCTACAGTATGTATGCTTCTTCCATCTAGCATACTGTGTCATAAATTATCCAGATGTCAGAATCTAAAGGCACCAAACATATTTTCCTGTGTAATACCGTGTTTCCCCGAAAATAAGACATACCCATAAAATAAGCCATAGCAGGATTTCTAAGCATTTGCGCAATATAAGCCATACCCCGAAAATAAGACATAGTGATAGGCGTGGCTATGCAGCGTACCGGTGCGGGCAGCCCCATCAACAAGGTCGGCTCCCCCTGTCAGGTCCCGGTCATTCTGTGCGTGCTACAAGCTAAGGCATAGAGGGAGACAGGGTAGAAGCAGCAGGAGGAAGAAGGGGGAGCGAAAAACCAAAGGTTCCCAAGTTTCGCAAACTTTCTTTTTCTCCTCCCTCCAACCCCTCCCTCGCAGATCCATCCTGGATATAGAATTCCTTTGGATGCTTTCCTTTAGTCACTCCCCCCCTCTTTCCACTGTATACTCCAGAGCCCACCTCTCCCCTCCCACTTCCCTCCCCTTTACACAACTTTGTAAGACAATCCCCCCCCCCCAGCGTTCCCCCCTTTGTGCTCTTGAATCTAGCGAAGGTTAAGGAAGGGGAGGGGAAAGCCCCAAAACAGATCCAGGAAAGGAGACCCAAAACAACGCGCCAGCCCGCCCAATCCTCCCAACAATTGGAGGGGGCGAGGGAGGGATTACACCACCATGCTGAAGCCGAGAGTAAGGAGGTTTGGGGAGGGGAAGGGAATCCTGTTTGTTTGCAAACACGACGGTGGGCGGAGGTGGTCAAGACGAGTGGCGTTAAGGAGGAACTGCAAGGAAACGGGTTGCCAAGGGATCGAGGCAGAGGAGGGAAGGCTGGACTTAACTATATTTGAATAAATGTAGATTGTTGTTGTACCATACTTAATAAAAATAAGACATCCCCTGAAAATAAGCCATACTGTGTCTTCTTGAGGAAAAATAAATATAAGACAGTGTCTTATTTTCGGGGAAACACGGTACTCCTATATTTGCAGTGCTTTTCTATCTGTCCTAAATAATATGACAGACAATAATGGCTAAACCATTCATTTCTTTTATATATCTGACAATATATTATGTAATTAAATTATCTTTTTTTGTCAGAGTAATTGCATAATTCAGTACTTACTTGGAAAGAAACTGTACCATCGCCCAGACGCCACCATACATTAGTCCTTTAACGAGCCAAGAATCAATATCAAGGTCTGCTATAAACCCAACCAACCAAATAACTAGGAAAGGTGTTCCTAGCATTACTTTCTGCCGAAATTCCTACATTAAAAAAGAACATTTATTTAATTAATGTCACTATTTAAAATTAATTTTTATTAAAGTAAAAATTAGATGATAAAAAGTAACAATATAAAATAAATTTATCTACCTAAGAAAATACACAGTGGAAAGTATAGTTTACTACTATTCTGAAGTTTATCAATCCAAAATTTGACAATAAGATTCCATTTCTCAATAAAAATATTCCTGAATATTTGAGTTAACTCTTGCTTTTCTATAATAAATCAATTTCATCTTAGTATAAACATCCTAGAATGAAGGGACAATACAGTTCTTCCAACAAGACACTATAGACATTTGAAAAGCAGAAAACAGATTTAATAATCATCTCTAGATTGTACAGACCTTTGATAAAACTATTTGCAGTCAAAGTTTGTCTGTCTGTCTGCGTCAGGCAGGCAAAGACCTCATATTGGTGTGAAGATTCCATGGAATCCTGGGGTTGACAGTTTGGCGAGAGGTCTTTAGAATTCTCAGCCGAGAGCTCTTGGGCCTCAGGCTGGTTGCTATGGAGACGAGGTCTACCACCAACTAAATGCACTGGTATCAACTTGCAATTGCCATGTTCCTCCCACGGTCAGTTATATGTCACGTGTTCTAGAGTGGGTTCCCCAAACCAGTTGTTTATATTTATTCTAACTGGAAAATCAAAAAATATGGTTTATAAGGAAGTCTTACAATGAACATGTGGTTTGTTAAGATTAAACTTTTCCTCCATAGAAGTAATTCTGATGGACAGTTATAAGTTTCTGAATGAGTATTTAACAGAAAAAAATTATCTTCTTTACTTAGTAAAAATATATAAAAAATTTTTACTTTTCATCCGCTCATATCGAGCCTTTCTGAAAATTGTAAAGCTACCTTAAAGTATTTCTAACAAGTATTACCTATGAGCAGTGGCAGAGCTTGGAGTGCGTGGAGGGGGGCGGGGCTACAGAATGAGGGGCATGGCTGTGGTGCATGGGGGCATGGCCAGGGCACGCGGGGGTGTGGCTACAAGCCGGGACACTCCAAAAATATTGCCACCTGGGGTGAACCGCCCCTCCCATCCCTACACGACTGCCTATGAGTAAGGAGGGACCTTTAGAACTCTCAGCAAGAGAGCACTGAATAGGCTGGTACCTATAGAGATGAGGCCTAACAGCAAGGAGGAGGGCGCTGAATTTTCCTCAGGAACCCAACCTCTATATGAAAACAGACTGGATTGGGGAATATGGGGAAAAGTTACAGGTACTGTAACTTTTTCCACAGGCCAGTTGCTGTGGAAACAAGGCCTAGAAGCAAGGAGGAAGACAGTGTATTCCCTCAAGAACCCAAACTCTGTATGTTTACAAATACAGATTGGATTGGGGAATATGGGGATAGGTTATAGGTACTGGACTAGGCCGGTTTCTATGGAGATGAGGCCTAGCAGCGAGGAGGAGGACAGCGTATTCCCTCAGGAACCCAACTTCTAAATGTTAACAACTTTGAATAAAGATTGGATTGGGGAATATGGGGGAAATTTGGAGGTTCAGAAGTAGGTCAGTTACTATGAACATGAGGCCTAGCAGCAAGGAGAAGAACAGAGTACTCCCTCAGGAACCCAAACTGTGTATGCAAATAACTCTGAATACAGATTGCATTGGGAAATACGGAGCAAAGTTAAAGGAAATGGAGAAGACAGTTTGGTGAGTTCTTAAGAAGAAAATAAAATCCTGGACAACACCCAGGTAAATATGGTAATTTAAGAATGAGATTAAGTGTGTGTAATCTGGAAAATATGATGTTGTTTCAATCTTCAATATTTACCCTGCTCTACCTAAAAATCATAGAGTTTCCACTAACAAAACTTTTAGTCGTATTTAAATTTGCTTCACCCTATTTATCTACCTCCTCTAGTCTCTTTACTTGCTTTGCATGTGAACAGGGGACACTCAAGATGGCAGTTCTACTGAGTTAAACTTCAAAACACACCTAAAACAATAGGGATGGGAATCATACAGCCCTATAGAGGTAGCTGGACTGAAACTCCTAGCATTCTTTACCAATGACTATGCTAGCTTGAGCTGCAAAGACTTGCAGTCCAACAACAAGGCCACATGATTCCCATCCATGCAGTATAAGGTTTCACAAAAGCACATCCAGATCAATTTGTTTTTCTAATACCACAGTACATGAAGAAACAGCAATTTCCATTTTGCCCATACTTTTCAACTTTCATATTCATATTGAACCACTTCCATATACTTGTCAGGGATTCCAGGCAGGGAACCCTGGGAAAACGATCAGCCCACTGCAAAGATGTTGCATCATGCCCCAGCTGTGGGTAATTGCATGGTTACATAAGAAACTGGGGTCGTGTGCAGATGGTAGAGGGAGGTGTGCAAACCTCTACCTGATTGGTTGTAGATATGTATATAACAAAGCAACGCCAGTATGTATTTGTCTGTTGACCAAACCTGGTGCCTGGCACAAGCTTTTGTCCGTCTGTCCTATGTTTTGTATATAACGGAACTTTGCTGCAAGATAAAGTGCCTCCTGTTTTGGAAGAAACTCCTCTGTGTGTGAGTATCCTTACTGGAGAACAAGGCTGCTGCTGTTGGCTCGCTGAACTCTGGCTTTTCCGCTGCTTTTCCGTGGGGCTGAAACTCCTATCATCCCCAACAATACCGGCCTATCTTCATACCTCATTATATTTTAAAAATAAAGATAACTTAATCTTGCCTCTCCTCCATGAACAATTTAACCTTACCAATGCTATTTTTGCGATGTTCATGCCAGTATATTAATTTTTTAAAAAGATCTTGCTGTTCCTTTGATCTAGATTCCATAAGCATCAAAGAAATGTTAATTAATAAAAGTAGTGTATTTGGAAGTACATTTTTTATGCAAGCTAATCTAACCATCCAGGGAAGATCCATTAATATCTACTGAAATAGTTTTCTATGATCAAATTTCATCAGTATCATCCATTAAGTAACACAAAGATATCTTATTCCAAAGGACAGATGCTACATTTTGCACAGCTACATTACTTTTACTTTGCTCAAATTTCTAAAGATTAACTAATTAAAAAGTAACTACTAAACTAATAATTGTAAGGGCTGAAAGAAATGTAAAAGGCCAACATTCTCAAAAACTTCTGATATAATACCAAGGGTGGGAAGAACACATTTTAGCATGCTCTCAGTTTACATAAAGATGACAACAGGGAACAGTATACCACTCAAGATTTCTTCTTACCTTATCAGCCCTCAGCTTTCTGAGAAACGACGGATTGTCATACCCTTTTGCCTGCCTTGCCTCCTGTAAATGGTTTATCATCCAAACATTTTTTCTTTGTTTCGCTAAATCAAGTGGTGATTCCCCCTATGAAGAAAAAGTTTTAAGCGCTTTTTTAAAAATAAAACACAAGTACATATCAGTATCACTTTTAAAAATAAACTGTTACTTAAAATATGCAAAATATTTTAAAATCTTAAAATATACATTATTCTGGTTAGCAATTTAATTTAAGCTGTAGAGAAAATTACTATCTTCTAGTCTTTTCTCCTCAGCTGAATAATAAGCAGTTGGCTATCTCAAGATGTTCCTGAAATAGGTTTGAAGTTCATATTTCAACAAGCATCAGAGGTAGGACAAAAAGAAGGCTATTAATATTAATTCACACAATTTTTCTGACACACTTGTTATGTAATTATCAATCTCCTATTCAGGCATTTAATCTGTAAATGTAGTAGATTGCAAATGTAAGTGTCATTAAGATGGGAAACATGTTATGCGGACTGTATTGAGCCCATCCTATTTCCTATCACACATTTGCATTTTGAATGTAATGTTTCCATAGGTACTTGAACAGATAGTGACTTACAAACCTAATCCCATCAGTATGTTCTGCAAACATCAATTTTATCATGTACAGATCATACTTTTATAGGATATTATGTATGTAGACTTGCACAAAAATCAAATTCAAGAAAATCCACATTAGGAAGGGGCAGGATAGGACAACAGAATCCCAGTCTTCTACATATTGGCCAGTCTTTCACAGAGTTTGGAATTAACTTGCTAACTGGCTCATTCAGTTATCAATTAGTTCCTTTTTTAAAGAAACTTTCCCAGCTGCCCTTGATTCCCTAATTAATGCTGATTCTAAAAATACGCTTCTGCAAATTAGACTGTTAGAATGTTCGATTTTGTTAGGGTGGGTGTCTGTCCCATTATCATATTGTTTGTTAAGCAGACTAAGCTGTGTGATTCCTTGGTACTGAGGCAACAAGGGCAGGGGAGGAGCAAGAGAAATTTCCTGAGCAGAATAGCTGTGTTTGTGCAGCAGAGGAACAGCTGAGATTGAGGAAAGGGAAAAAAGAATGGAGAAGGAAAAAGTGAATAATTGGAATGGAATAGAGTGGAACAGATTGGAACAGCGATTTGTCTATTCAGCAGAAGAACAAGGCTCTGAAGCAACCAGGGCCCTTCAGAATCCAGTGATACTATATAACCCAGTTACTAAGTCTGAATATATGAAAATAAGCAGAGAATGCATTAATTACTATTGATACCTTGTTGGGAGCTAATTATATTTAGCCTTGTATTCAGAAGTATCTTTAGTAGCCAAGAAATAACTGACTTATGTTCTTTATCAGATGCAGAAGAATAATGAAAACCCATCCAAAGCTGCAGTGGCCGCTCTGGTTAAGTCATTCTTCACTATTCTGTGTCAATGTAATAATGAATAATGCTTGACAAAGCCTCCCATGATAAGTGCAGAATTCCTTTCAGTGTCCAAAGAATCCTGATGTCTCAGTATGGGGTTAGTGGTTTCTCTATAACTAAATTAAAACTGATTTCTAACTAACTGAAGAAAGCAACTTTTTATACCCCCAAAAAAGATATCTGTAGTACAGAGGAGGCAAAAGACACCCAACTGAAGGTACCTCCAGCTCCAGGTTTGCACCCCTCTCTTCTACAGAAGTTAACTCCCCTCCTAAACAAAACACTCAAGGAGGCATGGCTGAATGCTCCATCATTCAACCCCTGCCTAAAAAATATGAAACTGGTACCAGATATTGAAATGATGTCCTGGAGAGGCAAAAAACTGTAAGTTTACTTGTAAATTATACTTGTAAATTCTCACACTGAAAGAAACTAGTTACCTAATCAGAATCAGACTTTTACTTTCTATAGAAAGGATTTACAGACTAGGACCTCATATTTTAGCCCGGAAATCTCAGCCTGCAAATCACTATTAGGGAATTCAAAGCAATAGAAACCAGGCAGCAGTATTTTTCTGGCCCAGAAGGGGAGTTTCCTTCCACTTTTACTGTGTACTTTCTCAAGCTTACCCCATGAAACATCTTAATTAAGATCAAAAGATCCTGCTTTTTCCATGCACTTCTCTTGCCAAAGGGAAATCCTTTTGAACTGAATAAGAAATTTAACAAATTTGTCCCAGCAGAGAAGCAAAGGGAATGAGCTCAAAAGGAGATGAAGCCTTGCAAGACTGTTATCTACTACTTTTATAGAGGTGGGTAGCTCCCAAAATTAAACATTCCCTTTTTCTTTTATAGTAACTTAATACCAATTAACAGTTACCTGCTCTGGAGAAATAATATCTGCCGTAAATATATTGCTGGTCCAACTTTTTCTTCTACTCTCGATTCAATATGGCAGGAGGAGCTTATTCATGTTAAATGATTAAATCAGCTTTTTAAAAAAAAATCTGAAAACTAGTTCTTTTAATAATACAAAATTAATAGCTAACTGACTTATTTCAAAACTAATGCTTGCAAAATGATTTCCATACTTGGATCATAAGTGATCTCCTACCAAGCTACCTCTAATATTACTTGAAAAAAAAATAAGTCGGTTGCTTCTTTTCATTTCAGTGCCTCAGTTTGTAACAAAAACACAGTACTGCCTATCCAAAACCAAGTTTATGTTACCAAAGTGATAAAACTCTTGTTACACACGGAAAAAGTAAGAGCTCCCTCTTTTCTTTTCCTTTTCTTTCTTGAATACTTATATTTAGAAGAATCCCATAGACAGGGTTCCAGAAAAACAAATGATTTTGTCAGTGGCTATAATTCATTATTCAACTTAACACTGCTTTCAAGAAGCAAGAAAAAAATCTCCTAAAACGGCTAAAGTACAATATTTATTTTATGTTTAAAATTTCAATGTTCAACTGTATAACCCAAAAGAAACACTTTACAAAGTTGCCAAAAATATAATTATTCACTTCGTAAAATGCATCACAATCTATTGAATACAACTTCCTATCCTGTCACAGTCATCCCTAGAAAGTTCTTCCCATTAAAAACCCCTCAGCATTTACACTGGGAAATGAAAAGAGGGGAGGGGGAAATCAGTACTCATTCCAAGGCCTTAGGATAGGCAAAAAACTAAAAAGATACTGATCAGAAAATTAGTATCTCACTGTTCCATACAATAAAGCATGTCAAATAACACTCGGTATTGCATACTTCTACTACATATTGGCCAAGATTTTTATCACCACAGGCAATCCATGCTAAACCCAAATATATCTATTTGACCTAGTTCCAAATTGACCCAATCTGACCACTTCCTTTAAAGCTTAAAAAGCCAGCAGTACCTAATAAAATGGTTATTTCTGAGATATGCTTAAATTTTCACAGTATTGTTTAACTGTGAGGAAGCGTATTAACATATCACATAATAGCCATTCTCTGGGGAAGCCATGCGTGCAGTCTTTTTGTCTCTTTTTGTCTATGTTTAGGATAAGGGTTTTGTATTTAGATAGTGTATGTTTGTTTGTTTTCCTCCTGATATGTGGTTTTATACTTTTTAATATGATGTTTAACGAAAATATTTTTTTAAAAGGCTAGTGGTATCTTCTGGTAGGATACTATATAGCTAAATAACAGGGTAAAAGCTTGTGCTGAGAACCAATGTGGTGCAGTGGTTTGATGATTACAACACTGGAGATGAAGGTTCAAATGAGCCATGGAAACTAATGGGTGACCCTGGGAAAGTCACACTCTCTCAGCCTCATAGGAAGGCAAAGGGAGCCTCCTCTGAACAAATATTGCCAAGAAAACTATGAGATATAAGTCAGAAACAACTTGAAGGCACACAACACAAAAACTTGCATTAAACTAAAATTAAGACAGAGATAAAAAATTGAGGGTTTCCTGAACAGCAATATCAGCTCAAAAAAGTATTATCTCTTGCACATCACTCTCAGGAGATGACATAGAGGAATTCCTGTATTTCCATATAGGAATTTTGTGATTCTGACCAAGTAGGTACTTGATCAAGCAATTCCAAACTGCCATGGAAGTGCCAGGAGAAGGAAACTAGCATTTTTGACAGTACTCTTTTCAATCTATTCTTACTTGCAAATCATCATAAATGACTACAAAGCACTGATGCTTTCTCGATAACTTTAAAAAAGATGTGTAAAGATAAAATAGTGTGCTGAATATGTCACTTCACTTTTATTTTATGAAGCTGCAGTACTCTGAGAAGTAAGGTACAGTTCACAACACACAGTTCACAACAGCCCAAGAGATAAAATGCCACTTATTTCAACTGCGAAAATTGAATGGCTGCACAGAGTCACAGGAGGACCTTTTTTTGGCTAGATCTTAGATCATGAAAATCATAGAGGAGACCCATCTGGAGAGATGCTGGGCAGAAACTGGTAGTCCCTTCTTATTTCTACAGTAACAAAGAAACTCTTTGAGATTGTCCAATGTCAGCTGCCCTGTTAATGTAGGAGGCCAGTGCTCATCTAACACTCAAGCAGTGGAGTGTCCATTCCAATTTAGAGAATGGGTTCAGCATGAATGCTGGTAGATATATGTCCTGATTCAGATGGAAAGCAGAGACTGCCTCGGGAAAAAAGGAATGTCTGGTCTGAGGAAGACTGTCTTTGTGGAAACATAGATCGGGTACATGCTGAGAGCACAGTTTTCCAGCTCATCTGGCCAATGTTACTGCAACTAGAAAGGCTGTCTTTCATGTCAGGAGGCAGATGGTCAGAAGTTGCCATCAGTTCAAATGGTCTCTGGGAGAGCTGCAAAACGACAAGTTCCAGACTCCATTGGGCCATGGGAGCCCAAACTAGAAGATGCAAGTTCTTACAGCCCTTTAAGACACATTTAACCAAAGGGCATCGGAAACAAGAAGGCTTACTGATGAGCTGGAACCAAAGGGATATAGCAGCAAGGTAGCATTTGATGAAGGACAGGAAGAGGCCATTCTCAGACAAAGGGTGGAGAAAGTTCAAGATGTGGTGAATCTGGGCCACATCCAGAGGTATGTGATGAGTATAAGAATTAAAGGCACTTGCTCCACTTGTAGGAGTAGGACCTTCAAGCAGAAGGCCTTAGAGCTGCAGTTACAATGGTGTCAACAAAGAAGACAAAGATAGATATCCCCAACCATCAGCTAAAAGACAGATCCTCCAGGCTGTCAGCTTGAAGGTGTCTGTGTCAGGATGAAGAGTCAGGAGATCTAGTCTTGATGGAAGCTTGAGATAAATTTTGCAAGACAGCTGGAGAAGATAGATGAAGCACAGCTTTCTTGGCCACCACAGAGTTACCAGAACGCAGTTGGCTCTGTCCCTGGTCAGTTTGGAGAGGACTCTTGTGATGAGAGGGAACAAGGGAAAGTGTACACAGTGATGCTCCCTCAATGATACAGTGATCTTTTTCCCTTTTGAGTTCTTGAGCAGAACATGGTGCATTGTGCATTCTGAGGTGACATGGAGAAATCAACTCTCAGTGTACCCTAAGTGTGGAATACAGACCGGAGAAAATCAGGATAGAGCTTCCATTTATGGCAGGACACTGGTGAACTGCCCAGAGTACCCACTCAGGTGTTCTCACCTCCTAAGAGATGAATTGCTGAGAGTAGGATGTCTCTGTCCAGGCACCAGTCCAAAGAGTGAGGTGCAGAAGAGTCTTCGATTGTGTACCTCCTTGCTTGTTCAATTAACAGATGACTATGGTGTTGCCTGATATTACTTGAACTGTTTGGTGTATTGCATAACCAAGCTGCCATGAGTGCCACGCACTTTGTAAAGACATGTGAGGCAGAAGATAGTTTAAAAGGCAGGATGCAAAATTGGTAGACCTTTCTTCCTCTGGCAAAGGAGAGGTAGCACCAATACAACAGTTGGATCCCAATGTGAAAATAACCTTCTTTGAGGTCGAATGTTGTAAGCCAGTCTCTTTCTTTCAGCAACACCAGGATAGAATTCAAGGTAACTGTATGGAAATGCCTGGGATGGATAAACTAATTCATGTCTCTCAGGCATGGGGCAGAATCCACCATCCTTCTTCAAAATGATGTAGTAGTAGTAGAAAAGTCCCTATGGGAAAGAGGATGGCGGCACAAGTTTGATGGCTTCTTTCTAGAGAAGGGTTTCTATCTCCTCCAGCAGAGGAACAGAAGGAGCAGTATTGCAAACTATGCCAGTAGATGAATGTTAGGCAAATTGATCGCATAGCCCCCGTCGACGTTAAGAACCCAAAAATCAGTGGTGATGGTGGACTAGGTATGTTGGTAAGGGTGGAGCCTGTCACTGAAAGGGAGAGTGGAAGGAAGGAGGCCATGGAGGAAGTCAAAGGTGATGTTTGCTCTCTGACAGCTTCTTTTTGTAAGACTGGGACCTGTAATGGGATGGAATGGAGGACTTGCTCAAAGATGACAGTGGAAGAAAGAAGATTCTGGAGCACTTCAATGGAACCAGAATGTAGGTTCACTCGGAGCTAGATGGGTGTCTCAACCAAGAGTATCTAGGCCTGGAGAACCAGGAAAATTGAGAAGGTAGGCCAAACTTAATAGGCAGTGGTCTACATTTTCTGGTCATATTTCAAGATGTCATCAATGTCTTTGTGGAATAACCCAGACTCATCAAAGGGCATGTCTCAGTTGTACTCCTGGCCTGGTGAGACAAACCTGAGGTGCGCAACCAGGTACGGCAGCATAAGGCTTTGGCCAACACAAGGAATTTTGCACTGCAGTCAGCAACATGCCTTGTTGTTGTAAGTTGCTGTGCTGCTAAGGTATAAGCCTCATGATGCTAAGTTATAAGCCTAGAGAGCAGCTGCAAAACACCGGTCATCCTTCAAAAATGTTGCTAACAGTGGTGTCATGCACTCTCACAGATGCTGCTGGGTTGCCAGCATATACACTTCAGAGTTCACGATGCAGAAGGACAATGCAGCAGCGGAGTAGAATTTTCAGAAAAGGTATCAAGCTTCCTACCTGTATGAAGTCTCTACCTTCTTAGATATAGGTCTTACAGAAGATGGGTTGCTCCAAGGCTGCCAAGCAATCTTATGGAGACCTGGAAGAACATGTATGTAAGAAGGTGTAGGGACTTTGCTTGAAGTCCTCTGAACACTGGGTCCTCAAGTTCCGGTTCATTCAACTTAATGTCAAGCTGGACGGAATTATCCATATGAACTATCAACTCCACAAAAGTCTGGATATCATCTGTGGGAGAAAAGGATTTGTACTCCCCCAGAATGTTAGGAAGTTGAGTGCTGCTGCACAAGAATGGAAGAAGATGAAATTGAATCAGAGTCAGTATCATACAATGGAGTGCAGTGCTTACATTAGAACTGCCCTGATTCAATGGGCTCAGGAGAAGGGCAATGGAATCTATGGATCTATGGAATCTTGGATTTATGACAAACCAGAAAAGATAAGTCCTGAATCCTTGAAGTTGATGAAACAGAGGATTAAGATGAACTTGAAGGCCAGTGTCGAGATGCAGGCCCACACTGAGCAGGAGGTGAAGGCGGGAGTAGGGCATCCCTGGCAGGGCAAATTCCAGGCACTGGAGATTGCCTCAGCTGACACTGAACAGGAAGACATGGAGAATAGGGAGGCCCATGAGAGGGAGCGTCAATTATCCCACCATCTAACATGGGAAATGCTTGGATGACTTCAAAGTAGGCTGAAAAGTCTGAGCAGGACAAGAACAAGGTGGTGAGTGGTTTGGCAATGCTGGTCCAGAAGTGACCACAGAGACCATCAGGAATGGCAACCGAAGCTTGAAAAGATCTTTTTTCTACTTATGGTGCCTGTGGTTTGGTTTGCTGAGAAGCAGACTCAAGATGGAGAGACCATCACTGTGGCAAAGGAACCCTATTATGGGAGACATTACCCTTTGACTTGCCGGTAGTGATAGCTGGATTAGATGCAGGATGCTTGGCATTTTCAGCTGCAGAAGCCTTAATAGAAAGTTGCTTGGATGCAACTCACAACTCACGAGGCAGAAGAAAGAGGAGCCAGTATCAAGTAAGCGCACAGAACCGATGATCTATTGGACACTGAAGGAATATCAGGACAAATCAAGGCCTGTTCATATAAAAGCGCCTTAGGTGCAAAGAGTGGTTTTCCCTGACCTGCAGAGTCATCACCTTACAGTGCAAACAGGACCCAATATCACAATATTCTCCCAGGCACAAAAGGCAATGGGAGTGACCAATGGGAGTGACCATCAGTATTCATGATATTTGCTGCACAAGTGGAAAATTTTTTAAAAGATCCAGACAGCATGGCTACTGGCGAACCAGAGGTAGATGGGGTAGCTGCAAGAGGGGAAACAGAGAGAAGTGGAGAAACAGTCCAAGTCAAACAGAGTAATAAAAGTTATCAAGCCAAATCACAGAAGAAAGCAGAGACGAGTAAGCAGAGTCAAAGCCTAACTACTGAGAAGCCAAAACATACAGCTAAATGTCCCTTTCGATGCTGCTACTGAAGTGGACAAAAAGAGCTGAAAGACTGAGTGGTAACATGGCTGGTCATATGTATAAATAGAGGAGGGGCTACTGCCAAAATGCTTGCATTAACAGTTCTACAAGGTTCCAAATAATGCACTGTGTGAGTCAGAGACCACAAAGAGTAAACGTATAGAAAAAATGACAGTAACGATGTTTTATCCTTCAAACTTTCATTTTCTATTCTATTCTACTGCTTCAAATATTCATTCATTCATGGAGCAAATACTTGTAACAACTACGGATGGTATAATATGCTGGGGAGGCAGAGAATAACTAGGAGAGATAAGAGGACTTAAGCAGACCTCTACCCTAAGGCACCAGATCCCATCTGATCTTGGAAGCTAAGCAGGATCAGTTCTGGTTACTAATTAGACAGCAGATCGTCAATAAATACCAGATGTTCTAGGCTCTATTTCAGAGGAAGAAACTGGCAAAGCCACCTCTGAGTATTCCTTGCCTAAGATAACCCTGTGAAATTCAGGGCGTTGCCATGAAGTCAACATGCAACTTGAAGGCACATACACAAGAGGAGTGAAGCTGATGCAATTAAGAAGTAAAGCCATTACCACATGAAGAGAATGCTAACGGAGCAGTAAAGGAGTAAGGGGAAGGAAGTAGGAAAGTAGGCACAGAAAAACTCAAAGAGTCCATGAGTAATCTGCTTTTGATCTCATACTGATCAGAAATAAAACAAATATAAATTTACCTTGATATTCTGGGCATCAACATTAGCTCCTGCTTCTAGAAGGAGACTAATCACTGTTGTATTTCCTGCTAGTACTGCCCAATGTAGTGCTGTGTTCTTGTGATATTTGTCTCCGAGATTCACAGAAACATTAAATGTAAGAAGCAACCGAGTGGGGTCCACACTGGAAAAGAAAGTCAACATTAACTCTACACAAACATAAGGCAAGGGTTCACCATTCTGTTCATATTAATCTTGGGACCTTCAAAGCAAGGATGAGAAATCTATGGCCCTCCTGACATTGTTGGAAGTCAACACTCAGCATTATTCAGCAATTTCCAAGAAAGATGGAAGATCCTGTCCAAAATCATCTTGAAGACTGTACTACCTCCATCCTGCCTTAGAGAATATTCAGTTAAGATTTCTTCATTAGATATTAGAACCACTGAGCATAATTTTCTTTCACTGAACTGATGTATATACACTACTGTATGAAATGAGTACTAATAACCTTTTTTTATTCTATGAGGCAGAATGTTCTACAGAGAGTACCAATCTCCAGGAGCAGCTTTTTTCAAAAGGTCATTAGTGATTTTAACAAAAGTATAGATATTTGATCTGTTCTGCATAAATTAATATTCTTTTTCCCTTTCTCTTTTATCCCAGGTGCCTCAAGGTATAAGTTTAATGTGAAATCAAAAGAGTAACAGCCCAGCCTATACCTAAGATATTAACAGACAGGAGGATGACAGAAGGCATGAGCCTGCATCTGTCTTCAGAAGATAATACCTACCTTTGCTCAATACTTCCGCCCTAACTAATCTATTGCTATTCATAGAACACAAAGGTTCTAAAGAGTTCCACCAAATCTCAAACTTATCCAAAGGGGAATTTAAAATGAAGATTTTTTTTTTAATTGAGAAAGTGAGCTGAACAGGAAAATATTCTGATTCTTTCTCCAAGGTGAGAAGCAGATGGAAAGTACAACAGAGTGACAGCACACACATTTTTATGCCACCGTACATTTAAAATAAACGTTTTTAATATAATATTAAAATGACATTGCTTTAATGCACTATTAATTCACCTCAAGAATTAACAGTCCTTCTGTTCTAATGTAACTATACATATTAACCAACTCTAATGTAAACATTTAATTGTACAGTTTGCATTCCACTTAATTGCTATATTCAGGTAGGTCTGTTTTGAAGGAGGAGATTACCTGTGTGTTCTATAAGCTGCCCACATTAATGGAGTCATTCCATTTTGATCCATCATATCTACATCCTGACAGAAAGAACAGCAATAATGAGACATGCACTTTACAACACATTTTCAGGTGTCTAATTTGAAGGGGAATAAACATGGTGAACTGGTACAATGAAGAAAACGCTTATCACTTAAATGGTTCTAGCCTACACTGCAGAATATAAGATATATGACTCTGTATGAATACAGCAAGATCATATTTGGTAAAATATGCTAGAGCACCATCTGCTGTTATAACTCCACCACTTTCGGAAATCATTTGCCAAAAGTACAAATCATTTGCTTGTTTTTGTTAGGTCTCCTTGTGCTGGCCGTGTGCTCTCCCTGAGCACACGGTCTGACTAACGAGGGGGAGGAGCCAGCTAGGGGGGAGGAGTCTTATTAGGAGCTCCCAACGGCCCTCTAGCTCATTCCCAGAGGAGAGAGCAGAGGATGAGCTCGGTCTGTGAAGACATCCTTGACCAGGTGTTGTTTACAGACTTGTGGCGCTGTGCTTGCTTGTTTGTCTGTTTGTTTCCTTGTTTTTGTTAGGTCTCCTTGTGCTGGCCATGTGCTCTCCCTGAGCACACGGTCTGACTAACGAGGGGGAGGAGCCAGCTGGGGGGAAGAGTCTTATTAGGAGCTGCCAAAGGCGCGCACAGTTGAAGCCCTCTTCTTCAACCCTTCCAATTCATCTCTCGGCGATCAGCAGAGGAGACCTACTTGATTCAGTTGAATTTTAGAAAGAAAGCCCTGTTATTCTTTCTAGACCTACTCCCTGTACTACTCTCTGTATATCAAGGATGGAAGATGAGGGAGCTGTCGCGGTCACCTGTAGCACTTGTGGGATGTTCCTTTTCTTGCCACAAGATGTTGTCGGGTACACTTGCACCAAGTGCAAGCTGGTGACCTTCTTGGAGGAGAAGGTTCGCCAGCTGAAGGCACGAGTTTCTAATCTTCGTCTTATTAGGGAAGGTGAGGAGTTTTTGGACAGGGCAGAGAAGACCTTCCTGAAGACCGAATGCGTGGGGGAGCTGCCAGATCAGGAAGTCAGCACACTGGGCCAAGAAACAGATACTTGGAGGAATGTCACACGGAGGAGCAGGAGGACCAGGAAGGAAACAGAGACTCTCAACCGACACAATCGCTTCAAAGTTCTTGGCCTTATGAACGATGAGGAGCACCAGGAGGAGGGAACAGAATGTCAACAACAAGGAATCTAACTTCGGCAACAGGAACTAGATCAACACTCCCAGCCTCAACAGAGTGCCCAGGCAGTCCAAGAAGAACCTGCTGGTCGAGGAGCCCCGGACAAGCCTCAGAGGAGGCAAGTTCTGGTTGTTGGGGACTCCTTGCTCAGAGGAACCAAACCGGCAATTTGCAAACCCGACAAGTTCAATCGAGAAGTCTGCTGTCTTCCTGGGGCCAAGATCAATCACTTAACGGAGAGGCTAACCAGGCTGGTCAAGCCCACTGACCATAAGCCCCTCATTGTGGTTCATGTCGGAACCAATCACACTGCGAGGCGCAGCTTTTACCACATCGCAAAGGACTACGAGCTTATGGGGACAAAGCTTAAGGACCTTGGTGCGCAGGTGGTCATTTCATTTCTCCTCCCTGTCCAAGGATATGGCGCACGAAGGGAAAGGGCAATAGCAGAGGTCAACAACTGGCTCCGCACATGGTGCCGCCGGCAACAGTTTGGGTTTTTGGAACACGGCCTGAATTTCCATGAACGTAGGCTTCTGGCAAGGGATGGGCTGCACCTCACAAAACTTGGCAGGAATGTTTTTGCAAACAGTCTTGCATAGAGGATTAAGAGGTCTTTAAATTAAGTTCTGCTGGGGAGGGAGACAATATTATTCAGGGCAAAGACTCGGCAAGTGCAGGGAGAAAAGGTCCAAATGATATTGACCAAGTAGTACAAGCGTCCAATGGTGGGAGGAGTAGAAACTATAGTACAGGACTTGCGGGAAGGGCCCAGGGATTTAAGTGTCTCTACACTAACGTACAGAGTATGGGAAACAAGCAAGATGAACTTGAACTCCTAGTACAACAAAATAAATACGATTTGATAGGCATCACTGAGACCTGGTGGGATGAGTCTCAGGACTGGAATGTAGGAATAGAGGGGTATAGCCTATTTTGTAGAAATAGACCGAACAAGAAAGGAGGAGGAGTAGCCTTGTATGTCAAGGATGTTTTCACCTGTGAAGAGATCCATGACTTAAACCCAGAAAGCCAGGTCGAGAGCATCTGGGTAAGAATTAAGGGAGCGAGAAACAATAAGGATATTTTGGTGGGGGTTTACTACAGACCTCCAACCCAGACTGAGGACCTTGATGACGCCTTCCTCAACCAAATGACCACGCATTCAAAAAGGAGAGATACAGTAATAATAGGAGATTTCAATTACCCGGATATATGTCGGCAGTCAAACTCTGCCAAGACAGCAAGGTCCAGCAAGTTTCTTGCTTGTCTTGCAGACAATTTCATGGTCCAGAAGGCGGAAGAGGCCACAAGGAGATCAAATATTCTAGATCTGATCCTGACCAATAGGGATGACCTTGTTAATGAGATAGAAGTGGTTGGATCTTTAGGGGGGAGTGACCATGTCCTATTGGAATTTGGCATTCAGTGGGAAGGAGAAGATAAGTGTAGCCAGACACTCATCTTAGATTTTAAAAAAGCGGACTTCTGTAAACTTAAGGAGCTGATGGCTGAAATTCCATGGTCAAGAATAGTGAAAGAGAAAGGAGTTCAGCAAGCATGGGAGTTCCTAAAAAGGGAGATACTGAAGGCACAGTCTAAAACTGTGCCAATAAGGAGGAAAAATGGAAGGCATCTGAAGAAACCAGAATGGTTGACTAAAGAACTCTCAGTTGAGCTAAACGTTAAGAGAAACGTGTACAGGAAATGGAAGAGGGGGGAAACCACCAAAGAAGAATTTAAGCAAGTAGCCAGGAGATGTAGGGAGAAGGTCAGAAAGGCTAAAGCACAGAACGAACTTAGGCTGGCCAGAGACATTAAAAACAATAAAAAGGGCTTTTTTAAATATGTCCACAGCAAAAGGAAAAAGAAAGAGGCGATAGGGTCGCTGCGCAGAGAAGATGGCGAATTACTAACAGGGGGAAGAGAAAAGGCAGAACTACTTAACACCTTCTTTGCCTCAGTGTTTTCCCAGAAGGATACAAGCACTCAACCTGGCGGTTGGGGAGCAGGTAAGGGAGCGGGGGAAATGCGGCACATAATAGGTAGAGAGGTGGTACAAGAATACCTGGCCACACTGGATGAATTCAAGTCTCCAGGGCCAGATGAATTGCATCCTAGGATATTAAAAGAACTGGCAGAGGTCATTTCAGAACCGCTTGCTATAATCTTTGAGAAATCTTGGAGGACAGGAGAAGTCCCAGCAGACTGGAAGAGGGCAAATGTTGTCCCCATCTTCAAGAAGGGAAAAAAGAGGACCCAAATAATTATCGCCCGGTCAGCCTGACGTCAGTACCCGGAAAGATCCTGGAGCAGATCATTAAGCAGCCAGTTTCTAATCACTTAGAAAGCAATGCGGTAATCACAAGAAGTCAACATGGATTTCCCAAAAATAAGTCATGCCAGACTAATCTTATCTCTTTTTATGATAGAGTTACTAGCTTGATAGATGAAGGGAATGCTGTGGATGTAGCATATCTCGATTTCAGTAAGGCCTTTGACAAAGTTCCCCACGACATTCTTGCAAAGAAGCTAGTAAAATGTGGGCTGGACAGAGCTACTGTCAGGTGGATCTGTAACTGGTTGACTGACCGTTCCCAAAGGGTGCTCACCAATGGCTGCTTTTCATTCTGGAGAGAAGTGACTAGCGGGGTGCCACAGGGTTCTGTCCTGGGCCCAGTGCTGTTCAATATCTTCATCAACGACTTGGATGAAGGAATAGAGGGCATGTTCATCAAATTTGCAGATGACACCAAATTGGGAGGGGCTGTTAATACACCAGAGGACAGGATCAAAATTCAAAATGACCTGGATAGATTGGAGAGCTGGGCCAAGGCTAACAAAATGAAATTCAACAGAGAGAAGTGTAAGGTCCTACACTTAGGTAGAAAAAATGGAATGCAGAAATATAGGATGGGGGACACGTGGCTGGATGGCAGTATGTGTGAAAGGGATCTAGGAGTCTTAATAGACCCCAAGCTGAATATGAGTCAGCAGTGTGATGCGGCAGCCAAGAAAGCCAATGCAATTCTCGGCTGCATCAATAGGAGTGTGGTGTCTAGATCGAGGGAGGTACTGGTACCACTCTACTCTGCTTTGGTTAGACCTCATCTTGAATACTGTGTCCAGTTCTGGGCACCCCAATTCAAGAAGGACGTGGTCAAGCTGGAGCAGGTCCAGAGGAGGGCGACCAAAATGGTGAAGGGCCTGGAAGCCAAGCCCTATGAGGACAGACTAAGAGAGCTGGGTATGTTCAGTCTGCAGAAGAGAAGGTTAAGAGGGGACATGATAGCTATGTTTAAATATTTGAAGGGATACCATGTAGAGGAGGGAGAGGGCTTGTTTTCTGCCGCTCCAGAGACCAGGACAAGGAGCAATGGATTCAATCTGCAAGAAAGGAGATTCCACCTGAACCTCAGGAAGAACTTCCTGACAGTCAGGGCTGTCCGGCAGTGGAATATGCTGCCTCGGAGTGTGGTGGAGTCTCCTTCTTTGGAGGTTTTTAAGCAGAGGCTGGATGGCCATCTGTCGGGAGTGCTTTGAGGGTATTCCTGCATGGTAGGGGGTTGGACTTGATGGCCCGTGTGGTCTCTTCCAACTCTACATTTCTATGATTCTATGAATATATAGAACTTCTGATCACTGTTACAGTAAAAGCTTTGAAGGACTGTGATAATGGGGCTTCCCATTATCTAGACTTGGCTGAAGGAGGATGCTTCCCTCTTCAGGTAAACCAAGAGTTAATGAGGTGTTGGGATTAGGTTACATTTTTACTGTGCGTCAGCCGCACAGGTCACAGGGGGAGAATGGCGCAATCAAGGGAAGAGAGGTGAGCATCTTCGAGATGCTTCAAGATGCTTCGAAGGAGAAGTTATAAAAATCCTTGAGAGGCCATGTGGCAAAGAGACAACAAAGGAACCTCCTGGAGATGGGATCTGTGCCAGTAGTAGGCTGCAGGCCTAGGCCTCGCCTCCAGGTCTCATTCCTTTCCTAGACCATCTAAGCCTGTGAATGTGAGTAACTAGAATAAGGTAGTTAGTCACGTTAGGGCTTTTTATTATTTTGAAGGTTGGTTGATCTTAAGAATGTATCTGTTGTTATAACTACTTGTAACTTAAGCGTACCTGGGAGGGGGGAGCCTCTCATGTGTATTATTGTCTTGTTTACTTGCATGTCCTACAATAAATGCTTTTCTGTAAAACCACTGTTTCCTCTCCATTCCCACGCCATTCTTCGGCACACACTTAGATACAAGTTCTCTCACTCAGAAGGAAGAGGGTAAGGAAAGGTCCTTAAGCATAGAGATTGGCAATTCACTGACAGGGTCCCACTGTCCTGTTCAGTTACAAGTATATTCAGAATTCAGTGGGTGGTGGCAGCATGCGAAATTAGTGAACGCTGGGGAATTTCCTGCTCCTTTTCAAGAGTAGAAGTAAGGCTTGGGGGGGGCTGGAAGTAAACTTGGTATGACAAGGACATGTAACTACACTGGACAGGATTACCAATAATGTTCAGATGGCTGGAAATTCTATTTGGGAAGCTGTGCCATTCTCTGACCTCAGCATTAGCACAAATTCTGGCTGTTTTCTCTGATGACTGTAGTCTATAAATGTTTGAGAAATAAACACCAAGATTTCAAAGAACGTATTCAATGCCGTTTTTGTGAAGTTCATGAGTAGGAATTTAAAACTGCAAAATGTTTCTATACTAATATCGTGTTACTGCAACACGTATTTTGAGAAGTCAGTCTAAGAATTGATTATGCTCAAAGTATATAATTCAGTCTATTTGCTTTTCAACAAAGCAGTCAAAGCAGGTAACAATATTCTGTCGTTCAACAGAACAAAATTCATTTTGGGCCAACACACACACATACAAGATTTCCAGTTACTGATAACAACTGAGAGACAGCAGGAATGGATGGGGAATTGGGCAATCCTCCTGTGCTTGGTCTTGGTTCTGGAATATCTACCTAAACCACAACTGAATTTAAGTTTGGCAACTACATTGATCATGTTAAGTAGAATTTCTACATACCAGACTTATATTTTGAATACTCATTGATCATTAACTGTGGTCAGAAGCAGATCCAAAGTAACAATTAACTAGGCTTAAGGGAGAGGGAATTTGTTGCTTCAGAAGAAAGGACTTATCGGGGATCCATGAAACTGCATCCCATTTCAGAACACTTAACCATTTGTATGCTCATTAGGCCTGCCATATTTGCACATGACCTCATGATCCAATCATATGAGCAACAGATCTCATTTTACCAAAAAGACAGAAGATGACAAAAGAATACAAAAACAAAAAATTTGTCACATTACCTTTGACCCTCCAGAGGTTTTGGAAATAACCCTCATAACTCCTTAGGACCGGCCATGCTTGGCCTACCCCCTCCCCTGTATTCCATTATGATTTGAAACCATACTTCTTTCCATGATCAGAAGGGTTTCTGTTCACAGACTGTGCTTGAATCCAATGAAGGGTCCTACTGGAGGAAAAGGAGCAGACAATTTTCCACACTTCTGCCTGCAGCCTCCCATGCCTACAGAAGTGGGAATCCAGATAACACATTCCCAGCATTCTTCTCCTCTGGCTGTGCTGGCTAGAATTGTGCAACATCTGGAGCACCATGATTCTACCCCTCTCCACTAGGTCTAGATGCCATCTAGAAACAGAAGATGCCCCTGAGAGAAAAAACATGAAGTAACCTCTGAGATCTAATGGTTTAGCTACTGTATAGTTGGTCACAGTTTAGGAGCTTTTATTCAAATAAAGACCTAAAGGTCCTATCACACTACACTGTTACAGCACCACACTTTACCCACCATGGCACCATCATATGGAACCCTGGGATTTGCAGTTTAGGAAGGGGTAATCAGAATTCTCAGTCAGAAAGTTCTTATTCCACACTAATCTATAAACCCCAGAATGCCACAGAATGTTGCCACAGCAGTTAAAGTAGAATAACAGTGCTATAACAGTATGGTGTGATAGGACTCTTAGAGTGCAGTCTTAGGCACGACATTCCCAGATAGCTGAAATATCAAAGAGGAGTATAGCTTTGTGATCAGCAGATACATATTTAATAATTAACAACCTAGCAAAGCCATACAGTACCACTAAAGACTACAGAGAGAGCAAGAACATACATACCTGCCCCTTGGCTATTAGATACGCAACAATCGAAGTATGTCCAAACTGCGCCGCTAAGTGAATACAACTGCATCCTTCCCCGTCAATTAATGATGGATCTGCACCATATTTCATTAACTGAACAACCATCGATAAATGACCCTGTCTAATATAATCAGAATTCAAGTTTCAGAAACCTTCATAATGATTTTTGAAAAAAAAATTACACAGGCACAAGGGAAAGAAAGAGATCAAGAAAGCATTTAAGCCCATCCCTTGCTACCAGGTTCAGCTATCAAGTCCTTTCCCCTTTGCATCAACCCAAACAAGCGTGTTTCACAAGCACTCACACACTGCAACAAATCTCTCAGTAGCCAAAATATACTAAGGGCATATTTGCACCAGCTTTTACTGAGGCTATATGCTAGCTCTGGTCACGCCATCCTATGGAGAATAAACAGAATAGTGCTAGATTTCTATGCCTGTTTGCAGGAATTCACTGCTTTATCTTCTTTGAACTCAGTTGAGAATGTTCTTTAAACTTAGTCAGCCTGTTCCACTGTCCGATGACACTGCAAAGTTTTATTCCTTGTATTTATAGGCTGCTGGAGCCTGGACAGATAAGCACATAAAAATTCTCTAGTCCTGCCAACCTAACTTGCCCTGAGGCTACAGAACACAGTGGAAGAAACTCTGGCCTCTGCTACTAGTCAGATGAACAAGATCCTCCATGGTAGTTGTAGCGCCCTCCCCCCCCCCCCGCCACAATAGAAGAAAGCCACAGTAAAGGAAAATCTAAGCTGCAGCCTTCCGGATTAAGTAGCTACAGCAATTTCCTCCAACCACACAAGGTTAAAATTAAGCACTGGGAAGGGTAAAACATTTCAACCAACAAAACAAAGTGTGTCTGTGAGTGTGGTATATTGTTTTTAAATGTATTGAAATATTTTAAAAATGTATCAAAAACTGAAAACAGTGATGCTCAATACAAACCAATTAGTCTGATTTTAAAAAAAAAAAACTACCATGACTGTGGTTCTTTTCTGTTCTCGTTAATTAGAGTATCCCCCTTGCAGGTTCCAGGATTTCTCACTCTTCTTTTTCCTTTAAATATATGCCTTTTCCTTTAAATATATGCCTTTTTAAACAGTACTTAACAATGCGAAGAACACATGTGCTGCTGTTAATTTATAAAAACATGAATTAAGCCTTTGGATTTTAACTTCTACCCATCTATATTGGAACTGGAGCTCTCAGCAGGGTTCCACTGTTGCTTAGGTAAATGGGTGATTTCACTGGTGCCATTTTCATATGAATAGTGACTTCAGATTTAAATTCTTTCTCCAGGACAATGGATAGGCAGATTTTTCTCCATTGCCTTTGCTATTGATATAGAGTGTGGTTTTATCTAGGGAACTTCTTTTTTTAACTGTAAAACTTTAGAAGTTTGCTATGTAACTGAGAATTCTATTTATACTTAATTTTTTAAAGTTAACCTTAAACTTATTTCATGATAGAACCTTCTACCATAGAATCATAGAAATGTAGAGTTGGAAGAGACCACACGGGCCATCAAGTCCAACCCCCTGCCATGCAGGAACACCCTCAAAGCACTCCCGACAGATGGCCATCCAGCCTCTGCTTAAAAACCTCCAAAGAAGGAGACTCCACGACACTCCGAGGTAGCATATTCCACTGCCGGACAGCGCTGACAGTCAGGAAGTTCTTCCTGAGGTTCAGGTGGAATCTCCTTTCCTGCAGATTGAATCCATTGCTCCTTGTCCTGGTCTCTGGAGTGGCAGAAAACAAGCCCTCTCCTTCCTCTACATGGCATCCCTTCAAATATTTAAACATAGCTATCATGTCCCCTCTTAACCTTCTCTTCTGCAGACTAAACATACCCAGCTCTCTAAGTCTATCCTTATAGGGCATGTCTTCTAGGCCTCTCACCATTTTGGTTGCCCTCCTCTGGACCTGCTCCAGCCTGACCATGTCCTTCTTGAATTGGGGTGCCCAGAACTGGACACAGTATTCAAGATGAGGTCTAACCAAAGCAGAGTAGAGTGGTACCAGTACCTCCCTCGATCTAGACACCACACTCCTATTGATGCAGCTGAGAATTGCATTGGCTTTCTTGGCTGCCGCATCACACTGCTGACTCATGTTCAGCTTGTGGTCTATTAAGACTCTTAGATCCTTTTCACACGTACTGCTATCCAGCCACGTGTCCCCCATCCTATATTTCTGCATTCCATTTTTTCTACCTAAGTGTAGGACCTTACACTTCTCTCTGTTGAATTTCATTTTGTTAGCTTTGGCCCAGCTCTCCAATCTATCCAGGTCATTTTGAATTTTGATCCTGTCCTCTGGCGTATTAACAACCCCTCCCAATTTGGTGTCATCTGCAAATTTGATCAGCATGCCCTCTATTACTTCATCCAAGTCGTTGATGAAGATATTGAACAGCACTGGGCCCAGGACAGAACCCTGTGGCACCCCGCTAGTCACTTCTCTCCAGGATGAAAAGCAGCCATTCCTGATCACCCTTTGGGTTCGGTCAGTCAACCAATTACAAATCCAACTAACAGTAGCCCTGTCCAGCCCGCATGAAAGCCCATAAAAGAACTTTCTTTTTATCTTTCCTACAACCTTTGCAGCCAACACAAAAACTGGTACCAGAAGGCTGTCCTACCCTCCAGAGCAGGTTTTATAGGGCACAGGAGACAGAAAATTCTGCTTACACAAACAGTATCCTCTGTGAAAGTATGCCCTTGTATACTGGTAATCATTTACAATAATCTGTCTTTACTTTCTTTGCAAGTGACACTATTGTAGTTTACTGTTTGGCAATTTGTCTGAGAAGCATGGTTGTATTTTTTTTCCCATATTATGATATTTGTTAGACCACTAAAGATGACCGATTCATGGCTACAACACACCTGGTGTCCAACACATAAAAGCATGTTATTATTTCTTCTATAAATGTAACCAGGTGCTTGCAAAAATCTGTGATGTTACTGAAGTTGTATTCTGTTAAAGTTTGTTGAATGCATTTATTTATTTAATAATTAATACCCAGGCCCCCGATTGTTATATTTGTTGATGGGATCAATATCCTTTTGTTATTGTTTTAAATACACTGAAAACTATCTTGGAGATCACTTGACTGAAAAGGAAAGTACAGCTGGCCCTCCATATTTGCCAGGGTTAGGGGCACACAACCCTTGCAATAGTGGAAAAATCACAAATATCAACATGTGTGTCTGTGAGAAGGGGCGCAGAGGCATGGTGAGGAGAATAGCCACTCAGGGTCCATACCAGGTCAGAGAAAGGAAAGGGAAGGGAAGTTAGATTGGCATGGTGGCCCTACACTTCCTGTCTCTCACTCATATCGTTCCTTGAGCATGGAGTGGCATCAAAAGAGGGTTTGTGGTGCTGAAAAATTGGGCTGCAAGAGATGTGAGATGTGCTCCCCAAATCCAAATAGCCTAGTTCAGACAAGAACCTGATAACATATGTAAAGTTATTTCATCTTCCCGACTTTTTCACATAGGCTGAACTTGCCTAAATGTTGTTGCTTATATGAATTTTACGTTGCTCCAAAAACTGAAATAGTTCACAACTAAAAAATCCACCTACATTCCTTGTCAATGTTGTTTGTTGAATGAGAAAACAAAACATTAGTATAATTCATACTAATGTAATTCAAGAGCCAGTTTAGTGGTGCTAATTCTGGTACATTGTGATTTCATGATTACTTCAAACAGTTGGAACTGAATAATTTCACATGATCATTCTGCTTTAGTACCGAAATGACCAAATTACCATTTTTATCAACTGAAAATTATTCTGTAAACAACTCAGAACAATTGATTAATTTATACCCATCATCTAATGAAATGTGTCTGAGGGTGCATTAAAGTTACATTAAATCATAATGTACTCTGAACAAAAATGACCAAATAGAATCTTCCTCACTAGTGATAAACTGTGAATTAAATCATTAGTTCTGATTGGTCCTTCAAATAAGTGATTTAAATCAAACCAACAGTAGCTGAAGGTACAGACAGGACTAAATGTATGTGAAGTCCTCTGTGGCTCAGCGTCCTCAATTTTATTTCATTTGATTTATATTCCATTACTCTCCTGAGAAGAATTCAAGGATTCTTGGATAAGATCTATCTGGCACAGGGTATGCAAATTAAGTATCCATTAAGGAAAGATGCTTGCTGAGCAAATTAATGTATTCTTGCACTGAAAGCTAAAGTTTTCCCAGAGCAAATTTGTGAAGATGACTAATGACCAACACATCTCCTGTCATAAAGGCTGAGGGTGAAAATACATTAGTCTTTCCTCACCTTGTTGCCCAGTGAAGTGGTGTAGAGTTCAGGTCACCTCCTAGCTGGTCAACAATAGCACCTTTTGATATGTAGTATCTGCAGTCACAGAACAGAATAATGAATACAATAATGAACAAATAGCATACAGTAATGGAAGACAGCAACGAACTGTAATCAACAGAAGTATACCAGAAGCAACTGTGGAAACATAATTTGATACCAGCCTTACTTGTGGGTTGCACATTAATTATGTCCTTCATTTAAACAGTGCTTAAAAACAAAAGGCTAGATCAAATTATTACTCCCAATTAGAGCAGACCCATTGAATCAATGCAATCCATGAAGAAATGAATGTTGATTCAACAAATCTACAACTGTTGAAAAACAAACTACAGCGGCCCCTTGACTCTCGCAAAAGTTAAACACACACACACACACACACACACACACACACAAATAACTCCCCACTGCCCAAGTGACCACTCCCCCTCCCATTCCCTTACAGGGGTCCCCCCCATTCACTTGCACTTTTCTGGGCACGCTGCCTTCCAGGCTCCTGGGCAAGAAGCAAGTGAATGGGAGGAGGCTTCCACATGCCCGGAGAAGGCACGCATGCACGCCTTCTCCTCCCATTCAGGCTTCTGGGCAATAGGTAAGTGAATGGAAGGGGGCAAGCATGTGACCCCCCCCCCCCGGCATTCACTTGCATTTTGCCCAGGCATGTTGTCTTCCAGACCTGGGCCACAGGCAACTGAATGGAAGGAAGCAGTCACATGCCTTTCTCACTCCTGTTCACTTGTATTTTGCCTAGGTGCACAGCCTTCCAGGCACCTAGGCAATAGGAAAGTGAATGGGAGAGAGCAGCCACTCGCATGTGCTTTCCACCCCATTCTCACGCATTTTGCATGGGTACACTGACTTCCTGCCATCCAGGCAATAGGTATGAAAATGGCATGGGGCAGCGACATGACTGGAGAACACACATGCGCAGGGGGTGTCCCTGCCATTTATTTGCCTTTTGCCCAGGTCTGTGGAAAGAAGACACACATGCCTGGGCAAAATGCAGTGGAAGGAGAGGGAGAGAATGGCAGGGAAGCAAGTAGGCACCTCGTAAATAATCAAGTTCAGGAAGGACAAATCTGCCAAGGTGGAAGAGGCAGGACTGTACATCCTTTTAAAGTGACTGCACAAGCAGAACATTTTAAAACAAAGTTAGCAACTTGTAGAATAAAATCATCGATTATATTAATATATGGCAATTGCCTAGTAAAAATAGCTTACATATGTGGGAATGTAACCACACATGAACAAACCCACAACTACAATTCAAGAAGCATTCTAGGCTTCACAGGGAGTATAAAGGCAGCTTCCAAAATCAAACTGCTCATATGTGGAGGTCATCAGCAGGATGTTCACCTGACCATCCCTATGGGTAGGACAGCAGATAATCAGAAAGAGGATATTCAACTGTGGTGCCCCATTTGTCAAATATTCTCCCCGAGGAGGCTTGTCTGATGCCTATACTGCTATCTTGTCAATGCCAGATAGACCTTTCTATTCTTCCAGGCCTATATTTTTAATCCTTAAAAAAAAAAACTTTACTGCTTTTTTAAAAAAATTATTCTAACTTTCATATTCAAGTTTTAACTACCATACATGATAAAGGGCAGCACAGACAGTGGACTTCCAATACTTACTTATTTTTATTTAAATATTCTTTGTCAGAAAGTTCTTCAAAATAGTTTAAATAAAATAAAATATACCACAACACACTGTAAAAACACAGGCACTATTGTGATATACACTCTGCATAATGCCTGAATTCTAAAACACTAGAACCATACCGTAGGTTGCATCAATGTATTTCAGATTTGCTTCAGTTTGGTCTGAAGTGATACAATTTACCTAAATTTGCCAAATTCATGCTTTCCGCACAAGTATCACAGTATACAATGACTTAATTTATGAACTAAATGCAGGAATTCTATTTTTGTCTTGAATAGTATGTCACAAGTTATTAGGATGCTGATAAAACTGAACAGCTGTTCCCTTTAGCTGCAGACTTGTAGTAGGCTGCTCAGAAGGTTATAAATAATTTAAAAAAACACTGCTTACAAAACCATTACCAAAAATATGAATTATGTTTTTGTTATTGTGGTTATATACTGTCAAGGTGGCTTGGACTTATGGTGACCCTATGAATGAAAGAACTCCGAGAGCTGTGGTCATCAACAGGGTCGTGGCTTCCTTCATTGAATCACTTTGTTATCATGAGCATGGGGAAATGGCACAACAGCTCTGCAGTGAAAAAAGTCATCCTTATTTACATTACACAGCTGTAATGCACATTAAGTCACTCTAATCCTGCTGTTGTTTTTAGCAATTTTAACTATTAATTTGATTTCGACAGTTCATAAATACTTACTTCACTAAATCTAATCTGTTGTTGATTGCAGCCCAATGGAGAAGCGTAACATTTTCTTTATCTGGTTGCCGTACATCATACCCTGCTTCCACTAACTCTCGACAACGTTCATAAATCCCATACCTTGAAGAAAAATGCAATTAGCATAACCCATAATTTGTGGTTAATAAAATTAAAGCACATGTTAAACTTAATGTTACAGTAGTATCACTTAATCTTACAGTGTTATTACAGTATCTCCATGACTGTAAAAAGAAAAAGGATATAATGCAGAAAAACCATGACAGGTGGGTTAGTGGCACAGATAAGGAGAGTCCCATTGTCCAAATTTCATTTCTTTACTTTCCTTTCTCAGATAAGATACCAGGCACTTTGCTGTACAATGCACCAAGCTAAAGTTCATTAACAATCCATACTTTCATGTCCTTCCCAGAATCCCAGCATTCAACTCTCAAAGGACTTCAAAAATTTCATATCTTGAAGAAAAATTTCATTAGAATTATCAATAATCTCTATACTACATATTCATCTTTTCCAACAAAGAGTGCATTTTCCACATACAAATCAAAGTTATTTACTGCATTTTACTGAACACAGGCCAAATGTGTTGATCAAACATTATCAAATGAATGATAGTAAGTGTTTGTGTTTTATGAAGACTCATTAGGCCCCAGCACAGACTAGGTGGTGATGGCAGACCTGTTTGCTACTGTCACCATTACGTTCAGTCTTTGGTCATTTAGGGGCCATCTACTCCAAGGCTAAGACTAGACATTAGTGCTACCCACATACTTCATCTTCTTTGGGGAGCAGCTTTGCCATGTGGTGGCACGCCATCTTGCCTATGTAGTCAGATGTGGAGGAATTTACCATACACTATTTTCTTCTGTTAAAGGGAATTGCATTGGGATTTGTGGGGGCAAATATGTGATTGAATGTCTGAGGCTCAAGCATAACCGTTGTTTTCTACAGTTTTGTAAGTTCATCGTGCTATCCACAGTAGGTCCTTAGCGGTGGTGTCTGCAGCTATTTCTCAGGATTTCCAAATGTTCTTACAAGCTCAAGAAGATTGGAGACCTTGATCTGTGGAATCAATTATATCTTGCTGAGATTTCTTGGGGGAAGGAGTCAAAAGTAGAAAGTGACTTCTATTTCTTTTCTTTAAAAGGCTGTTATTTTTAATCAGAGCAGCAGGTGGCACTCACTCTCAAGTTTCTCTGAAGTGTTTTCTCTAGTGCCATAAAGGAAAACAGCATCATCATTAATATTTCTCTGAGGGTTTCTTCCCAGCTGTTAGACAATTTAACTTACAATGTTAAGCTGGATATCATATACAGAATCTCGGGAGTGCAGGGGGCTTATTCATTTAGCATCTGCTTATTTCACTCTCTGTTATATTATTTGAAATACTAATTATATTCTAAGATCAAAAATATGGGCAGAACTCTGTATATTCTGTGTGTCACATTACATATATCTTCGGTTGGATTTCCCAGGCAAAAATCTAAGAGGAGACTTAAAAGTTTCACTTATCTTGGCAATAAATGTCTTCCATGGTTCATTGTACCTCTCTCATAATAATTTTTCCTGGCTCTTCTACAAATTTCACAGACACCTGTCACATGACTTAAGTTGTCTATAGTTCCTCTCAATATACGATTAGGTCCAAAGCATAAGAAATACTGTAAATAAAATCAGTACAGTGTAACTACTGCTAAAAATACCAATGTTTTAATATTTTCTCAAGATTTTAAACTTAACACTTGCTAAGTATATGGAGTCAAATCAAGAACAAGAACACAGAAATAAAACATTTTTACTATTTAAATTACTGAAGATGTTCATTTATTCCTTCTGGTTCTGTGTTCCTAGTCTTACATACATCCACTATAGCCACTCTTCAAATTCATCTGAAAAAGCCCTTCCATTAATTGACACATTTCCCACAAGCTACTAAAACCTTCCCAAAGACAACATGAAAGTATTAAACTTAGTTTTTAATATTTAGCAAGTTATATCATTTCTTCTGCAACTAGCTGAAATATTAATTGATATCTGAAATATTAATTTTAAATCCAGCTTGTAAAGGGTTTTTCGAAAAGCCAACGAAATAATTCTTCATCCAGCAATGATTTTAATAATGCAGAGGATGAAGAGACACACCAAATATATGTACGTGGATGGAGAGGACCATGATGCTAGCATTAAATCTCTCTTAAAGTGACATATTTTCTGTCTCCATGAATGGTAGTTCTACTCCATCACCGCTTTATTAAAATTCTCGATAACATTAGTAAAGGAATGTCCTAATAGACTTTGCAGGTTTCTTCTTTTTTAGAAACTACTTCTCAAAACACTTGTGTAACTAACAGCATGGGGTTTGTAATCAGCTGATCATTTGGTTGCTTGTGACCACAAGCAGAAAGGCATACCACTTCACTGCCCACTGCTTTGTTCATCCTTTGGTGAAGTAACAGAATTAGTTTACAAATTGTAACAGAATGGCTGTTTCTATGATCAGACTTATTATGCATTATCTGCACAGGTAACTGCTTCTGTGAGGTACAAGCTTTTATGTCCTACTGTTTCCACAGCGCACTGTTATGGCAATTACTTATCCAGGGCTCTTCTTTGCTTTTTGCTGAATTGTTAGAGATGCTGCATTAAGACAGGAGCACAGCAAACAACTGCTGCTACTATTTTCATGTTGGTAAATAACTAGCAGAAAAAGGAAGCACAGGCAGTAGGTGAAAGAAGACAAGCATGACAGGAAAGAATGTAACACTACTGAAAGTCACAGAGTACTGCAAATACGTCCTTAACTCTGTGATGCTTTTATACCTTCATTACTGGATTCCTTAGCAAAAGCTACCAATGTACAAGTGTGTTTCTGTTAATATTCATTTCCTCCATAGATGTTTGTACCTCCAAGGTCAAAACTGAACTGGGCCCTCCAGCAATACGAAGGAAACAGTGACACATCCCAAGCAACACATGCACTCTGCATCTGCTTCAGAGGACTAAGAAAACTGTCTAGAGCAAAATCACATGTTGAACAGAGGATCGGGGGGGGTAGAGGGGGAGAACTATGGGTGCAGGGACGCTATGTGGGGAGGGAAATCACCTCTTTTTGAATTCTTTTGTTAGTGACCCCAAAGATTCTTGCCCAAAAGTCTAGAAGTACTTTTGTGTTTCTCACAACTGTGATGAGATTGTCAGTTTTCAAGTGCATGTTTTCCATTAGATGCCAATATAAATATGTCAGTTAAAACTACTTACTGTGTGGCTTTGACAATATCCCATGTACTATAATCATCAATGTGGCTTTTGCGCCCAAGAGATTCGCTGTATCCATGATTATAATGGGCTTGAGGCTTGATTTCCTACAAAAGTAAGTTTTGTTAGGCTGTTAGAATCATTTGAAGATTTTATAAATTGAAGAACAGAATATTTCCTTCAGATAAATGGCTCATCTTCTCCTGTATGCTGTTTCCCATAGTGGAAGTCCACAAATGACATGCCAACAACTGCCTTTTCCTAGTTTTGTTTTCCACCAACTGGTATTCAGAGGCAGACTGCCTCTAAACCTGGAGCTTCCCATATAGCCATTATGACTAGCAGCCTCTAGTCTTTTAAAAATCTAAGGAAGCAGTTGTTTTACTCTAGGTGAATTCTTTCATATATTCCACATGTTGTTTTTCCAATATCAGGCATTACAACAAGCCATGGCAATGACAACTAGAAATAGAAAATAGTGTGTGTATGTGTATATAGCCTGTAAGTGCTGTCAGGCTATCCACTTGTAAGGATAACTGGACCATGCCTGAAATGATACTATTTTGAAACACCTATTATTATGTGGAGAGAACAAATTTTTAAGAAATTCTTAATTATTTGTGTTGTACAAAAACTTTACAAGCTCTTCAACAAAATTATCAGCCATAACAAATTCTAGTAATAAATTTTACAAGACTAATGTATGACAGATATTTCATTAGCCAATAACTTTCTACAGGAAGATTACTAATGCTGAAATTGAACAATGGATATATGCAATGAAGACTGGTAGCAATGACTGCTTGTTTTATGGGAAATCTTTGGTGATAAACCCACATGGGTTGCTACACATAGCTCAGAAAGGTGTCTGGCATTTCAGATATCTGGAATGAAACTCTCAGCTAAAGCTTCATTATAGATTACGACCAACCCTTCAGAATGAGAAATACAGTTGGACTCTAATACCCATTAGTTCTAGTGAGCACAGTCAAGGGTGATGGATAGAAACTCTAGCCTAACAACATCTGTAGGCCCACATGTTACCCACTCGATTCTATGATCTACTGAAAATGTTGAAATTCAGCTAAGAATCTTTAACCCATTTTCTGGACAAATGGAAAATATGTTGTACTGAATCTTCAGTTTTGTCCCAGGCAGGATAATATTCTAGGATTTAAAAAAAAAAATTCATGCCATTTTTTGGTGAACAAAGTAGAGGCTACTGTTTTCTTTGAGCAAGTTGGCTCTGTTTGGAGAAACTGAGATTTCTTCCACAGAGTGAAGGACACCAGGACTTTTTGGCCCCAGGAAATACCCTAAACTGCAAGAAGTGTTGTTGTTTTTGTTGTGGTCGTTCTGTGCCCTCAAGTCACTTCTGACATATGGCAACCCTAAGGTGAACCCATCACAGGGTTTTCTGGGGCTGAGAGTGCATGAAGGGCCCAAGGTCATCCAATGGCCGAGCAGGTAATCGAACTCTGGTCTCTGGGATTATAATCCAATGTTCAAACCACTACAACATGGTAGTTCCCTGCAAGAAATTTTAGTGTTCATTTATTTCATCTGGTTTTATTTCTCTTTTGTCCTACCTTATGTTTTCTGGGTTTGCTTATTCAGGCACGACACATTCAGTTCTACATCGGCCATTTGTATTTCCTACAATACGGTAGAATTCTTGTGAGTGAGAAAATACCCCAAAATTCACAGAATTCAAAGATCTCCTCTCCCATCTTAGTCATGAGGAAGTTAACAACTAGGGTTGTGCAACTTGTTAATGGGAAACTCCCATCACCCTCAACAACCTGTATTCTCCAATACTGTTCTGTATTCATAAATGATGAATAAATGAAGTTGGCAATAGGCACTGATTTGTGTACTTTTGAGTGCCATCAGTGTTGGCATACAAGCACTTTCTCTTTTCTCAGCTTATCCAGTGCCAACAGCAAAAGTTACATCTTCTAACAAGTGGCACATCCTCAGCCATTTCAGGAAGGTGGGGGACAAGTGCAACTTTCAATTCAGTTATGAATAATATACTCAAAGAGGCCTGGGCTGTTTTTATCAGTTTCTTGTTCCTGCAATACGTAGAGAAGGGTCTGTGACAAATCTGAATACAGAGCCTACATGATCTTCCTCATACACCATCTGAAGACAATATACAGATTCTGACTAAAACATCACCATTCCCACCCCCTTTCTCCACTGTATGCATTTAAATTGGTTTGCCTAATGAAGAAATGCTGATTTCAAAGCCAGCACCAAGATGTTCGTGCATTTTTGGTTGCCCTAACAATGGTATTACCACAACATATTCTCTGGATAATCTTCCTGCTGCTATTCTTTTGAGTTCAATTCAATTAAAATTAGATTTAGTTTAGGCTACTGTAGTTTTATTCAAGTACAGCCTTGTTGAATCATTGGGAAAGACAGTTTATACTGTGAACATGTGCACGTAACCTAGTCCAACGACTGTAAACTTACAGTCTACAGGCAATACCTTTGCATGAAGACAATACACAGCCCCTCAAGCTGTTTGTCCCGCAACAGCAGCAAAAATATTCAGATGGTCAGAAATCAACTTAGATACTCCACAGCTGTTGCCCCAGAAACTGATCTTTAGAGATAAGAGGTGATTCTCAGAGAACCCAACCTTCGCAGATTTCTTTGCCTCTTCTCCCTCTGCCCCTAGTATCCTGCAGATACTAACAGGAAGGGAAATTTTGTCAAAAAAATGAACTTGCCCCCCTACCACAAGCATGCCAACAAGTCCTTTCTAATCATCCGTCTATAATTACTGTGATTCTGCTCCAAGAACTTACCATCTGCTGTAATCTGCTGGCTCTTATTGATAATTCAATTTTCATGTTGACCTTTTGTATGTAATTGGTAATCTGCTTGAGCCCTGGTTTAGGGGGAAAGGCAGAGCGCAAATACAGTGAATAATAATTTATTCTGTATGTAAAATGCTGGTTTTGTATTTTGAAACTGTGCATGTACAGCAAATTACTGCTGAATACTTTGTTGATTGTGTTTCCACAATATTAATGGTATATATTTAAAAAAAGCTGTCAAAAGTTTTACTGTTGTTCCACTGTTCAAAACATTTTTAAAAAGCGCAGTATCAAACTGCTTCAAGTTGCAAAGTTTCTGGCGTGTCTAGCTAGTTTTATTTTATTGATCTATGTGGCTACAAAAATCTTCAAAAGTCAATTCATAATTGAAGCTGTTAATCTAGCCTTTGCCAAATAAAGTACTGCTAAAGTCATCCTTTTCCTTTGGGAAAGGACCAATACCTATCAAAAACCTATTCATCTTTCTTCATTTTTAGAAAACCCAGTTCCTATCTGAAAACCATTTAGACACCTGCACTTTTGTTGCAAAATAATGGAATCAAAAATACTGGAAACCTCTCTTTGGAGAAGGAGATCCAATGGCTAGATATCTGAAAGACCACCTCCTTCCATGTTTGTACGTTATAGGTTTCAACTGAAGTGCTGTGCTACATTTCACTATCATGGGAGGCTATAATGGGAACATGAGGGTGACCAAACAGCTCTTTAATTTGTCTTCCGGTGAACAAGAAGCCTCTTTTTTCTTGCTTACCTTCCAGATACAGTGTGGCCTTGCTCTCATATAGGTGTTTTGCTCTACTTTTAAAATGGCAGTTAAAATGTAAATGTTGCACTGTGTACCAGCATAATGACCTGATGGCTGAAAAGCTATATGGAAATATTTTAAATATTTAAAAATGAGGGAAGTACCACCAGCGAATATTAATGTATCGCCAAGAGCAAAAAGTAATCTGGAAATCTACAACTGCAGGGGTATCTACAGTAACCATTTTAGAAAATCCAAAATGCTGTTGTTTTCACGCTAGCCAAAAAGCCACAAGAGTCTATGCAATTTTCAAACCCACACCTCTCTTCATTAGACAAAACCTTTGTTGTTGGGAGCAACAAAGTCTCATCCTCAGCATATTGCTTGAGAAACTCACTGTTTTTTCTTTGCAAGAGAGACAATCATTAATGGTTAAATTTATTGCCTTTGTTTTATTGTCTTTCCTGTTCCCAGCAAGCCATAAGAGTATATTCTGATAAACCTAACTGGAGCTCAGCTAACAGGACAAGGACAACAGATGTTTTGTCCGTGATTGGTTAAGAGACAGCATACGGTGAGCTTTTATCTTTTGCACTAAGGCTGTCTCTTTGGTTGAGCTGCTTGGAGGGTTGCTTGTGTTTTGGGCCATGTGTGCTGCCCGAGTGCATGGTCTAAATGAGCAGGAGAACTGCTGTACTGACCTGCAACCTTTGGGCTATGTTTGTGTTGAGGATATAAGGGGCTATACCAGCAGCATGTGCAAGCTGACTGAAGCCAAAACAGACAGTGAAACTGACCAGGGAAAATGAGGGATTTTTGGACAAAGCAGCCCCTCCTAGAAGGGCAACATAGAGGAGACTTCCTGGGGAAGTGGGCAATTCCCACACACAGGAACCATATACTTGGAAGGATGTGTTACACAGGAACAGAATTATCAGGAACCATGCTTGTGAACTGCGACCTACACAACTGATTCCAAGCTGTTTCCTTAATCAGCAATTATGAGGCACCGGAACAGGGACAACTATCTCAGTTCTCAGAGAGTATAGAGGTGACCTTCAATCCAATTCTGTGCACTGAAGGACTCCTACCAGTTTCCAGAAGAAGAAAGGTACGCGATGGTGGTAGACAATTCCCCGCTGAGAACAGAAGCAGTGGTGTGTGGGCCTCACAAGAGGTGTGCTGTCTTCCAGTGGCAAAGATTACAACAGGAAATGGACAAAGACCATTCCTGATCCATGTGGAACAAAAATAATGCAAGACATAATTATCAATATATTGCAAGGGACTATGAGTCTTTGCGTAAGAAGCTGAAGGACCCTGGGATACAGGTTGTTATTTCAGCAATCCTTCCCATTAATGGATATGCTCAGGAAGAGACAAAACTGGAAATGAACAACTGGCTCAGCAGATGTCATCAGGAAAGACTACACTTCTTGGACCATGATCTGCACTTTCATGAAGACTGTTCAATTCTTACCAGCTGCAGTGAAATGTATTTGCTTGAAGTCTCACAGACCTGATCAGGAGGGCTTCAAACTTAGTTATGTGGGTATACAGTATTCCAGAGGGTGGGGGAAAACAGCCTCAATGATACAGGAAGAATTAGGGCAATAATACAAATGGCCTTGATTGAAAAGCTGGGACAAAACTAACAAAATCAACAGGCATAAATGGAAACGTCTACATTTAGGCAGGAAAAAAAATCCAAAAAAATACAAGATGCAACCTCTGGATTGACAATAGAATAGGGGAAAAGATTTGGACATCTTAACAGACCACAAGCTAAACACGAGTCAAAACGTGAGGCAGCAGAATACCGTATCCAGTTCTGGGCACAGCAGATCAAAGATTTTGACAGAGTGGAACATGTCCCAAGAAAGGCAACTGAAATGGAAGAGGGTCTGGAAACCAACCCCCATGAGGAACAGCTGAAGGAGCTTTATATGTTTAACTTCTAACAGAAAAGACTGAGAAGTGCCATCATAACCATCCTCTGAAGGATGTCATATATGAGATGAAACAAGCTTGTTTTCTACTGCTCCAGAGACTAGGACAGAAATTACAAGATTAAAATTACATGAAAAAGAGATTCCAAATAAATATTAAGGAAAACTTCCTGATGATAGGAGCTGTTCAGCAATGAAACAGATTGTATCACAGTGTGGTGGAATTTCCTTCATTAAAAGTTTTTAAACAGAAGTTGGATTCCTATCTCTCAGCTATGGATGTCTGCATAACAGGGGCACTGAACTGAATAGCCTTTGGAGTTAATTCCAGTTCTATGAATCTGTGATAATCTTATTGTAGTTGCACCATCTCAAGACAACATATATACTACATGACCCTAACATCCTTACTCCTACTTTTTCTTATTTGTCTGATGGGGAAACCTGTAGTTTGGAAATTTCGCAATTTTTTATTTTTGCATTGCTTGAATAAATATCTTGCCATAAAATTGAATGTGAAAAACTATGTTTAAGAACCCCCTGCTTAACACATTGGGGGAAACTCTTCTAAATCTAAACGCAACCCCCACTTTTTTATAATTAATAAAGAGTACAGAGGGGGAGAGAAAGAGGTACTGTATCAGTATATCGCTCAAGTTCTCTTCTAAACTTCAATACTAAAACTTGGCTATATGAAACATAGGCTAAAATCCAAAGAATCAAAGAACTAGATACAATTCTATATAAACAGGAACACTTTGAAACCATGTTTGTTGGAAACAGACACATCCAATATGCCAAGATACTTTTCAAAGCAGTTTTGATCTGGGTTAATATTTTGCCAGAACAAGACGTAACAGTCCCTCTACTTACACCTAATCTTTCAGCACTCCTAAAGAGCCTGCTGGACCTAAAACTGTTCCGTTTAAGGAATTAGTTGTGCACCTCTCTAAAGGCATACCAAGCAAAAGGAAAAGATGAAATTATTTCTAAAGCTGATCTACCTCAGAATCAGATAACCTGTAAGAAGCCGTCCCAAGGAGCCTTTATAAGGAAAAATAGCCAATGCAAATTATGCTGCAACTACTGTGTATGAATCAAAGCTACACATTCTACTACATCCATGGGGGGAAAGAACAGTACCTGACACAATTATATTAAAGCTAACAGAACAAACTGCATTTTTCAAACATTCAAAAATAATTCAAAAAAGAGGAAGATTTTATTTGTTAAGTCAGTCATTTGACTAACTGATTAATCCTTTATATTCTTCTCTATGTTTCTGCAGTTTTTACATAACAAAGAGACAGACAGATGCATGACCAGAACCTTTAATCCAAACACTGTATTTGGAGGTCAGAAAGATCATGTGACTTCATGCACAGCTGGCATGGAATAAATTGTTGCTTATTCTGAAAACAACTCTGATTAGTTGAGCTTCATTCATTCAATCCAAAATACTAAGGCATTAAAATCTGTTTGCCATTGAGTTCACTTGCCTGCAGATTCCCCTCTCCATGACCATCTATATAAGTTATAAAACATATTCATTCTGGTCAGGGTACCTCTTTCCTAAATTGTATAAAAATCTAAAATACCACATGTCTATAATTATGTAGAATCTCCAATCATTACTGTTTACTGAGAAAATTATCTGTCACCAGAATATGATTTAGTATGGATTTAAATAAATTTTGCTCATGTGGCATTAGTTTAAATAGTAGCATATAAAAAGCAGTTGTTGTGTGCCTTCAGGTTGTTTCTGACTTATGGACACCTTAAGATGAATCTATCACAGGGTTTTCTGAGGCTGAGTGTGTGATGTACCCAAGGTCACCCAGTGGGTTTCCATGGCCAAGAATGGAACTGAACTCTGGTCTCCAGGGTTATAGCCCACCACTCAAACCACTACACCATGCTGGTTCTATATAAAATGTTCTGTGACACATATAAGACATAGCATAATGCACCATCCAGTTAAATAAGTTTAAGTTCCAATGATTTCAATATACCTTACATGTGCTTAACTATGTGATCTATTGCTCATTCTGAGCAGCAAGACAATTTTTTTAAACAAAAATCTTATGCAGTCATCCTGAGAACAGCTTTGAAAGATGCTGAAGAGTGGGATGTAGAACACATTCCTATTTATCAAAATGTAGCCAATTCTCCTATGTTATTGTGACATGGAGTCCTTGCTTCCATCTTACTTGAACCATGAAGTCAAGAGTTGGCAACCTGTTCTCCGTTTTATCTTACCCTAGTCTGCACATTCAACAAGAGGACAAGAATTTTAGCATCTCTTACAGCATGAAACATTTTGAACACATTTTCTAAGTACTATGCTATATAAGTCAACAGACAACTTGAAGGTACATACACACACATTATAATTACTTCTCCATCAGCATCAGCTCCCCCTGCCCCTGTCAAAACAGGCCAAGCCATTTGTGGGGTAGAAAAGACTGACTTTTCTATCTGTATTGTTTTGTTGCCCCCACCAGACCATTTCCCCTGCTTCAGCAATGGTGAAGAACACAATGAAGAAGTTACACCTATAGGAAAGAAAGCTGAGAAAAGTGGAACAGATACAATGAGAGAAGAGCAGGGATTTTTCTGCATGCATGTACTTATGCACACATGTACTTCTATGCCCATGCATTTATACGCTTTACCAAATAACTAGCAATATGCTACTGTCTTCTGTGCATCACAGGATGTTCAGGGCTGGCTTCCTAAGAACCATCTGAAAGAGGAAAATACCTGGTAGCACCCTTCCATAAACAGTTGCAGAAGCACTAGCAAAAGGTTCGTGTTATTCTGTTATATATAATTTCTAAAGCAGTTTTCCTACATGGAAGAATACATTTCAGGTCGCCCCCACAGTTCTAATGTAACACTAGCGCAAAATGCACAATAAATCTTCCACAGGTGAAACAACACTTTTTGGATCAAGAATTGCAGTATTTGAGAATTTGGTACATTTACCTGAAATCAGCATATCTACTACATAAAAGTACTGGCTGGACAGGATGGTGGAAGCAAAGAACAAAGGCCACAGATACACACTGGTATTTTGTGCATAAGGACTACTGAGTGTTTGACGAATCTGTCAAAAGAACTCCTTTAACAGAAAATGTACACGCAGCTAAGGAACATTAACACCTACACCAATTGCACAGTTCAAACTATTTGCCATGTGGGGATGTCACTCTTGCATGAGTGCTATTAAAGGTTAGGGAGGGTCTTACCTTTATTTGTTAAATGAAAATGCTTATGAAAACTTTCATTCTATCTCTCTACCCAATCTAATCACTCATCGCATTTCAGGTTCTTTTCTTAATAAAACAGCACAAATATTATATAATACACAGTGGAAAATACTACAGAATTGCAAACGATAAACTATACCTATACAGGGATTCTATTGCTATATACGGATCACATACCATAATTAAAAATATAGTAATACATTTACTAATTAATCTATTCAAAGTTAGGAGGCAAAGGATCATAATATGTCTTGCAAGAATGTAGTAACAAAGTATTATACAGTTAGGTATTTCACTGCTGAAATTAGTTAAAAAGCTCTGAAGCTATTAATGTGATTACTTTACACCAGGGGTGGTAAGCCACACTGGGTCTGTGGGTCAATTTTCTGCTTCTAGAACCCGTCAAGGATGCGTGGACTGCCCAAAATGCCAATTCCTTATTGATTTTTAATGTTACTGTGGAGAAAGTTACTGTGACATGACTGTGACTTAACTTACTGTGACTCGAGGTCAATCAGAGAAATCTTGGAAGTCCACATGTACCCCAGAGCCACCTTTTGCCTTACACCAAAGCAAGTCTATCTTATTTCTCTTATTATCAATGGTACTTTAGGCCATCAATGGTACTTTAGGCCATTAATTGATAAAGTAAGGTGCTATTTTTCTGTTTCTCAGGAACGTACACTGATGCTTCATTTGGAGTCTGTACCTGTTTCCCTTGCTTTGTGCTAACTGGTTCAGAGAGACCTAACTTTTCATATCTATATCTATATATAAGAAAAAAAGGGGGAATAACTTCCCTGGGACATTTTACCTCAGTCTTAGTTATGAGCACTTTTAAAAATCAGTCTTGCTTTCTAGTCACTCATGGTACATAATTAAAACTTCCATGGACATGATTCAAAAGCCAGAATTAGTGAATTTTGAACTGAATTGTTTTTAGGTGTTTAAAACTTTTCAACTGCATGCCTTACTTTGCAGTCAGTTTGTGTTTCCTGAAACATCAGAATCGGACAATCTAGAGTGATATGATTAGGTACTATGAGACACTGCTTCAAAATTATTAAGTATTATCCTGATTGCAACGGAGAAGTTTTGCTTTATTCTTTCCCACTATTTAATATATTTGTATGATGCCTTTCTCCCTGTATGGGACCCAAGGCGGCTTCCAACAACAAATTAAAACATCAAAACATTAAAAACAATTTAAAAATCATTAAAAACATATAAAATCATTTTTAAAAGCCTAAAACAATATTCAATTAAAACAAGTTAATAAAAAAATGTCCCCCAGCTTACATTAAAGCCTATTTAAAAAGAAAAGATTTTGCCCGCAGGTAAAGGAGAGCAGAGTGGGGACCTGCCTAGCCTCCTATGGAAGAGCATTCCACAGGGTGGGAGCAGCCACCAGGGGAGCCTGGGATGGTGGTGGGACCGAGAGAAAGCTTTCCCCAGCAGACCTTAAGGCTCTAGCTGCTTTGCATACTCTTTCAATAACATTCTATTGTATGCCCATTTGTTTCCAATTTTGTGCTGCTCTCACTGTCCACATGGAAATTCCAAGTTACTCTGTAGTTTTAAAACTAGAACATCCACAGATTATCTGCGTCTAGCAACTTTCCTGGCAAAGGTTTGCCAAGTAAAATAAGGGACAGGGCTCTTTCACAGTTGTATAGCAGAGGGAATTTCATTAAGTTCTGAAATACTTCCACTGAAATCCTCTTTTCTACAGAGGGAGAGACTACACCAGATGAAATACGGGAGCTCTGTCTCTTCTTTTACCCAATACCCCTGCTCCTACTCTAAACAAAATGGTATCTTCTATAGAAACCTGTATTTTGAATAAAGATGAGGTGATACCGTTTAATTAACAAGAAATTAACACAATGCCAAGCACACTGAAATCTTGTGGATTCAATGGGACAGAGCATACTTTCAAAGGCTTTCAATCTGGGCCATTTTATATATGGAATTATATAAATTTTATATCTTTATGTATCACACAGCTCTGGTTTAACTTGTTAACCTCTGTAACACATTTTTAATCTATTTAAATTATTTTTAATTGTTTTAAATCATTTAAACTCATTTATACTAATTTTACCTGTGCACAGCCTGCAGATCTTGTGATATAGGTTGGACAGAAATATTCTAAGAATAAAATAAAACAAGCCCACCCGCATTTTCCCATCAATAAAGTTGGAATGCAAACAGAAGCTTCAAGGTAGGACTATCAGGAGAGACTGAGATTATCTGAGAACAAACTGAATTACTCAGTCTTTCTTTCAGAATTCTAGAACTAGAAGATAGGGCATATCTGATGTAAAGAGTCTCTTTATAGTGTAGTTATAAGGATTAGCTGCATGATCTATTTTCTTTTTTTTTATTCATTCATTTATATGCAGCTTTTTCCCCCAATCCTGAGATTCAAGGCTGCTAATAAAAATTAAAATAAATATAGTCAAATACATACAAAGACTTCAGTAAAAACATGTAAGTTTTTTGAAAAATAAACATTCCATAGAATCAAAATCATTTTTAAAAGAACTACTGAAAGCCAGAAGATAAAAATCAACAAAACAGCACACCTTTAAAAATCTGCACTTGTCAGCAGGATAGCAAGGAGGGAGCCATCCCACTCTTCCCAGAAAGGAGGTTCCAAACTCTAAGAGCGGCCCAGACTTTTGGGATGAAAGCAACATGTAAATGTATTTGATCATCTTCATTCAACTACGAACATCTTCCACAAATCTCACATGCGTGCAATCAAGGCCATGATACATCATATTGAGATAAATGTAATAGTTATATCCTTTGGGATCCAATTCCTCAACTGTTCTTCCCAATAAATCAGATTAGCTCTTAGGTCAAACCAAGTCTCCTCATTACAAAAACTCAGATAAGATTTTTAACAACATGATTATGGTATGCTTCTGACTTAGCATATTAACTTGAAGGCCCTAAGAGAAGTACAATTCATGGGTCAAAACAAATTTTTTTTAGTTTACTACATACATCTTGAAATACATATGGATATACCCCCACAACTAAAAAAGTTTTTCAAACTTATATATATCAAGACACCTAACATAAGAATCTCATACCTGAGATCTTCCAGCTGTGGGACCACAGGATTTAGTAGAAGCTATGGCACATCAACAGAAGAATACACATAGCACCATGATAGCTCCACCAAGAGAACAGCCTCAGCATGCCAGCAGAAAACTACACTGGCAAAAATATGTTGGAAGTATATTCAACACATGGAGAGGAGCTGTAGCAGAAGAAAGGAGGAGTACATTTCCACCCAATCACATGCTTCTACAGACCAATGATATATCCCCACCAATGGCAGTATTTTACATTAATCCCAGATCTGGTGCAATGATTTCCCCTCCCACTCAATGTAAGAGAGAAATTTTTAAAAATTAGCTCTGCTCCTGAGTTAAAGCGTTGAATTAGGACCAGGGGAACTCAGATTCAAATACTAACTCAAATATAAAGCTCACTTAGTGACTATACACCAATCAGTATCTCTCAACCTAACCTACCTCACAGGGTTGTTCTGAAAATAAAAATGGGACAGAAGAACATACACTACCCTAAGATTCTTGAAGGCAAGATAGAATATAAACATAAAGGAGCTATGTAAATGCTATTTTGTAGCATAATTCTCTCTGTGCACTGGGTTTCACAGCAATATTTGCGAAGCTCACAAGGGAATACAGTCATGAGTAGCCTTTCCAGGGACATCTTGTACATGCCTGCTTCTATAGAAACATTTCAATTGTTGTGTCCTAGTCCAAGCATGCATAGGAGGTTACTCCACAAACATAGCAGCATCATTTTCTGCTACCATAACATAATTATAACATAGGTCTGCTGTAGACTCAAGTTTTTTGTGTAGTTCTAACCATTCTGTTTGGAGTTCTGGTACTATTTGTTTCATAATAAATATGGTTCCTCATAAAGGAGGACTGAGACAGCTCCTCAAGGCTGTTTTTGCAGGCTTTGACACCCTCGTACTTTAAGCAGTCTTTTTTCTAGCCAAAACAAAACTTCCAGAAAAGGTGGTTCACTTTTTAAAATGTTGCCCAAGATCCTGCCCTGCGTTACATTAAAGCAAACATTCTTCAAAACAGAGGTGCACATCTGGCCATTTCTGCCTTTGATATGATCTTACTGGGGCATTTCTGGTAGTCAGTGTGGATCCTGAAAGCCTCTAGGGCACAAAATTGTGCCCAGACACGCCATAGTTGCCCACCTTTATTATAAACTTTAATTACATCATTTCCACTTAGACTAACAGTATAGTTTTATACGTGTGTACTAAGAAGCAAAATCCGCTGAGTTTAATAGAATTTACTCCTACGTAATATAGCCTAAAGGAAGGATACCAATCTTTTTTGTCTCAGACAAAACTTCAAGCTGTTCACTCTTAACAAAAATGCCATCTGCTCCATGTGGGAAAAAAAATCAACCCAAACACCCCCTGATATTTGGCATGTCTTTCAATAATAAAATCTTTCATAACAAACCAAAGCATTCCCTTCCTCACACTAGGTGGGAGGCAGCTAAAAACCAAACAGAACCGTCTTCTAGCCCATTTACTGTACTTTTAAAGTAACTGGTGGAGTCCCATGGAATTCTGATGACTGAAACACAGGAGAAATAAAGTTTAAACTAAGCTGATAATACAGACCTTCCCAGACAAACAATCACAACCTCATTCCAGTAGCACATATCAGAGATTCCTCTGAATTGGAAGGAGTGGGGCTAGTCATTCTTAGGCAGGAAAGACTGCCTTTTTTAAAAAAAGTTGAAGAAAACATAGGATCATCTGAAAACAAAAACAATGTGGAAAGTTGTTCTGAAATACAGTGGGAGACAACAACATGAAGGCCCATCCAGTAATATGCTCACAATAACACTGCAGTCATCTTCCTGACAAATGACAAGTCACTCTTCCGGAAAAGAAACTGGTGCAACACAACTAACTTTACCCAATACACTCAATTGAGACAGAAACTGAATGGACTTTTTACAAGGCCGCTTGTTCCATCGATAATAAAGGCCAAGGCATTAACAGACCCCACTAGGCCCCAATTTGTACAATACAAGGGAAAGGGTGACAAAGGCAAATCAAGGAACTCCAAAAAAAAAGAGGGCAGGGGTTGTTTTATGCTCAGGTTTAATTCCAGGGTTTCATCTAGCAGGCACAGAAATGTAATCTGCAATGAGACCCAGTCCACTGTGTGGGCCCGGGGTCTCACGGGCAGTGCACATACACATACTTGGGCTGCAATGAGGGCTCAAGCCTTTTATGACGATTTTTAAAAAGAGATGTTTCAGCTGACAGGTCCTACGACACCGTCGCTCTTCTCCAGAGGGGGATGATTTTCTGACATTACAGGGGCTGACAAAACGCGACGGACACCGCCCCCTTCCTGAGTTTGCAGGAGGCACCTGGAGTCCTCACCACCACCGCCGCCGCCTCTGCACTGGGATGAAGGCGGATGAGGAATTAAGACTGCCCAGGTTGACCCCTCCAACCTAATGCCTCCCTCCTCCCATAAGCCTGGGCGCGAATTAGAGCAACGAAGGAGGGAGGAGCGGAGGGGAAGAGAAAGGCCCCTCTCCTTCCCTCGCCTGCAGCGACAACGGGACGCAGCTTCTCCGTCCTCCTCCCAAAACATCGCCTACTTGTTACCCAGCAAGGCGTAGCCGCCGTCGCCGCCACCCCTGCTTTATCCTTCCCCGACAATCCTGCCCCTGCCTCTGGAGCCACCTCCGCCCCCGCCCGGGGAGGGAGTGCCAAGGAAGAAGGGGGAGGAGGCGGCAGCAACCGCCGCTCCATGCTGCCGCTGCTCCTCCTCTTCCCCGTCCTTCTCTCCTGCCAGGCGAGGCCGAAACCCCGCAAGGCCTCTCACCTCAGGGTGCAGGATAGGCACACAGCCCGCTTCTTTCTCGTACTCGTCCAGAGGCGCCGCCATCTTTGTGCGAACGCGTCGCCCGCTGCATGCCGGGTAACGCGCTCCCTCACGACCTCCCTCTGCCTCCCCCCTCCCGCTCTCTCTGTGCCGCGGGGAGGGGGGAGTGGACGGGAGGCCGAACCGGGACCGGGATTGGCCGGATCGCAAGCCCGCCGCAAGGCAGGCAGGAGTCCCGAGAGGGATGAGCGGCGGCGGGGAGCTGGCCCCGCTCGCGGCCCGCGAGTCTGCCTTTGCGGAATCCAGTGGATCCGTTCGTTTCGGACACAACACACACCCCTTTATGTTTATGCTGAGTGCACGGTGACACAGACAGCCGCCGTGGTGTAGCGGTTTGAGCGTTGGACCACGACCCTGGAGACCAGGGCCATTTCCGCACTGGACTGTTGTAGTGCTCTTATTCCACTTTCAACATCCTATGGAATCCTGGGGTTTGCAGTTTAGGGAGGGGCCGGTCGGCCCCTCCCTAAACTGCAAACCCCAGGATTCCATAGGATGTTGAAAGTGGAATAAGAGCACTATAACAGTCCAGTGCGGAAATGGCCCAGGGTTCGATCCCCCCCGCTCACCCCACTGGGTGACCTTGGCGAGTCACGCACTCTCAGCCCCAGAAAACTCCGTGATGGGTTCGCCATGGGGGTCACCATAAAATGACTTGAAGACACACAGCAGCAAACGTCGAGATGGAATCCTACGCTCTGGAGAGACGAGCCATCATTACCAGTAGCTTTGGTCGTGTGGCCAAAAATCATTCCAGCCATCCATCAGATAATAAATGCGATATTCCACGCAATTCAGGGCCAGTCCTACCATTGAGTGGTGTGAGATGACTGCTTCAGGAGGGAAATCCCAGCCTCTCCACTATTTGTGAACTCTGGCTGTACTTTGCTGATGACAAAGGAGTGGGGGACTTGTGCAAAACCACTGGGTATGCCAATGGGTATGCACCTTATCTTCTTTTGTGGTTCATTTCCACTCTGCTTCCTTGTATTTCTGCTCCAATTTTGCTTCCTGTTAAGGCTTTTCCTGAATCTCTTCTTTCTACCCTGATTACTGGGTTTGCTGCAAAGCCTAAATTCTTGTACTTACACAGCAAAGTTATTCACACTGCCCCTTTGCCAGTTTTTAGGCTTCCATCTTGTATCCTTGTGCCCAGAAATAAGCTTTACGTTTAGGGAATGAAGAATTAGTTTTGAATAGACCTCTACCCTCAGCCAAGCACATGTGCGCATGGCGTACTCTTTTCTTCGGTAAATAAATACTCAGAGGTGGTTTTGCCAGCTCCTTCTTCTGCAATATAGTCTACAACACATGGTATTGATTGGTAGTCTCCCATTCAAGTACTAAGCAGAGTTAAGCATGTTTAGCTTCCAAGATCAGACAGGATCTGATGTATCACACATACATCTTGAATATATACCAAGCTGGCTCTCTTTCAACTCCTGCATGTTGTAGATTTTTTACTGTTTATTATTGCTGTTTTGAAAACCAGGCAACATTAATTTGAACCCAAATTCAAACCCGCTTACTGATGAAACTCACGGAATGACCTAGGTAGCCACTGTCTCCGTAAGAAAGGGCCATAATTCAGAAGCAGAGCACATGCTTTCAAGGTCCTAGGTTCAATTACTGGGATCACCAGTTAGCAGAAAGAATAACCCAAGAAAGCCATTGTCAGTGAATATTTTGTAGTAGAAGATTCTGAGGTTAGTGAACCAACAGTTGACAGTATAACATTATAGTGAGGGGCAAGAACTATCTAGGCTGCCTTTTGTTTTAATTAAAAAATAAAACGTATGTTATGTAGTTCATGCTTATTACACGAAGACAGAACTTGTTCTACGCTAGTCAGCTGTAAGTTTCTCACTGCTGTGGAAAGATAAGGCTTTGAAATGCAATGTACTGTAATGCTGTAGAAAAGAAAACTTGTAAACACAGGTTTATTTGTTCACTTATTTATTTCTAACTTCCACCTTTAAGTGTAAGCCTTTACAAGGCAGCTTCTAACAAAATATTTAGTTGTTGCACATTAAGGCTGTTCTTAATTAGTGGAGAAATTTGAAGCTAACATTTATTTTTGGTAATTCTTTGCATTTCGCTTACAGTAGAAGATGTGTGTCCAAAAGTCTTTTTGTTTGCTAATGAAGAAAAGGGTGAAATGAGCTTTTCTTTGGGCTTTCAGAAATAAATGGAAAAATGGTTTTAAACCTACAAGGTGGCTTTTCTTTTGTTCAACAAATGGCACAGGATGTTGGCTGATGTTTCCTCAGTGGGTACTAATGACAGCACTAGAGATTTCCTTATTTATTTATTTATTCATTCATTCATTCTTGTTTCCCTGATAAAGGAGACAGAAACTGGAGATAGGTATGACCCTCAATTGTTTAACAATAACAGTAATGGAAAAGGTTATCCTAACCCACTGGCTAGATTAAACTGTTGAATCAAGGAAAGCTATGGGGGACCAGGAATGACACCAAATTATTTTGGATAATTAAAGCAAAAATGGAAAGTTAAGACCTCCAAATGCACCTCTTCAGATTAGGATAATAGCCATTAAAATATAAAATTCCTTCCATATAAGCAAGTAAGGAGCCAGCATGATATAGTGGTCTGGGCATTGGACTACACCCCTGGAGAGCAGGGTTTGATTCCCCACTGGGTCATAGAAACCCACTGGGTGACCATGGGCATGTCACACACTCTCAGCCCCCCAAAAAACATGACAGGTTTTCCTTAGGGTCACCATAAGTTGGAAATTACTTGAAGACATACAACAACAAGCAATGTTAATAATGCATGTTGCAATAATGCAATAATACACGTTGAGGCAAACACCTCTGGTTTCATATATATTTCCTGTTATGTGTCTTAAATTTAACTCTAACTTATGGCAGTCCTATCACAGAGTGTTCTTGGCAAGATTTATTCAGAGGAAATTTGTGATTGCCTTCCTTTGAGATTGAGAAAGTATGACTTGCCAAAGATCACCCAGGAAATTTCCAGGGCTGAGCAGGGGTTTGAACTTTTGTCTACCAGAGTCCTAGTTCAACATTCAAACCACAATACCTTGCTGGATCTCTCATGCTTATGTGATTTAATAGGAGCGGAATCGGAAGTATTGTGAAAACACAGTAAAAACATATATTCAGGGTGTGGCTGCTGTGAAAAGGGCAAACTCCATAATGGATGTTATCAGGAAATGTATTTATTAAAACTGCAAACATCATAATGGCTTTACTTAAATGTCTGGTGTGACCACCTTTGTTGTACTGTATATAGTTCTGGCTACTACATCTCAAAAGGAGCTGAAATGGGTTTAAAGGAGGAACCAAAAGGGTGAGGGAGCTGTAACAACTCCCTTCCAAGAAAAGATTATACTGTATTATTGAGGACCTTTCAGCATAGCAAAGAGAGGTATAAAATTATGTATAATGTAAGAGAAATGGATTTTTTTCTTTATTTATTTTACTTAAAGAATTTCTATAGTTCTTTTTCTTTTGGAACCCTAGAACCTGGTTTCACCCTGAATGAATGAACGAATAGATATATACAAGCATACATACATAAAATAAAAGGAAGAACCTCTTTACAGTTAATTGATAGAACTGGTGAAGCCATCCAGATGTTGAATTACAACTCTCAAAATTCTTCACTATTGGCTATGCTGCTGGGCTGTGCTGCTGGGAATAGCAATCTGCAACACAGTTCCCACCCCAACACAAAACAAGCTGTGAAATTCATTACTACTAAATGCACTAAGGGCTACCAACTTTGATAGATTTAAATGCAAATTGGACAAACTGGTAATGCTGATAATGGCTACCGGTCATGATCACTACATATGAAGTAAGATGTCTTTTGAACATCAGTTACTGAGGAATACAAGCATGAAGATGCTGTTGTATTTGTGTCCTGCTTGTGTGCTTCCTATAGACATTTGTTTCACACAGTGAAACAGAATGCTAGAGAAGTCTAGAGATGCTTTTGTTCTGATCTAGCAGCGCTTTTTTTCTGTTACCAATGCATTTTTTAAAATGTTAGGAATTAAAGTCAGCTGTGCTACTGCATGGGTTTACCCATGCTCTTATCCTGAATTTTTAAGACTCTATTGCTGCAGCCATTCACAATAGGAGATCACTTTTTGTACCTGGCTCCAGTTGAGGATCTGTTAAAGAAAAGAAAAAGAACAGATCTCATAAGCATGACACTTCCTTACTCCTCAAGCAGGCAACACTCTTCCAACTGGGGGAAAAACCAGGAAGTTGTCAGAAACAGTGTTCTGCAGTTTGAAAGAAACAGGAAGGCAGGAGAGTTTTTGCTGTACTTTATGGGAACTGGAAATGATACACGGGGTTGGGAAACTGCCCAATTTATCTGGGATATTTTGTGTTGTTAATTGCAGTGAAATCAGCTTTGAGTTATAGTGACTTTCTGAATGGAAGACCTCAGTCATCAACATCCCTTAGCCATTTCCACACTAGACTGTTATAGTGCTATTTATTATTCCACTTTCAACATCCTATAGAATCTTGGGGTTTGCAGTTTAGAGAGGGGTCTATTGAAACTCCAGGATTCCATAGGATGTTGAAAGTGGAATAATAGCACTATAACCGGTTAGTGCGGAAATGGCCCTGGTCAGGTCTTTCAAACTAAGGCTGTAGCTTCCTTAACTTTATCCACCTGCAGTACAGTCTTTCTGTTCTTTCCTACTGCTGCTTTACCAAACATTATCATCTTTTTTTTTTTAATGAGTCCTGTTACCTGGGCGATACATCCAAAGTACAATAGCCTGAATTTGGTCATTTTGGCTTCTAGAGAGAGCTCAAGCTTGATTTGTTCCAGGACCCAATTATTGGTCATTTTGCCAGTCCATGGTATCCATAGAACCCTCCTACAGCACTATATTTCAAGTAAGTTGATTCTTTTCTTGTCAGTTTTCTTTCTTTCTTATCAAGTTTTCACAGCCATACACAGAAACTGGAAACAGAAAAGCAGAAATACTATGCACTGTACATAGAAGCTGGAAATACTATGGGGTATATTGTCTGTTGTATAATATCACTTAGATTCTGTGTATGTTGTCCTTGTAAGAGAAATTCAATATTACAAAGAAGCCCAATGTGTCTAAAAGTCAGGCTGGCTGGATAAGTTTGGAAGCTGTAGTGCAAAGAGTAGCTTTTCCAGGCTCAGTTCTGTTCCTACTGGAGCTCTAGGGTGAAAAGTAGAACCTTTGTGTAGCTGCTAGTTGTCCACAGAAAAAGAGGAGGGGAAAGGAAGGGAGAGAAAGACTGATAGATACAGCTATGCTTCTCTATGCAATGGACAATCTTGAGATTTATCAGCATTAACATTCCAACAGATTCCTGTTTCACATCAGATTTCTAAGACAATCCATACTACCATAGGATTTTCTACACAGAACAATTCAACTCTCTTCCTTCTTTTAGATCTAGATCCAGCCCAGACTAACTTGCTGTGGTGCAAATTTGTAATAGTTAAGTGCTTTCAGTTAATCTCTGTCTTATTAACCCTGTCCTAGGGATTTCTTAGTAAGATATGTTGAGGAGGTTTGTCATTCCCCTCCTCTAAAGCTAAGAAAATATAACTTCCCCAAGGTCATGCTGGCTGCTAATTCCCTACCATATTCTACTGTGCAGGAGAAAAGATATGTCTCCTCTATTTTTCAGGTATACCTTCTTGAGACATTCTAATATCCAAATCATCACAACATTGTTGTTGTGTGCTTTCAGATTGTTTCCGGCTTATGGCAACCCTAAGGTGAACCTATCACAGGGTTTTCTTGGCAAGATTTGGTCAGGGAGGTTGCCTTTGCCTTCCTCTGAGGCTGTGTGTGTGACTTGCCCAATGTCACCCAATGGGTTTCTGTGGCCAAGCAGGGACTTGAACCCTAGTCTCTAGTGTCATAATCCAATGCTCAACCCCCTACACCACCCTTGCTCTTCATAACAACATTACTATCTGTCTTTTTTCATGTCTAAAGAGGTACTGTTTCAGGGCACCCACATTGATTGCCAGGACTGTCTAAATACGTTTTGCTGCCTGAAACGTAGCAGCAAATGGCACTCCACCAAATCCAAGTCAAAGTGCATAGTACCCAAAACTAACCAAGTTATTTTGGCACAAAAGGCAGAAAATCTCACAAGTCCCATAGCTGTGAGTAAATATGCAATAATAACAAATAAAAGATAGAACAAGGGGCTGGCCTTTGTTGATACCCCAAATCTGCTACCTGAGGTAGGTGCTTCATCCTGCCTAATGACAGGGCAAGCCCTGCTGGTGTATCAACTCACAGTATCTTAGAAGACAAGAATTACAGAGTTGAAACAGATCCTAAATTTCTTCATCTTTAGGTGAAGGGGACTCCCAAAACGTAATTCACATCAACTCCAAATCCCCAATTAGGTTCAATCCAGGAATAGGCCACTGTGACCCTGCAGGTGTTTTTAAACGGCAACTGTCCTATGCCTTCACAATTGGCCGTGCTAGCTAAGGCTGATGGGATGTGAAGGACCACCAGTCGCTCATCCCTAGATTTACAAAAACAAAAACAAGACATCGTTATGGAGTTGTAGAAGGGGAGATGATAGTAACATATAGGAAATTCCAAAAATCAGTGATAGCTGGGTGAGGGGGAGGAGGATTCAGTTACTTGTGAGTAGGCTCCTGAAAATGACAGAATTGGTGAAGTAAACATTCAACAGAAAAGGGAAGTGAAAATCGTGGAGGATCCTCGAGATCCAGTTTGCTAAAATGGATGACTTGTAACCTTCCCTTAAGCAACACGTGTATAGCCTAGAAGCATTCCTGGACCTAACAATGCTACTGAAACACACACAGGCACAAAGGCCAACAGTAAATTCCATGAGAAGATTACCAGTGGTATCATTTTATTGTGTCTTATGTTTTGATAGTTCAAAGCGTCAGCTCACTTAATGACATTTAAAATGGATCAGAGGTTTCTCCCAGTACATAATGCAACAGATTACTACCTGATTGCACAGTGAAAAGGAATTAATTTTATCTTTTTTTTTTTCTTTATAGCCATACTAGTTGCTGGATGGCTTCTGGAACCAATCCAGGATGGGGATAGCATCCATGTTCAAGAATTCCTCTTGGGGGGTTGCTTGACGGTGTGACCTCAAAAAAAGCAGAATATACTGTTAGCAGCCATGTGGCTTTGGAGCAACTCTTCCCATCCCCACAGCTATGCATGAGATTGAGAACAGCCATAAATCTTAAATGGAGAGACCACCTCAGCCAAATGTCATGGCACTTACTGTTGGGAAATACTTTCAGAGTGCTCTGAATAAAGTTAAGATAAAATAAGATTCTTCTACACATTAATGATTTAATAGGTGTTAGACAAGAAAGTAAATATTGTGAAATTAGATTTAGGAATTCTACATTAAAAGTTAATTGAAAGATAAAGAAGTCCCATATAACCCAATAGGAAAAATATTAGGACGGAATAGTTTTTGGAGAAGATTTTTCATGTTTCACTTTGACACTAGGAAAGGCTGAAGGAGTTAGGCACATTCAACTTAATGAAGAGAAGGCTGAGGAGTGACGTGATTGCACTCTTTAAAGAACACAAGGGCTGTCACAGAGAGGAGGGGAAGGCTTGTTCTCTGCTACCCAAGAAAAGTAGATTTCAGTTGGTCCTTAGAAGGCTTGGCAGTAAGAGAGTTTTGGCAGTGAACCACTTGCCTAGAGGTGGTGAAGTCTTCTTCTCTGGACATCTTCAAAAAGAGGCTGGAGAGCTATCTGCTGGGAATGCTTTAGCAGAAATTCTACATTGAACAGGGGGTTAGACTCAATGGTCCATGGGGCCCCTTCCAGCTGTATGATTCTATGATTGAACTAGCATGTCTTATGCTGGAAACAAGTCCTGAAAAGATACAGGGTACTCATCCACTCACCTATTTTAGCTATTTATTTGCAAAGCAGTGGCCATTTTGTATCTGCAAACTCTACTCACCTAACATGAGTTTCTACCACTAAAGTTTCCATTTATCTGCTTCAAATGCAGAATAGGCAGCAGAGGCATTCACCTTGGTATGAGGACTGTATCTCCAGCTTCATTTACATTTACTACAGTGTAATAGTTATAGAGTGCTGGCTAAGACTAAAGAGATACAGGTTCACATCCCCACTGAACCATGAAACTCATTGGATGACCTTTGGCCAGTAATTTATTCTCAGCTTCACCAACTTCATGGGGATGTTGTACAGATATGGAAAGAAGAAGAGTCATTAATATTACCTTGAGCTCACTTGAGGAAAGGTGACACAGAATCAACAGATCAAACAATACTGCCAGTGATGTTCCCTGACTGTGAGTGAGTCAGTAACATCTCTTCCCTTGTGACTGTGAGGGAAGGAGATATGGAACATTTGTCTTAAGAGTACCTCTAACTTTAGTTGCAGTGTTTTCATTTGCACCATATTGCAAAATGTAAAATTACGCCAGCCTTGGGATGCATTTGTTTGTGTGCATGTATACACATGAGACTAGCCTCTGAATTTGCATAGGATTCAAATCTGATGCATTCCTCCCCACCAATGCCTCAAATTCCTTCTATGTTCACTGACTTTGGCATCACACATATCATGCAGTAGTGCCAGCAAAACATCACGTCTACACAAAAGTATTGTTATACCATTTAACAACCACCACCTCAGGATATCTTTGTTTACTACCACTGAAGAAAGGAATGCAATCTTAAGCTTGAAGAAAGGATTGCAATCTTAAGCACTTTTAGCTTTCCCATATTAAGCAATGCCCCTTGATTTTTAGGTTGTATTGTACTTTTTAATTGTGTTCAGATATACACCTGTTGGGGAGAATCAATTTTTATTCAGAGGCTGGGAAAATTCCCTTTTGAAACTTCAATTACCAGAATCCTACTGACCATTGTGGCAAGAAAATTTCAAGAAATGTAGTCTAAAATTACTTTTCTAACCTGTCTTTCCATTGTTGTCAACTTCCCAGAACACTTTCTTTTCTTGGGCAATGCATAAATCTAGAAAAACTATCAACAACGAAATTTCTACAATGTTATGAACATTTTTCTTCTTCAGGAACATTATTTATTTATTTCCAACTTGTGGCTGACAAGTCCCATACTAGTCCTATATATTTAAAACTTTCTTTTTTTGACCCATCTCTTTAATCTAAGATGATGAAAACCTAACAGCCAGCTTTCTTTCAACACCCTCCATGGACAGGTGTCATCAAATATCTTCCAGAGGCTTTGTTGGACTCTTGACAGTCTAAGTACCTTCTCATCTGTCTGCACTTTAGTGCTGAGAGTTCCACCTGATTAAACCATGTACTGTCTTCATAGCCTGCAAACTTCAAGCTTCAGAGCTGCTAAGGGCCCCCTAAAACAAAAATGGAATGTTACAACTGTAAACAAACACTTCTTATGTATAAAAGATTGCTATTTGTTTGTCTTTTTTTTTACAGGTGTTTGAATACTTTGCTTTGTTGTTGTGGGGTGCTTTCAAGTTGTTTCTGACTTATGGCAACTCTAAGGTAAACCTATCATGCAATTTTCCTGGCGAGAGTTGTTCAGAAGGGTTTTCCCATTGCCTTCATTTGAGGCTGAGAGAGTGTGACTTACCCAAGGTCACCCAGTGGATTTCTATGACCAAGTGGGAATTTGAACCCTGGTTTTTGAGACTCCTAAACCCAACACAGAAACCACTACATCATGCTGGGTTTGAATGCCTTGCTATCAGTAAACATACATGCACCAACTCTCATTTTCTCACTTCTTTGTATTGGTTAAGATGCCAGCCGTACCATCTGGCACAGCAGAGAGTTGTCTCAGGTGGTATGTGTTGGGTGGCATAGAAGAAAAAGAGGAGAAAGGTCTTTCACTTCTGTTGGAAGATAGAGATATGTGTTCCAAAGGCCTGTCCCTCTACTCCTGACATTAGCCTGATGGTGATGTCAAATATCTGATCACCAGGCTTGAATTAGGATTCATTTGTAAGTCCAGTCCAGCCTCTGTAGGTGTCAGTGGGAGGGGGCATCTTGTGTTTTGCCTTGGGCAGGAAACAATCTTGGATTTGCCTGAGTTTATTGCAGAGATCAGGCATCAAAACAAAGAGATACAGGCAAATTTAACATTTGAAACCAGAGTATCTGCAGTGTATCCCAGGGCATTTTCAGAAGTAGCACAAATAACATTGTTTAGTTTCCAGAGCATCACTCTTGAGTGTCAACAATGTCAAACTGAATGTGGGAAGAAAGTTGATTCAAAATCAATTGTACATCAGGATCAATGATGATGTGGCAGTTTATAAATATAGATAATTCAGATGCGATATTTAGTGAAAAATCCTTTAAAACTTTCAAGGACACGCTTATATCTTCCACTGTCGTTTCACTGTGGTGCAAAGTTGTAGGTAACTTGTACCAATAGGGTCTGTAGTCTTCACTGACATTACTTTAGAGGCTACCCTTGCCTAGCCTATTCCATTTTTTGCAGCAGTAATTAGATTTTCTGTTACTCTATTTGTTTGTTTTCGTTCCGCAGCCCATTCTATTTCTTAGGCAGGGCTACTCACAGCAGTGGCCCATAGTCTGTGCTTGTCCATGGAGAGTTTCCAAGGAAGATAGAAACAACTGTTTTCAATGAGCACAAATACTTTGTTGGCCCTTGGCACACAAGGTGCACCTGGTTCCCCACATCACATAACATAAGATTCACTGCCTTAGGCAGCTATGCCTCCTGTTCAAATACATATTTATCAGAGGTGACCGGAGTAGACTTGTCCAGCCAATTTCTGACCAATTTTAATCAGTTAATCTTTTCCTTGTTTCAATCACGGAATTATATGGTTAGAAAGGGCTTTCATGTAATCAGCCATCTTATTACAAACGAAACAACACATATGCATTTTCACTCTCCAACTGTCCCACTCTGGCAGGGGCAGTCCCAATTAGTCCTCTGTCATTCCACTTTTTCAGCTGCTTTTAAAATGTCCCAGTTTCTTTCTCTTCCTCCTGCTTTCCCCCTTCATCTTCAGTTTACTTCCATTGCTGCAAACTAAGTTCAAATTGCAAAACCAGTTATCATAGAATCATAGAATTATAGAGTTGGAAGAGACCACAACGGCCATTGAGTCCAACCCCTTGCCATGCAGGAACACACACTCAAAGCACCCCCAGCAAATGGCCATCCAGCTTCTGTTTAAGAACCTCCAAAGAAGGTTGTGTTTTTTGTTTAAGTTTCCACTCCGTTTATTCAGCAGGGGAAAAGGAGAAGAAGGGACAGAACTGTGCCCTTTCCAGTAGGCTCAGGCAAAAGCAACCTGCTGCAGCCTTCTTCCTTATTAATACATTTTGCCATCTTGACCACATTCTAATGTTGCTTGCCCACATGTTTCCCTGCTGTGAAATGCTGGAGGGTACATAGTGCTCAGTATCTAGGAAGGAAAGGGTTCTGAAGTGAATTGGATTCTGCAGAGAGCTCCTGTGCCTTGAGCAGTGGCTTGATACACACCAGGGTAGCTAGGGTGGCCACTTGTCGAGCCCCAAAATAAGAAAGGTAGCCACCCTGAGGATAAAAAATAGGATGTAATTTTGCATAGATAGATAGATAGATAGATAGATAGATAGATAGATACATGCTAATTTACATTGACATGAAAATCTGGAAATAATTACTAGAGTGGAAACAGAAGTTATGAAAGTTATCTTTTGTTCTTCAGTCTTTTGTCTAGGTGTGAAATACAGATGGACAATTTCAAGGCTGCTACCCCACCTTACATTTTTTAATCTTTAAACCAGAATTGGACCACATAGCCCTTCAAACAGAAGACCATAGGTCCAAGTGTTTTGGACTTCACTTCCCAGCTTGACCAATAGTCAGGGATTCTGTTCAGATATAATGCTCTTAATTTGCTGGCAGAAGGAGGCCAGAAGGGAGCCAACTGAACCTAATGTGAGATGGACTTGCACACTCTGGGAGCAGCCACTGAGAAGGCTGCCTCTTGTGTCCTCGCCAAACATACCTGTGAAGATAGTGAGACCAAGAAAAAGCCCTCCCTTGAAGATCTTTAAATTTGGACAGACTCACATGGAGACTTTTGTCCAAGACAAAGGCCAAAGCATTATGAGTGTCTGGTCTGCAATAGCAATGGTTGAAGCATGGTGCCTCCCCTTTACAATGAGGAAGCTTGGAAGGAAGGGAGTAAAGGAGTGTATGGAGCTTTTTTGTATGCCCTTGCCTTTGGCATTTAGCTTCTTGTTCAAAACAGTCTCTCTCCCTCTCATTCTCTCTCTCTGTCTCTTCAGGTATGACTTAAACCCAGGGGACAATGAGTGCTTTCCACACAGGGAATTATATGGGGGTGGTGTAGCAGGAGTGCTCCTTTGCTCTATTGTTTTGCTCCAGAACTGTATGTGTGAGCAGAGTAAGGAGACTTGAATCCCTACCTGGAAGGATGTCTAGGGACTGGCAGTAGATAGAGCTTGCTCCCTGTGCCATTATCGCCAGTGACATTGGGTGCAGTGCAGTGGCATCATTTTGCAAAGCATGTATGCCGTGATGCAGGGAGATGCGCTAGAGGGAGTGTGTATACCTGTCAATCAGAGTTCATTGGCTCTCTCAGTATGTGGCTATTACTGCTGTCACACTCCTGATTAGTGAGCAATTTGATGATACTGCAGATGCTGGGGACAGGTTTGCTTTTTCTTTTTTTTTTAAATGCTGTTTGGGCTTTTTTTTGCAAGCTTTTCTTTTTTAATCTGCTTTTAATCTGCTACCTTTCTGGTGCTAGGTTACTATACAATGAGGGAAAGAACCATCACTCTGGAACTGCACGTCGCCCTCCAAGGCTGTGTTTATGGCCCTCCTACCTAGATTTCCAGGGCCTAGTGTTTACTCTAGCAAGAATACAAAGCAAGAATTGCCTCTCCAGCATCTTCCAGGACTGGTGCTACACGTTTTAAATAGGCCATTCCTAGATAGATAGATAGATAGATAGATAGATAGATAGATAGATAGATAGATAGAACAACTCTGGGCTACTTCAATTTTTTTAATTTTCTTTTTCATTTTCTTCCCTTTCTTCCTCTCTTTTTTGTCCTCCTGGAGGATCCCAGAGGCAGAAAAGCAGCTACCAGGCTGGCCAAGATTGCTGAAGCCCTTTATAGAACAGGAGTGGGTCTGGGGGCTACTTTAATGCCTGGGGATCATCTGGGAACTACATGAACTACTGAAAAAGAAAAAAAAACCCTCCCTCAAAAAAATTCACTTCTGGATCTCAAAAAGGTTTCTGTTAGTCAGTACAGAGACACCTTGCAATCTATTTCAAACTGTAAACTGTTGCACCTGAAGGCTTCCAGTAGCACCAAATCACTCCTTTTCCTCTTCTTCCTCCTCTTCTTCTTCTACTTCTTCATCATCATCAATTATTATTATTGTCATCATTATCATCCTCATCATCATTATCATCATCATCATTGTTGCCAAAAAAAAAGTTTGGTCTGAGAATTTTGGGGGTGTTGAGGACCATAGAAACATCCCTGGAGGGCCACTCTTTGCCCATCTCCTTTAAGGAATATGGTGGTTATTCTGATGGTATGGTGGAAGCCCAGTTTTCCTCACCTTTCTTTCAGTGCTGCTGCTTCCTTTTCTTAATATTAAAGTTTTTAGATGCTTCCTTCTAAAAAAGACTTTAGTGATCTGCAACAATTCAAAAGTTACAAATAAGTCCAAACTATAAAAGCAATATATCTATGTAGTATAAAACTAAACTATACCTCCAACCTCCAAACAAAACAAGACAAAACAAAACAAATAATATGGGGATCTATTGAAGTATGGATGAGAACTAAATCAAGGATGCATGTAAGAACATACAACCCAAATTAAAACATTTACTGATGGATAGAAAGTGTTCTATATACTTAAAGACGAAAAAATCTGCATACTTTTCTAAAAGTTATTTTAAAAAAAAAAAAACCCAGAGGTTAACAGTTTTGTGAGAGCACTATCCACCTTTTCTAAAGAAATAAGTTGTGATTCTGTGAAGGAAATGTTTTTCTATTAGACCAAAAGAGTCAAAATTATGTTTCATTCTGTCTTCAGTGAAAAACTTCTCTCAGTTCTGAATACAAACCAGAAATTGTTGTATCGTTTGCCTTTGGCATATGAATAGCCACCATTTTAAAGAGTATTCTGTTCAACGGACTCTGCAGTACTAGTTCTTATGGTCTCAAAATAGCAGAGAAATACCAGACATTTACTCAATAGTTACTTAAGAATTACCTGGGAAACTTAATCATTCCTTGTATATTGTATTATCATCAACTTGCAGTTACTGATTATTGTGACTAAATCTATCCCTATGAATTTGACTTAAAGCAACATCCAAGCAGAATCCAAAGAGAGTGGAAATGGTCCTGGATGGCCTCTGTGTGTCCCTTTGCCATGTTAATTGTCAGGAGATAGTTTCCTGATGCAGAGATACCTGTGTAATGTCTTGAATGGAGAAGTCATCAGAGTTTTAAAAGTGACCTGTGGAGAATGGGACTTAATGTTACGGTTGTGTTTATCACTGTGTCTCAGTTTTCATTTGTGAAATGTTAGATGGAATGCATCAAAGGTTAGCAAGGCTGGTCCAAGATGATTTGCTGTCTGAGGCAGAGCAGCAAGTGGTCTCCTTCTCATCTGTACAGGTCAAGGTGCATAGTACCTAACAGTAGCCAATTTATTTTGGCACATATAGCAGAAGATCCCATCAGCACCTCTTTCTCATCACTAGCAGTAAAAAATTGAATGATTACAAGTCAAATAACAATTTTCAGTCTTTTAATAACTTCTCAAATTTGTTGCTTAAGGCAGCTGCCTCAGTCTGGTTAACGGTGTGCTGAACCTACAAATTAGTCTTTTCCACCAGTGTAATGAGAACTTTCCTAAATTAAACTGAAAATTGTCAAAACAATCTGCAAAAGTAAACCAATGAATCTTTCCCTATGACCACATATTTTCCTTTCTCACTTTATTTACCTGCATAGAATATCTAGATGGGATACTGGTAAGCTGTCCTTTGTGAAGACTGGAATAAATAAACTTAGACGAACAGGAAATCTACAAAGCACCTAACCATGATTACACAAATAAAGTTTTGTGAATTTTGTGTCAGTATAGAAAGTTAGGTTACAGGTAACAGGCATCTCCCTAGAATTCTTTTTTACATTGTAAAAAAGTGTCATCATTTATGAGCTGATCTGCAAAACAACTTTGTAAGAATTCTCATAAGTTCAGCTTCTTGCTTTGCATATTCAGGGAGACCTTAATGTGGGCTAGTATTCAAATATATATTCTACAATAGACTTATCTAAGCTGACCTGTAGCTATGGCATGCAAGGTGCTCTGGGCTGCTTGTGGCTCTGTTGCAATAGGTACACAACCTAAAGATGAGTAGCCAGGAGGTAATAGGGATTCTGCTGGTATACATCCACCTCACTACTCAACAGTCTCCCTTCCTGAGCTAGCCAGGGTGGTAGTGCTGGGGGACTTCAGCATCCATGTTGAAACTGCCATGTTGGGAGTGGTTCAGGACTTCATGGCTTCAATGACAACCATCATTCTATACCAAGTAGTACCCGGCCCTACTCATGCTGCTGGACTTTGTTTTCTAGATGGGGTAATGGTGGTCTTGGTGTGGAGAAACTCTCTGCAGTTCCACTGTCGTGGATAGATCAGTACCTGATCAGGTTTAGACTTACTGGGACTTGGACCATCTGCAAGGGGTGGGGTATTGATTAGGAAGATCCATCTAAGGAGGTGGATGGATCCGGACAGATTCCTGATGGGTCTTGCAGATCTGTGAGTTTTGAGGTGTGGTGCTATCAATATGCAGATGACACTCAACTCTATTACTCCTTCCCACCTGAATTCACAGAAGCTGTCCTGATTCTAAACCATTGTCTGTCTGCTTTGGTCAGACCACATCTGCAATACTGTGTCCAGTTCTGGACACTTCATTTCAAGAAGGATATTGACAAGCTGGAACATGTCTAGAGGAGAGTGACCAAAATGGTGGAAGGTCTGGAAGTCATGCCCTACAAGGAGCGGCTTAGGGAGCTGGGTATGTTTAGTCTGCAGCAAAGTTAAGAGGAGACATGATAGCCATGTTTAAATATTTGAAGGGATGTCATGTTGCGGAGGGAGCGGGTTTGTTTTCCACTGCTCCAGAGACTAGGACAAGGAGCAATGGATTCAAACTACAGGAAAAGAGATTCCACCTACACCTCAAGAAGAACTTCCTGATGGTCAGAGCTGTCCAGCAGTGGAATATGCTGCCTCAGAGTGTGATGGAGTCTCTTTCTTTGGAAGTCTTTAAACAGAGGTTGAACGGCCATCTGTTGGGAGTGCTTTGATCCTGCAATAGCAGGGGGTTGGACTGGATGGCCCCTGTGGTCTCTTCCAACTCTATGATTCTATGATTCTATCAGTAATGGACTGGATGAGGGCAAACAGATGAAGCTTAATGCAGACAAGATGGAAGTAGTTCTGGTCAGTTAAAAAAGCAGATCAGGGAATAGGTCAGGCTATGGTGGATGGGGTTATGCTCACCATGCAGACACAGGTCTGCAAATTGGGTGCACTCCTGGATTTGTCCCTGACCCTGGAAGCTCAGGGTTCAATTATAGCTAGGCATGCATTTGCACAGTTAAAGCTCGTGTGCCAGCTGTGCTCATTCCTTGAGATGTCAAGATCTGGCCACAATGGCATATGTCTTAATTATATCACATTTAGACTATGCAATCTGATCTATTTGGGGGTGTCTTTGAAGAGTTTTTGGAAACTTCAGCTGGTACAAAAAGAGCTGCAGCCAGACTTTTAACTGTGGCACTCTACAGAGAATATATTATGTCCCTGTTGAAACAGCTTCACTGGCTGCCAGTTTGTTTCCAGGGATAATTCAAAATGCTGGTTATGACCTATAAATACCCTACATGGCTCAGGTCTAGGCTATTTGGGAGAGGTATGAGCCAACCCAGGCTCTGAGATCATCAGGAGAGGCCCTTCTCTCAATCCAACCACCATCGCAAGAATAGTTGGTAGGGATACAAGAGAGGGCCTTCTTGGTGATTGCTGCTAAATTCAAGATCTCCCTCCCCAGGGAGACAGAATGGTCCTCTCCTTGTAGTCCTTCCATCCTCAGGCTAAAATCTTATTCACACCGGCTTTTAAAAGAGAAAGATTTTAAAGAATGGGCTGGGGGTGTTGTATTGTTTTAAATGAACTGTTTTTAAGAGCTTTTATTTTAATTGCATTTTATTCTTTTAACGTGAGTTGTGAATTGTTTTAATACTGTAAATAGTTTTATTTTAATATTCACTTTTTGTATATTTTTACTTGTATTTCTCATTTAAATTGAGAGCTGTGAGTTTCCCAATTTTGGGGGAAAAACAGGATGCAAATAAATATAACAATCACCACCACCACTGTTTGGATACTAATAGGTTCTTAACAAAGACTTTCATCTCTTAGATTCCTGGCCAATTCATCCCATAGAAGCTGAATCCTTCACGGAGTATTATGCATACGATGCATTTGCTGGAGATAAAACACATATAGACCAGATGTGTTCATAGGTCATAGCACTTTCCTCCAGCCTGGCCACCCCAGATGTGCCTGGACACCATTCCTATCTGGGGCTTCTGTGGACTGTGTTCTAATACATATAGGGGACATCAGGTTGGGGGAGCCTGGCCTATATATACTGGCTTCTTGTCATTCACAGATTAATGCTTACACCATAACAGAAAGAACAGATTCATGTTCAATTCCTAGGTGGTTATACCTTATAAGACCACCAGTCTAATAAAATAGGTATTTTTGTGGCATCATAAAAGCAGTCCAGATTTCTAGTGGGAAACAATCTTGCAAAGATTTATTGTAGGCTTGACTTCTGCGGTGTTCCTTTGTATATTGGACAATTTCACACACAAAAAAGTAGATCAGCCAGCTTAAATCCAGTGCATTACATTGCAAACTTACAAGCCATTTAAGCTGTCGTATTTAGTAAAGTAGGTGGTACCAAACTTCCTTAAAGACAAATACATCTTCCTCAGCAGTGTTGATTACAACCCAAATTCATATTTATTCCAAGTTTTCAGTGTTTCCAGCGAGAGCCAAAGATAGCACACTGCACAGCAATGAAAGATCTTTGCAAAAGGAATAATAAAAAAGGTCTTTTTAAAATGTGACTATACAGTCCGCTCCAGGGCCTCTCTTTATAACTAGTAATTAGGCTATGATTGCTGTGCCTGCCTCAGGCAATGCTATTCAGGAGCCTATGTATCTGAACATGTGCCTGCTCAGGTCCCACAAAAAAGTGCTACTCAAAGTGATGATCTGATGACCAGTGCTGGTGTATGAGCAGTTTGCAGCAAGTTTCAGGGAAACTGTGCTACAGGGAAAGAAGCCCAAATAATAATCTGCTAATGTAGTAAGGCACCAGATCCCATCTGATCTCAGCAATTACCCTGGGTCCAGCCTGGGTAGTACTTGGATGGGGGACCAGTAAAGAATCCCAGCTCCTGTAGGCTGTATTTCAGAGGAAGGCAATGATAAACCACCTCTGGGTATTGCTTGCCTAAGAAAATCTTATGAAATTCATGACGTCACCATAAATCAACAGGTAACTTGAAGGCACATACACACACCCCTCCAAATATTATAATAGAATGGCACATATATAGTACCAGTCCCTGATGTATTGCGATAAAATTTTTTGGTCCACCACGTCAGCTAGTTTGAGTAGCAGTGCTCAAGGACAAATACTAGCCCCCACAATTGGCTAAAAAGTAGTGATTCTTCTAAATAAGGTGGGTGCAATGCCTAATCTATGCGAAAAGTAAGCATGTTGCAGTTTAAGGTTTCAGATTATGATTGGCCTCTGACTACTCTTTTCTCTCAAACTGCATTTCACATTTGAGACACTTTTTTGATAGTGGTTTGGGGATTCAATATGTCTTAATCTGTTCCCGGGTGAGCACATATCATAGAATCATAGAATAGTAGAGTTGGAAGAGACCACAGGGGCCATCCAGTCAAACTCCCTGCCATGGAGGAATACACAATCAAAGAATTCCCAACAGATGGCCACTATGTAGCCTCTGTTTAAAAACCTCCAAGGCAGCGTATTCCACTGGCGGACAGCTCTGACATCACTCATTTGCTTCACAAGACCCCCATTCCTGTTGTATAACTTCTATTGTTTCACAGATGAAAACTGAGATATATGTGGCAGAGCAATATCACAGTGTGGTCAAGATATCAAGCACTATAGATGAGGAACAAACAAGCAAGCAAGGAGAGGCTTCAGCAATTTGCTTTTGCTTGAGCCTCCTGGGAAAAGCAAGATCTCATTTCCTCTCCTCTCCTCTCTCCCCCAACCTGCTGCTGAGTTAAGTGAGCAGAAACTGTTTTTGCATTTGGATTCAATTTGCAACAGTTAAAGTAAACTGAGAGCAAGAAGGAAGAAGGAGAAAGAAACTGGGACAAAAGGATTAATTGGGACTGTCCCCATCACACCAGATCAGTTGAAGCATATGCCATTGCACTTGTGCAATCCCCAACTTATCCAGCCACTAATTTTGCATGCCTTGTTCCCAAGCAGATCAGTACTGATGGAAGCCTCACAGAAATGCTAACCTCTTTTTAAGCAAAAAAAGCACACCTTGTTTAAGGGAAAATACCACTTTCGGACAATAAAATTTCAGTCGCAAATTTCAGGTAGCCTAATGCAACCCATCCATGGATTCTAGTGGGAGAAAGGGCTCACAGATCCATGGAAGCTGCGTTTTCTAGAAAGGCTGCAGTCCTACTGATTGGGGTGTGCAAAGAGCAACTGAAGGGATAGATGCTTGCCACAACCCCACTAGACCTCCCCAATAGCTACTCTTCTGGCAAAAAAGTTGATGAATTGCCTCCCTTGGAAGCCTCTAAGAATGGCAACTCAACTTTTAAACGGATTGTAACCCCTGCCGCTAAACTTTTACAGTTACCTGTATTTCAAAACCACAGTGGCCCTCTGCCCATTTCTGTTTTGTTTTGTTTTGTTTTGTTTTGTTGTCTTCTCTTTGGTAGTATGTGTAATCCCTGTAGGGTTCTAGGGGAAAAAATTGGCCCTTGGACCAATTTTGTCCACCCCTGCTATAGAAACTAACCTGGGAATAAGTACCATTTAACATACTATTTCTGAATAGAGATGTATATTGGATTGCACAGTTACGATGACAGTTAATCAAAGGACAATCTCATGCCTCACATATGCATCTAAATATGTACCTACACCAGTGATATTTCTTAACTACTCAGTTCCTGACTCTACTAGAGGAAATGACATTTGCCAAGAAAGTTCCCACAAAAGTTCATCTCAGTTGATATCAAGCACTCTTTTATACCTCATGCAACAGTTTCACATACATAGTTACAAAAGATGGTATACCAGTGTTTCCTCTTAGGAAATGCTGTTTTAAAGAGCCACAAAAAGTGGACACATTCCTGAAACCGCAGCATGCACCAGGGATTCCCCAGCCTGATCATTTAGGGAGATAAATTCAAGGTTCTAAATTGTGTAAGGGAAAACAATATTCCCTTAAAATATTAATACTCCTAATTCTTTAATGTGGTGTTAACTGAGTGTAATTTGAGAATGGCCTGCCACCTGCTGGACTGTTGCATATACAGTAGAAACATTCTGTCTTACAAACATTTTTCTTTGCATTAGGAAGAAGCCTACAGTCTAAAAAGCTTTCATATAAATATTTGTGTCTTTTTGAATGGCCTAATATAGATATTTACTACAACATGGACTTTGGAATCTGCCTTATGGCTAATAGACCTAGGGCCTTTCCACACTAGACTGTTATAGTGCTATTATTCTACTTTCATCATCCTGTGGAATTCTGGGGTTTGTAGTTTACTGAGGCCAAAGAACTCTTTGGCTGAGAAGTCTTAAGGCCCCTCTCTAGACTGAAAACTCCAGGATTCCATAGGATGCTGAAAGGAGAATAATAGCATTATGGCAGTATAGGGTGGAAATGGCCTTGGATTTAACCAGTTCAAAGGAACTGATAGCGGAAAGGTTCTCCTGTTCCAAGGTCCACTAACATAGTCCATTATAATTTTAGACTTAACATGGGACAACGTTTATCTATAGAAGTATAGTGCAGAAATCCTTTGCTTTGCAAAATTTCTAATCATGTGCCTTCTGTTACCATGTGCTTTTTCCTGCCCTCTAGAAGAGGCTGTGAGTAGAACAGACTGATGATAGAGGAAATATATCTTATTGATTCTGCTTGCTGACATTGCCATGCAATTGCAATGAGGGAAATAATTCTTCCAACTGGCTGAAATGCATGAAAAGCAAAGAGCAACAAAAGAAAAACAGTTCTTTCTGTAGTGAAAAAAGCAGCAGAACACTGATGCGAGCAGCATCCTAGTGGTTGTGACATTCTGTTGCGTGAAATCTGGGCTAAGTTTCCTTTCTATTTCATATAAAGCTGCATGGAATGATGAAGAAAGCCAGAGGCATACTGGAGGCAGCCCAAGATAAATTGAGGCCTGAGGCAGGCAATCCAAATGATGGCCTCTACTCCTAGTAGTGCAGATGTGGTAGTAAATTAGGCAACTGACAATTCAATACCGTTCAGTGCTGCCTTCTTGAGGTGAGATTCCACATCCTGCACATTTAAGAGACAGATAATCTTGCAGTATGCAAGAGGAATTTATGATTCATACAAATAGATTTAAAGGGACTTTCAAAAAAAAAATCCAGTGATAGGAAAGAGAGTAGAAAAGTTTTAATGTGTTTAGTTTATCATTAACAAGCTAAAATTCTAATTTGATTGCATTAGAAAAGGGTGAAATTAACTACTGTATTGTGTTATTATACTGTATTGACATTTAAGTTGAAAGCCTGCACTAAAAGCATTACAGAATGAGGCTAAAAATGGTCTTTTATTATTTTACTCACAACCTTCCTTTGCCCCTGTCATAAACTTGGGAAAGAAGGATTTTTTTCATTTTTTTCTTTTAAATCAATTTCCCTCATCAACCCTCCCTTTTTTGTTTTCCCTTTGTCCATTTCTTGGAAGACTATACCTCATCTGACAACCCCCCCGAAAAACCTGTTCCCCCCCACACCAAAAATCAGAATTGTCATTTCCCATGTAAACATATAATCTCTATGTTACTGCCCTGGCTAGCCCGAGCTTTGGGGATATAAAAAGATATCATTTGGTATCACTAATTCGGCTTCACATATCCCTTCCACGTGCTTGCGAGGCCCCCGGACAAGCAGGCATACAGGCTCGACCGATAATCGCCGTAATATTCCTAGACAATACAGGCAGGCCAGAAAATAGCCGACTCGCTGCTTTAGGAGACCTCAAGGCAAGTACTCCATTAGGTATGCAAGCAACTCTCAGAAGATCCTCTGCCCTGCGCTGGCAGCTTGATGATCGAGCTATACAACGCTCAAGTATTCTGCATGTGCATACCAGCTACTCTATTGATAAATTCGGCTCTAATTCAATCATTCAAATTCTGACCTTTCGGAGGCTTTGTCTCCAACTGCAAATCTATTGTTTTCCCCTAAGTCCAACCGAGCCTGCAGTCACAATTCTCCTTATAAAAACCCTTGATTCCGAGACCTTCCTCAGATTGCTCCCGAGTTCCAGACCACCTTGCTACTGCTTTGCTTGGCGAGCTTCCCCTCAGCTCCACATGCTGAGATACATCGAACCCCAGCTTCGCTCTCCATTTTCTCCCCGACTTCAGGACAGGTTTCGTATCACCCGAACCAACTATCCCTCTAAAAATCCCACTATCTTACTCACACCTTTATTTTCCTTAGTTATCTGTGTGTTTGTGTTGCATACATTGTGTGCCTGTATTTAATAAAGGCTATTCATTATTTTCCAACCGGTTTGCTTCTTGACTTGGCCTGACTCCCCAGACACTGGGTTGCAAGATCCTGCTAAGTTACCCTGCCTCTCATATTGTCAACTTGTGCTCTGAACTAATTTCCCCAACTTATAGCAATTTGGTGTCCCTCCTAGGACCCCCAGAAAACAGGGTAATATCTACCTCAAACCTATTTTAGGCCTAGGGGATCATGTTTAAAGGGCAAAATGTATCCACACCCCATAGAGATAAGTTTTCAGAGTCTGGCCACAGCCTTGACTACTTGAGAAGGATGAACTGAGACATTATGCCCTTCAGTGTGCCTTGTGGATACAGAACTGAGACTCAACAGGGCTTTCCTCCTCTGTCTTGACTATAGCAAAGCTTTATTGACATTTGGGCTTGTTGACTCTTCCCTTACAATGAAGGTCCTCTTGCTAGCCAGCAGCTCAGTTATACCTTTTGGTCAATAGTAATATGGCCAAGATTTTCTATCAACTCTGTAGCCTAAAACTGTCCCAATCTGGTATGTACAATCCTGATTATCCCTCACATCCAACTTTTTTTAGCAGCTTTGAAAATGTTTCTCTCTCCTCTTCTTCCTCCTCTTTTCCCCTTCATCCCTGGCTTACTTCAGTTGGTACAAACTGAGCTCAAATTGAAGAAGTAATTTGCACCCCATTAACTAAACAGCAGGGAAAGAAGAGGAGGAGGTGAAATCTTGTTTTAATGGCTTTGGTAAAAGCAAGCTGCTACGGCCTCACCTAGCTTGTATGTTCTTCCTTATTATAACTTTTGTCTTCTTCGTCATACTATGATGTTGCTGGGCCCAGTTTTCATCTGTGAAATGTTGGTGGGTATGCAACTCTTTCCTATGTGGAAGCTGGTATTAGCCCATCAAACATGGAACAGCCTCAGATCATTTAATTCAGCATTAGCAGTTATATCAGTATTCAGATTCACCTGAATGCTACAAAATCTCAAACATATATCATGGTGACACCTTTATTAGGCCAACAAAAAAGCACAAAATACATTCCACTAGCTTTTGAGGCCAACACTGCTACCTCTGAATGTATTTTATAGAATTCATCTGTAAGTCATGGAGGAAAAGAAAAAGATACAGTCTACTTTACAAAAACCTTATACATTGCCTACATTTAGAGGGAAAAGGAAGGTGAGGCTTTGAAGATGTACTTCTGTGTCTGCAATGCCATGCAAACATACTTGGGAGTAAATATTAAAAGCAGTGGAACTTACTTCCTAGTGTCTGGGAATAGGTAAGTCTACATGAAGATCTATTTCTTATTACTCTTTCATAAGATTGTCTTGTCAAGCAAAGTTTCTGCTTGATGTGCCCTTGACCCAGAAAGTATGGGTAGGGAACTTAAGGCCAAATCCGGCTTTCCTGGTGTCCCAGTCTAGTCTTATGGCCATAACCCCCTCCCCATGAACAGGGTTTGACAGTATTGTATACTTCTGTTCGATCCTAAAATGTTGGACTGCCTCTCCCAAGGCTTAGTTACAGGTTATAGGAGCATTAACCTAAATCATGCTGAGATTTTGGTTCCACCTTTTTGCTTTTGGTCCCCAGAAATTTTCAGAAATTGAATTTGGCAATTCAATTACAACAACATTCCCCAATGTTGCTATAAAGAGTCAAAACTGGTGGAGTACTTTAGAGATGAAAGAAGTCAGTTCAGAAATAGAAAACCAAACTGTAAGAACAAAATACTACTCTGACTGAATGGAAACCAATAATTTGGTCACACACTGTTGTAAATGAGTGAGGCCAGAGATATGAACAAATGCTGTAATTCAAAGAATAATGGGATATTCCCACTGTGTTTTTCATGCTCTTCAACATTTCATTCCTGAAAAGCAAGACACATCAAAACAACATCAAAGTGTAGTCAAAAGAGTGTAGTCAGGTAGCAAGGAAGTAAAAATTCTTAATGAGGGAGAACCCCAAAACTACTATTTTAGGCAGAAAACACTTGGGATTTCTGTAGTGAGTTAAGGAAAGACAGAAAAAAAAAGTGTGTGGGGGGATGTCTATGTATGCACATGTACACAGTTATGATTAACAATAAGTAAAATATTATGTAATGCATAATTGTAAAACCAAAACAACTTTATCACACCAGCTCAAAACTGCAGTTTTCTCTCAGATCCATGGTCACTGCATGAACTTTGTGGTCACACACCATGCCCAATGCACAAATCCCTGCTTCCCCATAATGCTCTCAGACTGTCCTACTGTACAAAGTTGTTGTTATGTTAAAAATTGGGGTAGGGAAAAACAATATACAATAAGGCCCTTTTTGCATGGCATTTGCCATGTGAAAGGGACTATGGAGCGTCGCGCAATTGCAAGGAGCAGTCCACATGGCATCCTCACAATTGCGCAATGCTGCCAAGGCTGGCAGGTGGCAGTCGTGCATGATTTCATTTTTGGCTTGTAGCCAAAAATGGTGCACGATCGCACATCACTCCAGGGCCCCACAAGCACTTACCATGCGTGTGGAGCCTCCGGAGCTGCGGCGCTCATGCTTCCTGCCCCAGCGCAGCCTGGGAAAATCCCAGGCTGCACTGTGGAAGGAAGAAGAGGAGCCCTCACGCTGCCTGCTCACCAGCAGGCAGCAGCTGTGGAGGTAAAGCAGTGGGGACGTGAGAGCCTCTTGCAAGAAGCTGCTCTTGTGATCCCCATGTCCCAGCACCGCAAAAAGATAAGGTGCAGAAAGGGCCTAAGTTTTTGGTCTGGGAGATAAATGGAATGAATAAGAAAGCAGTGTGGGGCGGAAACCATGATCATTCAAAGGGTCTTTTAGAATGCCTCAGGATAAAATCCCATACACATTCCCCTAGGAGTAAGTTCTGTTGAACTAATTGGGGCCTACTTTTGCGCTGATATGCATATGATTGCATTGTTAATATAAATTTAGCGTTGTTCTGCAGAAAACAAAATTCTCTCAAAGCAAGTAAACAATTAATCTTTCTCAATACTGGACCTATTTATAAGTTAGAGTTTCTTTCCTATGGCATTGTGCAGTCCTAGCATGTTCTCTCTGTCTTTCTCCCCCCCACCATGCACGCATGTACACACACAAACACACGCACGCGAGTAGTAAATCAAAAGGAAGGGATGGAGAGGAGAAAACCACTAAAACTAAGCAGTAAAATACAAAATTTATGCAAATCTGAAAAACAAACAAAAGTCAGAACTGAAAGGAGGAAAAATATTTTGAAATCATAAATGTTTCTCTGCAGTACTGATCCTAGTATATGGAAAAAAACGTGGGAAGAATTTAAAATCAATTTGTGAGTACTTAATTCATCTCTGATAGAGAGCGATTGAGAGCATACAGTCCTGAAGACAGAGCCAGCGTGGTGTAGTTGTTTGAGTGGTGGACTACAACTCTTTAGACCGAGGGTTGGTTCCCTGTTCAGCCCCACTCAGCTCCAGAAAAAAACATGATAGGTTCACTTTAGAGTTACCATTAGTCATATAATAACTTGAAGGCATACAACAACAAAGTCCTGAAGATTCAAATGGGATTTTCTCAAGGAAAGCCTTTTCTAGTTGTTAGCACTTTCCATCTTTCCTTTCTTTGTGCAAGTTATGTGTGCTTCATTTGCTTAGAGCAAGAAGCAATTTGTTGTCACATTATGCAGGATCCAAAATGGCTACAATATTTGCTTTTACTCTTCTTCTGTCTAGGAAGGGCAAGACTTCAACCTCTTCTCTCCTCTCCTCTCTAGGCTGCTCCTTGTTAATTGACTGCAAAGTGCTTATCATGCAAAGTTTGCAGCAGTTGGTTGGGAGGGGGAGAGGAAAAGGGTGACATTTTAAAAGCAGCTGAAAAAGCAGAGAGTCAGAGGAATAAGCATGGCCATCCCAGCTGAACTGGGACAGTTGCAGGATATTTTTTATATTTTTTTTTATTATTTTCAAAGTACATAAAAGCATATATTGACACTATTATGTATATCATTGTTATGATTCTTCTATTCCCCCCCCCACACACACTTCTGTATATCAAATATTTCCAGTTGAATCTATCTTCCCTTTATACATATCTTATCAGATACCAATATAGTCAATCCATAGACATTTACAGATTTAGCCAAAGCATAGCAGGGTATTTTTTTTTTAATGACACTAAGTAGTAGAACAGTTCTGAATGAGTATCAAAATACATGAAAATGTGGAAGACTGATGTCCCTTTGAAACTATAACTTTCACATCACAAATCAAACCTCTGTGAATTAAGCTCAGCAAGAATATATAAACAAGGCTGTCTCAAGACGTTTGCTACCTGAGGTGAAGGACAAGACAGTGAACACATACACGCTCTTATTTGTAGGGAAACAGGCCAGACCATACCAGACCAGATGAGACCAGCATTTGAATTTTGAATTTTATGCTGTATGCCTGCACTGCATCTGAGGGCAGTTGTACAGGGCAGGCTGTGGTATATCTATCCTCTAACACACCTCTATCCCCTGCTTTCCTTTCACATTGCCTGAGATGGTTGCCTTCCTCTGTCTAATGGTGGGATTGGCCCTGTCTAGAAATAAAGTCTGTTAAATGAATTACCTTTTAATTCAAGAAAATATCGGATGTTATTGAGAAAAAACAAATAGATGAGTCATCACTAAAATTAAATCATATTGTAAAATAAAAATACACAGAAGTTGTTGTTGAATTGTGAAAGTAACCCTTCAGACATCTGTTTGCTGAGCCCTGAGATAACAACAGCATAGTCAGCAGCGCTTGAATTGCTTGCTTGTGAAAAACAAAACCTTTTGTTACTGTTTTTATTAATGGAAAGTAGAAGATGTTGAAATATCTGGACAGAGGTTCTTTAGAGATGATTACTTCTATTCTAATTGACTTCTGATTATTCTATCAGATTGTTTTAAAACTCTGTTTGGATAAAATCAACAAGAGAAAGTCTATGCTTCCTGCTGCCAAATTGTGGGGGGAAAAAACATCCACTCATTGATATTATCCGGGAAGTTGATACATGCATTGGCGCCAAAGTGAACCTGTCAGTTTAGAAAGCAGTCCTCAGAAAACAATAGAGAAAAAGAGTGATGTGCTTTGTGATTTAACAGGGAATGCACTTTACTGTAACATTGCCTGTAATGATCTTTCACTTGATACCTCCAGTGAGAACCATGAATAGCTCATACCATGACAAACATAATATAGCCTAACATTGGAGAATATAATCTTATTTATATGAACTATATTACTTGTATTACCACTACAGAAGGAATGGGTTGGGGAAAGTAAAGTCTTGCATTTACTGCTCCGGCTTATTATTGATTTATATATCAACCTATTCAGAAGGCTCAAAGCATGTAAACAATGTCTAAACTTCCCATTAAAACAGAATCACCATATTAAATTTTATTCCCCAGTTTTGCAACTTAATGCTGAGTCCCAAAGACTCTGGTCTCCGACTGTCTAAAGACAGTTGGCAACCTGTTGCAAGCACCATCCAGGAGCACTCTAAGTTCTGAATCTGATCAAGTGATGTGTATGGGGTATGGGGCAGATGGGGTGAACACCATCTGTGATGTACAAGCCCTACCATTAGGCAGAATAAGGCAACTACATCTGTCACTTACTTTTGTCCAGTCCTTTACTTTGATTGATCCATAGGGAGAAGTGGGTAAGAAATAACAACAACAAACAGTTTGGTAGAGTACTGATGGGGAAAGTGTGACCTATAGGCAGGTTTCTTTTTGGGGGCTTCAGATCCAAATTTTTTGAGCAGGATTAAAAAATATATCCCCCCCCCCAATACCATCAAACACCATTTATGGGATGTGGGGAGATAATTTTGCCACATTTTGCCCCTCCCAGCCTGTTTTATGCCAAGGGTAAAGCCTTTTTTCCCAACAAGATTGACTGAAAATGGACTTCTATGTCATTTCTTCTTGGAAAAAAATACCTTTCTTAGGTATAAAATGGCCCAGAGAGGACAAGAAACATACTGATTTTTCCTCCATATCCGCAGGGGGCACTGGAGTGTATTTTGGGCAAAAAAATGTAAAAAACTTGGGGGGGTGGCAGAGGGTATACCCTCCAAGGTCCTGTCAGTGGCCAAGGTGGCCCTCAGCAGTTGCCCTTTCCTAAACTAGAACTATACCAGTTTGACAAAGTGGTGTATCTATTTGATACTACTTTAATTGTCATGGATCCATCTTAATGATCTCTAGTTTGGCAAGGTACCTCAAATTCTATGCTAGAATGCTCTAGTGCTCTCCCCAGAAATACAAGTCATTGCCTGTGTACATCAAAGAATTAAGCTGATCTAATTGTCAATCCTATTTCTTGGGGTACTTTGGGAGGTGAGGCTCAAGGGGTGCCCTAAGAACTTTCTAGTAGAATGTTTGAAATACCTCACCAGACTACAGGACTCCTTAGGAAGCAGCCATGACAGTTAAAGTAGTATCACACTAGTAATAACTGTGGCGTGCAGGTACATTTCAATACATAACGGCCAAGACTGCAAAGTTTGGGTCACATGTTAGAGAAAGTTAAGTGTTGTAACTTGTTAATATATTTGTGGCATATAGCACTGATTAACACCCATTAGATCAACAAGGAGCCAATGCGGTTTAGTGGTCTCAGCATTGGTCTGTGAGCCTGGAGACCAGGTTTCAATTCTCGGCTCAACCATGGAAACTTACCTGGGTGTGTCACACACTGTCAGCCCCAGAAAACCCTGTAATAGGTTCACCTTAGGGTTGCCATAAGTTGGAAATGACTTGATGACACACAATAACAGATCAATAAGGAGCTGCATATACAGTATATTTTTCTCAAGAGATGAGATACCACGGATCTCTGTGCAAAAACAATAAATACCAGAAAAGTTCAGCAGCAATTAACATGTACATATCTTCGAAAGAGCACTTCAGGTTTTTAGAGTGTACACCTAAAGAGGTTTTAAGTGCTTTAAGTACCTAGCTATAAAGTATGAATGCAACAAGTGTGTTTGCAGGTACAATTGCCAAGGACTAAGACTGAATGCAGCTCTCTGCCAAGTATGCACTTAGCAGGGAACTGATATTTGCTGCTGTATGTGAATCAGCACAAAAGTGAGCCAGACTGTTTTCCTGCTGCATGCCTTTTACTTTGTCCCCAATGTCTTTGACATACACCATTCCTTAATAGAACTGCTTCTTTCATCTGTATTGCCGTTAATAGCAAACACTTTGCATCCATTAATATCTAATCATACCATCCATATGTATGGTAACCTCACCATGCACATATATAATAGATATCTATATAGCCATTCTGTCAAGATACATCTCCAGATTTTCAACTGATTTGCTTTGCTCTACATGGTTCTTACTGTAGGGATGAAGTATTTTATATTGCTCATTTGCTTTGCTCTACATGGTTCTTACTGTAGGGATGAAGTATACTATACTGAAAAAATGAGCACTGCCAATAGAAGAAAGATACCTCTAACCCAGAGCTTTCTAAACTGTGTGTAGCGACACGTTAGTGTTTCACCTGCAGTGTGTAGGTGTGTCGTGCAAATGTAACAGGTGGAGGAGCTGCCTCTTCCATCACTGCCATGGGCCAGGGCCAGGTGAATGAGTTGCCTCTGCTGCTGCCCTGGGGCGAGGAAGACTCCAGGGAGGGAGATGGTGGTGGGCTAGGCTCAGGTGGAGGGGATGCCTCTTGCACCACTGCCACAGCTGCCCTGGGCTGAGGAAGACTCCACCGAGGACAGTGGGCCAGGCTTGGCGTAGAGAGGCTGCCTCTCCTGCCACCACCACAGCCACCCCAGGCTGAGGAAGATGCTGGTGAGGGCAGCGGCGGCAGCAGGGGGCCAGGTCCAGGTGGAGGAGCTTCCTATCTCACCACCGCCACTGCTCTGAGCCAAGGAAGACCCCGGCAAGGGCAGCGGCAGGCCAGGCTCGGGTGGACGGGCTGCCTCCACTTAATGAATTATTTACTGAATTACCATGTTGCAAAATGATGAATGTCTAAAAAAAGTGTCACTAACATGAAAAGTTTGGAAAGCTCAGCTCTAACCTGATTTTCAATGATCTCATTCTTTGCCCTGTACTGCCCCCTAATGTATTCAGCAGGGTCTTCATACCCTATGGATAAAATTGTGGCAGGGAGGAGAGGCTACTTTTTGGAAAGTGGGACAGGAAAAATCACTTCAGACGGCTCAGCTGTATTTACACAAATCTGGATCTAACCAACAGAATTCAGCTTCCCAGATTTAAGAAATACTGTTAGAAACACAATAGCTGCTTCAGTTCCTGTTTTCTGACGGAAAAGGTGGCATATAAAGAAAATTAGTAATTTAATCATTATAATTACCAAATACAAATTCTTGAAAGAATCTGTACAGTTTATTCTTGTTCACACGGGCTGGCTCAGTTGCTCTTGGTCAATTAATTAGCAAGAAAGTGGAGAGTAAAATAGACTCTCTGCTTGCAGCTATGCAGAAAAGAAAATAAAAAAAGAAACATCAGCACAGATTCCAGCACTTCTATTTTTCCTCTCAGTAATTACACTCATTTGCCATCCACTAATTTGTTGTCATTTGAAAGACACTATACCCTTTTCTGTATATTGCCATGTTGCTTAATAGCAGCTGTGATCCTAGATCTCCACAGATGCAGACTAAGCAGTTTTTCAATCATACTTATTGGTTAATTTGATGTGAAACAGCATTATTCAACTTGTCAGTAGCTTCCAAATGTGTCAGACTACAGTTTCCCCTATCCCTATCCAGCATGGCTAATAGCCATGTTAGCTGGGGATTATGGGAGAATCCAGTAGAGCTCTAAGATTGTCCAGAGAGGCCCTTCTTTGTCTCCCAACACCCTCTCAGGCTCATTTGGTGGGAACAAGGGAGAGGGCCTTCTTGGTGGCTGCTCCCAGACTTTGGAACTCCCTCCCTAGAGAGGCCAGGAAGGCCCCACGCTTGTTCTCTTTCCATTGGCAGGCAACATTTTTGTGCCATCAGCCTTTTATAAATTGACTAGGTTTGGGTTTTTATGCTGTGTGATTCTGTTTTTAAGGTTTGTATAATCTAGTCATTATTTTAATATTTTTTTAATGTGTAAGGTTTTAACATGATCCATCATTGTGTAGTGGTCTGAGTGCTGGACTATGACCCTGAAGGCCAGAGTTCAGTTCCCCGTTTGGCCATGAAAACCACTGAGCGACCTTTGGTGCGTCACACACACACAGCCCCTGAGAACCCACCTTAGGGTCATCATAAGTCAGAAATGATTGAAGTCACACAACAACAATAATATAACCTCATAAATTGTTTCATTCTTTTTAAAAATCTTATATTTATGCTTTTATGAATGTTTTCTACTGATTTTACAGTAATTTGTATTATTTTAATGTTGTTAGCCACCTTGAATCCCATTATTGGGATAATAGCAGAATCTAAATGAAAATCATCGTAGAATCATGGAATCATAGAATCATAGAGTTGGAAAAGACCACAAGGGACATTGAGTCCAATCCCCTGCCATGCAGGAATATACTATTAAAGCACTCCCAACAGCCTCTCTTTAAAAACCTCCAAAGAAGGAGACTCCACCATACTCCAAGACAGCACACTCCACCATCAAACTGCTCTTACCATCAAGAAGTTCTTCCCAATGTTTAGACAGAATCTCTTTTCTTGATGTTTGAAGCCATTGTGCCATGTCCTAGTTTCTAGAGCAGCAGAAAACAGACTTGCTCGATCCTCCATATGACATTCCTTCAAGTATTTAAACATGGCTATCATATCACCATTTAACCTTCTCTTCTCCAGGGTAAACATACCCAGCTCCCTAAGTCTCTCCTCATATGGCATGGTTTCCAGGCCTTTGGCTGCCCTCCTCTGGACATGTTCCAACTTGTCAATATCCTTCCTGAACTGTGGTGCCCAGAACTAGACACACTATTCAACGTAGGGTCTGACCAAAGTGAATAGAGTGGTACTATCACTTCCCTTGACCTAGACGCTATACTTCTGTTGATGCAGTCTAGAACTGCATTGGCTTTCTTAGCTGCCAGATCACACTGCTGACTCATGTTCAGCTTGTGATCTACTGAGGCCATTTCCGCACTACACTGTTATAGTGCTATTATTCCACTTTCAACATCCTATGGAATCCTGGGGTTTGCTGTTTAGAATTCTCAGCAGAGAGCTCTTTGGCCTCAGTGTTACTGCCCTGGCTAGTCCGAGCTTTGGGGATATTAAAAGATATCCCTCGATATCATAATTCGGCTCCACTTCTCTATTCCTCTCCATGTGCTTGTGAGGCCACCGGACAAGCACGTAAACAAGCTCGGCTGTTAATAGCCGTAATATTCAAACTACAATACAGGCAGGCCAGAAATAGCTGACTCACTGCTTTAGGTGACCTCCAGGCAAGTATGCACGCTACTTACAAAAGAGCCTCTGTCCCGCGATGGCAGCTTGATGGGTAAACTATGCAATACCCAAGTACTCTGCGTTTGCATACTGGCTACTCTATTGAGAACCGCTACGATAACTCAATCATTCAGATTCTGGCCTTTCAGAGGCTTTGTCTCCAACTCCAAATCTATTGTTTCCCCACAAGTACGGCATAGCCTGCAGTCAATTCTCCTTATAAAAACCCTTGATTCCGAGACCTTCCTCGGATCGCTCCTGAGTTTCATCCTGCCTTGCTGCCGCTTTGCTTGGCGAGCCTCCCCTTAGCTCCACGTGCTGAGCTACATCGCACCCCAGCTTCGCTCTCTATTTTTCTGGGCTTCAGGACAGGTGAAGTATCACCCAAACCAGCAATCCCTCTAAAAGTCCCTCTATACCACTCCAACCTTTATTTTCTTTAGTTATCTTGTATGAGTGTGTCGCATACACTGTTTTGCTTGTGTTTAATAAACATCATTTATTATTTCAACTTCTGTGTTCTCCTTGACTCGACCCGACCCCACTGACATAGGGTTCAAGATCTCGCTACGTTACCCTGCCTCTCGTAACGCTAAGCAGTGCTCTGAGCTAATTTTCCCCAACTTTAGTGGAGCACATTTTGGTGTCCCTCCCGGGACCCCCAGTTCACAGGGTAACATCAGTAAACTATAAACCTCAGAATTCCACAGGATGTTGAAAGTGGAATAATAGCACTACAACAGTAGTGCAGAAAGGCCCTCAGACTCCTAGAGCCTTTTCACCTGTACTATAGTCAAGCCGGGCATCACCCATCTTATATATGTGCATTTCATTTTTAATGCCCAAGTGTAGTACATTATACTTCTCCCTGTTGAAATTAATTTTATTAGTTTTGGTCCAGCTCTGTAATCTGTTAAGATCATTTTGAATTCTGATCCTGTCCTCCGCAGTGTTAGTTACTCCTCCCAGTTTGGTGTCGTTGTCATCGTCATCATCATCATCATCATCATCCATCAATTTGGAGAGGGCTGGGTGATTAAGATAAAATGATTAAAAATCAGATGAGACATATGTTTTTAATTGCATAAAGTTCCATATTCACCTTCTCGATTCTTTAGATGAAAGAGACTTACCAAGAAAGGCAGAAAGGCAGGCAGGCAGGCAGGCAGGCAGGCAGGCAGGCAGGCAGAAAGAAAGAAAGAAAGAAAGAAAGAAAGAAAGAAAGAAAGAAAGAAAGAAAGAAAGAAGGAAAAAGTTTTAAAATCTTGGAGAAGTAAGTATTGGCAATTTCCTGTTCCTAGTGCAGCAGAAGTTTAAAGTAATGTTTTCATCACTCATGTTACATAACTTTACAAGGGAATCAACTATCCAGATAGTTTTCTCTAGTCCCAAGGGTCAGTCTTTGAAGCCAAGCAATGCTGTTCTTAGTGTTGCAATTTCTCTTACAGCCAGCACAGCTTTCTTTGCTTCTAATTAAAAACAGTGAAGTGTCTTGTGACATCTGAGGCTATAAAGCAGGTGAGCAATGCTGCACATGGGTGATATGAGCCCCTGCCACTAATCTTTGCAGGCTCCAGTGCATGCCCGCATTGAAAAAACTAACATGAGAGGTAGAGACTTGTAGAGGGCAAAAACAGGCATTTGTCTTCGTTTGTGGGCTTCTCACAGACTGTAAAATGTTTATTTTGCAATATAGTAACTTTCAGTTGCAATTTTGAAACAATCTACAACTAAAAATCAGATGGTACAACTAAGCTTGGGAGCAAAAATAGTCTCTTATGCTCTCTGTAGTTGACTGTCTCTGATTTAAGCTGTAGTTCTAACAGTCGTGTCAACAAAAATATCCTTCATTACCAAATATTTGACATTATTGAAAGAACATAAGATCAGAAGCAAATAGGATCAACAAAATCAGTAGCTCAAATTGGAAAAGCCTTTGTCAGGCTAAAGTCCCACTGACATTGATAAGACTAGCTGTGATTAATTTATAACCTATTAACTTCAGTGGATTTTAATGCGTTTAACTTTCTCTGGATTCAGATCAATGATTTTGAGGATATTTTTGCTGCTATAAATGATGCGAATAAAACTATCCGTGCCTCTTTGCTTTTTAAAACAGACCTCTCATGAACTTGTTGTTCTTCTTTCAATTACAAAGACTAATTTCCTCACACAACCTCAGTTTGCCCCACTGCTGCCAGTGCCCTTGTTGTGATCCTTCCCTTAACCCCACTCACTAACACCAAACGTGATAATTGACCTTGTGGTCCATGTGCGATATCTTATCCTTTTAATACTACTATTGGACTCTACCTGTGAGGCACACTGCCCGGTAATCAGGCTGGTATCACACTCTGTGACATTTACTTTTTTAACTCTTTTTGTATGGATTCCTTTAGCACAACACATCATCAGTCAACAACGATACTAACCACAGTTAAGCATCCTCTGCCACCACCAACACCGTATGTCTGACTTGGTACCACCCTAACAATACTATAGTAACATTCCAAGAGGCATGTGTGTCTATTAATAATGTTTTTAAACAGATAATAAACATATAGGGCATTGAAGCATATGGTTTAAGGTTCAGTGGCTTAGTGCTACTGCTAACTTATTTAACCATTCATCTTTATCAATCACGCACCACATCGTTCTGCTTTCTGACTAATATTAAGCTGTTTAAAAAACTGTCTGAAACCTGACTTTAAGCTTCACTCTCTTCAGTTCTGGTTCTGAGATATCAAGGGCTTATTACATCTTGGCTCAGAAAGGCAATTTGAGGACCTCCAGTGGCTCACTGTGACCTACTTTGCCTTGCACTGGGTTGATGAATTTGCATATATCGCCTTCTGACTGGGAGGCCATATTAATTTCAGGTGTAGATTGATGGTCTGAAGTTTATACTTATATCGTTTCTTTGGATCCCTTTCAGTCTGTGCAGCCTGATTATGGAGACTTGGAGAGAACAGTCACACAACTATTATTCTAATTCTATGTGTGTGTTGGCTGGATAGAACTGCCTGAAGAAGCTGGCCAGGTAGTGACTGGAAGTAATAAATGCTTGTTCAAAGGGTTCAGCTTCGAAGAAAGGTATTGTGTGACCATTCCTGGAAAGCACTGTGATTCTTTTAAAAAACAGCTTGAGACCGGTCTCCATTTTTTCCTATTTAGCTAATTTACTGGAGCTTGCTGTAGTGATCTAGCTTCATATATTTTTTATAATACTGATTATCTGGATCCCTTTTCATGTGGAATTCAACTGTTGGGACACAGACCACATTAGTTGTCTTGGTGGATCATCTGAGTCAAGAAAACACAGGAGCAATTTTCTTTTTCTTTTTTTCATAATCATTAATGACTTAACATTATTGGATTATCTTCTGGATCATCTTGCTGATTTAGGACTAGAGGATATAGTTTTTATTTCCAGGACTTTTTGGAGAATAGCTTTAGGAGACCACTGTTCTGTCTTGTGGGGCAACACAGCATCCATATTGCCTTCCACACTGTTTAATATCTAAATGAAACTACCTCATATATGTACCAGAGATGTGGGGTAATGCCATAATTTTGTAGCATATTGTTATAGGCTGGGTGCTGATTTGGGTATATTTTGAAAAAATTAAGTCACTGAAGCTTAAATAGCACTGTAATAAGTATATTTGTAAAGCATAACATGAAAAGGTAACATAGTATTAAACTGTATTTAATGCAGGAATGTTTGTGTAGCACCACAGATATAAACACTGGACAATTCCAGGAACTGTAAACAAAATTAAACAGAGAGAAACGGCATGAAAAAGAAAGATAAAGAGTGAATTGGCTCATAACAAACCCACCCATAAAGAATTACTAGTATCAAATGACTGATGCAATTTGATGGAAGGCATTTGATGGAAACCATAGGCCTCCAAATATAATATCACATATATGTCTCTGCTTGCATAAGGAAACTGGTTATATAAACAAATTCACATTGTTTACATAAACAGAAACCAATAAATATATCTGAGCTGATTGGACAAAGAAAGGCTGGGAAGAACATCAAACTGACTCATGAGAAACAGAAGCCAGGCTGACTGTCAGTTCCCCATGTAAATACGGCTGTTATACAGCCCTTAATGATCCTGCTGTTCCTGGCTGATAAAAGACCCAGACAAAGCTGATGAGAGAGTAAGAAAAAACCTCTTCTCTCAACTAGGCTAGCTATATTCCTTATCTCTTTGATAATACCATGTACATGTATGTGTGTGTGTGTATGCTGCTATGCGTATAGTAATGCCTCTGTTCTTATCCACAGGTATTAAGCTTAAGTTCTGCTCCATATGAAGTATGGATATGTCTCCCAGTGAAAAACAAAAGATATTTCCTTGGCGTGCTGAGTCTAGAGATGCCTGCTAGGAAAAGCAGAAGATATAAAGGTTCAGTCCATATGAAAGTATGATGCCTTACCTGTCTATGGCCCTTTCCGCAGCTTACCTTTTTTCGGCACTGGGATGTGGGGATCATGCGAGCAGCCTCCAGCAAGAAGCTCTCGAGTCCCCTCTGCTTCAGCTCTGCGTGAGCTGCCTGCTCCCCGGCTGCGCTGGGGCAGGAAGCACGACCGCTGCGGCTCCAGAGGCTCCGCATGCACGGCAAGTGCGCGTGGGACCCTGGAGCAATGTGCGATTGTGCACCATTTTCAGCTGAAAGCCGAAAATGAAAAAGTGCATGAACGGCACCTGCCCTACCTTGGAGCATCGTGCGATTGTGAGTGCGTTGTGCAGATCGCTCCTCACAATCGTGCGATGCTCCAGGCGCCCTTTTGCATGGCAAATGCCATGCGAAAAGAGCTTATGTTCCTCCTTGAGGAAAGTGTATATTTTATATCTATGACTGAATATAATAAAATAGCCTAAAAAAATAGCATTCTCTCATATTCAATAACATGAAATACCAAGACTTAAGAATGGTACCTGTTTCAATACTCATTCCTTTCTTTCCCCTCTAATCCAAGAGAGATAGTTGAAGGTTCTGAACAGATGTCTTTGGTGAATAGTACAAAGGGTGAACAAAATGAAATTTAATCAAAAACAAGATGGAAGTACCTGTTAATTGGAAATGTGAAGAACTCTAAATAGCTACTTCCATATTTTAACAAATAATAAAGAAATGAAAAAACAAGTCCAGTAGAGGATGGAACTGAATTCTTCCAAACATTCAGCTTTGCAGGCTGGGTATGCTCCAGAATCCAATACTCCTCCTGAATGGTCAGGTGCCACCAGTGGTAGCAAAGGCTAAATGTACCTTTTACCATTTTGAGTTGGCATGTCAGTTGTGCACTTTCCTTGACTGGTACCATAATGGTGTAGTTTTGGGGAACTACAACTGGTTCAGAATGTGGCTGCTGATATAATGACAGAGGAAGGCCACAGAGATTACATGGATGCAATTTTTAAAACAACATAATACAGTCAGCCCTCCACATTTGCTAGTTTCACTTTTGTAGATTTGATTATTCATTAATTATTTGCTATCACCTCTGTTGTTGCCCTATGCCATTTTTAATAGCGAATGCAAGCCTTATGAGATGGAGAAACTGCAAATGAGGCTTGTAAGTCCCTCTTAAAAATGGTGTGGGGCAGCAGTGGAGGTGGCAGTAAGCAGCACCAGCCCCCTACTTCTGCTTTGTGAAGGAACCTTGATGCTTCCAAGGAGTCCATGGTGGCTTGAATATGGTGATCGTACTTTTTGTGTGTGTGCTAAATATGGTTTAGGAGGGCCTAGTGTTATTCCTGGTTTATCCACTTTCACGGGAGTCTTGTGCCCCTAACCCTAGTGAATGTGGAGGGATGACTGTAGTCACTCAGCTGGTTCCTTGGCCTAATTAAATGTGCTGGTTTTGAATTTTGGTTTCTAGCAGACTGGAGGAGGGCAAATGTCGTCCTCATCTTCAAGAAGGGGAAAAAGGAGGACCCTAATAATTATCACCCGGTCAGTCTTACATCAATTCCACAAAAGATCCTAAAGCAGATCATTAAACAGTCAGTTTGTAATTACTTAGAAAGCAATGCCATAATCACTAGAAGCCAGCATGGATTTCTCAGAAATAAGTCATGCCAGACTAATCTTATCTCTTTTTATGATAGGGTTACAAGCTTGATAGATGAAAGGAAAATGCTGTAGATGTAGCATATCTTGACCTCAGTAAGGCCTTTGACAAAGATCCCCATGACATTCTTGCAAAGAAGCTAGTAAAATGCGGGCTGGACAGGGCTACTGTTAGTTGGATTTGTAATTGGTTGACCGACCGAACCCAAAGGGTGATCACTAATGGCTGCTTTTCATCCTGGAGAGAGGTGACTAGTGGGGTGCCACAGGGTTCTGTCCTGGGCCCAGTGCTATTCAACATCTTCATCAATGACTTGAATGAAGGAGTAGAGGGCATGCTGATCAAATTTGCAGATGACACCAAATTGGGAGGGGTTGCTAATACCCCAGAGGACAGGATCAAATTTCAAAAAGACCTTGACAGATTGGAGAGCTGGGCCAAAGCTAACAAAATGAATTTCAACAGAGAGAAATGTAAGGTCCTACACTTAGGCAGAAAAAATAGAATGCACAACTATAGGATGGGGGACACGTGGCTAGATAGCAGTACATGTGAAAGGGATCTAGGAGTCTTGGTAGATCACAAGCTGAACATGAGTCAGCAGTGTGATGCGGCAGCCAAGAAAGCCAACATGATTCTTGGTTGCATCAATAGGAGTATGGTGTCTAGATCGAGGGAGGTAAGGGTACCACTCTATTCTGCATTGGTTAGGCTTCATTTGGAATACTGTGTCCAGTTCTGGGCACCTCAATACAAGAAGGATATCGACAAGCTGGAACATGTCCAGAGGATGGCAACTGAAATGGTGAAGGGTCTGGAAGCCATGCCCTATGAAGAACAACTTAGGGAGCTGGGTATGTTTAGTCTGCAGAAGAGAAGGTTAAGAGGGGACATGATAGCCATGTTTAAATATTTGAAGGGATGTCATGTTGAAGAGGGAGCGGACTTGTTCTCTGCCGCTCCAGAGACTAGGACAAGGAGCAATGGATTCAATCTGCAGGAAAGGAGATTCCACTTGAACCTCAGGAAGAACTTCCTGACGGTCAGAGCTGTCCGACAGTGGAATATGCTGCCTCAGAGTGTGGTAGAGTCTCCTTCTTTGGAGCTTTTTAAGGAGAGGCTGGATGGCCATCTGTTGGTAATGCTTTGATGTGTGTTCCTGCATGGCAGGGGGTTGGACTGGATGGCCCCTGGGGTCTCTTCCAACTCTATGATTCTATGATTCTATGAATCCCTAAATGGTCTAGGCTAGTGGTTCTTAAACTTTTCTTTACCAAGAACCCCCTGCAAATATATTTTGTTGCCAGGGACCCCCAAGATGTAACTCAAGATTTAATTATTTAAATTTAGATTTAAATATTCAAATATTTGTTTAAGGCTTCTGAAGACTAGGATACAGTCCCCACTCAGACATTGGATAACCTTGGGAGAGTCATATTCTCTCAGCCTCAGAAGAAAGCAAAGGCAAATGCCCTCTGAATAAATCTTGCAAAAAAAAAACCAACCCTGTGATTAGGTTCATTTGAGGTTGCCAAAGGTCAGAAATGACTTGAAGGCACACAACAACAAAGTGTCATTGACAGGGGCAGGTTCTAGCCGTCATGTCTCTCCCCTTTGAAAACTGACTTATGGTGACTTTAAGGTGAACCTATTATCGGGGGTGCGGGTTCTTGGCAAGATTTGTTGCCTTTGGCTTTCTCTGAGGCTGAGAGAATATGACTTGCCTGAGGTCACCCAGTGGGTTTCCATGGCTGATGGGGATTCAAAGCCTGGTCTCCACAGTCATAGTTTGGGTACATGCATAGGCCTGCTGCTGTGTCCCTTTTATCAGGGATGCGGCAGCAGGGGTTGTGGGTACCAAAACTGCTTCCTTGTTTGGAAGTGAAGGAACAGTTTGGGCATGCACATGCCTGCTCTCATGTTCCTTTTATCAGGGATGTGGTGGGGGGCACAGGTGCCAAAACTATTCCCTCATTTGGAGATGAGGAAGCAGTTTGGGCACGCGCACACACCTGCCACCATGTCCCTCAGTATCCACATGCCCTGCCGCCGTGTCACTGATGAAAGAGACACATTGTCAGGTGTGTGAGTGTGGCCAAACTGTTCCCTTATTTGAAAGTGAAGAAGCAGTTTGGGCACCCACACCCCCTGCACTGCCATATCATTGTTGCTGGCACTGCAGATGGTGCCCAGCTGCAGGGCTTTGTGGTCCCCCTGTGAAGGCTTTGCAGATCCCTAGGAGTTCACAAACCCCCTAAGAACCACTGGTCTAGGCATAAGATACCTTAGGGACTGCTTCTTCCCATATGAATTCCTATATTCTAACATCCTTTGCCAGGAACTTCTATTGTCTCAATGTGGTAGATACTTACCTGGGACAAATCAATTTTGATTGACATAATGACTGTAACATTCCTTCCCTCCTAGGCTTGTGTTGCTTCTTGACTCTGGTTTAGGTGCTGGGCTAAGCCAGTTCTTTTTTAGAAAAACCTTGAAACTCTTTGATTACCTGTTTCAGAGAAGCAAGTTGCTTTGCTGCTGTTGGCTTGTTTATTTGACTGTTAAAGTGATAAAAGGTAGAGTAGAAATGCTGCAGTAAACTACAAAACAAAACCTTCATGAAAATAAACACATGGATTTTTGTACTAACTTGTAAGGGAGGAAAAACATTTCTCCATTACTTTGTAAATTAATTGCTAGATGATGATGATGATGATGATGATGATGATGATGATGATGATGATAAAATCTTCCATAGCTGTTGACCGTATTCACTGGTATCCATATAAATGCCTGGGTCCTTTACAATTATTATTACAGGGTTTCCACAGGCTAGGCAAAAATAGCAGCATTCAAAACAGGACAATGTTGCTGACAACATATGAAATTAGAAGGTTCACAGGCTCAGATATCTTTCTAACTTTGGCTGTGCTTCAGTTCACATAAACACAAACTTAACTGCACAGTGAACTTAAAGCCATATGAAACCTGAAGCCATATCAAGCCTAACACAAGAAAATATTACACACTACAAGCCACAGCTCACTACAATCAAATGAGTGTGTTCTAGGTAAACAGAGACACAAATATTTAATATCAACATCAAGTATAAATCCCTTTTCAACACAGCTGAACCCTGGTGTTACTATTAACATCCACAAAAAATTGGCTTTAAAGCATAGGCATCAAAGCCCAGCAGTTGAACAGCAGGAGAAGCAGATGCGCTCTGCTTCTTTTCTGCCAAGCACTTCCTCTCATCAAGGTTCTCAAATTAATCACCTGCTGCAAGAGCTAAATATAATGTGATGGACATTTAGTGTGCTGTGAACAAGGCTCCGTATGCGAAAGCAGAGACGATTTTCTCAAAGTTATCTCTGTCTGCCTGATAAATGTTGGCTTAGTAAGTGTTGTTAGTTGGTCAGTGAGGAGGCCTTGTTTTCAGAGTTTCAGCTAAAATAAGAATGTAGATCAGAAAATCAAGACAAAGAATGTTTGGAGCAAAAGACTTTTACTTGATATTGGATCATGGAAAATCATTATTTATTACTTCATCAAAAACATCAGTGGCATATAGTACCAAAGGTCAATAAGGTCATTTTGGGAATTCAGGTGTGAGCGACTTGGAACAAAGTGGTATCAGCTTTCAAGAGCCTTTAAAATGACTGGAGCATTACAAAATACTACAGTAGGCCCTCCACATTCATGAGAGATATGTGTGCAAAAGCCTTGTGAATGTAAAAAACCCCCGCAAATAATGCCCCACAGTGAGCACGCCCCCTCCCTCATTCTTTCAGCTGCTGCCATCAGGGGAAAAGACAGAAAAGTGCAGGGGGAAAAAACTTCCTGCTTGTTGCCCCTGTGCTCTGCCTTGTTTTTGTGCTCTCATGTGGGCCACAAGCAGGAGAGTGAAAGAGAAGGCAGGTTTTGTGCTTTCCTACCTGCCGCTCATACTTTCTTCCTTTTTTACATGAGCCCAGACAGGGGAGTGCAGGGAGCAAAGATCTTCCTCTCTGCACCCTCCTGCCCACCGCTGCCAGCCAGATCGTGTGGGCCATGGGTGGGACAGTGCAGGAGAGACAAGATCTTCTTCTCTATACTCTCTTGCCCCAGCTCCCAGTGTGATCGTGAGGGCAACAGGCGGGGGAAGTGCAAGACAGGCAAGATCTTCCTCCCTTTACTCTCCTGCTGCCCGCTGCCAGCGCGATCACGTGGGCAAAGGGTGAGACAGTGCAGGAGAGGCAAGATCTTCCTTTCTGCAGTCTCCTGCAAGCTGCTGTGCGCAGGCCCACGTGTGGGGGGGAGAGAATCGCCGCTGCTGCCAGCATGCTCCTGCTGGCATGGGGGCGGGATGAGTACAAGGGAGTGAATATCTTTCCACCTTCCTGCCCCTAGGCAAAAAGCCAAGGAATGGGAGGGGGAGAATGGTGGGGAGGCAAGTGGGCACTGCGAATAATCAAATTCGCAAAAGTGAAACCCATTAATATGGAGGGCCTACTGTATTTTCATTCGTATGGCAAGTATATAGCTACTAAATACACAAGAACAAGCTAAGTTATATGGTATGCTCAGGGCCAAGAAGATCCAGAACTAGCACCTCCTGCAAAATTCTTAGGTTATGGCCTAACTTAAGACTTGTACATAGAACTTGGAAACATTGCTTTTTTGGTCTACAACTCCAGGAACCTTCCAGTCAGCATAATGGTGGTGATCTTAAAGCCCCTGTTCAACACGAACACAAGATCCCTGTTCCTGGCCAGAAGACGTGGCCACAAAGAAGATTTCTGCACTTTCTGTTCCATTCCCTAGAATGAGCATAAAGTAGCACCTTGAAAAGTTAACACGTGACATGGATTTTGTGGATTGAAAGTCTTCCATCTTCTATAGAGAACACAGATCTTTTTCATAATTTTTTGGCCTTATTCAGAAAACAACATAAAACAATAGTTTAGAGTTATGAGAATGAGATTACTGCTCTGTGTGATGGACTTCCAGGTTTTTACCAGCACCAGGTACCAACAAGCGTCTTCTCTTATATCTTAGGGCAAACAAAACTCAAATCATAATAATAATAATGGCAGCCTTGATTTGTCTGCTTCCTCAGTTTGCTGTGCAAGAAGCAATTCCTGTGAAGCACCCAAGATATATGTATATATGTTCTACATATGGATATTGGAAATGTGTACATTAATTTTGAAAATAAATATTAAATTTAGCATTGTGAGGAGTTTATAATACAAAAGTAAGCAAGATTATTCAGTTCCCTATGAGAATTTCTGATCCTGGGATCAGTTAAGAGGGTCAGATCAACTAATAGGGTTAGAATTAAGAAATCACCTTAGCATCAATATGATTTAAAACACTTTTTCTGGATTATAATCCAAACTCACTACAGGAAATAGTATGCATGAGTCTGGTTGAATTTATTTTGGAAGCAACTCTTCGAATGCCCAGTAGAGGGCAACTGGAAACTTCAGAGAGAAGGTGTTACATCAATATGAAAAAAATGATAATCTAATCATAGATTTTACATTCAGCAATATTGAAAATCCAAATGAAAAATGGATTTCAATTTACAAAAAATGCATTAAGCAGGACCTCCAAGAAATCATGTGGACTGCAAAAGCAGGAAGCACAGGCACAGAAATCATTAAAGATAGTAATTTTAGCTCTGTTTGCTAAGAGAATAGATTTTCTCTGAAAAATAAAAGAGAAATAAAAAGTGATTCTGATACTGCTACTTCCTAGCAGTAATGTCGTTTTTAATTCACATTAGTATGTGTGCTCATTTTAATAACTTGTTTTATCCTTCATACTGCCTAATCCAGGTACAATATGTAAATATGCAACACAGTCTCAGCCAAATCTTTATATATATGATGTGATAGGCTTGTGCATATAAAATCTGTGCATTATTAACCAATCCATATATAAAGTGTCCTGGAAGTCTTGCAGTAATAGTACTTTTTTCTGAAGCAAAAGTACAGTATAATAATTATTGTATCTATGTTCCATAGCTACTACTGAAAAGTCAACGATGTTAATGATTTCTCTTCTGGGATTGTCTGTAAGTCTTGTATACAAAGCACCTTGATGTACACTAATTAATTCAGAAGAACAATGGCCAATTATAGCATCCAGAAATAACCTGGTTCCATTGGAGTAATATCAAATATATGAAAATGTAAAGGGTAAATATTACTTTCATAGTAGCTTCCAGTGGCGAACTGGTACAATAAGGTGACAGTACAAAAGAAAATACTACTCTAGCCTGAGCTGGAAGTCCCAGATAGAAGAAGTGTATTCATTTTCCCTTGCTCTGTTACTAGGGTTCATGATGGCTAGTATATGTCATTTTATGTCTCCAAAAAGTTTCAGTATATTGGCTTAGATTTACTACTAGGAACTTGGTAGTTAAACAGGAATATGGACCTGGTTCTCCCCTATCCAGACTGAAATTATTTAGATACACCCAAAATTTCACTAATATTGGTTAACAAATACTGACTGGCATGCTGTCAGTGCATGCTCAAGGCGCAGTATGGATATGAGGCGAATTATTCAGCAGAACACAATAGAAGTATTCTGCTGACAGTGGTGGATGTGGATTTGCACATACAGCAATGTGACACACTGAGGTTGTGCATTGCATATTGCGATTGCACAATATACATTGCATAACAGCACCCAGTTATTGACGTGTTGCACAAAGTTGCTATTCTGCATGGGCACTGTGTAGTGCTGGTGCAGTTTATCTCTACTTGTGGATATTTATGCTGCAGTGAGGGGATGTTGGATTACAGCCTTTAATTGCTTCCATCTGCTCCAGGGGTATCCATGTACTGAAGGGATGCAGCAGGGTTGCCAGCTTCCTTCTGCTCTCCTCCTCCATTTATATAGGTAGCTATCTCTCCCTCCCTGCTCCAGCTTTCTGAGTTGAAAGCAAGCAAAACTTCAGTATGTTAAGGTTTCTCCCAGAGTGAAGATGCAGAGGAGAGGAAATTCACTTAAGTATATAAGAAAAGCTATGGGCAGCTTAGACCAAAGTCCAGCAGCCTGTTCCCACAGTGGCCAACCAAACTGCACAGAAATCTCTCAAGCAGGACTATGGGCACCATACTGTTAGTGGCTTACATATGTATATGGCTTGCATGTGCATATGCCTCTTTTTGGATAGAGCACAGGGGGTTATTCACTTTCCCTTTGCACCACATTCAAAGCCTTCCCTTCTAAAGCTGTCAAACCTAGGAAGGAGTTCCTCATCAGTGGAGAGGTGAGGGAGGAGACAATGCAGAAGACAAAGAAGTGGTTGGTCCTCATTTCCATGGAAAAGAGAGATGATTGCTTTATTTCCTTCTGCAAGCCCAGCCCAGATGCATCTTCATCACCCCTCCTTTCCCTCCCCATAAGTAAGGAATATGTGCAGCAGCTCTTCCCATGGCTTCACAGCTAAGGTGGGGAGGACGACAGAGACAATGAGCCTGTGAGCATTACATGAGTGAGCAGCATTCTCCTGTTCATGTTCCACAGCAACTGATATTTAGATACATATTGCCACTTGGTACTGGAGACTGTATTTAGGCATTGTGACTAGATGACTTGACAAAATTCTGCTTGTTATGGGACTCTTAAAGGCACAGGGACCTCACCGTCTCTTCAAATGAGCAATTCTAGGCAATAGCCATGTACCGTAAATGCAGAAATCCAGTATCCATACTGTCCATTTGACCATTGTGTGTCAGGACTGGACTAAAAGGATGATGTTCATCCACAAGCTAGTGATTGGCCAGAAACATTACTGAATTGTAAAAGTCTACCTTCTGTCTGCTTATCTCCATCTATATAGTCTAATTCCTACCAAAAATTAGAGTCTTTCAGGATCTGAAAGGCTGAGGGAGTTGCCTTCTCAGTTCCTTGCTGCCATAAAATATAAGTGTACTTATACTGTGTTACTGCAAAACTTCCATGCTGATGAAACAATGGATGAAATCACACCACCCAGTTCTAATGCAATTAGTTCTCTAATCCACATAAACCAAATCTTCCTTCTACTTATGAGTAATCCTTTAATACTTGTTATTGAATTCTTTCTTCATCTCATTTTTTCAGTCTACATGATCCAGCATTGCAGTGCTACAGATGATGACCTGTTTTGTGAAAGAATTTATTAATGTGACCAACTCAGCAATACCTACTATTTTTATGATGCAATCTCATATTAGATTCTGTTCTGTACTGAACATCAGCATCTGGGTGACAGTAAAATATGATAGAAGCCCCTCTACAGCAGTGGAATGTCATATATGCCACCATGACAGATACTCTATCAGAATACCCCAAATAAGATGGAGCACTGTTCCGCTAGCAAAAATAAACCAGCATACAGGTGAAAATTGGTTAAGGTTTTGAGCAAAAAAGACTGGCCCTTCAATCTATGATCAAATCCCCACCGGCAGTGCACCTTTACATTAGGCTCAGAAACGGGAGCTATGTTTTGTGCTATGTACATCTTCTTCTTCCCCTTTGTGCATTCAGGACAGTTGTTATGAGAAGCATAAAAGAGATTTGAATCATAACCTGAAGAGCCACCTGGGCCAGTAGCAGGGTCATTTCTGATTTTGTTTCCATTCCATTTCATTCTGACTCCATAGCAATGCAGCTGCGTATTTATAGGGGCAATGTGCAATTAATAGGCTGTAACAGTGTCTCAGGGATGCTAGGATGCTCATTTTAATATTATTCTTGTATTTTTTGTGTGTGCTTTTACTTCCTGGAAGGAGCACATATTGGATATAATATAGAGATGTAAAATTTCTGGAAATTTTGAAGCCATGGAGATGTGTGACTTTTTTGCAGTTTTTTTCTAGGGGGAAAGGATTTTCAGAAAAATTGAAAAAGGCAATACTAGCAGATTTTACAAGTTGAATGTCACTTTATTATCTTAGGAACATAAAACATATTACATCTAATTTGGTTTGGCACAAAAATATCATATGTGATATGTAAAAGTACCAGTCATTCAAAACATAATAAACTGAAATGTTTATTTTTTTATTTTTTTTATTTTTTGGTATAAATGCAACTATAAGATTCTGAACTGTAAGGAATACCTGAACTTATAAGGACCATGTTTGGCTTTCCAGACCGAAGAGAAGGAAAAAAAGAAAAACTCAGTGAAAAAAAAGAAAAAATATTAATATTAGTAAATGAGAAAAAAAATTGTCTCCATTAGTTCTCCATAGGTTCAAGCAGACATAACACATTCATTCCTATAAAGAGAATAGAGAAAAAGAAACCAAGACTATGATTTGTAATAATACAATATTGTATATAGTCTTACATAAAAACTTCTGACTTAAATAGTTTTCAGAAATGATTTTGAGGCAGTAAATACATGAACACCTCAACTGAATCATTTTTATTCATCATTATGAAGGAAAATATTCAGTAATTTATTGTTTTTCCAATTTTTCCAGAAAAAACAGGATTTAGGAAAAGAAAACTGGGAAAAAGTTTTTTCCCCCTAAATCCATATCCAGCAGTTTTAACAGTGGATCCATATCTCTAGTATGTGTCACCCAAGCATGCTGAAGCACTGAAGTCTATGATTTGAAATGTTACAAGCATTTACCATCAGAAGATTAACCTTGTGTCAGTTGAATTGCTAGATGACAGCTGAACACCCTTGCAAAGGTTCATTAGCAACTCTTCTATATCAATAAAATACAAATTTGTAAGCCAAAGCTAAACTTTAAACCAAAAAACCTTCAGTGAAATATTTAAATGCTATAGTATTTATTTATTTAATTTATATCCCACCTTTCTCCCAACATGGGATTTAAAATAGCCAATATTATGTAAAATTTCTTAGTGCTCTTTTTTTCTGAGGCATATGTCCTGAGGCATATTGACCTGTATGAATTCCTGGTATCAGTACATGATGGACAGTCACTTTTCTTTCTCAGATTTACCTGTTAGAAAGGCAAATACAGCAACTGAACTCCCAATCTAAAATAGCATCCAAGACTACATAAATGGAAAAGAGCTCTGCGTGACTAACCCATCAGAAGCCTTTTAAAGGTTCACAGGAGGATGGCCACTTATGTACCTGCAGTCCATTCCCCTCTCCTACTTTCTTGAGAAATCAGAATTCTTTCATCTAGAAGAGAAAAAGACAGTTTCAAGGAACAAACTGGGGGAAGGGAGGGAAGAAAGTTGGATCTTCTCCTCCCTCCAGGGCTAACAAGGAGAAGCCTTGTAAGACAAGGCATTGGCAAATCTGTTGCGTACTAGTAAGCTTGTGAAATAATTAGATCCAAATCTTTCCATAGGTTTTCAAAAATGGTTCACTGAGTGAACATTTAATGTCTGATTCCCAAGATTTCTTTTGCATGTTTCGTGCTGAGGCAACATCGTATACTGATTTGAGTGTTGGACTAGGACTCTAGGAGATCATGGTTCAGATCCTCACTCAGCCATGGAAACCCACAGGTGATCTTGGACAAGTCACACTCTCTCCCTCTAAAGGGAAGGCTATGGCAAATCTCCTCTGAACATATCTTGCTTAGAAAACCCTATGGAAATGCAACCATAAGTCAGAGCCAACCTGAAGGCACATAACAACAACAACAAGCACAACAACAACAGTTGCAGACTTAAAAATAAGATGTTTCTGGAGAGAAAAAAACTAGCTATTTAAGGAACAAAACTAGTGTCAACAAACATCAGCAAAGATAATGTCCTGCTGCCCTGTTGCTAGAAAAAAGCAGAACACATTTACTGAAAATGCTGCTAAGCTAGAAGGTTTGTTTTCACAGACAAACATACTTCCAGTCTACAGCATTTGAAAATTATATGAATCTAGGTATCAAGCAACATGCAGTATGGTTTCTGCCAAAACAAAAAAAGGAGTTAATACCTACAGGTGGTAGTCACAATCTTATACAATAATGGCTCTATTTTTAATGCTAAACAGTAATTACATTTCATAATGAAGGCCAAAATTAATGGTGTCTGAGTTGCCAAGTACATTATGTGTTACTTGAGCAACTGGCAAATATCTAGGCCTGCCTACCCAGTTTTGTCCCTCCCTTCTTAAGGCTGACTTAAGACACCCGAGGCAGGGGGAAGGAAGCACCAGTAACACATGTTAGACAAAGCTTTACAACATACTCATTTGGAGTATACATCATCTACCCTGTATGTTACAGTGGACAAACAAGGGAGGCAAACTTGGGGCTGGTCTACATGTACACACAAGGGAATCTAGCATGGCAGAGATACCTGTTTGAGTCCAAAGCATTTTCCGCTGTATAGTTTTGTTAGAGTTGTCATCTGAGGAGCTATTAACAATGCGATCCCATAAATGTACTCTAATATGGGATAGCACACTCCAGCAGCTCCTTCTGTTGTTTAGGTTCAGCCTTCCTCTTTTTTTTTTTTTTTTTCCTTCTTCTGCATTTTCTTTAACCTCAATTAAGGTTGGGTTTGTGTATGATGAAAGCTGTAGCTGTCTTTCCTGTCACATCCTCTTTGTTAGCTATTTTACAGACATACACATCAGGCACTAATCAAAACATACACACTCACCCACCCTTTAAACCTAAACACATTTTTAAACTAGTCGCACTTCCAGGTGTCTATATTTTCAGGTTCAAAGCTTTCTCACACCATTTTATGAACTATAAAGCAGTGATTATTAAATTTCTGAGTAAGAAAATTAAAAGGCAAAGAGCACACCTTCCATGCAGTAATCAATAAAAGTAAAGGCTGTAGTTCCTATAGTGATAACATTCCATCTTCTAACTGTCTCCACCTCAAACCAAGCATGTAGGTGCTCAGTAGCTAGTCATTAACAGCACAAAGATACAGGCCATTTCCACACTACGCTGTTATAGTGCTATTATTCCGCTTTCAATATTCTATGGCAGAGCTTTCCAAACTTTTCATGCTGGTGACACACTTTTTAGACATGCATCATTTTTTGACAGAGTAATTCAGTTTTACTAGCAAACCAGAGGTAAAACTAACCCCTTATAAGAGATACAGACACATACATTGTGGTGGGGTCAGTCTAGATGACCTCTAGGTATGGGAAGAAAACAGTTATTTCTCTCTGAGTTTGTAAAGAACTGTGGGAATGCAATGGAACCTTGAGAGCTTGAAATGTTGGCAGCTCGTCTCTGCTGGGCAAGCTCGTTTCTGCTAGGCCTCGATACATTAAGAATTGCAACATTAGAGAATGGTCTATCGTGCCGGTGGGAACCTTTGTATGTATCTGTTTCCTTTCTTGAACATGTGGTGACTGTACTGGAGAATGTATAAATTGCTGTGAATATGAAGGGGAGGGGCTCTCTCAGTCTTTTGGAAGTTGATTTCCACTGAGATCTCTGCGCAGAAAAATAAATTCTTGTTTTCTGAAACTGCCGGTCTCACTTCTCTGGTTGTCCACAACATTTCTGGTGCATTGGCTGGGAAAGTGAGGGGCTTTTTGCCCACTTTGGCGGACGCCAGGGCATCAGGACCGTCGCCCCTTTCCTGATACAACCCGGGGCGCCCTCGACTCTCTTTTGTCGAAAGGTTTGGTTCAGGGCGGGGCGGTGGCTCTGGCGACGGCGCCCCAGCCAAGGGACCCGAAGACGGAGCAGAAAACAGGAACCTCCCACGATTATTGGTGAGTCACCTCCCCGCAAACTCGGGGGGAAGAGGGGCCTGATCAACCCCTTTCAGCTTTGCCCTAGTATCCCACTGCTGTTGTGGGTGAAGCCGCAGAGCTTTTGGTTATTTTCGGTTGTGGTATTCGAAGTGGGAGCCTTTTGGTTATTTTTGGTTGTGGTATTGGAGGTGGGAGATTGTGTGTTGGTGTGAAAGTGTGAGTGTTTGGCACCGCAGTTTCCAATGCAGACCGTTGATTTTCTGGCTGCTTGGGTCGGTGAGCATATGTGCCGTGTTTCTCCCTATTGTTCCGAGCTGTTGGGACCCCTCACCCGCAGCTCAACCACCTCAACCTATTGTGTGTTGTCATTTTGGGGAGGAAAGGGAGGGGGCAGCAGCCAACGGACACTGCTTCAATCAGACTCTGCTTCGTTGTATGTTGGAAAAACTCCAAGAAAGGGTTAACTAGAGACGCACTTTTCCGCAGTTTCTCACCTGGTTTGAGGTAACAGACAAACACTGCTTTAATGCTTCAATGTATGTAGGAACAAAAAAAAAATCCAAGGTTTGTGTGTAAGCAAAGCGGCATTTCGCCTAGTTTCTGGTTTCTTTCTTTTTTTCTGTTCCTCTCCTGTGCTCAGAGCCACCTTACCCCCCCCCCCCGCAGCCCCTTCTCCTCCTCAGGCTCTAAGATTCGGATTTAACCCTTAAAGGACCAACTCCCTAGCATTCAGTTCAATATTCAATACAGGCTGATGTTGGAGAAAAACTGGGGACAGTTCTACCCAGGAAAAAAAAAAAAAGTAAAGATGAAAATTGCTGTTTTCAATGGACTAGCAAGCCCATTTAAGCCATGAGGCTTGCCTATAACAGGAATTAAGTCAGTATGTTAATGAGAAAACAAACCTTTAGACCAGAAAAAAAAAAAGGAAGGAGGTTTGATCTTGAATAATGGGAGACATGCCTAAGGAACTGGAAAAGTTATAATGGATGTCTGGATGGTGCAAGAAGCAGCCCTTCAAAGAGTGCTAAGGCATTGAAAAGGCACATCAGAGGAAGCATTAAATTATTTAAAAAAAAAACAAGTTTAGGATCTTCCTACCTGGACACATGCATGTCTTCTCAAAAGCAAGTTTGATTTACTTGGCACATGTGCCTCCAAGTAAACCCCTCCCTGCTAGAGGGAGAAATAGAAAGAAAGAAAGAATCTTGAAAGCCTGTTTAGACAAACAATGCCATTTTCCAGTTCCCTGCTGAAGGTTCCTTTTAAAGTCAAGTAACACCTGAGAGATTTATTTAGCATAGAGGGAGCAACTCATTTCAGCCTTCCTTGGCTGTCTTGCTGCCTCTAAGAGTAAGGGGGATCATGGCTTCTGGCAGCCCTCTCCTGCCTCCCTATTCTGCCTGCCTCCACCCATTTCTCTGCTTGGGAGGGTGCATTTATAAGAAGAACATGGATAACCCGAAGAAACAGCCCTTAAGGGATTCTGGCCAGTTTATACTGAGTAGAGAAGAGAAGGTGCCTCTGGCCCCCCTTGTGTGTAAAGAGACATAATACAACCACAGAAGCATATTGTGTAACATCTGGAAAAAGGGGGAAATCAGAGATACCCCATTCGGAGAAGCAGCCAGCAGCAGGAGCAGCGGAGACTGCCAGAGACAGCGGCAGGAGAGCAACTGACGAGATGGGGCTATAGATGGGTGAGGCAAAGGGGGGACAGGCAGCAGGGTTCCCCCCCCTTGATGACAGCAAGCCGCTTGAAACCCCGCAAAGCCATGGGCCCCAGCATGAGGGAGCTGCTAACCAAGAGGGCAGAGACAAGTGTGGCAGAGAAGAAGCAAGAAGGAGGAAAGCAATGTGTGGAAAGGAAATGCCCATAAATCGTGTTTTTCCAATCTGAGCCTGTGAGAGAGAACAGTCATTAACAATTGGAATGAGAACGAAACTACTTTTTCCTGAAAATAGTAACAGTGTGTGATTCAAGATTTTCAAGCTTCTGTCCTGCAAGTGTCTGATTCAGCATAGGATGAACAGGTGGCTGCACAGATGCCAACTGTACATTATGAATTCCCCAGTGGTTACAACTGTGACTTTGGTGCTGAGCGGCTAAAAATTCCTGAAGGCTTGTTTGACCCTTCCAATGTAAAGGGTTTATCTGGCAACACAATGCTTGGTGTGAGCCACGTGGTCACAACGAGTGTCGGAATGTGTGATATAGACATCAGTCCAGGTCTCTATAGTAGTGTGATTGTAGCAGGAGGCAATACGCTACTGCAGAGCTTCACGGACAGGCTGAATAGAGAACTCTCCCAGAAAACCCCTCCAAGCATGCGACTGAAGCTGATAGCAAACAACACAACAGTGGAGCGAAGGTTTAGTTCCTGGATTGGAGGTTCCATTTTGGCTTCTCTGGGTACCTTCCAGCAGATGTGGCTCTCCAAGCAAGAGTATGAAGAAGGAGGCGAAAGCAAAGTGGCTGGGAGGAAAGGAGAAGCGAGCCAGCGCGACTAGCCACAGGAAAGGCTGCCAAGGCAGCGCTGGAGATCCAGCTGCAAAGACCCCACCAATGAGCCCCGTGTGGAGGTCTCTGGTCTCCAAGAAGAGGCAGCCAGAGTCCAGGAGCTGGTAGGGGAAAGAGGGAGCTGGAAGAATTGCGCTTGAAGAATGACTCTAGCAGCGAAGAGCTGAGAGACCTGCAAAGACAGACTGTCAGCAAGCTGAAAGGGGAGCTGGTTTCTGTGAAGACACTGAAGGAGAGAGAAGCAGAGCTGAGAGGATAGGTTCAGCGAAATCTGAGTGTATTGGCTTTGCAAACCAAGGTGTCTGTGGCCAGCTGTCAAGTGAAGACTGAGGAAAAGGTTTTGTCCCTTATCCCACAGATAGAGAAGGGCAAGGGCTTGGAGCTGTGACATCCTGGAAGGAGAAGTTGGCAGCAAGAGCATGGAAAACAAAGGGAAAGGCAGAGTCCTAGATGCAAAGCAGTCCAAATTGCGAAGGGGCCCCCCCACCAGTTCCCGATAGAGAGGCAATTGGTAAGTCTCTCTGGCCCAGCCCCAGCAGGCTAAGGAGGTGATAGAGTACCCCTTCAAGCTGGGAGGAGAAGGTGATAGCGCACCTCTGAGCCAGGAGGAAGAGGTGATAGAGCACCTCTTAGCGGCGATAGAGCGCCTCTCCAGGCTGAAGTGGAACTGCGGCTGAAGGACTCTCTGACTGAGAAGGCGAAGAAAAAGGAGTGGCTGAGCTGAAGGCTGTGAGACAGCCAGGAGACCAACGCCAGCCCCAAAAGCCCACACCATATAGGCTCAAACAACAGACCTGCATTTGTCCACAAGATCATCAAAGATTGAACCACTGCTCTAGGAATCGTGGAGAGGATGAAAGAAAATCCTGAAGACACAGTAGTTCAATGTGTATGGCCCAGACAACAGCCCTGGCTATGTCTTTGGACTGGATGCCAACACAGGGCAAGTGGCACGATACCACCTTCCTAGCCCTTTTTTGCAGAGACTTCTCACTCTTATTCCATGTGCAGCCCACAACAGAGAAACCAGGAGTGTTTTTGTTCTTCCCGTAGCCCCATTATGATAAGGCATAGGATAAGGTGCACACCTCACAGAACCATAAGGTTGTCCCCTTTTTAGCCAAAGTATGAAGCCATTTTGGGAGGATTAAGGAGAGACACAAAGGAATTGGGAAATAAAACTCTACAGGAGGAGGTTAGTGCATTAGGAAAATTATGAGTAAAATAAGGAAGTATATGTTAGAATAGTGACTCCCCTTTCTACAGACACAGGCACACCCCTTCCAACCAGGAGATATGGGTGAAGGATTGGGGGCCACTTGGTCATGGGTGGAGGAGACCCTATCAGGTAGTAGTGACAACTCCCACTGTAGTGAAGGTGGACAGGATGAAGCCTTGGGATAAAAAGGCTCACTCTGATTGGACTGGTGCCCCAAACACAGGGCAACCTCTGAAGCTGAGAATTACCAGAAAGCAGTAAGAAGACTGAGACTAGGCCCTGCTGTGTCTACAATACCTGGAAGCTAGACACCCAGAGCACGGCCAGATCTCCACCTGGAGAAGGAAAGAAGAATTGGGGCTAGGCCTTATTGCAGTTGCTACCAAGGACGCACTGTTCCACGTACGGCCAGACCCTGAATGCGGGAGACAATATTGTGGGTTGGAGTAGGCATAGGAAGAGCAGGAAGCCTGGGCTACCTATTTTACTACTTCAGATGGTGGTTCTGTGGGGTTGGAAGATATGTATATATGAGGATTGTTGGTGCTGAAGAGGATGATGCTGAGCAAGGGAGGTTGGGAAGTGAATTGGTTTCAGATCTTGAGCCCCCTGGATGCTAGTAATGGCTGAGTATGTTCTCATGGGGCAAGCTCAGGAGACTATCCCAATTGGAATGTAATGTTTGAAATCCCTGAATCTCCACAGGCATGCCCAGGAAAGTATCCTAATGTCGATATCTTCTTTAGTTGTAGCAATGGTTTCATTGAGTTATATGGGAATAAGGGGGGCTGGTCCTCCTTAAATAAGTTCCAGGAAGAAACCAGCTTTCATAATGGTAAATGGATATATGGTCTACCTCTAGGGATGAATTGGTTGTGTGGAAACTGGGGAGGGAAAGTATTTCTCTAGGTGTGAAACAGCACCTGTGCCCTTGAGAGTTTGGCCACTGTGGGTATCACCTTTCACCCAGTGCACCAACCAATGCAGGCATGGGATAGGTAATTTGGCTGGGTAAGAATGAAAAAGCTTATGATGAAATCTATGGGTATGATCCTGACAACACGAATCTGAGAGGTTGGGAGTCATCATGTTCCCCATGGTGGGAGTTGCTTTTAATGTAAGGCAGATGTGTTGTTGGCTGTCAGCCCAGCATGAAATAGCTTTAGACTATCTCCTCAGCCGTGACGTGAGGAAGGTTTGGGTGTATGGCTATTAGGTAAAAGAATCTGGACGTGAAAAAAAGAAAAGAAAAATGCATTCTGAAGTATTCTATATTAGAAAGTCATTCTTGTAGTCTGCAGACATGTGGGCATGATTATCTGGCTCCCTAATTAAGCATGGGTACAGGCACTGCTTCTAGAATTGCTTTGTGCATAAATAATGGCCTTCTTAAATCTGCCTGTTAGTACACTGCTTGTTAAAGTATTTTCAACCTGTAATGAATGAAATAATGGATGATGAAGACTGCCGTATATGCTCTGATGGCACATACTGAATAATTATGCTTGAATTGCTAAAGAATTCTGCATAAAAGGGGGGAAATGTGGTGGGGTCAGTCTAGATGACCTCTAGGTATGGGAAGAAAACAGTTATTTCTCTCTGAGTTTGTAAAGAACTGTGGGAATGCAATGGAACCTTGAGAGCTTGAAATGTTGGCAGCTCACCTCTGCTTGGCAAGCTCGCTTCTGCTAGGCCTCGATACATTAAGAATTGCAACATTAGAGAATGGTCTATTATGCCGGTGGGAACCTTTGTATGTATCTGTTTCCTTTCTTGAACATGTGATGACTGTACTGGAGAATGTATAAATTGCTGTGAATATGAAGGGGAGGGGCTCTCTCAGTCTTTTGGAAGTTGATTTCCACTGAGATCCTTGCACAGAAAAATAAACTCTTGTTTTCTGAAACTGCTGGTCTCACTTCTCTGGTTGTCCACAACAACATAAATACTAATAACAAAATATATGGAGACACAACATATCTCATTAAAACCTTTCATATATTTTTAAAAATATATGATTTATAAATAATAACACACATTTCCAAGATTATAGGCGACACACCTACACACTTCAGGTGACACAGTAACGTGTTGCAGCACACCGTTTGGAAAGCCCTGTCCTATGGTATCCTGGGGCATGCAGTTTAGGGAGGGGCATCTAGAATTCTCAGCCAGAGAGTTCTTTGGCCTCAGTAAACTATAAATTCCAGAATTCCACAGGATCTTGAAAGTGGAATGATAACACAATAACAATGTAGTAAGGGAATGGTCTGCTCTCATCCAGCTAGATGCAGCCAAATTCCTCAAAACCTATAGGCTTAAAAACAAATAATATTTAATCACTGGTGCTCACAGTACCTTAACTATTAAATGATACAAACCCTTAAGGAAAAAAGTGATTTGGTACTCTCAAAAAGGGTGATTACAACATTATCAGATATGTGGCAGGAGACCTGGGTGTTTTGATTAGAATGTTTAGGGGGAAAAAATTAGCTGCTTATAGAAGCATCTGGATGAAATGGTTGTTTTTAGCTCTGTACCTTCCTTAACTACCAGCTGGACAGGTTGCAGTCTGTATCTGTGGCCCTTTTCGCACGCAGTTTCGAAGGCGAAAGGCCCCTTGAGCGTCACGTAAATGGGAGGAGCAGTCCGTATGACGCACTCCCATTTACGCGACACTCAAGAGCCTAAAGTGGGCCGTGTACCCATTTTTTTATTTTCGGCTCTAAGCCAAAAATGCTGCGCGGTCGTTCAATGCTCCTGGGGCCCGCGCGCACTTACCTGCCCTGCTTACCTGTTGGACGAGCCGGGCCGGTCGCGCTTCCTCCCCCAGCGCAGCCTACAGCTCCCAGGTTGCGCAGCGGTAGGAAGAGGCGGGGTGTTCGTGCGGCGCTTGCGCGACCGGCAAGCCAGCTCTGGTAAGGAAGGAGAAGCGAAGTGAGCGCCTCGCGCAAGAGGCTGCTCGTGCGAACGCCGCCCCCCACCTCCGCGAAAAGGTAAGATGCGGAAAAGGTCTATAAGTAGTACTGGATGTTCTGTCCATTTTAAACGGTTGAAATAATTGAAATGAGTTTCAGGAGGTTGTAAAGCAAAGGAAAGGGAGATTTAAAATATTGTGAAACTCTTCTAGGTTATAGTCAGCCCTCCACATTTGTGGGTTTCACTTTCGTGGATTTCATTATCATGGAGTATTTGCCAGCACCTCTGCTGCCTCCCTATACCATTTTTAATAGGGACTCCAAGTCTCATGAGACTGAGAAACGGCGAAGGAGGCTTATAAGTCCCTATCAAAAATTGGTGTGGGGCAGCAGTAGAGGTGGCAATAAGCCTCACCAGCCCCACGCTTCTGCCTTGTGAAGGAATCTTGATGCCTCAAAGGAATCCACAGCAGGTTGAATATGGCGATCCTATCTTTCTGTGTGTTAAATATGGTTGGGAGGGCCTGGAGTTGTCCATGGTTTTTCACTTTCACGGGGGTCCTGTGTGCCTAACCCCAGTGAATGTGGAGGGATGACTGTACTACACTCTGGCACACAAATGAAAAGCGTGGAGGCTCCCGCTGGTCGACAGGCAGCATCGCTCCACCGGCCGCAGTCTTCCGCAAGAACTGTGCTTTAAAGCCAACGAGAGGACTGCAGCAAAAAGGCAGTGCCATTTTTAGCCACAGGAGTGGCGTTGCGTCTCTCTATTTTTGCATCGCCCTTTACTCTTAAACCAGAAGCCGTGGACGTCTTGCGTCTCCTGAAATACCCCAGTCTAAAAACAAAAGCAACAAACAGACGACGACGAGGTGACAGCTGCTGTATTAGTACCGCGACTATACACAGTGAAAACTAGGCAAGACGCTCTACGCAGGCACCGGCCGTGGGTGGGGCAGCAGGAGAAAGGGGGAAAAAAAGGGCGGGACCAATCCGAGGCCTTCTGCGGAATCACACAAGGAAGCCGAGGGTGTGGTCTCGTCTCTTCCCTCAGCGGCGTACGAAAGGATCCCCTGTCACGTGATTGCTCAGAAGGGCGCGGCTGCGCTCCGACACCGATCCCCCTCCCCCGCCGTTCCGCGCGCGCGCACCGCGCCCCCCCCCCACTCTAGAGAGAGAGAGAACCTGTAAGCCGCAGAAAAGGAGAGAAGAAGGCAGCGCGCCGGTGGCGGCCGTTGATGAGAGAATCATCAAGCGGCGACGGTAGCCGGCAACGGCAGTGAGCTCGCGCACGGACTGGCGCGCGAGGAAGAAGAGGGCAAAGAGAGAGAGAGAGGAGAGAGAGGTGCGCGCGACGTGCTTTAGCCGTCGCGAGCGGCGCGCGTGCGCCTTTGGGCGGGCGTCCGAGCTCCGTCTTTTTTTTTTTTTTTAAATCTACCCCCCCCCCCTCCCGCGTTTCGAGCATCTCGTCGTTCTGGCCGTGGCTCTTTCCGGAGGTGGCAGCTGGCGGGACGGAGGGCCACCCCATCCCTGGATGAGAGAGTGAGTGAGGTAAGGAGGGCAAGGAAAGGGGTTGAGCCTCGCCAGCTGAGAGGGAGCGGGGTTGCCCCAGCGAGCTGCGTCGCCGTCGCCGTCCCGTCTCGTCCCGTCGGCGCTGAGAGGATGCAGAGGGGTGGAGTTTTGCGCGGCGGGGGGGGGGAGGCAAGCGTGGAAAAACCGTCTCTCAGAGAGGAGCGTCTGTGGTGGTCTGTCGCCTTCGCCTCTGGGCGCCGTGTGGCGTGACCTTGGGCGTACCACTCAGTTCTGGGAGCTTTGATAATAATTACCTAAGTGATAGAGGCTCTTCGTGCCGCTGTTAATAGCGTTATAAAATTGGAGCTGTTGTGGGGCCGGTGTCGACGGGGCCGGTGACATGGGTGGCTGCTGAGAGTGAGGCCATTTCCGCACTACACTGTTATAGCGCGATTATTCCACTTTCATCATCCTATGGAATCCTGGGGTTTGCAGTTTCGGGAGGGGCCGGCCCCTTCCGAAACTGCAAGCCCCAGGATTCCATAGGATGTTGAAAGTGGAATAATCGCGCTATAACAGTGCAGTGCGGAAATGGCCTGAGTTTTAAGGGCGCTCGCTTGTGGTGCCCATCTTGCCGAGGGGAGGACGGTGCGTTAGTGTCTTCCCTTGTGTATGGCTGCCCGACTACAGATTAAGGTGTCTTGTTTAATGTGAATTCCTAACGTTTGTATATTTGACAGTAGGACGGGCTTCGGTTTTCGGGGATTCCCCTAGAAGTGTGGGGATGAACAAGTGATATTTCTTCTGGCTGTAACACGGGCGTGCCGCGGACCTTTGCAGAGCTGCTTAGTGATATCCCTCTAAGCAACTGGGGAAGATGTGAAAGGTACTCAGGAGGCTTAAGGAAGCAAATCAAGCAAGCAGAAAGACAGAGGCTTGTATCAAGTCAGCTGTAAAGAAATAGCACGCCTTTTAATGTTCTTGCCAATATCTGATATAATTGGCAGTCACATAACCTGACTTTTCAGTACTTACTGTTCTCCTCCCTGTTAGCCAACACTGTGCAATGTAGCTATTTTGGCCGTTTGTTTACTGAGAGACTCATTTCCTGTGTCATAGGAGGGATGTTGTTTATTCTGCACAGATATTTGTTTGTGTGTTCATAAATCATGGATGCATTTTGCCATTGGTTCTGTACAAATTTACCTGGAAACATATCCCATTAATTTCCATGAAGCTTGTTTCCAGATAGGGTGTGGCTTTGATTGTGTGTTGGGGTTTGCAAGCAGTGTTATAGGTAGACGGTTCCCTTTTTGCAGCCCCAGAAGAAAATGGAATGTCTGAGTTGAGATTATTGAACATGTAGACTGTCAGATGCATCTCTGCATATTCAGTATAGTCTTTTACTTATGTACAAACTCTTGGCATTAGCAGTTTCAGAGTTTTTAAAATAAAAAGATGTACTGGGATGGGTGAAAGGAGTGTGATGAAACCAGATTTAATAGGAAGTGAGGAAAAAAGAGAATAATCAGAGACAGTAGTCTACGGCATACTTCTTGTGTTGACCCATTAGTTAGCCGTGAGTGTTGGGATCCTCCAAATCAATATCAATTCTCCTTTCATTGAACTACTTACGGCAGACTCTGGGAATCAATGAATCTCCTGTTTCTAGTGGATTATTAGCATTGGCTTGTCCTCTGATGATCTGGGGTTCATTATCAGAGATCTAGTTAATGATTCTGTTGTAGTACTTAGGAGGGGTACATGTGTGAAGAAGTGACATTATTTATACATGCATTTTTAATCTGTTATATTCGCCTAGATCCTTTTGTTAGTTTTGATTGGAGCAGACCCATTCAGTTAGTGGGATTTAACTCTGTGCTGACTCACCATTCAGCAGTTGATTGAACAGGTCTACTCTAGTTGGAACTAATCAACAGCATGGTTGCCGTAATAAAGTCTTATTAGCACATTTCTCTGAAATAATGAAAAAAATCTTGTACTTGCAGATTACCCTGCTTTTTATATGCATGAGATCTAAATGCCTCCTATTCTTCCTCAAAATTCTGTGTACAGTAATCCTTCCACATTCGCTAGGGTTAGGGGCACTGGACCCCAGTGAAAGCGAAAAAAACACGAATAACTCTAGGCCCTCCCAAACCATATTTAACACACAAAAAGTATGATCACCATATTCAACCCACCATGGATTACTTTGAGGCATCGGGGTTCCTTCACAAGGCAGAAGTGGGTGGCTGGTGAGGCTTACTGCCACCTCCATTGCTGCCCCACACCATTTTTAACAGGGACTTAAAAGCCTTATTTGCAGTTTCAGTCTCACAAGGCTTGCAGTCCCTATTAATACCATAGGGAGGCAGCATAAGTGACAGCAAATAATCTGTGAATAATGAAATCTGAAAAAGTGAGACCTGTAAGTGTGGAGGGCTGACCATAACTGAAAACCCTGTATATTTCAATAAAAACAAGTTGATCCAATAAAATTGGAGTCAACAGCTGTGGATCTCCAGAAATGTTGGAACTACAGTTTGTATAAGTCCTTGGCATTGGCTTTGGTGGCTATGGTTGTTGTGAGTTTTCTCCTAAAATTCACCCTTGCAGTAAAAGGAAACTGCATTATCTTTTTGGATCCTGCAATTTCAGATGCCATGCAGCAGCTGAAGAATGCTTAGCCATACAAATTTCTAAAGTACTTGGTTCATTTTTTTCTATGATTGCAAGTGTGATTGCAAGTGTACAGATCACTGTTAAGGTGTTTAGGTCCTATCAGATATCTTGAAGACATCAGATCTGGTCTGATCTTGGAAGCTTTGCAGGGTCAGTCCTAAGTACTTAGAAAGGAAACCACCAGGGATTAGCAGATTCTACAAGCTATATTTCAAATGAAGGCAATGACAAATCACCTCTCGGTATTCTTTGTCTAAGCAAATCCTATGAAATTTATGGGATCACCAGAAGTTGACAGTGACTTGAAAGTGTGCGTGTACGTACACACATGCACACATCATATTTTAAGCTAAATGCTAGAAAGAGCCATGGGTCTTCAGGGTCTGGATGTGTATTTACTCTACTGCAATTGAGTTTGCCCCTTCTGTGCCCATTTTATTTAATGACAGTTATTTACTTTTTTCTTGGAAATGAACTTGAATGCTCACGACTTTTTTTTTAATCCTTTGGATGCTAACTTGAGATGTTATTTCCTCGCTGTCATCAGATTTTCTTGCAAGTACTATACCATCTTTTCTTGTGCTATTTGTGCATTTGACTCTCTTTATTATTTGAGACTGGGCAGGTTTTCTTGTTCAATTAAATTTATTAATTGTAATTTGGCCTCTGTTTGTGTTGTTCTGGTTGTGTGACTTGAAGTTATTTTCGACTTATGAAGACCCTAAGGTGACCTTTTCATGGGCTTTTCTGGGACTGAGTGTATATGTCATACCCAGAGTTACCCAGTGGGTTTCCATGGCTGAGCTGGGATTTGAATCCTGGTGTCCAGGGTCATAGTCCACATTCAAACCACTACACTATGCTGGCTCTCCTCACTGGCATTCCTTCATTGGTGATTTTCCACCTCCTTGCACCCTCAGACATGATATCCAGAAGGTTAGGGGACACTTTAGAACAGGATGGATTACAGAAGATGATGCAGATGGTTTCAGGAAGAATGAGGAATTGTCAGAAATCACATGTACACATTTTGTTTTGTGAAAGCTGCTGCTGGATCAAAGAGACTTTTGTCAACTGAGAACACCGCTGGATCTAACACAAGATCTCCAGTGTTACAATTCTCAAGTATGTCAGCATGAGCTTGTGATTGGGTGTCATGTGGAGACTTCTTTTTGATCTATTGTCGAGTGCCCCCATTAAATGTCTTTATAAGGGATTTTACAGGTAGAGGTTATTTCCTGTTATCATTGCAGATTGATTGATGATATCACAATTCAATTAGAAATATTTGTACTTAAATTATTATTGTTTTCGTTGAAGAAAAAGGGAATTTTTGCTGCTTTTTCTCTTTTGGAAAGACTTCAGAGTCCTTAAAGTTTTTTAAAAAATTTTTGATTTTGTGGCCAAGTATGTGTTGCACAATTCGACAGATGATATGTTTTCTTTGATCATTTTGTTTGTGTTCTTCTTATGAACCCCCGGAGAATGCAACTAAATCTCTCCTCTTGGCAGGACATAACTCTAAACTGAAAACATCAGTTCATTTCACTGCTGCGCAATATCTTTAGAAGCAGGTTGGAAATATGCTAGTTTAATTTCAGGCCGCACTTAACTTATCTAGAATATGTCATGCATATACATAAACTAATTGTCATATATGCTTTTTCTCAGAGTTATATTGATTCCTACTTGGAATGGAACTATAACCTTTCATGATAAAAATTCCAGTTTCCTTCCTGCATCTTAAAGATGATGGTAGCAGTTACTTTTAAAATATTTTCAGATAGCAGAATTTTCTGAAACCCAGAGAAAAATGTGGGCAACACATTTCCATGGAAGTACATTCTTTTTATCTTCTAGTAATGCTGAAATATTTAAGAGGTTTTTGTGTGTGCGCATGCGAATGAAGAGGAATGCTTCTTAAATCTGTTAAGAAAATCTGCTGTGCTAAAATTAATATCTAAATGGGCTGTATCATTTACAGCTGTGATATATTGATACTTCTGTACTCATTTGGACCCCCCACCTTTCATATCTTTCATACTCATGTCACATTTCACTTTGAAGACTGTTTGGTTGGCAAATCTCTATTTTTATCTTATCTTTTAAGATTTTAGCTTGGCACTTGTTGGTCTGATTTCAAATTTTTTGACTTGTTAAGGCAGCATATGCTGAGAAATCTCAAATGCATTTGACATGCCTTCAGGGATCCTCTGTAGAAGTATTTTGAGGAGTGGAATAACTTTATTAGTTTTTGGTGCATTATTCTACCTCTGAATTACTTATGTAAACATGTTAGGCCCAATCCTTTCTTGGAATAAGGGTCACACTTACATTCCACAACACGAATAAGAATACTATGTATCAGGGATGGGTGGTCTCCAGGTGCCTGGGATCTGCTTTATTTACTAGAACCTACAAATCTTATCAGTTGTAATCAAGTGCAGAATAGTAATCCAGGTGAGGGAATGGGAAATTCAGTTGCCAGACTGCCAGAAATTTCAGTTGTCCTTGAAAAGTCATAAGATAAATGAAGACCGTCATTCAAACCATTCCTACTTGCAGATAAATTCCATACTGATCACTGTGGAAACTGTTATTCTTTGTTACTGATTTTTTGGAGGTGAGGTGGTGTTCTTTTTTTGGAAATATTTAAGAACTAGTTGATTTGTGCTTTTGGAAGATTTGAATTGCCACTGAGAACTGTTTTCATTGACACTGAAGAATATTTTGTTTGAAATTGTTTGGAATGGAAAACATCTTAGAAATGGCTGCCAATTTTCTTTTTAAAAAGTCATTATTTAAGGTTGTGATTATACCTTATCAAACATAGTAACATTCCTTAAACACTTCAAATTTACACAGTAGTAAGGAGGTTTGTTGTCAGTTTGCGACAATTTGAAAATATAAGATTGTAAATTCGAAATTCTGATTTGCAAACACAAGCATTATAGTTGACAAACTGAACCATGCGTGGTGTAAAATGTACAGGTAATATTATATATTACATATTATATATTGCCAACATAGTAACCCATCTAAACTGAAGAGTTCTTGCTGTGGCATATAAAAGGGTAAAATTAATAGAGAAATAGCAAATTGAGATTGTTCTAAACCACCCATCAGCACTCAATCAAAACTGGCTCAGATTTTCTGACCCTGTAGACTTGGTAGGAAGTGAAATTGAACTGACTGGGTAGGAAGTTCCATAACATGTCAACATGGGAAGAAGGTTGTAGCCTCTTAATTGCTGCACTTCTGATTGTGAAACACAGAAATCCTCTTACTGTACATCAGATGGCTAGGGAGGGTACGTAGAGAAAGGGCAACCTTTTCCATTAATTTCTTTTCTTTTTGATTCTGTTCCTCTGTTTCAAATATACTGCAGCATTTAGAATATATGTTTTAAAGAAACGATTGGCTAGTCATAGTGCTCAAATCTTTGTGACAAACATGTTTTGAATGCTTCAGGAGTTCTGAGACCAGCATAGGTAAGAGAGGAAGAGTGACTGTAACCTGTACACAAGTAACCTGTTCTTGCTTATGAAACAAAATAGTCTCAGGCCTTATTCTACGTGCCCCATCATCACAAAATTGCAGGTGATAATTGGAAAAAGGATCCCTTCGGCTGTGGTGCTCTGTTAGCCATATGTTCCCCAAGGAGGCTTGCTTAAGGCAAAATATAATTCCATATAGGCAGAAGACAAAGGTCTTTAAGTTATCCAAAGCTTCTAAAATCTAAATGTGCTGCAGCTGCTTTCTGCTGATGTGGTTTTTAACCTGATATACTATTTTTAGCACTGCTTTGAGGTAGTGGGCTTTTTCCCGCTGTTCTTGAGGTATGGGCTGCTGTAGATTCTTTTAAAAAATAAATTTGAAGGTGGAATAAACATCTATTATGATGAAAACTATCCAGGATTTTCTAGCAACTTTACACCCTGGTTAAGAATAAATTCTTGAATAACACTGATTAACTTGTATAAATCTCAATAAATATGGGAGAGAGTTGCATTTGAAGGGGAGGGAGGAAAGAATGAAAATTCCTACCCTCCTGAACTCCTTGCCATCAGCAACTTCTAGTCAAAGATAGCTATAAATGACCTCCAGTATCAGAAGCAGAATGCACATTACAAGAGAACATGGGGAGGAGAGTGTTCTTGTGCTCATATCTTTCATGTGGACTTTCTATAAGCAGCTGATTGCCCTCTTTAGAAGCAGAATAGTAGACTGGATGGGCCTTTGGTCTGAACTAGAAGGGCTTTTTTTATATTCTTATGTCCTTCCCATTGCAGAGACCAGTGCTGAAACTCATCTATCCCATTTCTTTGTTTTCCCTCCCCCACTCCTCTCCTTTCCTTTGTCAGCGGTATTATTCAGTTTCTGCTAGGAATTTCAGTGTTTACCAGTTGCTTAATAGTTTGCCCACAGCTATATATTTCATGAACAAGCTGAATCATAGATTATTAAGATTGTTTGAGTTAGTCTAAACTAAATTCAGATTGTTCAGGAAAGGCCTAAAGGTAGAATTCTTGCTACTATGCAAGAGGGCCCCAGCTCAGTGAAAATTTCATGCCCTCAGAGAAAGAAATGTTGTACCTTTTTCACTACCAGTTGCTGCAGTACTGAAATGAGAGCTTCGTTATCAGAGAAAAGATACCAGTGAATATCAGACACTGGAAGCAAACATTAGGGAATGGTGGTATTTATCATTCACTGCTTCTGAGCTTTCCAGGAACATTTACTGTATTTCCAATAGCAGCCAGTGAGATTTCTGAACTTGCCAACTCATAAAGCAAGTCAGTTCTCATGTTTTCCTTTGTTTACCATTATTTGTGTTGTAGCATGCTGTGCATGCCCACTTCCTGGACTGTAAGTCCTGCTCCAAAATAGCTCTTTTAGTGAAGAAATGGTACCTGTTCTTGAACTTTGAAATATGAGGAGACTGACTTGAATGTTCTGGAGGACAATTTCTGTTTATTGGAAGTGAAGTCACCATTTATGAGGCAAAACATGTGAGTTTGCATGAACTGCAGTTCTTTGTTTCTGTGTTGTGGGTGTGGAAGCAATCTAATATTCAACTAGGCAGTTCTGAGGCTGGACGTCTGGTGTTACAGTGGGCCCTCCTTACTTGCGACCTCTGCACATGTGATTTATAGCTCATGCATGGCAGCAATGTGTGTGTGGATGCATTAAAGTGTCTATGTGCATTTCACTGCCACTGAATATAATGAGATGCTATATTCATGTTTTTTCTTGTTCATGTGGGTTCCTGGAATGGAGCCTATATATAATCAGAGGGTCCACTATATTTCTTTTCTGCAACAGAATTCTCAAATAAATGGTTTAGCCTGCAAATAATTGTTGGATAGAAAATGTCTTGTTTCCCTGTTTATTATGTGAGAAAGGCTATGTTCCATGCTCATTGTAAAAAGGCAGTTTACTTCTTCACAAGAAAAGAGGTAAATGTCCTAATGAGATTACAATTAAGCAGCAAGCAGCAAAAAATAAATTCCTTTTATGGGCGTAGAAATCTCATTCTCCACTGGGTAGTGGTTGTGTAGTGAAGCTCTTACAATTGATATCTTAAGAGCAGCTGACATGGTTATATGAGGTGCCTTTTTGGAAAGTGTTGATTATGATATTATTCCCATAATACTGGTCTGTGATCCTGTATTTCCCTTGCCCAAGTGGCAAGTGCTGCATATAGCAAATGATAACTTCCCAAAGCCGTGACAGGAGCATACCTTAACTATTAGAATTTCTTTTTGTAATCTATATGCCACTGGAGAAGAAGTATTATTCTCTAGTTACTTTTTTTAAACTGTATAATTAATTTCCCATTCATAATGTTTCCTTCATTTTGTTTTATTTATTTCCATAATATTTTTGCACTGCAGGTACAAATATACACACATGGAACTTAAATGCAATGTTTGTCCTGCTAAAAGTAGAACCATTGTAATCAGTGGGTCTTAAGTAAGCTTAAGTCAATTCAGTGAGTCTACTCAAAGTAGGTCTAATATTGGATTTAGATGAGAAATGGGCAAATTTTGTGGCCACTTTTCAGAATTGACAAGAACCTGAGTGCTGCATGTCCAAGTGGTGTTATAGGAAGAACTTAATAGACCTTAAAAATAAAACATCTGTAAAACACTTTTACATCTACATTTAACTTATTATAGTTAAAGTCCATTATAAACAAATAATTTCTCTATTTGTTATTAAAAAATAAAATCCACCCATGTTTATTATATTAAATTTATATTATAATTTTAATGACTTAATGAATATGATATTGACTGTACCATTGATGACTAACCACACTGTGGTCAACGGGATAGTCAGTATTGATGGCATTTAGCTCCTTTCCTCACTGACTGTAATGCATTTGTTAGCAGCTTGCTGCTGTCTTTTGGTGAGGAGTGTCAGGTTTTTGTTTTTGTTTTAAATATATAATAAGCTGACAATTTATGTGGGCTGTCTGTTCCAGGAACCATCACATAAACAAAAAATGTGAATATTCCATCTTATTATTCTCAATGAACGCAATATGCACGTAGCCACACCAGCACAGGCGCACACCCAGCATTTCCTTTGATGATAATTGGACCCAAGGCTTTGTGTGACCTCTCATTTGTGTGTGCTGAAGTCATGTCAGTAAAGGCTCACTGTAATTTTGGGGAATGTGGGAGTGCAAAAAAGATCTTAAGTGCCAGACTTTGCTATACCTGATTTTAAATAAAGAATATGCAATTTCTGCAAAGAGGGAGATATATTATGTTTAGTTTTTTTTCATTGAAAGGAATACTATGTGAGTGTTGAACCTGTAGTTAATTTAAATTAGTTGGTGATAGACGCTTTTTTCTTCTTTATGAGTTTATGAGATAATGAATTAGTTAATCTTTATGAGATAATGTAGTTTTGTTTTGTTTTTTAATTTCTTGCCAGGTTAGGTAGAGCAGCTGTCACTGTGTGAAAACCAGGGCAATGCAAACTGAAAATCAGTGAAAACATGGGCTAGGTGAAAGTAGTACAGAAGTGTGATCATTTTCAAAAGTAAAGGTCAGTTGTCTGAATATTGCACTGTTTGTGCATCAGTTAGTACAACAAGCAGTAAATGAGCTTAAAATTGTAGTAAAATGTTACAGTTGTAGAGACTGTAGAGTTCTACACATTTAGCGGACCTGTGGTGCAGGGTTCATATGGGCCTTTTCTGCACTAGACTGTTACAGCACTTTTGTTCTACTTGCAACATCCTGTGGAATTCTGGGGTTTGAAGTTTCAGGAGAGGCCCATTGGCCCCTCCCGAAACTGCAAACCCCAGGATTCCATAGGATGTTGCAAGTGGAATAAAAGCGCTATAACAGTCTAGTGCGGAAATGGCCACCTGGTAAGCAGGTACTGTACCTCAAAGTTCAGCTCAATGTTGGGTGTAAATTCTCTGCCTTTCTTATTTTATGTGTGCCACTCATATACTTGCTATTGTGAGCCTTCAGGTTATTTCCGACTTCTGCTGACCCTATGGTGAACCTATCATAGGGTTTTCTGGGGCTGAGAGTGTGTGATGTGCCCAGGATCACTCAGTGGGTTTTCATGGCTGAGCAGGGAATGGAACCTTGGTCTCCAGGGTTGTAGTCCAGCACTCAGACCACTAAACCATGCTGGCTCTCTCACATGTGTACTTGCTAGGCTGAAATACATACTTGCTGCTAATGACTGCATAATACTTTTGGTCTAACTGAAGTTAATTTGGTACTGTAGTTTTCAAGTGTCTGTATGTGGTAACATTTAGAAATCTATGTTAAGCTGGAAAATATTTCAGTTGAAAGATAATAGCCAGAATTCTACATTGGTTACTCAGTTACTACGTTTGCATAAAGTAGTATCTTCTTGCCTAGTCTTCCCCAATCTACTTTATTAGACATCAGCCACATTGAGAGAAGAAAGTCTGTTCTATTGGTGACTGGGGTGTGAGTGGATGATATTTTTATCCAGTACTGCTAGCGGGCAAGTCTGTGACATAGAGGTGTAACAGAGGTCCTGCTTCTGATTATTTCAACCTTGCTTGCTGACAGGGATAGGTGCCTGGGAAGTTAATTCCCCTGCACGCTGATCACTAGCAGAGCAGATTTCCTTCTCTTGACATAGTTGATGCACAATAAGCCTAGGGGGCAGTTACACTTGTGACTGTAGTGCCACAATCATGACTATGCAGGGATTGTTAATATGGATGAGTTACAAATGTGTAACTCCAGCTTACACATCTGTAAGGGTGATACTGAAATCTAGTCAGTGTTTACAGATGTTGCATACCTATGTAGCATAACTACGTTACTTACTAAACAAAACGTTTGATGTAACTATGAGAATAGCCACCTCAGATTGGAGGGCTAAGGAGTCTTTTTTTTATTACCTTATATTAAACTTGAAATATTTGGATGTAGTGAATATAATGGGAACTGCTTCCACAGGGTGCCACCTGAACTTGTTTACATAAGTATGTTGGTGGTGATGGTGCAGAGATACCCACAATTCCCTCAGATGTTGGCTTTAGTCAATAGGGTGCAGTTTTGTCTATCAAAACCTGCCCTGCCCTTGAACCTGCCCTTTGCCAGTATTCTGTTGGCCCAAAAAAGCCTGCCTTGTTTACATGTGAACTGCAGAACAGACCTTTTGTCAGATGAATTACTCATAAGGAAGAAAAACAAGCTGTTTAAACAACGTCTTTTGACAGCTTTTATTTGCTCTGTATTCAGTTATCCAGTAGTATTCTTAACCATTAGTTTGAAAAATCCACCATGTTTGTATGTAACAGATAGGATTTAGAATTGCTGAGAATTCTAGTCTTGTTCATTAGGGCTTGTGCTCTCTTTTCCACCTTCCTACCTGGTTCCTCCTGCTAATTGTTGTTGTCATCACCTGCTCTCAAGTCAACTTTGATTTCTGGCAACCCTATGGATGAGAGATGTCCAGGTCACCCTCTCATCAACCACCCTGCTCTGGAAGGCACTAAAATAACCAGAAATTAACAAGGAAGCAAAATCTAGTGATTACATCTGAATAAGGATTCCTGGTTTGCAATCTCCTAGCAAACCAGAGTCTGAAGCCAAACTTTAAATTTGGTTTTCTGTTCCTTGCTTGTCAGGAAAGTGACAAGCCAGGGTCTGTGTTTGAATTTAACAGTTAGTTTCTGGTTCTGTTGCTTCTCCTCCTGGTGAAAGGATTCAAGTGTAACAATAGTGTTATGATATGCTGGAATTGCTGAAAAGTGAGCAATTTGAAACAAGTTTTTTAAATTAAATAGTTTTTAATGTAAATAATAATCTGCATTCTACTTCAGATAAATTATGTTAGTTTATCTGCCTGTTCAGATTATGGAAAATCATGGATGAAGAACCAAGAGAAGATATTTATTGTTTGCGACCTGTTCTTGGTAAACAGGCTTGTACATTTGATGTGAGACACTGAAAAACAATTCAGTGTTGCAGCCTTCGTTACTATTAAATGGATTAGAGAGAAGTGTAAGTTTGGTTGCAAAATTTGCACATGTTGCAACCTTTGCTCCACATGCCTTGTTCTTGACAGTTGACAGAAGTTTTTTTGTTTTTTGTTTAGTTTTGTCTTTAGAAAATTCCTGATTTGTGCATGTGAGAAAAGCAGAGAAGGCTTTCACACTGCTGAATGTTCAGCATGTTATGACAACTTTGCATATTTGTGTTCAGGGGTTAAATTATTATGAAGATTAATTATAGTAGTGTTTAGAAATAGGTAACAGTTGTATGCTGAAAGTGTTGGAGGTTCTCTTCTCACTTTTTTTCTCAGTTGCTGAATCAAGAAAATATTGCATAAATGCCCATCTGTTTGATGGGAGTGTACTTACTTTATAGTGTGTGTGTGTGTGTGTGTGTGTGTGGTAAGTGTAAGCTTGAATTTTATTTTTTTATTAATGTTTACATGTCAAACAACCATATAAACAATGTCATTCCAAAATATATGCAAGATTTGTAAAAGATTTGCTCTGAATATAAAATAGCCCTTTTTTTTCCCTAAGTACAATTTTTATACCCATATTGCCGCTTCCATCCCCCTTCCCCAATTTTTTAAAATTCCTCCATATCCATATTGTATATTTTTACCACCAATTCATAACTTTCCCTCCTTCCTTCTCTTCATATCCCTCCCTCTCCCTCCCTCCCCTACTTTCCAAATTATGTGTTTTCTCCCAATCCAATCTCCATCGTAAATTTGTCTTAGGCTAAATCTCCTTAACGTGAAGTATCTTTTCGTTGTCGTGTTCTTACTCTAATGTTTTGCTATCTAGTACTATGTACTTTTCATCTATTATTTTCTCATTCAACATTCCACCCTTAATGTAGAAGTTACCACATCAGATCTACTCTTCTTTCACATACTTTAGTATCTAATTTTCCTTCACCCATTAAATAATTGAATTCTATTGCTTTTCAAACTGTTGGTTTAATTTTCCTTTCAGCATGTTGGTCAGTTTTTCCATTTCTATAATGTCCATTACTTTGATCTTCCATTCTTCTAGGGGAGCTCTATTTCTTCTGTCCAGTGGTTTGCGTAACACAGTCTTGCTGCAGTAATTAAATTTAACAATGTCTTCTTTTTTTTGTTTTCATTTGATTGTTCCTTTTTATCATGTTTAATAAATATGTTTCCAGGGTCATCTCATATTTAACATCAAGGATCTTTGTAATGCCATTTGGATTTTTTTCCAATATTTTTTAGTTACTTGGCATGACCACCACATATGAAAATAAGTTCCTGTTGCTTTTCTACATTTCCAACATTGGCCATTGCCTTTGCGTGTTATCTTCTTTAATTTCTGAGGAGTTACATACCACCAGTGAATCGTCTTATAAAAGTTCTCTCTCAAACTTAAACTTTGAGTAAATTTTATATCTTCACTCCATACTCTTTCCCATTTTCCCAACTCAATATTATGACCAATATTTTGTGCCCACTTTAACATGAAGTCCTTTTTCCAGTTTCTTGCTCCAGTTCTCTTTTTAATAAAATTCTTACTTCTCAATCCCAGTGACTTTTGTATCTATTTTGAACCTTTCTTTTACTTATCTGTATGGAAACCAATTCAGTTCAAAATTCTGGTCACTTAGTTCTTTTCCAGTCTTTAACACAGGGGTTCTTCCTTCCCATTTTAATAGATCCTTATATCTTAGTATTTCTCCTGATTTGGTTTCAGTTATTTTAAAAGCTTGAAGTGATGCCCAAATTGGTAGCTTACTATAGAATTTCCTATTAATGGCCTTCCATCCTTTGATTAATGCTCTCTGCACAAAATGATCTCTGAAGTCTCTGTTTACTTCTGTTTTCCTATAACAAAGATAGCCATGCAAGCCAAATCTAACATCAAAGCCTTCTAATTCCAGTAGTTGGTTGTTTTTCAATTGTATCCAATCCTTGGTCCAATCTAAACAACACACCTGGTAATATACTTTCAGATGGAGATCCCTTCTCAGCCTTTTGTCTAAGATCAAGTGTAAGCTTGCATTTTAAACTTCCAGCTGAATGAGTGCTCAGTGGGATCAGCTAAACTTATCCATGTCCCTATAAATTTGCTTTATTTTTACACCTGCCTTAATTTTTGAATATTTGTCCCAGTTGTTTGACTCATGCTTCTCTCTTTAATTGAATTGGAAAGGAAATATCTGCTGTAATATAGCCTGCAAACCAATGGCTATTTTGAGGTCCTTTTCAATCCCCACATATTGGGTGTCCTGAATGGGAGACTAAACTTTAATAAGGCAACATGAACCTCGGCTATCTTACTTTCATATGTAACTTCTAAAATTTCACTTTAGTGCCCAAAGCAGAATATATCATGTAGCCTCAATATTTACCTGGTGAAAATCATTCTCCTTCCCTTTGAATGTTCCTCTGTGTATATCCTGTAGTGTGGATTTTATTTAAACTGTGATGAACTTACAACAAAAGTTGTAGCTGCTTAATTTTGTAATATAATACAGTGAGAATGTAGATGGCTAATATTGTTGTGCTCTTATGTTTTCCTTTGTAAGTTGCAGCAAACAACTAGGATTATGCCTTGTGGTTACATTAGGCTTGCCAACAATCTGACCTCTTAGAAGAAAATTCAGTTAAACTTTGGCATATTCAACATTGTGCCTAATTGAGATACTGAGGATGTTATTCTGAAATAATGTTGTTGATTAGTTCAGAAATGAAGGAGGCTTTTTGCTCCTCCCATTATCCAGCCTTGATGAAGATATCCTTTTTTTTAAACTTGCAGTTTCTTATGATGTTTGAAAAAAGAAACATTAATTTAAGGGCTTACTCCAAAATAGGATCTCATCCTAGTTGAGTGGGAGCCCTTAAACCTCAGCTTATTGTTTCAGACAACACTGAGAGCTATGACTTTAGAAGTTAAGATATCTTCACCAAAGCAGGGTATGTGAGAAGAAGAGGTTTAGGAGAGGATCAGGGACGAAAGAGCACATAAAGAAATGTGGCTTATTTGTGGTTTATATGAAATCAGGCTGAGAGCCTGCTATCTTATCTGTGTTTCAGTCTGCAGTCGATTCTGTGCTTTCAATTATTTGGAAGATGAAAGCAATGAGATAAAGTATTGGGAGCCTGTGCCCTTCACATTTCTTGGACTACAATTCCTATAACTCTGGCCCACTGACCGTACCAGGGGGGAACCGATTGTACTTCAAAACGTTGGGGACTGCAATTTGAGGAAGCCTACCATGGCTTCAGTTTTATCAAGGCCATTACTGAATAGTGATCTCTTCAGATTTTTGAACAAAGCAGAAGTTCTGTCTACACCAAGCCAACAATCATTGCCATTTAATCAAATATAGTAACTGTCCACAGACACAACCACCATAAAGCATACTAGCTTTAAAGCTAAAACTCAGATATAAACAATATGAGCAGAAGACAAAACTTGAATACCTCCTGCCCACCTTTTCTGACTTCTTTCTTTGTTAATAAGAGCAACAGTGTGTTATACATAGATACTATATGCACTTAGATTTTGTAGAAGTAAAATATGTGTATTACCGCATTGTTCTTCTAACGTAGTAAATTTCAGTATCCAATAATTCATAGCTTGTTCTTTTTTTTTTTTTTTTAGACTGTGGAATGGAAGAATTCTAAGAGAAAGACGAGCTCTGTTTCAAAATGGAGACTGTTTCATTTGAAGGGGAGCCTGATAGAGCTTCGGTGAGTAATTTTATATAAAGTGGTTGGCAACTGATAAATGAAAAGAAGAGAAATTTCCTAAAACACAGAGTGCACAGCAACAAACTAAAGATCTTATATCTCTTCCTCTCTTTGTAATAGGGACCTCATATAATGAAACATTGACAATCTACCCTCTTAGAATACCCAGGGCTGGAGGAAGAAACAATCTGTGGGGAAAGAATTGAGCTCTCCTCTAAAAAGATCCTACTTCCCCTATTTTAAGGCCTCTGGTGGGTTTTTTGCATAAATTTGTACATAATAATTTAGTTAAGCTAAAAAGAGAGGTTGGGGGGATTCTATAAAAATGATAGACTGGATTACTTTTGTTTTTTCTTACTGAAGTAAAAGGTAAAGGTAAAAACTAGCAGGTGATAACAATGCCTTCTTGGGAAGTATGTGGTAAAATGACAGGAATTTGCCTTTTTTCTTCTCCAGTATTTTAAAATAATGGATATTCTGTCCTATCTTTTGAAATAAATTTTTATATATGACTAATAATTTACTGGCCATCTGCATCTGATTTGAAGCATTTCAGGAAGAGAATATCATCGATGCTATGTAGATACAATAGAACCCGGCCACAGGCAAAAATTTGGATAGGGATTGGGGATGTCCGGAAATAGATATTTGAAGTGGTTAACAATTATAGAATATGTTATTTAACTTGACACTAAATTACACTATTACCTAAAATTCAGTTACAGAGGAAGACTTAGTAATGCCTTGCTTACAAACTATAGCATAAATTTGTATTTCTTTTTGGAAAAGAGTTATATTTCCGTATAGAAGTACATGTAGAAAACAGCCTGATTATGTCTGTATAGATAAAGAAGGGAAACTTGCTGAAAAAACATTTCGTTATGTATTATCATAACAAATGTTAATTTTCTCGACAGTCTTCTTTGTTGCAATTGAGTGTCTTTTTCTACACTTGGGTTTCTGTGGATTTCAGATATTTAATGAAAAACAAAAATGAAGCCCTTTTTCTTAAAAAGTACTGGCTGAAATTGATTCTCCATCTAGAGTTACCTGGAGAGACTGGAAACGATTAGTGTTTTTCTGCTTCTGTTCTAGATTATTTTTATCTTGTCACTGCTTTCTTTCTTTACTTTACTTTACTTTTCTTTTCTTTTCTTTTCTTTTCTTTTCTTTTCTTTTCTTTTCTTTTCTTTTCTTTTCTTTTCTTTTCTTCCTCTCAGGTTATGTTTTCAGTTTTTAGGCTATGATCCTGCATACAGCCAGTAAACTTAATTGAACACTGCATGGCTCACATTGACATACAGTAGGTAGTGTGTTAAAGAATCAGTATGATGTAGTAGTTTGAAGTAGTTTGGACTAGGACTCTGGGAGACCAGGATACAAATCCCTGCTCAGCCATGCACACAGTGTCCTTGGACAAGTCATACTGTCTCAGCCTCAGAGGAATACAGTGGCAAAATCCCTTTGAGCAAATATGGCCAAAAAACTTGCGTGATAACTTTGTCTTAGTGTCACTGTAAGTCAGAAATGACTTGAAGGCACACAACAGTAGTTTAAAATGAAATCTGATTTGGGCCAGTGTGTGGAAGTTGTTGGAGGTATGCATCTTTTTTGTCCTGGATGGCTCATTAATAAAACCCATTAGATGTAAAAACCTCAGTGGAAGTACCTCGGTGGAAGAATTAGTGCTTCTAATGTACAAATGGAAGCAAAATAGTGAAATGTGGTCTTTAATAATATTTCAAGTGAATTTACCATTGGAAGGTTTTACTGAAAGTTGTATATTAAATCTACCAATATCAAGCCAATAAAAGGACTTTGCAGGAAGGCCAGATGTGTATCAGACATTTGATGGATGAGAAAATAAATTCTCAGGAAGGCTTCAGAGCAATCCACTACATATTGGGTTTACCTCTCGTGCCAGCAGCTTGAGACAGAAGAACATTCCTTGCAGTTATAACCGTTGATGCCCTGAACGTCCTTCGGTTTTTTCTTCTTCTGTCTTGCCAGCGGCTCTTTGTTCTTTGTGGTTCATGGTTTAGTAAAAGAAACTAGAAGACTTTGGAAGAATAAGGAAGGTGGGTCCCTTACCAAGAATATAAGATCTAAGTCTAAAATCATACTTCTAAGCTAGAGTAGTGAAATTCAGTGTTACTCAGAATGCTGGACCACAAGACATTGGCTGCTGGACCATGACAAGTTGTAGCCAATGGGCATGAATAAGATGCCACTCACTGACACTTTGGGAAGAAAGATGTACCAGTCTACCACATCAGAACACTTAAGGGGTGCCACCAGCTGAAAACAGGCTATTAAGGGCTGAATAAATCTCCTACTTTTGGTGACTTTTTGTTACTGGTTGTCAGATGAGAGGCAGATTACAGTATATGACTGTGGTGTTACTTTGGCTTGGTGAGTTACATATTGTGTAGGTGTGCACTTTTTGTTAAAATATAAAATGTTTTCATTAAAACAATAGTGTATGGAAATATCAGATAACACACTATTACAGAATACTTATTTGCAGGGGTGATATTATTCAGAAACATCTTTATTGTATGACACTGATTTGCTGTGGGAGCTTTTATGATATATAGTGCAGGAAATTGTTAGATCAGGGTTAGATGTGGCTTTCTCTTCTTTTATCTCTTATTCAGCAATACACTGAGAAAGGGAGCTTGCATACACAGCTATGGGGCCAGGTTATTCCTGGGACTGAGAAAATTTTTCAGTCAAAAGAAAATTGGAATAAAGAATAAAGATGAAACCGAGAACCTTACTATATTTTACAGCTGGCATGCTTTCCACTTTTAACATTTTGTAACAAATTAAGTATAAAATAATTATTTTGTTTATTGAGGAGTGACAAGCCACAGGAAGTAGCAGGTTTTGCATGCCACAGAGGTTGTATTTGGGAACAAAGGGTAGAGGGAAAAGTAAAATACTTGCACACAGTAACAGTGACGTGTGCCTTTTCTCATGCATAAATAGACCCTTAAGAATCTTGATATAACTATCTGTTCAGAGAAGTTACAACTATTTCTTTTATAATCTGCCTTTTAATCACAAATCACAAATATTTTTGAGATGAGTAAAATCATAACTAGCAAAATGATTAAATAAATTAAAACAAGGAAAACAAGTAACAAATTCAGCAGTAGTGGTATCATCTAACCTAATGAAACCTAATGGAAAATAAACATTTTCAGTTTTAAGGTCAGGGAACCTGTCAGATAGACAAACATTCTAAAAATGGGATAGTAAAACCAAGAAAAATCCTTTCACTTGTTATCCTTCACTCTCAGTATTGTAGAATTTTAAATGTTAAATCCTTAGAATGCAGCCTGGAAACAAGCTTGTAGCCGGTATAGTTCTCTAGTTAAAGAAATTACAGCATCACCTCTGTATATGCGGAGGTTCTGTTCCAGGAACCCTGTGTAAAGCGGAAAAAAAAATGCAACTGTCGTATCCTATTATAGTGGATGGTTGTGATCCGTGTTTACTTGTAGCATCCATTGACTGTAATGGGATGCGACACTTCACACAAACTCACATTTGTTCATGCAGAGGTTGTGGCAAGGGAGGGGCCACTGTACTTAAAGTATTATATCCCACCCTTAAAATTTACTGAAAAGGAGTGGGGAATAAAACAACAAAATGAACAATTTATCTTGTTAAAGATAAAATTATAGAACATCAGTTAACAATTATAAAGCAGCAAGCTAAAGCAGAGGCAGTAAATGGTGCTTAAATTACAGTGATATTAAAATAAAGGTCAGCATTAATTCAGCATTAAAAGAAGATTGGAACATCAAGACCATTATGACTTTTCTTAAATGGTGAGAGCGATAAGGATAGCACCATCACCTACACACATAAAAATACCCACCTTGTCTCTGTGCCCTCTAACCTAATAGATCTTGCTGGATATCAGCATATGAACTGGCCTTCTGCGGCCCATTTTAAAACCCCAGCAATTCATGCATGTGTGTGTATGCGTGTGCGTGGAGGGGATGTCATTATTATTTAGACTAACCATTGAAAGTTTTAAAGGTCATCAGCATGTCAAATGGGGTCCAGAAATTCATGACAGTTAAAGCAGCTGATGCAAGACTGGTGTTTTTGTTCTTCGATCACACAATTGTTATCAGATGAATCTTTTGGACTGTGGATACTAGGTGGGGTAAGGATGTGAATGACTGTAGAATGGCTCTCCTTCTCCAGATAGTATACAGTTTGATAGTCAGCCATCGTGACAAATCATACTCTTCTAATTGATGCTACTTATGCCAAGTTCAGAAGAACCCCTTCACTGCACATTTGGTCCTTAAGGGCAAGTGCAGTTCTGTCTAGAGAAGCATGTTTCTGTCTAATCTGGATTAAGTCTCAGTTTTTCTTGCATACATCACTTCCAAATCTGCCTCTAGACACCTATTCAGGATTTTTGCCCCAAGTGTTTTCATATGCTTATTTAATAAGTGTATCCCCCATGATATTCTTGGTAGTAAAATGTGGGCTATTGTTAGGTGGATTTCTAACTGGTTGACTGTCTGAACCCAAAGCCAGTGGCTCCTCTTCATCATGGAGAAACGTGACTAGTGAAGTGCCACAGAGTTCTATTTTGGGCCCATTCCTATTTAACATTTTTATCAGAGATTTGGATGAGGGAATAGACGGCATTCTTGCCAAATCTGTGGATGACACCAAATTAGGAGGGGTAGCTAACACCGCAGAGAACAGGATCTGAATTCAAAATAATGTGAACAGATTATAGAGCTAGGCCAAACCTATCAAAATGAATTTTAAAAGGGAAAAGTATAAGGTACTACACTTGAGCAGAAAAAATGAAGTGCACAGATGTAAGATGGGTGAGACCTGGCTTGACCACAGTGCATGTGAAAAATATCTGGGAGTCTTACTAAACCACAGGCTGCACAAGAATCAGCAGTTTGATGCAGCAGCTAAAAAGGCCAGTGCAATTCTGGGCTGCATCAACAGGAGCATAGTGTCTAGATCGAGGGAAATGATAGTATCACTCTATTCTGCTTTGGTTAGACCCCACCTGGAATACTGTATCAAGTTTTGGGCGCCATAATTTGTGAAGGGTATTGACAAGCTGGAATGTGTCCAGTGGGGTGGGGTTAGAAGGCCTAGAAACCATGCCCTATGAGGAGTGGCTTAGGGAGCTGGGTATGTTTAGCCAGGAGAAGAGAAGGTTAAGAGGTGGCACGATAACTATGTTTAAATATTTGGAGAAATGTCATATGCAGGATGGAGCAAGCCTGTTTCTGTTACTCCAGAGACTAGAGCAATGGCTTCAGACTTCTGGAAAAGAGATTCTGCCTAAACATTAGGAAGGACTTCCTGATGTTAAGAGCAGTTTAACAGTGGAATATGGTGCCTGAGTGTAGTGAAATCTCCTTCTTTGGTGTTTTTTAAGCAGAGTCTGGATGGCCATCTGTTGGGAATTCTTAGACTGTGTATTCCTGCATGGCAGGGAGTCTGACTTGATGGCCTTTGTGGTCTCTTCCAGCTCTATGTTTTTATATATTGGGTAATAATGATCACAGGTCAGAAAAGATTTGAATCTAAAAGTGCAGTATTTATTTATTCATTTACAGCATTTATATCCCACTCTTCAGCCAGAAAGGATCCCAGAGTGGCTTATGACAGTAGGAAGCATGTCACCCCTTACAGAGGTATTAACCACATCTGAGGTCTCAGACCATGTCTGGGGTCTCCAGTCCTAACAGACCTAAGATTCCAAAAGAGCATGAATTCAGAGTGTATATGGTAATTTCAAAGCTCCAAGTAACTTGCCTGCATAAGACTGCACAAACTGAAATGTATCCAAAACAGCATGACCAGATAGAACCTTGGTTCTACTTATTTCTGACTCAATCCTAGTGTGTCAATTGGAATTTCTTTATTTCGTCTATTAATATCTCATTTTTATGTCCTACCGTTCAACTAAAGTTGTCCAAGTGGTATGACATTTATAAAATACAGCTGATTTGAATGGGAGCAGACAGGTGTAGGGATTTGAGTGTGCATAACATAAAACAAATTGGTTATGATGAACTTTCAGTTTGAGCTGCCAATCCTGTGAAGAGCAAGATTTTCACTACTCAGAGAAACTGTTTGCCACTCTACTTGTACAGTTGCAGTGGTGAAGTAAGATTTCTTTGGTACCACTGCTGCTACAGAGTAAACCCAAACCTAGCTTCTTTTCTGTGTTTAACTGTCCTGCTTGCATGTTTCTTCTAATATCTCTCCAAACACCTATGACTTTCCTACTGTTACTCCAAAAGCTATCAGGAAAAAAAAAAGATGTTTCCTCCCTTGAAAGCCACAGAAAGCATACAGTTAAATGAAGTACAAGGTTCCCAAACCCAAAAATGATCTTCTAGCCACTCCCTCCCTCTCCCCCCTCTTCTATTTTTCTCTATTTTTTCCCTTGGAGCAGGGCTGATGCTGTCTGCAGTATGTCTTACAGATGGAAAATTAGCCCATGGACCCTCTGTAGTTGTCCACCCAAGTTCTAGATTTAAAGTTTTAGGTTTATAAGAACAGAACAGAAATAGACATGTAAGAAAAATAGTTTGTGAGGAGGATTATTCCTTTCTCTTTTACTGATAGGTGTGAAAATATCCTTGCTTTACTAATACAAACATAAATTTTATGAAAACATTGAAGTCATAGATGTTTTCTGAAGAAAATGGAAATGGCAGCAGGGAAGGAATTGCAAAATACCTATACTTATTTTCATCTCAAACCCAGATTTACTTGCTATGTAAATAATAACAGCACTATAACTAAACTAATGTTAAAGCAAATGTATAAACAAGTGAAAGAAATGGCTAAATGTAGTTTCATAAAGAGACATGAGAGAAGATCAATGTGGAATGTGATTTCAGTTTTTGCAGAAGCTCGTTTCCTATGTAATTTGTTTTATTTAATTGTAAACTCCTAAACTGTGAAAATTTTAAAAAGTTTCCTCATTGTTTATTTTCACATGAAACAAAATGTATCTTATCAGATTGTAGATGAGCTGACTTTTCATTTTTTAAGCACTGTTGAATTTGTACAACCTAGTGGTTTTAATCAATTTGGAACAACAGAAAGAAGTAGATGTCCCTAAGGCTGTGTTAGCCTGTTTCTTAGAAGCTATTGAAGGTGATTAGCAATGCAGTGCTGAAATATTTACGTGCTGGCCATTACAGTAATCTTGAATGATCAGCTTCTTCAGGAAGCTTTCCTGCTTCAGTATTTGTCTTGCTGGCAGTTGCTCATTCATCCGGGTTTGTGAGGTTATGAGTGACTGTGCTCACCTTTTCATCGTGTAAGTAATGATAATAGTACAGTGTTTGCCCTAAGAAGTCACTTATCTTTAAGAAGCGATTCTCTCCTCTCCTATCTTTCTGCATGCCAACTTGCTAGAGAAGTTTCATTTCCCTGGTGACCATAATGACTGGTTCTTATTCTGTCATTACATTCTACTTCAACTAACAATTATTTATAATTCTATCATTTTAATTGTAGAATAAAAATCCATTAAAAAATTTACAGTATTAGCTTCATACGTTAATACTGAGTTTATCACTTTCTGGAAAGTCACAGAGATGGAAATTGGTCAAAAGTCAGGGAAATTGTGATTAAAATATAGTTGTATAATGGATTTTTTTTGATGGTGGGGAGAATGTCACTGCAAGAGCAGAGTTAATACCTGTGCCAGTTAGATTAAAGAAATGTCTGAGTGTATGTGTAATATAGTGGTGCAAAAATATTCCACAATATGTTTACGCGATTTCAGAAATGTTCATTGGGTAGACCTGTATACTATAGCATTATCACATGCTTGTAGCAAACACGTAGTTTGTGAACTGAAACAGATGAATCAGTTCCAGTTTATTTGAACATGTGAATTTCTTGATGGTCAAGAAATTGTGGTTGGCTAAACTTGGTAGCCCACCATTTTGGGTAGTGTCGGTAGCTTTGGAAACTAGTTTTCTGCCTTGTGACCCTCTGGTGATTTTATAGACTACCAGAAATGTAATCAGAACAAAGAAAAATTCAACAGTGACCGGATGTTCAGTTATTTTTAACGTTAAATAATGCAGGGGTTCTCTGCAGGCTATCCAGAAGGTGTATCACTCACTTCTGGAGGCTTCCATGAGAAACAATTCATTCTTCTTTTGCTAGAAAAAAGGTGGTATCCAGGAGACTGGAGGGAATCAATGGCTGCAAAACAGCCATACATTCCCCATTCTTGGTTTTATTTGTATTAACTTTTTTGCTCTAATTTTTAATGCAGTTTCAAAACAGAATGTGTTTCTTCAGTTGACAGCAAATGTTGAAAGAAGTCATATTGAAGTTCCAAATGCATTTTAACGCTTGAATAGTTTAAAGCCATTTAATAAAACTTTCATTTAACATAACATAACCTATAAAATGTTTAACTTGGGAGTTATTTTTGAAATTGTTGGTGAAATAGACAAAGCTGGTCAGGGAAGATAAAGATAAAATTTCGGTGGTAATCTGATGTGCCATTTTGTAACTTCTGTAGAGCCCCTCTGATAACTTTTTTCAATGTGTAAGCACACATAATCTTGAAATGTATCTAAACAGATATGCTAATAGTATAAGACAATGGTTCTGAAATAATCAGGTGGTTTACAGCCTCTTCAGATAATGAATCTGTCTTTACTTACCTATCTGCATTATGGGACACACTTAATATTTTCAATTATATTTGTCTCTTCATTTTGTTTTTCTAAAAGAAAAAGGTGGGGCTGTTGCTAGGGCAAGTTTCTCAAAATGAGGTTAGGAAAAATAAGAGAGCTGAATTGATCAATCCAGGCCAATACTGTCTGTACCAATTGCAAGCATCTCCTGAATTTCCAGCAGAGATCTTTCTCAGCTCTGTCTAGGGGAGGCAGATATTAAACGATTTATTAAACTTTTGCATGCAAAAGATATGGACAGATAGTATATATGAAGCTTAGATAGGGTAGAAGTTAAAAAGAGAGAGAGAAAAAACAAAAATGTAACATAACTGCCATCACTAAAGCACTGGACAATAAAGAGAGTGGTGATTCCCCCCCCCCCCAAATCCTAGAAGAGTCCAAAGATAAATATATTCAACAGTCAGAGGAATATCAGGGAAGAATTCTGTGCAACCTTCTCTCCAACCATATCTAGTCATAATCTCTCCCTCTCTGCCACTTTTCTCCCCAGATGGGGAAGAATACAAATATCCCATTTCTTGGTTTGCTTTCTAATAGTATTCTGTTCTTCACTCACTGTATTGGATCCAATATGTTTTGAAACCATAGTACAACAACGTTTAGTAAGCTGCTATCAGACTGCAGATGAAATGTTCGAGTTTCAGTTCTGTGCCAGTAACAGCCTTGCTACTTTTAATTTATTGAACATGTTAATTTTCTTTTCTTGTTCATTTCCAAGTTTTTAAAGCATCACTAGCTTCAGTGCTCCAGTGAACAAATATATTGGGCATGTTAAATGATACTTTATGAAAATAACTTCAAAAATACTTGTATATTGAGAGTATCCACTGTTTACTAACCCTAACATAGCTAATGGTGGCTTTTGCTAAGCATATTTTCTGTGTTGATTTTTGTTTTGCTTCATTTCCCTATTTTGGAGCTACATAATTAAGAAAATTCTGTCATGTTGCATTTTTAATTTCCAACTAACATACTCTTACCTTTGTTCTTCTTTCCCTTTTGTTGTGGCTGTTGTGTTCCTCATCCCCTCCCCATTTTTTGGCCTGGATGCTTTTGTTTGCTGTACTGCGTACTCAATTGCACTGCATCTTCAGCATCATGGTGAGATCAAAGATTGGCAGGGACCCTCAAGTAAGTGAATGTTTTCTCCTGCCTCGCCTGAAAAGCTGTATTCTCATAAAACTGTATCTTGATGTTATTGGCCTCTTTCACATGTTACTAATATTAGTAAATGCTAAGCATTTTAAAATGAATTCAGAAGCTGAAATAATGGAAAGAGTATAATTTAACTACAGAAATGCTTGTGCATGCTCTCATGCTTTAGCTTAAGGCTGATGTGTGTTAAAAAGATAGTATTCTACTCCAGGTAACACTACTAAAGTATGTACCTTCAAGTCACATGTTGATTTATGGTGACCCCATGAATTTTATAGGGTTTTGGTAGGCAGGGAGTGCTTGAAGTTCGTTTGGTATTGCCTTCCTCTCAATATAGCCTATACTATCTATGTAAAGAATAATGTGAAATTGGGAAGTGCTCTGATGCATTTGAAAATTTTAAAACATAGCATTGGCTTTTTTATATATTATTTTATGTGGAGATATTTAGTCAATACCAGTTGATAGTTTCATGTCAGATTAATACATTTAAACTATTAATAAAAATAGAAAGAATATTTGAAGCAACACAAGTTTCTCTTAGCTTTTATAATTGGATATTATTTTATTACAGTGATGCTTTCAGTTGATTCTTTATATCTTAGCCAGTAATATGAATATTGTTTTAAATCTACCTAAATTTGTTTTTGATTAAGTCAGTAGTTCTGCAGAATAATGGAAGATAATTAGCCCAAACTAGATGTTTTATTAATCATGCTATGTAAAAAACATGCTTGGTACCGACACTGGTGTTTTAATGGAAAAGCAGCTGGATTCAAATCCAGTGTCGCATTCCTTTCTTAATGTACCTCACCACTTTAATATAAAAAATCATAGTGCTCTAATTTTGATGCTGTAGTGGGAGTAAAAATTTACTTTGGAGATAAACAGAAGAAAATAGACTGCTTTCATCCCCTCCTCCATACTATAAGTAAACGAGGTTTAGCTGTTACTGTTGTTAATGCCTTCTCTGATAGCTGACACCATTGAACTGAAGAGCGGTTCTCTTTAACTAATTGAAAAGTGTTAGTATAGTTAGCAAGGTTTGGCAGTTCTTTAGATACACATTAGTTTCTACTGGGAAGTTGTTCTAAGGAATCGTCTATAGATCCCCCACATCACCAATTCCACTGTGTGGCCTTGTGCTTTGAGTGGGTGCTTTTCCCCCTTGAATACCTTCCTCAGCCTCAGAGGAAACCAATGGCAAACCATCTCTGAACAAACCTTGTGAAGAAAATCTAGTGATAGTTTAGAGTTGCCATGAGTCATTTGACTTAAAGGCATATAGTAACAAACATACCATAATGTCATTCAACATGACAAAACTTCTGCATATAAGAAATTTTTCAAAGCGTTTTTTATATGACACAAAGGATCTTCTGTTCAGAGTTTATTCAAATGAGAAACAAATTGTATTAGGCTTGACTGTGTTCTGGGGTCTCCTGTATTTAGCTTTTTCAGTCTTGTCCACATCCTATAGCATCAGTTGTGCTCAGGCACTAATTCAAAATACAGGAAAGTTCAAAAGGGCTTTTGAGGGATTCTCAGGAATTCAGTAGGACAAAAAAAGTGGCAGTAGGGAAGTCCCCCCCCCAAAAAAAAAAAAAAAGGTGAGTGAGCACTTTTCCTTGAATGCTGCCTATGTTTCTAGGGGAGGAAACAAAATTGATGGAGAGGGAAGATTAAATGGAGTATCTTGAAAGAAAACACAGCTGGGTAGCTACAATACTAAGCAAGAGCATTTTGAACTAAAATATCTTACTGAAGTCCTACTTGTTCTTCAGAACATCAGTTTTCTTTTTGGAATTCTTTAGAAGCTGAGGGAGTCACCAGCGTTCTACAGCTGCACAGGAAGGGACATGATAACAACAGAAAAATGTGCTTTTCAAAAAGTGCATAGAGGGGTTCTTATTCCTAAATATAATTGGATGAAATTATTAATTTAAATTTTTCAAATACAGTTAGTTTATAATTTCTCTGTTCTGTAAATTTTTAATTATTAATTTATAAAATAATACTTATCATCTGACAACCTCTGATGGTCTGTCTGTTGCAGAGTTTGCAACATTTAGAGAGGTGAACATTTAGATTCATGTTACCTAATTTGGAGTTTATGGCAACCCTGCAAAAGTTGGCCTCTCTTTAATATCTGTTTTATTACTTCACATTGAAATGAGTACTCATCTGAGCAGTGTAGCAGACATAATGATATCTAGTCAACCAAAATGTACTATTAGGCAATAAAAAGCTACCATGGTTTTCATAATCAGTTTTCATATGTGGTTTCTGTTTTGTTCTCTGACCTGTGTTAGGGACTGCTATGTAGATGAACTGCTTATGGGGAGTAATAGTGAAAATCTGTGTATGCTTTAAATACAAAGTGAACTCTCTTGTTCATAAATGGTATTATGCAAGTTAGGAATCTAAAATTGAACCCAGATTTTAGATGTGCTTCAAGTAGTGCTACTGAAATCAATGTACAAGCTAGTCATGACTTAACATACATTCTCTAAATCTCAGTGGGTCTACTGAATATGATTGAATCTGCATCCGAGCCTGAATTATATTCTTCAGTGAACTGAGATAACCTTGTGTATGCTGTCTTTATTTACACATGTGGCTAATGGAACTATGTGGTTGCTTTTAGCTGCTTAATTACAAGTATCCAAGACTCCACCTCCTAACTAGATTCTTAATTTGAATAGTTTGTTGATCTTCCCACTTCAAGTATGAGACCAAACTAGATATACTACTTATTGTAAATTACTTCCAACACCATCATGTAAATTATTTGGCTATTACTTCAGAGCTTTCAAAATGATTTGGTGTTTAAGGTGTAAGGCAGGGGTGTTAAACTCAATTTCATCTTAGGCTGCATCAGCATTATGGTTGCCCTCAAAGGGCTGGTTGTATCTGTAAGACTATATAATGTATCTACTCTTTTATCATATTTAATAATTGCCTCTGCGTTCGATTATTGCTGGTTTTTAAATTGCCTTCCCTCTGCATCAACTTTTCTTTTCTTGGATATTTTGGGGCTATTTGATCATAGTTTATGGTCCCTATACCTCTGTAAAGTGACATAGAATTGGTGATGTGTGCCACTTTCTGCTCCCCGGACCCTCTCTATGCCTCTTTCTGCCCCCAGACCTTCTCTGTGCCTCATTCTGATCCCCCCGTCCCCTGGCATGGTTATATAATGGCTCTGCCCCCCCCTCCCTTGTGGCTCTTTCTGCCCCCTTGCCCTTCTCTGTACCTGGTGAGCCAGATCCCCACATTGCGGGTCCCTGGCTGCCTGTATTTTGAAGAGGGACCCAGCAGCAACTCTTACAAGCCGCGTGGAGTGTTGCCATGGTAACCTGCAGCAATGCAATGGCAAGACTTGGACAGAGGAGCAGTCAGAAGTAGAAGCAGATTGCAAGTGCTGGCTGCTGGGTCCCTCCTCAGAATACCGGCAGCTGGGGGCGCGCAATGTTGGGGTTAGAGGGAGTGCCGCAGCTGCAGGAGAGGTATGAGGGCCACATGAAATGGCCTGGTGGGCCAGATTCAACCCGCAGGCCTTGTGTTTAACACAGGAGGTGTAAGGCATTTTCTGTTAAAAGCACATTGTGTCCTTTTATAATGCTAGTATGATGCATTATCTATATGAAATTTGGAGTGGAAGATCTATTGAGATATACTAGCGTTAGTAGATTCCTGTTCCATTATGTCTCAGAGTATCTTCTAACTCAACTTCCACTCATTGAGAGGAAAACTGTAAGTCATTTATCACTGTTTGTACAAATGGTGGGGCCTTAATTCTCAGAATATGAAGATCTCTGCTTCTTGAGAAGATTCTGGGGGAATGTAAAGCTTGGAAACTGACTGAGAAACATATAAGACATTGCCACTGGTTCATGTGACCTGATGTTTTGGTTTGTTTAGGTCTACAGTTTCCTCTTGAGGATACAGTTTTTTTTAGCTGTAGATTTAAGGACTCACCAGGTCATTAAGTTTACTCTGCCACTTCCAGCACATGTGGGGAAAATGTAGCAAGTTTCTTCAACACATAAACATCTCTTTTACACCACAATAAGCTTGACTGTTAGATTTAGAGAAGCAATCAGAGCAATACATGGCAGTTTCAGTGTTCGTCATGTAGGATTTCTAAAGAAAATATTCTTTTGTGTCCTGTAAGGAAACTGATATGTATAGGTTTGGGTTTTTTAAAGGAGATATTACAGAATGCTAATACTGAAAATTGTGATATTTTCCAAGGGCTCAGTATTCCTTGATAAAGAAAACCCTGTGAAATTCATGGGGTTGCCATAAGTCAACAGGCAACTCGAAGGCACATAGATGCATGCTCACACACATGTTTAATAATATATTTGAAAAAATGAAGCTTGTGCTTCAGTAATGGAACCTCTGGAGGGCAGTGTGACTGTGTGAAAGATTAGAGGTGAGAAAAATTGCTGCTGAAGTAACTATGCAGGAGGAAATGACCTAACATTGGAATATTTAATTCTTAGTGATTGGTACAAAAAGGCAGCAGTATCTCAGAAATAAACATATTTTTTATGAACTGGATTTCAAGCTGATGCTCTACAAAATTTGTCATTTTTAATGCAATTTTTAACTGCATATGAGAAAACATGAAGGATTAATGTGACTTGTTAAAAGTTTACTTTTTTGTAAACCTTTTACAGGAATAGATCTTTTGACATGCAAGCAGCTGTTCTCCCAACTTAAACTTTAGAAATTAAATATCAAGAAGATTTTATATTAAAGATTATTAACAATATGAGTACTAAAATTATAAAGGTAATACTGTGCTAATGTTTCTGAGATATCAGAGTTAGCCTTTATTGTTCATATTGAGCAATCACTTTATTAGAACCTGGAATCCTGTGAAGAACTACGTTTCTTCTCTGAAACAGTGACATAGGAGCTACTGCAATGTGTGTGTCTCCAAGACCATGTGGGAAATGTCAGTGCTATGGCCCTTTGCCATACCAGTGTCGCCCAAAATTTATGGGATTCATGGATGTGAAGACCCTGTGTAATATGTTAATGATGTATGGGCTTAATCTCTTGAGGTTATCAGAATAATAATATGGAAGGGTCATGTGCTTTAGCAGATGCATCGTTAACCTTACAAGCTCTAGAAGAGACCCCTGGCATTTTACTAACAGAATGCTTTGGGAAATGAAGGGTAGCTAGTGTATTCAGAAGGGGAAATGCCTGCCTCTATTAGAAAAAGTCTTGTCTGAGTAAGTAGAAAAGGGAATAGCCATGGATGTGTGTGCAGGATATGCTTCTGATCAGTGGTATCGTGATTGATCCTGACTACCTCATAGGCTATTGCTTGCTATTTTCTGGAAGTTGTTTTGCTCACATTTGTGTGTTAAAGAGGCTTCCTTAAATCCGTGAACTGTCTTTTCTGTCCAATCCTGGATCCAGCAAAGCGTTCTTTTCCTTATGTTGAACACCTAATACGGCCTCCTCCCTTAGTCTCTCTCTTCCTTTTTCTTTACCCCCCCCGCCTGTTAACTTTACTTCCCCATCTGAAGGTGCCTTGCTTCCTCCTCAGCCCCCCCTTTTTTCTCCCTTAATACTATGTGTGCTTGGAACTGCTTCCTAGAATACCTGTGTGATGCCACATCTCTTATTGTTATGTCGTGTGCCTTCAAGTCATTTTCTGCTTGTGGTCATCCTAAGATGAATCTATAACAGGGTTTTCTGGGGACTGAGAGTGTATAATGCGCCCAAAGTCACCCAGTAGATTTCCATGGCTGAACAGGGAATTGAACCTTGGTTTCCAGGGTCATAGTCCAATGCTCAAACTACTACACTGCTTACTTTCTTAAAAACCAAGCTTTCCTGTGAAGCCTTTGGCACACACCCTTAGTTCCCATGCCCTGGTATAGTTCAGCTTAAAGAAAGTACATTTCTGCTGCTTGGGATCACAGGTGTTAGGTCCTCAGAGCAGGGGTCTATTGCCTTTAACTTGATAAAGAACTGTGCACACTGGTGCTTCTACAGTAGTAGTAAAGATAAAAAATAATAAAGAATAATCCATTGTTTTCCAGCCGTAGTAACAAGCAATGATGAATCTCATGCTCAGACTCCAGGAAAAATGAGTCAGCGTCCAGGAAAAGAAGGATATCTTACTCCAACCAAAGAACTATACCAGCCATCACTCAGTCCAGGAACAATCCATGGCCACGGTAAGAAGCATTTCATTATGGTTCTTTGGGCCACACAGATTAATTTAATGTCCTTCTGATAACTTTACTTTTCTGGTTTGGACATAACTATAAATTGTGGTTAGAAGCTTCTTGGCTTGGTCACAGCATAAACAGCTAAGTGAAGGGGCAGCAGACAAGGGCAACATGTTCATATATTAGCTTATTAAAGGAATTGTTGGTTCTCAGAATCAAGCCACTGACACGGAGCCACTCAAAATTCCACTTACCTCAAAAAGAATGAACACTATAATCCTTTAAAATAGGGTATTTGCGCCTTGGCATTCTCCTTTTAGATTTACTGTAATTTATAAACTTTTTTCAGTATAAGTAGCAACTGTAAAACAGGTGTAGCCAACTGTGATAGCTACAAGAACCAACTGCCCTTCCTGGATCCATGGTGGGTCATATTGTTCAATGTTTGGCTGAAAATCAATTAAACGTTGCTCCCAGAATTCTATTTTTATTGTGATTTCTGGGTATGGGGATGAGGTCAAACAAACTTTCTTACTGTAGTTTCTAGTCCGAACTTATGGGATATTAAATATCGTTTGATATCAAGAATTTGGCCTTCACTACCCATTCCTCTCCACGTGCTTGCGAGGCCCCATGACAAGCACGCACACAGGCGCGGCCGAAAATAGCTGAACCATTCAAAAACAAACCAGGCAGGCCAGTAATTGCCGATTGCCGCTTTAGGAGACCTCCAGGCAAGTACCTTTTTAAGATCACATTATGTATGCACGTTGTTTACAAAAGATCCCCTGCCCCGAGCAGGCAGCTTGACGAGCGGACTATCCAACTCTCAAGCACTCCGCATTTGCATACTGTCTACGCTATTGACAACGCTGTCATAATTCAGTCATCTAAAGTACTGACCTTTCGGAGGCTTTGTCTCCAGCCCAAAATCCATTGTTTTGCCCGGGAGCGGACTAGCCTACAGGCACATTTTCCCCTATAAGAACCCCTGAGTTTGAGCGTCTCATCGGATCGCTCGTGACTTGCCTTCTGACTTGCTGCTGCTCCGTTTGACGAGCCTCCCCTCAGCCTCCACATGCTGAGAATCTACGCTCCCAAGCTTCTTTCCTTCCACCAGGCTACAGAATCAGGTGCAGTATTTCCCCGAAAATCCTCCAGAAAATCCCCTATCTATTTTCCCCTCTTTATTTCCTTAGGACTGTGTGCGTGGCTGCGCAATTGTGCAGTATTTCTTAATTTTCTAAGTGAGTGAGTGTGTACGTTTGCTGTGACTTTATAAATAAAGGAAAACAATTATCAGTTACTTCAGTTTGATTATTGACTCGGGCTGACCCTGTAGACACTGGGTAAAAGATCTTGCTACGTTGCCCTGCCTCTCGCATTGCTAACTGGTACTCTAGCTAATTCCCATTCCCCATTATTTTGAGCACATTGAGGTGTCCCTCACGGGACCCCCAGAAATCAGGGTAACAACTTGCTGTTCCTGAAGGCCTCCAGCAATTGGCATTGACAATTTTGGGCTATTTGAGGGCTGAATTTTGCCTGAAAAAAAAATTGAAGCAAAGTAAAGAGGCTTTGGAGATTTGGAACAGTTTGGAGGGCTATAAAAAGAGACAGTGAAGGAAAGAGAGAGAGAGAGAGATGCCTCCACATGTGGTTTGCAGATCTTATTTTCCCAGTCTGTGCTTTAGGTTGTATTAGAATGACTGTCAGTGGGAACAAAAAGCCAAGTTTGTTTGCTGAATAAATTACTATTACAGTTGATCTCCCATTTTTGCAGAGTTTAGGGGCACAGGATGCCTGTGAAAGTGGAAAAACTGTGAGTACTGTAAACCTCCCAAACCATATTGAACACACACACACACACACACACACACACACACAGAAGTACCTGTACTGCTAGGGTGGTTGGGCCTCCTCACACATGCATTCCCTCACTCTCATGACAGGAGAGCAGGAAGGGGATGGGATGGGTGGGGCAGCAGGAGGGAGAAAAGGCATACCTACCCCATCTCCTTCTAAGTGAGTGAATGTGTGCACTTGACCTCCTCCCACCCCTTCTCCTCTCCTACCTGTGCATGTGAACAAGTGAGCAAATGTGTGCACCCTGATATCCCATACTCTTCCCCTCTGACCACCGACTGTGAGTGAGGGAAAGCACACGTGGCTGGCCCCAGCCACCCCACCAGTTTGATTTCCTCACAGTAACAGCAGTGTTGTCAAAGTCCCCATTAAAAATGCTGTAGGGCAGCAGCAGAGGCAGTGGCAAGTATAGTAATTTACAAATAATCCAGTCCTCAAATGCTTAACCCACAAATGTGGAAGGCCAAATGTAATTATGCTCTAAGGCTGCAATCCCATGCATATCATTCTATGAGTAAACAACCACTGACTATAACAGTGCTTCCTATAAGCAAAGATGCCGTAAGCATTTCATGTATATTGATTTGGATATGTGGATTATATGACTTGAATCTGAAAAACTGATTTCTTTTAATAACGATTAAGGTAAAATAGGCCAAACTCTACTCATGGACCATGAAACTTAATCGCAATGTAGGGTTCAGACCCCATAAGCTGCAGTTAATAATAAAAAAGGAATGTGAAAATTTTGCTCTCAGCTGAGCTGAAGCAGAGGTGGTGTATATGCACACTGGGAACGGTTATATTCATTTTAATTGTGATGAAAGTTACTATGGTATGGGGCAACTTTTGTTCTGTCTTTCTGAGCACTGATCAATGAGAAGTCTTAGCTTGGGCTCCTGGAGAATTATGCTGTGGTGCTCATTTTCTGCAGCAGAGTTAATATATAGGAGTTTTCTAAGCAAAGTGCAAGTTGGATAAATTAGCAAAGATAATGTAAGAATGTTCAGTAAACTTCCAAATTCAAAACGACATTGGTTCCATTTCTTCATCATTTTGTAGTGAAATATTAGTTGTGAAGAAGCTTTGTGTTAGAGAGTATTTTGCTGAGATAATATTTGTTGATAACTTTATTAGCCACATACCCCTGCATTTTATATTTTCTGCATTGTAGTTTTTAACTTGCAGGGTCCTCTGGATAAAGACTTCTTGTTTTATGATGATAGCTTGTAAAGTTTTATGTAAAGTGTAATGTGCATTGGTGCTATATAAATAATCTTATAGATGTTACACAGGATATCTGAGTGCATACATTAATGTTGTATGTTTGTTTTCTGTTAATTTTTAGATGAAGCTTTCAAAGAATGAACAGTTAAAGGAAGCTTAGACTTTTTGTTTGTTCTTATTGTCATATACCTTTAAGTCAGCAGCACCTTTATGATGGCCCTACTATAAGATTTTCTTGGCAAGCTTTAGTTGGAGGAGGTTTGCCATTCTTCTCCTCTAAGGCTGGAGTGTGACAAATGCTATTCCATGGCTGTGCATGGATTTGAACCTTGGTCTGTAACAATCTTAGTCCAGCACTCAAGAACAAGTTGCAAATAGTTTCCTATGTTTACTCAACATTTCAGAACTTTAGAATATTGTTTCTGTTTTCTGGCTTCATTTACAATTTTAGTAACCACGATGATGTGGCATGCTGTCAGGCATCATTTCAGTGCCCTTTTTTCATGCTAGAATTAAGGTTTGGTGTGATCCTGTTTTAAAAATAGTGGTCCTATTGGGGGTATGGACCAGCAAACGTAATTTCATACTGGACTAATCAATCACCCAGCTAATAACATTTTTGCAAGATTTGTAAACTACAGCTGTCATTGTCACCTGGTAGTACTTAAAGTTGCTAGTCTCTGGTTCTGCTTCAGAACTGCTACTAATCCTGGACAACGCTGCTCCCCCTTATGCTTCCAAGTCCATGATTTTTATGCATAAATGGCTCTTGGCAAGTTTCCAAATACAAGGCCCTTAAGGAAGAGTTTAAGCAGAAAAGTAGAATACTCAGTATACAAACAGTTTAGAACAAAATTCTTGCCTTTGTTTGCACATTGGATTGGATTAGATTTAACACAGCGGAAACTCAGGTTTAGAACGTATTGTTCTAAGTGCCGTGTTTAGATTCTAAGCCTGAAGGAGTTTGATAAGTGCTAGTGGGGCAGGTTCAGCTTGGCCTCATTTTTATACTTGATATGATAATGCTAGCAGTAACATTCCTGGAGCTGGTATGCATTGGAATGTCCCTGAAATACTCCAGCATGAATATCCTTTTGAACTGTACAAGGCCTTTCAGAATTCTAAGCTTCATGCATTGCTGATTGCCAAAAAGGCTAGTACACTGACGTTGGAAATACACAAAATCAATATTTATACACCAATGAACACTAAATCTAACCATTCTATCCATGTTGGAGCACATGGCATATTACCAACATCATGTAGATTCTTATTTACCTACCATCCTCCCTCTACATTCCCAGGTTTGACCTTCACAAATTTGATTATTTACAAGGCACTCGCTTGCCTTCCCCCCATTTTTCCCCTCCCATTCCCTTGCCTTTTGCCTGAGCACACATGCCTTCCTTCTCCATGCCCAGGCAAAAGGCAAGCAAATGGCAGCGAGGACCCCACACACACAGAAGGCATTTTTGTGCCTCCCCTCCATTCTCCCCCTTCCATTCTCTTGCTTTTTTTGTCTGGGGGCAGAGAAGAAAGGCAGCGTGCTCCAGCAAAAGGCAAGGAAATGGGAAGAGGAGAATGGGGTGGAGGCACATGCATGTCTTCTCTTCACGCAGGACCACGCCTTGTCATTCCTTTGCCTTTTGTCTGAGCACATGGAAGAAAGGCACCCCGAACTTCGTGAAAATGGAGGGGCCACTGTATATGGATAGTATGAAGTTATACATATAGTGTATGGCATGTTTTTCATGGTAAACCCATTGATTTATCTTCTCTGATTGCTGATAGCATTATATTCTCTACCAATTCCCCCTTGAGTTGGTTCATGTTTATGTTCCGTTTATCTCATAAACTACTAAAACAATTATAATACAATGTAAATAAATGTTAAAGCTCTAAAGTCATATTGTAATGTTCTCTAGTACTTTTTGATATGCAGTTTCGTTTTACTGCTTTCTAGTTGCATCCAACTTTTTACATTAGAAAACTTTGCAAATGTTACTAAATTGTTTGGAATTAAACCAGCAGAAAACCTGATTCTGTTTTTTGAACACATGATATATTAACTTTAATCTACTAACTAGATGATCTACTGAATGGGAATAATCCAGAATGGATTAATAGCTGAATGTGACAAACTATTATCAGTGTGCATTGCATCAAAGAAAACCTGTATATCTGATTGCTCTGTCATGTGATCCTGCAATTTTGACTGTGCAGTTGGCCCTACACATTTGCAGGGGTTGGGGTGCAGGACTGCTGTAAAAGTGGAAAAACCATGAATATTGTAAACATCCCAAACTGTGTTTAACACAGAAAAAGTACCTGTACTGGTGAGATGAGACTGGCCTGACTATTACCCCAAATTGTGTGTAACTGGGGTCCATCCACAATGCAGATGCCTCTGTGAAACATTGGGGAATGTTAGGTCAAAGAGGAGCACTGTGGGAGATCTTTTACACCTGTGTATACTGGTACTAGTGCAGGGAAGAACCAGATGAAGATTCAAAAGTAAGCTTGTTCGTTTTATTTGGGGAATTCACAGTCGCACACACAGAACATCCAAGCAGTCTCACAATCACACAAGGCTAACTGAAGGAAAAGAGAGGAAAAGTTTGGATAGCAAGAGTTTAGGGCGAAGTCAATGATATTTACCAATCCAGAGAGAAGCAAAGAAGCAATCGTGGCTTAGGCTAAAAGTCCAAGGATAGTACAAACTGGAAATTGGAGTGGTGGAGTGACAGCAAGTATATAAAAAGTACTATGAGATGCCTAGTCCAAAGTCAGGGTTTATATACCCTATTTCTGCCTGGAGGGCGAAGGTGCTACTGACTCCTTGGCAGAATAAACAGTGGTGTCCAGAGAGTGGGCAATGGAGTCTGGAATGAGCTATTGGCCTTAGCATTAGGTGACAAAGGACTAATGGAAATTGTGATAGCTCTTTGATTTCTGGGAGGAAAGGGAATAAAAGAAGACGTTGCCAGGGAGTGGGAAGAGGGTTGAAGATCATTAGTTCAGTTTCTGGAGGTTGAGTTGTTGACAGACATTGCAAGTCCATTGTCACTGGACCTCCCTGATGATTTCCTAATGATGCCTTGAGGTCCTGTCTGACCTAGTTTTCTCATATGTTTGGCCAGTCATTCCTTTTAGCCAGTGTGGCCATGTAGGCATAGCAATGTATAATTTATATTTATGCCAATTAATATTTGCCAGTTAAACCATATCAAAGGGTTGGAGTGTATGGGCTGGTAACGCAACCACATGCATGTTTCCTTGCTCATTCACTTGCGTGGACAGGAAAGAAGGAAGGGGTTCGAATGGGGGGGGCGGGACAAAGGAGATGTTTATCCCATCTCTTTTCCCTGTCCTGCCCGAATGAGTAAGTGAGGGAATGCATGTGGACACCCACCTCATCCTCTTCCCCTTCCCTGCCTGTGAGGAAGTGAGGGAATGTCCACACCCTTCTATCCATCCCTTCCCTTCCTTCAGGCTGTGAACAAGGGAACATATGTGCAGCCAGGCCTTGCCAAAACCCTCCAGTTTGGTTTCCTTCCAGTAACACTAGTGTTATTGAGGTCTCTGTTAAAAATCAAATAAGGCAGCAGCAGAGGTGGTGGCAAATACAGTAATCTGCAAATAATTGAACCTACAAATGCTTAACCTGCAAATGTAGAGGGCTGACTTCAACTTCACAAGTAAGGAAAATGCTTGTAATATTACTTCAGGAAGAATTGTGATGGTCAAGTAACGTGTGAAGGCGTAAAAGGAAAGAATTCAAGAGTGAAGGAACTTTTACATTGTTGTTGCCTTTATCTGCAACAGTATGGAAACAGTTTATCTGCAACAGTATGGAAAAATGCAGTCTATATGAGAATTCAGGAGTTTTGCCTCATATTTTCAAAGGCTTTAAGGTATGTTAGCACAGCTGTTACAAATTATGGTATTTAATAAATCTTAATGACAAAATATAGGATTGTGGAGGGGAATAAAATGTGTGTTATATACATCATTGGAGTAGTGAAACAGAAAAATAATGCCATTTTCCTGCTACAAGGATGCTTGGGAAGGTCTCCTTTCTGGGATATCAGAATGGCTCAGGTGACCACACTATTTGAAAATCTGAAACTTTGTGTACATTTGTTTGAAAACATCTTGATGGCTACAGCAATAAAGTGGAGGAACATTTGTACACCTATCTTCAAGTTAGGCAATAAGAATGTGCCTCAGAATGATAAAAGGTGGTGTAGCACAGCCACTCAAAGGTCTCTGAATCTTAAAATTTCACAAAAACTGTTTTAAAGGCAGTTTTCATGTATGAAAAGCACACACTTTTTAATTCTTAATCTGAAATGTTAAGCAACCACATACTTATAAAATGCAATAGTTGTAGGAGTTCAGTTGAAAAACAAACGAAATATTGAAATGGGGAGAATATTTGCAAGCTCAGAGGAGCACAAAGGGCCAGTTATACAGCAGCTTCTCATTATTGGATCCCCTTCACAACTTGTAACTGACAAAACAAAGCACATTTTAACGAGCATCAAGATTTTCCCAAGCTGTGAAGGCAAATACCCATTTTCCCACTCAGGTGACAGATGCCTCTGTGGGATCAAAGGACTTTCTGTCAGCAGATGAACGTCCTTTCCTTAACAAATTTGTTAATGGTCTCTTCGTAAAAACTGCCTTGAACTTCTTTAAGGAGTAAGAGGGCAACAAACGTGTTCTTCTCTGTTTATAGGCATTAGCCAGACATCTCTGCTGTATTCAAAAACAGCTCAAATCAAAAACAGCTCAAATCACACTGTGTAACTTCTAATTGTACAATTTCAAATGCAGAGGAAAACAACCATCTGCAGAGTTATCCTTCCTTGTTTGGCAACAGAAGATGGATCTCAAAATTCAGGGATAGTGTAAAGTTCATTATTAGAGACTATATTACAGGGGGCATCCTCACCTTTTAAATGTGAATCTGCCCTATCACATACAGATCTTGGTTGTGATGGTGGGTCTGATTTTCAGAGCAAGGCATCACTTGACTGAATTCTTTTAAACCTCCAGCTTGCTTTTCTAAACCTGTGGCTTATTTCTCTGCAGATCACCCATTCTTGGGCTGCTCACCAATAGAAGATGTAGATCCTGGGATGGTGAGGCAGTGGAAAAGCAAGCATTTGGTACAGGAAGAATCTTTTCTTCTTATTCTCATGCTCCTTTTGTTCTTAAAATCAGCTCAACCCCTTCATATGTGATTTGCATTGCAATCTTAGGCACATTTACTCAGTTGTAAGTTCTGTTCAGTTTCAGAGGGTAAACTTGAAGGTAAACATGCACCTGATTGTAGCTGAAACCTGCTTCTGTCATCATCACATCTGGTTTGGGACTCCAACATTAACACCAATAACCTTTTAAATAGCTATTTTCCATCAAGCATTAAAGGAGGGAAGTGCAATTTAACCTGGCCTGTTAGAGATCCCAACTGAACCCACAAAAGGTCTAGAGGATGATCCCTAGCATAAAATCCTTATCCTACTCATATTGCTATTGGAGAAAGCCAGGTAGGATGAGAGGGTAAACTCAGTTATCAGAGGCTGGAGATAACGGGGAGGTCACAAATACTGTGAATTAAAAACATAATTACCAATACATAAAACATAATTACCAAGACCGCTGTCAATGAATCTTCCCAGCTGACAGAGGGTTTTGTTGTTTTTGTTTTTTTTAATATTCTGACAGTTAAACAGTCAACTTACACTTAGTTTCAATACCTTAAGTGGATGATTTCACTTCTTTTTCTTTTGTACCTTCATGCATTTTACGATACCCTTTAATAAACATAGTACAAAAACTATGCTTCATCTTTTAAATTCATAAACCCCAGACTTTTTATTGGAAACTAAAAGAGTCTTGATTTGTATTAATTTTCAGCATTTGGATTAACAGTGGAGCAGACTTATAATGAACAGATTCACTGATCACTAGTGGTAAGCAGTGCTCCTCAGCTGACCACTGGTAACTCAGGAAATAAGTTTTTCAGTAGTTCCTCCATGAAGATGAATCTGTCCCTTTCAAAATAATTTGAAAAATCAAATCTATCGGAAATGGTCTTCTCCTACGAAGCCACTAACAGTAACCTCTTGGATTTCTGCAAGAATGTTTTAAATGAAGCCTTTTGTAACCAATTAAAAGTAATTTAAGATTAAAAAAACTCAGTGAATTTTTTTTGGCCCAAGTATGAATCATCGTTATTTACATTTTTTTTCTTGCCTTAAAGATGAGCCGTACAGAAGGTTGTACTCCAAGTTAAAGCCATGCGAAAACTACTAAAACATCATTCTACGGTCTTCTTTAAGAAGAGAGGTTAAAAAATGTGTGTCATTTGAGGATCATACAACATATGATAAAGTAAATGAAAAGGGAACTTCAATAATGCTCAGACTATAGGTTACTTCACATGTTCCTGGGCCATGATAAGGCAAATCTTGCTCAAAAGAAGACAGAACAGGAGGGAGATTTAGGTGACTTTTACTGATTTTCCCTGTTCCCCTTGTAGTCTTCTATATCATGTGCTTCTGAAGGGTCCCTCCCTCCTCTGCAACAGAACAGATTTTTTTTTCTTTTTGGTGGGAAGAGGCTTTCAGAGGAAAGCAGGGAGAGTGGGAATTGGTGCAAATTACCTCCTTGTTCCATTGACACAAGTCTTGTCAGCAAATGGATACCATTGGGTACATAATCCACAGTTTGAGATGTTTCTAAAGCACCTGCCTGTTGGATTCCTTGATACCTAGGTTGAGAGGTATCTGCCAGATTTCATTATGCAGCATTGTTATTAGGAACATCAACAGAGATGCATGAGAATGCATAAGTGCGGGTGGTGTTGCGATACTGTGCCCTTCCTCTGTATGTGATCACTTAACCCTGGGTATATGAGAAACAGGACTTTTGTTTTTGGCCTATTGTGTGTTAATGTAAAAAAAAAACCAAGAAAACAACGTATTTTCAACAAAGCTTTCATTGAGAATGAGTTTTAGCCAGATTGACCCATTTGAGTCTAATCTGTTGTCCTTGGCAATTCAGAGGTCTTACTTGGGCTAAAATAACTGAAACCTGAGCAGTCAACAAGTGTGTGGGAGGAGCCGCAGAACAGAGCAGTTAGAGATCCAAGCGAGACGTAATAAGCTGCAGGCTGCTTTTAGAAAAAGTGCTTCGGCTGCAACCTGATGTACTGAAAGGAATTGTGCTTCAGTTGAGCCTGCTTTTAATACTATCAAGCCTAGAGTATTAGTTTTTCTGTTGTAAAACATTTTGCTGCTGTTGTAATATAAACTGCTTTGTGTTTTGGATGTCCATTCTGTGAAGTGAATACATCTTTGAAGGTAGGTATACCTTTAAAGATGGTTTTGTTTTTCCCAGAGAATAAAGAGTCAGATCAGCAACTGGTGCTATCTAAATTGGATATTCTGCAGCTGTAACTTGGCAGCTACAAGTAGCTCCCTGTATTTTCCAAATACATTTTGTTGAGAAGGAGCATGTGTCACTGATATGGGTAGGTAATGTGCAGTTATTTAGGTTCCTTTTTAGATAGCTTTGCTGAGGTAACAAGACTGTGTAGCATTCCTAGTAAACAGACCTCTTCTTCCTCTACTCGTGCATGCACTCTCTCTCTCTCTCACACACACACACACCCTCTCTTGTGTCATCTTTCCCTTCTTACTCTGTCTTCTCTAGAGGTAGCTACATTTGTGAGCCAGTTCAGGTACCCTAAATGTCTGAATTTTGCAAATGTCTGGTATATCAACAAAGGCTTTTCATATTAAATATGCAGTGCTATCTGAAGACTGTCCTTATTTAGCTCAGTTTTTCTCTAGGAATTACAGTGCACCCTCTTCTCGAGCAATTTCCATGCATGAATGTGAGGCCGCATGAAGTGTTGCATCCTATTATAGTCGATGGACATGATGAGCACATACCCACGCTGCCCCAGGTGCATGCACATTGTGCCCATTGACTACTATAGGATGCAGTGCTCACATTTTTTTGTTTTACACTGGGGGGTCCTGGAACTGAACCCCTGCATGTATGGTGGGCACACTGTATTCCACTTGTTTGTTGCAAGTAATGTGATGAGGATATTAACATGCCTTTTTAGTGTTACACTAAATGTTAGTACTTTTCAATCCAAAAAAAAAAAGTACTGATATGGGAATTACAAGAGACATATATATATTTGTTTGTATACATATGCTTGTGTGTGCACATACACATGTGTATTATTACTAGATCTAGGTATATATGTTTAGTGTATGTTGTACACACTGTGTGTATGCATATGCTTTGTTATAATTATCACTGTAGTAAAAATACGTCAAGTACTGATGGAGTACAGACTCATCTGAGTAGCTATCAGGAACATGAGGTTGGTGCATTTCCGAAATAAATTCAATGCTTAAGTTAAACATCTTAAAAATAACATTAGTTCCTGGCCTTGACTGAAGATTAGGAAGTTAATACCAAGCTAGCTAATTAACTGCAAATGGTTAAATTTGTAGTTAGTTTCCCATAGTTTTCTTACCTAGAGGGGTAGGTGGTTCTTACAAGAATATTCATAGCTAAAATTTGAGTTGCAAGTGAAATATGATGTTCAGCAACAGCCTTTTCTGGAGAATTACTTTTAGTACATTGACCTCTAACATAAATGAAATAATATGCAAAAACATTTTTCAAACTGGTTTTAATTTGACTATTTAAATACATCAGAAGCTTGCAGCATTTTCAGATTTATTGATTTTTCTAACCATGTTTAAAGGAATAAAAGAAAAATATAAATTAGCAAAGCTTTAGGTTCAATAAAACGAAAGTCATTTTTAGTTGCACCCATGCTAATTAGGTTGCAAAAACTTTTGTAGTAGTTTTCTTTATCGTTCAAGCTTTGCAACCTTAGATTTAGGCATTTTGCATTCTTTCCCATTCTTGTAGCCAAGAATCTTGCTCCATTTTAAGGATCCTGGTCCAGTCGTGACATACACTGATTAATAACCTTTTATGACAGAAGTCTAGTACTCTTTTTCTTTCCTTTTCCCAGTCTCTTTATATTCTATAAGTACTTTTTTTTCTGTTTAGGCATCATTAGTCTGTATTAGAAAATCCCCTATTGGTCATTAGCTGAGCACTGTGTGCGTGCGTCCCTTCAAGTCAGCTGTTGACCTGTGGTGGTCCCATGAATTTCATAGGGTTTTCTTAGACAAGGAATATCCAGAGGTGGTTTTGATAGTTCCTTCATCTGAAATACAGACTATAGCATCTGGTATTTGTTGGCAGTCTCCCGTCCAAGTACTAACCAACACTGATCCTGCTCCCAAGATCAGTTGAAACTGGTGTCTTTAGGGTATATAATTACTCTCTTCATAATAATGATTCTGAAAGATATCAGTCATCTGAGTGGTTAAAGGGGTTACTTCCATTATTATTTCTAGTGATCACTCCAAAAACCTATTTACTTGAAACTGTTGGCTTTTTCTGCATAGAAGTGTTAATGTCCATCAGCTGTATTTCCATATATTGTAAAGATACACTTTAGACAATAGATATGCACATGTATTTCCATTGTGATTTCTGTGAAACTTCTCTGACTCAATTACACTTTCAGTTTTATGAGTATTTGAATCAGTAGTCTTTTTTTTTCTTTAATGATCAAACTCCTGTTTGGGAAGAATGAAACATTTTTCATTGCCCAAGTTACCATATTGTGTTGTTAAAATCTTTTAATGTGAGCTGTCTTTTTATTGGCATGAACCATGTTTATTCTGTGAGAGTTCAGGAACTACTCTTTCCCTTAGAGGACTACAGTGATTGAGATCTCAAATATTCATTGGAATCTCTCATGGGGATATAGGTGGTGAAGAACATTCCTTGTTGGAAAGCTGCTCCACAAGATCTGTCTTTGTTTTCTCCCCTGTTCAACCATGAAACAGAGAAGGAGCAGCATTTTTCTTTTTCTTTTTTAGAAAAAGATGTTTGTGCTATGAAAGAATGGTTGGGGCTCAAATGTTCTTCAGTGCTAAAAAGTCTGCAAAGAGAACTCCAGATTGGAATGGGAAATATATCATGGAGTAGGAATATGTCATTGCTATAAATCACATTATATTTGGTTCCTTCTATATTCCTGATGCATTGGCTGAATAGAAGGGTGGAGTAATAAATGGGCAAAACATTGGAACTAATAAAGAAATTAGAAGAAGAAGAAAATCAAAGATGAATTTGAATTGAGCCTGGAATTTGGGACCAAGAGCAGAAACTAAGAACAGGATGAAAAGGCACTGATACGGGAAATGGGTGAGAGAAAATTAAAAGGTTTGACAATGAAATGGAGTGACATATACAAAATTACTCTCTGGTGGCAGAAATTGCTACAAGAAGGATGTCTATAAAAATTCTTCACAGTGTATAAGAAATACTTCACTCTTATTGAAAATTCCTAAGATTGAGAAGTGATGTCTCTTTACTATAGGCATTGGGAATTCTGTGGACTTGACAAATTTTGTCCAACATCAACTCACATCAGTCCTGGCAAGTACAGCCTATTTTTTGAGACCACAGGAGATGTAGTTGAACCTGGAAGTAACACATTTACCTGTCCCATAGTTTGGACTCAAAGCTTCTCTTCTCAATAAATGTTTCATTTATGTCAAGATTATACCATTTTAGACTTCAGGTAGAGGCTATACGATTAAATGCTGCACAGTACCAAAAAAAGATGCACATATAAGTCTGGATATTGCAGAGAAAGTCTTCTAGTACAGACTTTGTCCTTATACAGTAGATTCTATGTCTACTAGCTTTCTTTCATGGAGAAACATTCTATCTTAGTTACAGACAAGTCTTTTTAAAAAGTGGTACAGCCCAAACACAGGTTTACAACTCAGTGAGAACTAGGTCTGAATGTGATGCTACTCTGCCTTCACGAGGAAGTGTGCCAAATCCCAGGTGATTAGAGGCCTCTTCAAGCAGAAATAAGGTCCAGTATAAAGGGGATTAGTTTGTAATCTCCAGTATAAAATAGCATATGGGAGGAAGACCCCAGAAAATATTCATACTCTAGCATAGATATATAATGAAATTTTTGTGCTTAAGAATATGAATTTAAATATATTGCTTGATGTAATAGTTATCTTTGTAATCCAAATATTGCCTAAAGAAAGTTGAACTAAAATATTATCCATTGAAATATTAGAGGCATATGCTGATTTTGCTTTATCCACATGTATTCTGAATTTTAAATGTTTACGATAATGGTTTCAAACACAACCCTTCTTGAATCTTTTTCTTCTTTCATATTAAATAAGCATCTATTTCTTAGGATAACAAGAATGTGAGCAGGGACACTTACCAGAAAGGATCAGAGGGAGGTATGCTTAACCTTCCCAAGTCTGCTGATGTTTCTCACTCATGTTGTGTCAAGTCAGTTTCCCAGGCACATGTCCTGTTTCCCAGCCTGTCTTGGGAAATACATATTAATAATGACTGAGGGACTTGTATGGTGGAATTAGTGTGTTGAAAGTCGGATAACTACTAGTCCCCTACCCATTGATTCTGCCCTGTAGTTGCCCACCCACCTACTTTAGTTACTAAGGAAACCATTGTTTCTCTTGCAATGTGTAGTTCTGTCCTTAAATCCCAACAGTTGAGAATAGCTTCTGCCTGTGTATGTGTGTATTAGAATTATAATGTGTGTCATTATAATAATCCACACAGCTGAAATGTATTTTATGAATAGCATATTTTTATGTCATAAAAAGTGGAATACCATAAGAGCATTTGTGATACAAAAGTTATGACAAAAGACTGGGTGCCTGAGAAGTGAAATAGCTCCCACTTCTTATTTTCTGTCTGTTAATGAAGTGCTATAAGCCCTATTGAAATGTGGGTACATACAAAATGAGAAACAAAAAAAGATGCACAAAGAGGGTTCAGAGCAGAAGAGTTTACTTGGGATATTGATGCCACCCTGCTTCCAATATGCTTTTCAGTCAGAATAGAAGGTGACTTCTATTGAGATAGAAGGAGGATTTCCCATGAGCTCAGGGAGGGTTGTATAAATGATGTTTGTTCTTTTTTTGTTCCAGAACAGTTGTTATCTAGTTATGAAAATATTTGTAGACTACCTTAAGTGCAGTTGCCAACTCCTATTAGAGTAAAAGCATTTGAATAAATAGGATGTACATAAATGTTGGCTTACCATTCAGCAGTCTATTCAGTGATCTACATAGTTGAATTTGAGGGTGAGGGGAGGAGGGATCCCTGTTGCCATTTTCTGTGAGCAGATACTCTTTTTGTAGCAGAAGACAGATCCTGAACCCAATTCATGACAGCCTGCTGGGTTTGATTCAGAATAAGGTTTGGATGGTTAGGCAGTAGAGCAATCTCTTTAATAACTCCTCCATTTGATGTACTTTATTATGACAGTTGTCTGGTGCCTACCGAACCACAAGGAGTAACAAGCTTGTCTTGAGACATACTAAATGAAATATGAAATGTTATTGATGAAGGATTGGCAGCAGCTTTAATTGAATTCATAAATGTCTCAAGGCTTTCTTACCAACTTCATCAGCTTCAGTTAGCTCTCATTCCAAGTGAGCATATGGCACTTGCTCTACATGTGTGGTTTGCATGTTGCTGATCTGACTGTGAGGGCAAAGGCTTTCTCTGCAACATTCTTATTACAATCAGCCTTCTGAATGACAACAATCATTACACAGAACAACTAACTCATGAAGGAAGAGGGTCCACTACGACGTAGGTTTTCTTCATGTGCTGGGGTTTCGCTTCCTCCAAGAGCTGATGGTCGAAAACTTGTCCGGAATGCTTCATTTGGAGGATACAACGAGCTTTCACCTGTCTTTCGAGGTTTGTTTTGCCTTTTTTTATGTTGTCACTGAAATAGCTCTGTTTGTAAAAGCTTTTACAGCCATTACCACTTTATTTAAAAAGCTATTTAGTAAGCAGGGTTTTTTTCTTTTTTCTTTTTTTGGTTTTTTTGGAAGAAGATGGGTTGATTTTGGACGAAATAAATTGAGATTTTGAAATAATATTTTGCAATTTATATATGTTACCTCTTTAGTCTTTGTTAAATAACTATGCATGGTCCAATATAGATGGGGCTTGACTGTAGTTAATTAGGTATTTTGTAAATTATGAATTGTGTTTTGCTTATTCAGATTCCCAGTGTACTTGAATATACAACAGTTTTCAACAGGGCTGGTCCTGCCACTAGGCAGAGTGCAGCAGGAAGCAGCACCGTTGTGTTGGCAAAACAGAGCTTTGTGTCCCGTAAGCAACCTGCTCCCCTTGGGCATGGTCCTCTTGCCACTGTTGAAGAATAATTCGATTGTCAGTGCAGTTGGTTTCTGTATGTTGAACTGCAGTTGGGTGGAGGTAGTACTAACCCTGATTTTTAATTTAGAAGAACAGAATGTCTAATTCTGTGAAGTTTCTTCTTGAATTTACAGTAGATGATGATATCTATTCTTTAAAAATCCTGTGTAAAAATTAATGTGAAACCCTCAGATTTGTTGCTGTATTAAATCAGTGTTGTATCCTCAGTTTTCACATTCTCTAACAGTAAAAAACCTACTCATAATATTGCATCTATGGTTTGCATCAGCACTTCTGGCTGAGTGATCGGTCTTGATATAATAGAAGGATACTGTGAAAGTAAATTAGTTTATTTAAAATTGTAAGCTTCTGACTTCATTTTAACGTACCTTTCAGTAGTCTATTTTTTCACTGCAAGTCTATTATTTGATAATAAAAATGTTACCAATCCCTTATAAATGATTATCATCATCATATAGCCTAGGCTTTTTCCTTGGAATGCGACTGAAGTTGGCTTTTCCTGTCACCCCACCTTGTTTTTGAGTGCAAGGAGTAAAAATTGTCACAGCAAAAGCAAGCAAGAAAAATAGGTTTGATTTGCTTGCATCTCTGCAGCTATAGGCAGGTATTGTGTGAGTCAGAATTGTTCCCTTATGCTGCCTCTTCCTCATATTTGATTTTGACTTGACTGTCAAGACATCTAAGCTGAACCATTAAGTTATATAGTTCTTCTCCTAAGGACATAGGTCCTTTATTGGTATATTTAGCTGTATATTTATCAACAGAGGCTTTGCTGTATCTCTGTGAGAGTTCATTTGGCTGGTGAAATATTTAAATATTCTGAGATAGTGTAGTGAGAGAAACTAACCCATTTTGATTTAGAGTCCTTTGTTAATATTACGTTACTGCATGTGTATGTGTGGGTGAGGTCTCGAGCCAGCTGTGAATAATGTAATACTGTTAACCCCAGTAGTGCCACCTTTCCTTAAGGATATCCCTTAATGTAAAATGTGGCAGGGGAGATGATGTAGTAACATTGTTTTATATTTCATGTGTTTCTAATATCTCACTCAGTGGAATTTTATTTATGTTCTTTCCCATCAGTTTCTTTGGATTTAATTTGCTTGCTGGATTTCTATAAAGGACTGAGCACATATTCTTGAGGACTCTATTAAGTCAAAGAATTACATTTAAACTTGCAAATTGTCTGCAATATGCCTATGTGAAATTGACAATAATTTTAAGAGCTCAACATTTCTACCATGATTAATACTTCATTGTTTTCTTTCATCAATATTTTGTATACTTTTGTGGGAGTGAATCCCACAGAGCTTTACAGAACATAACTAAGATGTAAATGGAGTGACAGTTTTGCTACACAAAAAAGAGAAAAGCTAAACAGGTGTTAATTTAAATGGGCTGCACATTACGAACAGTGCAGTCTATAATGAAATGCACATGAACTCTTCTTCCTAATTTTAAAGGAATTTAATGCCATTGTGAGCCTTTCGTCTTACCATCATATGCATATTTGTTAAGCAGCGAGTTTCCTGGCCAGGTTGTTCCCATAGTGGTTAGGCCTGGAGACTAGGGAGTGTGGAATGTAGCAGCTGTACAGTGGATGCTGAGGTCAGTGCTGGCCAACTGTGGAAAGCTAGGGGGGCATATTAAGCCCCCAGTGGATCTTGAAGGGCTGCACCCTTCACTGTATCCCATTGCCTTCAAGAGGACATGGGTATTTTCACTATGTTCTTGGGCCTCTTTAGGCCCAAGAACCTAACAACAGAAAGTGAGCTGAAGTTACTTCCTGTTTACTTCATATGTGTACTTCCTGTCTCTGTCTGCAGAAAATGGATGCAAATAGAAAGTGTAGGTTTTTAAGTCAGTCATATTCTTCTTATGTTCCTATATCAAATTATAATACGTAGTTAGTATATGGTATATTCCATATCTTCCTCCCCAGTTTCCCTGCTTGAAATATTGTGTCTTGTGGTACATGTGGCATTCTTTTTTTGTCCGTTTGTTTAGTGTACATTGATCCACAGGTTATTCGTTACTTGATAACTAAATGTATTAATAACTTTATAAGTAAAGTTCATTATTAAAACACTGGAAGAAACAATATCTTTCCACCGTTAGAATCAAAACTGCTGTTGGAACAGATTATCCTTCCACCTTGGTCCTGACATGCTGATTTTGGTGCATGGTTTGAGCAGAAAAGAAGGATGAATTAAAGAAAATAGTTACATGAATGAGTGAAGAGTTTGTTTTTGCCTTATGTTGCAGAGTACTCATTCCTTTTTCTTTGATCTATTAGCATTGAAATTAAAAAGAACTAGGTAGCAATTGCATTAAATTAATTGTTAATATTTAAACATTTGGTTCTTAAGCACTCTGCAGTTTACCCTTATTAACAAGCCCTGGCTTGAGTCCTGTCAACTAGAACTGCCAACTAGAAGGCCATTGAAGCAGCTGTTGAATAGCGAGTTAATACTTACACAAATCCCATTCATGCAGTAGCTCTCCTCTAATTGGGGCTACTAAAAGGATACATGCTTGTCTCTCCATTACATCCTGTCTATTACTACTGTGTCTTCATGCTCTTTAATACTTAATTGTAAACATGCTTTTCATTGACTTGCTAAAGACATATAGTTTTGCATAATTTGTTTATTTTTCACAATATTGCAATGGAGAACTTGTGTTAGTAAATAACATAACAGATATAATGCATTAGAACAAGTGTAGATTAAAAAATGGCCACATTTGGATGCAGTAGTTAACCACAGTGTGCTATTACAACCAACTGGAAGAATGATCATTGATGGCCAAGGTATTCTGGTTCTTTGGTGCCACTTAGTTGTTCTTTTCGTGTGAGCAACAGTCCAAGTAAGGAAGCCTCAATTAATCATAGCTTCCTGTTATATATAAAGTGTGAACTATGCTTGATAGCTTCCATGTAAGGCAAGATTTGGAAGCTGTGGTTGTTTCCATTAACCATAGTTTCTAGTTCAGAAGTAGCCAGAAGCTATGGTTAAACTCAGCTTCCTTGGCTTTTGTGATCTGAACTTGGTTCAGAGTAACTGGTTGGCAAACTGGTAACATTTATGTTAGTTTTTTAAACTTGTAATGGAACTATCTATAGATACATCATAAAAAAGTTGGGAAATATGTTCCTTTTGTCTCTTGATCTCCCATGTGATTTCAATGTTGAATGCAATTTTCTTAGTTTTAAAAAAATTGTAGCACTGTATGGCAAGCAAATGATATTTGTGTCCCAAATATACTTAGTTAGAATTTAATGGGTTTGTTATATGAGTAACTACAGTTTGTATAGTTAGAATGTTTCCCCTAGAGCCATGTCATGTATATCACTATATTTTATTAATGTATCTTTCCATCAAAAGATGGTATTGTGGTGTTGCTGTGGACCTTCATGCCATTTTTGACTTATGACAACCCTAAAGGGAATCTATTATGGATTTTCTTGGCAAGATTTGCTCAGAGTGAGTTTGCTTTGCCTTCCTCTGAGGCTAAGAGAATGTGACTTGCCCAGGGTCACCAAGTAGGTTTCCATGGCTGAAGGAGGATTCCTACTCTGGTCTCCAGAGTCATAGTTCAGTGCTCAAACCACTATTCCCTCCTAGTTCTCGTGGAAATCTTTTAAATAAATACATTTGGAATCTATTTTTTAATGGTGTGGATATAAATGTTTTATGTTTAAATTAACTGTATTGTATATTTTATTGTTTTAAGTATTTTTACTCTGTCTTGTGGAATCTCCACCTGAAAGCCAGAATAGAAATCTTTTAAATAAATGGCATACACTGGAATAATCCAGTCATCTCAATTTCTTTTTTAGGGTTTGATAGAGGGAAGGATGATGCATCGCAAAGTAAAGATGATTCTGCACAGTCCATGTCAAAAAGCAAGGTAAGGACATTAACTTCTTAAAAATTCTAAACACATTGTTCAGCTTGCTACATTTAAGTATGTCTTGTTCCAGTGAATTTTTGAGCATTACCTTATTGGTTCTTTGATGAGTTGATAATACACAAGTAAATATATAACTACTCTAAGTATGTATTAATGGGAATCACATTTCATAAATAAGTATGTTTATCTTTTACATCAATTTATTTAAAATGTTTCTGAGGCCTTATTTTAATATGTGGTAAAGAGCAGTCAATTCCTAGTTAAGTCATTACCTCAGAATTCTTTTCATCCATAGCAAAAATGGCCTTCATGATGGCATAATATTCATCACAAGCAACATAATTTTGAATGAACAAAATATCATTTAACAAAACAGGATTTGCACATTCCTTAAATAAAATTTAAAATCATACGGTAAGTAACATCTGTACATAGCTTTGGTTATAACACAGATCCAGATTCCCACTTCTCATTTAGAGCCATAATATTTGGAACACAAGGTAAGAATTCAGTGACACTTGCTTTAAAAACCACTTTGTATGAAAAAAAAGTGTACTGTTCAAGAGTACTATGGTTCTTTAACAAATTAAATTAGCTACTAGGCTAAAATATTTTGTATTATATATTATTTTATATTATTTAGATTCGTTGAGTTTAAAACATTGGTTTTAGAGGTTTATTCTCTAAGGGATGCAAAGTTTACATTTCAGCAAACTTGCCATCTAATCATTTTAGCATTATAGTTTAAAATATCTTTGATCCCAAATGTTCATTACATTTCTGAAATGTTCATTTCCAATTTTTGTTTCTTTTCCCATGAATGTTGTAAATTTTATTTTTTAAATATCCCATTTTTTTCACAGTATTCTACATGCCTCATAATCTAATACAGTAGCGATACATATGAGAATTTGAAACAGAATTTTCAGTTATTCTGGCCTAGCTTTTCAAAATTAGCAGAATTCTTTGTTAACATTAATACAATGATACTTAAGGAACTCTTCTCCATTGCAGTATATATCAATAAGTACGCAATATATGTGTTCTTTATTCTCCAAACAGTATTAAAAACTAGTTGCACTGAGACAGTTTTTATACTGTTTTTTCCTTTAACCAGCCGTAACTCAACATCTTTCTGGGTTTTGGAGGTAATGACAGAACTAGTGTCATAATTCAGTGGTTAATGTTAGCTTTACTGTAAAAATGGTTTAATGTTACCAGGGCGCAGTATTCTACCAATAATTCATGTTGCTGCCAGCTAGATGGATTGTTTGGTTCCTTTTTCCCATCCACCAGTACAACCTATCTATCAGAATTACTGCTTCTGCTAGATGGATGATGTAGTGATAAGCATGGGTGGTTTGGATGTGCCACTCCAGCCATATGCAAGTGATTTCTCAGCAGCTCAGAAGGGAAGACGTAAACCTGGCAGTACCTATTAATAGAAGAATAATCAAGTGTGCAAGTTTTCCTGATGAATCTGTGGAAGAAGGGAATGGCCAGTTTATGAACTGGTTTTTTAAAGAATGATATGTTTATCCCTGAAAAATCAGAATGAAAGATCCAAATAAAACCATGCTTTTACAAGTTCAGTTGTGTATGAACATTAATGATACTTATACTGAATCCATTTATGTAGAATCTTTTATATTGCATTGCTGATAGTTTAAGGAGAAATTACATCTGTTTTGCTGAATTACCAAGTTTAGATCTTTTCTTGAAAAGTCACACAGATCTGTACAGGGATGCTTAATTTCTTAACAACAGTGTCTTCCTACCAGTGCTCATCCTGGGAGGGTACTTTGGAGTCCTCATAAGATTCTGGAGCTACTGAAGATTCACTCGCACGTGTACTGTTTAGATTGTAGAACACTCAAATGACTGTAAAGGAGCTTCATCAATTGTGACCTCTGGTCTCAAATCCTTTTTATACTAGAGTTCTGTATCAAAGAGCAAATAGCATCTTTTTTGAAAACTTAAATGAATAAGATAGGTTTGAAAAAAAAAAGACATTGGCCTTTTATTCAGCAGGAAGATTGGGCTGGCTCCTGGATATCTTACTTAAGCTGTCTTGTCAATCAACCTGATGTTTTGATATCCAGGAAAACAAATGCCTTGTAACTCATCCAAAGTATATTTTTAGTGAGCAAATGCTTACTGAGAAATTCCTAGTAACCTGGTTACAATATCAGCTGCCAGAATAATTCTGAGACTGTACTAGTTCTATTATTATCATCTAGGTTTTTTCTCAGCTTGTAGGCAGTGCATGTATAGAAACTAATTTTAGACTATTCAAGCCGAGGGCTTGAATCGTTTCAGCACATGCTGGACTGGCGGAAATTAAATTTCCCATCCCTCCTCCCCGTGGGAAGCCCTTCCAGTTTTCTGTGAATGCTACACAGTCAACAGACCATTCTCAATGGGATTATTTGTGATGTGGGTGTGGGATCTGTGAAATTTGATACCGGCACTCTCCATAAATAGAAAGCAGAATCTGGATCCAACTCATTGCCAGATCAACTAAAAATCATAATGCTGCCACAGTCAGATGTTACCATGCTATAAGCCAGTGGTGGGCAACTGTGGAAGGGGAGTAGGCTGTACCATCATGTCATGGCACGCTAGAAGTGATTTTTTGTCACTTCCAGTTGTCGTTTTAACTGGTTTTCAGGTTTTTTCGTTGGTTGGTTGGTTTTTATTCTAGGTGGGGAGGCACAGAGGGATAGGGGAAGTAAACTCTTGCATTTATGCCTGGTTTGAAGTTAGTTTGGCCCATTTTCATGAAAAAAATGCCCCAAAATCAGTCCAAAGATTTCCTTTTACATTTTGGGAAGTCTGGAATCATTGAGATCCCAAGGGCTGCCTGCAGCTTGTGGGTCATACTTTGCCCCCCGGCTATGGTAAATGAAAACATCAGCTTAATAAATAGTTGTTATATGGAATAAAGATATATGTCTCTAGAAGCAAGGTGTGATATATTCAGGGAACTGTTCTAATATTAGTTTGGAGAAATTCCATATTTTCTTTGGTGGGGCAGGAGGAAAGTACATACGTAGCACTGAGCAAAGGAAGTCCTATTTGTGTTTGCACATATGAAGTTCAGTTGATAATTTTAAACACTATTCTTCAAACAAGATCATTTAAAAAGATAGCAAAGGCGTGTGAAAAGTACTGTATGAATACTTATTTCAGGATTCATTTAAAGCTCCTTCATGCCTTGATGAGATGAAGTGGAATAAATATATACCTTAGAGTTGTAGACTGAAAAGCTTTCTGGCTTCCTTATTTCACTTAACTGTAGTTTAACCGACTCAAAGATAACCAGTACAGTATTTAACTCATTATTTTTGTGTGATCGATATTTTTAGTCAGAGTCGAAACTTTACAATGGGTCAGAGAAGGATATTACTGCTGTGTCCACCACCTCCTCTTCTACTACAAAACTTACCAAGAAGGAGTCTCTTAAGGTGAGTTGCCCTCCAAAACAACATACCATAGGGCCATGTATAATGTGAGGGATTTGTTCCCAGACCCTGCATGTTATACAGTTTTCACATGTAATATGGAACCCTCCCCAATGCTGGCCAGCCTGAGATTGTTGACTGTGCCTTCAGCAGGGACACAACAGCAGGAGTGCGTTTGCGTGCTGACCCTGCTCTTTCATTTGGTGCACACACACACACACACTCTGCTCCCATGTCCCTGCTGAAAGTGCGGCCAACAATCTTAAGATACCAGGCAGCAGCATATAATTGAAACTGTATTGAGCAAACTCACATTCAGTGTGGGCCTGATATACTTACAGTCTCCATTCTAGGCATCATTACTCAACTGACAGAAGTTAAATAGGAAATACTGAAGAGCTTTATAGAACACTAATGCTGGAAGAGCTGCAGTGCTGAATCAATTGGTGTCATAATTATCTTTAGAAAATATTTTACGAGACCTAGATGCATCGTTAGAATGTAGTGTATTTCTTAAGGACAGGGGCCTTCCAAATGATGTTGAATTCCAGACAGTCCCTGGGTGCCAAAGTGGTACAGCCTATGCATGACTTTATCACCTCAGTGACAGTTATGCAAAGACAAAATATACCACCCTTTGCCCACCTGCTGCAATTCATATGTTTTGGACTAAAACTAGGGATGAGTACACTAATAAACTGGAATTTCATAGGTATCTTTTGTATGGACATAGAAATTCTTCTGCTGTAGTCATTACAAAAGAATCCAAGGAAACAATTTTTCACTTATTCTGCAGCTCTCATACTTTGGTACCAGCATGCATTCTTGGCAACAGATGTTGATATATATGCCTGCCTGTATCAAACCATCTCAGGTTTTGGATTTGGATAGAAAAACAACAATTTAGAACAGGATGCACCATATACAAAAGCTGTGCATTCTTTTCAGGCCATGATTCATGTTTTCCAAAAGCTTTGGTGAAAATCTAGGTTTGAATTTGGTGTGAAATGAGGCCAACATCAGCACTAATGAGGAATTCAAGGGGACAACAGTACCACAACAAAGCAGGCCATCCCTGAATGTCCACATGATGTATGTTTACATAATTGAAGAACAATTATATAAAGAGCCTTTATATGAAAGTGGCTTGAGATAAATAAAGTATAATGATAAGAGCTCCCCTAACATTGCTGTTGTTGGCTTTTTATCAAATGAACTAGGCCTGTTACAGTTCCTTTTACATTTTGACTTTTGCTTTATGCTAGTCTAGTTGATTCATAAACTTTTTTCCATCTACTTATGTTTCTTATTCTCTGTTACTCATTCTTTATTTATTTACAGGTTCAAAAGAAAAATTACAGGGAAGAGAAGAAAAGAGCTACAAAAGAATTACTTAGTACAATCACAGACCCATCAGTCATTGTCATGGCTGACTGGCTAAAGGTAAGAAACTGTGAGTAAAATTAGTGCAAGTTGTAATTGCTGTTGATCTACCAGAATAGTAAGTAGTAGAATCCTGCTTAGCTTCTGATGCTTATCCATAGCAGAGAAACTGTTAATTGTATCCCAGAGGCTCAGTATCTGATGAGTCAGGAACCAAGAGGAATACGTAGCTGCTGCTCTATTGCTGTTGCCATGGCTACAGCTGTCTGCAGTAACTAATTGGGTTGGTGATTCCTTTGTATTAAATATGATGTGAATTGCAAGATATTCTAATAGTAGAAAGTAGAAGATAAATGATATGCAAATAATTTTGAACAGGTTATTTTTTGCAGACAGGCACACACATTTGTTCATGTGTGCAGGCATAAAGCTCTGGATGCTTCACTTATGTAAATTTCAGTTATATGAAAAGCTCCATCAAGAGAACACAGTAAAAGTAACATGGGTATGAAATAATTCAAGTGCTGCTTATTATTAGTGTTTATTGCAAGTCATGTAGGAATTAAGTATCTCAGACTGATCAATGAAATATGAAGCCTGAGAAATTGCTGCTCCAAACTCTTTGTTTACCTAGATTTCTAAGGGCTTATTAACATACTACATTTTTAATTGATTGGTTATAGTTGTACCTTTCATGACAGCATTTTACTGTTTAGGGTATGGGGTTGAAAAGTGAATTGAATCCAAATTCTGATGATCTCAGTCAGCACTGAGGCTCACCTCAAGCAAATCACTCCTTTGCCCTCAGTGCTGATTGGGTTCATCTGAACCTGGATTCAATTTACTTTTCAACCCCACACCATAAACAGTAGATTGTACAGCTGTCAGTTGAGACTCTTTCAGCAAGCATGGTTTCTCCATTTATGCATGTAGCATAGAATAGTAACTTAGAGTGGAATCCTTTTGAATAGACATGTATAGGATTACTCTGCATGATTTCATTTCAGAGAAAAAATACCTGCATATTACATCTGATATTCTTTAGTAATTTGATTTACTAGACTATCAAGTAGCAGTATACAGAGTGTCATACATGCTCTGGTTGTGGATGGCTATATGAGATTTGGATAGTATACAGATACTTAGAAATACCTCGTTTTAATTTTATAGTACTAAACTGATTGTGTATATTGTAAAAGAGGTCTCCATTTGAGAGGACAGTAGTTGCGGTGTATATTTAAAAAAAAACCTAAAAGCCTCTTTTTTCCTGTTAAGATTCGTGGTACATTGAAAAGCTGGACCAAACTTTGGTGTGTGCTGAAACCAGGAGTATTGCTTATCTACAAAACTCCTAAAAATGGCCAGTGGGTGGGAACAGTACTTTTGAACGCATGTGAACTCATTGAGCGGCCTTCAAAAAAAGATGGATTTTGTTTCAAACTTTTCCATCCTTTAGAGCAGTCTATCTGGGCTGTTAAGGTAAGTGAATATGTATTCTTCACACTGAATAGAACATTATTTCTGTGCCTTTAAATATTAATGTTCTCAGAGTGCTTTCATTCAGTATAGATTGACCAAGCAGAGCTACAACTCTGTTAAACTTGCCTTATTTTCTCAGATACTAATACCCTGAACGGTACAGCATTGGACAGCTGGAGACATTGAAAGGGGCAATATTGATCTTGTGTTGGTGCATTGTACTTTCTACTTGGTCATAAATATGGGAGTCTGTTGAAGCAAATGAAACTTGCAAGAGAAAACTGTTGTGCTTCAATTTAAAGCATTGGTTAGCATAACCTCTTTGTTTCACGAAGTGTAAAAATACTTCCACTGTCAACTTTTTAGCGTCAGAATGGAATATTTTATCCTTTTATGTGTGGAATAACTGCCTTGCATGGTGCATCAGGAAAGAATACAAGAGGATAATTTGTACATAGTATTAAAACTGCAATGTAAAGAGATGCAATACAGCGTAACTCTAGATTACACATTGTAAAACACACTACTTCAAAGAATTAATTTGAAAGGCTTATTGTGACACACTCACACTCAACACTTTTGCAATACTTTTAAAAGACATAGCACCTCAGAACTCCTTCAATTGCAGAGCTGCTAATCTGAAGAGAGGATGGCACCATCAGGACATAACGATGACGATGGAGCTCCATCATTGTAGTTACCTGTGAAGTTTCAGGATCTCCTCCATTATTTTTAATGTAGCTGCTCTAGATAGCACTAATGTTGGATTTAATCCTTTTATTTTATTTAAAATATATATAATATCTTTTGGCCCACAAGGCGGCTCTGAGCAATCAACTTGAAACAAGCATATTGTATAATCAATTACACATAGCTAGCAGAACATTGAACTGAAAATATACCATACAGAGAGCGTGGAGAAAAATGAAGTCAGCCTAAGCACATAGCCAAAGCAAAATAGTCTTAACAGTGTGCCGAAACACCAATAAAGAGGGGTACAGAAAGGCCAAAAAGGAGGTGAGGTAGGACACAAGAATTCACATAGGTAATGTATAATACTTTCACTCCAGAACAATGCCCTGGCACTGCCAAATGGAACCTTACTTGAATAAATGTTGGCCAAATTCTAATATTGCAGAAGCACCCTACCACTAAACATGGATGTTTATTCCCTTTTCTTCTTCCCTGAAGGATCCCTCTGCACTCCAAATACTAGCTTCAGAGGAACTTGAAATTGCCAGTAAATGAACAGGGCTGCAGGTTTTGAGACTCCATTGCAGGCAGTGTGGGAAGATTGCCTGCTTCCTGTTTTGCTCCTGTGTTTAGATACCTTTTGTTACAGTACTATATACCCCTGCTAGGAAATAAGCCCCACTCAACAGATTGACCTTTCTTCTTTCGTACTGTTAGTAAACTCAAGACTTCCACAATCATTTTTCGTCTGTGCCACTGTTATGGGTTCTTCTTTTTTCTTCTTGTTTTTGAATTGCATTGCATTGACCCAGCTGTCCCCAACCTGTTGTGCTCTAATTGTTTTCAACTACTATCCCCAGCCAGACTTGATTTCCACCATGCTTTTCTGGTGATGATAGGGTTTGTTGTGAAGTGCATTTGGAAGGCATCAGGTTGGAGAAGGCTGTGTTTCAGTCTCAAAGTTCAACATGATTTACACAATGCAAAACTTCTAACTTACAGCTGATCTTTCTAACTGTCATTGCAGAAAGTTGCTGTTTGTCACAAAAGTAGTATTATTGCACATTCTTTGTGTTTGATTTAAAATGCATAAACAGTATTTTGTATCACATTGGACTGGTTTATTGCAGATTCTATGATAAATTGTCTGTCAGGGTCTAGTTTCAAGGTTGCATTTATATGTTATGACTCTGGCATAAATCAATCTTACACAGAGATGCTGAGATTTTTCTACCATGCACTCAGTGCCTACCCATACTTGCCTGACCTTACACACCAAAAATTTGTGGAAATGGGGCTTGTTCCATTGTCCAAACTAGTTTCTGCTAACTCTGTTGCAGCTTAATTGTTTCCCATTTCTTAATTAGTTACTACATGGAACTAGTTTACAGGCAGTATTAGTGGCTTCTTGTTCTACTTATGTTAATTCTTGCTATCATCTGTTTCTTGTTTTTCACATCAACATAAATGAGCAAGTGATCAGAGTTCTTAATGTTAACAGGATCATTAGTTACTATGAATTGCAGCATTTTTAGAAAATTTGCAAATGTAGTTCTTTCATGGGGGAAAAAGTGATAGAATTTTTACTCCTAAAGACCTTTAAAAGGGGTTGATGGGGTCAGATATAAGATACAGTACTGAAATTGATCTGTTAAAAAGAATCTAGTGAAAGATAGCAGCTAATCCCAGTGAATTCTCTTCATTAGTTATTTCTGGATAACAGAGCATCTGATTGGAGTCCTTTGAAGCAACAACAAATTAGAAAATTCATGCATTCAAATGAATATAAAACTGTATCTATTGTTTGTTTTTTTAGGGCCCTAAGGGGGAAGCTGTTGGTTCTATAACTCAGCCATTACCTAGCAGTTATTTGATCATCCGAGCAGCTTCAGAATCTGATGGTAAATAATATTGTTCCTTTTGAAATTAATTTATTACAGTTTTTGATATGAGAGTATAAGTGTGGACATTAGATTTTACCAAATGCTGTGTTGTAACTCACAAGCGGGGGAAATTTGTTCTGGAGCCATGTGCAGCTTTTAACTCCTGTTCTGTGCACCCCTCAAAAAATGCAGGATCAAAAATCCCCCTCCCCATGCAAAAATAATGGCAAGACACATCTAGAGGCCTCCAGTAGTGATGGATTAGCCAGAATCTACCCTCACACCACACAAATGCCTGAAGTACCACTCAAAGGATAGAAATTGCAACTATGGAAGTGATCTCAATCTGTGACTTCCAGTTGTTTTTGGACAGGGCAGTGCAACCTGTCCAAGTCTTAGCTACTAGACATTGAATTGAATCCAAACTTAATAATGACTGGCCTATTGAAATTGAAGGGACTAATTTTACCCATTGATGTCATTGTAAGCATAAAATAGGTAGGTTTTGTTTGAATTTTACAACTAAGAAAAACAATGGACTGCTGAGGGATACCTTTAAAATATTAGGTATGAAGTAGTCCAGTGTCTTTAAGTAGGCAGCTTTTTCTAACTCAAATATATATCTATTAAGAATTGTTTCCAGTGCCTTGTATTTTAGGAAGTCATATGCTAGAGATGGAGCCCCAAGCGTAGCTGCATGAAAATACATCCTGTTGAGAAAAATGGGAACTTTGAGTAAAGAAAGTTAGAATCAGGTTATAAAGAGACTTAATTGAAACAGTTTTCCACTAGCACAAATAACCTTTCCTGGATTTGAGATGAGATATCTAAAATCCTAGTTGTGTGCTTTGAAGCTACAAACATTTAAATATTAGAACTACTAACGTCTTCCATTTGTAATATTATTAATATGCAAGTATACAACTATTCTTATTTATTTTTAGGTAGATGCTGGATGGATGCCTTGGAACTGGCTTTGAAATGCTCAAGTTTGCTCAAGCGTACAATGATTAGAGAAGGTAAAGAGCATGAACTCAACTTAACAGATGGTGCACATGTGTCTTTCTATGGCCTGCTGCGTGCAAACGTGCATAGTAGTGAAAGCTTTCCGTAAGTCAGCTAAATGTCTAAGTTTTATCATTTGAAAAAAGAAAACACTCCTAATCTCTGTAGAATAATAATAGTGCTTGATTTGAATTATTTTCAAGAAAAGATGTTCTTGTCCTGAGCTAATTTATTATGGAGGGAGGGGGAAGTTGTGTAATGCAAAGCACCAGCAGTGGCACCACTTCAGCGAGCCACTTTCTTCCTTTCCCCAGAAGGTCTTTGGCTCAAGAAGCAATCTAGAACTATTGTGAGGAAGATGGCAAGTACAGGGGCCATTGCTGGTAGTAATAGTTTATAGCATGTCTGGCCATTTTTAAAGCTGAAGGGAAGAGAACAGAGCAACCAGGAAGAGAAAGGTAGAGAAGTGGTTAAAAGGCCTTGGCTGTGTTGCTGTTGTATTGTAGTAGGCTGCTGCAGAGTTTTCACCCATATAACCACTGTGTCCTGCTGTTTTAAGCTTTGTGTGTGTGTGTTGCAATTTTTTTCTGAAGGAAGCCAAAGAACAACTGAAAGGGGGCCATAAAGTAAAACAAAAAATCCTAATTGCTCAAGATTTGATTATTCCCCCATTGTTTTCTCTAGATCTTTCTGTGGCATCCTGTGTATGCAAGTTGGCAGTGGCAGGGTGGGAGGGGGCATTTGCTAATATTTTCTGAGTGAGGTGCTATAATGATTGCTTATACAGCTCCAGACATCCCTGCAGAAGATTGGGTGTCTAGATTCATTTCATTCAGAGTCTGGATGTAGTTTTAGCACTGAGATTGCTTTGGCCATCTTGATGGATGACTTATGCTAGGTAGGGGAAGGATGTGGGGAGTATAATCCTGTCAATTCTCCTGAAAGGTTTTTGTACTGTCAAGTATAGTATCATTTTGGATAGGATGTCTGGAGTGGAAATTGGAGGCACTGTGTCAATGTCAGGTGGCGGCTTGAACAGAAAACAGAGGCAGGGGCCGGAGTGTATGGCTTTTAGTAATAAGTAGTAAAATAAACAAGAGGTTACATCACCTAAACGAAAAGAGACAGCAAACTCAGCAGCTAGGGCTGGCCTGGAATGAAAAATACAGGATGCAGATTCTCCGGAGGGAAGACAGTTGTTGCCCCGTGCCCAGCTCCCCCCAGCGTCTGACTTAAATACATAGTCCTGAACCCAGCTGGGCTGATCAAGCGTCCGTTGGCCCAGCTCACAGCTGTAGGCCCTCAGACTTTAGCCGCTTCTCCTGCAAGCGTTTTGATCTGCGAACTGCCTCCTTCTCTCGCCGCCTCTGGAGGAACGTGGGGGGAGGGTCTGCAGCAAACTCCGGGCTGGAGTCAGGAACAGCAGCTTCTGTCGAGCCCGAAGCACTGGTCTCCTCTGCTGCAGGCACTGGCTCGGAGACCGCTGAGGGGTCGCTGGCAGGCCCCTCCCTTGCCTCTGCAGGAGCCCCCTCTCCCTCCCAGGGATCCACCCCCGCCTGGAGTTCGCCGTCTAGCTCAGAGTCCCCGTCTGAGTCGGCAGCATGCTCAGCCGGGCTCATGACACACTGTCTTGGTGAATGTGGTTCTGAGGCATTACTGTTCAACTACTTAGTATTTCAGATATTGGGTCGTAGAGGTTCCTAATTGTTTCCCTAAATTATGTAACATTTGCATAAAACTGCTGAACTGAGATCATCTGATAGTTTGAGAGACGTGCCATTCATATCCAGATGATGCTCCATTCTTTTTCTTTTATATCAAGGCAGTGTTTGCCCATCACCGTTTACTGGATTAGGACAAATAAAACAAAGCTCAGAACAAATATAAAAGAGGTAAAATCAGTACTGTATATGCTCATGTATAAGTTGAACTCATGTATGGATTTTAATATGACCTGTGGATAAGTCAAGGGTCATTCCGCAGAGAGGGAAAAATGCCAGTGCAGCCTCAGCGGGGCAGACAACCCTGGCCTCCACCACCACCATTTTCCTGTCTAGGCATTCAAAAAGGCTTTTTGCCATTCATAGAAGGGGGTGGATTTTTTAAAATAAAAGCTAAGGTATAGTATTAAGTCTTTAAAAAAAAAAAGGACCACTCCCTTCTCTGAGTAGAGTGGCAAAAAGAGAGTGCTTAGTCCATCCCAAGAGAACCTAAAAGAGACCCTGTCCCCCTCTGCTCTCTCAGTGTTTCTGTGAGGGAAGGCACCAAAGAGCCACTGCCACCATTTTCCTGCTGAGCATTCAAAAAGGCCAGAAGCGATGCCATGGCAGAGAGAGTAGAGGAAGTCAGTGCTTCTTTTAGGTTCTCCCAGGACAGACTAAGCTTTCATCTTTTCCTACTCTGCTCAAAGAAGTGGATGTTTTTCTGTTGTTGTTCTTTTTTTTTTAATGAGTGTTAAGGTACACTAAGTGACCCCAGTTGGGGGGGGGCATTTTTTGACTAAAATTTCTAGACGTCTACATGAGTATATACACTAAGTGTTTCATCTTACCAAACGAGTGGTGTTCATCTGGTGCTAAGAAGAGTTCTGTTTACCCTGAAGGAGCACATTTGCCACAGGGGATGCTCCTTAATCTGTCTTTGACACTGGAAGTACAAACGGTTGCTTTTTCACAGACTGCCTTTGCACGGCTAGGTTGGTATGCCTGTTGTAACTCTACATGGTTACACAGAGTCTGACCTTAGTTATCAATGTTCTGTTTCAGCTCCAGCTTAACTACTGTAATGAGCTATAGATGTGGCAGCATGAGACCATGATAACAGCCTTGGTAGATCAGGTCAAATGCTTATGTAGTTTAGCATCCTATTTCCCATAGTAGCCAAGCAGCTGCCTATAGGAAATACATGTGCAGGACATGAGCGTAATACCATCTGCTACTGCTATTCCCCTAACAGCTAGTATTGAGAGGCATGCTACCTGAGATCTTAAAGGTAGCAGATATAGCTATTAATAACATTTGAGAGTTTTATTTTCTCTGAATTTGTCTAATCTCTTTTTATAATCAGCAGCATTTCATCACCTTATCTTGTGGTAGTATATTCCTAACTATACAGTCTGTGAAGAAGTAATTCTTTCTGTTTATTTTTAATCTCCTGTGATTCTGCTTCACTAGATGGCCACCAATTCTACTGTTACAAGAAAGCAGGAAAAATTGACCACATTATGTATTCCTACTCTCTAAACTTAAGAAAGCATAAATGTTGTAGGCTTTCTTCATATGGGAATTCATTCTGCTCCCCAGTTGTTTGAAAACTGTTTGAAAGGTGCAGTTTTGACCTTTAAAAGCCCCTCATGGCTTAAGACCAAAGTAATTAAAGGACCACAATAATCTGTATGTACTTGCCTGTATAGTAAGTAGGAAGTAGCATGGTGTTGTAGTTTGCATATTTGAGTAGGACACTGGAGACCAGGGTTTAAATCGCTGTTTGGCTGTGGAAACCCACTGGATGACCTTGTGCAAGTCATACTCTCTTGACCTAAGAGGAAGGCAAGGGCAGATCACGCTCTCTCAACCTCAGAGGAAGGCAAAGGCAAACCACCTCTGAACAAATCTTGCCAAGAAAACCCCATGATAGATTTGCCTTAAGGTCACCATAAGTCAGAAAATGACTTGAAGGCACACAATCATATAGTAAGATCTTCACTGGAGGACCCACTATGGTAATCTTTAGCATCTAAGGTGATGCTGGTCACTAACGAAAATAAAATCTTCATATGTTGGTGCCCCACTGGCAGAATGTTCTTCCTGGGGCTGCCAGACATTTTTATGCAGCAGGCAAGTGTCATTTGATTCTCCTCAACTTTTTAGAAATTATTTTAATACTGCTTACTGTATATGCTGCTTTTAAAATGTTATGTTCTTTAGATTTTTATAGTTAATGTGTTTTGTTCTTTTGTTCATATTTGTTTTGGCACCAAGTCACGAGGGCTGTGAATAACACTGACACACACAACACTCCCACTTAATGTACTGTTCTGTTTCAGTCATTACAGTAGCAGCAATTTTAGAGACTGGTGATTGGTTGAGTTTAACCATGTGTCATAATGCCAGTATTTACCAGTGACTTGAACTAATAAAAGGCCTACACTATGATTACAACTCTCAATTGCAAGATAAATTGTCACAATGATTTCTTTAAATGCAGTATTATGGTTATATGAATATTTCCATATGAATGTTTATTGATATATTTTGGAAGTAATACCGTATTTTTATACTAAAGTCTGTCTTCAATTTAACTGATAAACTAGTGTATTCTTAATAAGATCGCTGGCCATGTATGTACAGATATGTGTGAATGTATATAGAAAGTAAATGTTTATTAAGGTATCTTAAGCTGTCAAAGTATGGACTGTTCCCCAGAGTCCATAGGAGAAGGTACACTTCATGGTATAAGGTATGCTGTAGGGCTAAAGAATATAAGCAGATTAAAAAAAAAAAGATTCATTAAACGAGGCTGATAAATGTAGGTTGTGGTTTAGAAATCAATTTGCTTAAATTAACATTCTGAAGAACCCAATCAAATTCAACATTCCTCTGTCCCATTGATTGCAGTATGTTCAACTTTTTCCATTTAAATCCATTTTCCATTTAAATCACTGTGCTTTATGTTCACTGAATTGAGACCATCAAAAAGCCATTAGTTGAGTACAGCAGTGTGTCCTATGGTTTTTTATTTAGTAAATTACATAATCGAAGCAGAGAAGCACCATAATTGAAATTCCTCTATCTCCTTTCCTACCTCCCTCTCTAGATTAAATGATAGTGAAATTGAAAGGCATCATTTTAAGGATCCAGATCTCTATTCTGATAAATCAGATAGGGAAAATGATCATGATCGTGATGAGTCAGATAACGATGGCCTAGGTGAAAGTGACACTGACACATCAGAACGGCAAGATGACTCATACATTGACCCTGAACCTGATTATATCAAAGAAACAACATATGTGGAAGAAGCACATGAAGAACTTGGTGAGGTAAAGAAAAAAGTTTTCATGCAATAGTAATAAATATATGCATTTTTTTATACTTACATACACATTTATGTAAACTTATTTCTTCCTTACATGCATTCTAAGAATTTAGTCTCAAACTGAATGGTTGGATAATTGTCAGACATTACTAATCTTTCCATACAATATCTCATAGAGGATATTATATATCTGCATATGCATAAATATGCATTTATTTTTTTGAAAGTGAATGTGAATATTAATGGAAGCAAACTGGAAAAAGTATGACATTGTCAGTTTGACCATATTTGAATTGCAAAATAGTTTTTCTTGTGCATGTATCTTACTGTCTACATATCCTCTAACTGTAGATAAGTTTTAGAATCATTGATAAGTTAATAGTCAAATTTTGTCTTAAGTATAAGGTAGTTCCGCACAGAGCAAATTGAACCATGAGAAGTTGTGTCTTGCTAGAGTTGATGAAGTGCTGGAAAGAGTTTGACAGTTAAAGATGCAAAAAGTCAGATTGAATACCATGTAATTTTAGTTGAGCCAGCGCAAAGATGAACAAACTGGTATAGAACTATAGCTCAGATAAGCAGCAAGAACATCACCAGAGCAGTGGAAAAGGAAAAACAGCCCAAATCTAATTGTTAAATGGGGAAGTGTCAAATTGTTGCAGGCCACCAGTGTTCAATCATAGTTTAATAATAATAATTTTTCTTTTCCTCAAGTTTTCCCGTGTGATTTATTAATGTGTGAAGTGTTTCACATCTTGTATATTGTCCCTTGTACAGTCAGGGTTGAAGGCTCAGGGTTGTTTATTTCAAAGAAGTCTGTGTAAGGCAAGTGTATTGAAAAAAAATGGCTTCAGAGAGCCGTGCAAAATCTGCTTAAATTCAATCCTTAAAGCATAAGTTGCATAGAATTTTAGGCTACTGTGTCTGAGATCAAATATCTTCCACAAATTTGTAATCTAAATCAGTACTCTGTTCTTTCTATATTCCACTTTGTATTTGTTGAAGGCAGGAGAAGCTTCTCAAACAGAAACAGTATCAGAAGAAAATAAGAGTTTGATCTGGACACTGTTGAAGCAAGTACGCCCAGGAATGGACCTCTCTAAAGTGGTGCTTCCTACATTTATTTTGGAAACACGTTCTTTCTTGGACAAACTCTCTGATTACTATTATCATGCAGACTTCTTATCTGAGTGAGTTTATTTTATTCTTTTGCAGTAAAAAATAATCACTGTGTTATCTGATTGTTTTTTGTTTCAAATCAAAGCACTATTAAAAGAAGATCAGTTACTAAATTATGAATTTGAATGAATTCATTTCTTTACAGTCAACCAGCCATTTGAATAATTGCCATGAAGACATAATATAGAAAATAAAATTATAAAATTTGGAAAACAGTTTTCGTCATTCCCAAATATTGCCACTAAAAGTTACTGGGATCTGTTCAATACAACAATACTTAGATATTTTGCCACTTGTCCAGTAATGCAACATTTTTCCATTAAAAAAAATACAGTAAAATTTATTTGGGAGATTTGGAAACAATTTTGGAAGAGGATGAATTATACATTACCTAATATAATGACAGATCTAAAGTTGCTTCTGGTTTAATGTAGCAAAATTAATTTTGGCCTTGAGTAGCAAAAAAGATTTCATACATGATATCTTTGTCTCAAGGAATTCAGGAGAGTCCTCATATTGTGATCAAATATGTATATGATACTTGTATTGTTTTTTTTTCCTTTTTTTTTTTGTAATGAACTTTTGTGGCAGTTCTTGAGAAAAAGGGTTTTTGGTGAGGGGAGGATACCATATGCTAAATGGAAGGAAAATTGAGGCTCGTGGGCACAGGGCAGGATAGTGAAGTATAACTATCTTTTTCATTCTTTTTATTAGTATTTCTTCACAACGACAAAAACTATTTTAAAAATAAGATCTGAAGCTTTGTTCCATAACAATACGTGGAGCCACCTGATTATTTAGCATATTTATATCCTGCTGTATATCACAAGATCTCTGGGTGATATAAGATAAAAATCAAATTAAAACACTTTGGAACAATTTAGAACAGTGAGAAATAATCTAAACAGTCAAATTGTTAAAGAATACTAAAGCAGTTTAAAACTTGTGCATATTTGAACAAAAAACTGCAGCAGCACTTGTTGTTATTAACTTTATTTATACCCACCCCTTTCCCCCAGAATTGGAATGCAAGGCAGCTTAAAAGGCTGCTTTAAAAGAAAAAAAAACCCTGCAAGGATGTATTTGTAGACAGAGGTTAAAGGTTGTATGCATTGATGAGTTTTCATTGACCTAGTGAAGGTAATAAAAGTAGAAAACAATAGAAAGGAATATGAAATATTAAGCTGTGAGACTCTTAAGAAATATCTTAAGAGTCTCACAGCTGTAAACGAGATTTCAGCATGCCTGACTTTGCAAATAAAAGTTTTATTTTGATTATTTAATTAAGATATTTGACATTTTCCTATCACCAGCACCCTGTTCTGGAGCAGAGACGTTACTTACATATAGCTGACTTCTTTGAGAGACCATCTGTGCAGTTAGAAACCCTACCCCTCTCTTTCCCTGCAAATGTTTCATTTCTTAATGTGCAGTACTCTTGCCTGAAAGAAGTGAAGCTTTGTTTCGTTGTCTGAGGTGTGCTAGAGAGAAAAGGAACCGCTCCCTTTGAGGGAATGAATAGTAAGCTTTTAAAAAATTCAAAATGTTTTTTGCAGTCACAAAGACGAATGTTTGAAGAGCACCGGTTACATGTGAGCAAACTAGTTACTGTTGCTGGATGCTTTCATTCTTGAGCTTAGAGCAGAATTATGATTTCAATGCATTTCCTGACAAACTAGCATTTGTTTTCTAGCAAATCATTTGAAAACTAAACAGAAGCTCTATATGACATGACAAAGATTTATCAGTGCTGTATTTACATGTACATGACAAATCTGGTGAATCTTGTTCTAGAGCTGCCCTTGAAGAGAATGCTTATAATCGTATGAAACAAGTTGTGAAATGGTATTTGTCAGGATTCTACAAAAAGCCAAAGGTAACACTTTGTATATTTTTTGAGGCAACATTTCACTTAACTCTCAGTTGATGGCTGGGGTCACATGTAACCCTGTAGTGGTGTTAAAATTAAACATTTTTGTCAGTATTTAAAAGATCCATGCTCCAGATATTGTTTGATCATTGTGGACTATATGAAATGTCTCTCCTTGCCTACCCATCTCAAATCTAGTGACAAATTTTTTTAAAAAATTTTTTGTAACTTTATTTATTTGGGTCATTGTAATTTCAGCATCAGTTCTATTCCTGTTGGAATAGCTAAGAACGTAATGGGTTTGGGGTCAAACTGACTTCACAGAATGCTGTATGATTTTTTTTAGAGACTCCTTGTGTCTCTAGATCCTTAAACCAGAACTTATTTTTTCCATGTCTTGTAAGAAATGAATGTTTCTTCATTTCTTGAAATGATTCACTTTCTCAGATACAATTACAAATGGTTTTAAGGGGTCAGTATACCCTTTATTTATTTAAGAATTATTTTTAAGAATGCATACGTAAATAAACACAAGAAAAATTATTTTAAAAAACTCTAAATTTGTAAAGCATTGTTCTTTGAATAGAACCTTTTTTATGGCCTACTACTTTGTGGTACCAAGCAAATAGAGTTGTGTTTTCCCACGTGTTTTAATGTATTATTATACCATGATAGTTTTATTTATATTTTATATTGCTTTTGTAAATTACTCTGGAATAACTTCAGGTAGTATAGAACTATTCTAAAACAAATAACTTTGTAGTGGAGTAGAACCCACACATTGTTCTTATAAAATTAAGGATGGGAATTGCCTTCCACGTGTTGATGAGTTGGTTGTAAGTCACACCAGTCCTAGGTACTATAGCCAGTGGCAAGGAATGGTAGGAATTGGAGTCCAGCAATATCTGAAGAGCCAGATGATTCCAGTCCTTGTTGTATCTCTTAGATACATTGTGAGTTGACCCAGATGACCTCTTTCTAGCCTTACCCATATCTACATTGTAGATTGCCTCACATGATCACTTTACAGCCTTATTGATTTATCAATATATGAGCATTTCCAATACAGATATACTTTTTTTTACACTTTGAAAATGATGACATGTTTAATACCACATTTTAGATAACTTTATGATGTGATGGGAGTGTACTTGACCACAAGACTGTGTGGCTACATTAAAGCTACATTAAGTTTTATATTGAAGAATGATTCTCTCTAAATATTTTTCATATTTCTTTAAATGAGATTCATTTTAGGAGTGAACTGACTTCAGGCTTTGAGGATTTTCTTGGCCTGTTTTTTTTTTTTTTTTTTTACTAGATCCACCATTCAAAACTGAGAAAAATACCCACTTAACAAGTTAATGTGGGCCTTGGCCACAGTCCTTCTAAAATGTTATTTTTCTTTTCAGGGACTTAAAAAACCCTACAATCCCATACTTGGTGAGACTTTCCGTTGCTTGTGGGTTCATCCAAAGACAAATAGCAAGACTTTTTATATTGCTGAACAGGTATTACCAACCATATGACTCAAATCTTTAACAGCCTTCTTCATTTCTTTAGTCTTTATATTTACTTGTAATGTTGCCAAATCAGTGAAAATGGCTAAAGAAGAACTTGGCATGATAGTATCATAATAATTTAGTGTTGTTTATTTCATTTTGTAGTCCATTCTAGGATGCTTAGTCCTTTCCCTTGTCATTTCTTCATTGAGTTTCCCAGTAATTTACAACAGTTACAAATATATGTGTAAACCTTACTTTCCCTAAACTAAACTTCAAAACAAAGTGAGCTGAGGTAGAAAAAACTTTTTAAAGGCGACTGGTGAATTAAGCCTCACTTACTTATAGTCATCTCTCCACATTTACAGGTTTCACTTTTGGGGATTTGATTATTCACGGATTATTTGCTGTCACGTTTCCTGCCTCCCCATGCCATTTTTAATAGGGACTGCAAGCCTTGTGAGACTGTGAACGAGGCTTGCAACTGTGAACGAGGCTTGTAAGTCCCTATTAAAAATGGTATAGGGTAGCAGTGGAGGTGGCAGTAAGCCCCACCAGCTACCCACTTCTGCCCTGATGCCTCAGAGGAATCCGTGGCGGGTTGAATATGGTGATCATACTTTTTTCTGTGTTAAATATGATTTGAGAGAGTCTAGAGTTATTCACGTTTTTTTCACTTTCACCGGGGTCCTGTGCCCCTAACCCTAGCGAATGTGGTGGGATGACTGTACTTATTTACTTACTAAGAATTTTTTGAACATATTAAAATACTACAGATTTGGTTATAACTGATGGAAATTGGTTCATTATTACAGGGAAAGGAAAAGTAATTGCTGAATTCAGAGACTGGTTTGCAAATGAGCCCAGCAGGGATATCATCAAAGGCCTCTTATGCATGTTCTACATGGCCCCCACACCTCACATTATCTAAGCAAATGAAGGATTGGGACCATATATTTGCTAAAGATAATCCAGTTTGGCATCAAAGCTCACAACTTATGCCTACAATGGAACAGAGATCCTCTTTAATGAAATTCTTTCATGTCAATTGGTACTAAAATACCTTTCTGCCAGTTGAATATCTTAGATGGATGTTGTATACATATGGAAAATCTTCTGTCATCCACAACACAGATGGTGCCATTGTCCCACTGAGGTTCAGTGGAAACTTACCACAAACAAATGTATACAGAATAGGCATTTTATGGTGGAAGACCTGTCAAACATGAGAGCTTTATCAAACATGTTTTCTAAAAGAACCTGCTGTGCAGATTCTGTTACGGACAGCATTACAAGCATACTTCATTTAACAAGGCCTCTGACAATGAAGCTCTTTTTTACAAACACTTTTTATGCCAGCCCCTCACCCTTTTTCTCCTTGTCCTCATTCTATCTGAAAGCTATTTAGTAGCATTGTCATTAGGTCAGGAAACACAGAATGTTGGTGTTGGGTTGCAGTCAGATGCCTGCAGTCAACAATGCAATAAAGAAGGCGTGAACTGAGAAGGAGTGGGATGCCACACTCTTGCCAATCCTACTTTAGCCATTTGCACCTGCCTACAACAGACGGAGTAAACAGTAGGCAGCATCTGCTTCCAGAATCCTTTACTGAGTATGCATTAACAACAAAACAGAGGAAAAAAGAGAGAGCAGGTAAACCTGCCTCACTGACTACCTCCAGCATGTTATAGAACTGTAATTTTGGCCACGAAAATAGATGCCATAAGAAAAGTGGGGACTAATGAAACCAAAAGTCATCCTGGATGCATTTGGAAGAAGCCATCAAGTGGTTTCTAGAAGCTTCAAAATGTTTTTCATAGAATGATAGAATTGGAAGGGGCCCTGTGGGGCTTCAGATCCAACCCTTTGCTCAATGCAGGTTCTCCAGCTAGAGCATCCCCAGCAGGTAGCTGTCCAGGCTCTTTTTGAAGATGTCCAGAGAAGGAGACTCCACCACCTCTCTAGGCATCAGTTCCATTGCTAAACTGCTCTCACTGTCAAGACGTTCCTTCTAATGTTCAACTGAAATCTACCCTCCTATTACTTAAAACAGTTAGACTTAAAACCATTCTACCCAGTGAGGCAGCAAAGAGCAAGCCCACAGCTTCCTTTTTTGTTTGCATATGCAAGGCTTATCTCACCTGGTTATTTCATTTCAAGTGTGCACATTGTCACTTTTGAATAAAATGTTGGTTGAAACCTGTTGAGCTGCTCTTTTTTGTGGAATAGGAACCTATCCCTTTTCTTTCCATATTATTTCTGCCTCTGGTACCAGATTTTCTGTTAAAGAAATTATGCCTAGGAACATATCTACTTAATTAGCTGAGGTATATCTGTAGTTTCAAAGTATTGCATGTGGCATTGTGGGTGTTCCTTTCTAATGTACACACAGACCACTCAGTGAACTGCAACCCAGATCTGTGTAAGAACACATTTGAATTTACTCTTTCAGATGTGTTTGGTGATTCTCAGTTTGATTTGAAGAAACACATGAAATCTATCATAAGCAGATATGGTGAGGTTTGATCATTTGAAGGCAGGAGCTGTGGAACTGTGTATGTCTAGATGTAGAATATGCACAGGCAGCGTACTAAGAAACTGACTCATGTAGTTTGATAATTGCTTGGATAAAACTTTCTTGCACATCACACTTTAATTGAGAAAACTAATAATTTGAGTTCCTGTATTTTGTAGCTTGTACCTGAAGATTCCTTTAGAGAATATCGTAGAATAGCTCAAGTTTTATGGCTTCTTCACAGTGGATTATTACTTGATATCATAGTGGAGTGTCAGTTCAAGGCCAAGAGTAAGCAGTGGTTAAGAGGGACGGCCAGTGTAGTGTAAAAAAAAAAAACCTGACCAAACTGGTTTTCTGAAATGTAGAGATAAGACATACAAATGGACAGGAAGCTTGAAGGCAAAGATTCAGTTTCTGCAGATTATAGCAACTCTCCCTTCTCAGTACTTGTTGCAACAAGTACCCAGGAGGATATGACTGGGAAAAGCCAACTGTACCATGTCATGCCTCACATCTGCAAAGGCTGCTGATTCTTTAGCTTAATGATATCGATGGTCATCATCAAATTGATTACTTAAGTGCATTTCAGACAACTCTTCTGCAGCTTTTGCTTGCTTCCACTGATGTTCATAATAGGACCTATTTTGTTACTTTTTAACAGGTATCTCATCATCCCCCCATATCTGCCTTCTATGTAAGCAATCGAAAGGATGGGTTTTGCCTTAGTGGTAATATTTTGGCCAAATCCAAGTTTTACGGTGAGTTCCTCAAAGTTCTCATTTTTTTCGGTGAATGTCATTCATTATATTATTCATATTGTGGAATAAACGTGTATAGGGAATAGAATAAAAAGAATGATGAATGCCTTGTTGAAAATTAGTTGAAATTGGTATAAAAAGATGGTTCAGTCTGCTTCACTTTTTGGGACATTCTTGTTTGAATCTTCCGCTTTTATTGTCTTTTCAGGAAACTCCTTATCTGCCATTCTGGATGGTGAAGGACGACTGCTTTTCCTAAACAGAGGGGAGGAGTATATAATAACCATGCCATATGCACATTGTAAAGGTATTCTATGTTACTGTAGTTTCTAGTCCGAACTTGTGGGATATTAGATATCATTTGATATCAAAAATTTGGCCTTCACTACCGATTCCTCTCCACGTGCTTGCGAGGCCCCCGGACAAGCACGCACACAGGCGCGGCTGAAAATAGCTGAACCATTTAAAAACAAGCCCAGGCAGGCCAGTAATTGCCGATTGCAGCTTCAGGAGACCTCCAGGCAAGTACCCTTTTAAGATCACATTACGTATGCACGCTGTTTACAAAAGATCCCCTGCCCCGAGCAGGCAGCTTGACGAGCGGACTATCCAACTCTCAAGCACTCTGCATTTGCATACTGTCTACGCTATTGACAACGCTGTCATAATTCAATCATCTGAAATACTGACCTTTCGGAGGCTTTGTTTCCAGCCCAAAATCCATTGTTTTCCTCGGGAACGGACTAGCCTGTAGGCACATTTTCCCCTATAAGAACCCCTGAGTTTGAGCGTCTCATCAGATCGCTCGTGACTTGCCTCCCGACTTGCTACCTCTCCGTTTGATGAGCCTCCTCTCAGCCTCCACGTGCTGAGAATCTACGCTCTCCAGCTTCTTTCCTTCCACCGGGCTACAGGACCAGGTGTAGTATTTCCCCCAAACATCCTCCTGAAAATCCCCTATCTATTTTCCTCTCTTTATTTCCTTAGGACTGTGTGCGTGGCTGCGCAATTGTGCAGTATTTCTTAATTTCTAGTGAGTGAGTGTGTACGTTTGCTGTTACTTTATAAACAAACAATTATTATTTACTTCTGTTTGATTATTGACTCGGCCTGACCCCTTAGACACTGGGTAAAAGATCTCGCTACGTTGCCCTGCCTCTCGCATTGCTAACTAGTGCTCTAGCTAATTCCCATTCCCCATTATTTTGAGCACATTGAGGTATCCCTCCCGGGACCCCAGAAATCAGAGTAACATGTGTTTTGTTTTTTCCCTGAGGATGTATAAAGAAGAACTTGACTTTACTAGCCAGACCTCTATTTGTTATTGCTACCAGTTCCCTGATCTCTCTAGCAATCACAGCAGGCTCAGGAAAGAGTTGGAATCTATTCTGAGCTGCCCAAAGGTGTTGATAAGATAGGAATTGGGAGGAAAAATTCCTGCTGTTTCTTTTCTTATTCAAACTGTAGATCAACTGAGTGCAATCTCCACTGTCTTCCAAGCTCTCAGTGATGTGTGGAGGACAAAAATTAGATTTCTCAGTTAGATTTCTCTCTAGAGAATAATATGCAAGATGCATATTTCCCTTTTCTCTTAGCTGAGTATCAGAACTCAGGAATCACACTATGCAATTTAGGACCTGGGGGCTGCTCTAAATTATTTTTGCTTTTTTTTTTTCATTTTATTTCATTCCTTACAGTTGTATTTCTCCCTTATCTGTTCTAGTATTTAAAATATACTGTACTTTTGTTACTGTAGGGACCATATTTCAGAATATTGTTAATTGCCTTGAATGGTTGTGTTTTTTGTCTCTCTACAGTTCTCTAAGTGAGGATTCCTTATCAAAGTCTGTCTTCCAAAAACAGCCAACTTTGTTCTTTAAAGATTAGTATTGCTCCAGCCCCTCCTGGCACAGGGAATAGGCTGGTTCTGGTCTGCGGACCCATTCTTGTTAATTAAACTCCAGACACCAGCCAGCTAACATTCAAATATTAGAACTACTTAACTATATATATACATATTAGGTGTAACTTAAAGCAAATGATAAGACCACTTTTAACCCACTTTTTTGCCTCTTCTTTCCCTAGTCTCAGTTAGGAAAGTGATTCCTTTTCCATCCCCTCCTTCTCAAAATTCTCAGTAATCTAGTAGCTTCTTCCACATATCCACCTGAGCCTTCCCACCCTCCTCTCATCTAGGACTCCTCCCTCCCCAGGTCCCACAAAGATGGAAGCTTTCCTTCCTCTCAGCAGGGTCTCATATTCCCTTCCACCTTCTCTCCTGGGAGTCCATGTGTTCCAATTATCTCTCTGAGTCTCGCTCCCCACCTCCTCTTATTCCTAGCTCTGCCCTGCCCCTGGCTACCTCTCCCTGCCTTTTCTAGCCATGTCCTTCAATATCCAGCTCCCCCAGCCCTCATCCTCTGTCTTTCCTCCATTCTAGCTTCTTCCTAAGGTTGTCTTCCTCCTGCCTCTGTCTGCTCTTCTTCTTGCAGCCTTCCAAATTCAACTTCTTGCACTTGATTTTCTCCAGCTTCTTCTTCCTTCCCTCTTGCTTCTAGCTCCTTTTTGAACTCCCCGCCTTGTTGACTGTGCTCCTTTCCTTCATTTCCTCAGCTGCTCTGCTTTGCAGTGCAGCTGCTCTGGATGCAGCCTTGCTACCATTCTTCTCCGTCACTGTCAGCATTCGCAGGAACAGGGAAGTAAGTTGAGGGATGGGGGTCTGCCTGAGCCAAGCACCCCACAATCCTCACTGGCCTATCACAGTTGGTTCAAGTGGTCAGTAAAAATCCACAAGAAATCTTCAGCCAAGGTTCCAGCTTTAATTTAAAAAGCTGTTCTGTTTGGTGGGAAGTTGGTCTTTTGCTAAAGTAGCAAACATACTAATTTTTGGCCTTCGGATGCGTCCGTGTTGGAGCTTGTTTCCAAAATGCAAAGGTTCTCCAATAAATAGTTTTATTGCAGAAAGATCAGCTTGTTCTTTGGGTATGACCTCTATTTCTTGTAGGACTGACTAATGGGACATACATGATTGTTCAAACTTAACATCATATTCCCATACCAAAATAAAAAAACCTTAAATCCTAGCTACAAAATCCAAACTGGAGAGTCTACATCTTTTCTAAAAAAGCTTAGGTTTTGAGAAGTTGATAGCTGTAGGATATTTTGAAGTATGCACACTGATTGAACATTTAGAAGACATTCTCTGTGTATCAAATAAGTTGCACCAGGAAGTTGGAAAACTTATGCGTGTCTGAGAATATGAACTGCAATTGCAGGGAGCTTAAAGCAACAGTGTAAATTATCTTTTGAAATATAGCCTTTTAATGAATATCCTCACCAGAGAACTTAGTAATAACTTTCTTTTGCCATCTGCCTTATCTGCAAATTTCTGTTGACTTTCAAAGCCAGATCCTTGCAGAATGAAGGCTCCAACCATCAAGCATTTGCTTGTTTGTGGGATGTTATCACTTAGAGTTCTGTCCCCCTGCTGGTCAGTTATGTTCACTGTTTTTCAGCTGCTCATGAGCTTCCATTTTATGATGGATACAGGCTTTCTGTGTTACATTTTTCCTGCTCTCACGAATTTAGAATCAGTTAAATATGCTGTTTTTAACAGTAACCAAATGGCTTGAGTTTTTCTGTGTAGTTTTTGGCTATATGTAGAAATGAAAGTATCTGATGAGCTTGTAACAAAACTAAAAACAAAACTGTTACTACTTCTTACAGGAATTCTCTATGGTACAATGACCTTAGAGCTAGGGGGAACTGTTAACATCACATGTGAGAAAACTGGATACAGTGCAGCACTTGAATTCAAACTAAAGGTTAGTTTGGAGGATATATTGTTGAAAAATGGGCAGATTCATTTTTTAAAAAACACTGACATTCAAAGCTTGCCATATTTTTAAAGAACGCATTTTTATTGTTATGTGCATGAAAATTGTTTAACCAATGTTACATTAGTAATTAATAATAAACGATGTTTTTGCTCACAATGAAAGAGTCACAAGACAGATCTGGACTTGCTCTTTCACAAATGGAAGTACTCGCTCTATGTTGAGAGGGAATCAAGATCCTACTGAAGCTCTTCTCCAGGGGAGTAAGATTGAAGAATTGGTACTTACATGAATGGTCATTCTAGGATGACAGGAGGAGCAATCCACTACACATGAGTTGTGATCCTTGCACCAGCCAATGCAGGAGCCGTCCTCGTGCCAACAGTAGAAAAAAACGTTTAACCGCTCCAGTCCCTCTCCGGCCAGTTCTCTTTCCCTAGCAGACTAAATTAGCAAATCCCTGGTCCTCCACCACATTTTAATAAGTCCTTCTTCTCAACATAGTGGTGAGCATGGATTGCTCCTCCTGTCATCCTAGAATGGCCATTCATGTAAGTACCAATTCTTCATTCATTCTTCATTCTCAGGATGACAGGAGGATCAATCCACTACACATGGGATTTTCCCAAGCTGTTCTTATATATATATATATAGCTCTACAACAGTGCCTGCAAAACACAGCGCCCAAAAGCCGCCTTTGCAGATTTATATTTGTCCAGCTTGTAACGTTTAATAAAAGTTGATGACTGTTTCCATCCGGCTGCACTACACACTTCTTCCGAAGAGCCTCACGAGGCATACGCCACTGAAGTCGCCATTGATCTAGTGGGATGCAGCCATACATTCACCGGACACGGCTTCTTAGCATGATCATAACAAAGAAATATGCAAGCTTTGATCCAACCAGCAATGACAGATTTGCTGGCCAGATGGCCAAAAGACTTTGGCTGAAAAGACAGTAGTAATGCATCAGTCCATCTGAAATCCTTTGTTCTTTTAATGTAGGCCTTCACTACTCTTCTCACGTCCAAAGTGTGCCACTTCTTTTCAAGTGGGTGCACTGGCTTCAGACGGAAAGTTGGCAAATGAATCTCCTCCCGCCGAAATGTTGATGACACACACTTTGGCAGGAAGGAAGGATTGAAGCCCAGAGTCGATTTGTCCTGCTCAAATCTGCACAAATGTTCACTCACAGACAGAGCCGCCAACTCCGATACTCTTCTGGCTGAAGTGATCGCGAGAAGGAAGGCAGTTTTGAAAGAGAGTAGTCTCAATGATGACTCCTGTAGTGACTCAAATGGTACCATCGTTAAAGCATTCAGCACCAGGTTCAAATCTCAGGTGGGAAACCTGTGCCTGGTTGGAAATGACGTCAAAGTCGCTCCTCTCAGAAATCTCCTGATATGAGGATGTTTTGAGTAGGACTCCCTATCCAAAGTCAGAAAAGCTGACAACGCCACCACCTGTCTTTTTAAGGTGTTGGGCCATAAACCGTTCTCCAAACCGTCTTGCAGGAAGTGTAAGACATGCAAGACATGTATGTCTGCCCCATTAACTTTGTTCTCGTCGCACCACCTCTGAAAGACCTTCCAGGTTCTGTCGTATATTCTCTGAGTGGCCTCTCTGCGGGACCCCAATATAGTCTTAACCACGTTGTCAGCATATCCCTGCTGTGTTAGGAATTTCCGCTCAATTTCCATGCTGCCAGACTCAACCAGCCGGGGTTGGGATGGCACACTGGTCCCTGGGTGAGCAAGTTGGCTCTCAAAGGCAACCTCCACGGAGGTGCTTGTGCCGTTCGCAGCAGCATCGGAAACCAAGGCCTCCTTGGCCAGTACGGTGCTATTAAAACCACCGTCGCCTTTTCCATGCAGATCTTTGACAGAACTTTCTGTACAATTCTTATTGGGGGGAAAGTGTAGTGCATCCCCAGAGCCACATCACCGACAGAGTGTCGTGTGCTTCCACATCTTTGTTTCCATCGATGGAGAAATACCTTTTTAACTTGGTATTTCCACCAGAAGCAAACAAGTCCACTTGTAACGGACCAAAAAACACCGATCAAGCTGCGGAACACCTCTGCATTGAGAGACCATTCTCCCGGGTGCAACCAGTTCCTGTTTAAGTAATCTGCTTGAACATTCGACTCTCCTTTCACATGCACCACCGTGATCGATCTTAAATGCCTCTCGGCCCACTGGAAAAGCCTGGTCGATTCCAATACCAAGGGTACCGAATGTAAACCACACTGTTTGCAAAGGTATGCTTTGACAGTCATATTGACCGTGAATATCTTCACATGCTGATTCTTTACCACCCGCAGAAACTGTTGGAGCGCCAAACGAACGACTTTCAATTCTAGGTAGTTTATGTTGTGATGCTTGTCTGAAAACGTCCAAATGCTTTGCACCAAGTACCCCTTGCAGTGAGCTCCCCATCCATGGAGACTGGCATCTGTTGTTACATGGACCTCGCTCTGAATGCGAATAGGAACTCCTGAAGCCACCTTCTTCTCCTTCAGCCACCGGGAAAGTTCGGTCCGCACTTGTTCAGGCAAGGTCATCTTCTAATGCCTCTTCACTGATATTGCTAATTGGTGCCTCAGCAGCAGCCTCTGCAGAGGCTTTGCATGAAAACTTCCCCACTGCACCAACTGTGTTGCAGAAATCAGTATTCCCATAACCTTCGCAAGCTGCATCAAGTCTGCCGACTTGCACTGCCACAGCCGGTGAGTTTCTGGCTCAGTTTCACTAACCTGTCCTGCGAAAGGTACAGTCACCCTTTCGCGGTGTCTATCCATGCTCCTAAATGTGTGAGCAGTGTAGTTGGACTCAGTGTGCTCTTCGCAAAGTTGAGAAGGAAACCATAGTCCATCAGCGTTTGGATTGTTAACTCTACATCCTTCCTAAACTTGATCTCTGAGTCTGCTTTCAGCAAGATATTGTCCAGATATGGGTATAGCTGCACCCCTTGTACCTGGAGGCAAGCTATCAGTGGAATCAGCACCTTTGTGAACACCCGAGGTGCTGATGCCAAGCCGAAAGGCAGCGCTTTGAACTGGTAGTGGCAAGCCTGGTAATGGAATCTCAGGTATCTCCTGTCCTCCTCGCTCATGGGGACATGTAAATATGCCTGCTTGAGGTCTATAGACACCATGTAATCTCCCATAGACAAATTCTCTTTGATTGTCTGTAGAGTTTCCATCTTGAACTTCCAGTATTCTACAAAAGTGTTGAGGTACCGTAGATTCAATACTGGTCTGTACTTGCCATTGGGCTTGGGAACCACAAAAAATATAGAGTAAACTCCTAAGAATTTCTGGTGTTCTGGAACCCTCTCTATCGCCCCTATCTGCAGCAAGTGGGAAATTTCCTGTTGAACAATTCGTTGTTTGTTCTTGTCCTTTGAAACTGGGGATGGAAGAAATCTGTCTTTCGGCCTTGAATGGAAGCCTATTTTGTATCCCTGCATCACTACCTTCAAGACCCAATGATCTGGTATTATTCGAGACCATCTGTCTCCGAAAGCCAGAAGTCTTCCCCCCACTGTCTGGTTTTGATAGTCAGTATTGAGATTTATCTTGCTTGGAAGTATTTCCAAGCTTCCCTTGTCCTTGTCTGGAATACTGCAATTGTCTATTGAATTGTGGTCTCTGTCTGTTCCACTGATATCTACCAGATCTACCCTGGGATCTTCTTTTGTAGAAGCCATATGATCTTCCCCCACAAAAGGAGTAGTTAGATCCCCGGAAATTTCTCCTATCCACCTTTTTCTTTTGCAGAGTGGGCGCTACCTGCTCCTTCTCTTTCGTTTCCACGAAGACTTTCTCTAATGCCTTCTCTCCAAATAGTAACTCTCCCTGAAAAGGGACAAAGGCCAAATTATTGCGAGATTTCTGGTCCACCTCCCAGTGCCTCAACCACAAGGAACATCTCGCTATTGTTAACAAATTTATATTTCTTGCTGCAAACGCAACAGCATCATGACCAGCATCTGCCACATATTTCAGCACTCTCTGAATACTCTCTACAGCCTTTAGTATTTCCTGCATGCCTAAATCTTGGGAATCCAAGATATCCTGAACCCAAAGAACTCCCGCTCTTGCAAACATAGAAGCAGCCACTGAAGCTTTGATTGCTGAAGATGCTGCCTCATGCGCTTTCTTCAAAGATGTTTCCACTCTTCTTTCATCTACTTCTTTCAATTGTGTGTCCCCCTCCCTGGGGACAATTGCCCCCAAAACCAACCCTGCAATTGGGGCGTCCACTGGGGGCACTTTAAGAAATTCTACCTCCGACTTTACAAAGGCATATAATTTTTGAGAATAAGATAACAATTTCTTAGAACCCGACTGAGAGGATCACTCACTAAGTATCACATCCTTGAATAAATCTGGCATTGGCATGTCAATGCCTCTAGCGTCTTTCCTTCTAATTACAGATGCTAGCTTACTCTCTTTACTAACAGTTTCACCATCCTGTTCCTTGTAGATGTCCAATCCCAGTGTTTGCAACACTCTCCTCAAAGTATTTTTGAAAACCTCAGCTTCAAACATCCTGTCAGAGTCTATCTTTTTCTCCTCTTCATCATCAGTGTACATATAATCCTTTTCCTCCATATCTATAACCTCCTCCTGTGGTTCAGTCTCTCCTTCGCTGTCTTCTACATCATACTGCATTCCTCTTTTTAACTTTCTCCATTCCGGTAATACTTCCTTATCCTTGCTAATCTTGTCTTTATTAGTTATTGTTTCTTGCTTGTTGCTGTTGCTGCTGGTACAGCTAACAGTTGTACTCTTCTCCTGTTCTACTCTCCTTTTCTTTGCTGGTGGCTGGTTAATTACATTCTCCGCCATGTTGAGTTCATTAACCTTGGGCCTCACTTGAAAATTCATTGGATTAAAAAGTTGAAGTTGATTCTGTAAATTTGTTTTAAATAAATTCATTAAATTGTACATCGCTAATTGGCTTTGTAAATCATTATTACTATAATTCATTGGTTGCAGCTGTGAATTTAAAAACGCTTGAAATTGTTTGCGTACAGCCTCAGTAATGAATTGATGCAATTCCCCCTTATATTCATCTCTGGGGTCCGGTCGTGGGTCACTTCGTAAAGGCCGCTGCAACTTACATATCTCAGCCTCCGTCTCATCGCTCCGAGCGGGCATAGTTTCTAGCCACCCGGATAGGAAGTGTTTGAACTCTGGTGTTAGCTTCAATTGTTCCAAGAGCGAGTAAGTGGACTGGGCTTCTCCATAATGGAAGGCGCCGCCGCCCTTTCTGGTGCCACGTCCTCCCCTGTGATTGGGTCATTGTCAGTGATCACCTGAGCTGAGGCTCCGCCTCTTGCGCCTCCCTCAGAAGCCTCTGAGGGCCTGCTTGGAGCACGCGGCGCGACCTTAGAATGGCTGATTTCAAGATGGCACCTGGAACTCTCCCCTGTAAGTTTTTGTGCCGCCGCTGGCACCTTCGGGAGCTTTTTACTGCTTCTGGACTTGTCAGCCTTTTTTACCTTCTTTTCCACCACGACTTTTTCCTTTGCGCTTATCTTTTTACTCTCGGTGGCTCACTGTTTGCCTGCCGCATTACGTATTTCGTCCGCCTCACTCTCACTGGAGCTTAAGAATATTTTTCTTAAGTCCATCGAGTGATCCTCCTCCAGCACCCTCTGCGGTTTAAATCTATTGCCAGATCCGCCAAAACTCTCATCCGTGACCTGCTGATTAGCGGTTTTCTGGACGGAATGGTGCCTGTCTTTGTCCGAGCCCTGCTGATCAGTGGTGGTTCGGACTAAGTCATCTGCAGCCTCTCTGTGTGCGCTCATAGTTTTCTCAGCCAACATTGTAATCCACCTCTAGTATATTTTTTCTTCTTCTATCCAGTCCTATACCTCTCAGCACATTAACCTAACTTAATACCACCGGAGAGGGACAGAAATGCACCTAGCTGGTTCTCAGGAGAAAAAAGAACTGGCTGGAGAGGGACTGGAGCGGTTAAACAGTTTTTTCTACTGTTGGCACAAGGATGGCTCCCGCATTGGCTGGCGCGAGGATCACAGTACATGTGTGGTGGATTGATCCTCCTGTCATCCTGAGAATACCTTGATTCCTCCTTCATCCAACAGTACCTTCCATGTTATTTTGGATATTCTTTTTTCTAGAACAACTTTTGAAAGATTCAGAGAGAGGGCAGCTTTCATGAAAATGGCCAATCTCCATATTTCTCCAGTGCCAGAAAAACTGCTGCGCACAATTCTGAATCTAGTCCATAGCCTTGTAGCAGTTACCGTATTTAATACATACATAGCTTGGAGACACTGCTACGTGAAGTTACTCTACCTATGGTATCTTACTCTGCCTTTTCCATGGAAAGATAATCCCCAGCATAATTTTTGCTATATCAAATTAATTATTTTCAAATATTTCACATGAAGGACAGTTCAGTGGTTGACTTTACATAGCTTTGATACAATGACAACAACCATAATTGAAATAATTTTGGCTGACTTTTCAGAAATCTCCTAGCAGTGTCTAATGTTTTTTTAAAGAGTTTAGGTGCTACACAGCTTAAACATAAATCTTTTTGTTCTTTAATAGCCATTTTTAGGCAACAATGACAATGTTAATCAAATAATGGGGAAAATTAAACTGGGAAAAGAAGTTCTAGCTACTCTGGAAGGCCACTGGGTGAGTTGTACAGTTACATTTAATTTTTTGTCAAATACTAGATCTTTAAAATTTGTTACACATTTAAATATATTACAGTGTTTAGTGCTGGTATCTATTGTACATCACTTTCAGTCCCTGTACTTATCACTTCTAATGATGTTCAGATTTTATTATACATTTTCAGGAAGCTAACCAAAATACAGACTGACACCTCCTAAAAGACAGCTGAATGATCATGTAAACCCAGCTGGATAAGTTGAGCAGGAATACTTCTTACCAATATCCTGATCATCTCACAGATCTAGAGAATGGGGCTTAATAGTAGTTAAAATTTTCTTTGTTTATACCCTGCCGTTTACCCCAAACTAGGGGTCAATATATCCAGTTATGAAAAAGGGAATAAAAACCTCTTAACTGCAAAGTAAGCTGATGTCAGGACACATGATAGGCATTAAGGGAGAGAAGAAAACTTAATTTGAGATGCAATTTTCTGTGATAGCCTTGTTTCCTTGCAACACCGTCAAATCCAAATTTTCTTGACCACTGCTATGACAGAAAAGCACAACAAAATACTTTTTATTGTTGGCATATGTTTATAAATGTTTTTGTAGTTCTGGATGCTGTCATGCAGAGTTTCCATTGAGGAGGAAAAGAAAGCATGAAAATGCATTCATGGAAGTATGTGAGAGAGGGCAGATGGGGTAAGAGTGGAGCTATTGGGGCTCAGAGAGAGGAAGCTAGTAAAATGGGCATGGAGTGAAAAGAACAAATAATAAGTTTTGCTCCACTCACTTTGAAGTGAAACATTCACTAATGATTCGTTAAGACATTGCTGATTACATGAGGTTCATAAGCAAGAAACGGCTTGTGGCAGTGCCCCAGCCCATACTAATACAGCAGAAGGTGGTCATTCCAGCCTGAATTCGGACAAGAAAAGTATTAGAAAATATTGATCAGTAATTCAGCCTTTGCACAATAAATGAGAGCTTTGTTAGAACTCATTACACCATACTGTGCAACAATGGCTAGTGTTTTAAGTAGTATTATCTTGACTGAAATTCTCACAGATGTAAAACAAGTCAGATTGTTCCACTGTAGCACATCAGTGAGTTCCAAATGGTATTGAGAGACACAAGTGGGTAGACAAGGACATCACAGGCAAATTTCACTTACAGGGATAGAAACTGATTAGAAGAAAAAGGCAAAATCCCATTGATAGGTCACTTGGCACAAGACTATGGAAATGGTTATACTTTGCCAAAGGTTTATACTCAACTGAAACTGAATATACCCATTCCCTTAAGTCAGGTTCTTGTTGCTGAAATAAGATCTGTTTTCAGATGTGACCTTCTACTGTTGCCAGCCAAATTGGCACAACAGCCTCCTTTGGTTGCAAAAAGTGACTTTCTAAAGGAAACATTTGTTCTTACTAACTCTGTAAAATTGTTTACTTATTTGACTGTTCAAGTAATCTAATATGTTAAACATTACAGGACAGTGAAGTTATTATTAGGGACAAAAAGACAGAAGCTTCAGAGACATTCTGGAATCCAACACCTGAAATCAGACAGTGCAGATTAAGAAGATACACAGTGAAGTTTGAGGAGCAAGGTGACTTTGAGTCAGAGAAGTAAGTTTACTCTAAATATGTATTAGCCCCCAGTAGGGATCATATTAATCTCTGAAGCAAAGAAAATGAAGAATGTTAGACATAGGCTAGCAAAAGAATGCAAAAATTTGAGCACTTCTGGTAAATGAGAGAGAGTTCTTAATCTTGAGTGCTGCATGTTTTCTCATGTTAATCTTTTTTGTGTTTTATTTAATTGATTATTGTATTTTATTATTGTTACTTTCTGTTTTTATTACATTGGATTTATATATCAAGATGAACAGTTTTACTTGAACATGCATATATCACCCTGGAAATTTACAAGGAAGGAAAATGAAATAACACAATTTAAAGAATTTGATCAGATTCCAATGCAGTGAAAATAAATTTATAATGAACATTTTTACTAGTTTTATTTCTAACTGTGACGTTATTGCTCTTGTCTGATAGACTTTGGCAGCATGTGACTCGAGCTATAAACAACAAAGACCAAGCAGAAGCAACTCAGGAGAAATATATTTTGGAGGAAGCTCAAAGAAAAGCTGCTAAAGAAAGGAAAGCCCACAATGAAGAGTGGGTATGCAAGCTATTTGAGCCAGACCCACTCACAGGAGAATGGAATTACAGATATGCAGAGTGAGTCATAGAGGCTGGGATGTGTGTGTGTGCTTTTACTTATGATACTAGAAAACAGATTGGAAAAAAGGTCACATACTGCATAGTGGCTGCTATTGAAGGTGGATTTAAAAACAATGAACTCTGCATTGGATTGTGCCCAGTGTCATTGATGGCCATTTATTTTACCACTGTAGAAAAAAAATTAATTGCTCCTCTTTCAGAGTCTGAAAATGACGTGCTTCCTGTATATTTGGCTCACAAATGTACAGCTCATCTGGTTGTTTGTGTCAACACATAAACACCTGTTAATATATTTCATCTGAGTCATCAATTGTAAATGAAAATCTTCTTTACAGAACCATGCAATATGTAACATCTTAGGAATGTCTGCTTTCTCATTTAATGAAAAAGATCTTTATGAAGCTTCTTTGATCTTTTAATTTCATGTAACACAAGATGTAACACGTGATTACAATTCAGACACAACCAGTTTGGTAGTGTTGCATCCATAGTCTTGTTATGGCTTTCCTATAAGAATCTGGTTGGCTACTGTAGAAATAGAATGATGGACTAGATAATCCTTTGGTCTGATCTCTTTTTATATTCTTGTGTTCAGAATAAATGTCATCATTACAGTGTCCAATCTGTTTTCGTTTAACCATAGTGTTGGCTTAAAATAGGTGCTTGCAAAGATATCTGACACTGCAAGACCAATTTCCTTTGTTGTAACTGTTAATGATGGAAGAGAGAAGTTGAGTAATCGAAACATTTATCTTGTGTCTGAGACTGAAAGCCCTTAAACTGATGTTCCCTTTTATTCAGTGAACTTCCTAGTGCTATAGCACCGAACTGTAGTAGAACTGGGTCCTCTTCAGCTTATGTCTCTGCCACTAATTTTTTAAAAATGGGAACCTACACATAGAATCATAAAATCATAGTATAATAGAGCTGGAAGGGACCCCAGAGGCCATCCAGTCCAACCCCCTGCCATGCAGGAACACACATCAGAGCACTCTCAACAGATGGCCACCCAGCTACTGTTTAAAAACCCTTCAAAGAAGAGACTCCACAACACTCTGAGGCAGCAAATTCCACTGCTGAACAGCTCTGACCATCAGGAAGTTCTTCCTGAGGTTTAGGTGGAATCTCTTTTCTGTAGTTTGAATCTATATTGCTCCTTGTCCTAGTCTCTGGAGCAGTGAAAAACAACCCTGTCCTGTCTTCAATATGGCATCCTTTCAAATATTTAAATAGCTATCATATCTCCTCTTAACCTTCTCTTCTGCAGACTAAACATACCCAGCTCCCTAAGATGCTTCTCATAGGGCATGACTTCCAGACCCTTCACCATTTTGCTCACCCTTCTCTGGACACATTCTAGCTTGTCAATATCCTTCTTGAAATGAGGTGCCCAGAACTGGACAAAGTTTTCCAGATGAGGTCTGACCAAAGCAGAATAGAGTGGTACTATTACTTTTTTCAGTCTAGACACTATACTCCTGTTGATGCAACCAGGAATCGCATTGGCTTTCTTGGCCTGCACAGTACACTGCTGACTCCTGTTCAGCTTGTGGACTACTAAGACTCCTAGATCCCCTTCATGTGTACTGTTGTCCAGCCAAGTGTCTCCCATTCTATATTTGTGCATTTCATTTTTTCTGCCTAGGTGTAGGACCTTACGTTTTTCTTTGTTGAAATTCATTTTATTAACTTTTGCCCAGCAATCCAATCTGTTAAGGTAATTTTGATCCTGTCTTCTGGGGTATTAGCAGCCCCTCCCAATTTGGTATCATCTGCAAATTTGATCAGCATCCCTCTATTCCTTCATCCAAGTCATTGATAAAGATGTTGAATAGCACTGGGCCCAAGACAGAACTCTGTGGCACCCCACTAGTCACTTCTCTCCAGGATGAAAAGCAGCCATTGATGAGCACCCTTTGGGTTCAGTCGGCCACCCAATTACAAATCCACCTAACAGCATCACTGTCTAGCCCACATTTTACTACCTTCTTTGCAAGAACATCATGAAGAACTTTGTCAAAGTCCTTACTGAAATCAAGATATGCTACATCTACAGCATTCCCTTTATCTATCAAACTTGTAACTCTGTCATAAAAAGAGATAAGATTAGTCTAGCATGACTTGTTTTTGAGAAACCCATGCTGATTTTTAGTGATTACAGCATTGCTTCCTGAATAATTACAAACTGTCTGTTTAATGATCTGCTCTAGAATCTCTCTGGGTATTGATGTCAGGCTGACTAGGCGATAATTATTTGGGTCTTCTTTTTTCCCCGTTTTGACGATGGGGACAACATTTTCCCTTCTCCAGTCTGCTGGGACTTCTCCTGTTCTCCAAGAATTCTCTTACATATAGTTTTCATTTAGGTTTTGCATGCTGTTTGGGTTAAGATTATTGTTGTTACATTGAGGAGGTATTCCAAGAGAGAAAATAAAACTCTGATGCTCTATTCCTTTAAATTCCCCCTGCTTTGGGATCTTTTTTTTCCCCCTTTTGACTCTTAGCTGCATAGTTTTTGCTGTGAGTTGCTATATGTGGGGCTGCCATTAGAAACTCTTTGGAAACTTCAGTGGGTTCAAAATGCAACAGCCTGAATGCTGACCAGGGTCAGTTACAGGGAGCACATAACTCCCTTGTTAAAACAGCTTCATTGGCTACCTGTTCATTTCTGAGCACAATTCAAAGTGCTGGTCATGACTGATAGCCCTATATAGTTTAGGTCTAGACTATTTGAAAGACCGTATCTCCCTATATCAACCTGCCAGAGCCCTGAGATCTGCAGCAGAAGACTTTCTGTCAGTCCTGCAAACACCCCAGGCTTGCCTGGTGAGCACATGGGAGAGAGCCTTCTCAGTGGCTACTCTCACCCTTTGGAACTCTCTTCCACAGGAGGCAAGGCTGGCCCTGGCCCTGCTTTCCTTCTGTATGCAAGCAAAGACATTTCTCTTTAAGTAGGCCTTTAATGGGTAAGCAGGAAACCTTTTACTTATTTACTAGCTGTTCGTAAAATTTATTGTAAGTTTTATAATTTTATATGTTTTTCAGTGTTTGTTTGGATCTTTTTAATGTCTTTTTAACCTTTTGGAAGCTGGCTTGCATCCCACTTTGGGAGAAAAGGTAGCATATAAATTGAATAGATAGATAATAAATAATAAGATACTGTCTTGAATTCAGAATCTTTTTATCATAGGTAGGAGTGTTCCTAATGTCCATTACATGTTTCTGATCTGGAATAATATTTCCCAGTGAAAAAGGAAAGACGTTTGATTCCTGTCCTCACCCTCAAACGGAAAAGTGTGGAAGATGGAGTTGTCAGATTGCAACCATCTCCCTTCTCAACAGCCAGAACATCTTGAGTGATTGTCCTCTAGCTGATAAGGGAAATTCTTGATTCTACAAGTATTTGGTACTTTGAGGAACCATTTTCACTTTTAGATGAAAAGACTATTAAAAGAATTGTAAAGATACATAAAAAATGATTGACATTGGTAGCCATGGCTTTTCATATGGAGTGGTAATACCCTTTCTGAGAGCCGTTGTGGGTTGTGAAACACCAGGCTTCAGATCCCCACTTGGCCATGGAAACCCACTGGGTGAGCTTGGGCAAGGCACACTCAGCCTCAGAGAAGGGCAAAGGCAAACCTCCTCTGAAAAAAATCTTGCCAAGAAAGCCCCATGATAGGTTTGCATTAGGGTCGCCATAACTCAGGAGTGACTTGAAGGCATGCAACAACAACAACAACTCCAAACAAAGGTTGCTGAGAAAACCATATGACAGGGTTGTCTTAGAATCACCATAAGTCAGAAATGACTCGAAAGCACACAATGCCAACAACAAATACCCTTCAGTTTAAAGTGTTTATAAAAGGTAACAGGATTGGAGGTAACAGGATTGAAATGGTACCCTTATTGTTCTATTTAACTTGTACTATTTGTTGTCCACAGCACAAGACCATGGGATCCACTGAATGATATGATACAGTTTGAGAAAGATGGTGCCATTCAAACAAAAGTCAGACATCGGACACCAATGGTATGGTCTTGTGGGGTCTATTTTTGTCACCTGCTATATTAAATGGGGTAGAAGATCAGAAGATTTCCTTTAGAATTTAAACGTGAACACTTTTTGGTCTGTTGATGTGATACCAGTAAAATCTTTGTAGCAGCCTTCTCTTATAGGTAACAAGTCAAAAATGTGCATTGTGTAACTGAACAGAGGAAGTTAAACTACTGTAGTTCTGTTCTAAAACATGATCAGTTTTGTTGGTAAATAATAAGTTAATCAGTGAAAATAACTATTTCTTGTCCTTGGCTATCACTTTGCTTGCCTATAATTTCAAAGCAAAGTGTTAAAAAAATCTACCATTGTACTGCAACAGTTCCTTTCTCTAGATAGGAGTAATCCAAACCGTCCCACTGAATGAATAGAAAGGCATATTTTGTTCACAGAGGGAACCAGGATTCAGCAGAGTCCTCTCACTGGAAGGAGAGAGAGGAACATGGGGTTCCTTCAGTCCCTTCTCTGCTGTGCCTCTCCTGCCACCTCCTACACGATCTTCCCGTTCTCCAGGACACCATGGGAGCTGGAAATGAATGCTTAAGAAGGAAAACTCAGAGAAAATTTCCACCCCGCCATATTCCTTAGAATGTAGAATTCCATTAAACATGTCTGGATTCAGTCTTTTGTTAAGCACTGTGGGTTTATTAATTACAGGTCAGTGTTGCAAAAATAAAGCGTTCCGCAAAGTCAAAGAAAGGGGAGTGTGGCTTCTCCTCACCAGAACCTGATAATCAGGATTCATCTGGCAGTGAAGGTGAGTGCTGAATCTGTTCATCTTATCTGTTTTCAGTACATTTATCATGAGTACAGTAAACATATGCCATTACCTGGACTTTGTTCTCATTTTGTCTAAATGTTTTTGTTTTGTAACACGATTAATATAATTTGAGGACTGGATACAGTTTTCTGCCCTTACTTACTTTAAAAAAAGAAGGAGAACAGTCTGCCTAGTGTTCTTTGGTGAATTTTAAAAAAGCTCTTTGAAGTAATTGACATGATTTATACACTTTATTTACTGCACATTCTTTGAATTACTGTTGAAGCGCAACTCAAGCACAGTACAAGAATCCGGAAAAAGACACTAGATCTTGGTGAATTGCAAAGTGCCATTGAATCTATAAGGGAGACACAAGAAGACATACGGAGGTAGGTTATTTATTTAATTATTTAATTATTTATAAAAATTTCATTTTGTTTTTAGCATGAGTGGTTAGTCTAAACTAGCTGAGCAAGTGTGGACCACTATTTGATTTTGACCTACAACTTCCATTAAGCATAGTCATAGGTTGCAGGAGTTGCACTCCACATGCATCTGGAGAGCCACAATTGATCACATCCACTTTAAAATAGCAACACTAATTTATACAGGAATCAACATTAGCATTTTCTTTTCAAGGCGTGAATCAGAGTTTTTTGTATGAGCTGTCTGAGTAGTTCCTTTGTACTTGTGGATTAAACTAGGAATTCATTCACTTTGTTTCTGCCTTCACACTTGTTTTTTTCTTGTGTTTCAGCAGAGCAAGGGGGAATTCTTTTCTTTTCATTATGCTACTTTACAATGACTTTAGTACCTGTAGAGGGCCATGTGAACTAACATTTTTAACATACAATGGATATAGAATGGAAATAATTTTGGTACAAACTACAGATGCTCATGGATTCTTACAAATGCTTTATTTTATCTTAGTGTGTTACTGCTTTCTCAGTAGCTCAGTGATTACAGTAAATTCAAAAAATTAAAAATAATTTACTACATAGACTGAATAACATTTACAGAACTAAAAATATTTAACTATGTTTTACTTATCTAAGTAAAGAGTCAAGCTGTATGTTTCTCACTCAAGCTTTTTAAATTGATTGGTAGTCTAGTTAAGGGTCAGCTACTTTTTTTGGTTCAATCTTTAATGTCATCCTTTGTCTTTTTGCTTCACTCACACTCAGAAGAGCTAGGTTGTATGCATCATATTTTATAAAAGTTACTTCATAGCAGATAGCCCAAGTATTTTGTGTCAGGACCTTGAAGCACTACATAATAGTGCTAACTCTGGTGAAAGCAATACCACCTGAGCCCTTTAGGATTTCTGTGATATGCAAAAACTTTGCCAAAGCTTCTGCTGTGTCCTGTTACACTGGTAGAAACCATTGCTTTAGGCTTGACCTAGATTATTGATGTCCTCAGTTGCTGAAACAATCTGACAGTTATTTCTCAGTCAGATAGTCTTGGATTCAGTATATGACATTTTTGCAACTTTTGTGCAACTTTAGTATTGGCAATTTATGAAGTTATCTTACACATTTTCATGTCTTTTAGGGACATCACTGCTCTAAGAACCCGAATGACTACAAGCTCACCACCACCAGATAATAACTTTTTTCAGTTCAAGCACTATGTCTTCATTTTGCTGATGATTCTTCTGCAGCTTACGATCAATTACTTGTTTAAATAGAATGCCTGGATGGAAGAATATATGAAGTGGAATGATTATGTTCTTCGTGGGACCATATCATAAGCTTGGGTTGGCTACAAATAAGGCAATATTTTCTAAAACACGGGGGCTATGAAGATTCAGGTGTTTGCCTCAAAAGATTGTGCTCACATGGAGCAAATCTGTTATATTCTGTCCTAGCCAGAAGACATAGATGATGCTTATGTGCCAGTACCTTTCTCTTTGCATCTTTCATATGCTGCAAAACTGCCTTGCATATTCTAAAGTGGTGTTAGGCTGCAGTAACAAATGTCAGTATAGAACATGTCAGTCTGGGCATTGATGGCACTTTTTCATTGTGACCATAATAATCCCCAGTGGCCAGAATAAGTGAATTTAAGCCCAACACTTGTTCAGGGTTTAATGATACCTTACTTCATTAGGTAGATTACACCCAGTGATGTCAGTCTGGAAAATTGAAGAGATGTACAAAGATTAAACTGTTCAGCTCTCTATTGCCATTAAAAATATTAAGCTATTAGTCCATCAGCATTTCATTAACCCTGCATCATTTCAGTGATTGTTAGTTGGTGCGTGTTTCCATTAATTTGTGAAAATGGAGCTAACTCTTAACATTAGTAAAATAATTATAAGAGTCCTGAGTAGCATACAGATACTCTTATCTGCCCTGTAGTGTTTGCATCTATTTCTTCCTAAATAGTATCTCCTCTTTGACAAACTGCTGCAGTAGACCCAGAAACATAAAGTTGGGATGCAAAGGTTGGGTGCAGTGATAGAATTGCTATTTGAGTGGGGAAAAGAAGGGCTCTACTGCAGGGCTGAGCAGGAATAAAGTGTCTGGGAACCATCTTTAGGTCCTCTGCACAGTGTGGAGCTCATACTCCCACCATTTTGATGAAGCCTGAAGTGACTTCTGGTTCCATTTTTTCAGAAAAAGGCCCAAAGCATTCTGCAGTGCTGCATGGCCTAAAATAGTGAAAAGGAGAGTAATTGTGCCTTCTGGAGGCCTCTGGATACAGAATTCCACCTCTTTTTTTGGAGGAGGTGTAACTTCTTAGTATTTTTGCTGGAGGGCAAGAGGCCTGAGGGCTATATCAGAGCTGTTCTAGATTGTATGTAGGCTACAGGATACCATACTCTACTAAATAACATAAAGAATTTTCTGTATTTTGACTCTTGGATGCTGACAAGACCATGTGATGCTTTAAATATGTCATTTTCACAAATATTGGGCTTATAAAACTAATTCAGTCCATTCAAATGTAATTGTATCTGAATAATTATGCTGTGATCTGCAGGGTTGCATAGCACTCTCATACTTTCAAGACTAATGGGCCAAATCCAGTTAATCTGCTACCCAAGACCTATTTAGTAGCATTCGCAACTTTTTAATGATGTTTTAGTTGCCCCAGATATCAATGGAGTTCACTGTATATGAAAACAGAGATTTGATACGTTGTTTCTGTAAATGAAAACTTATCCCACAAATTGGACTAAACTATTAGCAATTAAATTCTGGAACGTAGATCAGTTTTTACTTATATTATCCCTTCTGTTCTGTTTACATGGCAAAGATAATAGTAATTAAATGTGCATGGCAACACAGACTACATGAGAAATCTTCAGCCTTCTGTTAAAACCAATATAACCCCTCCAATTCACTTCGGGGTAAGGTAGTAGTAAGAAAATATGTTTTATACAGCCCAAAATGATGTTAGCAAAATAAAATACCCACTTTCAAATTAGACTTATTTATTAAGATGTTTATTTCTTGTTAATATTTCCATATTTTTAGATGGTCTCAGACTCCCCACTCTTATTTGCCTTGTGGACTTCTTGCCAAATCCTTTTTTTTAAAAACTGAAATACAGTGAGCAAATTTTTGGCAGTTCTACAATAGATTATTAGGTAGTTTCTACAGTGCTGTGTATTTCATAAGGAATAGTAAAAGAAAGTAAATAGTTATAGTAAAAGAAAAAAAATTGTTCTGATTCATCTTTATTTGTAAGTATTTTAGACAACTAAGCTATTCATCCTGCAAAAGCTATCAGACTGTTATGTTTAACTTGATTCTGCTGCTTTAGCCCTGTCTGCTGGTGTGTAGGTTTACGATACTCTGTCTCTGCCTGCTTGCTCCCCACCCAGCCCTTTTTGTGAATGGCTTTTGTGAGGCGTAACTAGAAAAATTATATTGCTTTCTTTTTTTAGGTCAGTGGTGAGGTGTGGTGTTAGACTTCAACTCCAGTCCCTCACCCTTAACTGTGGAGCTAAGGTGATGGGAGTTACAGTCCAATACCTGACAGGTTTATTTTTCCCCATCAGTGTTTTAGGCATTTCCAGTTTTAAGAAAGCAAATGGTTCTTAAATTTTCTATGACAGCATTAAATTACAGGAATTGTCATATTCTGTGTAAGCACAGCTCTTTTCCTGCCTAAATCTCTACTGTGGTCCTTCATTTGATACCTTATGTGAGCTGGAAAAGGAATTTGTTGCCTGATTACTTCTTATATGATATGGTTGAGTATGGCATAGTTTATGAAATGTTTCTTCATATATAATGTTTAGTCATGTGTAATGACCTTAAATTCCTTCACATTGATTGTTTTCTGCACAAAGCTGTAACAAAACTGTGATTGTACAGTTTGTAGAACTCTTGAGGGCAATAGATCTTCAGTAACGTTTAGTATTTAAAGAATAGTACTTGGTTTTCACTTGTTGATTTATGGTCTCCTTGTACATAAGTAGAAAATACTTAGAATTGCTTGTTATTGCCATATTTATGGCTGTTTGTTTAAAATAAATGCACTATAAGCCTTTAATATGCCCTGTAACCATTACCATTAACATCCCTATAAAAATGTGTTGTTTATAAAGTAGAGTCCTGGCAATATATAGCGCTTCTTGTGTCTCATATGATCGGTTAGTTGTTACCTGCTACTGGGCATCTCTTTTAAGTATACAGCATGCTTGCTTTTCATGAACACTTCAAGTCGGACAGCTAACCTGTACCGTGATCTATTCACCTACAGTTCACTGCCCTCCTGTGCCTTCGGGGAAAAAAATCTTGCCAATCCAATGTTAGTGAAATGGAATGACAGTTTAAATACATTTGTTTCATCTACCTTTATGCTAGCCATCTGGTTTAACTGCTGTTTCTTCCTCACGGTTTTTATCCTATTGTAAATAGGGTACTTAACTGCTGAATTGATTACTGTATTTCTCCTGTATCCTCAATTTTGAGGCATCTTTTGAGAGCAGGCTATCAGATACTTGAGTTTTGTAATAGTGCCTTGATGGAGTTCGCATAGAGAGGAGGTATGTATATAAAAAGAAGTTATAAAGGTTGTGCTGCATCTCTTTTATGAAAGTTCTTATATTTCCAATATTAACTTTCAGAATAAATGTTTATAAAAAGATACAGCACAACTATAGAAAAACCATTTGGGGGGGGGGGACTTTTTTCTGTCAATAACTAATAGCTGCACCCAACAATATCTCTAAATGTTGGAGTCTGTATTCTTGTACAATGAAGCCACTATTCTTTGTTTGTGATACCACAAAAATAGCCATAATAGAAACTGTTAAATCACAAACAGACAATTTTGGCTTTACTTTTGTTTTCATGGATAAAACCATTCTAAGAAAACAAACTTTTAAGCAGGTGTAGAAGAAAACGATTTAGGAACAAAAGAAAATTGGTATCTAACTCTTGTTGAAGCCTTTGGAAAATAACACTTCCAATAGCTTTGTTATGTGACCCAAGGAGCACATTTAATGGATTTAAATTTTGGCTCAAGTATGGAAAGCACTTTTTAAATATATGACCTTCTGTTAGTCTTGAACTCTTCTTCACTTTCTTCTAGATACTGGACTTCACACAGTTTCCCCTGACCTTTTTTTTTTAATTCTCCCTCCTCCTCCCCCTCCTCTTTTTATTTTAACATATTACTTGGATTTTTATACTGTTACACTTTTTTTATCTGAAAATGGTTTGTTGTACTAAAGCTGTATAGGACCAGTGTTTAGTCCAATTAATAAAATATATGTAAAGAAAAGGCTGAAGTGATGACAAAATGTGAATGTGAATGCACTTATTCAGATTTATATATAGGAAACCCTTTTCCTGTGAGGTTTTTGTTTCTGCATATCATGTAAAATAGCATTGTTGTTGTTGCACTGTATTTTTTAAAAAATCATGCTGCATGCAGTGTGATAAAAGAAACAACTAATTTCTTTGAAAGAACTGGAAGTGGTGTTTCGCATGCTTAATGTACAGTTCAGTTCAACAACTTGTTTAACAGGCCATTTATAAATTTAAAGCTCTACCACTGGTCAATAGTTTTGTACAATTAAAAAAAACTAAAATAAAGAGCTGTGATCAAAACAGTACTTTCTGTTGTTGTTTCAGTGTCTGCAAAGTTAAACTGTTCCACTAATCACTTAGTATAATGTTATTTGAGTAATGTCTCCCACAACATCCAGAGGAAACATAGTGTGTAGACAAAGAATAGCCCGTGAACAACTTCTTCAACATCATTGAGTCTTATAACGGAAGGTACACATCCCTACTATTCTGATGGGGCAGAAATAGTCAGTGAGGTACTTTTGTCTACTTAGGAATAATATTCAATATCCTAAAGTTGGAGAACATATGAAATCTCAGTCTACAGAGTTTATTTACAAAGAAGGGAAGAGCAATCTGCGCAGTTGTTTGCAAATTGCCTTTAATTTTCCTTCAAAATGTTGAGCATGGAGAGTTTATATACAGTTAAGGTAAGATAGATCCTTAGTTTGCAAACAACTTTCATAGGTCTAATTCAGTATTATATTGATTTAAGATAAATCAACATAGAAATATATTGAATAGAGAAAAAATAGTACACCTAATATTTACATATATACATCAGTATTAAAATTAGTTATAGTAATTTCCATCTAAAGCAAAGCATCCTGCTCCAAGTGAAAGGTATGGGTCTAACATCTGATCTGACATGTTAAGGAGAGAGAAGTGTAATCTGATTGGCCAGTGACTTGGGTCAGTTCCTGTACATATCTTGATGTGCAGTAACACATTTCCTTCCTAAAAGTTATAAGGGGTGAGATGTCTGTGTTCCTTCTTTATTGGACCATCTCTCTGGGTGAAGGCAAGACAGCATTCATGGTAGCTTGGTCATTTTGGGGATCACAAAAAGGGTTTGGAGAAGAAATTCAAGAAAAGAAACAGTGATTGTAACTATCTTCCATTAGTTTTGAAAGAGTGAGTGCAAAATTAGATCAAGCCTTACCTCTGGTTAGCAGGGGAGGGTGGAGGTGGTGGGGTGGTGTTTCTATAGTGTTGTCCAAAGTACCAGGAACTAGAGCTTCCTCCACTACCACCACCATCCCATATCATGCTAGGATGCATGAAAAGAGATCCAACAAAAAAGAACCTTTTACTGTGGTGCTCCACTGTCTTCACCTAGTTTACCAGCTGCTGGGACTAGGAATTACCATTTTGATTTTCCACCATAACCCTGATATAATATTCCTCTGGTGTATTTCAAGAAATTAGTGACAACAGGTATTTTAATTGCCCATAATACTCGAGAGTTATGGGAAATGTGTTGTCCTCTAGATGCGGTTGGACCACAGGCCCATAAGCCCTAGCCAGCATAGTAAGGGATTATAGAAGTTGCCCTCTCTATCCCTACACTGAAGATACACTGTAAGAAATTGAAATTGAGTTCTACAGCTTCCTATAACAAATGCAGAATACCACTGCTGCAAGGTTAGTCAGTTAGGGTACATAAAGGGAGGAGAAAAAAAATACAGCATGTTGCCAAGGGCCTCCCTTGATTCTGGCACTAGCCTCTCCTCCAGTGAGGATGCAATCAGTCTGAAAAGTCATGCAATCTAAGTAAAATACAGTCAGCCCTCCACTTTTGCAGGCTTCATTTTTGTGGATTTGATTATTCATGGATTATTTGCTGTCACTTCTGCTGCCTCCCTGTGCCATTTTTAAGAGGGATTGAAAGTCTCATGAGACTGAGAAACTGAAAAAGACTGGTAAGACCCTATTAAAAATGGTGTGGGGCAGCAGAGGAGGTGGCAGTAAGGCCCACCAGCCACCCACTTCTGCCTTGTGGAGGAGCCCTGATCCCTCAAAGGAATCCATAGTGGGTTGAATATGGTGATCATACTTTTGTGTGTGTGTGTTAAATATGGTTTGGGAGGGCCTAGAGTTATTCTTGTTTTTACCACTTTCATGGGAGTCCTGTGTCCCTAACCCTAGTGAGTGTGGACGGATGACTGTACTGACATTGTTGTAGGCTTGAATTACATCTGTATCCCATCTTTCCTCCCATGTGTTCAGGGCAGGGTACTTATTTTTTCTCTCTGTGCTTCTGTAAAGTAAATCAACTGCTTTATCTGGCATGTTTCCATCCCATAGAATCCTGGGCTTTTCAGATTAGGAATACAGAATTTCCAGTCAGAGCATTCTAGTGCCGCTGACCAAAATATGAACCCCAGGATTCTATAGGCTGGAACTACGACAGCTTAACTGTCATTGTGTCATCTGAATGGGCCCTGGTAGGCTTCATATTTCAGGAGACAAGACCCTCACTCTCTGAGAACTTTAAGCACTATAGGTCAGGGTAACAACTGGCACACTCCTTATCCCTATTAGGTGGAAATGTGTGTTGCTTCATTCAGTTTAAGAAGTGAAAGCATTTGGGAGCATTCCTGCTCATTCTTCTAAATGAAGCCCTTTTGCCCCACAGACCTGATCTAAGCGTACCAGCCCTCTATCCGTGTGTGCCTTCAGGTCAACTGTACGCTTATGGCAGCCTCATAAATTTCATGGGATTTTCTTAGGCAAGGAATACTCGAGAGATGGTTTGCCAGTTCTGTCCTCTGAAATACAGCCTACAGGACCTGGTACTTGTTGGCTATCTCCTATCCAAGGCCATTTCCACACGAGTCTGTTATAGCGCGATTATTCCACTTTCAACGTCCTATGGAATCCTGGGGTTTGCAGTTTAGGGAGGGGCCTTTGAGGCCCCTCCCTAAACTGCAAACCCCAGGATTCCATAGGACGTTGAAAGTGGAATAATCGCGCTATAACAGGCTCGTGTGGAAATGGCCCAAGTACTACCCAGGGCTGACCCTGCTTAGCTTCCAAGATCAGACGAGCTCTGGAGCCTTATAAGATATTTAAGCTTACTGCTCATTCTTTTATGCTGATGCTACATTAACCTACGTGCATCACACCCCACTCTATGGTTTTCTGAGAATCCACTCGCGCTGCAACAATGTCCCAAAAAAAAAAAAAAAAGGCATTGCGCAAAGAGAGATTAAGAACCGCCCTGCCCTTTACTTCCGCTTCCCGTTTGCGGCTCTTAACCCTCGTGTGACTGCAGGGGCGGGGTGCTGAAGCAGATGAAGCGGCGGACGAGCGGAGCTCGAGAGATCAAGGATCAAGGCTCCTTTCCTAGGAGTGATTTGAGATATTGGTGCCCTTTGGCCAGGAGCTTCGTGGGTCGCTGCCACGTTCTTTCCCCGCTACTCTCCTTTCTCTGCTAGCAACGAAAGTACTTGGCTACTGTTGCGCGGGATCCAAAGAACACGGCAAAGAGAGAGGGCGGTCGTTACAGGGTGCCTTTAATTGGGTTTGCTACAAATAAAAATGGAAAAATAGGCTTTATGCGAAGAGATGTTGCTCCCCAGTTGCTGCGGTTTTTTTTTTTCTTTTTGAAGAAGATACGAGACGCATGTTTTCACAATACTGGAGATCGCGGTGGTTGTTCGCCTTTCTCGTCGTTTCTGACTTATGGCAACCCTAAAACGAAGCTGTCACGGGGTTTTGTGGGCAAGATTTGCACAGAGGGGGTTTCACTTTGCCTTCCTCTGAGGCTGAGAGAGTGTGACTTGCCCCCCCCCCCAGATCATCAGGTGGGTTTCCACGGCCGAGGGTGGATTCGAATTCCAGTCTCCGGAGTCGTCGTCCAACGCTCAAGCCGCAAAAGAGGGGGTGCGTGGGCGGGGACAGGCGTGGGAATATAACACCGGACATCCACTGAGGAAAGATGTCTTTCCTGTTGGGATCTTTTTGAGGCTCTGCCTGTTGAATATCTGCCTGGGATACCGATAGCTAGTCCCTCCCACTCCCCCCCTTTTTACTTTCTGTGCAGCAAGAAGAACTCTCCCCAGGTTTTAAGTCAGGCAAAGAGGCACCCTCCAAATCGGTTTGATAACAGTTCCCATCAGCCCTTCTCACTAGTTTTACTGACTGCAGTCGATAGGACTTGCAGTGGAAAATATTTGGAGAGACTCATTTGTTGAACTGCTGCCTATCCTTGAAGGTGTTAGAAAGTACAGGGACCTTGCTAGAAAAGGGGGAAAAAAACTGGGGTGGAGGTTTGGCATATTGTTAGCATTAGTATTAGCATTAACCGTAATATTTAGGATACATGGTATGGTCACTTGAAGTGCTTTGACAAAAATGGTCCAGAAAACTGCCTGGGTTTTTGAATTTTATATTGATTCATTGGTGATATACAAAAACAAACAAAAACCAAACCCTGCTCTTGCTGAGCAAGGGCAGATTCCCTAATCTTACAACTGAAATCAGGCATCAGGTTTCAAAATTATGTATTGTAGACAGTACAGTGCTGAGGAGCCCAAAGCCTACACATGGAAGACACCAGCCACTCCTATGTTTCAGCTAGGGTATGACTATTCGCCACAAACCAAGGAACAAGATTCAGCCCTTAGGGGAGAGAACTGAAGGATGGAGTTGGTCCATAATTCTGGTATTTCTGTCCTTGAATTCCTATTGAGAAAGCCCACAAGTCACTCAAGCATGGAGAGAGTGGGGATAGGTAAGGCGTGCCTCATCCTTTGTACTGAAGTCTTCTTAGCTAGCAGGGCATCTGGAAGCCCTTCTTTTTTCCTTCCTGATGTAAGAGATTTGGTTTATGGGAAGGGAAGAGCATTGGAATGTCATCAACATTCCTTCACATACAACAGGTGGGACCCAAAAAGTAATTTTTCCGAGCTGTTCAGTGCATATGAGGAAATGATTATAATCCATGAATGCTGAAGCCAAAAGAAAGAAATCCATTCGTTTAATGGAGCACGCTTCAGTGTGAGAGTGTGTGCACACACATGTACCTGCAAATTTCTGAATTGTCCTGCAAATGCTGAAACCTCTTCCTTAATTCTCAGTGCCTCCTTCTGGGTTCAGCACTATCGCTACTCACCACCTGACTTCACTATTGGACAAAGTGATGTTTGACCATCAGTACTGAAATGAGGTTTCAGGACTAGTGAGCACTAAACTAAATGTGGACATAGGAAAGAAATAGAAGTGGTATATTTATTGCAAAATACACTTCTCTCTGCTTGTTGCAAGCTCAAAGTGTGATGAAAAGACCTGAACAGCTGTACAAACATGTAGTAGCCTCTCAAATATTTAATATTCTGTACAAACACAGGCTTATTGGAAAACTACCAGATGGAACGAAGCTAGTGAGGAAACACAATTGTGGGAGCCAAGTTTTGTCTACTGCATAAATTTGGTATTGTTTATTTTTTAACTAGTTATATTTGGCCTCATAGCTCATTTATCAAGTGCATTTAAGGGATGGAAGTGCTTATAGAGATGGGCTAGACATGCTGACTCCACCCACTATATTTTCCCTTATCAGTGGGTGGAGTCAGCATGTCTAGCTCTGCCTATCTCTACCTGGTTATACTCTTCAAATGCAGCTTAGGAAGTGAGCCACGTTTCGGCAACCTTGTTGTGTTGAATGGCAATATCTGGAGGAAGTATGCCTATGTCCATCTGAATACAAGAGGAATGCTCCACGTGACCAGACTTGATAAAACAGGGTACCGCGTCCCATGGAGGGTTCTTCTCACATGCCTTCAGACATTCCTGTTCAGCAGGAAAGCCTAGGAAAGGGTGTGGGGCTCATAGATGCAGGAGGTCATGGTGCAAGGCCTCCAGATGTACCTCACTGCTCTCACAATGTATAATCCTCATATGTTCACAAAGAGAGCTTCTGTACACACACACACACACACAATGAGGGCGAGTGAATCTTTGCCATCCTCTTCTCACCAAGCATTTGTAAGTGGCCACCAACTTTTATAACAACTAGTAAAGTACTTTGTATTCATTCTGATTTGTTGTCAGCCAAGCTATCTTGGATCACCAGGCACATAGGCAGGAAGTGAACACTTCAGATAAAAGAGGACCTGCAAAGGCATTTTCTACTAGCTTTTTTGGGTTTGTGAAACAGACAAATTAAATAGGGCACAACTGGTATCTATACTAAGCTGTGTTAAACTAGAGCCCCTTTCCCCAGTCTGGAGTCCTCCAAGTATTTTGGATGATAGCCCCACCATTGCCATGTGGGTAGCCATGTGAGTAGGCAAAGACATGTTGGGCAAATCCAAGCTAGAACTATGCCTCTCTGTTAGTTTGATGATAAAATTTCCCTAGAAGGGATTGTGTAAATTGGCAAAAGACAGCCTGATTTCAGCAGAGAAGTGGTTAAGTAAAAGAACACTACTGCTGCCTTCTGCTCACCAAGAACTTCCTTCACCTCTGCTACTTTGTTCTCCTGGACCTCTCAGTGGCTTTCAGTACCATCGCCCATGGCATCCTTCCAGGTTGTCTTGTTGCAATCGGACTTGAGGGCACTATTTTACAGTAACTCTCTTCCTTCCGGGAGGGTGGAATCCAACAGGTGGTACTGGGCCATTGGCCTGTGGGGTCTCCCATATGAGTAAGCATATACAGGAAACTGCTGAGAGAGGTTGTCTAGAGTTTTGGGGTCCAATGCCATCATTATGCAGATAATACCAACTCTATTACACCTTTCCATCACAAACAAAGGAAACTGTTCTGGTCCTAGACCAGTGCCTGTCATTAGTAATGGACTGGATGAGGGCAAACAAATTGAAACTTAATCCAGACAAGATAGAAGTATTCCTCATCAGTCAAAAGGCAAATCAAAGAATAGGTCAGCCTATGATGGATGGGGTTATGCTCCCTCTGAAGACACAGGTCTGAAATTAGGGTGTGCTCCTTGATTAATCCCTGAGCCTGGAAACTTAAGCTTCAGTGATAGCTAGGGGTCCATTTGCACAGTTAAAGCTTGTGTGCCGGTTGTGCTCATTCCTTGAAATGTCAGATCTGGACATCATGACACATGACTTAGCTACATCCTGGTTGGATTACTGCAATACACTGTATGTGGGGCTGCCTTTGAAGGGTTCTCAGAAACTTCAGCTGGTCTAAAGAGCTGCATCTGGCTACTGGGAACATGCAGCTCCCTTGTTAACAACAGCTTTACTGGCTGTTGGTCTGTTTCCAGGCACAATTCATTTATAGGTTTTGACCTATAAAGTCCTATATGGTTCAAGTCCAAGTTATATGAAGGATGATTTCCCCCCTTGTGAACAGCACATGCTTTTCCTGGTGGGAACACAGGAGAAAGCCTTCTTGTCAGTGGCTGTCCCCAGGCTCTGGAACTCCCTTCCCGGAGAATTTAGAAAGGCACCTTCTCTACTTTCTTTTCACACACACAAGTAAAGACTTTTCTGTTCTGAGAGGAATTGGATGAGTGCTGTCTAAGGTCCATCTCACCTAAATAATGTGCTGAATCTTGCTAATTGTTGTGCTGGTCTTTGTGTCTTATGTGTGCCTGTGTTTAATGATATATGTTTTAATCTGGTTTTAATTTTCTGATTGCTTAATGTCATTTAACTTTTGTATCTTGTGAATTTTTAATGGTGCTTTGAGTCCTGAACCAGGAAAAAGGCAGGATAGAAATAAGTACAAGAACAGCAGGAGCAGTATGGTAAAAGTGCCATGCTTGGATAACTATATCCTCTGCTAGCTGTTGGCAGATTTTGGAAAGAAACCTGGCCCTCCACAAAAGTGCATTTGTTGCTCAGTTTTGTGGGAAATTAGAAAATAAAAGCTAAAAAATATATACATGGGCTGTAATTTCTCCTACATTATACCTTATCACTGTAGTCTGTCCTTCTATGGGTTCTTGATGCACTTGTTCTTCATGAAGAGTTTTCTGTGTATTGTCCTACAAACAGTGATGAGAAAGATTCTGCTCCAGTTGACATCTCCTCTGATTCTTTTTTCATATGGAATCATCAAAACTGCTCAAAGTCATTATCAGCTTTCACAAAATCTGGACTGTGAAAAATAAGGAGAGAAACTTTAATGAAGCATATGGAGAATGTAACAACGAGACATCACTAAGAAGTGAAGTGCAACTAGGAAACCATTAATTCCTGTGCAAAAAGAAAAAAAATCCATTTTAAGCATCTGTTGCATGGAAGAGACCCTTTTTTCCCCATCCACTAGGGCCCAGGGATTTTAATTTCACATGCATACGCCAGAGTTCTGAGATCTTCAAGGGAAGGTGCTGTCTCAGTCCCACACTCGCAAAGGCATACTTGGACAGGACATTACAAAGATCCTCCTCAGTGGTTCCTTTCAGCTTGTGGATCTCCCTTCCAAAGAAGGTTAGGCTGCCCCTTCCCCACAATTTCTTTCTACTGCTAGGCAAAACCGTTTGTATTTATTCTAGCTGCTCTGAAATACTTTTGCAGGGATCAATGCTTGTTATTATGTGACCCTATCACAAGGTTTTCTTGGCAAGATTTATTCAGAAGAGGCTTGCCATTGCCTTCCTCTAAGCTTGAGAGAGTGCAACTTGTCTAAGGTCACCCAGTGGTTTTCTCTTTCTGAGCAGGGATTTGAATTCTGGTCTCCCAGAGTCTTAGTCCAACAGTCTTAGTCCTACATTATACCTTATCACTGCACTCGCTCATAGGTGATGTTCTACGCCCCTCTTTTTGTTACGTTTTTAAAAGCTTTAAATGCTATTCAGTGCTTGTTTTTAAATACAGTAGTTCATTTTTAATTCTTCTTCTATGTTATAACTGATTGATTTTCATCTTTAAGCCACCTTGGATGCTACAGAGAAAGGCAGGAGATCAATTCAATCTGTGATGCAGAGTTTTGCCAACTTCTGATGCTGAAAGAATAGCTTATACTTCTCTGACCAGACCTTGTGGCCTTCAGTTCCATTCTGAAATCTACTTTTGAGTCATGTACCCTCCAACATTCCCAGATGAAAGCTGGGACAAATGGGTCCAAAAATATTGAGTATGGTTAAGATGGCAAATGGTAATAATAAAGAGAGACAAGCTAGGAAAGGCTGCAGCTGTCTGTTTTTGCCCAAGCCCATTGGGAAGTAATTGGCAAAACTACCTCTGAGTATTCCCTGCCTAAGAAAACCCTGTGAAATTCATGGGGGTGCTGTAGGTTGACAAGCAACTTGAAGGCACATTCACCCATAGGGAAAAGCAACACTTTGTCTCCCTCCATGCCCCTCCCTACTGCTGAGTTAATTGAGTGCAACCTAACTTTTGCACGTTAAACTCAGTTTGCAGCAATGGAAGTAAGCCAAAGACAAAGCACGGAAAGAAACTGTGACATCCTAAAAGCAGTGGAAAAAGTGAGACAACAGAGGATTCATTGGGATTGTCCCTGCCATAGCAGGACAGCTGGAGGTCATGGGGTCCATTCAGAGTATTCTGGAGAAGCATACCTTTGCTTTTCATAAATTATTCAAAATTCTACTGCGATTGTTTAAAACATGGCTCAGGACTAGGAAATCAGAAAATAAAATGCAATGCGTAACAGTAAATTCTACAGTGCCATTGGAAGGGGGCAGGAAGGATGCATATAGCTTGAAGCACATGTTCAGGAGCTGAGATACACAGGTGAAACGGGGGGTGCAGTAGGGGTCTACTAGGGAAACAGCCAGCGTGTACATCCACATGTATTTAGAGGTCCTCTTGTATTGCTCTGTCCCTGTAGGCTGGCAACATGATTTTGTTTTCAAAGAAGCAGCCGTCTCTTACAGCATAGAAACAAGGAAGGGAGGGGAAAGGAGAAAGAAGGAATGTAGCAGCATTTTTAGACTAAATGGTTTTTATTTTAGCACGAGCTTTCATGGATATAAACCCACTTCTTTGGATGCAGTAAGAGCAGTATCTAGGCCTTGGACTACAAAGCATATTTACACAGTTGTGGTAGTGAGAGTAGGATGGAATGTAATAGGATCCAGAAAGGTACAAATCATAACCTTTGTCCTAAATTTTCAAAAGGATGCATAAAGTGATACAGGTCTTTAAGATCTTTACAGTGGTTAGTTAGTGTTGATGAGTGAAAGTAATAAATCTGCTTACCAAAAATCAGTTTCCTTGAGTTCAAAACCTTCTTTGAGAAGATTCCTTTGTTACCTGTGCAATAGCAAGGGCTCTTCTATTAATACATGTAGTGTGCCATGAACCCATTGTCTACGTGCACACCTCTTCTAAAGGACTGGAATTTTGTAAATATAATTCAATTTAACTGTTTCTCTTTTTAGTCTTCCTTTATAATTTCCTTATTCAAGGACTGTGACCTTTAAATCTTGTACTGTATGTCCAGGGAGGCTGAAATGTTCTGCCACTGCTTTTTGGATATTGTCGTTTGTAATGTCAGTTTTGTGTTCATTAATCCTCTTGCATAGAGACTGTCCTGTTTGTTCAATGTAGAGTATAGAGCAGCATTGCTGGCACAGGATGGCATTTATCACATTGTAGAAACAGCAAATGAATGTATCTCTGATGTTGTGGGTAATGTTATTGGCCCCTGTAATATTGCTCCCAGGGTAAATCTAAGGACAGAGTTGGCATCTGCTTTTATAGCGGGGTGTTGTCCCTCTCTTACCATCTATGATCTGCATCCTGTTGTAAGTAAGTAGTTTAAGGTTTGGAGGCTATGTGTGGTTCCAGATCTGAGATTTCCTTTTTGTTCTTCTCTTGTTTGCCTTATAGGATGCTTCTTACCCTGACTTCTGGGGGTCCCCTGGGGGACACCTTGATTCACTCCAAAAATGCAAAGACTGGGGGAATAGCGGAGTACTAGCTTTGGCAGAACGAGGGGCAGGGTAACCCAGTGAGACCTTCAACCCAATTTTTACGGGGTCAGACCAAGCAAAAACCAGCCAATCATGTCAACAATGAAATTTATTAGCAACTATTGTTCCCACGCACAAACTCGGTCACTCACTCACGCACACAAGGACTATCGATAAGGGAAAGAGGTGAAAGCTTATAGGGGATAAGGCAGAGAGGGTGTAAGGGCGATAATACTGCACCTGTCCAGAAGTCTTTGGTCTGGGAAGTGGCGAGAGAGAAGGAGCTCAGCAAAGAGAGGCGGCTGAGGGGAGCACTTGACTAACAGAGTGCCGGTCTGCTAGCATAGCGGGGGAATTCTCCAGAGAGGATCTCAAAAAGGGGGACTACTTATAGGGTAGAACATACCTTGGGGCAGGCCCTTTCTTGGGAAGAACAATGGTCAAAACAGAAGGAGAATACCGCACAATGGCTACTTGATGGCTTGCATGATTGTTTCATGTAAATGGACCTCACCCTTGTAGGATTGGCTGATGCAGGTGTTGCTCAAAAGGGGAAAACTCAGTAATCCCCTCAAGTTGGCTTTGTGGCTGAGGACCCTTTGTTTGTGCAGACATGCCTTGCCTGAGGTCTCCTTGGGAAATGTGACTGGGGATTTTCCTGGCTTGACCTATGTCCAGTTGCTTGACCTATTTGTCTACCCACCCAACCGGGCAACCTCTCTGGCATAGAAGTCATATTTGATATTAATTTTATATTCCTCCGGGATGGGGTCTGCTAATGGGGGTAACATGCTGATGAGAAGGTTAAATAATTTCCTGGAGCGGATGTGGCAGAACTTGCCACTGTAATTTAGGTGATGTTGTCAATAGTGGATTTTTCACATTCCATGCCCCCTCTACACTCTACAAAGAGACACAAAAATCAGTGCAAGCATTCAGGATAATTCAATCTCTTTGTCAGGCACAAATTCACAAATCTGGGAGAATGAAACACAGAGTGGAAAAAGAGAAACTGGTGTTAAAAAGCCATGCTGTGTCTGGGATGGAACAGGGAAGAAGGGTATACAGGCTCTCATAGACTCCAAATCATCTCAGCTGAGATTATTTTTTTCCTTTTCACCTACAAGCAGCCCTGGGATCCCTGCAGGTTCTAAGCTAGTATCTCAGCAATCACACTCCAGTAATACAGCTGGAAATGATAAGTCATACTTTGTGTTAAATAAGGCAATAATGATAATAATAGTGAAAGCAAATTCCTACACATTTTGACTTTTATGAAAACATGATCTCTTTGCCAGTAGAGGGTATCTCTGAGTTGTCATTGCATTACTGTCCGCTTTGCCAGGGAAAATAATTTCAGTCACCAAGCATGTCTACGTTTTGGAGTTTCAGATGTGCTTCTAAGCCTCTCCTCCTCTCCACCCTCCTGCAGATTTCTAGAGGAAAAAGAACTTTTTAAAAGCTTTACTTCAGAATTACCTTGGGAAAATAATCATCAGATTTAAAAGTTATTTTGTTTTATACAAATAAAATAAAACAAAAACAGAATTAATGTATTGTAAATCCCAGTTAGTAGTTTTTTTTCCTGCAATAAGCTGAAGTGCCTCTGATACTCTGATTGCTGGCATTAGACTGCCACAGAAATGTGAGAAGAAAGATTTGGATGTCTGTCTGCACAGAACAGCAAGCAAGATGCCTGCTGTTCAATAAAACCAAAATGAGAGGGCTACAATTCAGTGCAGACAGACCTAGGAATAAGCCCCCTTGAACACAGTAGGACTGCCCTATGAATAAGTATGCATAAGATTATACTGTGGAAGACTATGACCTATACTTTGGTCCTAAAATTAGTTATTCGGCAAGTTTCAATGCAGTCGATTCATGTCTTGTTCCTATCAGAGGAGAAAAAGTTTGCCATCTGCAAGTTTTCTTGAATCCAGCAACTGTTCATTAATTTAACAGTAATGGATTTATCCAAGGAAATATAGCACATATTTGAAGGTGGCATTGATCTTCGTATAGAGTTTCTGCTATGAAGCAGTGAATAGTAGCTTGTGCATTCTTATGTTCGATCCTGAGTCATTTACCCATTGGAGGCTTCATTCTTCATGAGAATGAAATACTGTGAATGCCTTTCTGGTAATTGGTAGTGCTTGCAAGGCTGCAGAATCCTACTTGAAATGTTAGACTGAGTCGCCCTAATTCTCACCTTCTTGCAATATTACCTTCCACTCAGTGCCCCCAGTCTGAGTGCTGCTCATCTGTGGGGAGCAGCCTGGAAGTCAGACATGGGGCCTGAACTGGGCTAAGATTGTTTTGAGCCATGGTTGCGTCCATTAGTGGTGGAATGGGCATAGGCTGCAACTGTTGGAAGCTGAAACCTGATGTTAGCATTGCTACCTCGTGTGCTAATGTCAAGCCAAGAGTGAAAGATAATGGTTCAGGTTTTGATACTGTTCAAAAACTTCTGGAAAGCCACAGTTGCCCACTCCTGCTTTACACAGCTGGACAGAAGGTGAAGTTACAGATATGCAGGTGATATAAACAGAACTCCAAAGGATCAAAGAAAGAGTGACAATTCTAGTTTCAAAAAAGGAAAAAAGAAGGTGTGGTTAAAGGAGAATAGCTGTGGCTAGTGATGGACATGTTTCCAAACATGTTCCCTCTTACTACTTTTAACTTAAAATTGCTATCAAAGCTGCAAGAAAATGTTACCATAACTGGCTGCCAATTTTGTCTTGTGCTTTGTCTTAAGTCGGAGTAGGACTGGAGATCCATGTGGTCCTTCAGATGTTGGGCTGCAGCTCCTATCAGCTCTATCCAGTATAGCTTGTAGTAAGAAAAAAAATGGAAGTTCAGCAGCATCTGGAGGGACCCACATACTCCATCCTTGGGCTACACATTAGTCTAGGAAGGAATAGAAATACGTAATTCTGCAAGTTAAAACAGAAATTCCCTGTCTTTTAACTCCTCAGAGGCAGTTAATATTTGATCAGCTTTCCAGTATAGTTGTACCAGGGAGATGGTGTAGGACTTCAAAATATTAAAACTGCAGTTAGGCATTGTTTTGACATGTCCACTGCAATACAGGAAAACTTATTGAAAGGCCTGAAATCCATGTGGTTTCTTTCTGTTTTGCACTGTAAAGCAAACAGCAGCTTCAAAATATTATTTATATCAGTGAGGAGAAAAAGATTTAAAACCTCACAACACCACAGTCCAAGTGCTAATTTTTTAAAAAAGGAGATGGGGAGATAGTGGTCATGGATTTCTTATGTCATATATAGGTGTGTCTGTAATAATAAAGTGAAGTTTTTTGTGTTTCTGTCCACCATAGATAGATGATCACTGATAGATCGTCCACTGGTGTCACCTTCCACTACTGCTGCTGCCTAGTAGCTATTTAGCATATTTACTCTGGCTCTTTAGCAAAAGCCTGTCCGACGTGCTTTCAGCATAACCTCTTGTCTCACAGGAGCATATAGTCCCAATGTCACAAGCAGGTAGTGTCATGGTGGGTCACAAAAGCATAGTGCTCGTTAACATGCACAGTTTTCCTTTTAATATAGCATCTTAGGCCATTTCCGCACTATACTGTTATAGTGCTATGATTCCGCTTTCAACGTCCTATGGAATCCTGGGGTTTGCAGTTTAGGGAGGGGCATTTAGAGGGCCTTAGTAAACTACAAACCCCAGAATTCCACAGGATATTGAAAGTAGAATAATAGCATTATAACAGTGTAGTGTGGAAATGGCCTTACTTGCTTTTTCACCTTCACTAGAACAATTAAGCAGCCCTTGAAATCCAGGCAATTAAGAACAAGCTGTAACCAAATATTTCTGACACAGACATGGATTCAAGGGGAACACTCCCATCTGTTATCATCATCTGCATTCAGAATTATTTGAAAAAGTAAATAATTGCACGTAAATCTTTTATCTCTATTGAGCAATATAATCAGGGACCCAGGTTTCTTCCACATCAAAACCTGAAATCTCACAATGTAGGTGATCAAATTTTATGACCTGCCTGCACACTGAATAATAATATGGAAATAAAGCAAGATCAAGAACACAAGAGTGCTTTGCTTCACAGTCATTACATTATTCAGTCCTAAGAGATTAATGTTTATTCAACCACTGGGTACTTATCAACCAAAGAAAACAAACAAACAAAATATCTACATCCATGGATGCGGAACAAAGCCCCACAATCTATGGGCAGGATTTGACAGTGGACTTTTATTAGCCGAATGTTAGAAGGCAGCCAGAAGTAGAAGAGAATGGTTGCCCTCACCATTACGGGCCTCTGTAGACACCCCCCCCCCCCCCAAATTGACTCTGGAGAGCTGGGAACTGAGAGGGAAGAGGAGGGAATTTTGTAGCAGCTACCAGAGTGCTGAGATAGATCTGCACTACACTTTGCTAATAAAATTGCTAGAAACCACTCTGACTTGGATGCTGTGGTTGATAGAAGTCCAGTGGATATAATCACAGCATCCTTGGAGAGATGAAAGCCACCACATCCTTACTGGACCTGTGCTGTTCCTGGCTTAAGTAAGCAGCCAGACTGGGAATTGGCTGAGTAGCTAAGGAGAGTGGTGAATGCCTCACTGTGGCAAGGCAGAGTTCCAACCTGCCTAAAAGAGGTTGCAGTGAATCCATTACTGAAAAAAACAAAACAAAAAAACAACCTTCCCCCAGAGGCCAACTGTATTAGATAAGTACCAGTCTCCAATACCCCTTCTTTTGGAAGATTCTGGAGGGCATAGTACCTTCTCAGCTCCAGGGTTTCCTAGATGAAACAGATTATCTAGATCTATTCCGGTCTGACTTCAGTCCTGGTTTGGGAAGGAGACAATTTGATCACCTTGGTAGATGACCTATATTGGGAAGCAGACAACGGGGAACATGTCCCTGTGGTTTTGGCTGAATCTTTTGATGGCTTTGGATACCTTCTGGGCGGCTTCTCTGGAATGAGACTTGGAAGCATGCTTTTATAGTTGTTTCAGTTATTCTTTGGATGGGTGTAAAATGTGGAAAAAACACCGCCCGTCAGTGCCGAGTGCGAAAGGCACACCCAAGCCTCGCACTCAAGGCCTGCTCAGCCTGACACTTCTTTGTGTCCAGGTCTGAACAGCCAGGGAGATCTCTGAATCAAGCCAGGGCCGGGGCAAACAGGTCTGCCTCAGTTCTTCCTCTCTGAGAATGCAGTCCCTTCCTCACTCTTGTACCCCCGCTTGGCTTCTTCCAGGACTCTCCCCCTTTACTGCCTTCTCTAAATCTGCCCTTCTCCCAGATGGAAGGATCAGCAGTGATTTATATTTTCCAAGACTGTGGTACTGTTGGCACTAGGGTCAAGATGATATTATTGGTAGCATGTATGTTCCAGGATTCAAAATAAGGTTCTGTGACACTGTTTTAAGGAACACAGAACTTCAAACATTTATTGTAACACTGTTGCTTTAAATGTGTTTTGTATCTAAATGTTTATAAATAGCACACCATTCTTCTCTCTCTCTCTCTCCCTTTCAATTCATTCACTATCTCTCGTACACCCAATTTCTCAGTTCTCTCTCCCAGAGAGCTCTTCAAATCTCCAACCTCTCCCAAGCACACCACGAATCACACTCCTCTTCAAACGCCCACCAGACAGTTAAAATCCATTATTTCCCTCTTTCCATCAGCCCCTCCCCTGGGCTATCCAAGGTTCCATTTCACCAGCCAATCAGCTTAAACATTCTCAGTTGCCAAGGAGGCTCTGTTGTCAAGACCCCCTCCCATCAGGTTCATCACAATGGGAGAACTCAGAACATAGTGCTGGGGATTCCCCTGGCTGTTGGTCTGTGTGGTTCCTGAGGGTTCAGTTTTATCACAAGTGTTGTTTAATATCTACATGAAACTGCTGGGATAAATTGTCCAGAGTTTTGGAATTCAGTGCCACCAATATTCTGATGACACCCAACTATATCTTTCTTTTCTATCTAACTACAAGGAAGTTGTTTTGCTGTTAAACCAGTGTCAATCGTCAGTGATGGACTGGATGAGGTCAAACAAATTGAAGCTTAATTCAGACAAGAGAGAGGTGCTCCTGGTGAATTGAAAGGAAAATCAGAAAATTCTGTGCTGAATGGGATTAAACTTCCCCTGAAATCTCAGGCCTGCAGTTTGAATGTACTCCTGGACTCAACCCTCAATCTTGATGCCCAGATTTCAGTGGTGGCCATAAGAGCATTTCCACAGTTAAGACGAATGTGCTAGCTGCACCCATTAATTGAGAAGTCAGATCTGGCTACAGTGACACACGCCTTGATTACAACGCAGTTGGATTACTGTCATACTGTTTATGTGGGACTGCCTTTGGAAACTGTCCAGAAACTTCAACAGGTCCAAAATACTGTGCCCAGGCTGCAGGTTGGGGCTGGTTACAGGGAACACGTGACACACGACCTTGTTGAAAGAGCTTCAGTGGATATGAGTCCATTTTTGGGCAGAATTCAAAGTGTTGGCTACAAGCTTTAAAGCCCTATGCTGCTTGGTTCCAGACTGTCTGAGAGACTGTATTTTATAGAGGAGGAGCACTTTTTCTCAGTCCCATCATCATCGTAGGCACACTGAGGCCATTTCCATACTATACTGTTATAGTGCTATTCTACTTTCAATCTCCTATGGAATCCTTGGGTTTGAAGTTTAGGGAGGGGATTTAGAATTCTCAGCCAGAGAGCTCTTTGGCTTCAGTAAACTACAAACCCCAGAATTCCACAGGATGTTGAAAATGGAATAGCAGCACTATAACACTGCAGTGAGGAAATGGCCTTAGTAAGGACACAGTTCTTGGGGGCTTCTTGGGGGCTATAGCATTCTCTCCCATAGGAGGTCCAAAAGGCTCTCTCTCTTTCTGCCAGCAGGCAAAGATCTTTCTATTTTGGCAGGACGTTGGCTTTTAACTTGTTGTTGCAGAAGGAACTTTTGGTGAGGTGTATTTTTGTCTTTGTAAATTATGTTTTTAATGTGTTTTAAACTGTTTTAACTTTGTTGTTTTAATAGAATTGTTTCTTTTTTTAACTTTTGTACTCCTTTTTTAAAAAGTTGTGCTTAATTTTAATTCATTGTAAAATGCCTTATATCTTGTGCTGGGATAAAGCAGAATATTCAATCAATCATCAGTCAGTCATGTCTGTGGGTGATAAGTGAGGGAGATGACTTTATTCTTACAATGACTAACAGTAAGCCCACCTTTTAAAGTTTGGGTCTGTCAGCAGCACCGTATTTGTGGATGTATGAATTTCCTTTCTGAACTTCTGGATCAAGACAACCAGGCAGGAGTTACAATCTTTTGTTTAGAAGGAACACTGTATGTCACCACTAAAGAAGATCTCCTAAACACTGTATCAGATTCAACCAGATTGCCTTTTTATCTCAAATGTAGCAATAGAGCAAGTAGCATTCTGAAGTTGGATAGAATGTGAATCCTTGATCATTTCAGCTCTTTCCCATGATAGACTTATCTCATTGACTTGCTGTTGGAAATAAATGGTCTCTGTGAATAGTTCGAGAATTAGAGACTAGGCTGCCTGCCCATAAACTCAGGGAAGTGGTTAGCAATCTGGAGTAAACTGCCAGTTAGATCAATCTCAGATAAGATCAGAGGAGGCTATTGTTGTTAAGGCATTGCACAGCTGGCATCTTGCACCTATTAAAATTCACAATGTATATAAAATGCCTCCTTGTGAGACACTATGGGGCAGTTTACATGCAGGAACACTATTTTATATGTGACAGACATTGGCATCCACTTTTTAGGAACATCTTTCACAGAAAGTAGGAATAATGTTAACCTTTTGAGCCTATTGCTGACATAGTATCTTCTGTAGTATTCATTTCAAACCATTTAATGATGTGCCTAGTATTGTGCAGAAATGGAAGACAGGGAAAGATTGAACCAAAGATGCTTGGCATTTATGACTGCAAGATTGAGGGGCGATGGAAAAACATGCCCGTCAAATATGGCTTTCCCATTTCAGAAAATTTTCAGGCCAAATTGTTTCCTTTTATTTTTCTGTTAAGAATAGCACTATTATCCTACGTGTGTGTGTGTGCGTGCGCGCGCGTGCACGCTTCAAGTTACCTGTCGACTTATTATGAGTCCATGAATTTCATGGGGTTTCCTTAGGTGGTTTAGCTAATTTCTTCCTCTGAAATATAGCCTACAGCACTTGCTATTCATTGGTGGTCTTCTGGTGGATGACACTGTGTGAGTCACACTCTCAGCTCCAGAAAACCCCATGATAGATTCGCGTTACGGTCACCACAAGTCAGAAATGGCTTGAAGGCACACAACAACAACAACAAACTGCAGTTTACCTCCTGTGTGACAAACCCCTGCATAAAAAGGCTCAGCCAGACAAGAGCAACCTATTCTCTCTTGCAAGGGAATTCATAGAATCATAGAGTTGGAAGAGACCACAGGGGCCATGCAGTCCAATCGCCTGTCATGCAGGAACACACATCAAAGCATTCCCAACAGATGGCCATCCAGCCTCTGCTTAAAAATCTCCAAAGAAGGAGACTCCACCACACTCCGAGGCAGAATATTCCACTGTTGGACAGCTCTGACCGTCAGGAAGTTTTTCCTGAGGTTCAAGTGGAATCTCCTTTCCTGCAGATTGAATCCATTGCTCCTTGTCCTAATCTCTAGAACAGCAGAAAACAAGCCCGCTCTCTCCTCGACATGAGATCCCTTCAAATATTTAAACATGGCTATCATGTCCCCTCTTAACCTTCTCTTCTGCAGACTAAACATACCCAGCTCCCTAAGCCGTTCTTCATAGGGCATGGCTTCCAGACCCTTCACCATTTCGGTTGCCATCCTCTGGACACGTTCCAGCTTGTCGATATCCTTCTTGAATTGCGGTGCCCAGAACTGGACACAGTATTCCAAATGAGGCCTAACCAATGCAGAATAGAGTGGTACCATTACCTCCCTCAATCTAGACACCATACTCCTATTGATGCAACCAAGAATCACGTTGGCTTTCTTGGCTGTCCAGCTCTCCAATCGGTCAAGGTCATTTTGAAATTTGATCCTGTCCTCTGAGGTATTAGCAATCCGTCCCAATTTTGTGTCATCTGCAAATTTGATCAGTATGCCCTCCACTCCTTCATCCAAGTCATTGATGAAGATCTTGAATAGCACTGGGCCCAGGACAGAACCCTGTGGCACCCCACTAATCACTTCTCTCCAGGATGAAAAGCAGTCATTGGTGAGCACTCTTTGGGTTCGGTCGGTCACCCATGTAACAGCAGCCCTGTCCAGCCTGCATTTTACTACCTTCTTTGCAAGAATGTCATGGGGAACTTTGTCAAAGGCCTTACTGAAGTCAAGATATGCCACGTCTACAGCATTCACTTCATCTATCAAGATTGTAACCCTATCGTAAAAAGAGATAAGATTAGTCTGGCATGACTTATTTCTGAGAAATCCATGTTGACTTTAAGTGATTACGGCATTGCTTTCTAAGTAATTACAAACTGAGTGTTTAATTATCTGCTTTAGGATCTTTCCTGGTATTGATGTCAGGCTGACTGGCCGATAAGTATTTGAGTCCTCTTTTTTCCCCTTCTTGGAGATGAGGATGACATTTGCCCTCCTCCAGTCTGCTGGGACTTCTCCTGTTCTCCAAGAGTTCTCAAAGATTATTGCAAGTGGTTCAGAAATGACTCCTGCCAGTTCTTTTAATATTGTTGGATGTAATTCATCTGGCCCTGGAGACTTGAATTCATCTAGTTTAGCCTGATATTCCTGTACTACTTCTCTACCTATTCTGTGCTGCATTTCCCTCGGTTCCTCACCTGCTCCCCACGGCCCAGGTTGAGTACTTCTATCCTTTTGGGAGAAAACTGAGGCAAAGAAGGTATTGAGTAGTTCTGCCTTCTCTCTTCCCCCCATTATTAATTGGCCATCTTCTCCACACAGTGACTCTATCATTTCCTTGTTTTTCCTTTTGCTGTGAACATATCTAAAAAAGCCCTTTTTATTGTTTTTGATGTCTCTGGCAAGCCTGAGTTCATTCTGCATGAACTCAGAATTCCACTACTTATATATTTACATATAAATAAAATAAAAGCATATTGTGTATGTATGCATATACATAATGGAATTCTGGGGTTGGCAGTTTAGGGAGGGGCCTTTAGAATTCTCAACCGAAGAACAGGCTGGGTGCTATGGAAATGAGGCCTAGCAGCAAGAAGGAGGAGGCCAGTGTATTCCCTCAGGAAACCAACTTCTATATGTTAATAATTCTGAATACAGATTGGATTGGGGAATATGGGGAAAAGTTACAGGTACTGGACAAGACAGTTTGGGGAATTAGAGACATAGGATCTCAAATCTGTGCATTTCAACCACATCTAATTCCTAAGGTAAGGTAAGGTAATTCCTAAGGTATTTCTAACCAGTATTACCTATGAGAAAATAAAATCCTCGGCAACACCAGGTATATATGCTAGTTTATATATAAATACACTGTTTTAATAAGAAAAATCATTAAGATTGTTTAGATTGCTAGTCCTTAGCAGTGGGAAACTACTCTCAGTGTAATGCTGAACATGTTTACTCAGAAATGTACAAGGCTGCATTCCTATAATATGCACATTTACTGCGAATAAGCTTCTTTAAACAGCGTAGGACTCACCTCTGAGGAAACATATATACGACTGTGCTGCAATAATAACCAGTGGAACAAACAAAGTGCCACCTAGCATCAGCTTTTTAAATTTTAGTTTTCAAACATTTTATCCCAGTAATTGAACATACTATGTATTTGACACAAAATATGCATCAAAGGGGAATTAGTAATAATTCACAAATTGATGGGTTCCAATAGCCAGTAGTAAAGCACAGGATTCTAGAACAATACAGCAAACAATAAAATACCCAGGCAGTGACACACATCTCAAACAATGAAGAACAAAGAGCTAATTCAGAATACAAACATAAATATCCATTATGATTTTGAGAACAGAGATGAAAAGACTGAATATTTGCTAGGCATTAAATTGAATGATGAATGTTGAAGGGGTGATCATAAAAGGATTAGGTACCAAGAACAGCTGAAAGTGAAATCATGTTATATAACAATGGTATGATTTGCTCAGAGCAGTATTTTAGACTCTCTTTCCCAATTTAATAGCTTGAGCTGTTCTGTTGCTATGCAAGACTGTTGTAAAAGCATTCTGAGCACTGAAAGAGCTGTGGCCTGGTTGTGCTAATAATCTGTGGAGTTCCCCTCTTGACCTTCCTCTCAACATCATGTGCTGTATGTTCTGTCGTGTTCCACATTTTTGCTAGCAATCCCAGTTGTCAAAACTCAGTCTTTATCTTCAGTTTTTTAAAAAATACTGATAGAAAAGTCACAACAGCATCTGTTTGCTACAAGACTCTAGTATAAAGCATTGCAGCACTGACCCTCTAAAGAGTTGAGGGTGCAATCACACAGACATTTACTAGCAATAAATCCCATTGACCTCAATGGAGCTTACCTCTAAGTGGATGTACCAGTAAACAGAATTGTGCGAGAGTGCCCATGTGTCCTCCTTTAGGTTTGCTGCAGAGCTTGGGAAGGTTAATTTTGAAGGCTGCAAACTCCCCAAATCCCACTGCCTACAGGGCCATGGAGAGCCAGCACAGTGTAGTGCTTTGAGTGTTGGACTAGAGCTCCCAAGACTATGACCCTGGAGACTAGGGCCATTTCTGCACTAGACTGTTATAGTGCTATTATTCCACTTTCAACATCCTATGGAATCCTGGGGGTTGCAGTTTAGGGAGGGGCCTCAACAGTCTACTGCAGAAATGGCCTAGGGTTCAGTTTCCCATTCAGCCATGGAAACCCACTGGATGCCCTTGGGTGTGTCACATATTCTCAGCCCCAGAAAAGCCTGCAATAGGTTCACCTTAGGGTCACCATAAGTTGGAAATGATTTGAAGGCACACAACAACAACAACATCTTCCAAATTGAAGTTAAGTGAATTGCCCTGACTAGGCATTCTGTGGTTTTCTTTTCCAGCCTCTCACAGCTTTCGTAATATCTGTGGGGACATGAAGCTGTTTTGAAAGAGCAAGCATGTTTTCCAGTCCTGGTTTTAGGAACTATTGTTGCTGTTGCCAGCAGCAGAAGATGCAGATCCCACAGCTACTGAGAGGAGAAGATTAATATACAGATAACTTCTCCTATGGAGCTAAAAAGAGGAATCAGGAGCTTTGAAATGCTAATAACTGGATCAAATGTAAGACAAGTTCCAGGGGAATGCATTTCTAAAGCCATCTCTCCTGATCTGATTTTGTATTGCTTAATTAATGTATGAGGCACGAATTTCACTGGTTAAGCATTATTTAGCAGAGTTGCTGAGTGTAATAACTCCTGTCTGGTAGAGCTAATTTCAGGGATTTAAACTATACTGCCAGGTTGTATGCTTTGTTTGCTTGTGTATTTTTAGAGCTTATTTAAATGTTTAATTCAATGTTTAATTAAAATAATATACATGTGAAAAATTGCTCCATAACAATGGGCAACATTGCATCATATATATATATATATATATATATATATATATCCCCCCCCTTCTGCACACATATCCGTTTTGAGTAAGACAGAGACTGCTGTCTTCATCATCTTTCAGCTTTGTCAAGAGTTGGACAACAAGCACATATCCTCCAAATGTCTTAATTTGGTAGGGACAGTTGTTACCCTGATTTATGGGGGTCCCGGGAGGGACACCTAAATGTTCTCAAACAATGGGGAGGGAATTAGCACAGAGCACAAGTTGTTAATGCGAGACGCAGGGTAACGTAGCGAGATCCTGAACCCTATGTCTACGGGGTCAGGCCGAGTCAAGGATGAGGCAGATGTTGAAATTAATAATTATTTTATTAAAAACACAATCAAACAAATGTATGCAACACACTCACACAAGAAACTAAAGAGATAAAGGTAGGAGCGGATAAAGGGATTTTTGAGGAGGTTTGGTATGGCAAATACTATATCTGTCCTGAAGCCTGGTTAGAAACGGAGAAGCTGGGGAGCGTGGATCTCAGCACGTGGAGCTGAGGGGAAGGCTCGCTGGACAAAGTGACAGCAAGGCAGGATGGAAGCCAAGAGCGATCCAACGAAACGCTCAAAATCAGGGGTTCTTATAGGGAAAATTGTGACTGCAGGCTAGTTCGTACTTGGGGGAAACAATGAGTTTGGGGCTGGAGACAAAGCCTCCAAAAGGTCACTATTTGAATGATTGAGTTACAGCCAAATTGTCAATAGAGTAGCCAGTATGCAAACGTGGAGTGCTTGAGCATTGTATAGTCCGATCATCAAACTGCCAGCGCGGGGCAGAGGATCTTTTGAACGTTGCGTGCATACATAATTGAGGTACTTGCCTTGAGGTCTCCTGAAGCTGCGAGTCGGCTATTTCTGTATTTGTTTGGAATATTACGGCGATTATCAGCTGAGCCTGTATGCGTGCTTGTCCGGGGGCCTCGCAAGCATGTGGAGAAGAATGGGTATAGAAGGCCAAATTGATATCAAAAGGTGTCTTTAATATCCCGCAATGGCTAGCAATGGCGGTAACACAGTCCTAATTAGTCCTTTGTTGTCTCACTTTTTCAGCTGCTTTTAAAATGTCCCAGTTTCCTTTCTTCTCCATTTACTTTTCTCCTTTGTCCTTAGCTTATTTCAGTTGCTGCAAACTGAATCCAAAATTTGCAGACAGTTAATTCAGCAGGAGGGAAAGCAGAGGGAGGTGGAATCTTGTAGGCTCGGGCAAAAGCAAATTACTACAGACTCCCCTAGCTTATATGTTCTTGTTCATTAATAACTTTTGCATTTTGTCCACATTCTGATGTTGCTTGGTTGCATATGTCCTGGTTTTCATCTGTGAAATTCTTTGTTCACTTTATGGAGGCTGTTTTTTCCCTTTCCATAAGAACAAAAACAAACATTTAAACAAATAGTTAAATGAATTCTTCCACAGTAATAAATGTGAAGTTCACTCGGGTATTAAATAGCCATCTTGCATATACTCATCAACTACTATTTGGTGACTTTGTCCTGCTATAAATAATTGTAAAATACCCCTCCTATAACCTTTGGAGCAAACAGTCATGAAAACTGTCTTAGCTCACTGACATCGACTTCAAAATAAAAGGAGTCTTCTCTAGTTGACCAAGCCTGGAGAATATTCACCCTTCTTTAGTTGCAGTGCAATGAAATATTATAAAAAAATCAAAGAAAAAAAGTCATTTCTCTTTCTTTGTAAGAAAAAAAATGTGAAAACTGTAGAGCAATTCTGGACAGTTGATTGGTGAGGAGATTCAGGAGGGGTGCCCCTTCGACTGTATGCCTTCTCTCTGTCAAAGCTGACTTTGGAGAGAACCTGAAGGGTACCAAGCAGAGCTGTGGTGAATTAAATTGATATGAAAGGTTTGTGCCAGTATAGCAACAGTGGTCAACTATTGGTTAGGAAGGAGTGACATGAAGTTGCCAGGAAGCGTTAGAAGGCTACAACCTCTCACCATATTCTTGCAAAAAAAAATAATAAATCCCCCACATCTTCACCAGGGCCATCCCATGAGAGTCCTTCTTTGAATCAGGAAGTGACTCAAGTGTCATTTTCTGTTCACTTCCTCCCCCCCCAAGCCTAAAATGGGTGGCCCAGAAGTTGCTCAAAACGTGGCCTGGAGCCCATTAGAAGGTATTAGAAGGCCCCGGGGTGGGGGGCACAAAAATCTCCCTGGAAGGCCACATGAAACCCACGGGCTGATTGTGCCCAAAATCTGCAATATAAATTTAGACTTTAGCTGGAATGTGTCCAAAGGAGGCTGGCCAAAATGGTAAAAGGACTGAAAACCATGCCCTGTGAAGAGGGAGCTTAGGTATGTTTAGCCTGGAGAAGAGAAGATTAAGAGGTGACATGACAGCTATATTTAAAGATATGAAAGGATGTCATACGGAAGATGGGGCAAGCTTGTTTTCTGCTGCTCCAGGATCCTGGACATGGAGCAATGGCTTCAAACTTCATGAAAAGAGATTCCACCTAAGTGTTAGGAGCATTACATTCCTGAGAGTAAGAGCAGTTCAACAGTGGAATAAGCTGGACAGAGTATGGCGGAATTTCCTTCTCTGGAGGTTTGTAAACAGAGACTTGATGCCCACCTGTCAGGAGTACTTTGATTGTGCATTCTTGCATGGCAGGGCGTTGGACTGGGTGGCCCTTGTGGGATCTTCCAACTCTATGATTCTATGATTCTGCGACAAATCAGTGCACAAACTTCAGCTGTGAGAGGTATTATTTTAACATGCGGTGATGTAATATATAGGAATCCACATGAATTCTGCTGTGGAACGTCCAAAATATAAAAATATATATGAGCCCACAGTTTTCAAAGCACCCATGTTAATTTGTTGCAGCACCTTAAAGAGTAAAACATTTATGAGGGTATTTCTTATGACACAGGCATGGCCAAACAATGAAGTCCATCAGACTACAAGAAAGAGATATAAAGAAGTAAGATTTTTAAAAATGACTTTCATAAACTCTTGTGGCCAATATGATTGTAATGACTTAAATCATGGAATTCCTATATTAGAAATGCTTACAAAGGTGGGAGTTTTTGGACTCTGACTCCCATCAGTTCCAGTGAGAATAACCAGTAGTAATCAGTGATGGGAGCTATAGTCCAAAAATTCCTATCAGAAGGGAGTTGTTGGGCTACAAGTAGCTGAGAAACACTGCATTTTTAAAAAAGAGAAAGTGGATTACTTAATGCTGTTCTCAATAATTTCTCACAATTTCATTTTATGTAGCAGAAAGTTTTTTTTCCATGCCACTTAGAATAAACATACGAGGAATATGCTGCCTCGGAGTGTGGTGGAGTCTCCTTCTTTACAGGTTTTTAAGGAGAGGCTGGATGGCCTTCTGTTGGGAATGCTTTGATAGATGTTCCTGCATAGCAGGGGGTTGGACTTGATGGCCCCTGGGGTCTCTTCCAACTCTATGATTCTATGAGTCAATGATAATAACTACTGTAGGTAGAATATGATATGGTTTTTTGCTATTAGCCAGAGGGAACTTGTTCAAAATGCCACAAAGAACAGTTTTATTTTGAATTCATTAAAGATTTATATTTATACCCTCAAGTGTCTTATACTTCTGAGGTATATTTTTATTTATATTTTTATTGCTGCTTTAATAATGTATTGGTTACTGGGAATTTTATGCACTGTATTGTGTGCTTTCAAGCGATGTTCCAAAAACTCCTTCTGAATGAAGGACTAGTAGCTAGAACATGACCAGAAGAGGGCAACTATGATAGTGGAAGGTTTGGAAATAACGCTCTGTAATGAATGGCTGAAGGAATTCAGTATGTTTCACTTGGAGAAGAGAAGACTGAGAAGTGGTCTGATTGACATCTTTAAATATTGAAGGAATGCCACATACAGCATGGAGCAAGCTTGTTCTCTCCGCTCCAGAGACTAGGACACAAAGCAGGAGATTCAAATTACAAGAAAAGCCGTTTCTCCTATACACTAGGAAGAACTTCCTGTTGGTAGGAGGTGTTTGAGAGTCTTAGAGGGTACAGGACTTTCCTTACCTTAGGGGTTTTTCAGTAGAGCTCGGATCCTTACCTCTCAAGAATGGTTTAGATGAAGGTTCCTGCATTGGCAGAGAGTTGGACTAAATGGACTCTGATGATTCTTCAGTTTATACATGTTGTATAACACATTGTATGTGTTAAATAAATAAATATGAGTATATTTTCACAGTGTTGCTGCTGGTACTGTATCTGATGGCCCTGAACTTTGCCATTTTAAGCTAAGCATATTTGCCCTCCCCCTCAATTTTTTGTGGGGAGAGCTGGGGAAATGTATATGGTTCAAATGTTTCAAATGTATATGGTGTACTGCATATGGCCCTTGGGCACAGCATATGATCCATAAGCCCATCCCTAATCTAGAGGTATGCATTCCAACATTTCACAGATGAAACCTGGGACATATGTGGCCAGGCAACATCAGACTGTGGCAAAGGTAGCAAAAGTTATTGATGAGGAAGAACACAACAGCTAGGAAAGGCTGCAATCTGTGTAACAGCAGACAAGGCCTTGCAGGGGGCAGGGAAGTAGAGTTGCATTGGTCTATCAGGATTCGATCTCCCTCACCAGGTGTCCTGTCCCACAGTCTGCTGGATCTGAGTGTGTTTTTGAAGGCGGATGGCAAGGACAGAATAGGGATTCTGTTGGTATACCACCCACCTTGCTGCTCAACAGTGTCCCCTCCTGAGTTGGTCTCAATGGTAGTGTTGGAGACCCCCCCCCCCGCCGCCGCAAGTGTCCTGGGGCACTTTCAACATCCATGATGAGACTGCGTTTTCAAAAACAGCTCAGGACTTCATGTTTTCCATTATAACCATGGGTCTGTCCCAAGTAGTATCTGATGTCAGCCTTGTGGCAGGACACACTCTTGACCTGGTTTTCTGTGCTGGACAAGATGTGGTGTTCTGGGAGTAGAAGAACTTTCCATAGTTTTGTTGTCATGGACACATCACCATCTGCTGGGGTTTAGACTCACTGGGACCTGGAGAAGTGGGGGCCAATTAAGATGGCCCACTCCAGCAGGCTTACGGATCAAGATTGATACCTGATGGCTCTTGGAGAGTTCTCTGTTGCCTTGGCAGGAGATCTTGTCAAAGCTCAGCTGATCTCTGGAAGAGGGATGGGCTGTGGGCATTTCTGCTCCTAAGTGTTCCCTCCCACTGAGTGGAGCCAAGCAAGTCCCCTGGTTCACTAGGGAGTTGATGGCAATGAAATAAGTGGGACACAGACTAGAGTGTTAATGGCAAAAAACTTGAGGCAAGTCCAATTGAACACAGGATAGAGCCATTGGAAAGCATACTCTGTGGCAGTGGTGGCCCTGAAGAAATTGTTCTTCTTTGCCACCACTGCATCTGTACAGTGTTACCTAGTGTCACAATCCTCAGTCGTCAGAGGCTTATTATATTCTGTCTCCTAGGAGCATCATATAGACCACTTGGCAGTCCACTGTGAAGAGTTTGCATTACATTTTGCAGATAAAATCACTCAGATCCACTCCAAGTTGGATACTGTAGTTAATACAGATTCAGTGGATGTCGTCTTGGCTCCTGCTTGTCCCAGGTTAAGGATACATTTCAATTTGTGCAGCAACAGGATGTGGGCAGGATGTAAAAGCAGCCAGAGGTGGACTGACTAAGTGGGTAACAGGAGTAGTGGAGGCCTCATTGCATCAAGGCTGAGTTCCATCTTGTTTTAAAGAAGCTCTGGTGAGCCCCCTACACAAAACAAAACAAAACAAAACACCCTTCCTGAACCTGCCTACACTAGACAACTGCCAGCCAAACTTCAATATTCTTTTTTCTAGGCAAGGACCGGGAGTGTGTGCTGGCCTTTCAGCTCCAGGGATTCCTGATGAAACAGATTATCTAGATCCATTTCAATCTGGCTTCAGGCCTGGCTATGGAACAAAGACAAGTTTGGTCACTTGGTAGATGACCTACTCAGGGAAATGGACAATGGGAGTGTGCCCCTGTTGATTCTGCTGCATGTTTCAGTGGCTTTCAATACCATCAACCATGGTATCTTTCTGAATCACCTCTCTGGGATGGGACTTGGAGGCACTGAACTGCAGAGGCTCCAGTCCTTTTTGGAGGGTAAACTCAAAAGGTGGTGGTGTGGGATACCTGCTCGAACTCCTGGCTGTTGGCCCATGGGCTGCCTCAGAGCTCAGTTTTGTCCCTACACTATTAAATATCTACATGAATCCACTGAGAGGTTACACAGAATTTTGGAGTTGGATTTATCAATATACTAATAACATCCAACTCTACCTCTCCTTTCCAACAAATTCCAAGAAAGCTGTTTCTGTAATGAACTGTCTGTTGTTGTTAGTAGACTGGATGAGGGTGAACATGAGATGTCTCTGGTTCCAGGAAAAGTCTCATCACAAGACTGATCACTCATCTTTATCCAGATCAGCAAGGTTCCCTACTGATGATGCTTCTGTCTTATCTGGATTAGCTTTGGATTGTTTGTTCCCATCCATAACAGACACCAAACGTCCACAGCCACCTATGGTAGAGTGCTTCCAGAGAGAGTCTACCTGTCATGATTGAAAAGTACTGTGAATATTTTAAAAAATCATTTTAAAAAATCAGAAGAACAATAGAGATCTGCAATCTGAAGACAACATTGTCTCAATCTTCCATACATTTCCATGAGAAAGGCAGTGTGGACCACTGAGGAATAACCTTGTCTGAAAGTTCCTATAACTAGAAAAAAGAAGTAGAACTGTGTGCCATCTGGGTATTCATAACTCTTTGGGCCACAGAGAGAGAAAGATTACTTTCTGCAGCAGTTTCGTGTTGCTATCGAAAAAAGCATAGTGGATAAGATGAAATCCTGAGATAATCCAAGAACCAAGAGATGCACCAGGACTCACCCAGAACCTGCCTTCTGGATCCAATCTTTTGAAAAGGGTTGGGGCTACTGTGACTCTCATGCCCTCCACAGTTATGTGGCTATCATCTATTTCTTTCATGGTTTTATGGCAATAGCGGCCACCTGCACAGACCTCTGTAGGTCACCCATATCTCTTTTTTGAAACTGGAATTGGGCAGAAGGGCATTTCTCCCCTTCAACAAAAGACTGTTTCAAGCCTCCAAAAGGTATAAGGACTCAGAATACTATTAAAATGAGCAGTTGTTGACCTTGGAAGCTTCTAGGGGTGTGATTTTTCTATTTTTAGGCCCCAAAAGTGTTTCCGCACCGATGAAAGATACTGGGACCATTTTTGGTGCCAAAGATCTGATTCAATGACAGCACAGTTTCTGACTGTTTTATGGTAATATGCTTGTATGAAATGAGAAATTGGGCAAGCCTGAGTAGAGCCAGCCAATCAAATTCATGGAATTCTATGACAGGGGCTTATGGGGGAGAAACTATACCCTAGCGGCTTCTCTGCTAAAGAGTTAGATAGGACCAGTCATAGACAGAGATAGGGCCAGCCAGGAATACAGATAGGGCTGGATTAGGAACAGGGAAATGGAGGAGATATGAACAAGTTCTTTGGGGGGAGCCAGCATACACACGCACACACATTTTTTTAAAGACCATGCTGATTGTAACTGTAGCCTGATAGGAGGGAATTATAAATATCTCTCTTCACATGTTTCTTAAACCATAAAGTAATGTGCATTACATAAAATATATTCCTGTGACTTCATGTCCTGGTTTAGTTTCTTGTCACCTTGTTGCGCCTGAGGATAAAGGCAACTTTTCAGCAAGACAAATGTAATTGGACTTGCTTTACTTGTCTGACCTAGCAGAAAGATGATTCCTGCTTGCAAGTCTGCAGCAAATAAAAGACCTAATTTAGCAGTGGTGATATAACCTGCACCACACTTCACTCTGGAAAGGACCTCTAAAATCATCAAGCCAAGTCACCTCCATGGAGGAAGACGGCAATATACAAAGTGCCAAAGAATACGTTGTTCTTCTATATTGCCAGGGTTGTGGTAAAATTTGAAGTTCTGGTGCGCATCATGACACTCTCCATAGACTCTCCAAGAACATCCATAAATATCTGAATCTGTGTCTTGAGCCATATCAACAAATAAGCTGTAACAATTCTCAGTTGTAAATTAATGCACATTTAAAACCAAGTTATCCCCCAAATACTATGGATCGTATCTGGAATAGCTCATACCAATACATTGTTTGGGGGGAAAATTTGTTCTTCCCCCCACCTACCCAGCTACTGTGAGCCTTGTAGTTGAGCTCAGCAAGAACAGGAGAGCCTGGGTGGGTGGCACAGGATGCCATCACTGTGCCATTGAAAGGCTGTGGAGCTTCAACCCTGCAAGCCCTGGCTTCACACCCCATTGCCCTTGGGAAAGAGAGATTCATCTGGATAGGTCACATACTCCATTTTTAGCTGCTTTTCTGAAGTTGTGCCCATGTAATTCAGACTAACCTTAACTGCGTCACGATATCTGCACCCAAAAGAACAGTGCCAGCATGATGCCAACACTGGCCAACCATGTAGCTGACTGCTGCAAATGGCTAGACTACCATCTATGTGGTTTATGCTCCTGACCACAAATGAGAGGACTAAAAACAAAACAAAACAAAACCATGAGTCTGACATGTCTAATGGCAATGTAGCTTTCCACTGATAGAATCTACATAAATGGAGACATTGCTCGTTCAATTTTTGGTAAGATTAGATTCAACGTGTCCCCAAAAACATCAAAATAAAGTATTTCCTGATATTTTCTTTTGGTAACTTCATCCATGTCCTCCTATCTTAAACTATGAAGAAGATTGTTTTCCATTTTGGAAGATATGATGCACTTAACATCTTAGGTTTTGAAAAATGAAACATAGAATGATATTGATGGTAAGAATGCACTCGTGTGCTTTCTCTTTGAAACAAGACCTATGTTACGGTGTTTGTACTTTAAACAGAACACAGAAAAATAAATTTTCTAAGCTATGGCTTCAAGAGATGTACACCCATGTCTCTTTTATGCAAGATAGAAAGAAACCCTAAGGCTTTTGAAATTGCTACTAGAAAATTGCCAATGGGTCATTTTACCATGGTACACTGCATTGATGTGACTACTCATTTATGTATGTTTTTTGATCTCCAACAAGTCTTGCTAAGGAAGAACATCATCCAGGTTGAAGTTTGCTTTTTTTAAAAAAGGCATGTGTAGGAAAATTTCATATAGATACTGGGGAGTCACATATGACCCTAACCATGTCCTTTTGTTCCCTCTCTTTATTATTTTTATCACACTGTCACCCAAACCTCAGAGGAGTTAACAATTAGAAATACATCATCAAAACATTTAGACATCTTTATTGAAAAACATACAAGTGTAAAACGGGCAATTAAGCATCCATCTGTTACTGAGCTGTCTTAGTAAAGGGTGTGTGTGTGAATTGCGTGTGAAGACATTTAGGAAAAGAATTTGGAAGCGGAAGAGTAAATACTGGTAACATCTCAGCCCTTAGTCTAGAATTAGCACATGGAAAGCTCTTCCAAGAACCTGTCCTCAGGTAACTGTAGGGAATGGCAGTGAGATAAAGGGAGGCAGGCAATCTCAGAGATACTTACATAATAGCTAAAATATCTGTAGCAAAAAATACTTTATGAAGTGAAATCTGTAGGATTTATGAAGTAAAAAGACCATATCTTCCCATATGAATCTGCCCAAGTTCTACAAGGAAAGGCTCACTGGGTGAGGACATGAGAGAGAACCTTCTCAATGGCTGCTCCCACCCTGTGGAACTCCCTAGGAGGCTAGGCTGGCCCTCTCCACTTTCCTTTTCCCAGTAAGCAAAGACCATTTTTTGTTTCAGCAGAGTTTTAATGTGCAAGCAGGGGAGCTGATTTTGACCTTTTTATTCTTTTTAAAAACTTTTGTATGTTTTAATATGATTTCATACTGTTTTATGAGGTGGTTTTAACTGTTTTTACATTTTATTATGAAGGTTTTTCAATTGACTGCCTGTGAGAGCAGCATTGGGTCCCACTCTGGGAGAAAGGGAGCATATAAATTAAATGAATGAATGAATGAATGAATGAATGAATGAATGGTACCTAGAACGCTAGGCCAAAAATATTTTGTTTCTGCCTGAATGCCATTGGTAGAGCAAACTCATTGAATCAATGAGATTTACGAATATCTTGTTTCTGCCTGAATGCCATTGGTAGAGCAAACTCATTGAATCAATGAGATTTACATAGGTGTTCCCTCACCATTTAACTGTTGGTTCCAGGGATCTATCCTCATTAGAACTATCAACAGAATTCTAGTTTGACATTGGACTGATAGGACCAGCTGGCCAAATATGTTGTTTTTCTGCTCAAGGTAAAGGACAACCTGTTTCCTTTGACTGCTGTTCCACGCATTACAACTGTCCTGACTGGAAGATGGTGATGATCTTTATTTATACCCTGTTTTTTTTTTCCTGGTTGGGACTCAAAGCGTCTTATAATAGTTAAAAAAAATAGTTAAAAATCATGGAATGCAAAGGTTGAAACACAAAACTAAATGATCAAATAAGAATTAAAACAAAGTTAAAATACATAATTAAAACTCATTCAGCACAGTTAACAATATCCAGCACCTTTTATCGGACAGGGCATAATCACACCTTGAACAGCCATCAGAATAAAAATGGCTTGCTTGACTGCAGAAGGAAATTAGGGAGAGACTCCTGTCTGACTTCTCTGGGAATGGAGTTCTAGAGTCCGGGAGCAGTCATGGAGGAGGTCCTCTCTTGTGTTCCTATCAGATACAGATGAACCCTTCCTTCAACACCGACAACAGGACTTCATCATCCCCTGCACCTGAGGGCAACAAACTAGCTTAGGTAGTATAAAGCTGGCCCATCAGAAACTGTTGCCTAAGACAGTTGCCTCACTCTGCCTAATGGTAGGGCCTGCCTTCTTGTTCTCCATTGAACATGCAATATGAGAATAATAATGCTGACTGACCTACCTTACAAAGGTATTTCAAGGCTTACTGGGACAATGGACGTGAAATGTATTAAACATTCAAGTGCTCTATCAGTCTAGCCTAGCCAGTATCCTTAGATGAATTTGGATCAGGAAGGAAAAAAGTAGAGTTGTTACCAAAAATGAAATTGATCCCCCTCCATGCGATATTTTAAAACAAATCAAAGCTAGGCTCTTGGATTTAGCTTTTGATCCATACTGTTACAGAGGATGAATTGTATGGGTTGACTTCAAAGCACTATTATTGCTCATGCTTTTAGGCAGAAAACTCCACGGAGAGTGCTTTAAGCTTTTGTAGCAAGGCCTTTTTCTGGCAGATGCCAACTATAAGAAAGCTGCATTTTTAAATCAAAGGAACCGTTTGCAGAGAGGAGGAGAAAATGGGCTAATCAGTTAAGCATCAACAAACAACTTGGCCCATCAGTCTTAGTGCTCTCAAGAAGATGAATCAGTAAAGTTTGATCTACTTTCTCATCCATCAAGCTGAAAGCAAAACAACCACTTTGACAACAAAAAGCAGAGTCATGATTGCAGAGGTGTCCTACTTTATGGCTCAGCCGCAACATTCAGCATTTCAGAATTGAGCTACAGGTGCGAGAACCAGTCTTTACCTGCTTTGAAACAATTGTTCATCATTCCCATAAAGAGCCAAATAGAGTTGATGGCAAGACTTCGTCAACTTTACTGATAACACTCACAGGTATATCACATCCTGCAAAATTTCACAGATGAAAACCTGGACAGGCATAACCAAGCAACATCAGAGTGTAGTAAGATAGCAAAAGTTGTTAGTGAGGAAGGCACACAAGCTAAGAGACGCTGCAGCAGTTTCCATTTGCCTGATTCTCCTAAGGAGGGAAAGATTCTGCCCTATCTCTTCTCCTCACCCATTTATTACTACTTTTGCACTTTGAACTCAGTTTGTGGCAATTGAACTGTGAGGGAAAGTGGGAGGAGGGGAGAGAAAATGGGACATTTTAAAAACAGCTGAAAAAATGGGACAGCAGAGGAATAATCAGGACTGTCCTTTTTAAATCAGGATACTTGGAGAGTATAGTATAAGGACATTTTCCTTCACTGGTATGTAGCCTAAATCCAACACTGTGCTGGTACCAACCCACTGCGGATGGAACTTCTCTCCCTGCTACTTTTTATTATAGGTCATGGCACCCCTGCTATCTCCCATAGTTCAAGATGACTTCTCCACCTTCCAGAGCAAGTATTTAAGTGTTAAGCATTGCTGTTAGGGTTCTGGTCTGTGGCTAAGTACTTGCAAGCTCCTTCCCAGTACCTCAGACCCAGCTGGTTGCTCTGATGCAGGGCAGCTGGAGCAGCCAGCAGCCAGCTAGAAAAAGGGCGGAGTTACTCTGCAGCCTTTGCCACAGCAACACAGTTTTCAGTGTTGCTTGTAGCCTCTCTTGGCTCTCCGGTGGTCCTGACTCTTCTGGCTCCTAGATTTGGACCCTGCCTGTTTTCCAGACTTGCCTCTTGCCTCGTGGTCTTGTTGCCTGGTAGGCTTCTATTGCCCTGAACCCTTGTTGAGCCTTGATCTTCTGCCTGTTTCTTGGACCTGCCTTTTCCTTCTGGCCCTCTGTATGTCTGCTGCCCGGAATGTTCCTGTTCTCTTCAACTCTCATTGTGCTCTGACCTCCTGCCTGTCTCCTAGACCTGCTTCTTGCCTCTGGCCCTGTGAACTCTTGCTGCTGCTCTGTGTTGCCTTGGACACTTGTTGCACCCTGACCCTTGGCTTCCTGACCTAGCGCCCCTCCTTTGGCCCAGCCCCATGGCCTGTTCCAGTCAGCCCTAGCTGCCCATGCCTCGGACCCTGACAATTGCAGAGTGCTAGTTGCAGAAGGGAAGGAAGGATGAACCTTCAATTCTGCTGATAGAAGCAGTTCTGTCACTGGAAACACCCTGATGGATCTTGGACCATGTTTATGGAAGAGTACATACATGGTATTGTATCTGTCATACACATACTAAGATCATAATTAATTTAAATTAAGATGCATCTATGGAGACCTCCACTTGCCCCATCACCATGACACCAAAGTTACCATCACCACCACTACCGGCACTGTATGTCTAAACTTAACCACTCTGATAACACTGTTGTATTGTATGCAGAGGCACATGTACATATTATACACATAATAACTGTGACTGGTTTAACAAAGGAACTGTCAGCAGTGAGCAGAGGAAATGGGTTTTAACTCCTTCACTTTCATAAACTGTTTTTGCTCTGCCGTGTAATGGCAAATATACCAACTTCCAAAAAAATGGTGAGAAGTGAGCTGTTACCCTGATTTCTGGGGTCCCGTGGGGGACACCTTAATGTGCTCCAAATAATGGGGAATGGGAATTAGCCAGAGCACAAGCTATAGCACTACGAGAGGCAGGGTAACCTAGCAGGATCTTTTACCCAATGTTTACGGGGTCAGACCGAGTCAAGAGCACGACACAATAAAGTTCTAGCGTAGTCCTTTTATTTGTAAAGTCACAGCGCACTTGTGTGCTTACTCACACGGAACTAAGAAATACTGCGTACTTGCATACCCACACACAGACCTAAGAAAATAGATGGAGGAAAGTAGATAGGGGATTGTAAGAGCCCGGGTGGTCTGAAGAAAGTCAGTTGGAGTGGAGGTTCTCAGCACGTGGAAGCTGAGGGGAAGGCTCGGCGAACGGAGTGGCAGCACGGCGGTATGGAAACCAAGAGCGATCCGAAAAAGCTCTCAAAATCAGGCGTTCTTATAGGGGAAAATGTGCCTGTAGGGTAGTCCGTTTCCGGGGAAAACAATGAGTTTCAGGTTGGAGACAAAGCCTCCGAAAGGTCATTAGTTAGCATGATTGGATTTTGACGGTGCTGTCAATAGTGCAGACAGTATGTAAATGGAGAGTGCTTGACAGTTGAGTAGTCAGAAGCGCTAATCTCGTCAAGCTGCCTGTTCGGGGCAGAGAATCCTTTGTATGCCTTGTGCATGCTTAATGTAGGTTTAAAGTGTACTTACCTGGAGTTCTCCTGAAGCTGCGTGCTGGAAAATTACTGGCCTGCCTGGGTTTGTTTTGTATTTTTCAGCTTGTTTGACCGTGTCCGTATGCGTGCTTTTCTGGGGGCCTCGCAAGCACATGGTGGGGAGCAGTTTGGAATGGCCAATTCTTTGATATAAAATTATATTTAGTAGACCTCGGGCTTGGACTATGCACCACAGTAACAGAACAAATACGGCATTTCCTTCAAACAATCTGTAGCTGAGCACTTTAAATACTTGGTAGATCCTAACAACTTAACAGAAAACATACCTTCTGAAGAAATTCCTCAAAAAGGGTTTGTTGATATTTTGCAAAAGATCAACTGAATGATATTTACTTAACTTGTTAGAATATAACTAAGTGGATAAATTATCAGGGCTATTTAAAATTCATACTCTTCTAGTTTTTACTTATATGTTTCCTGACAGCCTCCAGGGGGCTTGAGATTGTCTCTCTGGCCTTGTTCAGCTGTCTGTGCAATATACTTTATAAAGCCTGGACAAGAAGTGATATGCTGCTCCCTCTCCTGCCCACTCATCCCTGTGTGTTCCCTCCTTCCCTTGGAGACCATCTTTGCTGCAGAGATCCTGGCTTGCATTAAAGCAGATATTTCTGTTATCTCCAAATATGAGGACTCTGACTTAATGTCAGTTACAAACCCATGATAATAAGTCAGGATTTGTGAACTGATACTAAGCCAGAGCTTTCTAGTTTGAATGTAACAGAGAATTGTGGCTTAACACAAGCCAGGATCTTAGAGAAGAAGTCAACATGAGTCTGGCAGAGGGGAGGGACAAAGGAAGAGCATGTGTCCACTCTGATTACACAGAAAGGACAAGAAGAAGCTACTTCTGAGCTGTCTCCAAAATTCATGCAAGAAGATCAGTGGTAACAAAGGTGGAGTCACACCATCCTTGTGCAGTCTCTGTTAAGAGTTTTTGGCAAGTAGAGTTGCTAAATACAAGTGGCTGAGCTCGATAGTGTATTGTTTGTTGTGAGAGGAAGTGCTTATAAAGTTTGGGCTGATCTTCACTTAGTGAAGAGTCCAGAACATTGTGTAGGGGGAGGTATGGGATCTGTGGGAGACAATTAGAAATTTCAAGAAGATTAAAATATTAAAGCTAAAGACCCAGAATGACAGGGTTGAAGACAGGCCCATATTTGTTGAACAATTGGAGGAGTATTGGCCATTCATACACAGAACAACTTTTGCACTCTATTAAAAAGAAAGTTTGTTTGATGATGGTCAAAATCATAGCTTGGATATCTGTCCTGTGCTGACAAGAGGACTAATACTGTTTGGAAAAGCTGGCTGAGTGATATATTTGTTTGGACTGGCAGTTTATCAAGACTCTCTAAATTCAGTTTTGCAACAACAGCTGGAAGAACTTTTATCTAGAGCTGCATTTTTCTCCCAAGGGACATTGGACACCTGAAGCACACAAGGCAGCAGCATTATTTTAACAGAGTAAAACCCAAGTTTTTCAAAGCCTGAAGGGTGGATCAACTATCAAAACTGATTGGGGAAAACAGTCAAATCTACTATGTTATGAAAAAAAGAGTCCCATGGATCTATAGTGATTGCAAAATACCATTCAAGATTATCATACCAGCCCTCTAACCCAAAGGCCCTTTCCGCAGGACAGCATCCTCCTGGCATGAGGATGCAAGAGGAGTGGGACCACAACGATGCTTTCGCATGATGTTGTTGTGGTCCTGCCCTTCTTGCATTGCCAGCCAGTGCGATCACGTGGTATATCATTGACAGAAGAACTCCATCAATGGCCCCCAATTGCATGAGCCTTCCATCACAGCCAGCCATGCAAAAGGGCTGGAAGTGCGGTGACTCACCCCTTGGAGAGCTTAGAGGAGGATGAGGAGGCAGATTACCAGGAGGCTGCAGGTTTCTCTTGAGTTTGAGGAGATGGGGGCTGAGGCCATGGAGGATCCTGTTCTCCAGCAAAACGCCCCTGTTGTTCATTGACAGAAGGAGGGCAAAACTCCAAGACCAGTGCCATTTAAGTAATACATGCTGACTCAGCTAGCACTAATGAGACACCTGTGACCTTGAAGGAGCTATTCATGAACATCATGACAGTGGCCTCCCAGCCTCAGTGCTGACAACTGTCTTACCTGGTTGCCTAGCAGTACTCTGTCTTTCCTGATTTGCCTCAACCTAGTTTTGGACTATTCTGTGTACTCTTTGCTGCTTCATGAGCCTGGACTTCTGATGTACTGATGCACTTTTTGAAACAGCTAAAGACCACCTTCATGCTTCTCCCTGCATTTTGACCCAGACTGGACTGACTACTCAACAGCTCCTGCACACCAGCCTGCTGCCATGACTTGCTGACTTGTGCTCAGGACAGTGTCAAGAAGTGGTAATTCACCTTTCAAATAGGTTGCAGTGTATTTTATGTTAAGCTATATTGTCAGCACAGCCTCTTCAAATATGGAAACATGCAGTTCAGTCATCATGGAAAGGTAGTGGCAACGGGGAGGTGGTGCTGAAGCCGTGGAACAAGTTCATGCAACAAGATTGCAAAGAAAAAAAAAGACATACAAGGATAAAGTGGCAGCAATGATAACAATAGTACAATCTATGCAAAAAAATATGATTTTCCAGTTCTGGGCGTTTCAATTCAAGAAAGATATTGACAAGCTGGAGCATGTCCAGAGAACCAAAATGGTGAAGAGTCTGGAGGCCATGCTCTATGAGGAGTGGCTTAGGGAGCTGGATATGTTTAGTCTGCAGAAGAGATGGTTAAGAGGGGACATGATAGCCATGTTTAAATATTTGAAAGGATGTCATGTCGAGGAGGGAGTGGGCTTGTTTTCTGCTGCTCCAGAGACTAGGATAAGGAGCAACGGATTCAAGCTGCAGGAAAGGAGATTCTACCTGAACCTCAGGAAGAATTTCCTGATGGTCAGAGCTGCCCGGCAGTGGAATATGCTGCCTCAGAGTGTGGTGGAGTCTCATTCTTTGGAGGCTTTTAAGCAGAGGCTGGGTGGCCATCTGTTGGGAATGCTCTGATAGGTGTTCCTGCATAGCAGGGGTTGGACTCAATGACTCCTGTGCTTTCTTCCAACTTTATGATTCTATACCATTTGTAAAAAAATGTGGGAACATACACTGGAGAAAATTGTCCAAAATGGTGAAGTAAAAAATCTAATGGGACTTTAAAGACTTTATCATATGAGGTGGGTAAATCACAACTGCAGCAGAATAATAGGATCTTTGGCTGGGACTAATCACACGAGTCCTTTCTCTTCCATTTTTCTCCTGGCAGGAGACCATTTGAAAAATGTTTGGTTATTAACACGTGCAGATATGCATACACAAACACACACAACTTTAATTACCTCCTTCGTAAAATAAATGAATTTGAAAGAAGCCATTTCCACACTATACTGTTATTGTACATTTTTCACTTTCAACATCCTGTGGAATTCTGGGGTTTGTAGTTTACTCAGGTCAAAGAGCACCCTATCTGAGAAGTCTAAATGCCCCTCCCTAAACTGCAAATCCCAGGATTCCATAGGATGTTGAAAGTGGAATAAAAGCACTATAACAGTGTTGTGCAGAAATGACCATAGTCTCCCACTGGGAGAACAACAGAAGAGGAACAAGGTAATGTGATAAGTCCTAGCCAAAGACGCTTCTGACAGGTCCTTATTTCTCTTCAGATTAGTTTGGCAGTTCCACTCTAATAATGCACCCTGTCAATGTCACTTAGCCTTGGCTCCACCCTTTTTTAACAACCTTTGAATAACAGGGCTGGGGTCTAAGTGGTCACTCAGAACTAAACAGTTTATTCAAGGTAGAATGTTCTCTTCGTTATCAGTGACTTTAGATAACTCAGGCTGACTCAATAGTTATAAAAAACCTGTATCGTTTATTATAGTAACATTGGAAATAAAGTATTTTGTTGGAGTTCATGTATAGTACAGTGTTGATATATTAAAAAGTCAGACTTCTGACAGACTCTGACAATAACTCCCAGCCTTAGACCTGAGTTTTCTGTGTCTTTTCCTCAGCTGTTTAAACAAACCCAAGCCACCCTCTCTGGTGAGTTCTCACTGAAGGCTCAAGACACACAGAAACCCGACCTTATATAGAATTCCTCTCAGCCATAAACCCTTCCTATGCACACTACTGTGCTAGGTAACATTCTGGCAGTGCTATTCTTGTTGCCTAGCAACCCACCATCAAGTTGCAGAGGCACTCCAAATAGCTAATCTCCAAAGCAACTTTGTCACAACACTATTATGCTGCTGTAATTGTGATTTACTTGCCTCATGTGATAAAGCCCTTAGATTCAAACTGGTAAATGCTTACAATATAATATGCCACACATGTATAAGAAAAAGAAAGCTTGGATTGTAGATGTGCCAATCCTGGGGGACAGCATGGATCCCCTTTGTTGGGCTGTGGCTAGTGTACGAGCTGACTCCATTCCAGGGCTGAAGTGGCTTAACCATTGTAACCTTTTGCAACTGTGACTGTAATGTGCTTTGTATGGGGGAATCCTTGAGGATAATCCTTAAATTCAAATTGGTGCAAAATGTGGCTATCAAGAATGGCTGGAGAGGGGAGAGGGTTTCTTGAAAAATTGTTGTTGCTCTTCTTCCTCTCTTCTGTTTCCAATGTCCAGAACGGACAGTGATACCTTTTCAGTTTCAGTTTGCAAAAACAAACAGAAGTTCATGTAAAATGCAGTCTGCTGCTGAGCTCCAAAGGAATGGTAACGCACAGAAAGTGAGACCTAGGCCATTTCCACACCGGGCTTCTGTAATGGTGCAAAGCGACCTCTCACGGAGGTGTTCTACACCTTAGAGTGGACTGGCATGGACTACTTTTTGTAGTTCCACACCAGAATCCACTCAGGAACGGCTGGAACTAGCCGCGCTGCATGTTTTTTAAAAACCTCTTTTTCGAGGTTTTTAAAAAGCACGGAGCACGCAGCCCCACGCTGCTCCGTTGCCTGGCTCCGACGCGGATTTGCAGGCGCGCGCAAATGCGTGCCTGCAGATCTGCGGGGGGCAGGCTTCCAGCTGGCGAGCTTCTCCGGTTGGTGGAGAGCCTCCACCAACCGGAAGCCGCCATTTGGGACGCCGGAGGACTGCAGAGCAGCGAGCTCGTGCTGCTCCGCGTTGCGACGGACTTACCCAGCTGCAGGTAAGCTCCGTTTTTGGGCGTTTTTGCCCATTTTCCCCCCACATGTGGAAAGGGCCCTAGTGATCTGTGCAGCTCTTCTCATGATATACCACCCACACTGATCATTAGTTTCCAGCCCTGCTCTTGTGCAGCAGGGGTTGCTTATGCAATATGTAAGCACTACCTCCTTTTTCTCTAAATATATCAGTATAATACCATAATGGACATGGCTGTCAGCTATTAAGAAATATCTATTCTTGAATCCACCATAATGATAAGATCTGTCATTCTTGACTCTCTGCTTTTCATTCTGTGCAGGGCGGTCAGTCTTAACATGTATGGAAATATTCCACAGAATTGTGCTGCCTGGTGAATCTCCTTAAAGTCAGTGGCAGTTCCTAACACTGCTGAGCCAATTAAATATGAGAATTCATGCAAATAAAAAATATGCCTCTTATTTGCCTTGCTGAATTCTATAAATGATTTTCACAGTATGATTATGTAAGTTCTGCTACTCAAAACAAGAAGGACTGCGGCGTGGTTAGGGAGTGCTGTCAGTACAGCAGTAGTTTTCAGATTGTAAAGTAGATGTACAATCTCATAACTTTTGGGATTTGAATTTATGGTTGTTAATGAAGGAATGCGACCCCCAAAACCTACCTTTTCAACCAGGCAATGCCACAGCCCAAGGGTTTCCAAAGTGCTGCAGATTGAGGGACTGGGAAATTATGTCTGCAGCACTCTCATGTTTGCTCAGCATACTCTAAGGCCCTTTCTGCACCAGCCTCCCATCCTGTAATAGGGACAGGAGAAGGATAGGACCACAGTGACGTTTCTGCAGTGATGTAGCTTGAGTCAATAGACTCGGACTCAAGTTGGACTTAAGTCACTTCAGTGACTCGACTTGGACTCAACTCGGCCATAAACGATGCACTGACTCAACTCAACTCGAGACTTGTATATTTTTAATGACTGACTTGCTGCCCTTGGTTCAGTAAAATAACACATTCATCCAGAAACCATATGACTTTGAACGACACCTCTATCTCTTTTTGCCTAGATACATGGCAGTATCTCTCAAGCCCAAAGTGTGGGTGCATTTCTCAGAGGGGAACAGCAAACAGGTTAGGCAATGGGCTTGAGGTCTGCTCAGCAGCCTGTCCCTGCTGCATATCGGAGGAGCTTTTAAAAACATTTCCTAAGAGCAAAAGACAAGACTCGCCTCCAGAGCGCAGGGTGCATTTCTCAGAGGGGAACAGCAAATGTGTTAGGTAATGGACTTGAGGAGGATCCTTCCTTCTAAATCTTCAGTAATGGGGAGTAAGATAGGATCCTATTCGCCACTTCCAAAGTTGCAGATGGCAAAATTGCAAATGTGGAGAGCCGACTCTACTTAAACTGTGAAAACTGAATTTATTTCTCTCTATCCAATAATTCTGGGATTTTGGTTGGGGTATAAAGTTGGCTTCCAGACTTGGGACTTGACTTGAAAGTATCTTCAAAGACTTGAGACTTGACTTGAAACTTGGAGTAAAAGATTTAAATACATCACTGCACTTCTGCATGATGTCATCATGGTACTGTCCTTCTCCCATCCCCAGGCAGCATGATCACGGATTAAATCATTGATGGGTTTTCCCTGTCAATGACACATGATTGCACAGCCATCCCAAACTTACCTGTCCTGAGGAAGCCACAGAAGTGTAATGGCTGCACTTCCTGCCCCAGCACAGCCTGGGAAGGTAGCCAGCTGCGCTGTGGAAGGAAGAGCTGTGGCCATCATGCTCCCTTCCACATGGAGCCAGCCAGTGCAGAAGGGAGTACTCCTATCATGCTCCGCTCCTGGCAGACCCGCTGTCAGGATTCCCATTGGATATCTTCACTAAAAGGTAGGGTATGGAAAAGGCCTAAGAGACCTGGAGAAGTCTTTCCAGCTGCCTGCTCTCAATGTGTCCTGTGACCAGGAGACAGCCGCAGGCATCATTACCCAGAGCCATGGTATGTAGCACCCCAGAAACTTTTGGCTGAAATGCTGCCTGGCAGAAAAGGTACTTTTGGAGAAGGGGAATGACATTATGAGATGTAACTATGACAACAAAGTTCCATCATAGTAGGTAATATCTGACGGTGCAGAATCTTGGCCTAACTTTTCTTAGATTTTGCTGAGGTCTGTTATACTGGTCTGTTCTAAGGGCCTATTTGACAGGAGGGAGGGATAAAGCCTATTTTCAATCTAGTGAACTCCACAGTAGCTGTTTACTGAGCAACGCTGGTACAAGGCTTCCAGTATCAGTGGGGCAATGCTAATTTTCTTTACTGGAAAAACTGTGTAAATGTTTGACGAAAAGTCCATGGACGCCATGGCTGCTGAAAGATGCTGCAGGCTAAACTGCATCCGTGACAGGGCCCTGTCAAAGTCTTTTAATGTTAACAGTTGGAAGAGGAACTAAGCAGCTGCTACATCTAGCCTTTCTTGCTAAATGAATTTTCAGAGATAAAAGTAAGAGTAGCATTTAATGATTTTGCAAAACTCTACATAATTCTGACAGTGGGAGTGTTTTTTTAAAACACCATGATGTGGGAATTTCCTGCATCATCATCAACAACATCATCATCCTCACCACCATCACCACCACCATTTATCGTGGTAGGGACTCAAAGCAGCTTATAATAATTTTTTTAAAAAGTTAAAAATCACAGAATACAAAAGTTAAAACACAATTGAATGATCTAATAAGAATTAAAAACAAAGTTAAAATACATAACTAAAAGTCAAACATTTATAAATTCCTCACAGTTAACAATATCCAGCATCTTTTATCAGACAGGCCATAATCCAGAGGAGAGAGCGGAAGGTGAGCTGTGTCTGAGAGGACATCCTTGACTGGGTGTTCTTACAGGCTTGTGTGGGTGTGTTTGTTTGTTTCTGGCTGTGTGATCTCCCTGAGCACAAGGTCTATGAGGAGGGGCTTCTGTGGACTAATTGATCAACTGACTTGCTTGGGGTAGGAGCTAGCAGCTGCTAGCTCTTTATAACTGCTCCCAGCGGCCTTCAAGCTCATTTCCAGAGGAGAGACCAGATGGTGAGCTGTGTCTGAGGGGATGTTGAAAGTGGAATAATAGCACTATAACAGTGTAGGGCAGAAAGGCCCTTAGTGTTGTGTGCCTTCAGGTCGTTTCCAGCTTATGACACCCCTAAGGCGGATGTATCACAGGGTTTTCTTGACAAGATTTGTTCAGAGGGGGGTTGCCATTGTCCTTCTCTGAGGGTGAGACAGTATGACTGGTCTGAGGTCACCAGAGGACTTGTATGGCTGAGTGGAGATTTGAACCCTGGTGTCCCAAAGTCCTACTTCCAGCATTCAAACCACTATACCGTGCTGACTCATTGGCCACTGATGCGCCAGTTTTCATCTGTGAAATGTTGTAAGTAATGCAATGTACTCAAAGGTGAAATGCCTCTCCTGAAATTTTCTAAGAAAGGCAGTCCACCCCTCCTTTTGTCTCAGGGCAAAAAAGGAGCATGAAGGACCCAAGGGCAGCAAAAACAGCTGAGCGAAGGAGTGGAGTCCAGCCCTAGAGTCACACTTTACCCACCCATGCCTTAACTAGAAAAATTGCTCACCTCTGGCATATGCAAGCAACTGGGCTGTGCCTGGATCCAATTCAGGGCACAAAAGATCAGCATTGCTCAAACCCAAACCACACTGTATGATGAATGTTTGGCCACCAACCTCCGACAACTCCTCTTCATGTTTCTCTCCCTAGTAGCATTTCAAGTAAGAAGATCCATGCTATGAAGTAATTACATGTGGAGTTACCCTATTCCACTTGTGGTTCAGGCCCAGGGAACCCTGATGGCAGGAATACCATTCATGATCAGCATCTTTTCTATATAAGCATTCTTGAAGGAATGTGGCTATGATAATTTACCACCAATAGTGCCTGTAGAAGTTTTGGGTTACAACACCCGTGCTCTCTCACCGTGGGCTACACTGGCTGGGGCTGGTGGGAGTTGGAGTCCCAAACATCTGGAAAGAATGACATTGGGGAAGTCTAGATTAGGAAATGAGGGACTCTTGTTCTCAGGAGCAGCAACACTACTTCATGACATCTAGTTGGGATCTCAGGGCTTTAGTCACAATCTCAGGCATGATTTCTCCATACCACTTTTAAACAGTGATCATCATAACAGTTTTGCATGCAGCAAAACTATTTATTCTGCTTCTATAACTCTGTTATACATCTGGGAGAGAGATACAGTCTTCTTTAGCTGCTCTGAAAATCTTCAGCTGAATTCTTAAATTTCCTGTGGCTGAACCAGCTTTCTCTAATTAAGGCAATATCTCTTTGAAAATTAATAATGGGGGATTTTATATGAAAATTAAACTTTCATTTCTGGGTAACTAAAGGCATCAGTTGCGTAATGAGGGATTACACCTTCTGTTCTTAGGCATTAAGGATGCGACATCTCCTTAAAATACAGTAAACTCCTTATATAGGATGACTTCCTACGATCACTTAATTAAATGTACTTTTGTAGGATTTACCTGCAGCACTTAACTGACTTTTTCTACAAAGAGCTAAACTAGTCACTGGAATTTAAGCAATTTCATGGTCATTGTAACTGAGATGGGCTAGATGTTCAATAAATTGTGGTACAGAGGCTGAAAACATGGCACCCAGTATAGCATTGTCTATTTGACTTTGGTCATCAGATAGAATAGTGCCACTTGTCCTAGTTGGTGCTTCTATCATTGCCATCACCATCACCATCACCTCAAGACTCAAATCTGCTAACAACAGCTAAAATAATCATACCTAGAAAATCACATATGAAAGTTAAAAATGTAGTTAAATTATCAAAGTAAAGGCAGTTTAAAAAGAGTATTTTGAAGGTACACCCAAGTGATGGATCCCCTTTCTAGTCTGGCCCTGCCATTCCTAGCCTTGGATATCTGTCGATCTCACCTTGCCCTAAGATCCCTGCTTAAGCCCCCCTGCCCTTGGATTTGGGAGATGGTACTCCAGGTGACCTCACTGCAGATGAGTGTGTGTGTTAGCTTTGTATTCTCCATGGTAGGCATGGCCCACCCTTGATTCAGAATTAATTATGCTGATCAGAGTCAGTTTTAACAAAGTAACAAGTAGTTCAACTTTATTTTCATAACATGCATAATGGTTGCCTTATCAATTTCCAGTTCTCAGTTTCAAGCATAGAAAGCATATAAATGTATTCAAACTGAGTTATGTCAGACTTTTCCCCTCATTCAGTTCAGAAACCCAGTACGCAGTTATTCCCAACTGAGGCCATTTTTGCATGGTGTCATAGTCCTGCTATGGAGATGGAATGGCAGTGGTCCATGGGCCATGCTTCTGCAAGATGTCATCGCAGTCTCACTGCCATCCCACCCCCGCCTGTCACAATCTTAGGATATTCATTTAACTGATTAAATCCTTTAAGTGACCATGATCGTGCGACACTCCCGTCCTTACCTGCCATGCAGAAGGGCAGGAAGTGTGATGAAGGCTCTTCCTTCCCCAGCACAGCATGGGAGAGAGCCCGGTTGTGCTGCAGAAGGCAGGCATGTGTCTCTTGTGCTCCCCTCCACAGGGAGCTGGCCGGATGTGGAGGGAAGCGCTCCGGTCATGCTCCCTTTCCAGCAAAGGTGTTGCCGGGATTGCAATGGGAAGACAGTGGAATAAGGTAATGTGCAGAAGTGGCCTGACTCTCATAACTGTCTGTCTCTAACTGTCAGAGACAAAATCCGCTTAAAAAAAAAACTTCCTCCCTTACAGAGGCCCTCCTTCCCATCACAGTTTTTCTGTGCTGGGATTGGCTGCCTCCAATAATTCAAATGTTGCTTAGAAACCACTTAGTACTATGTTTCCCAGTTTTTCTCTGCAATGATGTCACAGCCCACCACTAACTTTTCACCCCATTAAGCTGGGTTCTTTGACCTTCTGTGTGGCCTTCTGTGTGGCATATTCAGAGGACTGGCAGGGTTCTCACTTCTGCCAATCTAATTGTGTGCATCTTAAATGAGTATCCAATACTCATGTGCTCAATAATAGTTCTGCGGATGAATTGCATTCTGCAAAAAAATTAAAAACGCAGTTGTTGTTACTTAAGTCAATTTCAACTCATGGTGACCCTATGATGAAAGACCTCCGAGAGCCTGGTCATCAACTGTCCTGCTCACATCCACCTGTAGTGCAGTCTTCCTCTATTTCTACTGCCTTCCACTTTGTCAAGCATTATCATCTCAAATAAAAAATAGCATAGAAGCAAAAAATAAATATCTAACAACATAAAATATATAAAGGCATAAAGTGATGGTGTATCTTGGACTCTCCTTGAACAAAGTATGGCAGTTCCAAAGAAATGGCTGTAGGGAAGAAACAAATCTGGTTGTGAGATTGTTTGCTGTACCTCACTTCGGAGTGTGTATTATTTTTTTGCCATAGTGTATAGTACTGGCCATAAGAGGAAAAGGCCTTATGGATTTCCTGTGACTTGTGAACTGCAGAATTTAACGCAAGTTGCCAGGATGCCTAGTTACAAGGAAAAGTTCTAGAAACAAAGGCAACACCTAATGAAACAGTTGAGAGGTAGCTTAAGACAGAGGTATTATAATATAATATATTCTATGATTTCTTCCTTTTCTCTTCAAAGAAAGTTTAAGAAATGAGGCTATCAGTGAAAGAATATAGTACTGATAACCTCTTTGCAATCACCAAATGCTGCTAGAAAATTACAATGAATGCATATAATAACATGATTGCATTACAGTAAATTATTTTTTTAAATAAAAGGCATCTGTCATTGTAATAGGTTCATAATAGGAGGCTCTTGGCTCTCATAATGATTATTAATGTACTAAAAAGAAACATAAAAACCTTTCGCAACTACACTATGAATTCATTTTAAGCGCTAATATCACAGCTGGATATTAGAGTAAGATCATAATTTTTTCATATTCAGGCTCAAAAGCTACGCTAAATGTAAATATACTTCCTATGCTTTCCACGGTTAAAGATTAGACTTTTTTAAATACACTGTGGAGGAAAGACAAGCTTTCCATCTATCTTTTACTTTCTTGATTACTGTAAAGACACATCAGCATTTCAAAAATTTGGTCACTTGACAGATGTATTATCTTTTTTGTTGTTCCTTTCTAGGTCATTTGAAGATTTTGGTAGACATTACGGCCATTTCCACATGAAGTCACTGTGCTGTGACAGGGACACCTTGCTGCCAGTTTGTGAGTTGTGCTTTCACACGATGTCATTGCAATCCCACTACCAACATATCTCCATTCCTCGCAATCACCAGATATTCAATTACTGGAAAAAATCCAGTATTGGCCCCTTATGTGATGCTCGCATTGCCGGTGGCTGTGCAGAAATGGCAAAAACGCAATCTACATGATTCCTTCTCCAGTGCAGCATGGGAAGTGGCCGGCTGCACTGCAGAGGGAAGAAGCATGTCCTTCATGCTACCCTTCCACAGGCAGCTGGCTGAGTGTGGAGAGGAGCATTCCAGTCATGCTGGAATAATCGTGACAGGACAGAGATGGAAAATGGCAAGGTGTGGAAAGGGCCTAAAAATTTTCTGGGCTGAACTAGAATAAACTCATTGAATGAAGGGATTTTACATAAGTGTTGATTTACCATTTAGCAATTAATTCTGTGGGTCTATTCTACCTGGGGTTAATGAATGAATATGGGCCATAGCCTCTGCAGAAAATATCTAAATTTTATTGACTGATTGACTGACTGACTGACTGTATTTTATGTATCATCTTTCTCCCAACGCAATATTAAAGCAAACCAATCCTAGAAAAATATAACAGAACTTCTATCTGATAGGAGTTCTAGGCTGATAGATATTCTCCTGTGTTTTCAGGAGATGATAACATGAGCTCCTGGACTTCCTCACTTCTGCTTCTGATTTTATATGCCATTATAACCCCTGGCTCTTAGCAACCATGATGGTTTACCTGAAGTTGAAGGGAAGGGCAGAATACAGACACAGTTTGCAGGTAAAATATGTTTCTCATGTTAGAGAAGAGCTTATAAAGACTCAATGACCCACCTTATGTTTGTAAGCTATACAGCCAAGCTGGCTCTAGAGTGGTTGACGGGCCTTAATGGAGCTCTATAAATCACCTGCAGACCTAACTTCATTAGTTTCTCCCATCTTTATTCATTTCTCTGTAAAATGGTGGTTTGGCCAGAACCATCCCTACCACTAGGCAGGGTTGGGCAACCAACCAACTCAGGCATCAGATTGGCTGGCAAGCAAGGGCATTCTGCTGAACATTCTTCTTCAAATTTTTGACTGTTCTGTTCCACTCATGGAGAGAGCTGTGTGAACACATATACTTTCCAACTGTCTCAAATTGGCAGGGAACGTCCTGATTAATTTTCTGCCATGGGGCTTTTTCATTTGCCTTTCAAATGTTCCAGTTTCTTTCTCCTCCATTCACTTTCCGCCTCTTGTTTTAAGCTTACTTAATTGACATCAAAATAGAAAAGTAGTTTGTATGCAACTAACTCAGCAGAGGAGAAAGGAAAGGAGTGTCTGAAAATTTGCCCTTTCCAGCAAACTCCTGCAGGATCCTAGTTCATTTGTTCTTCCTCATAACTTTTGCCGTTTTGATCACACTTTGACATTGCTTGGCCACATACATCCCATCTTTCATCAGTAAAATGTTGGACGGTTTTTTTTATATGATTTCTTTTGAGCCCTCGAATGATCCTGATGCCCATAGGTCTCGTGACTGATGCCAATTTTTGCCAGTATTGAAGTAAAGCTGTAACTACAATATCTTTTGGCCTCTGTACACAATGGAGGGAGGATACCATCTTGCTTTTTGCCTCAGACAGCAAAATGTTTTGTGATAGCCCTGAGCTTTGAACACTGTCATTCTGCTGCACCACACAATAACAGCAGAATGGTGATTTCCATCTATAGTGTTGTTACCCTGTGTACTGGGGGTCCTGGGAGGGACACCAAAATGTGCTCAACTAAAGGTGGAGAAAATTAGCTCAGACCACTGCTTAGCGTTACGAGAGGCAGGGTAACGTAGCGAGATCTTGAACCCTATGTCTACGGGGTCAGGCCGAGTCAAGGAGCACACAGAAGTTGAAATAATAAATGATGTTTTATTAAACACATAAGCAAAACAGTGGATGCAACACATTCACACAAGATAACTAAAGGAATAAAGGTTGGAGTGGTATAGAGGGATTTTTAGAGGGATTGCTGGTTTGGGTGATACTTCACCTGTCCTGAAGCCCGGAAAAATAGAGAGCGAAGCTGGGATGTGATGTAACTCAGCACGTGGAGCTGAGGGGAGGGTCGCCAAGCAATGTGGCAGCAAGGCGGGATGCAACTTGGGAGTGATCCGAGGAAGGTCTCGGAATCAAGGGTTTTTATAAGGAGAATGTGACTGCAGGCTATGCTGTACTTGGGGGAAAACAATAGATTTGGAGTTGGGGACAAAGCCTCCGAAAGGTCAGAATCTGAATGACTGAGTTATCGTAGCGGTTCTCAGTAGAATAGCCAGTATGCAAACGCAGAGTGCTTGGGTATTGTATAGTTTACCCATCAAGCCGCCATCACAGGGCAGAGGCTTTTTTGTAAGTGGCGTGCATACTTAGAGTACTTGCCTAAAGCAGTGAGTCAGCTATTTCTGGCCTGCCTGTATTGTAGTTAGAATATTACGGCTATTAACGGCCAAGCTTGTTTACGTGCTTGTCCGGTGGCCTCGCAAGCACGTGGAAAGGAATAGAGAAGTGCAGCCGAATTGTGATATCAAGGGATATCTTTTAATATCCCCAAAGCTCGGACTAGCCAGGGCAGTAACAATCCCCCCCCCCGAAAATGGGCGATGTTGGGGACAATATCGGACATTTTCAATCAAAAATCAAAAATCAATTTAGAGCCGAATAGGAGCTTGCAGGTTGGTAGCCGTATCACTTCTCAGGAAAGGGAATTTTGGGAAGAGCAAATGGATTCCTATCTCATAAAGACAGTCCTAATTAAAACCTAAACCTAAACACACACACACACACCAATGTAAACAATAGTGCAATAATAAACAATGTCCAATGTCCCGTCAATAGGGAACTGTCGAAAAATGAGTAATGGCAGTAAAATAGCAAATGCAATTCAATGAAATGCGGTCTGGCAATGAAGGTAATCGAATGAGCAAACAGTTCAATGTGGTATAAAAGTTCGTAGTCCGGGGGAGGTGAGGAGCAAGCAAAAGTCTAGGCACCCCCCCCCCTTGCAACAGGAAAAGTCTCTTAGCTGGAGCGGGCGAGCAAAGCATAAGTCAATCCGGGCAACAGAGCAGGAACAACAGCCAAAATGTCCAAATCGGTGCAGCTTGGCTTGCTGCAAGTTCAGGAGCAAAGAGTCTTTGCAGAGTTTGGAGCCTGGAATAGTCCACAGGTTTTCGTCGGGTCGGCAAACAGTAGCCGGAATGGCAAAAAGTTTGTCTTTGCACGTGGAAGGCTGCGTGGTCACCTTCCCTCACAGTCATAGGTGTCGTCGAAGAACTAGGAATCTCCAAGTCTCGGCCAAGTCTCGGATCAGCAACTTTCTTCGTCACCCCCCCTCCCACGGTACTCGGGGGTGCTGTTACGGCCTCAGGATCTTCTCAGTCTTCTGTAGCAATAGACCTATTGGAGTTTTTAACAGCAGAACTGACATGTTTATTATCCAATGTATACCATTAATGCAAATGGACGGCTCAAAGCCTACTGGGAATGAGATCTTGTTTGAAAATGGAGTTACTGGGGGTAACTGGTGCACACAGGATGGGATCAGATCTTAAAGCCATATCAGGAGAGGCGATGTTAAGGCCACTGCAGATCATGGTCACCCTAGGCTGGTGACACGTCTGCCAGAGCTTAGAAAGTCAAGTTCCTAACTGTAGTTCACTCTGAGTAAGACCGGGCCTGCAACAAATATCATGACGTGATATGAGAAGAGTATCCGCTGCCCACTCAGACTGGACCAGGTTAGGCTCTGACCCCTCTTTTTTTTTTCTTTTTTTTTGCTCTGCCTGGTGGCGGGGCCCCAACACTGGTTAAAAAGATAGAATAAACCAAATCAGAGACAAGCGAGTGTACGCTTGCTCGTTGCCAGAGCGGACGCTGACTCCCTCAGTGATTGGTCTGGCTGGTTGGATGCACGTATGCAAATGTCCTCCTAACATATGCAAATTAGACACAATGCACCGGAGCTGGGCATCAGGCCAATTGTGTGGGTCTCCTGCCCTTATGGGGTGTCAGAGAGTGGTTCTGAATTGGTGAAATCAAAATTGCACAGAGTAACAACCAAAATAGTGGCGCTGATTGTTCTCACCCTAACAATCCAAGCACATCAAAGAAGAGGGGAGGAGGCCCTCGATGTGATGAGGGGCATGCCTGAGCAGTAGACCGGGAGTCCAGAGTCAGACCTGGTTCTCCTGAGAGGGTCATGAGGCCCCCTTCATCTCGCCCTAATCCCACCAGAACGCCATTGCACAAGGCAATCCCTCCAAGTGAGAGAATGCCAGCGTTCGGAGTGAGAAAAGGTCAGCACTCCGGTCCGACTCACCTTCCTCAGAGTATCAGGGCTGACTCTGTAGGTCCGATCTACCTCAGAGGATAAGAGGATCTTGGGACAGCCATCCCAAGAATCCGTTTCCTCCAAAAACAAAAACACCCTCCCTTAAAAGGTTAAAGGATAGACTCAAACACACTATACATTCTATGACAAGCAACTATTTACAAATGGGGGAACCTCTTCCTTTAATAAAAGCGGACGGCTTGTAACATGAGGATCTGTTTCTTAATCCAACATACCAAACCAACAAGACTGACTACCAAATTTATCTGAAACACCACCAAAACGACTAAAGGGTGGAGAGCGAAGTGTGCTACAGCCTGGCCCATGGAGGACCAACTAAAGACATCCCACCACGAATGCTTCGTGGCGGATTTCAAATCCTCTGAAGTGCTGACTATTGTCTGAGCAGTATGATTAACAGTCAAGGCAATCTGGTGGAGGGAGTGCGATACCTCCTTTACTCATTGAGACAAACTGGTGAGATTCCTGAGCCATAGCGACGCAGGAATCTCGTCCTCAAGGTGGAATCCAACTAACTCGGATTCAGTAGGTGCATAGGCACTTTCAAACACATAATCTCGTATTTCCCACTGGAGATAGAAGTTCTGGCCAAAACAGTCTTGGACCATCTGTGAACAAAAACAGGGGTTCCCCGCGGTGCGGTTTACTCTTACAGTCGCACCACTAGGCAATACTATCAAGTTGGCACAAGGAGTCCTTATACAGAAGCACTCATGGGTAATCTGGGCCATGACTGTGTTGTTTACCAGTACTACCAAATATTCGGAGGTATCACTGAGGCTGAGACCATTAAGGTCGTCGAAACACTGACTCCGCTAGTGGTTAAATAGGCAGCCAGCCAAATCAAAAGAGTGTGTACCATTGGACCAATGGTACATCCGTGGGGGCAGTAAAGTGGCATTAGCGGCTATGAGGGGGAGTCCTAAATGGGATACTGGATGTAGAATTACCGGATCCAGAATTTGTCCATGAGCAATGTCCACCGTGAGAGTTAGGCTCTTCCACGTGGCATGCCGTGTTTGCACCAAAGTGGCAGGGTGTTCCAGCGATTCTGGGTATCGCTCTTGGAGTAGGCTCAGGATCTCAGGGTGCATTAACCCCATGAGGCTGGCCTGGATCACCTGAGCGGCAAAGGTGATCACGGTGCTCTGCAGTTGCGTGCACTGTATCGCTACTGACAAATTATGGGTCGTGATCTGTAGAACACGGCCAAGGTCGGATATTACGTCTCGCTCGACGCCAACCCACTGTGGGAGTAATTGACTGATTAGATCTACTCCTCTCGCTACGTTGGTTAGGCCAGTAGCGGAGGATATTCCAATGTCTCTGGTTTTAGTGCCAATTACGCCTAATTTGTTTGCTAAAACCTCATTATCTATAGTATTAATGAATGCGCTGCCAGTTCCAATTCCACCTAAGGCAGTTCCAAAGACACTTCACTTAGGGCGAGTGTGTGGGTGGGAGAAAGACAGCCATCGTTGCTCCCACTATGTCCATGCAAGTTTTAGGTACGGTTGGCAAGTTGGAATTACTCTCGAGATGTTGACAACCGTCAAATTTAGTATCATTTTAGTTACTATGGGTTGGATGTTCGAGTAAGCGACCATTTCTATGTCTTTGCGAACTACGGAACTACCCACATACATAGCTGGGTGACGTTCTGGTGGAGGAGGGCTGTGAGTATCGGAATCGGGACACCACATCTTCCCGCAGGAAAACTTACAACCTGTCGGGGTCAGGGTGGCATTCTGGCAGTGGAACATGTAGGTTTTCCATACCCATGTAGGGCGGCAGTTGTCAAAAGTGAAGCTAAGCACTAGTAAAGATGCATAGCTGTGGCCGCCCCGGACTATCCTGGCGGTCATGGGAGCGGCTGCTGTGGCCATGCTGGGGGTGAGTTTAACCTCTTCGCTGGCAACAGCCATCCTTAACACTGCACTCAATCTATTTCTAGAATGTATATGGAAACTTGTGGATAACTCAAAAGGGTACCTTTTCTTGAACCAGGGGAGCAGCGGCGTCCCCGTCAACAAGGCTTCTACCTCTGGATATGGGTTCAAATAACACACTGCCTGTACATTGAACTGCCAATCTGTATAAACATGGCTAGATTCGGGCGAGGTTCCAAGGGCGTATCTACTCATGCAAAACAAAACTGCAATCCTCAGGAGCGGTCCCGTTCCGTCTCCCTGTAGGGAACACAGAGATGGGGGCTCCGTTACTACAACAAAAAGGGTCTATTTACAGGGGAAGGGGGAAGGAGAGGGGAGCTGGAGCAACCACCTCTTCATGGGGGTTGCCATCCCATGAAGGGAAGCAAATCCTATCCGTCATGCTGTCGTGCTAACAAAAGGGCGTCCTCATCTGGGGGTTTCCCTTTCCAATCCTTCTCTTGGGTCTCCGGAACTACCGGCAAGAGTGGCAATACCTGCTTCTGGTTTGGGACCCACACTCTCAATTCGGTATGGAGGCTGGTCTTCGACCCATGTGCCTCCGAAGAACCTTTATCGCTAGTCACAATGGTAATCGAAATGGAGCAGTAGCTAGCCGTGGCCCCTTTTATAATTACTACAGTCACAAACAAGACGGTGCCATGGCTCTTGAGGACAAGGTGGCACCAGAGCATCTGCATGGAGGGTGAGGCGGTAGCCAAATTCAGCTCCGGGTGTGAACATACCCGTTGCTCAATTGTTACTGGAATAGGGGCAGGAGCTTTAATGGCAGCACAGTGGTGCACTGACGAAATCTCTACTGGTCCCTGATCTAGCTGCCATAGAAACCCGTTTGCGTGATCAACTGTGAGCCTGTTTCCCTGGAGAACACTGATGCCTAAAAGGCCGTCATCTTCTCCTCGGTTCTCGCACGCCCACAACTGAAAACGAAACGTCTCTATAGACATTGGGATGCCTGTCCATGCCCTAGCTTGGTGACCCCCCCCCCGCCATATCCAGAAAGCTGGACATGCTCGGGCGTGGGTTCACCGTACAAGTTTGGGGTGCAGCACATTGACTGCTGCACCAGAGTCCACAAGAAGGGTGGCAGGAGTCTTATCCCTCTCAGTCCCTATGCCTGCCTTCACCCAGAACCTTCCCCACCTGTCTGGCTTCAACCTAGCCACAACATTGCAGGGAAGTTTCCTGGACCGAGGGCATCCCTATGCTTGCAGATCCAGGTTAGGGTAGTATCCAGCCAGAGGTGGGCCGTCGGTCACGGCTTGGACCGGCTGTTTACTTCCTGCCTGAAGCTGCTTATCTAGAGCTTCCAAAAGCTCCGATGTTGGCCGCTTATTGAACTGGCTCGCGTCCAGCCCGAACCTTCTGAGCGTGCCCCAGACTCTTACTCTGTCCGAGGAGTATGTTTGGGTCGTGGGATTGTACTCGTCAGACGTTTCCCAGGGAGAGCCCGAGTCAGAGGGCTGTTTGGGGGCAGTTGGCTGCTGTGGGGGACTTCCTGCCTTGCTGGGCTGGCTGCAGAAATCTCTTCCCTGCCACTGCCTGTTGTCCTGTCTGAGAGCTGGGCGCGGATTCCAGTTCCCTCGGGGAACCGAATTTGGCGCAGTTTTCCAGTGTTGGGAATGGGGCCCATAATTCGAGTACGTGACCTCGGATATGGGTTCCCAATTGCCGGTGTCCTTTCTATGTGCCTTAGTGGGAAGTTTAAGGGATCCTGCCTCGCACAGCAGGTCGGAGACCCGTCGGAGGTTGTTCCCGAACTCCTCCCAGTTAGCGGTGGCTGGATCCACCAAGCCTAAAGCCATCTTGGTCTCATGATTAAGACCTCCGTACAAGAGCGTCTTAAATTCGAGGCCGTTAAAGTCGTATCCACGGGCCGTCAAAGGGACCTTCTTGGCCAGAATGGCGAGCTGCTTCCGTGCCACGTAAACCTCAGGGTTCTCACGAGGACCCTGTTGGTCCATGACATAGAGCACACCTGCAGTCTGTCCAGGCCACAAAATCCTCACTACCTCTCTCATCCAGTCATGGGCCTCGAGCCTAACCAGGCCTTGAACCACCACGGCTGACTCAAGAGTCAGGAGCTCGGAGGGGGACATACAAAGCCGAGCCAGTTGGGTCAGGTCCTGACCATTGGCTGTCGGGTGAGAATGTATCACCACGTTCAACCACATGATCCCGGTGGACCGGTTTAAAGGACCCAGCTGGTCTGCAATTGCTTTGGCCTCAGTAGCACGCCAGGGGACCCTAGTCTCGGTGACCTGTGTCTCCTGCGTCGCTTGCCTATCTGAACTGCCTTCTCCAAGGGGGGTGGTCCGTCTAGTCATGGACCTAGTCTCTACCAGGTGGACTGGGACCTTAGGGTCACTCCAGTCTGGATTGTGGGGAAGGGTTGCCTGAGCATCCTCCGGCAGTGCCTCCCCAGAAAAGTCCTCAGCGAATGTTGGGAGCAGCTCCGGGCACACAGCTAAAATTAAGGCTTTGCGCATTTGGAGCTGGCTCTCCAGCGCAGCTATCTGTTTCTGGCAAGCTACATGGCTAACAGCCTCCTGCTGTTCCCTCACTTGCCCCACCATAAACTTGGCCGCAGACCGGGCATGATCCAGCTCAGCCCCTAAGGCGTGGGCTTTCTCTTCCCTTGTTAGCGCCACTACTGTGATGTTATTCAGCTTCTGGGCGGACGCAAAGTTACTTTGTCCGCACGCAGCGTCTCGACCTCAGCTTGAAGCCGGGCATTCTCTTTCTCCACACTAGCTAACTTTTCTCTGGTCTCTACCAGGGCACCACTAGCATCTCTGACCGTAAGCCAAAGTCCCCAAGCGGCCAAAGCGCCCTTAGACGGCCCAAATGGGTTCTTTGTCTTCCGTGCCAGGGTGTACGCTTCTCAGAGTGTGGTAAAGGGATCGGCCATCTGGAAGATGGTGTCCTTCCAGGGGCATTTCCCCTTACTCAACACCCACCTTTCTAGTTTACCTCAGACCTCTTCCTCCAACATGAGGTCCTTGATGGTGACCTTGCTACTCTCTGCCATTTTCTGCACAAACTACAACTATCTACAAGCTACAAACTACAAACCACAAACTACAAATGGGACCAGGAACTGGAGTGACGGGAAGGATCGCCTAGACCCCTGGGGGACTGAAGGGAAATGAACTCTGCGGAACTTCTCTAGGAAAGAGGGATGGGAACCTATCTCCAGCCTGCCCAAACAAAGTCACTTTGGTACTCCCAGGCCCGGTTTTCCACCTCGACAGCACTGGGGACCAAAGGATGAGGAAACGGTTCAGGGACAGGGAGGTCACCTAGACTCAGGGAACCCTCAGGAGTACTCTGCCTGCCTGAAGGGGGGAAATGAACCCAGTGGAACTTACAGTGCCGCCTGGCCAAGCAGCGGGGAAAAAGGGGCAAGGAACCAAAACCGAACTGTCCCTAACTGGTTTTCTGGGTGAGGGGTACCTTCCTCTACCACGGGCAAAACATCTAAACCCTAGGCTAGGTCGAGAATCACCACCCGCACCTAGTCGGCTAGCCACTCAGGACGCACCCGAAATTACACAGCTGGATGCACACGCGCTTCACAACTACTAGCGGGATGCACTCGCACTCTCAAAGCTACCCAACAACAACTGACGGGACACACCCATATACAACTCTAAGGGGGGGAATTTCTTCCCTAAGTGCTATTTTGCCTTGCTACTATGGTGTTGGATGAGTGTAGACTGTTCCTACCATGCTAACGCTCTAACACTTCAGATCCCAGCCCACGATAGACCCCAAGTTAGGGATGTGATTCCCAGGACAGCTTGTGCACACCCCTTGCTATCGGACAATGGTTCACTGCCTAGTGCTAGTGACCATGCCGGGGCGGCTGACATACACAAACCAAGCAAGAAAGGGGAACAGATTTCCACCCAGATAGAATAGCTCTATAATAATAAATGATAATAATAATAATAAATGATGTTTATTGAATACAAGCAAAACAGTGTATGCGACACACTCACACAAGATAACTAAAGGAAATAAAGGTTGGAGTGGTATAGAGGGATTTTTAGAGGGATTGCTGGTTTGGGTGATACCTCACCTGTCCTGAAGCCCACAAAAATAGAGAGTAAAGCTGGGGTGTGATATAGCTCAGCACGTGGAGCTGAGGGGAGGCTCGCCAAGCAATGCGGCAGCAAGGTGGGATGAAACTTGGGAGCGATCCGAGGAAAGTCTCGGAATCAAGGGTTTTTATAAGGAGAATTGTGACTGCAGGCTATGCTGTACTTGGGGGAAAACAATAGATTTGGAGTTGGAGACAAAGCCTCTGAAAGGTCAGAATCTGAATGATTGAGTTATTGTAGCGGTTCTCAATAGAGTAGCCAGTATGCAAATGCAGAGTACTTGGGTATTGTATAGTTTACCCATCAAGCCGCCATCGCGGGGCAGAGGCTCTTTTGTAAGTGGCGTGCATACTTAATTAGAGTACTTGCCTGGAGGTCTCCTAAAGCAGTGAGTCAACTATTTCTGGCCTGCCTGTATTGTATGTGAAATATTACGGCTATTAACGGCCGAGCTTGTTTACATGCTTGTCCGGTGGCCTCGCAAGCACGTGGAAAGGAATAGAGAAGTGCAGCCGAATTGTGATACCAAGGGATATCTTTTAATATCCCCAAAGCTCGGACTAGCCAGGGCAGTAACAGTGTTCTGCTATTTCTAGGTTTGCTCACAAGTTGTCATATTGCTGCACAGCAGTCCTTGCACTCAATATACTTAATTATGTTACTCCATACCTACTCTTTCAGAGGCATTTATGAGAAGATCTACTGAAATCCATTGACTTTACCCCTAAATGAACTCTTTTAAGATAGAGTATAGACTCTTCTCAGTTAATCCTTCCATCAGTTTGAGGAACAGGGTGTGCTTAATTTAAAACCAAACTGAAAAGCTACTAGCAAATAATGTGAAAATCCATGGGTCTCTAGTGTTTACTAGCTTGACTGGCTGCTTCAAGCCTGTTTTGCTTCTCCCCATGACTATGAAAATACAATTACGCAGTTTGTCGTATCTAGCTCCAGCATCAGATAGCTGGAGCAACTTAGAAGTAAATGCTTTTCTTGACATTTCTGATATACTGGATAGAGCTACTGAATAATATCCAGTAACTGTTATTGTCCAGCTAAACCTCCAACCACACAACAGGAGAAGGTATATCTCAATGGAACGGCAACTTCATCCATGCATTACTCCCTTAAAGAAATAAAGAAAAAAAATACCACATAGCTTCCATCCAGTGGAAAAGTGTGGCTTACATTTGTTGTTGTTATTGTGGTATGCCTTCAAGTCATTTTTAACTTATGGAGACCTTAAGGCAAACCTATCACAGGATTTTCTGGGGGCTGAGTGTGTGATGTACCCAAGGTCACCCAGTGTGTTTACATTAAGAGGAAACAATTCTGATTCAGCCTCCTGAGCTGGGGTGTTCTTCTGGATCAGGGTTGGGCAATATGCAGTGGTCAGGGGGCCACACATGGGTCCCCCTGGACTTTAGAGGGCAACACTCACTTCTATAACATCTCAAAGGTTTTTTTTTAATTCTCAAAGGCTTTGTGTCCTCAAGGTGGGGGACATTTTGCCATATTCCGATCCCCATTGATTTAGGCCTGGGGGGCTTTTTTCAAAACTGGAAGCAACCTTCTTATCACTTCTGGATTTGAACAAACTCCCTCCCCCGCCCCTAAGGGCCAGTATAGCATAATGGTTTGAGTGTTGAGATAGTTTTTTATCTGCAAGAGTCATTTTGGATCTAGATCCAATTCCTAGCTCGCTTGCGTTCAGCAGGTAAATTGGAAGGCGGGGTGGAATCCTTTTCTTGTTGAACAACTGGGAATCCCCCAGCCTTGTAGGTCTACTGAAAATCACAGAAGAGAATTTCTTGTGAGTGATTTTGAGCTGAATCCAACATGACTTATTTTCATCTTGCTCTAAGATACTATGCAATTCTTTGCATCTCTTAGTTGTACCTTAAATAGAAAATATTACATAGTAGGTGATGGGGCTGGAATGGACAAGCCATGAGACGCCTTCCAGTGAAGAGGTATATTACAAACAGATTTTTAAAGTGCCTAATACATTTCTGTATGTGGTGCATGGCTGAAGAAGAAGAATAGTTTCAGATTAAATCTCTGAAGAAACTATAGTTTAAACTATTGTGTAATGCTAGGTATAGAGTTGCACACAAAAATTTTCACAACATAGATTTTTTTTATATATATAAGATGAAACACAACTTGTAGCTGCATGTTTGTTTTTTAACAAGGAATCCCCAAATCAGTCAAATACTTTCCCACAGTATTTAATTTTGTTGCCTTTCTGCTGACAGCATGATATAGCTGTTGAGTGCCCAGTTATGACTGGAAGATCCAGGAGTGAATCTCTTCAGCCATGAAGCTCACTGGACAACTTTGAGCCAGCCATGTTGTGTGGAGAAAGAACCACATTTACTTAACTATATTTTTACCTCTAGTACTTCACAGAGGAAGGACTAGAAGGAAAAATTTGCCTTTATAAATACGACGTTGTTGCTGCTCTACATTGCTTCTCCCTTATAATATCTTATAATGATGTAACTGAAGTTCTGTCTGCATCTCATTCAGAATATGAATTTGTCCATCTTATGATGCTCTGCCGTGTTATAAACTGGCGAAAAGTTTGTGGTTGTGGTTGTGGTAGTGGTTGCCTTCAAGCTGTTTCCTATACCACATTGGCAGTAGTAAGCTACACTTTATTCCATTGTTTCCTGACATAAATATAACATGAGATTCTTTGCACATGTAGTCACCATTCACTTTGTTAGATAACTAAGTATCTTATCTAGATCAGTTCTCTAAACTGTATCTTGCAAATATTTTATGAGGTTGATGTCCTCATTCCTTTTAGAAATCTGGTCTAACTCCCAGGTGGGTTTATTTTGGCTGAAATTCTATGAAGCTTTCTACCATGGTTGAAAATACAATTTCGGGGGGGGGGGGGACAATCTACATGACACAATCAGCACACAAATGCCAACGTTACAAACACAAAGATAATTACTGGAAAACAAATGAGTTATTTTCTGAAAGCTTGCCAAAAAGGCTCATAATTATCAAGCTAACTCTGAATGTTGCTGAAGGGAGTTTGTCCATCAGACATTGCTATTTGTAACACAAAATAGAAGCAGTATAATAGCATAACACCAAAGCAGAGGCAAGTAGGGTACATACCCCAGATGCCAGTACCGGGTGTGTGCGCATGCAAAAAAAGCCATGCATGTAGGGGTAGGGGTAGGGGTAAGAAGGTAGAGGCACAACTTCCACACTTGTCCCGGGCACTGTTTATGCAAGATATGCCACTGCACCACTGTGTTGTATGTCTCTGATCCCAACCAGCCAATAATAGGTGGCGAGGGAGGTAAAATAGCAAGAATCAAACAAGATGATACATTAAACATATTTTAAGAAGAGGTATTCCGTACAGTGGTGAAAAGATGTCTGTTATAGTACATGATTTTCCTCACCCACTTATCTTGCGTTTTGTGACTAATCATTAGAAGGTAAGTATGTGCTTAATTTGCAAGTCTGACTTCTGGGACAGGTATCTCTGGGAATCCTATTAATGAAGAGAAAATAAATTAATTACAGGGAATTCCCATTCCCTATAAGATCTAGTTTGACCCACACTTTCAATAGTGTATTTAAAGATGGTATGGAAAAATTAAGCATAAGAGATGCAATCTCTTTCCTCCTAATTATGTGGAATTACAGTCTAATAGGAAGCTTCATGTAAGAATGACCTTCATGATGACAGATTTCTGTTTCTCAAACTGAATATTTTACCAATACCTTACTAGGAGGAAGAATTATGCATTAAAATCATGTGTGGCATTTTGCAAAAAGCATTTTAAACATTCAGATTTGCTGTAATTTATATTTTTTTTCTTTAAGATGCAATATGGATTTTCCACCACCAAGAGATGAATTAACTGTTATGTGTTCAATTGTATTATGTATTCAGTTGTATGTCACCGCAGAGCTCATTTAGATTAAAAGCAAGAAAGAGTCTTGTAGCATCTTTAAGACTAACAAACGTTAATATGGCATCAGCTTTTGTGGATGATAGTCTATCTCATGAGTGGGCTGTAGCCCAGGAAAACACATGCCATAATAAAATATGTTAGTCTTTAAAATGGCATGGGATTCTTTCATGCTTTTAGTCTGCAACAGACTAACATGGCCGTCCCTGTGGAAATTAGATCAAAAGGAGGGACATGAATCTTTAAAATAAATAATAAATATTTTAACTTGGTTTGAATATTACAAATATATAGATCTAGGCTATGCAAATGTACTTTCAACTGTTAAGATGTAAGCAGAACACTAATCTAAATAAGGCTAAGAGGATAACAAGCTCTGCATCCTCAGCCAGAGCTCTGCTGCTAGAGGGCTGAGATGACAGTGTTAAGAATTAATCTGAACATGGTAGATTGTAGTTAAAAAAGAATGAAACAAAAAGGCAGTGAATTAATCAAACTGCACAAATAGAGCCTGCTTGATTATAACCAGCAATTAATAATTTATGCCACCAGCACTTGATACAGCAAAGAGTTCCCACATCAGAGAGTACAAGGAAAAGAAGAGGCATTTGATAAGCTATGGATAAAGATAGAAAACTGATCCAGCAAATTTTAAAAGGTGAACTTTCTAGACAGGATCAAATGGGAATTTTGCCTGAGCTGCAGTGCCAACTAAGCTTGCTGAGATTTCTTCCTAAGGCCAAAGGGACAGTTGTAGAGACTGACTCTTCAGCTAGTGCTTTCTTGCCGTGTACAACCAAAAGCATAAGAAGCATCAAAGCAAAAGACAGGTATTGCAGGGGGCTGGCCCAAGACTTTCTGAACACCCAGCAGGGCTGGCCCAAGACTTTCTACTGCTTGATTCAGAGTAGCAAATGCCGATCCCCATCCAGTTCAAAGTCCATAGTATCCAAATGTAGTCAAATTATTGTGGCACATGAGGCAGAACCACTCAATGTCTCTTCATTTTGTCAATAAAATACAGTAATAACAAGTATGATACTTTGCTTTCCTTTCATGCTACCCCACATCTGCTCCTTATGAATGGCAGGACCAGCCCTGCTACTTGTACCCTACTTGCCCCACCCTAGATACACTTCTGTTGTGGTGTTATGTTATTATACAGCTTGCATTCTTCATTTCTTAGCAGGGGTGGGCATGTTCTGGAATGTGAAGGGTGGCATCATCCCATTTTCAGTGCTGTTGGGGTATCAGGGAGCCACCCTGTATCTCTGAGGCTGCTATTTTGGGTCTCCTCTGGAAATGGCAGTGCATTGCTTCCAGCTCACTTCTGCACTATTGGGGAGGGATGGCTGCGCTATTGGGGAGGGCCCACTGAAACAGCTTCAAATTGGCCTGGGGTAGGGGTCTTTGGGGGTTAATGGGATCCAAAGAACTGCATTGGGCCTCCCCCCAAAGGAGTTGCATGAGACCCGAGGGCCACACAATTCCCAGCCCTGCTCTGAAGGAATGTACCAAAATGTTGCTGTTGCTTTCAAAGTTGCATGGCTTATTATTTGCCAGTAACCATTAATGCTCTGAAGCAGTCTGCTCCTTAAGCAGTATTCCCAAGGAGCAAGGATAGATGGGTCCTTTCTCTTAGGCTTTAAAAAAAAATTCCTTGGGGAGGGAATGAAATTAAAAGGGCCCCTTAAAATTATATGAAAGAGCATTTTAGATCTTCATGTTAAAAAATTAAACAGATGCTTCTTTTTAAATACAGAAGCACCATTATTCAGATTTTTTTGCCTGTTGGCTCCCAGCAAGCCTAGGAATTATCTGTGGTGATATACCTTCCACCTGCCCTGATTTGGCAGGGATAGTCATTACTAGTCCTCTGCCATCCCATTTTTCAGTTACTTTTAAAATGTCCTAGTTTTCCCCTCCTCCTCTTGTTTTTCCCCCTTCATCCTGGCTTACTTCAGTTGCTGGAAACTGAGTTGAAAGTCCAGAAGTCATTTGCACTCAATTAATTCAGTGGGAGAGGAGAAAAGGTGGTATAGTGTTAGCCTTCCCTCAGGGCTCAGTCAAAAGCAAACTGCTGTAACTTCTCCTAGCTTGACTGTTCTTTCTCATTAATACTTTTGGCCATTTTGACCACATTCTGATGTTCCTTGGCTACGCGTGTCCCAGTTTTCATCTGCAAAATGGTGGAGGGTATATAGTGAAAGCTAACACCATCATTTCTCATTTGTGAACCCAATCTGAGAGTCTGCAGCTCTTTCTTCCCATTACATCTGAGAGACCCAGTGCAGGGGAGATATCAGTTTCAGACTACACAGTAACAGCGCTTTGATGACACTTTTAACAGCCATGGTTCCACCCTATAGAATTTGTACTATAGTTTGATGAGGCTCTAGGGCCTTCTGGCAGAGATTTCTAAGTACCCTTCCCTAAACTTCAAATCTCAGGTTTCCACTGGATGGACCTATAGCAGTTAATGTGGAATCTAAGTGCTGTAACTGGGTTTTGCTTTCCCTCTCCTTTTTTGAAACAACTTGCCTGATGAAGACCCCTAAAGGCCTCAAAAGCTTGCACAAATTTTTGTGCCTTTGGGCTTGGCCCAATAAATATGATCAGAGTATGGATTATGTGTTTTCATAGTAAATGACTGCTGTCTTCATACTAAATGATTGCAGTCTTTTCATCTTCAACATTATGCATGCTGTTAGCCTCATTTTCATCTTATAGCATAAACATGCTAGTTAACCAACAGCATCAGTCTTGCATATATATGAGTTTGTGAGTGTGTAGCCTTAGGCTGCCATCTTATTTACACTTACCTGAAAATAAGTCTTGCAGAATTCACTTGTACTAAACACTAAAGTGACTAAACAATAAATTGTGTTTTTAGGACACATCCAACTTTCTTACAAATTGGCCAAAGCCAATGGGAAACAGACAGGCATATCTGCATGTATATATATGTGTGTCTTGTGCTTATAGGGCAATAATTTCTACCTCTATAGCCCCCTTCTGACATATTGCTGCCAAGCCTGACACAGCCACAGAAAGGACAATGGAAGTATATTGGTGGTTCTTGCATTAAAAAAAGGTCTTGGTTTACACAGATTTTTATGATGCCTCAGTCTTTCTGTATGATCAGATTTTAGCACAACAAACAGGAATTTGCTTACTCATTTGTTGTGCACAGTTTACTGCCTTCTGTCTTGAGGTCATTCTTCTCTTGTAGGGACACTGCATTCTGTGAGCAATGGATGAGCTATATTTTGTACCTGAGGAAATGTGATGCCTTCTCCCTGGAGACAGTACATCCATCACTACTGTGATTACTGAATCATTGTTGCACAACTGTCAGAGCTTCTAGATAATATTATCCATGACATCATTAGGGACAAGTGGTATAAGTCTAGGGATATCTGAACAAATTAAATGACAATGTACATGTTGCTGGTTATTTTAAAATTAAGCTTCTCACTGCAAGCAACCTACTGGCATTTAGGCTCTACAAGCTGTGATTGCTATATAGCTCACATTAATTTTACTAAAGGCCTTTCAATACAACACTGTTATAGTGCTATTATTCCACTGTCCACATCCTATGGAATCCTGGGGTTTGCTGTTTAGGAATGGGCATTTAGAATTCTGAGTCAGGGAATTATTTGACCTCAGTAAACTACAAATCCCAGAATTCCACAGAATGTTGAAAGTGGAATAATAATACTATAACAGTGTAGTGCAGAAAGGCCCTTAGAAGAATATTGCAGCCCCACTCCCCAAGTTCAGTGTGTACAGGGTCCCATGAAATGAACAGGTTGCTCACCTGTAACTGTGGTTCTTCGAGTGGCCATCTGTGCCCTCACACACTACGAGCTTTCACACATGCGCGGTAGCATTCGGAAGATTCTAGAGCTTAGTAGCTTGGCGGGAACCCCTCCCCCATGCCCGTACTGAGCATGCTCAGCCCGCGAAGCCAACGGTCTCTCCTCAGTTCTGGAGTCCGCCAATAAGGGACCTGAAAGAGGGGATGGCTGGGCGGGTGTGTGTGAGGGCACAGATGACCACTCGAAGAACCACAGTTACAGGTAAGCAACCTGTTCTTCTTCTTCGTGGTTTCTGGGCCTCACACACTAGGAGATTTTGTAGCTTACCAGTTGGAGAGTGGGTCAGGTCCTAGAGAATGGAAGACAAAACCACACGTCCAAAACGGGCATCTCTATGGGATCGGCAGTCCAGTCTGTAGTGGTGCACGAAGGTTGAGGGTTGAGACCAGGTCGCCACACGGCACAGTTCTTGCAGGTCCACTCCTCAAAGGAGAGCTGTGGAGGAAGCCACGGCTCTGGTGGAATGAGCACGCAACAAAGCTGGTGGAGGCTGCTTGGCCAGTTCTTACACCAGCAGAATGGTCTGGGCCACCCATTTGGAAAACCTGTGGGTGGACACCTTGTGGCCTTTTCGACACCCACCGTAGCACACAAACAGATGGGGTGTCTGACGGAAGGGCGCAGTCCTATGTGTGTAAAAAGCCAAAGCCCGACAAGCATCAAGGGAGTGAAGAGAGCACTCCAGAGGCGTAGTCGGTTCCGGATAAAATGTAGGTAGGATAATGTCCTGGCTGAGGTGGAAGTGGGACACCACCTTGGGCAAGAAGGAGATGTCCGGCCGAAGGACTACTTTGTCTCTACGAAAGACAAGGAAGGGCTCATCTGAACGAAGTGCTGTCAGCTCACTCACCCGCCTGGCTGAGATGACAGCTACCAGGAAAGCAGTCTTGATGGTCAGGAGCCTGTCATCCGCAGTCGCCACGGGCTCGAAGGGCGGTCGCGTCAACTGCGATAGTACCAAGGATAGCGACCAAGGTGGTAGCAGCGGCGACACCAGTGGGTAAAGGTGTTGCAGGCCCTTCATGAACTGCTTGAGGGTAGCATCCCTGAAGAGGGCTGCTGAGGAAGAGCCTCGTGGCTGATAGGCCACGATCGCGACGAGGTAGACCTTGAGGGATGGGAATGCGAGTCCTTGCTGCCGAAGGTGGAGGAGGAAGTGGAGCACGGTGGGCAGGTTAACAAGTGATACTGCCTCTCGACGTGCTTCCGCAAAGGCAACGAATTTCTGCCACTTATAGTGGCAGTTGCGGCAAGGCGACTCCTTCCTGGACGTGGTAAGGACATCCTGGATGGTTGGATCATCTAAGGTGTTATCCTCTATGCGTGGAGGGCCAGGAGCGGCAGGTCCGGGTGGAGAACGAGACTGTTGGAGTGTGACAGGAGATCGGATGCTGTCGGAAACCTGAGGAGTCGACTGCGAGCAGCCTCAAGCAGGGGCCTGAACCAGTGCTGCCTCGGCCAATATGGGGCTATGAGGGCAGCGTTTGCTTGGTCTGCCAGGTTCTTGGCGACCACTCGACCCAGGAGAGGGAATGGCGGGAACGTGTAGACAAGCCCGTCGATCCATTCGAGCTGGAAGGCATTGCCGAGGGAGCCCCCGACCGAGGCTGGCTCTCAAGCAATACCAGCGACACTTGTTCTGGCTGCTGGCAAAGAGGTCGAGCGTCGGGTCGCCCCACCGGTCTCATATGATCTGGAATGCCGCGGTCGAGAGGGACCACTCGTGGTAGCACGAGGTGTCCCTGCTGAGAGCGTCTGCCGTGGTATTTTCCTGGCCCGCCAGGTGCATTGCCACTGGGTGGACTCGGAGGGCCACGCACCAGTCCCAAAGTTGCAGAGCTATGTTGAGGAGGGTGGTCGAATGAGTCCCTCCTTGCCTGTTGGCGTAGCAGACAGCTGTCGTGTTGTCCGATAGGATCTGCACCGTGCCGCCGGGGACCACGTTGCAGAATGCCCTCAGAGCTTTCCAGATGGCGAGCAGCTCGAGGGCGTTGATGTGAAGATGTGTCTCCCCTTCGATCCAGCATCCCTGGACTCTGAGATTGCCGCAGTGCGCTCCCCATCTGAAGAGGGAAGCGTCCGCCATTACTGTGAGCTGAGGGGTCGGTTCTCGGAATGGCATCCCTGACAGCAGATGACGGTAGGACAGCCACCATAGCAGGGAGCGGTGCACTTGTCGAGGGATCTGCAGAAGGTGCCTCTGGTCATCCAGGAGCAGGTCGAAAACCCTGACGAACCAGTGTTGGAGCGAGCGGGCGCAGAGACGAGACAGGTAGGTGACCAACGTGGTCAAAGCCATGTATCTGAGGAGTTGTTGAATCCTCCTTGCCGATATCACCGGGGCATCGAGAGTGGCTGATGCAGCTCGACAGAAGGTGCGTGCCCACTCTATAGGCAGGTAAGCTCTGGCAGATACCGAGTCCAAAGTCGCCCCGATGAAGTCGAGGGTCCTTGCCGGCGTGAGGTGCGACTTCTTCGGGTTGACCCGGAGGCCAAGGTGAGACAGGAGAGACAGAGTCCGATGAATGTTGCTGTACAGATCTTGCCTGCAGGACGCCACCAACAGTCAGTCGTCCAAATAAGGGTAGATCATGACGCCCTTTGTCCGCAGGTACGATACCACAGGGGCCATGCATTTGGTGAAGACCCTGGGGGCGGTGGAGAGTCCAAATGGTAGCACCCTGTACTGGTAGCAAGTACTGTCGACCGCGAACCGTACGTATCGTCTGTGCTGCGGGCGAATGGCAATGTGGAAATAAGCATCCTGAAGATCGATGGAGGCGAACCAGTCCCATCGCTGAAGGAAGGGCAGAATCGAAGACAGAGTGACCATCTTGAACCTCTTGGGGTGGATGTACTTGTTTACCCCTCTGAGGTCCAGGATTGGCCATAGGGTACCGTCTGATTTCGGTACCACGAAGTACCGGGAGAAGAAGCCGGTGGTACTAGCCGACGACAGAAGTTCTTCGATGGCCCCTTTGTGCAGAAGGGACTGGATCTCTTCCAGCAGAGCCGGGCTGGCTGGGGTGGAATAGTAGACACCTCACGGAGGTATTCTTCAAAATTCAATGGCGTAACCAAGACGGAGGATGGAGAGAACCCAAGAGTCTGTGGTGATGTGGTGCCATTCGGCGAGATATCGGGCCAAGCTCGGTTGGTCTTCTAAGGCTGAAGAGTGGCTGTGGTGGCGACCTGCGAAGGCGGTCAAAACCGGAACTTCGTCCTGGAGGAAGACTTCTTCGAAGAAGGCTGGTGTCTCCAAAGAGGTCTCTGTGCCAAGGACGCGGTGGACGGGCGGGACGGAGCCGAACAAGGCGAGCGAGGTTGGTAAGTTGACGATGATGACCGGCGCCAGGAGGATCGAGAGCTGAAGCTGCGGTGGGGGTGAGGCGGCTGATGGATTCCCATCTTCTTTGCCATCAGGCGAGCCTTGACGAGGTGGTCCATCGCCTCGTCGGTCGTGGTGTTGAATAACCCCTGGCCATCAAAGGGGAGATCTTCGATCCATTTCTTGCTATCTTTTTGCAGGCCCGCTGATCGCAGCCACGCTTAGGGCAACAGATCCGACCATCACCCGCACCGCCACCTCCATTGAGTGCCTCAATGATAGAATTTGTTGGTTGACGAGTGCTACGGATTCGTTAAAGAATTGCATAGCACTCGCCCGATGATCCTCAGGGAGGTGTGCCAGGAGAGGAAAGAATCTGTCCAGCAGGTTCCTCTGGTAGGCTGCGAGGCAAGCTTGCGTGTTGGACACCGTGGCAATCAACGACGAGGCAGAGTAAAATCTCCTGCCAAAGGTGTCAAGCCTGCGGCCTTCTCAATCCGGCGGGGTGGTGTGCGCCCTTCTACCTCCCTTGGTCTGAGAGGATTCGACCACAATCGAATTAGGCACCGGGTGCATGAACAGAAATTCATCATCCTCCTTCTGCGTCCGGTAGAGATGTTCTAGTCGGTGGGGAATAGGTTGAGCGGATGCCAGTTGGGCCCAAGGGTGTTTGAGGGCCTCCATCAAAGCCGGCAAGAATGGAAGCGGCGCCGTGGACGGTGGACAGGTATCCACATATTGGAAGACGGGGTCTTGCACAGCCGGAGCCGGGTCCGCAACCTTCAGTCCAAGCGCTGTAGCCATCCGGAGGAGGATGTCGAAAAACTGCTTGACGTCTTCCGGTGCCGAATCCGGTGTGGGGTCCCAAGGGTGGAGACTCATGAGACGCAGGCGTGGATTCGTCAGACTCTGAATCCGTCTCATAAGTCTGAGACGACATGGATGGAGACCTCTCCGTCAATGGCCACTGAGGAGGTAACGCCAAGGTGACTGTCGGCACAGTAGCTGTCATCGGTACCGTAGTCGGTGTTGGTGGGGCAACCGACAACTGAGGTGCCGGAGTTGAAGTAATCGGCACAATCGCAGGCAGTGGGTGCTGAATTGCCTGGGTAGCAGTCACAGCGGAAGTCGAGGTCTGCGCTGGGACAGGCTCCGGTGCCAGGCGAGAAAGGAGGGGTTGAGAAAATCCAAGATACCAAAAATACCAAAAGCCAAAGTCTGAATGCCAGAAAGCCAAGTCAAAATACCAAAGTCCAAGTCAGAAAACCAGCGAAAAAATAGTCACGGTGACCCTGGGAGGCGGAGACACAAGCCGGTATCAGGGCGAGCGCTTTCGGAACCTCTCATAATGCGGGGACCTCAAGAGCAAGCGAGATGGTGATCGCCGGTACCGCGGGTGGTACGTGCCGCGAGATGGTGAGCGCAACCGTCTGTAGGGCGACCAGTGCCTCACGTCTGGGTGGTACCGGTCTCTATATGCAGGGGAATAGGACCGCTACGAGCCCGGGTGCTCCTGCCAGGCGTGTTCTTGGCTGTACCTCGCTATGTAAGATGCGGAGGAGTACGGCGAGTCAACCGGGGGCCAAGATGAAGGCCGCTCTGGGTAGGCCTCCCGCCGACGCAGGGATCGACTTCTCACCCGACGTTCTGGGGAGCAGGACTCACTCCTGTCAGAAACTGCCTGATGACGGGGCGAGTCGCGAAGTGAGGTCAGGTCCTTCTCTGGGCGGTCCATCCCCTCTGGGTGACCGAGCGGAGATACCGTGGCAGCGGTTCCAGTTGTTCGCCTAGATCCCCAGACTGTTGGGTTGGAGGTGGTGTAGGGGGGCAGTGCCTCTTGTAGGGCGAACTGCGCTTCTCCTTCTTCTTCTTCTTCTTGTCTTTGTCTTTAGAGACATTGTGTGAAGCAGGGCGCTTATGCTGTGCAGCAGTAAGCGGCTTGGTAGACTTGGGTGCCTGCGAGCCCGCAAGAGCCTCCGTCAAGGTCGATGCGGTCGACGATATTTTTGGGATCCGCGGCAAGGCCGATATCGGAGGCCGAGACGGCGGTACCGATCCCGGTACTGTCGAGGTCGACAGCACGGCAGCCGCCGGTGCCGAGGAGGGTGTGGTCACAGGTCAGCTCAATGTCGAGGGCCAAGACATAGTGGGCTCTACTGCCGGCTGATCCCTTGCCCGAAGAGACTCCTCCCAACAATGGGATTTCAATCGGGATGAGCGGTTTCGCAGAGTCTGCGCGGTAAAGTCACGGCAGATGGGACAGGCCTTGATGTTGTGAGTCTCCCCCAAACAGAAGAGGCACTCACTATGTCTGTCGGACAGAGCAACCTTGCGACCACAAGTGACGCAAGCCTTAAACAAGGCAGACATAGAAGGGAGACGAGGATTAAAGGAAAAGGGTCCAAGAGGGGGAACTCACAGAAGCGGCGGGAAGGAGAAGAGGTCGAAGAATAAGAAAGTCGAAGGAGGGGTTGAGAAAATCCAAGATACCAAAAATACCAAAAGCCAAAGTCTGAATACCAGAAAGCCTAGTCAAAATACCGAAGTCCGAGTCAGAAAACCAGCGAAAAAACAGTCTAAAGTAAGCCAAACAACGCTACTAAGGTAGAACCTTCCGTTCGCTGTGGCGGACGAGAAAGAACGAGGAGAGACCGTTGGCTTGGCGGGCTGAGCATGCTCAGTACGGGCATGGGGGAGGGGTTCCCGCCAAGCTACTAAGCTCTAGAATCTTCCGAATGCTACCGCGCATGCGCGAAAGCTCCTAGTCTGTGAAGCACAGAGACCATGAAGAAGAATCACTATATCTGAACATCTTGGAAAATGTAATTATGTGAATCATAATTCGCATAATTACATTTTCCAAGATGTCCAGATACAGAGATTCATCATTCACATAAATTCACTTAAAAATAAGCCATTATGCTTCATTTGTAGTATCCCCATGTTAACTTTTCCAAAGCCTGGAAAATGTACCTGTTTGGACCACAGTTCCAAAAATCCCTCACCCAGCGTGGCCCATGGGAGGTGTAGGTCAATGGGAAGTATAGTCCAAAAAGGAAAAATTTGACATGTAGCAGCTGACCAGGTGATCAGTAAATGAAAATAGCTGAATGTTTGCTGTAGATCAGCTTTTTATGTTAGTCAACTTTCTAACAATTGGTGAAGAGGCATGATGTAATCCTGTCTGTTATAATTTAAATTATATATACGAACATTGTGTCAGTTTCTCTGTTGTGTGTGCTTAGTTCAGCAGTACATTGATTTTACACCTTTGAGTTAATTGCACTGTAATATCTGCAGTTCCCAGTGCAGTCAGTAGGCCATACTGGGATGATACAGTTATTGATCCTGTTACAAAGTAACCATTATTTCTCGCCATATGATTCAGTGGAGTCCATTTTATCAGTCTGAATACTGTTGTAGATATTGAGAAAACAAATCTGTGCAGCGATTTTCTTTCAGTCAATAGGCTGTCATCTGGATGAGAAACCTGTATCTAAATCAGCCCCAGCTGAGTCTGACAGAGGAGTCTCCCAAGACTATTTACATGCCATGTAAAAACTCATACTGTAACATCTTCTAAATTAACAAATGCCTCGGGATTTGTCTCCCTACTCTCTATTCTGACAGTCCTCCTTTCTCCTCTTAGGCCATTTCCACACTCCACTATTATAGTGCTATTATTCCACTTTCAACATCCTGTGGAATTCTGGGGTTTGTAGTTCACTGAGGCCAAAAATAGCACTATAGCAGTGTAGGGCGGAAATGGCCTTAGTACAACTATCCCAAACACTGGACCAGGACACTGCAGCTCTTTTGTATGTGCCTTCAAGTCACCTGCCAGTTTATGGTGGTCCCATGAATTTCACAGGGCTTTCTTATGCAAGGAATACTCAGAGGTGGTTTTGTCATTTCTTCCTGTGAAATATAACTTACAACCTCCCATCCAAGTACTAACCAGAGCTGACCCTGCTTAGCTTCCAAAATCAGACAGGATCTGGTGCCTTTCTTGTATTTAAGCCTTCAATTACCCAATAAATATGAATTATAAACAAGGCAAGACAAATATAATTTAGCTGTTGGTTCTTGCTGTCAGGTAGACACCACATTAGACTCATAGAATGCTAGAACCATTGAACTGGAAGCACTCTAAAATTCAACTCCCAGCCAGTGCAGGAATCCACTGCTACAGCGCCCCTGCCAGCTGGACACCCAACCTTTAACAACGTCCACCAGCTGAGACAGGTTCATTTCACTCTACACAATTGTAGCACTATGATTCTGCTTTAATCGATTGCCATGACTGCATCCTAAGAAATCCTGGAGTTTGCAGTTTGGTGAGGCATTGGCACTCTCTGACTGAGAATTCTAAAACTACCCTTCCCTAAAGTGCAAAAGAGCCAGTCTGGTGTAGTGGTTTGAGCATTTGACTATGACCTCAGAGACCATGGTTCAGTTCCCTGCTTGGCCCTGGAAACCCACTGGGTAACCTTGGGAGCATCACACACTCTCAGCCCCAGAAAACCCTGTGGCAGGTTTGCCTTAGAGTCACCATGAGTCTTGACGGCACACAAAAACAGCAAATTGCAAATCTTGGGATTTCTTAGGATGTTGCCGAGGTGGTTGAAGTGGAATCATTTCATAAAGATGAACAATATTGTGTTCCAGCTCCCAGTGCTCTGTGTGAGAGTACTTGGTCCCATGAAAATTTTTATGTGCAAACATCTCGAAAAATGTAATGCCTGCATCATGGCCAATATGCTTCACTACGCAAGCTGCTTTTCTTTTCATTTTGTTCCAGTGGCAAATTTGTAGGGTGGTGGTGGTGGGATTTGGAATTCCTCAAAAGGAGAAGTGAAAGTGGTAGAGGCTACATTAATTTAAAAAGTGAATGAATAGGAATGGGATAAGTAGCCACTAAATCACTCCATTTCTATTAAAAGCTGCAGCTTCCCACTGCTTCTTTTCGTCATTTATGGGCATTTACATTTCTTTTTTTCCTTGTAAATCATCTTGAAGAGGACTTGTCACAATGGGCCGTATAAAAACAAGTCAATTGATAAATAAATAGCCTGTAGCTTGTCGCTGTGAAAAGGTTAAGGAGGACTCCCACATCCTTGAGAACTATGACATTGGTAGTATTTTGCATCTTAAGCTGATTGCTGGTCTGCTTTATCCATTCTTGCTTTCCGCCTGCACAAACAATCTTTGTGGTGTTAAGGCAAGAATCATGATTTGTCCCTGGAGAGCTCAAAAACTAGTGAGAAACAGATGCTTTAAAGAAAATCTATTTATGTCTCAAAAGGTGTATAATCACATTTCAGCCTTTCTCCCCCCCCCCCCATACCACATCCTTTTTCTTTTTTGTGAGGTTTCAAAGGTTCCTTATACTGTGTTTTTCTACTTTGCTGCTGTGTTCCCTGTGGGGAAATCTGTTCTCTTTTCACTAATGGGAGGGGGGGCAGGGGACAAGGGGAGGGAGAGAAAGAGAGAAAGAGAGAGAGAGAGATGCAAAAAGAAACCAAAAAATGAGTAGGAATCTAATTCACAGAATCATAGAAATGTAGAGTTGGAAGAGACCACAGGGGCCATCCAGTCCAACCCCCTGCCATGCAGGAACACCCTCAAAGCACTCCCGACAGATGGCCATCTAGCCTCTGCTTAAAAACCTCCAAAGAAGGAGACTCCACCACACTCCGAGGCAGCTTATTCCACTGCCGGACAGCCCTGACCATCAGGAAGTTCTTCCTGAGGTTCAGATGGAATCTCTTTTCCTGCAACTTGAATCCATTGCTCCTTGTCCTAGTCTCTGGAGCAGCAGAAAACAAGCCCGCTCCCTCCTCGACATGACATCCCTTCAAATATTTAAACATGGCTATCATATCCCCTCTTAACCTTCTCTTCTGCAGACTAAACATACTCAGCTCTCTAAGTCTATCCTCATAGGGCATGGCTTCCAGGCCCCTCACCATTTTGGTCACCCTTTCTTCCCTTGTGAGTTTGATAGAGCCTCAGTCATGCTATCACTCAGCTTTTCCCCCAGATAAATTATTAGGCTGCCTCTGTTCTAAAAAGATCAGTCAGCAAGTAATGTATATGTATACGTATATTTATATTTATATATAAGTGTGTGTGTGTGTAAGTTCTTCTCTGAAATATTTTCTTAATCAAACATGTAGAAGATTCATCATCCAGAGAATGTGAGAATGCTGTGTTTGATGCCCCACAACACCTATATAAAAATACATTTTTCCAGGCATTTTTCCAGACAGTATCCTAAAACAGAAATTCTTAACCTGTGGTCCACGGACCCCTGGGGGGCTGTGATGTCCTCAAGGGGGGGGGGGTCTGCAAAGGTTTGAAGAAACATTATGAGTTTTTACAATCAAAATGGAGTTATGAAAATATTCATGCCTTTTGTAATGACATACTTGTATGAGAAAACTTTCTCTGCTCTTGCTTATCTTAAAAATAAGTATAGAAACCATCTGAAAAACATAGAGTCAGAACTCAGCATACAAGTTTTAGGTATTAAGCTTGATATAACAAAGCTTATAAGGAAAATGCAGCACCAGCCTTTTCATTAATTAATTAATTAGTTAGTTAATTAACATCAGCGCTATCAGGCCATGGTTTCGTGTCCAGGTAGTGCTGTTGTTATCATTTTAAATGTGTATGGAATCATTCTAATAAAACTATTATAATAGGAGTGTATCCATTTACATACTTCTCTCCAAATTTGAAAAACTTTGATGAGCAACTTTAAATAAATATTTGATATACTTTAGGGTTTTAAATCTTTAGTTAAATCTTGGTAGTCTGCGGCAACAAAAGATATTTAAAGGGGTTCTGTGGTAAAGAAAAGGTTAAGAACCAAAGGCATAAGACAGTGTTGGCACCACATATTGCCAATTAGCAGAGAAGATCTTCAGCTAGATTGTTAACTGGGGCTGGCTACAAGGGGCACACAACTCCACTGTTGCAACAGCTGTACTGACTGCTGGCCTGTTTCTGAGCACAATTCAAAATGCTGGTGTTGACCTATAAAGCCTGATGTGGCTTGGTTTCAGGTTATTTGAAGGACTGTGTCTTCCTTTATGAGCTTATTATTGCTCTGAGATTGTCCGAGGAGGCCCTTCTATCTCACCACCTTCTCAGCCTTGTTCGGTGGGACTGCTCCCAGACTTTGGACCCCTCTCTCTAGGGAGGCCAAGATGGCTGTGTTCTTGCTGTCCCTCTGTGTTCAAGTTAAAGCATTTTTATCCCTTCAAGCTTTCAGAAAGTGACTGGGATAGGCTTATAATGCTGCATTAAGGTTTTATGGTTTGCATATAGTTTTGAAAAAATGAATTTTGATGTTTTTAACTTCATAAATTGTTTAATTGTTTTTAAATAACTTTTGTGTTCATGCTTTTATTGAAGATTTTGTATAGTTTTAATCTGTATTGTTTTAAATGTGTTGCTAAAATAAAATAGTAATAAAGATAAATGAGATTCAAAATCCTAAACAGTGAGGAACGGAGAAACTGTGCTCCCCAGGTTGTTGTTTTGGATTCAAATTCCCATCAGCTCCAGGCAGCCTATACAAGATAAGGCATGATGAGCATTGTGGTTCAGCAGCATCTGGAGTACAACACATTCCCAGTCTCTGCTATCCATGGCCCTTTCCACACCTTACCTTTTTTCGGCGCTGGGGTGCGAGGATCGTGTGAGCAGCCTCCAGCAAGAGCCTCTCACGTCCCCACTGCTTCAGCTCCGCACGAGCTGCCTGCTCCTGAGCAGGCAGCGCGAGACCCCCGCCTCTTCCTTCTGCAGCGCAGCCTGGGAGTTTCCCAGACTGCGCTGGGGCAGGAAGCGCGACTGCCGCGGCTCTGGATGCTCCACACGCATGGCAAGTGCGTGTGGGGCCCTGGGGCAATGCGTGATCGCGCACCATTTTTGGCTGAAAGCCAAAAATGAAAAAGTGCGCAAGCAGTGCCTGCCTGACCCTGGAGCGTCGTGCGATTGTGAGTGCGTCGTGCAGATCACTCCTCACAATCGCGTGACACTCGAGGGGCCCTTTTGCATGGCAAATGCCGTGCGAAAAGGTAGCACGTCATTAGCTCCACTTTCAAACTAACACCTTCATTTCCTGAGCAGGCTCCTGCACAAATGGATAGGAAGAGTTCATAAGGCATGGTTTTCCCACCACAGTGCTCAGTGATAGAAGAAGGTATATGCAATACAATTTTCTCTCCTTTGGGCTCTTCCAGATTGATCCAAAGAAATGTGAATGATCACAACATAGCTCCCTGGGTTTTGGTGACTCTATTATCCCATGCGTGATTGTAGTGATTTTTTGGATCTGTAATAGGGCACTCCAAGTTGTTGGTTTTTGTTTGTTTGTTTGTTTGTTTGTTTTGTTAAGTAAGGAATGGTTTCCTGAGGTGGTCATATGATTTGAAGGGAAATTTTACTCCTTTTGTTGTTCTTGTTAATTTTTCCTGAAGAGTTATATAGCACAAAAGTGCCATCCCACTATAGCACTATAACTCTTTAGATTTTGAAAAAAGAGAGAGAGAGAGAAAGGAAGATAAAGAATACTTTTTTGGTCTGAAATGTCTCAGATTTAAGAAGAAACTCACTTGAGGGTGGGAAACAAATGTTGCAACTGGTGCTAGGAGTTCCAGAGAACAGTCTAGGACAGGGATGTCAAACTCAATTTCATCTTGGGCCGCATCAGCATTATGGCTGCCTTCAAAGGGCCAGTCGTATCTGTAAGACTATATAAATGTATCTACTCTTTTATCATATTAAATAATTGCCTCTGCATCCGATTATTACTGGTTTTTAAACTGTCTTCCCTCTGCATAAACTTTATTTGTCTTGGACATTTGGGGACTATTTCATCATAGTTTATGGTCCCTGTACCTCTGTAAAGTAACATAGAATTGGTCAGTATATCCAAAGTGTGCCTCGTTCTGCCCCCAGGCTCACCAGGCGGGGGGAGTGCCACTGCTGCAGCAAAGGTGCAAGGGCCACATGAAATGGCCTGGTGGGCCAGATTTGGCCTGCGGGCCTTGTGTTTGACACCTGTGGTCTAGGAGAACAGAAATGTTGTGTGGATACACCTCCTGACATATTTGCCCCATCTGGAGGAACCCTTCATTACTTCCAGATCAGCCTTGTTAATGGTTCAATAGATACAGTTCCTACTGTGTTCAGTACGGCCTAATTCCAGATAAGTGCATATAGAACGGCAGGCGCATAGATGTAAGAGTCTGCCTATAAGCTGGTCATGGCAATCCTAAGCAGAAAATGGGATCACCCCTGGCTCAAATTAGATCTTGCCATTGTGAATCATGTCAAATGCCTGCAAATGTAATGGGTTGATTTGGATGACAAATGAAGTCAAGATCTGTGGAGACCCCAGCTTGTTGGCTACAAGCAATCAAGGCATACAAGACCTTGCAAGATTTAGTTAAACTGTAGTTTATAAGTGACATACTGGCACAGTATGTCACAGTAAGTTAGTGACTCACACTAATGCATGCTTCCCAATTATTCCTTCTTGCAGCAGGAATGGCTAAACTAACCACAGAACTTAAGTGTGTTCTCCAAACACGGGCACAGCTCCCTCTCCAGGTTCCTCCCTCCCCTGCCCCCAACAAACCTGAGAAGGAAACCTAAAACCAGCCTTGTACTCCTCTGGTTTCTTAGCAGAAAAACAAACCAGAGGGATCTGCACCCAGATTTGGATACTGCTTTCACAGCAAGCAGGAGTAAGCAGCAGCACCCACAACCATGCTGCTGGTAATGGATAAACCAGGGCTGTCTTGTGGAACCTTGGCTTCTTCTGTTGCAGAAAGTTTCCAGGATAGAAATAAACAGCTATACAGAGTGGGCAGAAATGTGTTATCCATTCCTGGCACCAGTTTGAAATTGACTAGTTTGACACATATAAACTACAATTTAACTAAAAGGGGGTGGTGGTGGTTCTGATATGCCTTGACTTTTAAAACATTGAGAGCAGAACATTAAAAGACATTCTGTAAGCACTTAGAAAAAAATGTCATTGTCACTAAAAGTCAACATGGGTTTCTCAAAAACAAATTATAGCAGACCTCTCTCTCTCTCTTTTGTTTTTTAGTGAGTTACAAGCTTGGTAGATGAAGGGAACACGGTGGATGTAGCATGACTCTAGAAAGGTCTGTGACCTGGTCCCCCATTATATTCTTGCAAGCAAGCTAGTTAACTCTGGGCTACAGAATGCTACTGTTAGGAGGATTTGTAATTGCTTGATTGACTGAACCCTAAGGGTACTCACCAATGCCCCCTCTTCATCCTGGAAAGAAGTGACTAGTGGGGTGCCACAGGGTTCTGCTCTGGGCCGTGTTATTCAACATCTCTATCAATGACTTGTTTGGGGAAATAGACAGCATTCTTATCAAATTTGCAAGTGACACCAAATTACGAGGGATAGCTAATACCCCAGAGAACAGGATCAGAATTCAAAATGACCTTAACAGATTAGATTGCTAGGCCAAACCCATCAAAATGAATTTCAACATGGAGAAATGTAAGGTACTACACTTGGGCAGAAAAAATGAAATGCACAAATGTAAGTTGGGTAATACCTGGCTTGACCACAGTACAAGAGAAAGGGATCTAGGAGTCTTAGTAGACCATAAGCTGAACAGGAGTCAGCAGTGTGATGCAGCAGCTAAAGATGCCAATGCAATTGTAGGCTGCATCAGTAGGAAGATAGTGTCTAGGTCAAGGGGATTAATAGTACCACACTATTTTGCTTTGGTCAGACCTCATCTGGAATACTGTGTCCAGTTCTGGGCATCACAGTTCAGGAAGGATATTGACATTGCTTTGTGTCCAGAGGAGGGTGATCAAAAATGGTAGAAAGACTAGAAATCATTCCATATGAGGAGACGCTTAGGGAGCTGGGTAAGAGAAGGTTAAAAGGGGACATGATAGCTATGTTTAAATATTTGAAGGGATCTCATATAGAAGATGGAGCAAGTTTGTTTTCTGCTGCTCTTGAGACTAAGACACGAAGCAATGGCTTCAAACTTCAGGAAAAGAATTCTACCTAAACACTGGGAAGAACTTCCTGATGGTAAGAGCAGTTTGACAGTGAAATATGCAGCCTTGGAGTGTGATGGAGTCTTATTCTTTGGAGGTTTTTAAACAGAGGCTGGATGGCTATCTGTTGGGAATGCTTTTGTTACTGCCCTGGCTAGTCGGAGCTTTGGGGATATTAAAAGATATCCTTTCGATATCATAATTTGGCTTCACTTCTCTATTCCCTTCCACGTGCTTGCGATGCCACCGGACAAGCACGCAAACAAGCTTGGCCGTTAATTGCCGTAATATTCAAACAACAATACAGGCAGGCCAGGAATAGCTGACTCGCTGCTCTAGGAGACCTCCAGGCAAGTACTCTAATTAGGTATGCACGCAACCTACAAAAGAGCCTCTGCCCCGCGCTGGCAGCTTGATGGGTAGACTATGCAATACCCAAGTACTCTGCGTTTGCATACTGGCTACTCTATTGAGAACCTCTACGAGAACTCAGTCATTCAGATTCTGACCTTTCAGAGGCTTTGTCTCCAACTCCAAATCTATAGTTTTCCCCCAAGTACGGCATAGCCTGCAGTCACATTCTCCTTATAAAAACCCTTGATTCTGAGACCTTCCTCGGATCGCTCCCGAGTTTCATCCCGCCTTGCTGTCGCTTTGCTTGGCGAGCCTCCCCTCAGCTCAAGTGCTGAGCTACATCGCACCCCAGCTTCACTCTTTAATTTTCCAGGCTTCAGGACAGGTGAAGTATCATCTAAACCAGCAACTCCTCTAAAAATCCCCCTATACCACTCCAACCTTTATTTCCGTAGTTGTCTTGTATGAATGTACCGCATACACTGTTTGCCTATGTTTAATAAAATGTCATTTATTGTTTCAACTTCTGTGTGCTCCTTGACTCGGCCTGACCCCGTAGACATAGGGTTCAAGATCTCGCTACGTTAACCCGCCTCTCATAACGCTAAGCAGTGCTCTGAGCTAATTTTCCCCACCTTTAGTTGAGCACCTTTTGGTGTCCCTCCCGGGACCCCCAGTACACAGGGTAACAGAGTGGTGGAGCAATGCAGGCAGCCCCGGTACCCCTAATTTGAGAAGGAGTCGCGAACCTCCTCAAATCAGGCCGGTACTGACTTAGGTGACGGCCGGTCGTTAGAGTGCTGTTAGGCAGGAACACGTGTGTGTGGAGTCTGTGTGTTTGAGCTCTAGAGCTATTCTATCTGGGTGGAAATCTGTTCCCCTTTCTTGCTTGGTTTGTGTATGTCAGCTGCCCCGGCGTGGTCACTAGCACTAGGCGGTGAACCATCGTCAGATAGCAAGGGGTGTGCGCAAGCTGTCCTGGGAATCACATCCCTAACTTGGGGTCTATCGTGGGCTGGGATCTGAAGTGTTAGAGTGTTAGCACGGTAGGAACAGTCTACACTCATCCAACACCATAGTGGCAAGACAAAATAGCACTTATGGAAGAAATTCCCCCCCAGAGTAGTATACGGGTGCGTCCTGTCTTTGGTAGTGGAGTTAGAGTGCGGGTGCATCCCGCTGGCAGTTGTTAAAGCGCGGGTGCGTCCCGGCTGTCTGAATCTCGGGTGTGTCCCGACTTGTGTAGGGTTTTAAGAAGTTTGTCCCGAGGTAGAGGTAGGCGCCCCTCACCCAAAAAACTGTTAGGAACGGTTTTGGTTTAGGTTCCCATCCCTTTTCCCCCGCTGCTTGGCCAGGCAGTGTAGTAAGTTCCAGAGCGTTCGTTCCCCCCCTTCAGGTAGGCGGAGTACTCCTGAGGGTTCCCTGGGTCTAGGTGACCTCCCTGTCCCCAAACCGTTACCTCGTCCTTTTGTCCCTAGTGCTGGCGAGGTGGAATACCGGGCCTAGGTGTACAAAAGTGACTTTGTTTGGGCAGGATGGAGATAGGTTCCCGTCCCTCTTTCCTAGAGAAGTTCCGCAGAGTTCATTTCCCTTCAGTCCCCCAGGGGTCTAGGTGATCCTTCCCGTCACTCCAGTTCCTGGTCCCGTTTGTAGTTTGTAGGTAGTGTTAGAGATAGTTGTGGTTTGTGTGTAAAATGGCTGAGGTTGGTAAGGTCACCATCAAGGACCTCATGTTGGAGGAAGAGGTCAGAGGTAAACTAGAGAGATGGGTGTTGAGTAAGGGGAAATGCCCCTGGAAGGACACCATCTTCCAGACGGCCAATCCCTTTGCCACATTCCATGAAGCGTACACCCTGGCACGTAAATCAAAGAACCCATTCAGGCCGTCTAAGGACGCTTTGGCCGCTTGGGGACTTTGGCTTACGGCCAGAGATGCTAGTAGTGCCCTGGTAGAGACCAGAGAGAAATTAGCGAGCGTAGAAGAGGAGAATGCCCGGCTCCAGGCCGAGGTCGAAATGCTGCACGTGGATAAGGTAACTTTTGCGTCCGTAGCGCAGGCATCCGCACAGAAGCTTAGCAACATCACGGTAGTGGCGCAAACTTGGGAGGAGAAAGCCCACGCCTTAGAGGCTGAGCTGGATCATGCCCGGTCTGCGGCCAAGTTCACGGTGGGGCAAGTAAGAGAACAGCAGGAGGCTGTTAGCCATGTAGCTTGCCAAAAACAGATAGCTGCGCTGGAGAGCCTGCTCCAAACATGCAAAGCCTTAATTTTGGCTGTGTGCCCGGAGCTGCTCCCAATGTTTGTGGAGGACTTTTCTGCGGAGGCACTGCCACAGGATGCTCAGGCAACCGTTCCCCAGAATCCAGACTGGAGCGACCCTAAGGTCCCAGTCCACCCGTAGAGACACGGTCCATGACAAGACGGACCACCTCCCTTGGAGAAGGCAGTTCAGATAGGCAAGAGACGCAGGAGACGCAGGTCACCGAGACTAGGGTCCCCTGGTGTGCTACTGAGGCCAAAGCCATAGCAGACCAGTTAGGTCCATTGAACAGAACCACCGGGATCATGTGGTTGAACGCGGTGATACACTCTCACCCAACAGCCAATGGTCAGGACCTGACTCAGTTGGCTTGGCTTTGTATGTTCCCCTCCAAGCTCCCGACTCTTGAATCAGCCGTGGTGGCTCGAGGCCTGGTTAGGCTCGAGGCCCATGACTGGATGAGAGAGATAGTGAGGATTTTGTGGCCCGGACAGAGTGTGAGTGTGCTCTACGTCATGGAGCAGCAGGGTCCTCATGAGAACCCTGAGGCTTACGTGGCACGGAAGCAGCTCCTCGCCATTCTGGCCGAGAAGGTCCCCTTGACGCCCCGTGGTAACGGCCTCAAGTTTAAGACGCTCTTGTATGGAGGTCTTAACCACGAGACCAAGATGGCTTTAGGTTTGGTGGATCCAGCCACCACCAACTGGGAAGAGTTGGGGAACAACCTCCGGCGGGTCTCTGACCTGCTCCGCGAAGCAGGATCCTTAAGACCTCCCCCCAAGACGCATAGGAAGGACCCCGGAAATTGGGAACCTATAGCCGAGGTTACCTACTCGAACTATGGGCCCCATTCCCAGCATAGGAAAATGGCTCCGAATTCCATTCTGCGAGGGAATTGGAACTCGTGACTGCCACCCAGACAGGAGAACAGGCAGTGGCAGGGACGGGATTTCCGCAGCCAGCCCGGCAAAGCAGGAAGTCCCCCACAGCAGCCAACTGCCCCCAAACAGCCCTCTGACTCGGGCTCTCCCTGGGAGACATCTGGTGGGTATGATCCCACGGCCCAGACATACTCCTCGGACAGAGTAAGGGTCTGGGGCATGCTCAGAAGGTTGGGGCTGGACGTGAGCCAGTTCGATAAGCGGCCAACATCGGAGCTTTTGGAAACTCTAGATAAGCAGCTTCAGGTGGGAAGTAAACAGCCAGTCCAGGCCGTGACCGACAGCCCAGCCCCGGCTGGATACTACCCTAACCTGGATCTGCAAGCATAGAGGTGCCCTCGGTCCGTTTGTTCAGTATCAGAACTGAGGCCAGTCCTTTCACAGAAAAACCTTTTCCTGGATCTCTACCACCTCAAGCTTTGTTTAGCAGCCCACTTCCTTTAACCACAGAGTGGTGAACAAAAACTGTTGCAATTATTAAACAATTAGAAGCCAGAAATCCTTGGTGATCTACTGCAAGTCACCCAAAGATTTACCAGTACATCCCAATCTATCTTTGACCCACTGGTGGTTTGTAAATCAAAGGGGGGGCACCTCCTCCTGTCATTTCAGGGGTAAGTGTTGCCTCTGTTTGGAACACATACTGCCCCAGTTTTTGCCACCGGGTACTGTCTGGTACTCATGCTCATACACAAGCTGGGATGTTTCTAGCAAACCTGGAAAATAACATTGGGGAAAATATTAAATGCAATAAAATGAAAGTGATCAAAAGACTGAAAAGGCGAGATGCTGACATGAAAATATAATTGTACTTCCCTTCTGTCAAATTGTTTGTAACTCCTTTTCCAAACTCATCTGGACATTGAAGTAGTTCTAATGCTCCAGTTCTAAAATGTGAACTTCATGCTTTCTAAGTAGGCAACTGCATTACTCAAAGTAAGTCAGAAAACTGATTGTGGTTACTTGCTATTCAGACACTGTATATTTGAGAGGTACTTTCATCCTTGTTGCTTCTAGAGATGGCCATGGATAAATATTACTAGACAAACTCCAGAGTTGTATCTTAAAACAAAAATAGATGATGCTGGGCCTTACTACAGATTAAAGTTCTGCAAAGTATATTAAGATGCACTTTCATTGCTTATTTAAGCACGAGTTTTTATGGACATAAACCCAGTTTATATGCATGAAAGCTTATGCTAAATTGAAAACCAGTTATTCTTAAAGGTGCTGTTACATTCCTTTCCCCACCTTCATCTCCTTTCTTCTTTTTTATGCCACAGGAGACTAACACAGCTACTTCTTTAAAATCTATTTCACTGCTTAGTAGCTCAGATGAAAGATGCTGGGGCTTATTTTAAAAACATATACCTTGACCTTGGATTCCTCCTAATTCACCAGATATGAGGAGCCTGGATGTTGGTCAAGGAAGGCAGTCTGCATGCAGATAGTAGTACTGACAGTGGACTTCAAAACTGATAACGTATTTTTGCAACAGACAGCAAGCTGAAATTTATCCATTTCAGGACACTGATTTCTAGAAAAACCTGAGACAACTTTTTCTGTAAGTTAGTAAAAATGGAAGATAAGATATTTAATTACTGCAAATTTATCCTTTCATTGTCTCACTCTGGTCACCTCACATCAATCCAGCACTCTCCTGCCAAAATTATTCAAATCTCATGGATAAAATCATAGCAGATTGGCTTTTGTTCTTTTCCCAGATGCAGCATGCCCTCATCCTTTTCTTTACCTTCAAAGCCCTTCATACATTTTCCTCTCCTTACTTCTGTTGCTTTCATACCCCAATACAGTGGTTCTTAACCTTTTCTTTACTGGGGACCCCCTATGAAAATAATTTGCTGCTGGGGGCTTAACTCAAGATTTAAATATTTAAATCTAAATATTCAAATAGTTATTTAAATAAATATTAAATAAATATCTATTAAAGGTTTCTGGAGACTAGGATTCAAATCTGTGCTCAAGCACTGGGTGACATTGGTTAGGTAGATATTTATTGTGCAGTCACAGACCCAATAAAAGGGGTGGCCTTGGGCACGTTGCATTCTCTCTGCCTCAGAAGAAGGCAAAGGCAAAACCCCTCTGAAAAAATCTTGCCAAAACAACTCTGCAACAGGTTCATCTTAGGGTTGCAATAAGTCAGAAGTGACTTGAAGGCACATAACAAAAAAGTGCTGCTGACAGGGGGAGGTTCTTTCTAGCCATCATGTCTCCCTCTCTCTCCCCTTTGAAAACTGACTGATGGTGACCCTAAAGCAAACCTATCATGGGGGCTTCCTTGGCAACATGTGTTGCCTTTGTCTTTTTCTAAAGCTGAGAGAATGTGACCTGCCTAAGATCATCCAGTGGGTTTCCATGGCCAAGTAGGGATTGAAACCCTGGTCTCCAGAATCATAATTTGGGCACGTGCACATACCTGCCGCAGTTCTCCTTTTGTCAGGGACATGGCAGCAGGAAGGTGCAGGTGCCAAAACTGTGCCCTCATTTGCAAATGAGGGAGCAGTTTGGGCACACACACATGCCTGCTGGTGCACTCATCAGGGGTGTGGGAGCCAAGGGACACAGTGGCTCCCTGTGTCCCTTGACCCAAACTGCTTCTGCATCCCTGTTGCTGCCACTGCTGTTTGCGCCCAGCAGCAGGGCTCCATGGACCCCAGGTTAAGAACCACTGTCTTAACAAATCTCTGCCTGTGACCTTCACGCCTCCACTATCTTCAACCATCCAAAGGGCACTCATTTCCTCAGGTGTTCCCTTTTCCCCAGCTGCTCCTTATGTATTCATTTCTCTTCCAAAACATTTTTGTGATGCCAGTTATCTTCAAATCTGTTTCGAAAAACAGAACTTGGTATAACTGTTATTGAATCACAACTCTACCAGCATAGCCAAGTAAAACTCTGCTCAAAACCTACTTCTTTAGCAAACTCTTACTCCTTATTCTGTAAGCTTAAGCACATGCAATAATAATAAATAATAACAACAACAACAACAATAAAGCACCTGGCTACCTGAAATGAACACATCTTTTCTTCTTGTTGTCTCTGCAGAACCCCGTCAGGACAGACCCTTCTCCTCTTTTATTTTGTAAAACACTATATTCAATGTACACAGATAGTGTACCAGTAGTGGCAATACTAATTACAGTTGTGAATTATCCTATAGCTAAAGCGTTCAGGGTCTTTGGTCTCAGTACATAAATATAAATTAAAATATCATACCACCAACAGAAACTATTCAAATATAGGTTTTTAAAGAATCGAATGGGAACCACATATACAGTTCAAAACGGCTGGTTTTAAAACCATGAAATTCTAGAGAACAGAATAAAACCCAACAAAGTCTAGAAAATGATTACGATTACAGCCAAGTATACTAAAATATGCAAAAATGGAACAGAAAGGAGGCTGGATGCTCTCAGTTCCCATGCAGACAACAGAGCTCTTGGCAAGATGAGCTGAAGCTCAGGCCATTTCCACACTAGACTGTTATAGTACTATTATTCCACTTTCAACATCCTACGGAATCCTGGGGTTTGCAGGCCCCGCCCTAAACTGCAAACCCCAGGATTCCATAGAATGTTGAAAGTGGAATAATAGCCCTACAACAGTCTAGTGCGGAAATGGCCCCGTGAGGGGGCCAGGGTGAACCAGTTTGACCCTCACGCAGAGCCAGCAGCACCTCCAAAGCCAGGACTTCAACCCCTCGCTCCTTTTTCTCTCCTCGCCTTGCCAAACTGCCGCTGTCATCCTCCCAGCTCCCCTTTTTTCCCTACACACGCGCGCGCGCGCACCCGAGCGCGCGAGCCCTGTTGTTTGTCCCAGCGATTCTGGGAGCACGTGGCCAGTCCGTGAAGCGCCGGGCCTGCCCGCCTGGGTCGCTGGTTGGCTAGAACACTGTTGGCGGGTTGATTGGCGGACAAAGAAAAAGAGAGAGAGAGAGAGAGAGAGAGATCCCCTTTGGTTGTCACTAGGCAGCCAGTTCGCCTTTCCTAGGGAAGCGGGCGGGTGGGCGCGCGCGCGCGCGCACGGTTGCTTGGAAACAGGGGCGCGCGGGGAAAGGAAAGGGAGGGGGAAGAGGTGTCTCTGTGTGTGGGGGAAGTGTTACGTGGTGACGTTAATTCTATATGAGCGCGAGCGGCGGGAGCTTGGGTCTTTTTACCGCCAGCCGCGCGGCGCTCCTTCCTCGCTCCTGAGTCACTGCGCGAGAGAGAGAGAGAGAGGGAGAGCCGGCCTCGCACAGGTAAAGAGGATCAGGGCGCGTGGCGGCGGTGGCTGCGGAGGAGGGTGGGACCATCTGAGATGGCGGCGGCGGCGGCGGCAGCGGCAGCGGGAGCGACGATGGTAGACGAGGCAGGGAGGAGGGAGCCCTCAGCTCTGTGCTTGGGGGAAGCCTGACGCGCCTTCTGGCTAGGGAGGGGGGATGAAGAAAGCGGGCAAAGGCGCTGTCCTTCCCTCCGTCTGGAGGGCTGGAGCGGTGGCCGTTCGACGAGCGGTGTTGGGGAGTGTGTGGGGGCACCGTATAAAGGCCACTTCCCCTTCCTTTTCTCAGGTCACTTTTGCCTCAGGGGCGTGAGGTAGTGGCCAGCTGGCTAGCTCTGGCTTGGTCCGGCCTAGTCTGGCCGGCTGAAGCCGCCGACAAGCACGTGGGGACGAGTCGGGTCTGGACGGCCTCCGCCTCTCTTCTCCGCGCCCCCGCTTCCCCTCCTCGGCTCAGCGTACATGGCGGTGCCTGGGCTAAAAGTGCCGGGGTGGGCTGAGAAGGTGGTTTAAGAGGCGCTAACGGGGTAAAGGCTAAATAACCCTCGCTGCCAGGGAGGTTGGGCGAGCGGGGGCGAAAGGACGGTCCGACAGACCTTGTTATCTGCTAAGTTTTGGGGTCTTGCACCAAGGCGGGGGGGGGAGAGCAGGGCGCCTCTGTTTGGCGGAGCTTGGAGGTTGCAGGTTGTGGCGGGAAGGCTTAGACTTTATCCAGGCTCCCTGTTCACTCTCAGCGGGAAAAAACAAGACCCGATCGGTTTTCAGAAGCTTTTATGGTGTGTTGTGAATCTAACAGGGTTGTGTCTACAGGTAATAAAAAAAGACCTCTGGCCTCCTTTTCCTTCGTTATGCCCGGAGATGCTGTTGATTCTAGGAGACGGAAAGCTTTGTTAAGCCAGTGGCAGCTATTTTGGGGGAGGGGTCTAGAAAAGAGGGGAAAAACGTTCCACTCCTTTTTTTTGAGGGTTCAGTAAGCCGAACAAACATGGACTATTTCTGGCTTGCTGCGTTGATGTGGCAGTGCTAAATCATTCCAAATGTACTTTGTTAGTGTTAAGAGGTGCCACAGCTCTCTTCGGGTTTTTTTTTTTTTTTAGAGATCAGGTTACAGTTGCTGTATTTCAACTGAGAAGGAAAAAACTCCATGATGCTGGAAATTTCAGAGGGAAATGAGGATAGTTGCAAGTGTCAGGAAGTATTGTTGCCTGTTTAGTTTATTTGGCTTTCCACTGATAAATAGAACACTCAGATGTGTGGTGTCTGGCCCCAAGTGGGCCACATTAACAGCATGGTCACTGTGTGTGTTTTATGTGTAATGTAGACACCAAGGGGTAGATATGAGGAGGTACAGACAAGTCCAGTAAAATATTAGAAAAAGAATTCATGTTGTAGGTGGAATAGTGATGGGTCATAGTCTAAAAAGACTCCTGTAATCTGCTTGAAGGAGGAAGGATTTATTGCAGAACTAGGATTTTCAAGGCATGGTTGCCTTCTGCACATGCTTATTTAAAATTCTGCAGTGGTGAAGATGATCAGATAAGTGCTGAGAAGGCCCCTAACACACTGATACAACAACCTGAAGTTGCTCTGGAATAAATATTAATCAGATGTTAAGTTTACGTGAAATTCTTAGGGAAATGTTTGTCCCAGACATACTGTGGTTAAGAGAACCTCTGACAAAGAAGCTCTTTTTAACAAAAGCTGTTTATGCCTTCTCAGCCCTGCCCTCATCCTCTGACTAGCTTCATTTTTTTTAGCAGCATCAGCATTGGGAGGCAGATTAAGAAGGACTGAAGAAAGGGAGACTTATGGTGTTGGTTCGCAGCTTCATGTCTGGAATAAATAAAGCAATAAAGCTTGAACTGGGTGAAAATAACATTCTTATTTAGCAATTCTGCTGTATGCATGTGCATCTGTTTATAAACAAGGTAAATAGGAGCTACCCCAGAAATCCATTATTGACCATGCGTTAAGAGCAAAATAGAAAGAAGAGGGGAAAGTAGTTAAGCCCGTCTCACCAGCTATCCCTAGCATGTGTTTTTTTAAAAAAATCTGAAGTTGGAAAATGGAAATTGTAAGAAAAGTGGGACTAGTGAAGGAAAAAAAATCACTATATGCATTTTGGAAGAAGCTTTCGAGCAGTATGCAGAAAGTTTGCAATGATTTTGTTAAGTTATGCAAGGCTTACCAGACTGGTTGTTTCATCTCACATGTGCTTAATTGTTAGTTTTGGGTAAAAAGTTTTCTGGAACATGTTGAACTGATCTTCTTTGTGATATAGGATCCTATCCCTTTTCTTTCCATGTTATTTCTCTCTCTGACACCAAATTTTCTGTTAAAAGAAATAATGCCTAGGAGCACGTCTCATTAACCAAGGTATAACTTTATTTGCTTTTGAAGTTCTTAATCTTTTTAATAAAAAGTAGCTAATTTGGAGATTTTTTATGACAAATGGGGAATTGTAATGTTTGGGAGTATCGTATGTAGTTTACATATTATAGACCATACTTAGTTAGCTTCAGAAACTACTAGTACTGTGAATAAAAAAAAATACAGTGGATGTATTCAGTATTTTACTCCCTAATGCATTATTTGGTAGGAAAAAAAGGTGGAAGAAGCACTACAAAAATCAAGGAGGGAAGATGTGAACCTCTAGATCCTTGAATGCCTGCATCTGCTTAGTGTGATTGCATGATAAAAGCCTCATCTCAGAACACCCTGCATATTTTTGTGTATTTCCATTAATGTAAAATATTGAAGTCTCTACTGCTATAAGGTTTGCAGCAATATAATGCTGTAAAAGTTTGCAATAGTATTCTGAAAGCTTCATGAAAGTACTGTGGTTTTTAGTATTTGCAATAACATTTTTTTGACCCCAGGTGATACCAGATAGTGATTTGTGAATAGGAAGATTGTTGTAATGGCCAGCATGTTAGAAACATATTTTAAATATTCAGGAAGTAAATGCTGGACACCAAAAAAGGACTTAGGCTGAAAGCAGTGTTCAAAATATCTATATCACGGGTTGTTCAAGATATTCATGTATGCTGAAACCTGTGTTAAAAGAATGATATATGTACTGAAAACAGTTTGGGTTTGATAATAGTCCACTGTGGATGCAGTCCCAAGGAGTCAAGTGATCTTCACAGAACATGAAACAGCTCTGTTCCTTTTCCTCAGTATGTACATGGGCAAGCTTCATGAATTTGAACTGATGGGAAATGGAAGGCTCTCAGTGTTCATTACTTACAGAGGAAAGTGTGGAGCTTTCTGAACAAAGAAGCACTGCCATAGGCCTCTGTTTACTGTAATAGATGCCTACAGGGCCTACATAGATTGTGCATGTGCAGTAGCGAATTAGGGCTCTTAAACACCAGAGGAATCTTTCTGCATGTGAGCACTTACCTGTGATGTGCCACTTTCAATACTGTTTCTTCTCTTGTGTGAGTACTTGTTCACATGTCCTACTTTTTCATATCTTCAGGCAATGTTTATTTCTTCATTAAAAAATATGTTTACACTGGATATGTGACTAATTGTGCCTTACCCTGGAAATGTGGGCATTTGTAAATGAATAAAAATTCTTAAGTTTGGCAAGGTAACTGCTTGGAACTGCAAGAAGAGGGCTTTTATTGTGTCTTCCAAACAGTTCATAGAAAATTAACTGCAGTTAGGAACTAGATAATGAAACAGGATTTAATAGTTTGATCATCCCACATTTTCAGTGTGGACATAGCATGTTGAAAAAGGGTACCTCTGATAGTAGGTAACAAATTTTCTTTCTAGTGTTGAGAACAAAGCTACCAGTTTTATGGCTGTCCTGCCTATAGCTTTTGTAGGATGTTCTTGTCTTCAAACCCTGATTTTTCTTTATTTCTTATAACAGTTACTTTATAATCAGAGTAATATCAGATCTGTCTTGAAGACTCTTTTGTGCCCTGGTGGCACAACACAGTATTACTACTCCATCTATTTTCCAGTATTTTTATTTACTAGTTGGGTTAACATTTCTCTTACCCTTGTGATACTTTTCAGAGTGCACTTGAGTTCTGAAAAATAAGAGTTTACTTTTTACTTCATCCTTTTTTACTGAATGCATTGACAAAAACTTGCTTTTTGTGAGTAAGGAATGTATGAACTGCAACCAAAGTTGTTGAGTTTATCATCTAACATTGTCTTGGAAAATGGCTAGAGGCAAAATAGGCAAAAGAGTTTGGATGCCTTTTTCTTTTGATATAGGTTCTCTTGAATATTAGCAAAGACTGTTAGCACACTGGAAGGTTGAGGTGGAAGAATTAGAAGCATGCTATTTATGGGTTACATGTGTTGGAGGCCTGGGTTGTGGGGCTGATTTGGTGAATCAAGGAGAGGTCCAGAAACAAAGTTCTAGACATTGTACAACATGAAACAGTGTAGTATATGGCTGTTTTGTGTTTGTTTGTTGGTCAGATGAGTGGAAGGATTCCTAACCCAATCTTGCAGATGTGCAAGATTGGCCTGAATAGTATACTGAATGAACTGTATACTCCATAGTACCCCATACTAGACAGCTTATTTTGAGTGCATGATACTCCTTTCCTAAACATTGGTATAGTGGTTACAGTGTTTGCATCAACATCCAGATCTACTCTTAGGGTTTTTTTAATGGAATCTATTATATCATAGAAATTTGCAGAGCACTTTGTGTTGAGATTTACATACTGTTTTTATGCCCATTAGATTTGTAAACCACTCATGAGAGCATGGCCAGTTGGGTAGTATATAAACATTTAAAACAGTGTTTTTTTTCCATCAATTTGTTTTCATCAGCAAGAATGCTAATAGTTTTCGTTTTCACCTTTCTCTCTTTGCTAACTGGGACAAATTAGTCTTGGGCTTTTTAGGGTAAAACAGCCTATATGCCCATTTTTGGTGTGTAACTGTTATGAGTGTATGTTATATGTTAACTTTGTCATATTTAAATCCTTTGTATTCTTAAAATAGTAAATAAATTTGTAGTTTTGCAAAGTGTGTATTTCAAATTTCCTGAAGAATTTTAGAAACAAGTCATTTTCTTTCATTGCTTCAGAAACTAATGTTTTAAGATTTTTAGAGTTGTTAGCACTGTTTTAAGTTTGGATGGTATTTTTTGTTGGTGTATAATCTAACATTGCTAACAGAAAGACTTGTAAAAAGTTTAAGTTGAGTCTACTTCAATAAATAGCTATACATATGAATAGTATGGAATATAGTGGGCCTGTAGTATGTGTAAGAGATTGGTTGCAGAACTCCTTGTGAATACCAAAAATTGTGCATCTTCAAGTCTCTTGGCACAGGGCAGCAGCAATTGCTGCAGCCATATCCCTGCCGAAGCCCTATGGCAGGGAGCAGGTCTTGGAGGAAGTTGCTCCCCGGCCTGCGATGGCTGGCAGTGGTCCTGATCCCACTTGCTTGATCACAATCTGGGTCAGAATGAGGCCCTCAATCATTGCAGGTCAGGCAGTACCTGCCATTTCACAAATTCGCATCTCATTTGTCTTGGCCTTCCTGCTCTTGAAGCTTGGGCTGATTCCTAGAAATGCAGGAATGTGTGAAACGGTGAGAATTCACACCTCCTACCATTTCACTGGTTCTCCTGTTTTGCAAACAACCATTCATTTTGGAATGAGCCTGTTGAACAGAATGGGGCTTGCTTCTTAGTCAACCTGAATAGAATTAGATTAAACTGCAAGCAAGCAACCAGGATCAGGACAGCTGCCCCTACCAGGCATCACATGGTAGGGAGTAGCTTCCTCCTGGATGTGCTGTCCACCCTGCAGTGGCTGAGGGCTTCGTTCTGATCCTGATTGCTTGCAAGCAGTTTTTAAAATACTTAAAATATTTTTCTGTTTTCTCCTCATGTAAGGTTGAATTTGCAAATGCTGAGCTTGCAAATAACACAGGCATGCTGTTTATTCTCTTGATATTGCTATTTTTTTCTGTATATATCCTACTATGACCAGTATTAGTGGTGGAAGTGTACTTGGTACAGACTAGAAGCTGGTAATTCAGATTTTTATTATGTAAGAGCTTAGAATTTACTACCTTAATGGCTAGCTGATATATTTAACAGTTTTGAAAGATATTACTAGACGCATTGAACAACTTCATGCCTGATTACCCTGTATGGTCAGCCGAATGTGCAGCCATATCTCTTGTTCAATTGACTGCACTCAGCTTGTCTTTCATGCCCTTCTAGACTGGAAACCATAGGATTCATAAGAAGTTTTTTTTAATGTCTTCTGCACAGAAAAATGTTCAGATAAATATGGTTCTTGCTTTAAATTTTAGAGCTAAGGAATAGGTATAATATTTAGGTGAATTATCTATTTTTACCAAGTTGAAATCAACATAATAATGCCAAGGCCTGATTATTATTCTTTGGGTTTTGTTTGGAATAGATCAACTTCTGTAGATCACTCTCTCTCTAAAAATCAAACTTTTGCTAGGATCTGTTTTTGTAAAAGGTTGCTCTTTCTTACTTTTGGCAGAGTGAGGTACGCAAGGAATCACAGCAAAGGCAGATAAAATATCATTTTTATTAAGAGTATTGGTCTTGCTTTGTAAGTGTTCTCAGAGCATGTGCAGTGTAATACTAACTCAAAGATAGCCCAACTGGAGTGGGTTTAGGGTGAGGCATAAGGCACTTGTGCTAGCTGAACTGGCCCTTAGCTGGTTGAACTCTTCTTATGCTGGCGTAACTCACTTGTGCTGGCTGATCCCAGAGATCAGCTAACTGAGAGAACAGCTGGTACAAAGTCTGAGATTAAGGCTGAAGGGCCAAAAAAGGGGCAGAGCAGGGGAGCATCTTAGTTACACCCTATCCAAAACATCACTCAGTTCAGAGATTCAGCTGCTGTGCTGGTACAAAGTTAGGCCAACGTTAGAGTTGGCCTAAGTTGTTTACACATGGAAACCAATTCTTGGGTCCCAGTCCATCATCCAGAGCCACACCTATCCTGGAAGGACTGTGGTTTGGATTCAGCACATATTCAACCAGCCTACTGTTGGCTCAGCTGGCTTGTTGGCCCTCTTGGTGAGTTAGGATTGCACTGTTAGTTTATGCATACATTTCCTGTTTGGGGTTGAGTTCTGTGAAAAAGTACTCAGGTTTTCCATGAAAGCTATTGATACACAGTGTATATTGGCTGGCACCCATGAGCTTATCAAGAACTCTCAGCCACAGTTTGTGCGTTATATTAATTAAAATGCATGTTCTATTTCTTCAAAACAAAAGTACACATTCTGCATGAATTTGCAGCAAGGGTCATGAACTGAGTATATGCTGGCATTTGGCTTGCTGGTAGTTGTTTCTGTCAGTTGAGAAGTCAGGATTAAGATGAGCTGGTTACAGAACTGAGGACTTGCTGTAAACTTCCTTTGCATTATATCCGTTTTTGCTTACATTTTCACTAATATAGAAGTACTTCTGTAACTACTTTGCTATTTTGCTTGTTCTCCAAGCTTAATTGTGCTTAAGATATACTTGAACTTTGGCATTGGACTTTATGTGAATCATAGAATCATAGAAATGTAGAGTTGGAAGAGACCACACGGGCCATCCAGTCCAACCCCCTGCCATGCAGGAACACCCTCAAAGCACTGCCGACAGATGGCCATCCAGCCTCTGCTTAAAAACCTCCAAAGAAGGAGACTCCACCACACTCCGAGGCAGCATATTCCACTGCCGGACAGCCCTGACTGTCAGGAAGTTCTTCCTGAGGTTCAGGTGGAATCTTCTTTCCTGTAGCTTGAATCCATTGCTCCTTGTTCTGGTCTCTGGAGCAGCAGAAAACAAGCCCTCTCCTTTTTCTACATGGCATCCCTTCAAATATTTAAACATGGCTATCGTGTTTTAGAACTGTCACCCTATTTTGGTGACAGTTCTAAGCAAACTAGAAGATGGCACTACCCAGTGATACTTCAGAGTGAGCCCTGATATTGTCTCTGTGTCTTGCTGCTTGATGCCAGCTCTGAGGAAGAGGAAAGCTGTTCTAGAATCTTAAATGAAGGTCTCTTGAATATCACTGCTGATGTCATCCTAATGCTGGGGTGAAAATATTAGATTGAGACTTCTGGTAAAAAATTCCAATAAGCTATTACATGTCTTACTCTGTAGTGCATAAAGGTAGAAGGAATGCGCTAGTGAACATGTTTTAGGCTTTAAGGTGCTGCAAGACTCTTTGTTTCCCCCCCAAAATTACCCATGGTAGTCTCTAACATTGTTCTCTTATTCCCATGGTATGTTGTATTCTAGGGACTGGTAAATATTTGTGTCCATTGGCTACCATTGTTTCTTCCTGGAAGCTCTTCAGGGATCAGCAGATGATGGCTCTTGGACTGTAACTGGTCCATGGACAAGCAATTTGAGTAACACTATAGTATATAACTAGACAGTGAAATATAATGTCAAATGTGTTTGCAGATAAAATGGAATGATTGCTATAGAAGAGGCTTTTGTCACATGTACAGAACAGTCTTAATCAAATCTTTCTTCAGATTTCTCTACCTGATGAAATTTAGGCCAATGAATTTTGGGGGTTACAGATTTCCTTTATACCACAGTCTCTCAACATTTATGTCTCCTGGACACATGTGGAATTTTGGTAGCGTTGTAGTTGCTCTCACAAAATGGTTGCTGTGGTGGGATATGCCATTATGGGTGAGTGGCTAGTCTAATTCTTGCAGCTACCTACAGATAAACTTGCTCAATAAGCTAGAAGGCAGAAACCTGGGGTATTTTATGAATGAACTCATTTTCTGGTTCATTACCCATTTTGCACAGAGCAAACTCTTGAGGCTCAGAGCCCAGTAACAAGACAAAATTGGGATTTCAGCGCCAAATGCCAAATTACACTTTTGCTTCCACAAAAAGCAATAAAATACCAACTTCAGAGCAGGCAAACTGGTGATGGTGAGACAAACTCAGGTGAGTCAGTCACCTACACCAAATCTTTCTACCAGGATGAACACAGCATATATCTTCCCCCCTTCGCTGCAAAAAAAAAACACAAGCAGGTAAAACACGCAAATGGTGTGAGCACAAATACAATCCTAGCAAACACAGATGAAGTTGCCTCAACTACCCCCAGCATGTTTAAAATGAAAAACATACATCTGTGATTTTGGCCACCAAAATGGAAACAAAAGGAGAGTGGATCTGGACTAAAAAGAATAATGTCTGGATGTATTTTGGATGAAGGTTTCAGGCGGTTTGTAGGAGATTCAAAATGTATTTTTTGTTTTGTTTTTACTTATGCAAGAGTTACCTGACTTGTTTGTTTCATTTCACCTGTGCATATTATTTATTTTGAATGAAAAGGTGGCTGAAGCAAGGTCAACTGCTTTTCTTTTTTGTAATGTAGGAAACTTTCTCTGTTTTTTCCATGCTGTTTCTGCCTCTGGTACCAGATTTTGTGTTAAAGTAGTAATGCCCAGAAATGCATACACTTCATTAACTGAAGTATATATGTATTTGTATTTGTATTTTCCATATCAGGTATGGAACCCAGATATGGCACAACAATTGATGGGCATTTATATGGGGAAAACAAACTGGTTTGGGAGTACTACCATGAGGATATAGCTAGTATGTGTCAGAAAGTATACCCAGAGTAAAAACATAACACAGTCATCCCTCCACATACACTAGGTTTAGGGACACAGGACCCCCATGAAAGTGAAAAAACTGTGAATACCTCTAGGCCCTCTCAAACCATATTTAACACACCAAAAAAACATGATTACCGTATTCAACCCACCATGGATTCCTTTGAGGCATCTGGGTTCCTTCACAAGGGAGAAATAGGTGGCTGGTGTGATAGATGCTGCTGCTGTGATTGAGGAACAACTGATAATGCAGGAGGCCGAGCCAGTGAGTGAGCAAGTCAACCTGCAAACATCGCATGCACTGGAAAGTCAAACAGAGACAGAGTTCCCCAGCCAGCTAATGATGGAGAAGGAACCAGCAGTGATGCAGAGGAGTTGCAGCCAGCTGTGCCCATCAGCCCTCAATCACGCAGAAGGCTGAAACGAGCTCCTCAGAGGGAGGCTGCATGGACTAGGCTGAGGAAACAATAACGAGCAGCACCTGGTCACAGTGGCTATTTAAGTCTGTTGGCGTGGCTGCTCCTTGCTTGCAGCAAGTTATTAGCAAGCCCTCATGACTTTTGTGTCTCCTGCTCCCTGAAACCCTCTGGATGGATGTCTGCCTCCTGAACCTTTGGACTGGACTTTGACCTGGCTTGGCTTGTGTTTTCCTGGCATTTGGTATATTCAGACTCTCCCTGAAAGTATTCCTGACCTTCCTCCTCCCTTGCTGGCTGTGGTGGGGCAGGGAGAGATTCCTGACAGCTGGTGGGGCTTACTGCCACCACCAGTGCTGCCCCATACCATTTTTAATAGGGACCTACAAGCCTTGTTCACAGTTTCTCAGTCTCATGAGGCTTGCAGTCCCTATTAAAAATGGCATAGAAAGGCAACATGGGTGAGAGCAGGTAATCTGTGAATGATCAAATCCACAAAAGTGAAACCCACAAATGTGGAGGGCTGACTGTAGTCTGAAATTGGTAGAAGGAGGATTCAGGAGGCTGCACTTTTAATAGTAACAACTTTTAATAGTTGTCACCAGGTGGGTTAAATGTTGCAGGTCACATGTTGTTTTTTGTCTCTTAATTGAGTATTACTAAATTTAATTATGAAAGAGATTTTGGAGTAACTAATAGAGATAGTGTGTGTAGAACTTGAGAGCCCACCCCCAGAAAATGATTCAGAAGTAGTAAAATGGTAATAACCAGATCCAGTTCTATATCATGATCTTCTTTATTGAATATAGTACATATCAGATGTGCTTTTGTTCAGTCACTAGTTTAACGCATTTGAGTAACAGCACATTTTGATGGCAGCAATTAATTTGAAAGATAAATTAATGTGAAGAAATTTTGCTGATTTGGACTATAAAAGTCACTTCTTTGGGGAGCTGATTACCATAAAGACCTGTTTGGAAGCACACCTTTTAAAATATGATTATCAGAAGAAGACCAACTGTGCAAAGGGAAAGTGTTCAAACAAGTAAAGTTCAGTATTAAAAACCTGCTTGTTTTTGGTTCTGGGTTTTTTTGGTTGAATGTTCATGACATTATGCATGGTAATAGGAAAAACTCTAGTATCAAGCAATAGTCAAACAGGCTTTTAAAATAATTTATGTTCATGCACTTTTCAATTTTGCCCATCCGAACAGAAAATAAATTCATCCTAGGTTTGTTGGAACTTTGTGTTGAAATAGTGAACCTTACATATGATGGTGAAAAAGTAAAGGAGGTTGTTCAAATTACTTGACAATAGCACATAAACTTGAGCTTTGGTTTAGAAGACAAATTCTAAGAAAGTACAGAAATTTGATGCTTCTTGGAAAAATGGAGCCATGCCAGATCTGATGAACATTCCTAGGAACATTGCTGAATATATAGCAAGCAGCTCTACTCTCTGCTTATAGGTATTAGCTTTGGTTGTTATGATGTCTTCAAGATTTTAAGCAAACTAGAAGAATGCATAGTGCACTCCAGTGAAAATTAGTGCCCCATTTGATGTTCTGGGCTTTTCAGAGGAAAATGTTGTCTCATTTATTAGATACTAAAGTGGTATGTAGATGTAATAAGGTAGGGATCTGTTGGGAGGGACAAGAGAATGGAATGCTGGGAGTGAGTGATTGGTGGAATATCTAAGGGAATTTTGAAAAGGCTGTGGTGTGACGTTTGAGCGGGGGACGAAAGAGTAGTCTGTTAGAACTAGGGATAGGTTAGAGTGGAATTTAGGGTCTGAGTAGTTAGGAAAGTTAGAGCCAGGGTCAGAATTAGTTAGGAGATGAGTGTGGGAGAAAATACAGGAGATATGATTTAGATGTATTAAACTGATGTTATATTCAATTTCTATTCAATAAATCATTTTTGTATTATATGCTTTTGCTTCTGGCAGCGTTACATGTTGGAAAGTTGAGTGCAGACACAGTGCGTGTGGAGGCAGCAGAATAATAAAGAGAGGTGGTGTGTGGTAGGGATAGAAAACAAAATCTCCCAGAGGAACCAAAAGGTTGGTAGCCAAAGTGGTGACAGGAGGAGATCCTTACGTTGGTGATAGTGGTTGGGATAAATGGAAGCCCTCGAGTTTGTTGAAGTGGTGGCAGCAGAGGGGTAGGCAGAATGCCACATCCCTATTAGTGAGTCCATTTCTTCAAGTGCTCATTTACCTCAGCAGCATGGAACAACTCATGCCTTGAGATCATACTGGTTGTACTGTTTAAGCTTCAAGTACAACCTGTGTTTGTAATGTCAGAGCCACCTGTATCATGTGTCACTGTTGCTTGGAGACCTTATAGTTGGTATTGAAATTATCATGCCAGGGGATTGGACATGACAGTTTAAAGTGGTGAATAACTTGCCTTATTTGAAATAATAAAGGTGTAGAACAATTCAAAATTTGTGTTGAATATAGTGAAAACTGTCTTCAGCTCAGTGGATAATTTTTCTGTGTTCTCCCAGATGTCATAAACTAATTTTACATGTCAGTATGTCAGTAATGCATGTTGGATTTCTACTATGTATTCCTTGCAAAATCAGGCAGCTAGGTAAACTGTGCCCTTCTATGCATAACTGTCTTATAATGTTATCAGTCTTTTCAGACAGAATCACACATAGTGCTTATACCATATGGGGTTGTGCAATGATTCAGTTTGATAATTGCTGCAATTGCAGAAGCATGTCTCTACTAGATTCATTATAAAAAGGTATGGTCTTGGTTCAAGCATAATTACTTCCTTGCTGTAAACTTAACAGTAAAATTATTCTTTCCTTTCTCTTCCAGAGGTTTTCTGAGGTCTGGAAAAATGGCAGACATTGACAAGTAAGCATGTTCTTTAACTTTGGCTAAGGTACTATTATATCTTTTAAAAGGGCTGCGATCAGCAATGTTCACAAGAGATTTGTGGTGCCATGCTGGTGCCAGATGCAGGATCCAGAAAATTTTGGCATGTGTTTTCAAAAAGCAGATTTCCACAACTTATGGTTGTGAAAATGGGCTTGGAATTTGTAAGCAAAACATGTTAAATCTTTGACCTCATTCAGGCAAATCCAGGCAGCAATGGTTTTGATGAGGTGGGTGAGTGGGTAATATACCCCTTCACATTCCACCATGTACATTATGCAAAGTAGGCAACACTTGTGGAGTCTCATGTGTTTGTCTTGTGTTTGTCTACCTGATTGTATGGTTCTTTTCCCTTAAAAATGTCTGTCTGTCAGGTAAAAGTAAAAGACAAAACGTTCCCTGTCTTCAGGCTTGCTGTCTGATTAAGACAGGACGCAGAAGGAAAAGGGGATGGCAGTGTGGGAGGGGATTAAGTCCAACAGATACTGCTGGTTCTTCTCTCCCTCCAAGGCCAGGGCAGTGACATGTAGGATGGAGGGAGGGCCTTTCATCTACATCTGAGCCTAGGCGTGATGGAGCTGTGCCTGCCTCTTCTTATTCCCCTCTGAAGCCAGGACAGTGGTAGTTGGGATGGAGGGAGCATTTTTCATCTGCTTCTGAATTTTCTGGGTTCACTTAGAGGTATCAGCTATCTGTGGGGCATCTGTATTGAATGTTGCTTTGCATTTGTTGTGAAGGAATAGACATGTATCTTCACAATTATGTAAACAATAGAACCTTCGCAGTACGTGGCTGAACATGACCAGTAGGAGAGAGTGGTATTTCATGATCATAGGATGGGTTTCAGTTGATGGTTCCTTCCCATGAACACACTTTGCAAAAATTAAGTGTGAAAAGTTGTTTAGTTTTAGTAATTTTGTGTGGTTTATACAAACTGAAGAATCCAGCCTGTTTTTGGCACAGAATGTTGATTTATTAAGTCACAGCATAGTCTTTGTCTTGACGACAGAGCTATCTAGAGTTGTAATATGGGCAAAATCTTTTTATGTGCTTTTCAATAAGCAATCTAATGATTTTCAAGACAGGTAATTCAGACTGTTAGTTTTAATACTACTCACTCTGACTTCAGCTAACTTTAGATGGATTTGTTCAGAACATTTTTGGCATAAGGTGTCACTTGAATTGTGTGTCACACTTTATGCATTTTGCTACAGCATCATATTTGCAGTAGCTCCATATTTTCATCTATGATTTTAGATGGCCATTACTAATCTTGTAAAACAACATTTTAAGGTGGACAAATAGCTGATTTTTCTCCAAATGATTTGGTACTGTAGGAAATAGTTAATGTATATATCTGTATTAACATTTTCAGGTTTCTCCTGCTTACCCTGGGAGTGCAAAATGGGAAACAACAATTTAATTGTATATATGGATATTTGGCACTTTAAGATGGGATAGTCAAATGTAGTTCTCCAGAGATTTATGGATAACACCCTTTCTAATTGCTTACCTTTGACTGCTAGCTTAGGCTGGTGGGAGCTGTAAACATAGATTTAGATAGCCATTGTTGCCCTCTCCATTAAGGGCTCACAACAAACAATAGCAATATAAATGGATCTGCATCAGCCAGAATCATGTTGGGACACTACACAAATATTGAAATAGTTGTGCAAGTAGTTATACTATGTTAGAGATTGCATTAGAGCAATCTTTAGTATACTCTTTCATTGAATGCACATAGACTGTTCCCTACATTTGACTCGATAGGTAGGGAGCTAATAGACAGGTGTGCATTGAGCTCAAGGCTTTAGCACTCATTGCACAGCTATGAGATCTGGCATAGCTGCATGTGTACATAATTTATGCTACAGTTAAAACGAGTAATTTTGAGTGTAGTGTTCACACATGGAGATGGAAAGGTATAGAGTGATGTGGGCAGGCCAATAGACATTGCATACACAGTACAGAATGGAGAACACTACATGGCTGGAGTCCTGTCACAATGAGGATAGGGTGTCAGTCAGACCCCAAGTCTAGTGCACATTTTGGAGGTTTATCGTGTCTGTAGCCAGTAGTGTTGTGTCTGAACCTGTCTCTTCTCTTTTGATTTTGGTCAGTAACGCTAAATCAGAAAGACAGTGTTGTCTTACCTCTCCTAAATATGTCATGTGCAATTGATGCTAAAGGCAAGGTACTATCCACTCAAGGGGAAAATACAAATGGAAAAAATATTTAAAGGAAGATGTACATGAATCTATTTTTAGTGCAATTATTGAAGTAGAGCTTGAATTCTAAGCTGGGTATGTAAGATGGAGCATAGAGCCAGCCCTTTACTTTGCAGGTTCAACGTTTGTGGGAATGAGTATTCACAGGTTATCTTGCTTGCTTGCTTGCTTGATTTATTTAAAAATTGTTACTGTATTTGCCCATACCATGGAAAAAATATGTTCTCTCTAGGAAGCTGTAGGTCCTGCAATGCAGTTCTGTGGTCCGTTTCTGCCAGAAGTACACCTTAGAATCCTAGGTCCTCCAGTGTGAAACTGTGGCCCGTGTCTGCTGGGAACTGACCATAGCAACATGCTGGAAGACCTAGAGATTCCTATTTTTCCCCACTTCCATGGTGGTCTTGCATCCCAAACTCTGCAAAAGCAGAGTGGTGCTTGTATAGTTGAAAAAAGTAAAAATGCAGAATTACGACTGCAGTATCATTTGTGGTTCTTGGAGTACATTGACCCATAGTACTTTTATGTTGTACTCTTACCAGCCAATTATGCAGAGTTCTGACTGTCAGTTCAGAAGTATAATAAGTTCAGGACTATTGATGAAAATTTTGTATGATGAAGTTCTTATGGAGGTCAGATATGTCACATCATCTGGTGCCGTTCTGTGAAAAGTTTCCTTCTTACTGATTCTGCTTCTTAGTATAGTTAGTATCTGGAAAAAAAAATTGCAGAAGGCATAACCCTAGCACACCTGACTGTGCTTTACATCTGAATATCCTCAGTTAGAATGCGTATAGTTCCAGGCTTTCTTAAGCTTTCTTGCATAAGAGTGGGACTCTGGCATTTAAAGAGAAATGTGAGGGAAAGGAGGTTATAGGAAATAAAATGACTATTATGCATCATGAATCTGTACTGTAATAGAGCACCAGTATGAAAGTATTTGCCTCTGGTTATACTAGATTTTGAAAGTGAAAAAAGCAAATGTCCATGACAATAATATTGAAGTAAAGATAGAACCTGTGGGTTTTGCCTTAGAGAAACGATTTGAAAGGCTGTAGCTTCTGAGTATGTTCTGAACCACAATGTTGCTAGGTTCTAGCTGATGTAACTTTTTAGAAAAACTTGCATACAGACTCCTGGTTTGCTGTGTGTTTTAATAGTAAAGAACAAGCTGAACTTGACCAGCAAGACACTGAAGATGTTGAAGAAGTAGAAGAAGAAGAATCTGGAGAAGATGCTAATAGCAAAGGTAAGGTCACACTGAGCTGAGCTGAGATTATCAAGTTTTGTTCTGTAGATAAGCACAAAATATGCTTTTCTCATTTTATTCAGAAACCTGCTAGTAAGACAATGTCTGTCTTAACTCCATGGATAAATTTGTCTGCTAGTTAAATACCAGTGTGATCTTGCTTACCAAAACATTGTAGTCTTGCTTGCATTGAGGTAACCTACAGTGCAATCTTAGCTTGCTTTCTTGGAAGTTACTTCTACTTTGTTTGGTGGGCCTTACTTCAAGGAAGTGTGCATAGGATTGCAGCCTTAAAAATACATGTGTTTTAAATTTAATTTTTTTTCCCTCTGTTAACATACAATTATGATTTCTGTGACAGTGTCTTTAGAGGCATGAGTTATGCCTGATTGTATTGTTGGATAATGAATTGTCCCCCTAGTTTTCTGTGCCTAGCATGTTTTCATGCTCCTGTGACATTAGATCTTTTGAGGTAACCTTTAAAAAAAAATTTGTCTTCTGGACACAAATTTTGCGAAGTGCTGAGTCATGCTGTGTGTCTCAGTAGAAAGATCTCCATGTTCACCATTAGACTGGAGCTAGACTAGATACTGCTGTTGTTCTTAACAATATCTTCTCTCTCTCTCTCTCTCTCTCTCCTGTTTTTTAGCACGTCAGCTGACTGTACAAATGATGCAGAATCCCCAAATTCTTGCAGCCCTTCAGGAAAGACTTGATGGTCTGGTTGGAACACCTACAGGATATATAGAAAGGTACAGTGTCACTAAGTGTATTATGAAAATCCAAAATCCACAGAAGAGCAACACGTTTATTCTGGGTTTTTTTTTCTGTCTGTTGTCATTTGATAGCTGAAATTGTTTAAATTATGTCAAATATTGATAGTTTTGCAAAAGATTAGGGAGTGATGATCCTTTGAATAAAAATACTGATGTTAAATTGGAGCCAAAATCAGAGGCAGGACAGTCTTCTTCAGAGAGTTGGTTCTAACTGCTTCTTCATAAAAGTTTTATATGTTTGCTTGGGAGTAATTAAATAGAGATGCATAGGATTGTATTCACTCTGTCTGTTGGTAAGATTAGTGTGTGGATAACTGGTAAAAGATCTGGATTCTGTGTCTGTTCAGGGCTTGGACCGTTTTGTACAAAGCTTTTATTTTTGGAAATATCATACTGAATTTGAGCAATACTTGCTCTTAATACTAAAACAACTCCATTCTCATTTTCAAAATTCTTCTGGGGAGGGTGGAAAGCATTCCCTGTAGCGTTTGTTCTCCCCTGCTACTTCTAGCTTTTGATTCATTATGGATGGTTGTAGAGCCTTGAAAGAGCTCATGTAATAAAATCAGAAGAAGTTTTATTTTTCTTAATAATCTCAGTTTCTAGAGATGAATGACCAAATTTTGTTGGTTGGCAAAGGCTGTCATTTTAACATAGTAATTACAAAAATACAATGACATGACCAAATTACATGCAAAACATTTAACCAGCTTCAGCTTATTTTACATGCCAATGAAAGGAGTGTGGATTCAAATTTTCTCACTCCTCCATCTTTTCTTCCTCACTTTCACTGTTCTGAATCACTTTGGCAATCTATCATAGAGTTCAGCCCTTTCCTTTTTAATTGAATTAGCTATCATTAGAATATTGTTCAGATCACATAATCTGAATTTCTCAGAGCAGTATGGCGTGAAACCCAAACAACTAGTTTGCCATATTGCTGGAAATGTGCTGATCAATTTGTATTTTGCAGTCCCAGTGTATACATTTGGATGACATTTTGCTTACAAGCAGTATGTAGTCTCTGAGGTCTCTGGTTTGTCATGAAGGCAAAATTTGACATGAAGATAAAATTAAGGACTGATTTATCTAGTATGTGATGCTCTGCTGTGTATCTTGAAAATAAACACTTTACTTTAAAACAAAGAATATATGGGGGGTGTACCCTTTTTAAAGCTACTTTGTTCCCTGAAGTGTTCATCTGTGTGTGCTTTGCTTCAAAGCAGAAGTGTTTATTTTTCAAGGTTTTGTTTGCTGCTGCTACATTTCAATAGTACAGGGATATGTGGCCTGAAGTAGATGAGGACAGATTGCAGTGTTGTACCTGAATGTTCTTGTACTTCACATTACTGGTACAGTAGTACCTAGGCCCAGGCAATATTCTAGCCAATACAGAGTGACAAATTGAGCCAAGATACTGCATCAAAGAGATGCAATGTAATTTTATATTCTAGGGTTACGTGTTGCTTGTGCTATGCCACTTGGTTACAGAATTGTAACACTGCTGAACCTAATGCATTGCTCATGAATGTACAGTGCAGAGTATGGGACCATGTCCAACCATACAATCAATGCACAATGTGTGATGATGTGTAATGCGTGAAGTGCAATATACCGTGGGCAGTGATGTACAGTGGCACCACATGTGCAATTCCATTTTTGTAACCTTCGGCTGGATACACATGTTATGCATTGGTCATTGCTGACACACACACAAGGAAACTTGTGCATACATGACACCAACAGAATCCCAACCTTTGTTTCATCGGGCAATGCTAGATGTAGATCAGGGCTCCCTTTTTCCATATTAAGGGACACATTTCCCTGTGGATAAAATATCAGAAGGATCCATGCCAGTATAGCCACAGCCATCACACATGAACTACCTTTTCTTCCTTGCCAGAATTTTAAAAGTAAAAGTGGGACTGTTGTGGTTTTAATTTATGATAATGATGTCCTAAAGTCCCTGTGTGCAGCCATCTGTTGTTACAGCAATCACTCTGTCACCCTACCTCTTTTTCCTTTGGAGTAATAGTAGTAAGCATCCTTATGGCTAGGATGGCTGACAGCACTTTCCATAACTAATGCAGTGTATGATTCTTCAAAATAGTAGCTCTAATTTCAACAAGGTATTTTAAACCTTGATAGTAGATTCATCTTCTGATAGCCTAGAAACAACTGGAGAAGTCTTGCAATTAAGAGTAGAAGGCAAGGCAAAGAAATGTTCACTCACTTCCTCCTGATGCTGTACTAAAATCAGTCTTCCAGAACTGTGTCAACCAGTCTTTGTTTTTCTGAGCAAAACAATCAGGCATTGTTGCATAATGTGTGTGTAATATGTGGCATTCCCATAGCTTTTAATTGCTGGACACAATTGACCTCAGATCTGTAAATTTCCTTTCTTTTCTCTTGTAGTATCTTTAAGTAGCCTCTACTAATTTCCAAGGTCCTTGATCCCAAGATCAGTAAGTTGTGAGTGAGTGTTGCTTTCACTGACATGCTGTATCTTTAGAAGGTATTAAAAAGCAAAATTTTGATTGCTTCAAGTGCAGTATCTCACCCCTAAAACATACGTAGCATGTCAACTGAAGCAAGTTAAATTAACAAATGTAATACTTTGAACTAGAGTTGATAACTTGCATGTTTGCTTGATTTTACATCTTGCAGGTGTCCTTTGCATCTTTTAATTGATATTATAAGCGTGGATTTAGTCCGACTGTTTATATATTGGGTGTGCATGGTATTCATTAGCTACACTACTTAAAAAGAAGATATGTTTTTCTGACTAGTGCATTTTTATGCTAGCAGAGCAATTTCGTTTTCCAAATATTGGAGTGAAGCGTACGCAGTAGTTGAGTCCCAAACAGTACTCACAAAGAAGAAAGTTCCTCAGCAAATGTTTACTTTAACTGTACCTTGCCATCATTTTCAATATTTCTCAATGAGTAATTTTCTCTGATTGTTTAAAAAAAAATACACTGCTGTTCTCCAGTCAGTAGCAGTCAAGGAATAAATGCCTTCTAAGATTCTAACCTTTTCTAATTAGAGTGTTCACATGTCTATCTACCCTCAGCAGCTAAGACCAGAGAAATTGTCATGATGGGACTGAAAGATACTGCTGATAAAGCCAGAAAGTTTTTCATCTGTCCTTGACCCTCATGATGCCCCTTCCCAGAAAGTTGGGAGATTGGGGTGTTCTTTTGCCTCATTGATGAGACATCTGTACAAATGCTGATTAGGAAGTAGGCTATTTTCACAAGCAGTGATTGTTTTCAACTTGTAACTGAAGTCTCTGAAATTTTTAAAGCACATTTATTTAATCTTATTCATGCAAACAAGGTGCATGTTGATGAGTGGAATATGAAAAAATGAATTGTATCAATAAAGGCCTCTGTAAAAAGTCAATGTCGTGGTTTCAGTATTGAAATATTATAGGCGATTCCTTTATAAAATCAAAGTTTGTACACATGTTTTATGTATCCATTCTGTAAGTCTTCATGGATCATGTTGGGCAACTACAGTGCCCCACTGATTTTAATGTGGTTTCAGTGGTATTTCTTACCAAATGGGTTCTTAGATTTTTTTTATTAATTTCATATAATATGTACTGATGTTGTAAGAAGCATTCACATAGATTTTTATTCCTATTTTATAGATACCAGTTCTGATTGCTGTTCTAAATTGTTTTCAAAGCAAAACATTTTCTCATTCTTTCTGTACGTGATTAATTTCCTTCTTCACTGCAGTGCTATTTGGTCTCTTTCTTGATTGTGTTGTATTTAAAAACTTCCTTTATTCCAGAGTGTAAGAAAAGGAAGTTAAGTTATTGAGTTTCTATAAGAAGCTGTCAGCTTGTTGTGATTTCTGGATAATGGAAGTCACAACTTTCACACAGCGTAATCAATTTTCTTAAATACAGAGTGCAACAAACTTTGAATTTTATTTCTAGTCATATCAGTAACTCCCCAGCACTTTTCTCATTGGAATTTCAGTATACTGCAGTGTTAGCATCTTGTCTAATGCATACACAGCTTGCATGGTGATGTATCATTTCTTGGATTTGGGTGATAGCTGATCTACATCTGGCCAAAATAAACCTTGTCTACATATATATAGCAGATCAAGATATGAATATGAGGATGTTACATAATATTTATATTAACAGTCCCTAGTCCACCCCAGGCAGTCGTCATTATCAAAAGCTGAAGCTATAGGACAGTAAAGTGGATTTGTACAGTGTGAATATTTAGAGTGAATTATTAATGGGTTTGAGTGAAATATCAATGGGTGTGTATACGCATGCATGTTTATCCAGGCGTGCATTTGAATTCTTCTCTCTAACCCCTGCCCCCCGCAACAGTGTTAAATAATATATTGGAGAAATAGAAATTTTTATCCTACATATAAGTGCAACAGTGTAAGCTGTGCTGGTGGTTGTTGGGAACTCTATCCATGATAACAGTGAAAGAAGCTAAACATGTTATAATTTCCCTATGCCTTTTCCTTGTATAAGTGAAAGGCACAGGCACATTTGAGTGGGCTTTGGATAGCTGGCGTGAAAGGAGCACGTGTGCAGGTGCTTAATTGCTTTAAGGTTAGGCAGTGTAGTAAGAGGGAAAAGGGAAACACAGATTAGGCACCATTTAATAGGTTTCTGTAACTAGGATTAAGCCTGCTTTTAATTTTCATCATTATCACAAATGGAAATCATGATGTCAGAATTCTGTAATGGAACTTGCATCCTGGTGAAAGTGTTCACTTTGGCATCTGTTTTAGTGTGTTCTGTACAAGTCAGAGAAATCAAAAACTGTCAACAGTTCAGTCATGAGGGGAATTATATACCCTGTGGTCAGGTAACTTGGAAGGACTCATTAATGTGCCAGCACACTCTTTCAGTTAAGTTAGTGAATAACATGATATGATACTAGCAGTTGATCTGTATGGTGTGTGTTTAATTTAATGCTTATTCAAGATTATAAATTGTTTAATCTAGCTTTTTGGGGCCTATGATGAGCAGTAAGTTTGACTTCTAAAACATTACATTAAAATGTAGAAATTCAGCTAAGAGCTGGAGATTACTGTGCTGCTTTTATGTGGACAGCATGGTGCATCATAACCTATCTCTGCTGTTAATCTTGTATACAGATGTTAAATGGCCTGGTCCCACTAACATATTTGAAGGAAGTTTTCTTTTCAAATCTTAATATGTTGGCCATGGTTTAAAAGTGCGATATAATTTCTCCCCTAGCTTACCTAAAGTAGTTAAGAGACGTGTAAATGCACTCAAGAACCTTCAAGTTAAATGTGCACAGATAGAAGCAAAATTCTATGAAGAAGTTCATGAACTGGAAAGAAAATATGCTGCTCTTTATCAGCCCTTGTTTGACAAGGTAATCTTTATGTTTTTACTGCTTTGTATTTGAAAATGACAGATGGGCAGAATTCTGCTTGGATCAGTAATTCTGCTGTTTTTTATTTGCAAAAAAATATTTGTGCATTGTTGCTTTGTGATAAGCATTAGGTCAAAGTAAGTGTGGATAACCTGAAAGAACAATGGTTTAATCTTCTAGAGGAGTGAAATCATCAATGCGGTTTATGAACCTACTGAAGAAGAATGTGAATGGAAGACAGATGTTGAAGAAGAAATTTCAGTGAGTCCCTGGACGTATTTCTTTTAAAAGAAAATACTTTTTGTATAACTAGTACACTTCAACAGTTGGAAGTAAATTTGTTCTAGCAATAAATATGGGCAGTAAATACAGTTTATGTTTCAGAGCATATAAATGGCTGCCTATTTTATCCCATCTGAGCCTTCAGAGAGTTTCTAAGTAGCTCTCAGTAGGGAAACAGAACCCCTGTGAAAATGAAAAAAAAAAATGAATAACTGCAGGCCCCCTGCCCGTGCAATCAGGGGGGCACAAGAGAGGGCGAAGGGGGAAAGAACTTCCCCACTTGGCTTTCTCCTCACCCCCACTTGTACAATTGCACAAGTGGCAGGGGCGAGAAAGCCAAGCAGGGAAGTGGCAGGGCAGAGGTGTGGGAAGGAAGAGCATGGGCAGTGGCAGCAGAAGGAGGGTGGAGAATGGAAAATCACCCACCCCTCACCTTCTGCCTCCTGCCCAAAGCGCACCCACATAGTTGGTGGCAGCAGGAGGGGGAGAGTGGGCAATCGTCCTTCCTGCACCCTCCTGCCGCCACCCAAACCAGGGAATGGGAGGGGGAGAATGGCGGGGCAAGTAGGCACCTCTCAGATAATTAATTCATGAAAGTGAAACCCGCGAATGTGGAGGGAGAACTGTAGTTATAACATTGAATCTCTTGATTAGTATTCAATACTAAAATATTAGAAAGAGTAACTGCTTAATTTTAACAAGGAGGAAATAAAAGAGAAGGCGAAGCTTGAAGAAGAGAAAAAAGATCAAGAAAAAGATGATCCCAAAGGAATTCCTGAATTTTGGCTGACTGTATTCAAGAATGTCGACTTGCTCAGTGATATGGTTCAGGTAAAAGAATCAGTTTGTAATTATCTGAAATGCTGCTGATATACAAAGTTTCCAGAACCGTGGGCAACTTAGCTATTATTAATAACTTGATGTTGGATTTCATGTTTATTTTCCAAAATGTTCTGAAAAATATGCCAAATGTTTCACTTTTGGCAATGCATTCAATAGCTTTCCAATCTTGCCTGTTTAACAACTGGATGAACCAACAGTAAAGACTTAACTATGTACTTCCTGTACAAAATGCTTATCAGTTTTCACTTTAAACATTTAAATAAATTTCTCAGCCTCCTTTAGAAGCCACTATGATGTCTATAGTTAACGTGCTGTAAGTAGAGAACTGTAATTCTTTTTTTTAAAAAAGTGTTTCACTAAATGCCACATTGCTTTTGCATGGCATTGCAGAACACTTACGGCCTTAGAGAAAGGTATACTTTCTATAAGGCTATATTCATGTTTTAAGGGTGATCCACACAGTAGATCAGAGCTGTCTAAACTATTGTGACACATTAGTGTGTCAGATGCAGTGTGTAGGTGTGTCACGCAAACATAATGGGTGGAGGGGCTGCCTTGCCTGCTGCTACAGCGGGCCAGGCCTTGGTGAAGGGATTGCCTCTGCTGCCGCTGCAGGCTGAGGGAGATCCTGGTGAGGGCTGCAGAAGGCCAGAATTGGGTAGAGGGCTGCCTCTCCTGCCGCCATCACCCTGGGCTGAGGAAGATCCTGGCCAGGGTGGCGGCAGCAGGTCAGGCTCAGGTGGAAGGGCTACCTCTCCCATCACTGATGCCACCACCTTGGGCTGAGGAAGACCCCAGTGAGAGCGGCGGTGGCAGGCCAGGTCTGGGTGGAAGGGCTGCCACTCCTGCCACTGCTGCTGCTGCCTCAGACTGAGGAAGACCCTGGCAAGGGTGGAGGGGCTATCTCCACTTACTGAATTACTTACTGAATTACTGTGTTGTGAAATGCTGCATGTCTAAAAAGTGTGTCACCAATACGAAAAGTTTGGAAAGCTCTGCAGTAGCTACTTAGTGAAGACTGGGAACAGTGACGTGGGTGGCATATATGCCCCATGTCCCTGAGTGTCCAAGAGTAAGCTGGACTTTCACACATTGGATGTAAAGGTCTGAAGAGGGCTCTGTAACTGTATTTGATTTTCAGAGGTTTTGTTAATATGCATGATTTAATTTAGGATGTATAGTGATACTTGGCAGCAGGGCTAAGTTATGCACTCACATCTCTATCTCCAGTTTTAGCTTTAAGTGTTCAGCTTCAGTGGACTGACTAAATCAATTAAGTAGAAGACTTTGCTTTTAAATTCTCATTCTAGAGTATTGTTAGTTTGCTTATTTTTTGTACATTGTGAATTGTTTTCCCCATTTTGTAATGGCATTAAATACCCTGAGTATAGAAAGCACTGCCTGCTATTAACATTTTTCACAGGAACATGATGAGCCGATTCTGAAACACTTGAAAGATATTAAAGTGAAGTTTTCAGAAGCTGGACAGCCTATGGTAAGCTTTGTTACCTTGGTGCAGATAATAAAATTGACACAACTGAAGAATGTTTTCTGTGTACATCTTTTTGGCTTGTTGTGAATTAATAATTATATATCTCTGTGTTTGTATACATAGAAATTATACACACACACATATGAGAGGAAGAATAACAAGCAATAAAATATTGCTTGTTCTTCCTCGCATAAGCAAGTATAGTAAACCAAACACTAACACCACATTGATAACGGATCTGTGACAAAGAATTTGTTCTACTGTAGACAGTGTTTGAAATTATAATGAGTTTTCAGGGCTTTTGATGTATCTTACATATGATGCTTACTGTAATTTGCCAGCAGGTCACAAGTAATGTCCATTGGAGGTCACCCTGGTCTTGTTTGTAAATTGTTGTTATTCCCATTAAGGGGAAAAAAAGGACAGGCAGTTCTAAGGAAAGCTCTAACCCCAAGGCTGGATGGCAGTCTCTCAAAGCTGCTTCCTCTGGAAGTGGCAGGGCCTCCCTCAGATTGCTAGTTCTTTCTCTTGACAAGTAAGGCAGATCTTTAACTTTTCTCACAAGCAAGAAAAATTGCAGCTTTAAAAAAACGACAACAGATAAAGAGGAACAGCAGAAAGAAGAAATTAACACGTTATGTAGGTTCCAACAGGAGTTTTGTAGTGGGAAGGCAAAGATGCCAGTTTCTTTTTCTCCAATTCACTTTTCTTGCATTTAGCAATTCACTTCTTCTAAGATGATGTCATGAAAGGCTTGGCAGGTCCCTAAGGTTTGAGACTGTCAAACAGACTGCCATGGGAGCAGCATTTATTGTGGATATCTCAGTGGACAATGCTATCACCACTTCCTCTATGGTAGCCCAAAAAGATTTATGCCAAGAAATGGGTCAGTTCCAAATCCACATCCTTCCTAGGTAACATTCCTTTGCTAGTAACAGCTCTTTGGAGATGTGTTGGATAAGGTAGTGATTGAAACCAAGGACAAGAAGAATGTGACATCATCTCCCCAGAAGGATTCCTTTGAGCACCTTCCAAGCACAGCAAGTCATTCTGGGTGTATAAAACTCTATGGATTGTACAGCTGTTCCTTGAAGGACAGCAGATTGAGATGGAATCACCCTTCCAAGCTCAATTCAGAGCTGTCATCTGATTATAATAACCAGGGAAAGAAGTCAATGTCAGCATGATTCGTAGCCAAAGGACCCATTTCTTGAGGTGTTTGGAGTCCTCTGGGAGGGGACTTTTAGTTGTTCCACCAGACTTCCATTAATTCAGCTCTAGACAGGACCAAGAATTATTAAAAGACTCTCCCTTTCAACCTTACCTTAGAGTGCTCAGGAAGACTGGTGGTACCAGTGATTTTTCTTAGTCTGCTTGATGACCTCTTTCTCTGGACCTTCTTGAAAGGCATTTACTACCAGCAGACAAGAAGAACCCTGGTGATGCTCTGGAGAGACAGATTCCTGATCAACAAGGCCAGAATTATGTTCAAACCATCTCAATGGCTGCACATGTGCACCTTTCCTCCCCTCCCCTTCATTTCCAAAGTAGTCAGGAAGATTAGGGAGAGCACACTGAAGTAATCCTCATTACCTGAAGATAGCTGAGATACCATGGCTGCAGACATAGTGACCATGGTTGAAGCTGCTTGGGTTTGTGGACAGTGATCATGGCAGTCACAGCTCAGTTTCTCTTCCCTGTTCAGCCAGGCCCCAGTATGGTACTCAGATCCATATTTCCTCTAGCTAACTTTGTGGGAGTTTAAGAGGACCTCCAGATAAAGCAAGGTGCAGTGATCTTGCATTTGCCATGTTCTTGGGATATACATTAAGGGTCACAGGTCCCATTCACAACTTCAGGTTGGCACAAGAATAGGGACTGGGATTCCTTTATCAGACATTGGGACCTCCTGGCTGCTGGTGGTCTGTTAAGTATAATGTTTTGTGCAAATAGGTATGAGCGGCTGGCTTTATTAGTAGCTTCAGATTATACCACCAAGAAGCTGGGGGCCAACTCCTCCTAGAGAACATAAATCTCATTCTTTCAGTGGCTTCCAAAAGGCTGAGCCATGCATAGCTATAAAAACCATCTTTCACAAACAGATAGAAGTTTTCAGACAGACCGTACTTTCATCCCAAGGCCAACTTGGCCTTTCATAGGATGCATAATAATTCCATTCATCTGTCTTGTTCCTTCCTTTCTGGAGAGAGTGGCTATAGCACTCAAATTCTACTTAGATAGGATTAAACTCTACAGGCAGCATACCATATTTTTGGTTGCTTTCAACCCTACTGCCATAGGTAAAAGATCTCTCCCTCATCCCTATTCAGATCACTCAGACATTTATATCCCTGGCTTGTTTTTTCACTGGCCTCCCTGCCTATTCAGTGAAAGATATGGCCATGTCAGCAGCATTTTGGAAGAATACTCCTCTAGAAGAAACTGTAGCATGGCTACTTAGTGTTAATTTCACACATTCACCAGGTACTAAAATATCAACTCCCTTGCCTTTGCAGAGGATTCCTTAGGCAGGTGCTTTCTCTGAAGGATACTGCAGCCCTGAGATGCAGAGCAGTGAGGTTTTTAGCCGACTGGAGGGGTTTCACCACTTTTTTTTTTTTAGACATCTCTAGTGTTGGTTTAAATTCTACTCAGCTATTGAAACCCCCTGGGTGACCTTGGACAAGTCACACTCTCAGTCTCAGTAGAAGGCAAAGGCAATTGCCCTCTGAACAAATCTGGCCAAGAAAACTGTGTGATAGGTTCACTGTAGGGTTGCCATAATTCAGAAATTACTTGAAGGCACACAACAAAAGCCACAACAACTGATGACCCTCCCCACAAGAGAAACATGAAATTCTGTCTTGCCTATGAACCCCTATTTGTATCTTAAGGAAGGGATCATCCAGCCCTGCCTTGAATTGGCGCTCGCTCTCTCTCTCTCTCTCTCTCTCTCTCTCTCTCTCTCTCTCTCTCTCTCTCTCTCTCTCTCTCTCTCTCTCTCCCCCTCTCTCTCTCTCAAGCCTTCCTATTTGTGAGATGAGTGCCCTTCTCGCATAATTCTCACAAGCGCTAAATCTCAAATACTACTGGTCCCAAGTATTTCAGATAGGGGATACTCAGCCTATACTATACTATATTATACTATAGCAAAACACTGTCTAGACCAGAGGTAGAAAACCTTGTTGGATCCCTGTTTCCATCATCCGTGACCATTAGCCATGTAGACTGGGCTGATAGCAGGGGCTCCAGTGACATCTGGAGTTTTAGAGGTCTCCTATCATTAGTCTAGACCAAGGTAGGACACTAATGGTTTTGTTTTGTTGTGCTTTTGCAGTCCTCAGGCCTTTTCTGGCATTTCTCCCTAGCTTGCAGTTTTGAAGTGGTGAAAAATAGAAACTTGCAGCTGCTAGAAGTCCCCAGTAGCAGAAATTCTCCTTTAAAATGAAGCACAGGTCCTCTATGCTCTTTGTGGGGAAAAAAATCTCCCTCAAATAGTTCTAAAAAACTGGGAATGCTCTTTGACTTAGTTTTAGGGGAGGACCAGGTTGATCAGAAAGCGTGCACCCCTGGCCTAGACAAAGACTAATCCAATGTTACCTATTTGAAATAAAATGCAAGTAGTGACTCACAACCTGGAGATGATGTGGATTGTATTCTGATGACAGTATCTGAAGGACCAGAGTTGGGAGTCACTGAAAGAGTCACAGGACAATTGAGCAAGTGAAGTCTGTTTAGTATAGTTGGGTATCTGGTTTGTGATAAAATATTAGTGATGCACTTGTCATTTGTTTTTAATGTTGCTTTCTTTTCTTTAAAAGACTTTTACATTAGAATTCCACTTCGAACCTAATGAATATTTCACAAATGAAGTTGTGACAAAAACATATAGAATGAGGTCAGAACCTGATGAATCTGATCCTTTCTCCTTCGATGGACCAGAAATCATGGGTTGTACAGGGTAAGCATATAGCTCTCTGAAAAGAATTGTCTGCCTTCCTTAATATGATGTTGTGTTACATTATAAGGTATCTTTATGGGTTACCTCTTTAACAGAGATAAAAACAATTACCCCCCCCCCCAAAAAAAAAACCCAGATGGAAGGATTAGAACAAGTACATAAATGCAAATATAAATAAATATACACATGAATGCGTGTATTTTAACTTTTCATATTTCTTCATAAAACATAGCATAAAACAGCATAAAACAGTCTCTTTCTTAGAAAGAGCATCACAGCATAAATCAGCTACAAAGTTACTTTGGGCAGATACAGAAAAGCTAATTAACTCTCATTTACATAGCAAATGACCAGAATATAATTTAGAAGCTTCTATCTCTACAATGTTATGCGATTTCTCGTGTTTTAGATTAATTATTATACTCCTTATTTTACTTTTCTCTTTTTATGTCTACATCTCTGTTAGAGTTGGTATTCAGTTTATACTGTTTTGTACTTCTGATTATATTGTAGTTCTAATTAGTTTGTATGATGTACAATATAATTTTGGTTTGTTACTGTTTATTTGATTCTGTTTACTTTTTTCATATGTGCCTTTTCTGGTTGCAATATAGTTTTGTGTAGTTATATTATGTAAGTTTACCACAGTGAAATAAATATCACAAGGGCAATTTTACTCATGATATAGCTGTAAATAGACCCTTCATTTTATTGTTAATTTTGTACATGACGTACATATACTAAAGTGGGCAACTGTCACAGTTTAGGAAGTACTTCAGCTCCCAGAGTCCCTGGGAGGTTCATACTCTGAGAACATCCCCCCACCACAATTTTCTCCAAATAAAAAGGTTCCCCAGTGCACCCTGAAGGGGCTTCCTAGGGCTATAGCAGCCTTGGGGTCCACAATGTGACAAAAGTGCTCCCCAAAGCTGCTTATGGGTTGTTGAGTGGCACTTTTTTAAAAAGGGGGGCATGGTGGAGGCCATAAATGATTTTGGGGGCCATAAACCACTTGAGGGCTACATTTTTTCCACCTCTAGTTTATATGTAGGACTTGCAGCTCAGATGATAGGTGTCATCCTGATGCAAAAGCTAGCTGAAATAAAAAGTATCGAAATATTCTTTTGAAAGTTTTCTTTGACAATCTTCAGTTTCTCTGATTTCTGAGTATGAGCATAGCTCATATTTATTTATTTAATTTATACACCATCTTTCTCTCAGTAGGGGAACCAAAGGCAACTTAAAGCCTAGATAAAAACAAAGTATAGCTAAAACCTTAATAGTATTTTTTTTTAAAAAAGGTATGATTAAATAAGCTATTCTGTTAAAACACCATACATTTGAATATATACATGCATTTATAGATGTAACAATAAAAATAAAAGTACAACACATACTTTCCATTAAAAAAAAAACCTTTTTGTACAACCAGTTAGTTGCCAGCTGCCAGTTTAAATAAAAATGTTTTTAACTGCTGGTAGAAGAACAGAGAGGGATCCAGCCTGATCTCTGCAAAGCAATTCTACAGTCTGTGAGTAGCCACTGAGAAGGCTTCTCATATGTCCTCACCAAATGGGTCTGACACTGGAAACTGGTATGACTGAGAGGAAAACCTTCCCTCTTGGATGGCATCATGTTTGTACATTAGATTGCTCCTGTAATTTACATGTTTACAAAGTGTTCTGTGCTTAGTTTGAAATTTTGCAGTTTAGAACCTAGGGCTGCATTACTTTATTTACGTTGAAACTTTGTTGTCTAAACCAGAGGGGATTATAAGAGATACAACATTATGAATGGCAAGTGAATAACAATTCTTCTACCTTTCATCATTATCACTTCTTCATTTGAAAGTATCTACATACTAACTCATTCATGCACCTGTTTTAATAGTCTTGTTTACAGTACTGTTCTTCTGGTTGTCTATGTCTGAACAGCTGTAGTTCAGGACACACATGTTTTCTTTATGCACAGGGATTCTGAACAACTTTTTTTTAAGGCTCAAAAAAAAAATTCTAAAATTGTAAAGCAACACATTTGGTTACTACAGTGCCACCTGTAAATGTAACAAGGGTTGTCACAGTGCTAGATGCAATGGGGAAGAAAGAGATTCCGCAAAGACTGCCATTAAAACTTACCTAAACTTGCATGTTAATTGTATTGTGAATGAAATACCTTAGTCCTCTTGCGAATTTCTTTGGGGAATGGAACTGTTTTCAAGCTATGATTTGAGAAAGGTACATAGTGGTTTAGTTTAATTCAGACGTAATTTTCTACTTTCAAAGAACCCTACAAATGGAGAAAATAGCATAAAAGGTTCCCACATCATTCCCTGTTACTCAGATGATTGAACTACTATTGATAGATTCAGACTCCAAAGTAGTGTATTTAAGTCAAATCTGCCAGTATTACAACTAGCTAGAATGAATGTTTTAAGTGTATACTTGGCTTGATAATACAGTCTTCCCATAGGTGCCACATAGACTGGAAAAAGGGAAAGAATGTTACTTTGAAAACCATCAAAAAGAAACAAAAGCACAAGGGACGTGGAACAGTCAGAACAGTGACAAAAACTGTTTCCAATGATTCTTTCTTCAATTTTTTCAGTCCTCCTGAAGGTAATTTTTTTTTATTTAGAATATTTATACCTTGATTTTAAGATAAAAGGTATTGTACACTCCAGGTGTTAAAGCGTATGCAGTAATATGACAGGAACCATATGGTCAAATACAAATTGAAGAATAACGGAGTAGCAAGAAGCTAAATCCAAAACCCTGGTGGACTAAAAAGTAGAGTAATTCCTGACTAACTCACCTTTCAGTTGAAAGAGAGGGAGGTTAGCAGGCTTGCCAAAGAAAAGCATTTCTCAGTTATCCTGTTGCTGTTGAGAACAGGCTGTCCCATGTCCCAGCCAGATGTGTATCTGTGATTGGGGTAGAAGAACATAGGACAAGGCTTCCTTTTAGTGATGATTATAAAAGGTGGGTATGACAAGGCAGATCTTCAAACAGTCTGGCCGCAAACCATTTGCCAGTATTTTAAATTGTGTCCAAATATTAACTGGAAGCCAGCACAATTTATGTACAGCAGAGTAATTTGCTCCCTAATGTTCATTCCTGCATACATCCTAATCATCCTAGCCTTTTTGTACCAGCTGGAGTTTAAGGGCAGCCCCACATAGAGCACATTATAGTAATCTAGCCTCGATTGGGCCGAGGGCATAACCATGGGATGTTAACACATGTCTGAATTTACTCACGCACACAAATACACAAGAACACACACACACATATGTATGTACACTTAATATACATATATACTTAATGACAGTGTACTGCAGTAGCTTGAAGATGTAGTTTCTTCAGATGAGGAAAGTAAACTTCAGAACAGTACTGCAAATTTTCTACAGAAAAGAAGACTGTATAGTGAATATACCAGCACCTGTCTTTCCTGGCACTTGCTTTCCCCAGCATAGTTGCCCACGGGTATTTTGACTGTATTGGTTGTACTCCAGAATATCTGGAGGGTGCTGGGTACACTGTCCCTAAAACTAATAAAAGGAGTAGCAAAAGACAGGGATGGGGTGTTTGCCAGATAAAGAGCAGGGAGGTCTGTAAGAGAAAATGGCAAGGAGGGGCTTAGGAAGTGGTATACATGGGGACACAAGTATGAATGGCGCATAGTAGGCCACACTTGGGATAGAATTGATAGGGCTACAGAAAATAGAAGTTGAAGTCAAAACACATAGGCCAGGGCTTTCCAAATGGTGTGTCGCAACACATTAGTGTGTCACCTGTAGTGTGTTAGTGTGTCACCTCCTTGGCCAAGAGCAAATAGCCTAAAAACAATGTTAATTAAAAAAAAAGAGGGAGAGACAAGTGAAGTGAGACATAAGACAGTGGAAAGAATCTAGAAATAATTAATGTATGTGGGTGATTGTACTTGACTCAAGACCTTAAGATAACTTGGGCTGAACAAAAATATGCACACAAACTGCATCTGTGAATAAAAACTTTGTGGCTGTTTTTACTGTAACATTGAACACTTAGTCGTGGAATAGTTTCCCAGGACTAACCATTTTTCTGTGTTGCCTGAAGTAGGCCTCAGTTTTATTTTCCCATAGCCTGTCCACATAACTGTGCGCAAGTAGTGTTCAGGACTCGAAAGCCCTTCCATAAGAACAAAATGGAGAGTTTGGTGCTTGGATTTTTAAAAAGTACAATAAAATCTCAAAGTGTTTTTCTTAAAAACGTATGCAATTATAGAATTGTAGAATTATATGTCATCGTATTGTTATAATGCTTAAAATCATAAACATAAGTTTTAATTTTTGTTTTTGGCAGTTCCTGAAAGCGGAGACCTGGTAAGTCCTTTAAGTTAATTTTCCTAATGAGAAATGTACAGAGGCATTTTAAATTCTGGATGTTAATAAATAAAGGGATCTATGGTATGAGTGAAGATCAGAATGAAGGCATACCATACCATACACTATCAATCATTTTGGTGTAACTGAGCACCAGTAAGATGACTGCTGGTAGGTTAGTACTACTTCTAAACAAAAGGAGCATTGATACTATACGTTGTAAGTGTACAGATTTTTGTAAAATGAAAACAGTTGCTGACAGTCTATGGCTAATATGATTGTCATTTGGTTTGAGAAGTAAAGCTACTAGGTACTAGGGATTTTTGAGCAGCAGAAGTAGAAATGATTCTTAAGAGGTCTTACATTCTAGGAAATTGCACTACTAGCCATAAACTTCGAGCACCGTAAATTCGAGCACTATTTCAGGTCTTCAAACCAAAATTAAATGTATTATTTCTTGCTGCTGAGGTTCATGTTGGGGAGGATAAAAAGAGATTAGCAGAAATAATTTATTCTGTAATCAAATGTATAGACTTAATTGGGAAAATCTGGCACTAAAAGGTTTGTATTCTTTAAATACAAATTCATGAAGCTATGATCTCATATGCCTGTGCAGGATGACGACGCTGAAGCAATTCTTGCTGCTGATTTTGAAATTGGTCACTTTCTACGGGAGCGCATAGTTCCACGATCAGTATTGTATTTCACAGGAGAAGCCATTGAAGATGATGATGATGATGTAAGTGACTATTATTTTCAGCAGTGTGACAATTATGTTGAATACTAATTTGCCTGTATCTGAGGGCTTAAATGAAGCCATTATTTAGTGTACAGGTCTTAATAATTATAACTGAATTCTGTACCTAACTGCACACAACTATTAGATTACATAAAGTTACATGTAGATGGGACAGAAATTGATGACTTTCAAGGGACGAATTTGAAAAACTCAGGTGGTACATAGGTTTGCATTTAAAGTGAGGTAGCTGAGATTTTTTCCCTATACAGAAAACTGAAAATTCTCTGGTTTTGCCTAACCACCAAGATCTAATTCCCGCAAAGTGTTTTTACTAAGCTGTAGTGAAATGTTTGGGGCCAAAAGTTTTGGGCCCTGTGCTACCCCGTTTGACATTAGCTTTGTAGTGAGATGCCATGCTTTTCAGTTAACGCTTATTTAAAAAATCCATGAACGTGAAATATTTTACCGGCCACTTAAAAACAACTGCACAATTGTCTTTACCAGTGCAAATCAGATAAGAAATTAAAAGGACCACAAAAATTCACAAGTTAAAAAATCTAGTTTTTTAATTGAAAAGTATTGCCTTGCAGGTAGTGGTTTCTTGGCTTTGCTGATTAGTGTGTAACTTACTAGAGACAGGTTGTATGAAGAATGATCTTGCAAAAGGGTAGTGAAAAATAAAACCATTGAATTCTGTTAAGCATGTGCCATTACTGAAATGTGACAGGGAATGTAACAGATCTGTAAGAATGATACCTATTCTACAGTACAAAGTAGTAATTTGAAATCTATTATTCTAATAATAAAATGGATTTAATATTTTAAACAATAAAACTAAAACCTGTAGGCACAGCAGAGGTTAAATCTTCTGTATTATATGTTCAGCATTAAGCTGTATAGCCTGGGGTATTCAGGTTTTCTCAGCAGCCTTTCTTCCTTTTCTTTTGCTCTGTGAAATGAAATGGATGATGATCCAAGATCGAGTATTCTTTATTGCAGACTTGGTCTTTTTAGTGTCTCCTGTGGGAAGCTTCTGTAGGGTAGAATGTTGAAGACTACTTTATTCAGCTTCGTTTACATGCAAGGGATGGGGGTGGAGAAGTCGTAGAAGATTATTCTTTCTGTTGTTCTGTTTTCTGCTGTTATATTTGGAATGAGATAGTTGTAACCTTTTTAAAATAGAAGCTTATCTATGAGGATGGCATAAAAAGTATTATGGAAACATTCAAAGTAAATAAATCTTTACTCCTTCCAAACTGTTCTTTTTCCATAACTCGGAACACTGTAACCTCTAAATATATTGCTGTAATTATGTATTCAAATTAAAGTACAGTTCTCAAGAGTTACTGCAATATAGTGTTGATAAAGTTTTTTTTAAAAATAAAAATAACTCTTGGGAAAAACACTTTTTTAAATAAATAATCTTTATTGATATTTTAAAAAGATACAGAAACATGTAAAACACATTAAGACAAATTTACCACATATATCATTTAACAAAGATCTAAGATTATAAAAAAGATATAAAACTAGAGTAAATAAATAAGAAAAAAGAAGAAAAAAGGAAAATAGAAAAATAAAAGAGAGGGAAAAAAACCCTTACCCAGACAGATGTCCCCACAGTTATATTAGAGTTTATACATAACAACACTTGCAAGGGATATGAACACTAGAAAAAACTTTTGAGTTGCCTGTTTTTTTTAATTACTCATCTTCTCCATCTTAATCAAAAGTGGATTAAAGAGCAGTTTTTTACTAGAAATTAGCATTTCTGTCCAAAGTTGAGTAAGCTTTTTGTAACAGTGCTACAAATTAATTCTTGCCTTTAGCACAATTCTGTAAATATTTACTTAGAATTATCCAAGTTCATTTAAAGTTTACTTCCAACAAAGTGAGTGTAGGATTGCAGTGTTTGGGGGGGTGGTCTTTACAAATGTTTTGAAGCTGCATACTTTTGCACAGTGCCTGTTCTGCAATTAACACTGTCTGGAAGTAGTTCATCTTAAAGGTTTAAATTCCTAGGGTGGTGGTCTGTTATCTTATTCACATGTATTTCTCCCTTTTTCCCCAGTATGATGAAGAGGGTGAGGAAGCTGATGATGAGGTAAGATTTGTCCAGGGGTAAGATACAAAAATATGTAATATTTTCATTTTGTTTTTAATTGCACAAAGGTAATATCTATAGTGGAATGTCAGTACTCTTGACTTGTTCTACTTCTTATTTCCACTTCATATTTCAGGAAGGGGAAGAAGAAGCAGATGAAGAAAATGATCCAGATTATGACCCAAAGGTAAGCAATTAGTATGTATGTTTTTGATAATTACACTGAAAAGAAATTTTTTCTGATATTCAGATTTCCTTAGCAAACCTATGATCTTCACACTGATGTGTCCTTTTTTCCACTCTCTCCAACAGAAGGATCAAAACCCAGCAGAATGCAAGCAGCAGTGAAACAGTGTGTATGTGGCCTTGAGGATTATCTGCACTGTAATAGCCTAAACACAACTATTAGTTACTTACAGCCTTATGTTTTGTATCTTGGTAGAATTAAGTAAACATTTTGTTAAAACAAACTGACAGAACCAGTTTAAAATGTAGGTTCCTTGTACCTAGCATTTTAATAGTACTTTTCTGCCAATATGTAGAATGCAGTAAATCCCTAAAGCATGAATAGTTAATTCATTGCTGTATATAGTTTGGTTCTTGTGAAGTCTGTTGTCATGTAGCTATTAGACTGCAGCTGTGAAGATACCTGAACTGTTGACAGAGACCACTATTTGTTTAGAAAGGATCCTTTCTTGAAGAACCAACCAAAGTCTTTCTCAGCCCAGTAGTTTAAGTGGGTTTAAGTCTGCTTGCACTAGCTGTGCCTTCATTACTTTGTTATAGAAATGGCAGTGACTCGTACTAATTAGGAGATGGCATACATTTTTTAATTTGACTACTTCCATATAATCCGTTAATTTCCATCAAGACCACATGGAACATTCATAACTGTCTGCTTGTTTATGCTCTGAGTTTTTGTATTTTGTGATGGTGACCTACAGGAAAACTAGAGACATCATATTAAGGTTGTTTATCACTGGGGTGTGAATAAACCTAGTATTTTCAGAAATTAGTTGCGTGCTTGTGTAAACAGATCTTCCTTTTTAGAAAACTTAAAACAAGGCAAAACCCAGGAGGAAGCATTTGCTGAACAGTACCTTCAAGCACAAGCACCTTTGAAGGGATATAGAGTCAAAAAATATCATCGCCTTGTCCCTTGAAAGCAGTAGTGGGGACCTTGTGGCCTTCCAGATGTTGGGCTCCAACTCACATCATCCTGACCTGTTCCCTGGGGCTGACAGTTGAAGAACATCTGAAGGGCTACAGTTCTCCATCACTTTTACAGTAATGATGCTGAATGTTCAGAAACTTCTTTGATTAGATTATAATGAAAGTAATTCATAGTCTTTTCAGAGCCTCCACTTTTATTTATTGGAGCATAAGGCTTCATAAGAATTATACTCCTTATCGTGTTGAATAGATAGCAGTATCTTCAGTCATTCCTTAAAAAGAGAGATTCCTAACGTTGCATTTACTTTTCTGTAGAAATAAGAACCAATGTTTGATCAAGCCATATCTTCAGTGTTACCTCAGTCAGTGCTGCATTTGCAGACATGAGCAAAAGTGCACTGATGTGACATAACCAACTTCGAAGTTCAGTTGATTGTCTGCAAAATGGCTCAGACTGATACTGATCAGCTTCTATCCAAACAGCTCCTTTGGAAGCTCAGATCTTTTGCTTTCTCCGTCACTGTTTTCTGATACAGGTCAAGCTTTTCAGTTTAGACTGAAAACTCAAATAAACAAGTTGGGAATAAACAAGTGAAGCATCTTTCACACATTAACCCAACATCCAATTTGGTGTGGAAGACATTGTTGATTTTGGGAGATGAAGACAACACATCTAGGTCATTTTCATGAGATCGTATGCCAGAATCAGAGCTAGTCAAGCTCAGTCAAAATCAGGCTCAGGTTGATAGAACAAAGCCAAAAGTATGTGATTTCCTTGTTTCCATCCCATGAAATTCCCAGATGGGCAGACATTTCACAGCTCCCTTGCCTGATTATTGGTTTGTTTTAAAGGTAGAGAGGTATGTGGAACTACATAATAAGTATCACCAAGTCAAAGTGGGATGGTTGTACTGATAAACCTTCTGTTCCATGGAGAATTTCAGAAAATGCTTTGGGGATAGTTACAGTCCCAGTACCAGATAAAAGGAGTGCTTCTGAGAGTTTGGGCAGCCCTTTAGCATTGCATCTAATGCAACATGGAATGCCAGCCAGAAAGAGGAAATGACTCGGGACTTAAAACATTGTTAGGGTATGTGCAAGGAAATGTTTAGTTCATGGCTGTTGGCCATTGAAGAAAGAAACTGTATTTTAATACTGACTAGAACAAGAAGAGGAGGAACCAATTGTTCAGTGAAGACAACTTCTCAAAGGCCCGATGCATTTTTGGCTGCAGATTTTTCTTCATCAAAGAAAATGTAGGGGTGTGTACATGTCTGTGTTTTCCAGTGTCTGAGCTGCATGTGTTTTTAGAGCAAAGACTAGTTTATGCAGCATCAAAAAAGTCAAGTGCATTGCAACTAGTTTTGTAGCCTTCTACAAATGAGAATATATTGCAGTGCATTCATATGGTACACTGCACTCAAGTACAGTGGAGAAAATTACTTTTCCTGTGTCTTGTGATTTCTTGTGTTTTGATTCCCTGTTTGTAGCCTGCCTCAAAGCTCTGGATAATAGTACCATGTATGAAATAACATGTTCCATTTGCAGAATTCTTTTTAACTATTTTTATTCAAGAGCATATTGACAAGATGTTGGAAAAGATGAAGAAAACAGTTCAGCTAAAGCTCAGCACTTTTTAACATCAGTTTGGTAACAGTTCTGTTTCCAAAATGTGGAAATCAATTTCCTTTTTTACCCATTAAAGAGGCAGAATGAGATCAACTTTGGATCTCTGACCAGTGAAATAGAAAATGTAAGCAATGTGCTTTCTATACTTCTGTGATGCCTGAAACATGCTTGTACATAATCTGTTTATGAGAGTATAGAAACACAAAAGGCTGATAGTTTACATTCCTCAATTTTCCCAAGTGGCTGTGAATGTTGGTTTGCAAAATGAATTTTAGATATTTGCATTACAGAAACAAAGCAAAAACTCATTATTGATACAGTTTGACTGCTGTTTTTTAAAATCTCTCCAGTTAAACACTTTTACATTCACTTGGGAGAGTGTTTGTGGAATACAGTTTCACTGAAAATTCCAAATAAAATAAATTACATAAACCTTTTGAAAATAATTTGAAATATGATCTCATCTTAATTTTCTTCCTCTGTTTTCAAGGTATATGTAGAAATATAGTCTGTATGGACATCTTTACAGTTCAAGGGGAACAGGAAAAATAGGATAAATGGATCTAGTATAAGCTTAGATTTAGTGAAGGTTTCAAAAAAAATAGCTAAGTATTTGTTGTAGGAAACGCAATCAGATTACTAAATATTCTGCTATGTTGCAGATGTTTATTTGGGTATAAGCATAGCCCCAATACCTGAATAATATATGTATAGGTCAAATGAATAACTGTTTTATTTGTTATTAATTGTGGCTAAAAGCAGTTCAGGAGACAACAGTAGTGTTTATGCAGAACACAAATGAACATAATGTTTAGTTTAACACTAGATGGCATCAGTGTGCTATGGTATCGAACACCAAATTAGCTGTGCATGTGCTGTCTCTGTATATGATGCAAGAAAGCTGTAAACAGAATTAATACTACTCCTCCAATGATCTAATATAGTAGAACTTTTAGTCCTGACACAGTTTACAACTGTAGTTGCACTATTGAGTACGTCTACCTACACTGAAATGTTTAAAATTATGATCCTTTTTTACCTAAATAACACAGTGGCATGTATAAAGGGACCCCTCAGAATTTTCTGCTGTACCTAAGTTGTTTTTTTCAATGGCATCAGAAGTTCTGCCTTACAAAGACGAATGGTAAAACCATAAGAACTTGAAATAGTGTTGTTTGCAACTCGTTCATTCATTTGGGGAAACATTTAAGGCCCTCAAAAATTGAATTAGAATAGTAGGATGACTGTGTTTTCCCTGTATCTCAGTTTATCTTTGTTCGTGCATTCAGAGGTGCATGGTGGAGTGGGCACCCGCTTTTGCTGTCTGATATTGCTGCTGCTGAACTTCACAAGGCACCATAGAAATAAGGCTGTGAAAAACTAAAAGACTGAAGAGGATGTGGGGCCAGGGAGAATATGGTGCAGAGAGGAAAGAGCCTAAATTTGTTTTTACACAAGGTTTTACACAAGTGCGTGCTAGCTTCCTGTATACCCAAAATCAGCTCAACTTGGAAGACAAAGTCCCCCCACAGACTTTCACCTGCTCCTCCCTTTCTGCCTTTACAGCAGTCTCTCGTCAGCCAAGTTTCTTTTTCCTTTAACAAATAGTGTTCTAACTTGCTCCTTGTGGCTGGAACTCAGCTATGTAATGATTCCACCTTAGAATCATTTCTGTGAGGGCTTTGTCCTGAGACCCACAGACCTGTGCATGTGCACACATGCCTTCAAATCCACATCCTGTACATCCTGAGACCTGTTGTTCTCTGCATCCCTGCTTCCAGTTCTCTTTTGTTTGTTTGTTTTTAAACTTATGGCAACCCATGAATTTCATAGGGTTTTAGGCAAGGAATAGTCGGAGGTGGTTTTTCCAGTTCTTTCCTCTGAAATGCAGCCTACAGCATTCGTTGGTGATCTTCCATCCAAGTACTAACCAGGGCTGATCCTGCTTAGCTTCCAAGATCAGACTGGATCTGGTGCCTTTAGGGTATTTAGGCCAAGTACCTCTACCTAGAGAGTCAAAGAGATGTAGTGGTTTTGAGCATTGGACTGAGTGGAGACTCAGGTTTGAATCCCTACTCAGCCATAGAAGCTCACTGGGTGAACTTTGGCAGGTCATACTCTCTCAGCCTCAGAAGAAGGCAAAGGCACACCCCCCCCAACAAATCTTGCCAAGAAAACCCTTCAGTAGGTTTGCCTTAGTGATGTTGGAAACCACTTGACGCCACAATAGTAGGTACTTTACTGAATTGAAGGGGCAAGCTAAATGACATCCTGCCCTTGGTTCCTTGGCTTTTGTATTCAACTAAAATGCATCATTAGTGCTCAATAACTGGCAGCATCTTAGTATGCTAGATCAGTGCTATCTGAAGCAGTGGTCCCTAGGCTGGTGCCCGTTCCTGCAAGTTTCCGGGAAGGAAAGAAATGGAACCAACGGGCAAAAATACGGTGCTAGTCCATGGCACATTTGGGGGGAGGCGGGGAAGAGAAATGACTAGTTCCGCACGTCAGATAATGCAATCTTAACACGGTGCTCATCGGGCTTTATCTGGGTAATGTACGCATTATGAAAGAGGTAATTAAAAGGCTTTAGCAGTAGGTGACAATGTTATGTTCTGAAGGTGAACCCTGCAGTGGTTACAATGCACCCAGTTTTCGGTTTGCTGAGTCCTATGAATGGGGTTCACGTATACACACGAGCAGCCTGCAAGTATGTCAGAACGGCTGCAGACGGATTGCGTTGCGGAGGAGGGGGGCCGTGTCCGTTGAAGCGAAAGGCGGCGCGGACCGTGGCAAGCCGACATCTGCGTGACATAAGCTTTTCATCAGCGTATCTGTTTCCTTCTGGCAGAAGTTGGGAGGCCCGGGGCGTATGCGCTGGGCTGGCTTCCCCGTGAATCAGCCTCTGTGGGAAGCACATTCCAGAGGGGGCGCCAAGTCTCCATCCTGCCGTCCGGGTCCGTGTCATTTAAAAAGTGCTCTTCCTTCACGCTGGAGGCGGACTCCTTCGGAGTTTAAAGGAGCGCAAACGGCCAGCGCGGGAGAAGCGCTTTGTTCTTCGGCGCGGGCCGCTGTGGCTCGCGGGGACCGGCAGCGGCAGGCCTCGCTCCGGTGGCAGAAGAGGGCGGCCGGCCGGCCGAGCCAGGGGCCGAGGGCTTCCTCCCCTCCCCTGCCCGACCCTGAGGCGGCGGGGGTGCGAGACCGAAACGGGGCTTCCCTCAGGCAGCTTCCTTCAGGCGGCGCTCCGCGGAAAGAGGAGAGCGAAGGGGCGAGCTGGCGCGGCTCCGGCGCTACCGGGCGGCGGCGGCGGCGGCGGCGAGCGGCCAAGGGAGCCTGCCCGCTGGGCGGGAAGCCTCCTCCGTGCGCTCCTTCTTTCCCTTCCTCCGTCGTGCCGGAACTTTCCTAGGGGGCTCGGGAGGATGCTGGAGAGCGGCTGCAAGCCGGTGAAGGAGGGGCTGCTGGAGAAACGCAGCGACGGCTTGTTGCAGCTGTGGAAGAAGAAGCGCTGCATCCTCACCGAGGAAGGGCTCCTGCTCATCCCGCCCAAGCAGCCGCAGCCGCCGCCGGCCCCGGAGCCTGTGGTCGTGGCGGCGGCGGCGGCGGCGGCGGGCTCGGCGTCTCCGGCGGGCGTGGAGCCGGCGGCCAAGATCAAGGAGCTGCCCTTCTCCACCATGAAGACGGTGGACTGCGTGGAGCGGAAGGGCAAGTACGTCTACTTCACGGTGGTGATGGCCGAGGGCAAGGAGATCGACTTTCGGTGCCCGCAGGAGCAGGGCTGGAACGCCGAGATCACCCTCCAGCTGGTGCAGTACAAGAACCGCCAGGCCATCCTGGCCGTCAAGTCCACCCGGCAGAAGCAGCAGCACCTCGTCCAGCAGCAGCAGCAGCAGCAGCAGCAGCACGCCGGGCCCCGCCTCCGCAGCGCCTCCAACTCCGCCTAGCCGACCCCGCGTCCAGGTAGCCCCCGACCCCGGCCGCTTGCCGGGCGGCAGACGAGCCCCGCGCCCGGGCCGGTCGACCCTCCCTCCTGCTCCTGCAAGGCCTTCCCGCCTCTCCTGAAAAGCGCCCCCCCCCCCGTTTACGCCCTGCTTTTAGCGGGAGCCCCTTCCCAAATAGCCGCCCTCCCGTTTAGCCCGGGAGTAGACGCTTTGGCCATTGCCGCACTAGACTCTTGTAGCGCCATTATTCCCCTTTCAACATCCTATGGAATCCTGGGGTTTGCAGTTTAGGGAGGGGTCTTGAGGCAGCTCCCTAAGCTGCAAACCCCGTGATTTCATAAGATGTTGAAAGTGGAATAATGGCGCTACAACCGTCTAGTGCGGAAATGGCGTTTTTCTTGAGCAAACACAAAAGCGGACGAAGTATCCGGACAGCCTGCAAGCTCTCTCTTCCCCGCGCCTGCCCTCTTAACCCTTTCGCACGTTACGGCGTACCCCTTCTGCGCGGAGTGAATTTCCGTGTCAGGTGAAAGGGAGAGAGAGGAAAGACAAGTATACTCGGAGGCCCGAATCTCATGGCCTACGGGTCTGTGTATGTGCGCGTCTAATCGTACCCGAATATTTACCCCATTTCCTATAGAGACATTTCCCCATATAAAAGCTGACTTGCGAAATGAAGCCCCTGTGAATCGGGTCCGTCTTTTGCCCTTGTCGGCACCATGTTGTTTCCCTAAGCTGAACTCTCAGCACTCTCTGAGCTCTTCCTCTGCTCAGTGCCTACAGTATCCTTCGGGTGACTTGTATAGCTAGACTGAGGAAGACCGTGATCTATGAGGGTCGCCTTAGAACCTGTGCTTTAGCTAATTAATCCCAGGAACTAAACCCATTTTCATCGTTTTTTTGAGTACCTCCTCTTCACTCTTAGAGAACACTGTCTCCATATCCCCTCCTAGCACACCCACACAATTCCCCCAGAAATCTTAGAGGACAAGGAAGGTGGGAATTGTGCTTCCCTTCTGTTGTTGAACTGCAGTGCCCAGCAAGGGTAGCGAATAGTGAGGAATGCTGTGAGTTGCAGTTCAACAACATCTGCAGGGCCACACAGTTTCTACACCTGGTTTAGAGGTCAATTCATACAATACTTCCTTTACATGTAGTCCCAGCTGGGCATATCAACAGTCGGATAGCCTATACGTTCCCATGATGACAGTGCTGTTGTGATCACAGTTAACCAGCTCTGCGCTCATGTAATTCACACATGTTGTGATTTTCTTTTTGAGCACAGGACTGTGGAAGTACTATATTGTACTTCGTATGTTGTGCTGTGCAAAGAATGGTGACTTGGTCATGGGGTGGGTTTTTTTTGGCTCACTGGGACCTAAGTCTAACTGTCAAACCTCCTCCAATAAAGGTACCAAGTTTCCTACCAAATTTAGTGAGAGATCCTTACCCTTCTCATTGTTGCCGTTCTATTTAAGTTGGCAAGTAGTAGGCTTTCTGTGATCTGTCAAAGCAGAATACAGCTAGGTTTTTCAGTTCACTGTCCTGTGTTGTTATAGATTGAATTCAAGAGGCGCTGCTGGAAGCAAGAAGGACACTGTTTCTGTTGGTCACAAACTTGGCAAGCGAAAAGATCAGAGACGCAAAGAAGAGCATCCATTGAGCCACTGGAGTCTTCTCATTTTTGACACAGACCATAATTGATCTGAGGAAGCATTTCAACTCTCTTGTAGGTTTTGATTGCTACTTATGAGATGATTGTTTGGCCTGCTGGGCCTCACAGGACATAATATGCTGTGCTATCATTTTTATGCTAATCTATTTTATGTTTATTTATTAGCTGGGTGGGTGGGTGGGTGGGTAAACTTGTCTGCAAGGGATTTCTGAATGTAGGCCATCAGGAAAGGAATAAGATACAAAACGTATTTACAGTTGGGATGTGTACATATATACTACCTTTGAAAAGAGAAAGCAGTTGAAGAGGAAACAAGAGTGTTAGAGAACTAAGGACAAGAATATCAGTTTTCCAACTGGATTTTCCCATACTGCTTTACTTCACTTCATGTCAACAAATGAAAGCCTATTGTGAACTGGATGTCTAGTATATGTGGTTATTAAAGCATTTCTATCAAGATCCTAATTCATAAGACGAGCCTCTTCTGGGAGGAATGAAATCACTTGGAATTTGATTTCTAGATTGTTTTAGTTTTCCATTGATCTGGAGAGTATTACATATTTTGTATTCGGAATATACCATCCTTTGGGGTATGCTACTTCTACGTATTTCTGCTTCAGACTAATGTCCTCTGACTTGATAGACTGTCAAGTACAGAGTTTAAAATATATTGATGTGACATTCTTTTAGATTTGAGATGAGCAAAGCACAGCCTCCCTAGGTACTGTTGGAATGCTGTTCCTAGTATACCTCATGTTGGCTAGGGGTTACTGGGAGTCCAATAGCATCAGGGGAAGGATATATCATTTCCAACCCTGTTTTACATGGAATTCAGATAGCTGAATCATGCTGAGAATTGCTTATCAGACTTCTTTGTGTAATTTGGGTCCTTGTCCATAATGTTTTACTTGTTTCAGCTTATGCCGTTTGGAAACTTCCACATACTCCATTTGAAAATTGTCCCATCCACAATGTCTTAAAATGTTTAGCCAAAAAATTTACTTGTCATTCCTGTAATTCGGTTTCCTGGATGAGGTTCCATCACTCGCTGCCCCTGTCTGAACTCTTACTTCTGGCAACAACTACTTAACATAACCACAAAGCATTATGAAGTCTGCATAGGAGATTTCAACAGCTAATTTTATTTGATTAATAAGAGAGAGTCTACTCTGGTTTTCTTGGCATTACAGTCAATATGGCACAAGTAAGGCTTCTAATAACTATTTTTAGAAGCACTGTTGTTAAGCAATTCATTCAAGTATGAGGATTCTGTTTTATCGTTAACCGGATAAAAGGAGACAAGGAGATCTGTGAACCTCTCTACAATCATAACAAAATATTAAGCTCTATATTCAAGTTTATTGGGGCTGGCTCATAATTGTCATACATTTTTCCATGCATTGTAAGCATTAAGAAAGAAGGTCATGGAAGTCTCCAGTGGAGTTGTTAACTGCCTTTATTTTTCACAGAACAGTTGGAAAACTTGGCCAACAGCTTATTTCTTGTAATAATGGATCCAGATAATGATATGCACTGTTGAATTAGCAATCTACCAAGCATAACTGACTATGCTAAAAAAGGTGATTGATAAAATATCCTTCTCCCATCACATCCGATTAAGGAGTTAAAGAAAAACTGTAGGAAGCGTCAAAGAATTCATATCTTTTCACCGTAATGAATAGATGTCTTAACTGCTTGTAGAGCAACAGCTTTGTAAAGTACAAACTTCATTGCTATCCTTATTTTGTCTTTTCAGTATTGATAATATCTGACTTCTATTATCAAGCTGCTATGACTATTTTTGCTTCAACTGTATGTCTTTATAGTACTTTGATACTACTTTAGCTGCTACAGCCCCATACTACGATATTCTGAGATTTGTAGTTTGGTGAAGTACTTGGAATTCTCTGCTGTTTCTTAGAACGGTGCACTGCACTCACTAAACAGAGAATTAAAAGTATTTTTATCAAATTACAAATCCCAAAATTCTATAGGATAGAGCCATGACTGTTAAAGTGGTATCAAAGTAGTATAATTGTGCAATGTGGATACCCTCTTCATAAAGTCTGCTTCATGTTGGATTTACATGTAGGACTTAAAAAAAAATTTCCACAGGAAACATACAGACCAGGGTATCTGAGCATGTTTTCCTCCAGAAGTTGTGGACCCTTGTTCCAGCCGTCCTTGAACACTGACCATACCGACTGGAACTACAGGGAGTTATAGTCCAAAACATCTGCTTGGGGAAGGGTAATTTAGATGCTGCTGTGTCTCTGATACTGAGAAATATCTTTGTAGGAAATAGTAGGTTATTGGAGACTATGCCTGCACTGTTTGAGACTTGAAAAACAATCGATTTATGGTACAATCCTCTGCACATGCCTTGATGTAAGCCCCACTGGAAAAAAAATGAATGTGCTAGTGATAGACATGTATAGGATAGTACAATTAGGTTCAAATCCTAAGCCATGTTTGTTATGTAGTTAAGACTACAGTATTTTCTTATCTGGGAGTAAGCTGCATAGTTTTCCACAAGTCTTACACTTGTATAGCCATGCGGAAAGTAAATTCAGTTGTTAAGTCTAATGAAACCTAGTCCTTTTATCTCCAGGTAAATCCTTGCCTTGGATTACAGCTGTAAATCCCACTTGGGGTTCATAAGCAATGTAATACCAAATCCCCATTGCTAGGGAACGTGGACATAAATAATAGAGGGCTGAGAGTGGCATCTTAGAAGTAAGGTTGTTATTACAATTGATAAGGAATAGCATTCCAAGTTAATTAAGCCTCATATGAGAATGTTTATTAAGCAAAAACTAGTCAGCTGACAGTTTCATAAATTACATTCTTTATCTTCATGCAAGAGTGGTGCCATATGTGCTGATTTCATGAGGAAAAGCTATAATCTAGCAAGGATATTTGGCCTATGGTGATATGATAAACAATGTATGGTTTTGCACATGTGCCTTTATGTTTTTCCATCTCCTCTCTGGTGTTTTCCACAAGGTAGAGACCTAAACAATTGAACTCAGGTATAATGACTCCTTTGTCGATTATGCCTCCATGTTGGTAAAAGCAGCTTTACATGTTTTAACCAAATGTGTATTGGTGAAGAATAACAGGTACCCTGCTTTATAATTTGCTTCTCAACAATTCAATTAAGAATCTACAGTTAGTTTCAGAAGAACGAAAAACCAACCGTATGTTTTCTGTGCTACATGTAACTGTTCTCACCAATTAAAAACATTTGTTTTGTTTTGTTCATTTAATTTTCATGATTTGTGAATACTGGCTTCTGCAAAATAGCTGCAGTGATGTACCAAAACTTTTCCGGCATATTGTGAAATGAAACAAGTGTCACCAAACCAATGTGTGTAAATATGATTTGTATACTTTCAGAGAAATGTGATTTATTTTTCAATATGCATTCCATTTCAAATAAAAAACTATCTATTGACATGTGTTAATGATGTGGTGTGAAAATATAAAGTCTGTGAGGCTGACTAAAAGTATTTTTCTGGACTGGGAAAAATCTTTAACAGATTGTGCTAAATCTCATTCACATCACTGAAAAATCATTTTAATTTCTTCTACTGGATTTGGTCAGGGTTGAGCTTGTACATACAGTAAACATAAAATGGCATTTTGATCTTGTACTTTTTGGGTGGAATTTATGTGATCACCATATGGCACCTTTCACATTTGTTTAGCATGACCTAATTGTGTAGTGTTTACTCATTTTGTCTTTATTACACCTCTTGGACATTGTTGCCTGAGATGTCAGGCAATATGTGAGGCCGAATTGTTTCGTTTGTCATGTGGCAACGGCCACATTTGACAAAATGCATGGCTGAAATTACAAGGCACTTGTCCCATTTCTTTTGGACACATTCTTCTCAAAAAGAGACACTCAAAGTTAGCTAAAGCCCACGTATCCTAACTCAGGAGTGGAGAACTTTAGCCCTGCAAGTGTTGATGAACTAGTAGTCCCAACACCCTTCACCACTGGTTGAGTCTGCTGGGATCTAGAATCCCAAGAAAAGCTAGATTTCCCTGTTCAGACCTCATTACTTCTTTAAACCAGGCTTGAGGAATTTGTGTGGCCATCCAAATATTGTTGGACTGCAACTCATCCACTCACACTGTTGGTTATATTTATTAGGTTTGATGGGAACTGTAGACTCCCAAAGGTCTGAAGGTTAGGTGGTAGGTTGGTGTGAGGAAAGCACCAGATGAGCCTCCATTGTTGTAGACATAGAGCCAGTCAAAATGTTGCAGTTTCACTACATTGGTGTGAGTCTGTCATTCTTCTTTGTAGTCATCTTTCACATATCTACTGAGAAGGAAGTCAACTGAGCTGAATTAACACTTAATCCAAGGTAAGAATGTCTATAGTATTGAAGCTTTCAAACAAAGGTGGGGAATGTGTAGCTGCCCAAATGTACTATGTGTCTCAGAAAAAAAGGCAGGCTGATCCCTCAAAAACTTGCTTTCTAGATGATTCTGCGCAACAAAGACAGAGAATGTGTGGCCATCCAGATTTGGTGAACTGGGTCTGCCATCCTCCATAGTCAGCATGCCCATTAGTGGGGGGTGATGGGAGTTACAGTGCTATCCACTGCCCCCTGTCCCTGCTCTACAGCGTCTATTGTTTTGTGAATAGCGTGAAAAGTAGAGGTCACATCACAAGTAATTCCAAGCATCCAGTTTCCAGTAAGGAAAGAGAAGTACTATAAATATCACATGTTTTGAAACAAGGCCTTGTCTGTCTGTGCATGATGATCTTCTGCACCAGTGCTTGGCATGTGTTCAGCTAGCATTCTGACCTCCATGTTACCCAATGAAATTGAATGCAAAGAGAATTGCTTAGTCACACAGCAGTCAGTCTCAGTCAGTGGGAGAAATACATCTAGTTCTATTGGATGCATTCATGGTAACTCATTGCCTTCCTCCTCCCCTTTGCTGTAAACATATTCCCAATGCAGTGAGCAATACAAATTTATTTCTTGATAACAGCCATCAGATGTTGTTGTCTTAAAAATATAATACAGCTTTTAAGTTTTAAACAATATCCACACTGCACAATTATACCAGTTTGATTGCACTTCAACTGCCATTAATCAAATCTAGAAAAACCTGAGTTTTATAGTTTGGGGAGACATTTAGAAGTCTCTGATGCAGTGGTTTTCACTCTTTGGTCCTCCAGATTTTTGGACTTCATCTCTCAGAATCACCAAGCATTATTTAATCTGGCTGAGGCTTCTTGAAGTCCAAAGGACCTGGAGGACCAAAGACTGAGAACCACTCCTCTAGTCCATTCATCTGAACAACAGCACTACAGCTGTCTGGCAGAGAAATGTACGTGCTTCATAAAACTAAACTGCAGGATTCCACAGGATGGAGTCATGACAGTTAAAATGGAACCAAACTGCTGCAGTTGTGCAGTGTGGATACCCTCACTGTGTCTGTTCGTAAATTCTATCAGCTATTGAATAGTTACTATAGAAGGCCTGCAGTGGCTGAATATATATTGTGTGATTACCATTTCATACCAAAAACAGAAGAGCAAACTGAAGGTCAAATGCCCACAGATGGGACAGAGCCTAATACTAAGGCATGAGCGCCAACAATGTAATCTCTCCAGTTTAATGGGAATTACTCCCAGAAGTATGTATAGAACTGCAGCCTAACATTAGCACGTGTTTAAACAGAACAGAACGATGTCTATGATTGTAGCAACCATGAGTCTTGGTGCTTACTTAAGCAAACAGGCAGTGATGTATTTAAATCTTTTACTCCAAGTCTCAAATCAAGTCTCAAGTCCTTGAAGATACTTTCAAGTCAAGTCTCAAGTCTGGGAGCCAACTTTATACCCCAATCTATATTCCAGAATTTCTGGACAGAGTAGAATAAAGTCGGTTTTAATAATTTAAGCAGACTTAGCCCTCCATATTGGTGATTTTGCCATCTGCAGCTTTGGAAGTGGGGGATAGGATCCTTCTTACTTTCCATTTCTGAAGCTGGAGGATTTTTCAGAAATGGGACATAGGATCCCTCTTATTCCCCATTACTGAAACTTGAGGAGGATCCTTCCTCCTCAAGCCCATTGCCTAATACATTTGCTGTTACCTTCTGAGAAATGCACCCTGCACTCTGGGGACAACTCTTGTCTTCTTCTCTTAGGAAATAGAGTTCAGAAGGCTCCTCTTATATGCAGTGGGGACAGGCTGCTAAGCAGACCTCAAGCCCATCTCAAGCCCATTTCCCAACCCACTTGTTGTTCCCCTCTGAGAAATGCACCCACACTTTGAGCTTGAGACAGATTGTCATGTAACCAGTAGACAAAGAGAGATGGAAGTGTTGTTCAAAGTCATAAGGTTTCTGGATGAATATGTTATGTTACTAAATCAAGGGCAGCAAGTCAGTTGCTAAAAATATAAAGTCTCAAGTCGAGTCAAGTCAGTGCATCATTTATTGCTGAGCTGAGTCCTAATCGAGTCACCAAAGTGGCTTAAGTTCGACTTGAGTCCGAGTCAGTTGACTCGAGTCTACATCACTGCAAACAGGAGTTTACTAGTTCAATGGTTTGATCGTTGGTTCAGTTCCATCAAAAGACTAAAGGACTGGAGTATTGAGAACAGTTTAATACTTTTAATACAGTGATCGTGAAGCCTAAATTGTACAGTTTATTAACATGAAGTTGCTTTATAATGAGTCAGAGCATTGGTCAACTGCAGCTCATGGAAATCTGGTGGACAGTTAAAAATGGCAGATGTGATTGCGACAGACTGTTCTCAGTTGTCCTCCTTGGTCTACACTGATAATCTGTAGCATCTCTATATGTTTTCAAGGAGCACACTGTCCAGCCACAACTGGAGATGCCAGGGATTGTGTGCACCTTGTGCACACAAAGCACATGCTCTGTCACAGAATGGTGCCTTGTATTAAAAAGCAGGTGTATTCAAGTTGGAAACAAGTTGAAGGCACACAACAACAGCAATGGTAGGACATGGTTTGCTTGGCTCACAAAGCTGGCGTTCCATACCGTCAGAGTTCAGAAAAAAAAGGAACAGAGTGATGAAGCACATATCTGAGCTCGGTTTAAAATATCTTTAAAGATAAGATATTAAAGATATATTTAAAGCCCTAAAGACAGTTTGATTCCTGTTTCTGAAGAACCACTTAGTAGCTATTTGAACTTGCCCAGGCCTGAATATTCATCATAGAGAAATGCCATAGCAATCCATCAGGATGGAAGACACAGGAGTAAGGGCCTCTCAAGTGATAATCTATCCCTGTGGAACTTCCTGCTGCAGGACATATCTTTTTGGTCACTGCTTGAGTTGTTCCTAGGCAGTTCTTGAAGGCCTTCCTGTTCCAGACTCTTAGTAAAGATGGTTTGTCGATAATGTTAAAGGCTGTTATTTTTATTCATGATATTATGTCTGAGATTTATAGTTTCATTTTATGTTTGGAATTGTTTTATCCATTTTTATTGTGAGGAGAAGGTCTTTGGCATGGAACTATAGTATATAAACATATGAATCTGCATTGTGCCTCAGAACTCCAGATGTCTGAGATACTATTGCCAGATCCTGTCCATTTACCTCAAAGAAGACAAAGGAAATCTGCAGTGCCTCGATTATTCCTCACTCTTAAGATAATTTAAGACTGGGGAGCTATTCACCTGATTTTATATCTAATTTTAAGCATAAACAGCTTCAGAACCAGGATGATTTTTTTTTCAAAGTAACAGACTGGAACTTGTGTTTTGTTTTTTGTTTTTTTCAAAACAAAGCATACAGAAGCATACAGAATCATCCTTGGAAGGCAGTTTTATTTTTCTTGATGTAGTGCACATCACCATTAGTGCTATTCTGCAAGGCAAGCTTATGTACATTTTCTACTGTCTGTTTAAATTATTTGTAGAGAAGCAAGAAATGTTTGGGACTCTCTTTTGGTGTTCCTAACTACAAGTCGAGGATTGTTGTGCTTAGACCGAAGTTGAAGACAAAGTCTCATTATCACACTTGTGTTAAAAAATGAGGAGCATTTCTACCTGCTTTGGGTCCCATATGGGAGAAAAGCAGGATACAAATTAAATAATTAAAAAATAATAAATACCTTTAGCGGGTACACATTCAGCACAAATTTTTAAATGTAATGGTGCTAGGTTTTACTAGCAGAAGGAAAAGGAGTCTCCCCTTCACCACTATTGCCATCCCTACTGTGATTGTGACTGCTGTGTTCTTGCATTTCTGCCATCATCCTCTCCATATTAACCTGCTTCATTTTGGGCCGTTGCACAGCTAATAAAGGTGCTTTGACAGAAAAAGAAATGTACAATTAGTACCATCTATTTCAAGGTCTGATGTTATTTCAAGGTCTAAAGTGGGTTTATTCAGCATGTTCCCTGCAAGCTGTATGGTTCCTATGCATATCTTATGTTGATTTCCTGTCCATCCACATGCAAACACACAGAAATACAGTATGTGTATAGGAAATAAATTTACAAGCTCCACATCCCACTGCATTTTTTTTTTTACTTGAGCCATTGCAGGTTATCCATGAAGCTGTTGGTCAGATGCTCTGTTAAGTAAGCTCACACAACAATTATTCCTTCCCTGTTAGCCCAAGGTCATGTTTGTCCTATTTAAAATTGTTCAATAAAAATATTTTGTGCAGGGAGCTTCACGGCACTGTTATGGGAAGAAACAAAAAGCAAACTGAAGAAATCGTTAGCTTCTAGTTGAAGAATATGAAAGGTCCCTGGAGCACATTGTGACCTTTAAGAGGTGCCAGAGGAGTGGTAAGACATATGCTTTCATTTAAAATAACTGTGCATTTTGCTCTTTTCCTTATGAAATTACTTGCAAAAAAGTGAAATGTTTTAAAGGCTTCTTGCCATCTTAATAAATTTAAATGATATTTTCCTGTAAAAAATTTGACTGGTTTCTCTGGATGCAGATAACATCAGATTCTGGATTACTTCAATATATTATGAGTTTTTAGTATTCCTGGCTGGAACTTCCAACTTTAGGTAGTTAGCTGCCATGATATGTGACATCTTGAGCCTTAGTGAATGTCATATTTAAAGCCTGCAACCCATGTTGTTCATGTGTCGTGAAGATCTTCACATCATAAATGGGAACTCCCCACCTTATAATGGAGTAAGAGTGTCAAATAGCCTAACAGGAACAACCCCTGTACTGCACACACACCTGCTACCTTCTACCTCCTGTGTACAGGACTGCAACATGTATTTCTAACCTTTATAAATTACTGGTTTGGCCCAGTGGGTAGGGAAATCCTGAAGAAGGGGATCTACTTATCTGTTGAGTTTGGGATGGGGAAGAGATTAACTGTGTTCACCAGGCATGAGAATAAGGCATTTGTTATCTTGAATTAGGGAATACGATTTTAATGTATGAAATTTAGGAGGGAACAGGAACATTCCTTATTGCTGACCTAGAATTATTTGTTTGCATCTACCTTGCATTTTCTTTTAGGGCTTTGAAAATTCCTACTATGATTCCTGAGCAGGAAGATTTCTGCAGGCAAGCCCTGCACTGTTGCTTTGTGGGATGTGTAGAATTTGGGGAGACTGTATATATGCTACTTTCCATATAGAATACACTGTATTGTTGATCTTAAATTTACATTTTTGTTTAAATTTTCACACTGTTTAAACCATTGTGATTGTGTTTGCAGGGTTTGTTTGTTATTGGCCTCATGCAACTTGAGGCAGGGATACACATGCATACCTTTTATTTGATTTAAGACCAACTGCTGAAAAGGACCAGTCTTCTAGGCCAACTTCTATGTAACCCACTGAGCCCCAGTGGCTCTGTTCCTTTTCTCCCACTTCTCAGCCAGAATCCTGTTGGTATGCAACACCGATTCCAGAATAGACAGTTATAGTGGGTGGAAATAGGCCATGGTTGGCAAACCAGTGGAGAAACAGGTTGTTCAGATTTTGGCAGATTTTGTCTGCCTTCTCTCATAGCTGCTGCAGGACTGTGAAAACAATACCATCACTAGCATAATTCATCAGCTGGATTCCAGCCCTGGGCTCCAGCACTGCCATTGGCAGTTGGGAAACAGCAGTCTTGACCACGATCCACAATCAGGAGGAGTTTTTTCTCCTCTCCTCACTCCATTGAAATCAGCATCACTGTTGCTGGTGCTGCTGGTGTGCATGATTATCAGACAAGTATTAGCAGAGTCAGACCTACCATTTGACCACACTTCAGGGCATATCTTGGCAGAGTTCCATTTCTGGACTACAGTTCCCAAAAACTTCCACACAACTCAGTGTATGGAAGATTCTGGAAAACTGTAGTCCCCAAATGGGAACTTTTCCAAGTGCTACTTTAGTAAATAAATGCTGTGGGACAGGAAGCAGCAGTGAGGGTCTAGAGGGCAGAGCTGGGTGTACCACACAGGCCATTTCCACACTACACTGTTATAGTGTTATTATTCCACTTTCAACATTCTGTGGAATCCTGGGGTTTGCAGTTTAGAGAGGGGCATTTAGAGTTCTCAGCCAGACAAACCCCAGGATGTTGAAATAGCAGTATAACAAAGTAGTGGGAAAATGGCCACAGTCTGCTCTACTTCTCTGAAGTCAGCCTCCTGCCACCAGGTTCAGTAGAAGATGTTGTCTCATTGCCAAGTTTGAACTAAGATTCAGATGTCATTTCAGCTGGCTTCTGTGCATGGAACAAGGCATGGCAGGATGGGGTGGAATGTTGCATCAGGTTGCCATCTTGTCCTTCGTCTCAGACAGTAAACTATCTTAGGGCAACTTTGTGTTATGATAGGAAGAAGATGAGCATGTATATGTGACCCTGATCATCTTGGCTTACTCAATGTAAGCCTTATTGCCAGCTCTCCTCATTTGTGAGACACACAAAGTATTCCCCAATGTCTAGTGGACTACCTTCCAACATAAAACTTGCTTGAACCAGTTTTAGAATGTGATAGATGCTCTCATTGGTCATATCTGCTAATGCTCGTTGTTAAAAATGTTATCAGTGCATGCAAAGACCTCCACCTAACTCCCACTGGAACAAACTGTTACTGTTGAATTGTGGGGATAGAGCTATTTGATAAAAGGAGTACTTAGAGAAGCAGTGCCTTAAGTGTTAGGTTTGACCTTGAAAACTGAATTGCATTCACTGTTGTATTTATATCACTGCTATAAGCTGTCCATATTATAGTCAAGATTGTAGAACCTGGAGAAGTTAATATTTGGATGGATAACTGCAATTCTGGGATTTGGGGAACTGAATTCTGCAAAAGCAACGTTGCTAACTTCAGCTAGGTTCATTGAGCATTATCATGATCATACATATGGGTGGGAAACAGAGATGCGAGGTTTGAATTGTCTCTTCTGCAGCTCTTTCACAGATAGTGATTTCAACCATATATGCAGCTGAAGGCTTAAAAATTAATAATTAACATCCTGCAGCAAGTGACATTTGAGCAAGAGAGAAAAAAAATCCTTCAATGACAATTATACTTCATGTCCTTCAAGATTCCTTTTTCCAGTTCTTAGAAGCAATTAGAAATATATGAAGAAGGTCTAGATTATTCATCCTCTTTCACAGCTGCCAACATTACTTCCTGAATGGCATTCATTAAGATGTAGTGGGGATGGATATGCAGTTGGTTTTCTTTAGTTTTCGTCATTTTTTTAAAAGTTCCAGTGGCCTCAGGCAACTTGATATAAACGGGAGCAGGAGGCAGAACAGCTTATTGGAGAATAATAATTAGCCCTGTGGCATTCTCAAGAGTTCTTCCGTTTATTTGGGGTAATATAGTGTTACTTTTATTCCATGATTTATACAGGCGTACTCTCAGCAGGAATCTTTACTATAGGCTGTGGGTACCACCTTCATATATCACAGAAACAATCTTGGCCAAATAGCTGGCCGCAGTATATTTTATGATGCATGTGCATTCACTTGTCAAGTGAAAAATACAGAACTTGGATGGTAGTCCAAAGGTTTATACAAAAATGTGGAGCAAAGAATTTTAACAGTACTTTGCTATCAGTTTAATCAAATATTCATATTGTAAAACGAAGCCCTACATTGTGAAGACATGTTAAAAAAACTGCTTAAATCTTATTGGCAGTCCTAACTAAAGTCAACCCGTTGAATCAATGGGATTTACATACATGTTGGCTCACAATTCAACAACTGATAATGATAAAGGGGTTAAATTGTAGAAACTGCTTGCTTGAGTAGAAAAATAGAGAAAAATAAGTCAGGCAGATGCGTCGCTTATCTTATCAAGAGCTTAGGTATGCAGCTTGGCAATGCATGGGATATAGGGAGTTTGGGAGTCGATGCGACCAAGGGAGAATACTCCCTGTTACAGAGATACTTCATTTTTTAAACTGTAATACATCATTTCGAAACTTAAACTTTTGTAACCTGTACTTTTCACATATGGTAATCATTTCCTGTACTTGTTTTTTAGAAAGTATAAATGTGTGCTGAAACCTAAAACGGGGCTCTCAGTCTTTTGGAAGTTGATTCCACTGAGATCCCTGCGCAGTGTAATAAACTCTTGTTTTCTGATCTGCTGGTCTCAATTCACTGGCTCACCACAACATTTTCTGGTGCATTGGTGCCGGGAATTGTGAAGGGCTTTTGCCCACTTTGGCGGACGCCAGAGCATCGGGACCGTCGCCCCCTTCCTGATACAAGCCAGGGCGCCCTCAACTTTCTTTTGTTGGAAGGATTGGTTCGGAGTGCGGCGACGGCTCTGGCGACGGCGCTCCAGCCAAGGAACCCGAGGTCGGAGCAGAAAACAAAACCCTTCCACGACTGTTGGTGAGTGACTTCCCCGCAAACTCGGGGGGAAGAGGGGCCTGATCAACCCCTTTCAGCTTTGCCCTAGTACCCCACTGTTATTCTGGGTGAAGCCGCAGAGCTTTTGGGTGTGGTATTGAAGGTGGGAGGTTGTGTGTTGGTGTGAATGTGTGAAAGGACGGTTGTGTGATGATGCAGTTTTCAAGTCATGCCATTGAGTTTCCGGGTGCTTGGATCAGCGTGAATCGAGTGGTGTCTCTCCCTCTTTGTGTCGATCCGTGAGACCCCTTACCCATGGGTCAAATCCCTTTTTCCTTGTGTGTGTTGTCCGCTTTGGGAGAAAATGGGAGGGGGGCAGAGCCGACAAACCCCTTTAGGCTGTATGTTGAAAAACTTTAAGAAAGGATCTAGTGGGGATTATGGAGATCCCCGAATGAAGCCTGAACGATTGAGGACCTTATGTGAAGTAGAATGGCCATCCTTTAAGGGGGGGTGGCCCCCGGAGGGGAGCCTGGAACCCTCACGAATCAGGGCAGTGTACTCAGTGGTGGTCGGCAAGCCTGGCCACCCTGATCAATATCCATACATAGATTCATGGGACACAGTGGTCACTCAAAACCCCCCTTGGTTGCGGAAATGTGAGGAGCAAATTAGTAGGGCTATGGTAGTAACGCAGGATCAGACCAGACGAAAGTTTGGAAAAGGACAGATATTGGCAGAATTGGTTCTGGAGGAACCTAGCGCTCCCCCTCCCCCATATGTGCCACCGCAGCCAGCTCCGCAGCCACCAGTCTTACCCCCACCGCAGCCAGCTTCGCTGCCACCAGCCCAACCCTTGCAACTGGACCTCCCAGAGCAGGAGGGAGCCACGGCCAGGGGATTGACAGATTCTAGCCCAGTTGCCCAGGGGATGGTGGAATCTCCCGGAGCCTATCATCTCAGAACAGGGCCGAAAAAGAAAGCCAAGATTAAGAAGTCCAAGCATCAGAAAGAGATGGATGAATCAGATGATACAGACGAGAAAAGTGGAGACGTGGTCGCACCATTGCGACAAGTTACTCAGCTGGTGGCAGGCCCCAGTGAAGAAGGAAGATACCGGTGAGCACAGAGTTACCAGTACACCCCTTTCACCTCTTCAGATTTATTGAACTGGAAGACCCACTATGGATCCTATACTGAGAAGCCTCAAGAGATGGTAGAGCTGTGTACCAGCATTATGGCTACCCATCTCCCCACCTGGCAGGATTGCCAACAATTGTTGTTGACTTTATTCACTACCGAGGAGAGAAGGAGAATATTGGAGGAAGTGGAGAAGGTAGCAGCGGCAAGAGCGGGCCCAGAAGTGCAAGATGTAAATGCCTGGGTGCGGGAGCGAGTCCCCACTGTGGATCCACAGTGGGATCCTAATGATAACCAACAACGGGACAGATTAGCAGAATATCAGGCAATACTGTTGACCGGAATGAGGAGAGGTGTGAAGAAGTCTATCAATATGCCCAAAATACAGGAAGTGACACAAGGACCTACTGAGGTCCCAGGGGAATATTTAGAAAGGTTGTTAAAAGCCTACCGGTAGTACACCCCCATAGATCCGGACGCTGCCGAGAACCTCCGAACGGTGACCGCGGCGTTTGTGACAGGAAGCTATGCTGATATTTGGAAGAAGTTACAAAAACAAGAAGGGTTTGAAGGAATGAATCTCAGTCAATTGGTGAGCATTGCTCAGAAGGTGTACTTAAATAGGGAGCTGGAAGAAAAGAGGGAGCGAGATAGGAGAATGCACAAGAAAGCGGAATTATTGGCTGCGGCACTAACGGCAAAGGAAGGATATTGGAAAGGTAGAAGAGGAAGGGGAAGAAGCAGAGTTCCATTGGGATGCAATGAATGTGCCCTTTGCCGTCAGGTGGGGCACTGGAAAAACTATTGCCCTAGACAGAGGGAACTGGCAAATAGAGGAAGAGGACTGGACCGAGGAAGAGGAAGAGGAAGAGTGATGAATGGAAGATATGAGCTAGAGGTGGACGAAGGATTCGAGGAGTTGATTGGGCTGGCTGGAATGGAACTTTACGATTAGGACAGACCGGGCCCCCTTGCTCTCGGCCCCGGGGAACCTATGGTCACAGCACAAATTGGGGGCCGAGCCATCCCAATGATGGTGGATACAGGCGCTGCCGGTTCCGTATTAAATTCAGCAGTAGCTCCAAAAACTGAAAATGCCATAAGAATTGTGGGAGCCACCGGAAGAACAGAGCGACACCCTCTTTTGGAGAAAAGAATTGTGGATTTAGGGAGACACCAAGTTACTCATCAGTTTTTATATTTACCAAACTGCCCTGTACCTTTATTGGGTCGAGATCTATTGGCTAAACTGAGAGCCCAGATTTCCATTGAAGAAGATGGGGTGATGGAAGTAAATTTTAGAGGACCAAAAAGCATCTCAGTAACCTACCCAATGGACGAAGAGTGGCGAAGGTATCAGATCATGGTTTGTCAAGAACAACCCACTACCTTTGGACCCCCAGGGGTATGGGCCGAAGATAATCCGCCTGGGCTAGCCCGATTTGTGGCCCCCATAGTAGTGGAATTGAAGCCAAATGCTGTTCCCATTCGTGTAAAACAGTATGACTTGCCCAGAGAAGCCCTGGAAGGGATTCAGAAACATTTGGATCAGCTGAGGAAATACAACATAATTCGGGAATGCCACTCTCCATGGAACACCCCGTTACTCCCTGTGTTGAAGCCTGGAATGAAAGAATATCGCCCGGTTCAAGATTTAAGGATGGTGAATGAGGCTACAGTGACCCTACACCCAGTGGTACCAAACCCGTATGTTTTAATGGGACTAGTTCCATCCACAGCTACTCACTTAATGGTGTTGGATCTTAAGGATGCTTTCTTCTGTATTCCGGTGGCCCCACAAAGTCAAGAAATATTTGCCTTCCAGATGGAAGATCTTGTTATGGGCCAGAAAACCCAGTTTGCTTGGACTCGCTTGCCACAGGGTTGGAAGAACTCGCCTACAATTTTTGGGACATCCCTAAGTCAAGACTTGAGAAGATTCAGATCCGAGCCCAAGAAACGAGTTTTGCTGCAATATGTAGATAATCTGCTGTTGGCAGCCAACAGTGAGAAAGAGTGTAAAGAGGCTACAGTGGAGTTGCTCCAGCTTTTGTGGGAAGCAGGCTACAAAATATCTAGGAAGAAGGCCCAGTTGTGCCAGACAGAGGTGCAATATCTGGGATTCCAAGTGACTCAGGGAAAGCAAGCGCCAGGTCGAGAAAGGAAGGAGGTTGTGTGTGCTCTACCTGAGCCCCGGAGTCGGAAGATGGTGCAAGAATCCTTGGGTGCAGCTGGGTTTTGTAGAATTTGGATTCCTAATTTTGCAGTAATGAGTAAACCCTTATATGAAGCTACCAAAGGCCTGGAGAATTCTGAATTTACGTGGGGAACAGAACAGAAGAGGGCCTGGGAGTAGATAAAGAAGGCATTGATGGAAGCTCCAGCGCTGGGTCTGCCTGATGTGACAAAGACATTCACTCTATATGTTGATGAAAAAGGAGGAATAGCAGTGGGAGTACTGACGCAGATATTGGGATCTTGGCATCGCCCTGTGGCGTACCTTTCTAAACAGTTAGATCCTGTTGCCAGAGGATGGCCTGGGTGCCTAAGAGCAATAGCGGCAACCGCCTTGTTGGTAAAAGAAGCAGACAAATTAACCCTAGGCCAGAATCTGACAGTGAAAGTCCCACATTCTGTATTGGCTCTAATGGAGTACAAAGGCAATTATTAGTTCACAAATAGCCGAATGTCCAAGTATCAAAGAATGTTATATGAGAATCCTAGAGTAAAGTTGGAAACATGCACCACTTTGAACCCCGCAACGTTGCTCCCCGTAGAATCTGAGGTTACACATCGTGATTGTCTTCAAACCATGGATGAAGTGTATTCAAGCAGACCAGACTTACGGGACACCCCGTGGCCCCATCCTGATGTTACTTATTATACAGATGGAAGCAGCTTTGTACAAGAAGGAAAGCAAAAGGCTGGATATGCAGTAGTCACAGCGGATAAGATAATAGAGGCCAGAGCGTTACCCATTGGTACTTCAGCTCAGAAGGCGGAACTCATCGCCCTTATTAGAGCTTTGGAACTAGCTGAGGGACTCATCGTGAATATATATACAGATTCAAAGTATGCTTTTACTACCCTACATGTGCATGGCGCACTGTACAAAGAAAAAGGATTAATCAACTCTTCAGAACAGGAGATCAAGTACGGAAGAGAAATAGAACATCTATTAGAAGCTGTATGGGCCCCTCATAAAGTCGCTGTAATCCACTGTAGAGGACACCAGAAAGGATATGATCCAGTGGTTCATGGGAACCGAAAAGCAGATGCGGCTGCAAAGGAGGCTGCGGAGAGGGACTCGGAAAATGAGATGGAAGATTTGCCCCAAGAATTGGTAACGCCACTCTTCCAAGTATCCTTGAGTGACTGGACCCCTAGGTACACCAAACAAGAAAACGAGAGGGCTGAAAAAGACCTGAAGGCTATGTTGGACAAAGACGGCTAGTGGGTCTTGCCAGATGGAAGGCGGTATATACCCCAATCTATGGGATGGTCAGTTGTGCAGAAGGCGCACGAAGCTACACACTTGGGGAAAATGGCGTTAGCTCAGCTATTAGAGAAAGATGTGTTCATAGACAGAATGAGCCAGTACACCATGCTAGCATTGTCGCGGTGTCAAACTTGTGCTCGGAATAACCCACGCCAAGGACCAAGATTGGAGAGGGGAATACAATATCAAGGATCTACTCCTTTTGAATCCCTAGTGGTGGATTTTACAGAAATGCCACGGACGGGACAGTACTGGTACATGCTGGTAATGGTATGTACTCATACCGGATGGGTTGAAGCATATCCTACCAGAACTGAGAAGGCAAAAGAGGTAGTACGAGCCTTGCTTCGGGGCATCATACCGAGGTATGGATTGCCCCTCCACATTGGATCCGACAACGGCCCAGCTTTTGTGCATAGAGTAATCAAGAATCTTGCTCTAGGAATCACTTGGAAGCTACATTATGCATGTAGACCCCAAAGCTCTGGGAAGGTGGAAAGAATGAATAGAACACTGAAGACTCAGCTTGCGAAATTATGCCAGGAAACGAAACTCAAGTGGTTAGGTGCGCTCCCTATAGCACTTCTGAGAATAAGATGCACCCCCCATCGGACAACTGGGCTAACTCCATTTGAAATGCTATACGGAAGACCCCCGGCCATCCTAAAAGGACTAAGAGGGGATATTCGGGAGTTGGGAAGTCTGGCCCTCCAAGAAGAGGCGCAGGCACTAGGAAAGGCTCTAGAGAAGGTTAAAGCCCACGCTTTAGAGGTTAGACAAGTTCCATTCCTCACGAAACCACATTCCTTTCAACCTGGGGATGAGGTGTGGGTTAAAGACTGGAAAGGAGAGCCCCTATCACCAGGGTGGAGGGGGCCATACCAGGTGTTGTTAGTTACCCCCACAGCAGTAAAGGCAGCGGGACTGAAACCCTGGATACAGTATACTAGGGTAAAACAAGCGTTTACTGTTTGGACTGTGATCTCATCACAAAACCCTCTGAAATTGAAATTGTCCCGATGGAGAGAGGGGAGAGAAGGTTTGGACTAGACTCTGCTGTGGCCATACCAGGGAATTGACCACTCTACGCACAGTCAGATCCACAACAGGTGGATGAAAAGTCTAGGCTAGGCCCTACTGCTGCCACACGTCTGGAGGCTGGTAGCTCTACGTACGGTCAGACTTAGCGACTGCAGAAGAAGGAAGACTGGGACTAGGCCTTGCTATAGTCACTCCAGAGGCTGACTATTCTACACATGGCCAGATCCCCTACAGAGGATGATGATGAGCAATGAGTGTTAGTGAACCAGTAATAATAGTAGTGTGTATACTCTTTGGAATTTTAGCTCTGGTGTATTTCTTGTATATGTATAGAAGGTACTGGTGTGGGATAAGTAGGTTTGGACCCCTATTTGACTCTGAAGATGAAGCGGATAATATTGATAGGAGTGTGGGGCATGATGTGGGGAATAATTGAGGCCAACTGGTTTAAGCAACACGCTGCACATATGTTCCAACAAGATGGACCCAATGTCACTCTAATTTATGAACACCCACAGACCGTGGCAGATTTCGGTTTTATGCCCTCCCTCATTAATGAACCGGGAGTGGTTGTAGGAGCCCTGCAGTCAGCATAGAGGGAAATCCCAATATGTTTGCCAAAGTTGATGGTAGTCTAAACAAAACTCGGTTTAGGCGGCTGAAATTTTATACTTATTCCCCCAGAATGTGTTTTTGTTGTTACCATAGTGGAAACTGGAATTCTAAGTGGAAAGGATATATACAGCACCCCTCATTTTATGCTAAATTGGGAAATTATTCGGCCTGTAGTAATAGATTTTATTTGTATGGCTCATATAACAAATCCTATCAACCCGAGACAGATTTAAATGAAACCAGTCTTGGAGAGTTGTATCCGGAATATCCTATGTTTACTCCTAATTATACAGAATCTGGCAGTATATGCTCCAGATTGATGGCTCAGGATCCAAATTTATGGTTTTATTTTAATGGATGGGCCACCAATTATCACCCAGGGACTTATCAGTGTGTGGGAATTGGGTATATGACTATACCTGTTCAAGTTTTCCTTCCAGGACAACCAAAACAGGCTGTTAGAAGAAGAAGGAACCTGGTGGGACCACTGGGTAGCCAATGTGAAGATCTGGTCATTATAGGAGGGAAATTGGCTGAGGCCAGTAGAGTAGGAGGTGGACTAATAACGGGGGTCCTTACTTTGGGATCCTATCCAGGGATCATAGCTCAAGAAAATCGTAAAAGTATATTAGGATTGACTTGTAGATTGGAGAAAACTATAAATGCGACTGGGAAGTTGATACGGGCCCTTCAACAAGAAACTGAAGAGCTCAATCAGTTATTGCTACAACATCGGATGGCCTTGGATTACCTATTAGCCAGAAAAGGGGGGTTTTGTTCTATAGTCAAGGGAGGATGCAAAGTCACCTTCCATGATTTGAACAAGACTATAGAGGACGAGATACAACACCTACAAGGGCTAATACAAAACAATGACAGCGGCATTGGTAATCCTTGGGATTGGTTAACTTCCTGGTTACCAGATTTTGGCTGGCTGAAAACTTTGTTTTTAGGCATTATAGTTTTGGTTGTAGGAGGGTTTCTAATGATGATATGTATTTCCTGTGCTATGAAATGTGTACGGGCCTCTCTCTCTGAAGCTATGGAGGGAAAGGCAGCTCATTTTGCTGTAATGGCTCAAAAGCAGGCTTAAGCAAAATATGCTCAAATTGCAATAGAATTTGGCAGAAAAGGGGGGAATGATGAAGGGGTTAAACTGTAGAAACTGCTTGCTTGAGTAGAAAAATAGAGAAAAATAAGTCAGGCAGATGCGTCGCTTATCTTATCAAGAGCTTAGGTATGCGGCTTGGCAATGCATGGGATATAGGGAGTTTGGGAGTCGATGCAATCTAGGGAGAATACTCCCTGGTACAGAGATACTTCATTTTTGAAACTGTAATACATCATTTCGAAACTTAAACTTTTGTAACCTGTACTTTTCATATATGGTAATCATTTCCTGTACTTGTTTTTTAGAAAGTATAAATGTGTGCTGAAACCTAAAACAGGGCTCTCAGTCTTTTGGAAGTTGATTCCACTGAGATCCCTGCGCAGTATAATAAACTCTTGTTTTCTGATCTGCTGGTCTCAATTCACTGGCTCACCACAACAATTCAATCAGTCTACTCAAGGTGGGGCTACCAATAGCCCTAGTAGGATGCAGGCTTATACCTCCCATTGTGCATATGTGTGTGTATTCATCCATCTATCTATTCATTCATAATAATTGCTTCTGTCTCAAATGGATACTTGTTTTATGGCACTTGTAAAGTCTACCTGCTAAGTATTTCAGCCATTTATAGAATATAAATTGCTTTTTGGAAATTAAAACTACATCTGACTTTCACAAAGACAATCTTCCTTTAGCAAACATTCCAGTTGCTACTGAAGCAAATTTGGAAAATAGCTGGAGCAAGACGAAACTGAGTAAACCATGTTCCCAGGGTGTTCCCAGTACAGACAAGATAGGTCAGACATACTGGAACATGATGTAAAGTCCTAAAGCAGAAAAGATACCCTCAGGACTAAAGCTTACAGGACCCTTGGCTGTCACTTGCTCAGCTGCAATTAACATAAGTGCAAATGCTTGGCTGTTCTCCTGAAAAAACATACTTTGGAATGGTGTCCTGGGAATTAGACCGACATGTTCACTATAATTAATGTTAAGACTGCAGGAGATTACTGTCTCAAGAAGCTTGGATCAAATCAAAAACAGCGGTCCAGCAGATCCAGGAAAACGTCGAGTTGGCTTTTTATTCCATTCCCCACTCTCATTTTGTCCCATCCATTTCTGTTAAATTGACTTCCACAGTACCCTCTGGATGCATTGCATCACAATCCCCATTATCTTCAGCCAACCTGTGCACTGGAATGGTGGCAATTTAGTCAAATACATTTGGGAGACACTGCACAGTAGAATGCTCTAGTGAGATGATGCCATTGACCATAAGTAAAAACAACAAAAGAATCTCCTTCACCTTAAAAGACAAATAGATTTTATTAGGGGTAATCCACTGGTAACGCCAGTCAACTTCTTATTCCAAAAGACTTTTTATTGCTTTTGGTGGAAGCAACAGATTAGCATGGCTATCTTTCTGGAATCTGACTTTAGTGGCATTCAGTTTGATTTCAACTTCACCTTTCTCTGTTTTTACAGGGATAGTCATACCCTTTTTTTAAAGTGAGATCTGCACATGAGTTCCTTTTAACTACATCACACTGATTGTTCACAAACACACCCTTTCACAGGTTACAGAAAGCATGCAGCATGAACATGTGGCAGGGCAGTGCCATGGAATTGTTTTGGACTGGCCCAACCATGAGTCCATCTTGCCTGTATGATAGCTGACCCTCACAAGGTAACCAACAAATGATTATTCATGGTCGATTACCAGTAACACTCAATCCTTACTGAGCAAAATCTTTACCCAGCAAAACTGGAAGGGGGAGGTGGGGGGAGATTTCACATGATCCAATCTATATGTTGTATCATATTTCCATAAGCAAAGCAAGGTACGCAGGAACAGTCCTACTCTCTGCTGTTTTTAGACACTCTGCAAAAAATTTCGCAGCTAACAAGGAACACCCTCCTAAAACTGCTCTCTTCTCTTCTTTTATTCTCTCTGACGAGTCTCAAGTAATCATGTTTGAATTCCAAGGCACACACAATGTTTAATTTATTCTACAGGATGTAAATCCATTTCCATTATTTTAGTAGTTCATGCTCTAGTTACACTATTTTTCTACTTTTTGACCACAGGAACCCAAATTTATTTCTCTTACAAAGTCTGGCTGCAGACATCATAACATCTAAGCTTTGTGTCTCAGCTGAAAAAATATATTTTAATATTGACTCTGTGGCTGGACACCTATTACTAGTGTGAATTTAGGCTAATGATTGCATGTTTGCACAAGGAGGTATTCAGTACACGCTTATTCAAGCATTTCTTCATTTGCTTGCAATGCAATAGGCTGACTGAAAGCCTTGTCCAGCATGCAGTCATCCTTTGAAAGGCCCAGAAAAGCCACCTAAATGTCACAAATAGCCAGCAGAATGTCAACCAGTATGCCAGCGGAGCTTTTTGATTCACCAGCAGCACTGAACTTGATGTCAACCCAATTTTAAAAAATCTGCTTTGGGAGTTTCATCATATACTTTTCGGCTGTCACCTTTGCCTCAGTGGAAAGGAGGGATGTATGGGTTTCTCCAAAGCAATGACCGTAGTGCCTTCAGAGACCCAGCAGTGACAGATTTTCCAATATTTCACGGCTGAAAACTGATGTGTGTGGCCAAACACCAGTCAGGGTGACTGAAGTTATTAATGAGAAAGAACACGCAAGCTAGGACAGGTTGCAGCAGTTTGCTTCTGCTGGAGTCTACTGGGAAGGGTAAGATTCTACCCGTCTTCTCTTCTCCCCCGAGTGAAGTTAATTGAACACAGACTGCTTTTGCACTTTGAACTCTGTTTGCAGCAATTGAAGTAAGCTGAGGACAAAAGGGGAAAGTGGAAAGAAGTAAGAAAAACTGGGACAGTTTAAAACCTGTTGAAAAAGTGGGATGGCAGTGGGTTAATTGGGACTGTCACTGCCAAATCAGGATAGCTGGAGGGTGATGGTAGTGAGCTGCTTGGTGACAGTGAGTCATGCAATTTGATGCCCACTCCAAACCCTGAGGTGGGAAATTCACCTCGTGGAAGAGGCAGCCCTACTAATGGAGAGGACCACATTCATCTCCTTGTTTCCTTACTGTTTCTCTTGAAAAGCTGGGAGTGTAGTCTCTCAATGGCCCTAGGTTAGAGGGAAAAACACATGCTTTATACATTTTTCTGACTGTCAGAGAAGGAATAAGGTGCTTGTGGGACTTTCTGCCTCAGGTGTCACAATAATTTGAGCAGCCTTCGATATCATACACTCTGACTTGGGAGTCAGGGTGGGGAGGGCATTTGCTGCTTTGTATTAGGCACCAAACTATCTTGGGATGATATTTGTTGTTACGAAAAGTTTAGACTAGAGGATAGTTCTGGCCACATTCTGTTTTGGCATGAATTGCACTCTTCTTTGGAAAGCAACAGAGAAATCTTCCCAATTCCTCAAAAATATGATTGGTAAACCTAGTGGAATGTAGCCAAGTACAATGCAATCTCAGTTAACTGCTTTTATAAGAAAAAAAATTGCTGGAAACTTTATTTACTGATGGAATTAAAAGGGTCAACCAGCCCAAGTTTTGCTATTCTTACTGGACTTAGTGATTTAAAACACAAAACAAAAACACAAACCCCAGTTCTGGTCCAAAGGAGAACTACATATAAGTGGCAACATCTAGCACCCATTTGTTCTCACTTCAAAAGACTCATCTCCTTCTCTACCTTCTCCTTTCCTTGCTTCTCTTGTATACCATATTTTCAGGTTGGAAGCCTGACAGTGAGAACCTAGCTTATCTCTCTATGTGTGTTTTAAATCAATATGAGCCACTTAAGAAGGTAACCTTTATCTAAAAAGCAGGATGAAAATGAAGGAGAGAAGCAAACAAATACAATCTCCTATACACATGAGAGAACTCTTGATCTTACCCATCTCCAGTTCAAACAGGTGTTGCAAAAAGTGGCATTTGATTTGTTGTTGTTCTGTGTCTTCAAGTTGTTTCTGATTTATGGTGACCCCAAGGTGACTCTATCAGGGGGTTTTCTGGGGTGAGACTGTGTGATGCCCCAAAGATCACAGAGTAGGTTTCCACGGCTAAGCAGCCATTGAACCCTGGTCTCTACGGCTGGTAGTTCAACCCTGGAGTGGTGGTAATCCAGTGCTCAAATTAGTACACCATGCTTTACCATATTGACAATTTGATTTTACCATTCTTCATTCAATCATAGGTCAGAGGAAGACTGCAGGAAATGAAAGTGAATAGCTTTGCTCTTAACTACTGGTATCCTGTCACATTCTTGGGTGCTTAATGATGTATATCTAATTATGGTTTTTAATGGTCACACTGAATATCCATCCCTGATGTGTTAAATGACATATAAAGGAAAGACTGAGAATTGGGGTTTGCAAGGAGCCTTGTAATCAAATCAGTTATGTGTGCACTTTTGTCTATAAAAGCCTAAGGGAAACCAAACTGATTACTGTACATTTCCTTTGTTCCCTGGTACTGCTGAGGCTTCTAACATGAACGCATCAACTGATTACTGGGCTAATTATGAATTCTGTTAGCAATTCTTCTACACACTTATCCTTACCTAAGATACAAGCTTCACTGTCCACTTCTCCCTACCTACAAAACAAGAGTTACCGTCCAAGGGGATTTCAATGTTCCAACTGCCTCCCCGTCCTCCCCCCATTACATCTTAAGGCTTTCGCTCCTGCATAATTAGCTACAGGCTCAGAAGCTTTCAAAGACAGTCTTGCATAAAACGCACAAAAAGCATTGAGCCTGGAGGCTTCAAAGGCAGGCATGATAATTGCTGGAGTGACAGCAAAGCTTCTTACCTGATTGAATTAGCAAATGCAATCCTGGGCAGCTGCAAGTGGTATATGCAACTACAGATACCTCTATGACTGATTTATGTTTGTAATGCAGATATAAGTTTCTTTGAAGACAGGTTTCTGGTTTTCTGCAGGATATGTTGTTTTGCATAATTACAGTATTGCTGGGGAGGGAATGCTGGCCTTTGTTATAATGACAAAATAATGGGAAGAAACCACTGCAGTCTCAGATCCTGTGTAAGAAAAATGAATCACACACAGGGGTGGTGGGCTGGAGATATTGTGATTTTGTTCATTTATAAGTTGTATGCATCTCCTGCTTTTCTCCCATGAGTTCAAGGGAGGGCGCATGGTTGTCTCCTTCAGTTCATCCTTACAATAATCCTGTGTGGTAGTTTAGGCTGAGAGAGAGTGATTAATCTGAAGTTATCCAGTGTGTTTCATGGCTCAGTGATGACTTGATCCTGAATTTCCCAGGTCTTAGTCCTGTAAATTTAACTACTATAGCACATTAGCAATCCCTGCACTTTTTATTCCTCCTAGTACAGTATTAACTTCTTCTCTTCCCATGCACAGCAGGTATAGAATCATATGGAACTCAGTCTTGTAAAGAATCAACCTGTTATGTCTTTCTTCTTTTGAGAGTTTTATAATAATTTCCCCCCCAAAAGGCTACAACAAGACAAAACAGCATACTGGTGGCAACAGATGCTCTCTTTGAGTTATAAAAAATCTTTGCATTTATACAAACCTGTTTTTGATTTGCTTCTAAAATGGGCTTCTTCTTGAATGTTATTTAGCATGAAAGGCATTCACCATTTGTTACTCTGCCATAAACAGAAATGAAATCCATATCACAGGACCCTTCCCCATCCTCACTTGACTCACCTCACCTTCTTCCAAGTCAAATATCTTCAAAAATCAGTGCTGTTGACTGCAAAGAAAATCAAATTGATAGCAAAGCATATGTAAGCCTTCACGATTTGTTATCTGATGTTTATTTTAGCCATATGAGCTGCCTCCTGGCAGAAACAGCTCTGGTTCTGGCTCTCTTAATCCTCACATATGTGCTTTTACTTTGCTTTTGCAAGGGTAAAGGTCAGCTGTTATGAATCACTTCTTCCTGCATCTCCAGAGTAGATGGTGTACAGAATGAGTCATCAAGAGATGGTTCCTAATAGCTATCTTCTATAAGGCGAGCCCCAGCAATGAGGCCAAAACTACAGAAACAAAGATGACCTTTCATTTTAGTCTCTAAATACCCCCTTGCACTGTAGGGTGTGTAGGCATTGGGTTCAAAGTCTTCTAAGAGAAACCTGTGGGATTCTCATTACATTGGTATGCCTTTCTGACTCCTGAATTGTAACAAGAGCAAAACTGAAACGACCTCTTCTGCATAAATCAAGTTGCTGAGACGACAAAAGTGTGGGGGTGGCCAGGGTGGATGTTGGAGTGTGGGACTCTGACCCTGGAAGATCAGGGTTTGAATCCCACTTACCCATGGAAACCTCCCAGATGACTGTGGGCAAATCACACTCTTTCAGCCTAAGAGAAAGGCAAGGGAAAACCTCTTCTGAACAAATTCAGTGAAGAAAACCCCATGATAGGTTGGTTTTAGGGTCGCCATAACTCAGAAATGTCTTGAAGGCGTACAGTAACAACTACTAGAAGTGGACTTTTCTATGAAAGGCCTGTGAGCGAAGTTTGGTCCTAGCAATGACAAATTTTCTTCACGCTCAGACTGTCAAATCCTGATTGGTATGTTGCCCTTTCATTCTAAGTGTATGCTTGTCTATGCCTAGCTCTGGTTAGTGTCCCATGGGGCTCTAGTTTTAAAAATAAAGATAGATCCGAGAATTCCTAATGTTTGCCAACCTTTCTTATACAGAGTTGACAAAGTCCTCACAGAAAGGTCAGTAGCCTACAGTAACATGCAAGATAGGCCCTTGTTCATATGGAGAAGAACAGCAGATGAAGGAAAGAAGATGAGGCAAGATTTTCTATACAACTGATGAAAAACAAGAAGGTGGTTCGAGAAATAGCAAGAGAGAGGCTGTTTGAAACACACATAAACGAAGAACCACATGACTTTGCAGTCTGTCTGCATCTACGCTGGCTTTATTGGTTCCCCTTTTTTCTTGCAGCCTGACTTAAAAGCTGAAGAAGTCATATGTGACATTTTGAAGATCATAAGAAATAGCTTATATGGAGAATGAGGAGCTGCTCCCACAAAATAAACCATGACACGGAAAAAAAAATTTTTTAGTGTGCAACCATGTCCAAGTCCATATGCAATGAAAGAGGTTGTTGGGATCATGACCATGAAAAGCAGTACAATGTCTCTTTGACTTTCATGAGGGTTCAGGGTACAGAACCTCCTTGAAAGTAAAAAAAAAAAAAAAACCCTCACAAATAACTCCTCATCCCTGTGGGTGAGTCCTCCCCTTCCCATTCCTTTCCAGGGCTCTCCCTCCCGTTCTCTTGCTTTTTGCCTGGGCAATTGTGCCTTCCTTCTCCACATCCAGGCAAAAGGCAAACAAATGGGAGGAGGTTTCCTCCCCGGCAGAGATCTGCTCTAGTTAGGATTAACCAACAGGATACCAGGCACATCACAAGGTTATGTGTATGTTTGTCTTTTTCCTGAACAAGGAGGTATCCAGGGCCTCCTTGTGCAACACACCCCCTCCTGTGCAAGGTTGCTTCCAACAGCAAGCGTGTTCTCCCTCAGGCATTTATGAGGATCCACTAGAGATCCAGGAGGGCAGCAGCTGTGTTTTCTCCTGGCTGTAAAAGTGCACGAGATGAGCATAGGCAATGAGCACACAGGTGGATCCTGCCACTGCCCATGGTATGTGTGTTTGTTTCACACCTTATGTGCCCTTTTGTATGAAAGAGGTAAGGAGCTACTAGAAAGTGAATTGTCCTACAAACTAACTTCTTAGATCTTAAAGGGCAAGGTGCTTCTTTGGGATTAGCAGTTTTGTGCACACACATATACACGTGTGTGTGTATCTGTGTGTGTGTGAGAGAGAGAGAGCGAGAGAATGAGAACGAGAAAGATGGGGTTGTTACAAACACCTAATCTTCTAGCAAAGAAGCTGCCTCTGGTATTTAAAGGCAGAAGGTTGAAACACGCTGTGGGGGTGATGTGTACATGTGTTTCTGGGTGGGAGGGATGCTGATGAGAGGAAAACATGCTTGAGCGGGTATTTTCCCCCCATTTGTCATTAGAAAAATGCAAATGTCAATAATGTATTTTGCAGGATTATTCTGAGAGTGAAGGCATTATCATTTCATGTATTAAATTAGTTGTACTGAGCATTGTTGCTCGGGAGAATCATTAACTATTGCTAATGATGGTTCATTTTCAACTCCACTGAAGGATGAGTATTTGCTTCTTTGGGGGCTCAAGAATTCTTCACCTTTTGCATCAGCTTCAACTGCTGTTGAGAAAGGAGGCCTGTCCCAAATAGTAGCCAAAATATACTGCAGGAATAAAAAAAATTATTATGATAATTAGGGTGCCCTGCAAGTCCCTCTCCAAGTGAGGTTGCCGCTCTCTCACCTGCACAATCACAGGGTGAGGAGAAAGTTAGGCAGGAATACGACAGCAGTGGTGGTCCTGATCTTGGTAGTTCGCTTGTGAGTGAGTGACCAGGATCAGGACTGATGCCCTCAATAATCTCAGGGCATTAATGACCTCATTAGCAACCAGGTTTGGGATCACTGCCACTGCCAAGAATCACAGGGCAGTGAAGAGCTTTGGCTAGGAGCTGCTGGCTTCCCTGGGGCTTCAGCAGGGACATGGCAGCGTCAACCACTGCTTCCCTGCACCATTTTTCAAAATAGGGACTTGAAAATGTAGGATTTTTAGCTTTCGCAATGGGTCCTGGAACCAATCCCTCACAAATACAGTGAGCTCACTGGATTACTATTTAAAATGGGCACTGAGCAACTTACCGCTCGGCGTGTTTGCGGCTCGGGGTGCAGCTGCTTCCTCTGGGAGTCTTCTGGGCTTCGGGCTGGTGGTGGCCATTTTGGGCGTGCGTCTGAGCATACCCAGGTCTCCCCGTTTGTTTGGCCGCTAGCCAGTGAGTTCAAAGCAGATGCCTTTTTGCTCATGGGCTGGAGGAGCGGGCTTGAGTGAAGGCCTGCTGGTTTCACTCAGGTCCACTCTCCAAGGTTATAGGAGGCCAGCCCTCTCAGCGGGTCAGTTTCTTCTTGGATCCATACCTGTATGCCTTGCAGTCAATAAAGCTGTGGTCTTTTCTTCTGCAAGTGCGACTCTATGTTTTTCTTTGTGGTCGTCACCCCCGATAACGCAAATTTGCTTGTTGTGGTGCAGGAATGGGATTTTAAAAATTGTGAAGTGGTGAGTTCCGGGCAGTATGTTCCAACTATGGAAACAGCTGCGGTGAAACCGGGATCCCACATCTACGCTGTTTTGTGTCTCTTGAGCACCCTCCCCCTTTATTTATTTGATCAATTAATTTGTTTGTTTAATTCTTGCCCCACCTTTCTCACAGCAGGGGACTCAAGGTGTCTTTCTGTGCAATCTGTTGTTTCCTTGCAGTGAGGAACGAGTAATGAACTGAGTGTCTAAAACACCTGTTGGCTAGATTTTTATGGGATTTTATCAAATGCAGGCAGTCCTGCTGGCCACGGCAGCTGTCCCATCATTAAACTGGAGCATCTAATGTTTCAGAAGTGAAAGGAATGAAAGAGCTACAAAAACAGTTTGGGAGGAGATGTCTTTCCAGAAGTTCAAAAATTCTCACATCTTGAGAATTAAGGACACATAAGACTCTTTCATACACAACTATACAAGAATTCAGGATTGCTCAGTGGAGCATGACCTGTGCAGCAGGAAACCAGTCAGGTCTGATGTGGTTAGTTAGCAAATCTCACATAAAGCTGACAGTGAGAGTGTGTGGGCGTTCTTTGCTTTATAACTATTACCCCTGACTGAGGTGACTGACAGTGCAAATTAAAATCCCAGCTGTATAGTCTTTCCCTACCAGTAGCTGACCAACGTCTTATGTAGTTCAGCATTCTGTTCCCACAGTGGCCATCCAGAAACCCAGGGAAGGCCATGAGCAGGACTTAAGCACAATAGCACTCCCCATCATGTTCCCTAGCCATCAGTCCTGAGAGAGGTGTTGCTCTGGAATTAATATACAGTCATTGTGATTAAACAGTCTCTGGTATCTTCCATGAAAAGGAACAACTTTAGGACCACAATGTGTATGTGTATTGTGTGTGTGGAAGACTGTGAGGCATTTTCCCCACTCTCTTCTTTATGGCCAAGATCCTATATACTTTTAGTGTAGCATAAATATGTGCCAGCTTAATAGCACTGGACCCCACTGTTGTGCAATTCATTATCTGTTGCTCAGGTATAAGCTCTACACCCACCAAGCCAATCAAGAAAGGGCTATGAATATACTTACAGAATGATTGGGTGCACTACAGACCATACTTAAACAACCACGAAGAAATAGGGTTGCCAAATCTTAGGGCCTGTCTCTGGGTCTCAGGGCCTATAGCTCCTCTCCTCCAGCTCTCAGGATCAGAGTGAGGAATCTCAGCATGACAGTACTGCCTTGAAAGATATATGTATGTGTGTGTTTGTGTGTGTGTGTGTGTTCCTAATTTACTGGTTTGACTCATTGGTTAGACTTTTATTTGAATGGCACACTCTGTGCAACTGTGGTTGATACTTAATGTATCATGCTTAATGCCATCACTGTGGGCTGCCCTTTGTAGCATTGTCCTTTTAACATCTCCTTGGCCTGCTATCTGTGGCATTACAAGAGGGCATCTTTAGGTCTCAAGTTTTGACCCTGAAATCTCAGGGCATGGCATAAACCAGGGCTGGCAACCCTTCTGAGACAGTGGAACTGCTCAAGCAATTAGCTTCCCGCTAGCATAGTATTCCAGTATCCCAGTCTCAGTAGGATTCTGGTCTAATTCTCTGTCCAAATTTCCCAGTTGTTCCCTTACCCCATGTGCTTACCCAGTGAGTTTCATGGCTCAGCAGAGACTTGATCTCGAATCTTTTAACTCCCAGTACAGTACAGCAAAAATACTCATTCTCTCAAAAATCTCTTACTAAATGAACTCCAAGAATGAATTGCATACCAGTTTTTTTAAAATAATCATAAAATCAGTCATGAAAAGCAGTGAGCCTAGTGACATCAGGAAGGCGTCAGAAAGTGCAGGGATGCCCGTGGTCACCACATTGAGGACTCCAGTCCTGCCTGTGTGTGCTGCTTTTCCAGTACTAGTACGGCATCCAGTACAGTAGGGGAACTTTGTGCAAGCAGGATTCCTAGTCACGCAGAACATTTATACGTGCAGAGCTGCACATGCACAGATGCCTCTTTATAAATGTCCTGTTGAACAACTTGATATTAGAGGAGCAGGACATAATCGTGCCAGCAGTGAAAGTGAATAGTTGTATGTACATCCAGATGTATCAGAGCACTCATAGAGAACAATTGACTTCAAACAAACTTTTGCAGATATAGTTTGTATCTCTTTGGCACATGACTGCATCAGGAGGTGTTTTTGCAAGAAGACAATATTTGGAGAACTCTGAACCCATTCACACTAGAGCAAATGCAAACAATGTCATGTTTCCTGAAAAAAAGAACGTACAGCAAAAAGATGCAGTTAGATATTCTTTCACATTCTTGTATGGAAGAAAAATTCCCTTTCTGTGAAGCAAAAAACAAGTATTTTGGGAATCTAAGCAAAAATCCTGTATTGATAATCTGGCAACACTCTTTTGAAGATTGACTCTTTACTCTTTGAGACTCTTCCGAAGATTCAAACGCTGAAATGAATTGTAGCTCAATGGATAGTAAGCTCACATATATTTTACTCCTTGAAGAAAAATGAGGCTGCCTTGTAACATTTGTCAAAGGATCTTATATTTCCAAAAGCAGACAGCTGGCCTGTTCAATCTGGGACATGCCAATTAACCTATCTATTATGTAACAATTTGAGACTATTTAATGAGCCACAGAAGTTGCCAAAGAATTTTGGCACAATGGACAAGGATTTCCTTGTATACAGCAAAATCCTTTCCACCTGCTCTACAAGTATCAGACTACTGCTAGTTTCAGAGGGGCCATTAACCAGACAAGCCAGCCTTTGGGATTGGATCCCAAATGTAAAGAAAGCTTATGTGGTTGTATGAAACAAAAAGAATAATGAGAACCATATTCATACTTTATTTCCCTCAGTCATAAGTAATGATAATTTTATTTGCATTGATTTCTCTTGATCATTCATTTAATTGTATGGGGAAAACCTGAGCTCCAGAAAAGATAGCGGAGCATGCACTTGGTAGAATGTGACAGACAGAAGCAGAATAAACAGGAATCATGTTTTCAGTTTGGAACGACACAATCGTTTCCAAGCTCTTCCTCGATCAGTGATTATACTCACAAACATGGACACCCGTCTCAGTCCTCAGACAGCACAGAGGTGGCTTTGAAAGGTTCTGTGGATGGAAGGACTCCTTTCAGTTCCCAGAAAAAGAAGAGAAGTGTGGCAGTGGTACACTGTTCGCTGCTGAAAAGGAGAAAAGATCCATTCAGTGTGTGTAATCCTAATCCAAATGGGATGTAATCAAGATATGTGTTACCATGGCCAAACATCCAGGACCAGGTACAGCCGGCAAACACTAGTTTAGCTGTGCAAAAGCACTCTTGTCCACCACTGAACACCACCTTATGGCTCAGTTCTGGGGCATTCCTAAATTACATATCTGAGATGTGTAATCCAGCACAGACTGAGTCCTGATTGTCTCATGTGCTTTTTGATTTACCAGGAACAAATCCGTCTTGCTTGGATTTTGCTTCTATTTGTTCACCCTCATCCATTACTGATAGTATACACCTGTTTACTTCTATACAGAGCCAGACCCAGACCTTTTGCTGCCTAAAGTGAAGAGCAAGATGGAACTGCCTCCATTCCATGCACAGAAACTGATTAGATTTGCACTGGTTGTATTTTGACAGAAATGGAGCAGGATCTTCTGAACATCAGATAGTAAGCAAATTCTGTCTCAGAGCACAGAATAAGAGAATTTTTCTGTCACACAATTTAGACTAGGCTGGAGAGTCTCAGTTGGAAGGTTATTGTGAGGATAAACAGATATTTTTTGTGAATCAGAAGGTAGAGGGGGTGTGATGATGAAAGCATGGAAGAGACACGTATACACATTACTATAAGTTCACAGAAACTTTGACCTAAGTAAATCTCCATTGTGCTAGATATTTCAATTTCAGAGGAAGATGCTTTCAGTTAAATACTTGGGGTAGCCTGTTGTCCCTTATTATAAGTGATGTCCCTTATTTGACAAGTTTTTGGAAAGTTTTTCCTTTTCCATAGGAAAGTAACTTTCAAAAGTAATTTTCAAAAGTAGTTCATTACTCATCACAATATTATAACAGGTTACAGTGGTAACCAGTTGCCATTACTCAGTTTGGTGCTGACAAAAATAACTCGTTACATTATTCTTTATCCTACCTGCTCCTTTTATGTTACTTTCCATTACTTTTTAAAGGGGACAAAAATGTGAGACTAATAAGAAAATAGAATAAAATGTCTTGAACAATACCGATAAAAAGTAATGTTTGAAAGTTACTAGAAACTGTTACTCATTATCCAAGTAAAATAGCTCCAGTCTTATGTGTTACAGTGCTTTTGAAGCTAACTCTGTATTACCAAAATATTTAACTAATTATAACTAACTACATTGCTTGTCAATAGGCATTTCCAGGCTCTGGATTAGAATTCAGGTTATGTGTAATTGAGAATTCAAACTTCACTGAATTTTAAAAGATTTAAACAGCAATTCAAATCTCATTGAATTATGTGGCATTAAACACACCTTAACTTAGTCATGTGCAGGTTCTGTGTCTGTGCAGACATTGATCCAAATGCATAAAGGAGTGTGTGCATCGATTAGCCCCTTCCATTGAAATGAAAGAAAGAATCTTATGCCTGGAGAAGTTTGGCTCAATATTTACACACTCATAAATGCCCTGTGATTATCTCCTGTCTGGAGAAGCCACTTGTGCAGAAGATGTGAGGAAAACCAGGTAGGCTTCATAAGAAACAAACAGCCGCCCCTGTAGGATAAAAGACTGGTCTAGACTTTGTCCACTATGGCAACTTTCTCAGATAACATGATCTTTGTTTTTCTGTCTCTCAGAGAAATGGCATCTTTATTTTTTTTCCCCTTTTAATCATGTGAGGGTGGCATAGGAATGTTACCAGCCGTCATGGACCAGATATCAAACCATTAGAATGCCATTACTCATTGCATTACAAAACTGACTTGAAAACTGTCATGGGCTATTTTCAAAAAGACAGTATGACATTCCTTTACCAGTACATCATTTCACAGTGTTCATGACAAACCATGAAATGGTAATTGTTAGTTTCTAGGAAGGATTGCACAATGTATACGTAGTACTCTGACTGTAACACACCCATTTACACCATAGTAGTCTATCCGTATATTATCGTAGTTTCCAAGTCCCATGACTGATTAGGCTAGCAAAGTTCATATTCTTCTATTATAGCCATTGCTGCTGCTACTGTTAATACAGTTGGTCCTCTACATTTGCTAGGGTTAGGGGCACAGGACCCCTGCAAAAGTGGAAAAATTGCAAACATGAAAATGTGTGTGTGTGCCTGTCGGAAGGAGGCTGAGGCATGGTGGGGAGGGCAGGTACCCACAGTACAAATCAGCTCACGGAAATGAGAGGGAAAGGAGATGAGATGGCATGGTGTCCCTATACTTCCTTTCTTTCACCCATGTCTTTCATTTGGTGTGGGGCAGCATTGGGTGAAGATTTGTGGTGCTGAGAAACTGGGCTGCAAGCTATCCTTAGCTGGCCAGGCAGTGGCTGGTGAAGGAAGAAGAGAATCAGAGGTGGGTTTTTAAAGGGCGTCATGGCCTGATCGGAGCTACCGAGAGGTAAGGTTCCTCTGGGAAGGAAGCACTTCGCTGAGGTAGGGGGTTGGAGAAACTCACAAATAATCAAATCTGTGAAAGTTAACCCCACAAATGGAAAGGACCGTCTGTATTCCAGTTCTGTACAGAGGCATTAGCATCAGATCTTGGACAGTTACTTTAAGAATTAGCTGGTTGTAGATACAATTCTCAGGCCCAGAAAAGTTAGATCATATTATTATTGAAATTTTACAGGCAATTTTAAGTTTTTCTTACTCAAATTAAGTAGTAGTTCTTTAGTTTCTTTTAAACTCCAGAATACTACACATTGCCAGCCGATTGTACTAAACATATCTAAGTAGTGTGCCCCCATAACTATGAGTACCTAAAATCAATTACAATTATACCCCAAAGGAAGTTTCCTTGTTACATTACAATCATAACATAACCTAGTTATGTTTAACTTATTGAAAAAGTACTAATTACAAGTAACTCTGTCCCTGTAACTAGCTACTTCCAAACACTGATTATCACTTGTACAATATATCTAAGGTTACTATTCCTCCAGGTCTATGTTTATTCCATTTATTAATGAATGCAGCCCAATCTGTATCAAGCTCATCTTTCTGTCCCGTTGTTGTGGAGGTTGCGTATCTTCAAATTGTTTCATCCTATGGCGTCTGTAAGGTGAAACTATAACAGGGTTTTTTGGGACTAAGAGTGTGTGATGCACCCAAGGTTGCTCAGTGCGATTCCATGGCTGAGTGGGGAATCGAACCCTGCTGTCCAGGGTCACACACACACACACACACACACACACACACACGGACCTTTGTGTTATTTTAATTGTTTTGAAAGTTTGTACTATCTTCTATGCTATTTTAATGAACTGAATCCAGATTTAGATATGATTATAGAAGAACTTTTGAAATTACTGGAACTTTCACTTAAGATTGTCAAAGCATTGTGATACTGGCAGTTCTATTACTGACTCCTTTCCTAGCTATGCCTAGAATTCCTTCCTTCCTCCCTCCCCCCCCTCCCTCCCTCCCTTCCTTCCTTCCTTCCTTCCTTCCTTCCTTCTAGGTCACTGTCTTCAATTTAGCAATCTAATCCATCTGAAAAGGCTACTCTTATTTAAGGCCAGATTGGGAAACCATTATTCATATTGAATAGTGTCATGAAATTGCTGTTGTAATTGTTGATTTCATCACAGAAACAGTTACTGAGGTTAATGGCGCTGACACACCAAGAACATGGATCATCAAACTAGTTATGGTGCAATTTTAAAAAACTGTAAGCAATTTTTTTGAAAAAATTGGTTGTATTTTTTCAACATTGCATATTTTAAGTTAACAATTACGATGGTAATCCATCATCATTTCCACTGGATCACTGGGTTGATTCAGAGGTTAATATATTCTTCTACCAAAAAACTGGTTCACTGTGGCAGGACTCTGTTTCACAACTGTATCATACAGAAGAAGGAAAATGTATTCAAGTATTTTCAAAACACTGCCTATTGGGATTCTAGCTTATGTGGCTAACAAACAGATTTACAAATGTAAGCATATAAGTTTCCCTTCTGAAGATATGAATGAGTTGCATAGATTGTGTAGCTAATTTTCACATTAAGATGCACCTCTGTCTGGGAATGTTAACACTGGTGCCAGCATGGTGTAGGTATTTTGAGTGTTGTACTACAGCCCTGGAGACCAGGATTTGATTCCCTGCTCAGCTATGGAAACCCACTGAGTGACTTTGGGAGTATCATACACTCTCAGCCCCAGAACACCTTGTGAAAGGTTTGCCTTAAGGTCACCATAAGCTACAAATGACTTGAAGTTATGCAACAACAATAACAATCCATGCATTCTGAGAAATCCATATGGTTGCAGTTTTGACTATTCTCCAGGTGAGAAGTAGAATCTACTAGAGGTATTTGGGCAACAATCACACCCCCACCATGATAATGCATGAGTTATGTCTTAGATAAGCTCTAGAATAATCAGTTTACTTGTCCTCTGCGAGGATATTTAGATTATTGTTCTTCAGCTAAGAGGCAGAACTGCAGTACAAGTTGACCAATACTGTGATCTCATGTAGCATATAAAGGATTGTTGCCCAGATGTATCCTAGCACATCCTATAAGAAGATCAACATTTGGGGTACTCTTAGTACACATTTTGGTAACTGCAAATTTGTGTTGAGAGGAACCATATTTAAGCAAGCCTATATGAAGCAAGCTTTTACAATTCCAATGAGAAGATGTAGGTAAGCAAGAATTATCTATGATAATATGATATTAAGATTTTTTTCCCAGTGAGTAAGGTCTACAATTCTGCAGGATCCTTTTCTGCAGAAGCTGAATCAAAATGAATGGGAGTTACATTTAATACTTTTTATAAACAAACAAACAAACCTGTGGTGTAGTGGTTTAAGTGTTGGACTATGACACTAGAGGCCAGGATTCAAATACCTGATCAGCCACAGAAACTCACTGGATGAGCTTGGACAAGTCACACTCTTTCAGCCGCAGAGGAAATCAAAGGCAAACCCCCTCTGAACACATCTGACCAAGAAAACCCTGTGGTTGGTTTTCCTTAGGGTCCCAACAACAAGAGACTATGGATATAATTTTGTATTTTATATTTGTGTTGAACTCCCTTCTCCTTCATATTGCTATAGTTGTTACCCTGTGAACTGGGGGTCCCGGGAGGGACACCAAAATGTGCTCAACTAAAGGTGGGGAAAATTAGCTCAGAGCACTGCTTAGCGTTACGAGAGGCAGGGTAACTTGGCGAGATCTTGAACCCTATGTCTACGGGGTCGGGTCGAATCAAGGAGAACACCAAAGTTGAAATAATAAATGATGTTTATTAAATACAAGCAAAACAGTGTATGCGACACACTCACACAAGATAACTAAAGAAAATAAAGGTTGGAGTGGTATAGAGGGATTTTTAGAGGAATTGCTGGTTTGGGTGATACTTCACCTGTCCTGAAGCCCAGGAAAAATAGAGAGCGAAGCTGGGGTGCGATGTAGCTCAGCACGTGGAGCTGAGGGGAGGCTCGCCAAGCAAAGCAGCAACAAGGCGGGATGAAACTCGGGAGCATTCCGAGGAAGGTCTCGGAATCAAGGGTTTTTATAAGGAGAATTGTGACTGCAGGCTATGCTGTACTTGGGGGAAAACAATAGATTTGGAGTTGGAGACAAAGCCTCCGAAAGGTCAGAATCTGAATGATTGAGTTATTGTAGCGGTTCTCAATAGAGTAGCCAGTATGCAAACGCAGAGTACTTGGGTATTGCATAGTTTGCCCATCAAGCTGCCAGCACAGGGCAGAGGCTGTTTTGTAAGTGGTGTGCATACTTAATTAGAGTATTTGCCTGGAGGTCTCCTAAAGCAGTGAGTCAGCTATTTCTGGTCTGCCTGTATTGTCCAGGAATATTACGGCAATTAACGGCCGAGCTTGTTTACATGCTTGTCCGGTGATCTCGCAAGCACGTGTAGAGGAATAGAGAAGTGCAGCTGAATTGTGATATCAAGGGATATCTTTTAATATCCCCAAAGCTCGGACTAGCCAGGGCAGTAACATAGTCTTAAGACTAAGAACTAAAGGCTGGGAACTGTCAGTGTACTGTCTTCCCCTACCCACACTCTTTGAGGACAACATCCTGCAAATACCTTGCACACAACAAAAATTGTATGTCCAGTCAGATACTGTTGCCAGTATTTTATTGTCTAAGATATTTCAAGCACATTTCCAAATTACTCAAGCATTTATCAGTGATTGTTTTGGTGTTCTTACAACATATTTCAGGAGACATCAGTGCTCCAATGTTTATTGTACCTCATGTTTTCTTCCTGAATATCCTCAATATTGTGCAAGCCCCACAAAGAAGGGAAAAAGCCAAATATAGGTACTTGGTACTGTCAGCAAAAAGCCTGTCCCAGTTCAAGCCTGCAGTTAAACGGAACCTTGATTGCCTGTAAGCAGCTGGTTCCATTGGCTTCACTCTGAGACACAGGAGTCCTAAACCAGGCATCCTTACCCTGGTGTATTTTACAGATATGTTGAGCTACAACTCCCACCACTTTAAGCCTTGCTATCTGGGGATAATGGCAGTTGTAGTCCATCATATCTGGAATCCATCAGCCTGGGGAGAAGCTATCTTAAATGGTTCTTATACGCGGCTCCTCTTCAAAGATTCAGTGCTAGCTTGCATAAGACTCCCTGTAGTTTATAACCCTGCCCTGCTCATGTTTCTGTATCCTTAGCTTCAGCAGTGTAGCAGCATGTGGTCCTTCTAAAACATTCACTGCGCCTTGGTAGTCTGAGGATATCTATACCTTTATCGACATATGTAATTGCTTGAAATAGCAAAGGGAACTTACAGCTTTCATTTTCCTTTACTAAAAAAAATCACTACAATTGGAACACCAGTGGACTTTCTTTTCTTCGCTTTGAAGATGATGAAGACCGAGCCCTGTGAATCAGGCAGACTAAACATGTTGGAGATACTATTGATCAAGGAGCTAAATCAGAGCGCAGCAGACTTGAATGAATGAATCCTCTTTGTATCAGAAAGAAACAGCAGGGAAATTTATATCCCACACTTCTTCTGAGGAACGTGAATTTTATTTTCACAAGAAACCAATAAATAGGCTAATCTGAGCCAAGGGTTCAACTTTGTAGCCAAACAGAGATCAAAACTTCTGTGAGGCCCAGCCTAGCACATTCGGCTGCCATTGACTGACCAACTAATGCCTCCATCTCCCTGCAAGCCAAGGTGCAAGATAGCCAAGGTCAGTCAAGTTATTCTGGCACTAGAGGAAAAAGACCTCACAGGTGCACCTCTCTGGAAATCAAAATACAAAAGTAAATTAAATAACAGTTTGCTGCCTTTTTTTAACAGCCAAGACCCACTGCTTGGGGTAGATGCTTCACTTTGCAGAATGGTTGGAGTAGGTCCAACTTCACTTTCCTTCTTCCATCCCCAGTGCTCCTGTCTCTACATCCATGACAGTGGCTTTTTGCATTCTTCTGTCAGTAGAGGCCTGCTGGGTGAGCAATAAAGTTGCCAGGTTGAAAACTGGAGAGGAATCCTGTAATTTTAAGGGTTGTGTAGAAGAAGGAATTTCACTGGCTGTTTGTTGTCATGCAACCAGGTAAGAAGCAAAACCTGTTCAAATTCTTTCTTCTACACAACTGTTAAAAGTACGGGAGCCCTCTCTGTTTTTTACTCAGGCAACCTCAGAAAGGTAGGAGGAATGAGTGTGGTTGAAGTGACCATGCATCAGGAAGACTAGCATTTGAGAAGGGGCAGACAAGAAGATCACTTTGCTTCTCAGTCTCTGAAGGGTGAGAGAATGGGCTGTACGAGAGAGAATGCCTAATAACAGAAGATTTAATTTGCATTCAGGCTAAGATTTATGAGAGGAACATTTAGAGGGATCTCAGGTTACATTCCAAGATCACATGTTTCCCAGAACCCTTTCACACAACACAATTAGAGCACTATGATTCCACTTTAACTACCATGTGTCCATCCCATGGAATCCTGGGATTTGCAATTTAGGGAAGAGTATTTAAAATTCTCTGTCAGAGAGCTCTAGTGCCTTATCAAACTACAAATCCTAGAAATCCATAGAATGCAGACATGGCGGTTAAAGTGGAATCATAGTACTATAATTATGTGGTATGGAAAGGCTGCAGTTAATTTCTACAAAATTTTTGACGGAATCTGAAGAAACAATGCATCCAGGTGGAAATTTCCTAGTACTACCAGGCAGAAGTTGTTGCACAGATATTCTGCCTTCTCCTCCTTAACAGAATTGCTCCACAATAAGGGAGAAAAGATTGATAGAAGATGCAGTGGCAAAACAACAGGATATCTGGTCTTGACTTCTTGGAAAATTGTAGTAAAGTGCTGAAGCAGGTGTTCTTGGATCCTCTGGAAGATGTGAATGATACCCACTAAAACCCTCATCTGGAAGTACCATAAACCTCACCCAGTCCAGTCCAAAATCTGTAAATAATTGGATTTATCTAACCTGATTATCAAATAAATGTTGCAGCTCCATCATTCTGTTATATAATTTATGAGTAGAATATTTTCTGGAGGCTTAATATAGATCAGGGGTGGGAACTGGGTGACCTTCAGAGGTTGTTGGACTGCAACTCCCACCAGCTCAATCCAGCATAGCCAATGGTGAAGAATGCTGAGAACTGTATTTCAAGAACATCGAGAAGGCCACTTAATTCCCACCACTGAAGCTCAACAGTTTCAATAAATAAGGTTTTTGTCTTTAAAGTAAAACAAAAGCTATGTGTGTCTTTAGAAGTTTTGATTACTTTCTTCCAGACTTCTCAATGTCACTTCCTCTCTCTCTGGAGCTTAAGTGTGCAGCTCAGCTAAATATCAGAGACTTATAATATATCTGTGCATGTAGATTTAAAACCTGTCTTTTGCCTTAAGTAGAGAAGAAACCAAGCTGAGTGAAAATACATATAAAACATATAACATGAGCAGAAAAAAAATGATAAAATACTTAGGCCAGAATCCTGTATGTGAGTTACATATTCATAGGTGGATTTATGTATGCTGGAATTAGAATAGGTCAGTTTTGTAATGTCTGTATCCAGCAGAGGGCTGCCATTTTGTGAGTACATAGCAGGCCCAGCAAAATGACCAATGTGCCTTCTGCACTGATGTGTATTATATACCAATGTGCCTCATGCTGTGATGCTTGTTAGTCCCAGTGTGCATAGGCCATGTCTTCTAGTGCCCTTGTACACATTTTTACAATTCTGTAATGTGGTTTCTTAGTGCCTCAGCTACTTAGCTAAGTGAACCTCAAGTTATATTACGTAAAATGTAAAATAGGATTCCTGTTATTGCCTTTATTGCCTTTATCTTTATGCCCTTTTATCCAACCAAACTCATAAACATCTGGAAAATATTTGAGTTGTGGTGGTGGGACATGGTTTTGTTTTAGATGGGCTTTCCCAGAATTTTCAAAATTAGGTATATAACTTTTCATTTTCACATCTTGATTCTATTAAGCTGTTTCTACATGCTTAACAACAGGAGGAAGAGTCAGCTAGCTTTGCTTCTGTACACTGTAGCTTTATCTCGAGCACTTTCTATTTAAAATTAAAACAACAAAAAACAATCACAATAGCAAACCTCAAACAGCTGGGCCAATTGGAAAATACAGCCAGTCCTGTTGAGAGAAGAAAGGTCTGCAATTCATCATGCAATTGCCTGGAATCTGTGATGCCATTGGGCAAACATCCCTGAAATAACAGAAACGAAGCACAATAACCCACATACTAGATGGATGAAAGACTTCTGTGAATAAATCTGGAGGCATCTACATTTCCTGAATTTCATCACATGTTTGAACTATGAGTTCTTATTTGAGGTCCACACCCTGCACTGAGGAGGCACTTTATGCTTAGACCTGTCATTTAATTTTTCATCCAAGTGACCCTTTGTGGTACCAAGATATAGACTTCCCTAAGGACAGGGCTTGTGTGGAATGTTAATCCCTAAATATAATTTTTCAAGACAAAGAACTCCAAGGAAATGAAAAGTCTTTGTCACGAAGGCTCTGCATAGCTTTGTGAGGTTATATTTTTGATAGTGCTTACTTTTGATATAAAATTAAATTGTAATCTTAGGGGCACTTACTTGAAAGTAAGCCCAATAAAGTGGATTGAAGTTATTCCAGGTAACTTGATCTGCATATATTTGTAAGTCTGTCTCCACCTTCACTTTCATGTGGTGTGATTCCCTTTCCTGGAAACTATGCTAAAAGTTGTATTGTAAGTGCTCAGGCCAGCCCTGAAAGGAATTTTCTTCTGCTACATCATAAGTCACGGCTAGGGGCCCAACAGCCTGTTGATTGGTATCTGTTCTTCATAAAACCTGAGTTTGGCTAATAGTTCAGTCATGATTCAGATTTTGGCCCTCCACATTCGCTAGGGTTAGGGAAGCAGGACCCCCCACAAGTGGAGAAAAGACAAATATCAAAATGTGTGTGTGACTGTGTGTATGTCTGTGTCTGTGGAAAGGGAGTTGAAGCATGGGGGAGGGTGGGCATCTAGGAGCCAAACCAGGTCAGGGAAATGAGAGAGAAAGGCTTGGCATAGTGGTTCTATACTTCCTCTCTCTCGCCCATCTCCTTCCTTGGGTGTGTGTGGGGCACTGATAGAGGGTTTGTGGTGATAAGAAACTGGACTGCAATCTGTCCTTGGCTGGCCAGGCAGCAGCAGCTGGTGGAGGAGGAAGATCCAAGGTCGATTTTTAAAGGGCTGCATGGACTGAACAGAGCTACTGAGAGGGAAGGTTTTCCCAGAAAAGAAGTGCTTGAGATGGGAGAGGGGCCAGGATTTGGAGAACTTTGCAAATAATCAAATCTGTGAAAGTTAAAGCTGAAAATGTAGAAGTCTGACTGTACCTGGACTTAGACCAGAGTTGAGGAACTTCTCAGTTGCACTGGGTGCTTCATCATCATTACCAGCTTTTAGTACTTGTTGCCCCAAACCAGTGGTTGCCACTGGGATTACTGCAACAGTTCTCTGTGATGTAGAAGGATGCCAGAGCAAACTCTCACACCATAGAAACCTGAGGAGAGGCAATTATGCTTTCCAAAAGGAAAGCATAATTACACAAAGCAGAAATGTATATGTTAAGGCATATGTGTACAAAATCCTTCTAAGTTCTTGTAGTATTTCCAAAGGTATGTTTGGTAATATTTCCAAAGTTATGTTTAATTGTTTTGTATCATGACTCAACAAATAGACTGTTAGTGTACAAAAGGAAAGAAAGGAGGAAAAGTGCCAAATTTTGGCAATGGGCTTCTAATAGCATAAGCACTCAAATACAGTCATAACACATGCAAAAATGTAGCCTGTAGGTCATGTGTTATCTACCTAGGTTTTAAACCATAACTGCTCATCAATGAATGTATGGGGGGAGGAGATAGTGGGAACCTCTGTACTAGTCACACCCTCCTCGTGCTGGTGCATCTTGCGGGTTCATGACCACATTCACAGAATTTTGAGAAAGGTCCGCTCTGGACATACAGTTCCAGACACGTAGAACTTCCCTGCCTGATATGGAACTCTAGCCAGTCAGAAAGCCAATCAGATGAAGGTTACATCCATTCAGCTGTATCAGCACAGGACTTTCTCCTCACTGCACAAGCTGCCACTGGAGTTGTGGCCAGGGAGCACATTGATCGGGATGATAGATGCCTTTCTATTATTCCCTCATGTGTTCATTGAATGCACGTGGGTGTGTCTTTGGGTGTTGTATGAGCATCGTATGTCCTAACAGAGCCTTGTTAGGAATGGTTAAGATATCACAAAACAGATGTTTCTATTTACTTCACATAGATGACAGGACATGCCAGCTGACTGACCACTGGTGAAAATCCAACCACACCTAACCCCTAACATGATGCACATCATACATCAATTGATTTAGAGAACAATTGCTTCAAGAACAATTGTGCAGAAGTAAATGGTATTAAGCTGTAGTCCCCCTTGAAGAGTATTTTTCTCCCACAGAAAAAAGAATCTTAGCTATATTATCATAGCATCATTTGGGTTGCTGCATAATTATGCATAGCAAAAATGTATATGGTAACACATATATATCCAAAGACCCTCCAAGTTCTTGTTCACGTTAAAATTTCGAGATTTACTTTTAATCCTTTTGTATCATGCCTCAACAAATAGATTATTAGTGTACATATTATAGGCCTTCACAGAAGCATGTTTAATATTAGTTATTAAAGTGGAACATAAGCCTTCAGAGTGTAACAAATTGTCTTAATAAAGCAAATAATCATAGCCTTCAGCTGCTATAGATAGGCCTTACATATACTCGGAACTCAGATACATTCAACATGAGGTAACTATTGCCAGTGTTGTGGCAATATATTCCCCGCTCAGCCTTGGAAACCCACCCAGTGTGTCACATGCTCTCAGCACGAGGAAACTCCACGATAGGTTCTCATTAGGGTCACTATGAATTGAAAATGATTTGAAAGCATACGACATCAACAATAAATATTGCCAACTGAGCAAATATGGAATGGTTTTTCAGAAGCAATTGTTTACATAACTGAAGTTCCTCTGCTGCGTTCTGTTCTTTGACGGTAATTTCAATGTTTCTAAATGAAGGGGCAAAATTCCGTTTAGAGCTAAAATTGGATGCTTGTGGTCTTTCTGTAGCTACATCTAGTAGCTACTGTAGCTACTTGGAGGCCTGGTTGGTGCCAGCACTTCTTTTTCAGTGCCAAGTAAAAACATGGTTGTTTGTTGAAGCCTTTGGGGCCTAGGTGTTTTACACTGAAATGTTTATGCACATGGTTTTAATCTATTTTAATCTTTTAAAGCTGTTTTAACTTGTTACCTTGTTTGTTTATTTTTTTTTAGTCTAATGCCTGGTTTTATTGTTCTAAATTGTTTTAATATCTACTTAAATCAGTTTTACCTGCATGCCACTCTGAGGGGTGGGATATAAATATTTTAGTACATGAATAAATAAATCAGTGAATTTTGGTGATTTGTTATATTAAGATTTTAAGATAAACATTTACATAGGCCAGATGTCTTGCTGTTTAAGGCAAAGGACAAAACAACTCCCGTCTCCATTCCACATACCGAAGCTGATTGGATTGACGATTGAATCTTACTACAACACAGGCAGTTGGATAGAAAGTTTATGTGAGGCAGCAGCCTAGTTTAAGGGGAGGACAGCTGCTGTGGCCCACATACCTCCATCCTGCAAGAGAAGAAAATGACCAAGTTTGGACAACCATTGGGAGGAAGGCGTAGCCGTTACTTACTGCTTCTCAGAGTGCAGGTTTTGTGGTGAGTGGTGGTGGCAAAATGAAGGTATTAGCTCCTGCAGATAAGAATTCTACTCTCACAAATTACATTTTCCTTTAAACATCTAGCATTGTAGATAGTGGGGCACTGAAAATGTTGCCTCCTCACAAGTACTTTTGTTAATGTTTGGAGACTCCTCTGTGTACACCTCTCCATTAGAACAACTGTCCACGTATGTCTAACTCCACTTCCACTTTCTATCCTCTAATAAGGAAAGACTTGTCTCCTTATCTCATGGCAGATATGCTTGGTCAGGAACCTTCAGTGAGGATTTTTGTCAAGAGCCTTTCCAAAATCAAAGTACACAGTGGTGGAGATCATCCATCACACACAAGGCTGCAAACCTATAAGGCTGAACTTAGTGTACTAGGTTCCATGTGTGGACATAGACTAGACCAGTGGTTCTTAACCTTTTCTTTACCAGAGACCACCAAGAACTAACTCAAGATTAAATATTTAAATTTAGAGAAATGAGCAATGACCCCCTCCCCCCCCATAGCTAGACCTCTGTTCCTAGCATCTACCATCTTAGACAGTGGCCCTCTCTGCCTCATAGTAAAGCTAGACCAGTGGTGGAGCTTGGAGTGTGTGTGGGGGTGGGACTACGGCATGAAGGATGTGGCCACTGTACGTGGGCAGGGGTAGCTGTGGTGCATGGGGACATGGACAGAGCACACGGGGGTGTGGCTACAGGCCGGGATGCCCAAAAAACATTGCCACCCGGGGTGAACTGCCTCCCCATCCCTACGCGACTGAGCTAGACCTGCTACAGACTGCTGTGCGCATATATGTTTTGGATATACGCTTACTTTTTTTAAAGGTACTTCCAAATGAAGTTTTAACTGTACAATTACACCGCCTCATTTAAAGATAAAATCTAACAGGGGAAGGCTCACAAGACAACATTTTCTTCCATTTGTAAACCTCTTACATTTCCCCACTACCTCCTTCATATTTTTTTCCCTTTTTCTTACAGAAAATCCACAAGGAAAAGAGAGTTGGAATAGCTGAGTAATATCTTTTGTTTGTTAATACCAGGAAGTACTTGTCTGCACAGACTCCGGAACGGGGAAAAGAGGGGGCTCAAGTCCCTCTTCAGGCAAGGCTAGGGGAGCTGAGACTGCCCTTAAAAGAAGTGGCAAAATTGGATCACCAAGACATCTATGTTGCCTCAGGCATCATCAATCAGAAGGATGCTAAATGGTCAGACACCAAGAAATATCAAGACAGTGATTGTAACTGAACCCTCCCAAGAATGATAAAGACTGCCTTCCATCTATTCTAGGGACATTTACTTGGGAGTGAGCTACACAGAACACATGAAGGCCACCTTCAAGTACATAATGAGCTGTTAAGAGTCTTCATATTTCAGGATGGTTGAACAGTAATGACTGGGAAAAGTAATTTCTCCTATTCTAGCAATGACCTGCAAGGAGGAAACATTAATAACAACCTGCCTGCCAATGTTGAGCCCTGATATCTTAACCCATTTCTGGGGATGTTGTCTGTTCAGAAGCACTCCCAGGTGTTACTGAAAAGTCTGAATGAATGATTTCTTGCTTCACCAGGATCAGTTAAGTATGCTGTTACTGGCTCGAGTAGCAAATAAATATTGATGTTCATCCAAGTAACAGAGATGGTGGGATTCCTGAATTCGCTACCCTCCTAGCTATCTGATTGTTCAGTCTTTTTTTTTTTCTTTTTGCCTGCAGAGTGTCATATATTTCTCTCCCTCTACCCTGCAAAATTCTTAATCTGAAATATTTAAAACATGTGATTATTCTGTTCCTTGTGCTTGTCAGGTTATCTCCAATATTCCTTTAGACTTTCCCACAGGCAGCCAAGGGCATGGTCACTGCTCCCTTGAGTCATGTGATGCCATGTTCTCAGAAAGGAATTTTGGGAGCAGATGAGCACAGGGAGCAAAAAAAGGGCCTCCTTTCAACACAGAAGCAGATTTTGATGTTTGTTGTATGTATGCCTCAGAGGAAAGCAATGGCAACCTCCTCTCTGAACAAATTCTGCAAAGAAAATCCTGTGATAAGTCTATCTTAGAGTCAGTGTAAATCAGAAATAATTTAAGGTACACAACAACAACAAAGGTAGACAGCTGTAGGTTGGCAGACTTCATATAATTTTCCCAAACAATAATATACCATTCCTATATATAAGGTCTTCAGGCAAAATAACTAGGCTAAGGCATTGCCACTACTGCTGACACTCTCTTCTATACTCACACGGTCAGAACAGAAGTACTGGAAAGCCAATATTCATTTCCATCTTGTAGGGCAGAATATGTAGTTTTTAAAAAAATGTAATGTCAAGGAGGAGTAAGGTATGCCCTGACCTCATTTAGCTCCTCCATGATCTAAGTTTCTCCATGTTGCTGCTAAGAAAGGTCTAGAAAGGTTTTCTGGCTTATTAAGCACACTGCTTTGATTTTGGTATTCTGATTTGATTTTGCTTTGATGTACCCTATATGCTTGTTAGCTTAAAATATAGATAAAACAAAATTGCAGGTGATATGTGCTAATTGGCACCTGCCTTTTGTATCAGGACAACTAACCTAATTAGATAATAGGTGCTGGGAGGAACCCAAAAGATAATCACTTAATTGGTGACCTGGACAGTTGAAAGGAGTTTGGCTGATCCCAGATGTGTAAACCATCCCAATGGTCCTATGAAAGCTCACCAAATTCTCCCAGACCAAGGGGTATAAAAACTCCGTAGAATCTACTCCCAGGGAGAGCTCAACATGGGCTTACAGCTGGAGTGCCACGCATCTGGTGGCTACATAGAAGTGTCCCTTTTGCTGCTCCATCCTGGGCTTCTGGGCAGCTGATTGAAGGAGTCTTTTTTGGTGAGAAAATCCATTTTTAAATTATCTGGGCATCATAGGCTTAACTGGATTTCATCTATATGCTAATACAGCTTGTATGCTTATGTTGTTTAAATTGCTTGCTGTATAATAAAGTTTAAGACTTTTTCAACCACAACTGGTGTCTTTTGTTACCTCCGGATCCTATAAATGAACCCCTTGCCTTTGGCAAAATGAACATTTGTCTTTGGCAAGACATCTACTATCATAGAAGTTCTTTTCTTTCATCAGGAGCTCCCAGAAACTTGGAGCTGTAATCCAAATAATAACTTTTCCAAACCTTGGGGTGTGAATAGTGGTGACATAGGAGGCTGGATTAAAGCAGTCGGGTCCCAGAGGCAGTTCCCCAAACAGCCCCCCCCCCCTGCCTTTGTGCACATGTGTGAGCTATTCTATGAGTTTTGGCATAGAAATTAAATAATACAATAAAACAGCAACACAAATATTTTTGTGTAAATCCATTTTCAGCCTATAACTTGGTTGAAACTAACAGTTTGGTCCCATGCACTTTTGGTCCATTATTAAAGTTACACTCAGAATATGGATAGTAACATAAACACTGGGAGACTGAAAAAGAAGAAAAGGAAGCAGCAGCAAGCTGTACCTTTTTCTTTCCACTCTGGGCCTCTGGCCTATGAAGAGCTTGGAGCAACTGCTCCAACTGAACCACTAATATTCTGGCCGTGGTGACTTGTCAGCAACAGTGCTGGATAGGCCTGCGGACAATGGACAGGGTGATATAATCTACTACCTCTCCTGATACAGCACACAAACCAGATGATTCATATTAGGGCCAGCCTTGAAGTCAAAAGGCTTGGCTCCAGTGATTTATGCCTCCAGGATCTAATAGTGATTTCTGGGGCAGCAGAGAAAAAAAACTTTACTTTACTGGCCCAGAGGGAAGAACTAGATCTAATGTCCTTAAGTGAGGGCTATTTCTTTCTGCTGTTTTAAATGTTCTATTTTTGTATTTTAGTCTTTTAATATTAAAGCCATTTTTAATTTTTTTTTTAATATTAAAGCCATTTGGTGAAAGGTGACAGTAGAAATGCTATAAATAAAGGCAGATTTATCTTATAGACACTTAACTGGAATAAGACATATTTCAGTGGAAGAAATTGCTGCTGACTAAATAGATATAAGAGACAACATGGTGTAGTGGTTTGAGTTTTGGCCTGGAGACCGGGGTTCAATTCCCCAGTTGGCCATGGAAATCTAGTGGGTAACCTTGGGCACATCATACACTCTCAGCCCCAGAAAACTCCATGATAGTTTCGCCTTAGGGTTGCCATAAGTCGGAAACAACTTGAAGGCACATAACGACACAACAACAATAAATATACATAGTATTGTGCTCCATCAGACAATCTAAAATTTTGGCCTTCTAGATGTTTTGGCTTAAAACTCCCACCAGCCCTACAGAGCATGGCCAATGGTAAGGGATTGTAGGAGTTCTAATCCTAAACATCTGGAGAGGTAACATTCCCCACACCTGTGACACATAATACTTACTTTGAATTATGGGTGACCATCATATGACTCTAACTTTTTACTATTGTTTTCTTGTGCAGCTTGAAAGGTGTTGGTGGATCTTGCAATGACAACTCTACCAAAACATCAACCGTGATGGACAAGCACTGCTTACAGCTATAGAAATGCTCCATCCAGTTTTTGTTTAGACTTAGGAGGAGCCATCTAAGATGCTGAACCTATTTTTGGTTTCTGTGCCAACAAACCAAAGAAAGGAACAGAATCTTGGATTCTTTCTCAGGTTTGCTGGGAGCCAAATAAACCAGGGAGGAGAAAATTTCTATGTTCAGACTATATGGGGGAAGAATCCCACAGAACAAAGTGTGATTTGTTTAGCCATTCCCCTGCAATCAAGTCATGTATACCAGCATGCTGTTCACCATAGCCATGATAGCCAATGATGGGGGCTTATGAGAAAAACATCTGGCAGCCCACATGTTCCCTCCCCATTCTAAGCAATGCATTTATTTATGTATTTATTGAATTTATTGAATATATATCCCACCTTTTTCCCAAGATGGGATTCAAGGTGGCTTACAATGATTTAAAAATCAATTGAGCTAAAAAATTAGTTTATAAAAGTTAAAAAAGAATTAAATAAAAAATATTATTTTAAAAACATGATTTGAAACACTTGTTGTTCTGTGCCTTTAAATCATTTCTGACTTATGGTGACCCTAAGGCAAACCTATCACAGGGTTTTCTGGGTGCTGAGAATGTGTGACACACCCAAAGTCACTCAGTGAGTTTCCATGACCAAGTGGGGATTTGAACTCTGGTCTCCAACACTCAAACCACTATACCATGCTGTCTCACTTAAAACATATTTAAAACATAATTTCCATACAATTAAATTTATATAATGAATTGATTTAAGAACAAACCAGTTTATGCCTCAAGTATGAAAAATGTCTTAAGTATTTGCAGAAAAGCCATGAAAACCTTGGCTTTTTCATGACTTCTGGTCCAAAGAGGACTTAGAATATCTTGATCTAGGTAGAGGAAACTTTGGCTTCCAGATGTTTCAAAATTCAACTCCCATAAACATTAGCCAATACACCCAATAGTAAGAGACTGTGGGAACCATAGTGCAAAAATATTTGGAGAGCCACAGCTTCTCTGGCTTTAGGCTTGAGTTGGTACTTTAGTTGGCAACATCAAGCCCACTGCATTAATAAAAAGAAAGTCCTTGTTAATTCATGAGTATGGCGAATGAGAAAAATAAGCAGATGTGTCTAACAACTGAATGCTTCACAGGTAGACAGGTAGAAGCAAAAGCTGTTGATACTCCAAGGAATGCCAAGAGGCGAACTAAGCCAGGCCTGTTCCCTGTGGAAGAGATTTGTGTGTGTGTTTTCCTTTGATTGTGTTTTGTTCAAAGGAAAAAGGCTTTGTCAGGACAGGCTGACAGGGTATTTATTCTTAAATACGGGATTTGAGTTTCATTACCTTTTTTCTCTAAAGTGCTCTTTGTCTTTCCAGTAAATAAAACTGTGATGAGTGGAATTTTTTTGATTTACTTACAAATCAATATTCCTTTTTGATTGAAGATGCTGCAATTACATTCTTGCCTAACAGCCAGCGCAAACCGCTGGGTTTTGGGCAGGTATAAGACAGGAAGTAATTACCAACCACAGCAGACTTGCAGAGATAGGAATAAATGGAAAAATAAAGATTCCTTCTGAGTACCATGTGACTATTTGGAGTTAAATTGCTTCCCTTATGATGCTCAGGCCAAATCCAGCAGTTTCTCTCAGGAGGTTAAATAAAAACATTGGGATTATTATTCAGCTATTTTGCTTGAGGCTAGATTTAGAAAGATGGTAAAATGAAAAAAGCAAGCCATTAGTTTATACTTATTAGCTTTTCCAATATATCTCTTACTCACACAAAACATTTTACACATTGAAGATAATTACTGACATGGAACTGTGCACTGCAGGGTTTGACTTGCTACCCATTTTAAATGTATCTTCAAGAACTGAATAGTGAAGATGAATCTTCAACTAATTAGCTGGATTTCTGGGATAGGAGATATTAAAATACAGAAATAGAGCAACTAATTAGAAACGTTATATATGAGTGGACCAATGTATAAATACAAGGATGGATGTATCATTTAGAGATTGTTTGATAATGTGTGACTGTGTTTCACGTATTGTTATAACTTTATTTTTAATATAGGGAAAGCAGATATTAAAAAAAAGAACTCTGCATTACAGGGTGTATCTACAGTACAGATGCTTTGTATGACAGGGAATCAGGTGCCACCAATTAAAGCTAACAGCATTCTTTGATAAAACATTAAGGGCATTTCTGCACTACACTGTTATAGTGCTATTATTTGACTTTCAATGTGTTGTGGAATTCGGGGGTTTGTAGTTTACTAAGGCCAAAGAGCTCTCTGGTTGAGAATCCGAATGCCTCTCCTTAAACTGCAAACCCCAGAATTCCATAGGATGTTGAAAGTGGAATAACAGCACCATAACAGTGTAGTGCGGAAATGGCCTATTGTGACATTTAGTGTAAATGCACAAAGCAAAGTCACTTGAACTATTGACGGGAAAAGTCACTATTGATGGGAAAGTGACAAAGTGGCACCCTATAGGTCCTATAGATGGACTCATTGATGTTAGCAGAATCCTGTGCTGGTCACAGATCACACTGGATTAGAAGTAGATTCCTGGAGTGTTAGCTGCTTTTCTGGAAAAGATGGAGATGAAGACTGATTCAATTAAAGCTCAGCAGAGTTCACAAGTGGAAGTGCTGAATCTATTGAGTCTCTCTGAGACTAGTTTTAGCAAAGTAAGGCAAACAGGCAGTATGCAAATTTCATAGCTAAAAACTTCACTAATTACATTTAAAGGTACATTCAAACACATATATATATATATATATATATATATATAGTACATCCCCAGTATACATGGGGATACAGTGCCAGACTTACCGTGGATAAGGAAAATGAGGATAACAATGAACGCTATTACTATAGCATTCTATACAGCATCCTCACGTGGTTCTTTCACTTAGAGGCACTGGGCTGGGTGAGATGGTGAAGGAGGGAAGCAGTGCCACCACCCAGCTCCTCCGTCCTTCCTGCTTGCCTGTTTTCCTTCCTGGTGGGGCTTGACGAGTTCCCCACGTACCCCTCTCCATCACTCCTCTCCTTCCTCACCGGTCCCAGGTATTCACCTTGTGCAGGAGACAAGAGGTGTGCAAAGCCTCATTGCTGGAGGCTGCCCTGGATCTTGTGTAGCCAGCCAACCCACCATCCGTAGGTTGCCACTGAAGGTGACAGGGAGGAATATGGGTGGCTGACCCCTTGGCCCTTTCCCCCCTTGTGCAGCAGGTGCTGCACAGCCAGGAGGGTCTGTTTCGGCTGCCTCCGACTTGTCGTCTCTCCTGCCACCTCATCTGGCTCCAGTTTCTTGGCTGAGGTGCTGTGGAGCAGACAAGCCAGTGGGAACTCAAGTCCCTGCTGCCTTTCCTTTTTTTCCTCTGCCACTTTGGACAGGATGGTGGGAGTGGCAGTTCCTTCTAAGCTGCATCTTCCCACTGCTGCTCTTGGAGTAGCTCAGCTTGGAGCCCATGGTTGACTGAATAGGGAAAATTTTAGAGACAGCATGTATAGGCTAGAGGCATACAGGAAACCCTTGCTGTTTAAAGCCCCACTGTTCTACTATCAAACAGGTGAAGAGGTTTGACGAGATAGTTTGGTTGAGAAGCATTTTCCAACGGATCAATATCAATTCCAGGAAGAGTGGGCAAAGTGTGGCCTCAGGGCCACATGTGACTTCCGAATAACAGATTTGGTGGCCCTCGATCCCTCTCTGGATAGCCATTTTCCTCCCCTAAAAAGGGTTGAATGGCCTCTTCTCTTAGGGGAATCCCCAAGAGTGACAATTCTTCTGGTTTGCAGGTCCCCCCTGCACCGATCAAGGGCCTGCATTGAGGTTGTATAGTATGATTTTCCTACATACCCCTTGTGTTGACTGGCAAGGTTGTACAACTGAAGGCACAATTGAATGCACAAAGGAATCTGTATCACATATGCAACTCTTTCTGCAATCTTGAACAGGATGCTGACATGCTTCACTGGGCAAAAGCATCCAACCCCTTGTACAAGGGAATGTAGGAATATCTAAGGATTCTGTTTTTCAAACTAGAAATAGATTTCCATCCACTTCCTGTTTTGGAGGGGCAGTTCATGCAGCTCTTGGAAGATCCTAAGGCAGTTGCTAACTCCTTAATTACAGTGAAAGCAGAGAGTCTTGGATATTAAAGAAATCCGGGAACTACACCTCCATGTCTTTCTGTCCTCCTTTTGGTAACACGTATAAAACAAAGTACAGTGTGACATCATTATGTGACAAGTGTCTCCCCTTCAGGCTTCAGTTTATTGGCTGCCACCAAGCAGACTAAAATCTGAAAGCAGGCTGAAATGTAAATTGAGGACTGGTTGGCAAGATCTCTGGGAGCAGGGCCAACCCAAGGCACTTAGCAGCCTAGGGCAAAGAAGTTGGTGCCCACTTCTTATCCTGTGTACAAAGGCCAGTTAAAACTTATTTTTGTTCTTGTGGTGGGATAGTACCACCATCAGCAATCTGGCTTCAGGGGTCCAGAACAGCATGTGTGGCTTATAGACATGGGGACTGGGATGGAAAGAGCCACAGCCAGATTGTTGACTGGAGCTGGCTACAGGGATCACATTACTCCTCTGTTGCAACCACTGGCTGCTGGTCTGTTTCCAGGTACAATTCAAAGTGCCAGTGATGACCTTTGAAGCCCTACATGACTCAGGTCCAGGTTATTTGAAGGACTGTATTCTCCCTTATGAACCAGCCTGGGCTTTGAGATCTGCTGGAGAGGCCCTTCTCTCTGGCCCCTTCCGCACCTTACCTTCTTCTGGTGCTGGGGTGTGGGGATCATGCGAGCAGCCTCCAGTGAGAGGCTCTCACATCCAGGGTCCTTTGGCTCCACACGAGCTGCCTGCTCGCGTGAGAGCCCCACTTCTTCCTTCCAGAGTGCAGCCTGGGAGTTTCCCAGGCTGTGCTGGGGCAGGAAGCATGACCGGCACTGCTCTGGAGGCTCCGCAAGCCAGGTAAGTGCGTGTGGGGCCCGGGAACGATGCGCGATCACTCACCATTTTCGGCTTCTAGCTGAAAATGAAAAGGTGCGTGATCGGTGCCTGCTGGCCCCTGGAGAGTTGCGCGATTGTGAATGCGTCATGCAGATTGCTCCTCACGATTGCACAATGCTCCAGGTGCCCTTTCGCATGGAAAATGCTGTGCGAAAAGGGCCTCTGTTTCACTACCTTTACAGAGGCATCTTGTGGGAACATGGGAGAAGACTTTCTTAGTGGCTGCTCCCAGGTCTCCCATCCCAGAAAAGTCAGGCTGTTGCTTTCCCTACTTGTTTTCCTCAGTCAAGCAAAGACATTTTTATTCCAACAGGCATTCAATGTGTGATTATGGCTTCTGTGATAAAAGGTGCTGGATATTGTTGACTGTGCTGAATTTATGGATGTTTGATTTTTAATTATGTATTTTAACTTTAATTCTTATTTGATGGTTTAATTTGTGTTTTAATTTTTGTATTCTGCGATTTTTAACTATTTTGTTTTCCTTCTTGTAAGCTGCTTTGAGTCCTAACCAAGAAAAAAGTGGAGTATAAATAAAAACAACAATGATGGAATGAATGGGACCAAGGCTTGCACATAGCCATTTGCTGAGACAAGTATATCTCAAATTTGTCTGTGTATTAATTTCAAGGCTCCCCAAAGTGGGGTATGGTCATCAGAATCTGGAAAAACTTACTTTTTTTTTGCTACAACTCCCAGGACTCCTGGTAGCTATGTTTAATAAGGGATTCTAGGAGTTATAGTTAAAAAGAAAAAGAAAAAAAAAACTTTTCCAAACTCTGAGTGTTATGCAGGAACTCTTAAGCAAAGAGAAGAGAAATGTTATTCTTGATCTTGCTTCTTAGAAATGAGGTTCCAAGATTTTTATGTGGTGAGATTAAGTGATCGTATTCAAAATGGACAGCTAGCAGCCTACTTTGGTCCTGTTTAGATAAACTGCGTGGGAAAGCACCACTAATGCCAACAACTCCGTATCAGGCTAAGTTCATTGGCCTTTTTGAGCCCTCTCTTGTTTACATAAGATTCATTTTTAAAATGACATTTAACACTTACAACTGGATCACCTGACACTTGCTTTATCTTCAACTAGAGAGGCTCTATTTCTGGGCTGCCCTTTGCTTCTTCCTGTAGAAATATTTCTTTCAAGGTGAAGAAGTTTACTACGATCTGCCTCCAAATTTTTATTTATTTATTTTTATATAATTTAAATACTTATATATTTTATTTATTTAAATTGTATTTATCTTTAGATATCTTTTTTGCAGGTCATAAAAACCTACCGGGGAACAGAGAACATCCATAAGTTTCAGCAGTCTACTAAACTCTTCATTCACATGGCTTGGATTTTGTGATTGTTTTAGAATGAAAGATTTTGTTATCATATTCAGTACTGCCAAATTCTTCTTGGAAATGGCTGTAACTCAGGGTGGAGACCATATTTTGCATGCAGAACCAATGCAGAACCACTGAGGTTCAATTGCTAACATCCCCATTTAGAACTAGAAAATATTTGTAGCCACTATTAACTGGGAGAGCCAGGAGGGCCATATTGGCTTTATTATTGGGCTCTGGAAGATCAAGGTTTGAAACCCTGCTTGGCCTTGGAAACCTAGGCCATTTCTGCACTACACTGTTACAGTGCTATTATTCCACTTTCAATGTCCTGTGGAATCCTGGGGTTTGTAGTTTACTAAGGCCAAAGAGTTCTCTGGCTGAGAATTCTAAATATCCCTCCCTAAATTGCAACCCCCTGGGTTCCATAGGATGTTGAAAGTGGAATAATAGCACTATGGCCATTTCTGCACTAGACTGTTACAGCACTATTATTCCACTTTCAATCCTATGGAATCCTGGGGTTTGCAGTTTAGCGGTATAATAGCGCTATAACAGTCTAGTGCAGAAATGGTCTCTAACAGTGTAGGGTGGAAATGACCTTACTCAGTGACCTTGGGCACATTTCTCTCTCTCAGCCTCAGAGGAAAGCAATGGTAAACCTTCTCTAAATAATAGATAACCCTAGAATATAGATAATAACAGGTAACTCTATGATAGGGTTGCCTTAGGGTCATTATAATTTGAAAACTACTTGAAGGCATAAAGCAACAACAAATTTATATTACTTCCCTAGAGAGGACTGGTTTTGGAATATATATGAAAAAGATGACACCATTACTCCGGTTGGGTTGGCCTTTGGCATTCGTGGGAAAGTTGTTCTCTAGTGTTGTCTGAAGATGGTTCTGTACTCTGCCTGTGTTTGTTCTTTGTCAAATCCCTCTTTTTGTACCCACAGCAGCATGGAAATACAAATTCTGTATTTAGAATAAATGTTTTAATTTTCAAGATGGCTTGAAACAAAGAGAGCAAGAAACAGTAATAGCTATGAGAAAGAGGCAGGATCTGTCCAGGGAAAAGGTCCTCCTTTTTCTTTGAACCTTGAACTATTGTTTTGGTTTCTGAATTTTCACACGACCAAACTGTTCTTGTTGTATGTTTTCAAGTTATTTCTGACTTAGGAAGACTCAAGCCATTTCTGCACTAGGCTGTTATAGCGCTATGATTCCACTTTCAACATCCTATGGAATCCTGGGGTTTGCAGTTTCGGGAGGGGTCCCCGAAACTGCAAACCTCAGGATTCCATAGGATGTTGAAAGTGGAATCATAGCACTATAACAGCCTAGTGTGGAAATGGCCTCAAAGGTGACTCTATCACAGGGTTTACTGGGGGCTGAGAGTGTGTGACACACCAGAGGTCACCCAAGGGGTTTCCATCATCAAGCAGGAATTGAATCCAGGTCTCCAGGGCCATAGTCCAACACTCAAACCACTACACCATGATGATCAAACTGTGCTCTGTAACAATGAGAGCTGGAAAACTGTTATACACATATACAGTAAAATAATAAAAGCTGTGTATTTTTAAAAATATGTTTAATGATCTGCTACGTTCCATTCTTGGACGATAAACCTTTACACCTGGGGAACAAACACAGTTTACAAAATGTATTAGTTCTGTGCACGGACAAGCTGAACTCTCAAGAAATAAGCATCAAATGCCTTCCACAGACAGCTTTACAAATCATCACAGGTCACCTTTGTTCATGAAAGTGAGAGGAAGACACCTGCAAAACAAAATAAACAGAGTAAGGAGAGGGGGGAGCATGCTGTGTCTAGTCCTGAAAATGGCAAGACCCTCTCTGGGATGGAAAGCTGGCAAAAATATAGTAAACAGAAATCAAGATAAGGCTGTGTGTTTGTATTTGCAGCATACGCCTCTGGAGGGAATGAATATTTTCTAGCAGCTGGTTTCTATCTGGCAAAGTTCAGTATAGAAGTTACTAGGGCTCATAGTAAAGATTAAACAAACAGATGTGACTTGAAGCAGGCTCTATTTTTCTGAACCAGATTGGTTTTAAAACAAGTCTCTTGGAAGTGATCAGATTTCACCACCATTCTCTGTTAACTAATGCAATGCCAGGATAGTGTAAATTACAACAGTATCTGAGGTCTGATGTGTTCTTTTCTACAGGAGATTGTATTCTGTTTGCCCATCTGGGAAGACCTGCAGATTTTGCTTTGAAAAGCTAATAATCCACTGAGATTACAGCTTATATAGAAAAGCAATGATTTGTTAGGAGCTTCTCATCTGAAAGAGCTGTGATTGAAAAAAGACAGCACAATACTAAAGCCCAGATGGAATAGAAATGGTCACATTTATATTTTCAAGCAAATAGCAAAATAAAACCCTCGTCCTTCCTAATGTACTTAGCTCCTGCCTTTCATCATCCATTACAGTCTTTTGTTTCCCAAGCTTGTATAAATAATGTACTCATCTGTTTCAGGAAATCCTTCCCACACATTTGAACATTGCCATGTGATACCCCCAGGAAATAGCAAGAGAGCCATCACGCAGACTGAACAAGAAGATGTCCTTTCCATTTCTGCCATCCAAAGCAGCAGAAAACTCCTGAAATCATAGATGAAATATGTACCATCAGTAAATGTTTGGCAAACATCAGTTGGGAAACAGTTGCTTTCAGGAATTGCTAGTAAAACTAAGGGGGAAGGAGCTGAGGTATGATGACTAACCAATTAGTCATTAGTCACTAATGCTTGTTCTCAAAATGTGACTTACAGATATTTGCTTAATGCTTACTTGTCAAAGCCCTTGTTCTAACAGTTCATTCTGTTCAGCCTGGGCTCTGCATTTCTGCCTAGGACACCACCCACAGAAAAAGAAAAGCACTGATCCATTAGTTGCATGGGTTTCACTGTGGATTTCAAGGCCAAATGTAAATGTCTTGATTACACTATAATTTATAGCACTGTACACAAGTGAGGTGGGCGCTTTGGTCCTTTCTACTTAACTGCTAAGCACAAGAACAGGGTAGAATTTGGCCGGCTCACGTTCCTGTATATAGAGTAAACAAAAATGGAAGTCATAGTCTCACTCTGGTCATTTCCGCACTAGACTGTTATAGTGCTATTTTTCCACTTTCAACATCCTATGGAATCCTAGGCTTTGCAGTTTAGGGAGGGGCATTTGGAATTCTCAACCAGAGAGCTCTTTGGTCTCAGTCAACTACAAACCCCAGAATTCTACAGGATGTTGAAAGTGGAATAATAGCACTATAACAAGTCTAGTGCGGAAATGGCCTCTGTTGCTAACATCCATCAAATCAGCTTTGACTTATGGCAGTCCTATGAATTAGAGGCCTCTAAGTCTCCTTATCATCAACAGCTGTGCTCAGGTCTTGCAGACTCAGGGACATGGCTTCTTTGGTTGAGACCATCCCTCTGTAATGCTGACATTGAAATGGTTAAAGATTTTCTATATGTTGGTTCAGTTATTAATCAGAATGGAGACTGCAGTCAAGAAATCAGAAGGAGACTAGGACTTGGAAAGGCAGCTATGAAGGAACTGGACAAGATCCTGGAGTGTCAAGGTATAACATTGAATACTAAAGTTAGGTTGTCCATGATATTGTATTTCCAGTTTCTATGTGTGGTTGTGAAAGCTGGACAGCAAGGAAAGCTGATAGGAAGAAAATAAACTTTGAAACATGGTGCTGGAGAAGAATTCTGTGGATACCGTGGACTGATAGAAAGACAAATAAATGAGTCCTACAGCAAATCAACCCTGAACTCTCCGTAGAAACCAAGATGACTAAACAGAGATCAAGAAGACAAAACTCACTAGAAAAGACAATCATGCTTGGTAAGGTAGAAGGTAATAGGAAAAGACGAAGACCATGTTACAGATGGATAGATTCAGTCAAGGAAGCCATGGCTGAGAGTTTGCATGACCTCAACAGGACTGCTGATGACAGGGTAACTCGGAGGTCTCTCTTTGCCATAAATCGAAGTGGAACTGATGGCAGTTAACAGCAAAACCAACATAGATGCTGGTTGTAAGATCTCAATTCCAGTGACTTGTGATTGAACTGAAGTTCTGAAAGATTTTAACTGATGACTAGAAGAAGCTTTTACAGATATGCATGTGTAGTGCATTTGGTCTCTCTCACTAGGCAGGTGGGTTTTAAAGTTCTTTTTAGCATCATGGCCAAATGTTAACACCAGTCCAATGGAATAGAAAAATTTCATTTGTATTTAGAAGGTTTTATTAAACACTTTTTTTGCTTTAGCTTGGCAGTTTGAGGCTGGGAAAAGATACGAAGGCTGGGCACAAATAGGAAAGTGAACTTTCCCCTGTTACCAACCTGCTTGGATAGGTCTCATAGCTATTGGGAGTGGAGATGGGTCATGCCTGTGCAGTTCACATTTCTTTATTTACTTCGACATTATATAACGCTTGGTAATCCATCTTCTGTGGGCCTTGTGTGTGTGTGTGTGTATGTGTGTGTCTCAGCTCAGGAACCACACAGCCAGTCATGAGGAACTGGTGTGCTGGCCATAGGATACTTCGGTTCAGTTTAGTGGTTCAGTGGTTCAGTTAATTGTTCATGGTCCCAGTTGTACCACTGGCTGTGAGAGGATCCTATGCTCCACAAGCAAAAGGGAATCTTTATCAGGTTTGCAGATGACACAGTTCTGGCTCCCTCATTTTAAGAAGGACATGGACAAATTGAAGCATGTTCAGAGAAGGGGAGCAAGCATGATAACAAATGTGGAATCCAAAACATATGAGGAATGGTAGAAGGAGCTGGGTGTATTCAAGTTGGTGAAGAGAAGACTGAGAGGTGGCATGATTGCTGTCTTTAAATACTTTAAGGGCTGCCACAGAGTGGAGGGGGCAGGCTTGGTCTCTGCTGCCATGGAGGGTAGGACTACATCTAATGGTTTGAAGTTACAGTAGTTACAGTCTGATTTCAACTGAACATTAGAAGGAATAGGAGCAGTGGGAGCAGTTTGGCAATGGAACCAGTTGCCTTGAGATGTAGCGGGTTCTCCTCTACATGTCTTCAAAAAGAGGTTTTGGTTGGAGATCCTGGGTTTAGCAGGGGATCAGATTTGATGGCCCATAAGGTCCCTTTCCAATTCTATGATTGTATGCTTCTACTAGCGTATATACCTGGTGTTGCCCAGGATTTTATTTTCCCATAGGTAATACTTGTTAGAAAGATTTGAGATCCTGTGTCTCTAATTCCCCAAAACTGTCTTGTCTAGTACCTATAACTTTTCCTTATATTTCCCAATCCAATCTGTACAGAGTTATTAACATACAGAGGTTGGGTTCCCCAGAGAATACACTGCCCTCCTCCTTGCTGCTAGGCCTTGTCTCCACAGCAAACGACCCTTCCCTAAACTGCAAACCCCAGGATTCCATAGAATCTTCTCAGGCAGCCATGAGGTCTTCGCCTCACACAGCCAATCATATCATTTGCCTGACACAGCCAATCATATGAGGTCTTTGCCTGACACAGACAAACAAACAGACAAACTTTGACTTTTATATAATAGATGAAAAAGACCCGCCATTTCCCTGTTAAAGATTGCCTGCTGCATCATGTACCACCGAAAAGCTTATAACAATAACATGAATCAATATCTGGTACTAAATAAAGTTTTGGGGAGGCCTGGAACCAGTAACCAGTTCCAACTCAAGAATATTTTGTGCAGGAAGTATATTACTGTGACTCACATGTTAATGTGAAAGGCAGAAAGGCTGTAAACCAGGGACTATGTGGGCCATGTCAGTCTGAATTGTGTGACATGGTTGATCCCACCAGCACTGTGAAGATGCTGCATTGTTAAGAGCAAATGTTTGATCAGTTTAGATAGTTTAGTATGCTTAATATGTTAGTATTTTTTTTGTTTAGTGTTAATATTTGTAGATGTTTATTTGTTTTGTTTATTTTGTCTTGTTTTTGTTTTCTTTTTCTTCAATATTCAATTTGAAAAAAAGAAGAAATGGGCACTTTGGTCTTGCTGAGCATGTTTGTGGAAAAAGGCAATTTCTGAGGATCACATTTCCTTTGTAGTCTTTTTTGGCAAGGAATGTTGAGGTGGAATAATGGTACATGGGAGATCCTCTGAATCCATTTGAAACCATGCACCAATATTTATTTTACTGGAACATAACAGATGCTGTGTTGTATGTTCTTATCCTTCAGATATGAAATGGTGATCCTGGGTACCATCTGTAGTCATAATTCTGGACAAATGCTTCTGATTAAACAAAAGCTGTTTTTTAAAAAATCAGGCTTTATGGGGTGGCCATTTGAATTTTTTTTAAATCCAAAATTAGATTGGTGACAACTCTCCCCAGTTGTGATTATATCTTCATCCTTTGCTGGATTCACAAGTGAGTATATCTTATTGACCCCTGGAGATTTTCCCACCAAAATGTTAAAGATTCTGTTCTGCCTCACATTACAGGCATACCTGCTTCAGTTATGTTTCTTCTATAACTGGCTGTCTTTCTATTTGATACAATGAATATATGACCTCCAGCTTTTTGCCCATGCTCTCTCTCTCTCTCTCTTTAGCTGAGCACTTGTAAATTTCTATATATTGAAAATTATATCTTTGAGATGACTATGCCCATAAAGGCAGCTGCTGGTACAAATATTCTCTAACTACTTCTTGCTTTGTTCTGCAAAGGAATCAAACAGGGATGCGTCCAGTCCCTTATTTAGCTCATCAACTCCAGGAAATTCTTGCTGATGCAATTAATATTTTAATTAGGGGTGTAATAGCAAGCACTATTCCAAAGATCGACTCTTGACTGGTGGTACTGATCTTTTCATGAAGGACTCTGTGTGTGTGTGTGTGTGTGTGTGTGTGCGCCTTCAAATTGCCTGTCAACTTATGGCAACTCCATGAATTTCATTCACAGAGGTAGTTTTGCCAGTTCTATCTTTTTAAAGGTATTTGTACAGTGGTTTTTGTTGTATGGTGTATATTGCAGGTATTGGAAAGGCCAGCTCTACCACTAGCCAGATGGTAGAGTGTGGTATCCAATTCTTGGATGAAAGATGTCTGGGGCAGAATAGTATGTCCCTGTCATTTCTCCTAGTCTTAGGAGAATCCTGAAGCATCCAGTCTAACTTAGCCAGTTGTCTCCTGATGTGGTGGAAGAAGCCATCCTTTCACGATTGTTAAAGTAAGAGTCAATTGCTGGCCCACTTAGGCCATTTCTGCACTACATTGTTATAGTGTTATTATTCCACTTTCAAAATCTTATGGAATCCTGCAGTTTGCAGTTGAGGGATGGGCATTTAGAATTCTCAGCCAGAGAGCTTTTTGACCTCAGTAAACTACAAACTTCAGAATTCCACAGGATGTTGAAAGTGGGATAATAGCACTATAAGCTTTAGATTCTGCATGTAGAATGGGCACATTGCTTTTTCTCAGGCAGCAGAATGTCTTGGACTGGCCTTGAGTATTGGTTAGGAAGTGGTCTTCAATCTCCTGGTGTTTTGGATTTCAGCTCCCCAAAGCACCAGATAGCTTGAATAGGCATCACAGAATTGTGGGAGCTGAACTCCAAAATATCTGGAGGATCAAAGATAAAGAACCACTAAGGAATATAATTCAAATTATATATGCTACACTGCAACCCTTGTGCAATTCTTACAGCAGAAACATAGATTTTGCTTTGCCTATGTTAAACCTCGAGCAATTGAGGTAGTCAGCTACAGATATAGCTTATATAGGTCAGGCTAACTTTTCTATCAGCTATCTTGCAAAGAAGGATGTGACACTGACATCAGCTGTTTATTAAATCTTGGGTGATTCATAAGCACTCAACAGAAAAGAGGCAGACAGTGACGAAGGTGAGAAACAGCACAAGAGGGAAGCAGATAAGAAACAGTTTTTCTTGGAAAAGAATTTGTCTAATCATTGCCCTAACAATAACTGAGTCCAATATATGATCTCACTTCCTTCTTGATACCAAATCACAAAATACACACTTCGGGTATGCCAGTACAGAGAAGGGCATCTTTGGATATGGACTGTGTCATATATTTCTCTACTTGAGAAATAAAATGATGGAATATTAAATGCCAGTACAATTTAAAATCAAAATGAGCTATGATCTCTTGTGAAAAGAGATAAGGATGCTCTTGGCTCACGCCATTACCTAGCTGTTTATTTTTAGGACATGTTTATTTTTTCAGTGGCTACATTTATTTTCTGTCATTCCTCCACTGAGCTCAAGGCAATGTATATGGTTCTCATCCTCCTCAATTTTATCTTCATAACAATCCTTCTTTATTATTTACTAACAGAAATGCTGGTCTTTGTGATGAGGGATATTTTTATTTTGTTTTATTTTTGTTGCTATGTGACTTTGACTTATCATGATCATATTCTAAGGTTTTCTAGGCAAACCCCAGGATTCCATAGGATGTTGAAAGTGGAATAATAGCACCATAACAGACTAGTGCAGAAATGGCCTATGTAACCAACCTATCTGCATGCTTGCTTCATCAGTATTGACCTATTTTTTTCTCAGTATAATCCCATTCTGGGATCCATTCAGGGTGATATATACTAGAACGTGTGGTGCCAAGAACTGCTATATATCAGCTTTTGAACTGTATTTAGAGTCCTTAATTCTTGTACTTGAGAGTCCTTAATTCTTCATTTCAGCAACATCCTGTACAAGAGATTCCCCTTGGGGCCCAAAACCATTCCGTGAGTTTGGTGGTTGAATAGAGCTTTGATTGGTGCTATATAAACTAGTTCCAAATAGATATTCAGTGGATAACATCAAACCACTATGCAAAATGCTACTTGATTGCTCCATTACTGGAAGATGGGCTGGTTAAGCAATGAACTACCACCATGAGGAAGATCAAAATTTAGGTGAATGCTGCTGGGCTGGAAGAAGCATATTTCTTCCCCCGCCTCACCGCCATCCAGCTCACTGATGATTATACACAGAGGGTAACAGATTCCTGCTGAACAGAGTGGGCTGTGTTACATAAGGAGAGAGGGGAAATCCTTCAAAATACAAGCCCACTTGTCTTGCTAGATGAGAGATTTTGGGAGCTGCAGTCCAAAAAGTAACTGTTCTGAACTCTGGAGCCCAATATGTTCTGTTTCAGACATTTAATCTCAAAGCTGAAATTTTGAAAGATAGTTTAGACATTCTAAGTAAAACAGCTTACCAGTATTGCTTTTCAGGATTCAACTCATACAGGACTAACTAATTTGCTGGGGGTGCTTTGCATGTGTACTCTGGCACGGCAGGGGGTTGGATTCCATCGCTGTTGTGGTCTCTTCCAATTTTATGATTCCATGACAAAGTCAAGACGTAAACTTATTTTGAAATGGACAAAATTACACTGATTGCCATCAACTGGGAGGCCGCCTGACTGCTTTTATTCTTGGGTGACTTAAAAGTGTCTACTTTCAGAATTTTGCCTATTCTATGCTCCTTATTTAGATATCAATGGCAAATGGATCTGACACATTTGCTGCACTGTTAAAGTAAGCAGTTGGTCAGCGAAGCAGAAAATCAAACAAATTGTAGCACACTGCATAATTCATATAATTCATCTCCTGACTTGGGAGGTAATTACAATCTTTGAAAGAATGGTTTCCAGGTTGGTATGATGTAACACACGGTGAGGTCTAATAAAAATGGACAGAAATGGGATTCTCTCCCCCACCGCTGCCACCACTCAGTATAAGAATGAAAGTTATGAATAAAGACTGATTGGGTTTTGGAATATTTGGGCTTGTCCTTTAATGAGCTACAGGCATAGCTGCTTGGCTGTGATGTCAATGTCAATCAAAGCTATTGCTTGGAGCACAAACCGCCATCTGCTTCACTTGGAACAGACATGAACCACTGTCTCTGCGACATAACAGAAGCAAACTTCAAAGCCATTCAAAGAAAGCCATTCTTAAGTAAAACAATAGTATATCACTAGTGAGTGGGACAGTTATAAAAAAGCCATATTTTAACATATATAGTAGTAACACAAAGCCCTGCTTGGCTGTTTTCCCAGATGCTCCAAATGATCTAATGTAAGCCACATTTATTGCACAGCAAAACCCAGCTCTGAATTACATACTTTATGAAACTTTGAATTTGTTTGCATGCCTGTGTATATTTAAAGTTTGGTGCAGAACAGCTATTTCACTTATGATACTGAGCTCCAGGATCTTGTCTCGGGTGGGTTCTGATATACAGGCAAACCTCTGTGAGTGAAGCTTTCGAGAATATTTTTTTTTTTTTAGGAAGACTTTTGGGCACAAATAGTGGGCTCTTTCCTACTCTTTCCACGGGGGGGGGGGGGTAAGAGAAAGTTTCCCATTGGTGCCAGCCCACCCACCAGGCTTGAAGCTGTAGTGCCGAATCAGTGTCCAGTCTGTAATGATGACTTGGACAGTAGACTAACTAGGTTTCCAGCAAAGGTGTACTGGAACTAAAACTTGCATATAGAGAGACAAGAACTGCCTGTAGGGGATTCCCAAAGTCCCTCTCCATTTGGTAAGGTAGAGATTAACCCTTTGTGTTCAAGTTTTCAATGACTCAGCCTGTGTCTTTCAGCAGAAGCCTTGGAGAACTGTGCCTACTTATAGTGTGATGCTGTGTGTGAGAGAGAGAGGGGTGTGTGTGTGTGTGTGTGTGTGTGTCTGCATTTTGGAAGAAGCCTTCAAATGATCTATGGAAGGTTTAATTTTGAAAAAAAATTATTATGCAAGACCTATCTGACCTGGCTGTTTCATTTAATATGTAATATTCATTTTGAATAAAAATAAATGAGGAAATGTGAACTACTCTTCTGTTTGGTGGTATAAAAACCTATTGCTGTTTTTCCATGTTATTTCTGCCTCTGTTATCAAAACTTCTGTTGGAGAAAAAACGTCCAAAAAAGCATCTATTTTGTTAACTGGGGTATATCTGTACTCCAGCGCAGATTCTTGTACTGATGCTGATGGCATTATTGCGATCTCTGTTGTTTTCTCTTTCCCAGATCTCGAACATAAGAAGCTACAATAAATAATATATAGTTGGCCCACCACATTTGTGGTTTTCAGTTCCACAGATTTGATTATTAGTGAGTTTGACCAGTTCCTCCCACCTCAAGAGTTTCTTTTCTTTTCTGGATGAACTTTCCCTCTTGGTGGCTCTGATCAGACTGTGCACCCTTTTAAAAACTGCCTGTATCCTCCCCTCCTCCACCACCACTGTTTGGCCAGCTAAGGATTGCTCAAAGCCTGATTTCTCAGCACCACAAACCCTTCTCTAAATCTCCTCACTCACCCAAAGGACATGAGAAAGAGAGAGGAAGTATATGCCAACCCACTCCCTTTCTCTCTCTTTTCCTTGACCTGGTTTGGACCCGGGGTGCCACTCTCCCCACCATGCCTTGCCCCCCTTTCTACACACGCACACACAAGCACACACAATTTGATATTTGCAATTTTTCCACTTTTGCAGGGGCCCTGTGCCCCTAGCCTGAGCAAATATGGAGGGCCAACTATAATTATTGGTAACCAGTGGTGCCTGATGGTTTTCTCATATCAATGGGCAGTTAATTCACCTTTAAAGTTCTAACCAAAGTTTAATTCTCCTTTAAAGTTCTAACCAAAATCCATAGAGGATTCACCATGCATTCTCACTCAGGAACCGTCAGTTGCCCCTACAGGTTGTAACAAGTATGGAACAACAGTACATTTCAAAAATAACACAACAAGAAGCAACAGCAGCTCAAAATGAATTGTGAGGAATAACATATTTTCCAGACCTTATTTTCAGAAGCACCTTGAGAAGAAATTTTCCAATTTTATGCCATTCTATTATCAACCCAAAGTTGCCTTAAAGTAATGAGAAATGTAACAACTTATTATTTTATTGGCAACAATAAGTAATAAACAAGGATGATTGGTACCAGATCAGGAAGGGTATCATCTACTTAGTTATGTATATATGATTAAATAACGTCTTTGGCCTGATCTCTCCAGCCCATCTTAATAGCTGTACTGGTAGCTGTTCCGTATCATTGGAGCAGTGAATTAACTTTAAGTTCTAGTCTAAAATAGAAAGTAAATTTACATAAATTTCATTCTTGCATTTCATTCTTATTTTTCATATGCATTGGCAAGGAACACCTTGGCCATTTCCGCACTACACTCTTATAGTGCGATTATTCCACTTTCAACATCCTATGGAATCCTGGGGTTTGCAGTTTCGGGAGGGACCAGCCGGCCCCTCCCGAAACTGCAAATCCCAGGATTCCATAGGATGTTGAAAGTGGAATAATCGCGTATAAGATTGTAGTGCAGAAATGGCCCTTGTTTCGTTCGTGTGTGTCTGTGTGTGTGTAGGTGCATTCTTTTTTCTGATGAGAGAGAGAGAGAGAGAACCAGCATGGTGTAGTTTGAGCATTGGACTGTGACTGAAGACTGGAGACTGGGGTTTGAATCCCTGCTCTGCCATGAAAACCCATTAGGTGAACTTTGGCAGGTCATACTCTCTCAGCCTCAGAGGAAGGCAAAGGCAAACTCCCTCTGAACAAATCTTGTCAAGAAAACCCTTCAGTAGGTTTGCCTTAGGGTTGCCATAAGTTGGAAATCACTTGAAGGTACACAGCAGCAGCAAGAATAACCCATATAGGCAAAGGGCATTATTGAATTTAAACTATTTCTGATGTATTACTGGAAAATGCTTTGAATGTATTTCATTGATGGAGATTCAATGACCAAGAACATCTAACTTCTCATAACAGCTATGGGTGCAATCTCATTCCCATGCATAATTAATTGAATACAAGCCCACTAAACTGAGCTGGATTTTCCATATATGCTTATTTGAAATTATTTTGGAATTAGGGTGGAATCCAGATCTCTCTCTTCTTTTTAATGAAGTAGGATTTCAGTCTCATTGTTCAAGTGGCATTAGCAGTTCCCTGTGTAATTGTGCCATCCTAATAAATACATGCAGTTCTGACACCAGTTTACTTCTGCTACTTTCCAGATGGCAATTAGAGGTGTGTTTTTTTTAAATATACACACACATACACACACAAACCTCATTATCAATGTGCTGATACAGCAAGTTAGTAATAGGGTTTTTAAGGAAGATTAATTAGGCAAGATACAATGCTGCTTATGCATAATTATGAATCTCATTACTACACTGGGACTCACCCTTGTTTATCTGTTACATCTTCATTAAACATGCCTATTTTGTATTCTGCAGCAGCTTTGTAATACACTATTGCTCCTTCTCAGCTTTTATTGGGGTCTTGTGCTCATGGTCTTTATTAATTTCTACAAGCATACAAGTATGTGTTCTTCTCTGTGTAGAGACACTGTCAGATTTAGGGAAATAAAAAATGCTTTTTATGCATCACAGTGCGGATGTTTATTTTGTGTAGTAATACATAGTTACTGAGCTAGATCTGGAACTTGAGGACAGATTGTGGCCATTTCTCTAACAAGTTTATTTGTGTACACTCTGACCTTGAAGAAATAAAAGAAATCAAACTGCCTCAGAACTATCTGCAATGCATGGTTCAAAAGGAAAAAATATAATTCTAGAGGAGCTTTTGGAGAATGATCAATATCAGCTTACTGCAAACAGACATAGGTCCTTTCTGCACTCTACCTTTTTTGCAAAGACTTTCAGTGGGGATCCTGGCATCACCTCAGCCAGGAGGGGAGCATGACAGGAGTGCTCCCCTCTGCACCAGATAGTTCCCTGCTGAAGGGAGTGTGATGGCCACACCTCATCCTTCCACAGTGCGGTCAGATACCTTCCCAGGCTATGCTGGGACAGGAAGCACAGCCATTGTGTTTCCCAGGCTTCTGCAGGAAAGATAAGTCTGCAATGGTGGCATGATCATGGGTCATTGATGGGGAAAATCCATCAATGATTTAAGCTGTGATTGTGCCACCTGGGGATGGGAGAAGGACAGGACTGTGTTACCCTGATGTCTGGGGGTCCTGGGAGGGACACCTTAATGTGCTCAAAACAATGGGGAGGGAATTAGCAAAGAGCACTAGTTAGCAATGCAAGAGGCAGGATAATATAGCGAGATCTTGAACCCAATGTCTACGGGGTCAGGCCGAGTCAATGAGCAAACAGAAGTAAATAATAATGAATGTTTTGTCTGGAGACAAAGTCCGTGGAAGTGAGGATTCTCAGCACGAGGAGCTGAGGGGAAGGCTCACTGGACAAAGCGACAGCAAGGCGAGATGGAAGCCAAGAGCGATCCAACGAGACGCTCAAAGTAGGGGGTTCTTATAGGGAAGATTGTGGCTGCAGGCTAGTCCGTTCTTGGGGATAACAATGAGTTTCGGGCTGGAGACAAAGCCTCCAAAAGGTCAGTACTTTAGATGATTGAATTATGACGGAGTTGTCAATAGAGTAGCCAGTATGCAAATGCGGAGTGCTTGAGAGTTGTATCCGCTCATCAAGCTGCCTGCTCAGGGCAGGGGATTTATTGTAAACAGTGTGCATACATAATGTGATACTTGCCTTGAGGTCTCCTAAAGCTGCATTCAGCAATGACTGGCCTGCCTGGATTGGGATGTGAATGGTTCGGCTATTTTCGGCCGTGCCTGTGTGCGTGCTTGTCTGGGGGCCTCACAAGCACGTGGAGAGGATAAAGAGGGTAAAGAAGGCCAAATTATTGATATCAAATGATATCGAATATTCCAGAAGCTCGGGCAAGAAACAGCGGTAACAACTGTGATGACATCATACAGAAGCGTCGCTTCAGTCCTGTCCTTCTTTTGTCCCCATGGTGGGTTGGGAGGGTGGCATGGAAAGGGCCTTAGTCTCAAACAGAATGAAAGAGGGATGAAAGCTACAGTCTTAACTGATGTAGTACACACCTTTTCTCTTAAAACTAATTTAAGCAAACAATCACCCTGGAGTTCCCAAGTATGATTAGTAGGTTTCCATTGCACTGGGTAGCTGTTTTCAAGTAGCAGTGACTAGTGTTAATGTTTATAAATGGACTGGTAATGGTAACTGCTGATACCCTATTTACTCTACTTAGTTACATATGCGTAAAGTAACGTTTCCTATCCTGATCCCCCCAGCCCATCTTAACAGCCAACAGCAGCAGTGGGTGGAAGAGGCAATTCAACTACTGACTGGGGAGCAAGAAAGATGGTGTTTCCATCCTGACAGCAAGTAAGGCTGTGATGGGAAATTGTAATAGGGCCCTGCTTCTGATTGTCACATCCTTGCTGATGCAGCCTCAGCAGCAAAGGAATGGACCTCCTTTGCCCAAAGTAGCTACTGGATGTTAAAGTGGGCTTTGTGCAGAATCATAGAATCGGAAGAGTCCACAAGGGCATCGAGTCCAACCTCCTGCAATACACCATCAAAGCATTCTTGATAGTAGGAGTACATAGGCCATTTCCACACTACACTGTTATAGCACTATTATTCCACTTTCAATATCCTTTGGAATTCTGGGGTTGGTAGTTTACTGAGGCAAAAGAGCTCTCTGGCTGAGAATTCTAAAGGCTCCTCCCTAAACTGCAAACTCCAGGATTCCATAGGATGTTGACAGTGGAATAATAGCACTTTAACAGTGTCGTGCAGAAACGGCCAAAGTCTTACTGAATACAGAGCAGTTAAGAGATCTGTAATTGCAATACAGAGTACCAGTCAATGTCTATTAAAGTACCTTGTTTTAAATTGGATGTGAGCCATTTCAGGTCCTGTGCAAAGTGAAAGGTGGGATATTAAACAAACAAGCAAACAATAACAAAAAAACAAAAAACACTAGCCTGAGTAATTCATTCAGATGGCTAGTCCATCACTGCTGGATATAGATACAGCTTCTTGAGAAAGTTTTACTGTTTATCATTGTACCAACAGCCTGTCAAGAAACCTAAACTCCCATATCTAGTGAGAAGCCCCTATCCATAGTGCCTTTGCTATTTAATGTTGCAGCAAGGTTGATTTTTTTCTTGACATATTTATAGGCTTGTCTGGGTCTTCAGCACAGGTCTTGATGTGTCTCCTACCACCTCAAGGTGCTAGGCTGGTGAGTATATGAAATGGAGCTTTCTCTGTGACATTATGTCAGGGCCTTTCTCCATTGCACTGTTATATCGTGCTATTATTCCACTTTCAACATCCTGTGGAATTCTGGGGTTTTTAGTTTACTGAGGCCAAAGAGCTCTCTGACCGAGAATTCTAAATGCCCCTCCCTAAATTGCAAACCCCAGGATTCCATAGGATAGCAAAAGTGGAATAATAGCACAATAACAGTATAGGGACGAAAGGCCCTCAGTTTTGGAAATCCATTCCAAGGGAAGTTGGGCTAGATCTGTCCCAATTTAACTTCCTGCAGGTGGCCAAAATCATACTATTCTGTAAAGCCTTTCATTATGAAAACTAGTTGGTTTTAAAATTCATTTTAAAAATTGTTATTAATCTATTTTTAACAAACATTTTAAACCTATTTTTTTGTACATTGCTTTGGGATCCCAAACATGGTGGTGGAATGAATTAACAAATTAGGTAGATGATAATTAGATGGATGAATGGAGAGAGAGAGAGAGAGGGAGAGAGAGAGAGAGAGAGAGAGATGGATGGATATCGATGTACAGATTTATATGAGAGAGACTAACTTCTGTACTATGTAAAAATTCCTATAAATCAAAATGCAAAAGATGCTTACTGAAGACCAAACTATATGGGATGCAGGACATCTATGATTAACTCAGCAAACACAAAACCTGAAATGCAGTGGGGAGTGAGGGAGGATTTGGTAAAGTATAAAATTAAGGTGCCTCGCTAACCATAGGCAAAGAGTGCTTAGCGTTTTGGCTGCTTTCCCTCATAACTGAGGAGACTAGGAATGGGAATACAATGTCCATGACAGAGAGGTTCAGACATCTCCTCCTTTTGATTTCCAAATAAAGAGAACCATAAAATCAATGCTGTGTTGATTTTGGCTTAGACAAAATACAATGGAATGGAACTAATAAAGTTCAGTTAAAAGGGCAAGAAATCTAAACAATGCTTGTCAAATTATTCTACGTAAGGCAAGGCCTCAAAGAGAAATAAATCCACTCATATGCAGTTGAGATTTTATAAACATACAAAGGGAGGCTCTTGCATTCAGAGTTCATTAGAGCTATGTAACTGGCTAACCGGGACCTCAGTACAACGTATAGTCATATTTGGCCCATGATTAATTGGAAAGCAGATCTCTATGCACCAAGAGGTTCATATACTAAGAGTTCTCATTTCCCAGATGCATTACATCCCATCAGTTTAAGGGCACATTGTGTTTATAAGATCTCTGAATGTCTAAACATTTGTATGTTGCTTCTATTTATTGTGACTAGTCAGCAAATAAACTGTAAATAAACAACATTCCATGACTCTGACAGCATCCTATTTTTTAATTGCTATGATATATTTTAATCTAAACTCAGACGCAAGTAACAGAATTCTGCACTGGGATAAATTGAAGAGAACGTTAGAACAGCTTGACTAGATCAGGGCAAAATTATGAAAGAAAGTCCACATAGATGATATGAACCTACAAAACCCTCCTATACTCCAGCAATGGGTTTTGAGAAGCATACTGCTTCTGAAAACTTGGGTAATATACAGCCATTGTGGCTACTAGCCATCTGATAGCCTGTGGATTTATCTAATCAGTTTTTAACTCATGCAAATTAGCAACCATTATCAAATGGTAGTGAATTCCATAGTTTGTTTGCAGAGGACCAAGAGCATCCATTAAATGTCCATTAACTGTGTGAAGAACTTCCATTTATGTGTGTTCCCACCATTCAGATTTATGAGCCTCTGTTCTTGTATTATGGAGGAGAAAGTGAGACCTTCTCTACCCACTTTCTGCATACCATACACAACTTTTTAAAACATTATTTAAAAACTTTGCCCACCATTTTTCTGTTAAAAATCCTCACAGACTACAAACTTTATTCACAGGAGAGTTGCTCCTTTTCCCTGATCATTTCAACTGCCCTCTGAACCTTATCCAGCTCAACAATATCTCTTCTGAAGTGTAGTGAACAGAACTAGATACAGAATTCCAAGTGTGAATCACATCAAAAATTCATACAAAGGGATTGTGATACTGGCAGGCCTATTTTCAATTTCTTCCCTACTACTCATCGTCGAGTTTGCCCTCTTTACAGTAGCTGCACACTAGGTTGACGTTTTCATCCAGCTATTCACCACATTCTCAAGATCCTTTTCTTGGCCATTCACCACTAGCTCAGTGTACACGTAAAGTTAGATATTTTTGTTTCCAAGTGCATAATTTACACTAGCTTGCATGTTTGCCATTTTAACGCACATTCCATTCTGAAATTCCTTTGCAGGCCTTTGTAATCTCTTTCCCTTGGCTATACCATAAATAAATTTGGAGTCATCGGCAAATAAAGCCAGTTTCCTGCTCACTCCTAACACCTGGTAAACAAGTTAAAAAGCACTGTTCCCAATACAAGTCCTTTGGGCTCCACTGTGTATACATCTCCATTATAACAACTGTCCACAAATTTCTAACTCCACTTCCACTTTTGGTCCCCTGATAAGGAAAGACTCGTCCCCTTATCCTATGGCAGGTAATCTTGGTCAAAAGCCTTTCAAGTACACAATGGCTGAGATCATCCATCACACACCAGGCTGCTCTCCTATATGGCTGAGCTTAGTATAGTAGGTTCCACACATGGGCATACACTAGACCAGTAGTTCTTAACCTTTTCTTTATCAGGGACCCCAGGACTTAACTCAAGATTTAAATATCTACATTTAGATTTAAATATTTAACGAAGTAGTAAAGACTACCCCCTATCTCTGTTGTGTTCTCTAAAGAAAGAGGAAGATAAACAAGGTCTTTCCTGCCATATGCCTGTTCGGATGAGAAGTTTTACAAATTGCTGCCCTATCGCAAAAGGAAAAGATACTAAATCTTCCTTTATCTAGAATCATAGAATCATAGAGTTGGAAGAGACCCCAGGGGCCATCCAGTCCAACCCCCTGCCATGCAGGAGCACACATCAAAGCACTCCCAACAGATGGCCATCCAGCCTCTGCTTAAAAACCTCCAAAGAAGGAGACTCCACCACACTCCGAGCCAGCATATTCCACTGCTGGACAGCTGTGACCATCAGGAAGTTCTTCCTGAGGTTCAAGTGGAATCTCCTTTCCTGCAGCTTCAATCCATTGCTCCTTGTCCTAGTCTCTGGAGCGGCAGAGAACAAGTCCATTCCCTCCTCAACATGACATCCCTTCAAATATTTAAACGTGGCTATCATGTTCCCTCTTAATCTTCTCTTCTGCAGACTAAACATACCCAGCTCCCTAAGCTGTTCTTCATAGGGCATGGCTTCCAGACCCTTCATCATCTTGGTCACCCTCCTCTGGACACGTTCCAGCTTGTCGATATCCTTCTTGAACTGAGGTGCCCAGAACTGGACACAGTATTCCAAATGAGGCCTAACCAATGCAGAATAGAGTGGTACCATTACCTCCCTCGATCTAGACACCATACTTCTATTGGTGCAACCAAGAATCGTGTTGGCTTTCTTGGCTGATGCATCACGACTGCTAACTCATGTTCAGCTTGTGATCTACCAAGATTCCTAGATCCCTTTTACACGTACTGCTATCCAGCGACGCATCTCCCATTCTATATTTGTGGATTCCATTTTTTCTTCCTAAGTGTAGGACCTTACATTTCTCTCTGTTGAAATTCATTTCGTTAGCTTTGTAGATTCCACAAATCTACATTCTAGATTCTTTCTTATCAGATACCTTACTTTCTTTCTTGATTTAAACCAGGCCTTCCTAAGACTTGGTACCACAAGCTCCTAGAAGATGATAGTACAGATTATAGCAAAAATTAGTACAGTACATTTTTTAAAGCTGTGCTCCAGAAAATAGCAAAGACTTGCACTGACTGCTGATGAAAGTTAAGGGGAAAAAGTTTAAAGGCCGGGGTTCAGCTGAATATTGAGGAAACAACAGTAATGACCCCAGATGAATTACATACTTTAAAGTGAATGAAGGAGACACTAAAAAAGCCAAAGACTTTCTGTACTTTGGCTCAGCTATTAATCAAAGGAGACTGTAGTCAAGAAATCTGAAGAAGACTAGGACTTGGAAGGGCAGCTATGAAGGAACTAGATAAGATTCTCAAGTGCTGAAATGTAAAATTGAATACCAAAGGCAGGATTGTCCATGTCATAGCATTTCCAGTTTCTACATGAGGTTGTAAAAGCTGGACAGTGAAGAAAACTGACAGAAAGAGAATCAACTCATTTGAAAAGTGGTGCCAGAAGAGAGTTCTACAAATACCATGTGCTGCCAAAATGACCAATTAAATGGGTCCTAGAAGATAACAACCCTGAATTCTCCCTTAAACCCAGAATGACAAAAATAAGGTTATCACACTTTGAACTTACCATGAGATAACAGGACTCATTAGTGAAGATGGTAATGCTTGGTAAAGTGGGAAGAAAAGAAGTTGGAAGAGAATAAGTAGGAAAATAAGAAAATTACAGGTGGACCAACTTAATTAAGGAAGCCACAGCCCTGAGCCTGTCAACCCGAACAGGACTGTTAATGTCCAGGGCTTATGGAACTTTCTCGTTCATAGGGTCACCATAAGTTGAAGTGAACTTGACAGCATATAACAGCAAAGAATTTTCAAGCACCTCCCTTCAGTGCCAAGGTTTCAGTTTGAAACTCTTAAATATATTATGGTTATATTCAAAAACGGTTTGAAAGTTATAGGCCCTTTTCGCACGGCATTTGCCATACGAAAGGGCCTCCAGAGCATCGCGCGATTGTGAGGAGCATTTCAGACAACGTCCTTGCAATCGCGCGACGCTGCTGGGGCTGGCAGGTACTGGTCGACCACTATTTCATTTTCGGTTTGTAGCTGAAAATGGTGAGTGATCATGCAACGCTCCGGGGTCCCATGCGCACTTACCTTGAGTGCGCAACTCCAGAGCTATGGCCCTCGCACTTCCTTCCCCAGCGCAGCCTGGGAAAATACCCAGCTGCGCTGTGGAAGGAAGAAGCGGAGCCCGCACGCTGCATGCCACACAGCAGGCAACAACTGCAGAGCCGAAGCAGTGGGGACACAAGAGCCTCTCACAAGAGGCTGCTTGCGTGATCCCCACATCCCCGTGCCGGAAAGAGGTAAGCTGCGGAAAGGGCCATAGACCCACAGGAACGCTAGGGCTAATTTTCTACAAATGCCTGCTAAATTAATCTGGCTAAATCAGGGGGGAAATTAACAGAGACCAGCCATCAGACTATCACAGGAGACATTTCTTCTGCGAAAAAGTACTGGAGCCCTTGAAAGAGTCCATGGGAACATTCCTCATTTAAATTTCCTCAAAAGCTGACTGGATGTTATTTAAGCAAAATTTCAAATGGAATGAATAGTACATTTACAGGCAATGGAAGGATTGATGGGAAGAGAGTAATGATCTCTCTCTCTCTCTCTCTCTCTCTCTCTCTCTCTCTCTCTCTTTTTACTATAAACAACTTGCAATTCATTTACTGAACTAATCTAAATAAACAGAAAGGAAATGATCATAGTAAAATTTAAACTGGTAAGAAATTTGATGTGCAAATTTTTTTTTAAAGGAATTCCAGGATACTTCTTGAGATATTTTCAGATAACACAAAACATTCTTGAATAAGTTTACATTATTTATGACACTTGCACCCAACTTTCTTCCAGCGAATTCAAGATGGCATACACATAAAGTGTTCTTCCACACATAAGGTGGTTTTCCACTCAGGCAGTGCCATGCCTGGTTAACTTCAACAAAGTTATGTATCATCTGTCTTCAGCCATGCTGTGTGTTATGTTATGGTACTTTTCAGCTTTATAAACAAAGACCTACTCTGCACAGTCTCCATGATATTTGAAAGTGCTTCTCTTGATAAACATGGACCCCTTTACATGATTAACTCAAGGCAGTCACAGTTTGAGGCTTCATAATTCAGAACAGCTTGTATTACAAAGACAGTCTGTGTCACAGGAATGTCCTCTCTTAATAAGTGAGGCACAAGCTATTTGTGTTGCCCGGGAAATCACTTTGGTCTCCAAAGGGTGGTCCATAGGCTACTTACTGTAAAATTCAACTCCCTCATGGATATTTGGGTTCTGATGTACAGCTTGATACGATTTTAGTGGGGTAGACTAGACTGCTTAAAGATCCAGGTCTGATCAACATTTTGCCAATTGGTCATCCCAGTAATAAGAGCTTCTGGAACATTGCTAAGTTTCAGATAATTGGTGATCAATATTTGTCAGTATAAATAGTCTCTCTACTCCACAGTATTGATAATGTCGTGACTGTTTTCTGTTTTTTAAATTTTTACTCACTTTGGACACTAGTTGAAAAAAAAGTGGGATAAAAACCCTGAAAATCAATAACATGCATTCTTTCCATGGAGGGTTGTGAAGGTTAATTATTAAGGTGGATAAGGTTTGTTAGCCCCCCACTTTTTTTTTTTTTAATTAATGGACACACAAGAACTAAGCCATATGGAGGCAGAGACAAATATAGATCTGACGGCCAATTCCAATGCTGCTTCTTCTTCTTTTTATATATATATATATATATATATATATATATATATATATATATATATTTATTCTAAAATTATTGGCAGTGCTTATGGAAAAGCTGGGTAACTAGCAGGAGTTGTATATAATTTGGAAATAATAAATACTGTGTGGTAATTTTAGTACAATATTTGATAACTCTGGCTTCTGCAGGGACAACTGCCCATGTTTTTCCAACATTTATGAAAAAATTAGGTAGTATCCAAGTAGACTGTACGACACTATTGTAAACATTCATCTTTCCTTTCCTCATTTTGTTCCTAAGTCACTGGGCCAACAGTTATCCTCTGGCATTCTATATGGTTCAGTGTAACACAGTAGGTCCCCCTGTGGAACTATATGCTATAACTGGCCATTCACCAGCCCCCAACTTACTGTAGTGTGGCTCCAGCCCCCTCCACACTCATTCTGTGCATGGTTGGAGGGTGTGTGTGAGGAGATCAGAGAAGTGTCTAGCTATGTCCAGTGGCGGACCTTGGAGTGTGTAGAGGGTGCGGGGTGACAGTGCATAGTGGCGTGGCTACAGTGTGTGGTGACGTGGCCGCAGTGCATGGGGGCATGGCCAGGGTATGTGGGGGTGTGGCTACGAGCTGGGACACCCCCAAAACATTGCCGCCTGAGGCGAAACTCCCCCCTCCTCCCCATTCCTACGCCACTGGCTATGCCCCAGTATCCAGTTACAAAATGATTGCAGCATCCACTGAGATCCACTGGAGTTCTTTGAAAATAGATAATGTAATAATTTCTTTTCTGACTACACGGACATAGCCAGACACTTGTCCAACACGCCTGTGGGTCCCTAACAGACACAACATGGCCATGGAGGATTCTGTGATGACTGTACGGTAAATTGGGGAAAGGGTTTTGGTTAGCATGGAGGAAGAAAGGAAATATCAACCTCCACACTGACCAAAAAAAGACATACAGAGGTGTAGAGCTGACTTATGTTTGACTATGTCACTAACAGAATCCCAGTCATTTATGTCCAGACTTGCTTCTTCTCCTGAAGGTTTTGCAATCAGTGTTCACTTGTCAGGGATGCATGAGACAGGGCAGAAAATGGCACCCCACCCTCAACTCACCAGAGTACATGAAGCAAGGCACTCCAGGCAGAAAATCAAAATATCCAGTGTCTTTCCCTCCAAGGAAGAAAAAACAAAATTGAATTGCCCTTCTATGGTATCTAAAATGTTGCCAGGGCCAACATTTCATCTATGTCTGAGAACCTAAAAGCTGGAAAGTTCAAAGTAGGTGATAGAATTAGGGTAAATCAGCAGTACTGAGAAAAATATCATTTTGATATTAGCTTCATTAACTTAATCCTTTGCAAGTACTAACAGCAAAGCTTTATATTTTTTCTGGAGTGTGGGTGAAATACTATCATATAGAAGGCATGCCGCTTCAGATGTCAAAGGACCAGTCCCATTATCATTCACCCTCAGCTGGGCTGGATGGGGAGCTGCAGTCTTATATTTGGAGAGCTACATATTCCCCAACTCTGTTCTACATGACCTTCTGAGGAAATGTTACAGTGCCTTGTAAACATGGATAGGCTTGATGAGGTAGAAATCTGGAGGATGAACAGAATATTAATGATGGATTATATAAGGGAAAAGCTTTTCAGTACTACTCACAGCTACTCGGCTCTTCAGCACTGTAAAACTAAGGACCAGTACTTAGAAACTGTATACACTAGACTGGAAACAGATCAGCTGAATAACTAGCTGGATTTGGGTGCAGTGCTCTTTGATTGGGGAGCAGAGAAAAGAGTCATTTGCTTTTCTGCTATGACAGCAAAAATGTCTTGAGTTGGGCCTGAGGAAACACCCGCTAGAACCCCTCTCTTTCTTCCTTCTCAGTTTGGAAAGGTCAGGATGAGGAGAAGCAACCAGCATGCAAAGCTGCCATGCTCGGGCATACATCCAGAGCCTGGAAATAACATGTTACCTGTAACAAGTTACTTTAAGTAGTTACTTGTTATCATTTCAAATTGGAACACTATTACTTTTTGCTTGTAATGGATAGCTGTAATTCACTAGTTCTCATTGTAACATAATGGGATTTCTGCATGTTATTCACTACTGGGTGTCATCTCTCAACCTGTGTGACAGAAGCTGGAGGAAGAAGGCATTTTCTGTGGGGCATTTTGCAGCTAAAGAGCAGCCACATGCTATGGTCCTCTTAAGTTATCACCCCTCCCCTGATGTAATGAAATATATAAATTTTGTGCTTGAGACACCATTACACTTTACTGTGGAGGGCTGTCTCTGCCTTCATGCCTTCCCAGACTTATTTTTTTAAAAGCACAACACATTTTAAAATGACTGAATGGGGTAAAATTGGGGCCTCTCTGGACCTTTTGAAAGGCTGCGTGTGGACCACAAGCAGCCTATGGCCATTTCTGCCCTACACTGTTATAGTGCTATTATTCCACTTTCAACATGCTGCGGATATCTGGAATTTTTAGTTTACTGAGGCCAAAAAGCTCTCTGGCTGAGAATTCTAAATGTCTCTCCGTAAACTGCAAACCCCAGGACTCCATAGGATGCCAAAAGTGAAATAATTAGTGCTATAACAGTGTAGGGAAGAAATGGCCTATGTCTATCTCTGACGCATGTCAATTAGGCATTCTGAAGAGTGTTGTCCTGGTGCCATATGGATTGTTTTGTGAATTATCCTATCCATTAAATAAAGTTTAAATGAAGTGCAATTGGCACTGCATATCCATGTGTTCAGCATCCACGGATTCAACCACAGCTTGACAATATTCATTATGCTGATGTGTAGGCATACCCTGCTGTAGCCTCCCACCATTTCATGGATTCCCAAGTTCTCTCTAGCACTTGTTTTGAGCTGTTCACCATTTTAGATAAAGGACACTACATTACTACACCACTGTATATAAAGGGACTTGAGCATCCATTGATTTTGGCAACTCGGGGGGGGGGTGTCCTGGAACCAAGCCACCATGGATATTGAGGGCCCACTTTATTTTTAAAATGCTACTTTTAGAAGTACAACCCTTAAAATCCCACAAGGGTTCTGTGAGTTGTAGACCCCCAAAATAACCTTCCTGAGCTCTGGATAGAGATGGTAGAGCCAGTACCTGCAGGATGCTGGGACTGGCAGGTGTAGCCCCATGCCTCCTTTATGCCTTCCAGATCTGTGTTCAGACATAAGGCCTGAAGAACGGGGCTTTTGTGTTACCAAATGAACAGCAAACTTTTCAGATTCATCTGGTGAATTTAAGCCCAGAGTTTCTGCTGTGCCAAAATTCTGGTGATGACATTGCTTGTGACATGCAGGAAGATCAACGAGGCCCTGAGGGCTCGGCTGCAGCGTAAATCACCAGAGCAGAAAAAGTTTCTGACAAGAACACATTGCTTGAGAGAAGAGATTCAGCATGTGAAGGATGTCAGGGAGCAGAGGTGTGGGGGAAGCAAGTAGAAAAGAAAATGGAGAGGAGAGGGCGCATAATATTTAGGCCTGGGAGCATCATGAGCTTTCAAAAATATAATTTTCCCATAAGACAAATGAAAGTTTTTAAAGTAATTTCTCCTCTCCACTGTGCACAGAAGGTGTGCTGCAACAAAGCATTCCTCTGTCTCTCTTTCTCTCGCTCAACCTTCTAACATCTTCTGAAACATTTTTTTAAAAAACTTTCAATTGTCATTAAACAGTGAGAATTCCTTCCATCATGGCTTCCTTACCACAAAGACAGTTGACTGTGGTCCCTTAAAGATCCTCTGTAGTGTGTGAGATGTAATAACAAATTTGTTACTTCACTGAGATCCAAGATACTAGAAAATAGGCTTTGGGAAATAACTGTTACCAAGGCAACAACGTCTCCCCAGCCGTTAAATGGGTTCATTTAATAAAGCCGTAAAAAAAAAAAACCACATATAAATGTTAGACAGCTTTATGTAAATGCAGCAAAGCAGAGTCATGCAGAAAAGCAGTAAACCCCATTTTGTATTTATGATGCGAAACAAAATTACCATGCAGATGAGGACAAAACTACCTATAAATGTTAAGCACGTAGTTGAGCATATAATGTGTCAGCTTTAGTAGTAGTGAATGGTTGTGTGTAATACTTGAAGACCAATCATGACCATGAAAGCAGAAAAGGAGAAAAGAAAAGCAAGCATATGCTTCTCTGTATTGTTTATACTGGTTGTCTCCAGAGTTTGGTTGTAAATGAATGGAGAAAGACAGTGCAAAACCATAAAACAGTTGCCTGAACTCCTTTCATGGTAGCTTTGATAATATGCAGAGTTGAGAACCTATGGCCTGTGGCCCATGATTAGCTCAGTCCCCTACAAATTCTCTGAAGCCTAGACCCTCCACTGAAGGGTAGAGGTTTGAAAGGAAGGCCAGGGGGTTGTAATGCTGGATCTAACTGCTTGCTAGCAGTCTTTCCATGTGCCAATGGCACTAAAAAGTCCATTTCTAAGCATGTAATGGTGTTATAGGGACACTGCTGCTGCTGGATAGGGGTACACTCCCCCTAAAATCTCAGGTTTGAAGCTTTGTCATGCAGAACAGCTATCTATAAATGTTAAGCATGTGTGGTGTTTGTTGAATTGTTTGCTGAATTTGTTTTTTTAAAACTTTTGTACTAATAGATGTGTAGCTGTACTTTGTTTGTTGTTAGCCCCCTTGTGTCTTTGGCTGGGAGAAAAGTGAGATAGAAATTAAGGCCCTTTTCACATGTGGGGGGGGAAACGGTGTAGGACGACCTCTCGCGGAGGTCGTCGACACTGTAGAGTGGACTGGCGTGGACTACTTTTCGTAGTTCCACACCAGAATCCACTCAGGAGCGGCCGGAACTAGCCGGGCTGCGTGTTTTTTAAAAACCTCTTTTTAGAGGTTTTTAAAAAGCACGGAGCGCGCAGCCCCGTGCCGCTCCGTCTCCCGGCTCTAAAGTGGATCTGCAGGCGCGCGCAAGTGCGTGCTTGCAGATCTGCCGGGGGCGGGCTTCCGGCTGGCGAGCTTCTACGGTTGGTGGAGAGCCTCCACCAACCGGAAGCTGCCATCTGCGACGCCGGAGGAGTGTGGAGCAGTGAGCTCGCGCTGCTCAACATGGCGACGGACTTACCCAGCTGGAGGTAAGCTCCGTTTTTGGGCGTTTTCGCCCGCCCCCCCCCCCCACATGTGAAAAGGGCCTAAATTAAAGAAAGAAAGAATTACTGGTTGACTAAATATTCCCCTATGTTTTGTTTGTTAAAAAAAAATCCTTTTTTATACCATAGCTCTATGAATCTGGTTATGCTGGTCGGGTGTCACTTAGAGCTGTGGTACAAAAGAATAATGTTTCCAAGTTACGGTTTTGCTGTTGATTTTAAAAGCATTTGGTGCAAGGAAACATAGATGGTATTGCCTGTGTCCTTCGGGTGAATTTCATGATTATTCCTGTGGACTTTCAAATATAGGGAGTAACCCAGGCAGAAAAGTAGTGCTGATATATTAGTAAGGCATAATGCAGCTAGTTCTATTAGCTAGATCAATAACAATAAAGATAATGACCTACGCATTGTATGGTGAGTAATGGAAAGAATTCTGTTGCTACAGTAATGTTCCAAGCTCTGGTTTTTGCTATAGAGAAAGAGATGTCTGTGGTTACAAAAATGATGCTGGCACAAGCCCTGTTCAGGGATTTGCCTGAACATGCAAGAGCTAAAACTAGAAACTGGGATGAGGGCATGCACACTAGTCCTGACCCCTTCCTGTCAGCCCAATCTGAGGAAGGCTCCAGAGTTAAGCCTTGTCAATGATTTCAAGACCAAAATGTTTCAAATCCAGCATACTTAGATCTGCAGCTGGTTTGTGGCTTTGAATATGCTCTTTTCTCTGTTCTCCTTGTTATGGGACTCTTGTTAGTGATTCTGGTGAAGTTCATTTTCTCTGTCAGATATGCCTTTTGCAAATGGGAAGAGGAAAAAGGCATAAAAGCTCATACATCATTATCATGGCAAAGGAGGTTAACTCAGTTGCCTGTATGAGTAGAGTAGCACTAGGTTTTATGGAACAAAAGGTGAATCTTTTGAATCCATAGCAGCTGGGGTGACATGATTGCACTCTTTAAATACCTCAAGGAGTGCCACAGAGAGGACAGGATAGGCTTGCTCTCTGCTACCTCAGAAGGTGAGTGAGGTCTAATGGTCTGAAGTTACGCCAAAGTAGATTTTGATTTCAGTAAACTTAGGGAAATGCTGGGAGTGATCCTACGGTCAGGAATACTGAAGGAGATATATGATATACGGGAGTTTTTTAAGAGTGAGATATTGAAGGCACAATTTCTAAAAATTCCAATTAAGGAGATAAAATGGGAAGTGTCTAAACAATCCAGGATGGATGTCTAAAAACCTTCCAACAGAGCTAAGACTTAAAAGGGACATGTGCAAGAAATGGAAAAAGGGGGAAATCACCAAAAAGGAATTCAAACAAATAGCCAGCAAGTGTAGGGAGAAAGTCAGAAAAGCTAAAGTGCAGAATGAACTCAGGCTTGCTAGAGAGGTTAAAAACAATAAAAAGGGCTTTTTTAAAAAATCATGTCCAAAGCAAAAGGACGAACAAGGAAATGGTAGGGCCTCTGCGTGGAGAGGATGGTGAAATGCTAACAGAAAAGGCAGAACTACTCAACACTTTCTTTGCCTCAGTCTTCTCCCAAAAGGAAAACAATGCTCTACCTGGGGAAAATGGATCACATTATGTGGTGGGAGAAATGCAGCACAGTGTGGGAAAAGAGGAAGTACAAGAATACCTGGCTACTCTAAATGAATTCAAGTCTTCCAAGCCATATGAACTATACCCTAGAGTATTAGAAGAACTGGCAGAAATAATCTCAGAACTCCTGGCAATAATCTTTGAGAATTCTTGGAGAGTGAGAGAAGTCCCAGCAGACTGGAGGAGGGCAAATGTTGTCCTCATCTTCAAAAAGGGGAAAAAAAGAGGACTCAGTGACTCTGACATCAATACCAGGAAAGATTCTAGGGCAGATCGTTAAACAGACAGTCTGGAAGCACTTAGAAAGGAATGCTGTCATCGCTAAAAGTCAACATGGGTTTCTTAAAAACAAGTCATGCCAGACTAATCTTATCTCTTTTTTTGACAGAATTGCTAGCTTGGTAGATGAGGGGACTGCTGTGGACATACCATTACTTGACTTTAGTAAGGTCTTTGACAAGGTTTCCCATGATATTCCTTCAAACGAGCTAGTAAAATCTGGGCTACATAATGCTACTGTTAGGTGGATTTGTAACTAGTTGACCAACCAAACCCAAAGGCTCACCAATGGCTCCTCTTCATCCTAGAGAGAAGTGACTAGTGGGGTGTCACAGGATTCTGTCCTCAGACTAATGCTATTCAGCATCTTTATTAATGGTTTGGATAAGGGAACAGAGGGAATTCTTATCAAATTTACAGATGGCACCAAATTAGGAGGGGTAGCTAACATGCCAGAGGACAGGATCAGAATTCAAAATGACCTTAACAGATTAGACAGCTGGAACAAAAGCAACAAAATAAATTTCAACAGGGAGAAATGTAAGGTATACGCTTAGGCAGGAAAAAAATGAAATGCAAAGATATAGGATAGGTGACAGCTGGCATGACCATAGTACATGTGAAAGGGATGTAGGAGTGTTAGTAGACCACAAACTCACCTCCTTCTCCCCTTGCAGATGATGCCTAGTAAAGGAGATGGGGCAGACTTACAATCATAGTAATAATGTCAAAATCATAACTAAATCACATGAAATCATGAAAATGAAACAGAACATGCCTCAAGGGAGCAGGACAGTTGCCAAACACAGGAGATAAACATTTTGAAGAGAGTCACAAACGGACGCAGAACTATTAGGAACCGTGTTATGAATATGGAGCTATAAAATACATTCCAAGCTCTTCCCTTGATCAGTGGTTATGAGGTACAGGAACATCAACGACAGTCTCAGTCGTCAGAGAGCACAAAGGTGGCCTTGTATAGTTCTGTGGATGGAAGATCTCCTGTGTGGTGGTAGTAGATGATTCCCTGTTGGAGTGGGTGGGAGTGACATGTCCTCTGGAATTTGTTATACAGCGGAAAGAGGGAGCCAAACATAGTCAGACTTTAAGCAAACTGATTTCAATAAGTTTAAGGAAATATTGGGTGTGATTCCATGGTCAAAAATGGTCAAAAGGAAGGGAGTTTATGATGGATGGAAGTTTCTTAGAAATAAAGATACTGAAGACAGAATTTCAAGCAGTTCAAATGAAGAAGAAAAGTGGGAGGCATTTAAAGAGATGGGGGTGGAGGAATAAAGAATTTTCAGACGAGCTGAGATTTTAAAAGGGGCATGTATGTACAAGAAATGGAAGAGGGAGAATCATCAAAGAGGAATACAAACAGATAGCTAGTACTTGTAGAGAGAAAGACAATTGAACTAAAGCTCAGAATGAAGACAGGCATTCACAAGAGGTTAAAAATAATTAAATCTCTCTCTCTCTTCGTATTTTCAGAGGAAGAAGAAGTACAAAGGTGTAGCAGGGCCACTTTGTGGAGAACATGGAAAATGCTAAGGAGAGGGGATACAGAGAAGACAGGACTGCAAACATATACAACATCTTAGTATTCTCCTGAAAGGAAAACAGTGCTCAGTCTAATGAAAACTGAGTAAATACTGCAGTCCTGGGACTGCAGCCTTAAATAGATAAAGAAGTAACACAGGAATGCTTAGCTACTATAAATGATTTCAAGTCTCTAGGGCAGGATGAAGTGCATCTAAGGATAGAGAATCTTGGAGAACAGGAGGAAGGTGATTGTCGTCCCCATCTTCAAAAAGGGTAAAAAAGACCCAAGCAATCTCGCACCATTCAGCTTGATGTTAATACCAGGAAAGATTCTAGAAGAGATCATTACACAGTCAGTCTCTGTGACCATTGAAGCCCTTTCTGCATGGTATTTGCCATGCGAAAGGGTGCCTGGAGCGTTGCGCGATTGTGAGGAGTGATCTGCACGACGCACTCACAATCGCGTGATGCTCCAGGGGCCAGCAGGCACCGATCGTGCACCTTTTCATTTTTGGCTGGAAGCCGAAAATGATGCATGATCGCGCATTGCTCCTGGGCCCCGCGCGCACTTACTTGGTGTGCGGAGCCTCCGGAGCCACGCCAGTCGTGCTTCCTGGCCTAGCGCAGCCTGGGAAACTCCCAGGCTGCAGTGCGGAAAGAAGAGGCGGGGCTTTTGCGCAAGCAGGCAGCTCGTGTGGAGCTGAAGCAGCAGGGACGCGAGAGCCTCTCACTGGAGGCTGATTGCGCGATCCCCGCACCCTAGCACTGGAAGAAGGTAAGGTGTGGAAAGGGCCTGAGAAAGGAATGTTATAATTACTAAAAGCTAACATGGATTTCTCAAAAACAAGACATGTCACACTTATATCTTTTTTATATGGAGTTACAAGCTTAGTAGGTTAGGGGAGGTTGTAGACGCAATGTATCTCTACTTCATACAGAAGGGTTTTCCCCCTCCCCAATTATATTGCTGCAGACAAGCTGGTAAAACATGGGCTAGACAGTACTACTGTAAGTTGTTGACCAATGAAAGCCAAAAGGTGTTCATCAATGGTTCCTCTTCATCCTATAAAAAAGTGGTCTGTCATAAGATATCACCAAATAAGGAGGGGTAGCTAATATTCTAGAGGACAGAATCAGGATTCAAAATAACCATAACAGATTGGAGATCTGGACCAAAACTAATAAAATGAATTTCAACAGGTATAAATGTAAGGTACTACATTAAGGCAGGAAAAAAACAAAAGCAAAAATATAGGATAGGAGACACATGGCTTCACAGCAATACATGTGGAAAGAATCTAGGGGGTCTTAGTAGACCACCAATTAAACTTGTGTGACTCACTGACTAAACAAGCCAATGGAATTTTAGGCTTCATCAACAGGATTATAGTGTCCAGACCAAGGGAAGAAATAGTACCACTTTGTTCTGCTTTGGTCAGACCTTGCCTGAAATAGTGCATTCAGGTTATTGATATTGGATAGTGACAAGTTCGAAAGCATCCTCAGGAAGGTGACTAAGATGGAAAAAATTCTGAAAGTCAAGTCCTATGAGGAATATACTAAGGTTACTGGATATGTTTAGTTTAGAGAAGACTGAGAGGTGTTGTGAGAACCACATTTAAATACCTGAAGGGATGTCATGTAGAAGAAGACACAAGTTTGTTTTCTTGTGCTTCAAGAAGTAGGACACAAACCAATGGATCTACATTTATTGGTTTTCCCCTTTTTCGGTGGGGGGAGGGAGAGATGAACTAGTATAAGCTTCTTCTTTTGACTTTTTAATGGTTTAGCTCCCCACTATTTTTCAGCTCTCATTGCTCATTATTGCTCTGCTTGGGACCTCCATTCTATAAACTCTTTGTTTCTAATCTGAAAGCCCACCTTTGTCCTTTGTCATTTCTTCTGCTCTCTTGTCTTTTATTGGAATTTTCTTTCTTATTACCTGAGGATTATTCCTTTCATTACTGTTTGTCAATCTCAATTAATTTTTTTCCCCTAACATGTTCAGAATTTCAGCTTAATATTATCCTCACAATGTAACGTATCTGTATTATATGTGTTTGGACAACCTGTTTTTATGTGTCTTTTTTTTTTTTTAATTGCATTAGTCCCTTTCTCCCCATCCCTAATAATTAAATTAGACCGAACAGCAGGGCTGTCTTTTTATTGTTTTAGTATAGCACCATGTAATTTGATCGTTCTAGATAAAGGAACAACAACAACAAATATTATTAATAAATTATGAGAAAAGAGGGTCTTATTATTTATTTATGTATGTAACTTCTATCATGCCTTTCTTCTGGCATGGGACCAAAAGTGGCTTGCAATACAGATTAAAAGAAAATACAGCCAAAAACTTCAGAATAAGTAAGTTTTAAAAAATTATTAAACAAGCAATGTTATTAAAAACACTAATTTAAAATAGCTAAAATCACATTTAAAACATAGTTAATTACAGTACAGCACACCCCATTAAATGACTCTTCTGCCACACCTGGTTAACAGCAAAAGGCCCATCTAAATAAAAAGTCTTTGCCTCCAGGTAGAAAAAACAAAGAGAAGACCAGCTGGGAGGTTATTTGACAGCCACTGAGAAGGCATGTCTCCCACGACCTCACCAATTGTGCTTGTGACTGTGGAGGAACCAAAATAAAGACTTAATTATTATTAGATGTTGTACCTAAACATTAGGAAGTACTTCCTGGCCGTAAGAGCTGATCACCAATGGAATAGTCTATTTTTCGAAGGTAGTGGCTCTTGTCCTTTGGAAGTTTTTAAAGAGCTTGGACAGCAATCTGTTAGGTGTGCTTTAGGTGTGGATGTCTCCATGGCAGGAGATAGCCCTTGCAGTCCCTTCCAACTCTAAGGCCCTTTTCGCACGCAACTTCAAATGCGAAATGGCCACGGAAGCGATGTGGAATTGCAAAGATGGTTCTGCATGACGTCCTTGCAATCGTGCGGTGCTCCCGTAGTGATCGCACGGCAATCACGCATTATATCATTTTGGGGTTTTTCCCGAAAATGATGCACGATTGCGCATTCCTCCTGCATCCCTCCTGCACTTACCTGGTCTGTGGAACCTCAGGAAGCACGATGGCCATGCTTCCTCCCCCAGCGCAGCCTGGGAAAGTACTTGGCTGTGCTGCGGAACGAAGGGGCGGAGCTATTGTGCTTCCTTCTGTCCAGCATGGAGCTGGTGTGGAGGGAAGCACGGGAGACGCGATTCCCTCCCAGGGGAGGCTTTTCATGCAATCCCTGCATGATGCCAGCAACACCAGGTACGATGCGAAAAGGGCCTAAGATTCTGTGTTCTCATTGGCCACTCTGAGGCACTGTTATAGTGCTATTCCACCTACAACATTCTGTGGAATTCTGGGGTTTGTAGTTTGCTAAGGCCAAAGAGCTCTCTGGCTGAGAATTCTAAATGCCCTTCCCTAAACTGCAAACCCAAGGATTACAGAGTATGTTGAAAATGAAATAATAGCGTTATAACCGTGTAGTGCAGAAATGGCCTGAGAATGGAATGCTGGTCTGATAGACCTTTAGTTTGATCCAGCATGGCTCTTCTTGTGCTCTTCTTGAGTCTGTGTGAATAGCACCTCTGTGCCTTAAGCCGTGGAGACAGGATTGCCCTTCTGCTTGGTACAAAAAGTCTGACACCCATTCTTCAGTGCATAATTCCCTTTTCAGTGCTGAACAAATAAAACAAGCAATAGGAGGGAAAGGACGAGGGAGGGAAATCGCTTGCAAGATTTGTTATACAGATGGCGCCAAATCAAGAACACAATTTAGTGTGCTTAAGACTTAATAGGTCACCAAATTATTCATAGATCTACCCAGACAACAGTTTCAGCAAACACATCCCTGACAACTGCCTAGCAGGCGATCTCATGAAAGCTATGGGAAGCTGGCAGTTACTCCCTCCAACCTGACAGAAGAGAGCTGGTGGGAAAGGAGCCTTTCCAAGCCATAGAAAAGACAGCCTTCGTTGGGTTCTCCTTTAGCAATGCAAAAAGGAGGGAGAGAAGAAGGACGTAGGAACCCAAATGACCTTGCTATTTCTCTGTTTAATTCATGGAAGAGAAAGTAAAACAGAATTTTAATTGTCTCTCGGACATGTAGCTGAAGCACTAATGGTTGTTAGTTTGCTTATTTCATACTATGAATAATTGTTCATTTACTCTGAGACAGAATCAAAGCAGGTGCGACAATCAGACCCAGTGTGAGGTCTTGCAGGCTGGAGGCAGAAGGTACGAAAAGAGGGATGGTATCTAATTCAAAGTTCTTCATGAATGGGACAGGAGATGCAAGGTAAATCCTGTGGTTTTTATCCTGAAACTGCTGTGCCAGACCTAGTTTTCTCCCGACAACAATCACTTCCATTTTCAGAGCGGTGGCATTAGAAATCTCCAATAGTTTTAAGCACTACCTTCTAGATAATTATACTGATGCATGAAACTGGATGCCACATAGGATTTTAGGATTATATCTAGCTTTTGTCATACTTAGAGCAGAATAATAGAAACAGTGGACAGTGAAATAAATGGCTTTGGAGGGTGGCAGATTCTCATCTTGAAGATTGCATGTGCATTTTTTCAACAATGCTTTTGTTACGTACTCCTGCGTGGTAGAGGGTTAGACTAGATGCCCCTTGCAGTCTCTTCCAGCTCTGTGATTATATGTACGAAACCGTGAATTTTAATTTAGCTATATAAGAGCCAGCATAGTGTAGTGGTTTGAGCACTGGACTATGACCATGGAGACCAGGGTTCAGCCATGGAAATCCCACTGGATGTGCACGTCACACACTCAGCCCCAGAAAACCCATTGCTCTGGAAGTTTCAGGAGGTGCATAAGGGAGGGAAGCCATGGATTCCAGCACACATAAAATACTGAGTCCTGGCCTAAGTCTGGATACTACCCTTTATACTCATAATGTAGATCACAGAGGACAATGAGTTAAAGAGGAATCTTTGGTCTGAGAGAGACATCTCAGGTTTTGTGTAACTGCTGCTGCTCCTCATGTTTCTGATATAGTTAATAGTTTCCAGTTACAGCCATCCCTCCACATTCGCTAGAGTTATGGGCACAGTATTCCCGTGAAAGTGAACCAAAAAAAAACACCCGTGAATAACTCTAGGCTGTCTCAAACCATATTTAACACACAAAAAAAGTATGATCACCATATTCAAAGCACCATGGAGTCCTTTGAGGCATCAGGGTTCCTCTACAAGGCAAAAGTGGGTAGCTGGTGGGGCTTACTGCCACCTACGATGCTGCCTCACACCATTTTTAATAGGGTCTTACAAGCCTCGTTCACAGTTTCTCAGTCTTACAAGGTTTGCAGTCCCTATTAATGGTATAGGGAGGCAGCAGAGGTGACAGCAAATAATTCATGAATAATCAAATCCACAAAAGGGAAACTTGCAACTGTGGAGGGCTGACTGTAATTTAAAACTGACTGGGATTTGTAGCATGGTGAGGCACTAGACCTTGCTAACAGACAGTTCTAAATGTCCCATTCTAAACTACAAATTTAATGATTCCATCAGATGGAACTATAGGTACTTAAAGTGGTACCAAAATCCTATAACTGTGTAATGGGAAAGACTTTTGCATCTGTGCAGTTGAAATCATCTATGTTTCCATTTAACTCTGGCAAATAAAAAATATATATATTTGTGTTTTTTGGGAAGAAAACAGGGTTGTCACCCAATTAAAGAAATCTTAGTCAAGCAATCAGTTAAAGCAATTGTACAAACCTGTATATACGTCTAGATAAATGTTAGCCCTACTGAAGGCAATGGATGTGGCCCCAGGCAACTGTTAATGAAATTTCAGCCTCAATCTTTATATGGAGAAAAACAATTCTCAAGGGGAAAAACATGATTTCCTTGTTTTGGGATGTGTCACAGCAGGTTAGAAGACTAATTCACACTTACATGCTGGAGGGAATACATTTTTAAAGATGGTGTTTCACAGCTTCAGTTTTTATAAATACTTCTTTTTAAAATTAAAACTTTTAAAAATCTGCTGCCTTTTTAATTTAATATGCAAACACATATTTTAAACGATTACTCTAATCAATGCATTGATTAAATATTGCATTGCTACTTTACATATATATTAAATAGTTACATACAAATTCATATAATGATATTCCAATACAGATTGTTAAAAGGTCAGAAAAAATGCCAGAAGTGATATGATTGCAAATGAAACAGCCCATTAAAATCTTCTGCTTCACTTTCCTGAAAGGAATAACTAAGGAAAGAATAACTTCCTTAATGATCTTGGAGCCCATGTAATTCATAGGTCCTGTTATTGTTTGCAGATGCTATTTTCTCATTTCCACTGTCAAACAAAAGGATCCATAAAATAAAAATATAAATAAATAAATAAATAAATAAATAAATAAATACAAACATACATACATACATACATACATACATACATACATACATACCGTGGGCTCTGAATTAGAAAGCCACAGATGAATCTAAATGAAAGCCATTTGTATTCAGAGAGCCTGACTATGCCCAAAGATAACATTTATTCCAAATGTAAACAGAACCCTTTGCAATTAAACTGCAATTAAAACCTGACTCCACTTAAGGGGAGATTTAAAAAAGCATTGCTCTTTTATCTTTTAGCTGTGTATATGTGTAAACGCTCCCATGCATTTTACTTTTTGTGCTGCCAAAGGCTTATAAAGTTGGCCAAACAAAGGACCTCCTGAGTTTGCTGTATAACAAATACTGTCAGACAGAGAATGTCTATCACTCAGATACAGCCTTACAAAAGCCAGTAAGAAGTTGCACAAAGTGAACTCACTTGCCTGACTTCATTTTTTCAGAGTCTGAAAAAAAATATTTTGGGTGGTCATTTCACTACGTGCAGATGTTCCCTTCTGACTTTTTCATATTTCATATTCTAGCAATTTTATTTATTACATTTATATCCCACTTTTCCCACATATCGATTAAGGCAGGAAAACATGCCCTCCAACATTTCAAAGATGAAAAGAGGAACATGTGTGGCCAGACAGCCTCAGAATGTGATCTAGATGGCAAATGTGATACTATAACAAGAAAAACAAAGAGGAACAGAACTTGAAAAAATGTTACTGGCTTCCATCTGTCTTATCCGACAGTTTAGTGATGTAGCATTGTCAGAAAATGGAACTGGTTGAAAAGTGGAACCATCCTACTGTACTGGAGGGAGCTCAAAGGACTTACAGAGACTCACTTGTTAGCAAGCGCTCGTGTGCTGCTTGCAGAGTCTCTCATCTGGCTTGATGCCTTTCTCTTGCTCTCAGCTCACTTTGCAAGCAGCATGTGCAGAAGAGCTGTTTCAAGTGAGCCTGTATAAGCAAGAAACACTGATGAGAGAGTGGAACTCCTATCAAATTAATGGAATTGCTCTTAATTTAGAAGCATCAAAAGAGTGAGTCTTCAGATAATGGTGTGTCAAAAGGTGGGAGCTTCCTGTGTTGAAGAACTCTTGAATGAAAGGGTGTACAGCATACTTGTGAATACCAAAGGGAAGCCAATCCCAGCACTAAGAACTCTGTGAGGGAAGAGGGAGGGCTTCAATGAAGGAGAGGAGAATTGAAAAAAAAAACAACAGTTGGAGGAAGACTTTTGAAGGAGTGCATTGTGAGAATCAGAGGGGAGTGAATGTGTACTGGGTGTCTAAACTGATGGACGGAAAAAGTCTGATGCAACTCAGTTTGAATATTATATGATTGGAACAGAGTGCTGGAACTTGATAAAGCAACCATTTGGTATGTTAAGAAAATAAAGTTGAACTATTGGTTACTTTATTAAACCTGACTCTGACTGGCTTCCTTCAGCCTGGACCAAAGGGTGTCATGCTTACCATTACATGAACCACTCATAAAATAAATTGGTCCACACTAAGGATACCTGGAGGCCCATGTCCCAAATCCAAGGGGGGATTTAAGCAGGGACCTTAGGGCAGGTGAGAGTGACAGGTACCCAAGATTACGAACTGTGAAGCCAGCCTCAAAAGGGGATATGTCAACAGTAATTTATTAATGAGGAAGATTAGATAAGTTAGGAAAAGTGCAGAAATTCACTTTGGTCTGAGCCTTCGTCTGCCTCTCCTGTACCCCATTACTGAGTTAACTCAGTGCAAACTGCTTTTGCACTTTGCACTCAAATTGTAGCAACTGAACTGAGCTTAGGACAAAGGAGGAAAGTAGGAGGGGAAGAGAGAAACTGAAACATTTTAAAAGCAGCTGAAAAAGTGGGACAACAAAGGATTAACTGGGAATGCCCCTGACAAATTGGGACAGTGGGAAGCTATGAGACACACGGTTTTCTTCATCCCATTTACCATGACAATAACCCCATGAGATAAATTAAGTTGAGATCTGGTACCTGGTTGAAGCTCACTGAGTATGCTTCATGGCTGAACAGGAATCTGAAGCCAGGTCTATCCAGTCCCAGTTGAACAATATGTCCTCCACACCATGCTGGCTCTAGGGATTTCTTAGTTTACATGCTTGACACTTTAGCAAATGTTCAAGCTACTTGATGCATTTATAGTTAGAGTCAGAGCTTGGAACTTTACTTTTTAAGAATAACTTATTTATTATTTGTTTCCGAAGCCCCTGGCAGCTTGTTGTTTTTATCATTAATCTGGTTGTGTGTGTCTGTGTCTGCAAATAATCTAGCTTGACTAGCAAAGAATATGCTTGTGTAGCATTGGTAGAAGGATTCAGATGATTGGAACCTCTTCATGCATGCTGCACAACAGCTGGGACAACTGAACACTGTGCCTGACAAGGCAAGCAAGCTCATTACAAGCAAAACAGATGGATTGCATTTCACTGTGCAGAACATTATTATGGCCAGCTTGCCTGGCTGCTTCTGCCTTTGAGAATGTGCTGTCCAAGGAATTGTTAATCCAAAAATGAGGTCCTTGTACTCTCTCTGCAGGCCCGAGTTACACTGGTATTAGAAACAGATGAGGGTACTGTTCTAGCAATTCTATCACATCAGAGTCCCTGGCATTCTGAACATACAGTAATAGCCACAATATGCTAATCATATATAAAGTGCACATATAACCTAATCCTAACCTTTATGTGGAAGGCCCAGGAAGTTCCATTAGGATTATATCTAAGAAAGCATCCAGTGGTGGGTAGCCTTAACTTGGTGCTACTGATTAATCCTAAACGAAGAGCTGTCCAGTCCTATAATTCTGGTATGCTGGACCCTGTTCCACTAGAGCTTTAGTTATGTGTCATAATAGGTTCATCAGCTCATTCAGTTCTCAAGAATAGATAGTAATATGATATTAGCAAAAAGGGGCATCTACAAAACCTCAAATTATATTTCCAGGGAATGTACCAGCCAATACCCAGTGGCTACAAAACATCATCATGCTCTTGTGGAATCACATTAGCACAACTTGCTACACACAATTTCCAGAGAAGTCAGTATTTTTAATTAAGTAAGTAAGTTAAGTGTTTTTAACCTAACAAGCTTCTTATGACAACAGATATTTTGTATCACCACAAAGTTAAATACTGAAATTAAAGCTACATTTGTTTTTAATGGCAAACCCAGTCTTTTTCTCACTCTCACTCCAGAAAAAGGAGCACAAAGGTTGGGAGAAGAGAGAAAGAAACAGGAAAAAAGCACAACTACAGTAATAGTTTATGTGCCTTGAGCGATTTCTGCATGGTGTCACAGTCCCACTATGGGGACAGGATGGCAGCAGTCTGCAGGCTATGCTTCTGCACAATGTTATCATGGTCCTGTTGCCATCCAGCCCCCACCCATCGTGCTCTGGGGATATTCACTCAACAGATTAAATCCATTAAGTGCCTGTGACTATGTGATGCTCCTGTCCTTTCCTGCCATGTAGAAGGGCAAGAAGCGTGATGGAGGTGCTTCCTTCCCCGGTGCAGCATGGGAAATAGCTCAGCTGTGTTGCAAAAGACAGGCATGTGTCACTCGCACTCCCTTCTGCAGGGAGCTGGCCAGGTGTGGAGAGAAGCAATCCTGTCGCACTCCCTTCCCACCAAAGGCGCTGCTGAGATTGTGACAGGAGAACAATGAGATAAGGTAACGTGTGGAAATGGCCTTGGATTGGCGAGAGAGTAACTGAGAATGAGTGCCATCACCTAAGTGCTCTTTGTCCCACATCCTCTTTAGTGGTGCCCTATGTCTCTGTATGATGCACACCTCTTAGACAATGGCCATTTCCGCACGGGGCGAGGAAATCACCCCGTGCCGGTACTTTCCGGACTTCTTGGCTCCACGCTTGGGTCCAGGCTGGTCTGGAGCAGTGCGTGGCCGCCGCTCCACACTGCTCCAGGGATGAAAATGGTGGCTTCCGGTTGGTCGACGCTCTCCACCAACCACTGAAGCTCACCAGCCTAAAGCCCGCCCCCTGCAGATCGCAGGCTCACACTGGTGCGAGCCTGCAAATCTGCACCGGAGCGCAGGCACGGAGTGGCACGCTCCGTGCTTTTGAAAGACCTGTTTCAAGCGGTCTTTCAAAAGCACGCTGGACGACCACTTCGGGTCGTTCCGGAGCGGGCTGAGGTGTGGAACTACACTAAGTACACCAGTCCGCTCCCAGGTGCAGATGTCCTCCCTGGAGGATGCTCTGCACCGTTTCTTTAAGCCCGTGCGGAAATGGCCAATGTATTTGGCTGTTAAAACAATACTTTACCAACAGATCTCTGGCATAAATTCTGTTGCTATTCCTGACTATAGTGGAACCACTGGATCAACTGGATTTACCAATGTGTTTACTCAACAGGCAACAGTGGATTCAATGCGAGTTCCAGCCTCTGTTTCCAGGTTTTTTTGGGGGGAACTACTCCTTTCCTTGCTCCAAAGAATAAGTGCTATAACTGTTCTGTTACATGATCAACTGGTAATTTTGTACACCTAAAATATCCTATATGAGGCAGGTATCTTCAAGACCCATTTATAGCAGAGATGTCATAAACTGATTTATATAGAAGTTGGCTGAATAATTGTTATTGTTGTTTGTCTTCAAGTTATTTCCAACTTACGGTGACCCTAAGGAAAGCTTATCACAAGATTTTCTTGGCAAGACTTCTTCAGTGGAGGGTTGCCTTTGCCTTCCTCTGAGGCTGAGATAGTGTGACTTGCCCTAGGTAATACAGTGGATTTCCATGGCTAAGTGAGGATCAGACCCTCGTCTCCAGAGTTGTAGTCCAGCACTCAGACCACTACACTGTGCTAGCTCTCCTAAGAGGTATCATGATTCAGATTAATTGCTCTTATTCCTTTTTTTCCCTCCAAATTAGGATTTTGTGCCCATGAACCAATTGTGTGGACTACAATAGTCATGCAAAATCAATTATGTCCCTTCTTTTCTTCAATCAGTATTTGAGACTGATGAGAAGGGTACTTGGAAGCATTGCTAGTATGTTGATGATAATTTAATTTTTGTTCCCCTTTTAATTAGAAGAATGCTTGCTTTGAATTTTGTTGCTGCTGTTACCTGGATAACTGAACTGTTCAAGCAAGGCACATCTTTCACTGTGAATTTATTTCAAGGATCAGGGCAGAAGTTGCTGTTTTGTAGAATCACTTTTAAGAAAACAGCACCCTATGCAGAACTTTTGAAAGTTCCCTTTTTTGGAATACATCCCTGAGATTCTGGGGAAAAAAGGAACTTTCCAAAGCATTCCTAGTCTTCTGGAAGTTATAGTCCCAAAAGTAACTCTTCCAAATTGTATTCCTATATATAGAACTCCTCAGCTGGCAATGGAGTGTCAGGTTTTGGCAGGGAAAAGGAGGAAAGAGTGTAATGCACACAGTGCAATGCTCAGGTATAGCAAAGCATATGGACAGACATTCTTGGAGTCTAGACATATGCCAAATGCCAAATTGACTCCTCTTCCCAGATGGATTAGGACCTTGGGTGGATTGTTGCTACCTGACCTTAATTGATAGGTGAGTGCATTTGTATAAAAGTTTGGTACTGGATCATACATGGCATACTTGTACAGCTCAAGCCTCTGCATGTTTATTCAGAAGTAAGTCACTAAATTCAATGCAAGTGTGCATAGAACTGTAGTCTAAGGGCCTTTCTGCACTACACAGTTATAGTGCTATTGTTCCACTTTCAACATCCTATGGAATTCTGGGGTTTGCCGTTTAGGGAGGGCCATTCAGAATTCTCAGCCAGAGAGCTCTTTGGCCTCAGTAAACTATAAACTCCAGAATTCCAGAGGATGCTGAAAGTAGAATAATAGTACTATAACAATGTAGTGCAGAAACGGCCTAAGAGATATGCTTTACTGTGATGCTCCCTCCTATCTCCTGTGACACAGCTACAGGACCTTACAGAACAAGTGTATACACTCAGTGTCCAAAAGCTCCTGCTTTGGATCAGACAATATTAGTGGTTCAGTTTGGGAAGGCACAGTTGCTGAAGTCCCCAGAGAGCGGTTGCCAGATAGCTCTAAATAAACAAATAGTCTGATCTGGTGGAAGGCAATTTCTGCCTTTCTGTGATACAAATCTGTGTAGCTAGGATCTCTGCTGTTGTCACTGCTGTTTTTGCCTTGCCTGATTTGCAATAGCTGGTGGAATTGAGATTAAAATTTCCATTATGCTTGTTTGATTGTTTTATAAAAAAAAACTGCAGCAGAGTATACAATTTTATCCTCTATGTGCGTTACTTAAATGGTATGAATATGGCATAAATATCAAAAGCAACAATACGCTATCTATATTTTAATCCAGGCACACATGGTTTCACCACTATAGACATGCCATTCAGGATAGGTCCCAATTGTGTCTTCTAATCATGCAACCTGCCTTCCACAAAGCAAAAGATAATCGCATCCCAGCTCAAGTGTTCCTATCTGATCACAGCCATGTTCTCCCAAATCTTCTCTACCACATCCCATTTTCTGTAACCATCACAATCTTATCTAATATATAAAAGTCAAAGTTTGTTTGTCTGTGTCAGGTGAAGACCCGATATGATTGGCTGTGTCAGGCGAAGACCTCATATGACTGGCTGCCTAAGAAGATTCTATGGAATCCTGGGGTTTGCCGTTTAGGGAGGGGCCTTTAGAGTTCTCAGCCAGAGAGCTCTTGGGCCTCAGTCAACTGTGCCTGTCTTGAATAGGCTGGCTGCTGTGGAGATGAGGCCTAGCAGCAACCAGGAGGTCAGCGTATTCCCTCAGGAACACAACCTGTGTATGTTAATAACTCTGAATACAGACTGGATTGGGGAATATGGGGAAAAGTTACAGGTACTGGACAAGACAGTTTGGGGAATTAGAGACACAGGATCTCAAATCTTTCTAACTATTACCTATGAGAAAATAAAATCCCAGGCAATGCCGGGTATGTATGCTAGTACTATATAAGGAAGGGAACAGATGGTGATGGATGTAGAAACCAAGTCTTATGATGTCTGGATGAAGGAGATTGGTATATTTAGTCAGGAAGCAAGAAGACTGAGGGATGATGTGATAGTCATAATCAAATGTTTGAAGGGCACGGAATAAGGAGCAAGCTTGTTTTGTGCTACTTCAGAGTTTAGGACCTGAACCAATAGTTTTAAATTCCAACTAGATATCACTGTCTGAAGGTGAAATGGGTGTTTCAGAAGCTGTTGAGTTTTTACAAAATGGTTGGATGGTCATCATACCTTCCAGCATTTCACAGATGAAAACTGGGACATGTCTGGCCAAGCAGCATGAGAGGATACTCAAGAAGGCAAATGTTATTAATGAGAAAGAGCACACAAATCAGGGCAGGCAAAGCAGTCTGCCTTTGCCTGAGCGTACTGTGAAGGGCAAGATTGCACCTCTTCCTCTCTCCCCCACTCCCTGCCCCAAGCTAGTTGGGTGAAATCTTGTTTTGTACTTTGAATTCAGTTTGCACCAAAGGAAGTAAGACAAAGACAAAGGGGTAAAGTGGGAGGGGCAAAGAGCAACTGGGGCATTTTAAAAGCAGCTGAAAAGTGGAATTATCTTTGCCAAATCAGGACAATTGAAGGGTATATGCTTGAGCTGTGGATTCACTGAATTGGCAGGGGCTGGACTAGATGCCCCATGGCATGGACCTTCCAATTTTACCAATCAGTGGGATCAATATATAAGATAAACAATATGTAAAGTATACATAGTTTTTTAAAGAAAGTATACATATAAAATAAACAAAATAAACTTACTCCGAAAGCTTAGACTCATCATTAAACTATTACCATGAACAGGCTGGTATATACATTGAAGAGAACAAAAAGTAAAAGGGAACATTATGTGTTCTGCCTGATATTCTCACCTAGTTAAATGCAACATCTTTAGAGATACTATCCCAGATAATACTTTTTAAAATTCAGTAGTGTTTTAAAGCGAAAATTGTTTAATTGTGTTTTAACCTTTTATTGTCTGGTTTTTAAGCTAATCTTGTTTTCAGTCTTTGTTAACCACCTGGGGTTCCAGGCTGGGAGAAAGGTGGCATATAAATATTGGCTGAGTTCTTAGATCAACTACTTAGTTAAGTGGCTGCTGCCCAGTAAAGCATAATGGGGAGGTGGTTGGATCGGGAGGCACCTTAACTAAGTATACATAGTTAAATAGTGCCTCTTGGACTGATTCCCCATCATGTTTACCAGGCAGCAGCCACTGTATGCAATGGAGATCTGTTTTCCTGTTGATCAGGATGCAACAGATTTGACATTTCTGTTCCCCTCCCCCCAATGATCTCTGCTACAACAATCAGAAGCAAGATCCCTTTCACGATTCTTCCTTGCAGTGAAGATCACTAGCAGGAGGAGATGGAAACATCGGTTTGTTGTACCCCAACCAACAGGAGAATCCATCTCTGCCCCACACAGCGGCTGATGCTGAGTAAAGCAGGATTGTGAGACTTTTACAATCATGACAACATTGTCATGAATATGTAGGCTTTGTGAACACCAGTCAGTTATACATCTCTGTGTTGCAAATCTGTAACTGTAACATTGCATTCCAGCCAAAATTAAACAAACAAACAACAAGTCTGATACATGGGGAAAACTAGCAATGGAGGAGGCTTTGCACTTTCTGTGTTTTTATGTACAATCCTATAGACTTATATCCAATCATTCTTTCAGAAAGGTCATATATGGTTCCTCACACTCTCCATTTTATTTATACAACAGCCCCATGATGTGGGTCATGCTGAGAGAGAGTGACTGGCAAAGGTCACCCAGTAAGCATCACAGATGAATGGGTACTTGCACTTGGATCTTCCCGATCTTATTCTGACAATCTACTCATGTTGAGACTTTATTAAAAAGAGTACAGCTCTGAGAAATTGTAACAGAGACATATCACGACTTGTAACAGAGACAGATTGTGGGCTGCAGGTGGTTGGCACACTCATACACCTGCAATGTATCTTTTGGAAATGAGATTGCCAGTCATCTTGAGATCATTTTGATAAATGCATTCACAGATCACATGTCTTTGAGGCCTTCCTTTACAGGTCATTCTTCATGCTCAAGATTTAATTAGAATGAAGCAATGGGATTTGACAAGATCACCATTTCAGACAAAATGTGAGAAGAATAAAAATTACCTCCAAACGGATACCATGTTTAAACTTACTCTTCTGTCAAAATAGATTACAACCAATCGGTAAGACAGTTCATCCTTTGCGGTTTAGAATCTAAAAAGCGAGACATGAAAGGAAAAAGAATCACAACAGAGAACACAGAGAGTAAACGTGGCCACTAATTTATAGTTACTAGATGACACGCATGCCCCCATAGCAGAGGGACCTGCCCTATAGGCTTATAGTTCAAAGTCAGCCATTTGTAGGCCTCTGAGAAATTTGTGCTCTTAACTTTCCTGGTAGAGGCTATAATGCAGGTCCAGGAGAGAGGAAAGAATTATGTGCAAATCTCTAGCTCAGCCAGTTGAGTAGCAACTTGCTACAATTTTCAAGGTTTCACTGATTTATGGTTGCAATTTACAACAGCAAGTTGATAGAGGGTTTGCATATGCACTTAGTTAGCCTCCTGCTTCCCCTCCCTCCCGGCCCCTTCCTAAACTGCAAACCCCAGGATTCCATAGGATGTTGAAAGTGGAATAATCGTGCTATAAGAGTGTAGTGCAGAAATGGCCTCTGTTTGAATTATAAACTGTGAGCAATTATGGTTTGTACTTAATTCATAAAACTCAATGACATCACCAGGGACCATCCCCAGGTCTCAGGTTTTGGCCTAGAAACCTCAGGGCCCGGGGATGGCCTGGAACTGGCAGTTTTAGCTGTTGCTATCAGACATCTAGGACTATGGGTAAGATCCAACAGCATCTCATTGCTCCATTGGTAAAAGGAAAGACCCCTGAGATCAGGTGCCACCCACTATCTTCCTGTTGTTTCACACAAGGCAGTTGGTTCTGTTGGCCTTTATAAGGTGGGGGAAAAGGTCTCTAGGCTAGTTGGTAAAAGCAGCAATAGGTGGCAGTGAAGGTTATACAGAATATTTGCCAATGTTCTCATCCTTAGTGAGAAAGAGTTAGTGATTATTCATTTCTAAGCTGAAAAATGGGGTTTCTGACCGTAGGGAAGAATCCTGTGGAGGAAAGTTTGTGTTCTCCTGAAGCAGAGAAAAAGCTGCCATAATTATTCATCCTCATATACAAGGACAATAGTCAACGATATACATTCCTAGAAAGAAGTGTCTCAGCACACCAAGATATTCCATCAAGAAAATGACCAACTGTTGTGATATTGTTCTTGCACAGGAAGCAATGGGTGAGAATCATAATCACAGTTACAAATGCATAAGCTACAGTTACAAATGCATAAGCTACAGTTACATATGTGCTTTGTATTCACAATTCCTATGTATTCAATAATGTAGGGAATACACAGGGATTTTAAAAGTCCCCCATTCTTGATTTACAGGGCAGGAGCCAGTGTGAGCAATAGAGGTCTGTTCTTCTGTTGATCAGGATGCAGCAGACTGGAGTTTCATCGCTCTGGTGCAAGCAGGAATTGCAACAGAGATCCTGCTTCTGACCATTGTACCAAAGATAGAAAGGAGTGAAATATCAGTTATCACAATCAACAGGAGAACAGATATCCATTGCTCACAGCAGCTGCTGCCTGGTAAGTTAGGATTTGGGGGATCAAGCTGGGAGACACTACACAACCAAAGTAGTTAAGTAATTAACTAGTTGATCTAGAATCTTGGCCATCGTGTTTCATGCAAAACACTTTTTTTCTTTCCAAATACCAACTTTTCTTGCAGAAAAAGGGTACAAGGACATAAACACACTGAAAAACTAGCAAACAAAACAAAGCAACCAAAAAAATATTATTTTGTCCAGAGCAAGAGAGAATTAAAATAACAAAGATTTATATCCACAGTACAGATGCCAAAGATGACGATTTACATTGTAATCTGTAGCTCTGTCTCTTCTTCCCAGTGCAATTGAATCCCAATTTTCTCTGTGAATGGGCTGTGGTGAAAGCAATCCAGCCACAAGAGCACCCACAAGTAAAGATGGCCATTCATCTCTAGAACAATGGGTCCCAGTGGTTCTCAACTATTGATTCACCAGATGTTTTAGACTTTATGTCCCAGGAACTCTGACCAGCTTGGCCAATGGCCAAGGATTTGGGGAATTTAAGTCCAAAATTTCTGGAGGACCAAAAGCTGAGAACCATCTCTCTAGAAACCTGGAAAATTAAGAATGCATTTCTCATTTAAATTACTCTTGTTTCAATTATTCAGACACTCTTTATTTTCAAATAGGTTTTTTCATGATGATTCAGGGTTCTATGTGAGTTTAATAATTGGGACAAAATGAATTATCACTTTCAATGCACTGCAGATACAAAACATATATAACAAATCATCTTTGCAGTCCCTTTGTTTGATACACTGGTGAATCTGGTATACATTACATCTCCTTGCTTGCGGTCTGAAAGTTCATGGTTCAGAATGTTTGCTAAAGTTAGACTGGTCTACAGATCTGGTTAGGTTTCAGTAAGAAGTTGCGTGGAACCCTATATACAAAAGAAAATAGTTCCCTATGGGAAGTATAAAACTGTTATTGAGGAAATAATTTGTTTGTAAACTTGAAGAGAACTAGTCATTTTTGCTGGAAATGGAGTACAGCCACAGCTGCACAAAAGGCTATGTAGCTACAGGGAGTGACAGAGGTCAAATCAGATAGCTAGGGTTATAACATGGTGTTTTCCCTTTGTTTTGAATAATCTCATAGTTGGAAAGCTTCAGTTACTCATTATAATTTTTGCAAAGTAATCCCTATTATTACTCAACACCATACTGGAAAAATAACTAATTATCTTGTTCCAATGTTCATTATTTTTCCGTTATTTTCTGTTGCTTGTCTTCCTTACCGTTCATAAGAAAATTGCTCCAAACATGTCAAAAGGTCCTGAAAGGTTTCTGAAAAGGAACTTGCAGAAGTTATCTAGAAACAATGACCTGCTACACCAATAAGAAGTCATTTTTCAATTCACTGTTGGTTGCTAAGTTTCTTTTGATACATCAGGCTATCACATTTGTTACCCAAAACAAGTAACTAGCTACGGTAGCCATGCTATTTGTTAACTTGCCACTTGTGGTTCCTTCCTTGCCCAGATTTAGAGTCTCACGATAACTTCATTCCCTCCTTCTCTCTTGGTCAAGAACTCTCTCTCTCCTAGTTATGTAGTTAGCTATAACCTAACTGCATCCCTATATCTTTGGAGGTAGTGCTTACAATAAAAATATCTCCCTTTAATTAAGACTGTCTCTGCCTCTTAGTCCAAGTTCACCTCCACTTCCAAAATCTAAGCGTGCCACAAATCACTAACTTTGGTTTGGGTGCGTAGGGTATAGAGTTACCAGTTCAGGATGGTCCCAGACTCTAAGGTTTCCGGGCTAAAAAACAAAGCCTGAAAGCTACAGATGGTTCTTGGTGATGCCATTAAGTGTAATTAATTAAGTACCAAACACAGTTGCTCACAGATTATTATCAAGAGAGAACACATTTTGTTGTTTGGAAATAAAGAGACAAATCTTAGCTAAAAGGGCTGTTCCCAGAACACGGTAAACCAACATGGTTATTCTTGCTCACTTAGGCCCTTTCTGCAGGATGTTGTTGCACCGCTATGGGGATGGTAGAAGGACAGGACTGCAATGACAGTTACACATGACATCATTGTGGTCCCATCCTTTTCCTGTCCCCAGGGGGCACAATCACAAAGTAAATCATGGATGGGTTTTCTTCATCAATGATCCAGAATTGTGCCACCATTGCAGACTTACCTGGTCAGCAGAGGGTCTAGAAGTGCAATGGCTGTGCTTCCTCCCCCAGTGCAGCCTGGCAAAGTACCTGGCTGCACTGCAGAAGGAAGAGGCTGAGTCACTGTGCACCCTTCATTGCGGAGGCAGACGGTGTGGAGGGACGCACTCCTGTCACACTCCCCTCCCAGCAGAGCTGCTGCTGGGATCCTCGTAGGAGGACGTCGGAAGGAGGTACGGTTTGGAAAGGGCCTAACTTAGGAAGATAGGATAGGGAATATTAAATCTAGCTTACTTCTAGCCAGAAGGTGGATGCAAAGCAGAGTGGAGGATGAGCCCTGTCCCTATGAATAGGACAGGAAGAGGAAGCTAATAAGGTAAATAAATAAACCTTCTGGAGAGTCTCTGCAAGTTGTAGCAACAAATCAAATAAGCCTTGCAAACTGTAGCAAGCTACTGCTTTAATAGATGAGCTGGAGATCTGTGCACACTCTTTTCCTCTGGCTTGGAACTAAGGCCATTTCCGCACTAGACAGTTATAGCGCTATGATTCCACTTTCAACATCCTATGGAATCCTGGGGTTTGCAGTTTTGGGAGGGGCCAGAAACTGCAAACCCCAGGATTCCATAGGATGTTGAAAGTGGAATCATAGCGCTATAACACTCTAGTGAGGAAATGGCCTAAACCTAGCCCAAAATGGCACCTTTGCACCCTTGTCTCCCACCAGAGATGATTTATGAAAACTGGAGACTCAGGCTCAGGCCCGAAGATCTGCCAGCCTTAACAGAGTAACAAGCCAAATTCCTGGTTTGGGGAACTTGGTTGTAAAAAAAGCTTTCTGAAAACCAAGACAAGAATTTTCTCTTATTTCTTGGTAGTTTTCTTTGACAAAATGTTGAGACTGTACTGGGGAGACCTAAACTTAAATCTATAAAGTAGCATCAAGAAGTTTTGGGTTTTGCACATTATCTTTTTTCTTCCTGTTCAATAAGCTTGCGTGCTGTTTGCTCTTAAATGCTGCTTCAGAGGAATTATTAATAGAACTGAGCTGCTGTAGATGAGTATGTGTTATCAGTCTCCATGTATGCATGGTTGCTAAACAAAAACCTTTAAAAGGAAATGATTACTAGCAAAATACTGGGTTGCAGAATAAAGCAGATTTTCACTGGTTTCATGAAGAGCCTTTCAAATGAAAGCTGTTAACAGAACACACAAAGGGAATCAGGTCTCATCTTTCTGTAAATGGATGCATTATTCATGAGGTGGAAGGGCTCCTAAACGAGCTGTTTTCTGTACTGCAAACGCCACATTCATTTCTGCTTATTCAGCAAGATGACATCTCATCCATGTATGATAGGCCTCATTAGAAAGAGCTGAAGGGCTGAAAGGGAAAACTGCAAAACTATGTTCCCTTTTTAATAAGAGTGTGCTAACAAAAGTTCTGACTGTATCCCTCAGCAATCCTGCATGTATAAATAATGCTAAGGAAATAACTGCTGAAACTTTAAGACATTTTGGAAATGCCTACAGAATATATTTTATATTATTGTGTTTACTGTGTTCTGTTTTGTTTTGTTTTTTCTTTATTTCACTCATAGCTTATGTCCTTTGCACACAATAGTGTTTCTGCTCTCAGTATACATTCCACTTCTGGGGCTCTAGAATTGAATCTGAACTAAAAAATAGACTCCAACTCATAGGCCATTTCCGCCCTACACTGTTATAGTGTTATTATTCCACTTTCAATATCCTATGGAATCCTGGGGTTTGCAGTGTAGGGAGGGGCCTTTAGAATTCTCAGGCAGAGAGCTCTTTGGCCTCAGTAAACTACAAACCCCAGAATTCCACAGGATGTTGAAAGTGGAAAAATAGCACTATAACAGTGTAGTGCAGAAATGGCCATAGGCAGAGCTTGGAAACATTACTTTTTCATATTAAACTTGCCATGGCACCTGGGTGGATTCCGGGAGTTGTGTAAAAAGAATAGTAATATTCCCAAACTTAGCCTCTTAAATAAGGTTACTTGGGTTCAAAAGACAGCACCAAAACCTAAAAGGCCCTGTCATGTCACCACTTGATTTCACAGGCAGTGCTAGCTCCCAAGCACAACTGCAGTGTCCCAGTACAGCTCTGCAAAATGCCCCCTTCCTACTGCTCTTGTACACACAAACTACGATTCCATTTCTGGTTGCTAGGTCAGGAGCCCTGTTTGTTCTGCTCTAAACACTGCTTTGGAGTGGTTCTAGTAAATCTAACTTCACAAGATCTGAACAATAGGCACATAAATATAAAGAAATAAGTTTTAGTCTTGTGCATTTTTTTTTTCACTCAGAGTATTAGAGCTGCATCCTTAGCCAGAGTTCCTTGGGTCTCCACAGTTTAGTAAAGTCACAGCTGGGAAGCAATGCATTGCTAGCAATGGCATTAACTAGAACAAGTTTTTGGAACACATAACTGTGAAAATATTTGGTATTTATAACCAGCAGAGTACAGCAGACTAGCTCTCTGACCCAGAGTCTAGAAACTGCTTTTTTAAAGGAACTAATTATTTTATTCTTTACTCTGATCTCCCAACATATCTCTACTTGTTGCTGTTAACTGCAGTCCAGAAGTACAATTTACCTAGTTCTTCAAGTTATTATTAATTATGTTCTGTTACTATTACTATTGAACCATTGGAACCATTTAGAGGACAAATGTTCTCTGGTTCCTTCGAAGAGCTAATTCAGATATGGTGCCTTGGAAAAATGCTAATATATTACAATACAATCCTTTCCTAGCATTTTCTTCGCAGATGCCTTGGACCACCACCCCCACTCTAGAATGTGTAGTTCAACACTTCGAGAAAGGGTCCAAGTTAGCTGTAGTTTTATATAGCATATTTATAAGGAATGCCTATTCAGTGAGTAGATTAAACCCATGAAAGAAAACAAAACAAAACAAAACAAAAACCAACTTTTAAAAATAGTTTTGAAATCACCAACCAACCTGAATGTCTAGTGTAGTTCATATTTAGTGTAGTTTATATTGTCAATTTATTGTCTCTCTTTTCCATGTCCAGGTTCTTTCTTTGTGACTGGTTTTGGTTTTTGTCCTTGTTGCTAGGTGCAGCACAAAGCCACAAAGCCACCACACGGCCCTACTTTCTCCCTTTCCTATTACTCAGGCTCAGGCCATTTTTGTACTAGACTGTTACAGCGCTATTATTCCACTTTCAACATCCTACGGAATCCTGGGGTTTGCAGTTTTGGGACTGTGACAGTCTAGTGCTGAAATGGCCTCAGACCAGAACACATGAAGGCAAGCAACATCAGAATATGGTCAAGATTACCAAAGTTATTACTGAGGAAGGACAGACAAGGTAGGAAACATTGCTTCAGCTTGTGTTTGCCTGAGCCTACTGGGAAGGGCACTTCTCCACTCCTCTCCTCTCCTCTCCCCCCCTTGAATTAACTGAATGCAAACTAGTTTTGCATTTTAAACTTTGTTTGCATCAACTGAAGCAAGATGAGGACAAAGGAAGAAACGTGGGACGAGGAGAGAGAACCTGGGAAATTTTAAAAGCTGATGAAAAATTGGGACAATGTAATAGTCTCAAAGTAATTGGGACCAACCCTGAGAAATCGGAACACAGGGAAGGTATGAGTTTGTGGCTAAAATGTGCCTCTCATGAAGATCTAAATATCTAGCCAGGTTCCTGTGGGAGCAATGGCTCCTCAAGGTGTCCTGTCAGATGCCATTAAGGACTATAAAGGTTAAAACCAATGAAGTTTGTAAGACTAGGAATGTTACCTTGAATGGGCCTCCATTACTTGTATGTTCCAGCTGGTTCTCTGAGGGTTTTTTTTTTTTAATAATTATTGCCTGATTAAAATATCTCACGTTTCACACCGGGAATATTCTTTCTTTTTGCATGGGTGATCAGTTCTAACTGCTGCCTGTGGTGTCTTGTCTCTTTAAATGATGTACAGCCCCATCCTACAGATTTCTCCCTATCAGACCAAATGAAAGTAGAATGGCTGTTTTGATGAGCAACCATCCTATTTGTTCTATGAACTAATAACTGAAGGTATAAAACTACTATAACAGTATTATAGTACAAACTAGTGTCAATACATGAGCATCACAAGAAATGACATAGACAAACGCCTGTGGAGAGATGAGTGTGTGATCACATTAGTTATGCATTTCAGTAGAATTCTGCCGCCTGACTTTTCTCACTGACAGAACATATCAATCATGTACTTTTACTCAAACTATGAATGACAAGGACATACATATACAAAGGAACCTCCATTGCTAATTCTCCCGAGGAACCTTGTCACAATCTTTTTCATGAGAAAGTTTCCATGAGGTGATTTTTGTATGTTTGTTTGTTTTTTTAATCTCATTGCCCTTTTGCTGGCAGAATGCAAATATCTGTTTGCCAGAACTCCCCAGCCAGCACACGGCCATGTATGTAAACCAAAAGTTAACTTTTTCATGATTTTGTCTGAGGAAAACATTCATCCTAACAAACTGACACAATGAAGTGGCTGAACAATTTGGTGAAATGACCTGGTTTAATTGAAGCTGCATCCATTTGTTTGGTTTGCTGTAGCATCTTGGCCGAACTAAACTGAAAATGTTCCTGAGATTAGCAAAAACTTGTGTCTTTTCTCCTCCCCTGACTTTCATTTCTGGATTTTCTAAATTATGTTTGTTTTTCTGCCATGCATAGTGTCACATGGGGTTTTCTAACTTCTGATAGGCTAAGGCCAATTCCGCATGGCATTTCTGTCACGTGATGAGAACATGTTGGCAGCAGACCGCAAATTGTGCTTTTGCATGATGTCGCAGTCCCATTGCCAATGTGCCCCCACCTGTCGCGATCACAATATATTCGCTTAATGGGGAAAAAAATCTGTTAATGCCCACGATCATGTGATGCTCCCATCACTGCCAACCATGTGGGAGGGGCAGAAGCATGATCAAGTGCTTCCTTTCCCAGCACAGCATGGGAAGGAGGCTGGCTGCTCTGTGGAAGGAAGGAGGTGTTGCTTGTGCTTCCTTTCAAAGGGAGCTGGCTGGGTGCGGAGGAGAATGTTCACATCACACTCCCTTCCCAGCAAAGGCACTTTCGGGACAGCAATGGGAGGACAATGGAAGGAGGTACGGTGCTGAAATGGCCTAAGAATTAAACATACACACACACACAGAGGTATACCTTGGTTAACAAAGTGTATGTGTTCCTGGGTATTATTTCTTTGACCGAAAATTTGGTATCAGAAGCAGAAATAACATGGAAAGAATAGGGATAGGTTCCTACAGTACAAAAAAAGAAGAGCACTTCAAAAAATTTCAGCAAGCTTTTTATCCAAAATGAACTATTTGCACATGTAAAATGAAACCAGGTCAGGTAAGCGTGTGTAAGGAAAAAAGAAATACTGGGATCCTTCCAGAGACTACTTGAAGGCTACTTCTGAAATGTTTCTAGGGATGATTTTTTCCCCCACCAGTTTTCAGTTTGCCTATGATTTCCATTTTGGTGTTGAGACTCATAGATCTATGCTTTTCTAGTAAGTTGGGAAGGCAGGCTTATCTGCTTTTCTCTTTCCACTCTGTTTGCTGTTCATGGATGCTCGATAAGGGATGCTGAAAGCAGTTCCATTTACTCTCCTGTTATAAGAAGGCACACACAGCTACCATAGGATCAGCTACAGTAGGACCTGTTTCTTTCCCAGCACAAGCTTTATTGCAGTGTTTACTACAGACATGCTGCTGCAACCTGACATCTATAGTCTGTTTTTCCAGCCCTCCTTCACCACCTTCCAGTGCTGTTTCTGCTTAAAAAGACACACCCTTCTATCTAGACCGAGGATAAGAGGGGAAAAGTGCAGGCTGGGTGGGCATAAGAAGACTTTGTAAAAAGGAACTTCTTTGTTGGAGACTTTGCTAACAGAGGTATGCCCCTCTACGCACACACATACTTTAGAAAAAGTGAATGTGAGGTTGTTTTAGAGAGTTACTTATAGAGAGATTTCTTTTGCCTCAAAGTTGTGCTAACATGTAGAATTAACACCACTGAATTTAAGTATAAAGAGGATGTTGTCTGCCTAGAGTATATCATTTGAGTACAACCCATCAACACAGAAGAATGCACGCCAGCCCAGCTCAGTCCAGACAATTAGCTAGAGTACAATTACAGACCTCTTGGATTATTAGGTTACCCTTCTAGGCTTAGGCGATACATAAATTAACAAAGGGGAACCACTGGAAAGCCTAGTAACTAATGCCCTCTTTGCATTAAAACGGTGGGAAAACGTACATACAGACACTCACACTACATTGCTTGGATAAAATTACAGTCCAATGAAAAGAACAGTGTCTGTGGCCTGGACCAGTCTCCATTACAGAAATACCTTTCATGAGTAATTCTTCTAATTTTTTTTTTTACCCCTCCCTTCAGTTTACAAACCTTCTTCCTTTCCACACCTGTTGTTGTCAAGCTGGGATAATGCTATTTGAATTCCAAGGTGAGCACTGCCATTTTCACCAGGTATTTTGAACTGTGCCTGTCAGTGTTTTCAGAGGTGCACGGACTTGCATGAGACCTTGATTTTCCGTGCAGTTGGAAAGTGTAGGTATGTTTTGAAGTAAATGCAAGTCCAAAATCTCCTTGGGATCCTGAGACCATATGCATAGTGGTTTGGGTACCAGTCACGTTATTCTTTCAGCTTAGTGTGCTCCCAGCAGGTGTAGCAAACATTGGTAATTCTGGAAATTTCAGTTTGACAACATCTGGAGACATGCACAATTTCTGATCCTAATTCTTGGCCTTTTCTTGGTTCCACATGACACCACTGGGTCCTAAAAGGTATTCTGCTTCCCATCTGATTTACAAATACCAAGTTATTTGTAATTAAAGGCAACAGGGAAGCAAAGTATAGGAAACTAGGCTAGTCTTTTGTACTAAACAAAGAGTTTGTTCTTTGAGGAATAACAGTATCTGTTGTGTTTAGAGTAGTCATCTTACCTTGGGGCAATAAATAATGTAGGCTTGTGGTGAAGATGAATTGTCCAATTTTGTGCCAAGACTCCCTGGCAGCCAAGCAGCCAGCTTTTCTGCCTTCTTGCCAGATACTGTTCAGCTATTTTAGTATGAAAGCCAAATGACAGGCCTGGAGTTAATTGAACGCTCATTAAAAGTGTGGTGAGAGCTCCCTCATAACTGGAGTGAAGGGCAAGAGATTATGCATGCAGGGCGTGAGTGATTTTAAATAGGTTTCCAAACCATTTGGTTTATTTCACTTTGCACGTTATTGGTTGGTTACCACAAACAAACTTAAGCCTAAGAGTTTCTGTGAAATATCACACAGAAATAAAATATGAAGCAAGAGAGATATAGAATTAGGTTCCTAATTAGTAAATTTTGAGGCATTAAAACAATTAGGAACTTCCTCAGTTCTCGACTATCCAAACAGCAGAGATTAAGGCCATTTCCACACTACACTATTATAATGCTGTTATCCCACTTTCAACATCCTATGGAATCCTGGGATTTGCAGTTTGGGAAGGGGCCTTTAGAATTCTCAGCCAGAGAGCTCTTTGGCCTCAGTAAACTACAAACCCCAGAATTTCACAGGATGTTGAAAGTGGCATAATAGCACTATAACAGTGTAGTGTGGCAATGGCCTAAATGTCATACTGAGCAACTCTCTTGGTCAGAAGGCTGGCTTGCTGGGTGGATTGTTGGCTGATGCTTCCCATCACTGTCATGCCACAAAACACATCCTTAATTGAGCTTAGAAGGAGCAAGTTACAAATTACTTATAATTAATTCATTTCTGGTAACAACTAAGTTAACATTATAACTCTAATGTGATACCTGCTTAGCTACTGTGTTTTGACCCAGAGGCCAGAAGTTTGCAGCATTACAAATTTAATGAACCAAAGCCAAACTCTTCTAGTTGCTATTGAAGACTGAGAAAGTAAATTCTTACTTTTAAAAAGTAATTGCAATCAAATTACTACCACCAGTTTCCAAAAGTAACTGTTTGCTGGTACAATGCAGTGCAGTTAAAAGTAATTTGATTGCAATTACTTTTAAAGAAGTAATTTTCCATACTCTGGCTCTTACTGCTCCATAAAATTGTACTAGATGGTGAAGAGAAATATGCAAGAATTGACAGAGCTGCAGAGCAATCTGTCTTCAGATTGTTTTGGAGTTTTGTAGTTTAGAGTTACCTTTAGAATGATACAATGCTTGAATAATGGATGGGTGGAGAAAGAGGGATGCTGATAAGTCCACATGCCTCAGTCATACCACGTGCCTCAGTTACTATGCACAAAAAGATTTCAGGCACCTGAATGATACTAAAGAAAGAAGGTGCTGGTTCAGTACCTTTGTAGAGGGAGCATGAACAGGATGCCATGTCCAAATATGTTTCTTCTGTGCTTGCCACTCATGTCACACTGATGGAGGATGCTGAGAGAAGGGTGCATGAATAAATGAAGAATGTTATATATTTAAATTAGCAGCAATAACATGGAATGTTTACGAGGGGTCCTTTCAAACTACACAATTAAACCACCAGAATTCCACTTAAAGAAGGATTCCTATGGAATTCTGGGACTGGCAGTTTAGGGAGAATAAGTGCAGTGTAGTGGTTTGAGCTTTGGACTATGATCTTGGAGGCCAGAGTTTGATTCCCTGCTCTACCATGGAAACCCACTGGATGACCTTGGGCACATCACATACTCTCCAGAAAACCCTGTCATATGTTTGCCTTAGGGTCAACATAAGCTGGAAACAACTTGAAGGTACACAACAGCAACAATTTTGATTTCTTTGCCAGAGAGCCCTAGTGTCTCCCCAAACTACAAAGCCCTGGATCCTATAGCAGGGTTTCTCAGCCAGGGGTCCCTAGAACATTAGGGTGCCATGAGATACTGTGACTGAAAAAAATATATTTTTTTTGAGCTGTGGACATAATCATTTTTAATGCAAGGATTCCTCACGACCTGAAAACTATTTCAATATCCCTAGAGCCAGCATGGTATAGTAGTTTAAACGTTGGACTATGACACTGGAGACCAGGGTTCAAATCCCTGCTCAGCTGTGGAAATCCAGTGGGTGACCTGGGGCAAGTCACACTCTTTCAGCCTCAGAGGAGGGCAAAGGCAAACCTCTTCTGAACAGATTTGCCTTAGGGTCTCTATAAGACAGAAATGAGTTGAAGGCACACAACAGGGGCCCTTTTCGCACAGCATTTTCCATGCGAAAGAGGGCCTGGAGCATCACGCAATTGTGAGGAGTGATCCACACAATGCCCTTACAATCGCTTGACACTCCAGGGGCCGGCAGGTGCCAATCGCACACCTTTTCATTTTTGGCTAGAAGCCGAAAATGATGTGCGATTGCGCATTGCTCCTGGGCCCCGCGTGCACTTACCTGGCGTGCGGAACCTCTGGAGCTGCAGTGGTCGTGCTTCCTGCCCCAGCGCAGCCTGGGAAACTCCCAGGCTATGCTGCGGAAGGAAGAGGCAGGGCTCTCAAGCGAGCAGGCAGCTGGTGCGGAGCTGAAGGACTTCAGACGCAAGAGCCTCTTGCCAAAGGCTGCTTGCGCAATCCCCACACCCCAGCGCCGGAAGACGGTAAGGTGCGGAAAGGGTCAGGGTTAAAAATTTGAGAAAGGTTGTTCTTGAGGAAGTTACCAAGACAGTTATAATGGAATTATAGTGCTAAACGCCCCCAAGTTAAACTAACACAAGGGCTCAACCAGACCTCTGAACCACTCACTAAGTTAAGACAGATCCATGGCCATGCACCCACGTGCTATTTATGGGACTTTTGTGCTGGTTGCCTGCAGAAAGAGTCAAGCTGACTGGTTCTCAATGTTTGGAAAATCCCAGTGTGGGTAGAACTATTAACACAGAGAACCTACTGTCATGTTGGTGATAGCAGCAGCAGGTGGGACCTACTATCAATTTTACACAGTGTAAAAACTGTCACCATGACTGAAGGATTTACTACAGGCCATTGTTGTGTTCAGCAGTCCATTTCACAGAGGGGGTTCTCAAAGCAATTTCATACACAGAAGGGATTATTTATTTATTATTCATTTGAGTCTTTTATTTGCCTCTTTTCAAGCCATCGGTGACCCCAAAGCAATGCACAACTAGTCAAAACATTTTTAAAACAGTAAATATATAACATTTTTGAAAAACTGCAAACTCCTCTTTAGAAATAGTTCTAAAACCAGTAAAAAATTTTTAAAAACAGCCAGAGTAGAGACCCCTTATTTTAAGAGCCAAAGGACATGTGAAATAGCACACCCTACTCAGCAGGGACAGTCCCAATTTATCCTCTGTAAGTCCTACTTTTTCAGCTGTTTTTAAAATGTCCCATTTTCTTTTTTTCCTCCTCCCACTTTCCCCTTTGGTTATCATCTCACTTCAAGTGCTGCAAACTCAACAGGATAGAAGATAGGAGGAGGCAGAAACTGCCCTTTTCAGTTGGCTCTGGCAAAAGGAAACTGCTGCAGCCTCTCCTAGCTTGTCTGCTTTCCTCATTAATAACTTTTGCTGTCTTTACAATGTTATGTTGCTTGGCCACATGGCCACATGTCTGATGTTGCTTGGCCACATAGTCCAGGTTTTCATCTGGGAAGTGTGAATATGAAACAGCCCAGTCTTCAGCGTCCACTGGCAGCCAGCCTGACCTCCCTAGGAGGAGAAAATTCTGTCATGTACTCACCAGCCTAATTTCATGCGGTGATGGGACACATAACAGGCCCTCCACTGAATATATTGATTTTTGGGCAGGTTCACATGGAGGAAGCAGGACATCCTGAGCCCAAACTATTTAGGGCTCCATAGATTAAGACCAGCAGCTTGACTGGAAGCCAGTGCTATTCTAGTAAAAACAGTATTATGCAGTCTCTAAAATGTACACCTGATTACAATCTGGCCATTGTATTTTGCTCTAGCTGAAGCTTCTGGACACTTTTCACACAAAGAACCCATCACAGTAATCTACTGAGAGACAATTAAAACAAGAATTGCTATGGTCAGACCTGCCCTCCCTAGGAAAGAGTGCAGCTGGCCCACTGACTGAAACTGGACAAAAGTAATCCTGGCCACAGAAGCCACTTGGATTACACTTGGAGCCAATCAGATGTTTGTTGAGGAGTGAAGAAGACACATATTTTGGGACAGAGGGACTCATGGAAACTGTAATAACTGATTAAGAGTGTGTAAGTAGTTCAGGAGAGAGCCAGAGTTGTGTAGTGGTTTGAATGTTGGACTACAACCCTGGAGAGCAGAGTTCAAATTCTGGCTCAGCCATGGAAACCCATTGTGTGATTTTGGGCACTGATAGATTCTCCTGAACATCGCCAAAAGTTGGAAACAACTTGAAGGCACGCAACAACAACAACAACAACAACAAGTTCAGGCTTGTGTTAAAAGGCCAAATCAGAGGACGTTTGCCAATACAGCAGATGCCTCCCATATCAGTGGAGTTAGTGCATCCACTCTCAGTTCAAATCCAAACTTTACAGCAACAGTCTGCCCTTATTTGGAAGATAAGAGTTCAGCATCCTTCAAAGTTCAGACTAAAATCCAGAGTGGATTCACTGCAACACTGACATGGAAGCTACCAGCTACCCACTCATCCCACTCATGAAAGCTGATAATTTTAATATAATTAAATTTGTGAGTGGTTTGGAAGAAGGCTAAGGAATTTCTTAATGTTAGGCTCAGTTTTTGTCATGGTGTCTTAGTTAATTTATTTTTCAAAAACTGGTCATGTCATGTCAGCCACTTGTGATCAAACTTTTAATACCTTCAGAGAAAACCCCTTCAGGTTGTAGAAATAAATGATACCAGAGAAATATCTTCTCCTGTTTAGTTGTTTCCTTTCTTTGATCTAAGACAGAAGCTTCTGTTGCATCACTTATAGAATCATGGGCCCTTTTCACATGTGTGTGTGTGTGGGGGGAACGGTGTAGAGCGACCTCTCACGGAGGTCGTCTACACCGTAGAGTGGACTGGCGTGGACTACTTTTCGCAGTTTCACACCAGAATCCACTCAGGAGCGGCCAGAACTAGCCAGGCTGCGTGTTTTTTAAAAACCTCTTTTTAGAGGTTTTTAAAAAGCACGGAGCGCGCAGCCCCGTGCCGCTCCATCGCTCGGCTCTAAAGTGGATCTGCAGGTGCGCGCAAGTCCGTGCCTGCAGATCTGCCGGGGGCGGGCTTCCGGCTGGCAAGCTTCTCCGGTTGGTGGAGAGCCTCCACCAACCGGAAGTTGCCATCTGCGACACCGGAGGAGTGTGGAGCAGCGAACTCGAGCTGCTCCGTGCGGCAACGGACTTACCCGGCTGGAGGTAAGCTCCGGTTTTGGGCGTTTTCGCCCGTCCCCCCCCCCCGACATGTGAAAAGGGCCATAGTGTTACCGCATGAATTTAGACCACAAGTGGATTAGCAGCAAAAAAATGTAAAGAATTTATTAAATGATTTTCCCTTGTACAAGAGGGGAGCCGTTGTGCATCAGGCACTAAAAAGATACTACTCCAAAGAAAATGGCTACACACAGGTAGGTATTTACCCTGCTAAGCATCCATTACAGAAGCAAGAAATGCTAATTTATTGGCTTATCCAAATACATGCGTATAGGAACTATGTCATGAATACATTATTATGTCAGCATACAAGCACTACGCATGTGCATATGGGTGGTCCCAAATTATAATACAAGATTCCACTCTAGGGGTGTGATTTTTAATATTAAAATGAAGCTTTATGAGGCTCTCAGTCACCAAAGTTCATCTCTTGTGGTCACTCCCCCTCCCCTTTGTCTAGTTTGGCCTACTCCAGACGCTGCAACCCACAAAGTCTACCTCTTTTTCACACCTGTTGAGCCTACTCAGTTAGTTATCTCTTTTACTATCTACCATTGGCCTACTTTGCTTTCTGTTATTCTAAGTTCTGCAAGCTGATTTTTCTGTTATCTGCATCCAACTGCAAGCATAAACATTCTTCTTGTTTTCCCTGGCCCTGTTGCTCTTTTTGCTAATTCAATGTGCTTTCTATTAAGCTATTGATTAATTGTTTCCTAATTACTATAGCCCTACATTAGAATCATAGAGCTGGAAGAGAGCATTAGGAGCACTGAGTCAAATCCCTGCCATATACCATCAAAGCATTCCCAACAGAAGGCCATCCAACCTCTGTTTAAAAACCTCCAAATAAGGAGACTCCACCAGACTCCGAGATAGAGTATTCCACTGTTGATCTGTTCTTATTGTCAGAAATTTCTTCATAGTGGTTAGATGGAATTTCTTTTCCTGAAGTTTGAAGCCATTGCCCTGTGCCCTAGTTTCTGGAGCAGCAAAAAACAGATTTGCTCCGTCCTCCATATGACATGTCCTCAAATAGTTAAACATAGCTATCATGTCGCCTCTTAGCCTTCTCTTTCCCAGGCTAAACATACCCAGCTCCTTAAGCCACTCCTCATAGGGCATGGTTTCCAGACCTTCTACCATTTTGATTGTCCTCCTCTGGACACATTCCAGCTTGTCAATATGATTCCTGAACTGTGGTACCCAGAACTGGACACAGTATTCCAGGTGAGGTCTGACCAAAGCAGAATAGGGTTCAGCATCTTGCCTATGTCTTTGACAAACTTACCACAGTTGTCAGCACAAATTGTCCTTTTTACCACAAAGCCTAAGCCAAGCATTCTGGGAGCCAGTCTAAGGTCTGCCACACACCTGCTGCAGGAAGTTGCCTGGCGCTTTGATTTGGATCATGCTGCTGCTGTCTCAGTCATGGGTCAGGGCAACCCGACAATAGGCACTACGCAAACGAGTAACAAAAGGACACCTCCTCCTCCCTGAGAGTTTACAATTGGACAATGGGTGAGCACCGACAGGCAGACTGGTTCAGCAGTGTGCAACGGAAATGTTAGAAAATGCAAGGAACGTCATTCAGGACAGAAAATGAGCTATTAACCAAATGGTTGTAATGACATTGAAAAAATCTGGACTGGGTGGAATGAAAGATACATGAGACAGGTAGCACTCTCCCAACCAGCTTTGGTCCCAGGCATTTTTCTACCTGAGGTGAAGGAACAAATGGGACCTTGCTCCAGGAGCCCTTTAACAGCACACATTGATAGTGCTATGATTCCACTTTGTGTGATATGATAGCACTTTGATACTGCTATGATTCCTATGGAATCTTGGTGTTCATAGTTTGATGAAGCACTAGAGCCTTTTGGAAGAAAATTCTAAGTATCCCTCCTTAAACTGCAAATCCATAGGATATTGCCATGGCAGTTAAAGTGGAATCACAGGACTATGACAGCATAGTGTGAAAGGGAGACTGCTCAAGATGCGGAGTACCCAAAGTCAGCTAAATGATTTTGGCACAGCAGGCTGACAGTCCTACAAGCATCTCCTCTCCTCTCTAGCTGTGTAAACAAAAAAATAACACACTAAATCACTAACACTTTGCTACCCTTTCATAACACCAGACATCTTTTGCTTAAGACAGTTGCCTTACTCTGCCTAATCGCAGAGCCAGTCCTGCCATCGCAACCTCTCTTTGCACAAATACAGTCCTGGGAACCAGCAAATGTAAATAGATTAGTGGGGTTGCAAGAGAAGAGGGCTTGTTAACACTTCCTGTGTGGTTCAGGTTTTCACTAAAATGGACTGAGGCCATTTTGCCACTAAACACTGTTTTGGGGCCATCCCACCCCCACTCCCACCTTCACCCTCAAAGAGTTGAAAATCATTTTTTTTAAAATAAAAATGTGTTCAGAGGTGACTGCAAATCACTTCCAGTTTCTGAGAATTGAGGCAGTGGCCTGTTCTGGGCCAAGAGGAGCCAAAAATGGTCTTGTGACAGGATTGCCAGATCTGAACATGTCACCTTAAATATGCAGACATCAGGGCTCAGTTCCAGGCAGGAGGCACAGGTATAAATGCTCCAGCTTTCCTGTAGTCAGCTCCAGACAAGAGACAAGGGCTGAATGTTAACCTTCAACTGTAGTTGCAACTTGTAAAAACTTCAAGGGGTACTTACTGTATCTTTATTTCGTTAGCTAGGGCCATTTCTGCACGAGGGAATTAAAACGGCGGAGTGCGTCCTCTCACGGAAGTCGTCTGCATCTTGGAGCAGACTAGGTCTGGACTACTTACCTCAGATCTGCACCTCAGTCCACTCTGAAAGGCCCCCAACTGGTCCTCCAGCACACTTTTTAAAGAATGGTAGAAAACCGTTCTTTAATTTTTTGGAGCACGCCATTGTGTACCTGCTCCCTTGTGCAGAATCTTGCCCTTGCCAGTTGGTTCAAGCAAAAGCAAATGGCTTCAGCCTCTCCTTGTGTTTTTCTCCTTATTAATAACTTTTGCCATCTTAATCACACTGATATTGCTTGGCCACATGTGTCCCCTTTCTCCTCTGTGACATCAGCAGGGCCTATTGCATGACATCAGCAAGGGCCACCCCTAAGTCTCAGGTTTTGGCCTGGAAATCTCAGGACCTAGGATGATCATGACCTGGTAGCTCCACTCAGCAGTCCTCCATGCATTTGCTATTTGGGACTAAAACATTGCCAAGTTTTGGGTTTTTTTAAACATCTTTCTTTTAAAAACCTGCTGCCTGAAATAAACTGCAGGTAGCTATTGGCAACATCAGTTGTCTTTCTGACCTACTGTTGGTGGGAACAGAGTTGGTTTCAAAGACTTTTCCAAGGGTGTAAAAGCGGGCTTTCATGGCTGATGAGACATAACTACCTCCACACTATCTTGACCACTGCCAGAAAGCTGTCTGAGCAGTCTCATTGCCATGCCCAACGGTAATGTAATGGTGGCAGGTAAACAACATGTAAATCCACTCCAGATTTTATGCCAGACTTCTAAGAATTTATTCCAGGTGCTGATCCTATTTTGGGGGTACGGTTCTGCACATTGCGATTATGCCTTTAAAACCTGGGACAAAACCCAAGGTGGATTCACTGCACCCCGCAATGGAAGCCACCACTGCTACAGGCATAAACAATAAATAAACATGAAAACAGAGTGCAGCAGAACAAGGGAGAGCTGATTGTGTCACCAGTGACTTCCACGCTATGTTCTTTATTTTCTTTCTCCTGCAGGGGATACAAGCATAGGCTGTTCCCAAAGGCACAGAGAGGAGGAGGAATAGGAAAACAAATCAGCGCATCTAAAAATGTTGAGCCATATTTATGTAATTTCAACATAGCTAGCAACCAAAGATATACTGTATAAAGTCTGGATATAGCCCACACATCCCTACAGGCCATATTCAGTGGCAAACAACATCTCTACATCTGCTCCACTTTGCAGACATTTCCACTGCTTAGCAAAAAAGATAACAGAATGGTTTTCTCATGTTTTCAGCATCTCCTTCCTTTTTCTGTAACCTGAGATACATAGAGCGTAGCATTAACAACTTCAATATTTTATTAACTGATACATTCCCTTAGAGTCTGTCTGCATCACTGAAGCAGATGAAAGGAAATTGACTTTCTCTCCTAGTCCTACAGTGTGTGTGTGTGTGTGAGAGAGAGAGGGGGGGGAATGTTCTAATTTTCAAGCAGGGCAAGAAGCTGGCTTTTCAACATGACTTGTAGTTCTGTTCTCTGTCTTATTCTTTTCTTTCTCTTTTCGTTCTAGTCAGTAAGCATATTGACATTAGTTATTCGACAGAGGAGAGTCCCGTGTTTTCTTAGGTATGTTTTATTTATGTTAAATATGTATACATTTTTATTCATTTCCTTTTCTCCTTGCTTTGTGTGTGCATTTTCTTCCTCTCAATGTATTATTGCACTTCTTTTTTCTTTCTGTTTCTCTCCCTTCCCGCTTGTGTGAATTCTTTGGTTGGTTTTAAGGGAAAACTGAGCAGAATCCTCAAGGGTTAAAGCTATACTGCTGTAGAAGCACCCATCGTCCCCATTTCCACCTGCAGAGATATGAGGAACAGATATGAGGTAGTAATGTGTCACTTGGCTGCAAACTGGAAAGTCTGAGCAGTACCTCTATAAAGGTACAACTTGCTTGTATTTCAAGGAAACTCCCACTGCAGCTAGCACAGGCTTACCTGAAAATTCAAATAACATTTTCAGGGAATCCATTTTTATTAGATGTGGCAGAGTGAGGAATTTTCCACTCCCAGAATATCAACAGTTTAAGATGTACAGATGACACCATTCTACCGGCAGAAAAGAGCAAAGAATTGGAATGATTAGTGAAGAAAGTGCAAAGGCAGGTTTACAGTTGAAAAGCAAACAAAAGTTAAGACCACAGATGATTTACAGAACTTTAAAGCAGACAACGAAGACATTGAAATAGTTCAAGATTTTCCCTATCTTGGCTCAGTTGTTAATCAGAACAAAAACCGCAATCAACAAATCAGAAGACGATTAGGACTTGGAAGGGCAGTTTATGAAGGTTCTGAAGTGTAAATATATCATCGAATACTAAAGTTAGGATGTCCATGTCATTGTAATTCCAACTTCTCTGTATGTTTGTGAAAGCTGGACAGTGAAGAAAACTGATAGGAAGAAACTCCTTTGAAATGTGATGCTGCAGAAGTAGTCTACAGATACCTTGGACTGCTAAAAAGACAAATAAATGGCTCCCAGAGAAAGTCTGAATTCTCCAGAGAAGCCAAGATGACTAACCTGAATGTGGTACTTTGGACGTATCATGAGAAGGCATGATTCCCTAGAAAAGATAATAATGCTTGGTAAGGTAGAAGGCATCAGGAAAAGAGGAAGGTCCCACTACAGATGGATAGACTCAAGAAAGCCACAGCCTTGAGTCTGCAAGACTTAAGCAGGGCTGTCGATGATAGGGTGACTTGGAAATCTCTCATTCATGGAGCTGCCATAAGTCAAAGCTGTTGGGAGTGGCAACCTTTGCATGCTTTAATTAACTGGCTAGTTAGTTTGCATGTCTATTATAGGCATAGAGGGGGCTGTCTAGAGTAAACTTCCTGTTGTTTGGTCAACACCCACTTCTCCTTCCATGTTCTCTTCCTCTTCCCTTTTTATTCTTCAGCTTCCCTACAAGCATGTGGTCTCCAATTCTCTGGGAAGCATGCTTTCTTGTAAGCATGTGAGTTCTTATTTTCATCTTACTTTCTTCAAGAATTGAACCTGTGTAGACTATGCACAAGATTTGTGAGGAAGCTTTTCATATTTTTAACCAAACTGTTTGTGTTTATTTTGAGCTAGATTAAGTATGTCTGGGGTGGAGATGGTGAAGTGGGACTGGTGATTTGTTCAGTTTTTATGTGTGCATTACAAAATACTCTGCTGATTGGGAGACTTATTACTGAAAATCTCTCAAAACCCCAACAAAAGCTGACTTGACTACAGTTAACACAAAACAATTCACCCTGAAATTGCTCAAACTGGCTACAGAACAACAATGGTAATAAAAAAACAGTCTTCAATGATTCTGTTCCCACAATTCACACCACATCTTCATCTAACCCTTCATCTAACCCTAATATTCTCTAACCTAGTGCCTAGTGCTACAACCCCTGTTATCTTGGCTAGGACTATGGGAGTTGTAGTCCAACATATCTAGAAGGCACCACGTTAGAGAAGTTTGCATTACTTTGTTCTGTAACACTGCCATCTTTACCATGTAGTATGCTGTTTTTAAAAAGCAACATTAAGTAGTTACTTCTGGGCTTTATCTACCTTGACAGTGTTCTGGGGAGAGCTGTTGTATATTTATTAGTCTAGCTGTTTGCTACTGAACTGGAAGTCCAGGAAGAAATATTCTAAAAAGAAAAGCAATAATCTGGTAGCTGCTTTGGGGGTCTCCTTTGGCTAGGGAAGCAGTGTATATCTTTCATGTGCAAATAAATATATTTATGTAAATAAACTAACAAACAAACCACATCAATACCATGTATTGGAGCCATGTGAATATGTATATAATTGCTTCTGCTAAGATAGATATGGGTGGGAATCATATGGCTTTCCAGACACTGCTGGACTTCAAGTCCCAGCATTTCTTAGCATTGGTGATGCTCGCTAGGACTGTTGGGACTTGCAGCCCAACAACATCTAGAAGGCCACATGATTCCAGCACAAAGAATTTGATTTTTCCTAAGATTAATGAGCTAAACAGACTTTTGTACTGATTTTGATGCAAAGTTCTTGATTGCATGCAGCCTGCACTTATGAGAAAAATAATGTAACTGAAATTGACATTTGTTGAAATTCCCTTTTGAAGTTCCTTCGCATGACATAGATTCTTATTCATAAAATGAAGGCTGTTGGCAGCTGAGCCATTTGGTGTTTCCTGTTGCCAGCTTTAGAATTCCAGAAACTTTTTCCAACTAACTAACTAACTAAGCAAGAAATCTAACACTCTCTGCCCTCCTCCCCACCATCCTGCTTTGTGGGCAAGCAGGTCCAGGCACTAAAGTCATTTTGTTGGATGACAAGTGGAAAATCACATAGATCTGGACCTAAGCCATATAGCACTTTGTACGTCATGACCAGAAATTTGAATTGTGCTCAGAAATTAATCAATAGACATTGAAGCTCTTTTAACAAAGGAGATATATGCTTCCTGTAACTGGCCTTACTCAGCATTCTGACCACAGCATCCACTGAAGTTTCTGAAGTTTCCAAAGGCAGTCTGAACAGTTTCTAAAGGCAGTCCCATGTAGAGTGTGTTATAATCTAAAGGGGATGTAATCAAGGCATATGTCACTGTAGCCTGATCTGACACCTCAAGTAACCGGCACAGATGGCACACTTTTAGCTGTGCAAATGTACTTCTGGCCATTGGCAAAAACCAGGCATCCAGGCTCAGGGATGAGTCCAGGAGCACACCCAAGCTGAGAGCGGAGTGTAACCTGATCCAGCACAGACACAGTCCCTATTCCCTGATTTGTTTTTTGACTGACCAGGAGTTCCTGTTTCTTGCCGAGATTAAGGTTCAGTTTGTTTGTCCTCATCCAGTCCATTACTGACAACAGATATTGATAAAGTAATGAGACACGTTCCTTGGAATCAAATGGAAAGGAAGGATACAGTTGGATGTAATCAACATATTAGTGACACCATGCCCGAAAGTTTCAGATGACCTCTCCTAGTGGTTTCACATAGATTTCGTGTAGATTTTAAACAGGACAGGGGACAAAAATGAATCCTGAGGGACTCCACAGGCCAATGGCCAAGGAGTTGAGTGGGAGTCATCCAGCACCACCTTCTGAGTTAGCTCCTCTGGGAAGGGCTGGAACCACTGCAGAACAGTTTCCCAAGTTGCATCTCAGAGAGGTGTCCCAGAAGGATACCATGGTGAGTGGTATCAAAAGCCACTGAGCGCTCCAGCAGAACCAACCGAAACACACTCCCCCTGCCAGTGTAGGTCCTCCACTAAGGCAACCAGAGCTATCTCCATCCCATAACTATACCTGAAGCCAGATTGATCTAGATAATTTATTTCATCCAGGAATCCCTGTATCTGAGAAATCACCCCACACTTTTAGAATCTTATTCAAGAAGGGAATATTTGAGACTGGGATCTTGTGTCTAAAAATATAACCTCTCCAAGCTCTGAGGATCTGAAAGCTTCATTTGCTGACACCAAAGTGCATTCACCACATGAAGTAGTGTTGATATATGCAATATTTAAATAAAAGATTTTTTAAAAAAAATAACAGTGGCATTTCTAGCCAGACTTTTAGTAAACTGAGAAGCAAATTCAGTGCTCCCAACAGCTGTGTCTTAAAAACGTACTTGATGACCATTATAAATCACATGGTAAACATATTGCTATCCATCTGGCCTATGCCTTGTTTGCTTGGAAAGAAAAAACAATAATAAATTTAACTTGCAACCAATGCAATCCTGTCTACTGCGTCAAAGACATGACAATTGTTTAAATCTTCAGATAAGCTGCTTCTTGAATGTCCTACCATTGAATCTCATGAGCTCTCTTTATTAAAAAAAACCTTCTCTTCACAAATGGAGATGGTGATCAAATGACAACTGGATTAATTTATTTTAATTATAATGCTTAGTATCTTGGGGAAAAGAACTTGATAACTTGAGATGCAAATTAGGCAAAGCAAAGGCTCCTCCCTGAACTGTAAACTCCAGGATGCCATAAGATGTTAAAAGTGGAATAATAGCACTACAACAGTCTAGTGTGGAAATGGCCATAAACACAAAGCTCCCCACCTCAAAAAGCTTCTAGTTTCATTTGGAGGTGTTCAAGTGAATAGCAATGATTTAAGTGATTATGTTAGAGCTCAGTGTAGCCTACATCTACCTGGTGCAATCCAGATGTCTTAAAATATCAGTTGTACAATCCACATCCAGGATCACCATGTTGAGAAAGATGGTAGTTGCAGTCTAATGTATCTCAAGGGCACAAGCTTGAGGAAGGTCTTTCTCACACTACACGATTGCAACACTTTGATACTACTTTTAACTGTCATGGCTCTATCCCATGGAATCCTAGGATTTGTAGTTTGGTGAATTCTAAATGCCCCTCCCTAAGCTGCAAACTGCAGGATTCCCTAGGATGGAAATAGGCCTGTTAAAGTGATATCAGAATGTTACATTTGTGTAGTGTGAAAGAGAACTTAGAGTACTATTGTCATAGGAATGGAGTTTCTGTGGATTTTTGTGTGAACTCTGCCAAGCTGTACGAGCACAAAGCAACTGCACAAAATGGCTTCCATACAGCCATCTGTTGACAATTTGAATTCTGTGATTAAATTTGTAAATCTAGAAGGCATGTTATTATGACAGTCTTCCATATACACAGCTTATTCTTTACAACCTCCTAGCTAAGGGTCGCACCATTAGTGCTGGGGAGTTAATAAGTCAGTTCATGGCTAGCATGCTGTCTGTTGGATTCTGGGAGCTACATTCCAGAAAGAGAACTTTTCAAAGCTCAGTTCAGCCCCATTATATGTTTTCACCGCCAGAGTTTAACTTTATCTATATGAAACAAGAACAAATGTTAAGCATTCTTGAACAGGTTCAAACCAGAAGATAGCACGGCTGGCACAGGTAGATAACTGAAGACTCCCTTTAAGGAATGGTCAGAATCAGACCTTGTGATATTACTTTTCAGATACTCAGAGCATCATGCTGTTATTGCTCAGTTATGGGTGGCTGCATGTTCATTCTTAAAAATAACTTTTAATTTTAAGTAACTTTCAGATGTTCCATTCTGAGAGAAAAGCAGGAAATGAATTAAATAGATAAATCAAGCTGTAATAAAAACCCTATGTTATTTGGGCTAAAAATAAACTCTGTCCCAGCTTGGAATAGTGGTTTGAGTACTGGACTAGGACTCTGGAAGACTAAGAATACAAATCTGTACTTGACTGTGGAAACCTGCTGGTTGATGATGGGCAAGTCACACAGTCTCAGCCTCAGGAAGACAAATGCAAATCCCTCTGAACCAATCTTGCCAAAAAAACACCCAATGAGGGGTTCTCCTTAGAGCCTCCTTAAGTCAGAAATGACTTGGAGGCATGAAACAGTAACAGAAAAATACATCTTAAATGCATAGCTTTAAAGAGAATGCATACCATACAATTTGAGTAACCAGACAGATTCCTCACAACATAAGAGACTGAACTGGCATATATCAGAGTCTGTTGTTTCCAGACATATGTGAAGAGATCTTTTTTCAGACAGGCTTTTGTTTCACTGTGTAGAAAACGCTACCTTCCCTTCCGAGATTCCTCCACCATTTGGGTTGGAAGGCATTCTGCTGTTCTGTGCCCCTAAGAATGATTCTTCATTTTGTTATGTGCCTGTAGGAATGATTTTTAAAATTAAATTTCTCCTTAACAAAAAAGGAGCAACACAGATCACAAATGACTACGTATATATATGACTGAATGTACTTTATGTTGTAGAAAAACACAGTAATGATTGCTTTTAGTGCCTTGGACTGGTTACGGCCTTCATCATGTCATTGCGGCACTGCCTCTCAGCAAGATAAGAGACTGTCCTGCCTACCCTAAGATATAATGCTCTGGTCATTGACTTTGAAGATAACCAGTGTTATTTCCTCATCAGCAATCTTAGAAGAAACATCATTTTTGTGCTTCAATAATCACAAGGCAAATCTCTAAGGTTTCCAAGCATTTCTGTCTTTCAGGTTTCTTGTGTATACACCCTGCAAATCCTTTAATTTCATTGTAGAGTTTATGCTTGTTCGCGCTGTAGTTATTGTTTTCATTTTGATAGTTGTCTTTGTGTTATCCAGATACTTTATATAGTACCTATGTGTTTAAGTTTCAACAGTACATAAACCTGTGCTTAAAATGCACAAAATATATAAAACAAAAGAAAGACTGTGAAACACAATGTCTAAGAATTAAAATTTGTAGCTTTCCTAAATCCACAACACAACAAGGAGAGTATCAGGGGTTATTTTTTACCTTTCAGCAGTACCATCTGAACTAGTACCTTCCATGTGTCTGCCACCTCATTCTGTATAACTAGGGCCTGGCCTACATCTAGTGTTGCCTCGTTTTCAAACAGCAATAAATCAAAAATCATGACAGGCAGGGTTGACAATTGGGAAGTAACTGTTTACAAGTTTGTATTCTGCCTAAACACCAAATAAAAAGCCTTGATTTCAGCTAACCTCACCACGTGTTTCTGTGTAAAATTAACATACTTCCCCCATTCATAAATTACGTGACACATACATTTCTGTCTTCACATTTCTGTCTTTTGGGTTCACTTTCCCAAAATACAGTTTTTTTTGAGCATCTTGTTCAGTCTATATAAAAGAAAACGCTTTCTAGCCCTCAAATAGGGGACATTCCTTATAAAATAGGACAGCTGCCAGTCTTCTCAGGGACAACTTTTCGGCCCTCAAATAAGGGACATCTCTTAGAACAGGGTGGGCATAGGGCAGCCTAGGGGCCAAATGGAGTGCTCCAAACTTTTGTACCAAAAAAAGAAAAAAAAGAAAAGAAAGAAGAGCCCCCCCCCCCCCGAATACCCTCAAGTCCATGCTGGGGTGTGTAGGATGTTTCCATGATGTTTGGAGTCTTCCTGAGCCTCCAGGGAGTCAAAAACAATGTTTGCAAATGTTTCCCCAGCAAAATTGTCCCCAAACATCCAAAAATGTCCACTGGGAGCAAGGGGTGTGTTTCCAACACCTTTTGCAATATCCCTAGGCCTTTTTTGAAACAGCAATTGAAGAGGAAATTACTTCTGTTCATTTCCTGTAGTTAGAAAAAGCCTCTTCTGGGCCTAAAAGTCCCAAAACATGGTGAAAATACCCCCATGCCTCCTAGGGAGTGTTTGCGGGCAAAATTATTTTTAATTTTTGAGAGGAGAGCCAGTGTGTTGGCTCCCCCACAATTTCTTCTGGGGAGCTAATGTGGTCTCCTCATTTTCCACAGTTGCCACTGCTCCCTTAGAATAAGGGATACCTGGCAAACCTACTTATCTGTGAAGCATGACGTAGCAGTAGTTTTGTGGGATGAATTGAATGTGTCATGTTTTTGGCTGCTGCACAGAAGTTGAAAAGTAGTACAGCAGGAAAAAAGATGGAATCAGAACATCTTCCTGATATACTACTCTTTTGTTTTTTGTTTTGCAAGAAGGGATGCATTTCTTTGTTTACATAAGAGAATAACTCCTGCTTGCTGTCAGGTGTTATGGACCAGTCTACCACCTTATTCATCTAGGCGCATAGATAAGTTCTTGTAGAATGTCTCTGACAGACAACATTTCTTTTTTGGACAGTCTATACTAAAATTATTTTCAGCCTGCAGGTTCCAAATGGCAGACTACAACTCTCATCATCCCGCAATGACTATGGAGTATGAGGGATGTAATCTAACAACATCTGAGGACACAAGTTGGTAAAGGCTAAACCAACAGACGTTGTTCAGTTAAAAGAAATTAATTAAAAGAAAATAAATTTTAAAAAAGGGGAAATACTGAAAGGACTTCTGTCTCTTCATTCATTAAAGAAATATGATCAGATTGGTTCAGCACAAAACTGATGTCTTTGCTATAACAAGGCTGTGTGAATAACATTTTTAAAAATACATTTTTAAAAATCCTTCTACTTCCTCTTCTGCTGATTGATTTTAGAAGACTACATGCCTGAGTGTGTTCTACTCACAGAATGCAAGAACATGCTGTCCTGAAGATGGTGGCAATGGGCTATTTTTATTACAATTGATTTTCATCCCTTTCCTTGCTTCTTGTTCTTCTCCCATTTTAATGCTTTTTAAGTTATAGGGGATAAAAAGGAAGGTGAAGTCATAGCAAACAGCAAATTAATTCTGAATCTACTTGATCTGAACCCTTCTTTCACTTCCCAAGAAGTGACAAGAGCTTCAGAACAGCAGGTTGATGTGTACCATACAATGACATCAAATTGGGAGGGGTTGCTAATATGCCAGAGGACAGGATCAAAATTCAAAATGACCTGGATAGATTGGAGAGCTGGGCCAAAGCTAACAAAATGCAATTCAACCGAGAGAAGTGTAAGGTCCTACACTTAGGTAGAAAAAATGGAATACAGAAATATAGGATGAGGGACAGGTGGCTGGATAGCAGTACGTGTGAAAGGGATCTAGGAGTCTTAATAGACCACAGGCTGAACATGAGTCAGCAGTGTGATGCGGCAGCCAAGAAAGGCAATGCAATTCTCGACTGCATCAATAGGAGTATGGTGTCTAGATCGGGAGAGGTACTGGTACCACTCTATTCTGCTTTGGTTAGACCTCATCTCAAATACTGTGTCCAGTTCTGGGCACCCCAATTCAAGAAGGACATGGTCAGGCTGGAGCAGGTCCAGAGGAGGGCGACCAAAATGGTGAGAGGCCTGGAAGCCATGTCCTATGAGGATAGACTTAGAGAGCTGGGTATGTTTAGTCTGCAGAAGAGAAGGTTAAGAGGGGACATGATAACCATGTTTAAATATTTGAAGGGATGCCATGTAGAAGAAGGAGAGGGCTTGTTTTCTGCTGCTCCAGAGACCAGGACAAGAAGCAATGGATTCAAGCTGCAGGAAAGGAGATTCCACCTGAACCTCAGGAAGAACTTCCTGACGGTCAGGGCTGTCCGGCAGTGGAATATGCTGCCTCGGAGTGTGGTGGAGTCTCCTTCTTTGGAGGTTTTTAAGCAGAGGCTAGATGGCCATCTGTCGGGAGTGCTTTGAGGGTGTTCCTGCATGGCAGGGGGTTGGACTGGATGGCCCCTGTGGTCTCTTCCAACTCTACATTTCTATGATTCTATATCCCAGTGACCCAGACAAACTTCATAGGCCATATAAATTCTAAAGTCCTGTGCAGCGTACTGACAATGCATTGGTCTAGGATTTTCATAGTTCCTTCTATCACGATAAAGAACAAAATGGTGAAGAGAACATGTATCCCCACAGAAATCATAATTTGATGGTTAAGCCAGGGGTGTGGATGTGAAGTTCTCCATTCTTTGAAATCTCTTTGTGCATGAATGAACTGCCTGTAATGACCTGTATTTGGAGAAGTCCCTACCCTTGACTCACGCAGTACAGTTTATGTTAAAATTTGATCTAGTCTTCAGGGTTAGCCCTTCCAAGCTGTCTTTAGACATAGTTGTGCATCATTTGATGTGAATAGTCATGTGGATGGTAATGTACTTAAAACATGTGGAAGAGGGACAAACCTGTAGAACTTTGCATCTGCTGTACAGTATTCATGCATCTTGCTTGATGATAATTATACAACTGGGCAAGAATCTCAGCCACAACAGAGCAATATTTTCAATAGAGCCATCTGAAATGCCACAAGCTTGCTCACCATTTTGTTAATTGAGCCTAATAAAAAATATTACCTCAGTACTGGGGCCAAGGAAAATAGGCCTATTTATTGTCCTCTTGATGTTATGCCTGTAAATGAATATGGGACCACATGTAAACAAAAATTATCAAGTTTCTAATGGACACATATGATAGACAACACCTTTCCAACAATGATGCCAGATCAGTTTTATATTTATAGTGCACCGAACTCTGACGTTAGAAAGCATTTATTTTTATTTATATGAGTTATATCTTGTTCCCCCCCCCCCCAGAATATAAATAGTAGGAGTTTGATATTTCCCATGACAAAAAGTATATTGAAAATGAAACACAGCATAAAATACACCAAAGAAACAGTCAGGGGGACTGTGACAGAATGCATCATGTTTGTTTGTTTGTTTTTTTAAAAATTGCCTTCTTATATTATCCCTTAACTTTGCATCTGCTATTTTGCTTCACTGAAAGCAGAAAAGCAACATTGTTATTTGACCCTGCCAACTGTCAGAGATTTGTTATGAGCCTCTAATATCAGCATGCTTATCCCACACTCTTATTGGAATGCTGGAGCCTGGTGGGAAAATCACCAGAAAATTTAGTTTCCTTTTATACTCTCATGCTCATGGGATTGGAGCAGACACTCAGTATTAGCAAAACAGTTTTCAGTGGTATTTCGGTCATTTATCTACTTGTTTGGAATAACACAAACTTAATATTTATTTCAGCAGTGTATATGAATGGGATTGACTGATGCACTTTAAGCAGTAACTAACAGATCTCTTTGACCTAACCTATTGAATTTATGTCTAGCAAGAAACAGAGTTTTGAGCCATTATGAAAACATCAAATGCATTAGCATCAATCATTCTGCTGGGTTTTTTTTAAAAAAGCGTGTTAATATTAGTATTTGGCTGAGGTAATGAGTTAGCTATTAATCCTCCCATGTCATTTTAAAAAATAGAAAAATGGCCAAGCTTCACCCAGAATGGGAATTCTTAAAAAAGATTTGGGACAAAAAAAATCAAATAAATGTTACTTATTACTCAAAGTAAAACATATTGTCATTGACATTATAAACATGAAAAAGCTGATGTTATTGCTCTCTTTATAAAAGAATCAATATATTACAGCAACAATGGCACTTTTAACACATTGTGTGTGTGTGCGTATGTATGCACGTGCCTTCAAGTTGCCTGTTGAGCCTGTTAATTTCATAGGATTTTCTTAGGTGAGGAATACTTGGGTGGTTTTGTCAAGTCCTTCTGAAATATAGACAATTTGTTGGCGGTCTCCCATCCAAGTTCTGTTACCCCAAAATATGGGTGACTCAGGGGTCCACCTGTGATGCCAGTACCTCCATGTAACAATGGGGAATTAATTAGATCAAATTAGGAGGCCTGTGTGAGAGGGGTAACCTAATGAGATCTTCCACCAATGTTTATGGGGTCCTCATAGGAAAGAACCAATCAGACAAAATAACCTAAATATGTGTTTTACTGAGAGTTTCAATCATGCACACAAAAGATTCAAGACTCACACACTTGCACAAGAGCTAACTGAAGGATAAAGGGAGGAACGTTGTTGATAGTCGAGTTTTAGGGAGTGGGAAATAATTACCAATCTAGAGAGCAAGTGAAGAAAGAAGCAATGTGGCTTAGACTTGCGCCTAAGGCCAGCACTCATTTGGGAATCAGAGTGACAGTGTGGCATTCAGCAAGTGAGATACTGCATCAAGCTGCTCAAAATGGAGAGTTTTTATACCCAAAATCTGCCTGGAGGGCAAGGGTGTGAATGACTTTTTGGCTGAGCAAACAGTGGAAGTTGCAACATGGACAATGGAGTCCGAATGGTGTTAATAGCCTTAGTGCTAGGTGATAAAGAGTTAATAACTGTTGTAATAGATCTGTAATGGCAGACAGAAAAAGGAACAATGAAGGGAAACGTCCAGGTGTTAGGAAGAAGGGCTGAAACAATCAGTGCTTTGGTGGGAACGTGCCATTGCTATTGTGTGGTATCAGAGATGTTACAGCTTCAGAATAAGTCAATTATCTCTGGAGTTAACTGGTGATTAGCCTGACAATGAGCTTGGCTATCTCCTGAGCTACTTTGCAGCACATGTGTTCAGCCAGTAAATTTCCTTTGCCCCACATGGCCTTACAATCACATCAGGATCCATTTTATATTAATGCCAATTAATATGTTTTGCCAATTAAACTATATCAAATCTGGGGAGTGTGCGGGCTAGTAACAGCACTAACCAGAGCCGATTTTGTTTAACTTCCAGGATCAGACAGGATCTGATAATAGTCAGAGAGCCATTGTGGGGTAGTGGTTTGAGTGTTGGACTATAAGTCTGAAGACCAGGGTTTGAATCCCCTCAGCCACCGGAACCCATTAGATGGCCTTGGGCAAGTCACAGTCTCTCTCAGAGAAATGCAAAGGCAAACCCTCTTTGAACAAATTTTGTCAAGAAAACCCCCTGATAGGTTAACTGTAGTGTCTCCATAAGCTGGAAACAAATTGAGAGTGCACAACAACAAGAAAAGCCATTCTTGGTCAGATGAAAGTCCTGTTTAGTCCAGTCTTCTGTTCATATTGTTGCATATGAAAAACCCCCAAGCAGGATATGAATACAACACACCTTGCCCTTCATGGTCTCTAGCAATACATACACACAAGAATACTGTCTGTGTTATTGAAGGGATGGGGGACTATAAATTGATAGTGACTCCTGAAGCTCTCAAACTGGGTAGCTGTTACTACATCATTACTACATCTTGTGGCAGCAAATTCCATTGTTTGAAAAGAAGAATCTGTACTTCCTTTTATCTTTCCTGAATTTCCCACCATTTCCTTTATATTCAAATATTTATACCCCATTCTGTGTCATACGATGTCAGGATGATATTCAAACAAAATCAATATCAAAGCATTTTAAAAAGGTTAAAACAGCAACGTAAGGGCTATTGGCCAAAAAGAACAAGTTAAAACTATAAACCTACACGGATTTCAGGCAATATAAATCTTTGCTAAAAAGCCACATTTCAGTGTGGTGCTGGAATGATAACCAGCAACAGAGAAGACACTTATCCATGTCCTCATATAGTGTTTTGCTTCCAGTGCTGGGACAGAGAGAAGAGGCTTTTCAGTGCTCAAACAGGCTTAAAGAGGAAGAGATATTCTTTCAGGTATCAAGGTCTAAGACCATTTAGGGCTTTAAATGTTACCAATAGCAACTTAAATTCCAATGAGAAGCATATTGGCAGTCAGTGCAATTCCTTTAAAATCAGAATTGTGAGGGTGTTCTTTTCAGCAGCTAAGGCCATTTCCGCATGGTGTAGCGATCCCGGGTTAGGGACGCAATGGCAGTGTCCATGGGTTGTGCTTTCACACAATGTCATTGTGATTCTGCTGCCCTCCTGCCATCACCCATAGTGATTGCGGGACACTTGCTTAAAATAAATCCATTAAGCACCCACAATTGTGCAATGCCGTCATCCTTCCCAGCCATGTGGAAGGGCATGAAGCCCAATGGAGGCACTTCCTTCTCCAGCACAGCATGAGAAACAGCCCAGCTGCATTGTGAAAGGCAGGTGAGTGTTGCTCGCACTCCCTTCCACAGGAAGCCAGCTGGGTGCAGAGGGGAGCATTCCTGTTATACTCCCTTCCTGACAAAGGTGCTGCCAGGATCACAAGAGCAGGACAATGGGATCAGGGAAGGTGTGGAAATGACCTTAGATACTGCATATTTCACTGGTTGTAGCCTCTGTATCCTCTTCAAGGGCAGCTCCATACAAAGTGCATTCTAGTAGTCCAGTAGAAAAGTTATCAGTGCATGAACGATTCTGGTTGAATTCTCCTTGTCCAGGAAAGAACAGAGCTGGCAAGCCAGCCATGGTTGATGCCAGGCACTGTTAGCTACAGAGAGCACCTAGGCCTTCAAGTGACAGCAACAAATCCAATAATCTCAAGTTATCCACTTGCTTCTTTGGGTGAATGTATCCGAGGCAGTTTGCTTACTTAGTTCCAAGAAACCATCAGTCCATAGAACCTCCTTGTCATTGGGTTTCAGCTTTATTGGCCGTTATCCTGATCATTACAGCATCCGAGTACTATATAACCCCAGCTGATTCTGATGGCAAGGAGAAGGAAACCTGAGTGTAATCTGTGCATTGATGGCACCCATGACAACAACAACAACTTCACTCAATGGATTCATACAGATATTAAACACCATGGGGAATAGAATGCAACCTTATGACACATTGCAATTTAATAGCTATGGAGCTAACATCAGCCCCTCAGTGACATTCTCTGAAAGTGGATCAGTAGATACAATGTCTCCTACTTCTACCCTGTAAACCAGTTCAAAAATACCATGGTCAATGTATTGAAAACCAGGAGGATCAACAGGGCAGCAATCCTTCCTGCCGTGTTTCACCCAAAGCAAGTAATTTGTTAGGACAAACAAGACTATTTTCATGCCACAACCTAGCCTGAAACTAGGACGAAATGTGTCCATATAATCTGTCTCTTCCACAATTGTCTGAAGTTGTCCAGCCACTGCATGCTCAAACGTCTTGTCCAAAAAGAAGATACTGGTCACAGAGCAGCAATTCTTGCATACAGTAGGCCCTTGGTAGTGTTTGGTTCCAGGACCACCCGTGGATACCGAAATTCATGGATGCTCAAGTCTAATTATTTACAGTGGTCTAGTAAAATGGTGTCTCTTATATAAAATGAGAAAATGAAAGTTTGCTTTTTGGATTTTTTTCTTTTTTTGGACTATTTTCAAGCCATGATTGATTGAATTTATGGATATGGAAGCTGTGGATATGGAGGGCCAACTGTACTTCCAAGTCCAGTGAGGTCTACTTCAGGAGGGGTTGCACTACAGCCTATTTCAAAATGGCAAGCCCTTTTAGCTGACATAAAATGGCATTTACCACCACCTCTGGAACATCCAAGCAATCTACTTGTACTGGAGTTTATCAATCAACAAGGACAAGAGTCAAGTTTACATGTTAGAAAAGAATGAATTAAGCAGCCATCAGGGGCCCCTTGGAAAAAAGTAGGAAAAGAAGAAGACCACATTATAGGTGAACATTACATTATAGACATTACAGTACAGTACATTACATTACATTACATTACAGACTTACAGACTCAATCAAGGAATCCACAGCCCTGAGTCTGCAAGACCTGAGCAGGGTTGTTGATCAAAGGGTAACTTGGAGATCTCTCATTCATATGGTCACCATAAGTTGAAGGAAACTTGAAGGCAGTTAAAAACAACAACAGAATTGATCTGAGTTCACTTCATTTGCAATCAGGCCAGAGTAAGTTCACTAACATTAATCACAACATATAGAGATATAGATGTTTAAAGTACAACATGAAGTGTCTCACAGCGATGACAATGGAGGTCAGCCACTGAAGCAATAACATCCCTACAGGGCTCCAACAATTATTACAGTACCTCTGGCCATTCCATTAAAAGATGTGTTCATTGTGGAACAAACAGCCTTGTATGTAGAAAAGTTATGAGATGTACAGACAGAGAAGACATTTTTAAAACGGCGTTCTCTTCCCTGAGCCATTTTTCAGAACCCTATGTAAGTCTTCCAACATATTCAGCCAGGCTTGCAGCCCAGCAGTACATCTCAAGTACAGACGTTACAAGGGTGTCAGCTAGATGACAAGTGTAAAGGTCAAAGCCTGTGGGAACCAGTTATATTGAAGATCAAAACAGGAGTTGTGCCTTTTGAAGATTTTTGTGTGGGAAGTCCATAATGGTATGGTATCATCAGCTTCCTGCAGTTTACAAACCATGCAAATGAATATTTTATGAAGATGTTCATCTTCTTTGCCATCTAAGAATTCTAACCTTATAAAATTTTCAGATGTTCAGTACACTCTGTATACACTTGTTGCAATGCTTGTTCAAAGATTTTTTTTAAAATAGCCTTCAGAGTATTGACTAACACATAGGAAGAAGCTGGGAGGGGCAAGTGGAGATATGTGCATAGTAATACAGTATTTAAACTGTAAGTACCATCTATTGCATGCATATTTAAAACAGAAGTTTTTTAAAAAAAAATCAAGAAAGAATAGCTATAATAGCACTGCAGACCCGCTTGCTATTAGTTGTAGAAGCCCTCCATCTGGAAGCAACCTGGGACTAAGGGCATGGGTACAGCAACAAATGGAGTGTTTCATGATGGGGGATCTAGTAATTCCTGATAGTTTCCATGAAGAATATAGATACACGCATTTTCCTGTTCATGTGTATACTTTCAGCTATGGAAATATAGCACATAAAAATGTTCTAGGAGGAGTTATTTTGTGGTTGAGAAACCCTGCTACATCCCAAGCTCTGGGCCTAAATCAAGTTTTTAGTCCCAACTGCAGTAGCCCATTGAATCAGTGGGAACTTGGGAAGTCAACACCTATGTAAGTTTTATTGGTTCGGTGTGTTTACTCTAGCTGGGATTAATAACTAGATTTAGGCCCCAGTTTTCTAGTGGTTAGTTTTCCCAGATGGTAAGTGGTACCAGATCCAGGTTATTTGATAAATTGGGTGCCATACCATCCTTTTCTCTCCTTCCTTCCACTCATCTTCCCTTTCCCACCCCAGTCTTTAACACACCCTAGCTTGGGAACTGCCTCCTCATTATGTGATCCCCAAATGCCCAGTATGTGTGTTTTTGTTCATGGAAAGCTATGGGATATGCATTGTAGGCTTAACAAAGCCAGATGAATGATCTAGAAAACATTCTTCTGTTATTGTACAGTGCAAGACTCTTGAACAGGCCTCTGATAATAGCCAAGGAGATAATCAAAGGAATTGTTCCTTCTTTTCTGAGAATAGTTCTGTCTCAGATTGTTGTCCTGTATTTAAATAACAACAACAACAACAACAATAATTTTTTATTTCTTACCCACCTCTCTTTAAGGCTCAGTGCAGTTAAAATATGGTTAAAATACAATTAAAGTTAAAATACAATTAAAAACACATTGTCGATTAAAATACACTAAAACACACAAAGCCATTTAAAATACATCAGTTTAAAATTCATAATTAAAAACAGACTGGGTAAAACTGCTGGAAGAGATAGCTCTTTAGTACTTTTCAAAATTCAGACAGCCTATTTTGCTGTCAAATCTCTTCTGGCAGATCATTCCACAGTCTAGGGTGGCCAACAGAAAGGTCCCTTGGGTGGCTGTTGCCAGTCTAGTCCTGGCTGGTTTAAGTAAATGGCCCCCCAGAGGACCTGAGTATATGAGGTGGATTGTATAGGAGGAGGCAATCCTGAAGGTAACTTGGACCTAAACCACACAGGGCTTTAAAGGTAATAATCAACACTTTGCCTGGAAACTAAATGGCAGCCAGTGGTGCAATTTTAATATTGGTGTGATATGCTCACTCCTCACGTGTACCTGTAATCAATCTGGCTGCTATATTTTGGACCAGTTGGAGTTTCTGAACTTGGTACAAAGGTTGCCGAATGTAGAGCACATTGCAGAAGTCCAATCTTGAGGTTACCAGCATGTGCACTACTATCTTTAGGTCTTCCAATTCTAGGAAGGGCACAGTTGGCTTATCAGCCGAAGCTGATAATAAGCACTCCTAACGGTCACATCTATCTGAGCTGACTTTTGGGACTCTTATGTTTCAGTAAAATGCACCAATATATGTAATGAGTAACAGTTGGCACTATTTACTTCAGGAACAGAATTTAAGAGCTATTTTGGGGTCTCTGACAGAAAATTTGGCATTCTTGGTGATACAGAGCTCAGTGGGACTTGCTTATGAGGGAACAGTAGATTCAGGCTGCCAATTTAATAATGCAATGAGACAAACCAATTGGGATTATAAATTACCTCTCCACATGAGTGGACACATCCTGAAACTGTAGTGGGCATGACCCTGGGAACACCTTGATATTGAAAGGTGGCCATTAATCTACTGGACTGGAATGAACATTAATCAGGTTGGCCAAGGAGGAATGATTCTAAGAAAAAGAATATGCTTTGTTTTCTTCCATATTACCTTCTATTACTTGGCACCTTCCAGATGTACTGTATGCCACAGTCCATTGTAGCCGATGCTTAGAATAATATAGGTTGTAATCTAGCACATCTGGACAGTACCAGATTGGGGAAGGTTGACCTAAATCTTCAACACAGATGAGATAAGATATCCACATGGGTAAGCAAACAGTGTTACTCTGCTGGAAAAACCCTATCCCGGGGTCTACAATTTGATATTAAATCTGATTCCATGTGCATGAGAGGTCGCTCAGATGCAGACGTAGGCAGCCACGGTCAAACGACCGAAAACCAGGTCAGGCCAGTAAATCCCCAGTCACGTAGCTCCAGGAGACCTCAAGAGGTGTAAACCCACAATAAACAAAGGGTCCTCAGCCCCGAGAAGCTGACTTGAGGGGATTAGCATGTTCACTCCAAGTTGAGCAAACATCCTATCAAGCTAGGACTGTTTACACGAAGTCACACCACAACCAAATGCAGTTGAAGATCCTAAGACTTTGGCAAACTCTGTAATCTCATCACGCAAAGGAAGTTACCATTGTAGAGCTTCGTTCTCACTCCAACACCCATTGTTCTCCCCGGGAAAGGATTAGTCCTTCAGGTACTTTTTCCCCTACAAATAGTCCCGGTTTTTGAGCATTACTTCAGATCGCTCCCAGTCATCCCAGCAGACCATTGCTCCATCCGTTGAGTAATCCCCTCAGCCCTCTCCGTGCTGAGTCCCACTCCTCCACTGCTTTCCCAGACCATGGACTTCAGGAAAAGGTGCAGTATTACCCCAGCTACACCTCTTCAATATTCCCCTATCCAGTTTCCTCTCTTTTTGCTTCTTAATAGGTTTTGGGTGTGTATGTGCGTGATTGTGTTGGTGCGTAAGACTCTTACTCAATAAAATCACTTACTGGACATTTTCATTTGGTTTTTGGCTTGGTCTGAGCCCATAAAAACTGGGTAAAAAGACCCCGCTAGGTTACCCCACCTCTTGCATTGTTGTTGCATTGTTGCATTGCACCTCTTGCTCGTGCTCTGGCTAGTTTCCATTCCCTATCACGTGGAGCACAGTGGGGTGTCCCCCAAGGGACCCCAGAACTCGGGGTAACAACAGCCTCTGTTGTCAGTTCTGTCTTCTGAAATTTAAAAACAACAGCAACAACAAAAACCAGCCTCCAACTACTGTAGCCTCAGCAAGGCACCAGTAGTCAGTAATCTGTTTAGACTGAAACTATGAAAGAGAAATTGTGGGTGATGAGATGTGGGAGCTCTCTGGGTATTTAGAATTCTACTTGCCTCCAGTGAATAGCACTCACTGAAAATGCTTTGCTATGCCCACTTGATATTTACAATTCTTCCTGATTAGAATATATTTTAAATGTAGCATGTGCTTTGAATATATTCACTTGCACAAGAGATTTCTGCAGTCAAAGCCCACCTCTGAATCTGCCCTCAAAGGGTTTTGGTAGCAAATATTTGAAAAAGGAAAAATAATTGGCTTTTAAAAAAAATACTGAATTTGAATGTTAATTCTGGTTTTTGGTGTCCAAGCCTTGAAAGCAATATTTAAAGCCTTTATTCTAGTGTCAGGATACTATGCTGCACTGGCACAACCAGGAAATACGGGGGTGGGGAGAGTGTTCTTATTTCAATGAAACATTTTGCACTGAAAATGGGAACCACAGTGCAAATTCTCCACTCCCAACCAAAGCCATGCATTAAGAGAAGTTTGTATTTACAACAGGTAATCATTCTTTCTCATGTCTAATTTTCTAACGGCAATATGTTCAGCTGGTGTGCGGTACTGGTTTGAGTATTGGGTTATAACCTTGGAGACCAGGGTTCAATTCCCCCCTCAGCTGTGCAAACACACTGGATGAACTTGGGCACATCTCACAGGCCATTTCCGCACTAGACTGTTATAGCGCTATTATTCCACTTGCAACATCCTATGGAATCCTGGGGTTTGCAGTTTCGGGAGGGGGCGCCTGGCCCCTCCCGAAACTGCAAACCCCAGGATTCCATAGGATGTTGCAAGTGGAATAATAGCGCTATAACAGTCTAGTGCGGAAATGGCCACATTCTCAACCCCCAGAAACCCCATGAGAGGTTCACTTTAAGAGGCCACCATAAGTTAGAAAACAACTTGAAATCACACAACAACAACAACAACAAAAATATGTTTAGCTCAACTATTATTCGCAGTCTAGGCAAGAAAAACCTTCTTTAGTCTTTGCATTGTAACACCAGAGGCAAACATTGAATTCTATTGAGCTAGACATTGAGAAGTATTTGCTTATTTGTTTGAAGAAAAGGCCAAAATTAGGGGTGCCAAGAAGACAAACCACTTTGCATACGTGGAGGCCATTTCCACTTTCCTCTTCATGAAAGAGCTGTAGCATGGACCAGTGCAGGTTCAATTACTTAGATACTGGCAATTCTCCAAAAGGAAGACATTCATTCCTAATGGGGCAATCTTTGCTAACATCTCTTTACATGCTCTTTTTTATGATGCATGAAGACAGGTGGCCCTCTCAGAAGTAAATGAGCTGGTGTCCAATGCCATCCACATATAATCATGCAGTTGCCATGTTTATTGAGGAACTGCTTGTCATGCATAACAAAATTCCTCTTTCCCTTTTTTTTTTCCCCCACAGTGCAAGATTACTTGAATTACATGTAGTTTGTAACTAACAACCTAAATTGCATTTCAAAAATCTTAATAGAGGGAAGGAAATTCACACATCAATGCCAGTTACATGTGATGGCTGGAGAGATAACCTCAGATGAACTCTATTTTTCTCCATAGCTGCTGACAAAGCACAGCTTTTAAGAATCAATATGAAGGACTAACTTATTATTAGTTTTCACTGAGAAGTTTGGAACACTGATGTAATTGTTGGACAGTTGGTAGCAATAAATTAATGGAAGCAATGAATCTAATTAAAAGGCTATCTAGCAGAAATGGCCATTAGAGAAACTCAGAACGGAAGGAAAAGCAGCTTTTCCTCTGTGATATAAAAAGAATAACAACTGTAGTTGCAAGAAAAGGAAAGGAAATGCACCATGAAAAACTTACTTTTTGGACCACTTCTCCCAGAATCCTCTAGCCAGTGCATTACCCCAAATGGGAGTTTCACATGTATATCGGAGAAAGTTAGCTTTGTCCTTGAAGTAGATATTTGCTTTTAATTATAAGTTTTATGTAAACATATGCTTTATGGTTTCAGTATCGAGTTGTCTTTTGTGAATCTAATAGGAAGGGTAGCTTAAGCATTTAGCAATTACATGGAAAGGTGGAAAATATTTTATTTGGTCTGTATATCAACAAGACTGCTTTAGTTTATCTCAAACTCAGTCTTAAATACATATACCTAGTATCAAGTCCAAGCAGTTTTATCACAATAGGTGGATGTAGGGCCGCACTTCTCTTGCAATCTTCTGGAATAATGTTGCAGGCTAACAAAGAGAAAATATCTCTTGAATCTCTATCTCTCTATTTACCTGGTCCTTAGGTTACTTCAGAGCCCTTTATCTCCACTCCAAGTAGCACAAGACACTGAAGAACTGAAAGCTCACAACAGACTATGAGATTCCTTTCCTGTACCAGCCAGCTGGTGGGATCAGGTGTCCTGATATATTCTGCACTGTGCAGCACCCTTAATCTCTGGAACAGTAAAATTTGAGTCATTGTAATTTCATAAGTGTAAACAACAGCAATGAAAATTATATATAATATAATGTAACATATACCACAAACCCCTTCTTACTGTCTAAGATGGGCCCATGTAGATGGGCAGAATATATCATAACTCTCTGCCCATGCCATTGAATTAGGTTGCCATCTGGTCCTCAGGAAAACAGCACCCCTAGCAAAGGCATGCTTCCTAACTGAGGGTATTGCTTGCTTCGCAAGGGAATGGGTTCAGAAGCAGGTAGTGAATACCTCTTTCTATCCCACCTGTAAAGTGAGATACACACTGGCATAATCCCAGTGTTTGTCACTAACAAAATTCTGACTTATGTATTTTGACAGCTGTTCTTACACTGCAATCTTATATCCATTGTGAAGTAAGCGAAGCATCAAAAGTCTTTTTACAGTAATCAGGACATAAAGGAATTCAGTAATATCTTGGAGACTGACTAGGGAAAAAAAACATTTAGTCTCCATCAAATGCTACTGAGTTCTTGTATCTCTTTTTTATGCTAACACAGACTAACATGGTATCTCTTTGAATTCTGCTTTCTGCTAGCTAGAATTCCCTGGTACATAGTAGTTAGTAGCAGTTGCATTTAAAATAATAATTTTCTTGTTATTAAAGAGTTACTAAAACAGTTGCTTTTTAGTTATTCAAAAGCAACAACACCAGTATGCTACAATGTACTTCAATGAAACATAGCACAGTACTGAGGCAACACACTGCCTATAATGATAAAATTAAAAATTGCAACTCGAGCTACATTGCAAAATGAATGAAATTTTCCCTCATTAAGTCACCATCATAATGGATATTCAATATGCCTTAGTTGTGGGGGGGAAAAAATCTAACAGTAAGTAACTTGTTACATATCCTAAAGGCAACAGATCTTGTCTGATCTTGGAAGCTAAGTAAGGTCAGCCCTGGTTAGTATGGGATGGGAGACCATCAGTGAATACCAGGTGTTGTAGGCTATATTTCAGAGAAAGGAACTGGCAAAATCGTCTTTGAGGATTTCTTGCCTATGAAAACCCTATGAAATTAATGGGTTCACCATAAGTAGACAGGTGGCATGAAGGCACATATACAATTCCCAGTTTTGAAAGTAAGTTCAGTGGGATTAACTCCCACATCAGTGCACTGCAGGCAGCTTAAAGTTCTTACGTTTTATTAGGCAACTTGTATTCCCTCTGCATTTCCTGATAGGACATGCCAACAGAGCTTTTCCAATTAATAAGCAGCTATGATACTTTACTAGGAACAAATATGTAAGGAGGCACTGTTTTGTCTTTAGAGCATGAATACCTTAAACTGTTGCAGTGGCAAGAATGTGAGGAAATCCAGTTGTCAATAGGGGCTTGTTTTCCTTTCATGGTTCAGGACAAAAGACATCTGCAACGACAATAGTTGGGAAGAAGCTGGAGATGCTCAAGAAAAGCCTGTTTGTCCCTTTATATATGGCAGCCAGTTGGGCCAACTCCATCTCTTGCAGGAAGCCCATCTGGGTAAAGGGAATAGCTTGTGCCAGGTCAACACAACTTTGATTTATCAGCCATGTCAATGAGACTCATGAAAGTTACAGCTGCATGGGCAGCAGCTTTGATATGAGTGCACCTGCTGTCCCTTAAAACTCGTTCAGTTTTGGGATTTGCATGCTCCCATCTGTCAGAATGTTCCCCTTTCCTTTCTGTTGCTGGCAGAAACATGAATGAATATAAGGCAAGATCTAACGTTCAAATCAATCATGGTTGGTTCCTTCTTCCGGGGCAGCCTTTCTGTCAGCATGTATGGAATGAATAGAGTTGGTGAGAATAAACGTAGATCCTAATACAGCCTTTGACTTTTTTTCCATTAAAGCTGAAGTAGCAGTTTTCCCCATTAGCGGGATAAAACAGCTTTTTTAAAAAAAATGCTACAATTTAGGCGGCCAGGCTAAGCAACTACACCACAAAATGTCACTTTAGCTACTATGGTAGGAGCCCCTCTGCTGTGCAATAAGCTTCTGGAGAAGAGAGGAGAGGAGAAATTCCATGAAACGAATAATGTTCCAGTAAACAACATTTTTAAAATATTAATACTATTACTTGTATGAACAAGAACGTGCTTAAGCATTTATATGCTCTATCTTTCCCTCTAAAATATATTTATTAGCCTCTGCAGAACTCTAACAACAGAAAGCCAATTTTAATGGTCTCCCTAAAAACATTTTTAACACTGGTAATCTATATTTTATGACAAAATGAAATGAGCAGTACAACATAACCCAGAAAGTAAAATATGACTGAGTTACAGATTCTTCTTCAGTGTGCTTACACATTGTGTTCATATATTGTGCACACTAGTCAGGCCTCACTTGGAGTACTACACTTCAGTTCTGGGCACCTCATTTTAATAATGATATAGGCAAGATGGAGTAGGTTCAGAGAAGGGCAACAAGGATGACAAAAGGTAAGGAGAACAAAGCATGAGGAAATGTTGAGGAGGGTTGGCAAGTTCAGCCTTGTGAAGAGAAGATTGAAGGGTGACATGATTATACTCTTAAATATTTAAAGGACTGTTACAGAAAGGTGCAGGTTTTTCTTTGCTGCCCCAGTGGACAGGACTGGGTATAATGACATTAGAGGGAACTTTTTGTGAGTAAGAGCTGCTTGACAGTGGAACTAGAGAGGTGGTGGGATCTCTTTCTCTGGACATCTTCAAAAAAAAGCTAAATAACTTCCTACCAGAGATGCTGTAGCTACCCTCAATCTGGGAAACCACTGGTCTAATGTGACTATTTTTTATGTTATGCTTGTTAAGCAGCCATCATTATTGAGCTGACTTGGTTGTTCTTGTTTTTCATTGATGAGGGAAGATTTACATTTCATTTGTGTGCAGTTTTTACTTTGGCATGTGACACATATTTTTGATAAAATAGTTTAGGTTTTAGGTTTCTGCAACTGGTAGGGTTGTCTTTAAGGAAAAAGAAGGCACAGATGTATGTATTTGCAGCTATAGGTTGAGGAATCAGCTGTGTTATGCTAACATCTACTCTTACATCATTTCAGCATAGAGCATATATCTACCACGTGTGACAGATAATAATGCTGTGATTGAGGAGCAACTGATTGTGCAGGGGGCCAAGCCAGTGAGTGAGCACGTCAACCTGCAAACATCCCCTGCACTGGAAGGACAAACAGAGACTGAGTTGCCCCAGCCAGCTCATGATGGAGAGGGAACCAGCAGTGATGCAGAGGAGTTGCAGCCAGCTGTGCCCATCAGCCCTTAATCACTCAGAAGGCTGAAATGGACTGCTGAGAGGGAGGCTGCTTGGACTAGGCTGAGGAAACAATAATGAGCAGCACCTGCTCACAGGGGCTATTTAAGTTTGCCGGCATGGCTGTTCCTTGCTTGCAGCAAATTATTAGCAAGCCCTCACAACCTTTGTCTCTCCTACTCCCTGAAGCCCTCTGGATGGATCTCTGCCTCCTGAACCTTTGGACTGGAGCTTGACCTGGCTCGGCTTGTGTTTTCCTGGTGTTTGGCATATTTGGACTCCCCAAGTGTTCCTGACCTCTCTCCTCCCTTGCTGGCTGCAGCCTGGCAAGGAGAGATTCTGGACACCATGGGAGCGTACACTATACTATACTTGCATTGAACAGCCCCTGTAGTTGAAAACCAACCTAGCACAATGTATGTGGATCAATGGTCAATGTGCATGCCTGACAATCCACTGTATAATCACAATACACACTGCACACTGACAATGCACAGTGATAATGCTCATTCACCCACCAATCTGTGTATTTTTATCTGCTATCACATGTACAATGGGTCTGACATGCATACTCTGCTTGCACTACCATCAGCTGGATATGAACACTGCACATTGTCAAAAAAAAATCACTCCACATGCATAGAACAACTTGTACACTATGTCAGTGATACTAACAGTATTATTTTTTTTAAAAAGGCAGTAACTCTGATATATTGTACCCAGAAGATTTCATTTCAGACTGACAGATCGTAAATGAATTCATCATGCAGCCTACATCTAATATATGAAAGTCAACGTTTGTCTGTTTGTCTGTGTCAGGCAAAGACCTCATATGATTGGCTGCCTAAGAAGATTCTATGGAATCCTGGGGTTTGCAATTTAGGGAGGGGCCTTTAGAATTCTTAGCCAGAGAGCTCTTGGGCCTCAGTCAACCATTCCTGTCTTGAAAAGGTCAGTTGCTTTGGAGATGAGGCCTAGCAGCAAGGAGGAGGGCAGTGTATTCCCTCAGGAACCCAACCTCTGTATGTTAATAACTGTAAATACAGATTGAATTGGTGAATATGGGGAAAAGTTACACGTACTGGACAAGACAGTTTGGAGAATTACAGACACAGGATCTCAAATCTTTCTAACAAGTATTACCAATGAGAAAATAAAATCTTAGGCAATACCGGGTATATATGCTAATTCTATATGCAGCAGAAGCTGCCTTAACTACAATTAAAGTGCTATACTATTTATACACATGGAAGGGAGTAGCAATCCTGTGATTTATGGGCCACCTGCAACCTGAAGAGGCCACTGGCATGGCCCAACATGTGGAGTGGTGGTGGTGATTTGGATGTGGTATCACATCCAAGTTACCTGTGCCTGTTCAGGTAGGAACATTCTTAGGTAGCTAAATCAATGGTACACTCAAAAAATCCTTAATCTGAAAGGTCTGAGTTCCCAACACCAGGTTCACAAATAGTCAGCAAGGGTGATTTAATCTTTACAAAAAACACTTCCTAGATAACAATACCATACTGATGTCATATCAGGCACCCAGTTACATACAAATCTAGGGCTTCTCCAGATGGGGCAAATGTATCAGGAGGTTGCAGTATTTCTTCTTGTAGTTCTCAGGGTTTTAGAACAAAAAAATTCAAGAGATGTTTCTATGGTCCCAAACTATTTTCTGGCAATTCCCAGCACTAGCTGCAACATTTTACTTCCAGCCTTGAATGGGTTTCTTTTAAATTCCAAGAATATTGGAACAAAAAGGTCTTCTTCTTTCTTATTTAAAAAAAATTCTTAGAGTTTTAGTACCTTAGTAAAATAACACTTGTGCATGATAACTGTATGATATATTAGGAAGAGGAGGAGAAAGGAGAAGGAAGGAAGATAAAATTTGCCCTTCAAACAGCAGGATTACCTTAGCAAACTGGCTCCTTAAAAAACAACAACACACCTTTGAAGAAACCTTGTGCATATCTGAGAAATTCCTACAAAGCCTCCCCATGCAATGGAACAAGTAGACACAGAGACAACAGCAATAGACAAAACCCAACAAAACCCAAAACCCCATGCTTGTTTAGACCAGTCTGGAAGAGCCTTTTGACACATTCATCTTGACCTACCCATCCAGGCTGGTGCCTTTTTCCAGAACCAGTGTAGTATTTTTATGAATCAACCTGGAATTTAGTGGCTGTACCATTAAATCTGATTGTTAGAGACTGTGAGCAGCCTATTTAATGGTCAGAAAATAGTTCTGTTGATCACAATTTTTTTTTAACTATTCCCTGTCTGTCAGTGGAACTGTTTATCTTTTTTTGTGGATTGTAAGTGCCACCTCCCAGGACTGACTATGGGCCTTTCCTCACTACACTGCTATAGTGCTATTATTCCACTTTCAACATCCTGTGGAATTCTGGGGTTTGAAGTTTACTGAGGTCAAAGAGCAGTCTGGCTGAGCATTCTAAATGCCCTTCCTTAAACTGCAAACCCTGGGATTCCATGGGATGTTGAAAGAGGAATAATAGCACTATAACAGTGTAGTGTGGAAAGGCCCTAAATCTACTTGGTTTTCCTAGGTTTAATATTGGCCTCCTAGAGTTGTTGATTAGCCCCAGCAGAGAAAAGGGCCTGAAATGTTCCAGACAACCTGCTTAGCCACCAGATTACCCTAATCATTTGATGCTAATTTGTGGTGATTTTAATGCCAGAATGGGCAATGATTACCCCACGATGGGAAAAGTCTTAGGGTTTGATGTGGGAGAAATCTCAACTGTGCCTCGATCATCACAGGATAAATAAATTAATAAGAATGGTCAGGCCCTGATCACCCTAATTTTCAAATTCAGCTTTATCTGCCTTAATGGTACTTATTTAGACCACTCAAACGGGTATTTTACATATTTAACTGACAAAGGTGCAAGTGTAGTTGATTATATTATAGGGTCAGATACAACCATTCTCTATGTGCAGGCACTGTAAATTGAGGATAGAGCTGAAAGTGATCGTTGTCCACTCAGGTTGACCCTCAAACTCCAAGTGACTCATCCTGGGGTTCTGACAGATCTTAAAGTGCCTGATCAGGTGGAAGGTGAAAAACGGCTAAAATGGTCTCTCACAGTTGACACCAACATTAGACAGATGCTAGGAACAGAAAAGCTTCAAGAGCTATGCCAGCATGCTCTTGCGGGGTCTCATAACATTAGAGAGGTTTATCAAGACATAACTGACAGTCTTAGGCCTTATGTGGTTACTACCATTTCAGGTAGAACCTCTGTGGTCTCTCACTCCTGGTTTGATAGAGAATGTAAATCCAAGAAAAAGGAGCTGAGTAAATTCACAAGGCAGGTGAGACATATAGGCACAAATGATGCAATTTCTTACTTAAAACAACAACAGAGAGAATATAAAACCTTGCTTCCTGGGGGCAAAAAGAAGGCCTACTTCGTTAACAATGGGAAATCTTTGGGTCTGGCCCTGACTGAAGGCAATGAAACCAAATTATGGAATTTGTTGCAGAGAGGCGTTTACAATAAGACATAAGAGCGTTCCTCAATTACATTTGAGGTTTGGGTTGCTCATTTTAGGCATGTTTTCAGAAGTGATTTAACCATATCGCACATTACAATCCAGACCCCTGATAAATTGCCTGAATGGCCACCTGTCTCTCTTGCTGAAATTAAAAATCTGATTTCTACTCTCCGGAGTGGCAAGGCTCCTGGAGAAGATATGATTCCCTCAAGGTGTTTAGAATAGACATTGAGCGGTGGTCACCTATTCTTGAAAAATTGTTCACATATATCAACTTAACTGGTAACTTTCCTTCAGGGTGGCAATCAAGCATTGTTGTGACAATTTTCAAGAAAGGGGAGGCATCCAATCCCACAAACTATAGGCCCATCAGTCTGTTGGATGTGGCCTCCAAACTCTACACACAGTATTTCTTGAACAAGCTGCTTGAATGGGATAATAATCACTCTATTATCCATGAGGAACAAGCAGGTTTTAAGAGAGGTAGAAGTACCCTGGATCACGCTTTTATACTGCAGCACCTTGTACATAAAATCATTAATGGTTCAAATAAGTTTATTTACGCAGCTTTTGCGGACTTCTCATCAGCATTTGCCCTGATAGATAGGCAATGTTTATGGTATAAACTGGCAAAAATTAATATTGATAAAAGATTGTTGTGGCTTATCCAGCTGTTACACCAAGATAATTCTCTGCAGGTGAGAACAGGTTTAAATGGTGCTTTAACACAATCTGTTCACATTAACCGGGGTGTGAAACAAGGTTGTATTTTAGCACCCTTTTTATTTAACTTTTATGTTAATAATTTGATACCAGAAACGACCTCCCCAACATTCTCCCCCCCCCCAGCTATTGGCAATCACAAGATTTCAGTCTTGCTTTATGCTGATGACCTGATCTTGCTATCCTTGAATAAAATCGGTCTCAGAAGGATGCTAGCCAAATTTGGGAGGCTATGCAAAGAGGAACAGCTAACTGTCAATTATACAATAACCAAGATTATGGTATTTGGGAAGAGATCCCCTAAGTGCATATGGACACTTGATGGACATCACCTAGAACAGGTGCACTCATTTAAATACCTGGGGTTGTACTTTGATGAGCAACTTTCCTGGAAACAGCATTAGAAGCCACTAAAACCTCAAGTATTAGATCTATTGGGCAACTCAAAAGTGTTTTTTATTCTGGGGGGGACAGTTAATAAATCCTAAAATTATTACTAAAATTACAGCTAAAATTATTGCAGAAATGTTGTATGGAGCTGAAATTTGGGGAAAAGATCCCAAGCCTGATTTGGAAATTGTGCAAAATAAATGCATGAGGCAGATTCTGGGACTGCCTCTTGGGGTTCCAGAGGCCCACCTTAGGGCTGAGTTGGGCTTACCCTCAGTTGCAGCTAGAATTGACCTGTCTTTCTTAAGATCCTGGCACAGATTAAATGGATTTGAGAATAACTCCCTCAGCAAACTTAGTTGGTTAGAGGAACAGAGGTCTGGAGGTTGGGCACAATTGCTCCAAGATAAGCTAAAGACCTACAACCTTAAAACAGAGAATTATTTAAGACTCAGTCCTCAAGATCTTAAAAACTGGATCTTTAATCAGGATGCCAGGCAAGACAGAGCATCCATTGTTGGCGCAAAATTCTCCATCTGATACCCACAGATTCAGATTAATCATGCAAAGCCTCAGTACTTTGAAACCTTGACCTTATTTCAGCTCCGAAGAGCTTTTACGGAACTTAGATTTCAGCAGACGCCTTCTGCATATCTTGAAGGGAGATACCAAGGTTCTCCAGTCATAGATAGAAAATGTGTATTTGGCTGTAACCAGATCAAGGACATAACTTATTACTTGATGTTCTGCCCCCTCTACTCTGGCCCTAGACAAAGATTTCTGTCTACCATTATTCAATTTTTTGCTGACTGTACATCCCAGAAAATAGTTACAGCACTGTTATCTGACATGTTGCCATTTGTAACATACTTAGTAGCTCGGTTTGCATTGGCAGCCAGTAAATTGTGGGCTCGTTTCACAAAGGAACATACTGTAACATAATGCACTTTAATTTTATACTTCATGTTTTTACACCTTTTAGCCAATTTGTAGGGGCTATTATATTGGATTAAACTTGTATATAAACCTTAATAAGTTTATTTTTAATCAGATCACAGTAGTTGTAGTAGTTGTTAATATGGTTTAAATGGATAAACGGTTTTAAAGTTATATGTATCTTTCAATAACCCATTTTTAATTGTATTAATCTATTTTAATTTTAGTCACATTTTATTCTAAGCATTGTAAAGGCCATTGGCTATATACAATAAAACTACAGTAACAACATTCAGTAAACTCAACTGACAGGTGGGAAAAACATTTTGTCCAAGACATCTAACTTTAGAACTTTAGACATCTAGCATAAAAAATAATTATTTTACCAAAACAATGACTAGATGGTTGTATGAATTAGTAATATTCTGCTGAGAAGAGCTCAGAAATAGATTAGAAGTAACAATGGGAACCTGAGCTTGCAAGTGACTAGTTACAAGTCATGTTGTTACTTTGTAACTAATTACTTTTAAGGGTAATGACAGAATAACAGTTACATTTTAAAAGCAAGGTAATAAATAAAAGCAGCATTATTTTGTTGATGTAATGGTAACAGTTTTAACTTAATACCAAAAGTTACCTTTAAGGGTATTTTAAAAGACATTTAAGAGAAAATTTTCAAGTTTTATGCCATTTTCTTATCAATCCCAGGATCCTCCCCACCCAAAAAGGTATCAGAAATTAATGGAAACATAATGAACAGGGCAACTAGTAATAATATGAATTAATGTTTTCATCATGCTAAAGAGTAACAAGAATGAGTGAGTGGCTTTTTAACTCTGCAGTGAATAATGGGGAAAATTACTTTTGAAAATTAACTTTCCAAGCACTCCTATTTTTTTTTTCTTTTGGCTGATCATGTTCTGATCAATGAATGTGTCCCTGAGACAGACAGGAGAGTACCTGCCAAAAAGAATTTCTAGCAAGAACAGGAACAGGAGACAGGAAGGGAAGAAGAGGTGCCTTTTGTAATTCACAGTGAAAAAGGAAACAAGGATTTATCTCTTCTCCTGTTCTTCAGAGCTGAAGCCAAACAACCTCCAAGCTCTTGGCAGGGGCAGCAGCCGGAAATGCTTGCAGCTGGCTGCAATGAATTGTAGATAGTGCTTTTTTCCTGCTCCAAGCACAACATTTCACTCCTGCAACATTCCAGTCCAATGCATGTTTAAGTAAATTTCAGTGGGGCTTAAAACCAAAATATATATGCCTATGGGTCACAGCCTTATATCTGAGAGCAATAAGTATTTCTCTCTCATTTCAATGCTTCTTCTATGCCAATTTATTAAATTCTGTCTCTGCAGTTTTCTGACACTTGCTGTGTCCTACTCAGGATGAGTCACAGTGCTGAAAGCTTTCCCCTAAAAGTACTGTTTTCACAACTGGCAGAACATTAGAATATGATCAGTGAGAAAAGGAACCACAGGGAAACAGTCATTCTTACTTTGCATATCCATAACAAGGAGGTACCTAGGCTGTTTCTTAACATAGAAACACATTCTTGCACACTAGACAGGATATTTAACTGGAAAAGTTCAAACAATTTTGGACTCTTATTGGTTCTGCTAACATACAAATATATGTGATTCAGTGATTAAACTAATGAATGAACATTAAGGAAATCTCAACTCAAATCTTCCATTAGTTCTGTTTTACAGGTTAGAAGACACTGTGGGCATTTTAATAGCTCCCTCTAGTGGCTTCAGTGAGAATGAAAAAGGCAACCCCTATTACACATTTTATTTTTAAAAACATGACACATAAATAGTTCATAATTAATTTTTGCATAGAAAATCTAGCAAAGGATCTGTACCATACATTCTTACTATAGACTCATATTTATATTGGGGAATAAACATTTTCCAGTGATGCCAAGAACTGAAAGTATGACTCAGACTGAATACAATTCATTCACGTACAAGATTTTGTCATAACATAAATGCACTGGAAAATGATTTCACTACGAAAAGTGCATATAGAGATAGCTACTGGGAGACCTGGGCTCAATCTTTGCTCTGCCATGATTTGCCTGGATGCCCCCCTCAACTTTAAACCCCCTTCTGGAGGGGGAAAAACTCCCAAATATAACTATCTTTCTGAGGCCAAAGAAAATATTATAGTAGGAATGGGAAGAGTATTAACAAATATTTGGAAAATGGTCAGAAAATGTATTTCTCAAAAAACCCTGATAAAACCCTGGACTGATGACAATCTTCACAATGTAGTTCTTATTCTGTGCAAAATTTGCATTTGGCTGTTTCCCTCAAAAATTGGTATTTTCTGCAGAGGAAATACCATCTTCTATGTAGAAATTAATATTTCACAAATTTATTAAAAATATGTCTATTTGCCTTCGCATTTTATATTTCATCATGCTAAACAGAAAAAAATTAATTTGATTGTATTTTCGTTAAGATAAAAGCACTTACACTGACAGCTTGGTTACTTTTGAGGCATGTGGATTTTCTGATCTAACTAAAGTGTTAATGGATCAGGCATTTAAGGCAGGAAAGGGGGGAATGAATAATTAGCTTGATCACTGAACACTTCTTTCCCCACATCTTTGATTACCCTTTGAATTCTGTCGCTTTCCCACCCGAGTAGGAGTTGCAGGGCCTGGAACTTCTTCCCTGGTCCTCATGGTGAGGGAGAAGAATCACAAAGTGACTGCATTGCCTTGAAAAGTGTGTATATTTATTTTCCTCATTTGTTAAACCCGGTATTTTATATTTGAAATGGCATACTCTGCATGTCTGTGGCTGATGCTTCATATATCATGCTGAACAACATCCCCAAGGGACGTCCCCTCTTAACATCTCAATGCACCATCTCTCAGTCTCAGGTTTTGGCTCTGAAATCTCTCTGGGCCTAGGACAGTCCTGATCTGGCAACTCTGCACCCAAGGCCTTTTGTAAAACACCGAAAAGCCCAGGGCAGAATGGTCATCTGAATCCTGTATCTCCTTTTATGGGAGCTCAAGAGAGTTGGAAACAATTCAGCCATGCCTATGTAGATGTGGCTCCCTTCCTGTGTGAAACCCACCTCACATATGAGGCCCAGGCAAATGCTCTTTTTGCAGAACATGCTTTCAGGAACAGTGATCTTTCATTTTTATTGTATTTCATAACGTCAGACTTCATTTGTATCAAATCACAAAAGAACCTTCGTGATGCCCAAATAGCACGTATAGTTCTGCACCATTATATCAGCTTACAGGGAAAAAGAAAACAACTATGTGAAGGATTTTTTTAAAAAAAATTTGCACCTACTTCCTATGAACTAATAATCAAGGATATGGCTATTTCTAATGTCTGCATTTAGCTGTATCTCAGAGCTCTTTTGGAACGTTAAGAGAACTGTTCCTTCATTTTGCTCTATGCTATCTATAATTTTCCAAACTGGGTTGTCCACGTAGATAACCTTCTCATTGTGCTATGTTGCCTAGAGCTCCAGGGGAGATTCAAATCACACTGTGCTCACATACACAACATGCTCTGTTATCAAGAGTTAGCTATTTATGTAGACAAGGCAAATAAAAGAAATACTGTGCCTACAGAACAGGCAAGAAATGCCAAGCAGACAAATCAAATGACTTACCCAAGGTCATAGAGAATGTTGTGGCAGAGCAAGGACTGTTTGCATTTGCTAGTGCCCTGGCTAAACTAACAATATTTTGGCAGTGTGGCTAAAATGAAGACTTGACCATAGAACAGGGGGTGGCAATGAATGCCCCCTCATGTTGAATGGCAACTCCCATGAGGCCTCCCCATTCACTATGGCAATGCTGATCAGAACAGCATAGTGTCGCCAGATTTTCAAAACAGCAATAAGGGACAGTTGAAATTCACAACATCCAAGGCTGACAATCAGGAAGGCGATTAACAAGTTTGTGTTCTACCTAAGTGCCAGAGGAAAGTATTGATTTCAAGTTAACTTAGCCATGTATATTTTTGTACAATTAACATTATCCCCATTCATAAATTATATGATACACAAATTTCTGTTTTCATGAAGAGCTCATGCCCCAAACTATAGGATGTTTATTGGCAACATTCAGTCTATATAAAAGGCAAAGCTTTCCAACCAGCAAATAGAGGGGCATCCTTTATAATAAGGGACACCTACCAGCTCTAAAAGTGACAGGCTTTCCAATCCTGAAATAAGGAAAATCCTTTATAACACGGAAAACTGGAAACCCTAGATCAGCAGCTCAACAAAATCTTCAGGGCTATTTGTTTGAGGATATCCAAACTGAAAAAGCTAGAGAAAAAGATGCACACTGCAGCACATTTGTTGCCTTCCTTCAGTCTGAAGAATGGTGCAGTGGATGACCTACTACAACTGTCCATGACCCACCATAGCCAGTTAACCAAGAAGCCCACTTTGGGACTTGATTGCCCCATAAATACTGCTTTCTACTTGCTATCTAGCTAAAGGATGCTGAACACCTTTTTTTTCCCTCTGAGATATGGAAACTGTACAGTAGGATTATTTGCTCTTAATTCGTGAATTTCTTGTCAGTTTCAACCAGAGTAGCTCCATGAAATCACTAAGGGTAACCTATGCATCAAGCGTCTATGCACCAAAGGACTCAGTGGGTCCACTCTAGCTGGACTCAGCAAGAGGATTCAGGGCTCAACATGAACATTTCAGCTGAAGATTTAGAAGTGAGGTTTCAACAGAACTTGCTAGACCTTAATGAGAAATTTGAATTTTAATATTTAATTTAAAACAGGCCTCCTTGTTTTCATTTTTGTACAACAAAATATAGAAAGACCTCAAGTCAGCATACAATATACATGGCTTTTAGCATAAACAGGTCCAGATAAAACATTTAGTATTTCAACAGCGTGGAACTTCTGTAACAAATGAAAGATGTCTGATTATCTTAGCACAAGCTTGACTCGTTCCTCACATTACTCTTTTTTTTTTTTTTTTTTGGTGACTGGTTGACCAGAAATAAGCAGAGGCGTCTATAACTCTGATTTTTCAGGCACTGAATTTTGAAGAAATTGTATTCCTTCAGTGAAATGTAATAGGGAGAAATACCATAATTTCCTTAACATACAGCTTTCAAGAAAATCACCAGTCCCCAGAATGATTTCAGTATATTTCCTTTTCATAATGAACTACAATGGAAGGTCAAACTATTTAGTCACCTATCTGTATGATCTTTCATGTAGTTTTTGTCAAAGCAGAGGATGAATGATGGCGAAGATTGTAAGTGACGTATCTCTACAATTTCCTCAAGTGAGCACCTAAAGCTCTGTCACTGCCCAATGGAAACTGCTATCTCTGTTCCTCATGAGTCAGCAGGAAGTTTTGGTTAAAGAAACAGACTCTTTTCCTTCAAAGTACATTGATCTTTATGCACTTTAAAAAATTAGAAAGAATTCCATGTATGAAGCACTACATAAATTTAGGATCGAACCAAAAAGTCTTTGTTTCACAAAAAGCTTTCGCAGCACAGTAAAACTCTTTCCCTTTCTTACCATTTCAGCATTCTTGAAAAAAAACTGCTTACCTATTAATTGGCATAATTGCTCTATTTTACTCTCTGAATCAATTTTATTTATCAATGATGTCATTGCGTAGCCAACTCTGATAAACAATTCTGTCATAATTGTGCACTTTATTGGCCGCAGTCACATGTGACTATTGCAAAAGGGAAACAGAAGCAGCAGTTAGAAAGAAATAGCATCAAGACAGTTACTGCAGTGTAAGTGAAAGGGTTTTATTTTTGAAAAAACATGAATATTCACGAAGTTGCTGATTTCAACCTGAAAATCAGTACTGGAGAATATTCTGCTCTATATTATACAAATCTGATGTAGCGAAGAATAAAATTGGGAAATATTTAAGTACTATGGGAAGAAGAAATGAAAAATAATGACGCAGATCCAGTGCAACTTAATATAGGCCTCTGCTGATAGTTAAAGTGGTAGTCCAGTAAAGGACCAAACAGAAATATGCTTTGAAATTGCCTTCCTTCACTCAAAGATTGGACAGGTATTGCAACAAGAGCTGCATCTGCAAAAGCTCCACTGAAATGGTAGGGATTAAAGAGAACACTAGAAACATTTTCATAAAGCAGTTCATTTTTTAAAAATGCAACCTACTGTAGTCCATTTCAAAAGCCATGATTTAGCCATGGTTGGAAATATCATAAATAAGGCAGACAGAGGATGCAGTTTAAAATGTGGAAATAAAGCTGAGTTCAAGCCTTTAAAAAGAAAAAGACAAAAGCACAGAACACCAGAAAAAAAATGTCAGCTGTGGTTGGGCTTTTGATAATATTTTCTCATTTTTATCTAGCTTGGCACAAAGTTTTCTGTGGTTGCTGTGGTTGCACACCTCCATACATGAGAGTTTACAAAGAACAGATATGACTGATTCCTATTCCAAGGATTTGATTATCTGAAAAATACATAGATGAGAAAATGAGAAAACAAATGAGAAAAATATATACATATATACCTTTAAAAGGAAGAGCCCTTACTCTGAGATTCATCCCTATCACCCTGATGAGAGGAAAAGAGATGCCAAGCCCTGGGATCTGGCGACCCTTGCTTTGACCTGATTCTGCATGATGGCAAGTTAAAAGGAACAGTCTGGGTGCATTATTTTGTGCCAAATAGCAAGCTTATTAAAATATGACAACTTGGCCTTCCTGCCTCATGCATAGAATAGGTCTCAGCGTGTTGACTGATAGAAGTCTTGTTACTAAGCAAATAACAAGCTAACTGATAGCATTTGAGGCTGGGAGACAGCAGAGTCTCAAATCCAAATATTAAGCAGAGCTGACCTTGCTTAGCTTCCAAGATCAGACGGGCCTCATTTTTGCACTAGACTGTCATAGTGCTATTATTCCACTGTCAACATCCTGGGGAATTCTTTGAGGCCCCTCCCTAAACTGCAAAGCCCAGGATTCCATAGGATGTTGAAAGTGGAATAATAGCACTATAACAGTCTAGTGCGGAAATGGGCAGGATCTGGTCCCTTTACGGTTACCCGTCCCTAAACTAAACCTTATTCCATAGGATAAAATCCCAGCAGGTAAAGTGGAATCATTACACTACAACTGTCTACCATGAAAGGGCCCTTCATATTTTTTGCAGGGGAGGGTGCATATTTTCTATTAAGCTCAGAAGAAATACCAAAGTATTTTGGCACTTAAAGAGCTACAGAAATAAAGCACAAGTGTACATGCTGTAAAGTGAAGAAGGCTGGTATTAGAAGGACTTTTGGATTTTGAGATAACTGAGAATCGGTTTTCTGAGATCCTTCTGTGTTTTCCCTCAGTACTACTTCCATCTCCTCGGGGTTTATGAATAAAAACATGCATTTGTTTGTTAAACTACAAACAAAACCTTATTGAAGGCAAGAGGCATATACTTCTCTTAGAACTTTTATAGCTTCCCTTTCACAGTAGCTGCAATATTAAAAACTGTCACGTAGCTTTAACTTTTTACTCTTTTTTCTCAGGTATGTCAAAGTTCTACCACAGAAAATACCAGGAAATTAGAGCACTGGGATTTAAACTATAGTCATCAAACCTTCAGCCACGAGGGTAAAACTGTATTTCTGCTGACAGATCACTCACAATACTGTGGACAGAAATCCAATTTTAGACTTCTTGTTGTTTTTTAAATTAAAACCCATCTATCAAAAACAACAACAGCACATAGGACAGAGTCTCAGGATAGAAACTGTGTTCTTCAACACTGGAATGGGATTCTGTTAATGCAAAGCTTTTTAGGTCAAGTGTAGGTGGCAGAAACTGCTCTTGTATGATCACAGCACTCATTTTAATAATGTCTAGAGTTCATGACCTCAATAGCTGTAAGCATTTTTAAGATGTGAAAAAAAAATTATGGTCAGCTATATTGGTCAGCTCAAGACTTCTAGTGTCTAGGAGATGGGAGGAGAGAGTCTTCCATAGTTTTCCAACATTCTTTGAAACAACATACTTTGATGGTTGAGTGTCTTAAGAGTTTAGAAGGTAAAGGTAAACCTGGTAAATTCCCTAGGTATGCAGAACTTAGAAAACCAATGGGATGAAATAGTTTCAGTGTTGGACTATGATTCTGGAGACCCAGGTTCAAATCCCCGCTCAGCCATGGAAACCAAGTGGGTGATCTTGGGCAAGTCACACTCTCTCAGTGTCAGACGAAGGCAAAGACAAACCCCCTCTGAACAAATCTTGCCAAGAAAACCCCATGGTAGGTTTGCCTTGGGGTCACCATACATCAGAAATGATTTGAAGGCTCAGAACAGCAGCAACAACAACACCAAAAACAACAATTACAGAAGTTAGGTCTTCAGATTTAAAGAAATCTGGCCCTGGGAGCAATTTACTGGTTAAGAATTACCAGAATGTTGATGACAAAGATAAATAAATTATATAGAAAGTCATCTCATTGTTGAGGGAAGGAACATTTGAGTTTATGTGGAATGTCAAAGGTCAAAACCCCCTAGATTTCACCATTTTCCTTTATGGGCAGCTCTTATGCCTACAGGAAGTAGATGCTGGGCAAACTATGTAACTCTAGCAATGAAGTCTATGGCTGAGGATCTGTGAGCCATAGAATATTGAAGGTGTCTGTTAAGTAGAAATGGAAGGAAATAGAAGGAACTGGGCTGATAGAGTGCCTAACTGATTAGAATAACCAAGAGGCAAGCATGGGGTGCGGGAATGCAAACCAGGAAGTCACAAAGAATATCCCCTCCTTCCTTCCCTTCTGTAATATTGTAATAAAATCCTGTGATTCAGGGTCAACAGCCAACTCCCTCAAGTCCCTTGAGATTATAGGTCATAACAGGGAGCTCAATTCAGAAGTTGGTTGTTTGAATGGGACTTTTAGCCCACCAATCAATGTTGTGTTTCTGTTCTTTTCTCATTGAGAGCAGATGTTTGTAAAGGGGCTTCAATGTGGAACAACTGCTTACATGTAGAGACTGTGATTTGAAGATGAGACAACAGGGACATCCTGATCATCTTGGTGCAGAGATGTTATTAGAGCTTGGGAAAGTTCCTTTTTTTTTGGACATATGACAGTCAAAATCCTCCAGTCAACATGGTCAGTGGCATGGTTCAATTCTGAGAGCTGTACTCTGAAAGAAGCAACTTTTCCATGTTTTGGTCCCCACACTTCAGCAGCCATTCACTCATTAAGTCTTCTTTGCAGATGACTAAAAGTACAGCTTTGTTTCTCATTCACCGTGGTTATTCAAGGAATTTGAAGAAACACACATTATAGGTCGATAGGAGGTGGCCAACCTGTAACTTAAAACCCATTTTTCTCAGCTGCATATGTTCTTCACCAAGCGAATACTGAGTGATGTGTTTAAAAAGCTCTCTGCACACTCCAAGTGGAGCTGCATGATATTTGTCTCCTGCAGTGAGTAGTCTCTAATAAATTAGACACTGATATTGCTTGAAGTACATTGGGACCTGCCATTTGTTTTTGAATGAAAAAAATGTTCCTTGTACCCTCTAGAGAATAGTTTTGTGCTGTGCTTGGCTGTGTAGCTCTAACTTCTTCTGTTGTGGCTTGCTTCCAATAGCAAGATGAAACAAGACAAGGCTTTGATATGGAGTAAAGTGTAGAAAATAAAGAATGTGAGAAATGACTACCCGGTAAATCAAGAATGGGGAAAGTGAACACAAGCTATTCCTTCCTTTCTTCTAAAAAAAAGGGGGGGGAATCTAACGTAAAAACCAATGGTGTTTGAATAGTATTCTGATCCTTTTCAAACTCATTCTGCATTTGGCTTGTGTGGTTATCTTTTATTTGCTGAAAGTAATCAACTAGATAACTTTTAGGTTGCTTTGACCTCTACTATTCTACCTTCCACTTAATTTATAGTTTCTGAATGTCACAAATGTTCAGTTCTTGCCCTCCAATTGACTGGTTCCATTGATATGTCAATTAGCTCCAATAACAGTAACAAATCAACTTGACACATTCACTAACAGAGCCATAATTCATTCAGAATAATGGCTATGATCCAGCAGCATCCTTGCCAGCCAGACAAAATATTCCCTATGTGCTCCCAGCAGTTACTTCTGTAGAAGAGAATGGGAAGAGCCGTCAAACAAGGAGCTTTGAATTGTAACCAATGTCAGCTGGCCCTTTTACTAAGCCAGTGAATGATAAAACTCATAGGCCACATTTACCATTAAGTCATGATTATGCAGCTTGGGTCCAAAGTGAATCTACAACCAATGATCTTTGGAACAATAGGATTCCTAGCAAGTGTGTTCTTTGCTCCCATACTCTTAGTGTTTTTGTATCACTTTTGGTGTTTTGTTATTCCACCCTGGACAAGTCACTACAAAACAATCCTCAAAGATTAGAAGGAATGGTTGCAGAGTTGACGTGGCAAAATATGGCAAAACCAGGGGATGTATGTGGTGAGAACTAAACACTTCTTTAGACCAATCTGGAAGATACAATGTCAGATTAAAATCTCATTCAGACTGGCCTAAAGAGGCATAATTTCTCCAGACGTAGCTCTTTGGATTCTGCTATATTTTTGTCAGTTTTAATTGCCTCCCCATCCATTTTTTTTTTTTTTTTGAGGGGGGCCTGTTTGTAACAATTTCTTGGATCTGTATCAAGGGTCTTCCAAAGGCTTTTTTTGAAGAAAAAAAACCCTGTGATTCCTGAGGTGGTTTTATGTTTTGAAGGTCATTTTTTTCTTTTCCTGCTTTTTCTTTCTTTAAATCTTAACATTATAGTGCAAAATGGCTATGCTACACATATATACATATATGAAAAGCTAAAGTGCAGAATGAACTCAGGCTTGCCAGAGACATCAAAAACAATAAAAAGGGCTTTTTTAGATATGTCCACAGCAAAAGGAAAAACAAGAAAATGATAGAGTCGCTGCGTGGAGAAGATGGCCAATCACTAGCGGGGGGAAGACAGAAGGCAGAACTACTCAAAACCTTCTTTGTATCAGTTTTCTCCCAAAAGGATAGAAGTACTTAACCGGGGGAGGGGGGAAGCAGGTGAAGAAGTGGGAGGGGTGCAGCACAGAATAGGTAGAGAAGTAGTACAGGAATATCTGGCTAAACTAGATGAATTCAAGTCTCCAGGGCCAGATGAATTACATCCAAGGACATTAAAAGAACTGGCAGGAGTCATTTCTGAAACACTCACAATAATCTTTGAGAACTCTTGGAGAACAGGAGAAGTCCCAGCAGACCAGAGGAAGGCAAATGTTGCCCCCATCTTCAAGAAGGGAAAAAAAGATGACCCAAATAATTATCTCCCAGTCAGCCTGACATCAATACCAGGAAAGATCCTAGAGCAGATCATTAAACAGTTAGTTTGTAATTACTTAGAAAGCAATGCCATAATCACTAAAAGTTAACATGGATTTCTCAGAAATAAGTTATGCCAGACTAATCTTATCTCTTTTTATGATAGGGTTACAAGCTTGATAGATGAAGGGAATGGTGTAGATGTAGCATATCTTGATTTCAATAAGGCCTTTGACAAAGTTTTGCATGACATTCTTGCAAAGAAGCTAATAAAATGCAGATTGGGCAGGGCTGCTGTTAGGTGGATTGGTAATTGGTTGACCGACTGAACCCAAAGAGTGCTCACCAATGGCTGCTTTTCATCCTGGAGAGAAGCGACTAGTGGGGTGGCACAGGGTTCTGTCCTGAGCCCAGTGCTATTCAAGATCTTCATCAATGACTTGCATGAAGGAGCGGAGAGCATGCTGATCAAATTTGCAGATGACACCAGATTGGGAGGGGTTGCTAATACCACAGAGGACAGGATCGAATTTCAAAATGACCTTGACAGATTGGAGAGCTGGACCAAAGCTAACAAAATGAATTTCAACAGAGAGAAATTTAAGGTCCTGCACTTAGGAAGAAAAGATGGAATCCACAAATATAGGATGGGTGTGTGTGGCTGGGTAGCAGTACATGTGAAAGGGATCTAGGAGTCATGGTAGATCAGAAGCTTAGCATGAGTCAGCAGTGTGCTGCAGCAGCCAAGAAAGCCAATGCGATTCTTGGTTGTATCAATAGGAGTATGGTGTCTAGATCAAGGGAGGTAATGGTACCACTCTATTCTGCATTGGTTAGACCTCATCTGGAATACTGTGTCCAGTTCTTGGCACCTCAATTCAAGAATGATATCAGCAAGCTGGAATGTGTCCAGAGGATGGCAACCAAAATGGTGAAGGGTCTGGAAGCCATGCCCTATGAGAAGCAGCTTAGGGAGCTAGATATGTTTAGTCTGCAGAAGAGAAGAGGAGACATGATAGCCATGTTTAAATATTTGAAGGGATGTCACATTGAGGAGGGAGTGGGCTTGTTTTCCACTGCTCCAGAGACTAGAACAAGGAGCAATGGATTCAAGCTGCAGGAAAGGAGATTCCACTTGAACCTCAGGAAGACATTCCTGATGGTCAGAGCTGTCCGGCAGTGGAATATGCTGCCTCGGAGTGTGGTGGAGTCTCCTTCTTTGGAGGTTTTTAAGCAGAGGGTGGATGGCCATCTGTTGGGAATGCTTTGATATGTGTTCCTGCATGGCAAGGGGTTGGACTCGATGGCCCCTGGGGTCTCTTCCAACTCTATGATTCTGTGATTCTATGACTGATGACTATAGCGCTATAGTTCTACAGAGAGAGATAGAAAGAGGAAAGAAGGGAGGAGGAGGAGGAAGAGGAGAAGGAAAAAGTAATGTTTTTTGTACCAGTGTGTCTCAGAATTAAAAGGAGACCCCACTTGAGGGCAGAAAGAAAATGCTGCAGGGAAAAAAAAGCTGCAGCTGGAGAACAGAAGTATAATTAAAAAGAAAAATAAACAAACCAAGAATGGCAAATACTGCAACCTCTGAACACATTTGCCTCATCTGGAGAAAACCAATAGCAAACATTCCACTGCCTACCACATTTGAAACTACAGCCCATAGGAAAGAAAACTACATTCCTGACGAAAGTCCTCCCACCTTCATTTCCCAAGGCTAATAGCTATTTGAAGGAGGAAGAATTTGTACTGGGATTTTATTTGGGAAAGAAAGGATTAAATCTCCTTTCCTACCATAATGCAGTCTCTATTAAAACCAACTCTTTCAATGCCTTCAACTATTAAAAGAACAAACAAACAAAAAACAAGGATCTGATGCAGTTTTGAATGGCATATTTAGCATCACACCACATTTAGCTTAGAGTATGTACTTGTAAGCAGTAAAAACTGATGGTCTGTGAGAAGTCTAAGTGGACTAACCTATCTTACAAATGGCTTGATTTTATTTCTGGTGGCAAGTATGGAAGGCTTGTAAGTTCTTTTCATTTTCTCAGTTTCACATTGTTTGACCTGGGCTACTCATACCATCTTTTTGCTTTTTTTTTTATTTGGCAGGCAGATGAGTACTTCACCTTTAGAGCAGCAAAACTGAAGTCTACCTCAATTACTTGTCTGAGGCAGTTGAAACCTGAAGAGTTCTTGAATTGTTTGTGCCTTCTTGTCATAGCTATACAGAAGTAGGTTTGCCTCAGAATGAAACAACTGGAGATAACATCCTTATCTTAAATGCAGTACTCTCCCAGCATTCATTTTTGATGGAGTTCCAATTCCTGAGCTGCTGTATATCCCCAACATGGGCAGCTAGCCATGGCTGTATGCCCAGCAGGGCTTCCTTTCCCCTTTTGCTGACTTGTTCGTTCTGTCACATACTTCAAGCATCCACAAGTATCAAGTATACAGTGGCATGAGGTATTCAGGCTTTAAAGCTGGTGCACTCTCACTTCCTGAAGCAAATGGGGCCCTTGTGTTGTCTTGTAGGCTGCTAGCCATCTAAATTTATCTCCACATAGTTATTGAAAGTTGGAGGTGGGAGAGAGAGCTGATGAGTTGGCACAGTGCCCTTCACACAGAGCAGTCAACAAGCCATTGGAAGTATCAAGTGTAGCTTTGAAAGGACAAGAATCTCAGCTAGAAGTATGTGGAGGTTATGGTTGGAGTAAATTCCAACCTTAAAAATAGCCTTCAGAGTTAGTTAGTTGGAGTCTGGCAGGATAGGAGGAAGTGAAAAGTTTGGTAGAGGCTTTCTATGTTAATAGAATCATTATCTCCATCTTTCTGCTGGCTCAAAATTGCATTGGCTTCACTACAGTTTATATAGCCCGTATTCCAATTTTGGAGAGTCATGGAACATTATAATGTCCAGAGCCATCAAGTGAATGAACATAACACTAACAAAAATGCTGTGCTGGAACCACTGAAGGATCCATTTAGTTCAGCAACACTAGCCAGCTAGAAACTGCTGGTGGGACATACATAAGCACAGCTGGCAAATTAATAGATTTCTACTACTGTAGCACTCTTCAGGTATTATTCACCTTACTTTCCTGAACATGGGAGCAGGGAAATGCCTAGCTTCATCCCTTCCATGGCCACTTTCCTCAAATAGAAAGCGATATATCTGAAGAGCAGAGCTGCCTATCTATATGGTTCACATGAGCAAGAGCCCTCATTTTCTAGGGACCTTGCTTATGCTCAGAGCCAACATATGAGGAGGATCTTTCTTTTTCAGATTACCTGTTTTCCATACAAACAAAGCTTCAGTGGAAGATGTAGGGCAAGGTGTTCCTCAGCTCCCATATTCAACAAATCATACTGCTTAACACCTGGCGAGGGCTAGTATATTTTCACCATTTCATATTCAATCATGTTAGGCTTTTGTAGAGAGAGGCCCTATTTTGATATCCTTACTAATAGCTGTTGATTGACTATTCTGTTTTACAAGAATAGCATTTGAAAATGTTGTCTAAGCATGTGGCCAGCATACAAGTAGGAGGTAGTAAATTCCAGAGGTACAGCCTTATTCATGTCTGGTTAGAGGCTTCTAATTTATACACTTTGGCTGGAATTCTTTAAGTGACATATTGCATGTATAAGTGTGGCTTACACATGTGTGTCTTTTTTTGGAAGAAGTGCAAAGTTCTTTTCTGTAGGCTTTTGAACAACATCGAAAACCTCCACACACACACACACACACACACACACACACACACATCCCTGCAGCTGTCTAGACTCAGGAGGGGCTGCTGCTATTGCAGATTACCAGTGGAGAAGGGAAGAGCAGGGGGCAGTTCAGACAATGGCCATTTCCACACTATACTGTTATAGTGCTATTATTCCACTTTCAACATCTTTTGGAATTGTGGGATTTGCAGTTTAGGGAGGGGCATTTAGAATTATCAGTCAGAGAGCTCTTTGGCCTCAATACATTACAGTACAAATGCAGAATGCCACAGGATGTTGAAAGTGGAATAATAGAACTATAACAATGTAGTGCGGAAATAGCCAATGTAACTTGAAGGGGAAGGGATAGGAGGTTGCATTCCATCTGTGAACACACTTCCATTTCTTTCACCCTCTGACTTGAGACAAGTCAATCAATCAATCAATCAATCAATCAATCAATCAATCAACTTTATTACGGTCACAGACCAGTATACAAGAACAAACAAGATATAAGGTACATATAAATAGTCAATTGGTTAGAAAGAGATATACAACCATACAACATCATCCTTATAGAACATATAAAATCAATCAGTAAAAAACAATTTGGTACATATAGATAGTCAATTGGTTAAAAAAGACTATAAGACCATACAACATTTTCCTCATAAAACATAAAATCAATCAATAAAAGACAAATTAGTACATATAAATAGTCAGTTGGTTAAAAAGAATTATAAAACATACAACATCCTCCTCATAAAATTCTCCTTTATCTATCCTTTGTCTAATCTACATCACTGACCATCTTGTGCCGGATTCTAATGGCAATTGCACAAAACTTAGCTACTTTGTAGGATATCTGTGAGTTATGATCTGAAAGTACTAGTGAGACATAGAACTGTTCCGAGTGGCCTAAAAATCTATTAAGAATCGGGGAGATAAGATTTAATTGTAAATCCCTGTAATATGGGCATTGTAAAAGTACGTGTTCCACAGTTTCCACTTGTTCGTTATTACATGGACATCTTCTATCTAGGAAGGGTATCTTCCGATATCTGCTTTCCAATAGTGCTGATGGCAAAGCATTACACCGTGCCAAGGTAAAGGCTCTTCGGTATTCAGGGATTTCCAGTTTATTTAAATACTTCATAGGTATAGCAACATATCTGTTGGAATCACTATTAATAAAAGTAGGAGTCATACCAAGGTCCATTTGACGCTCTATGTCCACTATCCTTTGTTTAATGGGCATTTTAGCTCTATCGTAGCCCAAATTACATAAGGATCCTAGAGAGAAGCCCAAGCTTTGTATTTTAGTAACTACTGTTTGATTCCATCTAGAATGGAATCCATCTTTCAGCACCAAAGAGACAAAGCCAGTAGAAGAAGAAACTAATCTAAGCCAGTAGTTTATTATAATCACCCACACCCTAGACTCTATTTTCATACAGCCTGACTCTAGTCTTAGAGTAGCATTTGAAACACACTTGGGGGTCTGAAAAATTGCTCTTAGGAATTTTGTTTGTATAAGCTCTAATGGTGCATAGTTTTGAAAAGGACCCAGCTGAGTGCCATAAAGGAGTTGCGCAATCACTTTTGCCTCAAACAATTTGAGGGCTGCTGGTATAAATTGTCCTCCTTTTGACCTAAAATTTTTTAGAATAGCCGATGAGCTTCTTTGAGCATTATCTGTAGCATATTTCCCATGCATTTTCAAACTACCATTTGCTTGTAAAGCTACTCCCAGATATTTAAAGCAAGAAACCTGCTCAATTTTATGGCCATCAATATTCCACAAATGTTTTTTAGGTCTTTTGGTAAAGGCCATAATTTTAGTTTTTTGATAATTGAGTTCTAATTGATTTGCCCTCCAATATTGAACTAAGGTTCTCAGTACTCTTTTAAGGCCAATGGGTGTTCTGGAGAGTATGGCTGCATCATCTGCGTAGAGCAGGATTGAAATATTCTTATCAGCTATCTTTGGGGGATGAAAGTTAATGTTCTGGAACTGAGCCACCATAGAGTTGATATAAAAATTAAATAGGAGTGGGGCTAGTATACAGCCTTGCTTCACACCTTTCTGTATTTCTGTGGTTTTGGTGAGGTGCCCAAGAGGGTTACCTCTTACTTTCATCGTTGTCTCTTGATACAGCATACGAATCAAGTGGAGCAGACGCTTGTCAATTGAGGAGGCCTCCAACTTCTCCCACAGTAGAACCCGTGAAACAGAATCAAAAGCTGCCTTAAAATCAATAAAGGCAGCATACAATGAAGTCAGGCTACTGGAAGAGTATTTTCTAACCAAATGGTGTAATATCAAATATTGATCAATGGTAGAGCGGCCTTCTCTGAATCCAGCTTGCTCATCTGCGAGTATCTGTTCCCCTTCCATCCATTCAAGCAGCCTCACTTGCAGGTGTCTCACATACATCTTGCTGATTGTATTTAAAAGGCTGATGGGTCTATAGTTTGCTGGATCCTCTTTTCTCCCTTTCTTAAAGATAGGAACAATAATTGCAAGACCCCATGCCTTGGGCACTATTCCATAGGTGTCAATAAAAGTGAAAAGTGTAGCCAGGAGCGGAATCCAGAAGTTCTGGTTATTCTTGAGTACTTCTGATGGTATAAGGTCTTCTCCTGGTGCTTTTCCTGATCTTGACTGAATTATTAAGGATTTAACCTCAGCTTCCGATACTGGAGTCCACAGGGGGAGATTTTCCATTTTATGGGCAATTTGGTCTGAGACAAGTCAGTTCTTCATTGTTTGACTTCCTTCCTTGCTCCCTCCCCTCTCCAGTCATAGACATCAGCAGGAGCAGCCTATCAAGTCAGGCTTGATAACTCTGTATGTGTATGGGGCACAGGTTTTGGATGGGGCACAAAGAGGGTGGAGGGCTTGCGCCTCATCCATATGTGGAGTGTACACTGAACCGTGTGGACAGAAGATTACTCTCCAGCTACTTGATGTAGGATCATAGCCTTCTAGCTTGAAGGTCTGAAGAGGTGGATCCTAAGCATGTTGAAAGGAAGGAAGAATCCTCCCTGTGAGCAGGAGCCTTGATAACATAGGGTTTCTCATCATGAGTAGGCTTGTAAGAGTATGCATCTGGATGTGCTTAAGGTCCTTCTTTAGATCTTTGCACTGAATGTGTGAAGGTTGTAAACTCACCCAGCCTATGTGGAGACTCTAATGTTAGGTACTGATACTTTAAGCCCATACACATTAACCCAAACATATTATTTGGGATAAGAGAGATTTTTTCATTAATTTTTAATATGCAGAAATCATGTGAGTAATAAAAAGAGAGAAAGAGAGAGAGAGAGAGAGAGAGAGAGAGAGAGAGAGAGAAAGAAAGAAAGAAAGAAAGAAAGAAAGAAAGAAAGAAAGAAAGAAAGAAAGTATTCCTCATGTTAAAACTGTCAATAGAATGTGAAGACAAATCTATGTATAAGTTTCAATAAACAACAACCAAATGTCCAGAGATCCATGTAAAGTTGATGTCAGTATGCATTATGTTCAAGTGCTGAAAGCACTGAGATTCCCCTCCATTGAATAATAAGTGGGCATTTGCCTTTCCAATGTTGCAGTAAGTCTTTTTGTCATCTAAAGGGCTCAGAGAACCCATTTCTGCTGAGGGTTAGTTTCTTTTCAAGAAATAGGTAAATAATTTTAAAGCCTGTGCATATCTGTAAGTTTCTAAGATTAGTACAACATGAAACTAATGTAAGTTATTATATTTAAAGAGCTATAACTGGACATGCCCAGCTGAACTGCAATGCCAATGTTTGTCATAATTTTCAGGTCTTTATTAAAGAGGCAATTTAATGTTCATTACAAATGAATCTTAGATACAGTGTGAATTAGTACACCTCTCGTGAACCTACCACAAATCAATGTCATGTTGTGACCCCTCCCCATTCTAGCATTATGAGAGAAACCAGAAGGTCTCACTTGCTATCCATTCTTTCCATACCATTTGTTAATTGCAGTCAAGTTGATTTTACCTTATGGCAACCTAGGCATGAGAGATTTCTAGGTTGCACTGTTATCAACAGCCCCACTTGGCTCTTGCAAACTCAAGGTCATGGCTTCCTTGATTGAGTCTATCCACCTGCAATGCAGTATTTTTCTTTTCCTATAGCCTTCCATTTTACCAAACATTATTGTCTTTTCAAATGAGTCTTGCCTTCTTACAATATATCCAAAGTACAGTGGTCTCAGTTCAGTCATCTTGGCTTCTAGGAAGATTTCAGGCCTGATTTGCTCTAATACCCATTTATTTGTCTTTTTGGCAGTTGATGGTGTCCATGAAATTCTTCCAGCACCAAATTTCAAATGAGTTGATTCTCTTTCTATTGGTTTTCTTCACTGTGCAGCTTTCACAGCCATGCTTAGAAACTGGAAATACAATGGCAAGGACAATAATGACTTTAGTATTCAATTATATACTTTTAAACTTAAGGACCCTGTCTAGTTCCTTTAAAGCTGACCTTTCAAATCTAGCTTTATTGACTACAGTCCTTATTTTGATTAATGACTGAGACATGGTATACTATACACAGTTACACACACTATACGCAATTTCATGAGACCAATCATTTGCCCACCATCTTGCTGTATAAGGGGAAAAACCCTGATTCTTTAGTGTATCTAATCCCTTGAACATTTTAGCGGCCTTACTGGTTTTTGGACTGCAGCTCCCTGGAACTCACAGCCACCATAGCCACTGGCCATGAGTCTCTGGTGGCTCTTGGACAATCAGAAAGTCAGTATTTTTAATCAAAGATTGAACCAACTCTTTTTAAAAAAGTACTTTTGAACATAGAATGTTTTGGAGCATTTATCCATAGAAAAACCCTGTGAAGAATGTTCAGACTTGTTCAAGGCTGCCTGGTATAGATGGAGGAGGGAAGTTTGCTTCAGACATTAATGAGTCCCTTCCATCGTTGAAATTACTTATGTATCAGAAATTATAAACTTTCCACCTTTATCATATATATTTATCTGCACTTGAAAGCAGCCAATCATAGCTTTCCAGACCAAGTATATACAATGATTTATGAACAACTCATGCATGACCATTCCATATGAGATTGGTACAGAAGAGAACTGAGCAATTTCCTACGTAGAGGAAAATGAATTCTATTATGAAATTTGGTGTTACGTGAACCCACCCTATTCAGAAAACGAGCATAGATTTTGACATGAATATTCTATATTCAGATCTCAATAGGTTTAGCCACTGTGTGTGTGACACACTGTATTGTAAGAAAAGAATAATTAACAATACTCAGTTCACAGAATGGTTTGAAGCCATAAAGACTTTCTGCATCTACTTAGCATGGAGGTGTGGTCTACGTTTTTGAAAAATTATATGAAAACATTTGTGAGCCTTTTGTGCTATCTTTCACCAGGTACCATCAGAATAAAAGAATTACTTGACTACAACACATTCTCTTTCACGCATTTAATCATGCGACGTTACACTGATTCATTTTAATGGATGCATTTACCAAACAATAGTTTGATGTCTTGACTAGTTATGGCAAAGATTTAAAAAAAGCCGTAGAATAGAAGGTGCCCTCATCTAAAAATGTCATAAATTTTCCTCCAACATTTGTTCATAAAACCATAGAATTCTGGGTCTGGAAAGGATTCCTGGGTTCATCTAATACAAGGGCGAGTGGTTTGTGGCTCCTTGGATATTGAGACAGTACTGTCATGTCATCTCTTACCATTGGCCAAGCTTGCAGGGGTTTCACAAAACTGGAGTTGAATAAATGGAGTGCCACAGGTTCCTCAGCCTTGATCAAAAGCTGCTCTTTTCATGGCACACTGTCTTCCTTATCTCAATATGCTGCTCCTTGCAGATCGGGGACAGACAATTTTGTTGACAATGAGAACTATACTGCTTGTGGCTGTAACATTTTGCAGTCTGTCTTTTCACTTATGAAATAAGTTGTGAGGACCTTTAAAGTACAGAAGATGAACCTTGTCAACTTCTTGGCCATCACGCTCCTAGGGAAATTCTTGATTTTCTGTTTGTGGAAGGAAAATAAGAGCAAAAGCCAGCACAGCCAAAAATTCTTCATCTGCAAAACACATGGCTGAAATCCTGAGGGCTACCAGGAGTTTGCAATTAAGAACAGGAAAAGAAGAGCTGGAGAGGGGAAGCAGTTTGGTTGCCCAGCAGGCTTCCCCTAACAAGAAGATTAAGAAGCCATTCTGATGAACTGCCACACAGGAAGTTCAATCTTTATTTATATCCCATCCATAAATATATGAGGTGTTTCTTAAGTTGATTAGGGTTAGCTGCTCCTATAGAGATACTAGGAATGTGCAGCTGTGTCCAACAGTCTGATCCTTCAGGGATCATAACACTGAGGGAACGGAAGGCTGAAAGAGAGTAATACCCTTTTGCAAAACTGATCAAGGGAATATATGACTAGTTCTAGCATAATATTGTCTGCCCATAGGATGACTCTGGAAGAGATTATGAGAACATACATGATAAAAAAACAAACTGCTCATAAAGTTTATGCTAGAATGGGATGTCCACATACTGCCTGGAAGTCATACATTCCTCCTACTAAGGCCATACATAAAACACTTCCATATGAAATGTAGCAGGCATATCACTCATGCAACATTTCAATTGATAATAATAAATCAGAGGTGATTTGGTATGGGATGTCCAGGTGATCTGGTATGGGATGTCCTTGATCCAACATCAATCCTGAAATTTTGCACAGACCAGACCAAGGCCCTTTCCAGACGTTGGGGGGGGGGAGCAGCGCGAAAACGCTACTCGCCGGACTTCTTCAGTGTCCGGGCGAGTCCGTCGGGACGAGGAGCAGTGCGAGCTCGTCGCTTTGCACTGCTCCGGCATCCAAAATGGCGGCTTCCAGTTGGTAGAGGCTCTCCACCAACTGGAGAAGCTCGCCAGCCAAAAGCCCGCCCCCGGAAGATCTGCAGGCATGCACTTGCGTGCGCCTGCAAATCTGCTCTGGAGCGCGGTGACGGAGCGAGATGGAGTCGCACGCTCCGTGCTTTTTAAAAACCTCTAAAAAGAGGTTTTTAAAAAGCACACTGCGCGACCAGTTCCGGTCGTGCAGAACCGGACTGAGGTGCAGAACTACGAAAAGTAGTCCGACCCAGTCCACTCCACAGTGCAGAAGACCTCCATCGGAGGTCGCTCTGCACCATTTTAAAAGCCCAGTGCAGAAATGGCCCAAGACATACTGGTCTGCAACATTAAACTGATTATCTGAATGATGTAGGATGCATAGGTCAGCTACACACTGCTGTACAGTCATAATTAAATCCATTTTCAGATTTGTATTTAATACAGATTAAAAAGCCTAAGACAAGAAGCAGATAGAAATAAACGCATGTGACAAGCCGGTTCTGAGCTACAGATTCCAAGACTCAAAGAAATGTATCTAGCAACAGCCAAATTCACTTCATTACTGACCTAACCTAATTTGTTTGTTACATATTGTGTGTGTGCCTTCAGATTTATGGTGACCCCATGAATTTCACAGGATTTTCTTAGGCAAGGAATACTCAGAGGTGGTTTTGCCAGTTCCTTCCTCTGAAATATAGCCTACAGCACCTGGTATTATAGTGGGAGTTAAACTCCCTCTCTGCAACATTTTCTGCTTCCTCTTCTCTTGTACTCTGGGAATTAACCATGCTGTCAAATATTTCCTTTCAAAACCCACATCCTTTTCTCTCATATGTGGAGGAGCATTCAACAACGGGAATTCATAACTTGAGGCACTCAAAACAATAGCATATTCTTTCTGCTTTTAAATCTAACATTTGTGCAAAAATGGAGTGCATATGTGGTTTTACTTTCAGGTGATAGATGTTACTGGTACATCTTCATCTTTGACTTCTTGCTGTTTGTGGTACATGATGCATGAGCTCTTACACTTTATTATATTATAGTATTATCAGGTACAATAGAGGATAGGGCTTCTGGAATTTTGATAGCTGTGAAGAAGAGAAAAATTGGGACAATGGAACTATTCTTAACCCTGCATAACTAGCTAACTGTATCAACTGAAATTTCCTATTTTACACAAGTATGAAATTGATGGGAGCTTCCTTTTTCTTTGCTTCTGTTTACCCTAATTTTTGTACAAACACATTTTTATTTTCTGCTCCTTCAGTGTCTTCAATGAGGCATTATCTCTCCCTCCCTGAGCACTAAATATACATAATCCCACTCATTAGGCAGTGTTCCTAACATGTGTTGATCCTTCTACCCATGATAGGTTTAAGTCTTCTTAAGCAGAGGCCTTAAGCAGAGCTGGGTAAATTTAGGAATTTGGACCATGGCCATTTCTGCATGACATAGTTATAATGCTATTGTTCCACTTTCAACATCCCATGGAATCCTGAAGTTTGCAGTTTAGAGAGGGGCTTCGGTAAACTACAAACACTAGAATTCCACAGGATGCTGAAAGTGGAATAATAGCACTGTAACAATGTAGTGTGGAAATGACAAAAAACTCTCACGGCTCCATCTTATGGAATCCTAGGATTTGTAGTTTTGTGAGGTATTTGCCAGAGAACAGAAGTGCCACATAAATCTACAAAACTAAGGATTCCATAGGATGCAGCTGCCGAAGTTAAATGAGTATTGTGATGCTATAATTGTGTAGTGAGAAGAAGGGGAATCATGGCAAACATCACTGCTTAGGGTGGTAGGTGATTCATCTCCACAAGATGCATATCCTTATAGGCTAATTCTACTGTCCTTTAAGTCATAGGTGGGTATAAAGCAGCCCTCTGGATGTTTTTGGAATGTAACTCCCAGCAGCCCTAGCCAGAATAGTCAGTGCTGAGGAATGCTAGGAACTGCAGGTCTGACAACATCTGCAAAGTCACATAATTCTCTCACCTGCTTTAAAAGCAGCAAGGGGCCATACTGATCTTGCAGTTCATAGTTTCCTATAGGCCTAATGTGGACTTTATCTCCTTTCATTTGGGAAACAGATGATTCTTTCATTGTACAATCACCCTACCACATGCACAGAATTTTACAAGGAGTCAAAACTTTGTCATCTTCTGTACATACTCATCTGCCATGTAGTTGCTAAAAAGGAAGAGCTTCTCAAGAAAAAGAGAGAGAGTGAGAGAGAGAGAGAAAGAGAGTTAACATGGAAATTCAAAACCTGAAGTTCATGGTTTATGCGCTTTGTGGCTTGGGTCAGGATGAGTGAACTTGTATTTCAGTTTTTCTTGCACTCTGATTTTTTTAAAATCTCAAGTTCTTTGCATCCCAGATACACATTTTAGTGTGTGTGTGTGTGTGTATAGAAAGTTCTTATCCAGCACTACTTATTTCAGCTTCATTCTTAGCCTTGACCAGATGAGAGTTCCATTCTAGCATAATGCTTTTTGTCTGCTGCAATAAGAGAGAACATTTCTATAGACTTTTCCATTTCTGGAGGGTTGAGTGAGGAGTTGAGGAACATCCCCTGCAGAACATTCCTATGTTTCAAGGAAATCCTCCCCTCTGTACCTCTGTAGCGAGCTATTGATTCTTTCCTCTTTTCCCTCTAGTTTTTGTACCCAGCCTATTCATGCATTGTACACCTAGCTACTTTATCTCAATAGGTTGCCTTGACAGAGCTGTGATGATGGAATAAATTCAAGTATTTTGATACATGTTGAAAGGCAGCAATCTTCTTCACAGCCCTGCTGATTTACAGAAAGATGCTCTACCAGTTGAAACCAGGGTGTCTGCACATGTTGGAGAGAGTATAGCATGTGTTAGGCTGCTGAGATTCAGCCTTTTCTAAACATAAGGAGAGCTGACGAACTCACTGGATGGAAATTTTGCACCTTGGGACGGTTCCCTTGGCTGCAGCAGGCTCCATAGTGTCTTCTCTTAGCTGCTAGCCTCGGCGGGCTGCATGGTCCTCTCCATTGGCACAGCCATGTTTTTTTGCCTTCCCAGCAGCCTGTGTGCTGCATGGGGGAAGGCTCCCAGCCAATCAGATTAAACCTATTGGTTTGAATCCATTGGCTGTTTTGCCCAGGCCAGATTGATAGAAGTTCTCACTCTGGTCTGGTCATTGGCCATTTATTCTGGGCTCCCTCAGATTGGAACTCAGTTATGCTTCGAGTGTTGTCCCACCCACTCTTCCCTTTGTTCCAGTTGTTCTGTCTGGTGTGCTGTGTTTATTTGTCTTTGCCTTTGTTGTCACAACTTGTAAGGTGGTTGGCATGGGTCCTGGTTATGGGTTAGCTATTTCCCTAGGTATCAGGGTCCTAGGGATGGAGGGAGCTGCCAGGAGGGCAGGGTTGGCAGTGGTCATGTGCTTTGGTGGGGTTGGCTGCAGCCTTGCTCTCCTTGGAGGATCAGGTGGCCTCCCCCACCTGACTCCAGACAGTTGCTGCTCTGGGTTCATCGGTAGCATTGGTCAACAGGTGGGTTGGCTGATGCCAGGATCCAGACTCATGCAGAAACCAGCCCTGTGTTGCTGTATCCAATACTGTTATGTCTTTCTTTCACCCAGCTTCAGTGTATTGTCTGGTCTGCTGCTGTATTATGACTTGGCCCTGAACACACAATAACTTTCTTCTGCTGGTGGTGTAGTGGTTAAATGCTTGTACTGCAGCCACAAGGTTGTGAGTTCGATCCTGCTGGGCTCCAGCTTGACTCAGTCTTCCCTCCTTCTGCAGGTTGGTAAAATGAGTACCCAGCTTGTTGGGGGCAATTAGCTAACACATTGTAAACCACTTAGAGAGCACTTAACTGATAAGCAGTATAGAAATACACACGCTATTGCTATTGCTGCTGAATGTGTCAAATATTCCGTTGATTTAACAGGGAGGATTCATCTGTTTAACTTTCAACATTTTCTTTAAATGTTTTGCAGGGCTTAGGTCTGGGATAGCAGTGGGGCTTTATTACTTTGAAAATCAACAGTACTTCAAGTGATTATTGGACAAGCTGTAAATACCATCCGTTGATTATTCTCCATCCCTTGGAATCTCAGGTTACGACTAACAACAGCTGTGTTGTCAGCTACGTTGTTTTACCAGGACCGGATATTCTATTCATAAGCTTGTGAAATTTCTGTGCTGCATTTTACAGAGCATTTGAAAAATGTCTTCTCCGTCTGGTAACTATTCAGGAAGGCCATTTATTTTAATGTTTACCAGTGCACTGATCTGTCACTTTAAAGACATAACCAGTATCTCACTTAGTCTCTTCAGCCCTAAATACCACACTATATCTGCAATGGAACATATCAAGAATTTTTAATCTATCTATCTGCCTGCCTGTCTGTCTACCTAATCTTACAGTACAACTTTAACTTATTAATGGATCTGGAAATCATATCTTTCCAAATGCTGTTGATTATCACTCCCATGATCCACAGTTATTGCCAGGCTGGCTGGGAAAGACAGGAGTTGGAATCTAACAACATCTCTAAGACTACAGATCCACCATTATGAAGATAAACTAGATCTGAGTACATTATTAGTGTAAGGATGCTGTGTGTGATCAGACTACTATATATAAAGGGCTGTCTTTGAAGATAGTTTAGTTAGTTCAGTATAGCTGCAAAATTGCTAACTGGGACAAAACACTGCAGTCATATCATGGCACTGCTTTGTCAGCTGCTTTGATACCTGATCTACTTCCTAGTTTTGACCTTTACATCTTAGGACTAGGTGACCTGACAGTTAACCTGTCTCCACATGTGTCTGTCCTCATACATGAAGGTCCTCATCAAAAGCTCTTTGATAGGATCCCTATGCCCATTTTAAGGTATGGCATGTAGGTTGTTGGGGAAGTGATTTCTAAATGGTAGCTCCCTGAATCTGAAAGGGAAAGATTTGCTTGGTGACCCTGATATCACTGCAGAAGCAAGCAACAGCCTTTCTGAGTTTTGGTGTTGACATCCAAAATAGTCAGAGGGCCAAAGGCTGCTTTTGCCTCATCTAAATGAAACCTGGGAATGAGATTATCCAAGGATTTGGAGTGAGACGTCAACAATGTACTTGTGACACCCAGTTCCATTTCTTTCTTAGAACTTGTTCAGGTGAGGGTGATAGGATGGCTAAAGTGGGATCTGGGGTTGGTAACTGATTGGATGAAGTTCATTTCTGACCAGATGGAGGTGCTGTTGGCAGGTGATTTGTCTCCTCAGGACTGTGGAGAGTAGCCTGTTCTGGTATGGGCTTGCACTCGCTTTGAAGGTTCAGGAGTATTCATTTATCAAACTATGGCCAATGTATCAGCTGCTATCTGTTCAGGACTGAAGCGGTTTGATCGCTGTCATCCAATGCTCTTGTAACATCAGACTGTTACAATGTACTGTACACAGAACTGCCTGCGAAGAGTATTCAGAAAAAACAGCAAACATTCAAAATAGAGCCTCTAGTAGAGCTGGTAATTGGGACTGGTGCTTTGGAACATATACCACCAGTGCTTGAATGCATTCACCACATCTGAGCATAATTGAGAAGGTCGTTCCATTCTTTTAAAGTCTTTCATGGTTTGAGACCTGCACAACTGAAAGATCCCATATGTCCACAGGGACATGACAAATCACTATGATAGAAGCAGAGAACATCTGACACGCCAGATGTTTTGGGCTTCAGCTCCTTGGAGCCCAGCATGACCCATGAGAACTGACTTTGAGAACTGTAGTCCAAAGCATCTCTTTTCATGTCATTTCATTAAGATAATTCTCATAGGCTTTCCTCTGAGAGTTGCTATCTGACATCTGGAAGACAAGTGACAGTAGAAACGGACTTCTCGGTTATCCTATGCAGTCCACAAAGGAGATCCACTTGTACTTTTTATTGCAGGAGGGAAAGTAATTCTTATTTTCGATTTTTAAATGTCTGGTAACGCTTGTTCTATGCTCCAGTTTTCTCTCCTATATTCCTAGTCTTCCTCAACAAACTTTTGCTTCTGAATATACTCTATAGATCAATTACACAAAACTTGTGTGTGTGTGTATACATTTATGTTGTCAAGAGCCCTGGAAATACTTCGTGTCTAATACTGGTGAATACTGTATGCTGCTCTGAGACCCTTGGACATAGGGAAGAAAATAACAATTTTAATTAAAGATTGAACTAAGTATAGACTTTGAAAATACTTTGCTCAAGATTCTTTTATTGGAAATTAAATGTCTGAATTTGGAAAGCTCATTTTGTTTTTTTGTTTTGTTTTTTTTCCATATCAAGATATTTCAAGAAAGGACACAGCCATAACCTTTGTAATGTTTATACCATTTCTACATATTTAATTTAAAAAAGCATGATTTGTTTAAAACCTATTAATAGTGGGCAAATCTAGATCATAATTGGGTAGTAAAATTGATATTTTAAGCATATGATGTGATGAGGAAATGGCTTCTGTCATTTCGGCATCTAAAAACAACCTCACAAATCTAATCTGGCCCCTGAAATTTTATGAAGAGATGCCCATTGGTTATGAGCAAGAGTATAATATAGATACTTCTAAAACATCCTCTGCTTTAATGAACAGCTGTTATTTGCATGGCTCACTGAAGTCAGAGAAATAAGTACCAGCTGCCAAGTATATTCAATGAGTGGTGAAGCTAGCAGTTGTACAGTGCAAAGTCTAATAATTTATACAAGTTATTTCCTGCATCTTGAATGGGCTTAATAGGAAAGATACTCAGGGAATGCTGCTGTAGTCAGGGGATTCTCTTTCACCAATCGTGGGAGCAATTTATTCTGCCATGATAAAGGAAATAAACAACAGCTGCTCGGCAAGATGGCCTCTGAGGAAGTGAGCCCCAGGGCACTGCTCTGAGCTATTTACCAAGAGCAGTCTGGCCCATATGGGCTGTTGTTGCTGGGCTTTCATTCAGAAATTTCAAAATTTACTTTTTTTCTGATTGTAACTTCCAGAATCTCCCAACCTGGCCATGCTGGCCAGGGCATTGTAGGACCTGTAGGAAAAAAAGAAAAGAAAAGAAATTGCCATGCTGTGGTGTAAAACTGTATGTATATTAATAATTATTATGAATTTGTGAATGAGTACATTCAATCCATATTCCAGATAGCTTTTTGTTCCAAATCTTGAGAGAGGAAAAAAAATGCAGGTATTTTTCCTCTTGAAAAAGTGACTGCTCCTCCTATCTTTTAATGTTTTTAGTCCCTGTGTCACTGGAACCCATAATCATGAAAGATAACATCCTTTTTTTATCACATAGGCTTACTCTTACATGAAGAGCACTCATTTCCTTGCTGAGGAGCAACTGAAAAATGAGAGACTGAATATAATCATATAAGCTAGAAAGGGAACTTGTTGGTCCAAGGAACTGCCCAGCACAAGCTCTTTTAAGGTGTTTTCCCTAATATTTAATTGAATGGTGCTTCCTTCCAGTTTCTGTCCAATACTTTTAGTCCTGCCTACATGAACCATGCTTCGTATTCTACATGACAGTCTTTCAGGGGTTTGAAGAACTCGCGAACATGTCTCCCCTTAATTATCTCTTCTCTGGATAAGCATATGCATCTTTTCCAACTGTACTTAGTTTCCAGACCCTTCATCACCAGCATGTTATGACACACACTGAACAGGTTCCAGTTTGTCTGCGTCCTTCATAAAATGGGATGCTATATTTGGTTCAAACATGAATTGGGAGAGATCTCAAACTTTTTCTTCATAGCTGCTTTTTTTTAAAAAAAACCTACATTCATTCATTCTGCCTGCCTCTCTGCCCATCCATCCATCCACCCACCCACCGACCCACAGTGGCTAGAAACTCTACCAGCACCTTCCCCTAACTGCAATTGGGGGTTTCAAATTTCTTTTAGCTCCAGGATGTGAGGCGGATATGGATTCGAGAAACAAACCAGCTGTGGAAAGTAAGGTTTAAACTTCCTGCACATGCACCATGGTCTTGACCTGGATTGGGGCCTCACACAGCTTGCTTGTAACTCAGAAATAAAAGGGGACTCAGGTACACTTGTATTTAATGTAGCATGTAATTTAGCCCTGAGGTTCAGATCAGAAATCCCAATGCGGCACAGTTAAACTTGACCATGTAACATTTGTTTGTGTTTTGGAAGATTGAGCCCATATGGCTCTGAGAGCATGAAAGATAATGTGTAGCCTTGAATCTATTCTTCAGATCTAAGATCAGAAAGCTGCATGTTTCAGAGAAGAAGAAGCAATAGAGCAATGGCCTTCTAAAATTGATAGACTATCAGGATGATAGTCCAGCCTAAGCAAGCATCAGCCTCAATATGTCAAGATAAAAGGCTACAATTTTAATATTTTGTACCCTACTTCCCTATAGGCCCTTTCACTCAGCCATCCATATCCCCTGTTGCTTATATCCAGAAGGACTAAAGTTTATCAGTGTCATGACACAGGCTGTTTCAGAGTGTGCAGCTATAGTGCTATGATTCCACTTTAACTGCTGTGGTTCCATCCTATGGAATCCCGGGATTTGGATTTTAGGGAGGGGCATTTAGAATTCTCAGCCAGAGAGCTCTAGTGCCTCACTGAACTATAAACCCCAGGATTACCTTGGATGTTGCCATGGCTGTTAGAGTGGAATATAGCACTATAATTCTGTAGTGTCAATTGGCCCCTCCATGTCAACCATCGTGATTCCATCCTTTAAAATCCTGTGGTCTGGTGAGGTGGTTCTCTGGAGACAGACAGGACAGCTAGCAGAGAATTCTAAGTGCCTCACTGAAGTACAGATGCCTGAATTCTGTAAGATTGAGTCAAGACAGTTAGTTGTATGGAACTAATGTAACTGTGTAGTGCAGGCATATTCCTCGTTGCCCTTTACAGTTGGTGGGAAAGGTGATAAACTGTCAATAAAGGACCAAAACAAAAATTCAGCAGCTGCACTCTCAATTGATGCTTCAATGCATTCAAAGGCATAGACATTACTCTGAAGCCAGCCCTGGGTCTTTTTCCTCTCTGGCGTCTGATCTGAAATGAAATGACTTTGGACTCTGATGGCTCAGATGACTCACATCTTTAAAAAAAATGAGAAGCAAGAAGTCATAGTTGGCTTGGGAGAGGAAATGATAAATGTATTTTGGGTTTATTGTAGTTTCAGATTTCAGAGACCTAATAAAAGACTTAAAAAAAACCAAATGCATAATTTAAATCAGTAAATATTTTCTTTATTCAGTAGATCCTTCATTGACAAATGCAGTTACCAGCCAAGCATAGTGTGGTGTAGAGCTAGTGTGCTGTAGTGGTTTGACTGCTTAACTAGGGCACTGGGAGACCACGGTTTGAATCGCCATTTGGCCATGGAAACTCACTGGATGACCATGGGCAAGTCATGCTCTCTCAGCCTCAGAGGAAGGCAATGGCAGACCCTGTCTGAACAAGAAAACTGCATGATAGGTTTGCCTTAAGAGTTGCCATAAGTCAGAAATGACTCAACAGCACACAACAAGAATAACCACCAATGCACTGACCCTGCGTTGTGTGTTGTTTTCAAACAGACCATTATTTCATTAGATTTCATTCACCTATATATTTGGGGTAGCCATGTTGGCTATGCAGCAAAATACAACAAAATCCAAGAATCACAGAACAGTGATACCTTTATTGGTCCAAGTAAAATGCACAAAATGCACCATGCAAGTTTTCAAAACTTCACTGGATTCTTCATCAGGCAAAAATGTTAAAAATCCAACAGAAGAAGAAAGGTGATGATGTTAGAGTCACAGACCTACATTTTGTCTCAGATGTGACTTATATGGTAGTTAAGATGGTCTTGAGGGATATCAATGTAGGCAGAGGCCACAGTTATAACAAATGCATATATATTATGGGAAATTATAAAGTTCAGGTTCCAGATTTCTGTACTATGATTACTGTATGAATGAATGAGTTGCTAGACAGATTCAGGAATGCAGTCTAGCTGAGGATTTTATTTAATTCTATTTTAGATTAACAGCAGGCTTTACCAACAGTGGAGGTTTTCCTCCTGCAAGCCAAATAAATGGTTTCTGCAATCCCATAAAACTACTAAAAATAAAGAAGATATAATTAAAAGAACAAATACAAATACAACATGACACAAAAAGAATTGAACAATTACTCCCATCTAGTGGTAGAGAAAAAGAGTGCTTTTTATTTACAAATTGTGCATACAAGCTAGAAGAAAATTCCTTCTGTCCATTCCATTTGCTCCTCACAGCAGTGAGGTAGTTTTTCAGAACAGCCTGTTCAATGCACGACGTCCATCTATCCACAGCACATTAATCATAAATGGACTCCAGCATTTTTTCCTCCTGTTTTACACATCTATGAATATTGAGCCAAATTCTTTGAGGAAGTGAATAGTACAAATGTATGAATGTTCTTTTCCTTTCCTAATGGTGGCTATGTCTTTTCAGAAGCCTTTGTAGTTTTTAGAGCAAGAGCATACAAGAGACAAGAACAAACCCTAATTCTGGCCCCAAACCCTCCCCTCTCCACTATCTTTCCTCTTCAAAAATTCCTAAGATTGTTGAAAATTTATCACACTAGCCATCTGTAATGAGAGAGGCCTAAATCTGGTTGCTAGCTCCACTAAATTAAAAGAATTTGATAAGTCAGTTCCTATATAAATTCCACAGATACAATGGTGACCCAGGTCCCTTTGTCCAGTCTGGCCCTGCAGTTCCAACCCTTGGGACCCTGCCACTCACCTTGTCCTTGTTCCCCCACTTAATCCCTCCTGGAGGGGGTTTCTGGGCCTCAGAGTGACCCCTTAAATGTGAACCTGTGGTTGTGTGGGTTCATTATAGTAAGGTGTAGCATGACTTCTTATCAGGCTTGATAGAGACAGCCAGACAGTTAAACAAACAAACAAACAAATGTAGATTTATTGAAACTCAGTCACATAACACATCAACTCTTGAATATTCTGTTCTTACGGGGCTCCCTCAAAACCAGAGTCAGTTCTCTTTCCTGACTAACTGTCCTAACTTCTCTGAAATCTATTATCTTTTTCTGTCAACTCCAAAATCGTCTCTGCTCTCTCAGAGACAGCAGCCATTTCCATACTGTACCTTCTTCAGTTGTCCTCCTGTCATGGTCCAGGCAGCACCTTTGCCAGGAAGGGAGCGCGACACAAACGCTGCTCTCCCCGCAGAAGGGAGTGTGAGGGACATGCTCCTTACTTCTACAGTGCAGCCGGCTCCTTTCTCATGCTACGCTGGGGAAGGAAGTGTGTGGTCGCGCTTCCACCCCTCCTGCATGGCCGGCAGTGATTGGAGCGCCATGCAATTGCAAAGCTTAACGGATCTTTTCCATTAAGCGAATATCTCACCGTCACAATAGGTAGCAACACGTTGGCAGCCAGACTGCAACGACGTCGTGTGAAAGCACAACTCGCGGACCACTGCCAACACATCCCCATCACACGATAGAAATACCATACGGAAATGGCCAGCATCTGTGCTTTTGTTACATGCTATTCACCCACAGCCTCCCTTTATAGCACACCTTGAGCTATGATTGGCTGTCCTCAGCCAGATCTGCCCAGCATCTCATTCGCAAATGGGTCGACTCTAATTGGGATTAGCAACTGGTTATAAAACAGAATATCCATATAACATTTATTTATATTATTACAGTCAGCTCTGGACTTTTGCGGGTTCAGCATTTGCGGATTTGATTATTTGTGAGTTATTTTATTTATTAATTTGAAAAATTCTTACTGTGTTTGGCCTGCCACAAAAGTGGACCATAGATTCAAACTGGGGGACCTAGAGACTAGAGAGAACACTTCGTTAGGCATTGCTAGGCCCTCCAGTGTGACAGATTAGAGAAATTGCCACTTAATCACAGCTAGAAGGCCACATTTGTCCACCTGTGTTATACAAGCTGGGTTTTCAAGTAATTCTAAACTAAGGTGGAGTTTACTCCCTTGTTAAGTGTGAACTTTGGTTAATTAATTCTGCACATTAATAAAACAAAGGCCATTGCCACACGGCCTTAAAGAAAGGGTGCAGAGCGTCCTCCAGGGAGGACGTCTGCACCTGGAAGCGGACTGGGTCGGACCTACTTACTGTAGTTCTGCACCTCAGCCCGCTCCCGAACGACCCGAAGTGGTCGTCCAGTGTGCTTTTGAAAGACCGCTTGAAACAGGTCTTTCAAAAGCACGGAGTGCGCCACTCCGTGCCTGCGCTCCGGTGCAGATTTGCAGGCTCGCACCGGGGGCGGGCTTTAGGCTGGCGAGCTTCAGCGGTTGGTGGAGAGCCTCGACCAACCGGAAGCCGCCATTTTCGTCCCCGGAGCAGTGTGGAGTAGCGGCCACGCACTGCTCCGGACCAGCCTGGACCCAAGCGTGGAGCCAAGAAGTCTGGTAAGTACCGGCACGAGGCGATTCCTTCGCCCCGTGTTGAAATGGCCAAAAGTCCATTTGCTTTTAGATTATACACACTGGCCTTTCAACAGAAGACACAGACAAAAGAAGAGTTGTTGTTGTTGTTGTTGTTGTTGTTGTGTGCCTTCAAGTCAATTCTGACTTGTATCAACCCTAAGGGAAACCTATCATTGGGTTTTCTGGGGCTGAGAGTGTGTGCTATGCGCAAAGTCACCCAGTGGGTTTTCATGGCTGAGTGGGGAATCAAACGCTGGTCTACAGGTGCTCGAACCACTTGCAACGCTCAAACCACTATACCACACTGACTTTTCAAGGACACATGCTCAATATGGTCAAAAGGTAGTGTGTTTTTTAGCAGAAATGAGCTTTCCTTTACCCAGGAGTTTCTGTTTCCAAAATCTCTGAATTTTGATTCTAGGCAGCCCTCAAAGTTTTTAAGAGATGGCTGCTATCCCTCTGATTCTACTGCGTGCTCCCTAGTTTTTGCCTATTTAGCAGTTTAGGAAAGGCATTTTCTTCTTGTTTGTGGAGAGGAGAGAATGTCATTTCTAACATCGCCCTTATCATTTGCAAATTATTTCTCTGATTATTTGTAGGCAATTTTCCCAAACAATTACAAAGTGAGAGGTGTTAACAGTAATGTTAGTAGAGAACATCTCTTGAACTGGAAAGAGGACTCTGAAAATCATTTGCCCAGTTCAGTTCCTCACTTTGCTTTCCCCTCCTCATAACAGACATCCAACTAATAACAATACAATAGTTAATAAATAGTATTCAGGTCTAGTGATAGCTCTACGATCAGGCTCAGTGAGACACTTGCCTCAGGTAGAATATGCTGGGAGAGGGTAGCAAGGGATATAAAGAGAAAGCTGAGTGATAGATTGCCTACAAGGAACTCCCTCTACTAGCCTTTTGCCTTCACATACCATGGATGCTATCCCATCATTAGAGAGGTGGATGCTATCCCATCATTAGAGCTGAAGAAAGAGTGATCTGCCAGTCCAGTCAGTATTTGTATGCAGAAGGGGAGAGGCCGACATTTTGCTCTTCACCTCAGGTGGTAAAATGTTTTAGCCTAGCCCCGTTGCAGATCTATTATTGTGTGAGCACCATCATCTGTCAATTAATCTGATGCTGTTATTGTAACAGTGATATATAAATTCTGAAAACACAAAATAACACATGAAATGTTTTTTTAATTATCTAAGAATGCAACATTTCAAGCCTTATAGCCCCCCTCCCAAACATTTGTTTGTAATATATATCTTGCCACAAAGGGAATCAACAATTTTAAGAGGTGAATGTTTCTTTTTTTCTGGCAGAGTTCAAGGATTTGTCCTGTTTTACATGCAAATAAAAGGAGACTGTATACCTGCTTGGTATGCATATTGGGACGCACCAGCAAACAATCAGCAAGATCAGCATATTTTGTACTTCAGAGATCAAATTGAATATTCATGCATGTTGTTTAAAAACCTTCCAGGTTAGAGTTGAAACTAATATACTGGAGCTGTAACCTTTCCTCAATTGCAAGGACATGAAAGCTTCTATATGATTCATTGGATGCTTGGAAATTGTAATGGGGAGGATCATCTGCATAGCGCATATAACTGAAGCAGTGCTAGACAAAGCACCTCTCTCATGGTGCTCGAAGTAATTGAAATTTACAGGACAGTATAACCAACAGAAGCAATATGATCATCTGGTACATTAAATACGCCATTTCCAACAAACTGGCTATGTGTGAAATAATCCTACCATTCTCAGCAGGCAGAGAAATGTACATTTGTCAGGGATATATAAAATCATTGATATCACAAAGCACCTCACAAATGAAAAACCACCAGAACAAGAAATTGGGCTCCTACTAGCTATGATCTATTTATCTTGCTGCTACTGAGCTTCAAGGTTGGAAAAGGTTACAGTGGCCATCAGTGCTGGACAATACCTTTGATGAGCTCCAGTCCAGAAAGTCATCGTATCTTCTAACTGCCCAGTTTGGAAGGGATGGTCGTGATTAATCCCCTGTCATCTCACTTTTTCAGCTGATTTAAAAATGTCCCATTTCTCTTTCTTCTTTCCATTTTCTCCCTTGGTCCTTAGTTTACTTCAGCTGCTGCAAACTGAATTCAAAATGTGCAAAAGGAGTTTTCACTCAGTTAACTTAGTGAGGAGAGCAGAGGAAGGGGTGCAATCTTACCATTCTCAGTTCCCTTAGGCAAAAGCAAACTGCTGGAGCCCTCCTAGCTTGTGTTTTCTTCTTCATTAATAACTTTTACCATCTTGATCACATTTGGATGTCACTGGCCACAAATATCCCAGTTTTCATCTTTGAAAAGCTGGAGGGTATGGGTCATGTATATTGCGAGCACAGTATGCATAGTTAGCTTACTGACTCCTGCATTTTCAGAGGCACTCCAAGTAGACTCCAGTAGAGTGAGATTTGCTTGTGCTGTTTCCTTATACAGTCAGCCTTCCACATTTGTTAGGGGAGCATGACCCCCCACAAAGGTGGAATTTTGTGCGTGTGTGCGTGTGTGTGTGTCCATGGGAGGGGGACTGAGCCATGGTGGGGAGAATGGAATGGCCAGGCAAAGAGGTGGATCTGCATTGGCTGCTCTATATTTCCTCTCTCTGGGTCATCTCCTTCTTTGGATGTAGGGGGTCACTAGGGGAGAGTCTGTGGTGCTGAGAAGTTCGCTGCAAGCTGTCTTTTGCTGGCCAGGCAGCTGCAGATGGAGGAGAAGGAGGACCAGAGGCAAGTTTTTAAAGGGCTATGTGGCCTGATCAGAGCTAGCAAGAGTGAAGGTTCCTCTGGAAAAGAAACACCTGAGATGGGGGGACAGGGGTTGGAGAAATTTGCAAACACTGTATTCAGTTCTCTGAAAGTCAAGCCCACAATGTGAAGGGCTGATTGTATTTTCAACTTTTGAGAAATTAGGAGAACATACGCTTTTTGAAAGTGACTTTGTGTTTTGTAGACATATGATAAGAGCACTTTTGAAAGCATAGTTTTCTTCTCTAAGAAACCAAAGGTCAAAAAAGTATTTGAGAATAAATATGTGCTGAGTGGTCCATTTGCATGCAACACAGATACTGTCAATGTGCTTATCAAACTCCTGTCCTGTCTTAACTATAGAAAACAGGAAACCTTTTAAGGTTGAGAACTGCAGCAAGAGGGCAATTGTGGTATAGTTGAAAGCATATTGGATTAGAAGTGGGAATGCCTGAGCTCAGATCACTGCTCATTTGTGATCATATGGCCTTGTTAAAACAGGCATCCTTTCTGGAAGAGTCAAATGACCAGGGTTGTTCAAGGCATTTTGCTGCCCAAGGTTAAGGACAATACAGTGTCCTGTTCTCCAAAATAGAAGCTGACTGGAGTGTCAGTTGAATACTGGCAATGCAACAGCTTTTCCCAAACATTTGAAAATAGTAGGGAGATTTAGAGGAAGTCTTGTGTCATTTATGGCTCTTTCTCCAACAGAGAGCAATGGCTAGGGGATCTGGAAGAACTGCCAAGGGGTTACCATTGAGGGTCCCAAACATCTGCTGCCTTAGGTGGTTGATTTATTTTACATAATGATAGGGCTGGCCCTGCAGAATACACTTTCACAACAGAAAGTATGAACGGGTTTTCTTAGAAAACCAATAAAACTGCTTTGACAATAAGCCTGTTCAAATAACAAACCTCCCCACCTATCTGTCTGTCTGTCTGTCTGTCTGTCTGTCTATCTATCTATCTATCTATCTATCTATCTATCTATCTATCTATCTGCCAGTCAGGAGGCTAGCACCCAGCATTTCTAGGTTGGCTGTGGAAAGCATTGTGGAAATGCAAGTTTCAAATCTCTTTGCAAGCTGATAAACCAAAAAAAAAAAAAAACAAGCAAGCAAGCAAGCAAGCAGAAACAGCTTCTACAGAACAATGCGTGGAGGGGATAAAGGGAAAGCCACTATTCCTCTGCCAGCCCTCTATATTTTTATGGTGTCCATAAAGAAACAAGAATTCCCTTCCCATGCACAACCCAGAAAGCATGTGGGCTGTCCAAGGAGACATATAGCCATCAATTCCCTCTCCACAAGCCTTTTCAGTTCCCTTTATGGAACTCCTAGGCACTAGGCAAGCCCAGAAGCTTCCTGACCAAAGCTAAAAAGAAATTCGTCTGTGAATGTGGAAAATGCTTGTAAGTAAAGGGCAAAGACAACCCCATCCCCCAGGCACCACCTATTCCTCCTACAATATCTAGGAAGTGAAGAGATACATTGAAAATACTACAACCATACTGGCAACATACTTTTAATTATAGCTGTTGGGTTGCCAGATTGAAAACTGAAGAGGTCTCCTGCACCTTTCATAGTTGTGTAATACAGAGTTATTTTTACTTGGTTGCATGGCAAGCAACGCCTGCTCAAACTCCTTGTTCTACACAACCATTAAATCTTGTGTTCCTAGCTGTAAATAATTAATTTTAAAGTAACTTTCCAAGCCTTAATACTTACAACAACAACAGAGCATAACCCACAAAACATAAAACATTTCTTTATGCTGATCTTGGGCAGGACATTTGGTTAATCACATATTTGGAGAAAGGTGAATAATTTCTCAGAAGCAGTGCACAGCTGACTAAACATACATAGAAACTAGAAGGGATAAAGAGATAAAGCAAAGACAACATAAGCTGGCAAAACAAGAAAATAAAATAAAGAAGAAATAAGCAAAAGATTTGAATGAGCTGAGACTTGGATAGACATTACTAACAAGGCATTTTGAGTGGGAGGCATGGGGTGACAAATAGCTTATCTGTATATTTTTTTTTTTATGTTCCAAGTCCTTACCTGCTTAAAGGGACCTAAACAGTTCCAATGGAAACAAAGGATCTTGTGGAACTTGCAGTCTAGTTCATCAGATGCATTAAATGTTATCTTAAGACAATATTTACAAATACATGGTTGTAGGCTGTGGTAACACGTCAGAAGAAGCTTTAAAGAAACTTCATATTATAGCTTAAATATATATGGAATCTTTATAATGACCTTTCATAAAGTAGTGTTAACACAGACATTCTGGCAGTGGTATGCTAAATAACAGTGTGGTATTTTTCTCCAAAGATCACACAGAAATCAGTATTAAATTATGGCAAGCTGACTTAATGGGCCCGCTTTGGGGGAAAAAAAACCCTGTAAAATGTGGTAGTGAAATGAGCAAGTAAAATTACTATCAGCTTGAAAGGGTCAGCCCAAGATATTTTTCTGCCTGAGGCTTAGGAAAAAAATGGCACCTTCTCCTGTATTCCCATACACAAAAAAACTTAGACTGCCAACTGAATCTTACTTCTGTACTAGTGATGGGATACCCCCATCTGTTCTCTTCCCCTGAACAGCAGGTCAGAGATGCGGCCAACGTGGAGAGTATTTTTGAACAGAAAGAAATGGATGTGTGGCTCAGAAGAAACAGCCAGGGCTACTACTGCCCTCAGCATTATTAAGCATTTTATATTCTGCTTATATTGTGAGCTGTTCAGGGCAGCAAACAAGCAAACAGTTTAAAACGATTTTGGATTTCCTATCCTCTAACTGTCCTGATCAATCCTCCAATATTCCACTTCTTCAACTATTGGTTTCTCTCTCCCTCTTTCACTTTCATCTTTCGTTCTTAGCTTACTTCAGTTGCTGCAAAATGAATGCAAAGTGCAAAAATAGTTTGCACTCCATTCATTTAGAAGGGGGGAGAAGAGAGGAGCTGGAGCAGCCTTGCTCTCCCCAGTAATCTCAGGAAAACACAAACTGCTGGACCTTCTCCTAGCTTGTTTCTTCTACTTCATATTAAACACTTTGGCCATCTTGATCAGAAATGTTGCTTGGCCCTCGCATCACAGTTTTCATCTGTGAACTGCTGAAGAGTATGAGATTTAAAAAGAGCCAGCATCGTGTAGTAGTTTTGAGCACTGGACTGAGCATTGAGTGTTGGTTGGACACCCCATCTGGCCATGAAAACCTACCGGGTGACCTTGGGAGCCTCACGCACTCTCCAGCCCCCAGAAAATCTTGTAATAGACTCGCCTAAATGTTGTGATAAGTTGGAAATGACTTGAAGGCACACAACAGCAACAATGAGCTTGGAAACAAAAATAAAACAACTTAAACTGGCTAAGAACATATTAAACAATTTAACATCAGGTGACTGAGATGGCAGCACCAGTTTGCCTAATGGTTGGCTTGGCCCTAGTATGATATGTAAAAACAGGATAACCGAGGGAGAGAAGTATTCAACAAATACGGCCAAGACATGTCCTTTCCTGCTTCTGTGGGTGTATTTGTGTGTTTATGCCATTTATGCCAATGGTTCTTTCAGCAACATTTTGGCCATTTCCACACTAGCCTGTTATAGAGCTATTATTCCACTTTCAACACCCTATGGAATCCTGGGGTTTGAGGCCCCTCCCTAAACTGCAAACCTCAGGATTCCATCGGGTGTTGAAAGTGGAATAATAGCACTATAACAGGCTGGTGCGGAAATGGCCTTTGCAGTTCTGAAAATACGTTCTAGAGCTGCTCAGTATTTGTACTAGAAACTATTAACCTCTAAACCGTATGCATTTGGTATAAAGACTTGAAGGCTGGTGCTTTAAAGAAATTAACCCATTTTAGTTCCAGTATCTCTTGGTAAAATGAGCATGCAAAATTATGAATTAGGGGTAACTCTTCCTTAGAACAGAACTGAAACGTGTCTCATTTTTAAGGAGTACCAAATTACATGACTACAAAAATATTTCCAGGCGATGAAATAAAACATTATCACTCTTGCTTTTGAAGTTTTTTTTTTTAAGGAATGAGCCTCCTCTGTATTGCTAGTGATGTTTGTTGCTCCAACCGACCTTGCTCCAAAAGCGTATGCAAACCCTGCCTTGCGCCATTTCCGTACTAGCCAGTTATAGCGCTGTTATTCCACTTTCAACATCCTATGGAATCCTGGGATTAAACTGCAAACCCCAGGATCCCATAGGATGTTGAAAGTGGAATAACAGCGCTATAACACGCTAGTGCGGAAACTGGTGCCCGCAATTTGCAGTTCCCACCAAACCGGCAAGTTCTGTTACTACCGAAGACTTAAAGATCCCGAACGCATCGCTGCATAACACGAAGCGCTGTTTGATATCATAGAGATAGGAAAAATGAAAACCCACTCATCACCTCGACTTTTATCAACATTTCAGATCTAAAGTTGCGCTAGCCGTCTTTTTTCTTTCACATCCAACAAAATTAAATACTATTTTCACCGAGAGATACTCCCAGGAACAGCGATGCGTTTTTGATCTCTTGACAGCTTCGCTCATTTTTGATCGCAAGCAAAAGCTACGAGTCATCCTTCCCTTTCTATCTCTATGGATGGTTTTTGTCGAACGACAACATCCGGCCTCTCTCGAGCGAACCGAAAGAGCGGCGTATCGTGTTGCCTCCGCTGCGCATTTGCACTTCCGGGTTCAAGGGGCGAAGTTGGGGAGGCATGGCGGACCCCGAGGAGAATGAACGTGGGCAGGGGAACCCCGAAACTAGGAACCCCAAAGCCAAGAAAGCGAACAAAGGTGAGTGCATCAAACCGTTACCAAGGACCCCAACGTTGCTTTGCCATATTTTTGGTGAGAGAGGGACCCTCCCCCCAAAAAACAGTTGTTGGGGAGAAGGTTAGGACTGTAGTATGCTGTATAGAATAGAGAAAGCTTCCCACCGGGGGCTTACACAGTGCTTTCTTACTTAGAATCCGTTCACACTACGCATTTATGGCATTATAATTCCACTTTAACTGGCATGATAGCGCCCTGCAGAATCCCGAGACTTGTTTAATCTGATGCGGAACAGAAGATCGAGTCAAGTGTTAATCAGGTTTCCAAGACAAGAGCATTCCACATTGGGGCATCACGGCCTCACAGAATGTATAGCTCTTATATTGTTGTTTTTTTAAAGTTTTTGCTTTTCAGAGTCTTATGTGACTTTTTATTTTATCCGTGAGTCACATTGATCTAAATTGTTTTAAATGATTGTAAGAGATCTTGCAGTATAACATGATGTCTTATGATATACCTTGGGATAAACATCTTCTGCTGAGATAAATAATAAAAAAGAATCCCACGATTTGCAATTTATGGAGAGGTATTTAGAATTCTTATCTGCAGAGAACTTGTGCTTCCCCAAACTAGCAATGCCAGGATTTTACAGGATGCTGCTGTGGCAGTTAAAGTGGAATCATAGTGCTGTAATTGTGTAGTGTAAGAGGGACCTTAAGCTGACATTTGGTTTGAAGATGGGACCACTGGCAGAAAATAATGTATTGACTGTGCTTGAATAACAAGCTGATGTTGAATGCCATGCATTTTTAGAGAAGCATTTCAGGAGAGCTTATATCTAAGCATGCATGGCATCAGAGCCTTATATGATAGATTCTTAACTTCTGTTTTCTTTGGTCTCCTTGGCATGTAATAAATTGCTTTGAGAACTCTTGGACTAAACTGCAGGAAGATGAGATGATGTTTTTAGAAATCATTGGTGGTGTGGGAAGAGAAAGACATGATTGGAAGAGTTTGGAGTAGTCACTGCTGCATTCTAGTGATCAGATATTCCTAATGAGAATAATTTCTGAGAAGACTAGGTATTTATGTTTCTTAAGAGTTGCAGACTAGAATCTTGTAGTGCATTTTCACTTAACTGCTAATGATGTAAAGCATTTTTACTACACTTTTTAGTTGAAAAGTCTCCCACCATATGTTACACACAGATTGGGATTGCCAGGGCAGGACTATCCCAGGGACAAAAGCTGAGTGAGGTCTAGGGACAGTCCCTTGTGATGTCATGGGGTGGGGTTTGATTATATCATTAAACATGATAAAGTGAGCATCAAACACAGTTGCACAGAGTATGCCATTCAAATAAAGAAAAATACCCAAGTTTAATACACGGAAAAATACATGCACTTTTCAAGGCAGCACTCTCACCTTAGGATTCCTCCTCCCCTCCCTGAGGAATTGCAAAAAGCCAGGTCCAGGTCCTGAGAGCTGGCAGCTCTAATACAAACCCTGCTTATGAGCCTACAGGTTAAATGATGGAACACAAAAGGAAACAAGGAGGGAAGAGGGAAAAAAAGATGAACCCAGGCACCAGTTTTTAAAGTTGTTGCAGTCACAGTTGGTGAGCAGTTTTTGAAGACTGACAATTTCTTGACATCAAATCTCAACATGCAGTTGTTTTGATCCCTTTCTTTGTGTTTCCTGTGTCTGTTCCCTGACCCACCATTTTTTAATCAGAGAATTTTTTTCTAATATAAATGTGTGTGTTTTTTTTAACAGTAGATGAATCTGAACTTCTTATTGTTCCTGATGGATGGAAAGAGCCAGCCTTTACAAGAGAAGATAATCCTATAGGGCTTCTGGAAGAAAGCAGCTTTGCCACACTCTTCCCAAAATACAGAGAAGCATACTTGAAAGAATGTTGGCCATTAGTGCAGAAAGCATTGAATGAGCATGTATGACTATCTTCTATACTTCCGTTGAACTTCCTGTGTTAACTTTTTATTTACTGAGTCTAACTTCCTGGGGTTTGGGGGAAGGATGAGTACAGCCATTCAGCATGCTGTTGAATGGCAAATACTGAAACTACTTGTGTGTTTAGATTCGTTTCCCTGGGTGGACATGGGTAGAGTGGCCTATACTATGCTGCTTAAGAAATTAATAAGATATAGCAGACATCTTACTATAGCTTTAGAAGCCTGGGAAACTTGTGCAATTCATGGGAAATCAATGTCCTGCTATAGCAGACAATTTGAATTTAAATGATGTGTGCAGTTGCTGGACAGTTTTGGAGGCAGAATTGTATTTACTATGAATTCTGGGTTGAGCTTGCCCTTGGCAAGATGTTTTCTGTGAGTGTATTTGCTTCCTGTTCACTGTTGCCTTTACTCATTTGCTTGATTCTCATCTCATGTCTGGATCAAAGAGGAAGAAGAAACTTGCTGTTCCTCCTGCTTGCTCGCTTGTTTAGAAGGGGCAGGACAAGGCACTTGCTGTTCCTCTTATTTGCTCATTTGTTTAGAGAGGGCAAGTGATGAAGTAGCAAAAACAAGCAGCGGGCGCCAGAGATTAGTAGTAGGCCTTGTACTGGAGGATGAGCTTCAGCAGGCATCCAGCAATACAAGCACTGTCACTGGTTGTGCAAGTCTGTTAATTTAAAATTGTACTTGAAACTTCTCAAATTATATTTGTGCATGTTAAAGGTTTTTATTTCCTGTATATTTTGTTTGTGAACCTCTTTCAGTCTATAAAGCTTTGATGCTGTTAAGAATCAGTTGTGTTTCTCTGTAGACTGTTACTTGCTTCTTTGTGTTTCAGCACATAAACGCAGCTTTAGATTTAATTGAAGGAAGCATGACTGTTACCACAACAAAGAAGACCTTTGACCCCTATATAATCATCAGAGCCAGAGACTTGATAAAGCTTTTGGCAAGAAGTGTTCCATTTGAACAGGTTGGTTCAGCGATTAAACAGTTGTGATTCTACCCTGTATCCCTACTAAATTATCTGAATGTTCTTTTAGTGTTGTTAAGATCTGTGAAGACCTATGATGCCTGGGTTTTATTAGAAATGTTATTTAGCTTAAATGGCAAGCTCCAATTTAGAATTTCTTAAGAAGAGTGTATCAGAATGAATAAGGTTGTTTTATTAATGTTCCTGACATGCTTGGACCTAGTTTAACTTGAGATGTTCTCCGATTTTCTGTTCAGGCTGTACGCATTCTTGAAGATGATGTTGCCTGTGACATAATTAAAATAGGTTCCCTGGTGAGAAACAGAGAACGGTTTATAAAAAGACGACAGAGGCTTATTGGTCCCAATGGATCTACTCTCAAGGTGTGTCTTATATTGTTATAACCACATCACATGCGTGTTTACTCAGTAAATTTAATAAGATTATTCTTTACTGTGTGAGCTTGTTGATTATTAAGACTTCTGTTTATGAGAAATGAATCATGAGATATCTGTCTTGTCTTGTGGTATAGGCTCTGGAACTGTTGACAAACTGCTACATCTTGGTTCAGGGGAATACAGTTTCAGCTCTTGGACCTTTTAATGGCTTGAAAGAGGTAGGATGTCTTTTCTATAGGAGATAACTCTTCGGAGTTAGTTATTGAACCAGTTTGTCCTGCTGTATTTTCTGTCAATGAAAAATGTACAGTTTTCATTTGCCATTCTGGGAATTCGTTTGGTTTTAAACTGAAGTTGCTTTATCTTTCACATACAGACAGATGAATTTAATTTTACAGCTCAGATTACACAGTGTGAGGGTCTTTCTACCGATGCATGCTCTGGAAAAAAACAATGTTTGAGAAGGTGAAGGAATGGGATCCAATGTCCAGCAATGGCAACAAACCAGGGACTCTGTTCCTGGACCACTTACTTGTATTGGTGAAGTGCTGCATCCACACACAGGACTATCAATAATCTCTGTATTCACCAAGCATTTCATAACATGCCACTTAAGAATAGGTTGCCTGGTGCACATGCTTATGCATTGCCAGGATTAGGTTGTTGGTCTGCATCGGCTGCATACTAACGAGCCTGAGTAGTTTTATGCCCAGGAGAAATATTTTTTCTAAGAGGAAGTGGCCTGGACTTTGACTTCCAGATCACTTCTGTTGGGGAGAAAGGTCTTTCCTGGTCCTAAAACAGCCCAAAGAGGACCAAAAATAAACAGAAAGTGCTCCCATACATCCAGGAGGGCTTTGGGACAAAAAGAAATCATTTTGGGAAGCGGTGCAGCACGGAGTGCGGTACTTAAAGATCCATTTGGAGACCAGTGCGACCTCAACACCCAGCAGTTGCACACTGCTATTCTAAACCTTGATTGGTGAATTGTTCTGTAAACATTAATTAAAGGCAGTGTAAACATTCTTTCCTGAAAGCAGAAATTTTAATACAGAATTGTTCAGTTTCTTAAACAGTTACTTAGAAATTTGAGTTTTATGGCAGGCAGCTTCACAGTTGCGGAATCTATTTTGTTTATTAAAAGCACCAGGATTCCGTGCTGCAAAAGACATACTTAGAACTTAAGAATCCTGAACCCAGGAATTTGAGTACCATAATCTGTTCTGTATTATCTCCAAGCTGCCGTCGTTTCAGTAGTATACTTAGTGGGGAGTGGAGTTGAATAATTTTGGTGCTGCAGGTGTTAAACAGTTGAGAGTTAGAAATCCTTGCCAATGTACCACAATTAATCTAGAGAACTCCTAGCATATGTGGATCTTTCTTCTGCTGCTCTTTGGTTTAATTGTTAAAAAAAAAAGCTTTTCCTTCCTTTCTTAAACCTAGGTGAGGAAAGTTGTTCTGGATACAATGAAGAATATTCATCCCATATATAACATCAAAGTGAGTGTAACCCTTTGTATACAATAAAATATGTGAGATTTAACTTTGGGTTCTTCTAGTCTAACAATTTTATCATTTGAGGTGTCTGGCAATCTTACTATGATGATCTCGCTGTTGCTGATCACTGCCTCTGGTGATCCCATTCCAGATCCTCACTGTTTCTCGCATATGGCTGCCACCAGCATCTCCATGATCCATTTCCATTATTGTCTCTGTGTATGACTGTTCTTTTTTTTTTTTAATGTCTTAAGTCCTAGGTATAGTAACTAGATGGTAGGTGTAGTTATGACAAATCATGAATACAATTGGCCCTCCACATTCGCTAGGGTTAGGAGCAGAGGACTCTCCGAAAGTAGGAAAACTGCAAATATAAAAGTGTGTGTGTCTGTGCCGATAATCCTATGTCTAGGTCTGTGGAAAGGAGGCCAAGATACGGTGGGGAGAATGGGCACCCAGAGTCCAAACCAGATCAGGGAAAGGAGAGCAAACAGGGGAGATGTTGGCACAGTGGCCCTATACTTCCTCTCTGTTGCCCATCTCCTTCCTTGGTTGTGGAGTAACATCATGAGAGGGTTTGTGATGCTGAGAAATCAGGCTGTGAACTGTCTTTAGCTGGCCGGATAGCAGCTGGTTGTGGAGGAGGAGGGCCAGAGGTGGGTTTTTAAAGGGCTATGTGGCCTGATTGGAGCTGCCAAGAAGCAAGTTTCCCCCAGCAAAGAAGGACTTGAGGTGTGTGTGTAGAGGGCAGGGGTTGAAGAAACTTGCAAATCATATCAGTGAAAGTCAAACCCACAGGTGTGGAGGGCAGACTGTGTAATTTCAAAAACACAAGATATAATATAGACATTTCACTCTTTACATAAACACTTGAAGTTGATTTTTTATATATTAATATACTTACTCAAACCAACTATTTAACCATATTCTCGTTCAGTCTCTCTCTTCAGAGCTCACACCCTTTTTCATTCTGACTTCTTCAGAACCTAACTGTATCTGACACACTAATCATCATTCTCACAATAACATTCCAATGCTTATTCCAATCACTGTCTCAATCAGTCATCATCCACATGCAAATGCGCTCCACTTACTTTCTACAAGGTTTAGTATCAGTCACTTTTCATATATTCTCTTAACTGTATTAACCACCTAACATCAATAGATAAACTATATTCAATTTTATCTCCAATGTTGTGAGTTAGTTTCCTTTGGGGGCATCTCTGTGTCCTGAGATGACCAGTCTTGTTTACTGGAGCCTCAGAGATTCTCCTGTACTTATCCAATTAAAAGTAATCCAAATAGGGATGAGGTTGCAAGTACTTGAAACAGATTAATTCAGAAACACAACTCAAATAACAGAACTTGTTTTCTGCCTCACCCCTGGCAGATCTAGCAAATGATTGACCATATTGAAAAGTGTTTCAAGAACAGGATGTCATGAGACTTAATTTATTTGCTCAGTAAATCAGATTGTTGTCTACTGCAATAATATCTAATATTATCTGTTATTAAATCAGGTGGTTTTATATCTGGTATTTAAAACCTTTTGATTTTCCTCTGTCTGGCCAAAGAGATAGAACATATTATTTATGCAACTCTTTAACTTATTCTTTTGTGTTTTAATGTGGTTGAAGACCCTGATGATTAAGAGGGAGTTGTCAAAAGATCCTGAATTGAGATCACAGAACTGGGAACGTTTTTTGCCGAAGTTCAAACACAAGAATTTGAACAAAAGGAAAGAACCAAAAAAGAAAAATGTCAAGAAGGAATATACTCCCTTCCCACCTCCACAGCCAGAGAGTCAGGTCTGTTTAATCCCATAATTTTACTGGACAAAATTAAAGGGTTTTGAAATTAATAAAGAATACAATCACTTGCCCATCAGTTGCTGTCGATTTATAGAGATAATGCCCAAAAAGCAGGAGGAGACAAGCACATATGTTGTAAAGGATATTGGTGTGACCTGACCCAATAAAGAGACCCTTACAGCTGGAACAAGAAAGAATTGACATGTTACTAATTCTTTACCAATTTAAAATCTGAAATGAAAACAAAAACAATTTTTTTTACCAGGCCCATAACAAAATAATGGTGATTAAATGTTTTATTTGTTTTACTTGAGCTGGTAAAGGGATGGGAAACCTGTGGCCCTTCAGATGTTGGGATTTCCATCAGTTTCTGCAGTGTTAGCAGAGGCTAAGAATGAAAGGAGTTGTAGTATCTGATCTGACCCTATGTATGAGAGACCCTCAAGAGGCTCAATCATTAGCAGTCCTTCTAAGGTCTTTCAGATTTAGGGCCTTGGCTGCACTTATTGATTCCGTCCATCTACAGTGTATTCTTCCTCTTTTCCATCTGCTTTTCAGTTTATGGAAATTTATTGTCTTTCCCAAGGAGGCCTGTCATCTCATGATGTATCCGAAGCACAATAGTCTCAATTTAGTCGTTATGGCTTCTAGTGAGAGTTCAGCCTTGATTTGCTGTTAGACTGCCCCATGCTTGTGTTGTGGTATATGGCAAATGGTTCCTTGTGAATACAGAAAACTACACGTTTAGTTCATGCCTGTGATGTACTAAGAACCAATTGTGAATAAGATTAAAAATAATAGCTAATTGCACTTGATAAATGGTTACCTTCATTATTATTATTAAAGAAATTCTGTTTTTAAAAAGCTTAATGTTCAGTTTAAAAATTCATCAGAGAGTTCACAAAAGATTACTTCTACCCAAAGGAAGTTGCTAAGTTATTTTGTTAAAGTATTGTTTAAGTATCTATACCGTCTTTTCCTTCAAACAATTTGTTCATGGTTTTGTTACAATCTGTTCAATTTCAGCTACAGAATTTGGCCGCAGTATGTTTCTGTAGTTTTGTCTTCTGATTTTTTTAAGTTTAATTTAATTGGTTTCTAAATGAGAGATAACAGCAGCATTCTTCAGTGTGGAACATATCTAACCCTAGTCATTATTTTTCAGATTGATAAAGAATTGGCAAGTGGTGAATATTTCTTGAAGGAAAGTCAAAAGAAGCGTAAGAGAGTGGAAGAGATAAAGGTATAGTTACTTTCTCTTTTGAAGTTACTTTAAAATAAGGTTAAGTATTATGTGGTCCTCCACAAATTGTTGGACTGCAAGTCCCAGTGGCTCTAGCCAGCATAGCAGTGGTGAAGCATGCTGGGAGCTGAGGTTAAAAACAAAGGGAGAGCCACATGATTCCCACCTCTACCTTAGGATGTGCATCTATTTTTTTGTATATTTTCTACTTGTGATATTTGTCTTTTTAAAAAAAAATTAGGCAAAACAGGCCGAGGCAATCAGCAGAAGACAAGAGGAGAGGAACAAAGCTTTTATTCCCCCTAAGGAAAAACCAGTTGTAAAACAGAAGAAAGGTAAGTTTGGCTTCCATTGTCTTTTATGTAAGCCTCAGTTTTTGTGTTTTTTATATTTTTGCCACCTGCAAATGCCTAACATTTTAAATCTTCTTGATTCAAGCATATATAAGAATTTAACAAGTTTCTAGTATTACTGAAACCATACTTGTGTCTGTATTGTAGGTCTGCATCTGTTTTTCCAGATTGTCTGGCTCCATTGTGGAGCCAGTCTTTGATTCATGAAACAAGCTGGATAATTCCAACTATGTTGGTTCCTTATTTTGCTATAAAGTTAATCATAACATTTTTGTAACAGGCAATATGCTTGGCTTATACATAAACGGTCCTTATTATTTGCTAATCTGAGACCTGCCTCATAATTATAAAGACATAGAAGAGATTTAGGCTATAAGTGTAAGCTCTGTGTAAGCTCTGTGGAATCTTCACAGTACTAAATAGTATTTAATTAGACCAGCACTGACATTTATCAAAGCTGCTGCCAAGACATAGCATCCGGATGCCTTCTAGACAAGACCAGTGGCTATCAAACTGCTTTTCAAGGTTGTATGGTTCCCTGAAAAGCCATACCTGTTCTGTTGGCTCTTGAATACTAGCCAACTTAATAATATTTGTTTATGTATGTGTATACCATATGAAGTAAAACGAGGATAATCAGAAATTGTTATTGCTTCTTGGTCATTAACTCAGATTGAATTCACTGGGTTGAATCTAGAACTTGTCTCTTTTGGGTGGATTGTTATCTTCTGCCCATAGAAGGCTTGTGATCCAGAAGCAGAGAGTGTTTGGACAAACAGAGGAAGTGAAATTGTTAGTAATCTTCACATGCATGCACACCCTTTACATTCTGGGCGGTTGGGAAACTCTTCACAACAATGGGAAGATAGGGTTGTGGACTGCAGTTGGATTGTTCTGAGATACTCTACTCAAGAGTATACTGCAGCTCTGAGGTACTCTGTTCGCGTATACTGCAGTCAGCAGAAATGAAGTTGGATCCAACCCTTCAGTCCACTGCATTCTGGCTTGATATATATATTATACTTTGTAAAATAATTTTGCTGTGAGGAGTTACATGTGCTTGCCTGGTTTGCTGCACATAATATGCTTGCATTGCAAACATACCAGAATGTCTTGACTTTGGTACTACATCATCATCATCATCATCATCATCATCTTTATCTTTATATACCACTTTTTTCCTGGTAAGGACTCAAAGGAGCTTACAATAATTAAAAAAAATAGCTAAAAATCATGGTATACAAAAGTTAGAATACAAACAAGAATGAAAACAAACTTAAGATACGTAATTAAAACACAAACATTCATAAATTCTGCCAGCACCTTTCATCAGCCAGGCCATAATCACATATTGAATGCCTATTGAAAGAAAAATATTCGTAACGTTAATTTACTGGCATGGCATTAGAGATGGTGCTCTAGCTGTTTGGAGAATAGCTGAACAGTGGCTATGTTGGATGAGTCTAGTGGTGGCTGGAGTTCAACAACATCTGGGTGGGCAACATGTGTTCCACCCTGTTTAATAACTTGACTGCAAACATGTGATGTTGTAAGATTGTAAGAGCTTTACGGTATGCTTGGTGTCATGTTTAAACTGGGCCTAACTGATGTATGTGAAACGTTGGGTACAAAATATTAGTCATACAGAATACAACATAATAGTAATTTCTCTTAATTTTGTAGCTCCTTCTGAAACAAAAATTGATATTGAAGCTGTTAAAGAAAAAGTAAAAAAGGCAAAGAAGAAGAAGCTGGGAGCACTTCCAGTTGAAGAAGTTAAGTTAAAAATTGCAGAAGATGAAAAGAAAAAGAAAAAGAAACCATCTTTGAAGTTGTAGTTTGTAGCTTTTTCCAAGAGGATGACAGTAAACCAGATTCCTTTCTATATGGTGTTGTTTTGCCAGCAAATGTTGGAAAAGAAACAGCGATTTCAATGTTTGCATAAAGTAGAACCATCAGCTTCTTTTGTGGCACTCTGAACAATATAAATAATGTTTTCAGGTTTACCATATCCATTTGAATAAGTTGATGATTAAAAGTCACTCATATGAATATTTGTAGCATACACAGGGCTGCCACTGAGGATTTTGTACAGAATGTGAATATTGTCAACACATACTTGGCATTATTGTGATATTTCTTGTGTGTGGCCCACTAATAAACTTCCGAGTAGGCAGAGGTTTCTTAGTAGAAGTAGTTAAATGTTTTTCCAAGTACGAATAGGTTTATATTAAGTCTCCCAAGGTTACATAAACTATTTTTATATATTTTGTATTTTTGGATATTATTTTTTGGTCTGTCTTGAATGTTACGTATATTTGAGAGATGAACTTTTCCAATGCTGGAATAATTGAGCAATGAATTGCTTCTGTGGTGCAGAGATTAAAAAAACCAGCCACACAGTGGATATAATAACATAAGACCTTGGATTTTTATTAATCTTAAGACCAGTAGTATACCATTTCATGAATTTCATGGTAAAGGCATCTTGTGATTCATATCTTTGTCACAAAAGCAGAAAAGAAAGTCTCTTTTTGTTTCCTGTACTTTTTAACTGAGAGCCAGTGTGGTGTAGTGGTTTGAGCATTGTACTACAAACCTGGAGGCCAGGGTTTAATTCCCTGCTCAGCCATATAATTCCACTGGGGAACCTTGGGTGCATCACGCATTCTCAGCCCCAGAAAAACCCATGAAGAGTTTGTCTGAGGGTCGCCATAAGGCAGAAATGACTTGAAGGCACACAACAACAACACCTTTTAAAAGTTTGAAGAACAACTTTGCTGTGTGCCTTAGCAACACTTGTTGTGGGCAGCCAGAGAATTGAGATTAGCAGTTTCAGAAAACAGGAGTTTATTTTACTGCACAGGGATCTCAGTGGAATTAAATTCCAAAAAGACTGAGAGAGCCCCGTTTTTGGTTCCAGCATATCTTTTATACTGTCTAAACAACAAATATGATTACCATATAAGAAAAGTGTACAAATTACAATAGTTCAAGATTACAGTTTCAAAATGAAGCATCTCAGGACAGGGAGTATTCGCCCTTGGTTGCATTGGCTCCCAAACTCCCTTTATTCCAAGCATTGCCAAGTCCACATACCTAAACCTTTGATAAGATAGGAAGCGCAGCTGTCCGACTTATTTCTCTCTATTTTTCTACTCAAGCAAACAACTTCTACAATTTAACCCTTCATCATTCCCCCCTTTTCTGCCAAATTCTATTTATTGCAATTTGAGCAAGATCTGCTTAAGCCTGCTTTTGAGCCATAACAGCAAAATGAGCTGCCTTTCCCTCCATAGCTTCAGAGGGAGAGGCTTTTACACATTTCATAGCACAGGAAATACATATCATCATTAGAAACCCTCCTGCAATCAATACTATAATACCTAGAAACAAAGTTTTCAGCCAGCCAAAATCTGGTAACCAGGAAGTTAGCCAATCCCAAGGATTACCGATGCCACTAACATTGTTTTGTATTAGTCCTTGTAGGTGCTGTATCTCATCCTCTATAGTCTTGTTCAAATCATGAAAAGTGACTTTGCATCCTCCTTTACACTGATGTCTTGACTTTAATCGACTAGTACTGTACACTAGGGGGTTACAGTAACACTTTGTATTTTTGTTAAGACTTCTGTTGCATTTTAAGGTATTCTATTTTTATCATTGTTGCTAGATCACTTATATATGTGCATGTTGGGATAACGCTGCTTCACAGAAAAGACTGCAACAAGTGTCACTAAAAGTAAAGATGGCCTCAATATTATTATAGTGATGCAGTAGGGATCACAGGCTGGCTCCTCCCAGGCTTTACCTACAAACGAAAAGCATATTATTTGCAGGTAGAGATCCACTAAGGGCAAATCAATAATATCACAAGAGAGCAAGGCAAGTTTCAGGTCTTCCTGGATTATTAAACTTAAAATAATGTGAATCATTCTGATCCCCACCATGCCAAAAGATTCTGAATTTTAGATACAATTCAGGAAGCTTTGGCACAATCTTATCTTTAACCTGAGACTATGAGCAGCTTGCTGTTTGCCAAATTATTCTTTATGGCTCCATTTGTAACTGCCTCTGCAAAATCAGTGTAGCTCCTGGAGTTTGATGGTGCTCCAGATGAGCACCTGGCACAGACCAAGCTTCCTTATACTCCTTTTGGCATTGTACTACAGTTGGCCCTCCACATTCGCTAGGGTTAGGGGTGTAGGACCCTCACAAAAGTAAAAAAATCACAAATAGCAAAATGTGTGTCTATGTGTGTGGGAAAGGTGCTGAGGCGTGGTGGGGAGAATGGGCACTCAGGGTCCAAACCAGGTCAAGGAAAGGAGAGAGAAGTGGGGGGGTTTAAACATACTGCCTCTATACTGTCCTATACTTCCTCTCTCATTCATCAGCTTCCTTGGTTGTATGTGGGGCTGAGAAAGCAGACTGGAAGCTGTCCTTAGCTGGCCAGGCAGCTACTGGTGGAAGAGGAAGAGGGCCAGAGGTGGGTTTTTAAAGGGCTGCGCAGTCTGATTGGAGCTGCCAAGAAGGAAAGTCCTTCCAGAAACGAAGCCCCTGAGGTGGAGGGGGGCAGGGGTTGGAGAAACTCGCAAATAAATCTTTGAAAGTGGAACCCACAAATGTGGAGGGCCGACTGTAATTCTGACCTAGCAAACATGGCATAAAATACTAGTCTGTGTGCCTCAGATTTAAAGGTTCCTAAAATTTGGATGAAATATGTCTAGCCTACCACATGTTGGACTGCAGAGTCCTATAGCATTGGCTATGCCAGTTACAACACACACACATGCATGCACACATATACGTATGTATGTGTATGTGTGGCTGTGTAGCCTTTTTTCCAGAAATGGGAGTAAAGGGGTGTAACAAAACATAAAAGCATGATAGGTAAAAACATACAGAAGTTATTGTTAAAGTATAATTAAACGTGTATATACAATTAAAATGTTTCTATGATGAAGGTAAAAAATAGTGCAGCACATTATTAAAAGCTCTTTTATGGACAGTTCATAAAAGCCAGTTAATATTAAAACAACAAAACTACCTACTACTGGAGCACAATAAGGAGGGAAATATCACTCATAGGAGCAGACACGAGATTTTCCCTTACACTCTCACCACAGAGAGGTGGTTAACGGGGGATATCTAGAGAATAGCCTTCCCTGAAGATCTAAAACCTTTGATACATTCATTTGGAAGGATATAGTCCTTCAGCTAGCCTGAGCCTAGATCTTAGAGGGCTTTATAGGTAGGTCATCATACACACTTTGAATTGTGCCTGGAAACAGACTGGTGGCCAGTGGAGCTGTTGTGCTTCCTGTAACCAGCTTGGGTCAACAGTCTTGGCTGCATCTCTTCAGGTCTAAGGCTGATGAGAGTTACAGTCCATCTAGAAAGCAGCCTTGCAGAATGTACTTCGGGGTGTACTTCCATCCCTTCCTAGAGGTGGCCACTTGAGAAAGTCTACCCCCCTCCCAAGTTCAGACAGCAGTTCATTCTTGAGCCGAGCCGAGCACAAGATACTTTTGTTAAGTAAATACAGCAATGAAGTTTTTAATTTTCTCTTCATCCTCAGAGCCTTACAGGTGGTGGGAATATGGAAAATTACTTCATTTGTCAAATCAGCTCTACTTTTACCATCAATTCTGTTCTTTTCCTCTCTCACCTTCTTTTCCATATTTCTAAATATTTTAACTATCTAACCTAATCTTCAGTAAAGAGCTAAAACCTCACTGGTTCATCTGGCTAGGTTAGAAAAAACTGTCAGGAAAGGGAGGGAGCCCTAACTGTTTCAACTGAAAAGAATATGGATTCCTGTCTGTACTGGCTGGCATGCAGGGATTAACCCAATCATAGTGGATTACTCCTTGGGCCATCCTGAGAATGATACTGCAATATCTCTATGCAAAAGACCAATTGTTTAATCTTTTCTTCATGGGAACTTCAAGTAATTCACCTGAAGTCGAGATCTATTTGCAACTGAGAGCACCAAAGCCCTGCTAGCTCAGACAACAGGGAGACATTTGTAGTTACTGCTACTTGTGAAAAACTAGCTGGTGCGCATTCATACAAGCAAATGCTCTTCACTGCTCTAAAGCATAGGGTGAAGCACATTTGGCTACAAAGTGCCTGCTGCCAGGAAACCGGAAGGTGTTTCCTGTTCTTAGCTCTTAGATCAGGCTCACTTACAAGAAGAAGCTTTCACTTTTTGTCCATGTATTTCTCATGCTGCAAAAAAGTTCAGTGGCAGCTGAGCAGTATGCCAAGATAGCCTGCAATCCACTTCCTAGCATCTCTGTGTGCATCTGCTATAATTGGTACTATTCTTTCCAGATATTATTTTCTTGAGAGCCAGCATGGTATAGTGGTTTGTTTGTTGGACTGCAACTCTGGACAACAGGGTTTGAATCCCTGCCCAGCCATGGAAATCCACTGGATGACCTTGGGTAAGACACACACTCTCAGCTTCAGAGAAAGCAAAAGCAAATCCTCTCTGAACAAATCTTGCCAAGAAAACTCCATGAGAGGTTCGCCTTAGGGTTGCCATAAGTCAGAAATGACTTGAAGGCACATGACAATAATGTTGCTAATGGGGACTGCAAAACTATCTGCCTGGTGGTGGAGGCCTAACTACAGCAGTGGGGATGGGGTTGCCCTGTCCTGGTTCCTGCAGCTCAGTTAGTTAGCAGGAACTGTTGGATGGAACTGCTCTGTATCAGTGGATCCCCTTTTTCTTATGAAAAACATGTATTTTAGGAAACTATCTTGTAGAGTGTGACCAAGATAGAGAGCAAAAGTATAATGTCTCAGAGAAAAATCTGTACTAATACTGTTATGACAGAAGCTCCTCCTTGAATATTAACAACTACTTCTGAATTACCTAGCACTAATAACTTAGCTTTGAACTGAGGATGTCCCAGCATGAATAATAACAGGGTAAATTAGGTACATGAATGTACACTGAAGAATTACTGTAATATTTAAACTAGTATTATATTTAGAACTAAACACTATCTTTTGGAAGCTTTCAACTTATAACTATACTTCCTGTTAACTGACACAATCAGACCAGTTCCTCTTTACTCACCACAGAGTCTGTCTATACATGGTTCTCCATGGCACTCACTGCATGCTGCTCCTGTTTTATATGGTTTTGTTGGATAATTCCCACTGTGTAGAAAGGAAAGCAATGGAGGGAGAATTATAGGTTCCTGTCCCAGTCTTATTCAAACCTTTCTAACTGAAATTGTAGTAACCTGTAGTGAAAATTTGAACATTAAAGAGAAGGAATAATTTTTGAAGCCAAAGTGTCACAAAAAGATTCTTCTGAGCATTATTTATATATCCATCCATCCATCCATCCATCCATCCATCCATCCATCCATTTATTGAATTTATATTCTGCCTTACTCTGAAGAAGAAATTAAAGACAGCTTACGATAATTTTAAAAAGGTTAAGGTAAAACATTATTTTACAAAAGTTAAAAAGAATTAAATAATAATATTTTTTTAAAAGAATCCTTAAAACAGTTACATATACTTAAAACTATTGGGATGGGCCACTATTTGCATATCATTGAAGTAGTGTTGGGCTGAACTGAACTGAAGAACTTATCACATGAGGTAGGTAAATCACAATTGCAGCACGATAGCAGTGTCTTTGGCTGAGACTTATCACATGGTGTCATTTCTCTTCTGTTGTTCTCCCAGTGGGAAACCATTTGAAAAGTGTTTCTTTTATTAATAATGACTTCCTCTGTAAAAGAAACACCTTCCAAATCACCTTTCATCAGGAGACCAACAGAAGACGAATAAGGTAGTGCAATAAATCCCAGCCAAATATGCTATTACCCCATTGTAATTGCAGTTAACTTGGCTTGTGTGATAAGTTCCTCAGTCTTGAGAAACTATGCTTTTCAAGCTGGCAGAGACAGAAAAATCTCCAATAGTCTGGCTAAGATCAATGGTCACTTGACTTCTCCTCTCCTGTTCATTAACTGTTCCATCCTGCTTTCTTCTGTGGGGGAGATGCAGCAGCACGTGAATTGCTTTTCATGGGTTCTTTTATTGTTTTATTATTATTTTTAGCAATTGATTTTATCTGTCTTTATTGTAAATCACTGAATTGTCTTACAGTGAGAAGTAGCATAAAACTGTTCTTAAATGAGAAGTAAGCCCCAGACAACCCAATTAATCATAACCAAGAAAGAACCACTGTGATGCTATAACTATGAAGATCTGGGTTCAAACTACCACTCATCCAGGAAACTAACTTGATGACATTCAGCAACTCAATATATCTCAGGATCTCTCCTGAGTTCTCTCCATTTGACTAGAGGTGACATGTATATCCTGCCAATAGGTTTGTAACAATTACCTGCCTCCTCCCTCATGCGGCTTACAAACCGCACAAAACAGAAAAATAAGTTTGTTTTTTAAATGACAATTGTAGCTGAAGCATTATAAAAATTTAAACCCTTCAAGATTAAATCTATAAAAGTCAGCAACAAATTGCTTATTAAAAGTGTAGTGCTTTAAATGTCTTCAGAGCCTGCCTAAAGATGGGAAGAGAAGGGACTTGATAGACCTTCCTGCAAGGGAATTCAACAGCTGAAGAGCCACCACTGAAAAGACCATCCCTGCAATCATGAGCTTTGGGTAATGAGGTGTCAGACAACAGGGTCTCTGATACTGATTTTAGGAATCAGTATTTTAGGATTTTTAGGAATCTGTTAGATTCCTATGGGTACAAGCGCCCCAGCTGAAGGCATTTACAGTAGCAAAGGTCAACACCAATTGTTTGAGCATATCATGGTAAACAATGTACGTGGTGTGACATGTGCTGTCTTGGTTCATTAGGCAACCACATTTTCAATCAGTACTGTGTTTAAAGGCAGTCTTGTATACAGAAGATTACAATAACCCAATCTAGATGTAACCAGTGGATGAGAAGCCAAAGTTTGGTCTTCCTTCTCCAGATCTATTGTTTGATTAAGCTCATTCTGAACCTGTAGGGTCAAACAAGACTAATGCATTTTCAACACTAATGTTTTTAGTATGCTTAATCCTGAACATATTAGAAGAGGTTCTTCCTCAAATAATTAAAGAGATTTGTTATAGAGTATTATTTTCCTCACCTAAATACTTTGGATTTTATGTACAATATTTTGTGATTTGTAATCGGAATGTAAACACTGGCTTAATTTTGAAGTCTAATAGCTGAGGTACATGCCTCTGAAGAAATCCAAAATCCTGCTATGGAAGGTGGTAGAGTCTCTTTCTTTGGAGGTTTTTAAGCAGAGGCTGGATAACCATCTGTTGGGAATGCTTTGATGTGGGTTCCTGCATAGCAGTGGGTTGGAATGGATGGCCCTTGTGGTCTCTTCCAACTCTATGATTCTGATTCTAAGGGGAAAACAAGTTAATCAAAGAGCATTCACATCCCTCATAATGTCTATTTTGACCTTAAGCCATAATCAAAAACAAATGAACAGACTTTATACATGTTGGAAATACATGTAGAACAATAGTGCATGTTTAAGAATAAAAGACCAAGTAGAATAAAAGGAAAAATGGAAGACCTGTCGACAGAAAAGATGAGCAAATTATAGTCCCCAGGGCTCTCAAGTGTAGCCTGCAGGCCACATGCAGCCCCCCAGGCCCTCAAGTCCCTCCAGGGATAAAAAAAATCTGCTAACTTGCTGTATTGAAAAAAGGCTACTCCCAGGCCTAAAATGACCCAAGGCAACCTAAAAACATTGCAAAAATGCCCCCTACAACCCCTAGAGCAGAGCTTTCCAAACTTTTCATGTTGGTGACACACTTCTTCAACATGTGTCATTTCACATGATGCAGTAATTCAGTTTTACTAACAAACTGGAGGTACCCAGAGGCATATTTAGAGTGGGGAAAGGCAGCCCTTCCCTGATCCTGGCCCGCTGCCATTGCCTTTGCCAGGAAAGGCCCCAGCGAGAGCAACAGCAGGGGGAAAGGCAGCCCCTTCCCACCCAGTCCTTGTCTACTGCCATCGCTCTTGCCAGGGAAAGGCCCCTGTCACCTTCTCCGCCCTAAAGAAGGACAGCTTTTTCTGAGAAACAGGCAAATGACCAGACGTTTCTTGGTTCAAAGGCTAAATGCCAGATTTATTGAGTGCAAAAGTATAAAAGTAAAAAAAAAATGAGTCTGCTGCAGCAGGGTGCCGGAGGCCCGGGAACAAAGGCCAGAGGCGGGGCAAGGCCTTTTTATCCAGGCAAACAGTACACACACCCACTGCGGCATTTTTCAACCAACCATTGACCCCTTGTACCATATTAGGTAATGCCCAGAGGAGGCGCTTCAGGTGAGGTAGAGCCATGAGTCAGCAGATGGGAGCGGGGGGGCTAGAACTTCTATGTACGTGACTACCTCCTGGCTCATATTGGAGATAGTCCTTCTTTTATTCACAGTTTTCCCCCCTCACATAGAAGGACTAGCCCATCCCGTACCCTTGAACTAAGAGTTGAGTCTCTTTGACAACATCAACTTTTCGAGGCAGTTCAGTGGACCCTTTGTTAAGTAGTGAATTGCAGAAAATTGGTACACATTGTATTAAACAACAGAAACATAGAGCTATACAGGTAAACAAAATAAAAATGACAAAGACACCTTTCACCCATCCAAGATTCGGTAGCCAGTTAGTGAACCATGACCACCACTCTTCATTTCTCGGGGAATAGGTTTTACAGATGTCACCAACCACCTTGTGTAACTTGTTCACATCTTCTTCAATGTATCCAGACTCATTGATGTAGTGGCAGCAGGTGGTGTTTAACCAAAAACATAACCCTCCTTCTTTGCTAAGTAGGTAATCAACAATACAAGGAACAGGCACTTCATAATAGCAAGATATCAAAACGCAGTGTATATAAAGACTATAAGTCGGTGCAATCAGTGCAATTCGTTCTAAAACTATTGTCAGTGTAATCAGGCCTAAACTACTACAGTGGTTAACAGACACAGTTCGAAATCTAATACTGAGGTCTCAGGTCAGCCTCCGGAGTGACTCTGAGAAATAAAGTCTCTGAAGGATCAAAAATTTGGCGCGTCTCTCCGAAACAGCAGCTTGAGTCCGTCGCTGGCGTCCTCTTGGGTCACCCTCCACCTTCTGGGTTCCGGTACCTTCTTAACTCTGGAATGATGAATCCAAGGTTTGTGGCCCTGGACCTTGACAGCGGTATCAGTAGTCAGCAGCACCTGGGCAGGTTTGGTCCACGCCGGGGACAAGGGTCGTCTTCCCCAAATCTTTACGACCACCCAATCACCAGGCTGAATGTGATGCACCGGACCATCAAGGCTGAAAGGACGTTCCTGTAAGGACAAAAAGCGAACAGAAGCCAGAACTGCACCCAGAGAACATACATACTTTTGTAACACTGCATCTCCTATCTCAACCTCCCCCCTCAGGCTTCCCGGACAGAATTGGCTAGGCCAAGGACGGCCGAATACTCTCTCAAAAGGGGAGAGTTTCAGAGGACCTTTTGGAGTGATTCTAGCCTTAGTGAGGGCCAGAGGCAACGCCTTAACCCAGGGTAAGTCAGTCTCTAGGGAAATCTTAGTCAGGTGAGTCTTAAGCGTAGAGTTCATCCGTTCCACTATCCCGCTTGCTTGGGGATGGTAGGGGGAGTGGAATTTCCAGGTGACGTTGAGTGTCTTCATCAGTTTCTGCAGGATTCGTGAAGTAAAATGGGGTCCCTGGTCAGAATCAAGTCCACAAGGTAGAGACCAGCGAGGTAAGACAGACTCCAATAGGTGTTTCACAACTTCTCTTGCCTTGCAGGTCCTACATGGAAAGGCCTCAACCCATCCTGAGAACTTGCAGACAAGGACCAACAGATACCGAAATCCCAGGGCTCTGGGGAATTCAGTGAAGTCAATTTGCCAATATTGCCCTGGATATATAGAAGGGTTGTGCAGATGTCTCCTAGCCCTGTCTGGGCGATTTCCATGAGCAGGATTCACTTGTTGACAGATTTCACAAGTACGAACAATAGATGCTAGAGTAGATCTTACGGATGGTCCATCGAAATATCTTCTCCACAGATGTATCAAGGCTTCTTCTCCTAGATGTGTCTGTTGATGAATTTTCTCAACCAGTGGTCGCTGAACAGAAACTGGGATCCAAATCCGGTTGGTTTCAGGATGAATGAGCCAGCTCTGGTCTTGGCGGTAGCCTGCGTTCTTGGCTGTGGTGTAGTCTTCTGGAGTGTATGGTATCTTCTCAGGAGGCATTGGGATGGCTACTGTGTTCACAGTGCACTCTCGAGCAGATCCTTTGCGCGCTGCTAGTTTTGCTTGTTCATCAGCGAATCTATTTCCTCTGGCGATTTCTGAATCTTCTTTCTGGTGCCCTTTACAGTGAACAATGGCAAGTTCTTGTGGTAAATGGACTGATTCCAATAATTCTTTTATACCATTTCTATGCTTAATTGGGCTGTCAGATTGGTCTAGCAGTCCCTTCTCCTGCCATAGTTGAGCGTGGGCATGTACAACTCCCCAGACGTACTTGGAGTCCGTGTAGATGGTTGCACGCAGACCTTTAGCATATCGGGTTGCTTGGATCATGGCTTCTAATTCCGCTCTTTGAGCTGAGCAAGCGGCAGGTAGAGCCCCAGATCTCACGAGTGTCCCAAGATGGTCCACCACGGCCCATCCAGTGTGTCGGATTCCTTGTTCTACAAAGCTGGAGCCATCTGTGAACCAGATGACATCCGGATTTTGAAGGGGAGTTTCAGAGAGGTCTGGCCGTGGTTTAGCCTGGAAACCTATGGTGGTCACGCAATCATGGAGGGGTTTGCTGAACTCAAGTTTCGGAACCTCGGGGAGGTACTCTGCCGGATTACTTCTCTCTATTCTGAGCACAGAAACCCTTCCATTTTCCAGCATGAGGGCCTGGCACTTTGCCAAGCGGTCTGATGTCATCCAAGTTGGTCCCCGTAGTTCCAATATGGAACGAAGAGCATGCGGGGAATATACCGTAAGTTGTCCTCCAAAGGTCAATTTCAATGCTTCTTTTATCATGAGAGTGGCTGCTGCCACTGCCCTCAGGCAGGCAGGCCAACCTCGAGCAGTATCATCTAGGTTCTTACTGAAATAAGCAATCACCTTTGGTGCCAGATCTGATGATTGAGTGAGCACTGCTTTTGCCACTCCTTCCTGTTCAGCTACAAAGAGAATGAAGAGCTCCGAAGGGTTAGGAAGGTGCAGAGCAGGAGCAGAGGCTAGGCGGGCTTTCAGTTGATCTGTTGCAGTCTTAATAATTGGGTCCTCGGGAAGTAAGTTATGACCAGCCTTCTCAGACTCCGTCATAATGGAATACAAGGGTTTAGACAGGTTTCCATAGTCCCAAATCCTTTTCCTGTTGAATGTCAAAAGCCTTGTGGGGGTTCTGAGAGCGGGGAACTGAACATTTAATTCCAGCAATAATCAGAGCTTTCAGATCTTCCATTTTCTGCCTATCCGCCTCTGCCCTGTTGTCCCAACGTGGATCTTGGCTGGGGTATTTCTGTTCTGCAGGGACAGATCCATCAGTACCTGGAGGATGGGCCTTCTCCCACTCCAACATAGCTGCTTTCCTAATCATAATCATCTCTTCCCCAGAGAACAGAATGTTGAGAATGGCCATCAACTCCTTCCAGGTATAGATGGAGGGCCCCAGAAATTGCTGAAATTGCTCTGCCACTCCAACAGGGTCTTCAATAAGAGACTTCATTGTCTTTTTAAATTCCCTAACCTCCAAGCTGGACAGGGGGTGATCAACATAACTAATTCCGCCCCTGCCATCTGGGACTTCTCTCAAGGGGTACACAGGCACCAAAGGGTGACTAAGCATCATCTGGCGGTCATTGCTGGCTACATTTTTCGGATTGGTGGCCACATCTGCCGGTTTGGCGCTTATTTTATCCAGTGGAAGGCGTTCCTGATCTTTTAAAAGCTGAAGCAATTCCTTCTGGAGCGGTCTATAAATCACTGAGTCACAAGGGGGCGCAGTAAGACCAGCGGAAGAGGATGGCTGAGCTACTGGCTGTAAAATAGCTGTACTTGAGCCCCCCCCGGCCCCGCCTTCTTCTAAATCTGAATTTACAGGAGGAGGAGGAGTGTAATTAGCCACCTCACCAGCCAGGAGGCTTGCCTCGGCAGCTGGCTGCGGATAGGGCGGAGGGGGTAGATGATCTAAAGGATCCCATCCCCCTCGCTTTAGCTTTTGTAGTTGAGAAGCTTCAGAGGCTGTTGCTGGGGAAAGAATTTGGGCAATAGCCATCATAGCCTTTGAACTGTCCGGGAGGCGATGTGTGGGGGGGTCAGGAAACCCAAAAGAGGAATTTTTAAAAACTCTCATGTATTGTTCCTCAACAGTTTTCCCAGATGAATCTAACCAATTAATCCAAGCTTGCAATGCTAGCTTATCAAATGTTCCATTTGTGTCCCACTTAGGCATTCCAGGAACTCTATATTGAGGCCAGATTTCCGTGACCATACTGGACCATTTGCTTTTTAGACAATCCCTCCCCCACATCTTTCCTATTTTGCAACACACACCTCAAGGGAGTAAGAGGGGAACCTAGCCCCATGTTTTTCTCCCTAACATGCTGTCTCTTAAAATTCTTTAAACCCATCTCTACTACTACAAATTGAAAACAAAACACACAGGGAATGCAAATTCACAGACGATTAACAGACAATTAACACGTTAATTGGCAGACAGAAGAAACAGCGTCTGCCTCACTCTTTCTTGGCCATCTCAAAACACCCCCCTCCCAAGCACGCACACAAGCATACCACAAAGCTGTATCAGGGAATTCCAAACTGAACTCAGGCCCAAAGGCGGCTACCTAAGGGCAGTCTCTGTACTTATGAGACTTACCAGGGAGAGTTAAAGGCTGGTTACATCACCGTAGTTTCCCAGGCCTCAACCCTAGAATTTCAGAGCTCTTGAATCAGGAAGCATGTCCTTCTCCTTCCCTCTGATCAAAATGTAGCACGATTTTTTTATCACGTCTCAAATGGACGCCGGCGCCGGATAAACAAACCGCTGCTCGCCACCAAGATCAGACGGTTTTCAAAGGTTTGCCTTTCCCATCTAGCCGCCTGGGCAGGAGGACTGATCAGGGCGGGATTCTCAACTCTTGCCCGCTTCTCTGCAGGGCCCCACGTTGGGCGCCATAAAACTGTCACCTTCTCCGCCCTAAAGAAGGACAGCTTTTTCTGAGAAACAGGCAAATGACCAGACGTTTCTTGGTTCAAAGGCTAAATGCCAGATTTATTGAGTGCAAAAGTATAAAAGTAAAAAAAAAAATGAGTCTGCTGCAGCAGGGTGCCGGAGGCCCGGGAACAAAGGCCAGAGGCGGGGCAAGGCCTTTTTATCCAGGCAAACAGTACACACACCCACTGCGGCATTTTTCAACCAACCATTGACCCCTTGTACCATATTAGGTAATGCCCAGAGGAGGCGCTTCAGGTGAGGTAGAGCCATGAGTCAGCAGATGGGAGCGGGGGGGCTAGAACTTCTATGTACGTGACTACCTCCTGGCTCATATTGGAGATAGTCCTTCTTTTATTCACACCCCAGCCAGAGCGACAGCAGCAGGTCAGGCTCAGGTGGGGTGTGGTCTTTCTCAGCCAGGGAGGTGACACACCAACACATTACAAGCAACACACTAATGTGTTGCGACACACTGTTTGGAAAGCCCTGCCCTAGAAGGCATTGGGGGAAAATATGTGTGTGGGGTGATGTGGTGAGGTGTTTGAGTGTGGGAGGTCTCTTGGGGGTTAATATACCTCCCACAGTTGCTCAGCCCTGTTCTGAAGACTGGACAATAAACTTGAGATGCTACCAGATACTTACAAGCTTGGGAGAGATAGAAGATGGGAGTGAGGAGGAAGGAACAAATCAGACAACACAAAGAATGAAACACTGAGATGACCCTAAATATCTGTCTCTACCATGATGGGCCCTGTAGGCCACAATCCTTGGTGCAAGAACCATTGCACTTTTCTCTGCTTCCAACAACGAATATATAGTAGTCAGATTTCAAGTTTCAGAAAAAGATGAGTCCCTGCCTTAGAGAAATTTTTACACACATTGCAAGTCAAAAAGCTTACCCAGGTCCATAGTTACAAATGAAATGTGCAGCGTTAGGGTACTCGAAACCTGTTACTCTTGGGCAGAAGTGAACAGCACAACCAATTTTGTAGCTTGTTGCCCAGACCATCTGAAATGAAATTGGAATATTCATGATGATTGACTATTCACCAAGACTTCAAGTCACCTGTCAATTTAATGACAACCCCATGAATTACGTAGGGCTTTCTTAAGCAAGGAATACTCAGAGGCAGTTTTGCCACTTCCTTCCTCTGAAATACAGCCTACAGCACCTGGTATTGATGGCGTGAAATAAAAATATGGATTTTTCTGAGGGGAAATCTGTTAAGTTGTAGTTAGAACATGATGGGTCATGCAATCAATACTCTTTTAAAATTCATGCTAAATCCAACTTGATAGTCCTTGAAGGCCTTGTTTTCTGCTCTTGTCCTGGGAAATGCACCTTGGAATGCAGACACAGATAAAAGTTACATTGAACACAACGAGTAAGTCTGTCTGCTACAGACAGATGTGAAAAATATTAAATTACACACTCCCAAGGTGGGATCTGGTATTATAATTTGAGACCACTTATATGGACATGTGCCATGTTTGGATGCTGACATAATAATGTATTTATGACACAGTTCCTATACGTATGTATTAGGAGTAGCCAATTAACTAGTATTTTCTGCTTCCGTAATCATACTTAGTAGGGTATATAGCTGCCTGTTTGCAGCCATTTCTTTGGAGAGGTTTGTCTTGAGTGCATGAGCACAGCTACTTGCACAAACAAAATAAAAACTCTTTTGTTATGACCCAGGTCTTATTGACTAATCATCAATTGGGAGTTTGCTACTACAGTATTAATTTGTGGTCTTCCACCCAAGTGCTAACCATGGCTGACTCTGCTTAGCTTCTAAGATCACATAGGAGCTGGTGCCTTTAGGACATTACTGCATGTGAAATTTAATCTGTACATACACACATCTCCCTGAACGGAATTTTCCCACATATTGTGGAGAGGAGAATTAGCCTTGTGCAGACTGACTTCATAGTTGTTGAGACAAGATCTGAAGCAGGTTCTTTGTCTCAAAGCACTTGTTAAAAAAACTACCTTCCATTACTTCTTGAGATATAAGTAGTGGCTTACCTGAGTATAATGTCCACATACACCATAGCATCTTTGGGTATCATAATTATAATGCTGGACTTCATTGTACCAATTAGTGAGGGCTGTAGTCACATTAAAAGGCCACCAAGAACCTGTCCAAATGTTTTCTCCAACTACTGTAAAGTTGGGATGAACCTTTCCTGGTATTCTGAGGTCAGGATTGTGTTGGAACTGGCACATTTTTGCCCAGGCCTTCGCAGTCTTTGCTAGATCATGGTCCCAGCTCTACAAAAGAATAATAACTTGTCATGTTCCTTTTATCTTATATTCTCAGATATTCTAGGGTTTTAAAAAGCACAAAGAAGAACTAACACTTATACACATCCAACCACGCTCCAAAAATTTGGAAACTGTAATGAAAGGCCCCAGCATCTGTTTGCAGTGTGTGTGGACATGTGATCCTACATACCAAGGAAGTGGCACTGTGGGATCCTTGTGACCAACCTGCGATTGTCCTGATCATTTGTATAGTGTAGAGTAAGTCAGTCTAGCAAAAAGAATTGTGAGTTCTTAACACTGTGTTAATGTTGTTTGTTGGTTCTATTAATTTTTTGTTCCTATTCAGTCCTGTAATATCTAGTCTTGGAGACCAAAGCCATTTCCTCACTACACTGTTATAGTGCTATTAGTCCACTTGCAACATCTCGTGGAATTCTGGGGTTTGTAGTTTACTGAGGCCAAAGAGCTCTCGGTCTGACAATTCTAAATGCCCCTCCATAAACTGCAAACCCCAGGATTCCATAGGATGTTGAAAGTGGAATAATAGCACTATAACAGTGTAATGCATAAATGGCCTAAATTCTTGCTCCTCTTTGGGTCTGCAATAACTAGCCCTTTATTAATTGCATCACTATCTAGGACTTTCTCATGTTCTCAGTTCTGACTCGATAGTATCAGGAAGAAGGCACTAATCACTTCAGCACTAACAAAGTGAGATACTGAAGGCACAATTGAAAACTGTGCCAATAAGGAGGAAGAATGGCAGGTGTCTAAAGAAACCGTAATGGTTGACTGAAGAATTCTTAGCTGAGCTAAGTGTTACAAGAAACACGTACAGGAAATGGAAGAATGGTGAAACCACCAAAGAGGAATTCAAGCAAATAGGCAGGAGATGTAGGGAGAAGGTCAGAAAAGCTAAAGGGCAGAATGAACTCAGGCTTGCCAGAGACATCAAAAACAATAAAAAGGGCTTTTTCCAGATATGTCTGCAGCAAAAGGAAAAACAAGGAAATGATAGAATCACTGCGTGGAGAAGATGACCAATTAATAAGAGGGGGAAATGAGAATGCAGAACTACTCAATACCTTCTTTTCCTCAGTTTTCTCCCAAAAGGATAAAAGTACCCAACCTGGGGCATGGGGAGCAGGTGAGGAAGCGAGGGAAATACAGCATAGAATAAGTAGAGAAGTAGTACAGGAATATCTGGCTAAACTAGATGAATTCAAGTCTCCAGGGCCAGATGAATTACATCCAAGGATATTACAAGAACTGGCAGAAGTCATTTCTGAATCACTTGCAATAATCTTTCAGAATTCTTGGAGAACAGGAGAAGTCCCAGCAGACTGGAGGAGGGCAAAGGTCGTCCCCATCTTCAAGAAGGGGGAAAAAAAAGACGACCCAAATAATTAATGCCTGGTCAGCCTGACATCAATTCCAGGAAAGATCCTAGAGCAGATCATTAAACAGTCAGTTTGTAATTACTTAGAAAGCAATACTGTAACCACTAAAAGTCAACATGGATTTCTCAAAAATAAGTCATGCCAGACTAATCTTATCTCTTTTTATGATAGGGTTACAAGCTTGATAGATGAAGGGAATGTTGTAGACATAGCATATCTTGACCTCAGTAAGGCCCTTGACAAAGTTTTGCATGACATTCTTGCAAAGAAGCTAGTAAAACGCAGGCTGGACAGGGCTGCTGTTAGGTGGATTGGTAATTGGTTGACCGATTGAACCCAAAGGGTGTTCACCAATGGCTGCTTTTCATCCTGGAAAGAAGCGACTAGTGGGGTGGCACAGGGTTCCGTCCTGGGCCCAGTGCTATTCAACATCTTCATCAATGACTTGGATGAAGGATGGAGGGCATGCTAATCAAATTTGCAGATGACACCAAATTAGGAGGGGTTGCTAATACCCCAGAGGACAGGATCAAATTTCAAAATGACCTTGACAGATTGGAGAGCTGGACCAAAGCTAACAAAATGAATTTCAACAGAGAGAAATTTAAGGTCGTGCACTTAGGGAGAAAAAATGGAATGCACAAATATAGGATGGGGGACACATGGCTGGATAGCAGTACATGTGAAAGGGATCTAGGAGTCTTGGTAGATCACAAGCTGAACATGAGTCAGCAGTGTGATGCAGCAGCCAAGAAAGCCAACGTAATTCTTGGTTGTATCAATAGGAGTATGATGTCTAGATCGAAGGAGGTAATGGTACCACTCTATTCTGCATTGGCTAGGCCTCATTTGGAATACTGTGTCCAGTTCTGGGCACCTCAGTTCAAGAAGGATGTCGACAACCTGGAACATGTCCAGAGGAGGGCAACCAAAATGGTGAAGGGTCCTGGAAACCATGCCCTATGAAGAACGGCTTAGGGAGCTGGGTATGTTTAGTCTGCAGAAGAGAAAGTTAAGAGGGGACATGTAGCCATGTTTAAATATTTGAAGGGATGTCATGTTGAGGAGGGAGCAGGCTTGTTCTCTGCCACTCCAGAGACTAGGACAAGGAGCAATGGATTCAAGCTGCAGGAAAGGAGATTCCACTTGAACCTCAGGAAGAACTTCCTGATGGTCAGAGCTGTCCAGCAGTGGAATATGCTGCCTCGGAGTGTGGTGGAGTCTCCTTCTTTGGAGGTTTTTAAGGAGAGGCTGGATGGCCTTCTGTTGGGAATGCTTTGATGGGTGTTCCTGCATAGCAGGGGGTTGGACTCGATGGCCCCTGGGGTCTCTTCCAACTCTATCATTCTATGATTCTACGATTATAATGAAAAAGACATTAACACTGTACAGGGTATTCCAAATCTCTCTATCTAGATGTTAGGTAGGCTGCACCCAAATTCCATTAGTCTGTCTCAAGGTACATTGTGGCATCAAGAATGGGTGCTAAGAAAAAGATATATCTGAGACACATGTCCCCATTTAAAGAGACATGCAGACATTCCATGGAAAGAATGTGTAGACACGGCCACTAAAAACAAGATATACTTGGATTATTCAGCATTAAGGAACAGGATATGATAGGGCTCCAAGCACAAAACTGTGCTTACCAAACTTTAATCAATGGCTAGATTGCTCCTTAATCCAGTAACGGTGGGACTTCTACAGAAACATTTCTAAGCAATTATAAACCTGCAAGAAGCATAAATAAAATCCGTTTTATATTTTCAACAGCTAAAGATAAAGATTGCCTTACCATCCGTTTCATGTTGCTGGCTGGTGGAATCACACTGGATCGGAAATGATTGTGCACTCTAACACATTCTTCAATAAACTCTGTATTTCCAATATCTGGCAAAGTATTTCGCTCATTAAAATAGCAGCAAATGGAGAGATTCAGGAATACCAAAATACCAAACCACAGACTGACTGCTGTCATTTTAAAATCCCTTTCTTGATTGCACAGGTACAGCCATTAAGGTATACTTTGTGTTATTATGCTCAGAAACTTTAGGCTGCCTTTTTTCTTACTTTGCTTTCTTTGTATTTTACTGTAGATGACAGGAAATGAATCAGCTTCACCAACTTTAGCTGAAGGCGGAGACTGATGAGTAAGTTTTTTATTTGAACTGTCTCTTTTCTTATACTTCCTTATATATCTAGCATTTCTTCATAACTTGTTTATACACATTTATAGTTAACTATAGAGAGGAAGTAGTATAGCTGCTGGATCAAATCAGCATTGAACTGTATAGTATTTTTAAATCAATCTCATTATTTTTTCTAATTTTCTAATGTCTTGTACACCAAATCTAAACACATTCTCCAAAGAAATCTCATAAATCTCAGTGGCTCAGGCTTTCAGCTCTCAATTTCATCAGTAAGATCATGTACGTCAAGCAGTGTTACATACAACAATCAGATATGCTATTTTATAGTTCTCTTTAGTGATGACTGATCAAATACGTTTGAAAGAAACTGATTTTCTAGTCTATTTTGATCAGGATCAGGCTTTAGGTAGGATTTGGGACTGAAATTTCCTTTGTCAAGCTGCTTGCAAATTGTGGAGTGCAATCCTTTTGATTTTGCTGGAGCTTCTAGCAACATACCATACCATTACTCACGGCATTGTTCAAGAGAGGCTGTCCATGTTGGGTGAGGGTGGAAGACACTGCTTAGTGGCAGCTCTGGTCCTACTAGTTGGTCATTTCTGGAATATGCTGCTGGGGAAAACATCTTGACACCTTGCCAGTTATGGTTTCAAATCCTGCAGGGTTTTAGTTTCCTCGTGCTATTTAACATCAGTATGAAATTACTGGGAGAGGTAATCTTGAGATTCAGTCTGAGGTATCACCAGTTCTTATGAGGAAGCTTTATGTTCTTTTTTTTTTTTTTTTTTTTGAGGTATAGGTGAAGCTGTTGATGCTTTGATTCCATGTCTGGGCATAGTAATGGAGTAAATGAACTAAGATATAGTTAAAAAATAGAGGTACAGCTGGTGGATGATTTTTCCACCCAGGTGCTCAACCTGTCCTAGAAAGTATTGCAATCCTCCTAAAACATGAGAGCGGGTATCCTGCCTTGCAGTTACAGGTTCGTTACCTAGAGTTATGGATCCACGAGAACTTCATATTCAGCCATGTTCTGTATTCACAATCTTGGCACTACTGCCAAAATAACAAACGCCCTCCAAATCTACCTTTAGAGCCAGCAGGCAAATTGAGTGATGGAGGCCTGTTCTGTTAGCGACCGGAGTGCTGTGGAACAATGTTTTCATCTTCCCCCACCAATGATCTGTGGTGCAATGAGGAGTTGCAATAGAGATCTGCTTATGACTGTTGTACTGCAAATCACTGATGGGAAAAGCCTGGAAACATCATTCTGTTGCACCTTGACCATCAGTAGAACAACTCTGTCACTCAGTGTAGGCTGCTGGTTATTAAAGTAGATTTAGGGAACTGGTTCAGGAGACAAGACATAGTTACACATTTATAATTACATTTGTGATGTTGGGTCTCAGCATTTGCTTGTAATCTGGGTGCTGTTTCTTGATTCAATATTGCCATTAGATATAATACTATCATTAGCCACTCAGAAGGCATCTGTGCTTTGCAATGCCCTTTATCAGCTGCATTTCATATACCAGTTGCAAGTGGGGATGGATGTTTCAGTCATATTGTTATCAGTGCTTTTTCAGGTGCAGGGGCTCCCGATCTATTTCTAGGCCCAATTCAACGTGCAAGTCTTCATCTTAAGACCCCTTAACATCTTTAGACCAGTTTAACTGAAAGATCAACATCTCCTGCACATTTCTGTCCAGACCTTACGATGAGCTTTGGGGACTCTGTTTCAAGTGCATCTGACAAATGAGGTAAGGTCTTCCTAAAAGCAGCACATTGGTTGTGGAACAGCATTGCCAAAATGGCTTGCCTAACAATTTAATTATGCTTATTTTTTCCTCCATCAGGTGAAGATTTTTTCATTCTCCTCAGCCTTTTAAATTGCAGTTTTTAAGAAAACTCAAAAGTAAGACCTGTAATTTATTATACATTTATATCTCTTACATTGGTTTTATATTTCATCTCTTTTTGAAAACATTTTGTGCTGCTATTTGTTTTTGATATTGTATTACTTTTCTTTTGTAAGCCACCCAGAGAACATACATTGTTGGGTGCCCATGTAAATGCAATTAGTGTTAAAAGAAAAATGAAGAGCATGAAAAGCTTATGGCTGCAAAAAATTCCATTATAATATACGATCACTAGCATATTTACCCAACATTGCTTGGGATTTTATTTTCCTCTTAAGAGCTCACCCAACTGTCTTCTCCAGTACTTGTAACTTTTCCCCAAATTTCCCAATGCAATCTGTATTCAGAATTATTTACATACACAGTTTAGGTTCCTCAGGGAATACACAGTTTTCCTCCTTGCTGCTAGACATCTTCATAGCAACTAGCCTATTCCAGTACCTGTAACTTTTCCTCATAGTCCCCAATCCAATCTGTATTCTGAGTTAACATACAGCCGTTGGGTTCCTGAGGGAATACACTCTCCTCCTCTCTGCTGATAGGCATTGTCTCCATAGCAACTGGCCTATTCCAGTACCTGTAACTTTTCCCAATAGTTCCAAATCCAATCTCTGTTCTCTGGCGACACTGATGTACTGGCTTTTGATTTTTTTGCTTTCTACTGAATTTGTGCAATGGCTTTACATATTTTTGGAAGCATTTGGAATTTCAATTTTTAAGATTCCTCACATATGGAACCCATATAATCTACTGTGTGAGGCAAGAAGATCTTGTAGCTATGGCCATTTCTGCACTACAGTGTTATAGTGCTATTATTCCACTTTCAACATCCTGTGGAATTCTGGGGTTTGTAGTTTACTGGAGCCAAAGATCTCAATGGCTGAGAATTCTTAAATGCCCCTCCTTAAACTACAAATCCCAGGATTCCATAGGATGTTGAAAGTGGAATAACAGCACTATGACAGTGTAGTGTGGAAATGGGCTATGTTGTGTATGTCACTTTAATTTTTCTCACATATGCCTCCCAAAAGTTTTCTGCATCCTTATTGATGGTAGGTCTCATCTCCATAGCAACCGGCCTGAGGCCCAAGAGCAATCTCGCTGAGAATTCTAAAGCCCCCCCCCCGCCAAACTGCCAACCTCAGGATTCCATAGAATCTTCACAGTCAGCCAATCGTATGAGGTCTTCTTGCCTCACACAGCCAATCATATGCTGACGCGGACAAACAGACAAACAGGCAGACAAACATTGACTTTTATATAGTAGAAGATAATGTCTAACATTTTTTTGTGTTGCCCTAGGGACACGACAACAAATCTGGTTAAATTTCCTATATGATAATTAGCACTGGACACAGGAATTCCAAGACTGCAGTTGAAAGCAATCACAGCGCTAGTTAGAGAACTGAGCGATTGGAATATAGGTTGTTCCGTACTGAAAAGACAGGAAGATTTCTCCTTCCATGATGCCAAGAACATTTCGCCGATGTTCAGTACAATAACACTTGGACCAAACATAACAGTCTTTGCATTTCAGGAAAGCAGACCCAGTTAAGCATTCTGCGTTAAGGGATTAGTGCAGCCTTTAAAGAAGAAGGAACAAGGAGAAAGTTCTTATTGATTAACTGAAACCTGACATCAGTGTTAAGAAAGAGTTTTTCCCTCCTTAAATTATTAATTTTAGATTTGTTATTTGTACCATCTCAAGAACAGTAGTTGGAAAATAGTTTTACTTTCTTTGTCATTTTTTTAAAAAAATACTTACTATACAGAAAATTATTATTTTAAGAATTTTTAATTTTTAATATAGAATAGAATAAGAATAAGTTACTAATGATAAACTGTTACAAAATCATTAAGTTTTCAAATTAGATTTTTAATAATTAAGTTAGAATTATTTTCTAATAATGTACTTCGGTTTATTAACTATTAACCTATACTGTAAATTTAGATTTATTATGAAAATAAATAATAGGCAATAAGCATATACCTTAGTTTATGATCTAATGATTAGTTATTACTGTTGGATTACTATTCACTTTTCCAGCAGGGGCGGGAACCAATTTTTAGTTATATGTAATTTTGTAGTTGTTTTGTAGTTTAGTTTGATATTTGTAGTTTTGTTTCTTTTTTGAAAGCATATTGTTGTGTAGTTTTATTTATTTTATTTTATATTATTTTGTTTTAAGTGGTGTTACTGTGGCATTTTTACTTTGTTGTTTTTTGTCACTCCTTTCATTATTCAATAAAAATCTTTAAAAAAGAAAAAAAGAAGAGTTAAAGCAAGGTATGCTGTTCATCAGTTTTTAAACACAGATAGCAATTATTACTTTTTTCTTTCTTGACAAACGGGTTCATCATTTCAGCCTTCCTGTAATACTATTATGACTGAATCATGTGTTTCACACAAAAATGCCTCATATTTTTACTTTGAATAGGATATTTTTGTTGTCATATTTTTGTTGTTATGTTTCTTCAAGTTGACTCTGATTTAGGGCAACCTTATCATAGGGTTTTCTTGGTAAGATTTATTCAGCGGAGGTTTGCAATTGCCTACCTCCAAACCTAAAAGGATGTGACTTGCCCAAGATCTGCCTATGAAGGAGGTCCTTATGGATTAGAGACCTCCAAGTCACTTTGTTAACAAAAGCATTGCTTAGGTCTTCCACACTAATGGCTGTGGCCTCTTTAATTGAGTCTATCCGCCTGTAATGTGTTCTTCCTCTTTTCCTACTGCTTCTACCTTACCAGGCATTGTTGTTTTTTCTAATGATTCATGTCTTCTCATGATATGTCCACAGTACGACAGTCTCAGCTGAGTCTAGGGAAAGTTCAGTATTAATTTGTTCTGGAAACCATTTATATGTCTTTTTAGGCAGTCCAGGGTATCTATAGAATTCTGTTCCAGCACCTCCTTTCAAATGGAATGATTCTTTTATCAGTTTTTTTTTTCATTGTCCAGCAGTTTGATCAGTTTCCTCCAGGATAGTTATGAGTGATTAAGAACAGATGAAGGAGAAAGGCTAGATTTTGTTTTATCTAAATGACAAAAAAATGTCTAGATGACAAAAAAAATATACAAAACTGTTAGGACCAACTGCTTTACTGGATGTCTCGCAACATGGAATTCCACCTTTAAAACTGCTAGCAATAAGGTTAAGCATAATGACCAAAGTAGACCTGTTTCATCTTTATGTTCAGAAGTGTATCTATCTTTGTTGACAGTATTAGAAGTCCCAGGAAATAATGCCTTCTGCTTTAGGTGCTCTGAATTGCAAATGTTCTAGTACAACTAATTGCAAATGTGTATAGCTCACTTCTATGATTTCTCTTATCAAATAAAAAATGCATAAAATTGGTAGAAAGATTGATTGGCATGCCTTGTCCAAGTAATTTTTCAGGCTTAGGTAAACCAGCAGTCAAGATGCAATATTCAAAAACCAGCCATTCAAAAGCTAGCACTTGAGGCAAAACAATAGCAGCAACAACAAACCCACAAGTCCTCCACCACCATTCTGGCAGTATATATGCAATAATAATGAAGTAAATAATGAATAGTTTTTTTATGCTTTCATGACACCCAAAATGACTGCCTTGACACAGCCACCTCATTCTGCCTAATCTCTTGCTGTATATACTGGATGTCACATCCTTGGTTGGAGAGATTTGTCATATATAAAAATCTGAGGATACTGCTTGGATAGCGCAGCCACAATACCAAAAGTCATTAATAGAGACAATGTTCTTAAAATTAAAAGAGCAGTACAATATGAGTCACATGCTGAGTGAGATGGAGTTGGGTACGAAGGAGCAGACGGCGGTGGCTTTTGTGGTGGCTTCGTAGGAGAGGAAAGAGAGGGATGTGATGGTCCTTTTGGTGAAGACTTTGTTATGTCCCAGTCTGGGTACCAATTGAAGTAACCTAAAATGCAGACATGTGTTAGCTAGAAACAGATTATAATGATTCTGAAAAATAATGAAGACATTCCAAATAGGAACAAAAGACATACTTCTCAGTTGATCACGTTCTGGATTTTCTGAAAAGAAAGTAGTACAGATATTAAAAACAATCTAACGTTCTCCCTGTCAACAATCTCTGTTTAAATCTGATCAGAGAAACCTCTTGGTAAAAATGTTACTCAGCCATGATTTAAAATATCATGTAAACAAGTGGTGAATAATTTAGGCGGAAAGGAACTTTGTTGAGTCAGTTACACTTTTCAGCAAACCACAAATACTTGCTTGTGTACATACATAGAATCCAGATGTCTTCAAGGTAGAGGCATATGGACAGGGGGGTGAAGGGGGTGGGGGGCGATGAGGGTGGTCTGCTCTGAGTGGCAATTTTTGGGCGGCGCCCTGCATGACATGGCCATGCCCATGTACGATGTGGCCACGCCCTGTGCAACGCGGTCCTGCCCTTGTGCGATGTAGCCATGCCCCCGAGTGACACAGCCATGCCCCTGCCTCTCCGCCGCCCCTCGCTCCACCCCCCCCCGAACTCCAAGCTATGCGGCTGCTTCAAGGAAACATTTCTTATAGAGAATAATGCATTTTCTTAGATTCAAATCATAGTATATTGTTTATGGGGAAAATTTTTCTCCTTTCCCACATAACAAGGAAGTTGCTTGTTGGCCACGTGCATCCACTACATTGAGCCCATTGATCACTGAATTCACGTGACAGAGCTCTAAGTCCTTCTTCCTTAGACCTGTTCCCTTGTTACCATAAAACACAGGTTGGCAAAGTCTGGCCCATAGGAAGCATGTGGCCACCAGGACTGTTTATGTGGTCTCCAAGGTCCCCCAGGGGAGATTATTTTTTTTAACTTTTTTTGCCTACAAATATTTCCCAGTGCCCTGAAGTGCTCTGGGGGCAATTTTTGCCCCATTTTGATCTTCCTTGTCATTTTAGGCCCAGGAGAGGCCTTTTTCTAAACAGGAAGTGACCAGGAAATGACCTCCTGGTCACTTCTTATTATTAAAAAAGCAGCCCCAGAAACATACAAATATGGCAAAATGCCCTCATTTGGGTGAATGTTGAGGCAAAACCCTTTTTTGGTGGAGGAGGAGTGTGGTAGGTGTACGATCCACCAAGATCCCTCGCAGGACTAATGTGACCCTCATGCCTTAAAACAAGCAGTAGTTCTACATAGGACTCATACAAGAACTGAGTCTAAAAAGCTTTCATACTACCTAAGGAGCAGGCCTTCAAATATCCTTTGCATTCAAACAAACCCACCAATGGCCCTTTTTTCCATGGTGGTGGGACTGTGTGCTCCTGGGAGGTGAGGCTATGCAGACGGCAGCAGTGCTGCTGATAGGGTCTCTCATGCCAGACAGGCTTTTGCTGAGGATCCAGGCCAGATGTGTCAAAGACCTACTGGGAAGCACCAATATCAATTAAAGGGAATTTTAAACCAAGAATGGAGATGCTGTACACCAGCAGGGCAACACATTACATGACCAAGTAGGGAAAAAAAAGCTGATGGAAACAATACACTGAAGAACTGTATAAAAGAGATGGAAGAATGATGCATTCATGCAACAAAGAACCATTTGAAAATGAACCTACAGTTTTAGAAAGTGAAGTAGAAGCTGGACTCAGAACACTTGGGAGAAATAAATCACCAGGAACAGCTGTTATGCCAATAGAGATGCTTAAGCTACAGAGACAGAATTTACTCTGGTATAAACTAAAATCTGTCAACAAATATGGAAAACAAAATAATGGCCCACAGATTGGTAACACTCAATATATATTCCAGTACTCAAGAAAGGGGACACCAGAGATTGCAGTAGCCCCAGGACTAGTCTATTAATTTCCAATGCAAGCAAAGTGATGCCCAAAATTCCACAGCAAGGGCTTCTATCACATATGGTATGAGAAATACCAGATGTCCAAGTTTGGTTCAGGAAAGGTAGAAGCTCTACAAAACATATTGCAAACATACATTGGATAATGGAGTGCACCAAAGAATTTCAGGAGAAAATCAGCCTATGCTTTATAGATTACAGTAAACCCTTTGATTGTGTAGATCATGAGAAACGATAGCTCACTGTTAAAGAAATAGATGTACCATAACACTTGATTGTTGTAATGCATAACCAGTACTCAGGAGAAGAGGCTATAATCAGTACAGAATATAGAGAAACAGAATGGTTTCCAAAAGGCAAAGCTACATTTTATTAGCATATTTGCTTAATATATATGCTGTACTTATATGTCAAGCAGGATTAGACTCCAAGGCAGGAGGTATGACAACTGGAAGAAGGAACATCAACAATTTAAGATATGCAGGTGACATTATACTACCAGCAGAAAATAGCAAAGACTTGGAATGATTACTGAAGAAAGTCAAGGAACAAAGTGCAAAAGGAGGTTTATAGTTCAACATTAAGAAAACAAAAATAATGACTGTCATGCTGGCATGCTCCATGACAGAGGCTTGCTGATTATATTATGCTTTCCAATACTGTATTTATTGCATAGATTGTAGGAAGCAGATTGTAGGAAGTAGATGTAGGAACAGATTGTAGGAAGTAGTAGTTGTACTGCAGTTTAATGGTCAATACTTCCCTCTTATGCTATGATGTCTTGTCTTTTGCTGTATGCCAATGTAGTAGGTCCTGATATGTATTAAGCAGGTCTAGTTAGTACTGCTTGTTAACCTTGTGTAATGGGGTTATTATATACCTTGATTGATTGCATCCATATTGTATTACATATATGTATTACTGTTTTCATAAAACCTAGAGCATAAGTAGTGCCTTGATATATTGTAGCAAGGCAGGTAGTTTGATACTGTAAATTGCTAATGCATGATTTATACTTGTTCCTGGGAAACAAGAGCCAGGCAACGAAAGTGGGATATGCTGTGAAGGGATGTTAGGATATGAACAATTGGGAAAACAAGGCTGTGTTTTAAAAGATAATGGGATAAGCTGGGAAACTGAAGGCAATGAACAGAATAGTTCCCTGGAGGTGCTTGATGAGTAACCAGATGCCAAACTAGCCTTCAAGGAGTGTTTTATTATCTATCATAACACCTGAGATGGCCAGTGGAGAAGTTGTATATCAGCTGGGATCAAAGAGGAGCAGGATGCTGGGTAGAGTACCAAGCAAGACAGGAAGAAAGAGCAATAAAAGGAGAGCAGATGGCAATGCAGGAATCTATACAATCCAGGGAAGCCTGGGCAGGATCAGGGCAGCTGACAAATTCATGTGAATTCCACCAATAAATGTAATGCATGCCGAATAATCATTAACTGGATTCTATATAAGCTTTAGTGGACTGATGATCCTCAGTTTCAGCCACTGAAGTAATGTTTGGTATCAACCTGTACTTTTCCAATAAAAAATGCTTCCGTTCATGTGTGTGTCCACATTCTGAGTATTCACTCTGGAAAGCAGTTTAGAGCTGACATGGCAGAAAGACCACAGATGATTTGAATAACTTTTAAGCAGATGATGAAGATACTGAAATAAAGAGTTGCCATACTTTGGCCCATTCATTAATCAGAATGGTGACTGCAGTCAAGAAGTCAAGATAGACTGAATACACTTAAGGAAGCCACAGCCCTGAGTCTGTGAGACCTGAGCAGGGGTGCTGGTGACAGGGTAACCTGGAGGTCTCTCATTCATAGGATTGCCATAAGTTGAAGTTGACTTAATGGCAGTTAACAACAAACAATGATTCAAACAGTTACGTAGGGACAAGGGGTAATGAGGGTACTGCGTCCCGGGTGGCAATGTTTTTGGGGTGTCCCAGCTCGTAGCCACACACCTGCACACTGAGGCCATGCCCGCATGCATCGCAGCCACGCCTCCACATCCCAAGGCCACACCCCCACGTACTGTGGCTACGCCCCATAGCCCCGCCCCCCTCCACACACTCCAAGCTCTGTGGCTAGTTTCAAACAAAGAAGAGAGTCTGTCAGCAACTTCTTAGAGAGCTTTTTCTTTTTTTTTTCCTAGATAAGAGTGAATTTATTTACAGATTTGGGAGGCAGGGAGAGGGTGGGTTGAGAAAACAGTCTAGCTGTTCTTTTTCACACTGAGCAGCAAACCATTCCTGATCTTTAGCCAACGTACTGTTGGCTGAGTCATATTTTTTTAACTTTGATTGTGATTTGCAAGACTATTCTGCAAAGATTGTAATGCAGTACTGTTATATTTTGCACTCCTTGTCTTGACACAATTTTTATTTTTATTTTTTTAAAACAATTTTAATCCCCACACATACATCACTTCTGTCCTCTTATAAGGATATCGTAATTCCAATTTTTCTCTCTCTCTCCATTTCTCCCCTCCTCCCTACCTTCCTCAAATCACACAGTCATGAACCTTTTCTCTGACAATCACCATACATTTATTGTCTTCCAAACAACCATGTGTTGTTTATATATTAATTACAATTTTCAATACTCATTTTTTTTCACAAAGTCTTTTGATCCAAAAGGGTTTTTAGTCCAGTATTGCCTTAAGTAATATAAACAATTAATGGCTTCCAAGTAATGTAAAATGTATATTCTTTTATATCCCCTTTTGCAACTCTTACTTTGTTAATTCTTCTGAAAACTATGGACCATACCCTATTTAACCACTTTTGTATTGAGAGATTGTCCAATATTTTCCAAGCTTTAGTAATATTAATATTTTTTCCCAAGCCTAACAGTTATAGATTTGAGGAAAGAAAAGGGTTATAACCAGGGACCAAGGGGAGTTTAAACTGCAATGTCTTCCTAGTCACCCTTTTCTACTGAAATTAAACTTGGGAAAAATCTTCCATTGTTTCCAAAATAATGTCCATGTACTATGTGCGAGAGTTCATGAAATGGCCTAATCCATTACCACCACTTACCACCCCCCCGCCCACCTGCACCGCTGCTATGCCACTATTACCAAAGGTTAATGTACATTCAACTGAAAAATACTCAGGAAAACAGATACTCAATTGCAGATATATTCCTTTCATACTTGAAGCTGTTAAAAATGATATTACTTTAAATAATTTCTCCCCATTCCTGCATGCTAAGCTATACCTGCCAGAACCTTCTCCTTGACACTATTCTAATTTTAGGAATCTTGTACGTTTTTGCAACTCAATACCCTGATGAAAATGTACATACTTTGCTCCATTGTTGATGAATCAGATTCCTAAGCCAAGTTAGCAATTTGATCTTCTTCAAGACTGGTTAATTTGATGCCAAAAATTCATGATATTACAAAGAAATTACTCAGGAATTCTTATAAATAGTTATGAAAAGGGAAAAGACATGGCAAATAAATGTCCATTCTCACAATCTGCACAGGTATATCTTTAAGTTAAAAGGATATATGGTACCAAATACAATGAAAAAGAATTTAATAAATCTTACTTATTTAAAAGGATTTGTACTTAGATAGCACAGAACTCACAGAAGTCTTGTTTTAATAAAATACAATAACAAAAATTGATTAGTAACCCTAAATATATGCATAACTTTATTTTCCATTGATAAATGAATACTTACCACACAGATTACGTACACACTTTTCACCACTACAATCACTGCAAGGCCTTCCTGTTTTGTACGGTTTAGTAGGATAATTCCCACTGCGAAAGTAAAGGCATTTATGTGTGAACTAACAAATCAGATAGGTCCTGATATGTATTAAGCAGGTCTAGTTAGTAAATTATTACAATAACATAGTAGGACAAAGTCTCTTGAAGATGTTCTAAAAGTTTTCACTTGAAACTAAATTGCATTTATTTATATATATATAGCTTTTCACAGTTAGTGTGTTTTAGGATTCTTACCTAATACACTAAACCCAAATACAATGGATGCAGATCTGATAAGTGTTCAAGACCGATTATGTAAATGAATCCATTTTACATAGTTAACTCATTCTTTTCATGAGTTTAATACAGCAAGTTCATCTTGAAACTATTTGCCTTTCATTTCAAGAATGCGATGGTCTGTCTGAACTACAGGTAGGAATGGGGAACATGCAATCTACTGCCTGCATCTCTCTTCTCTCCACATCTATTCTTGTGGCTTCTGTTGCTGAAATTTCTATGGCACATTGGGGGCTGCTTTCATGAAGGGCTATGTTTTAGGATTGCAATCCTCCATTTCTTTATCAAAGCCAAGCAAGGCTGGCTTGGAATATGAATGAGGCAGGATTGGCATTTGCACATACTTTGCTTTTGGTAAAGTTCTGTTCGTATCTCAGCAACATGTGAAAAAGGAATAATGTGCATCTCATTATTCAGACTGACGCTTGAAAGACTGGGATATACAGTTAACTGGTTTGTGGTCAAGAGTGGAAAGATGTTCCCTAGTGATGTGAGGATGTCCTTTTGGAAGACCTTTCACTGACAATGGGATAATCATAAAGTACTATGCAGTAAGATATATCATCTGTATGCTTTTTAATTATTTGTGTTTGATACAGCACATAGGTTTTGGCAGTTTGAGTTCAATAAGACGTGGGCTTGACTCCCCTTATTCAGAATGCAAAATGAGCTAACAATGAAATGTATTTTTTTCATCATTTCTATTAATCTGAACATCTTTTAATATATTAAAAATATATATACGCTGGCCCATAGTTGCAGACAAAATGTGCTCCATTGGAGAGGCCTTCAAAGCCTGAAACTCTCTGGCAGAACTGGACTGCACAGCCAACTTTGTAGCTTATTGCCCAAACAACCTGATAGGAGACACAAAGAATAAAATACTTCAGTTCAATTAGGTCATAAACTGACAGTTAACAAGTAGAATAGCAATTAAAAACCAAAGCAATGGCTGTTGTTATTGTTGTGTGTCTTCAAATCATTTCTGATTTATGGCAACCCTAAGGCAAATCTATTATGGGTTTTCTTGGCAAGATTTTTTTCAGAGCGGGTTGCCTTTGCTTTCTCAGGCTGAGAGAGTGTCATGTGCCCAAGGTCACTAAGTGGGTTTCCATGGCTGAGCAGAGATTCAGACCCTGGTCTCCCAGTGTCCTAGTCCAACATTCAAATCACTACACCACATTGGCTATTTTATAATTATGCAAGAACTGTAAGCTTACTGGTAACTTTTATTTCCACATAATATCTTTGAACTCCTCCCAGCTCTGTCACTTAGGCTCACTTCCTATATTGCTGCTGTGAGGATAGAAAAGACATTTTCTATCCCACACTTCCTCTTTTAGAACAATGAAACAAAAGCCTAGAAACTTTGGATATTCTGGTTTATAATTCAAAATGTTCACGCAAGGCACTATGGTTCTTTCTCCTGGGGGCGGGCAGCAAAATACATTTGAAACTAATACATAACATGCTCCTGTAACACACCAGCAGTGGAAAATAGAGTTCAGTTCCAAACACAGCCCAAACACCGCAAAGGCACTGGGGTTAGCTGATGCAGACTTCAATACTTCCTCCCCATTATCTTTAACAACCTCTTGAAAATGACACATAGAGGCTCTGCTCACAGGAGGTGCTTCTACCTAATTTTCAGTAACTCTTCCCTCTTAAGAAAGCTCAACCAATTCAACAGTGTCCCATGATTCTCAGTGTACCTTTTTCAGTATGGTAAATAAGGCCAAGTGAAATCTGCTTTAGGCAGCCGAATACATGAATCTAAATATGGATCAAACACGGACAACTTATAGCAGGGGATACTTTCCCCTATTATTTCAAAGTGAGGCCTTTCTCTCCCCTCCCCACCCACCCAAGTTAAGATACAACTGGCATACAATCCAGGGAACTGTGGTTTTTTTTCAATTGTGCATAGATGATAGAGAAGCTGTGTGTCTTGCCTGATTTTTAGGGTGAATTATAAAATCAGGCAAAACACTCTCTATTCTTGCAGTCTTATTGTACAAAAGCTAGCATTTCTATTAATATATCAATGTTTCATAATTTTGAGTCTGATGACACAATGACAAATGAATTACTCACTTGAGTATAATGGCTACAAACTTTAGTACATGCATTGCTCTCAAACTTGTAGTCATTTACTTCATTATACCATTTAAGAATGGCGTTTTTTACAGAAAACAGAGAGAGTGAGCCTGTCCAGATATTTTCTCCTACTGGAGTGAAGCTGGGGTGCACCTTTCCCGGAGTTTGAAGATAGGTATTATGATCAAAGTGGCACTTTTTTGCCCAAGCTTTGGCTGTCTTTGCTAATGCAGGGTCCCAGGTCTGTAGAATTAAAAAAGAAATTGATATTGTTTATTGTACACTGTTTTGTTTTCGAACACAGTTTACATTACTAAATTGCTATGAATAAAATATAGTATTGAACAACAGATGTATTTATATGTTCTGAATTCTGGTATAATGCATAATAACCACTAACAATAATCTTTACCAACAATGAACTGTGTATTAAGCCATTGTCTTTGTTGCTTTTGTTTCATCCCGTTTTCATTTCCTTTGCTGAAACTTCCAAGTCCTTTCACTTTGAGTTACAAAACCAGTTCTTCTATCCCAGTATTTTAAATATGTCTTTGTATCTAATAATTCATTTTGACAAATGGAATGAAGCAAAAGAAATATATTGGTAAAGTCCATCCTGTATGCATCTTAATTTATTTACCAGCAATTCATGTGAGACTGTTCCAAAAGCTTTACTAAAATCAAGGCAGACAAGATCTACTGCATCCTTTCTATCAGGTCTCTCTTTGTTTTGAAATTATAAAATAGATATGTTTAAGTTTACTATATATATATATATGATGTCTACTATTCTCTCTCATGACAAGTTGCTTCATCACACATCTGTTTGTGGTCTCTTCCTAAGTGTGGAAACCTGCTTGCATAGGTATTGAGGCAAGCTACATTCCTCACCTAAGAAAAATAATTCCAGTGCTTGCCAAAGAAAGGGAGAGCATTAATTATTCTGCTCAAATGAGCTGCTGATCTGCTGCCCTGTGAAGGAAATAGGTATCAGTATTTTTAAAGATAAGAAAAGTCTTCATACCATCAGGTGCATATTGCTTGCAGGAGGGCTCACCCTGGATCGAAAGTCATTGTGTTGGTTCACACAGTCCTGTATAAATTGTTCATCTTCTATACCAGGTAAGGAAGTAGAATCATAAGTATAAGAGGAACTAAAGAGACCCAATATTATCCAAAGACTAAATAATAACCTGAATTTCACTATTCTTCTGATAATCTTGTTTCTCACTATATATTGAATCATGATCCTCATTTTCAGTCTTGTACACAGACCTCTGGTGATGACAATATATATTCAAGGTTGGTTTTACAGAGAAACATTACTTTGATAGTATCATAACAGGAAACAATTGCTTCAGCACTCAGAAACAAGTGTACCGGAAACAGTTTCTCTAAGTTAACTTAATCCTTATATAACTTAGCTTCTTTTGAAACAACAGAAAGATAGGGAATTCAACTAACTGTTTTAAACTGATGAACAAAAATTCATTTGATGTTTTTGGCATATAAAAATGCAAAGGCAAATTCTGAGACTGTACAGAAAGCCATTAAGAAATTTCTCTTACAAAGCAGTTCACCTTTATTTGAATGAGACCTGGTGGACTCAAAACATACAGTGGAACACGGCTATAATTTCCCCCCCTCTGCCAAAAAAACACAAGCAAAATATTGCTTGAATGAAAAGACATTAAACTCCTGTCCTCAATGCTTTCTTTAAAAGGTATGGTTTTCTAGCCAACAGGGATTTCTCCCTTATTCAGGATGGGAAAGGACATACTTAGCAAAATGAGATGGATTATTTCTTTGGGGCAAATCTGGACCTCACTTGTAGATATAGCCTGATTGGAGCCAATGAGGTATGCACACCTTCCAGAACAAGAGGTCTCAGTTTCTTTCTTCCCAGAAAGCTGACAAATAGATTTATGGGGTGCTAATACCTGGGATTTCTTTAATTCAGTATAACAATAATGGGGAAAAAATGACATAATGGTGTGACTTCTATTGGTAGTCACAATCGAAGTTTGTTGTTGTTAACTGCCATCAAGTTGGCTTTGACTTATGGTAGCCATATGAAAGAGCAACCTCCAAGACATTGGATTATTTTTTTAAAAATAATTTTTATTAAAATTTTAAGTGAATAACAATACCGCCCCCGCTTCCAAACATCAATTTTCCCAGTTGAATCTGAGTTTAACATTCCATTCCGTATAAACATTCCGTTCCATACATTATCTCTTTTCTACAACAATCATAAACTATTACTTTTAGCTTATATTTAACTATTTACATTTTATCTTTTGTCACCTCATTTTATCTTCCTCCCTTCTTACAGCCTTTCTTTCTTTTCCCCTATTTCATTCTTTTATGCAATTCAATACCTCTCGCCATTCTCTTTCAAAGCCCTGGATTGGCTTATTTTTGAGTGAAAAAGTTAGCTTGTCTGTCGCTACCATATCCAGGACTTTGAATTTCCATTCTCTTATATCAATATATTTTCTTTCTTTCCAATGTTGAGCATAAGTCAACCTTGCTGCGGTTATTATATATAACAATGTCTTTTGATGAGCTCTTATATCTCTTTGTTGCTCTAACATATTCAACAAATAGAGTTCTGGTTTCATTTCAAAGTGAAAACCATACATGCTTTGAATTCATCATGTATTTCTTACCAAAACTTTTTTGCTATTTTACAGGTCCACCACATATGAAAAAAAGATCCCTCTGTCTCATCACATTTCCAACATTTTTCATTCCCATTTCTTGTTATTTTTTTCAGTTTTACAGGCAGCATGTACCATCTATATATCATTTTATAGAAATTTTCTCTTAAATTCAAACTTGGTGTAAATTTTATATCTGTCTTCCATGCCCTCACCCATGTATCCAACTCAACTGGATGTCCTATATTTTGAGCCCATCTAACCATGTTATTTTTAACAATTTCTGGTTCCATCTCTCTTTGTAACAATATTTTATAAAATCTGGAAATTCTCTTTTTCTGGTCCCCTTTCATCAATACATCCAGTTCATTTTCATTTCTTTCAAACCCATATAATTTTTGATCCATTTTAAATCTCTCTTTTAATTGTCTCCATGGGAACCAGTTAAATTCATGGCCTTGCTCTTTTAATTCCTCTTCTGTACTCATTCTTAACTTTGTACCATCCTTTTTCAGTAGCTCTTGATACGTCAATAATTTTCCCTGTTTTGTTGGAGCAATATTAAATGCTTCTTGGGGTGAGGTCCACAACGGAAGTCCTCTATAAAATTTGTGTTTTATTTGTATCCACACTTTCAATAGAGTCTTTCGGATACAATTATTGTTAAAGTCTTTATTCACCTTTACTTTGTCATAGCATAAGTATCCATGCCAACCAAATCTATTTTCTATTCCTTCAACTTCTTTTATTGTTGTGTTCTCCACTTGAATCCAATCCTAAATTGTTTCTAAGCAGCATGCTTGATAATATATTTTCAACGATGGCACATCAAAACCTCCTCTCTCCTTTGCCTCTTGTAATGTTTTAATTTTTATTCTTGGTTTCTTGCCTTGCGAGATAAACTTTCACAACCTTTTTTCTCATTCTTCAAAGATCTCTTCTTCTCCTATTATTGGCAAATTTTGGAAAAGAAACATTAACTTAGGCAATAGAGACATTTTAAAAGCATTTATTCTTCCCAAAAGAGATAAATTCATATTTGTCAGTTTTTCCATTTTGCTTTGAATCTCCTTCCATGTCTTCTCGTAATTGTTATCAAATAATTCTTGATTTTTATTTGTTATACTTATTCCTAAATATTTTACTTTCCTTACTATTTGATAACCTGATCTCTTTTCCAAATTTTCTTGTTCTTTTTTTGATATATTTAATGTCATCATCTTCGTCTTTTCTTTATTTATCTTATATCCCACTATTTGTCCATATTTTTGCAAGATTTCCTTCAACCTCTGTATTGAACCTTGTGGTTCCTCAAGAAATTTTATTACGTCATCTGCAAAGGCTTTGTACTTTATCTCTTTCCTTTTTGTTTTTAATCCTTTTATTTGTGGATCTTCATTTATTACTAGCAGTAATACCTCTAAAATTGCTATAAATAATAATGGTGATAACGGGCATCCCTGCCGTACCCCCTTCTTTATCTCAAAACTTTGTGTTTTATCTCCATTTATAATTAACTTTGCTGATTGATCCTGATATCTTTGCTGATTGATCTTCTCCAACCAATTGCAAAATACTTCTCCCAGGCCATATTCTCTTAAAAGTGTAATGCATAAAATTCCAGGAAACATTATCAAATGCTTTTTCAGCATCCAATGAAATGATAGCTATCTTCTTCCCTGGATTTTTATCATAATATTCAATTGTGTTTAATAAAGTTCTAATATTGTTCTTCATTTGCCTGCCTGGGAGAAAACCGGTTTGTCCTTCCTGTATTTTATCTTGCATTGCATGTGTCAGTCGCTTAGCCAATATCATTGTCCATATTTTATAGTCTACATTCAACAGAGAGATTGGCCTGTAGTTCTTTATTTCCCTCTTATCTCTGTCAAGACATTTGATTATTAATAGCCCTCCTCAGTTCTTGCAGACTCAAGAGTCATGGCTTCCTTGACTGAGAAAATCTCTCTTTGTTGTAGCCTCTTTTCCTGGAAATTAGAGTAGACCCACCCAATCCATTGTTGAATGATGAATCAACACTTATATAAATCCCACTGATTCAATAGGTATAATTAAGTTGTGACTATCAATTGTATTTAGGTCAATGTGTTAACTGTTGCTAAAGCTCTTGTGACTATCATCTCAACAATGTAAATATAAGGAGACTTACTCAGATTCTACTTTAAAGAAATTGCCTCTACCCCTTCCATTTTTTGTAGAACTACTTCACCAGTATTTAACAAGCTTATGCCAACTGCCACAGCATCAGGCTAAGAGAAACAATACAATGGTTTTAGTTCTCAGGCTGAAGGATCCAGATGTTAACAGTATGAACGGCCATACGAACTGCAATGAGGAGTTAACTGTTTTATTTAGAAGAAGATACTGCTCTTCTGAACAGGCAAACTTAGAAAACCAAGCTCATAAGATGCATACGGTATCAAATTTGGCCACTCCCAGAGTATGGATTATAGCTGTTACAATAAAAATTGCTGCGTGTAACACATGACTTTTTGGGGTAATCACAAAAACATTTCACCACCTCCTCCCACCGATGTATGTGCATTAAGACTGAAAAGAAAAGAAGTAATTATTCCATGATTACAATCCTCTGCTAAAGAGCAACAATTACTTCCTTTCTTTTCCTTTCAGTCTTAATGCTCATACATTGGTGGGAGGAAGTGGCGCAATGTTTACTTTTTTTTTTTAACCTTTTTTTTTTTTTACCAAAAATGCTATTTTTTAGGATTATTTGGGAGATTTTTGGTCATTTTGCCCTGTTTCAGGAATGATATTTCTCAATCTTCGGCTTTGAATTATATAATCCATTTGATTACGATATTGGCTGCTGCTGATTCCTGCCTTTACCATCGGTTGGCAGAAGTGACTGACTCTCTGCCTAATGAAGAAGTGGGCAAAGTCCAGTCCTGAAGCCACATATGGCCTTAAGCTATTTTTTTTAAAAAAATATTTTTTATGGCCTTAAGCTATTTTTATGGCCTCCAGCCTGCCCTTTTCTGACAAAAAAAGGAAGAATTGCCTCTCTTGGAAGACTCAAACAAGATATTCACCTTTTAAATATGTCACAGGACCCCCTTATCTCTTTTTAAAATCAAAATCAGAAATGAATTTTTGGCTTTTCCAGTTTATTTTTTCTTTTTTTCCCCTTTTTGTTTAGTTGATGTAGCTCCTGGAGGGCCCCAGTGTTACAGGCCAATGGATATTCTGTTGCCCACTTCTTGACCAGTTTATATAGCTTTAAAGGACAGAGTTTAACCCGATATTAGCTAATAAAGGCTGCTCTGTGTATGGGTAAGTGGGTGTGTCAGCAGAAAACTGGCTCCAGTGCAGAATGCCAGATACTTTGGAATGTAAACAGACAAGCAAAACGTCTGCGCATTGGTACTCAAGAAGCACAGATATTCAAGAAGTGGGAGGACAACAGTAGAAAGAAAAAGAAAAACCATGCTATCTATATCTATATCTATATCTATATCTATATCTATATCTATATCTATCTATCTCAGCTAGAACAGGTAGAAGGGACACTTACCCCATCTCTCAACTCTCAATTTCAATTTGATAAGAGCTAGTGTACACCTCTGTTGTGATTTATTTTGATTGGCCAAATAATTAGGTGAGTGGGCATAAGAGAGAATAAAAAGAAAGCCACGCGGAGTTTTTATCAGACTACTTTCAGCATGCCTCCAGAGTGGAAGATCATTGTCTATGACAATCCTTCTGATAAACTAAAGACTGACAACTGCCCTGATATGCTAGCTTAAAATGCTGATTTACACTGGTACTGGTAAAGTTATAATAAGAATAGATATTCTTAAGTAATAATGAACGCTGCTTAGAATTAACAAAGAGATTAAACCTTGAATGTCACAGTCTCACAGAAACCTGTTAGAGTTGTAAATTCATCAAAGAGGAAGGTATTCTGACATGTGTAATTGGCTAAGTTAGATTGTTAAGAGCATAATGAATACGATGAAAGGGACAGGATTGTGTATATGTAAAACTCTTTAAGGAAATATTTGTATAATGTCTTAGCAAACATTAATAGACACGATAGATAGAAAATGGATAAAAGACTATGTTAAGTGGTTTAGAAGGATGATCTTGCACGAGTTAGTTATTATCGAGCCTGTAATGACATGCAGAAAGATCAAGGTTCAATAGTTATGGAAATTCCTAAGAAAGTATAACATCTTGACAGTCATATAATATGATGGAATGATGCCTTATATGCAATGTCATGTTATATAAGAAAACAAAGTGCCCAGGCATTACCATTTCTGTGTTTCTCCCCAAGGGGAATGTATATGTCTGGTGACCAGAAGTTGATAAAGGGACTCCAGTCAGAATCCAGAATTAGCTAAGTCTCAAGGATTCTCAATTCCTCAGTCTAAAAGATAGGAGTAGGGAACCACATCTTTTTCACCAGGAGCAGAAAAATGGCACTTTGTCTCATGGTTGGGCTAGCCTTAAAACCAACATTTTCCAATGGGGGAAGTTTAGACAGGTAGTCTAAATAGTTTTTAACAGTTTTTTTTACATCTTCTATCAATTTGTTTGTTTTTGGAGGGTGCTAAACACACCAAATTCCTTGTGGAATCACAACCTATTGCTCCACTTTTTTCCAATCAGAAAGTTAGCAAGATTTTTAAGTTAATTTCAATCATTCTATGTTATTTATAAATAAATAAGTTATTGAGATGGGCCTCACTTTTTACTTCAAAAAGTGGAAGTATAAAGCTATTATAATTGTTGTTTTTAAAGCTATTATAATTTTTGTTCTTGTTAACTACTGTCAAGTCAACTTTGACTTATGGCAATGTTATAAATGAAAGATCTCCACATCACCCTGTCATCAATCACCCTGCACAGGTCCTACACTCAGGGCTGGCAAACTCAGGGCCCTTGGCTTCCTTGATTGTGTCTGTCTATTTGTAATGTGGTTTTTCTGTTTTCTTACTGGCTTCTACCTTACCAAGTACTGTCTTTTCTAATAAGTCATATCTTCTCATTATAAAAAATTAGACTATCTGAAGAGAGATTAGGGGAAGAAAAATACCCATGTAAAATTATTATGTACCTGATTGTTCTGTTAACTGTCCGAATACATCTGAATACTATGTATTTACAGTTTCTGTTAGCATTTCCATTCCATAGGTTTTCTTCTAGAGGTTCAAACTTGGGATCAGGATGACCTGCTTTTCTTATTTCTTATTTGATTATTTTGAAGGAAATCTCATATTAAAGATACTAGCATATATATCCGGCGTTGCCTGGAATTTTATTTTCTCATAGCTAATACTTGTTAGAAAGATTTGAGATCCTGTGTCTGTAATTCTCCAAACTGTCTTGTCCAGTACCTGAAACTTTTCCCTATATTTCCCAATCCAATCTGTATTCAGAGTTATTAACATAGAGGGATTGGGTTCCTGAGGGAATACATTGCCCTCCAACTTGCTGCTAGGCCTCATTTCTATAGCAACCAGCTAGGTCCAAGAGCTCTCTGGTTGAGAATTCTAAAGGCCCCTCCCTAAACTGCAAACCCCAGGATTCCATAGAATCTTCTCAACAGCCAATCATATGAGGTCTTTGTCTGACACAGACAGACAAACTTTTATATATTAGATAATAGGTGGAAACCTGTGTGACCATCATGTACTATGTAGCACTGTAATTATGGTGCTTCATAATGGATTCCAGCCCAAACCCCTCCCAACTCTCTTACTGGTAAGTAGCCACTTGAATTAATGGAGATCTATTTCCCTGTTGACGGAGAAACAGCTGCCTGATGTTCCCACCCCCTCCTATGAGTGATCTCACAGAAAAAAGATCCCTGTTACAAATCCCCCTCGTGCCAGAGATTACTTTCATGGGGGTGGGGTGGGAACCTCAGGCAGTTGCTTTTCAATTGACAGGGGAATGGACCCCTGTTAATCCCTGTGGCTGCTTATTGGTATGTGTGGTTTGGGTGAGTTTGATGGTCTCTTTGTAGACCCTAAACGAAAGGATGCCCAACAGGATTCTGGGCCATGCTTGTCTTTAATCACATTTAATTAAATACTAATCTTAATTTCTATAAATACTAATACTAATTAACTGCTGGTAATATAAATATACCAATAACATCATACAGTTTTTTAAAATACAGAATGCAAGTATTTGGATGCATTTGCATGAAATTATTTTTCACGTAAAATCCTGTCATTGCCTACTGAAATGGTTTGGTAGAAATCCAGACTTAAAGGCTAAAGTGGCAGTTGTGGGGCACAGGGTGTGACAGGGCAGTTTTTGTTGGTTCTACTGCGGTAGTGACCCAGCAATGTCACTGGGGCTGACAGCACCAAGATTAAATTGCCTTCAGGGTAATGGACTGTCACTCAATGTCCACTACTTGGTGATAGTCAGAACATTATTATTACATTTGGAAAATATCATGGCACATGACCTCTCATAACACTGAATGGGCACTCTAATGATCTATGTTTCCCAGAGACCTAGCATATCCTAAGCCATGGCTGTAGAGGACAGCCAGAAGCTGTTCTGGAGCCTAGAGGACATAAATACAGGACAGTGCTAACAAACTTGCACAGGCTTACTCCAATGGAGATTACAGCACCTCACAGTGCCATGGCCTGGCAACGAGTACAGGCTGAAATGGCTAAGAGAAAATAGCTAAGAGAGAACTACCCCTGAAACTCTTCCAGATTAAGTCACATTTCCATCGAGAAAGACATGGCATTTCCATTTATGACCCACTCACCTCCTAGGATGGCAAATAGGAGGTTGAGGGAACAGGCAGGTAGCAATGTGCATGACACAAGTGAGCAGCAGACCATGCCTGGCTTGCTGTTGCTGAGCTGCAATAGTTGACTGAATATGCTGTGACTGAACATCTCTTCTCTCTTACCCTCACAACAGTCATGAAAGTTGTGAAAATGTGGTTCAGTAGTGATGGTGTCAGAGCACATCTTCTGCTCTACCCCTAGCCATCTCCACAAGGCCATCATCAATGTTTTCATCACTATGGCTGCTGACTTGTCCCACAGGGTCTGAGGTTTCTCCCCCCCTGAGACAACTAAAAAGAACAAAAGCAGCCCTGGTGATGCAAGTTCATATAGAAAAAAAGCAAGGCCAGCAGGTAACACTGCCAACCATTAGGGATCACCACCCACCAGCAGCAATCAGCAACTCTAACAGTAGCACAGATGGAGATGGTATGAATTCAGAGAGAGTGTGTAGCCTACTTCCTAAGTCTGCGTGGGAAATGTTGATGGTAAATGATTTCCCAAGCTGGTTCACCAGTAATGCTGGAAAGTGACTGTGGTTGCATCCAGAAAAGTTGGCTGTTGCATCAATCAGCATAAAGAGAGAGGGCCATGCTGCAGAGGCCCCAGCAGCACAGCCTGGTAGTAAGGCCACAAGATACCCGGCATGGATTCTTAACATTGTGGGTCCACGGATCCTTCCTGTATATCCCTCTCAGTACGTGCAGTCCCATGTGGTTCCCCGCTCCTTTTTCCATACAAGTATCGTGTTGGCTATCCTTCTTCTTTGTGGGAAGAGAATCCTGCCTCGTTAGTGGACAACTAGTGATGCCTACAATTTCTGTCAATCCTATTATATGGTCTGCTTCTGATGCCTACTCACTGTGTCCCCTTCACCAATGGGAGAAATGATACTCACAGAGTGTGATAGTGCCTTCCTGCTCGCTGAAGTCAGCACCTTGGACTGCTCTTTCAACTCCTGAATGAGCAAGATTAGCTCCACTCTTGGGAGCTGTCAGTCTGCACAGTGCTGAGGTAGATGGTGAGCCTGTTGAGGTCTTCAGCCACTACTCTGGAACACACCATTACCTGAGTACCCTAGATAGAAATCCCTTGAGCTGTAGGTACAGCATCTCCAGGATTCATTTGACTGCAAGAATCCCTGAATAACTTTTCAGAAATATGCAGTGCTGAAGATATGCATGGATATCATTCTTCTGTAACAGTGAGTGATCAGAACAGCATAGGTTGTATTGTATTTTTTTTATGTTATTAGGTAATTTTACAAAACACCTTTAATAAAATAGAATTTTTTTCATGGAAATCTAGCAATTTAAAATGTTTTGCCTATATGACTGATTGCTACTAACACAAGAGGAGTAATAGAAGGATTTCCCTTATACAAAGAGTAGTGGTTCATATAGCTCAGGGCAGTCAATCTCCATGACTTCAGACAGTTTTTCACACCTGTACTTAGAGCTAGCAGAGACTCAAGAGACTGACTTTTTACATGGAAAGCATGCGTTCTCTCATGAGCTATCGCCCATCCCTTTGAAGAAGGATTAAGTCAAAAGACCTGAAAGTATGTTTAAGAGACAAAAATGACTATTATCATTCTTGTTCAACTTGTGAGCTTCCCTGATGTGCTTGGTTTCTACTACAATAGAATGCTGAGGTGGATGGTGAGTCTGTTGAGGTCTTCAGCCACTACTCTGGAATGAGGCAAAGAGGGAAAGGAGAAGTATCAGGCAGACCTCAGAAATGTAATTGTTCAAACTGGAACTCTCAGAATCCATCAGGCAGCATGACCTCTGGCTAGAGAATTCTGGGAGCTATCATCTTCTTAAGTACTGTAATTTCCTCCAAATCTTGGAAGGAGCCATGTGAGACTATAGCATGTATAAGGTTATTAGGTCCTTTCCTCCAGAGATGCAAATAATCTTTTGCTAAAGAGCAACAATTATTTCATTCCTTACTATTTCTCTCTTCTTGTTAAACTCCAACATCAGCTACAGATTATCCTGACAAAAGAATTGTTGTTATGCAGCAAAGCAGGGGCACAGGAATCAAGCTTGTATTTGATAGTGGGGAGGTCACTGAAAGCTTCACAGTTTCCAGGGCAGAGACAGCCCTGCCTGCAGGAAAGTCAAAGAAGGATTGTTATAGTTTGGGTTCGAGTCCCTGTACCTACTCTCCTTTTGCTTACCACTAGTGACAGAACAGACGGTTGAGACAAATGAAAGACACTGCTTTTGAGGAACAAGAGAGACAACCTTTCTTCTCTCAGGTAATGGTCAAAGGAATAGCTTAGCAGTGGGATCGCCACTTTACTGCCAAGAATCCCTGACTGCTTAAACACCAAGCTTTTGTGGACCACCTCCACTTTCCAAGATGAACTGCGTAGTAGTAGTAGCTTGCAAAATGGGAGAGATCCTGAAATGACTTGAAATGGTCCATGAGCCACCCATTCTGAATAGGCATATACGTATATATAGTGCTCCAAGTACTTGGAGTAAAGAGGTTGTCGGACTTTGTTACTCACAGTTCTCCACTGCCAGCACTAGAACCATGTTTCTCTATAGGCAGGTGTGCTTCATATGTCAAGGGCCCCAAACCACAGGATTTACTTCCAGTTCTTTGGATTCAAGCATAAAGGATAATATCACTTGGGTTATCCTTAAATCCTTATTTGTAGATTTACTTCATGGGTTTTTCACAAAACTTCCAATAAATTAAGCTTTGGCAGAATTTAACTCTGTGTGTGACTTGCGGGGTGTGTGTGTCAAACTACTATCCCTTCCCCATTTTTATTGTTTTATTGTTTGCTTATAATAATCCCATCTTTGTCATAAATACTTAGAATCATAGAATCATAGAAATGTAGAGTTGGAAGAGACCACACGGGCCATCCAGTCCAACCCCCTGCCATGCAGGAACAGCCTCAAAGCACTCCCGACAGATGGCCATCCAGCCTCTGCTTAAAAACCTCCAAAGAAGGAGACTCCACCACACTCAGAGGCAGCATATTCCATTGCCGGACAGCCCTGACTGTCAGGAAGTTCTTCCTGAGGTTCAGGTGGAATCTCCTTTCCTGCAGCTTGAATCCATTGCTCCTTGTCCTGGTCTCTGCAGCGGCAGAAAACAAGCCTTCTCCCTCCTCTACATGGCATCCCTTCAAATATTTAAACATAGCTATCATGTTCCCTCTTAACCTTCTCTTCTGCAGACTGAACATACCCAGCTCTCTAAGTCTATCCTCATAGGGCTTGGCTTCCAGGCCCTTCACCATTTTGGTCGCCCTCCTCTGGACCTGCTCCAGCTTGACCAGCTTGAAATAGGAAACTTACAAGCTACTAACCACAGGAAGTAGCAGTGTCATGCCACAGAGGAAAACAACAGACTGTTGTCTTGATCTAGTATCCAGTCTATAATATAAGACGAAAATAGAGGGCTGAGGGGCTGCTGCCCTACAGATTTCATGGAGAGGAACACCTTCCAGGAAGACTGCTGAACCTGCCATCACTCTTGTCTGGTGGATCCTGAGTTGGACAGAGAACTGCTTGCCCAGCCAGTTCATATCCTAGGTGGATAGCAGAAGCAACCCATTTGGAGTATCTCTGAGATGATACTGGGAGACTTTTCTTGGATGAGGAATAGTAAAGGAAACTTCTCTGTGACTTCCTGAAAACTGAAACAAACTGTACGTATTAGGCCAAGGTACAACAGATATTGAGGCAAAAGAGATTGCACTCTAGGTTGGAAGAGGGGTTCTTGTCAGGCCTCTGCCCCAGGACTGACTCCCAGGACCCAGACAGATCCCTTCCCAGTAGCCACATCCCAGAAACATGAAAAGGCAGCACTTACGGCAGCCAGTGCAGGAAGCAAAAGGAAAGTCCAGGCCTCTGGCAGTGCTTATATGGGAAGGGCTTATTAATTAGGTCACAACTGACCTGGAGGCTTAGGCTATATAATCAGAGGCCTCAACAACAGAAGGTTGCTGGAATCTACTGATGCTATTGGTGGTTACAGCAGTGGGAGTCTTGCTTCCTTTACATTTAATGCTTTGAACCTTGGACCTCGATACTTCGCTTGAATTATCAGTTCGGCTTTTGAACTACTCCATTTCTAGACTGTTGTTGTGTTTCTCAGAGAATTTACTTCAGCTCCAAGGCTGTTTTGCAGAGATGCCGTTACCTTGCTTGTTAGGCAGTGGAGTAGGCTTGGCGAGTCGCCAAGCCCAGGACAGTTCTGCAGGAAAGAAGGAAGTAAGGAAGGCAAGAAAGAAGGTAGGAAAGAAGGACAACATCCTGATTTGGGTGAAATATGGAAATAACCATTGGGAGAAACAAGATATCAGGTTGAAGGATGACTTTATCTTTATGGAACTTAAGGTACACTTGGGCTATATGTAGAGTACACACTCTGCTTGCCATCTAGTTCAAGTAACAGCGACTGAGGAGGCTGTTTTGCAGGACAAAAGCCTGAAGTCACATGTGGCAATTGGCTCAAAGGGTCTCTTGGAGATTTATGACACCAGCTGCAGGTTCCATGAAGGAATGGGACCAACTACAGGAGGATGAAGGTTCTTATAACATTTCAAGAATCTTTTGATTAAAGGATCCATAAAGCAAGAGGTCTGTCCTTATGCTGAAAGTTTCAAGAGATGGCTGGGAGGTAGCATTTAACAGAGGACCAAGAGAGACACTTTTTGGACAACAAAACCAGAAAGTCCAGGCAGGGTGTGAGGTATGGTAGCCTGCGTAGGGAACACATGCTTGCATGGAGGAAGGTACAAAACTTTGACCATTTATACCTCTAGGATTGTAATGCAGAAGTTTTATGGACAACCTCTATAATGTGTCTCACGTAGTGTGAGAGGGCTGTCAGTGAAAGTCTCCAGGCTGTTAAGTGGACGGTCAACAAGTCAGGATGATGAACCCTGCCTTGATGGATCAGGAGAAGATCCGGTCATGGTGGTAGCTTCAGGAACTGGTGTTGTGTCAGCGGAGCAAACCACGGCTGTGTTGGCTACCAGGGGGTCATGAGAATGCATCTTAGTTTGTCGCTCTGAATCTTGACAATGACTCTGGTGATGAGTGAAAATGGAGGAAAAGTACACACCACAGGTCTTCTCCAATTGTAGAGGAAAGCATCCCCTAGTGATCCATTCCCTTTTCTTGTCCTCAAGCAGATGTTACATTGCCTGTTGGGGGAGGGTGCAAAGATGTCCATTGTTGGGGTTTCCCAGAGATTGATATGAAAGCATCATCCAATTTAGAATATCTGCCAAGACATTCTGATCCCTGAGGAAGATAAATCACTATGGGCCAGATCCTTCTTGGGACAAACCAGTCCCAGAACTGGAGTATGAACTGAAGGAGAATTTTCAAGTGTGTCCCTCCCTGGTTGTTCAAGTAGTACATGATGGTGGTATGTCTGTCTGTACCTAAACCACTCTGGCCTGGAGGATGGGCTGGTCAAGGTACTGTGAGAAATTTTGACTGAGGATAGTGGAGCAGATTGAACACATTTAGGAACCATTCCTGTAGATGTCTCATTCTCAATGTGGCACAGGGAGTTTCTGTTGTAGTGGAGGCCATCAGTCCTAACAAAACCTGGAGTATTCAAGCCCGAAACTTCCTGCAATGTAGAAGACAGGATGCAGCTCGATGGAGGACTTGCCATCTGCCTTCGAGTAGGAATGCTTCACAAACTCAACAGTCTATCAAAGCCCCAATGAATTTGACTCAGTGAGTTGGAACAAGGCAAGATTTCTTGTAGTTCACTACAAGACCAAGAATATCAAGCAGGCACATGATAGTATCGATGTCATGAAAAAGCTGGTTCTTTATGGAGACGGTGACAAACCAATTATGTATGGACAGGAACAGGACGATACCTCATTGATGTAATGATGTCGTGATGATTGCCATACACTTAGTAAAGACACATAGAGCAGTGCAGCAATCAAATGGAAGGACTCGAAACCAGTACTCCTGTCTTCCCATCACAAAACAAAGACATTTCCTGTGGGACAGTCTGATAAAAATATGGAAGTAGGTGTGCTTCAAGTCCTAAGCGGCAAACCAGTCATCTTCCTGCATCAAGGGAAGAATAGAAGAGTGACCATACAAAGATGTTTGGGACATATGTAGAAATTCATGCCTCTAATATGAGGTGGTCCACCATCTTTTTTTGAAATAATGAAGTACCAGGAGAAAAACCCATGATGTGGGGAAGAGAGATGGATGGGCTGTATGGTTCTTTTGTGAAGCAAAGTGTTCACCTCCTCTTTTAGCATCAGGGAGGGTCAAGTGACAAGAAGGATACCTGAGCTTCTCCTGAACTCTGTTGCATAGCTCTTCTGATGTTGAAAACCCAGGTGCTGGAGGTGATGGAAGCTCACATGGGATAGAATTGGGTAAGTCTGTTGCCAAAGAACATGGTCCTATGATATAAGCTGCTATCAAGATGGAAAGTGATATTGAATGGCTTGGTTACATCAGAGACATCATCCACAAAGGAGTCAAAGATGATACTTTGCGGGTCCTGCTACTTCCTTCTGGATGAGGCTGGCCAGTACTGTGAAATGGGCAATTTATGTGAAGTGGGAGGTTGGTAAGGAGCCTGCCTCTGCTACCTCATGGCCATAGGACTGTATTGGTGCCTAGATGAGTTATAGAAACAACGCTACCTAGCACGCATGGCTTGTACTTGCTGTTGAAAACTGTTTTTTTGCTGTGACCTTCCACTTGTGGATATGCTCCAGTTTTTAAAATCGGTCATGGAATGGAACAGACCAGCCTCGTTGAAGGGTAAGTCCTTGATGGTGGATCGGGTTGCTGTGACAGACCTGAGGTTTTTAGCCAGGCGTGATGCCACAGGGCCACTGCTCTCGCCAAGGCTTTTCTGCTGCAATCAGCTATATATCAAGCTGTTGTAATCTGCTGGGAAGCAAGATGATGGGCCTCAGCATATGGAATTCCACCAACCTTTTTATCCTACTCAGAGGGATGATCAAGAAAAGGCTTCACTTTGTTCCATATGAGCTGGTACGCACTTATGCAAGCACTATAATTGGCAATACAGAATAGAATGGTCACATTAGAATAAAACTTCTTTCCCATCATATCCAGCATTTTGCCCTTTGTCAGCTGGAGTTGAATGCAGTCTCTGAAACATATGGGATTGAGCTGTATTGACAAAAGGTCTGAAATCAAACAGGCCACTTTGTGAAATAAATTGTAAAAGCATTTATTAGTTACAACTTGTGAACTATGTCAAACAAACTTGCTTGTAAGATAATTAACTTTTCTTTTCACGTAATAGTGGACAATATTAAGCATTAGCATCTGTTTTATTTTGTAATAGTGTCTACTTGATTTAAAAAGATTCAAAATTTCCATAATATAGAACACAATTTGAGAAAAATTCAAGGTATCATAAAAACAATGAAACGAACTAAATTTACTCTGAAAACACAGGAAAATAGTTTCATCCTTCATGTAAATTTTATCTGTTAGTTATGTAAGAAAATCACAGGCATGTTTTTGTGAATTACATGAAAATGAAAAATTATTTTTGAAAATTTAATCCAGGATAACGGAGTTTTAAGAAGTAAACAGCTGCAAATGCTACAAACATTAACAGGGGCCTTAAAACTGCAACAGCTATACACGATGCATCACACCTAATCTCCAACTTATAGGGTGGATACCAGTTTGAATAACCTGCATAAAAAAATGGAAGAGAATTTTTATGGGAAATAAATTTTGTTTCTGAAATAACTTTAAAACATAAAAAAGAAATGAAGTACATACTGCTATTTTCTTTGTCACGCTGAGGATTTCCTAGAAAAAGGAAAAAAACAGCATTACAAAGGAGAAAAAGCTTTAAAAATATTATACTTTACTTTAAAAGCATATCATGAGGAAAAATGAGACAGCAGTTCAATTAAATTCAAGAATCTATAATATATAATAAGATGTAAAATTAAAGGTCCTTCTTCCTGCTCAGTCTCTTAGGATTTCAGTAGGCTATGAATAACAAATTTTAATGATCAAATTAGATACTTCAGTTGCCTGAAACAGGTACCAGGGTTGTCTGGTTTCTCTATTATCAGATTGCTAGGATTTTTCTGACTTTACTTTCATAGTGCAAACTATATCACAGCACACCAAGAATGGGGAAAAATATATTAATTCTCATGCACTAGATGGGATATACTAGTCTCTCCAGGAATTAATTGCAGAATTCAGCTGAACTATGGCCAGAATCCTGTATCAAATACTTAGTTAACTAAGCAACCTTTCCTAGCCCAACCTTTCCAAACATGATAGTTGCTGGCAGAGTGGATCTCTTTCTTCCCACACAGCTGATACCCAGTAAAGTAGGTTTGCAGGGGAGGTATGATCATGGCAATTGTGTATGATTCAACTGTGACTAATTAGCAATCATGAATACAGAACAATTATATATGACTACATCTAGATAACTGTTTTGCATTCAAGATCTGTTTTGTAATCCCATTCCTTTTTCATAGTTTAGAAGCTAGGCTTGAGGGTACATATAGCTGGGCACCTTATGTTGCCATTCTCCATGGTTATGATATTTAGTTGACAAGGAAAATAATCCACTCTGAAAGAGGGAGTGAACCAAGCTTGTTGTGGCCCCTGTGGAGTGATCAGGATTATATTTTTGCTGTCTTCTCTAATTTTTTTGCTATTAACCCCGTCAGGAGAGGAAATGGGGGAAGAGCATAGAAAAGACTGAATCAATTAAAAAAACTAACAAAACATGTTGCTGGGGGTTCCCCACACTGGATAGTTCTGTGACAAAGCCAAGCGCATGGCATGTTAGCTTGTGAAACAAACAGATGAAGCAAGAAAATTAGGACCACAGATCAATCTTCCCCACATGCTAACTCAAAACATGGGCACACTGATGGACCCATTGTCTATATTAACTTTTACACTAAGAATATATAAATGGTTATTAACTAATAATTATAACACGTAATCCTCAAAATTAATATGACAGCAGGATTTAAGATTATGACATAAATTAGAGGTTAGAAGCAGATTTGGGTTCCACACTCATTGAAATCTATCTTTTTATGTGTTTGGGAGAATACAATCACGGTAGCATTGCACCCTGTTAAATTAGAGCAAATAAACAAAACCATTTTCACAATATGTTGGAGAGGATATGATTATATTGAAACCTGTTTTCATCCATACCATCAATACTTTGTGGTCCAGGAATCTGGGCAAGAAGTACAAGCAGAAATTAATATCAATACCTCTCAAAATATTAATTTGGATTATGGGCTAGCTCTGTTAAGTTTAAATCATGATACCAAAGGAAACATTTCCAAACAAAATCCTCCCTTTTAGTGGCTGCAAATAAAACATTGTGAGTGAATGGATAGAGAATTAAATGAAATGTCTGGAGGTGATGTAAGGCAGTTTGGAATTCTCTCTCAGAAAAACTGACACATCAAATTGGATGAGCAAAAGAAGAAAAAGACTCCTTTGAAGGTATGGGGTTGTCTTTTATCAGCTATACAGACCATCAGGAACAGTGAGTAAGAACAGGTTGCTTACCTGTAACTGTGGTTCTTCTAGTGGTCGTCTGTGAACTCACACAAATAGGTTTCGCGCCTGCGCACAAACAGCCTTCAGAACCTTCTCGAGCCTACCATTGGTGTTTTGGCGGTTGATCCCTCCCTCATCTCCTGAGGGTATATAAGCCCCTGCCCACTGTAACAGTCAGTTCCGTCGCCGGACGTGTAGCAGCAGTGGAACCAAACGTGCAGCAGGACACGTCTGGGGAGGAGGGAGGGCTTGTGTGAGTTCACAGATGACCACTCGAAGAACCACAGTTACAGGTAAGCAACCTCTTCTTCTTCGTGGTCTCTGTGACTCGCACAAATGGGAGACTAGCAAACTGTCAAAGAAGGAGTTGGGCCTGTCATGCTGCTGTAAATAACCTCAAGTGGTCCCTTTACTTCCTTTTTTTTTCCAACTCACCACCAGCATATAAAAGATAATAAAGAACATTTATTAAAAAACAGATAATATTGTCATTATTTATCCAACAGAAGAAAATAAAACAGCTCTCCCAAAACCTGCATTACTCCTGGATCAGTTGTCCACTCTATAATGACTAATAAATGTAAGCGGTTGGGACCAAGTAGCTGCTTTACAAATCTCATGCAAAGGTATACCATGTAAAAAGGCTGTGGAAGCTGCCATAGATCTTGTGGAGTGAGCTCATACAGAATCAGGAAGTTTTGTTTTTGCTAACTCATAAGATAACTTAACAGTAGACACTACCCATTTTGATAACCTCTGAGGTGAAACCAGGTTGCCCTGTCTAGTTACTGAATAGCAAACAAACAATTTCTTTGATTTTCTAACTGAAGAAGTGCACTGAACATAAAAGGCCAATGCCTTTCTAACATCCAAACAATGTAGAGTTTTCTCCATTTCTGAACCAGGATCTTGCATGAAAGCAGGTAACACTATATCTTGGTTGAGATGGAAATATCATACCACTTTTGGCAAGAAAGTTACATCTGGCTTCAGCACCACCTTATCTTTGTGAAATCTCAAATATGGAGGGTCAACCCTGAGCGCACATACTTCACTGGCCCTCCTGGCTGAAGTTATTGCAACCAGAAATGTAGTTTTCCAAGACAGTAAGTGCATATCACAAGTGGCCATAGGCTCAAAGGGCTTGCCAGCCAATTGTTTCAGGACCAAATTTAAGTTCCATCCTGGGACAGGTGGCTTAACTGGAGGGTGTAAATTCTTATAACCTCAAATAAACCTCTTAATCAGCGGGTCCAAGAAACAGGATGGTTTACTCTGCTTTTAAAAATTACAAGAAATTGCAGCCAGATAACATCTTATTGAAGATAGACCCTGAGTTGACAATTCTGCAAGAAAAGACAGAACATGTACATTATTACAACCTGTAGGAGTACTTCCCTTATGTTCCAAATAATCACAGAATTTACCCCATTTATACGTATAGGACTTCAGTGTCGAAGTCTTATGTGCAGCCAGTACAATTTGCCTAACAGCATCAGGTAAATTCTCCACTATAGTAGATTCCATGTGGTCACACGGAGAGTTTGAACATCGGGATGGAAGACGGTACCGTTGTGAATGCTGAGAAGATCCTGTCTGCATGGCAGGATTCGATACCGTCCTTGAGACAACTGAAGAAGAGTCCCAAACCATGGTTGCCTTGGCCACCATGGTGTCAACAGTATCGCCTTTGCTTTCTCATGGTGAATCTTGGCAATAACCTTCGTTATCAGAGAAAACGGAGGAAATGCATAAACCTTCGGTCCCGTCCAACTGAACAGAAAGGCATCTCCCAGAGTCTGATGTCTTTTTGAGTACTGGGAATAGTACAGTCTGCATTGGTTTTTCAGTCTGGATGCAAAGAGATCTATTTGAGGAAACCTCCACTTCACGAAAACTTCCTGGATTACCTGCTTGTTGACCATCCACTCGTGACATGACCATGGTGTTCTGCTGACTGTATGTGCCAGTACGTTCTGTTCTCCTGCCAGATGAACAGCAGATGGAAGAATCTTTCTTGCTAGGCACCATTCCCATAGTTGGATTGCTAGATTCAACAACGTACGTGACCGAGTTCCGCCCTGCTTGTTTATGTAATACATTACTGTTGTATTTTCTGTCACAATTTGAATTGACTTCCTGTGTAGGTAGTGCTGAAAAGCTGGGAGTGCTTTCAAAACTGCCAAGAACTCTAAGATGTTGATATGCAGGTTTCTCTCTAGTGCTGTCCATAAACCTCTTATTGTGAGATCTCCCAGGTGAGCACCTCAGCCTTTCAGTGATGCATCCGTCGTCACTGAAACTGATGGTGGTCGGGGGAGGAATGGCATTCCTCTTAATACTTTCTCCGGTTTTGTCCACCGATCCAGAAAGCAAAGAATAACTTTCGGTACCATGAAGTACTTGAGGTGATCGTCCCAAAGAGGATTGAACCTCCATATAAACCACTGTTGCAGCGGCCTCATCCTTATCTTGGCATATGGTGTGACAAGTGTAGTTGATGCCATCAGTCCTAGCACAACTTGTATTGCTTTTGCTTGGAGTCTCCGAAATCGCTGTATTCTTGTCATGCATTCCAAAATCTTTTCCCACCTGTTGTGTGGAAGAAATGCTTTTTGTAGTCATGAGTCCAGTACCACCCCTATGTATTTGATCCTTTTTTGCTGGTATCAAACTTGACTTTTTGTAATTTATCATTAAACCTGACTTTTGTAAAAGATTGATAGTGGTCCTGAGGTTTATACACAGTTGCTTTTGAGATGGTGCCACTATTAACCAGTCGTCGACGTTGTCAAGGTTAGAGACCCGGGTGGCGAGCCAGCCCAGAGAAGGGAGAGGGAGAGATAGCAGAGTCCCGCCAGGAGGAGTCAAAGCAAGCAATTACTTATTGGCAGTCTATTTACCTAAGTCCGAGGTAAGCAAACTATAAGCCTGCAATAAGCAAAAGCCATAGTCAGAGTCCAAAATCCAGGGGTCAGGAGCCAAGAGATCAATCCAAGGTATCAGGAGCCGGGTGCTGGAAGCAAGGAACAGGCAAGGACAGGGCTTGTAGAAAGTTTGCCACAAACAAAGGAAAGCTTCCAGGCAGGCAGTTATATAGCCCAAGACACAGGTGTGGCCACTCACCGCTTCTTGAACTTAATCAAGGAAGCCTCCCTTTGCTCAGCTCTCTTCAGTCTTCGCCTTGTTTGTGGGTTGATTGACGCAGGCTCCAGGGCATCCTCGGGATCACAGCTGGATCCCTGTTGCCCTAAAGGAGCAGGCAGAGGAACGTCCAAGCCTGCCTGGTCCATGGCAGCAGGGGGAGCTTTTGAGCTGCAGGACGCATCTCCAGCCAGAGCCACAAGGACCAACAGCTGCTGTTCATCACCAGTAGCAATGACAGGGGCTTCAGTTATCACAGATGTAAGGAAAATGATGATATCTTTCTGATGAAGGAAAGCCGTCACTGCAGACATGCATTTCGTAAAGACTCTTGGAGCCGTGCTTATGCTGAATGGCAGAACGCGAAAGCAATAAGCTTTTCTGCCGACAGTGAAGGCAAGGAATTGTTTGTGTTCGAATCTTATTGTGATATGGAAATATGCATCCTTTAGATCTAAGGTTGCAAACCAATCTTCTCTTCTTAACAGTAGTAGGATACCAGTCAGAGTCACCATTCTGAATCATTTTGGTCAGATATAGTAGTAGACACCTCTTAGGTCTAATATTGGTTGGACACCTCCATCTTTTTTTTTTCCACCAAAAAGTACCTTGAAGAGAAGCTTATTTTCAGTTGTGTTGTGGTGATTCTTTCTATCCCCTTTTGAAGTAATGTTATTTCCTCTTCCAATTCTGGAGAGGGTATAGTTCTCCAAATTCGACCTGCAGGAGGTAAGCGGCGAAACTCTATGGCACATCCATGTTCTATAATATCTAGGACCCAAGAGTCCATCATGATCAAAGACCAAAAAGTCATATACTCCTTTAGTCTTTTTCCAAATGGAGGTTGAAGAGAAACACTTACTTGTCTGTTTGTATGTAGTTCAGCAACAAAGGGAATGCCTTGTCCAAGTTGGTAACTGATACCTGTCAGGAAGGTATCGTGATACTGGTTGTCAAACTCTACGTTTGTTCTGGTCTGACTGACGCTTCTTATACTGAGGTTGTTCGTATTTTGAGGATGAAAACTTTCTTGTTGAAAGATGTTGAAGTGTATTTTGTCTATTTTGAGATGGAGCTGGGCTCAGAGTTCTCCTCAGAAATGGTTGGTATCAACGATATCGATATCTCTGTGAATATGTCGATGTCAGAAACCCGTATTTCTTCACCGTTGATCGCATCTTCTGAGCATGCTCTAGTTTTTCGTCAGTACTGGCATTGAACAATCCCAATGAATCAAATGGCAAATCTTCGGTCATTAATTTAGTCTGTTGGGACAAGCCCAATGAACGAAGCCATGCATGTCGCCTTATTGCTATAGCACCAGCTATAGCCTTACTACTGCAGTCATTGCTATTGCTGTAGTAATTTGCTGTGATGACACGTGATAGGCCTCTCCATATAAAGCAGTCGCAGTTCTCTTCATCGGGGAGCAAATAGATATAGGATTTGATTCTGCTCCAAAGAAATTGCTGATAAGCACCCATACAGGCGGAATACAGTTTGAAATTCTGAACAATAAGGCTGCGTTAGAATAGGACTTTCTGCCTATGTTGTCCAGCTTTTTCCCCTCTCGATCAGCAGGGACAGCATGCAGTCTTTGTGACTGTCTTGATTGTGCCGCCTCCACAACTATGGAGGTCGGTTTAGGATGTTGAACCCACCAGTCTTTCTCAGTCTCAACAAGACAATACAGAGATTCAAGTTTTTTGGATGTCCACGGTACCGATGATGGTGTCGACCACGACCTTTTCACTGTTTGATAAGATAGGTATGGAAGTGGCACAATTATTGACGGTACTGGAGCACGGTCCTGCAAATCTTGGAAGATCGGGTCTTTCAGATCTTCTCTATGTTCTTCAGTTTGTAAGTTCAAGGACCTAGCCATTCTAAGAACAAGATCCGAAAAAGCTCCAACATCATCAGTAGGTGATATCCTTTCAGCAGTAGAAACAAAATTTGACTCGATGTTATCTAGTCCATGAGATGTTCTTGATGATATCAAGGATGGTATTGATGGAGATCGTAGCCAATGACCATGAGGAGACCTAAGCGTAGAGTCCTTCATGCAACTTTCTGAGACATACTCTTGGCAGTTATCTCCCATGACACGGTCTTGTTTAGAAGACTTTGGTATCTGCACTGAAGATGCTATCACCTGCCAGCATGGAGGGGTCCTAGACCGCGATCGAGAACAATGAGTGGAACCCTCTCAATACTGACGGTATTGTCCATAGTGATCTAGGTCCTCCATATAAGCAGAAATGTCCCTGGAATCGACTGATTTTTCATCATGGTACTGAGATGGTGATTTTTCTGTATAGTGCCAGTACCGATAAGATAATCTGCTGATCGACTGAGACCTCTGGTAGCCAGACCTTGGCGGAGACAGCGGAGTTCGGGCCTGCTCGCTTGGAGATCTTCTGTGTACGGAAGGTCTTCTGCCAGGGGACAGCGTTTATTGATGTGGAGCTGGCCCAACTGATATCTGAGAGAAGCTTCAAGTATCTCACCCTCTGATCCAATGCATACTTCATCAATCTCCTCAGAGGGTATGCTATCTTGAGTTCCCTGATGCTGCGGGGCCTGTACCTCTACCGAAATGGATTCTTGGGCTGCAGTCGTCCAAGTCAGAGAACGAGAAGGTGTTTTGAAGCTTGTCCTTCTTCCTGTGCTTCTTAGGTGCCTCTGTCAAAGTGGCATCCTTGACTTTCGTTTTCCTGTCCTTCTCCTTCCGAAGCAGTTTGGTACTAGGTGGAGGAGAGGAACGATCTCAGTGGTCAGGTGTATGACCCATCGATGCCGAAGGTACTCGTTCTCGAGGCCTAGATGTAGAACAAGACCTCGGTCTCGACGACGGTACCGAAACATTAGGTTGAGATGTGGAGGAAGAACTCAAATGGGCCATTTTCAATGTCAGGTGGGTAGACTTGGCCTGTTTCACTGGCTCTGAGGCAGTTAACCCATTTTTCCACGACAAGGCCTTCAACCGAGCAGCCCTATTGCGTTGAGTCTGAGATATAAATAACTGACAATGGCGGCAGGCACCCACGTTGTGGCCCTCGCCCAAACAAAGGAGGCACTTAGAGTGGCCATCCTTATCTGGTATCTTTCCTCCACAGGTTATGCAACGTTAAACATAGCCATTGCCATACAACTTGCCAAACCAACACAGTCCAAAAGAATAGTCCGTACACCAATCCAATTTCAATTCCAATACAATCAGTCCAAAATGCCAGAGAAAAAAGGGAATAACCTGTCTAAGAGTAGAGAAAGGCTCCTACACACTGCTAACGCAGCGGACAAAAAGGAACTGATCTTTACAATGGGCGGGGGCTTATATACCCTCAGGGGATGGGTCAACCATCAAAACGCCAACAGTAGGCTTGAGAAGGTTCCGAAGGCTGTTTCTGTGCAGGTGCGAAACCCATTTGTGTGAGTCACAGAGACCACAAAGAAGAACCACCGTTATTAATCCAGTCCAACTGATCTTTATTTGAACAAAGTGTTAATGGACTCAGCAGCAGGTAAGCCTCATATAACGAATTTCACTTCAAAATAGGATGTAACTTGCAGACTGGGCTGCACCCTTAAATGTAAAGGTCTGTTCTGAATAATTGCATAACTCTAAATGGCTTATCATGCAACTCTCTTCTTAAAATTATTTTGTGATATATGTTCAGCAAAGCTAATGAAATCTGCTCTTGATTTTGTCCTGTTCAGGTCTTGAACACCCCACTTCCTTGAGTCCTCAAACAGTGTTGCTTGATAATGATTTGTAATGGCTCACAATATCAGAGACTGGGATACACATCTTGTCTTCACTTAGGGTGGAAGTTCAGATGGAAACAGATACTATGAATGTATCCATAATTAGAATTTGTGGGATGGAAGGGGATGAGTGTGCCATATTTCCTTGTTTTCTGAGCGGTATATTCTCACAACCTTAACTTTGGCTTTAAATTGGGGGTTTCTTTATCTTTAGAGAGAAGGATTCTCTTTAGGAACTCGAAGTCTGGAGAGCGGCTTTGTGTTTGCTTAACCATGTTTTGAGTTAGCACGTGGTGATGTGTTTTTGATGTGTGCTTCAAATTTCCTTGCTTTTCACAGACAAAACTCCAGTGATAATTCTTTAGTTTAAACAGAAAGCTTTTTTCCCCCTCTCTGAGTGATGTGCCTTCTTTTTGAAATGGGGGAAAATGTAACAACAAAAGAAAACAAAACCACAATGCCCCCAAACCCTAAAACATTCCCCCCAAAAAACTATATGGTGGTTATAACCGTAACAATTAACAAAGACAAAATAGTTTAGATTCACTCTGCAAATCACACCAAACCGTAATCAGTGCTTCTGACTGCTTAAGCCTGTTTCTTAAAGAGGCAAGTCCTGTATGCCTAAAGAGCTTAGTCATAAGGGAAACCACAGACAGGTTGTTAGCATGTTGTGCAAATTTCTTCCCTGGAAACACATTCCAGGATCAATAATGTTCCACCAGAAGTTAATACATTCTAAGGACTGAAATAGAATACAATAATCTTTATCTCAAAATCTTTATCTCTACATTATCCACTTAGTTAAAAGACACATGTAAAGACTTTAAGTTTTCAGAAGATTACAGGATTGAGAGGCAAACTGAAAGACTGGTGAACAGTATCAATAAATACAAGGAAGGCTGAGAGAGGGTAGGGGAAACGAGGGAGGAAATTGTGAATAAGCACCATCTATCAATCTTATCTGTGGAGGAAATAGTTGATGACAGGATTCCATGTTAACAAGATGTTGTTAGAGCTGCTGTATAAATAGGATGGAATCCAGAACATGTCTTTGACGGGATAATCATATATTTCGTTATTGTTTGTTTGATTCAGCTTTATACTTACTACAGAGTTTATTTTGACAAGTGTCTCCTGCTGGGCATGCACTACATGACCGCCCTGCGTTATACGGACGGACCCCTCTATAGTTGCCCCTAAAGAACAAAAGATTCAGACAATGATAAGGTAATCAGTACACAAAAAATAAACTAAAATTTAAATTTTAAGCAACTTCAAATATGGTAAAAACGGTTATAAAAGAAATGCAGGCAATTGTCCAGGGATCCATTTTTTTCTGCCCCCTTTAGGCCACCCTTCAGAGGGAATCAAAATATTCTCATACTTGTCAAAATGCTGATTGGAAGTGATGTCATGTCACTCCTTTTTAAAAAATTTTAGCATATGACAGTTGCATTGACTCTCCTATCTTGTCTATTTCTATTGATTATTTTTATTCAAAACAGATGGAAATAACACAAAGACAAGTTGAAAAGAATAGCCATAAACCTATGCGACTATTTTTATATAACAATTGAATACACTTCCCTCCTTCCTTTGTTGGAATTTATTTATTTATTTATTTTTACGATCTAACGATTCTTCTATTTCCTTACCACAGAGCTTTTCAAACTTTTCATGTTGTTGACACTTTTTAGCCATGCATCATTTCGTGAAATAGTAATTCAGTTTTACTAGTAAACCTGAGGTTAAACTAACTCCTTATAAGAAATACAGACTCATACATAAATTATAGTAACAAAATGTATGGGGACACAACATATCTCATTGAAAACCTTTCATATATTTTTAAAAATACATGATTTATAAATAATAACATACATTTCCAAGATTGTAGGTGACACACCTACACTCTTCGGCCACACACTAACGTGTCACGGCACACTATTTGGAAAGCCCTGCCTTACCATTTTTTCCATTTAATATTATTACACTTGATTATCTGCTTGTTTACCTCTAATTAACTCTTTCCACAAAATAAAAATCAGATAATTGAAAGGAACAAACAATAATAAAAGAATGTTGAAAAGTAGTTCATTTTTACAGTCATACCCATACATAACGTAACTGTTTTCCCCTCTACCCTATATTTAAAAGTATATCTATCTATGTATCTACGTATGTGTCTGTGTGTGTGTATGTAAATTTCCTTATTACGTTACATCTATTTTAAACTATCAAGTAAAAACGAACAGGTTACTTACCTGTAACTGGTTCTTCAAATGGTCATCTGTGAACTCATACAAATGGGTCATCTGCACTTGCGCAGTGCATTGTTCAGAACCTTCTAGAGTTTTAGGGAAGGCATTTTGGAAGGAACCCCACCCCCATCCCATGAGGGTATAAAGCACCCTTCCTGCCTAAACCGTCAGTTCCTTGGCTGCCCAAGGCAGAAGCCCAAGGACCAACAGGTAGAGAGGGAAGGAAGGTGGGGTTGTGTGAGTTCACAGATGACCACTCAAAGAACCACAGTTACAGGTAAGCAACCTGTTTTTCTTCTTCATGGTCTCTGTGACTCACACAAAAGAGAGACTAGTGAGCTACTAACCATAAGAGGTGGGAATGTCATGCAACAGATGAAAATAACACTGCCCTTCCAAAAGCTGCATCGTCTTGCATTCTGTTGTCTAGCCTGAAATGTGAAATAAATGTCAGAGGCTGGTACCAGATGACTGCTTTGCAAGTGTCATGGCGAGGCACACCACAGAAGAAGGGTGTAGAGGCAACCATGGTGACTCCGAAGCCGAAGAGGAGGTTGCTTGCCAGCCATTTCATAGGCAAGGTGAAGGGTTGAAGCCACCCAGTTAGGCAGTCTCTGTGCCAACACTGGTTGACCCATTTTGGTAACAGAATAGCAGACAAAGAGTCTGTTGAAGTCTCTGAATGATGCAGTACACTGAACAAAGAAGGCCAGAGATCATCTGACACTGAGGCAGTGGAGGCTACACTCCAAGTTTGAGATAGGGTTCTGGAAAAAAGGTAGGGAGTACAATGTCCTGGTTGAGGTGAAGGACAACACCACCTTAGGCAAGAGTGAAGGACCCCTTTCTTCTTGTGAAACAGTAGGTGCGATGGATCTACACGGAAGGGGTACAGCTCGTCAGTTCTCCTAGCCGAAGTGAGGGCCATAAGGAATCCAGTCTTCCAAAAGAGGAGGCGGAGAGCACACATAACCATGGGTTCAAAATGCCCCTTGGATAGCTGGGAGAGGACCAAAGGTAAGTTCCATGCAGGTACCAGAAGAAGGGATGGTGGATGGAGGTACTTATAGCCTTGCAATTACTGCTTGATTGGAGGATCAGAGAAGCAAGATGCTCGGCGTAGGTACCATGAAATTTCTGAAAGGTAGCAGTGGATCAAAGAAAGGCTTCTAGTAGAAAGGGAACCAAGGAAGGAAAGAATCTCGATGGTACCGAAGATACTGGTGTCGAGGTGGTTCTCTTGGAGGTAGTCACAGAACTTTAACCATTGTAGAAGTAAGCCTGTCTAGCAAAAGGCTTGTGGGCACCCTGAAGGATCAGTTTGACAGATTCTGGCAAAGTTTTCATTGCAGGAGTTTCCACGCGGTCAGCCTGAGGGACAGAATGTCTGGATGACTGATGGTACTATCTTATATGGTGAAGAGGTTTGGTCTGTACGGAAACCTTCAATACCAATCTCTGTAGAGCTTCATCAAGGGGGCGAACCATGGACACCACAGTGTCACCAAAATTACCCTGGCATTGTTCTGTCAAATCTTGGCCAGCACCTTTGTGATGAGTGGAAACAGTGGAAAAATGTACACAACAGGTCCTGTCCACCAGTACAGAAAGATGTCTCCCAGGGATCCATCATCCCTCCTGCTCTTGGAGCAGTAGAGGTCTCATTGACTGTTGACTGGAAATGTGAACAGATCTCGCTGGGGAGTGCCCAGGTGTTGAAGAGATCCTTCAGGAGGCCTGTTCGCAGTTTCCACTCATGACAGGACAACAGTGTGAGACTAAGGGCATTTGCCAAGGAGTTCTGTTCACCTGGTCGGTGAACCACTGAAGGCCAAATCTTCCCATGGACACACCAGTCCCAGAAATGAAGAGCAAGGTTGAGCAAAGTCTGGGATAGAGTTTCTCCCTGTCTGTTCATATATTAATGACCATGGTGTTGTTGGTCACAACATGGATGGCCTGGTCTCAGAGGTGGTACTTGAACGCCCAAAAGGCTTTGATTACCACAAGGAATTCTAGTGCATTGATGTGAAGAGACTTCTTCAGTCTCGACCACCAACTTCTGATCATCAGTTTCTAGAAGTGGACTCCCCATCCATCTTGCCATGAAGGGCAATCGAAAAAGAAATGGTATGGTGGAAAGAACATTTTGAGGACTTTCCTACCAGTCCAAAGCTCAAAGGACTGCGTGTAGTACTGTCAGGATCCTTGACAGACAATGCCATAGCAGGTAAAAGTTGGTGATAAGCCATGACTGGAGCTGATGCATCCTCAGCTTGGCAACTGGAGTGACAGACGTGGGTGAAGCCATGAAACCGAGAATGACCATCTGCTAAATCTCCAGAGGGAGGAAGGCCCACTGATAGCAAGAGTCTAAGAGAGTGCTGATGAACCTGATGTGGTGGCAAGGATGGAACTAAGACTTGCCTAAGTTGATGAGTAGTCCAATAGACCGGAGCAATGAGATGGTACTATTGAGATTGAGAAGAAGCTGGTGTCAAGATGAGGCGACCAGAAGCCAGTTATTGATATACTGAAAGGGGACGATACTCCACTGATATAACACATCCGCCACCACCGCCATGCAGTTCGTGAAGACTCTCAGTGCTGTGCTAAGACTGAAGGGTAGAACTCTGAAGTGGTAACCTTGTGAATGACCTGGAAGGCTAGAAATCTTCTGTGGATTGGCTTGATGGATATGTAAAAATAGGCATCCTTCAAGACTAGGGTAGCAAACCAGTCTCCCTTCTAAAGCAGCAGCATGATGGAGGAGAGTCATCAACTGGAAACACTTTGGGTGGATGCAGTAATTGAGGCCCCTGAGGTCTAGAATAGGGTGGAGACCTCCGTCCTTCTTCGACAACAGAAAATACCAAGAGGAGAAACTGTAGTGGAGAGCTGCTAGAGGAACCAGCTTTATGGTACCCCTCTGAAGCAAGGCGGGAGATCTCCTTGTTGAGTACATGGGATGGATGAGTGACATGGATTTTCCAGGTTGGAGGAAATCGACGAAACTCTACAGTGTATCCTCTGGAGATGATGTCCAAGACTCATGAGTCCATTGTGACAGAGGCCTAAGAATGATGGAATTTGCTGAGCCTGCCTCTCAAGGGAGCAAGCAAGGTGGCAATCGCTATGGGCATGGCTGAGGGTACACTAGTTTTGAAAGAAGAGATGGAAGTGTTGATGGAACCTACAGAGAGTACAGTACCAATGGTGTCGATAGAAGTATCAGTGTTGAAAATAGAAGAGGGTGAGTGACTTCCTAAAATGGCGTAGAAAGACGAAGTGCCTCAGTAGCAGAATGGGGTATTGTCCTCGAAACTGTCAAATATGGTGTTTGCTCTGATCACTCACCCATCTTGTACTGGGTGGACTTGTACTTAAAAGGACTGCAGCTTACAGGAGGACTGCTGTTGGGAAGCTGAGATTGGCGTTGCTGCCTTGATGGAGTCAGCCTGAAGTGTTGTCTTTCGGAGGAGTAGTACTGATGATAATGGTATCTAGTCAATGCCGGGGGCTGAAAGCCATACCTTTTAGCAGTGGTATGTATTTTTCTGAGTATGGTTGAGCTTATCAGTACAGGCGTCATCAAACAGGAGATCCTCTATCAGCAATTTTGCTTGCTGAGAAAGGCCAAAAGATCACAACCATGTATGACACCTCAGAGACACTGCACTGGCGAGAGTCTTACTGCAGCAATCCATGATACACTGGCTATGGTAATTTGTTGGGAGATCAGCCTATAAGCTTCCCCAAACAGTGCCAAAAGGATTCTCTGGTCCTCGTCAGAAAGGATATAAAGGTAAGGCTCGATTTTACTCCACAAAAACTGTTGATAAACCCTCATGTATGCCGAGTAGTTAGAAATTCGGAATAGCAGGGTGGCATTGGAGTACATCTACTGTAGAAGAATCCAACACACTGGATAGAACCAATGAGCAGAAAGCCCCAAAATTCTTTTATAAAAACTTAAAGGCCCCACGTGGCTCAGAGAATTATCAGTTGCCCAAAGAAAAGGTAGAAGACAAGACAAAATATCAACAAGAAAGGAGAATAAAGAAAGTTGCTTCTTCTGTTTCTTCTCCTCTCCTTTCCTTCTCCCTTAAAAAAAAAAAGAAGTAGTAGTGGAGAGCTAAGTAAAACACGACCTATCAAAGAAGTAGACTGGTTTGCCAGAGTTGCTCCTCAAAACTTCCTATCATTCCTGCCTGTCAGAGAAAGAATGAGGTACAGCCCACATGTAACATGAGAATATTCTACCTCCACTGTTGGAAAAAGCCAAAAACATTCTTATGAAGTACTAGGAAAGGCAATGAAAGTAAAATAATGGTCATCACAAAGCTCTAACATGATCAAAATCATACAATTCTGTTTCCCTCACTAGAAATGCTATCAAAAATACTTAATGACAGATGGAAGCACCTTCCAAGAAGACAGTTAAAATCTTCTGAGGGATTTTTAGTATACAAAAAGATGGGGGGGGGGGCATAATAACAAAGCTGACAAAAAGTAGCTGTGGCAATCTGTTACAAAGAAAACAACAAAAAGCCAAATGACACTTTTTAAATATTAAAATGTCATTTGGCTTTTTTGCTGTTTTCTCTGTAACAGATTGCCACAGCTACTTTTTTTCAGTTTTGTTATTATGCCTCCCCTCACCTCTTTTTGTAGGTTTTTCTGGGCTGTAGCCTACATTATGAGGTGCATGCAGCTGATTTTCTTAGTTCAGGATAGAAAGAGTAAAGTACTATTTTAAGTGATTTGCAAAGGCTCTCTTGGGGTGTCAAACAGGATTCTCCTAGCATCTGCTACAGAAACTGGAAATTGAGCATGGGATTGATGTATCCTACTATCAAGCTATGGTCTCCCTCAGAAGCGTGACACCACTAAATGACTGTGGTAAGACCTTAAGAGATATGATTCAGCTGGCTGGATTTAAGTCCAAGTGGACTTGATAATGACGTAGCGGGAAAGCAAATGCATGCAGCTAGCAGAAGGGGTATCTTCAGCTTTATAAAAAGCAAAAAATCTAAAGGAAGGCACAGAAAAGGACTTACAAGACTGACTGGAAACACTGAAAAGGAAGAGACATACAGCACAAACATTTTTTTCTAAAAAAATAAGGACATGAGCATGGTTACTTGATCTGAAAAAGAGAGAAATACACAGTCTTCAGCTCTCAACTATGATTAGCAGTGAACAAAGGCCTAGAGGGATTCTGAGCCCTCTCATCTGATGTTATAGGGAACTGAAAACACTCTTTAAGGAAAAGAAATCATGTAAAAAATTCCAGAACTGTGAACATAGTTTTAATATATTATTTTTCTACCTATTTATCATACTTTGGTATTTTAGAAGAGAATGTTCGTTGTAAAAGACAGCAACAATAAGAAAACTTAAGCCATGATGCTAGAATGCTTCTTCGGTCAATAATAGAGATTGAACACAACTTTACACCTTTTTAAGACTTGTTAACTTACACTGGAGCATAATCACAAACTAGAATTCCCAGATTCTTGCCGCCTCCAACCACTTGACGGCAGAAAGCAATAGCACAGCCAACTTTGTAAGTAGAAGCCCAAACAACCTAGAAGAAATATGTTTTATTTTATATCAAATATAAAAACGTTATTGAGAGTTATCATTCTAAAATTCAGTTTCTTTCAAAATGCATCAATTTTTTATACCTTTTATCAGGAATGGAGAAACTTACACTCTGCCAGCTGTATACTGCTGGCTACAGGTGTTCCCTCTCTGGGAAGTTATTTCTGATCTGTTAACAGGGTATTTAAACACATTTAAATAAACTTGTGAGGAACCTGCAAACTGTTAGACAGAATGAGAGGTTGAATCACTGTGAAGGGTAATTCTAGGAAGGCTGAAAGAGCAATCCACAAGCCTTTGCCTACACACATTCACCCTCTGCATGCTACTTATTTATTTATTTAATCTCCTTCTCTCTCCTTCTCTCTCTTTTTTTAAAAAACTGAAGTCACATGAGGGGGTGGATCGTTCCTTCTTCTTCCTAGAATGATCCCTCATGGTCAGTACCAATCTCTTATTCTCAGGAAGGCTAAAGGAGCAACCCACAACTCTCTGGGACATACCCAAGCTGTACTTACAAAGGGTGGGAGTGGCTGCCTGATTCCTGTGCCACCGCCTGCAACACTATTCTTCCAAAAGCAGCTTGACTTTATGCAAACTTATCAATTTTATATTCTTACAAAGGCAGTTGGTTCTTTCCACGCTGCTACTTTGCAAACATCCTCTAGTGATGAAGTTACTCTAAAGGCAGTCATTGATGCCATAGATCACATGCTAGGAAGACTAGCATGGTCATAGCAATAGTAAATGCAACCATTTATCCATCTGGAAATGGTTGACCTCGACACTCTGAATCTCATTTTTTGGGGGGTAAATGATAGAAATAGCACCTCTGTGTTTCTGATCTGTTAGTCCGATTGACATATATCTTAACTGCCCTACACACGTTCAGTGAATGCTACCTTTTCTCTGTTTGGTGTGAAGAATTAGGACAGAAGATTGGAAGTGTTATGGTTGGTGACACAGGAAAATGTGCCATGCATTTCCGCCTAAATGAAGGATCCACTGTTAAGATCAAAAAATGTTTCTCAAATCTACCAAGATTTGGGTTCACCGATAAGGTTGCAATTTCAGATACTCTTCTTGCTGAAGTTGTAGCTACTAGGAACACCACTTTGAAGGTAAGTAACCTTAGTGACACCTCTTTCAGCAGCAAAAATGGTGGCATCATCAAATGGTTCAACACTAGATTCAAATCCCAAGTTTGGAAATGATGCAATGTTGGTTAAGCTTGCAAACTTGCTCCTCTTAGAATACACTTCGCATGGACATCTGCTGATAATGGTTTCTTCTCTACCGGTATCACAGAAGACAATATGGCTACTTGTCTCTTCAATGTATTAGGCCACAAGCTTTTGCTATACCACTCTGTAAAAATGATAGTACATCTGATACTTGTACCTCATCAACTGCTCCAAGTTCCTCACACACCACTGCTTGAAGACCTTCCAAGTCGTTTCATATATCTTCTGTGTTGAATCTTGCCCGGAAGCTTGAATAGTATTAATTACTGAGTCCTTAAATCCCTTTTCCTTTAGACTACTACTCAATTTCCATGTGCTCAAATTTAGTCAATTCAGATTCAGATGATAGATCAGCCCTTTTAACAGCCTATAAGGAGCTCCTGATTGACATTTTCAACATAGGGAAACTTAGGCCTTCTCAGGCAATACAATGCTACCAGCACAGTCCCTCCTCTCTGCAATCTGATTTTTTTTGAAGAATTTTTTGTATTATTGGTAACAGAGGAACTAAGTATAGCAGTCTCTCTGGCCAGTCTAGCCTTAAAACATAATGACCTTCTAAACTTGAGCCTTCATCTATTGAATAACACCTTGGCAACTGGTGGTTGCTCTAGAAGTGAATAGATGCACTGAAGATCCACCAAACTGTTGAATACTTCTTGATTTAAGCTCCATACCCCTGGATGTATATAATTTCCGCTCAGATAGTCTGCTTCCAAATTTAGGGTTCCCTTCAAGTGAACTGCCGATGAAGACCTGATGTACTTCTCCATCCACCTCAAAATGTGGGTGGCTTCTTCCACCAGGTTGCAAGAGTATGTCCCCCCACCCCCCGTTGCATAGATAGGACTATACAGAGATGTCTGTATAAACATATACATTTCTGTTCTTTATCATGTCTGCAAATTGCAAGATTGCTAATCTGATAGTCCTCATCTCTAAAATATTTATAATAGTCCTGACTCTGACCATCTGCCTTGAGTTGTTTTGACCCATGCAATGTGCATCCCAACAATAGAAGCTTGCATCTGCTGTTACTATTATCTTGTACTGAGGAACAAATGAGGCCCCTTGCCCTTTCTGCACTTCAGTCACCATGCCATTTCCCTGTGCACATTGACATTGACATGGGATTTTCTTATAATTTGTCCCTGAAATGGCCTCAGAACATTTGCAGTGATCTCAAATGGAAACTTGACCACAGAACCAGTTGAATAGTTGACACCATCATTCCTAACACCTCCGCTAAATGCATGTCTATCTTCTCAATATAAATACTTCTTTCTGATCTTCTCTCCTCTGAGAGAAATATGGAACCTTTCTGGGTATCTGTCTCTGCTCGTAAAGAGACTCTTTTTTGAAATTGATGAGAAAGCCAAAATCCTGAAGGCAATTCAGTGTTAATGTGAGAGCTTCTTCTGCTTTTGCCTCACACTCTGACTTCAATAATATATTGTCTAATAGGGAAACAACTGTATCCCTCCCCTTGCCTTAGATGAGCTATTACTTTCATAAAAATTGTGGGTGCATACACTAGGCCAAACAGCAGAGGCCTGAACTGGTAATGGCTATCATTGAAGTCAAATCTCAGAAACTTCACCGCCACATGCAAATAAACCTCCTGTAAATCTATAGAGATTAAATAGTCATTCAATTCCAAGTTGTCCAAAACTGTTTGTACAATTTCCATCTTGAAATTTTTTGTACCACACAAAGCAATGTTCAAGTCCAGCACAGGATGATTTCACTCACTGTGTTTGGGAACCCTGAAGAATATAGAATAAATCCCTTGGAACCTTTGCTTCCAAGGAATCTGCTCTATTTCCTTATGTCTAATAAGTGTTGTATTTCCTCCTGCACTTTTCCTTTTTGTTGATGTTTCTTGGAACTGGTGAAGGTAGGTATTTCCCCTTTGGTTTCTTTGAGAAAGCTATCTTTATAACATTGTTGCACCACCTGTAGTACCCATTTGTCTGTGGTTATGTTCTCCCAAAGATGGCCAAAGTGAATTAGCCTTCCACCCACTGGAAGGCTCCTTAAGCCAATACTGCTGCTTTCCAGTCCTAGCTGACTGGTTTGCTCCCCATTTTGTCTGTTGCTGATTTGCTGCTTGAACTGAAACCTATTCCTATTCCACTGCTGTCTGTATCCTCTATTTTCTCTGTTTCTGATAAACTCTCCCTCCTTGAAAGGAACAGTTTTGTCCTCTGACATTTCTCCTTTTTCCTTTGTAGTAACGGAAGTACTTGCCTGTTACCTCTTCCTTCCACCAACATTTTTTGCAATGCTGATTCCCCAAATAGTAATCTTCCTTGGAACAGGACACTTTCCAGGTTCACCATAGACTTTCTGTCAGCTCCCCTCCATCTCGCTGTGACTGCTGTTACTGACCTAGCTGGAAATGCCACAGCACTGTAGTCTGCATCAACGACAAAGTGGAAAATCTGCTTTAACTTAATCATTACTTTTTGAATTGTTTTGACTGAAACATCCTTCAGCCCAAGAACCTTTTGTATGCAAAGGATGGCTGCTCTTGCAAACATGGAACTTGCCATTGAGGCCCTCAGAGATACTGCTGATGACTCGTGAGCAATTTTAAGGCTGAATCTGTCCTCTTTTTGTCCCCATCTCTTAATAACGTATCCCCCTCCTGAGGAACACTGGACACCAGAGCTGACACCAGACCATTGACCAGTGGGATTGATAGTGTATCCATTGTCTTTTTATCATATGTATACAATTTTTTACTATCTAGTATATAAAAGTCAAAGTTTGTTTGTCTGTGTCAAGCAAAGACCTCATATGATTGGCTACCTAAGGAGATTCTATGGAATCTTGGGGTTTGCAGTTTAGGGAGGGGCCTTTAGAATTCTCAGCCAGAGAGCTCTTGGGCCTAAGTCAACTGCGTCTGTCTTGAATAGGTGAGCCGCTATGGAGATGAGGTTTAGCAGCAAGGAGGAGGGCAGTGTATTCTCTCAGGAACCCAACCTCTGTATGTTAATAACTCTGAATATAGATTGGACTGGGGAATATGAGGAAAAGTTACTGGTATTGGACAAGACAGTTTGGGGAATTAGAGACACAAAGTCTCAAATCTTTCTAATGAGCACTACCTATGAGAAAATAAAATCCAGGGCAACACTGGGTATATACACTAGTAACCCATAAACCTTTTGACCCACTTGTGATTTTCCACTCTGAGTCTATTAATTCCACAAAAATTTCTGGCACTGAAATCTCTGCTGACCTAGAAGCCAATCTTGTCATCACTGACGCCACTGAGCTATCTTCTTTACTTTGTGATTTATCCTGTGATGACTCCTCTATTCCTATAGTTCATAGTATTTTCTTAAGTAAGCTCTTAAATGTAGCTACATCAAAAATTTTAAATTTATTTGAGTCTTCTAATTCATCTTTTGCTGAGGAATAACTACTTTCAGATTGAGTTTCATCACCCTCCTTTAAAACTCCTTTTGTACATTTCTGAGTCTGAAAGTTCTTCTTCATTTCTCTAATAGCTTCTATTCACATTCGCTTTCACTGTGGTATTTTTTGATTTGCTAGCACCTTTTTAAAATAACTCCTCCTGTAACTCTTTTGTCTGTATCTCCTGTATTCTATCTCAGTTAGTGTTCTCATTCTCTTGTTCCTTCCTGTAATCTGGTTTCTCCAACAGATTTAATAAATTCGCTGAGACTAATTTACCCATATTAAATAAATTCATTGGTGACATGTTAACTTGTTTCATTAAATCCATTAAGTTAAACCAATCAGATAAATTCAGAGTTAAACATATTTTGCTGGCACTACTCTGAGATTAACTTCCAAATCCTTATTAACAAACTGTCTTATTACTTCCATTAATTCAAACACACTCTGGTCTTGATATGACACTCGGGGTTAAGCTTTCCTCTGGAACTCTATTGCACCTCTTTGTATATTCTATTGTGTGTTTTGTAACAAATGTGATGCTAATGCTACCATGTCCCCTTACACTCCTCGTCAAGGGCTTGTGAGACTTATGTTTAAAATGGATATTTTTTTCTTTCTGGGTGAGTAACATCCCCCCACTGTGTGAGTCATGTGTTCTTTGCCATGTGCTTGTACATTCTGTAATAGCCGCTGATTGGCTGATGCTCTCTTTGCTCCTACCCCTCCCCTCTGAGAAGAATCTCCTTTTTCAAGATGGCGACTGGATGTATTCAGAATGCTAGAACTCAGCACTCCATTCTTTTCTGACTTGCTTTTTTTTCTCCCCCTCCATCTTCCTTAATTTTCTTAGCACCGTTTTTTATCTACCATTGCTGGCTGACTGTCTGGTCATGATAGAGGGGATCTTCCCTCAGTTTTGCTTTCACTGGATACCAGGAAAATTTTTCTCAAGACTGAATTAGTGATGTTAGCCTTATCATCAGTTGACCTGTCCTCATTGGCAATTACCTCTGATGGCACATGATCTCACTCTAGACTGCAGACCTGCAGCATTTTGAGCATTCTGTAAGCCACTTTCAATCTCCTTCATCTTTTTCTTTTTGGCTTGTACGAGACGGATTTCTTCTCCGTACTGCTCCCCTGCTTAATTCTGCATCTTTTTCAACTCGTTCCCTGACAATGCCATTATGAGCTCTAAATTACTAACAACTACCTTCTGCAACTTAAAATAATGTTTTAAATCTAGATCATTTCTGCACAAGGTCAGTACATCAGAGTTGCCTTGAATGCTCACCCTCCCATCTGCACATTGAACCGGTTTGGCTTCGTAGTTTTCCTCATGGTCCTGCATGTTTTCAGCTTCTAGCATGGTTCAATGTGATGAAAAACTGCTGTATTGTAAAACTGGAAAAACCCCAATGTAAATTTCCCAAGCTGATTCTGCTTTGTTTTCCCCCACATGTAGAACTGTAACATCGATTCAAATGGGAGAAGTTGCTGGCTAGAGGCGTTCCTAGGCTGTCATTTCCATCCCTATCTCTCTCCACTCGTCAAAGGGCAGGCTGTCTTCCAGGTGTTAAACGGACCGCAGGAAGAGAGTGCTAATGGATCGCTAATTTCTCGCATCAACGAACATACTGCACAACCATAGCAAAGGAAATGTATGTGAACAAGGAAGACACGATCTTGCTTGATTACAGGAAGATCTTCATGCAACATTGTTTCTCTTTTGTTTCTCTTTCAGGCTGCCTTGACAGCCTTTGCACTGCAGCCTTAACTTTCACTTTGCAAAGTAGCGTTCTTTTGACAGTTTGACAGCTTTGACAGCTTACTTTGAAAGACCAGTTTGGAGTTGGTGGGGTTGGGTGAGGGAGGGGGTGGGAGTGACCAGTGACTTGCTGTTGCGGATGCAGCAACCACTTTTCTCCAAGGTAGTACAATGTAAATGGGGTGTGTGCAGACAGCACAGTTTCTGAATCGGAATAAAAAAACACCGCTCTTGACACGCGGTGAACCGTTCCTCCCCTCTCGTGTGGAAACAGCCCTAATTAAGTAGCCTGAGGGATTAATCTCAACCAGCTAGCAAGGCAGGAGAATAAAAACTAATGGAGAGATGGTGCACCCAACAATATTAATGGATCAGACCATACATCTCCTGCTTTGTCCAGCTGGCATGACTGGATAAACCCAGAGAGTTGTGCATTGCTTCTTTAGCTTTCCTGAGAATTAACCTGTACTATTTTAACACTGTGCTTTTTATGCTTGGTGGGAAAATATACAGAGTCCACTCATTCTGGTTCTTGTCTGCCTACTGCTGGAAAGTAACTCCTTCAAGACTTTTCAAAACTGGAATTTGGCCCCCAAACTAAGACATATTCCCCAATCATGCCTTGCATTATTCCATCTTCTGATAAAAAAGTCTGTATTACAGGCTTACCTGCTTTTTGACGACCTGCTCTTTTGACCAGTTTCAGTGACACCCAGACTCTGTATATTCAATGGGTGGTCCATTTTTTTGTCATGTTCAGTGATGCTTTTGTGACCATGCACAGCTTTTCTCTCTCAATCAACTTGGTGCTATCTTGTGGACAGTACTGTATACTGTAGAAGTCATTTATAGTGCGTCTCTTCTCTTACACAGTATTTATTCTTAGAATACTTATATTTGTGGCTATTATAAACAATACATACACGGTTTAAAAAAAACTTTTCAATCATTTCTACTTTTTGACTGTGTTCTGGTCTCTAGCCTGTCAAAAAAGTGGAGGATGTCTACATAATTCCTATCTTTTGGAAACAAAATGTCAAGAAATAAGTTATGAAAATTGAGATCCATACCACAGCTTTCAGCGTTATAAAAGAAAAATGCTATTCTACGTTATAATTCACTTTTAGGCTTCCATCTTTAAAAACTTTCTCTTTAAGGACTTTAATACAAAAGTGTCTATTTTCCAGTAATTTAATGTGAAAATTTGGCAAAAGATATTTTATTGCATTTTATTTCTAGAATTCGCTGTTATCTGATGTCTTCTATTATTACAAACATATAATATATTCTTGACTTCACAGTCTACCAAATGTTGCTGACTGGAGCTCTGGAGCATCAGTGATGCAGATACTGTTCAAGAATCTAAGGATCAGTGAGGTATCTTTGGATAATGTAGGATGTTCCAAGTCACATAATCAGATGATACCATACCGATTAGATTATATTACGGTATATTTAACATAAAAGTGGTACAAAAGCTTCATAAATGAATACTCTATTTATCCATACATTGGTACCTTTCCCTCAGGATTATGCTAATGTGTACAGATGAAAATGGGCTGGAAACTTCAGTGGTCCAAATACCACTGAAGGTTGTTTACTGGAAATGCACAATTTTAAATATTACAACAATATTTTATTAGCTGCATTGACTTGCAATGCATTTCCAGGCTAAATTCTAAGTGTGGATTTTTCCCCTCTATTTTAAAACCTGGGGTTGAAGAAGGGGCCCTCACATTTTGGCTGCCCTAACCCTTATGTAATGTAAGCATCCACAGACTGCTCTGGATGGATTACCATTGTTCTCTCCTGCTAACTGGACACCTGCATTCAAGTGGGCAGAAGGAGATGCCTGCTTGTATATTTCACTATCCCTATTCCTGAGAGGTAGAAGTAACTGCATCTGATAAAGTGAAGTAAACTGCTCAGAGTGTTTCCTGTTCCTCTAGCTGAGAAATAAAAGTAGTATGCCAAGTAATTAAAATGGAGTCAAATATGACAAGGTAGAATTTGTACAAAAAAACCTTTTACTCCAAGTAAGAAAGCTGCCTCACTGTAAGAAGACATAACAGACAACATACCTGCTTTCAGCTATAGCTTCAAACTGACAAGTTAAAAAAAAAAACTGGTTACTTACCTGTAACTGTGGTTCTTCGAGTGGTCGTCTGTGCCCTCACACACTAGAAGCTTTCGCGCATGCGCGGTAGCGTTTGGAAAATTCTAGAGCTTAGTAGCTTGGCGGGAACCCCTCCCCCATGCCGGTACTGAGCATGCTCAGCCCGCCAAGCAACGGTCTCTCCTCAGTTCTTGAGTCCGCCGATAAGGGACCTGAGAAAGAGGGGACGGCTGGGTGTGTGTGTGTGAGGGCACAGATGACCACTCGAAGAACCAGTTACAGGTAAGTAACCAGTTCTTCTTCTTTGTGGTCTCTGTGCCTCACAAACTAGGAGATTTTGTAACTTACCAGTAGGATGGTGGGTCAGGTCCTAGAGTATGGAAGCCAACACCGCTCGTCCAAAACGGGCATCTCTACGGGACCGGAAGTCCAGTCTGTAGAGGCACACGAAGGTTGATGGTCAAGACCAGGTCGCCACATGGCAGAGTTCCTGCAGGTCCACACCTCGCAGGAGGGCTGCTGAAGACGCTACGGCTCTGGTGGAATGAGCCCGGAGCAAGGCTGGTGGAGGCTGCTTGGTGAGTTCATATGCCAGCAGGATGGTCTGGGCCACCCATTTGGAGAACCTCTGGGTGGACACCTTGTGGCCTCTCCGATGGCGGCCGTAACACACGAAGAGGTGCGGAGTCTGGTGAAAAGATGCAGTCTGGTTTGTGTTAAAGGCCAAGGCCCGACGAACATCGAGGGAGTGGAGGGACCGCTCCAGTGGAGTCGTCGGGTCAGGGTAGAAGGTCGGCAAAATGATGTCCTGACTGAGGTGGAAGTGTGAGACTTGGGCAGGAAGGAAATATCAGGGCGAAGGACTACCTTGTCCCTATGGAAGACAAGGAAAGGTTCATCAGCCCGCAGCGCTGTCAGCTCACTCGCTCGCCTAGCTGAGGTGACACCTACCAGGAAAGCAGTTTTGATGGTCAACAGTCTGTCATCCGTAGTAGCCATGGGCTCGAAGGGCGGTCGTGTCAGCTGCGATAGTACCAGGGACAGCGACCAGGGCGGTAGCGGTGGCGATACCGGTGGGTAGAGATGTTGTAAGCTCTTCATGAACTGCTTCATGGTAGCGTCCCGGAAGAGAGCTGCCGATGGAGAGCCTCGAGGTTGGTAGGCCACAATAGCGGCAAGGTAGACCTTCAGGGACGGGAATGCAAGTCCTTGCTGCCGAAGGTGGAGAAGGAAGTGGAGCACGGTACACAGGCCAACAGGCGATACCGGCTTGCCTCGCGCCTCAGCAAAGGCAATGAACTTCTGCCACTTGTACTGGTAGTTGCGGCATGTCGACTCCTTCCTGGACGCGGTCAGGACGTCCTGGATGGTCGGATCCTCTAAGGTGTTATCCTCCACGTGTGGAGGGTCAGGAGGGGCAGATCTGGATGGAGAACGAGACCGTTGGAGTCCGACAGGAGATCTGACGCCATCGGGAACCTGAGGATTTGACTGCGAGCGGCCTCGAACAGGGGCCCGAACCAGTGCTGACTCGGCCAGTACAGGGCTACGAGGACGATGTCGGCTTGATCTGCGAGGATCTTGGCGACCACTCGACCCAGGAGAGGGAACGGCGGGAACACGTAGAAGAACCCGTCACTCCACTCCAACTGGAAAGCGTCACCAAGAGAGCCCTGACCCCAGCCGGCTCTCGAGCAGTACCGGTGACACTTCCTGTTCTGGCTGGTGGTGAAAAGGTCGGTCGTCAGTTTGCCCCACCGGTCTCGTATCATCTGGAAACCTACCCTCGAAAGGGACCACTTGTGGTGGCAGGAGGTGTCCCTGCTGAGGGCGTCTGCCATGGTGTTCTCTTGGCCCGCTAGGTGTACGGCGATCGGATGGACCCGAAGCGACACGCACCAGTCCCACAACTGAAGGGCGATGGTGAGGAGGGTGGTCGAATGGGTCCCCCCTTGTCTGCTGACATAACAGACGGTTGTCGTGTTATCTGTTAAGATCAGAATTGTGCGGCCGGAGACCAGGTTGCGAAATGCCCTCAGAGCCTTCCAGATGGCGAGCAGCTCGAGGGCGTTGATGTGAAGGCCGATCTCGTCGTCTATCCAGTGTCCCTGGACTCTGAGATAGCCGCAGTGCGCTCCCCACCCGAACAGGGAGGCGTCTGTCGTTACCGTGAGCCGGGGGTCGGCTCTCGGAATGGCATCCCTGACAGCAGGTGATGGCAGGACAGCCACCATAGCAGAGAGCGACGCACCTGTCAAGGAATCTGCAGGCGGAGCCTCTGGTCATCTAGGAGAGGGGTTGAAGGCCCTGACGGACCAGTGCTGGAGCAGGCGCGCAGGGAGTCGAGATAGGTAGGCAACTGACGTGGTCGAGGCCATGTACCCAAGAAGCTGCTGAATTGTCCTCGCTGATACCGTCGGGGCATCGAAAGTGGAGGATGCGGCCCGACAAAGGGTACGTTCACGCACCATGGGCACGTATGCCCTGGCAGACACCGAGTCCAGGGTCGCTCCGATGAAGTCGAGGACTCTCGTTGGTTCGAGGTTCGACTTCTTCGGATTGACCCGGAGGCCAAGACGGGTCAGAAGGGAAAGAGTCCGGTGGATGTCCTTGTAGAATTTCTGTCTGCAGGAAGCCACCAACAGCCAGTCGTCGAGGTAAGGGTAGATGGAGACGCCCTTCGTCCGCAGGTAGGATACCACAGGGGCCAATGCACTTGGTAAAGACCCTGGGAGCAGTGGAGAGTCTGAATGGCAGCACCCTGTATTGGTAGCAGGTGCCGTCGACCGCAAATCAAAGGTACCGTCTGTGCTGCGGGTGAATGGAGATGTGGAAGTAGGCATCCCAAAGATTGATGGAAGCGAACCAGTCCCCTCGTCGAAGGAAGGGGAGGATCAAAGACAAGGTTACCATCTTGAACCTTTTGGGGCAGATGTACTCATTCACCCCACTGAGGTCCAAGATTGGCCGCAGGGTACCGTCCGATTTCGGTACCATGAAGTACCGGGGGAAGAAGCCGGTGGTACTGGCCAAGGACGGGAGTTCTTCGATCACTCCTTTTTCCAACAGGGACTGGATCTCTTCCAGCAAAGCCAAGGTGGCCGGGGTGGAATAGTAGACGCCTCACGGAGGTATACTTGCAAACTCGATGGCGTAACCAAGACGGACGATGGAGAGAACCCTAGAGTCCGTGGTGACGTGGCGCCATTCGGCGAGACGTCTGGCCAGGCTCGGATGGTCTTCTAGGGCTGCTGGCAGGTGCAAGAGTGGCTGTGGTGGCGTCCTGCGAAGACGGTCAAAACCGAAACTTTGTCCCGCATGAAGACTTCTTCGAAGAGGAAGCCGGGCGTCTTCGAAAAGGCCTCTGTGCCGAGGATGAGGTTGACGGGCGGGATGGGACCGAACGAGGCGATCGCGGCTGGAATGTTGACGCTGACGACCTGAGCCATGAGGACCGTGAAGTGAAGCTACGGCGCGACTGTGGGGGCTGGTGCATGCCCATCTTCTTAGACCAAGTCAGGCGGGCTTTGACAATGTGGTCCATCGCCTCATCGGTCGTTGCATTGAACAAGCCCTGGCCGTCGAATGGGAGGTCTTCGATTCTCCTTCTGGTGTCCTCCTGCAGACCCGACAAGCGCAACCACGCGTAGCGGCGTAAAGCTACGGAGCCCACCATCACCCGCACCACAACCTCCACAGAATGCCTGGATGAGATGATCTGCTGGTTGGCGAGTGCTACCGCCTCGTTAAAGAACTGCACAGCACTCGCCCGATTCTCCTCGAGGAGGTTGGATAGGAGAGGACAGAACCTGTCCAGCAGGTTCCTCAGATAGGCCACAAGGCAGGTTTGGGTGTTGGACACTCTGGCAATCAGAGACGAAACTGAGTAAAATCTCCTGCCAAAGGTGTCCAGCCTGCGGCCCTCTCGGTCCAGCGGGGTGGTGTGCGCTCTCCCACCGCCCTTAGTCTGGGCGGATTCAACCATGACAGAGTTCGGTACCGGGTGTGTGAACAAGAACTCGGCCTCCTCCTTTTGGGTCTGGTATAGATGTTCCAACCGGTGAAGGATCGGCTGGGCGGACGCCGGCTGGGACCATGGATGTTTGAGGGCCTCCATCAAGGCCAGCAGGAACGGTAGTGGTACCGTTGATAGTGGACGGGTATCTATGTAGTGGAAAACTGGATCCTGCACGGCCGGAGCCGGGTCCACGACCTTTAATCCCAATGCTGTCGCCATCCGGAGGAGGATATCAGAGAACTGCTTCATGTCCTCCGGTGCTGACTCTGGTGCGAGATCTCCAAAAACCAAGGGAGGTGACTTGTGGGACGCAGGTATCGACTCGTCGGATTCCGAGTCGGATTCGTAGGTCTGGGAAGAGTCAGAAGGTGATTTCTCAGGAGACCTCTCTCTCGGCTGCTGAGATGGCAGCGCCAGGGTAACCGTGGGCACAGTCATCATAGTCGGTGGAGCAATTGTTGCCTGTGGAGTCATAATTGGCACCACCGTAGGCCGCGGGCCCTGGATCGCCTGGGTGACTGTAGTGGCGGGAGCCGAAGGTTGTACAGGAGCAGACTCCGAAGTTGGGCCCGACACTGTCGAGGTGACCCTTGGTGGTGGGGAGACAGCCCAATAACAGGGCGAGCGCTCACGGGATCTCCGATGACGTGGTGATCTCGAAAAGGAGCAGGAAGGTGATCACCGATATCGTGGATGGTATGCGGCGCGCGATGGAGAGCGCGAGCGACTATAAGGCGCCCACTGTCTCACATCAGGGTGGTACCGGTCCCTATACGCTGGGGAATAGGACTGGTACGATCCTGGATACTCCCGCGATACGGGATGCGGAGGAATACGGCGAATCAAATGGGGGCCGAGACGGGGCTCCTTCCGGATGGGTCTCCCCACGACACGGGGACCGACGTCTCACCCTTCGTTCAGGGGGCATGACTTGCTCCTGGCGGAAGACTCCCGACTGCGGGGAGAGGCTGGAACATCCGGGCGGTCCACCACTTCAAGGTGACTGAGCGGAGACACCGCGGTAGTAAGTAGCGGTGGGCCGGAAGGCACAGCCGAGCCAGCGGTCACCTCCTCATCGGAGACCTCCAGAATTTCCTGGGGTTCCGAGTCTTCACCTGGGTCTTCCGGCTGCTGGGTCGGAGGAGGCGTAGGAGGAGAAGGCCTCTTGGGAGGAGAGGGCCGCTTCTCCTTCCTCTTCTTTTTCTCCTTTTCCTTCTCTTTAACAGCTTCTTGAGGGGCAGGATGCTTACACTGAGCAGCAGTAAGCGGCCTGGGTGACTTAGCTGCCTGTGAGCCCGCAGAAGCCTCCCTTGAAGTCAACTCCACCAAAGAGATCTTCAGAATTCTCGGCAAGGCCGATATCGGGGGCCGAGATGACGGTACCAATCCCGGTACCGTCGATGTCGTCGGGGCGGGAGCCGCCGGAACCGACGAGGGAGTGGTCACAGGTCGGCTCAATGTTGATAGTTTAGACATCACGGGCTGAACAGATGGCTGATCTCTCGCTCGGAGAGACTCTTCCCAGCAGTGAGATTTCAAGCAGGCCAAGCGGTTCCGCAGAGTCTGGGCAGTGAAGTCGCGGCAGATCAGATAAGCCTTAACATTGTGAGTCTCTCCCAAGCAGAAGAGGCAGTCACTATGTCCGTCTGTCAGCGCAACCTTGCGACCACAAGTGTTGCAAGGCTTAAAGAGAGAAAACATAGAAGTCCAAGGAAGGAAGACTCACAAGGGGTGGCACAGAAGGCGAGGTCGGAGAAGATGGAAAATGGGAGGTAGAAGCTAAAGGAGGGGTCGAAAAGATCCGAAAGTCACCAAAACCAAGTCCGAAATCCCAAAATAAAGTCCAACAGTCAAATCCAAGGCAAAAACCAGAGAGAAAACGATCCGAAAAGCCAAAGGGAGCTACTAAGCAAAAGAACGTTCCATATGCGACGGTGGACAAGAAAGAACTGAGGAGAGACTGTTGCTTGGCAGGCTGAGCATGCTCAGTACCGGCATGGGGGAGGGGTTCCCGCCAAACTATTAAGCTCTAGAATTTTCCGAACGCTACCGCACATGCGTGAAAGCTCCTAGTGTGTGAGGCACAGAGACCACGAAGAACCATCATTATGCTGACACTGAATCAAACACAAAATGGACATAATTTGCTCTTACTGACCATGTGTTTCCTATTCTTTTCACATTGAAGTTGATGCTCTGGTCTCAGGTTTTCCATTGCAGGTTGCTGGAAGTCTGGACCTTTTGTCCAGCCTCAACCACTGCTTCCCCAGAATCAAGACAAAGGCAGTAAAAACTGTTTAATAGCTTGGTCATCAGTCTCCCTTGTTTGGAATTTTGTCCTTAAAAATTGTCTTCAAAAATTCTAGACTTTTCTAAATCAATCTAACTTCCACGAGGCCTCAACAGCCAATAGTCTCTCTCATGATTTACATAATGCTGTCCCCTTACGGATTATATTAACATGGAAAGGGCAGCTTGCCCAGTTGACCTGTCTGAAAGCTGCTTCCTCTTTATTCTTTTAAGACTCTGCTAGCACACATATCATCTACAAGACTTAGTGATGGACTCCTGTTTGTAGCTCAGAGTTTTCAAGTACCTGTGTTCACATAATTCCTTTAGAACTGCAACAGAATATTTTCTTTTTGAAATGTATCAGTTACTTCTAATTAATTTCAACATGTCTATTTTGTAACTAAGCAGCCTTTATTATGATAGAAGGCAGAGTACTACTTAATGAAATGCAATTACACAGCTACTATAACAAAAAACGCATAATTTTATTGTCTCTAAAATTCTTGGTATTATGCTTCAAAATCTGTAGGCTATATGCACAGATAAGAATAGAACTCACCTGAGTATAATGACCACACACTTTTGTACAACTGTGGGAATTGTAATCATAGTATTTTATCTCTGAGTGAAATGATCCAATGGCAGCAGCAACATTAAATGGTTTTTTGCTGGCAGGTCCCATCCACATATTTTCTCCAAAGGGCCTAAATTTAGGATCTGGGTGGATTTTAGTTACTGTATTGTGATCCCAGATACATTTCTTTGCATATGCTTTAGCTATTCTAGCTAAAGCTAGATCAAATGTCTGCAAATAAAAAAAAATGACATTTAGTAAACGATCTACCTCTAGTAAATGCTGCTACAATCTATTGACATATCAAAATATAAAGTTTTTATTTTGGTACCTTTTCCGTCAAACTTTCTGTGTAAGTAGTTAAAACTCTAGACTTTTCTTGTTAATATTCTTGTAGCAATCAAAAAAGCACACATATCTTTATTGAGGATGATTCCAACGCGAACGTGATCATGCTCAACACTTATTTTTATATGTATCTTAACAAATGAAAACATGTTGTATTTTGTTCCTGAAGTCACATTAAGTACTAGGGCAGCTTATTCAGCCTGTCAGAGGTCTGAGTCGGGTACTCTAAGGTATGGGTCTTCCTCTCTTCCCCATGCTATGCAGGCCAATGATACGATGTTTTGCTTGAGACTACTTTGCTTCCCAAGCCAATATGATGTAGTGATTTGAGCACTGGATTATGACTCTGGAGACCAGGGTTTGATTCCCTGTTCAGTCATGAAAACCCACTGGGTGAACCTGGGTGTGTCATACATGCTCAGCCCCAGAAAACCCTGTGATAGTTCACCTTAGGGTAGCTGTAAAGTGGAAAGGACTTGAAGGCACACAACAACAACTTTGCTTCCCAATGTTTTGCCTGTGTTTCAGCCAGAAACCTATTTATGTATTTAAGTTTTATACCACTTCTCTCCTGGGCCAATATGTAAGGTGGTTCATATCATGTTTTTAAAAAGTACACCAAAGACCTATTTGATACAAAAGTTAAATTAAGTAAACATTTCTACTAAAAACACTAAATTACAACAGTTAAAGACATATTAAAACATAGTAAAAAGAAAAAAGCATAATACACCCCATTAAAAAGATCCAAAGAACTGCTTAAATAAAAAAGTCAGCTGGCAAAAAGACAGGGGCCAACCAAGCCTCCCAAGGGAGGGAAGTCTAGAGGCTGGGAGCAGCCACTAAAGCAGTGGTTCTCAACCTTCCTAATGCCGCGACCTTTTAATACAGTTCCTCATGTCATGGTGACCCCCAACCATAAAATTATTTTCGTTGCTACTTCATAACTGTAATTTTGCTACTGTTATGAATCGTAATGTAAATATCTGATATGCAGGATGTATTTTCATTGTTACAAATTGAACATAATTAAAGCATAGTGATTAATCACAAAAACAATATGTAATTATATACTGTGAAATATTTATTTCTAATGACAAATAAATGAAATTTTGTCTTGAAGCATGGTGTAGCATGGGTAACAGTCTTAATATAACAACAGTAAACCACATTGCTATCTCTGCTGATAAGAGTAATACATTATATTATCTCTGCTGATAAGAGTAATACGTATCAACTCTCTTATCTAAGTGATAAAACGAGTTCCAAAATTCAGACATATGTTTGCATTGCTTGGCTTTAAAACAAGTGAGATGCTTTTGACAGCTGTCAAACTAAGAAGGAAAAGTCAGGGAAAAGAAAACAGAGCATAATAAAGTTGAGTCGTAAACATAAAAGTCTCCTGACCAGAAGACAGTTTTATAAACAAGACTGAAAACAAGTAGTGTATACCAGCAAGTACAAACAGGTATCTGCAAATAAATCCCTCCCAAACACATTTCAGAACAAGATCAGGTAGCCACTGCAATTTTGTATGTGCAACAGAATATCATGTTGCTTTACATATGGTATATTTTTCTTCAAGTTAAAGCAAAAAGAACTCTTATTTCAAAACTGGCAGTTGCACTGACCACCAACCTTGTGGGGGGTTGTTCCACTTTGTAAGTACAACATTCTTCACACGTCAGTGATTTGATATACTAGATCACTCTGAAGGAACTTTTTACCTTCCTTTTAGCTCCAAAAAGAAAAAAAAATCAAAACCATGGCTGAGGCCTGTTTAAGTCATCTGGAGATGACCTAGACAAGGAGAATTCTTCAGCTTGATCATCCCTCTTCCTTTCCATTGAAAAGTAAAAAGCATCTGCCCCACCTGAATTGGCCCAGTTCCCAAGATGGCTAACATCAAAAGCCACAATGTGGGCTGCAGAGGACAATAGTTTATTATCCTCCAGTTTTGTTTTGTTCTTCTCCCTGCCCAAAGATGAAGAACGCTTCAGAGGAGGACTTGTTTCATCTGGAGAAGGCTCAGTGTGAGAGGGAGGACAGGCACAGATACCCCCTTTTCAGGACTGCTCCTCTCAGTGTTGTTTTTCCTGTTATCCTCACCACCAAGTGTTTCACTTCAGCCCAACTGGAACCGTGAAAAGACCACCCTTATAACCACTAAAGCAGATCATAATCCACACGTCCCCTGAACAGAAATACACACACACACACACACACACACACACACTGGGGTGGGTGAGAGAATCTACCCTGGGGGCAGAAACAAGTTGGCCCAGAGTCCGTATCTAGAGATCTCCACTGTGCGCGTGTATGGCGAGACATGCCCTCCACCAGACCTCTACTGGCCTCTTCCCCCTCACGCTCCTCCATTGCCTTTGTGACCTGCCCTCGCTGGCTCGAGTTCCTTCCCTCCCCGACAGTGGCGTCTTTACCACTAACGGTCCCTGAAGTACGGACCCAGCAACTATCCTTGCTAACTCTTGTTGCCCCTCTCAGCCAGCCGTGCCCGGGGAATCCAAAGGTGGCAGAGAAGGCGCCGCAGGTCACCTCTCCCTCATCCCTCCCGCGGTTCCCTCCTTCCCGCAGGTCACAAAGGCCAGGGCCCGGGGCTGCGGCGAAGAGCTGCCCACCCTCGCAAACCAGCTCTGCTTATGTAACAAGCACGGAAGGAGAAGAGAAGGAAGAGAGTCACCTTGAGCGCCATGCTGAGCTCGGGGAAACGGATGGTGGCGGCGGTGGCGGAGGAGGAGGAGCCTCCCAGCAGCGCTGTCAAGCAGCGGGCGCGCCGCCACACCAGCAAACACCGACCGACCACCCTCCCCTAGGCCCGGTCCTATGCTAATGAGGATCCCCTGCCAAGCCCAGAGCTTGTCCCACCGTGACCTCGCTCACCGGCACGCTGTTGCCGGGACGAGAGGTTGGGCTGGGCTGCGCTGGGTTCTGGAAGGCTGGTGTTGTCGGCGCGACGGCGGACGCCCCACGTGTTCCGACGAGCCACCTGAGGCGGCGACATAAAGGGCGAGCGTCCCGACCGAGGGCTGCCTTGGAAGCTGCACAGTAAAGGACTTTTTTCAGTCAAGTGGAGTTTTTTTCCCCCCATTTCCGCGATACACTTAAGATTCAATGCACTCAAAATTAACCCGTTTATATTGTAATTATTTTTTAAAGAGCAAAACAAATACAAAAATAAATATGCTGTAATTATTTTCTTTAACCGGTGTTGCCTCTTCTGAGACACACACACACTCCTTCTCCCCAGTCTCCCGCCCCCCCAAAAAAACACTCGGGGTTAGTTCGGCGCTTTGAAATTGCGACATACTGGTGTTCAAAACATAGGCAGCGTTTCTCTCCTAAGACACTAATTATTATGGTTTTAGGTGACCCCTGTGAACGGGTTGTTCAAACCCCAAAAGGGGTCACGAACCCCAAAAGGAGTTGAGAACCGCTGCACTAAAGCTTTTGCTCATCCTCACCAATTATACCCATGAAGGTAGCAGGACAGAGAAAAAGCTTTGAGGACATTAAAAGCTAGTGACATTGAGGGGTGCTTCTAAATCCCCTGAAATCATTTGGCCTATGGTAGGCTGTTGATAGCAGAATTTGTTTTCTCACCCCACTTCAGTTCCTTCCCACATATATGATACATACTTGAAACAGTTATGTAGAATTAGCTATACACACACATTCACATTCATTTCCCCACCTTTTGAGGTTTTTTCCCCTCCTCGCCCCCATCACCTAGCATTTTTTAAACCAACATCAGTGTGAATTCTTCACACTTACTGCCTCCTTGGATGCCACTTCCTCCCCATGGGTTTTTGTGTACTTCTGTGCACTATGGTGCTCATCAAGACTATTAATTGCCACTTCTTCAGCTAAGATGATGCTGTCTTCTCTCTCTCATTAGTCTTCTATTACTATAAACTGGGAAGGAGCTCCTTTTGGCTTCAAGGAGGCATTATCTACTCAAGTATTAGTTAAAAATTCAAGGAAAAAGTATGAGGAAGAACAGAATTGGCCCAAGAGTCTATGCTGTACCCATGAACGGAATATTGAGGCTGAAAACTTTCTCTATGGTATATGAGATTTCAGGAGGGAAGGAAATACCAATAAAGAAATATAAAAAATACAAATATAAAAAAAATCTAAGTTTCCAGATAACTATCCTTTCCCCCTGTGCTTTGTAACTCAGAAAGAAAGTTTCAGATTTTTGGAAAACACATAATCTATTTTATTTCTTCTCTCTTGAATATCATTTGATTTTCAAGGTCCAAATAGTGCAACTAGCATTATTTTCCAGTGTGGTTGGATCCTCAGCAGGATCACTCTTGTTAGGAAGTGGACAAATACAGCAACACATTGTGATGAGCCCTACCTGTTCCAGGAAATACTCAGCTTGATGATCCCGTGCCAACTTGGCATTAAATATTTATTTATTAAAAATTTTTATTTCTTGCCCTTTATTGTAGGATCTCAGGGCAGTATATAAGTAAAACAATATATAGAATTTAAATCAATTCCATATTACAAGCAACAACATAATTTAACCAGGTTGAAAACACATTTAAAAAGTTGCACATCAAGACAGCTTAAAAGGTTAAAAGAGTAAAATCATAAATGAGTACAAGTGTGTTTGTGAAGTACAAAATAGGGGCGTTCATCTGGAAAGAAAGATGTGGATTCTCCATCTTTGGGATTCCCCAAATGTGCAGAAGAGAACAGTGTGACCTACTCCGCGGTGAGTTTGTAGGTCAGGGTGAGAGTGGAGTGCGGGCAGCCTCCAAATCATGGTGGCTGGCTGGCTCTTACTTCCAGAGGCTCACACGGTTTGGTGTGGATGCCAGGGAAGTGGGAATCATCAGCCAGTGAATTTAAATATGGGTTTGGATTCATTGGTTGGCATACCTGATTGGAGTGATCCAGATGTAGGTTTCACTCTGGCTGGGCAGGGGAGTATATTTCCTTTGCTCCTTCATACACTCAGGCAGTCACATTCAAATGTCATCCCACCCATCCTCTATTTGCAGATTTGATGTTTCTTTATGTGTAATATTGGTGTTATCTATGTCTTTGTATTATCATCTTGTCACAACTTTTTGGGGCAGCTGGAGCATGTCCTGGATCTGGTACATGCCAATTTTGGTAAGATATGGAGGTCCCCTTAAGGGACTTGGGTGATGTGGGCTAGAAATGAACATGCCCAGTTTGAGGACAGACACCTTTCTGTATCCCCTGGTGACAAGAGACCACACTGGGGTGTCTGCCCATGTGGATCCCAAACCTGTCATCCTGCTGGATCCACATGAGCTTGATGGTAAGCTCACACGATCAAAAGGTAGGTTGGTCAATGTATGGATCTGGACCCATGGGTGTGCCAATCCTATCAGCAGCTGTAACCAGTAAAAGTTGTGGCCTTCTTCTTCTAGTCATACCATGTGTTCGTGTTATTTCAAGCATAGTGGGACTCACTCCTGAACCTGCAAACGTATTTGCTTGTTAATTAGCAGAAAAGTATCCAAAAATAATTTAAGGAAGACTCTGCACGCTTCCTGATGTACAATACCCAGAAAATGTTGTAAGTCAAAAAAGGAAAGAAGAAATAAGACAAAAGAAAAGTCATTTATGCAATGGCAAAAGTATTTGTCAAGATTTATCTGGGGTTGTAAAAAAAAAAAACCTGGAGTGAGACATAAAAGTTATGCAAGAGTTGAAAGAAGGAGGAGGCCTTTGTTTGCCAAATCTGAAAAATTTATTTTGCCACTTCCTCTGTGACATGGATTAAACTTGATTATGTTGAATGATAATAAAGTTTTGAAGGCCTTGATTTAAGATTTGGATGGCATTCATATTCATGGTATTGAAAAGTTAACGTTGCTTTTAATAATCACTGTGTAAGGCATGCCTTATTGAAGATCTAGAATAAATATAAATGAGATTATGTCCAAACCTCTGAGGTGGTTCTCTCAACAAGAGGCCTTCTACGGAACAGAAAGACGAACAGATCAAAAATGGCTGATTTGACTTATTGGATTAAAAAAAAGTCTGAGATTACAAGATGAAATCATTACAACAATTTACAGTGGTTCTCATCCAGACAATTATATGTAAGATTAAAAGATGGCTGAGCAGTTTGAAGAGATTAAATGTGATTTGGAAATATTGCTATGTTCCAGTGATGACCATTTCATTGCAAAGACATATAAGTTTCTGTTGAAATTTGACATGGAAGATGGAGAAGTAAGAGAATAAATGATTGACTGGACAAAATATTTTGGATGCAACATACATATGAACGAGTGGGAAAAGTTATGGACAAAGAATATTAAAACTGTACTATGTAAATAAGATGATATACCTTTGATACTTTACACACTGGAGAGGCTAGTGAAGATGTATAAAGAGATTAAGGGCAAATATCGGAACTGTCAGGATTACACTGGATTCTTGTATCATATGTGGTGGACATTTGATTTTCCACACACTTGGCAAAAAGCAAGTGAATAGGAGGAGGCATGTGTGCACCTTCCTTCTCAGTGCATGGGGCTTTCCCTCCCCATTCGCATGCCCTTTGTCCCAGCATGAAGCAAGAAGGCATGGTGTGCCCAAGCTAAAAGCCAAGGGAATGGGAGGCGGAGAATAGAGGGGACGAAAGTGGGCACCTTACGAATATTCAAATTCATAAAGATCAAACTCATGAATGTGGAGGGAGGACATTAAACTGACATTAAAGAGCCAGTTTGTAATTTAGAAAGCAATGCCATAATCTCTAAAAGTCAACATGGATTTCTCAGAATAAGTCAGGCCAGACTAATCTTATCTCTTTTTATGATAGGGTTACAAGCTTGATAGATGAAGGGAATGCTGTAGACATAGCATATCTTGATTTCAGTAAGGCCTTTGACAAAGTTCCTCATGACATTCTTGCAAAGAAGCTAGTAAAATGCAGGCTGGACAGGGCTGCTGTTAGGTGGATTGGTAATTGCTTGACTGACCGAACCCAAAGGGTGATCGCCAATGGCTGCTTTTCATCCTGGAGAGCAGCGATTAGTGGGGTGCCACAGGGTTCCATTCTGGGCCCAGTGCTATTCAACATCTTCATCAATAACTTGGATGAAGGAGTGGAGGGCATGCTGATCAAATTTGCAGATGACACCAGATTGGAAGGGTTGCTAATACCCCAGAGGACAGGATCAAATTTCAAAATGACCTTTACAAGATTGAAGAGCTGGGCCAAAGCTAACAAAATGAATTTCAACAAAGAGAAATGTAAAGTCCTACACTTAGGCAGAAAAAATGGAATGCACAAATATAGGATAGGGACTCATGGTTGGATAGCAGTACATGTGAAAGGGATCTAGGAGTCTTGGTAGATCACAAGCTGAACATGAATCAGCAGTGTGATGAAGCAGCCAAGAAAGCCAATGCGATTCTTGGTTGTATCAATAGGAGTATGGTGTCTAGATCGAGGGAGGTAATGGTACCACTCTATTCTGCACTGGTTAGGCCTCATTTGGAATACTGTGTCCAGTTCTGGGCACCTCAATTCAAGAAGGATATTGACAAGCTGGAACGTGTCAAGAGGAGGATGACGACCAAAATGGTGAAGGGTCTGGAAGCCATGCCCTATGAGGAACGGCTTAAGGAGCTGGGTATGTTTAGTCTGCAGAAGAGAAGGTTAAGAGGGGACATGATAGCCATGTTTAAACATTTGAAGGGATGTCATGTTGAGGAGGGAGTGGGCTTGTTTTCCACTCCTCCAGAGATTAGGACAATGAGCAATGGATTCAAGCTGCAGGAAAGAAGATTCCACTTGAACCTCAGGAAGAACTTCCTGACGGTCAGAGCTGTCTGGCAGTGGAATAAGCTGCCTCGGAGTGTGGTAGAGTCTCCTTCTTCAGAGGTTTTTAAGCAGAGGCTGGATGGCCATCTGTTGGGAATGCTTTGATGGGTGTTCCTGCATAGCAGGGGGGTTGGGCTCTACAGCCCCTGTGGTCTCTTCCAGCTCTATGATTCTATGACTGTATCTGTGTTAATTATGTGTACATGCCTGGTAATTTTTCTATGGCACTATAAGACAGACAGACAGACAGACAGACAGATAGATACATAGATACATAGATTTGTGTGTGTGTGCATTGTCCTTTTTTTTCATCTAATAAAACTTTTAAAAGTTACAAAAATTGTTCAGGACTTGGATTTTGCAGCTACTTCTAAGCGCTGCTTTGTAATTCATATTAAGACTAACTGAGTGGAGCACTAAGGCTAACCCTCTCTATCTAAAATTAATAGAGAAATCTTCTCTACAGAACTCCTGTATCATAACTGGTATGAGAACATATCTGGTGTCTAGCTCTGGGGCAATGCAACAACACATGGTATCAAAAAAGAAAAAAGAAAAAGAGGAAGGAAGTGTTTGATGAAGAAAGAAGTTTGTGATCATGAGGAGAAAGAAAAAATGTGTGTCTGATAAAGAAGTTTAAAATCACTAGAAAAAAGTTGTGAAGGGACTGAGGGTATTTGATGATGACAAAGACAGTTTTTATTTCTCTTTTAAAATGTTAGCTCAAAATTTCCTATTTTTACTATTGTAAGAAGAGTAATTGGAGTTAATAGCTTTACTTTGTTTGTTGCTTTTAAAAGATTTATTGTTTTAAGAATTGCTAATTTTAAGATGGAATAGATTGAGTTAGTAATGACTAATATATAAAATAGATCTGGGGGTTACACTTGAAGAACCAACTCCAAGTTTAAATAAACTTAAAATTTAAGTTTAAATAAACTTAAAATTAGTCTGAAAGAGTTTGAGAAATTCTCAGGTCTAAAGGTCAATGAAGATAACACTAATATTCTAACAAAGAACATCTCTCCAGATGAAGAAACAGTATTAGTGCAGTTAACAGGTTACAACATAACCAAAAAAGTAAAATGCTAAGGTATCCTGCTTACAAAGAAAAATTCGGATCTTTTTCAAAAGCAATTACGAAAAGATTTAGAGAGATATTCTGAAAGATCTTCAAAGCCAGAATAATTTAAAGTCATCTTTTATGGGCAGAATTTTGGTTGTGAAGAAGTCTGTATTACCAAAGATTCTTTTTCTTCTCCGAACAGTTCTGGTGATCTGTAATGATAAAATCTTTCAGTATGGTGTAAAGGAATATCAGATTTTATCTGGGGAGGAAAAAAAAACCAGAGTTAAGCTTAAGACTTTGCAAGACGCAAGAGAAAGAGGTGGATTAAGTCTCCCCAATTTTCTATTACAATATATGCTTGCTGTTTTGATTGGATAAAACAATGGATCAGTTTGGATAACATGGAATTATTAAACTTGGAAGGAGAGGGATTATGATCATGATGGCACTTCTATCTATGGTTTAATAAGGCCAGAATAAATAAAGAATTCAACAATCATTATATCAGAAAGGCCTTGTTAAATGTTTGGAGAAAGTATTTTCCGTGAATCCGCTCTAAAATACTATTTTGAGTCTTTCCCCACAAAGCTCTCTATAAGAAAGAAAATATATTATTTGACAGCTGGATTAAATACAAAGATTTGACAGATTTGGAAAAGGACCAAGTAAAAATAAAATCACAAAAGGAACTTAATAGAAGTAAAATTAAATGATGCTGGTTGCTATATAGGCAACTCAGAGAAAAATTAAGAGTAAACATTGATTCTTAATTAAGTTAGAATTATTAATAATGTATTTAGAATTATTAGCCATCAACTAATTTTCTAGGTTTGTATTTACTATGAGAATAAATAACAAGCAATAAGTACTGACTTCAATTCAAATTCAAAGACAAATAATTGCTACTGAATGACTATTCGTCATCTGCGACAAAAGGGCGGGAATCAACTTTTAGTTATTTGCAGTTTTCTCCCCCTCTTATAATTCAGTTTAATATTTGTAATTTTGCTTTTTTTCTTGGTAGTGCATTGTTGTCTAGCTTATTTCTATAGTTTATTTCCTTTGTATTATTCTGTTGTGTAGTGCTATTGTGTTGTTTTGTACTTAATGATTTTTTTTAAAAAAGCACTTTTTTGGTTCCATGCTATGGAATCTTGGGATTTCCAGTCTAGTCAGGGGAATACAGAATTCAGAGCCAGAGTCTCACCAAACTACAAATCCCAGGATTGCATAGGATGTTGCCATAGCAGTTCACTAGAATCAGAGTGTTTTAACAGGGTAGTGCGAAATGTCCCCGATTCAGAAGAGGCAAGGGCCCTTGTGACGGTGACAACGGCGCTATATCGATATGCCCGCCTCTCTGCTGTGAAGACAGTAAACGGAAAGCTTTTTCTTCAGACGCGCGCGCCGAGTTTCACTTTCCCGCCAATTTCCCACCCTCCGCACCTCCCCCTTCCACCACCCCTTGCCACTTTCCGCCTTCGACCCCGTTCCCAGAACACACCATGTACCGCATGTCGGTAGCCGAGGGTTTGACTTCGCTCCGGAATTTGTTGTGAGCATCAAGATACTGTTTGATAAAAGTTCGGTTGGTGATATCGGGGTAGGGGGCAAATTTCTGGCTCCGTCCCACCCCGAGTACGACGACCAGCCCTAGTAGAAGCCACCAGCTGACCCTCGCCATGGTTGCTGCAGCGCCCTGAGAGAAGCTCGGCGGGCTGCGCGCGCAACCAACGGCTCCCCTCCATCGGTTGCTGGGCGAATCTGTCCTAAATCCGTCATCAGGTGGCCAACTCCTAACAACCCTTCCCCCTCGCACCACGAGAGGCGCTTTAGATGTCAGAGGAACGAGCCTTTCGCGGTTCGGTCTTCCAGAGTTTTTAGCTTGCGGTCCTCCTACACCTATGGCCACTTCCGCACTAGACTGTTATAGCGCTATTATTCCACTTTCAACGTCCTATGGAATCCTGGGGTTTGCAGTTTAGGGAGGGGCCGGTCGGCCCCTCCCTAAACTGCAAACCCCAGGATTCCATAAGACGTTGAAAGTGGAATAATAGCGCTATAACAGTCTAGTGCGGAAGTGGCCATGTCTCTGACAGCAGGCTTCAGTTGCAGTCTGGGGTCTCTCCTGTGAACTCTTTGAGATCTGCAGTTTAGGCAGTGGCATTTAGCATGCTACTTAATTCCTTTAAATCCCACCTCTCTCTCTTGAAAGTGAAGATGAGCAATCCAGACAATGAACGAAAGGAGCCTCCTGCATCTTCACGAGTGTTACGAAACACTTTTTTTTTAAAGATATGGATTGAGCCATATTCCGCACTTTGCAACATGCGAGTTAGCCACAGGAGGAAATCGGTGTATAAAACCAGTTTGTGAATTTAGCTGCACCATACTGCTCCAGTTCTTGGCTCAGTCGCAGGATCAGGTGAAATATCTGTACAATATGGGATGAATACATATACATACACACACGCACACGCACACACACACACACACACACGTACATACATATACACATACACATACATACATATATACACACACAGTGTGTGTGTTTGTGCTTTCAAGTCGTCTGTTGATTTGTGGCGACCTCGTGAATTTTCATAGGGTTTTTCTTAGGCAAGGCAACCTCAGAGGTGGCTTTGCCAGTTCTTTCCTCGTTGGCGGTCTCCCCTCCAAATACTAACCACGGCTCATCCCGCTTAGCCTCCAAGGATCATACGGGATCTGGTGCCTTGCATCTGAGTAAACCCCCATAGTGTGCCTTGTTTACGCCTCCATAGATACGCGTTTGTCATACTTAAGCCGATGTTCTCTAGTTTGTACTGCCATCAGTTATATTGCAGCATATCCTTACCTTCCCCGTGACTGTTGTACTAAGTTTATTATTTATATTATTATTTCTTCTATGCTGTTGTTCCTTTACACATTCCCAAAGTGGAATACATAATCAATTAACACAACCCAACAAAAACACAACTATTCAACACATGAGAGAGCTCCTGACAGTTCATTTAGCAAAACAGTTTGTTTTTCTCAAATTATTTCTGGCACAGAGAGCTGCCCCCAAAGAATCACATACAGGCAACCTATTTATATTAACAATTTCCAGGAGAGTAGCATCTTTTCTTCCCAGATAACCTGCTGCTGCGATTTGAGTCTATGACTTTGAAGACCGGGGCTGAATCCCTGCTCGGCCACGGAAACGCAATAGGTGGCCTTGGGCGAGTAACACTCTCTCAGCCTCAGAGAAAGCAAGGGCAAACCCTCTCTGAACAAATCTTGCGAAGAAAATCCTGTGATCAGTTCTCCCTAGGGTTTCAAAAAGTCAGAAATGATGTGCAGACATACAAGAGGCATCTTTTGCAGCAAAAGCCATAAATTTGGGGCACCCTGCGTGCAACGATGAGAAAACAGATAAATCGAGCTCTGCGTTTGGGTAAAAGGCGCTGCTGCTTTCATCGCTCATCATCTCTGTTGCCTAATTGCAAATAATAATTCATTGTAATGATTGTGAATATTGGGCTTCTGAGTATTTTAGCTTAAGGCACTCCAAGGAGATAACTTCCATGTGTGAAACTGTATTGAACAGCCCTGCCCAAATCAATAGCCATAAAGCGTGCAGGAAATACCACCCTCTCGCCACACCGCAAGCGCCCCCTAAAATCCACCAGGGGGCGCCAGCAAGAGAAAGCGGAAGAAGAGGAGCCGTAGGGCGGGAATTCTCACAAATTTATGGTTCCGGTCTACTTCCTCTTTGCAGAGACTACTTCCTGTTCGAGCATCTGCCGGTGGACGAAAACAAAGCGGGTGAAATTCGGTCTTTTTCTGCTCGTTGCCATGGGGCTGTCCTCGATGCAGCAGGTGATGGTCTCCGTCGTGCTTGTGCTCTGCATCTTCGTGGTGATGCCCAGGATGTTCGGCGGAGCCGGGAGGTCCTCGCGCGGTGCCAAGTCTTCCCCTGGTCGCCACGATCCTCATCAGCACCGCTACGGTATCGTGTTCGCCGGATCCTTCCATCCCCAACCCGTCCCTGAAGGCCGGCAGGGAGGGGAGGCGAGGAGGCTTTTCTAGAATAGTGGGCTACCTGTATCTTAAGAGTTGCCTCATCTTCAAATAAGCTTCCTCGACTTCTTCTTTATGTGTTCCCCCTTTCCTCCGCCTAACCTATTTTAAAACGTAGACGCGAATTCAAAACTCTTAGATTATGTTGGGCAGTACCGAAATGGCTTGATAGTGCAAGCCAAGGGTGTACGCCTATGTAGTGGGCATCAGAGCAATCTAACAGGTTTGGGATGAGGACAGAAGTTCCAGCACTAAATAAGATAGGTTTGATAACTATTCACTGCAGTTTTTGTGTTTCAGACTTTTCCTCAGGAACTGGTATTTTAACAAATTGCACAGCAGCCAGGTCTACATTCTGAAGGATGTAGATTGGCAAGAATAAACCTATGTGGATTAGCTCTGGGCTTTCTATCCCATCTTCCTCTTGCTTGTTAGTGAATCAGGGACTTGTAACAGGAAGATCAAAAGATCAAGAATATCTTTCCTTCACTTAGACATCTGCAGTCTTTAGAAAGAAAAACAGATTTGTTTTCGCCTTAGAAGTGTTTTGAGATATAATACTGAATTAGCATAGAGGCATACAATGAACTGGGTTTCTTCTCATAGGCAACAAGAGAGAAAATGTCAACCAATTTAACATTTATATTCTTAAAGGTCGTAATAAATTTTGGAAGTTTTTGCAATATTGGTGTTCTCAGAAAAACTTGGGCATGAGGACCAGCATCCATTATGAAAAATGCTGCTATTTCTGATAGCAAAGGGAAATATAGTTGCGATATCTCCAGTTGATATTACTGTGATACCATTATTGGGCTGGCTCAAAAAGGACAAAAATGAATGCAGGCTTTCAAGATACTTTCATCAACAACACATTACAAAAAGCAGCAGTGGTGGTAGCCCTGGTTTCTAGGGTAAAACCTCCAGGTAAAACTTAAACTGTTGTTTCATTTCCTGGAGCTTAATTTGAATGTCTGCAGACTCTTCCTCCTTTTTCAGCTCAAGATATCATCTCAATATCAAGTCAGTTCCCCTGCTATTTTTTTTTCAGATGAAGAGATCTGGATATCTGAAAAGCGTACATTTATCTGCTTGGCTTAATGAAGATATTAGACTACTGTGGATTTGGAATGTTACTATTAGACTATTCATGATTGCTAGTTTGATTGGAGGTGCCAGCCAAATTTTTATATATATGTATATCTTGTAGACTATGTTGTTCCTCTTTACAGCAGGGGTGGGCAAAGTATGAGTTGTGTGCTTGTTGTCCATCTCTGCTACCCACTGAAAAAAGTATCCCACCAAAAAGGGTCATTTTGCATGGCTGGAAGATTCTAACTGTGGTAATTTTACAATAAATAGACTGCTGGCCCCCAATCTTCTTCAGATGAAATTGGAAGTTTTGTGCATTTTGGCACATGCAGACACAACTCCCGCACAAAGCAGCCTAACTCAGTTTGCAGCTTGTTATAGTACCCTGTAATAAAGATGTGTATGCTGTCCTTGCTCAGTGTACATTCTTCTGTGCCAGCCTTTCTGTCTCACATCCTGCTAGCCCCCTAAAAGCACAAAATGGACATTTGTGGTCCTGACTGTGTGGCACAAATGATGCCCTCATCTTTATGGGGACAGTAGTGCATCTATTAATTAAATTGGTGTGCTCTGGAACTACATTTGTAAAATTGAGTCGTTTTTATGAATATGATATAAAATAAATCACTTACCTGTAAAGTACTGCTTTTGAGCAGGAAGCAGGTTTACTCCTCAGTGAACCTTTGTAATACTCATGGTTATTTGGGGAGGCATGTTAAGACAATAGAATGAATAACATGGCTATGCCGTGACTGAATAGGCCAGCATTGCCTAATTACTTTATTTAATACAAGCTTTAGAATCTGTAGAGTGCTTAATTTTATGTTATTAATTTTAGCCTTGTACCTTAAATGCCTCCCTTCATTTCACATGGGGGAACAGAAGATATTTCTGGTTAAAAATGTGGAATGCTTTTTGTGGGAATTATTCAAGAACATACAGATTTTCTTCTGGGGAAACATAATCTCTTCACTGGGATCATGTTCAGTGAAACCTTTTGAGAATATGTCATAACCATCTTCTGCTTTTAGATCTGAAGCTACTTCTACTTTTCTAGAAGGAGTTGCTCAGTGCAGTAATTTTCAGAGGAACTCTATTTTTATCTATGAATATAGGAAAGGTGTTTGTGGTGAGAGTCTGTGAAACTGAAGTAGTTGTTCATGACAACATGGGTGGAGAGAGAAGGACTTGCCTAAATTGCTGTTTCACACCATCAGCTTTTAGGAAACTATGACACTGTTGCACAGAATTTCACTGCTGATGTAGGGATGCAGTTTGTGTTCTTCTATTAGTATGATGGAGAGCCAATATGGTATAGTGGTTTGAGAGTTGGACTACAACTCTGGAGACCAGGGTCTGATTCCCTGTTCAACCATGGAAACCCACTTGGTGACCTTGGGCGTGTCCCACATTCTCAGCCCTAGGAAACCACATGATAGGTTCATTTTAGGGTCACCTTAAGTCAGAAACAACTTGAAGGCACACAACAACAAGTTATTGTTGCTTGGTTCCTACCCCAGCTGACTAGATGGTTGAGTTATGTTTAGAACATAACATATGTTGATAGACTGTTATCCAAAATTCACCAGTGGCAAGAATAATGTTTTTCAACCCCATTCCTTGCTTGATGTGACAGTGACATCACAACTGACCTGCAAAGAGGAGTTTCACATGTGATTTTTAGAGGGACTAATTTTAAAATGCAGGATCAGTAAGTCTTTTGTAATTTTCAGTTGCCTCAGCCAGTCACATATTTTGCCCTGAGACTATAGCTAAAATTGTTGCTATGGTGAATCTGATAATTTCCATACTCTGAAGTGATTCTTTCTTTGGCATGCTAAACCAAGAGACAGCAAATTTCAGGCTTGTGGGATCTACTTTGTTGTTTATTAGAACAGTATGTTCCACCAACTGGTGGAGCCAGATGGAGATTGTTGGTTCAAAGGAGTGGAGTGAATCCCCGATTGAATTCCGTAAACTAAACGTAGGGATTGCTCTTCACATACATATACAAATTTATTGGAATTACTAGAATTTAAAAGTCTGCGTTAGATTTATTGTTCTTGTTAAAATGAGTAGGCGTGAAAGACCCTTGCTGATCTGCCGTAGATCATGCAAGGATCTACTGTTACATCCCGATCTTCGTTTTGCTCCCTGTGGGCTAAGCCCTGGCTTCCTTATGCAGTAGAGATGTCTTTGTTTTTTTAAGGGAAACTTTCCTGTTCTTTTTCTTCTACCTCTCTGTCTATTCTCAAACTGGATATAGTGATCGTTTTTCAAAAGCTAAAATGCAGTAGAACTACTTATTAGTCTGTCCGTACATAATTTATACTTGAGCCCAAGCAATGCAAATTAAAGTATCAGTCTTTATCAATTGGACTGAACTGGCTCTAAATGGTTTCAATATTTGTTTTATAGGTAGATCTGAGAAACTTCTGCAGTCACAGATGAATTCAGAAAATTCTGAAACTAAAACATATCAGAGCATTCAACAAATGAGGAATGCAATGGAGAAAGAATTGAAGACTGAACGGACTAGAGGGAATGGCAAAGATTTTGCTTTAACACTCATGCCTTTGTATGCTCTTGGTGTTGGAGTGTTTGCTTTATATAAGTTCTTAAAGGTAAACATTAAGAATCCAGAGAGCTATTAGCTTGTAGACTTTAATGCAGTAGGAATTGGTTCTGCAGTATGCATCTGTGGAAATGTAGTTTCAGATATGCAATGCCAAGTGAAAATGCTAGTTTTCCTTCTCTTACTTGTTTTGAATGTAGCATTTTTTCCTTCAAGTAGTCTTTCTCTTCTGCAGCATTAAAGGTGTTATTGGAATTTGTCTTGTACCGTTTTAAAGATCTACGTTTATCTTGTTTCAGTCTGAATTAGGCAAGACAATGGCCCTTTTCTTATGAAGGATGAGCCACAGCAAGCTTTAGACTTATGTTCTCTTTCCTCCCCTGCCTTGACCATGATGAAGTTGGAAGCTTCTGTTATAGATCAACTGCAATTTAGTGTATCTCCACCTACCCTAAACTGTAATTCATCTTAACTGTGCTTAATTGAAAGAAATTAGCTCATAAACCACACTTTGTCTGGGGTGTAGTGTATGGGTATAGCCTAATACAGATGTACCTCAGTTAATGAAGTAGATATATTCTTGGACTTTGGTTTCAGAAGTAGACATAACAGGGAAAAAACAGAGAGTTTCCTACATCACAATAAAGGAGGGCAGTACAACATGTCTCATAAAACTTTTTATTCTTTTTGCTGTTCACATGTACTCCGTAAGTGATTCTGGAGGCAGCTATTTACCTTACCTATTATATGTAAGCACACACAGCTACAGTAGATCATCCAGAGTAGAATCCCATTCTTTCAAGTTTTTTTGCATTGTTTAATGCAGACACAGTGCTCCGACGAAACACTGAAAATTTGTTTTTCTCCAGTCCTCCTTCACCATCCTCCTAATGCCAGTGCTACCTAAAACAAACAAACAAAACAAAAAAACTCCAGCTAGACAAAAAACAAGAAGGGGGGGGGCTGAGCTCCTGTAAAAAGTCTTTATAAAAGGAGCTTCTTTGTCAGAGGCTTTGTTAGCTGAAGTATGCCCATACTTAAATGTTTGTCTTAGCTACAATAATATTTTTCTTTCATTGTGTAACAGTTACAAAGAGTTGCATACTGAGAATTCAAAGTACAGTGAACAAAATGTTGCAGCAAGTTTAGCCCTTGGTTTTGTCTCATTCTTTAAACAGAAGTAAGTAGATAGGATATATGTTTCCCAATGTCTTTTTTTCCTCCAGGAGGAGCAAGTTCAGAGAAAAATTAGGAAGACTGAGATTTAAATCCAGCATAGATGGGGAAGTTGTATCTTGCTATTACAGTCTGTTTCTAGGATACAGTATTACTGCCTGCTTCATTGTGCCTTCAGAGTCTAACCATTAGATTGCAGTTTAAAAATAGTGAAAGATTTGTTTATATATTTTATAGTAAATTTTATTTTACCAATTGCAGATGAAAGCTCAAGAGGAAAATTTATCCAAGAAAGAGAAAAACACAGAAGATAAAGCAAAAGAAACAGGTAGTAATGTTTAAAAATGTCCCACATATACTTTTCATACATTGGCTCAGCCTAATAGAGTAAAATATCACAGCTTGGGTTAATGTGATACAATATAAATGCTTGTGTATACAGTTATTTTGCTCCTGTCTTTACATGATTTGTGATTAAGTGAGGAAGTCTTTAATTAACATAGTTTTCTTTTTATCTGAACTAGGAAGCTATGATTCTCAGCTTGGAACAAGTCCAAGAACATTAAAACAGCTTTAGGTCTTGTCTTGTTCCAAAGTTGGTAACCATAATTTATTCTGTGGATGAAATGGGAAAGTATGGTTAGTAGATACATCATGATTTTATTGCTGTTCATTGGAAGAGGTACCATGTAAGATGCACTTTTTTTCCAAAAAAAATACTCTCTGAAAATGGGGTGCATCTTATACACCAGCAAATACAGTATCGCTAAAAACATAAGGAAGGGAGGGGGAGTGAAAGGCGTTCTCCCCACCCAGGCAAAACAATAAGGGAAGGGTTAGTGGAAACCTTGATCTATAGGAACATAGATAGATGTTTCTGTAGTTTCTTCTTACCTTCCCCTCCTCTCCTGTGCACTTTGACTCTGCTGGGAGTTTCTGCCCAAGCAAACAGGAAGAGAGGGATGGTGGTGCATCACATTTTCATTCCCCTCCTCTCCCGTGCATTTTGACTGCCAAGAGTTTCTGCCCAAGCAAACAGGAAGAGAGGGGTGGTGGTACAACATGCTTTTCATTCCCCTCCTCTCCTGGTGCAGCACGCTTTTCCTTCCCCTCCTTTCCTGTGCATTTTGCTCACCAGAGAACTAAAAAAATTTTTCCTGAAAAATACCCCTTCAAAAGTGGGGTGCGTCTTATATGCTGGTGCGTCTAATACACCGGCAAATATGGTACCTTACTTTGACAACAGGCTGTTTGACATCTCTACTTATTCATAGAAGTATCCTGCCATTTTACCACCATATAGAAGGCAGTTTAATGGAGAATCTAGTAAAAATAAAGTAAACTGAATTTAACATTATGTATGCCTCCGTTCTAAACATTATTATTTGAAGGTAATTCCTTTTAGAATTCTTTTTAAAATGATTGCCAAATTACATTTGTACAGTATGTTCATCCATTAGATGATAACAGGGCTATTAAACTAAAGTGTATCATCTTAAGTGTTTTGTGGGCTTGCACATGGGACTTTTATTGTAAGAATACTCTGTAATTTACTAGAAGTGCACTCTGCTCACATCTTATTGATACCTATGGCAAAGCTTTCTTGTTAAAATTATTTCTGGGAAAATATCTGTTTGGAGATTAGAATTATTAGGAATGTGCTCATTCTTGAAATGAAACTTGATGCATATTTCATTTCCACACAAATTTATCTTGTATATGAAATCTTATAGATTTAATAAATAGTGAAACAGTTTATTTCATTACTGTGCTAGAAAAGATGGTTTTTAAAAATGCTTTTAAAATTAAAATTAATTATCCTTTATTACGCTTATCCTAAGCATCTTTAAACTGAACTAAGGCAATTAAACTAACATGAGGTTTAGCAAGTTAGTTTATACTCGTAGAATGCTTTAAATCCCATCTAATTACAAATGGGGTTTTTTTCCCTACAAATGAGTAGATAATCACTGATTTTTGAGATGTAATACAATCACTTGACTCGTTCAGTAATGTTGCTTCTTTAAACTAAGTGTGTGCTCTCACTTGTAGAACATCAGCTTTTGGAGCTGGAGCAACATCTAGCACAGACAGAGAAAATGCTAAATTCTTTATTAACTCAGTTAGATCCACTTTCCAGCTGGTGAGTAAACTAGGATAAATCATAACATTTTGCTTAAATATAATTTTGAATTCCTTAAGACATGCAGAAATTATGTTTATGTACTTGTGACCTGAACAGAAATGTCATGAGAATATCGGTTAATTTATGAATTGTTTGCCACTCGATATATTCTGCATGTAGTCTTTAGAAGAACAGTTTATTAGAACAGTTTTTACATTCTTCATGTTTCTTTCTCAGGTACTAAATATCGTACAGGTTTTACATGCCCCACAGGGCTAGGAGAGTAAATCAGATTTAAAGATACCAGCATTATTTAGTTAGTTACTGTATTGAGGCTACTCAAAGCAGCTGGAATATTTCTAGGTCTGGAATTATTCTTCACTATTGAAAAATAACATCACAGATATAAACACTTGGTTGAAAGTACATAACTGATATTGATTGCTAGGTTAATGGGAGAATAAAGGTTTGCTCATCATTGTTCTGTTCTAACGCATATATTGTGAAGTTCTGACTACCTTAGGGACAGTGAAACCGGGTTAGCATTCAGATTATTAAGGCAGCGGTATTAGCTCCTTCATGCTGACGAGTTTTGCTTTTTACTTTTAATTTGAATTCCCAAATCCCGGCAAAATGGACTTCCTGTTATTATCAAGAAATTACTGTAGCAATTTTTCTTGGCTGGCACACCTAAAGGGTGGTATTAGGCCCTTATAATTGCTGAGATGATAATGTAATTGAGTGTTTTCAGTCTGTGATGATTTCTGTTTGGGAACTCAAAATGTTTTTGAACCAAAACTCCCATCATCCCTTTCATTGGTGGTACTAGTTGGCTTGGATGGGAGTTGCTGTTCAGCAAGGTCACAATGTGCTCATCCCAGCTTTAAAACAAGGATGTGATTCAGAAGTAGCACTTAGCTACCTGGCAGAAGGAGTTTGACAAAAGAAGCCAACTTCTTAAATGGTGGTTTGAATTGTAGTTAAAACAACAGTTAATTTTAAAAATAGAAGCATTTCCTTTTCATTTTCACATCTGTGTTGGGGACAGAGTATGTGAGCCCAAAGCTCACCTACTGCTAAAACAAGGGTGGAGAAAGTGTGGTTTGAGCCCCCGAGGGCAATTTGTGTGTCAACTAAGGCCTCAATGCCTATTTTTTTTTTTTTTTAAAAAAAAGAAGTTTGGGGGGATTTTTTTTTCACTAAAATAAGTCCCACTGCCTCAAGAGGATATGGGGGAGGGCAATTCTGCCATGTCGTAGCTCACCCGGGCAATTGTATGCAGTAAGAAGAAGCCTTTCTGTTACCCTAAAACAGATCTTCCAGTTGCTTTCTGTTGAAAAAAGGCATCTCTTAGGCTTAAAATGGTTGAGTAGGGCAGGGAGGGGCATGGCATAATTATCTCCTAAGTCCCCTAAGGGGTATAGGGGGCATTTTGATGGAAAAAGTATAATTTTTGATTTCAGAGGTGGGGATCGCAGAGGGGAATAAAGCCATTAAGAACCTTTGGGGACTATTGCTGTCCCCAACTTCCAAAAATTGTCCACTCCTGCACTAAAACATTGTGCATTTGGATGTAATGATAACACATGAAGAATGGCATTCAATGTTAGTTATAAACATTAAATATATATATATGCGCGGTCATTCTCTTTAATTTTTTTTCTAAAAGTTTTATTTGGATGAAATACGTAAGATCAGTCTTCTTGCCGCCACTTGTTCAATTTCAAGTTTTTTTTCCCTTTCAGTATTAATGCCTTGGCTTCTGAACAGAAAGATGAAATTATGGTACAACTTGAGTCCATTAGAAAGTTGATGAAGGAAAGTGGATTGGATAAATCAGCAGTGAAACCTCAAGGTAGTTATCTGTTTGGCATTTCACAATTTGTCTGTAACAAAAATTCCTAGTTGATAACTTAGATCCCAAAAGCCGTTACTCTGCTTTTGATAGTCTTGACTTTGTGACATTTATTGGTACAGAGCAGTATACTTATTCAAACAGTTCCTTCTTGTTAAGTTACTAATTTTCTCAGTCCACACAGCTATTGTGCTTATATGGTGACCTTCATTTTAATAGAGGAAGATGAGGTATACGTTCATTCGCTTGTATATAGGAGCTAGTTTCCCCTGTATAATAAATAGAGATAATATTCCAGGTGGGGAAGAAGAGAGTTCTTATTGCTGCTTTCACTTGATTTGCATATGATCTGTAAACTTGTTTACTGCTGAAGAGCAAAAGGAGCCTGGCTTATGATTTAATTTGGAAATCAGAAAAACGGGCATTTTGTCAGAATGTTTTAATATAGTACATATTGCCTTATAATGAAGCATCTTACTCACATGTAATTTGATGATAGCAACTGTTTTAATTATTGTAAAGACATTAAACCCATCAGTAATTTTAAATTTCTTTGAAAATCAAGATATTAGCCATACATGCCATGAGAAGCTTGAAGATCTTATCCAGTCATTCAGTGAATCTCCTGAGACAGAGATGGCTGAGGGGAGTGATGAAAAATGTGAGCATGAAGTGCTGTTTGACGATACTGAGGAACACTGTGATGAAGAGGAGCATAAACACTGTGATCACAAGTTGTTATTTAATATAACGGAAGAACTAAAGATGGAAGCTGCTGAAGAAACCAATCAAGATATAGCAGAAATTGGATTAAGACGACGTATTAGAAATGAATGAAATAGATAGAGGTTGTAATGAATTATTGCACATCTTATCATGCACTTTTAAATGATCCTGTAGTAGGTTCACATTTACTGCAGTATGCTTTAAAATGAGATATTTATGAAACTTTTCTATTTATTCTATATAAAATTATTTCTGTATACATTATACTGAATGTCCTATATAGTATTTCACTACACTGTCAGAATTTATCATATTTTTACAATTATTAAAGCTGAGGAATGGCAACAAGGTTAGATGCTAGCACTGCATGTGCTGTGCATTACTCTCAATTTTAATAAAATAAAAAGTTGAAATGCAAAAAAATTAAGCATTTTTGTTTTCTCACAGTAAATAACTCCTGGCATTTTCCTATTGGACTAACTTGGAACAAACACCCAATGATACTCTGAACTGAAATTAGTTGGTTCTTGTGTTTACTGTTGCTTGGTGCAGACTTAATATACTTCATGTTTCTGTTGTTTTCTTCCTTTGATTTGAAACAGTGGAAATACTATGGAAGGCTATGGAAAAGTTTGCTTCCATTTTGCTAATTTGTATAAAAATGTTGTAGCAGTACTGAAAAACTGGTTGGATAATTATGTAAGTGCAGTCTGAGAGTTATGGAAGTTGGAGTCCACAGCTTGAAGGGCATCAGGTTAAAAATGGCTTCTCCAGTGAACAAAGATAGTAATTTACTTGTTGTGTCACATGTGTGGAGATATGAACTTAATTTAATTTCAAAATTTAAGGAGCAGGTTTAAATCAAAATAATATGCTCTTTAATTTGGATACTGTACTCCAGAGCCAGGGTGGTGTATTGATCTGAGTGTTGGATGATGACCCTGGAGACCAGGGTTTGATTCCAGGTCAGACATGGAAATGCACTGGGTGCCCTTGGGTGCATCACACCCTCTCAGCCTCAGAAAGCCCAGTGATAGTTTTGCCTTAGGGTTGCTATAAGTCCCCGTTTTCTCTCTATTCCACTGTTCCTGCAGGCTCAGTAAGAGATTCTGGAGGCAGGGGATGTGTACCTCGCCTGTTGCAGTCAAGCAAACAGATACCCTACCATCCTCTGAAGCAGACTTCCATTCTTTCTGGGCTCAAGCTTTAGCGCAGAGCTTTCCAAACTTTTCATGTTGGTGACACTTTTTTTTAGACATGCATCATTTTGTGACACAGTAATTCAGTTTTACTAGGAAACCGGAGGTTAAACTAACCCCTTATAAGAGATACAGACACATACATAAATTGTAATAACAAAATGTATGGGAACACAACATATCTCATGAAAACCTTTCATATATTTTTAAAAATGTGATTTATAAATAACGTTTCCAAGATTGTAGGCGACACACCTACACTAAAGGTGACGCACTAATGTGTCACAGCACACCATTTGGAAAGCCCTGCTTTGGGGCTCTGTTTACCGAAAATGTGCCGCTGAGAGCTTGGCCTCGAAAGTTGGTGTTTCTCCAGCTGTTCTATACCATCTTTCCAGTCCCAATGCTGCTAAAAAAAGAAGATCAGGTGGGCAGAGGGCGACGAGGAAAAGGGGCCTGGGTACTTGCAAAATACTTCATAGGAGTTTGTCGAAGGCTTTGCTAACCGAGGAATGCCTGCAATCCTCTGTAAAAACTCTTTCCCAGGGGCATGTGGATACTACGGTAACAACTCCCGGAGTGGCAGCAGCAGCCCCGGGCAGCTTCCCCGCGACTTAAGCACAACCCGCGAGTCCCAGAAAGCTCCTTCCTTCGCGACCCAAACACACCCGCACCACACAGCCGCCGTCACCAGGAAGCGCGGGCCAGGAAACGGAGGCGGCGGGGGAGCGCGCGGCGGGGGCGGCGCTGGGAGGCCGGACGACTGAGGTGAGCGATGGGGGGGGCTTCCCGCCTTCTCTCCCGAGAGGGTCTTAGAATCGTAAAGGCAGCGAGGGAGAGCGAAGGGGACCGGATGCTCTGGCTTGTTTACTGGGCACCTAGGCAACCAGGCGCGCGGGCCCCAGCGGCGCGAGGCGTGGGCGGGGCTCCCTTAGAAATTCCCCCCTCTCTTATAAGCGGGCGGAGGTGCTTCCTCTCCTCTACCTTTGCGCCCGGTCCGACGGGTATTTACCAAGCGAAAATAGGGGGAGCCTGGCCGAGAAAAGCAAGACGAAGGGAGGAGTATTTCCGAGTTTTGGACGGAGCGCCTTTTCTTCACAGACACACCTTTTTCTTCTTCAACAGGGACGGACGTATGTAAGACAGCCGACGTCTTAACGGACGAAAGTCAGAGGTGTGTGTTTGTCTTGCTGCGACCGCGGGGTGCTTAGTGGTGCTTTCCAGAATAACTGAAACTGGAGGGGGGGGGATGGGGGAAGCAGCTTTGGGTATTACCGCTAGAGGGCGTTCGGGGAAGAAACGCACCTCTGCCAACGCTGCTGCTAATGCAAGAATAATAACACAAATAACATACGTAGAAGTTTTTCCTTTACTTTGCTCCTCAGCCAGAAAGACTCCTAGGCCGTTTCCGGGCTACACTCTTATAGGCTATTTCTGCACTAGACTGTTACAGTGCTATTACTCCACGTGCAACATCCAGTGGGATTTGTAGGATGTTGCAAGGGGAATAATGGTGCTATAACCGTCTAGTGTGGAAATAGCCATAGTGCTGTTATTCCGCTTTAAACATCCTGTGAAATCCTGGGGTTTGCAGTTTGCCACCTCCCTAAACTGCAAATCCCAGGATTCCATAGAATGTTGAAAGTGGAACAATAGCGCTATAAGAGCGTAGTGCGGAACTGTCCCTAGAGCTTTTTGCACCGAAATAAACAGATAAGTAATAAAATCAGTAGCGGTAAGGATTGTTCGTACCCTCAGGCGCAACTGTGTGTCGACTCCAAAGTCAGTTCTGGTGCACCCCCTACCGTATTTGGTTCTCTTACTTGGAAATAGATCTCTTACATGGGATATATCTTGGCATACACTTGGTTCCACGCAAGAGTGATTTTTCCAGTAAGTGAGGCTGCAAAAAGCTCTCTGCTTGCTTTCCCTGTCCCTGCAGTTTAATTAAGGTCCCTCTTGCCTGCACACTGCATGAGCGGAGGTGGGCATACAGCACTTTCCCCCAGAAATAGCCAATAATTCACGGTCCCCGAAGGACTCAATTTATTGTGTTCTTTTGTTTAAATTCAGGGCCTTGGAAAGAACAGGAACAGTGTAAAGGAGTAACAGTACTGACATTTGCATTACAGAATTAAGTCAATGTAAAAATAATTTCTGTGACATAATACTGGCAAAAATGTTTTAGCGTAATTTCGAAATTTCTGTTAGAAAGGTCCAAAGCAAAAAGAGAAGCAGCAATCATATGAATGATTAGAAACAGTAAAATATGCTGCTGGCTGGGGATGTTGAAAGTCGCTGTCTGACACGTCTGGAGGGCAGCAGGCTGGATAAGGCTCCTGCAGTTATTTCTCATCCCAGCAGCAGCTTTAGTGTTAATGAATGCTGAGCTAAAAGCAAAGGTGGGGAATCTTGTGGCTGTCCTGAGGTTGTTGGACTGCAACCCCCATCAGCCTTTACCAGCATAACTAAAGAGAAATCCAGTAATAGCAGGAGGATTTCCTAATTTCCAGTCCAAAATTAGACCCATCTAGAGTAGAACGTTTATGAATTAGATTTGTTGGGTTACATTAATTTCTGTGTATTTTAATAGGTGTACAGCGGATGGGATTAACGAGGGATTTAGCCAGTTGTCTTTGTTTCTTACTGTTGGGATGTTTTCTGGCATCCTTACTAATGGTAGGCCTCGTCTCTATAGCAACCGGCCTGAGGCCCAAGAGCTCTCTGGCTGAGAATTCTAAAGCCCCCTCCCCTAAATTGCCAACCCGAGGATTCCGTGGAATCTTCTCAGGCAGCCAATCGTATGAGGTCTTTTCGCCTGACACAGCCAGTCATATGAGGTCTTCTTTGCCTGACATGGACAAACTTTGACTTTTATATATTAGATTACAACTTGCTGTGTTTAGTTGGAGCTGGTTTTTAATCGTATTGTGGTTTGCCTTGGGTCCCAGCGGGGAAGAGAAGCAGGGTTTTGTTTTGTTTTGTGTGCGTTCAGGTCATTTCTGATTTAATGGTGACCCTAAGGCAAAAACCATCATGGGTTTTCTTGGCAAAATTTGTTCAGAGTGGATACTACTACCTTCCTCTGAGGCTGAGAGAGTGACTTGACCAAGATCACCTAATGGGTTTCTGTTGACTAGTGGACATTTGAAACCAGGTATCCGATTTCAGCACCACTGCTCTTAGAGAGGCAGGGCAATAAATAAATAAATAAATAAATAGTTTATTTTTATGGGAAAACAAGAAATCTGTTTCACTGTAAGACTTGCCTTTGAAACACCATGGCAGGCTTCTAGTGAAGACTGGAAAATGACATTTATTAAAGCTGATAGGTACTATCATTTTACACCATAAATTGTGGCCCATGATAACTACATTTAATATTTTTAGACAGAATTACAATTCAGGGGAAAATATAATTGCTAAGAAACTTATTGTCTTGCTAAAATCCTTTCAAAAATATTCTCCCTCGTCCATGAGGATTATCTTTATTTATTTTGCTTTTTGTTTTACACTTTTTAAAAAAGTTGATAGCAATTCAAATGGATTTGGAGATTAAAGGAGTTGCTGCATCTCCAAGGCAGGCACCACTATCCTCAAGGAAAAGCAAACTTGCTCAAGTAAGTTTAAATTAATGATTATTAATAATATGCAAACATGAAGTTATTTTGCTTTTAAAATATTGTAAATTAATGTAACCAGTCCCCATATCTCAGACAGTTGTGTAAACATGAGAAAATAGGAATATATTGTATAGATTAATAAGAACAAAATTTGAGATGTTATTGTGTGCCTTCGAGTCATTTGTTCACATTTCCAACAACCCTAAGGCAGATCTATCACAGAGTTTTCTTGGCAAGATTTGTTCAGAGGGGACCTGCCTACGTCTTTCTCTGTCCATTTCCACACTAGACTGTTATAGTGCTATTATTCCACTTTCAACATCCTATGGAATCCTGGAGTTTGCAGTTTACGGTGGGCTCCTTAAGCTACAAACCCCAGGATTCCATAGGATGTTGAAAATGAAATAATAGTGCTATAACAGTCTAGTGTGGAAATGGCTTCTGAGGCTGAGAGAGAGTGATTTGCCCAAGGTCATCCAGTGCGTTTCCATGGTCAAGTGGATACTTGATCCCTGGTCTCCAGAGTTGTAGTCCAGTGCTCCAACCATTACACCATGCTGGCTCTTAGACCTAAAAATTTGTGAATGTCAAGGTTAGAGACCCAGGCAGCGAGCCAGCCCGGAGAAGGGAGTAGGAGAGATAACAGAGTCCCGCCGGGAGGAGTCAAAGCAAGCAGTTACTCATAGGCAGTCCGTTTACCTAAGCCAGAGCAACAAGCGAAAGCCATAGTCAGAGTCCAAAATCCAGGGGTCAGGAGCCAAGAGATCAATCCAAGGTATCAGGAGCCAGCTGCTGGAAGCAAGGAACAGGCAAGGGAAGGGCTTATAGAGAGTTTGCCACAAGCAAAGGAAAGCTTCCAGGCAGGCAGTTATATAGCCCAAGGCACAGGTGTGGCCACTCACCGCTTCTTGAACTTAATCAAGGAAGCCTCCCTTTGCTCAGCTCTCTTCAGTCTCCGCCTTGTTTGTGGGCTGATTGACACAGGCTCCAAAGCATCCTCAGAATCACAGCTGGATCCCTGTTGCTCTAAAGGAGCAGGCAGAGGAACATCCAAGCCTGCTTGGTCCACGGCAGCAGGGGGCGCTCTTGAGCTGCAGGACTCATCTCCAGCCAGAGCAACAGGGACCAACAGCTGCTGCTTGTCATCAGCAGCTTTGACGGGGGCTTCAGTTATCACACTGAACAGAAAAAAAATGTGAATCCATTGTTATAGGAAAAAAGATAGTACAGTCCTCCCTCCACATTCTTGGGTTTCAGCTTTGCAAACTTGATTATTTGCTTGCTTGCCACCCCCCATTCTTCCCCTCCCATTCCCCTGCCTTTTGTCTGGGCGCATGACTTCCTTCCTTTGACCTGAGCAAAAGGCAAGTGAATGGCAGGGGGAAGCCGCGCCTGCGTAGAAGGGGCACACATGCCTTCTCCAGTTGTGTTGCTATCCTTTCTATTCGCTTGCTTATCACACAGGTGCCTGGAAGGTAGTGCACCTAGGCAATACGCAAATGAAGGAGGGAAGACACTCACACATGCCTTCTGGCTTCCCCCTCCCATTTGCTTGTCTATTGCCTGGGCGTCTCAAAGGAAAGCAGCACACACAAGCATAACGCAAGAGAATGGGGGTGGGGGAGCCCTGGAAGGGAATGGGAGGGGGAGTTATTTGCTTTTTAAAAAAACTTTTGCAAGGATTTTGTGCTCCAACCCTCAAAAGTTGAGGGGCCACTGTAGCTCATTGTTAATAGATGACAGAGATACCGTCTTATTCTTTGATAATTCAGGGAATTTAACCTTCTGTAATACATGAAATGGCTTATTAAAACTCTTTGCTGTTTTCAAAATTGCTTCTTTGTTTTTTGAATCCCCTTTGAGATTCCCTTGTTTAAAAGATATCTTGACTTAATTTGATTTTTATTCAAAGGCTTTGCAAACCTTATCTAAGGTTTAGAATTTGAAAGATATAGAAAAATTTGGGGTATGAGTTAGCTATGTGTTCTTTTCTAGGACTGGAGGCCACAAAGGAAAACAAGTCATGGTCCTCGACCACCAGAGTAAGTCTGTTTTTACATTAAAAAAAAAAATAGAAATTTTTAAAAAAATGTTCAAATACCAAAAGAGGAGGGATGGGAATCAAGAACCGCTATTCTAAAAAGTCAAGGAGATACAAGCCAAGGACAAGAAAGGAATATTAGTCTAAGAAATCTTAGCATGTGTCCAGCATCTGTTGCTAGCATGCCAGAACAGTTTTCATCCATGTATCTGTGTCTGTGTGTACGTGTATTCAAGTTGTTTGTTGACTTATGGTGACCCCATGAGATTCATGCGATTTTCTTAGGCAAGGGATATTCAGAGATGGTTTGCTTATAGCGTCCAGTTTCCTTTCTTAACTTCTAAGATCAGTTAGGATCTGGTGTTTTTGGGGTATTCAGGCCTTCCCTTTTTCACCTTTACTAGTGTAATAACACTGTGAAATTATGTTAAAAACCATTTAAATGCCACATTTGTACACTCCAGATTCAGCAGGATATTTTGTAGGTATGTAATGAAATGGGAAAAAAGTTATGTGTGATAGCGGGTAGTGGATTATGGGCTGCCTGCACAGACATGCCCACGTAAATACACATGCACACACAACAAAGAAACATGTACACACATTAAGAATGTGCAAATGGACTAAGTACTATCGATAAAGAAGGAACTGTGACCAAAAATACAAAGGGAGACATTGGTGGGAATCATATTGAAGTCCTAGGTGTGCACAAGTTCCTGTAGAAAAGCAGTTGGACAAATTTGTCTGATGCACAATGTACACGTTTAGTTCAATGATGTAGAAGCAGAGTTGTCCATACAGATGTGGCTTTTTGGACTGTGCATACGCTTCTGCCTGTGCTGAAACTGGCAGTAATAATCCTCTAGTTAAGCATTGTAATGTGCTGCATTGCCACTTCGTACAATATTTGCATAAACAACACACAACTCCATGTGTGATGATTTATGCTGTGCAGCCTGGACATAGGATCTTGGCCATATGCTGCTACTTCCTTTCTTCGTGTGTCAGGACAAGGGAGTAAACTCCCCTTCCTGTCCACTGACATAAGGATCTTATATTCAGTGATTGGTGTGGAGAATAACTCACCTCAGTGTCAGTTACGTGGGGAGTGAAGGAGCTGTACAATATTAATAGGGAGTGCAGTACTTGTGGATCACTGCATCACCCTCTTCTTTTGACTTAGATCCTGCATAACCTAACCCCCACCCTCAGCTTTTTTGGTCAAACTGAACCCAGCATGCTTATGACAAAAAGGAAGTTGCAGGGGAGTTTTTCCCCACATGGTTGCTCTTCTGTCATAATTAAACTAAATACAACTTGCAGTAAATTTTGATTTGGCCATTTGTGTGTGTGTGTGTGTATGACACACATACACAGAGTGAGCGGGAGAGAGAGAGGCAACAGAGAGAAATTTGGTGCTAATGGAAGTGCTAACACCTGTGTGGGCCTTTATTGAAGGTCTCCACTGGCTGTGGGTTCTTCATATTTAGTCAAGAAAGCCACAGCCCTGAGTCTGACTGACCTGAGCGGGGGTGTTAATAACAGGGTAGCTTGCAGGCCTCTCTTTCATAGGGTCACCATAAGTCAAAGCTGACTTGATGGCAATTAGCAACAGCTGTTTTTTTCTTAATGCTGATGTTAGATTTTTCATCTGCTTGGATCCAGAGTACCCCCTTTTGTACTGGAAGGATTTCTTTCTTTTGTTCAAGGTCTAATGATCTAGTGAAGGCTCTTCATTATAGAAAGTAGAAGAAGGACAAATTACATTGATTTCCCATACAGATTCCTTAAATATTCTTCTGCCCTTTAAGAATTGTGGGCCAGTATTTGTAGAGCAGATTTGAGCCACAGAGTACACACCTGTGAGTCAGAGTTTATGTGAGCAGAGTTGTGTGGACAGCATCTCTGAATCCAATCCACTGAAAATAACAATGGATAAATACTGAACTTTTCTTATATAGCTCCTCAAAGACAAGCACATATTATCCTTAACCAAATTTTACGAATTTGTTAACTTAGCTCAACCTCATTTTCAACAACTATCATAAAATTGTCAGTCTTAATTTTGTTCAGACACATTATAAAATGTGTTCACATTTTTAGAAGAAGTCTTAATAGATTTGCTTTTCAACACTGTTTCGATCTTGAATAAGGATAAAGAGCTTTTTCATATAGATGCAGAGGAAACAACAGCTGGGTGCTAGGAATGTGAAAGGACTCACTGGGAGACATGAAGATCTTTGAAATTATGTGCCAGAGGATTTATGAGGAATGTGAGAGTGGAAAGCTCTAGATACGGTTGCTAATAAGGAATTGCTAACAGTGGATAAAACATCAGTAACCTTTGGCCCAAGAAGGGAGGAGCACTTCATTCTGCACTGAATAAGTGCAGCCCCCTTTGTTTGGGCCAAAGACTGCTGGTAGGAAATAACTAATACTTGTGTGGATGTAAATAATGCTCAGTGGCAGAAAAGCCTTGCTGAAGAGTGTTTCTTTCTTGAAAACATTGAAACTGGCTGGCAATTTTACAGTTGACTTCACTGAAAACTAGATTAAACTAAATGCTACAGACTAAGAAAAGACTGAGCTTCTAAATCTGCAGAAGAGAAGGTTAAGAGGGAACATAATAGCTATGTTTAAATATTTGAAGGGGTGCCATGTAGAGGAAGGAGAGGGCTTGTTTTCTGCTGCTTCAGAGACCAGAACAAGGAGCAATGGATTCAAGCTGCAGGAAAGGAGATTCCACCTGAACCTCAGGAAGAACTTCCTGACGGTCAGGGCTGTCCGGCAGTGGAATATGCTGCCTCGGAGTGTGGCGGAATCTCCTTCTTTGGAGGTTTTTAAGCAGAGGCTGGATGGCCATCTATCGGGAGTGCTTTGAGGGTGTTCCTGCATGGCAGGGGGTTGGACTGGATGGCCCGTGTGGTCTCTTCCAACTCTACATTTCTGTGATTCTGTGATTCTGTGGTCCCAAATATGCATATGCACATATAATTTTGATAAAAGTGGGAGGTCAGGGTATTTACCATTTTCATTAGGATTAGTTTTCTGTTTCAAAGAGATTACTGAAAGGTATGCATGGTTATAAGAAGCCTATTTGTGATCAATTTATTGAGAAATTTTTAAGTATTGTGTCTCCGGTGGAGAGTGAAAAAGAATTAATTCGTATTGGATTGAGCAGTTCTCAGGTGGGAACCAAAAAAATACCTTCTGTATACTTGCCAGTGATTCCAGGATTCTTTTCAATTATGGATGAAAGTAATTTTAAATTCCTTTTCTCCTGCTTTCTGAAGCTAAAAGGGGTTGGTAGGAATGTTTGTGTTGATGAGGGTTAGGCCATTGTGAAAAACAATAAACCTTATTGATGGGAACACATCTGGCAGTCCCTGGAACTCAAGAAGAGTTTGAAACCTTGCTACATTTCATGATCTCTAATTTTTCTGCAGAGTTCCATGCCTTGACTTGGGAAGGCTGGGAGACTCAGAGGATGAGGTAACAAATATTAGTTATTTTCTGAAAATGATTATCAACCACCCAAATGTGATAATTGCCAGAATATAAACAGTAGGAGAAAGATTGCACTGAATATCCACATCTCATTCTGCGACCTGATTGGCATCTGCTAGCTGTGATTCATTTGTCAGCTCACAAATTCTTCTGAATTGGAGAGTGTTCTTCTAGTGCAGAGGTGGATAACCCTGCATGCTTCAAGCATCTCTCAAGACTATTTATGTGCCCCTTCCAGGCTCCTAATTTTTTTTTTTAAAAAAAATTCCCCTCCTTGGGCCATTTGAGGTCCAGAAGAGGATTTTTTTTCTGACAGGAATTGATCCAAGGCCTTATTTCCAACAACTAAAAGAAAAGGTTGGGAAAAAAGTCTCACCTGGTTCTAAATTTACCCAGAGAAGTAAAAAATGTGGTGATGCCTTCATATCCCACTGTGGGAATTGGTTTCTTAAACAAACAAGCAAAGAAATAAAACTGGGGTCGTGTTTCTTTTAGGGAGTCAGTGCAGTTTTTATCCAACAGCAGTTACCCATCCTTGTTTGAATATGTTAATAAATATGCCAGATGATTATTTCAGGATTGAAAAATGCTCATATTATAAGGATTAACTTTTTGTAAAATTGTTTTAGATTTTGCATTTTAGTTTTTCATTTTAGATAAGACATTAGATAGAAAATCTTTATAATAGTAGATTGCAATTGCAAATTCTGAAAGAAGATCAATTGCCAACAATGATAACTTGAATATATAAAAACTGCAATATTACTTCCAATATATACTTTGATTTTAAATGCTTGCAAAATTAGGAAGATTAATTCGGGTTAACATTTTCAGAGAAAATGGGATCCACTTATTACATATTGGAATGAGCCTCTTCCATGTGAAAATGTTTACGATGACATGCTGGCTCTAGTTTAAGAAAGACCTTTAAATGGACTTAACAATTTTTGTGAAGGTGAACATAGTAACAGCTTATTCCAAAAGTGTCTTCCACTTGCTCAACATCATTTTCACTGTTATTGGGAGGGGGATCCCAAATTTTCACTCATTTCTTCTTCCCTCTATAGCTTCCTATGCAACATTTTATTGTATTCTAGAGATTTTATACCCCGCAGATTTTTGGAGAAAGTAGGGAGTTGAAAAGACAGAAGTGCTGCTGTGAGAAGGCAGATGGAAAAGAACTGCTGTATGAAGGAAATTAGGATTCCATTGTTTTTTCCACTTCCTTTATTATTCTTTGCTTTTTGTTTTTAGAAATGTGTAGTTAAACCAATTCATTTATATATGAGAACTTTCTTTACCTGGTCATGTACATTTTATTCTCATTGTAAATTTTATCCTTTTTTATTAATGGTTGTAGTAGGTTGATGTGAAAGTACATATATGTGTGTTTTTGTTCTCTGTGATGAGAGAATCTTCCCTTTGTGGGATTAATCCCATCACTGCCTAGGTAAGGCAAAAGATCACATGACCAAAAATCTTTAAGCAGTATATATTCCTAGCTGTTCCCCAAGTTATTTTCCTTGCCTTAGGTTGTTATATTGTTTCATTGCTTTTCCTTCTTTTGGATATTCTGTTTCTACCTTCTGAATCTGTATCTTTCTGGCTTGGTATTTTTTTTTTCTTGTCTTTTCCTTTCCTTATTTTTTTTTTAAGAACCATATTCCTGCTTTGACAAGCTTCAGTTTTGCCAGCTTAGCCTAAGCAATTATCAATCTAGCAATTCACAGCAGTTTCTCTATTCACATCTGTGCCCGCGCCTCTATTTAATGAGAAATCTCTTGTCAAAAAGTTCATCTTAGCATTGGTCAGTGGGTTGTGACACAGAGATAAGCCTGGTCCTAAAGCTAGATCTCCCAATAAAAGACCCAGAATTGCTTGTCCTCTATCAATTTCTCACCATAAAGAAGATTAATTTTCCAGTACCACCACTCATATACTCCTATAGAGAAGGCTAAAGGATAGTAAGGGCAGTCACATATGAACATAATCTTTTCACGTTTCTCAGAATTCTTCAGTTGAGGATGTACAGATCTCCCCAGGGCCATGGTGACACTGTGGCACTGTAAAGGAGAGAATGATTTAGAACTGATATCCCCACTTTTCACTTTGGAGAATGACTACTGTGATGGGGAGGAGGGGGAAGTGGTGCAACCTGGCACATTATTCAAGAGCGCTTCACCAAAGGAATATTTGGCCAGTATTGATTTGACTGAAGCTTAATCTTCATAATACTGTACAGTGTGCCCTCCTTATATACAGGGGTACCATTCCAGGAGTCCCTGTGAATGGTGATATTTGCACATGCTGAGGTCTTACTATTTTCAATAGCAGTATATGCATGGATGTTTCAATGCATATACACACACATCAGTGCTATTTTATGTATAGGATACAATATAGTCATGGTGCTTAAGTTTACACATCAGTAGACTGAGAGTGAGGAGGGCACAGTGTATATCCAGATCTTCAAAAGCTCTTTCCCTGGTGTAGCTTCTGCCACCAAAGTATTTACCCTGTTGATACTTTCGTTACTAGCCTTTAAGACTGCAGAGTCATCCGTGCTTTTGTGTACGTCAGCAATCTCAAAAATCACCAACTTTGTCCAAAGAAAAGTTATACATCCAGTTTAATTAGGACCACGGGATCCTAATTAAACTGAAAAAGTCCTATCTCAATCCAGATGGTTAGAGTACCTTTATAGATACTCAAAATGACAAATCTCTCTGTATCTGGAGAGAGTTTATAATTTGGTATTAAGAGTTAACCATATTTGGGTGCAACAAGACTGTAGATCTGATTTATTTGGGTGGCTAATGATTTTATGTCTGCGTATAGCCCCATGTTCCATTTTCCCCTCCATCAAGATCTTTTGCTTCCTTTCCAGAGACAGATTGGTGCCTGCCAACATACCAAAGTTAAGGTGACATGAAAAGCTGGGTTCTTTCTGTCATTGTGCACAAATCCTTGCAATCTCTGCATGGATGCCTGTTGTCCGCTAGGTTGGAGGAAGGGGCACTGACAAGATGAAATTGATCAGGACTTTTATAGAAGAACTCAGTAAAGCATAAATTGGAAATCTGAGAATGATTCATCTGACCTTTCCTACACTTTCATCTGCTTCTCCTGCACCAACATATCCCAGTTTATACAGACATCATGGTAAAAAAGTCTCATATGAACAAGGGGGGGGATATCTCACTTCCAGCTTCTTCACAGAGAGTCAGCTTTTCTCTTGTCATGGGCATTGAGGCATACTTCGTCCTAGTCAACTCACCACATCAGGGGAGACCTGAACAAAGTAGATTTTTCTCAGCAGGAAAACCTTGGATCCAAGAGGGTGGAGTTGCAAAATTGATTCAGAAGACTTCAAATAAATCTGTTTGGCTCAAGTGTTAAAAAAATGCACAAGTTCTTCACAAAGCTCTGCTTCTAGAGAAGTTGTCACTGTGGCTCTGTGTTGCCTTCCAATACATACCATGGTTTTCAGTGGCTGTACATCTTGCAATAAAAAGTCTGTGGTTCCTACCATGCATTCCTCATCTCCTATCCCCGGGCCCAGTCATACATCTAGACTATGACTGCCTGCATCTAGCTGTTGCTGGCAAGGCAGGATTGAAAAAACAGAGGGGAAGGGAGTCAACACATTCAACAAAAGAAAAAGAGTCTTGTGGCTCCTGCCTCTGGAATTGGCATGAGGTGATATAACTCAAGGCTTTGTGGATTGTTCACCCAGGAATGACTTCACAGTGAGTACCAGCCCCTCACTCTGAAGAGGTTGTTAACACTCTGCTTTCTTCTAAGTCTTCTTCCAGTGTTAGGGTACTGGACTACCTGGAAGACATTCCCTGGTGCTGGAAGAAAGCTGTGGACTATAAGAAGGCAGATTTTAAAGAGGTGTTTCAGTTTCTTCAAGCATGTTTAGACATAAACTCACAGTCAAACACTCTTAACAGACAAACCACGGTATTTTCCTCCATTTTATTGGCCTTAGTCTTCTGGAGGAGCATAATATTTGAACGTGGAATCTACATGGAATCTGCTATACTTAAGGCTTTCCTGTGAAAGTTCATTCTTACCTGCACTGAAGCAGCGTCATGCTTGTTCAGGCACTCTTAATATTCTTGTATTTTTAAAATCAAATTCATGCCACTCCTTTCTTCCTTTCTGCCATTCTGTTAATGAGAGTCTCCATTTGCCATGTTCCTCAGCTTGGCTATATAAAGTAGGGGAGGAAGTAGGGATAGATATTCTTTAAAGAAGATTTTTGGTCAGATGTTCCTTGGCTTGCTTGGGAAATAATAGAAGTGAACCCCATGGATGTCTCCTCCACAGACAAGAGTGGTCATTTAAGTACACAGCGTATTGATCTGATAGTGCTAACAAGTAGCCTTCTGATTTAGTAGTCTTTGATTTCCCATTGAGAAGGTGTTAATAAAGTGTTAAATTCAGAGGTATTTGGAATTCAGAAAGAATGATTCTTGTTGGTTCTAACTGCACAAGGGAATATGTAACAAAATGTAAGGGATTTAGGCCAACTGCAGTGGTGTTAGAAAAAAAATCTTTTATGATACATTTTTACTGCTTCTGTAGACTAGTCATATTCTGAATACTTCTAAGATATTTTATGTATTTTTCTGTGTGTTTCAACAACGAACATGCTAATATAATTCTTGTATTCAGTCTGGTACATGTTATGCATTTCTGTTGTTTCTGCTCTCAGTTGTAACCTGGGTGAGCTTAAGTCAAAGCTAATTTCATTTCAGAATATATTCTCAATTATCATCAATTATTATTTTTATCACATCTGATAAAAATAATATGATCGTGTATGATTGTGTATAATATCATCGTATATGATACATATCTGATCGTGTATTTGTGTTTGATGTATGGAAATATTCCTGTCACTAAAAAATGATACAGATGGCTAGCAGGTTTGAGATGAAAGAAATTGTTCTTGGATAGTTTGCACATTTACATTAGCTCTCTGTGGCCCTTCTGTTTTCAGCATAAGAGTGCTGTGCACCTTCTTGAATTCTTAAAAAAATGATACTCTTCTATAATCTAACAGAACATAATGTATTGAAATATATAACCCAAGAATCTTCTGCCTTATTTTAGGATGGAGATACCTACACGCCATATAGAGTTGGGCATCCTCATTCAGGTCCTCTACACTCAGCTTCAACTATTAGCTGGGGTACTCCATTACAGAGTCCTTATGCACAGTATTATACTGTTCAACAGGTAAGTAGATATACAGTCTGTCTTCCACATTTGTAGTTTTAACATGTGTGGAATTGATTATTCATGGATTGTTTGCTGCTGCCTCTGCTGCTGTTCTGTGCCATTTTAAATAGGGATGTATAAGTCTCACCTCCTGTTTGCATCTCCCTGCAAGCCGCATCAGCTTCCCACTTCTGCCTTTCAAAGGAACCCCGCTGCCTTATAGGCAGAATCGGGTGGCTGGCACTTGCCTCACCATGGGTTCAAATGTATCATCCTTTTTTGTGTGTGTTATATGTGGGGGGGGGGGGGGCTATAGATATTAATGGTTTTTCTACTTTCACAGGGGTCCTGCATCTCTAACCCCTTGAATGTGGAAGGATGACTGTACAGTCCTCCCCCTACATTCGTGGGTTTTACTTTCATGAATTAGATTATTCGCAAGATGTCCTCTTGCCTCCCCCCATTCTCTCCCTCCCATTCCCTGGCCTTTTGCCCAGGCACAGGTACAGGGAAGATCTTCACTCCCCTGCACTCTCTCACCCGTCATCCACCTGGGTGCACCGGCAGCAACAGGCAGGAGGGTGCAGGGAGGGAAGATCATTCCTTCCTTGCACTCCCTTGCCTGCCACCCACATGGGTGTGCCGGCAGCGGCCAGCTGGAGGTTGCAGGGAGGAAGGTCTCTTCCCTGCACTCTCCTGCCCATCACCTGAGCAGACGTGCTGGCAGGCAGGTGCAAAGAGGAAGGTCTGATTCTTCAGGGGAGTTATTTGTGACTTTTTTGACATTTGTGAGGGTTCTGTGCCCCTAATCCTCACAAATGTAGAAAGCCTACTGTATTTAGGAAACAAATACTGCATCAAATTATTATGTTCATGGATAAAATTGGGGGAAGATTGTATCAATCAATTACCTACTAACTTGCTGTTGTTCAAAGGTATGCTTATTTTTGGATATTCTCAGAAGAATCCAAACATTATGAAGTATTTTTTTTGTTTGTGATACCATAATTAGTTTAATTTGAAATAATGGTAACTGCACTTCCATTGTCTACATTTGTCAAAATAACTGAAATATTTTGCAAGAGTAACTGTGAGTTTGATTGTTAAAGAAAGTATGTAATATTCTAAACGTTGTGTTCTTGTCATTATTCCATGTGCATCTGCATTCTAAACACACCGGCTTGATTGATTATGCAGCTATGTTAGGACAGAAGTTTGATTGTAATGACCTAATTACCTTATGTGGTCTTAATTAACATTTTCATTCATATCTACTTCCCCCTCCAAATGTGATTATAATAATTATAGAGTGTGAGTGTAGAGTGCTGTGACTTTTGTTAACAGATTGCTGAAGCGTAAAGGCTTAGGAGACCTGGTTGACCTGAGATGTAGAATCTTTAGATTGCTCAGAAAGAAAGAAATGTTTAAGTAATGTGGCTAGATTAACAAGGACTTTGATAAGTAATGATGGCTATGACTTCTTGTAAGCAAAGGAACATTATTAGATCTGGATGTTCTTGATATTAGGAATAGTGTGAAAAAGATCCTGTCCTTAAGATTGCTGTAAAGAAAATAGGCACCTTTAATCAGTAAAAACTTACTGGAAGCTGAGCAGAGGCAGCTGATAATACATTGCCATTGGTTGAATGCAAATGTCATTAGCCACATCACCGGGAGTGATTTCAAAGTAAGATATAAAAGATGTGGAAAATCTGCAGTTTGGGGGAGATCAATGACAGTAGCAATAGAACGTATACAGAGGGCAGCCGTGTCTGATTAGAATCTCCTCCCTCACTTACCTGTGTGGCTGGCCCCAGAATACAAAATGAATGTGTGAGTATGCATGGTTTGGAATTAAATTATAAAACAGCATTTCCTATATCTGTTATAATAAAGGTGTACTTATAATATAAGTATGACTGGTTTCTGAAGTCTTATTCTTTTTGCAGCCTTAAGATTCCATGGACCTGGAGTTGGTCTCATCACCCAACTCAGGACTGGATCAATAATATGACATTAGCGTGCCTACTCAGAATACGATTCCCTGTACCCATTTGTAGAGGAAGAATGAGTCCTGTTCATGGTTTGACTTCCATGTGCCATAAACAGAATTATATGTATGGTGGTGTATAACATCCAATATGTGAAAATCCCATTTATTTCTGTGGAATATTCAACTGGAACATCATAATCTAAATGGTCTAGAGTTGCCCCTCTCCTGCACATAAATTGTCTGATTGTGGCAGCAACGTTTATATAATAGGGTGCTTGTGTATATGTGTGATTCTGAACTATGATCATTAATGTTAGGATTGATGTTTTAAGCTGCAGTCTTATAATGCTCATCTGAAGATATGTTTCATTGAATTCAGTGGGGCTCACTACTGAGTACAAATCTATAGGATTATGATTGTAGATTTACAGGTGTTTTTCTGTTAATAGGATGTTGTTTTCAAGCCAAAGTTCAGATCTAATTTCAATGAAATATAATTTCTTCATTATAACAACTTGGCTAATTTTCCTCAGTCAGTTACCCCTGAAATTAATTTCTTTTTTCACACTATACTAACTAGATTAAATAATGGTTGAGATCCTAGATCGGGAGATGTATTGCCACATGTAATTATAATGTTTTCCATCAAATCCCTTAACCCACCTTTCTCCTACTGCAGTCCCTCTCCCCAGTGTGACCCTTTCCTGTCTGGTGGAGAACAGCAGAGAAGCAGAGCGGCAATTATCCGCAGGAACCTCCAGAGAACCCCTGAAAGATGATGGAGGATGCCGTTTGCTGTGTGTCAAGCTATAGGAAAATAACTGAATAATTCTTTGCCACTCCTCCTCTCTGCCAGCCAGGAAAAGACTGTATTGGGAGGGGGCTGTAGCAGAGAAGACGAGTGTTTTTTGAGGGTTTGGGTCATTCTGTTGTTGATGCAGAATTCCAGTATCCACAACCACTCAGAAAGGAGTTACAATGACTAACAAGATGTCAGTCAATATTTTTTTAAAAAGAGAGACTTAAATATGATTATATGAAATAGTCTGTCTATTTTATTAAATGTTTGTCTATTTCTGTTGTCTAGACAGCCAGAAGACCTGATCTGAAGAAATCTGAGGTACGTTTGTTGTAGAAGAACATTTTTCCTGTATCAAATTGAATGGTTTTTGTACTGAAAAATAGTGAAATCACAGATATTTTTACTATTGCTGATGTGACTTCCAATGAGCTGGTTTAGCAGATGCTGTTTACTGCAACTCTGTAGTGAGGAGTAGTTTCATGGTAAAGTACTAAGGGGGTATAAATAAAGGGGAAGTATAGGATTATCCATTCAGGTCTGGAAATTCCTTTGCATGTATTGTATGCATCTTCCCCTTGCCATGAAATGCAGCTGGTTATATGAATCTGATGGTCTTATGCTGGCAACCTACTTTCTTAAAACAAGAAACTTCAATTAACTTTAGAAGTCATTAAAGTAAAGAAACCTTCTGATTAAAATGGATCAGAAGAGCCTCTTACAGCTGTACTCTCCCTGCAGTTGAAAGCTGAGTAAGTCTCTTTGTCCTATAAGATGGGACAATTGAGTTTAAAAATTTAAAAATTGGGGTTGATGTTTCACAAAGAGAAGAACTAAAAATCTAAGTGCATTTATTTTTTAAATAGATAGAATTGTATTTTACTTGCAAAAAGACATTGGACATTAATAAAGAAAGCAAAGGAAATTGAAGAGTGAGAAAGAACTGATTGTTATCAGCTAGTGCTATTTGTTTTCACGACTTCTAGCCAGAGTCCAGGGAAGCAAATTGTTAACTTCATGATTGCTGTACTGAATGAAAAATGGAACCTTCGCTAGTACAGTTAAATGTTTTCCTACAAGGAATAATGGGACCAACCCTGTGAAGATTTTAAATGCGTGATTGAGATTATGAAGCAAGAATTCCACGTACTGAAATGAGAGATAAGAAGGAGAGATATAGAAGATACAGAGAAAGATATGGAAGTGGACATGGAAGCAAAACAAATTGGAAAGCAGATGGCCAGACAAGAAGAAGCAGAAGCAGAGCTCAAGCGAAGAGTTACTATATTAGGGGTGATTTATGACCAGGAGGGTTTGGTTGATGAAAGGGAGATCTCACCTGAAGGAAGGGAGAAGGGAGGATTGAATTTAATTGGGATCTCTGTGCAAACTGAACAAAATCAAAATAAAAAGAATGTTGTTTCAAAATTGTGATTTTTTGGAGTCATATGTGATGGTTGATTTATGTTGTGAAATTGAAGCAGAAGGAAGTTTGGCTAAAGTGATGGTGCTGTCTCAGGATTGTATTTTTAAAATACTATGGAGGAAGAAAATAGAGAAAGGATATGTCATTGTAAAGTGGGGAAACATTTAAGATGACGATTTGGATGAAGTAGATTAATATGGGATGGATTAAATGCAATAAATGAATTGGTTTATGAATTTTGTAACAGTCTTTAGAATATAAAATTGTGTAGACGCATTCAGAATATGAAGTGAGAAATTAAATTTAAGATGAAGATTTGGATAAAACAGGTTAATATGGTAATAGATTAAGAATGATAAATGGATTGACCTTTGAACTCTGTAAGTGTCTAGATTAGAATATAAAATGGTACAACTGTATTTAGGATATGGATACATGTGGAACTGTTAACTAGTGAAAATGATAAAAATTAAGAAATTAAGTGAGCAGTATTTAGAAAAATTAGTTGCATTATTATTAAGCAGTGTTATTTATGATGTAATTTTTTTTCATTATGGAAGTATGTTGTAACAGAATGTAAGAGAAGCTAAATGAAGAAATATAGATGTGGTGTTAGGTATGTTAACAAAAAGTAGAACTTTTTTTTTTAGAGCCTGGGAATGAGGGATAGGCTATGTTCCATCCAAAGGGGAGGGGAAGCTGGTTCCATTCTGCTAAATCTTTTTTTCTTTTTTTTCTTTTCTCTTTTCTTTTCTTTCTTTGTCTTTCTCTTTTACTTTTTAATTAATATGTTCATTCACAGTCTCTGTGCTTAGATGTTCTATTTTCTGTTTTTCTTTTTTATATATGCTCATTTATGTGTTTGTAGTGTTTTGAAAAATTTAATAAATTAAAAAAGTACTACTGCTCATTGATGAAAATAAAGCATTGAAAATGTTGAAAAAACCCCACGTTTAATTAATTACTTTATTTATACCTCACCTTCTTCCCAGTGTGGGGTCCAAGGTGGTTCACAGCATAGAATAAAACAATACAGCTAACAGCTTACAGTTAGACGAAAATATGCAGGTTTACATTTTCATATTTATGAAATTGTACTTGAAGTACAGACTGGCATATTCAAAATGTTTTGAGTTTTTGTAGAAATTTCAAATTATTTTGATGTCCAGTCAGCCCTCCACATTTGCAGGTTTCACTTTTGCGGATTTGATTATTCATGGATTATTTACTGTCACCTCAGCTGCCTCCCTGTGCCATTTTTAATAGGGACTGCAAGCCTCGTGAGACTAAGAAACTGCGAATGACGCTTTTACGTCCCTCTTAAAAATGGTGCAGGACAGCAGTGGCAGTGGCAATAAGCCCCACCAGCCACTCACTTCTGCCTTGTGAAGGAAACCTGGTACCTCAAAGGAAACCATGGTGGGTTGAATACGATAATCGTACTTTTTTGTGTGTGTTAAATATGGTTCGGCAGGGGTTAGAGTTATTCACGGTTTTTCCACTTTCACAGGGGTCCTGTGCTCCTAACCCTAGCGAATGTGGATGGATGACTGTACTTATTAATCAGAACAATAGTAGGCTCAGGCTATTCAGCAATACTTCAATTTCTGTTTTAGATCTGTATCCAAATGTTTTTGTTTGCAACGTTATCTAAACTAAATATTCTTTTAAAATCCTTGGCTAAGGGACTGGTGTCTTCATATCTTAATGTTTTTCAGTAAATACGTTTTAGAGAGAAAATAGAATTTGCTGTAATAACCATTTCTGATTATTTATTTTCAGCTTTCTTTGTGGGGGCAAAATGCAGTACCAGAAAATCTGCCACCTCCAGCAAATAAATACAAATTGAAGTATCAGCAATATGAAGCTGAAATGAAAGAGGGATATAAACATTATTCTCAAAGAGCTGCAGAAAAGAAAGCAAATAACATCCAGACTCACGAATCTCCTGGAAACACAGATGAGAAGAAGGTTCGTGCTTTATTTGAAAATAGAAGCTATACTTGCCTCCTCTGCTTAACAATACTGTTCAAAGACTAGACCTTCTTGGGCAAGGTTGACATATATAAGCACAATCTAGAAGATACTCTATAGATTTTTCTTGTTAGATGACATAAATTATGAGCTTACTGTTTCCTAATTCTCTATCCATTGTACTTTTCCAGTTCTAGTCTCTTATCTGTTGCACTGTTTTAATTCCTTTGAAGTTTGCTGCATGAAATGGTGGTAGAGGTAGTGTTAGTTTTTGCAGCTCTATTGCAGTTCTGTATCACCCTTCTGGCTTCAATTTTCATTTCAGATGTTGATGCCTGCTTTACGTTTTCCCCTCTGACAGCTCCGCCACTTTGCTCCATTGTGTTTCAACACCTGTGTTGATAATTGCTCTCACCTTGCTGTCCCTGATTTAGGGTGGTCTCCCTATATATTCCATTCAACCCTCTCTTGATCTTCTTGTTTCAGGGACTGCTCTGTTTAAGTGTCTGCTATACAGATCATTTTCTCTTTCAGAGCTGCTCTCTCCTCTCTCCCCACCTTGTACATACTTTTCCTTCTGTTCCCTCAGACCCGTTAATGAATTCGCTTTCTCTAAAGCATTGTCCTCATCTTCCTTTGTGGAGTTTTCATCCTGCCCATTAAACTTTGCAATTTGTATCTTCAGATAAACCCTGTCCCTAGCACTTGACATATTTGTCCCACTTTCCCAGTGAGCTATTGTTCTCTGTCATCCCTAGCCCTGGTGTACTGCTTGTTCGTATGCTCATGAAGATACAAACTTCTGGAAGAGAACAAAAGAGTTAATTACTCTTTTGTGGATTACTCCCTCTTTCTATGTGAATCATTCAATATAGAAAAGGGGAGTAATCCACAAGTATTCTCCTACTTTCCCGCAGACTAATCTCTGCCAAGTGAATGCAATTACTGAAATAATCAGGCGCAGATCCCTTATATCTATTGTGAATTTTTCCTCTTTCATCTAGGTTCTGGTTCTGACACAACTTAATTAATTTCAAATCATAAAATCATATAAACACAACTTTTTACAAAATAACCATATGAATACAGAAATTAAAGTTAACTTGTGAGTACACACATAAAACGAGTAATTATTTTATAAATTATCAATAGAACAATTGTAACAAAAGATTTATTGCCCTTGACCAAGGCAATAACAACCACAAGGCTTATTCAAATCCCTGCTCAGACACTGGGTGATCTTAGGCAAGTCAGCCTCAGAGGAAGGCAAAGACAAAGCCCCTCTGAATAAATCTTTCAAACAAACAAACAAACAAAAAACGCCTGTGGTAGGTTCACTTGAGAGTTGTCATAAGTCAGAAGTGACTTGAAGGCACACAAGAACAAAGCACCACTGAGAGGGGAAGGTCCTTTCTGGCCATCAGGTCTCCTTTGAAAACTGACTTACGCTGACTCTAAGGTGAAACTGTCATGAGAGTTTTCTTGGCAAGATTTGTTGCCTTTGGCTTTCTCTGAGGCTGAGAAAATACGACTTGCCTGAGGTAAAGCAGTGAGTTTCCATGGCTGAATGGGGATTCAAACTCTGGTCTCCAGAGTCATAATTTGGGTGCGTGCACTGCTGTGTCCCTTTCATCATGGGCATGGCAGCGGGGGTATGTGCGTGTGCCCAAACTTCTCATTTGCAAATGAGGGAGCAGTTTCAGCACCTGCGAAGCTCCCTGCTTCCATGTCCATATTGATGCTGCTGTTGGTGTCCAGCAGCAGGACTTCATGGACCCTCTGTGAAGGCTCTGCGGACCCCCAGGGGTCCCCTGACCCCAGATTAAGAACCACTGCTCTAGGACAAAGATGACTGATCTTCATTTCTTAAAGCATGAAAAGTAGTTGTAACTCAGATCTGTTTTTTGACTTAGGCAAAGTGCTCAGGTTTGTGATTAGGTCCAGAGCAAAAGTAAAGAGAAACAAGAAAGTTTGTTTATTAAGAAACCCAAAGCTTAATTGTAGTTGGTGCATTAGATTAAAAAAAAATCATTTGCAGCAAAATTGTATTACCTGGCTCTGTTGTATCTCAGCATTTGACAACTTATTCAGTGCTTGAGACCACATTCAAAATATTTCATATGGCAGAGGATTGTTTTCACCAGCAGAGAAATTTAGTTAAAGATTCTTGAAGAGGAAGGAGACCAATGAACTTTTGAATCTGTTTCATGGTTTTTGCCAGTATTTATTAATGCCTGACTTCATGAGGCCATTTGACAAGATTTCTACAATTTAGACTGAAGTAGATGAAGTTGTGGTGTCTTTAAGAATTGCACTATTACATCCTAAAGCAGCCGTGATTTCCAGACATGGAATCATAGTGGTTGAATTAATAGATTCATTGAGTCACCTCAGAAAAATAGTGGCTTGACATTCTGACAGCTATGTGCGATTATTCAATTTAAGAGGTACACAATGTTGTGTAGTTGGCCTGGATAAATGTATCATGTTTATTTAGGAAACAAACAAAAGAAACCACACACCTTTCTTCTTGAAAAGCCTTCTAAGTAACCTTTAAAAAAAACCCTGCAACTTCTGGCATTGCTTACATTCCTCTATTTTAACTTTGTTAATTTCAACTCTGGTCGAATCAAACCTGGTCATTTGCCATTATGCGACATAGATACTTAATAAAACCTACCCTTCCTTTGCATTTTTTTGCACAGCCTGAACTAAGATGAAATAAAATAGTGATATTGTTGGTCAGTGATATTCTAACTAATACATTGTGTACCACTGCAGGATTTACAGCTTGAAAGTAAAACAGATGACGAATTGACAGTTCTTGATGAGAAGGCACTTCTGCAACAGTGCTATACAAATAAACCCTACACGATACAGCACAGCATAAGAAAATTGGAAGCTGTAAGTTTTCATGGGACTGTTACATAGTTAGAAAAGTAGGTGTACACCATTGCATTTAATTGTTATGGTATGGGAGAGAAATTGTTTATTATTATAGAGCACATTTGCCGCAACCAAATGCCATATTTATTCTAGTTTAAGATGGCAGACAGTAAGCCATTGCTACTGAAATTATTTTGTAATGCATGAGAACATTTACACTCAATAAGCTTTTAAAATGTTTTTAAAAAGTTATTCAGTTACTTGAAACCTTGGGTTTAGAATCATCACAATAGCATAGAACTCCAAATTCATTTGACTAAATATTGAGCTTATTTGATGATTTCTAAACATACTTTTAAATGTTTTAAGGTTAATTGGTGGCACCGTAATTGCTCAGATTAGGGTAGAACCAAAAATAATGAAGGTATTTCCTCTGCCTGTTAGGCTAAAGTTTGCACATATGTGGTGTTGTTGTGTGCATTGTAGTCATTTTCAACTTACAGCAACCCTAAGACAAATCTATCATGGGTTTCCTGGCAAACTTTGTTCAGTGAGGGTTTGCCTTTGTGTTCCTCTGAGGCTGAGAAAGCATGACTTGTCCAAGGTGACCCAGTGGGTTTCTGTGACTGGGCCAAGGTTTGAACCCAGATCTCCAAAGTGTTGAAGTTGAAGTGACTGCACTGTGCTGCAGATATGGCAGATACTCAAATTATTATTTTATTATCCAGGTCAGTGGATCGGATTTCCTTGTTTTGTTGACTCAGCTGTGATTAATAATCTTTTGAAAACTTTGCAGAACAACATTTTATATATGTTGTAGACAATCCCATGTTTTGAAACTTTATCCTATGTTACACATCTAGCAAGATTTTGTGAACTACCTTAAATTTGCACTTTTCTTTTCTATGGTTGCTTTGCAGGAAGATGTAGCAGCAGAAAGAAAAAAACAAATTGTGGTGGAACAAGTGATGATAGATCAATTATCTAGGTATATCAGTAAATACAATTGTTGATTTATTAAATGGAAGAGTGCTGTTATAAGGATGTATGCATTCCTTCTCTTTCCAGAAGGAAATGATAATTATTAATGCAGTTAATTTAAACAGAGTGCAGATGTAGCTGGGGTCTTTGATGTCCGACTGATTTAATTTGGAAGAGTAAAACACATGAAATCAGTAGAAATTCACAATGTTCAAATGTGTTAGATTGTGTCAATATTATTAATTGACTCTATACAATTACATCTCTCCTTGCTAATATTCTCAAAGGCAGCTTATATGTTATAAACCTACATGGGATGTTGAGGAAACAAAACTTAAGCAGTGCACATTTAAGCACTTTTTTAGAAACAACCATAGTGTATTCGTCTGCACGGTGGAACAGTAAACAAGGACATTAGCAGATACTCAGTCAATTGTACAATTTTGGTGTGCAGCAGAATGATGGTGTGGTGCAGCCACTGTGTAACTACATAAGTGGAGATTTATGCTACAGGAGCAGAATGTATGATCCCAACCAACAGATTGTTTATTTTTATTTTTTGAGTTAGAGCAGTGATAAGTGATCCTGAGCAAAATGGAAAAGCAGATACTTCCGAGAATGATCCTGTACTTCCAGGATTAAGGACAGCACCTCTACGCTTTAGAAAAAGAACATTGCATGAAACAAAGTAAGTATATCTGGTTCAATTACTTTATTTTATTATGTCTAATCTTTATAATTGTTAGCTTCATTTGATTTAAAATTGTGTGTCAAACATTCCTTTGTTCTGTGTAATGGAAGACAGTTAACATACCTAAATGAAACCTTCTTGTTTTTGATAGAAATGCATTGTTTATTCTTCACATATCAAATCTGATTATGGTTTTTAGATCTTTAAAAGAAAATTTGGTGTTTTAAAATTATGTATAAACAAGCGACTGCAAATTGTTTAAAGACAAGACCAAACTTTTAAATAAAATAAAATCATTCACGGATAAGCAAAGACTGTTATCATATTGTCATTATCATCAGTCATTATTAGTTGTTTAGCACCAGTGAACATAAATGTTATAAAAATGATGCTGTAGTTTGGACCTATGTGCATACTTATTTTCTAAATGTGGAATTAAATGGGAGAAGAAAATTAGTTATTTAATTCATGGCTTTATAGCTTAATTTATTCATGGCTTAATTCATTATGACAGCTACATCTTTGTTGTTGTTAACTGCTGTCAAGTCAACTTTGACTTATGGCAACCCTCTGAATGAGAGACTGCCGGATCGCCCTGTTGTCAACAGCCCTGCTTAAGTCTTGAGTTTTGCAAACGCAGAGGTGTGGTTTCCTTGACTGAGTCTGTCCACCTGCGATGCAGTCTTCCTCTTTTCCTACTGCCTTCTGTCTTACCAAGCGTTATTGTCTTTTCTAGCAAGTCAGGTCTTCTTGTGATATGTCCAAAGTAGGACAGGAGGATCTTATCTAATTTTTTCATAGTTGTCCTTCCAAATCCTAGTTGTCTTCTGATTTTTTGACTACAGTCTCTGTTCTGCTTAATGACTGAGCCAAGGTATAGAAAAGCTTGACCTATTTCCATGTCTACTTTAAAGTAATGTAAATTATTATTTATTTTTGGTTTTCTTAAAGTTCAGCTGTAATCTTGCCTTTGTGCGTTCTTCCTTGATTTTCTTCAGTAATAGTTCCAAGTTTTTGCTGTTTTCTATGAGTAGAATGGTATCATCTGCATATCTTAAATTGTTGATGTTCCCTCCTCATATTTTTACACCTCCTTCCTCAGAGTTTAATTCAGCTTTGCATATAATATGTTCAGTGCACAAGTTAAACAAATAGGGTGATAAAACACCCTATTGGAAACCATTCCATTTCTCCAAATTCTAACAGTGATCTTTTGTCCTGAGTACGGGTTATACATTAGGATAATCAAATGTTGTGCTATGCTCATTTCTTTAAGAGTGATCCATACTTTTTCATGATCCACACAGCCAAAGGCTTTGCTACAAACTATAAGCACAGTTTGAGATTCTTCTAAAATTCTTTGGTGTTCTCCATTATCCGGTGTATGTCTGCGCTATGACTCCTAGTGCCTCTTCAGCTTGGTCATCTGGTGTTTCTCACTCCCTGTGCAGTGCATCCTCCATATATATGGGGGTTTTGTTGCAGGAACCCCTCATGAATGGTTAAATTTATGAATGCTTGTGTCCCATTATATCCAATGGTGGTGATGTGCATGTGGATGCTTCACTGCCTGTGTGTAGATATCACTGCCATTTTGGGTATAGGATGTGACATGGTTTCATACACTCAAATTTGCACATCTGGAAACTGTGGGTAAGGAGGGCGCACTGTATGGTAACAGTCTTTGTTATAGATTTCTGAGCATCACTTTGCTTACAGTGTACAGTGGTTACTGCAATCTTTGGTGTTCCCTTTCTTTGGGGCTGGAATTTATATTGAACATTTCCAATTTGTGGGCCATTCTTCTGTTTTCCACATTTACTGATGTAATTTACTAAGAATTTGAATTGATTCTTGCTTGAACAGATCTATTGATATGCCATCTTTTCGTGGTGATTTATTCCTCCCAAGTGCTTTGAGTGCAGCTTCTACTTCACTTTCTAAAATTGGAGATTCATCAAAGGATTCTTCCTTTAATGAATTCGTCATGCTTTCATCTCTTTTATGTAGTTCTTCAGTATATAGTTTCCATTGGCTTTTTATTTTTTCGTTATCATGCAGTGTGTTCCCCTACTGGTCATAGAGCATCCTCACTCTTGATTTAAATTTCCCATTGATTTCTCAGATCTTGTGGAAGAGGTCTCTTGTTGTACCTTTTTTGTTGTCTATGGTACTACCTTTCCATCATGTTCGGATTGCATGCTCATGTGAGGCAAGAGGCTATGCTGATTGTGGCAGGACCACTGGTATGCTTTCTTACATCAGGCTTTTTCTGAAGAGCCAGACTAAATGTGGCAAACAGCTACTAGGCAGTAGCAGTTGTGGGGGTGACACTGGTGAAGGATCTCTCAGATACAACGGCAGTAGCACCATAGCTAATGCTTGCAAGTACTGCACAAATGAAGCCAATGGTAAACCACTCTTGAACTCTTCCAACTTAAAAAACCTATGATGAGGCAGTCCAAAGTGAAACAAGAGATAGTGCCAGAAAATGAGACTCCGAGATCAGAAGGCACTCTCCAAGCTGCTGGTGAAGAGCAGAGGACACGTATGAGAAGCACTATGTCTAATGATACAACTGGACTTAAGCTGAAAGGACATGTATCTGTTGAAAGACAAGTCTGAAACTTCACAATACGTATAGCAACATGGAATGTAAGAATCATGAATCGGGGAAACTAGACATTTTGAAACAAGAAACATAATGTATAAATGTCGCAGTTCTTGCGGTGAGCAAGCTAAAGTGGATGGGAATGGAACTACACAGTATTTTACTCAGGAAATTAAACTCTAAGAAGAAAATGAGGTGGCATTAATAGTGAGGACACAAGTAGCAAAAGCCACCAAGGGATATAATGCAAACTCTGAGTGAGTAATATCAATAAGACTTCAGGGAAAAGCCATCAAGTTCAACCAGAGAGGGAGAAGAGGAAAAAAATTAAAAGGTTATGTGCTGGAGTCCTGGAGGAAATCGATCACATACCAGATCAAGACATGCTGGCAGTCATAGGCTATTGGAACACAAAAATAGGAAACAGAGCAGAACCAAATATTGTAGGGAAATATGGTATAGGATCAAGAAATGAAGCAGGAGAGCCACTGATTGAATTTTGTGAGGCTAGCAGTTTGTTCATCACCAACATGTTCTTTAAGCAACCAAAGATGTGAGTATACATGGATATCACCTGATGGCCGATATAGAAATCAGATAGACTGTATAATTGGGGGAAGAAAATAGAGAAGCTCCATTCTCTCTGAAGGAAGGAAAAAGGACTGGAAGCAGATTGTTGCACAGACCATGAAGTACTAATATCAAAAATTAGAGTAAAAGTAAAGAAGAATGCCAATTCAATCATTGTGCCAAATACAACCTGAAGAACATCCCTGTAGAATTTAAAGATAATATGTGGACGGATGGATGGATGGATGGATGGATGGATGATAGATTGATAGATAGATAGATAGATAGATAGATAGATAGATAGATAGATTTGCACTATTAAGACTAAATGATCAGGAGCCAGAACAACTCTGGACCAAAGCCAGGGACTTTGTCAGATAACAATGCAAAAAGACACTATTTGCAGCCAAAAAGAAAGAAAAGCCTCACTGAATGACAGATGAAACTCTTCAAGCAGTTAAGAACAGATGAGAAACAAAAATAAAAGGAGACAGAAGTACCCTGAATGCAGCTGTTCAACAACTTGAACATCTAGTAGTTTCATTTTGTCCCCCTTCTCCAGAGGCAGTCTAAAGTAGATTAATATGTTCTTTCTACATTATCTTTTTGAAGTGATTAATTCATGTAGTGTTTTCAGATCTTCTTGAGATAGATAGCTTTGTTTAGCTTTGCCAAGTTAGTATAAATAATACTCTATATAGTTTGCCAAACATTTAATTGTTAAATCTACTTACATGTAGCAGAAAAAAACAACTGAACAGTTTTAAATTTTCCTTGAAATTTACTGATTTCTAACTAGACCAACGTGTCTTTTCCTCCTGGTTAGTTATGTTTTATTTAGTACTTATCTAGAATACTTGAAATGCATATGGTTTTTGGATATTTTGATGTTAAATAGTTGTAAACACTTGGATATAGATTGACAGAGAAATGACACACTTTGTTCTCAGTGGAAAGCAATGAGCCAGATTGAAGCTATATTCCCGTTTGTTATGTTTGATAATTCACATTGCTTTATATTCTTCCGTACAGTAGTAACTAGTAATCATGTACTCTTAGTAGTCTTCAGTCCTGTGAATCTTTTGTAAAGCCAGGGGGAGGGATCATATGGGTTACATCCCACCCTGGTGAGGAGAGATACCCTATGGGCTATTCCCCCTGGATCCGCTGAACTCCCTCACGGAATTAGTTTTTTTTTTTTCCAGCTGAAAATCTGAGGGGTGTGTGGCCCTTCTGGCTGTCCCCTCCTCTGCCCAAAAGCCATCTGAGAGAAAATAGAAGTAATTTAAAAATGTCATTTCAGGTCACCATTGGCCAGCTGCCCTAGACATGTAAAGTAATCTGTAAACTTTGATGTAAAGTAACTTGTAACACAAGCCAGATAAGACAGACGTAATGCCCCATTTAGATGTGAATTGTGTGGGGGACCATTTTGCAATAATCAGCTCTGGTCATACTGTTGCCCCATCACCCAATGCCCATGAATTTGCAATTGAAGAAACCTGTGTGGGCAGCTGCTCCCATGTAGGCCTCCATGTATTTGGCAGTTTCAGCTGCATGAGAGACTATGAATGAGCCATTCCTTCTTCAGTGCAGATGCCCATTTCAATATGTTAATCTGATTGCTGCACGTCCCCAATTCTGTGGTGGAGACAGTATCATGGATATGCTTCTAGCCACGTCACTCAGTTTACATGTAAAGGGGATACTTTCAATTTTGGGATCCACCAGTCCTATGACTTCATGGTACACTACATATATGTCTGTGTGTGTCTCTGTGTATTAGTAAGAGGCACACACATTTTGGCTTTCACTATTGTTTTCATTTTTAATACATCAGCATTTTAAATTCTAAAAGCACTTGGTGTGAGAATTTTCTTGTTTTGCTTGTATAGAACTTAATTAATATTGTAAATTCTTTTTACAGAATAAGGCCTCGGTCAGCATTAACTGAAAATATGCTTTCCAACAAATTACGCTTTGATGGTAGATTAATATCAAGGTATGCCTAAAAAACTGTAAGATTAAGTGAGTACAGCCCGAGTTCATCAACAAAAAGCTGTCTTTTTCTTAGTTTTGGGAAGTGGGTGTTATACAGGGGGTAATATCCAGCCATCAGCACACTTCAGCAGATGGCATGTGTTAATGCAAGAACAGAGTTCAGATTCTTACTCAGTTTTAGGGCCAAGCTACCTATTGCGTTAAATGCATTGTAGCACTTAATTTAAGAATTATTTTAATCACCTGTTGCAGGGGACCCAGTTTAGACCTACCTTCTCCCGCAATGATCCTGATAAAAATCACTCACTTAGCCCTGGGTGCAAGTTTTAAACATCCCCCAGCTGCATTCTGCAGTGTCAATCCAGGTTGGAATCACTCATGGCAAATTGCATTTTAAGACTATACTCATGTTAAGTGCTAAAACTTGTACATTAGCCCTGATTGTGTAAAACAAGTTGTGAAGCTTCCCTTCTTGAGCACAGGAGAAGAACTATCCCTACTGAATAGAGAGATTGGCGCCATAGGTGAGCTAATGACCTCTCATAATGGTTATACATGACTATGGCTAAGTTACCTTTTCAACCTCAGTTGATGGAATGTTGGAAGTGCAGGGAAGGTGTGCTTACATATTGCTGTCTCAGAAATTCATATCCTGGTTTTTGGGTCCTGGTGATGTTAACAGTGTGGAATTTCACTAGCAGATGTTCAGCTTCATGACTAAATGCACTGTTATGCTGACTATGATAACATTATATCTATATTTAAACCTTGACAGATCTACCTGCAGTCACAGGAAGTAATCTATTTATTTGTATGTCATTTATCAAGTTATTCTTATGGTTATATTATGTCTAATCTGCCAAACAGACCTCAGAATGTTGCACATTTCTTGTCTGGTTGGTTGAAAGGGATTTAACTAAATCTGTTCTAAAAACCTTAGGATATGTTCTGTTATCATTCCAGAAATGGGCGTGATGCGTGTCGAGAACTAATTGGATTTTTCTTCGCATATGATAAATCTCTAACTGTGTATGAATATCGCCAGTTTGGTAAAAACAGGTAAGTAGGGCAAAGAAGAGTTTCTTCAAGACAGTATTGAATCAGTGTTGCTTAGTGAATTCATAATAACTTAAAAATATTTCTGATTTCACACAGAACAAATGCATTACCTTTCATTCAGAAAGGAATTTATAGTCATCAGCGGGGACAACGGAAAGGAAGACACTATTGTCTTAGTGACTTTTATGTTGTAAGTACTGTGAGCATTACAATTTCACCTAAGATCTAGTGTCTCTATAACTATTAGATAGAAATAACTGGTCTTCAGATCTTGCTTTAATCAGTTTTTTTGCATGTCTCTGGTGTTCACTATTTTGAGAGATGGACTGTCTTGTGAATAGATCCACCCAGGGGCAGGATTGCTTCCTGGGACTTGTCAGGTGAAAGCCTAATCACATAAAGCCTCATTCACCACCCCATTTTGCGTATCTCTGTGCAGAATTCTGTACCTTTTTCTGCACAGAGAAATGTATTGATTATACAAGTGCTAGCTTTGATTACTGTCAGCTGTTGCAAAGATGCAGAGCTGGCACGTGGAGGAACTGGCTAAGTACACATCTACTTAGCACTAAGTACAGATCTATTTTGTTAGCTGCTCACCGTTCCATTCCAAATGGTTTCTTTGTCTCCCTGCCTTCCTTTAGTTTGGCTTCCCTGAGAGATGTTCCTTATCTATGTATTACATCAATATTTGAGACACTGATGGAATGCTGATAGGTGTGTATGTTTAATGGTGGCACTGTTGAAATTTCAGATCAGTGCCCAAAATAATGTTTAGGAAGTATTTATATTAGTTTTGCAGGACTAATCCAGAAATAAAATGATTTTTTTTAATTTACTTCCTTTAATCTACATTCTGCACCAAAACTGAGGTTCTGAGTTGTTCTGTTTGCTAAATCTACTCTGTTTAGCACTGCCACTATTAGACCGCATGTCTTGCTTTTCCCACAAGAGGGCAACCAGAAACAGGGAGGATGGATTACTGAACACAATTTCTATTTGCTTATGTTATAAAGAAGTGAATCATAATTGTTTCTTAATAGCTAGTTCTTATTAACAAGTTTAGCAAAATCTAATAGTATGTATTATGCAAAATGTTTCATTATAAACTATAGAATATAAAAGGATTACTGCAAAATCTTGAGAGAGCAGTTTACATCTTTCATTTTTAGACACTAGTGTTTTTTTTTTAATAACCAGAGAAGAGAAATACTTGTGTATGATACAGTAGGTCTATAGATGGAAAGGATCAGGAAAGGAATTTAATGTTCAGTTTGGAAAGGAATTTTATATGTGGAACTTTGCATATGGAGTCAGTGATCTGACAATTGCTTCTGCATCAGAATAGCATCCATAATATAAAATGTCAGAATCTATGCTGTTAATGTGATGTAGATTCTTAGAAATAAATCCAGTGTTAGTTCTGCCTAAAACAGACTAATTGGATACTCTTGGGGCACCAAAAGGCACTGAAGCAGATATGGTTCCCTATATTCCGGGTTAATGTCAACACCCCACTTAAATATATCAAAGTCTTAGAGTAACAGTATAATTATATGGGAATGAATAGACTTGTTTGGCACCCTTTTCAAGCTATTTGATATAAATATTCATTGATTCATATACATTCCCTTCAGGGGGAATCACACATATAGTGTTGTCTGGGCACTTCAGCTAACTTATATTCCATAATGTTATGCATCAGGCATAAGGCAACAAATTACATTATGTTGCGTATAAGGTATCCTATATGAAGTGACATATGAATATGAATAAATCGTATTCATCAGGACTTTCTTAGGGACTTTATCTGTCTGTTCAGTTCTTTAACAGGCTTGACAATAAGTAATACGTGTGAGAAGATCAGCCTTCTAAACCAATTAACATAACACTCTCCTTGTATCATCATAATCAGTTTCTCCTCAATCACGTAGTTTTCCATAGTGTCTACTAAATCATTATACAGACAATTCCTAAAGGATTTTACATATTCATAATCTTGTCCTTTATCCTATTCTTAGCTATTTTACACTCAACCAATTATCCATGACAATCTCATCTGTTTGAAGAATTTTACAACTCTAACAGGCTTCTGTGTAACCCCTACATTCAAGGGTTAAACCTTAAGTACTTCCTAAGCAAGTCTTAATTGCATCAGTCACATCTAAGCATGTATTCCCTTTACTAGAATCAGCATTTTAAAGTGGATGTCAGGGCTTATTGGGAACTTTTCTCAGGAAGGCTACATTGTACTCTTCCTGTGATGGAGGCAAGCTGAATATCAACCAAATTGTGTGACTGTAACTTAGCTCTTTTATTCTCTCCCGACACCGATCCAGTGCCTTGGTCAAAGATTTAGGTCTTACCATTTGGGTCTAATGCACACCCCAATTTTAGAGGGCACACTGCTAGCTGATGTCAGGTGCCTCTAACGTACTAACTCATAGGGTGACCTGGGGTCATTCTTTGCAATTTTTGTTTACATTGTTTAAAGTAATATCTGGCATTTTTCCCAAACTTGAAATCTAAACAAGTGTTTCCTCTCTTTTGTTACAAGACAGAAAATAGGCAGACTGTGATTAATCTTTATATTCTACCACCTATAGATTTTACCAAGTTATCTGCTCTTATTTAATGATATATAAAAACATTTTAATAGTATATGCGTAAGCTAAGGAGTTTCCAACTACAGTTCATCGAGCCTATCACAGCGCCAAATTAGAGTGAATAATTAATGCAATAAGAGTACTCCATATTGGTGAATTTTGCTATATAGTCATTCCGTGAATGGGGGAATACAGCACACCTTGCCTTCAGAGAATGCACGGCTCTGATTATAGGCAGCATTTGCTCATGCTGCCACAGAGGATAAGAATAGTCTCTAATAGCAACAATGTCTAGTCAAGGTTTGTAGCAATTGTTAAGAGCCTTTGCAGTGGTTTGACCATTTGCTGCTCTCCTGATCGTGACTGTGGCAGCTAGGTCTGGGACTTGTCAGGGCTGAAAAATCCTTTCAAATGTATCCATATGTGGGTGGCAGAGATTCCCTTGCACAGACAAAGATGTGATTACACAGTGTATTTTCAGTTTAGGATCTATGTAGGTACTTGTTCTACATTTTAACTCAAGAAGAACATAATTAAGACAAAGAATGGAAAGGATTTTGGACTAGAATTGTGAAAAAGAGGCTATAAGGCTTTTAACATCTGATTCTCTGAGGATTGTATGTTCCTTTACAGTATTTGCTATGTTGATACAAAAAGAAGGGAGACATTAAATAAAATCCAGTTTGATCTATAAACACTTGAGATTTTGACCAAGTCAGGATGTTACAACTTTTATAGATGTGTGTCCATTTCAACCATACCACTAGACTGGAAAGGGCTGCCTGCCCTTCTACTTCTTTTCCTTTTTTTCAGTCATTCTCACACCATATCTTTCCTATCCTGCTATTATTAAGCTGTTCGTGGACATTTTGGAATATCCATGAATTAGACACCAAAGACTTTGATAGCATGTTTTTTCTTGATGCCAAAATGAAGCCAGTATTGGTGCCAATTAAGATTGTGAAGTTATGGGATCCCAGCAATCTAGATAGCTTTATCAGCTGTTCATTGTCTATTAGTATGTCTATCAGATAAAACTCCTATAGCAGAAATTACCTGGAGTTAGGATTTCCCAAAGTGTCCTAGAACTAAGTGACAGTATTACTTGTATACAGATTCCACACAATTATTTGATACAAAATTTTGTGATTAGTGATTAGTAATTAAAAATGTGGTTTTCAAAGAAGTAGCCATCTTAATCTCTTGCAGCATAAAAAGGAGGAAGAGAAGGAGAGGTCTGTTACCTTCCTTTTTTTCCCCTTACCTCTTCTTTCCTCCTTTTTACGTTAAAAATTTAATTGTCAGTACTACATGTGCTTGAAGAACAGGTGAGCACCTGAATTAATCTTAGCTGTATGGTAAATCCTTCTTATTCTATCCATTGTCTCTTACTCAGGACAGGATTTTTCAGTTGCAGTATACTACTTTGAATTTGTTTGTTTGATGTTGTTCCACCTTTGATGACCTAGTGCTTAGGACTCCTCCAGGCTTTGCATTATAAATGTCCTGTGACACTGGAAACAATATAAAAGGGTATGATAGCGAAGAAGTGTCTGTTAGTATATCAAAGCATGGCTAGGTAATAAGTGGTAACTTAGAGGAGACAGTTGGGTCATTAAATGAATGGGCAAGATATTGGGTAGAATTGGGCTTGGGTGTTTGGTTAGTGGAATTACTAAAGAGGATAATTGAAGAGTGAGAGGTGTAGATAAATGGTGTGACTTTGTCTTTTGGAGCTATTAAATAAAGAGTATGGAAGGAATGAGAAAGATTAGGTATGGCAACTGGCCTGCACCTGTGGGTTGTATGTTGATCATGAATCTTGGTGCTTTCTAATTCTTCTTGAGTCAAACCTATGTGATAGAGTTCGTATCTGAGAAAGTAGTAGTGATGTCTGAGTTATATTTTGTGGGACATCATAAAAAGAGTGTAAATCACTCTTACATTATTGCTTGTAAATCACTCTTACATTATTGCTTGCAGGGAGCAGACCTAACTTTTTTGAGCCTTCATCATCCTTGCCTTCCAGAAAGTATGAAACAGAAGCCAGTATTTACAATCCGTGTCACAAATATTGATGAAACTGCTAGAGCTTTTCTTAAGTAAGTGGAAATAGACTAACTGGTCAGATTTTATTTCCTCTCTTGAAAACGTGTTCGCATAGAAAGAGTTATGCTTATCTTTGGAGGTTTGAGGCTTTTGCTTGCACTTCCTGACATGGACATTTATATTTTATTAGAGATATTATGGAATTGTATTGCCCAACTGTATAGTGTGGAATTTCAATTAGTAAGATAGAGTGTGCACAAGTGGTGGATTGTGGGAAAGAGTTCACAGTCCTACCTCTGAAGACTCCATCTGGGCAAACAAAGGGAACTGATATAATCTGCACTCTAATTTGTTTTTAGTTACAGAAAATGTAGTTAGATTTTTGGATTTGGACTGATGCTGGGGTCTTTCTCCAGTCATCCATTTTTCTGCCCCAAATCTTCCTTTATCAGCTTTTACTCTGCAAGGGGAAAGAAACAGTGCAGGTCTTCCCCTTCAGATTATAGCTTCACTCTGGGCATTTTATAAAATGAAACATATGTCTGTAAAATGAAATACAGAAGTGTGTATAACATATGGTTTTATCCTCAAAAGTGGGGATTTGAGGATATACCAGCAGCTATATTGTTGGATTTAAAGAGAAGCCTTGAATAGGGAGCAGATCAAAGGCAGACAAAAACGTAAGCATTGTTTCTGCTGCAAATGCTCAGAGCCTTCCTATAATTCTTGCTACCAGGGACTTCACTGAAAGCTAGTAGATGTAAAATGCAGTGATCAGCAGTAAAAACCATAGGGCTTTATTTGGATGTGAGTGAGGATAAGGAAATAATTCGCTGACAAGGGAAACTAGAAGGAGACAATAAGTAGAAGGGAAGGTGTAATTTAATCTAGACAATATGTGTGTTGATTAAATGGAAGTATGCCTTGTTTTGATGTTGCTCTATTCTCCCTGAAGAACCAAATAAGCAGTCTAGGATGAGTTTTCTCCTTGATTTGGTTTTCTTCTTGGATGCGCAAATGGCATAAGTGGCTAAGAGCACTTTTGACCAATTTTCATTGGTTTACCAGTTGCAGCACTACCTAAAGCAAGTGGGTATGGCCTTAGTATTTCATTCACTTAAGCACATCAAAACTAGACTATTGCAGTATGTGGCTGATTTTAAAGACCGATCAGAGACTGTTATTGATGCAAAATATGACCAATAGGATGTTATACAAATGAAGTGTGCCTGATCATGTTTGACCTCTACTATAGCATTTGCATTGGCTAGCACACTTTTATGTGCCTCTTGAAAGCCCATATGGCTTTGGGAATGGGTTATCCTAAGAACTGCAGTAACTCTTTAGAACAGGCTTGGGCAGTCCCTCAGTGGCTACAAATGTCAGTCACCAAAACCCTGGAGGGCCTCACCTCTGAAAAAAATAACTACCACCACCACCACCACCACCACCACCACCACCACCACCACCACTACTACTACTACTACTACTACTACTACTACTACTACTACTACTACTTCTTCTTCTTCTTCTTCTTCTTCTTCTTCTTCTTCTTCTTCTTCTTCTTCTTCTTCTTCTTCTTCTTCCTCTTTTCTAAATGTACTCATGTTGCCCCTCTTTAGCATGGAAGGGTGCTTCTACTGTGTTTTTGGATGCTCTGGGTAGTTAGTGCTGGGAGAAGCCTATTTAATAACTAGCAATGTAGAAATGATAGCCTACTTACTTCTTTATTCAAAAAAGACCTCTCCTATGCTGAAACAGTCCAGAGCACCAGAAAACATAGTGAAATTGCCCCACACTTCCCTGATACTTTTTTCTGGCTCCCTGCTAAGAACAGCTAGGTTTATTTGTTGTTTTATTTTTCCCACAGTGTGTCTAACACAGCACTGGGATATTGTGGGTAATTAAAATGGCAAATACTGTCCATGCTATGCTGCTGCCACCATTCTTGCAAGGGGGTTTGCCAAAAAAAGTAATGAGCACACTGCAGGGCATGCTGTTTAGGGCCCCATCAAACCTGGACCCAGTCCTGATTTGCAAAATAATTTGGTGCATAGAGTATGGCTTAGAGGATGTCATACTGTAAAATCTCTAATTTACTTACTTACGTTACAGTTTTGCAATCTGATTATATACACATGTAAAAAGTACACATGTTTATTACCTTGGGGAGGAGGATCATCTTGTCCCTTTAAATTAAATTGGCTTCAAAATTTGTGAATTTGCATGTTATAAAAATCTGTCTTCTCTCTCCCAACCCCCCAGGCTTGATTAAAGAAGATGATTCTTTGTGTTTTTGTATCTGTAAAAGTTAGTTCCTGTTGTTTGTAATGTGACTTCTTAATAAATGCATATATTACAGGACTTCTGATGTGGAAAATGAGGAACATCCTATCAAGCAGGAAGATGATGGCAACAGTATTTTTAGGACTGTTCAAGGTATGTATATCCTGCTTGCTTTAAATTTTGTGTCTTGTGACACTTAGACTGCAGTGTTTTCCAAAGGCAAATCTTCTGTCTTTATGACATGTAGGCTGTGCTTTGTTCCAAAATGTTTTTATAAACATTACTAGATCTTTAGTATAAGTGAGCTTGGTATTGTAAATAATAAATATATATTTACTGATAGAGAACAAGTACCATACATACCCATTTATTTGTTTATTTTAATATGTTCTGTCTTGGAAAAGCACATGCTTCATATGTGTGATTTCCAGGCTGAATTCTAAGCATCTTCACAAATTTGTATTTACGTTATCAGAGCTGGGAAAGCACTCTGCCAAAGACCTTGAGAATAGACAAGTAACAAGGTAGGAACCAGTGGTCTAGCTTCTTGCACAGCAATATCATGTACTTTCGGTAAATAATCACTAACACAAAAACAAATTGTCATAAAAATGTTTATTTTTTCTTCTTCTTCCTAGGTAGGCTAAGAGAAAAACTAAGTAAAAGAGGAGTTCGTATCATTACAGGATTAGGAAAATACTTCCGAGAGTTGGACAGAAAACAGAATGGAGTTCTTTCAAAAGCAGATTTCAAGCAAGCATTGAAAGTGTTTCATTTAGAAATCCCTGAAGAGGTATGTTGTCATGAACCAACTCTTCTGAGGGACTTCATCAACCCCCATTTGTGCATAGCCTTGTATTTTCTATCAAAAAAACTGTTCTGGTCCTGGCAGAAGTAAACCTTCCACAGTGGTCTATGGATTGTTTTCTTCCCCAGCATAGGAGGCACTGTTTATGGAGAGACACCTCAGAAGGAGAGATGATGACAGCAGGGTTGTGATTTCCAGTCTCTCTAGTTATGCCATTTTAATCCTCCATGTTAAAGAATTTTTTTGAAGAGAGTAGGATAGAATATAGAATAGGCATCAACAGGATAGATAAGTTAGAAAGTTAAAACACAAGATGAAAACTTTGCTGTTCTAGGTCTGCATTGATATTCTTTGAGAGTTGTCTCAAAGATAAGAAAAATTTCTAGGATTACATATATTTATTCATCTCTCTTTATAGAATGTAGGGGACATTTTCCATGATGGTAGAGTCAGACATTCCAGTTCCCAGGCCAGCCGTAAGAAAGCATATCTTTTTCAATTGATGTTTGCAGAAATTGGACATTTCTTTTGGCATTATTGCTTCAACTGATACATGGGGTCAGGCTGGTTCTCTGGTATATTGCAAACCAGTTGTCATTCCACCCATACTTTATTTTACTGGCTTAGATGAAGTAAATTAAGCCACAGAAGAATTACTACTTCTTCACTTACCTGTTAACTTCTGAGTTGCTACAACGGTGACAGGAAGGAAAGGAGTGGGCTTGTTGATCCCATCTCCTTGTCTGGACCACTATTATGACAGCCTTCCGGACACCAGGTAATGCCCCTTGGCATGCTTGATATTCTTAAAATGAATAACAGGTGTCATGAAAACTACTTGTTACAGTATTCTTGTTGCTAGGAGCTGTAGTTTTCAGAGGACACAAGTTTCATACCAGGAATGATACTGGTAGTTTAAGAACATCATATTTCCACTGCTCCCTACTGTAATCATCTCTGTAATGACATTCAAGGTTTGCTGCCACCACATCATCAGCGAGCTGGTTATAGGGGAAAGTTTCATGAGATTCACCAGTTCTACTATTCTAAGACAGAACATACAGTTGGCTGCCTTCTGAATTTTTCTTCAGAAATCATTTGATTTGCAGAAGGGAGTTTTGAGAGGGAAGGGAGCTCACTCTCATTGTGAACTTCCTGTTTGTTGTTGCTTGTAAATTTGGACTAATCATTGTAAAAGTACCATTTCAAATGATGCTTTCCATGTTATGAACTAAGGGGTGAGGGCAGATGACATTAGAAATGGCTCTTATAGCTATTTCAGAGGTTATGTTTCTTAATGAGAGCCACTTTCCAACTACTTAGGCTCTCTATCACTTTGCAAGCAAGTTTACTGGGGATATCAGGAAGCAACAGATACATCAACTTGGTAGGATACCTTTTGGTGTTTGTAAGTATAAGATACTGTCATTCTGCTCTCTTGGCAATCTTGAGGCCAGTTTTTAACTGGTTATTATTAGATAAACAATAAATAGCTAAGAAGGCTTTTTCCTCATACAGATTCAGTTAAAACTGTATCTACAGTTGTAACCTGGTAGACATAGATTGGATGACACAGCTCAGATATGATAGAATAGTTATCTGCTTCTGCTACACAGTGTTGAAATGAAAGCTCATCTTCAAGTAATAACCTGGACCGTGCTACTATTTTATTATGTAATGATGTTCATCTTGTGTTCTCTGTGCTGAATAGTAACTTATTTGACACAAAAATTATAAATTATAGGATTTTGAAAGTCTGTGGTCAAAGCTTGATGACAACAATAATGGTGACATTGATTATACCGACTTCACTCGTGCCATTCTTGGAGAAATGAATGAATATAGGAAAGCATTTGTCAGAAAAGTAAGTTTATTTCAATTATTTATTTTGTCAACAGAAAACTGAACATTACTAACTCATAGCACTTAACTTTGTTGTTTTGTGCCTTCATGTCATTTCTGACTTAAGTTTGTGAACCGATTATGTTTGTCACATATTTTCAAGCAAAAAATGTTATTAGATTATAATTTAACCCCATAATTCCAGATTAAAAAACAATAGATAAACTACTTAAACAAATGACATATAGATGTGATGTCTTGTCAACATGTATTTATCCACGACTGATTGAACATTCACTATATCATCTATGTGATCTTTAGAGAACTACAGATGGAAAACAGTGTCCTTTTTTGACAAAATTGTTTTCATCCTGGCTATTTTTGAATGAACACCATTCTTATTCAGTCTTTTCTTTATGAACATTCATTTTAGCCAAGGCGAGTATGGCCTGCAAATTCTTGGATGTTACGCGGGGTTTCTTTGTACTTGGATGATGTGCTAGGTTCATTTTATTGAGATTTTAGTAGAATGAGGGCATGCTGATCAAATTTGCAGATGATATCAAACTGGGAGGGGTTGCTAATACACCAGAGGATAGGATCAAATTTCAATGTGACCTTGACAGATTGGAGAGCTGGGCCAAAGCTAACAAAATGAATTTCAACAGAGAGAAATGTAGGGTCCTGCACTTGGGCAGAAAAAATGAAAGTCACAAGTATAGGATGCGGGACGTGTGGCTGGATAGCAGTATGTGTGAAAAGGATCTAGGAGTCTTGGTAGATCACAAGCTGAACATGAGTCAGCAGTGTGAGACGGCAGCCAAGAAAGCCAGTGCGATTCTTGGTTGCATCAATAGGAGTATGGTGTCTAGATCGAGGGAGGTAATGGTACCACTCTATTCTGCATTTGTTAGGCCTCATTTGGAATACTGTGTCCAGTTCTGGGCACCTCAATTCAAGAAGGATGTCAACAAGCTCGAACGTGTCCAGAGGAGGGCGACCAAAATGGTGAAGGGTCTGGAAGCCATGCTCTATGAAGAACGGCTTAAGGAGCTGGGTAGGTTTAGTCTGCAGAAGAGAAGGTTAAGAGGGGACATGATAGCCATGTTTAAATATTTGAAGGGATATCATGTTGAGGAGGGAGCAGGCTTGTTCTCTACCGCTCCAGAGACTAGGACAAGGAGCAATGGATTCAAGCTGCAGGAAAGGAGATTCCGCTTGACCTCAGGAAGAACTTCCTGACAGTCAGAGCTGTCCGGGAGTGGAATATGCTGGCTCGGAGTGTGGTGGAGTCTCCTTCTTTGGAAGTTTTTAAGCAGAGGCTGGATGGCCATCTGTTGGGAATGCTTTGATGGGTCTTCCTGCATAGCAGGGGGTTGAACTCGATGGCCCCTGGGGTCTCTTCCAACTCTATGATTCTATGACCATTCCTGGAGAGAAAGATAGGTCTAGAACCTTCTCAGTTGGAATACTGACTATCTGATGTGGATCAGTGGACCCCCCAAATCCTTACACCTAGTTTTGTAACTGTTTCCATACTAATGACTGGCAATATCTACTTTTTTTAACAAAAAAATCTTCAGATATATCTTTGATTGTTGTATGATGTTTTTCCACAAGACCAATTCACAGACATTCTGATCCTTTTATAGGGTGGCATTTCTTAAGTCCATGCCAGCAGACTTACTCGATTGCTTATGCACTTGATTCTAATTATTCCATTTAACTGAGCTGTCTAATCGGGGGTTCATTTTTGCATGTATGACTTGCTTAATTTACACATCATTTTGTCTTAAAAGACATGGAATTGATCTGTATAAACTCTGTTGGAATTCCTTAGAAAAAGGTTTGATTTTGATCCACAGTAAAATTATGGAACTTCAGTAATTATTGCTCGAGTTTACAAAGTTTTTGTCACCACTGTATATAAAGCCTTTCATGTATACCAGGGTGGCTATGTGTCAAATTATAGATAAGGGAAAGGTGCTTCACTGAGTAGGTATTGGTAAAAAGTATAGGTTCCACTTTCTTAGATAGTAGCTGTTATTGCGTGCCTTCTAATATTTCCAACTCACGGTGGCCATAAGGTGACCTTATCATAGGCAGAAGGGTCATCTTTAAAAATATTGACAAACATCACAGCTTTTTGCTAAGTGGAAAGTCACCTTTCCTAATCTCATTGCTGGTCTGAAGAAACAAGTAGAAAGGGAGGCTGACAGGCAAGACAATCAAGAGACATCAGAATTGTGGGAGACAAGAGCAGGAACTCATTTTCTTGATCATACCACTGATTGCAATTCTATGTTAACTTATCTGGGAGTAAGTTCCACTTAACTCAGTCTTATTACTTATTAGACAGTGGATTTCACTGTTAGTGTAGTGATTTATTTCCACTAATGGGCATGCAAAGCTTACCAGCTGGCTGTATACTGAGATCCTATCAGCTCTACCGGCACATTTACAGTAGGTGAAAACACCAAAAAGAAAAAAAGCTGCAGTGTGGAAAGAAAGGATAAAGCAGTGATGACAGGAGAAGGATGCCAGATGGCTTCCTGGGGATGGGAGATGTCATTAGAGTTAAGGCTGTATAGAAGAGATGATGTGAACAGTTGCTTGTCCTATGGCACAGGGGATTAACCAAACTTCTCCTTCTTCCCATCCCTGGCTTAGAAGACACCTTTCCCAGAATTCAGACATTTGAGGAATAGGCATCTTGGAGCCAAAATTCTCCTTCTATTGCTGTCACTTTCCTCTCTTTGTCTGCGTATGAATAGAACCTCTTACCAGTTCAGTAGTGTGTTTCATAGGATCCCAATCCATTCAGTTGTTCATGTCCTCTTTTTGATCTTGGAATGTGGTAATTAAAGATGATTGTAATGCTGTGGTAAATAGCCAGTGATTGACTTGCCTTCAGTTTGTTTGTGTAAACATTTGAAAACTGTGTCTGTTTCAGTAACCATAAGATGATTACGAATAACATGATCATGTGTGAAAAGGCAGTGCTGAATTTGCTGTATTGGAAATAACCTGTCACATCTTTAACTGCAGGCATCTCACCCTGATCTGCTTTCCTATGTAGTTTTTTTTAATATTAAACCAAATGTACACTTTTTTGTATTTAATTATACTGTCCTTGAACCTACTAGAATTTCACTTTGTGAAAATATAATTCACGTTTTGAACAGTATCAAGCCAATAAAGCTTGATAGGGATGGGGGAGGGCAGAAATTCTCTTTCTGGGTCATCTAAATGTAATTGTCAGTGAGTGAGAAAACAAATGAGTCAGTGAGAAAATGTTGTTAAAAAATTGTTAGTGTTGAGCAAAAAACCTAAATAGATTTCTGGATATAAAATACCTATGTTTTGATGGGGGTATAAAAATCTGTAATCCTAAGGCCAATTTTTAAAGCTTATTTGTTCTAAATGTAGTACACTTAGTCATTCCCAAATATTTATGTAATTATTTAATTTCTGTACTGTCTTCAAATTTTAAATAAATGCTGATTTGCAGCAAATATAAGCTCTACGTTTCTGGGATATGTGTTTAAATATATATGTTTCTGTTATTAAATGTTTCTGTTGATTTGTTTTCCCTCATATGCTTTCCTGATTGTTATCTTTGTTCAGGCTTACATGAAGCTGGATTATAACAAAACTGGCAGTGTGCCTATGATCGATATCAAGAAATGTTATTGTGCTAGAAAACATCCTCAAGTCTTAGCAGGTAATTAATGTACAAGAAAGTAGTTATTCATTTGTCTTGTTACCAGAAGTGTAATGTTTGTCTCATTGCTTCTCATTGGCTTCCTCGTCTTGCACAAAATGAGATTTACCTCAAGTGCGCTGAATGTCGGGGGTGTCATGATGTATTTTGAAAGACATGGCAAAAGGGATTTGGGGCATAACTGAACTCTATCCATCTTGCTGGAATAAGAAACTGATTCCCTCCCTCTCCCAAAGACTTCTGCATGTGCCACAGTTCTGGAGGAAATAAAGTTACCACAAAAAATATCTGGCCATTTTGTTAGCCCATCAATTTATTATTAGGAAATGAACTATTTATTATCTTAAACATTTAGTGCCACATTTGTATTTAAACACAATGTACCAGAACACAACGATTAGGGGTATCTTTGAGACAGATCTGTAGGTTTTTTTAAGCTCTTTGATTTCAGAGTAAAGTAAAGAGTCCCATTCAATATGGAGACAATTTAGTCTGCAACCAGTTATCCCAAGGCAACCAGTCCATTGTATGCCCATGTTTTACTCTGAAAAAGTATGGAGGAAGCTTGCAAAGAATAGAGGCAGTCTACAGAGAAGACTACTTGTAATGTAAGCCTCCTCAGTGTTGATATAACATTTCATGGGAAGGGATTCAAGGCATTTTGCTTTGTATTGAGTTTGTGTGAAAGGATTTCATGTCTTGGCGTCCTGCGTTATGACTCATTTGAGTCATATCTGAGAAATGTGGGAAGCATAGGCGTTTTTACCTTCTTAGAAGTTATCCATAGTTTGTTTACATGACTTCACAGCTTGATAATAGAGTTACCAGTGATACAGAACAAAATGACCTAGCTTTTTCCTGTGTTTTTTACACAGTTTAATGGTTTGTTTGTTCATTTGTTTATTTTTGCATCCCTTAGCCCCTCCAAACCTTTTTTCTGCCCCAGCCCTGTAGTTAATTGCTTGTACTGGAAATCTGCAGGACTGGCAGATCACTTTTTAAATAGATTGCATGAATGTCTTGCACCGTTTAAAATGAAAATTATTTTTTGAAACCAAAATCCATTTTTGAGTATGATTTAATGGAAAATTTGCATGAAGGATTATTTAATGTTAGCACAGCAGTTTTGGTGATAGTGTCAAAATTGTTGGTTTTATGTATATTTATCAGGAATTCTTAAATTGCATACTATAAAGTCAAAACAACTGCCTTGGTTAGCATCCTCTTTCTACGAATCTATACTTTGGATAAAGGTAGGCTAAAGAGTCTGAGATGATTCCAGAGATCTACTTTGAGTTTCCTTAGTAGTCTTATTTTGCCTGCTATAATTTTCACTTAATCCCTTTATGTTATATTTTGACATGCACACATAGATTTTGATTGTATTGTGTCTACTTTGTTACTGCCTTGGCTGCTAATGCCTTCAAAAGTGAATTAAAGTGAGTAATATTTTCGCAGATAATGCAACAGAAGAAGAAATTAAATTTTCATTCCTAGAAACACTGGAGGATGCATGCAGCGATCCCAATGAAGTTTCATTCTCAGAATTTGAGGATTATTATGAAGGATTAAGTATCGGAATTATGGATGATGAAGATTTTGTTAATACATTAAGGAATCCTTGGGGAATTTAAAAGTAAAGGAATTAACAGTAAAAACTAGGATGAGAAATGAAACACTAGAATGATAATTTAATAGATTGGCCTGAATAGTCTAAAGATAATTCAGTAAACATTCAAAATGTTGTTTGTTCAAGTCCATACATGCAATTTTCCTACGACTTGAAGTACTATTAGAATAACTTTCTGAATAAAGAACTGTAAGTTTTCTAAATCTGTGAACTATGGAGCTGATAAAAGAATACATGTAATAAAAAAAAATAAGAGAGTCTTTTCTCAAAAGTATCATTAATACTAAATCTTCTCGATAGTATTAACTAAAGTAGATACATTAAACCAGTGGGATTCCCACAAGCATGGATTCACCATTTAGCAGTTGAGTCAATAGGTTTATCCTAGTTGGACTACCAGTAGGATTTAGACCTATAACTTATTGAAAGAGTTGTTTTAGCTAATTTGTTTTGATTTTGGAAGTGCCTTTTCACAAATCAGCAGAGCACATGCACATATATGTTGGTTAAACCCCTACCTTTCCTTTACATTACACACTTATTATCTACTTTCTGTACCTGCATATATGTCCAGTAACATACTAAGTCTTTATATATGTGTTTGATGTGCCGTTTAAAAGATGATCTTGTTGTCTTTGTATAGTAGCCAGAGTATAGCAAAAACTGGTCAATGAACTTCATATGTAGTTAAGGGTAATTCACATAACTCATTTTAAAAAATAAGAAATCTGCAATTTCATTTCATCCAGTCATTCTCCTTAGATTTTTCAAAGTAGCATAATTTTTGTTTGTAAAGGGTTATTCCAATTTAACCATTGTACCTTTTCTTAAAATGACAACTTTCTGATTTTAAAAACGCAGTTTCCTGACTATTGTTAGAATTAGTTCCGTATCTTACTTAATAACTTCTTTAAGTATATGGTTCATATCTGTTCTGTTGCTATGATCTATCATAATTTTGGCTATTTTCAATCAACACTAATTTAAATAACAGCTGAACTCATTCTGAAGAAGCTGTTTCATATTTCATTCAGCCTAAATGTGCACATTTCCTTTAGTATTGCTAATATGTCTTTTTATTGCATGTGTAAAATACTATAGGTTGTATTAATTTTGAATATGTTTTCCATTTTTATGGTGTAAAAATCTTGGAAATTAGTATAGTCTTATTATAGAGGCTTAATATGAAATATGCTAGTGGCTTTTCAGAACCAAATACTGTTGTTAATTATGTGCTATTAAACTATAGACATTTGCTACATTTATAAGTGTTGATCTGTTTAATTGTGAATTCTTTCATCATATATCAGTAAAATGATTAACTCTTGTTAGCATTTCTCATATAGTTGGGAAATGGCAAACTGCCTCTGAGTTTTTCTTGCCTGTGAAACTCTATGAAAAATGAATGGGAGTGCCATAAGTTGACATGTGACATACACATTTTTCTTTCTTAAGAGGACAGCTGGGGTATTAGAAAAGACAGCACTTCCTAGGGGGCGAGGGACTCTGTGCTGATAGCTATCAAATTATAAAAAGGAGTTCTTAACATCCAATTTCCTTCTTCCACCCTTTAAGACAGGAGTGAGGAAACTTTTGTCCTTCCTGGTACTGGACTACAGTCCTTATCATCCCTGTTCACTGCCCATGTTGGTTGAGACTGGTGGATTTTGAGGTTCAATATTTGGAGAGAAAAAGATTCCCTATTCTTTTCTAAGAAAATTTCCAGTTTCTCTTTAAAATGGATACCCATTTCTGCTGAGTCCAAACACATTCCTTCTAAATCATGGGCTAGTGTCATACTTTGACAGGGTAGGAGAAAGAGCAGGTAATTATAATCAGTGACCTCATTTTCTGCATTTCTTCCTTTAAAGGGGAACAAAGAAAAAATGACTTGGGATGCAAAGATTCAAAACACAAGAGTTTTAGATAATATTTTTTTTATCTGCTTTGATCTCCTTCTGCACTCAGACCCAAGTGTTCTTCCCATCTTCTTCAGCAGAACAGTCGTGATGTGATCAGGGTTCACCTTTGTTTCACTTCTGCCCAGCATCCTGAAGAAAAGAAGATTTTGAACGGCAAAATCTTATTTATGTTTAACAAAGTGTTGTGCTGGGGATATTCCCTTGGGGTTTGCTGGTAAGGTTCCATAGAAACCATGTTGTACATGTGCCAGTAGCCTAGGAAAAACTCCCAATTCCTGACTGACCTATCACTGACAAAAATGGATAATCTGCATTACCAAGAGAAGCCATTTGTTTATTGGCAAGTTTATAAATTAGAATATTTTGTTCTTTCTTAAACTAAATACAATATCATGTTCCATATATTAATAAACCTAATTTGTTCGTTAAAGTACAGCTGGTATGGTTTCATCCATAGGGATTTTGACAGCATGACACAACTCATCTTACACCCAGCTTCTAATCCAATATCTTTGTGAAGGTACAGATGTAGTGTAAAAGTTGCTGGCCCCTATTTTGGAGCCCTGGTGGCACAGCGGTTAAATGCTGGTACTGCAGCCGCAACATTGTGAGTTTGATCCTGCAGGGCTCCAGGTTGACTCACCCTTCCATCCTTCCATAGGTTGGTAAAATAAGTACCCAGCTTGTTAGAAGCAATTAGCTAAACACATTGTAAACCACTTAGGGAGTGCTTTGCACTGATACATGGTATAGAAATGTAATTACTATTGCTATTGGTATTTTCCAGCTCTCATCAATGACTCAGATGGGAAGAAACTGGAAGTGACTTAATATAGCATTCAAATTTTCCTTCCTTCCACCCCCAGTTAATGTGGTATGGTCCTCCTGATCAGGATTTAAATAATGATGACAGTAATTAACTGGACAGTTCATTGTGGGTTTAATTTTGGTGATAAAGGGATAAAACCCCTTAATTAGATGCCTATTTAAGCTTGGCTTTGACTCTGAATCCAAGAGGCTGTCGGGCACAAAGAGAAGTAAAGATGGCCTGAAAGACCTGAAGGTCCATCATGGTCTAATAACAATTATGGTTTGTAGCATGTATCTATCTGGTTGTGATATCTACAGTTAACATCTCTAAATGATGTGCTGTACCACAGTAAAGTGCTAGTCAAAACAGGAAATAGCCCAAGTGGCTGAGGCAGTAAGATTTCATTCTGTTATAAACCCTGCTAATTAAGTGAATCCTTAATACTTTTTATAATTCCCTCTGATTCGGGATCCTGCTATTTTCCTTTACAAAAATTAAATCCTGTAATCGAGCTCATGAAAAGATATTCTGCTTCTGAAATCCTCTGAAGTATTTTTCTTTTATGCCAGTGTTTACATCATACCAGAGACAACTGTACATGGTATATGAATCTAGTAACTATTTCTGCATTTTAGACCAATTAATCCCTGTCCTTTCCCACAGTGTTTCAGAAACCCAAAGGAAAAGTAGCTGAGATCTGGAAACTACAGGCTTAAATGGCTGACTTTGCCTAGTGTTGAAAGGATAAGAGGATTTAAGGTACTTCAATGTCAAGCCACTGCTCCAATTTCACTCTTTCTAAAATAACATTTTGGAATTATTTGATAAAACAAGGTGGCTTCTATAAAATTATTTTATCATTACTTTGCTTTTCATGGGTTTAATAAAACTTAAAGGAGATGGGACTGTTCTAAATTCTATGGTTACAAAGTGACCTTATTAAATATAGATACTGGAAACTTGGATGTTAAACAAACCCACTCAAAATTAAAGGTGTTTGTAATGGATCTCTTCCCTCAGAAGATGGGAAGTTTCAGCATCTTTTGTCTTTTGCCACATTCAACAGAATTCCTGAGCATGTATCCACTTCTGTTTGATTCACCATCTCTGCCAGCCCAATATATACCTTCCTTCAAGTATTTACATCTTCCATGGAGGAACATCATTTGGATGGGGTTGCTCCTCTCACTTGCTCCAATAGGCAGGGAAGATAAACCTCTCCACTATCCCCACCAGGGGTAGCAACTCCCAGAAAGATCAGTTATTCCTGCCTCCCTCTCTCCTATAGGACATGTTTTTAATTGTTGTTTGTTATTCCAGACCTTCTATCTTCTTAAGTTCCTTGTTCCTCTTCTCCTCTTCCTTCCTACCTAAAAAAACCCTTCTGTCTATTATTTCCTATTATTTCCTTTCTCTTGCTGCTATCTCTATTCCCCCCAGTAAGGAAAGGACAGACACCGTGGACACGACAAAAATTGCAATGTGGACTCATGTTCCTAGCAGAACCTCACCTTTGCCTCATTCCTGGATACCAAACTATTTGGGGAGTCCTTGGGCCTATCCTTGTTCATAAGGATAAAAAGAAGGCCTTAGTCCTGGATAAGAAAAGGGAAGAAAGAAGTCACAGCAGACAGGGGTGATTGTCCTTTCATTCCTCTAGAAGCATTATACCACTCCGTCTCATTCATCCTCTCAGTCCAGTGGTTTCAGAGGATATAGACCTCAGTGGGGAGAGACCAGGTTCCCACCCAAGCAGCAGTCGCCTGAACTCCTAAGATTGCAAGCCCTTCCAGAACAGCAAGGCACAGAGAAAGGACTCTCAGGCCTAATGCCAACTCATCAGTAGGGTGCAGGTTCTGGGATTTCATGGATGTGTGGAGGACCTTCACCTCAGACCGGTGGATACTAGACATCCTCATAAGGACTATCAAGCTGAATTTTTCCACAGGCTTCACAGCTTCTTCCCAAAGTCAGGAATCCACAAAAATATCACCTCCGACAGGAAGCTATCAATGATCTGAAGCAAATTGGAGTGGAGCAATAGAAAAAGTGCCATCTTTGCAAAGAAGCAAGTGGTGCTACTTCATCTTCATAGTGCCCAAGGAAAATGACACATGGATAGCCGTTCTGAACCTAAAGGGGGGAGGGGTCAACTGGTTTATCAGAAAGCACTGCTTCCAGATAGAAGCACTCAAATACTTCCTCCAAGTTCTTAACCAGGAGACTTCCTATCATCTCTGTATCTGACAAAACCTTATCTTCATATTCTAGTCTACTCTGCTCATTGACAGTTCCTTTGATTTGCTTTACTACTACCCATTATCAGAGCAAGGCTCTACTCTTTGATCTGTCTTCAGCCCCCAGTGTGTTCGCTAAAATCATGGTGGCCTGGTAGAACACAGGAGGAAGTTTTGACTCCATATTTACCTGTACCTTGATGACTTGCTTATCCACTCTACTTCCTTTGAATAGAGTCTCAGACATCCAGGAGATGCTAAGCTCACTGGTAACCCATGGTTTTCTGGTAGATCATGGGAAGAGCCACCTCAGCCCATCACAGGAGATCCAGCACCTGGGTGCCATTATCAACAACTATTCAGGTATGGTCACCCTCTTTGAGGAAAGAATTCAGGCCTCAGGAACACCATTTCCACAGCCAGACTTTCTAGGGCCTCATGATTTCCACCAGATTTTAAAATATTAAAAATTTCCACAATATAGAACATGCTTTCTTTTTCCTTTTTAAACAATTTGAGAAAAATTCAAGGTACCATGAAAACAATGAATGAATTTAATTTATTCTTAAACATAGGAAAATAGGTTCATCCTTCAGGTTAATTTTATCTGTTAGTTACACAGGGAAATCACAGGCATGTTTTTGTGAGTTACATGAATATGAAAACAAAAGGAAAAGTAAAGGTGGTGGGTTCTCATGGTAGCCTTATATTTCCTCTCTTACCCATCTCCTTCTTTGGTTGTGGGGATGGGGGGCATTGGAAGGGGGCTTGCGGTGCTGAGAAATTGGGCAGTGAGCCATCTTAGCTGGCCAGGCAGCTCTTGGTGGAGGAGGAGGAGGAAGACCAGAGGCAAGTTTTCAAAGGACTGCATGGCCTAATTGGAGCTGTGGAGAGAGAAAGTAGTGCCTGGAAGGGTGGGGCAGGGTTGGAGAAGCTCACAAATAATCAAATCTGTGAAAGTCAGACCTCCAAGTGTGGAGTGCTGACTGTGTATCTCCTTTGTTTGATTGTGTTGGCTGCTGCTGAGCACCTTCACTGGCTGGTTCTGCTGACATAATATTCATATTCATTGGAGCACATCAATCCACTCAGGGAATCCTATTTATTTTTTGCATCCCACTACTCTTAAATATTTCATTGGAATCTACTTCTGTGCAATGGCCATATTCCACTGATCTTCGGATTCTACTATGCATGAAGCTCTCCATATGCACACCTGCCAAACAGATGGTTTGTGTTTTCAGCTACAGCAACACCTATCACTTGTTGGAAGAGGGAATCCTCGCTCACTCTATGTGAGCTAGCAGAGAGAAGGGAATCCTTGTTCACTCTATATGCATTTTGAATATGTTCAGCCTTTGAATATTATTTTTAAATCATTACTGGAGATAATCTGGCTATATTTGTCATTTTAGTTTTTCCAGCTACCATAAAATCTTCAGTGCCAGAGGAAGACATTTGAGATTAGATAATCTGATAAGTAACAGATTAGATAATTTGTAAATCACACAGGTTTACCAAAAATGATAGGTCTATAAATAATTTGGTATGTACAAGAGTCTAAAGGAGACTGTGTATAAACTTGTAAACAGGCTTAGAAAATATTTTTAAAATACATCTATAATCTTAGGAAAAAGGTTTTAAGAAGTTTTAAGAACTTCAGGTTTAGGAAACAAGAAACAATCATTCAACTATCCCCTACTTTGACAGATACTACTTAGGTTCATACTTTCAAGATATTCCATTTGGACCTGGTTAAGTTTTTCCTTTTCCCTAGCTCAAATAACATGAATAGCACTGGCAACAGTCCCTCTGAGTTCAAAATATATTCAAAATACTGAATGCCAGGTTAATGCATGGTAGAACAACTGCCAGTCAGGAATTGATCTTGGATGACCACTCTGAGCTGGCATGTATCATAGAAACCTGGTTGAATGGTGCTGAGGGGAGTTAATCTCTTTTAGCCTTGTTCCCAAGGTTCTCTGAGCAGGCAAGACTTTGGAGGAAAGGGCAATAGAATTGCAGAGGTCTATTAGGATTTCATCCTACTGACCAGGTGCCCAATCTCACAGCCCTTTGGGTTCAAGTACTTCAATGTATTTGCCCTCATACAATCCATTAGAGCCTCAGGACACCGGTTTAACACAGGAACAGTGTCCTTGAACTTAGGTGGGAAGGACTAATAGAGCTCGTTATTACCAGCACATTGGTGACATCTGACCCAAAAATTCCTGATAACCTCTCCCAGGAGTTTCATGTAGCATACATGAATAGCATAGGGGACAGGATTAAACCCTGAGGGACTCCACAGGCCAATGGCCAAGGAATCAAACAGAAATCCCCTAATACCACCTTCTGAGAAAATCTATCCAAGAAAGACAGAGCTACTGTAGAATACTAGCTCCAAGCCCCGTCCCAGTAAGGTGACTCAGAAGAATACCATGGTCAAAGGTATCAAAAGCCGCTGAAAGGCCCAGGAAAACCAATAGGGACACATTCTCCTCATCCTATTCCCTGTGTAGGTCATCCACCAAGATGGTCTAAGATGCCCCTGTCTCACAAATAGGTCTGAAATGGGTCTAGATAATCAGCCCAATTGGAAAACCCCTGGAGTTAAGAAGCCACCACATACTCTAGTACCTTACCCAAAAATGACCTATAGTTATCTAATACAGTAGGATCTAGGGGAGGTTTTTACAAAAGAGGTTTGACCACAGCCTCCTTCAGGCATGTTGAGATCCTGCCTTGATGTAAAGAAAAATTAATCACCTCCCTTACCTACTCAGCCAGTCCCCCTTTGGATTGTTTAGCCAGGAAGGGCAAGAGTCTAGTACACATGTGTTGGCTCTCACTTCTCCAAGGATCCCGTCCACATCCTCAGGCTTCACAAATTCAAAAGCATCCATCAGCACTGGACAAGCAGGGGCCAAGATTGCATCCACTGGAACTGTAGCAGCTCTGTCATCTGTCAGAGAAATTCCATGCAATTTTATCTGTGAAATGGTGGGCAAATTCTTCAGAAGGGGCTGTTGATTTTTCTAGAACTCAAAACCTCTGCAGATGTGGAAGACCAATTAAGATAGCTTGCTCCGGGAGTCTTATGAATTCAGATGATTCCCTGATGGTTCTTGGGGAGTTTATATGTGCCTCAGAAGGCAATTCTATTGAAACTCTGGTCAACTTTTGGAGTGGAGATACAGCCAAGGTGGTGAACACGATTGCTTCTAAGCATCCCCTCTTATGGAGGGAAGCAAAGTGAGCCCCCTGGTTTCTTAGGGATATTGCAGTGGTGAAACAAGTGGGATGGAAACTAGAGTGTTGTTTACAGGCTAAAGCCCATTAGATACCTTATGCTGTGACCATGATAGCAGTGGCAGTGAATAAATCATTCTTTTCAGCCACCACTGCTTTCGCACAGTGTTGTCCAGTGAAGCTGTCTTGAGTGGAACCAAACTAGCCCATCAACACTGGCAGAAAACTCAGAGCAGGTCAGATTGAACACAGGCTTCATCTGAAGACTTACTGCATGGTAACGCAAGGAGCAAAAACACCTATTTGTCACCATAGCATCTGCCAAGAGCAAGCCAGAGCAGCTGTTTTGCGTGGTTGTAGATCTCTTGCATGCTGGTCTATGAGAGCTGACAGGGCTCCAAGTTCCAATATCCTTTGTTCTGAGGTGATGGCAATCAGGAAGAGCACCTGCTCGTAGAGGTGTTCCAAGGACATCTCATGTAGGGTCTCAAAATATGGGAATGTTAAGGTCTTCAGGACCATGTGAAGGTCCCAGAAGGGCAACTGGTGCCAGTAGGCAGTGCCAGGAGCATCAGACCCCTAAGTAATCTATGAACATGTGGGTGGAAAGCAATCCTAGTTCCTTGCCCATGAGGCAGTAAAGAGGTAATGGCTGAAATTTGCTGTTTGACTATGTTCAGTGTGAGGCCCTAGTCAGTAACTTCTTGGAGGAATTCCAATAAAGATGAGACCAAGAACTTGAAAAAGTCAATGTGTTTGCATTTGTACCACCTGCAAAAGGGCCTAAAGATGTATTTGTAAGTTCTGTTGGTTGAAGGACATATGGACACCAAAATGGTTTCTACCACCTCCTCAGAGTATCTGTGGCCTTTTAGCAGGCTCTGCTCAATTTCCAAGTGTGGAGCTGTAGCCATACTGGGTTGGTGTGTCAGACCTGTCTCTTCCTGAGTAGACCTGGATGGAGGGGTAGAAGCATCAAAATCCACAGCCAAGTGACTGATTTGGGGAATCAGGCCTTTCTCAGTTATACTGGGGCAACTAGGATCAGGGAGGCTCTTTCTGGTCATACTTTCCTCATCACCCTGGTGAGCAGAACAACTGGAACAAAGGCATATAGTAGCCCCCTTGGCCAGAGGACTGAGAGGAGGTCCATGTCCTTGACTCCCTCTGTTCAGTATCTCAGGATGAACCTGTCCTCTTTGGAGTTGACCAAGGAGGCAAAGAGATCTATGTCTAGTTGGCCAAATCTAGATATCAGGTGAAATACTTCTGAAGGGAGGCTCCATTTCCTTTGGTCTATGTCTATCTGGCTGAGCCAATTGCTCTGAGAGTTCAGCATGTCCTAGACGTGTTCTCTATGTAGAGATGAGGCTCTGCTGAGGTGAGCAGGCCTCATTCATGAGGGACTGGGACCTTTTTTGGTGGGCTTTTGTGGTCACATTGTCTATTCTGAGGAGGACTGCCTTTCTCTGAATAATGTCAGCAAAAGCCAACAGGGCTAATCTAACTGCCCTGAGTTCCAGCCAGTTGATTTTGTGTCTGAGTTTCTCCTGGTTCCATCTGTCTTATACTAGGTATGGTCCTCAGTGGGCCCCACAGCCTTGTAAGCTAGTGTCTGTGGTAATCTACACCTTAGTTGGCTCCCAGTTGGGCTTTCCGCTCCTCATGGTGGGGGAGATCCACCATTCAGAAGAATGGTGGACTGATCAGGGAATTCTTATCTTGCAATGCTTTTTGACTGCAATGGCAGACTGGTGTGAGAGCAGTAGCCACTGAAGAGATCTGTTGTAAAGGTAAACCCAGGGCAGACATTCTATGTAGACACTATTGCAAACTAAAACAGAGGCTAATACTTATTATTGTTCTCCATTATGTGAAAATAAAGGTTAATGATCTTAAAAGCAAGTTTGTTTGGCATAGTTCACAAGCTGTAACTTACAAATGCTTTTACAATTTATTTCACAAAATGTTCAGTTTCAGATTCCAACTTCTCTAATGACAAATATTAATATTAGCTGAAATTAAATTGTTGATGTCTTGATCACCAGCTCAGTCAGGATGGCAATCAGTGGGTGAAGAGACTGAACTGGAGCCTTGAGAAAACATTTTCTCCAGCACCTGCTGAGTCCCAAGCCCCTTATGAGGAAAGCCTCATAAGAATGTGTATGTATGTACCTTCAAGTCACCTGTCAGCTTATGGCAACCCCATGAATTTCGCTGGGTTTTCTTAGGAAAGGAGTACTTAGAGGTGGTTTTGTCAGTTCCTTCCTCTGAAATGTAGCATACAGTACCTGGTATTCATTTGAGATCTCCCATCTAAATACTAACCAGGGCTGACACTGCTTAGCTTCCAAGATCAGACAGGATCTGGTGCTTTTAAGGTATTTAGGCCCTTCTAATCTTATATGTACCTGGGCATAAACCCCAACTGAACTCAGTGGGATTGACCTCTATAGGATCAAGTAGTTAATGAGGTAGGTTTCAATTCTTTACCTGCTTACCTGAGAACAAGCCTTACTGTATGCAGTGGGACTTAATTCTGTGTGGATACATGTAAGAGTGCTCTTATAGTCTACTCAATGAAAGAACATCTAGATTACAGAGAATCAAACCAAGGTTTTTGTTCCATTAATACCTGCAGTTTGCAGCAACGCAATTTAGTTTCTTTCCACAATTGCAATCCAAATGGGAAGACATGAGATCATGCTAATGACAATCCCTACTGCTTGGCCAAAAGTTTTGCCTTCTTACCATTCTGGATTCCACCCCCTTGGTCAGTATAATGCTTCTCTTTATTCTCTCTACATTTCCTGTTTAATGAAAGACAAAGGTATAGAAGGAAGGAAGGAAGGAAGGAAGGAAGGAAGGAAGGAAGGAAGGAAGGAAGGAAGGAAGGAAGGAAGGAAGGAAGGAAGGAGTTATCAATCAATGAGAACAGGTGAACATGGGGAATAAACATGGCCAAGCACCTTGTAGAAAGCATTTATGTCACAATCACCCTTACTCTCTCTACATGAAAAGGCATGAGTTCAAAGCTTGCTTGGTCATATGATCAAAACACCTCAGGGGTAGGGTGGAAGGGCAGTTTGGTGTGTATGGGGTAGGAGAAGAAAGGCAACATAAAACCCACTTTCCCCCTTGCTTCTACCATGCACTGTTACATTTAACGTTAATGTATTTGGGCAGTCATAGGACCAGTCTTCAATTTCATCTTCATAAGATACCCTGTTTCAACATTTGATTCAGGATTTTCAACTTCCCTCATTCTTCTACTTGCATTCCCTGCTTTAAGTGCATTATGGCTATGATGATGAGTCACAGATGGAGTGAGTTATAAATAATGTAGAGGTCACCATGTTGTCATGCTGCTGGAGTATGTCAGAATAGACTGGGGTGGGAATCATACATCCCTTCAGATGTTGTTGGCCTGCAACCGCCAGTAGCCCTGGCGAGCCTAGCCAGTGGAAAGTTTCTACCTGTGGCATTTATCATTCCAGTTAGGCCACTGGATATGATAAGGCAGGATGGGGAAGAGAGGCAAGTAGAGAGACCAGACACCCAAACCTTGTCAGCGAACATGACATCAGACACACCTCCCTAAAAGCAATACTTCATGGCTAGATAAAGCGTATTGACAAATGACGTTGCATCAGCCTGTTTTATTTTAGATTGCTGAATTTATCACAGCATGAAAAAGCCATGGTTGATCTTAGGAAATGAGGCTGAACAAATCTAGACAAGAGTGCATCATTTGGATTGTCAGAAAGTAAGTATAAATGCCCTGTGTACAAATAACCCTCTAGAGAATACCCTTGTCTGGTTTTCCTCTTGAACTGCAAACTTCTTTTCCCTTATGGAGTAAGAGCAAATAGGGTTTAATTTAAAACTGACTCATTTATCACTAGTTGTTTATCCATGATTTTTCCCCCTTTTGACAGAATCTCTTGGCTTGGTGATAGGTTGCTTATACATGACTTTCTATGTAGTATTTCAATTAATAGCCCAACTCAAACTGAAACCATTTATGGTCTGCTTCACAGCCACGAGAAACAAAAGAGAAAGTAGATCTTCTCCCAGAAACATTATTATCCAAGATAATAGGAAAGAGGCAGTAGTTTGATAAGACAAATGGGAGATTTTTTGGAGGTGGGAGGGTTATCCAAAATGAACGTAGCATAAATGTCTCATCTTTTCACTTATCCATACTTTGCAGTATTTATACAGGGGTTAATCACATGAGACTTTAAAAAGATGCTTCTCAAAATTTCTGTGATCCCACTACCTACTTTCATTTAGGCTTATTCATGGGCTCAGGACCAGGAGCAGCTCCAGAGTACATCCCACTAAAATGAGAACAAAAGAAGAGCTTTTACAGAAACTTTATGCAGCAGAAGTTTCCAGTAGTGCGTTTAGCACCTAAGCCATAATATGACCAGTTACCTGGGATGACCAGCCACCTAACTTAGTTTCAGACAAATAGTGTCACTCCTGGTTTAGAGCAACTTTTTTTTTCCAACGAGGGGAGGCGATCCCAAGAGAAAAAGCCCCTGAAGACCACCAAAATAGGCTCTGAAGGTTGGGGCAAAGTGATGTTCTTTCTTGATCACTGTGAAGCAGGATGACACTGGGAGAGGAGGGGCTAGGTCTCCCACTTGGGGTGATTAAGATGATTGACATTTGAAAGAAGCTCTGCCTTGGAAGTATGTGGCAGGAGCAAGACCCAGTATAAGAATTCCTTACCCATTATTGCTGAAAAGGAACCTTCATGGTAAAATACCAACATTCCTTTCTCTCAAAAATACATCTAGTATACAGCTGATTAATGGTAGGACTTGGTAAATGTAAAAGCCATACTTTTTACTTAGTTATTTCTCTCCCTCAGATGAACTTAAGTTCTTATCTGGATGTACCTTCCAATTTTATGGGCACTATTCCAAACACATACAACTCAAGCACCATCAATTATGCACATTCCAGCCTAGCAGTCAAAATAGATGTCAGACAACAACACAAGAACAAAACAAAGCCCCTCTAACTTTCAACCTGTGCAGTTCAAAAAGCCTGGAAGGTGAAAAATGTGATCATGTTTCAAGACCTGTCTCAACATATCTACATGCTAGCTCTTAAGCAGAAGTGAAGAATATTTTTACGAGGAAAGAAATCTTTGTAAATCTCTCCCTTCAGTTTTTTGAATCCACTGCAAATCCATCTCCTAGAACAGCTGTACTCTGATATGAAAATAAGACTCAGGTGGCTTTCAAGCTGACTAATCCCATGTCATTTACAACTGAGAAACCTATAAAAAAACCCACCCCTTTGAATTTCAGCTGGAAGCTTACCAGAAGCTAATGCAGATCTGGTAACATGCTCCTGAAGTTATGCTCTAATTAATCTGCAAGGCATGACATTCTGCATAAGCGTCAGATGTTGCAGTCTCTTGGGGTGATATCCACTCTCCACAAAACAAGGATATGGAAGGTTGTGGCATAACCTACAATGGAGACAAAATAGAATTCTTATTTTCTTGGTATAAATTAAAGGTTGTCCAAATAGGATTAAAGGAAAGCATTAAAGGGTTACTAAGCCAGACAGCTTCAACATTAAACCTTTCTGGCTGGTTAATCAATGTTTACAAATGAATCTTGGACTTAAAAGGTTTAGAATTGCCACTGGGACAACCTATTGGCCTCTTTTTAATTAGCAGGCTAGATAGGAAATATGCAAATTCTTCTGTAATGTAAGAACAGTTTCATTATCTATGGAACTGCAGCACAGTGGCTGCATGTGGTTAGAACCTGATCGCTAGGCTGGCTGGTCCTGATATTTACAACAGTTAGATGTCTCCTCTCTGCCAGTCCTACCATATTTATTACCATCATTTATTTATGGTTTTATGTATCTTGCTAAGTCGAAAGGGGAAACAATCCACCATACAAGTGAGAGTTTTATCATCTATCTTTTGTGGGAAAGAAAGCCAGGTGAACTACACACACACACACACACACACACACACACACACACACGGGTTAGAAGAGATAACTCCTACAACCATATCCTGCTTCTAGAATCCACAAATAATTATGTAGGCAGGAGAACACAACCTAGTTTTCAGAAGACTGGGTCTTGTCAGTAAACCATTGAAATGCTCTGTGGGGCAGGAGTGGGGGAGAATATTTGGATTGAATAATGGTTGGTTTGATGGTTATTTGGACCACTTTCAGGGAGTCTGAAAATGTGTCACAACAAATGCTAAGAAAGAGATGTTTGCAGGGAAATATTTCCATGTATTTGATGTGGATTATCTAAAACAATGGTAAAACTTGTGGAGTAATTAAAGTGTTTCAGTCCTCCTCACAGTTTTTTAAAGGAAAACAGAAAAAGGTGAAATGGCTTGGATTCTAACATAAATAAGGAGGTTTATGGAAGTGGTGACTGGAGGATAACCCCCCAAACCATGAAGACGGGGTGTACAGGCATGCAGCAATGCGGGTGGGATGGGGTATCATACCTTCCTTTCTGTGATTTTTTAAAAAATGTAACTGACCTTAGGCCACAAGATGAATTTTATGTGATGATCCCCCTTTCTCAGCAGCCTTCTGCATGCCTTCCTATATAATTTAGAAAAAAAATTTGGGAGGAGGAACCACAGGTAGATTCAAGGGAAAAGAAGCAATGTGAAACTCTTTTCATGGACATCCTTCTTCAGATCTGATGTGTTTTCAGTACCGCTACTTCAAAAAGATTAAGAACCTACAAGTACCCCATGGTCTAGAATGGATATTTGCCAACTGACACACTTGTACTTGACCATCAGCACTCTCCATGCAGAGAAGCAAAACAGTTAATTCATAGGATCTCGCAGGAAGCCACTGAAGCGCCGCTTAGAGACTTGACTAGAAAATAGAGCTTGAAAATAAGCAGAGAAATCTCAGCATTGGTCCTTCGTAGAACATTGTTCGGTTTCCATGGCAGTAGACAGCTCTGTCCAAACACAGGCAGTTCTCTCTGCAAAAATATTACACGGGGTGGGGGAGAGAGGTTGGCGTACAACCCAAAAGAAGGTTGTTAATACTTGTTCTGAAAGCAAGCAGATCAGTTCTACTGTGATATTCTGTAAATGCTTGAATGAGGAATAGGAAAGCCTTGCTCACCTGTCAGCCTCCACATTCATATCTGCATACATTTCAAAGTGGTATGCCTTGTAGTTGATTCACATATCTCCCCCTTTAAAAAAAATCACACCTATTATGCTATCCTTTTGCCCTATTTAGTATCTAGTACAGGTTCCTTAGGGCCTTAATACTCTAAGGGCACCAGATTCTGTCCAATCTTGGAAGCTAAGCAGGGTGAATACTTGGATGGGAGACTGCCAATTAATACCAGGTGGACTGGCAAAAACAAATAAACAAACCCTCTGAATATTGCTTGCCTAAGCAAATCCTATGAAATCCATGGGTTGGCATAAATCAACGGGAGACTTGAAGGAAGACACACACACATAACTACACACAGAGTTTCTTTTCCAACAGTAGCTACTTCAAGTGGTAGTTGCTGGAGAGATTTATGGGTCTTGCCTATGCATTAACCTACCCCATGCTTCTGGAAGGTTGAGATCATTGACTACTATACACTGTTTTGTATGTGGTGGTGGTGGTGGTATCAACAGCATTTATCTTTTTGCACGGCATTGGTATATTGCTCACAGAGTAACCTATTTTGCTGGCTGCCTCAAAGATCAGGTATAACATTCAAATGATAGCTCAGCTGTTTTTTCTGTTTTCTTGGGCTCCTCCTCACTTGAATTTAGTACAAACAGAAGCAGAATGAAGCTTTTCTTCAGTTTCAGGTTGACTTGAATCTCTTTGTGCTATCTGCAATTCTCTTTGCCTTACTTCCAAGGTTACTAAGTTTCTCTTACAGCAATACAAGGCAATACAAGGCGATACTCCTGAGGCCATTAGGCATCAATCGCGCATTATATAATTTTTGGCTCATTGCCAAAAATGATGCGCGATCACACATCCCTTCTGTGTCCCATCTGCACTTGTGTGCAGAGGCTCCAGATGCACGGCCATTGCACTTCCTCCCTCAGCACAGCCTGGGAAAGTATCTGGCTGCGCTGTGGAAGGAAGGGGCAGAGCACTCACGTTTCCTTCTGGCCAGCACGGAGCTGGTGCGGAGGGGAAGCGGAAGGGACGCGAGTGCCTCTCGCAAGAGGCTTCTTGTGTGATCTCCTCACAATGACACTGGGACAAGGTAAGGTGCAAAAAAGGCCATACATTCACATTTCTCCTTAACACAATTTTTGTCATTGCTACCCTGGTTGAGAACATGAGTTACTTTCAGGAAATGAAAGATACTGCACATTATGGCCATTTCTGCACTAGACTTAGGCCATTTCTGCACTAGACTGTTATAGCGCTATTATTCCACTTGCAACATCCTGGAATCCTGGGGTTTGCAGTTTTGGGAGGGGCCAGCTGTCTAATGCAGATGTGGCTTCTCTTTCATCAACTTATTTACTAATGAGTAGTTTGCTATTACAGTGAGCCGAAGACACGAATTTTTCTCTCATTTTAAATGGGGAATTGAATAGGTGATAGCATGGACAATAGATAAAACACACAATTTTAGGCTGGATGTTCTAAAGTTTCTTCATACTTAAATGTCAAGTTAGTGTTAACTCATTGGATGTATTAAGAAAGCATTAGTGACCTATAGCTTACTGGAAGCTTTATATCACCTTTTGATTTGTCACAGACTGTAGCCATCTGCAGATAATTTCAGCAGCTAGAAAACCTGAGTAACCTTTTGCTTTAGTGTCTGGAACTATCTAACTGCAACCTCTCTGTAAAGTACTGAGTACTCAGTAAAGTACATTTTGGTCATTAGTCCTCCTGAGTATGAGAACAGCAAAGTCTACCTACATATTTCTGACCCACTCTTTGTCCTTGCCTAGATTTTTCTCCTGCCCTGCCTCCTGGTTTACCCTGTGATCCTGCTTGCCCTTTGGCTTCTGGTGCCCTGGGATCCCTGCTGAATTCCTGCCTACTGACCATTCTCCAAAACCACATTCCCTCCTCCCTCATCACACCACAGAGGCAACAATTGAAGCTTTTATTTATTCTAATTATTGTGAGAAATGTTATTGTATGTTGGCCTAGATGTAAAGTTAACAGATCCTTTCCACAGTATTTTTTTTCCTTGTAAGCTGAGAAGAAAAGTCACAGAGGTCAATTACTTCCAGCTAAGTGATATTATGATTAATACTTTATTCTTATAAAATAGCATGTTGCAGTCATCCTAAACCAGGAAAGGGCAGCTACTAAGGGGAACAGGAACATTTTCCATGTGGCTGCTGTTAAGCCATCCTATACCTTCTAGTGGAAGTGATAGCACATTGTTTCTGTTTCTGGAGCTTGGCCTAACAACTGGCTTATTTTTGCCAGTTTACTGAGGCTGAGAATGTCAGGGTATTATGTGTGATGTGGGGAAGGTAACCGCAACAGCCATGTTTTTATGGTGTTTTGATACTTGTGGTCTCTTGTTGGCCAACTTCTTTTCAAAAATGGTATGATTTCGGGGGCTTTGCTGGACTTCTAAGGATCTTCTGGGCTTTATCTTCCCCAGAGTCTGCACTTTCCCCACCTTTGCTCTAAACTACATGCTAGTCCTTCAGTTTCCACAAGAGTTTTGTTAGCATGTGAAATCTTTCTCCTTCTACTTGTACTTTTGTATTCTTACTTCACTCAACCACAGTTCTTGACTGAGTTCTTGTTTGATACTGCAACTAATCCATGCATTCGATATTCCTGCATATCATTCATCATTTCAAATTTGAAAGTGCCATTGCACTTAGCTAATATCTTTATATTTTAACATATATTTATATTTCTTTCTATTACTTCAGTTAACAGCATTCCCCATTGGCTAGACTTCACTAACATCGAACTCTGTAATAATTTAATATGTCCTCTTAGTAGAAAAGCAGGCCTTTATCTTGTTCTTTTCTGAATGTCAATCAGGCACTACAAAGCATAAATAGGCTGCATTTTAAGGTAAGAGGAGCATTTAATATGTAATTTCAAAATAGTTTAATGTTATTGAATCCCAGGGGGAGCCAACTGTACAAGTAATTTTCTGTTGCTAAAATGCCAACACAAATCGCTGTGAGAAAAACAAGCACCTTGAGAAAGAAAAATAAGTTGAAACTTATCTTTAAACCAGAGGTTTACTGCATATTTAAAATGATTAGTAGAACCAATTGAAACAATATTTCTCAGTTCATTAACATTATTATGGTGTCAGTAACAATAACAGTCAGCCCTCCACATTTGCGAGTTTCACTTTTGCAGATTTGAATATTCATAGATTATTTGCTGTCACTTCTCTTGCCTCCCTATGCCATTTTTAATAGGGACTGCAAGCCTCAAGAGACTCAGAAACTGTGAATGAGGCTTGTTAGATCCTATTAAAAATGGTATGGGGCAGCAATGGAGGTGGCAGTAAGCCCCACTAGCCACCCACTTCTGCCTTGTGAAGGAACCCTGATACCTCAGAGGAATCCATGGTGGGTTGAATATGGAGATCATTTTTTGTGTGTGTGTTAAATATGGTTTGGGAGGGCCTAGAGTTATTCATGGTTTTTCCACTTTCGTGGGGGTTCTGTGCCCCTAACCCTAGTAAATGTGAAGGGATGACTGTATATCATTTTTAACTTCAGGTTGGGTTGTGAGAGCTTTACAATGGTATATATGTTGTGGTTGAAATTTCTTTAGAAAGAAATGTGAATGCAGTGAAGAAATAGTGACCCCCTTTTAACAAAGCACAATGCCACATGATGACATTTTTCCCACTCTGTACTTTCCTTTTCTCTACTTGTTCTTAGAAGTCACTTTTGCCAGTAGTTTGAACCTTCTCAAAATCCTATTTCATTAAGTGGTCAGGGATCTTAAAAAATATTTTGCTGGAAGCATTTCTTTGTCTCCCAAGAGGAAAACTCTTCTATACTGTTCAAATGCTTTTCTCACCTATGCTTTTTGATAATGTGAGATATGTACTTTTTTTCAAACTTCCTTTGAAAGGGTTATTGCTGTTTGAAAAAGAACTTTTCATTCCCCACAAACTTTCACAAATGTTCTGTTATAAAACCACTAGTTAATGAAAATTTGTATAGAATTCAGTTAATGTTGATTAAGAGGTATCTATATTTATGTTTGTGTGCAGAGAGGTATTTTAGCCTATTCTAGAGAAGAAATTTTGGAGCAAATAAATGTGAAAGTACCTCTAATAATAGGAAACTTGACCGCATCTGAATATTTTTGAACTTTTCTGTAATCATGTGTGTTATCTATATTGATCTCTATATGTGAGTATGCAAATAATATATACATATATATAGATATAGATACACACACACACACACACACACACACACACAATTCTAGGCCATTATATAGAGAGAATTTGGAGAGAATAAATGTGAAAATATATCCAATAATAGGGAACTTAATTGCATCTAAATATTTTTCCTTTTTCCAGTATTGTGTGTTTGCTTGCCTACAGAAAATCACAAATGACTACATTCTTCTGATAACTAAAAACTCTCACTAGCAAAAAAAAAAAAAAAGTTAGAAATGTTTCTCTGTAAACAGCCACTTATGAAAATGAAAACTGCTGGAGGGGATTAGTTGATTCACAGAGCAGATTCAGGACTTGATTTTTGAGAGTAGTGGTGTTTTGACTCCCTCTCAATTTCACCTTAGAATATATTTATACTAAAATGTAAAATGTTTGACTGTTTGCCTCTCTGGCAACAGAAACCATAAGCTTGATCAGAGAGACACCAGACCTGATGTGTTATATCTCATGGAGCCAAAACAAAAACTATAGTAAAATTTTAGATGCCATCCATCAACTGATATGGGTAACTCTCAAAGAAATGTTTTTATTTCTTTTTTTTTTAAATGCACATTTATGAATCAATTGTGACAAAACCTGATAGTAAAACTTAGTCTGACACCCTAATCAGCAAACTTCGTTATTTTTAAAGAAAAATGTTTCTTTAGTTAATGTTGTACAGAAGTTAGTGTGAAATTTTAAGGATTTGTAAGCACTACCATTCAAACTTTTGTTTCATTCAGGTCATAAGAAAAACCATGAACTTCCACCTGGAGAGTGCTGAGTAAATTTCCTGGTAACATTCATTGGCTTTTGATAATGGACACAAGTTATCTCTGCAAGTCCACAATGGGAATGGTGTGGACCTTCATATGTTGCTGGGTTACAATTCCCAGAAGCTCTTGCCAATGATGCCACATAATTCCAGCCCTTTCTGCATAATTGTTACCCTGACTCTTAGATAAAGAACTACCATAAATGACAGGAAACCCAGTGTAGTGTTGTAGGCCATTTCCGCACTAGACTGTTATAGTGCTATTATTCCACTTTCAACATCCTATGGAATCTCGGGATTTGCAGTTTAGGGAGGGACCTTGGAGGCCCCTCCCTAAACTGCAAACCCTGGGATTCCATAGGACGTTGAAAGCAGAATAATAGCACTATAACAGTCTAGTGTGGAAATGGCCATAGTTTGAATGCTGGATAAAATCTATGGGAGACCAGGATCCAGATCCTTGCTCAGCCCTGGCAAACCATTGGATGGCTTTGGGCAGGTCACAATCTCTTAGCCCTAAAGAAAGGCAATGTTAAACATCCTCCGAAATATTGCCAAGAAAATTTTATGAAAGCCTTGGCATAAGTTAGAATTGATTTGAAGGCTCATGACAATGGCAACAAAAGAGAGGAACTGGTGTTGTCACTGGCAATACTTGAACAATAAGAAAAAGCAAAGCATGAATGCTAGGAAATCATGTCAAAAAAGGGTCACATGGACTAACACCAAGCTCAATGTCATTAGAGGAACCAAATAAGGGCAAAAGTCTACAAAAGAAAAAATTATTTCCAAAATTAAGTGAAATTATTAAAAAAGATCTGAGGTCACAAATTAGGGAGGAAATGATTCTGTGAAAAGTCATTTTACGTGTTATGTTGTTCTTAATAAAAACCAATAAGAATATGGCTCAGTACACACATTAGAAGTGTGATCCTTAATTTTTTTTTCTCATGAATTTATTGGTTTGGCAGTGTACAAAGAACTCCTTGTGCCACACTTCAGATGTTGCATGGTTTCCATACATACAGTTTATATCTGTTTAGGACAAATATTATTGATTCTGCAGTCCTGCCCCAGACCACTTAAAAGGATAAGGTGGACTACCTCTCTTTATAAGGGCTCCTTATAAGAGACCTGGTGGCGCAGTGGTTAAATGCGGGTACTGCAGCCACAAGGTTGTGAGTTCAGTCCTGCAGGGCCCCAGGTTGACTCCCCTTTCTATCCTTCTGCAGGTTGGTAAAATGAGTACCCAGCTTGTTGGGGACAATTAGCTAACACATTGTAAAACTGCTTAGACAGCACTGAGCTGATAAGCGGTATAGAAATACACATGCTATTGCTATTGCTCTCCTCTCTGAGATTCATTCATCCATTCATTCATTCATTCACAAAGATCCCCATGATATTCTTGGAAACAAGGTAACAAACTGTAGGCTAGACAATGCTACTGTTAAGTTGGATTGTAACTGGCTAATGGCCAAACACAAAGGGTGCTCACCAGTGGCCCCTCTTCATCCTGGAAAGACGTGACTAGTGGGGTGTCGCAGGCTTCTGTCCTGGTCTCAGTGCTATTCAACATCTTTATCAATGACTTGGATGATGGAATAGAGGGCATGCTCATCAAATTTGCAGATTACACTAAATTAGGAGGGATATCTAATACTCCAGAGGACAGGATCAGAATTCTTGTTTTCCTTAGTAACTGATATACAGAAGTATATGGCTTCTAATACAGGCTCCTGATCAGTAGCCATTGATGGACCTAACCTCTATGAGTTCCTATTTTAAGGCATTCAAATTGGCAGCCATCACTACTTCTTGTGGCAGTACATTCCACTAGATGTGCTCTGTTAAAAAAAAAAAGCTTCCTTTTTTTCCTGTGCTGAATATCCTGTCACTCCAGTGTCAGTGGATATCCCTGAGATTCTAGCATTATGAGAAAAGCCTCTCATCACTTGCTTACCCCACATAATTTAATACACTTCTGTCATGCCTCTATTTACCCACCTTTTTTCTAGGTTGAACCACTTCCAGTTCTGTAACCTTTCCTCATAGAAGAATTGCTCCAGTTCCTCGATCATTTCAACTGTCCCTTCCTGCACTTTTCCTATCTCTATTTCCTTGTTTAAAGATGTAGTGATCAGGACTATTCACAGTATTCTAGAAGTAGTTGCATCCCAATCCTAGGATGTTCTTGGTGAGATTTATTCAGAGGAGCTTTGCCATGGTCTTCCTTTGAAGCTGAGAGGGAGTGATTTGCCCAAGGTTAGCCAGTGGGTTTCCATGGCTGGGTGGGCATTCAACACCAGAGTCTTAGTCCAACATTCTAACCACTACACTATGCAGGTTCTCTTCAGTATTATCAGGGCAGTATTATTTTTGATTACTTTTCTAACTATGCCCAATATAGAATTTCCTTTTAAAAAAAAAAGGCTACACAGTAGACTAATGCTTTCACTGAGTTTTCTACCCCACCCTCAAGATCTTTTTCTTGGTCAGTCTCTGTCAGCTCAGATTCCATCAGCACACACATGAAGCTCAGATTTTTGAGGCCCCAATATGAATAACTTTATATGTACTTAGGTTGCATCTCATTTGCTGTTTAATGATTATTCTCCCTGTTTGGAAAGAACCTTCACAACTTACGAGAAAACAAATTTTTGTTCTTATTGCTCTAAATAAATTCTCTCTACCCTGAAGAAAACAACTTTTGTTCTCACTATCCTCATGACTCATCCTTATCTCCATGGTGGCCTTTTTGACTTCAAGGAAAGTGATAGCAGTGAGACTGGAATGTGTAAGTGTCTTTAGGACTGGTAGCCACATGAACAAAAATTATCTCCCATCCATTTTTCTAGATCTCAGATCTAGACCTACTTTTTTGTTTAACAGGATGTTAGTACTTGGATGGGAGATTGTCAATGAACAACAGGTGCTGTAGGCTACATTTCAGAGGAAGGAACTGGCAAAGCCACCTCTGAGCCTAAGAAGACTATGCAAAGTCTAAGAAAATTATATGCAATTCAAGGGGTTGCCCTAAGTTGATGAGTGACTTGAAAGAACATACGCATACCCACCAGTCAAGTCTATGTGCTTTTCTAGTATAATTGGGAAACATTCTACTTTGGATGATGTCCTCCAGCTCCTACTGAGCTCCTAGAGGTAGTAAAGAGATATTCTTACTGAGTAGGGATTTAGTAGTGGCAGAGAGAGCAAATCTGAAGGCTAGAGCAGAACAGGAGAATTCTCATGTCTGAGCCATGAGATAGGAAAGTCAATCTAGAAACAGAAGTCTATAGGTGGGAAAAATGACCCATGTCGAGTCCTACCTGACCCCTCCCCAGCTTCTATGTCTTCCATTGCTCTTCCCAAGAACCTGGAATTCACATGCCATGGTGTTCAGTTCCTCTGTGCCATCCTCATGTGTGGAGAATGCCACTTTCCTATCAGATAAACAACTCTTCTAGCACCAGAGACTCTTGAAGTGAAATTGACCTATAAAGAAGGGGAGACGGGGAGCAAAAGGCGCCTTTCTCAAGGACAAGTTGCAGATGGGGGTGCCCGTGAACTGCCTTTAAAGACAATCGCCTAACCCAAGGAATCGCTTAACCCAAGGATCACGGGCGGGGACGTCGCCTGTTGCCACATCAATGGCTGGACTGCCGAAAGTGGTGCTGAAGGGACAGCTCCCTCCCCGCCGGCGGGCGACAGACGCACGAGGGAACCGGGGAGCCGCCGCCGCCGCGTCGCCTTTTCACCTTGGAACCGGAGCAGGGGGCGAATCGGAGCGCGGCTCCTGGCTTTGAGCAGCAAGAGCAGCGCCGCGTCCTCGGTGAGATGGTCTGAGCCCATCCCGGGAGCGACACCCCCCCTCCCTCCCTCTCTTCTCCCCTCCCCATGTTTTTGTGATGGCTTCCCCCCACGCCGCGATGCCCGCGCGGCTCATCCCTCTCTCTCTCTCTCTCAGTCTCTTTCGCACAATGACAAAAGGGAGGTTTCCTAGCAGCAGGTGGGGGGGAGGCTCTTCTCTCGCTTTCGGCGCTGGCCGCCAAGGGCGCCGGAATGGCCACCTGAAGATGACAGGGAGGATGCAAAAAAGCGGCCACAACAAGTAGTTCGGCGTCGGAACCCCGCCGCGCACCCAGGAGTCTGGAGGCAGCCGCGAAGCGAGGCGCGTTTGCGGCGTGGACTGACCGCTGCTTTCTCTCTCCTGTCACTAAGGTACGAGGGATGGATGGGGGGATCTGGGGGATGGCGAGGAAAAGAAGAACCACGGCAGCCCGATTCGGATTCCCTCTACTCCTCTTTCAATAAGAAAATCACCTATAGGTAGAATCCAGCGAGGATGGGGACTGGAGAAATCCGCTCTTAAGGTTACACAGGAACAGCGCCTGGGTAGGGCGTGCCCGCAGCTCTCCGTTTTGCTGGGAGAAGCTCAAAGAGTGGGTTTTTTTTGGGGGGGGGGAGACAGGGGGTCTCTGTATAATTCCCGGTGGGTTCTGTAGGTTTGCTGTACTAGAAACTAGCCCATGACCTGGAGGGACCAAGGGCACCCCCGTTGGATTCCTCAGTGATCTCCCCCCGGGCTTGTTGGTTCGGCCAACTTGGGCGAAAGAGGAGGGATGGAGAGGGGTGAGGAAGGTGACTCCGGATGCGCGCGCGCGCAGGAGGCGCGCGGGGGGGGGCTCTATAAAAGAGACGCGGCGCGATCGCGCTTTGACGCCTCGGTCTGTACTCGAGCGGCGAGGGGGAGCGTATAGAAGAAGAGCCCAGATCAACGCAGGCGGAGAAAGGGCGAGGAGATGGAAGGATGAGGCAACGGAAGCCCCCGGATAGTAAGGAGAGACACAAAAAGCGGTCTTGAAGGCGGGTGGGCAAGGGTGGGTGCGGGGGTTGCCTGCCAGCCTTGGAATAGGATGGCAGAGACGCCAGTTCTGCCCAGGGAATAGTCGGCAGCGACAGCACAAGGTTCGGTCCCGCCAAGGCAACTTGCCGGCTGCCCCGGGGCCGAAGGTGGAAGCCAGGTGGCTGGCCACCGCTTGTGCCAGCCGGGAACTTCGACGGGGGAGCGGGGGGGGGGACCGAGGGCTGCGCTTCTGAAGGTGGCCGGAATGGACGGGAGGAAAAGGTGGATTGGATGGCAGGAGAAGGGCGGGGACGGAGGGAGGAAAGAAGCGGGAAAAGAAGACGCGAACGCGGGAAGGCGACGGGGAGAAGGCAGCGATGTTCGAAGGCTGGTCAGAAAGGTTGCCAAGGCGGTCATCCCCCGCCCCACTCCACCCCAAGACACCGGGGACGAAAGGGAGTCTGTCTCTTTTTTTGGGCATCGCCCCCTTTCTGTCACAAGCGCGGCAGAAGCATCAGGAGGCAGGTCCTAACCCCCCACTCCCGGCCTCCCTGGCAATCCCCGTTTTCCTTCCCCGGGCGGCCTAAAAATAACTGCACAGATGCCGAGTGTCGTGTCTCCTTCTCCTCCTTCTCTTCTCCTTCTCCTTCTTGCCCACAGTCATGTCTGAGCTACAGAGATGGGGAAGCTCGAGGACAACGAGAGGGTGATCCTCAACGTCGGGGGCACCCGGCACGAGACCTACCGGAGCACCCTGAAGACTCTGCCGGGCACCCGCCTGGCTCTGCTCGCCTGCCAGTCCCAAGGCGAGTCCCCGGGCGGCGCCGGCGGGGGTGCCGGAGGCGGAGGCGGAGGAGGCGGCGTCGGGGAAGAACCGCAGCAGCACCACCACCACCACCATCAACACCACCACCATCACCAGCCGCCGCCGCCGCTCCCGGGCCCCCCTCCGCCCGCCCCCAACCCCGGCCCTAACCCCGGCGGAGGACCCTTGGACGGCGGCGGGAGCAGCTGGAGCCCGCGCAGCAATGACGGCGGCGGCGGCGGCGGCGGGGCGCGCGGCGGGAACGGCGGGTCCGCCTCCACCTCGTGCTGCGAGTTCTTCTTCGACCGGCACCCGGGCGTCTTCGCCTACGTGCTCAACTACTACCGCACGGGCAAGCTCCACTGCCCGGCCGACGTGTGCGGGCCGCTCTTCGAGGAGGAGCTCGCCTTTTGGGGCATCGACGAGACCGACGTGGAGCCCTGCTGCTGGATGACCTACCGGCAGCACCGCGACGCCGAGGAGGCGCTCGACATCTTCGAGGCCCCCGACCTCATCACCGGCGAGCCGCCCATCGAGCCCGACGACGACGAGGTGGCCGCCAAGCGCCTGGGCATCGAGGACGTGGGCGCCGTGGGCGCGTCCTCCTCCTCCTCCTGCGCCAACGGCTCCCCGCTCGACGGCAAGGGCGGGCGGTGGAAGAGGCTCCAGCCCCGCATGTGGGCCCTCTTCGAGGATCCCTATTCCTCCCGCGCCGCCAGGGTAAGAAAAAAGAAAAGGAAGGAAGGGCGGGCAGGGGGGATCTCCGGTCTCCTTGGGAGTAAGTCGGCTTGAACTGGTGGAACTTACTTCTGAGTACTGTGCCCCTGATTACACTCTTGACATTGCTATACAGTAGCATGCAGATGGCTATACTCCTAGAGTTGCTATCTATGGCCATTTCCACACTGCGCTGTTATAGCACTATTATTCCACTGTCAACATCCTATGGAATCCTAGGGTTTGCAGTTTAGGGAGGGGCCAGCCGGAATAGCACTATAACAGTGCAGTGCGGAGATGGCGTATATTTCCATAGGACCGTCACTATTAATTTAGAAAGGGCCTTCTAGTGCCTTCCTGTATACATTTCCCATTGAGTTCAGTGGGATTTACTCTCAGCTAATGGTGTGCAGAATTGTAGCCTTAGAAGGCCCAGGGGATGGACTTAAGTCAGTGGGGTGGGAAATTTGCCTTGAGTCTTAGTCTGAGCTTTAATAGAGCAATCCAAGGTGTTGCATTTATTATGGGAATTGAGCTCAGCGCCTTGGAGACAAAAACTTGGATTCACCGCACCACTGATTTGGAAACTACCAATCATTGCTGCAGCCTTAACATGTTGCCTGCCTTTACTTTTACTAGAAACTATGGGAGATCTCTTCCCTTTCTATGTGGGGAGTGGGTAATGTGTCAGAGACTGGGGAGTGGAACAGATGTGTCACAGGCCACAAGTGAGGTACTCCTTAATTATGTCCATGTCTTAAGTGAACCGTCTCCAATCTGCACGTTAAAAAGAACATGCTACTTATATTGGGCCTCTTTGTATATAGTATTAGTATGTCAATGGTCAAAGGGCTAGAGCATGGGAAAATTCATTTTCTAGACTGCAACTTCCCATAATACTGTAGCCAATATGGCTATTGTAACTTTCCAGGCTCTGAAAAGGGAAGCAACATGGTATTTTTAAGACATTTGGGGCTGCAGCTTCTACAGTCCCTGACCACGTGATGCATACTCACAGGATGTTTTTGCACATAAATATAGCCATAGGCAGTGTCACATCTGTCCTGATTTATTGTCCACTGTTTTGCACTTTGTAGGCACTGATGTAACCTAAATACTCTAAAGGCACCAGATCCTCTCTGATCTTAGAAGCTAAGCAGGGTCAGGCGTTGGTTAGGGGACCACTAAGGAATACCAGGCGCTGTAAGCTATATTTCAGAGGAAGGCAATGGCAAATAACCCATGAGTATTCCTTGCCTTGGAAAAGATGTGGAATTCGTGTGGTTACCATAAGTTGACAGGTGACTTGAAGGTACATGTGTGCACATGTGCAAGCACACACATACACACAGAGGTAATGAGATGTGTAAACTCAAGTTTTCACATGGGAGCTCATTCAATTAAACTGGTTTGACTGTAGCTTTGAATAGAGAAGGGCAGACTTTTGGAGCAAATGATTAGGTTGACAAGGACAGTAAAAGGCATGACAGCCACATAAACTAAGAATAACTTAGTAACCCTTTTTTTTATAGTATCAAGGCCTTAACAGGCCCAAGAGTTGGTGCATGAAAATAAGGGTTGGGTTTTCCCAGTTTTTCCCCTATATCTGTAGATTTGTCGTTGGTAAAAAGGTTTTCCAGATTTCTCCGATGGAGGTATACCTGTGAAAAAAGTTCAACACTTTTTTCCCTCATCTGAATTTTCTCAAAAAAGGTAACATTGACTGGAGATATGATTATCAGGTTCAAGCTATTTTGTTTCTATATGTTAACACAGGTTGGAAATGTCCAAGATGTTTGAAACACTGTCCTTGAATATCCATTCAAAATGCTGTAAAGTGAAAAGCAGCTTTGAGTAAATAGGATTAGTGCAGAAAATCACAGCATGCGCTGTGTGTGTGTGTGTGTGTGCGCGCACCTTCAATTTGACGGCCAACTTATGGCAGTTCCACAAATTTCATAGGGTTTTCTTAGGCAAGAAATACTCAGAGCTGGTTTGCCATTGTTTGCTTCTGAAACAAAGCCTATAGCACCTGGCATTCCTTGGTGTTTTCCCATCCAAGTACTTACAGGTCTGACCCTGCTTTGCTTCCAAGTGCATATGGGATCTGGTGCCTTCAAGGTATTTAGAGATTCATTGTGCTTAAAAGTGGTTTGTATTTTCTAGGTTCCACAAAGGCATGCAGATGAAGTAGGGCACTTTTGTTTATAAGAAAGAGCATGGCACAAGGCATGAAAAACAAGCACCAGCCCTATTAAGGAAACACCTCAATTCAAAGGAGAAAGTGATATAGAACAGATAAACCTGTATGGATCTTGTTTTCTCTGCTGTGTGATGAGTGTAGATCAGTATAGGTTGAAGCACACCAAAATGAGTCAACTGCAGCGGGTTGGAAGTGCTGAAACCATACCCTCTGATCCCAGAATCAAGGGCTATCAAGATGTGCTTAGGTAACAAAACATACATAAAGTTGTGGGTTTACCAGGAATCATTTCATGGATACCAAATTCTGCTTTGGATCTGAATAAACGTCTGGAGTTACATTAACCTATTTAGTTCCAGTTACTGCAAACAGTGTGCTTGAACTTCTTTTAATCCATTGGCAATATTGTTTTATCTGAGCATCTTCAAACTAATTCTTTCTCATCCCAGTCTTTCTATTTCCCATGTTTGTTGATGATGAGTCAAGGCTGAGAAGTGGTAAGAAACAGTGGCTTACTCATTTTGAAGCTGGATTTTTTAAATTTAAACAAAGGTGTACATACCTCTGCTTCCTGTTGTTCTGAGAGATCTTTGATTTTTTTTTTAAATTTGTTGTTAGCAGTGAATTTTAGTGGGGGGAAAAAGCAGTGAATTTTAGTGGAAAAACAGCAGGGGATAGGGGGTGCTTGTGTAATCCTTTCTTTTCTGCTTTTGCTTTCATTCACAATCCACCCCAGCCACTTTTCTTCCCACAGAGAAAAGAATATTTTATACATTCTGCTTTTCACTGTATGGATGGAACTTGTATGTTAACTACTGCGCTGTTTGTATATACAAGAACAGTGAAGTATCGTTAATCAGGACAAAGTGTAAGCATAACAGACTATAAAGAATGCTTATAAAGAGAAGGTATTCGTGGGTTTCTGTCTAGTGGTGAACTGTGGGTGGTGTTATACGTGGATGTGAGCACTGTGAAAGTGCTATACTGATTTACAGTGGCTTGTGTGTGTGTAGCAGGCATAAGTTCCAGGTGTGGGTTGTATTAGAAGGCTGTACATGGCCAGAGAATCTACACAATTTTTTTAAAGCTTGGGTAGACAACTACCTGAGATCTAGTAGCCATACATGCCCCTCACTGGACCTTAGGGCAGCCCTGTGCCCCCATGCCTACATTTGAAATATTACTTTTAACACTCAAAACATCCCCAGCCCTTCCAGGAAGGATGGAGGAAGTTTTGCCATGTTTTTGGCCTACCCTGGGTTGTTTTGCAGGCTAGGTTGCTTTAGGTGTGGAAGGGGACTTTTTCTTTTTCTTTTTCTTTTTTAATTTTTATTAAGTTTTTTAAACATTAAAACATATATCATACATATTTCAAACATAACATAAATCAACATAAATCGGAATATTGAACATAAATCAACATAGAACAAAATAAGACAAAGAAAGTTTCCACCTGGTTAGTCTTGTTTATATCTCATCTGCCTATATATGCATATCAGTCTTCACAGGATCTGAGTTATATCTATTTGATCTGCTAATTAATATCATCTTATTCCTTCCAAATTCAAAAGATACAAATCTTATCTACTGAGAATAGGCAAAACAATATTTTTAACTTCGCTCTCACATTTATCACTTCATTCTAAAATCCTTCTGCAATTATTTTATCTTTCCACTTTTCTTTAAAAAAACATATAAGCGGCTCCCAGTCTTTCTCAGAAATTGCTGGATCTTTGTTATTGAGAAGCAGAGTCAGTTTATCCATTATCATCATATCCCACAATGCTTTCTCCCATTCCCCTTCCATGGGAGTTTCATGAGATTTCCAATACCTTGCAAAGATTATTCTGGCACATATTATCATATAGAAAATAATCTTTCCAAACTTTTTCTCCAATTCATCCCCCAAAATATTCAATAAATACCTTTCTGGACACATCTCATATTTAATCCCTAAAATTTTTTCCATAATCAAATGAATATATTTCCAGTATCTCTGTGCATAATTACAGAGCCACCACTGATGGTAGAAAGTGCCTTTTTCTGTTTGGCATTTCCAACATCTATCATCACATTTATACATTCTTGCCAACCTTTCGGGAGGGAGATACCATCTCAAATGCATTTTATAGACGTTCTCTCGCAAGTTTTGGCAAGCAGTATATTTCAGTCTTTTTTGCCAAGTTTTTTGCCATTGGTCCAAACTTATCTCCCTACTCACATTTTGGGCCCACCGGATCATTGATTCTTTTACTACTTCTTCTTTGGTGAACCATTCCAATAAATGTTGATATATTACGGAGATAGATCTTTTATTCTTCTCAAACATTACCAAATCAAACCAATTTTTTTCTATTTGAAACCCATTCAGTTTCTTTTCCATCTTAAATTTCTCATACAGCTGACGATATAACAGCCAATGGCAATTCATGCCTTCTTCTCGCAGTTCCTCTATCGTTTTCATTTTTATTTCCATTCCCTTTACTATTAGCATATCTCCATACGTCATCCATCTACCATGGAAGATATTTTCTCACTTATAAAAGGCTTCATGTGGGGATATCCAAAGTGGGGTTTTCGGATAAAGTCTAAATTTATATTTATTCCATGTTTTAAGTATGGGTTTCCTTACAAAATGATGGTTGAAATCTTGTAATGCCATATCTTTAAAGAAGCCCAAATACGCGTGCCAACCAAAAGCTAACTGTGCCCCCTCAAGTGCGAGGAGTCTATGATCTGTTAGCTTTATCCATTCTCGAAGCCAAACTAAACAACAAGCCTGGAAATACAAGTTCAAATTAGATAGTGCCAGTCCTCCACATTTCTTGTTATCACAAAGTATTTTGAATCTGACAGGGGGTTTCCTTCCGTTCCAAATAAACTTTGTGAGGTCTCTTTGCCACTCTTTAAATATCGATTCATTGTTTACTACTGGTATATTCTGAAACAAAAAAAGCATTTTTGGTAGTGCCACCATCTTAAAAACTGATATTCGGCCTAGTAAAGAGAGATTTTTATTCTTCCAACTCCTAAATTCTTCTTTTATCTCTTTCCAGGTCTTTTCATAATTGTTCTTGAAAAGATCTGAATTCTTATTAGTCAAATAAATTCCTAGATATTTCACTTTAAATCTTATTAAGAAGCCTGTCAATGCTTCTCACTGTTTTTCCTCTTTCTTCGGAATATTTTTTACCAAAAGGTATGTTTTTTCCTCATTGACCTTCAAACCGGAGACAGCTGAAAAGTCTTCCAGCATAGTTTTGAATTTACCGATATTTTCCAAAGGGTCTTCTATAATCAAAACCACATCGTCCGCAAAAGCTCTTATCTTATAGTCCATACCCTGAATTTGAACTCCTTTCACATCTTTTTCTTTGTTAAACTTTTCGATCAGAGTTTCCATACATATAAGAAAGAGTAAAGGAGATAGTGGACATCCCTGCCTTGTACCCCTTTCAATTTTAAATCTTTCCCATTTCTCTCCATTTATCAAGATTTGTGCATACTGGTTCTTATATATGGTTTTAATAGCCATCATGAAGTTTTCTCCCATTTTCATCTTATTTATCATCTTGAACATATATTGCCAATTTACGCTAACAAAAGCTTTTTCTATATCCAAAAATAACATAGCCAGCTTTCTACTTGGCTGCTTATTGAAAATTTCAATTATATCCAATATGCGTCTCATATTATGTTTTATTTGTCTATTTGGCAGGAATCCCGCTTGATCTTCTGATATGATATCCTTCAAAATTACTTTCAATCTATTTGCCATTATCCACATAAATAATTTATAATAGACATTTAGAAGTGAGATCGGACGATAATTTTTTGGGAGGGTTGTATTCCGCGCTTCTTTTAGTATCAGGGTTATAAAAGCTTGTCTCCAGGACTCTGGTATTTTACTGATTTTGACTTCATTCACAATCACCTGAAGGGGTAGAATTAGTTCATCTTGCAATATTTCATAATACTCTGAAGGCAATCCATCTGGGCCAGGGGCTTTATTCTTCTTCTGAAGTCTTACTGCTTCAACCACTTCAGCTACCGAGATAGATGCATTCAATTTAATTCTTTGTTCTTCCGTCAGTTCTTTCATTTTTACAGAAGATGTGAATTTTTCAATATCTTCTTCTCGAATCTCTCTTCTCTGATACAGATTAAGGTAGAACTGTGCAAATACCTTTTTTATCTTCTCTGTCTCATAATAAATATTTTTTCCATCACTTATTTTCAGAATGGGTGGATTTCGATTTTTATGCCTCGACCAACCATTTTCCGGGCTTATTCGCCCATTCAAAATGCTTCTGCTTCCATGTCCTCAATTTTTTGTTTATTTCTTCTGTCATCATCAACTCTAATTGTTTTTGCAATATTTTTATTTCCTCTTTAATCTTTTTCTCTGATGGTTTCATTTGTAATTCTGTCTCTTTTCTTTGAATTAGTTCGTTCATCTGTTGTATCTTCTCCTTCCTTTTTTTATTGCACACTGCATTTTGCTGAATAAAGAAGCCTCGAATGACCGCTTTACTAGCATCCCATATCATTTGAAGGGTAGTCTCTCCTGAAATATTTTCCAAAAAATAGTTGCGAAAACTTCTTTTGCTTTTCCCAAAATTTTCTCATCTCTCAATAGGTGAGAACGTACCAGGTTGAATCTCCATCGATTTTACCTGTGCACATAGAGACTTTGAAATGAAGAACATGTCTATACATGAGAAAGATGCATGCGGCTCAGAATAGAAAGTATATGCTTGTAATTTTCCATATAGAAATCTCCATAGATCAGTTGTATCTGTATCTGTATCCTGTATTAAATTATCAAAAGATATGGGAAGCTTGCCTTGATTTTTTTATTTTTTTATCTGATTTTCTATCCAAAGATGGGCATGTCACTCCATTCCAGTCTCCCATTAAAATCATTTGGTCATATTCGCTATCCATAATCTGAGCTTGGAGGTCTTTGTAGAATTTATCTTTTCCATTATGTGGGCCATATACCCCCACCAACAGCAATTTTTGCACTTGCCATTCAATTTCTACTGCTATGTAATGGCCATATTCATCTCAAAAGGCTTGTTTTGATAAGATTTTTTCACTCACATATAATACTACTACTCGTTTCTTCTCACCAGGCAAAGATACATATTCTTTTCCAAATTTCCTATTCCTTAAGAGATGTTCTTTGCTCCGTTTAATTCTAGTTGAATTCAAGTCTCCAGGGCCAGATGAATTGCATCCTAGGATATTAAAAGAACTGGCAGAGGTCATTTCGGAACCGCTTGCTATAATCTTTGAGAAATCTTGGAGGACAGGAGAAGTTCCAGCAGACTGGAAGAGGGCAAATGTTGTCCCCATCTTCAAGAAGGGAAAAAAAGAGGATCCAAATAATTATCGCCCAGTCAGCCTGATATCAGTACCCAGAAAGATCCTGGAGCAGATCATTAAGCAGTCAGTTTCTAATCACTTAGAAAGCAATGCAATAATCATGAGAAGTCAACACGGATTTCTCAAAATTAAGTCATGCGAGACTAATCTTATCTCTTTTTATGATAGAGTTACTAGCTTGATAGATGAAGGGAATGCTGTGGATGTAGCATATCTCGATTTCAGTAAGGCCTTTGACAAAGTTCCCCAGGACATTCTTGCAAAGAAGCTAGTAAAATGTGGGCTGGACAGAGCTACTGTCAGGTGGATCTGTAACTGGTTGACTGACCGTTCCCAAAGGGTGCTCACCAATGGCTGCTTTTCATCCTGGAGAGAAGTGACTAGCGGGGTGCCACAGGGTTCTGTCCTGGGCCCAGTGCTGTTCAATATTTTCATCAATGACTTGGATGAAGGAATAGAGGGCATGCTCATCAAATTTGCAGATGACACCAAATTGGGAGGGGTTGCTAATACCCCAGAGGACAGGATCAAAATTCAAAATGACCTGGACAGATTGGAGAGCTGGGCCAAGGCTAACAAAATGAAATTCAACAGAGAGAAGTGTAAGGTCCTACACTTAGGTAGAAAAAATGGAATGCAGAAATATAGGATGGGGGACACGTGGCTGGATGGCAGTACGTGTGAAAGGGATCTAGGAGTCTTAATAGACCACAAGCTGAACATGAGTCAGCAGTGTGATGTGGCAGCCAAGAAAGCCAATGCAATTCTCGGCTGCATCAATAGGAGTATGGTGTCTAGATCGAGGGAGGTACTGGTACCACTCTACTCTGCTTTGGTTAGACCTCATCTTGAATACTGTGTCCAGTTCTGGGCACCCCAATTCAAGAAGGACATGGTCAAGCTGGAGCAGGTCCAGAGGAGGGTGACCAAAATGGTGAGAGGCCTGGAAGCCAAGCCCTATGAGGATAGACTTAGAGAGCTGGATGTTCAGTCTGCAAAAGAGAAGGTTAAGAGGGGACATGATAGCTATGTTTAAATATTTGAAGGGATGCCATGTAGAGGAAGGAGAGGGCTTGTTTTCTGCCGCTCCAGAGACCAGGACAAGGAGCAATGGATTCAAGCTGCAGGAAAGGAGATTCCACCTGAACCTCAGGAAGAACTTCCTGATGGTCAGGGCTGTCTGGCAGTGGAATATGCTGCCTTGGAGTGTAGTGGAGTCTCCTTCCTTGGAGGTTTTTAAGGAGAGGCTGGATGGCCATCTGTCGGGAGTGCTTTGAGGGTATTCCTGCATGGTAGGGGGTTGGACTGGATGGCCCGTGTGGTCTCTTCCAACTCTACATTTCTATGATTCTATGATTCTATGATTCTAGTTTCTTGCAAACAAATCACATCCAACTTTTGTTTGCCCAAATAGTGAAAGATCTTTCATCTTTTTTCAGGTGTACATATGCCTTTTATATTCCATGACAAAACCCTCAATTCCGCCATTATTATATTTGTAGGCAGTTAAATCGCCACTATCCAATGACGCCAGTGCCAAAGTCATAGAGCTAACTTGATGTGCCAGATCTTCTTCTGATTTATTCTTTTGTTTCAGTTTTTGTGTCTCCTCTTCTAAACTTTCTTCCGAGGAAGCCGAAGTTATCTTTTCACCTTCTTCTTTCTCTAAGGGTTTACCTCCTTCCGCTCCTCGTAATTCTTCCTTTGGTCTCTGCATCTGCTCTGAGAAGTTCTTGCTGTATCTCATCAGGAAGTCTTTAGCTTTTTGTATCGAAGAGATCACAAATAACTTCTTCCGATACCGAAAAGTCACACCCTCCAGTCTCGCCCATCTATATTGGATTCCATACCGATGAAGTTTAGAGGTTAAAAAGTTATATTCCCACCTTTTCTGTAGTATTCTTATTGGTATATCTTTATATAATCGCAGCTTCTGGCCCCTGACCTCCACTCCTGTTTTAGCATTAGCCTGAAGAATGAGGTCTCTTGTAGATTTCTTAACGCAAGAAATCAGCACATCCCTTGGAAGATCTTCTCTTCTATTTCTTAAAGAGCCAATTCTAAAAATCCTGTCTATTTCCCAATCCAATGTTTGAGAATCTATCTCAATCAAATTTGCTAACACTGGAATTAGAATCTGTCTAAGATCTTCTGAGCTGTGCTCTTTTAATCCGTGGATTTTAAAGGAATTCTCATGCATCTTGAGTTCCAGAAAGGCTCTCTCATCAATGTCTTTTTCATGTTCCCATGTTAATGTTGCACATTTCTCCTGGACCAATTTCAGTTCTTCCTCTAGCTTATCCATTCTACCTGTAGTTCCTTTAATCTCTTCGGAAAGAGCATTGATTGTTTCCCTTATTTCCTTAAATTCTCTCTTGAAGTCAGATTTTTAACTCACTACGTAAATCCTTCATATCTTTCCGCCATTCCGACTTCATTTCTGACTGTTCGGCTCTCATTTGTGCCTGCTCTGCCCGCATCGACCTAATCTCTTCCAATATTATATTCTGTTCTGCTTGTATAGGCATTGTAGATACTGATAGAGTTGACTGTCTAGGATCAAGGGGAAGTCCCTTTGCTTGTTTCGCCATTTTAGATTTTGATCTTGTGTCCATTCAAACAAATTATATAATCATAAATTATTCCCCTCCAACCTTCTCATTCAATGCTCAACAGTACATTTTTTTTGAGTTTACACAATCAAATTCATCAAGTTTTACAATTTACTCTTGCACAATATCAATTCATTAATTTATCAACTTCTACTTTTATCAATTTTATCAATTTCCCTCTTTACTCTTTTGTCAATTCCTCCACTCAAAATCTCAATATTTTCGACAACCCCCATATATATACACCTAATTAAATTGATCAAATTAATTAATTAATTAAAATGATCAAAAATTTAATATAACCAGTTTATGCTCAAAATATAAAATAATTAAATATACAGACAATGCTTTCTCGATTCGTCTATTCAGTTCATTTCAGTTCATTTCATCTCTGTTCAGCAATTCATTTCATCAATTCATTTCAATTCCTTTCAAGTCAAATCAGTTCATTTCAATTCAATTCAATTTATCTCAGTTCATTTACTCAGCAGGCTCAAACTTTCAAGTCATCAATAAATTTTCCAAAAATCAGAATCTGCTCAAATTCATTCCAAAAACACAGTCTTACTATCTATTCCACAGTAGTATCCAACACTTTCACAGTAGTATCCACTATCCAGTTCTGCCAATAATTAATAATTAATTAAGATCTTTAAGAGGTTTGATTTAAGTTTAGAGCTCTCTCTTACATTTTTAGAGTTGTTTAGCTTTGTAGCCTCTTCAGCCTCCACTGCTACCCTCCGCGCGCCGGTCTACGCACTGAGTCCCCCCTGCGCACCAGCCTGTGCGCTGGGTCCTCCCCGCGCTCTGACCTGCGCGCCGAGCTTTGGTAGCCCGCTGCCCAGGCACTCACCTGTATGCCTTTACTCCTTACATGCTGATCTATGCGTTGTCCTGGCTTATACTGGATCAACCGCCAACCTACTTCTCCGGCTGAGTCCGTCTCCGTTCCAACAATCAAGGCCCGGGCTCTCAATCACCCCTGCCGATCTATGCGCTGAGACTCTCCCCATGCGCTGGCCCACCCGCCGAATCTTCGTCTCTGCCACTCTCTCTGAACTCCAAACCTCGTTCCACCGGAGGACTCTCCCTTCCTCCTCTACTCCAGCCACAGTCGCAGTCGTGGAGATTTATCCAAAGTTTTTTATATTTATTTACACACACACACACACACACACACACACATACACACAAACAAACAAACAAACTTCTGGTAGAGCTGAGCGTTTGCACCCTTCTGATTAAACTCCATCTCTCTTTTAAGCTCCAGAGGCCATCTTGGCACCATGCAGTGCCCATACACAAAAATTAATTTTTTAAAAAAACTCTTTTTTTTTCTTTTGGAGTGTTTAGAAAAACAATGATTTTTCCTCCACAAAGTCTCAAATTCTCAACAACATTAGTTCACTTCCCACAGGAGGGAAAGAAGGGGGAAAAAAAGTAGCAATCTCCCAAGTCACTCTCTGCTTCTCGCCGGCTCAATCTGCTGACATGATCAAAGTCCACGCCTATATGTAAGTTCCAATAACTCCAATTCCTGAAAATGGATGAAATATATAGATACCTCCTTCTTACAGAATTAACGATGCCTTTCTCAAAAACGAGCAGATCTCCCTGGCACAAGCCCAATCAGGTGTTTTTAAAATTCTGCGGCGAGGAAATGCTGAGATCAAGCTCAGCTACATTTCACGACGATGGCTGCCGTCTGACCCCCTCTCTCTCGATCGAGTGGGTTAGATGAAAATCACCACACTCAGACGAAAGAGGAAACGGGTCTCCGTGGCCCCATTCGAGTTCTCTCCCCACCAGAGAACTTTTTGAGGTGTCTGCAATCCTGCAGACCCCCCCCCCCAGTCGTGAAATGCGATGAATTCTCTCCAGAGCTGGAGAGGGCTCCCCTTCTCTTCACCATTGAGGAACCAGAAAACCCGAAGGGGACTTTTTCTGAGGTATGAAATGAACTGAAAATCACTTTTGGTTTCGAAAGAAGGGTCTTTACGGGGCCTAAAGGGACCAAAGAAGTGCCAAAACATGGCAATATTTCACCCCCTTTCTCTATAAGCAGGCAAGGGGCATTTTGAATTTAAATTTTTTTCTTTCTTTTTTTTCTCCAGAGGACAGGAGTTATTGGAGGGTCCCCATAAACAGGGCCATATGTTGTCTATGAGCCAGATTTTACTCATCCCTGCTGCAAAGATTAGTTATGCTGATTTACTCTTTATCAGATTGCTTCATAGGCTGAATGATCTTCAACGTATGAAGCAGTCATTGATATGAGTGTACATTCTGTGAATGTTCTCTGGCCAATGAAATGCATCATCTTAGTAGGGTTTTCCCATTTACACTGTGGGGAAATCCCTTTTGGAGTGCTTATTCCTAATTCTCCAGTTTTAAACATGGTGCCAATTATGTCTGATGTAGGTGATCAGATAGAGATTTGGACTGGAAAGGGTATAGTTCAAATATCTTCTCAGTCACAAATTTATAGGTGGCATTGTGGCAGTCACCTAACTTGTCTCCAGTTGTTGCATCTGCTACTGGCTGTAGCCAATTGCAGGGAACATATAACTCCCTTGTTAAAAGAGCTTCACTGGCTACTGGTTTATTTCTTGGCAGCCCTGTCCATGATATATAAAGACCTATATGGCTAAGGCCCAACTTTCTGAAAGACTGCATCTTTCTATATGAACCTGCCAAAATCTTAAGATGTACAGAGGAGTGCTTTCTCTCTGCCCCACTACCATCACAGGCTTGTTTGGTGAGGACACAGGACAGTCTTTTCAGTGGCTGTTCCTACTCTCTGGAATTCCTTTCCATGAGAAACTGGGCTGCCTCCCTTCCTTGCTCTCCTTCCACCAGCAGACAAAGACTGTTTTGTTCAAGCAGGCTTTTGATGTTAATTACTTGCAGGGAGGATTCGTATGGAGGTGTGCTTTTTAAAAACTTTTATATGTTTTTAATGATTTTATAGTGTTTTTAATGTATTGTTTTAATGGGATGATGTTCATTGTGTTATAAAATTTTATTGTTTTTAGCTGATTTCGTTTGTGAGCTGGCCTTCTCCAAGAGAAAGCTGGCATATTAAATACATTTTAAAAAATAAATAAAAGTTGTGAAGGGGTTGCTGCAAAAAAGGAAAGAGTTTTAAGAAGTGTACATACTGCTCTGATTTTTTTTCCAGGAGATATGGGATACTTGTAATAATATTTGATTATTAGCTGCCTTGAGTAGCAAGTATGAAAAAGCAGAGCATAAAATAAGTGAATTTATATTTACTGCCACCATAGTCTTTTATGTGTAAGTGTCAGTCTCTTGGGTAGATGAAGAGATTTGTCCTCAAGGACTGTCTTTAAAAAACTTGTGGTCCATAAGCTATTTTGTGCACAGCACTGACTCTTTCTTGATCGCTGGCCAGCTATGTAGAGAAGTGACTGTTCATAAACAGTACACTAGCTACTGCTGTGACATGTGATCACAGGCATTTTTCTTTATATACCATATCTCAGTTAAGCCAAGTATGTGGACAAGGAATAGAAAATAATTAATCTTTTCTATTCGCATTCTCTCTGTCACAAAAGAACATGTTTCAGTAGCAACAGTTAGCCAGTAGGGAGGTAGTCAATGACCTCACCAGTCTTTAAGTGTGATGGTTTAGATCAGATATGGGGAATCTTTGGCTTTCCTTTTGCATTCATTTACAATCATCCACAGTCCCACCCAGTATGACTAATGGTGAGGGACTATAGGAATAGTAGACCAAAACCACCAGAGGGCTCAGGGTTCCCCACACTTACAGCCTTTCTACACCACATTGTTATAGTGCTATTATTCCACTTTCAACATCCCATGGAATCCTGGGGTTTGCAGTTTAGGGAGGGGCATTTAGAATTCTCAGCCAGAGAGCTTTTTGGCCTCAGTAAACTACAAACCTCAGAATTCCACCGGATGTTGAAAGTGGAATAATAACGCTATAGCAGTGTAGTGCTGGTATTCATATTGGACAGAATCTTTAGCTGTTTCGACAGATGTGATCTCTTTATAGCCCAGGTTTGTGAGTCAGTAATCCAACCTGAAAATGTTTATGGAATATAGACATGCCCCTGAAATTTTAGAACTTGCATCAGAAGGGGAGTTTGTTGCAGTTCTCTAAATGATTACCCAGATTCTCATTTTCATTTGGATTTCTAACAGCTGTACATTATCATGTCAATTGGAATCCCTGAGGTTTTGGCTAAAATGTATAATAATGCCTTTTGTTTATGCCCTGTTTTGAAAACTAGATCTCCAGAGAATGTAATTTTAGTGTTAATTCTAAACACACTTACTGGATAGTAGGTACCATAGAATTTGGAGGGGCTTAGTTCTGCATAAACTTGCTTAGGATTGGTTTGTTCATGTGACAGAAGGTTAATCTTGATCCCCCCCACCTTTAATTTAGCCCTTGATTTCACAAGCTGATATGTGATATCACTTCTGACTGAGTGCGATACTAAAGGAGTATGTGACTACATTAAGTTGTCTTTAGGTGGGAATTTTAGCATCTCTCTTTTTTAAAATCTGCCTTTGAATTTGACCTTGTTCTTAGTCCTTCATGTAAGTTTCTGGTTCATTAGCTGCCTAGATACATCCTCTGATATCCTTTCTGCCTAATTCGGACTTGGTCTGGCTTGTTGGCATTTTCTCATTTAAGACGTGCACTGGCTATGGCTGTGGGAGGAGAAGATAGAGGGAAATGTTCTCTTGTGAGTTTGATGAATCACATGGCAAATGGACTAAATTTTAGAAAATTGGGTTGCAACCTTGTCTTAGATGTTACATATGATGCAGTCTATGGATACCACTGTGATCTGTACTGCCCTCCATCTCTTTTTTCTTCTAACACTCATAGACATAGACATATGAATTAACGTAAAGCAGATGTCATATGAAACCCTTCTTACTGTTTTTGCTGCTTTCTTCTCTCAATGACACATTTTTCATGTATTTTGATTTCTGGAACAGAGGCCAAGACTCAATGCCAGTGAAATTGGGAAATTCTTCTCCTCCTTCTCCCACCTCACTTCTCTGCAAAAACTTCTTCAGTTCCCTGAAACATGTTTTAAGGGCTCATGGCTGGGGTGGTGGTGGTGGTGGTGGTGGTGGGGAATTTAGAAGAGAATTAGGATTGTTGATTCTGACCAAGGCACTGGAGGCCAGGCAGAATAGATTAGAATCCTCATCTGTTGTCTTAAATACTTATACCTACAGGATATCTTAAGATGGTTGTGCAAATAACAGTATAATCCATCACTGCAACAGAAAACTACTAGTAGAAAAATATATAACAAAGTTCATCTGCCACTATATATTCTGTTCTAAAATCTCTGTCATTTGAGTCAATGCAGAAAATCAAACCTTATTTATTATTAATTAATTCTGTAGATTAGAGAAAGTATGTTGCAAATGGAAAAGTATTTGTTAGAATGAATTAGATAATAAGGAACTTGTCTTCATTGGGATAACAAAGTCTTTGACCATGATACAACATTCTGAATGCAGACAAATCTGATTTATCTCAAACAGACTTCTTAAAATGTAACAATAACTGTGTGGACTACAGTTCATTATTTTCTAAAAAGACTTCCAGTATTTCATCATTGCTGATTTTTGACATGGCTTCAGTTACTGAATATTCATCTGTAGGCTACAGCACTCTCCTGTGAGAAAAGATTATAGAATTTTGAACTATTTAGGAAAAAAGCAAGTAAGTGAGGTAGGGACATAGCAGTGATTAATAAAATTATACATTGTGTGAAGAAACTGGACAAGGAGATTCCGCCCCTCCATAAACCTAAAATGCAGGTTCGTCAAATGACATTGAGTAATGGGAGATACAGGACAGATTGTCATTATTATTTTTATTCTGATCATTTATTTATATAGTGCCATCACTGTATGTCAGGGCTTTCCAAACGCTGTGCCATGGCATGTTAGTGTGTTGCCTGAAGTGTGTAGGTATGTCGCCTACAATCTTGGAAATGTATGTTCTTATTTATAAATCATATATTTTTAAAAAATGTATGAAAGGTTTTCATGGGATATGTTGTGTCCCCATACATTTTGTGATTACAATTTATGTATGTGTCTGTATCTCTTATAGGAGGTTAATTTAACCTCTGGTTTGCTAGTAAAACTGAATTACTGTGTCGCGAAAGGATGCATGTCTAAAAAGTGTGTCATCAACATGAAAAGTTTGGAAAGCTCTGCTGTATATGGTGCTTTACAAGTAAAAGAACAACAAAACAGTTTACTGCCCTCAGGCTTACAATGTAATTAAGACATGGCGGTTTGGGAGGGGATTAAGTCCAGAAGATACTGTCTCTTCTTTTCCTTTCAGGACAGGGCAGTGGCAGATGGTATGGAATCAGGGTCTTTCATCTGTTTCTGGGAGTAGGCATGATGGAGCTCTGCCTGCTTCTTCCTCTCTCCCTCTAAGGCAGTGGCAGATGGGATGGTGAGAGGGCCTTTCATCTGCTTCTGGGCCTAGATGTGATGAAGTTCCACCTGCTTCTTCTCTCTTTTGGAGGCCGGGGCAGTGGTAGTTGGGATGGAGGGAGGGCTGGCCTTTCATCTGTTTCTCGCTGTAGGCATGATGGAGCTATGCCCACCTCTTCTTCTTTCCCTCTGAGGCCAGGATAGGTGGTGGTTGGAATAGAGGGGAGTACCCTTCCTCTGCTTCTGTCCTCTGTCTTCCTCTGTCCATCTAGGCTTGATGGAATAATAGGAAGTAGTTTTTCATGCATAATCAATATATGGAATTCACTCTCAAAAGGTGATGCGTGGCAGATCGATAGCTTTAAAATGGATTAGACAAATTCATGGTAAGGCTATCAATTGTTGCCAGTCATGATGGATATATGTTATCTTCCTTATGAGAGACAGTGTGTCTGTGAATACTGGTTGCTAGGGAACAAAAGCAAGAAGGTGCTATATAGCACCTGTTTATTTATTTATATCAATATTTAGCCCATCCTTCTCTATCATGCTTGTGGGCTTCTTATAGGCATCTGGTTGGCCACTGTGGGAAGTGAATGCTGGATTTTGACTTGATCCAGCACAGCTCTTAGTGTATTCTTAGGTTTATCGGGTAGGTAGCGTAGCATATTAAAAGGGCATTTTTGTTCTAAAACATAGGATCTCTGGAGATCAATATATGAAGGCAGTTGGGCCTGAATGGATCAACTATCAGACTGGATGTGGGTGAAATGTGGGTAATTGCTATAGAAAAAGCAGGAGAGGTTCCTAATTATAGGCTCTATGTGAGTCATATTGTTGCTTCATGTTTATCAAAGGGCAGTTGCTTTCACATATTATTAAATATGGCCCAGAGAACTTCCACTTGATCATCATGGTAATGATTAAAATATTCTGGATTCAAGGCATCTTTCTTCTTCCTAAATTGTATTCATTCATGTTTTTAGAGTTAAAAGAAACCTGTGGTTTCCTTATGTTTGAAGGCTTTGCTACTGAATATACCAGATGAGTTCATCTACCATAAACAGTGCTTAAATAAAGAATTTTTGGGGCCAGAATCCTATCAGGCTAGTGAGCCTACTGTAAAAATGGTCTCACATGTAAGTGCGGAGCTAAGGAACCATTGGGTAATAACAGGTGAGCCCAAGGTACAAGAATACTCATTGTTCATTGGTTACACACTGGGGTGGGGGCTACAGTGCAACAGCACTGATTTATGTTTAGGTTACACCAAGTGGGTATACAGTCTTGACCTCAGTATTTGCATTTATGACTGAGCTCATGTTATTTGCTTCAACGGGGTCCCCATGGTGGATCTAGTACTGTTTCTTCCTTGTATATAGCGGGTCAGTGAGACTCTGAGAGAAACAAATACAAATAGGTTTGTGTCTAGCAACCGTCAGTAGTTGATGTATCTTGCTTGCATATGAAACCCAAGGATTGTATCTCGTTTATAGAAGCCTTTTAGGAGCATTCTTTAAAGAGTTTGTTTCCATTTCATCTTGGTATATTTAAGAGTTACATTTTAGGAAAAAAACCTTACTTTTCTAGACAACTACATGATTGTTATGTATGAAAATAAAGGATGAATGCTACTGTAAGCAAGAGACAGACATTGTTCTGGTCCTAGTGTGATATTATGTGGCTTTGTCACAGTTGGTTTACATTGATAAATATGACTATGTAAAGCGTGTGTATGTGCATGGAAGAAGGAGTAACCTTGTTGGGTCCAGAGGCCAATTTTGATCACCTCACTGCAGGCTGTGTCCTGATTAAAAATCCATTTTTAGTGGTTTTGGTGTCTTTTTTTTTCTTTCTTTTCAAAACAGGAAATAACTGGATGTTCACTTTCGGTTTGGAGAAAGGACATAACCATGTAAACAATTCCTTTCATTAAAGCAAAGCCTCACACCTTGCTTTAGAGAATGTTACTGCTCTCAGTTGTGTTCAGGGTGTATCCACTCTGCACAATTATAGTAGTTTGATCCCACATTAATTGAATAGCAGCTTTCTGTGGAATCCTGAGAACTGTCATATGGTCAGACACCCAAGCTCTTTGGTAGAGAATTTTGAGTCCTTTGCTACTAAACTGGAAATCCAAGGATTCTACAGGTACCTTGAGGAGAGAACTATCTTACCTCCCTTTATATGGGCACAGCTGTCCTTCCTATGTATGCAGGAAGGCGGAGTATACCTTTGTTCATTCTACTCAGTACAGTACAGCTGTACACTTGATCTGTGCTCCAGATTTAAGAGGTTTAATTTACTTGACTACAAATGGGGAACAAACTTAGGTACGGAGGTTTTCATAAACATTTGAATAGCATTATATGTGAACACTCCTAGTATGTTTGGGGAAATGAGACTATGTGAGGTACATGTACTTCTTCCATTTAGCCATCTCTCCAAGGGCCTTTCCAGGGACTTGTACTCTTATCTGTGTGGACCTGTACATGGCTGCTGCAGTGTGAACACAGAAATGGAGTGAGAGAGAACCACCTATTTAGTCCTATTGGTATCTTGAGCCCTCGGAAGACACCGATAGTGCCTGATGTGTTCTCCAATTTTGATATTATAGGTGGCTTCTGTCAGCAAATTGTTAAAATGTCCTATGCATCCCAGTAAAGAAATTTGCATTATTTGTTTATAAAATGATATATTAGCAAAATTCATAAACTTCCAGTCATGATGTCTGAAAATTATCATTCTTTGGGGACAAACATTCTACATAAAAGAGAATTGAAGTTTTTTTTTTAATTAGAATTCAAGCATATTTTGCTGACAGTTCTAAAGAGGTGCAAATCAAAATGTGCAGGATTGTGGTAGTTGTCTGTTTGAATACTCCTGCAGTTTTTTTTTTTTTTTTTGAGAGGAAGGCAGCTGGAAGATTGACTTGACACCTGTTGCTTAATAAGTTCAAGGTATGTGAGAAAAAATTGGCTTACTCATCTTACTACCTGGGTGCTATCTGTCTGAACTGATGTGGGGAAAAAGGTAACATAGGGAGGATTTCTCTCTGCCCAGCATCTGCATTTCCCCCTCTAGAGCAGCACTGTCTGGTGCTCCTCTTGTTTCCATGGAAACAGGTCAGCTTCTGGCTTCTTGTTTTCATTGAAAACAGCTTCCCTCTGCCAATTATTAATCTTAGAATACATTTTCTCATCGCTTTGACACAAACATCATATACTCATCTGCACTGTCATTTCAGATGAAGGCTCTATGAGAATGTATGTGCATATGTCCAATTGCAGCTACGGTGGAATAATCCAGAGAAACACTTCCAAGTCGTGATTCTGTCCTAGTTTGCATTAGGGTAGCCGGGAGCAGAAGTTGGCTTGAGATTGTAACGTTCACATATGCAGTGACTGGTGAATAAAATGTGGGCATCCTTTTTTCCTTTGGAAAGTCTAACAGACAACATTATGTTCTCTGTTTTTAAATGGCTAAACAAAAAAGATACTCTCACATGTTTCAACACATGTTTATACTTAAATATTTTAAAAGAAAGGGATTAAAAAAAAACCTGGGTGCAGTAAAAGACTCCTATAAAAAAATTACAGGGAGAGCATTTCTGATTTTGATTCTGTTGCCATAGATCTCAAGATTGCATCATCTTAGCAAAGGAGAGATGATAAGACAGGCTGGAAAGGTAACATACATTTCAATGCTTAGGTGTCAGGAAAAGTACTACTGGTATCTAGAATTGTGAATATTTCCCAACAAGCTTCATAACCAATATCTAGAAAGCAATGTTGAGAGGATCATCTGTCATTGGCAGATCTCTTCACAACCAGCATAGCAAAGGTTAAGGGTACACATAGCATGAAAATATCCACCCCAAAATACCCTTGTGTTTTGTGGGGGTAATAAATAAGGATTCAGCATGGTGTAGTGGTTTGATCATTGGACTATGACCCTGAACACCAGGATTCCATTCCCTGCTTGGCCATGGAAACTTACTGGGTGGCCTTGGACGCATCACACACTCTGAGCCCTAGAAAACCCTGTGATAAGTTTGCCATAGGGTCACCACAAGTCAGAAATGACTTCAAGCACACAACAACACAATAAGTGCGTATTGTGTATATACACTTCCTTGAAAAGGTGATAGTCAGAATTAAAACATAGTCCAAATCTGAGAGAAGATGAGGTAGATCTCCACTGGCAACTATGGTAATTGATGACTTTATGCCTCTTGATGCATGTTGAAATATATGGCTGCCACTTATTTTGTCGGAGCATTATGGTCAATTTGCAAAGTGAAGAACTTTGCATCATTTAGGCATTGCTACTTGGAAAGCAGAGCTTATTAGCAGTAGGATAACAAGAAGAATTTCAAAGGGCCTTTATTTAATACTTTTCTTTGTTATAGTTATATGGTAGGCCATTTCCGCACTAGACTGTTAGTGCGGAAATGGCTGCAGTTAGTATAAAGAAAATGTGAAAAGCTATACCACAGTAGTGTACAAAGACAAAACTGTTTGTGCCTGAAAAATGCCTGGAAGACTCTAGAATCAATATCTGTCTCTTTGGTTTTCTTACTGGCTGGTTCATTCACTGTCTCTTTTAATCACCAACACAAATATCTGCAGTTGACAAAGGTTACTTTCTAGTCATACAACCTGCTGCTTAATTTTTGCACAAAGACATTGGAAAGTTTAGGATCTTGTGTCTAAAGAGTGTGATTAAAAGTTTGCTTTTTGTTTTAATTGTATAAGATGGCAGTGTCATTGCCCATGATTCATGCATCTGCAGATACATGTTACAGGCCTAGTAAAATTAGCTGAAGTTTACTTTTTCTATGCAAAGTCAATAGTTGATGCCCTTTCTGCTGCCCAGATGCTGGGCTTCCTTCCTCAAGTATCATCTGTTCCCAGGAAATGTATACTTCCAGACAGGGTAGATTTTCCCAGCAAGAGATACCTATGATGTGAACTCAGGCCAGAAAGCAGTCATGAGAACTGTTTTCCATTTTTCATAAGGATATGCCAGATGAGGTGTGTGCTCAAAGTAGAAATTTATGTAACTGAAATGCATGAAATTGGCTTCGTCTGAAGAGTGAAGGTTTCAGCCCAAAAGTCTGTTTGAAATAGAATCTGCTTCTTGTTTAGGCAGATAGGTATGTTTACAGTTCTTTTTCTTTTTCTGTCCTATATCTCACTGAGGTCAGGCATGGTTGATTAGACACATGATGCAGGTTTGTCTGCAGAGAGGTGCATATGAAGAAGGGAGAGTATGTGTGGGCTACCCAATGTTCCTCAACTGAGTTCTTTTCAAACACTACACAGGTTCTGTGAGAGGAAATGGCTATCTTCCTTCCATTTATAAATGCCATTTAATTATCCTTGGGTTAATGGTTTGTTGGTTATTTTGGCTGAGGTGTGGCAAGGGCTGGTGAGAAGGAAAGGGGTATGAATTGCTGATTAATGAAGTGCAGCAAAGAACTCCCATGTCTGTCATGTCCCTGTCCCAGGACCCAAACAGGACCCTTCCCAACAGCCACACCCTAGAGACATGAGAAGAACAGTACTTTTGGCAGCCAGTACAGGTGGAAAAGGGAGAGCCCATGATTCTGGCAGTATTTATATAAGAAGGGCTTGTTAATTAGGCCACAGCTGGGTAGGATGCTGATTTTATATAACAAAATGCGAAAGTGGGAGGAAGCTGTTGGAGTCAACCGATTCCATCAGTGGTAATAGCGCCACTGACTCCTGTATTCCTTGCTCGTGTGCCTCAAACCTTTTACCTTTGCCAGGACTATGCATTCTACCCTTAATTAATGTGATTCTGCCCTTAATTAATGTGATTAATGTGATGTTTCTGAGTAAAAACATTACTGAAGGAAACCATGGCATTTCTGTCACAATTTCAATGTAATAAATATTTTGAATAACAGCCAAAACACACTTTCATATATAAAGCTGCTGATTGGGGGGAACTTATATGAACTTACTTGCAAGATTCGTATGTTGTGATGGGGGACTCCTGTTTGACCGCTTGGCAAGTGGGGTCTCCTATGCTATTTAACATCTACATGAAGCCATTGGGAAAGGTTGTCCAGAGTTTTAGGGTCAGGTGTCACCAGTATACTGATGACACTCAGCTTTATTACTCTTTTCCACCTAATTCCAAGGAAGCTGTTGTTGTGCTAAACTGGAAGATATTGGCAAGCTGGAACATGTCCAGAGGAGGGTGAGCAAAATGGTAAAGGGTCTGGAATCCATGCCCTGTGAGGAGCAGCTTAGGGAGCTAGGTATGTTTAGCATAGTGAAAAGAAGGTTAAGAGGTGACATGATAGCCACATTTAAATGTTTGGAGGAATGTCACATTGAAGATGGAGCGAGCTTGCTTTCTGCTGCTCCAGTGACTAGGACATGGAGGAATGGATTCAAACTACAGGAAAAGAGATTTCATCTAAACATCAGGAACAACTTCCTGACAGTAAGAGCTGTTTGACAGTAGAATATGCTACCTCAGAGTGTGGTGGAGTCACTTTCTTTGGAGGTTTTTAAACAGAGTCTGGATGGCCATTTGCTGGGGGTGCTCCCTGCATGGGAGGGGGTTGGGCTGGATGGCCATTGTGGTCTCTTCCAACTCAATGATTCTATAGTCCCTGGCATTTGTAACTGGACTGAATGAGGGCAAACAAATTGCAGCTTAATACAGACGAGACTGAGGTCTCTTGGTCAGTCATATGCATGATCAGGGAATAGGGCCATTTCTGCACTACAGTGTTATAGTGCTATTATTCCACTTTCAACCTCCTGTGGAATTCTGGGGTTTGTAGTTTCCTGAGGCCAAAGAGCTGTCTGGCTGAGAATTCTAAAGGCCCCTCCCTAAACTGCAAACCCCAGGATTCCATAGGATGTTGAAAGTGGAATAATAGTGCGGAAATGGCCAGGGATTCAGCTAGTATTGGATGGGGTTATAATCCTCCTGAAGGTGCAAGTCTGCAGCTTGTATTCCTGAATTCAGCCCTGATCCTTCATGATCAGGTTTGTAGTGGCCAGGAGCACATTTGCACATGGTGCTGTTTGTGAAGAGGGTTCAAAAACTTCAACTAGTTCAAAGAGCTCCAGCCAGATTACCAACAGGTGCTGGTTACAGGGAGCACATAGATCCCTTGTTGCAACAGCTCCACTGGCTGCTGGTCTGTTTCTGGGCACAATTCAAAGTGCTGGTTTTGACCCATAAAGCCTTATACAGCTCAGGCCTAGACTCTTTGAAGGACTGTGTGTTCCGATACGAGCCTGCTTGAAGTCTAAGGCCATTTCCACACCGGGCTTCTGTAATGGTGCAGAGCGACCTGTCACGGAGGTCTTCTACACTGTAGAGTGGACTGGCGTGGACTACTTTTTGTAGTTCCACACCAGAATCCACTCAGGAGCGGCCGGAACTAGCCGTGCTGCGTGTTTTTTAAAAACCTCTTTTTCGAGGTTTTTAAAAAGCACGGAGCGCACAGCCCCGTGCTGCTCCGTTGCCCGGCTCGGACGCGGATTTGCAGGCGCGCGCAAGTGCGTGCCTGCAGATCTGCCGAGGGCGGCCTTCCAGCTGGCAAGCTTCTCCAGTTGGTGGAGAGCCTCCACCAACTGGAAGCCGCCATTTGGGACACCGGAGGACTGCGGAGCAGCGAGCTCGCGCTGCTCCGTGTTGCAACGGACTCACCCGGCTGCCGGTAAGCTCTGTTTTTGGGCGTTTTCACCCGTTTCCCCCCCCACATGTGGAAAGGGCCTAAGATCCACAGGGGCGGCACTACTTTCTCTCTCCATTGTCTTCACAGGCACAGCTGGTGGGAACAGAGGAGAAGACCTCCTTTGTGGCTGCTCCTGCAGTTCCAGCCTCCCTCCCTAGGGAAGTTAGGATGGCTTTTTCTTTGTTTTCCCTTTGGTGACAGGTTTCTAGGAAGCTTTTGGAAATCAATTTTGACCAAAAATGACTTTTATGGTGCTGTTCTGTTTTCAGTCTATTTTAAAGTGAGATTTTAATTGGTTTTGATTCTGTTGTTTCTTAATACTATTTTAGTCCTGATTTTGTATGTTTTTAATTATAATGATTTACTGTATACTGTTTTTTCGCAAGCCATCTTGAGACCCAGGCTGGGAGAAAGGCAGAATATAAAATGATGTATAGATGGATGCGATAATTTGTATCCAGATGTCACCTCTGCTGTAAGGTGATATAGAGGTACAGGAACAATTCAGCTGTGCTGAAACACTCTTAAGTTACATTGATTTCAGTGGGAGAAAGTTAAACATTTGTGTTGTTCTCCTGTTCGTATTAATAGCATATTTAAAAGAGCAGTTTTTTTTTTTTGGTTGAACCACTTTTTTGGGGAAAAAGAGTTGTGGATCTATTCTTTTCTTGTCTGGATTAATTTCAAAACATTTAAATTCCAGATGGCATGTATCAGTTGAGATGACTGTTATGTTACTAATGCTTTATGTTGATTTGCTCATCATGACAGGACTTTTATTGTATGATGTGTTAAATGTTGTTATGAGATGTTTTCTACATAGAAAGGGCTGGCTCAAAGAATTTGAGAGAAATAAGTGAGTTTCAGAACATGAGGCACAAAAATGATCTATTGTACTATATTGTAGAAAATAATATTTCAACACAGATATCAATTCCTGCTCAGAAAATGTAGCTTTCTGTGCAGAAAATGCTGTTTTCTAAGCAAATCAACCACATGTGAATTTTGTGCAGAGCAAATTCCCAATTACAAGTTGTTGTTGTAGAAAATACAAATGTTATGGTAGAAAATAACATTTAGCTGCATAAGCATTAGGTTTTCTTTGTTGAAATAGTATTTTCCACACAGAAAAATGCTGCTTCCTGCACAGAAAATGCTATTTTCTGAACAAAACAACCATGTGCAAATTTTGGGCAGAATGGACCCTGAACTGTGAAGATTCTTGTCAGCCCATTCTTCTTGTCAGGGTTTCTCAGTACTCAAACATTTTTTTTGACCATTAAAAAAATCTTTGAAAATTCTTTCCATCCCTGATCTCAAAATAACTTAGCCAGGAAGGGGACAGAACTGGTTAGAATCACAGTGGGTTATGGGTCAAGCTGCATCCTATGGATTGAGGCAGGGAACAGTACATTAAAATACAACAACAGATAGATATCTGATAAAAAAAATAGAACATCAATTAAAATAAATAATCAGTTAAAAGAGCATGCATATTAAAAAAATCAATTCATAATTTAAAAATCATCTGGATAGGCTTGCTGGAAGAGATTAGTCTTTAGTGCTGTTTTAAACTCAAACAGTCTATCCAGCTGTCAAATCTCTTCCAGCAGGTCATTCCACAATTTGGGACAGCTGGAGAAAAAGTTCTCTGGGCGACATTTGTCAGTTCAGTCCTGGCTGACTGAAGTAAATGTCCCCTAGAGGACCTGAATGTATGGAGTGGATTATATGGGAAAAGGTGACGCCATAGGTAACCTCAACCCAAGTCATGTAAGACCTTAAAACTAACAACCAATACTTTGTACTTTAACCAGAAACGAATTGGTAGCCAGTGGAATTATTTTAATACAGATGTAATATGTTCTCACATCTATAGTACACCTTATAGCTATCACCATACTCTTTTATTACAGGGTTGTCTTTTTTTTTTATCTCTGGGATATGTCTTCTACAGCAGTAGTGTTCAGACTCTCTGCATTTAGCAAATGTGTTCCTTATCCAGCTATTTGAAGAGGAATCTGCACATGTTTGACATGGAACATCAGCACTTGTAGGCATACTACTCAATTTGAGTAGTGCTCAGGGCTTTGGGGCTTCTCCATAGCTGTGAGTGCCACAAATATACGTCTACATTTGTGTATTGCAGACGAATATCAGAAGTGGTTCAAACATAGGGTATTTCAGGGATGGCCTTTCTTTCTTTCTCTCTCTCTCCCTTTCTTTCTTTCTTTGCCAGTGCTGATTTCCTCATCAAGACAGTCTCCTGTTTAGTTCCAAGCAATCCCAGGGTTTCCAGGAATACAGTTTGGAAACCAGATCACAGAAGAATCCAGTATAGTGTGCATTAGCAAGGGACTAGTTTAGAAAAAGCCTTCTAGCATTTGAAAATTACAGGCTGTATTAGTGGGGGGAAAAAACTCACCTCTCTTCAAAACCATGTTATCCTCATTTCATTTCTTGGTATATTATGCTGTATTGATGGAGCATCATGATCAGGACTTGTCGGTAGTTTTTCTGCATTAACTTTTCCATGAATTAATAAGGAAGGACTATACACCTTTCAATGGGGACCAGTTTTCACTGCCAGCATCCATTGCAGTCTGCATCAGGTCATGGAAATGAGGAGGAAAAATGGAAAAACAAACCTAACCAAACCAGGATTAGCCAGAAGTCCACTTCAGGTTTCATTTTAAGGCTGTGAAGGATAAGAATGTTCTTTACCCCCCTTGTTGAACAAACCATCACTCCGCACCCTTTACCTGTCAGAATTTTCAGGAACGGTTCTGATTAACTCTCTGTTGTCCGGCACTGTCAGCTATTTTTAACATGTCCCTGTTTATCAATCCTACTCCCGCTTCCCCATCTTGTCCTAAGCTTAGTTCCAGTGCTGCAGACTAGAGTTCAAAGTGCAAAAGTAATTTGCACCCGGTTAATTCAGCAAGGGTAAGAAGATGGACAGTGGGAGATATTTTTCAGTGCTGTGCGTCCAGCTATAGATAGAAACATATTCTCTGTTGGCCCCTTACTGTCTACCAGCTAGTAAATGGTCATCTTGAGAGGTGGGATGCTGCAACTAAAAGGAGTTCATGGTATGTGATGAAGAAGGAGATGGTTGGTGGAACTTCATCTGGCAGAACTTTATACTACATCTTCCTGCTCTAGGATCTGTTAACTATTAAAATTACAGGAGCCCTGTTCCGTGTTAAACTTGCGAATCCCAAAAAGGTATTTCACACATCTCTGATTTTCCTTAAGAATTTTTGTAGCATAGTAGTCAGGAAAACGCAGGTTCACATTCCCACTCAGTCAGGAAGTTTGCCATGTGACATTGGGATACATAACATACTTCACAGAAATATCAAGAGGATAACAGCAGACTCTCGCAGGCTCCTTCCTGCAATACTAAACCGCAGATTAATATTGTCTGAATCAAACCATGACCTGAGATTCTTAAAATAAAACATTTTGAAAAATTCATCAGTTGGTAAAATTAATTGTCCCTATGGGTCTTAAGTCCCTAGTGTCTCTTCCTTCAGTATTTCCTAATGGCAATTTTCTAAATTGGCGAAGGATTTCCTATAACATGCAGAAAATCTAGAAAAAGCAAGCTGACACAGTTGCACGCTGGAGCTTCTAATGCTTCTAAAAATAACTTCAGTTAGGATATCAGTGTAACCCCCCCACTCCACACATATATTAAGACCTCAAGGATAGATACTCAGGAGCTGCTGGAGAGAACTGATGCCTGTGAAATGACAGTTAATTAAGATGAAAGACTAGGAGACAAAGCCACTGGAAAAAAAAACTGAGAGTGAAAGCTTTTGAAGACCAAAAGACAAGAGACAGACATGGGGTATCAGATAATGACATTGCCTTGAAATGTAGGCTGTGTTTGATGGTAGTGTCTTCCTGATCTTTTCTTATTTTGCTGCCTAGGGAAGAGAAAACACATGTTAACAATTTTGTAGGGTAAAACTATTTGCATTTATCACAGACCTTGGGAATTCTTGAGCTGATTAGTGTGAAGCAATAAGGAGCAAAAATCTTTAATGCTTTTTGGTTTTAGATCTGTTAAGTCTTAATTGACATAATTGCATAGATGAATTAAGAGAGAGAAGGGGGACAGTATTTTTTTTCTGCACTTGTTGTAGTTGTGATCCAGTGAAGAGAATTTGACTAATGCAGTGTGAGCATATGCTCATGTAGTAGAAAGTCTCTGCTAAGCACACACACACACACACACACACACACACACACATGCACACACATATATTAAAAAAAAATAACGAGGTTGTAGGTCCAAGATTTCTTATTTTGTATACATTACCGAGCCAGGTTACTAGAAGCTGGTTGGCTAGCTATCGTTTATTACTACCAATACTACATCCTTTTTATCCAGCACCTATAATGTGATGCCAGGGATTGATAGGGATCGATTTGACCTTATAAAACTGCTGTCTTGGCCTGTTTCTCCAAGCACAGTACTGAGGAGTAGTACCTCCATTTGGGCTTGCTTGCCAGCATGATCACAGGCAACAAGAATGCCATAAGGTTATATCGTTTCCGGACACAGTACAAGGTGTTGGTTATTACCTTTAAAGCCCTTCATGGCTTGGGGCCAGCCTACCTGCGGGATTGCCTTCTCCCATATAATTCACCCCGCACATTAAGGTCCTCTGGGAGGAATTTACTGCAGCCAGTTAGAACTAGTTGTGGTTACCCAGAGGACCTTTTCTTCTATCGTTCCCAAGTTATGGAATGGCCTGCCAGAGGAGACCCAGCATATTACCAGTCTGGACTGCTTTAAAAAAGTGGTCAAGACTGATCTCTTCCAACAGACCTTCCAAGACTAGCATTTCCATCACCTCCCATCAATTGTCTTGTTTTGTTAATAGTCAACTGATTGACTGTTAATTGCTGTGTGTTTTAAGAGGTTGGTATAGGTGGGTTGATGGATGGTGAGGATTGGGTATGTTTTTAATCTCTTTTAATGTATTAATGTATTTTATGTTGTTCGCCGCCTCGATCCTTGTGGAGAGGCGGGATAGAAATAATTTTCATTATTGTTGTTGTTGTTATTATTATTATTATTATTGTCATCATCATCATCATCATCATTATTATATTGTATACTTGACAGGGTGTATTTAGTATGAATTTTAAAAATATTTCAAAATGTTCTTGTCTTTTATGAACAACTATGTCGTGATACACCGGGACACCCTATGTAAGAAATTGTCAACCACCCACAATTTCCCCTACATTTTGCTAATTCTTTGGAAGAGTTTTATTTGCATGAAAACCACAGGAGCAGGGGGCAGGGTTGTATGAAAAACAATGATTTTGTACAGGAAGCAGTGTGGTTTACACAAAATACATTTTTTCCTGTACAAAATGTTTTTGTGAATATGAAAGTTACACCAAAAAAAATACCCCAGTATGAAAAATAATCAAAAATATGCAAAAATTTTCATAGTCTCATCCAGCAAGGAGAAAACCTATAAGTGTCTTGCTTTTGCAAGTGAGAATCAGCAAAGAATTACGTCCCTAACATTTAGATGAATTTCCTCCAATCTCCCCTCCAGATGTGTTGGACTAATATTCCTATAACCAAAGCCACCATGATCAACCCCATCAGGAAGACAGTAGGTTGGGAAAGGCTGAAGAACATTTGCAATATATGGGCCCTAAGGTAATGCTTAAGAATGGGTCTTTGCAGTTCAGTGTGTATTTATTTTGTCTTTACCGTGTGGACAAATGCACATACCATAACTACCTGTAAAGGAATCTTTTTCTGCAAGCAAAGAATGATTGCGAATGCTTCTTTTGTAATGCTTCTCTTAGATAGAATTGTCCTCATCCAGTAACTCCTACCCACAGATTTCCATGTGTGGGACTCTGTACAATGCAGTTCAGTATTAGTGAAAGCCCCATGAACGGACAGAATTTTCATTGTGAATATTATGACTTCTCTGCATAGATAGAACTCTGGACAAAAATAATGTGGGTTGTTTTTTTCAAATTCAAGATAGTTCTGCTTAAGATTTATTAAAGCAAATAAATGTTTTGGAACCTAATCATACGTACTGAAAAGAAACAAATTCTCTTATGTTATTTGGGAAACACTGCTGACATATTGGTTTGTAATCATATTAATAAAATAAGGGCCTACTTGTCTATAGTGATTTATTCCAAACCTAATGAAGTACACAGTACAAAAAAGGATAAACTTTCAAAACTGCAGGTTTCAGACTGACTTTTTTCGACCTCTTTGCAGCAAATAGGCAAATGAAAAATAGCCCATATTAATAATAAAGAAGAGCATAATGAGGTACAAGTTTGATAGGTGAGTTTGCAAAGACAACTAAGTAGCATTAATGATAAAACGCAGCATCACTTCCTGCAACCTAATGAACTCAAACTAAAAGAGAAAAAAGGAAAATCATCTAAAACAGACAGCAGCTATAAAATGAATTAAGCACTGAATTAACTGGTTAGTCAGCCATCATGTTTCTTTGCTTTTTATTTCCAGACTTTTAAAATCTTTTTAAATAATGGCCTGGATCATTAGTAAGTGAATGGGAAAAAGATGATGGGAGTGAAAGCCCATTCCACTTTCAAGAGAGTCTCTCTGAGGGAACATGGATCCCTCCTTATCAATGTAAGTTAGGATGTGCAGGACCTGTGCTGCAGGGGCAAACTGCTTAAATAAAAACAATGGAAGGGAAAATTTTCGTTTCTGCGCTATGGTATTATAGTGCTATTATTCCACTTTTAACATCCTATGGAATCCTGGGGTTTCAGTTTAGCAAGGAGCATTTAGAACTCTCAGCCAGAGACCTCTTTGGCCTCAGTAAACTACAAACCTCAAAATTCCACAGGATCTTGAAAATGGAATAATAGCACTATAACAGTGTAGTGTGGAAATAGCCTTAGTTTAGGACCCATGCTAATGTTCCCTCTACAGCGAAAACAACAGATAAAAGATAAAAGGAAGGTAAATGACAGAATTCTCCATCCTAGGAAGAAAGAGTAACATAAAATGAGCCAAATAGATAAGGAATAATATGATATTTATTACTACAGAGCTAAGCGCAAAGTGAACTCATTCTAATTAACTGTTGAGACTACTGAGTTTATTGCTATGATTCTAAGAGGACTAATCCCCTACAGTAAGAAGGTAAACCCATTCACTTTGCTAGAATTTCTTTCCCTTTATCCTAGACTGCAAATTTTGTAATTTCCTCATAATACCTGCCCAGTAATCCTAAAGTCCAGCCAAGATAATTTCTACAGGGCTGTAGAGAAGAAATGGGGAATCTGTGACTCTCTAGATGAAGCTGGGCTATAACACCTTTCAGCCTTGACCATTTGGAGATGCTGGCTGAGACTAAAGAAAATTGGAGTTTAACAGTATCTGAAAAGCCACAGTTTCCCCACCTTTACTGTGGATAAAAAGTAAAGGCTGGAATCATCTGCACGCTTATTGGGAGTAAGTTCTTAATCACAGTTTGTGAAACTTTACTTTATATCATAGTTAATCATAGTTACTTGCAATAGAAAGTAAAGTTTCCCTTATTTCAATGGATCTGCTTCTTAGTTGGTGTTATTGTTTTGTTTTTGTTGTTGCTGTTGTTTTTATATGCTTTCGAGTTGTTTATGACTTATGGTAACCCTGAGACAAACCTACCACAGCATTTTCTTGGCAAGACTTTCTCAGAGGGCATTTACCTTTGCCTTTCTCAGAGGCTGAGAGAGTGTGACTTGCCCAGGGTTACTAAGTGGATTTCTATAGCTGAAGAGGAATTTGAACACTGGTCTACCAGAGACCTAGGCCATTTCCGCACTAGACTGTTATAGTGTTATTATTCCACTTTCAACATCCTATGGAATCTTGGGGTTTGCAGTTTAGGGAGGGGCCTTTGAGGCCCAAGTCCAAACACTCAAACCACCATACAGTGCTGGCTCTGAGATCTACTATAAGCACAATTAAATCTGAATCCAACATATAGCTTTTATAATTTTGTCCTATTCCTTCAGTCACTATATTTAATTGTCAAATTAAGAATCTATGAACCTTCTATTCCTAAATTTATGTACTTCCTAAGGCTATTCTGTCTACTCATAATTGTCTGAGTTTAATAGAGCTCACTACTTACTGAGTATGCACAGGACTGCAGATGTGATCAAACGCTAACTCCTGCAAATTCACGTTGTGTGACATTAAGGACGTGAAAAGAAAGAAAGAAACAAACAAACCCTCACCTTTAAAATAGAAAGCTTATTTTAACTTTAGCTCAGAACCATCTAGCATTCCATAACTGGAATGGTTGTTTGAATGAGTCATGTATGAAGTGAATATTTTCAGCTGTGGCCTTCTTGTTTTTCAAAGAAGAAATTCCACAGAGAATTATTTCTGTTATGAAATATGAGTACCAACTAAAAGCAGGATTTTTGCCCTCAATTGTCATGACACTCTTCTTATAGGAGCTTTCATTTTTATTCTTCAAAGAGCTCGGCTTTAGTGCTACCTAAATTTTAGTTATAGGAGCTGCTGCTCTCCAGTGTATCAAGAAAAGACTGAATCGCTAAAATTATATGGATATTCTGTATCGTTTGGTCTGTAGCATCTTTATAAATTGTTTTTTTTAAATGTTAGGCTATAGAAATTTGGTTCCATATCCTCTAGTGAAGAAGTGTCTTCTGAAAATACCAGATGAGAGAAAAGCCATGATTGGAACTGAAGCTTCAAGCTTTAAAATACCCCTTTGCATTTTCCTAATATAGGCTCTATATATTAAACTGCTATACAGAATTGATAAACTATTATCTCTGACTACTTCTGAACTATGTTATGACAATAGAAGCTTCTTGGAAAACTGAAGAAGTGTGAAAATAAATGCTTGAGGTCATAACTCATGATTTAATAGTACTTCTATTCCGTGTGCTGGAGAGACCCAAGTGTTTATTGTTTAAAAAGCATAAATCTGTCCTGCTATACAAAATCAATTCTTTCATTGGTTTGAGATAGCTCAGTTTTAGTTCAGCATTAATGGCACTGTATTTTTCTACGTTTGTTTGATTATATGACATTTTGTGAACTTTGTATTTCATTGTGGTACTCTGTCCAGCCACAAACTCGTTTTCTTCTCTTTTGCCCTAATTTTATCTGCCTGATGTTTTCAGCAATTCTTTTCATATGCTGTATTTCATTTGTCATTCTGATTTTTTGGGTAGTTTCAAGCCAAATTCACATTTTAAAAACTATATTAGCAAGGTCTGAATATCAATTGCATAGCTTCTGACATTCCATAATCAAAACTGGGACGTGCAGCCAAGCAAAATCAGAGTGTGGTTAAGATGGAAAAAAAAGAAAGTACTAAGGCAGAAAACACAAGCTATGAGAGATTGAGGCCACTTGCTTTTGTCCGAGGCTACCGGGAAGAGCAAGATTCCATCCCTGTCATCTCCTCTTTGTTGAACTGAGTACTTTTTCTGGATAGAAATGAATTTTCTGAACAAGAAAAACATGTGTATTTCTGCATAGAAAATGTGCATTCTGCACAGAAAGAAACATGAATTTCTGCACAGAAGACATTTTTTTTGGTCAGAAAAAGAAACACGTGTTTTCTGCACAGAAAAAAAAAGTATTTCTACACAAGAAAGAAAATGTGAATTTCTGCATAAAAATCCATTTTTTTTCACATGAAATATTTTTCTGGCAGAGAAACTACCTGTACTTCTTCATGGAAAGTACATTTCTGCACAGAAAACATGTAAAACACTTATACTTCTGTGTAGAAAGCATATTGTCTGCACAGAAAATATGTTTCTGTGTAGAAATAAAATGTATAGGAAATGTGCAACAATCTTTGCATTCTCATCTAGTGGGGAGAATACTTCAGGAATTAACCTTTCTTCACAGCAAGGATGGAGACCATGAAGATGTACATCCCTAGTATGACTGGATGACATTATCTGTGGCCAGTGCCAGTGCTGCAGCCCACTCAACAGCTGTGTGCCTGCACACTGAAGTTGAAGTCTAATGCCTCCTTCACTGCTCCCTCATGACTCAAGCTAAGAGTATTGCCTTCTTTCTGTCTGGCACCTGGCCTGGGAGAGTGGTCCCTGGCTGATTTAAGTTGCAAAGGCTGCTCCTGCCGTCATGGTGGGTTCTTGTTTAGGGGTTGTTGCTGTTTAGTTTTGATTAATTGTAGTTTTTTCCTGCATGTTTCTGTATATCTATTGGTAGGCTTCATTGGTATGAAATAGTACCAGAGCCAGGATCAGCCTGTTTTAATTTTGTGTCTTTACTGGGGATGAAAATTATTTTTCCTCATTCTTGTGTGCAATGAGAAATGTCGGTGTTTTGATCGTCTCCTGAAAGATGGCAAGTTTTTTGTTTTTGTTTTGCAGTGTCAGTATGAATTTGGGCATTTGCAGGATTATTCTTTTATGAAAATTGTGCAAATCTCAGATACTGCTGTATTGTTCCAGGGGCTTCTTTTAACATAGAAGGATTATTTGCATCTTTTTGTATATCAGGTAGTCCTTCTGTATGTGCAGTATATGTATCTCCCTGAGAAGGGGAAAAGACAGAGATTTTGCGCAAAGACATTCTTGCAAAATGCTGCAAATTTGACTAGAGAAACTGCCCATTGGCTTGTTATGGTGCTGGAGGTAAGAGATTTGAAAGGAGCTAGAAAATTCTCAACAGGTTCTCTCAATATGTACAACTAATCTGTCTTGAGAATGAAATCATGAACAAGATTTTTCCGTATCTCATTAAACTAGCCAGAGTTTCTCATGTCCAGAGGTATTAAGAGATGTGGAAAAATCATGTTCTTTCTTTCATTCTCAAGTCAGATAGCTGTAGATGCTGAGACAGCCTGTTGAGAATTTTCTAACTGCTTTCGGCTTTCTTACCTCCTGCATGAGAACAAGAGAATGAGAATTTTCCTGCATGAAATTTTCAGCATCTTGCACAGAATGTCTCTGCACAAAACCTCTGTTTTTTCTCTTTCTCAACGGGACACACACAGACTACAAGTTATATTTGTTACATTTTTTAACTCTTAATGAAATATCTTGAGATGCTGCTGTGCCATGCAAACTCAACTGATACTGTGAATATTTTAAGCACAGTACATTATGCAGAAGCAGAAAACAGATGAACTCACGAAGACATACTGCGCAGTTGTCCTGATTTGGTAGGGATAGTCCTGATTAATTGTCTGTTATTTTAGCTGCTTTCAAAATGCTCCAGTTTCTCTCTCTCACTTCCCCTCTTTGTTCTCAGCTTGCTTCAGTTGCTACAAACTGAATTCAGAATGCAAAAATAATTTGCACTCCATTAACTCAGTGGTGATGTGGGAGGGAGAAAGGGGTGGAATCTTGCCTTTCCTAGTAGGCTCAGGCAAAAGTAAATTGCTTATGTATTCTTCCTTCATGATAGCTTTTGCCATCTTGAACACACTCTCATCTTGCTTGTCCTCATGTATCCTGGTTTTCATCTGTGAAGTGTTGGACAGTAGGTGATTATACCCTTTATTGATGGTGTTAGATGCTCTCAGGGTTTAGCAACTTCAGTATTTCTGTAGTGAGTCATATGAGTTGCTACCACCTATAAATAGGACATGGATCCAAGAGACTAAAGACTCTTCTCCCATGGCTTATTGTGAGTATCTGGTTTTCAGAGTAGTTTACTTTTGACCATGACATGTTCTGTTTAGCTATCACTGTGGAGAACTAGTAACCTCATAACTCTGTGGCAAAGGTGACATTTGCTCACTACTAATAGCCAGGGCACAGAACCAGAATGAATGTACTTTGAGACAAACCATTGTAAGACCTGAAAATGTCTACATCAGATCTGATCACAAATAAAATCAGGAACCAATAATCTCTTCCTGTCCTAAAATCACTTCGGTTAGACTGGGCTTGAATTTCAGTATGTACCTCCTCTTCTTGCCTGTATATGGGCAGTAGTATTTGTTACATTTTTTAACTCTTAATGAAATATCTTGAATGGTGCTATACAGTGGACCAGAGGTTCTTAACCTTTTCTTCATTAACTTTTAAATATCTTTTATTGTCAAGGACCACCAAGACTTAAGATTTAAAACCCTAAAGTGTTAGGAAGCCAGCTTCTGGCTGCATTCATAGTAGCAATAAATGTCATGTGCTTTCTTTCAGCTACTCAGCATCATTCACTTGCATGTGCTCATTGGATGCAGAAGTAGTGAGTGCTGAGTACATTTTCGCTATCAAACAGTTATTTTCATAACTTTTGGATAGCTCAAGATATTGTAATGAAAATTTATGCAAATGATGTTTATCATCAGCAAAAGTCTCCTGTTCTTTGAGATCAATATATGACCATCCAATTATTTTCCACCTGTCTTCCTTCCTTCCCTCCTTCTTTCCATTCATTCTTTCTTTCCATTTCAACAGTAAAAGCTCGTAATAGTTCTTCAAGCCTTTGTGGAACCCTTGTAAGGACATTGTGGCCCTTTGGGGGTCCATAGACCATAGGTTAAAAACTGCTGCAGTGGGCCATTCTACATGTACTTAAAACAAGTGTATAGGGTTAGTCATGCTCCTTCAATTAACCATATCTTTGACCCTTTCCATGGGGATAAAGGGAAAGAGATGGGAGAAGAAGGAAATTGTCTCTTTGTTGTAGTTGTATGCTTTCAAGTTGCTTCCAACTTATGACAGCCCTAAGGCATTCCTATCATGGGGTTTTCTGGGGCTGAATGTGTGTGACACACCTCAGGTAACCCAGTGAGTTTCCATGGCTGAGCAAGAATAGAATCATAGCTCAAACGGCTACATTTCTTTGCTTCACACAGAATGCTTCCTATTTTTCTTTTGTTTCCCATCTTCCTTTAAATATGTCCCTTGAAGCTGTAATCTGACTTTCTCTGCTTGACTGAACATTTACAGTGCCCCCTGTTCATGGATACCATTTCCAAACCTTCAGAACCAGATTGAGTGGTTGATCAAATGTCACAGGAAATGTCATAAAGCTGAAAATAGCTTGACTTAGACTTCAAAGCATCAGGTGAGGCACCGGGGATCTAACCAAGGGCATATGTTGCAAAGAGGCTGGTGCCGTTTGGAGTGGCTTTGTTTTGAACTATAAGAGTCTATGCTGGATAGGAAACAGCAGGAAGGCTACATCATTTCTCTTGCAAGTATGCAACTCCAAATAGGATGCTGTACTTTATAGTCAGTGGATCTTTGGATTTAATCACTTTAAAAATCAATCAAAATTCTAATCCATTTAAAAAAATATGCGTCTCCTTTAAGGATCCTCCCTTTCTGGCTGGAAAGTATGTTAGCCGTTCATGCTAAGGAGATACAAGTTGTTGGGGAAAAATAAAACTTTGGCCATGTGCCAGTTCTCCACGTATTTACTTTGGACTGAAAACTTCTTAGATCAAAGCAATTTACTTCCAAGCAGCTACATAATGGTTCATAATGGACTGCATACCCAGAAGGTAAATTGACAGAAACCAGAGCGTTAGGATCTTTCTCAAAGAAATGTTAACTCTGAAATGCATTTATAACCATGTATGTGCCAATGCTTAGCTATTTTACTAAACTCCAAACTGATTTGTTATTAAATATTTATTATTTCCTCACACTTGAAAGTCTCATGAATAAGAACAGCCACTAAGAAAATAAAGAGGTTTGAAGAAATTCCTATGAAGAAAATTTAGTGACGGTGAGAAAAAAAATCTAGATCCTCTTTAGGCTCAACAGGAAAGATAAAAAGAGTTTTATAGATTCATTTCTCTGGTATTGTAAGTTTTACAGGAAGCTGTAGTGAGAATGGTTTACACTATATAATAACAGATGAAAAGTATTTGAGCTAAAAAAGAAGTCTAATTTATTTTCATTAAGCTGTCTATATGCCAGCTTCTTGAATATTTCTCACTCTGTCAGTGTACTGAAAATTTAAATACATATTATAATTTTTAGATGAACAGCTATGGTATAAAAGTGCAAGCTATTTTATGAGAAAATAACCAGTAGAAGATCAGCAAGCAATTGTTATCACAAGTTATATCTGGGTGAATGTTTGTCCATCACTCTAGACTTTTGGGGAAGATCGTTTTGTCTTTTCTTTTGAATAGTGTTAAAAATGAGGGTTAGCATGGTTAGTGTTTTAAGCATTGGACCATGACACTTTGAACCCTGCTTAACCATGGAAACCCACTGGCTGACCTTGGGCAAGTCACACTCTCTCAGCTTCAGAGCAAGGCAACGGCAATCCCCCTCTGAACAAATCCTGCGAAGAAAACTCCATGAAAGCCTCACCTTAGGGTCAAATTAAGTCAGAAATGACTTGAAGGCACACAGTGACAAAAACACTTAGAATACTTGTGGACTTCATTGGAAAGGCTAGAGTCATGGAATTCAGCACTCAGGTAGAGATGTGGGAGATCTGTGAACATATTACCTGTGTATGTGTGTAGCAGCCACACTTTCTGTGTGTGTGCATGTATGTAAATTTGACTGTAGACTGGTGCTTGAGCACGGTAGCCATATACTACTACTATTTGCCTGTAATTGAGAACAGTATACATATTGTACATATCGTATACGAGAAATAACATTTTGGAGAGAGGGATTTCCATAGGGAATGTGATGTTGGGATAGATGTTTGAAAATGTGCTTTATGACTACAACTTCCAGAATTCCCAAGCAGAATGGCAACAGTCACACTGGCAGGGGATTCTGGGAGTTACACTGGCTGAGATCCTGCATCAGGAGACATAGCTACAGAGACATTGCTATGATGTCTCTTGATGCCACTCTCCAAAATCTATCTTTGAAACCTTGCAGCCCCGCCCCCCATGCATTTCTGAAGTGCTGGAGAGTGGAGCAGTGGGTAATGACATGTCCAGGTAGGATTGTGAGAGCACTTTTGGTCATTGTAATTGGGCAATGATTTTAAATGTGAATTTGGAATAGTTACGATGTCATAAAGACTTATGATATAATTGCTAAACAGGATGCCAGCCAATTTTTCTAAGGTCTGCCTGAGTAAAGGGTTAATCCTGTCTTCTAGTACCACACTTTGAATTTGGAATCAGCTTGAGGCTGCTGCTCAATTAAAAAAAGGAACTCCTTTTTACAGATCTCTTCATGTCATACGAGGTGGCCTTTATCTTCCCAGGAAGATGACTACTCTTAACTCCTCAGCCTTACTTACCGATCTTAAATCAATTCATTTCTATCACTCAAGCAGACCAGGGGAGAAAAAGGCTTAGGAGGGAAAAATGCTTAAAGCCTTCTGTTTTACCTGTGAATGGGGCAGAACTATCAGTAAACATTATCATTGCTTTTTGACTCAGATCATGTTCTCTGACACAGCAAAGCTGGCCACAGAACATAAAGAGTTAATTTGAGCAATTTTTTATTTCATGATAGGAAAGCTACTGATACCCTCTGTAGGTTAGCAAGGATGATAGGAGGTGGATAAATTGTCTGGGATCTGTATCTGTGCAAATGAACCCAGCTGCAGTGTAGTCTGAAAGGAGCTCATTTATTGTGACTTGTTTTTATATATTAAAAAAACAGACCAGGCTTTGCAGAAATGTGAAGCAATGGATTATTTAAGCAGAGGAGTAAAATCCCAAACTGTAATATTTACCAGATGGTTTAGTCCCATGATCAAATAAACATTGTGTTAAATATGACCTGTACCCACTTTTTCTGTAAGTGGTCCTTAATGCAGGTTAATTGCAATTTGTAGCTTGATTTGGCCTTGAAAACAATCATTTTCTCAACAATATGTCACTTGATTTGCTTGTGTGGGGTGCTTTACAATTTGGTCTTTATATTCTTGTGAACAAGGAGGCTTTTTAATTTCCATTGCTTTTAGCAGGATCTAAGCAGCCTGTGTATTGGGTAACATGAATCTGATGGTAAACACAGTCACATTTATTTGGAGATAGGTCCTGTTGGTTTCAGTGAAACTTAGAGCCTCTTCAGGTTGGAAAGAAAAAAAAAACAGATGGAAAGACAGAAAAGAAACTGAATTTTATGCTTAGAATATTTATCCACTGCTTATGTAATGCCTTCAGGGAAAGAACCCATTGAACAACTTTATGATGTTTCATAGTGCATTGGGAGGAAAGGTATTGTTTTGCTTGCCAAGCAGATGTGAACAGTGGAAGAAAGAACATCAACAATTTAAGATATGTAGATGACACCACACTACTAGCAGAAAACAGCAAAGACTATTACTGAAGAAAGTCAAGGCAGAAAGTTCAAAGGCAGGTTTATAGCTGAACATTAAGAAACAAAACAAAACAAAAATGACGACAGATAATTTGAAAAACCTGAAAGTAGACAATGAAGACATTGAAATAGTTTAATGACTGGGCCAAGGTATGGAAAATCTTAATTAGAAAGGAGACTGCAGTCTAGAAGTCAGAAGACTGGGACTTGGAAGGGCAGCTATGAAGGAACTAGGCAAGATCCTGAAGTGTGAAGATATATTGTTGAATACTAAAGTTGGGATTGTCCATGATGTCATTTTTCTAATTTTTGTGTATGGTTGTAAAAGCTGAACAGTGAAGAAAGCTGATAGGAAGAAAATCAACTCATTTGAAGTGTTGTGCTGGAGAAGAGTTCTGTGGATACCCTGGGCCATTTCCGCACGGGGTGAGGGAATCGCCCCGTGCCGCTACTTACTGGATCTTCTAGTTCCCTGGTTCGGTCCAGGCTGCTCTGGAGCAGTGCATGGCCATCACTCTGCACTGCTCCGGTGTCCAAAATGGTGGCTTCTGGTTGGTTGTGGGTCTCAACCAACTGCTGAAGCTCGCCAGCCTAAAGCCCGCCCTCTGCAGATCGCAGGCTCACATTAGTGTGAGCCTGCTAATCTGCATGGTAGAGCAGGCACACAATGGCGCGTGCCGGCTTTTTGAAAAACCTGGAGGACCACTTGGGGTTGCTCCGGAGCAGACTGAGGTGTGGATCTACACTAAGTAGTCCGGACCCAGTCCGCTCCAAGGTGCAGATATCCTCCGTGGAGGACGCACTGCACCGTTTTATTTAACCCGTGCGGAAATGGCCCTGGACTGCTAAAAAGACAAATGAATGGGTCCTAGAACAAATCAAGTCTAAATTCTCCCTAGAAGCCAAGATAACTAAACTGAGATTGTTGTATTATGGCCATATCATGAGAAGACACGATTTACTAGAAAAGACAATAATGCTTGGCAAGGTAGAAGGCAGTAAGAAAAGAGGAAGACTGCATTACAGATGGATAGACTCAATTAAAGAAGGCACATTCCTCAGTCTGCAAGACCTGAGCAAGGTTGTTGATGATAGGGTGACCTGGAGGTCTCTCATCCATAGGGTTGCCATAAGTCAAAGTTGACTTTACAGCAAGTTAATAACAACAATGAGGTCACAGGCACTAACTTGTGGGTTTGGTCTTCTAAACTGACAGCAGGCCTGCAGGGGCCATTTCACAACACACAGATCTAATGCTATGATCCCACTTTTACTCCCTTGGTTGTACCCTTTGGAATCTTGGGGCTTTTAGTCTGATGAGGCATTAGAGCTCCCGGGCTGAGAATTCTAAGCACCCTGTCCTAAACTACAAACCTCAGGATTCCACAGGAAGTTACTCTGGCAGTTAAAGTGGAATCATAGTGCTAGAACTATGGAGTGTGAAAAGGCCACTGATACTATTGGCCTGCAACTCCTAACCTTCCTCAACATTGGCTATGCTGACTAGGGCAGATGGGAATTGCAGTTAACTATAAATGGAAGGCTGCACAGTTCTTACCCCTGATTTTCTCTGTAGCCTGTTGAGTGAATGTAGGAAGACCACTGCTGGGTTCAATCTAGATCCATCTGGTCTAACTTCTTGTTAGTAGTGGCTAGTCTGTTGCCTCTGGAAAGCTTCAAAGCAGGCCATGGAGATGGCGGTAGCTTCCCCTACTATATTTTATTTCCCAGGAACTGCTTTTAAGTGGAGTACTGTCTCTGAGTTCTGTGGAAGATCATTGGGAAACTTGACCTTCAGACATTTATTCAAAGATATTTAAAAGCCACCTAAGTCTGTGGCTATCAACATATATCACGGTGGTATTCCATACCTTGTTCCATATGTTGATTATATGCTGAGTTAAATGCCTTATTTGCTCGCTCCAAATATGCTGCCAGTCAGGATCTGCTATGTAACTGTGCAGTCAGTGCAGAGGAGAAAAATGCATCTGTCTCTACATACCAAGCATAATTTTGTAAATCTCTTAACAGTTCATCTCAAATGTATTTTTCCACTATGTCTACTGGGATACAGGGCTTCAACTCTCTTTTTTGGTACAGTGAAGATGCTCCTTAATCAGTTTAGGTTATTACCTCCTTTCCAATGTCTAGCAGTGGTTTCCAGTTACTTCTCTTTTCACTGGAACAGTAGTCAAACTGGGCTGAACATAAGCAATGTCCATGTGTGGCATCAGCTGGCTGTGAATATAGGCAGTAACGTTGGGCAGATACTGAGGAGATATGGGTCAGCAAATGGCTGCTGATCTCCAGAATAAACTGAAGGTCTGAGTTTTCTTCTTTAACCTGTGAACCGAATTCCTCTTCTTCCTCTTGTCACCACCCACCCAATCAAGTTCTGTCCCTGGCTTGCCTATCACCGTGTCCTAGTCCCCAAGGTGCTTAAAAAAAGAAGCTTATCTCATGAGTCAGGATGAAATAGCTGGCACAGTTAGCTCATCTCTTTCTTTCCTTTGGATGGGAGAGGCTCACCTGGGTCTGTGCCGGGGTGTAGCTATGGGTGGGCAGAATTCTGTCCCCAAATGAAATTTTCTTTCTAGCATTGGAGAGAGTGAGATGTTGAAAAATGTTCACATTTAGCTGTGTCTTCTGTGTCCATATTGCCTTGGTAATGTTGCCTGCCTCTTTTCTCTTGGATGCTGAAGCTGTTATCTCCAAAAGCTCAACTGAAGTTTTAAATTATCGTGATACTAGAAATTCTGGGCCTGAAGAAAAGTTTCTGAGGGGGGGGGTTTAATTGGGGGACAATGACCTCATTTCTCCCCTGCAAAGCTGCACCCTGGCTTCTCCTTTGTATGTTTCCTTCCTTTCGGAATCATCGAGGTTGAACTCCCAAATGCTAATGGCCAGGAAACATGGGAATTTTTGTCTCAGGAAGAGCAGAAGGAGATGCAGCATTGTGGAGGTAATTTAAGCTTCTCTTTTTTCCCAAGAATTGTTGTGTTGAGGGGCAGGAAGCAAAGCGCTTTCCATCCGTGAACACATTTCCATGCTACTGGACCTTTTGCTACTTTTGTTCTCTAAGTTTTTCCTCACTGGTAATCAAAATAGGCTGATAGGAGGGAGGTGTGACAGAGGGTTTGGGGCTGGTGACTCTCACAGCTGGGAAGACACATGGTTTGGGACTTCTCAAAGGGAGTTGGGATTAAGCTGGGAGATCCTAGGAGTGGTTCCAGAAACAAAAAACAAAACAAAATAAACTTTTCCAACTTCTGGCAGCTCTCTCTGATTCTGCTTTCAGGACAGGGGAGTTGATTGGCAGTCCTCCAGATGTTGTTGAACTGCAGCTGTGAGCAGCTCATCCAGCTTAGCCAATGGTGAGCAATGTTGGGCATTGCAATCCACCAATATCTGGAGGGCCACAAAATTCCCACCCCTGTTTTAGAAATGAAGAAGATGCCAGTACAAGCACCCTTAGTTGCTTTCTTATCTTAAGCACCTTGAGATCGTAGATAGCATCTGCAGTTTGAAAATTACTTTTTAGGGCCCAGCTCTAGGCATCATGGCCAGATCTGGAGGACTGCACAGTGTTAGAACTGTGGCCCAAAAAGTAAATTTGCAAAACTCTGGGGAGGAAAAAAGGAAAGAAAAGGAAAGGAAAGGAAGGGAGAGACTATCCTCTTAGAGAATCATCTTATCTGTATGGAGATAACAAAGCAAGGGGAGCTTAAACTAAAAGCAAGTTGCTGTGTACCACCTGCTGTCTCACGAGCAGGCGACCTTTGTTTGACTGCTTGAAAAAACCTCTAGGAGAATAAAAAGCATTTCGGAACTTTCTACCAAATAAACATTCATGAAGAAGTTATTTTGGGTCGTTTATTTTTGGCCCCAAAGTACATGCTGACCCTTCCTTGTAGTGATCTGCACATTTTTAACAACTGGAATCAGATGTATCACGCCAACATCCATTTATTTATTTTGACAGTGCAAACACACTGTCTTGTTTGCTTGGTATATGCAATTTAAAAGTGTCTGTAAGTTTATGGCTTTTTTCAGTATGCCCCAGTTGATCTTTAAACAGTCCATATGTAACATCCTCAATTCAACTTACTGCCCCATTTTGAAAGCCCTTTTCTCTAAAGTTAGATATTCATCATTTCTGTAGGGTTGGATCCAAACTTAGTCATGCTTAGAGTGGATCCACTGAAGTCAATGGGATTTAAGTTAGTAATGACCAGCTTAATTTCCTTCATTTCAGAGGGTCTGCTCCAAGGCTGAGCAGGACTGGATCCACCACATTGATGCTAGTAGGAGTTGAGTACAGATATGTGGGTGCTGGGTTATACCTCTAGATCTTAAGGTGACACCATACATATGATGACATTCTTTCCATAAGAAAAATGCATTGTAACTGCGTTATAAAACTGCATTATAAGACTAGGTGCAAGAAGTAACATAAAATTTTAGTTGAAACCCAGGTTGTTGTTTTTTCCCAAGATATATTGTCTCTGTATGTGTTCATGTGTTTGTGCACATCAGCATAACAAAGCTGGCGCATTAAGCTTAGTGAAGGAAAATTGGGAAAAAATGTAGTGCATACCTCTAATGTGACAAATGCTCTACTTTTCTCAACTGAAAAGGGCTGTAACTCAATCGTAGAACACATGTAGGACTAGGAAAAATTCCTACCTGAAACTCTGGACAGATGTTGCCAGTCAGTGTTGGCAGAATGAGGCTATATGAGACCAAGAAGGTTCTGAATCAATTTAAGGCAGCTTCATAAATTCCACTGAAATAAATTCATAACAATAAATCTTATGAAACAAGATGTTCAAAACATCCTACTTATGCCAGTGCAAATGTACAGAACAGGAGTAGTCAAAGGGCGGTCTGCTGGATCCATGTGACCCACAGGATCATTTTTATGGCCCCCAGGAACACCCCAGGGCCCAAAGTATTTTTTTTTTCAAAAAATATTTTTGCAAATATTTTGTGGATTCAGAATGCCCCCAGATACACTCTAGAAAGTGTGAAGGGCATTTCACGGTATTTTGATGCACTCTCAACCCCCTCGAGGGTTAAACAGTTTTTGCAGTTTTTTCCCCCTGAAACACCTGAAAAGGTCCACTAAGAGAACATGGAGAGTATTTGCATTACATTTTGTGCTCCTTTGAGCCAAGTTACACCCAGGAGAGGCACTTTTTGAAACCCCCAAAATTGTGAAAAGGTCTCTATATCTTCTAGAGGTGTTTTGGAGGCATTTAATTTTTTCCCGCCAAAATTTCTAAAGTAGACCTAAAGTAGCCCTAATTTTTTTTGAGCAGATCCAGCCCTCCAAAGTCTCCCAAGGGGCTAATGCAGCCCCCTAGACTTCCATAGTGGCACACCACTGATAGACCTGTATCGTCCTACCAATGCCTGGTCAAATATATAGAAAATCACATCAGGAGCCTCTGTTTATGTCAGCAACATGTGATGAGGCTAGGAATGTTGTTGTGCTCACTTGATTTCTGCTTGTAAATGGCCATGCTATTTGGGGGATTTCAGGAGCTGTAGTCCAAAAAAGTAATAATTTCTAGCTCTGCACAGGATATACCAAATAGCCCGTTCTGTTATCTTCATATTGCACGTATACAGTACGTGTTGCACTGTCTCACCAAATTTATTTGATAAGCAGTTATTTAGTAAGCATAACTCGGGATTCTTATGCACCTGAAATCTCAGTAACCATACTTACTTTACTTATACTTCCTTCCCAACTGTTTGAGATGTTGGGTCAAAGCTACTGTGTACTATAGAACAGTGATGTAGACTCAAGTCGATAGACTCAGACTCAAGTCAGACTTAAGTCACTTCAGTGACTCGACTCGGACTTGACTTGGCAAAAATTACACACTGACTTGACTCAACTTGAGACTTGCATATTTTTAGTGATTGACTTGCTGCCCTTGGTTCAGTAACATAACACATTCCTCCAGAAAGCTTACAACTTACTGGTCACATTTCTCAGAGGGGAACAGCAAATGGGTTAGGCAACAGGCTTGAAGTGAGGTTAAGGTCTGCTCAGCAGCTTGTCCCTGCTACATATAGGAGGAGCTTTCTAAAACTTTTCCTAAAAGCAGAAGGCAAGACTCATGCCCAGAGTGCAGGGCGCGTATCTCAGAGGTGAACAGAAAATGTGTTAGGCAGTGGGCTTGAGTAAGAAGGACCCTTCCTTCTAAAGCTCTTGAAACTTCAATAATGGGGAATAAGAAGGATCCTATTCCTCACTTCTGAAAAAGCCTCCAGCTTTGCAAATGGGAAGTAAGAAGGATCATATTCCCTACTTCTGAAGCTGCAGATGGCAAAATCACAAAAGTAGAGGACCAACTCTACTTAAATTGTTAAAACTGACTTTCGACTCTGTCCAGAAAATCTGGAATACAGGTTGGGGTATAAAGTTGGCTCCCAGACTTGAGACTTGACTTGAAAGTATCTTGGCAAGGACTTGAGACTCGACTTGAGATTTGAAGGTAGAGACTTGAGACTTGACTTGAGACTTGGAGTAAAAGACTTAAATACATCGCTACTATAGAATGTGCCATTTTGTACCTGCTCACTCCTCTATAGCCATGTGATTCTTTTTTAGATTCATTCATGCAGAGGAGAAGAAATAATGTATTCAATTTTCTTCCTGCTGCAAGAATGTCTCCATCTGAGACTCACTATTTTCTTGCCCTCCTCCATGGCTTGGGGGGGGGGGCAGAAAAACAGTGAGTAATTAGCTGGGAAGATTCACCTAATATGTCTTGATGAAGGATCTGTTGGGGATGATAGGAGTTTCAGCCCCACGAAAACGCAGCGGAAAAACCAGAGTTCAGCGAGCCAGCAGCAGCAGCCTTGTTCCCCAGTAAGGATACTCACACATGGAGGAGTTTCTTCCAAAACAGGAGGCACTTTATCTTGCAGCAAAGTTCCGTTATATGCAAAACATAGGACAGACGGACAAAAGCTTGCGCCAGGCACCAGGTTTGGTCAACAGACAAATACATACTGGCGTTGCTTTGTTATATACATATCTACAACCAATCAGATAGAGATTTGCACACCTCCCTCTACAATCTGCACACGACCCCAGTTTCTTATACCAAACAATATTCTCTTTTTTAATAAGTCATTATTGTCTTTTTTAATAAGTCATGACTTCTCGTGATATGTCTGAAGTATCACAGTCTCAATTTAGTTATGTTGGCTTCTGGGGAGAATTCAGGTTTGATTTGTTCTAGGACCCATTAATCTGTCTTTTTGGCAGTCCAGGGTGTTCCCAGAACTTTCTGACAGTTGTTTCTCTCCTCTCATCCCCAATCTTTGGATATTCTTTCCATCCCTACTCTTGCAATATCTAGGTCATATATCCATGAACCAAATTAAACTATAGCTCCTTGAGATCCTTTGGTCTATTTTTTAAATTTTTATACCTGCAGCCGGAATCTCTTTCTCCTATTGCTTTAGGCCTGAGAATAGGAGCAAAAGATGACATAACCCAGAGTTAAGACTCCGCCCTGAGTTGCTGTTGAGCAAAATAAAAGGATTTGTATTTATTTTTTCTCTAAGGACAACTAGTCCTCGCAGCCTTGACTGCATTTGTGGGTGGGGTACAGTCTCAGGCAGGTGCATTGGAAATAAAATCATAATGAAATCAGATGTCTAGTCAAAGGAAATGCCAACTGCACTATTATTACCAACTTCAGAATGCTAAGACAAAGAGCCAGCATTTTGCTGACCCTATTCAGTTGCCTGCTTGAGACTATAAAATTGTAAATGAATGTGAAAAGAGACAGGTGAGAGCCTTTTGGACAAGAACATCAGAGAAGTCACCTGCCCATAGCATAGGGACAGTTTTGTTATTAATGTCTCTGTCTCAGAGTACTGTCAAGGTTAAGTGTCTGTAGTAGATATTCCAGCAGAAGTGTTAAATTCCTGTTGACTGAAAGTTTGATCGTGCCACTTTCAGCAGCGTATATTTTCCTGGCATTCCAAATGTCACAGAACACTTTCTCTGCTTAGAACAAAAAAGTGACCTTACTATAAATGAACAGAAGCATGATGAAAAAAATGAAAGTATGTAATTTTGAAGGCTGAGAGTTTGTGAACTCAAGTGACTTATGCGGAGAAAGATTTTTTTTAAAAAAATCATGCATATACACAGACAAATGTCATTTTGCAAGGGAAAGATAAGTAAATCAGAGAAACCATTCACTAGAGTTTATCACCATTTCCTTTGCTGTGAAGGAGCCAATTTTATTCCAGCCTGCAATATGGAAAACATGTGTTTGGGCATCAATATGATTAGCCACTGCCTAATTTCAACATTACAATATTGTTTTACACAATATTGTTTTAGTTGTATTACCTTCTTTCCACCATCTTTATTTATACCTTAAATGACTCTTGCCCCAAAATTGTCTGTCTGTATACTGGATGATGTAGTTGGGTAAAGAATAACTGGACTGTACTTCAGCTGGTCATATTTTTCTTATGTGTTCTAGGCAGAAGTGTTCTACACCAGTCATATGGTACCATATTTGTTCCCATTGGCTACAATTAAATAATCATTCCACAAGTGGCAGGCATTCTGTCTTTTTCCTTTGCTTCAGAGGGCCAAATTCTAATTTATTTACAGTGGACTTGACCATTTTCTTTCCTTTTAGGTTTTCAAGGAAAGCACTCTGCTCTTCCTTTAATTGCCACCTTGCTAAGTTAATATTAATTCTGTTTATGCTTGCATGTGCCTTCAAGTCACCCGTTGACTTGCAGTGACTCCTGTCAATTTCATAGGATTTTCTTAGGCAAAGAATCCTCACGGGTGGCTTCACCAGTTCCTTCCTCTGAAATATACCTGGTATACACTGGCAGTCTCCTATACTAATACTAACCAGGGCTGACCCTGCTTAGTTTCCAAGAATAAATGGGATCTGATGCCTTTAGGGTATTTAGGCCGGGCCTTTCCTGGAAGCATGGCACTATACAAGTCACCTCCTATGCAAGCTCTGTAGCAGGGGGTGGGGGATGTATTGCATGATGATTGCTGGTCACAGAAGTTAGAGACTAATGAAAAATTGTGTCCTGGACAAAGGGGACTCAGAGGAGTACCCATAAGTGTCCTAGAGTCCTCTCCTGGTAATCAAATCACCACAATAGTGGTGAATGATTTTGGGTGAGGGGAGGAGGACCAAACAATACAAGCTTGCCCCATTGCATGAAGACTCCTCTGTAAAAGGTGACAAGTGCCCTAAAGCCTCATTCTTAAACCAAGTAATTAAAGTCTTAGGAATTCAACTTAAAAGAGGTTTTCTGATTGTGTGGATTAGACCTGCACTTTTTGCAAAAATGCTTCTCTGCATGTTCTTGAGTAAACGCACTTGGGAGTTGCTAAAGGGCTTCTTTTTATTAAATTAACCATGAAGAGCAGAAACCATGACTTGTGGAGGTTTAAGAAATTGCTAATTGATGAGCTATTTAAAAAGAAATAGCATGAATAAATTGCTATTTAACAAGAAATAGCATGAAAAAAAGTAAAGGTTTAAAACAACAGAATTTGTATGAGAAAAGTGTTGTTTACCTTTATTATATGATAACAGCAAGGTCACTTCAGCTGAACAGACTTGAAAGTAGAAACAAGATTTCTGTGTATGTGACTGAATGCTGTAAACAGAGTCAGTCTAGATAAACTGAGGCAAAGAATGGCATCTGGTGTTCAAATTTTTACCAAATTTTCCTCTTTAAATTGTTCTTTCTAAGTGCCTCTAGATATAATGATTTCTGACATAAGAGCCAAAGTAAAAGTTCCTAATTGAGGAAGATCTGTGGAATTACCCTCAAAACCAATAGATTTGTCACTTTTTGGGGGGAAGAGTTCTAGTTCATAAAATTGCAGATGACTTAGATTAGGAGATATTTGAAGGGAGAATTTAAAAAAAAGACGTATAGGAGGTGAAAGAGGCCCTGACATCTGAGCTAAAGCACATGAAAAAAAATCAGAATGTGGAATCAGAAATAGAGAAATTGGAGCAAAAGGCAGAGAACATGAGCGTGATTAAAATACTGTGGCTTTAGTAGAACTAAAGGAACAAGAGAATTGTCTGCATTTTAGAGCTGTCTCAGAACAAAGAAATAAGAATTTCTGTGAAGGAATTATTGAAGTTATAGCAATCTTCTGGAGAAATAAAGTGACAAGGTGGAACAGGAACTTGAAATTATGTACAGAATTTCATGACAACTCAGAGAAATTTACCAAGGCATGCAATTTTTATTTTGTTTGAAAGCAGATCAGTTATTGAGTGCTAACCAACACTTCAAAAACAGAATGAAGGTGGGCAATATTAAGTGGGTGGTTTTTAAGGAAATACCCACCAGAATTTTATGCAAGAGAAAATAATACACTTTCCTGATAGACAAGTTGATACAAAATAATAGCCAATTTAGATGTGAAAAATTGGAGGGGTTTTCCTTTTCTATTAAGGAAAGATAATTTAAAGTGAATACTGAACAAAAGGCTAAAGAGGTTATACAGAAGTAACAGCAAGAATTGGATCAACCTGGAGAATGAGGAGGGGAAGAGGATTAGGAGGAGTTATCAGATTAAAACTTGGCTAAGGACAAGGATAACACATTGAATGGAGAAGAAGGGGAAATTAGAGGCACAGAAGGGATGAACTGTTCCAAACTCAGATTGACACGAATCTAACAATGAATTGCAATTTTTCCCACAGATGGATAGGAATTCTGTGAATAGTATAAAGATTAGACAAGGTAAATTCCCAAAATCTTTTTGTTATTTTTTTAGCTAATGGACATTTTGGGTTGGTGCATGCATGCAGATTTAAGTATGGGGAACTTAAAGATTATACTTTTTCCCCCTGATAGACATAAATTGCTTTTGAGAATCAACATGTCTTAGATTTCAAAGACATTAGTTAATGGCATTTGCAAACACGGACACTTTACCTAAAACCTTTTCCAATCATAATCCTGTGACTTTAACTTTGAGGGGGAAAAGTGGTCTGGCTAATTGGAAATTAAATAAAACTTTACTGCAGGAAGAAAATGTTTTAAGAACATAGAGAAAAAAACTGGCAGAATATTTGGAAGATAATTCCAAAGGCACTAATAATAGAATGGTATGGGATGCCAGGAAAGTCTTAATGAGAATATCTCTCATACAACAGAATACAGAATTTAAAAAGAAGAGACAGGGGAAATGCAGTTACTTCTGGAAGAGATAAAAAATAAGAGCTTAAGAGATCTCCCTTGAATAACATGGTAGTTAATCAAATTAAGATTTGAATGTAAGTGAGTTAATGAATGTAAGTGAGATTGAGAAAAAGTTACACTATCTTAAGGAAAAGAATTTGAATTTGCTAACAAGCTTGGTAGGTACTTGGTTTACAAACTGAAGAAAGAAATAGAGAAAAATAATTTTAAAGAACTAATAAGTGACAATATAATAAGTGACAATAAATATTCATTACGTATTTCACCATTATTATACATCTTTATATGAAAAACAAGTTTCACTATCAAACACAGATGAGTATTTAAATAATCAAAACTTACTGGAGATTTCAGATTTACAAAAACATGTTAAATGCACTTGTAACAGCAAGTGAAATTTTTGAACTGATCAAGATGATCAAGATTGGTAAAGCACTAAGGCCCTTTCTGTACGATGTCGCTGTTGCATTTTTGCCACAGGATGGCAACAGTCTGCAGGTCGCACTTCTGCATGATGTTGTTGCCGTCCCGCTGCCATCCTGTCACGGAGCGTCACGCTTGCACAGTTTTTGCAAAACGGAAAAAATCCGTTTCATGCCTGCAATTGCGCAGCACTCCCATCACTTCTGGCCATGCTGAAGATGTGGAAGTGCATTGGCGATGCTTCCTTCCGTAGTGCAGCAATGGAAAAAGGCCAGCCGTGCTGCGGAAGAAAGACGTGGCACCATTGCGTTCTCTTCTGCATGGACTGAGTGGGTGCAGAGGGGAGCATTGCTGATGCACTCCCTTCTGGACCCAGGACTGCAGCGAGATGACGCGGAAGAGCTTCGTCGTGTGGAAATGGCCTCAGTCTAGGTGGCTTATCAGCAGGTTATTACAAGTGATTTGGAGAACAGCATTATTTACCTTTACAGAAATTTTAAAATTCAATTCTGTAGACTGGAAAGATACCTGAGACATGGAGAAAAGCAGTGATAGTTTTAATTCCAAAAAAAGCAGAAGATTGAAGAGAGTTTTACAAGATTTTATTCACTAAACCATGCTAGATTTCTGCTGAAAAGATAGCTATGTGACAATATTAGACATGCCATGGACATCTTAGAATATTCAAAAAAGCAAAATGAGAAGCAGACAGCACTTATATTTTTAGACACAAAAAAGCCTTTTGAACATCTGAATTTGGGCTTCTTGTTCAGCTTTTTAGACAAGATATGGTTTGGTTATAATTTCACTATATGTATTAAGGTAATTTATGACACAAAGAAAGCACAGATCTTGATTAATGGTGAATTGAGTAAACCTTGTAATATTAAAAAATGAACAAGACAAGGCTGTCTATTTTCCCCTTTATCATTTATCTTAGCCCTTGAAGGCAGAGAGAATCCTATGAACAGTATAGACGTATTGTTGGCAGCATTGAAAGAATTTGTAGTTGGCTGAATTTGAGGTAAACAAGCAAAAGATGATGGTGTCATTGAAAAATATGAGAACAGAGGATCAAATACAATTGATAAGTCAAGTTTTAAAACTGAGAAAAAATTGAATATTTAGGTGTTACTATGATGAATAGAAATTATATGCTAATTAAGAATACTTACATTAAGATGTGGTACGACATTAAGATGGATTTGCAAAGATGGGCAAAACCTAAATTATCATTGTTGAGGAAAATTTCAATGATAAAAATGAATGTTTTTGGTGAGAACGCTGTTTTGTTCCACACAGTACTGATTTTGATCAATGGTGTGTTATTTAAACAATGACAGAGTGACTTATCAAAATTTGTCTGGCAAGGGAAGAAACAGAGAGTTAAATATAAAATCTTACAGGATGCAAAACAAAGAGGGAGATTGGGATTGCTGGACTTGAATTTTTCCCCATGTTGTTTGCTTTGGCTGAAAGAGTACTAACAAATGAGAAGATGGATTTAGAAGGTCATGACCTGAGGTTTGGGTGGCATGGTTATTTGTAGCATGATAAAACTAAAAACTAAAACTAAAGTAAATGCAGATATCAAAAATCACTACTTGAGACATGCTTTATTGAGGATACAGAATAGAAATAAATCAAAATTATGCCCTAAGACACGCTTGTGGGTTTCATCGCAAGAGGCCTTTATAGGAAGAAAACAGCAACGAAAAAATTGGTAATCTCCCAAGATCTCATGGAACTTGGTCAAGAACAGTATAGAATTAAGAATGAAGAATTCCTGTCAGAAGGTTATAGTTTTCAATGCTTTTCTTACAGACAGATAATAGAATGCTTTAAAATGGATAAAAACTGTATGATTTTGAGTTGAGTACATCAAAAAGGTGAGAAGCAGTTGTGTTCAGATGATGAACATACAATTGGTAAGATATATAAATTTTTGTTAAAAATGGAGATGGAAGAGAAACAGGTAAATGATTATGTGATAAGGTTGGGTCAAAATGTTGACCATAATATACGACTGGAACAATAGGAGAAAATGTAGCTGGAAGGGGTGAAATTTACTTAATGTTATAATCTTGAAGAGAACTTTTACAAGATGATGTGTTGTTGGTATTATTAGAATTGGCCCAAATGCATAAAGATGTTTCTAATGTGTATTGGAAGTGTGAGCAACAGGTGGGATCCTTGTTGCACATGTAGTGGAAATGCAAAAGGCCCCCCCCCCCCAAAAAAAAATCTGGAATCAAATACATTCTGTGGTACAAAACATTCTGAAAGTTAATATGCAATTGAAAGTTGAATTATATTTGCTGGAACTGGATAATCAGCTGGAGAAGTAGTATGGAAAGATACAATATACGACCACTGCAGCAAGATGTGTGCAGAAATGGAAATATACAGCAATACCAATGAGTGAAGACTGGCTAATGGACTTAGCTGAAATGAACGAATTAACAGCATTTAGAGAAAAATCACTGATGATTCTTTTTTTGAAGGAGTGGGAACCCTTAATAGGCTTTATGCAAGAAAAAGAGAATAACATGTTAACTGTAGGTTTTGATAATTAGTATATCTGGCAAAATAAGCAGTGGAAGTATATGAATGTTATTTTCAATTAAAAAAGTTACTTTACATAGTCCTGTATAATCTTTGTTATGAAAGCTAGAAATCAAATGTAAATTTTCCTTTATTTTCCTACTTCTGTTTTTTCGAATACTTTCTCCATTGTTGTTTTCTGGTTTTCCTTTCTTTATATTTATCCAGATTTTTTTTATTATATTGGAAATGTTTAATAAAAATTACTTTTAAAAAGGGGGTTTAGGCCCAATATTAAACTACCTGGGATGATTTCCTGTCTTAGGAAACTGGTGAACAATTGTTAAGATTGATACAAGAAGACCAGTGGAATTTGAGTTTTATTTTAATGAACTGGTCTCCAAAACAAAACAAAACAAATATCAAACTATCCAGGTATCCTACTATATTCTAAGAACTGTAGAACACTGGTTGCTTGAAATAGTTTCTAGTTAGCTTTCAGGAAAATGAAGATGAAAGAGGAAAGACTGGAAATGGGGTAGTTACTGGGTACTGGGAGATTTACTGGATTCTGGCTATACTTCTGGTTATGGTGCAAGTAAAAAAAGCAGGCAAGAGTTGCAGATGATGCAAAGAAGTAGCAGTGATGCAGTGGGTAATACTACCTTTGTTTGTACCGTCACTTGAGTATTAGTCTCCCCCTCTGTTGTGCTGAAACATTTCCAGGCTTGGAAGTAAGCAAATACTGGGTTACTTGCAGTTGACTATTTTTTCAAATAATGAAGGTACAACTAGATTTCATTAGAAACATAATGAGAGATAACTTCATTCCTTTTGCAGTAGCTTTGTAACTTTTAAAATACTGTTACAGTTATGCACTTGTAGTTTTATTAAATGGTGGAGGAGAAATATCATAAGCTCATGCCGTGCCACATGCTCTGTCATCATCATTGAGGTGAGGACAAGATGGACACAAGGAAAAACTGTTTTGTACTGCAAGATACCTTTTATTCCTTTTCTTCTTTCTTGGATAGGAAACAATGGTGGACCAAGAATATCTGTCACACTTGTCTGGTGACCCAGACTATTTTTTATAAAAGGATTTTTAAAAACCCTTTAATTTAAATTTAAAATTTAAATCCTTTAATTTAAATTTAAATTTAAAATCTAATTTTAAATTTTTTTTTTAGAAAAATCTCATTGGCTTTAGAGATATTCTTTGAAAATAAAAATGGCTGCTAACTGTGGTTCAATTCTTCTTTGTGAAGTGCACACTTATGCCCTCGAGTAAAAAATGGAAAGGGTAAACCAAGGAGTCTCCTACAGGGATGGGGGGCAGTGGTGAGACTGAGCAGGTTGCTTTGCCTGTGCTATATCTATAGTATTTTTAGGATGTGTATGATGTATGTACTAGCTGGTTTCTGTATGTGATTATGGGTTTTCTCCCTGATTTATGTGTGCCTCAGTGTATTTTGCCTACCCTTTGGGTAACTCATCTTTTGAGGATGGGGTATGGGCTGATATTCTGTATGCATGCTCTTTGATTGTCACTAGTCTGCCTGCTGTGAAATGGGTATTGCTGTGCTTTCTGGGGGCAAATATTTGATTGATTTACCCAATTTATTTGTGGCTGAGCCTCATCGCTTTGCCTTTTTTTGTTGTATGCCTTCAAGTCTTTTCCAACTTATGCAAACCTAGCATGGGTTTTCTTGGAAAGATTTGTTCCAAAGGGGTTTGCCTTTTCCTTCCTCTGAGGCTGCAAGAATGTGACTTCCATAAGGCCACTCAGTGGGTTTCCGTTGCTGAGGAGGGATTTGAATCCTGGTCTCCAGAGTCGTAGGCCAACGCTCAAATCACTACACTGCACTATTGGGGAAGAAAACTATTTTTCAAAAAAGTGACTTTTTGTTTTGGAACTCAGACTCATCCTCCATTTTGTATTTGTGTTCTAAGGAAAGTTGTTCTTTTTTTTTTTGCCTCATCAGCAAGCTTTCTATAAAATGGTTGTCTTGTGATTGACCACACCGAATGTGATAATGGCATCACCCCTTCCAATAGCTAATGTAATGCAAGAGAACCGGGTAGCATTCTTTTAATGCTTGAGATGTTCTGCCTGGCCCTAAAATGTTGGAATTTGGATCTCATAAATGATGCAAAGGAAATTCAGACTTGTTTAAAGCCTTGTTTGAGTGACGAGTTCCTTGGCTGAGGTTTGTACATTGCTTTTGGTAGGTTGTGCTTGGCTGCTCAGTTGTAGGTGCAGGGCAGTGTTTGTTGTGTTCAGACTTCATTCATTTTAGCAGTGTTGTTTTAATATACACAGCCTCATTTGTTGGCACATCTTCAAATCAATCAGTTCAAGATATTAGGTTGGTATTCTGTGGCCCTCCCTATGTAGACTGTAGGATTGTGCCAAGAAGGACATCTCTGTTATACTGTGAAGTGTGACTGTTCCCTGTTTCAGTCTCCATTTCTAGCGCATCAGAACTGAATGGCTTCAAAAGTATCTTTATCACTCATAAAGAGGATTAAAAATTCCAGATTAAAATGATAACTGGTTCAAGAACTGGATAACTGGACATTTTCCTATTTTTAAAAGCTCTAATTCAGTTTTATCTCCAATCTGAGCATATATCAGAGTGATAGCTATTATAATTATTAATGCAGTGTCACTTAAGGATGTAGTTGTCTATATGGATTGCAGTCTTTTCTGCAAAAAAATATTAATTTCTGCACTGCTAATTGCATCACTTAATTTGTCATTTTATTCTTTAGATGAATTAAATCTAAATGAACCGCAGGAAAAATATTGCTGTCATTTTCACATTAGTTTTGTTATGTCTAATTAATCTACTCTCATAACAGATAGATATCAGAAGCTGGTGAAGATTTTCAAGATTAATTTACTTAAAATGAAAGTTGAGCTATGTAATTTTAACTAAATGAGTAGAAAAAAAAACAAAATTGTGCAATAATAAGGATGGAGGCCTCTTCTCAAATAATAACAGAATCATGGAATTATAGAATCATAGACAGAAGAAATTATAAGGGCCATTGATTCCAACCCCCTGCTATGCAGGAATATGCTGTGAAAACATTCCCAACGAATGGCCATCCAGTCTGTTTAAAAATCTCCAAAGAAGGAGACTCCACCACACTCTGAGGCAGCATATTTTGCTGTTGAACTGTTCTTACAACCAGGAAGTTCTTTCTAATGTTTAGATGGAATCTCTTTTCCTGAAGTTTGAAACCACTGTTCTGTGTCCTGTGCCATTTCCGCACCAGGCTGTTATAGTGGTATTATTCCGCTTTCAGCATCCTTTGGAATCCTGGTACGGAAGGCTTAGCAGTCTCTGGAGCAGCAGAAAAAAGGCTTGCTCAGTCCTTCATATGACACCCCTTCAGACATAACTATCATGTCTCTTCTTATCTTTCCCTTCTCCAGGCTAAGCATACCCAGCTCCCTAAGCTTCTTGTCAGAGGGCATGGTTTTCAGGTCTTCTACCATTTTGTTTGCCCCCCTCTGGACACATTCCAGCTTGTTAATATCCTTCCTGAACTGTGGTGCCCAGAACTGGACACAGCAGTCGTGTAAGGATGGGGGGCGATGGGGGTGGTTCGCTCCGGCGGCAATTTTTTGGAGGCAAAAAATTGCTTGCCCTCCTCCACATGCCATAGCCTTGTCCTGTCCATCGTAGCCCTGGCCCAACTGTCGTAGCCACGCCCCCATGCACTGTAGCCACACCCCCATGCACGGTAGCCCCACCCCACGCACCGTAGTCATGCCCTCATGCACTGTAGCCATCCCCGCCCCACCTCCGCTCACTCCAAGCTCCACCACTGGGACACAGTATTCCAGGCAGGGTCTGACCAAAGCAGAACAGAATGGTACTATCACTGTTACTAGTCAGGTTGGTTCTATTCTTATTGAGTTGGTGTTTAAAAACAGTTTTAGCCCTTTTCTTCCTCTTCTTCTGGAAAGGGGAACAGTGGTGTCCAGTGCCTGAAACATCTTAGTAGAGAAGTCAACAGTAGATCAAATTAGATTTAACCAGTGCCATTCAATAAGCTGTTGTTAACAATTCTGTGATTAAATTTGTTTTCCATGGCAGCCCCTATGATGGGAAGGAAATCCCCCTTCTTCTCATGTTTTTCTTTTCTTTTTAAAATTATATCTCATTTCCTCATTCCCTAAAGCATGAATCAGGCAGTTGCAGGTAATTGCTTCCTTCCAGTCCTTCAGTGGAAAATTTCCATATCTGTTTTATGTCTGTCTTGACAGTGAAGACTGTTTTACGTCTCTAAGAAATAAATGGCAGGAGCTGTGTAGTACCTGGCAAACTTAGATGTGTCATTAAACAATTTCAGATTATACTATCAAGGTTTTACCATTCTCTGTTTCAGGGAAGCACTTGATATTTGGCCAATAAAAATGGATTAGCAGGTTTGTGAAACCTGTGAAATTAATTTAATTTGGGATGACTGGTGATGTGTAATCGTATTCGGTAGCACTGTGAACTCCGCTAAGCTGCATGCAAAGCTTCCATTAAAGGTCAGTTCCGCAAATGATGAAAACATCTTCTTGACCTGATTAAGTTTCCAATTATGTAAGCTTCTTGCTGGCTTGATACTTCTTTTAATTCTGGTGTTATCACAGCCTTCCTCAATGTGTCACTCTTCATATATATTGAACAACAGCCTTCATCACCCCCAAATGCAATGCCTTGGGCTTGCTGGGAGTTGCAGTCCAACTTGAGTCATGAAAAGCTCTCTGTCTCAGTTTCATTGCATGTCCAAATCCCACCTACCTTATCTTCTTGTCTTTGCTTTGGATTCACTTTGCCCCCCCCCCCCCGCATGGGCATTCATCAGTGTTTTGGTATACACTTTTAAATGCACTTTCTTAATACCTTGTTATGCCCTGTCTTCCCACAGCTTAAAGCATTTTTTCAAACATACGATATTCATAAAAGGAACGTACAATATTCATAGGAGGAAAAACAAACAAAGATACAGATGCTTGTAGTTTCCTTCTGATGATGGGAAACCCCAAAATACATTTTACATGCTTCTGATAATAGTTTGGCATGAATTGGATACAGTCATAAAATATTCCAGCTAATGCAAATTTCTTTTGCATTCCTACATCTAACATATATGGTGGAAACCAGGCTGAGAAAGACAGGCTTAGATTGTGTTTTTTTCCCCCCTTTGTGAATTGTTGTTCTCGTTAATAGCTATCTTTGAGCTCTAAACCTGTTTCTTTCATGATTGTTGAGAGGGATATTGCAGGAACTTTTAAATGAAAAGGCAAAGCTTCAGTAAACAGTTCTGGCTGATCTAGAACGCAGCTAAACCCGAGCAGTAATCCCTGTGAATAAATCCAGGTTGCTTGTGATGCTAAATGATCTGTTTCTAAAGACTCTTGCAGGTGCTGCCATTCTCTGCAAATGTGAACCTCATATATAGCTATTCTGGGCTGATTGAAAGAACTGTGAGTTCTTATAATATAAGCTTCTTAGGTTTAGCTGTGTTTCCACTTACTCCATTTCTGGGCTTTTTTTGTTTTTTTTTTGGCGGGGGGTGCTATTTGTAGTGATTTCATGACTCTACATGAGGTTATTGGCAGAGCTGGCCCTGTCATTTAAAGGGCAAATTTTCTCTTTTTTTTTTAACCTTAGAGTTGTAGTGCTAGAGTGCAATATTGTGATTTCATAGATGTACTGACCCATTATAGTGCTATAACTTGAAAAAAAAATTAAAAAAAGAAAAAGGAGAAGGACACTTTCTTGTTCTGCTGTTGCTTAGATTTAGAAAGAAACACATCAGCGATGGGAATAAAATGCTTCATCTGGTGTTGCAAATTGCTGTTAAACAATCTGGGATGGCAAGAATATTGTTTGGTTAGACAACTCCCACCCTCAAGAACAACAGCAAAAAATACTGCAACCCCCAGTCAAATTTGCCCCATCTCGAGGAGCCTGTATTCTCCTGTGTTATCCATAGGCCTAGATTTCAAGGCCAGACATGAGGCCATACTACTTAGTGTAACTGCTTTGAGCTGAGAGATCCTCTAGATGAAGCAAAAGTCTCCAGAAATGTTGGGATTTGTTCCTGTATAAATCACTTTAATTTCTGATACTCAGGCCCTTTCCGTAGCACGCTTCCATCCCGCAATGGTAACGGGATCGCGACAGGACCACAACAATGCTTCTGCATGACATTGTCATGATCCCATCATCAACTGTCACGATCGCAGAATAAATCATTAATGGGTTTTCCCCGCCAATAACATACGATTGTGCAACCATCTTGGACTTACTTGCCCTGCAGAAGCCCCAGAAGCATGATGGAGGCACTTCTTGCCCCAGCAGAGCCTGGAAAAGTACCTGGCTGCACTGCAGAAGGAAGAGGTGGGGCCATCATGCTTCCTTGAAGATGGAGCCAGCTGGTGCAGAGGGGAGTGCTCCTATTGCACTGATGCTGGGTTCCCCACAGGACAGGTTCATGAAAAGGTAGGATGTGGAAAGGGCCCCAGATGACCTTTTGCTTGTCCTACTGTGTTTCCAATGAACTCCAAGTGCTAACAAAGACTTAGGTCCTTTCTGCACCCCACCTTCTTGTGTGGTCCTCCAGTGGCGATCCTGGCAGCGGCTCTGTAGGGAAGGGAGAGTGACAGGAATGCTCCTCTCCGCACCGGACCAGCTCCCTGTGGAAGGGAGTATGATGGATGTGCCTCTTCCTTCTGCAGTGTAGCTGGGCACTTTCCCAAACTGTGGTGGGGCAGGAAGCACCACAATCACCCTTCCTGCCCTTCTGCAGGACAGGTAGGTGTGGGATGGTGGTGTGATTGCAGGTCACTGATGGGGAAAACTTGTCAATGATTTAATCCACAATCACGCTATGTGGGAATGGGAGAAGAGCAGGACTGCAACGATGTCATACAGAAGCTTTGTCACAGTCCTGCTCCTCTCCTGTCCCCATGCCGGGATGGGATGCTACTTCAGAAAAGACCTTAGTATTCCTACTACCCAGGAAGGTTTATTTGCAACTCAGTACATCCCATAATGGAATGGATCAGTTCCTTCCCTGTGTATTTCTACCGTCTGGGAGCTAGAAAACACGTGCACAAGTAAACCCAGCCATTATTTCTAGGACATAGGCTCAACAGGAATCGAGTGAGGAAAAGAGGAATGTTAGCATTCTTAACTAGTCTAATGTTGCTAACACACTTTAGCCCTATAACTTCTGAACAACAACAGCAACATCATCATCATCATCATCATCATCATCATCATCATCATCATCATCATAATGTAAATTAGAATAAAAAGACTCAGAGCAAATGGGTGAAAATCAATTTCTGAAATATGGCATGAAACTGGATGTGACTCATGAGCAGTGGGAGAGGGAAGGGAAAGGTCACAAGGCAGCAAGGGAGAGAGGGCAAGAAAGAACTAAATGGAGAGGCAGGAAAATATTAGAATTTACAGGTACAATCAGAATAAAAAGAGGTAGAAACTTTCAATATTTTTATTTAGTCTGAGTCCTTATTTTATAAGGGAACAAGCATGGTTCCTCACACAGCTGCTAAATGAGGGATTGCCCTATCTACTCTGGCTCTGATTGGTTAACTAAATTAGTTCTGGGTGCTAAAGGTTTTTTGGGTACAAAGATTTGAACTTTGGCATTAATCTTCTGTTTTACTATGTCTTGTCCTTTCATGTGACACTATTATTCTTCCTTGCATTACATTGGTCCTGGATCCTATTTTTTGGTATGTATTTTTTGGGGGAGGGGTGTAGGAGGGTACATTTGGTAAGGACTCATTTAAAAGTTTTTTACTGTTGTTGGTTGCATCTTTAAAAAAAATTTTTGGTACTATTGTTACATCCCTCTGCATCCTCCACAATTGGCATGATTTAATTGGCAAATATTATTTAATTGGCACTATTAACTGGCTTAATATAAACAATGCCTGAGTGACTGGAAGGTCACACTGGAAGAGACAGATTACTGACTATAAATGTGAGATAGCAAAGGAAGTCAACCACACCCAAAGTTATTGTCAGGCTAATACTGTGGCCACTCTTGAGACAATAGGCTTAAACTAACAAACCGGACATCTCAGAGCTGAAAGAGGAAATACCCACCAAATTGTGATTGTCTTAACCCTGATCCCACACATCTGGACGTTTCCCTATTGCCTTCCTAACCTCTCCACAATATTGGGCTATTACGACAGCCATTATCCTTTTGTCACCCAAACACTGAGATAATTTTGTCCAGACTTTATTGTTTGTACAACTCCCATTGTCCGCTTATCTGGGAGAACGATTCACACCCATGCCTGCAGGATATTTTTGGGGTAAAGGAACCCCTGATTTTGAGCAGTTGAGTGCAGTCTCTCACCTTTCTGAATGCCACGCAGTCTATTTGATTCTATTTGATTCCCCAAAATGAGAACTGTCCTTAGGTGCCTGACTAAGGCCCTTTTCACATGGCATTTCTGATGCAAAAGGGCGCCTTGAGCGTCGCGCAAATGTGAGGAACAGTCCACATGACACACTCACATTTGCACGATGCTCCAGGGCCTGACGTGGACCGTGCATGCATTTTTTAATTTTCGGCTTGAAGCCGAAAATGCTGTGCGGTAACGCATAACCCCAGGGCCCCGCGAGCACTTACCTTGCGTGCGGAGCCTTGGGAACTGGGCCAGTCGTGCTTCCTGTCTCAGTGCAGCCTGGGAAGGTTCCAGGCTGCACTGTGAAAGGAAGAGGCAGGGCTCTTGTGTGAGCAGGAAGCTCATGCGGAGCTGAAGGACCCCAGACACGAGAACCTCTCTCCAGAGGCTGCTCGCGCAAGCACTGCACCCCAGCGCCGAAAATGGGTGAGTTGCGGAAAGGGTCTGAGCCGCGTCGCTGCTTTCCTTGCTACTCTCTGGACCAGTAAATATTGCCTCATCCCTGAAAGTCCTCTATTCAGACTTTCCTCCCTTTTCCTTCTGTTAACTCTTGTGTGTGTATGTGTGTGAACATTTGGATCTTTGAGTGCATGTGGGAAATCCTTTAAATAAAACACATTTTATTTCATATTTGGAATCTCTGGCTGGTTCTTTCTTGCCAAGATCCCGTAAACATAGGTGGAAAGATGTCATTAAGTTACTCCTCTCTCATAGGCCTCCTAATTATTTCCCCTCTGTCACGTGGAGGTACTAGCATCATAGGTAGACCTCTAAGTCATCCACATTTTGGGTTAACACTGTAGTAAACCTACAATTTCAGAAACAGAAATACTGTGTGTGTTTAATACTAAAACCTTAAGACTAAATCCAGTTATCATGGTGTCCTGCTGGCACATTGCTGCTGATAGTTGCTGTTTGAAGATTCAGGAGAACAGTGGCAACAGCTGCAACAACTCATCTCCTGTGATTCTTTGGGATGTCTGGTAATGTTTTGAATGGACAGAAGGGAAGGTGGCAGTGTGATTATACTGCAGGGCTTGATTTTGCCTTGAGAGTGAATCTGGTGTGGATGGAGAGATGGAAGCTGAAATAGAAGGCAGGCTGTGCTTGCTTTTTCTTTTTCCATCTCTGGGACCTGGACCATTGCTACACAGAGAGAATGGAGTATATTCCTTCAGGCCAGTGGTTCTTGGAATCTCTGGGGTTTCTTGGAAAGCTGTAAAAAATTACTCAGTATTTTGGTAGTATTGGACAGCCAACTTTACCAGTTTTCCACTGTAATATGCAGCCACTGGAGAATATTGCTTGCGTGTTCTGAGACTGCTATCACTTGAAGGACAACACTGAGATCTAAGAGGCCTGGGGTTCTGAGTGCAACTGACACAGGACTTGGCTTCAATGAGTTGACAATGGAATTACGCCTCCCACACATTGCATGAAATGAGTGTCTACTGTAGTATACACCTAGTGTATTGAATTCCCCTGTGGACATTGGAGGCAAGGTGGAAAAGGAAGCGGCTCTCTCAGGATAAACTCCTTGAAAATCAGAGGCTTCAGCAGCATACCTAATTTCATAGACGTGCAGTTGGCTTATCCATGCTAGGACTATTTTAACAATTTGTCCTCATGTTTGAACAAGATGGCAATTATACAGCATGCTCTGTTTTGAAAAACAAATCTGAACACCCAGTAAAAACTCCCTAGGACTCATTGTTAATAAGTTGAAAGTGTGTGTTTTGGCTCAGAAAACAATGGAAGCAATGAAACCGCTGTGATGGAATACAACCTTTTATCTGTGCTTAAGGGATTTCCTGTTTTGTAGCCCCCCCTTTTTTCCCTTCTCTAGTAGCTTTTCTTCATTGCATTGCATACTAAGTGGAGAGACAGAGAGGTAGACGTGTGAACAGGAAGAAAATGCTGTGCTGTTTCTTTAGGCACAAATCTACCTGCATGCTTGTTTGGGTGCTTTTGTATAGGCTAATTCAGTGTAATTATCTAAAAGAATGATAAAACGCTATTGACCTTTTTTGGAGCAGAGTATTTATGGAGCTGCCATTTCCAGCTATCCTTAAAAAAAAAAAACACAAAACAGCACTTTTCTTCCTTATAAGGTTTTGTTAAGGTATAATTTTTCTTTTGGCAACAGCTGTCTATAACCAATGTACAAACATAATTTCTCTGGACCTTATCCAGACTTCTAAATCCCTTTGCACATTCTCTTGTTTGTTCTGAAAAAAAAAAAAAAGGAGGATTACTGAGCATTCTTTGGTTTCTTTTAGTTCTCTTTGTTTAAGCTCCTTATGTATCTGGCTGCCTGATCTGTATTTATAGCCAGAACCAGTGGTGTGACATTTTGTGTATTAAATATACACAAGTGTACTGGGAAATGCGATTTGGACACAGTTTCCTTTTTCTAGCCTAGTGTCAGTTGTTTTGTGCGCTCCAGAGACCAAAGACTCATTTACTGGCATATGTTATGGAATTTGGTAAACACAGTATTATCACAGTCTCTCACTGTCCCTGGGATGTCAGGGTCCCTAATTAGAGCTGGAGAGAGTTACGTTTCGAACTACATAACAACTAGCTAACATGGATAATGACTCTGGGAGATAGCAGTCCATAAAGTAACTTTTCCAGGCTCTGTCCCTGGTATTCATAGTACTTATTCTGTCTCCCTGACATCACTTCACCTTCCATACCTCAGTTGACTCTCCCTGCCAAGGTACAGGAATTAAAACGACCAGGCATTAAGGGACTCTGGAAATTCTAAAACTTCACATAGTATTTCAGATATGAAGGCATATAGAAGGCCTGGAGTTGCCTCTGCACTCTTCCCCTGACTTTCTAGAAGCTGGCTGTTCAGTATTTAGAAAGCTCATTTATATAAAAAAAGAGTAAAATGTTGCATAGGAAGCCTGGTTACATACTGAGAAACAATATTGTTACTTTTTCTCAAGTAATTTAGTCTTACATATATATTTTTTAATGGGCTTGTAGCCCAAGCCACTGTTCTCTGTTCATACCAAGCCTCTGTGTTATAGCAAAGTGTACCAATATTTGGTTCCCATCTAGGTACCCAGCTGGTTTCCTTTCTTCCAGCAAATCTTTCTGTTTGTGCAAGGTTCTCATTGGTTCAGTTCAGATATTAAAATGGACCCCCAAAGTGAACTCCAAGCAAACATACCAGCAGTTCTGAGAACACAAATCTATATTGTAAACAAGATTTACTCATTGATAGGCGGGGAGGTGATGGTTTTAATATGAATGTGCCACTTTCTGCTGTGAAAAAATTGGAGCAGCAAACTCAGCTGAGCGATGGGGGTTGTGTTTCAGAAAAAGATAGGAAGGCTTCATGCAGCCTGCTTGCTGCCCAACCTTGATTTCTGACACCTTTTAAAGATTCAATTCAGTGCTAAATTCTCACTGGTGAAACATCAAGGCCATTTCCACACTGGGCTTCTGTAATGGTGCAGAGCGACCTCTCACGGAGGTCCTCTACACCGTAGAGTGGACTGGCGTGGACTACTTTTTGTAGTTCCACACCAGAATCCACTCAGGAGCGTCCGGAACTAGCCGCGCTGCGTGTTTTTTAAAAACCTCTTTTTCGAGGTTTTTAAAAAGCATGGAGCGTGCAGCCCCATGCAGCTCCGTCGCCTGGCTCCGACGCGGATTTGCAGGCGCGCGCAAGTGCGTGCCTGCAGATCTGCTGGGGGTGGGCTTCCAGCTGGCGAGCTTCTCTGGTTGGTGGAGAGCCTCCACCAACCGGAAGCCGCCATTTGGGACGCCGGAGGACTGCGGAGCAGCACGCTCGCGCAGCTCCGCATCACGATGGACTTACCCGGCTGCCAGTAAGCTCCGTTTTTGGGCGTTTTCGCCTGTCCCCCCCCCACATGTGGAAAGGGCCCAAGATTGGAAGGCCTTTTCCACATTGCTAAGCCAAGCCTTGAAGCTGACAAAAATTGTAGAAAAGCTGTTGTTGTCACATTTAAATCCCCAAAGCTTTTCCTCAGAAAGAGAACTCAGGCATCTAACAAAAATTAAAACAGATATGTATTTCTGCATGTAGGTACAGACATACAAAGAATTACATAGTTAACATGTAATTAAACTATCTCTGGAATTAAGAACATTTCAAAGCTTATTAAAAAGGCAAGAAATAAAAACAGGCCACAGAACTATTACAAGTCCTTTCTTAGACCATTTCTGCACTATACTGTTTTAGTGCTATTATTCTACTTCCAACAACCTGTGGAATTCTGGGGTTTGTAGTTTACTGAGGCCCAAGAGCTCTCTGGCTGAGAATTCTAAATGCCCCTCCCTAAACTGCAAACTCAAGGATTCCAGAGGATGTTGAAAGTGGAATAATAGCATTATAACAGTGTAGTGCAGAAATGGTCTTTATAAATAAATAGTCACTTCCCAAATGCCTGCGGAAATGAAAATGCCTTCACCTGCCTATGAAAGGATAGCTAGGAGGGAGACAAACTGGCTTCTTTAGGAAATGGAGCTATAGAGCTGGGGAGCAGCCACTGAAAAGGCCCTCTTTCACCAGACTTGCCTGTGAGGATGGTGGCACTGAGAGAGAAACCTCAAACTCTGGGCAGGATTTTATGGGCAAATATAAGCCTTTGGATAGTAATACAAGTGACTTGTTAAACACCAAACATTAGACACCAAACCATTTTTCCTTTTAAAGATACCTGTTTTGTTAAGACTTTGCAAACTGCAATTATGCTGGAACTTTTTAATTACACAAAACATGAAGCTTCTGTAATTTTAACTCCTAAGGCCATTTCCGCACTATGCTGTTATAGTGCTATTGTTTCACTTTCAACATCCTGTGGAATTCTGGGGTTTGCAGTTTAGGGAGGGGCATGTAGAATTCTTAGCCAGAGAGCTCTTGGGCCTCACTAAACTACAAACCCTGGAATTCCACAGGATGTTGAAAATGGAATGATAGCACTACAGTGTAGTGTGGAAATGGCCTAAGTATTCAAAGACTAGCACATGGCTTTAGTGATCCATCAGTGAGTTGATTTGTTTTGCATTTTTATCTGTTTGGGCAGGAAGAAATGTTAGCTTGGAAAATGACCAGATGTTTCTTATCTGTAAAATTCAAAATCAGAAGGAGTTGCAGATGAAGAAAAATGCAAATTATCTTCCCATCCCTAGTTGAAGTTTATGTACCTTTGTTCCTGCATACTTCCTTTACCTTTTTATGTGTGAAATGGGCCTGAAATCTCTCTGCTTTTCCCTGGGTGATAAACACTTGAGTAAACCTGAACTATGGTTCACAACACAAGAGGTCATAGAAACTGGGCATGCATTTCCTTGAATCTTAAGGTAGTTTTCTTAACATTCAAGAAATGTTAATGGCATTTTGAGTTATGCAGAACTCAGTAGATTTCAAAATGGCATAACAGCAAAGGAATTAGTTCTGCTTTTTAATTATATGATATATCCAGTGACATTTTGAAGGTCATTTGTATATATAACTTTACAATATGGTTTCTTTGATAAGCAATAGCCTTAAAAATATATATCCCAGTTATGACATTCTCTAGGTTTTGTGTGGATGCAGGATTACGCTGCTTGGTAGATTTTGCACAGTTCAGGATAGCAATGAAACTGTACACTCTGTAGATATGCAGAAAAACAAGCATTGGCCCAAATTATGTATACTCCACTGAAGGGCACGAATTCCGCCTTAAGGGAAAATAATACCCAGAACTCTGACATTTGTTTATTGAAGGATAAGCACGTACATTCTGATCATACCCAATTGAGGCAAACTTGAAGAGTCCGGGGGGGAGAATTTTAGATGTCTGGTAGGACACCATAAATCTTTCCTCATGGAGATTTTTACATTGCATGCATTAATGATACGAGGTATCTGAACATTTCTCTAGAAATGCATTTGGCTACCTATAATATGGCTCATTCCAATGTAGCCAAATATTTTGTACCTAGCAAGCTATGTGAGTTTGCTTGTCAAAAGCAATATGCGGTAGCTATTAAGGCATGGTTGCTTCCCCTACCATATTATCCTTAGACAAAAAAATAGAAACAGAAGAAACTGTTTCCTTCTGGCAAGGCAGAAATATAGTAACCAAACTGAATTATACAATTTGGACATGTATATGTGTAAATGGACATGTATATGTATAAATCTCTTTAAAAACTATATCTGGTCTATCAGTACTGTGTTTTCAAAGTGGATGACAGTTGAAGCAGCAAAAGACTGTCTCATAAAAATTTTGAGATAATTAAACCAAATTTGGAAAAAAGGAGGGGCTTCATAAGAGAGGTATGAAACTCACTTTGGGTAATGTTTTTTTAAAAAAACCCTGGGGAATCAACATGACCAATGCTGTAAAGATGATCTGGTTATATGTGTTCCTGTGGAGAGTATCTGAGAGAGAGAGTGCTAAATCAGAAGAGATGCTCTCCTGAGTCACTGATGTATGAACACCAGTCCTTTTTGCATTAGAGCAATATAACTGATTATTCTATCTTCAGCTTTTAATAAAGCTTTCTTTCTGTTATAGCAAAATGAGACAGCCTTTTCAGAAAGTTGCACCAGATAGTAGGTAAACTCCGGCTGCTGCATCAGCTGGAAGAGTTTCCAAATCACAGAGCCTTTCCAATAATTTAAAATACACACCTTGACCTTTATATTGGAAGAATTATTCATATCCTATCCACACTGCATTTTTAGAGATGGGTAGTCTCTTCCAAACTTAGATATAGGACCACAGAAGATGCATAAAAATGCCCAAGATTCAAGATGACATTTCTGAGTATTAGCTAATCTGGTCACTTACACTTCAGCAAGCAGTTCCCAGAGGGAGATGTGTGTGCAAATTATAGTAGGTTATACTATGGATTGTATCTGTCGTCCAGAAAATCTCTTTGGCTGTGTTATATTCTGCTGTTCTTCAGCAGCCGCCTTTCTAGGAGTTCTTTGGTTGACCAAACTACCTGTTTGCCATGTTCACTTTTTAAAAAAACAAATAGCAGTTTGGGGATGGGGAGGTGATCTTGATTGAGAACAGCTTGGTTGGAAATTTTAAACTGATCAGAAGTCCTGACCTGAGCTTTACTAATCAGAAAAGCATTGTAGTCAGTCCAAATATTTAGATATAACATGTAGTTTGGCCCTGTGTGGCTTGACACATTAGAATATTCTCCAAACGTGTTTGACCTGTTTTCCTGTGAAACTGTATTTTTCGAGAAAGTCTTAAGCAGGGAACTGTTGGATGAACAAAGCTGTGAAATATATTAAAATCCTACCAAGTGCCACATGAAAAATTGAATCTCCAAATGTATAAAACTCACATGGCACATCATCCTGCTACATATTTAACAGTTTTCCTTAAGCACTGAGAAGTTCCAAGCTGCAAAAAGCATGAATATTTTATAAGCAGATAGGAAAAGTAACTGGGTAGCAAAAATATAACCTCCTGCATTTTTTATTTTGTTTATCTTTTGCCCACCTCCATTTTTGGCCTTTTGTCTTGGTGAATAAGATTTTTTTTCCTAATCTCCCTTGAATCTTCTAAAGTGATTAATAGCCTGATCCTATGGAGATCATTGGGCTCAGGTGCGCTGAACTCTGTAAAGAATCAGGCTGTTAAAAATATTTCTGCTAAGACTGGAGCTTCTTTACACTGGTATCAATTAAACTATGAAACTAGATGCGGTTTGGCTTTGTGTGGCAGTTATATTTATCTAAACGAACTCCTGGTTGTAGGTGGGGCTCCTCTGGATCACAGTTTCAGCCCTGACCATCTTTCTCCCAATTTATATTATGTCACAAGCAGAGAACAAAAAGTGGTAAGATTTCCTGTATTAAAAGGGCTGCATGAATATAACATAAGTAATTTTATTGACAGAAGCTTAATTTGAAAAGAAGTCCTTGTGATCTATATAACTGATATGATAGTGTTATCCAAATTACTTAAGTAAGGTATTACAAGTGTACTTCAGTTAACCAATTATATGTATTCTTAGATGTTTCGTCTTTAGCAGAAAAGTCAATTCCAGAAGCAGAAATAACAAGAAAGAATGAAGATAAGTTTCTATACCACAAAATAAAAGAGGAAATCAGCATATTTCTGCAAACTTTTCTTTTCAAAATTAGCAATGTACACAGGTGAAATGAAACAGCCAGTAAAAGTAAAAATAAAAGAAGTAAAAAGAAGTAAAAGAAAACACTTTGAATTCTAGAGACTATTTGAAGACTTCTTCCAAAATGCAAGGACATCTCCCTTGTCTTATCTTTTATCACCCATCATCTCACTGTAGCAATCTAAATGAGCACGGCTCTCTGGGTAGACTCACTGAACACCTGAATTCAAAAAATTAACCTATACTTTTCTGAGTTGGGTGAGTACAGTTCTCTGTGCTGAGTCACTGATCACCTGAACACAAAGAATTAACCTATACTTTACTGAGATGGGAGGTGGTGGAATTCTTTGAGAATTATCTGCACTCATTTCCTGTCTCCTTTGGCAGAGGCAATCTGTTCTGTAAATTTTAGTTCCAGTAAACTTTTGTTAACCACCTAAAAAAATTAGTTTCTTGGCTGGTCCATAGCTATAGATAGAGAGCTGAAGCATCACTACAGGTTCAAACCTGGTGAGTAGGATGAGGCCACTAGGCAGCTTTTCTCTTTCACTATGTGGGATGAAGTCCACTTCTAGACATGTGTGCCCAAAAGGTTTCATAAAGAGAAGCTTCGTTCTTAGAGTTTTGTGAACTGAGGTATGCCTGTATTTTGTGTCCAACAGTATTTCTTCCACCGGCCTTTTCAAGGAGAAATTAACCTTCATATTTGTTAAACAGACTGTCAAATGCTGAGACAAAGGCACATTGATTGGATTTATGAATTGTGCTTATTATTATTCTGAAGGCATCTGGTTAGCTATTTTTGAACCCTTTGGTTTGACTTGGCAAGAGAATTCTTAGAATTATTTGCTGTATAAAGTAGGATTGATTTTTGTTTTTTTTAAAAAAAATAGTTCTTCGGAGTGTTACTAGACAAAACTAGTAGAGTTAACTGTTAATTAGTAGAGTTATTCCTCCAATAGGTTGTGGAAATGCTGTGGTCACATATATCTTCATTTTGGCAAAGCATTGTACATGATCTTGTGGTTCATGGTGGTAGATAGATAAATGCTTTAAATAAATAAATATTTTCCAAGATTTTCTTGTTGACAAAATTGTAAAATTTTACTTAGATAATTGCACAATTAGATGGACCCACAGCTCAGAGCAACTGTACTCAATTGCAAAACCTGCACTGGGTAGGAAGAGTAGATGATTTCTGAAAGAAATTAATGGCAAGTGACTTTTATTTGTAATTAAGAACCAGAAGTTTAGAGATATCTGAAAGTACTGACGGGAAATCAAAGCATTCATAGTCTGTCTCTAGCATACTGCCTGATCAGATGTATAGTGGTTCAGTTGGCTTCTAATATGTAACGTTACTTCCAAACTGTGGCAGTGGGACTCTACCACTGTTAGCAGCATTTCATTCAGATAATGTATCTAGATCATTAAATAAATATTAGTCCTGGAAAGTAATGTTTCATTCAAGTTAATGAAAAATCTGGAAGTCAGCACATGAGCAATTCATGTTGTCTAAAATTCTCTTTCACTTCTCTTATTCTTTCAAAATCTTCAACAGACTATAGCACCGAGCCTCATCCAGAAATGTTGGGTTGCATCTCTGCATTTCAGCCCTCCTTAGATCTTTTTTATAGGGAGGTTCAGAGAAACATAGCATTTCCTACTTTTTCCTTATGTAAACTTTCAGAAGAAGATGGAAAGTCCTTTTGCTTCTCATATAATCTCCTTGGGTGTGAAAGAAGGATGTGGAAAGAGGAAGACAAGTGAACTTCATTTGTAGTTTATCCCACTCACTCTTCTCCAGCATTTGCTTACAAATATTGGAAATGAAGCCTACAAACAGAAGGTAATTTCCTTATGTGTTGAAAAGAGGGAATTATAAGTCTGTAAGGACATTCTGCAATGGGAGTGATCATAGCAGCCCTGCTGGATAACCCTGATGTCACGTCTACTGGCATTCTGTTTCCACAGTGGTTCCTCTGAAAAGCCCACAAGCAGAACATGAGCACAAGGGCAACCTCCAGCTCACGAGTCTCACTGTCTCTTATCTAGGAAGAAGCTTAAAGCTATGATGACTATTCAGAATTCACAATTAACTTGAAAAATAACTCAGTAATTTCTTAGTTTTCTCTATTGATTTCCGTTAACTCACTAGATTCCTGATTTAACTCTGGGTTAAAAATATACTTGAGTGAATTAGCTCATTGGGATTCATTAGGGCAGATGCCTTTCCCACTGTTATATTATTTAACTCTGTTGACTTAAAATATTAAACAACAGGATCTTCAAACATTTGCTGCCCTATTATCTAATGACCACTGTTTTGATGCTTCCAAATTAAGGACAAGCTCCACTAATTCAATGGGGGTTCCATTCTTTCATCAGTTTTTCTTACTTACAGAGGCTCACTTGGAACTAGTCACATGCATAAACTGCTTGCAAAGCAAACTGAGTTTAAGCTAAGCTGGCTGAGAGACTTTGCAAGTGTCAGAAATCTCTCCCTGCTGAGCCGCAGCCAGCAAGGGAAGAGAGAGGTCAGGAACATTTGGGGAGTCCGAATATACCAAACACCAGGAAAACACAAGCCAAGCCAGGTCAAGGTCCAGTCCAAAGGTTTAGGAGGCAGAGATCCATCTGGAGAATTTCAGGGAGCAGGAGAGACAAAGGTTGTGAGGGCTTGCTAATAATTTGCTGCAAGCAAGGAGCAGCCATGCCGGCAGACTTCAATAGCCCCTGTGAGCAGGTTATGCTTGTTATTGTTTCCTCAGCCTAGTCCAAGCAGCCTCCCTCTCAGCAGCCCATTTCAGCCTTCTGTGTGATTGAGGGCTGATGGGCACAGTTGCTCCTCAATCACAGCATCATTATCTATCATAGCAAGCAGCGCGCAAGTACAGTTAGTCCAAAGTGAGCCTCCATAAGACCTTTGTGCTTCCTACAGTGTTGTACATGGATTCCACTTTTCAACCAATTCTATTTTCTGACAGCATTCCAGTCCCTAACCTATCAGATAAATGGGGGAAGCCTGTGGGGGCAAATACCAGCATATGGCTCTGGTTGTAGGCAGGCTAATCTCTTTGATTTATTTGGGAGGACACCAGGGAGAGGGAGGGAAAGAACTCTCTGGAGCCTAGGTCAGATCAGAAGAGCTGGGTGTGGAAAAAAGGAAGAAAAAAAAGGGAGTATTAGAATGGAATGCAATAAAAATCTTGAGAGCCTTTTGGGGGATAACCTCTCTGCTATAATTTATATTCCAGACTGGTATATAAAATGCAAACTTATGTAATATTTTAAACGATAGGCTGCAGTGAATCCCTTTGTAATCTTGCTTATGCAGTAGTGTGCACTTGGATAATTAAATGAAAAGTTTTCCTCAAGTCTATTCCCCATTTCTTTCTCTCTTGGCTTATTCTCCTCCTCGGTCTGCGTTTTACCCATGCTTCCGTCATCATCAACCCCCTCCTCCTCTTCTTTAGTCACACAATTAAGGTAAGATGGGTACAGAAAAGAGCGGGCTTCATAGATACCTTGTCATTAGAAATGTACATGCTATACATGGGATTCCTGGATCTTGCATGCAAAATCTGTTTTCTTTGCTAACCTTTAACAAACAAGACAGTTGAAGAGGGAGTGAACTGTTCATGTTGGTCAAGGTGGAAGGAAAAGATAGATGCAGGTGAGTGACCAGCTGAATTGAAGAGGTTGTAAGATGAGATCTCATGCGTTGGGACAGCCCCCCCCCCCAATATTACTGTTCCCAGATGTTTTGATTTCCACCATCCTATGTCAGCAGTCCTATCTGGGGCTTTGCAGTCCATCTGGGGAAAAATTCTAGGTTGGAAGAAGGTATTTTTAAAGAAACAAAAGTAACCCTTTCAAAGGAGCTCATAACAACAAAAAGGTCAACAGTGACAACCTCCATTCCATTGTCTGTAAATTTCATGGTCTGGTCCAACACTAACATGTTAAACAAGTCAATTAATGGTAATGCACTAAATCAGATGATTTCAATTTTTAGTGTTTATGACAATGAATTAGTTTTCCAATTTCTAATGCTTAACAAATCAAATTTCATCTCTAATGTTCCAACCTCTGTGACTATCAGCCACTGAGAGCCTCGATCTCCATAAAAATAACAACAATGGCAAGGACTCCTGTATCTTCTTCACCTTTTATGTAGAAACTGAAATGTTGGCAGTTGCAGTTTTTTCATGTCATAGTGATTCAGAGGTGATTCAGTGATTTAGAGAACTACACTCACCAACATTCCTACTTTTCCCCAAGTTTTAAAGTACACAACCCCATCTACTATTGTATAAAGTCATCCTTGTGTGACATTTTACTCTTGTAACACTCATGATCTGAGGTCTGTTTGGATTTAATTGTAAGCTTTAAAATAATTCTTGATGTTTGTGAACTATATGTTCATCCAACTTGCTTATTCAAATAGAATACCATAGAATATGCTTTGCTTTATCACATTTCTGCCCTGTAATCAGCCCTAAATTGCAAGGTAAAAGACATGGAGTTTATCTGTGCACTTATTGCACAGAATGATAGCTTATTATGTTCCTTCACTTTTGATTGGCAATTGAGCTAATAACCATGTGGGTTGGCCATGTGCTAAAGATGGACTGTGATTGCTCTGATTCACTGTCAGTGCTTTCAAGTACACCTGGTTTTCATTTGTGAATTTTCAGCTGGGGAAGCTACCATCTGGATTGGCACGAGGCCTTTGAAATGGAGGGAATGAATAGATTTAAATTTAGGTTAGAGTAAGCTTTTTTCAGCTAATGAGGGAGTAGTTTTGTTTCTGCAAGGAACTAAACAACAATAACTTTGCTTAGAAAGAAAAATCTGGAGACAAATAGGAACTGGCTAATTTCATATGACAGGCTGAAAATAAATGATGTATACTGAGTGTAGCAGCTAAGTATTTAAAATTTGCTGATTGCTTGTCAGTCCCCCCCTCCCCACCCACAGCTTCTCAGGCTGAATGCCTAAAAAGTGAAGCAGTGGAGAAATACTGCTTGATGGAAGAAAACCAAGAACAATGAAATGAATCCAGGGATGAATGTACATTCCATCTGATAGTTCCAGTATTGGCTCACCTGTTCTTGAACTTGAAATGATGTTGTTGACACAAACCATCTATCAGTGACATATCCCTTGCTGAAAATTACATTCACACTGTCCTTGTCCTTTGAAATTAGAAGTGACAGATTGAAACAGAATACTTCACAATGACCCTTAAATAATCCTGAGCATTTTTGGAGGTTCCTTTGAATCCAGTGGTGTTGGCTACTCCATGAGAAGATCCTGTCTGTCATAACTGTTTGCCACCAAGTTTTGCTGATAGGCATTTGATCTCTGTGTACTACACTGCCAGTGTGTGGGAATTAGCATAGGAACGTTGATGCATAGTGTTACTGTATGTAAATTGTACTAAATTGATAAAGAACATATTGTCCTAGTTTGGCTTACCATTACATAGAATGGTGAGTGGCAATAAAGTCTGCAGATTTTACACTGTGTATGCAGGCTTGCTCACTCCCTGTGGTTCAAAATATTAGGTTTCCATTTTCTCCCTTCTATACTCCTTGATTATTCTTTACTCAGCTCCACAGCAGTATATGTATATAGGGAGGAGCAATCTGTAGTTTTTTCCAGGAGTACAAAAGAGAGGATAATGTTACCCCACTCAGCTGTTGCTAAGATTGAATGTTAAGGGCTTGGATTTTGTGTTCATTGTTCACTGATGCTCATTCATAATGCTATCGTACAACTTAACCATTTTTTCTTTTTCTAGATAATACAGAGTTTCATCCCATTGCTTTTAACACCTGTTTTTTTATTAGTGGAATTCTCCTTTATGACTGCTCTCCCAAAATTTTGTGTGTCTTCTGTTTTATAAACATTTTTTTGTGATTGTGATGGAGTAGTACAAGGGGATGGAAACAGACGAACATTTGTTAGTTAAGTAGTGAAATGTAGTAAGTGAGGTCTTCACATCTGATGAAATAAGTAACATGGGTACAAGAGGGAAGGGAAATTGATCTGTGAAAAAGATGGAGACAAACTGGGATGTTTGATCCAGAAAGGGGCATTGACAGAATAATTCAAGATCTAGGAAGTTGTTCAATAGCAAATGGACCAAATGGTGGTTCCTTGAAGATATAATCAGCAGCAGAGCTTAGGAGCTTGTAGCTCCAGTTCTGGGATTTCCTTCTGCTGTTTGGCTGGTGGCTCTACTTTCTTTTTAAAAGAGAGCCATTATGTCATCTCCTTATTCCTGACAACTGCCCCCTCTGAAAATACTAAAACCCCTCCCTCACACCTCTGCTTGCACCATCTCTGCCATAGAAGAAGGAGAAAGACAGGGGCATGACAGTGGCAACAGCTCTTCTAGTGGCCTGGCTTCCATGCTGCCAAGAAAGGAGGTGAGGGTGATGCTTGTGCCAGAGTGCAGTTGATTTTCCTAGTCCCTTTCATGTCTCTGTACTAGCAGGCAGTCAAAAGAATAGATGTGGTCTGTGTTACCTCACATCCTTTTCTCTTTGCAGTTGTTGCTCCTATGTTCCTTTCCCCTCTGCTTTTTTTTTTGTTTGTTTCCAATGATAGGCAGTCTGTGGTAACCCTGATTGACTGGCAACCCAGGAGTCTTACCCTCTCCAGATTGCCCTAGCTCAGCCCTGGATACAATGGCTACAAAAGCCAAATTCATAATGTAATTATGAATAATGTAGTTAATAAAAATAAGCATCTGTGTAAATATGTCAGAGTGGTCCTCCATTTGCCTACAGACACATCTTGGAGATATAATGGATGGTAATGCATATAGATCTAATCTTTACGTGTTGATAGAACTTTATTAGACAGAGAAGTGAGAGGTAATTTTTTCTGTGAGTGATGCAATGTGTGAAACAATTCTGAACTGTAATACAAAATGGATTGCATATTCTATTGTATGGCCTTGTAACAAAATGACTGTGATCCATAAAGATCAGATGGCATGCAGAATTGTAGGATACAGGCTCTTTTTGTTCTCACCTTTTTACATCCACAGTATGGATGATCTCAAGTTTTCTCACCTGTTGAGTAAGGGGTATCTTGAAGTTGAAGTCCCCCCTTTGTTTGAATACAGAAAACAGGTTGGATGGGTCATTACAAGATGAGGGATGAGAATGACTCCGACTGTGGGCTGTATGTAAACCCTAGAATTCCCCCTCCTCTGTCTTCCTTCCTCCCTGACTCTCTCTCTCTCTCTCTCTATTATATATGTGTGTATATGTAATATGTATATTATGTATATATTATATTAGTGTCTATTATATATGTGTATTCTGTATATATCTGGGAGAATGTTTCCTCCTAAAGCCTCAAAGCATCAGGAGCTAAATTATCATAGCTCAATTGTCTGTAACTCACTTTAGCAGCTATGGTAAGTCATGGATACTTTGGATCTTGATATTTACACATATAGCCCTCCCTCCACATTTGTGGATTTGACTTTCACAAATTTGACTATTTGCAACTTCCCCCAACATTCTCCTCTTCCCATTTCCTTATGTTTTACTGGATATGGAAAAGGGAGACAAGCATGCCTGGGAAAAGGCAAGGGAATGGGGGGGGGAGGCATGGATGTCTCTGGAGCTCCCCCCTCCCATTCCCATGCATTTGGCCGCAGTGGGAGGGAGGTGGAGCGTGTGGGGGGGAGTTATTCTGGTTTTTCTATTTTCGTCAGTGTTCTGAAAGCTGAACCTTCACAAAAGTGAAGGGGCCACTATTTGTACAAGTACTCGTTTGGCTATTATAATTTTGTCATGATGTTAAAGAACTCTCCCTAGGCTTGAGAATCACAGAATCACAGAATCACAGAAATGTAGAGTTGGAAGAGACCACACGGGCCATCCAGTCCAACCCCCTGCCATGCAGGAACACCCTCAAAGCACTCCCGACAGATGGCCATCCAGCCTCTGCTTAAAAACCTCCAAAGAAAGGCCCAGTCCATCCTCTAGAAAGTGATCCCAATGGCTAGACCTGCCCCCATATCATTTTTGGGGGTATAACTGAGCAATATTTTTGCCATAGTTTGGCAGGTTGCAGTTGGGACTGAAAATGGTGTGGGTGTGGCAAGTCCAGCTTTCCAAAGTTCTAAGAGTGGTTGGTGTGGCCCTTTCCATGTTTTTTACACCTAGTTTATTGGGCACCTTAGCTAGTGGCCACATCCGAATGCATTTTTTCCTGAATAGGAGTGTATTTGTGAATGTATCGCTTTTCAAAATAAGAATTTCCTTTTGAATGTTAACCTTGCTGAACTCCTGTTTGTATGCTTTCTCTAAAGTTAGAGTCTGATACGTAGTTCCATTTCACAGCTAACAGCTGCAGTAATAATCCTTTTCCGTGTTAGTGGCTGCATTTTTATGCACTTTTCTCTCCAATACCCCTTATCATAGCTATGAGAATATGCTTTAGTTTTTACTTAATTTTATGTGTGTATGTTGTTGTTGTTGGTGGGGTGATAATCTTTACGATATGGCTTCAATTCAGCATCACACTAGCAGATGTCTGCTAGCATAATGGAACTTTTCTTTTTCCTCCTCCAACTGAAAACCAGCTTCAGAGAGTTTTCCAGCCCCCCTGCTGCCCTTGCATAGCCTCCCTTTTTTCAGTGTGTGCAGGGACTATGAAGGAATTCCTCTTCTTGGTTCTGTTTACAGAAGCAGTTGTCAAAAGAATGACAGTGGTAGTTCTCACCCTGTGTGGGGAAGTGGTGATACTATGTGACTGACTCATTCTTTACCTGATTAGTCTAAAACACTTGCTTATTTTTAAAAAATATATAGACACATGAGATATAATAACTGCAAAACCGGTAGACTGCTGCAGAAAATCCTATGCTTGAAACACATACATTTTACTAATAATTATTTATATGTTGGATTTGTTGGAAATTTAATATCCTCCAACATTTCACAGATGAAACTGGGCGTGTGTGGCCAAGCAATGCCAGAGTGTGCTCAAGATGGCAAAAGTTGTTAATTATCTAAGGAGAGGCTACAGCAGGTTGCTTTTGCCTGAATCTACTGGGAAGGGCACGGTTGTATCTCCTCTTCTCCTCTCTCTCCTGCTTATTTAACTACTTTTGCACTTTGAACTCAGTATGCAGTAATTGAAGTAAGTCAAGGACAGAGGGGGAAGTGGAAAGATGGGGGAGAAACTGGGACATCTTAAAAATAGCTGGAAAATTAGGAAGGCAGAGGGTTTATTGGGATTCTACCTGTCAAATTGGAACAGTTGGAAGATATGCAATTATTTACCCTGAAGTTAAAGGAACTGGTACATATACTTTGTGTCTTTGGATTGCTTTTCTCTATTTTTACTGTATTACACATTCCAGTATGCCGTTAGGCTTAATTTTTAACTGCAGCCATAAACCGATGCTGGATTTTGTTTGAAGACACTGGTGATGGTGGTTTGAAAACATTTTGTCCCCTGTAAGGGCAAATATGCTACTAAGCAGATTGAATGATATCTTCATATTGAATATTGCTGACATCTGCTTACTTGCATTTGTCATCATTATGTAAAACACCGTCTGTCAGGAAGAAATGCTGTTCAACTTAGCAGTGGAGTAGTCCTGTGCAAAGCATCTACCATCTGTGCTAAGTTCTGAACACATTGAAAAGAAAGTCTAGTGACTTCCAGAAGTTCCATTAAGAGATCAAAGAATGGTATTACCAGCTTAATGTAAGTACCTTCTGCACCATCGTGAAATTGTATTAGTTTGCTTTCTGATTGTCAGTGGGTGATATAAAAGGACCTACAATAATAAGGACACAGCTGTCAATATTTATCTGATATTCCAGTACCTGTTTGTGCTTATAATAAATACCGTGTCTTCTCATTTAGATGGTAGTCAATCCAAATGAAGACCTTTTTCTTCTTATGATGGTTCCCTGTGGAGCCGAAATAATAATAATAATAATAATAATAATAATAATAATGATGATGATGATGATGATGCATGTGTTTGCCTACTGAAATACATTATTATGAGTTACGTAAGACTTCAGTGAGCATTTGCCTCATAAGGTAACTTCGGAATTGAACATCTCCTTGTAATGTGTAATAAGTTTAATACGTCTATGAAGCAGCAGCAGAACAGGATGTATTAACAGGCTGATGGCAACATTTCAGCACACTCTGCAGAAACTACCAGAGTTTTGAATCCTGGCTCCTCTAAACATTAAATCCTGGCTCCTTTAAAGAATTGTATACATGCTTTACTTTACTACTGTGGAGAATACTAGTTTCTTCTTGAAAATTGCTGTGGGAGACTTCACTTGGTATTTAAGTATGCCATGCTTCTTATCTCCCTTTTGGCTACAGTTCAAAGGAGTATGAAAACTACAGCAAGTCCTCCACATTTGCAGATTTGACTTTCACAGATTTGATTATTTATGATTGTCTCCACCCCCTGTCCCCCACCTCAAGCCCTTCTTTCCTGAGGGAACCTTCCCCCTTGGTTGCTCCAATAAGGTTGCACAGCCCTTTAAGAGACTGCGTCTGGTTCTCCTCCTCCTCCTCTACCAGCTGCTGCCTGACCAGCTAAGGACAGCTTGTGCCCAGATTCTTAAAACCATGATGCCTCTCGTGAAGCTCCCCTTGCACCCAAGGAAGAAGATGGGTGAGTGAAAGGAAGTATAGGGCTACCATGCCAACCCACCCCCCTTCCCTCTCCTTTTCCTGACCTGGTTTGCCTGTTTTCCCTACTATGCCTTGGTCCCCTTCCCATAGACACAGACACACATGCATTTTGATATTTGTGGTTTTTCCACTTTTGCGAGGGTCCTGTGCCCTCACCTTAGCAAATATGGAGGCCCGACTGTAGACAAATCCCTTATCTGATATAGTGGGGCTCTTTGTGACAAATGTGGGCCTGTCCCAGGTTACATTTGTCACAGCCCATTCTCTTGGGCATATACTTGATCTAGTAACTGAGCAGAAGAAAGATGAGAACTGATGACTAAATCAAGATGTTTTGATTTTTTTTTTGGTAATTTCTGCCTTCTACAAGGTTAGGGGACCTCAGGGTGTTTCGCTTTGAAAATCTTGAAGATCCTCAAAGATCATGTGGATATTTCAGAGAGAATTTCCTGCTGAAATTCAGTGTCCCTGTTCTCTAGGTGGAACAAGATGAGTCTAGGCTGGAGAAATTGCCTAGATTGTAGATTTTTTACCTAAAATTCTCTTCTATATCAGTTGAGGTTTACAAAACCCTTAATTTTAATGTTGGAAGGACAGAAAAAAATATGCCGGAATGCAAATAGAAGGACACATGCAATGAATGTGACTAAACACAGACGTTACCTCATCTTAATGTCGTATTTAGCAGCAATCATAGTAGTAAACAGGATTTACTACAGCACTATTACATCTGCTCATTAGTAGCCAATGCAGCCATTCTGTCTGGTTAGAAACTTATTCCATCTTGAGTTGCAAGGACAGTTGGTGGAAACTTTGGTGGCAGACTTGCCAGTTTTGCTAAAGACTGTGGCAATAATTGCTTATATGTGTTCTGATTTTCAGAGCAGAAAGGGACAGTTTGAGGATTCTGTCTAATCACCTTGTGATGCATGTAAAAAAAAGACAGGATACTAAGGTCAGGAGTTGTGGGGCTGTTACTACAGAACTTTCAATATGGAGTTGCTATACTTCCTGTCTTTCAGTCTTCAAATGGGTAAGCAGAGACATTTTGCCAGCATGTCCCCACTGAGGAATGAAGGGAAGACGAAAAAGCAGGGTATTAAACATAGTTTAACTTTATTTGAATTAATTTGCAGTGAGGGAAAATAATTAGAGAATTTAACCTCAGCTGTGAAGGTCTAGTCACCTTCAAATTAGTGTGGTATAGATGTGAAAACACATCAGCTCTAAGTCATGTATAAGACAAAGCTCTAATCATGTATTAATTTGGCCAGGTGACGCAGGCTACAGTAGGGCTGACTGGTCCTCAGTGTAGTCTATCTGTCAGATCCAAAGAGTATGTTTTCCTCAGGAAGCCTCTTACTGGACAGCCATGAGGACACCCCTGATAAGCAAATGCTTCATCCCATGATACCTTAAAGGTGTTGATCCAAGAGTCAGAATTTTTATATCCTTCCCTAATCTTCATTATGTGACCTGATAAAAAGTAGCAAGCCAATTAGCCAAATTTGAGAAAAGTTTAAAACAAAACAATACCAATGGAGATAGCCATCTAAAGAGCCAAATTATCAGTTTCAGAGAATGAATTGATACCTTTCCAAGATGTAGCATGAAGCAGGAGGAAAAAAGGAATCAATCTCTAATGAGCCCCTCAAAAAATTCTACTTATCTCTAAATCTGGCAACTGGCTAGACTCCTGTGTGTGTGGTGGGGTATGTGTGCTGATCTGAAGTGCTGTAGGATGGGAGCTGCCCCAGTGTGTTGATCACCAGCTAGGGCTGATGAGAGTTGGAGGGCCAGTAGTTCTCCACCTCATAATAGGCCATGATTTAGTGTTATGAGAACAAATTCTTTCTTCTAACAGAGCTACAGGAAGGAATCTGGATGTTCTTGCTTATGTTTTTCACCAGTGTTTTGTCGTAACATCCAGATCTATATAAATTGTGATAACCTCTAATGATAGTTTTATTTCTGAAAACAATCATTTATGAAGTTGATCTTTTTGATGTAACCATTTGACCATGTATCACTCATATTTTAGGGTTCATACAACACACAGAAATTGCAGTGTAGCAGCAGCGATTGGGATTTAAGCAATGTATGAATTGCTGGGACTTTTCTTCATCATTCTTCCTCTTATCCACAAATTCTGCAGCATAACATTCAGCACACGTCATTCCATTTTTCTCAGTTCAACTGTCAATTTGTCTTTATGTTTATTCCTGGAACCTGAAATTCCAGGTTTCTTGTGTCAAAAATATGAAGAAGATGTATATGTCAAAACCGCACATTTTTTTTCAAATAGATAAGAGCTTTAATTTACATGTCGTGCTTTATAAATGCATCTGACTCCAAGCTTTTTGCTTTGGGTTTATCAGTTACTATTATCAGTAATGGCCAATACTTCCAGCCTTTCTTTTCCGTTGCTTTTGGAGGCAAACCAACTGAGTTTAGCTTGCCAGTTTGGATGCTTTATATGAAAACTTGTCCTATTTTTTAAAAAAATTGGGTGTGTTGTATGAATAACTATACATAGATTCCAAATGAAAAAAAAAAGGACAAAATTAGGCTGCGCTGTTTTACCACTTTCTGAATGAAATAAATGGAGGTCATCTACATGGCAGGTGCCAAGTTAGGCAATATGTTGCCCTTCAGATATTTCAGACATGGCATCACTGATGGTAAGAGATTATGTGAAGTGGAGGCCATTGGATTTCCTACATCTGGATATTTATGTACTTGGAACACACAATGATGTAAACATTGTTGTTAGTTCTGAGTAAAGCTGAACCATTGAATCAGTTGGAGTTACCTACTGGTCAACATTGGCTCAGTGGATCTGCTCTAGCTGGGATTAACCAAGTGTATTCCAGCCACAGCATTCTGTTAATGACTTGGAATGGTTATGAAGTAGTGCGCGGTGATGCTACTAGCAGAAAATAGCAAAGACTTGAAAGGACTATGGAAGAAAGTCCAGGAAGAAAGTGCAAAGGCTGAACATTAAGAAAACAAAAATAATGACCAAAGATGATTTACATAACTTTAAAGTAGACAGTGAAGACATTGCAATAGTCAAAATTTTCGTATACCTTATCACAGTCATTAAGCAAAACAGAGACTGTGGTTGGGAAGTCAGAAGAAAAATAAGACGTGGAAGAACAGCTTTGAAGGTACTAGACAAAGTCATCAAGTGTAAAGATATATCATGGAATACCAAAGTCAGGACTATCCATGCCATTGTATTTCCAATTTCTGTGTATTGTTGTGAAAGATGGACAATGAAAAAGCTAATAGGAAGGGAATCAACTCATTTGAAATGTGGTGCTGAAGGAGAGTTCCACAGATACTGTGGAGTGCTAAAAAGACAAATAAATGTGTCCTACAGCAAATCAAGTCTGAACTCTCTCTAGAAGCCAAGTTGGCTAAATTGAGACTGTTATACTTTGGACATCTCATGAAAATATGTGACTCACTAGAAAAGACAATGATGCTTGGTAGAAGGTAGTAGGAAAAGAGAAAGACCACATTGCAGATGAAATCTGTATTTTCAGTTTAGGAGGTTATGGCCCTGGGTGTAAAAGATCTGCATAAGGCTGTTAAGAAGAGGTGACTTAGAAGTCCTTTATTCATAGGGTTGCCATAAGTCAAAGGCAACTTGAAGGCACTTAACAACAAAGTATGTAATGCAATGTGGCACCATCATCTATACAGCCTGACGATACTGCAGGAATTGATAGCCTCTTGGTCTTTTGGGAAGGAGTGTAACTTCAGTGCCAAAGTGTCCATGTAGCAAATGTCTAGTTCAGTTTCAAGCTGAAGCTGGGAAAGATGTTTTAATGAAACCTTGGAGAGCTGCTGTCAGCCATAGACCAGTGGTGTGATGATATAAGGCAGCTTCATATGTTCCTAATCAGATATTCAGGAACAAAGTTCTAGGCCAAGGAAACTTTCACTCAGTACATTGTAGTTTGTTTTTGAGATTAATAGGGGACATTCACCTGACAATACTGGATATTGACTGGAGTTGGAGTGATACTCAGAACATCCTATATCTGTTGAAATTATATTTATGGAATAGTGCCTTGCTTTGAGCAGCTGCAAAACTAAGTTAAATAACAGCGTATTCCCAATGGGTGGGATAAGACTGGCTATAGTTCTTGTGATTTCAGGAAATCAACAGAAGAACTCATTTCCGTGAATTGCTTAGCTTAAAACAAATCCTTTGAAGAAATAAACCACAATTCCATGCTATCAGTAGGATTATCATTGGTGGCTCTTACTGTCTGGTTTTGCTCATCAGTCTTCTTGTCCAGATGTTTTGATCTAAAATCTTCCCCCGCTCCAGGAAACGCAGATAATGGTCACAGCTGATGGTACTTGTAATCCAAAATATCTAGAAGGCTTGGTGGTATTCATCTTTAAAGTCATCTTTAATGTAGCTGGAATTTCAGCAGCTCAGGTTAATGCGCCAGGTTTTATAAGATTGTATAGTTCAGAATAAGAAAGTTGTGACATTAGATTAATCACTGAGACCTGTGTAGAGGCTTTTAATGTCCTGAATAGCAGACTGAAGCTCTGGAGATGCAGGGATTTGGGTGGTTAGATATGCAATCTGTTTTGCATCAGTATCTGTTTGCTTGCTTATATATTTCTATCTTCTTCTTCCTCTTCTTCCTCTTCTTCTTCTTCTTCTTCTTCTTCTTAAAAAAACCCACTACTCTAAGCTAAAACTGGCAGCACTTCATTGAACTGCCCACAGCCTGATGTAGTGGGGAATTTATTGCAACAGCCTTTTCTTTTGCCCAGCTTTGTTTCCAGATGTCCTATTTGTGTGTGTGTGTGTGTGTGTGTGTGTGTGTACACACACACACACACACACACACACACACATATGTATACACACACACACACACACACACACATAGGAGGGAAGGGAGATATAGGGTGAGTGAGATGGTATCAATATCATGATCACATCCAGACCTTTTCATCTAATTCAAATGGAGCAGTGGGTATGCTAAATAAGTGCCTAGAGTTGTTGATCGGCTGCAAAAAAGTCTAAAACCTAATTAAGACACAGTGGTGTATCTAGCATAAACTGTTCCTAGGGCAAGCATGGAGTTGTGCATCCTACCTTCTTACCCCTACCCCACACCCCACCTCTACATGCCTGGCTTTTTTGTGTCCCTCTGGCATTGGCGCCTGGGGCACATATCCTACTTGCCCCACCCTAGATACACCTCTGTTCAGACAGAGGGATGTTGCTTGTGCATGGCTTAGCTGATGATAAAGGGTGTGCTCAGCCTATTAATTAGGACAGACTGTACCCTCCCTTCACATTCAGGACTGCTAAGGATCTGGCTTAAAGTCAAGAATCAAGTATACAATAAAAATCCACTCTGGATATTGTCACAAAAGGCAAATGTACAAGAAAAATGGTTAACCTACAAAAATCTGCTAGAATAGGATGAATGAAGAAATTTGTAGTAAAGATCCAGGGAAAAATTAAAGCAACTGGGATTTAATCTCCAATGTTTCCATACCAACAGCTTATAGAAAGATACAAATTGGATCTCAGAGAAGAAGGCTTCTCCTCTAGCAAAACTCTGAATGACTTAGAAAATATTATTTTCACTCTCTCCATTCATCTCACCTCAGGACTATAAATTTATCCTGGATCGCAACATGGAAGATGAGATAATCAAAGACACTATGATAACTTGGGCCAACCACATAGGTGATGAAATACAACTGGACCATTGGGAAACATCATGGAGGATGACAAATAAATTTACTGTAGCTCAAGACCTTAAAGAGAATTACTTGAAAATGTTTCATAAATGGTATCTGACACCCATAAAACCAGATAAAATGTACAAAAGCCATCAGAACAAATGTTGGAAATGCCGGGAGAAAATAGGAACATTCCATCACATGTGGTGGAGCTGTCAGAAGGTTAAAAAAAATTCTGGGAACAGATACATAAAATGCTAACAGAGATTTTTTAAAATACAGATTCCATTTGCACCAGAAATATTTTTACTAAATACACTCCAAGACTTAGAACCATTGTTTACAAGAAAATATCTTTACCTAGTCACTGCAGCTAAACTAGGCAAGGCTTTGAAAAGATCGAGAATTACCTACGATTGAGCAGTGGTTGATAAAAACCATCGAGATGAAAGAAAAAGACCTCTTAACCTGCAGGATCAAAGGGAAATTAGATAAAATAACAAGACCAATGGTTGCCAATTGCAAGATTTCTCCGACACAAATGGGGTAAACTAATTGTTGATTAATCTATCATGAACTTTAGTTAAAAGATCCTTAATTTCTCCTTTGGCCTTCTTATCTTAACACATCAAATTATATGGATGTTGCATAAAGGTGCAGCATAAAGGGAGGAATAGGCGTGTTGAACACAGAACGAATGGAGGTGAGATGTTATGTAATAGGAAGTGTAAGTATAAAGGAACAAATGCCATTTTCTCCTCCATTGACTGGCGTAAGGGAACTTAATCTATTTATACTGTGTATAATATTTTATTCATATTTAGGAAAAACAAATTAAGCGAAATTAAAATGAACAGCAAGAAGAAGAAAGGTAGATCATGGAACATAGATTATAGAATATAAGATATATGGAAATATATATTTAGAAATATAAGAAGGAAGATACAAGGAAATGTAGATGATGTCTGTTGTATTTGCTTGTACTTTTGTGTTTACAAAAATACTCAACTTCACAATTGTTATTGTGAACATCTCTGGATTTTCACTTATAAAAATAAAGTTAAAAAAAAATAATTCAGGCCTGCAGTCTGGCAGTGCTCTTTAGTCTGTTCTTGCTGTGATAGAAAGTACCTTTCAACAACTTCAACTAGGGTGTCTTTTTGGAAAGGGGTGACCGTTCTATAGTTAACTTGTACTTTGGACATACTCAGTTTGGATTACTGCAATGCGTTATGTATGGAGCAGTTGTTGAACAGCATTTGGAAATCTCAACTGATTAAAATATGCATGATTAGCTAGTGCCTACTAGAGTTGTGGTACTTAATTTGCCAGTGCATAAAGATCTGGGTTTGCTTCTGATATTTGTAGTATAACTTGAAGTGCTGGTTTAGATCTAATAAAGTTCTAAATCATCTGGGATCATTTGAACCTGCTCAGTGAGTTCATTGTCTGAGACTCTGTTCCAGGCTTCCATAGCTTCAGAGATAGTTGGGTGCTTTACCAGAGATGGGACACTGACTATGGAAAAGACTTGTTTGGTACCAACCTATACCAGGTTTTGTAGGTTAGATTTCAGAGAAGGGAACTGGCAAAACCACTCCTGATTATTCCTTGCCTACAAAAACCCTATGAAATTAATGAAGTTGCCTTAAGTTGACAGGTGATTTAAATGCACACTCATGCACAAATTAAAATTCATTTATTCTCTTCACTTTTGATGAAAAACAGCATAACAGCATTGGTTTCCTGTTGCTTGTTTTCTGTTGCTAGTATTATAACTCTCTTGTTCGTGTATATATATGTTCTGATTAGTGTATATGAATTTTACCTACATTGTTTTATTTTGCATTGCACTTTGCCACAAACATGTTATGCTGGAAAGGCAGGTTTATTTAAGTGTTTAAATAAATAATAAGCATTATTTTTCCCCAGCAGTTAACATTTATTTGCCTAAACCTAAGCAATGATTTGCGAATAACTTCAGCATTCCCATTTGTACTGATTTACTGAAGGAATTAAGTTTGAGCAGTGATCCACAGTGTAATACCAGCAAAATCATAGCTTAGCTGGTAGTTGAACATAAGTGTTTTTGGTCTGAATACTGCAATGTGCTTCTTGGGTGATAACATGCCATAGTGCAGTGTTGAAATTCACACAGAATTACCACGAAATTATTTTGTTATTAATAAAGCACACTGTGTTTGAAACCTCCTATTTTCTAGTATTTAACCAGATACTTCTGGTTGGATTAGTTCTGGTTGATTAGTAAAGAGTGGCAAAATAAGAAATCTGAGTAATTTGTGAACTGCTAGTGGTTTAGGTTCATTTCAGCTGAGGAATCTCAAGAAGATCTTACAGAACTGAATTTGAAGTAATGGTTTAAACCTACTTCGCCACTTCTCCCATTTAATAATATATACTCGGTCAATTCTGCTGTACTCACACTGATAATAGATGCTTGTCTCTTTTTGGTAAAGAATTTAATTATTGTTTTAAAAGTTTTAAGTTATGGTTTGACAGATACTTTAAGTCTTGATGGTCAAGAGATTTTTAATTGAATATATTTAATTAAAATATATTCACTCCTCCATCTTTTTGTGAGTTAAATTATGGCAGTGGTGGCGGGGAGCGGGGAAGGTTCCAGTAACTGAATTGGATGAGTACATAAATCTGGTAGTGTATCACTGCAGAGTCAAGTCACATAGTCTTTCTAGCTTCCCCTAAGAAACTTTTACATAATTTATTGCCTTTGGAAGATGTTTTTCAGGGGAATGCGCCTGAACCTTGGATGTCATGAGTGGTTCAACATTTTTGGCAAACTGCAGAACTTCTAAGGTCTGCCCTTGTACTTTTCCACAACAATTAATAAAGTTGGAATAATCACCACTCTATGCTCCACCAAGTATGTGATCATGTCTGTTGAAGATTAACTGATTTGGAAATACCATCTCAGCAGCTATTATTCTACTTACAACTGCATTAATAGCAGGTTTAATCTTAGCTCTGTGCAGATGTCCTGTTAGTGTGAGGGAGGTTCAGATTATATCCCTTGGTCCATCATAAGCTCGTGTAGATTCATCTGACTTTCTGTATGGAACTGATATGTCTGTGGCTTGCATTTATGACAGATTTATGTAGAAGGTTGGATGGATGTGCTGAACTTGAAATGGGACTGGGGGTGTGATCCAAACCCAGTTCGTGTGTGTGTTTGTGTGTGTGTAAATTACCCAGGGATCTTGTTTTACTTGGAGAATAGGATCTCATCCACTCTCTTAATTTCATGTTTCTGTGTTGTCCAGATAACCAGCCATAATTTACAGTTCTTCAGTAGAGTCTATAGTAGCAGCCAAAGACAAGGTTTACAAAAGCTTATCAGTTAGTTAAATTGGTTAATATTTCAGCAGTCCAAGTTTGTAATAAATTTAGAGTGTTAGTTCAAGGGAGTATCCAGCACACAAAGCAAGGTTCAAGGTTTTCCAGGAACACAAGCCAAGGACCAAAAGTAGGACGTGTTGCTTCCACAAATAATACCAGTTGTCTGCAACAGATTTCTCCCCACCCCATCCCTTGTATTTATCAACTTATAGCCTCTCCCAGCTGTTTGCCTAGTTAATGCATCTTCTGTATATAAATGCTTTGAGTCTCATGGGCTTTCCCTTTCTCATCTACACTTGGCTGCAGTAAGTGTTGTCCTCTTCATGCCTGTGTATTGTAGCTCTTGGGGAGAATCCTGTCAGTGTTTGCAGCTGGAGCTGGGTCATGACAGTTTCCTTTAATATCATTAATCTTACTTGTAGAATTAAGCTGTCAGAGATCCTCTCTGTTCAGGTTGGGAGGGCTTTATTTGCAATCTCTAAGCTGATTTTACCTTGAGGTAAGAAGATAACAAAGTATCTGTAGTTCTTCAAGGGTTACAATGCAAGCTGAAGGAATAGGCAATAGAATTGAATAATAGTTTAGTTACATTAACTTGGCAACCTGTATCCTCCCTGAAGTGGGGAAAAAATGTGTGTGTGTGTGTTTTATGATCAATTTTCTTACTAAAAAAAAAGACAAAAAACAAAGATTGCAGAATCTTCTTCTTTATTTACTGGTTCTTCTTTGAACTGTAGCCTTTGGGGCTGTGGATGGAGATGAGGACCTATTTGATTTGATTTTATTTTAAAAATTAAAATATGTATATTCCACTGAATATCATGGGATCTCAGGATGGCATACAATAAAATCAAGTTATCCAAGTGAAAACAATTGAAAACATTAAGAAGAAAAAAGAGAATCATTTCCATGGACTTAAAGCATATTTAACAAGCTTCAGTGGACTAAAAGCATATTTAACAATCTGACAAGAACAGTATAAAACCAGCTAACAGTTTAAGACAATATAAAACCATGTACATGTGTGATGAAAGAAACCAGTTAGGCTCTGAAGGCTTTAATAAAGAGCCATGTTTCTGCTTTGGCCACAGTCTAGTTTCATTCACCCAGTTCTCAAAGGGGAGTGTGTGCCTCATCCATAGCGCAGCAGCAGACAAGCTCACTTCCCTCTCATATTTTTGCATATTTCATTGCCCTCACTATTGGGAGACAGAGGAGGCTCCTTTAAGCAGAGTTCAAACCACTTGGGTATAAGGGTAATGATGGCGATGATGATTTTTCATTTTGAACTGGGGAAGTAAATCTTCCAAGATAATTATTCTGGTTAATAAAGAAAAGCCTATGTCTCATTTCCAGGAATATATTGGTGATTGTCTAAGATATAATTGTTCTGAGAATGGGTTGAACTGAGTACATAATTACAGCTGCAGATGGCAGAGAATACTAGGTAAATTTGTTGTTAATAATTGGAATACCTTTCATTTATGCATGCACTTAATATATGAAGGTAGTCTGCTCAGGTCAGATGTTCAAGTGCTTGCAGAACAGTGAGAGAAAGAAAAAGAACAGGATTCAAATGGAAATATATTTTTGTATCTTTCATTGCTATAAAAAATATTATGCATTCTTGAATAAAATAAGGAGAGTCCTGTGTTCAAGTGTGGATGTGTTGGGTGCTGGAAGGGTAGAAATAGGGTTTGTTGGCAGTGTGATGGAGAGATTTCCTTGGAGAGGCTAGGGCCATCAATAGCAACTGGTCTTGATGGCAATTAAGGAGGCAAGGTCTAGAGCCTCCAGGCCCTGAGACTGCACAGGCAAAACCTGAGATCTAGGAATATCCCTTGGTGGTATCATTAACCATGAGGCATTGAGTATGAGTATGAGTGGCCAAGAAGAAAGAGGTAGGGAGAAAGAGAAGAAAGATGATAAGCGTAGCTAGGAGAAGTGAAGACAGATGGAGAAAGAGGAAGAAACAGAGAAAACAAGAGAGGAGGTAGAGAAGGAAGGAGAAGACAAAGGTAGCCAGAAGAATTGGGGAAGGGGATAATTCCAAGATGGAGAACTGGCAAAAGATGGTGAGGAGAAAGAGGATGAGAAAGAGAGGGAGGGGGCTTAGAGGATGATGATGAAGTGGAGTATAGCTAGAGGATGTGTGGAGGCAAGGAGGAGAAGGACATGGAAAAACCGAAGGGACGTAGAAAGTGTTTAGTTAGGAGTTGTGAGTTAGGAAAGGAAGGAAGAGAAAGAAGTCAGGAAAGGAAGAAAGAGAGAGAGAGGGAGAAGGGGGCAAAGTGTAGCTAGGAGTTGTGGGAGGAGAGACAAGAAGGTGAAAGGAGAGAGGGAAAGAAAGGAGGGAAAAGATGTTTAACCAGAAATTGCAGGAGAGAGAAATGGCAAAAGATGGTAAGGAGGAGTGGGGTTAAGGAACAAAGGAGATGAGGACAGGCAGGATTTGATGTTGTTATTGTGCTTGAGATTGAGAAAGAGGGGAAAGAAAAGGGAAGGTGAATATTTTAGCCAGAGTTGGTGTGTGTGGGTGGTGGAGTAGGGCAAGGAAAAACGGGATGAGAAAGAGAGAAATAAAATGAAGAATTAAAAGAGAAATGAACTACATGTCTTAGTAGAGCTAAAGAAAAACAATTCTACCAGATTTTTTGAAAATGGCACAATCCATGTATGCCACAAACCAAGAAAGGAAATTGAGCTGTAACTTCAGCCACGGAGGCTAAAGAGGAAAGTGGGAAAGTTAATGATAAGATAAAAAAAGCCACAGAACAGCAATCCTGTAGTACAGTTCAGCGACTCTAGTGAATACAGGACTGAAGCAGTATGTAGACTGCATGCAGATAGCTCACTTCTGCTGATGCCTGTCAAGGGTGAAGAAGTGGCCAGGAAATCCCTGGGAAATCTACAGCAACTTCTTTGAGGCAGCGTGCAGCAGCAGGGCTTCAAGAATGGACAACCACAACAATAAATCCAGTGTTCTTTTTAAAGACAGTGCTCCTGCCCTAAGATTTCTTATTTCATTCTGAGACCTGAGGTGACAGTCCAGGCCCTGAGACTCAAGGCTAAGCTATGCAACACTTCCTATCTCAAAGACAGCATGCCTCTGTATATCAGTTGCTGAGAAACTCAAGATGGAGGTTGCACTTGCACTGATGTTCTGCTGGTAGACCTCCCACAGGCACCTGATTGACCAAACTGTGAATAAAATGCTGGGCTAGATAGAATTCTGAACTGAGCCAAACAGGCTGTCTTTATGAGACTCAATGCAGAGCTCATCCAATATGTTTCACTGGAGTGGGAAGGAACCTCAGTGAGGACATCTTTCTGTGAATCCTCTGTGCATATAAAAGGGAAATGGTTCCTTAAGCAGCATTCTGATTAGGCTGGCATCAGTGTACTCTATAGAAGGGCTTTTTATCGCTTAGCTGGGCGCTCTGGAAAGGTACATGTTTTGATCCCTTTTCATTCTTTATGTGCATCACAACTTGATGGTGGTTAGAGGGAAGGACTTGGCTGTATACGCTGACCCTCTCTTTTGAACACTGTGGCTGTCCTTTCCCATTTATTACTGTACATTCTCTTTTGAAAAGTATAACTGTTGCATCCCATTTATCTCTATAAAGTTTATAGAAATAAATGTGAAAAGACAGCTGCAGTCCCCAAAAGAGGCTTCAGAGGCTAAATGTGATGCCCAAACCAATCTGTAGTAGGAGCGGTATTTCAAACCAGTGGTCTTTGGGAACTGGCAAGGAGTATCTGTATTAGCTTGTCTCTGTTCTAGGTCAGGGATGGGGAACCCCTGGCCTGTGGAGATGTTTCATTCTATCAGTGACCCCCATAATTAGGTCCCACAATTTCATCTCTGTTCTCTAGGGATGTAAAAAAAACTCTGTCTCAGTTTTATTTAGTTTCTCTGAAACCCATCTGTATTTACTTTACATCCTTGCTTCATATCAGATTGCAAGACTTTGTGCTTTCCTCTTGCACTTAAATCCACACATATTTTAAGGTATTATGCATTAAATTGTGCAATTTACATTTGGACAATGTTTTCCATTGACCAAAGCATATTTCTGAGTATTTTTTTAAAAGGTGCATTTCAATTGTTCACATTTTACAATGCTTGCATTAGTTTGTATGCACTTTATTGCCTGGGAATGTCTTGTAAGCCTCACAAATGTGTGGATCCGCTAGGTGACCTGGGTATTTTCTTGCAACAAATCTTGGGAAGTCTGAAAATGCTACTTTTATCAATACTTTGAGTCCTTCCATTGCTTCTTCTCCCTCTAGTTTTTTCCCAGTCCCTTTACAATATTCCATCCACAGTCAGAAGGAGAATGAGAGAATGACAGCTGGAAGCTCTCAGCTTGCATGTGTCCCTGTGTGTTTTCATCATTTCATCTCTTTCTTTTGTTCTCCTCACAGTGGCAAATGAACTGAGTCATGGAGAATGAGGATGAGAGAGAGACAGAGAGAGAGAAAACTGGAGGAAGGCAGAGAAATCCTCAGAGCTACAGACATAGAGTGTGGAGTCCGAAAAGTCCTTCTGAAAAATGTTCTAGCTGTTGCATTCTGTGGTTTGGCCACCCTGGTTATGCTTCCGCCTCTCCGGCCTTTAATTCTTCTTAGACTTAGACTGAGTTGCAGTGAGAATGAGAGTAAGGGGAAAACAGGTACGTAGGCACAAGTGTGAATTCAACCCAAAAGGTGGAGAAGCTAGAGCATCTTTTGAAAAGGTGGTATACTCAAACCTCAGACTCACTACTGCCAGCCTCCAGTCTCCCCTTCCTCTGGCTGTGATGTAGCTGTTTCCTCAAACAGATTGCAGTAGAATGTGGAGGTTGAGAGGGGGTCAGAGGACACTCATAGGTTGAAGAGAGATTATGGGGATTTTGGGTGGGGGGAAGTTCCCTTCAAACTGAATAAGTGTGTATATGTGTGTGTGATGTATATGTGGAAGAGATAGATGGATGAACCGTGGTTTGTTTCCAGATGGACAGGTGAATAATTGGAGCTTTTGCACACAAGACAAAATGGAAGTAATTATGATCATAAAGATGCACTCTTTCCCAGTTCACATTAAGCCATACTGGTTAGTATATGATACTTCTTAGGGATATTCCCATCAACTAAAGAATCTTGAAGGAGAAGATGATGATATTAAAAGAGTTAGAGGTGGTTCTAGCCTGGCTATCGTTTGCACCATTTGCTCCAAAAAATTTACCTCCAAGGCATTGTGTGTGATCAATTTTTTCTTCAGTGGGAACCCACATACATGCCTGCCAGCTTCTTACTGGTCAAGGTATCTCGTATTCCTCCTCTTTTCTTGCTCATCTTGCACTAAGGCTCTGAGAAGCTCCAAAAATGTGTGAAATGTTGTGCTTTCTGAGCCGCTTTAAAAGTGGCACAAAGCCTGGGACATCTCCCTCTATAGTCCTGCAGCAATTCTTCAACCTTGGGAGAAGGTTGGGGGATTTTCTAACACCATGCCCAGTTTTTGAATTGCTGAAATGAGAAATCTCACTGTTTTCTAACAGGGATTTTTTTTTTTTGAAAATAAAAACTCTATCCTTTCTTTTGTTCTTTGGTCGTATCTGCCTACAGGCCTGTCCCAACTAGCCCAGCTAAATCAGTGTGCTTTATATAAGTGTTGACTCATCATTCAGTTTGTTGATTCAGTTACTCTATTCAAGTTGAGACTACTAATATGATTCAAGTCTTAGCCTTTAACGGCTAGCTAGCGAGGAAAAGAGATGGCTCACCCCCCCCCCCTTTAAATAGCAATTCATTTAAGTCAACCAGTTAAGAAGTAGGCCAAGTGGATGTTCTTTTGCTGGAGCACCCTACAGCAAGATGCTAATTGTCCATATTTGATGAGGAAAAAGAACCTAAAGGGAACCAGTTGTCTGTGGTCCTGCTAATAGCAAATAGGATATTGGCAAGAAAAGTAACCCTTGGCTGAAAATAAAACCCAAAGCAATGCGCCACATGTGCAAATTTGGATTTAAGCAGAAGCATTTAATTTAATGGTTCTGCATTTTTTGCAAGCTAGAAAAATCTTCATACTGAGAGACTGAGGATTGGCGGAACAATTATATTTATTTCTGGGAATCTGCCTGAAGGCAGAAGCTTGGAGCTAAACAAGGAAGCTGTGATTTCTGAGCACTGTTTAGTGAACCACAAATGTTGTGTGTGAATAACTAGTTCTAAGATTTTAAACTTAAAACAGCATGACACGGGCACAGAGCTTCTGCAGCAGTCAGGTCAGTTCATCCCAAGATAATTTCATTCATATGACCAGATCAAGGACACTACCACCATTACCAGCATCATTTTAAAAATGTTATTACAGTTATTTTGTTTATTTAAGGTGTCATGCTTCAGACCTTACTGAAGATTGCATGATAAAGTGTTGATAAGGATAAGGACACTGTAATTTTGGATAGACAACATCACCAAAAAGAGGGCTTACAGTAACTAAATGATAGTACAAACTATCGGTTACTTAAAAAAGACCCTAACTGTTCCATCATATTTATAATCAAAACAATCATCCAGGAAGCTCTGTCATTAGGCTTCGTCGATTTCTCTAGTACTACTACTACTAGTTCTTCTTCTCCTTCTCCCTCCTCTTCTCCTTCTTCTTTTAATATAAGAAGCATCCTTGCTTTCCTGTATTTTATGTTCTTCCTAAAATACACAAACTTGGTTTCCCACCTCCTGGAAGACACATAGTTGTCTTTTGGAATCTAACTAGAATTTAGACTTTTCAAAAGTTTCTTTCATATCTTCTTCCAAATCATATATTAAGAATACCAGTCATTTCATTTAGTTTATAGAATGGATTCATTTGGATAAATCTGATTGTTGGTTACTTTGGATGTTTATTGCCTCTACACTTCTATATCTCATTTTTGAAGCTAGAGTAGTGATTTTGAAGCTAAAATAGTGACTGAAAAGTTTTTGTCTTCACTGTCTAATATGGTTGCTCCCACATGTTTCCTACTGGATCTGCTTGATATTATTATAGAGATGAGTTATTTCAGGTTTGAGACCACATCTTTCTTTCTGGTTTAAAGGGGTTGTTATGGGTAGCTGCTCCTAGCACAGCTAATCAATACATGACCAATCCGGAGACAAGTGATATTGTCAATCCATGTCAACATTTCTGATGTCAATCCATATCAACATTTTTTCAAATTCTTTGATGACACATTATTTTTAATCGGGTTTGTTGTTGTTGTTTGCCTTCAAGTCGGTTCCAACTGAAAATGAGCCTAAGGTGACCCTATCCCAGGGTTTCTGGGTATCTTTGGTGAATCAATTTTTTTTGAGTACATGAATTACCTTAATGAACTTACTACATTTTCTTGCCATTTTCATCACAGAGTGATCGCTTTCTTAGATATTCCGGTTTGCATGCACAGTTGTTGTTGTTGTTGTTGTTGTTGTTGTTGTTGTTGTTGTGTGCCTTCAGGTCATTTCCAATTTATGGTGACCCTAAGTGAACCTATCACAGGCTTTTTTGGGGCTGAGAGTATGTGATACACCCATGGTCACCCGGTGTGTTTCCATGGCTGAGCGGGGAATCGAACCCTGGTCTCCAGTGCCGTAGTCCATTCACAAATACCATATTTATATCCATTATACTGGAAACCCTCTGACAGAAATTTGATTTTATGTTTTCTCAGCTGTCATTCTTACTGTTTGAAGAAGAACTTGCCTTATGGTCTTTTTTTTTTTTACATTTAAAAAGGAATTGTACAGCCCATAAGAATTATAGGCCAGAGGCTGATCATTTTCCATGACAACATCTGGACAGAGTTTTTTTAAACACATCATTTTGAATTCTAGGATCAATGCAGGTGGGAGAGACAGACATTTGTTATCAGAACCATCACCTAAACAATGTCCTGAGAGAATTGTTTGGTTACTTCCTTTTAAACATTTGGCTCATTGGCATGTTGTGCAGAATATTTCAGGATGCAATAAACTGCCCATAGTGGGTTCACACCGAAGTCAAAACCTATGTGTCAAATTATTATATACTGATTCTTTTTTTTCTCCATAGGTTTAGAACACCATTACAAGTGTGTTCCTTGCTCAGGTGGTGCACAAAGTTTAAAATATAGTATTTCGTAACTCCTGCTACGGAACAGAAAATCTGTTATGTCCATGTTCAATGATCTGTGATTCTACAAGACCACTAAAATGCTGTATAGATGAACATAAAAGCAAATGCCAAAATGAAAATCTACACGCCTCAATATTTTTCATAGTAACATTTATTTTTCCACAAACATATTCCTGAAACAATGAGGATTTTGGCATTGGAGCATATTGAATCCTGTCCCTTTCAACACAAATCCTTACAAGAAATGTTAATGCAAAAGAAGCCATTTGGATTCACACATTAAATTCATGTGCTCCTGTAAGTTTGTATGATAGACTAGATCTATCAGTTTATTTATAGCGTTTTCTGTAACTGTTAATATGCTATGGCATTAGAGATCTTCGTGGACTATTTACATACTTTTTTGTATTATATTACTTTGTGCTTACTGATGTTAACATGAATTCCAGCTCTATGATGGTTAAGAGAGTAGATATGGAGTCATTTTCTTTACATTTGCAGCTCCAAAGTTTTCTTGCAGCTATTCAAATAAGTTTGGCATTATAACTAGCAGATGCTTCGTATCTATGAATGCCACCATACTAGAGAGTGTTCTCACTGGGGAGAATTCATGTAGCCCAATATGTTCTTAAATTAATGCAGGCTTTATTTGGATCTTGTATTTGTTATAGGCTTGTTGGTAGCCAGTGATACTGGCACATGAAATATTGGAAAGTTCTTAGTGAAGAAGACCCCATCTGAAATGGCTATAGAGACCACAGAAATGGCCATCAGGATTTCCTTTACAAGAAGTCACCAACTGGTTGCCCATTGTTAGCAGTCTAGTTCATGTTTGCCAGTCATTGAAGCAAGTACTTTCACAGCAGCTATTCTATTTTACCTGTAGCTGAAGTTTATCCTTAGAAGGCTTAGATTTGATTCTGTATGTTTACATATTGTTATAAACATCAACCATTTTGTATTCATGTTTTTTTGTTACATTATTTTCTGTCATAGTTTCTAGTAGTTTGATTTTCCTGTTATATTTGGAATATGACTTCTGACATTGTTTCATGCATTTTTTTCTTATTGGTTATAAGTTGTGACACTGTTTAGTTCTGCGTATATTCTTAGTAATTTGCTATCCATATTGACTATAAACATAATCTTCATTTATTTTGCTGTTATATTCTTTAATATTCTTTCTCTCTGTTTTGTGATGGTCTTTTGTGGTTTATGTGTTCATGGTTGAGACCTGACCCTTCTGTATTTGCTTAGGTTTTATAATACAGCCTGATTTTATTCCACAAGTGGTAATTAGTATATATTTAGCTCTAGCTTGATCTTGATAGATGATTGCATCATAAAGCCCTGGACCTGGGAAGCAGAACAGTACCATAACTGAATCTGCATGAGAAGGCAAGATTATCCATTTTCCACCCCACACAAATCAAGCCAGGTAATTCAGTCTCAAGAGTGTGCATATATTTATGTCATATAAATCAAAACTGGAGAGTATGCGGTAGAACCCACAAAAAATGGGACATCTGTCTGAAGATGCTGAAGGATGATACTCAACTATTTAAAAGCTCAGTGCAAATTAAATTGGTCCTTTAGATATTTTACAGCCTTCTTCAGGGGGCTCTACAACAAATGTAAGGGACAATATATGTATACAAGGCATTAATATACTGATTCCAGTGGAGTTTACAGTGTGAGTTGAAACAGCAACAAACCATATAGTAAAAGCACAGTCAATAAAATAATTGACGTAGGTAAATGACAGATCTGAGCAGTAGAATGAAAAACTTTAGTCCTAGTGTTTCAAAAGCAGTGCTCTGTTCATATTTGCAAAGGCAGTCCTGTGCGGTGTGTAACGTCATTACTCTGCCATGATTTGGAAGGATGGTGCATATACTGTTTGTGCAGTGGGAACTACCATGATCCCATACTGATGGTGGATTAGCCACTGTAGTTATCTTCTGTACTTACTTATCCTGAAAGATGAGAAGAAATATGTGTAGTTCAGAAAATCCACGAAGCACAGATTATTATAATGACATTGCATGATCCTAGAAATAAAACCGTAAATATTACAACATCTCTTATTCAAAAGTTCAGATGTCCATTGAAAACCAATTTAAACAAGTAAAACTTGTAAACTGAGAGGGAGGAAGGGCTTTACCAAAGAAGGGCTTACTGGCCTAATCAATCTCAGTGGCAGCGACTCCAATGCTAATCTGAAATCACAGGCATGGTATGGGTGAATTTGACCTTTACATAACCTAATTCCATAACATTTAAATCTTTCTGGTTCAATAGTTGTTGTTGTGTGCTTAAAGTCAACTCCCACATTTGGTGACCCTTTCCATGTTTTTTGTAGACAAGATTTATTCACAGGAAGTTTTCATTGACTTCATCTAAGACTGATGAGTGTGACTTGCCCAAAGTCATCCAGTTTTCACAGTGAGTGGGTATTTAAACCCTGGCCTCCTAGAGTCCTGGTCCAGCATTCAAATAACTACCCCATACTGGCTTCTCTGGTTCAGTAGCACCACCTTAAGTAGGGGATCAGAAATGTCTTGGACCTATTTTCTTGAAGAGAAAAACTTCAAACCTTCTTTCACTTACCCTCTATGCTCCCAAGACTGTTTAGTCTTATCAGAGGCTGCTCATTAACATTTGTCAAGTCAGCTTGATCTCTAAAAAATCAGAAAGGCTCTTGTGCTTCCTTACTTTGCCACATGAATAAACCATCTTATGAGCAAGACTCTTCCTAGAACAGCTTACCTTGTTTATATTCAGAATAACCTGACGCAGAAACATCTAGATTTGCTTGTACAGAACTGTGCTGACCATCTCATCCCCATAAGTAACCAGGAAGAGGCATCTTGCTCCACCTGATGTTTCCAGGTACCCTTCAAAGGCAGTCCCATGTAGCAAGCACTAGAGCAGTCTAATCTGAGTGTTACTATGGCATTGCTGGGGATCCTGGGGCCTTCCAGATGTTGCTATATTGCATAGAGTTGCCATATGTCCTCCTTTTCTAGAACAGGTCCTCTTTTTTGAAGCCAAAATTTCCACCTTCCCTTTCCCAGACAGGTCATATTTTTCAGAGCTAAAATTCTGTCTGGGCAGATGTTTTCTAATATAGTCTGGACTGGAGGAAGCAGGTGATCAGGTAGTAGAGCTCTGACAAGGCAGAAGAGAGATGTGCCAGATTAAGGCAAAATAAGGGAAGCTGCAGAGTAGCCAACTTCTGCCCTGTGGCAGTTACTGAGTGACTCACCAGCTTGCAGCTGCATCAGAGTTTCCACTGCCATTGTTGCTACTGGAGCACCATCCTTCTGTATTCTGAGAGAAAGGGAGAAGGATGGTGGAAAGGAGAAAGGCATCCTGCCACTGTCACTGAGATGGTGACCAACTACAAGGCAAGTCTGTCTTGTCTGTTGAACTGACTTAACTGAGGACTGGTGGCTCCTCTTGCAAATGCCTGCAGCTTGTAGGATATTAAAAGTGAGAGATATCAGAGCAATTGGTGCTTTTAGGTAGTCAATGGTAACCCTACATTACAACCCCAATCATGGCCAGAGGCCATGCTGGCTTGATTTTTGTGAATTAGTCAAAAACATATGGCAGTCCAGAGATTACCCTGCTCTGTTTGTGTAGGAATGAGTTGACCTACCCTTTCCAGATACGTTCATGGCTGCACACCAGCTAAAGTTGGTAAGCAGCACATCGAACCTCTGCCTTTGCCTGTGTTCCAAGAGATAGCTCCAAGTCCAGCAAGAAATACAGTGAAATTTGCCCCTTTTTGGAAGAAGCACAGCCCTATCTGGCAATGGAGGCACACCAGTATCCAGATTGGGTGGCTTCCTCAGCTGCAGCACCTCAAGTCTTTGGGCCTTTCTGCACTACACAGTTATAGTGCTATTATTCCATTTTCAACATCCTGTGGAATCCTGGATTTGCAATTAAAGGAGGGGCCTTTAGAATTCTCAGCCAGAGAGCTCTTTGACCTCAGTAAACTGCAAACCCCAGAATTCCACAGGATGTTGAAAAGGGAATAATAGCACTATTACAGTGCTGTGCACTAAGGACTTTTCTCTTCCTGCCGTCCCCTTGAAATCCAAAAGTAGGTTTCAGAGGAAACTTTTGTTGTTTTGCCAGGAGAGAAAAACTTCAAGCCTCTTTTCACTTTCCCTCTGTTCTCCCAAGACTTACCAGGTTTACCAGAGGCTGCTGATTACCATTTGTCAAGTCAGCTTTATGTCTAAAATGTCAGAAGGGCTCTTGTGCTTCCTTACTTTGCTTCATGAACAAGCCACCTCAGGAACAGGACTTTTCGTAGAACAGCTCACCTTGTTTATATACAGAATATCCTCAAACAAAAACATCTAGATTTGGTTCCATTTGATTCTGAATCCTTTATTCAGATGACAAAATAATTGATACAGAAAGACACCATATTGAAAGACATCTCTTTCTTGAGGAGGCATGTTCTCAGTTACCAGGTTGCAGGGTCATCTGGAAGGCAGAGGTGCAAAATTTAGCTACGTTTCAGCAGAGGCTGTACGGATTTCTATTGATGAAATCAGTTAGTGACACACAGGGAGAGAACACTGTATACAAATAAATCACTCTCGACACATCCCTTGGGCAGCTGGGTTTCTCAGGCTCTGCAGTGAACTGGGACATACTATTATTACTTCCCATGTGATTATGTGTGTGCATATGCTGTCACTTTCCATTGTGGGAATGAGCAATTTGAACTCGATTGTTTTCTTTTGTAAGTACCCTCCCCTTGGCCTTTCTTCCAAAGTGAAATGTTGTACTTGCGTGATTTCAAAGCTTATTGAATTTGAACAGCAAATGAAAGCAATTTTCTCCTTTCCCCTCACCTGTCTCCAGTGCTGGAATTAAAGAGGGAAAAAACAGGGGGGCAAGAATATACAATGTGATTGGCCATGTTTATTGGACATTCAGACAGAAATATGGCCAAAAGAGGCATAGATGGAGCTTTGGCTGTCTAATCTAGTTAGCATCTAAATTTCAAGCCAGATCATACTGTTTCTCAATATGAGGAACTGCTGCCAAAATATTGTGTGTGTGTGTGTGTGTTTATGTTTAAAACATATCTGACTACTGATCAATACCACCTCCCTGGTTACATGATGACCAAAATATTTTTACTGAAGATTTCTATATATACACAGAAACACATCCACTCACTTGGAGCCTCAGGCAGTCCAAGGTACAATAATAGATGAAAACACCAGTTTGGAAATGAATTGCAGGTCTACATTTGATTAATGGTTTGGTTCCAGATGGTTAGTTGCATGTAATTCTCACTGAAAACAGTATGGCAGTTTAGTTGTGATTTAGTTCCCCTTGAAATAAATGGCACTTAAATTCAACAAATATGTGGTGTAGGCCTATAAATGTTTACTGTTAAATAAGCCCTCACTTGTAGAGAATTCGTAGAGACTTGGTCCCAGACAAGTGTGCATAGAATAGTAACCTTGGTCTGGATCCAATCCAGTGGAACTGTTGTCCTAATTCCAATCTTTATTCCCAACTAATATAGACCCACTGAATCAATGGGAATTTGGTAAGTCAACAATTATGTGAGTTTCAATGATTCAGTAAGCCTATTCTATTTCAGATTGACAATTGGATTTAGGCTTCTGACTACATAATGTATTATTTTTTACAGTGCATAAAAGAAGTGACAATAATGATGTAGGTAACTGTAATTCCATTGTATGTTCTCTTCTGGGGGGTATCTGTTTTGAGGAGTCATATTTTTCAAGTACTACAAGACCACTGATGTTGCAGAAAACAGAATATTTCATCTTTACTGCTTGACTTCCAGCACTAAATAAACGAGTAATAATAAAAGGAACAATGTAGTGCTAGTACTAGTAAGAAAATGTCAGATTCCATTATACCATGACAAAGAGGGTTCATTTTTCTTGTGAATTTGATCTTTTTTTTCTGGTTGAAGCAAATAAAACTTTTTAGTGAACTTTCCATAGAAGGTACAAAGCTGTTGTTGGTGTGTCTTCACATGTGTGTGTGTGCCTTTAGGTTGCCTGTCAACTTATGGCAACCCCACGAATTTCATAGGGTTTTCTTAGGCAAGGAATACTCAGAGGTTTTGCCAGTTCCTTTCTCTGAAATATAGTCTACAACACCTGCTATTCTATACATAAGTATTAATTATGACTGTCATTAGGACTCAGAAAGCCATTGGCCTCAAATGTGGGAAATTTATTTAGACAAGATGCATGTCATTTCTGCATCTTTTCAAAGTGATTTGTGTTAAACCTGTACATTTTCATGTACTTGTAACATGTTCTTTTGCATTGCCTTATGCTGAGTGAAGCATGGTCCTGATTTTGCTGCAAGGCCAGAAGAAAGAGCATTACTGAAGAAAATAATAATTAACTTTTCCACAGATTGCCCTGTCATTTGTACTGGGATCCATCTGCTGAAAGTTCAGTCCTTATAGATTTTGGGAATACTTTTGAAAAACTTGGTTAATAGCCTAGGATGGTGGACACAATTTCTCCTAAGCATCCCCCCTCACAGAATGGAGCCAAACCACCCCCTTGTTTTTCCAGAGGATTTGGCATTGATGAAGCAAGTGAGACAGAGAATAGAGGGATATTAGCTGAAGACTTGAAGCAAGTCTGAGCAAACATGGGTTAGAGCCTATTTGAAGGCCTACTTTGTGCCAGTCCAGGCAGTGAATAAATTATTTATGGCTGCCACCATTGCATCTGCAAGGAGCTATCCAGCAGGTCTGTTTCGAGTAGTCAGAGGTCTATTACACAATGGTCCTCAAGTAGAAAATGCAGACCACTTGACAACCTGCTTTGAAGAATTTTCACAGGACCTTGCAGATAAGGTCACTCAGATCTGCTCCAACTTGGATGCTGTCCAACTTGGATGTAACTTGGGCTCCTGCTTGTTCAGTGTTAATGGATACTATTGAATTTATGCAGCCTTACAGTGTGGACAGGATCCTTGAGGAGGTGAGATCTATGACATGTATGCTAGACCTTTGCCCTTCGTGGTTTATCAAACAGGCTAGAGGGGGACTGACTGATTGTGTGAGGAAAGTAGTCAGTGCCTCCTTAAAAACAAGGCAATATTCCAGCCTGCCTAAAAGAGGCAGTTGTGAGGGCCTTGTTGAAAAAGCTATCCTTGAATCTCTCTATAATGGGTAACTATCATCTAATGTCCAACTTACTGTTTCTGAGCAAGGTGTTGGAGTGTTGGTGGCCTCTCAGTTCTAGGGGTTTCTGGATGAAGCAGATTATTTAGATACATTTCAGTCTGGTGTCAGGCCTGGCTATGGGACTGAGACAGCTTTGGTTGTCTTGATGGATGATTTACACATGGAACTATACAGGGAAATGTGCCCCTGTTGTTTCTGCTGGACCTCTCACGGGCTTTCAATGCCATCAACCATGGTATCCTTATAGAGACTGGAGGCAGTATTTGACAGGTCCTCCTCCTCCTAATAGGCTAATTAGGATTGTCATCTTGTCATAACTATTGGTTTGTGTACCTTTAGACATGCAAAGTTTTTTTCTGTAACTTTTTTTTTTCAATAGCATCACATGTTATCACTTGTATCTTACTCAATGTCTACTGTATTCTAAGGAGAGATGGAGACTTGCGGTGGTACTGAATTTGACTGCATAGCTTTTAAAAGGGTAGTTACTTTTTCATACTCTTGTTCTGAACATTGCATTAATCGATTTTGAATTTGAGCTTGATAAGGTGTATCTATATTATTGGCTATCTCTCAGCTCAGTTAGAGAGACATGCACTTAGCTTATTAGTCCTTGAAGTTTTGAGGGAGTGATGCATCAGGTATATGCACTGTGTACAGAGCATGAACATATGAAACTGGACTCTTGGAAACAGTGCAATATGTTCATTGAATACTGGAAATACCTTGAAGAGCTGCAGTTTAATGGGCATGAGCAGGCCCTTCAGTGCAGATCACCTTTTTTCACAAATCATAAGAGCTGCGACCAGTTGATCCTCTAGTGACCAGTCTTCTGCAGATGAGCCTTTCTGTATTTAGCTAGGCAGGTCCTCAGAGGCCATATATGAAATTTGCCATACCCAAAGCTTTACCAAATAGGGAAAACCTGTCAGAGTTTACACTTTGCTGTGTAAATAGATTTTGAAAGTCTAGAGTCACCTCCACACCATGGGCCTTTCACTTTACACAACAAAGTACAATATTCCACTTTAACTGCCATCGCAACATCCTATGGGGTTTGTAGGTTGGTGAGGCACTAGAGCTCTCTGGCTGAGAGTTCTAAATAGGCTGTCCTTAAACTCCAGATTGCTGGATTCCACAAGGTGGAACCATGATTGTGAAAGTGAAATCATAGCACTATAATTGTGTAGTTTGTGTGGGCTCCAAGTTGACATGTAACAAGGTAGAATCACAAAATCATAGAATTACAGAGCTGAATGAGACCATAAGGGCCATCCTGTCCAACCCCATTCTGTCATGCATGAATACATAAAGCAGTTCTGACAGATGTCAATCCAGTTTCTGTTTAAAAACCTTCAAGGAAGGAGACTCCACCACACTCTGAGGAAGCATATTTCTCTGTTGAACTGCTCTTAATGTCTAGGTGGAATCCCTTTTCCTGCAGCTTGAATCCATAGCTCTGTGTTTTGGTCTCTGGAGCAGCAGAAAACAAGCTTGCTTGATCTTCCATATGACATTCCTTCAAATATTTAAACATGATGATCATGTCATTTCTTAACCTATTTAACCTACTTTTCTTCAGGGTAAACATACCAAGCTCTCTAAGCCATTGCACATAGGGCACAGTTTCTAGGCCTTTTACAATTTTGGTCACCCTTGTCTGGACATGTACCAATAATGTAAAATCTTATAAGTTATGAAGCCACATTTTTTCCTTAAAAAAAATTGGAATTTTTTTTAAAAAGTGCAGTATTACCCCATTTAAAGACTGAAAGTCTTTTTGTTGTTTTAGGAACATAAAATGTACTACTTGGATATTTCATGAACAGACTTTTTGAAAATGTGTTTTTTTAATTTCAAATGGAGCTACAAAAACCCAAACTGTGAGGAATCCCTGAATGATAAGGAATCTCTTTGCTTTTGCCAGTTTATGAGGAGCAATACCCCCAAACATAAAAATAAATACAAGAAACCATCAACATTAGTAAAATGAAAACAGTTATTTTGTCTCCTATAGTCCTCCATATGTCAAGTAGACATAAAAGCCCTCGTTCTCATTAAAAAAAAATGCAAAAGACTGAGAACAAGAAACCAAGACTAGAAATTGCAATGGTGTGAGACATATGGCACATAGTGTTGCATAAAAATTTACTTGCTTCACAGCTTTTAGAAATAATGTGTGTGTATGTGCATGAGGAAGCAAATATTACCTTTTACCAATATTATCTATTACCTTAAATGTTCACTCTAAAAAATAATATTGAAGTCATTTTTCCTGGGATAAAAAAAAAGGTTTCATAAAAAATGAGAAAAATAGTGCCCTCCTCTCAAATTTTTCACTTTTTATCCCGAGCATTTATATGTCTAGGTGGCAGTCTAGGACTTTGTGGAGGGATTCTTTAATAAGTTATAAAAATGTCTGGTTACTCTAACCCAAGAAATTTCATACCCCTCTCCTTTTTTTGTGGGTTAAAAATGAACAATACGGCTTTGGAGCCACTCTAGGTATTGATGAGCACTCGTCTTCTCATCTGTAACTCTTGTTTATGCAGTTTTTGTCACAAGACAACTACAATTCTGTTTATCCTTGAAAAAGTTATGGAGTTGGCTGCTGCTTGATAGAACCATTTGTGTCACCAGATGTCCCCATGGCCTCTCAGAAGAGACTGTCATCTAAACTGTTCAGCTGGCTCTTTTGTTTCGCCAATCATTCCCCCACCCTTTAAACCAGCCTTAGCGATAGATGTTTTCCATGAGCAGTTAAAAATGGCATTTATTTTTCTCTGCCAGAGCATGAAGTCTTCTGGATTCTTTTTTCTCTGAATTGCAGTAGTAGAGCTTGAGTGGGTATAGTCTAACCATTTAACACACCATATTTTCATATAAAATGCAACACACACTCTCTAAGTTGTATATCCTACAACAGATGTTATTCTTTAATATTGTTTAAGTTGGCTAGGGCTGCTGGGACTTGCAGGAATCCTGGAGAACCACATGATCTTCCCCTAATGCTTCCCCTACTTTCACAATAGCAATAAGGGACAGTCAGAATTGCAGGGTTGACTGTCAGGTAGCAGCTTAATAAGATAGCTTAATTAGCAGCTTAATAAACAAGTTTGTGTTCTTCAGAATCACAGTATGAAAGTCATGATTTTGGTTAACTTAGTTATGTCTTTCTCTGCAAAATTAAACAATTTCCCACATTTATAAATGTTATGACTCACACATTTCCATCTTTATGAGGGACCCACACCCCAGGATAGTGCATTTTTTTGGTGTCTTTTTCAGTCTATAAGGAAAAGCTTTCCAGTCCTGAAATGGGGGCATCCCTTATAGTAAATGATACCTACCAGTCCTATAAGGGACAAGCATTTTGTACTTCAAATAAGGGACATCCTTATAACAAGAGACACTTGGAATCCTTCTTTCCCTCTTGTTTGTCACAGAGGGGAATGTATCAAAAACTGACTCTTAAACTATACCTTTATATCAAACTGTTTTGGGGATTGTTCTTTAAAACTTATTTATTTTTAAAAAGGATTTATAGCCCATCCTTCAGCCAAAAAAGACTCCTACAACAGCTTGCAAATTGTTGATTTGACAGTTCCTTGCACTCAGCCTTAGAATCTAATGAGACATGACACAAAAGGAAAAAAGGATGGCAGTGGGAGAAGGGATTAAGTCCAGCAGCTGCTGGCTGCTCTTCTCTCCCTCAGAGGTTACAGCAGTGGCAGTTCGAAAGCAGTGATGCATTTAAGTCTTTTACTCCAAGTCTCAAGTCAAGTCTCAGGTCTCTATCTTCAAATCTCAAGTCGAGTCTCAAGTCCTCACAAGGTCCTTTGAAGTCAAATCTTGAATCAAGTCTCAAGTCTGGGAGTCAACATTATACCTCAACCTGTATTCCAGAATTTCTGGACAGAGTCAAATGAAGTCAGTTTTAACAATTTAAGTAGAGTCAACCTTCCACTTTTGTGATTTTGCCATCTGCAACTTTGAAAGTGGGGAATAGGATCCTTCTTACTTCCCATTTGCAAAGCTTGCCTTCTGCTCTTAGGAAAAGTTTTAGAAAGCTCCTCCTATATGAAGCAGGGACAGGCTGCTGAGCAGACCTCAACCACACCTCAAGTCCATTTGCTGTTCCCTCTGAGAAATGTGTCCACAGTTTGGGCTTGAGACAGATTGTCATGTGACCAGTAAATTGTAAGGTTTCTGGAGGAATGTGTTATGTTGCTGAACCAAGGGCAGCAAGTCAGTCACTAAAAATATGCAAGTCTCAAGTCGAGTTGAGTCAGTGTGTAATTTTTACCAAGTCAAGTCCGAGTCAAGTCACTGAAGTGACTTAAGTCTGACTTGAGTCCAAGTCAATTGACTCAAGTCTACATCACAGCTGGAAAGGAGAGAGGGCTTCTTACCCGCTGATGGGACTTGAACATGCTGCTGCTGCACCTAACTGCTACTCTCTCCCTCAGAGGCCAGAGCAATGGCAGTTGGAATGGGGTTGACTACATAATACAATAGATAGCATATAGTGTTGGAATCAGTTTGATGTTGGTCCATCCAGTGCTGTTGACAATGACCGGCAGAAAGTCTCTGGGTTTTCAAGCAGGATTTTTTTTTTTTTTTTGCTTGCCTTGAAAATGCCATTTTTATTTCATTCAAGTTGTGCCATCCCCCAAATTTTCAAAATGTAGTCTTGTCCCTTAAAAAAAGGCAAATCACTGATATAGCAGTTATGCCTTATCCCTCCTCCACAGCTGGTGTCTCTGCCTGTGTGATTGTCTGTGATAGCAAATAGGCATCTAGTTTTACTTCACAACAAGCAACAGAGGAAGATGAGTGAAGGGACTTGTAGAGTTGCAGAGGGAGATGATAATAGCTGTGTTGTCCACCCAGGTCTTTCAAGCATTTAAAAACTTTTGTTATATTTATTATTATTTGCTGACAAGTTGACTTCAGCTTATGATGACTATGAACAAGAGACCTCCATTGAATCAATCAACCGGTAATAGAGTCTTTGGCCATTTCCACACTACACGGTTACAATGCTATTATTCCACTTTCAACATCCTGTGGAATTCTGGCTTTTGTAGAGCTCTCTGGCTGAGAGTTCTAAATATCCCTCCCCAAACTGCAAGCCCCAGGATTCCATAGGGTGTTGAAAGTGGAATAATAGCAGTATAACAGTGTAGTGGGGAAATGGCCTTACTTCAGTGTCCAGCTTTCATGACCATACATAAAAATTGTGTCCTTTCCTTCAGATTAATAATTAATTAAGCAGCATTATAAAAATGAGAGGGTTGCTTACAGAATTGATGGTTGATGTAATGTTTGTGTCAATAGGCCCTGTTTTTAACATCTGCATGAGCTGAGAGAATTGCTAGATACATGAATTATACATCAATAAAAGTATTCAGCAGGACTGCAACCCTGTAAAGACAAGGCGCCCCAGACGTAACTTCATGTGACCTTTCGAGACAGAAATACTGAAGCCTATTCCAGGCAAGCTGCAAGTCAAGTGAAAACCTGTCAGGAAATCTGTCCTCTTGAAGTGATTTGAACAGGAACCTCCTGTGACATAGCATTCACAGGAAAATGACACAGCCTTCAACTATTCACACTTCCAGAATGGGATATAATTGGTTCTTATAATTCTCAGTTCAGGCTAAAGGCCCTTCTCTTGCCAAGGCAGATATTTGAGCTATGCATCACCATTTTTATAAATTAACAAAGAGGAAAGCTGTCATCGCACTTAATTGAAATGAATTCTATTAACATAATTAAACCAACAGCACTTGGTGTAAGAATAAAACACTATAAAAGTCAATTTTAAGGCTAATTTAACCTATTAGACATATGGCTGTCCCTGTCAGTTTTTATTTTCAGGTTACCAAACACTATATACACTCACAGAGAGAGGAAATTGTTGTTCAGTCATGTAAGAATACGGGAATGTGATAAGGCATTATTTTTGATGTGTTTGATGTCAAAATGTTGAGTAGACATAGTACACAATTATTGTTATTGTTATTGTTATTATTATGTGTCTTCAACATTTCATAGAGGAAAACTGGGACACGTGTTGCCAGGCAACATCAGACTGTGGTCAAGATACAAAAAATTATTAATGAGGAAGAATGCACAACTACAACTATAAGTTGTACATGTTCAACTTGTAGTGACCCTATCATAAGGTGTTCTTGGCATGATTTATTCAGAGGAGGCTTCTTCTTAGGCTGAGAAAGTGTGACTTGTCCAGAATCACCCAGTTGGTTTCTGTGGCTGAGTAGCAATTCAGACCCCTGTCTCTTGGACTCCTAGAGTCCAAACCCCCAAACCATGTTGGCTCCTGTACAACATTGAACTTTACATTTTCAATACGCCATACCTTCCAAACTCTCCCAATTTTGCTGGTACAGTTGCAACTAAGGCCATGTCTGCACCACACTGTTACAATGCTATTCTTCCAGTTTCAACTTCCTGTGGAATTTTGGGGTTTGTAGTTTACTGAGGCCCAAGAACTCTCTGGCTGGGAATACTAAAGGCCCCTCCCTAAACTGCAAACCCCAGGATTCCATAGGGTGGAGAAAGTGGAATAATAGCACTATTACAATGTAGTGCGGAAATGGCCTAATCTTCTGCAGTCCCATTTTTAAAGTTGCTTTTAAAACATCCTGGTTTCTTTCTCCATCTCCCGCTTTGCCTCTTTTTCCTCAGCTTACCTCAGTTGCAGCAGACTGAGCTCAAAGTGCAAAAGTAGTTTACACTTAATTAACTCAGCATGGGGCGGGGATGAGGAAAGGAGGGACAGAATGTTGCTCATCCTAGTAGGCTGGGGCAAAAACAAACTGCTGCATTCTCTCCTAGCTTGTGTGTTCTTCCTCCTTATTTTTCCTATCTTGACCACAATCTGATGTTGCTAGGCAACAAGTGTCCTAGTTTTCCTCTGTGAAATATTGGAGGGTATGGAATTCTGAAAATTAGGCTTACAAAAACTGACCTTCAAAGCTGAGCTTGGCTTACTATGCGTGACATTAAGACATTCTAGATACCTGATAGACCCCTGGTTTGCACCCATAGGCCCTTTCCACATGTGTGTGTGGGGGAAACGGGCGAAAACGCCCAAAAACGGAGCTTACCGGCAGCTGGGTAAGTCTGTTGCGACGCGGAGCAGCGCCAGCTTGCTGCTTCGCAGTCCTCCGGCTTCCCAAATGGCAGCTTCCAGTTGGTGGAGGCTCTCCACCAACCGGAGAAGCTCACCAACTGGAAGCCCTCCCCCGGCAGATCTGCAGGCACACATTTGCGCGCGCCTGCAAATCCACGTCGGAGCCGGGCGACGGAGCGGCATGGGGCTGCACGCTCCGTGCTTTTTAAAAATCTCGAAAAAGAGGTTTTTAAAAAACACGCAGCGCGGCTAGTTCCGGCCGCTCCTGAGTGGATTCTGGTATGGAACTACAAAAAGTAGTCCATGCCAGTCCACTCTACGGTGTAGAAGACCTCCGTGAGAGGTCGCTCTGCACCATTACAGAAGCCCGGTGTGGAAATAGCCATAGGCAGGAAGCAACCAATCCGTATAATCCCTCTCGCCAAACTTGGCTCGGTTTGAGTGGGCTATGTTCAGTTTGTGAGCAATATTATGCATAACTTGTAAACTAGTTTAATAGTTTTTCAGTCTGTCATAAACAAAGTACATTGCAAAACATCTCAGCAAACAAATATTTCTTTGTTCTGTACATTCAGCACATTCTGTACTACCATTTTTAGTTTTTCTAAAAACCTTACTTAGTGATAGCTGGCTAAATAGGAGGCTGTTTGAGAAAGTGACTACCAGTTTAGAAGTGGATAGTCATTCTTCTGGAAAGGAACATGTTTGCAGTTTTTTTCTCCTCAGCATTTTACATTCTGTGTGCTTCGAACATGAAGAAAGTCCATTAATACTTTAAGAAGCACATGGAAAAGCACCTTAGTGTCAATAAATGAAGGAGAGAAAAACATTTCAAGCAACATCTACAGTTTTCAGCTACAGATTTAGGAAAAAAAATAACTAAACCTGTGGTTTGATGATGTCTTTTCCTCCTAATACGGGACTATATTTCCTCTATTATAAATTAAGAAAAAATATATCTAATTTAGATTTGATTTATAAAATACTGAAGGTGTAGTAACCATTTAGCTTTTTTCCTTCTTTTTCTTAAGCCGTGCATATTTTTAGTTGCGCATATCAAACTAGAATGATTTATTCATTGTAATTGTAGAAATCATAAGTTAGATAAGAATATTGAAGAGAGAAGATCCATGTCATAAATAATATAACAGTAAGGATTAAGTTCTTCTGCTCTGGACTTTACAAGAGATCTCCCACCACCCCAATGCTACTAAATTTATTGATGTAATTTGCCAAAATAGTATATTAAAGCATTTTTGTTTCAGAAGAAGGCAGACAGTTAAGAATGTACCAGGTTTTAAAATCAAATGAGATTGTCCCTCATGTTTTTGCTTTTATCCTGCAAAATGTTGATGGCAGAGAGAGGCCAGTTTGATCTGCAGACCTTGTGTTGCCTGTCTCTGAGAGAAAGGGTGTCTTTATCACCTATGATTGCATTTGTGTGCTCAAGGTGATGGACACTGCCAGTAACATACGCAGACTCAGAAGTGGGAGAAATAAGGCCACAGCTTTATTGGCTACAGTTGCCATGAGTCTGGCAACTAACCCATCTGTTTATTGATGGGCCTTCTGGCCACTGCTGGAACTGCTGGGACAAAAGGAGAGGCATTCCCCAAGGGGTTGTCCTGGTGGCCTCACCTGCTGCCAGAGAGTACAGGAGAATTGTGGTCCTCCAGCACTGTGCATGACCACCACCTCTGCACACCCCTGAGCACCCTCATGGGAAGGGGCTCCCAACCCATGATAATGTCTGGAATATCAGGAACTAAAATCCCAGTCATTCCTGGAATGGCAGGAACTTAAATCCAGGATCCATGCTATTGCAACCAAAAAGTTGCGACAAGTAACAGCACGTACTTGGAGTCCCCTTACAGGATACTTTCCTGTGCCCATGCAAGGGCAGCCCACCTGTGACTACACTGCATCAGCACCCCGTTCTGTGCAATCCACTGCCGTCATGAAGGAAAGGTTGATTGTTCATAGCCAGGGAGGGTGCGTGGGAGACGGTCAAAGAAAGACTTGCTGGGAGTCAGGAGCCCAGGGTAATCTATGGCCCTTTTCACATGTTGGGAGGGAAACGGGCAAAAACGCCCAAAAACGGAGCTTACCTCCAGCCGGGTAAGTCCGTCGCCGCGTGGAGCAGCGCGAGCTCGCTGCTCCACACTCCTCCGGCATCGCAGATGGCAGCTTCCGGTTGGTGGAGGCTGTCCACCAACCGGAGAAGCTCGCCAGCCGGAAGCCAGCCCCCGGCAGATCTGCAGGCACGCACTTGCGCACACCTGCAGATTCACTTTGGAGCCGGGCGACGGAGCGGCACGGGGCTGCGCGTTCCGTGCTTTTTAAAAACCTCGAAAAAGAGGTTTTTAAAAAACACGCAGCCCGGCTAGTTCCGGCCGCTCCTGAATGGATTCTGGTGTGAAACTACTAAAAGTAGTCCACGCCAGTCCACTCTACGGTGTAGACGACCTCCGTGGGAGGTCACTCTATACCGTCCCCCCCCCCATGTGAAAAGGGCCTATATCCTGGCACTCAACTTGAGTGAAAACCTCCTCCCACTAGCCAATGAGTTCTAACAACTATACCTTGTAAAAAATACAGGGCTGGTAATTTGGGGGGGGGGGGGAATGACCAGCAGGCACAGTTAGACAGCAGTACTTCAGAGACTGTTCGTGCCAAGCTTCAGAGAAAAAATTGGCCTTAGCTCATATTGGAGGCAAGGTTTCCAAATCTTATTCAGCTCTGAAATTTGCCACATTCCATTATCCTGCAGTTTGTGTCACACTTTGGATGCTTTCAGCTTGTTTTTCTTTGTAAGGAACAGAGTGAGCACAAGCATCTTAAGAACCTTCTTAAGATCTGGTCTGGAAAACTCTTCTAGGGACAGTGCGTATGTCACGTTGACTGATGTGATATTATACTGCAAAGTGATCAAGAAATAAGCAAGTTTGTTGAGGAAAGGAGACTTTGTAATTGGGAATTTCACCAAGGTCAACAGGGCATTAAGAGGAAAATCATGTGCATAAAATTGGTTCACTGATGAATGGTCTGATCATCTGCAGAATGCAATCAGAGACCTGCAATGAATAATTGTCAGGAGACAGAATGTGCCAGAGTCTATAGAAAAACCACAAGTGTCTACTCAGAAGTACTCCAAATGACTGAGCCAAATGACTGACCCAAGTGGTAGCTCTTGTTTGCTATTCCCCTGTTACAGTAGGATCTTTCTCCAACCATTGACTTTATTGCAGTATAGTTATGGAATGTTCATAAAGATATTTTTCTTTAAATATTATTCTTAATGTAACATAAAGAAGAAAAATACTGAGGAGATTGATTTTTTGTACAAATATAAACATATAACTAGGGATGTATATCATTAGATTTATCTGAACAAATTTATAATTTCCTTAGAAACTGATTTTCATATACTTGATTTTTTGTGTGTCCATGTCCAAATTTCCATATTATAGCTATATCATAAATCATGTAGAATCATTCTGAAAAAGGTAGAGAGCCATACCTGTTTTAGCTGTTAATACATTTGCAGTCACCTTGATATCAACTGTGTTTGTGTACCAAATAAATCTTCAGTACAAATCAATAAAATATTAAACAAATATTTTATGAAAATGAAAATGGCATATGAAATGAACTTAAGAGTAGCTGAGCAGCTGAATAAACCAAGGAATGTGGTTGCTCAATTCAGTTTTGAGCCATAAACTAAAGGAGACCGCTTTTAAATCTAGATTTAATGGAGAAAGTTAATGACAGAAGGAATCAATATACACAAATAAGCAATGATACACCTAGATGCATCAAAAGAGGAGCATTATATTTTTAAGGTAGCAACTTGAGGTTTGTAATATTTGATAGATATGGGCAGCACCACTGAAAATGCTAGTCTTGATGAAGCAGCAGCAATGTTTGGTATTTCATCTGACTCATAGATTCCACTTAATGTGTCTAATTGGTTTAGTTTTATGATACCCATGGTGAACTTGTCAGCACCTCAGTGTTGACAAATTGACATTTTTAGGTGCTATTAGAAGGTTTTGGCTGATTTTGGGACAAAAAGTGCCTGAAAATTGCCCCAAATTTTTAAAAATTGGATGGTGTGGGGGCTTTGACAGACTTCTGTCTGAAGTCAAAAGAAATTGACTAAACACTGGATTAGGAACTAGAGACTTCAGGGAAAAATGCCTTGTGGAGACATCTGGGTGTGTGATGAACCCGGGGGGGGGGGTGTAGCCAGCAGAGCCACCCTTGCAACAGAGGGGATTTAATTTGATTGGTTCTCTGACTAAAGAACCTAGGTTAGCCAGAGGGAGGGGCTAGGTGGATGAGTCAGCAGAACAGAAAAACAACAGAAACAGGGTCTAGAGAGGACGTTTCTTCAGTGAGAGAGAGAGAGAGAGAGACCGTGGGAGAAAAGTTAAAGGCTTGTTAACATAGGAAAGTATTTGCCTGTGAATGTCTGGATGTTCTTTTCTGTTTGACATATTGAGTTACTCAACACCTTGCCCTTGTAGTTCTTTTAATAAAGATTTTATTTCATTTTTTTAATAAGAGTAGCCTTACTACAGTGTTTCTTCAATTTAAGCTCATTTACACATACCACCACAAGTGACACATTCAAGTGACATTGGGATAAACCTAAAAACACTTTGCTCTATATCCACAAGGGTGTGGCATTAAGGAAAGCAGAAGTGTGCAGAGGGAGCCAGGGGGTGGTAATTATATAAAAGGGTGCTGCTTCTCCAGGGAGGAGAATAAAAGCATGTCTGGTCAGTCACAGCCCTGGCTGGCCCAGATCTCCACGTGACAGAGTGAAAGCAGTGAAGTGGAATGGCACTGAGAAAAGAGAGAACCAAGGAAAAAGGTAAAATTAGGTTATCACTGAAACTAGGACTGGATGGCAAAAGTGGGCTGTTCCAGAGGTGATGGCTTCATGGTTAGAAGGACCATGATTAAGAAGGATGAGAGCAGTTATCAGGGTCAAAAGGTAGAGTGGAATCAAATTTCACATATTAATTCAGAATAACCAACCAAGCGTTGGATATTATTGATTATTTAATATGCTGTTCTAAATTACAACTATTTCCATTTTACTGAGGCAAAAAAAGATGAATTCAGTGATATCTAGACTTAGTGAATGAAGGAACTTCAGGCTGTGTTTCTCAGGTCTGAGATATGTGAATTTGACCAGTCTGTCTTTTACAAGAGTACCCAGGTATGAAATTATTTATATCTAGATTAAGTATAGAATGTTAAGGCATTGTCCCAACAACAAGCCCTAGCTTCCAGAATTATCTCAGCTATAGAATCAAATCAAGGGTATTCATCATATCTCGACATTAACAACTTTCTTTAGCATTATTCAAAGAAGAGTTCATGCAAATTTCTTTTCTCTGATGCCTTCTAACACTGTATGTAGCAGCAAAGAGAAGTTTTTTTGTTTTTGATGAACTGTACAAGATAACATTGCAGAGAGGATGAAAACAATTTTGGGCTACAGTATGACTGGAAATGAGGTAGGCCAGCCTTATATGAGAGAGGGAGGGACAGCATGAGTAAGCCAAGACACAGTTAAAGAACCAAAGGAGAACCATGCCTCAAGCTGGCATTCAGAAGGAGCAGTTTATTAGGGTGAAGATGGCCCAACACATTCTGACAAGCACTTTTCCTTGGGCACAAATGATTTTTTTCCGAGGGCCTTTCTGCACACACTGTTATAGTGCTGTTATTCCACTGTCAACATCCTATGGAAGCCTGGGGTTTACAGTTTAGGGAGAGGCATTTAGGATTCTCAGCCAGAGAATTGGCTTTGGCCTCAGTAAACTGCAAACCTCAGAATTCCACAGGATGTTGAAAGTGGAATAATAACACTGTGACAATGCAGCGCAGAGAGACCCTTAGTATCAGCCATCAGTTAAAACACAGGATATTCTTTACAGGATCAGTGTTTGGGAAGGTTATGTTTTTGACTGTGATACCCAGAATCCCCCTGAGAACATAGCAGTCATGCTGGCTGGAGAGTCTGGGGAGCTGCAGTTCAAAGAGTAACCTTTCTAAGCTCTGTACAGTTGAATATGTGGTTGCTGATCTTGGAATAGACCCTGTTGGCACAGTGCTGTGGCTGCTCCATTGATTCTCACTATATAATGTGCAAACAAGACTGCAGTGCCCCCAAACTCCAAAACTTGAACAGCTAGTGATAGCTATGTGCTTTTAGTTTACAAAGTGGGGCAGATGCTGTCTGCATTTCCTCAAAGACTGGAAGTTAAGAACTTCTTTTTCTCCCATCAGGCTCCTTTTGCATATAATGTGGGGGAGAACCACATGCATAAATCTCTTTTGGCTCCAGTATAATTTTTCTTTCTGAGTAACACATGGCAGATGTGTTTCTAGTCATAAAAGATACACTGAGTTTTCCCTGTCAAACCGAGTCAGAAAGGTAAATTAATTTTTGACAGCCAGTTTTCAGCACTTTGGAATGCAGCTGGAAATAAATCCAGCCATTATTATTTCTTCACAAAGGGGATTCCTCCCATTCTCCAGTTCTCATTTTTGTGGCACACATAGGTGTAGAGCTGACTTGTAACAGAGCTTTCATTAGAAATTCAGCCAGAGGCTGACAGTAACTCCAAGCCAAAAAAATCAAATTGATGTTTCTAATTAAATGGATGCTTCAAAACTCTGAAGCAGCAATATTCCACTTAATCCAGGATGAAGTTTACACTGAAGATCAAAAATTTTACTTTTTGTAAGGTTTCTAATATTTCATTTTTACAGTAAGGATCAAATACAGTAGAACAATTATTGATAGCCATATGCTAACATATAGTACTTCATTATGATACCTCTGATCACAGATATTAGAAATGCAAAAGCACTAGATGCAAAGGGTACTGGTGGGCAGAAATGCACAAGAAAGGCCATCCGGTATTTTAAAAATGCTTACCAAAATTTTTAAAACTGGAAGATGGCCTTGCCCACTGTACTGGTTAATTTCCTTTAGCCAAATCCACGCTTTCCACCACATCTGAAAGCAAAATATTAAACAATAAGGAGTCTGTCATTTAGAATTGTTATACCAACCACCTGCAAGAGTACAGATGTGTACATGACAAGCCAAATCATTTTGACTCCCAACAGGGCTAGAAATGGAACATGCATATCCATGCACAATAAAAACAGATATATTCATTTTAATCTGGTGCATATGATAAAAACATGTAAGGAGTTGTGCTGCTGGATCAGATGAGAAGATCAGACAGATTGTTGAAGCAAATTTACATTAGTCCAGCATTCTGCTTCCATAGTATTCAGCTAGATACTTAAAGAAAGCCAACAAACTGCACACCAGTACGGTAACATTTACCCACTCTTGTTTTCCAATAACAAACAGTTCTACCGTTAGATTAATGTGGACAGTATCTTTATCTTCACATAGTGGGGCATTTGTTTTGTCTTTTGTCTAAACATTAATTTCTTTATCAAGATAGTGCTTGAACTCTGAGGTAAAGACTTGGGGGAAGAGATATAAGGAACAGCAATGCACTGTCTTTGAAATCAAGCTCATGAGCTTTAAACCAAAGGTCTTCCACACTTCAGTCCACTGTGCATATTTAAACAGCAGCCATTAAAGTTGCTTGTTTTGTTCCATGCAATTGCAGGTGCAATGCGGTTCATATGTTACTCTTTATCTGACTATGGAATTAGATATACAGTTGCTAAATGCAATAATTTCAATATACAACACTCAGAAATCTAATCTGAAATTGGGGAAAATGTGACTTCTTCAGTACATTGTACAGCCTCACAAGTTTCTGCATTTGGAGGGTAAGTTGATGATGTGTCTTTAATGAGTACAATATGGCTAGTACTGGGGTTGATTATAATATCATGCTCCAAAGGTTCTCTGCATGGCTGTGCATAATAAACAGCAGTACACTTTGCTCATATTTATCAACCAATTAAGCAACTGCTTAATTTCTCACAGCATTTGCATCTGGATAATTATACCCTGTACTCTAAACGTCTCATGAAAAGAAATATTTCTGACCTTAGTATCCTAGAGGAGAACTTTAACAACATAAAGCCAGTACTGCATTCCTTTTCTGCAGCTCCAACTCTCTTTAACTATCTTTGGATATATGACCATCCAGTGTACCTCTGCAGATGTGGAGACTGATAATTAAAGCTGCCACTTGAAATATCATAGTTTATCTCACTCATAAACTTTAGTCATTTGAGAAGAACTTTGTTAATTGTTAAAGTTTCTGATTGTTCTAAACTTAGTAGCTCAGTGTCCACTAGTAGTGGTCATTGTAATTAATGTATGCATTACGTATGTGTTAGCATCCCCCTGCAATGAAACCATCCATATATGTGTGTGTATGTGTGGGTGTGTTTGCAAAGGAGAGGAATGGGGACAAAGACAAGGAAAATCATAGATCATAACATCAAGATAGGAGGAGTAGCATTAGAGGATGTTTGAAAGTTCAGCCAAGAAGAATAAAGCCATGGAAAGTAAGGCCTATGAAGTTGATTCCTACCCCTGGGAATTCTTTAAAAAATATTCAGTACTATTTATTCATGCCAATCCTTCTATCAGTTTTATGCCCACAGTAGTCTTGTGAGATAAGTTAGGTTGAGAGTCAGTCATTACCTCATGTTCAGCTACTTCACAGCCAGGTGAAGATTTGGACTAGGCTTCCTCCATCTTACACTAACTATTACTTTATGCTGGTGATGTGGTCATGATAGGCCAAGACATTTTAGGGGTCTTGGTAGCATATCAGAGTAAGCAGTGTAGAGAACGGCACTTCACAGCAGCATCTGTTAGAGCAGATGCTTTCCAAATTGTGTGTCACGACACATAATTGTGTCAGCTGCAGTGTACGGGTGTGTTGCGCAAATGGAGGGGCTGCCTCTCCTGCTTGTGGGCCAAGCCCAGGTGAAGGAACTGCCTCTGCTGCTGCCACTGCCTCAAGCTGAGGAAGACTCCAGTGAGAGTGGCAGGCCAGGCTCGAATGGAGGGGCTGCCTCTCCTGCCACCACTGCAGCTGCCCCGGGCTGAACAAGACCCTGGTGAGGGCAGCAAGGGGCCACGCTTGGGTGGAGGGACTGCCTCCACTTACTGAACTATTGAGTTGTGAAATGATGCAGGTATTAATATTAAGTGTGGCACCAACATGAAAAGTTTGGAAAGCTCTGTGTTAGAGTAAGGTGTAGGGCTGAGAGGTCTTCAGATTTCAGGGCCAAATCTGAGGCCTTGAAATGTCACAGAAGGTAGATCCTGGTGATTTTACAAGGATTATATTATATGAGGAAGCTTCTTGTAATGTCAGTAAGCATCAATCATTGTTGCATAGAACATAGCACATGACATCCAAAAAACAAAGTCTTGAAAATGAAGAATACACACAGGTGTATGCACACATACCTTTCAAGGCAGCACTCTTACCTGAGATTCCTCCCCTTTACCTTGAGGACCAGAAAAGAGGGTGAAGGGTCTGAGATGAAGAGCAAAGCCCTGAGACCTGACACACCTACTAAGGTAACCACAAATTTGCCTTGGTCCCTCTTTTCCATTCAACCTCTTCTACAGTGGCCACTTGACTGTTGTAAGGTTTGGGGGCACAGAACCCTCACGAAAGTCAAAAAACCATGAATAATTTCCCCTCACCTGAGTGAGCGCTTCCCTTCCATTCCCTTCCAGGGCTCCCCCTCCCATTTGACAATGCATCCCCCCATTCTCCCCCTCCCATTCTCTTGTCTTTTTCCCAGCTGTGCTGCCTTCCTTCTCTGTACCCAGGCAAAAGGCAAGCAAATGGGAAGGGCAGTCCCACATGTAGAGAAGATGCATGCTGAATGCGTGCCTTTCCCCCATTCTCCCTCTTCTATTCTCTTGCCTTTTCTCTAGTGTGTGTGCCTTCCTTCTGGACTGATAAGAATCTTCACAGTTCAGTACTTATTCTGTGCAAAATTCGCACATGATTGCTCTGTGTTGAAAACAGCATTTTCTGCACAGGAAACAGCATTTTCTCCATGGGAAAATTATAATTCAACACAGAAATATTAATTTCTACACAGAAAATGCTGCTTTCTATGCAGAAAATGCTGTAGTTGTGGATTTTTTCTGCATAAAATTCTCACATGGTTGCTTTGTATGGAAAACAGCATTTTCTATGTAGGAATTAATATTTCTACATTTAAGTATTATTTTTTCACACAGAAAATACTGCATGGTTTTTGAAGACTATGTCACAGCTGAAAGACAATTGCTGAATTTACTCATTGCTACCATGGAGAAATAAATTAGTGAAAAACTACATCCCTACCATGCAACTATGGTAGGCTACCTGTTAAGGAATGCTTTCTGTGTTATCCTTTATTACCGCTTTCCTAAATAATAATCATCCTCACTGCTTACCACCAGTAAAATAAATACATGTTTTCTAGATATCTATTTCCTTTATGTGATATATACATCTGACCTGAGCCATCGTCTATAGTTCAGTTCACTATGTCAAATGACATGGAGGTTGTTTTCTGCCCTGTAATTTCTGTGACAGTTGTCTGTGCTCTGTAGTGATTTCTTTGCTGTCTGGAAAGAGTGCAAGTGGATACCTAAGAACCAGACAACCAGATGATTCTAGGACCCACAAGCAACCCTCTAGTGGCCTGCTTCTATCTTAAAGCATTTTCAGCAGACTCTTCCCCCTCAAGCAAGTGGGCCCCAGGCCAGTTACCAGAATTGTTTGTAATTCTACAGTTGGCAACTACCACTGTCTTTCTTTGAAAGTCTTGCCATTCAGTCAATCTAATTCCACATTATGCAATGAGTTAATCCTTGTTCATTCTTAATTTGGTCTGGATAGACATTCCTTATTTTATTGCATCTGGATCTAGGATCTAGAAACTAATTCCATTGAGGGTAGGCCCACAGTGATACTGACCATAACATGGACAATGGGAAGTTAATTAATGGGAAGAAAATCTTCAGTATGACAATATTTATTATTTATAAACTCCAATTACAAAGACAAATGTGCATAGATGGAAATGATTATGGAGAAGCAAGATTTATGAATAGACCATTATATTTCAATTTGTCTCAGTATGTGAGGTTTAGGACTCTTAGAATAAAAGGATGAATTGAACCATCTGAATAAATTGACTTAACTTGTGTTGGCATTTTATAGCTTAGATGAACTTGAACCACTAGGTCAGAATGACACATAATATCTGGGAACAATCTGATAGTAAATAATTTTAATCAGCTTGCACAAAGATTTGCATGGTACTTTGAAAACTAACATCATCTTATCAAGCCCAATGCTAATGTACAGCAACAACTGAACAGATCTAGACAGTGGCTGCTTCTTCCCACATATCCAATTTGATCATAACTAAAGTCATTCATTCAGAAACTAAGTAAGCTTGCAAAGCATCATACCTGGACATTTTAATTACTTTGATCTATTAATCCTTATCTAGTGTGAATATGTCATATGCATTTTAGGTAATTACATGTCTTTCTAAAACCAACTGCAGTGATCAACTCAGGAATGAGAAATACTTGTAAATATTCTGCTGCTGAAATGCAGTGGTGTATCTAGTGTAAATAGTGCCCAGGGCAAGCATGGAAGTTGTGCCCCTACCTTCTTACCACTACCCTCCCACTCTTACATGAATGGCTTTTTTGTTGACGCCCTGGCATTGGCACCAAAGGCATGTGCCCTACTTGCCTCACCCTAGATACGTCTCTGCGGAAATGTATTGATTCTCTGGCTGGATTTGTAACTAGATGTATGCCATACTATGTCAGCAGTGTCCCTCTACACTCTACATTGGACAAAGAGGGCATTCTCTACACAAGGATAAATGGACATAAATCAAACATCAGAAATACCATTATCCAAAGACCATTGCAGAACATTTCAGCCTTTCTGGACATACCACAAGGGATTTACAGATTGCAGTCCTTGAACAAGGAAATTACAGAGGAAGACTAAACAGAGAAACAGCTGGATTGAGTTATATTCACAAATTGCAATCTATTAACAGAAGTATGAATAGTGACAAACGGCTTCATGGAGCACTATATATGTTAACACAAGAGTCCTTGCTACTGCACATATAACAAAAGGAATATTCTCAAAAAGAGTTTTGAACTCAGGGAAACTAATTTTGCTAAGCAGATTTATCGATTGCACATATCCACACTAACTGACCTCTGTAAAGAGGTGAAAGACCTGCATTAGCTCACCCGGCCCTTTGAAAATTTAGGGCAAGGGACATGATTTGTATCTTTCTGGATGCTATTTCATTCTATCACATTCCCACAACTGTATAAATATCCTTTTTGACCTGAAGCTTTGATATCATTCTGTAATGCATCTGAAGAAGTGGGTTTATACCCATAGAAGCTCATGCTAAAATAAAAAGTTAGTCTTAAAAGTGCTGCTGCATTCCTTTTTCTCTCACTTTCCCTTCCTCCTTCACAGGAACCACAAGGTTAGACTTGAGTTTATCCATACAATTCTGAAAATAGCTTAAAATACATTATACTGTAAGGCCCTGAGATGTAAAATGATGTAATATGGCATATTAACACAAGAAAGCTAAATTCTTAATAAAATCAACAATGCTTTTCTAGCTATTAAACATCCTTTGATTCTAAGTCAGCATGGAGCTCATTGTTGATAAGTAAGCTGTTCATCGTTAAGGTGAATGTAAAATTAACGCTAATCAGTTGATGAGCAGAAGGGCCAAAGATGAATACTCCAGTTGAATAGAAGAAAATTTTTGTCTGCTAGTTAAGAGGGTTTTTTTTAAAAAAAATCACATGGCTCTGTGCCACTGAATGTAATTTAATTTGAAAAGTACTTTCATTAACTGAGTACCTACAGAGCAATCCCTTCCTGTTTTGAAAAAGGACTGCAATTGCTCCAGGCCTACCCAAGAGAATTATATGTATAAAGATTGGTTCAAGACACTGCTGTAAAAGAAGCTTTTATTGCTGTGTGCAGCAGGTGTTCATAGCAAAGCCAATAGGGAACAGGAATCCCCTCATAACTGGTCCTGTGTTTGGATCCCCACAGCACACAAGATGTATCCCAGCATCTAATAAAATTTCTCTGGGAGGCACATAGATTTGCCAAAAGACAATGCTTATAAAAGCCAAGGTTTAAATAAAATAATTCTTCCTGAACTGAAGTTTCCGTCTCTCCTAAAAACTCTGAGAACAAAACAACTGGAGCAGTTACAATAAAATCATCCCTGCCTGCTTGTCAAAGGCTAAAAAGTGGGGCCTGTGAGTGCAGAAATGCTCAATCTCCATACCTGTTATGCTGGGTGATACCATTCTGCTGATGATTTTTCTTGATCTTTCTTTTCAAGGCCACACTCCCTATGCTTCCTCCCTGACAACTTTTGCAACTGTCAGAGGCCCCTGAATGCTACGTGATGTCTGTGCTGAGTTGAAAAAGGGCAGGAAGTGGTATGACATCTTTGCCCGTGTGCCTCTTCTCTGAATCCTCTCAGCCTGAGAACTCAGCAACTGCCTGAAAACCCAGTATACACCTTAGCTGTTTGATTGTCTGATTCTACCTGTTCCAAACATCATATTATCCTAATATGTCCTGTCTCACAGAGTCTCTTTTCTTTTCACTCTCTCCTTCCCGAACCTGCTTTCCACCCCCTTTTTTTCTTGAATTGCTGCCCTAGACAGCATTCCGCTTATCTACAAAACATCCATCCCGCATACTCTGCCCCAGCCTCCATTCTTCCCCACTTCCTCTTTTGTTTTCCTTTATCTGTTTAAGATCATAAATCCCTTTGAGTAGGGACTTACTGGGCTGTGGAGTCATGGAATTGATATTGGAAGCAATTGAGGGGAAAGCTGGAGTCAGTGGAAATGCACTCTGACTAGAGCTTTAAAATAATAATATAACAATAAATAAATGTATCATTTTATACTTATATTTTATACATAAATATATTTTATGTTATATCAGTCTCAGTTGGCCTGTTGATTCATGCAGTGGTGATGAAATGCCTTGTGCTACCGTTTTATGATAGTGAATTTCTTATTATTAATTAGTGTACCTTTGCCATTTTTGAAGGAGTCAAGGAGGATAATAGGGCAGTTGGAGTTGGATTTGGGGTCAAAGGTGTTGCATGCCAACTCCACAGCCCTGGGGACTTAAATCTATTCTTTGTAAAGTACAGTGTAGATGTATGAAGTCAATGTCTGACATTCAGTTCTTTCTGTTGGATTTAGCACCTCCTTCCTTTCCAGTTATCATTTGCTGAAATTCAGTTTATGTAATGAAGATTCCCATTTCAGTACCAGAAGAGATATTAACTTGTCGGATAGTTAAAATATGTTTAATTTGTCTGTTTTCAGGGGACAAAAAAAGTGTTTCAGACAGTTTGCTTAGAAAATAGTCATTTCCCAGTGAGTGAATATATGCCAGTTTTTTATAAAATGGAGTTAAGAGTCTATTATTATTTTATCCTGTTTTAATATCACCAACCTTGAACTCTGTCAGGAGATCAATCAAAGGAAGTTGCGCATTTCTTTTCAACATGGAAGATGCATAAATTACAGTATAATTCTAGTCTGCTTCAAAACAGTAATAGCCTCAGTTCTCTAGGCTTTTAGTTCTATCCAAACCCTTTGTTTTCTTGATAAAACACTTACTATGTTTTTAAAAACCAAGATAATTAAAATAGTGTCCTAAGCTGCAAGCTTTACCATGCAAGCCACAAATGTTAACTCTTTGACATACATGCCAAAAATGGCAGGAAAAAAATTACTTGTGGAATACAAAATAGATTGATGGACAAAAAAGAAAATCACACAGCTGAGCCTCAAAAGTCAGATTCCTCTGTATTTGTGCCAGTTAGGTTCATAAACATGTTAAAAGACCATAAACATAGAATTGTTGTTGTTGTGTGCCTTCAAGTTGTTTCCAACTTAAAGGCACACAACAACAATTCTGTGTTGTCCAAGGTCATCCGGTAGGTTTCCATGGCTAAGTGGGGAATTGAAGCAAAGTCTCCAGGATTGTACTGCAACACTCAAACCACTACACCATACCGGCTTTCAAACACTGAATAGCAGCCACCAAACAATGAATTAGGAACCCTTCCAGGAAATTTGAGGGCTAATAATGGAGCCCACATTGATGACAAACTTTTTTCATATTTCAAAGCCATCATTGTTGTTTGTTGTTAGTGTTATCTCTTTGCATCTGAAAGTTGGTGAGTCCAACAGAAGAACAGGCTTACAGCATTGTCTTCTGTCTTAGTAGTGGGGTCAGAAATAACCTAAGTACATTGGATTGGATCTGAAATAATAGATGGAGGATAGGGAAATTCTGTTAGAATTGGATTTGTTTTTTAATATCTCACTGATTTGCTCTTGCTGTTCATCTCATCTCTTGTGACAGTAGAAGCTAAGTCTACTGAAGTAAACAAAAGTCTGGCAACATTTTCTTGTCTTCTTGCATTATAAAAAGCATCCAGATAATATGTAGCTGATCCAATCCCAAGAGGCTTAGGTGAACTACATCTCCACTCCTTTAGATCTTTCCCTTGCTTGCTTCTGGTTGCCAATCACCACCTCAGCAGAAGCTAGGTTTCACAGGAGTAACAAATGATAGTACAATCAGATAATATGTTTAACATGTATTGTTTTGGTTTTTTGGCAGAGATGGTCTGAAAATGTTGAAAGATGTCTATTTCTCACAGTCCATGATTTTTCTCATTTATGTATCTTGTACTTACTATGGTTTCATTTTATAATTAGTCATTGGAAAGTAAACACAGGCTTCATTCACAAGTCTGATTGTTAGGGCATGTATCTTTAAGGAAATTCCAATCTGGCAGGGAAAATAGGTAAATCAGATTAATCATATGACATATGAATTCCCCTTCAAGTCTGTAGTTATGTTATCCTCTCCTTCAGTATTGGGGGTGAGGACAATTTGAATATGGAGTTAATATAGGAACAGTGGATGTTCCTGAGAAAAAGGGATGGGAGCTCTACAGACTGCATTCCTTTCCACTTTTGGCCCTTCGTTGACTGTAAACAATTCCTGACATTTTTGATATTAGCCTGTAGACTAAATGGGAGATTATATGTGTACATTCCAAGTGCCGGGTGTCATTTTCAGAAATGAGCTTTCAGTATTTTGTTTTAGAGCTTGTTTGTTTGTTTGGAATTGTATGCTTTTGTTTTCTTTTTATGTCAGTCTTAGAGCCTCTGTCAGAGAATATTAAGTGTTACCTTTTCAAGAGTATATGAAATATTTAGTAGCTCCCTTTCTGCAGTCCCCATATCAAGGGCAGTCTTGTAAGTTCTGAAATCAATGCAGATAAGCTAACTGAACCTGAATATCTGCTGCTGAACCCTCTGTTTAGAAACTGTACTTTGCATAGCATTGCATCACAGAGCGAGAGGAAGTGGACATAGAGGTGACAAGAACAAATGCAACATCTTTTACAAAGGTTGTTGGCAAAGCAGGAACAGCATTTTTATACAAACAGTACTACACTCAAAAAAATTGAAGTTTTTACCAATACCATTGTATTATTTCATTATAGTATGATTAATATCTATTTTTTTTCTCTGAGTACTTAGTGACATTACTTGAATGATCTGGATGGGAGAGGAGCTAAAATATTTACATAACCAATTGTTCATCAAAACAATTGTACTGGCCTGGGGCCACACGAAGACTAGAAGTAAGCCTGTGAAGAACATTTCATGCTTGTAGATGTCAGCAGCAAAATGTCTGGGCAAGCTGGGATTTTTCCAGCTCTCTTCACTGTGACTTCAAATGACTGGAGGATTAAAGACCAGTACACAAATGGCCCACACATGGTAAGGGAGAAGTCTATATTTTGAGTGTAGTGGTATACTAGGTTTTCAAATGCATTACGTATGACCAACGTATGCTCATGGAATATCACCCAGATCTAATGTATGGTTGTGGAGTATCATCTAATACCAATGCAGCCCATATACTTTTTATACTACACATTTTATATTTAAATATTATGATTTTCTTAGAAGACCAATTGTGAAGTTAAGGGTTTACACTCTTCTCTCTCAGCTTTCATGAAAAGTTGCAGAAATATCTGATGATGTAGGATGTGATCCTACATCACTTACCTACAAGTAAGCCTCATTTTATTTAGTGGAGTTTACATCTGAATAACCGTAAGATTTTCCTTCCCTCACACCAACCACCTCATGCCTGTCTGGAGCTGATGTAAGAAATTTCTCCCACATTGAATCAGGGAGGGGTGGATTTAAGAAAACAAAGATATATAAGAAAAGCTATCCTGCACCTTCCACCCTTAAGCCTCACTGGCTTTGGAAGTGGCGGATCCACCATTTTCCACCCCATGTTGAACCCAGATAGGATATTTCATCCTGATACTTATTTCCGGTTGCATTCAACCCAATTTACTACTTGACTAATGTGTCCCTTCGATTTCTCATCCAGATGCCATATTGTCTGGATTCAATTCATTTTAATTTTTTTTTTTTGGTAAACAAGAATACCTTGAATATAAGAACTAGAGATAAAACACTAGGCTTGTGCACAGGAACATTGTGGTTAAGGTTATTAGTCTCATTCTGTAGCTTATACCACACAGGAATAAGTTTAGTCATGATGAAGATTTGGCCTAGAGTATTTTGCAGCAATCCAGGCATTGTACTTCTTGGGTTATGGCAAAACACTGAGAAGGGTTATATGTTTATCCCCTCTTTCTGTAATCTTTGTATGTATGGAGTGTAGTTTGTGATGTTGGGATGTCTAGCTTCCATTTTATCCTTCAAAAATTCCTGTATTAGGCTGAGTGATGATGACTTACCAAGGTCACTTGGTTTGTGTCATTGCTGAGTTAGGTCTCCAGATTCACTTCTACCACACTATGTGTACACTGTACCACTGTTTCTGTGGTGGATGTTTATATAATGTGCCAGTTAGGACAGGTAGGAAGAACATTCTAAATGTTAAAAAAAGGAAGAAAGAAAGAAGGAAGGAAGGAAAGTTTTGTTGGATAGGATCAAATTTTGCAACAATATCAAAACTGAAATGTTTCAGTGTGGGTTTTTTTTTTTTTTTTGGTACTGAAAATGTCACTGGATTCTATATTATACCGATCAAATCCTCATTCTTTATAAAACGGTAGCTAAATTTATGTCAATAGAGCTGTGATATTTGGATTTCTGCCAGACATGGAATGGACTCATAAATGATGATGATAAATGGCATAAAACTAAATTTATTATCCTGCCTTCTATTAACTTATCACAATAATGTTTTGCAAAAGTCATTGAAAACAGTACTGAAACTAAAAAGTAACAGATTCATGGTCCTGTCTACCATGTTAAGTGTTTTTGAGATGTTTTATTCAGTCCTAGCCTTGCGTAGTATATAGAGAGTGTATTTATTGGGAACTGTTCTAAGAGGTAATGTAATGCAGTGATTAATATGGTGAGGTGTGACCCACAAAGCCTTTAGTTTATGTTTCACCTGAGCTGTTTCCTCACCATATGATCTTAGGCATCTATTGGCCTTGGATGTGGAATATGGAAACATAATTTGTATTTATTTAACGGAGTTGACATAGAAGTCACAGAGATTGCACCTGTGAAGATAAATGCAAACTATCTGAACAGTGCTACTGTTGTTGTTATTCTGGAATATTATCATTTATAGCTTGAATGAAAAGGATGATTGGAGGGTACACATGAACAATGGGCAAACAGCTGTGCCAACTTCACCTATGGCTTGATGCTGATTTGGGCAGATAAAAATGGGTGACTCGTAGTTGAGGGCTCATGTCTTTCAGAATAGGAACAGATGGGAAGAAACAGATAAGCAGTATCACAGTTGATGAATAAGACAAGAGAGAAAGAAAGATAAAAAGAAGACTAAAGCATCCCCGTTATTATCATTCTTATCAAAAGCATCATATTTTAGTCTGTTGCATCAGTTGAAATGGCTGTCCTTTCTACGTAATGTGTGATCAACCCAGAATCGGAAAAAGAACATCCCTCCTCCCTCTTCAGTGGGATTCATCTTAGTGCTTACAGATAATATTTTCATTTACTCTGTGGTACTCACTAAAAGAGGATTATGGCAAAGGCAGACAACACATTTCAAAATTCACCAAACAGATTGTAACTTGACCCTGCTTGAAAACAATGTAAGTTACCCAAGTACTAAACACCTTAGAGGAGCACATGAGGCTCCAATCTTAACAGTTTTCTCAGGCTGTAGCTAAGTTGAATTTTTAAATCCATCTGTGCTGAGTTGCTCTGGTGATTGTAAATCTCAGTGCCCCCTCAACTTTCTTCACATTCTTGTGATGGTTTGAATGGAAAGCAACTCAATCTGTGTGGCTAATTGCATGTTCCTCTCTCCATGATTGTTTTTAAAGTGAAAACTCCTCTCTGTGGCTCTGTGGTCAAGGGTGTGAAAAGTGCAAGTGGCAAAAAATTACTTTATTTTTTTTTCTTGCTCAGAATCACATAATCCAAAGCATTTATCCTGTCTAAAGAGAACAGAAATGGGATCTTAATATCTTTTTTCTAACAATGCAGGAAAAAAATAGTATGGGGGAGGGAGATTTTAAAGGACAAAAAGCAATGTTTATTACTCCCCCCATTACTGCTGTTCTCTCACTCCCGGTTGTCATCTCCAAGATTTTGTTTAAAAAAAAAGGGGGGGGGGGACAGAGAAAAGAGATACATAACTTGTAGGCTGATTTACCAGAAAACATCTATGCTGAGAGACAAAGTGTTGCAGGGATTGTCACAAAATTGTTCCTAAAATCAGTTGCAAGATGCAAAGGGAAAGACGTTTTGTATTTTGTTACCCTGGTATTAATTTATATGATCTTTTTGTAAGATGTGAAAATGACGGACTCAAGGACACCATGTATATATTTATTTCTATCAGTAAGTTATCTCTCCTTTCCTTTCTTCTATCTCTATATGCTGAAAATGTAGCCAAATTTGGGTAAGATAAGATTTCAAGGTTATCGACCATTCTGTTGCCAAAATTAGGAGCAAACCATTGCTACTGCCTTCTTTTCTTCCCTCTGTTCTCCAGATGACACTAGGGAGACTGCAGAACAGGAAGTTCAGTCATTTTGTTTTTGATACTGATCTCTATTACATTCCTGTCAGCTTCTTTTACAAGGGCAACAGATATATTCTGAACTTACCATAAAAAAGGTATGGTATATGTACTCAGTTTTGGCCCTAATCGGATCCCTGTAAGGCATCAAGTTCTATGGGACTGTTAAGCAAGGAATGTGTGTATTTGAGGTTCTTTGGTTATCCATTTCAGCTTGTTATTAATATCAGGGATCACAGGGTGCTGTCTTGTACTGAGTCAGACCATTGGTCCATTGAGCTCTGTATATGATCTGGCAGAAGACATCCAAGATATAATGTCTTTCCCAATCCCATCTAGAAACTCCAAGGACCAAATCTAGATCTTTTGAACCAACCAGGTTTTATAATGCCCTTGTGACATCTCTGCCATTATTTCGCATTGATTGATGCTTTCTGTGCATAAGAACTTGTAGGGCATTTTCTGCATTGTGATTGGCTTATGATAGCAGAGTTGCTGGTGAAAGGGTCTCTCAATACTGCTTCCGTGCAGTGTGTGGCCATTTCTGAACTGTTATAGTGCTATTATTCCCCTTTCAACATCCTGTAGAATCCTGGGATTTGTAGTTTACTGAGGTCAAAATGCTCTCTGGCTGAAAATTGTAAATGCCCCTCCCTAAACTGCAAACCCCAGGATTCCATAGAATGTTGAAAATGGAATAGTAGCACTATAAAAGTGTAGTGCAGAAATGACCTGTGTGTGTGTGTGTGTGTGGGCACATTGTAATTATGTAATTATAATAGTGTAATTCCAGAGTTGCTGAGCCATGTGATCCACCTGTGACTTCTGGAACTTTCCACAGATTACCATGATTACTAAATCCATAACTCAATTTACCTAGGTGATCAAAAACACACATTTGAACCAACTTCAAATTCAGAAAAATGTGTGGAGTCTAATTTACATGGATGTCGTCAGAAAACACTCTACTGCTGGTTTTGAATATCATTTTCTAGTTTGTTGTTTTGTTGTGATAACCATTGTGTGTGTGTGTGTGTGTGTGTGTATTGAAAAACAGCTACTAATAAAGAATTGTCTCCCTGGATATGTTCTTTTTCTACTTTCTCTGCTGGCTTTGAGGTTCCCATCTTCTGTGACTTCATATTAACACAATGTCTGTCAGCTCCTGCCTCAGTCAGGGACCTCATAGATGCTGAGTTCAGTGTTATTATTGCAGGAGCACAATAGCCTGAGTTTATCGGGGGCTAAGATGCTCTTTTTATTTTAAGCTCCAAAGACCTTTGGGTGAGAATTAAGGAAGAAGTACCCTGGGGTTTGATTTACATTTCAACATTTCCCAATAGTGGCTTGTATTTGTACTTTTGATTGTGTTCTATGACTGTAAAAAATTAGCAGTGTTCTGAGCAGATTTGGGGAGGTTTTTAAAAACTTAATTGCTAATATTGCTCTGTGGATTTTATACTGATTATCTGTTCTCTGTGGCCTTTGTGATAACAGCTTAGGCAAGCTAATTTTAGGTCTGCATTCTGGAACAATTAAAATGAAATGTCAAAAATGTGTTTAAAGATACAGTGATAAATGTATCCTATCAAATAGATAGAAATAACCAATCGTATTTGTACACTTCCTGCACAGTTTAATTATATACAATTTTTACAGCTTCCATGACTGAAGTACTTACGTTTGTGCCAGACTTTTATAAAGGACAAGTCTCCATCATCTTTTGCCTGTCTGATTGAAGTCTAACTCCAGTGTATGCAAATGTTAAACTTTGGAGAGTTACAGCAATCTGTCCTGCTAACCTGGTGTCATGAAACTTTTAACACTTCCAGGCTTTTACCTAATAAATGTCTGCATAAATGTGCAATAAGTTGCAATAAATAATCAGGTGTGCATATATCACTCAGACTAGAGAATTAACTTTCCACTGTGCCAATTTAGTCTATTTTTTTTAATGGATTAAGGATAATTGTCAAACCCTGGAGAAAATTTCATTAAATTTCTCTCTGCATTTAAGATCAGTTTTGCCTAGACAATCATATTCCAGTTCCCTCTCTTCAGCAGAGGAATGAAAGGAAGCCTGTATTGTATTGCCTGCTTTACCATTTTATTCTCAAGTGGTTTGTCAAGAAGAGTCAGTTCCATTTTATATATAAGCAGGCCACAATCCTGCCTCCCAAAAGCTTCAAAAGAAGGAGAATAATGATAGTGTTATTCGAAAGAACAAACACTTCCGGGAATATTTAAAGATATAGCCGTGTTACTCTGAATCAGTATGCATAGAAATCTTGAAGCAGACTTACTGCAAAAGCTTATGCTACCAACTTTTTTCTCTCAGTTAGTTTGAAAGATTCTACAAGATCCCTTTGCATACTTGTGGGAGTGTGTTATTGAAGGCATACCTGCAGTGGAGAAAGCATGTTACTCCCCAGTGTCTGGAGGCATACAATAGCTTCAGACATAAACTTACTATTTTGGTGATAGTATCTGAGAGTTTCATTAACATGCAAACTGCAGATTGACTAGAGCTTACTAGAGTTTCCCAGTATGCAGTACCCACGGAACGATAAAATAAGATAGAGAAATGAGTCTTCAGAGTACCTTTGGATAAGATCCGTGGAAACTGTTCCTTCTCATATCAGCTGTACAAAGAGAGGATATGTTGCAGTTAGTGAGGAGGGGGGCAAAGGTACAATTGGGTCAGTTACTCTGGGTGGGGATGGAAAGAATATTCAAAAAATTGCCAAAAATGTTCAAAAACCATCAGAAACCTTCATGAGAAGAATTATCGATTGATGAGAACCTTTGAAGTTTGAGATATTCTGCACAAAATTTGCATCTGTCTGATTTGCACAGAAAAGCAGAATTTTATATGAAGAAAACAATATTTCTAATCAGGCATTTTTTTACACACAAAACACTGTTCTGTATGCAGAAAATGCTGTTTCTTGCATAGAAACTGCTGTTTTTGGTACATGTTTCAATTTTATGCAGCTCAAAACCTCAACTTGTGAATAGGCTTTGAAAAGTGTATGGTGTTTGAAGATTTCTTGCAGTGGGAAGAAAACTGATACAATTACTCATTACTTCCTTTGAGAAGAAACTTAGTGAAGAATTACCACCTTGATTCTGGTACACATCCTTGACGTTCACAGGAGTTTTCAGAGTTGCAGTCCTTGTGAGTTTATAAACAGAGTTAGTACATATGCTGTAATTTAAGCCTTGATTATAGCTTCTTAACAGTGGCCTAAAAAAGATATTTGTCTTGACTTGGCAGAAAAGTAGAAAATACGTTGTTTCATTTGTCTAGCATATATCAGTGTCACAAAATCTTTACTTTGTATATTTTTAATTTGATAAGAAAGTGGACGTGTCACAGATTGGTGAGAATTTGTGACTCATTAAAAATTGAAATAAATTTCAAATGTGATTCATTCTTTATCATAATTTAATTCAGGAGTAGAAAGCTTCTTGGGCTTAGGTGGTTGCACTTGCCATCCTGAGTCATTTAGGAGATTTGCATTCTTCCTCTGCTACCAAAATTAGTACTGAGGGTGGAGGTGCTGCACAAACTCCAGGGGTTTTGGTGGAAAACAGGTGAGGTGGGAGCATGCAAATGGTTCCTAGTGGAATCATGTTGGTGACAGTATGCCAGACAACTTCAGAGACACGAGGTGTGTGACGGGGCCCAGCAAAATCACTATGTTGTTCATGAATAGCTATGGCTGGGGGCCAGGATTCAGGACCCTGGACAAATGGCATTAAGGAACAAACTGGGCAACCTGACTTAAATCAGATTATTTCAATAATTTATTGTTTGGATAGAGTATAACTAAGAGCTGAGCCACTTTTTTTTTTTGGGAGGCATGGAGAAGTTCTACATAGTAGAGTTGATAGTGTGGGGGAAATACCTCATCTTTTGTGAGGAATGAATAGCCTGCAATCCTCTTCATGCAAAGTGTGGATTGCCCACTTGCTGTTTTCCAACCTTTCCCCCCATTCTCATTGATCTGTCTAGACTAAAATTGTCAGTTTCACATGAGTCCATAGAAAACACCAGGTGAAATCTTATGTGTTCTAGTAAGAATTGACTTAACGGTCTTTGTAATAACGTATGAGATAACCCAGATGATGCTGTTTGCCATGTTTTCCACCTTGTTCTGTTTGTTCTGATATTTCTTCCCCTTTTTTTCTCTGCAGTTTATTGCTTTTGCCTCTTTATTCTTCATCCTACTTTCAATCACAACCTTTTGCCTGGAAACCCATGAAGCATTCAATACCATCAAGAACAAAACAGAGCCAACCACCAATGGCACCGAGGTGGTTCTACAGTATGAAATAGAAACTGATCCTGCTCTGACATATGTCGAAGGAGTCTGCGTGGTGTGGTTTACTTTTGAATTTTTAGTCCGTGTTGTTTTTTCACCCAACAAACTTGAATTCATCAAGAACCTCTTGAATATCATTGACTTTGTGGCAATTTTGCCCTTCTATCTTGAGGTTGGCCTCAGTGGGCTTTCCTCCAAAGCTGCTAAGGATGTCCTTGGTTTCCTCAGGGTGGTGAGGTTTGTGAGAATCCTGCGAATCTTCAAGCTCACCCGACATTTTGTCGGCCTCAGGGTACTGGGTCACACGCTCCGAGCCAGCACCAATGAATTTCTGCTCCTGATAATATTTTTGGCATTAGGAGTCTTGATATTTGCCACCATGATCTATTATGCGGAGCGAATAGGCGCTAGACCCAATGACCCATCAGCTAGTGAGCACACAGAGTTCAAGAACATCCCTATTGGTTTCTGGTGGGCTGTGGTTACGATGACCACTCTTGGGTATGGAGATATGTATCCAAAGACATGGTCAGGCATGTTAGTGGGTGCACTGTGTGCTTTAGCTGGAGTGCTTACCATAGCCATGCCTGTGCCTGTTATTGTCAACAATTTTGGAATGTACTATTCCCTGGCCATGGCAAAACAGAAGCTTCCTAGAAAGAGAAAGAAGCATATCCCACCTGCTCCTCAGGCAAGCTCCCCTATATTTTGCAAGACAGACTTGAATATGGCCTGCAATAGCACACAGGGGGATGTCTGTATGGGAAAAGACAATCGACTGATGGAACACAATAAGTCAGGTAGGACACAGTCCCAAATGCATGTGTGGTATGTCTGGCAATACAAAGCATCAGAAAGCATCTAATCTTTCTGCAGCTAGAAGAGATAGAACACATACCTCTCCCCTCACTCACTGTTTGTCTTTGTCAGTCTGGTAGATGGCAAAGTAGTTGAAGCATAAGAATAATATCCCCAGGTTTGTTCATCGCTAGATATGTAGTGTTTGCTAGCTGTATATTGTGAATGCTGAGCTGCCTTTTTAAAAATTTCTCTTTGTTATTTTGCTTTATTGGTGGCATCTACTCTTTCTTTTGCCTTTTGCACTGTACAAATGTTTTGTTTTGTTCCTTGCATGGTTGTGACTGTTCAGTTGTGCTCCCATTCTGTTGCAATTCATGCTGTTTTGCGTGGTGTTGTCTCTTTTCTCTGCTTTGCCTCCGCCACATAGTGGTGGGAAATACTAGAAGCAATATAAGCATTCATCTTAACATGGATGGTTAATTTAGCCTTGCATTCAGTGCAACATATAACAGACGTGTGCTCTGTAGATTGCAAGAACAGCATTTCTTTTTCTAGATTAGAATGCAATGTGCCTGGCCTGGAACATCAGACAGTAATTTTTGTTTTGTGTTTGAAATAACATCTGCTGATTCTTTAATGGCAGCACTCGTTACAGCTTTTCCCATTTTTTTTTACTTTTCCTTCAAAACTAATGCTATGATCATTACTTTAGGAAAACTGATACTCATGAAATCCTGAGCTTGAAAAAGCTACTTTCTTTTGGACTGTAACTTCTACTATTCCTGAGGCAGATGCTGCATATGGGAGATTCTGGGAGCTGTAGTCCAAAATAACTTTCTCAAGCTCTGATGAAATTATAGTTAAGATCAGCTTTAATTAGTTGGAAAGAAGTCCCTCCATTTGGAGGAATTTCCAAGTTAGCATACTTAGAGAACCTAACCCTCTTCCAGGCTGGTGTGACATTTTAATACAACAGAGTCATGCTTTGTTTCAGAATTCACTCAGATTTAGACCTAAAAAACAGGCATTTAAGACATTATTGTCTGAAGTGCTACCTACATTGTGCAGAATTTTGTTTTTGTTTTGTTTTTAGGGGGAAAAAAGCCCGTAGCATTTCAAACACACAGCAATTGTGTCAACTGCAAAACTTTTGGAATGAATGAATGAATGGATGGATGGATGGATGAATGAATAAATAAATAGAATAGAATAGAATAGAATAGAATAGAATAGAATAGAATAGAATAGAATAGAATGAAAAATAAGGAGGGCTGACAGGTACTTAGAACAAATGTTCCAACTCATGTGAACATGTATTTTCTAGTTCTTGATGTTTGGGTATTGTGAAATCCATAAACACTCTGCAGACATGGCTCATTTTTATATCCTACAGTACATTGGAATTCTCTTTGAGATTCAGAATATCTCACATTAAGTCACACCATGCATTTTTTTCAATCTGCCTGGATGAGGGTTAACATTATTTCAGACTGTGATTGATGATCCAGTTTTCTACATTTTTGCCCCAGTAAAGTCAGTGACCTTTGCTTCCATCTGTCCAGGATCTGAGCTGCCAGGCATGTGAGACTGAAGTACAGTGTAAAGAATTTGTAGGCTAGATGTAACAACATTAACAGGATTTTAACCTAGGTCTAAATCCAACTGTTACCCCAACCAGAGTAGGTCCTCTAACAACTGCCAAATGACATGTCAGCATTTATGGAAATCCAATTGACTGAATGGGTCTACTCTTGTCAGGATGAGCAATTGAATTTATGCTCTAAAATTTTAGGTTTAGCAGTTTTTCATAATTAATGACTAGTGCGATTGTATACATGTCTACTTAGTAGCAAGCCCCAAAGAGATCATTGGAAGTTTCTCTCTGCTAAGTGTCAATCAGATTGTAGCTTTAAATTATAAATCACTTTAATGATTGACAAAGCATCTAAAAATACTGAATCCCTAATATTGGAGAGAGAAAGAACAAAAAGAACAAAAGGTGTTCTGCTGCTAGTTTCGATGATTTATCTTTCAAAAAAAAAAATTACTGATTCTCTGATACTTACAATTCCACTGCTATGTGGTTAAAACAGTGTGTTTCCTAGGAAATAGCCAATTGTAAGTGTTTATCTAGAGTTTTTTTAAGGGGTGGGGTGGGGTAGGGTCGTTGCTTTTGCTTTGAAATGCTAAATCTGAAAATTTAGGAAAGAAAAAATGTTGAAACATGATTCTGTTCAGTGGATAGTATATATTTATTTCTACAGTGCTTGGCTGGTGCTTACTAAAATAATATTCGGAATGATAACTCACTTCTCTGCCTTTATTCAAGCTCTTTTTAGGAGTCGATAGGTGAAAGGATAGTGATTCTGAAGCTATATCTTCAGGTTATACATTATACCATTGCATGGTGGATGGGGGGAGTGATTAGGAAAACAGAAATATATACATAGTCACATTAGAAAATATAAGCAAATAAGATTGATCAAATGTGTATTTTCTTTCTCATGCCTTTATATTCTGGAGTGTCCTTGTAGTTGTCTTTAAATTTGCTCTGCTCTGAGTTATGAAATATCAAAATAGTTATTAGGATGAGAAGCCACATTTTTCCAAAAATAAACGTGTTAACCAATGTGTGGATATCTCTAAAGAGAGAGTAAACATTTTAATAAATATCAGTTGTGCTAGAGCAGAACTGATTAGTTCCTGCCATAACAAGCCTTTGAATGGGTGAAACATTTGCTTAAAGGCCAAGTAAGACATCCTGCCTTTGAGTTAAGGATTTGAAAAATAGCCAGCACAGGGTGTAATCGAGGTTGGGTATCTGGGAGGGGAAGCTGTAGGCCACTGCTGTCTGCTGTAGTTCCAGTCTAGGTTTAACTAAAGGAAAATCTATGTGCATTTCACATAAGGAAAAATGCCACCATTGAAGTGAATGGGGTGGCTAGGGATGAAATTAAATACACACAGAGCCACATGGACTAAGTGGGATTAGGGCTGTGCAGATGACATTAGAATATACAATGTTATAGGATAAACTAGAGGAGCCATCCATAGACTAATTTACCACAGACCTGAACCCCAAGACAAACGCAACCCATAAACTATCCAGTATGACCTGTCAAGTGATTGACATTTACCTGTGTTTGCAGTCCCAAGAGGTGAAAAAGTGGAATTGTCGTTAAGCTCCTAGAAGGTCATTGTCATGGCTTATGGGGTACATCAGAATTGGTGATTGATAAAATCTAATCAGACACATCCACAAACAGACACATCCAAGGCCACTCCTTCTGTTATTAGATGCAGCTTTCCAGGCAGCAGATACTGGAGTACAGGGAGAAATGGCAGGTCATTGGAGGACAGAGCTGTGTGTCCTGTGTGACCTGCTCCATGTCCCTTATGTTAGCTTGCTGTCCTCCAGTTCAGTGGAAGACAACTGTCCCTGATGCCGGCATCAAAGGAATATCCAAATGCCAGTCTGATTGGGTTTTATGCATGGAAGGGAGAAAGGTTGTTCTCTTGTTCTTTGCCTTAAGCATCAGAATATCTTGGCCCATTGCTGTTAAAGTGGCTGCAGTTCTGATGAGTTAGTAACTTAGCATAGATGGGAAGTGCGTGGTCGTCCAAAGATTGTTGAACTGCAACTCCCAGAATTCCTCACCATTGGCCATATTGCCCTTGGGCTGCTGAAAGCTGCAGTTCAGTGACATTTGGAAGGCTAAGCTGTTCCCATCTCTGTGCCAAGTATACTAACTCATGAAAACTTCAAGTGTTTTAACAGGTACTTAGGACAATATTGTTAGGACTACGGCCATTGTTATCTGTGAATTCATTTTTAGTAGTGAACTGCACACAAAATCTGGAATTGAAATTTTATTATTTACCCTCCCCACCCATGGTTGTGGCGATGATGACGACAATAGCTGTCCTCATCATTGCCATCATCATCTCTGGCTGCAAATTCAGAACTTCTTTTTAAATACTGAAAAGTTAAGGCAATAAATGTAATGCACATTGAATATGGCAGCATTCTACAACAGCAGACAGTGACAATAAAATACCTTTCTTTTCTTTATGTAATTCAGATTTGAAACTGTGCTACATTTCTGTAGTAATTAATGATGAAATGCCATTCCACCCACATACCATGACCCAGGAGCTCCATCTCTTTTTCTGTCTCTGTCTCTCTTTTTCTCTCTCTCTCTTCTGTACTTGAGTAATAGGGTATCAGGCAAGTTATTTGTGATGTTGCATTTCCTCGCTGGCTATATGATGTAAATGGGCATGGTGCTTTAACCAGTGTTATCAGGTGAAGACAGTACAGAAAGTGAGCAGCCACTGTCACCTGTGGAAAGGCTCCCACCAATCAGACGCTCTAGTACCAGAGACAAAAACAGAAGAGGGGGAACATGTTTCCTACTGACAGCAGGTGATTATGCGTGTGCTACTGATGGAGGGATCAGGAAAGGTATGGACTCTTTCATTAGACTATAAAAGTTCATTCAGCACTGTTCATCTGAATAAAGAAGCCTGGAATGAAACAGACATCAACCAATGTTCTATAGGAAAGACTGTATCAGTCAATGTGTTGCCCCTCCCTTTGTTTATTACCCCTCTCTTACTTCCTATTTTTTTAAAAAAGAAAAACAGCCCACCAGCCCACCCAGAATTATGTCAATGTTGTTTCTGATAGTTGCTCCATTTGTGATTTCATTTGTCTGTCTCACATGAATCTGTAATTTAGACCATGTTCATTCAATCACTTTCATAACAACTTCTTTAGAAATTGCTTTCGGATATCTTAAAATCCAGTTAATAGCCCATTAGTGTAATTTAGTGCTGTTTCAGAAGAGGACAGCACAGTCAAGCATGAGGTCTGCATCTAATTGCCCAAGCCCTGACTTGGTAAAATCCAGATACAAGAAAAGATAGTAAGATACATCTTTTGGAAAAGGTTTCAATTGGAAGAAAAGGATTTGATGCTAAAGGCCATGAGCTTCAAGATGACTGTGCTCTTTAAAGCAGAGTGTTGCTCCTGTGCTACATCTGTGTTTTCTAGTGCAAACCATGTAAAGATTCAGTGGCAAACCTGTGCCTAAGCAACCTGTGCACCTGCTTCACTGGGTCTTGGCCCAATCAGGAGGTGTGCACATGAATTTTTAATTACAGGGAAATGTAGGAAAAACTGGTGTACACACAGCTGTTGTAAATGCAACTTTGCACACCCTTAAGTGTTCCAAGGGGGTTGGCCACATAATTTCAGAACAGTTTGCCAAGACAGGGTGAGTTGCTATCTCATCTCTTTCTAGACAGCTTATCTAAAACACAGCCTTTCTCATGGAAATCATTGGGACTTCACTCCTTGCCAAGAATTGAGGCAGTAATGTTATGAGGGCATATCTTCAGTACTATTAGTGTACATATTCAGTTGAGGCAGTGGTGTTATCAGTACACATATTGAATTACAAATGGTAACACAGTGATACATTAAATGGATATTTCTATACAAATGTACCCAAAAGAAAGCCCCACTAACCACTGAGACTGACTCTAAGGCAGGTGTGTATAGAATTGTAGACTAAATATATAGACTAAATATGTAGCTGCAATCCAGCACATCACTACCTAGGAGTAAGTTTCACTACTTGAGAGTAAGGAGCTAATTAAGATTTCATGGGAGCTATCTGAGGTTCTGAACCCTATTCCTAAAATGTTTTCAGAACCTTGGATAGCTCTTGTGAAACCTGGAGTAGCACCTGCATGGATTCATTACTGTAAACAGAGCCACCAGCTGCTTCTGGACAGCACGTTGAAGTGATGTTTCACAGTCCCAATAATCCTCAGCCATGGTGGATTAAGGCCCTTTCCACATGTGGGGGGGAGGAACGGGTGAAAACGCCCAAAAACGGAGCTTACCGGCAGCTGGGTAAGTCCGTTGCAACGTGGAGCAGCGCAAGCTCGCTGCTCCGCAGTCCTCCGGCATCCCAAATGGCGGCTTCTGGTTGGTGGAGGCTGGTGGAGGCTCTCCACCAACCGGAGAAGCTCGCCAGCCGGAAGCCCGCCCCTGGCAGATCTGCAGGCACGCACTTGTGCGCACCTGCAAATCCACTTTAGAGCCGGGCGACGGAGCGGCACGGGGCTGCGCGCTCCGTGCTTTTTAAAAATCTCGAAAAAGAGGTTTTTAAAAAACACACAGCGCGGCTAGTTCCGGCCGCTCCTGAGTGGATTCTGGTGTGGAACTACAAAACGTAGTCCATACCAGTCCACTCTACGGTGTAGAAGACCTCCGTGAGAGGTCGCTCTGCACCATTACAGAAGCCCGGTGTGGAAATGGCCAAAGTTGCATACTCCTCCCTTACACTATCTTTTCTTCTGTTTCACACCAGCATTACTGTGAAGATCTTAGCCTGTATTAAACAAGATTTACTGGGTACATATTAACCCAAGATCTTTGTCTTAATGTTAGTTCACAAATAAAGACCTTAAACCAGGATCACAGTGATGGCAGAAAGGACAGTGGAGGAACGAGCATTCAGCCCTGATGCTTGTTTCTCACTTCATTAAACATGGTTTATGAAACCTGGATTTTTTTTTAGAACTGCATCAGCATCTGAAAGGAGAGCCTCTGTGGGAGCAGGCTACTGAATATTGTTTTAATAACATGTAAATATGTACATTCTGGTTATTTTAAGTCTTATAAATAGGCACACTGTTTTTCTTTTATTAGTACCAGTAGGACAAATGTTGCAAAAAATGTTGCATTGATCACTGAGAAGCTACAAATAAATCATACGTTGTAATGAATTGCAGATCACTTCAATATGGCAAATACATCACACTAAGTAGCATTAGATGCAGAGTGTCAAATGCCTAATAGAAACACTTCTGGAGATGGAGCTTTTTAACACGACATAATTCAATTCTTTGTATTTGTGATTGGAAAATGACTTTATACAATTAGGCAAGCAATGTTCTGCAGTTTAAAATATCAAAAATTAGCCTTGGCAAACACATACACACACACAAATGCACACACATTTGTTTCTTCATCAATCTCCTCTATTCTGTGGAATTGCACTACAGAAGAGTCAAATTCTCTATGTGCTGTCAGTGTAACTTTGCTGATGCCGGTGAAGTGGTCCTGAATAATACTATAGGCTATGGATCTTAAACAAAAAATGAAGCAAATCTGAGTGTATTTAATCTCACTGATAAGAACAGCACCATCTAACCTTTTTGTCTGAGAATGCTATCCTCTTAGAACCCAAGAAGCACCATGATTACATTGCATTGTATTGTTTGTCTATTTTATGGTTGAATTCAACTGATTTCTGTGCATTTTCTTATGAAAGGCTACGAAAAATCCAGAAGTTTAAACAACATAGCTGGCATGGCAGGCAATGCCCTGAGACTGTCTCCAGTAACATCACCCTACAGCTCACCTTGTCCTCTAAGACGCTCTCGATCTCCCATCCCATCTATCTTGTAAAACAGATGGCATGAATCGGCTACATAACTATAAGTGAAGTGCTGTTTATCACCTAATGGAAATAAATATAGCATTAACTGTAGGTCTCACTATAACAAGTATAAATTTTCCGTGATATAACTGTCAGTAGCAAGCAATGCTACTTGGGTAGCGGAAGACCTCGGTTTTGCTTACAAACTCCTTCTAAAGTAGTATTTCCCCCTCTTATCTGCTTTTGTCCTACACAGCAATAAAAGGACAGTTAGTGAACTTCACTGGCCAGTATAACTAAATAAACCTGTTTTCAGGGATATATCTTTAAATCAGTGTGCTTCCAGTTGATAATTACATCATTGGACCTTCATTTCTTGTGACTCTATCCCATTCTGAAGATGTCTGGAATTTTGTCTTGGTTGTACACCATGTGACTTCAGTCTGATCATTTGCATGGACCATCCTGTCTCCATCATCTGAAATTCGTCTTGCAAATTAACCAGGACCCCAGATGGCTCAGGATTTTGTGGGTTTGTTGTGTTTTTTTTCTTCTCCCTTCATTGTACCATCTCACTGAAATCAGAGCAATGATCAACAGTTCTGCATGTGGAATTGGGTTATTTCTTGTGTTTCTTTCTTTCTTTTGGTACCTCTTCAATTTATTTTCAAACTTGCTTTTTCACTAATGTTACTTCTTGATTGATTAAGTTTGGTACTGGACTAATGTATCAGAGTTCTGAATGTTTCCGGTTGTTTGCACACAGATAACTGCAAAGAGGTTGTCATTACTGGTTACACGCAAGCAGAGGCCAGATCTCTTTCTTAATGACTTGGGGAAGGCACAAAACATGAAAGAAAGGTAAACACCATCCAGGGTTGCAGTTTTAAGGTAGCAAGTTCTGCTAGGTCATCCTATAGTCATTTCTCTCCTCCAGGGTTCTTCAACATTTTCAGAGGCAGAGTGCCCAGCAAAAGCAAGAAATCTATTGAAGGCTTTCTTTTTTGTTTATTTTACTCAGTTTTGTTATAGCTGTAGGAGGGCAATATTTTTCCAGAGGGGTTTTTGACCAGCCTCAAACCTCTTAACTCCAAAGCTTTCACAATTTTTTTTTATAGTTTTGCTGTCAGTGTTTTTTGTTTTTTTTTTAAGTTTCCTTATAATGCTTTGTCCTATGTGTTGTTTCCGTCTGCCTGCCTGTCCGTCTGGCTACCTGTCTCAATTTTTCATCTGTCTCCATTAAGCACAGTTGCCTTCTTCAGAAATGCTCTCTTCATATAAGATTAGCTGCTAAAAGCATTTCCTTCCTTCCCTCTCCTTTTTGATATATGTATCTATGCATATCTCAAGAATAACTGTATATCTTTTTAGTGGACACCTCTTCGACATTTCCTCCAAATGTTGGATTCAGTAGTGATTTTATCATTTCAGTAGGGTTGCTGCTTCAATCCCACTCCTTACCAATCTGCATTCATTCTTGTGTTCGGACTTTATTCCCTACACTGGCTTTTTCTTTACAATGAAACAAGACAGCTTTGTTTATGCAACATCATGAATGCAGTCACAAGTAGGATGTTTTGGGCTGGTGAGGAAAAACACCCAACAGTGTCAAAGCCTTAGAGAAATAGAAGATGGGGGAAAAATCAGTAGAGATCCTTGAGATTGTTGAAAAATCCCTGAATTTTCCCATGTTGAATTTTCTTAGGAAATGAAATCTCTTTGATCATGTAACATATTCTTATGTATATAAGCTAGCATGAACTGCATGTGAAAATGTTCCTGTACAAGAATGTATTTATCAGTACTTACATTTCTGATATTTAGAGATGTACATTGATTTAGTTTTGGTAAAGAACACTGGTAGACATAAATTAGTGTAATGTATATACTTAATATGCAAATGGCTTCTAGAGGAGGAATTAATATCTGGTGCTGCTGTTATTGGCTACAGTGTTATACCGAATTTATCATGGATTTTTGACTGCTGAAAAAGGGACAATGGAATTTAGCCATACCAAGGACAGTGCTGGAAAGAGACTGCTCCTCCTGAATGGGCCCTGATATTCACCTGCCGCCTTGAAGAGATCGTTCTAGTTTCCTATGGAAGTGGAGCTTGTTATGAGGATTAAGGACCAACTTCAGCTTCTGCTGCCAGCAGACGCAATTGTTAGTCACTATTGATGAGTCAGCTGTAAATAAGATGTGTGTGCATGGAATATCAGCTTTAGTCATCTATGCCAAGGGATGCTAAACTCAAAAGACGTCACCTCTGAGACTCTATGAAAAAAACAAAAACAAACCAAGGCTGACACACCTATTTGTATATTCTTCTTGGTCCCTACAGTAGGTTCATGCTGTGGATCATGCAAAGGCACACATGTTTTAACAATAGTGATGTAAAAGCTGTCTGTCATAGGTTTCCTCATAACAACTGTATTTTTGCAAAGTTTTGTAATGCGTGAACATTAACGGCATAGAATTTTGCTACAAGTCTTTGCACTCTCAGTTTGCCATATCTATATTTTTATGAATACTAGTGAACATGCCTACATTTTTGGTTTACTTTTGACTTGAACAAGAGATCTGTAACTGCAGATGAGGAGAGTAAAATGCAATCACCACTTTGTCCAGAGATCTATAGAAAACTTTTTTTCTTTTTCTTTTTTCTTTCTTTCCTTCATTTTTTTTCAGTTCACTTCATTGTTACCTCAACTTATAGGTATTGACAGATTTAAAACATTGGCAGTAAAAATATTATAGGTTTTTTTATTGAAATTATCACAGAAACAGCAACAGTAAATATAAAATAGGAAATATAAAATAGCTCTGAAAAATGTATATTTTGCATAAGAGAGATATTCTTTACCTTTTTGTGACTTTTGTGGTAAAATTGTTCTAGTCTATTCGACGTCTATGATGCTTTGTAGCCGGGTACTGTGTAATAACTTATGTTCTCTCCATCCTGTTCAGTAAGATCTTCTCCAGAAACTGTTCGTCACCCTGGTATTTTGAATGTAGGGACCTTTCCCACATATGAAACTCTGTATTGTAGACCTTTTCGTGAACATGTCAAAAGGTGCATGCACAAGCCTGGTAGAAACCAGTGGCCATGTAATTAACAGAAATGGAGAATAAAATGCAAACAATCCGGGGAGGAAGTTGGAACACATCTTACAATGTGGCTCGTTTTTCCCCTAGTGTCTGTCTGTCTGTCTGTCTGCCTTCCTGCCTTCCTGCCTTCCTGCCTTCCTTCCTTCCTTCCTCATTACTGTCGTCTCTTTTACAGGGGGCTTGGTTATTCTAATTGTTGTTGGAGCTTTTCACACAAGTTATTTCAGGTTTAAATCCATGTCCTGTGATGGTATGTACAAATGAAAAGTTTGATGAATGAGCGAGAGGGACTGGGTGATGAAGGAGAAGGAAGTGACATATCCATCTCCTAATCTGTGACATGTAAAAGGATCTTGTAGCATCTTTGAGACTAAGGGCCTTTCTGCACTACACTGTTATAGTGCTATTATTCCACTTTCAACATCCTGTAGAATTCTGGGGTTTGTAGTTTACTGAAGCCAAAGAGCTCTCTGGGTGAGAACTCTAAATGTCCCTCCCTAAACTGCAAATCCCGGGATTCCATAGGATGTTGAAATTGGAATAATAGCACTATAACAGTGTAGTGCAGAGAGGCCCTAACTGAGGGTTTTCCAAACTTTTCATGCTGATGACATGACTTTTTAGACATGCCTCGTTTGGTGACACAGTAATTAAATTTTACTAGCAAACCGGAGGTTAAACTAACCCCTTATAATTGATACAGACACATACATAAATTGTAATAACAAAATGTATGGGAACACAACATATCTCATGAAAACCTTTTATACATTTTTAAAAATATATGATTTATAAATAGTAACTTACATTTCCAAGTTTGTAGGTGACACACCTACACACTACAGGTGACACACTAATGTGTTGCAGCACACTATTTGGAAAGCCCTACCCTAACTGAAAGAAATAAGTTCACAACATAAACCTTCATAGATTAGGTCTACTTCATGCATCATCATACATCTGATGAAACAGACCCTGTCTGTGAAAGCTTAAGCTACAAACGTCTTTCTCTCAGTTAGCCCAAAGGTGCCACAAGATCCCTTTGCATACTGACCCAGACTAACATTGCTATGGCCATTTCCACCTTACACTGTTATAGTGCTATTATTCTGCTTTCAATATCCTGTGGAATTCTGGGGTTTGTAGTTTATTGAGGCCAAAGAGCTCTCTGGCTGAGAATTCTAAATGTGCCTTCCTTAACAGCAAACCCCAGGATTCCATACGATGTTGAAAGTGAAATAATAGCACTATAACCATGTAGTGTTGAAATGGCCCATGTCTTTGAATACTAATCTGTAATAGTTTCTCTATTCTTCAGGCAATTTTTGCCCATGTCTGACACAACTGTATTATGTGCTATTCACATAGACTACAATTTGTATATATACCTGCACAGAATTAAGCTCCATGGAGATAAATGGGGCTAATAAATGGGTGTAAGGTTGCAGCCATATATTCTTGCTCATAAGAAGCAATTTGATACTCTTTTTCTGGAAGTCCAAAGCAGCCTCACCTTTAGGATTTGGATCACATTCATCCACACCTAACCTACATTATTCAAAACTGGATCTTAAGTAAGCAAGAGAACGAGCAGTTAGCCTTGTTGAAAGATTCTGTCCTTTTGTGTAAATTTGGCACCATGTTTTTCATGCTTTAATATGGAAAGTGATTTTGAAAGGGACATAATTCATTTTTCAGACTTGAATTGCTTAACAATTAGTTGTCTGATGTAAGGAGAATTATTCATAGATGTCCAACAGATCTCTGAAGACATTGCTTATAACAACCTATTATATATATATCCTCTTTTATGCAGCAGCAAATCTTACCTATCTCACAATGTACTACTTTGCCTCCCTAGACATTTTTGGATACAGTCATGTATCTGTACTTTTTCACCAACAGAAGGCATGTGGTCAAGACTTCCTCTGATAGGGCTGCTGATATTTACATGGACGACACCTCTCTGTGTGCCCTTGCTGTCAGGACATAATGTAAGAAGTGGCCTCACTTTACATTTTCCAAGCTATTTATAATATCTTTAATAAAAATTGCTTGTTTATTGAAAAGATGAAATGTCTCTGAGAAACAGAACACTTTTCTCCAGCACAAAAAGGGGGAAGGGAGGGGAAGAAAAAAAATGTGGTGGTACCTTTAAGGCTGTTTTTTTATTTTGGAATGAACTTTTGTGGATATAACCCACTTCTTCAGATGCTTAATCCTGCTTGTATTATTTCATGGGATATTCTGACTTTTGATGTACTTCCACATTCTTTTGGAGGCTTTTCCTGTTCCCATTCCTCTAACAGCAAAATTGCCTACCCACTTAGAAGAAGAAACAGCCACACAAATGTATGGGTAAAATAAAGGTCACTTTATGAACTGTTAAACCTGATCTGAAGCAAGGCTGCACAATGTTGCTTATGCTGAAACAGGTGTATATCTGCTTCTTTTCCAGTGTGTCAAAGGCAAATAACACAGGCCACAGGGCCAAGCCAATAAACGTAGCTTGCTCCTGTTGGGCTTATTCCTAGCATATCTGTGTAGCCTAACTTTCTGCTCAAGTCCTGAGCCCTAAAGGAGAGAGTCAATCAAGTCTAACCACAAATGTACCCTGCTCCAAATGTACCCTGTTCCAGGACCCAAAGGGCAAATACAGAGAACTCCCTTTCATAATAAGTGTCTGTGGGTGCTCACTGATAACTACTCAAGAACTTCCTTTCCCACACTAACTTAACAAAAAGTTGCTAATAAATGTCAATTATAACCAAATAAATGAGAATTGAATCAGTTAGACCAACAAATAACTCAACTACTAACTACTTAATTTAATAAAGTCAGTTAAACTAACCCATTTAAGCACTAACCCAGGGCCAACTGTCTCATAGATACCATGGATAATGAGTTCAGGGTAAGCAGAACACCTTCTGCTCTGTGAAGGCCAAAGTAGAAGCAAAATTCGTACCCAGCCCACAAAAGTGACCAGGTAAAGCCTGTGCTAACCTACAGGGAGGGTGGATGGGCAAACCAATGATGAATGAAAAGGATGGAAGAGCAGAACTGGGCTATATATCCACTCACTCTGCCCCTTCCCTCCTGCATCATGATGCCTTGGCCTTTGTACAACATCCACTCAGCGTAGCAGTGTAGATTGCCAGAAACATCTCTGATCCTTCCTGCTTGCCATGAAGCAGAATGACCAAGTGAGGTGACTTTGGGGACTTTAAAGTAAGTTGGAGGGGGCCTTTGGTGCTGCATGGGGAGAATGGAAATACCTACACCCCCACAGTGCCAGAAAAGGACATCCACACATGTAAAAGACACTGAGGAGTGCGGATGTCCCTACCTGAAATCCAGCCATAATATACAATGCTTCCAGTCTTTCCTCCCTCCTTATGGGAGGGCAAATGAAAGCCCCGCTTCATGGCCACCACTAAGGCTGAAGGGGAGACAAGCATTTGCATTTGTCATGCCTAAATACTGTCTAAGTCATTGGGGTAAGCCATTAGAATCCTAGCATTTTGCTATTGCAGGAGTGGAAATTATTCAACTCCCTAGTTGTTGTTCAGCTCCAACTCCTATTATCCCTAGCAAGCATAGTCAATGTTGAGGAATGCTGGGGACTGCAGTTTATCAACATCTAAACTGCCACATGATTCCCATCTCTGTGTTACTGCCATATTTCAAAAAGGTACAGCCCAGAACATTGTGTGAATGAAATTCCATTTACATCAGTTAGACTTGTTACTAAATCCAGTCCAAATGTTCTGCCTGCATGCAGATGTATGGATCAAAGGACTGTATCCATTAAATCTTTTGCGCTCATGCACATGACTCCTATGCATTTGATGGTCCAGCTAAACAGAGATCCACATGTGTCCTCTCTAGTGTTCTGTTTGTACATCTGCACTTCTGACTTTTTACAGGCTGTGCATTGCATGTTCAAAAATCTGTATGCATTGAATTTTGTGCCCAGGTGTCCCTTTGCATAATGACACATTATCGTATTTTGAAAAGCAAAGAAGAGGGAACATTTACTAACTGTTTCCAACCACTGATTGCTATGACAACTCTCACTTTAAATATCTCTATAATGTAAGCTAGAAATATTGCTAACCTTCATTGTATTTAAATACATTTAGCCTTCCCTTTCCCCTTCCCAACCTCTTCCAACAGCCGCCTCACTTGCGCCACCAAGCCTGTCTGTTCCATTGTCTCTGTGTGGCTGGAGGTTCCCTCACCTGCCTCACCTAGCTCACCTTTCTCCTCCAGGTGTATCTCCTTTCTCCTTCCCTCCACCACTGAGTTGCTTCCCCACCCCACCCCTCGTGCTCTCTGTGTGTTCCACTCGGTCAGCCTCCATTCTTTCTTCTCGCAGAGCTCTCAATGGAGTCAGCAAGGCAGCAATGAGAAGGGAGAATCATTAAAAGTCTGCAGACATTTTGAGAATTCACCCAGACAGAAAAAGTGGATGTGTCCAGGAAAAGAAGGATGTATGGTGATCCTAACCAAGGATAATTTTGACTCCACTAGTACACATGTATCAGTATGTGAATCAAATACCTGCATGCAAGGCTTATAGAAATATGTTTACTGCTGAAATGTTCAAGAGATTTGGGATATTAAAGTAAGGTCATCATGATCATCATCATCGTTTACTGATTAGTCAGCTGACCATATCAACTTAAAGTAAGGTTATTCTTGTTGTCTTCCAAGTGGAAGCAGCTGATTTGGAGATGAGAAAGGCCTAGCATTCTTTTCTTGTGTGATCCTGAAGGTAAAGATGTCCGTATAGCCACTTGGGAATTTATTAAGTGGCCATACTGATGAATCAAAGAATGAGCTTTATTGAAAGAAATGCATTTCTGACTCATACCCTACCAGGCAGATAATTGATCAAAGATGAAAGCTCTGTCTCTGGATCACACACACTTTACATTTTGTACAAATTCGGCATTCACTGAAGTAACTTTCCATTTAGCCAAACATTTAAACAGACAGATTTCTTATATCTATTAACTGGTGTCTAAGCAACCATCTGCAATTTCCTTTAGCATAAAAAACCTGTACTCAGTTTTCATTTTATTAAGAAACCATTGGTCAGAATTTGCTGGGGTGTAGCAAGACATGCTGGAACATAGCTTCCATTGTTAGCTAAGAGTTTACCAGTAGAAATTCCCTATTAGAGCTGCAGCATTAACTTTTTTTTTTTATTGAAGTCTAATTCTTAATAAGCCTAAACAAGTGAAACCATGCCAGAAATGCCCTTCAGTCTCTTTGGGATTTTGCAAATACTTTTGTCACCTGTGTTACTGGAAAACCAAGAGGAGCTACATAAAAAAATGCCTTTTATGCTTCATATTTGAGATTCTAATGGTTTTGACTCAGCTCACTGAAGCCCTCATACACCTTCTTTCAATCTGCTTCCTTTCCCATTCAGAGCTGTAACAGCAGCTTAGACATGGTTCTCCAGTTTCTAAACTTCTGCCTTGCATACATACTTGTTGCCATTGTCTCCTTCATCTTATCTGTTCAGTTTGGCTTGGTTGACTGTGGAAGCTGATGTGCACCTTGCTGACCCAGTGGACCAATTGTCTGAATTGAACACACTTCATTTTGGCCTTGGCTGTGAGACCATATTTCATCTCTTTAGGCCCTTTCTGCAGGACATTGTCATCCTGCATTGGGAATGAGAGAAGTACAGGACCTAGACAATAGTTCTGCATGATGTCGTCCATGTCCCATCATTCTCCCATCCCCAGGTGGTGCAACGGCACTGCAAATCATTGATGGGTTCTTCCCATCAGTGACCAGCAATTGCACTGCCCTCCCGCCTTCTGCACTTAACTGAGCTGTGGAGAGTCAGGAAGCATGATGGCCATGCTTCCTGCTCCAGCGCAGCCTGGGACAGTGCCCAGCTGCGCTGCAGAAGGAAGAGGCACAGCCATTGTGCTCTTCCATTCTCGCAGGCAGCCAGTGCAGAGGGGAGCACTCCTGTCATACTCCCCTCCCAGTACAGGCTACTAGGACTCTGTGGGATGCCACTGTTATCTGGTAGCCTGCAGAAAGGGTCTTTACTGCTTGCCCTCCACCTTCATTGAAACATCACCATACAAAATGCACGATAATCTTGATCCTGGGAGAGCTCAAGTATTGTAAGTCACCTTGAATCCCATTTTGGAAGAAAGGAGTGATATAAATTGAATAAAATAAAATCTCCAAAGGACTTTCTATGAGCCCCAGAAACCTAGCTCACAATGGATAGCTTTGGAAAGAAGTGGAATGGAGAGGAAACTGTATCAGATTCAATATATTAGTTAAAGGCCAGAAATTAGATAGTAAAGAAACATTGCATAATACAGTCAAGTCTAATTGAATATGTCTCTCTCTGTCTGTCTGTCTCTCTCTATCTCAAAAGTATTAAAATCATAGAGTCTTGTTGCTGGAAGGGGCCACAAGGATCATCTTGTCCCATCCCCTTCCATGCACAAGTACATTACTAAAACACTCCTGAAAGATTCCCATCCAACCTCTGTTTAAAGACTTCCAAAGATAGAGATTCTACCACATTCTGAGGCAGTCCATTCCACTGTCAAACAGCTCTTACAGTGAAGAAGTTCTTCATAATGTTTAAGTAGATTTTTGGTCTTGTAATTTGAATCCACTGCTTTGTGCTTTAGTCTGTGGAACAGCAGAAAACAAACTCATTCCGTTTTCTACATGACAACTGTCACTTGGATTTTTCCCAAAGAAGAGACTCTGGGCAGGATTTGTGCCTAGAGCGCTAGCCAATATGCCAGTCTGAGACAGAAATCAAAGATGTCTTATTGAAAGTTCTGCAGAACGGAACACAAGGCAATCAGGCAAATCAAGTATTCCCCAAATACAAGACAACCCACATCTTATATAGTCTTCAAAGGTTACATGGTCTTCCCTGGGGAGTAGATAACTCCATACATATAGGAAACTATGTCATGAATCGGCATTCAGAAACTGCGCATGTGCATATGGGTGGACTCAAATTAGAAAACCAGACCTGGGGGTGTGAATGTTAATATTTCAATGAAGTTTAATGACGCTATAGGTAAGTATAGTTCAGCTCTTATGGTCATTCCCCTTCCCATTTGTCTAGCTTGTGGTGCTCCAGACATTGCAGACCACACAGCTAATCACACTCTAGCATCTACCTGTACCTGCTTCCCCATTTCTGTGAACTCTTCTCCTTTCTACTGAGCTAGCTTCCTGTTAGAGCTCTTGATGCCTTGCAAGACTTGCCTCATTATTCTCTTGTAAGCTTCTAGTCACTTGCCAAAGCTACTGGTCAGTGTGACAGATGATGCCTCTGAGATTGAGGAGCAACTGGTTGTGCCAAGAACTGAGCCAGTGAGTGAGCAAATCAACTCACAAATATTCCCCGCACTGGAAGGTTAAGCAGAGACAGAGTTGCCCCAGCCAACTCATGACGGAGAGGGAACCAGCAGTGATTCAGAGGAGTTACAGCCACTCATGCTCTTCAGCCCTTAATCATGAAGAAGGCTGAAATGGACTGCTGAGAGGGAGGCTGCATGGACTAGGTTGAGGAAACAATAGCCAGCAGCACCTGTTCACAGCGGCTATTTAAGTCTACTGGCGTGACTGCTCCTTGCTTGCAGCAAATTACTAGCAAGTCCTCACAACCTTCGTGTCTCCTGCTCCCTGAAACCCTCCAAATGGATCTCTGCCTTTAAGACTGGACCTTGACCTGGCTCAGCTTGCGTTTTCCTTGTGTTTGGTGAATTCGGACTCTTTCTGCAGGAATAACCGACTAACCTCCTCCCTTGCTGGCTGAGGCTTGGCAGGGAGAGAATCCTGACAGTCAGTTTGTGGACTTTGGGGTCTCTCACAACCAAGTTGGCTATCATATCACCTCTCAGGCTTCTTTTCTCCAAATTAAGCATACCCAGCTCCCTAAGTCATTCCTCATAAAGCTTGGTTTCCAGATCTTTCATCATCTTGGTTGCCCTTCTCTGGACATACTCATTCAAATGGTTTGTGTAGTAAATTTTGGAAAATAAATGTGGATAACACTAACTGCCAGAATCCTATATAACTTGTTATGTTACATAAATTTACATATACTAGCGAAGTGCCAGGGCTACTAAGAAACCCCTTTACTGAATTGTGAAGGTACATAATAGGATACTGGCAAGAATATTGAGTGTGCACGAGGTACTTTGTTGACTCTGCTAGACAGTAATGTGACAGCAGACCCCTAGTGGATATGGATGTTATGCAACTGCACAATTCTAATTCTTGCAGACTTAAGTCCACTTGCAAGGATATGAGGGCTCAACAGGATTCCAGCAAAAATTATTAAAGGATGTATTTAATTTATGAATTTAATTTTTAAATTGTGAATAATGTTAAAAGTATCAGAAAGGGTTTTTTTCCATTTGAATTCATCAGTTTAATTTTTAAAATGTGGATAACAAAATTATTTGAAGGTGTTTTTAAATTAACTGGACTATTGAAAGGAAAATACAACCCTGGGTAAAACAATAAAATGTGATAATAACTACCATTCCATGTAGTGTGAAGGCATGAATTAAAAAACTATGAATGAATTAGAATAGGGAAGCATTCAAATTATTATCTAAATAAATCATGCAGCACCTATTTTCAATAATGAAATAGGAAAAAGAAAATGGAAACTGGGAAAGGAAAATGAGTCACTTAATATGCCTGATTACAAAGCAGTGGCACAAGTGATTTCATTAATAATAAGAGACCCAGAGGGACAAACAGTAAAGATATCTAAGTGAATATTATCAAATTACTATGGGCATCTTGGATTAAGCCTTGAAGTAGAAACAGAAGCTGTTGTCATCTCTGAACAGACATATACCCTTCAACATTTCACAGAGGAAATCTGGGACACATGTGGCCTAGCAACAGCAGAATGTGGTCAAGATGGTAATTATTAATTATTGATAGTTATTAATAATTAATAACAATAACTGTTAATAATAATTATTAATAGTTATTAATAGATGGAACGCACAAGCTAGGAGAGGCTGCTGCAGTTTGCTTTTGCCTGAGCCTACTGGGAAGGGCAAAATTCCACCCCTCTTCTCCTTTGCCCCCACTGATTAAATAAAGAGCAAACTGCTTTTGCCCTTTAAACATGCCCGTTCCACACCTCACCTGCATCCTGCAACATCTTGCTGTCATCCTGGCAGTGCCTTTGCTGGGATGGGAGCATGTCCCAAAGACTCTCCTCTGCACCTGGCTGGCTACCAGTGGATGGTAATGGTCTGGACATGTTCCTTCCTTCTGTAGTGTATCTGGGCTTTTGCTGTGCTGCACTGAAGAAGGAAGCACCTAGAGAGCCCTTCTACCATTTCCGCCTGTTTCTAGCTGACACAATCATTGTGCGAAAGGGGCCTATTACTGCTTTTTTCCAGTAATAGTATTATGTGCGATCACGATGGCTGGTGACACAACAGGAGTCGGATTGTGATGATGTCATGCGGTAGCATGTGTCGTGGACCAACTTCAACATGTCCCCATGCTGGGATGAGGCCTCAGTGTGGAAATGGCCTCAGTTTGCCACACTTGAAGTAAGCTGTGGACAAAGGGGGAAAGTGGGAGGAAAAGAGACAAACTGGGACATTTTAAAACCAGTTGAAAAAGTGTGACTGACATAGGATAAACTGGGACTGTCTCTGCCAAATCAGGAGAGTTGGAAGGTATGCAGGCTGGTTTATCATTCTCCAGAAAATCCTAGGGAGGCCTAATTTGTGTGTCATACCTTGAACTCTACATGAAAACTTGACATCCAAGTTCAGGTTTTGCATTTAGAAAAATTGACATTGGAAAAATTACTGAGATTTAGTAAGTCAGATTTCTCCTCCTTCTCCATTTTGCCACCTCTGGAATATGTTACTTAACCCTTGCAGGGTTCTTTCCATATGTATTAAAGGAAAGAGGGTGCACTGCTTGGGAAGCACTGTGTGACCAAGTGATGTAGCTAGGTTTGCCAGCTCTCAGGGCTGACTCCTCTTCTCCACTATGTGTGCAAAGGGAAGGAATCTCAGATTGAGAGAATAACAAAACCTGGAGCTGCTCCTTGTAACACTGTCCTTGTAACTTTATGAAGGCCCACCCCCTTCTAGATCTCAGGTTTTGGCCCTGAAATCTGGAGCTCTGGAATACTCCTGAACTGGAAACCTTACATGAAACATCTTTCTATCTTCAAGTCAAGTTTCCTTCCCTTTTGGAAATTATTGTGTTTGTACCTTAATTCTTACTCTCTTGAAGTATAATATATGTTAGGTCTGCAGTTCTTAGAAAGTTAAGAGGCAGGAAAAAACTATTGATGCTTCTGAACTCATTGGAATTGAGCTGTACCTCTGAAAGGCAAGACTGCTAAGAGCTGGCTTGGGTCTTAGGGCTTGAAGCATGAATGTGGAAACTTCCCTGAACGTTACAGGCAGTCCGGTCTGTTCAGATGCTAACATTTATTTTGCCACATGGCGTTTGTTTTTCAGTTTCCAGGGCAAAGAGGTCTGGACCTGGTAACCCAACCCTTCCCAGGCTTGCAGAAAGGAAGCGAATAAGACAATTTTTAAAGGACCTAGCAACCGTTAAAATGTTCAAAATTTAGAAATATCCTAAATGTCTAGTTCTCTTGCTTGTCCAGATGTTTCTATAGGGTTGAGACCTTCACAGCAGGCTATGAGTTAATGTTTTGTGAGGCTTGTTTGCTATACTTATGTGGAAGAATGTATTGGTTTGTCGGAAAATGGAACAGGAACTCAGAATATCTTGGTGAAAAAGAAGGTAAGTTAAACTGGTAAATTCTGAAAAAAATGTACTCCATCAATAAAAGTTACCTGGGACACATCCTCAGCATGCAGTTTAAGAACTTAATTTTCCTGACTCTAAAAGAAAATCATTCCTGGTGTCATTTATACTGTCCTGCTAGTAGCAGGGTTTGATTTTCAAAAGCTTAAGAACTTGGTTTGAATAAGACAGTGCTTGTATTTATGTTCCCTTTACTTTTATGGATAAGAACTCATGATGTTCTTCTGTATTCAGTGGTATACTTCCATGCCCAACACCAGAATTGGGATTTTCTTCCCCTCCTGCTGCAGTGCTCTGCAACTTAAAAATCCTATTCTAGTGGGTTTTCTAGCCTATCAGAACAGGTTTTTAGAATACACAGCAAGCTGCCAGAAGGAAGAAGAATAATTGATTCTAGCGGAAGCAGCAAGATCCAGTGGAGGAACATCATAGGATTTTGTGCAATATCCTGCTGTAGGAACATGATAAGGAAGTTTCAGTGTTGCATGAAATGTAATAAAAATAGCAATCAATAAAATAAAACCTGAGAGTAATAAACCACCGTATCATGCAAGTATTAAAAGCTGGTTAAAGTAGCTTAGAAATTCTCATTAATCTCCAAAGCTTTGACAGAATGAAGATGGCTACACTCTTTTTTTAGTGCAACAACAGAGCTAGCTCCTTGATCTTCCTTGAAGAATGATTTCTGCCGTGCAGACACCACTATGAAGAATGGTGTGTTCCATGTTTCCAGCAGTATAATGTCAGCTAAAGGCAGAATTCTGAACAAGACTTCTGATTTCATGACATCATGTTGGTCATATGTTCTGGTCACTAGCATCATTCAGCACAACATTTTTCTATTTTTACACCATGTAAGACTAATAGCTTCAAAAAACTGTTGTCAGATTATTTCATTTTGTTTTGTTTTGTTTAGATATAAAGCATTTTTATTTTAGCACTTTTATAGAAAGCTCTCTATGATATGTATCAAAAGCCAGAAGGGCTTCCCTTCAGAAAAGCACACAGTATCTTACATGACTGGATTGTAAATATTTTTCTCATTTCTTGACAATCTGATTTATCACTGAAAGATTCTCTTAGGTTAACTGCCCATCAGGCACTGGTGCCCTTTAAAGGCTTACAGTTAAATTTTCTGGACGTTTGTATAAACCTGGGGACATTCTTTTCAAAGTTCTCAGATATTTTGCTATTTTTTTATTTTATTTTTTGCCAGATGCCCTAGAGTTGGAAGCTGGCAGCAGGGGAATAATTTTCAGGTCAGTTATTTTTACTTGGGATGAGGATCTCAAATAATCTTTTGATGTTTATGTTTCAGCCATTTAATTTACAGGATTATTTAACCTCTAGATTATTTTATTTAAAAAACACAAATATTTCAATTAGCAGTAGAACAGAGTTCAAGTAGTGCTATGTGTTTCAGGTTAGGACAATGTCTTCTCACACAGTTTTCATTTCCCCTGGAGTGGTACAACTTTAGCAGGTTACATTTATGGTTGTTGTTAGTTTTCTGTCAATTTATAAGACCCTCCATGAGTTCCAGCTGTCGTGGCCCTCCTGAGGTGAATTCAGGCACATGGCTTGTTTCATTGAATCAACCCATAAGTGAAGCTGTCTATCTCTTTTCCTACTGCCTTCCACTTTATTGAACATTGTTGTCTTTTCCAATGAATCATGTTGTTTATATAGTCATGCACATATTTTAAAGGGATGAACATGAAATACATCTAGAGCAGTTAAATTGTCTCTACTTTCATCAAGGGTTTTAAATGAGGAGGTGGCCTAAATAGAATCATAGAATCATAGAGCTGGAAAAGACCCCAGGGGCCATCCAGTCCAACCTCCCTGCCATGCAGGAACGCACATCAAAGCACTCCCAACAGATGGCCATCCAGCCTCTGTATAAAATCCTCCAAAGAAGGAGACTCCACCACACTCCAAGGCAGCATATTCTGCTGCCGGACAGCTGTGACCTTCAGGAAGTTCTTCCTGAGGTTTAAGTGAAATCTCTTTTCCTGTAGTTTGAATCCATTGCTCCTTGTCCTGGTCTCTGGAGCCATAGAAAACAAGCCCGATCCCTCTTCAATATGACATCCTTTCAAATATTTAAACACGGCTGTCATGTCCCCTCTTAACCTTCTCTTCTACTCTAAATACTTTGAAGTCACCAGATCCCATCTGATCTTGGAAATTAATCAGGGTCAGACCTGATTAGTATTGAACTGGGCAGGGTGTGGTCACCGTGAATACAAGGCTGAATTTGATCTCATTGAGATAACAGGGAAATTTCCATTCTCTTGAGCAGAAACAGCATCTAGATTATGGAGAGCAATACTGAAGATATAAAAGATCAAGGGAGCAACCAGCAATCAAAATATTTTGTTTTTAAAGAGTACTGAGAAAATGTTAAAAAAAATGTAAGAAAGAGAAGCAGAAGTAGGACTTTTCTATTGGTAGTATTGTTTTCTTAAAAGCAGGGTTTTGACAAATGTTCTCCTTCCTTTGGAGGTTTTTAAGCAGAGGCTGGATGGCCATCTGTCGGCAGTGCTTTGAGGGTGTTCCTGCATGGCAGGGGGTTGGACTGGATGGCCCGTGTGGTCTCTTCCAACTCTACATTTCTATGATTCTATGATTCTGACTTTACATAGGGTTAAAAATCTATCCATTTAATCTGTATTATTTGAAACTTATTTTGTAAACTGCAAAAGAAAATTTTGTTTTGATCGAAGTTCTACAAGTGCAAAAGGGTTAAAGTGAAACAGTGAATATAGCTGATCATATTTTCCTTTAAGCCCTCAGTAGAATTCAGTTTGCTGTTTTGAAGAATCAAGTCAATATTTAGAAACTGCCCTTTTATTTCATCGTTCTTTGCATTCATTCTGTTCTATGACCTTTTTGTTTCCTGCTACTTAAAAAAAAATGCCGCATGACTTACTCACATGGCATTTTTGTGATTCAAGGTGGGAACTGAGCTCTGGTGGTTGCCTGTAACAGTGGTCAGCCGGCTTCTTCCTCCCAGAGGCCTGTGCAGCTTGCACAGCCTCTGTGGAGAGGTGGGAATGCCAGCCAATGAGTTTAGACTCAGGTTTGAACTCATTGACTGGCAGGGAAGGCCAAAGTGACACAGATGTGGGCTTCACTCGGGTCAAGTGGGACCTATTTAAGCCTGGCTCCTTCACACATACGGGCATTGTTCTGAGAATGTTGACCCACCCCATGTTTGGCATGTCTTGTAACTGTGACGGTTTTGTACATGAGTTTTGCCATCTATATATTTGTATTTCACTTTGTCACAACTTTTGGGGGGGTTTGGGTTGCCATGGGGCCTGGATCCAGAACATTAATTCCCACTTTCTCAGGCATTGGTAGGAATGGGGGTCTCCATAAGAGACATGGGGGTATGGGGTAGAAATGGCCATCCCCAATTGGGGCAGACACCTTTCCTGCACCCCCCTCTAGTGGCTCGGGGACAACAAATGGGCAACTGCTGAGGTGGATCCCAGACCTGTCATCCTGGTGGTTCTGGCCGTAATCAGGCTCATCGATCAAGAGGTCAGTGCCTGGATCTGGATCAATATATCAACCCTATCAGCTTCTGTAACCAATAAAAGTTGTGACCTATTTCTTCCATTCACATTGGTTGTTGGTGTGTTATTTAAGAGGAGTGGGACTCACCCCTGAACATGCAAATAAATCAGAAATTACTAAGACTGATTTGTTGGATGAAGAGAAAATTTCTAAATTGTTGCAATAGAAGTTACTTAAGGTGAACACAATCTCTTCAGAGCTGTTGCTGTTCAGCAGCTGTCCATTTTCATGGGGCTTCTGTGGGTATTTTACCTCCAAAATCTCAGTGGAAATGAATGGAGAACCATTTTTGTTGGTGAAATGCAAGATTATTGTATTAGTTGATGAAGTATGAGTATCTCAAAATGTAGCACATGTGTTCTGATTTGATACACAGTGAAAAACATTAGACTTCAGATGTTTAAAATAAACAGGTTAAAATATTTCAGTTCTACTCACAATTCTTCTTCTACTGACTTCATGTTTTATACCTGCTCAGAAAACTCAACAGGAACCATGCAGTATGCATTTTTGAACAGGGAATTAAACAGTGCTATTCTCCATAAAACATGACCTGCATATTTGATACATTCTTCATGTAGAACAGCAATGACCAAATATGGCAAAAATATTAAATATATTGGACAAAATGTGTCATACTTTCTCTAGGACAAAGGTAGGATACCTGTGACTCTCCAGATATTGTGGGACTGCACCTCACACCAGTCCTATCAAACATACCCAATGGTGGGGGATGGTGGGATTTGCAGTTTTAACAATAACTTGAGAGTGACATGTTCTCTCTTCCCTAACCAGGATTTGTTTGTCACTTTAGTAGTTATCTGTGGAAACAAGTATAGCTATTCTTTTTTATGTGTTTTATTTTTTATTCAGTGTTAATGTGGGTTTAGTGTGCAGGGGACAAACTAGACAAAATAACCTGTTTCCAGTGCAAGATGTTACACATTTCTTGAAACTGCTACAGTGCACATGAAAGCAATGTATATCATGCATGCCTGAAATTACAGTTCCTGTGTTGGAGAACTGCATGGAATGAAGAAAGAGAAAATTAATTCATTAGAAAATTGTATCACACATTCATGAATATCATTTGATGGTTAGCAGTTGTGAATCTCCCCCATTAAAAGTATTTGAAGTCATCTTTGGCACTATTTTCACCATGGAAACCATCTCTTGATATAACAGTCACTGATATAAAGAAGAGGTAATCATGATTTCCCACTACATGAAAGACCTATGTAAAAAAGATTGGAAGCTTTCAGCCCTGGGCCATTTCCTCACTACACTGTTACAGTGCTATTATGCCAATTTCAAAATCCTGTGGAATTCTGGAGTTTTTAGTTTACTGAAGCCAAAGAGCTCTCTGGCTGAGAATTCTAAATCCCCTACCCTAAACTTCAAACCCCAAGATTCCATGGGATGTTGAAAGTGGAATAATAGCACTATAACAGTGTGGTGCAGAAATGGCCCAAGTTTAAACAATCCACAGTTCTTTGTGACATCTGAACTTAGGGCACTGTCATTTGTTTAAATAATAGTTCAGAATGAACTAGAATTTGAAGTCATGGTATGATTTTGTCTTGTTTTCACTGACAAACCTAAATTCAGACATTGGGGAAGTTCTAAAGCAGATGCAGATTCTTCTGATCTCCACTAGTATAGAAAAGGGGAGAAAAAAATATGACTGTTATATTAGAGGGTATTGGTATAAAGAAGCATTGGAGAATATTACTGTACATGATAACAACAGCTCGTATTGAATATGCAAAAAGTTATGGAAAACTCAGCAAATACCCACAATAGAACAATGGTGGGCTACACTTATTGAAAATAAAAATGTGGACATGGTCTCCCAGAGATTAAAGGGGAAATCAGACGATGAGATACAGAAAGAATGGCAAATTGTAACGGGTAATTGCTGGGTTTTAACAGCTGGAAATACGTAATTCATGATTTAAGATACATTACGAGGGGGCGACAGGATATATATCATGAAGCGGAAATATGAAGAATGAAATGTAAGAACAATCAAGTAAACTAACAGCAAAATGTTGTACAGTACCTAAAGCTTTTAGAAATCTGGAAAATGAAATCTAGATCAATGTGGAAGATCAGATATATTTCAATTAAGCTGACAATTAAATCTGTATGTTTTATAAGAGAATTTTGAATAAAATGATTAAAAAAAAAAAAGAAAAGGGGAGAAAAGAGGAGAAACACATGAGCCCAAGGCTTGTATTGGCTCATTCACACAGGAGGAAATGATGGCTCCTCATTGTTTCTAAATGAGACCATTAAATGGTTGACCTCAAATTTGGGGATTCAGGGGAAGTCCAAATAAATAACAAGTTTTGTTGATTATCTGCATAATTATGCTGAATAATATTGGCAGCCCTAGTATAAATGAAGGCTGCTGCCACCTTACCGTAGTCTGAAATAACATCTTTCAGTAGTTGAGATTTTGATAGTATGTCCAAAATCGTAATAAGTATCATGGAATAAGCATGGGATTGTGGGTGAATGTATTTTTCCTTAGGCATGACTCAAACATTTGAACAGTTATATTCTTTTCCCCCCAGACATTTTTATTAGTTATACAAATATTTCCATTTTTATATCCCCCTGTTTCTTTAGAGGTTCCCATAAATCTGAGAATATTTGAATGTCCTCCACATGTTGACATCTTAGATTAAGGCCCTTTCTGCATGATGACTGCAGCCCAGCATGCGACTGCAAGAGGAGTGGGACCGCAATGACACTTCTGCATGACATCGTCACAATCCCGCCCTTCTCCCATCGCCAGCTGGCACAATCACAGGGTAAATCATTAATAGAGTTTCTCCATCAATGACCCCCATTCACATGGCACTCCCATCCTTCCTGGAAGGGCAGGAAGTGCGTTGGAGGTGCTTCCTGCTCCAGTGCAGCATGGAAAAGAGCCCAGCTGTGCTGTGGAAGGCAGGTGTGTGTTGCTTGTGCTCCCTTCCACAGGGAGCCAGTTGGGTGCAGAGGGGAGCATTCCTGTCACACTCCCTTCTGTGACCAAAGGACGACGAGATCAGGTAATGTGCAGAAATGACCCAAGTGGTAAGGGCCTAATTTGCAAGTATTATTACTGTCAGAGTCCAGAAGTCTTCATGGGGAAGATTTCAAACATTCTTGAAACATTTAAGCTATCTAAAGTATATTAATATTAAAACTGTTGTGCTACTGCCAAATATTTATTTAACATCTAGTCCTCACTGAGGAATCATGGTATCGAAAGGTGGTAGTGAGAGCCAGCATGGTATTGTGGCTTGAGCATTGGACAATGACACTGGAGACCAGTGTTCAAATCCTCGCTAGGCCTTGCTGGTAGACCCTGAACAAGTCACACTTTCTGAGCCACAAAGGAAGGTAAAGGTAAACCCCCTCTGAACAAATCTTGCCAAGAAAATCCCACAATAGATTCATCTTTGGGTTGTCTTAAGTCATAAACAACTTGAAGCCACAAAACAACAAACTGAGGGAATTATTACTGGCACTTTATGGCCATTGAACCTTGTTTCCAGTGATGTATTTAAGTCTTTTACTCCAAGTCTCAAGTCAAGTCTCTACCTTCAAGTCTCTAGTCCTTGCAAGATACTTTCAAGTCAAGTCTCAAGTGTGGGAGCCAACCTTATATCCCAACCTATATTTCAGAATTTCTGGACAGAGTAAAATAAAGCCATTTTTAACAATTGAAGTAGAATCAGCCCTCCATATTTGCAAGTTTGCCATCTGCAGCTTTGGAAATAGTGAATAGGATCCTTCTCATTCCCCTTCCCAAAGTTGGAGACTTTTGTGTCAATGAGCATAAAAGAGTCTGCAGCTTCAGAAGTGGGGAATAGGATCCTTCTTACTCCTCATTACTGAAACTCAAAAGCTTTATAAGGAAGGATCCTTCCTCTTCAAACCCATTGCATAACCCATTTGCTGTTCCCCTCTGAGAAATGCACTGTGCTTTGGGCTTGAGACAGATTGTCACATGACCAGTAGGCAAAAAGAAATGGAAGCGTTGTTCAAAGTCATAAAGTTTCTGGATGAATGTGTTATGTGCCTGAACCAAGGACAGCAAGTCAGTCACTAAATATATACAAGTCTTAAGTCGAGTCAGTGAATTATTTATTGCCAAATCAAGTCTGAGTTGAGTCACTGAAGTCTATGTCACTGATTGTTTCCGATCTCTGAAACCTAAAATTAAAATGAAAGTTGTATATTGCACAAGACTGCTTCACAATTTGTAAAAAGGGTAACATGAAAGCATTTTTCCCATTCAAGTATTGAGAGAGAGAGAGAGAGAGTGTTAGTTGCTACTTATCATGACTCACATTTCACTGAAAATGAATCACTTGACACAGCTGTAAAAATATGACTAGGTTTGGATCAGCACCAATCACATGAAAATTTCACACAATGAAACAAAAATGTAAACAGATGCCCAAAGGAATTATTTTAGGAATCCGTATGTGAATACCACTTCACTGAATGACAGATGTTTGGACATGAGTAGATCTGGAGCATATCCAAACTCTTCAAGGCAACCCCCCCACTACATCTCAATTTTCTACTGGGTGCCATAATATATGGAACCATATGGATAAATACAAAAAGCTCATTTTGAATAATGAAATAGATTCACTTGTTAGTCTTTCGTTTTAAAAAGAAATATTTATTTATTTTAGGCTTAAGAATACATTTTTCTGTTTCAAAAACTGTCCTATGTTGTACTTTGCATTGCTTTGAAGTTGCTCCTGAAAAGCAACCATGATGTTGAGTGGAGCTACCAGCTGCTTTAATAATCTGAGCCAGCTGTCCTGCCCTTAGGGAAGAATTAATTAGTTAATTAATTAATTAATTAGTGGCCTGTGCTGTCTATAGTGACATGGGACAGACTTACCCTTCTGACTCTATATTATCAAACTTTGGAAAACCAAAAGTGCAGACAACCAGTTAGAGATCAACTAGAGATTTTTATTCTGTGTATTTTCCTTCTTTTCTTTTCTTATATTCATTACATTTTTTTAAAAGAAACCAGATTAATTCTTTTGAACAACCTAGCAATGGAGTTGTTACTTTAAGCTTCTGAATTATGCTATAATAGCAGCATATTTAATCAAATTCCACTATGATGTGTAAATGTAAGGCTATTAACAGAATAAACATGTTTCAGTTGATTTCTATTACTCATTTCCACCCTGGCTGCCTTCAACTGAATACAAGAGGATGACCTTTTTTCAGGCTTCTTGACTGGACAAAGAGTTTAAATCCATGCAGTTTTGCACAGAATGTAAATTGAGCATATCAGGTTAGGAGGCCACAGCGCTCTCCCTCTATCCCTCTGTCCCTCCCTCCCCCCCCCATATCCTTACACATACTTGTTATGTGCATGTTGACTTTATGAAAATGCTGTTGTCACTTCGTCAATTAAATCTGGATCTTCGACAACACAGGTAGGATTAAAACATTTTTGCTTCTGAGGTCCCATTGCCAGTGCCGCAAACTATCCGCATTTATATAACTTGTTTGCTGAGATGTGTGTCTATATGTGTGTGTGGATCTGCTACATAGAAATGGCTAGTGAACCTACATATCTCATCTAGGACATGAAGAACTGACCCAGCAACTGAAAAGAAGGCCCTTTCCTCAGGACGTTGTCATTCCACAATGGGGGTGAGAGAAGGATGGGACCAGGATGATACTTATGCATGACGTCATCCATGTCCCACCAGTCTCCCATCCCCAGGTGGCACAATTGCACCACAATTCATTGATGGGTTTTACCCACCAATGACTGGCAATTGTGCAGCCCTCCCGCCACCCTCCTGCACTTACCTGAACTGTGGAGAGTTAGGAAGTGTGATAGTCACACTTCCTGCCCTAGTGCAACCTGGGACAGTGCCTGGCTGTGCTGCAGAAGAAAGAGGTGTGGTCATCATGCCTCATCCATTCCTGCAGGCAGCTGGTGTGGAGGGGAGCACTTATGTCACACTCCTCTCCCAGGAGAGGCTCCACTGGGATCTCCATGGAATGCCACCGGGATTCGGCAATGTGTGGAAAGGGCAGAAATCTCCTTCTAGCTCTTCAAGGCAATTTCAAATGAAAATTCTAGAGATCCACTGAATAATAGTAATGATTGCATGTTAACTGTGCCCAGTATATTGTGAGGAGCAATCAATCAGGCATGCAACACGAATACACCTTCTCCAGGCAAACTTTTTTCTCAGCTGCCATGACAACTTGCAGTTGGGAAATGATACATTATGGGCAGGAATTGATAAGACAGGGATGTATAGGCAGTATTACCTCTTGGGCAGAGTAAGTAGGTCAACGTTTCTATTAACAGGGATTTCTCTTATCTGAGACACTCCTGTCTTTTAAAAATTACATACCCAGTAACATCTCTACCACAGGTTATCTACTTGAAAGTCAACCCAGGAGACTCTTGTCCAAGTCCCAGGACTCGATAAGTGAGAGTCAAACCCCAGGTTTGCCTCAAGGGTAGTCTTCTTCCCTATCCCCTGGTACCCCTAAAGAAGAGATTCCAGAGCCCACCCCACTACCAAAATTCTTACATTTTCCCTGCACTACCTGCCAGCAACAGCCTATTTATTGACAGCTCCTGGAGCCAATTGCCAAAGTCCTGCAGAAGTAGTATGGAGTAGGGGAAAAAAAACTTGATAAAGGGAAGAAGATTCCTACATTGCCCCAAAGTGATCAGCAAAACTCACATTGCACTAAGATTGGGAGGGTGGGCCATACTGTGATGATCCAAAGAGGTACACGAAGGAGCAGATAGGCCTTAGATAGCCTCCAGCTCTGTCCTTATCATGTGCAGCATTCTGGCTTTCTGCGCCAGCTGCAAAGTACTCTGATCTCTCCCAATGAAGGCCATCATAGCTATACCTTCCCACGCAGTCCCGTTCACTGCACAAGTACAGGTACTGATTCTGAGGAAGGTATCTTTGAAAAAAAAGAGCCCTGTTTAAAAAAAAAAGTCCCTGTCTTCTGCTTCTGGAGGCCTGTTGCTAGAACATTGTTGAATCACTGCCTAGGTCTGAATTTGCTGAAGTTGAGAATTCCTGACTTAGGTTGAATTCACTCATTCTGAGACATCCCCCTCCCAATAATCTGGGATTTTTAGCCAGATGATCTCATTGTTTCATTTTCTTTCATCCAATTTCTGGCTCTGACTTGAGGACATTAGTTAGTCTTTTCTCCACTCCTTTGTTCAGCTCCATCCAGAACCATAGTGTTCTTTAACTGCTCTCCAGGAAAGTGCAACAAGATTCAGAGGAGATAATTTCTGTCACTTTTACCCTTGTGTGTGTGTGTGTGTGTGTTTGTGTTTATGGTTTAGGGAAAGGCCCTTCTTGCCCTGATCTTTAAACTGCTTCTCTGTCTTTCTTTCCCCCCTTTCTTCTTTTAATAACCCCTAAACTTCACATTGACTGAAATCTTCTCAGTCTTGGGAGCTTGATATTTGAATGCATATTTTCCCATCCTGAAGCAAATATTTTCTGCTTGTTAATGAACTGTGTTTTGCAAATACTGCTTGCAATTTATGAAGTTTTACCATATATTGGCTACTCCCTGGTGCAAATCATTATGTATATTTTCATTATTGTGAGTGTCAGTAATATTTCCTTTTAGATAGCTCTGTGTGAATGCGGGTTATTGACCCCAATCTGTCTAAAGCACACTACGGCCAAGGTCACAATATCCCTTAAAGGCAAGTATAGTCCAAACAGGTACACCTGGTAATACTTATGGTTTTTATAGCAAAGAGCTTATTCTGTAGTCCCAGTTTCCAAAGTTAAATATGTACGTGGTATTATACATTTCTTCTAAATACTGTCATTTTCAGTTGCCCCTTATTATTATTCTAGAAACAAAGCTTCCTTGATTTTACTCTGAAATGGATAACATCTCATAATGAATTACATGTAATATTTACAGAGTACAGAAGACCTTGTTTTTTGCACAAAGGATGTAGAAAAAATGAGACCCTCCCTGATGACCTTATAGTCACATTGATAAAACTGAAAGAAAATTCATATTTCAGTTTCTTTTCCACCATGTTTGGTGAGTAAGGAAGAAGGTGCCACTTTTACAGGTAATATCCCCTTCAGTTTCACTAAAACAACAATACAACAACAAACTAGATCTGATACAAATTTTACTCTGTAACTAAAGGTTTTGTTATCTGCATAATTACATTGCATAATACCTTCAACCCTAGAATAAATGAAGGCTGCTGCCATCTTACCCTAGTCTGAAATAACAGCTTTTTGTAAATTATAACTAAAAGAAATTAGATTGTTCATACATTCGTTATGTAAGTGAGCGGAAAATAAATTGCATCCGAATGCCCTATCTCTGAATCCTAGCATTAAATATCATATAATTCATACTTCTCATCAACTACAACGCAATTGGAACAACATTTTCATTTCTCCTAAATTTAATTCATATGCACAGAAACCCCAGTGAGACTTTTAACATTCTTTTGTGTGTGGTGGAACAGTGGAAAGCTGCAGGAAAGCTATCAAGAGTGTCTTGGGTCAATTACAGAACAGCTTCCTATGGCCTGAAGATTGTACCAATGAGAAACGTTATCTACTAGGCAAAGTTTGTGGAGTCCACAAGGGGGGCCAACAGAACCTTCTTTCTTACTTACTGGAATCTGGAAGAAGAGACAGTGATATTATATGAGGGATATCCCAGAGATGTCATATACAACACACAATCATATTCTTCAGGAATTATACTGGCAACTTTTCCATTTTGGATCCAGGCTTAGTCAGGCTTAAGAATAGATCTGCTGAAATCAGTTGGACTTCTGCAAGTCTTGGAGTTCTACTGATTTCAGTGAATCCATTCTAAGTATGATTACAAGTGGATCCATTCTTCCTTTTTTTTTCTTTGAAAGAGCTTCACTAGACCACTCAAAGATAAATTTGTAAAATAATGGCACTATTATCAGTATGTAACCTTGGAATGCCTAGAGATGTAAGAAGTCTTTCTATGACAATATTAATTTTCTGAATTGATGGCATCGAGCCCCACTCTTAATGACAGCAATGCCTCCATTACATAGCATCTCCAGCACCTTCTGATAGCATTTTGAAAAACTGTTATGTACTGCAAATGATCTAAAGGTATAGACAAGAATTTGTACTCCTATTTAAACAAGAGAAAGAAATTGAACTGTCATACTTACAGAATTTGTAAAACTATTTTTTACAACTTCATTATATCACGTGTCTAATGTCCTATTAGGATCATTATACTTATCAGTTTACCTTTTGAATGCAAGAATTTTGTGTCAAACTAGAGATGAGGTAATACCTTTAACGCCATTAGGAATTGATGCACACACACACACACACACACACACACACACGCTTAAGAGTGGTAAATGTGAGCTACAGATCCAGAATGGTTCTGGCAAGGTAGGGAGGAGAGCTTTCACCCTTGCCTTCCCCCCAACTGCATTCCAAATTTAGAGTCATCCTCCCCACTCACCCACCCCCGCCCACTTATTTGTATTAGGAGAAAAACTCCCATTCATGACAATAGCTTTCATTTCCATATAAGTAAAAGTGTTGGGGTGAAAGGCTGATGCAGACTGTGATTGTAGCAGTAGGCTAAGGGTTAAAGCACTTGTCTCCGACCAGTGTCCCAATCTGAAGTGAGCCTTCCACACTGGATATTTAAAAGGACCATACCATTTCTAATTCATGTCTAGTTTGGCCCTTTGTCTATGAAGATATGACCAGAGTTTGAAACTAAGCTGATGACATCACTGAAGGGCTCACAGAAGGCTAGAGTTTGACAGTATGTAAGAGTTTTATGCCATTGCATTATAATTCAACAGCCAGCTCTTGTTTTTCCTTTGTGGAGATATTTGCCTACCTGTTCTAGTTGGATAAATTCAACTTGTTGTCAATAACAATAACAACAACAACAACAACAACGATAATAATAATTATTATTAATTACCCACCTCTTTTCAAAGCTCAGGGTACAACAAAGGTTAAAATACAATTAAAACCAGCATACCAATTAAAAACATATTATAATTAAAATTACCTCTTGATATTGCAAAGAGCAAACACATTGAAGCTGTTCATTGTGCACTGCAATTTATTTACAGAGATTTTAGTTTAGAAAACATTAGTGAAACACGGTCAGAATCCTATATCAGCTTGCACTTAATTAAGTAACTTCTCCTGGTCTGACCCTTCCAAGCCTGATGGAAACATCATTCAGCCATGCTCTGATTTTCAGCAGAATGGCCCTCTTTTTCCCCAGGAACCTGTTGCCCAGCAGAGTAGGTTGTGGGGGTGAGTTATGATTGTGGAAATAGTGTCACAAATGTGAGTAAATAGTGATTATGAACACAAACTAAATTGTGACTAAGTAGACTGTTTTGTATTCACAATCACCACTCAGTTGGGATTTTGACTCTATTGCTACAATTGCAACTCACCAGCCAACCTACTTTACTGGGCATCAGCTGCATGGGGAGAAGGAGGTCCGTTCTGCCAATGATCAGAGCATGGTTTGTTTCCATGATGTTTGCTGGGGTTAGAATGATGTTTCCATCAGGTTTAGAGGATTCAGACCAAGAGAAGTGACTTAGTTAAGTATTTAGTTATGTATAAGCTGATACAGGATTCTGGTGCATGCTTTTAAGAGCTGTCATTAAGGAGATATCCATTCCCTTCTACCCAGTAAGTTGACATATAACCCTGAAGCAAGACTCTTTATGGCAGGATTCCAACATGATATGACATTGTTTTCTTCGGGGGATTGTTAAATCGTACATTTGTTCAAAAATAAGTAAAATCCTACTGCATATATCTTTGCATAAAAGCAGGTCTAATGTTTGTCATTTGAGAATAATCCTTATTTGAGGATACTTTTTTTTTTGTTTTCTTCCATGGTTGCTCACATGTCTGCCATTGAAAAACTCACTATTTGGCTCTGAACAGCTTGAGCTCAAGTTTTATATCACTTTATAATTTTGAAATGGTACAATATTATAAAAGAAGAGTCCTGCTGGACCACGGTGTCCAATTTCACTATCCAGCCAGATACCTCTGGGAAGCTACAGAAAAGTTATGAAGAAAAGACTCTTCCACCATTGTCCTGCAACAGCTAGTATTCAGAATGCCGTGTCCATGATTCTTGAGACAATACATAGCCATCAAGACCTGTAGCCATTAATAGCTACATCATCCGTGATTTTGTCTAGTTACTCTTTAAAGATCTCTTAAGTTGGTGGCTATCACCATATATTATAGTAGTGAACTCTGAAGTTGACTTATGTGCTATGTCAATAACTTTCTCTTACAGGTTGCATGATTCAGCATCATCTGATGATCCCCAAGTTCTAGTATTATGGAAGAGGAAGGGAAAATCCAAATGACTTTCTCAGTCAGTCTTCAGAGGCCTGCACCAAGAGCACCTCCCTTGATATGGGCAGCTGACCTTTAATTTTATCGTAAGCTTGTTTAACTCAAGCTGCTTTAAAAGAAACAGCATTCAAAAAATACCAAAGCAGTTTGTAATCCAAGTTTTAAAATACCTTGGGTTAGAGCCAAAGGTGTTTTCTTCTGATTGAAGAAGTCTTCTTTCAATGCTGGAATGAGTATCCAACCACTTCAACAATAATTCCACATCTTAACCTGAAAGTCCACCATTTCCTGCAAGCCCTAGCAGCCTGTGATACACATGCAGCAGATTGGCCATCAAAAGGCTACATACACAAATGGGTTCTTGAAGCTTTTTGGTTATGCATGTACTATGTGAAAAAATGCCCAGTTCTCTACCTACTATCCAAAAAGATGTCCATGGTGTCTTTTGTTTTTCCACACCTGGCTTTTTTAAAACTCCAGGAATCCTACCAAAAATTTCAAAGATGGTACTCACATGTTTTCTTTTGAATTATAACCAGTGTTGCCTGGGTTTGTACCCTAAACGGGGCCCTTCTGTTTCTCCATGCTTTTTTTCAGCGTCTAGGAAACATCCCATTTTCCTGCCTTCTTTTTATTCCCAGTAATCTTAGCAGTAGTGACCTAGCTGTCCCCTGTTTTCCTGCTTCTTGTCCCCTACTCCAGAACTCTTAGCAACAGCCTCTCAAACACCCTTGCCTTGTTTTCTAGCTGAATTGTATCCAGTGCTACGTGGGTCTGTACCTAATACCCTGAAAGAAATTCATGAGATCTGTTTCTCCACTCCGCATTTTTGATCCCTAGAAAGCCTACGAGCAACACCTCAGAGAGCAATCTTCCATCACCACTAATGTTCTCAACTTCAAGAATCATACTCTTTCTTGTTTTCCCACGTTTTTTCCTGACACAGAAATCTTTGCACCAATTCTTCAGTGAGTCCTTACCTATTTTCTAGCCTTTCTAAGAAATTATTTTCCGGTGGGTTAGGGCAGGCCCCCCTTTTGCTTTTAGGACACTCACTTTCCACTTGAAACTGGACACTAAAACTTGGACAACAAGCAAAAACACAGTGACAATTACTGAGTTTTCCATCATGATTTCTTGATCAATAATGACTCGCTCCTTTTTTTTTCTTTGTTTCTAGAAAGTCCCCTATTTAGAATTCTAACTTCTTGACTTGAAATTCCATGCTGTAACTTGGATGATGACCAGAAGCACTCTGTCTAATTGTGAGGCATCTAGCATGCTGTCCCAATGAGTTTTGACTGCCACATACAATATAAACATGCACACTCATAGGTACATGCACAAACAGTATTAATACTACAGATGTGTTTGTTGCATTTCCATAAGTGCTGATCTTATTCCTGAAAATGGTGCAAAATTACAATGCCATCCACGGTGTAAAAACTCAAATGATGCAATACAAAGTGACTGGAAAAATCATACTGTCCCTGATATTCCCCCTTTGTTGCTGGAAATAGAACAGAAGTACTCTAAATAACCATCTCCATATCACAGCACATGAAAGGATATTTGCAGTGCAGCAGGTTCTGATGTTTGTTGGGGTGACCACTGGAGACCTGAAAGCAGCAATGTGCTGCTATTTATGACTTGTACCCATTTTGGGAGCTTTGTACCCAACTCTATGCTCTTTGTCATCTTTTAATCAATATGATTTATTTATAGCAAGCACATATGACAAAACAGCCCAAACACATACAGATTTGAGTTCAGCAATTAATCTGAGGTATGCAGTTCTTGTCATCTCATTATCGTTTATTCAGCTTAATGTAGAGCTGATGTCTTGGTGTACTATTATGTAATCCTCTGTTTATTTCAAGTCAACATCTATCCAAAGCTCTGAGTCTGTATATGAGTAGTGAAATTGACATTGTCATAATTCAGCTCTAGGAAAACACTTCACACGCAGACTTTACTCATAGTGGGGTTTCAGCAAAATATGCAATCTGGTCTCACTGCTAATGTGGACATATGCATGCAAATGTGTGAGCAGAGCTACATCAAAACTAAGGTACATAAAAACTGTTGATTGATGTGTTGATTGATTTATATCTTAACTAGACTGAATCAGAAGAGTAGTGTTTCTTACACTGTCAACTTAGTTACACATGTGTAACTAACCATCCTACCCTACCTTAACAGCCAGCAGCTGCATTGAACTGCCAATCAGCTGCCAATCAAGGGACAGAAGGAGGATGTTTCTAGCTTTCTCCCACGAGCGATCAAGGCTGTAATGAAGAATTGCAGTGGGACCTTGTTTCTGCTTATCCCAGACTTGCTAGCTGGCTGGTGGAGGATGGAAACGTACTACTCCCTGCATGCTGATTGGCAGCTGAATTGATCTTCCTGGCTGGCTGCTAAGGTGGGTTTGGGCAGCATTTGTGATTGTGTCAAAAGTGCCATGATCATGACTATGTAGCTTTACTGAATACAGAGCAGTTGCAGATCTGTAACTCTATGAGTCCATATTGCAGTACAGAATGCCAGCCATTATTTAGACCTGTATGAAATCTTGTACTTCTGCCACATCTGGGAACATTATGGCCAAAATCCTACATCAGGGTTTCATAAAGTGAATTTTCACATGCAGAGTTTTTACACAACTTGTGTGTTCAGTGGCAACACTGCACAACTGAACCAAGATACCAAATGCGCAACTAGATGTGTAACTGAATATGTGTGTGCATCCACGTGCAATGTGCCATGTACACCCATGTGCAATATGCATTGATATACACCATGTATCCATGTGTAATGGTACTGCATGTACAGCTCTGCTTCTGCAAACTTTGCACTAAATGCATCCATTCAACATTGGACAACAATGTCCAAGTACTTCCACTGGGGGACAACAGCAGGATTCCAGCCTCTGAGTTCCCATTGTATTATGCTTTTATAGTATTCTGGGATCAAATTAGACTCTGTGCAGAATATCAGTATTATACTGAATCTCAGTGAATACATTAATGCACAGACTTTTTTTCATTGTTTATATTGATCTCAGGTTACCCTGGATTTTAGACTTCCTTATTTTTCTGAATATGTTCCCTTCTCAATTTTCTTTGTGCAAAGCAGGAAAGTTAACATCTAGCCTACTCTGGGATTCTCAGTATCCAGAAAACTAAATGCCTCGTGCATTTGTGATGAAGGTAACTGATTACATTGTGGCTTGACTGGGTGAAAAGTTATGATTAGCCTGGCAGGCAGAATAATTTATAAAAGCACAAAGCTTGAGGACCTTTCATGAATTTTGAGTGCACAATATCTAAGCTGATTCATATATCAAAGAGCCTGTGTAATACATTCTTTAGGAACTGAGGCATCATACATTCTGCTTGTGGCAGATTCCATTGTAGTGGTCTGTTGTTATACAGCTGCTGAAATCAATGCTTAGTACTACTGCAAGGGAAAGTTTATTAGAAATGCAGAAATACACTTCCTATATTATTCTTAGAAGGTACTGCTGTCATTGAAGTATCACATTCACATCTCTTGCACAATAGAAAGGCAATATCAAAAATGTCATTGTCATTGTTGTCTGTCTGGAGGATCTGTTTACAAATAGTTCTGAGAAAACAACTGCCTAAATTCCCCATATCTAGATTTGTTTTTCACAATCTAAAAGTAAGACAGGGAAATTAGTGAAATGTGCACTTTGTTACACATACACTAAAAAGGCTTTTTAAAAGTCCTTATCTTAGTTATGTTTATATTGAAAAGACAACTTTAATTCCATTTTTTCTAACCTGGTATTTAAATTAACACCATGCAATTACATCAAAAAGCTTAATGGAATGCATATGAAAGCCCCTATCCAAGATGTCACTCTTTTGAATTGTTCCAATTTAGAGATTCATAGAGAAGGAAACAGCTATCTGATTTTTGGAAAACCCCATTTCTTATCCACCTACCCAAGTACTGAAAAGGAATGAGTGATATTGGAAAGCAAAATACACCAACACAGAGAAACCATGTAGGAAATTAAAACAAACAACACAAAAACTTTATAAATATAAAAGTACAAGCCACCCCCATAAAAGAGCTATAACAACAATCTGAATCTCACATACAGGATTGATAATTTTTACTTTTAAGAAACAATAACAAACAAGAAAAATTCCCCTATTTATATTAGGAGAAATAATTCAACATTGGAACAACAGTATCTGCTGTTGTCCTGGAGGGCCATCACACTGTTGCTAGAGCTTTGTTGTTGTTGTATCTGTGAGAGGGGTCCTACTTCTGATTGTCACACTGGAAATTGCTGGTGAGAGAGGGGGGAAACATTACTATGCTGTATCCTGTTGATAGGAGAACAAACCTCCATTACTTGTATTGACTGCTGCTAAGAAAAGCAAGATTGGGGGAGGAGTCAGGTCAGGCAATGCTTAGTTAAGTATACTTAATCATACCATTCATTAAGAAACATGGATACAGTTACAGATTTATGACCTAGAATTATGCATCCATAACTGATTCCTATTCGTAGTCCCTACATAGTCACTATTACCATGATTATAAAAGTCCCCCAATCCCACTTCAGTGGTTAAATGTGCCTAACTAAGTAGCTAATCTAGGATCTTGGTCCATATCTCTAACATCTGCAATCCTACACATTTCTACTCAAAAGGAATCTCAGTGGTGTTGAATGAGATTTGCTCCCAACATTGTCCAGTAAATTAGATATTTGCTCACCAGAATGCAAGAGCACTGTGAGATATTTTATGCTGGGTTACTGTGAGACAAAGGACTAGTTGTCAGATAAAATATGAAAACACGTCATTGTTATAGGTCTGAGGTTTTTCATGAAGTTCAAGATTAGTAGAGCTTAAGAGGTAGAATTGCTGGTAATCCCATAACTCTCTCCTCAGAAATAAACTCAGTTGAACTCAATTGGGCTTCATCCACAGCAAGTAACTATAGAACTGCAACCAAAACACTAAAGGCATTATCAAGTTGTCAGGTGTGAATAAAACAGGTTTGCAAAGATGTACATTTTCAACGTCTCCTAGAGCCCCAAGCTATTAGCACTCTGTACAAGAACTCTAGTACAAGAACCCTGATGTGGCAGAAAAGGTTTTGATTAGTAGTGTCTATAACAGCTGAGTACTGTTAATAGTGTCCTTTCATGGAAGTAATTTTCATGTATTTTCACCAGCTGTATTTCTGCCTTATACATATACGAAATCGTATGCTGGGAAGTGGGTAGATCATATTATTTGTATCTATTTCTCTTCTGTGCTGCATCTTAAGGTTGTAATCCTAAATCGACTTGTTCATTATTCCTAAATATACTCTTCCAATGCTACTGCCTCTTCCTCTTCCTATTGTTACATTTTATTCTTCATTTCTGCTAAATAAAAGCACTCAAGGCATAAAAACAACTAAAACCGATGCAAACAAGAAGCACCATAATAAACACAGTTCAAAATCCAAGATTCCTGTTTAATCAGAAAAATGTAAGAGCTTCTTTGCTCTTGGCTTCTACTCTGCCCTTATGAAATCATTTGGATTTTCAGGGAAAAAGTGTGATATTTCAGAGTGAAAAATGCAAATACAGTATTGACCTTATTTTCTTCCAACATCAAGGACCTGGTCAGGTGCGGAAATGGCCTAAACATGGGTCCCCAGACTCACGTTTGCTGAGGTAACAGGAATGAAAAGGAAGGACATTAATGGGCAAAAGAGGGATGCTTAGACCATCTTACCTTCTTCAAATAGTTTGTGCGATCCTTCTCATATCTTCCAACATTTCACAGATGAAAACCAGGATACATGCAGCCAAGCAACATCAGAGCATGATCAACTGGCAAAAGTTATCAATGAGAAAGAACACATAAACCAGAAATGCTGAAGTAGGTTCTGTTTGCTTGAGAAGGGCAAGATTGCGCCCCCTTCCTGTCCTCTCCCTCCTGCTGAGTTAACCAGTGGAAACTGAATTTTAAGCTGAGTTTTCAGCAATTGAAGTATCAATTGATGTAAGCTCAGGACAAAGGGTGACAGTAGGAGGAAGAGAGAGAAACTAGGCCATTTTTAACAACAGCTGAAAAAGTGGGATGACAGATTAATCAGAACTGTTCCTTCCAAGTTGGGACAGTTGAGGATATGCTTGTCTCTTCAGTACTGAAGCTTGACGAGATCCACCCAATGTGGTGATTTGAATATTGGAGACCAGAGTTCAATTCCCCGCTCAGCCATGGAAATCCACTGGGTGACCTTGGGTGCATCACACACTCTCAGTCCCCGAAAAACCCAGTGATAGGTTTGCTTTTGGATTGCCATAGGTCAAAAACAACTTGAAGGCACACAAGAACAACAACAACAACAACAACAACAACAACAACTGAAGCTTGACTGGGAATAGTGGGTGGGATTTAAAAGGGAGTGGGTAGGATGTGCAGGAAACTCACAATTCTTTCCCACACATAAATTTTCCTCCAAAAAAAGTCCTCGGACTCTGTATCAGCATCACAAAGGCAAACATGGGGCTGGGGATGCTAGTGTTGGCATTAGAAGAGCCCTGGTGAGTCAGAGCCAAGGCCTTTCTAGCCCAGCATTCTCTTTCCGTTAGAGGAAGCCCACAGTACTCTGTAAGCACTGCAGAGCACTCTTTGTAATGCATCTTTTTGCCTTCAGGGAAGCTCAGAGAGAGAGAGAGATTGAGAGAGATATTGCAGCCTTAGATATGATTGCATGACAAGGTCACAACCTCAGGAGAAGCAGAAACACTGTGTTGCTGGATAGAGGCTTTCATACTACATTCTTCCAACATCTTAGCCGCCTCACCAAAAGATGAGCCACTAGTTAAATTCCATGAAGCCCCCCCCCCCCCCGGATAATTAATTGCACATACACATCATGAAGGGAAAGCTACTTTGCCTTAAATCTTCAAGGATGGCAGGAGTGTTGGTAGGTGCATGAGAGGATGGGGAAGAAACTTGTCAACTTCAGTCTCACAGCATCTTGCTAACTCTTTCCTTCAACGGAGTTGTATCATCTTTTGCTAACCGCCTTGGGAATCATGCAGCAAATTTCCAAGGGAGATAAAATATTTCAACAGCTGCTGCTTCCAAATGACTAATATAAGGCATCTACTAGAAGCAGCTTAATTTAAATTGCCCTGATTAAAGATAGTAGTACCCAGACTGCACATCATTGTTAAAATCCATTCCAGTTCTTAAGCACAGTAGAAGGCACTATTTTTAGCCCAGTTTGCTACATAGAAGTGAATTTATGTTTACAGTTATAGTTTTTCAGATGGAGGATCTATTTTTAATTCCCAGAATGCAGCATGGGACCTAGTTTTTATACCAATCTTTCTCCTTATCCTTCTATTTTTTTCCTTATCCTTCACTTTCATTCTTATTCCTTCTTCTTTTTAAAAAACCAAAACTCATGAGAGAGTTAGTGGCCATTTCCATACCGGGCTTCTAAAACGATGTAGAGCGACTTCTCACTGAGGTCTTCTACACCGTAGAGTGGACTGGCGTGGACTACTTTTCGTAGTTCCACACCAGAATCCACTCAGGAGCAGCCGGAACTAGCCAGGCTGCATGTTTTTTAAAAACCTCTTTTTCGAGGTTTTTAAAAAGCACGGAGCGCGCAACCTCGTGCCGCTCCATCGCCCGGCTCCAAAGTGGATTTGCAGGCACGCACAAGTGCGTGCCTGCAGATCTGCCGGGGCGGGCTTCCGGCTGGCGAGCTTCTCCAGTTGGTGGAGAGGCTCCACCAACCAGAAGCTGCCATCTGGGACGCCGGAGGAGTGTGAAGCAGCGAGCTCGCGCTGCTCCGCATGGCGACGGACTTACCCGGCTGCGGGTAAGCTCCGTTTTAGCGTGTTTTCGCCCGTTCCCCCCCCACATGTGAAAAGGGCCAGTGATAGATGTTCCACTGGTATGGTTAATTTTAAACCATGGAGTGACCCAGTTTGGCCTTCTGAACAGCAGTGAATTATGAATCAATATTCTCAGGAAACTATCACAGCAAAATGAGCTTTCATTCACCCTGACAGTAATACAACTGTGGTATCTGCAACCACTTGGAGACTTAGCTTGGTGCCTTCAGTGGCTCCTCCAAGAATCTGAGGGCAGTATATGTGGTTATTTTGTCCATGTTTTCACTCTCACCATACCCCTGTGAGATAGATTTGTCTTAGAGAGAGAACAAATTTTAAAAAGCTGCAAAGTGAGCTCCAGGATTGAGGATTTAAAAAAATCAATGTCTTACTCTGGCAAAACTACTATATCAAATGAAGTATGCCATCTTATCTCTGCAATAATAAACTTATAGGTGAAACAATATATTTGTTATTTAATAACAAAGTACTTAATTTGATACTTTGATTTAGAGCTAAAAACAGTATTGGGCTAACTCAGTAGCAAGTGTGGGGCTTCATATTTAGCTAGAATGGGCATGGATCACATTTTGTTGGAAAAGGCCATTTGCTGAATAGGTTTGGCCCATGCCATGGGTTCAACAATGGTAAACCCACCTGCTGGTAGTAGAAACACATTAATCCAATCTCACAGGTATGAAACATGAAGAAATACACTCAGGCAGAAATCTCTTCTGCCACCTAGGAGTGAGGGCGACCCATCTGCTCCTGATCTGGAAGTGATTTGATGGCCTACATCTCCAAGGTCCCTTAAGGGGAGTCTCTCCATACTGGGTATGACAGGGACATTGGCCCCTGTCCATTCTCAAGCTAGATCTGGCTTCCATATCAGAACTTCCCAGAGTTGTGACAGCCAATATTAGTGGTACCACTAACAAAACTATCCCAAACCCTTAAGACCTAAACCCTGAAGGAGAGTGAATATGGGTGACGATTGAAGCCAACATGTTGGGGGAAGCAGCTTATACTGGCTGGAAATGGACTGGAGTGAAGCCTTTTCTTGCTGTCAAGTTCCACCCTCTGCCTACCAACCAGGCTGTCTCTGATTGGTGTTTTTGCTCCATATCACAACCCAAGAAAGCTGTACAGAGTTCTCGGAAAGAGAAACAGCCTTGGTACCTGGAACATGATACCAACCTTCACTTTCTCCCACAGTCACAACCTGAAAATTGACTCCCCCAGTTTGCTGGGAGACGCACATACAGAATCCTAAACTCCGAATCTGTAAGGCCAGTCTACCAAATATTAAATTTCCCTCAGTGCATGGTTTTAGCTTCTGAATCCTGGTATTTGTGTGTGTCTCTGAAGTTCTACATCTGCTACATTCAAGGGTGTGGAAGAAAAGAGTGTGGGAAGGGCCAGCTGGCTTTAAACCTGTGGAAGAAATGGGATATACAGAGAGTTACCATATTTCAATTCCAGTACCTGGAGGAAGTATAAAATTAAATCTTTGGAGACTTCAAAATGAGATCACCATCTTCTGCCATCTGCGGTGCAATGCTGGAGAAAGGTAAGTGAGTGTCATCTAAGATTAATCTAATTGATATTTTTGCTTTCATCGTGGAAGCTAAAGAATGCAAGCTAGGCAAACACACTGTTTTCTGCAAATGTGAAGTCTATCCATGGGTGTTACTGCCTAACAGACAACAATACTGGATATACTTGTTACAAGTGGTCTTTCCAAGCTCTCAGCTTTCAAAACATCACCATTTTTAAAAATGCAAAAAACAGAAAATTTCCAGGATCTCATGTGCTGGTGTTTGACAGAGAACTCTGGACTTATTATGATCATATATTGCAAAGAAAGTTCACTGCAGGCCCCCTGAATTTAATTATTCCTTGGAAAACATGGAAATTGAGCTGGGGCATTGAGACAGGAAGAGATTAATTCATACTTCATCAGATGACCAAAGAGCTAAGCAGACACAACAGTGAGGAAACACTGCTTAAAATAGAAAATATGAACACATGCAAGAAAACAGCTAGGCAGATGGCCTATCTTTAGGCAGGGCTTACCCATATGGCAAGTAACTTGATCAAATGTTGAATAGTACAGGAGATCCCGATGAAGCAAAATAAAACATTTGACTCATACCTCAAATATATAATTCTAAATGTTTTTTCTTTGTCAACAGCATAACTGTCCTGTGTAGGCAGGTTTTGAGGTTTGATATACATGCTGAGCAAGAACAAGAGAAATAAAACATAATGAAGGGGAGTAATGAAATGTGAAGACCTACAGAGAAAACCGAGCTATTTGAGCAGGTTTTGAATAAAGAAAAGAAGATATATTTAAGAGGGACTTGCGATTTTGTAGCTGCTGGGGATTCATGCTTATGGTGTGATGTCAAAAATTTGCCTTGCTTGAAGTCAAGCAGCTTGACTAAAGTGTTTCCAGATCAAGGCATTCAAAAATAACATCTGCAGTGCTCTCCTAGTTGAAGGGTGCATTCTGACAAGCAGTTATGGTAGGACCCTGAGGGTCTTCTCCAACTGCCTGCTCTCAACACAGCCCATGACTGGGAGAGTGCTGCAGATGGCATTCCTCAGTGTCCCAATGTGCAGTATTTTAGAAATACTTTAGTCATGGTGTTGCCAGTCTGCAAAGGTAGTTTTTTAGGGGCTGGCATTATCAAATGCAATTACAGTGATGGTCCATCCTTATAGTCACATTGATGATGCGTGATTTCAGCCAATGTGTTTTGGAAATAAAGCATATGTACATACAGATTGTGACACAATAGTTATGTTAGCAAACAACAACTTACCTCTGTTATCCTGATTTCTGGGGGTCCAGGGAGGGACACCTTAATGTGCTCAAAATAACGGGGAATGCGAATCAGCTAGAGCACTAGTTAGCAATGCGAGAGGCAGGGCAATGTAGTGAGATCTTGAACCCAATATCTACAGGGTCAGGCCGAGTCAATAATCAAACAGGAGTAAATAAGAATGGTTGTTCTTTATTTATAAAATCACAGCAAACGTATGCACTCACTCAGAAAATTAAGAAATACTGCACAATTGCCCAACCACGCACACAGTCCTAAAGAAATAAAGGGAGGAAAATAGATAGGGGATTTTCAGAAGGAGTTTGTAGGGAAATATTACACCTGGTCCTGTAGCCCGGTATATGCAAAGAAGCTGGGGAGCTTGGGTTCTCAGCACGTGGAGGCTGAGGGGAGGCTCGTCAAATGGAGAGGCAGCAAGTCGGGAGGCAACTCACGAGCGATCCAATGTGACGCTCAAACTCAGGAGTTCTTATAGGGGAAAATGTCCCTGCAGGCTAGTCTGTTCCCGGGGAAGACAATGGATTTTGGCCTGGAGACAAAGCCTTCGAAAGGTCAGTACTTTAGATGATTGAATTATGACAGCGTTTTCAATACCGTAGACAGTATGCAAACGCGGAGTGCTTGAGAATTGGATAGTCTGCTCATCAAGCTGCCTGCTCGGGGCAGGGGATCTTTTGTAAACAGTGTGCATACGTAATAAGATCTTAAAAGGTACTTGCCTTGAGGTCTCCTAAAGCTGCAGTCGGCAATTACTGGCCTGCCTGGATTGTAATTTGAATGGTTCAGCTATTCTCGGCCGCGCTTGTGTGCGTGCTTGTCCTGGAGCCTCGCAAGCATGTGGAGAGGAATGGGTAGTGAAGGCTAAATTCTTGATATCAAATGATATCTAATATCTCACAAGTTCGGACTATAACTGCAGTAACACTTCCTCTCTGTCAAAATAACAAATGGGACTCAGAGTCATTAACTTACCCTAAATAGCTTCAGATTGCAGGTATTCTAGGGCAAAGTTTTCAGCCTTTGATCTTGTAGTTGTTTTGGGCTTCATCTTCCAGAAAACCTAGCCAGTGTGGCCAATGATCTGGAATTCCATAAGGTGTAGGCTAAATCATCTGGAAGGCCACATGTTGAAAATCATTGTTGTAGAACATACAGACTGATATCTTGTTAGTAATTGACATAGGTATAATGTGTGTTATACATGTAGAGTAATTTTTTTGGGCAATGCATAATGACCATATCCAGCTGGTGGCAGATGAAGCAGAGTTGCACATGTGGGACCCTTGTTTGTATGGTGGCACATTAAAGTATATGGAATAATGTGTGAATGTATATTGCGTCTATGCATTGCATTTGTGCATTATGGATTGCAATTGCACAATGTGTTGTCACAGTGTTATGTGCATTGGCCATTGATACACATACTTTGTGCTATGTTGGTACTCAGTACACTCAATACACTTCGCTTGTGTAACATTAAATCTGTCATTGGATATTTGTGTTATACTGACATGATGTAGGATCTTGTCCATGGTGTGTTTGCCACAATATATACTCTGTCTTAGAGAGTCCCATAGCACTTGCTTACTATGCTGAATGATTTCCAAATGCAATTCTTTCAAAATAATGGTCAAGATCCTGCATGGGACATGTAACTATGAGACCATATTATGCTATATGTCTTGATCCAGACCCCTAAAAGCCACCTTTAAAGCCAGTCAGATGCACTGAATGAAGAAGTTCTGTGGTGCTGGTAAGTGGGGCACTGAAAGAGGAGGAGTCCAGCTCCTTCCTGCCAGTGAGCCATGTGCAACAAGCCAAATGTCATGTACAGGATAACATCAGTCCCAGAAATTAGGCTTAGAAATTTGGAAAAGCTTTTTACAGGAACAAATGGGGTAACAGCAGCACATTCTGGCAATTGCCAAGACTAAAAAAAGACTATGGAACGTTCAGTGCCTTATAAGCAGTAACATTACAAATTTTCCTGTGCAAACATCCTGTTTGACAACTAATTAAAGCAATTCTTTCCCCAGGTTTACATCCTGCCCGCCAACAGCATGCATCTGTATTTGTTCTGTCTCTTATCAAAGTTTGTTAAAACAACATTCCTTCATTCCCAACACACTGTTTTCTCATTCTGTTGTTCTCAACACCCTGTTTTCTAATTCAGTTCCATCATCCCCTTCCAGCAGTTTGTTCAAAGCACTACACAGCATTACATGGCATCAAACATTTAAACACTACCTGGCATTACATGGCATTAACTTCAAAGTACTACCTGTCATTAAAATGCATGACAGGGAGAGCAAAGCTGACCTGACATCAAAGCAGAGGTCCCTGCAGGGTCTTGATGCAACTCTTTATTGCACTATGGTTCACTTTCAGGAAGGGATGGATGCGTCATTTTTTAGTGCCAGGCTCGCTAGCGCTACAGAATTCCTTTAGTGGGTACGGCTCCCTGGCTCTTAAGGTGGGTTTTATGGGCATTTCTGGTCATGGCAATGGTGCTACAGTCGTAAATGTGAATACAAAATAGTTATGAGGAGATAAGGCTAGCTTACAATATTGTAACTGCCTAATGGGATGCCAGTTAAATTATTTGTGCTGTAAAAATCTAGGCAATGAAAATTTTGGGTCTTCTGAGACAAAGGACCTTTCCGCACCCTACCTTATATTGTCATCCTCTGGTGGCAATCCTGACAGCGGCTCTGCTGGGAAGGGAGCACAAAAGGAGCACTCCCCTCTGCATTGGCTGGCTCCCTGCTGAAGGAAGTGCGATAGACATGCCTCTTCCTTCCACAACACTGTCAGGCACTTTCCCAGACTGTGCTGGGGCAAGAAGGGCCTCTACCATGCTTCTGGCACTTCCACAAGCCAGGTAAGTGTGGGGTGGTCACACAATCATGGGTCACTGACAAGTAAAATCTGTCAATGATTTAATCTGCTATTGAACTGCCTGGCAATGAGAGAAGGACTGGACCATGATGATACAGGGTGATATGTATTTATGATGGTCTCTTTGCATGCTTCCATTTTACCCATCATGGCTGCTCTGAGCCTTGCTAATTCTTTTGAATCTAGTGGAGAAATGTGGGAAACTAGGGGGCCACAGTTGCCTTGTAGATGAACCTGGAAGACTGTAGGCCCCACTGCACTCTCCTGCAATTTTTTTTTGTTTTTTTGTTTTTTTGCCCCCAAATGCTGTCTGGGTGACACAGGACATTTTCACCATGTTTTTAGCCCCCCCCCCCCCCCCGGCCATTTTAGGACTAAGGAAAGCATTTGGAATGACAGTAAGTGAACAGAAGTCAATTGCTGTTCATTTCCTGTTTTTTTTTTAAAAGCCTCTTTTGAGCCTAAAATGACCTGGAGAGATTCCCAAAACATGACAAAAATAGCCTCATGTCCCCGAGAGGACATTTAGGAATAAATCAGAACAGCTGAAGTCTTTTCAAGGTCAGAAGAAGCCACAGGTAAAATGGAAGACCTCCACTGATGGTGGCAGTGGCCAGAAACAGAGACCCAGATGCTGTCAGCCCACTGCTGCTTCAACAACCCAAAGCAAAAGGAGGAGCCCCTCCACCTCTACAGCCCAGGAAAGCAGCTGTCCCAATTCCTCACCATCTCCTCTGCCTCCTCTGAACATCTCCTTAGCTAGCCAGAATTGACTGTTGAGGGACAAATGATGCAGGAGAAGGTACTGTGTGACTCACATTGGGTGTGAGTCAAAGGGTGATGTTAGGTAGGGGGAAAGTGTTCTGGCTGAGGGTGAAAATGACTTTATGTCTCTTCACCCAGATACAGTTGAGGGACCTTCAGGAATGGGCAAATCTCCAATTCCCCCCAAAAAATCCCAGAATCCCTTCTGAAAAAAATTCACCATGGCTCTAACTCACTCTCAGTGACTCTACCTGTGGAATAGTGGGAGACATCACAGTCATGTCCTGCTCCCTCTTGCAGGGCAACATTCCTTTTGTTTTATCTAAGGGAAGGCATACAGATACCACCATTGTATCTTTCTCCTTCTGGGGCACTAAGGGGGGCAGACTTGTCAGAAGCTATGTGTGGGTGAAGAACGTGAAGCAAGTGCTGATGGTCCTTCTGTGTGTGTGTGTGTGTGCGCGTGAGCACATGTGGTGGACAGAGCTGTGAACTTGTGCAGCCTCACTGCTTGAGGAACACATTTTCATCTAGCCTTCCTGCATAATGTTTCCATTTAATTTCCCTGACCTTTCTTAAACATATGCTATATATTCATGCATAACTAATAACTAATAGCTCATTGAACACATGTGCTTAACAGTATCAAAGGGCAGAAAATGGAGGGCAATGTAACATTTAGGACATCACAAAATGTATGAACACACAGTAGGTTACCTATCTAACACACTTGTTGTCATTCCTCCCAGATATGTTACATTTTTATTCTTATCAAGAGGAGAAGTGGATTGGTTTACTGTAATGATCTGGTCGAGTGGAGAGTGAAGTCTTTTTCACGCTACCCAATTATAGTGCTTGGATCCCACTTAAACTGTTATGGGTCCATACTATGGAATCTGGGGGTTGTATTTTCATGAGATATTTAGTATTCTGTACCAGACAGCTCTAGCCTCTCTTCAAAACTACAAACCACAGGATTCTGTAACATGGCATCATGGCAGTTAAAATTGTGACCGGTGGCGTAGCTCGGTGTGAGCGGGATAGGGGTGGGGGCAGAGGCATGGGAGCGGGGCTATGGCATGTGTGGGTGGCGCTATGTTGCATAGGGAAGGGGCTACCAGCACATGGCGGGCAACAGTGCATGGGGGGGGCAGGCAAGGAGTGGCTGCGCTTCCTAAAAATGCTGCCCAAGGTGCACCACCCCCCTCTCCCTGTTACCCCATTGGCATACCCTATCCCAGGGACTATAAATTTGATATCAGATATGTCCACCATGCCAGAGAGGTGGACACGTAGGCAAAGAGGTCGAACGACCAAAAACAGGTCAAGACCAGAAAAATCCCCAGTCATGTGGCCCAAGGAGACCTCAGGCTATACACATCCCCATAAACAAAGGGTCCTCAGCCAAGAATAGCCAACTTGAGGGGATTAGCGTGTTTTCCTGAGGTTGAACAACTTTCTCTTTGGAAAATCCTATAAGGAGAGGTCCATCTACATAAACCAATACTGCAACCTAGCATAAACCAATCATGCAGACTACCAAGTTGCCATTGTATGGCATTCCTTCCTTTATTGTTTCCATTGTTCTTCCTGGGAGAGGGCCTACCCTTGAGGTACGTTCTGCCCTATAAGTAGTCCTAGGTTTGGAGGGTCTTTTCGGAGAACTCCCCACCATGCTAGCAGACCAGCACTCTGTTAGTTGAGTGATCCCTTCAACTGTCTCTTCGCTGAGCTCCATTCTTCTCGCTGCTTCCAGGACCAAAGACTTCAGGATAGGTGCAGTATCACTGCCTCTACATTCCCTTTGACATATCCCCTATCCATTTTTCACCTCTTTTCCTTCTCAATAGGCCTTGTGTGCATAAGTGAGTGAGTGTGTTGGTGCATGATAATATATCCATTTAATAAAATTAATTTATTTGGTACATTTGACTGGCTTTTTGCTTGGCCTGACCCCGTAAAGTTGGGTAAAAGATCCTTCTGGGTTACTCTGCCCCTCGTTTTGCTAGTGTCAGTGCTCCGCTAATTTCCTCAATCTTTATAACTTGGAGCAAATCAAGGTGTCCCCCGCGGGACCCCCAGAAGTCAGGCTAACAGCCCCTCTGTCCCTATGTGACTGGTTGTGACAAAACTGATGGTTAACATTTATTTGTCAATTTGCTCAGTTCTATCAGTTTGCCCAGATACTGCCTATAGGGCAAAAAGGTATATCTTATCCAGAAGCCACACAAGGCAGTACCTTTTATTTATTTATTGGTAGAGTATTCAGTTTTATTGACTTTATTGTGATTATATGTGCATGCATAGAAAATCCTTCCATTGAATTACTTGTGCATCTTCTTTTTATCTTCTGATCCCCTGATATGAGAACATTTGACTTCAGATGAACTACTCTGGAGGCACTGGTACAACAATGGCAATCAGTTGGTTTTGTTGTAATCACAGGTGCTTGGAAGTAGCATTAATCAGATCCCACTTTTAAGATGAAGAATTATTGCCACTGGGGATGAATGTCTCTAAAAATTTATGTATTTCTCTAGAGCAATGGAGTTTTTCTATTATTTACATATTTTGAATAACACTATAAACTCTTCTAACATATGAACAGTGAAGTGTTCTTATCACTGTGTTCCACACCAATCACAATGTATTAGTCCTCCCTGCCCCAAATCAAAGAAAGAAATGCACAATGAGGTCTAATTCAAGAGCAGTATCTAAGGCTCAGTAGACACTTAGCAACTGCCTTTTTGGAATGAGAGTGGAAATCTGGCAGGTCCTTGTTCTTGCTTCTGACAGTAGAAATTTGCAGATGTATGTCATACGCCAATGAGTCATCCCACATGAGCTGCTCTTTCGTTACAATTCTCCACTGGACATGCATTTCTATTCTGTGTAACACAGTTAAACTTCACTGCACAAATGCAGCATCGCTGACATTATTTTGTGATTGTCCCACAGTGATTCAGAGGCATTAAAATAATAAACGAGGCTCTTTGGATTTAAAACAACAGGCTTTAATGAGAATGTTTCTGAGTCTGGCAATCCATCATCATGTTTTATTTATAGAGCAGTGTATGATTCATCATTAGACTTTCTTTCAACTGTTGGAAGGGGAAAAGGGGGTTGTACATACATGAGTATCTCCAGACTTTTGCAGCTGCTTCTATTTTCATCATCAGAAAACTTCGCATTGACATTTTTTTGCTTCATTTTCCTTCCGGTGCTTCTCCCTCTCTCTCTCTCTCTCTCTCTCTTTATCTCTCAATCTCGCTCCCCCCCCCTCTCTATATATATACACACACATACACATACACATACTTCATAAAATCACTTTTATTGTAAGGATGGAAGGCTGTCTCTAAATACTGCATTTATTTGGCTTGTTACCAAAGAGTGGCAGATCCTCATGCCATGGAATATTCAATGGAAATCTTTACTAAGCATTTTCATTGTCTTTGCTACTGTTACTCTGCAAAACACAGGATGCAATGTCTCCTGGATACTGCTGGCCTCCATGGCACCAAAAAAATCTGCTTCAGAGTATTTCTCAGTTTTTGAGAGGTAGGATTTTAGAATCACAGGGGCCTGCAGGAGTGAGTGAGTCATTGATTCTGGAAACAGCATCAGGATCCAGTATCAGTAGGCCATTGTAACCTAGACATTTTCCGCTTTACACTGTTACAGGCCCTTTCCGCACCTTTCCTTCTTCTGGTGCTGGGGTGTGGGGATCGCGCGAGCAGCCTCCGGTGAGAGGCTCTTGCGTCCAGGGTCCTTCGGCTCCGCAGAAGCTGCCTGCTCGAGCAAGAGCCCTGCCTCTTCCTTCCGCAGCACAGCCTGGGAGTTTCCCAGGCTGCACTGGGGTACGAAGTGCGACCAGCACGGCTCCAGAGGCTCCGCACGCCAGGTAAGTGTGCCCAGGGCCCGAGAGCAATGTGTGATCGTGCACCATTTCCAGCTTCTAGCCAAAAATGAAAAAGTGCGTGATCAGCACCTGCTGCCCCTGGAGAATCGTGTGATTGTGAGTGCATTGTGCAGATCGCTCCTCACAATCGTGTGACACTCCAGGCACCCTTTTGCATGGCAAATGCCATGCAGAAAGGGCCATAGTGTTGTTATTCCACTTTCAACATCCTATGGAACCCTGAGGTTTGCAGTTTAGGGAGGGGCATTTAGAATTCTCAGCCAGAGAGCTTTTTGGTCTCGGTAAACTACGAACTCCAGAATTGTGCAAGGTGTTGAAAGTGGAATAATAGCGCTATAACAGTATAGTGCGGAAAGGCCCCTAGACATTTTATTTCCCCAACATTTCCACTTGAGGATGTTACTAGATTTCAAGATTGCTGGGGGAAAGAGGATGTAAAATACAGAATTAATGCTTAAAGATGATTGGCTTTAAGGAACAACATCTAAGATTTAGCTTTAAAATTGAGGTTTGTAATCAAATGTTAAAAATGAGTGGCTGAGATTCTGAATGACCAGACATACCTACAGTGATGGATCCCCATCATCATAGTTACATCTATTTATGCCATCCACCAAAAAAACCACTTTCCCAGCCTTGCGTTCTTCCAACCAATGGTTTATAAGGTGTCACAGACTGCGGCACTGGGAAATGATGTCTGCCGTATTCTCTAGCTCTAAAGGTGCAATAAGAACAGGCAGCGAGAGCAACCCCCTCAGTGTCCGGCTGCAAGTGCTTGGTTCACTGTGCCCCATGACCAGGAGAGCAGCACAGATGTCATTTTGAGGTACTCCCAATCTGCAGCTTCTCAGAAACCCTTCGGTTGCAACACTGCCAAGCTGAAAAGGTGGATTTTGAGGGTCACAGTTGGTCATTAAGGACTGTAAACATGAATCCTCTCCAGTTACGAGGTTGAAATCTATTTTACAATTTCATGACCACTGAACAGGATGCTAGATGGAATATTTAACATTTGAAAGTTTGGGATGAATTTTTAAAATTGGTCTGTTTCACATATGTTTTTATTTATTCTCTAAACTCTATTTATTTATTCTCTAAACATGAAGAGGTTCATGTGTAATGATTTCTAAGGCGTATTCAAAGACATAGACACAGCATATTACAGCAAGCGATTCTCCTGCTAAAAAAAGTATTGTGCTAAAATGCTATTGAATTGGGATTGCTCTCTTTGGTTTTGTACCTTCAGAACCATTCAGAGATTACAACTTTCATAAATGCTAAAAGCTTATCACACACAGCATTTAGGACTGCCCACACACTACCTCCTCCAAGGCATTATCCCCATCCCTTTTCTTAGTTTGGCACACATGTACGGGCATGCGCGCGCACGCACACACAGATGCTTTCCTCCCTCCAAATAGAAATGAAAACAGTCTTACATTTAAGAAGTCTTTTATTACTGAGCCTTCCTGATTGAGACAGACCGAGTTTCTAGTCTCTAGTTTCAGACTTAACTAATTGCTGGCAGATGAAAGCCAGCAGCTACTAATATATTTGTCTCATCGATGCTGGCTTTCATCTGTCAGTGATTTGTTAAGTCTGGAGCTAGAAGAAAACAAGAATTAACAGATTAATAAAATAAATGGTTTTTTAAACTATAAGATTCTTTTCCAGTCATATTCCCAGCCGTGTGTGTGTGTGTGTGTGTGTGTGTGTGTGAGAAAGAGAGAGAGAGAGAGAGAGAGAGACTTTGGAATAAGGCTGGAAAAGGAAATGGGGTGGAAGGGGAAGTGAGCAAAGTTTTGGCTTCCCTGACAAGCCCCTATTGGGGACAGGTGATCATTTGGCAATTGATTTTTTTTCTACAGAGAAAAATTAATTTTTTTCAGTTACTTTGTCAATTGAAAAGAAATCAAATTGAAATTTCCACTTCTTCTCCTTCTCCTCTGATCACTGGAGGTAGACTGACGTTTCCCCACCCACATGATTCCCACTGAATACCCCTGACCACCCAAAATTGGGATAAAAGTGCAATCGAACTTTTGCACAGGAAATGATAGCACAACAGAAATGGAAAAGGAGGTAATTAATGGATTTTTGGTGTGAATAAAAAGAAATACTTTTCAAATGGTCTTCCATGGGAGAGCAATAGAAGACGAATGATGTCTTGTGATAAGTCCCAGTCAAAGATACTATTATCCACCTGTAAGTGCAATTAAGCACCTTATGTGATAAAGCCCTCAGTCTCCTACACTGTAACAAGATATAAAGAAATTCAGTGACATTAACTGAGAAGAAGAAGTTTCTAGCATAAGCCTTTTCAGACTCTATTCTATATATCTGATAAAGTGGTTGGAAGTCCATGGAAGTTTATGCTGGGAAAATTCTTTTTCTCAGTCTCAGAGGTGCTACAGAATTCCTTTAATATCTTTTTACATTCACAAAAGAATATTTGATGATATGATTTTACAGAGATGGGTGATGTTATGGAATAACTGTTATTATGATTTATGCAATTATGAATAGTGCAGTATATGTATACCACATTCTATAGAGTAACTTAAATCACAAGGAAGAAGCAGGTCCCACTGCCCCAAAGAGCTTATCATTTATACTTAAGTACATGGAAAGATAGCATATGAAGTGCAAGACTTGAGGGAAGTGCCATTGCTCAGTGCTGAAATGCAACATTAACAAATTGATCAGTCCTTACTTCAGTTCCCAACATCTCCAGCTAACGGGATATAGATAGTAGTAATAGGAGGGACCCTTGCCTCAAGACACTGTGCTGCTATCGCAGTAGACAGTAGTGTGCTATGTGGACCAATAACCTGAAGACTCATAAGGCAGAAGTTTTGAGTGTGTTTGTATTTTCAGTGGCTGGAGTAGGGATGGGCCAACCGAATCCTTGAATCCTGGGTAAGGATTCAAGATTCCCAAATCCGAATCCCTGTGCCAAAATAGGCAAACCGAATCTTTCAAATCCACCAACTAAATAGATTGTTGGAGACCAGGGAGACCCGGGAAGCCTGAAAACCAGGGAGAGCAGGATGCATGAAAACCTGGGAGACCGGGACGCCTGAAAACCTGGGAGACTATACGTACAAGGGAAGATAGTAAATAGGTGAGGTTTTCCTTTGGAGTAATAATGGCCTTTACTAACAATTTCAGAAGTTACATCTGGGCTTGTATTCTAAAATATTTAAATTGAACATTTCATATTTAAGTTCAGTACTTGACTGGAAGCTACAGGCTTGAGATTTCAAGGACAGCTGAAACATTCCTCTGCATAGCTCCCTTGCAAACCTCTTTCAGACACAATTCTGGGGTTTGGAGTTTTACAAGGTGTTACAGCCTTCTCTGACAAAGTGTACTGGTGCATCATCAAACTACAAACCCCACGATGCCAGAAGAAGCTATGCAAAGAAAAGCCAGTTTTGACCTGGATTATCTCTCTACTATAGCATGTGGCCCTATTTACACAGGCAGGAAATGTGGGATTAATCTACATTTTCCTGCCTGTGTAGAAAGGGCCTTCATTTAATTTTCAATCTGGGGAGATCCTGAGGCAAAACTATGACAATTGTCTTGGCCAGATTTCTTCAGAGGGAGGTTTGCCTTTGCCTAGGCTTTTGCTAAGGCTGAGAGAGTGTGTCTTGCCCAAGATTATCCTTCTTTCCCTTGCTTTTTAAACTCTTTTTAAAAAAAGGATTTGGAAGATTCTAGATTCGTGAGATTCGTGGATTCCCAGAACCTTCGAGGGATTCGGATCCGGATCCAGAGTTGGATTCAGAAAATTCTGGATTCATCCCATCCCTAGGCTGGAGTCTAACTGGTGACATATGCAGGCACAAACTCCTGCTTCAGCTGTTTATTCTTAAAGTCATTGCACAAGGAGATATTCAGTACCTCCTGTCATTGACACCTCCTTGCACATTGACCTCCCCAAGACATGCAGTGGACTTGTTTGATACCATAGCACACTTCCATGGCCAACTCATGGCAGGGGCAGTATGGGAAATGTGTAGGTAGCATCCAGTTGCAGTTCCTCAGCTATGAGCATGGAGAAGATGTTATCGTCCCAGACTGCTGGAGGTTCAGGAGAATGCTATCGTCAGCACAAATGCAGCCAGATACTGTCCAGGTTCCCCTGATGTTCTGCAACCACTAATTGGCTGTGGGGGTATACTTGGTCTTAAACAGGTCAGTTTTTTTATGCCTCAGGAAGTAGCCGGGAATAAGGGTGCAGAATTACTGGTGTGGTGTTAAGTTCCTCTAAGCCCTTTTAGGTTTGTTATGGAAATTTTTCCAAATTGTTATGGAAATGAGTGGGGGATAAATCAAGTTTTTTTCCAACTTTAGATTGCAACTAGTTGCTCCTCCAAAGATCCCAGTAGCCCACTTTATTTGTCAAAGTCCACCTAAGAAACTAGAAGATTCTTTTATTTGAAGAATTTCATATTATTATATTAATGATATTGTTATAATATTATTATTTTATCTGAGTGTTGGATAAATATCAGCAGTGTACATGAGTTCTGTACCAAATGAACTGTAAACACAAAACAGGCCTTTTCTGTCTCACACCCACACCGTCATGCTTACATATGTTATATTAAATGTATTTAGGAGATTTTCCACAAAAATACTAAGCAGAAAGGTCAGTGCTTTCCATGTGCTAAATAAAAATGATATCACAAAGCCTAGAGCGTTTTATAATCAGGAAGCAACACAGAAGAAAATCAGACAGAATAATGCAGGAGGAGAGAGAGGAGTGAAGAGCAAAGAACAGGAGAGAAAGAACTAAAACTGGTTAAAAGCCCATGTACAAACAAAAATGAGTTTTGCCTTCCACTTTAGGAATAAAGACATCATTTATGAAAGAGCCTGGGACCTTATGTAACAGGACTCTTGAAAGAATGTACCCCAGAGAAATACTGCCTTAATTTCCAACCATTCCATCTGACAGGTGGGAAGCCATGCAGTGAAAAATATGTTTCTTCATTTTAGTGATTTTGTTGCAACCCCTGAATCAGCAGTGAGTTGGATTTTCCTGCAGATTACTTTTTATAGTCCCCAACAATACACACAGGGGTGAAGAGAGGGAGCAAAATGAAGCTACTGCCCTTCCTAAATAAGAATGCTGCTTCCCTATGAAGAATAATAATAATAGTAATAATAAAAATATCCTTATTATTATATGTACTATTTTTATTTTTATTTTTATTTGTTATTTGTTAAAAAAATCATAAGAGACAAATGTTAAAACACAAATTAAACAAGTAGTAATCAAAGCAGAGTTAATATACATATTTAAAAATCACAAATACTACAAAAATTAAGAACAGCCAGTACCTTTCTGCAACCAGGCAATGATCGCATGTTGAATGTCTGCCAGAATACAAATGTTTTTGTTTATCTATGGAAGGAAGGCAGGGAGGGTATTCCAGAATGCCCTTTCATCTGTTCCCACCAGATGCATCTGTGAAGGTGGTGGGACTGAGAGAAGGGGATCTCCAGCAGATCTTAAAGCTTTAAAGGTCATCACCAGTACTTTCTTTTCCATATGAATAGATTCAGGAGTCATAGAGGGCAAAGGGAGATAGGGAGGAAGGAGAAAATTACAATGAAAAGGGGGAGCATAAAAGGATGCTCATCGCTCCCAAACTGTCTCCCAGCTCAAACAGCATGGATAGCCCTGGTGACAGTCCCCTTGAGTTGAAAATGCTGCTGTTAAAGCCAGATTGGTGAATGGGGAAAAAAGTGCCATTCAGCATTTGATTCTGGATGAACATGCCAATATGGTCTGTATCACAGAGCCTTTCCACATTACACAACTATTGCAGTATGATTCCACTTTAACTGCCATCGTTCTGTTCTATGGAATCATGGGACTTGCAGTTTAGGGAGAGATATTTGGAATTCTCAGCCAGAGAGCTCCAGTACCTCCCAAGACGACAAACTACAGGATGCTATAGGAGACAGCCATGGTAGTTAAAGTGGAATTGTAGTCCAATAATTATGTAGTGCAGAAGGGCCTAAGGAGACTTGCCTGGATGAGTCTGGTGGGTGTTAATCTCTCTTAGCTCTGCACACCAGGTTCTTCTGAACAGCAGCAGCTGGAGGTAGGGAGGTGGATTTGCAGTAGCCTCTTGTGATTCTCTTCTGATCAGGTGCCCTGTCCCACACTCTACAGGTTTTGAGTTTGTATACCTAAAGGTGGGTAGCTGGGACAGAATAGGGATTCTGTTAGTGTTCTGCCCACCCCGCTGCTCAACTGTCTGATGGATCCAGATGGATTCCTGATGGCTCTTCAGGGGTTTCTCTTCACCTTGGCAGGTCAAAGCTCTGTCAAAGCTCTGGCTGACATTGGAATAGGGAAATGGCCAGTGTGGTGGGCACACTCACTCTTGAGGATCTCCTCTCAAGTGGAACCAAATGAGACATCTGGTTTTCCAAGGAGCTGGCAGTACTGGTCCAAATGAGATAGACTAGAGTGATCTTGGCAGAACACTTGGAGTGAATCCCACCACATACAGTCTAAAATCTATTTGAAGACTAACTTTGTGGCAGTGCAGGCAGCAAAGAAATTATTTTTTTGCTTCCACCATTGCATTTGCATAGAATCATCCAGGAGAGTTGCTTCAAGTGGTCAGAGGTCTATTACACACTGGTTCGCAAGTAAAAAATGCAGAGCATTCAACAGCTCACTGTGAAGAATTTGTACAGCACCTTGTGGATAAAATCATTCAGCACCACTGACTTAGATGCTGTAGTTGATACAATTCCAGTGGATGTAACCTTGTTTCCTGCTCGTCCAGAGTTATTGGATACTTTTCAATTTGTGCAGCCTGAGGATGTGGACAGGATCTTTGGAGAGGCCACCACATGTGGCCACCTTGCCCTTTCTGGGTCATTAAACAGGCTAAAGGAGGGCTGGTTGAGTGTATGAAGGGGTAGTTAATGCCCCCTTTTAACAAGGGAGAGTTCCAACAGAGTGAATTCCTTTATAATGGAAAATTATCAGTCCATGTCTAACATACCATGTTTGGGCAAGGTATTGGAGCATGTGGTGTCCTCTCAGCCCCAGGGGTTCCTGGATGAAACGGACCATCTGGGTCCATTTCAATCTGGTTTCAGATCTAGTTATGGAACACAGGCAGCTTTGGTTGCCTTGGTTGATGACATATATTGAGAACTGGATAAGGGGAGTGTTTTCCTGTTGGTTCCTCCAAACATCTCAGTGGCTTTTGATATCATCAACCATAGTATCCTTCTTGGCTGCTTCACTGGGATGGGACTTGGAGGCACTGTTGTACAGTGGCTCTATTCCTTCTTAGAGGGGCGAACCCAGAAGATGGTGCTAGAGGACTCCTGTTCAACCTCATGGCCATTGCCCGGTAGAGTTCCTGAGGGTTCTGTTTTGTTCCTGATACTATTCAATATATACCTGAAACCACTGGGAGAGGTTGTCCAGAATTCTGGGGTACAGTGTCATCAATAAGTGAATAATACCCAGATCTACTACCATTTTCCACTCCAATCCAAGGAGGCTATCTTGGTTTTAAACTGGTGCTTACCATCAGTAATGGATTGGATGAGGACAAACAAACTGGAATTTAATCCAGACAAGACAAATGTACTCCTGGTCAATTGAAAGACAGATCAGGGACTAGGGATTTGGCTTGTGTTGGATGAGGTTACACTCTCCCTGGAGACGCAGGCTTGCAGTTTGTGTGTCCTTATGGACTCAGCTTTGAATCTGTAGGTCAAGGATTCTGTGATGGCCAGGAATACTTTTGCATATTTAAAATGGATGCACCCGCTATGCCTATTTCTTGAGATACCAGCTCTGGCCATGGTGGTACAAGCCTTAATTACATTATGTTTGGACTATTGCAGTGTGCTCCACACAGGGCTGCCTTTGAAGAGTGTTTGGAAACTTAAGCCAGTTCAAAGAGCTAGTAGCCAGAGTGCTAACTGGGGTAGGTTACAGAGAACATATTACTCCTTTGTTAAAACAGTTCCACTGGCTCCCAGATTCTTCCTGGGCCCAAATCAAAATGCTGGTTATGACCTATAAAGCCCTATATGGCTCAGGTCCAGGCTATCTGGAAGATCCTATCTCCCTGAATGTGTTTGCTTGGGCCTTGATATCATCAGGAGAGGCCCTTCTCTCAGTTCTACCACCTTCACAAGCACGGTTGGTGGATGGCTGCCTCTAGACTTTGGAACTCCCTTCCTAGGGAGACCAGAATAATCCCCTCCCTGCTGTCCTTCCATCAGCAGGCAACCGCTTTTTTATTTCAACAGGCTTTTAGTACAGAAAGATTTTAAACTGTGGGTTAGAGGTGCTGCCATGTTTTAATTTGAACAGTTTTCAATAGCTTTTAGATATTTTAAACTATATTTTATTCTTTTAAGATTTGAAGTGTTTTAATATTATGACTAGTTCAATTCTATTTTAATGTTCACTTTTTATGATTTTAATGATGTTGATCTTTTTAAACTGCAAGCCACCTTGAGTTCTAGTGTTGGAAAGAAGGCAGAATACACATAAAACACCAGTAACAACAACAACTCTTTACAAAAAGAGACAAGAGGTATAAGGAAGGAAAGTGCCTCTTCTCATAGCCTGTGATTTCAGTTCTGTCACAGGACCAGATGCATTTGTTCAATGGTAAAGAAAGCAAGGGGGAGGGAACTGTTAAGACCTTGTAGATGTGCTGCTGTAGAACGGTAGGGTCACTCCCCATCATAGCTTCTTGTCATATGCCACTGGCTTCCAGTGTTTTGACCTTAGAAACTTTCAGAAAGCCTTTACTTAGGCTGTTGTAGGACTGAAATCTAAATCTGAGATGAACATAATAACATAAATCTATGCAGAAGGTTCAAAGTCCAAGCATTCAGTGACCTGTACTAGAGAGCAGCTTCCTATGTCGCTCAGCCATTATAAATCACACCACTTAAACTGTCATAGAAGGGGTGAAGTGCAGCAAAGCTGTCATGTATGTTGTCATTTTCCTCTGGGGTACACTGACCAATATATAAAACAAGGCAGCTGAAACCCTTCCTCACAGTTTCTTAAGCAATAAGAAGAAATCACTTCCATACTTCAAGTGACAATGGAACTACAAAGCAACTTGACTGCTTCCACATTTGCTGTAGAATATCCCAATGTGCCCGATGCTATGTCACCTCTTTCCCATTAGGCCCATGAAGATTGTAATAGCAATTATTGTTATTGGCCCTGGAGATTGTAATAAGATTATTATGATGTCAATAATCTCTTAAAAATTATGAAATTCTTCAGGGGCAATTTTCAATCCAGCCCATCAAAAATGACAACGTCTTCTGAAAAGAATACGGCCCTTTCTGCCCTATGCTGTTCTAATACTATTATTCCACTTTCAACATCCTGTGGAATCCTGGGGTTTGCAGTTTAGGGAGGAGCCTCTAGAATTCTCAGCCAGAGAGCTCTTTGGCCTCAGCAAACTACAAACCCCAGAATTCCACAGGATGTTGAAAGTAGAATAATAGCACTATAACAGTGTAGCATGGAAACGCCTTACATCAGCTCTGTTTCAAAACATGGGTGAAACATGCACACATAGGCTGCAGGCCCTTGGTTACAATTATAAGCAGCCACCAATGGTGTGGTGATAGATAGAAGTCCAGGCCCTCATCATGACAGTCCATATAGCAGTATTACCAGCTAGAGTCCAAAAATATAGATGGCTGTGTTGATTGAGCTATTGAACTGCCTGTCTATCTTTTTTAAAAAAACAATTTGTAGTACTAGGATAGTGGAGTTTTAATTGCCCTCTCAGGATTAAGCCACAACAAAATCCTTGGGGATTGGAGCAGGGATAACTTCTAAAAATCCATTCATGCTGAAAAATTTATTCCTGCTACAGTGGCTCATGGGATGGATTGCTACACTCTCCAAATGTTCTGATTTGGCAAGAACTGTCCCACTGTCATCTGACTTTTTCAAGCTGCTTTTAAAATGTATGCTTTTCTCTCTTCCTTCAACTTTCCCCTTCTGTCCTCATTTTACTTTAATTGCTAGAAACTGAGGCCCTTTCCGCACAAGGCGAGGGAATCGCTCCATGCCATTACCTACCGCTTCTTCTGGGGTCCAAAGCAATGCGGACTGTCCCTGAAGCCCTTCCGCAGGGCTCTTCCTTGTTCCAGGGCGAATCGGAGCAGTGTGAAGTCTGTAGATCCACACTGCTCTGGCTTCCAAAATGGCGGTTTCCGGCTTCCAAAATGGCGGCTTCCAGCTTCCAAAATGGCGGCTTCCAGCTTCCAAAATGGCAGCTTCCGGTTGGTCATGGGTCCCAACCACCCACTGAAGCTTGCCACACCTAAAGCCCGCCCTCTGCAGATCGCAGGCTCGCATTGGTGTGAGCCTGCGAATCTGCACAAGAGAGCAGGAACGCAATGGTGCGTTCCAGGAAAATAAAGATCTGTTTTTTGCGGTCTTTAGAAAACACACTGGAGGACCACTTGGGGTCATTTTGGAGCGGACTGAGGTGCGGATCTCTGGTAAGTAGTCTGCTCCTAGTCCTCTCCAAGGTGCAGACGATCTCCGTGAGAGGACGCACTGCCCCATTCTAACTGACTGGTGCAGAAAGGGCCTGAGTCCAAGAGCAAGTTGCACTCAATAAACAGTGGGGTGGGGAGAGGAAGAGGTGGACTTTTTCCCTTCCTTGTAGGCTCAGGAAAAAACAAGCTGCAACAGGCTCCCCAAGTTTGTGAGCTCTCCCCCATTAATAACTTTTGCTCAGTCACACGTGTCTTGGTTTTCATCTGTGAAATGCTGGAGGATATGCACTGCAGCTAAATTGATGGACTTGAATCTAAGAGAGGGGGAGAAGATGGTGGGTAAAGCCATAGTCCTTGATAATCCAAATGTCCTGTGGCTTCAGCCCTCTGACCCCTGGTTCCATGGCATCACTGGTAACAATGTGTCTGAGTCTCTTCTTCAGTGAATCTGATTTTCGAGTTTGTTTAGCAAAAACTCAGGTAAGGGCATTCAATATTTTTCTCAGTTTGTTGTATTGTGAACTTAACCTTGCTTATGTTGAATAGCTTCTCTCTTTCCAAACCACAGTGTAAGTAAGTGAGTAAGCAAGCAGTGCATCTCTTCTTCTACATTTATACCAATGGGACAGGAGGCTGTTAAATCGTAACTGCCAGTTCTCCCAATTTGGCAGGGATGGTCCCAATAAATCTTCAGTTGTCCCACCTTTTCAGTTGCTTTTAAGATATCTCAGCTTCTTTCTTCTCCTCCCACTTTCTCCCTTTGTCCTTGCCTTATTTCAGTTGCTGTAAACTGAGTTCAATGTGCAGAATTATCTATACTCCATTAACCCAGTGGAGTTGGGGGGTGGGAAAGGAGACAGCAGAATCTTGCCCTTCCCAGGAAAGTCTAGCAGCCTCTTTTAGCTTGTGTGTTCTTCCTCATTAATAACTTTTGCCACCTTGACCACACTTTGATGCCCTGGTTTTCATCTGGGAAATATTTAAGGGTATGGTTACATCCGTTAAAAAAAAAAATTAAAAAAAAGCACACTTCATACCTCATTATAGGCACACTGTCCTAAGGAATCCTTCAGTGTTTTACTGCCACTAAATGGAATCCAATCACTAGGGGAAATGTTCAGGGGATATTTTGCCTTCTATATGAAAAAACCAAAAATGAAGACCGATATTGCTCTCAGTCACGTTGCAAAGAAATCATGGTCTGGTGCATGAATTACACTGGACTATTTATAGCTTCAAAGGTTGTGCCAGCAAAGCAATAGGAGAAAGGGAGAAAAGAACCTTTTTGAAACCACTTCATGCTAAGAACACTGAGAGAGATACAGCGTGATTAAAGGAATAATGCAGTATGGGCAAAACTGATATTTGGGGACATGAAAGGAATGTTTGGGATGTTTCAGGGCAGTGTGACAGCCTATAAAAAGAAGACAGTTTCCATGGAAAGGGAATGATGGTTGTACAACTGGTGTGAAGTGTGTCTTAGGTAAAGAGAGGTGACAGCAGATGGTAGATGTGGGGTGGGAAGCAGTGGTGTTTTGGAGTACAGAGCTACAGGACTACTCCAGTTGAGACTATCAATCAAGTGCAGGTGGTGGAGGTGGGATGCAGATTTCCTATCTTTTCATTCCAGTATGAAAAAGATGGGATATAAAATGAGACAGATTCCAGGATATGGTAGGCCATAAGATCTTGAAAAGAGTTTGTGTAGACACAACATCCCTGGGTTTGGTGGTGACTTTCCCCTTGCAACATTCTTCCATGGTGGGAAAAACTCTCTGGTAGTAGAAAAGCACATTTAAATACAAGCAATTATTTGCAACACTTTGTCAAGTTTGGAAATGGTGATTTAAGAGCCCTCTATCCAGAGGTTACTTTTTCTTGACACTTGTTTAGAAAAATGGTAGATGTTTTATTTGGGGACTATATCAGAAAATACATTGGACTTATTCTTGAAAACATTTCACAGTTGCTGCTAGCAGAGTATTCCTTCCTACACAGATGTCTCTGGTGTTGACACCATTAGTGAAAACAAATGTGACAGCTTCTAATATGATGTGTCCACCTCTCTCTGTCCTCATATTTTCACTGTTCTGCTGCTGATTTAGTCTTGTCTGTCTCAATTTACATGCCGCCCACCTCCCACTTGCCTTCAGTATCTTCCAGTATTATTACTCCAAGATTTTTGTTCCCTCCTCCTCCTCCTCCTCGTTCCTTCTATAGAACCCATGGCTGTTACATGTCAAATCTCTATTGCAGTCATGTCCTCATGCAGCAAGTTTGTCATGTCCCTGCTGGGTGAATATCCACTGGAGGGTTAGGTCTCTCAGAACCAAACATTGTAGAGAAACAGACCATATCACTGGATCTTAAGATGGTTGAGTGGGAGGGTTCTGGAAAAGGTAGAATGGGCAGCTGTTGAACCTTCCACTGAAGATGTAGGTAGCTCCCTCTCTATATTAGAGGGGGATCTGGGATGACATCTAGCTCCAGAAAGCCCAGGGACAGTACACAACTCACACTAAAATTCTAATTTAGCTGCTATGACTGCATGTTATGGAATCTTGGATTTGTAGGATGGTGAGTCAATAGAGTTCTTTGGCAGAGAATTCTAAAGTCGTCTCTCGAAATTGAAAGTGCACTCCATAAAAAGCATTCCATGACACTTAAAATGGAATCATACTACAATTCTATAGTATGAAAGGGTGCTAGGTGATCAAATATGTGGGCTCTGTTGGCTGCCAGCTATCAAGGTGTCCAACTGATGAAGATCTTCTCATGAACTAAATACTAGTCATGAGTAATATATTTTTAAAATATTTCACAGGTGATAATGGCAGCTTGCAACTGTAGTGTTGGTAGACTTCTAAAGCTACTACTGTTGTTGTGTGCCTTCAAGTCATGTCCAGCTTATGGAGGCTCAGGCTTAAAACTTTAAGTTCAAATCAAATGTTTCTGTAGTACCTTACAGGTTTGTGTTTGCCCTATCAAACTGATCTGATGCTATATTTGAACTACCTTCTGACCTTGCTTCTGATGATGATCCTGCTCTGGGATCTTGAAACTTCTTTCAGACCTTGACTCCAGTATTGGCTCTTGTTAATTTATGGCTTCTCTGTTGAAATAACTCAGGAAGTCAGGATTTTTGCAAGATACATAATTGTGCACCTTTCACTGCACTGCTATGGCTGAGGGTTGGTGGTGTTTGAACTCAGTCTCTTTGTCCTCATAACCAATGCACTAATGCTGTGCCACAGTAGGATGCAATGTACAAGTGATGTCTTCCCACTGGGCTCTCCCTTGGCAGATCAGGGCACAGAGAGGTTTGACATCAAGGATAAATCTGAGGGACCAGTTTGGTTTTTCTTTTTCTGGCAACAACAAGGGAGTAAAAGTTCCCTGGCTTCTTTCACACAATTTGCCATGATATACTTGTGGCATTTTATCCAAACATAGTATCTGTTGTGGGGTGAGCAGCTGCCAAAGGGCACATGGGCTGAAAAAATACCATTTGTCTCTATTTTTCTTGTGTTTGGGAGGACTCAAACCACCACATTTTTGTGTTATTTTTGTGATTAAGGACATATTTGGGCCAAAAATGTGGCCTATTTTTAAACTGGGGAGGGAAATTAGTGGGTTAATGTGGGCAACAAAATGAGGGTCCAATGGCCATATGCAGCCCATGGCCTGGTCATTCCCCACTCCTGATATATTATAGCTTTATAATTCTTTTCTCTTTCTCTGTATGCTACTCTTTAAGTGATCTTTCCTCTTCTTCAAGTAGGTGGCCATTCCCTTCTGTCTGCTTCTCTGAGATCGTTAGAGCTTGGGCTGAGGGTCTTGGATATAAATCTGTGATTGTTTCATCCATGCATACAAGGATTAAAAATTAAAGTAGTTTTCTCCTTGTTGCAGAAGAAAATGAATATACCGAGACTGTTTTCTCCTCTTATTCGGCCACCCTAAGGCGTTGCATAGAAATTATTCAGCAGAGAAAAACATTGTTTTGTGTGTGTGTGTGTGTGTGTGCGCGCGCGCGCAAAAATCTGTTTTCTGCACAGGAAACAACAGAGTTTGTATTTTCTTCAGGAAAACCATCTTCTGCACCAGAAACAAACAAACAAACAAACAAAAGCTGTCTTCCACAAAAAACAAAAACACAACAAAAAAACAAGGGCTGAGATCCTGCATCATCAGATATAATTACAATGACAGAGCTTCATCATTCTAGTTATGTGACAATACCATCCAGCAAAACCTACCTTTTCAGTCTGGTAGCATCCAAACTGAAAGGTTTCTAAGGTGCTGCAGATGCTGCAAAGTGATGTCTGCAACATTCTCCAGTAATGGAGCACACTGAGAAAAGCAAACTAGAGAGACTCTCGCATGATTGGCCTATATTACCTCTATTGTACTGTTGAGAACTGGGTAACTAGGAATGACACACTTTGTATTATGACATTTGCTATTGACTGAAGTCTATATTGTGTTTCTTCAGGGGAGCATGAGTTATTTCATAGAAATGAAGCACCATGGTAACCGATACACATCTGATCAATAACAACTTTAGCCTATTACTACATGATTATTTACATGTTTACTCAGAAGTAAGTTCCACTTTGTTCAATGGGACTTATTGCCAAGTTACTGTATAACACTGCTTGCAGCTTTTGAATGCACAATGTATTTTCATCTAGATTGTTTCTGGTTTACATGTGTCATTTCAAATCAGTTGTAGGACAAAAGAGCATTTGCTAATACAATTGGGAAAAATGCAAAACAAGATGTTTCAAAGCAAAAAAAAGAAAAAAAAGAGTATTGTCATGGGTGAAACTCAGTTGTTAGTGTTAACTATTGTAGACACACTGAATAAATAGCGCTGGTTAAGTCAGCATTTTTGTAAGTCCCCAGTGACTCAATGGATCTGTGGTAGCTGGTCCTAACAATTGGATTAAGTCTCACAGGTCTGAGTATCACAGGTATATGATCCTGGGTATTCTGCTGTTTACAGTTGGAAACCCTCCCAAATCTGCTACTGTTTGAAGGATATGTACGGAGAGTGGGACAGAGAACATGCTTAAACATCTTTTTCCTTATGTAAATCATCCTGAAAATTGATATAGTTGAAGGCAAAAAATAATTGGTTAATAAAATAATTACACAACTGTATTTAAAGATGTGCCCCTCCAGGTAAGACCTCCATGAAGATCTCCAACTTCTCTTTCTTTCACCCAAGGCATCAAAGAAGGCCACAAGCAGTCATCACATAATCCAAAAAGATCAGTACACATCCATGTTTAGCTGTCAGTGACACTTATACCTTCCTTTAATTGTGCCTACTAACTGTTGGCTTCACTGTGACTTCAGCATGCCTTCTCCTGGCTAAAGGACCAACTTAATATTAACCGAATTTCCTGGTTCCAGTTTATGCAGGTTAAACATTTTGTCTTAGTCCATCTCGTTCAGTCACAAGCTTAATGTTCTGTATCACAATTGAAAATTTGATTTTGTCAAAAGAAAATAGTATAAAAGGCTTTGCTTCAAAATATTATGGTTTTGGTTTTCAATGAAATATCAGATGGACTGAGAAAAGACCTATGAAAGTCAATTCTGGAAGAAGACTAGCGAAAATTTTAGTTGAAACCCTCAATTAATATGATTTTAATGAAATTCAAAGACAACTCCACAAAGTTGTTACAGGTCTATATAAATCCAATATACCATAGTCATATAATCACCAATATCCCCAAGGATTGCTAGCATGTTGGGGTCTAGGGTCCTACTGACACCTTTGGTGGAGTTGTCCTAAATATATTGCCTGGAATTCACTTGAGCAGTTATGAATACATAACCATCGAAATTACACAATCCCTCAGTCCCCACTTATTGGAAAGCAGCTGCTGCAATTGACAGCAGTTCAGTTACCTGTCACTAGAGAAACAGCTGATTGACAGTCCCATCCCCACCCATGTGTGATCTCTATTACCCATGCAGAAGCAGATTTTCTGTCACAAATCCCTCTCATATCTTAGATCATTTGTGTGGTGGAGGGGTGAGTGGAAACATCAGCTAGATGTTTCCCAATTGAAAGGGGGACAGATCCCTCATCAATTGCAGCAGTTGGTGGCTGGTAAGTGGGAACTGGGGGACTTTCACAGTCTCTATGTGTCCCTTAAACTAGGGAATATGTAGAGAACATGAATATGAAACAGTCATGATTGTATAACTATAGGTTACGCATTTGTAATTGCCCAGGTGAATTCTGGCCATTGTTTTTGGTTAGAGGCATTTAATGAAATTAGTAGAACCATGGGGCAAACAGTTCCTGGGCCCAGATCAGAATCACCAAACTGGGCTTTATTCACATCAAGGGCTCCATGCACAGTCCTATTAAAAATGTTTCAGAGATGGTCCCTAGTTTTCCTAGAGTCCTTTCACACTACAATTATTGCACTATGATTCCATTTTCATTGCCATAATCTTATAAAATCCCTTAATTTGCAGATAAGGGATTGAGAATTCTCAGCCAGAGAACTCTAATACTTCACCAAACTACAACCCCCAGGATTCCACTGGATGTAGTCATGGAGGTTAAAGTAGAGTCATAGTGCTATAATTATGTATTGAGAAATGGATCCTTGAGACCCCAGATTTATCCGAAGCCCCAATATGCTTCCAGATCTGCCAAGTTTCTTTCTCCACCAAGCAGAAAAGCTGTGGGTCTCAGAGATTACAATAGCAACATCTGTGACACCAGTTCCCAAACATTTGGGCATTTGAGCTTTGTCCAAATGTAACAATTTCATCAAATTAAAAAAACTGCAAAAATTCAAATGAGAATGAGTTTTTTCCGTTCAGATTTAAGATTTCCAGTAAAGAATCATAACATTAATTTTCAACCCCCAGCTCTACTTCTGCACAGAGAGATTTTCCACTATTCTTTCTTTCCCTGTAATAAAACTTCCTGATTATTGCATGAAAGAATGAGGTCAAACATTTTTTTCTTGTATTCTTTTGTATATTTCCCAACCTTTTCCACAACTGTTTTGAATAGTAATAGACCACTGCCTAAAGGCCAGAGCTTAGAAAAACTATTCTTTGGAGCTGCTCTTCCCAGAATCCCCCAGAAATCATAATCAATGGCCATTTTAGGTGGAAGATTTTGGGAGTTATAGTTCACAGAAGAAACCTTTCCAAGCTCTGCTAAAGACGTCATCATGTGTGGCATCAAGAGTTTTCAAATTCAGAACTCAAGTTTAATGGAAATGGCAAGGTGTGTGACCCTAAGGCAATCCTTGCCAAAGTCAGCAGTAGTAATAGGATTAGATAGTCTGAATCACCCAAAGTGTCCTCATTTCTCAAGGAAGGATGCTTTGGGTCACTCAGAGAATCTAATTCTATTCCTATGACGTTCTCTGAGGCATTCTTGACTCTTCAGTGCTAAGTGTGGTTGCATTTCTAACAATGTTTTCCATGTTGCTACACAGTGTCAGTTTTCTTCAGTTTTTAAGTTCTACATTATGGTCAACATTTTTTGCTGCTTTGTGGCACAAATCAGAACATACACCATTTTTGGCAAGAAAATTGTCAAATGCTTATGTTTTAAAAAGTGCTACTAACAGTGAAGGCATATAGTTATTTCTAGTTTCTAGAATCAATGTGTTATTTTCTGCACTCCAATCATGTTATTAAATATTCTGCAATAGCTGTTGGGTCCCTAGGATCTTCATCGCCAGTACTTTCCTGGGTTTTTACCACGCCCAACAAATGAGGAGAGATGGTAGTTACTAGAAGGAGGAAGATTTTTTGGGTTGAGATTCTGGAAGGTCTTCTACTTGCCTAATCTTTTAGGCGAGAGAGTGTAACACTATATTTCCCATGCTGTTTAGGGACATATTTAGCACATTTGAATTTTGGACTACAAATTACTTCCCTGTTTTTAGACTGTCTATTGAGACAAATACTGGATTTATCCTGGTTTTGAAGATTTGTATCAACACAAATTGTTTTGATACATGCGTTAATGTGGTTATGATTTATATAACTTCCACTGCTTCAGGTCTCCAGATTTCTGTGGCCATTGTGGACAACCAGATGTCCATGGGAAGCCCACAGGTAGGACATGAAAGCAATCACAGTAACACACCATGTTTTTGTTTTATTGATTTGTAAATCACCCAGAGGACTCTGCAGGTGAGTCATATAAAATAACATCAACAAATAAATACAAATATTTGGAAATGTAAACCTACAATTCCACAAAGGGCAATTTTTAAAATCAAAATATAAAGAATAGCTGTCTTCTACCTGCATGGAGCACCAGGCTTTTTGTCCTTTGATCAGATTTGTACCTGTGATTGTCCTGCATCCAAATTCATTTATACCTTCATTTATTGTATACTGGAATCTTGGAGCATTTTCTCACAATACCTGCAAAGTTTAATCTATTTGTTTAAGGCTTCTGATCTGAGAGGCATAGCAGGCATGTAGAGCATCTAAGGATATGCACACTACTGATTGGCACCCATGTCCTCATTCTGTCCGTGTACTTCAGAGTGAATTCCTGGGTGTAGAATTTAAACAGACTTTCATGTGGATCCGAGGTCATCAAAAGTTCTTCTCTGAGTTTGCACTTATCTGTTCCATGTTCGATTAATGACTCCTGGGCGCAGTGCTCACTCTGAAGTCCTTTTCTTCATGAACATCTTTCAAAACTAATTAGGCATGTATTCTTTGGACTGCAGGTGTATTGAATACAGTGAAGTCATCCAGCAGAAAAGTAGCTAGATGCTGAGAAGGATTACAAGCAAATTCAAGGAATAAAAAATGGTTATTGAGGGGATGAAGACTTCACTTGTAAACATGTGGTGAAAAAAACTGACTTTGTACGATGAAAGCTAAGTCTAGCCAGAAGCCCTATTCAACACCAGATACTGGAATTGCTATGTTGGAAGCAAAGTAGCTGCCTGTATTCTGATTATCACACCAAACCATGTTTCATTTGTTCTGTCTTATTTCCTGACAGTGAACAAATCATGGTGATTTGAAGACTGATTTTAGGTCTCAAGATGAGGAGAAGCAAAACATGATAAGGTAAGTTATGCCAGCGGCTCATTATCTAGGGTTCAAGATCTAGTTCTTTAACAAGTCAACTCAAATGGCCCAGAGAGGGAAAATGAGATATTTACTGGTAGAACTTGTGTGTGTTTTAGGGAGAACAAGGACAGGTTCCTCCCTCTACTTTCAGATCTATCAATCAGATAAGGCTATCAGCATACATCCAAGCAAGACAGATTCAGCAAAAGAATGGTTTCTAAGGCCATTTCCACACGGGGCGAGGGAATCGCCCCGCGCTGCTACTTACTGGATCTTCTGGCTCCCCAGTCCGGTCCAGGTTGCTCTGGAGCAGTGCGTGGTCATCGATCCGCTCTGCTTTGGTGTCCAAAATGGTGGCTTCCGGTTGGTCGTGGGTCTCGACCAACCACTGAAGCTCGCCAGCCTAAAGCCCACCCTCGGCAGATCGCAGTCTTGCATTGGTGCGAGCCTGCAAATCTGCACAAGGGAGCAGGCTTGCAGTGGCGCACTCTGTGCCTTTGAAAGACCGGAAAAATCAGGTCTTTCAAAAGCACGCTGGAGGACCACTTGGGGTCGTTCTGGAGTGGACTGAGGTGTGGATCTACAGTAATAGTCCGGACCCAGTCCGCTCCAAGGTACAGACGTCCTCCATGGAGGATGCACTGCACTGTTTTTATTACCCCGTGTGGAAATGGCCTTAGTTTTGCAACAGAAAGGAGCTCTTAAAAAAAAGAAAAGAAAAGAGAAAGAGAAAGAAAAGAGGAGAGAAGTGGCATATTCAGACTTTAAACTACACCTTTCAACTGGAAGCCTCTGTGTTCCAATATATGGTTTCAATTGTGCTTATTCTACAGATAAATAAATACACTTTTTTCTTTACTTTTGCAGACCACCACAATTAAGGGCTAAATGCTGTATTACATTAGGATGTGATCATATCTTTTGTCTCCACCATCCCAGAGGCTAAGCTGGTTTTCAGCTGTTGCCTTGATTATGAATGGCCTTGTGGATAAAGGTCTTGAAGTCTCAACTGTTTTGTCTTTTTTCCATTCTTTAAAGTGATTCCATTATCAGGATAAATAAATAAAGAGTGCTCTAAGAATGGAAATAGTTGGGAGATGCTGAGCATTAACCGTTTTTGCCAAACCAACTATATCTTAAGAGTGGATCTTATGAAGGGATTATCAAAAGGATTGGAATATGTGAACTGGCAGAACAACAAGACTTTACTTCATTTGAGTTCACATTTCCTTAACTCCAGTGGAGTCCAAGGAAAGCTGTCAAGTTTGGTGGTAAGTCTGCAGAGCTGACAGAACTGAAGTGAGTCTTAAGATAGCTGCAAGTCAGGGGTTCCTATTTCTCTCACTCCTAGTTTCCTAAACAATATACCAGTTCATGTTTAGGACTGGAAATGATAATTGTCATGTCATCAGCAAAAAGGTTCCCTATTTTTATGCCCCTCTATTTTTACTCCATGATGTTCATAATTTAAAGTGTTTTCTGGGAACTCTAGCAATGTGGAGGACCACATTCCAAATGGATTCAAACAAGGAAGCCGTAGCCCTGAGTTCGCAAAATGTGAGCAGGGCTCTTGATGAATGGGTCTCATGGAAGTCTCTCTTCATAGCATAGCAGTAAGTTGAAGTTGACAGAAAATAACAACAGCAGTATAGAGACCCTGGAATGAAGTCATGTAAATATTGGAGACAACATGGTTTCCTAATTTGTCCATGATTTGGTGATCTCAACTGATGTTAGAAATTTCCATCTCATGGCCCATACTCCTAAAGTATGAGAAAGCATCATGACAGAATAAAATCTCACCTTGTCTCACTGACATGGATAAAACACATGATTTTTTTTCATTCCGATATGTAAGAATGGCATAGCCAAAGATATATATACTTATTTTGGCTGGTCTTTGTTCTCTGTTTTCATAAAATAAGATCTGGGTAAGTCATCTTGTCTCTGCATTTTTTCTCCAAACATTTGACATCTTTAATGATCAGATTTCCCATTTTTTTATTCTTTAACAGAACCACACAGACCAGGAATAATTTTTAAAATCATAACTAGCTTCTTGTAAAATGCAGTTCAGGTGGGCAAATTCCATTTCTTTTATTTCGTGAAACAATCAACCACATTAGCCACTACACTGATTTTGAGTAATCACTGCAGACTGTCCAAATTAGTCCTTCTTGCTCATGTTACTATTTTAGGAGTCTCTTGCTCCATTTAATTTTAATCACATGAGCCTGTTGGGCCTGGGATTATATTAAGGGAAGTAAGGAAGCATTTCAGTGTCTGATGTACTTATTCAGCAGAGTGTTTTAGAAAATAAAAATCAGGAACACAAGGTAGCTTTTTGCTGATGAATAATTCAGAGTTGAGCTACCTAAACTAAATACAACTCATCAAACAGTAAAACGTGGACCTTGTTGGCCACATGATGCATATTTGATATATCCAGTGTACGGAACGTCCATTGTAAGGGACATCTGAGAACCAGCATGGAGTAGGCATATCAGTAACAAGGGACATCTAATTCACCAATTTGCAAGGGTGCTCCCCTACTCTAGAGCAAAAAGAGCAGTCTCAGCTTACCCAGAGCTCTACGTAAATGTCAAAATGGATAGAGCAAAAGTGGGAAACATTTAGCCTTCTCATGTTCTGGACTGTAAGTTCCCCAAATCCTTACCGTTGGCCCTGATAGATCGGGTACATAGGCCTCATAGGCCAGATAAACTGGGGTGTTAAGGTTATCCACCCTTACAATGAAGATTAGAATAAGAACATATGAATGAAACAGTCTAGATCAGTGCACTTTATTAACTGATTCTATAAGGTCCAGCATCCATATTTACATTGTCACAATACCAATGTTTGGCTTTACACTGGAATAGGAACACTGGAGAAATCTGAACAGAATCCATTTGACACTGGAATTCTGATATTCTGACATAACAGAAGCTACATAGGGTTGGAAATACGAGTTACCATAGAATCTGCAGTCTACCTGATATACCCATGAAATTATGTGAATGCTTCTGCAAAAGGCTATGGTGTTTTTGATTTTTTGTTTTGTTTTTTTGGTGCCTTGGTGCAGTGTCTTCCAACCATCACTGCACTGTCAATGAGTTAAATCTTATCCTCCTCTTTTGTTTCCTTCTTCTTTACCACTGAAATCTATGTCTGGTTCAACTTTGAGTTGCACACACATGGACATTCACACACGTCTCTTTCAACTATAGAATTATAGCAATGTGATCCCATTTTAACTACTGTGGTTTCATCTTGCAGAATCCTAGGACTGATAGTTTGGTGAGGGGCTAGAGCCTTCTGCCACAGAATTATAAATATCCCACAAAACTACAAATCTCAGGATTCCATGGGAGCCATGGATGTTTAAGCAGAGCCAAAATTCTATAATAATGTAGTGGGAAAGACACCAAACACTCAATTGAGAACAACAGAAAATTGTTATGAATTGGAAATTGCTGTTTAACTCAATCCAGTTTCTAAGACAGCCCAATGGCATTACCTTCCTCTCCCACTAATTTTATAGCGTTTTGTATGTTTTTGGTATATCTTTTATTTTCTTCTGTGTCTATCTTTTCAAATTTAGTCACTGTAATTTCTTTTTTCCTGTTTAGTTTCCTTGTTATGTAATTTAAAAACCATATTTAAAACTATATTTAAAAACTTTTTCTTTTTTTAAAAAAAAGAATTTTAGAAATCATACAGGAGAAAAGAGGTAACATCTTTGCCTGATTAAGAAGCCAATGAAATTTCAAAACCTTGCATGACATATTTTCTGCATTTTGGTTGGCCAATAAAGGTATTGCTCTCTTGTGGATTTTGTATTTTGTTGTATTTTGCAACATGGCTAACCTGGCTACTCCTGAATTTGATACAAAAACAATTTTTTTCACTTAGATGAATTTAAATTCACTCTTTCTTCTCCATATCTGCAATCTTGCCACACAACTCACCCATTTATGTCCCTAGGGTATGTGTCTCTCTAATTATCATGTTTATCAGTCCTCGTCAGATTAAACATTTGTCCCAGGAACTGTGTCAACCCAGCAGCCATTGTTTCCAGGTGCCATACCACTATGCTGGCCTGCTACTATGACTAACTAGAAAACAAAATCAGCATTACCTTGCAATGCTTTTTCCCAATACTTCAGTACTTCATGGCAAGGTACTGTTGGTGGTCATAGGCCATATTTTTATTATTTGAAATCCAAGTGATTGTTCTGCTCTGTCTATTTCACTTGTTAAAACTTGGATAAACTCTTATAGTGTAGTTGAAGTGGTTTAGCATATGAAGAGATGCAGAGTCTCAGTCTCAGAGTGTTGAAAAAAAGAGATGATTTTTTTTAAAAAAATTTAAGTTGCACTGTAAGTAATGTTTTGTAACTGTATAAGTTCATTTGGGTTAGTAGGCATATTTAAAATTGAGACACTTTACATACAACTTAATGGAAGATATATGTATACAAAATTGATATTGCAAATTGTAACTTGCCTTCTGTTACAAATGTTGCTGTTTATGCATTCTCCTTTTTCTTTCTTTTATCTTTTAACAGTCCCTGAAGTTCCATTAAATATTTCTAGGGCGAAGTGCATTGGGCTATTTTTAAGAATAAAATAATCTTATTCAACACTTGAGACTTCTGTCTCTTCCCTACAACCCTTCGATTAGGTGTTACTAGTCTTTTTTTTTTGGCATATGAACAATATGACAATAGTAGTGGTGCTAGATGGAAATGACTCTGATTGTTGTGTGAGTGTTGCTGTTCCTCTAAATTTTTACATTTAAAGAACCATCCCATATTACTAGGAAACATATTCAAGTACAGTGGCCCCTCCACATTCATGAGGGTTCTGGGCACAGAACACTCACAAAAATGGAAAAACTGTGACTAACTCCCCTCTGGAATTCCCCCTCCCATTCTCTTGACTCTAGTCCTGGAACTCCCAGGGGGAAGTAAAAAAGACAAGGTAAAGACCTTACCGGTACTTTTTCCTCATACGGAGAAGAGCCGAGTTCTGGCATTCTAGCTACTTTGGGTCACCATCTTGAGAAATGAGATTCCTCCCAGAGGGGAGAGGTAGGACCAAAGAAAGCACTTGACCAATCAGTGGCCATTACACAGCAGAATGTGCAGCCACATGGCAGAGACAGCACATCTCCAGCAGCGGTAGTGGGGGGCTTTGTTAACCCCCAAAAGGGGGGGAGTCCATTTTAAACACAAGCTTCACAAGCCTGGGATGAAGAATGCAAGGAATGGGAGGAGGAGAAGGGGGCAGGCAAGCATGTGCCTTGTGAATAATCACATTTGTGAAGGTCAAATCCATGAATATGGAAAAAGGACTGCAGGGAGAAGAAACCAGCAAATCCTACTGTTTAACTTTTTCCACATACAATGGCTAGTACTCTACATTGTAGTATTCTATATTGTAGTTTATAACCTAGAATTACAGATTGTAACTTTTTCATATTCACTAATCCTACATAGTCACAGCTCACCTAAACAGCCAGCAGCTCCCAGTCTACCTTACAAGCCAGCCACCAGATTGGCTGGTGGCTGTACCCCAATCACCCCTTTCGGTGGGTGATTGGGTTACAAGGAGGAGGATGTTTCCATCTTCTTCCACCAATAAGCAAAGATGCATTAATCAGAAACAGAACCCCAGTCACAGGTCTTTGTTGCACCCTCATGCATTGGTGGAAGGGGGATGGAAACAGTCTCCTCCTTGCACCCAAATACTACCTTCATGGACCTCCTTTTCTATATCTTGCAGCTGGATCTTAAGGTGGACTGGGGAAAGCGTTGGGTAAGCAGATCTAACTTAGTTATGTTTCCTAAACTAAGTAACTGATCTAGGATTCTGGTACATGTATTTTCTCTTGCCTTTTGTTGACAAGCGTGCTTGATTTAGATACTAAATATGGCTGTACAGGAGACACATTTTTTCCTCTTAATTTTTATAAAGGGAAATTTAATTTTAAAAATGTAATAGACAAAGTGTGCACAATAGATTACAGCTGTCCTTAAACATAGAAGAAATGAAATGAGAAATCATACAAAATTGTATGCGTACCCAGTTCCTCGGCGATATTGAGGGAGAAATCTCTAATGCATAGCTTTATGATGCGCCAAAGACTTTGACCTAGAATTTGAGAGAACAACCTTGTTACCCCAAAACATGGGTGCCACAAGGGCCAACCTGCAATGCCAGTACCTCCTTGCAAAGATGGAGAATTAATTAGCTCAAAATCAGGAAGCTAATGAGAGGGAGGCAACTTAGAGAGATCTTGCTACCAGTGTTTACAGGCACATGCAGGAAAAGAACCAGCCAAAGATTAAAAGGTAAGCTAAAAATGTGTTTTTATTGGGAGCAATTCACTCATGCATGCACATAAGATACACACAGTCAAACATTCACACAAGAGCTAACTGAAACAAAGGGAGGGAAGCAGATAGACACTGTGAAGGGTATGGGCGATATTTACTGGATGTGATGAGAAGCAGAGAAGTGGGACAAAATGACTCTGGTACTAGACCCAAGGGCAGTTCTCAGTTCGGGAATCAAATGAACAGAGTGACACTCAGTAAGGCAAGAGACTGCACTGGACATCCTGAAATCAGGGGTATTTGTACTCTGTAAATAGCCTGTGGCAGTGAAGGTTCCAGACGCAAGACAAAGGGAACCTGTTGTGGACAATGGGTCTCTCACCTGTTGATGAGCTTAGTGCTTGATTGACATAGACATGATGGGTGTTGTAATAGCTGTCTATTGTGGGTGCTGTGAGGAAAGAGGAAGGAGTTCAGGTGTACAAGGGATGGATATCTCTCAATCAGTGTTCTGGTGGGCTTCTCACAGTTGGGTTCCCTGGAACATTCCAGCTTCTATTTAAGCCTATTATCCACAAGAATGGTGTGTATTTGGCTGACTAATGATTCAGTCTTACCTGGAGGAAGTTTCGAGTTGACCTATCCTTTTTACAGTCAAACTCCTTGCCTCACTCGATTTGGCCTCTCTGTTACCTTTCAGGTCTGATTTTGATACCAGAGCCAATTAATACAGTTGCCAAAACAATATCATGACAATTAGGTATGATGCCCATCCAAGCCATACTAATATCAGGGACCCCCAAAGTGGGGCCTTACAACCTTCTCTGTTCTATTCTAAGTATATATAACATATGTGTATGTAGCTTCATTTCTTGAGTTTTGAAACATTACATTGAATGGCAGTGACTCTGAACACTTCTGCCACTGCCTTCCGTTGTTGTTGTTGTTGTTGTTGTTGTTGTATGCCTTCAAGTTGTTTCCAACTTACGGGGACCCTAAGGTGAACTTACCATGGGGTTTTCTGTGGCTGAGAATGTGTGATGCACTCAAGATCACCCACTGGGTTTCCATGACTGAGCTGGGAATCAAACCCTGGTTTTCAGTGTTGTAGTCCAATGCTCAAGCCACACTACACCATGCTGGCTCTCATTACCAGTTTAATAAAACAGAGGGGAAAAAAAAAAAGAATGGCATGACATGGGTTCATTTTCAAACCTCCTATTGTTAATTGTTAGTTATAACATTCTGGTTATAAAATCCATAATCAGAAAGAACCTGGACTAGACATTCTCTTTCAAGCTGAAGGTTATTAACCTTCAAATTGCACCTATTCTGTTCTATATTCATCTGCAATCATAATATTTATATTTTCATCATTAACATTTTGAATAAATGGACACCACAGTGAAAAAAAAATGAAGCTGGTTTGGTTCTTTCTCTACTCAGTAAATTATTATGTTACAACTTTTCCATTAGAGCGATGAACTGCTTATCTTTACACTATACACGTAGTCATGACCATTTCACCATCTTTGGGCTATCAGCAACTGGCCTGTTACAACATCTTGATACAAAATAATATTGTTAGCGCCCTCAAAAAGGTCCCAAAGAGATAACCTGAGGTGCTTTACCATTTTTTTTTCAGAATAAAGAAGACTTGAATTACTAAATCCCAAAAGGTCTTGATAACTGAGCAATTCTACCACATGTGGCAGTGAATGCACTTAAACCACAACCTCTGCAACAGAGAATTCATCCCGAGCCCTTAATTCTAGAAGTGTGAATGGGTGCTCTGAAAGATGTATGTAATAATTTTAATGGGTTCTCAAATATAACATGAGATGGATCAACAAAGGCTTGAGGACCATATTTTGGCTCATATCCTATTGGGTTCCCTGTAAGTCTGATTCTCAGTTCATTTTAAATCCTTCCATGTTACTGTTCAGTTAATACAGTCTAGGCAGTATGAAGGTCATACTGCCTGTACACCATCTTCTTGGTGTCTAGAGCTACAGTCCAAATGTGTCAATAGTTAAAAAAAATGGCTTTTATTTGTATGTGTTCTATAAGGCTTACCAGAAAAAACCCATTTTATCCTATGAGAGTGGAAAAGTTGTTGTAAGTGCTCAAGGGACTGAGGCATCTTTTTCTGATGGAAATCTCTAAATCTATGTGGATTATATTTTCTCTATATTGTCCAGTCAATTTATCCATGTAACTCAGGAAATGGTGGAAAACATGTCAGTGGCATTATAGCTGAAGAGACTTTATACTCCCATCTCCTCTAGACTATAGGCATGCTATGTAACCTTCTTGTAACATATGGAGTAAGAGGATCCTGAGAGAGACAGATGAGCCATAATCTTTTTGTTGAGTCTTGAAATGATATCCACTTCCTCCACTTCCTCTTTGACTCTACTTCCTTTTTTGCATTTTGGAAAATAGCTTGGGAACCTAATTAGACAACAGGAGGCCTTTGTTCAATTAACTAATTCAATTTTTAAAGATATGATATTGGCTCTGTTTCTTTTGGATAACGTCCCATTCTATCGGTTTGTTGAGTTGGAGAGAGATGATCAGGCAATTGTTAATTCCACAGCCTAATTCTGAAAAAGTGGAACAGTAAACATGCATTGAGTTTCTATAAGTACTCCACTGAAAGCAGATCAAAAGGGGATTCCTAGCATGGTTTAGCAACATGAAACTCCTTCATGAAACTCCTTCAAGCAGTTTGTTGTGGCTGTGTTGTTTCAGAGACCTGCAGCTTGAGACCTCTCTGATCAGCCTGATGAAAAAATTATTGAGTAGATTGACTTTGAATCCAATCCTCCTCTTATTGCAGCATTTCTTTCCAGCCGCATTATAATCTTTTCTATTGTTACGCCTTAACAGAGTGTTCCTTTCTCCTCTGCTTTTCAGTAGTCTCATCTATGAGACTCTTGTGTCTCCCGCCATGCTACACAATACAGCTAATCCCTTTTGATATAATAATGTTTATTATATCTTTTTAGTCCTCTGGGAAATTAGCTATCATGAAAATAGTGATTCTGGCTATAGTGACTTTGGCTTGTAACAATGCCATATTCCAGTACAAAAACACTAAGTATTCTAGGAAGAGTTCTTACCCTCTCCCCACCCCGTCTCTGGCACTCCAGTTGTAGTTTGACTGCAGCTTTCATTGTCCTTCTCTCTTCTTGGCAGTAGGATTGCTAGATCTCAGGGCAACCTTAGTTCTCAGGGTAAGGGGGGAGAAATCTCAGGGTGGGACTGTTGCTTTGGAAGGGTGTGCATATATGTATATATTCCTCCTGTATTACTCTTTAAAAAAATCAAGGGTATATTCTGCTACTGTGATTGATGCTCATTGCATCGTGATTAATGATGTCACCTGGGGCTGCTCACGTAACAACATCCTTGTAGCATCATTAGAGCCCACATACCTATGACATCACAATGGCTCACCCTAGGGCTCGTCAGGTGAAAAGGTCCCTTGGCTACCCCACTCTTGCAGGCCTTCTTGCAGCTATAATTTCCCCAGCTTTTGAAGGAAACACTGGGACTGCTGGAGGACGTCTGGGGTAACAAGATGAACAGAACATTATCCTGAGCTGCAGCCACACACACACACACACACAGCTTGGAAGAAATAAGCTATATATACATAGCTTGGAGGAAACAGTGAGTTCACTGCTATGACAAAACCACCTGTGTGTATGTGCCTTCAAGTCACTTGTTGACTTATGCTGGCCAAATGAATTTCATAGGGTAGGGAAGGATTTGAAGAGGTAGTTTTGCCAGTTACTTTCTCTGAACTATAGCTTACAGAACTTGGTATTAATGTAAAAAAAGCTGATATGCTATTTCTGCTCCTTCTCTCAAAGCACTAGGATGCCAAGAGTAAGTAGCATTTGACATTTTTTTTTTAAGAAATAGCTCTACATACAAGTGACAGGGAGTGTAAAGTATCTACACTACAAACTTGTATCAGTCTGATGCCACTTTAACTGCTGCCGTGGTTCTATTCTATAGAAGCTTGGGACTTGCTCAGATAATTGGAATTCTGTAGTATACTTCAGACTGACAGACTGATTGCTATACCTCAGGGGAGTGCATGTAGCTTTCTAGCAGAAAATTCAAAGTGCCTCACTAAACCACAGTTCTCAGGATTCCATACGGTGGAGCCATGATAGTTAAAATGGGATCAAATTGCTGTAACCCTGAAGTGTAGACACACCCGTGAATTCCAGCAGTTAGCAGAAAAATGAAAATAACGTAGCAGTGTTTTGGTTATCTGTACAAGAAGTGGAGGGATGCCATTACTTTTCAGACTGCTTATTTTTGTCTGGAAGAATTCCATGGATGAAAATTCAAATATTTCTTTAAAAAAAAGAACATTACATTTTTTTTCCACCTGGCAGGTTGACATTGACTTTATTAGCTTAAGCTTTGTGCTCCAACTTAGACACAGACTTCAAAAACGATGAAGTGAAAGATGTTCCCTAGCTCTGAATCTGTCTTTCTGAACACAAAGCCTTTTGGTTGATCTCAGAGGTGTTTCTAATACTTCTTAGAGAGACATGACAGGAAAGAAAAGTTAAATCCTGGGAGGGGATGTGGAGGTGGGGATGAGATAGAGGTGAAACAAGAACTGAATAGCAAACAACAATAAAAAATGTATATGGCAGAAAAGTCAGATCAAAAAAGGCATGCCAAATTTATAGATGACTGCATGAGTTTTTGCTTCAAGTTAAGAAGTAAACCCAAAGAACTTGCCTACCATAAGAAGGCCACCAATAGCAGTATCCACTGGTGTGGTCTTTGAGTTGCAATCCAGCTTCTGGTCAGACATGCTGAAGTCCGAGAAGCCACCAAATGAATTGTTACAGATAATCATAACTGGTATTATCAATGAAGAATGTCATGCAGGAGAACTGATTGCATTCCAGTGGAGCTGCAAGTCCAATGCATAAAATAGCTACTGTGAAGCAAGAAGATGATGTGCAACCATGCTTTCTCAAAAGGCAAATCTCTGATTCTCTGATACATCAAGAAGTCAGCACTTTGAGCTCCTGCAGGAGGTTAAATTTGCAAGGTATCATCTTCCCCTAAACTAATTTAACGCGCAGTATTGATAATTTACTTATCAGCAGTTTAAACAAAATCAAACTACACTAGTTTAAGAATATCATAAAATATCATTTATTTATTCATTTCACCAGAAGTGGGCACTGAATTTCGAGGAATTTGACCTAATTTTTATTTTTTATTTTTGTTGTAGGTAGGATTATAATATTCCTTCCATATGAAGCCAAAACAGACATTTATGAGGATAGGAAAAGCTATTCTTGTCCATCATCATCATCAATTTATATAGCACCAACATTGTATACTTTGCTTGCATGAGAAATTAATGCAATGGCCCTGTGGTTACTGCAATTCTTGAAGCCCCCCTTTTTAGAGATTGGAAAGTATATTTAGTGTTTACAATCTGGGGCAATTGTTTTATTTTCCATATTTATTGACAGATTTTAATTAGATTCTGCCTCTTTAACTTGAAGCAGATCTATTGGTTTGCCTCTGTTCTTGGTGATTTATTTTTCCCAAGTGCTCTGAATGCAGCTTCCACTTCACTTTCTAAAATTGTAAGTTTATCTTCAAATGATTTTTTCCTTGAATTAATTTGTCACCCTTGCATCTCTTTTATATAGTTCTTCAGTGTATTGCTTCTATCATCTTTTTATTTCTACTTGGTCACATAATGTGTTTCCCTGGTGATTGTACAGCATCCCCATTCTTGGTTTAAATTTCCATTTGATTCTTCAGCTCTTGTGGAAGAAATATCTTGTTCTTCCTTTTTTGTTGTTATCTTCTATTTCTCTGCATTGACTATTGTAGCAGTTCTCCTTGTCCTTGGGAACAAGTCACTGAACATTTGCATTCAGGGTTCTGGCTCTATTTCTCTCATCTTTTACTTTTGCTTCTCTCCTGTCCTTAACTGCTTGAAAAGTTTCAGCTGTCATCCATGAAGGCTCCTCTTTCTTTTTGGCTTCAGATAGTGTTGTTTTATATTCCTCCTTGACAATGTCCTTCAGATCAGTCCAAAGCTCTTCTGGATCCTGGATAATTAGGCTTATTAGTGGCAAATCTATCATTCTATCTGTCTGTCTGTCTGTCTGTCTATCTATCTATCTATCTATCTATCTATCTATCCATCCATCCATCTTTACATTATCTTTAAATTCTACATGGATGTTTTTCAGGTTGTATTTTGGCATGATGGTTATTTTAGTGTTCTCCTTTAGCTTTGCTCTAAATTTTGATCATCTTTCTGAGGAACCTACCTTGGAAAAAGGCTTATGTATCTCAAAAGCAAGGGTAGTTGGCCTATTGTGGCCCATGGAGAGCCTTGGAGGCTGTAAATTAGCTGCAGACCATTCAACGTTGCCCATCCTGGTAGGCAGATATGGGCTGCCCAGATATGGGCTGCCTAATAACCATAATTTCTCATTAGACCTCCCACTAGGGCAACCCTGCTCTCAATAATCAGATTTTAAAAAGTAATATAAATTATCTTTTCCTTCAGGTCACATGCATTAAAGGACATCAAAACATGTGTTACTGTCTTACAGATATGCACATTCCTGAATGGAAGAGGTTGGACATTCTTGTCCAATGCAGAATAGTGATATTAATTCCAAGTTTGGAGAAGCACAGTTGTGTGTGATCACACATTGCTCATGGATGCCCATGTATATCAATGCATATGTACATTGCACATGGTTGCACATTGTGCATGGATATTGCAAATGTAGATATGGTTGAGTGTTTGGTTTCATAAGGCCCCAATTCACTAACAAGATGGCATTGCACAACCACCACATATATCTATAAATGGAGTTTTACTCTATCTCCACTATATAGAATCCTGTATGTATCATACATAAAGCAGAATTAGACTCTGAAGAAGGAGACGGTAAAATTGGAGGGTGGAACATCAACAATTTAATATATGCAGATGACATCATACTACCAGCAGAAAATAGCAAAGACTTGGAACGATTAGTAAAAAAAGTCAGGGAAGAAAGTGCAAAGGCAAGTTTATGTTTGGGCATTAAGAAAACAAAAATAATGACCACAGATGATTTACATAACTTTAAAGTAGTTGATGAAGACATTGAAATAGTTCAAGATTTTCCATACCTGGGTTCAGTAATTAATCAGAATGGAAACTGCTGTCAACAAATCAAAAGAAGACTAGGTCTTGGGTGGACAGCTATAAAGGAACTAGACAAGATCTTGAAGTATAAAGATATATCATTGAATACTAAAGTTAGGATTACCCATGCCAACATCTTTCTACTTTCTATGTATGGTTGTGAAAGTTGGACAGTGAAGAAAGCTGATAGGAAGAAAATCAATTCATTTGAAAGGTTGTTCTGGAGAAGAGTTCTATGGCTACCCTGGACTACTAAAAAGACAAAGGAATGGGTTCTATAGCAAACCCAGCCTAAACTCTCCCTAGAAGCCAAGATGAATAAACTGTTGTACTTTGGCCTTACCATGAGAAGACATGACCCACTAGAAAAGATAATGTTTGGTAAGGTAGAAGGCAGTAAGAAAAGAGAAATACTGTATTACAGATGGATAAACTCAACCTAAGAAGCCATAGTTCTGAGTCTGCAAGACCTGAGCAGGGCTGTTAATGACAGGGCAACCTGAAGGTCTTTCATTCATAAGGTCAACATAAGTTGAAGTTGACTTGATGGCAGTTAACGGCAGCAAAATGGATTTCTAGAAGAATCACATTGCCCGCTAAATCTCTGGACTGTCTCATAAACCACAGCAAAAGCTATTGAAATAAAATTTTATTACCATTTCTTCAGCTCTTTATCTGTTTGGAATATAATGGTAGTCGAGGATGTTCTGCAAAAGATGCTGTTCTGCTAAAGGTTTGGCTATTATGTGCTGTTGCCTTTTTTTTTTTTTTTGGTAAGACATGACTCAATGTAGAAAAAAAATATTCCCAGGGCATTCTTGGGGCATCCTTTGCTGCAAAATACACTCATTCTTGCAGCAAATTCATCCTTATAAAGATAAAAACAGTATACATATATGTCAGTCCATTAGAAAAAAATTCAAAGCACCACTATTAATAATCATTATAATAAAACACCCATAGTTGATTTATCTATAAAGTTTGGGTTCATACTCTGTTAATTAGTTTGCAGATGAACATAGCCATACATACAATCAGCTTTATAGCATGTAGCCAAAGGCTATTACAGTTTAGTATTTAGCATAACAAATACTATCCATAATAAGACAGAACAAAATAAGCTATAGTCCGCTTCTGACCCACTTGAACCGTGACAAACAGTCCATACAGTTGATACGTTGATGATCCTTTAAAACTCACAATTAAGGTCTTTTCAAATTACCAATAAAACAAGCACATAAATTCTTGGCAAATAATGCTATCATGGCGGGGATATAACATTGATTATCCTCTAACAATTAAATCTCTGTATTCTGTGGAATGTTGTCTGAGTAAAATAGAACATATGGCAGAATCATTCCCCTTCTGCCTTTATTTAAGAGACAGGAATCTGCCCCTCATGAAATTTTCCTTCCATCCTTCCATTTCCTTCCATCTGCAGCCTGATTGCAGCCAAAGCTATAATTCTATTTTGTCAAAGGGATATCCATACATTTCTTCTTTGAGATGAGCAGAAGGCATCATTAAGTTAAGTAAGGACTTGGTGAACCTGGTGAAACACCTAGGTTTGAAGGTCTGAAGCCCTGGAGTACTGGATGTTGTATTTTATTATATGGCCAATAAATCCCTGACCCCTTCCTCAGGTCTTCAGTTATTTCAGCCATGAAAATATAGTTCAGGTCCCAAACTGTAAAAGCTTAGGATCTAGGCAACCTGTTTGTCAACCCTCCTCTTTTAAACATTCTAAACTGAAAGGAAGTCTTTCTTTGGAAGTTTTTAGAGAGATGTGAGCTCATCTCTGCTTACCTTGGATCAAATCAGAAATGATCCAAATCCCTGCCTGTCTCACAAAATTGGAGAGAACATCTATCTTTTTCTCGGGGGGGGGGGGAGTCCATAAAAAACTAACCTCTCCTTGCTGAGGGAATTCTAAGGGTTTCCTTGCTCACTCATTTCCTCACAGATAGCTTTTCAGAACAGTTTCCTCAGCAAAGCAATAGAGATACCTAAGCTGCTTACCTATGGAGCAAGAGTGGGTTAAGAACACTGGTCCCCTAAATAAGAATTTTGCCAAATTTTCCTTCAGTTCCCAAATTTCTAGCACTGGAATAAGTTAAGACTTCAGTTGAGCATTTGGAAATACAGTTTAGGCATCCAAAGAAAGACAGCAAACAAAATTACCAAGGGATAAATAGTGTTTCAGTATCTTAAAATTTCTTCTTGTCTTATCTATCCTCTCAGATCTAGACAGTTATGGAATAATAATAATATTAATAATAATAATAATAAACATTAAAGCACCCACATGAACAAATTTCCAGAAAAGCTGATTTCCTTATCACTTGCCTTGTCTAAGAAAGTATGTGCTGTCATAGGCAAAGAACTGCAGTTGAAAGGAAGCCTCTGACTGGCAGTTGTTTGTCACTTGTGTCTGCCTCAGTCAAAAGAGAAGTCTAACTCATTTTACTTAGAATGTCACCGCAGGGAAAACTCTGTCAGTCTCCATTGGTCTGGGCTTCAGCTGGAAGGAACCAGAACACCTGCCTAGAGCAAATGGTTGAAAGATGGAGCCTTGCTTTTCTTTCAGCAAATCCATAAGACTGGGACATTTTGATGGGAATGCCTATGACCTGTCATGTATGATTTGAGGAGACCTTTTCAAGCCTATATTAAATGGCATCAGCATGCACTCTAAAAGCTGACTTAATTATGAAAAAAGTGAATTCAATATTCAGTAAGAGGAGACGGAAATGTTCCCTGAAGATACTGCTAAGATGGCCCAGAATCAGCTTAATTAAATTTTTAATATAGAACACAAGAATGAGTTTGGAGGGAGACTCAGTGAATAACCATAGATATTTTGAGGTACTTAGCCTTGTTCTCTGAGTTTATTGCTGCGAAATAAAGTCTATTTACACTTAAAAGCTAAGGTTGCTTAGCTTAGATTGATTTTGGACATCTTATTTCCTCTCTAGCTGATGGTGTGCCCATTAATAAAGGCATACTAATATACCATTGCAAAAGAGATAAAATTGTTGACCTCTTAAGATTACTGTTAGTTCCTTTTGGAGTATTTTGAGGTTCACCAGATGGTCAGATTAAAGATACTCATCATTCTGTAACTTCATATCACTTAATAATGGCAACAGTAATAGTGGTTTAAACAAAACAAAACAAAACACCTGGTGACCTTGAAATTCCATAATTTTTGTTTCATATTTGAGCACTATAAGCCCTGACATTAATATTTCTTAGCCTGGAAGCCATGATGATAACTGCATTTTAGATTTCACAAGTTCTTCTGTATATGTAATGTTTTAACATAGAACAGGTACAGTGAATAGCTAGCTTGGTTTCAGAATGTATCAGGCCCAATTTACAAGTAGAAATACAGTTCTAACTAAAGCAGAAGATGCAGAGTGAAATGTGGCAGCATCTTTCTTGAATAAGTGGCTATTTATGATTTCTTGAAGGAAGAATGCAAAAGATTTTGTTCTTTGCTAAAATTTTTTCTCACATGCAAAAATTTTGCTGGAAACATTTTAGTTGAATCCAGACTTAGCCGGGCCTAGATTAAACTTATGGGACTTAAGTTGCTTATAATGGACTTTTCTCATTTATTTTAGAAAATCTGCTCGTAAGTCTGGATTCAAACCCTTGGCCTGTAGCCATGTATTTCATTATGTTTTTAAATCATGAAAGCTTTCTAAATTACTTAATAATTCAATAAATCGGGGGTTGAAATCATGGAGCCCTCCAGATGTTGTTGCATATTGCAACTCTCAGTACCTCAGCCTAGGAATAATGGAAGTTGGCATCCAGGAACATCCAGAGGGTTGCATGAGTCCTAATCCTGCACTGAATTGTCAATGACATAAGTTCCTTTGCAACCAAGTGCACTGAAACAGGAACAGCGCAGCTTAAAGAATAAAAGCAGAGAGGTGAAGAAGAATTATTGTTTCTTACACTGCTAGTATTTATTGTTAGTATGTTTTCATCAAGCTGTCTGTCTCCTAAACTCTCCTTGGAAAAAGGAACCACTGTAGGCGACTCCTCATGGATGTCAATATGTGACATTATTTTGGTCTCACTTCTCAGTGAACAAATGAATCATTCAAATGGGAACACTGGTCTCTTTAAAAAAAAAAAAGCCATGTACAGATTGTTTGTGTGTTTATTTGATGCTCCTTTGAGGCAAAGGTTGAAAGAACCCAGTGATCAGAGGCTATCTTTAGTTTTGCAGCATCACTGCACATATTGTGCAGCACTGTGTGGTATCCAGTCATAGAATTCAATACTGGGAGGTGTTGGGAGAAAATAGATTCTGTCACCTCTCAGATCAAGTTAGGAGATGCAAAGACTAAGCTTCAGTTCTCAAAAAAATGAATAAGAACACTGAACTCACAGCTTATTGAATTCTTTTCAGTTGAATGACCATGCCTTTCCAGAAGAATAACCATATTATTCCTTAATGGTAGAAAGACAAACAGTATTGCTTGCCATACAACCTCATCTCTGCAGAACATAATGTGATCCATGGTTTCAGTAATAATAATGATGATGATGATGATGATGATGATGATGATGTGGGCATGCTGAAAGGCTGTAGTTTTTTGGGATGGGTGGGTGAAAGCTGAGGCACAACCACTAATAACTTCACTGAACTGTACCAAAGAAAGTTAAATGACTTGAAGAAGAAACCCTGGATTGGATCCAGATGTCATCATCCTTAGAGATGATCCACTGAAATCAATGGAACTTCAGTTAGTCATAACTGATTTGTTGTATTTATTTCAATTTAGTCCAGCTGAAGCATGAGTAAGTATGGATCTAATCTGGGGTTTTTGTAAGAACTTTGTATGGTTTTGCAGTTCACTACACATGAACTGTCTCCTGGATGTTCCTATTTCAAATTACTTATGAATATGCTGAAATACCATAATAAAATATCTTTGTTATAATGTGCCTTGCAAGTCAACTTGAACTTATGGTAACCCTATCCTAGACTTTTGTTGGCAAACTTTATTCAGAGGAAGGTAGGCATTGCTTTTCTCTTAGGCTGAGAGAGTGTGGCTTGCCCAGGCTTACCAAAAAGGTTTCATGATTGATTGGACATTCAAGTACTGGTTTCCAGGGGTCCTATTCCAAAACTCAAGCCACCATCTGCAGCATTCTCTATCCCTCCATATTCCTATTTCAGTGTTACCTTGCAAGGAATTGTGGCTACCAAGCTTTAAGTAACTAAGACTTTCCAGACTTCTGCACTAGATTGTTATAGCACTATTATTCCACTTTCAACATCCTATGGAATCCTGGGGTTTGCAGTTGGGGAGAGGCCTTGAGGCTCCTTCCTAAACTGCAAACCCCAGGATTCCATAGGATGTTGAAAGTGGAATAATAGCGCTATAACAGTCTAGTGCAGAAATGGCCTTTGTTACAATCTTAAGCAAAATCACTGGGAAAGAATTGCTTTCAAACTCAGCATTAGTTGAGTAAACATGCTTTGGATTGGGCTGGTGGTATCTTATTACAATTTACAACATTAACAAGAACATTTACAATACATGCAATGAATTACCTATCCCACAGTCAGTGTGGTGTAGTGGTTTGGTTGTTACACTAGGACTTTGGAGACCACGGTTCAAATCTCTGCTCAGCCACGGAAACCCATGACAGGAGATGATTTACAGCACCACCACAAAATCCCCTGGAACCACTGCTCTCTGGACAAAGAGTGTCCCAGAGGCAAGCGTAAACACAAACATAGCAGAGCTTCAAAACAGCAACAAGCATGTGGAACAGAGTACAACTACAGCAGCAGCACTGACCTCTCTACCCACTGTTTAGTAAACTCACGGACATAGAGTTTGTCATCCAAAATACCTGGAGGCTTTAATCTTCACTGTTGCAATATATACATCTGTACACAGGATACGCAGATCCACAGGCAGAGATTCAGAGTCAGAGTGTCAGGATCAGAGATACGGGATGCAGAGTCAGAGTGTCAGGATCGGAGAGAGAGCAAACATTCATGCCCCTCTTTTATACACACCTGCTTCCATGTCATCACTCAGGGCCATTTGCATGGTTTGCCACGATTTCACTATCATGACTCAGCCCTTTATTCCGTGTCCCCTAGGGAATGAGTCATACTTTGCCCAGTCATTCCCCAGGTGTCCCATGACATGCCCATCAAATGTATTTTCAACTAGGGCAAATGTCACCAAATTTTTAATCCAACAACCCATTGGATAACCTTGGGCAAGTCATACTCTCTCAGCCTCAGAGGAAGGCAAGGGCAAACTGTCTTTGAGCAAATCTTGTCAACCCCATGGCAGGTTTGCCTTAGGGTTGCCACAATTTGGAAACATCTTGAAGGCACACAACTATACCTACAAATACATTACTATTCTTTTCAGGCTTTTCAGGCTTTAGATATAATGTCAGATATTATACGACTGATGGGTTGGATCCAGATTAAGTAGACATGCTTAGATCTTTTTGAAATCTATGTGAAAAATCAGTCACAGCTAACTCAAGTCCCATAGATTTTGAGGGGATGTAAGTATGGTGTTTGTATTCCAACTCACAATACATATCCTAGAACACACTGATTAAATAACTTTTCTGAGCTTCAGCATAGTATATTTCTAAGATAAGAAGTGGGACACCAACCTTTGAATTCATTACAGCTTTTCACAACAGATTTAACTTTACATGAGCCAAATGCACCATTCTGCTGTCTGACATATTCCTCTGAATTAAAGGCTGCTTTTAATTTGGGGTTGTAAATCATTCATGGAAAGCTAGATTAGTGATCTGTTGTGATGTTCCCCCTTTATTCTCAGGAGCTCAGAAACTACATAGCACACTTCTGCTAGAGATAAAGATAAAATTTGAACTGTTTTTCCTTAAGCAGCTCACCTGCTTTCTCCAAAAAGAAAATTAAGTGGTGGGAGTCAGAATAATCTTTTCCCTTACACAGAAATAAGATCTAGTATAGGGCCTTCTGTCTTCTGGTTTTTGTTAACTGGCAACATTTTAGATATGCTTTAGATATGCATGCTTTTACCCCATTCAGTACTGCCCAAGCTACTTTGGTTAAAGCAGAGGAATTTCTATGCCATTTTTTTCTGTTGATACAAAATGGCATCGGGATTAATATTACAAAGATTTCATAAGTGAAATTTTGTATTGTGAATTCCAGATCTTAGTAGCTGAGTTATCCTTCAGTACTAATGATGAAGATATATGGTATCTGATGCAGTGGAATTCTTCATAAACAAAGAAAGGTTCAGGGTTGCTGCACACAATACATACAAGCAATGATGGAGAAAATGGAGGTGACCTGTATTTTCTGTGCAATATACAAATTGGAGGCTCATGCATCTCTTCTGCTGACAGACAGGGAAATTCTATGTGTTACACTTTACAGGTTGTCCTGTAGGCAGGTAGATGCCCTTGAGATTCAGCCCTCATTGATTAACTCTCATCTTTTGGAAGCAGCCCTTGGTTCTCTTACCAGCCAAGGATTGACTCGAAAGAGCTCAAGTTGCTGTTTTAAGCCTAATTTAATACAAACAGTTAAAACAATGTACAGATGATTAAACTGTGATAGATGACATTTCCAATGGCAGCTGGTGGCTTGTTTGTTCAGTTTCTATCTTACCTTTCTCCCAAGAATGGGAAACCTAATTTGACCTCATTCTCACAGAATCTGAAAATTGTTTGGACAACCATTTTCAGATTCTTTGGCATGGTCCTATAACTTCTGGGGTGATCAAAGCCCCAAAGAAAGAAAAAGAAGGTGAGCCAATCAACCAGTCACTATGTAAATAAGAGTATGTCACAGGATGCTGACATGCAAATCTTGAATAGGCAAAGGCCAGACCAGCCTATCTTAAGTGGTAAATAATCTTTTATCATTTGTACCAGATTAAGGCCCTTTCCAAATAAGGATAGTGTACTGGCATGGAGATGCGAGAGGAGTGGGACGATGATGATGCTTCTGCATGATGTTGTTGCAGCCCCACTCTTCTCATGTCACCAGGCAGTAAAATTGCAGAGTATATAATTAACAGAGTTTCTCCATCAATGACTCCCAATCACGTGATTCTCCCATCTTTCCTGGCCATGCGGAAGGGCAGGAAGTGTTATGGAGGCACTTCCTTCCCCAGCACAGCATGAGAAAGAGCCTGGCTGCACTGTAGAAGGCAGGCACGTGTCTCTCACATTCACTTCCACAGGGAGCTGGTCGGGTGTGGAGGAGAGCATTCCCGTCATGCTCCCTTCCCGGCAAAAGTACTGCTGGGATCATGACCAGAGGACAACGGGATCAACTAAGGTTTGGAAATGGCCTCAAATTAGCCTATGGGCTTGGTCCATCCCTGTCCTTCTAGAGGTTGAAAGGCATATATTATAAATAGCCTTTTCCTTAAGACTAGGGCCATTTCTGCACGATGATGTTTTTCCGCGTCATCTTGCTGCAGTCCCGGGTCCAGAAGGGAGCACGCCAGCAAAGCTCCCCTCTTCACCCGCTCAGTCCATGCAGAAGAGAACACAATGGTGCCATGTCTTCCTTTTGCAGTGCAGCTGGGCTTTTTCCATTGCTGTGCTACAGAAGGAAGAATCACCAATGCGCTTCTGTAGCTTCTGCATGGCTAGAAGTGACGGGAGCGCTGCACGATCGCAGACGCAAAATGGATTTTTTCTGTTTTGTGAACACTGCGCAAGCTCGATGCTCCGTGACGGGATGGCAGTGGGATGGCGACAATGTCATGCTGAAGCGCGACCTGCCGACCGCTCCCATCCTGTGGCAGAAATGAGACAGTGACATTGTATGGAAAGGGCCTAGGACTAAAGGCAGCATTAAGATCTTTAGGAACTGGGGCCCCATGGACATGCTTTTCAACCACTGAATGGATTAGGATGGGCCAAATCCATTTATAAACTGCCAAATGCCAATGGACAAGGACTCTGTGAAACCAGAATTCAAATTGTATCATTGAATACAATGAGTCAAAACTACTGTAATTATTAGTCCTAACAAGGACAGACTCATCAGATCAATGGGAAATTTGTAAGTCAACACTTACAACACTAGATACATTCCATTGCTTCAATCAGTCTACATTAAAGGGGACTACCAGTTAAATATTTCTCAGTTTTATTGTCACCATGTGGTTGCCTGGATTTGCACTAATTTTTAAAAGCAGTGTTGGTCACCAAGCAGATATAGCTTAAGAAATCATTGGCTAACTATTTTACTGAACAGTAAAACCTTTTAAAAGTTTTGATGTGATTCTTTATGTGATCTCTATACTGTGTTATATATCTCATCAGCCTCTGTACTGCAAAGGGGTTTTGAGAAAGTTAATTCATGTCCACATTAGTAATAACAAAAACAGTATAATATAATGGCTGCTTGTTGAGAAAAGAATGTTGGGTAGAGGCATGCAACATTTCAAAGGGCAAAGCACATGGCTACATTGAATAATCTTTAATTTTAATATTCACTTCAAAGTTGACATTTTGGTGCAGCCCGATTAATAAAAGTGCAGTCATTGTAGCCTGAATCCAATTATTAGTTCCAACTAGATTAGCCTGTTAAAATCAGCTGCTGAGTGTTAATTCAATACCTGTTACCCTCAAAGTGTGGGTGGCACAAGGGCCAACCCGTGATGCCAGTACCTCTGTTCGAAAGCAGGAATAGTTAGTTCAAAAATAGGAAGCTTATGAGAGGGGGTCAACTTTGCAAGATCTTGCTGATCAATGTTTTTGGGTTTGTGCAAGAAAGAGATAAAATGTAAGCTAAAAATATGTTTTATTGACACGATTCACACAAGCATGCAAAGGTCAAGCACTCACACACTCACACAAGGACTAATGGAAAGAAAGGGAGGAAAGTGGAATAGAGTACACTGAGGGATTTGGGCAATATTTACCAGTCTGGAGAGAAGTGGAGAAAGCACCGACTTGACTTAGGCTGGAATCTAAGGACAGTTCTCGTTTGGGAATTGGACAGACAGAGTGCATTTGGAATGGCAAGAGACTGCACTGGACAGCCTAAAATCAAGGGTATTTGTACTCAAAAAATATTATGCAAGTATGATTGTGACTTGCACTCCCAGCTAAATGGACAATGGGAGTTGTAACCCAAACAAAGAAGTCTGGACGGAGCTAATGGGTTTAGTGTTTCAGTGACAAGGGGATAATGGTTGTCAAAATAGCTGAGTATTGTGGAGAAGAGGGGAAAATTAGGAAAACTTCCAGGTGTACCGGGACCAGGGTTTAGACAATCACAATTTGGTAGGAACTTCCCTATTTCAGCTCTGAGAGTCCAGCTTGATGTTTCGTGCCTATTGCATTCAGAGAGGCTGCTCTGTCGTCCTGAACTGATTGGGTCTCCTGCCTAAGAAGTAGGTGTGGCTGACCTGGCCTGCCATGTCACATTTACAGTCAGTAATTTGCTTCTTCTAGTGTGGCCTTGCTGTCACCTCAGGTATCATTTATATCATTGTCAATTAATATGGTGCTAACTGCCAATTAAACCAGGCCAGTCATGGGGGATGTGCAGTACTGTAATATGCCTATATAAATCCTATTGTTTCAATAGGTTTGCTCTAGATGGGAGCAAAAGTTGGATTTAGGTCATGTTGAGATATCGTATGATGGATGCATTAATTCACTGCACTCTTTTGTATCCCCAGTTACAACTGCCCTGATTTCCTGCCCTTTCTGTTTTCATCATAATTCATTTGGCAAAATCTATAGTATCATCCTATCAGACATCACATAGTGACCTTACTGTTTAAATCAGAGGTGTCTCTGGTTTAACAGGATTAAATGGCAATATGGGCAAAGGAAGGTAAAGACTATGAGTACAAAAGAGGAGGAGAGTAAAAACAGTTCAAAAGAGAACAACATTGAAACAAAGAGGATGTACTTGCAACAAAGCCCAAAACAGCTTTAAAAAGAAGGGGATTTTTTTTGACACTTATTCAGTTTATTTAGTTCAGTTTAGGGCATTGAGTACTCATAAGGGGACTTACATGTATAGGAAATAGAGCTGTAAAGATGTGCAACATCTGTATTCAATAGTTCCATAGCATTGCTGGCAAAGGGACCAATGCACAATGGGACGCCAATGAGGGGCTTCTGGTGTGCACCAGACACTTCCAATGTGCATCACTTATGCATCTTCACAATTCAGTAATCTGTAACCTACTACATAGTTAAGTGCATGCAAATTTATGTTGTATGAAAGAACAGAAGGGATTCTGGCCATTATTTCTTGTGTACATACATCTTCCATGAGCTCTGGGGTCAGATTTTGGTATTCTATGGGGAAAGAGAGATATGCAAAGTGGAAATCCACTTTTAAATGTGCTTAGCATTCAGATTAGTAGTTTTTGAATAATTTAAGAATAGCTGATGGATTATTTCTTGCATACTTCCGTGAAAGTTTTTTTTTAAAAAAATGGCAAAAAGTAAGATTCTTTCTCTTAACACAAATGTTTCTGATGAAAGGTACAATTCTGTGGCTTATTGCCATCATCACATAAAATGAAGAGTGGATCTTTCAGATGGTAGGGAAACTGATACAATAGCAGTCAGCCAGTTTTGCTGTAGCTGGTAACATTTTGTTCTTTTTGAAAGTATGCCAGATGCAGACATACTCATATCCCCCATCCAAGGGGGAATTCCTGCTTTTAAATAGTGTGTGTGGGTGGATTCATGTGAACACAAAGTACAAAAATGTTTCTGAAAGTCTGGAATGGCCAACATTCATCCCTTCTCTGAGAATGTCTAAAAAAATCAATTTCCAGGAAAAAAAAATAGGAATGGGAGGCTCTCTGTGAAGAAAGAATGATTCTTTGGGGAATTTAGGCTTGGATCTCACAAGTTCAGAAAGGAGAAATATGCCTTCTGTATAGATTACAGAGCAAGACTGGGATAAAAGCATTGCTATTTTGAGAATAGGTAGAACCTTTCCAGGACATTATTTCCCTGCAGAGCTCAATCAAAGGCCATTCTTTTCAAAGAAAAGTCACCACTGTTCTTTGGGTGTCATCTCTTGAGTGATGGAGAAATACAATCGAGGCACATCTTAAGGATCTGTACACCCTCTAGTTTCAGAAGATGTAGCTTACTGTGTTTAAGTGGTTCAGAGAGAGAAGCGCCCACATGAACACTTCTACACATTAGAGAAATGGGACCCTTCACCTCTCCTGCATTTGATCACTCTACCAGAATTACTTTTTTGGATCTTGGTTGGTTCCCAATTTAAGTCAAAATAAACCATAGCATATAAATATCATAAATAGATCACTGATAGATGAGATCAAAGGTGTTTCTGGTGTAGCATTTGGTTTCCTACAATGGCCAACTGGATGTCTGTGAGAAGCCCACAAGTAGAACATAAGCACAACAGCTCTTTCTGAAATCACTCCCTTGCAATTAGCATTCAAAAGCATACTGTTTCCAGTACTGGTGGTAATGTGGAACCACCACGTCCAGTAGCCATTGACATCCTTAACTGTTATTGTTTCATAGCCTTATCCAAGGGCCTTTTCGCACTACACTGTTATAGTGCTATTATTCCACTTTCAACATCCTATGGAATGGGGTTTGTAGTTTACTGAGGCCAAAGAGCTCTCTGGCTGAGAATTCTAAATGCCCCTCCTTGAACTGCAAACCCCGGGATTCCATAGGATGTTGAAAGTGGAATAATAGCACTATAATAGTGTAGTGTGGAAATGGCCCAAATCTCTTTTCCCCAAAGTAATGAATTTTAAAGTTAAATGTCCTGAGAAATGACTTCTTTTTCATTCACATGCTATATCTTAGCTGACATGGACCTAACTGAGGATCCGGTAAGTCAAGAATTAAATCAGTTCCATTTATTCTGTGGGCCTTCTCTACTTGGGACTAACAATTTGATTTAGGCCATTACTTTCAGTGTTTTCTTGCTCTGCTTCAGACAGTCTCAATTGTGTGGCTCCTTTCTTGTGACATCAATTAATAATGCATTTTAGAAACTTCTATGAGTTGCATTGGAAAAGACATATAGTTTTTTCCCCCCTGATCATAGCATTTGAATGACAAACACTAATTCAAAGCAGCTTGGTCCCTGTGGCTATTTTTGGAGAAATGATAAGATTTTGGAAGCTCAAAAATGAAATGAAATGAAATGAAATGAAATAAAATAAAATAGCCCTCATATTGTAACCAGCCCATACACAGCCCAGATCTGATATGGTTTGATTGGCAAAATATGATTTAATAAGCAAAACATATTAATTGGCATTGATATGGGCCCTGATGTGACTGTAACACCAAACTGGGCAGAGGAAAAATACTGGCTGAAAACATGTGCTGCAAATTAGATCAGAGATCCCTCTAGACATAGCGAAGGCCATTGTCAGGATAATCACCAGGTAACTCCAGAGATAATAGGCTTAAGCTGAAGCTGTAACATCTCTTCTGCAACACAATAGCAACAGGCAGTTCCCACCAAACCACTGATTGTTTCAGCTGTTCTTCCTAGCACCTGGATATTTCCTTTCTTTGTTCCTTTACCTGTCCACTGTTACAGAGCTATTACAAAAGCCATTAACTCTTTGTCACCTACTACTAAGACCATTAACTCCATCTGGAACCCATGGTTCAAGTTGCAACCCCCATTGTTTACTTGACCAGAGAGCCATTCACACCCTTTACCCTCTAGGCAGATTTTGAGTATAAGGACCCTCCATTTTGGGCAGTCAGGTGCAGTATCTTACTTGCTGAATGCCATGCTGTTGCTTTAATTTGCAAACTAGTATGCATATCTAAGCCACATTGGTGCTTTCTTCATTGCTCTCTGGATTGGTGATTATCACCCATTCCCTTAAATTCTGCTATCAATAACTTTCCTCCCTTTATCCTTTGGTTAACTCTTGTGTAAGTATATGAGTGCTTGAATCTTTTGCATGTGTGATTGAACATTTCAATGAAACACATTTTAGTTTATTTGGGATCTCTAGCTGTTTTTTTCCTGTGAGATAGGAGATCTCGTTAGATTACCCTCTCCCCTGTAGGCTTCCTAATTTGAGCTAATTAATCCCCCTTTGTGGAGGTACTGGCATTGTGGGTGGACCCCTGGGTCACCCACATTTTGGGTTAAAGAGATCATGTTTAGCATTTGGCATTTATGCCATTCATGAACTCCAATGCATTTGACTACTGCAATTGGAAAGTGATCTGACAGTATTTACTATTATACAATATCCACAGCATCAATATTCTTAAGGAAGGAGCCTGCCTATGTTTTAAAATCTTTTAAAGAAGGCTTTTTCTCAAGCTCTCCAGAATAACAAGCATTTTTGGTGATGAGATGGAACAGGGCCAAAAACTGGATTTCTTTCCCACTGGATTTCTTTCCCTCTCTAGTCTTTTTGCACTGACAAGCCTCTTTTTAGGCAGTCCTTTGGTTGCTGACCGGTTGTTGCAGAATGGTATTTTAATGGTGGTATTGCACTTTTATCTTAATTATTAGGTTTTACATATTTTAAAACTTTTTTTAAAAAAATAAGGTTTTAATATGATTACTTATTTAGATGGTTTCTCTAATTTGTGTATTATACATTGTTTTACCTGAATTTTGTTTTGACATACTTTAAGCAGCCTTCTTCTGTAATGGGAGAAAGATAGTATAAAACAAGCAAGCAAGCAAGCAAGCAAGCAAGCAAGCAAACAAACAGTGTTCTGAAATAAATTATTGCATGTGGTGTTCATTTTTTTTATTAAATATACTAATAGAAGCTGCAGGACAGTTTAATCTTTTCTGCAGTGGTTTGAATGAAAACAACTTGTCTAAAGCTTCTGTTTGTAATTGGAGGAAAACTAAGAAGAAGACTAAAGAAACTTGGTGATACTCATCAACAGTTAGTACCCGGAGAAAAGACTGAATAGGTCCATCACCTGGTCCTTGCCTTCTGTATTACGATAACATAATAGTAGTTTGAAGATACACAACAATAACCATTGTATTTCTATTATAGGCCTAAATTTTAAGCCTAAATCCCATTGCTAATCCTAGCCTATGCCCATTAAATCAATGGAATTTACCTATGTGTTGACTAACCATTTAGTAATTGAGTCAGTGGGTCTACTCTAGTTAAGACTAACCAATAGGATTCAGTCCATAGTCTTTCTGTATTTTTCAACTCATGAAATTTTACATTTTTCAGCTCATGCAATTTTTATACAATTAGTGTCCTCTTTGTTGTTGTTGTTCTGGCAATGCATTAGGTGGCCACTACATCATCCTAGCACCAAGGTCCTTTGGATGAATTTGCACACATTCTCGATCCACTCATATCTAAAGCGGAATTATCTAACAGAATGACGTATCTGGAAATACATATGCATGCATGGTAGATATGAATGGGAGATATGACTGGCCATGCCTTCATTGTAGGCATGGCCTCATGCTGTTCTACTCTGTTAGGGCTGCCTGCCCATAATCTTGGCAAATAGCTGTTAAAAGGTTTGCGTGGTTAAACTAGGCAGTTTGCCAGAAGTACTATATAAAGCTCTCCTTTATGTGGAAATTGTTCCTTTATTTACCTTATTTAATTTCCAACTCTCTTGCTCTCTTGCTCAAAGATGGAGACACAGGATCTGACAGTATCATTTATGATGACTGACTGTCTTTGGGAATGATGCTTCTCTGCGTAAGTAAGATGTGCCATAGCAACAGTTTCAAGACACAGAATCCATGATTACAAAAAAATTGCTGCCCTTCAAATGCTTTTTAGCCCAGCCACCTTCAACACTAATAGGCAATGGTCTCCTACTACTAGAATCCCCTCTAGCTGGCTAAGCTGATTAAATATAACCGTGAAGTGATTCTAGCTTTATGTACTTTCTCCTGTTATCTTGGATATAATCCATTCAGCAATTCACATATGGAAGCCAACAGATATACTAACAGATTGGGCTCCTTAAAATAGCTTATCAGAAAGTGCAGGGTACAAATGAGCAACACTGCTTGTGTAATGAGGAAAATCAAAGGCCTGCTGAAGAGAAACTGAGAAAGAAGCATCTATATGTCTGGCTGGATGACCACAGGCTGAAATGATAAACCATCCTTTCTGCTTTACTGTAACAAAACCAATGGATTTCTCAAATTTGTGGGGTTTTGTGTCATGTAGCCTTTGCTATACCATAGACTTCACTGTCATGGTATAAGTATGTTTCCATTCATATTCTCGTATTAACCTTCATTGTACTGATAGTCAACATCCATTGCTTGTCATGTAGAACACATGGATCTAAATCTCTCATATAGGATCCATTTTCAGGTAACAGATAATATTCTTCTGGTATATGTGTATTTAAAAATGGGACTCATGATAATATTAGAGTCCCTTGTTGGTCTGTTGACTGAGTTACTTGTAGAGAAAAGAAATTGCTGTTAGAACAGTTGCTACCAAGTTCCAAAGGGGCAAAAAAGCCAGGTACAATAAAAATGTGGGTTTTAGATGATAAGGCAGGGAACCAACCTACACTAAATTTGAACTGGTAATAGTTGGATAAAGATGTAGTACAACCTATCTGGAAGGTGCTACCATAGGTTAGGGTGTTTTAGAGTCTGTTGAGTGGCACCTGTCTATAATAGAAGGTACCTCTGTGAGGAAGCAGGAGAGCTGTAGGTAACTGTAATTTGAGTAATCATGTAGTTTAGTGACCTTCATTATCATCTGCAATCTACGTTTTTTATTGTAGCTAGATCTTCTGCTCAGAATTTGGCCACTGGAGATAGTGGGAAATATAATTCAATATATCTGGAGGTCACCAGATTGAGGAAGACTGATGTAAAAGGATTTTCTTTTCTAAACCTTCTCCATAATTTCTTTCTTTCTTTCTGTCTAGAACCCAGGTTTATCATATGATTCCATGTAATGCTTACTCACTGTATGTCTTAGTGGGGTATATGCATACTTTCCTGAGAGTCTGCATCAATGAAAACAAATGGAAATGTGTCAACTTACTGTGCAACAAAACTGTGCTGATTCCTAGCAAGCACCATCTGTTATTAACACTCAGAAATTTAATTTGCTCCTAGCTCAACTCTAGGCTTTGTCATCTAGTACCATAGAAGCCATATGAAGCCTGTGGAAGCATACTTCCTTCACCATGAAGACTGTCCATGTGTCAATAAGTCCTTGGGCACTGTTGCTGCTGTTCTTTTAGTGTTTCCAAATGCACACACTTTACACAGTTGTGGCTCTGCTGTTGCTGCTGTTCAGTGAACCCAACCTCCTCATGTATAGAGTTTCAGCAAATGGAGAAGTGCTACACTGTGGCTCATTTAGTGGATCTGTTTTGTTCTTGTCTCCCCCTGCAAGGCTTTTGAAAGGTATTGTTGAGCAGTAACAACAGACTCAATATCAAGAGTGGCATAAGTAAACAGTAACCAACAAGAAGAAGCAGAACTCGCAAAGTTACTTTGAAGGGGTAATCAGTGACAGCTATATTTCCAAGGCCTCCAGAATTACTACTTCTTGTTAAAGCAGCATTGTTTCCCCAAAAGAAGACCTTTTTTACTTTCCTGCTTCTCAAAAGTAACCAAAATAGAGTAACGCTACAAGCATTTAGTTGCAGCAGTAACTATGTGAATGTTATAAGTCACTGGCCTGTCATACCAACACACTTTCCTCTTGTATTCCTCATCTTCCTAAACAAAGCAAAAAGCATCAGAAAAAAGTATAAGACAAACCAGCACCTGAACACTGTGGTAGTCTTCCTCCACTGTGGTGAGGCCGCGTCAGTATAGCTATAAAAGTCAGAGAAAAGCTACAGCTATAGCTGAGAAGGAGTAAGGTTGTTCCCCATCATTTATTTATTAACTTATTCATTCAATTTATTTCCTGTCCTTCTCCCAGAATGACATCCAAGGCAAATTCCAATTATGATTAAAACAAAGTACAACTAAAAAAAACCCAAAACTAATAATAAACAAGCTTAAACCACTGAGCAAACAATCCTCTGTTTCAAACTTGTTTATTATTAGTTTTTTATACTTTATTTACTTCTTTATTCATTCAGTTGATACTGTCCTTCTACCCTTCTGTGTGTGTACCTTCAAGTCATAGAATCATAGAATCATACAATCATAGAGTTGGAAGAGAGCACAGGGGCCATCCAGTCCAATCTACTGCTATGCAGGAACACACATCAAAGCACTTCCAACAGACGGCCATCCAGCCTATGCTTAAAAACCTCCAAAGAAGGACACTATACTCCAAGGCAACATATTCCACTGCTGGACAGCTCTGACCATCAGGAAGTTCTTCCTGAGGTTCAGGTGGAATCTCCTTTCCTGCAGCTTGAATCCATTGCTCCTTGTCCTAGTCTCTGGAGCAGCAGAAAACAATCCCGTTCCCTCCTCGACATGACATCCCTTCAAATATTTAAATGTGGCTATCGTGTCCCTTCTTAAACTTCTCTTCTGCAGACTAAACATACCTAGCTCCCTAAGCTGTTGCTCATAGGGCATGGCTTCCAGACCCTTCACCATTTTGGTCGTCCTCTTCTGGACACGCTCAAGCTTGTCGATATCCTTCTTGAATTGAGGTGCCTAGAACTGGACACAGTACTGCAGATGAGGTCTAACCAAAGCAGAATAAAGTGGTACCATTATCTCCTTTGATCTAGACACCATACTCCTATTGATGCAACTGAGAATTGCATTGCCTTTCTGGGCTGCCACATCACATTGCTGACTCATGTTCAGCTTGTGGTTCCCCAAGACTCCTAGATCCCTTTCACACGTACTGTTATCCAGCCATGTGTCCCCCATCCTATATTTGTGCATTCCATTTTTTCTGCCTAAGTGTAGGACCTTACATTTCTCTCTGTTGAAATTCATCTTGTTAGCTTTGGCCCAGCTCTCCAATCTGTCAAGGTCATTTTGAATTTTGATCTTCTCCTCTGGTGTATTAGCAACCCCTCCCAATTTGGTGTCATCTGCAAATCTGATCAGGATGCCCTATACTTCTCCATCTAAGTCATTAATGAAGATGTTGAATAGCACTGGAACCAGGACAGAACCCTGTGGCACCCCACTAGTCACTTTTCTCCAGGATGAAAAACAGCCATTGGTGAGCACCCTTTGGATGTGGTTGGTCACCTGTGACTGCTTTTCATCCTGGAAAGTTGCCTGTTGACTTGTGGTAACTGCATGAATTTCATCGAGTTTTTTTAAAGCAAGGAATATTCAGAGGTAGTTTTGCCAGTTTGCCAGTTTGCCAGAAATATAGCCTAGAGCACCTGGAATTCATTGGCAATCTCCCAATCAAAGTACTAACCGGAGCTAACCCTTTTTAACTTCCATAATTAGATGGGATCTGGTGCCTTTAGAACATTTAGGCCCCAAACAATCTTACCACCTATTAAAAACACTAAAATAGTTTAAAACATAATAAAAAAATATAAAAATGCAGCACACCTCTTTAAAAGACCCCTCTTCTACAATGATATAGCACCTAAAGTCCTGTCTAAATAAAAAAAAAGGTGTTTATTTAGGTAAAGATTGGGCAGCAGAGAAGGGGCCAAGAAAATGATTTCCATAGCCTGGGAGCAGCCATCAAGAAGGGCTTCTTGTGTGTCCTCAACCAATCATAATATACTACAGTGTATTAGAAAAAAAAATTGCAAACAACGAATTAGTTATAATTAATTACTCTCGAGCTTGGCAGGGGTCAGGATGTCATTTACAGTTTTTAAGAGCCCAAGGTAGGAATGCCAGTTCAAGATCTCAGAGATCTACTAATGCTCTCCTTCATTTTCCTTTTGGTAATGACCAAGATCCTGGATCAGGATACTTAACTAACCAGTATCTCCTGGCATGAACCCTACAGTCTTGCTTTAGCAGGCACCAGACACTGTGAGTGACAGAGCTCTGCTCTCTGTTTAATCAGGCCTTATCAGGCAGTCGCCAGTGCAACAATCAGAGACAGGACCCCTTTCACAATTCCTCCTTGCACTGGAGATAATAGGTGGAAGTGGTGTGTGTGGAAACATTTGTCTGCTGTACCCTGATTGACAGGAAAAGAGAGTTTTGTCACTTTCAGTAGCTGGTGCCCAGTAAAGCAGGACTGGTGTCTTTTACACTTGGGCTAATAGTGCCATGATTATGAACATATACGCTTTGTGAACATGAATCGGTTACAGATCTGTAACTTTAGGTTATGAATCTGTAACTGCAACGCTGAATTCCAGCATTACTGTTAATCCAGCTTTTAATGATGAACCCTGCTCCATTTTTTAAAAAAGTGATTCCTGATTTTATTACATTGATTCCTTATTTTGCTTCTGTGGATCTTTTTAAAAAAACTTTTAGCATTTATGGTTGTACATCACCACATGAGCTAAGAGGTGATCTAGAAATATTACATTAAAATAAATTTCTAATTGATATTTTGCCTTAAGACCTCAGTGGGACCACCAAGATGACTGCCAAAACAAGATTTTAATTTCTCTTTCTCACACACAAAACATTTTGTTGACAGTGGTGCACAACAAATGTGTGCCTTCCCTGGCTCAAATCAAGCTACATAGTACCCAGAGCTAGACAAGTTATCTTGATTCTTGAGAGATAAGATCTCACAAGTGCACTTTCCTCTCTTGTTGTTGCCATGTGCCTTCAAGTCATTTCTGACTTATGGCAATCCCAAGGCAAACCTACCACAGGGTTTTCTGTGGTGGGCCCAAGGTCATGCAGTGGGTTTCCATGGCTGAGCAAGGAGTCAAGCTCTGGTTTCCGGAATAGTAGTCCAGAAGTCAAACCACTATACCATGCTGGCTCTCCTTTCCTCACTAGGGCAGCAAAAATATAATAAATACAATAACAAATACAATAATAACAAATAAGTAATGACTTGGTGCTGTTTTATGACACAAAAATCAGCTGTCCCCTAAAGTGATAACCTCACTCCAAATGGCAGGGTGGACTCTGATCACAAAATTAATAAATAATGTGCATTTCTAATTGCCAGGGTTACATCTACCATTAGACAGAGTGAGGAGACCATTTCAGTTATCAGATGGTAGGGGGATAATAGAACAGCATGTGCCACATGGCTTGCCCTGCAATAGCTTGTAACTACCCTGGTTTTTTTTGGGAGCAATGGATGTCTCTGTCCTGTCAGCAGTGTTGAAATAAAATTAAAATGGAAGATAAACGCACCTCTTTATGTACAACATGGTATGTGCACGTGTGTGTGTTCTGTTGTCCTTTGTCTCAGGCACCAAGAAGTATTGAAACATTTTTGAGGGAAGTCTGGATGCTCTAGCAGCATGATGAAGACTCATAAAAGAAAACTGGGAATTGATTGTTCCTAAGCCAAAGAACAATGTAAATGCCCTGCCCTGCATGGGGTTGCACTGTCCCTGAAGGAATAGGTACATAGCACAGGGGGAGTCCTGTACCCATCTTTTCTATCAGAAATCCAAGTGGACTTTCTGGCTCTAAGTGATCTGAAACATCCTTTGACTGACCTCCCAGATGTTGCCTTTCTTGGATAGAGATTACCTGGCCATATTAGCTTGGGGAGTAGTAACACCCTAGTTTCTTCCTATCTTCAAGGCCAGTTCTAGATGCTAACATTGTGGGATTCCATTAAACTGTGGGGTGTCTCCTATGTTGTTAAATATTTATATAAAGCCATTGGAAGAGGACATTAATGGGGCTGGTTTTCAGCAGTATGCTGATGACACCCGGGCTTACTTCTCCTTTTTTTTCCTGCCTCTGGCTCTGCAGGCACTGGACCACTGTCTAATTGCTATAAAGAGCTGGATGAGGGCCAGTAAACTGAAGCTGCTGAATAGGATAGAGGACCTGTATTGATGGTTCTCAGATCTAGAAACTGGCTAAGTGATTTGCCCTGGAACAAGTTGCACTCTTCTGAAGGAGGAGATGTGTAGCTTGGGAGTACTCTTAGATTCATCTCCGCCATTGGAAACCCAGGTGGACTTTGTGGTCTGGAGGACAGCCCTTGATGATGTGGGGGATGCAGCTAGTGCAATATACAGCATCAAGACTGCTGGTAGAAACATCTTGTAGAAACCATATGACACCAATTCTAAAGGAATCACACTGGCTGCCACAATGCTTCAGAAGTTAGTGATGACATTTGGCTCCCTTGACTACCTTGGGAACCTGATTCTTTAAGGAGTGTCTGTCCCTGTGTACACCTCTGTCTGAACATTGAGTTCTACCAGAGGAGTCATCTTCAGTGTTCCATCCATTGAGCAATATACAACGTGGAGCTACAAGAAAGCTGTATCTGCCATTTGCACCCTACCTAATTAGTACTTTAATTGGCCTGATTTTGATATCACTTAAAATCTGGCTCTTAATCATACCTTTGACAACCTCAGAATCATAGCTTGACTCGGTTGTGAATTTCTGTTTTGGCACACACTGCTTCCAATTGTCTTATATTAAATAGCTACATGCTTTTACAGTATTTAATTTTTTCCAGTTGTCTGTATCCCCCCCTTGAAATCCATTGATACAGGGCAGAATAGAAATATTTAAATAAAGTAAGCAAGCAAACAAGCAGTTTTGAGGCTTGAAGGACACTTGAGAAAAAGTTAAGTGTAAAGGAAAGAAAGAAAGAGAGCAAGAGTGCCAAGTAGAAAAATGTTAATGTGCTAAGATTGCTAAAGCACTGATTCTATAACATAAAATCCTCAAAGAATGGTAAACAAGTCAATCGATCATTTTTAATTAATGGCAAGGAGTGAAAGAACAAAGAAGCAAGGGAAAATTCCTTAGTTCTTGGAAATGGAATGATGAACTAGGGGGAAGGCATTGCTGAGATCTCTGATGCTTGAAGCAATATAATTAATGACAGTGGGGCTCATTTTTGTTTATGCCTTATATAATATAGGAAATTATCCACTTATCTGTGCTTATGAGTACTGAAAATGGGAACACTCCAGGGGTGTAGCTGGGGAATGGCAAAAGTAGGGCATTGCCCCCCAAATAAGAATTCTGCCTCTCCTGAAATTTTCCTTCGATCCCTAGATTTCTGGCATTGCAGAATGACATTAAAAAGCCACCATATCTAGAAGGCTTATATCTGCTGTGCTTGCATTCTGTTGGTAACCTTGCCTACCCCTTTTCTTTGGGTGCCTAAACCCAAATGCTTAACTGAAGTTTTAAATTACTGTAATACTTGAAAATTTGGAGACTGAAGGAAAATTTCATTGGGGAGGTAGAACTCTTATTTGGCAGGAGTGAATGCCCTTATCATTCTCTCCTAGCATGGCTATATGCTGGTATCTTGTTTTAGAAATCCAAAATGAGATGTGCATTAGAGAAGAGGACTTTTCCCCCCTAGGGTAAACCTGAAACGTGAATAGAAGGAGGAAAAAGTGGTGTGATGGGGCAGAATTTCAGGAGTTGGGAAAAGGACCTCTAAGAGGAGAATTACACACCATGTTGCTTTTCTGCTTCTAATTACCCCCACAGGAAGCTGCTTTTCTTTAGCAGAAACAGCTGTAGGCATTTTGTTATTGCATGCTAGGGTGTAATATGTAGCTGCTTCTTGAGCTGTATTTCATTGCTGGGATTTGGATTGTCCCCTGTGACCTTTAGTTAATTGGGGCTCTTTCCCCTTCTGCAAAGTTGAGTGATAAGTGATTTGTTAGAATTCTGCTTTATTTCCTATGGAATTTCTGAGGTTGGTTGTATAAAAGCCTTTCATTTCATGGATCAATGAGATTATGCACAATAATAACCCTTCGGAGCTGTTCTAATCTGTCATTTCCATCTGCCTGCCATGCATGGGGTCTAAAATATTTTTCTGCTATTTTAGCTGGCACAAGCTATCATACTAGGGCACCAAGGACTTTTAAAATGGGACAATATATTTAGTTTCTTACTTGTAAAATCCCCAAATGCCTGGCTATGTTGCTGAGTAATTGGAGAACAAATATATGTATATATAAATCAGAGCCAAAGTCAGTAATTCTGTACAAACAAACTTTTATGATTCTGAGGATGCCAGTAGGATTTCCGATGTTATTTTAGTTTATCCCAAAGTCACTAAAATAACATTTTTATAGTACTGGGAATAAAGGAAAAGTGACTCAGAATTTCATTTTTTTTTTAAAAAAGATAAACATAGAACCATCAATGTACCTGGTATTTTATAGAGCAAATTTTTAAAATGCAGGTTTCTCAGACTATTGCAGATTTGGACAGCGATTGATAGGAGGAAAAAAGAAGGAAAGAAAGGAAAAGAAGAGGAGAGAAGAGAAGGGTGAACAAAGTAGAAAAAGAGCAAAGAATGAACACTTTACAGTCTGTGGGCTAGAATCAAATTATGACAGCAGTGGTTGTTTTATTATTAAGCATTTTTTTTATATAAATGCCTTCTTTTACCCAAAGTTTAGCACAATTTTCCCCAAAGTATCATTTGCACTGATTACCTTAAAGCCTGGACTTAGTCTGTCTGAAATATAGTACCAGGCAGGGCCGGGTTGCTAACACTGGACATGTGTTGGGAGCCACATTTAGCATAGGGGCACAGTGAACTAGGATGTCAAGAATATTCACAATTGTTCTCATCCTCAGTGACAAATGATTGTCAACCTCCACACAGTTTTTTTTTGCATTAAGCAACTTTCTTTGGTGAAAATTTCACAATGAGGTAGGTGGAGTTTTGAACAAAAAACAGTATTTGTGAAAAATGCTGAGCAGTTTTTTTTTTGCAAAAAACAATGGCACACATTCTGTATTGCAGTTATGGACTCATAACTTAGGCCCTTTTCACATGTGGGGGGGGGGACGGGTGAAAACGCCCAAAAATGGAGCTTACCTCCAGCCGGGTAAGTCCGTCGCCGCATGGAGCAGCGCGAGCTCGCTGCTCCACACTCCTCCGGTGTCGCAGATGGCAGCTTCCGGTTGGTGGAGGCTCTCCACCAACCGGAGAAGCTCACCAGCCGGAAGCCCGCCCCCGGCAGATCTGCAGGCACGCACTTGCGCGTGCCTGCAGATCCACTTTGGAGCCGGGCGACGGAGCAGCACGGGGCTGCGCTCTCCGTGCTTTTTAAAAACCTCTAAAAAGAGGTTTTTAAAAAACACGCAGCCCGGCTAGTTCTGGCCGCTCCTGAGTGGATTCTGGTGTGAAACTATGAAAAGTAGTCCATGCCAGTCCACTCTACGGTGTAGACGACCTCCGTGAGAGGTCGCTCTACACTGTTTCACCCCCCACATGTGAAAAGGGTCTTAGAGTTATGTATCCATAACTGCTCCATATTCAGTAAGACTGCATAGTCTTACAGCAAGACTACACAAAGACTATCTTAACAACTAGCAGTTCATCAAGCAAAGGAGATCTGTTGAGCTACCAATTGATCTACAAGGAGGATGAAGTTTCTGACCCCCTCATGAAGCGAGTCTTTGAAACTCAGAAGCAGGAACCCTGTTGCTATTCCTTGTCATAGCCTTTCTTGCTAGTTGAGGAGTCTGGAAACATCATCCTTTTTCAGCTGATGTGGCTGGTGGCTATTAATGTGGCTTGGGGGTTGGGTCAGGAAATGTTACTTAGTAAAACATATATAACTAAATAGCTGATATACAATACGGGTGAATGTTTGCAAAATTTTAAGCAAAGATTCCTAAATATAAAAAGAACATTGAAAACTGCATAAAATCTCTCACCATCTTACCCAGCAAGGAGAAAAGAATTGTGATTTTTTTCCCCTCTGATTCTTGCATGAAAGAATTAGATAACTAAAGACTGTTGTCCCTTGGGTAATCCCTTGGCTTCTTCACTTTATTGTAGCTGCTTGTTTGCCTTCTTTCTCTGACTAAATGATTCACCACAAGAACCATTTTTTTTTTAAAAAAAATTTGCTTCTGGAGACACTCTGGAATTAGATGCAGAGGAGGAGGGCAAACAATGGAGCACCAGGAAGGAAGTGATGGCCCCATTCAAGAAAGAAATCCAACTGAAGACATCAACTAAAATCTGGAACTGGCACTAATCTGGGGGATATGTATTCACCAGTAAGTCTCATTGAATTCAGTGAAACTTTAGATCATACAGAGGTTCAACCATCTATTTTGTGGAAAATTCCCATGATGTCTTCCATGTTCTTTGACATCTCAGCTTTGTAGTACCCATCTGTCTGTTTACCTATTTGTCTGTCTATTTATCATCTTTATGTAATTTATATTCCAGTTTGTATTTATTAAAGATTTGTAGTATTGGGACTTTGGTGATGCGGTAATTTCAGACCATTTCTCAACTCCTGGGTTGACTAGAAGGATGTAAGATGTAGAACCTTTGGATCTGGATGATACTTTTTCTCCCACTATCCAAAGATTGCATTTTTTCCATGCAAATATGGTAATTATATTCATAATTAAATGATTAGGTTGTCAGATGTATGAATTGCCACCATGGCCAAATCAAGATAGTTGTGGCAGGACTATGGAGATTTCTTGTCAACAAGAAACTAGGCCTTTAAAAATATCTCTAAACATTTGCTGATGAGTGGCATAGCTTTTAAAGTTAATTATACAGAGGCAGCTTTAGAAGCCTCTGTCACGGAGAAAGTGCATTTGCTTCTTTGGAGCAGAGTGCCTCCAGCTAACTGCATTCACTTTCTGACATTACTAGATTTAGAAGCCTGTCCTTGCTGAGGTCATGCTTATGACTGACAGACACCATGTAGGCTTGTTAACATAAAAGGGCATGTGGTCTGTAATAAACTAAAAAGGTAATTACAAGTAGGCCACATCACCATGGTCTTTCCATTGAAATGATTTGCCAGCTTGATTTATAAAGTTGGAGACACATTCCTGAATGTTTTCACATTCTTGGACTGGCATATTCTGATCTTTGTAGGATCAAGGTCATCATTATTGTCAACATAAGAGCAACCAATCATTATAACAGCCTTGAAACACATGAAGACATCAGTATAGGTTCCACATATTAGGTCAGTATCTCATATCTCGAGAATGCAGTGCATTGGGCAGACAGCATTTGTTGTACATTTGTGTATGGCAAGCATCAAGACAAATCCGTTGGACAAATCTTCCCCAACTGGGTGCCCTCTGGATGTATTGAACTATAGCTCCAACTATCGCCAGCCAGTCAATAACAGAGTAACATGGGACCAAGCTGCAGGAACTGGGATAATGTCTGAAGGAGATTGTAAATCTTGGCTTGGTTCCCCCTCTTGAGTAATGAGACAACACATATGGACAAATTCTACTAACTATGAGATGGTGGGTTCTTGTAGTTGTCTTTAAATCAGTTTGCACATTTCTGAAACATTGCATTTTGAAAAAATTGCAAGACCACCTTCTTGTATGGCCTAGTATAGTGTAGTGACACTGGATGTGTCCTTTGAGTCTTTCTGATTAGTTTGTCCCTTTGGGCATCCTGTTTCTGTGTGTGTGCTTAGCATCATGAATCACAAAGGGAGAAGGCACCTATTTTCTATGGAGACATTTTGCATTAAATGTAGAAAATGTAACAGGTAAAAAAGAGATTGATATCTTGGTGTTACATTGGAGGTGTAATCTTTTATGGGAGTGAGTGAATCCTTGTCAGGTTGTGTCCCTGTGATTTGTTCAAAATCTTGGCAGAAAGTAAGACCCGCCCCCCCCCCCCCGATAGGTCTATACCTTGATACTTGACGGGATCCCTCTTCTTATATAAATATCTGCCTGAAAACTGAAATCGGTTGGATGGGCTCTCTTCTGTGTCCAAGGAATAAGAATGAAACACAATAAAGAAACTTGTGAGACAGCCTTCTACACTATGGCACTCCATTTATGGAATCACTTCTCTTTGTCAGCCAACTCTGGTTTCTTTTAGGTACCAAGTTAAAATATGGTTTTTTATTAAAGCCCCTTGGGGTCTAATCTCTCTCATATGCACACACACACACACGTGTGTGTGTGTATATATATGTATGCACAGGTACATGGACACACATGTGTACATGGTTTAAACTGTTTTAGGCTTTTCTGCTGTTTTAATCTGGTGATCTGTTTAATATATTTTTTTTCCTATTTGGATTTTTTTTTTAAAGATAGAATTGCTCTAAATCATTTATATTGTTTGAGTTGTGAATCACCCAGAGATGCCATTATAAGTGGGATGTAAAAAATTACATGCCTGACATTACATGCATCTGGTCCTGAGCTTCAGGGTCTAACTGTGTCAAGACAACATCACAATTCTGTCCCCATTACCTCAGCTGCAAATAGCAGTGGTTTTTTGGCAAAAGTTATTCTTTCTTCCTGGGGTTATGTAGTGGTACTGCTAAGACTGTTTCTTCTATGGTTCTCATGGAAAAGATAGTCAAGGAAATTCATTGGCCTACCTCTTCTCTCCTGTGTAGCATTGTAAATACCTTGTAAATTTGTGAGGCCCATTGAAACTAGAAGGGACAGAGGTTCAACCCTGTGGTGTCCTTAACCTTTGGTATTTGGGGAAGATAGTTAGCTTGGAGGGAAAACAGCCAGATGGTTACCCAGATTGTAAGGCAGGTAGTAGGAAACCGGCATGTGTTATCACAGTGAGACATATGATCCCTCACTAAAAGTCAATGGCTTTCCCTTAAAGTGAACATTCCCTGGGAACATTCTGTTGAATGCAAAAGAAAATAAGATAGACACCAGGGGATACAGGGCATAGTGACAAACACACCATTTTGCTGGTGGAACAAATTGATATTTCACAGCACATGCCCCTACAGAAAGTGTTGCTGTCTCCTGCTGAGCTGTCTAATAATATCAGGCTACTCTGCAGATGGTACTGGGCCAAAGGCTACATTCATACAGAGAAGATGTCAGGCAGGAAAACAGGAGATTTGAAAGGTACAGAAACCAGAGGCTTAAAAAGCTCTTCATTCACATATATATTTTCTCATATTCCTTTATGGTGTTTATTATAAGGGGACAGGGCTTAGCTCAAAGAGCACAAGCCTTAGCACATGCTGTGCATAAAGAAGGTTCTAAATTTGATTCCCAGCATCCCCAGGAAAGAATCCCACCGGAACTTCTGAAGAAACACTGGTGTTGACAATATTGGGGTAATAGTATAGGTGTACAAAACTATCAACTGAGAAGAACGGACTAAGAGGAAGCAAACAAAGTCAAAGGATCACTAGAGAGCGTTTCTGCTTGAAATGGAGTTAGACCTTGGCTGAGCTTTGGAATGAGAGGCCAATTGCTTGGCTGAAGAAGAAAGTACTTCAGTGGTTCCTCTTATTTTTTGCTCACTTCGCTCGCAATTAGGTGCAGAATGGGGGGTTTGACTGAGCCAATCTGTAAGGTGTTTGGTATTCTTATGTGTTCCTCCAGCTACCTCACTATTGTGGAACTGCTAAATGCACAACTGGAGGATGAGGCAGGTGCAGCTGCAGTGGCAGAGCTTGGACCGTGTGGAGGGAGCGGTGCTATGGTGTGAGGGGCATGGCCACTGTGCATGGAAGCGTGGCCAGGGTGCGCAGGGGCATGGCTATGGGCCGGGATGCCCCAAAAACATTGCCGCCCGGGGTGAATGGCCCCCCTCCCTATGTGACTGTGCAGCTGTACCATGCCTAGCCCAGAAGCAGATAAAAGGCCCTCCATCCATCCCAACTGCCACTCCTATGGTCTTGGAGCAAGAAAAGAAAAGGCAGACACAGCTCCATAATGTCTAGGCCCAGAAGCTGGAGAAAAACCCTTCTTCTTTCCCAACTGTTATTGCTTTGGCCTCAGAGGGAGAAAAGAAGAAAAAGTCCCTTCCCACACTAGCATTCCCTTTTCCTTTTGTATCATGTCTTGATTAGATTGTAAGCCCGAGGACAGAGAACTGTTTTGTCGTTCTTTTACTTGTAAAGCACCATGTACAGTGATGATGCTATATAAATAAATAATGACAGCGACAACAACAACAAATGCCAGTTAGGTAGCTCTCAACAATATGGAATACACAGAGCTTTATGTGACCGTTGAGGCCCTTCCCAGTCTGTCACTTGATACAAACCAAGCTCAGCTCTGCCTCTGATTGACAACATTAAGAATGAACTACATTGCAGGCCCACCAAAATCTATTCCCAGGGCAGCCTATCCTGACTTGCTGTAGAGCAGTAGTGTCCTATATGGAGGAGGCCTGCTCAGATGAGGAGGGGGAAGATGTAAGCCTAGATGACAGGTTCTAATCAGAGTCAGAGGAGATCTGCTCTGGGAGCAGAACCTGAACTATCATATATAGACCTTGAAGAGGAGTAGTTGAAGTCTAAGGTACTTCATCTTGTGGAACATCACAGACTGAAATGACAGCAACAAAAGTATAGGCAAGAGCATGGCCTGACTTAAAAGGAAAAGCCTGGGATAATTAAGCCAGTTGCGGTAAGGTTGTTGATATTGTTGTTGTTGTATCCCTTCAAGTCATTTCTGATTTATGGTGACCCTAAGGCGACCCTAATGTTACCATGCCATACACTCCAATCTGTGATATGGTGTAATCGGCTATAATTATTGTTTAATTGGTATAAAATAAATATAACTCTTAGACTTGCAGCTGCAAGCTATGTGAAAAGGAATGAACTCTGGCTGGAAATTTCTAGGCTAAGACAAAAGGAACATCAGCATGGCCAGGTCGTACATTTAGGAGGATGCATTGGAGATGAGTTTTAGATCATTCTCTTAATTACCCAAAACTTAGGAACAATAGCAAGTGAAGCTGCTAGAAGAAAATTCCAAAAAGCCAGTGTCCTGTTACCTTTCCCAGGAAAACTATTTCTTTTATCTCCCCTCTTTTCAGTTAGCAGGCTATTGTGATTTTCTTCAATGCTTATCATCTGCTGCTAGGACAACCAGAATTTTTCAGACTCTTTTTGTCAGCTCCATGAGACAGTCATTAACATGTTCCCCTCAGGGCAGAAAAAAGATATTCAAACCCTGACTCTTTTGCAGTCCCTTATAGTCCCTTGGGTGCAGGCTTTCACTCTGTTTGTTCTGCAGTCCTAGGCTACTCTCAAGCCTTCAGATTTGAGCCTCCCAGCACTGCTCCCCCTTTTCAAAAATGGTAACTATTACCCACTTCACTCCAAACTCCAAACACTTCACTCTAACCTTTCTCTCCTTTGTCTTCACCAGCCTTGTATGGTTGTGAGACTATTTGATTGCTTGCATGTGTTTGTGGATTTCCCCAATAAAAACTTTTTTTTTATTTCCAACTCGTATTGCTACAGCAAAGATTTAGACCATACCAGAAGTAGCAGCAAATCAAAAAAAGAATTTTATTTTTCTCATGCGCAAGAGGGGAGCAGCAGTGCACAAAAGCACTTAAAAAAAAAACTGTTCCACAGAACATAGCTGCATGCAGGCAGCTTTATATTCTGCAAGCATGGTTACAGAAGCAGATTGCAAGCTGATTGGCTAGTCCAAATCTATACGTGTAGGAAACTATGTCATGGATACATTGTTATGTCAGCATTCAAGCACTGTGCATGTTTATATAGGTGGTCCCAAATTATAATACCAGATCCCACCCTAGAGGTGTGATTTTTAATATTGTAATAAGGCTTAATCAGCCTTTAGGTTACAAAAGTTCAGCTCTTGTGACCACTCCCCTCCCTTTGTTCTATTTTAAATGTCTCCAGATGCTGAAGACCACAAAACTAACCACATTTTAGACAGTCCCTGGCCCTGTTGTTCTCCATTCCCCAACTGTCAGCAGGTGCTTTCCTGTTTTTTTTTACCTTTTAGCAAGCAAACTTCCCCTATTTGCGTTTGCAAGTGTTAGCATTCACTTTTCATCTATCTAGCCCTCTATTTTTCTTTGTTAGTTAGCTTTCTATGTAGCTTGACTATAACTTAGCTATTAATCAATTATTTCTTATTATTTTCAAATAATGCTCCCACAGTATCCTATAGCTAGTACTGGTATACACTGTTGAAAAGATCCCCTAAGGTTACCCCACCTCTCAGAGGCCTCCCTTTTTCAGCTAATATTTCCCCCTTTTCACAGAGGCACAGGAACTGCTGGAGGATCTCAGAGCCCCCACCTTTTAGGGTAACACTATCATGGAGTTTTCTGGAAACTGTGTTTATATGATGCACCCAAGGTCACCCAGTGGGTTTCTATGGTTGAGCTGGGAATTGAAGCTTGGTCTCCAGGGTTATAGTTCAATACTGAAACCATTATACCATGCTGGCTCTGAGTTACAGTGCTTTTACATTAGCACAGCTAAGACAATTTATGTGCTGTAACAATAACTTTTTTTTTTTTTTGGCATTCTCTTCTTCTTAGTTCTCTGAATAATGGCTTTCTCTTTGCATTCTTCTCTTTGGTAATCCTCTGCTCAGCCTCTAACCCTATCTAGATTACTTTTTCCACTTAGATCCTGCATCCTTAGATCAACTATGTTTCTGCCCTTATGGACCCTCTGTGTATGATCTTGAACTGACTTGTTTTTTTCCCATTGTTTCCCATGAACTAGAGGTGCACTCACCTGGCAATTTGCCACCCTGATTAGGACAGAAACAAAGAACAACACTGCAAGGTTGAAATAAGCAACTCTCTCAGTTTCAGCACAACCCTCAAATTACAAAAAGGAAGCAATAATTCTTGACATAATTGCAGTTTTGTTGTTAAACACCCTGATCCTGAGTTGCAGTACTCAGTGTGAAACAAGGCTGTCATATGCTATTCTATTCCCTTCCAGTCTGCAGTAGTGGTACAATTATGTGCATTTGCTTGAGAATTTGTACTAGGTGGCCTAGTTTAAGTATTTCACAGTAAACAAGAATTGAACTACAAAGAACAGGTATTCTTTGATGTTACCTTCTAGGCAGTGGAGAGATGCTGATATCCAAGCCTAGCTACATTAAGTCTCGGATTTTGCCACAGATTTCTATGGGCACCTCTTGATTCCTTTGCTGGGAACATTTGAAAATAGCATCTCAGTATGAACCCTTCCAGACAATGAGATGACTCTCTCTGACATTTCATAGAATCATAGAATCATAGAAATGTAGAGTTGGAAGAGCCCACACAGGCCATCCAGTCCAACCCCCTGCCATGCAGGAACACCCTCAAAGCACTCCCAACAGATGGCCATCCAGCCTCTGCTTAAAAACCTCCAAAGAAGGAGACTCCACCACTCTCCGAGGCAGCATATTCCACTGCCGGACAGCCCTGACTGTCAGGAAGTTCTTCCTGAGGTTCAGGTGGAATCTCCTTTCCTGCAGCTTGAATCCATTGCTCCTTGTTCTGGTCTCTGGAGCAGCAGAAAACAAGCCTCCTCCTTCCTCTACATGGCATCACTTCTGTCAGGGATTCCAGGCAGGAAACCCTGGGAAAATGATCAGCCCACTGCAAAGATGTTGCATCATGGCGCCTGGCGCAAGCTTTTGTCCGTCTGTCCTATGTTTTGTATATAACAGAACTTTGCTGCAAGATAAAGTGCCTCCTGTTTTGGAAGAAACTCTTCTGTATGTGTGAGTATCCTTACTGGGGAATAAGGCTGCTGCTGTGCATGCTGTGCACTCTGGGCCTGGGCCCATAACCACTGTTGGGGATGATAGGAGTTTCAGCCCCACGGGAACGCAGTGGAAAAAACCAGAGTTCAGCGAGCCAACATGCTCTGCTACCAATTGTCAGGGATTCCAGGCAGGGAACCCTGGGAAAATAATCAGCCCACTGCAAAGATGTTGCATCATGCCCCAGCTGTGGGTAATTGCAAGGTGGCATAAGAAACTGGGGTCGTGTGCAGGTGGTAGAGGGAGGTGTGCAAACCTCTACCTGATTGGTTGTAGATATGTATATAACAAAGCAATGCCAGTATGTATTCGTCTGTTGACCAGACCTGGTGCCTGGCGCAAGCTTTTGTCCGTCTGTCCTATGTTTTGTATATAACGGAACTTTGCTGCAAGATAAAGTGCCTCCTGTTTTGGAAGGAACTCCTCTGTGTGTGTGAGTATCCTTACTGGGGAATAAGGCTGCTGCTGTTGGCTCGCTGCACTCTGTTTTTTTCCGCTGCGTTCCCGTGGGGCTGAAACTCCTATCATCCCCAACAGTGGTTATGGGCCCAGGCCCAGAGTGCACAGCATCCACGGCGCACCTGTAGTTGTTTTTCCCCTGGATACTGGGACTGTTTTTGACTGTTTGCCTGGCTCTCCAGTGCTTCGGGAGTCTGTGTTTTGGCAGAGAGACAGTTAATCTTCAGTCTGGAGCTCATCAAGGTCACTGCGGCCAGCTGCTTTGTTTGTTGAATTTTCCTTACAAAGACAGCAGCATGGCTGAGGGAGGTTATCTGCGTTTTGAAATTTGACCGACGCTAATTATCAAAGCTGGCAAATTTATGTGAGAGCCGCTTTGACGAAGGAAAACTTGTGGCACGTTTTGGAAAATGAGGGACAGCCCCCAGAAGGAGCAACTGCTGCTCAAATAGTAGCATTCAGGGTTGCTGATGAATAAGCCAAAGCAGTTATTTTGCTTACTTTAAGTCCTTCCCAGTCGATTCACGCTGCTGCTGCAGACACAGCATATCAGCTCTGGGAGGCTCTGAAGTGTGTGCATCAATCTTCCTCGTGTTTGTCCAAAATGCTATGGACGAAAAGACTGTATAACACAAAGTTATGTCCTGGAAGCTGTGTAAGAAAGCACCTCATGCTGATGAAACAGTTATTTCAAGAGGCAGCCAACAGACGGGTAGATACACCAGAAATGCAGAAAAGTTTTATTCTGCTGGGAAGCTCACTAAGGAGTGGTACTTTTTGATGTACAGCCTCCAGGGTGTGCGTGAGGAAGAGCTGACTGTAGATTTGGTAGCCGGGAGGATTTTGGAGGAAGTCCAACGTAAGCAGTTCGATTCCAGACTGCTGTCGGAGGGGAGAAAAGCCAGTCGCCAGGAGGGAGAGGCAGCTCTGGAGGTGGCATCTGACCAGGAAGAAGGGGTGTGCAGCTTTGCCAGACGCTGCTACAGATGTAAGAGAGTTGGCCATCTCCAGAAGGACTGCGGAATGCCAGCGCCAAGCAGAGGGAAGAAGACAGCCCAGAAGCGGAGGGGCGTGTTGTCACAGGCTGAAGGCCATGTGTTTGTGGCAAAAGAACAGTCTGAGAGTGGTGTGTGGTTGCTAGACAGTGGTGCAACTCACCACATGGTGAACAATTTAAAGCTGTTGAATGATGTTACAAATGCAAATATAACAGCAATTTCCCTTGCAGATGGGGCACCAAGCAAGGTGGCAGAAGATGCGTACTGCATATGTGCCATGTTTTGGGAAATCGTTTAATAATGTATTGTGCGTGACAAATTTGCAGAACTGTATTTTGAGTGTCTCCCAACTGGCCAGTGAGGGTTACAAAGTGGTGTTTGAAGAGCAGAAATGTATAATTACTGCAAATGGTGTTTTTTGTGCAAAAGGGGTGAAAAAGCAGGGGTTGTACCACATGTTGCCCAAAGCAAAAGTGGCAAACGTTAACCCTTTGTGTAACAAACCTCTACATGAAAAGTGTGTACATTATGTCCACAGAGTGATGGGACATGCCAGCTACAAAGGTTTGCAAGAGTTGGCAAAGGTATGCCCTGGGTTACAAGTCTGAAATTGCCCTAAGTTCCTAGAGTGTTCTGTGTGCACAAAGGTTAAGGTAAAGGCTTACCCCATTGCCAAGAAAAGCAAGTGTGTCACCCAACGGCCGTTTGAGGTTGTACATGCAGATTTGGCTGGGCCATTCAAGCCAATTGAAGGGCAAAATAGGTTTTTCCTGGTAATTGTAGACAGACACACCAGGTACTCCTACGTCTATCTGCTGAAAGAGAAAAGCCAAGTAGCAGATAAGTTCAAAGAGTGGGTGAATGTTGTTGAGAGGGAATTTCCTTATAAAGTGTCCAGTCTTGTGTCAGATCAAGGGGGAGAATTCCTGTCTAACAGCCTGCAAGCCTGGATGCGTAAGAAAGGCATAAGGCATAAAACCACCAACCCCACATCTCCCGGGGAGGATGGTCTTGCAGAAAGAAGAATTGGGCTGTTAAAACAAATGAAGGACTGTATGATGGAGGATGCCCAAGCCCCAGCAGGACTTTGGGGAGAAGCAATAGTGACAGCAAACTACCACTTAAACAGGATGTGGTGTTCAAGTGTGAAGCAAACTCCATATTACCTATTGTATGGTAGAGCGCCAAACCTGCAGCATCTATATGTTTGGGGTCAGTTTGCTAGTGTGCATGTTCCCCCAAGTTTCAGAAAGTCTGGAGAGGAGAAATCTAGACGGTTACGCTTTGTGGGATATGAAGGTAACAAATACAGATTTCTACACCATGCTGTCAAAATAGTGTATTCAAGGAATGCAAACTTTGAAATCCATTCAGGATGGGATAGACTGCACTGTAACCAAGAGGTTTTGATTTCCCTGGGTAAAAGTGTGAAAGGTGTTCCCGAAATTCCTGAAAATGGAGGGGCAGTGATGTCTGATGAGGAAAAGGACAGTGTCCCAGATACACTTGAAAGCTCTGAAGATGGAGAGGCGGTGATGGCTGATGATGAAGAAGAAAGTACTGAGGAAAGTACTGAGGAAAGTACTGAGGAGGAGGAGCCAAAAGTCTCACTCAACGTCACACCAAAGAGTTCAACATCGCCACCTAGCGCTGAACCTGCATTTACGGTCAAGAGAGAGCCTCGCACTGAGGTCAGCACTAGTTCCAGCAGTGGTTCCAGTGAAAGTGGGTCAGGAAGTACCCAACTTGCTGAGTCAGGACATAAAGTTGTGCTTATCCCTAAAAGGTCAGGAGGAGGGTATTTTGTTGTCCTGTGTGACTGAAGCAGAAAATTTGAGTGTAGGACTACATTGGGGTATGATACCAAAATGTGAGGCAAATGGTCCAAGATGGGAGTTTGTGCTTGCGGTATTGTCCATCTGCGGATCTGCTCACAAAGACCCTTCCAGTAGTAGGCCATGAGAAGTTGGCAGGTGAACTGGGCCTTGCCACCAGGGTGTAAGGTGGAAGATGAATTGTACCCCTGAATGTATGTACTGTATGTATTATGTAACATGTATTGTATGACACATATGGATTATGAAAATGTCCTACACAGTAGCCTGACCATTTTGGAGGGGATTGTCAGGGATTCCAGGCAGGGAACCCTGGGAAAATGATCAGCCCACTGCAAAGATGTTGCATCATGCCCCAGCTGTGGGTAATTGCAAGGTTGCATAAGAAACTGGGGTCGTGTGCAGATGGTAGAGGGAGGTGTGCAAACCTCTACCTGATTGGTTGTAGATACGTATATAACAAAGCAACGCCAGTATGTATTCGTCTGTTGACCAAACCTGGTGCCTGGCGCAAGCTTTTGTCTGTCTGGCCTATGTTTTGTATATAACGGAACTTTGCTGCAAGATAAAGTGCCTCCTGTTTTGGAAGAAACTCCTCTGTGTGTGTGAGTATCCTTACTGGGGAATAAGGCTGCTGCTGCTGGCTCGCTGCACTCTGTTTTTTTTCCGCTGCATTCCCGTGGGGCTGAAACTCCTATCATCCCCAACACCTTCAAATATTTAAACATGGCTATCATGTCCCCTCTTAACCTTCTCTTCTGCAGACATTTTCTGTCTCTATGTCTTTTCTTCCACCCTTCTTTCTTTGTTTTCCTTAGCAGAGAGAAGAGAAGGAAAGGAAAGGGGCAAAGGAGATTTTCAGAAAGCATTCTCTCCTAAAATCAATCTGAATATCAGTTTTTGTGAGATGTTCCTGGTTTTGTTGTTAATGAATAGTTTTTTAAATGGGCTGTCTCTGTATTTGCACAACATCTCTTCATTTAATTCATCAATACATTTTATGTAATATAGATCTTTTGAACTAAGGCCAACACCGTCTCCTCAAATACCACAGGTGCCATATTAGGAGACCTGAGAATGCTTCAGCAGGACTCATTAGCTAAGCAAAAGAAAACAAAACAAAAGTGATGAACAGTAATAAATGAGCAGATATAACATAGGAGCTCAACCAGACGAGCCCTGCAGAGTCTAGCCTTGCTCTGAATGTTGACGTTGTTGTGGTTTTAAATATGCTCTGCTAATTAGAAGAGTAGAGTACCTCTACATGGAAATAAGTTTGGCAATCATAAAGTAGTATATTGCAGAGAATTCTCTTTACAGCAAAGTACCTTGTCTGAGCATGAGGTCCTTTAGCTATCATATGTCCTAAGGTTTTCTGTTTAGCTGTTTTTAATCAGCCCATGTGGTCCTGGGAACTGCACCAGATAATTGAACCCAGGGACCTGGGTCTTATTGGATATTCTCAACTAGAATAGACCCACTAAATTCATTGTTGAAAGCTGAATCAATACAAAGGTTAATCACTGATTCAGTAGGTTTACTCTAGTGAGGACCAACAATAGGATTGACAAACATGGTCTCTCCTACCCAGTAACCAGACACATCCACATGTACTAGTTTGCAAAAGCTTCTCCTGTAGGTGTCAACTATTCCTCTTTAGAGCATTTCTGGCAGCCAATTGCACTTGCTTTATTTGTCATATTCTCCTCCTTTTGTTCTTACTTTTGGGCTACAGCAATATTACTTCCAGCTTCTGGTCCTGCCTGGTCTTGCACAGAATTTGAAAACAACACATTAAAAGTAACAACTTTACCTGTAAAACATTACTTGGGTGTATGGAGTGTATAACAACCTTCCTTTTGCAAAAACACATACCAAGGGGTAATCCCAATTTTTCTTTTAATAAGTAATATTTACTTATAATATTTCTAACTATATTTGAGGGGCAAATATATTTCTGGAATGCATTTTGAAGAGATTGTTTCCTTTTTCCAAATTTTAGGTGATTAAATTATAATTCTTTGTAGCAAATTGCGTAATGAATAGCTTTCTAAGTCCTGGATTTTCTTTCCCTTATTGAACCTGACCTTGTCACTTCTCCTGGATGGTCTGGACAAATCTGGATGATTTCCCCATGTTATCTGATCTGCAATACTATTTGACAGAAGATATTATTTAAGAAATTTATCATTTGATTTAAAGAGTAGGCATGGACCAAAAAGGAATCTCTAGTATCTAGAGTTTTGGTCAATTACCTGGAGTATATTTGTTCATGGATGGTCTGTCATTCATGACATTAGTTAAATATAGCTGAAGCCTGACTGCTGTGTGGAAAGTACACATGGGAAGAGAATGAAAGAGAAAGGGAGACAGGTGAAGCCTGTTGTAAGTGGTTAAATTCTACAAAATGTACATGGATTTCCCTACTGAGAGCAGGAGGGGGCAATTGTTGGCAGCCACTTGGGTCATCATTACAAATGACTGTGCTGTTGACAGTGTCATCACCTTTGAGAATAAAGAACTGCTGCTTGTAGAGGTTACCTAAAATCTCAGGGTAAGACTTACAGTTTTTTAGAACATTTGCAGTGACACATAGGTTCACCTGGTCTGTCACCAGCAGCCAGATTATGTATTCTAAAAATTAACCTTCAGACATCAAAAGAAAAGGAAAAGGAGCATTATAACCTGACCATTTTACAATTAGCATTCATGATTTCATTGGCAAAACAGTGCCCACCGTCAGTCCCAAGGTCTTTAATGCCATTATGGTATTCAACACTGCTATACTGTGAGATGGTGAAATAGATGGTTTTGCTGTCTACCCTATACACTGCCGTCCACTCATTTTTTTGGAAGCAAAAGCTATTATGTGGAGAGCCACCACAGTAGCTTCCAGCAGTGGCTTCCAAGTTAGTGAGATTTTGAATCTATTCTGACTTTTATTCCTAACTTTAAGGGAGCTATCCAAGATGGAAAAAAAAACCTATTCTTAAAATAGGTTCAGCACTTTGGAGAGCTATTGTAAAGTTCATGTTAAAATCCTATTTACATGGAAGCCAATAGCCATTCATCTCTGGAGAACAGAAGGTTAGGGAAACCATTTTTTGTGGGATCTTCAGTCCAGGATAAAAGCATTTAAGACTCCTTTCATGTATTGCAGGCTTGATTTCAATTGCTCATGCTATCCTATCATGGCTGCCATTTTGCTTCTGTAATTCAGATTCATCTAATGTAATCATGTCCTTCAGACATTTTCTACTTTGGCCTTAAGCTCTTGGTCTAAACAAGCTGATTCCACAGACCAAAACACCACAGTTTCAGAGTTTGCACCTCAGTCTGAGCAATTTGTCTTGAATATGAGGATTTTATTTACATGCTTGCTGTTCTGTCCCTGAAGGCTGCCTCAGATCTTCAGCCCCATCTGACTTTACTCTGCTGATGGCAATTCTGGTCCCCTCTCAGTTTCTTAGGAATTCTTATGCTTAGAAAAATATTATGGGCAACACTGCTACCATTGCTTTTTTGTGTAGTAGCTGGAACTTCTTCCCGGTTCTGAATATATATCCTGGCACATTGCAGTGAGTCATATTTGTGGAAAACTGGTGAGGACTTTTTAGTAATTGGGTTTCTAATAAGGCAAGTGCTGCAAGTACCACTAGGTCAGAAGATAGGAAAATAATAGGGGAAGAAATGGCTGATCAGACCCTAACTCCTATACAGCTTAGGTTAACGAAAGCAAACACTGTGATCCCCACTCAAAGAAACAAAACCTAATGGGGAAAACAATAATCCCAAAGCCCCTTCCTGGGCCAATGGGCCAATAATATGTTTGAAGCACTTCCCACTACAAAGAATTAACAGGGAAGGGCCCAAACAGACAAACTACACAAGCAATTCACCCCCCAAAACAATTTGAAAATGGGATTAACAGGACCAGTACAGAACAAAAGCCCTCACGCTGCCCCTTTCAACCTCTTAAAAACTGCCATTTTGCTCACTGCAGAAGATTATGTCCTAGGCACTTGTACTTTGGCAATCCAAAGAGGGCATGTGAAGCAGCAATGAGGATTAAATAGTGTACGGCCCTGTGCCTATCATGTTTGGTGATCTGGCACCAAGTATCAGTTAAAAAGCATGCTGGTTTCTCTCATGGAGGCCATCAAATGATTACCCTTCCCCACAGTGCTGTTTGTCATGTGGGTCCAAGTAAACATAAATAGCTTGATTTGAAACCTACATTTAGTTGCTTCATTGCTTCACTGTATTTTGCTTGAGTTACATGTATCTTGTAAAGAGAACATAAATACAACGGTAAAGAGACATGCAGCTAGTGTGAGATAAGGATTTATAAGAAGGTCTCTCTCTGACTGCCAGAGTCTTTGTGTCTCTCAGTTTGGGTTGGTGGGAGGAAGGAGGAGGAACTACTGTTAATTTAAAGCTACAGGAAATCAATCCTGCTAGATTATATACCCTGTGAGAATTTTCATTTCTCCTGGGACATTTCTGCACTAGATGGTTATAGTGCTATTATTTCACTTTCAACATCCAATGGAATCCTGAGCTTTGCAGTTTAGGGAGGGACCTTTAAGCCTTTGAGGCTATGAATTCCATAGGATGTTGAAAGTTGAATAATAGCACTATAACAGTCTAATGCGGAAATGGCCCTGGTCTTAGGAAGGTGAAATGGCAAGAACTTGAAGGCCCCAATGAAACTAAGCAAATAATGTAACACCCAGAAATTTGTACCTGGACACCGACTGGACTTGAGGCTGTGTCAGCATTCAGTCAAAGGGAAGTGAGAACACTTGCGTTATCTATTCCTGTGTCTGCATCCTTTTTCCACCTCTTTGTCATCAATGAAATTATCAGTGGCTTAGTTTTACTTCAGCATATCTTTTGAAACTAAACTGTGGAGGATCTGAGTGGATCAGGCCCTCCAGGTTGCTCTTCAGGTATATTCTGCCTTGTCTGGGATTTAACCATGCCTGTTCTAGGCCCCGTCTCATGGAGGAGGCCATGCTGAGCGCTATCACAAGAGTCCCTTGCTCACATGCGTAACATGAAGAGAACGTTCTCCAATTACTGGGAACAAGGGGCATGCTGCTAGTCCCTTCTTCCTGCTTCCATGAGTTGACATGGATGCTTGCACTGGAGAAATACAAAACAGTGCTGGAAAATATATTGTCTGCACTAGTAAAAGGTGACATATTACAGCTGCATGAGGAGATTATACTACCCTAGAAGCTGCATTTTCATCAACTCTAACAAAGGGTGTCCTAATACTTTAATTTCAGTATCAGGATATAGTACGGTATTTTTAACAACAGGTTATCAGTTTCTTTTAAGAAATCAAGTAGGTTATAAATATGACAGAATTCTAACAAATATTGACAAACACCGTAACCTAGACTACCTGTTTTACAATGTTGACAGCTGTATTTTGAGTATGTATGGTGAATAATGTTATAAGAATGTCAATATGCTCTCAACAGTAGTCATACAGAATTCCCCCCCCCCCGTTCATCTGCTACTGCAAGCAATTAATCAAACACTTGATACATTTTAAAATAAGGAAAGGAGAATACCATCAAGCTTCCTGCTGAATTCAAGCTGTTTAATACAAGAAGATCAAAATGTTGTTACTCTTTTTTAATGATGGAGCTCTCTGAAGCACTGTGCCCTTTTCCCAGGAAGCTAAAGCTATATTATTTAACATACATTGTGCTTTGATTAGAAAAATTAGCAGATGAGACAGCTACCATTATTTGAGCAAACATGCAGTTCAGTATTACTGTACATACTCCTGCTGGCTGAGAGCTGCAGTAAGTTATTGCTTTTTAATTAGCATTCCCCAAGGTTTACAAAAGTGGAACCATTTGTCAAAGGGGCTTTAGTAAATTGTAGAAATACGCCTGGCACCAGTGTGGGCTTTAATAATGGGTAATGAATGGGAAATATCATTTCGTTTCCAGGATAAAGATGGGGCACATTTAAAAAATTAAGACACAGATGGGAGAAATTCATGATAGCATGTTATTCAGATTTTTTTTTGCTTACAGGCATAATGTTACTCCATGCTGAACAGAATGATACTGGTCAGAGGAAGAATAAAATAGAAGTGATACTTTCACAGGGCAAGGAAGGAAAGAAATGAATTATATTTCAGTTAGCAGAATGGCTACCAAATCATGCCCATGAATAGAGAAATGTTGTTAGTATGCAAAAGAAGAAGTGGAAATGTGGCCATATCTGGCTTTTCTATTCCTCTTTACACTTTCCTATCCATCATTTTCCTTCTTCACGTTTGGAATATTCACCACATCGCTACCATTCGGCTGAGATCCAATTGCCCAGTGTAACTACAGTAGAGTAGAAGGCTGTGGCAGCAGCAATGTTGGTCTGGCAGTGGAGGGAAAGTAGCCACAGGCACTGTTGGAAGTGGGCAGGTGTGAAAGTCATTCCCATGTAAAGGTACCCAATGATATCTTAACTGCGCAGGAGCTCACAGGGCACATTTGTCTCCTCAGTGAGAGAGAGTTTTCATTGCCCAGCATAAATACCTTCTGCAGGAAGAAAAAAAGTAACTCAAATCTCTTAACTCATATGCATTACCAACAGGATTCCAGCCGCAATCTAGTTGTTATGACCTAGAAAACCCTATATGATTTGAAACCAGTTTGGTTGAAAGAATGTTTGGTTTCCTCTCACTCCTCTCTCCTCTTCCTCTCACTCATCCTTTCCCTAGTGCCTACGATATTTTTATTAAGAAAGGTCTATGGCATTTAAGCTGATTTGTTGCTAGCACAGCTTTTTAAGGAAAAAAAAATCCCAGAGTATTTGGGATTGCTTAATTTTTTTATTGTTGTAGATTTACTGTATATATTCTTGTATAAGTTTAGAAATTTTAATCAAAAAATTGACCCCCAAAACCTGGATTGACTTATCCTTGGGTCAGTGTAAGTAACGTCCCTTAAAAAGGAGCTATTCCCTTCTCTGATTAGGGTGGTGAAAGGTGAAAGCTTAGTTCATTCCTGGAAAAACTAAAAGAAACACTGACCTCCCCCCTCTATTGTCTCTAGCATGGATGTGCTTCTGGTCTTTTTGAATGCCTGGGTGAGAAATGGCAGTGGTGGTGATGGCTATTTGGTGCTCTCCTCAAAGGAGCACTGAAAGAGTAGAGGGGGTCTTGTTTTAGGTTCTCCCAGGATGGACTAAGCTCTTGCCTTTCACCACTCTACTCAGAGAAGAGGATGGTTCCTTTTTTTGATAGGAGTTAATACTGTACCTTAACTTTTATCAAAAACTAGCATATATACCTGGCGTTGCCTGGGATTTTATTTTCTCATAGGTAATACTTGTTAGAAAAATTTGAGATTCCATGTCTCTAATTCCCCAAACTGTCTTGTCCAGTATTTGTAACTTTTCCTCATATTCCCCAATCCAATCTGTATTCAGAGTTATTAACATACAGAGGTTAGGTTTCTGAGAGCATACACTGCCCTTCTCCTTGCTGCTAGGGCTCATCTCCATAGCAGCTGCCCAGGCCCAAGAGTTCTATGGCTGAGAATTCTAAAGGCTCCTCCCTAAACTGCAAACCCCAGGATTTCATATAATTTTCTTAGGCAGCCAATCATATGAGGTCTTTGCCTGACACAGACAAACAAACTTTGACTTTTATATGTTAGATAAAAAACTATCCCTTTCAGAAAGACGTTTCTGAATGCCTGGGCAGGAAAATGGTGGAAGTGGTGGCAGCCAGGGGTGCTTTCCACTCTCTGTGGGATGACCCTCCATAATTTGGTCCCAAAATCTGCCCTCAACTTATACATGAGCGTATACAGTAATTGTATTTTTAATTTATTTTCTTTTACATTAGTTAAGACATTATATCTTATGATTGTTACCTGCCCTGAATATATACAAATTTTTGTGGGGGGGGGGGCAATAGGTTAGAAGCATAATAAATCAAGCATCAGCAGATAAATCAATGTAAGCTCCTGTTTCCTTCACACCCCCTTTACTTCATACATGGAGAAAACAAAAGCAAAATGAAGGGTTAAATTCAAGAAAGCAGCCAGAATTTTTTTTAAAAAACAAGGCTTGATGGGAAAAGCTGTGACAAGTGCAATTGCTGATCAGCCTGCTAGAGGCCCTTTGCAATTTTTTATGTATGACTTGGGTCATACATAGATGTCTCAAGCTGATTCTTCTCATATTTTTTAGGCAAAATGAATATTTGAAGGCTTACTGCGAGATTAAATGTAACACAGTCCTTAACTGAGCTTTCAAGTGGTATGCACCTGTACTGGAAAAATGATTTAGGAGGAGGAAGTAAGATAAAATTGCAAAGTTGTGGTCTGTTATCATTACTACACATATACAAAGGTTGTTCAGCAGCAACATGACTGCTCTCCTACTGTTCTCCAGAGTACCAAAATCTCTTCTTAAAAGGTTGTGTCAGCATTACCCAACCTGGCATCCTCTAACTTGGATAATTTTAATTGATTTTTTTAAATTACATCTAACATGTTGGATTATAATTCCCAAGCATCCCCGCTCACATAGTGGTGTGAAATGGGGATGATGGGATATATAGTACAAGATATTAGTAGAATGTCTGGTTTAGAAAGGCTGTTTACAATAGTTCCAAAGAGGAGCAACACCCATCTTGATCCATAAAATGGTAAATGGGAAACTCTTGGATAAATACAGTTTATTTCTCCCCTTCCCATTTCGTACCTGGAGGCATTTTCTAAAATTCAAAATTTACCAAAGCAATAAAAAAAGACGTATGTCTAAATTAACCATTGTGTATCTGAATTAAATTCCTTTTTTTAATATATATATATATATATATATATATATATATATATATATTTCCATAAATTAATTAGAGCATTTGAGACTCAATAATGGACAATTCTGTTGCCTGATAACTCTTTATAATGATCATCTAGCTGATATAAATGAGATAACCTGAAGTAATGGCCAATAGCAACTGGTGGCTTGCCTGTGGGGTAGTGAATTCATTCTGGGTTTTAACCCTGAATTTAAGGAGCTATCCATTGTGTTGAACCTGTTTTGGGGATAGGATTCACCACTTTGGATAGATCACTTAAAGTTCAGAGCTTTAAAACTGCTTTAAAAGTTCTGCTCTGAAACAGAGCAGATTCCATGACTCACTAGCATGGAAACCATCAGCTGCACCTTACAGTGGTTCTTAACTGGGGGGATCCAGATATTGTCACACTTTAACTACTAGAGGCCACCCAGCCAGTCTGGCCATTGCTCAGGGGTTATGGGAGTTGAAATCCAGAAAACATCTGGAGCTTACTTGGTTGTGAACCACTGGATAAAGGAGAGTCTGAAAGCATGAATTCTAAATATCTCACTGAGAAGACCCCTGCAACAGAAGTCTCAAAGATGTTACTATATAAATAGCTACATATTTATAATGTACACATAAATGAACAAAATGCAATATTCAATATTATGAGACAAAAGCATTTAAGAAAATCTGGCTTCCAAATATGTTCAAATGCTTTGTTACATGGGAATAGGGATAGCTCTGGTATATATATTTTTTCAATTTGCATGTCATGCAATATTTTTGCATGCAACATTTTTAAGTTGAACCAAAGTTGGGCATGTTCTAACTCTTATCTTTTACTTCTGCCTTATGTAGCATAAAGATCAGCCTTTTTAGTGCAATCAGAATGTGCCTGAATCAGCAACTCTATGAACGACCTTTGCAAACTATTTTAATAAGTGTAGAGTGCATGGAAACATTGCCGTCCCTGGATTATTTGAAAGCTAAGTGTTAAATTGTACCACTATTTAACACCATCTGTATATGTTAAATGACATTGTTCAGATTAATCACCATAAAATGCTGTGGCAGCAGGGAGCAGTCAGATTTGGAGAACTGATCAATCTTATTCTTGATTGCTATTTTGAGATGACTCCTGTAAAGTTCGCTGTGATAATTCCAGCATAATAATAATGGTTGGTTGGGTGATATAATAACAGTGGTCATTTATCTTGATCATTTTTTAATGCTCCCTGGAAAAAGGCAGACAGACTTTGTGTGCTAGAGAATTTATCCCCTTCTGGATTTGGCAAAGATACAGATACATTTTAAAGGAATTTTATTTGGACAGATGGCTTTGAGTTTTGTGTGTCTTGCACCTTATTGGATCTGTTCCATTGGTGCATTATACTATCTGAAAACAATTCTGTATATTACTTGAGAAATGGGGATACTGCTATCTCTTCCAGATTGATGGGTTATATACAAGAGCTAAGAATCATGTATTCCTCCAGATATTGGTAGACTGCCATTACCATCATCATAACCAATTGTGAGAAATGTCGGGAAGTGCCATTCAACAACATCTGGAGGATCACCTTTGAGCCATATAAACATATCTGTACAAAGAATTCACTCAGATGGATTTTCCTGTGTGATTTTGGTAGCTATGGCAGGAGCATGTGGATTTTCTTAATTAGATTCTTATGAATCTTATCTTGACCTTGCTCCTGTGTGGATACAGAAGTGTAGAAGCAACTTCTCTATGAGACAACCCTAGACTATTTGGGAGTGAAGGCCATTGGGAAGCCAGTGACTAATTGTTTCCATTGATGCAATTTGTTCAACCATGGCCTTGTCTCATTCACAGATGCTTCCAAGCAATGTGGGATCTTACAATACGAAAGTGCTACAGACGTGTGTAAATATCTTAGGCAGTCTTGCAGCACAAAATAGCACGTTTGAATTCTGGTTCCCCTTTCTAAAAAATTAAATGCATTTTGTCTTCATTAAAATTAGATTAAGATTGAACAATACTTTTCATACCAAAGTGAGATAGATGCACAGATTTTGACAAAGTTCTAAACCCAGTCAGGGCCATTCTGACCAGCTGTCATGGTTTCAAGACAAAATAAGCCTGTCCAAAAGCTATCAGAACAAAAACAACTTCATTAATGGCTTTCTGCACTACACTGTCGGAGTGCTATTATTCCACTTTCAACATCCTGTGGAATTCTGGGGTTTGTAGTTTAGGGAGGGTCATTTAGAATTCTCAGCCAGAGAGCTCTTGGACCTCAGTAAACTACAAACTCTAGAATTCTACAGGATGTTGAAAGTGGAATAATAGCACTATAACAGTGGCCCTTTGCGAAAGGGCCCCTGGAGTGTCGTGCGACTGCGAGGAGTAGTCCACACAACACACTCGCAATCATGCAGTGCTCCAGGGACTGGCAGGCACTGATCTCACACTATTTCATTTTCGGCTTTGAGCCGAAAATGGTGTGCAATTGGGCCTCGCTCTGGGGCCCCGCGCACACTTACCATGCATGTGGAGCTCTGGAGCCACGGTGCTCATGCTTCCTGCCCCAGCGCAGCCTGGGAAAATCCCAGGATGCACTGCGGAAGGAAGAGGAGGGGCTCTTGTACAAGCAGGTAGCAGCTGCGGAGCTGAAGCAATGGGGATGCGAGAGCCTCTCGCAAGAGGCTGCTTGTATGATCCCCACAACCCAGCTCCACAAAAAGGTGACTTACGGAAAGGGCCAGTGTAGTGTTAAAAGACCCTTAGCTTCACATGGAGTATGGGAACTGGAAAATTGGATGGAGAGTGACAAACGAAACAAACATTTTTAAAAGTTTTATTCCTGTGATAACACCCTGGATAGTGAAAGGCTGAAGGAAGGAACTGATTGAGTGATAGGTTCATATCCTACTTAAAGGAAATGTTTTATGAGGTGTTCTTCAAATAATGAACTTTGGAGAACAGAGTGTTAACTTTGATAAAACTCATGATTGCAATTTTCTTCTTCTTTGTAGGGGAGAGAAAGATGCTGGAACCAGAAAATGAGAGAGCACTTTTTGAGTCAGTTTGAGACACTTGGTAGGCTACCTTTTGTTTTATGTAGCTTGCTTTAGCTGATTTAATTTTGTTTAAAGTGAGAACAAGTAAAGAAAACATGGGACTGTGATGTAAGCATTCTTCCGACTTCACTAGACATCACAAAAAAGGGGCGTAAAATTAGTTTTCAGCATCATAACTCTCTTTGCCCCTGACTATCCTTTAAAAATGTCATAATGTTCTTGCCTGGGGCCACTTGTATAATGTTCAAATATCATGGGGGCAGATAGAGAAAAGGAAGTGAGCCATACTCCTACCAATTCTAGGACTTCCCTTCCACGTAGTCTGCTGCATCTCTCTTTCTGAATTGTTGTAGATTTGTTGCATAGATTTCTGGAACATCTATCAGCTGGAGTTCTGTTGAGCAGTTACAAACACATGAATCTACAGTTAGGCATCCATATCTGCTACGTATTCATGATTCCTACATCGTGTAGGGACTGTGAAAGTCCCTCAAACCCTATTTACTGGTGAGCAGGTTTTGGGATTGAGAATGGCTGGCTTATATTCCCACTCTCGCTCATTGAGTGATCTCTGCCATGAAGGGTATTTGCGGTAAAGGTCCTTTTTCTGCCTGTCACAGTGGAGACAGCTCACAGGAGAGAGTGAGAGTGTAAAGCAATTGCTTCTTGATTAATTGGAATGGATCTCTGTTGATCCCCGTGATTGTTTGGGGGGCAGTTTGGCTAGAATCCACTATGAGACACCATAGTTACAGTATTACGTCGTATTCAATGGTGATACAAATTTCTATTGATTGTTCCCAGTACTGCTATTACAGTATATTTATTTATAGTCCTTGTGTTTTATAGCTACCATGGTAGTAAAATTTATGCACAGTAGCAATAACACTACTTCTCTGATACTGCTGGAATTATTATTTTTGTCTCAACGGTGTTTGCTTACTCCCAATGACATTCCTGCAATTCTTTATGCTTTTAAATTTAGATTTAAATAATAAATACAAATAGCTGAATGTGTTTGAACATATAAGTATGTCTTTTTTGGAAAAAATGGTCTTTTTCTGTTTAGCATGGTGAATTCCATCTTCTTCTATAAATGCTTGGTGGGGTTTAAGATATGAAAGGTTGAGGAACACTGACTTAGAGCCCATCTGGACTGTTCCTCATGTTCAAAAACAAAGCCTCATAAGGATCCTAGGGAATAAACATGTCATTTTTCTAGTTACCCTCAAAAGGAAAAAGTAGTACTATATCACTGAGAGGTATGACAAAACTTTCAGCTCTCTTTCATGCTACACAATTATAGAACTTTGTTACACCTTTAAATGCATCATCTTATGGAATCCTAGGGGTCTGTAGTTTGGTTGGAGCACTAGAACTCCCTGGCTGAGAATTCTACATACCTCTCCCTAAGCTTAAAATCCTAGAATTTTAGAGGATGCAGCTATGACAGTTCAAGTACTATCAAAGTATGATATTTGAGTAGTTTGAAAAAGGTTAGAGGGATAACCTGAGTGTTTTGAATTTGTCAGTAATAGTAGCACTCATTCATAATCACAGATGATTTCAATAACTGCAACTGGGTAGCAATTCCGCCAGCTCTGGAAGCTAATTTTCTGTTCCTGAGACCCTCAGTGTGTGTGGGGGAGGGGGGCACAGTCAGCCAAAATGCCAAAAAATATGCGTAAGTGGCTAGAAGTCTGTTTTGAAAACTGCTATTTAGAACAATGGTTAAAAACATAGGGGCCCCTACAACCTATTTTAAAGGTGAACTGATACTTCTGGAGATTTCCAAAAGAAACAATTCACCCTTCTTTTTAAAAATAATTGGTAAAAAAGATTCAGTCTGAGGAGCTTGGAGTGGTCAAAGACATACAGCCCAGGGCCACATTTTGGCCATCTCTGTATTACGGAATCTTCACTATCTGGAGAGGATAAAAAATGTTCATGTTGCATTATTACTTGCTCTCAGACATTAAAGCAGGCAGCAAGGCTCTAAAGACTGTGCCGAAATACTGCCACCTTGTGAGTTTAGGAAAATAAACCTCAATTTAGTGATTATTTTTTTCCTCTCCTGTCTGATCTCACTGATTTAAAAACAGCCTTATCCTGAAATGACCACTTAAATATGGTATATGTAGTACCAACTTATTTTGCCAATTGATGGGAGGATTTTTGACAACAGTCTGTGTTGATATTCCTGTGTAGAAATGCAGCATTTCTGCAGAATTTAAATATAGCTTATTTGCGTAAAAAAAGGAAAATTAAGAGACTCTGCCAGGATGCTCTTTTAAATGAGAGTGGAATTTGGGTGTCTTATGGGAGTGATTGGTAACCACATCAGATTTCATTTGGGCAAAATAAAAAGGTCATTGCACAGGCATTGGCTAAAAGCTATGTTTCAAAGAAGAAGACAAAACTGTTTTGATAAACAGTACCAGTTCAATCAATTATCCAAGACTTGGAACATACACAGTTCCTCTGGAGGCTATTAAGTCAATTAGCCTACTTAATTCATTTTTAACCCAATTTTTCAAAAAGCAGGAACAAACTAATTTATGACATGGGGACTTGTAGCTAATTAAGCATCCGGTCAGGAGTTTGTTTGTATTCCAATAAAATTTAAGCCAGGAAACATTAACCCAATAATAATGATTAGAGCATGAATGCAGTATTCATGGGTATTCATTAGACAGCCGCCCAAAAAACCTGTAAACAATATTATTTCATAGTTTTACAATGCTGTCAGTTTAGGATTACAAGCAGAGGTGCCATATCAAATTGCATGGGGGCGGAGGGGGGCAGCCAAAGAGACTGAATGGAAAGGAACACATTTTTGCTAAAGTTTATTGGTCTATATTCTGTTCATGATGCTGGCTTACATCCAGCATCATGCTAATGGATGCCTGCTAGTGTGACAGCACATTCTGCCTCCTCTCCTCTCCCTTGCAGACTCTTGTGAGACTTAAAAAGAGCTTGAGATCCCCATCAGGCCTAGTTTTGGGAATTCGAAGGGGCTGAAGGGAAAATGCAGGGTCAGACCTCTCAGTTCCATCAGTGGAAACATCCTTTTGGATCCTATGCCCTGGCCATGTTGTCCATTCAACCACACATTTGTCTATTTATCCACCCATACATACATGTTGTCTTCACTTGACCATTCATCCTTGTTTTCTAACCCTAGGGCTAAGTATATTTAGTACGCATGGTGTACTACATGGACCCATGCAACTCTTTGAAGTGTTCATTTGAAGTGAGGACTGAATTGTCCAGGGATATATGTACTCTTAAGGAATGACCATGCCTGGTTTTTTTTTTTTTTTGTCCATGTAAGTGGTGTAAACATATGTCTAACAGCTGTCCCACTGGCTGTTTGGTTTCACAAGAACTCCTTTAAAATGTAATTTATAGTTCTTCGTATTGTCATGAGTTTGGCCTGAATCACAAGATTAACTTTACTTTGAGATTAGCAGATTGTCTTGGTAGTTCTGAGAGCTTTTGAGAAATGGCAAAAGCCACTTGTATGTTAATCCTGTTATTGTTAATTGTTTACTGTTGGCATTTGGCTTGATTATCTGTTTATAATGAAAGAAAGACTGATTTTAAGCAGGATCTAATGCCTTGTCTGCTATGTAACAGAAGAGTTGGGGGCAGGGTGGCCTCTCTTTCCTGCTACAAGCCCCCAAAGCACCTCAAAATACTCTTCTAGTAGGCCGAAAAACCTTTGGAAGCCATTTTGGGGGCAGCTCCATGGACTGCAGGGTGGAAGGAAAGGGATGGGGGAAGGTTCAGTCGTAGCCTGCAGTCCAAGTGCCATTTCAGATTTAAAGTCTGGGGACTTGTTCTGTCAGCCACTCTCATTTATACACACTGCCCTTTAAGCAGTAACATGTCTTAATAAAGGAAGATGCGACTATGTCTGAGTCAGTTTGAGGAAGTACGGTTGTAATGGCTGTTGATGTTGGAAATAGGATGAGATGAGTGACCCCACCAAAGATCAGCAAAAGATTATATTTCCTGAGTATGTGCTGTCAGACTTTGCTTAACACAAGAGATAAACAATAATGATGTAGGTTCCTCTCAGACATATGAGAGATAAAACCCAGGCAGGGAGATACATCACTCTACAACATAATGGAAGAGAAAGAAAGGATTCTGACAGCATCACCAATTTACACATATTATGACTGATGGGATTGCTTGTCTCAGCTTGATTCAGAATAACATTGGCATTCATGCATTGTCTCAGTGACTGTTTTGTGATACCAGGTCTCCTTTCTCCCAGCTTTCAATGTTGGTACATTGACAATGGGGGTCCCTACCACTGTTTGCTTAGACTGAATTCAGCATGGTGGCCAAATATTTGAATGTGATAAGGTTATTTGTTTATGCAGGCTTCTTAAAAATATAAAAGCCAAATCTGAAGACTCACATGGTGTCTTAGCAATCAATTTGAGTTAAAAGAAACAATACAGCTAATAAGGCAGGCACATAATAGGATCAACTTTCAGTCTTCTGCTGAGGAAGTAAAAAAAAAGGCTCATGTGGCTGTATTGAAGAGCAAGCCCCATATCTATGACAGGTAATGTATACCTATTATGTTTGCATGTTTTCAGACTTCCTGTTTCTTGGGTTTCACCACATTATTCTTTTCTTGCATCACCTGTAGCCACTTGTCTCCTTTTTCTCTCTCCATAAGACAAATGTTCTCTTTTTTGCAAAAGTAATTTGTAAGTAAACTACTTGAACATGTTTTACAAAGAAAGCTAAGCTTATTTCTTTTCTTTGCTAGACCCTGGCCCTTTCTGCACCTTACCTTGTTCCAGCTCTGGAGTGCGGGGATTGTGCAAGCAGCCTCTGCTGAGAGGCTCTCACTTCCCTGCTGCTTCAGCTCTGCATGGGCTGCCTGCTCGCGCAAGAGCCCTGCCTCTTCCTTCCACAGTGCAGCCTGAGACCTTCCCAGGCTGCACTGGGGCAGGAAGCACGACTGGCCCGGCTCCAGAGGCTCTGCACGGCAGGTAAGTACACGCGGGGCCCAGGAGCAATGCACAATTGTGCACCATTTTCAGCTTCTAGCCGAAAATGAAAAAGTGCACGATCGGCCCCTGCCGGCCCCTGGAGTGTCGTGCAATTGTGAGTGTGTCGTGCAGATTGCTCCTTGCAATTGCGCAACACTCCAGGCCCTCTTTCGCATGGCAAATGCCACACAAAAAGGACCATGTGTGTATGTGTGCATGTGTTGCTGTGGTCATGGGATTGGTTACTTAGCTTCTGCCTTGCCAATTTCTTTACCCTGCTAGAAAAATCTGTTACTAACTTTTACATCCTCTAACAGGTAACAGTGCAGAAATGGATGCATAAAGCTTCTGCTCTTCTAATATGAGAGGGTTGTTGGCTTCTTCATCATTCTTACAGCCTAAGCATACAGCAAAGAGCTAACATTAAGAAAACTTTGGCTCATACAGTCACAAACCAGCTAGCTTTGGGCATCTGTTTACCCAACTGTTGTAAAGAATCTCATTTTTCATTCCAGACTGGAGGAGAACTTCTGGCAGAAGCAGCACTCCATATGTAAGCATTAGAAGTAGGGCAAATTTGTACTGTAAAGCAGGTAATTATAGTAGTTGACTCCACTACATCTCACTGCTTATCATTAAGAATATGACTACTTATCATACACATAATTCTGAAACATTAATTAATTAATTATTTTGTCTTTCTCTGAGTATGAAATCCAAGAGAGTTTACAACATGTTATGAACTGAGACAGAACTCAGCTAAAAAACAAGTTACAATTTTTCAAAAAATTAATCCCCAATTAAACAACCTATGCTAATAAGGTTATTTAATAGGGTTAAGCAGCATAGTATCTAATTTTCCTTTCCTTTCATGCCAACAGGCAGTGTGTTCTTCAAGTTGCTTCTGGGTAGAAAAAGGATAATTTCCAGACAACATGCTAAGGACAAATGGCCATATTATTGTGACACATTAATGGTCCACCAGTGGCTCCTTTCTGTTTGGCTGCATCGCTGCATGCTTATTTTATACATTTCAGCCTTCTTTTCCTTCTGCTCACTGTCATTTCTTTTCCTTTTTCTATCCATAATAAACATTAAATAGAAAGTTTAAAAAGAAAAATAAGGTAATGGCACAAAGTTATCCTTCTTACCCACCAATATACGTACTGATCTTGCATGGATAGTTACCTAGAAAATGATTTTTATTACACAAGTCATGGGAGAAATAGGCATATAATTGCAAATAAAATGTTATAAGGGTGAATTGCAGTGACAAGCCTGCCACTCAAGGCAGCCAAGTCTACAAATGTCTTCTCTACCAATATTGTTGTCAGAGCCACAGTTCATTGATCAACAACTGGCAAATTGTTGGCAGATGAGCAAATTAACAGAAGGGTCAGTTCTTCTTGTTTAACAATTTTCTTTTCCATCTTATTGGAATTTTGGATTGTGCATTTACTACTTTGGGATGACATTGGTGAGATTTCTCTTGGGATTTATTAACAAGTACCCCAGTACCCAGTGTTGAAACTGCAAGGAGTAAATTACTCAGTCAAATAAAATATTCGGAAGGATAACTATATTAGTCTGTTGTTGAAAAAGCAATAACAGCTGAAGAACAGTTACTGCAGTCAGACGCTATCTTTGTTATGTCAGGTTTTATTTTTTTTTCCAATATGTGGTATTTTAGTGTAGATGCACAGAGCTAACTTAAAAATTATGATTATTTTCCTTGGAGACTCAAGCATATTAGTTTTTTAATAATAACGACAGTGCCGATAACATTATTGTGGCCCTTTCAAAGCACTCATTGAGATATCGAGATATAAGCTTTTGTTTTGGCAGGAGAGCCTTTCATTAGATGTAAGCAGTGGATGTGTGTCAGGAACTGAATCCACACACAAATAGTACAATGCATAAAGCACTATTTATTTGGAGTAAAGTACATGTAATGACTTTAGTGGGGAGACTGAAGGTAAAGTGAAAGTACATGAGTTTAAGATTCCCCATGTTCTCTCCTCTCTGCTGAGAGACCTTGAAAGCCAAGCTGTGGTTATCAGTACATTCCTAGCAGTGTTACGCATTGGTTATATAACGGTCTCTGGCTTCTACTGCTTGTTACCACCATTGCTAGACCGAGCTTGTGGGATATTAAAGATATCTTTTGATATCAATAATTCTGCCTTCTCTACCCATTCCTCTCCACGTGCTTGCGAGGCCCCCGGACAAGCACGCACACAGGCGCGGCCGACAATAGCCCAACCATTCATATCCCAATCTAGGCAGGCCAGTCATTGCGTAATGCAGCTTCAGGAGACCTCAAGGCAAGTACCACATTATGTATGCACGCTACTTACAAAAGATCCCCTGTCCCACGCAGGCAGCTTGATGAGCGGACTACACAATGCTCCCGCACTCCGCGTTTGCATACTGGCTACTCTATTGACAATCTGGCTATAACTCTATCATCCAAAGTACTGACCTTTCAGAGGCTTTGTCTCCAGCCCCAAACTCATTGTTTTCCCCAAGTACAAACTAGCCTGCGGCCACAATTTTCCCTATAAGAACCCCTGACTTTGAGCGCTTCCTCGGATCGCTCTTGGCTTCCATCCCACCTTGCTGTCGCTTCATCCAGCAAGCCTTCCCCTCAGCTCCACGTGCTGAGATCCACGCTTCCCAGCTTCTCCGCTTCTAACTGGGCTTCAGGACAGGTATAGTATTTCCCATACCAAACCTCCGCAAAAATCCCTCTATCTGCTCCTACCTTTATTTCTATAGTTTGTTGTGCGAGTGTGTTGCATACATTGGTTTGATTGTGCTTAAATAAAACAAATGTTAATTTCAACATCTGTCTCATCCTTGACTCGGCCTGACCCCGTAGATATAGGGTTCAAGATCTCACTACGTTACCCTGCCTCTCGCATTGCCAACTTGTGCTCTGTGCTAATTCCCTCCCCATTGTTGTGAGCACATTTAGGTGTCTCTCCCGGGACACCCAGAAATCAGGGTAACATGCTTCTACTGCTACAAGCCTCTTAATATATTTCCGTTGACTACATATTCCATTACTCTACATGGAGGACATCCCGACAGATGTATATTCCTTGACTACATAGAGCAGAAGACACAAGTGAGACCAGAAGTTCAAGAGGCATCAAATCTTCTTGTGTGTTACGTTATCAGGTAGAGGATACATACAGAGTCCAATCAAATGAGGGTAAGACTGAATCAACAGGGGTGTGACCCATTCCAGTGCCTATTCCTCACTAGCAGCTATTGCTGACGAATAGTTATAGCAAGTTCAATATGCTCAAGCATGGCAAAAACTGTAGGCATATGTACTCAAAAGTAAATCCAGGTGCAATGCCTTTTAGATATTGAAAAAAAGTTGTGTATGTCTACTCAGAAGTAAGCTCTAATGAAACAGTTTTGCAAGCAACAAAACAGTGCTCTTTTCCATGCAACAGTTCTGTGGGCTTCAAAGCACAGCTTTTTTCTATGTTATAGCTTCCTGGGTTTCAAAACATAGCTCATTTGAACGTAACTGCTTTCTAAGCTATGAATCACAGCTCTTGGATCAAATTGTTGTGATTAGCAGATATTATACCTGTTGGGAAGAGCAACACCACCCTGAATCCCACGATGGCAGAAAGGAGAAATATAAATTTAAAATAAAATAATAAAAGAAAATAAACTGCAAGGACTGCTTTCACAATTTAGTGCCACTCTATGGCTTTTTAGGCTGTAAAGTTCAGCTCAGTTCGAAAGATGGTACTGGCTATGGGTGGACAAATATCTCCCTGTTTACGTTAGAAATAACTAGGATTTTTGTCACAAAAAGTTGAGGGGTCTTATGAATTCTTTTCTTTAAGAGTATGCTTTGAAAAACCTGATTGCTGTATGCAAATTAAGGCATGGAGGAGGTGGGATATATGAAGTCCTAATCTTTGCTTACGGAGGAGCCTGGACATCTTGGCGCCTGCACCTGACAAACTGACGTTAAAGGTTAATACCCATTCAATAAGTCCTCTGTTAGGAGTGGGCTTTGCTACCAACAACCAGTTTCTTCTGCTATTAGGACATTAACTGGGACTCCCTAGTCTTTCAGTGTCTACTGCTTCTATAAGATGAAGTTTTGTTTCAAAATCTTGGCTTTGTGCTGGAGAGAAAGGCTGTGCAGTGAGCTGGTGTACTGCTTGGAGTGTGAACAGCACTGAAGCAGAAGGCCAACATTATGGTGGACTTTGTATGCCTTGACTACGTTATGAAAATTTTAGGTTGATAACATGCTAAGTAGAGGACCTCTTGCTTTAAATGTACACCCCATCCTTACTAGTGTGGGGTCGCTTTTGGAGATGTCACTCCAAATGATAGACCAGGTAGATATAGCTGACACGAGTGCCTGCTATCAGGTTTGGCTGTTACTCCAACTGTGCCCATTCCTAGAGCTTGAAGATACTACTGCATATGCTGGTTACCTCAAGGCTAGACTTCTGCAATGCATTGTACATTGGTCTACCTTGTACCAAGTTCAAAAACTTCAATCAGCTCAAAATGTGGTAGCTAGATTGTTTACTAGAATATGTAGGAGGGATCATATGACACCGATATCAAAATAATTGCACTGGCTACCAAGTGTTTGTTATTGCCTTTAAAGCCTACATAGTTTGGATCCAAGTTACCAATAGGATTGCCTTCCCCCATATAATCTACCTCATGCACTCCAGTCCTCTGGAGAACAGTTACTGCAGTCAGCAAAAATTAGTCTGACAACTGTTACCCAGAGGACATTTTCTTCAGCCACCCCCCAGAACAATCTGCCAAGGGAGATTTGTCAGCTGGATATGCTGCTGGGAAAGGCTTTTTCTTGGTCCTGCCACCATCCCTCACTTGCCTGGTGAGGACATAGGAGACAGCCTTCTCAGTGGCTGCTCCCACCCTGTGGAACACTTTTCCATGGAAGGCTAGGCTGGCCCCCTCCCTGCTCTCCTTTCTTGGCAGACAAAAACATTTCTTTTTAAGCAGGCTTTTATATGAGCTGCAGAACTTTATTTATTTACTAATTTGTTTTAAAAATTGAAAATTCTTAGGTTTTATAATTTTATATAATAATTTTATATGTTTTTTAGTGTTTTTAATTGTTTTAAATGTTGTTAATGTCTCTAATGTATCATTGGAAGCTGCCTTCAGTCTCACTTTGGGAGAAAGGTGGCATACAAATATAATAAATACATACATACATACATACATACTATGTTTAAGGCAGGAGGAAAAAACAGTCCCTTCTGGCAGGCCTATGCAGATGATTTTTAAATTATGAATTTTGAAGTATGCATTGACTATTTATACATGTAATGGTTTTATGTGCTCTTTTAACTAGTGTTATATGTCTAATTTGTTGTTATTCCTTGCCTTGATCCATAGGAAGAAGTGCTTGAGAAATCAATGCCTGGAATCCTGTTGGGGACTTGCGAACATGTAACCTAGGCCCTTTCTGCACCAGGCAATTAGAACAGGGCAGTGCGTCCTTGCACGGAGATCGTCTGCACTTTGGGGTGAACTAGGAGCAAACTACTTACCGGAGATCCACACCTCAGTCTGCTCCAAGATGACCCCAAGTGGTCTTCCAGCGTGTTTTTGAAAGACCAGAAAAAACAGGTCTTTATTTTCCTGGAACGCGCCATTGCATTCCTGCTCTCTTGTGCAAATTCACAGGCTCGCACCAATGCGAGCCTGCCATCTGTGGAGGGTGGGCTTTACGCGTGGCGAGCTTCAGCAGTTGGTCAGGACCCACGACCAACCGGAAGCCACTATTTTGGAAGCCGGAAGCCGCCATTTTGGAAGCTGGAAGCCACCATTTTGGAAGCCGGAGCAGTGCGGATCTACAGACTGCTCCGATTTGCCCTGGACCAAGGAGGAGCCCTGAGGAAGGGCTTCAGGGACAGTCCGTGTTGCTTCGGACCCCAGAAGAAGCGGTGAGTAATGGCACAGAGCGATTCCCTCGCCTCATGCAGAAAGGGCTCTGGAGTTATGCACTTGTGACTGTTTCATATTTGTGATCCCTGCCATGGTCCTAGTTTAGGGTATACATAGGGATGATGAAAGTCCTCCAGTCCTTACAATGTATTGATGCAGGTCTGTTCCCCTGTTGATTGAGAAACAGCTGGCTAATGCTTCCCCACACTCTTGCACAAGGAATCTTTGGCACAAGGAGGAATTGCAACAGAGATCCTGATTCTGCTTGTCATGCCAGAGATTGCTCAGTGGAGGGGGTGGGAACATCAGTTAGCTGCTTCTCAGCTGACAGGGGAACAGACCCTTGTCTTTGCTGCCTGGAAAATGAGGTTTGAGAGAGCTAGAATAGGATTCACTGCATAGCACCATAACTATGGTACTTAGGCATTCATAACTCTCCAACAGAATTCTGGTGGTGGCAGGTGCTGCTGATCCTCCTCCTCCTCCTTTGTCTTGGTGTTGTTACAACAACAACAACAACAACAACAACAACTACTACTACTACTAGTGTTGCTTCCTTGCAGTATTGGGGCAACAGCTCTAAGGATAGGCATGGTTAGATTTTTAGCTCTTTTCTGTGCTCTAGAGGTTAACTGTTTCATTTATGGATGCAATACTGACCTTCTAAGATATTTTTTCCCCCTGCAAACAACATAGTTCTGTCTTCACTGGACAAAGTCACAATGAATTTATCCCAGAGAACTTAGAGGCACAGGATTTATTCTTGTGGCATGTGTTCCGAAAGGATTATCAGTGAGCTACAACTAAAATTCAGGACCATGAATCACAAGGCACCAAATATAGCCAACAGTATACAAGGTGTGTATGGGGAATTGTGTTGAGGCAAGTGAACCAATGCTGCAATTTCAAAGCTGATGGCAAACCATTAGCTGCAGAAGGGTCATTATAAAACCTGAAAAGCCTCTGTAGAATTACTAGTTTTAAAGAATGCTTGAAAAAGATCATGGGCATTGCCATCTTGAACAGAGAACAAGGCCAAGGACAGCAATTTCTGCAATTAACTGAAAGAAAGAAGTATAACAAAAAGTGCCCACAGCCTGAGACTATCTCTTTTAATGTAGAATAATCCATCAATTCACATCACAGCTACAGTGGAAAACTGACAGAGACCTTTTTAAACAGTAACAACACGGCATTTCAGAAAATTATTAGAAGGTACAGAGTCAGCCACACAAGCTGTTCTTTAGATGAAGTATCAAAGCAACAACAAAGAGCCAGAGGACATTCAAAGGCCTGAACCTAGTTGTCAGTCCGAAGTAGCACTGAATCAATGGTGGTTGCTGTTGTTGTAGTTGTGGGCCTTCAAGTCATTTCTGACTTATAGAGACCCTAAGGTAAACCTGACATAGGATTTTCTGGGGCTGAGAGAAGCTGATGTGCCCAAGATCACACAAGCCATTCCTGCACTAAACTGTTATAATGCTATTATTCCACCTTCAACATCCTATGTATTCCTGGGGTTTGCCCCTCCAAAACTGCAAATCCCAGGATTCCATACGATGTTGAAAGTGGAATAATAGCACTATAACAGTCTAATGCAGAAATGGCCGCAGTGGGTTGTCATGGCCAAAAAGGCAATCAAACCCTATTCTCCAGAGTTGTAGTTGAATGCTCAAACCACTACCATCACATTGGCTTTCAAATCAATGCCAGCCCTATTGAATCAATCACTGAGTGGTAAGTAAACACTTATGTAAAATCCCACTGATTAAGTTAACTTAAATGAGTCTTTAAATATGAGTTGTATATTTGTATTTATCACAATACCATTCCCTACTGCAATGTATTCTATAGCAGGGAAACAACAGCTATGATGTAGAACTGAAGGAATTCATTTTTAAAAGGAGAAGTAAAACATGGAGGGTGGTGTTAATGGGGAAAGTGGTATGTCACACTGGACTGTTACTTGCTTTGAAGTTGTGCATGTGTTCTAACACAATAGAAAACAGACTTTTCATGGACTTAGTTCTGTTTTGTCTTTTGCACAAAAAATGACAAGAGTCTTGGGGTAGCTTAAAAATTAGCAAATTTTATTTGACATTATCTTTCATTGATATCACTGGCTCTAGCTGTCCTACTGCTTGATGTGGGAATAAAGGTACCATGACCAGCAGATTCATCAGCCAGACAACAGTAAGTGGAAGAGATGCCACAAGCCATAAAAATGCCACAGAAACTACCCTTTCAATCTATTCCAGGCAAAACATCCAGAAAATGGCCAGGGGCACCAACTTTATGGAAGCCAAGGACACCAACTTCAGCAGAAGCATAAGATTAGATGGGAGTGATGCCACAAGCCACAGAAATTGCTTAGGAACCACTTTCTACTACTGATTCCAGACAAAACATATGTGTTCTGAGAACAGTCCACAACACCAACATTTTAGATGGTAATGCTTACCAAATATACCAGTTACAGAAGAATAAATGGGAACGATGCAACAAGCTAGAACCCCCCCCCCCCATAGAAATCAGGGTCAAACTTCTGTATTCTAGAACATGGAGTCAAATGCCAACTTTATAGGAAATTATGTCTGGTGGACACAAGGATGTGGTTCCTGTGGATTTTTTTTTGTGGCTTTTTGTATCATACTCATCTAAAGGGGTGTGTGTGTGTGTGTATGTCCATGTGGTGAATTGGAAGATGTGACTTCTTACATCTCTTTCATTTTTTACAGAATACATACACTGTAAGTAAATTAAACTGGCAAGACAATAAAATGCAAAGTTGCAAAAATTACAAATACATGATTGGGAACAGAAAATGGAGAAGCTTAATTTTCTCTGCAAAAACAAGACCAGAAGCAAATTGTGACACAGCTTTCGATATTGCATTTTGGCAAACTGACTGTCTGATTTAGTATTCTTCTTTAGCACTGTAAAGCCTAATTGATCAAGAACCAGAACAACTCTGGACTGAAGCCAGGGACGTTGTCAGGGAAGAATGGAAAAAGACACTACTTGCAGTCTGAAAGAAAGAGAAGCCTCAGTGGATAACAGATAAAACTTTTCAAACAGTAAAGGACAGACCACAAGCTAAAGGAAAAGGTGATAGAAATGGGATCGGAATCCTGAGTTCAACTGTTTAGCAACTTCTCCACAAGGACAAAAAAAGAAAATTAGTATAATAATGAATGCAGAGAAATAGAAGATGATAACAAAAAAGGTAGAACAAGAAGCCTCATTTACAAGATCTGAGAAATCAAAGGGAAATTTAAACCAAGAATGCAGATGATATATAACTGGCAGGAGAGTCATATAGGAATAAGAAATAAGCAATAAGAAATAAAAAGATTATGAAAACAAACAGAGAAACTATATACAAGAGATGAAAGGTTGAAAATTCATTCAAAGAAGAATCATTTGAAGATGAACCCACAATTTTGGAAAGTGAAGTGGTAGCTGCATTCAAAGCACTTCAGAGATATAAATCACCAGGAACAGATGGAATACTGATAGATCTGCTTCAAGCTAAAAAGACAGAATCTACTCTAGTTCTAACTAAAATCTTTAACAAATATGGAAAACAAAACAGTGGCCTACAGATTGGGAACTTTCAATATACTGTGCGTTCTAATGCCTGGGAAACAGGATACCAGGGATTGCAATTACCATTGGATCACTGAATGTAACTTTTGCAATTGCTACTCTTGTATTAGTTCTCTTATCTTGATCTGACTGCTGAAACTGCCAAAGTCAGTTAGCCACTCATCTACACTCTCTTAGGCCCATCCACACCATGCTGCAAGGATTGTCGGTTGTTAACAAGTAATTGTCACCACCTACTAATGCTAAGGGATTGAATTGGCTTCAGTTCCCCACTGTGTATCCATGCAGTTGTATCTTAAGAATGAATCTTAAGAGAGGTGATGAAGGAAAGGACCTATCTTGACTATTTAATATTAAGCCAAGGTATTCACTGTAATATTGATTGGCATCTCTAACCGTTATGTTTAGATTATGCAGGCATTCTTTGCAGTTGCAGATCCATTTACAAAGAGATATGATATAATAGAAGCCAGGCTAAGGGCTACTCTTCTAAATCATTTGAAACATTCCTTACAGTCCGAGAAAGAAACATAAAGCAAGCAGAGACAAGAAATGATATGCTATATCTTGCCAATGACAAAAACAAATGATCCTTCACAATGGATGATATACTTTAAATTCATTGTAAGGGCCAGATGTAAGACGTGTTATCTCTTTTCGGAAACAGTTTTATAATAACTTCATCTATTGTGATTGAGTTAACATACATGCTAACAGGATTTTTTTAATTAAATTTTTTGGTTTATAATCATGAAACATCCTTCATTTCTGGCATTTTCATTATTTGATAACAGTTGGACAATTTTATGGCCTCGCTTTAAAAAGCTTTATCCACTGATGAGAATTTGCATTCTCCAACTGTGGACTGCAGAAACCTGTATAAATTACATATCTGTCTCCAGCATCTGATAGGAATTCTTTATTGAAATTTTGGACTCAATCCAAGAAAACAAGCTAAGAATGTGTGTTTATTGAAAATCTGGTACAATCTAATGTAAGGAATCGTGAGGAGAAATCTCCAAAAAGAATCTCAATGGATAAGAAGTAATCCCACAAGATATATGGAGCTGTTATATGGTGGATGCATGAAATGCTGTTCGTGTTGTTCCTGTTTCCTTTCTAAAGAAAAGAAATCTGTGTTCTCCTCCAGTAACTGGAAGGAATTATTAAAGCCTCACATATGATAGTGAGTGTGTAGACCTGTAAATGGAAAGATTCATTTCACAAGTTCTGTCCTCATGATCTGCTTTGTCACACAGTCTCCTCCATTTATCTTCCATGCAATAGTAGCTACACTAGCTATTCAAATGATAATGAATTCTAATAATTAATTTATTATTTTTTTGTTCAAAATAATTTCCTCACATGCAAAACAAACAAACAAAAAATAATAATAAAAAAACACTATGAAATGTGCACAGTACTATGTGAATTTTGCGCAAAGGCTGAGATCCTGAATAGCATGCATGGAACATAAACACTCCATATGCACAACTCCATGACTCCCCCGGCAGTTGCCAAACCCCATAATGTTGCTGTGGCCATTAAATGGCCATGGAGGGGAAAGGAAGGGAGGTGACTGGTCACCAGGAACTGTCTCTCATCCATGCTGTGGTTCATTAAAGGGAGAGGGAGAGAGGGAGAGGGAGAAGGAGGGGGAGGGGGAGGGGGAAAGAGAGAGAGAGAGAGAGAGAGAGAGAGAGAGGAGAATGCTAATGACCTCATTTCTCTGCCCTCCATCTTGAGACTGCAGTGGGGACAAGAGGCATTTTGCCCCATTGCCTGCTCACCTCCTTCTCTCCCCTTCCCCCTTAGCAATGGCCCCGTGAGGCTTACCAGATGTGGGGTGGTGCTGGTAGTTAGGAATAGCACCATCTGCCCTATTCAAAACAGTAATATGCACATGTTATGCATATGTAAGTTTCTGGACATAATGTATTTTTTCCTTTCTGCACCCCCCCTTTTTTTGGTGAAACTACTCCAGTCCTAAAGTGCGAAAAATTCCACCCTCCAATGCACAAAAATCTCATAATATTGGCAGCATGGAGAAAACTTCCTCATGTGAGATCATGAAACAAATGTAGACTTACATCCCTGTTGGGTGCTGTATGTTATGATGCATTTTATACTTTTAGTAATGAAGCAAATGTGGTATTACTGTATCAACCAATGACTACAGGCTACACTTCCACGTATTTTCTAGGTACTTGCTATACATGTTCACTGTCCAATGAAACTTACCTATAAGTTAGTGAGTTAGTGATAACAGGAGGCTTAGGGAGCGACTTGTGCCTCCTCTTTATTGATTGTCATGTTGTTGATGTTGCAGAAAAGTAAAAGGAATGGGGAAATTTTTCTTTTAATCATAGCAAGTATCATTTTTGCATGGAAATAAAATATAAAAATAAAATAAACCCTCAGGCAATAATTGTCTCCTAATTGGCTCCAAATTTTGGAAATTATTATGTCTGGTATTCAGTACTGCAGTCATGAATTCATAACTCAAAGGTACAGATCCAATAAATTCCTATAAACAGTGCCCCCCAGCCCCCAAGACTGGAATGAGTGGACATACAGGTGTCAAAAACTGGCAAAAGTTTGTTATGGGTAATCTGTCTTAAGTAATGTCTTTTCTGTTGCCTTCACAACTCCTGCTGTTTCTCTGTCTGTAACGGACTTTTTTTCAAAATGACTGAAGCAGTAGCACTGAGATGCCATAAAAATATCCTACCCAATAATATAGCCTGCAGTAGTATTAAGACTGAATGAAGACGTGCTAAAACTGAGGTGGGAAAGCAGATTTGACTCATTTGTTCGCTGTTGCACAATTGTGTGGTAAGGCAATTATTCCAAATGGGAACATAAAATAGTCAGAGTTAGTTTATTCCTATGCCACATTTCACATAATATACTGTGCTCAAAGCAGTTCACTAAACAAATACAATAACCATAATTATAACACATAAGCAATATAACATTAACTGAATTACAATTTATTGAAAATATACTAGAAGTTTAAATGAGCATGAAACATAATAAGCCAGTTTAAAAAAATACCAAGTACCAGAAATATCAACATTATATACTGATTAGTGGGAACCTACAACTCCTTTGACCCTGGCTTCACTGGTTACTTGTTGCTTTCCCAGCAAAATTCAAAGCAGTAGCTGTCCTTTGAAGTGGTAGGGAATACTTTAAGTAGCATCTAAATTTCTGAGTTTCAGGAAAGAATGCTATAAAGTATATGTGTAACTAACCAGAAATGTTACATGAGTCTTCCTATTGGTCTACATGATGTGATGACAAAGAATCCATTTTCAAAGAAGGATGGACAGTCATGGTTCTATATAGGATCATGTACCAACAAGGGTCAATAGAAGTTGAAGCCGCAGGATCCTTTGTGTGCTCCTCTCTTTGTATTGTCTGCTCTGCAGCTTCCCCACTCATAGTCTAATTGATGTGACCTGATTTCCTCTCACACATGTCTTCTTTCTCACTTCTTACTGTAGCCAGAAGTAAGAAGTTCCATTTCCTGCTCTCTCCACACATGTAGTTTTGTACTAAAGCTTTCTCTTCACTGAAGAAGGCACTTTGTTGATGATTTAAACAGAAGCTTCCTTGCAGGGAAAGTGCCAAGATACTAAAATAAAATAAAAATCCCAAACTCAATATTGTAGCCATCAGTAGCATTGACAAAGAAGAAAGAGTGATGTGGGACCGTGGCACCAGAACAATAGCTGCCTTTTTTAAAGCAAAACTTAGGCCATTTCCATACTAGACTGCTATAGTGGTATTATTCCACTTTCAACATCCTATGGAATCCTGGGGTTCACAGTTTAGGGATGGGCCTTTGAGAATTCCACAGGATGTTGAAAGTGGAATAATAGCACTATAAGTGTATAGTGCAGAAATGGACTAAAACAAAAAACACTTTAGGTTCTAACTGAAGTTTTATGTGATAGATACATATGTGGCTATCTTACCACCTTGGAATGACTAAAGGGCAATGGGAAATCACTATGATTCCTTATTCTTGAGGCAATTTCTGTTTAGTTTTTCCCATGCTAATTATTCCTTAGTGTCATTCTCTTGCTGTGCCATCATTTAGAAAAGTATAATCATTTTCAGCTAAGCCCGTCAATTAACCGACCCTTTGGCAAATGATTAACAGAACTCTAACACTATCCCTGTCCCTGTAAAACTCTAAGATGGACCCTTGTTTAAAGTTTTGATCAAAGTTTTAGAATTTGCACTTCCACTGAAAACATTTCTTAATAAAGTAGTAACTGAAAGCTCCATTCTGTGGGATGGTTTTCAATAAAGCAAACCTATACCACTGGGGAATATTGGCAGCATAGTTTAGCTGATCTTCCCTTGCCCTTGATATGACTGGTGAAGATGTAAGTGTTTTGACAAGACTGAGAATTGTGAGAATTGAGTGAGATAAAGGGGCAGAGCAGATGAAGGGGATTTCTGGAAAAAAAATAATAATATGGAAGGGGTTCTGTTATGAGAAGGGAAGCAAGGAGATTTTAAGGTAGCCTATCAGATTGCAGGAAATAACCTGAAATGGGATTGGAAGTCTGCTAAGCTTTTCAGGAATGAGCAAGAGGGCTAGAGATAGAGAAAGAAAAGGGCAGGATCTCTTGAGCCCAGAACACAGAATAAATGCAGAAGCTCACATTTCAGGATTTCTCAGTGTATATGAGAAGTAACGTTAAAGGTGCCAGTCAGAGAGAAAAGGGGGTGGCTTCATTTTTGGTATGAGGGTGGTGGAGGAAGGATGCCTTGCCTTAATATTTATCTATTTTTTCAATTTAAATTTTTTTTTCAATTTTTTCACAAGTGATCCATGTGGGAGGAAGTCAGAATCTCCCTGTATTTATATCAAGCAAACATAAAACTGCAACTGGGGGCTTTTTACCTTGAGGGGAAAAATTAGTGTTTTTTCTCATGCTCATGGCTCGCCTCAAAATATTTTGTTGCCTGAGGTGAAAACTAACATGGTGACAGAATTCCTCATACAGAAACAAACCAGATTAGCTGTCTTCAACACACTGGCTGAGGAGAGGTCATCATGCTCTACTCTACCTGAAAGCAGCAGGTTATTTTATTTTTATTTATTAATATTCCAACACAGGATACAAGATGACTCACAGTTTCCTTCTAAAGCACTGAGTAGTCTATGTGGAACACATCCCTCTGTCCTTTAGTACTTTAACATTTCTTCCCAAGCATTTGAACATCTGCTGCCTGATGTGGCTTTCTAACTCTGCCTAATAGTACAGCCAACCAGTCTTTCATCTGATTCTACACAATTAAAAAAAAAAAAGAAAAATAAAGAAAAGGTTTAACAAGGTAAAACTGGCTTACAATTTTTCATTCCATCTGACTGAAAACAGAAAGGGTAAAAATGAACAAAAGACAGAAATTGGAAATGCCTTTTTTTAATATGTCAGCTGATGGGATTCTGGGACTTTTAGTCCAAAAACAAACTTCTGGTGATATAAAGTAATATTTGGTAGGAATATCCTGAAGCTGTTATCATGGGGTAAAAAAAATAGTTTTAAAAATACTCAAGGGGAGGGCAGAGAAGGCCAAGCGATTCATATGGAAATAAGATGTCAACTTTATGATGTTTGATGGCCTCCTTTACTATTCCAGGATATAATGGAATTTCATCATACAGATGGGGTGACTAACCTGCAGTCCAGAATTTTCTTCTGCTGTAATCTCCTATCAGGAATCAAAGACAAACTTGAAAGAACCTGCAAAAAACTGAGTTGAGATTTGCAGGAAGGAATGCTGTTGCATAGATCTTGTGCTGATTCTTCCTTCTGTTTATACATTTGTAGAGCTGAACTGCACTTTGTGAGATTAGTGGAAAGCTACCCAAGTTGATAAGCACTACATCTGGTACCACTCTCTCTATCCTTGGTCCCCCCCTTTTTTTTGTCCCCATAACAGTTTGGTTTAATAGGTTTCAACACTCTCCCCAATTGTAAATTGTTGGTTAAGAGCACAGTGCTTGGAAATAGCTTGTTAAAGTTGTGTGCTAATCTGTTTTTCCTTTCCACTAATAACAGCTGTCACAATCCTAGTGGAACAATGAATCAACATTAGTTTTTGTTGGAGAGGGTCATCCCAAAAGGAGGAGGAAGAGGAGGATCACATGGCTGAGTGTTAGCTTGTACTGCATTTTCTAAAAGTTAAAAAAATCGTTCCACCTCCTGAAAAGAAGAGTACAAAAATTTGGAAACAGGGACTGTGGAATACTAGACTGGAGCATGTGAGAAAGACACTGAAGAAGAAAGGAGATGTCTCAGCTTTATCTTGTAGTTGCCATCTTGCACATGCCCTGAACAAGCTGGTTGACTTTGCCTCCTGCTCTCCCAAAAGTTCACTGCTTAAGTTTGTTAAAGAGATACACAACTTTTGATCCAAAGTCATTTTAACACTGCTGGAATTAAAAGCCTTTGTCCTAATCCTACACATACTTACTTGGGAGCAAGATCTATTGTACTCAGTAAGGTCTACTTCTCAGTAGGTACGCCACTAACAAAATATGTAATGAGATAGCAGTACCAATGACAACTAGACATGTCATTCTCTGTAAATTCCATAGATACATCCTTCTTCCCCATGTTAACAACAACAAATGAATTCTTGCCTTTTCAATAATGAATGAATTAGGAAAGTAATTTTTAGACCTAATACTCCCAGCTCTGCCTCTCCCCCTGCCAACTGGATCTCCATCCCTGCCAACCCTCCTTAAATTAGAATCAGCCCCTAGGCTGAAAGAAGGTTTCCCAACCTGTAACTCTAAAATCATAAACCGTCGTGATCAAAACATAAATTAGAGATACTTTATAACATCAGGAAAGATTCTGCATGAAGAGATTTTTCTCAGAATGTAATGCTTGAGTTTCTTCTGAATATTAGACAGAGAAGAACATATATGATCGATTAACTGATGCTCCAAAAGTCAATCTGTATTTTTTAATTAAAAAAAAATAACAAAACAGAAAAAAAACTTGGGAATTTCTATGTCTGCCTATTCAGAATGACAACCTAAAAGGCAGCACTAGCAGGTGGATAATTACCATGATTCTTAACTTTCTAGACAGCCTTTATTTTAAATCTTTGACTTGTTAATACAGACCTGTCTTGCCAGAAAAAGTGAAGGCTCTTCAAGGCTATTAATATTCTCTGCTGGGGCTCTTCTGATACCCAGTTGTTAGACAGTGGAGTGCACCAGCCTGTTATCGAAGGCATCACTTTATTGTTTAGAACCATTGGAGGCATCTTGCCTAAACTTCCTGCAGGTTCCTGACAGAATAGGTTAGGCCTTGTTTTCGATTTGCTTTTCTGCAGAAATAAATATAGTTGTCTACCTACTAAAATGTGTTAGGGCAGTGACTCAACTTTTTTTTTTAAAAAAATTCCTTTTAATAGACAGAAAATATAGGTTGTTGCAAAGACTAGAATTTTTTACTGATCTCACAAATCTCTCTCCCAACTCACCTTTTAAGCAATGCAGCCTCCCCACAACCATTTCTGTATTATGGAAGTATAGGTGGATCAGCACAGACATGTCCAGCTGTTCTTCTGTAGCTAGATAAACTGCAAGGATTTTGTGTTCAGGGACCTCCCAATGATTTTTGGATGCTCTGCAAGGACATTGTCCACAGGGGTCTCCTATTGACCTTCAGATGCACTGCAAGGACATTGTCTACAGGTACCTCCCAATGACCTTTAGAGCTTCCTACAGATGCCTGTTGCAGTGCATCCAGCTAACAGAAATAGCAGGGTATGTCTCTGTAATTCTCTCCCTCCCATGCCACAGAAATGGCTAGGCTGGGCATGGTGCTGTGCCACTTAAAAGGTGGGTTTTCATGGAAAACACTGGGGGACATAGCATTGGAGATGCAGCTATATATCATAACTACATCCCCTGATGCAGGATACTATCTATACTTAACTGGCAAGGCATTTTTCCTACTAATATCCTCGCATGCAAACAGCCTTAAATGCAGATATGGGCATTGTGTAACATGTCACATGAAAATATTGTCAACTGAATAGATGCCAAGGACTTAATATAGTAAAACAATTAAGCATTTTGTTGAGCAAGTAGTATTCCTATGTTCATTATTACAAAACAGAAATATTGTGGGCATCCAGAATAAAATACCCCAAATCTTCATAGTTAAGTTCTCAGTCTGTAAAGGCACAGGATGTTTTTGTTGTAAGCTAGGCTTCTGGGAAGAGCTTGAATAGTTAATAGTGAAGCTGTGCACTTTGTCTATATTCACACTGTTCTGCAACCTCAACTTGTAAAATCTCAGCACTCTTATAATTGCTAATAATTCAAAGAGGCATGTCCTGGGGCAGACCAGTTAGGGAAAGTGACCAGGGTGACCAAAGTGAGAGTGACCAAGGACCAATTACCTGTCCTCTCCACGATCCTACTTGAATGCCTACATAAGTATTAGAACATTATCATTTTGCAAAAAAAAGTATCCTGTCTTGGGGTCAGGCTGTCTGAAAGATTCCTCCAGCATGAACCTGCCTATAATCTAGGATCAGCAACAGTGGCCCTGTTACATATTCCACCATTCCACGAAGCTAGGTTGTACGTATGACAGAGCTTTCTCTGTGGCACCACCCTGACCTTGGAGCTTTCTTTAATGGGAAATCAGGCTTGATCCAAGCCTTCTGAGTTTCCAGCAGACAGTGAAAACTGTTCTGTTTCACATGGCTTTTGGCTTTTAAAATTAGGAGTACCTGCTTTGGGTGTTTTTACGATTGTTTGCATGGTTTGAAAACTATTTTTAAGGATGAGTTTGGACTGTTTTTGATGGTTTTCAGTTATTTAATGTTGTAAAACTATTTCTATCAATTGTACATTGCTTCAGGAGTCCTGTGGGATGAGAGGCGATAAGTAAATGCCTTACTTAAGTTAGTAAGTAAATAAATAAGTCAGTATGTAAGTAAATATTGATGTTAAAGAGTGAAGGGGAACCCTGAAACCTAATTAAAAGGTGAATTGCTACTCCTAAAGTCTTCCAGATCAGAAAATTCATCCTTTTTTTTTTTTGGAGGGGGGCAAAATTTGGCAGTCTGGAGGACTTGTGGACCACACACAACAACTTAGGGAAGTGGGCTGCCTCTGGCCCTAGGGCCACAGTTTGCTGAACAAGTGTAGGGCTGAATCAATGAAAAAAGAGCACTTTGATCAGCGTAGCCTTGTGGGACGGGTTTTTTAGTGCCTCCCCTCACTGCCATTTCCTGGACTTAAATTGTCCCCCAAAATTGCTTTTGAGTAAGGGAAAGGTTAGACGCAAAACATACATTGTTGTCTATTCAACTTTAGTAATTAACATACATACACATAAAAAGAATAACTGCTTCTAGATGCTTGTAGCTGTTAATTATTCTTAATGGCAATAGACCAAGATACAATAGTACCCCTTTAAGTAAGTTTCTGCTCATGTGTGAATTGTACAAGACATACAGTCAGAAATTAACTCAATATTTTGGTGAATGAAAAATGACCCTCAGTTTGCAGAATTAATGTGCGAAATGAATATTGATTGGGTTAAGAAATAAAAACCCAGTCTTAAATCTTATCTGTTCAGAAACTGCTCAAAAGTATAATCACTCTTCTTAATTTTCCTGTTAGCTCCTGCAGCTGAATTAAACATGAAGAAGAGACAGCTATGCTCATTCTTCCCTCAGCAGAGCAATGCAATCTTTCACACACCGGCTTTATACTTTATGTGAAAGTGAATAGTTTAATAAGACAAGTTTGATCAGGAAATGGATAATACATGCCTCAAGTAAGAAAACTGACATGTGAGGCAAAGACGCTCCAGCAGAGGGAATCCCAAGTATTAAATTAAAGCACTCTCCTGTTAAATTTCTTCAGCTCAAGGTTTGTTTTCCATCCTATCCCAAGACATTCTGAGAACTAGAAAGCATGTTACAGTACAGTTCTATGCACACTTATCTGGGAAGGAGCTCCACTGATCATAGTGCAATATACTTCTGCATAAACATGCAGAGGACTACACTGCATGTGACTCAGAATTGTGGCAAATAGCTGAGACCAGCTTGTGCATGGATGAGGCAAGTGCTACTAGTAGGAAGGGTTTGTGGAACCCTTGTATAGGTTGAGAAGACACATGGATCTGTCTGGGCCATTGAGTTATGCCTGAAAGCTTGCTTGCATTTCCTGTGGGTACTGTCTACTAGGTCTGTAAATTAACAGCAAAATAATGGACCAACATACACACTGAACCTCACTTATTTTTTTATCTCTCTTACTTTTTTTTTTAAAAAAAATTCCAAGTAAGCATGTGAGAGCCAGCACAGTGTACTGCAAAGCTTTCCAAACTTTTCATGTTGGTGACACACTTTTTAGACATGCATCATTTCACAACACAGTAATTCAGTTTTACTAGCAAACCGGAGGTTAAATTAACCCCTTATAAGAGATACAGGCCATTTCCATACCGGGCTTCTGTAACGTCTTTTTAAAAACCTCTTTTTCGAGGTTTTTAAAAAGCATGGAGTGCACAGCCCCGCGCTGCTCCGTCGCCTGGCTCTAAAGCGGATTTGCAGACTCGCGCAAGTGCGTGCCTGCAGATCTGCCGGGTGTGGGCTTCCAGCTGGGGAGCTTCTTCGGTTGGTGAAGAGCCTCCACCAACCGGAAGCCGCCATTTGGGATGCCGGAGGACTGCAGAGCAGCGAGCTCGCGCTGCTCCACGTCGCGACGGACTTACCCAGCTACCGGTAAGCTCCGTTTTTGGGCGTTTTCGCCAGTCCCCCCCCCACATGTGGAAAGGGCCACAGACACATACATAAATTGTAATAACAAAATGTATGGGGACACAATATATCTCATGAAAACCTTTCATTTATTTTTAAAAATATATGATTTATAAATAATAACATGCATTTTCAAGATTGTAGGCGACACACCTACACACTTCAGGCGACACACTAACGTGTCACAGCACACCATTTGGAAAGCCCTGGTATACTGGTTTGAGCCTTGGCTTGTGATTCTGGAGACCAGGCTCCACATTCCCAATCAATGATGGAAACCCACTGGGTGACCTTGGGCACGCCACACTCTCTCAGTCTCAGAGGAAAGCAAAGGCAAACAACCCTGAACAAATCTGGCTGAGAAAACCCTGTGATAGATTTGCATTGGGGTCACTGTAACTCAGAAATGATTTGAAGGCACATAACAAGCATCTGATGGTCCAGATCAGACTGTAGCCACCGTCCAAAAGCTAGAGGAAGTTATCTTTATCTCAGATGACAGTTTTCTCACTACAGGTAATTTAGACAGTTTTTGTAGTTCTCAATTTTTTTAAAAAAAACACTGGCCTGAATTCTGTTGTTAACTCTACTTTAGGTTCTACATTAGATTCAAATCCCACTGAATCAATAGGATATACCTATGTGTTGAAATTGCCACTCAACAATTCATTGAGTGGGTCTAGCCTGTGTGTGTGTTACACCCCAAAGTAATCCTAAGAGAGGACCCCTAGAATTGGCTTGGCTCCCCCAACTTGGATATTGGTTAGCAAAGGTCAGTTTCAGTTAAAAATTGGTTTTGAATTAGAAATTCCTAAAAACAATACTGCCCCTCTCTGCTGTATGGGAACGCAGACGATGACCTATTGTTCTGTGTCATGTATCTCTAGGCAGCCACAATAGTCTTGCTCCTTGATTAATAAAGTGAGTCATTGACACTGTCACAGCCCCAAGCTACGTTGAGACAATCAAAGCCTATCAATTTGGAATTTTAAACCTATCACGCATCTGGACTTCCCAGTAAGAAACAATACCGAGGAGGGGTTGTGATATTTGCTTAACATTATATTCTGCAATTATCGCCCATTAACGCCACTTTGCTAGCCGATACACAGCCTGAGGACAGAAATTAGCTATAAATATTCCCCACTTTTGGAGCCTCTTTGGAGAACCTCCTAGACCGGACAGAAGGGCCTGTTTCGCTGCTACCGAAGCCTCCCATCCAAGCCTCTCAGACGCTGCTGAGAGCCAACCACAACTCGCGTCCGCGATCCTCCATGAGACCCCGTTGCTGCTAGCCATCCAACCGGGGGTTCCAGCCTCCCCTTGGTGCTCTACACCGAGCCTTCACTAATGTTCTCCTTCTCCCAGGAAGCCTAGACTAAGGTCTGTATGCCTTCTCTCCCAACTAGTTGCTTATTTCCAACTTTATTTCTGTAGCCCTTGTAAGATTGTAGGAATATTTGATAATGTGTGTATGTGACCCTCTCTGTTAGTTTTTCAATAAAAACCATTTTAGATTGTTCCTCTGACTCTTGCATGGTTCTGACCCCGTAGACATAGGGTTGAAGATCCCTTGCCCTGACCTCTTGCAAGTTGTGCTGGGTAGCGCTGCTAATTCCCTTAATTTTTGAAGCCTGGTTTGGGTATCCTCAAGATACGCCCAATTTTCAGGGTAACATGTGTGTTTGTGTCTTTTAAAATAACATCATCCCTGATACACTGACTGAAGACATGTGTAAAAGACATAAAATTAAAGTATTTTGAGCTCAAGAGTTTGTTTTGAATACCAGAACTGAGCAGTGGTCACTAGAATCTAAATACCCTAAAGGCATCAGATACTGTCTAATCTTTGAAGCTAAGCAGGATAAACCCTAGTTAGCACTGGGATGGGACACTGCCAATGAATACCAGGTGCTCTAGGCTATATTTCAGAAGAAGCAACTGGCAAAACCACTTCTGAGTATTCCCTGGCTAAGAAAACTCTATGAACTTCATGAGGTTGCCATAAGTTGACAAGTAATTGAAGGCATGCTTGTGCATGCATATGCGTGTGTGCATGCGCACGCGTGCACACACACACACTAGAATCCACTCTTGGTTAGCGGGTATTCTAAGTTTTCTTGTAGCTGGATTAAAACTATATTGTTGCTGCTATTGTAAAATAATTGGTTGATCAGCTCCAAATAAGCTACAGATATATTACTAAACAGAACTATATTAGATGGATCTTCTGGACACCATGGCTTAGAGCAATGTGTTTCTCTGGTTTAATCTCTGGCATTTCCATTTGCAGGTTATATGAAAGCCCATTGCTTGAGAAACTGGGAAACCGCTGGTAGTTCATGTAAACATTACTGGGTGAGAATGGCAAATAGTTTTAACCTGATGTAACCTGATATGCTTCTAAAGGAGAAAGAAAAATTTCCAATGGCTCTACATTTCTGCTGTCCCATCAATTCTTTTGTAAATGGCAGACTTGGAGTCCCCTTAACAGCTGCAGGCTTAGCATGGGGTCTCCACAGATCAACATTGCTCCTCAAGATCAGAAATTTGACTGGATTAACAAGCATTCAACTTATTCAAAACAATCTTGACAATGTAGCCTAGTATCATGAGATCGTTCGCTGTGATGCTACAAGAGGAATAAAACAGAGGAAAAATAGAACTCAGCTACAAGAAGAGTAGGGACTATTAGCTATAAATAAACTTCTCATCTAGTTGATATTTTCCATGAAGAAATAGCATGCTTTCCCACCATTTCCAGAGGTGCAGATAGGCAGATAAAATGATCAAGATAAATCACACAGCCACAAAATACTTTATCTTGTTTTATCTAAATGTGCTGTGCAGAAGAAATATAGATTGCAGATGAGTGGGATGATGAATGGGAGAAACATAACACTGATGAAAGATTTGGCCTTGATATAAAATTAGCCTGGTATCCATCTCAGATGGGAAGATCTTTTGTGGTACTTACCAATATAAGGCCATCCATTGTTGAATTATGTTGATGTGGAAACATATAATGCAGTAGTGTGAGTAAAGCTCAAATTAAGGAGTTTGGAGATGTGGATTTAATGAATTTGAAATTCCAGAAACTTATTCCAAATCCTCTGGAGTCTGCTATGACAAATCATGGCCAGCATTATCTCCTAACCATCACACTCTTTCCACTAATAGCACTTTTTCTCCTTCCCTGTCCCAAACATCCCTGGTAGGGGAAACAACATAAAGAGCTCATAATGGAACTTCCATTATATATTTTGTGTATGTATTTCACAGATTTATATTGATGAAGGGGTTAAATTGTAGAAACTGCTTGCTTGAGTAGAAAAATAGAGAAAAATAAGTCAGGCAGATGCGTCTCTTATCAAGAGCTTAGGCATGCGGCTTGGCAATGCATGGGATATAGGGAGTATGGGAGTCGATGCAACCAAGGGAGACTACTCCCTGGTACAGAGATGCTTCATTTTTGAAACTGTAATACATCATTTCGAAACTTAAACTTTTGTAACCTGTACTTTTTCATATATGGTAATCATTTCCTGTACTTGTTTTTTAGAAAGTATAAATGTGTGCTGAAACCTAAAATGGGGCTCTCAGTCTTTTGGAAATTGATTCCACTGAGATCCCTGCGCAGTATAATAAACTCTTGTTTTCTGATCTGCTGGTCTCAATTCACTGGATCACCACAACATTTTCTGGTGCATTGGCCGGGAATTGTGAAGGGCTTTTGCCCACTTTGGCGTCGCCCCCTTCCTGATACAACCCAGGGCGCCCTCAATTTTCTTTTGTCAGAAGGATTGTTTTGGAGTGGGGCGACGGCTGTGGCGATGGCGCTCCAGCCAAGGAACCCGAGGTTGGAGCAGAAAACAGAACCCTCCCACGACTGTTGGTGAGTGACCTCCCCGCAAACTCGGGGGCAAGAGGGGCCTGATCAACCTCTTTCAGCTTTGCCCTAGTACCCCACTGTTGTTGTGGGTGAAGCCGCAGAGCTTTTGGGTGTGGTATTGAAGGTGGGAGGCTGTGTGTTGGTGTGAATGTGTGAAAGGATGGTTGTGTGATGCCGCAGTTTCCAAGTCATGCCGTTGAGTTTCCGGGTGCTTGGATTGGCATGAATCGAGTGGTGTCTCTCCCCATTTGTGTCAATCCATGGAACCCCTTACCCACGGGTCAAATCCCTTTTTCCTTGTGTGTGTTGTCCGCTTTGGGAGGAAATGGGAGGGGCGCAGAGCCGACAAACCCCTTTAGGCTGTATGTTGAAAAACTTCAAGAAAGGATTTAGTGGGGATTATGGAGATCCCTGAATGATGCCTGAACGGTTGAGGACCTTATGTGAAGTAGAATGGCCATCCTTTAAGGTGGGGTGGCCCCCGGAGGGGAGCCTGGAACCCTCACAAATCAGGGCAGTGTACTCAGTGGTGGTCGGCGAGCCTGGCCACCCTGATCAATATCCATACATAGATTCATGGGACACAGTGGTCACTCAAAACCCCCCTTGGTTGCGGAAATGTCAGGAGCAAATTAGTAGGGCTATGGTAGTAATGCAGGATTGGACCAGACGAAAGTTTGGAAAAGGACAGATATTAGCGGAATCGGTTCCGGAGGAACCTAGCATTCCCCTCCCCCATATGTGCCACTGCAGTCAGCTCCGCAGCCACCAGTCTTACCCCCACCGCAGCCAGCTTTGCTGCCACCAGCCCAACCCTTGCAACTAGATCTCCCAGAGCAGGAGGGAGCCATGGCTGGGGGATTGACGGATTCTAGCCCAGTTGCCCGTGGGGTGGTGGAATCTTCCGGAGCCTATGATCTTAGAACAGGGCCGAAAGAGAAAGCCAAGATTAAGAAGTCCAAGCATCAGAAAGAGATGGATGAATCAGATGATATAGATGAGGAAAGTGGAGATGTGGTCGCACCATTGCGACAAGTTACTCAGCTGGTGGCAGGCCCCAGTGAAGAAGGAGGATACCGGCGAATACAGAGTTACGAGTACACTCCTTTCACCTCTTCAGATTTATTGAACTAGAAGACCAACTATGGATCCTATACTGAGAAGCCCCAAGAGATTGTAGAGCTGTGTACTAGCATTATGGCTACCCATCTCCCGACCTGGCAGGATTGCCAACAATTGTTGTTGACTTTATTCACTACTGAGGAGAGGAGGAGAATATTGGAGGAAGTGGAGAAGGTAGCAGTGGCAAGAGCAGGCCCAGAAGTGCAAGATGTAAATGCCTGGGTGTGGAAGCGAGTCCCCACTGTGGATCCACGGTGGGATCCTAATGATAACCAACAACAGGACAGATTAGCAGAATATCGGGCAATACTGTTGACCGGAATGAGGAGAGGTGTGAAAAAGTCTACCAATATGGCCAAAGTACAGGAAGTGACACAAGGACCTACTGAGGCCCCAGGGGAATATTTAGAAAGGTTGTTAAAAGCCTACCGGCAGTACACCCCCATAGATCCAGACGCTGCTGAGAACCTCCTAACGGTGACTGCGGCGTTTGTGACAGGAAGCTACCCTGATATTTGGAAGAAGTTACAAAAACAAGAAGGGTTTGAAGGAATGAATCTCAGTCAATTGGTGAGCATTGCTCAGAAGGTGTACATAAATAGGGAGCAGGAAGAAAAGAGGGAGCGAGATAGGAGAATGCACAAGAAAGCGGAATTATTGGCCGCTGCACTAACGGCAAAGGAAGGATATCGGAAAGGTGGAAGAGGAAGGGGAAGAAGCAGACTTCCATTTGGACGCAATGAATGTGCCCTTTGCCGAATGCCCTAGACAGAAGGAATTGGCAAATAGAGGAAGAGGAATGGACTGAGGAAGAGGCAGAGGGGGAAATAGAGGAAGAGGAAGAGTGATGAATGGAAGATATGAGCCAGAGGTGGACGAAGGATTCGAGGACTTGATTGGGCTGGCTGGAATGGAACTTTACGATTAGGACAGACCGGGTCCCCTTGCTCTCGGCCCCAGGGAGCCTATGGTCACAGCACAAATTGGGGGCCGAGCCATCCCAATGATGGTGGATACAGGCGCTGCCCGTTCCGTATTAAATTCAGCAGTAGCTCCAAAAACTGAAAATGCCATAAAAATTGTGGGAGCCACCGGAAGAACAGAGCAGCACCCTCTTTTGGAGAAAAGAGTTGTGGACTTAGGGAGACACCAAGTTACTCATCAGTTTTTATATTTACCAAACTGCCCTGTACCTTTATTGGGTCGAGATCTGTTGGCTAAACTGAGATCCCAGATTTCCATTGAAGAAGATGGGGTGATGGAAGTAAATTTTAGAGGACCAAAAAGCATCTCAGTAACCTACCCAATGGAAGAAGAGTGGCAAAGGTATCAGATCATGGTTTGTCAAGAACAACCCACTACCTTTGGACCCCCAGGGGTATGGGCCGAAGATCATCCACCTGGGCTAGCCCAACTTGTGGCCCCCATAGTAGTGGAATTGAAGCCAATTGCTGTTCCCATTCGTGTAAAACAGTATGACTTGCCCAGAGAAGCCCTGGAAGGGATTCAGAAACATTTGGATCGGCTGAGGAAATACAACACAATTGGGGAACACCCCGTTACTCCCTGTGTTGAAACCTGGAACAAAAGAATATTGGCCGGTTCAAGATTTAAGGATGGTGAATGAGGTTACAGTGACCCTACACCCAGTGGTACCAAACCCATATGTTTTAATGGGACTAGTTCCATCCACAGCTACTCACTTTACGGTGTTGGATCTTAAGGATGCTTTCTTCTGTATTCGGGTAGCCCCACAAAGTCAAGAAATATTTGCCTTCCAGATGGAAGACGTTGTTATGGGCCAGAAAACCCAGTTTGCTTGGACTCGCTTGCCACAGGGTTGGAAGAACTCGCCTACAATTTTTGGGACATCCCTAAGTCAAGACTTCAGAAGATTCAGATCCGAGCCCGAGAAAAAAGTTTTGCTGCAATATGTAGATGATCTGCTGTTGGCAGCCAACAGTGAGGAAGAGTGTAAAGAGGCTACAGTGGAGTTGCTCCAGCTTTTGTGGGAAGCAGGCTACAAAGTATCTAGGAAGAAGGCCCAGTTGTGCCAGACAGAGGTGCGGTATCTGGGATTCCAAGTGACTCAGGGAAAGCGAGCGCTAGGCTGAGAAAGGAAGGAGGCTGTGTGTGCTCTACCTGAGCCCCGGAGTTGGAAGATGGTGCGAGAATTCTTGGGTGCAGCTGGGTTTTGTAGAATTTGGATTCCTAATTTTGCAGTAATGAGTAAACCCTTATATGAAGCTACCAAAGGCCCGGAGAATTCTGAATTTACGTGGGGAACAGAACAGAAGAGGGCCTGGGAACAGGTAAGAAAGGCATTGATGGAAGCTCCAGCGCTGGGTCTGCCTGATGTGACAAAGACATTCACTCTATCTGTTGATGAAAAAGGAGGAATAGCAGTGGGAGTACTGATGCAGATGTTGGGATCTTGGCATTGCCCTGTGGCGTACCTTTCTAAACAGTTAGATCCTGTTGCCAGAGGATGGCCTGGGTGCCTAAGAGCAATAGCGGCAACCGCCTTGTTGGTAAAAGAAGCAGACAAATTCTGGCCCTAGGCCAGAATCTGACAGTGAAAGTCCCACATTCTGTATTGGCTCTAATGGAGTACAAAGGCAATTATTGGTTCACAAATAGCCAAATGTCCAAGTATCAAGGAATGTTATATGAGAGTCCTAGAGTAAAGTTGGAAACATGCACCACTTTGAACCCCGCAACGTTGCTCCCCGTAGAATCTGAGGTTACACATCATGATTGTCTTCAAACCATGGATGAAGTGTATTCAAGCAGACCAGACTTACGGGACACCCTGTGGCCCCATCCTGATGTTACTTATTATACAGATGGAAGCAGCTTTGTACGAGAAGGAAAGCGAAAGGCCGGATATGCAGTAGTCACAGCGGATAAGATAATAGAGGCCAGAGCATTACCCATTGGTACTTCAGCTCAGAAGGCAGAACTCATCGCCCTTATTAGAGCTTTGGAAGTAGCTGAGGGACTCATCGTGAATATATACACAGATTCAAAGTATGCTTTTACTACCCTACATGCGCATGGCACACTGTACAAAGAAAAAGGGTTAATCAACTCTTCGGGACAGGAGATCAAGTACGGAAGAGAAATAGAGCATCTATTAGAAGCTGTATGGGCCCCTCGTAAAGTCGCTGTAATCCACTGTAGAGGACACCAGAAAGGATATGATCCAGTGGTTCATGGGAACCGAAAAGCAGGTGCGACTGCAAAGGAGGCTGCGGACAGGGAATTGGAAAACGACATGGAAGATTTGCCCCAAGAATTGGTAACACCACTCTTCCAAGTACCATTGAGTGACCAGACCCCTAGGTACACCAAACAAGAAAACGAGAGGGCTGAAAAAGACCTGAAGGCTATGTTGGACAAAGACGGCTGGTGGGTCTTGCCAGATGGAAGGCGGTACATACCCCAATCTATGGGATGGTCAGTTGTGCAGAAGGTGCACAAAGCTACACACTTGGGAAAAATGGCGTTAGCTCAGCTATTAGAGAAAGATGTGTTCATAGACAGAATGAGCCAGTACACCACGCTAGCATCGTCATGGTGTCAAACTTGTGCTCGGAATAACCCACGCCAAGGACCAAGATTGGAGGGGGGAATACAATATCAAGGATCTACTCCTTTTGAATCCCTAGTGGTGGATTTTACAGAAATACCACGGACGAGACAGTACTGGTACATGCTGGTAATGGTATGTACTCATACCGGATGGGTTGAAGCATATCCTACCAGAACTGAGAAGGCAAAAGAGATAGTACGAGCCTTGCTTCGGGACATCATACCGAGGTATGGATTGCCCCTCCACATTGGATCCGACAACGGTCCAGCTTTTGTGCATGGAGTAATCAAGAATCTTGCAGAGACTCTAGGAATCACTTGGAAGCTACATTGTGCATATAGACCCCAAAGCTCTGGGAAGGTGGAGAGAATGAATAGAACATTGAAGAATCAGTCTGCGAAATTGTGCCAGGAAACGAAACTCAAGTGGTTAGATGAGCTCCCTATAGCACTTCTGAGGATAAGATGCACCCCCCATCGGACAACTGGGCTAACTCCATTTGAAATGCTATACGGAAGACCCCCGGCCATCCTAAAAGGACTAAGAGGGGATATTCGGGAGTTGGGAAGTCTGGCCCTCCAAGAAGAGGTGCAGGCATTAGGAAAGCTCTAGAGAAGGTTAAAGCCCACGCTTTAGAGGTTAGACGAGTTCCGTTCCTCATGAAAGCACATTCCTTTCAACCTGGGGATGAGGTGTGGGTTAAAGACTGGAAAGGAGAGCCCCTATCACCAGGCTGGAGGGAACCGTACCAGGTGTTGTTAGTTACCCCCACAGCAGTAAAGGTAGCGGGACTGAAACCCTGGATACATTATACTAGGGTAAAACGAGCATTTACTGATTGGACTGTGATCTCATCACAAGAAAACCCTCTGAAATTGAAATTGTCCTGACGGAGAGAGGGGAGAGAAGATTCGGACTAGACTCTGCTGTGGTCATACCAGGGAATTGACCACTCTACGCACAGTCAGATCTGCAACAGGCGAATGAAAAATCTAGGCTAGACCCTACTGCTGCCACACGTCTGGAGGCTGGTAGCTCTACGTATGGTCAGACCTAGCGACTGCAGAGGAAGGAAGACCGGGACTAGGCCTTGCTATAGTTACTCCGGAGGCCGACTATTCTACGCACGGCCAGATCCCCTACGGAGGATGATGATGAGCAATGAGTGTTAGTGAACTAGTAATAATAGTAGTGTGTATACTCTTTGGAATTTTAGCTCTGGTGTATTTCTTGTATATGTATAGAAGGTACTGGTGTGGGATAAGTAGGTTTGGACCCCTATTTGACTCTGAAGATGAAGCGGATAATATTGATAGGAGTGTGGGGCATGATGTGTGGAATAATTGAGGCCAACTGGTTTAAGCAACACGCTACACGTATGTTCCAACAACATGGACCCAATGTCACTCTAATTTATGAACACCCACAGACCGTGGCAGATTTCGGTTTTATGCCCTCCCTCATTAATGAACCGGGAGTGGTTGTAGGAGCCCTGCAGTTAGTATTAAAGGGAAATCCCAATATGTTTGCCAAAGTTGACAGTAGTCTAAACAAAACTCGGTTTAGGCGGCTGAAATTTTATACTTATTCCCCCGGAACGTGTTTTTGTTGTTACCATAGTGGAAACTGGAATTCTACGTGGAAAGGACATATACAGCACCCCTCATTTTATGCTAAATTGGGAAATTATTCAGCCTGTAGTAATAGATTTTATTTGTATGGCTCATATAACAAATCTTATCAACCCGAGACAGATTTAAATGAAACCAGTCTTGGAGAGTTGTATCCGGAATATCCTATGTTTACTCCTAATTATACAGAATCTGGCAGTATATGCTCTGGACTGATGGCTCGGGATCCACATTTATGGTTTTATTTTAATGGATGGGCCACCAATTATCACCCAGGGACTTATCAGTGTGTGGGAATTGGGTATATGACTATACCTGTTCAAGTTTTCCTTCCAGGACAATCAAAACAGGCTGTTAGAAGAAGAAGGAACCTGGTGGGACCACTGGGTAGCCAATGTGAAGATTTGGTCATTGTAGGAGGGAAATTGGCTAAGACTGAGGCCAGTAGAGTAGGAGGTGGACTAATAACAGGGGTCCTTCCTTTGGGATCCTATCCAGGGATCATAGCTTAAGAAAATCGTAAAAGTATATTAGGATTGACTTGTAGATTGGAGAAAACTATAAATGCAACTGGGAAGTTGATACGGGCCCTTCAACAAGAAATTGAAGAGCTCAATCAGTTATTGTTACAATATCAGATGGCCTTGGGTTACCTATTAGCCAGAAAAGGGGGGGTTTGTTCTATAGTCAAGGGAGGATGCAAAGTCACCTTCCATGATTTGAACAAGACTATAGAGGATGAGATACAACACCTACAAGGGCTAATACAAAACAATGACAGTGGCATTGGTAATCCTTGGGATTGGTTGACTTCCTGGTTACCAGATTTTGGCTGGCTGAAAACTTTGTTTTTAGGCATTATAGTTTTGATTGTAGGAGGTTTTCTAATGATGATATGTCTTTTCTGTGCTATGAAATGTGTACGGGCCTCTCTCTCTGAAGCTATGGAGGGAAAGGCAGCTCATTTTGCCGTAATAGCTCAAAAGCAGGCTTAAGCAAATTATACTCAAATTGCAATAGAATTTGGCAGAAAAGGGGGGAATGATGAAGAGGTTAAATTGTAGAAACTGCTTGCTTGACTAGAAAACTAGAGAAAAATAAGTCAGGCAGATGCGTCTCTTATCTTATCAAGAGCTTAGGTATGCGGCTTGGCAATGCATGGGATATAGGGAGTATGGGAGTCAATGTAACCAAGGGAAAATACTCCCTGGTACAGAGATACTTCATTTTTGAAACTGTAATACATCATTTTGAAACTTAAACTTTTGTAACCTGTACTTTTTCATATATATGGTAATCATTTTCTGTATTTGTTTTTTAGAAAGTATAAATGTGTGCTGAAACCTAAAACAGGGCTCTCAGTCTTTTGGAAATTGATTCCACTGAGATCCCTGCGCAGTATAATAAACTCTTGTTTTCTGATCTGCTGGTCTCAATTCACTGGCTCACCACAGCAATATGCCAGCTTTCAAGCCATACTTCCACAAAGTATCTCACATCCAATCAAGGCTACATAATATAACAAAAACCAATAAAATCACCACGTAGAACAAAAATATTCCTATGTTTAAACAGAAGCTATTAAACTACCAAATAGTATCACATAGAAAAATTTTGTGGAGAAATCATTAGGCTGTACACACTTCAAGTGCCTGGAAATATTTTTACTATTACTACTACTTCTTGTTCCTCCGCCTCCTCCTCTTCTTATTTAAAAGTGATTCCCAAAATCCTTCAGCCAACATGATCACTGCTCATGACAGCTGGGGATTCTGGGAACTCTAGTCCTGAAAAATAGTTCTTCTGAGCTGTGGACACAATGGCAAATACATGTGTCAACAGGCAAGAATACTAGGATCCATGAGAAATACTTTGTGCTTCTTGATATTGTGTTAAGAACAAATGAAACCACATTTCCGTTGTCACCTGGTAGCTCCAAAGACCCAGGAAATAACAGAAGAACTAACAGAGGTCTCACCAGAAAATGCCACCACAATCTTACTATCATCAGTATTTTATGGAATATTGCAGACAGAGAAAGGCATAGGAGAGTTAGTGAGCTGACAGGAGGAAACAGCCAGACACTGTCAACACTCCTGACAACATAATGTTAGCAACCTGATGAATGAGATGGGAATGAAAACCTGTGCACATGGCAAAAAGGAAATCAGTAGACATACGAGGTCAGTTCAAAGTGTTCCAGTCTTTGTTAATAATGGTGTGGTAAATTTTCAAGTGCTGGTGTTCATGATGATAGCTCTCATAGCTACATCCTCAGGAAGAGTTAAATAAAATTACAAGAATTTCTTTAGATCCATATCAACAACCCTACTGCAGAAGGTTTGTATAGTGAATAGGTTTTATTTGGCTATTGCAAGCCATTCCAAAATACTAAAGTATGAGAGAGAGAGAGCTGATAACAATGCCCTGATATTGATGAATACCACATATCCCTCCAGCTATTACAACCAAACTTAGAGGGGACAAGTCTGCTTGAAAAGGGTAGAAAATCCTTGCTAATCAAAACATCCCAGTGCTTCAGCCCTGTGAGGCCTAGCTCAACTACACTACCAGCCTTTGTTCTTGTGTATATTCATTACAAGGAGACAGGCTGTCCCTTCTTGCTCTAAGCAGATGAATTAATGACAAAACACTGTCATATCTCCAATGAACTACTCACAAATTGTGTGTGTGTGTGTGTTTCAATCATCATTTTTTTTTAAAAAAAATAGAAACTACTATTAAAGATCACTTGGTTCCAAATTCCACCCTGCTTTGAGTTGAATTTACTCCCATCTGCTGTTTGTTTGTTTGTTTTAAAATAGCCTCTTGGGTCCCAGCTTTGCAGTGCTTATATTATGATCTGATATAGTCAAGATGGTCAACCTGGTTCTTTTCTGTTGGCTTCAGCTGATTGGGCTTCCATCCTTCCTGCTCACATCTGTCAATATGAGACCAAAGAGATGAGATGTGGGTATGAAGTGCAGCAGGCATTAAAGGCAGAATAAGTCCAGCCTTACAGACTTGGCAATGGAATTGTCCAAGATTTTGACACGAATGTAAATGAAGATGCTAGTTTTTGCTATAATGGACATGGATAAATGCTTCAGATCTCTCACTGTAATAATAAAGAGGAGAGAGAGTATTTTGTATCTTTAAAAAGATCAACCTTATAGGTTTGATTGTTGGTTCAGAACTGGAAAATATTCCCCTTTTGGACTACAACTTCCCCAAATGGCTAAGACAAAATGTATTAGTTTTAGGGGCATTTTAAGCTGTAAATAAATAAACAAGCAAGCGTTTCCAAATTTTCTTTTAGCCTATCTGCACATTAAGTTAATTATGCTTTTTAAAAAGCATGCTTAGAACTGGCCACTCTTTCTTCAGAAGGAAAAAAAAAGGCTGTAGTACCTCAAATGTGGATTGGGGCTAACAGGGGGCAGAGGTCACAGAAGGGAAGGTGAAGAGAATTTAATCCTTTTCCCAGATCCTTTTGCTGCTAAATTCCACCCCTGCCACCAGTGCTATTTGTTGTAGGGGCAGGTTGTAGCTCCTTTAGTAGTGGAGCTGATACTCTTCCTGTTAGCATTCTCTTACTTAGCACAAACATTCAGCTGCCTATCCATTGCTTTTTTGCAAAGGATTATGTTGTTCTTTTTGCTTATGTTGCAGCTACAAAGCTTTGTGTTTTAACCACTGATGACCTAATCAGTGCAAGATAAATGAGGTACTATTTTAAATGCAACACTAGGGATGAGCTGCATATTAGTAAACACAAACTAGGCCATTCACAATGCGTTTTATTGAGTATGAACTGCTTAAAAATGTCATTTTATATAATTGGTTTGGAAGGGTTAGTGGAAAAAGATAAAATATGCATGAAATATGTATGAAAGATTCCTTTTTTTTTTCTCTAAAGGCCCTCATAAAAAAGGTTATCTTTGTGTGCTATCTTGTAGCTCTGTGTTTACATGGTATGCGTTAATTTGCACTGAGACTGCAGCTTTAAAATTGTTCACAAGTAGTCTGGAGGTGGTTATTAATTTGTTCTAACTACCTCAAAATAGTTAAAGGTGATTAGAACAAAAATGGATTGCAATGGGTTCCAGAAAAAAAAAGCTTTCTAAATTGGGGGGAAGGAATTAGGATTAAAATTCCAAATCCAGCAGAGTGTAAGCAAGTACGAAATGATGCACACACAGATAATAAATAAATACTCTCAATTTCATATACACACTGGTTTGATCTGAAATGATGGTGTTTGACCAAAGAAGTCATCTTGCTGGGTTTATTGTAGTAGGTTCCAACGAAAAATGTCAGCCCAGCATGCAGCTGCTGTAAACAAGAAAGCTGCAAAGACAAATTCCATGTTGGGTATAATTAGAAAAGGAAATGAAATGAAAATTAAACAGTTCTTGTACAAATTTATGGTGTGGCCACATTAGGAGTACTGTGTATAGTTTTAATCATGGAAGACTAAAAAAATGATATAGAGCTGCAAAGATAAAGAAAAAGTCACAATAATCAGGTAGACAATGGCAATTCCCATCTTTAGCTAAGAATAAAAAGTATGTTAGTGAAAACATGGTAAATAAGTTGTCTACCCAGAGTCATTAACTGAAACAAAATGGTGGATATCTAGAAGGAGGTGATTCTCCACGCAAAGGATATTGAAACTATGACATTCATACCAGAAGAGAGAGGGATGTCTATTAACTTGGACATAGAAGAGGAATAAACAGATTAATGGAGGACAATGCTATCAATGGTTGCTAGTCACGTTGGCCAGACAGACACAATACACCTCTGTATACCAGTTGCTGTGGAACATGAGCAGGAGAATGCTAACACACTCATGTTCTATCCATAGGTTTCTTATCAGCATCTGCTTGGCCATTGTGGGAACAAAACTAGATGGGTCTTTGATCTGTTCCAGCATGTCTCTTCTTTTGGTGTTAATACCTATTGAGCTTTTCTAATGTAATAGCATCATAACGGTTACCTTTCGATAGTACTAAAGAGTGCTCAATGCCCTTCTCACTTATTGCCTAGCTGTAATATTAACAACAGTCCTACAAAAGAAGCCAAGACTAGTATATCTGCATTACGCGTGGAAATCTTAAGACTAAAAGAATAGGTTAAAACCACTGACTAAGTTCATGGGCAGCAACTTCCTGAGCTTGTAGCTCTGACTTACCTGCAATGCTACAAAGTTCTTGTGTAACTTGAGACCCCATTGTGTGAGTCTATGGGCAGGAATCCAACAAACATGAAAGGAAAGGGTCTCAGCCACAAACACACAAACTGAATAAGAACATCATAAACACATGAACAAAGAACAAAAACACAAATAGAAGGTAATGCCTACAGCCTGTACAAATAAGAAATAATTATAAATACAAAAATACAGGCCTGAATAAAATCAAAAAAGTCAACAAACCTGGAACACTACCTAACGTCATAACCAAAGCAAAAATATAGGCCTGAATACGATTCCACAAATTACAACAAGCAAGTCGATGTGCACCGAACACTACCTAAAGTTGCAATAAAAAAAAAAAATCAGCTGAGAATAAATGTAATTTGTAACAGTCTGCAAAAATACAAGCTTTAATCTTTAAACCTATTCGGTGGGTCTATGATATTTATATTTTATATATGATATTTATATTCAGCTTCTCCGATCCAATTCCCCTATCACTCATGCTTTCCCTTTCACATCTTTTGATGTCTCAGTGTAGTTTATATACAACCGGCTATAATGGCTCTCTACCAAGCTTGAATACAGCTCTAGCTGAGAGTTCCCCCTGTCTCTCTCATCACAAAATGTCATTGTTGAAATCATCAGATGAAAAGGAAACAATAGTCTGGCACTTTCCATCGTGCCCGAATGAAACCCCAGCCAAGAGACCCCCTTCCTTTTCCAGTGTTGAGGCAAAGAAGATCAAGAGGAAGCAGCACTCTTTCCATTGTACTTAAATCCTGCTTAACTTACTTCCTGCTGGAGTTTATAACCGAGAATCTAATGCCTGTGTTTGTTTTCATCCTTGCTCCCAATGCCTTTTCCTTTGGGGCCATACTTTTTACGTCATAAGCCTGCAGGTAGGGACTCTTTCATTGCTATTACTTGTAAATCACTCTTTTGGTATAAAGACTGAGGAACACATGTGTTAAATAAACAGAGTGCAGTGCATTTGTATCATAAACCTCACTCATGATGAGCCATATACAGTTGGCCTGAGACATTTAAACTATATAATGGGAGTAGATAATAAAAATATAAAGAGAATATCCTATTACAAGGAAGAGCAAGGGGGAATTTGAAATGCATTCAATGCTTAGAGCTGTTGGATGATCATGTTTCTATGGCAACTTAGGTTATAAGCAGATACTGCTTGCTTTTATTATATTCAAATATTTCCTTGGCATATATTTAACATAGCAGCCTGGCAACATGTGCTCACATGTGTCCATCTCACTGTAGCATCTTTCCTTTATCTCTTTCCTCCTTTCCTTTTGCACTTTTGGCTTACCTCTCATTGTTAACATGCTGTGTACATTGATTTTACCATGTACAGGTATCCCACACTTTTTAACATTTCGCTTTTCCAACCCTTTTCAGTTACAACCAGAGCCCCTATATTCAGGCTCTTTCCACATGGCATTTGCCATGTGAAAGGTCACCTGGAGCATTGTGTGATTGTGAGGAGCGATCTGCATGACACACTCACAATCGTGCAACGCTCCAGGGGCCGGCAGGCGCTGATCACACACCTTTTCATTTTTGGCTGGAAACTGAAAATGGTGAGCGATCGTGCATTGCTCTCGGGCCCCGCGCACACTTATCTGGTGTGCGGAGCCTCCAGAGCCATGGCGGCCATGCTTCCTGCCCCAGTGCAGCCTGGGAAACTCCCAGGCTGCGCTGCGGAAGGAAGAGACGGGGCTCTCGCACGAGCAGGCAGCTCATGCAGAGCTGAAGCAGCAGGGACGCGAGAGCCTCTCGCTGGAGGCTGCTCACGCGATCCCCGCACAGGAAAAAGGTAAGGTGCAGAAAGGGCATCAATGTGTGGTCCGCTCTTTCAATCATGAGTACTAATTGAAAAAAGTTGAAAAGGCAAATCATCAAAAAATGACCATGTACTGCTTTTCCTACCTCCCCTGTAGCATCCTCCATTCCAGCAGCTCCAACAGGACAGAAACGGAGATGCCTTGATGGGTGGAGAGGAAGAGCAGAGACCAAAACACTGGCATATCCAACAATGGCATCCACTTTCCTCCTTTTCCTGCACCTGAGGACTTGGTATGTGGACACGTGTATGTGTTTGAATGTGTGTTCACTAGCCCCTGGTGGTAGGTTACGTGAGGGAGAGAGTATGAGAAAGAGAGTTCCTATTGGTGTGTTTCAACAAACAGGGGGGCAGTCTTGGTTCTTTTACCCACCATGGATTGCTGAGATCCAAAGGAAAGCAACTGAGCCATGGTTCAAAAACAAGAAAAGATGGAGTGAGAGGAGAAGCAGAAGGTGTCAGGCTGCCAGTGTCTCTCTCTCTCTCTCTCTCTCTCTCTCTCTTGAATTGATGTCATATTTTTGTTCAGTCTGCATATAGACTGAACACAAAGATGGTGCCAACTTGATTGAGAGAAAGCAGTGTGTGGTCACAAACATTGTATAAACGATGCACAGCACACAGTTTCTAAGAGATGCACTGCAAATCTCTTATAAACTGTGTGCAGTGTATCTCTTATACACGATACACACACACGCACACACACGCACACACACACATACATGCATATATTTAGTTGGCATATGCATAGCCACTATATATATATATATATATATATATATATATATATATATATGTATGTATGTATGTGCGTGCGCGCGCGCGCGTGTGTGTATCGTGACTATGCATATGCCAACTAAAAATAGACTGGATTCTGTTTTTCAATGATTTCTGCTTTTTGACAGTACCCTGGTCCCTAACTTGTCAAATAAGCAGGGGATGCCTGAAAATAGATCAAATAAAAAGAAAGAAAGAAAGGAAGGAAGGAAGGAAGGAAGGAAGGAAGGAAGGAAGGAAGGAAGGAAGGAAGGAAGGAAGGAAGGAAGGAAGGAAGGAAGGAAGGAAAGATATTGGAACAATTGATAATTAACAAAAAATAATAGGAACAATACCATCTTTTGCCTGCATGTGTAAACAAACATTTGTATTTCTCCACCACTGTTCTTCCTTTAAAACTCATATCAATAAAAGTTGTTAAGTGTGTCTGACATGCAGCATGAAATATCACTGTTTCAACTGAGGAGACCTGAAAGGAATGGAGCTTAAACTATACACTTGCAGATTCTGTCACTGGATGGAAGGATATAGAAAAGTTGGAGCAGGTTCAGAGAAGGGCAACAAAGATAAGAGATATGGAGAATATAACATATGAAGAAAGGTTGAGGGCATTGGTCACATTCAACCTGGTGAAGAGAAGGCTGAGGAACGACATGATTGCACTCTTTAAATAAAGACTGTCACAAAGCGGATGCTGAAGGTTTGTTCTTTTCCCTTCCAAAGGGTAGGGCTAGATCTAATGGTTTTAAATTAGAGGAGAGTGGATTCTGACTGAACATTAGAAGGAACTTCTTGACAGTAAGTGCTGTTTGACAATAGAACATAGCAAGTTGGTGGGGTCTCTTTGTCTGGATATCTTTTAAAAAAAAGGCACGATAGCTACCTGCTAGGGATGCTTTAGATGGATTTCCTCTACCGAGTGGGGGGTTGAACTTGGTTGCATGTGGGGACCCTTCCAACTCTATAATTCTATGAATCTGTGATGCTCATTCTTGATAGTCATTGGAAAACTATACTTTACCTTATTATTGTTGTTTTCATTTAGTTATTTAAAATAGACTGTGTATAGATTTAGGTGTAGTAGGGGGTAATTTTGTTCTCCAATTTTTTTTTTTTTGGTGAAATTAAGGCATATCCTCCATCAATAGTCTCCATGTCATGAGGAATATCATCTTACAAGCACCTCTCTTTTAAAATTGCTAGATCAGGAACATCCCAGGAACTATATTTTAGGACCCAACCCCGAGAGCTGGACATAGCCCCAGTAGTATCATGGCGTGTGTGTGATCTTCCTGATGTCATTCAACATGATATATTATATAAAAACTTTATACTTTAATATTGCTGATGAGAAAGAAGTAACAGACATGCAACATCTCTTTTCTTGATGAGACATTGAAACTCACTTCTATAACAGTTTTGGTGCTAATATAGAGTTGTCATATATCCCTTATTATAAGAGATATCCCTTATTTGAGGGCCAGAATGCTTGTCTGTTATAGGGCTGGCAAGTGTCCCTTATTATAAGTTGGAAAGTTAGAAAGCTTTTCCTTTCATATCAACTGAACAAGATGCCCCAAAATCCTATAATTTTGGGTGTGACCCCCTCATAAAAACAAGAATGTGTGCATCATGTTATTTATGTATACAGATAATATGTTGGTTTTCTATGGCTAAGTAAGCTGAAATCAATACACAGTCTTGTTAGTAACTGCCTCCTGATTGTCAACCCTGCATGTCCTGAATTTTGGCTGTCCTTTATTACACTGAAATCCTAGCAACACTATGCTGATATGATATTGTTTTACCCTTGAATATGTGTGAGAAATATGCTGAATGTACTGGAGGCATTTTTTGCACACTTTTGGCCTGAAAATGGTTACAATTCTTTATGATGTGGTAAAGCCAATGAGTGATGGTGATGCTAGATTTTACTTACCCATTTTTCAGATGGACAAAAACAGCATTCTCCTTCAAAGGATTATGACAAACAGGCAGATGGTGAAATGGCATAATTGCTAGTTCAAAGCCAATAGTACTGCTGCGTAACTGTCATTTTCTACATAAGAGAGAAACCTATTTTAATCTCATGTCTCAAAGTTCTATAATTGTCTATTGTGAAAATTATAGCACTTTGATCCCACTTTGGCTCTGACTTTTAATACAAATTTGCATGAAACTGCTTTAATCAAAGCAATTAGTGAAATTATTAATTGGCTCAATTATTCACCATAAAGTAGCCCTTGACCACTAAACGTAACACTAAGTGATATTTCCTTCTGCATTTTGCTTATCATTTATTTATTTATTTTGTATAGTATTTATACTTTCTCCAAATGTGGGACACAAGATGGCTCACAAACAGTAAAGCAAAATTAGCTAAAAAGAAAACTGTAAATGAAAATGCAATTGAAAGATCACTTAATTGTACTTGGTGGGGACTCACTTTTGAATAATTTTGTGTTTCATCAATAAAGATTCATTATGACATTTTTGATCTTATATCAATCAAATATTGACCAGGCAAAATAAAGTTCATGCTTGCAGACATGAAGGGCTAATGCATTTGTTACTGCCAACTAAAGCAAATCTATTGGATTTATGGGAATGGTGTAAGTATTGACAAAGGAAGTCCTGTTCAGTCTATGGGCAGAATAATGGTTGCTGCCCCATACATGCATGGCAATTGTGGCTTTTACTATTTTGGTTCAATTTAAGTTAATTAATTAATGAGTGGATACTATAGTTTTAAAAATGCCTGTCCCTTCAGTTCTGTCCAGGTAGCAAAATGCATTGGTCCCATCTTGTCTAGATTCATTAGAATCAACAAAAATCATTAAATTCATTAAAATCAATGAACTTAAGCCTGGTTAAGTCACAACCTTTTTAAACAGTAATTATAACCTTTATTTATGACCTTAATAGAGTCACACTTTTTTCATTGCTGTGCCTCTTTGCCTATAAAAGCAGTTCAGTACATAGAAAGGCAGTCAGCAAAGCTGTGTCCTAGTAGGACTGTGAAAAAAAATTCACTGATTTGCTGTGAACAACTAACTATAAGGGGTTCCTCACACATGAGTTCTTACCTCCCTATATGCCATTCAACTATTCAGCTTGCTTGCTTGCTTGCTTGCTTGCTTTCTCTCTTTCTTAAAAATGTTGCTGTGCTTTGAGCTGTCTAGGCAAGCAGGTCTGTCACTTTTCTCTTTGTGTATCTAAGCACACAAAGATGTGCAGAAGGTAAAAATATGATAAGCTGATTGCTCACAAATATACAAGCAAAGCATCCAATACTACTTCTTTTTAATAATCTGTGCAACAAGGCAAGGCAGGAATTAACCAGAGTTTAAAATTTGGTTTGATTCTGGTCTTGATTGTAATAGCTTGTGCTGGGTGGGCTTGAAACTATTTTGATTCAAGTATTTTTTAATTCTTGTTACTCTGTGCATTAGCATGAATTGGTTTTGTCCAAAATGAACTATTAAAAACTTTAATTATTACAACCTTATCAGATGATAGCCTATTTCTACCATTCTTACAGTAAAAAGGAACAGGTTTGTGTTTGGGAACTATGTTCATTGGTATTCTCTGAAGACTGCAGATGATTCATATTTCCCAGTATCTTTTCTTCTTCTGGTAAGAGGGGTATATAAGTGCGAAATACTGTGATGTATTTTTCAAGTGAGTTTCATATGATTTTAACAAGCTAACCATTAGGATGGCAGAAGATTGTTTTTAGGGGTTTTGAAGCATGAAAGTTGCATCCTGGTATAGCAGGCACAGAAAAAAAAATCAAATCATATCGAGTCAAGGAAGGAAAGAAAAAGAAAAAAAATCAGGGAAGGAAGGGTACAATGTAAAGAAGCAGATTTGTGCTGGAATACCTTATCACAGGTTTGGGATAGTAATTCTTTGATTTAGGTCTGGGACACATAGGAAATGGTGGGCCCAGTAGGTCTGCTTCATGAAAGGAGTTTTCGACTTAATGAAAGACTTCTTCCATGAGCAGAAGAGAAGTGCTGGGTCCAGATCATTATAAAACAAGACTTTGGAACAGAAATTTTAGAACTGAAAGAGACATTAACAATAGTGGATCAATAATATCAAAAGGAAATAGATTCACTATGAACTGTCTGGATTTCCAAGTTAAATTCTGGGTGTTTGGGACAAGAACTGCAATCTTTGAACATCTACATTTATTTTGTGGTAATGAAGCTAGTTTTGAATGAGTTGGAACCCTTTGTATGACAGATCAAACTGAGTTAAAGAGCTGAATGAGATGTTGAGCCTACTGGCATAGCAACATCCTACTTAATCGGGGATTTTCAATTTAAGGAGAGTTATGACAGACCCTTATTTCTCCTCAGATTCTTTTTGTAGCTTCAAACTAACAAGGTACTCTAACACTTATACCTGACATCCTGACACTTATACACCCTAACTCCACCCTTTAAAAGCCACCTTTGTGTAAAAGAGTCTCAGGTGTTCCCTCAGAACAAAATAGTTTAGTTATGGTTGTGTGTTCTTATGTATTATCAGGGACTTTAAACATCTCATGCTAACTCAGTAGTTATAAAACTAACAGTATCTCTTATTGTAATAATATTAAAAATAATGCATCTTGTCAAGATTCATGTAAAGTACAATGCTGTTACGTTAAACAATCAAAACTTCTGGCAATCTATGCAATAACTCCCAGCCTTAGACACTAAGTTTCTGTGTTTTTCCCTCAATTGGTTAAACACAACCCAGCCACTGTCTCTGGCCAAGATCTCACTGAAGGCTCTTTTGTACAAACAGAATCTCTGCTTTATATACAATTCCTGTCATACATAAGCCTCTCCCAAACACACCACTGTGCTGGATTTCACTTTTAAGGTTCTACTCCTGTTGCCCAGGAACCCACCATCACGTTGCACTTACATTCCAAATAACCCCCAAAGCAACTTTGTCACACAGGGCTACTTAGAATTCTCAGCCAGAGAACTCTAATGCCTCACCAAACTAAAAATCCCAGGATTCAATAGGATGGGGCCAAGGCAGTTAAAGTGATATCATAGTGCTATAACTTTGTACTGTGAAATGGCCTCATTTAAGGAAACCTATGGCTGACATGACATTCTTTTAATGCTTGCTAAATTTTGCCTCACATTTAACATGAACAAGAATGTAGACTGTGATTGAGTTCTACATGGCACACACTGGGGGCTTTGTGTACCTTGTCAACAATCTGTGTTTTCTTGTAGCTAAGAATTGGGTTCAGTGAAGCAGGAGGATATGTAACAGTGGGATTTATTTCTGCAGAAACAGCTAAGTTATGATGAATATGGATCATCTCTAGCTGATCTCAGAAGCTCAAGCCTGTAATAGAACAGCATGGATAAAATTTTCCAGTCAAGGTCTTCTGAGCCAAGAACTCTTATATAGAAAGCAGATGTCTTACTTTAGGATTATGTTTCTGACATAAATCCTAATAAATATGAATCTCATGACTTAGTCAACTGCCCTTTGAGTTATTTCCTGGTGGGAGGAATATTATCTCAATAGGCTTGCTTATTATAGTTTGAGATCCAAAACATTTTGGTTTGTGACGTTAAAAACAAGATGCTGCACCTTTGTCTTCCATATATAAAAGCCAAGCTGACTGTCTGGTGCATTTTACTTCAACACTAACACCAACAGCAGATGACTTCTGGCAAGAGACAGGCTGCACCTCAAAGCTGTTGACAAGAACATATTTGCTAAGAGATTTGCACTGAGATTTGTATTACAGGGAGTAGGGAAACTCCAAGCACTGGGGACAAAAGCTTCAATGATTCAGGAGGAATTGGACCAATAACACTAGTAGCCAACAATGAAAGAAAGAATACCATGAGAAAGCAACTGGAGAGAAAGAGCTGTGGTCTTAAATGCTTCTAAACTACTGCATAGAGTGCATGGAAACAAACAAGAAGAAGCTGACCTCTTAGCACAGGGAGGCAAATATGACTTAATAGGCATCACTGAAACCTTGTGGGATGAATCACATAACTGGAATATAGTTATAGAGGGGTGTGACGAACCTGATGGGAGGGGGTCTTGACAACAGAGCCTCCTTGGCAACTGAGAGTGTTTAAACTGATTGTCTGGTGAAATGGAATCTTGGATAGCCCAGGGGAGGGGATGGTGGATGGAGTCTTATTTTGAATTCTGGAATATACACACTACCAATAATATTGTCTTGACTTTAGTGCCAACAGTACCACAGTTTTGGAAAATATAAATCACTGCTGATCCTTACATCTGTGAGAAGGGCAGATTTAGGGAAGGCAGTAAAGGGGGAGAGTCCTGAAAGGAAGAAGCCAAGGGGGGACAAGAGTGAGGAAGGGATTGTGTTCTCAGAAAGGGAGAACTGAGGCAGACCCGTTTGCCCTGGCCCTGGCTTGATTCACAGATCTCCCTGGCTGTTCAGTTCTGATCACAAAGAGATGTCAGGCTGGGCAGGCCTTGAGTGCGAGGCTTGGGTACCTTTCACGCTCGTGTTTCCGCACGTGTTACAAGGCATATACTCTATTCCAAAAGAACTTCTTATTTAAACTTTTATTTTGATAGAGTTACAAGCTTTGTTGATCAAGGGGATGCAGTGATTTCAGTAAAACTTTTGGCAAGATCTTCCAGGGTATTTTTACAGACAAGATGGTCAAATGTGGGCTAGATAGTGCTGGCGTTAGATGGATTTGTAACTGGTTGAAGGACTGGTCCCAAATAGTATTCGTCAATTGTTTCTTTTCAACTTAGTACTGTGTCACAGGGCTTGGTCCTGGGCCATTGTTGTTTAATATATTTATTAATGACTTGGACAAGATGTATACTTATTAAATTTGCAGATGACACCAAATTAGAGGGGATGGCTGAGACCCTTGAGGACAGGAATAGAGTTCAAAATGGCCTTAATGGATTGGAGAGCTGAGAAAAAACTAACATAATGGATTTCAACAAGGATAAAGGTGTTAGAGAGCCAGCATGGTGTAGCAGTTAGCGTGCTGAATGATGACCATGGAGACCAAGGTTTGATTCCCTGCTCAGCCACGGAAACCCACTGGGTGAACTTGGGCACATCATATACTCAGAAAACCTTCTGGTAGGTTTGTCTTAGTGTCACCATAAGTTGTAAATGACTTAAAGGCACACAACAACAACAAAGGTAAAGTATTACATGTAGGCAGGAAAAATGAAGTGCACAAATATGGGTGAGTGACACCTGGCTTGACAGCAGTACATGTGAAAGAATCTAGGGATCTTAGTAGACCACAAGCTGAACATCAGTCAACAATGTGATCTGGCAGTCAAAAAGGCTAATGCAATTCTGGGCTGCATCAACAAGGGTATAAAACCCAGATGAAGGGATGCCATGTTGAAAATGGAGCAATCTTGTTTTCAGCTGCTCCAGAGATTAGAACATGAACCAATGGATTCAAATTGCAGGAAAGGAGATGCTGCCTCAAATATTAGGAAGGATTTCCTGAAAGCAAGAGCTGTTCCACAGTGGAATCAATTGCCTCAGATGATGGCAATCCTTCTTTGGAGTTCTTTAAACAGAGGTTGGATGACTATCTCTCAGGAGTACTTTAACAGTGTGCCTGTCTGTCAGGGGTTGGACTAGATGGCCCTTGTGATCCATTCCAACTGTATGATTTTATGATCTTCCAGGGAAGTCCCAGAAGATGCCTTCATCATTGTCAGTCTAGGTATAGTTGCAGAATCAGGTACTTCTCAGCCATGGTGGGGGAAGCACAAAAGAAGTTGGGTTGTCAGGGGATTTTGGCCATTGCATGAGGGAGAAAGAAAATTGTAACCACCACATTGAAGCTATAAGCCATTGCTCACCCCTCTCAACTGTGAAGCACCGGTAATAATATATTTAGTAGTCAGCTTTCCCACCAGATAATTGCTTTTCTCACAACGGGGCTATATTTATCAAGTTTCTGTGTGAACCATCTTTGACTTTAGTTTTTTTCCCCCTTTTGTACCTAATAAGCTGACAGAAGCTTAGCCTTTAATGATTCAGAAAAACAACCCTGCCAAATTGTTGACTTTTACCTCTGAGTATTGTTGCTGTGCATGGCACACTTTAGCCAATAGCTGTTGAGAAGATGGCATAAAAATGCTTATTTTAAACAGCCTAATCTTCTGCAAATGTACTATTGACTTTTCTACACAGATGGAAGTTCCCTTGCTTTCACTAAGTTTACTTTCAGGTACATACAGCATTACAGTTCTGAGCATGCATAAAATACATGCTCAAGTTGCTATCAAACAGAAATGGTGACTACCCAAGCAATCTTTTTTTTTGAAAAATAATTAACACATACTTAAGTAATTAAATTCAAATTTTGCTCTTGGAAAAGTTCTTTGGCTATAAGATTCCCCAACCATGTTAACCAGAGTATATAGGTTGTCACTTTAGTATCAGGGAAAAGGGTTTTAGCTGTCAGGTTGGAATAGACATTGAATCAATGGGATTTATTTACATATTGTCTCTCCATTCAACAGTTTATTAATTAGAGCTACTTACTTAGGCTAACTAGTAGGATCCAGTCTTTTTTGTGGATCCAATTATATAGTATTTGTCAAATCCCTTTTGGTGGAACTTTTGTATATGACCTACCAGCTGTGTGTATATTTTCTATGGATGTAAAAGATATTCATAAATGTTTTTCTCCTTGGAGAAAGCTTGTCTCAACATATCAAAATACCCTTTCAAAAATGGTCTTTCTTATTTTGTATGAATCAAATGTTTGTAATAGTGACTGAGATCATTTGAAACAAGTATAAAATTTTAGATAGAACATTCATTTTGATAACTGAAGTAAGGATAAGTTCATTGTTTTCTGGTTCTCCAATTTCCCTTGTATTGTTTTCCAAATTTTAAAATAATTATTTTGAAATAAATGATTGTTATTGAATGATAATTCAGTTCCAAGATTGTTCACTTTATTCACTCTCTGAACTCCATGTTTCTTTTTTAATTGTTCTTTTTTCATATGGTTTGACATTCTTCATTAAGAATGTAGTTTTAGTTTTATTAATATTGAAAACTTCAATTTGTCCATTTTTTAAAGTATATAAATAAGAAGATCAATTTTAGAAATGGAGTCATCCAGAAAAATAGCAATGTCACCTGTAAATGCTTTAATTTTGTATCCACCCTTGCCAATTATAACACCTTACAGTTGACCTTTCCTTATTGCTGTCAACCAAATTTCTAGGGCAACTGTTAGTTGCAATTCACCAGTTAATCGGAAAAAAAAAAGGCAGTTTCCCTTATGATTTCTTTTGCTTCCATTGAACATTTTTATCCAAACTGGGGTCAACTAACCCATTCAAATCACCTAATAAATAATAGTTTTCATATTGAAAGTGAATAGTGCAAGTGATTTTTTTTTTGATAAAAAGTCAAAAATGAGGGAAAAATCATAAAAAATCCCTCTCAAAATCTTGCCCCATTGGAAGAATTTCTTAATTCTTACGTGGAAGCAGTAAATAAGAGAAGATTTAAGACTATAGTATGTTCCTTCTATTGCTAGAGGTCACATGATTTACTGCAAAGTTTCATAATCACCTTTTCTGAAATTTGTTAAAAAAGTCAATAGGCCAATTAAAATAGATTTTGGGTCGTAATCTAAAGAACAAAACTGGTCTGTATAACCACAGAGTTTATAAGAGAACAGCAAAGCAGGTAGGACTACCATTAGTCATGAGCCTGGAGGATAGGCAGGATTAGATATTAGACATTAAGGGATGTCTTTTCTGTCGGCTGCAGAGTTTTGTTAAAAGAGTAACAGAATTGGAGAGTCATCCACATGTTGATGGCATTGCATCCCCAAGGTACGTAAATCTCTCCCAGAAGTTTCAGGTGTATGTTAAATTGCAGACAAAATCAACCTTGAGGAACTCCACAGGCCAATGGCTAACAGGAAATACCCAGCATCCCCTCCTGAGTTTGCCCTCCAGAACTGGAGCCATCATAGCAAAGCAGCCCAGTGTTTCCAAAGTCTCATCCTAGCAAGGTGACCCAGAAGGATACTATGATTGATTGTATCAAAAGCTGTTGCGAGATATAGCAAAACCAACAGGGCACACTTCTTTATCCACTTCCCAGCACAGATTATTGAAGATGACCAAAGCTGTCACTGCTCCATAACCAGTTCTGAAGTCAGATTGAAATAGTTCAAGATAATGTGTCTCATTCAGAACCCTCTGAAGTTTGGAGGACACTACTTGCTCCAGCACCTTCCCCAGAAATGGAATGTTGGAAATTGGCTGGTGGCATCCAGACAGGGCTTTTTCAACAAGAACTTCTTCTTTACAGATGCTAGAGCTCTGTCTTATTACAGAAAGGCACTACCCACTTAGCCAATCCTCCCTTCATCTCTTTAATAAGTCAGGAAGGAAAGGATCTGGCAGACATGTGGTGACTTCATTGCTCCAAGAATCTTATCAACTACTTCTTCTTAGTGGCAAGTAGTAATCAAAGGAATGCAGACAGTGCTTCTTTGTGGTCTAGGGCTTGAGGTTCCTGAGGGAGTAGAGGCACCCTCTTTTTGAAAAAGTTTTGGATTGGCTGTATTGTTTGTTTATATGATGATTCATAGCAACCCCTAGACAACCAGCAAATATCTGGAACAGTAATCCAGTATGTCTGATTATAGCTAAGCAGGACCTGATATATTTGATACTCCATATGCTTTTGATATGAGACACATTTTGTTCTCAATCAGTATGGTACACTGGTTTCTAATGGGAGGAATGAAGTATCATTTGTTCAAATTGTGACTCCTAAGTGAACTCATCAGGCAGTCTTATTTTAGCCCTTTTACATACAATGTGTGTGAATAATGATGCAAACCTATGTCACAGAGTTGCTTTAAAAAGAACATCGATCTATTGTATATGTAAAATTCTGACTCTGTGACATTTAAGACATACATGTAAAGTGTTGTTGTTCTCATGCAAATGCCAACATGATTGCACATCTATTCATCAATCCATAAGATTGAAATCAATGACCTTAAGTTAGTCATTCTAACTTAGGGCCTTTCCACAGCCTACCTTGTTCCAGCAACATCCATTACGGATCCTGCTGGGAGGGGAGTGTGACAGGAGTGCTCCCCTCTGCACTGGCTGCCTCTACAAATGAGGAAATGCAATGGCATAGACTCTTCCTTCAGCAGTGCAACCGGGTACTATCCCAGGCTGCATTGGGGCAGGAAGTGCAGCTGTTCCAGGACCTCTGCACAGCGGGTAAGTGTGGGCAGGTGGCAGGATGGTGGTGCAATTGCCTATCATTGATGGAGAAAACCAGTCAATGACTTCCTGTGTGAACATGCTGCATGGGGACGGGAGAAGGATGGGACTAGGACAACGTTGTGTATAAGTGTCATCCAGGTCCTGTCCTTCTCCCATCCTCAATGCAGGATGACGACGTCCTGAAGAAAGGGCATTAGGTCTATCCAGCTCATTTCTAGTAATGTATGGAGTTTGTGGCTCTGATCTAGCAAGTACATTTGCTTTTGTTCAAGTGATTGTATATTTTCCTTGCTGTATTGGCTTGTGACATCGTGTGAAGTGAATTTTCCTGCAGTCTGAAAAATCTGGAATCCCACACTGCATAATTTGATCTTTCTCTTGCCTTTCCTGGGCAAGTGTGTCATGTTTCTTTGTGAAGTCTCTTTTCTGTTCCTCATCACAGTTTTACAGTTTCTTTCACTTTAACTCCTTGAAATTTCACTATCAAACCCCCCTTACTAGTCTGCCATCCGTGATGAAAATTTGATTAGTTTGTTCTCACTTTTCTCAGTCTCTTTTAATTAGAATTTCATAGCCTATCAAAAATATTGTTTAAATACTAAAAGAAACAGGAAGATGTCAAGTAGGAATTGACAGTTAAAGAACTTGCCAAGTAAATGTTGACATGAAACATACTTTTTACTGCCATACTGTAAGCACTGTTTGCCCTCTCTCTAAAAATATCTAAAATTAACAAACTAACCCCACACTCAACTCATCTCCAATGAGAGTGAGGTATCACAAGGCACACTGTGAGATGAAAATATTTTTTGATTCTCACAATGTAGATGGAAGTAAATCCCACAGTTTCTATTGAACCAAAAATTGCTTCCTACAACTCTGTAGACATTTGCCCAATTAACTATGCATAAACTCAGAGACAGTCCACTTCAACAGACAAAATGAAAGTCTAGTTTAGGGACAGCAAATATTGGCCCAAAGTTAATGACTGCATGTAAATGAGATCATGTGGTAATGGCATGGTGGCCCTACACTTCCTCTCCCTTATCCATCTCCTTCCTTGGGTGTGGGGGGCAATGGGAGGTGGTTTGTGGTGCTGAGAAACTGGGCTGCAACCTGTCCTTAGCTGGCCAGTTAGCTGCTGATGGAGAAGGAAGAAGACCAGAGGTAGATTTTTAAAGGGCTGTGTGGCCTGATCAGAACCACTGAGAGGGAAGGTTCTCCCAGACAAGAAGCACCTGTGGGGGCAGATGTTGAAGAAACTTGCAAATATTCAAATCTGTGAAAGTCAAATCAGCAAATGTGGAGAGCAGACTATAACAAAAAAAAAAAAAAAACCCTGCCAAGTATATAAAAAAGTTGACTTTCTACTTCAAATTATCTTTCTTCATTTATTTTTTTATTTGTACTCTGAATTCTAATTATACAACTTTCAATAAAATGCTTCCAAAAATGTTAAAGAAAGATTAGGGCTAAGTTAGTTGAAATGCAATAAAACATAGTTTTAGCACATCATCATATTTGAGGCTATCGAATAAATATAGCAATGGCCAAACGTTAGCAAAGACTGGCAAATGGACCCAATACTGAGGCAAACATAAAGTTGTGAAAACAAAATCCAGGCATCTAACTTTATGGGGGGTGGGGGTCGAATTTCAGTCCATGCCTGCATACAGCGCTACTTTTTCTCCCCAATACACTTGGGGTCCCTCAAAGCTACCTATTTCTTTTTAAAAATGAGAGAAAAATTCCACCAAAGTCCCCAAAAATGTCTGAATGTCCCTGCATCCTCCACAAAAACCCTATTGGTCACAGAATATGCTGAAATTGTAGAACACTTAATTAGTAGAATTTGTAGAAGATTTAATTTGTAGAAGACTTCCAATCTCTTCTGGGCTCGGTTTTGGCCAATGTTTGGCTGAAAATCAAAAGATGTGGCTGATGGTAGGGCTCCTCTTGCCAAAGCTTTCCATACTGTTCTAGATCCTTTTAGGTGTCATGTAAATAACAACAGTAAGAGGCATCCTCCTTCCTCTATTTGTAGAAGATGTTTTGAAATCTTCATTTCTCATTTTGTCACATTTTTGTAGATGTCATCTTAGGTTATACATGGGGTCACGTAGCATAAAAGCTCCAAATGTAGAGTTAACAATTGATTGTCATTCAACACATGGGTGTTGTAGAAGAATGTTGACAATACCACACACATTCAGATTTGCAATCAAGTGCACAACCTAATATGCATGTATATCCCATGTTCATTCTAGGGTATCTGCATGTATATCTGTGCATGTCTGCATGCACAATCTGCTTCAACCCTGAACTAAATCAGACAAAAATGTCCATTTAATTCCACAGGGAAACTTACACATGCGTAAGCTATTAACAGGATTCCAGCCACTACATTCTTGTAAGAGGTTTGAAACAGATTGTCATTGAATTCCATACATCATTTGAATGGAACATGCAAACAGCTTAGTATTTTGCCTCTTTGAAATATAGACCAGGCAGAATGAAGGATGATATTCAATGAAACAAAAATGCTTCCTGCTCTGAAAGCAGGATAAAGGGCACATCATTTACTGTGTTTCTGCCAAGCTTGCTAATCTGCTTTCCCCATGATAGGAATTTTGGACTGGTTTGGTTAGAGAAAGAAATAACAACAGAAGCTCATCACTGAACGACTCCTTATCTTTCTTTAGGTGTTATTTTTTAAAGGACTCTGGATTCTATGTATTTTAAGAGAGAGAAGGACTGGAAATGATATCCACTGGGCTTTGCATCTTTTAGAAAAAGAGGTAGGATGTATCAGTGGTTGGAAAAATTCCTTTTTGGACTACTGGCCCCAAAATCACCAAGCTCACATGGCTGCTGCACAGCCACTCCCCACACTAGCTGAGGAATGTTGAAATGGTTGTGTCAGATGGAAATATTGAGGGATATAACATAGAACTGATAAGGAAGGTCAAATGCCTAGAATACTGAATAGGTTTATGAAGTAAAGTCAGTTTCACATTTGCTGGCGTTAGGGGCACAGGACTCTCACAAAAGTTTAAAAGCCACAAATATAAAAATGTGTGAGTGTGTTTGTGAGAAGGAGGCTAAGATATCGTGGGGAGAGCACTCAGGATCCAAACCAGGTCAGGGAAAGCAGAGAGAAAAGTGGGGGTTGGCATGATGACCTTATACCTCCTCTCTCTCTCTCTCCCATCTCCTTCCTTGGGTGTGGGGAGGGGACATCAGGAGAGGGTCTATGATGTTGAGACATTGGTGTGCAAGCTGTCCTTAGCCTGCCAGGCAGCAACTGGTGGAGGAGGAAGAAGTCCAGAAGTGGGTTTTTAAAGGGTTTCCTTTAAAAAAAGGTGTCCTGATTGAAGCCACAGAGAGGGAACATTCGCCCAGAAAAGAAGGCCTTGAGGTGGGGGAAGCAGGGGTTGGAGAAACTTGCAAATAATCAAATCTGTGAAAATCAAACCTGCAACTATGGGGGGCTGATTGTATATTGTATTCACAGTGAACGCCAGGTAGAGTTTCTATCATTAAATTATCAATTTCACAGTCCCATTTCTGTTCACGTTTGGCATAAGCCCCACACAAAATCTGGAAACCTAAGTTGAATATTCTGGCACACCCTGGTTGTGAATCTTTTTGTCTGAGGTATAACAAGAAAAGTAGAAACTCAAAGCAGCTATGGAGCTCCTGCATGAAAGCTTTACATTGATAAATCTGGTGTGTCGTGAAAAGTCAAATAGTTACTCTCTGAATTGACTGGATGTCCTCCAAGTTCACTTTCCTGTAGGTATCAAGGCAGAGGGAGAAAGCTGATTCAGACAACAGATCTGAAGTGTCAGAAAAAGGATGCAAATTATTATTAATTACTAACTTATTATTCTATTTTTAATTTCAGGAAATGAGAAGAGGTGCTTATGAGATTTCCTGCCCCAGATATCAAAGTAGCATGGTTGACCTTGGGCACTATGGTCTGTAACTATGAAGGGAAGGGTGCCATTTTTTGCTCCACCTCAGGCTGCCACTGCTGAATACTGTACAGTCTGCTGCTTTCTTTCCAGTGGGATTCAGATCACAAGAATACAGATTGAGCACTTCTGGATCAGGCCAAAGATGGGTCGGGACTGGGGCCCTTTCATACTATGCAATTGTAGTATTATGATTCCACTTTAAATGTTATGGTAGCATCTTATTGACTCCTAAGTCTTACAGTTTATGGAGCATTACTTAGAATTCTCAGCTGGAGAGCTATAGTGCCTTATGAAACTACAAATCCCAGGAATCCATAGGATATGGCCATAGCAATTAAAGTGATATCATAGTGCTAAAACAGTGTTGAATTTTGTATTATATGGAAAGGGGTGTGCAATTTCTAAATCTACACCTGGCTCTCTTAAGAAACCTCAGATACCCTAAAAACCAGGTCCCTCTCTTGAAAATATAGCAAAATGGCCAATAACATCCCCTAGAGATCACAGGGACTAGGATGGGCCTGGGGGACACATGTAGTCTTTAGGATGCACTTGGTCCATCCTTGATCTAGACCAGCATCCTGATTCTGGCCAACCAAACACTTCTGTGACCTGAAGTCTACAGGCAATAGAAGGCAATAGTCATCTTCATGTTTGGTTCTCAGAAACTGCCATTCAGTGAAATAGTGCTTGCACACACTGTTTTCTTTTTTCACTACAGTTCCCACATTACTCCAACCAGCATGGCCAATGGCCATATTGGCTTAGGGATTCAAGTTACTATAATCCATAAGAATAACTTTTCCATGCATGTTGACTTCTATGCATTTACATAAGCATTATATAACTGTTCAGATTGCTGAAGGGGAATGGGCAAAAAATCATTCATTCGATTTCTGGACAAAGCAAAATACCTTACAAATAGAATTCTGGGAGAGAGGAGAGAACAGAGAGTAAAATCATAAGCTTTCACACTGTCCTCTTCATAGTCTGCATTGTTAACAGAAGGTAGAGATGGAAATAATAGTCAAAAAAATTCTAAAAATGGTCAAAATATGTTTCTTGAGCATTGGGAAATCTGATGAGAATCGTTGCAGTTCAGGACTTATTCAATGCAAAATTCTCACACAGGCTTTTTGTGCAAAAAACAGTGTTTTCTGTGAGAGGAACTGTAGTTTCTGTGGAGAAAATGGCATTCTTTGCCCATAAAAATGATATTTCTGCACAGAAACTGTTGGTTTTTTGCACAGAAATATCATGTGTGAATTTTGTGCGGAATAAGCCTCAAACTGCGAATAGTCTTGAAAAACCAATTTTTGATTTTTTTTTCATTGCAGGAAGAAATTACTAAAATTACTTATTTCTTCCTTTGAAAATGAGATTAGCAAAGAATTAGGTCCCCGGGATAAGAAATCCTACCAAAATCCTCCTTTGTATTATGCAAGGGGAAGAGTGCCCAATGCCATTCAGGCTCATCCATATAGCACTAAACCATAGCTTAGCTTTATATGAAGATTGCCCCATTGTTTTGTTGATGCTGCTTCTTGACCCAGACTACTGTTTTTAAAAGCTTTCTCCAGGTTAGTTAAGGAAGGAATAGACAAACAGAAAGTAGAGCATCAAATGAAAGCATATGCTATACCTTAGACTGACAGAGATTTTAATTATGAAAGCTATTAAGTATTTTTTTTCTTTAAAAGGAATTGAATTAATCTTAACAGTCTTGCAGTAAAAAAAAAACATTGTGACATTATAACTGCCAGAACTATTCAAATTGAAGTAATTTTGCCACATAAAAAATTCAAATAAAGAAGTTCGGGAACATGCATCAATGATGAAAATGTATTCTATCTCTTGGGATGGGTTTATTCAACTATGTCTTATACCTTTAGTTCATCAGTGTTTGCACTTGGATTATAACACAGAATGTCAAAATAAATTAGAAAGAATCTGATGTGGTGGGAGCAAGTATTCATGTAGTCAGACAATTAGATATTTGAACAATACTGTGACATCTTTAAAAATGCCCTAGGCTTCAGGATGATTCCTCCATGATCATCACAGAGTAAGAGGTATAGATCCTTTTAAGTTACCCAAATGAAAAATGTAAGTACTTGCAACACTAGTATGGAATCTAAAGCTTTCTGTCCAAGGTCGAATTAACTGTTATCTATGATATATAGCAGGGCCGTAGCAACATAGAATTTGCTGCTATGGAATAATTATTTGAATTGAGAATTATTTAAATTGAGAATATGGGACACCCCAAATGTCATTTTTTTTTCAATCTAGTGAGGTCAGGAAGAGTGGGGATGTGCTTACAATAGGCTGCCCTCCAAACATTTGGCATGTAAAAAAATAGGATCAAATTATATTCCAAATGCTGCAGGGGTCTGAGCACTACTGACATCTATTCTTTTTAGTTCTCAAGGACCAGATTAGCAAGGTAAGTTGCACATGGACACAAGTCTTTCCTGGATAAGGATAGCTTATTCATGTGCACTGTGCACTGATAATTTCCTGATTAGACTACTGCAATGAACTCTATATGGGGCTGCCCTTGAAGATGAATGATAAACTGAAGCTAGTTCAAAATGCAACAGTTACACTGCTTACAGAAACTCCATTCAGAAAGCTTATAACACCAGTTCCAAAGGAGTAGCACTGGCTGCAAATTCACTTCTGGTCTGAATTCAAGGTGTTGGTAATAATATTTAAAGCCCTAAATAGCTTGAGTATTTAATACTTGAGGGAATGCCTGTCTGTCTATATGTGTGCCCAAGGATAGAGGTATATTGGAGGGGCCCTCCTCTGTGTCTTACCAATAGGGGAAATACTTTGTGGGAAGGCTGTCTTCTCTGGGCCTTCTCTGTAGTGGCACCTTATAGTTTTGGAAAGCCTTCCCCTTAGAGGCCTGATTGGGGCCAACATTGTTATCATTTGGGTGCCAAATCAAAAGTTGGGTTTTTATTAATGCCTTCACTCCAAATTGATTTTATCCAGGCTGTCCATCTGCTATGGTTGCCCTATTTTAAATTATTTTGATTGGTTTTAAATGGACATCTTTTTAACTGATAAATGATTTAATGTATTTCAGCCATTTAAAATCATTGTTACTATACGTTGTTTCAAATTGATTTTATTGTGAGCCACCTTGAGATCTTAAAATATACAGCAGGACATAAATATTTTAACAGTAAATAAATAAAATAGGTGATGCATGGCTATTTCAGGCCTTCCTCAAATCTCAGAAGAAGAGGACCTCTCACAAGGGGACCTGTGAGATTAGAGATCTTGTGGGAGCCTGGAATTCTCACAAGAGACCCTGCTCTCATGAGATTTGAACCAGGGGTTACATAGGCCTGCTTCACATATACTAGCTAGTCTTGAGCTGGCCCGGTAGCTGGCAGTGCTGTCCCATATTGCTGTGTGGAAAGCCTTGTAACTCTAGTTTTAGGTCACACTGCGGGGAGCTATTTGCATATTCCTACCTTAGTTGCTAAACTGTATTGTGTATGTTCTCACCTGTCTAGAATGAGAACAGTCTGATATTGTAGAGCTTGATCTCATCCTGAACTAGCTTTATATGTCCTTGTTGACACTGCCATGGAGTCAGGTCCAAATGGCTTGTTGGCATTATGATATCTTCAGGTTTACAAATCGGTCCTTTATTGGTTGGAATTATTAACATGAAGAAGACAAACAGTCAGTTGTTGAAATAAAATACCAGCAAGGCAATATATAATATATAAAAATAACAATGGAAGTAGAAAAACCTTCAGGATGTCTCATGTGTCGCATAGCCTCCACAATTTCACAGATGAAAACTGTGACACATGTGGACAAGCAACATTAGAGTTTGGTCAGGAAGATGAAAGTTATTAATGAGGAAAAACAGACAAGCTAGGAGAGGCTGCAGCAGTTTACCTTTCTCTGAGTGTACAGAGAAGGGCAAAATTCTTCCCCCCTCCTGTCTTCTCCCTCCGGTTGAATTAACTGAATGTGAATTTTGTTTTTGTACTTTGAAATCAGTTAGCAGCAAAAGAAGTGAGCTGAGGACAAAGGGCAAAAGTGGGAGGACGAGAGAGAAACCGGGACATTTTAAAAACGGCTGTCAACATGGGATGGTAGAGTATTAACTGGGTCTGTCTGTGTCAGATCGAGCAGTTGAACGGTATGGTGTCTCTCAAGATTTTTTTTCTTTCTTTCTCCCAAGCCTCATTTTTGATTCTAAACATGTCCACACTGAGAACATTCAGTGTGATCCTATATAAAACAATTTCCTTGCTCTGATGACCTAGAGAAGATTAAAGTAATTCTGAAACTGTACTCAGTCTAATGTTCATAATTTGCCTATTGCTGTCATTAAAATACATTAATGTTCCCTTGGGGTGAAAAATATGGCTACTTGTAAAATTTTATGTAATTAGGAGAAGGGAAATTATCCCACTTAAACCACTTCAGTATTCTGTATACAATGTACTAAATATTATTTTTGCATTTTTATTATCTGCAATTAACTCATTAGTTTCTATCAAGCATGGAAAGCCAATGATGAAAAAATACTGTAGGACAAGAAAGGTGACTGTAATTCAAGTGCACCAGTGTTCTTCAGTTGAAAAAGAAGTATAATCTTGCCTGTTGTTACATGGCTTCTAAAAAAAGAATCTCAGCATTGACTGTAAAAGTCCTGTATATGCATGATTTTACAGTTTGCTCTTTTTATTGTCATCGTTGTCATTACCAATATAATAGTCCTTGTTTAGAATATTGTTAACTGTCTTGACTGTACGATATTAGTTCTCTATATAATCTTAAGTGCCTAAAATCTATCATGTGCATCAAGTTTGCTTGATTCACCACATACTGCTAAAATTTGTAGAAGTGGGCTCCAAATGCTCAGACTGGGAAAAAGTTACTTTTCTGGTTGACAGAAAACTAGTCAGCTGAGCTAAGACCATGCTTACCAGAAAATTCTGGTAAGGAACAGTCTTCCACAGTTCTGCAGCAGAGATTCGAGAATGATCTGTGTTTCAGTCAATTTTTCAGGCAGCTAATAGAAGTTAGTCTACTAAGTCTGCATACAGCCACAACTATTAAATGACTACACAGTTAGAGGACAAAAAAGAAAACAAATTTGTTTATGTGAGATCCATTCTTTTATTTACAGGGCTGAAACCTGGCATTCAAACAGGCTTTAGAGCCATGATGAAATTGTGTCCTGAAAGTAGAATATATCAGCCTGCTTTGCTTTCTGTCGACTGACCAGTTGGGTAGGAACGAGGAGGTGGGAGGGGCACTTTGCCCTGGGCGGCAACTTTTTTGGGGTGTTCCGGCTCATAGCCATGCCCCTGCATGCCCTGCCCATGCCCCCATGCACTGTGGCCACACCGCACATACCGCGGCCACACCCACACACACTGCAGCCACGCCCCACACACCGTAGTCCTGCCCCCTCCCATACTCCAAGCTCCGCCACTGCAACTGACCACAATTGTTAATATTTTAGAAATGTCTGTCTTGATGATTAAATGCCTATGTTCTAGTTCAGAGCAAATCTGTAATACTTTGATCACCATGTTTTTTTTTCCTGTGTTGAAGCTCTTCATACTGTATCTTGCACAAAAACTGGCTCAAAATTAGGGATGTTGCAAAAGTTAGAAAACTGATGAAAGACAGGTGGCAGATGGAGTCTCTCTCTCTCTCTCTGTTACGCTATGCAAATCAGCATGCTGGGTCATAGAGTCAATAGATATTGCATGTTATCTAACGAGATCAAAATGACTAAGGTTTTTGGACCCAAAGTGTAAATTAATTTGCGTATCTTTCAAGCAAACACTTCCTATTTCTGTATGTTTTATCCTACAATGCAGAGTTAGGACTCCATTTTGACCAACCTGATATTTAGACATAGGTTGATACTTTGGACATTTTTATGCAAGTTAGGGTCTGATCAGCAAACATCCATGTTGGGGATTTGCTCCAAATTGAAAAGGAATTTGGTGTAGATCAAATGTTGAAGACTGTAAGTGCTACCAGACTTCTGTTTTATTGAAATTGTGAGTGAAATCACCAAGATCAACCCTCTCTCTCTCTCTCTTTCTGTGTACACACACACACACACACACACACACACACCACACTTCAGTATAGCTGACATATTTTGATTATTATCCCCCACTGCTTCCAAGGGATAGTAGGTTATTCAGAATGAAAAAGGTTAAGATAACATTTGAGATTTCAAAAATCACCAAATCTGGCTCCCATATTTATATCATACGATTTTGGTAAAACTTTTTTTTTTTAATAGACAATATTGGATCTACTTATAGGCATGCTTAGAATATACTTGTTAAAATAAATGAGACTAATTAAACACAACTAATTTAGTCTACTGAATGCAATGGATCTGCTCTAAGCATGACTAATAGTCAATCCAAATCATACGTTACATATGAAATAACTATTTAGTAAAATTTAATAGCAGTAAATAGAAAAGAAATATATTAAAGACCTACCTGTGTTGGTTTTCCAGATGACCTTCTAGTTTTTTTTTTTATTGTGCTACTAAGAGATGATCTTCATTACAGGCCTTGAAATGCAGCCCAGTACCTGTTGGTACTGCATTGAACTGTGGGAGGAACTTCAGGAAAGATTTTAATACTATTTGAAATCTATTGTCACATTTAGAATGTCCTTCAAAATCTTCCTGTTTAACAATCCCCTCTCATGAGCATGAAACACACATACATATACACACTGTTTTCTTTTGATATAAATAAACATTTTCAACTGGCAGAAGCAACACAGAGGAAGCTTTTCATTTTACTGCAGGCTTTTAATTATTCAGCTGTATGTATTCAGAGAAGAACAATACCTATAATGAGTCAGAGTTTGTCACGACTCTGCTATTTAAAAAGTAGAGAGAGGAGATAGTGGCTATAAATTTTACATATCAGGAAGGGAAAAGGCAGCCTGGGGATAACAAAGAAGAATCTTGATCTACAGCAAATTTTCAGTTAATGAATGAGTGGGTAGATGGTGCTGATCATTTTAAATATTTTTAAATATTAAAAAGGAAAAAAACCAAGCAGTAGTACAAATAAGAATTACAACATGAATATTGTTGCTATTATTGTGTGTCTAAAAGTTGTTTCTGACATATGGTGACCCTAAAGTGAACATCAGCAGAGCTGTCAGAGTTTTCTGGGGCTGAGAATGTGAGACATGCCCAAGATAACCCAATAGGTTTCCATGTCTGAGTGGGGAATTGAACCCTTGTCTCTGGGGCCATTGTCCAATGCCCAAACCACTACCCCATGCTGACTCTCAACATGAGTATTACAAGCAAGATAATCCAATAGTATAAATATAATTTCAAATTATTTTACAGCATTGACAATAGTTCTAGCACACAGGTAACCCAAGACTCTCTCTCTATATAGTCATTGCTTCCCCCTACCCTCCAAAACGTGCCTACATATAACAGAAAAATTAAACCATAATTGTCTGAGCTGCTACTAGTGTTTCTGTTTGTGGATAGGGTGTGTACAATAGCCTTCCTAACCTAGTATTCTCCAGTCGTGTTGGACCAGAACTATCATAATCTCCAATTAGTGTGGTCAAATATTAAGCTGGTTAGCGTCAATGAGAATTATAATCCAATGCATCTGGAGGTAGAGGTCTCAGATTGGAGAAAGGTTTCCTACTTCAACAGAAGGCATACAGTGTTGTTCCTAATAGCACTCCAATATGGTAAGCATTTAATCAACAATCCATCAGTGCCAATCATGTGCAATAGAATTCTTGTACATGGACCAGCCCTTCCATTCACTTGAAGAAGCCCCAGAGATCCTGTTATTGATAGACAAAGGGCATATTCTGATGTCCAAATCTGAATTGTTCATATTTTATTTGAAGACAGAATAATTGTTTATTGTATTATTTAATATATATCCTACCTTCCTCCCAATAAGGGTCCCAGTCCGAGTTACAACAAAATGCAATTAAAGCAATGGATAGTACAAAAGTCTTTTTTTAAAAATTAAATGAATAATTGTATTAAAATACTAATTTAAAACATTTTTTAAAAGTCAATTAAAATATAAGTGCTATATTTGCATGGGTAAATATAGCATACCACAGTTAAAAGACCTGCTCGGTAGTTTAGAATCAAAGACCTAGGTGACAAGAAAGATCATTATCTACCAGGAGAAAGAGAGTGGAAGGGGCAAACTAACTACTCACTGGAGCAAATTCCAGAGTCTGGGAGCTGCCACTGAGAAGAGTCTCTTCCACGTCCTCATCAAATGTACTTGTGATGATGCTGGGATTGGGAGAAAGCCCTCCCTCAAGGATCTTAAAACTTGGGCAGGTTCATATTGAGAGTGGGAGATACAGTCTTTCTGATCTTCAGAGATAATATCTTCTACTATTTCTCCACAGTTAGAAGTAAACTGAAGTAATATCTTGAGAGGCTTGGCTGTGTTGACGGATTAGAAGAAGCTGAACTGAAGCTCAAGAAAGAGGGCCCTTTAACACTACAGAATTATATTGTTACGATTCCATTTTAGCTGCCATGATTTCATCCTATAAAATCCTTAGATTTGTAGATAAGGGAAGGTACTTTTCCAGGTAGGTAATGTGTCTCACCAAGTTACAAAACCCAGAATTCCCTGAGAGGTAGCCATGACAATTAAAGGAGAATCATGGTGCTATATCTGTGCTCCAAGAAAGGGTTGAGGCAGTGTCAGGGGGGAATTCGTTTGTGTGGATGAGTAGCATTCAACCTCTTCTCCAAATCACCACGCTCGTAGGTTGAGGTAAGGTGCACATATCTGTCCAACTGGCAATTAAAGACGTTAATATCTTCTGAGGAATGAAGCACCATTTAGCAGCTTGTGCTTACACATTAGCTATGACTGTACCTTGAGGGAAATTGCCTCATTTCAGTGATCTGTACCCTGTGGGGCTGTCTTTGAAGATAGCCAAAAAGGTTCTGTTGACAAAATATGACAGTTCCCAGCATACCCTTCAACATTTGGCAGGGACAATCTGGATTAACCCTCTGTTGTCCAACTTTTTCTGTTGCTTTTTGGGATATAATATGTTTATTGAGTTTAAAAAGAAATACATCAACTATAACAAAAAAGGAAACAAAAAAGAAAAAAAAATGCATTCCTTTACAAAACTGAACAAACAAACAAGCAAACAAAAAGCTGATAAATTAGAGGGAAAAAAGAAGATAAAAGTAGCTAGAAACAAGTAATGAAGAGTAGTAATAATAGGAAAAAAGTCCAAGTTGTGGACAGAACTTATAAAAGAGTTAAAAAAAGAAAAGAAAGAGTCTGCATAGCAAAGCACTAAAAAGTGAGTGAAAAAGATATGCATAGAAATATGGAAACGAAACAAAACAAAAGAAAAGACATTGTGACTACCTATCCTCTATTCCCTTTCTTTTGCTTTTAAAGTGTCCCAGTTTTTCTCTGCTTCTCCCATTTGCCCCCATTGTTCCTTGCTTATGTTGGTGCAAACTGAGTTCAAAATGGAAAAGTAATTTGAAATCAGTGAACTCAGCAAGGGAGAAAGGAGAGAAGAGATGGCATTTTGTTCTCTCCTGTAGACTCAGGCAAAAGCAAACTGTTGCAGCCTCTCCTAGCTTGTCTATTCTTCCTCATTAATAACTGTTGCCATTTTGACCACACTCTGATGTTGCTTGGCCACATGTCTTCCAGTGTAAAATGTTGGAAGATATGTGCCAGTATCATATCCTTTCACCAACTACTAGTCCATTTGTGGGTTTAATACAAAGTGTTACAAAGCTCTTCGCAGCTTGGGGCCACAGTAAGGTGTGCTTCTTCCTGTATATCCCATATTTTAATACTAAAGCTTTAAAATGATCAGTGGAGTCCCTGTTCTAGGTGACTTCATATATCGAGTTTGGCAGATGTCTGTCAAACATTTTCAGCAGTATTGTCATCCTCGTTGTTTAGCAATCTTTGCAGAGAGACCTACCTGGCACTCTATTACTTTTTCGATATTGATCTTTTTATTCACCCAAGCCTCTGATAGTCTATATTTCTGTTGCTCTGCTATGTTTTTAAGCAGTTTGTCTCTGATATACTTAAGTCTTCCATCTCAGCTTCTACTGCTTTTGAAGGATTGTTTTTATTTGTTTTAATATGCAGCTGCTTTTACATGTAGATTTTGGCCTAAAACCAATAATGATCCTCCTCCGTATGGTATTCCTTTCTCTGGAAGCTAACCAGGCTGTTGCTATGAGACAATTCCTGTGCTACATAAGAATTTTCCTCCTCTTGATTAGTGGAATGAAAGTGAAACACTTATACTAGTGAAAGTTAAAACATTAACAATATATTGCCAACATGTATTAAAAATGCTGAATAGGAAATTGTATTCTGCAGATTTGTGTCATGCTACGTAATATCGTGAATGCACTTGCTATTCTTCTCCTGATTTAAATAAGTGAAGCTGACTTGATCATTAGTAAGTATCTATTTCCCCCTTGTGGAATTTCTGATGTTCAGTTCTATTGTCACAAATGATTGCCAAGTAGATAAAGAAATGTAAAGTCAAAGGCTTTTACGGCCAGAATCCATGGGTTGTTGTGGGTTTTTCAGGCTATGAGGCCGTGTTCTAGTGGTATTTGCTCCTGATGTTTCGCCTGCATCTGTGGCTGGCATTTTCAGAGGATCTGGAGACATGGAGGTGGAATGGGGATATATACTTGTGTGATACTCGGGTGGGAGAGATTTGCATTTATGATGCCTTGGTGATGCAGCTGGCCTGTGAGATAGCCCACTGTTGAGTGGACTAGCCCTCAGTTGGCTACCAGTACTGAAAAACACTAAAATCAAGACTCAAAAATATACCAATGAACACCTCCCAGACTCAGGAGGTCTCTCTACAGGAAACAATACAATGGATTGCTAACGAGTACTTAAATGCACACACAACTATTATGCATATCCCCTGGCTAACAACGCGACCCTGGGGGCTAGTCCACTCAACAATGGGCTATCTCCCAGGCCAGCTGCATCATTAATGCATCATGAATGAAATCCCTCTCACGCAGAGATCACACAAGTATATACACTCTATTCCACCTCCATGTCACAGATGCAGGTGAAATGTCAGGAGCAAATACTGCTAGAATATGGCCTCATAGCCCGAAAAACCCACAACGATCCACAGATAAAGAAATGTAAAAAGTAATACAAAGAACCTTATACATATTATCTCTCTATCAAACCATTTTTTAAAAATTTTATGATCAGAAATATATTTCACTAGGCATAGTATCTCAATATCAACTATTTCATGGTTGATGGAAATTCATGCCATAATATCTTTGTCTTTTTTCTTTTTTTCCTTTCAGATATCATTCAGCTGAGATTGTTATTTTATAACAAGTACACTCGTTCTTTGGCACTTTCAAAGACAATTCTTCCCCCATAATTTGGAAGTCAGATTAATTTTATTTCAGGAAACATAGATGTATACATTGAAGAGCACAGCTAGTATTTGTGCATTTAGGTACATGAGTCTTAAGCTTGATCTTATACTTTGATTCCACAGCATGTGTCATCAGCACCTTTAGCTCTCTTCCACTGTCCAGAAAAATCTGTGAGAACATCCATATGGCAAATGGTAGGTTGAGTCATGCTACCACAATGGATGTGCAGAATAACAGAAAAAGAGCTGGGATAGCTGCATTAGACCATCATTTTCCCCAGTTGTGGCCTATCATAAACCAATGGGAAGATCCACAGCAACTTAATTGCAATAGCAGTGACAGGAACAGTGCAGCTGTGCTGTAGAAAACGCTATTCACTGAAAATTTCTCAGGGTTTCCAAATGTAGTAATGCTGAACCAATTTTCCTGAAGACAGCTTGCATGTCACTGCCAGTCTTCTTAAATAAGCCATAGCTACAGAAAACTAATAGGACTTTTGGTTAGAATTGACAGGAGACCTGCCCAGTAGCCTAATTTATTAAGATGCATGCTTATAGCATCTCCCATAATCTTCTATATACAAATGCTAGATCAAGAGGCAGCAACCGCTTGGGAATGTACTGGGCAATGATAGTGGGAAAGACCTGTCACCTTCATGAGCTGCCAAGTAGGCTTCTAGAAGTAGCTGATTAGCCACTGTGAGAAACAGGATGCTGTGCGAGAGAAGCCTTGGGGTTGATCGCAAAAGTTCCTGTTAAATTAAATGCAAGGGTGTAAATGTTACATGACAAAAGAAAAAAATGTGGATAATGTAGAAATGGACTGAGAAAAGTGCCTTTCTTGGGGATGTCATAAATATAAACAAAGTGGCCATTATTCAGATGAGATTGATATAGTCACAGCTTAGAAAATTATGAACTAGATTATGAACTAGAGCTCCCAGCACTGATTACAGCCAGAAACTCTGCAAGCTTGAGCATCTGGGGAGATGTACTATGGAACAGTAATGTTGAGTGTGACTTTCTTCTCGAATTGAGCAGAGTGTGCAAGCCAAGGTAAGGGCTTGAACTAAAGGATTATGTCCAAATCTTGTTGTAAAATGCGGAAAAAAGAAAGTCAGTGCTGCCAAGTGCGAAAGACGCACCCAAGCCTCGCACTCAAGGCCTGCCTAGCCTGACATCTCTTTGTGATCAGAACTGAACAGCCAGGGAGATCTCTGAATCAAGCCAAGGCCAGGACAAACGGGTCTGCCTCAGTTCTCCCTCCCTGAGAACACAGTCCTTTTCTCACTCTTGTTCCCCCCTTGGTTTCTTCCTTTCTGGACTCTCCCCCTTTACTGCCTTCCCTAAATCTGCCCTTCTCCCAGATGTAAAGATCAGCAGTGATTTATATTTTCCAAGACTGTGGTACTGTTGGCACTAAGGTCAAGATGATATTATTGGTAGTGTGTGTATTCCAGGATTCAAAATAAGACTCTGTGACACTGTTTTAAGGAACACAGATCTTCAAACATTTGTTGTAACACGGTTGCTTTAAATGTGTTTTGTATTTAAATGTTTATAAACAGCACACCATTTCTCTCTCTCTCTCTCTTTCAATTCATTCACTATCTCTCATACACCCAATTTCTCAGTTCTCTCTCCCACAGAGCTCTTCAAATCTCCAACCTCTCCCAAACACACCACAAAATCACACTTCTCTTCAAACACACACCAGACAGTTAAAATCCATTCTTTTTCCTCTTTCCAACAGCCCCTCCCCTGGGCTATCCAAGGTTCCATTTCACCAGCCAATCAGCTTAAACACTCTTAGTTGCCAGGGGGGCTCTGTTGTCAAGACCCCCCCCCCATCAAGTTTGTCACACTTTCTCGTTAGAGTTCTTCAGATATGGCATAGGTAAGTGGGTATAGTGCTGCAGCCCTTAATTTTAAAAAAATGCAAAGCAAATACATGGAAAGTGGAAACATGGAACAATGTTTCTATGAGGTGCTAGCTTGGGGATTTGTTTCTCTGTCAGAGTAAAGCTTAGGCCTTTTCTGCACCTTACCTTCTTCTGGCACTGTGGTGTGGGGATCGTGTGAGCAGCCTCTGGTGAGAGGTTCTCATGTCCGGGGACCTTCGGCTCCGCATGAGCTGCCTGCTCGTGCGTTAGCCCCACCTCTTCCTTCTGCAGTGCAGCCTGGGCAGGAAGCGCAACTGGTGTGGCTCTGGAGGCTCCGCACACCAGGTAAGTGCGTACGGGGCCTGGGACTTGGCTTCTAGCCAAAAATGAAAAGATGTGCGATCAGTGCCTGCTGGACCCTGGAACATTGCACGATTGTGAATGTGTCATGCAGATCACTCTTCACAATCGCTCGATGCTCCAGGCACCCTTTCACATGGAAAATACCATGCGGGAAGGGCCTTAGACATGTTAGATCAAGATGTCTTGCATCCAGAAGAAGAACTTTAAATTGTTTTTGCATTGTCAGAACTGTGGCTCAATCTACCGACTTTTTTAAAAAGTGATTTGCTTGTCAAGATTTTGGCAGGGTGAAAACAGATTGCTCAATCATTGCTTGGTTTCTTTGTTCTTAGGAAACAATGACAAATGACATAATTACTTGCTCAAAAGAACTCAAATATGCTTATTTTGATTTGGCCTAAACAAGTCCACCTGAGCTCTTCAGAATATAGTTCTAGTGCTAGAGTTTAAAAAACATGAAAATAAAAGTCATGCCCTGATGTCATCTGAATCTTTGTAATTAGTTAGAAGCTTCAAGACCAACTTGCTTTGATATGGACCACTTTTAGGGGGGGAAAAAGGCTCTTTGCTTCAGGGGAAATCTGAATCCCCTAGGTGACATGCTTGGTTTTTTATTCTATATTTGTGTTTGGAAGACTTAAAAAAAAACACTTTTTTTTAAAAAAGTGTTCAAGTAAAAATAGGTTAGGTATTACCAAACAGAACCTAACACAATCAGCTTCCACTATTCTAGGGTTAAAGTCATGTTAGAACCCAATTACTCAACCCAGGGGGGGCTTTGGAGTTTGGGGACAAAGTGAGTGACAGGAACCAAAGGAGTGGTGGTGAAGTGAGTAACCTGCAGAGGTGGTCCCATCACAATTATCTTTGCCTTTCCAATGCAGCTGGGAATGCAGAAACTATTTTTATTTCTCAGTGCACACTGTAAAAAATGGGAAATGCTTTCTAGCATGAAATCCCCAATTTTGTTGACAATGGAATGAGAGGCCAGTTGGGGAGGCTTGTGTGAAAGCAGGTTGTATGAAATTGGAATAGCAGGAGCAGTACCACCAGAGGCAGAAAACAAACTGCCACTTCTACTGTGCTATAGCAGTATACCCCATATTGCCACTTGAGAGGAGGAGGAGGTGGTGGTTATGATGACAACCAGCAGCAGCTACCCACTCCGCTGTTTGCCTTATCCAATTAGGAACACACAAAAGTGGGTTCAGTGGGCTTCACCAAACCGCCTGAAAACGAAGATCTTATGTCTGTGGTGCTTGCATGATCACCCATCAGCCAGTGAAGGAAAATGTTGCAGCATCCTCATCCATCTGCCTGGAATGGAGGAGGAGGAAGAAATGTTGACACCAGTGTGGCAGTGGCTCTCCCTCCCAAAGGCGGAGGATACTGTGGCAGGTACTGTGTGTGGGGAGGACCAACAGTATAGGGCTGGCTACTTCTTTGAGGGTCATTAGACCCAGGTCCTGCTTAAGTTAATTTTTTAGCCATTCTTTCATGAGGTCTGGCGCTGAGGAGACTTGGGACTGAGGCACTGAACAGAAGCATTTCTCCAAAGTGGAAGGGATCCTACCTGGGTGGGGATGGAGGAATCTGCCACCTCATGCACTTCACTGCCAGAAACAATTGCCTCAGCTGCTCTTGTGAGACACAGCTGAAAGTGCCACATCATGTGAGCAAAGAGACATTGCAAGAGAAAGAGAAGTTTTGCTGCCTTCTCCAATAATTTCTATCCCTCTGTATTTCATCACTGAAGCATCATATTTACATAAATTTACATAGCCAAAGATTTCTGAAGATTTCGTGAAAATATTAAAAATGTAAAAATACAAAAACATAAAACTGTGAATGCAGAGACCTTTACACACTGAAAATAACAGAATAGAATCAAAGTAGAGTTAATTGGAGGACTGTAGTTTTAAGTTCATTCTTGTCTTAAAGCAGAAGCAGGCAGTTGGCCAACTTGAACCTACATGCAAGTCTCTACTATATATTTTATTAGGTAGTCAATCCAGGTGTTATCGCCATGTCAGTGTTCACATATACATGAGACCAATCCAATTTCACTGCTATTAGTTTCAGTTCACTCACCACATTGTTTGGACCAGCATTCCTCCCTCCCTGGACCATCTTGGAAACTGTAAAATATTTGTCCATTAATGCCCTAAAAGTGTACTAAACTTTTTTTTTTTATCTTTTATCTATTTTATTGGCTGCTGCTGTCAATTGTGGGAAGCAGAATAGATGTAAAGGAGTAAAGTGCCTTCCTTTTCTAGTGAGGATCTGTCAAGTACTAGTAAATCTGGAAAGAACAGCCTAAATCCAATTGCTAGTTCCTACTAGAGTACACCCAATTAATTGGTAGGCTTTATATAAGTGTTGAGCTACCATTGAGCAGTTGAGTTACTCTAGTTTGGCTTACTACTTGGATTTAGGCCAGTGAAAATCTTGTGTCCCTTCAGAGATTGTTGAACTACAAGTCCCATCATCCCTAGCCAGCATAACCAATAGCAGGAAATGCTGAAAGCTGTACCCTAGTAACACTGCTTGATTCTTATCCTGGGGTCATAGGCTTCCCATCCTGATTTAAGTCATTGCTTCCAGGACTGCTTAGACATTAGGGGTGTAATTTTCCACTAAGTTTCTTGTCAAAGGAAGCAGTAAATAATTTTAGTCATTTTCTTTCTGCTGCCAAAAAAAAAAAAAAAAAGTCTTCAAAAACCATGCAGCTTTTAAAAGCCTATTCACAATTTAGGATATATTCTGCACAAAATTCATACGTGGTTGTTTTGCACAGAAAGTAGCATTTTCAGCATGGCAAACAGAATTTTATGCATAGAAAATAATGTTTTCACATAGAAATACATTTTTCTGAGTAGAAAATGCTGTTTTTTTTAATGTAAATCAACCACATGTGAATTTTACACTGAATAACTTCCCTATTACAAAATTAGTAGACATCATAGCTCCAGAATTATGTTTGGAGATGTAGTTAGATTGCAAAATGTAAAACTGATTCAAAGTTACTTGCCATAAAAAGCTATTTTTGAGTTAAATTGTGATCCTTCTTTCTTTATTTTAAAACTGAAGGACCTTGTGTAGCTCCTGTTGGTTGCCAACTGAGCATTATTCTATTAAAATTATAATAAACATTTGAAATCTATTTGAAACCCATTTTTTTCCATGCATTTCCTTTCGTGATGGGAGAGAAAGACACAATGACCTTTTCTACTAACTCTTTGGGACAGAATCAATTTGTGCCCTGTCTTCTGCAAGTCTAATTGAATGATCACCAGTCTGAACTGTAAGTTCTGTGATTATAATTAATTATACCACCGTTGACCTGCGGTTCTGCTTCTTGGTTCTCCCCATGCCCTTGCCAGTCTGGGACTATAATTCCCTCTTACTGACAAGTTTCAGTGGTCTAGAACTGGCATATTGGCAGGCAAGGAATTAAGCAAAAGACAGTATTTGTTTAATGAAACGAAAGAAAGAAAAAGCACAGTATCATGAACATTATCAGGTCTGATACTGGAAGCCTAAAAAGTCTTTGAGAAATCTTGACAAGATAGTATGGGAAGAAGCATGAATGACACTTAAATAGGAAACTGATATGGGAAACTCAGACTGATGCCTGAACGTGACTGATAAGCAGATGAAAGACAGCCATAACAATGCCAGCAATGGCTTAAAATAACCCAGTGGAAATTCAGAGAGCAGGAGTCTTTGTTGGGGATAGCTTGGGGCTTTGACAGCATCCTGTTATCAATGACATAGATTTTTAATTCTTGTGACTTGAGCCACTAATCTCAGTTTGCCAGCTTAGCCAAGTTGCAAATTCCTTGCCACATCATTAATTTGGGGCCAATGGTATAGAAAGATGCATTAAAATTCACTGTTCCTTATGCCAGTCTTGCCTGATTGGCTGCGACATTTGGCGATTTTTTTTCTTGAATATTAGGGTTGTTTTTGAACATCAATTCGCCCACTACTCTTTGAAGTCCCAATGGGGAACATCCCATGTTCATATTACATATCCTCTTGCATTCTCTATTTGGCTAATAGAATCCAGAATCTCCTTACATTCCTTTATTAAACTTTTGGTGAAGAATCTATGCATACAGAAGAAGTGTATGTGAGATTGATGCAATTCACTTGTAAAAGTGAAAAAAAATCTCCGAAAGACTGAAGCACTGCACAGTGTCTGGGGACATTTCCTTGGAGGCAAATGGCAGTTGACTTATGTGTGGATATCATTTGCTCTTTTAGTCCTTGATTACTGGACTTGATGGATCTCTAATCTGATCCATCAGGGTCCTTCTTGTGATCTTTCATTTCATTATCTCCTTAAGCAGCACTTGGGTCTCATATGACTCAGCTGAATGCTGGTGACATTACATTACAACAAAGTACCAATAATGATACACAACTAATTGCCTTCTCTGCCAGGTGATCGTGTTATTTGTATTTGGTTGCACACAAAATCCTCTCCCAAAGCAGTTGGAGAATTCTAAGGCATAAAACGTTGGTTGTTTATCTCCTCTCCATTTCAATGTCCAACTGGCCCCAAATCTTAGGGGCATTCTAAGGAGGAGGCACATCATCTTCAGACCACTGAACTCTAGAGTGAATGTGGATGTGAAAGATACTCTTCTACACTGACCTGTGTTGTGTCTGCTAGTCAATTGTGAGTACTGCTTTGAGTAATTGCTTCAAGTGCTCCATCCACTTCTGTAGTTGGTGCTGACTGGTTTGTGTGCTCTCCAGTGGCAGGTTTATCAAGGGGGCTTCCCAAGAGAGAAGGATCCTCTAGAGGGAATTCCTAACCTCCCCCCGCTTTTAACAACTCTTCTTGGTCTCAGTTTTCATATTGAAATAGTTTTATTTTGAAATGAACACAGATTCAGTTGCTGTTTGGCTTGTGCCAGGGTGCACAGTTTTGCCTCTAAATGCAATCAGCAAACAAACGAACAAACAAAACCAGAAGAGTGGACTGAATTGATTTCCAGCCATGCAAAAGTAATTCCCAGTCACATCTGAGTATGGTGATGAAGCCTTCAGATGCAGAGAGTCAGGAGGCTCTCTGACGCCCTCTGTGTGCCCACTCATGCCCTAAAACCATCACAGAACAGCAGCAGAAACAGGATCTAACTAGGAATGGGGTGCAGGAGGTATGGTCACTCCTGGCAAGTGGTAGTAGTGGTGAAGGTGGGGAGGATGGCAACAATATTTTACATTTATATCCTGTCTTCTTTCCAGTAAGCTCATGGAGGACTACCTAGCTTTGGCCCCCACAAGTGAATTGCCTGCATATGAGGTAGGTAGTGTGACTAGTCCAAGATCACCCAGTGAATTTCATAGCTCAGTGGGAGGTTAAACCTAGTCCCAACTCCCATCTGAATACTCTAACCACTATACCACTCTGGCACCCTAACCACCAGACGTCAGGGATTGCTAAAACCCACAGAATTTATAGAGGGTAATAGCACATGTGTGGGGGCAAGGGGATAGGAGTGATTTTCACCAGGAAAGACTTAAACTTCTTTCCCTGTGAGCTGCAGTTCTTACAGAATTTGGGAGATCTTGTGCCTGCTATCATTAATTTTTTAACTGATGTGATTGCAAGTTAGTATCACAGCTAATTTGGCTCTTAAACTTTAGTGCCTCTCCACTGAATTTGATAAGTGACATTTCAAAGACCTTCACTGGAGGAGTCTGAGTTTGAAAGTCACCAAATCTTTGCACAGAAAATGCCATTTCAACTCCTATTGTGACATCCATGCTGTTACACTCAGCCTCTGGCCAGCCAGTATCCTGGCTGTGGAAATGGCCTTATCTCAAAAGGACCACAGATTGTGTCACTGTTCTGTTTGCACTCATTTACTGAAGACCCAGAACTATGGAGGACTGGACACAAACCAGCACAGAGTTAGGCAATGGATGCCCCCAAGAGGTATATAGGAACCTAACTCTACACTAGTTTGGGGATGTTGTTTTTAGGCAAAAAAAAAAAAAAAAAAAGTGAATATTTATTTCTAATGTACTTTTTAATTTACTAGAGTCATTCACATAAGAATGTAAGACGAGCTCTGCTGGATCAGACTATTTTCCTATGGCAAGCCCATCCAGAGAACATGTATGCAACTCTAGCCCCTGTCTCACCTTCTCCAGCAGGCATAATTCCTCTGATATGTGCAAATAGTTTTGGATTAAGGAGTACCTCTCAGGTCTACTTGCTACTCACAAATATGAATTCTGACAGAGCCAATAAGTTAGTAGGACAACAGAGGGAAGATTTCTCTAACTAGCGGGGAACATTGTGGCCTCATTGGCAATGCAGGCTCTGCACAGAAGAAAAAAAGCGGGAAATTCTTCAGCAAAGAAAGCACAGCATATATTGAAAGTAGAATCGCACTACTATATTTGAATATTTAAGTCTAAATCTAAATATTTAAATCTTGAAATAAGTATTGGGGGTTCCCAGCCAAAAAAAAAAAATATTCACAGGGGATCCCCCCATAAAGAAAAGGTTAGGAACCACTGATTCAGCTAAATTCATGTCTACTCAGAAGTACATCCACTGAATCTCTTAGTAATCTTTACTTCCTCACACAGTGCTGGACATTTGGATAACTGGTAATTTTTGGTCAAACTCCCTCCCCCCAAAAAATTTCTTCCTCTTTTAACTCCTTTCTCCTTGATTCTCACCCCTTCCATTGTTCTACTTACACTTCCTTCTTCAATGGAAGTGTAAACCTATTGTGTAAATATAGAATATAACATCCATTTTGAGGGTTTTGATAAGGTTGGAGCTGGAAGCCAGGAGCTATTTAACACCACAGCCTCACATCTCTGGGATAAATGGCTTTCTTAAAGTAAAGAAATACATTTTACAAATATTTCTTTAAAAAAATACTACTCAAAAATAGTCACATTGAATTTTGACAAAATTTATGCTCTACTACCTGATTTTTGCAAATCATACTTCCTTATAAGAAGCGGAGAAGCAGAGATTATGAGAGAATTCAACTGTGGAGAAATGTATACTGCTTTTGCTTTCAATTCTTTCTGTTTGAGATTCTCCATTCTTGCTCACTTTAGCCGACACACTCGCAGTAGATCATTATCCTGTAGCTAAAATAAACACCAGCAGTTAAAATGAGTGTACCAGATGTGCCCATTCCTGTGAATGTTTAAACTGGCTAAGGTGACATATGCCTTGATTATATCCCATTTGGCTTATTATAATGTAGTCTACCTCGGGCTGTCTTTGTAAAATATTCAGAATCTTTATTGGTTCCAAAATGCAGCAGCCAGATTGTTGACTGGGGCTGGCTAGTTACAGGGAATATATAACTCCCCTGCTATAGCAGCTTTACTGGCTACTGGCCAGTAATGGAGTACAATTCGAAATGCTGCTTATGCCCCTATACAGCTTCAAACCAGACTAACTGAAAGCTCATATCTCCACAATAGAGGGAGCCTAACATTTGAGATCCCTGGGGGAGGCTTTCTCTTGATTCCACCTCTGTCACCAACATGTTTGGGGAAAACACAGGAGAGGGTCTTCTTGGGACATTTCCACACTAGGTCCCTTCCTAAACTGCAAACCCCAGGATTCCATAGGATGTTGAAAGTGGAATAATAACACTATAACAGTCTAGTGCAGAAATAGTGTGGCTGATCCCAGGCTGTGGAACTTTCCTCCTAGGGAAGCTAAAATGGTCTCCTCTCTGGCCTCCTTCCTCTGACAGATAAAACATTTTTATAAAACCTGACAGATAAAACCTTTAGATAAGTTTTAGCTATTAACTGGTTCCTACAGAAGCGTTTTTTTTTTTAAAAAAGGCATGGAGTGTTGCATTTTTTCTCATACATTTTAGATGCTTTTAAACCATTTTTAAGTCAATGCAGTTTTAATCTTACAATTTATTTTTAAAATGTCATTACGGATTTTTAGCTGTGTACTGTTTTAACCTATGGTGCAAGATGCTTTGGGTCTCACACTGGGAAAAAGGCCAGATACAAAAATAAGGTAATATGAAATACCATGCTACTCAACCTTCAAAGCTCTGTGCACCCTGGTTACATCTATTCTTTCATTTCTCACATTTATTCTTTCCCCAAGAAATTTACTTGGACTGCTGGTGGTATTAGACAACTGTTGAGTGTCACTAATTGATGTCAAATGCAGCTAAACTTTACAAATAATGAAATATAATAGGTGCTCTTACTGTAGCTAGAGGGGTCATCATAACTGAAGAAATGAGATGGTTGATGCCTAATCAAAAGCCAAAGTGAATTGATCCCCTGTTAATGAGTATCTGAACAGATGATATTTGGATGCTTAAGTAAAATCATGTGGAAATTGTTTGCTTTAAACTTTTTATCTTGTCCTAGCACTTCATATTGTTCAGGAATCTAAAGCCTTTTCAAAAATTAAATTCCTACCAACAGGTTAAAATCCAAATCTCGCTCACTTCCTTTAATCTTCATTAATATACTTTGTTAGCTTTATGCTATAGTAAATATCTTCTGGAAATACTGTACAAGGAGCCAGCATGGTATAGTGGTTTGAATGTGGGTGTAGGACTGGTAAACCAGGATTCAAATTTCTGTCCTGCCCTGGAAACTCCTTGGGTGACTTTGGGTGTCACACTCTGTTAGTCTATGGGAAAGACAATGGCAAATGTCCTGTGTCTAAATTGTGCCATCATAAAGTAGCCATAAGCAGAATACACTTGAAAGAGCATAAACAACAGCAGCAGCGACTATAACAATACTTCAGAAAGAACAGAGGCAGTTCTTTAGGTGAAGTACTGACGGGAATTTGCCCTGTGCCACACTTAGTCCAATCAGAAGATGAAGTTGTTGAATCTAGGAGCTCACTTTATTTTTTTAAAAAAGGCATTTCTGTCTCTCACTCTGACAGACAAGAATCCAAACAGAATGAGATTCCTGATCTCAGTGCTTGTTCACTCTAATATAGCATCCTAAAAGTGTCCAGTCACTCACTTAGCTGTGCATGTGCTGAGGTAACTTTCCATCCAACTAACATTCCTTGACAAATATTAATTTATCTTTCCAGACCAGGCTTCAAAACTTCTGTGAACTAGTTCCATGTAAGCAATCTGGTCCTCATTCTTTGCTGTCAGAAATCCCTGAACCCTTACATATCAGGGAGGAATGAGATATGCTGGGTGCAACCTCCTGTGTGCCAGCTTAGCTCTTTCCGCAGGGTGTAGTCACTGCGTAGCTGCAACGGCTTGAAGAGGCATGCATCCGCATGACGTCATCGCTATTAAGTTGATGTTAAGTTGCTGGTGTGCCTTTGCATGTTGCTAAAGTGTTGCATTTGAGCAACGGAAAAAATACATTTTCACTCCCTGAGACCGCTTCTACTATATCTCTACAACTACATGCAGAACCGTTGAAGCACATTCTCACAAGAATGGGCGGGTTCAGGGCTGGCCTGGCTCGGCACACATGTCTGCATAGGGACATCCTTCCCAATTTTTTTTTAAAAAAGAGATCCAATGAAATGAGCTGGGGTGGGCCATAGGCGAAGCAGGGGAGTGGTGATGAACACTGTAGTGCGGAACGAGAAAGCGGTCTTTGCCACCTTAATCGGAGGACGGTGTGGAACGTCGTATCGCAGAAACATCACAAACGCAGTCATAAACTCTGCTCCTACGATGCCATGAGGCGTTTCTGCCATCTCGTGCAGAAAGGCCCTAAGACACAATTCTAAAGAGATGCAAGCATTTTTCTAAGTTAGCCTAAGTGACGCTATATTAACATCTCCTTGCCCTTTAACAGTAAAACTTTTCTTTGATTGCAAGATCTTCTGAAAATAACATAATAACAGATCCAAAGAAAAGAGCTCTAGGTGTGAACAATGGGTTCCTCTCTACAGTGCTAGAAATTTGGGGACTGAAAGGAAATTTCACAGAGGGGAGGAAAAGAATTCTTAGTGGGGGTAAATGCCCTCATTTGCCCCCCTACTAGCTACACCTTTGTGGGGGGGGGTGACGGCAACAAATGAAGAAGTGTTTTTGCTATGTATGCATGGTGTGTGCAAGTGTGTGTTTCTGTATGTGTCTGTGTGTGTGTGTGTGTGTAAGGAACAATGTAAGGATACCTGGAAATGGTTATCCAAAAAAACCTGCTTGACATTAGATTGACCACAAGACTTTTTAGTCTGGAAAAGAGACAGCTCTACTAGTAAGGCAGGAGTCAGACACACAATTTAGTGAGGCTGGTTTCTAAATAAATAAATAAATAACCGTTGCAACATACCCTTTCATTTCTCTAAAGATGCATTTTGCCACACAGGACTGTTTCTCTTTCTAGCCACAACTTTCCTACTAAATGCTCAACTGAAGCTTGAAGTTACTACAATGCTAGAAATTTGGGGAGCAAAGAAAAATTTAATGGGGGAACAAATTCTTATTTAAGAGGGCCGTGCTGCCAAAGCAGTTCACAGAACAAATGCATTTAGAGCAGAGATAAATTTGGATGTAGAAACACAATTAGATTAAAAAACCTTGGCTGGCATCCTGTTCAGTAGTTATGAGATTGTAAATCAGGTTTACAATCCTGTAACTTTTGGGAATGATGTTTACAGTCATTAACAACTAAATATGACCCCCAAACCTACCCTTTCATCCAGGCAACCCTTCAGCTGAAGGGGTTCTGAGGCACTGCAGATTGGCAGTGGGACATGCCCTCTGCAGTGTTTTCCCAGGGCATGTTTAGAGAAGCAGTTGCAGCAGGACCTCAAGGGATCTCTCCAACTGCCTGTACTTAATGTACCCTGGAGCCATGAGAGCACTGAGCACTGTCATTGCTCAGAACCCTGATCTGCTATGCCTCAGCAACCCTTCAGTTGAGGCACTGCCTGGCTGAAAATGGAGGGATTTTGAGAGTGACATTGTCAAATGTAGCTACGATGATGGAGCTCCATGGTTGCAATTGTGTCTGACCATGCAAGATCTCAGCTGTAATCCAAAACAACTTAAAACATTATCAATAAGGAAGGAAAAAAAATTAAAGTAACCATACAGTAACAGGCTACTTTGTCAGCAACAGGTCACCAGCCAAAAATCTTTTTGAATAAAAAAGTGTTTTTCCTTGGAGGCAGGGGATTCCATATCCTGTGAGTGGCCACCATAAAAATTCTCTGTCTTGTTGCTAGTCAATATAGTACTGAGAACTATAGGGTCAAGAGTAGGCTCATACGGGGGGATATGGTCCTTTACCCTATTCTCTGCTCAGTTTTTCACATTTGTGGCTTGTGCTTGTTGGCTTGTGCATGTGTTCACCAACTATGTGTTCATTCACTAGCTCACATGGGCAGGAGGAGGGACGGCACACACATTTGCTCACTCATGTGCATGGGAGGACAGGAGGGAAGGAAATAAGATGGGAGGAGAGTGCATGTGTATTTGCTCACTTGCTCACTCATGTGAGAAGGAGGGGAAAGGGGATGGGACAGAAGGAGGGTATGCATGCACATTTGCTCACTCTTATGTGGAGGGAGGAATGGGATGGAATGGGTGTCCCCTTTCTCTCTCTCCTCCCTCTCCCTGATTGTCTCTCCTTTCCCCTCCCACCCATGTGAGTGACTCAATGAGCAAAAAAAGTGCATATGTGGTCAGGTGCAGCCACACTACCAGTGCAGGTGCTTTTGTGTGTGCGATAAATATGGTTTGGGGTGGCCTACGATATTTATGGTTTTTCTACTTTCATGGCATCCCTAACCGCCATTAAAGTGAAAGGCCATCTGTATTTGCATAATAACTGTAACAATTTTATTCTGTAACCCCTTCCTTAATACATGTCTGTTAATCTGAGTTTTGCCTTTGTTCATTTTCCCTGAATACATATGACATTTACAGTGACCTTGCTACTATGATTCCAAGATTTGCTTCCTGGATAGTTCAAGCCAGTTTAGATGCCATAAGCGCATGGTTATGTTAGTCTGCTATGTGACTTTGGGTGTGTTGCTTGACTTTGTGGTACTTCAGATATATAATAGGCTGCCTATTGAGAATTAGATATTGAGCAAGATAAGATGCACTAACTCAGTCTGTGTTAATAGAAATCCCGTTTGGATGAAGTACAGAAGACAAATTTATAAAAAGAAGCATGATTGATTAACAAGGAGAAAACAAGCACCTTGGGTAACTGAAATAGAAATCAAATTAAAACATTGAAATTCACAAGGAGAACCTGAGGAGAACTGGCTCAAAGGGATGTTCTGTTAACAGAATGAAAATTACTTTATTAAGAGGTTGGCAAAGAAATAGATAAATGTCATCTCAGACCCATTCAAAAGGCCTTGGAGAGTAATGAAAGTTGACAAACAGTTGATGCCATGCATCTTTGACCATATCAGCTGTCTTGAGTGTCTTATGGTACATGCTTATGGAGACATACCTCATCTATGATTATGAACAGTGATGTTGAATGTAGTTAGCAATAATTCCTGTGGATCTTGGCAGAGTTTACTCATGAGCTATAGACACAAGTTCACTCAGTGGCCCTGAATGAACAGAAGCAAGGCTGTTTGTTTATAAACATGCCAAATAACCTGAACATTACTCCAGTGGCCTATCTGGTAGAAGGAGGAATAAAGGAAGATCTAGATTGAGGGAGGTAATGGTACTACTCGATTCTGCTTTGGTTAGACCTCATCTGCAATATTGTGTACAGTTCTGGGCACCTCAATTCAAGAAGAATATTGACAAGCTGGAGCGTGTCCAGAGCAGGGTGACCAAAATGGTGAAGGGTGTGGAAGCCATGCCCTATGAGGAGCAGCTTAGGGAGCTGGGGATGTTTAGTCTGCAGAAGAGAAGGTTAAGAGGGGATACGATAGCCATGTTTAAATATCTGAAGGGATATCATGTCAAGGAGTGATCAGGCTTGTTTTCCACTGCTCCAGAGACTAGGACAAGGAGCAATGGATTCAAGCTGCAGGAAAGGAGATTCCACTTGAACCTCAGGAAGACCTTCCTGACGGTCAGAGCTGTCCAGTAGTGGAATATGCTGCCTTGGAGTGTGGTGGAGTTTCCTTTTTTGGAGGTTTCCAAGTAGAGGCTGGATGGGCATCTGTTGGGAATGCTTTGATGGGTGTTCCTGCATAGCAGGGGGTTGGACTGGATGGCCCCTGTGGTCTCTTCCAACTCTATGATTCTATGAAGAACTAAATCGGTCTCTGCTCCTCATCCTGAAGAACTGAGGAGAGCAATTTGCACTGTATTTGTATCAAGCATAAAAATCTGTACGAAAGATCTATTAGAGTTCTACCCTAGCTTTGCTTCTTAGCTTTTGTCCTTCTGATGGCAGACAAACCCATTTTCTTTTTCAGGCAGGCCTTTGGCATATAAGTATTCTCTCACTGAAGGGTGTTTTATTGCCTTTGTCTGCCTCTGCTATTGCTGTCTTTTCAGTAAAAGTGTCTTTTATTTGATTGGCTTTTATGTTATGTTTTAATAATTTAATAATAATAAATTATTATTATGAATTAAAAATAATGATAATAATTTAGCTTTTTATCCCATATTTTAGTATTGTTATCTATCTTGAGTGCTGTTCTTGATGAAGAAGTGGAATGTAAAATGAATGAATGAATGCTGTCTGGGATATCTTAATGGAAGCCTGTTCCCATTTGTATACAATTCCTACCTGGATTAGGGCAACAAGTGTGACCGTGTAGATACTTATCTAAGAATGCTTGCCATTGTTAGTGTGGCCAGAAGTACATTGTATTAGGTGTCCACAGAAAAGGAAATGCTGTGTGACATTCTTAGAGCAAATTAAGATGCAGGAAAAGTTGAAAGTGAAGGCCATGAAAATATGAGGCACCAAATTGGTGACAACAGTTAAAATTGCTTTAACTGATTTTTGCAAGTGCTGCTGTTGTGAGCAATTTATTTTAATTTGTGGTCACATAGAACATTAAGAGTACAATATATATTGAGAGGATGTGACATCCCAGATTGTTCACTTCTTATATAACATTTCCCCTGCATTTAGTAATTTCTGTTTCAATGCCATAAAAAATCATATGTGAATGTTCACAAACAAGTGTGGTTCCGCCCCTTTCTCCTTTCAACGAAGAAATGAAATAGATCTGCAAATGATTACCTTGTCTTGTATGCATTTGTACCCAGAATAATAATTTATATATTTCAGTGAGTGCCTACGTTTTTATTATTCCCTGAAACATCTAAGCATTTGATATGAGATGCACAACAAAACAGTAAAAAAAAATATTTTGAGTTTTGTTTGGTCCTGTAGTTCAATGAAAGATTTTAGAGTAACTACAGATAAAGAAAAATAAGAATATATCTGCTGTGGAACATGACAAGCATCTGTTGGACAAAGTGAGTACCTCAACCCACCAGTTCCCTTTCTCCTTGACACTCCCACTTCCTTTGGATGTGTTCATCCAAATGAGTTCATCCTTGCCCGTGAAGTAGGAAGGTCAGCGTAATAACTAACCTTCTTCTTGGTGGTATCCCTTGAACTGAGAGCTTAGAGTGGCAGTGAGGAGACTCTTGCTTCACAAAAGCCCTCCAAAGGGAAGTAGCTTTTGTTCAAGCTGGATTCTGTCACTGCTGTTGCCAGTTCCATATCACTGTCAGCCATCATCATTGAAAATGCACATTATATTTCTCTCACATAAAAGGGCTACTTGCATAAGGTGAAAAGAGACATGTTATATTTACCACTGAGGTGTCTATTCACTTGAAGCAAGCAGGTAAGCCAATTACAAAACTATTATGTTTTGCTTTAAATTCAATGCTATGTTTTCTTTCTTCAGATAATGGACACTTGCTTTGGCTGTTGCAAGCCTGAAAATGTGTATTATTTTTGCAGGAACTGCGTGTATGGGTTGTTGTGTATGGGTTGCTATTGGAAACTGACAAGCTGAGTACAGAAAATAATTCTGTGAAAGAAGACCAACAAAGTGAATACAGATTCGTACGTGTCATTGTCTTGCCACCATGCATAGACTCTGCCATCAGGCATAGACTGGATAGATATAGACCTTGTTTTTTACGTTACCTTTCTTGCTTGCCCATTTTAACTTGTCAAGATTGGAGGTAGCTGACTTCTGTGATTGTTTGTGATCCCTGTTATGAGTTGTTAGAATTCTATCCAGAAATTTTTGTGGTTATCTCGGTTTACTTATTATTTGCACTCGCTATTGGTGTTAACATTGTCTATATTATTTATTGTCTCTATCATTGGTCTAAGACATGTTTATTTATTTGTTATTGTCATCTGTCTTATGAGTTCCTGAAAGCTTGTGTTCCACTTTCTTTTATCTGGACACTCCTAACATATGTACAGACATGCACAGAACACACTCAGATGTTCAGGCCAGTCATTTTAGGCTCAGGCCTTGAAGCTACATATAGTACTCTGCACTATTCTTCTGTGGTACAACACTGAACTGTGTACATGTGCTCTAGCATTATGCAAAACTGGTAAGTATCATTTTGAAGCAAACATTAATTTTAAGCAAATCTATCATTCTTGGTTGTGACTGTTGAAATAGTCCCACCAAATAAGTGGGATTTTTTTTTTTTGCCCAGTCTTATGATCCAGACACACAGTGGGTTGAAGCCACTAAAAAGGGAGTTGTGATGGTTACAGTCACTTTGACATCATTGTGGGATTCAAAACAAGATTAAAAGTTTTATGTAATGCATAGCTGCAGCCTTAATAACTCCTCCTTCTTTCTTCTCAGTGAAGTTATGACCATTTCTGCATTACACTGTTATAGTGCTATTATTCCACTTTCAACATCCTATGAAATCCTGGGGCTTGCAGTTTAGGGAGGGGCATTTAGAATTCTCAGCCAGAGAGCTCTTTGGCCTCAGTAAACTACAATTCCCAGAATTCCATAGGATGTTGAAAGTGGAATAATAGCGTTGTAACTGTGTAGTGAGGCAGTGGTATACTGAGGCGAGTGTGGGGGAGCAGTGTACCTCAGGTGGTATGTTTTTGGGGGTGGTGCCGGACCACCCTCTGCAGGCTGGCAGCTAGATAGGCACCAGAGCCTCCCAGAGAGGTCTGCTGGAGGGGCCATGCCACCCCAAGAAAAGGGGCTGTCCAGTCCCCCCTCCATTCCTCTCCCTCTCTCCTCCCCAAACTAGAGTCAAACCTATTTCCAGCCAAAGCAGCAGCACCAATGCCAGCAGACCTCCGGGTTGGGCAGAGAAGGATGGAGGGAGAACAGGAGGAGAGGAGCCCCAAGGAGACAGAGATAGTCAACTGCCTCCCCCCCCCCAACCTCTCAGACCGGGTACAAGCCCAGCCCCAGCTGAGTCTCCACGGAGGGAGGGAGGAAGGGGGAGAGAGAGGGTCCTCGCTGCCATGGGAAAGCCAGTGTGCCTCTGAGCATGTGCAGAACACCCCCTCTAAGTGCACATGCCCAGGGCCCAATCACCCATTGCCAATCAAGCAGTATTTATTTGGTATTTTGGATAGGTCCTCTGTCCCCTGAGACGGGTGACAAGCTCAGGAACCACCCTGGGCAGCAAAAGCTCTACCTAGAACTGTAGTGTGGAAATGGCATAAATTGAAGAAGGAGCCTGAAGAGTTCGAGACCATGATATCTAAATAGCTACCTTTTTCCACTTGAAAGGTAGTTATTGTCTTGTGGGTAAGATTGCATTCTGGATGCCCTTTTCCAGATTCTCCAGCCTTGGAAATAAGCCTTGGTGTTACTGGACTTTCACATTAAGGTGTGTTGCTATGCATGATGATGGAAATTAGACAAGCTGGGGGCCACCAGTGTCCTCCAGTCTCTCTTGCATCTTTCCTTTCATCCTCAGAAGATAGAAAGCAAGAAATACTGCCAATCTTTCTGCCTGCCTACCTGCATGCCTCTGGTCCTTTTGTAAAAGAGACAGCAGGCAGATGTTGGAGAAAAACCTGGAGCTACATTATGGGCCCTGGCTCTGGAAAAAACAGCTGATTCAACCAAGAGCAAAATTTCCCATTTTCTCTCTGGGTAAGAAAGGCAACACTTCTGTCTCTATGTATGTAATTGGTGAACGCAGAACAGCTGGAAGACTGTCACTGAGTGGCAGCAGAAACATGCTAGCAGTGTTCATGAGAAGCAAGATAATCCTGGTTCATTTTCAGGTCTGTGAAATGAGTTTGAAAAGGAAGCAAATGGAGTGAGTGAGCAAGTATTGGAGCTGTGGGTTCTTCACAAAGGCTTCAATGGTTTTGGTGGCTTGGGGTAATGCCAGGCTGGAACAAGAGAAAAGAGACAAAGGGTTGGTTCTGACCAGTGAATGGGTGATGTAAGGTTTCTTCTTTCATGCAGAGATTATGGAAAACAGAAAAGAAGAGGGTGGTTAAGGGAGGGAAGTGCTATACTTAGAACAAAGACATGTTTACAGCTTTGCTGGTCATTAGACTTTATTGTTCAAGTGGATAAGTAGAGTCATTCCTTCAGCAGAACTTCTGAGAAGCCAATCAAGTTGTGGACTGGTCTGGGGCATATGCATTTTTCTTGGTCACGTAGGAAGCACATCCGCTTTTAATTAAGAACAAGCAGTTTTCAGAGTGTGAATCTGGCTATTGTCAGCTGTTGTCTTCTGCATGAAGAGAAACACCTGACGATCCTTGAACTAGAGGGATCAGGGTGACATTCTATTAGAGCAGACAGTACTACAACAGGTAGTGTAGTATACTAGGAACCTGCATGTCTATAACTACTGTATTCTGTAACACTGGAGAAGGAGATTTTTCATTGCTGGGTGCCTTGCCTCTGGAACTCTGTTCTATAGGAGGATTCTGTTACTGCCCTGGCTAGTCCGAGCTTTGGGGATATTAAAGATATCCCTTGATATCACAATTCGGCTGCACTTTTCTATTCCTTTCCACGTGCTTGCGAGGCCACCGGACAAGCACGTAAACAAGCTCGGCCGTTAATAGCCATAATATTCAAACTACAATACAGGCAGGCCAGAAATAGCTGACTCACTGCTTTAGGAGACCTCCAGGCAAGTACTTTAATTAAGTATGCACGCCATTTACAAAAGAGCCTCTGCCCCGCGCTGGCAGCTTGATGGGTAAACTATGCAATACCCAAGCACTCTGCGTTTGCATACTGGCTACTCTATTGAGAACGGCTACGATAACTCAATCATTCAGATTCTGACCTTTCGGAGGCTTTGTCTCCAACTCCAAATCTATTGTTTTCCCCCAAGTATGGCATAGCCTGCAGTCACAATTCTCCTTATAAAAACCCTTGATTCCGAGACTTTCCTTGGATCGCTCCCGAGTTTCATCCCGCCTTGCTGCCGCTTTGCTTGGCGAGCCTCCCCTCAGCTCCACGTGCTGAGCTACATCGCACCCCAGCTTCGCTCTCTATTTTTCTGGGCTTCAGGACAGGTGAAGTATCACCCAAACCAGCAATCCCTCTAAAAATCCCTCTATACCACTCCAACCTTTATTTTCTTTAATTATCTTGTATGAGTGTGTCGTATACACTGTTTTGCTTGTATTTAATAAACATCATTTATTATTTCAACTTCTGTGTTCTCCTTGACTCGACCCGATCCCGTAGACATAGGGTTCAAGATCTCGCTGCGTTACCCTGCCTCTCGTAACGCTAAGCAGTGCTCTGAGCTAATTTTCCCAACTTTAGTTGAGCACATTTTGGTGCCCCTCCTGGGACCCCCAGTGCACAGGGTAACAATTCCCTGGCCTCCATCATTAAGGTGAGATGCAAGTTTTGCATTAACACATGAAGCCGTGAATCCTATTGTTAGTCCCATCTAGAGAAGACTTTTTAAATTTATGTATCTATTGACTCGCTATTCAACAATTGATACAATGCATCTGCTCTGTGCGGGCCTAACCATCAGGATTCTCACTTACCTGTTCTAATTGGTTCTACTGATTCAACTGGCGTCACTGTTTATTTTTGCACGTTTTGACTTGTTTGTATTTATTATGCAGTCCTGACACTGGTGCAAAATACCATGGAGATCATGGAAAGATAGGACAGAAATGTTTGCAAATATAACTAATAAACTTACTTAATAAACTAATAAATGATCCTGCATAACGCAGGTGGATCATAAAGTCCTGCCAGATGTAACTGTGTGTCTTCCCCCCACTCCTTGGCCTACTTGTTTTCTAGCTGGGAAGCCCCCATGGCTATTCAGTGTCCAGAGGAGGACAAGAGCCATCCATCCATCCATCCTGCCAGCTCTATTCTTGCAGCCAACAGAAAGAAGAACTCATCATCCTCATTGACCCTTTGGAGTACCACCCCAAGGACTCTTTTTCCTATGGGTGGCTGCAGAAATGGAACTGGATAGGTGAGTGTCCTTCATCCACCTCCCTTCCCCTGACCACTGAATAGCCCAACCAGAAAACTGGTAGGTGGCTTGGGGAGGAAGTTTTAGCGGAAGATAGTGAGGAATTCCTCCATCTACCATGGCAAAAAAGTTACAGAGGATGATGTAACTTAAAGTTATGTCTGTGTGTATCATTAAAAGGATGTCAGCTTGGCATTATTATTCTTTCTTTCCCCTACAGTCTCTCACCTTCATTGTCATTGGCTGCCTAGTGGAGGAACTGGAGGAAGTACTTTGAATGACCATGTCCTGACATGTGTCTTCTTTAAGCACTGCTGACAAAATGGAGGGGGAGGCAAGTGCCTGCTGAGATCCTTGTGGCATTGTGTTTAAAGCCTAAGAACATATATTCTGGTTAGCTGTACCTGCCACTTTACCTCTGCAAAATGACAGGGCGGATAGGAGTATATATTTCAGGAACTGAAACCTAAATAATAACTAGAATCACCAGAGGAACAATGAACAGTCAAAATGTGACCTGTGCCGATGTTAAAGAGCAAGCATGCTTTTATTTATTTATTTATCCTGTGTCTCTCCTTCTGTACAGGTATTGAAAACTGTCAAACCTTATTTTGATAAATGTCTCCTGTTTCACTTTTACACCTTCAAGGTTATCCTTTAATCAGGTAGTTCATCTGCTGCTGGGCTCTGGTGAGAAGAACTCCTCAGAAAAAACTGGGAGCTGCGCAAATAAGATAATAGAAGGCCATCTACCTACCGCTTTTGACACACTTGATTATTATCTCCGGTCAGGGAAAGGTCCATCATTGTTAGCTGAAGGTGATTCAGCAGTAAACAAATGACACAGTACTTAGTAGCTTTTCTCATTGTCATTCCACAGCAAATGGCTTTAGCAGATGTAGAGCCCAAGGTTGGAGCCATTTAAGTGCTCTGAAGCAAGAAAATGCAAAATATAAAAATAGTTTCAAGTCTTCAGGGGCCAATATGCATTTTTTTCTGATTGTAGAACAGCACCACAATTACTCTGAGCTATATAAGCAACATCTACTGTCAGGATGTAAATCTTTGCTTATTTCATTCCTGCATACTAATTTCCTTGATTTTTTCCCAGCTCTGCAAGAATATGAAGGTTTCTGTGCATGTTAGCATTGTTTGTAATCCTGGATTTCTGTCAGGAAAATTTTCATAAAATAGTCTTTGTGTGCAGGAAACATATTTTGGCACACAAAACATGTTTTCTATATAAAGGCAGAGATTTTGTGCAGAATACACTGATCCCTTCTCAGCCATGGAAATGCACTGGGTGACCTTGGGCAAGTCACACTCTCTCAGCCACAGAGGAAGACAAAGGCAAACTCCCCTCTAAACAATCTAGCCAACAAAACTCCATGATATGTTCACCTTGGGAGCTCCATAAGTCAGAAATGGCTGGAAAGCACACTGAAAGGCATACAACAACAAAAGCAACAACAGGAGACGGGGGCAGGATGTCAGCACTTTTTCTTTCCTTAGGCTGTGCAAGAGCTTAGGTACCCACTAGATGTAGGGTTGCACTTGCCAACTGAGGCAGGCATCCCTCAAATTTTGACATCTTTTGCATGATTTGGTTTCTCTCTGTGCAGATTCACAAAAAGGGAATTTACAAAATCTGTATTTCTTTTTCCCTTTTGGAGTTTGTGTGAAACAGAGTTTCCAGTAGATGGCAGCATATCTAATACAATGAATTCTGTGTTGTATTCCTTGTGTCTCTGAACAGTTACCTTTTAAAATACCAAACTAATCACAGAAGCTATTTTAATCAACCCGTCACAGCGATATGATGGTACAAATCATACAAAGTTAAGCATGTTTAAATAGTTTTAATTGTTACAGTATAAAGGTGAGAGCATCTTAAATTTTATCTCAGAGATCAACACAGAAAGAACAATACTATAGTTATGCTAGGAAGGCTTATGACATATGGCTTTTACATTTGTTTGGCCTTGACTGGTAGGGAAACAATGCAAAAACTCTCACACACCATTGTTATATTGCATTGAAACAATGCAAAAACTCTCACATACCATTGTTACCATGTTGTACACCTCCACTCCATGACATGATTGGCAATGAACATTATTTAATTGGCACTAAATGTAAATTATACATTTATGGCTGAAAAGCCATGCTGGCAAAGAGGACTGGCTGAACCCATGTAAAAGAAGGTCTGAAGGGACCTCAAGGCATGGCCAGGTCATAAGTTCACTGAGGATTAGTTGGAGAAGATGGTCATAGAATCATAGAAAATCATAGCATTGGAAGAGACCACAGGGGCCATCCAGTCCAACCCCCTGCTATGCAGGAACACTCCCAACAGATGGCCATCCAGCCTCTGCTTAGAAACCTCCAAAGAAGGAGACTCCACTACACTCTGAGGCAGCATGTTCCACTGCCGGACAGCTCTGACCATCAAGAAGTTCTCCCTGAGGTTCAGGTGGAATCTCCTTTCCTGCAGAATGAGTCCATTGATCTTTGTCCTAGTCTCTGCAGCAGCAGAGAACAAGCCTGCTCCCTCCTCGACATGACATCCTTTCAAATACTTAAACATGGCTATCACGTGGCCTCTCAAGCTTCTCTTCTGCAGACTAAGCATACCCAGCTCCCTAAGCCACTCCTCATAGGGCATGACTTCCAGACCCTTCACCATTTTGGTTGCCCTGCTCTGGACATGCTCCAATTTGTCAATATCCTTCTTGATTTGAGGCGTCCAGAATTGGACACAGTATTCCAAATGAGGTCTAAGCAATGCAGAACCAAGAATTGTGTTGGCTTTCTTGATTGCCACATGACACTGCCGACTCATGTTCAGCTTGTGATCTACCAAGACTCCTAGATCCCTTTCACATGTACTATTATCCAGCCATGTGTCCTCCATCCTATATTTGTGCATTCCATTTTTTCTGCCTAAGTGTAGGACCTTACATTTCTCTCTGTTGAAATTCATTTTGTTAGCTTTGGTCCTTTCAATGGCCAAAACCTAGCAGACAATAGCCACCTGAACTCCCAGACAAAGCAACAATGGCCAACACCCTACAACCTCCTTCCTGCTAAACTTCTCTCTTTTGTTCTCTCAGGTGGCCAGATATTAAGAAGCTATAATGATTCTCATCAATGCTTTGTCACATAATGCTAAGACCATTAACCAGCTCTGTACCACTTTGTTTCGTCTGCCAGAAAGCCATTAACACAGAGCTTTCCAAACTTTTCATATTGGTGGCACAGTTTTTAGACATACATCATTTTGTGGTACAGTAATTCAGTAAGTAATTCTGTCAGTGGAGGCAGCCCCAGCACCTGAGCCTGGCCTGCTGCTGCTGCCCTCACTGGGGTCTTCCTCAGCCTGGAGCAGCAGCAGTGAGAGAGGCAGCCCCTCCACTCAGGCCTGGCCTGCCACAGCAGAGAGAGAGAGATAGCCCCTCCACCTGTTATGTTCATGCGACATACCTACACACTGCAGGAGATACACTAAAATGTCACGACACACAGTTTGGAAAGCTCTGCATTAACATCTTCCCCTTCAGGATAGAAAAAAGGGGATTTAAACCATGGCTTCAAGCCAGACAGTCTGTCATATACTGGGCATAGGCCATTACTCTGCTTCTCAGATTCCTGTTCTTGTGCTACCTTCAGAACCCTAGTCTGAGCCACGTTGCTTCTATCTGATTTTTCCCTCCTTTTCTTTAGTTAGCCTTGTATGGTTGTGAGACTGCTTGAATCTTGCATGTGTTTGTGATTTTACCCCCCAATTAAAAACATTCTTTTAACTTCCAACTGGTGTCCCTGCATTAGTACTGGTATATACAGGTGAAAAGATCCTGAAAGTTACCCTGCCTCTCTCAGGCCTCCTTTGAGCTACAATTCCCATCCTTTTTATGGAGGCACTGGCATTGTGTAGACCCCTAAATCACCCACCTTTTGGGGTAACACCATCATCCCTGGAAACACTACCATAGCCCATCAGTCAGAGAGTGTTACTAGCAAAGACTCACCAGCTCCTTGCACTAAACTGGACCCAATGAAGTCATGGTCAGCATTATCACACACACAGGATGTACAAGGCTACAACACTAACAGACCATCAGCCCTGGCAATATAGCTAGCAAGGGCCCTGGGACAGTCAGTGCCCAAGCATTCCTACAGACAAAGATTCAATTATGTGATTGGATTGTGCTCACACTGATGTAACCCCCTGAAATCAAAGTGGAGAGAATAATCCTCCATCTAAGGAAGGCTTAGGTGAGTGGCTGAAGCTGCATGGGAAGTGCAGTATAGTAATTACTATAAATTTAATATAAACTTTCAACTGAGATAAATTAATTAAATTGTTCATCAAAATTCAGAAATTTTGCTTCCAGCTTATCATTTTATAATGCTTACTGCCTACTTATATAGCAACTGAGAAGTCTCACTATGTTTCATACATTCAGAGGTAAACTGATGATGAAGTCTGAAAATCCATCAGAGGTATGAAAACACTGTTGGAAATGCAGGAATGGTCAGCACTTAAAGAGTTACTTAAAGAGATGTCTGAGAGAAAGCAGGATTGACAGGTTAATTAATTTTCAGTGATCCAAAGTCTCCTCTCCTATCTGTCTGATTCTAACCTCCCTGATGCTTCTAGAAGCTTAAACCTGTTCCCTTCCTGATCCTTTATTCTCTCAGTTCTACTGAAAGTGAAACTTGCTTAGGTCTGTGTTAGCTTTGCCGGGAGATGATTTACAGCACCAGCACAAAATCTTCCCTGGAACCTCTGTTCTCTGGACAGAAAGTGTCCCAGAGGCAAGCATAACATAGCAGATTTTCCAAACAGCAAAAACCATGTCAGCAGAGTACAACTACAGCATCAGCTCTGACCCCTCTACCCACTGGTTAGTAAACTCACAGACACAGAGTTTGTCATCCAGAATACCTGGAGGCTTTAATCTTCAAAGTTGCAGTATATACATCTGTACACAGGATACACAGATCCACAGGCAGAGATTCAGCATCAGAGTTTCAGGAGCAGAGTTACAGGATGCAGAGAGTCAGAGAGTCAGTAAGCATTCCATGTCCTCTTTTATACACAGCTGCTTCCATGTCATCACTCAGGGCCATTTCCATGATGCAAGCTTTTGCCACGATTTCACTATCATGACTCAGCCCTTTACTCCATGTCCCCTAGGGAATGAGTCATACTTTGCCCAGTCACTACCCAGGTGTCCCATGACATGCTCATCAAATGTATTTCCAACTGGGGCAAATATCACAGCATTTTTAATCCACAGGCTTAGCATTGTAGTTGTTATTGTTGTTGTGTGCCTTCAAGTTGTTTCTGACTTATGGAGATTCTACGATGGGGTTTTCTTGGGCAGGGTACCTTTGCTTACCTCTTAGGTTGAGAGAATGTGACTTGCTCAAGGTAATCTCGCTTATTTCTATGGCTGAATGGGGATTTGAACCCAGTTTCCCAGAGTCATGGTACAACATTCAAACTACTACACCATGCTGGCTCTCGGAAAATTTGTGTAGCTGCCAGGGATCAAACCCAGAACCTTAGTTCTCGTGGCACACTTGTGTTTGTGTGTGGGAGTCTTCAAGTCACTTGTTCTTCATAGGTTTTGATTTTTCTTTTTAGGCAAGAAATACTCAGGGGTGGTCCTTCCTATGAAACATAGCCTACAGCATCTGGCATTTATTGGTGGTGTCCTATCCAAGTACTAACCAGGGCTGACCCTGCTTAGCTCCCTAGCTAATAGCCTTTAGGTATTTTGACCTTCTTCACACCCTTAGCTTTCCTTAATGGAGTTCTTATAATAAAACCTTAGTTTGTGTATTAGTTCAGGGTTAAGCAAAGAGTGCCAGCATAGGCAGCCCTCAAAGCAATTTTTGTGGGCACCAGGGACTCCCAGGGATTGATTGATTGACAGATAGATAGATAGATAGATAGATAGATAGATAGATAGAGTAAACCCAAATGTTCTGTCCAAAAAATTATAAATTTATTTTGTCCAAAAATACCCCCAGGTACTTTCTAGAGAACAGAGGGGGCATTTTGTTATATTTGTGGGTATCCCAGGGTATTTTAGCTCTAGAACAAGCTTAAAACAAAAAAACCAAAAAGACAGAGAAAAGTGACTTCCAGATCTCTAGAGGATGTTTGGAGGCAAAAAATGAGGAATTTTGTAAGGTTGTGTGATAGCAGGGAGCTGCCCTCCACAATCTCCTGGGGGCCAATGCAGCCCTCTAGCCTCTGACAGTTGTCCACTCTTGTTTTAGCCATTGATGTCTTTACTCTTCAACCAGAATTGCTAGCTGGTGCATACAGGCACTCTCCATCATTTGCTTGATTATTTTGAGCTACTACATCCATGCTATGGTACATTTCTGAAACATGATCTGTCCTCCAAATAAGTCTTCTCAGTGGCTGCTCCCAAGTTACGGAACTCCCTTCTGCAGGAGGTCTTTCCTCTGCTGACTTTCCGCTGGCAGATAAAGACCTTTTTATTTAAGGAACCTTTTTCTTTTTTTGTGTACACAGCAAAGCTTTTAGTGTTTTTATTTTACTATGTTTTAAAGCTTCTTTTAATGCTGTTTTAATATTGTTTTTAATGATGTTTTAACTGTTTTTAACTTGTTTTTAAGAAAGAAAGTGAGTTTAATTGTTTTAACTTTTGTATTAACATTTTTCTAAAAAAAGAATTGTATTGTGGCTTTAAAATGTTGTATTCCACCTTGCATCCCACATTGAGAGAATGGTTGGTTAAAAATAAAATAAAATAAAATAAATCTTGTTCTTTACAGTTTCATCTACAAAGGTTGGACTCTGGTCAGAGATGTAATTAAAAAAAACTTTTCCTGATATATGTGTATGTGTGTATATGTGTGTGTGTGTACACACAGCTAAAGAAGCACTTACTAAAGGTTAAAATAGATTTCTTTTGTACATTGTTTACTGTCTCTGCAGGCCATAGAGGAAAGCTTTTAGCAAGACCATTTCAGACAATTAGATAGGTAGGGTTATTTATTTACCTGTGGGAACTGCTAAGTGTGTTTGTTCACTGACCTATATCAGACTATCCTTATTTCTGCTTATAAAATATCTCAGTGTTCGTGTTAAAAGACAACTTGGCATCTCAAAGACCACATAGTCAAAAGGCCAGTAGCTTCATGGTAGAACACATGTTTTCCATGCAGAAGGTCCTAAGTTCAATCTATAATATCTCTAATGGAAAGGCTCCTCTCTAAAACTCTAGTGAGATGTTTCCAGTCATGGGAGGCAACACCAAAATCAATATGGTGGTGTCCTGTATTTCAAGCTGGAGGTGGCACCTCAGCCCGCTACTTTGAGGTAAGGCTCCCTATCCCACTCAGACTGTCTGTGGGCTAGATGGAGAAGTGGTCTGACTTGGTGTAAGGCAGCGATGGGCAAAATGTAGTCCCAAGCTAGGTAGTACAAAGGGTGAATTCTGAACCCATAACAGCTGCATGGATTTTTATTGGATTATGGAAGTCTCAAATACTTGATTGAAGAGAAGTTGAAGTAAGCATTGTAATATCTACTCTGAAGATTTTCTTTCCCAATATACTGTCCAGTGCTATCCTTACCATTATCGAAGGGCAGATTCAGTGATCTTCCCCTCAGCTGGCCTACCATAAGGTGAACAGACTGTACATACAGTTTCTCTCTGGCTACCCATTATGCATTCTTCCTTTGGGTGTCCTTTAGGGTTCCACAGTTGACTTCCTTTTTAAGTCAGAAAATTAACCATCTTATCCCAGTGTGGAGGAGGGCAGTTGAGAATCCATCTTGGCATGAATAAGTGGGAATAACAGAGGTGAGGAGAGCATGCTACTTGGGGAGGGAGGATGTATATGCATTCACACCTTTCTCTCTTGAGGCGAGGAGTGTGAAAAGCAGCTGAATAAATCCATAGTTTCATTAAAATGGAAATAAGTCAGTTGGAATGAACCCTCGTTCAAATGCCTTATCAATGGCAAAATTCTCTGGCATGTATTTGTGTGAAGGAATTGAATAGATATTGTGTACACTCATTTAGAACATGTGCTATGTGTAGGGAAGAAGCTGTGCACAGCCTTTACCAATCTCCTGCCTATTCATATAGAACACATTTGAATTCATAAACTGTGATTAGAAATGAATTGCTGCTGGAACGCCAGTAACTTGGCTTTACTTCCTGTTTTTACAAACTCTGCCTGCTGCAATAAAGTCTGGAACAAATAGCTAGGAAGAACTAGCACAGTCACATCTCCAGATTTGAGGAAGTCTCAGTAGGAGTGATGAGTAAAGTATTGCTTGACTGCTTGTGTAAAAGTCCAGAATGCTTCAAAAGCATTGCTTGATAGAAAATGTGTATTGTTGATGTGGTCTATAGCAGAAGGGCCCTTTTGAGAGTCTGCAAGTAATGTGCTTTAAGTCAGTCCAGGTTAGGTAGTCAAGGACCTCTGCAAAGAACAGCATTCTAACAAGTGCCAGTGATTCACATCACGGCTTCTGTCATTGGTCAAAGACAGCTCATTGGGAGGAAAAAAAAAGCTGTTACAGCAAAGAAAGTGCTGCAACCATATAATACGGAGAATTGGCAATGATGAAATTATGGTCTGTTGTTTAACTGTAATGACTTGGAATTTTCATTTTGTCTGCATCTGTAGGGTTATACCATCAGAGTGTAAGATTTGTGGTCCTTGTTAAATCAAAATGAACAGCTTTGCACACCAGCTGGTTGATAATGAATCACAACTGAGAGATGTAGAAGAGCTTAAGCAGAAACTTTAACAGCAGAACTGGTAGCAGGTGGGTCCCTGTTGTATACTAGCCCACTCAGACAACCAATTTCCATGGGGATCCCATTCCATGGTGTACTTACTTACTTTAATTAATGTGTATTCATTTAAAGCATTTTGTACCACACATGTCAGTTTTCTAAATTCCCAAGACAGCTTATAAAACAAGAAAGACAAAACACATGTATAGAAATAAACAATACCCTTGATCACTTCTCTTATAGTGATCAAAATCTGAGCCTGTGTAAAGATTGGAAATGTGATAACTAAAGCCCCTGCCAGAGCTGCTGATGGTGAGCGGCAGCTGTTGGTCCCTGTTGCTCAGGGTGGAGATGATGAGCAGCAGCTGTTGGTCCCTGTGGCTCTGGCTGGAGATGAGTCCTGCAGCTCAAGAGCTCCCCCTGCTGCCATGGACCAAGCAGGCTTGGACGTTCCTCTGCCTGCTCCTTTAGGGCAACAGGGATCCGATTCTGAAGATGCTTTGGAGCCTGTGCCAATCAGCTCACAAACAAGGCGGAGACTCCAGAGAGCTGAGCAAAGGGAGGCTTCCTTGATTAAGTTCAAGAAGCAGTGACTAGCCACACCCGTGTCTTGGACTATATAACTGCCTGCCTGGAAGCTTTCCTTTGCTTGTGGCAAACTTTGTACAAGCCCTCTCCTTGCTTGCAGCACCCAGCTCCTGATACCTTGGATTGATCTCTTGGCTCCAGACCCCTGGGTTTTGGAACTCTGACTATGGCTTTTACTTGATGCTCTGGTAAATGAACTCCCTTGTGTAAAGTGCTTGCTTGTCTGCTCCCGGCTGGACTTTGCTGGCTCTCACACTCCCTTCTCTGCGCTGGCTCGCTGCCCAGGTCCCTGACCTTGACAGGAAAATCTGAATGCTTAGATATTAGTTGTCAACTGCAATGAGGCCAGGGAAGGTCACTCCAGGTTTCAGAAGTGATCAAGGGCTATACCTTTAAAAAACAAAGATGGTAGAAATAATAAACTCCTTTGATTATATGTACAGAAAAGTATATGTGCTGAAAGAAGGTACATTATAAATATATGTTATTACTTATGTTTTACTATAAATTGCATTATGAAAATAAATTTATGTTCTTATCTAATAGATAAAAGTCAAAGTTTGTCTGTTTGTGTCAGACAAAGACCTCATATGATTGGTTGCCTAAGAAGATTCTATGGAATCCTGGGGTTTGCAGTTTAAGGAGGGGCCTTTAGAATTCTCAGCCAGAGAGCTCTTGGGCCTCAGTCAACTGTATCTATCTTGAATAGGCTGGTTCCTATGGAGACAAGACCAAGGAGGAGGGCAGTGTATTCCTTCAGGAACCCAACCTCTGTATGTTAATAACTCTGAATACAGATTGGGTTGGGGAAAAGTTACAGGTACTGAACGACAGGTTGGGGAATTAGAGACACAGGATCTCAAATCTTTCTAACAAGTATTACCTATGAGAAAACAAAATCCCAGGCAATGCCGGGTATATACACTTGTCTATTTATTATAGAGAATGGCTGAGATCCTGCATCAGAAGTTATGATGCCTAATTTTATAATGACAGAGCTATGTATCTGTCTCAGTGCACAACTATGCTAGTGAACTGTGATGATGCACAGCAAGGCACAGTGTGAGATGCCCTTTTGTGCTATGGGGCTCCCATTGCATATCAAGTCATATTATACACTGGAACATGTTACGCATTGGGACATTGGCCATGCTGCTGGCTGTGGTCATGCAGTGGTTTGTATAGCATACCTATATGCCCACTCTTCTCTTTAGAATATGAACCTTATGGTTGCTGTGTGCCTTCAAGTCTTTTCCAGCTTAAGGTGACCTTATCACAAAGTTTTCTTGGCAAGATTTGTTCAGAAGGGGGTTTGCCTTCGCTTTACTCTGAGGCTGAGAAAGTGTGGCTTCTTCAAGTAGGTTTCCATTGTTACCTTGATTTCTGGGGTCCCTTGGGGGACACCTCACTGTGCTCCATGTGATGGGGAATGGAAACTAGCCAGAGCACAAGCAATAGCAATGCGAGAGGCAGGGTAAGCTAGCAGGGTCTTTTTACCTAGTTTTTACGGGGTCAGGCCAAGCCAAAAACCAAACGAAGAGGTCCAATAAAATGATTTTATTGAATGAACGTCTCACGCATCAACGCAATCACTTACACACTCACTCAAGACCTATTAAGAAGCAAAAGAGAGGAAACTGGATAGGGGAATATTGAAGGGGTTGTAGGTGGGGTAATACTGCACCTTTTCCTGAAGTTCTTGGTCCAGGAAAAACAGCAAAGAAGTCGTGCTCAGCAGGGAAAGGGCTGAGGAAATTACTCAACGGACAAAGAAACGGTCAGCTGGGATGACTGGGAATGATCCAAAGAAACTCTCAAACGGGGACTCTTTGTAGGGGGAAAAGTACCTGGAGGGCTAATCCTTTCCTGGGGAGAACAATGGGTGTTGCAACGAGAAAGAAGTTCCACAATGGTAACTTCCTTTGCATGATGAGATTACAAGGTGTTGCCAAAGTTTCAGGATCTTCGGCTGCATTTGGTTGTGGTGTGACTTCATGTAAATGGTCCTCGCCTGATAGGATATTTGCTCAACTTGGGGCAAACATGCTAATCCTCTCAAGTCGGCTTCTCAGGAACTGAGAACCCTTTGTCTACTGTGGGTTTGCACAGCTTGAGGTCTCCTGGGGCTACGTGACAGGGGATTTTACTGGCCTGACCTGGTTTTTGATCGTTTGACTGTTGCTGCCTACGCACCCGTCCGGGTGACCTCTCAGGCACATTGAATCATATTTTAATATCAAAATTGTAGACCCCAGAACAGGGTTTTCCAGTGGGATAACACCATGGCTGACCAAGGATTTGAAGCCTATTCTCCAGAGTCCCAGTCCATCATTCAAGCCATGGCATCACTCTGACTCTCATGAAGTTTACACAACAATGCGATTCAATTTGATGTTGGTTTATGTCAGTTTATGATTATGCAACTTCCCAACAGAATGCCAGCCACTGTATGTCAAAAATTCTTGACTGGAATATTAAATGTGGAAGTTTATTGGAAGGAAATCAGGGTTTGTTAACTATATGTGTACTATGAACCTCTTAGATTTGATTTTAGAAGCCTTCTAATTCTGAGTTTCTGTGGCATCACTCATTTGGGGAGTGATAACCCCTAGATCCATCACAATTGCCCACCCTTGCTATATTAGAATATAAATACATTTCAGTCAATTGGGTGCCAGCACCAGGCAGGGAACAAAACAGAAGGACAAGTGTCACTCCTCTCCTGTGAGGATGTCAGCCTGGCTCTTCCCTTCATTTTATTCATGGCTCCATCCAGCCACTGGAACCTTCGAAACTGAAAGCTGACCACCTTAGTTACTTGAGAGAATGTGTTTCAAAGGCTGGGAAAAGCTTAGCAATGGAGTGAATGGAGGAGGGGAGAGGGAGACTTAAAAGTTCACAAACTGATGGAAAATAAATAGCCTTTCGGCTAAGATCAAGTGTAGTAATAATGACTAAGTTATTTGGTAGGAGATCACTAGCAGAGTTTTAATGGTTTAGAAAAGTTCATAAAGCAAGATTTGTTCAGACATCATGGTTTTGGAATTTAAAGCATATTTAAGTTTGTAAATTTCAGTGCTTAATGAAAACAGTTGAGCTTTTAAGTAGTTTAAGGACTATGGACTATGCTATTAACGTTTAAAAAAGTATACATGGTGTATTCTCAGATGAATCCAGATGCCCTTTGCAAGTTTACAAGATTAGTTTTAATATACAATACTAATTTATGATCACATTACTATCCAGATTCCATCTGTTTGCAATTCAGTTGAACAAATTAAGCACAAAAAAGTTAATTGGCCACAGTTGGTGAATTAATTCTTGATTACTTTATTGTAAATGCAGACACTGGCAGGCAAGAGTAAGGAAATATTTCTTTGAGGCTTATCTGCCTTCTTAAGACTGAATATCCAAATTAAAGAGAAAGTGTGTGAGTGTATTGCAGTGTTGCTGTGCTTAAAATTAAGGGGGGGGGGAGCATTTGAAAGAAGAAAATGTTTAATATTAGAAACTAGGACAGTAGGATTGAATTAATTAGATCTCCACTATAATATAAATTTTCACCACAGTAAGACCACTCTATGCATAATGAAACTGGTTTTTAACTCTGTCTCTTAACAGATGTGTCTTCCTAACTTTCATTAAAAGTAATAAAACTAAGTTTAATGGAAAATAATTAAGTTCAATAAGACTTAGGCACTAACAATCCTCATCTGTGTTGTTATCAAGATTTCTAGTTTGGCAGAGAAAATGCCATAGCATAAATAAGATCAAGATATTTAGTTCCTTATGTTGAGAAAATAATTAAATTTGGACAGCTTTAAATTGGAAACTTTATTCTGATTTGGAAAAAAAAATGGTCCACAGGGAGCTGAAGTGCTGCTCAAAAGCCCAAATGAATATTACTTTTTGAATAAATGAATGAAGAACAGGGAAAAGCACCAATCATCATGGATAAGTTTGGTGAAACCATACAGTTCACATAGTTAATATGTGTAACTTCTCTTCTGTAACAAATTCAAGGAAGATAAAGAGCATCAATGGCTAATAATCATTATAGCTATTTCTCCCATCTGGTATCCAAGGTCTCTGAATACTACATGATGGGAAATATGGATAGGCAGGTGCTATTGTGCTCATGCCTTACTTGTGAGGTATTGCACAGGTATCTGTTCAGCTACTATGGGAACAGAATGCCAAATTAGATGGCCCTTCTGTTCAATCCCACCAGGGCATGTTTTATGTTTATGAAGAGCAACAGTGATCAACTTGTAGCCCTCCAGACATTTCTGGACTAGAACTCCCATCATGCCTTTCTCGGGATAGTCCACAATGAGGGATTATCAGAGTTACAGACCAAAATTAGTGTCATTCCTCGCTAATTTTATTCTCAAAGGAAACAACAAGTAATTTCAGAATTTTATTCCCACTGTGAGAAAGACTTTAAAAACCATGCCATTTCTGAAAACAATTTTCAGTTCAAGATGTATTTTGTGCAAAATTTTCATGCACTTCTTTGCACAGAAAATAGTATTTTCTGAAAGGAAAATAATATTAATTTATTATTTGCTATTATAAAATAGTGTTGTGTTCTGTCCCCCCAGAAATCCACGTGTGAACAGGATTTTTCTTATCAGTGAGGATTCTTTTTTGTCAGGGTATCCTCATGTCCAAGAAACACACATTTTTTGGCTATATATCAAATACTGTCTGGCACTGTGCTGGCACTCCCACTGTGCATGTGGAGTGAATGATTCTCTGTAGCATGACAGGTGTATTCTGCTGACAGCAACGGAAGTGGAGTTGTACATAAAGCAGTGTTGCATGTTGTGCACGGTAGTTGCACATTGCTTATTACACCATGGTACCCAGTAATGGACATAAGTTGTGCAATGTTACTATACTGCATGGGGATTGCATAGTGCTGATACAGTCTACCTCCATATGTGGATATTTATGCTATGCTGATGGAATGTTGGACAAAATCATAGAATTGGAAGAGACTACAAAGGTCATAGAGTTCAACTCCCTGTCATGCAGAAGGACAGCCTATACTCTTTCCATCCCTCTTGGGATGGGGCAGAGTTAGTTTAACTCTGATACACACATCTGAAATTGTTTTGAACCCCAATACTGAAGCAGCAAAATCCATGATTCCCCCATAACAAAAGACTCAAAAGAATACTTGCTGCTAGTTACACTTTGTTATGTTGAAGAGTCACTGGAAAAGAGAAAACTGATGAAACCTTGAGGAGACTTCAGATACCTGAAGGGTTTCAAATAGAATAGGGGATATATGTGTTCTCCAGTGCCTCAGACAGCAGAACTAAATTGAATAGACTTCAGTTATAAGATAATACATTTCAGCTGAACGTGAGTACATACACTGCAACATTTCAAACCAGGACATGCGTGGCCAAGCAACATCAGAGTACACTCAAGATGGCGAAAGTTATTAATGAGTTAAACCTGGCAAGCTGAGAGAGGTTGAAGCAGTTTGCTTTTCACTAAGTCTCAGTGGCGTTATCTAGCGTAAACAGCACCTAGGGCAAGTGTGGAAGTTGTGCCCCTATCTTCTTACCACTACCTCCACTCCCCACCCCTACATGCACAGCTTTTTATGCCCCCCAGGCATTAGCACCCAGGGCACATACCCTACTTGTCATAGGATCATAGAGTTGGAAGAGACCACAGGGGCCATCCAGTCCACTCCCTTGCTAGGCAGGAACACCCATCAAAGCATGGCCCAAGAGATGGCCATCCAGCCTCTGCTTAGAAACCTCCAAAAAAGGAGACTCTACCACACTCCGAGGCAGCATATTCCACTGCCAGACAGCTCTGACCATCAGGAAGTTTAGGAAGTTCTTCCTGAGGTTCAGGTGGAATCTCCTTTCCTGCAGCTTGAATCCATTGCTCCTTGTCCTAGTCTCTGGAGCAGTGGAAAACAAGCCTGCTCCCTCCTCGACATGACATCCCTTCAAATATTTAAACATGGCTATCATTTCCCTTCTTAACCTTCTTTTCTTCAGGCTAAACATACCCAGCTCCCTAAGCTGCTTCTCATAGGGCATGGCTTCCATACCCTTCACCATTTTGGTTGCCCTCTGGACATGTTCCAGCTTGTCAATATCCTTCTTGAATTGAGGTGCCCAGAACCGTACACAGTATTCCTGATGATGTCTAACCAAAGCAGAATAGAGTGGTACCATTACCTCCCTCAATCTAGACACCATACTCCTATTGATGCAACCAAGAATTGCATTGGCTTTCTTGGCTGCCGCATTACACTGCTGACTCATGTTCAGCTTGTGATCTACCAAGACTCCTCGATCCCTTTCACATGTGCTGCTATCCAGCCATGTGTCCCCCATCCTATATTTGTGCATTCCATTTTTTCTGCCTAAGTGCAGGACCTTACATTTTTCTTTGTTGAAATTCATTTTGTTAGCTTTGGCCCAGCTCTCCAATCTGTCAAGGTCATTTTGAAATCTGATCCTGTCCTCTGGGGTATTAGCAACCCTTCCAATTCGGTGTCATCTGCAAATTTGATCAGCATGCCGTCTACTCCTTCATCCAAGTCATTGATGAAGATGTTGAATAGCACTGGGCCCAGGACAGAACCCTGTGGCACCCCATTAGTCACTTCTTTCCAGGATGAAAAGCAGCCATTGGTGAGCACCCTTTGGGTTCGGTTGGTCAACCCGGGGCACATATCCTACTTGTGCCATCCTAGATATGCTTCTGCTAAATCTACAGGGAGGGAATGGATTCTGCTCCCTCCTGTCTTCTCCCTCCTGCTGATCCCATTGAGTACAAGCTGATTTTGCATTTTAAACTCAATTTGCAACAATGGAAATAAGCTGACGATGGAGGGAAAACTGGATGTGGAGAAGAAACAGAGACTTTAAAAGCAGCTGAAAAGTGGGATGGTAGAAAATTAATTGGGACCATCCTTGACAAATCAGGATCATTGGAGACATATGTTAATATTAGTTTCTTGAGAGTAGAAGGAGTGCAACTAAATATCTAAAGGATAGTGTCTTTCCCTTGCAAGAAATCCTCAAATCAGTGTGTCATTCTTCTAGTTCTCTCTATAATAAACTGCAGGAGGCACAAGAGAACGTCCTTGCTTCATTTTCTCTTCCCCACCCAGGGCCATTTAATAGCTGTGACAGTAGGGCTATAGGGCTTGGAAGCTTAATTGAGAAAGGAGAAGGAAAGAGATAGGGATCTGCACATGTGGAGACACAGTGCCATGCAGGATCTTGGCTAGTGGATGTCTTGAAAAGCACATATGGGTTGTAAACTAGCAATATGATTGCATATATCCCATAAGCAAGCAATTTTGTTGCACTTTAATGTTAAGCAACTTTGGCTCTGGTTCATGGCATCCTGCAATGACATGATGAGGACGACAGGCCACCCATATAAAGTCTTAACCTAGACTAATCCTCTGGAATAAGTAATGGGAAAATGTGAAGAGTTCTTGCTAAAGAATTGTGTGAATTTGTGTTTTCACTAGCAGAGAAAATCCATATTTTCTGAAGAGTTGTAACTTAACGCTTTGGTGATTTTTTAAAAATGAAAAAACATGGACTAACTGCTATTGCATAATCCCAAATAGAGTAGACCTATTTAATCAGTTGTTGACTGTTAAGATACCACATAGGCCCTTTCCACTCCACCCTCCCAAACCCGCCATAGGGACAGGAGAAGGACAGGACTGTGACGACGTTGTGCCTGTCCCCAGGCGGCGTGATTGCGACACAAATCATTGATAGGTTTTCCCCATCAATGATCGGTGATCACACCACCATCGTGGACTTGCCTTGTCTGTAGAAACCCTGGAAGCGCAATGGCTGTGCTTCTTGCCCCAGTGCAGCCTGGAAAACTACCCAGCTGCACTGCGGCAGGAAGAGGTGTGGCCATTACACTTCCTGGAACATCGAAGCAGTTGGAGCAGAGGTAAGCGCTCCCAGCGGAGCTTACGCCGGGACCCAGACTGGATGTCTCTGTGACCGGGGAAGATGTAGAATGGGCCATACTTAAATCCCATTCATTCTTGAGTCTACTGCATTTGAGAGTAACAATAGGATTCAGACCAGTATGTATACTCTATTATTTTTCATATTAGGTACAGACTTACGTGTATGAGACAATAGTTCCCTGCCTCAGTTCAGTTCAAACATATTGATACTTGTGAAAGAAATGTTATTTATCCTATGTTGCGTAGTAAACAGGGCATGCACATTAGGTATTAGAGAATGGTTAACAGCAGTCTCCTGTGTTAGCCTGTTGTAGCAAAACCTACAAAAACATGAAAGCAAGTTATCAAATAAAAACATACTCATGTCCAAGGTGCCACAAAGCTCTTTTGACCACAGCTTTCATGGGAATGTTGCACATACAGGCAATCGCCACTAGGTGGCAGAAGGAAACAATTTACAAATATGTTTAGTTTACCTGGAAAGAAAAAAAAGAAGGAAGAAAAAAGTGTCAGGCCCAAAATACACTGAAGAATCACAAGTCTTTGTAGCAGTTAATTTTGTGCATCAGTGCCTGAATTCTCAACCTCATTAAATCACAATACTTGACTTGGCCACATGGAAGCCAATGAGATTAAATGCATTAAACAAAATAGCTGCTTTTAAAAAGCTGCACTGAGATCTTGGCTTAGCAAGGAACTGGGGGCAAAAGGGACTGGAAAAATATTGAACAGAATTCACATTTCTATACTGTGCACTTCTACTCTCTGCAATGACACCAAATAGGTCTGAGTATTTGACAAGGGCAGCTCTGTCATTAGAAAGTGTCAGGTGGCTGCCTCAGGCAATAGGGTTTTGGATGGCTGTAATGAAAGGACAGAGAATTGTTAGCTTTTTAATTTGTTTTATTCTATTTTTAACTCCCAAGGATGGAGAAAAGGACTTCTGGGATTTTCTGTCTTGCATGCCAAATTAAACTGATTGGCTTTAGGAACTATTTACCTGGACTTAGATGGGTGAAGGCAATCTTTGCACGACAGGTAGCAAAATGTCTCACATATCCTCCAGTGGTTCACAGATGAAAACCAGGGCACATGTGGCTGAGTCACATGAGAGCGTGGTCAAAAGAGTGTGGCCAAGCATCGAAAGGCAAAAGTCATTAATGAGACAAAACACACAAAACTACTATTTTAGGCAAAGAAACCCTGGGATTTATGAATATAGGAAAGGCAAGACTATCCACTCCTCATTTCTTCTTCTTGATGAGTTTATTGAGAGCAAAGTAGTTTTGTATTTTGGACTCATTTACAACATGTGAAGTAAACCAAGAACAGACGGGGAAAGTGGGAGGAAGAGAGAGAAACTGAGGCCATTTCCGCACTAGCCTGTTATAGCGCGATGATTCCACTTTCAACATCCCCTGGAATCCTGGGGTTTGCAGTTTCGGGAGGGGCCACCTGGCCCCTCCCGAAACTGCAAACCCCAGGATTCCAGGGGATGTTGAAAGTGGAATCATCGCGCTATAATAGGCTAGTGCGGAAATGGCCTGAGACTTTTTAAAGGCAGATGAAAAAGGGAAACAGCAGAAAATTAACAGTAGCTGTCTATGCCAAATTGGGACTGTGGGAGGCGTGGTCTCTGACTGTCTCTTACACTTGAGCCATTCTAGACATTAAGGTAAGAATAAAGGTATGAAAAAAGATAGGTGACGTAGTAAGACCATACATGAACACAGCACTCTGCATAAAAGAGAGCTCTATAGCACTGTAAGCAAGTTAGCTTCTACTGATGATCAGAAAATATGCAGAGACAGAGTTCCAGATCATATGGAGAAATGGGTATAGTAGTTTGCACAGGAGTCTCTAGACATGCTTTAAGCAGAGATGGTATGATATAGCAGCTAGAGTGCCCTCCCCCGTATTAGACTGCTACAACAAAGAATTCTTGGGGTGAAACCGCATCTAAATCTTTGTGTGTAAAAGGATTGTGGATCATTTCTAGTAATGAAAACAAGCTGTTGAGCTCAATATTTGCTCAGAAGTATCTTGGCCTTTAATTTGAAGTATACAAAAACACCATCCCAGTTCTGCCTTCCCTTTTGCATCTGACTGGAGCATTCTGGGATTTGTAGTCCTGAAAAAGTAACTTTCCCAAAGCACTGGAACACAGTTCTTATAACAAAGATGCAACAGTGCCAAGGGATGCCCCTACCTTCTACAATGAACATGCATTTTTAAACTGAAATAGTATAAATCCTTCTGAAGGGTATGATTTATAAAAGTCCTACCATGAATTAAACTAGGGCTACAGAGAAGTATAATAGAAATTGACTAGATTTACCCAGCAGCAACTTAAAGCTTTCTCTTTGTGCGTCTTATCTGGAATATTGAAATATTTCATTCCATGTTTTCATTCTTTTAACCATGGTTTTATTCTTTTACTAACTGTTGATTTTCTTAGCAGGATAACCAGGTGTGCAGACGTATCATGTGCTCTGAATTCACAAGTATGGCAGCACAAAATCAAGTAAGAGAAAAGAAAAAGAAAGAATGAGAAACAATATATGGAATTTAATAAAATAGCAACAACGTGTATCAACAGGCCAAAACATAATGTTCGTAGTAAAGCAACAAGTCTGTATTCTTGATCATATTACCATTTGATTAACATCTCTTTTTTTGAGGCTTTAACCTATTTTTGTCTCTCTTTATATGATGCTATCATATCTTGCCTTCTCTCTGCACAGCAGCTAACTAGAATGCTATTTCCCTGAGAAAATAAAAACAAAGGGAAAAGCCATATGCAAAGCAATAAGCAAAACCAAAAGTATCCTGGAATGGATGGGGTTATTAGATAATTTTAACCAGACCTCCCTTAAAAAAAAAAGTACTAATGAGAGCAAAAATGGTTTCTGAGGTTTGAATGGAGTTAGTGATGACAATAATCTGTTTAATGTACAGTACGTGATAGGGGCATTGTATAGTCCATCAATTCAAACGTTCATGATATGGAATTTCATATTTTGAGATTTGTTCATTACTAAGTACTTAGTGCAGGCTGCTCTGACTCACTCCATCTGGCAGCTGAAAAGCCAACATTTAAGAGTTTTCATTTTCTGGAGGCCAGTGGAGAAATATAATTAGCTTCATTTGGCCTTCATAACAGTTGCACGCAGTTGGTCATTTATGGTTTAGTGAAATGAATTTTCTTGGCAATTTGGACTTCTGCAGCTTCCATAATTGTTGCACATTGTAAAATATTGTCATAGCCTTAGCTGGAGAAAGAAAAAATCTGAACCAGCTGATGTATTTTGATTCATCGGTGTATAATTAAAATCAGAGATCAGTCTGTATGTTGAGTACAAATATTTAAGACACGAAGGAAGAATGTGTTACTGTGGTGCTTCCCACCCTAGGACCACAGCTCTTGCAATCCATAGCCAACGTAATCTATGATTCAGGAAAATGGGAGTTACAGCCCACCAGTATCTGTAGACCCAAGGTTTGGAGCTATGGCTTAAACCCTACTTCTGCAAGAAATGTTCTAAAAATCCCAACCTTTGTACTCACCTCCCTTAGACTCTTGCTTTGAAAGAAACAGCTGTAAAACTTGAAAGGCTAATTAAAATGAATGGAACATTGATGCTATCTATGTTGATCACAACGTCTCTGAAAGGCTGGTAGACAGCTGGTTCAAGGAGAAACACATCAGCTGACAAAGCCAGATCCAAATGGATGTCAAATGGTGGATGGGTGTCCTCAACTTATCATATATAAGTGTTTCCCATCCCCTGAGGCATAAGCATATTTTGCAGCCACAACCACAAAGAGGAGGTATCAGCAAATCTGGGGGAGAGGTCTGCAGGTATACAGGATATTTTTAGAGTAGTGATTCTTAAGCCAGGGAGGCTTCAGGTATTGTTGGGTGTCCTCTCCCAGAATTTATGATCTTTGGCTGGGCTGAATGGGGTTTCCAGGAAATGAAGCTCAATAACATTTGAAGACCTTGCTTGATTCAGAACTACTATTTTGGGGGGGGGGGGTGGCATCCCATAAAGATGGAGGAGATACCAAAAATATCAATGAGACTTGAATATCCTTATTGCTCATGCAGTGATAACTGATATGGAGTGGGGAATGGAAACTCAGGTGGGATAAAGAATAGAATAGAGTATATTGAGCAGGAGGATCCCCCTTGTAATATTTTGTTAAAGTTCCTAATTGTTATTTTCCATGAATTACATGGAATGCTGTTTGTCATGATACCCCGTGCTGCATGACTGCTCTTCTTTTCTCCTCCCATTTGGAACCAAAATCAGCTTGTTTTCATAGAAGCACTTCATTCAACCATTATGGGCATGCTCAATTGCTGATTCCATCCCTTCTCATTTCCTGCATTCTATGTTTCCCAGCCACGGATATTTGATACAGCTTGCTATCACTACACGCAACTGTATCCTACAATGTACAAATGCAATCTATTCATCTTCACAGCTAGCACCAACATCAGCAACTCTCACAAATGCTACAGTAGTTCCTACAGTTCAGGGATGAGCAACTCTGACTTTCCAAAGAGTGGTAGACTTCAACTCTTACCAGCCCCAACCACCATGGCCAGTGTTGAGGGATGCTGGGATTTTCACCCCAAAAATATTTGATTGTTCACCTTGCTACAGTTCAATTCATCTTGCATACTTGATGAGGACTGTTTTTCTGAGAATAGTATATTTATGAGATTTCCCTGTTTGCCATCACTAGTACCTCCCCATTATGGGTGCAGCTTACTATTGCTTTCTATTTCCTGTCCTTCTGCTTTTGATCTATCTTCTCCAGTTTGCTTTTGCCATCAGCACCTAAATAGGGAAGAAAATGGCATACTAGCTGTCATAGGATTATTTCAGTACATCCTTCTCTGAATCTCTTGGCATAGCCATGGCAAATATAAGGTGTTTCTCTAGTGCACAGTGATAATTGTGCTGTGTGTGTATGCACATTCCCTCAGGTCATTTCTGGCTTATGATGACCCTAAGGTAAACCTATCACAGAGTTTTCTTGGCCAGGTTTGTTCAGAAAGGGTTTCCCAATGTCTCCTGTGAGGCTGAAAAAGTGTGTCTTGCAAGATACTCAATGTGTTTCCATGGCTGAGGGGGGATTCAAACCCTGGCTCTCATATTTCAGAGATGTTTCTGGTCAATCAAAGAGCAAGACATGGGATATGGATTCATTCTGTGCTAAATGGGTTTACAGTCTCCCTGAATGTACAGGTTCACAGCTTGGGCGTAAACCTGGATTCATTTCTGAGATTGAAAGCTCACATTTCAGGGGCGGCCAGAGGTCCATTTGAACTTGTGTGACAACCAAGCCATTAGCCAGATCTGGAAACAGTGGCACATTGCTTAGTTAAATTCTGTTTGTATTACTGTAACATGTTCTCCATGGGGTTGCCTTTGACGGCTATTCAAAAACTTCAGCTGGTCCAAAGAGCTGCAGAGTGTTAACTGGGGCCATACAACTGTCTTGTTGCCATAGCTCCACTGACTGGTGGTTCATTTCTGGGCACAATTCAAAATACTTTGTTTTTGCCTATAAAGTGCTATACAGTTCAGGTCCATGTTATCTAAAGGACTATGTGCTCCTGTTTGAGCCTGCCAATGTTTTGAGATCTTCTGGAAGGGCTTTTCATTCTGTCCCACATAGCTCACAGGTACATCTGGTGAGAACATGGACCTTCTCAGTGGCTGCTCCCAGGTTCTAGAACTCCCTTCAGAGAGAGATAAACTGGCACCCTCTTTGATATCCTTCTATAGACAGAAGGATATTTAATTTTGGCAGCTCTTTGAGGGCTGATCACGTAGGGGAAAAGGACTTTTCATAATATGCTGTACTGGTTTTTAACCATCTATAGTTCTAGGTCGTTGATTAAGCTCTGGTTGTCTATCCTTGCTGTTACTTTATCGTCTTGCTCTGCAGCTTATTTCACTTTGGCTGATTTCTTTGCTGCATTTCTCGGAGCTGGCCCTATAATTACTAAACAGAATGAGGCAGCCTTCTCAGATAGCAAATACCGTGGAGCAGCAACAAGGTACAGGAGTATTATATTCTGTGTATTACACTGTATTTCTCAGGGAGCCTCTCTGTCATGTCCAAGCTAGCTTGCTATCTTCGAGTGCAGTGGAGGCCATTGTCCCATCATCTGCAGTAAAGTAAATTTCAGTTGTCACTCCAGTTGACTTTTGTACATAGAATACAGGAAATTGCTATCCTGCTATCTACCTTGGGTAGCAAAATGTCTGGCCCTGGTAACTAGTGAGGTCTTGAGAGTGCATGGGTAGAAGCCTGATTCTGCTGTAGCCTCCTGCCGCATCTGAAAGACACAATACACTGGCTAGTCTAAAGTGGTGGATCACAACCTTTGGTCTACCAGATGTTTTGGGCTTCAACTCACAGAAGTCCCAGCTAGCATGCCAATGATTACAGACCCTAGGCGTTGGACTCCAAAATATTTTAGGGTTAAACAATTATCTAAAAACAATTTACCTGCAAAATATATTTATCAGAGACTGGATAGGCACTTGGCCAATAAACAGAGATGAAGAGGATCCCTCCTCATGTACTGGAACCTTTGTGTCCACAGATATCATGAGACTTTTAAAAAATATTCTTGGCTTATATATGTTACTCCATCTTCTTTGGAATCTCTCTCTAGCTAATATAATTTAAATTGCCCTGACATCTCTTGTGGATGATGTCTCTCTGCCTGTCTGGCTGATAGATTCTGTGGCTGCTGCAGATTACAACACATTAATGACAGAGCAACATAATTTGCATCATCAAGACTGGAAGCATCTGCATTCCAGCCTCTTGTAAATAGCACTAATCCACTTTCCAAGAAAAGACTTCAGGCTAACTAACTTGAGTTTGTGGGAAGCATTTCTAAAAAGCACTGTAAGATTTGCATTAATATTGCATGTTAGAGAGATTTATAGCCACACAGGATTGCGTCTGATTGAAGAAATATAAAGTGTTGTGAATACTCCATGCATATCAGCAGAGTATTAACAACATAAAGTTTCCCCATAGCTTTTAACACTTTAAAAATATATATATTTTAGTTTTAAAATGTTATTCTGATCAGCAGGCAATCCAAAGCACGTATCATAAACTATCTACAGGAGTAAGCTTCCTGAAATGTTTCCAAGGCTGCATTGAATCAGACTTTCATTGGGACTCAGGGGCCATTGGTGGACTTAAGAAGCTGTTGTTTATAGTCACACTTCTTCTTAGTCTTCAGGTGAGAAATTGTAAGTTTTCTTTTATGTTTGGTTGAATATCTAGTCAAGTAGGTAGTTATCCTGCAATCCAATGCACACTTATCAGGAAATAAATCCTCTCTCAGTAGAAGTTAGGTGTGAATGTACATTAGATATCAATGTATGCTAAGGATGGAAAGAATGTTTGAAAATATTCAAAAATGTTCCTCTATGGTTGAGTGCTCTTATGAGGAGGATGCTACACAAGTGAGAATCTTCACAGTTCTTGACTTATTCTGCAAGTGAAATGCACATGGAAACCAAGTTTCCTATGCAGAAAACAGCATTTCCATTGAAATCAATCAATCAATCAATCAATCAATCAATCAATCAATCAATCTGCATAGAAAATATGTTTCTTGTACAGAAAACTTTTGCGCTTTCTTGCAAGAAGGTGGAAAATGGTAAAATTATTCATTCTCACCTGTAAGAATAAAATTTATGAACATTTTTATCCTTACACGGACAGGATTGCAGGTCTAATAACCCACTGCATTCCCTCCACCCAGATCCTTAACTTCACATTATATGGTACAAGTATAGGAAATGCTAATGAGTGTAGGATGCATGAAATTACAGGAAGGGAAGGATCATGTAGGAAACGTGGAAAGTTATGGACAGAGAGATTTTGAATTATAGGGAGTGGCACCTTCAGATCCTGATCCATGGATTTCTGTACCTAGTTAGAAACCATCTAAGGGCATACAGCTGAAAGGTTAATATAGACATGCCACAGAGCCAAACAAATGTTAAACCCAAAGCATTTTGTTCACAGGCATAGTTTGGTGTACCAGGTGAATTATTTGCATTGATACAATCTTCTTGAGATGTCTAAAGTGAATTTTCTCAAAGGCAAATTCACTGGTAAGCAACATCTCAGTAGAATTAAAATTCTCCAGGTACAAGAACAACTTGTACTTCAGGGACACCTTCATACTATACAGCAGAGCTTTCCAAACTTTTCATGTTGGTGACACACTTTTTTGAGACATGTATAATTTTGCAACACAGTACTAGGAAACTAAAGGTTAAACGGACCCCTTATAAGAGATACAGACACATACATAAATTGTAATAACAAAATGTATGGGGACACAACATATCTCATGAAAACCTTTCATAAATTTTCAAAAATACATGATTTATAAACAATAACATACATTTCCAAGATTGTAGGTGACACACCTACACACTTCAGGTGACACACTAACGTGTTATGGCACACCATTTGGAAAGCCCTGCTATAGAGTTATAGCACTGTGATTCCACTTGAACTACTGTGTTTCCATCCTATGAAATACTGGGATTGGCAGTTTAGAGAGAGGTATTGCTCCAGTGCCTCACTGAACTACAAACCCCAGGATTCCATGGGATGGAATCAAGGCAATTAAGTTGGAATCATAGTGCTATAGCTGTTTAGTGTAATTGTCCCCTTGTTTCAGTGGTTTGTTTGAGTTAGAAAGCCTACTTCTGTGATAAATATATATAAATCCATACTTCCTACTTTCCTGAGAGTAGCATGGGCTGTTTCTTTTATAGATAGCTATATCTTATTAATATCAGAGCTTTATCTTCATTAATTTTTTATTTCTACATAGACAGTTGTGATCCACTTATTGGACTCAGTGAAAGATATCGACCATTGTCACTTCTTGGTCTGGAAAATGGATTTGAGCAAACCCTATAAGTCACTTCAGACATATGGTAAGCATTGTGAATTTCTCAAAATTCTTCCCTGGGTTCCTATCTCTCTTACCAATTCATTGTCTCCATCCCTCTTTTCCCATCTATCTCTTCCACCTTTCTACCTGCTTACCTTGCTGCTGATTGGGTCCTGACTTTGGTAGTAAGGAGTAAGTAAGAGGTGGTAGGTATCCCCCCCCCTTACTCCTCCTCACTTACTTAGCAGTGAGTCAGGTATCAGAAATACTGGCAAGTGCAATTTTCTTAGCAACATGCCCCAAGCTACGGCATCAGCAGAGAAGGAAATGGCTTACTCGCTCTCCCAAGTCAAGGTACATGACACGTGAAATGTAATAATAATGCATTAAGTGGCAAACTTTGCTGCCATAAAACCATACCTGAGGGTCCATCTCCTCTCCCTAAAGGTAGAACTGGTCCTATTTTTCAACTTTTTTGATACCATTGCAACTTGGATTAGTCTAGGGTAAGCTGTGCTGTTAATTCCAGGTATTTCTGGGGGGTTTTTTGTGGTGGTGGTGGGAAGTCCAAAGAAAACTAGAACTATGAGACTTGCTTGTCATTGAGCACAGCTGAACCTAGGTATGGCCTTCCAGAGGCCCTTTACATCTCCTGCTTTCTCTGCAGAAATAGAAGTGGTGTGTGTGTGTGTGTGTGTGTGTGTGTGTGTGTGTGTGAAGGGGAGAGGGAAGGATCATATCAAGCATCTGGTAGGCTGCACCATGTGTGGGCTGTGTTCTGTTTTGTAGGTCAGAAGTTATGCAGGCCTCCTTGAGATCTACTTTACATCTAGAAATAGTTCCTCTTCTGCTGCAGAGAAGAGAGGTGTTTTATTATCTATTTTAAAAAGGTTCATTTCACAGCTCTCTAAGATGTAGTGTGCTTGAAAACAGCTTTATAAATAAAGATGGATTATTCAGTAACTTCTACCACATGTATACATTAAAAAACATGTGATTTTCATGAAAGGTTGCTGAACTACTGCTTTTCTAATGATACTGCTTACATATCCAGTGACCATAATGATATAGGAGATTCAGTCACAGATGCTCCCTTTGGCTGTGTGCATGTGGTGGCAGAATTTTGAAGCAAATACTTATCAGGAGGTATACATGGGTTCAGATGTTTTAGGTTGTGGCATAAATTTCCTGCCATTAGGTTTTGCTATTGATCACATTTTTTCCACAATCCCATGATAGTAATCAGGGGTGGAGGGAGGCTGCCTGTTGGAGTTGGGAGGGCCAAAGCCAGTGGTGGGTGCGGCAAAAGCGAAATGAGGAGGCCTTTTCTTTTTATTTTCTTTCTCTTTTTAAATCTCTTCCTGTCACCCACTTCTCTAGTTCCTCCTTACCTAGTTGGTCACTGGCTAAAGAATAAATCAGTCTTTCAAAGCTTCAGAGGGCTTTCAAAAGTGGCCAAAACTCCAAGATATTAGGCTGTTTACCACCCTAACACAAATTGTGAAATCTAAAGAAGCTTTACATAGTACTGATGCCAAGAGGGCTCAGCAAAGATGTGAAAAAGATTTTTAGGCAACATAGGACATTATATGGCTTTTATGGCCATCTCCACACGTGGCGGTGGAAACTCCCTGTGCTGGTACTTACTGGACTTCTTGGTTCGACGCTGTAGTCCAGGTTGCTCCGGAGCAGTGTGTGGCCGCCACTCCACACTGCTCCGGGGACGAAAATGGTGGCTTCCGGTTGGTGGAGGCTCTCCACCAACCGCTGAAGCTTGCCAGCCTAAAGCTTGCCCCTGGCAGATCTGCAGGCTCGCACTGGTGCGAGCCTGCAAATCTGCACTGGAGTGCCGGAACGGAGTGGTGCGCTCTGTGCTTTTGAAAGATCTGTTTAAACAGGTCTTTAAAAAGCATGCTGTGCAACCACTTCTGGACGTTCTGGAGCAGACTGAGGTGCAGAACTACAAAAAGTAGCCCGACCCAGTCCACTCTACAGTGCAGACGTCCTCTTTGGAGGACGCTCTGCACCGGTTTTTTTAGCCCGTGTGGAAATGGCCTATGATTCTTATTATTATTGTTATGAAACTATTAGGCTCATATCAACTAATTCAAATACTCCTGAATACACAGTCCTAATTCCAGTGGCTTTATGCAAATAATTTGAACAATAGGACTGTAATTCTGTTGTGGGTTTATGCTGGCATAGTGGGGCTTACTTTGTCCAACATTGTAGAAAGAGGTATATAATAACGTCTTATGCAACTGATTCACCTGGCTGCACAATGGCTGCTGGACGATGCCTGCGTGTAACTCCATCCTAGCCACTAATTTGATGTTTGGTGCCCTGGGTTAGCCACCATTGGGCTAGCTGCCTTAACCTTCCTGGATCTCCACGTAAGTATGCTAGTGGAATTTCATGTTTTGCCAACTTCATCTAGAATCTCAACGCTTGTCAATATATAGTTAAAGACAGGCTCAGGAACACTTAGACTGGAATACTATATTGCTATTTACCTCTGAGTAAGCCCCATTGAATTCCACCAGGCTTATCTCTGAACAGATAGGCCTCCAATTATGTTGTTTTGATGGTTTCCAATGTGAAATAAACTAAGGCCCTTTCCGCACCGGGGTATTAAAACGGTGCAGAGTGACCTCCCACAGAGGTCGTCTGCACCGTGGAGTGGATTGGGGCGGACTACTTTTCATAGTTCCGCACCTCAATCCGCTCCGAAGCGACCGGAACTGGCAGCGCTGCGTGTTTTTAAAAACCTCTTTTCAGTGGTTTTTAAAAAGCACAGAGCGGGACTTCCGATTGCATGGCGTGCATGAGCGGCAGCTCGGATTGAAGCTGCACAATTGTGCAGCTCCGAACTGTCACCCGCTGGACTCCAGCCACTTTTTTTGACATCAAAAGCAGCTAGACACCCCCCCGGTAAGGGGGGTGCAGAAGAGGTTCAAAGGGGACCCCAGAATTGGTGAGTGGCTCTCCCCAAAGGGAGTTTGCCTGAAGGGGAAGAGTGGAGTCACCAAGGGATCGCAGGACCACGATGGAGCCAGCGAGATCGCCGCGAGAGCGGCACAAGCGCCGCCGCCGATTTTTAAAAGAAGCCTTTAAGATTACAGTAAGCATCTAAGGATTTATTTCAAATATATCACACCTGGTTTTGACTTGCAACGGTGAGCAGAAGTGGAGGAATGAAGGGACCCAGAGGCGAAGTGAGTGCATTCTGGCTTTGAGTTTCTCTTAAAGGGGAGGCTGCCTATTTTTGAAGTGACTGCCAAATGCCTTTTCTGCTTGTTTAACAATGATCGTGAACTGGACTGGACTGATTAAGGAACAGGTAGATCTAAGACTTTAAAATTTTTCCCTTGTTTTGAAATCATTTTTGAAGGGGTGTTTTGAAGGATAAAGGTTTGGAAGAGAATTGTATTTGAATACTGGAACCTTGGATTTGGATTATGTTTTTTTCCTGATTTATTGGAACACTGAACTTTTTTTCTCTCTCTATTTTTTATTTCTGGACTGTGGTGACTAAAGAATAAGATTGTTTGGACTTTTTAAGGAACCTTTTTTGCTGTGGAATTATTCTTGCAGGCAAGGACTTGGAAGATAGCAGAAGAGAACTTATTTGGGATTATAGTTCTCTGTTTATGGTCTTTATTAGACTGTTGGGGGTTGTTTTCTCTGCTTTTTCTCTGCAACCTCTGAGATCTGCTTTTTTAACTTGGACTTGATTTGGATATATTTCTGGATTTTCGGATATATTTCTGGATTTCTGGATTTTTGGATATATTTCTGGATTTTTAGCTTGGACCTGATTTGGATACATATCTGGACTTTTATTTCAAACTTCATTTGGAAATATCTTGGATTGCATAGGTTTTGAGAACTCTGGCAAGCTGATTTTCAAGAACCTGGAATTTTGATACTTGAGGGTTATGAACATTGGGAAGTGCTTTACTAGTTCCTGGTTCCTGAGAACTGTTTTTCTGCTGTGATTGTTGAGACTAGAGAACCTGTGCTGGAAGGACATTGTAAGCTGAACATCCTCACTCCCACGAGATGGAATGGCTTGGAATGTAAACGATGGCTGAGATACTGAAAGATCTTCGAGCAGCCTAGTGAAACGGAAGTACAGTGAGCCACAGTTGGGAGTGGGGAGTGGGAAGTGGGCCTAGGCACAGGGGTTTGGAATAAAGGAAGTGGGTTAATTTTCTGCAATAGTAACATGTATATAGTCTATCTCTAAGCATTTATATAGCTACATTAGTGTTTTACACATACTAGTTTACATTGATTTTGATTATATGTATTGATTTCAATAACTATTATTTAGAGTGACTTTATAGTACTAAGTATTACTATTCTTAAGCATTATTAAGTATATTTGTATAGCTTGCATATTGTCATTTATACAAGTATTTTAATAACAAGACACTGATACAATTTGTTGAATGTGGTATAAGACGTAAGCATTTATAGAACTCATTTGATAAGGGATAGAGAAATCAGGGAATAAGATATTGTTAACAGAATGGAATCCAGGTCAAAAAGAGGAGCAGCTGCAGCAGTGACAACAATTCAAACTGCCAGATGAACATCAACTGATATACCACAGAAACCAGATTTTATGTCGCAAATGATGGAAGAAATAAAAAGTATCAGAGAAGATATCAGAATAGATTTAAAAGAGACAAGAAAGGAAATGAGAACTGATATGAAGCATGAAATGGATAAGTGGGGGAAAAAACTAGAAAACTTGACTAAAGAAGTAATTACATTGAAAAAAGACAATAAAGAGCTAAAACAACAAGTTAAACAACTGGAAGCAGTCACCACGGAATTGAAAGATAAACATCAAGCGGAAGAAATCCAAATTACTGCACAGGAATTGAGATATTGCGAAAGATGCCTCCGCTTTAGGGGAGTCCCTGAGGGAACTGGGGAGGACTTATACACAAAGGTGCTACCAGCATTGGCAGAATTTATTATATTGAAGAGGAGAAATTGGAAATGTATATAGACAGAATGTTCAGAGTAACCTCCAGAGTGGCCAGAGAGAGGAAACTCCCAAGAGATATAATCATAACATTTACCAGGACGGTAATCAGAGACAAAATACTGCAAAGAAGCTACGATGGACAGTTGAAGATTGAAGATGAAGATGTGAGAATATTTAAAGATATACCGTTTCAGATCTTAAAGAAGAGACAAGAATATAAGCCATTGGCAAATCTCCTGGTAAAGTATCAGATTAATTATCGATGGGAGAAAGTCAAGGGCATCTCTTTCACATATAAACAACAGAGATATAGAATTAATTCAACGTATAAGGCAAAGGAAATGATGGAAAGATTGAAGAAAGACTTCCAGAAGACGAGTTCGGAGGAAGGGAAAGAAGAGGAACAACCTCCAGGAGAGGAAGAGGAGAAATCACAAGAAGAAGACGATGAGGATGAAGCACAACAAGAAGAAGAAATTCAGCAGGAAGAAGGTGAATTAACAGGAGATCAAATAAAAGATTAAGCCGACATTAAAACTATAACATTATTAACAAAAGGACAAAATGGACAAACGGGATTTTAGGATACATTCTTGGAACATTAAAGGATTTAACTCTGAATATAAAAGAAAACAAATATTTCACTATCTGGAAAAACAAAATTTGGATGTAATTTGTTTACAAGAAGTTCGAATTAGGACTCAAGATTTGAGATACCTTCGCAACCCGAAATTAGGTAGCTGCTACGCAGCAACGATTGAAAAAAAGAAGCCGGGAGTGATAATATATGTGAATGCAAGGTATGGAACTCATCAGGTCTTCCAGGACAGCAGTGGTCGATACCTAGGCGTAGAAGTTACAACTAGACAAGATAAGATATTGATAGGCGGAATCTATGCACCCAACGGGGCGAAGGGTGAATTTTTTCCTAAAGTACACAAGGAGATACAGAAATATATGAGTGACACTGGCAATTTGAACATTGCTGTTCTGGGGGACTTTAATGGAGTTGTCAGTCCAAAATTAGATAGATCGGTACAGAAATTGATCCCCCGAAACAATGGAAAATTACCTAAGAGCTTCTTTAACATGATGGACGATTTGAACCTCTTTGATGTATGGAGATATAAAAATGGACAATTAGAAGGATACACTTTTTTCTCAGACAGACATAAATCAATGTCCAGAATTGATATGATGCTGGTATCTAAAGCATTATTGTTGAAGGCTACAGATATAGACATTTTTCCAAATTTATGTTCAGATCACAACCCATTGCTTCTTAAGATGAAGATTAAGGAAAGGGAAAGGACATGGAGATTAAATGATGAGATCTTTAACAAAGAGAAATACATAAATGAAGCGAAGAAGGAGTTGATTAACTATTTCAGTGAAAACATGACACCGGATTTGATGATGAGGACTATTTGGGATGCAAGTAAAGCAGTGATGCGAGGCAACTGTATCAGATGGTCTGCAGAAATTGGGAAAGAAAGGAGAAACGCTGAGCAGCAAATATTAGACAAAATGAAAGAAGTTGAGAAACGGATGAGGAAATATCCTTTTGATGAGAAAATCAGACTACAGATGAAAGTTTACCAAGCTGAACTGAATCAACTTAACTTGAAAGAAATAGAACAACAAGTACAGAGAACAAGACATAATTATTTTGAGCAAGCAAATACACCCTCAAAGCTTCTCTCCAATCTGTTGCGGAGAAGATGGACTAAGAATATTATATCAGAGATAAAGACTGGAGAAGAGAGAATTACTAAACATGAAGGAATAAAGCAGGCATTTTATAAGTATTATGAGAAATTGATGAGCAAGATTTTGAAAGTGAAAAAACAACAGGAACTGGAAGAATACTTGGATAGGACAAATAAATTAAGATTTACAGAAGATCACAGATTGATCCTGAATAAATCAGTTTCTATGATGGAAGTAATGGAAGCTATTAAGAACCTTAAGAATGATAAAGCTCCGGGTCCAGATAGATTTACGATAAGATATTACAAGACTTTATAACATGAGATTTCAATTCCATTGCAAAGTTCTATAAATGAGATTATAAAAGAAGGAGTACCGGACACCTGGAGAGAGGCAAATGTGGAGCTAATTCCTAAAGAAGGCAGAGACTTAACAGATGTCAAAAATGATAGACCAATCTCATTTTTGAATATAGACTATAAGATTGTTGCTTCAATCCTTGCAACGAGACTTAAAAAGATTTTGGCTGAGCTTATTCATGAAGATCAGAATGGTTTTATACCAAAAAGATATTTAAGAAATAATATAAGAACAGTATTGAATATAACTGAATATTATGAAAAGCATAATGAGAAGAAAATAGCCATGATATTTGTTGATGCAGAGGAGGCTTTTGATATGATCAGTTGGCCGTTTTTGAAAACAGTAATGAAGCAAATGCAAGCTGGAGATAGATTTCTTTCATGGATTGAAGCAATATATAACCAACAAAGAGCTCGACTGGTTATTAACGAAGATAGAACTAAGCAGATTGAATTGAACAGAGGAACAAGACAGGGATGTCCTCTGTCCCCTTTGTTATTCATGTTGACAATGGAGATATTAAATAACAACATAAGAGAAGATAATGCTATAAGAGGAGTCCAAATCAAGAATTATCAATACAAACTTAAAGCATTTGCTGATGATTTGATTCTGTTTCTTGAAGATCCTAAGAGAAGCATACAAAATCTTATTGGAATAATACAAGAATACGGAGAATTTTCAGGATTCAAGGTAAATAAAGAAAAAACAGCTTTGTTAATGAAATACATGACAGACAAGGAGGAGAACAAATTAGTACTTGCAACTGGATTTAATAAAGTACAAAAAGCAAAATATCTAGGTGTCTGGATAGCAAAAAGGAATAATGAGCTGTTTCAAAATGACTACGAGAAAAAATGGAAAGAGATAATTAAAGACTTGGAAAGGTGGACTTCCATGAAATTGTCTATGTTGGGGAGAATAGCGACTATTAAAATGAATGTTCTTCCAAAGATGAATTTTTTGTTTCAGAATCTCCCCATAATAACAAACAGTAAACCTTTTATACAGTAGAAAAAAGACTTGACCAAATTTATATGGCAAGGGAAAAAACCAAGAATTAAATGGAATATTATGACAGACCAAATACTACGGGGAGGAATGGGAGTACCGGATTTTCAATTATATTACGAAGCTGCGGCATTCATATGGCTAAAAGACTGGATTGACTTACAAGATACAAGAATGTTTGCACTGGAGGGAGCAGACCTGAGGATGGGATGGCATGCCTATATGTTTTATGATAAAGCAAAAATTGACAAAGATTTTTCGCATCACTATATCAGAAAATCGCTTCTGAAGATATGGAATAAATATAAGAGTAAAAACATAAGGCAGCTACCCATGTGGGTATCCCCCCAAGAAGCTTTCTTTGGAAGATGGAAGGCAACAGAGAAATGGCTGAGATATGAGGATATATTAGAGAAAACAATGAAAAATGCTTATAAGATCAAATCAAGAGAAAAATTGGAACAGGGAGGACTGCCATTAAGTTGGTTTCCGTACAGGCAGCTAAATGAGAGATTCCAGATGGACTTGAAAACCTATGGAATAGAATCCAAAGAAAGGACAGGAGTGATTAAATGGATCTTTGACAATCCACCGCATCTGTTAGCCCATATATATCAAGAAATCTTAACACAGGAGAGACAGGAGGAGACTGTGAAATCTGCAATGATTTTGTGGGGGCAGAATATTGGGCATTCAATTCAATTAGATGAATGGGAACAGAGCTGGAAAAGGACACAAAAATTTACAATGGCTCAGAATCTCAAAGAGAACTATTTTAAAATGTTTCATAGATGGTACATGACACCAGAAAAGTTAAAAAAGATTTACAATACAGGTACGGGAATGTGTTGGAAATGTCAGAAAGAGGTGGGAACAATATTTCATATGTGGTGGTCATGTCCCAAGGCAAAGAACTATTGGAGTGAAATACATAAAAAGATGTGTGAAATATTGAAGGTTCAATCTGTAAAAAAACCTGAATTTTATTTGTTAAACATGACAAATGTTCTTGAGAATACTAATATTAAGAGGCATTGGAGATTAATATTGTACATGATAATGACAGCGCGAACTGAATATGCCAAATTGTGGAAGTCTCAGCAAATACCCACAATTGAACAATGGTGGGGGGCATTTATTGAGAATAGAAGTGCGGACCTTGTTTCACAAAGATTAAAGGGGAAATCGGACGATCAGATAAAAGCAGAATGGCAAATTGTAATGGGCAATTGCTGGGAACTGCCAAGTGAAAATGTCTGACTTATGGTAAATTAAAGAGGAATAACTGTAACATAACAGGAGTTGATGAGAGAAAGGCAAGATCTAACACGTAAGATGAACATGGAATTGTGAGGCATAATTTTTTATATGTGAGTAGATATCTAGAAAATGAAAACTAGATCAGAGTGGAAGAACAAAAACATTACATGTAAAAGTACAATTTGAGATGATGTTTTTTTATTTGTGAAACTTAATAAAATTATTATTTTTTTTTAAAAAAGCACAGAGCGCACAGCCCTGTGCAGCTCCGTCGCCAGGCTCCGGTGCAGATTTGCAGGCGCGCACTAGTGCATGCCTGCAGATCTGCCAGGGGCGGGCTTCTGGCTGGCGAGCTTCTCTGGTTGGTGGAGAGCCTCCGCCAGCCGGAAGCTGCCATTTTGGAAGCCGGAGGACTGCAGAGCAGCGAGTTCGCGCTGCTCCGCATGGCGATGGACTTACCCGGCTGCCGGTAAGCTCCGTCTTGGAGCGTTTTCTCCCGTTTCCCCCTCCACATGCGGAAAGGGCCTTACATACTCTTTGACATGCATTTTTACAAATATTTTTTGACACACATTTTCACATATGTGATACTAACAACATTAGAAGGAAATAACATATGTTTATTTTGGAAAGGACATACTACTGGAAGTCTGTTTCAAAAAGCTCTCTGAAAATTCTGTGATTTGTACACAGGAACAAGGTGTTTAGATTAACATGAAAAGACAGGCAGGTTGTTGAATCAAGAGCAAGAGCGACATGCAATTCACTGAGAAGAAAAGATGAAAATTGGCAAAGAAATGATTGCTGCACATTTCTGTAGTAATTTTCTTTAAAGTATAGAACTTTAATCTTTTTCAGGCATTCAGAAAGGATTGAATCAACACATGAGAATGGGAGCTTCCTATCCTACTTCCTCTATGATCACATGGAAAGAGATGGTTCTGAAGAGAAGAGCCTCTTATGCACATGGAGTTTCTCCATAAAGCCAGAATGCATTAAAAGAGCTTTTCTTTTTCAGAATCATCACTTTTCATCTGATCAAAGAGGAGGAGCTAGCATGAGCTCTTCTTCATGTTTAGTTTGAACCCTTTTCTGAATGCCCAAGTGGGGCTTTTGTGAAAGCCAGTGCACATTGGTCATCCTAGATAATGCCCAAGATATGGGAGGGTCCTGATCTGACCACAGTTCAACCCTCATCTTAATTTACTTGACACCCAGAAAAGAATGGCAGAAGCACAGCAAATATATCAACAGAACAGAGGATAAAAGCTATCTATAGAAGAGAGAGATACCAGAAGCATTTACTGCTTGAAACAAAGGACAGAATGGAGCCTCCACTCAGCCTATCCTGATTCCTTGTAGAAAAACTGAATTGGTAACCAAATTTTATTTCAAGACTTTCAACAGAACAGTGTGCTCTACACCATCTGAGAGTAGCAGGATAGTTTAGGGGTTACAGAGCAAGTTATGGGTGATTTTTCCATTCTGTATCACCTCGCATGGGTATTTGTGGCCTCACTCTGTTTAATGATAGGGCTGAGCCTGGGCAGAACTCTCTCTTCCCTTTAATCTGCAATATAATCTTCTTCTCAATCTGTGGGGCTTGATGAATCAGGTGCAGTAACCCACCTCCAACCCCAACTTGTTTCCTTCCTTAGTTTCTTTCTTGTTACCCTCCAAATTGCCCTTCAGTCATTTTGGGTGAGGGTCCATAGCTTTGATTAGATTGTGAAAGGTTTTGTGACCAGTAAGCAAAAAGTTTAAGAACCACAGTTCTAGGGCATTGCTACCATTAGCATTTTTTATGCAGGCAGACCTTTGGTTTATAAATTATGTGGGGGGAAAAACAGCTTTTAATGGATTGATGTTTTTAAGGAGCAAGGTGGTATATAAATTCATAAGTAAATATGTCTTTCAGTGGTGGCTTGTAGACCAAATAAGGGAAGTGGTCTCTTATGATCGAACTGACATCTAGATAGTAGGGGAAGAGGGACAAGCACCTGGACCCTTACATTCATGTTGTGTCTAAATGGTCACCAACAAGTAAGGATTTAAAATAAACAAATATAAATACCTATACAATTATACAGAAGAAACTCTTCCTTTAATTTTATAGTGAAAACATATATTGGATCATCCTTGATCTGGAAGTGATGCAGACTACTGGAATAAGTTAACATGAGTTTGTTGTTCAGGAAAGCCTCACACATTCCAAGCCAAAAAACCCAAGAAAATAAAAACAAAAGCTAGAGTAATAGAGCTCATAAGTTGCCAAGGATAATGCCCAGATAGCAAGACCACCCTCTGGCACTGCATGCCATTTCATAATCTCTCTAGGTAGATACTCCTTATCTCATTTCAGGTACCCTGGCCCTCAAACTCTTCCCTGAAAAGTCCAGTTAAGCCCATTACTGCATTTCTCTTTTTATTTGCTTAGTCTTTTTTAGTGCTGTTAAAGTTTATATTGAATCCGATTTTTAACTGTCGTGATGAATTTTTGTGTTATTATATTTGAACTTTAAGTGGCCAATGAACAGCAGACAAGGAGAACAAGAAATAATTTATTTACAAAATCACTTCAGTTTTATTATGTTCAAAAATCTTTGTCAGATGCAGTGATCAGTTCTTATCTCCTGAATGATGAAATTCATAATCTTTGGGACTGCCTTTCAAAAAGGCAAAGAAAGCTGGATTGACCTTCATATGGAAAACTGGAGTTTTAGAAAAATCATTTACAAAGGTTTTTTTTTCCCTCAACAGCTGGCACTGTACCTCGCTTTTTTTGGGCCTCAGTGTGTGTGTGTGTGTGTGTGTGTGTATGTATGTGTGTGCGCCTTCAAATTGCCTTCGGTTTATGGCAACCCCATGAATTTCATAGGGTTTTCTTAGGCAAGGAGATGGTCTTGCAAGTTCCTTTCACTGAAATATAGCCTACAACACCTGGTATCCGTTGGCAATCTCCCATTGAAGTACTAACCAAAGATGATTCTGCTTAGCTTTCAAGATCAGACAGGATCTGGTGTCTTTAGGGTCTTAAGCTATAGTCTTAACCTATAGATTAATCCCTTTCTGAAGCGGGATCAGATGAACATGAGCATTATGAAAAGCTGATTCCTGGTAGGAATGGGAATGCTAGAACTGACTGGTTGATAGCAAGCATTACTATGGGGAGTGTGGCTACTGGGTAGCATGTCTATGATGCTATCATGACAAGTTTCTGCCCTTTAAAATTTCCTGCTATGCTACTAGGGAATAGCAGTCTAGAATCAAAGGGATTTGCTGCCAGCTGGGGTCAATTCCAATTATACTTTGACCTTGATCTGAGCCAGGACAAAGAAGGGAATGTGAATTTGTCACCAATGCCCAAGTTGGCATACCAATGTGTGTATATATTAGATGTTCTACCATTGCATGGAGTGCAGGGACATCAAAAGTTCAGCAAGTATTTGGGGGGTGGGATGGGATAGGGTGAGGAAGGAGCCTACCATTTTTATCTACTGGACTATACTCCGATTTAGCCCTTGGATCTATGAAGCTAGTTAAGGCCAGGAGAGCCAAACTTAATAAATCTAATACTACCAAATACCATATATTAATATCTTTCTGTGACATATTCAGAAAGAGCATATTGGAGTTCTCTGTTCTTTGGGCCCTAAGGCAATAGCACAAAGGCTACACAGAGTGCTGAGCACATGGTTCCAAAAAGATATCCTTACAAAATGCCAACCCAGTTCTAAGAAGAGTGCATTACATTTCATACATTTCTTCAGTGTTGCAATTTAAAACCTTTGTCCTTGCTGTAGCTACCTCCGGTTGAGAAACAATACCCTTGATTTTCTACTGTTTAAGTAGATGGAATGCCATTGAGTTTCGCAAGGATTAATGTATTTAGCAAAGCAGGGAACTTTTGTCTTTCTTGAATACTCTTTCTTGATTTCTGCTTTTGTATTTTTGCCTGTGCAACATATTCATGCGCCATGTGAAACATAGCTCAATCTATTATAGCACACAATCTAAGAATAATTCAGGTAATGAAATATCTTTTTTGTGCATCAAAAAATAACCAAATCTGACAAAGGTACTCAACAGTTTGGGATTCATTAAGGCTATGATCTATTGATTGTTCGCCTTTCATAGCATGTAAAATATATTAAAAAGCTGTTTTAACCAAGACAGGAGAGGTTTTAGGGATTTAAGGATAGGATGGGAAATTATTGTCTGGACTGCTGTTGAAGGAAAAGGTCTGCTTTTAATCTTCATGTGTTAGGATAAAAAAATAAAATTGTACTGGAGTATCTTTTGATCTGTGAGAATTCTAGCATACTAGAATGGTTACAGTTATGATTAAGGTCAGAGATTGGAACATTAGGACTGAAAACTAATTTGTTCATGTTCACTATTAGAAATGGTTGGTAAAATATTTGTCATTAATTTTACAAACTAAAATAGAGTAATTTGCTGAATTGCATTAATGAATTCATTACTGGATTAATTGGTTTAAAAACCAAACAATGGGGTTTACAGAGGACGGCAGATAGGTTGTCACTGTTGACTCATTTTGCTTTGGCTCACTCAAAAGTGTTATTTTAGGGATCCTAGCAATCTAACACTTTCCTGATACTTTGGACTACAGATTGTTTGGGCTTGGTGGGATTTGTAGTGCAACACATCTGGAAGTATGGGATTGGGGAAGGCTGTTCTAAAGCACTGGATCTAACAACTTACTGTTTTTATCACTGATCTACATCCTTTTTTTTCTTTCCATCCCCACCAACTTATATGCTGTTCACTCACCCTTCTGTCTGGATTGGAAAAGGAGACTAAGGAATGATCTTTTCATTTTGGTCAGAGGCTAGTGATTCATTGAAATACTGACGTGCAGCAATAAGTGACTACAAAGGACAGTTAGTGAATTAAAGCTTAATCAGAAATATTTTAAGTGCCTCTGAGTGTGTGCAGATTAGTTTTCCACACCATTGAATAACAACATCCCCTATTCTCTCTATTCACTTAGAATCATGGTCTGAAAAGCTCAGGCAGCACATGTTTTCATGCAGTGGTCAAAACCCCCAGGATTAGTTTCTGACATCTCCAGTTTCTAACACCTCCCTGGTTTCTAAGTAGACTACCTTGAGCTATGACTGACAAGATGAAACCTCTTGTTCATTACATCACAGTAATAGTGAGCGCTGTTAACTGCTCAATTAAATTTACCTATTTATTTTTAGGTTTTGATAATAACCCACTTAGTTAATGATCAACAAATTAATTCATCGAGGAGATAATTAATTAGTGCACATCTAGTTAGATTTAACTAGTTATTTACAAAGCTCTGCTTCGGCACAACTTCTATAATGTGTGATATTTTCTGAACCCACTGAATTCCCATGTCTCCTAGTGAATGAAATTTTGATTCTACATGAATGGGGCCAACCTGTTGATACCCAGAATATGTCTTATATTTCCTAGTTCAGCGTGGACTCTGCAACAAAATTAAAACATTCCATCCTGGTGCCTGTCCACATTGCATTATTATAGAACCATTATTCCACTTTAACTGCCATGATTAAGTCCTGTGGTATCTTGGGACTTGGAATTTAGGTGGAGCATTTAGAATTCCTAGCCAGTAAACTCTGGTCGCTCACAAAACCAGAAACCCCAAGATCGCATAAGATACAGCCATGATAATTGAAATGGGATGTAGCACCATAACTGTGCAGTGTGAATGGGTCTATATGTGTTAAAAATGAATATGGTTGTGTTACCCTGTTTACTGGGGGCCCCGTGAGGGACACCAAAATGTGCTCAACAATGGGTGGGGAAGATTAGCTCTGAGCACTGCTTTAGCGTTACGAGAGGCAGGGTAACTTAGCAGGATCTTGAGCCCTATGTCTACGGGGTCAGGCCGAGTCAAGGAGCACACAGAAGTTGAAATAATAAATGTGGTTTTATTAAAAACACAATCGAACAGTGTATGCGACACACTCACACAAGATAACTAAAGAAATAAAGGTTGGAGTGGGATAGAGGGGTTTTTAGAGGAGTTGCTGGTTTGGGTGATACTTCACCTGTCCTGAAGCCCGGTTGGAAGCGGAGAAGATGGGGAGTGTGGATCTCAGCACATGGAGCTGAGGGGAAGGCTCGCTGGACAAAGCGACAGCAAGGCGGGATGGAAGCCAAGAGCGATCCAAGGAAGCGCTCAAAGTCAGGGGTTTTTATAAGGAGAATTGTGACCACAGGCTAGGTCAGACTTGGGGAAAACAATAGATTTGGGGCTGGAGACAAAGCCTCCAAAAGGTCAGAATTTGAATGATTGAGTTATAGCCAAATTGTCGATAGGATAGCCAGAATGCAAAAGCATTGTATAGTCAGATCATCAAGCTGCCAGCGTGGAGCAGAGGATCTTTTGAAAGCTGCATGCATACCTAATGGAGGTACTTGCCTTGAGGTCTCCTAAAGCTGCGAGTCGGCTGTTTCTGGCCTGCCTGTATTGTTTTGGAATACTACGGCGATTATCGGCCGAGCCTGTGTGTGTGCTTGTCCGGGGGCCTCGCAAGCACGTGGAAGGGAATGGGTATGTGAAGCCGAATTGTTGATATCAATAGATATCTTTTTATATCCCCCAAAGCTCGGGCTAGCCAGGGCGGTAACAGTTGTATCATTTGCATATGTAATATCACAGTCCAGAGTGATGCTAAATGAGCTGAAATTCACAATAGCAGTGAGTTCTAAACCTCCCCAGGTGACTGGTTAACTTCTGCTTAACAAATAGGATGGCTTGTTGAATTTACTGTGAAAAAACACGGTCAAAAATAAATGAAATAAAAAACAGAGCTTTGAAATAAAGTACTTTATCAAATAAATAACATGTCAGACCTTGTAGTCTACTGACTGTTTGTAAAGAATATTAACAGCACCAGGTAGCTGAACATTACTCCTAGATTTCTTACAAATATGATCTTGTGGCTCTTTCATTAACCTTATACTCCTACACAACCAGTCTGAAACATAAATGTCGTTTTAATGTATTTGCTGTTTTCAACAATGGAAGTAAATCCAAACTAAGGCTTTTCACTTAGTCAAGTCACTTGCTATTACTTAAACTTAATTTTTGCTAATAAATGTCATGTAGATTGAGACAAGATTGATTATCATTTTAACACTATATTTATATTTCTAAAGAGCCTTTTTCCCCCTTTCCTTTCCCTCTCATTAGTTGCTATTATCTCTGTAACAACCTGTATTAAGGAGAATACGTATGTATGTATGTGTGTGTGTGTGTGTGTGTGTGTGTGTGTGTGTATGTGTATGTGTGTGTATATATATATATGTATGTATGTATGTATGTGTATATATATATAAATACATATTTATTTAAATACCCACAACCTGCCTAAATGTTCTCACAGGAGCTTGCAAATCACAAAAATGTAATGATATGGTGCTAAGACTTATCCCACTGGCATTACCCCTTCTTGCTTCCTCATGCAGAAAAAAAAATGACTTTGCAAGGCAACTATGAAAGTGTCAGATCTGACTACAAAACTCTGGGGAGAGAAGTGGCAGATCCTACAGCTCAGACATGTTCTCATCAATTCTTTCTGTAATAGGTAGAGTACTACAAAAAGAGAACAATGCTTGAGGAGAATAACTGACACTTGAAATGTGAGTGATTTTGTTGTCATTTTGGGGTTTTAAAATTTCTGTTTCCTTAGAAAGCTGGATTATAGGTCAAACTCTACATCTGTTAATGCTTATGACTAGCACAGTCAGTTTCACGTTATTCTGTAGAGATTTTAGCTTTGTTGCCTTGCCTTCCAAATTTAAAAATGGCTACCACATTTTAATTTTTCAAGTTTAATTTATAAAAAAGTAGTGTATTTACCCAGTGTTGCCTGGGATTTTATTTTTTCATAAATAATACTTTTAGAAAGATTTGAGATCCTGTGTCTCTAATTCTCCAAACTGCCTTGTCCAGTACTTGTAACTTTTTCCCATATTCCCCAATCCAATCTGTACTCAGAGTTGTTAACATACAGACGTTGGGTTCCTGAGGGAATACACTGGCCTTCTCCTTGCTGCTAGGCCTCATCTCCATAGCAACGAACCTGAGGTCTCTGAATGAGAATTCTAAAGGCCCCTCTTTGATCTGCCAACCTCAGGATTGCATGGAATCTTCACAGACAGCCAATCATGTGAGGTCTTCTTGCCTCACACAGCCAATCATATGAGGTCTTAGCCTACCTGACACAGACAAACTCACTCAGAAACTTTGACTTGTATATAGTACATATGTGGAAGAGGTGATAGGCCTAATATTGCACTCTAAATTATATCTAGTTTGGTTAAACTTTATGACTGTAGAGTCCATGTAGCTGAACTCAGCTATCTTGGCTAATTTATTTAGATTAAAGTAAACTTACTGGTTAGGTATCAATACTGTACAGTTATAGCAGTTTTATGACACTTTAGCTACCATGGCTCCATCCTGTCGAACCTTGGGATTTGTAGTTTGGTGAGATACTTTGAATTCTCTGCAAGAAAGCTCCAGCAATCCTGTAGTTAATGTGAGTTCACCAGAATTATCTAGCAAAGATTTCAAAGTACCTCACCAAACTACAAGTCCAGGATTCTCTAGAATGGTCCCATGACAGTTAAAGTCATATCTTGCTGCTATAGCTGTGTAGGCTAGATACACAGCTTATGATTCATTAGATCAAACAGCATTTTTAAAGACCTCAAGGAGGAAAAAAAAATCAAATACTCTTAAAACTTATGAACTCTCATGGAATAATATACTAGACTACCTTTCTTCTCAGTTTTTGTGAACTGTGTGTTCCTAACTGATTACAATAAGCAAAATCAACACACTTCTTATTTTAGAGCTTTGTTTTAATTCCACTTAGTGTAGGCATATAGTTTCTCCTACTTAAAATAATGGAATTCAGCACAGGAAGCTAGATCAAGTACTGATGTTAAGCGTTTGTCTCAGTATGGCATCTAAGAACTATGAATTAGTGGATAAGATGCTCAATCTGGGCTCAGATGACAGATTTGGCTTCAGACCTTGGATGAGCATCAAGTCTTGTGTGGCATTAATTAAATTGCTTCACTGAACGTACACTTCAATTCCATATATAGACTATGAGGATAATAGCACTTCACAATCTGACAGCAGAGCTTTGTGTATTTCAGTGATAGCTAGCTACCATAGTGAAGAAAAAGTGTAGATGGATCTAGGCCAGTAGACAGACAACAGTTTGGATTTTGATCTTGATCTCTGTGACTTTTGCTACCACTCATATGCTCTGCTACAGGGGTGGAAGAGGTGAATTTTTTCATTCAGTTTTGAATTTTGATCTTTCACATCTTGTATGAAAATTCAGATAAAGGCCAGTGTGCATAACTGTGTTGATGTTGTTGAACCTGGGTTTTAATCAAGCTGAAAAATGGTCAGCATAGATACTGCTCCTGCTCCAACTCCTAGCTTGTGTGTTCTTCCTTGTTAATAAGTTTTGACATCTTCACCACATTCTCATGTTGCCTGGTCACACCTGTCCCAGTTTTCATCTATGAAATGTTGGAAGGTATGGTCAATATGTAAGGAGTCAAAGGAGAACTAGTATCATGGAATACCACCCACTGTTATAAGTCCTTATCTTTTCAGTTTTGTTGGGTCAAAAATATTCAAAACTGAGTAACATTCCAGTATACCATGGGATAATATGAAAATGAAGATGTTTTTTCACCTTGTTTTCACCTCACTTCCTGTATATTCTCAAGAATACAAATGATCATGAATACTGACTATTGGTATGCATGAGACAGTGCAAATGCCAAGAAGAAGTAAATGATTTCATTTTGAAATAATCTGGCAGCTGTCTTTCTATTGATTTAATGTTTACCAACTTCCTGTTTCCTTTTAGACTGCAATTATTATCTCCTGCTTTGGAATTTGTAAGCAAAGTCCTTTTAGGAAATACCTTTTTGTGGATTGTGTAATGCATCATTTCAATTAAGGGCCTTTTCTTTTGCATAAGAAAAGTTCTGGCTGGTGGAACTGCAGAGCTTCCCAAAATATTTTCCCCAGTTTAAGAGTGATGTGCTAATTAAAAGTTGAATAAAGTTTGGCTTCGCTTGTTATGAGCTTGTCTTAATGCCAGTCATGCCTAGACTTAGCAGTGTTTCCCCATTCTCCTTTTATCTCAGCTTACCTTGCAAGGAAAAACACTGGTAGGAAAGCTCGGGTCAAACAACATCAGAATGCAGTGAAGATAGCAAAAAGGAGTAATAGTCAGGCTAGGAAAGACAGTTTGCTTTTGCCTCAGCCTACTGGAAGAGTAAGATTGCATCCCCTTCTGCCCCACTGAACTGAGTGCAAATGACTTTTGCTGAGTTTGAACTCAGTTTGCAGCAAATGAAGTAAGCTAACGTCAAAGGAGAAAAGTGGGAGGAGAAAGAAACTGGGACATTTTAAAAGCAGCTGAAAAAGTCAGACTGTCCGTGCTAAATTGGGACAATTGGAGGGTATGTCAGTAGAGAATCTGATGCAGGGATCTGTATTCTTTTAAGCCTCGTATTACTCTTCCTGGAAGAGTAACAATATAGTATTATTTTTAGGTGCTATAAATGTGTCCTGTCAGTGGTTAGAGAACATCTTCCTTTTACTTCAGTTATTTCAAATGGCCCACAACAATTCTCAGGAGGTGCTGACAACGTTATCACTTTTTTGGGCCTCCATGGACATGTTAGGCCTTTTTAAACAGGAAGTGTTCTGGTTCCCTTCCTCTCTTTCAAATAAAGTCCTTTCCCAGGTCTAAAATGGACCACTAAAGGGTGGGCATGACAATATTTGGAAGGGGCTTCTGAGAGGTCCTGGAGGCCTCAAAAATGGGTATGGGGGCTACACGCAGCCTATGGGCTGCATTTTCCCCACCCCAATATATACAATCAGGGATGAGCTGATTAATATTTTGCCTTTCCCTTACACCTTGCTTAACCAATAACCACATACTTTTTCATCTGAGTGGGGAAAAAAGATATTTTAGAGTGAGGTACCTCAGTGGGTTTAGGTGGATGCTGTTTCCTACTCTCAGCCATTCCTCAGTTTAAACTAAGTACCTCTCAGTCTGCTCTTCACTTCAGAACAAGTCAAAAGAAACTAGAGCATGCAATGGTCTAGTTGGCTCATAGGCATGTGATCTTTTGTGAAGTAGCTTATCTTGGAAGGCTAGGTATAGCCTGATCAGTCACAGTGGTTCCTGATGACTTATTTCACAGACAAGTGAAATGCTGAGCCTTTAGAATACAAGCCAGACTTCCTTCATAGCATACTTGGAGTCCAGTTCTCTGCTTATGTGCCAGGAGAGCTCAAGGAGCAGTTTAAATTTCTCTCAAAGAGAAAAAGCCAGTGTTCTAGTATCATACTGGCTATCAAGAGCATCTGTTGGGTTTCCAAGGTGTTTGCTGCTGTTGCTTTGAAACTTTTGCTTTGGAATTAGAGGACGGGGCTTACCTGTCTTCTTATTTACTCTCATTATTGCAAATAATTACATCATGAGTGCTGATCAAGCTATCAAGAGAGAATGCTACCAAAATATTCTTAGATGCTTGTCTGTATTAAACATGGCCCAATCTTTATTTGTGGCCTTAGTAGCAGTATGAGATGGGGAAAGAGTAAAGGGACAGGATGAGGGGAAAACACACAAATATGTCCCTAGAGTAGAGTGGCCAGTACTTAATTGGTTATGGCTGAAGAACCTTAACACAGTATAGGAAGATGGATCTAGGTATTGGATAACTGCCTATCATCTCATAAATCATTCACCTAGTACAGAGAAGGCTAGGAGAAACAAAGGATGATAGGATATATGATCTCACGTCTCTTTCTTTCTGCAGTGGAAAAACTCAATGAGACAACTAAAACACACAGGAAAAAACAAACAAACTTCAGCACCGCTATCAAGCAATAATGGTGAAACAGCCAAGAGATGATCCTCAGTGGTCTGGAATGCAGGTTTCAAAGCTATTTATTATTATTTATTTCTTTTTGGAGTGCCAGTCTGGTATAGTGGTTTGATTCTTGGACTATGACTCTGGATACTGGAGTTTGAATCCCAGCTCAGCCATAGAAACCCACTGGGTGATCTCCTGAAAAAAATCTTTCCAAGAAAACCCCATGATATGCTTGCCTTAGGGTCATTGTAAGTCTGAAACAACTTGAAGGCATACAAGTAACAAGGCAAAAGGAAATTTGGTTGGAAAGACAGGCAAAAGACTGAGGATGAGAAGAATGGTTGGAATAGCTTTGGGTTCACCAGGAGTAGCCAAAGAAGGAACTTACCTGCTTGGTTTTAGTTGGTGAAGCAAGCCAACAAAGGGTGCTCATGACCAGTCAGGAGTTATCTTCCTCTATTCTCTATCCCTTTAAAGAAGTCAGGTGGTTCTGATAACATAATAAATCTGTAGGCTCTGATAAGTTGAAAGGATCCAAAAACTGACAAGGCTCCTCTCCACTTCATTGCTGTTTTCAATAGCTGGACTCAGCAGGAGACAGCAGCATGATACATAACCATACAGTCCCCCTGAACTCCATAGAGTAAAAACTTAATATATTACCAGACCTATGTGACAGTGGAAATTGTGTTATCCATATAACATTTACATCGGATCTTTGTAATTGTCCAGGTCAAGTGATGTATCTATAAACAATGCCAGTTTATACTATAAACTTTCTCCTCATGAGCACCTGATTCCAAAACCTGTTGGATTCATGGTCTTTTCTGAAATAAATTACCCACTGTTCTTCTTGTACATACATAATGATGGATCATTTTTTCTCCTTAAATCCAATCATAAAGATTTTTTTTCTTTCAAATTTGCTGATAGCATTTCCTGGAAGAAACAGTTTGAGACTGCATGTTGCCCTCGTTGACATCATTAATAAATGGAACCAAGCCAAAAATTTCTTTCACAGTAAATCTGTCAAACCTCCAAACTTGAGACATTTAAATAACAGTAGGGGAGCTACTGTTAGTTAAAAGGTCACTTAAATGCTAAGTAATTATGTCTACTCTTTATGAACTCAATTAGTGCCTTTTTAAATTCCTGACTTTGCATAATAAACATCAGTCCACACATCTAAGACATGGTAGTCAAATTGCATTTAAAGGCTGCATTAAATCCTTATGAAATAATTGTTGATAAATTGAAGAATATGATTCTCCCAATTTCTCTCAGAAAAGTTACTTTTTGGATTTTATCTGCCATTATCTCCTTCAACCAGTGTAGCCAGTGGCCATGCAGCTAGGGAAATTCAGAAATTGCAGTGTGAAATTTTTACCTGTGTAACAAGCATATATATATTGTTAGTGGTACAATGCCTTTCCAGGGCCTTGTAGCAAGATGCTGGAAGCAACTACATTGGAGATGGATGATCATACATTCTAGTCTTGACTTTATCCTTGCCCATCTCATTGGCTCTTGATCTGAGGCCAAATCTTGTCAGAAAATAATTGTCTCTTGTGCAAATAAGGATCCTGAGCCTGTGCTGTTGCAACTTCTGTCTGTGGTACACAGCTGACTTGTCGTCTTTTCATGTTATAATGATGCTCTGAAAACCATTCTGCAAATACTTATAGCAGTCATTAATACACAGATAAGTTTTACAGGAAGGCTGTTTCATACACAGGCTGGCACACTAGGGTGATAATGGTGGAAACACTTATGAGTTGTCTTGATGGAAAGAAAAATTCCTCTTCAAACCCACAAGAGATTAACTCAGTAGGTGGAAAGACATTGATTTGGATGAGGTCCTTAATCAATGCCACAGCGTACCTGTCACATGCATCACTCTACCACTCTCTAGTACCTTTTTGTATCTGAAGATGCAGGAGAACCAGACAGCAATTGATAAAATGCCATCCTGATAGGGGGAAAATCAGCACAGCCAAATCACTCACTATCATTATATTGGCAAAATTTATTCAGTTAGAAATAGATGGTCCAGAATTAGTCCATCTGAAAAGTATATCCACTGAAGCTTTAGGAGACAAGAAAGCTACAGTGATGTACAACTAGCAATTAAAAAAAACCCTCCTGTAATTTGCACAGAAAATCTTTATTTCAGACAACAACTCCCACAGTCTTTTACCACTGGCCAGGGTGAAAAATGTTGATGGGAGATGCAGATCAGATCATCTGGAGGGCCAAATATTTTGATAGATGGGTTTTCATTGAATTATTCAACATCTTGCAGGAATCTTTAGTACTGACAAAAATACAGCATGTGATTTGGATAAAATCTGCCATGGGTATAGTTTCTCTTTCTGCAGAAATGTGGGATATAAATTACTGAAATAAAGAAATATTTGTATATGAGACACATACATACTCATCTGTATATAGAACAGATGAATGGATGAGTTGTTCGGGAGAGCCTTTTACCAGTTTAAAATACATATTGGAAAAAGAGAATGTTTTAAAAGTAAGTTTTAGTATATTTTAATGATATGTTATTTCTTTCCTAAACTAATATGTGGGACAAAATTAGAGTTAGAATAAAATGTTTTACCTTTATTCTGAAACAGAATAAATCTTGGCCTTGGTTTTGATGCATTTCTCTGAATCCTATATGGGTTCTTATCTTATCCTTTATTTCCCTTAGTCTGTGAGACTTTGGCCAAAATCCCATTGGTCCCTAATGCATGTAAAAGTCCCCCTATGGGAATAGTTGGACATTTTTGTCTGATTCAAAATGTTTACATTAAAGGAAGAAATGCATGCAGTGGCATTGTACATTCAGTTGTACATTCAGTTGTTTATGCAACATTGCCATTCAGCTCAAGGACTGTGCCCAGCCAAAGAAGGCTGGTTCTGTAGGAAATGGAGGTTACACACATGCAAGTGAGTCATAGGTATGACAGATTTATTAAGTAGTAGGCACAGATGTTAAGTGAGGTCTTAACCTAAAAGCAAATCCCTCAGAGCAACCCTTACTTCTGACCAGCTGTTGGAAGCCCAGAGAAGTGCCAGTGGACATACCTCAGGCCAATGATGCTCAACATCTTGTTGCTCCTTCTGGTGTGTGCTGAGCTACCCTAGGGCAATTATACAGGAGTTTTCACAGGCAAAAACCATCCTAGGCCAGTTGCAATCTTGCACTCTCATCAATTATACCTGTTCCCCGCTGGTTATGCACTTCTGATTAATGGCACCTGTATTTAATCAGAACATCTAAACAAACTATTAATAATAGTTGTTCTGATAAGTGGTTTTCTGTATTTACATCTTGTGGGCTAGGGATGTGTCTTAACAGGTGATTGATACAATTTCCTTCCTTCATTCCAAGACCATGCCAAATGTGTAGTGATGATAGTCAGATGCCAAAGTTATATAAGTTTAATATCAACATTGGCCCAAACACAGCATTATTTGAAGAAGCAAAAGCTTCTGGGAGGAACAGATCAAGAAGCTCAACTTAGCAATCAATATGCAAAGTTACATAGCCATAGTGGATGGTCTTGGCTTTTGTTTCTTCCTTCTTGTATGGACATTTCTGCAAATCCGCCATATGAGTTTTCCCCAACAACTACATCTTTGTGTTCCTATTTTCATTTCTATACATTTTGGCCATTCAAATTTTAAAATAAATACATTGTTTTGTGCATACAGTAGCCTCCCCTTATCTGCAGTGTCAGTTACCTGTAGTCAACATCTTCCCTCACAGACTCACCTTCCTCTCTCCCACCCTTTGCCTTAATCTGTTCCTCAGTGTCCAGGTAACAGCACCTATGTGATCTGCTCTGGGTCCTGCCACCCACAGCTTGTCTGGCTGCCAGTCTGCTCTTCACTTTAACCACTCTTCCACCAACACTACCATTGGAAATGGCTCTGGCATCACTGAAAGTATCCCTCTAGCTTCACAGAGAACATAAAGAGGCTTCATACTGTCCAGTAGTATGAATTCTCCCTATGGTCCCAGCAAAGATAGAGTGTTTAGTACTGTCTGCAGTTTCGGGTATCCATGGGGGTCGTGGAACAAATCCCTTGTGGATGAGGGTTGGGGTGGAGGGACTTCTGTATTTACTTTCTCCAAAGTCCATTGTAAGCCTTGCAAATGTACAGATATCCAAGGCAAGATGCACAAGTGTGAAATCAATATTTTCACTGAGAAACTCAATTCCTAACAACTCTCTTTTCCATCCCCACTCAGAAACAGATCTTACTGTATTCATGGTATTTATTCACTAATAAATATCTAGAGGATTACAAATTAGTACATCCCATTGAAATCAGTAGGGCTAACATCTGTGTAGATATGTACACATACTGGACATGTATAGGAATGACCTGTTACTCTGCAGTCCTATATTAACTTACCTGGGTATAGAAATGGGCATTATTTCATTCCACCATCCAAGAATTAATAATTTAAAAATATTGCTATCTGCTGAGCAAGTCTAAGATCTCTTACATGTTTTCCATTATTTTTATATTTTTGGATTTTTTTTTTAAAAAATGTTCTATTTCCCACAAAACTTATGAACTATTTCTGAGCAGAAAACAATTTTGGACAAAAGGCACTGGTCAGAATTCTTGTTTATGCCCTATGCCACCAGAATTGTAGCTGTGTAGACAGTGGGAAAGGGAAAGGGAAAGTCACAGATGTAGTGGCTGCAAAGGAAGGCACTGGAGAAATTGGCTGCCCTGAGCTGGCAGGCTTCATTTGCCTTCCCCTTGCCATGGCTGTACAACCTTAGCAAAAGTGCAACTGCTGGAATACCACATGGACAAAATTTTGGTTACAGTTTTCTGCACGAAACAGCATATTTTGCATAAAAGACAATGGTTCCAGTCCTGTGTATGCTGTGAGATCAGGTGGACAGTCCTAGCCAATCAACAATCATGTAGTGATTGCATCACTGTAGTTCTTAACCAGTTATGAAGCACATGTCAGTATTACTAATAAAGCTAATAGAGAAGGATGGCAATACATTCTGAACTGGCAAGCATCTTCTGCTCCTTTCACCTCCCCGTCTCACACAGGCATGACTGCTTATTAAAACTGCTTAAAATGCTTATTTAAAAACCAGTACTGCTTTCATCTCTGTTGTAAAATGGAAGGAAGAGGTAATGTTTCCATAAACATTAATTGGCTCACTCTGTTATGTTGTCATCTTTGGGTATCTTAAGGCCATTTTTGTTGTACGACTTCAGGTCATTTCCAACTTACAGTGACCCTAAGGAAAATCTATCATGGGGCTTTTCTGTGGCTGAGCATATGTCATGGTCTCCAGGGTAGTATTCCAACTACACCACACTGGTCTATTTACACTGTATGATGTCATTAAACAACATGGAAAATCAAAATAGAAAATACTGTATCGTAGTGAGGCAGAGCTGCATTGGGAAGAAAACTATTTGTATTTTCAAGCAGTAGCCTAAGCTAAAAATCAATTCTGGCATTAAAAAACAGAAAAAGAAAAAAAAAGGAGTGACTTGTGAAGTCTTAAGAATTGCCATAATGAATTTATTAGCCTTAGCAAAAGGTTATTAGCCATTGTAAAAACTTTGTATTATGTTCTTCTTCTGCTTGCAAAAGAAGTGGGAGGTATTGGTTACTATGTAAATGCATCCATTACCCACAGACTGTAGTAAAATAACAGTCTGCCTAAGCATCAAAGTGTCATGAGTAGCACATCACATTGATTTGCAGCCTAATGTGCACTTAGTATGCAGCATATAATTGTAAGCGGCATTCTTTACTTTACCAAAGCATACAATGTACGGTAGTTGCAACACACATCTCATTTTTTTTTGTTAATCCCATTTAAACTTTCAGAGAAAGTACTGTTACATTATGGTTAATATCACGCTAGTAAAGCTGAATGGAAACTACTTCCTCTTTTTTTTAAAAAAAATAGCACACTTGAAAGGCAAGCAATGGGAACATGGCTTAGTAAATGGGATACTCAAGTATGCTTTTAGTACCAATTAGGATTTTGTCACATAAATGCCACAGACCAAGCCTTTTAAACAGATGAATTTTCCATAAAATATCAGACTTTTTTTTTTAAAAAAAGCAATTATCATCCTCCTTCCCATGCAAATAAAGTATTTAGTAAAAGGCAAACACAGAAAATGGTTAGATATAGTATGCAGAATATATTTTGGAAATAGCAGTCTTACATTTATTCATCCATCCATCATACGTTCAAGATGTTTAACTGTCAGCTGGGGAGAGATATTGCAGCCACAGGATAAGTCGTTTCCATCTACTGAGGCTGGGAAACTATATAAAGTTTATTTTTGACATGATACATTGCCTTATCTTGATTAAGAATGAGCTACTCAAAATGGGATGGTTTTCCATATTAATGCTTAGTATAATTACAGGTCTTCAAAAATACAAAATTTTCAAAAGTATGAAAAGGACACAAATAGCATTCTTAGCCTTTTTGCTTTGGTGTGAATATTTAGGTGATTGTTTATGTGGCTACAGGAGTAATCATCATCAAAATACTAAGCATTTATATGGCATGTTTTAAGTGTTCAAAGCACATCTCATACATTATCTCAGCAATCTTTGCAGGAGACCGTAATTTAGGGCTCTTATTACCTCTATATTTCCAAGGCTCTTCATGAGTTTGACTTCTGCTCAGAAAAAGAAACTAACTAGATCAGATCAGAAACTTATCTAATGCAGCAACTGGTTTGCCATGGTGGCTCATGTCACTTACCATTATGAGAAGCCTGATGTTCAGGGGAGCATGGGTTTGTGTGTGTGTGAGTGTGTGTCCTGTTGCACTCATATATTCTTGATGGGTTTCCTATAGGGAAGTGGCCAGACAGTATGTGACTAGACCAGCTAAGCCTTTGTTTTGATCTTCTTATTTATTTATTTATTTTTATTTTCTTACATTCCACAGTATGTTATGCAAAGGAATAGTATTTCTACATTTTGAGGCAATGCATAGCTATCATGATTTGTAGTCACTGATAACTTTATTGTCTATGAATTTGTCTAAGCCCACTTTAAGTTAATCTAAGGTGATAGCCATTTGGGCATCTTGTAGTCATGAATTCCATAGCTTAACTATATATTTTATGGAAACATATTTCTTATTATCTGCCCTAAATTCCCAATCATTTAGCTTGACTGGATGAGCCCAGATTCTATACTATGACAGAAGGAGAAATAAATTATTCTATATACTCACTCCACATAATGCACCTTTACCAAGTCCCTTTTTATTTGCTTCTCCCTTTTCCTAAATTTCCTTCTGTTATTAATCCCCATATCATTTTGGTTTCTCTTTTCTGATCATAGTGTTTATGAGGGTACCAATCCTTGATCCTAGCCAGGATGTCAGAAGACTCTTACTTTAAGTCTAGTCCATTTCTTGTTTTTTATTGAAGGACTGACTTAATATCCTAGTGGCACTCAATGTAAGAGGTGCCTTGTTGGATCAAACCAAGGTCCACCTTGGCCAACATTTTCTGCATGAATTCCAGCAAGCAAAAGGCACTAGGTGTGTCACTAAATTTCTGCACTGGACTAATAGTAAACTTGGGAAATATTTTAAAGATAATATGTACTACCTCAATAGCAGTACTTCATTTACAGACATCTCATCCATATAATAAGAAGCAATATTTAAAGACTTGAAAAGAAGAATGTAAAATCAGCTTTATCTCTCTCACACCCTATCACCCCAAGTATACTTCCTCTACTCCTGGACTGGCAATTAATGTTCTCATACTCAGGTTCACACAGTCGTGTAGGGGCTTAGGGCAATTTGCCCCAGGCGGCAATGTTTCTGGGGTGTCCCAGCCTGTAGCCATGCCCCCGCACATCCTGGCCATGCCCCCGCATACCCTGGCCACACCCCTGCATACTGTGGCCATGCCCCCATGCACAGTGGTCACGCCTTTTAAGCTGTAGCTCCACCCCCTCCAAGCTCCACCACTGGGTTCACAAGGGGCATTAGACATGTGGAATGAATTCTCCCAGCTACTTCTATGGCTCATTCAGCCCTTGCCCCCAAATCAATGGCAGGGCAATAAACCCCCTCCAACCCATAAGTTTTCATGCTAGAACTAGGTTGTATTAGCACATAAATGTGCATTTGGAAACCAAAAGCAAAGTTTTTCTGGTTCCAGTTGCCACTGCACTGCCAATTTTTGGCAATTCATAGTGCAGGGAATGGGACATGGCCTGTAATGGGATATGGCACATGACTTTGGTCCTGGACCAATGAAGTTTCCTACCCTTTCAGTAAACTATAATACAGTAGAATAATTGCATAATTTGACAAACCATTCAGAACTGCTGTGGACGTCCCAGTTCCCATAACTATGAGCTGTGGCACACATGTGGTAGCTTGTATAGAAACAGACTCATGCCATGACCTACTGAAATCTCTATCTGAGAGCCAAATTAGGAACATCTGCCCATGCATAATTAATCTGTGTGAAGTAATCCTCAGTGTGAACTCTTGCTCCAACACACAGGAAGTGCCTTGCTGGATATTATCAAAGGCCACTTTGACCACTGTTTGTTGCAAAGAAACCCACACATAGAAACACGTCCCCATATCTACACAGAATAGTACTACATGTTGATGAAGAAGGGCTCTGGCTAATATATGCCATTGGCCACATATTAAAACTTTGCACTTCAATTTGCCAATGTTTATTGTCAAAAGCTTTCGAGAGCATACTATCAGCAAGACTGTTTCTCATAGCTGAAGAAGTGGTGTGATCAGAAGAAAAGGATTCATCACTGAAAAGCAGAACAAGTGCATCGCTCTTCCCTCTACCATCCTGTATTCTATTTAGAACCAGCAGAACAAACTGCCATTCAAAATCCTAGTGATCGACTAGTCTGTCTGTGAGTTATAGCTGACCTGACCTGAAGTGTATTCATTTTTGTCAAATTTGTAAATGTCTCTCTAATATACGCTGACAGGCACTGAAATTGTCTGCAGCGTTGCTTCACAGTCCAACACTTTTCCATTTAATGAAATGAATAAATGTCGGTGAGTGTCATGACGCTTCCTCCCTTTTGTTTCAGATTGTTTTGAATCTGCTTGGTACAACAGATGTACGTTCAGATTGCTAGCCTTTTATTGTTCCTTTTCACAGTACATTTGCTGATGGGCAAGGCATTAGGGCTCAATGGCAATAATTTTATTTTGGCAGTGCAAACTTGTTGGAACCTTTACAGATGTTTGCTGTCCATCTTCTTCCTTACTTTTACTTCATTATTGTAATTCATATCATTATTTGGTTCATATTGTGTATGTGTTTTTTTTAACATGTCAGTAACTTCTTAACAAAATTTTTTATGGCCATTCTGTTCTCTTTTTCCTCTCATAAATATAGTCATCTTTTGCTCTCCCAGTCTGTTCAACATATCAGCCTTTCTGATATGATTCTCTCTGAGATATTGTTGGACCCAATATTCAGTCGTTCTAGATTGCTTTAGATCAGGGATGAGGAATCTGTGTCCCTTTAGATCTCTTTGACTTCATTTCCCATAATCTTTCATTGTTGACTAAGCTGGCTAAGCTTATTTGGAGTGGGAGACCAACAACATCTGCATAGAAACACGTTCTCCATGCATGTTTTTAGATATGATTATTTTTCCCCAACCTGGAAGCCTTAGGATATAGGCTGGCCTTCCAAAATTCAGTGGCACAAGTAATTAATTACATCACTGGGTAGTCTTCCCATTCTGATGGGATTCTTGTTCATTTCATTTCTGTGAACAGTTGGCTCACTTTGGTGCCAGCTGCTGTGGCACTTGTGCCCCAAGTGGGTATTCTTATTTGCCTTAGGATGTGTTCTATCATTCCTTAGTATTGCAAAGCGTTAGAAAAAATGGCTGCTATAACAGCCCTTTGCCAGGAACTGCAATAGACCATTGGCATTATGCTTTCTGTTCTTTTGTGTTGAGAGTGGGTTCTGAAATGACCAGTTTCTACAGATCTACACATGGCAAAGAGGGAGCCTCAGTTGGCCTCTTCTTCACTCTGTTCTTACTGGGATACTTTAGTTAAACAGGCCTTCAGCCTTTAAATGACCTGGGATAGAAAGATGTCCAATGGGTGTACATTCTTTTTAAAGAAAACTTAATATTTAATGTGATTTTAATTTTTTTTTAAAAAAATGCATTGTTTAATAATTTGAAAACTTTTGCGCAATGTATAGTTTTAGTCATTTTATTTCAGCTCATATTATAAGCCACTTTGAGTCCCATAGTGGAAAAAAGGCATAATATAAATCAAGCAAGCGAAGGAAGGAAGGAAGGAAGGAAGGAAGGAAGGAAGGAAGGAACCTGTGCATTTCCTCTAAAGTGGGCTATACAATTTTGACATTTGTGTAGGAGAGGAAACTTCTGCAAGGTATATTGGAAAATTCTGTTATTCACACATCCACCTTTCAATTCTTTTTGTAATTCTCTTTCCTTTTTAAACTATATGTGAAGAAATCTCTTACAGGGGAAATCCTAAAAGAGAATTATCTGTGAAAAAACCAACAGCCTGTGTTGGCTGTTGGATGATTTGGACATCGGTTTTGTGTTATTGGTGCAGTAAATCTATACCAGGTTTAGTCTGGACTATCCAAACTGCTGAATTCCCAACACAGATTTAGCATCTTCAATAGCTCCTTTAAAGTTCAGATTAATCCATGGAGTACACGTACTACCTTATTTATTTATAAAACACTTCTATCCTGCCCTTTGTCACAGGCTCTCAGGATAGCATACAATTTAAACAATTTAAATCATCTCCAGACTAAAAGCATAAATAATTTGAACAAGATCAAAATATAGTAACATAAGTCAAAACTACTTTAAAAGCAACAGTTAAAAGTCACTTTAAAACCTCAAACAATTTAAAACTATGTACTGTTTACTTGAATTGCATTAATCTCTCTGAAAGCTTTGCTAAAAAGCCATGTTTTTGCTTGGCATTGGAAAGAAACCAACATTGGTGCCAGTCAAACCCCTAAGGTGAGGGTATCCCATAACTGAGATGCCACAATTAAGAAGGCCTCCTCCTATATCCTTACACTTTTTATTGCTCCCACTGATGGGACACAGAGGAGGTTCTCTCCTGCAGATCTCAGTTCTCAGGTAGTTATGTATTGCAAGACATAGTCCTTCAGGTATAAAGGTGTCCTACTAATCTGGAAACCACCAGGTGCAGTGGGCTAGAGGAGAGCTGAAATGAGACCTAGAAATAAATTTTATAAGGGACAAAAAAACAAAAACAAACAAAAAGAATAGAATTAACCTTTTTTAAAAAACTAGATACAACCATAAAATAGATTTTAGTCTAGCACTGGTCAAAATAGGAACAATGGCCCATTTCATCTCTTCTGTTGTTTGAGAAAGTTACTTTTGGGACCTCTCCCCCCTGAATTGCCCAATGGCCATTCTAGGTGGTGAATGTTGAGAACTGTAATCCAAAAAGACACTTTTCCTAGCTCTAGATTAAACCCTATACACTTTGCCCAAATGCCCATGGAGCAATAAATAAGGCTGTTTGAACAGTACCCTTACTTTGCTAAGGTTATAAAGCCATTTGTCTGCTGTAGCAAATATGTGGCTTGGGACCAAGATATCTGAAAGACTGCCTCTTCCCATATGAACTTGTTCCAAATATAAGACCCTCAGTGGAGGCTTTGTTGTGTGTTCCCCCACACCATGAGAACAGGCTGGTGGACACACATGGCAGGGCTTTTCTACACAAGAACCTTTACTGTGGAATTCCTATGCAAGAGAGGTCAGGTGAGCTCTATCTTTCTGATTTTCCAGAAAGCAAGAAAGACTATGCTCTTTTGTTTGGCTTTCAGTCATTAAAACTGGGGGTGACTGCCCTGGGATGTTTTAGTTTTCTCTGTGGTTTTAAAACTATTTTTAGAGAGGAGTTCTTATCTATTTTAAAAGCTTTTTTATTTATGCATTTAATGTTTTAAATGTTTTTATTCAGTGTACATTGTCTCAGGGGTCCTAGTGGATGGGGAGGTGATAGACAAATGCCTTAAATAAATAAAATTAAAACAAATAGCCTCATCATGGTTTTTAACAGCCATCTGAAAATGATGATAATATTGTAAATAAGGGACACAAAAGTAGTTTTGTTCTTGAAAAATGGCACAAGGCCAAACTGTGCAAAAGACAAATGAGAAGAATTAAGAAAAGCCACACTTCCATTGGCATTGCTCATCATTTGTTGGAAAAGACTGCCAAGGATTAGCATAGCAAATTTATCCTGGAGACATCATTCCAATTGTAAAAACCACCGGTGTATTAGATGGCCATTTATACTATATTCATGATAAATAAGAAAATTGTAATGACCCAAGATACCCAGTAATTAAACATTTAGATCACACTAAATATTAGAAATGATAAAAATAAACATTGGTCTTTGTTTCTTTATTACTTATTTTTACACTAGCAAGACTGGGTTTAAAGCAACAAAAGATAATCCCTTGGTTATTCTGTACTAGCTCCCATGGAACCTCTAATTTTCTCATCTCCCACCTAACCTTAGGAATCTTATTATCAGTATCTCAGAGAACCCTGTCTGTCTGTCTGTCTGTCTGTCTGTCTGTCTGTCCGTCCTTCCTTCCTTCCTTCCTTCCTTCCCCTTTTGTCACTTTAGGAATTTTAGCATAAATGTAAGTATTTCTTTGTATCATTCTGTATCAAATATTGCTGAATGAGTTCTATACCAAGGGCTACATGGGCAGTGGTAGAGTGTACAGCTCTCAGTACTTGTAACAAAAGTTACCATTTTAGTGTTCCATATGAAAAACCTAAACAACCTAAGAAAGGTGTGACTAGTGTGTGATAATGGGGAAACCCCATTATCACACACTAGTCACACCTTTCTTAGGTTGTTTAGGTAACAGAGCTGAAGGGAGATAGTTCTCCCTTGGGCATACAAAGGGTTAATGGACTACTAGGGTTAGGTTACATTGATTGGATGTCATGTGAGATAGTTGCCCAATCAGTGGGAAAAAGGAGAGAATCTTCCAAATTCTTCACTGAGAAGTGGAAAAAAAATTCTCAAGAGACCATGAGGAGGGTGAGGGATGCCAGTAGAGGCAGACAAGGCCGCCTTTTAGCCCTTCCCAAAATACCATTTCAGAAATGACTAATGGCTGTGAGTAGCTTAGAATGTGTCTAGTTAGCTGTGTTAGAACTTTGTTATTTTGGACAGTTTGGCTGATCTTAAGAATCTAGCTGTGCTTATAACTACTTGTAACTATCAAGGGTACCTAAGTGTGTGAAGCCCTTTCATGAGTATTACTTTCTTGCATGTTTAAGATAAATGCTTTTCTGTAAGCCTCGGTTCCCTCTCCATTCCCACGCGTTCCTCAGTGCATGCATGGATAGGATTCCTCCCACTCAGAAGGGGGAGGTGAGGGAAGGGAAAGGATCTTTGAACATAGAGATTGTGAATTCCCAAGCAACATCTACTGCATTGCTGTAGAGTGGGCTAAATCTGTGGGTGGTGGCAGCTCTGAATTAAGAGAATTTTGGGGAAATCCCTAGCTCCTATTCAAGGCAGTAGTCAGCACTGAGAGGAAGGGAGGCCCCCTTTCCCCCTGAATCTCCACATAGTGGCATGCAGGGGAGCTTCCCCCTCTATCCATGGGGATTCCTGAGGTCTGAAAAGTGACTTTTTGAAGCCTTAGGTGTTTGCTTAGCATGTTAACTAAGCATGGGAATGAGGAGTGTGTTCACCTCTCTCTCTTGCATAAACATTTCATTTTCCCCTCTATAACCTCATGTGTAGGAACTGTATTGAAATTTAGAAACTTTGAAAGTGAACATAATATGAAGTTACAGGAAACAAAGTATCTAATTTTTCTGATATACTGTGGAGTTGTTCAAAATGTACTTGTTAGTTCTAATGACAAAAGTTGAGCATAATATGCCAGAGGCAAAAGCAAACATGACTTGTCTAAAATATCATGGAGAGTTTCAGTGGATCTGAAATGCTTTATGATCTCTGTAAAGTCCTAGATTAAGTTATTTGAACAGCATGATCCTACAATTCCTTGGGTACATGCTTCACTCTAAGTTTACTCCCACTGTAGCCAATTACAGTGTTATTTTGGAGTATGTTGTTTAGATGTGCAAAACCAAAGAATATACAGCAAAATCAGAAAAAAAGAAAGAAAACTTTGAAGAATGTTCAACTAGCTGGTGAAGAGGAGCATGGCTATACCATGTGGCTAGCATGTTTTCCTGTCCTAGATGGACAAGGACTTTGTCACAAGATCTGCTTAGATGGAATTCATGTCCCGAGAGCCAGGCAAAAACTCTGATAAGCTCAGCTATCCCAGATGTCAGGATGGCTGGCAGGCTAGCCATGGTGTTATGATGCTCCCTTTTGTTTCCCACTTTGCCATCAATTAGGTGCAAACAGGATGCAAACACAATTGACATCATGTGGTAACTTATGAATTAGCACATATTTAGACCCCAAAGGTCTCTGGGCAATTTAGAAAGAACAGCACAAAATAAAATTAGCAGCAAAGGGTTAAGAACAGTACAGAATAGAAAATTGAAGCAGAACCAGTAGCAAAAATAAAAGTGTGCAAAGGACTGAAGTCAGGTTTGAAATGCCTTGGGGCATAAAAAGATCTTCAGCTGGCACTGAAAAGACCAAAATGTAGGTGACAGGTGAGCCTTTCTGGGAATGGCTACCTCTCATTGCCCCTGTTTTGTGGAACAGATGAAAGAATGCCAGGGGTAGTGACTGGAAGTCAGTGAGTGAACAGATATGAAGGGAGACCCTCCTCCAGGTAAATTGGCCCCAAGCTCTTTAGAACTTTAAGAGCTGAAACCAGCAATTTGAATGGGGCCTGGAAATGGACCAGCAGACAGTGACAGTGGCATAATATGATTGTATTAGCCATTTTCCATGGACAAACTATCCCCACTGTTCAAAGTATTGCAAAGCTATCTGTCCAAGTAAAGTCAAGGTTGGTATTTCAGACTAAGCTGATAACAATTTGATCACAAACGTACCAACTGATTATTATTTCATATATGTTGAGAACAACTACTACTATTGTTACTGCTATAGTGAAGGTGCTGAGGAAATGGTAGAAGTAGTTGTTTTGCTGATAGTATTAGTTCTGTTACAACTACCATCACATCTCACGACCCTCACTATTTATGGAATTTTGCATAGTAACAAAAAGCCTGAATATCTCTACCCTGAGTGAGTTACAATTTTAATTTTGTAGGAAAACTATTGCCTGTAGGTTTTATGCAGGCTCTGGACTCCACTTTCACAGATCCTGAAGGCCCTTGCTAGTCCCCTATAGCTCCTTAAGCTCTGAAAATAAAATTCAGAGCAATTTTGCCAAAACTTATATGCAAAGCTCTCCAAAATGTATGCAAATATGTAGAAAAACCCTACCCAATGCCCCCAAACCTTCTGAGAACTTCTCACCTTCCCCTCTGTTTTTCCTTCAAATGGTTTTTCCAAACAGAGGAACTTTTCCCTTTATTTCACCTTCAAACAGTGTCAGGAAGTGACATAATGTCAGTTCTGGTCACGAGGTTCAAGGAGAAATGGACATGAAACAAGGTATTTTGGCATGCTCAGATATTTCTGTGTGTGGCTGGTAGGGAGTACATGAGAGGGAAATGTATCCCTGATAGTCTTTGCAGTTGCCTATCCTTGCTTTAGACAAATGCTTGTCTAAAAGAGGCACTGTGAAAACTTTGAGATAATATTTTACTGTAATGTACATGCATTTATTAGTACATCTGCTCCAAGTGTGTCTGATGTGTTGGACAACAATCTGTGCCATCCCCAACTATCTGGCAAAAACTTCCAAAATATGAAAAATCTTGTGACAATTGAGCATTTTTTGGATGGGGATGTATCAATATGTCAAGACATCTTTTCTTGTTGAGGTGAAAACTGGTGACTATTTCTTACCTGTCCAATGGTTTAGAATACTTTAAAAAGTAGTCTTACATGGCAATTATAGCTCAGGGGTACGATCCTCTTTTGGATAAAAGTTCATTTCAGTCCTAAATTTCAGTAGGGTAGGGGGGTGATAATTTATAAATAATTGATTTCTGCTCTTTCAGAGTCCTGTTTTGTGTTTAAAATAACTACAGCCATTTCCACACTAGACTGTTATAGCACTATGATTCCACTTTCAACATCCTATGGAATCCTGGGGTTTGCAGTTTCGGGAGGGGCCGTCTGGATTCCATAGGATGTTGAAAGTGGAATCATAGTGCTATAACAGTCTAGTGCGGAAATGGCCTATCACATTTTAGTTGTTTCAAAGATCAACAGAAGGGTTAGGGAATATTTGCCCTTCAGATGTTGCCAGATTGCAGTTCCATTCAGCCCTAACAAATATAGTCCATGTTAGAGCTCTTTAGATGTGAAAGTTCAATATCTGGGATACCACATGTTCTTCCATTGCAGTTTATAGCAGTAACAGATTCCTGATACTTTATTTGGTTAAAAGTACTCTTACCAGGGATATAAAGAATTTTCCAGAAATTTTGAATTTTTTTTTTTAGGGGCAGATTTCTTGATTGTTGGGAAACTCCAGTGAGGAGAATCCTAAATGGGTGAGTATGTTCATAGTGCAGGACTTAATTCTTTGTTATATCAGTCATAGTTTGCACTGGAAATTCTTGTTTTTACTGCAGTGATCAGTTTACAAATATTAATTCTCACAACAATTTATATTGTGTGTTCAGGAAGGGTACAAGGGACTAATCTGTCATCACAAATATTCTAGCTACCGATATACAGTCTCTTGATCTATTTTGATCTATCTCAGTATCAGGATTTTTTTTTTAAAAAAAAACCTTAATAAATCAGCAGCACCACAAGGTGGCAGCAAAAAATTATTTTTGCAAAATTTCAGAATGAAATTGGAAGTGTTATTATACTTGCTCTCACTTTTGCTCTCACTCTGTTTTGCAAACAGGCAGTACTTCCTTTGTGCCACTGAAAACTGTAAATGTTCCAGATTGAAATTGCTTCCATTTAGACTGCAAAGTTTAGTAAGTTAGTCAGAAACGTGACTTTTTTGAAGGCCTTTGAAGGATTAACCTTTTGAAGAGTCAAGGAACCACCTAACTGTAAGCTGACCATGGCAGGGTTTGCATATATATGTGTATCCATTAACATCACTGCAGAAGTCCATATTGCCTATGGCTGAGATGAAGATGTTATACATCATCTTTGTGGAAGATACTAACCTGTATCCATGTGAGATACTCTGTTGTCCCCTGGTTGTTATAGTTATTTGTCCTTTTTAGTAGTTCTTTTGATACATGGTTTGAAAAATATGAGCTTCCAAGAATCACCAATCAAATCAAAGCTGGCACTATGGGCTTTTTCAGTCTACACAGTTATAATGGTATGGTTCCATCTTAACTACCATGATTGTACCCTCAGTGTAATCCTGCAGCTTGTGGTCTGGTGATACAATAGATCTCTTGAGCTGAGAATTCTAATACACCTACCCAAACTACAAACCTCAGATTGCATAAGATGGAACCATGGCAGTTAAAGTGAAATAAGACTGTTACTGTGCATTGTGAAAGGGTGCTATGTCCCTTCACTAATCAGCAGCATTACTAACCAGCCAACACAAGGCAGACAGCAATGATTGCCCCTTGCTACAGAATCTTTTGATGACAGCTCACGTTACCTCATAAGATCAGCATCTTGGAGGGTTCCTTTTAAATTCAGATTAAAACTTATGGCCTTTCTGCACTACACTGTTATAGTGCTATTATTCCACTTTCAACATCCTATGGAATTCTGGGGTTTGTAGTTTACTAAGGCCAAAGAGGTTTCTGGCTGAGAATTCTAAATACCCCTCCTTAAACTGCAAACCCAGGATTCCATAAGATGTTGACAATGGAATAATAGCTCTATAACAGTGTAGTGCAGAAACGCCCTTAGAGCAGATTCAGTGACATGGGAGCCACCTGTCACCCTGGGAATCTGTGCTTTATGAAAAGAAATGTCTTTATCACAAGGAGCACAGGAAAGATATAAAACAGGGAAAGGACAATGCCTTTCCCTTGTCAAAGTTATGTTGTAAGATATCATCTTCCGTACAAGCTGCAGTATTCATTCTCCAGGAGAAAGTGGTGCAGTAGGTATTTACCTACCTACCTACCCACCCTTTTTCTACTCTGTACTTTTCAGTTTAACTTCAAATATTTCTATTTAACAATTCTACATATTTTCCAAAAGGAAAAAAAGTTTACATAAGTATATTTAGCAATTGCAAAAAATATTTATCTAAATATAAAGAAGTTGCTCTGTTCAAATGTCACCTGCAAATTAAAAGGAACTTTAAAAAAAAACCTTACCACACATAATATTTTAAGAGACAGTCATCCTCACTACTAAACACTGTTATTTATAAGAGGTGAGAAACAAAAACACAGATCATTATGCTCGGCACTGAGCCCTTCTTTAAAAATCCTTCTCCAGAAGGCATAAAGCCAGTGCCAAAATGCCAGCTGATATCAATGGGATTAGGATCAGGCCTTGAAAGGTTAGTCAGCTTTCAGTCGTACAGGATAGCAATTCCTTCAAATCAAGGCATCCAAGTGACAGCCTGTAAAATTAGACTTCTGCCATCTGGCTGCAATCCACACAGCATTGCTTCTAATGAGCTGCTATCTGCTCAGCCCTTGTGCAGCTGCTCCATCAAAAGTCTCCATAAAGTTTACCCAAATGTTTAAACCTTGTTAAGACTTTTGATGGAACAGGCCTGGCGGGCTGTAGGGCAGCCTTGTGCAAAAAGTTGGGATTGACTTCAGCAGCTCAACACAGTTGGGAATCACTCCAGGGCTGAAGGACATAAAGGAACAGAGGTTGATTTGAGATGCTACCAGCCGTGGAGTACAAATTGCAAAAGGAAAAAGAGGCACAATACTGGAAGTTCAAGTACTGCCTCTGTTTTGATACAGAGGAATGACAAAGTAATTTTTCACAAAAGGAGGATGAAAAGGAAAGCCCATGGCAGAAGACAAACAAGATCAATAAACCTGGATGTTTGAGAAAGGTGTATAATTCTGTAATTAAAAGCATTTGGCTTTTCTCTGTCTTTGTCTCTTCAGAAGCTAAATAAAAATGGGCTAGCAAAAAGGCTGGCCTTTTCTATTTTAAACCTTTAGTTAAATGGTGGGATGTTGTGGAGGATGAATGAGCTCTGAGGAATGGTGTTCAAACAGAATTTGAGAATCTACAAAGGCTTAAACAGATGTAATTTCCTCTAGGTCTGAATCACAGGCATCTAGAGACTTTCATTTACATGTCCTAAAGGTTTCCTCTCCTGTTTTCCTGTGATACTGTATGAAAAATTACTTTATTTGCTAAATAATTCTGTACTGGGGTTTCAACTGGCAGTCTGATATCTAGGTATGAAGCAGGCCCTCAAAATGAGACAATCTCCTTTTTGTCCTTGTACCTATTAAGCTACAAGAACAGAATGATTACTAAGTCCACTAGTATGATACTTGACACATTTGCTTCGAAGAAAAAGACTACCTGAGCTTTAGTGTAAGTAAATTTCAGAAGCCCTCATAAAAAATATTAAATGCGATTATTAGAATTATCATCCTAAATTTGAGACTCTAAGTCCCATAATGATGCTCTGACCACCTAGTCTCTTCTTTTGTAGCCAGGTTCATGCCAGCAGATAAGCATCGCTAGCCACCTGCCACAGTTGACACTCCAGCAGAGGGTGCACTGCCAGTCCTGTTCCTTGGTCCCTCTAGCTGTTTACCTGAATGTCTCTGAATGTGTGATAAGAACATGAGAAAGGAGCTACAGACCAAATTTGCCTTACCCTTGTCTTTTGGGCAATTGTTCTAACTGGGTTCAGATGGAGATTGCAGTTGAATGGGCAGCATTGACAGGGCTGAGGATTGAGAGGTTCCATTTAGGAAGGGGAATGGTTCTGGTCCACTGAACCTGTAAAACCTGGAAACCGTATTGTATCTGGCTCAGGCCTGTGATGTGGGTCTTCCAACTCACCTACCACTGGCTTCTTCAATATATTTTGTACCTCTCACTGCCTGTGACAATGGATAAAAACCTGTTAGTGACATAAACACATGTAACTGTGGCTTATGTACACTCATGTCTCTTCCTGGGTATAGCATAAGATGTAGGGATGGGCCAACCGAATCCTCGACAAGGATTCAAGATTCACGAATCCAAATCCCTGCTCCAAAATAGACAAACCGAATCTTTTGAATCCACCAACCAAATAGTTTGTTGGAGACCGGGACACCTGAAAACCTGGGTGGCCAGACACACAAGGAGAGATGGCAAGTAGGTGAGTTTTTCCCTTTGAGTAATAATGGCCTTTTCTAACAATTTCAGAAATCACATCTGGGGTTGTATTCTAATATATTTAAATTGAACATTTGATATTTAATATTTAAGTTCAGCACTATTTTCTGTGCTGAAAATCTATAGCATGTATAAATGCTGGGGTCAGTGGGTCTAATGCCTGTCAGAAGTAGCAGGGCAGAGGGCAAGGTCACACAATCTCATCCAGTGATTGCCACATGTAGGCCAGTATACCTCCTTGCACTAGATATGCCTGCTAGGGCTGCCTGTGGCTGCTCGGGCTGCCTCCCTCTGCAAGGTAATAATCTCTATTCTTTTGACTTGAAAATGAAGGGTAGAGATTGGGAATTATTGAGACTGGACTAGAGATTTGACTTGAAAGTCCTTTGCAGGACTTGAGACTGGACTTGAGGATAGAGAATTGAGACTGGACTAGAGGCTGTTTTTTTTCTTTTTAAGTGCCTTGTTGCAGGACTTGAGACTTGACTTGAGACTGCAGGGTGCAGAATTGAGGCCATTTCCACACCGGGCTTCTGAAATGGTGCAGAGCGACCTCTGACGGAGGTCTTCTGCACCATAGAGTGGACTGGTGTGGACTACTTTTCGTAGTTCCACACCAGAATCCACTCAGGAGCAGCCGGAACTAGCTGCGCTGCGTGTTTTTTAAAAACCTCTTTTTTGAGGTTTTTAAAAAGCATGGAGCGCGCAGCCCCATGCCACTCCGTCGCCCGGCTCCGACGTGGATTTGCAGGCGCACGCAAGTATGTGCCTGCAGATCTGCTGGAGGCGGGCTTCTGGCTGGCGAGCTTCTCCGGTTGGTGGAGAGCCTCCACCAACCGGAAGCCGCCATTTGGGATGCTGGAGGACTGCGGAGCAGCGAGTGAGCGCTGCTCCGCGTGGCGACAGACTTACCCGGTTTCAGGTAAGCTCCGTTTTTGGGCGTTTTCGCCCGTTCCCCCCCCCGACATGCGGAAAGGGCCAGAGACTGGACTAGAGGCTGGTGTGGTTTTTTTTTTTTTAAGTCCCTTCCTTGTTGCAGGACTTGAGGCTTGACTGGAAGGTACAGTCTTGAAGTTTCAGGGACAGCTGAAAGATTCCTTTGAATAGCTCTCTTGCAAAGCTCTTTCAGACACAATTCTGGGGTTTGGAGTTTTACAAGGTGTCACAGCCTTCTCTGCCAAAGTGTCCTGGTGTATCATCAAACTAGAAACCCCAGGATGCCCTAAGGAGCTATGCAAAGAAAATCCAGTTTTGACCTGGACTATTTCTGTACTGTAGTATGTGGCCCTGTTTACACAGGCAGGAAAATGTGGGATTAATCCACGTTTTCCTGCCTGTGTAGAAAGGACCTTCATGTCATTTTCAATCTGGGGAGATCCTGAAGCAAAACTATGACAATTGTCTTGGCCAGATTTCTTCAGAGGGAGGTTTGCCTTTACCTAGGCTTTTGCTAAGGCTGAGAGAGTGTGTCTTGCCCAAGATTATCCTTCTTTCCCTTTTTAAACCCTTTTTAAAAAAACGATTTGAAAGATTTGATATTCGTGAGATTTGTGGATTACCAGAACCTTCCAGGGATTCAGATCCAGATCTGGATTCGCAAAATTCTGGATTTGTCTCATCCCTAATAAGATGTGATTCTGTAGCTGTGCAACATTGAAAACCTCTCCTCCTGCAGCAGGCAAGCTCTGGGATGGGCTGCCATCACTGTGGCTTATTGGTGGGGAGAGGAGGAAAGAGGGAGTCAGTGCAGGTGATGTGTAGCTCCCAGGGGATTACACTCCATCTGTGAGCTTTCCATTTCCTTCCCCATCTGAGCCAAGATAAGCAAGTTTTTCATAATTGGACTTGTTGCCCTGCTCTCTTCCCTCCACACTGTCGAGCAAAAGTAGCAGTGGTCCCTCATGGGGTGTGTGAACTGTGAATAGACAAAGTTTGAGATGGGACACAGAAGGCCCCCATTGTTAAAAAAGGGGGATGGGGCACAGAACTGCATGTAGGAGAATTACACTCTGCCTCCTTGATGTAGGCTCTTGGCCATTGTGTGTTGGCATCCACAGGAGAAAAGGGAGATACGTCTCCAAGTGCTCAGTGGATGGCTTTTTTATTATTATTTTGGAAAAAGTCCCAACATGTTTGTATATGTATATGACTTTGCATATATTTCAATGGCTATATGCTGAAATGTGTTGGGCTTTTTCAATCATCATCATCATCATCATCATCATCCATCCACTCAGTGCTTGGAGATATATTTCTTCTTCTTGCTGTGGATTCCATTGGGTACTCTCTAGTATTTTTCTTTTCTCATTATTTATAGGCCTCAGAAGTAAAACCAGGTGTAGCAGGGAGGCAGAGATTGAAGGAGAATCAAGAAGACTGGGGAAGAAGCCAATGGGTTAAGCAAAAGAAGCAGCAGGACTGATAACTGTTCTGCAGACACGTTAATGCATTGTAGGGTCTGAAGTCTCCAGCACAGCCAGACGTCCACATAAAGAGCTGGGAACTGACATGAAAAGTGTTGAAACAAGGATTCTGACTGTAGTCAGAGCTAACCATGGCTTATAAAGAGGAGAAATGAATATAAAGGTTTTTTATTACTTAATGGGATGCAAGGGCTGAGAAACAAGTGTGACACTGATTTCAGGGGAACCCTGAAAAACTAAAGCATTTGATGCCTATTGTAATCTCAAGAAAAATGGTACTGTGGAGAGGTAACCACTTTTTTTTTCCAAAATGAGGAGAAAGAGGGAAGAGATACCTGTATCACAGGACTGTGGCACCCACTTATAACTCAGTAGAGATAAAGACCTCCCTAATCAGGGATAGCATTATGTGTTCCACATAGGGCTATAGACTGAAGGAGAGATTGCTAAGAGAAACAGATCTCACCTTGGAAGCATATCAATAAATTGCAAGAGAAGTAGAATTATCCAAACAAAAGTTCAGAACTATCAGATCAGCCACAAGTACAGAACAGGTACACAAACCTAGCCTGAGTGGAGCAGGGATTGACTGAATCACTTGCAGCCAGAAACAATAGTCAGTGCAATTTGTTGCATGTATTGTAGAAAACTACATGAAAAGGGCAAATGTTCACCCTACGGGAAAGAATGCAAACACAGTGGGGAAAAGATCTAAAGGCCAGAGTCAGGCCAAATAAACAGTCAATGTAGGAGGATACTATACCAATGAGGATACTATAGATGAGGATATGATATTCAGTGTAAGTTTGATACACACACAGCACTACAATCCCACAACAGAACAACCAATTTGCAAAAATGCTTCTAGAACAAAGGCTTATGAAGTTCAAGGTGGATTGTTGTGCCCTTTGCAATCCCTTACCTGTTAATCTATTGCATGGATTAGAAAGGGAAAAAAAAGTAATCAAGTGCTGGCAATGTACAACAAAACAATTTTGAGATGACTAGGAAAGCGCTAGCTGCCTATAACAAATCCATGCACCCCCCCCCCCCCCCAATGCTGCCTGGCATTTGTACTATTGATAGGGAAGAATATCCTGGGCAATGCTGCAGCACAGGCCATGGAGTTAATTACAGAACAATATCAAAATATCTTCCATAGGATACTGAAGAGGAAGGAGAGTCATTTAGTCCACTACCTACCTTTTTTTTTTTTATCAAGGTATGAAAACACTTTGAATGGCACGGGGTGGTTTGAAGGCAAATTGAAGTCCTGGTAGATTCAGTAAAGAAAGAATTGGCAAAGTTGCTGGAGAAAAGCATCATTGTACTAGTTGATACAAGCACTGAATGGATCAGTAGACCAAACCAGTCTGCATTGATCCTAACTCCTCTAACAGGGCACTAAAAAAAGAAACCAAAGCCACTGAAGCAATTTAAGATGTATTACCAGAGCTGGAAAGATATTAACCATTTATGATGTAAAGAATGGATTTTGGCATGTGGAGCTAAATGAGCCATCTAGCTGCTTGATTACATTTAGTGCACTCTTCAGTAGATATTGCTGGTTAAGAATGCCAATGGGGGTCATTCCTTAAATTTTCCAGAGGAAGTTGAACCAGGAACTAGAAGGGCTTTCAGGCATGAAGATTGTAGCTGATGGTACTCTAATCATAGGAGGAGGAAATGATAAGGAAAAAGCAATGCAAGACCATGATAGCAAACTCAAGCAACTTATCTGAAAGTGCCAGGAAAGGAATATTAAACTGGCCACTGACAAAAGAGAGGTTTGAAGAGTGTAAGTACCCTATATGAGGCACCTGTTGATCTCAAAGGGACTAAGACCAGACCCGGAGAAGGTAGAGGACATTATGAAAGTTCTCAGGCCATAGGAGGGCAAGGGATTCCAGCTGTTTATTATCTTTGTGTCCAAATTCTTGTCTGATGCCAGAGAGATTCCTGACATACAAGGAAGCAACCTAGGAATAAGAATAGACCCAACAGTAGGCATTCCAAAGAACAACACTGTCAGAACTCCAAGGCTGAAGTATCAAAATCTAGCTGAGGAATTGGCTCTGTAGTGTGATGCTACAAAAGGAGGTCTTAGAATGGTATTTATGCAAAAGCAGCAGCCCGTATATTTTCCTAATAGAGCAACAGAACAGAAATACAGAAAATGAATTGCTAGCAGTAGTGTTTGGATTAGAGTAGTATTTCTCAGGGTGTTTGATGTAGATAACTGGCAATTCTCCCCCTTCCACCATGCACTAGTGACCAACACCATATTTGTACCCGTTGACTACAACTATTTCTTTCTTTCCTGGAAACTTATCAGGGGCTGGCAACCAATGGCTTGAGTAGCAGCACTTGTCCAGAGACCATTACTTTGAATAGTATTGGATTAGAGCAGATTGATTAATTAATTTATAACTCAGAAAAAAATATAGTGTCAGATAATAAGCCATTAGACATTATAATGAAAGAAACCTTTGCTGAATTCTCCTAAAAGATTGTAACAGCATAGTGCAGAAAGGCCCTGTTACTTCAATTTTGGGGATACAGTTTACTTTGAAGAGAAACAGGCACAGTGATCAGGAAGCTGAAGGCCCATGTTGAGAAACAGGCAGTGTTGGAGCTTGGAGTGTGGGGTGAGAGGAGGTGGGGTTATGGTGTGAGGGGTGTGGCCAGGGGGTGTGGGGGCATGGGTATAGGTCGGGACACCCCAAAAACATTGCCGCCTGGGGCGAACTACACTCCTGCAGAATGTACTAACACAGCAGGTCTTAATCTTTTCTTTATCATGGGCTTCCTTTAAATATCTTTTATTGCCATAGATCACCAAGACCATGGCCTAATATTACGTCTTAATTTAATTAAATAAATAAATAAATAAATAAATAAATAATGCAAAGTCCGGTGTTGTTCATTTATAAACCTTGTTGAATTGGGATTTATGCCTAGTAGCAAGAAATGTCACGTGCTTTCTCTTCTCAACATTTCCTTTTAAATAAATGGAAAATATATCAGAAATTTTTTCATTTTCTACATATGGTTGTGAAAGTTGAGAAGCCAGTGTGATATAGAGGATTGGGTCTCCAGGACAGCAGGGTCTGAATTCCTGCTCAGAAATGGAAGCTCACAGGGTGACCTTGGGCAAGTCACACTGTTTCAGCCTCAGAGGAATAAATGTTGCCAGGAAAGCCCTATGAGAGTTTTTCCATAAACTGGAGTTGATTTGATGGCACTTAACAACAGTGACAAATATCAGAGCCCATTCTGAGTTCTATGTAAGATTGTGAGAACCAGTGGAGAATCAGTGTGGTATAGTGGTTTGAGGATTAGTAGGAAGACAATAAACTAATTTGAAATGCTGTAGTGTAGGAGAGTTCTACGGATACCATGAATTCCCCAAAGACAAATAAATGGGTTCACAAGGAAATCAAACTTGCGCTCTTTATGGCAGGGGACTGAACTCAGTAGCCCTTCTAGTGTCTTTCAACTGTAAGATTCTATGATTCTGTGATTTTAGAAGCCAGTATGACTAAACTGAGGCTTCCATACCTTGGACGTGTCATGAGATGATATGACTCATTGGAAAAAATGTAATGCTTGGAAAAGCAGAAGGCAGTAGAAAGAGAGGAAGGCCACATTACAGATGGATTGATTCATCCATGGAAGTCACAGCTCTGAGTCTGCAAGACCTGAGCATGTTAATAACAGGTATGTTAATAGAAGGGTGACTTGAGGTTATTAATAACAGACAACTTTGAGATTAATAATGGGGTGATTTGACAGGGTTGGCATAGGATGGCAAAAAAAGAACAACACATATCAGAGAGACCATGTTCAACCTGGAAGCCAGGTTGAGAGCATCTGGATAAAAATAAAATGAAATAAAATTAAAATTAAGGGGGAGAGAAACAACAGAGATGTCCTTATGCAGATCTGTCAAAATGTGGAGATTTGGGCCAGCCACGGCTATGATAGTTCAGGTCTGCTTTTAGTCTTCCTCTTTGGAGAAGCAGCACACTTCTATATATTTACCACCCCCTGGATCCCTCTCCACACTGATAGCCCCATTTGTCAGGGTCAGAGACCCAGGTGGCAAGAAAGCCCAGAAAAGGGAGTGGGAGAGCTAGCAGAGTCCTGCCAGGAAGAGTCAAGGGAGCACTTACTCAAGGGAAATCCATTTACCTAAGCCAGAGCAACAAGCAAAAGCCATAGTCAGAGTTCCAAAAGCCAGGGGTCTGGAGCCAAGTGATCAACCCAAGGCATCAGGAGCCAGGTGCTGGAAGCAAGGAACAGGCAAGGAGAGGACTTGTAGAAAGTTTGCCACAAGCAAAGGAAAGCTTCCAGGCAGGCAGTTATATAGCCCAAGACACAGGTGTGGTTAGTCACTGCTTCTTGAACTTAATCAAGGAAGCCTTCCTTTGCTCAGCTCTCTGGAGTCTCCACCTTGTTTGTGGGCTGATTGACACAGGCTCCAAAGCATCTTCAGAATCGGATCCCTGTTGCCCTAAAGGAGCAGGCAGAGGAACATCCAAGCCTACTTGGTCCATGGCAGCAGGGGGAGCTCTTGAGCTGCAGGACTCATCTCCAGCCAGAGCCACAGGGACCAACAGCTGCTGCTCATCAGCAGCAGCTCTGACAGGGGCTTCAGTTATCACACCCTTCTGCTTTCCTTAACCCCACAACCCTTGTGGATATAGGGCAAAAGCATTTTCAGGTTTATTCCAATGAATGTGTTACTGCTGGTAGCATGTGTAACTGAGCTCAGATTAAAGAGACATTGCATGGAGGCTGCTTTTTTTAAAAAAATCTTTATTAAACAAACTGACAAAGGAAAGATATTTGGCAATTAAATGTTATCAAACAGCAAAGCACTTTCAGCTTTTAACAGGCGAACACTTGCCCAACTCTCTCACTCTTTTAAGGAACTCTTTCCCCTTTCAAACTCACAGAAGGAACTCCTTTTCAAACCCTGTTTCTGTTATTTTTTTGTTCTGCTGACTCACCCACCTAGCCCCTCCCTCTGCCTAACCTGGGTTCTTTAGTCAGTGAACCAATCAAATTAAATCTCCTCTGTTGCTAGGCAGTTCTGCTGGCTAAGTCCCCCCCAGGATTTGTCACAGGATCTACTACAGACCCCCAAACTAGACTGAGGACTTGGATGGTACCTTCCTGAAACAGATGACCAAACATTCAGAAAAGAAACATGTAGTAGTAATGGGAGAGTTCAACTTTCTTGGTAGTGTTGTAAGAAAAAAAAATCTGCCAATAATATAAGTTTCAACAGATTCCACTAAGCCAAAGGCCCCTCCTTAAACTTCAGGATTCCATAGGATGTTGAAAGTGGAATAATAGCATTTTAACAGTCTAGTGTGGAAATGGCTCAGGTCTTGGCACCACAGTTCAAGAAAGATCTTGATAAGCAGGAACATGTCGAGAGGAAAACAACAAAGACAGTAAAAGTCTTGAAACAAAGCAGTATGGTGAATGATTTAAGGAGCTGACTAGGGTTAAGTTGGAGAAGAAAAGACTGAGATGTGATATGATAGCCATATTTAAAACCTGAAAAGATGTCTCATAGAATATGGAATGAGCGTGTTTTCTGCTGTTCCAGAGACCAGAAAAGATATCCCACCTAAATGCTCAGAAGAAAGTCTTGAGTGGAAAAGCTGTTTGACAGCTTAATACCTCAGAGGGTGGTAGGCCATCCTTTTTTGGACGTTTTTAAACAGTTTGGATGGGCATCTTTCAGGAATGTTTTAGTTATGCGTTCCTGCATGCAAGGGGGTTGTCTTGATGGCTCATGCAGGCCCTTCCAAAAATATGATTCTAAAAAATTATAGCAATAGTATTAAAGTTCTAGAGAGCGGAAAAATAATTCAAATAATGTAAGAAGGCATTGGGCAGGAAGGAGGACTCATCTGTCAATACATGTGGAAACAAAGTGAGAATGTGTGTGTAAAGTTTGGACACACCCATATCTGACATGACAGGTCAGGTCACAAGCAAGATGGCTGCAAATGAATAAAAATGTGATAACTTCTTTTACAGAGTTTTATTCTTTTTTTTAAATTAGGAAAGTGGACAGGAAAGCAACAAGAAATTACAAGAAGATCCTCAAGCAACATTAATTGGTATAGCACCATGCAACATAAATCACCAGCCTGGATAAACCCAATATTAAAACAAATGAGATCTTATATTTCACTAAGTATGCAGCTATTTCCTCATTCTTGTTAGTTTATTAGCAATCCTTCTGTGTCTTGTTTTCAACAGCATGGTCTTTTCATCAGAGATCTTTTCCTTTCATTTCTGCAAAGTATCTATGGTTATATGGTTCTCCTTCTTTGGAGGTTTTTAAGCAGAGGCTGGATGGCCATCTGTCGGGAGTGCTTTGAGGGTGTTCCTGCATGGCAGGGGGTTGGACTGGATGATCCGTGTGGTCTCTTCCAACTCTACATTTCTATGATTCTATGATTCTATATGATACTTTTATGATTCTTCTGGACTTTTTACTCATATCCACTAAGCCTTTGTGTTTCTAGGAGCCAAAAAATAAATGATTCATAATAGCAACAATTCCAATAAAATCTTGGGTAAGTGTATTAAGATTTCTGCACACACAGAACTGTTTACCATTTATCATAAGCAGAAGCTCATCTAATTCCCGTATTTGTATTTTTAAAAATCTACTCTCTTGGTGTCACTGTAGCAGCTACTATCTATACACAGCTATATGTCCTACTCTTCCACTTCGTTTTCAAAGAACCAGCTCATTCGGGCCACATATGCAAGATCTGAGCTATTGCCAGTGGCAGTCACTCAGAAAGTTGTAATGTGAAAGCTTGAGCAAATGAATATGCTGAGGTATTCTCATTCTAACTCAAAATACTGTGTGCTTCATTTTGTGCTTTAATTTATTTGTAATGATACATTCTTATTTGTTAGATTAGGGAATTAGCACTTCCAAGCAAACTGTAAATTAGGGATTTCCGAGCGAGATTGGTGTAGGCAATTAATTCAGTGCAGCAGATCAGAATAAATCTGTTTACACTCTGAGGTACTCAACTGCAAACCCCTGAAGTCAGCAACCCACATTTACTTACTGCATATTGTTTCTGAAATGTCACCTAACAAAATGGTGGTGATGAGATTTGTGCCCAGCCAGTTGAAAGGAGTACAACTGAAGATGGATGGCATGAGCCCCTATAGAATTTGAGACTCTGTATCCTATGGGCTCCCAAACCTCATTTTAGCTTCTCAGCCTTTTTGCTGATGTGAATAAATCCCATATTTTCTATAGTGTTCAGGTTAAGAGTTAAAGAGAAACTTTTGCACATTATCACATTTCAATATTGTTCAGAACAAAGTTGAGTTCATTGGGGATTGCTCCAATGTAAGTGGTTACAGGACTGCAACACAATCTAATGGCAGCATTGCTCATGGACTGAGTGGAAGATATTATTCCAAAATGGTGGGGGTCCATGAACTTCATGTGGCTAATGGATCTCCTTCAATTCCCCTTCCCCCATGTATTCCCCGTGTTTCCTCAACACCTGCTTCAGAAAGTTCAGAAACTCTCTAGAGTAGGTTTTCAAGTTGTCCCTAGATCTGTGGAGGTGACGGCTGCAGAAGGGAGGTCCCATTATATTAACAGCTGTCTGCTAGTATGATCTTGCACTTAGTCCTATGTCTGTTATGTTTGTGTGTCTGCTTTGTCATAGTTCAGATACCCTTTGCTTCTAAGAGTCCTGGTTGTTTATACAGTATTGTACAATTGGTTCTCCACATTTGCTGGGACTGGGGACTCAGGACCTTCATAAAAGTAGAAAAATGCAAATATCAAAATGTGTGTCTGTGTCTGTGGGAAGGGGCTAAGGCATGGTGAGGGGAGTGGGCACCCAGCATCCAAACCAGGTCAGGGAAAGAGAGTGACACAGTAGCCCTATACTGCATCCTTCCATGGGTGTGTGTGGGGGGCATTGGAAGAGGGTTTATGGAGTTGAGAAATCAGGCTGCAAGCTGTCCTTAGCTGTCTAGGCAGCAGCTGGTGGAGAAGGAAGAGGACTACAGGTAGTTTTTAAAGGACTGCATCGGACTAATTGGAGTTGCCAAGAGGGAAGGTTCCCCCCAAAAAGAAGCACCTGAGGTGGGGGGCCAGGGGTTGAAGTAATGTGCAAATAGGCAAATCCTTGAACACCAATCCCACAAAGCTGGAAGGCCAACTGTATTTGTATATTATTCCTTCTTTCTACTACATTCAACTTTTAAGTCATCTCAGTTTCATTAATAGGTCTTCAGATATGGCCAGTTTGCTAGAGTGCAACAAATTTTAATTGTGTAGTAGTACATTTACTTCACAGTATGACATAAAAAAAAAACCTTTTTAAAAATAAAAACATATGGAAGGTTGAGGATTTCTTAACAGACAAATTAAAGATTGGGAGTTCTGTCTAGCTTTTTTTTTTCTTGAATAGGAATTCAGTAACAGCACAACAGCCTTGGTTATAAAATACTTCAGCCTTCCCTAGTTTAAGAAAAGTGACTTTGTAAATTACTGCAAAGCAGAAAGTTTTGAAAATGCATGTATATTTTCTTAGATGGCCATCAATGGATGACCATAGTGGTGGTGGTAGGAACAGCCTTCTGTGAAAGGGAAAAGAATTTTCATTCATATTGCCTCCAATGCAATGGATACCACCAATAAAGGCAGTAGGAGGTGATTTCCATGAATTCTGGAGGGCTGGGGAAATTCCTGGGACAGTGTGAGAGGTACCTGTTCGGGCCGCAAAGAAAGAAAATTTTAAAAATTACTTTTGCTGGTAGGAACTTCCACTGGGTCAGAGCCTATGCTTCTTGACTTCATGCCATAGACTTCATGAATTTGTGATGTTGACAGACTGAGAAAGTGCTATCTTGTACCCCCTCATTCTGGATTATCACTCTAATCAAAGGTGAGATATTTAATAGTTTAAACAATGATTTAGGGATAGGTTCAATTGCTATGGAAGTCAGAAGGAATAAAAATCCTATTGATCCAGTTCAATTTAAGTGAAAGTTTGCTAGCATGACAAGCTGTAAAAGTACTGTCAACATTTATAAAGAGGAAATAGATCCCTCAAAACATTTAATAGAGGTCAGTAAACCCTGTCCAGTAGATATGGTCTGAGGTTGAAACACTTGCTTCAGTTTTTAGTAGCATTCTATCACAATGTACAATGACTACAAATCACAATGCTGCCATTTTTCCTTTGGAAGCTGATTGACCTTTCAATTTTACCTTGTTTAAGTCACTTGACATGCATCCTGAGCTTCTGCTATTGTGGCAAACAAGTTTTACTTTGCAAATTAAGCATACTGCAGAGATAGCAATGGCAAGCAAATAAAATGATATGGTTTACCCAATTTTTACCTCAGCCATAATGCAACACACATTAGACATTCATTGTGTCAAAGCATTTCAAAAGGAGAAAAAAACTGCTATATATATAAATATAATGCATACATATACACATACCATATGAGCATCTTGCAAATTAGTCAGACATTTGGTTAAGTTCCTGTTGGTCAAAAGCTACACAGTGAATTAGCAGCCCAGGCTGTTGGTGGTACAGACTGAATGGGCAGGAGAAATAAATTCACATGAAGTGATATGTTCCTGGACCACAGGAATGGTAATGTGCCATGAAACCCTAGGCTCTTGTACGTGCCATATGCATGCTCAGTGTACCATGTTTGAGAACAAAGACTTGACAGCATGCAATCTGAATTAACATATGTGCCTACAATCTGAAATATAGTTTCTTGCTCAGCATAGCTGTTCAAATAGCTTTAAAAAGTGTGTGTGTGGAAGAGAGGACGGCATGTGTTACATCCTAAATAAGGAAGATCACAGTGTTCGTCACCTGCAAGAGCAAAGCATGCATAAACCAACATGTGATAAACCCTGGTGCAGGTGATGATTGCAGGCATGGAAGGGACTAGAATAGAGGTATGTGTAAAGTCCATTTTAGAGAAGATTATTGGTTCACATAATAAAACAGCATTGTGTGAGTTTGGGGTTCAGTGTCTAGTCCCTATAGTAAAGTACTGTCTTAGTACTTAGTATTTAGTATGTATGGATTTATTAATTCATACATATTTTATATTATTGTTGTTGCATGCCTTCGGCTTGTATCCAAATTATGACAACCCTAAAGTGAAGCTAGTGTGGGGTTTTCTTGGCAACGTTTGTTTAGAGATGCCATTTTTTCCCTCTCAGATTGAGTGTGTGGCTTGCCCCAAGTCACCCAAGGGGTCTCCATAGCTGAGTAGGGATTTGAGTCCTGGTTTCCAGGGTCTAGTCCAACACACCATGTTGGCTATTTTATTTTATATTATATTCTCTATTTAACAATTACTAAAATTAACAATTTTAGGAATAAGAATACAAAATAGTTAAAAGAATACCTGTCTAAAACTAACTAGGAATTCATCCACACTGATGATTTGTACCACATGGTACTGCACTTTTTAAGGTTGCTTCTGGACATGTATTGTCATTTTGTCATGCTTCCCTGTCCAAAGGCTCTGCTGCTTTCCCCAAAAAAACTCAATAAAAAGGCACATTTTGATTAATTTTCAGGCAGCTTGTTTGTGATGTGCGTTTGATATGGGCATGTCTCTTGCACCCCTCCTCATTTTGCCTACAAATGTGTTTCCAGAGGTGTTCAGTTCTTATATGATTGCTTTCTCCCATTATGCCTTATTACAAATATTAATTTTTAAATATCTTTCTAGAATTAGCACTATTGCTATAAAGTCTTCATTTTCAAAATCTCTGTAAAACTTTATCACTATGAGATTGTTGGTATAAACTGTTAAAGATGTGCAGCATATCAGAAAAAGAGGTGGCAATGCTCATTCAGCAGCATAAACATGTTCAAAAAGATAGGTATTCAAATTCAGACTGTTAACAAGCAAGTCTTCAAACCTCTCTGCCAGATCTTCTCCATCTTATACTGAAATGTATCTGTTTTGCTTTTCCCCCACACCACTCTTTAAAAATTTTAAGCTATTTCCATTTACGTAGATGTTGTCCAGTTTTGAACCAAAAAATGGTTTAGAAAATACTCTTCTCTATGCAACGTCTGATCACAGCACACAGCCATTGATAAAACTATGGCATGTTTCCACACATTCTCTGGATTCACTGTTAGAGTCTATCTGTGCTAGTTAGAGTCTATCTGCACTGTCATATCAGACTGATTTCACTTTAGCTGACGTGGCCTCATCCTTAGGAATCTTGGGATCTTAGTTTAGTGAAATACTTTTCTAGAGAGCTCTAGTGTAGCAGTTCAGGAAAGTGGACTAGAATATCTGTAGCAGATAATTCTAAATAACCCAACACCTACAAATCTCAAGGTATGAGATATAATAGTATAATGCAGAAACTAATATGGTGTGAAGCTTGGAAGGCAAAGAGTCACTTTCCACATGAAAGGAGCATTGCATGAAACTGTGTGCTCTCACTTTACAGTACACAACGGAAATTGAACTTAGAAGTATTGGAATTTTAGAAGCACACCCACACCAATGCACTGCATCAATAACCCACACAATAAGCAAAGGAAGGCATGATATCTAGCTGCTGCAACAATTTCCCCATCTCCTTTGTTACATGTCTTCTCTGAACTGTATTGCTCTTCCTCTGAACTGTATTGCTCCCCTATCACCACCTCAACAGCAGAGATCAACGTCTCAAACACACAGGAGAAGCTGTTTTCTTTAAAATCTTGTGTCAGGAACAATGTGTGCTTTAGGGCTCCCTGCCCAAAACACCCTTCTCACTTTGTTTTCCATTTTCCCCCCCTGAATAGTGTGGATGTGGGGTGCATATGACAGGGAGGTTTAGCCTGATCACTTCCCCAGGCTGCTCAACTGAGTCATGAGAAAACTGCAAGCTGAAAGGTGGTGAAAAGGTGTGTGTGTGTGTACGTGTGGTGGGGGAGGAGAAGGAAAGAGAGATAGAGAATAGGAGTATGTGTGTGGACATGGGATGTACATGAGTATATCTGTGAATGGTGTGTGTGTGTGTGTGTGTGTCTGACCTGGGATGTTTATATATGCAATAAGTGAAGGATGTGTGCATATGTTTGTGAATAGGTTTGTGGACTTTTGGCTTTAGCCTCACTCATGGCCAGAATATGAATCTCCCAAGACCATTCCCCACCCAAGGAATGTGCTTATCAGTAGAAAAAAAGTGTGTGCATTCCCATCCCAATTGACCACAGGGCAACACATCTTAGGGCAACAACACTCTAATTGCTGTGCAATTCAGATACAACACATTTCCTCATTTTGAATTCTTACTGTGTTCCTAGTGCCCACGGCTCCACTAATTTTAGTTTGGCTTACATGTCTCATGCATGGCATAAGCAGAGATCACAGAAGGATGGAAGGATTTTCCTCTGCTTTCATGCTGCCGGACAGTGATGTTGTTTCTGTTTTCAGCAGCAGAAAGAGAAGATGCACTTATTCTTCCTCCCATTCTTTGTGAATTGCAGAAAAGTTCAGGGAAAGGGTAGAGTAAGACTGTTTTTCCCTACCTTCTTATACTTCTCAAAGAAGGAACAATATTTGAAGACAAGTTAATTAAATCCATAAGAGCAGAAAGGTGTTTGGTTATGACAACACTTTTTTTGGAGGCTAACATACTTGTCTTGTCACATATTAAACGAGTCTGCTTTTCAGATGAATATAAATGCTGCATGTCTAGTACCTGGAAAGGAGACCAGCACAGCATGACAATCATATTAATATAATCTAATCCAAGCACAGGGATTTGGGAGATACTGATTTCCATTTGTTATTAGAGGGAAATGATTTTCTATACTTGGTTGAGAAGAAAAAGTAATATAAAATAATCTAGACTTAAATTGAAGGATGATCACATAGAGTTATATCGTCACTCATTCCTTCACTCATTCACTCACCGAACCAATGTGTTATATCACTTACCTTATCTGAAAAATATCTAAACATAAGAAAAAGCAATTCTACAGAACCAACACAAACATTAAAATACAAAAGGTCATATGCAATCAAAACACTTAAAATCAGAGGCTCCAAACACAGTTGTTAACACCAGTTTAATATATGAATGTCCTGATGCCCCACTCAGCAACCCAACCATAGCTATGTGTGTAAGAATGAAATAGGTAGAGATTTACACCCCTGTATTGGGTGTACACATTTGAAAACATAAGGTGTGAAATGGCTTGTTAGATCAGGAAAGTGAAATCTTTTGTGCCTTTGACTCATTCACATTCTGTTGAGAAATTTGTCAGAAATTGCTGCACCACATATATGCATAAATAGATCAAGAGAGACCTATGTCATAAACTATGAGTGAGTAACCTCATACCAAGAATGAAACCTGTCTTTCCTATAGGAGAAATGCGGCCTTTTGGAGTTTCCCCCATGACCATGCCACTTCTCCCATGATCCTATTATTTGGTGGTATCCTAGCTAATGCCCAGTTTTTTACCATTCCGAAAGATTGAAATGTCCCTCCTAAGGCTTAATTAACAGTAGCAAAAGCTTTCAGATAAAATACTCTGGTAATTTTTGTCTCACCCCTTAGTCTTTGGTATCACTTTGATGCAGACCTTGATGATTGCTCTGAAAATGAACTGGGTTCTCAGGCTGTCCCTTGCTGTACTTATATCTAGCTTGAGAAGTCCAACAGCATTATCAGCTACCACGTCAATCCTTTAAGATTATTTACTTTGTAAACTTTTCAAAATAGATGCCAAAAATTGAATTTTGTCATTGTTATTTATTGACAGACCCTTTATAATCTGAAATACTCAGTTGAACTGTAAGCTTTGACAATACACAAAGGATCAATCATGTCATCCATCAATTCCACACATTCTCTTTTCCTTTTTCCATTTCTCTCTTTCTCTGGGTTTCTCTCTTTCCCTCTCCAGCTGTCTTCTCTCCTCCCTCTGCCTAATGCATTCAATTAGGTTTCAAAAACAGAGTCTAAATACATTAGGTTCTTATAGCATGCCTAAATACCCTGAAGGCATCAGATCCTGTCTGATCTCAGAAGTTAAGGTCTGGTTTGTACTTGGAAGAGGAATATCTCCAAGGAATGCCAGGTGCTGTAGGCTATATTTCAGAGAAAGGCAATGACAAACCACCTCTGAGTATTCCTCACCTAAGAAAACGTGATGAAATTCAGAGTGTTACCATAAGTCAACTGACAGCTTGAAGGTATATGCATACATACTTCATAGTGTGGCTAAGAATTAATATGAATTGTCTAAAGGACATGACTGCTGTGGACCAGTTTGGATTTGTACCACTACTGAGAGGTCATTTGGGCAACAGATTTAGGCTTTGTGACATTGCATGTGTGTATATATGCCTAAATAAATATGTATGTATATATTATTCTGTTAGTAAGGCTGGCTCTGCCATTATGCAGAGGCTATGATTCAACATCCCCTTAATGTAGCATAATACCTATCAGGATCTGGATGGTGAATAGTGTTGCAGGGGAAGGTAGCATTTTGATGCTTTCAAGGGATGAGACTAGGGTGCTTTGCAACTGTCCCTGGGTGCCAGAACACTGCACATGAAGGGAGCTGATTCACAGAGTATTTAAAGCCCTGGTGCCCCCTTCAAATGTCTCTGATCTGCTTTTCTTGGAACAGAGACTTTGGAACAGACCAGGAGGCTTCAGCAACTCACTTTGCGTATGGTTTGGTTGTGTGCTGGTGGTTGCAGGGCAGAGACTTTTGCTTCTCCCTCATCTCTGCTTCATCACCTGGCTGTGTGTTTGTCTGATTGAGTCTCACTGTGTCTTCTCCCCTTTTCTAATTTCTTATATTCCCTCTGTTTATTCAAATGCCTCTTTGATCTGCTTTTCTCAGCCTACCCGCCTACCTCCATTTACAGTGTGAGCTTTGCTGGTCAATTTGTGGGTGTGTAGGATTTTTTTCTCCTTTTGGGTATTTTTTTTTTTTACCCCATTCTGTATTTTGTGGACTTGGACAACTAGCTTTTGAGCAGTACCATTAAAAAAGGTTGTCACATGCAGGTAGCAGAGGTAGAATGTAAAACTTTGGTGTACACCTTTGGTACCCATTTGGGGTAGGATAGTGCTCTGAAACTTCCTCTTTAAGATCCCATGGACCAGAGGGAAGGGAAAGAGGCTACCCTTGAGGCTAACACATCTCAAATAGGTTAGGTCAAATAAAGTGGCCCATGTTTAACCCAAGTTTCTGTGTCTGGTCTCACTATTCCATGGTTGGTCAACAAATATCCACATGCAGATCTTATGCTATGCTTACCCGCTACTACTACCTGACTACCAACTTATGTTGAAGGCCCACAGCTTCATCACACAGACATTCCATGCTTCAACATGAACAGGAAGGATTGGAGAAGGCCATTCTATCCCCCTACAAGTGGACACACAATGATGACATCAACACTGAGATCCACAGGGGTCTTCTAGAGGTCTCAAAGCTTCTGTAATCATTATGCATCTGGCGCCAGAGACTCCTCCAATCCTGCCCTCTCATGTTGAAGCAAGCTCCTTTTCTACACCTACCTGATCCCGGCAGCATCCTGCGGGGATCCCAATAGAGTCTCTCCTGGGAGGGGAACATAACAGGGGTGCTTCCCTCTGCACTAGCTCCCTGTGGGAATGGAAGAGGCATGATAGCCACACCTTTTCCTTCTGCAGTGCAGCTGGGCACTGTCTGAGGCTGCACTAGGGCAGGAAGCATGGCCATCATACTTCCTGACCCTTTGCAGCTCAGGTAAGTGCAGGAAGGCGGTGGGAGGGCTGCGCGATTGCTGGTCATTGACAGGAAGAACCTGGCAATGATTTGTGGTGTGATGGTACTGCTTGGGGATGAGAGAATGATGGGATACAGATGATGTCATGCATAAGTGTTGTCTGGGCCTTATCCTTCTGCCATACCCAGTGAAAGACAGTGACATCTTGCAAAAAGGGCCAAGGAATGTCTGTTACTAAAGGAATGTCACTAAAGAAAGATTCAAATGCTTTTCCATTAGTGTTTGTACATGGAAGAACAGAGAATGCCAATTTTGTTTTTGCCACAGACAGCAAAAAGACTTGATGATGCCCTCTTCATTGTAACATTTTCTCCCAAATATTTCTAATTTATTATTACTGAACAGAGCCCGGATTATTATTTTGACGGATTCCCAATAGAAGAAGAAATGAACCTCCCAATTTTGTTTTGTTATGCAAGAATTAAAAAAAGGAGATTCCAAATGTACCTAAAATTAATGAAGTAGTGCCTTAACTTTATATGTTCTGACACTGTTTAAAAGGCAATGGGGAGTGAAATATTACATAAACCAGGAAATTGCACATCACTGGAAGCAATATAAAAATGAGAGAATGAAAAAAAGAGAGCAAATATTCAGTTTCCTAAACTGATGCCTTAAAGTGGTTTAACATCTTTATTAAGCTTCTAATTAAATCACAGTAGAATCCAAACTGACTTGATGTTTAGATCACAAACAGAATTTTGATTGTCAATGAGCAAAACTACTAAGTAAGAGCACGAAATATAGTAAATGTGAAAAATCAAAAATGACATTGAAACAAACAAGTGTATAACCAGTTCAAGGAGTATTACATGTAGTTGGTTCAATTCCTGGTTCTCAGTCACCAAAGATTACTATGAAACCTAGGGATGTGACTATCTCTGTCTCACTTTCATTGTATTCTGCATTCTCTGAACCCTATCAGACTTTTGTTCCATATCAGATTCCAGTGTTTGCCTGGAAATTGGAACATTTTGGTTCATCCCTTTCCTGCATTTAACAACACATTTTTTCTTATTTATAGATTTTGTACAAAAATTTGCACTAAAGGTGCATCTTCATGCACATTTTTTGAGTTCTGAATTGTACATTTATTTATGTACCATTCCAAAGAAAAAGGGGAAAATTATATTGCAGTTGTTTTTTTCTCAGTGATAGAAATCTGAAAGATATGTGCATATCCTAAATATCTCTCAGTCCCACAATATAAAAGTTTCCACAGATTTCTTTTCTGTCCCTAATGAAACCACAGGAGGAAGTCACAGAGATGCAATTCTCTGATGCAGTGATAATGATGAAGTGCATTTGTTTGGCTCTTGCCATCATTAGAATATGGAAGAGACCAGGACTTGTGCTCTGACACTGTAGCTAAAGAATAGATGATAACAGGTTTTTGCTGGGTGAATTGTTTCATAGTTATGCTGACACAAAGTGCCTACATTGCTTTTTAAAAAAGTAATATGCCATTCAAGAGAACATGTTCTGGTGATAGAGCCTACTTGAAGAATTTTCTTATCTAGATTCCCACCTTAGCCCTGATGGATTACGTGATTTTTCTGGATATTTATTTATTTTCATTCATTCATTAATTCATTCGTTCGTTCATTTTAAGAGGCTGAATATCTTTTCACACTTGATAGTCCATAGAACATTTCCTTCTTTGAAACTATGTACATTTAGAATATGAGTTTTCATATTTTTAATTGCCCTTTAGCAAGTAAATGTTTCACTGCTTGGAACAAGATCATTTTAATATAAGCCATTTTCTCTGCTTAAAGAATTGTAGCTTATTCTGGGATTGCAAAGCCGATTTGTGTATTATAAGCAATGGCATACAACCGGTTTACCATTAAGCCCCCAGGAATGGTATAAATAAGTATTTAATATCTGCTTTAGTCTCTTTAAAAAAAAATTGCCTTTATAGCTTAATCTCAAAATCTTTTGGTATTCTAAATCTCATAATGACCAGGTGGATTAGCTGTAATTTAGCTTAAACTCTTTCATCTTTCCATAATCTTTAATTTGATTTATAATTAGTGATAGGGGACAATGTTTTTCGATACTATTTACAGAATAATGTAAACGAATGCCCATCTATTTCCACCTTATCTACAAAATGTATTTTATATCATGATCCAGATTTTAGTTTGCAAAAGTTGACTAGAGTCAGATGCCCTGCCTAATCTGTAAGTTAATGAAGAAGTATGCACATTCATGGGTACAGGGAAATTCACTGACATTTTAGGACCAAACTTCCATGACAGTATTGGATAGATCTAATCGCCCAACATCTGCTGAAACAATTTGACAATTTGTGTAATATTATTTGTGAACGAAAATGTTTGGAACTAGTGAGGAAGAGGGTGGGAAAAAGAGGAAGATAGAGAAAAGCCAGTTCTCTGAACAGTTTATTAGCTGGATCCCAGATATTATGTTCACAAGTAATTAAAGTGTGGTCTTATATCTGTGTGTGTATGCACACATAAGGAAACCCACTGGGTTCAATAGGATTTACTTCCAGGCTAGTCACTCAGAAAATACTAATTGCATGGATTACTTCAGACTGTACGGTGTTCTCTTACTAGACAGTGTTTTAGGCCACTGCAGTGATGTATTTAAGTATTTTACTCCAAGCCTCAAGTCAAATCTCAAGTCAAGTCTCAAGTTTTTGAAGATATTTTCAAGTCAAGTCTCAAGTCTGGGAGCCAATTTTATACTCCAACCTATATTCCAAAATTTCTGGACAGAGTCAAATAAAGTCAGTTTTAACAATTTAAGCAGAGTTGGCCCTCCACATTTGTGATCTTGCCATCTGCAGCTTCAGAGGTGAAGAATAGGATCCTTTTTACGCCCCCTCTTCCTGAAGCTGGAGACTTTTGTGCCAATGGGCATAAAAGAGTCTGCAGCTTTGGAAACGAGGGATAGGATCCTTCTTACTTCCCATTTCCGAAGCTGGAGGATTTTTCAGAAGTAGGGAATAGGATCCTTCTTAATCCTCATTACTGAAACTTTAAGAGCTGTGGAAGGATCCTTCCTCCTCAAGCACACTGCCTAACACATTTGCTGTTCTCTGAGAAACATGTCCTATGCTTCGGGAACAAGTCTTGCCTTCCGCTCTTAGGAAAAGTTTTAGAAGGCTGCTCCAATCTGGAGTGGGGACAGGCTGCTGAACAGACCTCAAGCCCACCTCAAGCCCATTGCCTAACCTATTTGCTGTTCCTCTCTGAGAAATGTGCCCACATTATGGGCTTGAGACAGATTGTCATATGATCAGTAGACAAAAAGAGATGGAAGCGTTTCTCAAAGTAGTCAGGTTTCTGGATGAATGGGTTATGTTTCTGAACCAAGGGCAGCAAGTCAATCACTAAAAAATATACAAGTCTTGAGTTAAGTTGAGTCACTGTGATTTTGCTGCTGAGTCGAGTCAGTGAGGAAACTTAAGTCCGGCTTGAGTCAGAGTCAGTCAGCTTGAGTCTACATCACTGCCATATTGACAATTAGGTTATTTCATATTTGTTTTGTCAGGGATTCCAGGCAGGGAACCCTGGGAAAATGATCAACCCACTGCAAAGGTGTTGCATCATGCCCCAGCTGTGGGTAATTGCAAGGTTGCAAATTTATGTGAGAGCTGCTTTGACGAAGGAAAACTTGTGGCACGTTTTGGAAAATGAGGGGCAGCCCCCAGAAGGAACAACTGCTGCTCAAATAGCAGCATTCAGGGTTGCTGACGAATAAGCCAAAGCAATTATTTTGCTTACTTTAAGTCCTTCCCAGTTGATTCATGCTGCTGCTGTGGACACAGCATATCAGCTCTGGGAGGCTCTGAAGTGTGTGCATCAATCTTCCTCTTGTTTGTCCAAAATGCTATGGACGAAAAGACTGTATAACACAAAGTTATGTCCCGGAAGCTGTGTAAGAGAGCACCTCATGCTGATGAAACAGTTATTTCAAGAGGCAGCCAACAGATGGGTAAATATCCCAGAAATGCAGAAAAGTTTTATTGTGCTGGGAAGCCTCACTAAGGAGTGGGACATTTTGATGTACAGCCTCCAGGGTGTGCGTGAGGAAGAGCTGACTGTAGATTTGGTAGCCGGGAGGATTTTGGAGGAAGTCCAATGTAAGCAGTTCAATTCCAGACTGCAGTTGGAGGGGAGAACAGCCAGTCGCCAGGAGGAAGAAGGCATGTGCAGCTTTGCCAGACGCTGCTACAGACGTAAGAGAGTCGGCCATCTCCAGAAGGACTGCAGAATGCCAGCGCCGAGCAGAGGGAAGAAGACGGCCCAGAAGCGGAGGGGTGTGTTGTCACAGGCTGAAGGCCATTTGTTTATGGCAAAAGAACAGTCTGAGAGTGGTGTGTGGTTGCTAGACAGTTGTGCAACTCACCACATGGTGAAGAATTTAAAGCTGTTGAGTAATGTTACAAATGGAAATATAACAGCAATTTCCCTTGCAGATGGGGCACCCAGCAAGGTGCAGAAGATGGGTACTGCACATGTGCCATGTTTTGGGAAATCGTTTAATAATGTATTGTGCATGACAAATTTGCAGAACTGTATTTTGAGTGTCTCCCAACTGGCCAGTGAGGGTTACAAAGTGGTGTTTGAAGGGGAGAAATGTACAATAACTGCAAATGGTGTTTTTTGTGCAAAAGGGGTGAAAAAGCAGGGGTTTTACCACATGTTGCCAAAAGGAAAAGTGGCAAACGTTAACCCTTTGTGTAACAAACCTCTACATGATAAGTGTGTACATTATCTCCACAGAGTGATGGGACATGCCAGCTACAAAGGTTTGCAAGAGTTGGCAAAGGTATGCCCTGGATTACAGGTCAGAAATTGTCCTAAGTTCCTAGAGTGCTCTGTGTGCACAAAGGTTAAGGTAAAGGCTTACCCCATTGCCAAGAAAAGCAAGTGTGTCACCCAACGGCCGTTTGAGGTTGTACATGCAGATTTGGCTGGGCCATTCAAGCCAACTGAAGGGCAAAATAGGTTTTTCCTGGTAATTGTAGACAGACACACCAGGTACTCCTATGTCTATCTACTGAAAGAGAAGAGCCAAGTAGTAGATAAGTTCCAAGAGTGGGTGAATGCTGTTGAGAGGGAATTTCCTTATAAAGTGGCCAGTCTTGTGTCAGATCGAGGGGGAGAATTCCTGTCTAACAGCCTGCAAGCCTGGATGCGTAAGAAAGGCATAAGGCATAAAACCACCAACCTCGCATCTCCCGGGGAGGATGGTCTTGCAGAAAGAAGAATTGGGCTGTTAAAACAAATGAAGGACTGTATGATGGAGGATGCCCAAGCCCCAGCAGGACTTTGGGGAGAAGCAATAGTGACAGCAAACTACCACTTAAACAGGGTGTGGTGTTCAAGTGTGAAGCAAACTCCGTATTACCTATTGTATGGTAGAGTGCCAAACCTGCAGCATCTACGTGTTTGGGCTCAGTTTGCTAGTGTGTATGTTCCCCCAAGTTTCAGAAAGTCTGGAGAGGAGAAATCTAGACGGTTACGCTTTGTGGGATATGAAGGTAACAAATATAGATTTCTACACCATGCTGGCAAAATAGTGTATTCTAGGAGTGCAAACTTCGAAACCCATTCAGGATGGGATAGACTGCACTGTAACCAAGAGGTTTTGATTCCCCTGGGTAAAAGTGTGAAAAGTGTTCCCGAAATTCCTGAAAATGGAGGGGGAGTGATGTCTGATGAGGAAAAGGACAGTGTCCCAGATACACTTGAAAGCTCTGAAGATGGAGGGGCGGTGATGGCTGATGATGAAGAAGAAAGTACTGAGGAAAGTACTGAGGAGGAGAAGCCAAAAATCTCACTCAACGTCACACCAAAGAGTTCAACACCGCCACCTAGTGCTGAACCTGCATTTACGGTCAAGAGAGAGCCTCGCACTGAGGTCAGCACTAGTTCCAGCAGTGGTTCCAGTGAAACTGGGTCAGGAAGTACCCAACTTGCTGAGTCAGGACATAAAGTTATGCTTATCCCTAAAAGGTCAAGAGGAGGGTATTTTGCTGTCCCGTGACTGAGGCAGAAATTTTGAGTGTAGGACTACATTGGGGTATGGTATCTGAAAAACAATATTGCGGATTTGCTCACAAAGGCCCTTCTAGTAGTAGGCCATGAGAAGTTGGCAGGTGAACTGGGCCTTACCACCAGAGTGTAAGGTGGAAGATGACTTGTACCCTTGAATGTATGTACTGTATGTATTATGTAACAGGTATTGTATGACATGTATGGATTATGAAAATGTCCTACACAGTGGCCTGACCATTTTGGAGGGGATTGTCAGGAATTCCAGGCAGGGAACCCAGGGAAAATGATCAGCCCACTGCAAAGATGTTGCATCATGGCCCAGCTGTGGGTAATTGCAAGGTTGCATAAGAAACTGGGGTCGTGTGCAGATGGTAGAGGGAGGTGCGCAAACCTCTACCTGATTGGTTGTAGATATGTATATAACAAAGCAACGCCAGTATGTATTCGTCTGTTGACCAAATCTGGTGCCTGGCACAAGCTTTTGTCCGTCTGTCCTATGTTTTGTATATAACGGAACTTTGCTGCAAGATAAAGTGCCTCCTGTTTTGGAAGAAACTCCTCCATGTGTGAGTATCATTACTGGGGAACAAGGCTGCTGCTGCTGGCTCACTGAACTCTGGTTTTTCCGCTGTGTTTCCATGGGGCTGAAACTCCTATCATCCCCAACATGTTTAATTTCCTGAGATTTACCTTGTAAGTGTAAGTGCATAGGTCAGTTGAAACAGTCAATATGAGACTCAGAGTTAGGCAAGCTCAGAGCTGAACAAATCTGCAGCTAGAAATGTTACAGAGTGAGTGATAAATGGTACACTAGAGGTCTGGCACAAGTTGTTAAGAGACTGAAAAGAACTAAATATAAGCCTGATATATTTAGGCTTCAGTCCTAAACACATATTGGTGAACAAAAGTCCCACTAAACATAGTAAATAAACAACCATAGGATTGTTAAAAGTTATTTACAGTCCATTCCTACTGAGCAGGACTGAGTAGGATATATAGGACCAAGCTATAATGGGATTTCATTGTACATTTATTGATGTGCATTTAAAAGGGAGCCTGGTGTACAAAGAGTAGAGAATATACAATTTTCATGTCCTCCAGGAGAAAGGGTACCTCAGCATGTTGGAACAGCTCAATGTGAGAATATTCATATCCAAAGATTGATTCCTTTAGCACCTATCATATGTCCTAACAGAATATTGGTTTCTTAGAGAATATTTGCTTTTTTATTGTTTAAAATACCTCAACTACTATGTAAGGGTGAATTTACAATGATGTATTACCATTTGATAAACTAATGGTCACTGTTATGTCTTGTGGAATGGTGATGAAAATTGTGCCACATGTCACTAACCATACATCATAAAGATGGGGAACAAGAGAGAACAAATTTCTCCATGAAGCTTGCTAGGATGTTATAGACTAGTATTTTGGGGGACAATGCATTGTAGTAATAGACGTTCTGCATTTTACCACTTCTTAAATGAACATGTATATTTTTACTGGAGCTTGAAAAAAATACTTTTTGGACTACAACTTGCTGAATCTTGCAGCCAATATAACAACCCTTCCTGTCATGTTTGTTTGCTCCATAAATCTGTAAACAAGGTAGAATGCAAAATTTTTCCTCATCACTTTGCTGTATGCTATAGAGAAAAAGCTTGCTATCTAGTTACATGTAGACAATTTACCATGTGACAAATGCTTGTCTGTATCCATCCCAAGTATATATAAAGAGGGGTATCATTTAAAAAACTGTTTTGTTTATAAAGAGCTTCAATATAAAATTAATAAACACAGGGGCAAAGCTTCAGGTATATGACCAAGTTGCAGTCTCTCTATCACATCCACTGAGGCTGCAGGAAAATCTAAGAAGTAAGCTGATAGAGAATGAAACTTGAACACCTGCTTTGTTTCTGCTACTGCTGCTTAATAAATGGCTCTTTCTTCTAGTTCTTCTCTTCTAGTCTAGTACAATGTCTAGCAGCAATGCATAGTAAGCTTTAACAAAATGGGCTGAATGAGATTGGATAGGGAAGGCACAGAACACATTGACCTGAGCAGGAGACAACTTTTACTGAAATTGATTTCCTCCTAGAACTCACAGAGCCTCCTTTTTAATTAGAGATGATTGAATAATTCAAATGCTTTAGAAAAATAACAGTAAAGAAGAAGAGGAAGAGGAAGAAGAAGAGGAAGAACATAGGAATTTTCTAGTGACAGAATTCTGTTATCCTACAGCTTACATCACACTCTTAACTCAATGTGACAGTCTTCTTCTGCACTGGTTCAAATGCAAGGATCTGCTTCCCAGAAGCAAATAGACACAAAACCAGGCTTTAACTTTCTCATCTTTCTAAACATGGCATTAAGTTTTTTTCCCAACACTTTTTATGTCTGTTTTAGGGCTTTTCTTTCACCATTCAAGCAGCACAGAAACACAGTTAATGAGACTATTTCTTGGTTAGAGTGAGAACGTTGGAGATCAGAGACAAATGAGGCCAAACCATTAGACATCAATGTGCATGCTGTGGTGGGAAGGTCTCACACAACTAAATCCAAAGATGGACTTCCAGAGACAGAACAATAGAACCCAGCAGAATTAGAGAGGGAAGGAAATTTCTTTCTGTCTGTTGTAGTCCTCATGAACCTCCAAAGCTATCTCTGAAGGACTGAGTAAGCCTGTAAATCCAGCTTTTAGATAGCCCAGAAGGCTGCAGAGATGAACAGAGAGGAAGAACATTCGGTTTTAGCCACTAGTGCAACATTAGATTAGGCCCATAGGGTTGCCATAAATTGGAAATGACTTGAAGGCACACAACAACAACAATCATACTGTTACGGCCCTGTGCACCACCAAGATTGACATGGTTTGATAGGCAAATATCATTTAATTGGCACTATTAATTGGCATTGATATGAACTATACCTGAGGTGATTGGAAGGTCAATCTGGAAGAGGCAGATTACTGACTCTAAAGGTGAGATAGCAAGGCAGGTCAGCCACACCCACCTCCTAGGCAGAAACCAAAGTCATTCTCAGGCTAATAGTGTGGCCACTTTCGAGACAATAGGCTTAATCTCCATCAAAATTGTCGTAACCTTGATGCTGCACACCTGGACATTTCCTTATTGTCTTCCCAACCTCTTTACAATACTGGGCTATTACAACAGCCATTATCCCTTTGTCACCTAAACACTAAAACTATTAACTCTGTTCACACTTCATTGTTTCTGTTGCAACTTCCATTGTCCGCTTGGCTGGGAGAGTGATTCACTTTTGTATGAGGTATAAGAACACCCAATTTTAAGCAGTTAAGTGCATTCTCTTGAATTTCTGAGTACCACGCTGTCTGTTTGATTCCCACATGAGAACTGTCCTTAGATGCCTACCTAAGCCATGCCACTGCTTTCCTTGCTGGTCTTCAGATCAGTAACTATTACCTCAACCCTGAAAGTTCTCTATCCACACTCTCCTCCCGTTACCTTCAGTTAGCTCTTGTGTGCATGAGTGAGTGTTTAGATCTTTCCCTGTTTGTGTGAATTTCTTTCAATAAAACACATTTTATTTCATATTTGGAATCTCTGGCTGATTCTTTTCTGCAAGGACTCTGTACACATAGGTGGTAGATCTTATTAAGTTACCCCCCTTTCACAGGCCTCCTGGTTTTTGAGCTAGTTAATTCCCTGTTGTCTCATGGAGGTACTGGCATCACTTGTGGACCTTTGAGTCACCAATGTGTTAGAGTAACAAAATGGACAACTGTTGTTTAAAAGTTCATGTTGCAACATTTACAATGCCACCTGCCCAGTTGAAGTTTTCGAATGTATTTTTTCTTACAGCAAACATTAAAAAAACTTTTTTCACACTCTTTTTTACTACATATTATAAATTAATGTAAGCTGGAGATCAGTAAATAGGATACCTAGCACTTTATTTTGGTCCCAGAATTTTTTTTAAAAAAAGTTTCTTTCTTTCCTTCACAATATTTTAATCATACACCCAGTTATGAAAACGTTGCAGCAAATTGCCCTGGACCCAGAGTTTAGCTGTGCACCTCAGCCATCACACTAAAAAAAGTGTGTAACTTGGAACATTTTACTTTTTTGTCTCTAGAGCAAAAATCAAGCAATACCACAATCAAGGACATTGTTATAGTGCTATTATTCCACTTTCAACATCTGCTGGGATCCTGGGGTTTGCAGTGTAGGGAGGGGCATTTAGAATTCTCAGCCAGAGAGCTCTTTGGCCTCAGTAAACTACAAACCCCAGAATTCCACAGGAAGTCAAGAGTGGAATAATAGCACTATAACAGTGCGGTACAGAAAGTCCCTAAGTTTATGGCTAACAAAAGTAAGTCTTCTTATATTCAGTAGGTCTTTACTCTCATGTAAATCTGTATGGAATTTTACAGTATAGGTTCTATCCCCTAAATGCTTTTTTTCTGACACTGAGTGCCCCTCTCTGGTGAAAAAGAAGTAAGGCTGTCTGTCTGTCTCCCACATTACTTCACATAATAAGCATTATGAAATCACATCTCAGTCCTGATGACAACTCTTCTTTTCATATATATTACTTGATACATGTCGTGTACAAATTGATCAAATGATTGTTACTGTTAATGACAGATCTATTTTTTTCTATAAAGTTTGCTCCTTTTTTTCAATTGTAAAGTTGATTTTGTGTATATCTGTACCAGTCTGTGTTTGCCTTGGGTTTAAAGGAGCTGGGGTGCTGGACCAGTCCCCAAGTTCAGTTCAGCAGCTTGAAGTGCTCCTTTAATGTTCACATCAAAACCTGAAGTGGATTCACTGCCCAGCTGACATCAGAGTCACCAGCAACAACTTACTGTGAATAACTTTTGCAAGTGCTTTCCCCTCACATATACTTTTTTTTTTTTGCACAGGGGCCACTCTTCCACATGAACATGCGTTTGTCTAAATGGTGTACCATTGTTTCACTGAAGCCATAGTGGTCTTCTGTAAAAGATTATGAAGATGTACAATGCAAATTCAGAGCTAGGGATATAAAGATTAATTCACATTATTTTCTTGCCTCAGTGCAGAAACAGCCCACTGGGGAAAAAAAGACAACCGTTGCAAGACTTTTTTACATTTTGATTGGAGACTTGGTAGGTTTCTTGGTTTTTGTTTTTGGTGAATATGATGTATATGTCTACAGAACTTTATTTTATTATTTTTTTCCATTATCTTTTTTTTACTGCCTCATGAATATGATACAATATGTCAATCAGCTGCGTTTTCCACTTCACTTCTCTCTCTTGCAAATCTTATTTTATGGCGCTAAATATATACCATTATCAATCACCATGAGTATAGTCTGTCTTTGCAGTACTGATCCATGGGTCTTATGTCATCTGTATTATTCAAAACAATTTTTTCCAGAAAGATGTTTGAGCAAGTGGCAATTTAAGTCCAGAGTTTTCACAGGTATCATAAACGATGAAAAGCATCTGCATTTCTTCAGCAGTACCCTCTTTAATTTCTGCTCTTGATAATCTGATTTTATATATTAACTTTCCTGATTATGCTATGGACCACACTCTAACTAGCTACTCTTATGTAGGCAGACCTTTTAGAGGTTTTGCTGTTTTTAATCTTGCAATGCTTAACAAAAGATCTATGCTGTCTTTGTAGAATGAATGTTCATTTTCATTTTCAAATATACAATTCAATGAAGTTTCATGTCTACTCACAAATAAGTCCAACAATTTGATTACTCTCAGACCCAGAATGGTGCAATGCTGTGTGTGGTGGACTAGAACTCTGGGATACCAGGGTTCCAATCCTTGCTTAGCCATGGAAACCCACTGGGTGACTTTGGGCAAGTTGCACCCTTTCAGCCTCAGAGGAAGGCAATGGCAAACACTCCCCACACAAATCTTGCCAAGAAAACCCTAGAGGAGGGTTGCCAGATAGGTGGACATAGGATTGCCTAAGAATATTGGCTTCATATGATAGTTACATTTTTAATAAGGTTTTCAAGAATCCCCTTTGTAGTCCCCCTTGCCTGCATGCACATTCTGACTTTACTTAGGTAAGATTCTCCTTTCTTGGAGAAAATTCTATGAGTTCACAGCTAACGTCGATTCCATGGCTAACTAATTATTTTTCCCACCTTTTGTACTTAGGTTTATGATTGTTAAACAACATGAAATGGTAAAGGCAGAATATAATTAATATCATACATGCCCTAAAGAGCAGCAGGATAGTCAGCTTGGACCTGACTTTTTCTCTTGGGAAGTAGAATGTTTAAGATGTCTTTGTTTTTGGATGTTCTATGGATAGTTACAGAAAGGAATGTGGATCACAAGGGTGTAAAGTGGTGTGAAATTTCCTTGGGCATTTAGAACTCATATGATAATTAGAACAGAGTTAAAATATTAATGCATCTCTAATAATAATAGTCATCAGCAGCAGTAGCCTGTTACTCTGGTCCCATGCACATACCAACCTGGAAGTAATTTTGTAGTGCAGACTTGAATGGTTGTGTATAACACATTTCTATAAGATGTGTGTGTGTATTGATATTAATGGGATTTACTTAATGGGACCTATATTAATAATAGAAATAGTCTTCCTCCTCCTCCTCCTCCTCCTCCTCCTCCTCTTCTTCCCCTCCTCCTCCTCCATCATCATCATCATCATCATCATCATCATCATCATCATCATCATCATCATGCTATTACTCTGATCTCATCCCTGGCAGTAATCCTACTTTGTAGTCAGAACTAGGATGGTTATCTATATCAGATGTATATCTATTCACATACTTAGGTACTAGTGACTATACATTTTTTATGGGCATCATACATTAAACAAAAGCTTTTTTTTTCCCAGGAGCCTTTGCTGTGAAAGGGCTTAATGTCTCCAAAAACATGCTGTGATTTTTATTTAATGCCCTCACTTATGGCCTGAGCAACACTCCAAAGGCATGCCCTCTGCTTTCTTACATCATCCCCTCAAATCAGGAATGGGGAGGAAAGTATTTCTGGGGGTCACAGAGCAAAGGAAAAACACAAGCAAACAGGAACATTCTGTTTTTGTTTTTGTTTTCTCTTAATCTTTTCTGAAATATTTCACATTCACTCCTGCACAGCAATAAAGCATGAGGCAGCAAGGTGTAATGTGGGGAAATTTGATATACCATTATTGCTTTTCCACAATAATAAGGGAACTGAAGAGAAAGCAAGAACTTGTTTATTCAGTCTATACCAAATGCTAACATTTATTTCATCCTGGAGTAGAAGTACACATCTACAGAATTTACAGGATGTGTTAGATATGAACCAAAGGAAAACTCTGTGAGAATATGAAGAAATACTCTTGGATAATCTGTCTATAGAAGAAACACAGTCAGTTATAGTCTCTACAGTAGTGCTGATTGTGTTATAGGAACATAGGAAATGCTGGCTTTACTTAGACACCAAATTAAAAACAAAATGTGGCTACTCGTTAGAGTCATTGAGGCCTAACTGATTCAATCCAAAATATTGCATAATACAAATAGGCTGTGGCCAGTTCCGCACAAGGTCGATACATCGTAGTAGTGTCGAATCCTCACCCTCATGTCTACACATTGAACCATTTTAGTGTCATAGTTTTCCTTGTGGTTTTGCACATTTTCAGCTCCTAGAATGGTTCACTGTGATGCGAAACCGCTGTATGTGGAAACTGGAAAAACTCTGATGTAAATCTCCCAAACTGGTTCTGCTTCGGTTTTGCCTATATGCAGAAGTGTAGCATCTATTCACATCGCAGAAGTGGCTGGCTATAGATGTTTTCAGGCCGTCCCTTCCATCATTTCCCTCCCTATCTCTCTCCACCCATCAACAGACAGGCTGCCATCATTATTGTCTTCATGCATTAAACAGACAGCAGGAAGAGAGTGGATCTGGTAATGAACTGTTAAGGCTGGTTTTTTCCATGTATCAACAAACATACATATCTACACACAAATGTGGCAATGCAGAAATGTGTTTAAAATGTGTGTGTGTGTGTGTGTGTGTTTGAAAAACAGACCAATCTGTGATGGCAGGGCGGGGCGGGAGAGGGGAATGGGAGTGGCCAGGGACTTGTTGTTGTGGATGCAGCAACGGCTGATCTCCCCAGTAGCATGATGTAAATTAAATGGGGAAGAGGGGTTGCAGACAGCACAGTTTCTGAATCAGAGTATAAAAACACTGCTCCTGACATGCGGTGAACCATTTCTCCCCTCTCATGTGGAAACGGCCTGTGTTTGTCAACTTGTTTAATGTGTTTTTAGTCTATTGAAATTATTCCACTATTTAAAACAATGTAATCTGCTAATATTGATTTTACTTTTCTGCTGCCCTGACATGATGTTATATAAACATCCTATTGAACTCTCCCAGGAAACCAAGATGACTAAACTGAGACTGTTGTAATTTGGACAGATCATGAGAAGACCCAACTCACTAAAAAAGGCAATAATGCTTGGTAAAGTAGAAAGCAGTACGAAAAGAGGAAGACTATGGCCATTTCCACACAGGGTTTTTAAAACGGTGCAGAGCGTCCTCCAGGGAGGACGTCTGCACCTGGGACCGGACTGGGTCAGACCTGCTTAACGTAGATCTGCACCCCAGGCCGCTCCAGAACGACCCCAAGTGGTCATCCAGCGTGCTTTTGAAAAACCTGTTTCTTGAAGTTTTTCAAAAGCACGGAGCGCGCCAGTGTGAGCCTGCTCCCTTATGCAGATTCGCAGGATCACATTGGTGCGAGCCTGCGATCTGCGGGGGGTGGGCTTTAGGCTGGTGAGCTTCAGCAGTTGGTCCAGAGCCTCAACCAACCGGAAGCCGCCATTTTCATCCCTGGAGCAGTATGGAGTGGCAGCCACGCACTGCTTCACAGCAGCGTGGACTGGACCAGGGAGCCCAAAAGTCCGGTGAGTATCGTCATGGGGTGATTCCCTCGCCCCATGCGGAAATGGCCTATATTACAGATGGATAGACTCAATCATGGAAGACACATCTCTGAATCTGTGAGACCTGAGCAGGGTGTTTGAGGACATTGTGGTTTGGGGGTCTTTCATCAATAGGCTCACTACAAGTTGAGGTTGACCTGATGGCAGTTAACAACAATAAATATTTTGCTACATAAAATAAAAATAAACAGGTTAAATTGTTTGTTCTGGTCTTGTCTGCTCTGGCAGTGGCTCTCTGGAGTCTCAGGTACAAATCTTTACTATTAGTTGCTATGTTACTGTTGTTGTATCCCCTCAAGTTGTTTCTGGTTTATGGCAACCCTAAAGTGAACCCATTACGGGGTTTTCTTAGTAAAATTTGTGCAGAGGGAGTTTGCCTTTGCCCTCCTCTAAAGCTGAGAGACTGTAACTTGTCCAAAGTGACCCAGTGGATTTCCATGGCTAAGCAGGGATTGGAATCCTGGTCTCCAGAGTCATAGTCCAACACTCAAACTACTGCATCACGCTGGCTCACATTAGTTGCTATAGTTCCTTGAACTGGAAATACTAGAGATTGAACCTGGGATCATCTGTATATAAAACATATGCTCTGCCACTAAGTGTACTTCTTCATCAGGTGAAGTCACACAACCAGTTTTCCCACTATGACTGAGTTCCCTCTCGTGGTTATCATGATCCACATGAAGACCATCTCTTCGGCACCAGCTTGCTAAGGTTTTTATTAAACAGAATAAAAACCGGCAAGAAAGCAAGATTAAAACTAGTCAAGTCCACTTTTTTTTTTCTTGAACTGTAAGTGGGCAGGAGTGCGATTTGGCTCTTTACGAAGATCAAACATATAGGAAGCCTAAACTCTTGTTAAAATAAATATTTCAAGCAATTTTACTTCAGACAAATTTTATTTTTTAAATACAGGACAACATTCATGTATGAAGCAGCATGAGACTAATACAATTCTATTTTTAGTGATTGCCAGAATTCTTTTCTACAAGAAATGTCTCAAAGAGATTTATATCAAGTGTTCTCAGATCACTCATATAGGTTAGTAAATGGTTGAGAAGCCCCTGAATTTCTGGATGGGTCTTTGTGGCATTATGGATGTTGGGGGAAAAAAAACTTACATTTAAAAGAAAAAAGAAACAAGCACACTGATCACAAAATTGATAAAGATCCTAATGCGGTATATTTTGAATGACATTAAACATGTACATTATTCTATATGTAAATAGACAAAATTGTACATCAGAACTGAATAAAATGAAACCCTGGAGCTGCATATGATTACACCTGTTTTTGTTGTGCACACTAGACTCTCCCAGTCTGCTGTTTTTCTAGCAAAAAAGTGGGAAAGAATGGACTTTCCTGGAAACCTATAAGAGTGGTGATTCATCTTTCAAATAGGCTGCAGTACTCTCTCATTTAACACTGAAAAACCTCACTTTCCAAATCCATAAGTGAACTTCTATCAACTTTTGAGGCCCCCCATTTTTGGAGGGTATTTTCAGCAGGCTGTGCAGGTACTGCAGGGCCCCAGGGCAGAGAAATTCCCTCCCCAAGGTTGCCCAGCCATGATTTACTATTTTACATAAGTGTGCAGTTAGCAAGGATACTGAACAAGAGCATGATGAGTGAAAGAAAGTAACTTAATATATTTGTTTTAGAAATGACTGGATGGATTTGTTCATCAGGTTTCAACCTTCAGAAAACATTAGATGAAAATATATTGTAACCTCACTGGAATCACTTCCTTATTTGCTTGGAAAAGGCTATATACCATTCACGGGACATTATTTCACAATATAAATAAATCTGTTTTCAATTTACTAGCTTTTCGAGTTAACTAAACAAGTTATTAATGGCTCCACAGGGGAAAGTTGCTTGAGAAATTAAAGAGGGAAATGTGGGCATCACAAAATCAGAATGGCACTTCTGATGCTTGTACAATTACTGTTGATTGTGGGTGAAGATTGGATCAATGGCTGAAAGAGAAACCACTGGGGAACTTATAGTAAAGAGAATAGGAAACTATATTCTTGGATACCAAAAAAGCCAGCAGTTCTTACACACAAGGTGTTTTTCATGTTTTATTACACCTTAAAAAAACAAAAAAACTAAAGCTCAAAACAGGAAGGGAAGTCGAAATAGAATGTTCCACTATATCCAAGTCATTTTAGAAGAAGATGAAAAGACTCCTTTTCTCTCTTCTAAGAATATTGTTTAATGCTTTGAAGTCCTGATATGAGGTTGCAGAGACATTCCATTTAAAATATAGCTAATTCAACCTCAAAGTGTAATCTTATGAACTGCTATTAATGCCAGAGTCAGCAGACCACAAAATAATGCTGGAAGTGTTTTTTTTCCCCCTTGAATGAAAACTCTGAATAGTGCTTCTGTTAAATGCTAGTTTGAGCTACTAATGTTTCTTTTTTAAAAATGAGTCTTTTGGTTAGTTCTTAGCAGATAAAAGTGATCAGGGAGGATCGAAAAAAGCTAATTGAGGGCTCTGTGAGACTGAGTATGTCCGATGGTATTTAAAATCAAAAGCTTCAAAATTCATCCCCATCCCCTCAGTTTATAAAACTCAGTTTGGGGATGGGAGTGGAGGTAGCTTCTTTGAGAAATATCCAAGACCTTCAAGGTTAGCATTCTGAATTCGATCTTATGCTGGACAGTCTAGAGCATGTGGATTGTGTCCTACCACCTACCTGGTAAGGATAGCAAAACACCTCCTATTAGCAGAATTTTTAAATAGTGTTTTTCATTTTACAGTCTGTAAAGCAGGCCATAAAGGGGTGTAGGATGGAGAGTGGGAGAGAAAATTATTCCCAAATAAGAATTCTACCCTTTGGTGAAATTTCATTCAGTCCCTAAATGTCTACTGTTGCATAACTTAACACTTCAGTTGAGTGTCTAGAAACAGAGTTTTGTCATTCAAAGAAAAGGGACAGGCAAGGTTGCTAATAGAATGCAAAGAAAGCTGACAGTTCTAGGGGTGCACAATTGTCAATGCCTCACTCTCTGGAATATTACAAATTTGGGAAATGAAGAAAAAATCAATGAGGGGTAGAATTCTTATCTGGGGGAACAATGCCCTCATTTTGGCTTTCCCATAGCTACACCAGCCTGTAAGACTGCTGACAAAAGGAGGCACATATCTTTCAGGTCCTTGTCACTGGGAGGAAACCATGATTGTCAGAATCTTTTTTCCTTTTTCTTTCAAATTATACCTGCATTAATAAAAACACCAAAAAAATGAATACCTTAGAAAAATGAGCAAAAACATTATGAGGAAAAAATATAAATAAAAGATATATATTAAAAAGAATATACTAAAAATAAAGTTCACTGAGCCCCAGAGGTGGCTAAAAACCTTACACTGCAACAATGAAAGATAAATGTCTACTTCCTGTTGTCAAATGGATTAAGAATCTCACAACTATTTCAAGATTCAAACATATGCCATACAGACATGAACTTCATACTGAAGTCTATCAGAAAACTTGGTCATAACTTGTTGAAGTTTATGCTTAAATTAATTTTCACTGTTGCGTTTTCATTTTTACTATTTTTTTGTTGATAGTGCTGTTTTCCCCTCTCTTTAATTTTATTGGTTTTTTTTTTTGTTCTTCTTTATATTTATGCACGTTAAAAATAATGTGCATGTTCCTCTCATGTGAGAAGGAAAAACAAAGTCTCAAACCCAATATGAAACAGGAATAAGAAGAAAATGTAAATGTGACTCTGGGTGAAAAACATCAAAACTGCGATCAAAACATTTTTACATCCTTTTTCCTGGAACCAGATGCAACCTTGGAAAAGGCAATCCTATAGATGCCCTTGGTTTTGCAGAGTTCAATGGGATTTGAATCATTTGTCCTGGGAGTACAATCCAGAGGGATTTCCCACACAGGGAGGCCACTGGATTAGAGTTGCTGAAGTACCCTCACTTCTCATGGTTCACCAACATAGTCCCACCAGGATCCCACCAAGGAACAGATGTGCAGTATTTTTGGATGGAGGCCCATAACCCAGGATGTAGCTCTCAGCTGTGAGCACATTTCATTTTTTTGAATCACATCCAGCAATAAAAAGTATGCTTTGGATCAGGGCTATAATAGCATGCTAAGAAGAGGTGCGGCAGCAACTTCATCTATAGATGTTCAACTAGAGCATAGCCATTTCAGAAACGGTATGTATTTGTCTGTGTTTTGTGGTGGATAGCTGCCCTGCTAACTTGAATGTGCTGATCCCCAACACAAAAAAAGTGCTCCTGGTAAAACAAGTTTTTGAATCACAGTGCACAGGCAACAAGTAAGGGATAACAGGCCCAAACATATAACCTGAGAATTATTTTACAGTCTGCATTGTGCTTATGCTTGTCTTGTTATGATGCATAATATTTATTCTGGTTTTGTGGGTTGAGGGATCTGAGTCTTAGAGACCATTTTAGTATAATATTTTATTATAATTTTATAGCAAGCTGCTTTGAGAGTGCTTGTGGCTGACAAGAACCAATAAAGTTAATGATGAAGCTGGGAGTTTCCCAAGGCTCTCAAATGTGTTGATTGCTGAATGAATCTGCACACACGCACGCATGCACACACACACACCACACACCCTACTCACATTTGACACTTCATTTTCCTAGGTGAATATGTCTTGCTGATTTAACAGTGAATACCATGACAGCTGGAGGATTCATTTTAAGCTAAAGGAAAATTAGATACCTAAGTTATTGGTGTCCTGAGGAGTACTCTGTATGCCTCTGAATTTGTGCACCAAAGTAGTAGAAATGACAACTTCTATATTAAAAAACATTTCTTCCTACAGGGAAACTAGGGCATCAAGTAGGAGTCCTCAGGAGCAAAAATAAATCTGAAGTTTTATGAGAAAAGCATGAAGGAAGTCAAACAGATTTATGGAATATCTTATGATCTCAGGATACCTTATGGCTCTTCAGTCTGCATTTTGTTCCATAAATTCACACCTTATTATTTATCGAAATTACCAGTGGTTAGTTCCATAAAGGGACTTAGTAAGAAACTACAATCTGCAGCCCACCTCTCCCATCTTATGCTAGTCTGTTTAACCCATGTTAAGGACCTTATTTAAAGTTCTGTGCACTGTTCTTGCAACCAGATAACTAGCTTTTTATGTCTTTGCAGCAATTCTGTTCCTACTGCTGTGTCTGATACTGTGCCATTCTTGTCTTCTGGGAATTTCTCAGAATATGTCCAGTTGAAATAAAGAACAAATCTCCCAAGGTTTAACACCTTGATAATGGCACAGTTTTAAATTGTTCCCACAAAGCTCTAACAGCTATTTGATCACTGCTGGTGTATCACATATTTATTGTATAACACAATGTGCACATGATTAAAATGGACCAGTTAGAATGTACTATCAGTTACAAAAAAAATATAATTACCATAAGAAAACTGGAAACATTTCAAGCTATAATTCATTTTGTACAGGAGATATTTCTTTAAAGAGTATTTGAGCTGATTTACAATTCAGAGGTTTCATCAGACTTCAGACTTGCTATATTGTTGCTACCCAGGACTAGAAAAAAACTAATTCCAGTCTTCCTTCTTCTTCTTTCTCTGCTAAGAAAGAAAGGAGGAAACACAAGGAAAGCATGTGACTATACAGTGAAAAACTAAAAGCACCTGTCATTAGGAAGTGAAATGATTAAACTGAGGCTATCACACTTTAGAGATATCATGGGATGGCATGACCCATTGGAAAATATGATAATCTTTACTAATGTTTACTAATGCCATGGAAATGGACATGCCCCATTGTCCATGTCAATGTAAAGTCATGGGATAAGGGAGAATTGCCCAAAATCAACTTCAAGCACCAGGATAGCAGAAATGTGCAAGTCACTCAGATTTCTCTGTGGAGGATTCAACACCTCTGGGCAGTGGGTTCAAAAATTCTTGGGTAATGCCTGAAGTTTTCAGAAAACATACTGGGGAAAATAAAATATCACGTGTCATAAGTCACCCTGTGTCCACTCTCAGTCCAGGCAGTCAGCCAAAGCGCAGCTGATAAGGTAGAAAGCAAGCAAACAGGTCAAGATGTGTTTCCTTATTTTTATCTAGTAAGCAAACAGATGAGAGACAAAGCAAAGTAAAGCAAAACTCCTGGCAACATCAATAGTCAATGCACAGTCAATATAATTCTAAGTCAGAGTTCAGAGACATGGTAGGAGAAACAGTCAGTTAATCAACGACAAGTTCTGGAGGGGAATGGTTGGGTTTTTATAGGTCTATAACTTAACCCAGCTGCTGCCCAATTTAACTACTGTTTTATATAAATTCATTGAAATCTGTGTACGCTTTCCTTTTGATGTCTATGCTCAGCAAAGGTGGGTAGAAGTAAGTTATCTTCTGTATCAGAACAGGCAGGATCTGGCACTACCCCCTGTTCTGTCTCTGGGGTGGGTTGGTACTGTCTCCTCCTGTTCAGCAGTCTCCGAGTCAGAGTCCATTTCTATGTCCTGAAAGCAGGCCATGACAGCATGTTGAATCAAAGGAATCCAGTGTAGAGGAGTCAGATGTTAAATGATCTTTGGCTTCAGATGATGGCTCTCTCCCCAATTCTAAGCATCTAGTGGCAGATAGCAATAGCATCGCATAGCATGTGTATTTCTATACCGCTTATCAGCTAAGTGCTCTCTAAGCGGTTTACATGTATTTTAGCTAATTGCCTCCAACAAGATGAGTACTCATTTTACTGACTTGTGGAAAGATGGAAGGCTGAGTAAACCTGGCGCCCGGCAGAATTAAACTCACAACCTTGTGGCTGCAGTACTGGCATTTAACCACTGCACCACCAGGGCAGCTGATGAGGCTGCCACCACCAGGGCAGCTGCACCACCAGCTGATGAGGAACTTTCAGGAAGATGGCCCCCATCTCAGGCAGAATTGGTGGATCTCATGGAGAGACGCCCATCCTTCCCAGTATGTCATTGGGAAAGGGGCAGCATCAAGGGAGGTTGTGCTTCTTGCAGTCACTTAAATGAGCTATTAACTAAAGCTGAGCTATTAACCACCTAGTGTCTCAGGGTCAAGCACCTATTGATGTCCTAATAGGCACTCTGTGCTCTTGTTCACAACTGTTTGTTGCACCAGGTTTTGAGTACTCTTCATTTTCATGGATTTAGTTTAGCTTTTTGACCTCTGGACTGATCTGTGTTTTAGATTTTCTTGCCTTTTCCCTTTTGGACTTTGGTTGTTATGATTACTGGCTTCTTATGACAAATTATGGAATGGCTGATACCTTGCTACTGAACCAGCCTTCAGCTTTGGTGAACTCCCTTAATTACCTGAGTGAGATATGGACATTACATTGACTCACCTGTAATGGCTTTCCTAATTACAACCTGCATTCCCTAATACTTGCTGCCTCTAGGCACAGAGCAATGTGATTTCAGAAGTAACACGGAAAAAAAACCTGGGTACTTTGTGAGACTTTTGGTTCATCTGGAGAGCCCTCTGAATTATTGCAGCTCTGCTATGTCTGAATGATTTCAGATGAGAGATAAAGGTGACAAGAAGTGCTGTACTGTTATTTTCTCTTCTTTACCTGTCTGGTTGCAAATTATTCTTGGCTATTGGTCTTGTCTTCCCTATCTTTTCCCCACTTTGTTGAGTGGATACTATAATATGAGAAATCCTTGATGTAAATCCTGTGAGTCTTTATACAATGAGACTGAGCAGATTTCCTGCAGGTTTGCCTGTAAGCAATGGCCAGGATCCAATGACATCATCCAATGACACAGAACATCTGTTATGGAAGTGTTGTACAAGAGCAGTATCTGAGACCTCATTGCATATGTGGTTTCCATGTTTTTGTAGCTGCACAGCAGCAATCACCAGAAGTACAATCCAGCATAACTACCCCAGTTGGGTTTTGCACTCCATGAGTGCACAGTTCGATCTACATTGATGGATTTTGTGGCACGGTCTCAGTGGAAGCTGGAAAAATGTAAGCATGTATGGAAGTCAATAAGTTTTCTATATAAGGTGGTACTTGTATGTCCTCTATACCCAATCAGGAATGGTTGGAAAAATAACTAGATATTTCTGCTATAAGCTAAGAATAAACTACTGATAATGGGTGAAGAATTTACAATGGCAGTTCTAATGGTAGGTGAGTTGACAAGAGTTCTTATTATTGCTTCAGATATAATTTGCTTCAGTTCATACCCAGAGAATTCCTACTTTATTAATTTTCATCAATAGCTACCCAAAGATATCATCCGGAATAATTCAGAATGTATAGATACAAATGTGTTTCAATAAATTAAGATACTTTCACAGAATTTCCGTACTAAAAGATATAATGGAGAGCTTGACATTGCTTGCATTACATTGAATCTCCAGTACAAGAGCCTTTCTGTTGAACAGTGTAGTGCAAATTATTTAAAATGTTTAATCTAGAAAAGAGATTGAATTCTGAGGTGGGGGATCAGTATTAAACTGAATAGAAACAATTTTTTGATCTCAATACTATTTATAGTGAACAGGTGGGAGTTTCAAATAAAAAAATTACAGTAATTAATTTTGAGACAGATGAGTTGATGTTGCAGATCTTAACTATGCCAAGATTTATTACATTTGAGTATATATTATTCATGTATGATATTTTTTCACTGTGACTCATGTATAAACTTGATCTAGGCCCACCCACACAAAGAATACAAATGTTTGCACTATTTTCCTTTTCTATATGTCACATCCATATGCTTTCATAACAGGCATTCATCAGACTTTCAAAATATTGGGAAAACAGTGAAAAGAGTCAAGAGTTCCATTTCATTCATTATATTTATCCCACTTACACCCACTTTTCTGCTGGAATATCTCAGCAACCTCACCATACAGTTTGAAACATCTCAGTAACCTCCCGCCCAAGCACTGATCAAAATTCACACCAGTAAATTTCAAGGGTACCACAGTGCTGTGTACAGTAAAGGCTGACACAATAAACACATGGAAGATCAATAAGAGAGAAATGGTGTCCAATTTGATTGCCATTGCATAAAGTGTTTAAAAATGAAAGTGAAAAACTCAGTCATCATTAGCAAGGAAGTCAGACTGAGTAAAATCTCAAGTTGCCTTCAACTCTTTTAGTGCAGTCTGATGAATCAAAGAACAATAAGTTCAAGCTGTAATGAATAATTCATCAGTACCATGAATGTAAAGTCTTCAGCTATAAATACATTGATACAGGACCCAGTGACAGCATAATTAACAAGGGACATAGCACTTTTGACTGGTGGAGGATGTTACCATTGTATGCCAAAGAATAATTTTAACTTCCTCATTTTTTCCTGTTTCATTTTTAAAATGTTTGGTCTCATGGAATGTATACTTTATGTTAACAACCAGAAATAAGACATGCATGTCCTGCTTCCTGGTTCCTCCATCCAACTTGCTTCATCCTATTTCTTTTCCATTTTTTTCTGTCTTTCTAAGGCTTCATTTGGCATGATATTTTTGTAGTTTAATCCAGTTTTCATACATGTGTGCTTTTTTAAACAAAACAAAACAAAACAAAACAAAACCAAGAACAGTTTCTAATGGAAGTGCTAGGATTTTGTTTTCTTATTTTGTGGTATCAAGAGAGACTGTCAAAACCCTACTTTGTGCAACATCAAAAATAGAATTCTTCAGTTTGGGGGACAAACTGAATCAATGATGGAAATAACTCCATCACTTATTTATGACCTTTGTGCTCATTGTTTATTTCTGAAGGTGGTTATTAAGCCAGATATTGTCAAAACAACTTGCAGGGGTGAAAAATGACGAGGCAGCTTTAACAACTGACAGTAAACAATAATGATTTTATTAGAAAAACATAATGCAATGCCCAGCATGAAGGGAGTGGTTGCTGTCATAACTCACCTTCTGGAGTCGGAAGATTCTGGCACACATTCAGAGTGCCAGGAGTGCCAGGAATTTACAACTCCTGAGTCAGTGGTGCTGGAAGCTGAGGCAAAGGGGGTCCCCAACTCCCCAGCAAATGGTTGAAGATGTGGTACAGCCATTCTCTGAGCACAGAAGGAATAAGGAGAAGTTATGTTGGTTCCAGAGGCTCTTAAGTAGGAGACACTGACTAACTGCTCCTTGCTGGCTTTGTTTACTTGGACTGCTATCTTGCTGTATTACTTCTGCTCTGGCTGATGACCAACCTCCTGCGTCTTCCTTCATCCTGCTGAATAACCTGTGACTGACCTGGACTGGCATTACTGCCCAACAGCTTTTGCATTCCATCCACGTGTTTTCTGGGATGCTTGCTGACTGGAGCATAGGACAGTTGCACCCCATTGTTTTCTGATGATAGAGGTATCTACATGGACTGCTAGTTGTGGGAATCACCTCAACTTGGAGTCTTACTTGATCCCGTCCTCCTTCCCTCTTGACATGAGATAGGTCATACATGGTGGCTTGCTTGACTGTGTCTTATATGGCTAGGTATCACTAAAGTTTTAAACAGCCTGTGTTTAGTGGGTAGTAAAAGAATAATGGTGCTAGATCAGGCCAAAAGCCTATTTAGACCAAATTCCTGTTCACATAGTAGAGTATCTGTTGTCTGTGAGAAGCTCACCACCATGTCATGACTGCAGTCCTCCATCTTATTGTTGTTGTGTACATTCAGGTCATTTCCAATATATAATGACCTTAAGACAAACTTTTCATTGTGCTTTCTGGGGAGTGAGAGTGCATGATGTGCTCAAGGTAATCCAGTAGGTTTCCATGGCTGAGCGGGGAATCAAACCCTGGGCTCCATGGTTGTAGGCCAGTCCTTAAACCACTACACCATGCTGGTTCTCTCCTCCATCTTATGCTTTCTGGCAATGGATATACAAAGGTGTACTGTCTCTGATCCTGAAGGTGATACATAGCTATCCTGATTATTAGCTGTTGATGGTCCTGTCATCCATAAATTTACCCAAAACTCATGTAAAGGGATCTAAATTGCCAGTCATAAGTATATTTTGTGGCAGTGAGCTCCACAGTTTAATTATGAATCATGTGAAAAAAGTAATTCTTTTAATTTATTCTGAAATCTCCTACTGTTTAGCTTCAGTAGATTTTTCTGAATTCTAGTTTTATGAGGGAAGGAATAAAGGTTATTCCTAACTACTTTCTTCACACCATGAAACATTTTATGTGAGCTTTTTTTTTGTTTTAATATCTCCCCTTATTCATCCTCTTTCCAGCCTAAAGAACTTGAAATATTCTAACTTCTTATAATTTGCTACTGGTATCTCACACCTAAAAAATGACTGAAATAACAAAAAATAAATTTTCACCTTGTTGCAGAGGCTATCATTTCCTGGGCACTTCATGCTTGCTGGTCTTGCCCAGCATTAGAAAGATTTTTGCTAGATATACAGAATGACATTGAGAGAATTACAAATCAGAGAGGTACATCAAACTCTGGTCTAACTCTGTAAAATGTTTTCAGAGATACAAACAAAAAATCTGGTGCATAAGGATTTGATCTCATTCCTTTTGCTGGCATCTAGGCAGGTGGTTGTTTTCAACTGGGAAGGAGTTCAAGAAGATTTATGGCACTGTAAAATTTGGAACTCAGCCTTATTAGAAAAATTAGCATGTCAGATCAAGCATGCAATCAGACAAAGAGATAACATTTTGAAGGTGCTTGGTTCACTTTTATTAGCTTTCTGAATTATGAGGATAGTATAGTTGCTCCCCCAGTGTCTCATAAGGATTTACAGAGATCACTGATGAGATGAAACAGAAAGAACTTTCTTTGATTGACTCTTCTTATGATAAACTTTATTCTGTATCCAGTTTAAGATCTTTAACTATTTTAAATTGTTTTTAGGTAACAATGCAGATTCATTATTGTTTGTTGCTGTGCACCCAGCATGGAATTCACTTCTTTTTTCAGGATCCACATGCCAGGTTGACAGTTTCATTAGATTGTATGTCACAACCACACGTTCCCTTCCTTGGTCAATCTATGTGAGCTCAAACATATAGGGAGTTGGAAATTGGTTTCTGCTTTGCCCCATATGTCTTACCTCATGTTTGCTTCTATTGAATCTTACTTACTCTTTTACTGTGTGTTCTGCCAGTTTAATGAGATCCTTTTGGAGCTCATTGAAATTCATTTTTATTCCCACCTCCCAACTAGTCAAAACTGGTGAATTTGAGAGTGAGCAGAGAGAACATTGAGCACTCAGACTGGCATGTGGAAATGCTGGAGGAGATCAGAAAGACAGGGGAGGCACTTTCACACTTTTAAAAAGTTGTGGCCTTCCACTTTCTACAAGCCCAAAAGTGTTTCCTGTAAAAAAAAATATTATGTTGAGATACTATGGAAGGCACAGAAGCCTATCCAATTTTTAAAGAACAATAATTTTTTAAAGAACAGTAATCCTAGGTACCAGATAATGTGATTTCCTTTCAGATAATAAGACATAACCATTGCTGCAGATGGATTACATCACACACACACGCACACACACACGCACACACACACAAAACAATCCCTCCTGTCTTGCTTTGCTGATAGATATAAAAGCCCCAGTTGTACATATGCTTTTTGTTGAGGGATTCATCTGTAGGGTCTTATTCACCTTACCTATAGTCCTCGTGGATTTACAATTATGTTAAAACAATAACATAAAGCAGAAAGGAACAGAATGAATTGTAAAACAAACAAACAAACAAAAACAGCTGAGATCAGAGCCAAGACTTCCCCTGACAAAAATCAGAGAGCCCCAAACATTCTCTGAAAGAGAACTGCTTCAGCCAACTGCCTAAAGATTTGAAAGATGTACATGCTGCATAAGTCAAAATGCTTTAACTAGACTCCCCAAAGCCTCCTTCTATTAACAGTGGCAAAGGCTTAAACTAAGCAATGTTCTACTGAGCTAGAATTGTCAAATGTAAATGCCATTTCTTTCTGAAGGACATATTAGTTCTTTTACGCCTGCCAGCAGATGAACATTTTGGAACAGGAAACAAAAGCCAATTATTATTATTTTTTTAAAGAAAACGTTTTCCTGCAGTCATGTTCCCTTGAATATTTCAAGTTCACTAGTGTGCTGCTCACATACTCACTTCATATTTTTTGCACACCCTTTCCTATGTAGCAATTTCCCACTTCACTGCTGGCAGGAGGCAATGCTAATGTACTCCTACTTCTTTGTAATTATCCCTGATTGATATTAGTTATTATCAAAATGCATTCTTTTCTCATTTCAGATGAGAGCCACAATGAAATACAACTGATAGGAGAATTAGCTTTCTTCATGAGTGACAGGGTACTGCAATTCAGAATTTTTAATTTTCCCAGGACCCATTTCATCCCTCAGTGAGTGGAGAATTATTTGCTTTTCTTTTGCTTTAATTGAGAATCACAATACTTTCCGTTTGGAATCACCCGAGACTTCTTTAATTAGTAAGGATATCTGTGCAGCAAAGAAGTGCAAAATCAGCCCAATCCTGACCTAACAATACATGCCTGGCACTTGTATTATCAATGAAATGTTCAGTTTTAAGAGATTTTGAAAAGAAAAACTTTAGAAGGGAAGAAAGGAAAGTGGAAACTGTACTGGCCCCCATGAAAAGCATTGGAGAACATTAGAAATGGCTTGATAATTGTCATCAGTTGAGACTGTGAAGCAAATAGTTTTGTTTTTTTTAACTGAAAAGTTGACTGGTCTGGTAATTGGTTAATACTATGCAGTTTTTAAGGTCTCCTTAGTGTTAAAGAGGATTTCCGTAAGTGCTATTAAATAATCTTATGTTCAGTAATTGCTTCATTTATGAATCTTTATATAAGTCAAGAGGTAGAAAATAAGTGCTTTCAAAAATATTAATTTACGTTTTGTGAACATGGCTTTACCATACAAAAACATGAACTAATGAAGTAAAATTTCATTAGCTGTGGGCTCTCTCACCAGTACAGCATTGTGATAGGAGAATACACATGCTAAAACTCTCACTGCTACTCTTAAGGGCATAAGAGCCCTTCCAGTGTATCAATATGGAATCTCTCACAATGTCATAGCAGTTTAATGTGCAGTTGCTGTGACAGAGCAGGGATGAGTAGAACCATCACTCAGAGATGAGTAGAATCATGAGTAGAACTATTTCTAGTCTATGTCACTTCCACATGTTTTTACTCATAATTCTGTTTCATTCCTGCATTAGTCTGCAAAATGTGACAAATGGTGACCTTTCTCATCTACATGTAGGCAAAGTTTGGAGCATAAGTGCTCCCACCTGACCTCTCTGCCAGATCAAGGAACATAAAACAAACTGAAAATAGTAACAACATGAGTAGCTGTGATAGAGGTTGAATAGGAATAAATAAGGAAGCTTCTGTGCATGATTTATTTATCATTTATTTTTAAATTGGAATCCCCTCACCTAACAAACTCTGGCTTATGATTCTTGCTAGGACCCAGTGTTAAATCAGAAGTGGGAATTCTGTGGTCCTCCAGAGGTTGTTGGACTACAGCTCTGCTGGTTATGGCTGTTGGGTCTTCCAGTCTAATAGCACTGAAAGTTTGCCTGATTCCCATCCTTATGCTAAAAAAACAGAAATGCAGACTCCCTGGTTTATTTAGTGTCTCCTGTTGACAAGAAGAGCTAAGCAGGAGCAAACAAGCATCATCCCACAGCACATTTGTTTGTCCCCTATAAACCAGAATTTTAAATTATTCATATGTTATAAAGTCGTATAATGTCATACCCTCCAACATTTTTATCAGTGAAATTGGGACATATGTGGCCAACCAACATCAGAGTGTGGTGAAGATGACAGAAGTTATTAATGAGGATGGAAAGACAAGCTAATAAAGGCAAAGCAGTTTGTTTTTAGCTGAGTCTACAAGGAAGGGCAAGCTTCTGGCCCCTCCTATCCTCTCCCCCATGCTGAGTTAACTGAGTGCAAACTACTTTTGTTCTCCATATTGTGAGCAAAACACAGGCTAGTGAAGACTTGCTGGCCGAAGGGGCTAGCAAAGACTTTTTGATTCTAGGAGGCTTCTGGTGACTGACTGACTGAGAGCTCTTATTGAGTGACACTTTCCCCCAGTCTTACATTTTATTTTTATTTTTTTAATTTGGTGGTTGTTTTAATAAATTTAAGCTGTTTATTTCCATTTTAATAATATAATTTTTTTAGTCTTTAGATGTGTATGTTTTCTAATCATGCTACAGATCATCCTGTGTCCAAGTATTGGGAAAAAAGAGAACAATTAAATAGATTAATAAAGGGTCATTGTATAGAGATCCTAGGTTATTTCTGAAATCATAAACTTTCTGGGTTACAATCTATTTCATAATCCACCAAAATGCATGCTATAACAAATCTCTTAGGCTTAAAGTGGTACGCAAATTGTTGTTGCTATTGTCCTTGTTGTTGCAACAAACTGAAATGCTGCCCTGTTTGCGGAATTTCTTTTTCTTGTTATCTATTTTCTGTGGGGAATCTAATTTCATGCTCTGAAAGAGAGTATAACTGACACAAAAGTGTTATTGGAATGTTCCTATTGAAATGGCTGAAGATGATCTGTCCTTTTATTTATGTTTAGTAACTGTGAACAACTCCTGAAGAACTGTGGCATGCAACTGCTGCCAAATCCCAACATCTAGATAAGCAAATATTAGATAATGAAGTATTTGCTGCCCTTTGAAAGATGCAAATATCAGTTAAGAACCTAAACATTGCTCAGCTTACGTGTGAATTAGGGCTTAAGCTATCATTTGTGAAAAAGCACAGAAAAAATGTAAGTAAAATACCTATAATGCCCAGCTAGTTTGATACATACCCCATCATTGTAATTCTTGAATGTCTGGCAGTGAAGTGCAACATTCATTCATCTACTCATTCCATGAATTTTTCATTTGAAAGTCTAAAGATGTCCTGTGTGATGCATTTTAGAAATGTGCTTTATGCACTTCACAAAAGGCTGCTAAATCTATCTGCTGCACCTATTTAATATGAAATTACACTTCCCCAATTTCATTCACTGCAATCTTTTGTTAAAAAAAAAAAGGTGTACTGCTGAGTGTTGTGCTAAAATATAGAATTTCCTTATATATCTTGGGAAATATATATAGGTCTTGTTAAATTGTCTGTCCCAGATAGATCTTAAATGGAAGTTTCAACCTGAATAAAATGAGAATTAAGCACTGATACTTAGCACTGGCATTTTCTGATATATAGGCATGTTCTAATTAAATTGTTCGTGTTAATCAGTACTTGGTTGTACAGCATTGCGGTAGTAACCCATAAGGAGAGTAGAGTTGTAAGAATGTATTGGAATTATTTATATGAAGCAGTGTTGTGAGACTATATATTGGAATTATTTATAGGAAGCAACTAGTCTCACCTTTTGCTCATGAATGGTGTATCACCAGAATTTCAGTTCTGAATGCAAAATGCATTTTTGTAATGGCAAATTGACATAACCCCCACCCCAACCCCCTCATTTTTAATGAGCTGTGTCTCTACTGCATGCATAACATAGGCCCTTTTCACATGGCATTGGCGAAAGGGCACCTGGAGCATCGGGTGATTGTGAGGAGTGATCTGCATGACGCACTCACAATCACGCAAAGCTCCAGGATAGGGCAGGCACCACTCACGCACGTTTTCATTTTCTACTTTCAGCCAAAAATGGTGAGCGATCGCGCATTGCTCCGGGGCCCCGTGCGCACTTGCCGTGTGTGCGGAGCCTCCGGAACCACAGCGGTCACGCTTCCTGCCCCAGTGCAGCCTGGGAAACCCTCAGGCTGCACTGCGGAAGGAAGAGGCGGAGCTCTCACGCTGCCTGCTCAGGAGCAGGCAGCTCGTGTGGAGCTGAAGCAACCAGGATGCGAGAGCCTCTAGCTGGAGGCTGCTTGCGTGATCCCAGCACCCCAGCTCCGTGAAAAGGTAAGCTGCTGAAATGGCCATAGCCCTCTGAGCTTCCCAACAATGCACTGTCATGACTGTAGAGGTGTAGCTAACAAACATACCCTTTATTCTGCCATGGTTTTATAAAACAAAAGTGAAGTACCATCAATGTATGTTGCTGAATTCATATTCTCATTCTGCATACCATATGAACACTTTTTGCAGGGTAGGTAGAAACCTGTTGGGAATCACACAGGTAATCTCTCTCAGCTGACTCAATGGCCTAGTGGGATAACTAGGTAGACTTAGGTCCCATTGTCACAGCACAGTAATAGCAGCATTCTTTCACTTTAACTGCCATGGTTCTGTCCTATGGAATCCTGGGATTGTCAGTTTAGGTAGGGGCATTTAGAATTCTCGGCGAGAGAGCTTTAGTGCCTCACCAAACTATAAACTACTAAAAAAGCTGTCCCTGTATCCTATCCTTTTGAATAATTATCGGCCAGTCTCCAATATTCCATTTCTGGGCAAGGTTCTGGAGTGTATGGTGGCCTCCCAGCCCCAAGGGTTTCTGGATGAAACAGATTATCTAGATCCATTTCAATCTCGATTCAGACCTGGTTATGGAGATAGCTTTGGTTGCCTTGGCAGATGAACTATGCCAGGAAATAGACAGGGGGTATGTGTACCTCTTGATTCTGCTGGACCTCTAAGCAGCTTTCAGTACCATCGACCACAGTATCTTTCGGGGTCAACTCTTTGGGATGGGACTTGGGGGCACTGTTATGCAGTGGTTCCAGTTATTCCTGGAGAGGAGAACTCAGAAAGTGATGCTGAGGGATTCCTGTATGACTCCCTGGCCATTGCCCTGTGGGGTCCCTCAGGGTTCTGTTTTGTCTCCCATGCTGTTTAACGTCTAGTTTAACTGCTGGAAGAGGTTATCCGGAGTTTTGGGGTTTGGTGTCATCAATATGCTGACGGCACCCAACTCTATCTCTCCTTTCCATCTGATTCCAAGGAAGCTGTCTTGGTGCTGAACCAATGTCTATTGTCAGTAAAGGACTGGATGAGAGCAAACAAACTGGAGCTTAGTCCATACAAGACAGAGATGCTCCTGGTCAGTTGAAAGGCAGATCAGGGAATAAGGACTTTGCCTGTGCTGGATGGGTTTACATTCCCCATGAAATCTCAGGCTCACAGTGTTGGTGTTCTGCTGGGCTCAATGTGAACCTGGATGCCCAGGTTTCAGCAGTGGCCAGGAGTGCATTTGCACAGTTAAAACCTGTGCTCCAGCTGTGCCTATTCCTTGAGATGTCAGATCTGGCTACAAAGACACACACCTTGATTACATCTCAGCTGGACTACTGTAACACACTCTATGTGGGGTTGCCTTTCAAAACTGTTCAGAAGCTCCAGCAGGTTCAAAATGCTGCAGGCAGAATGCTGATCAGGGCCAGTTATAGGGAGCACATAACTCCCTTGTTAAAACAGTTTCACTGGCTACCTCTTCATTTCCAGGCACAATTCAAAGTGCTGGTCATGACCTGTAAAGCCCTATACAGCTTAAGTCCAGACTATTTGAAAGACCATTTCTTCCTTTATGGACCTGCTAGAGCCCTTAGATCTGCAGGGAAAGGCTTTCTCTCAGTCTATCCACGATCCCAGGCTCACCTGGTAAGGACACAGGAGACAGCCTTCTCAGTGGCTGCTCTCACCTTGTGGAACATGCTCCCGTGGGAGGCTAGGCTGGCCCTCTCCCTGCTTTCCTTTCATAGGCAAGCAAAGACATTTCTTTTTAAGCAGGTATTTAATGGGTGAGGTGGAGACCTTTTTACTTATTTATTAGTTTTTTTAGAAAAAACTTTATTGTTTTTTTTTATGTTTTTAATGTTTTAATTGTTTTTATGTTTTTAATAAATTTTAACCTTTTGGAAGCCACCTTGGGTTCCATCTTGGGAGAAAAGACTGCATAGAAATTCAATAAATAAATAAATTCCCCATTGAGTCCAATATCTCTCCCTCTTTGTGCTGCTTCCTTTCTCCAGGGTCACTAGATTGGAGAAGGGATGGGAACAATACAGTTCCCCAGATGATGTTGGACTGTAGCTCTTTTCATTCCTCACCAATGGCTATGGTGGCTAGGGCCATTTCCACACTAGACTGTTATAGTGCTATCAGTCCACTTTCAACATCCTATGGAATCCTGGGGTTTGCAGTTAAGGGAGCCCCTCCCTGAACTGCAAACCCCAGGATTCCATAGAATGTTGAAAGTGGACTGATAGCACTATAACAGTCTAGTGCAGAAATGACCTAAGGCTACAACATCTGGAGGACCATATGATTCCACCACCACCCCAGCTTGGATTAGAAGCAGAAACAAAATAAGAACCAGGGTATAGCTAACTCATGATAATTTTGAACACTGATAATTGATAATTTTGAACACTATATTATAATTTAAATTCTGATTTACAATCCATTATAATCTAAAAAATATTGTGGAGACATATTATGGAGAGAATAAGATCTTGCAATCTAACAGTGAGGACTTTTTAAGAAAATAGGCCATGCATGCTCAAGGTAAAAGCTGCAACTCACGTTTGGAACAGAAGAAAGTGTATTTGGTGATGCAATGAGCTCTTGCCATTCCTTCCCCTTCTAGGATGTTTGGCAAGATAGACATGGAGGTGGGGGGGAATAAATGGACATTCTGTGCTCCAGTGATTTCCATCTATCAGACAATCCCCTTAAGGCTATGGTCAGTTGAACACAAATTAGAACAGCTTGCCAGGCCCAAGCCACAGCCACAGATTCACGGAGTCACAAATCTGAATATAACGTGCTCAAACCTAGTTTGGATAAAGCACATGGATATTAATGTGGGGAGGTGTTTTTTTTTACTGACATTTTGGGTTGGTGGATGTTTTCAAAATCCTTTTCCTGTTTCATTTGTAGAGAATAGAATATCTTAAATGAAGCATTTCCTTTGAGTTGCCAAGACTGTGCATGGCATTGCCTTATTCCAAGGAAAGGATGCTTTCCAAATCAGGAAGCATGTCTTATGATTACTGACTTTGTGTTTTTTTCCTAACAGTTTGAGGCAGAATGGTTGGCTGGAGGTAATGCAATATTATGTGATCCATGCTTATGTCCTACTCCCAAGCAGCCCACCTCACCTTCTGTCTGAATTGGCTCTTTCAAGAGTTCAGAAATTAGTTGTATAGTCTGCTGAGAGATGTGCTGTTTTTCATGAAATTAAAAAATAAATGTTGGCATGCTAAGCTGCAGAATGAATTATACAGAAAGACAAAAATAAAATGCAATCAGCAGTGGATTATCTGTCTCTTTATTTTACCTCTCTGTATAATTTTATGTAGCTGTACCCTATCCTTTTACATGAGAATATTAAGGCTTTCTGAATTGTGGTACTCAACCTGTGATTGCCGAACTGCTCTATGCACATATGTATGATAATCCAAAAGAGGAAAATTTTATCAAGCCAGCCAAAGTGCTCTGACCAAGCCTCACTGAAGTCAATGGGAATTAATTTAGTTGACCAAAATTTCATTCAGGAATATGTGCAGGCATCACTCAAGAATCCAAGCAACATCTATTCCAGACTGCATTTATTCCATGCTTCAAGTGTTAGGAGTTTTAATGAGATCTAGGGAATCCTAACTCTTGGTTCCCTCTCTCTCTCTCTCTTTTTTTTTAAAGAAACACTAACTAGCCACAGGATTTAAAGTAGCACAGGGGTGTGGAAGACAAAATACAAGGTGGCTCCCATGCAGCGGATTCATTCTCTATTTCCTATTCCATATTTAGGAGTGCTTCCTGAAAGCCTGAACCAAAACCTGGAGTAGATTTATTTCTCCACTCATACGGGAGCTACCGGCTGCCACTGGCAAAATACTAATCATTTCCCTACCCTATCTTTGCATTTAGCATTAATATCCTGCTACTCATTCATCCTATGAATGGATTTTCCTCTCTTTCATTTGGTCCCCAAATATTAATATGTAAAAAGCCAAACACTGGAGGCAAACATAAGGAGAAGGGCAACAGGGAATCCCTTTTCTGTGGTGTAGCCATAGATAGTATAATTGAAAATGTCTTGTTGCAAACTAAATGAGAGCAATCTTGCCTTATTAATGATTTTTCCTTTCACATTTGGGGCAAAACTGATTCAAAGTCATCTGAAGGGGGGGGGGACAGCATGAGGCAATGACATTGCTGAATGAAGTAAAAATGGCCACCATATTCACTCGCAACAGGTTATAGTCCAAATTCATTTGCTCAATCTGATTAGAGTAGGTCCTTGAATCAATGGGATTTACAAAAGTGTTGACTTGCCATTCAGCAGTGGATTCAATGGGTCTATTCTAGCCAGGATCAGTAAATTGGATTGAGGCCTAGGTAACCTGAACCTCTTCCAAACCTCACATGAGCTTGGTAGCTAGCTAAGGAATTTCTTCCTCCTGCCAACAAGATATCTTGAAAGGCAGAAACAAATAAGAGACTGAATTCTTCACAGCCTACAATGATAAGCAGGTTTTTGTTTTAAAATTGATGACTGTTAGCCGGCTGCCTTAAAACCTTTAATTTCATGCTCTTTTTCTGTGCAGAGTTTTGGTTCCAGTTGGCTCTCTGCCTTGGAAATGCTGATGCCCTGCTGGGTTAAATGTGATGGACAATCTCTATGAAAACCAGTTGGTTATTTTGACAGTATGTTAGGTGGAGGTCAGGCCCACCTTTTCCCATGAACTAATGTGCTGAGACTTCATCTGTCAGAAGAAAGAAGAGAAAAGAAAAGAAAAGAACAGCACCCAAACAATTCCCAGTTCTATAGTTCCAAATGTTATTGGCCTGTGTATTTTATTTAATCCTCCCAAAATATTGGAAATCTAAGCTTTGCCTAAGGTAGCATTTCCAATGCCTGATAATAAAATTGATTTTAATGTGCAAAGCTGCAGTACTTTGATGCTAATTTAAACATACTGGCTCACTATATAGTGGAGTATAAAATTCCAGTATTAATATCATGTATAAGGGGATAACACAATTTATTATTTGGATAAAATAACCTCTCTTTTTTTTCCAGGGGAAAGTTGTACCAAAAGCTGAACACACTATTGCTAAAGAGCAATTCAGGAATACATATGTCATAGTTGCTAGTCGGCCAAATTTTGGTATTACAGTGATATATTCTCTGCCCCCATCCATGCTCAAGATACTCCTAACCAAAGCTGCTGTCTAAGTCAAATTTCATGCAGATCTGGTCCATGAGTATATATTTCTAGTACTGGTACAACACTGAAGCTGAAACTCAGAAAGACTCCATTTTGAAAATATCTCACCTGTGTATTCCTACTCAAAATTGGTAGTGAAATCCTGTTTGTATCTGTTTGCTTGTGTTCAATAGGATTTATTCTATGGAAGTGGCTATAGGACTGCCACCTTAGATTTTTCCACTGAAGGATGGTTGACACCTGGCTTGAAAACAGTGTGTGTGAAAAGGATCTAGGAGTCTTAGCAATAGCATGTGTATTTCCATACCGCTTATCAGCAAAGTGCTTTCTAAATGGTTTACAATGTGTTAGCTAATTATCTCCAACAAGCTGGGTACTCATTTTACTGACCTGCGGAAGGATGAAAGGCTAAGTCAATGTGGAACCCAGCAGGATTGAACTCACAACCTTGTGGCTGCAGTACAGGCATTTAACCAGTGCACCACCAGAGACCACAGGCATGTTGAAGATGGAGCAAGCTTGTTTTCTGCTGCTCCAGGGATTGGGACACAGAGCAATGGATTCAAACTACAGGGGAAGAGATTTCACCTAAACAACAGGAAGAACTTCCTGATGGTAAGAGCTGTTTAAGAGTGCAATATGCTTCCTTGAGGTATGGTGGAGTCACCTTCTTTTGAGGTTTTTAAATAGAGGCTGGATGGCCATTTGCTGGGGATGTTTTGAGTGTGTGTTCTTGCATGGCAGGGGGTTGACTCAATGGCTGTGTGGGCTGAATGGAAAATATCATAGGATGAATTTCAAAGTCGACAGTTTATTCACATTCTTTCTGTCTTGTCTACCTTAATAAGCCAAGTAGCTTCTGTAGCTTCTATGGATTTAGTGTTTTGACCTTGTTTATAGTGATGAGGCATATCTAGATTTAATCCATCCAGTGGATTGGGAGGATTCTATTTTTAACTCCCAGTTCTGAATCTAGCTGGAAGCTATTTGTGCCCAATCTGATTTAAAGACCCAAAAAGCCTCTTGGCACAACTGTAATCTTGGTGACGCTATAAGAATTTTGTGCATGTAGTGCTAAATCATGGAGCTTGGCATGCCAGTCTCAGTGTAGATTGTCTCCTGCCTGAAACAGGCATGGTTGCCCTTTCCCATTTGCCAGCTATTCTGTATTCTGCCTGGGGTCTTGTTATCACCTTCTGCCCACCTAGGCATGCAACTTATGATGGTGATAAAAATGAGACAGGAGAAGCTAGCATCAATACTCCACTTAAGCATTCTTAAATTTTGGAATCTCAAGATATTTATATGGGAGAAAGAGCAGACTCTTTGTTATTATTTTAGGCTATTATATGCAGTCATAGATATACAAACATACAATCCCCGTAGGGAAAAGTACAGACATGACAATGTTTGGGACTTTGCTTTCATCTGTGTTGTTGGTGTGTGCCCTCAAGTCCTCTCTGACTTATGATGATCCTATCACAGGATTTTCTGGATTGTCCTCTGAGTGTGAGAGTGTAGCTTGTCCTAGGTCAGTTGGGGATTTCCATGACCAAGTGGAGATTAGAATCCTGATCTCCAGTGTCTTAGCTCAACACTCAAACCATTATACCACACTGGCTCCGCTTTCATCACATTATATTACACTGCATGTAATGCATAATACATTCATTATATTATCAAATATGGCAAGTCAGATGTTACACTTACATAAGGACCGAGCCTCCATCTTTTTGACTCTTCATCAGGCTTCTTAATCATTAACACATAGGCCATTTCTGCACTGGACAGTTATAGCGTGATTATTCCACTTGAGGCCCCTCCCTAAACTGCAAACCCCAGGATTCCACAGGATGTTGAAAGTGGAATAATCACACTATAACAGTCTAGTGCAGAAATGGCCATAGAGAAACATTGCTAGCTTAAAATTTATCCATTAACAAATACCATCTCTTCTGTTGAGGAACTACACATCTCTAAAAGGCATCCAAGGGGTTTACCTCTCTTAACAGCACACATTACATAGCTATAACCATCCATAAAGGCTCCATTGCAATTAGAATGGGAAATATATTTATTTTAGCATAGCTTAGATATTTCTCTTACCACAGTATCTATCAGCATGTCTAGACAGTTTATCATTTATCAGGAACAATAAAGCTTGGAGGTTGTATTACAACCTTCTCTTCATGTGTTCCAGACTGTAAAAGCAGTCTGAATGCTATCTCCTCTTGGCTTCTTTTCCTCTTCCGCAGCCCCTGCCTAGTCTATCGCTGTCCTATCTGATCCAATCAAAACAAAGGCATTGAATGTGCCCCATTTATGTCCTCCAGTCAAAATAGATGTCTTAGAGAAAACAAAATAGATGTCTCCATAAAAACACCAAAGCACTTCCAGGCATGGAAATAACTCCCAGTCTTCCTGAAACCTTGCATGCCATTGGGATAATTCCTACCTTGAGGTAGATCAGTGTTGACCAAGTTGATTGGCAGTCTCCTCTGAAGTATGTAACAGAGCCATACTCTCCAACATAAAAGGATTTGAATAACCGTCAGGTTCTGGATGGAACAGCAATTAATTGGTATGGGGTTGGGGGCTGCAAGCTGTAGGATTTTGTGCAAACTTAACTTAATGGCCAAAAGGGAGCTGAACTTGAGTCTAGGAAGCTCAGACAAGAAAATCTGTGCAACAGGGTACAAAACTAAGTACGTTGTTGTTATGAAGGGATCAAAAGGACCTGTTAGGAATTTGTGAGCTTTTCCATCCCGTTAATTTCTAGGAGCCCTCCTGCTGCTTTTGTTTTTTTATTTAGTCTTCTCAAGAATATGCTGTGTAGATACACAACACAGACTCTACCTCCTCCAGATCCTCTCTAACTTAAACCCACAAGAAGAAGAAGTGGGGCAGGGAAAAAAAGGCAGAACACGCTTCTTTAAACTGAATTTCCTCCTCCTTCTCCTCTTTTTTTCCTTCTTCTTCTGCTCCCTGGCTTTGCACCCCACTGGTCACTGCTCCCTGGCTTTGCATCGCCCCTGCTAATCCTTTGGCTGCCACCACAGTGGGTCCCTGCCTGCCACTCACATTTGCATTCCAAGGGCAGGAGGGTAGACATGACAGATAATGGTGGCAGTACCAGCCCTGAGACTGCCAACAGTAGAGGTAGCGATGACAGAAGCAACACATTCCACTAGCAGCTAGAGCCCTGTCTGAGAAAGTAGCAGATGCTGATGCCACCGCTGATGCTGATACCACACATGGATCCTTGGTGCAAGCAGGCAGCACTCTCGTTCTTCACCAGAGTCTCACTGAAGGGGCAGCTGGCACTGCAGGAGGATGAGGGTGGTGGAGAAGACAGTGGGGCTGATGCTGCAGCAGTAGTTAGGGCTGCTTCTGCTAGAGCAGCAGCCTGCCATAACATCAGTGCCAGGACTCACCATAGCTTGAATGCTCTCCAGTCACTTCCCCCACAACAGCAGCAGCAGCAGCAACAACAATATGGGGTTTATAACCCCAGCACCTTCAGCAACTATAGCACCAGGCTTATGAGCTCCTTGGAAGTAGCAGGGCTTCATGGACCCCCTGTGAAGGTTCCATGGACCGCCAGCAGTCTACAGAGCCCAGGTTAAGAGCCAATCAGCATAACCTGCAACATGACCACTTCCTCAGTGCTCTTGTACAGATGCTGTGAGGGTGAGGGTAAGAATGGGGAGGACTAAGAGTACTCGGAGAAGTTTGTTCAGAGAATCCTATTATGTACTTCTTATGACATCACTGACAGCGTGAATCTGTTTGATCCAGAAATCACATAGGGTTTATATATTTTGAAAATGATCAGTGAAGAACCAACATATCCAGGGATACTTTCTTAATCAGGCCTCCCAGAACCACTCATAGGCCTCACTCGCCTCAGCAAGCGCAAATATTTCTGTTTTCCTCTGCAGTCTCTCTCAATATGGTGATAGGAAATGATGCTGGGCCACATCCTGGGGCCATTTTAAGACTGTTGTCAGAGGGTAATGGAGGTACTTGGGAGCAGTATAGCTTCTGGAGTGCTTAGGGGGTAGAGCACTCTTTTTTTTTTTTTGCATTTGGTGGGTTTTGTGTGGTTGGAGGGAAATTTGCCTGAAAACCCCACTGAAAATTCAGGAGTTCAGGACTTTGGGGAACTGGTGGGGGGCTTCGGAGGCCAAAAAAGTGGGCTCAAGGGCTACATGTGGCCTGCATTTTTCAGCTATCAATAACTTCAACAGATTCAGTGAAGGATATTCCATACCTTGGAATGACTAATATCACACTATTTTGCATTTGTTATCAACTGAAATAGTACTGAGGAAATTACAAGTAATTAACAAAATTAATGTGAACGCCCATTTATGAACTGTTTTTGTTTTGCTTTTCCTCATTTTGTTTATAGCAACACCCCAGATTCTGACCTATGCTAGCCTTTTATAATTTCTATTTCATGAATCTTTTCATGAAAAGGTGAGACTGCAATTGAGTCTTATGTGTTTAATCTGGATTTTATTTCTTTCTACAAATGCATTAGGTAATTAATTGGACTTATACAGATGCAAACAGAAGTGAATAGGATTCATGGAAACAGAAAAATAGGCTAAATTAATGTGCTAATTAAAAAAATCAATAATTTGAAAATGTGGACTTGGCATATTATGCACATTAATTATGTTTACATAGATCAGTTTCTCCTGATTACTATATGGTCACTCAGATTTTGAAACTGGTCTCAAGGATTTCTCTTGTAACTGTAAAGGAAGTGCACGGAAAGAAGTAGATCATCCGTGAACAAAAGCATATGGCTTATGTGGTGTGGGATTATGCTAAAGAAAAATATGGATTCCTGAAACTTTAACAAAAACTGTTAACATCACCCTATGCTTTCCTTGTTCTTCAGCATGTAAACTGGCAGTCCTGCTTTGAGAAGAAATTAGGGATCACTTTTAGTGGCTTATTCACAAATTGTGTTTTACATTTGAAATCTTGGACTGGAAGAAAAGGTGAAAGTCAGTATTCTAATTTTTGGACATCCATAAAAGAACAGGAACAGATTGTGGCACAGACCGTGAACTGCTAATATCCAAAATAAAAGTAAAGCTAAAGAAGAACAACAAACAAACCATCATGTCAAAATACAACCTAAAGAACATCCCTGAAGAATTTAAAGATAGTGTACAAAACAGATTTACAATGTTAAAGCTAATTGACTCAAAGCAGAAAGAACTTTGTAGTGAAACCAGGGGCGTTGTCAGGGAGGAATGCAAAAAGACACTATCTGCAGCCAAAATGAAAGAGAAATCTCAATGGATGATAGATGAAACTCTTCAAGCACTTAAAGACAGTCAAGAAGAAAAAGTAAAAGATGAAGGTAAAAGAGTCAGACGCCTGTATGCAATTGTTCAGTGACTTCCATGAAGGGAAAGGGAGAACTACTGCAATATTCAGTGAAGAGAAATAGCAGATGACAACAGATATGGAAGACCAAGAGACTTCTTTCACAAGATCCAAGAAATTAAAAAAGAAAATTAAATCACTAGTGGGGATGCTAGATGATCAGCAGGGAAACACATTACATGAACAAGTCCAAATAAAAAGACTGGATAATATACTAAAAAGCCATATAAAAGAGATGAAAGGGTGACAAATTCATTCAAAGAACTATTTAAGGTGAACCTACAATTTTAGAAAGTGAGGCAGAAACTGCACTCAGATCATTTGAAAGAAATCAATCACCAGGAACAGATGGTATACCAATAGAGTTGCTTCTAGCTATAGAGACAGAATCTACACACATACAGATATATGTATTGATTAAAATACTTAACATACATTCCAATCTCCATGAAAAGGGACACGAGGGATTGTAGTAAACACAGGGATATTCCATTAACGCCCCATGCAAGCAAATGATGCTCAAAATTCTACAACAAAAACTTTTACCATATGTGAAATGACAAATGTCAAATATCCAAGCTGGATTCAGGAAAGGAATAAGCACTAGGGATCATATTGCAGACATATGTTGGCTGACGGAGACCACTGTTGAATTTCAGAAAAAAAAAATCAGCCTGTATAGCAAATGAATAAATAAATGTAATAAAACATTATAGCAAAGTTTTTAATTATGTAGATCATCAAAAACTATAGATTGCTCTTAAAGAAATGTGTGTGCCACAACATTTGATTATTCTGATATGTAACCTGTATTCAGGAGGCTACCATCAGGACAGAATATGGAGAAGTGGAATGGTTTCCAATTGGCAAGAAGGTCAAGCAAGGCAGTATTTTATCACACTTTCTGTTTAAGTTGTATGCTGAACATATCATATGTAAGGGAGAAATAGACTTTGAGAAAGGTAGTGTGAAGAACATTGACAGTTTCGGATATGCAGATGACACCATACTACTAACAGAAATAGTAAGGACTTGGAATGATTGCTGAAGTCAAGGAAGAAAGTGCAAAGGCAAGTTTAGACTTGAACATTAAGAAAACTAGGAACCTATTACCATCTTTGGTGGACTTGTGAAGATGCTAAAACATATTGGAAGAAAATATATGAAAGCATAAAAGAAATGCTTTGTGTAACATTTCCAATGATACCGGAATTCTTCCTGTTAAACATGACATTTATATTTGAAAAAAAATTTGTTAAGAAATGTAGTAGAATACTATTGAATTTGGTTACAGCGGCAAGATTAATTTTTGCTAAAATGTGGAAGAGTTCGGAAATACCGGACTTAGATCAATGGTTCTTGAAAGTTATAGAGCTTAAAGAGTTTGACCTGTTTTCTCACTATGTAAAAGGTAAATCAACTAAAGAAATAGAGAAGGATTGGGAACCTGTAATTAAGTACATTTCGGGCAGATGGAAAGTAAAATTGAAAATAAGATATAAAGTATTTATATTAAATGGAAGAAGGAGTATTATGAGAAAGCCAGAAAAGTAGTAAATACATTAATCTTGTGAACATAAGAATGGAGAAATTAGAAATAAGTAGAAAAAAATCAAATTGATAGACAATTAAATATCAAGGGAAAAGTGTACCAAACTAGAAGATGGAAAATGTAAAAAAGTAAGAAATTTCAAAAAAGGGAAAAGGTGTAAATATAAAGCGTGTAAAGAAATATCAGAGAAAGGGCAAAGAAGCAAAAGTCAGGAACTGATAAAGTTATTAAAAATTGCTCTGTATATGAAATCTTTATATTATATATATAAGAAACTGGGAAACGTCAGTATAAATCTGTCAAAAGGAAGGTATACAGTAAGCAATGGAAAAATGTCATTTGAATACTACATTATTTTTTATTATACTTTTATTTTTTGATAAATAAAGAATGAAAAAAAAGAACATTACGAAAACAAAAATAATGACCACAGACGATTTGCATAACTTCAAAGTAGATGATGAAGAGATTGAAATAGTTCAATGTTTGTCTCAGCCATTAATCAGAATGGAGACTGCAGTCAAGAAATGAGAAGAAGTCTGGGATTTAGAGGGACAGCCATGAAGGCATTTGACAAGATCTAGAAATATGAAGATATATCATTGAATGCTAAAGTTAGGATGGTTCATGCCATGGTATTTCCAGTTTCTATGTGTGGTTAGGAAAGCTGGACAGTGAAGAAAGCTCATAGGAAGAAAATCAACTCATTTGAAATGTGGTGCTGGAGAAGAGTTCTATGGATACTGTACACTGTTTAAGAAGACAAATAAATGGCTCCTGGAGCAAATCAAGTCTGATCTTTCCCTAGAAACCAAGATGACTAAACTGAGGCTGACTAGAAGGGACAATAGAAAGGACTCACTAGAAAGGACAATAATGTTTAAGGTGAAAGGCAATAGGATAAGAGGAAAACCATATAGATTCATAGAATCACAGAGCTGGAAGAGACCACAGGGGCCATCCAGTCCAACCCCCTGCTATGCAGGAACACACATCAAAGCATTCCCAACAGATGGCCATCCAGCTTATGCTTAAAAACCTCCAAAGAAGGAGACTCCACCACACTCTGAGGCAGCATATTCCACTGCTGGACAGCTCTGACCATCAGGAAATTCTTCTTTATGTTCTTTAGGTTCAGGTGGAATCTCCTTTCCTGCAGCTTGAATCCATTGCTCCTTGTCCTAGTCTCTGGAGCAGTGGAAAACAAGCCCATGCTTTGGCCCAGTCCTCCAATCTGTCAAGGTCATTTTGAAATTTGATCCTGCCCTCTGGCGTATTAGCAACCCCTCCTAATTTGGGGTCATCTGCAAATTTGATGAGCATGCCCTCTACTTCTTCATCCAAGGCATTGATGAAGAAGTTGAATAGCACTGGGCCCAGGACAGAACCCTGTGGCACCCCGCTAGTCACTTCTCTCCAGGATGAAAAGCAGCCATTAGTGAGCACCCTTTGGGTTCAGTCAGTCAACTAATTACAAATCCACCTAACAGTAGCCCTGTCCAGCCCTCATTTTATTAGCTTCTTTGCAAGAATGTTATAGGGAACGTTGTCAAAGGCCTTACTGAAATCAAGATATGCTACGTCCACAGCATTCCCTTCATTTATCAAACTTGTAACTCTATTGTAAAAAGAGATAAGATTTGTCTAGCATAACTTATTTCTGAGAAATCCATGTTGACCTTTAGTGATTAAAAGTCAACATGGTCAACATCACCAGTGGATAGACTCAATCAATAAAGGCAGGGCCCCTGAATCTGCAAGACTTGCACAGGGCTATTGATGATAAGATGACATGGAGGTCTCTCTTTCATCAGGTGGGCATAAGATGAAGCTAACTTGATGGCAGCTTGTTGAATTAGAGAAAGCTGTTAAAACCAGTACAAAACTCCACCATGTTCAGTGGACACACAAAAAAACCCTCTGTGGACACAGATCTTTGACAGTATTGGTTATTCACACACTGGGATGTTTGGGGTGTAAGATGGGGGATCATACTTTGGGATCCTATTCTCAGATGAACTCTTGGGAGATCATATTTTTAGATACATTCTTGGGGTATCTCTTGCTTTCCACTAGTGCACTAATCTAATGTTGCAGTTTCCTGCTGGGAATTTGTATCTGAAGTCCTGAGGCACAATGTCTCTAGAAAGGTTAGCATTTTCATTAACATTCTCACTTTATTGTTAGCCTTCACTGTTGTTTGTTCAGCATGCTCTCTTTGTACTGAGGTCTCATTTGTATATTCATTGTTTTATAAACATGGTGATGGAACAGGTTAGGTGTTCTGAAGCCAATTAAAATAAATACAAGGTGTGTGCTAGCCTGCTCCTTCCATCATCATTTTCATTACACTCTGCACATTGAAGGTGACTTTCTGAAGGTCAGATTCTGTTGTTTTCATGGAGCTTCTCCATGTGCTTTTTAGTGGTATTTTTTCAGCTTCTGAAAGCCTGTGGAAAGCCTCCTAGATACAAGGAGCTCTCTTCTTCAGAAGGTTGCCCTCCATTTGTAGAGGGCACTGGAAATGATTGAGGGGAATGGGGCTAGTGTGCTTACCTTTACAATAGCTGAATAGGGCAGCCCCATGGCACATTCTTGTTGTATGAGCTGGATTCTCTTCTAGGTGCTTATAAATGTGTACAATATCCAGGTTGGGTGCCTGAATTATTTAGAATAGTATCTTTAAATGTTGGCCAGACAAAGAAAATGGCAAGGGATGTCTTCCACTGACTCATATTGATGTGTTTTAGTTATCACAACTGTTTGTTAGTTGATTGTTAGCTGTATGGACAAGAAGTACCACAGGAAAGCAAGCAATACCCCAAGACTGTATCTAAAAATAGGATCGCCAAGACCCCATCACACCTCCTAGCCCTGAGAAAGGATGGAATTAGAATTAATTGGCACACTCCTCCCTATTCCCCTATGATGCCTCTATCAGTGGTCACTCCTCACAGTCTGTCATAATTGTTCCAATGTAGTGTTCACATTCGTTTTGAGATCATGCATCTCTCCATGTGTTGTTGGGCTACAATTCCCAGCAGCCCTGGCTAACATAACCAATGGTGGTGAATGCTGGGAGTTGCAGTCTATAAATATCTGGAGGGTCCCATGATTCCCACCTCTGATTTACACTTACATTAGTACTGTTGTTATTTCCCTCATAGCATTATCATAATTCTTTGTGCTTTACAGAGTTCAAGAAGACTAGTCCCTGCCTGAAACTTGACAAGATAAAATTAAGCATAGTGACAATAACACAGAATGTGCAGCAAAAGGGAGGTTAAGGGCAAGATCAGAAAAGTATGCATTTGACATGGGCTGGAACTTGTACTCAGTGGAGTTTACTTCTGAATAGGCATCTTAGAATTGTCTTGTTAAAGTTGCTTTGTTGTAACATTATTGTGTTGTCTAGCTTCACCAGCCTGGAGTTGTAGTATACTGCATAAATGATGTAGTAACAACCATGTCCTTGCTCAGGCTGTGTAAACTGAGAATAGGACTGCACTGGTAAGGAAAGCCACTTTATCCTTACTGTCATCCTTTTTGACAACCCTAGGACAAAATGTATTATACTTCCAACTTTAAGGGGCATTTTCCTTAAAACGCTCAGTGGAGCCTATTTAAAATGATATATTCATTCACCTGAGGATTGATACCATGATCTGCCAAAGAATTCAATTAACTTCCGAATATACATTTTTCTGCAGTTCAGAAAGTAGGTTTTTAGACATAAATATCACAGTCATGCGCAAGCTCCACTACATTCTTAATTGTTCTGAATTTCCAGGTTTAATAAACTCCTTCAGGAAAACTGGAAGGTTGATTTTCCTTTGTATACCCTCATGCAGGATGAGCAAAACTGGGGCAGATGCAGGAGTCAGATAATTGTCAAGTTGCAGAGGCAAACTGTATATGCCTCAGGTCAGTGAGATTTAATGATTGTACTTCTAGAAACACACTGAATCCTCTATGATATTGGAATTTAAGCAGGATTGGTCTACTTAGTACATGGAAGGGAATCAATTAGGGAATACTAGGTATATTTAAGTAGGGCTAGGAAGAAATAGTCTCAACATAGAATTTTCATGGTAAAAGAGATGCAGAAATGATTTACTGGTGCCTTCTTCAGCAAAAGCCTGTTTGACATGAAAAAACCCTACCAGCAGCATGGCCTCTTGTCACAGGAGCAGGCAATCCCACCACCATAGAAAGGCAGTGCTATAGAAGCAAAGATGACTAAATTGAGAATATAATACTTCAGACATAGGAGAATATATAACCCATTGGAAAAGGCAATAATTCTTGGTGAGGTAGAAGGTGGTCTCCAGGGTTGTAGTCCAATGCTCAAACCACTACACCATGCTGGCTCTGAGGAATCATGTAGCCCTCCACATCATTATGATGATGACCGTGATGATGGAGAACTGAAACTCACAGACTTTCTTGCTGTTGAATATGCTAGCTTGGGCTGCTGGGCATTGCAGTTCAACAACATCTGTAGAGCTGCATAATTCCCACCCTTGCCCTTAATCCAATTCTCAAATCCCAAACTAGAGCAGGTGCATTCAATAAATGGGACTTATATAAGTGTAGACATAGCAAGTTTCCATTGATTTAATGGTTTTGTCTATTTGGGTCTAACAGCTTAATGCAGGATCATGCTCCTGTGAGATGCCTATAAGAAGGAAGTGGGACTACATTAAATAAAGAGTTAGAATTACCTATTGTCTATTCTAGATCTGTCAGTATTTGTACTTAGATGAGCTTGCACTTCAGGGGATCACGATTTCAGACTTCTGAGTGAAAAGGGAGGACTACCAGTGGCCATTTGCCAGGGACCTCTGCTTTGCTGCATTAACACGAGGAAAGAAAACATGATTGCTCAGCATCAGTGAGTGAATGCATTTTAAGCTGAACCCAGCTTCACTTGCAAATAAAATATTCATGTTTTAATGCATTATTCTGTTGTGTTTATGTTTTGACAAACTCTCATCCATTTGGCTGTATGAACAGATCATTAGCCAGACAGACAGATGGACAGTTATCTATGTCATGTGAATGCAAAGAGCAGAAAACCTTTAATTTTTCTTTACAAATAATATTATCTTTATGGGTTTCTGAAATCACACACAAATTCACCAACCAGCCACTTTCTAGATGATCTATATTTCAATTAATTCAAACTTCAGAGAAACAGACAAAATAGTGTAATTGTTAGTTCAAACTATATTGTGCAAAAATGATATCTAAAAAGGGAGGAGGGAGAAGTGAAAATGAATTAATTAAAAAAAGATTCCAGAAGATAATAAACTGAATATGCATCAAACTGAAAGCATTTATGCATAAACCTCTGGACAATCAAATCACCAAATCTGTATCCAAATGAAGTTAACATCTTTGTGCTATACATTCAAAAACTGAAAGGGCTATGAGTACTCCAGACAGTGAACATTTCATCCCCAACTTGGAAAAAAACAACAAAGAGACAAGTGTGATCTTCTGAAGTTTGTACTGCAGTCTGTACAAATGCTATTGTACATCTATTGTGAATTGTGGAAAAGTGTTATGTTTTATGATGTGATGACAATACAGATGAGTTGGGTAATAAGGGCAATTTATTCAACTCTTTAGAAAGAGTCTACTTGGGATAAAACCAATGCGGGCTTAATGGACTCTAAGGAGCTCTGTCCTATGAGAGCCGTGGGCCAACCCCCCCCTTCTAAGCCATCTTACATGGTCACCCCCAAAACTGGCCATAGCTAAGGAAGGCCTTCACAGAGCAAAGGGCCTCCCAATGCCTTGAAGCTCCAAAGGAGGAGCTCTCCTACTGCACTTCCAAAGGGTCATCCTCTTCCATTCCAGAACTCCTTAACACGATAGGTAGATCAGAAGACCCTTTTTGCCATGAAATTACCTATGACTGCTCACCAGTGTATTCAAAGCAAAAACCTTCCTACATTATCCTGGTGAAATAGTCAACAATATAAAGGCATCATCCTTCCATCATCCCACAAATCCCCATTCCCATCATGCACCAGTGAAAAGGAAGCAAGAAAAACAAAAAAACAAGTTTCAACTTCGAAACAAAATTTCTATCTAGACCCAAAGTGACCAGGCAAAGCCTTAAATGATGGAGAACAGGCTGAGCAGACTAAATGACCAAAGAAGGGTCACACACCAATGTAAAACCAAGTTTTAAATTGGTGTGTGATCCTTCCTTTGATGTTGTGGCTCTTCAAGGTGCCTGTGGATTTGGAGGAAGGGACCGACCCTTTACCTCCACAGTTGCCTAGCCTTGCCCTATTAACATAATAAGCTTCCTCTGTGTCTCTTGCTAGAAAAGGGGGAAGAGGGGAAAGGAGAGCCCTGGATTGTAGCCTCCCTGCAGGCTATGCATTCTCAGACTTGTATTTTCCGTCAGTTGAAATACCATTATATGTTAAGTCCACCAAATTCAAGGACTGCGGTAAAACAAAATTATATTCAGTTGATACCCTTTTGCTGAGAGCTAGCTACCAGTGGGCATAATCAGATCATATGTTTAAGAGATGCAGGAGGAGAATTACTGTGCCAGCAGTTAGCAAAGGTTCTAAAACCTTTGATAAATGAACATTTTGAAGTCCAATGTACATGAAACAGGAGATTTTACTCTAATGAATTACGGTTTAAATCTATGGATGTGGTAAATATGAAGGCCAGAACTGCAAACCATTGATTGGGCAAAACAGAATTATTCAACTTGACATTTCATTCATCCTTCAAGTTCAGAATATTGTATGCATTGACCAGCAATAAATATTTATAAATAAGTATTGTAGGTTTTTTTTCTTGTACTCATTTAGTGTTTCCAAGGGGAAATGAAACATTTGAAGCTACAGGCTTATGCCTCAATAGTAATATAGATTGAAAATGAAGATGCTGACACTCTGCAAATGGTGCTGTTTGTATGCCATCCATAATCCTGCAAATGAGAACAAGTTATGATCAGAACCAAATAAATTGGGTTACAGCATTCTATCAGCCCAAGAATTCCGTGTAAAAGTCTTCTTCCTAGTTTTCAAATCTGTATTACACTATAATGCTAAGTTTGAATGACAAAAAAAATAAATAAATAAAATAAAATGCACTATATACCATTTTTTAAACAGCTAAATCTATGAAGGAAGTAAAATCTGTTCTGAGAGAAAGCTGCCTACCTAGAAAAGAGGCACCAGACGAGAAGATTCAATACTGCACAAGATGAATGGGTCAGTGTGAAATTCCAAGTAGCAACTGTCAATAAACTAGGAATCTAATTCTTTTCTAAGTTTCTTCTTGAAGTTAGCAATGATTATTTATCTTACTGAAATTTTCTTTCCACTGAGAGAAAGTATTTAAAAAACACATTGTTTTTGAAGGCTATTCATAATTCAGGGCTTATTCTGTGCAAATTTTATATATGTTATAAAATTTTATGTTTTGTGCACAAATTTTATGTTTTGTGCAGAAAACTGCATATACATATAAACACGCGTGCACACACACACACACACATACACACACACACATATTGCACAGGAAACAGCATTTTCTGCTTGGAAAATAATATTTCAATGAAGAAATATTCATTTTTGGAGAGAAAATGTTGTGTTCTATGTAAATCTACCACGTGCATAATTTAAACAGAATAAATCCCCAATTACAGCATTTTCTGCATAGACGTTATATTTCTACTTTGAAATATTATTTCCATGGAGAAAATGCTGTTTTTTGTGCAAAACAACCATATGCAAATTTTGTGCAGAATAAGTCCTGAACTGCGAAGATTCTCTTCAGTCCCACATTCTTCTCATCAAGGCCAATCAACAATCAAAAAACTTTTTTATGACTATTTTTTTAAAATAGTTTGGAACATTCTTTCTGTTCCTATAATAAACAGACCAACTTATACAAACTAGGGTCTGGGAAACCAAAGCTACCTTCATTGGTTACAACGTGCACGCTCCTCAAGGAAAGCCTTAGCAATGACAGACCTCACAGAAATTTCTGAAATATAGGCTGGCATCTTGTGAGTCACTGTGCAATGACCAAAGTTCTGCAAAAACACACTTATTGTCTGTTTCAGCTCTTGCTGCCCAAATATGATCACTTCTTGGCTGATGGATATTGAGAGGGAATGGCAGAAAAGCATTCAGCTATTCTCCTATAGTTGGACATGCAGCAGTGATACGATTCTCAGGGGCTTCAGGAACCCCATGAGGTTCCAGACAATGCTGGTGACTGTGCAGCTGGAAACTTCTTTGTCGCTTCCCCTATTCTCCATCAACCAGGAAATGGCTGTGTTTGGAAAAGGGTGTCTGCAAAGAGAAGAAGGAGGGGACTGAATGGGAGAAACAGCTATGCATGTGCAATATATCTCCCAACTCAAGGCCTCAGCTATGGTATTAACTTTCTGAAAATCCCTGCAGTACATGGGGAGAGCAATCCCTCATAAAACATACTGTTTGAGGTACAGTACAGGCATACCGGAGTTAACAAATTCTCTGTCTAACAAAGAAGAAAGGGATTCTGCTGATCCTGCAGTAGTTGTGTGTGTCTGGCTTCAACAGGCAAGGTGAATAGAAACTGCTTCCATAATCCCTTACTGAGAGTGTGTGCACAGCAAAACAGAAAGAAAAGCTCCCTCCAACACACTCTTTCTTTAAAAAACCCATAGATCTGTAAATTTGGCCACAAAATGAAAATCATAAGAAAAGGGGAGGTTGTTTGAGGAAGTCGCCCTGGATGCATTTTGGAAGAAGTTTTCAGGTGATCTCTAGAAGGTTCAACATATTTTTTATTACTTATTCAAGGCTTACCTGACCTAGTTGTTTCATTTCAAATGTACGTACTGTTAGTTTGGAATCAAAAATTTGCTGAAACCTGTGGAACTGCATTTCTTCTTTTTTGTGGCTTTTAGGAACCCATTCCTATTCTTTTCAGGTTATTTCTGCCTGTGCTACAATGTTTTCTGTTAAAGAAGTAATTATTTTGTTAACTGGAGTATGCTTGTATTCCTTTTACAAGCATAACTTTCTTTTGTGAAAGAATCAAGTATAAAGGCGTCAAGTTTTCTTATCTAAGGCCTCAGTAATCAATTTGTTCAAATCTGGCACAATCACATGAGTAATATCTGTGAGAATTAGCTTCCAAACACCACCAAAATGGTTAACCAGCAATCCAACAAACTATTTTCAATAGAACTATGCTGTTTAGCTAGTGGTTGCAGTGTAACAAAGCTATTATGCATAGTTCAGACTTGCGCCTTTCACTCAAAGCCCTCTTAATCTTTTCTTTCTTCTTTGCTTTCATCCTTTTCTTCTGTACAGCCTTTCCCATTTTCTCAGACTTTTTTTTTTCTTTTATGGTTGTTTCATATTTATATAACCAAGTTTACTCATTTCACTAAGGAGGAGCATCTGTCTCAGAGCATATGTTAACCTTTCTAAAAGTTTGTGGATTTGATAGCAAAAGCACAGATGCAAAGCTACAATTGAGACTTCAACTGTCAAAACATTCAGGTCAAAACATTTAGAAGCAGGGATTCACTCTGGCTCTTTCAGTCAATCCTCCCCCCCAAACCCTCTGTTCAACAGAGTCCGTCTTCATTTCAGTAAAACACTGTACTTCTCCTGTACATTTGTTTCATGTTGAATTCAGGGTGGTTTCTGTATATAGTTTATAACCAGGTGTCGGCCTTCACTATCATTCCTGCCCCCCCTTTTATGTCTAAAATCAAAAGAATTTTACACCACACAATCAAAGTACAGCCAATTGTTATAAAACTGTCTTTTTAATATAAAAAATTTAAGAAGTGGGTCTGGAAAACATAAATATTGGAAAAAGGGGGTGTCTGGAAACCATGCCCTGTGAGGAACAGCTTAGGGAGCTAGGTGTGTTTAGCCTGATGAAAAGAAGGTTAAAATGTGATATGGTAGTCATATTTCATATTTGAAGAGATGTCATGTTGAAAACAGAGCAAGCTTCTGCTGCTCCAAAGATTAGGACATGGAGCAACAGATTCAAACTACAGGAAAAGAGATTTCACCTAAACATCAGGAACAACTTCCTGATGGTAAGAGCCATTTGACAGTAGAATATGCTGCCTCAGAGTATGGTGGAGTCACCTTCTTTGGAGGTTTTTAAACAGAGGCTGGATGACTGTTGCCCCGTGGTAAACCCTGTCCTGGGGTCTACAACTTTGATATAAAATTAATCTAACCCACCAGAGATGTCACCCGGATGAGCACGTAGACAACAACGGTCGTACGATTGAAAAAACCAGGTCAGGCCAGTAAACTCCTCAGTCACATAGCCACAGGAGACCTCAGGCTGTGCCAACCCACGGTGGACAAAAGATCATCAGTCTTTAAGAAGCCAACTTGAAGGGAGTAAGAATTTTCCCACAAAGTTGGGCACTGCAAGCAGTAAAATCTTATCAGGCAAAATCCATCTACATAAACTCACACCACCTCTAGATCCTGATACTTGGGTAACACCTTGTTATCTTCCAATATCAAAGAAGGTGCGGTGTGAAGTTGTTTTCTGTTGCTGTCCCCTTTGTTTTCCCCGGGAGAGGATTTGCCCTCAAAGTAAATTTTTCCTACAAATAGTCCCCGTTTTTGACTAGTTCTTTGGATGCCTCCCGGTCATACCAACTGACCAGTCCCCCCTCCTGATAGCTGCGTGATCCCCTCAGTGTCTCATCGCTGAATTCTTTTTCTTTCGCTGCTTCCCGGACCAAGGACTTCAGGAAAAGGTGCCGTATCACCCAAACTACGAATCCTTCAACAATCCCTCTATCTTATTTCCACTCTTTATTTCTTTTTAGAACTTGGATGTGTGTGTGAGTGTTTGTGTTGATGAGAGCTATTACTGTTTAATAAAGTCATTCATTGGATCTTTTTGTCTGATTTCTGACTGGGCCTGACCCTGTAAAAACTGGGTAAAAGATCTCGCTAGGTTACCCTGCTTCTCGCATTGCTATTGCTCCTGCTCCGTTGAGCTTACTTTTGCCATCAATTGGAGCATATTGAGGTGTCCTTCTGGGACCCCCAGATTTTCAGGGTAACATGACCATTTGCTGGGGGTGCTTTGAGTATGTGTTCCTGCATGGCAGGGAGTAGTACTCGATGGTTGCTGTGCTCTCTTCCATCTCTGTGATTCTATATTGGTCTGCATCCTATCAGAATTCAGTGGTGGCTGGTGACTCCTATGTCATGGGATTGTAAATCCATTCCAGGTTTTGGATACCTTCAAACGCATAGTCCAAAGTACTGAACTTATTTTAATGATTGGGTCAATAGGTCATTTAAAACCTGGATCATTAAATGGATTGTCAAACCCTGGAGTGGATTCAGTTTCCTGGGGTCAGCAGCTGCCACTCTTTTAAGTTCACAGCTCTACATAGGAATGGGAACAATATTAAAAAATATTCAAAAAATGATTAAAAATATGTTTCCTGGGTATTGAGACTCTTTGATAAGAAGAATCCTGGACTGACAAAAATCTTCACAATTTTTGGTTTATTTTGTGTATTTAAAATGTGACATGCTACAATGTTATTTTCTGCACAAAAATATCATGTCTTCAAAACAGTTTTTGAAGACTTTCTTGCAACAAGGAAAAAAAATACCAAAGTTACTTGTTGCTTCCTCTGAGAAGAAAATTAGCAAAGAATTACTAGATGTACATGCATGTTAACTCAATGTTCAGCAGTTGATTCAGGGGATCTACACTAGAGTAGTCTACCAATAGATTCTGGTTGCTATTATTTATTACCCCACCCCCACTATCAGGGAATGGCTTATGCATTTGGGTTGCAAAAATAACAAGCACGTAGAGAGTAGATACTCTTAGCTATCCCATGAGGCATTTTCTGAAAAGGCACCAGAAAACATACTTAAGCCAGTGGCTGGCAACTGTAGCCAGGTTGGATGGCACCTTGCTCGTTAGTGAAGTCCTTGCGGGCTGCACTTTTGTTTGCCTTTGGGGGTATTATGTTTTGTTTTTTAAAGATTTCATAGAATCTTAGAGTTAGAAGGGGTCATGGGGCCATCTAGTCCAACTCACAGTCATTCAGGAATATACAACTAAAGCAGTCTGGAAAGATATCCATCCTACTCTGGAGATGGAGAGTCCACCACCATCTAAGAAAATGTGTTTCACTGTTGAGAAGCACTCATTTAAAAAGTTCTTCCTACTGTCTGGGTGGAATCTCCTTTCTTGTAAGTTTGTTCATGTTCTAGTCTCTGGAGCTGCTCCATTTTCTCTTTTATATATATAAGAAGAGAAGATTGAGAGGCAATATAACAGCCATCTTTAAATATCTGAAGAGATGTCACGTAGAAAATGGAGCAGTATTTTCTTTTTATTTTTTTGAAAAAATTAATAAAAAATTTTATATATATATATATATATATATAATAATATATATACTTGACATCTCTTCAGATATTTAAAGATGGCTGTTATGTTACCTCTCAATCTTCTCTTCTCCAAGCTAAAAATATCCAGCTTCCTAAGTCATTCCTTATAAGGTTTTGTTCTGTTAAACTAAAATACACTTATTATACATAAAACAAAACAGCGTACATTGAGTCAAAAGGGAAATCAGGCACCTATGAATTAGTATCTTTGAGTTTCTGTTGGTGGGCTGAGATATCCTCCTTCTCCATCTGTGTAATGAACGAAGAAATGCTGAAAATAATTGCTGCTGTTGCTGTTGTTGTCAGAAGCTTAGGCACCAAGGCAGAGCTTTTTCATTTCCCCTTCTTCTTCTTTGTCCTTCCTACCTGCTTGCCTCATGTAGATAAAAACAAATTGACAACAGGCTGTTCTGTAAAGAGATAGCTACATGTCAATTGCTTGACTCTATGGGTCCTCACAGCCAGCCAGCAACAGGGCTGACTAAAGAGACTGTCTGTATTCTAGCAAAAGCCATTTCCTTGGTCACCCCCTGCACCTTCCCCATAGCCTGGCTCAGAAGATTCACACCAGCCAGTCAGGAAGCAGAGAGATCTTTACCACAGTGTTACTCAAAGTAGTGGCTTGTGCAAAGTTTCCAGGAAACAAATTATTAGTTGTAGCCTATGGACACAAATATGCTGTAGGCCCTTGGCAGGTTAGTTTTTAAAAATGTTCTCTCTCACATCAGACAACCTGAGGAGTAGGCCCTTGTAAAATGTGGGGAAAAAACCACCACCCACCACTAGTGCTGAGTGCAAAAGGTGCACACCCAAGCCTCACACTCAAGGCCTGCCCAGCCTGACACCTCTTTGTGTTCAGGTCTGAACAGTCAGGGAGATCTCTGAATCAAGCCAGGGCCAGGACAAATGGGTCTGCCTCAGTTCTCCCTTTCTGAGAACACAGTCCCTTCCTCACTCTTGTTCCTCCTTGGCTTCTTCCTTTCAGGACTCTTCCCCTTTACTGCCTTCCTAAAATCTGCCCCTCTCCCAGATGTAAGGATCAGCAGTGATTTATATTTTCCAAGACTGTGGTACTGTTGGCACTAAGGTAAAGACGATATTATTGGTAGCGTGTATATTCCAGGATTCAAAATAAGACTCTGTGACACCGTTTTAAGGAACACAGAGCTTCAAACGTTTATTGTAACACTGTTGCTTAAATTTGTTTTGTATCTCAATGTTTATAAACAGCACACCATTCTTCTCTCTCTCTCTTTCAATTTATTCACTACCTTTCGTACACCCAATTTCTCAATTCTCTTCTCCACAGAGTTATTCAAATCTCCAACCTCCCTCAAACACGCCACAAATCACACTCCTCTTCAAACACCCCCTCTAGACAGTTAAAATCTATTATTTTCCTCTTTCCACCAGCCCCTCCCCGGGCTATCCAAGGTTCCATTTTACTAGCCAGTCAGCTTAAATACTCTCAGTTGCCAAGGAGGCTCTGTTGTCAGGACCCCCCCCCCATCAGGTTCATCACAGCCCTTTTCACATGATGATGGCATCCTGGCAGGGGGACATGAGAGGAGCAGGACAGTAACAGTGCTTCAGCATGATATCATCATAGTCCCTCCCTTCTTGTGTTCCCAGCCAGCATGATTGCAGGCTATATCATTGACAGAATAACTCCGTCAATGACCCCTGATTGCCTGAGCCTTCTGTTGCAGCCTGCCATACAGAAGGGCCGGAAGCATGATCTACATGACTCCTTCCCTACTGCAGCATGGGAAGAAGGCCAGCTGCAGTCTGGAAGGATGGAGCATGTCCTTCATGCTCCCTTCTGCAGGCAGCCAGTCGCATGCAGAGAGGAGCATTGGGAACATACTCCCATCACAGTGGAGGTGGTGCCGGGATTGTGATGGGACAACATGTGAGAGCGTTGTCATGCGGAAAAGGCTGTATTGCTTCACAACAGAACCATCTACTAGTGGTGGCAGCATTTTTATTTGCTTTTATAGGTAAACAGAGGGAGAAAGGTGAATCTATGAAGTTGCTGTATCATGCTGCCTTCTTTGCTGCTGGCACAAACAGCCATTTTTCTGTGCAACAGCATTTTTCTGGCCTTTCTTCCTCTGCCAGGAAAGTAGGAAGGATGAGAGTGAGCAAGTGAATGAGTGATTTCTGGCATATCAACATCTTCTGCTACTGGCAGTAGAAGCAATTTTTCTTATCTCTGTGGTTATAATGCCATAGATGGTCATCAGATGTTAGTACCAAACTAAATTAATGAGAACAGACACCACTACATTTTAGTGACAAATATCTACATTTATTGTGGCTTAGGAAGACTTGGGGACCACCAAAAATTGGGGTCTGTACCCATCCCTGACTTAAGCAAAACCAAGAGATTTTTTTTCTTTTCCACATCAGGTTAGGATTTGTGTATGAGAAGCAAAAATAAAAATGGTTGAATCAGGTGACACTTATCGTCCTTTGTACGCTGGGAATAATCTTCACAGAACTTATTTCTGGACTTCTGAATCTATGTGCACATAGGAATATACTGAACTTCTGTATGAGGATTAAAGATAATGTAGGAGCACAGCAGCTATCTGATTGTCAGTCCTAATAGGGCCTCATTTGGAATCAAGGAGAATTTTAACACTCAAATAAAAATAGTTCCATTTTGATAGAGCTGGGGGGAAACTGCCAAAGTCGCTAACATTGTGAGAGGTTTTCATCATTGGCAGTGGCTAACAGTAGAAGAGAAGTCCTAACATAATTTCTTAGGGAGGTTTAGCACATTGCTAGTTGGAAATATAACAAAGAATGGGGAAAGGCCACTAGATTAACAAAAAAAAAAAAAAATGAGACCACTATGCAGAGGTAATATTGAGTCTCACAGAAAGAAAAGCAGCAAGTGACAGATGCATAGTAAAGGATAGGTACTCTAATGATGAAACCTCCTAAGCTGTGTGGGAATAGCAAGGGATTCAAACCATCATTATTTTCTAAACGAATGCAGATAAAATCATGCTTTGTGTTGAGCACTTTTCTGAGAATGATGCATTTCTGATTCATACACCCACGAAAGAACAATTGAAAATAGCAGGGCTGTGGAAAGTGAAGCCTTGTGCATGAAAATAAAGAAACTATGTCAGACCATAAAGCTCCCAAAACAATTATAACTATTACAATATCACAAATAACTGCCCATTTCCATTTGTACCATTCAAAGAGGAAATCTTATAGAGCCAAGTTGAAATCAAAATATCCATCCTAGTGCTATCAGACATAAAGCAAGAGAAAAATCTGGAACACAGCAAGTATCAACATCTAATTAAATGTGAAACTTTTTCCCCTCCCCAAGTTTAGTATTCTGTTTATCTCTATCCAGCATCCATAGATTCATATTGTCCACATGGAGCAGAGGAATGTCCTCTTCTTCTTTGTCCTAGATGGCAAAATGTGTTGGGTTGACTTGGCTTTTCTCTTCACTTCTTCTGTAGCAAGCAAGGTTCTAATTTTGCTCCACAATATGCAAAAGAGTGTGTGTGAGAGGGAATAAACATGGCTGCCCAACATACTGGGTGGTGATTTTGCAGCTCAGGGTGGTGGTGTCTGGCACATAGGCCCTTTTCACATGTCGGGGGGGAAATGGGCGAAAATGCCCAAAAACGGAGCTTACCTCCAGCCGGGTAAGTCCGTCGCCGCGTGGAGCAGTGCAAGCTCGCTGCTTCACACTCCCCCGGCGTCGCAGATGGCAGCTTCCGGTTGGTGGAGGCTCTCCACCAACCGAAGAAGCTCGCCAGCCTGAAGCCCACCCCCGGCAGATCTGCAGGCATGCACTTGCGCGTGCCTGCAGATCCACTTTAGAGCCAGGCGACGGAGCGGCACGGGGCTGCGCGCTCCGTGCTTTTTAAAAACCTCTAAAAAGAGGTTTTTAAAAAACATGCAGCCTGGCTAGTTCCGGCCGCTCCCGAGTGGATTCTGGTGTGAAACTGAGAAAAGTAGTCCATGCCAGTCCACTCTACGGTGTAGATGACCTCCGTGAGAGGTCGCTCTACACTGTTCCCCCCCCACATGTGAAAAGGGCCATAGTCTGCTCGTGTTACTCAAATTTATGATGTCTCTGTCAGCAGCATCCAATTCCTTGAGATTTCAAAGGCAAAACCTGAGACTGGAGGGAAAGTCCCTGTGATGTCCCAGGGCCAAGCCTGGAAAAAGTGAAGAAGAAGTCTGAAACTATTTCTGGGCCAGCTAATTGTGGTAATGGGCATGAAGGGCATCAGAATAACATCTTGCTAACCAGGTAAGATGGGAATCCAGAGCCAGGGAAAAAATCCTTCACTTTTGGCAGATGTTTAAGCAGCAAAATGCATTCTGTAGACACAGTGTTTGCCTTCCTTCCCTTTGTTTCTTTCTTATCTTACATTTTTCTCCCAACATGTGACCCAAGGCTGCTTACATCATGAATTAAAACAAAGTAATATGAGAAGCCTAATGACAAAAAGTTTAAAACAATTAAAGTGCTATATTAAAACAACAGCAGTTTAAAACAATTTGACATCATTTTAAAACATGATGAAAACATTAAAAATACATTATACACCACATGCCGGTTTAAATAAAAAGCTATTTATTTGCTGGTGGAAGAACAGCAGGAAGAAGAACAATCTAGTCTCCTAGTCATCCTGAGAGCAACCACTGAGAAGGCTGTCTTCTGTGGTCTCACCAAATGTACCTGGAAGGTGGTGGAACTGAAATAAAACCCTTAAAGATCTTAAGATCTGGGCAGACTCATACAGGGACACAGGATCATTCCTATTCCTCACAGTCCACATGATATTACCTAGATCACATATGAAATGTGGGGAGATTTTCCAAGGCCTGTGATGCTGCTCAAAGTTGTGTATGGCTCATTGCCATCCGTGGCCCTGCCCTTGCTCCTGAAAGGGTTTCTGCAACAGAAAGGTTCATGAGTCACAGTGCTGGCACTTCACTTCTTGCTTGCTCCAAAGGGTTTGATGGGTCCAAGTGCATACCCTCTCTAGATTCCCTGCCTCAGTTTGGGCTTTTTCATAACACTGATGTTGCCCAAGGAACACACACATCTAAACAACTTCCTGCTAAACTAGTGAACTCAACTGAGTGCAGCTGAGGATGGATGGCCATGCTTTCAATTCAATTCAGACACAAAAATCAGCTTTCTCTTCCTCCAGCCACCACTTGTCTTGAGACTTGTCTCTCCATCTGAGAATCCATAGGAATCCCCTTGGACTTCAGCTGGCACTCTAAGACCCGAAAACCTGCAATACAATTGTAGAAGTGGGCAAAGGTTTGATTTCTGAAAATGGAATCTTGGATATAAATTTAGGTGCCTTATCATTAAGGTTACTTTCTGTTTCTTAGAAAAAAGTAAAGCTTCTGAAATCCACTTGCATTCTAATGTAGCACAAGCAAGGGTGGTGAAGTGGTCATCTATCTTACTCTTCATTCAGCCCAGGAATAATAAAAGTATAAAGCACTGTGTGAGAAATGGCATATAATAATTAGAAAGTAATTATGTTTCACATATATTCCCTTGGCTGAAATTACTTAAGGCACTGCTTCCACTTTAAGAAGTCACAGTGGGTATTGTTCCCATGGTTACCAGGAGATAGTATTCATGGAGACAGCTGAACACTATAAAAGGAGCAAGAAACTCAGCACCTGGAACTGTTGGCTAGTCTTAAAAGTCTCTTGTGCTCCTGTATTTATCTGTTATCAGAACACTGAGGATTTTGCATCTAATCATAAATAATGTGACTAATTGAACATTTACATGACTTATACGGTTTAATTAATTTTGTTACCTTTTATCATTTTTCTGAAAGGTTTAAGATTCAAGATATGCTGAAAAAAAACATTAAGAGGATTTTAGAGTTGCAAGTAAAAAAAGGCTTTGTCCTAAATGGGTCAAGAGAGAGAGAAAGTGGATAAAAATACAGCCTATTGCTCATTGCATTTTGAAAGTAGCCCACATATTTAAAAATAGCTCCTTTTTGCCCCTCATTTTTGTTCCGCAAGCCTGATGGAGCTTAATATTTTCTATTCCCTTGAGCTATGCTAATCCAAAAGCATTTTTACCTTGTAATTTTGCTTTAGGTTAGGCGGCTTATTTACGTTGTTAAGAGTCAGTCGAAATGTATTTGTTTGGGTTGGAGGGTCTGTTTCTTCTAGCCACAACATAGTGGCTCTTAGCTCTTGGCTAAATGTTATCTTAATATATCATTGGTTATTATATGCCTCGCCACACCTCTTTGCTCTCTCCAGCACCCACTCCCAAACTATATAGATGTATGCTATTTCCCAAAAGTTAACCCCATTTAAAAATAAAACAAAACCTTCAGCTCCATTGCAATATGGAAATTCTTTTTTCTTTCTTTTTTTAATATTTGATGACAGCTGCTGAGGAGAAATGTCAAGTCAATGGTGTTCAATAAGTTTTGACAGTGAGACAGGATAGGACTGGCAGTGGAGAGGGCATGCTTTGTTGTTCCAGGGCTGCTAAACTGACTGTATCCCTCAGTGGTCATCTTTTGGGCTTGACAGGACGGATGGGTGTATTAATAAAGGAATTCATGACAGTGCATGATGCTCGGGGTTTTAAAGAAGGCACATACACAGACATATCAATACATTCTGTCTCCTCTGTCTTCCTGCCCCACTCCTGAGCCTTGATTTCAAAGATGCAGACCAGTTTCAGAATAGTTATTTTCAGACCAGTTTTGGATTTATATTGTCATTTAAAGCAGGCAGCTGAGTGACATTAACTGTGAAAACTGATGGCCATGGACATCTGATAAATTCCCAAGCCCCTGGAGTTCCTTTTTCTGATTCATGTGCTCTTGTAAAATCTCAAGTGTTGGAGAGAAGTAGCATTCATCAGTACAATAAAGCTAACTCCCCTGACTCCTAGAGCTGAGAAAGCAAACCAAGACAGGAAACATATGCAAATTTGCCAATTAAAGCTGTGTGAATCCCAATAAATTAAGCTAAGCACACTAGCAATTTTGAACTATTGTGTGATATGCTTCTGAAGCTTGAATACTTATTTAGAAGAAGAAAAAAGAGTAGTGCATACAGTTCTGAACTGGAGTACCTTAGTATATCACTAGGTTGGGAACTGTTTGGCCTTCCAATTCTTGAGCAGTTCCCAACTGTCCTCACTACCAACTATGGGGCTGCTGGGAACTGTAATTCAAGAATGTCTGGAGTTATACAATTCCCCCCTTCCCAATGTAGCAGATCTGAGGAGCATGGATGCCCCCAGATGTTGTTCATTCTCATTATTCCCGGATATCATGACCAATTGACAGGCTTGATTAGAGTTCAAAAACATGTAGAGGTCCAACAGGATTCTCCAGTCATGGCATATAAATTGACACCACAAGCAGGACCAACGTGTTCTGTTAAAAGTGGAATGCAGGTAACAGCACTAAATACACACTTTTAATTCTAACATCTGATTGAACAATCTCTGCAGCCAGTATCTTCTTCCTTCTAAGACTTGTCACCTCTGAGAAAGAAATCCTGGTCAGGAGTACTCATAATGGCTAAAGCTCTTTTTTGAGCAGAAGCAGATCCAACTGTGGCTTAAATCAAGTGCCACTCCCAGTGAAGATGCTTTTCTCCATTTGTGATTGCATTTCAAGCCCCAGGTTACAACTTTGAGGCATACATCACATGCATCAGTGATTCTTGGCATGTCAGATGTGAATTTCCCCATGAATAAAACAAAAACAAATGTTAATGCAAGGCTGACTGCTCAGGTCAGCACTGACAGCTTTATAAGTGACAATAAACAGTTTCTGCTATTCCTTTCAGCAGTTGAGTGGATAATTGACTAGATGCCCATTGTGCTTAGGCCATAAATCTGGGATTCCTTAACCTAGTAGTCCAAGCAGCAGATGTGGTCCTGGGGAGAATGAGAATCTACAGAACCTTGATGTCTTCTTTGGTGAAGCACCCGGAGCATGCTTTTGAAGAAGAGCTATTTGATGTGTATATCCTTTGCAAAACTAGTGGTCAGAGGCTGGTGCTGGCTGATAGAAGCTAGGGCCTAACAACCAACCAACCAGCAAATGTCTTTTGGCAAGAAGTGGCTTTTATTGATTACAGCTGGGTCGGTTGGCTTGGTGTTGAGCTCAGAACCTTTGACCTGCCAGTGAATGATTCAGGCATTTATTGAATCAGAACTCCTGACCCAAAGCAGGAGTTAGTTAAGGAGATGGTGACCAAGAAGCCACTCAGATATAAAGCCAATGTGTGACTCTTTCTATCTGAGGGACATGCCAGCACCATCCCAGAGGTGGGCATTAGCTGCAGATGTCTACCTCTAAAGTCCCTGGTTGGATACTCTGTGGACTGCTGTACAATGAGCTACTGGGCCCAACATCTGTGGTTCTTGAATCTTGTCCCATGGCACATTGTCACCAGAGGAGAGGGTGTGCCAAAACTTCAACTCCTGCTATCTCTATCCCAGAAGCAGTCACAACCACAGTACATATCATATTCCATGCAGTCATATGTTCTGCTCCTGGTCTGATAACTGAAGGCTGTCTGCTGGAATGAGGCCTCTAGTAAGAATGAAATGTCCCAATGCTATATCTACTACCTCCTGCATGGGCCATTACAAACTGCCCCAACCCCTTGCTGACCTTCCACTTGGCCACATCAATCTTGATTGGTTCGCCATTCTTCACCAGCAGTGCTATTCAGGATATTGAACCAAAGTGTTGTAGTCCTGGACAGACAGGTCATAATTCCTCCTAGGTCCCATTTTGTTGCCAAGATCAGGTCCACACTCCTGTGTGATGCCAAATCATTTTCACCCAGCTGAATGGCAAGAGACTCCAGAGGGCAAAGTACTTCCATCCTGCCAATTACAGTTGGAAGAAGCATGTCCTAATGCATCCTTCTTTGTCCATCCAGGTAATATTGGGGCACTCTTCAAACAAAGATCCTTTCCCCAGCCATTGGAAGAGATGTACTCTGCTGCCCAGTATACAGTGCTGTGCCTGCTGATCCAAACTCACTTATAGTCTCCTATAACAGCTGAAGTGAAACAAGTTTTAATTGACAAGCCCTAGGTCAGGCCTCATATATATATGTTACATCACAGATCGTAACCTTCCAACAGCTTGAATTAGTGCCCCTGACAATCCCTAACTAGATGCAGTGACGTAGATTTGAATCAATAGACTCAGACTCAAGTCAGACTTAAGTTGCTTCGGTGACTCGACTTGGACTCGACTCAGCAATAAATGATGCACTGACTCGACTTAACTTGAGACTTGATATTTTTGATGACTGAATTGCTGCCCTTGGTTCAGTAAAATAACGCATTCATCCAGAAACCTTATGGCAATATCTCCATCTCTTTTTGCCTACTGGTCACATGGCAATCTGTCTCAAGCCCAAAGTGTGGGCTCATTTCTCAGAGGGGAACAGCAAATGGGCTAGGCAATGGGCTTGAGGCAGGCTCAGCAGTCTGTCCTTGCTGCATATTCGAGGACCCTTCTAAAACTTTTCCTAAGAGCAGAAAGCAAGACTCACCTCCAGAGTGCAGAGTGCATTTCTCAGAAGGGAAGAGCAAATGTGTTGGGTAACAGGCTTAATGAGGAAGGATCCTTCCTTCTGAAGCTTTTGAAGCTTCAGTAATGGGGAGTAAGAAGGATCCTATTCCCCGCTTCTGAAAAATCCTCCAGCTTCCGAAATGGGAAGTAAGAAGAACTTCTGAAGCTGCAAATGGCAGAATCACAAATGTGGAAGGCTGACTCTGCTTAATTTGTTAAAACTGACTTTATTTGGCTCAGTCCAATAATTCTGGAATTTTGTTTGGAGTATAAAGTTGACTTCCAGACTTGAGACTTAACTTGAGACTTGACTTGAAAGTGTCTTCAAGGACTTGAGACTTGAAGGTAGAGACTTGAGATTTGACTTGAGACTTGGAGTAAAAGACTTAAATACATCACTGACTAGATGCCACTGTGGCTGTCCTAGTCCTGAAGGTGTGTCCTTGGCAGGAAGACCTAAAAGTGTTAGGTACAATCTCATGACTGCAATGAACTGAAACCCAGTCAAAGGAGGGCCACCCTCAAGAACAAAAAAAGGGGGCACCAGCACCTGGGTAGATAGCCATGTACTTCCTTGCTGTATGAACAAGGTATAGACCTGTGTCCTTAGTTGTACTGTGCTTCCCCATAGCTCTTCTGGTCTGTTTTAGACCTTTTGGTGTAGAGCTGAATGGACCTACTGCCCATGGGTACATACATCCCTACAAATGGTCAGCGGGAGTGGATTTTTCATGTCCTTTTGTCTGCTAAAAGACTGATACTTTGGAGAAATTACAGCTTCCTATTGCGTGTATCACTGCCACAGTCTGCAAAATATCCCCCAGGTAAGCCTCAGAGGGAAGCTCCTGTTGGGGCCTGGATATATGCTCCATGGAAAAATGTTCAGGGACATGCACAATGCACTTTCAGTCAGAGTATTACTATCCAAGTTGAAAAAGAATGATTTGTCTCTAGATTCAGTCTTTAGAGAACAGTTGAGCATCTGTTTTGCTCTACTTCACACCACTAGTAGGTCCAATAATACCAGCAAGACTAGATGTTATATGAAACAAATTGGGGAGATTGGGAGTCACTTTTCATACTTGCTTTATTTCTGTTTTTACTGAATTCTTATTATACCAAAGAAAGAGGATAAGAAACAAGTAGAAAATGGAGAACACATACGTCTTGTTTAAGCAGACCTTCAGCCTTGGCTAACCTAACTAGGTATGCTGTTTTAATACACACTGTGTATTTTAGCTGTTTTAATTACTCTAAATTTTAATCTTTTAAAAATAATGGTTTAATTGAAAGTATTATTTAATGCTTTGTTACCCCGCTGGAAAACCCTGTCCCAGGGTCTACAATTTTGATATTAAAATATGATTCCATGTGCCTGAGAGGTCGCCCGGATGGGCACGTAGGCAGCAACGGTTGAATGACTGAAAACCAGGTCAGGCCAGTAAAATCCCCATCACGTAGCCCCAGGAGACCTCAAGCTGTGCAAACCCACAGTAGACAAAGGGTCCTCAGCCCCTGAGAAGCCGACTTGAGGGGATTAGCATGTTTGCCCCAAGTTGAGCAAAATCCTATAAGGCAAGGAGCATTTACATGAAGTCACACCACAATGCAATGCAGCCGAAGATCCTGAGATATTGGCAATACCTTGTAATCTCATCACGCAAAGGAAGTTACCATTGTGGAGCTTCCTTCTCATTGCAACACCCATTGTTCTCCCTGCGAAATGATTAGGCCTCCAGGTACTTTTCCCCTACAAATAGTCCCAGTTTTGAGCTGTTCTTTGGATCACTCCCAGTTATCCCAGCAGACTGTTTCTCCGTCCGTTGAGTAATCCCCTCAGCCCTCTCTGCTGTTTTTCCTGGACCAAGGACTTCAGGAAAAGATGCAGTATTACCCCAGCTACAACCCCCTCAATATTCCCCTATCCAGCTTCCTCTCTTGCTTTTTAATAGGTCTTGAGTGAGTGTGTGAGTGAGTGCGTTGGTGCGTGAGACTTTCATTCAATAAAATCATTTTATTGGACCTCTTCGTTTGGTTTTTGGCTTGGCCTGACCCCGTAAAAACTGGGTAAAAAGACCCTGCTAGGTTACCCTGCCTCTTGCATTGCTGTTGCTTGTGCTCTGGCTAGTTTCCATTCCCCATCACGTGGAGCACATTGAGGTGTTCCCCAAGGGACCCCAGAAATCAGGGTAACAGCTTTTAAAACTTTTGTACTTCATATTGCTTCAACTGCTCTCTTCTAATTTTTTTTTTCTGTAAGCCAATTTGAATTCCTTTTAGAAGAGAAATGGAATAGAAAATAAGTACATGAAATTTCTTATGATATGAACATGGGTTAAGCATGTACATTACAGGTATACCACATCTAATGCATTTGATGTACTCCTGGCTTTACTTCTTTAACAGAAAGTATAGTACCAGAGGCAGAAATAAAAAGGAAAGAGGTTCTTATCCACTTAACTGAGGAACCACAGTTCAACATGTCTCAGCAAACCTTTGATTTCTAACACTATACATATGTGAAATGAGACAAACTGGTGAGGTAAGTCCTGCATGGGTGAATAAAAACATTTCTAACCATCTAGAGACTACCTGTAGGCTTATTCCAAAATGCATCCAGACTGATTTTTTCTTTCCACTTTTCTTATGATTCCCATTTTATTTAAACACATATAGGTCTATGTGTTTTTCTCAACATGCTGGAGATACCTGGTGAGGCAGACTTGTTTGGTCTCCTCTTTTCACTTTGTTTTGCATTCATGCTCAGTAAAGAATTCAGGGGGCAACTGCCTTTTAACTTGCCTATTATAGGCAGGCACACATAGCTATCTACAGTGGGGCCGGATATAGTAGAATCCCACTTTTTCCCAGCTCAAATTTTATTGCATAATTTACTGAAGACCTGCTGCTGCAACCTGACATTGAAAATCTGCATTTATCCGTCCCTCCTTCACCATTCTCTCAATGCAATGCTCTTTTAAAAGCTTCCGACTTGAGAACGTTGGCATTGGAGGGAGCAGACCTGAGAATGGGGTGGCATGCCTATATGTTTTACGATAAAGCAAAAATAGACAAAGACTTCACACATCACTATATCAGGAAATCACTTCTGAAAATTTGGGAGGACTACAAAATTAAAAACATACGGCAGCTCCCCACTTGGGTCTCACCTCAAGAGGCTTTTTTCAGCCGATGGATAGATACAGATAAATGGCTGCGATATGAAGATATAATTGAGAGATCAATGTTTGATAAACTTAAGATCAAATCAAGAGAAAAATTAGAACAAGAGGGAATAACACTGAGTTCGTTCCCTTACAGACAATTAGCAGAAAGGTTTCAGATGGACATAAAAATATACGGAATTGACTTAAAAGAGAAAACTGGAGTTATTAAACGAATGTTCAAAAATCTGCCTCATTTACTAGCTCAAATATATCAAGAAATGTTACAACAGGAGAGGCAGGAAGAAACAGTAAAGGCAACAATGATCGCATGGGCTCAAAATATTGGACATTCAATTTAACTAGAGTCTTGGGAGCAGAGCTGGAAAAAAACACAGAAATTTACAGTAGCTCAGAATTTGAAAGAGAACTATTATAAGCTATTTCATAGATGGTACATGACACCAGATAAATTGAAAAAGATATACAAAACAGGTAATGGGCATTGTTGGAAATGTCAGAATGAGGTCGGTACGATATATCATATGTGCTGGACATGTCCAAAAGCCAAGAAATATTGGAGTGAAATACACAAAAAATGGAAAACTCAGCAAATACCTACAATAGAACAATGGTGGGGTACACTTATTGAAAATAAAAATGCTGATATGGTCTCTCAGAGTTTAAAAGAGAAATCAGACGATGAGATACAAAGGGAATGGCAAATTGTAAATGGTAGTGGGTAATTGCTGGGTAATCAGATGGAAATCTGTAATTCCTGAGTTAAGATAAATTAAGAGGGGGCTACAGTGTATATATCATGAGGCGGGAATATGGAGAAGAAAAGGCAAGAATCAATGAGTAATATTAGCAATTAAATGTAGCACAATATTATAAGCATGATAAGAAATATTGATAATGAAAACTAGATCAGTGTGGAAGAGCAGAATCATTTCAATTAAGCTGTCAGTTACAAATGTATGTTTTATATGTGAAATTAAATAAAATGATAAAAAAAAAAAGCTTCCGACTAGACAGCGGACAGGGAGAAAAAGGGAGAGGGATGGACATAAAAAGACTTTGTAAAAAGGAGCTTATTTATCAGAGGCTGTGTTAATTGATGTAACCCTGATCATATGTCCCCCAACTATCTGCTTGACACTGATGTCTATATACATTTGTTACACCCCAAAGTAATCCTAAGAGAGGACCCCTAAATTTGGCTTAGCTCCCCCAAGTTGGGTATTGGCTAGCAAAGGTTGGTTTCAGGTAAAAATTGGTTTTGAATTAGACATTCTTAAAACCCATACTGCCCCTCGCTGCTGTAGGGGAAGGCAGACAATGACCTATTGTTCCGAGTCACATATCTCTAGGCAGCCACAATAGACTCTCTCCTTGATTAATAAAGTGAATCATTGACGCCGTCACAGCCCCAAGCCATGCTGACAGACAATCAAAGCCTGATCAATTTGGAATTTTAAACCTATCACGCACCTGGACTTCCCCGTAAGAAACAACACTGAGGAGGGGGTGTGATATTTGCCTAACATTATAGTCCACGATCATCGCCCATTAACACCACTTTGCTAGCCGATACACAGCCTGAGGACAGAAATTGGCTATAAATATCCTCACTTTTGGAGACTCTTTGGAGAGCCTCCTAGACTGGACAGTAGGGCCCGTTTTGCTGCTATCAAAGCCTCCCACCCAAGCCTCTCAGAAGCTGCTGAGAGCTAAATGCGACTCGCGTCCTTGATCCTCTGCAAGACCCCGCAGCAGCTAGCCGTCCCACCCGGAATTCAGCCTCCCCTTGGTGCTATACACTGAGCCTGCACTAATCTTCTCCTTCTCCTAGGACGTCTAGACTAAGGTCTGTATGCCCTCTATCTCAACTGGTCCCTTATTACCAACTGGATTTCTGTAGCTCTTGTATGATTGGAGGAGTATTTGATAATGTGTGCCTGTGACCTTCTCTGTTAGTTTTTAATAAAATCATTGTAGATTGTTCCTCTGACTCTTGCGTGTTCTGACCCTGTAGACATAGGGTTGAAGATCCCTTGCCCTGACCTCTCGCAAGTTTTGCTGAGTAGCTCTGCTAATTCCTTTAATTGAAGCCTGGTTTGGGTGTCCTCACGATACCCCCAATTTTCAGGGTAACACATTCATGCCTAGAAAAAGTAGTAAATCATCTGACTACTAACCAATGGTGAATTCTTGGCTTTCCAGTACTGGAGTGTAGCCACACAGGATCCAACCACAGTGACTATCCATTAAATTCCAATTAACAGTAACATAGTTTAAAAGTATGTGTTGTATCTATCAGCATCAAAGATTTTCTAATACAAAATGAATATGTTGCAATATACATAGCCTGAAGGAAGTGACTACTGGGCATGCCACAAATAAATGTTTTTGCATTGCATCACTGATATTTCGCTTAATCAACCATTTCTTTTTTAAAAAAAGGTGTAATGGTGCCCAATACACCTAAAACATCAAGTTTTGCCAGATTAAACACAATTTTAAATCTATAAAAATAGATGTTGAAATTAGGACCATTTTCCATTGTTTAATTTTCATGTCCTTTATTCCATTTGATTCTGACTTCACTGACATCAATTTTAGTATTTTTTTCAACAAATATTTACAAACAGTGATTTGTTGGTTTCAGTGTCTCTGGGAATACAGTTAACATGCTTATCATCACAGGAGAGACAAAGCTTTTAAAGCACTTCAACTCTAGGTATTGCCTCACAGAAATAGAAGGCAAATGACATGTGAATTGCAAAGCTGAAAATGGCAAAATTCTTGAGTTGAGGTTTTGAGGTTTTAACTGACCTTACACACTCTCTCTCTGGCCAGTGCCTATCTGGCTTCTTTTAAAAGCCAGGAAGGAGATAGGTCCAACATGGATGTGATATGTCCAAGGATTCTGTCCATATTCTCAGGCTGCCCCGATCAAAATATATCCAGTAACACTGGACAAGCAGTTGCCAAGGTTACATCCACTGCACTGCATTTACAACAGCATCTAGATTAGAGTGGATGTGAACAGTTCTCGCTATATAGTGGCATGCAAATTCTTTATAACAGGCTGCCAAGAAAATTGTATTAGCTTTAGGAGTATAAGATTGCCTATGCCTACCCACGATAGTTCTGCTGAATGACATTGCACATGGAACAGACCACAATGGTGTCAGAGAAGCATGAATTCTTTGCTGCCGACACCTCCATGACTTTTCAACAGGCTCTAGTCCAATGTTTGCCAGACCTCCTTCAGGTTTTCTTCCATCTCTGTTCCACTTATTACCACCAGTAAGCTAACAAACTAAGGAGCATTCTTGGAGAGAAAGAGATGCTCAGAAGTGATTGTTTGCATTTTTCCATTACAGACATCAGCCTAGGCTTCAATGGGATAAACTGCCATGGGAAGAAGAAACTCCAAGATTCATAAGGTAATCAACTGAATCCATCAGCTTCCTGGTGGAGACCATCTTAAATCAGTCCATTACCCCTGCAGAGTCTCCAAGTATCCATGAGCCTCAACCCCACTAGGTAGTAATCTATCCATAACAACAGAACTATGGACATTTTCTCCACTTGAAGACCACCATCATGCTGCACAGCACAGAGAATTATAGTGTGGCTGCAGCATGAGTGGGTCCATATACTACTTGGGGACAGATCCATAGTAATCATGTGAGACACAAACTCCTGAGCTGCACATGGATGTCACGGTTCTGAAGCACAACTAACCAAAGTGACTCCAGCACCAACCCCAAGACCACCCCAGCTAGGAAGGGAGATTGTTGACCATGGACTGGATGATACACCAACAGAATTCCTGTTCTGCCTTTGCTATTCACCTTCAAATATACAAACTCAGCCCCAGCAGACTACATGGCAGAGTAGATCTCTGCAACTCTACCTCTGCATTCCCCAAATCACAGAGAACCCAGGCGAACAGAGGCGCCAGAAGTTCCTCCCCTGACCCCCAAGTTTCATCCAGCTAGTTCACCGTAATAGAAGCTAGATCAGCGTGCTTATCCAGAATCAAGTCCTAGATTGCAGCTGTTTTTCTATTTGTTGACCTGGCATTGGCCAGCAGCATTGTCAGCCCAGCAGACCTGTTACCAAGGTGATCCAAGCTAATTGAATTTTGTGTGTGTGTGTGTGTGTGTGTGTGTGTGTGGAGGGGGACAGTTTGTGGGCAACCCACACCTTCTGGCCTTCCCACTGCTATGGTGCTATGTGCAACTGCATATCTGCTCTTGCCCATTATCCTTTCAAGGGCTGCTTACTAGTATTCTTCCCCCTCCCTTAGGGAAACAAGAAGTAAAAAACATATTACTGGGAAAGCAGAGGAAAAAAAGTGAAGGGCATATTGTTGAAAAGAGAAAGAGAGAGAGAGAGCTACTTTACAAATCTAAAAGAGGTTCTTCCCCATTCTTCATAGGGAGATTTTCTGCTGTCTTCTAGGAAAGAGTAAAAGGAGTATAAATCTATCTAACTTGCCAGCAGATGCCACAATACCTGACAGGCAGGGTCCTAGAGGTGGATGGATCTCTGTCAGGCAGAGATCCACAGAGGGAGAAAGGCAAAGAGGTCACAGGTAGCAGTAGGCCAACTGAGTAGCAGTGTTGTTGCCTCTTCTCCTTCCATGCTTGTGTAATATCTCAAGGAAGTAATATAATAATAATATCTGGACACTGATAAAATTCAAGTTTGCAAACAGTCTTGGTAGAAGGATAGTCCTAGCAGGCATAACTCCAGATTTAGATTTGAGCTCCAAAACTGTTAATTCATTTTATCAACTTTTATAGAAAAGTAAGTTTGAGTAAGAAAATTCATATTTCATTCTGTATCCTAAAATGTAACTGCCATTAGCCCTTGCTTTTCCCTTTGGTATGAATTCCAGATGAGTATGGACTCCTTAGATGGTACTAAAGATGTAACTAGATCTCACCTCTCAAGGAGGTATGCTTGCAACACAACAACAGAAATATTTTCAAATTACAGAGGTTATAGCTTATACCCAGTTGCTGTTCCTTCTTTTTTCTTTGCCCCGATTGTAAAATCTTTTAGAAAGAAGGGTGGTTATACTTTTTCAAGCAGTACTATATGACACAGGAGGCAGAAGCAGGCTCAATGTCATTGTACTGTGTTATTTTTTTATAGGCTGCTCTGGGAATCCCTCAAGACTGATTGATTTGTATCCTCTTTTTCAGTCCAACAAACAAATAAAATTTATTTTACATGCAAGGCTGACAATATAGCTGTACAACTTAAAACTGTCCAGTTTCAAAGGAGGTTTTTTTTCCTCCAATGAAGTGACCTAAAAATGGTTTGCACGGTGAAAAACCTTTTTAAAACATGAAGACTTTGATTTGTTATAAGAGCTGAGGCTGGGTTCAGGAAAAATGACAGTGTTTTTGCTTGCTTTTTCATGCACCAGGATTGTGACACACCTGGATTTGGGGAGAGGGGATTAAATATCAACAGTGCTGAGAAACGTCCGAATACACAATAGTAAGTACATTACTTCACCTGTAATCCATTAATATTTAAGCTACATATGGATAAAATGTTAAGCGAGCTGTCCAAAAACATCTGGATGCTATAGTATCTAACAAATCTAATAGCCACAGCTAATGAGCCTAAAGATGGGAAAGCATTAGGTGGTTGTTATTCCAGCTTTCACCAATGAATATAAATAGGTTTTCTGTGATCTTTTGTCCTACCAAAATGTAATCAAGCTTATTGAACTGGTGAATTCTATTAACCATTTTGACACTGTATCCTTATAAATCTAAAATGGTGCCCTTGTTCTGTACTTCACATTTACAAAGCAACAACCCAAATGAGGGGGTGAAAACTATTTTTAAAATTCCTGATGAATTTATTTTCTTTAATGAACAAGAACTACAAAAGATTGCGACATTTAATGGTCCTCTTAAATATCATATAAATTTCATACTATGAAAAATGCAATGCAGGGAGTGTTACTCCATTTACTGTATACTCCCTCTCCTCTCCCTTTTTATAACTCAGTATCTGGGGGAACTTCATTCTGGAGCTTCTGTGCCTAGTATTGTACACTCATTCATTCTCATATATATATATATATATATATATATATATATATATATATATATCAAATTTTGGATTATCTGTCCTTAGCATTGTATGTATTGGACTCCTAGGATAGATATGGATTTTGTTGCTGTCATTCAACTTGTTAGCAAATAGTCTCTTTACTTGACTGATAGAGCTTGACTCAGACTTGGTGTTTATGATCTCCAGCATGTACCCCCTGGGTTACTTCAATGTCTATGCCAAAGCTATAGTGTCTGTGACATCTATGAATTTATGAACACCATGAGAAACACAGACCTGTCTCATTAGCCCAGCACGTGTGGCAGAGCATACTCTTGATTTGATCTGTATTTTTTTGGAAAAGGATAGTAATTGAAAATGAGAGAGAGGGATAACTTTGCTTCCATTATTATGGTCAAATCATATTTATTTGGCTCTTTTCCCCCTCTGCAGGGATAGGAGCTGTATTAGTAAGGTCAGTCCATGGATAATGACGACACACCATGAATTCCTGGTTCTTCTGAGAGACATTTTCTGTTTGAGACAGCTGGCAGTCCTGTTGAAGAATTAACAGAAATACACATGAATCAATCTTCAAAAGTATAGATGGATGCACAAAATTGAACATTTTGAAGCAAAGAACCTTTCAGTGAAAGGGGAAAGGGAATATATATGCTCAGGTAACCATGGACCAAAATCTAATTTTCCTATCCCTGTAAGATTCTTTAATATGAGAAGGGAAAACCTCCCTCAGAGTTTAAATGACTGCCAAACAGCAAGACAAATTGAATTTGGGGGGAAAGAAAACCATGCCCGCTGAGAAGTCTCCTTTGAACCTAGTTTCTCCTCCCTCTGCTGCCTGTCCACAAAGATGTTTTAAAATTAGAAGAGGAAAATGCCTTTACAGTATAAAGGATATCTTCAAAAGTTACTTTTTCTGGATTGCACCTCCTGGAAAATTTCCCAGCCAACATGGCTGCTGGCCAAACTGTGATATAAAGACCTCTGAGGGAAAAAAAGGGTGCATATCTGAGCACATTGTCCACGCTGTATTGCTTTCAGTAGAGTCTCCAGAGAGATTCAGTGCTTGCAGAGAGACAACGGCTGAACTTAGGTGCACACCAGGATTACCTTAACGTGAACTGTAATCTCTCCCCTATGCTAGGTCTTTATTTCAAGATGTTGTCAGGTTCACCACATTCTGCAGAGTTTTATATTTCAGTTATAGTTATGTAATTTGGAAATTATTCACCACAGCCAGGGATGACTGGAAAAAGCACTTTGGCACAGTATAGCTCTTCTCAAACTTTTGTTCTTCAGATGTTTTGGACATCAATTCGCAGTATTTCTAATCATTGGCTATGCTGGCTGGGATTTCTGAGAGTTGATTCAGAACATCTGGAGGACCAGAGTCTACGAGACACTGGCATAGTGAACACTCTCCATTTTGTTCCCTAGTTTCTCCCCCAAAATGTTTTTTTTTCCATCCCTTGATCTAGGGATAGAAAGAATATTTGAAAATATTCAAAAAATGGTTAAAAAAACCACCAGGTTTTTCAAGAGAAACCCTGACAAGAAGAATCCTGGACTGAGAAGATTTTTTGCAGTTGGGACTTATTCTGCAAATTTGCATACAGTTGTTTTGCACAGAAAATAGCGTTGCTTGCATAGGAAAGAACATTTTCTGCACGGGAATTGATATTTCTGCATTGAAATACAATTTTCCATACAGAAAATGCTGTTTCTTGTGCAGAAAATGCTGTTTTCTACACTAAACAGTCACATATGAATTTTGCACAGAATTAAGTCCCAAATTGTGGAATAGCCTTGAAAAACTACATGGTTTTTGGATTTTCTTGCAGCAGGAAAACAGTTGCTGAAATTACTTGCTGCTGCCTTCAAGAAGAAACTTAGCAAATAATTACATCCCTACTTTGATTCCCCAGATAGGACACTTTCCCCTTCTACAGATTTTATGAATTGTGTTCAACTGAAATTCTCCTTACTCTCTGCTCTATTTCTCTCAAACTCCACTGTGGTGGCACAGGCTTTCAGCTCCTACAGTGCTTCAAACTGATGCAGAAGATGTTTCCATTGGCTTCCATAAAGGGCAATTTTATGTGCTGCCCCTTGGAAAACTACTGTTAGGGGATGAAAGCAAAGCCACCTCAAGAATTCCTTTTACCCACTGGATATTTATTTATTTATTTTGGCATTGAGAGTGCATTCCATCTCTCTAGCCTTTGTGAGTATACAAATGAGATGCTCATCTAAAAATGATAATTACGTAGGCAGATATGGAGATGTCCATGTATCATTGTCTGTGACTATGGCCCTTTCCACATGTGGAGGGGGAAACAGGGGAAAACGCGCCGAAACAGAGCTTACCGGCAGCCGGGTAAGTCTGTTGCCATGCGGAGCAGCGCGAACTCGCTGCTCCACACTCCTCCGGCATCCAAAATGGTGGCTTCCAGCTGGAAGAGGTTCTCCACCAACCGGAGAAGCTCACCAGCCAGAAGCCCACCCCTGGCAGATCTGCAAGCACGCACTAGTGTGCGCCTGCAAATCTGCACTGGAGCACGGCGACAGAGCTGCACAGGGCTGCGCGCTCCGTGCTTTTTAAAAACCTCTGAAAAGAGGTTTTTAAAAAACACGCAGTGCCGCCAGTTCCGGTCGCTTCGGAGCGGATTGAGGTGCGGAACTACGAAAAGTAGTCTGCCCCAATCCACTCCACTCCACGGTGCAGACGACCTCCGTGGGAGGTTGCTCTGCACCGTTTTAATACCCCGGTGTGGAAAGGGCCTAAAGTTAGACAGGGTTACATACATATTTTGCTTCAACCAAGAAGCGTTAGGATTGAATTGTGATTTCCAAGGTTGCTAAATCACAATATTCAGGAGACTTGTAGGCATGGCTTATGATTCTATTATAGAATCATATCACTGGAAGAAATCACAAGAGCCATCGAGACCTATCCCCTTCCATCAGGAGTATACCATTGAAACATTCCCAACAGATGGCCATCCACCCTTTGTGTAAAAAGCTCCAAAGAAGGAGACTCTACCACACTCCATGGCACCACATTCCACTGTTGAACTGCTCTTACTGTCAGGAAGTTCTTCCTAATATTTCACCAATGTTTTTGGCACTCTTTAATGACAACTAATTGCTGCATTTCAGTGGCTGTATTACAATTTTACACAGTATTCTATATTCCCATATACTGGATTAAATACAAATAGATAATAAGAGCTTTTAAGAGAGTGCTGTATTGTTTTAAATTGCATTTGTAATTGCTTTTTTATCATTTTCAAGTATATGTTTTAAATTGTTTTATTTATTTATTTATTTATTTTCTACACCACTTTTCTTCCACCACAGGACCCATGGCAGCTTTACCAAATTTAAAGTAGAGATTTAGATAAAAATGCACTATTACAAAAGTTGGAAGCAACTAAACCTTGGTTCTGTTAAAAGTGCATAGTTAAAAAGTGTTTAAAATGCAGTTTTAATATTGTTGACATTTAATTTTATCTTAATTCTGATTTTTTGTATGTTTTTAACTATGTTGTAATCATTTTATTTTGTAAGCAACTTTAAGTCCTAGTATGGGAGAAAAGCAGAGTTTAAATAACGAGGGTGATGGTAATAAGAACAACAACAATCACCTAGCTTAAGCGAAGTCTGGGCTTATCTAGGCCCAGAATTAGATATAGCACTTCTATTAAGAGAAATGGGAGTTAAAATTCCTTCTGTAGACCATGCTCCAACAATTTAAGTTATGCTGTTCTTTTATGAGGGTTCTGTAAGGTCTCAGATTGTATATAACTGTCTTCATATATAACATCTGACAGTTGTTCCTCTTGGAAGATGTTTTCTTTTAAGCATTCTTCATATCTCTCCAAGCCTGTGATCCTTCAACGGTTCTTGGGATATATATTAATAGGCACATTAATCTCATTATGAATATCAAATCTGACTATTACTTGATTCTGTTATCATTATTCATTAGAAATAGTTTCTTTGTTTTCAGTAATTGAATGGGCAAAACCAATTCTCCATTTGCACAAGAAACAAAGGTTGATCCTGACCTCTTTCCTTTTGCAGTTGCAGATTTAATTTTCCACCCATCTCACTGAATCAATTTGGTTATGCTCTTTGAAATCTTCAGAATACAGCTATCGGTGCTGACTAGATTCTCTGAACCTTTCAAGATAATTGCTTATACCAGCATGCATCACAGCCAGCTGGTCTAGCCCCTCCCCCCTACCCATTTTGCCCAGTCTGCTGATCTGTGATTTTACTTTTCACTTCCACCTTGATGGTTTAATATTCTAGGATGCTGGCCCAGGCATCTCCATTCATCCCATTTTAAAGCACACTCATGATCTCTCCTTTCCCTCATAAGTAGGACAGGATGCTTTTCATTTTTTCCATCTTTAACATTCATAGTCAGTCTATGCCTCATCTTGGCACAGTTGTTTAAATAGATTGATGTGGAATGGGGAAAGAGACAGATCAAAGAAATTAGCTGCCTTGATTTTCTGACATTCAAGAAGTAGAGAGTAAATGAAATAATTGTATTCAGAGTATCTCTCGAAAGGAGCGGCATTGTTCCTCATAATGCACGTGTCATTACAAATGTGGGAGAACACTTACCCTTGAATATAAAGAATATGAAAATATGCTTCAGGTATGCAGTGGCTGAAAATAAACACAAAAAAGAAGGTCTTGAGTATTAGAATAACAACTGCTAATAATAAACAGATTGCTGCTATTAGATCTTATTCTTTAAGAATAGTAAAGAAAAAAAATGAAAAAACAGAGTTTAACCCATCAGAACATATATAGCTGTCATGGAAACCAAAAGACTTAAAATAGGAAGGAAAAACACTAAGCTGAAACCCTGCATCTCTTGAACAGAATTTTGAGCAAAATAGACTTGGAGATCAGTGATAGATCTATAGCTGTGTATCTACATATGTACACGTATGTTTATTATCTGTCTGTTAGTGATAAATAGGTTAACCAATAAATAGTTTCATTGAGGGAAACTCAGACATGTACAATTTTGTTCCAGATTTTTTTTTATTTATCATTTTTATGTACAAAACCATCAAATTTAAAAAACAGAAAATAACAACCATACTTCTATATTTACATATGAAAATTCACAGCATTTCCTTAACCTTCCATTGTTTCCACCTAAAATTGTAATGTATTTATTTGCTTCCATTTATAAGTGTACTTCTACAGTCTTCACTATAATTTTTACTCCAGAACCTTAATGGCAAAATAATCTAATACTAACTAGGATATATATATTTTAACACCCCCAAATTCTAATATAGTAATTCTCGCCTTTTACATTTATCTATGTAAGCTTGCTATATCAACTAATCCTATTTCAATTGTTATGTAACAATGTAATGTTGTTCCAGTTTTTAAATCAAATTAGATCATGTTAGTTATTGCCCCTGACTAATTTTCCACAACTGAAGCTGGTTCATGGCCACTGAGTTTATTTTCAGATTTTAAAACACATATCCCCAGGAAGAAAGTTACACATAGAGAAAGCTCTTTGAAATGGTACAAAGGAGGGTCTTTTCCACCTCTCTCTCTCTCACTCAAGTAGGTAATATGCTCCCCTGGTGATCTTCTGAGGCATTGAATTGTGAAGGAACCCAAACTGTATGCATCTCTTTGCCATCCAACTTGAGAGGGAATGGTGAAGGCGATCCTTTGCTTCAAGCAGGATCTCCTTGCAAAAGTGCAAATCAGTGCTGGGGGTGGGAATCACATGAAACCCTTTACCCTCCCAATGGGGAGCAGGTGATGATGAACTGTGTGCCTTGGCATTTCATGTTTCTGAGCCAGGATGCAATCAAGCAATGGGAAATTTAGCTTGTCTAGCCCCCTGAGCTGGAAAGTTGCCCACATGCCCAATATTGCTGCCTTATTGCAAACTCTGTATTCAGTAATGTTGTGCCTTTTTGTAACACTATTGCTTTCATCTAGCATCCTCTTTCTGGGTGGGTGGGCAAAGGGATTTCTGTGGCATCACTATATCATCCACTTCCCTTCATTTGACTACCATAAGTCTCTTGTCTCTAGTTCAATGGTGAACAACATCTCTTCCACCCAGTGTTGATAGCCTAAAATTAAGGTTTGAATATAGGTGGCTTTCCAGATATCATTTGTCTACAGTTCCCATCATTTCTTCCTTTCAGTTTTGTTCTTTAGCATTGTTGAGAAGTGCAGCAAGACAACATCTGGAGATTAACTGCTTCCCTTCCACTGGCTTAAACATTACAGGTTTTTCATCAGAAAACCTAGATCAGACCTTTGCAAACTGTGTGTTGTTACACGTTAGTGTCTTGGTTGCAGTGTGTAGGTGTTTCACATGAATGTAATGGGTGGAAGGACTTCCTCTTCTGCCACCACAGTGGGCCAGATCTGGGTGGAGGGGCTGCGTCCACTTACTGAATTACTCACTGAATTACTGTGCTGCAAAATGATGCATATCTAAAAAGTGTGTCACCAACATGAAAAGTTTGGAAAGCTCTGGCCTAGATGGTTCTGCTCACCACTGCAGTGTGATTATCCAGTCATAGTTCTAAGGATATTTCCGCATGGGGGAATTAAAACAGCACAGTGCGACCTCCACGGAGGACATCTGCACCTTGGAGCAGACTGGGTTCGAACTACTTACCGGAGATCCGCACCTTAGTCTGCTCCGAAACGCCCCCAACTGGTCCTCCAGCACGCTTTTTAAAGACCAGAAAAAAGAGGTTTCTCATTTTTCCAGAGTGTGCCATTGCATACCTGCTCCCTTGTGCAGATTCACAGGCTCGCACCAATGTGAGCCTGCGATCTGCGGAGGGCGGGCTTTAGGCGTGGTGAGCTTCAGCAGTTGGTCGGGACCCATGACCAACCAGAAGCTGCCATTTTGGAAGCCAGAGCAGTGAGGATCTAAGACCTCACACTGCTCCAATTCAAACTGGACCAGACCGAGGAGCCAGAAGATCCGGTGAGTAACGGCACGGAGCGATTCCCTAGCCTCGTGTGGAAATGGCCTTTGACTGTAAAAATCTGGAGCTTGCAAAAATATAGGATTTGTATGGCCTGAAATTCTACCAATGCTAGGTATATAACCATACTTTCTTATCTATATATCTGTCTGCTGTAATTACTGACCTTTGGATTCAATTTCAGGCATACACTGGCATATATACGCTAGTGTATTTATCCGGCATTGCCCGGGATTTTATTTTCCTCTTAAGAACTTACCAAACTGTCTACTCCAGTACCTGTAATATTTCCCCATATGTTCCAGTGCAATCTGTTTTCAGAGTTATTTACATACATAGTTTGGGTTCCTGAGGGACACTGTCCTCCCCCATGCTGCTAGGCCTTGTCTCGAGAGTAACCGGCCTTTTCCAGTACCTGAAACGTTTCCCCATATTCCTCAATCCAATCAGTATTCAGAGTTGTTAACATGCAGAGGTTGGGTTCCTGTGGGAATACACTGTCCTCCTTGCTGCTGGGCATTGCCTCCGTAGCATCCAGCCTATTCCAGTACCTGTAACTTTTCCCCATGGTCCCCAATCCAATCTATGTTGTCTAGTGACATTGATTTACTGGCTTTTGATTGTTTTGCTTTCTGTTGAATTTGTTCAATGGCTTTACGTTTTTCTGGAAGTATTTTTTGTTTTGAATTTCAGCTTTAAGATTCCTCACATATGGAACCCATACAATCTATTGTGTGAGGCGAGAAGACCTTGTAACTAAGTTGTGTATGTCACTTTATTTCCCCCCACATATGCCTCCCAAATGTTTTCTGGCATCCTTATTGATGGTATGCCTCATCACCATAGCAACCGGCCTGAGGCCCAAGACCTCTCGGCTGAGAGTTCTAAAGGCCCCTCCCTAAACTGCCAACCCCAGGATTCCATAGAATCTTTGCAGCCAGCCAATCATATGAAGGCTTCTCACTTCACTCAGCCAATTGTATGAGGTCTTCGACTGCCTGGCACAGACAAACTCACAAACTCACAGACAAACATTGACACACACACACACACACACGTGTGTGTGTGTGTGTGTGTGTGTGCACACATGCACTGACACTACCTCTATCATCACATGCAATCAGAAATCTTGATTTTTTTCCATGGTTCTGTATTGCACGGACAGCCTCCAGGAGGGTCTTCTTTTCAGACCTCTGTTCACGAGAGGAAAATGAGGATGGAGGAGTTTGCATTATATTCTTCTTAGACGCTTACTTAATGTAGATAATACAATGCCTGGAAAATGTGTATTGCAGTAGACAAAACTGTCTACCATAATCATGATGATTAGCTGGATGATCACTTGGCAAAGTAGAAATCAGTTGGTGAATAACAACATCAGGCTCAATTTACCTTTTGTCTGTTGAAAGAACTACATTATACCTGCATGGTGGTACTAACAAAAGAAAAAGTTATGGAAGAATTATTTTGATCTTGTAGAATGGTATGAATTCACTTAAACTCAGTAGTTATTTTACTTAGCTTGGGGGTAAGCAACTGTAGCCTTCAACTATGATTCCTCAATAACTGTAGCTTCTATTAGCCTTACTCAGTCTCACCCAGTACATTTAATGGTGTGGCATTATGGAACTTGAAGATTAAACAATGACTCATTCCTGTTTACACAATAGATATGGCTGTCCTTTTTCTTTTTCCTCCAGTAGGGCTAGAGGTTGGTTGGAAAAAATAAAAACAGGGCACTAGGCACTTCTTCTGAGCAGGCTTTAATGAAATCAGTGACATACACTTTAGAGAACAAATCTGCTCCTGCAGAGGAACACTGAACTTACACTGGATGATGCTACAACCAAGCATTCTCTGTAGTTTGAACCCTACTGAGTTATAATTCTACTATCTTCCTATGTTCAACAAACTGATAGATCTGTGTATCTCCTCAAAGGAGCTGTAGATCAGCTTTCTCTGACCTATTGGACTACAACTACCATCATCCCCATCCAGTATAGAGATATTGTAGTAACATACTTGGTGGGGGGCAGATGAGTGGGTAAGTTTAAAGAAGCTAGAATATTAACCAGCAATGTTTCTTGCATCTTTCTGTTAGGTCTCAGTTTTTCAAGTTATGAATAAGCTCTAGGGAGCTGAATAGGTATAAACTCATGCAAGTGTAGCGAAGTCACACACACCTATTTGTGCTTTTGGTTTTGTGGTTTTTGTTTATGAAGATAATCGGTTTGAGGGTTTCTAACTGTCTATGTACTTTACCAAAACTTTGGTTTTCTTTTAGCTATTCATCAAGAGTAAGTTGTACAGACATGGAAGGATCATGAATTATCTTGCTTTCAACCATGAACGCACAGTACAGCTCTGCTATGTTTCTTCTTCAGACTGCCATAGAAGTTAAATGAATGGGTTATGACATGTAAAATAGCCTTCAAATTGCAAAGCATTTTTCAAACATATGCTTTTAGTCTATAATTAAAGGAACTTTTTTTTTTTAAAGGACTGGGGATATTTCTGCTGAATAGCCTCAGTTTGGTTTTAGTTTTCTTTTCACAAAGATGTACACCACAGTTATAACTGTAAATATCAGCATCCTTTTCTGCATTCATATTAGCACGGGGCTGTTTCAATGACACAGTGTCATCTTCAGATACTTAAATTATAGAAATTGCAACATTTTCTCATTGCTTTGTACTTTGGTTTGTATTTTTTTTTCATGTTGCCTGGATGACACAGAGTGTGCCAGAAAATTTTCTAAAAGGTGAGAATATGTGTAATATTTTTATTATGTCATTAATTGGCAATCACCATATGGGATAACTGCTTTTGTTAAAAAGCAATATGACATATGGATAATTCCTGTTCCAGTTGTATTTGTTGTCCTCATGTTCAATGTCATTTCTGTTTCTCCTGGCATATAAAGTAAGAAAATTCTTTGCATTTCTAATAAGACTCGCTGAATTCTTTTAAGAGGCAATATGACTGCTATATAGATGACAATATCTTATATAAATATTTCACATCCTGATCCATTGAGGCAATTATATTTTCCAAAAAGTCTCTGTATGAAGAGACCCATACTTCCAGATCATGGAAATTTTATGTTTTTGAACTACATCTCACAGAATCCTCCAACCAGCATGGTTTAAGTTATCCTTATGTGTGTTGGCTGGGGGATCCTGGGAGCTGTAGTAAAGACACAATGGAAATTGGTGAGGTGATCACACTTGCTTCTATGCCCAACATCATCAAGACCATACCTGCCACAAAGCCCAACATGAATCCATTGGGCATTGGGAATCATGTTTCCTCTGCCTCCATTCCTTTGTTCCTATTGAGTATTCCCTAATTCCATTGCCAAAGTCTCTACTTGTGTGTTCAAAAGTTCCCTAAATTTGGAGACAGTGATATGGTTTGCAACCTATGATTAGGCCATCTAGTGTTTAGCATGACTCCTACCTTCCATTGTAACGGTGGAGAATGAGCCTGGACTTCAGCTTCCATTTTTCCTCAACACTGGGTTATTCTAACTATGGCAGAAGTATTTCCATGTATGAACCAGGTTGGGGTCTAAGATCATCAGAAGAGGACCTTCTTTCAGTCCCACCACTGTCACAAGACCAGTTGGTGGGAATGTGAGAGGGGACCTTCTCTGTGGCTGCCCCCAGACTTTGAAATACCCTTCCCAGGGAGGCCAGAATAACCTCCTTTTTCTGGTTGTACTCAAAGACCTTTGTATCCTGGCAGGCATTTTACTACAGAAAGTTTTTAAAGAATGGGCTAGGGGCGCTGTACTGTTTTAATTTTAATTGCTTCTTTTAATCTCTTTTTATGTGCTCTAATTCTGTTATAGTTTAAGCCTGCTTTAATATATATTATTTATAAGTTATTAAATTGTATTTTTTAATATGTAAGCCACTTTGAGTTCCAATGTTGGGCAAAGAGTGGGATGTAAATAAAGATAATAAAGATAACAATACAGAAGAAATAGTGAGCTCTTATTTTCATGAAGTATAAAGTGCACATATACTCTAGTGTTATAGAGTATATATTATGCAGTGTGCTGTATCTGGAAGACTATGTATGTGCCGTTCCCCTGCAAATTTGATGCCAACACCATGGATGCCATGCCAAAGAGGTGGGTTCAGTGATCTGCCCAAGGTGTAGAATATTAATTCTGTGGTGGGGTTTTGGTGTACATCTTACAGTGTAGGCACAGTATGACCATGCTACCAAGAAGATTTAATGGGGAAATTAACACTGTGTAGATATATCCTGTACTTTACAGGCAGACAAAGAACCACTTAAAGAAGAAGGAGAAAATATGAGAGTCCTACCTGACTATACTGGCATCTGTCCTTTCCCTTCTTAGGCTTTGTGAGAAGGCCAAAAGAGTGAGCTCCTTTCTTTGTTCTGCATTGGCTCATTTGTAATTCATATTTCTTTTGTTAGCAACCTTGATTTTTCCTAGAAAGGTGAAAAGGAAGGTGGAATATCCATTTCATAAATAATAAACTTTGGTACTCGCTGTGCAAAAGAGGCTTTGCATGTGGAAGAGATTTGCTGATTTTTCCTTCTCCACCTGCTTTAAGTGGAAGCAGGTGTTCACATGGAGAAACCTCTTTGGCATGTAGAAGAGGATCTCCATATCTCAGCCTGTTTACAAAGATGCAGAATGTTACCATTATCTGAAGTGCTTATTTGAAATTGCTGGAGGTTGGTTATGCAGCCAAAGAATCTAAGGAACTGCAGAAATAGGGACCCACACAGTAGATAAGTGCTACTTTACTAAGATGTCTTATAAAAATGAACTGTAATCTCGTCCAATCTTGGAAGAACTGACAATGTTTTAAAAATAAAATACTATACATGTGATTCTGTCCAAAATATGGAGACACTATTGTTTAGGAATGCTTTGGAAATTTTCGTGTTCTAAATGGCTTCTTAAACATTTGAATTTTACATCTGGTTATGGTTCCAAAGTGGAATCAATGCTCTAGGAATCTTTTTTTTTTTCCACTTTGCAAGCATAAGACCATATACGGCTTTTTCAACAGAACTATTAATCTTTCACAAAAGGGAAAATCTTCGGAGATTTCTGGGGACATTAGGAGTTACCTCATATTTTGGAAGTCATGTGCATGTATGATGCTTAAAACAGACTGCAGTAAACCACTGCTGCCTTGGTGCATTCCTAGATGAGAATGGAGCAATGAGAATGACTCTATGTAATGAACTCATCTTGTTGTTTTGTGTCATCAAGTCATTTCCAGCTTATGGTGACTCTAAGGTGAACCTATCATGGACTTTTCTGGGGACTGAGTGTGTGTGATGCATCAAGGGTCACCCACTGGGTTTCCATGGCCAAACAGGGAATTGAACCCAGTTCATCAGGGTCTGTAGTTAAACATTTTAACTACTAAACCACGATGGCTCGTCTATACCTGTAAAACATGCTACAAAAGAGCATGTGCATGCGCACATATGTGATTGTATCAAAACTGCTTTTTTGTTGCAACAATTAATTGATGCACTAAGAGGAAAAAGTCTGTAAAAGAATTGTTCTGTGCCTCACAAGTGTTTGATCAATTCACTTCTAACAGATAAATTTTGAGTGTTCCTTTGTAACTTCTGGCATTGAAGAGTCCTTTTCATACAAGTTTTCTTTTCAAGAGCAATGATGAATCCCCCATTGGCAATCACTATTTTACAAGTACCATTCTGTTCCCCTCCTGCAGACAAAATTTCATGATTCAAAATACATCCAGCCAGTCACAAAGAAAAACAAATAGCAGCAACTGACCATGATAAATATCCAAAGATGCTCACCATTCTAGCTTCCAGAACATTAAGTGCTTTTGACTGTGGACAATGATCAGAATGTACATATGGCATATATGTTGGGTACCACATGGTCTCAAAAATATCTTCAACTGTTTTGTCTTTAGCAGGATGAAGTTAAGATGTTAGTTCCTCCTGCAATGCAAGGGCCTGAACTCTCCCTAGCTACTGGTGGATGGATAAACCATGCAGATTCTTCTAAGCCCTTACTATCTCTGCCTTTGCTGCATACAGCAGAACGAATATGAGATGTTGGTGTAAGATATTTTCATTTGTTCTACCATAAAATGACAGAATCAGTACAGAACTTTGAATCCATACATTCTAATTAGTTACTTTGTTATCCTAACTGAAAACCTCTGACAAAAAATGATAGAAGACCCGTACGTGCTCCAATGTACTAACAGTATTATAGCCTATCTCACATTTATCTGAAAAGTTATTCGTGTTTCTATATAATTTTTAGGGGCACATATACCAATGATGTGTCACTTTAATGGTGACTTCCTTTACTGTTTCAGGCAACAGTTCATATGGGAAGGATTTCCAAATTTGTTTGCATTTATTATCTCTGGTGTGTATCCTGAACTCAGTTTCCCAGAATACTTTAAATGCTTTTGTTAATTCCTATGTAACTTCAATCAGAGTGATAAGTCAGAAGTTAGACAACCCTTTTATTCAGGGGTGAATGTGGTCAGGGTCAGGGCTCACATATTGGGGGCAGGTGCAGCGAAAGAATTTCCCCTTCTACTGGAGAAAAAAAACCCCTCTTCTTAAACTGAACAGGTGAGCTTGCTGAATAAAAGAAACTACGTATATCCTCCAGATTTTGCGAAAAATTCTTGCTAAGAGGGTCTGGCTAAACAAAAGTTAAATATTTACCACTGTAAAAAAATGTTTATGAAATGTGTTCTCAGATGTAAGTCACTTCTTATTTTTCTCAGTGTTAAAAAGAATAAATACTATAATAGCTTCTTCATTGCTTTTGAAGTGTCCAGAGCATGTAAAAAGAAAGCACTGAAACAGCTGTACCATCTCTGTTGTGCAGAGTTTTTATTTGAATGTTCAATATATTTATTGATTTTTAGCAAATAAATAAGCTTCTTTTACGTTAAGATTTAATTATGCTGGAGCTTGAAGATCAGCAACTGTGGGGATGGGGCAGATAATTCCCTAGAAGATGTAAATGTGCCCTTAGATATGTTTTCAGTATTCTGAACTGTTGAATACATAAACAGCATTTAAGGGATGACGTTCAAACAAATCCTTGATATTCAAATGCTGTATACAGAAAGCTACAAGCAACAAATTGTATGCAGAGATTAGATCGAATCCAAGCCACAGCTGAACTTTTACATGAAAATGTGTTTTCAAAATGATAGAGGGGGAAAAAAAAGAAAAAAGAAGGAAAACAAGAATAGCAATTTGCATCTTCCACTGAGGGAATCATGATCTTTGTTGCATGGAGTTCAATGGCTCTGCTACAAGCATTTCACCTTGGGAATCTTTGGGCAGATGAAGGCCGTGCAAACAGACTATACAATGCAAGGCTGTGGGAAATAAAGGAATGGTTGTTTTTTCAATAAACTGATGGTTTCCAAAAAAGTAACAAAAATATGCCTGCATTCAATAAATAAAAATAATACAATTAACATGTGAAATGAAATTTCTTCTCTCAGTAGCATCATAAAAAATTAGAAGGCCATGCTAGTGAATTATGGATCAAACTTTATTGAAAGAAATGAATTTCCTTCCTACATTCTGACAGACCAGAATGAGGGCCATGAGCTCAACACTAATACACTCTAATATAGGATCCTAAAATCTGCCAAGTCATTCATACGTTATGCATATGCTGAGATAACTTTTCATCCAGTTAACGTTCTTAGCAGACAGTTAGGTTATCTTTCAAAGCCACTCATCCAAACTGGCCTTCTACAGACAAGTTCCATGTGAACAATTCATGCCTTTCTTCTCTGCTACCAGTGCTTAACATTTATGTGTCAGGGAGAAACTGAGGCCGTTTCTGCACTAGAAGTCATTATTGCATTGTAGCGTTACATTCTCAACATTGCCATTTGTGCAATGCTGTTGGGTTAGGAATGCTGTTTTCTGTATGCTTCTGCCTTAAGCGGACAAGTAACATTATTGCCGCCATTGTTCCTTCCACACAGTGCTGGATCCGTGATAACAGGAAGCACTATCAAGCACTATTACAGTTTCACACTAAGACAACTGACGGGATTGAAGCGCTAATGGAGGCCATTAATGGATTTTTTCTGGAAATAGAATATGGCATTTTGGCAATGCTTGGAGATGGGATAGCAGCTGGATAAAAATGATGTCATGTTGTTGTGCTATAGTGATGCTGTACAGAAATGGCCTAGGTTTAACCTGCTGGGTATAACCTTTGTTTTGTCAACTTGTTTTTGTAGAGAAAAACTTTTGAAAAACCAAGGTACACCATTCTAAAGATGTGCAAATATTACTTCTAAGTTAGCCCAAGCAAAGCCACATTAGTGTCTCCTTCAATTTCACGTGTCAGTAAAAGGATACCTGAATCAGTCTTGATAAAAACTGATATTATCTGTTCATTTGAATCTCCAGTTAAATTAAAATGGGCTAATGTAGCTGATGAGTGTTGTTCTGGAGCAGTCAAATTGCATGTCAATAGCTCTTGAAGGCAGAGGTAGCATTGACAGAATAAGGAAATTCTGTTTTTATCATTTTTATACATGCAGTTAGAATTTCTATTAGCAGACTCAAATCTGCTTTGGGAGACTGTCATAACTAATAATTAGAGACTGACAAAAACTTGTTCAGTTCACACTTTAACACAAGTCTACCTGATTCATGCTTCATGAACCAACTAGTAATTAGTCTTTGGTATCCATACTTCTCCAATTTTTTTATGCAGTTCTTCAATCAAAAGATGTGTATAAAAATGCATGTGCCGGGGAAAATGCCAAAATTATTCATGAATTCAAGAATTTATAAGTGAAACAGCCAACATTGTATTTTACTTAGAAAAAAATCTTGAGGAAGTTCTGTATGGATAAGAATGCACAGAAAAATTCACACAGATTTTCATGTGGATATAAAGTTTACAAATGGGTGGAGAAATGGGATGGTATGAACTAGAGTCTGGAAAAAATGAGAATTATGGAAGAACTTAAACTGCAAATTTCATCCATTCCTCACATTATTATTTCTACTGCTTTATTGGGCTAATCAAGACGTGCCAAGAACTAGAATAGCCTAAGACGGTTCATCCTCAGCTGGTAAATGAGAAAATGCAAAAGCATTTTTTAAAAAATCCTTTTTCTTGCAGGATGGAAAGATTTTTGAAACTGGATTTCAGAGAGATTTTATACATTTTCAGGACTAATTTTTGCACATTTCTGTAAAGGTGTACAACATAGGATGATGATAAGTGTTTTCTTATTGCATGGACTGTTACATAATAGTAACACTGGATGTGTTGTTTCCAGCTTTTTGATCAGCGAACCTGTCCTTTTGTGTTTGCCCTGTGTTTTGGCTTAACTACACAAAGGACACTAATTCTGCACAGAAACATCTTGCACAAATTGCAAAAATAATGGCAAGATAGGGTGCTTCATGTCTTGATCTTGCAAGGAACATGGGACCTCTTGAGATCTTTGGAGACTCCCCAATAGACCCTAACAGTGTGGTGAAACAATTGTTATTTTTCTAACTGCAAGGTTTTATTTTGTTTAGTTTTAGCATTCTTAATTATGTAGACATGATTTTCCAAATTCCTATGTTTTAAAATTAAAACACAGCATATGTGAACATCAATATTTTCACAGCGAGAATAAAAAAAAGTTGCTGTATGAATATACTAACACAAATCTGGGCATAACAGTTATGCAGATAAAGGCTAGAAGTACACATAATGTCGATGCAGATATGCTCACGTGTGCTATGAGAAATTGAAGGCTGTGTTCTTTGATCTGACTGATTTATGGATGATATAAAAGGTGACCAAGAATGTACTATTAATTTGTCAGAGAAAGCTACATTTGAGACTCTACTATATCAGTTACCTAAACTTCAAACTGATCCTGGTTTCCATGGTTTGCCATTTCCCAGCTGGCTTAAAGCAATATTAAAGTAATAAGTATTTTCTTTAGTACTTTATTACTTTTTACTTTAAAGTAATAAGATCGCTATGCATTACAGTCCTAAAAAAGACTGCAAAATGTTTTTAAAAATCTGGGCCAAATCAGCATCATGCCCTACATTTTGATTGGCGATAAAATAAAATTTCAATCCCTGTCAACCAGAAGCATTAAAGCAGAAAACTCTTGTTGTGTATCTTTAAGTCATTTCTGACTTGTGGCAACCGTATGATGAATCTATCGTTTTCTTGGCACAACTTTTTCGGGGGTGTGTGCTTTCACCTTCCTCTGAGGCCCAGTAGGTCTCCATGGCTTGGTCGGGATTCAAACCTTGGTTTCCCAGTGTTCTTGTCCAGCACTTGAACCACTACATGCACAAGGTAGCACAAAAGACCACTCATGAAAACACGAAGACTTCAGGTCACTGGTACCAACAATGATACCAACAATGAAGTAGTTTAATTGTCAGTTACTTTATATAAGAAGAGATTGATTTCAATGAATATGATTTCTATTGATTATACCATTGACTATCAGATCTATAGTGTTCAAATCATACTCCCATACCTGTTTCAGCCCTTCCAATCAGCTATGACATTTACCAGTTATGATGTTTGCTAGTAAGAATACCTGCAAAAGCACCTTTACATTGCACTACAATTTGGGGAGTGGCACTGGTCCATAGACTACACATTGAGTAGCTTTGCTTTAGTAAACAGATGACATTGACCATTTCCACCCTACACTGTTATAGGGCTATTATTCCACTTTCAACATCCTGTGGAATTCTGGGATTTGTAGTTTATTGAAGCCAAAGAGCTCTCTGGTTGAGAACTCTACATGCCCCTCCCTAAACTGCAAACCTCAGGATTCCATAGGATGTTGACAGTGGAATAACAGCACTATAGCAGTGTAGTGCAGAAATGGCCATTGCCTGATAATGCATCGCAACTGATTGTGAGTGAATTAAACACTCCATGTTTTGGAAGCTCTGTGAGGCAGCATAACATTTACAATAAGATTCTCATGTGAGTCAGTTACAATTGTTGTAGAGCACTTACTAGCTAATGTGGCCATGCAAGGAGCCCATTACAGAAACTGCGACCTTTCATCACATTTAGAAAGTTATTTTTAGCAGCACATGAGCCACAGTCATATAACATCTGAGTCATGAAACTGCACTCCGGATGAGAGTAGCTTCAGTGGCTTGGCCTCAAAGAACATATCTGAAATTTAGCAATCTTGGACAGGTTGAGGATACTCCATTTGGGTTTTGAGGTAGAAAAGCTAAGAAATTATTTGTTTGTTTAGTTTAAAATCTGACTAGTGATTGCCAGCAGTTTGACAGGTATCTTTTTTGCTCCATATGATTTGCTGGGAGAGATTTGCCAAATTTGGGGGAAAAGGTGCAGAGGCAATCTGGCAGTGCTGTCCTCACTGGATTCTTGGGAAGGACTCATTTGGCCTTCCAATTCTGGAAAGTTTTCTACTCCTAGTCTGGAAAACTCAATTCTATTTATGACCCTGTGCCAACTCAGAAAAATGGGTATAAAAAGAAGTTTCTTCTCCTTGCAAATTAAGCAATGGAATTATGGATGAGGTGTCTTTACCACAAGACTAATATTGAGTCTTTTTGCAGAGCAACAGAAGGAAGCTAGTGAGAATTGCATATTTCAGAGCTTCAACACATTTCTGTCCAACTCCAGGGAAAAAAAAACACAAAAGAGAAGATCAAGTTGGTTTTGAAAAAGCACATTCCTTCTCTCTTTGAGGTGATGGATTAAAAATGACAGCCTTACAGGATATGGATCTGTCACCTAAACTCTTCTTTGAAAAAGCATGTGGAGTGACTAATGTGAAGCCCACTGATTGTGAAGAATTAGAGATAGTTCCTCCTGTTTGGAGACAGATCACTCAGTCTAGAGAAATGATTTTCTAAAATGAAAATGGATGAATTATCACACCGAGTGATCTTTCTTTCCTTCTTTCTTTCTTTCTTTCTTTCTTTCTTTCTTTCTTTCTTTCTTTCTTTTGTTTTTTCGATCTTTCTAGTGTGCCATGTTCTCCAAAGAATAGTCTTCTGAATAGAGAAATTATCTGCTGCTTGGGAGTAAAGATGGCTGACTCGCATGTATTAAATATCTTCCTAAATATTAAATGCTAACTGAGAATCACCCAGAAGGTTTTTTTTCTGTGCTTCGTTGCTTTTAATGGAAAGCCATGCCTGTTGGGGAAACTAACCATATGGTGTATAATACATTCATATATTTGTGAAGAGGTTTTTTTTTCTCTCCCTTTTCAAAACCACATTAAATTATTATGCATGATTACATTAACACAGTAGTGGCCCTCTGCATGGGTTGTGTAAAATACATAAAACTAAAATCATCCTTCCATTTAAATGAAGAGCTATGCTTGATGAGGCCATTGCAAAACAAAATTTTGAATGTTGCTAAGACTTACATATTTTGCAAAATTCTGACCTAATTCCCTACAAACTAGCTTCCTGGCTTCTCAAGAGCCCATACATTCAAAAGATTTTGAATCTTATTGGAGCCTCTACAAAATGGAAAAAAAAATGAAATTTAACACAAAGGTTTACAGAGCATTGAGAGTCCAAGGAGAAAAGAGAGCATCTATTTTCCTTGAAAAAGAGTTGGGAGTGGAGGGAGCCTCCTTGGAAGTCTCACCCATTCGTTCCTGGTCAAGTAATTATCCAGTAGCCCAAATATGGCTCAGGAGGAAATTGTGAGATGGTAGCACTAGTGAATAAGCATGTATGTGTGTGCTGGGTGAATGGCCCTTTGCATATGCCCAGAAATGTGTATTTTGCTATGTTTTAGGATTCCTGAAAAACAGCAATTAAAACTACCATCCTAAACACATTTCAGTGAGGAAAAACTCCACTGGGTTCCCCTTTGTTCCCACTGAAGTCAAGTTCAGCTTGGATTCAACCCACTGAAAATACCAGGACTCACTTCTATGTAGGCATGCAGAGCATAACACTTTAAGATTTTTTTTTCAACGTGTGTCCACTGCTGTTAGAAATAGAATTATGAGACACTGAAAATTTTCACTGACAACACTTCTGTTGCAACTGTTTATAACACACATGTTTTGCCAAGTGCTTTCACAGGCATTAAGCCTTCCCTTACATCAACCTTCTAAATCAATGCTTCTCAGTATTTGGCCCTCCAGATGATTTTGGACTTCAGTTGCCAGAAATCCCCATTAAGCATGGCCAACGGTCAGCAATTCTGGGAGATGAGGTCCCAAACATCTGAAGGACCAAAGTTTGAGAATCTTTTTAGGAACATCGGGGTTGTCAGAATCCTTTAGGGACTTCAGGGTATATCTAGAACTCCAGACTACTGCAATCATGGTAACTTGCCCACACTGAAAAGAATTGACAATGGCTCTGTTTCATGCACTGAATGATGATTCCTAAAGATGGAGGATTTTTGAATATAGAGCACTCATGTGGCCAAAAGTCGTGTTCATCTTAAGCCTTCTGCAGTCCTCACTCTAGCCTACCTCTCACTTGTTTCATCACCACTAGCTGATATCTGACTACTAAACCCAGGAAATTGGTTGACTCCATGGGAGACTATACTCAAGAACACTGCCCTAGCCATTTCTCCATTACAAAGATCAGCCAGGGCTTCAAAAGGATCACCTATTTTTGTACTAGGAAACTTCCAAACAGCCATCAGGGAAAGCATCTGGATCTACCTGCAGTGGACCATCTGAGTGTGTCTCCCACCCCTGCAGAGGCTCTGAGTCCCAGTGATTATAAGGCCCACCAGGTAGTGAGTTGTTCATGATAAGGAACTGTGAAAAGTTCCTCCACAACAAGATCACTATCATCCCACCCAGCACAGCAAACTAGAAAGAATAAAGTTCCCCAGCACAACAAATTGGGGAGGAGGGAGGATCCAACTCCATCACTGTGACAAATCTTGAGGGGAGGGGCACGATAACTGAGCCTCTATAGTGACCAGGAGTGGTTTAAAATGATTGGTTGGTAAAATGGAACCCTAGAGAGCTCAAGGGAGGGGTGAACCGGGGGGGGGAGGAGAAACGGAAATTTAACTGATACAGGAGGGAGTTAGTGGGAAGAAGAGTCCAATATAGGACAAGGAGAAAAGAGCTGTGTTAGACAGCTGAGAAATAGAGTGAATATTTAACAGTAAATGAGCTGAGCATAGAGAGAGAGAAAAGGGGTGTGCTGTATTATAAGAGAAAGAGAGGTCATTTCTGCACTACACTCTTATAGCGCGATTATTCCACTTTCAACATCCTATGGAATCCTGGGCTCACTAGCCCGTCCTGAAACTTCAAGCTCCAGGATTCCATAGGATGTTGAAAGTGGAATAATCGCACTATAAGGGTGTAGTGCGGAAATGGTTAGAGAGAGAAAAGGGGTGTGCTGTATTATAAAAATTTAGTTACAAACACGTTACAGTAACAGTGTTTCAATAAAATGTGACTTTGGCCATTTCTGCATGGGGCGAGGGAATCGCCCCGTGCCGGTACTTACCGGACTTCTTGGCTCCACGCTTGGGTCCAGGCTGGTCCGTAACAGTGCGTGGCTGCCACTCCACACTGCTCCGGGGACAAAAATGGCAGCTTCCGGTTGGTCGAGGCTCTCCACCAACCGCTGAAGCTCACCAGCCTAAAGCCCGCCCCCGGCAGATTGCAGGCTTGCTCTGGTGCTAGCCTGCAAATCTGCACCGGAGCGCGGGAATGGAGTGGTGCGCTCTGTGCTTTTGAAAGACCTGTTTCAAGCGTTCTTTTAAAAGCACCCTGGATGACCACTTCGGGTCATTCAGGAGCGGGCTGAGGTGCGGAACTACAGTAAGTAGGTCCGACCTAGTCCGCTCCCAGGTGCAGACGTCCTCCCTGGAGGATGCTCTGCACCGTTTCTTTAAGCCCATGTGGAAATGGCCTTTCTGTTTTTATAAAAGCAGTCTCACAGAGTGTCATTCTACATACTGGATTATACACACTACCATTACAACATTAGTACCAAGAATATCACTTTTTTTAGGATTAAAAGTCTGCTTGTTCTTACTGCTGGGAAGGGCCAGAGTTTAAGGAAAGCAGGGGAGGGAGATCAATCTGGTAGGAGGAGGCAAAAGGGGGACAATAGTGAAACGGGTGCTGCAATTCCCAGTGGGGGGAGGATAGAAGCAGACCTGTGTGCGTGTGCCCTGGCTTGATCCGGAAATCTCCCAGGCTGTGCAGACCTGTACACGAGATGCATTAGGCTGGGCAGCAAGAAACGTCACAATCACTAAGACTGGTGTATTTAAGTTAGGAAGGGACACTGTAGAGCACTGTAGAGCAGCAGAATGAGCAGTACACTGATAGAATCTCAGACTCTTTCCTCACAATGAGGCTCAGTGAAGTCCTTTCATTGTAGCCCTTGTGGAGAGGGAAAGCACACCAGGAATGCTCCACTCTGTACCTCACCTGGCTGCTGTGAAGGGGAATGCTCTGGTCCTGCCTCTTCCCTTCCACAGCACAGCTGGGCACTTGTGATTCCTGTGTTGGGGAGGGAGGTGTCACCAGCGTGCTTCCGCCCTTTTGTATGGCCAGGAAAGGTGGCAGCATGGTGCAATGGTAAGTATAAAAAGATTTTTTTCTGTTTTATGAAAACCACACTTGCGCAATGTACGGGGACAAGACGGTGGCAGGACCACGACAACATCATGCAAAACCATGGCCAATGGAGTGCTGCCATTATGTCCCCACTGCAGGCAGCCATAATGTGTGGAAAGGGCCTCAATTGTATACAGCACCTGCACAGAATAGGTAAACAAGTAGTACAGGAATACCTGGCTAAACTAGATGAATTCAAGTCTCCAGGACCCAATGAATTACATCCAAGAATATTAAAAGAACTGGCAGAAGTCATTTCAGAACCACTTGCAATAATCTTTGAGAACTCTTGGAGAACAGGGGAAGTCTCAGCAGACTGGAGAAGGGCAAATGTCATCCCCATCTTGAAGAAGGGGAAAAAAAGAGAACCCAAAAAATTATCGTTGAGTCAGCCTGACATCAATACCAGGAAAGATCCTAAAGCAGATCATTATACAGTCAGTTAGTAATTACTTAGAAGGCACTGCCGTAATCACTGAAAGTCAACATGGATTTCTCAGAAATAAATCATGCAAGACTAATCTTATCTCTTTTTACAATAGAGTTACAAGCTTGACGGACGAAGGGAATGCTGTGGACGTAGCACATCTTGATTTCAGTAAAACCTTTGACAAAGTTCCCCATGACATTCTTGCAAAGAACCTAGCAAAATGTGGGCTGGACAGGGCTACTGTTAGATCGATTTGTAATTGATTGACTGACCAAATCTAAAGGGTGCTTGCCAATGGCTGCTTTTCATCCTGGAGAGAAGTGACTAGTGGGGTGCCACAGGGTTCTATCCTGTCCTGCTACTTAACATCTTCATCAATGACTTGGATGAAGGAGTAGAGAGCATGCTGATCAAATTTGCTGATGACACCAAATTGGGAAGGGTTGCTAATACACCAGAGGACAGGAACAAAATTCAAAATGGCCTTAACAGATTGAGGAACTGGGCTGAAGCTAACAAAATGTATTTCAACAGAGAGCCATGTAAGGTTTTACACTTAGGCATTAAAAATAGAATGCACAAATATAGGATGAGGGACGTTTAGCTGGATAACAGTTCATGTGAAAGGGATCTAGGAGTCTTGGTAGATCACAAGCTGAACATGAGTCAGCAGTGTGATGTGGCAGCCAAGAAAGCCAATGTGATTCTTGGTTGCATCAATAGGAGTATGGTGTCTAGATTGAGGGAGGTAATGGTCCCACTCTATTCTGCATTGGTTAGACCTTATTTTGAATACTGTGTCCAGTTCTGGGCACCTCAGTTCAAGAAAGATATTGATAAGCTGGAGTGTGTCCAGAGGAAGGTGACCAAAATGGTGAAGGGTCTGGAAACCATGCCCTATGAGGAACAGCTTAGGGAGCTGGCTATGTTTAGTCTGCAAAACAGAAGATTAAGAAAGGACTGATAGCCATGTTTAAATATTTGAAGGGATGACATGTCAAGGAGGGAAAGGGCTTGTTTTCTGCTGCTGCAGAGACTAAGACAAGGAGCAATCGATTCAAGCTGCAGGAAAGGAGATTCCACCTGAACGTCAGGAAGAACTTCCTGACTGTCAGAGCCGTCTAGCAGTGGAATGTTCTGCCTCGGAGTGTGGTGGAGTCTGCTTCTTTGGAGGTTTTTAAGCAGAGGCTGAATGTCCATCTGTTGGGAATGCTTTGATGTGTGTTCCTGCATAGCAAGGGGTTGGACTGGATGGCCCCTGTGGTCTCTTCCAAGTCTTATGATTCTATGATTCTATAACACCTGTGGCTCTCCTTCCTCCAAAGGTGATAGTACTGTCTCCCAACTTCCTATCTCCTGTTCCCCTTTATAACTTCAATGGCTAATGTCTGGTTCATTGCCCCTGCTTTGCTATATGAATAATTTTATTTGTTTGTTTTGTTTGTTTGTTTTATTGAAGTTATACCTTTCCCTTTTTCCCAGGATCCAAGGCAGCTTAAAAGAATTAAAAAAAAAAAAGATTTAGTTAATATCTTATTTTACAGAGGTTACAGAGGTTACTATTAAATAATGGTATTATTTAAAATCCATGGTTTAAAAACAGTTAAAAACATAATTATTAATAACATACAAGAAATACAACAAACTGCTTGCGTGATCAGGGGCGACAACCACTCCCATAAACAACACAACACAGCCATACCAGGGAAAAAAAGGCCACAACTTTATTGGCTACAAAAACAGGAAAAAAGAGGGGTTGGCGTACACATGGATCTGGATCCGGGCATCGACCAACTCAACTGTTGATGAATGAACCCAACCATCTGGGCTGAAGCCAAATGTCTTACCAGCAACGTAGGACCTACTGCCACCAGAGGGTGCCTGCTGAGTGTCCTCCTAAGCTGGGCAACTTAACGCACCCCCTGAACCCAGTGGGGACCCGACCATCCACTAGTATGTGGCAAAAGTACCCACTGTCCTGGATCCCAAGCCATGCAACCGCCCAGTACAGTTGTGACAAGGGAACAAATAGTGTACCACAAATAAAAAAGCTTTGGGTGGGTGGGTGCCACCGGAATGCCAAATGTGGAGCTGCCCGGCTGGCACTCTTTTAAAGCTCTGCAGGCAGACCTGAGTGAAACCTGGGGGCTTCACTCATGCCTGCCTCCCCCCAGCCAATGGATTCAAAGCTGGATACTTCGAACCTACTGGCCGTCCAAGGAACAAAAGGGGAAAGTTTGGGCATGTGCACAGTGCCTGCCCCGATTTAGTTGCCTCCACCCACCACACCAGCGGGCCTCGGGAGGACAGGGAGCCACGCCTCGACCCACAACGGCGCTGACCGGTGAGTTGGTCAGCACTATTCACACACATTACTGCTACATAGTTCAAATTTTAAAGGCCTTCCTGAATAAAATTTCTCAACTGAAAAGAGCAGGGAGAGGGCCAACCAGACCTCCCTCCCACAGCCTGAGAACAGCCACAGAGAAGGCTCTGTCCTGTGTCCTCACCAAACATATCTGTGAAGAACTTAAAACTTGAGCTGGCTTCTATAGGAAGATACAGAGAGAAAAGGCTGCTATTGTGTAAATGTACAAGCCTTCTTCCTCCTTAACAAGGAGGGTAGTCTTCACCCTTGCATCACTCCCGAAATGGCTCCCCCTAGAAGTTGGCCCTCTTTACTCTCATATCCCTTCAGTGTACCACCTTACGCAGACAAGCTTTATTCCCTTGCAAGAAGGGGACAGGTGATGCTCACTGGCTTGCTCACTACTTGAAGGAACCTGACCTTGTCTTGAAGAAACTGGAGTATCACACAGAAGACCACAGGGGAGAGTAGGGGTAGCAAACAAAAAGGGCAATGGTCATGATGCAGCATCAAGCAGTCAAGCAGCAGCAATGTCTCTCATCTTTGGCACTGATGTTGCTTTTTCCCATGTCTGCTGATTACACTCAGTCACCTCAGGGAACCAGATTTTATCCCCTGGGAAGGAGACAGATGGTGCTTTTTGGCTTGCTCAGTACCTGAGGAGGCATGGTCCTGAAGGGTGTGGAGCGTCAGATAGCAGTTCATACGGGTGAGTGATGGCAGCAGAGGCGGCAGCAGCAGCGGTAGGCAGACAGGCAGCAGGAAGACATTTTTGGGTAGCATTACTTCTCCCATAGTCTACTGACTCCTTCCAAGCCACCTCAGGCAGCCAGCTTCTATCCTCTGTCAGGGAGACAAGTGATTTACAGGTATGTCCATTTGGTTTCTGCCATGTTTCTGAGGGATGTTGTCTTCTGTGGACTTGCTTTTCTATCTTTCTTTGAAGACATTTCCTGCATATATCGTCTACTTAGGAAGCATAGTCCTAAAGTCCATGTGTTCAGTTCCACACTCTGTAAAATGAGTTCTTGCTGCAGAGCAGAGACAAGTGGCCTCATGGGAAATCATGACTGTGGTGTGAGAACTGGACCCAAACCTTCCTTTGCTGTAATTATCTCTGACGTATCTTGCTTTCTTGCCTCAATTTGTCATGTTGATTTATCTTTGCTCAAATGTCCTTACTATCTTTGCAAGAGAGGACAACAGGTATCAAACCACTGCTTGGTGGTGGCTGTGCCCTCCATTCCAAACTCCACCGGTTTCATTGGGTGCTAGCCACCACTGGATGAAAAAGCAAAAGAAGAAAGAGGTAAAATGAGAGACACTTGATTCTCTAGATTTGTAGGTTTGGAAAATGAAAGGGGACAAAGGCAAAGACTTGATGGGGCTCAAATCAAATTGTGATAGTGACAACAAAGTTTATAGCTAGCATCTAAAATGTGTAGAAACATTAAGTGTTATTACATTATTACATGTTATTGTAATAATGGGCCAACTTTGTCTCTCAGGGTAAGAATTAGGTTCAAGTGCTCAGGATCATGTGTTCTTATGAGCATGCAATGATTTGCAAAATGTATTTGAGGTGTTAGCAGAAGGCCTCCTGCCCTAGATATCTGGAGTGATTTTTGTCTTCTCCTGCTCTCAGGTGGATCCTGGGATCCTTATGACCCCTGTTGTGATGACTCACTGTGCTCCCATGGGGCTGTCATCTGGCCAGCGCTAAACACTTTCAATGTATGAATGAATTAACAATTCTGACAGTTTCAGAGCCTTATAGTAATGCAATCTTTTAGGGATAACAACTTAACATTTGGGATATATTTATATGGGGTCAGTATTGGAATTTTTTTTACAGAAATCATAGGCAATCTTGACATGCTTATTTTGGATGACATAAATATTCAATTGCTGAAGCTGCAGCCTGAGACATCATGCTGCTTTTTGACATTCCCTGGGCCAGTACCCTTGCCCTAACATATATTTACTTAGTTGTAAATCCCACTAAATTCAGCCATGCTTACTCTCAAGTATATATCCACTGGATTTCAGTGTCAGATCATTGAGCAGTATACAATAAAGTGACATAAATATAGTGTTTTCATCTACAGTAGACTCGGTATTATTCTTTTTTTAAAAAAAAAAATCTGAGCATACTGTTTAATTGAGCCTCTAAAAACCTCTCTAATAAGAACTTCTCTGCAATTGCCATTTAGACCAAACCCCTTATTTTATATGACAAAAATAGTGGGAGGATACGTTTTTTTTTTACATTGTATTCATCTTGAGAAAGCAGCTTCATGTCCTTTGAAATTCAAAGCTGCTGGGCTAAACAAAATGGATATCGTTTTCTTTTCATACTTGTCAAACCCCATGAAGGAGAGAACACAACCATATGGAAACTGCTGCTAAGAAATGTAAGAGAAGGCGTCTTTCCTTCGTAGCATGTGGCCTGCCCCTCTGTGTATTCAAATGCATGCCACACAATGGCCTCTTGACTGAAGCATGTCACCATCCAAGAGGCAAACTACCTTGTAACAAACAACAGTTTTGCAGTGTGTGTTTCATTTGATTCCACTGCAACAAAAAGTTAGAACTTTGTTTTTGCTACCCACTGGCATGTGAAAATCATTTAGTTTAATATTGAATTAGACCACCCCCATTTTACTCAAATCAAAGCTTGGAAGAATTTGGGTTTTTTGGACTCTAACTCACAGAATCCCACACAGAGCTTGGGAATTGTACTCCAAAAACTACATTCTCTCAGTCAAATAATCTCTTAAGGTAAACTCATTATGGTATACTATCACATAGATAATTAATACTTATATCCACATGAAGCATCTGAAAGGAAAAATACCTAGCATTTTCCCTTTGTTCCCCCACCTGACAACTTACTATCTGTATAACTGTGATTACTCTTTTCTTAGCATTTTATTGATTAGTTACATTTATGTCCTGCCTTTCATCCAATGAGCTCAATGACTCTCCTCTTCTCCACATTTATCTTCTCAACAATTCACCCCATGGACATCTCTGCCATGAGGCGGAGTGAGGGTTTTTCGGTCTACAGTGTCCAAAATCTTCCAGTAGGAGATTTGGGGAGTTATAGTTAAAAAAAAAAAATCCTCCTGGCAAGCTCTGACTAGCTCTGACTAAAGTTTCTTTCACACACTACATAGTTACAGCACACTGATACCACTTGAACTGCCATGGCTCTATCCTATGACATCCTAGGATATGTAGTTTCATATTAGATTTTGCATTCCCTCCAAGAGAATTCTAGTGCCTCACCAAAATGCAGATGCCAAGATTCTGCAAGATGCAGCCACAGAAGTAAAGAGATATCAAAATGTTATAACTGAGTAAGGTGAAATATACCTAAAACACTACTGCCTTTTTTAACTTTCAATTTTAATTTTCAATTCATTTAATTAGAAACTTAAATAAGAGGTATTTGGGTTGATCCTTGAGAGATGCTGGTCCAGTACTTGACAGATTCAGAATCTGCCTTGGACATATTTCTAATCTTTTTTTCATGTTCCCAGTTCATAAGAAGGCACTGAGGAAACCTTTGCACATAGACTTGGTGGCATGAGGAAAGTGTCTTTCTTCCATATGTTACAATGCTGTGGCTTTGATGTTCTTTCAGCTTCTGTCAAGTATAAATCATAGGTAGTGACAAAGATTTCATAGATTCTCAAACAAAGAGGAATAACAGTTGATGAGAGCTATATATAAATGCTGAATTCATTAACAGTTGTATGATTAAACATCCTTACAAAATTTTATTCATTATGTGTCATGGGTATTTAAAGTACTAACAAGTGTATTTTGCCTAGAAAAATATCAGTTACAGTATGTATGCAATCAATGTAAAACTTACACAAAAAATCAGTGTAAACCAAACAGCAAGAAGACAAACATAGGCATACGCCAGGTATCCTGGTAGTAGCATTTTCATCAGGTGTTAAGTTTAACTAAAGAGACTTAAGTTTAACTGGAAAACTCAGTGATGTTAATAGGAGTTTCAATGTGCACCACCCCTCCAGCTTCAAACATATGCCCCTTAATTCACTAGCAAACAGAATGAAATATTTCCCAAATAATATTTTAACTTCCGTACCTTTTCCTTTTTTAAACCAACTTACTGCTCTTACTACTTTATCAGGAAGTCTTATGGACCACATTCCTTTTGCCTTCACTTCCACTCATGTTGTTGATAACATTTGGTAACCTACAGTGAATGCTACCAGCTATACTATCCATAATACTGTACAGCTGGTAGATCATTGTCTGCATGCAAGATTGGCTCTACAATTAGGCAAAGAGAGGCAGCTGCCTTGGGAAGTACAGAATAATGGCTGGTTATTAAAGAATCAAGTTTTGTGTGCCAAGGAACCTGTACTGCTTTCATAGCTGGGAAGTATGCTGTTACAAGTAACAATGAGCTATGACATGTACTTTTGAGCAGGTAGCGTTTCTTTGAAAAATAAAGTTGTTAAGAGTTTTATGTGTGTGAGAGAAACAACATTTTCTAAAAATTACAACAACATGACTTATTACCCAGGAGTAATGAATAATGAAGTTTTTGATCATCATCCAGGAAATAACAAGACCAGAAACAGATAATTGGGTTAAATAGGACCTTATTTATCTGACCTAAAATCTGTTTAAGTTGTGTTGGCCTGGAAATGGAATGAGAGGGAGCAATCTAAAATTGATCTTGCTGTGGTCAGGTGTCAACCTGTGACCACCTCCTCAAATTTTCCTTGGGTGAAACACCTGAGCCTTGAGGGCGATCCAATAATTGGGTTGCTTCCTGACCGATCATAATTGGAAGGTAAACCCAGTGGATTTCTACCCAAGTCAAACAACTCTACAAGTGAGATCCCAGATACCAGTTTCACTTCAAAGGTAGATTTCTTCTCACCCCACCCCCCAGGTCATGAGACCTTAAGAGGAAATTTCAGAACCCTATTGTATACCAAAAGGGTACCAAAGACGTACACTGAATGATCATGTGTTCTTATGACTTATATCTTCCCTCAGCTACCTGCCATTGACAAGAGGCTAGTGTCTACTTTAGTCCCTTTTCCCCATCAAGCTGGCCAACATAGCCCTCACACCCTGTTGCAACACCTCCAGGAAAACACATCACCTTCACAACTACAAGAAAAGAGATTCCACTTGAACCTCAAGAAGAATTTCCTGACAGTCAGAGCTGTTCAGCAGTGGAATATACTGCCTTGGAGAGTGGTGGAGTCTCTTTCTTTGGAGGTTTTTAAGCAGAGGCTGGATGGCCATCTGTTGGGAGCACTTTGATGTGTTTTCCTGCATAGCAGGGGGTTGGACTGATGGCCCGTGTGGTATCTTCCAATTCTATTATTCTATGATTCTGTCAGTCAGAAAACAATGGTGCAATGTGGGAGAAAGTGGCCCAATTCTATTACTCAGGACATTATGGACATCCCATTTACCCTCCTTTGGGCAAGATTGAGGATCACTCTCACTCCATCCCAGTTGGTGGGGTAATATAGCAAAACAAATGGGGAAGGGTCGAAACCAATGACTTTGTATAACCTCAAAATCTCTAGCTCCACACCCATCATGTGCAGCAGATACAAAATATTCTGGTCCTTCCCATGGAGGGCATCAAACTACTTTCCCTTCTCTTCAACATCATTTGCCTCACAAATCCAGAAACATATTTTTCTTAAAAACAAAACAGTTACAGTAATGCTGTCATGTTAGCTTCTGTGATAATGTTTCTAAACTCTGTCTACTGCCTGCAGACACAGTGAAGGATGATGTCCTATCACCAGTTTTGAAACATATAAGATTCAACTAACAGCCCATAGACATCTCCTCCTCCTCCTCCTCCTCCTCTTCATCCTCCTTCTCCGCCTCCTCCTATTTGTTGATTAACCTCCTCTCCCTATGGATGAGGTAAGGAACAACAGATTAAAATACAGCAACAAAAAGACAGTTAAAAGCAATTAAAACTTAAAATTAAATTAAAAATACAGTTAAAAATCTAATATCTCATCTTTTGCCATGTTAGAAAAATGTTTTGGGCCAGTCCTATTTGGACCACTCACATTCTGTACCATTTGAGGCGAATAGAAATAGATGGAGAGGCCCATGACTCACGATGAACAATAGTAGCCTACTCAGAAGATTCCGATTTCCCTTTGACACATTCTGACATATTAATTGAAACCAGACTATAAGACGCACTTTACTATCACAATTTGCTAGGATGTGACAAATGTTTTCCTACTATGCAATCATTTCCAGAATAGCTTCCCTATTAGGAGTGTTGCTCATCATATCTATTTGAATATGTCCTCTGAGAAAATTTTAATGAGGAGAAATGTCACTGTTACTGTTTCAGCATGTATGTGGTGCTTGCATAATAAACTTGTAGTATGTATGAATGACAAACATACATTTTAGAGGGAAAAAAAACATGTACACTGGTGTAAAAGACATAGAATCATAGAATTATAGAATCATAGAAATGTAGAGTTGGAAGAGACCACGGGGGCCATCCAGTCCAACCCCTTACCATGCAGGAATACCCCTCAAAGCACTCCCGACAGATGGCCATCCAGCCTCTGCTTAAAAACCTCCAAGGAAGGAGACTCTACTACACTCCGAGGCAGCATATTCCACTGCCGGACAGCCCTGACTGTCAGGAAGTTCTTCCTGAGGTTCAGGTGGAATCTCCTTTCCTGCAGCTTGAAGCCATTGCTCCTTGTCCTGGTCTCTGGAGCGGCAGAAAACAAGCCCTCTCCCTCCTCTACATGGCATCCCTTCAAATATTTAAACATGGCTATCATGTCCCCTCTTAACCTTCTCTTCTGCAGACTGAACATACCCAGCTCTCTAAGTCTGTCCTCATAGGGCATGGCTTCCAGGCCCTTCACCATTTTGGTCGCCCTTCTCTGGACCTGCTCCAGCTTGACCATGTCCTTCTTGAATTGGGGTGCCCAGAACTGGACACAGTATTCAAGATGAGGTCTAACCAAAGCAGAGTAGAGTGGTACCGGTACCTCCCTCGATCTAGACACCATACTCCTATTGATGCAGCCGAGAATTGCGTTGGCTTTCTTGGCTGCCGCATCACACTGCTGACTCATGTTCAGCTTGTGGTCTATTAGGACTCCTAGATCCCTTTCACATGTACTGCCATCCAGCCACGTGTCCCCCATCCTATATTTCTGCATTCCATTTTTTCTACCTAAGTGTAGGACCTTACACTTCTCTCTGTTGAATTTCATTTTGTTAGCCTTGGCCCAGCTCTCCAATTTGACCAGGTCATTTTGATTTTTGATCCTGTCCTCTGGCATATTAGCAACCCCTTCCAATTTGGTGTCATCTGCAAATTTGATGAGCATGCCCTCTATTCCTTCATCCAAGTCACTGATGAAAATATTGAACAGCACTGGGCCCAGGACAGAACCCTGTGGCACCCCGCTAGTCACTTCTCTCCAGGATGAAAAGCAGCCACTGGTGAGCACCCTTTGGGAATGGTCAGTCAACCAGTTACAGATCCACCTGACAGTAGCTCTGTCCAGCCTACATTTTACTAGCTTCTTTGCAAGAATGTCATGGGGAACTTTGTCAAAGGCCTTACTGAAATCGAGATATGCTACATCCACAGCATTCCCTTCATCTATCAAGCTAGTAACTCTATCATAGAAAGAGATAAGATTAGTCTGGCATGACTTATTTTTGAGAAATCCATGTTGACTTCTCGTGATTACCGCGTGCATGCCTGTCCCATGTTCAAGTGAACTAGCCCCCTTCAAAATATATTGTAGCATCCCATAATAGTTTTCACTTCACAACATGTTGGATATAAATATAAATTTGCGATATGCAGGAAACAAGCGTAATGTGTTGCCGCAGAAGTTTTGTGGCAGAAGACGCAGAGAAGTAGATCCAGATGTTCTTATTATACTGCTTTTTGAGAACATAGGGGCAGACTAAAAGCAATTAAAATATTTTAAAACAACTTACCAGACATTCAAATTGTATGTATTTATTGAAAAGGAAGTAACTAATGTTTCTATATTATTACATTTACTCAGAACTTGCCCTAGATCATGTGGAAGAGTAAAGCACTAATCTCAGACAGCAGATGTGGGAAGATGGCAGCAAAATGTTAAGAAGGGAGGCTTACCTCATGCAGCTTTGAACCTAGCTTACTGCCTCCAGGAAGAGTATTGAAGAAAAATTCAACTGCTAGTCTGGTTGGCCTTTATACAAGGAATGGAAGAGGCTGCCATCTTGTCCTTTGCTTCAGGCAGCTCTGTTTTCAGCATACTGAGAACATATAATCAGTGAGGAAAGATAGAATATAAGATGGTAGATGGATGAAAATGCAGGAAAAAATGTATCAAACAAGGTACATTTAATCTGAAAGTGTTCGCTATGTGATTACTCTATATTATCAAAATGCACTGTACATCTACTATAAAAATACAATCACATTTCTTGAGATCTCTCTATAGATCTCAGTTGACAATGATAGCATGTAGGGGGAAAAAAAACTTAACAAAAACTAAATAAATATTGGCATACCACATCCTGAAATTCTTTATTTAGGATTTTTCAGATTTTGAATGCAAGGATTTGTATGTAACTTTTACCGGTGGATATCTGCTTGAAATATGGCTAGAATGGCAATGAATGTGAAAGAAGAATACTTCAAAAGACTGTCTCTTGACAAACAGCTGAAGTATTCTATTATTTTTATCTGACATGTACAAAGTACACTTGATCATAAACCAGACAACAAAACAAATTTTGTACCAGTATAGCCTGTCTTTAAAGTTTCTAGGTGACAGATGTCACAGATTTTCTTTCTCTAGAGGAATGTGAGTTTCAGTATAAGAACGAAAGACGTGCTCATTGGTCTAAAAAGAGAAGTCAGTTAACTTTGATGCCATGGTGTTCCGGGAACATCGTGCATGAAGAAATTCATCAAGTTGTTTTCCAATTTAAGTTCACGATCCTATTACCATCATCAATACCATAAATCACCAGGGTTTATAAACTGAAATCCAAATGTAAGAAGAGACAGCTGCAAAGATTCTCTAAGGCAGCATCTATCTCTACATTGTACCAGTGGGGACAAGGAGAGACAGCCCTGTCCCTAAGTGGCAAGCTATCGTTGCACCACAGACAGCCCAGAGTGTGGTACTGGCTCCTGCTGTTTCTGCTAGAGTGAATGCAAAAGGACAACAGACAGAAAGACCTAAGAAATATTTATGATAGACCATTACACAGAGCAGGGGTGTAGAGAGTACAGACCTCTAAATGTTGTTGGACTGAAACTGCTGTCACTACCAGAGTCATCCCTGTTCCTCTTTTCATTCTTATTCCTGCCCGTTCCTTATTGTCTTCACCACTTATCCCTGGCCATTCTCCATCTTGGCTCACCATTCTGTGCTGCAGGTTGGCTCAGAAGCATACAGTGTTCCCCAGTTTCCTCTCTTCAGGGTGCCACCATTTCTGCCATCCTGTAGCCAGCTTGTTCCTCTTTATTTCTATTATGACCCCAGTCATAATTTCTATCTGCAACAGATGCTCTGCCAATGCCCCATCATTGCTACACTCAGTAGACACTCATAAATCATTTCCACACTACACTGTTATAACGCTATTATTCCACTTTCAACATCCTATGGAATTCTGGGGTTTGTAGTTTATTGAGGCCAGAGAGCTCTCTGACTGAGAATTCTAAATCTCCCTCCCTAAACTGCAAACCCCAGGATTCCACAGAATGTTCAAAGTGGAATAATAGCACTGGAACAGTGTAGTGCAGAAATGGCCATAGTCCAGTCTTTTTCTTTTCAGGTTTCCCAACAGACAAGAAACACATTTTTGACCATTTTGTGGAATGTTGTTGAATATTCTTTTCACCTCTTTTTATGTGTGCATTTGTGTATGTGCATTTTGCACATGGAATTTTGTGTATATTCTGGCATGTGTTCTGAGATTTATTGCACTACAGAACGTTTATGCACATGCTTAACTCATCCATTAGACTGCATGGGTCTTAAAAGTGATTACACTGAGTAGAAACTTGGACTCTATTAGGGCTCTCGTGGCTCTGGTGAAGGTGCCCCAGAAATCATAAGATTCATTTAATCTTTTCGTTTTATTTCATATGTCCCAAATTCTGCTCCCCCCCCACACACACTTTCCTGCACTGCCATCTAAATTTCTGCAGGAGTTCCTTTCCAGTGCTGGAATTTTGGTACTGGCAAGGGATAAAAGTAGACATGTTTTTACACTAATCAAATGAGACATCTCAAGGGGTGCTTCCTCAGAAGTCCTTGTCTACAGAGACCCCCAAGTTTGGCTGATGTTTTATGCCAGTCTTGGAGATGACTAGATCACTTTATTTAAAAAGAAATGAAATTGCCATGAAGATGGGTGAAAGTGCATTTACCTCTCATCTGCCCTGCTAGAGTTTCACAGGAAGGGCTTTGGATTTGGTGGCTGCTCTGACATGGGAGCTCTCCACAACAGCAGAAAAGAAAAAAAGTCTCTAAAAGTCACATGTTTTGCTGCTGTACACAGTGATTGTATTTTGGAGATCTACATGAGGACTTCCACATCCTCAAGTATTCCCAGGGAAATCCTGGCATTGCCAAGGACTTTGCATTTCCACTCCCCAAGTCAGTTTAAATTACTCCATCATTTTCCAAAATGAAATGTACTTCTCCATGGCAGTCTGTTTGTGTTATGCTAGATCTGGCTGAAAAGGCCATCTCCAAAAAACACAACAATTGTTTCCAGGACCCAGATATGACAGAGATCAAGTAGGGGGAAAAGGAATCCTAGCAATTAAAGAAAATGACCCTAATGATTAACTAGCTTTGAAGTGCTTTTTTTTTTTTTAAAACACTTTGACTATAACTCCTGAATAGTAATCAAAAGGGGCCCAGTAGAAATTTGTGGAAGTCAGTTTCTGAAACACTGCTTGGCTCTAGATGTGACACATGATCAGTGGGAAGGGGAGGAGGAAGAACACAACAGAGAGGGAGTGACGAAAACCCCAGATATTCAAGAAAAGAGTTTGGATGCAAAACCATGAAAATACAGGTAACATCAAAACAAAAAGGACTGGAAACTCTTGATACTTTTCTTTTTGGTTAAACCCAAGGTGAACTCTACTTTGGGTTCATAAAAATCGTACAAACTTTAGTGGAGTATAAATATTTCATGAATATAGAGTTTAAAGGGAAAAAGAAACAAAACATAGGAGTTGCATTTTAAAGAGCTGGACAGGCTTGCTTACAAGTAACTACCAGCATGTTTAGTGGAGGTTACCTTCCAGTCAGTGTTTGACAGACTTAAACAATTTGTTTGTTGCTCTCTTTTTCTGCCCTGCCAAGTTATTTACCCTACAAATCATATTTTACCTTGTGTCTTCAGCAGTTTCCTCCATCTGTTAGCCTGTGACCATATGACAGAAAAACTCATTTGACCTTCTCTTTCCATGTGGCTCATTTCATTCCTTAAGCCTTTTCCCTTCTCTACATATGCCTATTAAAAATAGTCTGTGCCTAGTCAAATGGTCTTGTCCAATTAAATGTAAATAATATGAAAGAGGAAAGAGAGAGCAAGGAAAAATTAAGAAAACCACTGTGGTAAGAAATGACATCTTAGGAGAGTCTAACAAAATGAAATGCCCTTAATAATACAAAATTTGTTTCTAACATGGTGAAGTAAGAAGCTGGGGCAAACCTGGGTGGAGCCAGCAAATCACAGCTAATGGAACGATGTAAAGGGGGTCTTTGGGGAAAAGGCTATAATGTAAAGGCTTGTTTGTAAAAGGGGAGTATGGACCGCAAAGATAGATTTAGGACAGTGAGAAATAGGCCCTTTCTACAGCTTACCTGCATTTTCTGAGCATGAAATAATATCTGTGCATTGAAATGTTATTTGCAATGCATAAAATGCTGTTTTCTGCATGGAAAGGGATTTTTCTGTGAAAACTTCTTTGTGTGAAATTTGTGCAGAACAAGTCCTGAACTGTGAAGTTTCTTATCAGGACAGGATTTTTCTCAGAGTTTCTCAATACTCAAAAAACATGCTTGTTGCTGTTGTATACCTTCAAGCCAAATCTGACTTATAATAGTTTTTGGGGTTTTTTTTGTAAGTTATATTCACAGGAGGTTTGCCATTGTTCATATCCAAGGGAAGAAAAGTGTGAGCTTTCATGGCTGAATTGTGATTCAAACCCTGGTCTCCTGGAGTCCCAGCCCAACACTCAAACTAGCAGGCCACACTAACTTCCGCTCTACCCCACACTGTAGTACATTTTACAAAGTAATCAATACAGGCTGGCATCCTGTTAGGGACATACCTACATGTAAGTTGTTCAACAGACATGAGGTGAATTATTCATCATTGCACAATGGCATATTCTGCTGACATTGGCAGAAGTAGAGTTGTGCATACAGCAATATTGTGCATGTGGATCCACAAAAGGTACATTGTGAAGTAGAAATGTGCAACAGATCTACAGCAAACCAACTGAAATAAATAACAAAGAGCAAGTAACAATCAGTTCTCTAACCAATGGACAGCTGTTCACCCACAAAGATACAGGGTGAACAGATATGTATAATGCCAAGCCAACATAAACATCAGGAAAGGCTAATGCATGCATAAACGGGTTTATTGACCAGAACACAGCAAACATAAAATAATCAATGCAAGTTGTCCACACACACTGAAGAAAGACAGTGGCAAAAAATGCAAAGAAAATGAGGCAGGCCATCAAAAGCAAATTCACAGCACACATCGAATACTGGCTGCACCATGCCACATGTGGCATGGAGGAACAGCATAACGTACATGTTTGTGAAATACTGAAAGCCTGGGAATTCTTCCATAGTCAAGGTCTAAAGTAGCCATAAGTGTATGCTGTACAGGAGGGATATACAGGATGCTATGGTATTAGGGTTATAGGTGTGCGCTCAGAAGCTGAAGGAGATAGCCTTGGCACCCTCTACTCAGTCTGTAGAACTGGATGTATCTCTTCTGAATGAAAGAGGTGCCTCAGCTTTCAGAAGTGACCTAGCTGACAGGTACTTCCTCAACAGCAGCCAGAAAGTCACAGTAAGAAAGCACTCAAACTTCAGTCCATGGAACATAGGGATGGGGAAAATGGAGGCATGGCCCTATTATGTCCCATTCCAGGGACATGCCATTGGCTACAGTCCTGTAATGGTCAATTACCCAAACATATGGACATAGTTTCCATGACCATGATCATAAATAAATGTGTAAATAACAGAATTTCAAAATTTCAAGTAGAACAAGAATACTGTTTTCAAAAGACTTTACCTTTCATGGAAGCCTTATTTTAAAGGGATTAATGATATTTAAACAAAATGGCTCCTTGATCAGAGCAATGATCTCTTCAGTCTAGCTGTACTGTTTCTAGGTCCAATTCAGTTTCAGTTTACTGTATTTTAGCAACCAGTTATTATATAGAAATATAGAAGGAGTAAAGGGAAAAGTTTCTTGGTTGAATTCAAATTGCTAGTTATCATTTTAACGCCCTAAAAAATTTGGCATCAGTCTATATGCAGGTCTACCTTTCCCTACATGATTCTACCTGTCCATTAAGGATAGGTGATGCCTGTCTGTGATTGTGTATAATGTTGCCCATCTTTGTCAGAAGAGTATTTTTTTAGATATGTGGGACTTTGCTGTTGGCATGTGCAAATCATGACCTTTCTTGAGAAGCCCGAATGGCACTTCATTTGATTATATCCCATTGTTTGGTGGAAGTAGCAATATTTTCTCGGGCCTTCAGCTGCAAATGTTGATTTTCTTACTGTCCTGTTCAAATGGCATTCCGATATTGCTTGCTAGCTTTTGTGTATTATTTTTATGTACGTGAAATATTTTTATGATGTTGTTAGTAGTTTCATATAAATATTGGCAAGAGAAAGAGGAAGAAAAGAAAAGCATGGGGGAAAAATGAAAGAAAGGAAAAGGAAAGAAAAAAATGATTTCTGTTTTGGTGTCTGTCTTGGTGAGTCTGTCTTAACTGATCCTCATAATTTTGCTCATGTTGCTGTTATGCGCACATGCTTGAACAATGAATTTATAATGTCAACACTGCAGCAAAGAGGGCAGCAGAAGTGAGATAACATTAAATCCCAGGGGGTTGGCATCAGGAGAAAGGAAAGGAAATATAAGGAAATCTGAATACCTGAGTCTTTATTGTAAACATGTTTAGGAATGTCTTCTATGGGAAAGATACATAGTCTGTCCAGCCTGGACACTGAAGTAGTTATGGACTTTTTAAATAACACATTTCAGTGTTTTCTATTAATACTAATAATGGTGATGTTTTGCCATTCAACTTTGTCTGGGAAAGAAAGCTACAGATGCCTCAGATACATACAAATCCCATAAAAGAAATAGTTTGTCTCTTTTAGAAACCCAAGGAAACGTACAGTAAAGCATTAATATAGAAATAAGAAGAAAAGGAAGACAAAAAGTACATATACAGGAGGATATCTTAGTATATATAAGTATGTCTCATTTGTTAGGTAGCTGTTAGCAGAAGACTGATTGCCTTAATAAGAGAAACTCATTGATTAGGTTAGAAGCATCTGAATCAAGCTTTTGGCCTTTTAGCTTTTCTTTCAATAGGGAAAGGATACTGTGGTATAGATAGTTTCAAATAAGAGTAGCTTCTGATCTATAGGCAAAGAGTGTTGTAAGGGGAAGCATTTCACCATAATACACTGCCTAAAAAGCCCATAGCTAACCAGAGGAGGTAGAAATATTCCTCCATTATTAGCAGCCTCCATCACAGGTCTGCCCAGTCAATGATTTTGGATTTGAAAATATTAAAAGCTGTAATAAGCAGATCCTTATAGGAGACATTAACAGTGAGGAATGCATCCAACAGTTTTCACTTTCATCCTTCCTGCCTTCATACTTTTCAGCATAAGGAGTGGTGGAAATCAAACAGTGAGCATGAAAGCATCAAACATGCATTTAGCTCTGCAAACTGTTTCCTCTTGCTCTCCAGAACATAACATTGGTTTTCCAGAGTTCACCAGGTCCTTTATTACCATGTTTTAAAGATCTTCATCCTGTCCGTTTCACCTCTTTCTCCAGTCCTGTTCCTTAGTTCAATTGAATCTAAAAATAAGATCGAAAGCCTTCTGCACCATGATAGCATTATGGAATGCAACAAGCCTAAAAGCAAAACTGAATAGGGGAATGACTTCATCACGTGTGCTCTGTAATATTGCTGTTACTGACAAGGCCTCCTGAAGTAACAGATAATAAACTGAAGCCTACTTGGAGATTTCTACCAGTACATGCCAAACTAAATTAGAGCATTTGACTGGAGAGTGGAAACATATTGAAAAGATTTTTTTAAAAAAATCCATAAATCTTTGGTGCTTGAATGTTGTGCTTCAAGGTTTATATCAATTATGCAGAGAGACTGAAAACAGTTCTTTCCCTTTGTAGTTGAACATTGTGTTTTAGAGTTATTACCAGTGAGGTATTTAAGTCTTTTACTCCAAGTCTCAAGTCAAATCTCAAGTCCTTGAAGATACTTTCAAGTCAAGTCTCAAGTCTGGGAGCCAACTTGATACCTCAATCTATATTCCAGAATTTCTGGACAGAGTCAAATAAAGTAAGTTTTAACAATTTAAGCAGAATCAGCCCTCTATCTTTGCAATTTTGCCATCTGCAGTTTCGGAAGTGGGGAATAGGATCCTTCTTACTTCCCATTACAGAAGCTTCAAAAGGTTTAGAAAGAAGGATCCTTCTTCCCCAAGCCTGTTGCCTAACACATTTGTTGTCCCCCTCTGAGAAATGCACTCTGCACTCTGGGGGTGAGTCTTGTCTTCTGCTTTTAGGAAAAGTTTTAGAAGGTTCCTCCAATATGCAGCAGAGACTGGCTACTGAGCAGACCTCTAGCCTGCCTCAAGCCTATTGCCTAAACCGTTTGCTGTTCTCCTTTGAGAAATGTGCCCACACTTTGGGCTTGAGACAGATTGTCATGCGACCAGTAGGCAAAAAGAGATGGAAGTGTTGTTCAAAGTCGTAAAATGTGCTATGAATGTGTTATGTTACTGAACGAAGGGCAGCAAGTCAGTCACTAAAATCAGTCAGTCACTCAAAATATACAAGTCTCAAGTCAAGTTGGGTCAGTGCATCATTTATTGCCGAGTTGAGTCCAAGTTCAGTCACTGAAGCGACTTAAGTCTGACTTGAGTCCGAGTCTACATCACTGGTAATTACATAGGCAGTCTGTGAAGAATGGTCGCTTTTAGTGATGCTATTATGACTAAGGATATCTCAAAATACTTTATTTCCTGAAGCAAAAGATTGAATGGGTATATGTCCAATTCCATATGAAAAAGCTGACTGGACCAGAAGTTGAACTTTCTGGTTCTGCACTGGTGAAGTGATAGTGCCCTCCATCATACCTGAAGGCAGAAGGGTAGATTGATACTTGAGATGACATATAACTGTCCTGACTAGTAGCCATGATGGGCCTATTCCCCATGAGTTTATCCAGTCTCTTTTTATCCAAGTTGACTACCATCACTACACCCTGTGGCAGTGAATTTCTCATGTCAAACTATGCTGTGTTACTGCCCTGGCTAGCGCGAGCTTGGGGGATATAAAAAGATATCTCTTGATATCAATAATTTGGCCTTACATACCCATTTCCCGCCACGTGCTTGCGAGCCCCCCGGACAAGCACGCATACAGGCTCGGCCGATAATTGCCATAATATTCCAACACAATACAGGCAGGCCAGAAATAGCCGACTCGCAGCTTCAGGAGACCTCAAAGGCAAGTACTCAATTATGTACGCACGCAACTTTCAAAAGATCCTCTGCTCCGCGCTGGCAGCTTGACGATTGAGCTATACAATGCTCAAGCACTCCATGTTTGCATACCGGCTACCCTATTTACAATTTGGCTATAACTCAATCATTCAAATTCTGACCTTTCGGAGGCTTTGTCTCCAGCCCCAAATCCATTGTTTTCCCCAAGTCCGAACTAGCCTGTGGTCGCAATTCTCCTTATAAAAACCCCTGACTTTGAGCGCTTCCTTGGATCGCTCTTGGCTTCCATCCCACCTTGCTGTTGCTTTGTCCAGCGAGCCTTCCCCTCAGCTCCACGTGCCGAGATCCACGATCCCCAGTTTCTCCGCTTCCAACTGGGCTTCAGGACAGGTGAAGTATCACCCAAACCAACAACTCCTCTAAAAATCCCTCCATCCCACTCCAACCTTTATTTCCTTAGTTATCTGTGTGAGTGTGCTGCATACACTGTTTGATTGTGTTTTAATAAAACAACATTATTATTTCAACTTCTGTGTGCTCCTTGACTCGGCCTGACCCCATAAACATAGGGTTCAAGATCTCGCTATGTTACCCTGCCTCTCGTATTGCAAGGCAGTGCTCCTGACTAATTTCCCCAACTTATAAATTGAGAGCGCATTTAGGTGTCCTTCCCGGGACCCCCAGGAATCAGGGTAACTGCTGTATGTAGCGGTAAGGTGAGGAAAGGCCCTTATGCCATTTAATGCCACTTTTCATTTTTACAATCAATGCAATGAAACCAATAACAATAAATAAATGAACAAATAATAAAAATTAGATGGAATCCAGCCAATGCAGCACTATTTATAACAGGACAAAGAGAAGTTTCGATGGAATATTGAGTTTTCTGTCTACAGAATACATTCTAACATTTTTACAACTTGAGTTAAGGGGGGAAATATTAGTACTCATGCTTGTAAAGAAGAAATGGTGGGTGGAAATGTATCAATCATGTGGAAAGGTTAATGTGACTCAACTGTCATGCTGTGATGAAATTCTATTTTTTATAAACATCTATTTCTAGCTAGATAATAAGATCAACTAACAGCTAGCCCAGTTTCAGTACTGGCCTTAAACTAGCTAGACTGTGCTGTTGATATACAATTGCCTTCTACCTTCTTCCAGGAAAGGGAAATTGTTTATATTCTTGGCTTAAATCTACTTTACATTAATCACTTTAAATATGACTCTCTGACTCCAGCCCATTTTTATTGCCTTCATACTCTTGGCTGTCTTTGTATTACACACAACTTTACTTTTCTCATGCCTGTAGATAGGTTTGCAGATATCTTTTGCCCTTAAAAATGAAACAGGAAACAAGTCAATGCTGTGACTGTAGGGGTTAAAAAACCCAGTTTGTTTTGGAAATAGATGATACTTTGGTAGTTAGGTTAATTGTATTTGGAATCAAGGTAACAGAAGTAATTAGTCTGAAATTGCAATCATGGTATTTTATTAAATTGACACATTGTTTCTGAAGAAATTAGATAAATATTTCTGAATAAAGCAGGACTACTTGCATTACAGTCAAAGTGTGTTTAGATGATCTTAAACACTGGATTCACCAGATGTTTAAGACCATATAATACAAATTATAATTGGGGTACTCTCAAGTCATAATTAAGAAAAGCTCACAGACTTCATTTCTTCAAGATGGTCTTCAGTGGGTCTAGATGGCATTGCCATCTGCTTTCTTCCTTCATTTTCTTTTCTAGCTTTGACAACTTGTTGAATGCAAGGCTTTCAGAAAGAAGTCTAAAATACTATCTTTTGTCATTTTGTAACTAATGCTGGATTTAATATTTAAAGCAAATTTGCGATCTATAGCGGTAAATATTCAGATTCAGACACTCTTTCAAAAATTAACTGGATTGACCTTTTTTGATACATAGCTTGTACAGTATATGTAGCACTTTTATTTGTTTTTAGGCCTTTGAAATATATTAGTACATAGAATGAACTAATCACAGACAACCCACATAGTGAGCTGTTTGTCTGCACTCATTCATATTGACTTCATTGATTGTTCAATGCAATACACAAAAGAGAACTTATTTGAGTTGGTCTAAGATGGGGAAATAGTCTAAGGAAATGCTAAGTTTTATTCCTGTACAAGCTGCTTTTATTTTGCAGATTGAAATGATGTTTTCTTCATCTCTTATGTTTTTATTTGGAATTTCTGCCATTGTCAACAGGTCTTTTTAAAAGTATTATTCTAAATTCCCAAGCTGATTTAAATTAACCCAGTACTTTATGAAATGAAAGGCATCAGTTACTTGCAATATGTTTTTCAACTCTTTCATACACAGGGAAGATGACCACCAAGTAAACACAGCTGTTGTTTCCAGGAAACAGATTCAACAGATATCATGTGAGGGAAAGAGGAGTCTTAGCACTAAAGCAAAATGACTTTAATGTGTAACTAGTGTAATACTGCAAAAGCACTGTACAAAAAGCACAGTGGAAATTTGTCAAAATCAATTTCTGAAATATATAAGGCTAGACATGGTACATGATGAATGGAAGGGAGATGAGTAAAGGCACAAAGGAAGGGTGGAGAGATGGAAACTTGGAATATCCTCAAGAGAGGACTGGATGTGAACTTATCAATATGCAGATATAGTCAAAACAAAAGAATAAAAAAACTACAGTACTTTGAAACAGTTTGGTTGGGCTCTAAGTTTTTCACTGATTTTAGACACCATACTTTGCTCAAATTGCATTTGAACTAAGCAGCGAATACCAGCACACAACATGAGCATGTAAGATTATCCCGTGTCTTGGTACTTCAGCAAACAAAGCATAATAATATAAGAGATGTCATAGTGAATCAGGACAATGGTCCATCTAGGTTAGTATCATGCTGCTGATGGTGATTAGTACCAGATGTTTTGGAAGAAGCAAGCAAGGCAGCTGTTTATGATCTGTCTTTTTCTTTCCCCTACTACTCTCCCTATGAACACCTAACAAAGCTTTGTAAGATGGCCAGTTAACTTTCCTCATTTGTAGTGTCATGGAACTGGAGATCTTAAAGAGAGGTACAGTTTATTTAATATAAGGCTCTGCACTGACAGAGGAGATGTATCCTGGTAATTGGTTAACAGAGACAAGAATCCCTTTAGTTTGGATTCTTATATTTCAGATGTCTAAATAGATTTGTTAAGTCTCACAATAGGAAGTGAAATGCAGGCCAATTACACTTTGCGGGGGGGGGAGGACGTAGCTTAAAGAAAATTGCACAAAGATTGGGACTGGCCACAGTTGCAATGCCAATGCTCTCGCAGACCCACTCAGACATCCTCTTTAGAGTTTGAGGATAGGTAATCTGAAACTAGAGCATAGTATAGGAACGCTAGGAAGTACAATATGAAGAGTAAAGAAGATAAAGATTGGCTTATTCTTTAAGGAAGAAAAAGTTCAGTGAAACTTGAAAACTGCAAGAGGTTATAAGCCAGCCACACATGATAAATTCCTGTGGGCAAGGCAGGAGGAAGACTGCCTTTCTGGCTGCAGGTCTTAAGGACGAGGGCACTAGAGAGCCAAACAGGTCACCTGGAATATGTTCACATCAAGCAGCCAGAAAACACAAGAAGAAGTGAAATTGAAGTTTATGACCTATTGCAAAGGATTAGGCTCAGGCACTTTTGTTTTCTTCCTATTCTTTGTGGCACAGTGTGTTTTCCACAGCAAATTGCCTTAAGGAATATCTGAACATTGTTTATGAAATAACTGTCTGTTTAAATAAGACATGGTGTTCTGTGGGGCCAGTGTTAGTCTTTCCCCCCCATGGGGTTGATATCCCCCCCTCTTTTTTAAAAAAATGTTCAGTTCTTTAGCCTCAGAAATCTATGAAAGTGTTTAGCATACATAAAAAGAACAGGTCTATTTATATATTAACTTTATCTATAATATGTTGTAACATATAGGTACTACAGCCTTCTGTTTGACATTTTGAACATATAAAAATTCATCATTTTTCAAAAGGATTTTTATAGTCAGTGATGACTGCCTACCACAAATGATGAATAAACTATTTATTCACAAGATCCTCAAAATGAAGAAGAATCAATGCAGTGGTTTGAGAGTTGGACTAGGATTCTGAGAGATGAGGACTGCAATTCCCACTCAGCCATGAAATGCACTAGGTGACCTCAGGCAAGTCATACTTTCTCCACTTTAGAGGAAGGTAGTGGCAAGCTCCCTCTGAATTAGGGATATAATTCTTCACTAAGTTTCTTCTCAAAGATAGCAATGAGCGATTTCAACAATTTTCTCCCTGCCACAAGAAAGGATTCAAAAACCACAACGTTCAGGACTTGTTATGGGCAAAAGTTGCATTTTGCATTTCAGGACTCGCCTTGTGCAAAATTCACTTTTTCAGCATGGAAAAGAACGTTTCATTCCAGACACATTGGTTAAGGTACAGAAAATGCGGCTTTCTATGTACAAAATGCTGTTTCCTATGCAAATCAACAATGTCTGGATTTTATGCAATTAACAGCATTTTCTGTGCAGGAATTAATATTTCTGTGTTGAAATATTTTCGATTCAAAAAATTCTGTTTCCCAAACAGAAGATGCTGTTTCCTGCACAAAACCTAGATCCCTAAAGAGAATAATACCTTTTTATCATGGTTGTAAAATTATTGAGCATCGTCCCGGACTCGTCCTCCTCTCATCTCCAGGTGGTGCAATTGTGCCACAAATCATTGATGGCTTTTCACTGTCAATGACCGGCAATCGTGCTACCCTCCTGCCATGCGCCCGCACTTATCTTTACTGTGGAGGTCCTGGAAGCATCATCACACTTCTCTCCCAGGACAGTCACTGCCACCATTGTCACCAGATGCCACCGGGACAGGGGCAAGCTCTGGAAAGGGCCCTGGTTATTGTAGATATTGTTGAGTCTATGGCCATTTCAGCACTACACAGTTATGATGCTATTATTTCACTTTCAATATCTTGTGGAATTCTGGGGTTTGTAGTTTACTGAGGCCAAAGTGCTCTCTGACTGAGAATTCTAAAGGCCCGTCCCTAAACTGCAAACCTCAGGATTCCATAGGATGTTGAAAGTGGAATAATAGCACTATAACAGTGTAGTGTGAAAATGGCCTGTATCTGTGTGATGCAGCTGCTCTGGAGGGTCTATGTCTGTTTTAAGCATTGGCATGTCCCCGTGTCCTTCTGTTTCACAGCCTGTGTCAGAGTCCGTTCCTGGGTCCTGAGATCAAGGCATGACACCTTGGAGAAAGTTGTCGCTGATTTTTCTACTAATACTATAATTAATTTGTCCATTTCAGCTAAATCCAACAGTTTTATCAGCCAATCTTCTTTAACTGAAATTTCTGTGTTCTTCCATTTCTGTGCATATAATAATCTTGCTGCTGTGGCCATGTATCTTAATAACTTGCCATATTTCTTCTCCAGCTGATCTTCTATTAGTACCAGCATATACTGTTCAGGCTTTAACAGCATATCAATTTTCAAAATATTATGCACCATAACATGTATTTGCTTCTGGAACTTTTTGGCCTTTTCACATATCCACCAGATATGATAAAAAGTTTCTATTTGTTGTTCACATTTCCAACATTTGACATCTTTATGCATTTTGGCTAATTTTTCTGGAGTCATTGTCTTATACAAATTCTCTTTGAGATCTTAAGATATCAAGAATGTAACCCCCTTCAGCCACATTTTCCCCCACTGTTCCAATTGTATATTTATCCAAAATTTTGTGTCCACTTTATCATGCAAACCTTGATCAATTCATCTTCGCTCTCCAGTTTCAGCAAAAATTTATACAACTCACTAATCAATATTCATCATCTATATACAAATCTTTCTCAAATTCTGTTAGAGTCTGTTTATCTACCTTGTACTTTTCTACTATCTATAAGAAAGAGAGCCACTGTGGTGTAGATGTTTGCAGACCAGGATTCAATTTCCAGCTCAGCCATGAAAACCTACGGGGTGGCCTTGAGCATGTCACATGCTCTGATCCACAGAAAACCCCATGATAGCTTCACCTTAGGGTCACCATAAGTCAGAAATGACTTGAAGGCTCACACAACAACAATGTGTAAGAAAACCATTTGAAACTGTAACCTTCAGAGATTAATTCTTCCATCATGTTAACTCTATCCTATTCCTACCTAATTTCTAAAAAAAATCCAGATAAGTCAACCATTTTTCTTTCTGCATCTTCTCTTTCCTGTTTCTGTTATCCATTGTTTGATCGTCACCTGTGTCCCTACAGTATGAAAACCGGACAAGGTGGTTAGGAAATGATAGCTGACCTTTTTTCCACCAAGCAGTTCTTCTTTTCAGCTGCAACTGTATTCAGCAAAGTTTTATGCTTGTGTTCTTCCCTGTGTGTGTCACCTCAGTAGAGGTCAAAAATAAAAATACCAGGTGAAGACACCCAGAACTCAGATCATTACTATTATTTGGGTAGCCATTTTACTACCGTTGTTATGCTGCTATAAAAATGATTACCAGATCAAATAGGGTGGCCACCTAAAAAAATAAGACAAGGATCCTGTAATTTGAATAGTTACATGAAATAGATGGTTTCAACAGTTTGAAGTTTGTCATGGGTGTTTATTTTCCCCTCTTCTCTAACATGACCGATTGATATCTGGCATTAGCTCCAGGTAGGGCAAAATGCCTTAACACAAGAGAGTGTAGAGAAGTAGGGAAAGAAAAGGTTATGTTGCTCCCCTTGTATTGCTTTCTTTGTTGAAATCCTACTTTATAGCCAAAATGGCAAGCATATTTCTGGTTTGACCCTAAATATTGACCCCAAAAGAAAATATTACTCTTTGGAGAGTATCATCCTCTATCTTTTTGCTTAGAGGTAATTCCTATATATTCTTTAAAGGCTATGAGTCTCTAAGTGAGTTCATTTGCTCTTAATCCAGGCTAATTACAAGTAGCTAAGTCAGAAACTGGTCTTTACCCTAAGAGATTGGAAGAAGAGGAGGAAGATCGGTCCCTTGATTTTCATAAAATAATGCCGTGATATACTTGATTTATTGTATGTGTCCCCATGTTTAATCCCAGAGATCTGTAAAATTCTTCCAAATAGAAACAGAAAGCAATAATAAAGTAGCAGAGGAATCAGTAGATTCTGTATTAGAAGAGAAAAATATTGCAGAGCAAAGAGTTCTGAATGCAGACTCACTTGTTCCCTTTATACCTGGTAAAAATAGGGCTACAGATAGCAAAAGGAATGTCCAATGTAACTGCAACAGGGATGAGTGAGAATCTGACAAGAGTTTTTCATAATCTGCAAATCTATTTATATTCAAAATGCAAATAGAAATGCATAGATTTGCCCGTCTAAGACCAGGGCTTTGTGTACTTGACTTCTAAGAGCCTGAGTTTCAATCGCTTGTGCATTGTATTATATTAGTCTCAATTTATGCTTGCTATATCCTTTTCTAAGAAGCTCCATATTTTGTATGGAGACTGTCTACAATGTGGTTCATATCTATACATTTGGCTGGTGAAATGTGGGGGAGCAGAGTTTATTTCAGTCTACTGTGAAGAACCTACCAACATTTTCAAATTTCTTCATATTTAATATGAAAAAAATGAGGTTTTTTTTAAAAAACTGAGTACAAGAGAAAATGAAGGAATGGTAGTGTTACTGGTTGATTAAAGAATGAGGGAAAGACTTGGTCTTGAAGACACTTAGGCCATTTGCGCATGTTACCTGATCCCGTTGTCCTCCTGTCATGATCCCAGCAGTGCCTTTGTTGGGAAGGGAGTGCAACAGGAACACACCCCTCTGCACCCAACCAGGTCTCTGAGGAACTGAGCATGAGCAACACACATCTGCCTTCTGCAGCATAGCTGGGGTCTTTCTCATGCTGTACTGGGTAAGGAAGTTACCTTCATTGTGCTTCCTGCCCTTCCACATGGCCTAGAAGGACAGGAACATTGCATGATCACGGGAGCTTAACAGATTTATTCCATTAAGCAAATATCCCGTGATCATGACAGGTGGGGGCAGGATGGCAGCAGGACCGCAACAACATTGGGCAAAAGCATGGTCTGTGGACTGCTGCCATCCCATCCCCATAGTGGGGCTATGACATCATGCAGAAACAGCCTTAGTTTTTACTAAGAATTTTGGTTGCCGTATAGATTATATAAGAGTGCAAGCCTTATGCATTTGGATCTTTTGAATACCCAGTCCCCACACAGATCCTCTTCAGATTCTGATGTTCAAATGCTACTACGACTAATTATAAAACAATAACAATAGCATTATTAATATGTTATATTAATATACAAATTTCAAAGGTTCATGCCAGGATAGCATTAAAGCTTTTGTACAATTCTCTCTCTCATTCTCTCTCTCTCTCTTTCAATCTCTCTCTCTGTAGATGGCCAGTTAATAATTTAATAAATTATTATAGTTCAATAAGCTTCAGCATTCATTTGGTGATGAATAAAGAATGCAGTGTAGTTAATATTCACTTTGTGCCAGTTCTTATCTTAACAAGTTAGTTGTATATGTTCTGTGTTTTACAAAAGAACAGTTGATGTTTTGTATTTCTCATGAGCATCAGAAGTCATCTGAGAGTAGGTCTAAGAGCATTTGAGAATACGAGTAAGAGCCCTCATGATATTAGGATTTCAGATGCGCCCAATTTACAGCAAATCGAAGGCAAGACCAGTGTTCTCAGGACCAATTAAATGTTCCTTAATGATTTTATAACCTTTTTGTGCTTACTGATAGCCACTGTTGTCCTGATTTATATCTGCTTAGGTAACTTTTTTTTTCATTTTTTTCTCTCTTGGTCTTTTTAATTCTGCTCCTCATAAACCCACCAATCAGATGGTATAGCAGTCAGATTTGACTGTGTGGTCATATCACTGCGATGAATGGATCTGATTAAACTGAAGAGTGAGAATGAGGCTTCCCGGACTTGTTCATGGGCTGACCCCTGCTGATGGGATCATTATTCCTTTCACTCTGAATGCATCGACATTATCTTTTTCTTTTGTTTTCTTTCTTTCTTTCTTTCTTTCTTTCTTTCTTTCTTTCTTTCTTTCTTTCTTTCTTTCTAGAATGACAGCCCAAAAAGAAGGAAAGTTTTAACATTGTCAAAAGTGAATCAGCTAACTCACAACTGAAGTTATGAGATAATTAAAGTGAATGTGTACATGCATGTGTATATGTGCATAGAGGAAGTGGAATGAGGGCCAGAAATTGACAGATAAATCAGAATGTTTTCAGCTATTGCCTATCTAGTTTATATATTGTTTTTCCTCTGTTGAGTTCAAGGTTTTTCCTTAAACTAAAGATATTCAATGAATTCCACAGTTTATTCCGTGGGTACTTGAACCTGGATCCTCTAGGTCCCTGCCCAACATTCAAACCTCTATACCACAATGGATCTCATATTACAACCAGATATGATGCTGATACAAGAACCCTACACTTAACTGTCCTGTTGAATGATTATTAGCTGTTTCTTTCTATAGAGTGTACAACATACTAATTGGTAAGCAAAGGAAGCTAAAACAGGCTGCTGCAGTGCAAAGCATTGATAGTCTATGATTTGGAAAACAGTACAGGGATCCCTGATGATCCTGCAGAGAAAACTCCCAATTTCTATCTTCCAGAGCTCAAGCTCATTAAATTTCTGAAGCTTCTTCATTCTCTTCCACACTAGAACCCCTTGGCCTGTTCCTATCACATACTGATCCTGTTTCTTCCAGTGACATTTTCCTTCTTCAATAACACCCTTTTCTTAAACCCAGAAAAGCATTGTAATTACTCAGAGGAGGAATGAAACCCAGATCCTACTGCTTCTTATCACGTACCTTAGAACTGTGGTCTCTGGGACCAAAGAGCTTTCAAGTAATCTGTGCCTCTGGCAGTTGCTGGGTGCAAGCTAGATACTATGGCTATCATCAAAATGCTAGGTAGCAACATAGGGAGCTATTAGTATTGCAGCACTGCTGGTATAATCAGTTTCCCACATTTATCCATTTAATTCTGAGGCAGGTGAAGAAAAAAGATCCTGGAAAAAAACTGCCTGAAGAAAACATTCAGAGGGAAGTCAAACATGTACGAAAGGAGAAGATGAGAGAAAACTGGGAAAAGAGACAGTGTGTTATCTCACTTTTGTCAGCAAATACTTGTTTGTAAAGGACATGGCTGTGGAGCTGGTGAGGCAAGATACAGGGTTGCACTTCCAGGGTGAAATAAGAAAATACACTGAATAAGGAATGGTGCCTTTCTATTACACTGCTGTGTCCCAGACGATGAGGTCTAAAGATCAGCGCAAATGGAATGCCATATAATAAAAAATAATAAATACCTATGAGGCCTCCTATGTATCTTTTCTGGTCTATCATTTCCAAAATAAGGGGAGAAAAATGTACTTTGGTATAGCTGGACCATTATATTTTGCTGTCGGACACAAGAACAAAATGGCAACCTCCATTCCAAGTAGAAATGCCCAATATCACACTGGCAACTCAATCTCACTTCAGTACTGGCTATCTGTGTCTAAGGGCAGCACGTTAGGTTAGGAGATGCACAACTTTCTCGCATTCCCACTTCTAAAATCTATGGCAGTTACTTCATTCTGCTCAAATGGTAGGGCTGGCCCTGATTTGCTAACTAGTGACATCAAAGGCCACAAAACAGAATGTACAGACCACTTGCACTTGACCTCCAGGGTCCCTACCCACTTGGCTTATTCTTACCCCCCCTCCCCCACTTTCCACCATACCTACACAAAACCATTGTTATTAATGCAGTTTATAATCTCACAAAGGCTCTTAGAAATAAAAAGAAAAACAGAATGTTCAAAGCCAAACACTTCAGCCCATAACCATTGCCCTAAAGGCCCTTCCTGCACCCTACCTTTTCCCATTGTGCTCCGGTGGTGATCCTGGCAGCAGCTCTCCTGGGAAGGGTGTGCGATGGCAGCATTCTCCTCCGCACAGGACCAGCTCCCTGCAGAAAGGAGCTCAATGGACACACCACTTCCTTCTGCAGTGCAGCCGGGTACTGTCCAGGCTGTGCTGGGGCAGGAAGCACCACCATCACACTTCCTGCCTTTCTGCAGGATAGGTAAGTGTGGGATGGTGGCATGTTCATGTGTCATTGATGGGGAAAACCCGTCAATTATTTCCAATGCAATTGCACCACCTGGGGATGGGAGAAGGACAAGACCACGATGAGTCATGCATAGGTGTCATCATGGTCTTGTCCTTCTCTTGTCCCAATGATGGGTTGGGAGGGTGGAGTGGAAATCTGCTAGTGTCTGTGTAGTTTTCTCCTATTTGTTGAAGCATTATCAAAAATAGGGTTTGGTATATGTACCTATTCTTATAGAATTAATAATAGCTCCTTCAGTGGCCACTGCCAGTATGCAAATACAATTTGTGGGTGTAAGGGGTGTGGATGGTAGACAGTGTGTTGGAGTGATGGTCAACTTAAATCATCATCATCATCATCACCCCTTGCTTATAATCTTGTTGATCATTCTATACATCCAAATTGCTCTGCAGCAGCTTTTTAGTAAATACTAGGCATACAATCAAGGCCACAAAATTGTTAGCTATTTAGTTTTGTGTTGTGTTTTTACTGCCAGGAGAGTTGCTTATGGGTTTTTCCCCTTTATGCCAAAAAAACTTGGCTAGCTTTGAATAGCCAGCACCTGATTTATATGGGTGGGGTGTCATTTGCTGTTACCTCTTAGGTAGCAAAATGTGTTAGACTAATACTGAATGCAACACCCTCAACTGGGGGGGGGGGTGTAGTCTGGAGTCTGTTTTGTATGAGCAACAATAGTTGTTTATTTCATTTCAAATTGTTCTTTGACTTTGTAATGAATAGTTTTAGTTTCTTACTCAGTCATATAGATAATTCCTCCTGAGGTTAGATCTCTGTCACAGTATATGAAATGCTGTGGGTTTTTTCCCTCCTTCAGAAGAGCACAAATCAGTAAACATATTACTTCAGGGTGCCCATCTGTGATCATAATCCAGAATGACTGATGGTTTCTATCATGTGGATTTGCTCTTGGTTTGCGAGCAAAACTTCACAGACCAGGAGGAATTTTAAGAAACAAAACCCAGCTACTTATCTCTTTCATATAATCTCAAGGGAAACTAACCCCTTCAATTCGTTTGCTACTTTTCCTTGTTAACAGGAGTATGTGTCAGATATGATGCAGAAGAAGCAATGAACTAAAGGGCTCAGAGACATATGTAAAACAGAAAAATTGAAAAGGGTGATATGAAAGGTTATTCTGAGTAAGCTAAATTACTAAAGAGTTGATGAACACTACAGTCTCTATAGATGTTAGTGGTGTGACTGGGCATTCTCTTAGAGAATAGGTGAACGAATGAAAGCCCATAAGCCATTCATGAACAATGTTAGAACCAATTACAGATCTCGGTTTTACATTTCTTTTCAATCAAAGCACTTTTCATCACCTGTGCACCTGGACCTTTAAGTATTTCTGGATTCTAATTAGACCTCAGGAGATATATATCTTTTTTGTAAAGGAACATTTTCAGATACCGGTGTGAAATGATTTTGGTGGCAAGAGGTGATATTTGAACTCATATTTGAGGGATGGTAGCTATCAGCACATTATAATTATGTGGACTGCTCCAGCAATACTTGATCTGGAAAATAAAACATCAGGATGTTCAATGTGAGGTTGAAAATGTGTTAGTTTAGTTTGAAAACAAATTGAGTGGTTTATAAAAATCTTTGTTGCATTTCGTTTTTCCTATCTGAACTGCTAAAGCAGTAGCACTAAAACTAAGAGGAGGTAACACAGAAAACTGATCCCTCTGGCTTAAAAGTCATGTAGATCATACCTCCTCAATTGTGTTTGAGACCCTTCCTCAATAGTGCTATTTATGTTGAACCTGTAATGTATACTCAGTCATGAGTCAGAGGGAGAATTGCTGCCATGGTTAATGTAACAGACAAGCAGAAAGTTGTAGTAAGGGATGGATGAGGATTTTGCTTCAGTGCATTTTTTTAATAAAAATTTATCACATCTTACCAGGCCCTTCATATTCAGGCTGCTGGGCCGGCTCTGCCACTGGGCATTTGTTGTTGTTGTATGCCTTCAAGTTGTTACCAACTTATAGTGACCCTAAGATAAACCTATCATGGGATTTTCTGGGACTCAGAATATGTGATGCTGCTACCGCTGTTTCTAGCCCGAGCTTGTGGGATATTAAGATATCATTTGATATCAATAATTCGGCCTTCTGTACCCATTCCTCTCCACGTGCTTGCGAGGTCCCCGGACAAGCACGCACACAGGCACGGCTGACAATAGCCAAACCATTCACATCCCAATCTAGGCAGGCCAGTCATTGCCGAATGCAGCTTCAGGAGACCTCAAGGCAAGTACCACATTATGTATGCAACAGATCCCCTGCCCCGCGCAGACAGCTTGATGAGCGGACTATACAACGCTCAAGCACTCCGCGTTTGCATACTGGCTACTCTACTGACAATCTGGCTATAACTCAATCATCTAAAGTACTGACCTTTCAGAGGCTTTGTCTCCAGCCCAAAACCCATTGTTTTCCCCAAGTACGGACTAGCCCGCGGCCACAATTTTCCCTATAAGAACCCCTGACTTTGAGCGCTTCCTCGGATCTCTCTTGGCTTCCATCCCGCCTTGCTGTCACTTTGTCCAGTGAGCCTTCCCCTCAGCCCCACGTGCTGAGAATCCATGCTCCCCAGCTTCTTTGCTTTTAACCGGGCTTCAGGACAGGTATAGTATTTCCCATACCAAACCTCCTCTAAAAATCCCTCTATCCGCTCCTACCTTTATTTCTATAGTTCCTTGTGTGAGTGTGTTGTATACACTTGTGTGATTGTATTTCAATAAAACAATTATTATTATTTCAACATCTCTTTATCGTTGAATCGGCCTGACTCCTTAGACATAGGGTTCAAGATCTTGCTACGTTACCCTGCCTCTCGCATTGCCAACTTGTGCTCTGTGCTAATTCCCTCCCCATTGTTTGAGCACGTTTCGGTGTCACACCCGGGACCCCCAGAAATCAGGGTAACAATGCCCTGGTCTCCAGGCCTATAGTCCAGTGTTCAAACCACTACACCACACTGTTTTTCATCATTGGGCATAGTAGATGTAACAAAGTACATACTGCTAACACTGCAATCCTATATACATCTGCTCTAGCAGAGTGTGCTTTGTTATCTGGAGCAACATGCTTATCGTCAGGCAAATTTTCCACTCTTTGGGGCAGAAATGAGTCTACCTTTTATTGGCACTGTCAGTGCTTGCCAAGCTATTCAGCACAGCCACTCAAGCACATGACTGTATTTCTTCTGTTCTATCAAATGCTAGAGGATATGTTTACATAGGGGTGAGCTGCATGGCTGCTGTCCTGAAGACACAGTAGGACTTACAGTTGATTAAATATTGGCCAGACTGAGGCCATTCCTGCCCTACACTGTAATGATGCTATTAATCTAATTTCAGCATTCTGTGGAATTCTGGGGTTTGTAGCTTACTGAGGCCAAAGAGCTCTCTGGCTGAGAATTCTAAATGCCCCTCCCTAAACTGCAAACCCCAGGATTCCACAGGATATAGAAAGTGGAATCATAGCACTGTAACAGTCAAGTGCAGAAATGGCCTAAATTTCAGCAGCCACTGACTCAAATCAAAGTGAGCCCTACTCTGAGGAAGCACTTGCCTCAGGCAGAAGATTGTGGTATTAATGAAAAGGCACTGAATAACTAGTTTTTTCATTATTATTATTATTATTATTATTATTATTACTCAAATTATACTTTTTAAACATATATAAATAAAATACAAATATGATTTCCCCAAATATTGTTCTTTCAACATCAACAACAGATTACTCCTAGAACGTTGTACATTTAAATCATACATATTTACAAACATATGGATTTTTAATATCTTTTAAGTGTCACATCGTTGTTAATCATATTTTAGGTCCTGGTAACACCTTTAAACTTCCTTTACCAAGAATGAGGAGGATAAAATATCTGTCCCAGAGTTCTCCAATATTATTTAAATTTTTTGATATACTTCTATGTAATAACATGTTTATCTTGATATACTTATTAATTTATTAACAGAATCCTATTGTGTAAAAATGTGTACGTTTTAGTCTCATAATGTGTGTTCTAGATTTCCAGATCTCGTTCCCAGATCCCGTTGCTTTGGTTGGTTGAGTTGTGAGATAGAATTTCTGTCAATCTATCTAATTCTGTGGTTTCATATAATTTCATTAGCTAGTCCTCGATTGATGGCATTGTTTTATCCTTCCATCTCTGTGCTAGTGTGATTCTGGCTGTAGTTATGTATAATAATGCTTTATTTATTTATTTTTGTTTTCTTCAATAGTTTCAATTGGGGGAATTATCTATCATGTTAATGAAAAGGCAGTGAATAACTAGTTTTTCTATTATTGTTGTTGTTGTTGTTGTTGTTGTTGTTTCTTCTACTGCCAGGAGAAGAAGAGGCACTTGTGTGCCAATGTAACTTGGGTAGCTTAGCCTTACAATGTGTATGTTGATCTGGATGTAAGGACACCATTTCCTGGTCAGACAGCAAAGTGACTTCACCTTCTGGAGAGTGATGATATATAAACTGAAAAAAGTCAGCTTGGGTGCATCATGTAACCTGTATCTGCATATATCATAATGGCCCAAAGAGGGAACTACACATACAACTCTCAAAATAGGGAATTGTTCATTTCCCTCATGGATGGATGCATGTGTTCCTATACATTCAGGAAAAGCAGATGCCCCACTCTGTTGCAGGAGAGATGCCTGAATTTCTACTTTGCAAGCTAAATGGGGGGCGGGAGGAGACCTCCATTCTGTTCAATGCACCAAAACTCAGACCTTTAATTGTACATTTCATTTCCACTGATTTCAGCAGAACTTGGAAGCCCTAAACTGCATCCAGTTTTTCCATATTTAACAGTTTTCATATTTCTTAACAGTTAACAATAGTAATGAATGTTATTTCCATTACACATCATAGCTTGCTGACTCATCTATTAAGGATTTTAAAATTACCTTCATTAAGCAGTAAAATAAATACATGCTATAAACTGAGCCCACATTTACAACATCCTTAACTTGGCAAATTAACTAAGCTGAATTTGTGAAAAAAAGATTAAGGAATGTACTTTAATTCACTTATGCTGCAAAATGCTTTTGCTCTTGATTGATCTTTGAGCCACAAGTGAAGCAGAAAAGTCTTGCTATAAAGACATTTTCCTTTTCATCGGCACCCTACTGAAAGAGCTTTGATAAGATTATTTTTGGAATACATGGCTGCAAGACTGTGCACTCTCATTTGGAAGACATGTGGAACAAAGTGGGACTTGTTCCCAGTTAACATGCGTAGTATTGTCCTGGAAGACTTTCAACAGAATAACTATCAAATTGTGAAGACATCGGCACACATGGAGAACTACTTTTACACTGAGTCAGTTTAGTGGTTTCTCTGCCATATTATTTACTCTACAGGGTAGTGGATCTCCAAGATTTTGGACAGGAGTCTCTTCCAGACTCACCTGGAGATGCTGGGGATCAAACCTGATCTCTTTTTTACAGTAAAGTACATGATCTACTAATACTTCCCCATAGGAGGGTGGAAGAAGACACAAAACTCAAATCATTCAAAAAAATTTTCATGCTTTAATAGCTCATAAAGGTTATATTACTACATAAACCATAGGAGTGCATTTTTTATTGTAACTTTATCTTTCTTAAAAAATTTCAGCCCATTATCTAGTAGTCCACCTGTTACCCAAAACACATTCTCTTTCATCTCTCTGACTTGCAGGTTTCTCTGAATCCCACTTTTCTAATCTTCTCTCTTTTTCCCCATAATGTAGTCATTGCTATCTTTTTTTTCTTATGGATTATCAGAGGTTTTCATCCCCAATTCAGAATCCCCTTCTTCTTTACTATGATTCTTTTATTTTTTTTCTACACTGTCACAGGTTTCCATGATCCTACCCCTTCTGTTGTGGTTTAAATTGTCGTGTCAGGTTTCTAAGATGTTATATTATTGGGGTCTGTCCTTTCTGATTAACTGTTTCTCCCTCTGTGTTCTACATCACTTGGAGTGCCATATTCATGATTGTGATACATAAATTCTAAACGGCAATTGACATGGATATAATCCAACCATGTTTTTACATCATACATGAAAAGTGTTTTTGGATTAGCACACCCATCAGCCCTAGACAGCATAGCCAAAGGTGAGGGGCAATGAGAGTTTCCATCTGAAACATCTGAGAGTCACAGTTGCCCCTCCTGGTTTATAAAATAATCAGATGAGGCAAAAAAATGGCACAGATATCCACAGAAACATGATCAACCATTGGCTTTTACAAGGCCAATGACTATGGAAAGGCTAGAATCAAAGGCTAAAAATCCATGTCCTTGCAAGATTAAAAACATCATCTGTGCTCTGTGTTCACAATTTCTCTGAACTCTCCATAATACTTCTATAGATTTCTCTGGCTTGCTCCAGACAGTCCTATACATATATAGTTAGAAGCAAGCCTCTTTAATCTCCATGGAATCTAGCTGAGATTTGGGGTGCATTAAATTACACAATTGATTAATACATTCGGTGGTATTCACATACTCAAAAGTTTATCTCTGAATTAGGTAATTGTTTTGATCCCAGTTGCCACATATAAATTCAGTCACTTATTTTCTTCTTCTTCTTTTAAACTCAACTGCTGAGCAAAAGGTTGTTTCTCACATTAACTGCATGCTAACTGTTTACCATACTGCCATATTGGGGATTATATTCTTACTGCTACCTTTTCAGCAGATGGTAGCATTAGATAAGGCATTAATTCATTAGTTATGAATTATAAATGGGCTTGCCGTATGCTCTACAGTCATATGTCTTAGTTCTCATTGTTTTATGGGGACTTGGAGAGTACAGAATGTCACATTGAATTCAGCAAACCCAGTGGTGTTTTCTGACCACGAAGAAGCAACATCTCAACAACATGTGTCAATAAGCAGAGTACACATACCAACTAACGCGTATGCATTGACTGAGCTTTTTCAGCCATCTCAACTTATTTTAATGCAGCTGTGCCATAAATAGACAGAGAATAAGAAATACAACATTCTAGCCTAGAATGGCTGGCACCTGCTGTGAGTAAAATTGACTTAGGAGAGTGTGATTCTAATAAGTTTTACTTGGAACAGATACCTCATGACAGAAGAAATGTTTTGCTGCACAAACATGGTGCCACATTTTCCCTTCAGTCTAGCTCAAAATCAAAGCAGTGGACACCGCATCTGCTTGTCTTTTTGTGCATTCAGACTGAGTGGGGCTTGCAAAGAGAGTCAGATATAATAAACCATCTAATCAGACAGAACAATTCAATGTGCCATTCTTTGACAGGGAAACAAAAAGTGTCCAAAGCTCTATCGTTCCCTCAATTTCTTTTTGCTTCTACATTATCTGTTTTGCTTCTACATTAACCACTTTTCAGTTACTCTCTATTATGTTAATAATAGATTAAACTTTGGGGGTGGGGTGGGGATGTGGACTCTATGATTTCACACTTGAGTCCTTTAAGAACTCCCTGGATCTGTTGAATTGTTGCTTTGCACATCACTGTTATTGATGAGTCTTACAACCTTCTTTTTCACCTCTCTTAGGCATACCTTGTCTAATATATTGCCTGAATAAATTGGTTTGAGTGTGAGTCTGTCTCTAGGTTCTTTCACAGAGAAAAGAAAGCAAATAATTTGCTTGGCTTCTTCCTAACGTCTGCTCTTCCTTTGTTCTCTCTGTACGAATTTTCGTGGCTTTAGTGCCTCTCAGTGCTTTCTGCTCTGCTTATATTTCAAGAATTGATTAATTTTTTTTATTTTTTTTTTTATAGTAATTTGATCTGCAAATCCCTTCTTGGCCTTGTTGCAGATTTCATCTCATTCGTCACAGACTGTGCTTTTCTTGCTTCCATCATTTGCAGCAGATTCACACCTAGCTAGCAATGTCTAACGTTGAATATTTATACAGACCAACAACATTCTAGGTGATGTACAGAGCAGGCAAATGGCATAGTCCTCTATACCAAAAGGGATGACAATTTACATTAGACAGATAAAACAGTGAAAGGAAGGCAAAGAGGAGGGATTCACAGTTTGACAAAAGACCTATGACCAGTGGCATTAAAAAAAAAAACAGGTACCATGAAGCTAGATTTTTCACAATATCTATGGGATGAAAGCATAGGTTTTAAGGTCAAATATGAAGACAGAAAGAAAAGTTTCCTTAGGAATAAAGATAATTTTATACTATTCTAATGCTAAGCAGCAGCACAGGAGGAGAGGTCAAAGTGTGAGACAGGACATCAGAGCTTGATAACATTACTTTTTTGGAGTACAATTTTCAGAATCCCTAAGTCGCATCACCAGTGGAGCTAAAGTCCAAAAAAGCAACTTCTCCAACCTCTATGAGATATATGGACTATCCAGTACCTAAACTTGTACAGCAAAAGAAGGAAGGGTGTCACAAAAGATGGCAGAAACTTCTAAGAACTATGGAAAAGAACAGGCAGGGCCAGGAAGCTTTTAATATAAGAAAGTCAAACACATTAAATGTGACGGTGGTCAAGACTGTGAATCTGTATTTCCACTAGCAGTGCAAGGATGTATGCATGATGAAGATACAAAATGCAAACTTCTCCTCATAAAAAGAGTGAACTTGATTTGACCCTGAAGTGAGTCCCATTAGGACCAAATCAAATTGGTTTGTCCCAGCTGCTTGCTAGTCCATCCCACCAATTTCCCTTCTTACCAAAGTAAACAAGACCAAATAGAATAAAACTTTGAGGAAGGGACGAGGGCAAGTAACAGCAGGAAGAGCTCATTAGAGACAGGAAAGACTTTGTCAGCAGTTTCATCAACTAGAAATAATGCTGAGGGATGTCATTAGGATAGGATTTGGAGATTTTTTCTGGCTTCCCAGTTTAAATCAAGAGAAGAAGGTAAGCATAAACTTCATGTTCCTGTATGCAAATGGAGCAGGTCTATGGATGTAATTTCCTACAAGAGGAATTTCCTGTTTTGTTTTGTTTTGAGATTCCACGGGGGAAAATACGTATGTATATAAAATACTCATTCTCTTTTTATAGTTGCTGTTGTTTTTAATTGTTGTTGTTGTGTGCCTTCAAGTAATTTCCAGCTTATTGAGACTCGAAGATGAACCTATCATGAGATGTTCTTGAACTGAGAATGTGTGAAATACTCAAGGTCTCCCAGTGGGTTTCCATGGGCAAGCAGGGAAGTGAACTGTGGTCTCCAGGACTGTAGTCCAATGCTCAAATCACCATACCACTCTGGCTCTATTTTAATGCCTATTCCAATACAAAAAAGATTGTTCAGTTTAGCTGAACAGGTTTCATTCACTGCTATCTCTTAACAAGAGTTATTTGTATTAATTATTGTTACTAATTTTTTGTTTCACATTTTAGCTTACCTCCCACTAATATTGTCCCAAGGTTGGTAACACATGAGTGGTGGAAAATCAATACAACAATATCAACACAACAATAAACAATAACGTATGACAAAACATTCTAAAATACAGGGCAATTTCAAAATAACACCAAATGCATCTAAAAAGGTGCATTTTTTCTGAAAGAAATCAAAGAATGGACTGAATGATCTTCCCAGAATAAAGTAAACAATCCTAAACATGGCAATAAAACAAAATCAAAATCAGTATTACCTATACAACAATAAAGTACCATTGAAAACACCCCAAGATTGGGATGAAAAAGAAATTTATTGTTATACCTCTCTCTGGGTTCTATGGTGCAAATCTTAACTGAATATTGCAAACACAATCCCAATTTAAGTCCCAATAAATGTTTTTAACAACAGGACAATTTATATGTTAAATTAGACTCGTACACACTGTCCCCAAAGTGCCAGTGCAGGACTTGATTTCAGGAGTCTTCTGCCTGGACTGCTTAGTCGTACTGCAATATTTGGATCCAAATCTTATAGCCCTAAGCAAAATATACAAAATATAAACAAATGCAATGTAGAAATTACACTACAAAATTATACCTTTTTGTTTCTTTTCTTAATGCACAACTATTAACATCACTATCTTCTTCAAACTGAAAGGAGCCTACTTCATAGCCCTGAACACTGCAGCTCCTCTCCAACTCTCCCTCTCTTTCTGAATTCAACTCAAATGCAGTCCTTTCTTACGGTTTTTCTAGGTACAGGGGATTCATTATCATTTCATCCAGAAATTCATTTTGCAGTTCTTGAGATTGACAGCAGCACATAGTGCATCTTGCTTCAGAAATCCTGTATTATTACAAAGTATTAATTGATTAATTGCTTTATTGCCTATTGCTACAATGTATCTTGTGAGGGGGAGATCGGAATGGGTGAAAATGAAAGTGTAGAGGCAAGTGTTTTGAGAACCTGATATAGCTCTGATAAGAGGCAGGAAATATGTGCCCGCCTCAAAGATGAAAAGTGGGAACCAAATGTGGCTCTGGGGGCTATTTGAAGAAGGGGTGTCATGTTAGATTTATGATCCTCTCCAGTCATGACTCTGCATGCCTAAAATTTGGAATTATATCTATATGAGGTGTAAGCTCCATCTCTGCCTTAGTCTCAGGAACTTTGGAAGAAGTGTGCTGTGTTGACTGCATTTTCTACAAATAAAAGCTACTGTCTACCTCAGAGTGAAGTTTGTGGCTTGTGGGTTTTCCTGTACATGATAACATCAGAAAACTTCAAGCTGCTTCAAACATGAGTTTTGGATTTCCAGTCTGGCTTATGGCGCCGTGACAGGGATCTCCTAGCTGTCCGGGCAGGAGACTCTTCTCTCCTCTGGCGAGAGTCGATTCGACAACACAAGAATTGACCTATCTCCTCCACGGTATTGGGGGAACAAGTGGGGTTCCAGATATCTTCAAATTGCTCCCTAGCTTTTGACCTGAAAGATGAGCTTTGCAACGGTTGGAAGTGGCTGGGCAAAGAAGATCGGAACAGTCACCGCCATTGGACTGTGCTTCTAGCAACCAAGCAGCGCCCACAGACCTTTTTAATTAAAAACTCACTTGAGAAGTATACTTTAACTTGCCTGCATCTTTCAACTCTGATCAGTGACTTTGAGCCATTAATAACAATCTGTATAGTAAATGACTCCGATTGATCTTTTCTCTTGACTTTAACTTTTCATGCTGGTTTACTGTTCAAAGTGACTTAGAAGAGACAACTAACACTATAAGAACAGTGAACTGATAAAAGACTCCTAGACCGTCTAGCTTGCATTTGAGACTGAGTAAAAATTTACATACAAATATATACAAAAAGAAAGAAAGGACATTTTACCTCTTGTATGAATCAACCAACAACCGGGATTTATAAGTTCCAGGAATGGCTGAGGGCGAAATCATGGGGGAAACTAAGGATCTAATGGCAATGATGGCTGTCCTTTTTACAAGGCACCATTAAGACTCAAACGTGACAATATAATTGGACATACTTTTCAGCAATTCAGGAATCCTTTTTCCTTCCTTGTTTTGCTTCAACTTGAACTTTTTAGAGAAGGCTATAACTGCTTCGGATTTAATTGTGGACTATGAAACTTAAATGTTTGACTAGAGCTGACAACGAGAAGGAAAAACCACAAGGCGGTGACTGGAGGACATTAATGTCAGATTTTTCCTAATTTTTTTTTATTTTTTTTCTTCCTGTCTACCTCTTAACTTAGAACAGAACTGAGAGTAAGGAGCAAGAGTTCTAAGAAATACTCTTTAAAGAGAGGATAACTGTAATTGACTTTAATCATCTTTGTATACACTCTCGCATTTTGCCATTCCTGTGCTTGAGAAAATGGTGAGATTCTAACAGGATTTACAGTTACCTTCAGATGGTCGCCTGCTGACTGGCAATTTGAGTTTGAATTAATTCACAATCAGATTTTATCCCAAGGACTAAAGAGTGATTTTCCTATTTTTCTCTTGCTCCCCTATCATCTTTCTGTACCCCTAATCATGGTGCTGTCTGTAGATTTATAAGTTCTTCTGCCTTATTAACTAATATATTTATATCTTTAAGTGTATATATAGTCTTATAATTTAGAAATCAATAAATTTATAGAAAATACTTGATATATCTGATAAGCATTATTAGCTATAATAAGCTATAAATATAGAGTGATAAGTAAGCAAGCATAAGGAAGGCATACTCACTGACTTAGAAACATAAGTCTTTCTTTACAACAATATTTATAAAAACTATCGTATAATTGTATTGTACTGCATAATTTGTTAAGTAACAGAAAATTGATTTCAGAACACTGTAAAGACTCATTCTAGCTACAATTTAAAAATAATTGATTGGCAATTTTATTTTATATTTAATTGATTGATGAAATGCATGATTTACTTTTACAATGAATTAATATGAACAGAACAAATGAAATTATAGTATTTGACAGCTATATTTGATTATTAATATAAGTAAAGTTAATTAATTAGGTTAAGAGATTACTATATCACAGAAAAAATAGAGACTACTTTATAAGAGACACATCAAGAAATAGAGTGTAAGAGAAAAAAGAGAGGAGAAAGCAAAGGGTAATAAAAGAAAAGAGAAAAAAAAGAGAGATATGTCTATGAAAACAAGAAAAACAACTAAAGATACAAGCATGGCATCAACCCAAAAAAAATCATCATGGGACTCACCAGCTAAAATAGAACAAACAAGACCAGAATATTTTACAACATTAGAAGAAATAAGGAACATTATAGGATCTGTCACAAGACCTGAAAGATCTGAAAATTGAAATAAAACATGAGTTTAAAACAGAATTGAAAGGAATAAAGTCTGCGATAGAAGGACTTCAAGAAGACATGAAAGAAACAACAAATTGGGTCACAAACCTTGATAGTAAAATGGGAAAACTAGAACAAACAGTTAATGAAGTAACACAACAACAAGAAAGGCAACTAGATGAAAAAGCCTTAGTAGAGAACTCAGTGAAAATAAGAGGACTGACGGAACGAAAAGAAGAAAACCTATACGAAAGACTGATACCTGAGTTAGCTGCTTTTTTTGGGCCTTACATGAGAGGCAGCAGACTGGGAAGTGGACAGAATATTTAGAGTGGAATTTAGAATAGCAAGCGAAAGAAATCTACCAAGGGATATAGTGGTGTATTTCACACAGAAGAAAACCAGAGAGGAACTAACACGGCAAGGCTTGGAAGAAAACATAATAATTGACAATGAAAGAGTAAATGTATATAAAGATATTCATCCAAGAATCCTGAGGAAAAGAAAAGAATAAAGATTTATAACAGCCTTTCTGAAACGCCAAAATACACAATACAGATGGGGAAAACTAGAAGGCCTCAGTTTTTGACTCAGAGGGAAAACCATTAAAATTGAAACAATCCAAGAAGCTAAAAACTTTATGAAGAAGTATGGCAAAGAAGATGGGAAAAGTTCCCCCAGACAAGAGGTAAAAAGTATTGAGACTAGACAAGCTGAAGAAGAACAAAATAAGATTTTTGATCAAGAGGCTCAAGAGGAAGAACAAAAAGAACGAGCAGTTGGCAGAACTGAAACAGGTAGTGAGGAAGAGGAAGACCTACTAAGGAAAGATATATCAGAAGAAGAACCCTAAACAGAAGAACCTACACAAAAACAAATATAATAAACAAGTGCTATACTCAAATGGAGCTGAAGGTTTTATCTTGGAATGTAAAAGGAATATTGACCTCCCAGAAAAGAAGGAAAATCTTCCATTATCTTGGCAAAAAGAATTATGATATACTATGCCTACAAGAAATCAGAATTAAGAAGGAAAAGATTCACCTAACTCAAAACAGAAAACTGGGCAAAGAATTTGTATCAGCACCCAACAAAAAGAAAAGACGAGTTATACTCTATGTAAAACATAGCATTCAAGCAAAAGAAATACTTAATGACGAAGATGGAAGATATATAGCAGTCAAAATAACTTGGCAAGACCAAAAAATACTACTCGTAGGTATATACAGTCCACATAGCAAGCAAGAAAACTTTTTCAAAGACCTGAACAGAAGAATCTCGGACTTAGACTATGATCAAATAATAATGTTTGGAGATTGGAATGGAGTCATTAATCCGAAGCTCAATAGGAAATCAGAAAAGATGATCATGAAGAATCAAGGAAAACTCCCACAAGCTTTTGACCAAATGGTAAACAACTTGGATTTAATAGATTGCTGGTGATATCTTTATGGATATTCCAAAGATTATACCTTCTACTCTGAATCTCATAATTCGCTTTCACGTATTGACATGTTCTTGGTCTCAAGAACTTTGATCAATAATGTAACCAAATCAGAAATCCTTCCCAGAAGTTTCTCAGACCACAATGCAATTACACTTCTTTTAAGAGATAACTCCAAACGAACTTGCAATTGGAAATTAAATGAAAGACTTTTACAAGAGGAAAAGATAGTAACAAAGGTCAATGACTTAATAAAAAGATACTTTGAGGAAAACTTGAATAAAGGCATAGACATAACAATTGTATGGGATGCTGTGAAGGCTGTTTTTAGAGGATTCTTCATTCAGCAGAGTGCAGAACTAAATAAGAAAAGGAAACAAAACTTACAATGTATAACTGAAGAGTTAAGAAATAAAGAGAAGATCCTGAATGAGAAACCATCAGATAAATCTCTACAACAAGAAATAAAGATGTTACAGAAACAACTGGAGACACAAACCAACACAGAACTGAACAATAAACTCTTTTACTCCCACCAGAAGTCATTTCAATGGGCTAACAAAGTAGGCAAATGGCTTGCATTAAGGTTGAAAAAGAAGGAGAAAACAATAATCACCAAAATTAAACATGAAGGAACTGTATATATGAACTCTAGAAAGATTAAGCAACTTTTTGCAAACTATTACTCGGAGTTATACAAATCACAAGGAGTAAATGAAGACAAGATTACGACTTACCTCTCCCAACAAAATATAAAAAAGTTATCAGATAAACGGGGGGAAATTCTAAATACTCTGATAACAACAACGGAAATAGCAGAAGCCATCTCTAGAGCTAAAAGCAGGAAATCCCCAGGACCAGATGGCTTCTCGGTATCCTTTTGCAAAACTTTTCAACACCAGATCCTAACAATCTTGCATGAAATTATAAATAAAGCTTTAGAGGGAAATATTCCCAATTCATGGAAAGAAGCAGACATAATATTGTTACAAAAAGAAGGAAGAGATCCCCAAAACGTTAAAAATTACAGACCCATATCACTGTTAAACACAGATTACAAACTGTTTGCATCAGTGCTAGCCAATAGGCTAAAAAGAGTGTTGCAAGAACAAATTCTAGAAGACCAAGCTGGTTTTATCCCAGGAAGACAAATAAGCGATAATATAAGGAATATAATAAACATAATAGAACTCTGCGAGAAATACCCTAAAAAAATTGCTTGCAGTCTTTCTGAAAAAGCCTTCGATACTGTGAACTGGAAATTCTTGTTGAAAATCTGTGAGAAAGAGAATTTGGGGGAAAGCTTTACGAAATGGACATAAGCAATATATACTAAACAATCGGCCCAAATTATCATTAATGGGGAAAAATCAGAAAGATTGTATGTTCAGAGGGGTACAAGACAAGGCTGCCCCCTGTCTCCACTTTTATTTCTTCTAATTATCAAAGTGTTGCTTGAAAATATTAGAAGCAACCCAGGAATAAAAGAAATTAAATTTAAAGGATATGAATACAAAGTCAGAGCATTCGCAGACAACTTGGCAGTAAAGTTAGAAAACTGTGAGAACAGCTTAAAAGAAATAAAAACCACCCTTCAGACCTTTGGTAAATATTCAGGTTTAAAAGTGAATGAAGATAAAACAAATATCTTGACAAAAAATATTTCACCAGACGAAGAGAAACAAATCTTACAAATATCTGGATATAAAATTGTTATCAAAGTTAAATACCTGGGAACTGAATTAACAAAAAAAATTTCAGATGTATTCAAAAATAATTATGAACCACTATGGAAAAGTATCCAAAAAGACCTTAAAAATTGGAATAATCTCAATCTCTCCTTACTGGGTAGAATTGCGGATGTAAAAATGTCGGTTCTGCCTAAACTCCTCTTTTTGTTTCAAGCAATCCCTATCATACACAATGATAAAGCCATCTCTGCATGGATAAAGGAGGTCACCAAATTTATCTGGGGGGGGGGGCAGAATAAAACTAAAAACTCTTCAGAATTTGAGAGAAAGAGGTTATATGGGCTTGCCCAATCTAGTGTTGTATTACCATGCATGCTGACTGAACTGGATAAGAAAATGGATTAAGTTGGAAAAAACGGAATTATTAAACGTGGAAGCGGTTGATCTGTGGTGAGGCTGGCATTACTATATCTGGTTTAAAAAAGCAAAGCCAAATAAAGAATTTAACACCCACTACGTGAGGAAGGCCTTAATAACGGTGTGGAGAAAATATTTTGCAAGAAACTGTATGAAAACACCTCGGTGGATTTCCTCCCATGAAGCATATCACAAAAAAGAAAATATTCTGTTTAATAAATGGATTAAATACAAAGATCTGGTCGAAACCCAAAATGAACAAACAACAATCAGATCTCAACAAGCTTTGAATGCTCAAGGAATAAACTGTCATTGGCTTTTGTGCAGACAAATAAGAGAAAAGTTGAGGACTGATTTAAATCTAAATGGATATCAAGTAAAAGAGGAAGACTTAACATCAACTTAACATCAACTCTTGCAACAGAAAAAACCAAAGTTATTTCACAGATTTACAAAGTATTATTGAAATGGGATACAGAGGAAGAACAAATCAAAACTCCAATGATAAAATGGGCACAAAACATCACACACCCGATAACTATGGATCAATGGGAAAAAACCTGGACCAAAAGAATGAAATACACAGCATGTCAGGATATAAGATGATATACAGGTGATATCTAACGCCTGAACGATTATCCAAAATATACCCGAGTTGTTCAAATAAATGCTGGAAAAGTGGTACAGATTTTGGAACATTCTATCACCAATGGTGGCTGTGTAAAAAAATTAAGAAGTACTGGATTACAATATACACTAAAATAGAAAAAATTCTTGGATTTCAATTTGAAATGTCACCCGAACTATACCTGCTATCAATCATGAATGAAGAGCTAGAGAAAAAGCAGGGAAATTGTTATTCTACATGTCGGCAGCAGCTAGAATGTTAATAGCCCAAAACTGGAAACAAAAAACCCTCCCCTCTTTATTTGACTGGGAACTGAAACTATTCGATGTGATGCAAATGGATAGAATCACAAACACACTGAAAGAAGTAAATGTAGAAAAATCTGTCAAAGAATGGGAAAGAGTAATAATATATTTCAGAAGTCAATGGCCAGATATTAAGATGGTTAATATTGATTTTTTTTTAAAAAAAAATAATAATAACTGAGGATGTATAAACCCAGGGAACTGTAAAGTAATGTGTGTTTACAGGCAACTGTACTATTATTCGGGTACTATATTACCTTTCACCCAGGGGGAAGCCAGGATGAAAGTAAATGGTATGAATGTATGAAAAAATGATAACTATAAGAGAAATGATTTTATAAGAGCCACAATATTGTATAAGAGACAAACTTTGTATGTTTGTTTTAATAAAGTTTTTAATAAAAGAAAAGAAAACTTCACACATGGTACATAGATTTGAATAATGTCTTTATACATGCTTTAGTCAGTGGAGAAATTGAATAACAATTTATTCACCTTAGGTAAAATATGCATGGAAATATGCACACGTTTTTCTGAGGAAAGACAATGTGGAACTGGGGTGGAAGAAGAATGCTGATAGGATTCTGAGAAAAAGGAGACTGATAGATTTTCATCATACCTGCCCAGGATTGAAAAGCTTAAGGATTTCCAAACAAGAATAGGCAACCCTGTAAATTTCTAATGATGGTGTAAGAAATGCTAGTGAAAGAAGAGTATTGCAGAGACACAGCTTTAGCAGGAGGGTTCTGGACTGAGTGTATGTGCAAATAAATGAGAAGAGCCAACACAGAATTCCCATGCCATAGAAGAGAGTTCACCACAGTATGAGCAAGCCGCACTTTTCAGTTCAATAATAAACATATCAAAACAATGCAGATACTTTGAAAACAAGTCAACTAATTAAATCAGTCTTTATGGGGCTAAGATTTCCTCATTTATTAACATAATTCTATGATAATATGGTCTAGCTATTAGAAAAAGAATGGAATTTTTAATTGCTGTCTTTCTGATCTCTGTTCCATGTTTAATGCTCCATTTCTAGTCAGCCACAGAGCCAGTGGACAGAAAAATAAATGTGTGAATTGCAATGAAGATCAGAATTCACATCTTGTATACTTATAGGTTGGTTGGCCATATGTCCTACTTTACAGATTGTTCTTCTTTTTAAAGAAGAGAAGACTATCAAAGGGTAACCCTGTGTTGGAAGGTGATGTCTATTTGAAGACCAATCCACTCTAGTGAGAAATCCTAACTTGTAGAAATTCTAAACTGTAATATTGCCACATTTATAAATGGCTGCATATTCTTAACTTGAAAAATACTTGCGAATTAGGAATTTTCTTATCCTTGCTGAGAAACGATGTCCAACACACTGGGACATCCCATTAAGTTAAGAGTCAACATTGTGAGGTCTGTATTTCAGGCTTATTTTGTGGGAAATTCCTTGGCAAAAATGCTGAATTTTCAAGAGTTTTGTTTGCAAACAGATTTTTCACACACACACACACACACAGAAAATCCCATAGTGCTGATTGCTATTGAAAATTTTATGATCATGCCTAGTGTGGAGAAATCTTTTGAATTTTTTTTTTCTTGCTTGAGGTCAACAGAGATACAATCCCTAATTTCAGGATGGTTTGAATGGAAAGAACTGTAAGAATGGAGAACCACAGAATCATGCTTTGTTCCATTCAAGTAGAAAATGTCAACCAACAGCACCTGGACGGCAGAGTGAACAGGTACACAGGACACTTTGCCACAATCTTCCACAATAATGTGATCTATTATACTTTCACTTAAACGACAGTATCATTTCTAAATTTGCTTCTGTATAAGTGTGTATGTAAGAGACGGTGTATAGCAATTGCAAAATTTGCAAGAATCAGCATTCTTTTTTTCCTCTTTTTCCTGGTGATGTCTCTCTTACCAATACCCAGGTGGACTCTAACACAGTCCAGCCACAAAGGAACAACTAGTGTCTAGAGGGCAAGCTGGTACCAACAGATGTCATCATAGTCTTCATTGCATAGGTTTATAGATATTTTTTCTACCGCTTTTGTGAATTGTGACTACTAAAACCAGAGCAGAGGGGTTAGTTTCTGTTCTGAATGGATGAGGACCTTTTTCTGAAACAAGTATAATTATTTCCACCACAACATGTAGGCCCTTCTCGGTTGCTGCCCCAAGCTCTGGAACTCCCATTCTAAGGAGGCTAGAATGTCTGGCTCTTTATCCTCCTTTTTTTAGCAGGCAAAGACTTTTTGATTCTGACAGCCTTTTAGAATCGAAGGGCTCTTGGGCTGGTGCTATATTTTTTTTATTGAGCTGTTTTAACTGCATTCTAACATTTTAATTGTATGTTTTAAATTGTTTTTAGTGTTGCTAATATTCTAATTCTATTTTTATGTTGATCTTTTGTGTTTTCTTAACTATGTTGTATTTCTTTTAATTTGTAAGCCTCCTTCAGTCCCCCTTTTAGGAAAAAGGCAGAGCATTAATAAAGATAAGAAGAAGAATGTCTTGCTTCTGTTTGTTGTTGTTTGATATGAAACTAGCAAAACCCCACTGTAAGACCAGTTTAAAGTGGCCATATGGTGCTGCTGTTTACATGCTTGCAAATTGTTCAAGAGACCACGCAATTCCTCCTGGAATGGTTAAATCTGTCCTAGAATGAGATTTCAAAAGCTGTCTTATTTTGTACGAGTTTTAAAGGACTTAAGCTAAACAGTTTGAAAGTCAGCACAACATGTCAGTCTCTGATGGCCATGGCTGCTGTGGAGGGGAAAATATATCCCTATGTATAGTGTGCTAGAGCGAACGTATGCTGTCAACTCCCATTCAACATCAAACAAGACTTAGGTGACCTTTGATTAGCCTGATGTTACCCTGCAGCTAAACGAGTTAGTGGCTATTAAAGATAAAGCACACATAGTACTAGGCATTGTAAAAGAACATCTAGTATATATTCAGCTTCGGAGACTTCTAAAAAGTAATGCATAAAGCAATGAGTTTTATTACAAAATTTGAGTTCTGAACAGATTTTGTTTTTTTCTCAGTGCTTCTGCTGGCAATATTACTTTCTCAAAACTTTTCACCTGATGTTTATTGTGATTTTCCTGTTCCAGGGGTGTCAGTTTTGAAGAAAAGAATGATATAGAGGTTTGAATGCTGGACTCAGACTCAAAAGACCCAGGTTTAAATCACCTCTCAGGAATGAAGTTTGTTAAGGTGACCTTAGGTTAATCTTTTTTTTTTTCAGCCTCTCCTGTCTCACAAAGCGATTATGAAGAGATCAGTCCATATAACACAAACTCTTCAGGGAAAGAGTATGGCATAAATGTAACATATGCATACATATTTCATTTTCTACTAATAGCCAGGGAGAACAAATTTGGTTGAGAAGGAAATGCATTATGAATGAATTTTATCTTGGGCTGGGTTTTCAAGAGTAGAGCGATCAGCACTTTGAAGTCATGAGCTACAAATAACTAATTACTTTTTAATGAGTTCATTTCCCAATAACAAAGGTATAATCACATTACATTATCATTTTAACTTAACAAGAGATAATGTCATTCCTTTTGTTGTGTAACTGTACCATTTTACTTATTTACTTTTATAGTTATTTTACAGCCTCACAAAATGATGGAGAGCAATATCACATGGAAGAAATGCTGTCCTGTTGTGGATGTATAGGGAATAATAAGATGGATAAGAGGAAAGTGTGTTTTGTACCATAGTCCAGAAGATTGTAGAGTTCATTTTTTAAAATAAAACTCACTAAAAGTAGAAACTAACAGAAGAATAAAATGCTACATATAAAGATCTTGCAACTATATTGCTAACATAGGGCCTTTCCGCACTACAATGTTATAGTGCTATTATTCCATTTTCAACATCCTATGGAATCTTGGGGTTTGCAGTTTAGGGAAGGACATTTAGAATTCTCAGCCAGAGAGTTCTTTGGCCTCAATAAACTATAAACCCCAGAATTTCATAGGATGTTGAAAGTGGAATAATAACACTATAACAATGTAGTGCGGAAAGGCCCCTAGACTCCAGCCAGAAAGGAGCTATCCATCTCTAGTGGTCAGGAAGCATCACAATAGTAGATGTGATCACAGTCTTGCTTCCACATCCACAGATATTTGTCTAGGGATTGTGAATTGTGATAACTAAAATTAGGTCAAAGTGGTCAGTGTTGCCTTGAATGGAAATCCTGTCAAATCAATAAAACATAAATATTTACTTTTTAACCTTGACTGCAGCCCTTCCTTTTTGGCACATCTTTTCCTTCCATGGTGTAGAGTGGGGGAGAGAAGTACCAAGCTCTGTTCTTGTCTGCACCCCTTTCCCCTGCTGTCCACTGGGGAGACAAAAGCCATGCAGGAAGGAGAATCTGTGGCTGAAAGTAAGGGAAGATAGGTACATTTGAAAGGTAAGGAAAGACAGATACATTTGCCCAGCTTCACAGAGTATTATGGTGTTTGAAATCTGTTTTGGTGCCCAGGCTGGTTTTCAAAAAGGGAAATCTACCATTGATCTGTGTTTTGTACTTAATTTTTTGATTTGTAAATATACTCTAAATATGAAACAAAAACTTTACGCTGCTTTTATAGACCTAAAGTCAGCTTTTGATTCAGTTTCTAGGGACTTGCTATGGCATAAACTTGAAATCGCTGGCATTAATTGTCATCTCGTACATCTTGTTAAGGCTCTGTATACTGACACCTCAATACAGGTCAAAGTTGACCTGGCAGACCATCTCACTCAGAAGATAAATACTTCTGCAGGTGTCAAACAGGGCTGTATTTTGGCACTCTTTTTGTTTAATTTCTACATCAATGACATAGTAAAAGAGTTATAGGGCCTACAGTTCACCCCAGTTACTATTCTTGATCAAAAACTTTCTTTGTTAATATATGCAGATGATATCATTCTTATATCTAGAACCCAGGTGGGCCTGAGATGCTTACTTGCCAAGCTTTCATCATACTGTAAGAGAAATGCCTTAACAGTAAATTATAATAAAACTCAGGTCATGGTGTTTGGTAAGCGTCCTAAAATACATACCTGGCACCTAGATGAGTATATAATAAAACAAGTGAAGACTTTTAAATATCTGGGCATGGCTTTCTCAGAGACATCCTCTTGGAAACAACATCAGGTAAACATTAAAATGCAGGCATGTAGATCAGCCAAAGCAATTTTGAGCTTTGCTGCTAATAGGGGAGGGAACCTTGTAAATCCAGCTCTAACAGTTTTTAAAGCTAAAACATGGTCACAGATTCTTTATGGGGCAGAGATCTGGGGCACATCCAAGGTTTCTGGCTTAGAACCAGCTCAGAACTACTTTCTAAGGGCTTTATTAGGTCTTCCTAGGGACACCCCTACTGCCATGATCCATGTAGAAACATCTGTTCCAACCTTAGAAAGTCAAATAGATAAAAGGTCTCTGTGCTACTGGTTTAAAGTTCAAGAGATGCCGCTTTCCAGACTCCCCAAAAAATGTTTGCTGGAACTCAATAATGGGTTACCTGTCAAAAATTGGGTACATGTGGTAACCCAATTGATTATTAAATATGGGCTCTCAATTGAAGACCTAAAACGACTTGATCAATTTGCAAGGAAGAAATTAATTAATAATACAATACGGGAGGTTGCTGTGCTTACCCATTTGCACACTCTCCAAGGTTCCCCGTGTGTTCCTCTATATTATAGACTTAGACAATTTGGTGACCACCCTGACTATTTTAACAACTTAATTTTTATTCAATTGCATTGTGCGTTCACAGAACTAAGACTAAATATGTTTGAGTCATCTGAAAGAGATGGGAGGCTTAATAACGTACCAAAAATCCTCCGCAGATGTTTAGTTGGCTGCCCTTACTCAGAAGACTTAATCCACTATTTAGTCTGTTGTCCTTTGTACAGTGGTCCAAGGGAACGATTCATTTCACCGTTAATTCGGAATAGATTTTTCTTGAACTTTCAAGAAATGGTTCTCTACCTTCTAATGGACACAGACAAATATGTGATTTGGCGTGTGGCTTTATTTGCCACTACCGCAAAAAAAATTAGAAAGAAACATCTGGCAGAGATAGCTGTATCTTGCAATGCTTACAATTTTATATAAAATGCTTAGTTTCTGACCCTTTTTGTGATTTTATCCGAAGTGTACCACCTATGTTGAGGTTTTTAACTGTAAAATTTTACAGTTTGTTAACTTGTATTTTTGTATTTTTAAATGATATTGTTGTTTTTTTTGTTTTATTGTATTGTTCAATTGTTTTATTGTTGTTTTTGCAACGGCCATTAGCCAAAAATAATAAAGTAAGTAAGTAAGTAAGAAATCTGTTTTGGCTTAAAGTTACAAAAGCTCTGTCTTGCATATCCAACCTGTTAGCCCTACTTCCTGCCCACATAGGGCTTACCACCTGTGTCTGCCCTGTGCTGATGCTGATGATTTTTTTTTTTTAAAAAAAATTCACAGCATGTAAGGGCTAAGTTCAGTACAAGTCCCAACTAGAGTAAAATCTTTGGTTCCTAGAAGACTAAATGAAAAGCTTTATTTCCTCCTGTTTTTGTAAATGCACTGATGTTTTCTAACCCAGTGGCATAATGCCTCCTTGAAAGCTATCTCACTCCCCCTTCTTTCCTCTTTTTTCCTGACTTTTTGCTAACTTAATTTTTTCACTAGTTCATGTTTTCCTTTTCTGTCTAGCAAATGGAGTGAGATTATCAGTTTCAGAAATTTCTAGTTAGATTTCAGTTGGTATGCACAAATGTTAAGAGGTATACAAAGATTAGAATGATATATATTGCAATAGATTATGTATATCTTGTTATATGATTACGTGTTCTTTTAATTTTATATTTATGTTTTTAGGTAGCACCTGAAGAAGACCATTGAAAGATATATATGCTAAAACAAATGGGGCTTTTCTCAAAATAAAATGGCATCTGTTGAGCACATGTCTATTTTTCCCTATGGATTCTATTGGCTGCTGTCCAATGTTTGTCACTTCCAACTAGAGTAAGACCAGTGAATCAACATCAACACATAAGTTCTATTGACTCAAATGTTACCAGGCTATGTACCCTCACTCCAAATATCATTTAATTGGCATGAAATATATACTACTGTGGCTGATAAGCCATGCTGATGAAGAGGACTGGCTGAACATGTGCAAAAGTAGGTCAGATGGAACCTCAGGGCACGGTCAGATCATAGCCAGGGAAGCTCCAGGGACAATGAGCTTGCAAATGTCCCTCAATGATTTGATCTTTAGAAAAAATAGCGCCCAAAACTACCTTGACAGAGCAACTGATTGGTCTTCAACTTGCTCCCTCTTCCTGTCAAATTTTCCCTTTGTTTTCTTATCTGCCCAGCCATTAAGAAGCTATCACATCACCTAATGCATTGTCATATAAAGCATTGTCACCTAATGCTAAAGCCATTAGCCAGGTCCAGATCCCATTGTCTACTCTGCCAGAGAGCTATTAACACCTTCCACCTCAGGGTGGAAACAGAGTATTTAAACCCTGGCTCTGAGTCAGATAACTAGTCAGATAACTAGCCAGATAACTCTGGACATAGGCTGTCACTCTGCTGCTCTGATTCCCACTCTTGTACTACCCTCAGACCTACATTGCTTTATCTCTTCTCTGCAGGATAGGTAAATATCACCTACTTTGCCCTAACTATTCACTATCCAATTCTTCCCCTCTTTTCCTTCAGTTAGCCTTGCATGATTGTGAGACTGTTTAGATCTTGTGTGTGTGTGATTGTTAATTTCCTCAATAAAACAAAACATTATTTGAACCTCTGACTGGTGTCCCTGCATTAGTACCAGTATAAATAGGTGTAAAAGATCCTGATTGTGAGTCTGTTTAGATCTTGTGTGTGTGTGATTGTTAATTTCCTCAATAAAACAAAACATTATTTGAAATCCGACTAGTGTCCCTGCATTAGTACCAGTATAAATAGGTGTAAAAGATCCTGCTAGGTTATCCCCTCTTGCAAGCATCCCCTCTGAACTAATATTCCCCACTGGTTGTACCTTCCAGTCCTCACTTTCTTTTGCTTGAAATATGAGTTCCTTATATATGACAGAATAAATAGGCAATAGAGTGAAGAAGACATAAGATAGCAGCCCAAAGAATCAACTAAGGGAATCCATATTCAAAAGTTTCTGAAAACACAGGAGGCCTAGTCCGTGTGGTTCTATGTTTATTTCCACAAACTTAAGGGGAAGAACTAGATTATTTTATTTTTTGAAACAAGGCTGAAGGGAGATAAGTATGGAAGATTATGGGCAGTAACCCAGGGTGTGTTACTAAGTGCAACAATAACCTGTCACTCATGCTTCATGGCAACTGATATAAAGAGTTAATATCATGACTTGTAGCTATTGATACAGCTTTGTGTGTGTGTGTGTGTGTGTGTGTGTGTACCTTCAAATCACTTGTTGGCTTATGAAACTGCATGAATTTTATAGGATTTTCTTAGGCAAGGAATACTCAGAGGTGGTTTTGCTTGTTCTGTGCTATAGTTATTATAGCCATGATGATGTGGAAATATATTTGTTGAAGCAGCCTTGAAACTAATATTTTGTTCAGTGTTGCCACTGTGATATAATTTGGGCACAGGAAAAGTGGAATGCAAATGCAATGTGTGCTTGTGTGTCTGTGAATTCCTTATGCTCTTTATGGGAAATTTTTATTTAATAATTAATGATTTTTATTTACAAAATGTCTAAGAACAAGCTTTCTAGCTGGTGTACAATGAAAGAACAACAGTATTGCAATAAACACATCTGACAAAAAAGACTGACACAGTGAAATTCCTAAAGCATATACAAAAGCCTATATGATAAAATTAGAATATATAGTTAACTCAACAGTTTACTGCAAAAAAAGAAGGAAAGAAGGAAAGAAGGAAGGAAGGAAGGAAGGAAGGAAGGAAGGAAGGAAGGAAGGAAGGAAAGAAAGAAAGAAAGAAAGAAAGAAGGAAAGAAGGAAAGAAGGAAAGAAAGAAAGAAAGAAAGAAAGAAAGAAAGAAAGAAAGAAAGAAAGAAAGAAAGAAAGATTTTATTTAGAATATATTGTGATTTCCCCAAGACTCAATGCATACTCAAAACAATATAGGGTAGAACCAATTATAAAGCAGAATACCTATACAACGTACATTATTATCAGGACTACTATATAATCCTTGCAGTTGTCTGAGCAAGTTTTTAGTCCAAAATGATCAGCCTGAGAACCAGAAGAGAGGGAAAATACAGCATGTGACTATGTGAACACACAAATACAAGGTGGTTTTAGGTCATTCATGCTCTTGTCATCTCTAATTACTTCACCCAGCAGTTCTACTTAGTTTCTCACTACATCCCATCCATTATATTGCCAGCTGGACTTTGGCCATCAACTAGTTTAGATTTACATGACTGCTACCAGCATAGTTTGCCTGCCATTTAGGCAGGTTTTGAACATTTCAGGCATTTTTCTGTATTAGAGCTACTCTCCAGTTTAACAGAATCATTTACTGTGATTCATTGGAGCAAAAATTTTCTTGTCTTAGTCTTGTACAGCTCAAGACATGATTTTGGCACTGAATGAATTATATATGCATAAATATGAAAGGCATCCTTATGTTAAAGAAGGTGGGGAGAATGGGTCAAACCAACCAACTGGGTTTTAGGAAGTAAACAGCTGGATTTCCACAGATGGCATTGTGCATAAGTATCTGAAAGTCACAAAGAATTACCATGTGTATTCCTCATTTGTTGGATTTGTCTCCTAGCTCTCTAAGTGAATTGGTGCTCATAAGGGGTACTAGATTGAATTCACTCTACTGATTAATGGAATATATCAATCTCCAAGACTTGGAGCACTGTGGTACCAATGGCAGCTGTGAAAGCTCTGTCACCTCACTTAATTTTGTTTCATTCCTATTAAGAAAACCATCTGACCCATGGCAAGGTGGCTCAGTTTTTTTGAGCACCTTCTCACAAAGGATTTTGTGTTCATGTTTGCAGTATTAAATTTTAGAAATGAAATAAAAATGAAATGAAAAGGAACACTAACATCACTGTGGATTTTTTAGCCTTGAAAACCATTGTGCTCTACTTACTCGTTACTACTTGCATTATGATAACTTCTTGCTTATTTATTCTTACCATACCCACTGTCTTCCTACATCTAATCTTCCTACTCTAACCATGTATTTGATTATGAGCAAGTCATTTGTAATTAAACCTCTCTCTCTCTCTCTCTCTCTCTCTCTCTCTCTCTAAATGTTGCATAAATATAAAGAAGAGAAAGCTCATTTCTTTTCTCTGTTAGACCCTGTATGTGTGGTGTGTGTGTGGTATGTGAGACTGGTTGTTGTTGTTCAGCTTCTATCTTGTCCATTGCATTATTCTGATTGAGAAACCCGGTGCTATTTCTCACATTTTCCTTACACTCCTTATGGGAAGTTTTTATTTAATAATAAATTATTACTAATGAAAGTTTAATTACCAAGTAATGTATTTTACTGGATTTTTAAGCTCAGTGATTCAGTAAGAAAAATTCACTTTATTAGTTTCACACATAGAAGTGTAGAATTCTGAGGTGTGGGGGGTGGGCTGTACCATTTAAACTGCAGATGGGGTAGGTGTCATTTCTGAAAAATACTAGCGTAGTTCATTCTCCACTCTGCCAAATTTTCACTAGCAAAGAGACATTAAACATAAGGAAGCAATTCCCAAAGTGATCCTCTGTCTATAGTTCAAAGTGGCAGAGTACATTTTGCTCCATAATGCCAGCACCACATTATCCCTATTTCATTCTGCTGCATAAGCAGACTAAGTCTGTGTTGCTGGAATATTCACATATAAACTGCATGGAAATCCAGCATCATTGGATCACACTATATGGAAGCAACTTCCGTGCTATTGGATAAGTTATATTTTAAGTGGGCCATAGGGGCTGTAGATATGGATACAAAAAGCGGTGTTCCAATTTTGCTAAATGTTAGATATGGAATCATGACAAAACCCAAGGTCACAATTGCTCAGCGTAACCAGCTTTTGCAAGGTTATGACCACTAAAGCTTCAGGGCATCTTCAAAGCCAGAGATGATACAATGCCTAACCAATAATAGAGGGATTGTGCCTTTATGTGGATCATGTGATTGACCCTTCATTCCTTCTAGCATTTGAGAATGTCTGTGCTGGGCTTGGAAAGACTCTCCCCCCCCGCAAAAAAAAAAAAAAAAAAAGGAAGGAAGGAAGGAAGGCAGGCAGGCAGGCAGGCAGGCAGGTAGGCTTATTAAGAAGGTGGGCAGAAAGGTATTAGACAAGGATGCAGTGGTGGTTGATATGGATAGTTTTATACTCTGGATTTAATGGTTCTATGGGGAATGTTCTTCAGGTAGTGATGGATTTTTTTTTTTCTGACTGAAAATGTGATTAGCAAGTCCTTCTGCTTTCAGGATTCCTCCAGTTTGATTCTGAGTGAGGCTCTGGGCTTCTGCCTTATAGTACTTTCCTGAATGCACCACATCAGTGGAATTAGTGGCCATAAACAAACAAATCTAAATTCCACAGTTTCATCATCATTACTTAGCTATCTGCACAGAAATGCTGATGCCATTGTTTATACGGGTTCAATTTCTTCTTCCTTTGGTGATGCACTTTTTAAAAACTACCACTTTATCTGGTTTCTGTTGTGAATGTAGTGTTAATAACATGTATTTAATTGTGTCTTTCCCTCCATCTTCTTGGTCTGAAGAATATGGGAATACCCTCCATCCTAAGGGACACATGGCCAGCAGTAAAATAAGAAAGTGCCAAGCTTGACAATTTTGAGAAGAGAGCACTTGTGTGTGAAGAGTTCAAAGGAACCAAACAATCCAATGCAATTCTAGTTTGCATCAACAGGGGATCAAGGGAACAACTAATGCCACTGCATTCTGCTTTATTCAGATGTCACCTTCAATACTGTATCCAGTTCTGGGCACCACAGTTCAGGATGGATATTAACAAGCTGCAACATGTCAAAAGAGGACAATGAAGATGATCAAAGTTCTGGAAACCAAGGTTTATGAGGAACAGCTTAGGGAGCTGGGTGTGTTTGACTTAGAGAAGAGAAGACTGAGAGGAAAGACAATAGCTATCTTTAAATATCTGAAGTGATGTCATCTAGAAGATGGAATGAGCTTTTCTTCTGCTGCTCCATAGACTAGAACACAAACTAATGGATTCATATTATGAGAAAAGAGATCCCACCTAAACATTACAAAGAACTTTTTTTAATGAACGAATTGTTTGACAGTGGAATAAGTTGCCTTGAAGGGTGGTGAACTGCCCTTTTTTTGGAGGCCATTAAGCAGAAGTTGGATGGGAATTTCTTGGGACTGCTTTAGCTGTGTATTTCTGAAAGGGGTGGAGGTGGTGGACTAGATTCTAAGGCCATTTCCGCACCACATTGTTACAGTGCTATTATTCCATTTTCAACATCCTATGGAATCCTGGGGTTTGCAGTTTAGGGAGGGGCATTTAGAATTCTCTGCCAGAGAGCTCTGTGGCCTCACCAAACTGCAAAATCCCAGAATTCCACACAATGTTGAAAGTGGAATAATAGCACTATTACAGTAGAAATGGCTTAAGTGAAGCTCAGAAAAAGAGGTTTAAAAGCCCAAGGTATGAAGTCAGTTCAAAAATAATCAGAGATATACACTCATTTTGGAACACACAGTTTTCATTAAATTGCATTCACAACACTATTCTCCTTCATGTTTTTGTCTTAAACGTATATGAGTTGGAATCCTGAAATTTGCTTTAAAATATGCTGTGGAAATATTAAGCTGGTTTGGAAATGGTTGAGCTACTAATGATTTCCCCCCACATTTTTCCCCTCATTTGCCATAGTTTGATCTGTCAGGAGAAGCTGCTGAAGCACTGTTGATTTGCCCTCAGCCATGCCTGTGTAGTGCTACATTGCCCTCTGGCCAACAATCAGAGCAAACAGATTCTCCTAACTTCTGCCTCACTGCATCTGTTCCATGTGCTGCCATGCAGAGTAAATTAGCCATTTTTTTTTTAAAAGTGAAACAGGTGTTCAGGTCAAGCTTCCATATCAAAAATGTATTTTTATGTTTTCTTCTGCTGTTTTCATTTCACACAAATATTGACCAGTAGTATGTGTGGTTTTTTTTTCCAGTTAACCCATCTAGAAGTGCTGAGATTCTAGATTATCAGTGTGGACCTTCGTATCCAAGTATCCCTGGATTCAAACTGAGCAATGTAGAAACTTGCTTATAAAAGATCAAGATGATGACACAGGATATTCTAATGTGCAAAAACTAGGCACTTTATATTATTTAAAGAGGTAATGAAATGCTGTTCAATTAAATGTGACTCAATAGTGGAATGCACGTTGGCCAGATACATTAAAAATAGTTCTACTGTAAGATCGTACTCATTGTGAAATTGCTAGTTCTGTGTACAAGCAAAATGTCACAATTTAATATTTTATTTCCCACAAAACTATGGACTGAACAGAAGTTCTCACCCTTGCCCTCAATTATTGGTAGCTGGAGCATTTCATAGGTAGAGCATATGTAAGAAACTGCACAGGTAAAAAGATATATGCTAGCAGCTCATTATTAAACTCTACATACTTGAGTGTAGACTAGAAGCATACTGAAGCTTAATAGCACCGGTGTCATGAGTAATGTTCAGTGTGGAATACCGTGAGTATTACTAGTAGCAATTTTTTTGTTCCATTTCTATCCAACTCAAACTCGAGGACACCTTTTATAAAGGGCACAGATAGAGATGGTACCAAAAATTCAAAATTAGGTGCATCATCAGTAGGATCTATTGTGTTTATAATGCTCATATCTATAGTGAGGTTGCAGGACCCATCAAACACATCAAGCACAAAGCTTTTTATTTTTTAGTACAAATCCACTCTTTTCACAGTGTTTGCAAGATTTTTTATACACAAAGGAACATTTTGCAGGAAGTCTTGAAATGCAGAAGAAAGAAAGAAAGAGAGAGAGAAAGAGAGAGAGAGAGAGAGAGAGAGAGAAAGAAAGAAAGAAAGAAAGAAAGAAAGAAAGAAAGATTGAAAAGTGCATAAAAACTTCACATGATCTCACCCAATGGAGAGAAATCTTTTGATATTCTTCATTGTTATAGGCAAGCATAAACCGAATAAGATTAACATTCATATTCGATTAAGATTATCAGTAGACACCTGTCTACTCTGTTAAGCATCTAAACTCTACAATTTATTTAATCATTTTTCCAGAACTTTCCTATAATACTTTTAATTTTTTTTAAAAAAATCCCAGAATGATTTGCAATAAAAACAGGTACAAAAAAAAAAAGTTAGTAATTAAAAGAATAAACACCATTCATTACATAGCAAGGGTAAATACTAGTTATTAATAATTAGCAAAAGTAGTCAGGAAAATGTTTTCAGTCGTTCATGGAAACATCCAAAACTGACAAAAAAAATCTTTTCTCAATGGAGAGTCTATTCCATCTGGTGAGAACCAAGGCTGTGGTTTTCCAAAGTAGCAGTATGTAAAGCAGAGCCTCTCTAGGCAGCAGTATTGTAAGAAGAACCCTCATCAGACTGTAAAGACTGGGGCAACTATTCTAGACAAAGCAGTGTCTCAGAGACTCAAGTCCTAAGGCTTATAATGCTATACAAAAAGCTATTTGAAATGGTTTGACCACAGCTTGGCATCTAGTTGGGAACCAATGCAAATTTTTTAGCTGAGAATTTACATATGCTCTGCAGGAGACTCCACTAAACAACCTGGCTACCACATTCTCTGCTAGTTGCAACCTCCGAGCCAAGCCCAAGAGTAACTTCATATAGAACATATTACAAAACGCAGTCCTGAGTTTACCAAAGTATGGGTCACTATGGCCATACAATGCCTGTCCCAGAATTAACATTCTGAACAAGATTAAAGTAGTAGTACACTTTTTTTTTTCCTGATGGGGCAATTTGAGCCTCTACTGAGATAGAAGAATCCAAAACCAACCCTAGATTATGCACCTGTCCCAGTAGGGAGAGTATAACCTCAACTAGCACAGATAAATTACAAAACCCCTGGACCAGAGAATCACCTACCCTCTGACTTTCCGGAACTGATCCGAGTTCATTAATCTTCATACACCCTACCACTGTCTCCATGTACCAGTCCAAACACACTTGATTCCAATGTAACAAAAATTAGATCAGAATGTCATCTGCATAATGATGACACCTAAACCTCAGTTCCTTGATGATTGGCATCAGTGGGGTCATAAGAGTGTTTAAAAGCAACAGGGATGATATTGTGTCCTGTGACACCTTACATTACAATTGCAAAGGAGCAGAGATGAAATCTACCAGTGCCACTATCTGGAACTGAGCTAAGGCACTACAATACTGTGGTCCTTAGTCCTAGGACTAGAGCTGGCCTAGGACCAATGATATGAAATGCAAATCAAGGAGGAGCAACATATACACAGTCTTTCTGTTCCTGTCCTAATGAAGGACATCCATCGGGGTTAGTAAGGTTGATTTTGTCCTAAACCCAGACTTGAACTCAGACTGAAATGGATCTAGAAAATCTGTATTCACAAAGAGATTCTGTAGCTGTACAGTATTTGGGTGGTAGTTATTATGGATCTCTGGGTTCAGGGGCGGCTTTTTCCATTGTATCTGTGAAGATAGTTGGACTCATTTTTTACAAAGACGTCCATAACCCAGCTCCTGGACTGTCACAACCAAAACCCCAGGGATAATTCTAAAAAAAACACAATAAAAAAACCAAAAACAGTAATGTGCTCACACAGTTTCAGTCGTCTGCATGGTGAGTCCACTGCCAAAGGTAATCTAGCCAACATTCTATTTCATTGCCTAGAACTCTGAAGAAATATACTTTAAATATGTAGCATATCCTCCCAATATTTCTAAAATGACTGAATTGATTTTATCTATAGGGATGGATGAAATTTTTGTTTAAGTGCATAGATGGGCATCCCTTAAAATAAGCATACGAGACAATACAGGTGATTAATACACATAAGATGAATGTTTTACTGCAGGTGTTTTATTTGTAGCCATACAATAATGTAGTATTTGGGAAGTTTGTGTGGGGGACTTCACCTTGTTTTTCATTTAAGAAGGTGCAACTGTCAACCAACATGCACGCGCGCACACACATACACACACATATATATACAGTGTGTGTGTGTGTGTGTGTGTGTGTGTACAGAGGTGGTTTCTACCATTTCTGCCCATACAAGAGACCAGCAATTATTGACTGAGTCGTATACCTCTCCATGGGAAATTTTTAAATTAACTTGTCTGAATCCCTTTTTGTCTACATTACCTTCAAATCTGTTTATACAAGAAAGAAAGGAATGATTTCATCTCTAGTTTCTGCAATTGGGGAACCCTGGAGAATGTTTTCTTGTCAATTACATTTTGATCCATATCTCCATACCAAGTGGCATTCTAGATTGGAACGTCCTGAGTCAATCTTTTCTGTGGAAGGAATGGACTATATGTGATACTTATACATTCAATCAATTAATGAGATGAAGGCCATTTCCACACTACACTGTTACAGTGCTGTTATTCCACTTTCAACATCCTTGGAATTCTGTAGTTTACTGAGGCCAAAGAACTCTCAGGCTGAGAATTCTAAAGGCCTCTCCCTAAACTGCAAACCCCAGGATTCCATACGATGCTGAAAGTGGAATAACAGCCCTATAACAGTGTAGTGCAGAAATGGCCTAAATTGAGAATTCGTAATTTTCGTCACTGCAATTTATGTGCCTTTTACTTTCCAGTGCTATGTTGAAATACTTGCAGATACAACATCTCTTGGTGTCTATACCTATACCCTCATCTCTGAGTGGTTCAGCAGTTCAAGCTTTACTTAAGGTATTAATCACATATTCAGAGAAACTGAAGCAAGCTGACTTCCTAGTCACTTTCCACCAACAAAAACAGGCCTCTCCTGGGCTCAAAGTAGCCCAAGGTGGCCAAAACCCTTCTGTTACGGGTCTGCTATCTTTGGTGGCCAGCCCCAAAATACAAGAATCCAGGAGAATACTTAGGGCAGTATTGATTTCAGTAGGAGCAGTAAAAGGAGTACATGATCAAAAAAGTACATCTAAGAATCCCTTGCTATATTTCCATTTCACAATTGCCATGCTGGATCCTAGCTGCTTCTGTTTCATTTTGAGGACTGCGCTTTTTAGACCTCACAATACAGTGTTGTCTGTCATGCCCTCAGCTGTATGGCATTGCATTATGAGAAAAATAACTTTTATGTAGCCACATATGAATGGCACATGTCTCTCAATTCAGTTCAAGGTAGACAACATGCCAATTTCATTTGTAATAATTACACTTCCCCCCACTTTCTACAGACTCTACTGGAAAACTCCTATTGATTGCTTCAATTTGTAATACATCTTCCCATCCCTTTCCTTGGAGACACACTTATTGTGTTTTCAGTAGCTATTCCCTTCTATGTGGGCTCCTAAGACATTGGTCTTTTTCATCACAGTCTGCTCTGGTTGATTAGACTCATTACTGTGCACAGATGTCCATGGACATCTTTCTAGATAGCTACTATTAGCTCAAGGTCAATATTGCTCAAAATCAGCATGCCCTTCTTTAAAAGTTTGCATTTCAAGAAAGCCTCTTGGACTTTACCCCTGTAGGTATAAAAAAGCTATAGAATCCCTTTAGAAATGATGTCCAATGGTGTCTTCTTTTTTTTTTTCTTTTCATAATTTTTTATTGAATAAATACAAATAACAACACTACAAAATAATACAAAAACAAAAAGTAAAACAAAAGAACAGACAGTATACAACACAACAATATACTATAATGGAAAAACAAAAATATATATAAAAAATACAAATATTAACCCCAGCTACAACTTACTAAAAATACTATAAATAACTAAAAATTGGTTTCTGTCCTTGTTGCTAACAGCAAATATTAATTAAATGGTTACAGCTAACTATTAAATCCTTAAATTTTTATCAAGGATGATACTTGTTGCCAAACATTCTTTTCATCCTAAGTATATACCTACAATTAGTTAATTAATTAAAAATTCCTTATAATCAAATATATTTCTAAATAAATTAGTAGTAATAATTCTAACTTAATTATTAAAAATAACTTTTAATCACTTAGTGGTAATCAGTCACAGTCATTTATCAATCACTTATAATTATTCATCAACAAAATTACTTATTAACTTAATTCTTTACTTACTAACTTAACACAAATATGTAAATCATTCTTAACTTATTCTATATTGATTATCCCTAGTTTATTCTATATTCTATATTAAGATTAATAACCATCTATGTAGGAAATAACATCTAAAAGCAACAAACAGGGTAAAACTATTAACTCCAATTACATTTCTCTTGTGAGAGGAAAAATTCCAAACTTAAAATTATTTAAAAAAAAAAAAAAATTATCACCACGACCACCACCACCACCACCACTACCAGTTTTACCCTCCTTCCCTTCCAGACTTTTTCCAATGGAGTTTTCTTAAATAAGTTTCCTGTTCTAAACATATTTCAGGGGAAAATTGACTTTATTAAATTATTCATGTAGTACTGCTATGCTGGGCACTTTATATATTAGTTAATGCATGTATGTGTGTGTGTGTGTGTGTGTGTGTATAATATTTATAATAAATATTTTGTATATGTGTGTGTGTATATTACATTTATATTAGAAATGGGGGTGCTGGGGATGCTTTGAATGTGTGTTGCTGGATGGCAGGGGGTTGGACTCGATGACCATTGTGGTCTCTTCCAACTCTATGATTCTGCATCTGGAACACCAAATAAAGCACAAAACATACTAGGATTCAGTGCCAACTTTGTAGAAAGATCCATGTGGGTCCCTGGAAATGATTATGTACTCCTATATTCTGTTCAAACAGCAATCAGTCAGGTGTTTATGAGTAGCCCGCAAGCAGGACATAAGTACAAGAACACCCTCTACTGATACACTCCAGCAACTGGTGTACAGAGGCAATTGATACCTTCCACGCTATTCCCCTTATCCTTATTCACTAACATGGGTTTCAAAACTGATTGCAGGCCTTTATACTGCTATACCAAGCACAGTAAGACAGGAATCCACAGGGAAAGAAAAGCAAAATTCATAGGAGGAAAAATTGGAGGGGGAAATATTTCCCCCAACAGCCCAGTGAGTATAGAACATGCTTAACAGGAGCGCTGGTGGCTCAGTGGTTAAATGCCTGTACTGCAGCCACAAGGTTGTGAGTTCGATCCTGCTGGGCTCCAGGTTGACTCAGCCTTCCATCCTTCTGCAGATGGTTAAATGAGTACCCAGCTTGTTGGGGCAGTTAGCTAAACACATTGTAAACTGCTTTGAGAGCACTTAGCTGATAAACAGTATAGAAATAAACATGCTATTGCTACATGCTATTAATGGGCATGGAATGTTGTTTGAGTCTTTTGGAGAAAGGTGGAGCTGTATGGAAGCGTGTGGAAGAAGAATGACATAGAATAGCCTGAAGAGGGTGGGGCCCAGCCATCAGGTTTAAGACTGAGATTAGATAATCCATAGCCCAGGGATTTCCTTGATATGAATAAATATGCCTGTCTGCAAGGGAAAAGATGTATGTGTGTTTGCCAAGTACCTATCTTGGTGCTTCTCAGTATCTGTGGAATGCTGAGGATAAAAGAATTACAGAGTGTTGACAGTATTGAAAGGGGGAAAAAAAGGAGAGGAAGGGGATTGGCTTGCTTAAGTCTCACTTACAATATAATGGCCAGTAGAGCCAAGGAGATGTACAACCTGAAGTTAAAGACAAAATACCCCTCCCTGCAGGAGATTTCAGGAAATGGGTTTTAGGAAAGAAAAATATTCCATTGAGAGACAGGCATGCATGGGCATTTGCCTCTGTATTTATCTATAAGTATTGGCAGAATATATTTACTTTAATTTTGGAATATAATTGTTCAGCAACATCTCTGATTTTTCAGCTTCAGTTAATCAAAATCTTAGCGAATGTTTGAATGTTCCCCAATTCAGCCTTAAATTCGCTTCAAATTGTGAAAATCACATGGTAAAGTAATGTCAGGAGGGTCACTCTTCAACTAAAAGAACTCTGAATCTTCAAAAAATCACAAGCAACACTTCCACCTCCAAAATCCCTGTTTTGTTTTCTGAAGTAAGGAATCAAATATTCTGCCATAGCAGTACACAATGAATCAAATGAATCTATGCAAAACCCATTTTTACCATTTAACACAGATGACTTCCTTCATATTTAACAAGGAGAGAAGTATTTTTCTGACAGAATACCTGTTATAGGATGGCTTTGGCAGTTGAGATTTAGTCCAAACAGAAGCCTTGGAGTCACTCTTTGGTTTCTAAGTCTTTCTAACAGACTTAGATTAATTTTTTGCTCTCCCTGCTCTCATGTTTAATACTTTTTGACATCAATAGTCTGATGTTAGCCAGGTTTGATTGGACAACCAAAACTATTAATCCAATTCCTTTACTGCCTCAGGGAACTATTAGATTTAATGAGGCAGCCATCATCACATACTTGAGTCACACTGGCAATGGGCTTCCTGGTAATTGGATTAGAAGAATATTCCAAGATTCATTCTTCTTTTGCATATTTATGTTGGAGCTATTTTGTTCTGACGCATAGCTTGCATGCAATACAGCTCTGTGAATCCTGAAGCAAGTGCTTTCTATACAGGATTGTAGTACTACAATTTTATAATTTGGATAGTTCAGTACCCAACAAACATGCTGCCATATCAGATCTTGGAATAGTTCCCTTTGATCACCTAACAAATTATGAGAACAAAAAAGCTTGATCTGGCCATTTGAAAAAGCCAGAATATAAACACCTTCAGGAAGCAGTACATGGGCTCCTTCTTTGTTGTCCCATATTATCAGCTTAATATTTATAGAGAGCTGTTTTGTTTGTAAAGATACATTTTAGTTATTATTTTATAGTTTGGTGTTTGATGAGCTGAAATTTGTCCAGATGATCTGAGATGTGTTCAAAAGTTTTAAAAAAGATTTTTTTAAAAAAAGTCGCACCTGGATAATTTTTCTATTTGTGTTGATTGTCCCCAATGTCCTCCCAAGACTAAGAAATAACTGGTATTTTAACTTGAATGAATTTTGGTGTGCAAGGATATTAATATTACACTGGCAAGATCAACTTCCTTGTTGGCATCCTGCAGGCTTTCTGAATCTTAGCAGTACTTGGGACTGATAGGAAAATACATTGATCACTCCAGGTAAACAGTGTGGTTAGATCCTCAGTAGAGGCCCTGTTGCATCTCCTACCATCACAAGAGGCTAGCCTGGTGACTATATATGACACAGCCTTCTCTACTCCCTCCCATAGTCTTTGGTCTTTAACACTAGTATGGATTTCCTGATTGTTGCAATTGCATCTTTACAATAAATTTGTCAGGCTGAAAGGTAGTAAAGCAATTTGTGTGTGGGAGCTTTCAAGTCACTGGTCAACTTATGGTGACCCCATGAATCTCATAGGGTTTTCTTAGGCAAAGAATAGTCAAAGGTGGTTTTGCCAATTCCTTCTGCTGACATATAGCCTACAACACCTGCTATTACCACAATAAAATAAAATGTCAGCCACTTAGGTCTATCTTATTCCATATAAAATTAAATTCAATGATAGTGGTAGAAGCAACTTGTGTTTTCTTCCATTTAAAGGGACCCATAGTGCTGATCTGGTAACAGACTTCTGAAAAACATTGACATCTTACTATTGTGAATGACATCATCCCAGTTTAATTTACTATGTGATCCCAAAACCTGGGGTTACATGTGTGATTGATCCAGAAAGCATTACTTTCATTCGAAATTGTACCCTCAGTAGCATCCACACACAACTAGCTCTGGTTAGCTATGGTGAGAAATTTTTCAGTACACGATCCCTGACTGGTGGAAATTGTTGATGTGATAGATTCCAAAAAATAAAGAAGCAGAAATTACTGGGAGTGAGGGAGGTTCAAAAGCAGCAGCAAATTGGGAAATGCAAATTGCAGCCATTGTATTGAGTATATAATGGATACAAACAGGATCAGAAAAAAAGAAAAACCCTAATATTCAGGAAAATATTTCTATTTGCACTAATTGAGTTTTATTAGAGTTCTATCTATCACCAAGAGTTCTACCAAACTTAAAATCAAAATGCAGCATTTCACACAAGTCTGAATGGAAGTTTTGTGATGAATGTGGATAATAATAAGGTGGAATAATGTAAAGAAAATTTAATATAATACAAGACAATATGATAATCTTAAGATGAATATCTAATATAATACAATGCAGTATGATCATGTTAAGCATGGAATGACTTAGGAGAAGGACAGACCAAGAAAAAAATGCAGAATTAAAGTTATGCTAGTTCACGTTTACAAAGCATTTTTGTTTATATCAATATAACCATTCTGGGAACTTTTTAAGAATTCAGTAGTAGAGACAAACTGTGTATACATAATATTCTACATATAGTCCCTGCCATATTCACTGAAAGGATGTTAGACAGTAGAACTCTTAAAGACACATTTGAATTGGATTTCTGCCAGTCAGAATTTAGGAGACTGCGCTAGGCCAAAGGAGCCAGAGGCTGAACCCAGTATAGAACCACTTCCAAAAATAATCTCATAGGATATCAAGCATTTAGGAGCATTCATTTCTCTTAACTATTTATAACTATGCTCAATGATCCAATTCTCTTCTGTGGTTTGCAGTACCAACTCAAACAAAGTACTCAGTTGAGATTTCTTTACATCAGTCTGCCCAGAATGGGTTATTGGCATTTTATGGTTGTGAACTTAAAGAAAATTGCAAGAGATGACAGCACATGCTACAATCCCCTTTCTCTCTACACAGAGCTGCTTACTAGCCAAACAAAAGGAATGAACCTCAGATCTTTAAAACTTGTTTTGTTCAATTTGCTGATATTTTTCCCTCTAGATTCTTGTTTTGAAATCCTAGTATTGTGTTGTCTCAATTATTTTCAACATGCTACATTCTCCCTGTAAATGGAAAATTACACACAAGCACAGATTGCCAACATCATGCTTGTTCTAGGATCAAAATTAAACTCAGTCCACCATGAATACAAAACTCAATTACTCTACAACAACAACTATAGAGAGAGAGAATTATTTTTTTAAAAAAATGCAACAATCGGTCTCACCATCATAGGTCCTAATTAATATTATTTCCTTCTTGCTAACTCTGGTGTTCCCAATCAGTAAGTGGTGTGTCACTGAAAGGGTCCCATCTTATCATGGACGTCATATTATCATTGAGTTTCAAAAGAAAGTATGCTACACCCGCTACATTAATTTGTAGTTTGGATTGTTAGGGTTTTTATTTTCCTTTGAAGAAAATATGTACTGGATTATCAGATTATTATCAAATTATGTTCTGGATTATCAATTATCACCCGGTCAGCCTGACATCAATACCAGGAAAGATCCTAGAGCAGGTCATTAAACAGTCAGTTTGTAAATACTTAGAAAGCAATGCCATAATCACTAAAAGTCAACATGGATTTCTCAGAAATAAGTCATGCCAGCCTAATCTTATCTTTTTTTACAATAGAATTACAGGCTTGATGAATGAAGGGAATGCTGTAGACGTAGAATATCTTGACTTCAGTAAGGCCTTTGACAAAGTTCCCCATCACGTTCTTACAAAGAAGCTAGTAAAATGCGGACTGGACAGGGCTACTGTTAGGTGGATTTGTAATTGGTTGACCAACCAAACCCAAAGGGTGCTCACCAATGGCTGCTTTTCATCCTGGAGAGAAGTGACTAGTGGGGTGCCACAGGGTTCTGTCCTGGGCCCAGTGCTGTTCAACATCTTCATCAATAACTTGGATGAAGGAGTGGAGGGCATGCTGATCAAACTTGCAGATGACACCAAACTGGGAAGGGTTGCTAATATCCTAGAGGACTGGATCAAATTTCAAAATGACCTTGGCAGATTGGAGAGCTGGGCCAAAGCTAGCAAAATGAATTTCAACAGAGAGAAATGTAAGGACCTACACTTAGGCAGAAAAAATGTACAAATATAGGATGGGGGACGTGTTGCTGGACAGTAGTACGTGTGAAAGAGATCTAGGAGTCTTGGTAGATCACAAGCTGAACATGAGTCAGCAGTGTGATGCAGCAGCCCAGAAAGGCAATGCAATTCTCGGTTGCATCAATAGGAGTATGGTGTCTAGATCAAAGGAGGTAATGGTACCACTCTATTCTGCATTGGTTAGGTCTCATTTGGAATACTGTGTCCAGTTCTGGGCACCTCAATTCAAGAAGGATATCGACAAGCTGGAGTGTGTCCAGAGGAGGGCAAACAAAATGGTGAAGGGTCTGGAAACCATGCCCTATGAGGAACAGCTTAGGGAGCTGGGTATGTTCAGTCTGCAGAAGAGAAGGTTAAGAGGGGACATGATAGCCATGTTTCAATATTTGAAGGGATGACATGTCCAGGAGGGAGTGGGCTTGTTTTCCACTGCTCCAGAAACAAGCCAAGGAGCAATGGATTCAAGCTGCAGGAAAGGAGATTCCACCTGAACCTCAGAAAGAACTTCTTGACAGTCAGAGCTCTCTGGCAGTGGAATAAGCTGCCTTGGAGTGTGGTGGAGTCTGCTTCTTTGGAGGTTTTTTAAGCAGAGGCTGGATGGCCATCTGTTGGGAATGCTTTGATGTGTGTGTTCCTGTATGGCACAGGGTTGGACTGGATGGCCCCTGGGGTCTCTTCCAGCTCTACGATTCTATGATTCTATGATATCATATCTAGCTTGGAAAGAATTTGTAAGAGAGCTACAATAGTGACTGATGGATTGTAATAAATTGTAACATCATAATGGGAATTGTTACCATGCCATACACCTCCACTCCATGATACGATTGGCAAAGAATATTATTTAATTGGCACAAAATATAAATCATACACTTACGGCTAAAAAGCCATGCTGGCAAAGAGGACTGGCTGAACATGTGCAAAAGTAGGTCAGAAGGGACCTCAAGGCATGGCCAAGTCATAAGCTCACTGAGGATTAGTTGGAGGAGATGGTCCTTTCAATAGTCCAAACCAATAGCCACTGAAACTCCCAGACAAAGCAACAATGGCCAACACCCTGTAATCTCTTTCCTGCTGAACATCCCTCTTTTGTTCCCTCACATGTCCAGCCATGAAGAAGCAATCATGATTCCCATCAATACTTTGTCAGCTAATGCTAAGACTATTAGCCAGCTCCATACTCTTTTGTTTGCTCTACCAGAGAGCCATTAATTCCTTCCCCTTCAGTGCTGAAAAAGGGTATTTAAACCATGCCTCCAGGTCATACGGTCTGTACGCTCATAGGTTGTCACTCAACTTCTCAGATTCCCATTCTTGCTCTACCGTCGGACTGCTAGTCTGAGCCACATCGCCTCGTTTCTTCTCTTCAGAATAGGTAAATATCATCCACTTTGTCCTAATTCTTTGCCATCCATTTTTTCCATCCTTTCCTCTAATTCACTTTATACAGTTGTAAGACTGCTTGAATCTTGACTCTGAATGTGATTTTTCCCCAGTTAAACTCTTTTAACTTTCAACTGGCAACCCTGCATTAGTACCAATATAGACAGATGAAAAGATCCTGGAAATTACCTCTCCCTCATTTTGCAGACCACCTTTTAAGCTAATAATTCCCCATCTTTTCACATTGGCATTTTAGGTGAACGTCTGAGTCACCCACCTTTTGGGGTAACAGAGTGTACCAGTGGGTCTGCATCAGATGTTCAGCTGCATCACTATTTTAGGCAAAAGTAAAACTGGAAGGACAAAAAGGGTTTTCATGATGAAAGAGTGAGCCATGGAACCAATCATTTCATTACATAAATTTACCAGTGAAGGCAGTGGAAGCCAGATGAAAGTGATCTTGCTGAAACGATAACTCTTGCATGAGCTTGGATCACTGATTGCCCTCATTCTGCAAGGACAAATAATTTTGGTCTCTCTGATTTGATGCAATTCCTGAACATTTGCTGGGAGTAGATTCTGCTTTACATAGATGGATCTAATCTGTGTCACTATCTTTTCTGTTTAACACATAATTCCATTCTGTTTCTGCATTCATTTGTAATTTAAAGCAAAAACAAAAATTGTGTCCATCTATCTATTTGAAATATTTCTTTCTTTATATCCCACCTTTATCCCAACAGCTTGCAAGAAGGAGAAAACAAGATACAATCATTCTGCCAAAAATATTTTCTATAACCTTTATTAAGAATAACCTATCAGAGTCTGCACCAAACTTTTGAACAAGTGTTTTCACATCTGTGTCTTGATATCAATTCTGAAAAGTAGGTTAAAAAATGCTATAACCCAATCATAAACGAACATATTATTCTTCTCTTTATCTGTTTCCTGAGCAATGTTTTAGCTGTTGCAAAATTTTACCCTTCATGATTATGCACATCAAAACAACTGCATGCCCAGCTCTACAGGCCTGTACTTACATAACCTCTAACATTTTACAAATGAAAACAAGGAAACTTTGTGACCAAGCAGCATCCTGGTGTGGTCAAGGGGGCAAAAATTGTTGAGAAAGAAACGACAAGCTAGGAGATACTGCAGCAGTATGCTTCTCCTTTAGCCCATGGGGAAGGGCAAGATTCTTCCATTCCTCTCTTCTTCTTCCACTGAGTTCATTGAATACAAATTACTTTTGTCCTTCGAGCTCAGTTTGCCGCAGCTTGAACTAAGCTAAGGACAAAGGGGAAAACTGGGAGGAGGAGAGAAGTTGTGACATTTTAAAAACAACAAAAAAAGGGGGATTACAAAAGATTAATCTGAACTGACCCTGCCAAACCAGGGGAGTTGGAGAGTATGTACTTATGCTGCTAATGGTTCGTCCATCGGTGTTTTGATATAAATCAGACTGGCTTGTTGGTCAGTCAAAAGGATATCTACTCTTTGGAAGCCATTAGATCCATGAACCAGCCATTCAAGGAAAAACAAATTGATTGGAGTTACTTTATCCTGTCTTGGAATATCCTTTTCAAAAACTGAGTTTGGACCATAAGACCAGTCTGTTTTTTTCTTTGTGGTGTCCATAAGCAAATGAATTAATATATGCAAACATACATATGTCAGCTCTATGTTAGACTACAACCAATAACTGAAAAACACAGATACTGATACCATCACAATGGCTATGGAAATAGCTGAGTTAGGATATCCTTGGCAGCAAATTAAAGTAGCATTATTTAGCTGAAATTTGTGCAAATGCTTGCAGAATGTGTGTGTGTGTGTGTGTGTGTGAAATTTGTTGATTTAAGGTTTTTCAATGAGCTTGACGTATCATCACACTCTCAAATTAAACCTGATTGGGTTGTGTATGGAAGTATCAGAAGGAAGGCTTTGCTCCAGCTAATCTAACACTCAGCAGCATGAAACAATTTAGAGCAAATAGGCTGTCACAATTCTGTACCACATCTTATACCATTAAATAGAAATGAAATATGATCAAGAAGATAATGACTAAATAAACAAATAAAAAAAAATGTCCCAGTGGGGTGGGCAGAAGGTATATGGCTTGGAACATTGCTAATGGCTGACTTCATGGCATTACACCAGGGAACTGAGGTTGAATAAAATATGTTTAGCCTGGATCCGAACTGCCAGCCTCCACCCTTTGATTAAAAATAAAAATCGTTGTATCATGACATTCAGCTTCCTCAAATCTACAGCCCTGATGAAAAAGCATTTTATAGAGCGCTACACTGCATTACATTTCAGATATAATGGGTTATGCCTAGTTTTCTCCTATGTAAATGGGTGTTGTAAATGATTGTTTGCATGCAGCTTGATATCCCTTATGAAATATTATGGAGAAATAAATAAAAGATGAAAGCTGCAAAATATATTGCTTAACCAATACTAGGCAGTGGAGTCTCTAATGAAAAAGTGCTGAATCATTATCTGGGAGCTGACATAATTTCAGATGCATAACTTCCACAATTTTTATGCTTACAGCCTACTTGGAAGCACCAATCACTACAGCAATAAGGCTGCTTTTACATTTCAAAGAAACTGAGTTTATGGCACAGACTACTTTGTAGTCATTGGATTAAAAATATTGGTCACACCCTGTTGATGGAATGGGGTAAAGCATTCATATTTGTATAACTGATGCTCACTATGAAGAACTTCGTAAATTGTATTTAATTAAACTATCATAAAATAGAGGCAAGCCAGTATGGTGTAGTGGTTTGAGCATTGGCCTATGACTCTGGAGGCCAGGGCCATTTCCACACCACACTGTTATAGTGGTATTATTCCACTTTCAACATCCTATGGAATCCTGGGGTTTGCACTTTAGGGAGAAGCATTTAGAATTCTCAGCCAGACAGCTCTTTGGCCTCAGTAAACTATAAAGTCCAGAATTCCACAGGATGTTGAAAGTGGAATAATAGCACCATAACAGTGTAGGGCGGAAATGGCCCAGGTTTCAAGCCCCCACTCAGGCCATTTCCGCACTAGTCTGTTATAGTGCTATTATTCCACTTTCAACATCCTATGGAATCCTGGGGTTTGCAGTTACGGGAGGGGCCCTCTGAAAACTGCAAATCACAGGATTCCATAGGATGTTGAAAGTAGAATAATAGCGCTATAACAGGCTAGTGCGAAAAGGCCCTCAGTCACGGAAACCTATTGGGTGTCCTTAGGCAAGACACACTTTTCTCATCCTCAGAGAAAGATAATGGCAAATTTTGCCATAATTGCAACCCCTTGCACGATAGGTTCTCTTTAGAGTTGTCATGAATCATCAATGACTTAAAAATACGCAACGAAAAAATTCTAATATGTGACTGTCATTCACCTTGCATTTTTATCGTTTTTCAGATGTACTGCCACAACCTTTATATTGTATTGCAAAGCCACAGCTGGGAAACGCAGAAGTGAAAGCAAAATGGCTTTAAAGAACGTATATTACAGACGTCAAGCAATTGTTAATTGAATTCCACTAAAACCTGGTGTCTGCAGTGATTAATGTGCTCTTAACAACAGAAAAGAATGAGTCATTCCAAAGCATGGGAGAGTTGATTAACAGTACAATTAATCTTTCATTTTAAGAGTGGAGTTTTTGTTACGTATTTCCCCTTCTTGTCATGAGCAGAGATAGATCATTCTAAATGTCACTCAAGCTAGAACTTTACTCTGACTCAGTATTGATTATTTTGACCTAACCTTCTCCTCATTTTTTAAACTTTTGTATGAAGGTCCAATTACCATTGACAGCTGGAGCTTTACCTTTAATCATTTTTTACTAGGCACTACTGATAGCTTGTCCAAGCTGCCTACCATGTACGTACTTGAAATCTAAAACCACATCACCTCTTTTCCCCACAATAATTATTTAATATTGTAAATAAAGTCCTATACTTCAGGTAGATGACCCCTCAGAAATATTCAATTATGTGATTCTTAATATGGAGTGCTTCAGGCTTATTTGCATCATCAGTGACTTCCAACAGTATATGGAGCTCTGTATGTCCCAAGAGTCTCTTTTCTTTCTATGGGAATACAGAAATCCAGAAATCCACCTTGGTGCTGGACTCCCATTGCTTCAAAGAGACCAGGAAGAAGCCTCATAAGCAGGGGTTTCAATCACAGTTGGACTTGTTCTAGTTTTAAGAATATAGCTATAGCCATATTAGATCAGATGCAAGGACTAACTAGTCCCTCATTCTATTTGAACAGTGGCTTACTAGATACCCATGGGAAACCCACAAATGGGACATAAAAGTAGGATCACCATTTGGCTTATGTTCATCAGGAACTGGTATAGAGAAATGCACCACCTCTAATTCTTGTACTTTGACCATCATTTGAGATAAACAGAATTATGGCCTAGAGAAAACATGTTAAGCACAATCTATCTCCAGCTCATAATCAGAAGAGATTGTGATTGTGTAACTAAACATCTCAAAAAAAGTGCACACAAATTGCAAGATTTGATTTATCAGATTGATGGAATCTGATGAGTTCCAGGTTAAGGAAGTAAGTTGCTTCACTCTAGATGTCTCCAGGTTATGTACAGAATATAATCCCTTTAACAACAAGCTGCATGCTGGAGTATGCAGCCCGAGAGCAAATGTGTTCTGGCTGCTCCCAGACTCCTGAACTCCTTTCTTAGGGTTGCTGGACTGGCTCTTTCTTTGCTTTCCTATTCTCAGCAAGCCAAGACTTTTTATTCCAGAAGGCTTTTGATTGGTTTTGTTTTGGTTTTTATAAGAATTTTTTTTTAAAGTGTCTATTACTATGTTTATTCTTTGCTTTTCAAATCAGGGTTTAAATGGTTTTAATTCAGTAGACAGTTTAATACTACAGTCGGCATCCACGTGTACAGGTTTCACATTCATGGGTTTGATTATTCATGGATTATTTGCTGCCACTTCTGCTAATGCCCTGCACTGTTTTTAATAGGGACTTAGAAGTCTCACCTCACATTCACAGTCTCTCAGCAAGTCTCACAAGACTCAGGTCCTTTCTGCACCTTACCGTTTTCCGGCGCTGGGGTGCAGAGATCACATGAGCAGCCTCCAGCGAGAGGTTTTCGCGTCCACACATGCTGCCTGCTCACATGAGAGCCCCGCCTCTTCCTTCCTTCCGCAGCACAGCCTGGGAGTTTCCCAGGCTGTGCTGGGGCAGGAAGTGCTACCGGCGTGGCTCTGGAGACTCTGCGCACCAGGTAAGTGTGTGTGGGGCCTGACAGCAATGCACAATCATGCACCATTTTCGGCTTCTAGCTGAAAATGAAAAGGTGCACGATCGGCCCCTGCTGGCCCCTGGAACATCACACGATTGTGAGTGCGTTGTGCTCCTCACAATCGCGCAACGCCCCAGGCCCTCTTTCGCATGGAAAATGCTGTGCGAAAAGGTCCTTAAAGAGACTGAGAGAGACTGTGAATGTGAGGTAAAGCTCGTAAGTCCCTATTAAAGATGGTATAGGACTTCTAGTTGTAATGTCAGTGCAGATGGCAGCCTGAGTTGGACAGTCCCCAGCTGTCACTGAACCCAAGAAGAAAAAACATCTAAAGATCCCCCCCCCCAAAAAAAAAGGATTGGAAAAAATCCCTTTGATAAGAGGATCCGGAACAGCTCACGGAGCCAACGACTGACCCAGTGATGACAAGGAAGGCAGAAGAAGAATCATTAGAGGACGTCAGAGCAGATGCCATTGGGCACAGAGCAGAAGAAACCTGCCAAATGCTGATGACAATTTTGACGGACTAAAACTGTGAGTACTCAAGCCAACTCTGCATTTGAACCTAACATCTAGGCCCCCTCACTACTGTCATGTATAATATCATAAACGGCAGTGGAAGTTAAGATATTGCCAGATTAGATCCATGGCAAGATACGTGTTTTGCAAAAGCAAAAAGATGGACTGAAAGAGGAAAGAGAGGGAGTAGTAGTAGAAGAAAAGAAACAGACCTTTTGGAACTGTTGATTTGGATATTTGTGGACATAGAGGATCATAGACAGGGATAGATAACTTGATAATATTACAATAAGATAATACGGAATGTTTTGATTAAACTTACAAGAGTGAAGAGTGAGGACACTATGATAGTGAGAGAGACTGTAATAATGGCAGACGACCAGGAGAGAAGCGATTCCTGGGGTCCTACTTCCCAACCTATGGGAATGTGAAGGGACAACTGTATTTTAATGACATATTTTGATATATTTTTAGCTACATGTGTTTTTAACCTGCAATGATTTTCTCTTTTGTAAGCTGCTTTGAGTCACTTTGGGAAAAGATGGAGTATAAATAAAGGAATGGAATGGAATGGAATGGAATGGAATGGAATGGAATGGAATGGAATGGAATAGACTTTTACCTTGCTGATGGCATCAGATGGGAATGGAGAGAAGATGAAATCTGGGAGAAAGTAGGCTGGAAGTTTTCCATGTTCTGTAGAACTGAGAAATAAAAAGGTACAGTTATATTTCTGGAGATGCATGAACAGGTCTTTGCAACGGCTTCTTTCAGCCTGTGGTGCTCCCTTTCAAGGGAAGGTAGGCTCCCCATCTCTGTATTGTTCTGCTGGCAAGCAAAAGTCATTTTATTCAGGTGGGTTTTTGCAAATGTCTTGCAGCTGAAGAAGAGGCTTTTAGTAAGTAGGTGCTTTTTTGGTTAAAAATAGGTGTTTCTGATTTCCTTTACATTAATTATGTTCAAACATTATAGCATTATTGCTTTGTAGTTGTGCAACCTCACATAATTTCTGACCTATGGCAAACCAGAGGCAAACCTATCATGGGGTTTTCTCAGTAACATTTATTGGGAGGGTGTCATTGTCACCCTCAAAGGCTGAGAGAGTGTGACTTCCTCAAAGTTACCCAGCGTTTTTCCATGGCTGTGCAAGGATTTCTATCCTGGCCTCCCAGGGTCCCACTCTGGCATTCAAAATACTACACCATGATGACTTTCCAGCATTACTTTTAAGAGGTCTTATTATCTTCTAATATTACGGTCAGAAACCTGTTGGTGACACATGCATAGTTTATATTTCTTTACACATTTTGTCCTGTTGATGCTGTATGCATAGTTTCTGCTTTTTATGAGCATTGTACAAGGAGCTAACTGGTAATTACTTTCACAATTGCTCCCCCATGGCCCTCAAGCCTGCTGTAGAGGACAAAGTGCTGGCCACCTTGGTCAAGAGGGTGCTGTCTAGCTATAGCTTGAAAAAAAAGCAGCCAGTTTTCTTCTAGGTTTCCTGTTGCTCTTTGCTGTCAGCTGCAGAAGAGTACTGGGTAGTTCCTGGGTATCTTGAATCCTCCCTTGGTCACTAAATGGCAAGGAAGCATGCAACTACCACTTCAAACAGGCTTGTATAGTGGGGAAGCTGACCTTTTGCAGAATTAAATAGGTGGAGCCTTACATTCTCCCCTGTACAATGTGGAGTCTCAATCAATTTTGTATAAAGATATGTGTTGTTGTTGTTGCATGTTTTCAACTTGTTTCTGACTTATGGCACCCCCAAGGAGAACCTATCACAGGGTTTTCTAGGGCTGAGAGTGTGTGATGTACCCAAGGTCATCCAGTGGGTTTCCATGGCTAAGTGGGGAATCAAACTGTGGTCTCCAGGGTCTTGAGTTCAGTGGTCAAATACTACACCACACTAGCTCTCGTGTGTGTGTGTGTGTGTGTGTGTGTGTGCATGTGTGTGTTTGAGACTTTCTGTGCTACCCTGAACTACCCTGAGTCTCAATTTGGGAAAAAAAGGCAGGACATGATTCAAGTTAATTAATTAATTTACTAACTAATTAATTAATATGTCTGGCAATGAGGGCCTCCAAATTCTTTTCCTATAGCCGCCATTTGCTACCTGCTATGCTTGATCACTAAAAGCAACTTCTATTTGGGAGCAAGAATTTGATTGCTGCTATATATGCCTTCATTTATAGAGACTTGGTCTCAGCCCGAAGGTATAGCAACTGATTTAATAAGCTACTAAGTATGGAGAAGAATATAAATAGGCAGCACAGAAAGGTGTGGTGTAAGCTGTATAAGTATTGCAAGGGGAGCAAAGAGAAAATGAACTAGTAACAAAAATCTTGAGTATACTAGCCTTGACTGTTACCTGAGGTGTGCAGTTGCTTAATTACATGCTTTTTCTTCGACGATCATATCCCCCAAACACAGCAGCATTACAGCATGGTATCATGAAGCATGCCAGAAAGTAAGTGGCTTTTTAGGGAATATTTATAACTTTAGTGCTGTGAAGTATTATTTTCAGAAGCTGGTACTTCTGGAAATGAAACATGTGACCACTCTCAGGAGCTTGTAAAACTGTTACAGAAATATATTGGTGTTGCTCATGGGCTGGCAAAGGAAGCTCAAAGGAATCTAGTTAAAGTGTTACAGCAACATTTTGCTTTCTGGCTTTATAGGAACAAGAAGCTTCTTCTTTCTATTTAGATTGCATAGCCACTGGTTTCATACATTTATTCATCTACTGCTTCAAATAAAACAGTTGCACATAAGATGTTCAAATGTATGGTATATTTCTGCCAGCAACCAACATTACATCACCTACAGTGGCCACTGAAAGAATTTACAGGCTTAGTCACTTGGGTAGCCATTAAATTCTTTCCTCGCGCTTGATAGACTGTTCAGTTATGATTACTTTAATCAATTTAAATTAAAATAAATTTACAAGAGAAAACATAGCGTTGTGCCTTAAATGACAAAAATATTGTCTTGTTGTTTAGTAAATTAAAATATCTCCAGCTCTATACAGCCTTCTACCAAAGCTTAGAAAAGCTACTTTTCAGGACTATAGTTCCCAGAATCCCCCACTCAATATGACCAGTGGTAGATGTTGCAAAAGCAATAATTATTTCAGTTACAGAGACACCTGAAGTTTCTTTAAATAACAAAGGACGTGGAAACCTAGTTCTCAAGATACTGAAGAACTGGTTCTATTGAAAGTGATGATATGATACCCCCTAAATTTTTAACTGGATCCTGGGCCAGTTATACCATATGGTGAACATCAATGGCTCTCTAAATTTTTCTCTGGCTTTGATTTTGGTCCAAGATGGAGAGCATTTTCCTCCCTCTACCCTTCTGCGTAGCTAAAGTAAGAGGAGTCCCCCCCCCTTTCTTCATCTTCCTCCTAGACAATGGCAACTTTTTCTTCCATGCATTTTTCCCTTTCATCCTTGGTCATGGATGGAAGGACATATTTACCTTTATCTTCTTGTCTCCTCCTTTCCCTTCCTAGTGCTTTGAAAGCTAATGTGACACATATGAGACACTAAGGAAGAGTCGGATGGGAGGAATATGAAGAGTCACATCTACTGCCACTGGGCTGAACAAAGTGGGGAGAGATGTTGCAACTAATTTGGAGGTTTGGGCGAGGCTGGAGCAACTCACAGACGGGGGAACTTTCACACTACACAATTGTACTGCTATTATTCCGTATTAACTGCCATGTTAACATCCTATGGAATTTAGGGAGTTGAACTTTAGGATGACAGGAGATTTTGGGGGATGGGGTGCTGAGGGGATGAGGATGTTTCTTCTGAAAATATCGCAATGACTTCAAATCATTTATTTGTTACTTTTGAGGCAGGTTAAAACATGTATTGAGAGGAATTTTGAGGAACTATTTTTCAAATTTTAGGCTATTTTAGTTCCCCTCCCCCCCAAAAAAAAAGTAGCCAAGAAGCTATGAATAACAATAAGGTACACTACAAATCTGTAATGAGAAACAGAGTTTGTTGCTTTCAAGAGGTAACTTTTCACACTGTTTATTTTATTTTAGGCATTAATATATTTCCTGTCAGCCTGCCAAGCCCTAAGGTAGTGCACAGTAGATACAAGCATTTAAAATAATATAGAAATAATTTTAAAAGCAAAATAAATGTTCCTTAAAAAATTAAAGTATGTTTATTACATTTATGTCCTGTATTTTATATCCAGAGGCAAACAGAACAGGAAATCTATACACCCTTTTTATCCTCACAACTCTGTAAGACTGAGGGGCACCAAAAGCCCAAGGTCACCTGGAGAGATTCCCAGTAGGTCTGGATTGGACCCTGGGTCCTTCTTTCTTCTAATCCTCCTTTTTAACCAATGTTCACACTGACTAATTCCATGGGATCATGGTGAACACTGTGACACAGCAAATTATGCAATCATGCATTCCAGAGTGGGGGCATCTTCTTTGTATGGTTTCGCTTTGAAAGGTACAATTTCACCAATAAAAGACATTCATGTGTTCTGTCTTCAAAGTAAAAACTTCAAAAAAAGAAGAGTAAATCTCCCTTTCTTTGTAGGCTTGGCTGCATTGCTAGTTTTTGTTGTTCTTTTTTACTCTTTTACCCATGTTATGGTGCAATAAAACACAGTGATACAAATAATCCACTGACTTTTTCTTAAAAAAATGTCAAACTCCTAGAACAATCTTACCTTCAGAAACATATTGCCATCAAAGAGGACTACAAACGGACACTTGTGGAAAATGTAACCCTTATGTAGGTTAATCATATTTACACTCATCTCCATTGTTCAAGAACATGATGCTACATGAATAAATGCCTTTGATTAATACAATAATTCCCTGGAAAGTGGAGCTTGCAATGTAACTAATTAACTGTAACGCAGCTCACTGTACTATTATGGGGTCGGATCAAAGCCCATTGAAGGAACTAAAGTGTCTGTTAAGCTCACCAGCTTTGGAATAGCCTGAGATGCATATATCAAAGAAAATTTAATATGCACTGCTCTACTGTTCACACCAAGCACCAATGAGCAGGGATGAACAGTGTCACTCACTTCTGCTCTGCTATTCTCAGTGATATAAATATAGAAGGGCAGGTGCTTATCATTATTGTCATCAAGGCTGCATATCCCAGAAGAGTCCAAAAATACTGTTGATACAGATCTACATACCTATGCGTCTGTGTGTGTATACTAGGAATGAGAACAGTATTGCAAAATATTTGCAAACCTCCTCCAAAAACATGTTTTTCAAATGTCCAGAAACCCTGATGAGAAGAATCATCAACTAATGAATATCTTCACAGTTTGGAACTTACTCTATGCAAAATTCACATGTGGTTGTTTTGTGGAGAAAATAGCATTTTCTGTATAGGAAACATGCTGTTCTGTGTAGAAATACTGTTTTCTGCAGAGAAAAGGTTGATTATTGTGCAGAATTTGTTGTAATCAGGGACTTATTCTAAGGCAGTGCTATTCAAAGTGATGACCCCTGAGCCATTAACTGCTGGTTGCTGATGAATTTCCATGAAAGAAAAAAAGTTAGCCGAGGAGCAAAAATCCAATGCTGGTCCTAGCATAATGGGAGGGGGGGGGATCTGTTCCATTATGTTAGAAAGCCGGAGAAGCTACATTTGCACATAGTTGTTTTGCATAGAAAATTCTGGGGTTTTGAGAGGAAACACACTTTTCTGTGCAGAAAATTTGCAGAAAGTGCTGTTTTCTGTGCAAGACAATCAGATGTGAATTTTGTGCTCAAAAAATCCAAAATTGTGAAATGTTTTCAAAAATGCAGTTTTCAAAGACTTTCTTGCAGCAGGAAGAAAATTGCTAAAATCATTAACCGGTTCCTTTGAAAAGAAAATCAGTGAAAAATTACATGCCTAGTGTATACGCATCCAACAATTTTGTTCCCTCTTGGTGAGCTTATGAAAGTTTTTGCTCTGAAAGGTACAACTTCAGTGATACTCTATTGTCCCCATATAATACAAAAAAGCAAAGCAAAATTGAAACGGAAAATTTATACACATCTGTGTCAGGTAGCTTGCTTTGCTGAAGCCAGTTCCAAAATAAGAATGGACAAGACATTTGTTATCCTTTGCATTTGTCAATGCAAAATTGGCATTTTTTACTTCCCTAGTCAATTCATGAAAGTGTCTATCATTACTTTGAAATCCATACATTTGTGAAAGTTACATTGCGATACTGAGAAATATGCACATTAAAATGTGTCACTGGAAAACTTGCATAACTAAAAATGCACAAATTTCAAAAACATAAACACATTTTAACCTGTAGGAGGAATACACACAATAGAAAATTCATACAAAATAACATGAAGCTGGGAGAATATACAAGCGTTTCTGTGAAAGGAAAGAGAAATCTTACCATCAAAAGTGGGACAAAGGTCATTTCTGCACTAGACTGTAATAGTGCTATTATTCCATTTTCAACATCCTATGGAATCCTGGGGTTTGCAGTTTAGGGAGGGACCTTTGAGGGACCCCCTAAACTGCAAATCCCAGGATTCCATAGGATGTTGAAAATGGAATAATAGCACTATTACAGTCTAATGCGGAAATGGTCAAAGATAGAAAAAGAATAACAGTGGAAAAATTAAATTTTCAAGCAGAAAAAGGTCAAGAAATATGCACATCTCATTTTCAGACTGAATCTGGAGGGATGGGTTGTCCATCAGCAATGGAGCAGCTTCAGTAAAATACCTTCCATTTGAGGGCTACAAGGTTTGAATTAGTTTATAAACTGTTCCCTGGTAGGGGGAAAAAAAAGACCTCTAAGGACTAGGGTTGTTAGGTTCTGGGGGCTTTCTAAAGTCTCAGGCAGTTGCTGTGTTTCCACAAGATTCCAGGCAGGGAGGCAAATTTTAGAGCGATTGGCAACGAAAGAGAATTTGATTTGTATCCAGATCAGCATAGAAGATTCTGTATGTGTGTTGCACTTGTGGAGGGGGATAAAGTAAGGAGAATGGGGAGAAAGACAGTGAGTACAGCCACTTAGGCCTATCATGTCCCCTGTAGCAATGAAGAGATCAGTTTGCTAGTATTACAATTCATGAAACATCTTGTTGCACAAGCCTTCAGTGGGTCCTGAAGAAGTATCCCATGTGTATTTCAAGTAAGTCCAAGGGTGATGTGAACCATAACACAAGTCAAAGCTACAGCTACTGGGCACATTTTGAAACCACTTGAAAAATTATTTGCTTTTCCCATGGCTTTGGTTTCCATATCACCTTTGGGTTAGCTGCTTTTACCTATGTTCTTGACTCATTTATGCTCCTATCAGCTGATCCAAAAGCATTTCTGGACTGGGTCCCATCCATGGCTTGTCTTTATGACAATCTAGGGCCTTTCTCAGAGTCTTAAGTTCAGGCTTGAACTCAAGGAATTGAAAGCTGCTGATCGGCAACCTTTGGGACTGTTATGAACAAACTCCATTAGGTGCCAAAGAACAGATACCCAAGTAACTGATTATAGTAACTTTAAACATACCATTTAAATGTACTTGCCATTTTCACTTGTACTAGACTGGGCTTTTTTCTGTTCCTGTTAGACATGTGTATGTGCACAGCTTCAAGTTGCCTATCAACTTACAGAGACCACATGAACTTGAGGGGGTTTTCTTAGGCAAGGAATACTCAGAGAGGGTTTTCACTGTTCCCTCCTGTATAACCTACAGGACTGGGAATTCATTGGTGGAATCCCATCCAAGTAATAACCAGAGCTGACCCTGGTCAACTTCCCAGATTAGGCAGGATCTTACCAAAACATATTTTTACTTAAACTATGCAAACATGCTATTTTAAAGTTAGACATTTAGCAGATAGTCTTGTACTTAGCTGATGAAAAAAAAGGGATGAAACAGTTTCCCATTCTGTGATTGACACAGGTATGCAATCGTTTTAGCCAGGAAAATGGGCAAGAAAAGGATATACATTTCAGGAACAGTAAGACAGTAAGAAATGCATGGGTTGACATGGAGGAAAAAATTCTTTGCATTTAAACAGAAAAGCTTTCACCAGGATTTTAAATATAATACATTGACATCCTTGGAGTTACTTTTTCTCTATCTTAATGAAGTGCTAAAGGTTTATAGGAGAAACATTAATTCATGTTTTATGGAGATGCTTTGGAAGCATTCTTATTACAGCAGTGTGAACAATAATAGAAGTGTTGGATTTATAGCACTTGTCAAAACAGAATTGCAAGCACTGGAGCCTATTTGCTATAATCCATAATCCAGCCATTGGCAAACCAGTGCCCACCACAGGCCATCCTGGCTGGGGATAATGGGAGCTGTAGGAAAAACATATCTAGAGAGTGACAGCTTGTGGAAGGCATTTGTAGTCCTTTGCATACCTAGGGCCCCTGTCTGCTAGCTATGGCAAGTAAATTATTCCATTGGATCACTTCTATGGTCATCACCAATAGTAAGGTAGGATTTGGGGTACTCGGTATTATTAGCGGAACACAGGTCTTATAATTCTTTTTAGAATGCCTTTGAGGAACAGGCTTCAATCTATATCTAGTTTTATCTGAACATCCACGTTTTTGACCGAAAGCTAACTTTTGCTTGAGGAGAGATTTAGTTGGCAGAATTTAAAATAGAGGTGCTATTTCTCTGCAGCTGAAACATGTAAAGATGCTCATTTGAGGACTGTATTACTAACATGGAGTCTGAAATAGAGGTTTCTTCTTAGAAGGGAGAAAGCTAAGGAATTTCAGTAAAACTACAGAAATTTCTCCAGGGCATTTTTTTTTTTACTTTACTTGTCAATGAAGTAGACAGAATTCTACTTACTAAATCATAGTGGGCCATGAAACTTAACACAGCCAACCAGCCATCTATTATGGCTTGAAGATGTCACTACCAGTAATTGTAGTCCTCGAGGCAGCTGGAACTAGAGAAAAAAAAGAAATTTGGATATTAGTGATTTAGACAATCTTATTTATTTATTTATTTATTGCAAACCATTTCTTAGCTACTTTTAAAAACTGTATCTTTACAAACAATACAAACAATACAACATACTCCTTAATAAGAAATATAAAACATCACTGATGACATCACATTAAAGAAAAATAATCTTAAATAAAGCTAATCTTAACAAAATTTAATTTGGAAATATCTGTCAGTAGTAAATAGAACCAAAATTTTTGAATGAAAACCCTCTCAAAAGCAGCTTCAGGCAGGGCTAGTCATATATCTCTTGAGAAGAAATGCCCTACGAAGCTGTAACTCTAGTGTCTGCCAGCTTTTCTGATCTAGGTAGTTGCATAATGGTAAGGGTCTCTGAAAATTATCTTAACATAATGACAGGTTGACATGAATTCTAGCCATGTCACTTTGTGAGGCAACCTTTATGAGATCTTTCTGGTACAGACAACATTAGTTCATATTTGATTTCTTGCCTTTTCACATTACTTTAAAAAAAAAGAAGAACCATGATATAAATGGGGCTGGTGCTTTAAGGGAAAACTATAATTGACTGCACACATTACCCCTACATTTGAGTTTTCAAGGGGTACAAATCTGTTTGTAGTCTGAGGTCAATGTGATGTTGTTGCAAACCCCAATTAGGTTGACTGTGTTACCCCAAAACATAGGTGCCACAAGGGCCACCCTGCAATGCCAAATGCCCCCTTGAAAAAGTGGGGAATTAATTAGCTCAAAATCAGGAGGCTGTGAGAGGGGGGCAACTTAGTGAGATCTTTTCTACCAGTGTTTACAGGCATATGCAGGAAAAGAACCAGCCAGAGATTCAGAAGTAAGCTAAAAATGTGTTTCATTGAGGGGAATTCACTCATGCATGCACACAAGATACACACAATTACACATTCACACAAGAGCTAACTGAAAGAAAAAGGGAGGAAAAATTATAGAGAGGCTAAGAGGTTTGGGGGATTTATAATTACCAGTCCAGAAGAGTAGTGAAGAGCAGAAATGTATTTTGGACCTAAGGACAGTTCTCATTCAGGAGCCAGATGGACAGAGTGACGGGTAGACCTTTGAGAGACTGCACTGGGCATCCTGAAATAGGGGTATTTGTAGCCTGAAAATAGCCTGTGGCAGTGAAGTTTCCAGATGCAAGACAAAGGGAACCTGTTGTGGACAATGAGTCTTTTGCCTGTTGATGAGCTTAGTGTTTTGATTGACAAAGGCATGATGGATGTTGTAATAACTGTCTATTGTGGGTGCTGTGAGGGAAGAGGAAGGAATCCAGGTGTACAAGGGATAGATATCTGTCAATCAGTGTCCTGGTGGGCTCCTCACAGTTGAATTCCCTGGAGAATTCCAGCTTCTATTTAAGCCTATTATCCACAGGAATGGTGTGTATTTGCCTGACAAATGACTCAGTCTTACCTGGAAGAAGTTTTGAGTTGACCTATCCTTCTCACATTTACAGTCAAATTCTTTCGCTCGCTTGGTTTGACCTCTCCGTCGCCTCTCAGGCTTGAATTTGATATCAGAGCCAATAAAATGTGTTGCCAATTACATATGATGCCAATTAGGTATGGTGCCCATCCAAGCCATGCTAATATCAGGGACCTCCAAAGCAGGGCCTTACAACTGATTGGCATTATGTCATTGTAATGGTCATGTGATCCCTGTTTGGCTAAGATTACATAATCAGTAAGACTTCTAAGAGTTTTATTCCCCCAAAGCAGAAGACAGGCCATGAACCAGAGCAGAATAAACATGGCAAAAATATAAGCATATGAACATTCTTAATAGAATATTTTGCATTCCCTGAGGCCACCTCTGCATAATTAATTATGGCTTAATTAGCTAGTATATGGAATGAAGTTCCCTGAAACACCATGGTTGGAAGTTGATATGTACTGGCTATTTCTAGATCAGCAAGGTACCTAATTAAGATGACACATGGAATTAACTTTGCTTCTTTTTCTACGAGACAGCTATTAAAACATGTATCAACTGAATGACATTTTTTCTTTCTTCCTTTGCCCTCCAATTGTGACTACTTTTTCCCCTTCTCTCAATGAATCTCCTATTTCTTTATTCCTCAGAAATAAAACACACTTTCCTCCATTCATACAGTCCTAATCACTATAGCTTCTCAAGGACCAAAGTATGTGTTAAGGTATAAAAAATATTGATAATTCTCTTGGGTACTGCTTTTCCAGTGGCATTATCAGAGCACTGATGTTTTAAATATAGACTTCGGCTCTAATTCATTTCCGTTGGAATTCCGAAATCTTCAGGGGAACTGAAGAAAGTTATTGTGGACCATTCCATCTTCTCAGCAGTGGTGAAAAATGGTTCTTACTCATATTACCCACACAGAATAATTATTTCTTGGAAAATTGTCTTGGACTCATACCCTTATCAACACGTTACAGATAGCTAACTAACCATTACCTCAGTTGTTTGACAAATTAATCAAGTAAATCTTGCCAGGCTGTGCCTTTTCTAAAATCTATAAAAGATAATGGACAGAAAAAAATGGACAAGATGTTAGATTTCATTTAACTTCTGGTTTATTGCCTACTTCAGAAGAGAGTGTAAATAAAAACCCATTCTCCAAGCTATCATATTTCCCATAAAATGGTTACAATCTGCTGATGCAGGAGCAATTCTCTCCAGTTCCTTGCATACATATTTTACCAAATGTTGAAGATCAGTACACCAAACAAGCATTGTGATGGCCATCATAAATATATCACCACATTAGGGTTTCAAGTGGTCAAGTTGTGGGTGCAGAGACAATGTTGTTTCATTTTAGAAATGAATGCAAAGGCAGCAGTGATAAATTATCCTTATTAAATGTGCTTCCTGGGAACATAATTTTTCAGAAGTGCTGTTGTGGTGGATACTAATCATGCAGAAATGTACTGAAGAAACAAAGGAGAAATTAAAAATCGGAGTATGGAGCCTTCTGAGTAACATGGCCAAGCTGAGCATACAACACCTGTTCTAGGCTTCCACATTGATAATCAGTGCTACATTTTCTGAGGCATAAGGTGAATATTTCAAATAATTTTTCATTATCTGATAATCATAATGGATACTTCTTAGGAAACACCAATCTCTTCTTAGTGGCCTGCACCATTCCCTTGGACTAAAAGGACGCATTGATTGGGATACGCCAAAACAGTTTTGATGAGGCTTCTTCCTCACTCCTATAGTAGCATATGCCTAAAAGAGAAGAACTGTGTCTTGCCTTTCTTGTAAGGAATTTCTACAATCAAGGTGCTGGCATTGAAAACCCCTAGTCCTGCTTCTTCTCTAATTTCTCCTCTCTTGGTGTCCAATGCAAGGGACTCAGTAGAAAATAATTCCAGCTGATGGCCTCAATCATAAAAAAAGAGGTGGTCCTTCAAAATCTGGGATCCATGCCATTTAAAGCTTACAAGTAACAACTGGTAGTCAACTGTAGATGAATTAGCAGTTGGGAACTTTCTAGAACATGGATATTAGAAATTATTCTGTTTATTTGCCTTTTTTTTAACCATCTATAGTTTCTAAACACTTTTCAAGGACAACCCCATGCACAGGATGTTGCTCTAGTCTAGTCTAGATTTGTTCATTCATTTTTTATGTTTCTTCTTTCTCCCAACATGGGATCCAAAGCAGCATGTAACATTTTAAAAGCCCTGTACCTTTTTTTTAAAAAAAAACCTCTACTAATATAAAAGCTAAAACACAATTGAACTAAATGTTTATTTTATTTTAAAAACAGAAGTTAAAAACAGCTCTAACAACAAGTAGAAAACAGTATTAAAAGATATCCAAAAACATAATAAAATAAAAACGCTACACTACCAGATTCTCAACTATGGATGTGAGATTCTGGCCAGATCTGTTTTCTCCATGATGGGGTGAATATGATTTTTCCATAATGGGGTCTAAACTGGAAAAAGGCATCCAGGCTGAAAAGCCATCAAACTTTGTGAAGCTGATCCTTCTGAGGGAGTAGAACCCAACCCAGAGTCAACTGCACTTTCAGTTCCAAGTCATCATTCTTCTGGTTTGTATTACATTTGTATTGTTTGAACTGAAACTTATCTTGCTACCCTAGACACAAGATGAGGATCTCCACAACCCAAATGTAAAGGAGACATAAGGCTGAGTGTCATCAGCAACAAACTTTCAGTTGATTCTTCTTAGTGTTTTCATGTATTTCTTAAACAGCACAGGGGATAGGTTAGAATTCTGATGAAGTCCAAGGCCAAGGTTTTGGTGAAATGTGATCACACAGGCTCACATCTACAATAAAACAGTGCCTACATGATCCATACCAGTTAAACATCCCAGAAGGACACCATGGTTATTAAGGAGAGCTGAAATATCCAGCAGAATCATGAACATCCATTCCCCTGTTTTAGTCCATAGCGTGCTATCTGCCTGATGTTCCTGAACATACAAAGTGTGGAAACCAAGCATAGCATAAGATAGTTACAAGTAAGTTCTGCCATCCTGAGTCACCCACCCAAGAGGAGATCACAAATGGGTTCATCTCCTGTTGTCAGACTCTGTCAAGAAAAACAGTTCTTATGAGCACATCAGAGCAGTGCTGACCTGTAAAAGCATACAGTTGGAGGACCAAGAATACTTCGTTTGTCAGAACCACTGTGAGGACATGTGATCCATCCCCAGAACAAGACAGATAATAGTGCAGGATACGTAGTGCCTGTTTAACAACCAAAACCTCCTTCTTGTTGACTCAGGGCCAAACTGTTTCTCCTCCTCTTTTACGGCTGTTTAGGGCCAAATGTTCAAGCCACAAATTGATACAGATTATATGAGTAGACCAGCAACAGTTCACAATCGACTGGCCCTATTCTCCAACCACTTTTTTAAAGGCCCTGCCATTGTACAAAGAAATTGGCCCCAACTGAGGGGAGGAATAACAACACCTTCTTTCTTGGCTAGAATCCTGGTTTTCCCCTCTTGGTCATTGTATGACTTTTAAGTTCTCTTGGGCTATCTGGAGGCCCTCTTTTTGTTATCTGGGAGGGTTGCTAATGATGACTAATGGACCAACATAGGCAGCAGCCTTCATTGATTTGGTCATAGGTAGCACTGCTATGGGTAAGGTTCATGGGAAGCACCAGTAGAACAACTTCCTTTGTGCTGCTGCATCTTTGTCCATGTGGAATATGGTACTGCCTCGCTCCTGCTGGGTTCTCCCTGGCCATGCCTTTTCCTCTTCTGTGGCCACTGTGGATCTGGAAGCCCAAATGTCCCACCTCTTTGGCTTTCCCCATTGCTAGGCAATTGGCTGCTTGTGTGGCACCTGCGTATGACATCACTCATGGGTGCTGTGTTTCCAAGTGTTCCTTAGTGACAATATATGGGAGCATGCTTCAGAGGTCTGCAAAACTGGGGGACCTTGAGGTGCCCCAGCAGTGCCATCATCTCCTTAGAAAGATGGGGAATTATAGCTCAAAGGAGGCTTGTGAGAAGGGAGTAACCACAGGACCTTTTCACCTGTGTATACCAGTAGTAACTGTAGGGCCCTTTCTGCATGTGAGGGGGGAAACGGACGAAAACAGAGCTTACTGGCTTTGTTTTCCGGCCAGCCGAGTCCGTCGCCACGTGGAGCAGCGTGAGCTCATCGCTCCACACTCCTCCGGCATCCTAAATGGCAGCTTCTGGTTGGTGGAGGCTCTCCACCAACCGGAGAAGCTTGCCAGCTGGAAGCCCACCCCCAGCAGATCTGCAGGCACGCACTTGCGCGAGCCTGCGAATCTGCTCCGGAGCTGGGCGACGGAGCGGCACGGGGTTTTGCGCTCTGTGGTTTTTAAAAACCTCTAAAAAGTGGTTTTTAAAAAACACGCCGAGCGACCAATTCTGATCACTCCGGAGTGGACTGAGGTATGGAACTACGAAAAGTAGTCCGCCCCAGTCCACTCTACGATGTAGAAGACCTCCGTTGGAGGTCGCTCTACACCGTTTAAATAGCCCGGTGCGGAAAAGGCCTAGGACAGCAGTTAAGAGTAAAAGGAATCTCTTTATTGGGGGAATTCACACAGACACATACACATTATGCATTACAATCACACATTTCATATTTGTCCACACATTCAGTTGCATAGTGTTGTAATTCATTAATGTGCAAGCATCATGTGAATGTAAAGTTACACATTGTCCCCTTGACAAGCCTGATCTTATCTTGGCTACTAACAGTAATTCCTGTCTCAGTTCCCTTCTTTTGACTTTCTGTATCAGAAAACAGTATCAGAAAGAGCACTTTCTGTATTCTTTTGACTTTCTGTATTCTCCCCAAACTTTTGCTGGCTGAAAGATGTATTATTATTTATTATTATTACTATTACTATTATTATTATTATTATTACTACTACTACTACTACTATTATTATTATTATTATTATTATTATTATTATTATTATCCAGATGATATTTTAAATTTAATTGCACCTGCATTGGAAGCAGTATTGGAAGCAGAGGGTTTTCCCCATTGCTAGGCAATTGGCTGGTTGTATAACATCTGCATATGAAGCAAAGAGTTTGTGGTGGCTAGGCATTCATATGTTGGGGACTAGTGAATCCGATATGCTTTTTAGTCCAAACTCTAAATATGAGCTCCTAACTGACACAGCAGAAAGACTTAGCTCAGCCTCTCCTGGACAGAACAGAGTGACTCCGGATCCAAAACAATACAATTATTTAAAATATAAGATGCCCTGAAGAATCATTCTGGAGCAAAGGGCAACCCAAAAAGCAAGACTGCAGAGCAAGACAGAAATCAGGTCTAAGGAATTAGTCAGAACCTGAGGAAAAGTCACCCGCTATCCAAATTTCTTGGTATTGCAGTAAGGTTCATTTTCAACAAAGAAGCTTTTTTATATTCTTTTCCGCTACAGAAGATCAAATGGCCTGCTTAAATGGGTAGAGTCAAGCCAGTGCTAGAAGGTTCCTCCTTGAGAATAATATCACCTGCAGGTCATTGATTCAGTTCACAGAGCAGTTCCATACAGATCCATCAGTTCATGGCAGTATGGGCCTTCCAGAAAGGTATTATACTCAAGGTACTCAACATCCCTAGTAGAAAAATCTACATGCACTGGTTTTCTTTGTTGATGGGAAAAAATCATAGTTTCCCATCAAACTTTAACGTAGAAATAATTTCCCTAAATAGAAAGAGATTGTTCTGAGCTTTAGCCTTCTTATTACTACTACAACTCTGTTTTCGTATGTTTTTGTACAGTTTCGTAGAATCATAGAGCCAAAAGGGGCCTCATAGGCCACTGAGTCCAACCCTCTCTCACTGCAGCATCTCCAGCTAGAGTATCTCCAGTACGTAGCTATCCAACCACTTTTTGAAGATGCCCAGAGGTCTCATCTGTTCTGCTCCTGGAATGTCTTATTTTGGGAGCCTATGCTTGAAAAAAGATAGCAGCAGCACAAAGGAAGTTGTCCTGCTGGTGCTTCCCATGAACCTTACCCATAACAGTGCTGCCTATGACCAAATCAACAAAGGCTGCTGCCTATGCTTACTAAGAGCAAAATGAGTACTGAATTGTATCCCAAGAAACAGTTGGTACAAGATAAGAACAGGAATTAAAAGAATTACTCTTTTAATGTGTCAGTAGAATACAATATGCCTCTTCCCATTTAAACATAGAGGTTCAAAATACTGGCTTATGGTAAGAGACAATCCAACATATGAACAACTTACAGTTAGATACACTGCCAACCATTTAACATTCAAGATGAAATAGTGCAATAATATATAATTAATAACAGGATAAAAGCCCCATGACATTCAATGGGATGAGTATTTTTGTTGTTCACATCCTTCATAGCTGAAGCAACATGTTAATCTAATCTCTCATGTTCTCCACTGGATTTACAGGGTTTCACAGTGGCTCCCATCTCAGTTGCCAGGAACCTTGGAGTCCTGTTGGATGACCACCTATCTTTACATCCCTTTACTGAGGCTACAGCAAAGGTGTGTAACTTCCATTTTTTGTACATCTGCAGGATCTAGAGGTTCCTGACTGTTGAGACCGCCCATCTGTTTGTCCGGGCCTTGGTTATCTCATGCCTTTTTACTGGGAAGTTTGCCTTCCTGCTCCCTTCTTCCTGTGGTTTTAATTTAGAACAATGCTGTCCAGGTTGTTTTAAATCTGCTGAAATGTTCACTTGTTTCTTCTCCCCATAGATCCCTTCATGGAATACCAGTTCAGACCAGGGCCTGTTGTAAACTTTTGGTCCTTGTATTTAAAACTTTGTGTTCTAACCTCCCTCAGTACCTCACAGCTCGGCTTGTGTGGTATGTTCCATCCAGGAATTTGAGATCTGCAGGCAAAGGATTATTGTATGTTCCACCAACACATACAGCTCTGTCAAGGCCATGAGCCTTTCAAGATCTGGCTCTGCATTTGTGGAATGACCTTCCTTTGGACCTCTGGCTGGAGGAGGATCTCACCCATTTTCGTAAATGGTTGAAGACCTTCCTCTTTGACTCACCATCTTAAGCCACTGAGTTGTGTTTAAGGTGCTGAGATGAGTAGCAACTGATGGAGTGTTGGGGATTTTATTCCATGCATTGTTGTGGTGTTCTGTTTTATTATCTTTGTCCCTGACTATGAATGTCAATGGTGTAAAGGGCATTATAAATAAACATTATTATTATAGACTGTATATACACACGCATGCACATACACAAACACTTTGAGGGATTTTACCACCTGTCAATTCACCAGGTGATTTATGTGTTTTTGTATCCATGCTCTTTGGTGTATGTAGGACAGACTAGAAGAACCCTACAGCTAAGAACTGGTAACTCAGGAACAAAATTAAAATGAAGATCCTGGAGGCTCCTTTAGCATCACATTTCGGAATGTAATCATTCACCTGATGATAAAAGGTTTATAGCAGTAGAATAGGTTCTTGCTTGTATTGTGTTAACTGAAAGATATTCTGTTTCTTTTTGCCTTACAAAGAATAACTCCTTTTGGATTAATAAAACATTTGATCTCTCTGTAAATTATATTGAAGATGAATAGAAGTAGCATCTGTTTATTTCTACAGAAAGGTACATCTGTATATATAAATAATCAGCTCTGGCTTAAATCAAATTGTTAGTCATACTAAAACAGACCCATTCTTTACAGAATTTATATAAGTGTTGATTTAGGAAGTTCCCATTGATTCAGTGGGTCCATTGTAGTTGAGAGTAACAATTGGAGTTAGGCCTAAAAGATAGTTGTCTGGGCACAGGGATTGCTAGAGCAAATTTAATAATTTAACCTATGAAGATCCTGATGATGAATTAATCTCACTATGATTCCTCCCTTCTGGATGAGTGTGTTGTTATTGTTTTGTGCCGTCAAGTCACTTCCAACTCATTTTGACCCAAAGGCAAACCTATCATGGGGTTTTCCAGGGCTGAGAGTGTGTGATGCATCCAAGCTTATCCAGTTGCTTCCATGGCTGAGGGGGGAATCAAACCCTGATCTCCAGGATCATAGTCCAACACTCAAACCTCTTCTCTATCCTGGCTCTCTACTTTCTCTTTAATCACCTCACAGTATCCTTTCACCTGATAAAGAAGTCCTCATTTCCACCCAGGCAGTTGAACTATTGAAAATACCCATTTAAATGTCTTCTTCCTTCAGTTTTTAACAGCATAGTATGTGATCCCCACACCCTTGTTTGTAAATACCCTTCTAATTTTCTACTGCAAACATTGGAGGAGAGATGCTAACCAGGAATATAAACTTATAGTAAGCTTGCAAGGGCCCCCGGCTATAAAGCATCCCAGCCTCAATAGTATGATGTCCCAGATACAGCACAGAGACATTCGCAATATGACTATTAAGCAGCCCAGCTTCTCTCACTGTCAGTGTGTGCCTTCAAGTTGTTTCTGACTTTTGAAAACCTAAAGTAAACCTATCACAGGGTTTTCTGGGGCTGAGACTGTGTGATGAACCCAAGATCATCAAGTAGGTTTCCATGGCCAAGCAGGGAATTGAATCCTGGGGCCTTTCTGCACTATACTGTTATAGTGCTATTATCCCACTTTCAACCTCCTATGGAACCCTGTGGTTTGGAATTTAAGGAGGGGCATTTAGAATTCTCAGCCAGTCAGCTTTTTGGCCTCAGTAAGCTACAAGCCCCAGAATTCCATAGGATGTTGAAAGTGGAATAATAGCACTATAACTGTAGTGAGGAAAGACCCTAAGTCTGCAGACTTGCAGTCCAATGTTTAAGTAACTATACCACGCTGGCTTACTGCTTCCCTCATGCCCTCTCTCAGATATAGATAATTTTGCATTGCTGTTTATGCTTCTTCAATGCTTTTTTCCAAAGAATGGTATGGACAACCTTGTTTTGTATGGAGAAATAACCAGGAACACTCACACTAAGCCTGTTGGATCACAATGGAGATTGCAATTTGGAAAAAATGCTTTGCTTTCAAAGAATGAGAATAAGGATCAATCAAAATAAGTAGAACAGCTCTTGGATAAGACTTAATATAAGGAAAAAGGCTGAAAAGGATGAGAGTATGACAATCAAGAGAAGTATCACTAAAATATCACATCTTAAATGCAATTGAGCTTTTTGGGGAGAGGGAGATCCTCATGCTATCTCTAATCTTTGGAGATAACAGAAGGATTCTGCTCCACAGGACTCCCTAATGGAGAAGGTATCACTACTCACTGAATGGAGTTAACATAGGGGTTCCACTTCCCCTTCCTTGTCCTTCCAGTTAAGAAGGTGGAGAAGGAAAATGTTCATCTTGTATTTATGTACCTCTTGATATTAGATGGTAAAAGCTGTGCAGAGGGGGCACATACTTTGTGCCTCTTCTTCAAGGAACACTAGATATAGGCCATTTCTGCATTATACTCTTATAGTGCTATTATTCCACTTTCAGCATCCTCTGAAATCCTGGCGTTTGCAGTTTAGGGAGGGGCCTTTAGAATTCTCAGCCAGAGCTCTTTGGCCTCTGTAAACTACAAACCCCAGAATTCCACAGGATGTTTAAAGTGGAGTAATAGCACCACAACAGTGTAGGGCAGAAATGGCCATAGCCTCTAGGGGAGTGACAGGGGTTAAGAGGACTGGAACCCCACTCCTAACATAATCTGATCTGCCAGTTTGACCTTAGTAGGTTAAAACAGTTATTCTCACATGTCAAATAGATAATATTCATCACCATCACGTTGTTGTAGTCATCATCATCATCATCATCATCATCCCACACCTTTTTTTTTTTAAATGAGAAATAAAAAGAGTCTGCAGAACAGAATGGCAATAGGTCACTGTAAGCTGTCAGAATGATCTGCTGAGATGGGCTTTAGCTGCACCAACTGTTTAACTTCTCCCAGGCAGTTTGTGATGTTTGGTACTAGTAAGCTCTGTGTCCTGCCCTCTAGTACTGAGTACTAATGGATTGCAGTAGGCTTCCTAGCATACAATTGAAATACAGTGAGCTAGTTTAATATGCAGTGGATATCGCTGACACAATTCAGAAAGAAAATGGCATATTTGCAAATGGCTTTTTCTTTGCCCCTTCCTGCTCTTGCAAATTGACATCCCATTATCAAGGATTCGAAAGTTTACAGCTGTGAGAAATTGTTGACCTTCAAGTAACTGGTGCTTTTAGAAGATGGGGGTGGAAAGTACCTCTATATACAGGAGTTGCTTCAAACATTTCAAGATGAAAGGGCTCTCTGCATAAAATGAGATACTATCATAGTTAATAAGTGCATTAATAGGGAAAAGCATATGGTCAAATGCATTAATGTTCTGTGTTAGCAGAAGGAGGCTGACCACAGCCACAAAACTCTAAACAATACTAATGAGTTCATGCAAGGAAAAAAAAAGTAACTGACATTTTGGAAGTGTTACGTTTTTCTCCTGGGAATTTCTCTTTCAACAAAGCAAAGGACAGGGTAGTGGAGGGGGGAAGCTTGATAAACAGGTAGGCAGGCCCTGTGCTGAATCTGAATGGAAAACAATTTCTCTGGATTTGCATTTCCATACAATAATCCCCATTCTATGCCTCCTGAGGCTGCCAATGGAACACATCCTGCTTCTAAAATCCATATTATTTTCAAATTTTATAATCCATTTCAAAGAGAGCAATGCTCCCAAACCATGTGTATACTTGAAAAATCTGCAGGATAAAAATGTATGTGCCTGAAAAATTCACATGAACACATTTCTGTCAGCATAACAATGCTGGAAATAACTAATTAAAAATAATAATTTGTACGTAGGTATATGTTTAATACCATACCTTTCACCTGCCATAGAATCCAAAGTGACTTTCCATAATTTAAAATAGAAATTAGCAGAACTGTCTGTATTAAAATACAACACACCACTACACCACTGTTCTTTATTAAAATTTAAAATCTATATAAAGCCTGTCTAAATAAATAGGCCTTAGATTGCTGACAGAAAGAGACCAGGGAGAGAGACCTCCTGTGAAAGGGAGTTCCACCAAGTCACCAAGAAGGTTTTCTCTCATATTTTCACCCAATGTCCCTGTGATGGTGATGGGACCATGAAAAAACCTTCCTTTGACATGGAGATTTGTGAAAGGCATAGCTAGATTACATTACTCTTGTGAAGGATAACTTCACTCCTTCTGCTGTGTAACAGGGGTGTAACCTCACTAAATGGTGGAAAAAAAGCATGACTTGGTTCAAGTGATGGCTAGTACTGTAGTCTTGTTGGAGCAGTCAAGAGTGGACCATCTTCCAGGAGGGTCCAGCATTTACAGAAATTCTGTTCAACTCCCTGAAGCTGTGGGAGATGTGGTGATAAAAAAACCCAAAGGTGGACTGGTTGACCCTGTTGTGGCAGGTTCACAAGCTTCCCCTGTGATCCTGCTTGGTGTTCTGTTGTGATTGTTGGGATAATCAGGCAGTGGAGAAGAATTAGTTTTGTAGCACAAACCTTCAGCTTATAGCATTCCAATTAGTTTTAAAAACACAAACTAAAAAGAAATTGTATTAGATACTCTGGGGGAATGAAAGAATTACTTTTTAAAAACTATAATTGTATCTACATCAACTTACTCTTTGAAGCCTTGGGACTATAAAGATGTTAAATGTAAAAGAGTCTGTGTTGGCTAACATGCGTGAATGTACTCAAAATGTGTACAAAAAGGCATATGATTTCAAGAAAAAAAAAGGTTCACAAACATAAGACTGCATTTCCATGTGACAAAAACAAGTTCTCAGAACCTGGAAAATGGTGTTTGGGGAAAAAATGCTATTGGGAAACTAAGAAATTCAGTAATAAGAAGACTGAGTTTTTCATATTGCTGATATTGAACAGCATTCTCACAGTTGTTTTTTTTCCTGGCAGGTTTTCTGTGTATTGAACAACTGGATGACAGCTAGAAAGGTAACAGGTCAGCTTCACAATACTATTTTTACCAGAAAATCTACATTCAATATATTTCTGGCTGTCACATGGCTGATATAGGTGAAGATACTTTTCTGTGGGTGAGGCGAAGAGGCAACTTGCTAAACAAAAAGTTGGACACATGTTACAGATAACTATGTTACTGTAATAAGCACTTCTATTCACTTAAGTGGGGTGTAAACAATTGAAGAACATTCCATTTGTGATATAATGTCATGGCTACCAAAGATTTTGTGAGTGAACCTAGTAGTGATTTCTCTTCACTACTTATATATGGTAAGCATAATGGAGAATTCAAGGCAATAGTAAACCTACAGTAATGCTAATACTAAGAAATTATCTCTTCCCCTCCCCACCCATGAGTGATGTAACGAATTCACTATCTTGGGTCCCATGTCAGGTGGGGAAAATAATATAATACAGAATAGAATAGAATAGAATAGAATAGAATAGAATAGAATAGAATAGTATAGAATAGAACAAATCCTTTTAAAAAGTGACATTCCATGTGTTGTGCACATATTGTATTCTAATATGTATTCTAGTATGACCTGTGTTTTGATTTGCAAGGAGTTTGCAGCATGGACATATTCTCCATGGTAGACTGAATTAGACAAGACGTCTTCCCCATAGCATAACTCTTAATATGTTCCTCAACCTAATGGAGGATCTAACATGAAGTCTTCTCAGATGTGCTGCTACTGACTCCACTGGGTAACTCTTGAACACAAATGGAATGGAGTAGTAACAGCCATGATGAAGATAGACAGTATGCAAGCCCTTTTCAAAATGGGTTTGAACCTCAAAGCAGCAATGGATACACTTTGCTTGTATGTGGCTACAAACTATTAAGCAGAGACTGAGCACCATTAATAGTCTAGGTCTTTTTTTGAACCTGACAGATCTTTTCAAGAAAGGCCATTAAAGACATTGGTATTTAAGCAGCCCCTTCAAAGCTAGCAACTGGGAGATGTTGTACATTACTTAACCTCCCTGGAAACTATAATGTCTGATGTTTTGACTGTCAGTTGTTTTTATAGTTATACTAGCGTATATACGTGGTGTTGCCCGGGATTTTATTTTCTCATAGGTAATACTTGTTGGAAAGATTTGAGTTCCTGTGTCTCTAATTCCTAAACTGTCTTGTAACTGTAACTTTTCCTCATATTCCCCAATCTAATCTGTATTCAAAGTTATTAACATGCAGAAGTTGGGTTCCTGAGGGAATTCACTGCCTCCTCCTTGCTACTAGGCCTTGTCTCCATAGCAACTGACCTGGTCAAGACAGACACAGTTGACTGAAGCCCAAGAGCTCTCTGGCTGAGAATTCTAAAGGCTTCTTCCTAAACTGCAAACCCCAAGATCCCATAGAATCTTCTTAGGCAGCCAATCATATGAGGTCTTCACCTGACACAGACAAACTTTGACTTTTATATATTAGTAACTGTATTCTAATTATTCCAACCCTTGGACTACTGTCATTCACCTTGCCCCTTTATCCTCAAGAGCCCTCCCTGGGTTTGGTACTTGGGTCTCAAGATGATTGCTATTGTGGGCAAATGGTTGTGTAGATAAGCAAGTTCAATGTGATGAGCATGCCACTCTCCTTATCAGTTCTTAAATGGAACAGTCAGACATAGTTCTAGAAAATAAAAATTTATCGTACAACATGATGAATTGAACAAGAAACCTCTGAACTCATTCCACATTCATAGCTCCCAAAATCTTCTTCAGATCTTTCCCTTGTCTCTGACTTCCCCAACTCTATTACATTTCCCTCCATCTGACTCGGATCTCTCGCTTTAGTGTACAAACCTCTGGTTTGTATCCTTTTCCCCTCAAGGCCTCAAGGAGAGCAGAGATAAGTCACCCAAGCCTCTCTTGGAAGTGAATTGCATACTGTAAGGTCTCTCGTGTCTCCTGACTGAACTAGCCTGTGAGGGTGGTGGGACTAAGAGAAAGCCCCTCTATTCTGTATTTTTTTTTAGAGTACCATGCATGTGGTTTCTTCATAGCATCCACTGTCTTCATGTCTTTCTATGTGCACACATGAACATTGATTTAACAGAGTAATGATAGGTACATGTATATATATATAAAATAATGTGATTGTTATGATAAGACATGTGGGTGCATCAATGTTCTTTTTGTGTGGTGTTTTATTAGCCGCTATGGGCATTTGAACGCACTGACGTAAACACTGTTAAAAAAAAAAAGCACTTGCTGTACCACGGTTCTTAGCCTTACCAGTGCACAGGAATGAATAAGTTTATTTATAAAAAAACTGCTCCCCAAACAAACAAACAAAAAAGTGCTGATCCAGTATCATCTAGACTATTCTTTTTGCAGCTTCCCCCTCCCCCCCCCCGTAAATCAAAGTGTGTTTGCAGGTTGGTAACAAAGAGGATAAAAGCTGCAAAGGAAACTCAAGGAACTCAAAGCTTTAGAATGCTTTGTGCAAGTTCTGAAATTAACTTTTTGAATTTTTCAAAAGATCTGTTTATTTCTATAACATTAACAATCACATTTGTCATCTAAATCATGCCAGTGATTTGGGAGAAATGACAGTCAGCTCCCAAACACAGTGATTGGATTCCCCACCCCCACCATTTTTAGCATAGTTTTGACATGTGCCCAGCATATCTGTTGTGTGAACTGGTGACCACAAATTCAGATTTTCAGAATGTTTAAAATACTTGTGACTGTTCAGTTTGCACAAATTCATTTCTTGATAAAAAGCAAAGAAAAGTGTGTCCCAGCTAAAAAAGACATCTGATTAATGGGCCATGTGGGTTTGTGGAAAGGCAGCATTTATTTGGGTCTGGGGTCTATCTACTCATTCTGAGCTAGTAGAAAAGTTCCCATTAAGCTGTAAACTGTTAGTGCCAAAATATGCTTCCTAAATGCCACCAGTATCCTTAAATTGCCAATTGTATATATTTTACAGAGGCTAAACATATTTACGATAAAAACATTGCTGGCATATAAAGCTATAATAGTTATAGTGAAACAAAAGTGGTCTTTGAGTCATTACAGATAAAAATGCCAAAGCCCCTGAGTTACTGTGTGCAGCTGATAAGACCTGAATGGCTGTTTTGTCACATAAATAAGACACCAGGAATGATTTCTAATGTTACAGTGTGCCTGTGGAAGGGAAGGTATGGATGATGTGCATTTTCTTTTTGTCCTTTCCTAACGTCCACAGTGAAAGTTACACACATCCTTTGGATTCAGATGGGTCAGCTGTATAACACATGCACGCACATAGCAGTGAGCTTCATGAATCTTTGTTTTAGATCTTACACAAGAGTTATTCATGCCCTCAATCCAGAAATCACCTTAGGAAGAGTGAAGTACAACCTCCTCCTAGTCAGATTTTACTTCACTTTGGGAAATATGATGCTTGCTTAGTATTTAGGTGGGCATGACAAGCTAGCATGGATTCAGCCTCCAAACTGTGCATTGATAATGGCTGAAAGCATAATTACATAGGAGTCATGCCTTCCCAAATTCTTAAAAGTATTGGCAATCAGCCTTCATCCACATTCAAGGTTTCAGTTCATTTCCCTTCCAACTCTTCTTATTACAAGAAGCATTTTAAGCTGAAAGGAAGCAATCTCTACTAAGCACAGGTTTCAGTTAATGCTGCTTCCTTGCATCATAAAATGGCAATTGGTCAGCAAGGAAGAGCACTGGGTGGAAGTCACAAACAGAGGGAAACAAGAATTAGGCACTTAATTTATTAGTTTAAAAATGTCAAGTATTCTCATGCAATGTGTGCTACTGAATTCTGTATTGATAATGGCTAATGAAAATGTTACTCTTCTCCTTCCTGTTAACTGCAGATACAGAAATTAGTCAAGCTTCCCTTATTCAAATTAGACTTAATTTCATTCTTTCCACCACCTGTTCCTGATACTTCACATGAGATTTATTGGAAGCTTTCTGAATGAGTGGCTTCCTTGGCACTATCAGAGAATTATATGAGATAAATTCATTCCTTCACCCTTAATGGGATTCAAGCTGCTCAGCCCCCACATAGAACCAAGGCACAGTGCAGAGATGCAATGCTGACTTAAAAAAAAAATAAATAAAAAGTTTAAACAGACTGTGTGGGAAGCCAGGCAGAATTAACATTTATAGTATTCAGTGGTTTGATACGTAATCTTGGTCTGATCACTGTTAGTGCTGCTGCTACTGTTTGCCATCATGTAAACTTCAGCCTGTGGTGACCCTGTGAATAAGAGATTTCCATAAGCCCTGGTCATCAACTCCCTTGCTCAGATCTTACAAACCAAGCGCCATGGCTTCCTCAAATTTAATCAGCCCACCTATGGTGCAGTCTTCCTGTTTTCAGACTGCCATCCACTCAGTTATTGCCATCTTTTCCAATGAATCACATCATCTCATGATATGTGCAAAGTATGATGGCCTCAGTTTCATTATCTCATCTTCTGGTGAGCCTGACCATGGACAATATTAAATTATTTCAAGAATAAAATTTGCACCTGGTTTTAATTACATGAAATATACTGTATTAAAACCAAAGCATCAGATAGCTGGTTGTTTCAGAAGCAAATGCTTAGCTCATGGAGTTTAGGCAAGATCTCACCTCCAGATGATTCTCTTTCCCATTCATCACAGTCACCACAGCTAAATGGGAGAGATGAGGGGAGCAGTGGTTTCTTAACATCTAGTAGGGCACATGTCCCCCCATCCTTGGGTTAGGGATGTTCACTGCTAGTCACTACTTTTGCTATTTTCCCCTGAATTCAAATTCTGTAGTTCAGTTTGTTTGCACCATTGTAGCTGTTTGCAACCATTTGCCATGAGATTAAGCACAAGTGTAGATGCAGTGGACTAACCTTACATTAAATGGCAGCAAGGTTAGGATTTGGAATGAAATAGCAGAAAGAGTATGGGCACAGGAGAATGAGGAGGAGGAATAGCTCTGTTGATATTGTAATGTCCTAAGATTTTGAATGCAAATTCAGTACTTTCGAATAAATACTGAATCAAAGGAGTTCATACTCTTGCTTCCAAAACAGTATTAAACTGTTTTTTTAAAAAAAAATAAAATAAAGATTGTTCTTCTGTTAGAAATATTTTTGCCTTCTAAGGGAACTATACTCTTTGCTTTTAAAAATGTATTTGGGTTGATGCTGTGGGATTATGAACCCCTCTTAGACATATGGGACTAAAATATATTATTAGCTTTGACTCTTGAAGACTAGTTCTCCTTTGGCTAAAATGCTATTTTCTTTGTCACTGGGGATACTGCTTTGCCCTGGATTCATGAATATGCATAATAATATTGGTTTTCATTTTCATCCATAAATATTCTTTATCTAAGAGAAGTGCATGGGTTTGTTGTACAAGTCTTTGGAGTACAAAATAGTAATCAAATGTGTTTTTAAAACTCATTTTGGTCATGTTGCTCTCTTTATCTTCATAAAAAATTTGAAGATTCACTTCCAACTTCAAGTATGCAACTGAAGTAACTTTCATTGCTACATAGGATGGAATGAGCCTCAGTTCACTGAATTTCCACATTGTTGAGGCAGTGAGTTTTTGTATAGGACCCATCAAACCTATTGTTTGCTACACTCCACTTGTGTACAAATGTGTCAGATTGTTGGTTTCAAGCAATGATTTGTGCAATAACAGAACAGAGACAAAGCTATTGTTTTCTCCTCTAAACTATAGTGTCATTTATAGCCTTTATCTGAACCAAAAGCATAGACTTCCTGCAGTTGATGACATTGACTTCAGTCCAATTTGGTGTCTAAATGAACCCTATAGTATCTGGCATGGCCATCTTTCGTTGTCTGGGCCTTAAAGAACTGCTTACAGAAAAGAGAAAGTACACTTTTCAATGCTGTTTTCAGGTCATTGACCAAAACACTGTGAGAACCAGGCTGGTCATTCTGATCATGACATAAATAGGGAGGTAAAGAAGATTTTTTCGCATTGTTGATGGAAAAAAGGGATGTATTAACTGTTGGGACTTCTTGTTGGAAAGTCTGTTGGGAAAATTCTTTGCTCCTCAGGATACTTTTAACAACAGATTTAATTTCTGTTCAACAACATTTCCTAAACAGAAAACACAATTTTCTGCAAATTAATATGAAACATGAGGTACATGGCTTTACAGGATTTTTTCCCCTTTTTTTGCACAGGAAATTGTGTTTTGCACACACAAAAAAGATGACTTTCCACACAGAAAACTCATTTTGCACAGAGTTTTTTAAAAATCCCTCCCCCAAATTTCCTGAGCAGATAATGGCATGTTTTATACAAACACATGCCCATGAAATCTGTTTGTTTGTTTGTTTGTTTTTTGGTACAGAAAATGTAAACTTCTATGCAGAAAACATTTTGGGAGAAGAAATATGATTCTCTGTTTTGGCAGCAAGTTTCCTGTCTAATTTAATTTAACAGTTTTTTTTATTTTTTGTTTTTTTTTTTTGCCAGGTTGGAGGTGTTGTGCAAAATAATCATTAGGAAAAGCCCCAAATCACAACTACCTTTCACAAAGTACACAGATTTCTCATTTTTTTTCTTGAAGTGGTGACACAGTCATTGAAATTGTTATTTGTGTTTGTAAGAATGAAGTAAAGAATTATATCCCATAAATGAAACCGCAGTAAATGGGGAAAATGCAGTGTGTTGCGACTACCTATGTAATTCAGCCTTTACGTCAGTTCAGTTTTCCTCTTTTCCTACTGCTGTCCACTCAGTTATTACCATCTTTTTCAATGAATCACATCATCTCATGATACGTGCAAAGCACGACAGCCTCAGTTTTGTCATCTCATCTTAATGTAACTTAGCCTTTACATCATGCCCTGCCCCGCCAGATATATCCAACTATAGCTCCCATTACTGCCAGATAATCATGCCAGGAGATAATGACAGTTGTCATCCAACTCATTTGGAGTTGTCTAACACATCTGTGCTGGGAAGTGATTATTTAAGTATTTGTGATGCATGCTCAGATACTCTGTATCAATAAGCAAGTTAGCCAGATCATTTTACTTGTGCCTCAGAGACAGTGAGAAGGAGGGATTGTTTTTGTTTTTGTTTTTTGGCCATCTCACTAAATCACATAGGAGAATGATTTTGACGAATTGGTAGAAGTGATGGTTTTGAGGTTGTTAGCGTAATGGCTCGGGGGTTTACTAATACATACAGCTAGAGTAGGCTGGAAATACCTTTCCCATTTTTGATAGATAGACTGTGGGAAAGAGAAATACTGATTAGAACTTGAATTGTGGCAACCCTATCCTATGTTTTTCTCTCTTTTACAAAAAAAGACAGCAGTAAATGGTGATATCAAAACAGTAAAAGATCCGTGCCATATTTCAATATAGCAATTTCATATATCCATAGTTTCTGGCTGAATCTATCTTTATCTTTTGTTTCAGAGTCTGAATATATAAACGCTGCTGTGATGTATTTCCACATTAATATATGCTTTGAGATACAAACTGTAACCCAAATCCTCAAACTTAAAATAACAACTTTTTTCTACCCTAGTAACAATTTCAATGAAACTATGGCACCGAGTTCAGATGTAAAAGCAAGATAATATTCAATGAAACACCTCACCTAGGAAAGAGACAAGTTATTATTATAGCAACAATGAATAGTTTAACACATGACTTGTTATTTTAAACTATAGGACATTTGGTACATGAAAAGTCTGCTCATCCTTTCTTACTCGAAAGAGAGAAGAATAAGAATCTGTTCTGCTGAATATTCCCATTAAAGATGATAAATCAATCTGACCACACCTCTTTATGTGTGTGTGCGTGTGTGTGTGTGTGTGTATGTATATGTGTATATATATACATGTATATGTATGTGTGTGTGTATATACACACACACACACACACACACACATAGAGAGAGACAGAGAGACAGATGGGGGAATATTAAATGAAGCGTTGTAGAATACCACAGCTTCTACTGAGAATGTCGAATTTTGCTTCTTTTTTGGTTGAGGAAGGTGCAAAAAATAAAAAAAATAAAAAATCAAGATATACTGTCAAGCATTTGCTTCCCCTCCTTCCATGGTTCTTCTTCCTTACGTACATGTAGAGTACAATAACGAGATATCAGACCTTTAGTCAAAATAATAAAAACCTTTCTACAGGATTCAAAAGAAGAGGGTTTGGCTATCTAATAGACATGAGCCTTAGATGTGAGGCTAAGAAAGTGATATTGCTGCAGATACTGATGAAATAATCAGCAGTGGCAGACGACTGGTATCCATGTCAGGGGGAGTGGTAAATCCACTCTAGGTTTTTGGAAGGCACTACCTGACACTGATTATCATTGAGCAAGAACCTGCAAGAATAATGTTAATTTCCTTTCTATATAAATGTATTCAGAAAAGAAACTGAGAGCTGTTAGTGACTTTCAGTTATGCATACATATGCAGCTCTTTGTGTCATGTCAGTCTGAACATGAATCCTTCCCCACAGGCATTCAGTGTACCAAAAAAGGTCATTTTTTTTTTTTGAGCAGCCATCCCTCCTCAACGCAATTTAGTGACCAGGGAAGATGGGTGAGGAGGAAGGATGAAGGACATTCCTGCAGCCAGCAAGAGGAAGAAAATGCATCATTTTGGACCTCTTCCGAAGATCCAGAAAGAGAGCATCATCTTCCCGTAACCAACTGAAAGAATTGAGCAGCCTGTCTCTCATCCCTGTCTGCATCCTTCCTGGCCAATGAATGACTGTGGAGAGGGATCAAATGATATATGGCAGGTTGAGCGTATGGGGAGGGAAAAAAAGATATAACTACTCCTGGGAGAACTTTATGATCCAGCAGTGTGATGCAAAAGCTTGGTTGAAATTTTAAGAAAACTGAAATATGAAAGAAAAATGATGGATTTCCCCATCTAGGCAGAAGTCTTTGAATGCTTAGCTCTCAGAAGTCTGGATTTGAATGCCTGTGAATTAAACATTTTTTTTTCTGTAGTGCTGAATTAGAGTCCCCTTTATTTATTTATTTACCGTCTTCCCTCCATATTTGCAAGTTTGACTTTCACAAATTTAATTATTTGCAAGGCATGGGCTTGCCTCACCCCCCTCCCATTTTCCTTCTCCCATTACCTTGTATTCCTCACCCTAGGGTTGTGAGGCCTATTGTTTAAAATGGAGGCTTGTGTTTAAAATGTTTTCCTTTTGGAAGAGCAAAGTTCCCCCCACTGCTGGTGACATGTCGTCTCTGTCATGTGACTGCACATTCTGCTGTGTAATGACTGCTGATTGGTCAGGTGCTCTCTTTGCTCCTACCCTTCCTTTTTCAAGATGGCTGATGGAAGTAGCTAGAATGCAAGAACTCTGCTCTTCTTCCTCTGAGGGGAAAGTACCAGTAAGTCCTTTATCTTGTTTTTTTTCTCCCCACTCCCACCCCAATGCCAGGGCCAGTGGCAAAGAAAAGGAAAGGGGAGTTCTGGGGAAAATTGTGGGGTGGGAGTTATTCATGGTTTTTCCACTTTTGCAAGGGCTCTGGACCCTGAACCCTCATAAATGTGGAGGGGCTACTGTATTTATTGCAACTAGCTGCTTATCTTTAGCAACTGTATGTCAGGCAGGTATAGCATAGTTCTCTTAGTGCTGGAAATAATTCATTTCTTGAATCTGGTTAGTGCAAATAGTTGACAATTCTGTTTGTTTCTTCTTGATAAGAATGTATCATGATGAATGGATAAAAAAGTGAGATTTCTTTAGAATGGATGGAATGTGAGACAAAGCAAAGGGGATAGATTTATTCTTCCCTTTCAGTAACTTCCTTTCTTTCTTCAACAAGATTTTTTGCAAAGTTAATATACATCCTTTTTGTGGTGGTGGTCTGTTTTTTAAACTTGTTTTCCAAATAAGATGCATTCCATAGGGAAACGATCTCACAAATGGATGAAAGAAATATAAAGCAGAAATGCTGTGGCCTGGAAGACAGCTTCTCTATAACAGCAGTAGCCTGTGAAAAAGCCAGAGGTGTTTGTGATGTTGCCAGCATGACAGCTTGTGGAGTTTGCCAAAAAGGCAGATGTAGCTTCTCAGAGAAAAGCGTCCCCCAGTTTGGCATCTGGGACCTGTAATCTTTATACATAGAAAAAGCAAAATAGCATATGAGGAATGTTCATGCAACTAATTCATATGGATCCATTGAGGACATGGCCTATGCAAGGGTCAATGAGCCAACTGATGCTCATTTTTTGTGAGACAGTGAAAGGCCTTTGAAGATAAGACAATGAGTTTACAATATAACTTTACCTCAGCGCCTTTATGAACAATTCATTGAACCAAGAGGAAAGCAGGAACTGGGCAAAATAGAGGATTCAGGGAAACTGGAGGGAAATTATATTGTCATGGAATGCCTATTGGTAAGAATCAAATGTGATTTTGACTTCCTCTCAGAATAAAATGATTATATGGAATTTATAAGTGCAAGAAATTATGAGTTCATAATTATTACAGCTCATCTCACTAACAAATAAAAGATGCTAAAATGATGGAATTTATTGACCTTTTTGTATAACATTATCCTGACATCAGGTTTGAAGAGACCTTTTTCTGGACATTTGGAATAAATATTGCTTAAGGAAAAGGAATGAACATTCAAAATATTTTGAACTTCTGATCTTTGAGTAGTTAATAAAAATAAAAGTATACTTTAGTAAATGGGCAGACGAATGGCTAAGAATGTAATCCTACATATACTTACTGAAACATGACCCCATTGATCTCAATGGGACATAAACAGGATTGCATATCACTAGAATTGAGGACTATATCTCATTATATTATTGCAAAAATATATAAACTTTTCCTAAGATTTTCATCAGTATTATAACAACTCCAGTGGCTCAGAACAGCTTAATTTATTAGGCTTTTAACTGCTTATGTGTCAACCTCATGTCAATAATATAATGCCATTTATGAATTCAGTGTTAACAACAATGACTGCTAAAAGTTAATGCCAGTTAATCAGTGTTAATGCTTCTCTTCTAAGAACCAATAGGGTGGGAGAATAACAAGATCTAAAAAGCAGCAACAGCATTCTTGCATTTATTCAAAATGTAAATTGTAAATGTTCCACAGAATTCACAAGGCCACTTTGAAAATTACAATATGTGGCAACCCCTCCCCCCAAAAAAGTATGAACCAGTACAAAAGACACTTACCACTTCCATTTTCCATTACTTCTTGTAATAACCCGTACAGCACCCATGAATTTCGCCACATATCAGAGAGATGGGTGAGTTCCTGTTGCATGTGGAGTGCATATGTCTCTCCACTAAAATAAATTGCACACTTCTCTTTTTACTTGTTAAAATAGGTGATGGAAAGCAAAAAGCACAAGCATTTCCATGGAGACACTCCTTGTTTCTGGTATTATGCAGCTTACATTTCTGAGTATATTGTAGCAGAAATCCTGTTGAGAGCTGGTAACAATGGGATACTTTCATTGCATGGAGATGGAGGTGACCAATCTGTTGGCACCAAGGGCAGTCTCAGTATTTCCTGGGAGCTTCCCAATGCACACTGTGCCCAGTCAAAGGCCAGGGGATGGGGAGAGGGAGGAATGGGAAGAGGACACAGGCAAGCCAAATGAGAAGGATAGAAGACAATCGCACTTCATCTAGGAATGGCCAAAGCAGCAACAACAGCAGCAGAAATATTGCACTCATCCTCTCTTTTCATCTACCATAGGTCCCCTTCCTTCTGTATACTGGGATCTCTTTAGAATCAGGTAAAAAAGCAAGGAGGAAAGTCACGTGCAAAGGTTGCCTCTCCACATGGGTTTTCCCAAGCAACTGCCTGCTAATTCATACAGGAGCAATGCAAACAAAAGACACCTCTGAAAATATTTCAAGTTGGATTAATAAGAGTGGCTGATAAAGAGGGAGATTTCATCCATAAGTGTCCAGTTCTGGACTGTTATATAAAAACCTAGGCAACTACCTTACATTTTAGTCCCTCTAGCCCAGTATTGTTAATTCCAGGTGGCAGTGACTCTCAAGAATTTCAGACAGGATTATTTCCTGATCCTTCCTGGTAGTCTTCCACCACACTACTAACTGGGTACAACCTGCTTAACTTCTGAAATTAATCAATATCACACATAGAGTGATGTGATAATATAGAAATGGCAAAACTAGCTAATTGGGAGAGGTTCTAAGTAAAATATGGGCTCTTGGGAAGCCCTCAAAGAAGTATGAAGATACATCACAAAGTTCCTTTTGACGTCTTATGTTATACATTAACATAATGATTACCTGTGGAAGCACTGAAGGATGTAATCATATTGCATTCATGTTTTGGCCTGTGTGAGCCAATGATATACTTGCAAATCCAGAATAAGTGGACCCTTTTGGTTCCTTTTGGAGCTCTTGTTAAATATTTTCCTTTCTTCACAGCTGGACCGGTAGAAAAAAAAACCCCTGGTGTCTTTGTACTCCAACTATCCATAGTCCCATACAGTGGCAACACAAGACAATTTGGTTGAGAAACTCAGCAAATACCATTCTTTCTGAGAACCTGCTGTTGACAGTAGTAAGAAGCTGACCAGTTCAGAACCTATAAAAACACAAGCATGTCTACAAGTAGCAAAACAAAATTCTATTTAGAATGATGTGTAGGTTTTTCGTATGTATTTTAAGTGATGCAGAACATATTATACTTTAACATCAAGGACGACTGTCAGATCTGCAGAGGGAATACTCAGGCAGAGAAGAACTTATACGATCACCATAAATTTTACAAATCTTATGATAAAAAGACAAGAGAAACAGCAACAAGTTCCCATAAGCTTAGGCTGTATAGCAATTATTTCAGTAATAATACACTGCATGGTTCTCCTTTACTGCTCTTGTGTGGATTACAAATGGAATTTAAATCTGAGCCGGGCAGACCTGGGAACACTGTGCTAATATTCAGTTTAGAAGCTGGCAGGAAAATCTACAGAGAATATAAGTCTCATTTAGGTCCCTAGTTTCTTAAGCAACAATAGCAACAAACTGTAAGAGACTAAAGAAAGAAAGGAAAACAGGCTATGCTTAGATTTCCAAGGTTGCCTTAGTATTAACTGCATTGCAAACAATTCAGATTTTTTTTCTCCCTTCTCTCTCTACAGCAAAAAGTCACAAACGTTTCTGTTTAAAACATTCTGATTTTACCTGCATATATGTATATTACCAAAAAAAAGAAAAAAGAGTGAAACACTCATATCATTTTGATTTTATGAAATTCAGGAAGAATAGTGTTCCTATAAAGAAGTAAACCCCATCCTCTGCTTTTGATTGCTTTGATAGGTGTCGATTGTGTCCTTTGGGGTGACATGGAAATTAGGAATGCCATCCCAAACACTGCGGAATATGACAAGATGCCACTCAAGGATCACTGATATTCAATAACATTTTAGGAGGGCTGCAACTTTCTACCACAATGTCTGCACCAGTAGTAGTAGTAGTAGTATCAGTAGTAGTAGTAGCAGCAGCAGCAGTCTGATAGTGTTGGGTTCTTCTCCTTCCCTGGCTGTGGAAGAGAAGCTGTAGACTCCCAGGCACAGCTCTGCTCCCTGGCCAATGATTCACACTTAGGGAAGGAGAAGAAGCAGCTGGCATCCCTTAGACCAGTGGTTCTTAACCTTTTCTTTACCAGGACCTCCTTGCAAATATACTTTGTTGCCAGGGATCCTAAAAACTTAACTCAAGATTTAAATGTTTATATTTAAGATATTCAAATATTTATTCATTTATTAAAGGCTTCTGGAGAGTAGGATTCAAATCCCCACTCAGACACTGGGTAACCTTGGACAAGTCACTTTCTCTCAGCCTCACAGAAAGGCAAAATCAGAAAGACAGAAACCCCTGCTGAACAAATCTTGCAAAAAACAAACAAACAAACAAAAAACCCCAATAGGTTGATCTGAGGGTTCCCATCGGTCAGAAGTGACTTGCAGGCAAACGAGGGAGCAGTTTCAGCACCCACACATACATCCCACTGCCATGTCTCTGCTGCTGTTAGTATCTAGCAGCACGGCTTTGTGGGCCCCCTGTGAGGGCTCTGGGGACACCTAGTGGTCCATGAACCCTAGGTTAAGAACCACTGCTTTATACCACTACCGGAAACTGCTTCTTCATTCCTAAACAATTAAGGATTGGTGGGAGGCTATCTGAATGATCTTGCAGCCAATCAGTGAGGGAAAAGTGGCAGTGAGGGAAAAGATGCTCCCACATGCCTCTGGCTGCCCTTCTATGTCTAGTGCAAGGGCATTGTACAAGGATCTACAGTGTACTTCTGTTCTGAACTAGAACTGGCTGAAATTCAGGCCTCCTTGCCACTTCACGTTTATTTTTAAAAAAGTAAAAATAATAAGCATTTGTAGTCATGGACATATCTGGCTGGCTTCTGACTGTAATCAGCGTGGAGTTTATGACTATAATTTGTGCTGCCCAAAGTCCAGCATTAGCCAAATCACTGTGCATTTACGACATTGAATAATACATGGGAACTTAATGTGGCACAGCTTTTACAAAACTTTTTTACAAAAATCCATCAATTTGATGGATTACTTTTTGTCCTTGACACATAGAATCAATTCTGATAAATGTTCCTGAAGTGGGATTGTCATATCACCCAGTTGTCTGGATTTCACTCATTCTCTAGGCATACCAGCTAGTGATTGTTTGAACCATTATCTGGTCTGGATTCCAAACTTTTCTTTCTTTCTTTCTTTCTTTCTTTCTTTCTTTCTTTCTTTCTTTCTTTCTTTCTTTCTTTCCTTTTTTACTTCTTTTGGCCTTAGGATTTGCAGGAATAGAGTTTGGGGCAAAATGTGCAGCCACTTTTCTGTCCAACTGAGTGCGTTTAGTCAAGCAGTGAAGTTTCACACCTCAGATTAACACTGATAGTAGAGTTTCAGAATTAGATGTGATCCACTCTTTCAGGAACAATTGGTCAACATTACAACTCTGGAGGAAAGTTTAGCTTTCTGAAGAAAGTCTATCCAGAGTCTGTTTCTCAGAGCTCCTTGCAAAGAAAGCAACTGAACCATTGGCACAAAGAAAGCATGATGCAACAAAGCAGGGTAAAACTGCTGTAAGACAATTTGTACAGGTTGATTACACATTCTCCAGAAATCTGAAAACCTCCCAAACTAGAACTTTTTAGCATCATCCACATACTCCACCATCAAGGCAGTGACTGTGGCAATCCTGCTCATTCATCTCTCAGATCCCAGTCTTTCTCTAGCCTCACATCCCATGCACAAGTAGCAAATGAATGAGACATAAGGGTGGAGACAGACTCAAGGATCTATGAAATAGTAGGAATCCAAGCATAGCGCTCAGTGTGAAGCAGTGGCTGTGGCACTCCTATTTGTTTGCAGGCTATTTGGAGAGCTCCTGTATAGTACTATATTTTATGAATACGCAAATATAGGTATCACAAAATCCAGGGGAAAAAGTGAAATACGAAATACTTTGGGCCCCAATCATTTCAGATAATAGATACTGAAACTGTAATGGATACTTAATCTGTATTTATGGTTTTATGGAATTGTTTTTCCTGACTTTGTTGATGTAGCAAAAGTATGGGTCTTAATGAGAAATATCAAGTTCCACTTTATGAGTGGTATGTAGAGTTCTCCCAATGCTTGACATGTTTCACCTTGCTCCTTGTCTTACAGCAGTGACAGCATAACTCCTTACTAGCAGCATGAAATAAAGTGAACGGGCAATGTAAGACAAGATTAGGGTTGCAGTTGATGAACCATGGCATGAGGACAAGGTGGAATAATGGAAGTGCATCAGGTAGATGGGAGGTACAAGAGAAAAGAGGAAAGTGGGTGTTACCCTGATTCCTGGGGATCCCGGGAGGGAGACCTAAATGCGCTCTCAATTATATAAGTTGGAGAAATTAGTCAAGAGCACTGCCTAGCAATACGAGAGGCAGGGTAACGTAGCGAGATCTTGGACCCTATGTTTACGGGGTCAGGCTGAGTCAAGGAACACACGGAAGTTGGAACAATAAATGATGTTTTTATTAAAAACACAATCAAACAGTGTATGTGGCACACTCACACAAGATAACTAAAGAAATAAAGGTAGGAGTGGGATAAAGGGATTTTTAGAGGAGTTGTCGGTTTGGGTGATACTTCATCTGTCCGGAAGCCCGGTTGGAAGCGGAGAAGCTGGGGAGCGTGGGTCTCAGCACATGGAGCTGAGGGGAAGGTTTGCTGACAAAGCCACAGCAAGGCGGGACGGAAGCCAAGAGCGATCCAAGGAAGTGCTCAAAGTCAGGGGTTTTTATAAGGAGAATTGTGACCGCAGGCTAGGTCGGACTTGGGGAAAACAATGAGTTTGGGGCTGGAGATAAAGCCTCCGAAAGGTCAGAATTTGAATGATTGAGTTATAGCCAAATTGTCAATAGGATAGCCAGTATGCAAACACAGAGTACTTGAGCGGTGTATAGTCAGATCATCAAGCTGCCAGCGCGGGGCAGAGTATCTTTTGAAAGATGCGTGCATACCTAATGGAGGTACTTGCCTTGAGGTCTCCTGAAGCTGCGAGTCGGCTATTTCTGGCCTGCCTGTATTGTGTTTGGAATATTACGGCGATTATTGGCCAAGCCTGTATGCGTGCTTGTCCGGGGGCCTCGCAAGCACGTGGAAGGGAATGGGTATGTGAGGCCGAATTATTGATATCAAGAGATATCTTTTTATATCCCCCAAGCAGTAACATGGGGCAAGGAAGAAGGAAGGGTGAAATGTGCAAGTAGTGGAGTGCAAGAAGCAAGGGAAGAAAGGCAAAAGTGTGAAGTGGGACAAGGGGCAGGGAGGAAAGAAGGGAGAGTGAAAGATTCTGGGGGAGAGCACAAGGAAAAAGAGAGGCTGGCATAAGGTGACAGAAGACTCAAGAAAGGGAAAAGTGGTCACACAAGGTGGGTTAAAGAGGGAAGGGAGAATGGGATAAGCAAATGACAGAGCACAAGAAGCAAGGGAAGTGGAGTATGGCAAAGGTGCCAAATGTGGCAAGGAGATACAGCTATCCAATAAAGGTTGGGCCACTGTAAAGGCACAAGGTGAAGCGACAGAGAGGAAAGGAGTGAAGAACAGATAATAAGTACAGTGGATAGGTGCAAAGAACAAGCAAAGAAAGTAAAGGTGCACCATGTGTAAGGAAACTAATTAGATATTCATGTTTCTCACTCTTTCCCTCTTTGGCCCTTTCCGCACGAGGTGAGGGAATCGCTCCGTGCTGTTGCCTACCTCTTCTTCTGGGGTCTGAAGCAATGCAGACTGTCCCTGAAGCCCTTCCGCGGGGCTCCTCCTTGATCCAGGGTGAATCGGAGCAGTGTGAGGTCTGTAGATCCATACTGCTTTGGCTTCCAAAATGGCAGCTTCCGGCTTCCAAAATAGTGGCTTCCGGTTGGTCGTGGGTCCCAACCAACCACTGAAACTCACCACGCCTAAAGCCCGCCCTCCACAGATTGCAGGCTCGCATTGGTGTGAGCCTGCGAATCTGCACAAGGGAGCAGGAACGCAATGGCGCGTTCCAGGAAAATAAAGACCTGTTTTTTGTGGTCTTTAGAAAACACACTGGAGGACCACTTGGGGTCATTTTGGAGTGGATTGAGGTGCGGATCTCCGATAAGTAGTCCGCTCCTAGTCCACTCCAAGGTGCAGATGACCTCCGTGAGAGGATGCACTGCCCCATTCTAATTGCCTGGTGTGGAAAGGGCCTTTATTTCTCCTGTAAGTCAGATAATAGTTACTCTCAGAGATCTCCATATTTTTATGGATTTGTACCTTTTTGCCATAAGGAAAAATATTACAGTGATTCTGATAAGAAATGGTTGCGCATGAAAAAAGATATTGATTATTGCAGTAATAATAGTTATATTGTTACTGCTAGTATTTACCACATCAGGAATGTAAGTGGTTACTTTGCATGGTTCCCATCTTGCTATTAATCTGCACAACAACCCTGTGAAGTTGATATGCTTGGATACCTTTTTTACCCCACCTCCTCCCAGTGATTGTCAAATGTTCACAGTTAAGGAAATAACACACTAGCATCTTTTGCATTTCCATTTCCCCTTACTCCAGCATGCATATAAACAACTAAGCCATCACTCCATACTTTTGATGAAGTAGACTGAAGTGTAAAACGGCATCTGACAAGTAAAACCTGGTAGTCTTTAAGATGCTACCACAAGACTTACTGTTGTTCTCATATTCTCTATTATATGTCATATTAATCCAGGGTACAAGTTTCATCAGTAGGAGACCTATACATATCTGTAATATTCCTACAAATTCCACAGTATCATCCTATACATACAAATTCATGGGTCATTAAAAACTTGTTTAAAAATAAAATTATGTTTTCCTTATTTCTAAAATCACATCATAGTACACACTGGAACTTCTTTACAATCCCTCCCACTGCCATCTTGCTATCTTTTAAAAATATTATATCAAGTTTGATGAAGAGAACACTTGTTATTTTTTAATCCCTGTTCTTTTTAAAAAAATTAACAGCATCACTACATCTCACAGACCCTAGATCCCAGTCCACAATTAGGATGATTTATAGGTCTCCCTCCCTCTGTTTATGCATAAAAATCTCCATGATGTGTATGTGTTGAGAGTAGTGGGCATGTTTCCTGCTTAACAGACAATAGTCCTTATGTGAAGTATGTGAAGAAGGTGGACAATTTTCAACGAAGTAGCCACATTAAAATATTTTGTAGCATCTTTAAGTTTTCATGGTACTAATCAATTCATTCCATTGTAATGGGGTTTCAACTGAGTCTATCTCTGGGGCCTACAATATTATAAAACCCTACCCCAGTGCATGGGTTCTTCGTTAACTATGTTCAGAAGGTTTACAGACAAAAAAAGTAAGTCTTAAGGAAAAAAAATTAAAAGATCACATTTTCCCCAACAAACACTAGCATGAAAATGGGCAGTCTTTTCTCATAACTGCCTTCATCCATTAAAGGAAACCTAGCCTTTTGGATGTGTACGCATACTATTCACTCTGGTAACATTGCATGTGCTCTAGTTTGTTTAATTTTAGATTCTTCTACTGCTCAGGTCCAAAATGGAATGGAGAACAAGCTCTTAATAAATACAGCTGTGTGAAGAGAAATTAAAGACAAAGAATACACAGTACCAAAAAATTGTTACTATTAACTTGCTTCAGCATTTTTAGTTCTTCATTTAATTTTATTTTGAAACAAAAAACGGGGGTGGGGGATATCTCCCTTGGTGCAATCTGTTGTTGCTTAAAGGCTGCACAAAGATCTTCAGTGCCTCAGTGCAGTGAATATTTTACTGCATGTTCCGCAAAGAGAATGATGTAATTATCATTTTTATTTTTGAAAGAGAATATCTGAATCAAGTTCAAATGCTGCTTCAGGAATTTGTGGTGGGAAATGACCTGGCTTCATGTCCCTTGTCAGCCACATACTAAAAGCGATAATAGTACACAATTCCCCTTCTGCTAAAATATTGCACAGAAGCTGTGCTTCAGCCTTTCCATTATAAAGCCATTTTCCTCCACAGGTAAAGTTGCTTATTGGCAATGTGGACATTCTGATTTAAACAAGTCCCTTAACTCTCTTATTGGGCAGTTCTTAACCTATGGCTGGAACGATTTTATTTCTGTGAGTTAAGATGAGTCACATTACTCAGTACTCTGGGAGAAGAAAGGTTTACAATGTCTGCAATTAGTTTATACTAGCTACCCAAGTGTTATTTCATTCAAATGTTCAAATTATTAAATTATTAAACTAATATGACTGTTAGCATTAGGGCATTAAATTACACCTACACTGACAAAGATGGTGGGAGATGGATCATATTTTGCAGTTCAGCAGCCTCTGGGGATAGAAAATAAATTTGCATTAACCAAGATTTTAAATTTATACAGTCTATGATTTATGAAAATATTAATGAAAGCATGCATGTATCTTTCATGCTTTCCTGTCATCCATGAAACAATGGCTACCATTACAATCTTTGTTTTCATTTGTATTTTCTGAATTAATTATGCAGAACTGAAAATGTATGTTTTTTTTAAAAAAAATAGGTACAAACATGCTTGAGTCAATGGGAAGAATGGGTATAAAGGTGAACAGCTTAAAATGCTTTAAAAAACATAGTTTAGGAAAAGGAGAAGAAGAAAAAAACCAGGCATCAAAACACCAGAGATTTGCTTACAAATGCATAACTATGTCCCATCTCCTGACCTGACTCCTCAAACCCATCCTAGCAGCCAGCATTCTCACTGAGTGATGATCTGTTCTGCTGGAAGTTGGTGGCACAGCAGGATGACATTCCAAACACTGTTCTGTCTTGCCAAAGGCAACTGGCCAATTCGCCAAAGGCAAGGGGGTTCTTTTTAAAGGATTTGGAGGCAACAAAAGACACCAATTGTAAGTGAAAAAGTCTCAGATTTATTAAACTGAGCAGTTTAAACAACGTAAGCATGTAAGCAGCGTTCAGTTACAGAGGACATTTACTTAAGCCTATCATGCCTAGATAACACAAAGATGGATGTTCTTTACCAAGCAAAGATTCCTTCAATCAGCTGCCCTGGAGCCCGGAAAGGAACAGCAAAGGAGACCCCTCTATGTAGCCACCAGTGCACAGCACTTCAGCTATCAGCCTGTGCTGGGCTTACCATGGGAGCACAGGTATTTATACCCCTTGGTCTGGGAGAACTGGGCCATCTCCCACAGAATATTTGATAGTCCTCACACATCTGGGACAAGCTAACTTCTTTCAACTGCCACAGTTACCAATTAAGTGGCTATCTTTTGGGTTCCTCCAAGCACTTGTTATTTAGTAGATACCCGAGCCAAGGTCAGGTGCCACTTAGCAGACATCACTTGCAACTTTGTTTTGTCTACATTTTAAGCTGGCAAGCTTAGAGAGTATATCGAAGCAAGATTAAAACAAAATACAGGAATCAAAGGATTGTGTTTAATAAGTCAGACCCTGAACAGCAGCAGCATGGAGAAACTTAGAGCATGCAAGAATACCAGACGGCCTTTCTTAGACCTTTCTTAGCAACAGTATGGAAAAAATGAGACCACGGAGGAGCCAAATTGGGGTTGGACCAGATCTAACACCTCCTTGAAATTGCAATGGTCTTCTGGTTATTTGCCACATAAGTATCATCAGCAGTCTCCAGTGTGATGAAGAGTTGTGACAGGATTCCTGCTTCTGATTGTTGTACTGCAGATTCTTCATGGGAAAGAGTTTGAATGTCATCCTGTTGCACCCTGATCACCAGGAGAACAGAGCGGATGAGGAAGGAGGAGTGGGGGGAAATGCAGCACAGAATTAGTACAGGAATACCTGGCTAAACTAGATGAATTCAGGTCTCCAGGGCCAGATGAATTACATCCAAGGATATTAAAAGAACTGGCAGAAGTCATTTCAGAACCACTCTCAATAATCTTTGAGAACTCTTGGAGAACAAGAGAAATCCCAGAAGACTGGAGGAGGGCAAATGTTGTCCCCATCTTCAAGAAGGGGAAAAAAGGGGACACAAATAATTATTGCCCAGTCATCTGACATCAATACCAAAAAAGATCCTAGAGCAGATCATTAAACAGTTTGTAAATACTTAGAAAGCAATGACGTAATCACTAAAAGTCAACATGGATTTTTCAAAAATAAGTCATGCCAGATTAACCTTATATCTTTTTACAATAGAGTTAACATACTTGATAGGTGAAGGGAATGCTGTGGACGTAGCATATCTTGATTTCAGTAAGGTCTTTGACAACGTTCCCCACGACATTCTTTCAAAGAAACCAGTAAAATGTGGGCTGGACAGTGCTATTGTTAGGTGGATTTGTAATTGGTTGATCAACGGAACCCAAAGGGTGCTCACCAATGGCTGCTTTTCATCCTGGAGAGAAGTGACTAGTGGGGTGCCACAGGGTTCTGTCCTGGGCCCAGTGCTATTCAACATCTTCATCAATGATTTGGATGAAGGAGTAGAGGGCATGCTGATCAAATTTGCAGATGATACCAAATTGGGAGGGATTGCTAATACACCAGAGGAGAGGATCAAAATTCAAATTGACCTTGACAGATTGGAGAGGTGGGCCAAAGCTAACAAAAGGTATTTCTGGATAACAGCTGGGTTGTCTGGCTGGGTTACAGTACATGTGAAAGGGATCTAGGAGTCTTGGTAAATCACAAGCTGAACATGAGTCAGCAATGTGATGTGGCAGCCAAGAAAGCCAATGCAATTCTTAGTTGCATCAATAGGAGTATGGTGTCTAGATCGAGGGACATAATGGTACCATTATTTTCTGCTTTGGTTCGACCTCATTTGGAATACTGTGTCCAGTTCCGGGCACCTCAATTCAAGAAGGATATTGACAAACTGGAGTGTATCCAGAGGAGGGTGGCCAAAATGGTGAAGGGTCTGGAAGCCAATGCCCTATGAGGAGCAGCTTAGGAAGCTGAGTATGTTTAGTCTGCAGAAGAGAAGGTTAACAGGGGAAATGATAGCCATGTTTAAATATTTGAAGGGATGTCATGTTGAGGAGGGAGCGGACTTACTTTCCACTGCTCCAGAGACTAGGACAAGGAGCAATGGATTCAAGCTTCAGGAAAGGACATTCCATCTGTACCTAAGGAAGAACTTCCTGACTGTCAGAGCTGTCCGACAGTGCCTCAGAGTGTGCTGGAGTCTGCTTCTTTGGAGGTTTTTAAGCAGAGGCTGGATGGCCATCTGTTGGAAATGCTTTGATGTGTGTTCCTACATAGCAGGGGGTTGGACTGGATGGCCCCTCTGGTCTCTTCCAACTCTATGACCTCCATCACACAATGAAGCTGCTGGCTTTTAAGACAGGTGGGGAGATATTTGTGATCAGGGCAATAGCACCATGATCAGGAATACAGTATGTATTTGAATATGAAGCAGTTACAGACTCATAATTCTAGGTTATGAATCCACAGCTGCAATGTAGGATGTCACCCAAAGACTGATATAATGGGGAAAAATACAGGATTTGGTGAAACACAGCAACATTGAGACTGAGACATCACAGGCTTAGTGATCTTGCTTATGATCTGTCTTGAGACGTAGTCATTTTCAAAATAATTTTTTTTAAAAAAAATACTTGTTGAAAATGTATAAGTCAATTTAAAAAACACATATACACCTTGCAAGAAGACATACAAAAACATATACATACAAACACATATAATTTCATGTTTACAAGACTTACCAGCTTCTACTTATTAAATAATTAAGTGTGATATAAAATACTAAAGATTAACTCTACTACGAAGTAAGATATTTCTGCTTGCTATAATATCCATACACACACATTCTATTTAACTTCCAAAACCCTTTTTGTTGAGGTGGTTATTGATGCTTTTTTGGTTCCTGTTATCTACACATTTCAATATTATCTTCCTTACCGTTTAACATAAATTCTGATCATCAAATCAAATAAGTAGGTTATACATTCCATAGTGTTGTGGTCATTTAAAACAAAATTAACGGAATCATAACAAAAATCAAAGTTAATCTACACGAGTGTTATATTTTGAGAACAACTGTTGTCATTTTAACCCATCTAGATTCCCAAAGGGGAGTTGTAGTCTTCCATTCCTGTTTAAATTGTTTATTAGATTTGTTATCACAAAATAATGTTAATTTATCAATTTCAGCTAGGTCATACAGTTTTATTTACCAATCTTCTATTGATAGTATTTGTGTGTCCTTCCATTTTTTTGCAAGTACTATTCTTGCTATATCATATAATATAATATTCTATAGTATTTCTTTGTTAGCCCTGGATCTAAGCTATCCAACATATTGAACAAGTAAACCTCTGGCTGCACTTGGAGTTCCAATTTTACTGTTTTCATGATATTTTTGTGAATTTGTGTCCAGAATTTCTTCACTTCTTTACACTTCCACCAAACGTGGAGGAAAGATCCTCTTTCCTGACACTTCCAACATTTAGAGTTCTTATTTTTGGGTAATTTTGCTAATATAATGGTCTTGGAACTCCTTATTTACCCTATTTTTTTATACCAAAGGTAAACATGCCAACCGTCATATAGGTTGAAACCCTCTAGATTCAATAATTTTTCATCTGATAATTTTATCCAGTCCATTATCAATGTGAGTCATGATGCCTCATAGTAAAATTTGATATCTGGTAACCCCACCCCACCCTTTTCTTTAATCTCCTTTAAATACTTCCATTTGATTCAGGGTTTTTTTCCTGTTCCAAATAAACTTGAAAAGCTCTTGGTTCCATTTCTTAAAAGGTATTTCATTAGTCAGTATTGGTAAGTTTCGAAATAAAAATATTAGTCTGGGTAGCACATTCATTTTAATTGTTGAGATCCTGCCTAACATTTTCAAAATAAAATCTGAAACATTCTTACATTCTTCAGAAAACTTAATAATCATGAGACTGCATGCTTCTGTCACATAGTGAGTTGGGGTTAACGTTTGGTCTGCCAGAAATTTCAGATGTAATTATCACAATCTCTAACCAAACGATCATGTTGGCTGAGGTTTCTGGGAGCTGAGGTCCAAAAAACAGAGAGTTTTTAACTCTTAGCAGACCTTAATTTTATTGGAACATAGTGGTGTTTGGTTCACAATTCTTGCCTCAGTCAGGCTATAGAAAATCAACTTCCCTCATGGTAAATATCACAATGTGGGACATTTTTAAAAGTTTGAAACAATGCAGTGAGTGTTTCCTATTTAAAGAAAACAAAAACAGGTGGCCACCTGTATTAGGCTAGATACATTATAGTCTGCTGCATGCTTTCCCTACTTGGTGTAATGAGTGATTCAATTCAGTTACTGAAGACTTGATTTGAGAGTACGTAGATTTATGTGTGTTATCTTAAGAATGATATATATGTAAAGAAATACCTTAGGTAAAGATGCCATATGGAATGCCATTTTAGAATGCATTGAGTGGAGCAGAAGTGACCCTTATACTGATCAAGTAAATAAACCTGAATACAGTTAGCAAAGCCTCTGACAATTTTTTTTTAACTAGGGCCATTTCCACACTATACTGTTATAGTGCTATTATTTCACTTTTAACATCCTATAGAATTCTAGGCTTTGTAGTTTACTGAAGCAAAGAGCTGCCTGGGTGAGAATTCTAAATGCTCTCTGCCAAACTGCAAAGCCCAGGATTTCATAGGATGTTGAAAATGGAATTATAGCACTATAACAGTATAGTGTGGAAATGGCCAAAGTCTTGTTATGGTTACTCAGACCTTTCCTTTTCCTCATTGTCTAATACTGGAAAGAAAAGATGTTGAAAGAGGGCTGGAAAAACACAGACTTTTTGCTGTTGTGTTGCAACAGCATATCTTGAGTAAACAATTCATTAAAGCTTAAGGTGAGAAAGAATGGGATTCTAAGCCAATCCTACTATAGCTGTGATTGTCTGTCTTTAACAAGCTGCTGTTGTTGTTCTTGCTGCTGCTGCTGCATGCATTCAAGTCATTCCTGACTTATGGTGACCCTAAGGTGAACCTATCACACAGTTCTCTAGGGTGTGAGACTGTGTGATGTGCCCAAGGTCACCCAGTGGGTTTCCACGGCTGAACAGGAAACTTAACTCTGATCTCCAGGGTCAGAGTTCAATGCTCAAACCACTACATCATGCTGGCTCTCCTAACAGGTACACATAAGTTAGTTCTGGAATCCCTTACTGAGCATGTATGAACAGGAAAACAGAGACAAAAGGACAGAAAAGATAAACTTGCCCCACAAGGTCCCCTAAGCATTAAAAAAAAAATGCTTAGATCTGTAAATTTGGCCATCAAAATGAAAATCATTAGAAATGTGAAGGCTGCTGAGATAAAAAAAATAATCCCTACATGCTTTTAGGAAGAACCTTTCAAATGATCTCTAGGCAGTTCAACATGTTTTTGTTTACTTGTGGAAAGCTTACTTGGCCTGGTTGTTTCATTTTACATCATTTTACATCTATCTATCTATCTCATTTTGAAGAAAAAGTCTGTTGAAACATGTCAGTTGAACTGCTTCACCTCTTTCTTTTTCTTGTGGAAAAGGAAATGATCCTTATTATTTCCATATTATTTCTGCCTCTGATAACAAATTTTCTGTTAAAGAGTAATGTCTGGGAGAAATCTACTTCATTAACTGAGATACAGCTGTATCATATCTCTGCTTAGCAGTGCTGCAATCAATGAGCTATATAGCTACTAAAAACAATCTTCTAAAAATATTCTTCCTCCTCAGCCAGCATGGCATTGTACTTTGACTGTTGGACTAGCACTCCGGTTTGACTGGGTTTCAATCTGTGCTCAGCCATGAAATACCCGAGGACACATTGTCTCAGCTTAAGATCATAGCCATGACTACATCTTTCCAAGGAAACCCTATGACACAGTCACCATAAGTCAGCGCCAGCTTGAAGACACATAACAAATGGTATTTCCTCTCTCTCTTTATTTCTTCAGTTAATACATTTACAGTTGTTCCTCCACATTTGGAAGTTTGACCTTCACAAATTTAATTGTTCATAAATTATTTGCTTCCATCTCTGCTTCCTTCAACACATACACACACAGATGGTTGGGGGAGTGCATCCCCTCACTCACTCACCTGCCTGCTTGCTCAGAAGGGTTGCGTTGCATCCCAGGCACACCAGGGAACCAATTAGCAAACCATCAGGGCAGAGCTTACTCACAGAGGTGAGAGCAAGAGTAGTCTAAACAAGGTTCAGGTCAAGAATGCAAGTTCCAAGGCAAACAAATCCACAAAGGCAAATCCAAATCAGCATCAAACAAGCAGAGGTCCAAGAGAACCAGAATTCAGGAAAATACAGGGCTTCAATCACCAGGAAAATCTCTTGCCAAACCTAAGAGGAGATGGGCTAGCTGTTTGCCTTTTATAGCTAATGGTGTTGCCACGGGTGTTCTCTCATTAAAGCCCAGTTGCTACTTAAATGAGCTGAATGCATGAGATCTTCTTCCTGGTGTCATCTCTCCCACAAGGTAGGAGTCTGTGCTGTTTCATCTTCTGATATTTGTTTCCCCTGCTCAGGCCCCCACTGTTGGTTGTTATTTTCCAGTGTGCAAACTTCTGGGGAAAGTTCTGCCTCAGATTCAGATTCTTCCTCCTCACTGTCAGGGTCTCCAAGGCAGGGCATGACAGGTGGGCAGGGGATAAGGGAATGGATGGGGGATGGGAGAAGGAAATATGTAGACATGAATTCCCTTGTGCTAAGCAGGGGGGTAGGGGACAAGGGGATGGGATGAGGAGCAGAAGTGGGGATGGCAGCTGTGTGCATTCCCTCTCTCATTCAGGTGGGCAGTGATAGTCACATTTTTTTCCATTTTTGTGAGGGTCTTGCATCGTTAACCTTCACAAAAGTTGAGGGCCAACTGTATATTAAGCCCTTCTGCGAATACATTAAGTTTACAATTTAAATAACTTCTATTACATTACGAGCTCAGTCCAAAAGGGGAAAGAATCTGGAAGAACCATATAGACAAATTCAAGTTATAATGCTTGGTAATCATTAAATGACCAGTTTCCAATCAGTACTGGCCAGTACTGATATCTCTATATTAAATATTATACACTAGACTGTAGCCTTATTTTTCACCCTACAATATGTGTACCACAGGTAGAGAGATAGTGATTTAAACAACCAGCATACAATTCAATGACAAGTTATTGCACAAAACAATTTTGGCCTGAAACACCAAATCATTTAAAGCTAAATTCCACATTAACTCCAAAGAAATGAATTTCATTCTCAATGAGAATGATTGACATCACCGAGATTCTTCTTCAGTATTCCCTGCTGTGTCTAAAACAACAAACCCAGTGGCATTTATTCTTCACTTGTAAAGTCTGTCTAAATCCTGTCATGTTGGCTCATAGACTTGATTGTTTACACTGTATCTACTTCAAAAAAGAAAAAAACCCTCCCTTGGCAAGTGCATCCTTTACAGAGCTCCTTGCTTCTGCCATAAACTTGAAATGTTTCCCTTCATTCTCTTTTGTTCCCATGTCTCCTCCATTTCCTCACAAGCAGCATTCTTCAGTTAGGATTTTGAAAGATGCAGGAAAGTTTTATCTATGCACATATTAATTGTGACAGCTCTGTGTTTCCCTATTTCTCATGTGAAACAGTTTGTAAACATATATAGGTTTCATTCTACCAATTTAAATGTGTATTCCCCATTATTGAGACAAAATAAGACCAAAAGTGGTAAGCACATTTCACACAGACTCCAGCCAAATAGGAAGCACTAATATATTATGTTATCTTTCTCTTTAAAACATTAATTTCCTAAAATTTCAGTGTGACCAAGAACGAAAGGTGAAATGAGGAAGCTTCATCATTAGGGATTATATGAACCCGTCTGCTTCCTCAGTGAACCTGTGGAAAATCCCATGACCACCCCCTCCCTGTGAATTGGAACTGTGAACCCTGATTTGCATTTTTCTCAGCTCCTATCTGTTGGAGCTTCGTGAAGAAGCATTCCTAGCTGGTAGACTTTTAAACTGTGGAAAGGATACTGATTTAGTGGATTTTCTCTTTGCACATAGGAACTGTCTCTGCACAAGTGTACACATGGATACCCTGTTTCCCTGAAAATAAGACATACCCATAAAATAAGCCATAGCAGGATTTCTAAGCATTTGCGCAATATAAGCCATACCCCGAAAATAAGACATAGTGATAGGCGTGGCTATACAGCGTACCGGCTGAGGCATAGAAAGTGAAAGTAAAAGTCTCCGCAGTGAAGTGAGGAGCAGGACGCTCTGCTTTAGGTGTTGTGTGTCCTCAGGGTGAAGAAGTAAAGCTGTGGCTGCTGTTCTACTCAGCACTGTGAGTCTCTCTCCCCCAGCACCAACCAGCAACAGTCTGTGGGTCTCTCTCACCGCACACAAACAGCAGGGGATAGGGGAAAATCTTCAGCAAGCAGTCTGCTACTGAGCCCAGAGAGATCATCCCAGCTCCACTGTGCAGATTGGACCCAGTTCTCACTGGATCCCTGATAAATAAGCCAGCCCTTACACATCAGCTTAGCTGGCCTATCTCTGCTTTTCCTGAGTATCTGTACCCCCAGACAAGATGAGTGCAAAAAGAAAGAGTTATTCTGTTGAATACAAGAAAGGAATTGTGGAGGACTCCCAGGGCAAGAATCTTACGGCTTTCTGCAAAGAGAAGAAGTTGGATATCCGAATGGTCCAAAAATGGCGGGCAGAATATGATAACCTCAGTCTACAGGTGGGCAGAGGAAATGCTAAGAAGCGCAAGTGTGGTTCAGGTCGACAACCTTTATTTCCTGAGCTGGAAGACATGATCAGTGAATGGATTGCTGACAGGAGAGCACAGGCTTTGGTTGTGCGCAGGGCTGATGTTCAAGCATTTGCCCTTGCAACGGCACCACAATTCGAAATATCCCCAGAATTCAAATCATCACAACACTGGCTGGATGGCTTTCTTCAGCGATATGAACTGTCTCTCAGAAAATCAACAACACTGTTTAAGTTGGAAGATGCTGAAGTTATTAAGCGAGCATTTGCATTCAAGTCCTTTGTTGATGGCATCGACTTTTCTAAATACCAACTTTGCAACATGATTGCTATGGATGAAACTGCAGTGTTTATGGGTCAAGGAGCCCAAACGACAATTGAACAGAGGGGTGCCTCCTCAATCTACATTCCCTCCACTGGTCACGAAAGTTCGCGTGTTACCTGTATTTTGGCAATTCGTCTGGATGGAAAGAAAGCCACACCTCTTATCATCACTAAGAGCAAGAAAGATAAGATTGAACGTGTTTCTGGCATTTATGTTCTTGAAACCGAAAAAGCCTGGTGCACACAAGCAGTTATAAGAAAGTGGCTTGATTTAATGCTGCCACTTTTTTTGCGAGGTGGCCAAAGAGGTCTGCTAGTCTGGGATTCAGCCAGCACTCACCGTGCTAAAGACATGAAGAACTTCCTTGCAGAGAGAAGAATAGATCAAATAATGATTCCTGCAGGAATGACTGCCTATCTGCAGACTCTTGATATTGCAATAAACAAGCCATTCAAAGACCATTTGTGTATGGAAATTAATGACTACATTGAAAATAGAATGACAAGAAATCAGCGTGGAAACTTTGTGAAACCTAGCCTGCAAGAGGTCGTGATTTGGGTGAAGAATTCATGGGATAAAATCACTGACAGTGTTGTCGCCGATGCACTCCGAGCAGGTTACATGGATAAGAGCTGCTCATTTAACGAGAGCTCTATTGCTCGACATGAAGGATTGGGGCCAATGGCTCTAAAGGAAATGGAGTCGCAAGAAATTCAGGATGGAATTCCGGGTTTGGAGAGTTGTGACGATGTTCCAGAAGAAGACGACTTAACTATATTTGAATAAATGTAGATTGTTGTACCATACTTAATAAAAATAAGACATCCCCTGAAAATAAGCCATACTGTGTCTTTTTGAGGAAAAATAAATATAAGACAGTGTCTTATTTTCGAGGAAACACGGTAATACTTTTTTTGCTGTAATGGAAGTTCCTCAAAGTAAAGCCTTATGGTGCCAGTGATGTTCAGGATTAGACTGAGAAGCTCCAACACACTCTCTAAACTGAATGTGTAAAGAGCTTCATGTAACACCCACAACCATGAAAATATTGGTATATGTAGTTTTGTATTGACTACACTGATTAGAAGTGGAGTTTAGACAGGTACCTTTTATAGCATTATCTGGAAAGGACAAGTGACTTGGAGGTGTGCCCCCCCCCACTACAAATGTGAAGAACTGAGACTGGGATATTCTAAGTAGAGATACAATTTTTTATGAATGTTCTTCTCAAAGGAAACAATGAGTAATTTCAGCAATTTTCTTCCCACTGTGAGAAAGTCTTTGAAACCCATACTGTTTTCACAAGGGTGTACGGCAAAGGTGCCCTTTATCACCATTACTATTTATAGTCGTATTGGATGTATTGTTGATTGCAGTGAATGAAGACTCACAGATAAAAGGTTTGAAAATAAAGAATAAGGAACTGAAATTTAAAGTGTTTGCTGATAACGTAATCATATTTCTGGAGGACCCACAAGAATCAATCCAGGCCCTGATGGATATTCTACAAAAATATGGATTAATGGCAGGCTATAAGACAAATAAAGAAAAGACAATGATGATAACATTAAATTTGACAAAAAAAGAACAAGCCAATCTGGAGGGAAGATCTGGATATCAACTAACTAAGAAAACAAAATATTTAGGAATTATTATAACAAAAAAGAATCAAGAATTATTTGATAATAATTATCTGAAGACATGGAAAGAGGTCAGAAGTGATATGGAAAAATGGAAAAACTTAAATTTATCTCTCCTGGGAAGGATAAATGCTTTTAAAATGTCTTTACTACCAAAGCTTATGTTCCTCTTCCAGAATTTACCAATAATAGGAAGAGAGAATGGGAATGGGAAAAGAATTTAAAGAATGGGAAAAGGATTTACAAAAATTTATCTGGCAAGGGAAAAAAACAAGAATAAGATTTAAAACATTACAAGACATTAAAGAAAGAGGAGGATTTGATGTACCATCATTAAAAATCTATTATTATGCATGTTGTTTGGATTTGATTAAAGATTGGATACAAGTAGAAAACACAACTAATAAAGAATTGGAAGAAATAAATAATAAGTTTGGATGGCATGTATATTTATGCTATGATAGAATAACAGTGAATAAAGAGTTTAATAAACATTGTATCCAGAAGACATTGTTGAAGGTTTGGCTACAAATAAAGCAAAAATTTTACACAAGACTTCCAGTGTGGACTTCACCCCAAGAAGCATATAAAATTGCCTCAACAAAACAAGGAAATTTACTAACATATCAAGAATTGTTGAAACAGGAAGGGCATAAGCCAAGAATATGTACAACAGAAGAATTAAAGGCTGTAGGACATGAGCTAAATTGGTTCCCATGGAGACAACTCAACGAGAGATTTAAAATGGACCAAAAATTATATGGGTTTGAGAGAAAAGAAAATGAATTAGATTTATTGATGAAGGGAGACCAGAAGAAGAGAATCTTCAAATTTTACAAATTATTGTTGAAAAGAAAAATGGAATCAGAAGTCGTTAAAGACACAATGGTTAGGTTGGCACAGAACACTGGACACTCAATTGAACTAGAAACTTGGGAGAGAGCATGGAAAATGATATAAAATTTACAGCAAACCTAAATTTAAGAGAACATTTTTATAAAATGCTGCACAGATAGTATATGACTCCAGAAAGATTACAAAAAATGACTAAATATGGGAACGCAAGGTATTGGAAATGTGATGAAAAGGTGGGGTCTTTTTTTCATATGTGGTGGACTTGCAGGATAGCAAAAAATTTTTGGAAGGGGATACATGATGAAATTCAAAGAATTTGTAAATTGAATTTTGAAATGAAACCAGAGTTTTACTTGTTAAATATGTTAGGGCAACAAAGGGAAATAAGATGCCATCACAAGATATTATATTTAATAACTGCTGCAAGGTTGACATATGCACAATATTGGAAGGAAAGGAAATATATTGATATAGAAGAATGGAAGTTAAAAGTTCTGGATATGGAGAGACAGAAAAACTAACATGTTCTTTAAAAATAAACCTATCCAGAACTTTGAAAGGGAATGGAGAGAAGTTTTGGATTGGATAAAGATATAAATGTATAAGAAATGAAGAAAGAAATAATGTAAGCGTTCTCTTCTTTGTTAAGCAGAAACTATGTTTGTATGTAATGGAAATAAGTAGATTCAACTGGAAAATTTAAGTTTGGAAGTGGAAAGGGGAGGTTATTTTTAAAATTCAATTTTTAATAAAAACATTCTAAAAAAAAGAAAAGAAACCCATACTGTTTTCAGAGCATATTCACAATTCAGGACTTATTCTGGACAAAATTTGCCTGTTTTGCACAGAAAGCAGTATTTTCTGTGCAGAAATTGGCTTTTTTCTACACAGAGCATATTTCTGCAGAGTCATATTTTCCATGAAGAAAAAGCTGTTTCATATGCAGAAAATGCTTGTTTTCTGTGCAAAAAAGAATTGCAAGTGTGGATTTTGCATAGATTAAGCCCTAAACTGCAGAGTTTCTTGTCAGTACAAGATTCTACTTGTCAGGCTTTTTTGGCACTTGGAAAATTTATTGTTGATAATTTTTCAAAAATATTTTGAAATATTCTTCCCATCCGTAATTCTGAGTGCAAGCCATACGTCATCTCAAAGCTAGAATGCATGCAGGTGGAGGGATGGGACTTAGAAAAAAAAAGAGAGTGGTTTAGAGACTGAAATTACCACACAGAAAGACTGGATTTATCACTTGTTTCAGTTTTCTCTGGAATGTCCAGCTTTGCCTCTCTTTGATATGACTGCCATTCATTCCTATAGGTAAATGTGCTTTGGGCTTTCTTGGTCATATGATTGTTTCTTTCTTTTTATTTGTATTTTTAGGTTCCACACCTCTGTGGTATGTTACTGTATTTGCTGGCATATAAGACCCACTTTTTTCCCAAAAAAATGATGTTTGAAAATGAGGTGTGTCTTATACACAGGTGCCCTATCACAGGGTTTTCTGAGGCTGAGAGCGTGTGACATGCTCAAGGTCACACAATAGATTTCCATGGTCCAAGTGGGGAATTGAACCCTGGTCTCCATTGTTGTAGTTCAACAGTCAAATCACTATGCCACGCTGCCTCTCATGTTACATTTTACAAGAGATAAGTTTGTAAAATCATACAAATGGTTACACTACTCTTGAATACAACATTGCAACAAAGCAACCAACACTTTATCCCTTCATGTCTTCTACCACTCTCAAATTTCACTGATTAGAATTCTGCAGTAACTGGTCTCAGTCCCCCTGATTGACTCAACTATAATTGAATCCATTGAATCAATTGTTGAATGCTGAGCCAACACTTTAATTCAATGGGTGTTTCGTAGTTAGGAGAAGCAACTGGATTTAGGTCTATGTGTGTGAATTCTAAGTGCTGAATGCATAGAGTTGCCAAGCATTATTATGCCATCTTATGTGAGAGTATATAGTAGTCTACCTGTCAAAATGATAGGGACTGGACTGCAGAAATTACAAAATGCAGTTACTAAAGCAATCATTTTAACCCATTTATTTCAATGTTGTACATATGTTTGTCAGTATTTGGCAGAGACCCTTTAGAGATGTCTCATTATTGGCAGGAAGTTACACAGAGCAGGTGCATGGAAAGGAGCTGGTTGTTAAGAAAACCAGTGCACAGATGAGATAGGCATACATTGGTGGTGGAGCACATGAACAAGGAGAATCTGACCAAAGAGTGAGGAATGAATGGTTAATACCTTTATATCTATATATCACTTATTACATATTCCATTTCAGTTCACTCCATTCCATTCTTCATCTCACTTGGTTTTTCATTCTTTTTCACTCAGCGGCCAGGGTATATTTGCACCACTTAATTATAGTAATTTGATACCAGTTGGACTGCCATTGTCCCATCCTCTAGAATCCTAGTATATGTAGTTTGATGAGGTACTTAGAAATCTCTGCCAGATAGTTCTAATACTGCTGTTCAGAGAAGCAGACTACGGAGCTCTAGGTCCCTCACTGAACTGCCAGTCCCAGGATTCCATAAGACAAAGTCATGACAAATGAAGTGGTGTTAAACTACTATTATTATGGAATGTGGATACATCCCAACCCAACATTTTGTGGTCAGTAAGCAAGCTCAGTATTTAGTGGACTGCCGCAGTATTTTTCTACACTTTTTTTTTTCTTTTTGCTACTTCTGAAAATATTGAGGTTAACCTGAGTCTGTTGCTGTATCAATATTATGTCTTTCTGGCTTAATAAGCATTACTATTTGGAAAACTGAAGCATAATTTTGGTACAACATAGGATATTAGTCACCTTGGATTTCCACATTTTTAAAAAGGTACAGGGTTCCAGAGTTTGTGTTGCATGGACACATTTTGTTGACAAATAAAGAAATCTGTAGGATTCTTTTCTAAATTTGTCCCTTCTCCAGTAGCGATTGTTTGAATGACATGACAAAAAGTTTTAGAAATATAGAAATAATTCATCATCCATTCAAGACACTGGCAAATGGAAAATCAAGTGGAAAAATGTTGACACTGCACCTCTGTTCACCTATTCAGTACAACAACAACATAAATGGTGAAGAAAAATGTCATGAATAAGAAGAGTCAGATTAATTATTTTCACTACAGAAGCCAGTAGAATCCCTACATGCACCTGTACACACAGACACAATAATTGGCCATTAGCAGTATTTGGTGCTTTCCTCTTACTTTTTAAGGTTCTTAAAAATCCATCCTAGAAAGTTAGAACATTGTAAACCTAGATATTTCTGGGAGGGGAAATCCCATCAAAATATCCCAAGAAAGCATTTTAGGCCCATCTGTCCCCAGTGAGCAAAAATAATGAATAAACATTACTCATTACACAGAAAAACAGTAATGCTGTTATGCTCTTGTTGCCCCCCAAGACATTACAGTTGTTATTCTTTTTTTATTATTTGCATCCTCCAACATTAATATTTTATTCTTTAGTTGAGACAAAACCGCCAAAAATACAACCATAATTTCTCCTATCTCATTCGGGAGAATCTTAGCCAGCAAACTGACATAAGCTCTTGAGATAGCACCAGGTTATGAGGTATGCAAGCCTGAGCGGGTTGAACGAGAGGTTCCCTACTTCCAAGTCACATAAAATATCTCAGATTCCAAAGCTGATTACCTTCTTGAGGAGGGAACTATTTGTTGCTTTCATCTTTGAGCAGATTTCTAGAAGAAGCTTCTCTCCTCCTGGTTTTGAAGGTTATCTTGCTGAAACATTGCTGAAACGTCAGAATAGACTTTGCCTAGCTCTATCTAAGGCAATTTCTGCACTAGACTGTTATAGTGCTTTTATTCCACTTCAATATCCTATGGAATCTTGGAGTTTGTGGTTTAGCAAGGGGCCTAGTGTGGAAATGGCCTAAGATGAAATTACTGGAGCCTGGAATTCTAGAATAAAATTTCTTTTTTAGACACTACTGTGGATATGGCTTAACATACCCTTGTGCCAAAGTTAAAAGATCCCTTATAGGTGTGTGTACCCAAAACATATATGAGTTCACACATGCTCTTGGAATCTACTTGGTAAAAGTATGGAAGCTTCTACCAAAAATTACTCTTAGGACCCTCACTGTGGCTCTGCACAATGGAAAATTACTTTTTATTTTTTATTTTAATAACTCCAAGGTACAATTAAGTAGTTAGCTACTACAATAGTACATTTAAAAAATTAACCACTTTCCCATTTCCTAAAAATAACTGAAACAGTTATCGCTTTAGTTACATAAGAAAGCATATGAATGTTTATGATTCAGCAGCGTGAGGAGCTCCAACATTCCTCATCTAGCATTTAGCAATGCCACATAACTATAAAAGCAATGTTAAATGTTAGTATTAAACTACAGAAAGAAACATGTTGTCCCTTGTGAAGTTATTGTAGTAATGCAATATAGCTGTACTTTCATTTTTGGGAAAGGAATTAATCACAAGTAATAAATTATTTGCAGCTAGTCACTTCTCAAGCTTTGGGTCTCAGAGCCACTGTGTGCATTTCTCACAAGGATCAGAAGTGATGCTGCATTGGGGATACTTTAGAAATAAAACATTGTCTCCCAAATTCCAAGTAGGTTTAGCTGAGAGCTCCTTAAACTTTAGCTTTCCTGCTTTGCATCGTCCTTATCTCTCTCGCCCGTAGATGAAAACCAAAAAGTGTTTATAATATTTGAGCAGTGAAAGGGAAGAAGATATGTGCATCCACACATATACACATATAACAGAATGAGCAAATCAGAAACATCCTTTAGGAATGAGTAAATTCTCAATCCAGAGAAATGTCACAAATGAAATAGGAATGCTAATACTATAGTATATTGGCTATTATGTATAAATCATCAAATCTGAGACAGTAAACAATTTTCCATGGCAGAAAGATTCTTTCAATGCCTTTTTGCCAGCTCTGATCTATGATTATGATTCAAACATCACAGGCAGTTTCGGAGTAGTTAGGAGACTTGCTTAACATTTATGGTACATTTTTAGCCTTTCTTAATACCACGTAGCTGGCAGTCTGCACTTCAGTGAATAATGCACTTGATTCAATTTCACTCACTCATTGCAATGTAAGTATCTGATAGAATATCATCTCCTGCCTTGTTAGAGTTTGACATTTCAGTTTTACTAAGCTCACTCGCACAAGTGGAAAAGCAATTCATAGAAAGTGCTCTTCATAGTAAGAAGGTATCTCCTAAAGAGCCAGACCAGCTCTGGCTTTGTAACACTTCCATAGAGGGTGAAAATCTAGAAAATGTTTCATTGGAACTTTCCTTTGAACACTTATGTGATGCTATGACCTATGCCTTCCTCTTCTTTAAAGACTGATTAGGAAGAGGAATTTCTTCAAATGATTCATTATCCGGTCAATCTTAAAATGTTAACATGAAATCTTATTCTACAATAGGCATATAATTATATCATGGGACGTCATTGGTGAAACTTGTGCTGTTGGCTTTTGAAACACACAAACAAACAAACACACCAGCTATTTATGGTCTTCCCAGGAAACTCTTTTACTCCCACCCTATGACAAGCTCACACAATCATCTACCTGGACTAGGTCCCACTTGCATCCAAGTAAGATTGGACAGAATTTGCAACATCCGCTCTGGGGTTGACATCGCCACTGGAGCCTTCATGAGTATCATGCCATGAGCAAAACGGTCACCACATTATCACTAGCTTGAATGAAAGCCTGTGACTTGACAAATTGCTGGCTTTAAGGTGAAAGGAAATTAAAAACATAAAATATAGTAAGAGTCTGGATGGACAACAGGCCCATCCAGTTCTGTACTCTGTTCACACCACAGAGAACAAGTTGGCCATTGTAAGATCACAAGCAGAATAGGAATATCAAAGCAATTTCCTGTTCATTCTTTCCTACAGATATATGGAAGCATACAGTCACCTGCACTGAATGGAATGCATATCTATGACCACTGTTTGTTCTTGATCATGTTTATTCTAACTGCATTTTTGTGATCTTCTAAACAAAGCTGCCCAAGTTGGCAACCTCCACCACTTTCAATGTAACTTAAAAATTGTTTCCACCCTTCCACTGGCAGAGTCATTTATAAGTAGAACACAGCCTAGCAGACCTAACTAAATTCAAGATCCCTGCCAAAGACCTTTTCCTTTGTTTTCAACAAATCCATGCAACTTTACTCCACTCTTCCCTCCATGAGGCATACAGCTAAATACAGATTTTGTAAAAGTTTCTTTGGATTACCATCCACTTCCTTAGAAAGCTTATTGTGCAATAAATCTGTTCATCTTAAAGGCATCATACAGATGTTTGATAATTTGATGTAAACACCACTACCCTTTTGAAAACTGACATATTTCATGTATAACCCATTAAATGTTCACTGGAACTTAAAGTGTTTGAACCACTGCCTCTTCATTTTTGCTTGGCCTCTAGGGCCACAAAAATTGGCTTTTGTGTTGAATCTTTAGCATTTGTAAGCTTTGTTTCCTGTCTGCATTTTTTTTTTTTGAAAATCAATTCCAAGGCACTTAAGGTATTATATTTTTTTTTCTTTTTTGCCAGTCTTTTCTCTCCTTGACTGCTCTCATTCTCAGATAAAACTGAATCAATAGAAATATTGGCTGCTTTCAGGATTAGTTTTCATGATGAGCTTCAAACAGAAACAATGAGCATGTGAACACAAAGAAGCTGGTTCAAAAGACAATGGGATCTCAGCCAGAAAAGGTCTTTCCACCTGTACCATAAGATTGGAACGGGATCAGTTCTGGTTCTCCGATCCTCTGTGAATTGTCCAATGATGGACAGGGACTTGTTGGGCAAGACTTTTTGGAATGCAAGGTTAGCAGGAAATTCAGATCAAAAAGACAACAATATCTTCAGAAAAAAGAAGTATTAAATTAACAAGGTGTTCCTGCAACCAAATAACACAGCCCACTTTTCTTCCTTTTTGCTACAGAAGAATAATCTTCCCTAGTTTTTTTTTCCAAGTGAAATACATTTATTTAAAGAATGAATGTATGCCCCATTTTTCATTCTTAAAGTGGTACAATATCATTTTCTCATGATGTGAATCTTGATTGCTAATTTGTACATCTATCAGGATGAAATGACAGAATCTGAAAGATTTCTGAAATGATACTTTGCTGCCACATTTGAATATATGAACAGACCTGTATATAGGAAGGCTAGAAAAAATTAATTGGAAGGATCACAAATAAAAACATAAGATATTCAAAAGAAAAAAAAATTATGTTAACATAGAGATAATGTGACTTTTTTTTTTAACACAGTACATCAAACCTGGGAAATGCAATTCAAATCTCACTTTTGCTATAAACTCACTGTATGTAGTTGGGCAAATCATGCGCACTCTGACATGGGAAATAGGAATGTTCAGCCTTACAGGCTTCATACTGTGGATAGTGAATGGTGCTTAAGGCTCTACATAAATAATTCACAATTAAATAATTTCAGTAACACCTGTGCTATCTGAAACCAAATACCAGAAAACATTCTGTAGCAGGAGAGGTGGGTGATGCCAATACCATTGGACTATGAATCTGCACTAGGTATTAGTTTAGAACTTGAAAACAGCTAAAGAAAATGCCAAATCCTGTCCCCAGAATAGGTTCAATTCCTTTGATAAATCTATTAATGTTCTAACTAAAACCCAGAGTTTTAAAACCCACCTTACAAATGCCAAAGCCACCCACCTTCTCTGATGTACAGTAATCATGACATATTGTACAAACTTACCAGATTTTACAGTATTTCCTCTGTCAAGTCTACTTTTATCACCCTGTAGGGACAGGAGATCGTTCTGTGAAAGTTCATTTTTATAGGACTTTACCAACTTTTACCAATGTGGGGGACAGAAAAACTGAGAAATTTGGCCATGCAGGCCCATGTCTTTGAGTATCCAAATCTTTTTTTAAAAAAAATCTAGATTTGAATGGTTGTATATTAATTATTTAACCGCCCTGGTTCCAAGTTAGGGTCACCACTACTTTCTTCTCACAGGTTTTTCATCTTTAAACCCTGTGGGGCATGTAGAACATGGCCCTTTTGGTACATGGAATAACTGTTATCTATCGAATTTGTTTAATGGAAGTGGGGAAGAATTTTGTTTGAATCTGTTTTCAAAGAATTTATGAGAATTCACACATATATGGGACAAAAAGAAGTTGTGATTTAAAATGAAGGCATTCGGGGGAAAGTGAAAATGTCAGATATTCCCCTCCCGAAATTAAAAACATTCCACTATCAGATCACCATGACTGCAAATGTTTTGCTCCTTCTGCTTACCCACATGATTTTTGATGCAAGGAAAGCCAACAGCCACAGAAGTAGAATGAATCTTATGAGCCATGAGGAGGAGCCAGAAGGGTTCTAGATGGAAGAGGAAATGGTTCATACAGGTGATGGGGGCTAAGGCCCCCTCTTGCCCATGGCTTACTTGCTGATTGTTGAGTGCATCCAGTGATGTATGTGGATGCTTTAAATGCAATAATAATCCAAAATGGCACTTATGCTGACTAAGGATATAAGAGGAAGGGTACCTCAGCATATGAAGAGAGGTAGATTAAGCTTTCTCTGCCTACTACAATCTTGACTAAAAACGCCTTCTTGTGGATGCAATTAGGAGTAGAAAAAAATCCCATTGTAACTTTGGGCGCCAGTTAATCTGTCAGTATTTTAGTAGAGGACAAAGAGTTATAGTTCCTCTTCCCACATGCTGAACTACTCAAGAAATAATGGATATTTCAAATATTCCTTCTAACTTTGCTTTCATAAATGCGTGTTTAAAACTTTTCCTGATTCAGGAGGACGTACGTTTTGTTTTAAAATGGTTTGCAGTGAAAGTATTTGTTGGGAATGCTTTGATTGTATATTCCTACATGGCAGGGGGCTGGACCTGATGACCCTTGTGGTATCTTCCAGCTCTGTGATTCTATTGTGGCATTCCAGTAGTAGCATCCATACTTAGAAGAAACTTCTATCATTTTTTTTAAAAAAAGACCTTCCAGCAGAAGTGTATTGGATTGCTACCAAGTTATAGTTTCCACAGTCCAGTGAAAAACCAGTGGTCCTCAGAGCCCCATAATTTTTAGAGCTCTTCCAGTTTTCAGGAAGGCTTAGGCTGCAAGGATAACTATACTTACTGGAGTGTACACCCCATTAACCACAGTGGGATTGACTTCTGAGTAAACATGCATACAGTTACGATGATCAGAACTTTTATCTCCATGATGCATTTCAGCCTAGATTTTTATTGAGTCAGTGATAAACAGCTACATTCCCTTTTAATGTCATGCTGGTTTCCCAGTCTATGGTGATGAAAATTTCCATTAATAACTTTATTACTATTTATTTATGGTAAGTTCAATTGCAGACAGAAAATCCCACAGAAACTGTGATTAAAATAGATGACTACATTAACATAAAAATCAACAAAAATTACTGTAAAATGGATGAACAATTCAACAGAACCATGATTAGAGTAACAAGCATCCGCACTGATGCCATGCTTTCAGCAATACAACATCTGCTCTTTTATTTGTGTTTTAGATGCATTACATTCACTTCATAAGGAATTAAACAACATTCATCCCATTAGTTAATATTGTGAAATAGGAACAAGCAACTAGTGCTTGCCAATGGAAAAAAATAATGAGGACAGACACAGGATATAGGTAAAACTAAAGCCTTTTTATTTATGTAATTTTCAACAAGCTCTTCAGGGAAATTGCCACAGTCTGAGCTCCAGCTGAGGTGCGGGCCCCTGTTCTTGAGCCAACCACACGGGAAAAAAACAAGTCCTGAATGTAAGCCATAGTGAATAGCTTCTACTTAGCCAACCATCAGAAGGGAAGTCTTCCCAGAAACCCTTCCTCACCTAGTCCAAAGACTTAAAAGAAGAATGTGTCCCACACAGCTCCAAAGATAGTCTTCTTTCTTACTCTGTGCTCCCAGTAACATTTAGGGCTGGTTTGGAGAGACCTCTTCATCCAATGGATGCCTGGGAGGTACTCACTATAAATTTGTCTTCCAGTACCTACCCAGTGATTGACTATTTAAACAGTGCCATCAAATCCAATTTCCCCAGATCCTCTCTAGGGTTCAGTGTAGGGACAGCAACACCTGGTTATCTGGCCAGAAATGACCAGCTAAAGCTTGCAGTGATGTAGAGGACTAAGCAAAAAGAGGTCAAAGAAGAGGTCCTGGGGCACAGGGGGCATATAATAACAAAACAAAGCAAAAACTATGTCCCAGCATCAGTGCCATGTTAATACTATTCCCCTTGGCCTCTCTTCTTGAATGAACACTAAAGATCTCTCCTCGCTACAAACAGTCAAACACTGCACAGACATTGAGATGGATTTTTCTACTTCCATTGCTTTGACATTCAATCCTGACTGATTTTTCAGGTGCCAGTCTTGATTTGATGGATAAACCCATCCCCTGTCCCATTCTCCTTTTTTCTGTCACATAGCAGGGTCTTCATTCCTGCTCTACTTCAACTGGCTCAATATTCCCTCAGGTCTGAACAGCAGCTCAAAAAAGTGAGGCACAGCAAGGAGAAGAAGAGGAACAAAGAAACATAAAGAATCAGAAGTCTATGCATGGTTATGAATAATGATAGTTATGTACTTCTTCAAGAGCCAAAGGCAATATGAAATTCAACACCTCTTGTTGCTGTTATGTACCTTCAAGTTGACTCTGATTTATGGAGCCCTTATCTTTGGATTTCCTTGACAAGCTTTGTTCAGAAGCTGCTTTAGAGAACTAGGATACAAACCAATGGATTCAAATTACAAGAAAAGAGATTCATCTACATGTTACAAAGAATTTTATTTACTGTAAGAGATATTTGACAGTGGAAGATACTGCCTCAGAGTGTACTGAGTCAAGTGCAAGCTACTGTTGCATTTTGAAATCAGTTTGCAGCAGTGAAGTTAGCCAAGGACAAAAGAGAACAGTGGGAGGAGGGTGGAGAAACCAGGACATTTTACAAGCAGCTGAAAAAGTGGGATAACAGAAGATAATTCAAAACTGTTCATTTGCAATATATCTCTGCAAGGACAGTCCAGTGGGAAAGTCATATGTAATTGGTGAACAATGATAGAATGAGAGATAGTTTGGTTGTTTTGATACATGCTTTAAATTCAAGACTGTAGAGACTTCCTTCTTTTTAGTCTCTGTTTTATAAAGTTTGATAAATATATAAATAAATACTGTCAACCCCTCCTCCCCCCGTTCTTGTCAAATCAGGGTAGTTGGAGGCCATGGAGGTGACTTGTTTGAATGCCTTATGATGGCATTATGTCTGTTAAAATTAGCAACATTTGTATGCCTATACTCAATTGCTAGTTTACATGTTTGCAGACCTCCTGTTTGTTAGTTTTAATATATCCAATCTCCTCGTAAACCCACTTACTCCAACCTATAGTCGTTTTTCTTGCTCTGCATCCTTTATTAAACCAGATATTTGATTATGGACAAGTATTGTAAGCTAGTTTCATACATTTTTCAAAGAAGGTTAAGCTTGTTATTTTTCTTTGCCAGAACCTCTGTGTGTGTGTGTTTGTAAAAATGGTCATGGTTCAGCTTCTGCCTTGTCAATTTATTACTCGGAGAACCCAGTATTGTTTCTTACCTTTCCCAACAACATCTTAGTCCAGGATTGAAATCTTGACTCCAGGCCTACTGAAGTTAGTCTCACCATGGTCATGTCAGTCCCCAATTCTCTTTGTTTTTCAAATGATGTTTTGAAAGGGAATAACTCTGAAGCATAAACATTGCTGAAGGTATAAGAGAATAGTGATGGAGAAATCCTCAAAAGCAAAAACGTTTGATATATCTGATAAAAATGAACAATGAGTTCCAGCAATTGATTATGGGTAGGTTGTCATCTAAGAAGACTGAAATAAACTAAGCATACATTTCTTACATTATATAGCAGAAAACATAATATATACTCTGTTTATATCATTTCACATTCAATATGTGTGGATCACTTGAGTACTTTAACAATCTGCTGATGTCTCATAACAAAATGTTCTACAACATTTCACTGTTTTCAAATTAAATGTACATATATGTGCATATGCTTTCGCAAAATGACAGTTGGATTGATGAGATTCTAATTTAGCTGTGCTATACTGTGTGTATATATATAGTTCAGTTTTTATTTAAGAATCCTGATTCATACATTTGCTTGATATTTGGAAGATGGTTGATTTTATGTATGTATGTGTATGTGTGTGTGTGTGTATATATACACACACACACATACACATACATACATAAAATCGACCATCTTCCAAATATCAAGAAAATGTATGAATAGGATTATTAAATAAAGGCTGAACTTTATCTGCTGTATGATGGACATACATAAATGTAGTGGTGGAAAAGGATCTACAGTAAAGAAGAGTCTGATCACATTACAGTATGGATATGAACAGTGGATCAAAAATATGGAGAAGAGAAGACAGTCATGAGATAAAGTACTGTAGTTTCCAGTGATGATTTGATGACCAACCATGAAATAAGGATGAGCAACTAAGGATTAGCAACCCAATGAAGGCCCAGCTGAGGCCAGATTCACCACCTAACAATCCCCTTAGCTTGGGTGAAACACCTCAGCCCCAAGGGCAATCCAAATTGCTTTGGTTGCTCCCCAGTCCAGGATAACTGGAAGGTAACCTGGGGGACTCCCACCTAAGCCACAGGACCCTACAAGTGAGAACCCTCATATGAAGTGAATTTCAAGGGTACTCTTCCTTTGCTGAAGCTCTAGGATGCAAGGCCCTAGACCAAAGGGGTGCCAAGAGGTAAACACTGAAGTCTTATTCTTCCCTCCTACCTGACAAAGGAAAACCTATTCAATACACCACCTCAAGCTAATTGTCCCAGTGCCATCAACTACAGTATGGGATGGGAGAAAAAAACCTGCAAAAGGAGGGGAATTTCCTATTTGGTCCCAAAGCAACCAGACAAGCTCATACTGCAATGAGAGTGGGAGGATAGGTTGATCATCAAAGCCAAATAAACAAGAGCAGGGGGGAGATAACTTCAAATAGCACAAGCATTGTCCCTGGATCATGTTGTGATCTGGTGTCAAGCATGGAGACCATTAAATTTTTACCCTCCCCAACAGTGACTATCATCACATGGGTCCAGGTAAGTATTTCATCTGAGGGCAACAAAGGCGTAACTGAACTAGGTGTCAAACATAAGCGGGAAAAAAAACATAGGCTACATATTTTGTAAATCTACTGTACTTTGTAAAGTTATATTGAGGGCATATTTAAAATTTTATTTCAGTGTCTCTTTAACAACATACAAAGTTTCAGTGAAGAGCATACATGTTGCCAGGGAGGGGTGAGTGTAGAAACAAGGGAATAAATTCAGCAGATCAGCAATAAAAATTAACTATGTGCTTTAGGACAGCTTTCTCCAAATTCCTATTCATGTTGGATTACAAATTTCACCACTGTGGCTAACAATTTGATTGATTTGTTTGGTAGTTGCGGATTCAGGGAGGGCAATTTAAATGGTCTAAAAAGCTGTTTGGAAGCAGTCAATATCAAAATGGTTTACTGGTAGGCAGTAGCAATAACAACCAATGTGTTATGTCATTTTCTCTGTCAGTCTTAGTGATGCTAACATTAACATTACTGCTTTACATAACAATTGAATATCCAAAAAGCAAAAATGTGCTTTCTACACTAGTGTAAACAGAGTAGATTTAGGAGTTCACTAACATTTAACAAAATGTTTTGAGTCTTTTTTTTTAATTAATTGTATGATATTTGGTGTGAAAGGAGGGGAAGGAAAAATAGTAAGATAGTGTCCATAGGCGAACATGGTTAAGACAGAGGTTAGAATAAGAATGAAACGTTGATACACTTTTCAGAATGTTCTAAAGGTGGTGAAATTTCTAGAAAGTTGTATCCCCATTATTAACTTTCCTACCAATTTCCTGTCATGACTCTTTCACTAGAAGTCCTGTGGAAGTTTATATTAAAACACTACAAATATAGTGCATTTTATGAATTCAAGAGAAAAGAAGATTTGTTTCCTCCTTATATTATGTGTTGAAGGAATAGTCTCATTTTACAACTCAGCCCATGAATTTTCTGGTCAGGAGTGAGCAGGAGCTTTCTCCATTGTTTGCAACTTTTGAAGATGATAGACTCCGAAAAGTTATTGTCGAGTTGCAACTAGCTATCCATTTTACAACATACAAAACTCATAAATATAAATTTCCTCTTGCTTCCCAAGGGAATGACAGATTTCATGTTGTCAAAGGGTTTGAACCTCTCAGTATAAGAATCACAATTTTTATTTCTCAAAGCACTGAAGCATGTGTTTTGCTTACCTCTACTGATTTGCTTGAAAGCAAGGGACATGATAATGTGCTTATTTCTAGTGGGTTGCTGAAAGGAATTTTGATTTAGAGGTTCATTTTCAAGAACCAATGTTATTTCTGCCTCTGAAAATCTTGTCTCTTAAATACCAGCCTCTTTGAGCTTCTGAGCTATGCTTTGCTGAACTGAAGTCCTCACTGGAAAGGAAGATCAAGCTGCAGAGGGAAATGCCATCTGAAAATGTTACATCTTCGCTTCTTGCAAATAAATCAGCAAATGTGGGTTTGTTAGTACATTTTGCAAACGGTTCCAGTCCCCCCCCCCCGTTATTGCCGATGTTTACAACAGATGGCTGTTTGTTACTCTACCATGGTGTGTCTCACATATTTCTACAAATACATAAGACAGAGATTCTTATGTGACAAACATACTCTTTAAGCCAAGCTTGTACAGTGAGATAAGGAAGGGAAAGTGAATCCATTCATATCCAGAATTATATGCTCTCAATTTCACCCCCTGTGAATCTGACATAGCATTTCAAAGTATCAAATTCCAAATAGTTGACATAAAATAGTTTTCCAGATGTTGATTCTTCATCAGACATGCCGCCATGAGGCTGTAATTATGCTTTAGCTCCCAATTTGACCCCAAAACCAACCTTAAAAACCTATCAGCCATCCAGAGCAAAGGAGGTCTGTTGTGCTGAGGAACTCGGCACTGCAAAATGACATGACCAGCCTGCTCCTACTAGTGAGTGAGTTTGTGATAGAACATTGTGACAGGCTCTCACAGGCGTCCTGCATCTACTTCTAAGAGCCTCACTCACTGGCAGAAGGGAGCTAGTCTCATTGTCCTGCATCACCCTGCTCTCCAGGAAAACAGACCTCTGTTGCTCCAGACAATTGATTGGCTTTTAAGGTGGGTCTTAGGGTCTTCTTTGAACAAGGCTGCCTCTTTGGAAATTGTCTATTTTTTGTATGAGCAAAAGGTACAAGCTGCTGTTTTTGCATCAAAACGACTTCAAGAATTCCATATCATCAGCTGTTCAGTGAAGTTGTAAATATTTGAAGAGTCTGAGCTTGGCTGATAATTTCATCAGTTATTTGGAGTGTCTTCTTTTGGGTCTGTTCCCTTTCCTAGGCTGTGTCATTGGTGTTTGCAATCTCAGTTGATCACAAACATCAGACAAGAATTTTGACAAATTGTTCACCATCCCAGTAATGCATTGGACACCTCTGACACCCAGTTAGCATACAGTATAATGTCTTTTTTCTGGAATATTTGAAGATGTTGCTACAGTTTGCTATCCCAGTCCCAAACAGCTTCTTTATTATCCTCATTATTTTGCTGTTATTAGAGTATCTCCAGCCGCAGTCTAAATATTTGGAAGGTCTTCTAGTGCCGGGTTCAGCATTCACTGGAAAATTTCAGGAAGAAGGATGATCTTCATTAGCATTCTTAATCAATCATATTTGCCAAACGGTGTGTTTAAAGTAATCAAGTAGCTAGATGGCTCATTCAGCTCCACACACAAAAAGCTATCCTTGACATCACAAACTGTAAATACTTTTACCTGTAATGCATCTGGCAATGCATCTTCAATTTCTGGCAATAGATAGTGGTTCTCTTAAAGTGTTCCATTAGCTGATTTAGGATCAAGGCAGATTCTCAGTTTTCTTCATGGCCTCCTTCTAGTATTCCTGATCCAGTCAGTGCTTGTTTGAATCAATGATGTTTTTCTCTTGCAAGTTCATCGTTACTTTCTTTAGAGACCCCAGCAAGACTACTGGAACTCTGTATTTTGGTCATTGTACTGGTTGTACCTATGGGTCAATCTCTAACCTCATTCTGCCTGCAAAGAAATTCCAGTGGCCCTGGAATGTGTCCCCATATCTTAATGAATTGTTAGGTAGAAGACATAGTAACTGTTCTTGTTGTTCTATACTGTGGAAGATGTTCTGACATTGTACTGTAATTAAATCCATGGCCTGTGCTGCAAGGTTATTTACTAATAAGTATCTTCAATCGATGACACCCTCCCTTCCTTCCTTCCTTCCTTCCTTCCTTCCTTCCTTCCTTCCTTCCTTCCTTCCTTCCTTCCTTCCTTCCTTCCCTCCCTCCCTCCTTCCTTCCTTCCTTCCTTCCTTCCTTCCTTCCTTCCTTTCTTCCCTCCTGTATTTTTCTTCCCTTATTGCATAGATTTATCTGAGTTGATATGATGACTGGCAGCATATACAAACCTTGAGATTTGCTTTATGATTATTTTTATTATATATTATGTATTGATTTAATTTACACCCCACCTTTCTCTTAATATGGGGCCCAAGATTGCTTACACCAAAATACAGCTAAAGTAATTTATAATATATTTTTTAAAAATAAAATAAACCTGCAACATAGCTTAAGACAAAATACAGCTGAATCAATTTATAATACATTTTTAAAAAATCTATAAAATAAGCAATCCTGTTAAAAATAATAATTTAACACCATTTTGAAAATGTTTATAATAACAGCAAAATAGGTGAGAGACTGACGATCCCTTCTACTTGACAGCTAATCTTGTCTAGGGTTCTATTATCAACATCTAGCCACCTGACTGCCTAATTTATGATGGTGGTTGTACCAGACAGGCCAAGTTAATATCAAGATTCAACTTAAGCATTCTTAAATTCTGGAATCTCAGGATATTTACATGGAAAATGAGCAAGCTCTTTGGTGCTATTTAGGCTATTTATTATATGTATTTATAGATATACAAACATATTCTGGTACATTCCATTTAGGGAGAAACACAGACATGTCAATGTCTGGGCTTTGGGCTTCTTTACTTTATATTACAATGTATATATGGCATCTTACAAGCAGTTCATTCAACTGAATATATCTGGCATGTAACAATAGTATAGCACCTTCTATTAAAAGATCATTCTGCAACAACCAGTTTATAATCACCTAAAAAAAACCCTTTGTCTGCTGTCAGAAAAAGCAAAAGAGCATGTCCAACTAGCCTCTGATAGGAGAAAACTCAACAGCCCGAGAATAGCTGACCAAAAGTTTCTGAGATGGTGATGGCACCAAGAGTAAACCCTTCTCCTCCAAGGATTTAAAACTTAGGCAGGCATCTGCAAGACACAATATTTCAGATACTGGATCCAAGCCATATAGAGCTTTATAGATTATAGCTAACACTTTGAATTTGGGCCAGTAACAGATCACTAGCTGTTGAAGCTTTGTAGTAAAGGAGTTATGCATTGCCTGTAAGTATGCCATGGTCTAGGCAAAATGGAACAAAAAAGCATTTTTTAAAAATTAGTCCTGAACTTGCATCAAAACTTTAGGGATGCCAGCTTAAGAATAAATATTAAATTTCCTCAAAATCAGTTCACAACAATTCATTTATGAACCAGCAATCCGAAGTGTTTCTTCAAGTGGTACCTGAAACAAAGGACGGACAAATGCTTACTATGGTCCTTGTTTTGGTCCCCTTGCATAAATAGACCATTTGAGGAATCTTTGATCAAACATGTGGATTTATATAGCATAACACAGAGACAGATTCAGCTTCAAGGAAGAAGGGACTAATATATCCTTGTAGATGTTTCAGGACTGAAACTTCCAGTCCACCATTGGTTGTGCTGGCTAGGAAAGCTTGGTCTAGCATCTGAAGAACTAGATGATTCCCACCTCTCCTTTGAACCAGGCTAGAAGATATGAGAAAGTTTTCATCTCCTCTTTCAAACTGTATATATTCTTAGATGGTCTGGTTTCATGTGTTGAAGAGAAAAACAAACAAACACACAGAGAGAAATGCATTCAAATAGACAACTCATACAGAAGAAAAACTGAGACTATATTTTGCCTTTCAAAGGATGCTGGCAGCTCTCCAGTGGAAGAAGTTTGTTTCTTCACTGTGAAAAGCCAGAAGCCCTCTTTTACGCCTTGCACATTGCAAATGAACAGAAAATCTTATAATCAAAAGTTGAGATTGGATTATTCATCATGGAGCAAAGACATTGGTTGGAAAATAATAAATCTGTATTTGTTTCAGTAGACTTAAAATCATTAAGAAGATCATACGAATGGCTTTTTCATGCATCTATTTGAACTTGTTTAGGGTACCCAAGCAGAATGCTATGAGACTATTTTTAATATAATAAATTTCAGGGGATGTAGAGATCTTAAAATGAACCATTTGGAAAGTAGGAAATTGAATTAATTTCTTGTTGGAATGCTTCATTTATGCTTGGAGTAGCCTTTTTCATCCCCATTCCCTCCATTTACATTGGACTACACATCCCACCATGCACAGATAGCACTGGCATGTTGCCAAGTGATTGTGGGCACTGTGAAAGGATGTTTTAGGAGCTCTGTCAGTGGAGCTACTCTCAGCATTGATTGACAGAGGTATCAACAGTCTTAATCTATCTGTATAAAGACAGGGAAGGAAAACTGAAACCACTGGTGATTGTCCTACACATAAATTACTCTGTACCTTTTTATCTGTATCTGACTGCTTGCCAATAGATGTTGACATTAACTGGCAGTGCCACTTTTCTAAGCAAATACTTCTAACAGTGAAGCAAATCGGAAAGTATTGAAGTATTACAGAAATCTAATTCCAAAGCTAACCAAGCTTCATATCTGTTTGTCTATACACGTACACAACTTCACAGAACATTCTGATTCTGAGTACAAATGAGAATGTGCAGGTCTAATTTTAATTCAAAGATTTAGCAATGACAGTTTTGGTTCAAAATATAACTTAGTGATAATTGAAAATCCCAGATATTTAAAATTGTAACTGTGAATCTCAAATTTTTCTTGAATCAACTAAATTCATGGTTTTATACTCTTCTGAAAAGGAGTGAGAGATCTCACAGCTTCTATTGATGATTGGTGACTCTTGGTGCCACATTAGCATTCTCACACAATTTGTAAAAGGGCCGAGGGAAGGATGAAGTAAGCTGTAAATAATTGACCAGTCATCATTTGGATCTCATCACACTGTAGACAATTGGCCAATCATCAGACCACTTCAGTATCTTTGCTCACTATTGGCTCTGGAGACCTGGATGGGCACACCTTATTTTTTGAAAGAAACAATCTTCCAAAAATCTTACTCTGCTAGTGTAAACTGTGTTCCCCCTTGAGTATAGAGAGCAGGAGAAGGAAGAGGAAGAGGAGGAATGGCTAAGGAACCTGATATTATAGATCACAAGTACAAACCTTACAAGTCCTTTTCAGTGTTTCAATGCATCCTGGATATTTTTTTTTTTTTTTAAAAAAACACCCTTTGGTTGGGAATAAAATGTTGCTACTGCCAGGAATTTCCACTGAATATTCTTGGACAACAGAAACCTGGTCTTATTATTTAAAAAAACAAAACAAACAAGAACTGTTGCAGCAGCCAACAGGAATATTGGCTCTGCCTGGAGACCACACCACATGGTCCACCATTCTGGGGAGGTATCCTTTTCAGTAATATTTCTTTCTCTATAAAAAATGGTCAGTTAAGTAGTTTTATCTGCTCAAGATTTTTTATCTGCTTTAATATTTGAAGCAATCCAAGAAGCAAATCAGCAAAGAAACCAAACCATTATTAAGGAAAATGTAGTATGGATTCATTCTGTAATCCAACAAATAAGTGTCCCACAATGTTCCACTTTTATATTCAAGAAGGCTGGAGCTTGTAAGTAAGAAGTTACAAGCAACTTTGTAACCTGTAATGACTTTTAGGGGAAATGAAGGTGTAGTGAAGTTACATTTTAAAAGCAACATTGCAAGCAAGAGCAAAGTTACATTACTGGTGCAATGGGTAACAGTTTACAGTTATTTTCAAAGTTACTATTAAGAGCATTTTAAGATGCATTTTGACAGCAAGTTTTCATGTTTTATTTCAGTTCCCCCAGAAATAACAGGAAGTGATAAAGTAATGAGCAATGTGACAAATGGTGCTAAAATTTAACCCTCCTTCCATCCTGATGAACACTTTTTAAGGACCGTGTTGAGTAACAGAACTTTTGAAAATTAACTTTCCAAGCTTTGAGCAGATGAAAGAGACAAAGCCAAAAGGACTCAAGTCCATTCAGTAATTTATAGGGAGACTTAAACTATCCTGAAAAGACTAAAGAACATGTAATTGGTGGTACCTTAACAGCATAAAGATTTTGACTTAAGGCATAAGCATATATTCCTACATACCTTTTTCTTGACTAATTGGCTGCAGGTTGTTCCTTGGATCTGAGATTGCTATGCATCCCTTCCCAGTAGAAGCCAGTAGAAACAGGTAAAACAGGGATCTTAGTAGAGATGGTTGGAGAACTGTACTACCCTGAGATGTTTGTACATGTATACATATCTGTGCATATGTGCACACAAGTGCAGATGTGGGAAGGGTATCCATACACATGTGTATGGCCCAGCCAACACCTGATCTGGCCCTTGGGGATGCAAAGATTGCACACCCCTGTTACGGATATTTCCAATAATTTCACTATAACAATATAAATCATTTTGACTGGGCTGTAGCAATCCTGCTTGACAGATCAGAGGATATTTTACTAGATCAGTAAGGATTTGAAATTCCTCAGCTGCTTAACAGCAGCAACAAAATTCTCCCTCACATATATAGAAAGAAATAAGGCTTCATATAAGCCATGATTTGTAATGACTTAGATATATGAATGTTATGCCATAGTATGACTCCTCGAATGCCATAAGCCCTTGGCTCTGCCTCCAAGACACCATGCTGCATTTGGCTTTGCTCAGTGATTCTTGTCATATCCCAGTTATTTTTTTAAAAAGCATAACATAGTACCTCCCAGAAACCTGAAGTCTTCCCACACATGCTTTACTATATACACTAGCCCTGTGTCACTAAGAGAAATGTATGAACAACCTGTCCCAGAATTTGGGCAGGAAATGAATGGAGTGATCTGGATGAGACCATTTCAAATAATTACTCAGCAGAGCATTCTTTTTCCAATATTGTTCCCAGTTGCCTTAGTGAATGAGACATGTATGAGTCCATATAGCAAAGTCACTTTGTGGATACTTGGCTAGAAAAATTACTCCACAGTAAAACTTTAACTGAAATCTATCTTTTGCTGTTTTCCGGGATTAACACAAGGATTTTTGACTTATTGAACACATTAGACTGCAGTGCTGGGAAACTGATTATTTTTTATACACCTTCTTCTTATAAATGAATTTCTGTGATGATTTGGAAGAATACATCTTGAAAATGAAAATGATTTATCACAAACACTGCACTGAAAAATGCAAAGACTAACTGATTAGGGGGTTAACATTCTTTCTGGAATTTCTTTGCAAAAGGATGTTCTTAAATAGAGTTTAAAGGGAGAAGTACATTCTAGAAATATTTTTTCACAAACCAGATCTTTTAATAACTATTACATGCATATATATGGTTAGAATATTTTCATTTATAATTTTTAGTTACCACTATTTTGCATTCCATTGATATTATAAATAGGGCATGTCCTATAGTGAGAAGAAGCCTGGACATTATTAGAACTTAGTTTATATAAGGTTACTTGTGATATCTTTCTGTGCTTCATTGTTCTAGATAGATAATTGGACTTCAGCTGACAGAAAGGAGAAATCCATCAAAGTGAGATGGGTATTCTTTTTTGTTTTTTTCCTCTATTGCTCACAGCCCCAAAACCTGATCTAGGAAGTCACCCAGAGATACTTTTCATTTACTTCTGAGGACCTCAGAGACATAGGGAAGAAGAAGGAGAAGAATTTCTGTCACACTAGCACTGTAATGTGTTTATCTTATTAGATTTAGGGATTAGCTAGCATGTCTGTGCACACTTACCTGATCAGGATAGGAACAATTGTTCTGGTCAGCTCAGTTTTGAAGGGGAACTGTGGCAATGGTTTTTCATTTTTTTGCGCCCTGTCAAATAACAGATCAGTATTGTTGCTGATTTCTGACAGGACTAAGTGTGTACAGTTAGAACAAAGCAAGAACAGTAGGTGGCTTGTAATGATCCTCAGTTGTGATTTCTTAATGTCTTTTCTTTATTACATGGGACAGAATTTGTCCTCTATCACCATTTCCTAGTAATAAAGCCCAGTAAATGTTGTTTCAGTCAGGCCACAGAAAGGGTATTCTTATCCTCTTGTTGGTCTTCAATAAAATATAGCATGAATATTTCATAGCCAGTTGTGGGTTTTTTTATGCTCACTATAATTTCTGGGAAAGAAGGAAGAGAAAGAAGTGGTTAAACAGAACTGCAAGAGAGAAGAAACTGAATTCTCATGTCCTCCAGAGTCAAAACACACATTTATAGTTAATACAAAGGTTGCTCAGGAAAACTTCTAAGTCCAAACCCATCATAGATTATGTACCATTGGATAATTTAGCTGACATCCAGACCTCTTGTGCACTGCCAAAAAGCAAGAGGTTTTTGTTCAGGGTGAATTTTAAAGTGAGCCAACCTGAGTCACAGTTACACTTCCCAGACTGGAACACAGTTTTCCTTCAGTTTTTGTACTTCTCTGAATTTTGTGTTGATGTTCTTAGCTCAAAAGAGTTTTTTAAAAATTTTAGTTAGAATGCATAGAAAGTGTGCAATTTAGGATAACATTCAGGCAAAGATTTACATTTTTAAAAAAATAAAAATGCACATATTTATGGAAAATATACAGCTTAATGTGCAAATGGGATTGCAGAAACATACAAAATGAATATTCAAGATTTTTAAAAAATGAGATAATTGTGGTTATCCTATAACATGATCTGGTTGGTGGTAAACTATGTTTGACCTTGTGGATTTTGTTCTGTATAGAATTGCTACAGAAAATCGTCTAAGGGATACAAAAGAGACTGCAGAGCAACGGGGCAAAACTGTTTAAAAACTGTTCAGTCAAGCTTTTCAAGCACATGAACATGCAACACAGGAGAAGGTCATCTTTATTGTTTCACATCTTTGCATATGGTAAAAGGGCCCCTTGTCATTGACAAAGCTTTTGAAAAGTGTGTATTACTATACCAGTGTAACATGGAGGCACTTGAGAGCAGTTGCTTTATAAAAGCTTGATGTGAACTTTATTCTATATAAAATGACCTAGAATACACCAAGATTAGAACTTCTCCACACCTTACCTGGCCACTACTGCACTGTTACCAGTTTGTGCTTTCCTTCCAATATAGCAGAGCACCCAAAGTTGAACTCCAACCTATCATGCATTTGGTGAGATTTGTTCAGAGGGGATTTGCATTTGCCTTCCTCTGAGGCTGAGTATGATTTGCCCAATGTCACCCAGGGGGCTGTCATGGCCAAGTAGGGATTCAAACCCTGGTGTCCAGAATCCTAGTCCAACACCCAAACCACTACACTATATTAGCTCTTATTTAGGCATCTGTTGTAGTCATTATTGTTGTGGCTATGTGCCTTCAAAGTCATTTCTGACTTATAGAGAAACTATCATGGGGTTTTCTGAGAGTATGTGATGTGCCCAAGGTCACCCAGTGGGTTTCCACGGTCAAGCAAGGAACTGAACCTTGATCTTCAGAGTTGTAGTCCAAGGCACAAACCACTACACCATGCTGGCTCTCTATTTAGGCATACCCTTACCTATATATGAAGCCCTCATTGAGCTAACCATCTGTCAGAGAGAAAAAAAGGAGGGAAAATCTGCAACGTTTCATAAAGGAAAGAAGAACAGTTGTTCAGATAGCCAATTTTGGACTGTTCTATGCTCTCTCTCCCGTTGGCTAGAGCCACAAGTCTGAGTACATCAGGAGTAATTTCACCTCACTTATGGTTTTGCAATTTTTTTTGATGAAACACAAGAGTATGGGGTATGAGTGGTGGAGGAAAGCTAAATTGCTTTATGTGTGGTTGCTTTACAGGTATTTGAGGGCATTTTCAGGCAATCCCCCCCCCAGCACACACCTGCAAATTCTCTAATTTTTTTTTTTTTGGATGGGAGCTTTGAGGGCCACAAAATTGAGTAAGGAGGCCACATGCAGCCCTTGGTCTGCACATTCCCAATTCCTGTCTTAAAAAAATATGATGTGCTTTTCTTCCACAGTGTTGTATATCTGTGTCTCTGAGTAATAGGATAAGGAATTATATCTGCATTTCTGGATAGAGAAGCTTATCAGCTTGCCATCTCCACCTTGAGCACTTTCTTGAGTGCTTTCTTGGCCTGTCAGTGTTGTTGATACTCTCTTCTCTCTCATTTATGGGATAGTTTTGTATAAAGGGCACATGACAGAATGGCTAAGGTAGCCCTGCTGAGATGAATACACATTCTGGTATTCTGGTTACAACAGAATTATTGATTATTGTTGAAGACCTTTTGGTTCCTGTGTGACACATGGTGAGTATATACATAAAAGCGGTATAAAATAAATAAAACCTCCAGGAACATTTTAGGGACACCTGAGTGAGCTAAGAGAACAGTTCTACTGCTGTGGATTTAGCTGCTCAAGAGTTTGAAAACACTCCTTTCATGTTTCATGAATATTCACAAGTTCATAGACAAATGCAGCAGTAAAACCACATTACATTCTCTGCCTGCCTTGATAGTATGATTTGCTGACAATTGCCTTCCTACCTGGCCATAAAGCATCTAGCATAATTTTGACACTGCGTGCATAATAAATCGTAATCGTACTTCCACAGAATGTCCTCAGTGTGGTAAGAAGCAGCTCCTCCCAGGCCATTTTTCGCCAACATGCTTTGGACTTCATTTACATATAGAGTATCTCGCCACATGTTCTCTTGGGCTAGTCTGAACAAATTACTAGAAACTTTCCAAAGTAAAATGCAGGATTCCCTCAGCCCACCCCAATATGAAGAAAATCAAGACATTATTTTCTTTTGTATTTATGTATCATTCATTCAGATCTCTCCCCATGTATGAGAACACACACGCACGCACACACACATCTATCCCACTTCTACATAGGAAATAAAAAGTGCGAAAGCATAGATCAATAATACAAGTAGTTTTTTTAAAAAAAGGAAAGGAAAGCGCTCCCTTTTCTCTCTGAAATGTAGTTTTGAGCAGGATTTCTATACAACCTGCAAGTCTGTGTATTTTTAATTTTATTTTTCTGAATAAAAGGTAGCAAAACAAAATAGGATAGCTTTGTCATATAATGCCTAATATAAACAGGGAAATATCAGTATTTGATACTGGATCATTCTTCTTCATTTTAAAATTATCTCTTTTTTTATTCTAGATCTCATTATCTTGTAATAGGATAGCGGCAACTCAGAAATTTATATCTCATTTAACTCATAGTTCTTGCATTATAGTTATGTGGCTATTAAAGGAAGCATGCGAAGAGAGATTTTGTCTCCATCTGTATGTGTTTTAGATATATGTGAAGTACAGTGAGGGGTAAGTCTTATCTCACTTAAGTTTGATGTCTACAGCCAGCATAGCAAGCATACAACTTCTGGAACACATGCAGCCAACCTCCTGCCATCTTCCATGAGCCTCCAGAAAGCACCTAGACCTTCATGTTTAATATCAGGGGCATAAGTTTCCTCCTGGAACAGTGGTTGGCTTGGCAAACCTCTCAAACTGTTCACAACCCCACAAACCCCATTTTTCAGCTGATGAGTGCCCTGGAACTCAGAAGATAAACCAGAAGCAAATTTCCAGTGATTTCTAAGATTAGGTTTTTGGCCTGTTTGAGAACAAAAACCAGTTGTGCGGAGGGGAGTTTCTGTGGCACTAAAACCTGGTCCCACACTTAATATAAGTTAGGAGATCCAGAAACTGCATCTCTTTCCACAACAGAAAAAGGGTAGAAGTCTGGATATTGAGGAATAGCATAATACCATCTCATGGCTTTTAAGGAAAAAGACATTGTCTTTTGGCAAATCCTAATCTACTAAAGGCAACCACAATAAGAAAGTAATCCCATTGCAATAAGAAATGAACTTTTCTTTAAGCTTGTTGCTGTGGAGCTATTGATGGCACATTAATTCAGTGGTGATGGTTCAGGTCTGACTAGGATCTATTAATTTATAAAACTCACTAGGCAATTTTTGAATAAAATGAAGCAGAGGGAACAATGGACGGTACCTTGAGTTTCTTAGGACAGAAAGATTAGGAGTGGCAGCAGTATGGGCAGGCAAACCAACTGTTAGATAGCCATCACACAAAAATATTACACAAAAATAAAGGAAGAACAAAGTAAAGATGAGAGATTTATCATCGCAAACCTCCTAAAATAAGAAATTGTGATTTTATTTATTTATTTAATTAATTTATAACCTATTTTCTTCTGAACAGGATTCAAAGCAACTTACTGTATATATTAAAACAGAGCAGTTAAAACAGTACGAAGTGCAAAAGTTTTAAAAGCATTGAATAGCATATTCAGTTAAAACACTATTTTTAAAATATTAAAAATTAAGTTTTAGTCATTACCGAAATGTAGGTGAAAAACAGTTGTAAATTGCCTTGATTTCAGTGGGGGAATTAAACATATTCTTTATTTGACTTTGCAAATAGGACTTAAATGCTGAACCATGACCTAATTACACCCTTAGTCTGGTACTGATTAACGAAGTGGGCAACACTCTACCTGAATACTAGAAATACAACCCTAGAACAATTTTGCATTGACATCTGTAGGCACAGATAGCTTCAGGGGAAAAAGTTCCATTTACCTATTTCGTTTGTTGTTTGTTTATGGTGTTTATTTATCACTTCTTGACCCACCAGGGTCCCTGAAGGAATGTATAGCAGGTAACATCACTCTTGAAATATTAAATAAGTAAGTAAAAAATCAATTAAAAACCAATTAAAAATCAATTAAAATAGCTCCAAAAACAGTTTTAAAAGGGGTTTTTTAAAAAGCTCTAGAAAGCAACCAGAACAGACAGCCTTCATTTTAAAATCCAAAGGCCAACTGAAATAGCACAATCTTCACTGCTCACCAGAAACTCAAAAGATACGGAGCCAGTGTGACTTTGTGTATGAGATGATTCCATAGTCAGGAGGTTGTTAGAAAAAAGACTGACCACATGTACTTACCAGCCCAGCCTCTTGGGATAGTGAGACATATTACACAGCCTCCGTTAGAGGAAGAAAATAATATTTAAATCGGTGCCTATACCATGATTTTTTTTTCTGTATGAGAAATTTGTCCCACTTTTTAAAAATCTACCAATATCACATAAGTCAAGCATTCAATCTACAATCAGAAATCCATGCATTTCTTGGGCCTGGTAGCTTCACGAAAGGGAGAAAACCATTTAACAACATGAACACATTTGAAAAATGTAGAAAAAACACTACATACATTTCTTTTTTTAAAAAAAAAAATTGCATAATATGATCAGTTGTCAAATGTGTCCATTAATTTCAAGAATGTGTACAAAACCACAAACACATTTTTTTCTTTTTTGGGAATGGGTTAAAAATTGCATGGATCAGTGACAGAATGGACCTGGAAGTGGGAAAAAGAGACAAACCGAGGAAACAGATTTGATATATCTGATCATTTTCACATTTTTCCACTGAATCTTCAGAGACTGCCTTTATTGAGAATTTCATTCTGAGGTAGGCTCACGCTAGAAGTCATAGACAATTTCCTGTTGAAGTTTCCCTGTCTTCACACTCAAATCTTGTGAAGACATTATGTTTCCAATTATTTCCTACTTCTCTCTCCACCCCACCACACCTGTCAGTCTCACAGCTCCTTCTCTCAATCTTTTCTCTCATCATAGAAGTAGTAGCTACAGAACTTGGTGAGTTTCTTCAGAAATTACAGAATTGCATTCACTGAAGAATAACTGCAGAACTTACACTGGACTTTCAAGAAGACCAGCACAGTAAGTAGTTAGTTACAGGGATAGCTGGCTGCAGCAATGTTTGCATTCCTTCCTTGTCTCACATTACATGAGTGCCATATTCCAGGCCAAACAAAAAATTCCCTCAGGGCTGAGTGGCTTTGCAAATCTTCACTTTTCCTGTCATCTCTAGATCATTTTGCCAAATGTAAAAGACAACACACAAACACTTACACACCCACAATGAAGTAGATTGCAGTCCATGAAAGCTTATTTCAGATGAAACTTGTTTGTCCCTAAGGTGCCATATGACTATTTTTTATTTTATTTTATTATTTTGTTTTATATTTTGTAGAATATAAATAGAATAACATGACCTCATCCTTCTCCTGCTCCCCCCCGCACCTCGAGGCATTTATATAACCTTCTTCTGAAATTCTAGAAGCCTCTCACAATACAACAACCTTGTAAAAGTAATTCAGTATCATCTTCATTTTGTATTGGATTTGTGCCAGATACATTTGGAAAAATGCCTACTGGGGGGTCCACTCCAACATCAATGTTACCTGGCATGTTTATCCGGTGGCAGAAGCAGCAGCAAGGGGTAGCAGTGGTCTGAATAAATACTGGGCTGTTGAGAGTTATTAATGTAGTTCTTCATAATGTCTTGCTTGTGGTGTCACTCCAGGCCAGTGTAGAAAATACAAATGACAGCTCCTATGTCTAGCCTAAATACCCTAAAGGCACCAGATCACGACTGATCTTGGAAGCTGAGGAGGGCTGGCCCTGGTTAGTACTTGGATGGGAGAGCATCAATGTATACAAGGTGCTGCAAGCTATATTTCAGAGGAAGGAAATGACAAAACTACCTCTGTATATTCCTTGCCTAAGAAAATCTTATGAAATTCATGCAGTTGCTATAAGTCAAAAGTGACTTGAAGGCATATACTTACATCTCCCATCTAGTTGCTTGTGGTCTCACAGGTGCTCTTCGTTGGCCTTCCAGAAGCTGCCAGAAAGTACTGACATCACCTCTGCAATAGTAGTCGAGGGCAAGTCACTTTGGCATTCATGGCTAACATGAGAACTGAATTTATAGTTCCCATTCTTAGTGTTCTATTATACCAGCTCTCTTATTCTCTGTGTCCTGCAGAATATGTCACGTGTAAGGATGTTTGAGGATTTCTTTTTAGTTTATTTTTACATGATTTATTCAACTTGCCTGTTATTTGGGAATAAAAGAGTGTGGGATTTTTTTAATAAAAAATGTGGGAGAAGCCAAGATTCATCTACCCCCACCCATCTTATAGCGCTTAATTAAAGCCCTGGTTTTAATCCCTGAGAACTAACACCTATATGGAGGAAATTAATTCATGGTGTCCTCCATGCTCCAGGTAGCTGTATCTAGTGAATTTTCCCTTGCAAGAATTTCAATTTAGTTCTTTTTTAAAGAATGCACCATTTTTCATACCCTTGGAAAAAAGAACTTGAGCTTTTAAGAAAGAAAGAAAGAAAGAAAGAAAGAAAGAAAGAAAGAAAGAAAGAAAAGAAAGAAAAAGGGAAAGGGAAGAAAAGAATAGAATAGAATGGAATAGAATGCAGGAAAAAGCAAAACAAACGGATACTCTCATCCCTATTTATATCAAGTTTTATTTAAAAGGCTAAACGTCTATTTCATTATATTAACTCAGTAGGTAAATCCAATATTTCTCCTGTCTGTTAAATAAGTGATTAATAAGAGCTAAGCTATATTTTGCAACTGTTGAAAAAGGGAGCAAACTTCCCTTGAGAACTAATAAGTAGTGCAAGAAACAGTCATTATCCAAAATGAATGGGGGAGGAATCCAATTAAAAGTCAAAATTCAGTATAATTCAAAACCTGAATCCCTTTTCAAATAAGCAGGAAATCTGTAATATAATTACTAAGTGTAGATCTAAAACATGTCCAGTTTACATATTTTTGTGCTCAGTACTTATGACATTATAAGCAACATTGAATATATAAGGTAAAATTCTCAAGGTGTAATCAGACTAGAGTAGGATCAGTTTATCAAGCAACCAATATAACTGTATCCTTCCATTCTCTCACCAGCAGTCTTGCTAGCATGTGATATGCCTCATTGATTTTCTGTTTCCCTGGACTCATTGCTATAAAAATATAGCTTGAATCTGTTAAAGTTCTGCCAAGCTAAAATGGCTTAGCTCCTATTATTCCAAATGGTTGAGACAATTATAATGGCAGTAGTCATAAAGACTGCCATATAGTCATGTGTTATTTTTTACTGTAGTATAGCATCCCCCTTTACTATCCACACACTGAACTGCTAAAAGGTTACCAATTACAGAAACCATAAGACATTTGTCCAAATGACCATTGATGGAAGAAGAAAACACCCTAGAGAACATGTTCTCCTCTCCCTACTCCCTTAGTGGGGAGGAAATCATCTGTATTCATTCCACTCCAGTCTGGTCTTGGTAATGGAGCCATACCCGAGCCTTTCAAGGGAATGAAGAAGTTTTAGATCTAGTGGAACAAAGGCTTCATCTAAGTCATCCCTGGATCCTTTCCTGATGGTAGTGCAAGATCTATAGGGCTTTCCATAGTTGTTCTGGAAGCTGCTGAGGTGAATGCCACCCTTTTCAGTAGTAGAGCTCTTCTCTACCTATAGTTACACACTTTTTTCCCAGTCATACTGGGATTACCAAGTCAGAAGTTTCTGATTCTTTAGGTTTCAGGGCAAAACTTTGAGACTTGAAAGTAGTCCTTTGCAGTATCTTATGAGGTGTTGCAATATTGCAGGATATTGTGCAGGTGCATGCACATACATGAGACAGTGTGATAGTAAACTAACTTTTAAATAAATATGTGCAACATATAGATGGTCATAGGAGTTAGTCCTATATAAGAGAGTCACAGGCAACCACCCTGAACACTGATGGACAAACATTGTTTGAGGAACCTGTGCCTAGAAGTGAAGAATGTAAACATTGATATTGATAAATATCATTTATTCTAGGACAGGAATGTAAGAAGTTCACAGTTGTGGTACACCCTGTCAAAAATGTATAATACAGTGAAGAGCAGTCCAAAAGAATCACTTTATGCTTAATGAGTGCTATCAAATGTTTTTGCTCAGTGAACAAGAGGTGTTTTCATTCATGGAAGAAGAATTTTGCTCATGAAAAGATTCTTCTATGAGTCCAAAGCCTGCAAGTTCAACTCTCATGTCTCCAATCGAAGCTCCTTGAACTTATGAGCTCATGTTCTGCGGGTTCACCTCTTCTGTTGTGAATGGAAACTCCTTCCATTCATGGAATGAAATATTTGTTTAGCAGCCAATGTTTTCTGGTTACAGATCAAAGCAAAATGGAACAAGATGCAAGTTCTGCAGAAGCTTGTAGTATAATAAATGTACTAAGCAAGTAAAGATGAAAATCTCTTTTGATAACAGAATCAAGTCTGTTACCAAGTCTGAAAGTCCCTTAAGCATTCTCAGTGTCTGCCTGAATATTATGGAACTCTTTTCAGAAAAGACTCACCAAAGTCTGAACCAGAACAGTTTCTTGAAGGTATAGCTGTTCAAGGTCACTTTAGCATAACATGATTAGGTTTTGCATTATTAATGTTTCTAAAAAAATGTCATTGGCTGCTCTGAGCTCTAGGGATAGACTGGGTTATAAATCAAAGTGGATAAAATAAAATATGTTGCAAAGCTTCCTGGGCTTAAATATTCTGCTGATAAGTAGAATATTGGAAGCTGAGATAATGTTTATGTGTCTGTTATAAGGTCTTTAACAAATGAGGAGTTATTAAGAGAGTAAACCATTCTTCCTTCTGGGTTTCCCTAAATGCATATGACTGTGTAGCTCCATGTATTCTTCTTTTAACTTTGATCACTGCATGACATATTTTCTTAAATAATAGAAAAGGAAGAATCCAAGAACATTTGGGTGATTATCTGAACTGTGGAAATGTCCACTATGGTGGCATCGGGAGAGAATCTAGAAATCTGTGTTATCAGCCTACACCTACTCATCGTCTTCCTATGTTAAGTGGACAACGAAAGGCCATTTTTGCCCTGTGCTGTTTATAGTGCTATTATTCCACTTTCAACATCCTGTGAAACTCTGGGGTTTGTAGTTTACTGAAGCCAAAGAGTTCTCTGGCTGAGAATTCTAAATGCCCCTCCCTAAACTGCAAACCCCAGGATCCCACAGGATGTTGAAAGTAGAATAATAGCACTGTTAACAGAGTAGTGTGGAAATGACCAAAATCTTCATTATAAGTTATCTGGCAGAGATTTCAAAACCTCTGTCCTAGAACTAAGGGGAAAAATGAGCTAATGATGCATTTTTATTGCTGCAAAAGGGAACAGAAAGTATTAATAAAAGAGGCCAAACTCTTCTCTAAACATTTGACGCTGTTTTCTCTTTCAGCAAAGATGCTGGTGGAATTTATGGTAGTAACTCAAGGCCAAAACACAAAGGGACCTTAGTTATTGTTTGTTGTTATATGCTGTTATGTCACCTTCTACTTATGGTGACCTTGTCAACAAGAGACCTCTGTGAGCAATGGTTATCAACAGTGCTGTTCAAGTCTCACAAATTTATGGCTGTGGCTTAGTTTACTAAAGCAATCCGTCTGGCCTTCCTCATTTCCTAATGCTGCCCACTTACTGAGCACAATCGATCGTCTTTTCTAATGAGTCATGTTGCCTCAATACATGTCCAAAGTACAACAGCTTCAGTTTAATTATTCTGGCTTCTATTGTGAGCTTGATCTGCTCTAGGACCCATTTATTTGTCTTTGTGGTAGTCCATGGTACCTGTAGTATTCTTCTCCAGCATTATATTTCAAATTAATTGATTCTCTTTCTCTCAGCTTTCTTCACTAGCTTTTCCAGCCCATCCACAGAAAATGGGAATAGTAGAGCATGCATTAGCCTCATTTTAGTAATTAATTATGTCTTTATACCTAAGAATCCTTCTCAGTAGCCTTTCCAAGGCCATTTCCACCTTATGCTGTTATAGTGCTATTATTCACTTTCAACATCCTATGGAATCCTGGAGTTTGCAGTCGAGGGAGGAGCATTTAGACTTCTCAGCCAGAGAGCTCTTTGGTCTCAATAAACTACAAACCCCAGAATTCCACGGGATGTTGAAGGTGGAATAATAGCACTATAACAGAGTAGTGTGGAAATGGCCCAAGTCTTAGCCTTCTTCTGATTCTTGACTATAGAAGGTGCAATATAGGATGTACATTCATCAGTAGTAACTTCTTCTCCCAATAATTTATTGGCTACATTGTATGTCCAAGGCTGTCCTGTGCTGTAAACCAGACTTCCCCAATATGCTACCTTCCAGATATCTTCCAATCATATATACTGGCTGAAACAGATAGGTATTATAGTCTAAACCACGTAGATAGCATGGTGGGTTCTTGTAACCTTTGGTTTGCCCACACTCCTTAATGATTTATTCTGTGCTTCCCAGGTTTTGAGAAGGTAGTACCAGTGCTCTTTCACCAGCATTGCAGATTGGATGCCAACTAAACTGATCACTTTCTCCTTACAGCCACTTGAGCAGATTAACAGTTTCCAGGCTGCTTAAAAATTTCATTATTCCTTTAGTACATGTTTTAAATCTTTATAAAAGTGCTATGTTATAGTTTATAATACCCTTAATTTGATATGTTTGCGACTATTGCTAATGTATCCATATGTGTGTTTTTTTTTTCCTGAAGTGGTATGAAATGGCTTGTGATTTTCTGTAGGTGTAGGCAAACACATGTTAAATTTGCTAATTATGTTACGGAATAAGTCTGTTCCTTTGCCTTTTAATCAATCAGTTGCTATGATGCTCACTGACATTTCACATAGGTTAAAATGGCAATTTGTCAGCCCAGTGACCTCAAAGTCACAGCTGGAGTTCATGATGTTTGCTAAAATCCCCCTAAAGTTGATAGAAAAAAGAAACCCTGATGATGATTGGAAGGTGAGAGGGAACATATTTCTGAAATACTTTGGGTATAGGCTACAGAAGGATGAAATTATAATTAAGTAGCATCTCTCCCTCCTTACATTGTATGTTCTGTTGCCAGAATTCAAAACCAATTTGTAGAAAGGCAAATACTGAAATGAAAGCATGCAGAAACATTGAGTGAAACTAGTTTGTGGATAGCATTTACTTTTAAAACTTTACGATATTATAAAATACCTCTTTTGGTTTCTAGAGAGTTTATAAAGATACTGGGCCTTTTTATTATAAATAGTGTTTTTTATATATATATATATATTTAAGGGGGGGTCTGGACTCAGGCTGAAATAAGTAAAACTAAACATTATTATTTTATCTTGAACTCTTAGAGCTCCTTCCTTATACCAGATATTTTTTAAAAATGAAGATTTTAAAGATTTCTGTTAGGACATCATAGTGTCCTTGTCTACACTAGTTGTTAATAAACTGCTCCCAAATGGAAAATTGATAATCCAGTTACATGAAGATTAAGGCTTGATCAGTGGAGTCAATAAACATGTATATGAGTCTGATGCACAGACACAGACTCATTAATTGATAGTTTATATTTACTTCTTTTCTTACAGTATGGAAGCTCTAAAATCAACAGAATATTTCAAAGGACAAATTTTCTATATCATTCTGTACAATTTTTAATTTCATCACAATATGCTTTAATTAAGAGCAGTTTTGTTTTGATGTATGGATTGTTCTTAGGAATTCAGGATTCATTTTGTTTGGTTTAGTTGCCTTGTTTCATTGAATAAAGTTACACTAAATTGTTCTTTGGGAACACTGAGAGTGGTAAAAGAACCAGCACAGTGCCGAGGAATCTTTGGATATCCAGATGTTTTGGCATATAACAGCCATCAACTCCATCCTGCATGGCCATGGACTCCAAAACACAAGGACTGGGGGAGGGCACAGGCGTTCCCTAAGACCAGGGTCATTTCTGCACTAGACTGTTGTAGTGCTATTATTCCACTTTCAACATCCTATGGAATCCTAGGGTGTGCAAGTTTAGTTCTCTCCCTAAACTGCAAACACTAGGATTCCATAGGAAGTTGTAAGTGGAATAATAGCACTATAACAGTCTAGTGAGGAAATGGCCCAGCCTAGGAAGCTGAGTCCTTCTGAAGTAATCAGACAAATTTAAACCAGCAAGACTCTCCTTGGTCCAGGACCTGTCAATCAGAAGTGTACTATATGATCATTATTGTGCTGTTGTTTTCATGATACTCAGATTGTTACCCCCTTCGGCTGGCTGATGGTGGCTTTTATTTTAATACAATGAACTTTGTTTTACTGTTTTGTAAAATCATAACTACAAGCAGTCAAAATGAATAATGATCTGCCTGCCAAGACTGTATACGCACCCCATGTTAAAACAGTTCCTGGATCTATAAAGATGACCAATGGTAAGAGATGGTGAAAACTGTGACTCAAAATCTATGAATGGGCAGCATTCCACACCCAAGAACTAAAAAGAATATTTGACATATCAGTAAAGCAGTTCTGGAAATTTGGTTCCCATGCTCTGGTTGTTTTTGTGGAGGCGGGGAGTGTTTGCCTGTTTAGCAGTTGCAGAAATGACAACTGCTTTGTAACAACAGGGAAAAGGAATTTTGCCCCTTATTTTCTGAAGATGTAACATTTACAGAAACATCTAACAGTTTTTCAAAAATTAATAAGCTTGAGATGGGCAATACTCATGCTGGGTGTGGGTGTAGGTAGAATCATTCTCTTCCAATTAAGAAATATAAGGGGTCTCTATAGGCAAAAGAACTGCTAGTATTTGCTTCCAGGCTAAAACAGATCCTTTGTGCATTCGCCTGCAGGCAATATATATCACCAGCATTTTGACAAGTATCTTCCTGGAGGTGTAAGTTTACCACTGTTGCCTTAGTTGGCAATCTATTGGCCCAACTCACAGTCTCATTAAAAAAAAAATCCATTTATCCTGTCCTTGGATTTTGTTGCTATTTTGCTTTCTTTTGTCTGCGTGCCCTATATTTACCCTTGCTCCATTGGGAAACCATTTCTCTTAAATGTGAATATGAGCATCTTTTACAGTTCCACCCAAAACTCTGCTTCATTTCCTTTGGTAAGGATGATCAAGAGCTGTAAGAATAATGACAATTTGCCTTCAGCTTGAATGGGATGTTATGGTACCTATTATCTGTAATGTAGTGGAAGTTTAACAAGCAGGTAAATGACAAGAGATGGGGGTGAATGTGGCTTCTGGGAATTGATAGTTTCAATAGAGAGAATGCAAAATAATCGAATGGCTGAAGATGTCCTGGGGACGGGAATGGTCCATTTCACTCTTTTCTAGAACCAGTAAAACCTAAGCTTCCACACTATTCAAGTGGGAACAATTTATAACCTCTAGTAAACATGCCACTACCTATACACCAAAAATGTATAAGCTCCTTTTTCAAATCTTAACATGATAGGTGATAAGAAGGACAGACTAGGTTGGTTAAAGGTGCAAACTGTCACGCATTGCAGTGGATTCCTTAGGAATATATGCAAAAACTGTGTCCCACAATATGGACAGCTAATCACCTTTGGCTACATGCAGAGAAACTACTATGTGAATACTGGAAACTGGTTGTACATTTTACAATCATGGAAGGATTTTTCAGAGTGACTGTAATCACAGATATTACTGCAGTTCATGCAGTACTTTTGGCATTCAACCACATATCTATAAACAGCTCACAAAATGGTATAAAATTACTATGTGACTGGCCTGTAGAAATATAATAATTCACAACTGTGAATCCTAGTGATTTCTAGTTCCATGTGTCAAAAGTGAAATAATTTCAGGGATGAAATGGAATTTCAGTGTTAGAGCTCTCTTCTTCTTCATGACAGTCCTTCCTTTTCAAGCTGCTTCTGGCCTGAGCTGAGTTCATTTCTGGTCTTTTAGTGTGTTCGTATTTAAAAAGGAGACTAGAAAGTCCTAGGTCAGATGGGTGAAAGAATATAGTCAATGTATGGCAAATAGTTAAATATCCCATGCCTGCTCCTTATTTTCCCTGCAAATGCCTGCTAGCTCCCTCTAGTAATACTAGTTAAATACAGATCAAGAACACACTTGGTTTGAGCACTGGACTATGACACTGCAGATCAGGGTTCAAATCCACAGTCAGCAATGGAAACCCACTGTGTGACCTCTCTCAGTCTCTGACGAAGGCAAAGGTAAGCCCCTTCTGAACAAATCTTGCCAAGAAACCCCCATAGACTTGTCATAGGTTGGAAACAACTTTAAGGCACACATCAACAACAGCAACATCATCACCTTTTCATTGGATGCCTAAATTGTGTTTCTAAATGTTCAACAGAAGTTTTAAATTACTGCAATGCTAGAAATTTGGGGGCTGTAGGAAAATTTCATTTGAGGGGGCCAAACATTTATGTGGAGGGGATTGCCCTGACCTTGCCCCCCACCATAGTTCTGCCCCGTCTCCTTAGTACTGTCCCTCTGAAGTTACAAGAGAAACTTCAGAGGTATTATGAACTCTGGCTACCATTTGGCTCCTTTTATCCCGAAGTGTCATCTGTCAATAACCTTTCCCTCTGGCTGCAGCAGGAGATAGGACCGCAGGGCCCATTCCCTTGACTCAGCTGCCACCATGTGTGACTTAGCCCTCTTTTCTTGTCTTTTAGCTGCAGTTATATCAGGCTGCAGCAGATGGAGAGATGGGGCTGAAGAGTCCCTTCTATCACCTTGGCTGAGATAGAAACTGTCATTTGCTTCTTCCTCTCCTTGACAATAACTGTTTCTGTCCAAATGGGCTGATATAATTATAACTATTGTAAACCACCTTGTGCAAATAATTTCTCCTGAAAGTTTTAAAACCCATTAAATAAAAATAAGTGTGTGGCATTAAGAATTCATACCTGAGTTTGCAAGTTTTCCTCTTCCCTCCCCATACCTTATATTCCTTTTGTGTCATGATTTTAGACTGTGAAGCTGTAGGTAAGCACTATTGTGTTTCTAATCAGTATAGAATGCTTACTAAAGTGCAGCCTCCTTATAAATAATAAATAGCAACCTTCTATCTGCCAGCTTACTAACATAAATGGCTGTTCATGTGATCAGTCAACTCATGTGAACAATTTAATGTGGGTGGGATGAGATTACACATGGAAGATTTAACTTCCCATTCACCCTCTGAAAAGGAATTTCTTTTATCTCCAGGATGGCCTGATCAGAGAAGTTCCTACTGCATCCTCTGCAAATATGCTTATTTCACGTTACACTGCTCACATGAATATACTGCTTGCATGAGCAATTTTTGCAAGAATAATGGCCTAAGTAAACATAGTATCCAGTTCTTTGTTGTTTTTGTTTTTCTCCTGTGACAGACTTTTTAAAATGCAAAGCAACAGCAGGGACTTTAGATTAACTGGAGGACTGAAAGGGGGCAGGAGAGAGCAAGCATATTTTAAACTTTTGCTTTTGTCTGTTCCAATTTACCTCCAATAATTCCTTTTCTCCTACTTGTAGGAAAAAAACAGGATTCCTATATCCAATATGATTTTGGCATGTAAATAGGTGGCACCCATTTTTCTTTTACTCTTCTCATCTTTGGACAGTTTTACATCACATATTTCCCTTTAAAAAACAACTGTGAAGAAAAACGATAATGGAAAAAGAATCAAGATAACAAGTAGATTGCCTCTGGAACTGATGGATGATTTCTTTAGACACCATAAGTATCAGAAATACTACTCTCTATATAAATATAAATGTTATATAAATGTGGGAAACAGTATGGTGTAGTGGTTTGAGCGTTGCACTGGGACCATGGGAGACATTGGGCAACTCACAGCCACTTCCAGCCTCAGGGGAAGGTAATGGCAAACAAACAAGCAAAAAAAATCTTGCTAAAAAACAAAACCAAACAAAACACATGGGATAGGATCATCGTAAGTTGGAAACTGCTTGAAGACACATAACATCAACAAATGTTAATGTGTATTATGTAAAGACCCTATCTGAGCTTTATGATCAACTGAGCATTTAAAACTTTAATAAAAATAACACATATAATTGTAATTCAGACCCTTCCTTCCCTATGATAATATCAACATAAGAATGACTGTATGTTTCATGAAGTCTAGTGTTACCCTGTTTTCTGGGGGTCCCAGGAGGGACACCAAATTGTTCTCAAAATTATACAAGTTGGGGAAATTAGTCAAAGAGCACAAGTTAGCACTGCGAGAGGCAGGGTAACATAGTGAGATCTTGAACCCAATGTTTACGGGGTCAGGCCGAGTCAAGGAGCACACCGGAGTGAAATAACAAATGTGAATTTTATTAAAAATACAATCAATCAGTGTATGCAACACAAACACAAAGAGAAACTATAGAAATAAAGGTTGGAGTGGGATAAAGGGATTTTTAGAGGAGTTGCTGGCTTTGGGTAATACTACACCTGTCCTGAAACCCAGTCGGAAATGGAGAAGCTGGGGAGCATGGATCTCAGCACGTGGAGCTGAGGGGAAGGCTTGCTGGACAAAGCGACAGCAAGGCGGGATGGAAGTCAAGAGCAATCCAAAGAAGCGCTCAAAATCAGGGGTTTTTATAAGGAGAATTGTGACCGCAGGCTAGGTCGGACTTGGGGAAAACAATGGATTTGGGGCTGGAGACAAAGCCTCTGAAAGGTCAGAATTTGAATGATTGAATTATAGCCAAATTGTCAATATGATAGCCAGTATGCAAATGCGGAGTACTTGAGAGTTGTATAGTCAGATCATCAAGCTGCTGGCTCGGGGCAGAGGATCTTTTGAAAGTTGCGTGCATACATAATTCAGTACTTGCCTTTGAGATCTCCTAAAGCTGCGAGTCTGCTATTTCTGGCCTGCCTGTATTGTTTTGAAATATTACAGCGATTATCGGCCGAGCCTGTATGCGTGCTTGTCCGGGGGCCTCGCAAGCACGTGGAGGGGAATGGGTGTGTGAAGCTGAATTAGTGATATCAAGAGATATCTTTTTAATATCCCCCAAGCTCGGGCTAGCCAGGGCAGTAACACTAGTAATGTGACTTGGGGAAATGTGGATACACATAAAAACAATACAGTTGACCCTCCACGTTTGTGGGTTTGACTTTCACGGATTTGATTATTTGCGAATTTCTCCAATCTCTGCCCCCCCACCACATCAGGCACTTCTTTTCTGGGGAACCTTCCCTCTTGGTGGCTCCAATCAGGCTGTGCACCCCCTTCTTTTTAAAAAAAAAAAAAAAATTCTTTGGTCCTCTTCCTCTTGGTCCTCTTCCAGCTGCTGCTGGCCAGCCAAAGATGACTTGCAGCCTGATTTGTCAGCACTATAAATCATCTCCTGATGCCCCCCACACACTCAAGGAATGAGATGGGCAAGAGAGAAGAAGTCTAGGTCCACCATACAGACCCATCCCCCTTCCTTCTCCTTTCCCTGATCTGGTTTAGACCCTGGGAGCCTGCTTTTCCCACCATGCCCCAGCCCACTTCCCATAGACACACATACATTTTGATATTTGAGAATTTTCCACTTTTGCAAGAGTCCTGAGCCCTTAACCCTAGTGAATATGGAGGGCCAACTGTATATATAAGAGAAGAGCAGTGTAGTTCCACTTCTTCCTGCAATGGGGCTGGAAGCTGACCTGTCTTGGGGTTCCATATCACTTTGAGCAATTCCAGGCAGCCAGATGCAAAAGTCTTTTATTTACTTTGGCACAATGTCCACAAGCAGAATTAAAGGTTTCCGGACCTCCAGCAGGGATTAAAACATAACTTCAAATTAATGTGCTTCCCAACCAGGACTCAATGGAAGGACGATATACATAAATCTGCAATAGAATCCAAATGACTGCTAAGTTGTCTGACCTCTGTCCAGGTTAGAAACTAGTTTTTCAGAGTCTTCCCATTCAAATTTTGCATTTCCCCTGAATCTTTGGCCACAAGATCATATAGATATCCTTATTTGCATATGCTCACCTATTTTTGACCCCATTAGTTGGTCTTGAACCTCCTGCCTGCTTTCCTCATCCCCTCTCACTCCTAGGGATATTCTCCACCTTTGTCATCCTTCTGTTCATCCAATCTTCCTTCCATTCCTCCTGCCTCCGCTGCCTGACAAACACCCTCTGTACATCCAGCTTCATCCCTTTTTTGTTTGCCTCCTCCATCCCCTCTGCTCTGAAACTAGCCACCTCCAACTTGCTGTTCTGCTTTCTCCCCTCTCCTATCCATACTCATTCTTCTCTTTCCCTCACCATGTCTGCTCTTTCCTCATTGTATCCGTCCCCTCCCTTCCAGTTCACAGCATCCAACTGTCCCTTTACTCATTCCTTCTTCCCCATCATTTGTCCTGTCCCTGGTCTCTTTTCCTTTCCATGACACCCCCCTTTCCTCCATACTGCACTCTCCCCCTTCTTCTCTGTCACCTCAGCTTTTGAATTCCTTTCCACCCCTTCTGGTTCTCCCCTATACACACACACACACCATTTCAAGTGCTGTTTCATATGGGTGGACTTCCTCCTGGTTCCCCCATGTGGGCAAGGTCTTTAGTGTCTTGAGCATCACCCTGGCATCTTGCTGGGCAAGGTAAGTCTGGGAGTTTGGGACCAGTGGCAACACTGGCCCCATGCCTTGCCACAAGCAGATTAAAAGACTTAGGGTCTTTCCCCACTACACTGTTATAGTGCTATTATTCCACTTTTAACATCCTGTGGAAATCTGCGGTTTATAGTTTACTGAGGCCAAAGAGCTCTCAGACTGAGAGTTTCTACAGGCCCCTCCCTAAACTGCAAATCTTAGGATTCCATAGGATGTTGAAAGTGGAATAACAGCACTGTAACAGTGTAATGAGGAGAGGGTCTTAGTTCTTAACAACTTGGACGATATGTTTCCTTTTATTTTATTTTTCTCCCATGCCCTTCACCACCAAACAAAGAACTAAAAGAACTATTTGTCATTGATCATTCATAAACATAAAATGAAAGAACAAACAGAAATTAGTTTAAAGGAAATCTCCTCACTATCAACCCTCTTGCCTCTGTGAATGATGGACAGTTCACATGCAGAAGTCTCACCAAGTCTATTGAAATTCAGGCTGAGAAGGATGCAGTCTATCCATGAAATAGAATTCTACAGTGTGGCATGTTAATTGATACGTTATGTCTGCTGTGCCAGCAGAAGCTAAATCTCTAAAGATGCTGTCCTTGAGAACACAGTTATATACTTTTCCATAGGCAAAAAGAGACTACAAGAAATATCTGCAGCCACACCTTTGACTTCATCATTCATCTCAGTGTGTAAAACTTTAAACTATCTGACTCAGTGTGCTTTTGGACCCTGTTGCCCCTTAGGTGTGCCAAGACACAATGTTGGAAACCCATGACAAGGAGAATTCTCTTTTCAGGGACGCCAGACCTAGCAACCCAAATATCCTTGTGGTTCCATAGTATCCCAGCTGAGATCTTCCCTGTCTTCTTGCTGTTTTCCTGCCTTGCCTGCTCAGTCCCAGTTTCTCATCAGTTCCAAACAAAAAGCAGGGCTTTGCGCTTCACTTTTCAAAACACCATGAAGAATTGCTAAGGGAGTTCTGTCTGCATTGTCAGCCCATATCAATGTATCCACACTGACAATTGTAGCGCTTTAATTGTCATGGCTATACTTTATGGTATCCTGGGATGTGTGCTCTGGTGAGTGTAATTCAGTGGAGTGGACTGGAATTCTCTAGCGAAGAATTCTAAGCATCTCACTAAACTCCAACCCCAAGTAAGAAAGACTTACAACTGCAACCTCTATTAAGTCAGTAAGTGATAAAACGAGGTTGGACTGAGTAAACCGCTTCTAATTACTTTTAGGGTGCTTCTCGCTGACATCCACAGTTTTTCTCCTTCCCTCCAACTTACAATCATGGGTCAGTTGTACTAAAATTAAATGGGATCAATTTTTGCATTCAGACAATATATGAGCATAGAGTAGCCCCCCTCTCTCCATCTCATTTAGGTAGTAAATTTCCTAGCAAAATTGTCTTACTTGGTGATCTGTTCTAGCTGATCTGTTCCTCCACGACAGTCCAAAGTTGGGTGAACTGCTGTTGCTTCAGCTTTAATCTGCTGCTAGGAATTGAAGGGGCTGCTCTGCATAAATCATGCCTTATTTCTAGTCCATGGACCAGAAAAGATAATGCAGCTCCATGTGCTCCATTCTTCTAAGCAGGAAAGGCTTCCTTCTTTGCCGACAGATTTCCTTCCCCCTATGCTGCAAGAAAGAGCATCTTTCCCAGGGGTGAGAATCATATGGTGCTCTAGATGTTGCTGAACTTCATGTCCTGGGAGTTCTAGCCAGCACAGCGAGTGGTGAGGAATACTCAGAGTTGTAATCCAACAGCTTCTGCAGGGCACTTGATTCCCACCCCTGCTTTCTATCCTATGGCCCCAGAATACTTCCTGGGGAACTAAAGAATAGCGATCTTAAATATATTTCATCATGGTGTGAAACTCACCAGTTCAACACTACTCACAAACATTTTAAATCCACGCTTTCCCACACTGAAAACATCATGTAGACTTGCAAGAAGTCTTCTTCAGTGACAATGATTTTCTACAAGAAGCATCCCTACAGGAAGTCAGAATGAATGATACCTTTACTGTTTAATATGAGAAAAAAAGCTGGCTGTTCCATGAGTCTTTCTAAGAGTTCAATCACATAATTTGAGACAAACTCAGCACAAAAATGATGTAAGATAAATGAGCTATCTTTTTTCCAGGAGCAATCTGGGCTTCAAATATGTCAGCTCTTATACAAAAAAAAATGACTGGTTAATGAAAATCTCTCTTCAGCACAAGCAAATTGGATAGTTAATTAATGGGGTGTCTTCAAAACTGCTTCTTTTACCCCCCCCTTTCAAGTCCAGCCTCATTTATCAAGTGCCAGTGATATATGTCTGTGCCATGTGAAGAAGCTTGCTTGTTGAAGGCCATTACTATACACACCTGACCTCAAATAAATCTGCCCAACAAAATAGCTTTCCACAGACACAAACCAAAACAAATTTTTCTTTGGATTAATTTCATTAACTGGAATATATTAGGAAGGAGGACAGTTTAGCATTTATTTATTTATGTAATCCCTTCTTTCCTCATGAAGAACCCAACTATTTGCTTGTATCCATTTATATCAGTGTGTATAGATCATAGTTGTATTTTTTTCCAATTAAAAAAACATACTCATATGCAGAAAGGGTTAGCACTTAAAATTCCTAGTATATTCCCCACATGTTAAAAAGCAGCTTATTCAGTTATGATTCAGTTTCAGATTCAGCAGTGGGAAAAGTCATTAGCCTCTTTCCCCTACATATCATTTGAGACAGAAAAATGCAGGTAGCAATTAGTTTCAATATTATGCTTGATTTTATTGCCAAGAATGTTGTAGGCCTGGGAGAGATGGGCTATAAGAAGCACAAGGATCAGGACTCATATTGGCTCTGGTACCCAGCATCTTATGATCTGCTGCCTAATTAGATGCTACACTGTATGCTATTATCCATAACCCTTACATTTCATAATGAAGACTCTGAGGATAGAGTATCTTTTGTGAATAAGCTTCACTCAATAGAGTGTATATGTAGGTAGGCATAGATAAACTCTACAGCTATGTGAGAAGTCTGGTCTGGTGGACTTTTATTCAGACTTTCTCGACTTCTGGTGGCTGCGGTGGGGAGCTCGGTCATCTCCCGACACAGTTGGAGGAGACACGACCTCCCAATGGGGTCAGGAACCCACTGTTTGTGAAAATAAATGGTGGGAGAAACCCTCTTGGAACAGCTGGTTTGGAGTTGCTCGCTAAGGGCCGAAAACACCGGGTTGGTACTCGGGAATATTATCTTAGACCGAGCCGGAGAAACGCGGCGCGGGTCCGTGGAGCTGCCAATACCCCAGTGGGACTCCAAGGAGAAAATCCCAGCCACCACTTTTAATTTATTTAAGAATGACGAAAGGAGGAAGAAGGTAGAAGAAACCTCTTCCTTTTGCAAATTTAACGAGCTAAGTATCTGGACGTATTGGTAAGAACAACCAGCGCAAAGCTCACTCTACTTACAAAGAAAAGGCATATCCCTTTAAGGGGGGAAAAACCTCCCAGAAAAGGAGGGGGAAATGCTTGACTAGCTCAGGGCTCTGTTCTCCAAGCTACAGACAGCGGCGGAGTGGTTAAAGAAAGAAATTGAAGCATCTTTAATGACTTTATGATTATATAATTTAAATTCCATTCCCAGACTGCTGTAAAATTTAAATTCGCTGTGGAGGGGAGTGAGTGGTTGGGACTTTAAAACAGCGCAGAAATACAAACGTCACGTACGACGCTTTCTTAGTATCCTCCTTTTGCCGTGAGAAGCCTGGAGAGTTTGAGACGTCAAACAAGGTCAGGACGTCAAATACGAATTAGTTTATTTCAGATAATTAGCTTGAGAAAGAGGGGAAAATATAAGAACTATATAAGCATTATAATATAGGTAAATTTTGTAGTAAAAATAAGCTAATTCTTCAGAAACAATGAGGATAACAAGGAGAAACGAAGAAAAGAAGATAAGCAAGAAAAGGAGATGATAAGAAGAATTGGACTTAAGTTTGAGCGGGGGTATAAAATTGTAATTTGAATAAACGTAAGTTTAATTATATGTAAATTTGTTTTGTAGTTTAGAGGGTGAAAAGAGATTACAAACTGGGTTTGAAACAAATGGAAGAGTGAGAGGAATTCATATAAATTAATTTAAATGTTGATATGGAATTGGTTTGGATTAAGTAATTAATTAAGTAACCAAGGAAAAGGACTGATTGATTTGAGTGGAATTTCTTTTGTTGGCTAACAATAATAGGAGAGGTGTAAAACAAATCATTTACTAATATTGATTATATAATATAGAATATTTGTTAACTCCCAGGGTGGATTCCTTAATTTTGAACAATTATTGGATAATAGTGGAATTATTGATCATAATTGATTGATTGATTGATTACAGTTGATTATAATTGATTGACTGATTAGTGGAATTATTGATTATTGATTATTGACAAAGGAATAACACAAAATTGATTGTAATTGTCTGACTGTGAAATTGGACGATAATCACTGCTCTTTAAAATTGATTGTAACTATCATAATTTAACTGTAAAAATTGTGAAATTGTATAATTTACCTGTTATAAAATAGAAATTAATCTATCAAAGTAAAATGGCCTCTGGAACAAGAAAAGCTGTGCTGACACAGCAACAGGCCCAAAGGAGAGCATCAATAGAAGAACAGATGAAATTCCTAGAATTTGGAAACACAATATTGGAGGAGATGAGGAAATTAAGAGAGCACTTTATGAGAGAAATGCAAAGAGTATCAACTGACATGAGAGAAATAAAACAAGAAATGCAAAATATAGGACAAAAGATGGAAGACATGACTAAGGATATGCAGATAATGAACAAAAAAATAGATAGTTTACAAGACAGAACAATCAAATTGGAAAAAGAGGAACCTGAAATGAAAAAACACATGGAGCAAATGTCAACACAAGTTGTAAACATAGATACTAAAATCAGAAATAAATGTTTGAAAATCGGGGGTCTAGAGGAGATGAAAGGAGAGGATTTATGTAGCCGAATAATTCTTATCCTGGTCCAATTTATCGGTTGGAATACAGAGCAATTAGACCTCGAAATAGATAAAATCTTTCGAATTAACTCCTTCATTGCAAGAAAGAGGAAGGTACCTAGAGACATTGTTATCTATTTCCTTAGAGAAAGAGTGAAAAACCTGCTTTTGCAAGAGACATACATGAACAAACTGGTTATAGATAATAAAGAATTACAAGTCTTTAAGGATGTTCCATCTCAGGTGCTAAAAAAGAGAAAGGAATACTCTTTCTTGATACAAATATTTAAAAAACAAGGAATAAAGTACGGATGGTGCAGAGGAGAAGGAGTTATTTTTGCATTCCATCAAAGAAGACATGTTCTAAATACTATCGTAAAAGTGCAAGATTTTGTGAAAAAATATAGAGAAGAACTGAGTAAAATTGAATCGGAAAGAGAAGCTGCTCAAGAAAGGGACATAGTAAAGGAAAAGACAAAAAACATTACAGAACAAAATCTAGGTGCAAAAAATAATTGGGAGAGTAAGGACCAAGACGGTGTTTTGGATATAGATTGTGTCTTAGAAAAGAAAACATTGGAGAAGGATTTAACTAGGCAAGAAGTGAAAGACAGGCAGCAAAAAGAAGACTTGGAAGGAGAAGAAATAGAAGAGAAGGAAGAAGAAGAAGGAGAGGAAATAGATATAGAAAAAGAAATAGAGTAAGTGAAAGGTTAAGATAAACTTAAGAAGGTGAAAGGATTAAAGAATACCTGAGTTTAACCTATAAGATAAATAGTAAATAATGAAGATTCTTTCATGGAACGTTCGAGGACTGAATGCACCAATTAAGAGGAAAAGAGTATTTCATCATCTTGGAAAAATAAAATCTGATATAATATGTCTCCAAGAGACACATATAAGAGACAAAGATATTAAATATTTAAACAAGCCCAAATTAGGATCACAATTTTCATCGGTATGTAATAAAAAGAAGAGAGGGGTAACAATCTATGTCAATAAAAAATATAGATGATGTTAATGGAACATATATAGGAGTTGAAGTACAGTTATTGCAAAATGTAATTTTAATAGTTGGAATTTATGGTTCTCAACAGAATAAAATGAGTTATTATGCGAAAGTGAGAAAGTGCAAAAAGTATTAGATAAATATGACTATCAGGAAATTGTAATAATGGGGGATTTTAATGGGGTAATAAACCCCGAGGTAGATAGAAAATCAGTTAAACAGAAATCATTACAACGTAAACTACCGAAGTCATTCTTTAACTTGCTCGAGAACTATATGTTACTGGATACATGGTGATATCTGTACGGAGATTTAAAAGAGTTCATGTACTACTCTGATGTTCATAAATCTTGGTCCAGGATAGATATGGTCTTAGTATCTAAAACTTTGGCTAAAAATATCAAAGACATGGAGATCTTACCTATGATATACTCAGACCATAATCCAGTATTGATGACAATTAAAGAAAGAAGAATTAATTATCGCTGGATACTTAAGGAGGAGCTACTAAGAGATGAAAAAGTAGTAGATAAAGTAAGATCTGAACTAAATCATTACTTTAAAGAAAATTCTGGTAAAGGACCAAAAGAGAGCGTAGTATGGGAAGCAGGAAAAGCAGTAGTATGGGGAATTTTTATAGAACAAGAAATATATAAAAAGAAGAAAAGGAAGGAAACATATCTAAAAATCATGGAAGAGCTTAAGAGAAAAGAAGATGAATACAAGAAAGACCCCCAAAACACAAAGATTAAGTATGAAATAAGAGCGTTACAAAAGCAAATAACAATACAAAATACGATTGAGATAGAAAGAAAATTAAAATACGTTAAACATACTTATTATGAACATGCTAATAGGACTGGAAAGTGGCTAGCCTACAGACTTAAGAAAGAACGAGAGAAAAGGCTGATATTAGAGATCAGAGAAGGTTCAGAAATTCATTGTCAACAGGATAAAATAAAATCAACATTTCAAAAATATTTTCAGAAATTATTTGATGATAAGGAAAATACTGCCAAACAAGAAAATATAAGAAAGTATTTAGAGGAAATAGAGATCCCATCAATTAATGATGATCAGAGGCTAGAATTAAACAAGCCAATTACAAAAATGGGAATTCTAAACGCAATCCAAAAACTCAAGGTAGGTAAAGCCCCAGGACCAGATGGTTTCATATCACAATATTATAAAATTTTTCAAGACCAACTGGCAGAACTCCTGCAGAAAGTTTTGAATGAATTAGATCATGAAAATCCTCCAGCTTCTTGGGGGGGAAGCTCTAATAAGCTTAATCCCCAAAGAAGGAAGAGATCATCTGGACACTAAAAATTATAGGCCGATAGCCCCACTGAATATTGACTATAAAATATTCGTTATAGTATTAGCAGAAAGATTGAAAAAAGTCTTAAAGAATTGGGTCCATGAAGATTAAAATGGCTTTCTACCGGGCCAGGCGATAAAAGATAATATGAGAGTAATAGTAAATGTAATAGAGTATTATCAAAAACATAGCAAGAAAAAACTAGGCTTGATTTTTTTAGATGCGGAGAAAGCCTTCAATAACGTGAGTTGGAGGTTTATAGAGGAGATTTTACAAAAAATAAATATAGGAGAAAAACGTATTAATAAATGGGGAGAAAACATCTAAAATAGACATCAAGAAAGGGACAAGGCAGGGGTGCCCACTGTCGCCTCTAATCTTTTTGATTGTCATCGAAGTGTTAAATATACAAATAAGAAATGATTTAGAAATAGGAGGAGTGCGTATTCAAAATCAAGTATTTAAGATTAGGGCTTTTGCAGATGATCTGGTTATTTTACTAGATAATCCTATTCAAAGTATAAAACGTTTAAAAACGGTATTGTATGAATACGGAAATATGTCCGGCTTTAAGGTAAATTTGGAGAAAACAAATATATTAACAAAGAATTTGACTATTCAAGAAGAAAAAGAATTGGAAACTGAGTCCCAATTTAAAATATCTAAAAGAATAAAATACCTAGGAATTAATCTAACCAAGCATAGTGTAGACTTGTATGATAACAACTATTTAAAAGTATGGCAGACGGTAAAAGATGACTTGAAAAAATGGACAAAACTTGATTTGACATTAATGGGAAGGGTCACGGTTATAAAAATGAACATTCTACCAAGGATGATCTTTTTATTCCAAAACCTACCCATAATAGTTAGTGATGTACCATTTAATCGATGGCGGAAAGATCTTTTGGAATTCATCTGGAATGCCAAAAAACCCTGCATTAAGCGGAATTATTTGAAAGATACTAAGGAAAGAGGTGGGCTAGGACTTCCAGATCTAAGGATATATTACCATGCCAGTTGTATAGATTGGTTGACTATCTGGATTGAACTAAACGCGGAAAGATTGCTAGCGATAGAAGGAGCAGATTTGCCCTTTGGGTGGCATTCATACCTTTGGTATGAAAAGGCTAAAATAAATAGAGAATTCAATAACCATTTTATTAGAAAATCTTTATTAAGAATTTGATTAAAATATAAGAGGGAGTTTTACTCAAAATTATCAATGTGGGTCTCTCTCCATGAGGCATTCTATAGGAGAGAAAAACCAAGATTATACAAATGGGTTACGTATAAAGAAATATTAAAATGCCAAGGAGAAAAGATTTACTTAAGAAGCAAAGAAGAGCGAATTGAAAGCGGTATAATGACCCATTGGTTATTACAGAAGCAGTTAGCAGAGAAGTTCAAAATAGATAAAAAAATAACAGGAATAGAAATTAAGGAGAATGACTTGGATAAATTGTTAAAACCAGGAGTAGAACATCGGATTGCAAAATTATACAAGCTTTTATTGAGATGGGAATTGGAAAAAGAAACCATAAAAGAAAACATGATTAAATGGGTGCAGAATATAAGACGCCCTATGCAATTAGAGAGTTGGGAAAGTTCCTGGAAAATGGTGTCTAAATTACTAAAAAGTGTATCTCTAAAAGAAAATTACTATAAAATATTCTATAGGTGGTACTACACCCCAGCCCAACTAGCAAAAATGACTGGATCTAAGAATGATAAATGCTGAAAGTGTAATCTAAAGGGAACTTTATATCACTTATGGTGGACTTGTGAGAAGGCCAAAATATTTTGGACACAAGTACATAATAAGATAACAAAAATATTAAAAATTGCATTCATGATGCAACCTGAAATAGACCTGTTGAATATTTATGATGGACTAAATTCGTTAAAAAAAAGATCCCAAAGAAAGCTATTAACATATATGATCGTAGTGGCGAGAATGACCTACGCGAGCAAATGGAATCAGGAGGAAACCCCAGAAATACAAGATTGGCTAATTAAGATATATGATTTAATTGAAATGGATAAATTAACAACAATATTGTCTAAGAATTCTAAGAATTCTATGAAACAATTTAAAGAAGACTGGGAGCCAATCTTATTTATATTTGAAACCAATTGGGGAAAACTAGCAATTAAAAGAATAGAGGAATAAAGGTAAATAAAGGTGCGAGGCAAAAGGTAAGAGTAAGTATAGTAAAGGAAGGGATAAGAAGGAGTAAGAAAAAAAAAAGATATAGATAATTTAGATAAGAACAACCACGGGTGAAAGAAAATACAAAAAGAAAGAAAGAAAGAAAAATTAAAAATGGGAGTCCTTGCGAGAAAGCAATCTGGGGGAAAATTGAACTAATAAAGAACCAATGATATAAAAAGAAAGTAGAGATATATGGAAACAAGTAGGTTGTATAATTTATTGTTGGACAATATTAACTAGGAATAACCAGTACAAACAGAGAAAGAGAATAAGGGAAGAATATTATGGGAAGAAATAACTATGTAATTATATAAGCAGATGACTGATTGTCGTTGTTATTGCTGTATGGATAAAATAAAAAAAAATGAGTGGTAAATATAAATAGATGGATAAGAACTGGATGTGGATGATGAGTAGAAGAGATTTGATTTTGATAAGAGGTTTCTTTTATGTTAAGTTACGTATAGGGTCTTTGGTTTTTAATATGTTTAAAATGGAATAAGATGTGAAGATTAAAAATGGTTATATTGTTATATTGGTTAATAAAAAGATTTGAAAACATATTCAGACTTTCTTTCATTCAAACTGTGTAGGCCCAGGACTGCAATCAAAACTGCAGTTTTCGAAGAGGTATTAGAGGGTTAAAACTGGCAGCAGGGCAGGAGGGCTTAACTCAATTTCTGCCAAAGAGCACAACATTGGGAGGGCCGGAGAAGCCACACATGGATTGGGGTGTTATAGTCTTCCAAGATGCTCTCTGTCAGAGTTCAGCTCCCAACCTGTGCTTAACTGCCAGCAACGGAAGGGAAGCAATAGCACTTGCCCAAGAGGAGGAGGCAGTGGGGAGTGTTCAGTGCTAACAATCAAGTAGAAACACTGAGCTGGGCCCAAGTCAAGGTCAACTGGAAAAGTCAAGAATGCCGAAGGTTAGTCCAAAAGTTCTTGAAAGCTGGAATACAAGAGTCATGGGAGTTTGAGTAGTGATTTGCTACAAGCAAACAGCAAGCCACACCGACCGACTTATATAGCCAAGGAGGACAGGTGTTACTCATCATTGTTCTGTTTTCTCAATCTCGCCAAAAGAGCTTTTTTCCGAGTTGCTCTTTTTTGTCTCTTTTGTGACTGGAGGCTGGGGGGCAAAGGTGGCTCTAATTCCCCTAAATCACTGCTGACCCCTTCTCCCACAACTCTGTCTCGGTTTGTCTTTTAGCTGGTGAGGGTATTGACAAGGCAGTCTGTTCTACCTCTGTCTCTGGCACAATCAATTGCCCATCAACCTCTGAGCTGTCATCTATCATACTCTCCTGGCTCCACCACTCACTTCCTGTTTGGCATTGTGTGGGGGGGAGGGCAGGACACAAGGATCAGGAAGGCTATAACCTTGCCACTTGTCTTGTAAAAGCTGCTTCATCATGATCATGGGACAGCTATGAGAACATTTTGATGGTAAACCTCCTGTCTGAGCTTCCTCCACACCATTCCAGCTTGAGGGGACACGAAATCAGTGAGTTAGGGGTCAGGAGCAGTGTTCAAGTTTGTTCAAAGATTGAAGAAAACTTGAGGAAGATTAATAAGGGGGAATACCAATACAAAAACTGAAGGATACCAGTGAAAAATCAAAGAGAGAGGAGCTCAGAAACTGCATAAAGTGCAATATCTTGTAAATCTTCATAACACTTCTGCCAGTCAACAATCTATGTGAGATATGACCAGCGTTTCTCTCTTTCTCTTCTAAATAGTGTGTGGTTGCCCTTTAAATTTTCTATACCTCAACTAGTCTGGATAGCCTTGGCAATAGGATTCCTGGGTGGAAAATGCTGCTGCTTAATGCCAGGTCAGTAAATGGAAGAACACCCTTGATCCAGGACCTGATCTTGAATAAGCATGCTGACCTGGCTTGCATTACAGAGACCTGGCTGGATGAAATGGAGGGGGGTAATCTTTCCTAGCTTTGTCCACCTAGGTTGTCTGTAGAGCACCAGGCAAAGCCTGAGGTGCAGGGAGGCAGAGTTGCAGTAGTCTATTGGGATTCAATGTCCCACATCAGGTGCTCCATCTCACAGTCAGCTGAATTTGAATGTGGCATGTGGCCAGCACAGAATAGGGATTCTGCTGGTGTGCCATCCACCCTGCTGCTTAACAATTTCTCTTCCTGAGCTGGTTGAATTGATCTCAACTGTATTGTTAGAATCCCTTGGCTAGCTGTCCATGCAAAGACCTCTCTGTCAGGAGCAGCTCAGGACTTCATATCCTCCATGACAACCATGGGTTTTTCCCAAGTAGTAACTGGTGTCTCTTATGCTGCAGAACACATTCTGATCTAATTTTCTGTGTTAGGTAGGATGGTGGTGATTTTGGTGTGGAAGAACTTTCTATAGTTCTGTTGTCCTGGACAGCAGAAATCTCCTGGACTACCTGGTGGGGTTTAGACACACTGGAACTCAGAACCTCAGCAGAGGTTGAGGGCTGATTAAGATAGTTCATCCTAGGAGACTTATGGATCTGCATGGATTCCTGATGGCTTCTGGCGAATTCCCTATTGTCTTGGTAGATGATCCTGTCATTGCCTTGGCCATTCTTGGGAAGTAGGAAATGGGCAAGGTAGTGGACACAATTGTTCCTAAGGATCCCCTCCCACAGAGTGAAGCCAAACAAGCACCCGGATTAACTAGCAAGCTGGTGGTGATGCAAAAAGTGGAGCAGAGACTAGAGTGACAGTGGCTGAAGACTTGGAGTGAATCTGACCAACATGGACTAGAGCTCATTGGAAAGCCTTTGCTGTGGTGGTGGTGGCAGCGAAGGAATACTTCTTCACTGCCACCATTACAACCATACAATGTCAGTCAGCAGAATTGTTTTGAGTGGTCAGGGACCTTTTACATTTTGCCTTACAACAACAGTTATGTAAACCTTTCAGCAGTCTGCTATGAAGAATTTCACAGCACAAGTCCAGTGGATGCAACTTTGCCGTGTCCTGGTACTATGTTTTTGAATACATTTCAGTTTGTGGAACCTGGAGACATGGACAGGTTGCTTGGAAAGGTTTGAGACACCACATGGACGTATGCCCTTGCTGGCTGTTGAAAATAGCCGGAAGGCGGTTGCAGCAAGGCAGGCTTTCATCTAGTCTAAAAGATGCTGTGGGGAGACCATTATTGAAACAATTTGTCCCTGGATCCCATCATACTAGATAACTATGGCCCATTATCCTATATGCCTTTTTTAACCATGTATTTAAGATGTGTGGTGGCCTCCTAACTTGAGGTGTTCTTGGAAGAAATAGATTATCTAGATCCATGTCAATTTGCTTCAGGCTTGGCTGTGGGACAGAGACAACGGCCCTTTCCACACGAGGCAGTTAAAATGGGCCAAAGTGTCCTGGCACGGAGGTCGTCTGCACCTTGGATAAGACTAGGTGCAGACTATTTAACTTAGTTCCGCACCTTAGTCTGATCCAAACCACCCCCAAGTGGTCCTCCAGTGTGCTAAGTAAAGACCGGAAAAATCAGGTCTTTACATTTTCTGGAACACACCATTGCGTTCCTACTTACCTGTGCAGATGTGCAGGTTCGCACCAATGCGAGCCTGCAATCAGCAGAGGGCGGGTTGTGGGTGTGGCCAGTGTCAGTGGTTGGTCCACTCCCACGAAGATACCGGAAGCTGCCATTTTCAGCCAGAAGCTGCCATTTTCAGCCGGAGCAGTGCGGATCTACAGACCTCACACTGCTCTGGTTCGCCCTGCACTAATGGAGGAGCCCTGCGGAAGGGCTCAAGGGAAAGCCTGCGTTACTTCGGACCCAAGAAGAGCCGGTAAGTAACGGCACAGAGTGATTCACAGAGAAAGGGCCAACGTCGGTCATTTTGTATACTAAACAAGTTTTAAACCAGTGTCCGCTTTCAGTAATGGAATGAATGAGGGTGAACAAATTGAAACTTAATCTAAACAAGACTGAGGTGCTCCTGGTTAATCAGAAGGCAAATCAGGAAATAGGGATCCAGCCTGTGCTAGAGGGGGTTACCCTCTCCCTGAAATCTCAGGTTCACAGCTTGGATGTACTCCTGGCCTTGGAACTGTGCCTAGATGCCCAGGTTTTGGCTGTGGCCAGAAGTATATTTTCACAGTTAAAACTAACGTGCCGGCTGTACTCATTCCTTGAGAAGTCAGATCTAGGTACTGTGACACATGCCTTGATTACATTCCATTTGGACTACTATAACATGCTCTACATAGAACTGTCTTTGGAAACTGTTCAGAAACTGCAGTGGGTCCAAAATGCTGCAGCAAGGGTGTTGACCGGCGCTGCTTGCAGGGATCATGTGACTCCTCTGTTGCAACACAGGGGTACTAGTCTGTTTCTGGACAGAATTCAAAGGTTTTTTTGACCCATAAAGCCTACACGGCTTGGGTCCAGTCTATCTGAAAGACTGTATCTCCTTACATAACCTCATATGAGCTTTAACATCTGCTGGGGAAAACTTTCCCTAGTCTCACTACCTTTGCAGGAATATTTGGGGAGGACTCAGGAGAGAGCTTTCTCCATGGCTGTTCCTGGGGTATGGAACTCTCTTCGGGGGGGTTGGCAGGGTGGCCCCCTCCCTGCTCTCTTTCTGCAGGCAGGTGAAGACATGTTTATTCAGGCAGGTCTTTCAGTTTTAATTAGGGAGAAGTAACAAGTGTGTATAAAGTGACTTGCTGTGTTTTTAATATTTTACTGGAAATTATGTTTTAAATATATTTTTTTTATTTTTAACTGCTTTTAACCATTTTTTAAAAATGTTTATTTAATTCTATTTTAGCTTTGGAAACTTACCTTTTGGCTTGCTTTTTTTAAAAAAAAATATTGTAAAGTGCCTTGAATCTCATCTTGGGATAAAGGTGGGATATGTGTTCAATAAAGGAACAATATTGCTTCTTTGTTGTAGTAGCTGCGGGTAAACCTGCAAACAATTTTATATTTAGCACAACTAATCTAAATATGCCTACATGACACCTCCTGTGATTGATTTTAAGACGACCAAAACTCAGATTTTGTATCAAGAATGTCTTTTTTAAAAAAAAAGAAAAGAAAGAAAAGAAAAGAAAAAAAAAACACTTAGTCTAAAGTTCTAGTGATCTTGAAAGCTTGTTCATGACTTTGTGACATTTTTGTTGATCCTAATCAGCAAGTTATCCCAATGAAGCATTTAGATTTTGTCCTAATGGACCAACACATCTCTTTTTGTGTCTATTCCTTGGGGGCAGCTGATTTAATCCTTTCAAAGTATAGGCCGAACTGTTTTCCACATTATCACTGCTGATAGTTTAGTGGATGGTTTTTAGTTATCCTTTCTATGGATTGAATCAGTTGCCCCTGAGGAAGCAAGATTTGAAAGTCATTGGGCTAATAAATCATTCTTCTGTTGTTTTCACAAGGCTCCAGTAGAGCTTCACCTATAACTCTAGTCAGAGCAAGTATATTTAGAGCTTAACTACTTTAAAGGAGCCCCTCAAAATAACACCAACTTGAGAAAAATTAAAACTGTTTCTTCTTCTACCACAATCCTGAAGACATCATTCCTATTCACAAGAAACAACACTTAAAAAAAACAAAGGTAAACCCCCTCACATAACTCTCATTAGCTCCACAAGAAGTTATTATTGCTATTAATATTATTGTTTTTTAATGTGGGAAGGGGGGATTGCCTCCACCCTAAATCTTGATGAGGTGATAAGAATTCACCTCCCTTCCTGAACACTGATTGTGACACATTTTACCACCCACACTTGATTTTAATTTTTAAAAGAGACTCTCGTGTTACTTGAAGCAACATGTTTAAAGAAGTATACTGCCCCAGGCCTTCTGTTTGCTGCTTTTCATTGCTCCTAAGAGCTCACCATAGGTAGAAAAAGGCAGAGAGCATTTCCTCAGCCCTCTTCATCAGTGTATGGTTGAACTGCTGTGGACATCAGTAATTACCTCCATCTTACTTGTTTTCCATGCTATCCATGAACAAACTTCAGTCTCTCCACCCCTTTAATATCTCTTAATGCTGAAACTACTTCACCTTCTGGCATAACTTGAGAGGGGTTTTGAACATTACTGGCAATAAGAGTGAAATGTTTCTCTTGTGATCATTCTGGGAAGCCATAGAGTGATTCATTTCTTCTGTATATCAAAGGCTCAAATAGATGAAAGAAAAACAGTATGAGAAATGTTTCACTATCTCTTTGCTTCTGCTTGGAGACATTGACATACTGCTCTTTAAGAAGAGAAAATGTCCAATCCATCCACACACCTGACACATTGCTCTTGTCTCCATATGGTGACTGATAATAATGTCTGGAACCATTTTCAGACCCAGAAAGCTTCACATGCATTTTTGAGATGATTTGGATTATGATTCACTTTTATGCACAGCATGTTACTAATTACAAACTGTTACAAGGCTCGCACTGGGGAGCTGCTGGTGGAGGCTACTGGAAACACCTTGCCTTCATTTCACTTGTACTGATGCTCAGAAGAGCAGAATATGGACCAGAAGGTCCATACTAGGACATTACATCAATCTATTGTCATTTTTGTATTTACAGCTTGTGTTATTAATTAGAAGACAGAAAGACCCAAAGGCCTATCTAGACCAGTATTCTGTTCACTCAGTGGCCAACCAATTGGCTTATGGGACACCCATCAGTATTACATGAGTGCAATTGTATCTCCCATCTAGAGTTTATGGGCAATTGATATAGCCAGACTTCCCTATGCAAAACTCACAACAGTATATGAATGTAACAGTATCTTCCAATTAGTCCTCACCAGCACAAGTTATGCAGAAGTACAGCACCTCTGGTATTGCCTCTGGTTCTGGGCAGGGGGTATATGTCCATTATGAATAGTAGTCACAACCTATTTGAATTTGTCCAGTCCCTCATCCAAGTGGCCACTATCTCTACATCTTATGGCAATAAATTCCACCATTCCTCTATGAGAGCTGAAAAGAAGCGCTTTCTTCAGTCTGTTCTGAGTCCCAAACAATTTATGTTCACTGGATCACCCTATGTACTAATATGAGGGGGCACAAGACTTTTTTCCTACCCACACTCACCACATAATGTGTAAGTTCATATACTTTTTATCATGTCTCCCATTAATCTCAATTCTGTGCTAAACAGCTCCAAGAACTGTAACTTTTCCCACATAGGGCCCTTGCTTCAATCCTTTGATCATATGTGGTTACCCTCATCAGAACCCTCTTCAGCTAGAAAGCATACTTTCTTGGCTACTATGAGCTAAACTGTACACAGTACCCCAATTGAGTTTTCACTGAAGATTTATATTAGGGCAGTTTAATACTGGCAGTTCCATTTTTTATTCCCTTCCAATTATGTGCTGCATGGAGTTTGCCTTTTTGCACAGTGGGCTGACATTTTCATTGAGCTATCTACTACAACCCCAAGATCCTATCTTTCACCAGTAGCTGCCAGTGCAAATCCCATCAGTGTATATGTGAAATGCATCACTGTTTCTTATTTATATACATGTATCACATGAGTACTACATTACAAAGAATCTGTATCTTTCTTGTTTCCATTATTTAAAAATGACCAAAAAAAAAATCATTAACAGTGTAATAGGAAGACTGATTTCTTCTGTCCAAAGTGGCCAAACAGGTTTTCCTTAGCATGTAAGAAATCCAAGGAAAGCTGTTGGGCACAGCATTCAGATTTTCTTCAGTATTTTTAGAGCAGAACAAAACAAATGAACTACACACTGCTTGTAGACGTCTAGGGTATAGGTATATGTAGACCACATTGTATTTTGGAAAATAGAAAACATGGTGTGCCATTCATGAGTATCATTACATACTGTGCTATCAGAACAAATGTTACAGAAACACAAACAAAAGTGCAAAAAGTGTGTTTTTTAAAAAATAGGATGAAGGAAATTCTTTCCTGTGGAATTTCAGCAAAGGAACCATGTTAGGAGAAAAGAAAGGCATTGTGAAACAAAACAGTGCAATATGGAATCCTTCTTTGTAGGAGAGGAGCTAACCGATAAGCTGGCCATCTCTATTCCACAACACTCCATTGAATTTCTCCTTAAATCAGTTTAGATCACACACATGTGCACTCCCACACACAATTTTCTATGCCCGTTGAGCACACCCAGCCCCCGTTATAATGTTTTTGAAGTCTGTCCTTAACCTCAGTTTTGCCTACAAAATACTTTTTGTCCTTCTGCAAATCTTTTGGTTTGCCTGTGTCTGCTGATACCTCCCTCTTTTGTGTGTGTGTGTGTGTGTGTGTGTGTGTGTTTTAGCTCCATAAAGATTGGTACTTTGAAAATTAAGTTCACTACTAGAATAAACTGATCATGATCCAACCTTGTAACAAAAGTCCAAGGACACTGTAGATTCCACTACATCTCACTGGAACTATGATGGTCACCTCAAGAAAATCAGGCTTCAAGGAGAAAGTTGGCAAATTGAATAAAAAGATTAAAAGTGAAGAAAGACAAATGGGATGAGGTATATTTAGCCTAGTGGAAATAAGAGGAAGAATTTATGTTGATGGATTTCACATATTTGCAAGGACATCAGTAAGAAGAGGGTAATGTTCTCTAACAAGAAATTTCATCTCATATGGGATAGCACGGGGAAGATATGGAAGCCACCTCCACCAATTATGGAGGTAATGGAATAAATTCAGAGAGGGGGTCATATTCACAGGTGACATAGCAGCAGCAATAGCATGTGTATTTCTATAATGCTTATCAGCTAAGTGTTCTCTAAGCGGTTTACAATGTATTTAGCTAATTGCCCCCAACAAGCTGAGTACTCATTTTACTGACCTGCAGAAAGATAGAAGGCTGAGTCAACCTGGAGCCCGGCAGGATTGAACTCACAACTTTGTGGCTGCAGTACCAGCATTTAATCACTGCGCCACCAGGGCTCCCTCTAATGCCTTCTGATGGACAGTAGTGGTAGCCGAGGGCCCAACTGGTGAACCATGCAGCAGAAGGATGAAGTGCCCCTTGACTTTGACCACAGACTGCCTGTAGCAATCAATCCCCTAGTTCAAGTAGAGTGAAGGTATATAGCCATGGGGCATCATTTGGGAAAGGTCCGTTTTGGGGAAATGTCAGCAAGCATAGTAGCACAGACATTAATCCAACACACGTTCATTTTTATTCTCACATTTTTGAAATACTTTCCTACTTTCTTGACTAGTCATTTGGGGAAGGAAGATTTTGTGTTAGCCTATTAGATAGACAGTAGATTTCCAAGGAAGCAAGTAATTTTAACAGTTTTCTTCCCACTGCATTACATTCCTCAAAATCAGTTTATGAAGACATTTCACAGCTCTGGACTAATTCTGTACAAAATTTGGACAATTAACTGTGTTTTCTGTCCAGGAAACAGTGAAATAGTATTTTCTGCACAGTAAATGCTGTCTTCTGTACAAAACAACCATAGACAAATTTTGCTCAGAATAAGTCCCAAATTGTGAAGATTCAAATCAGACCAAGAGTATCCTCAACAGAGTTCTCTGGTAACTTGATTAACATGTTTTTATATCATTCCTGGCAAACTTTGAATAGTTTTTCCATAGGTAGATAGATCTCAGTAAATCTCAGTATAGTCACCTATGGGCAATACTTCATCCAATCCTAAGAAGAGTGCTCTAGTCCACAAAATCATACCTCAGTTCCATTGGGCTCCTTTTTGGTTTGCTACCAGAGAAAGAAGTTAGAATTATCTGTTACATTAACAATTTGGGCCACCTTCCTCTTCATGTAACCATCCATTACGCTGGTGCAAGGGACTTTTTCAAGTGGTGTGTAGCAGTGGCAGGGCAAAACCAGTTCCCTCAGCAAAAACTGGTTCTTTTGGGGAGCCAGAAGGACAGCTTTCTTTCCTGATAGAGATAACTTCTGCTGCCATTGACCCTCATGCTCCCTTTAGCTTGGATGCCATGTTGATGCTCTTCCTGCCATTGCCTCCTCCACTGGTGCAGTTACACCAGACAAAAGGATTGTCGTTATGGTATGCACCTTTCAAAAAATCCAAAGGAAGCTTGCAGACCCAATATGACTCTGGATCAGGGGGAGGGGAGGTGTGATCCTTGCTTTCTCAGCCTCCCTCTGAAACTTACCACCCTACCATAGCTAAACAAAGAAGAGGAAAATCTCTTATTAACGAATATGGAAGCCCCCTTCCCTTTATAACTGCCACACCGGCAAATTTCCAGGGCAGCTGGAGGAGATGTAAATCCAACTGCTAGTCCCAAGTAAAACAGACCAATTGAATTAATGGAATTTATATAAATGCTGATGTACCATTCAGCAATTAATAAAATGGGTCTATTCAAAGTAGGAATAGCAAGTGGAGTTATGACGTAAGGATGCAACCTCTCCATACATGATGATCCCCATCTGAATTAGGAACACATATGCTAAGTTAGGACAATCAGCAGACAAAGAAGCCAGGTAAAGACTATCTAATTACAGTAGTATCTGGTTGGACCCTTTGGTGATTCCCTTACTAGAAAAAAAAGTTTATTTTCTGCCTTACAGCAAAGGATCTTGGGATGGCATGGAATAAAATTAATGTACACAGTTTTAAAAAAACCAAGATCATTTAAATAGTCTAGAAGTATACCAAAAGTGCAACTTGCAGAGATAGAAAGGGGAGGAGTTGAACTGTTACTCACAGCAAGTGGTTATCCATTTGCTGTCTTCCTTTTTATCTTTAAGATTTCCACCTGGGTAAGAAAATGAATTAACAAATGAATTCTTGAGAAAAACTGTGAAGATAATGGAAATATCAATATAAAATCAATACAGTAGCTAGAAGATAAAATATGTTTTCAGTCTTGGCCTAGAGCCCCAGGAGCCATGATACAATTACTTATCGTCTCTTTATCCTGATTACAGAAATCAATCTTCAGCAAGAGTAAAGAGTTACCTCCCATCTCATTTTTTGTAAGTGCTTTTCCTTTTAGATCCAGGTCATTTTGCATTCTCTGTTCTGCAGAAGTTCCTTCATCATCCAGGGATGGCAAATATCATATTTTTTAAAAAATGAAAGAGCAAAGTCACATGTATATTTTACATCCTAAGGTATACTTTTCTGTAAAATGCTTTTGATTTTATCTCAGTTCTTAAAGGAACAAAAACTAAAGATTTATGTCATACTATATAGGCATAAATAGAAATTAATGGAAATCTTAGTTAATAACAGAACCTGAAAGAATGACAAACATTGAAGCATTCATATAGTATGATATCTGGTACTGCTACAAACCACATCCTGATATAAAAGTTCTAAATCAAATGTTTAATAATTAAATGCTTGATAACAAAATTTTCAGTTTATCATACTCTTTTCGGAACCTGTTTGCTACACTAGATCCACAACATCTTTGCTTAACTCCTATTAAAGTAAACTGATGACCACATGAGGGAGTCCTTAATATTATGATGCCAGACACCAGTCTACCCATTCAGGAGGTAGATTGATTGTGACTTAAAAATGACTCCCCTCCTACACCATCTTTCTCAGCAGTTCAACAATCTATCTATCCAAACAAGATCAGTATCAGATTAGATAACTGCACTTGTGGATGAAGGGTCATTTCTCTCTGCTTTGGCTTCAAGGATCACCCTCCCCCAAGCACTTAATGTTTCCTCTTCAAGGGACAGGTGAAAGTTAATGTGGTTAATTGGTTCTTTCCACCCAGTTCACTTGTAGAGAAAGAGAAATAAGAGATAAGCAAAGCAGATGCAATGATGGTCATTCATAGAAACCCAACTTCAGTCACATGGAAGTAAAAAATGGAGGGGGAAAGAAAGGAGTACAGTTAAGCCATTTTTCCAGAGTTTCATGTGATGGACATATACTACATGACATACATTTTTGCCACCTTCAGCTTATACTGGATAGTATAAAAATAATTGTTCAAGCAGTTGAACTTTCACATAGGTCACTCAGATGTTTCACAAGTGTCGCCCCTATTGCAGCTAATTATTTCAAAGACACAGCCCTCTCTCACATGTTTCTGATTGGGCTGGTCTGGAGGAAATGGACCTTTACTCAACTGAGAAGGTGAAGGCCTTGGTGTAGTAGCAGGATCCACTGTAACTATGCTGGCATGGATTTTTGATACACTAAAACAGTAACATAGGGATGGGGGAGGGCAATGGGACAGTTTGCCCCCGGTGGCAATGTTTTTGGGGCATCCCAGCTTGTAGCCATACCCCTGCTCACCATGTTCATGCCCCCATGCACTGCAGCCACACCCCTGCACCGTAGCCCTGCACCCCTCTCACCCCCATCCACGCACTCCAAGCTCCACCGCTGCACTAAAAGGATATTGAAGTTGGCCTGCATGCCAGTTTGTTTGTTAATTTGTCTGCTTGCTTGTTTGATATCCCACCTTTCTCCTTCTACAGGATCCAAGGCAGCACGTTTCTCCTTCAAAACTGTTAAGCAGATCCTTACAAACCAAATGGACATGAGATCTTCAAATGTTTTCCAATACCTAGCGATTCCAAGCTGTGTGGCTGTGAATAAGAGGGAGATGAAACCTTTGGGTAGCAGTTTTTGATTGTCACCAGGAAAAAAGAGGAGGGCAGCAACACACTGCAGTATTTGATTGGCTCACTTGTTGCTGATGTGAGACATCAGAAACCTGCATCCAAAAGCAGGACAGTGACAGGCAGACAGATAGGTGCAAGCAAGATAAAGATCCCATGTTTTTTCTTTCATGTCCAGCACAAAGAAATGAGCTTCTTGTTTTCTCCATTAGCAGTAGTTGGCCCTGGAGGAGAGAAAAGAAAGGAGATCAAATAAACTAAACAGACAAAGTGGAATGGATAAAAAATGGTACATGTCTACAGTTTACAACTTTGGTTAGTATGATGCTGAGTAAGGCAAGGGTTGTACAAGAATTCAACCACCCAATACTCATCCCAGCCTTCCTGATGGAACATTAAACAGATTTGTGGGTGATAAAGATCAACAGCAGTGTAAACTAACATGTCTTTCCCAACACTGGGGGCACAGCAGGCAGGCCAACCCCCCTAAGCTGGTCATATGCATAAGGAACCACAACTCCAAATGTCACCTGCAGGGGAGTCACTCATTGGGAAGCAGATAAGACTCCCTCCCATAGATCTTGCTCAATGAAATAATGTCATCATGAATAGTTGTGAAAAAAATGCTTCTTTTGTCCCATATAAAAACATTCCAATCATTTATATTGCCATCTATGTACTCAATAGAAAGCCCCATCAACTTTAAAAGAATCTTTTCCCTTTCCCCACATCAGTATATGCAGGATTGCATCCTTAGCTGGCATTTCATATTTAAATTATAATTTATGGTGACACACTATTCTGACACACAGATATTATATATGTATGTGTGTGTGTGTGTGTGTGTGTATTTGCAAAAAAAGATGGACCTTAGTTTTAAAATAAGGGATAATGAAACTATATCCTAAAAGTTAAGAAATGAAAAGCTTAAAACTCTTTAAAAAATAAAAAGCTAGGGAAGCGTGCTAGATCATTAAGAGGAAGAAGATTCCAAATATGATGCAGAGGAGTATTGTAAAGAATGGAGACAAGATACTGATCAAGAAATCTAAAGTCTAACAAGAAAAAGAGTGGAGAGACTATGAGATGGAACACAGAAAGAGATCAGTGACAACAAGTACAGAGAGGTCAGATAATACAGAGCTTTAAAAATAAGCAGCATGTGAAAAATAATAGGAGCCATGCGGGATCCAGAGGAGACAGCAGAGAAAAGATACTTGAATACTGCAGAATTTTGCTCTGAAATTGAAATTTAAGGTGGTTCTGAGAAAGACCAGAGAACAAAAGGCTACACCCATCCAAGCTGGAAACAATCAAAGCTTCCCTACCACATCATCCCTTCCACGTCATCCGTATCAACAAGACGTTATCATGTGCTGGAGCCGATAGGCTCCAGACTGGAATGCATGGAGCCTTTGGCAAACCTCAGGGCAACTGTAGCTCGTGTCCACATTGGCCAGGTCATCATGTCCATTTGTACAAAGGTGCAGAACAAGGAACATGTTATCGAAGTGCTGCGCAGGGCCAAATTCAAATTTCCTGGTCGTCAGAAGATCCACATTTCCAAGAAATGGGGCTTCACCAAATTCAATGCTGATAAGTTTGAGGAAATGGTGGCTGAGAAGCGCCTCATCCCTGATGATTGTGGAGTTAAATACATCCCCAACACGGGCCCTCTGGACAAGTGGCATGGCTCACACGCAGCATGAGGGCCTGCTGTGTCAATAGAATGCTCCATTGTTTTATTCTTGAAGGAAGGCTCAGAATAAAGAATTCTGATTCTATGAAAACTGGCCTCAGCAGAAACAGACAGAAAGAGTCCCCCCCCCCCAATTACTAAAGGAACTCTAACCACATAAATTATAATGAGAAGAGTCCAGCTTCTAATCAAATTAAACAAGTTGACCACACTTCCCTCTTAGCAAGTAGACATTCACTTAATTTGGAGTAACTCAATATTAGCTTCTACTATTGATCTGAAAATCTCTCTGTTTTTATTTACTTGATTTCTCAAAATCTCACCAGAAAGGAAATTTTTCTGTATGTTTAGAGGCATTTTCTTTCTCATGGCCAAGAGCATGTTTTTCAAATGACTGCTTTTTAAATAATGGACATTTTAAAAATATATGCATGATTCCATGAACAATTTTTTCCTATGAAAAATACTGCAAGCCTTGCAAATTTCAAATGCAACATGCGCTCTGTTCCCTTGCCAAGTCTCAGGAGGTACAATTTCTGTAAAGAAAAGCAAAATCCAGCAAGTATCTTTTCCTTTCCTAACAACTTCACTGACTTGTAGCAGTCCTTCACCTTATGAGACACCTGTTGAGAGCTCTGCTCCTATAATCTAAGATCTTTAATTCAGAGCTGAAGCTGGTGCCATCTACATCATATATAGCAATGGCCATTGGGCTGTTGTTGATCTTCAGCTCTGAGAATTCCTTACTATTCATGATGCTGGGAACTGTAGTTTAATAACACTTGGAGCACCCTGATTACCTTTAGTTTCTTGATATGGAACAGCACAGTTATCTATCTTTTGCACTGTCCCTGAGGGCAGGGCTGTGCAGACTTTCACAGGAAGCACCCACATTTCAAAATTTAGTACTATTTGCTGCATGGTGTAGTCTGTCTTTGGATGTTTTGTATTTTAAATTGTGGGAAGTGTATTCAGCAACCACTCTGTCACTTTTACCTGTTGCTGCTCCCACATTATACCATAATCATATGATAGAATTACCTCCTGTACAACTACAGCTTCAATACAGTATAGTCTTTTGGGTGTATTTTTCGTACAGCATTAGTGCACATCCTCGGTGAAATACAAGAACTTGAGAATAAATTTAAATATGTATTGGAAAAATAGGGAGATCCTTACCTGCAAATATCTCAGTATGAGTATACTTCAGTTATATAATCTGCTACATGACTCCTAAAACCCAAGTGGATTTTTTAAAAGTGCCACATACCATTTAAAAAAAAAAAATCCTGCATTTTGCTTTTTGGAAAAAAAAGTTGTTCTGGCATTTAATTAAAACTTCAAAATTAAATTAATTGAAATTGAAAATTTAACAATATAGTTTCAGCTTTTTTGCTAAGGGAATCTAAATTAACATAGTTAATGAAATTACTTTACTTCTTTTCGCTTTGTCAGGAAACTAAATCCCTTTCACTTGAAAAAAACAAATAATCTAGGGAAGCAAATGATCTGTTTCTTTCCCACAGAGGGACTGTGAAAGCTATTAAAGCAAATTCTGGCAAACTACGTCCTTGCTACTTTAGAAATGAACTTTTAACACCTTTCCAAATGCTATTTTACTTTGGAAAATTAGTGCTTGTTCTTTTGTATGCTACACAAATTTTAACTGTGTAAGCTAGAAACTGGGATTTCATTTTTTTTTTAAAAAAAACAACACTAGCTTTTCCATAGACAGCAGTGTAAAGCAAGAACTTACACGTGGTTCACTCATATAAAATGGCTCAGAACAGAATATTCATAAGGCATTGAATGGGCCAAATTAACATGGAAATAGCTGAAAAATATCTCACTTGCCTTTAGTCTGTGCCACAGTTACAATAAGTCCAAAACAGCATCTGTGACAAGAGAAGTACAATTTTGTTATCTGTGTGTATGTGTGTGTGTATAAATATATATTTCTCTCTCTGTGTGTATGTATGTATGTATATATATATGTGTATACACACACACACACACAATAAATAGTTATCAGGTATGTTTGCACACTGTAGTTCATCGTGCCATTTTCTTCTTAGCAGCTCCAACAGTGGAAACCCTCAAGTTGTTTTTTAACATCTCATGTATTACTTTCAGGGAAGGTGATGTGAAAATAGAAAAGCATCAAGAAGAGCCCCAATAAATTTGCTATATTGTGTAGAATTGCACTATCTGTGCAATATTGCAGTCAATACTTGAGATGGTATCTTTGGAATTGCATTGACATGTACGTTTGTGTCTCACAAGAGATGTTAAAATTAGTTTTTCCGCTTTTACATACCTATCACAGTAATTTGAAAAATGTCCTTTAATCATTTTCTCATTGTGAGATATATATCTAGATAAAAATGTAAATCTTGGCAAATTTTGTTGTCATTGAAATCTTGAGTTTTGTCGTGGGGAAAAGGAGGGCTATATATTCAGTAAATAGAATAATAGAAATTGGCAAGAATGAATAATTTTATCATTTTTTCTCCCTACTACGCAAAACTATTTGCAGTTTAGGGTGCATGTGGTTTTTGCAAAAACAACATTTTCTAAGCAGAATTTTCTATGCCAAAAATCCATGCTATCTGCATAAGAAATCTTCTTTCTCTGAAAAAAAAACTTTCTATGCGAGATAGAAAAATAAATAAATGTTTAAAATTACCCACAATACTTTTTTTTCATGCAGAATAACCTCTGGAAAGTGAATATTCTTATCTGTCCAGGTTTTCTTTGTCAGGATTGTCCAATACTTGGGAAATATTTCTTGTTCATTATTCAGTTTTTGAATAATACTGTTTTCCATTTCTTGATTCAGATCTAGATGAGAAAAATATACCTAGTGCTGCTTGGCTTGATATTGATGATTTCATTTATGATTTGAGATGAAACAAAAAATGACTGGTAGCATCTTAACATGCATATCACAAGAAGTTTCATTCAAAATTTTTCCCTCAACAACCATTTCCTACACCCACAAACAAAAGCCAGGCTCACTTAACTGATCCCAACTTGCACAGAAACATCTGAGATCCTGACTTATATGTAAGTATCAAATTTGTTGAAATTAATTCATAAATGTGCATTCTAGAGGAAAAATTCAGAAACACAGATGTTTGTTTAGGGGATATCCTTACTATAATATCCATTTTGGGTTCCAATAGAAAGCACACCAGATCTGGAGACTCTGTGACCAAGCATAAAGCTGTATAGCATAACAGACAGCCAAAAACTTTTTAGTGTATCTGTATTTCACAGTATGAGTACACTACATACTCCATACCATTTATGGACTCTATATTCTAGTGCGAGATAGAAAAAAAAGAGATTGGTTATACAAAGTAACTATAAATAACTAGTGTAGAACATAGCAGCATGGTGTAGTCTGGACACAGACTTGAGGCTGAGGAACCAATGGAGGAGATACCAGACCCAGATCTTACCTGTGAGATGGCCAAAACCTTGATCTGCACAGTATCCAGGAGATGACCAAACCTGGCATGTCTGGACCTGAAGTCCCATGCTTGACATCCTTAGTACCTCCCAAGTCTATCCCCAGCTGGAATGCCTTACCTGGCAGAGATCTGCTCCTCAAAGAAACAGAGAGGGGATAGCAGGCCCCAGAATGAAGAACTTGAGTCAGCAAAGAATTCAAAAGAGGATCTTCTTCTGAAACCATTGGAGGCTGAAGCCACCGCAGGATCCTCCAGGAAGGGTCCATGTCCCTTCAAGAACAGTACTAAAAGAGGCAACTTGATAGAATTCAGCTCCAAAGAAGCTCAATAATTAAACAGGGCTTCCTTTAGCAGATTCCATCCTAATTAGTTACAACTGGACACCTTAAGATAGTTACATATAAACACACACTCCTGAGAGGTCAAATCACTAAAATTGATGAAGGGGTTAAATTGTAGAAACTGCTTCTTGAATAGAAAAATAGAGAAAAATAAGTCGGACAGCTGCGCTTCTTATCTTATCAAGGGCTTAGGTATGCGGCTTGGCAATGCATGGGATATAGGGAGTTTGGGAGTCAAAGAGACCAAGGGTGAATACTCCCTGGTATAGAGATACTTCATTTTGAAACTGTAATGCATCATGTCAAAGCGTAAACTTTTGTAACCTGTACTCTTTTCATAAATGGTAATCATTTCCTGTATTTGTTCTCTAGAAAGTATAAAGGTGTGCTGGAACTTAGGACGGGGCTCTCAGTCTTTTGGAAACTGATTCCACTGAGATCCCTGCGCAGTAAAAGAAACTCCTGTTTTCTGATCCGCTGGTCTCAATTCACTGGCTCACCACAACAAAATCAACATTTGTATTTGCCATGATCCCTGTTTACAGTATTTCTGCCTGCCTGTTACCAGAATTCATTGATTTCTCCAACTCTTGGCATATTTCCTGGACTTTTCCTATTTATCTAGCCTTGGCCTGTTTATAGATGATTCTCTTTGACTGATTCTTCAGCGATGATGTCTTGTAAACTTCTGTGGACAGACTCTGACTTCTCTTCTTATTGCTTTCCTGCTCCTGTTGTTTGTTCAGTGAAACCTTCAACCCTGTTTCATATTTTGATCCATAGAAGGCAATACAGACATTGGAACATACTGTTCTTTTCCAAGAGCTCTGCAGTGTCAAGAGTACTGTGATACCAGTAGCACGTTTGATAGATATTTCTAGAAGGGAGACAAATTACCAAATTTATAACCAGACAGTTCCTTCATTTGGAGGGAAGGGGTGGAGCCTGGAACCTAGGCCACAACTATAAGAGGCTTCTGTTCAGTTTCAGCCATTATTGGGGGAAAGTTGTGCCTTGCTAACTCTCCTAGGTGGTGCTTGTTTGCTCCATGAGCTCTCTGGACCATCTTGAACTACAAAATAGGCACAATCCATCTACATATGGATAGTTTTAAGTGAGGACTGTGCGTTAGATTCAAATGAATCTTGAACAGAATTGGGCTGGTTTGAACAGATGTGTAAGTATCTAGAGGTGCCAGACAAAGCTGGAACTGGGTCCTGTACCTTTAATGGTTATGGTACAGAGGGTACAGACAGGTGTTGCTTGTTACTTGTTTGTGTGACAAGCAACATCTACAGGAATTCTCTCTTTTATACAGCTGTTGAAGGTACATGCACCCTCTGCCAATCCTACATTCTGAATTGAAATAGGACTCCTCCAAAGTTGACTGTTCAGGAGTATTAAACTTGTGAATTTGTTCAGAAGTTCAGCATTCCGGAACAGATTAACTTCTAATCAATATGAGCTGAATTGGCTCAGTTTTCTGAACTGGCAAACATAGGTTGAACCAAATGTTGAAGAAGGTACACTGTAGGGTTTAAAATTCACATAAGATTTAGTGAGGAGTAATTGCTTTCACATTCATGCCATATGTGTGTTTTATATGCTTAAGGGATGCATAACACAGTAACTGGGAATTTGCTAATAATAGTAACAATAATGATGATATACAGCTTTCAGTAGTTACTAGGGATGGGACAAATCCAGAATTTTCCAAATCTGGATCCGAATCCCTGGAATGTTCTGGGAATCCACAAATCTCAAATCTTTCAAATCCTTTTTTTACAAAAGGGTTTAAAAACCAAGGGGAAGAAGAATAATCATGCGCAAGACACTCTCTCAGCCTTAGCAAAAGCCTAAGCAAAGGCAAACCTGTCTCTGAAGAAATCTGTCCAGGACAATTGTCATAGTTTTGGGTCAGGATCTCCTCAGATTGATAATTATATGAAGGTCCTTTCTACATGGGTAGAAAAATGTGGATTAATCCCACATTTTTCTGCCTGTGTAGACAGGGCCACATACTACAGTACAGAGATAATCCAGGTCAAAACTAGATTTTCTTTGCATAGCTTCTTATGGCATCCTGGGGTTTGTAGCAGAGAAAGCTGTGACACCTCGTAAAACTACAAATCCCAGAATTGTGTATGAAAGAGCTTTGCAAGGGAGCCATGCAAAGGAATTTTTCAGTTGTCCTTGAAATCTCAAGACTGTATCTTCCAGTCAAGTCTCAAGTCCTGCAACAAGGAAGGCACTTTGAACAACAACAACAACAGCCTCTAGTCCAGTCTCAATTCTGCACCCTGCAGTCTCAAGTCAAGCCTCAAGTCCTGCAACAAGGCACTTAAAAAAAACAACCTGCCTCTAGGCCAGTCTCAATTCTCTACCCTCAAGTCCAGTCTCAAGTCCTGCAAGGGACTTTCAAGTCAAATCTCTAGTCCAGTCTCAATAATTCACAATTCCTACTCTCCAGTCTCAAGTCAAAAGAATAGAGATTATTACCTTGCAGAGAGAGGCAGTCCGATCAGGCACAGGCAGCTACCCCAGCGGCACGGGCAGCAGCCCTGAGCACAGGCAGCCTCCAGTGCGTGCCCATGACTTTATGCAGCAATTTTCACGTGCCCAGGGGCCCGCCAGCCAAGCAGGCCTTTGGCGGGCCTTGGAGGTGCCAATTTTTAAAAACAATTTTTCCTTTCTGCTACATGTGATTTGTCATGTGGCTCATGAGAAACCATGACAGACGTTTCACTTCTCATCCTATTCTAGCTATAGGTTTACAGCCAGGCAGTGGTCTTGTGGAAAGAGGTACGCTGGCCTACATGTACCAATCACTGGATAAGATGGTGTGACCTTGCCTTCTGCCCCACTACTTCCGATAGGCGTGAGACTCCCTGACCCAGCATTTATACAAACCATTGATTTTCAGCACAGAAAATAGTGCTGAACTTAAATGTTTAAATGTTCAATTTAAATATATTAGAATACAACCCCAGATGTAATTTCTGAAATTGTTAGCAAAGACCATTATTACTCCAAGGGGAAAACTCACCTACTTGCCATCTCCCCTTGTGTGTCTGGTCTCTCAGATTTTCAGGCATCCCAGTCTCCCAGGTTTTCAGGCTTCCCAGTCTCCAACAAATGATTTGTTGGTGGAGTCAAAAGATTCAGTTTGCCTATTTTGATGCAGCAATTCGGATTTGCGGATCTCGAATCCTTGCCGAGGATTTGAGGATTCGGTTGGCCCATTCCCAGTAGTTACATTCTGTCTAGCAGACTGAACAATGTCAGTTCATACTGAAGGGACAGATAAGCATGTTTCAATTTCAGAATGTCTGAGAAATTGTTCCTTTGTTAGTTATGATGGGGTGACCTCCCTGGCAAGTGTCAGCAATTTCTAGAATAAGAGAGGCCATGCATTTAAAGATTAGGAGAGTTCAAATAACTGGTGTTGTCTTAGGAAGTATAGTGACCCTATCTCAGTCCCAGTAAACTGGTCCATTGGGGCAACATTTTGTTCATTGTGGGGACCCAGGTGAACAGTGGCTATGATGAAAGACTGCTTTGATCACTTAAGAGATGTGAATTCATAGAATCATAGAATCATAGAAATGTAGAGTTGGAAGAGACCACACGGGCCATCCAGTCCAACCCCCTACCATGCAGAAATACCCTCAAAGCACTCCCGACAGATGGCCATCCAGCCTCTGCTTAAACACCTCCAAGGAAGGAGACTCCACTACACTCTGAGGCAGCATATTCCACTGCCGGACAGCCCTGACTGTCAGGAAGTTCTTCCTGAAGTTCAGGTGGAATCTCCTTTCCTGCAGCTTGAATCCATTGCTCCTTGTCCTGGTCTCTGGAGCGGCAGAAAACAAGCCCTCTCCATCCTCTGCATGGCATCCCTTCAAATATTTAAACATAGCTATCATGTCCCCTCTTAACCTTCTCTTCTGCAGACTGAACATATGGAATTAACTTTACCATTACCTGCTGCATCCCTTTTGATATCTGCAAATTATCAATAAACCGTTGTTTCAGTGCATCTGTGACAACAATTCATTTTGGCAGACATTTGAGCCTGAGTTTAAATCCCATTTAGTTTGCTGTGCTTGAAGTTCTTTCTTGAAATCAGTGACATTTTGGTGTTTGTAACTGGCAACAGGGATCAAATTATAGAGACAAGGGTGAGGAGGTCTTTAATGAAATCAGTAGGCCTTTTCTGCGAATTTGTCTATTCACTTTAAATGATGCCATCAATCCTTGAAACCAGCTTTGTTGCAGCAAGGTAAAATTAGTCACGTAATAGTATAGAATAATTTCATATGGAGTAAGTTGATATAAAATACAACCATTTGAGGGGATAGAACAGGAAGAAATCTAATGCAGAAATAAGGGTGAACTTGACATTACTGTGGAACAGTATGTGGTGTTGAAAGGGGTGCAGGGGAGAATATGGATGAACCTCACCACACCATGGGTGGAGTTGATGTGGAGGGGTTCAGGGGAGAAAGGTAGCCAGATAACAAGGCAGATTATGCATGGAGATTTAGACAGATGAGTCTAGACACCTTGAAAAAACAAAAGCAATCCATTAAAGGAGACAAGATTGCCCTTTTCAACTAAAAGCAGCTACAGAGACATAACAAAGAGATTTGGATAGAGTTATCACAGATAACATTAAACAGAACATTAAACAGAAGCTGAGTGAGGTGCGATTGAAATCATGTTCCCCAGAAAACTTCCAAACAAGCTGCTAAGGCACATAGATGGAGTGATAAATAGGAGTGATCTGGCTTTTTTTTTTTACACATTCTTTTGCATTTCAAAGGTTTCCACCTCAGTTCAGATAGTGGCCATTGGGTGATTTTTATCTAGGCGTTTTTCTGTGTAGATAGACTGATTGATGTATGCCTTTTTCTTATAGTTGATGAGGCCTAGAAATGTAGGCTGGGAAAGAGTTCTGAAGAAAATGTGAACTGGTTATTGTGTGACATGCTGAGCTTATAGATCCTGTATTCAAGAAAGTTGTGGCCTTCTGTTACACAACTCTGTCTGATATCTTCTCTCTGATGCGAGGACAACAATAGCTAAACAAATCAGAGTATAAGTTATCTCAAATCTTTACACTTCTAAACTTACTTGATGTGCTCAATCTAAGTAGGCATATTAATGAGAATGCTTGTTAAAGGGAATTTTATTAAGAGACATCATAAGCAGAGAAAATTAGCTTATTATGCATATTGTCAGGGCATGAAAAAGCCCTTGAGAGCTGCCTGTGGAGTGCACTTTGCCCATCAGTGCCCTAAGTGGATATTTGATTATTGGATTCCAACCTGTCTTGTATTGTCTTGTTTTGCAACTGAAATTGTGCAGTTATCTGAATTGTTCCTCTTGCTTGTGTTTCTTCTTATTGTTAAATAAATCCTAATCAGCATTTTTATAAGTTCCATTAACACTGGTATTTCATTTTCAAAATTTTGTAATAATGTTTTCAGGAGGTAGATAAAATTTAAAAACAAATTAACAGTATTTGAACAGCAATATAAATCCAGGAATTGTACATTTGTTACCCCAAAATGTGGGTGACTCAGGGCTCCACCAGTGATGCCAGTACCTCTATGCAAAGTTAGGGAATATTAGCTCAAATTAGGAGGATTGCAAGAGAGGGGTAACCTAGTGAGATCTTTCTACCAATGTTTACAGCATCTTCTCAGGGAAGAACCAGCCAGAGACTCAAAAGTAAGCTCAAATATGTTTTATTGGGGGAATTAATTACCCACGTATAAGATTCAAACAGTCACACATTCACACAAGGCTAACTGAAGGGAAAAAAGGAGGAAAGGTTTTTGGATTGCAAGATCCAGGGCGTTGTGAGTAATATTTACTGATCTTGGAGAGCAGCAAAGAAGCAGCGATGTGGCTTAGAGTTGCATCTAAGGACAGTAAACAAGTGGAAATTGGAGTGATACCAGCAAGCAATGTGCTGCATCTGATTGAGTAAAACGGGGGGGGGGGGGGTATACCCAATATCTGCCTGCAGGACAAGGGTATGAATGGTTCTCTAGCCAAGTAAACAATGGAGTTCACAAAGTGGACAATGAGGCCTGGGATGGGCTAAAGATTTTAGCATTAGGTGACAAAGGAATAATGGATGTTGTGATAGCTCTGTAATGCTTGGACAGCTGTGAGGACAATGGAGAGATCTACAAGTTGGTGGGAAGAGGAGTTGAAACATTCAGAGGTTTAGCGGGAACATCCCATTCACTATCGTCCAAGAGGGAGGGTCATTAAGTCTAGCTTAAGCCTATTATCTCTGGAGTTATCTGGTGATTTTCTGACTATGGTCTGGCTATGCCTGGAGAGAGTTTCTAACCTACTTTGCAGTGCACATGCTCAGCCCGTGTCTTTGTCTTGTCCAGCTTGACCATACAGTCAAATCAGGGTACTTTTTATATTAAAGCCAATAAATATATATCTCTTGCCAATTAAATCATATTTTTCCAATTAAACCATATCGAAGTGTGAGGTGTAAGGCCTGGTAGCACATTCTCTAGAGAAACCATTATCCATGTGGAACAAACTCTATCAATGTGCAGATCAGCAATATTATGTATACATGTAATACATAAGCACCCTTTGAACAAACACCATAACAGGCAGAAATTTATCGCTGGCAGGGCTTTCTCCCTTACTATGCCTGCACATTGGTTTAATGCTGGAACTTTTACATTTGTGCTAGGGCACTTGTGTAATTTGAGCACTATTTGGTGTCTCCCATCATTAGCAACCCACCCGCCAACATAATTTACTCAAAATTTTAGTGTACACTATGGGACTAACTCCCAAGTAAACATTCACAGAACTGCAGCCTAAAAGGCATTGTTTGCATCACTTAAGGAAACACTGAAGGTAAGAAAGGCCTGACAGTTTTTACTTTTTAAGACACATAAGCTATCTGCCGCTAAATTTGCATTTAAATTATTTGCCTGTATTATATCTGCTTTTTTGTGTGTGGAAATTAATTTTCATGGTTCTTTTTATCCCAGCCTAACTAAGCATTATCATAAATCTAATTTTTCTATGGTTGATCTGTCTATCAAGTGATAAATACTTTATAATAAAAAGAAAACCATTTGTTTCTGTTCTAATTGTTGTCTATTGAGCTTTCTATACTTTATTTTAAAAGGCATTTATTCAACTAAGCTCAGAAAATAAAAATCAAACCACTGAGAGCTCTATTTAAAAAAAAATCCAGCAGAGAGAATCATTTTCTCATTTAGTAGGAAATAAAGATGTATAATGTATTCAAAACAAAAACAAAATCCTACTTAAATTATCATCAGAACACCAGCTTTTTGACAGACTAGCTGTGGGGTAGATAACAGTGGGTTTCCACTGGAATTATCTGGAAATATCAGATGCTTTGATGGTTAGTACAAAAATGTGAAAGGGCTAATTTGTTTGTTTTGAAATGGCTTGGAAAATCCACATAGATTCCATTTAGGCATCTATGTTGTTTTGCTGGCTGGAGTATAAAACATGTCTGGTGCAAAGCAAGAAGTCCAACTGTACATTATCAGAGTTCAGTTTAAAACAAATAGACAAACAAACAGGTTCTGAAAAAAGTTTTAAGCAAACTGGTCTTTTAAATAGAGGGTCTAAAGTACTAAACCATGACGGAGGAGGATTGGCAACCACATACCCTTCAGCTGTCCCAGTTTTGGAGGCACAGTCCCAATTAATTGTCATCCTAGTGTTTCAGCTGCTTTTAAAACACCCTGATTCTCTCTCCTCTTCACATTTTCTCACTATATCCTCAGTTTACTTCAGTTGGTGCAACTGAGGTCCAAAAATACTTTGCATTCAATTAACTCAGCAGAGAGGAAAGGAGAGACAGAATTTTGCCCTTTCCAGTTGGCTCAGGAAAAGCATATTGCTGCAGCCTCCCTTACCATTTGTGTTCTTCCTCATTAGTAACCTCAAAACATGGACAAGCTCATGCGGGAGGACATGGTCCTTCAGATAACCTGGACCTGACCTCAGATTTATTCATAAAGAGAGCCTTAGGTGAAACCATGGATGGGCAAGAGCTAGAAACAAAAGTGAATGAGGACATCCTTTCCTTTCTTTCTGCCGACCATCGTAACATATAACATAGCTCCCTCTTTCCCATCTTGCAACCTTACCAAAGGTTTGAGGTGAAGGCTTTTGAAATTAGATTTCAAGCCTGGATCTAACCTCTCAACTAGCAATCTATGACTCACTCCAATTTACTACACATTGGCTCAGATTAAGCAAAGCTATTTTATTCCATAGGGAAATAGATCAGTTTATGTCTGAGACAAAAAATTTTAAATTCTACCCCATCATAGTTCCATTGGTGTAAACTTTTCCCCAATGCAATTTAGATTTATTTGCTCCTTACGTCTATTACTTTAACTCTTACACACAGCTTTGGAGGGACCACTTCAAGCTGAAAAGTGGTGTGAAATATTTTATAAGAACAATAAACATATTGTTAGTGACAACCTGAATAACCTAAATATTTCCTTTTATTGACATGTGATTCAAAGATAATTTTTCTACATATGATCTCACCTTCAATGTTTTGTAATATTTCTCAATATTTCTCTAAAGCAACCTCTTCACCTTCAAGATGGTACCTGACTTTTAGGCCATTTCCATACCGGGCTTCTAAAACAGTGTAGAGCGACCTCTAACGGAGGTCTTCTACACCGTAGAGTGGACTGGCGTGGACTAGTTTTCGTAGTTCCACACCAGAATCCACTCAGGAGCAGCCGGAACTAGCCGGGCTGCGTGTTTTTTAAAAACCTCTTTTTCGAGGTTTTTAAAAAGCATGGAGTGCGCAGCCCCGTGCCGCTCTGTCGCCCGGCTCTAAAGTGAATTTGCAGGCACGCGCAAGCGCGTGACTGCAGATCTGCCGGGGGCGGGCTTCCAGCTGGCGAGCTTCTCCGGTTGGTGGAGAGCCTCCACCAACCAGAAGCTGCCATCTGGGATGCTGGAGGAGTGTGGAGCAGCGAGCTCGCACTGCTCCGCGTGGCGACGGACTTACCTGGCTGTGGGCAACGTCTGTTTTAGCGTGTTTTCGCCCATTCCCCCCCCACATGTGAAAAAGGCCTTAAATCTTGGAAAGACAAGGAAGCACTTATTTCTTTATTCAGTCTATATTATGTTAATTGGCTAAAAGCATTTCTTTATTGCTGTCTACTGCAATTTGTTTCACTTTATTAGCTTTTGGATTTCCTTAAGTTTACAATTTTATAGCCACTTCAGTAGGAGAGAGCAGGTGAAACTTCTTGGGACTTCCTGTTGACTACCGATGTCTAGGATTGTGTGGCAAGTGGTGAATGTGAACTTCTTTAACTTTTCTAATATTGCTTCTTATTGTGAACCACCTTTGGCTTTCAAGTGAGAAATAATAAAATATAAATTATAAAATTATGGGATTGTAATCATTACAGTGACTAACAAAACAGAAATACTTGAATGTGTAGAAAGATTTTGGTTTCTGCCTTTCTCAACTACTTTGAAAAAAGGGAACAAAATGTACCTACCTGGGTATTTTTGTCTCTCTCTCTCTCTCTCTCTCACACACAGATACAGCATGATGTTTTGTTTGTACGTGAGTGAGTGAGAGAGAAAGACTGAAAGACTCTGAGGAAATATGTGTATGCACAAAGATGGAATGCATATTATAACATGTTTTAGAAAGGCCATCACACTTGTTGTTTGGGAGATAATTGTCATGACTTCAACTCAGTTTGTTTCTTTTAGTGCCATAAGGATCATCATCTTCATCAATATCATCACATCCTCATCATTATTATATTTATTTGTATCCTGTTCTTTCCTCCAAAATTTAAATTCAAAGCAGCTCACAATTTAAAAGAATAATATAAGTAAGAACATACCAAAAGTGAATATTGAAATAGAATTACAGTATTTACAGCATTAAAACAATTACACCTCAAACAAAGAATAATATACAATTAAAATATAAAAACAACAATTAAAACAATAGAGCGCCCTCCAGCCTATTCTTTAAAAACTTTCTGTTTAAAAGCATGCCTGAATGAAAATGTTTTAGCCTGCCAATGGAATGACAAGCAAGGAGTGGGCCATTCTGGTCTCCCTGGGAAGGGAGCTTTAGAGCCCAGTGACAGCCACTGAGAAGGTGCTCTTTCGCTTCCCCACCAACTGTGCTTGAGATGGTGGTGGGATTGAGAGAAATACTTCTCCTGATGATATCTGATATCAGTGGAGTGGTTCATATAGTAAGATACAGTCTGCCTAATAGCCTGGACCTGAGCCATATGGGACTTTATAGTTCATAACCAGCACTTTGAATTGTGCTTGGAACAAACTGGCAGTCACTGGAGCTGTTTCTACTGGGCCTCTGTAACATGTCCCAGTTAACAGTCTGGCTACAGCTCTATGAAGATGGTGAGGTTTCCAAACACTTTTCAAAGGCAGCACCAAATAGAGTGCATTACAGTAATCCAAATGGGATGTAACTAAGGCATGTACCACCATGACCAGACCCAGTGTGTCAAGTAACAGGCACACTTAGTGCACAAGCTGTAAATGTGCCAAAGTACTTCTGGCCAATGCAGAAACTTGGGCCTCCAGGTTCAAAGCTGAATCCAGGAATACACCAAAACTGTGAACTGTGTCTTTAGGGGCAATGTAACCCAATCTTACTCAGGCTGAATCCCTATTCCCTGACCTGCCTCCTGACTGGACCAAGAGCACCTCTGTTTGACTGGATTTACTTTGTTTGCCATTATCCAGTCCATTACTGATGACAGACACTGGTTTAGGACCAGAACAGCCTCCTTGAATTGGGGTGGAAAGGAGTAGTAGAGCTGGGTATCATCCACTGTACCGCAAAACTCCAGATAACCTCTCACAGCAGTATCATGCATAGGTTAAATAGCATGGGGGACCAAAACAAAGCCCAGAGGGACCACATAGGCCAATTTGACAGGGAGTCAAACAGAAATATCCCAGCACCACCTTCTGGGTTCATCCTCTGAGGGCAAGGGGTACACATTTGGTGGCTCTCATCTCTCCAAAGATATTGTCCACATTGTGAGCCAAGGTTATGTCTACTAGAACTGTATCAAATTCAGCATCCAAGTCAAAGTGGATATGAGTGAGTTTATCTGCAAAGTGCCATGCAAATTCTTTGCAGAAGGCTGTTGAGTCATCTGTATTTTCTATTTTAGGATCAGTGTGCAATAGATCTCTGACCATTTGAAACAACTGTGCTGGACAGCTCCTTGCATAGATGCAATGGTGACAGCAAAAATAATTCCTTTCCTTTGTGGAAAGGTGGAAGGCTTTCAAACAGGGTCTTGCCCATGTTCAGTCAGACTCTCTTTAAGTCTTGTGCCAACATCCCTCTTGTTTGTTTCTCGCTCACTTCATCATTGCCAACTCCCTGCAAAAGCAGGGGTCTGATTTGGCTCCACTCCATAAGATGTTCAAAAGTGATAGTGAATACCTCCCTGGCCATGTTCCCATTCCAGAGGTCAGCCAGAGCTTCAACAGGATCATCTGCTGATGTGACATGATCCTGTTGAAGCTCTGTATTGAGCATCTTTCCTGTATTGGACAGATAAAGCAGTAGCTATTAAAAACTACCAATGCAGTAAGATAGAAAGTAAGATGGCAAAAGCAGGTAACATTTGCATTTGCCCTTTCACCAAAGGACTGGACCTTTCCCTCATGAACTCCTGAAGTAGCTCTCCCAAAAGAACACCCCCTTTGCCAGCGATCCTGGCAGCATCAGACCTGCCCCCAAAAGAGTCCTTCTTTTATGTTCCAGGCAGGTAAAGCAGATGTGCTAGATAGTGAGTAGCACCTGCTAAGTCAGGACCTCACTCCTGCAAACAGTAGAGACCCTAGTGAAGTAAGGGGTCCAAGACAGCAGCAGCAGCAGCAACTAAGAGCAACCTCTTCCTCCCTACAGCCTACAGACGGTCTCTGTGGTTTCCCCACCCCATCTCTCTCCCTCTCCCTCTCTCTGTGCACTCAGGTGCTGTATCCTGCATCAGTACTCTCCTCTAGCTCACCCTTTTAAAGCTGAAATCAATAGAGTTGCTTTAAACCCATTCAGTGTGCCTCTTCATTTGTTCCATGCTCTGATCAATACAAGTTCTGTATGCTTTATTTTGAACCTGAAAATGGGCTCATTACACTGGAAAATCTCTCCAAGTCAGGCCATTCTCCTGTGGAAAGATAGAGCAAGACTATTTTCTTGTGGAAATGGACTCATTTTAAAATCAAACCTATGCTTTTCATTGAAATATAGGTTGAATGTACCAATTTATTCTTACAGCCTCATGTGCCACAATGTCCAAGCACCAATTTTAGGACAAAAACTATGTTGATTTTCAGTTTATATTGTTAGTGAACAGCAGCTCTGTAACCGAAGCCAAAACATGTATTCTTCTGAATGCTTTTGTAAATGAAAATCCAAAATAACCAACTAATGCTCAATAGGGAAATGCAAAGTAGAGCTTAGTGAACAGGTCTTTTAATGTTTAAATGCCAGGATAGACAGACAAAGATTGACATTTTTCACTGAAATAACATATTTATAAACTGCCTGTTAAACAGCAGCAAAATCCAATATGAAAGAAAATTCCACTAAGAGATCAGTGTAATATTGTTAAAATCAAGTGAAGGCACTGATTTCAGAAGTTCTGCCTACATTATCTAAAATAGTATTTTATCAGAAGATAGAACAACTCGGCTTTTTATACTGTGGCTGCTTAGCTAGTTTCCTGAATCCAGTCCCTTCCATCATGGATAAGAAATGCTGGTGCACTCTTAAATGGTCCAATCAATCCAAGATAAAAGGGGGCTGCAGACATATAAAGGAATATTCATGTAGAATTGCATTGACTGTTTCAGCAAGGGTGAAATCATTCTAAGCAACAATGCCTGGGGAAAAGCATAGCAATCTGTGTGCATAGCATGTCCCATGCTCAAAAAAGGATCTTAAGTTTTTTTCCCCATCTTTCCTTGTTACAGCTTTATAATGTCATGCTTCAACCATGTGTATAACACTGTAGTGCCAACAACTGCAAAATTGTTTAGTCTGCCAGTAGCCCATCAGACATGCCATGAGAGAGGGTATCCCATATGTGACAGTTCACCATACAGTTTGAGTCTTTGGGTTCCTAAACTCACATTGCCCTTTTACCATTGCGATCCTTTCTTGGATCTGGTACTCAATCCCCAAGTTGACCTCAATACTTAGCAATGTTTATTGTTGGGTTTACTTTGATAATCTATGACTGACTTCTCTAGTTAATTCTTAAATGAAAACATATCCCTGAATGTTGTCCACATTCTCAATTCCCATCAAATCCTGTTGTGATCTAATCCATTCCTAGCCATAACCATTTCTGTATTAGCTGTGTTAGCTGTGTGTCTATTAGCTGTGTTAGCTGTGTGTCTCTCCAGATTCAGCCCATTCCTATCCACCCCCATCCCCGTCTCTATTTCTAACAGGTCATATCTGATTGTTTAACAGTTTTATATTCTTTCCACCATGTCCCAAAGAAGTGATCAGCTGACTTTGCTCAGGCTCATCAAGCTCCTATCTTCTTACTGTCCTTGGGGAGGAATCTGATTTAATAAGTAGATGAACTCAGAAAAGAAATTGCTATCCTGGTAAACTTCTGAATGCGGCACCAGAAATGTGCATAATCCATAGGCTAGGTTGCAAGGAAATTGACATACCACTAGTAGAAACCATTACTCCCTACTTGTAGTCCCTATACCAACTGACAGACTCTTCTATCCATGCAGGCTTTTAGCAGCTGCTTGCCTGACACAGGCAGGGATTTTAATTGAATGAGCTAGACCTGCTATGTTTTAATTTTATTTATTATTAATGAAGGGTTTTAAATTGTCGTTAACAATTTTTGCCTTAATAGTACATCTAATTTAGTTTGTTATTATGTTTAATAATGTTTTGGAATACAATGTTATTAAAATACATTACATATAAATTTAATAGTGTGTTTTATTGGTAAGTTTTTTTAAAATTATATTGGAGGCCACTTTACATCACAGTCATGGAAAAAAGGTGGGGTATAAATCTATAAATTTGTTGTTTTCAGTACTTCATTTTGAAAATGCAAGTGCTATTTGCTGAAAATGAATTCAACACTGGACCAATCGAATGCTAAAATAAGATGGCATTGATAGAAATTTGACAATAATAGTATCTTATAATACACACTCATGCCTAGATCTAAGACAACACCGGGAATAAGCACATAATTAGAGTGCCTAGACAAAGACAATTATAACAGGGTATTGCTTGTTTTCCTCTCTGGCCTGTGATGTCTGACCTTGCAACAGCTGTGACCTACGGAAGCTGAACATACCAGCATCTAGATATTAAGGTCAGGCTCAGGATGTAGTATCAATCAATGGTGAACAAGTCCCATGTAATATATCAGCTAAAATTAAAGACTCCGTATGGATAAAAAACATAGGTAGAGTACAAGGCCAAGATGTTTTGCTATCTTAGGTTGAAGGACAAAGTGATGCTTTTCCTCATTTATGTATAAAAGCTAACCTGACAGATGAATCTTTCTTCAGCACTGACAAATCGACAAAATTCTCCAGTGAACAACTAGCTAGCTTAAGTTGTGTGAGTATCCAGGCTGCATGGTACACACTGTTTTGCCTTCCAACATCTAATGATCAATCTGTGGCATGTGCCACCTGAACCGGCCAGCCCACTCTGTCTACTGGTCAGAGTTCTTATTACTATCCCTTATACTTATACCTTAAATCATTATTCTGATATTGTAGTGGATAGTAGTCAGCTCAGTACTAAGATTCTTCTGCAAATGGAAATGACTATATATACAAAGCTATCCATCAAAGCAGTAAATTTGTCTGTGAATACCCCCATCAGATTGTTGTCACATGTCATATTGGATTGATGTGTGTTTTCAAAATAAGAGCACATATAGAAATGTCTGGTGAGAGGCTGTGCTATACAGCTGGAAATATAATTTCCTTTAGGGTGTCCATGGATGACACATAATAGCTCAATCCTATGCATGTTTATTCAGAATCAGGTCCCACTGTGTTTGATAGAAGGTATCCCCCCCCTCCCCCCGCCACATCATTGTAGGCAGGTGAACACTGTGAGGTGGCTTCTGATAAATATCTGTAAGAAAAGTAACCTTACCACAATCTTTTTGTTGTATATTACTAGCAAAGATGTAACTTACCTGTTCATTCATTCTCACCTTCCCAAATATTCTAAATCTGATGCACATGTAAAACGAGAAAACTGGAAAATTTCTGTGGAATCCCAATCTAAAATAATGTCCTTGGCTTAAAAATCAGACTTATCCTAAAAGTCTACAAAACCAAAGTACAGTCAGTCTTAAAATTCAGTATAAAATGTAATGAACGCGAGGATGAAATAGTCAAGCATTCGCTGACAATTCTGTAAATGCTTTTCTGAAATTATGTTCTCAACAGATGAAAGAAATTATTTGGCTGAGAGACAAAACTACCATGTTTATCTTGATGATGGTAGATATTCTGAGCCTAAAGGCAGTTAGAAAAAATAGTATTTTTCTTCCACAGTCTAAGCACAGAGAAGGTGAAAATGAGCATTCACCGATTTCTCAGTGCTCTACACCTCCTTCAATTTCTGATTTATATAGCCTTATTAAATGTTCCAATATCAATTTTACATATTTCAATATCAGTTGGTAATTAATCAGTTGCCATATTCCATTTTATGTCTGACTCACTGTGGTGCTAGTTTCTGTACACACGTGGAAATATCATAGTTTGGTTTGCATAGGCAAAGTTATTCAAGGACATTTCTATGCTGGTCTGGATCAGAATGCAAAGGGATCTTGTAGCATCTTTGAGACTAACTAAGATAAAGAAGTTCATCAGATGCATCTGATGAAGTACACCTAAGTCTATGAAAGTTTATGCTACCAGCTTCTCAAAGTAAAAAGACCCTTTGAGAGAAAATCTCCCTATGGTTTCTATGCCATGCTCAGTCTTAAAGATTTCAGCAGCATTTTAATGCATAATAAATACAAACAACAAAATCAATACATATGGAACATAACAATACATTATGCTCCTTCCCAGTCCCAGCTTAAATAAATGTTTCTTAAATGCTCTCAAAGATGCTCAGCTGACTTGAAGGGTGATGACTCAAGGAAAGAGAAAGCATTAAGATGTTGGTAAGACCCCAAGAACTTCATTAGGTATGGGCTACTCTTACACCATTGGTGATTGAACAGCGGATAACTGTGGTCTGTATAACGGTACTAGAGATTGCTGTGTTCCAAAATGAAAAAAAAAGAAAAAAAAAGAACTATATTTATTGTAACAGACAAGCTTCTTAAATACAATGGGTTCAGTCCTATTTCAGAAAAATGTGCAATGTGTAACTATAGTACTATCTGATATTTGAGAGCTATACTTGCCTTAAGATGTGGGCCCATCATTTCTGCATTAGCGTCAGATACCCAGCCTGGAAAAGCAGATTTCTTCTTTGAATTAGATGCATGCCAACTGTGCACACCTAGGAACACAGCTATATTTTAAAAGCACTGTTTTCTCTGTATAGTATTCCATTAATTTCAGGAAGAAGAGTAGTTCTCTCATTTTCAGTCACATACAGGGATCCACGATTTTATTTTGTCACACTTCTGTACTAACTCTCATCTAAGGAACACAATTAATCTTCATAAGAAAGTAAGAAGAAACTTAGGTTATGTCACATTGACTACAGGGTTGTATGACCATAACCAAAGTTATGATCATTATGTTCTTTATCCCATGTGGATTGCATGTTCTAGCCATTACTTTAAAAGCTAGCAGTCAAATCACATTGAAGATTCTTTTCAAACAATCGTGGCCAAGTATCACAGAGTTATTTCAAATGAGGAATGCTGCTGGTGTTCAGAAAACAGGCAACAAAGCATTACATTCTTGAAAAGCCTCCAGTAGCTCTGACAGGTTTAATTTTTGATGCTGAATCTGTTGGGTGGTGACTTCCAAAAGAAGTTCAGAAAGCATTTTTAACATTAGGGATGAAATCCCACTCGTACTTACATGCCAGTCCCTCTGAACTCAATGGGACTTTCTACTGAATAGATACACATAGAACTGCATTGTTAGTGTAGTTTCTTTAAAACTATCATTTTCATGGAAGCAGGGAAAGAATCCTTTCGTTGAAAATTGTGACTTGTAGCTCAGATATGTACTTTGATTTGGCCTTAATAATAAACCTTTTCCCTATTCTAATTCTTCTTTTTTCATCCCAGTCAATAGAACCAACTCTTACCACTAGATGTTTTCCTTTATGAAAGAAAAATTCCTCAGTACTGGATTTGTCTTCACCACTATAGCAGAAACAGGAATTGCAATTTTTCACCTTAAATTCTTTCACAGAAGGATATTCGAGGTATTGCTAATGAAGTGTGTGACACACCCAGCCTTTTTCATTTGTGGTATTGAAGTAGTTGGGGGTGGGGGCAGGACTTTTTTAAGGACAGAAACTCCTTCAAGGAATAAATAATTCATAGGCACTTTTCCTTTATGACATTTGAAAACACGTATAGCATGATTTGTTTTAAATAAAGCCACTTGATCAGCTGAATGTTAACATTACTAATATATCTTCTTACTGATAGAGCTTTGGCAAAGTGCTGTTACTGTATAAGTGCCTAATTAATCAAGAGAACTGTATGTTCTTTCAATTCTATTTGAGATGTTGTCTTCATTAGGCCTGATGCATTATTTCCAAAGGAGAAATAAGGCAGACTGTCAGTTATCAAAGAAGGCAAGTTGAATCTCACACAAACACCCTCCAATGAGACGAAAGTCATTTCAATCATATAGGCTTTTGGATAGAATGATGTGATGAGTCTGACTTACAAACCCTTTTCAGAAGTACCCCACACATGTTCACTGAAGGTCTAATTGGGTCATGCTAGCAATTCATATGCCCAAATTAACTGTGCCTCTGACACAGGGGTACTGGGAACTATGCCTTGGGTCTATCTTCATGCATCATATCCACTCATTATTTCAGAACCAGAAACAATCAGAATGTGATTTCTCTTAAAAAACAAACAAAACAAAACAAAAACAAAAAACAACAACAGTGGAGGCTTAAAGCAGCCCTGCCCACCTACCCGAAATTGTTTTTAGACAACCAATCATGATCCTCTCGAAGCTTCTGTAGATGTCACATACCATTTTGGATTCAGCTTCTGATTTGGGATAATTTGGGAGTTTGGAAGGCTTTGGGGTTCTCTGAGGCACACAGGGGGTGATTTGGTATATGTGACAAACAGGATGAGGAACATACAATTGCAACTGTTGCCTTAATATCATATCCCCCAAATTTTCAGCTGAAAGTTCAGTTGAAAATTCACCATTGTCTGCTACAGTCTCTTTAAACGCAAGGGCAGGGAATCCCTGGCTTGCCAGATGTTTTGGCTTACAATCCCCAACAGTTTCACCCAGCATGGCAATAGTTAAGGATAACGGGTACTATATGCCAAAATATCTTGAGGAACAAGGTCTCCCCTCCTTGCTTTGCTATTGTATATACTATACCTATTGCCAAAGGTGTGCCTCTGCATACCCTCCACATTTCAGAGATGAAAACTGGATATGCACGGCCATACAACATCAGATTAGGATTGCAGAACTTAATAGTATAGAAGAACACACAAGCTAGGGGAGTCTGCAAAACTTTTCCTTTGCCTGAGCCTATCGGAAAAGGCAAGATTCTGCCCCCTCCTCTCCTTTCTCCTCACTTGAGCTCATGGACAATAAACTACTTCTGCACTTTGACCTCAGAATGCAACAACTGAAGTAAGCTGAGAACAAAAGGGGAAAGAGGGAGGAGAAGAAAGAATCTGAGGCATTTTAAAAGCAGCTCAAAAAGTGGCATGACAGAAGATTAATAGGACTGTCTTTTGAAGGGTATGATAAACTGTTCTCCCTCCTCATTTGTGGGTTTAAAGTCTGCAAATTTGATTATTCATGACTGTGTATGTCTCCCCCACCCATTCTCCTTTCCCATTCCCATGCATTTTGCCCCAGTGCAAAGAACTTGTGCCAAGGCAGAAGGGAACGGGGGTGGGGGGAGGCTCGGGCAAGCCTTCCATTCCCTCTTCAGAGCTCCCTCCTTCCCCTTCTCAGCCAAAACAGAAGGGAAAGGGAGGGTGGGGAAAAACTTGTGCGAGCCTTCATTTCTCTCCTCCATAGCTCCCCTTGCCATTCCTATGCATTTTGCCCCAGTGCGGAACTCTTGCTGAGGCAAAACAGAAAGGAATGGTGGGGGAAAGGCTTGTACAAGTTCTCAATGCCAGGGCAAAATGAGTAGGAATGTCAGGGGGAGCTCTGGAGGGGGAAAGGAAGGCTGGTGTGAGTCTTCCTGCACTCCCCTCCCCCATTCCCTTCCTTTTCATATGGGAACAGGAAGGGGGGAGCCCCAGTAGGGAATGGAACGGAGGGGGAAGTTATTTGCATTTTTTCTCATTTTCATGAGGGTTCTGCACTCCAAACCTGTGTGAAAGTGGAGGAACAACTGTACCCTGTTATCTTGTCTGGAGAGATACTTTTACTGGTACTAAATATACTGTCTTAATCTTACCAACTACTGTATGTATGAACTGGAAGTATATTAATGGCATGTACGGAGAAACATGATTCTGATGGGAAAACATTTGCTTTTCCTATTTTTGTAACAATTTTGCAGCAGGCCCCTCCTGGCTGATGAATAACCTAATTAATCTGGACCTTTCATGCCTAGAGGTTGAATCATTATCTTTCTGGGATTAGGGAGGGTAATCACTTCATAGCTGTCATGACAACCACGATCTGCCCAGAGTACTTGAGGTCCAACACATGGAGCAGGTCACCCACAGGATCTATTATTGTGCTTTGGCTTGGAAAAAGGTTATAAATAAATAAAGAGAACATTATGACTAGAGTTGAATAGAGTCACGGTGCTCATTAGCAGCTGCATGAGAATATACCTCGCAGTGCAACCACACTTTCATCTTCAAACAGAAAGAACAAATGTGGTGAGAGCTGGATGGAAAACTCTATCAGAGGTCTCTGGACATTTTTTTAAAGATTTTTTTTCCTGATGAATCATTGTTTCATGGAGAAATTTCTGAAAATTTCCAGAGGATTAGCAGTGCAATGAATACCCCACAGTCACAGCTTCGGTCCTAGCAATATTTTTGAACCTGTTTCAGCAATGTTGTAGCCCAGTGAAGAGAAAGAGGACTTTTTCCTGAGTCAAGGTCATGGCACTGAAAGACAATGCTGCATGGCTGCTGGGGAAAGTCTAGCTTTCGTTTAAGTGGTGGCAAGGCTTCTTTTTTGGTAAAAGGTAAGACCAGATGGGGTGAGAGAAAACTATTAGTCACCTGAAAGTTCCACTTGTCCTGAGAGTTTTAAGAATGTACCTACCAGAAGTGCCACCATTCCTTCCCTTCACAGTGAAAAATGGCCCTGTAATAAAGTATTGAGTATGAGGAGAAATGTTGGCCGGACCTTATTCAAATTTGGAATTGGCCATAAACCAAACTAGCTAACGAGTGTTATGTAGGGTTTTCAGATTAAAAACTGGATGAAGCGCCTTCACCTTTAAAGTTTGGAAAAGTTTCAGCTGGGAATTTCGGCAGAGTCCAACCAGATAACAAGTAACACCCGCTGAAATTATCTCTTCTATAAAACCATTAAAGGTACAGGCACCCTCTTCACTCTGGCAGACCTGGCTATAACCTCCCACCTAATCTTAACAAAACTCCAGAAATAGCTACTTGTCTCTTACAGTGTGGTTGGTTTATATCTCACTGGAAAGCCTTGTTCTCCAGAGACTGGCACTTGCCTTTTACATTCACAAAAGTTGTTCAATTGGAGTTATAGAGTGTTGTTGCTTGTGGAGGAAAAACAGTCAGAATATTCACACTGATTTTTCTATTTATTTTACATGAGATGTCCTCAAAATGCTAATTTAAAGCACTGGAAGCATCATAGTTTTTTTAAAAAAGGTCTACAATTACCTCAGACTGTCTGTGAATGGAACATTGAATAAAAACGTGTCCTTACACATACTAAACTAAAATTTCGATGACTACAATCAAAGCCAGAAATATATAATCCTGGTTTCCATTTCAATGTTGAAAGCATTTTATAAATAAAACAATCACAAGCAAATGGAAATGTCATAAAGTAATCCAAACAGAAAGTATGAAATGAACAAAAATCAAGTCACACCACAGAAAAACAGAAAGAAATGGAGGGAAGTTTTCTTACCAAAGTTACCTTCAAATTGTATTGGAAACTATCCAAGTTGTTCCAGAAAAAAAAAAAAAAAAGACTGTCTTAAGGAACTAGTTGCTAAATCCTGCTCACAAAACATTTTTGAGCACATGGCTAAGAACATCACAAAGTATATTTTAGCATGGGTGGGATGGCTAAAAATCTTCATTTGAGATTTTACTAACCTTTTCAAATTTCTTTTTTATACTTATCTTGGGGGAAAAAAATTGAGATTTCAAAAATGTGTATGTGGGGGAAAAAACTGACTTATTTGAGTGCTAATTCTTAAATGTCTGTGTTTGTACATTTACTTATTCAACTACATTGATGTTTGTTTATGTAACCATGTTAGGGCTGCCACCTCCTTTTTACTGAGGGGCCCCTCATCTTTAACAGCTAAACAAGCGGACAAGTAGAACATGGTCTTGTCCATGGGAGTAATTCTTATCTGGCTCTGTGTGGAGAACAACACTGCAGGGGAAGGTAACTTTTTGATGGCTTCCTTGATACAGACCAATGTGATTGGTAATTGAAGCTTGGTGCCAGATCACAGCACATGACAGGGACAGGAGAAGAGGCTAGATAAGCCTGATTGCCCCTTCACCTGCTCTCTTTAGTGTATCTGTTCTATTTGGCAGGTGCAAATGGGGGGAAATTTTGTTTTAGTTCATTTTTAAACAATGCACCAAAATCCCTAAATTGCTTATTTTGGAGGAAGAAGCTAACAATTTTTTAAAAATGAACATGTGAGTAATCAAAATTGATCAGTTTCCTGCTGCTATTTTTGAACCATTTCTTAGGAATCTTAAAAAATAAAATAAAATTGGTACATTATTCAAAGTATAATCATAAGTTAGGGTTTGGAATGATGCTTTCGAAAATGAACTAGTTATGTTATGATGTTGTTATTCCAGCCTAAAAATTAATGAGCTGTGTTACTTGTTACTAACACCTGACTGTTACTTTTTGCCATTGAAAAATACAAGAAAATGGTTTGTGGTTCTCCCCCTGCCCCAATCTCTCATAATCACCATTTTTATTGGACCACGCTGTCTGAATTTCCCCATTAGACTTCACCCATGCAGGTACAGCATAGCAGACCACATGGTTCTAAACGCACTGCACACCGGCACATTGAGCAGCCTTGCAGCAGAGATGTCATTCTCTCCACTGAATAACTCTCTTTTTCAGCTTGATTATGGTTCAGACCAGATTTGGTCCTGTAGCTTCTGTTCTAGACACCCAGAACAGGTACTGCACAATAATTGCCAGTATTTCTTTTATCTTTCCTCATTTCTTGTGGTAGAATTGCTGTGGCTAGGTTTGCATGAAAATTTCTTCTCAAAGCAAGAGGAAAGGCTTTTTATCTGAAAAACTACATGAAACGCAAAGAAACTAAGAACTGTCTGAGAAACTTCAAAGAGGTCATTTTTGGTCCAATTTAGCTTTTAAAAAACCCCTTTAATATCACTTCCTTTTTAAAAAGTCTCCCCATTCATTTTTTTTTCTTTTTCTTTTTATACTTCCATTGTTACAAGCAAATGCAGAGACATACAACTGACTGCAGGATGCCAAAGTGGCTGACAGTGGTTTCATATTTTATTTTGAACAACTGGGTCAGATCTCCTCACAAATATTACACTGGATGGCCTAAAACAGATTACTATGTAAGAAAAAGAGAGAGAGGGAGAGAGGAAGCCAGGAGGGGGGAGAGAGAATGTGTGAAGCATTTGCAAAAGGGTACCTACTTAAGTGAGCTTACTTTTTGCAGTCCTCTTGCAAACTACCACACTTTGGGAAAATTGTCAATCCTATTTGCCCAAACCGGTTACTCACATGGTTGCATATCGTAAGGAGGAAGTGAGAGAAGAGATTACTTCAACAGATCTTAACAGAATATGAGGTAAAGTGACCATGTATTCCAGGCAAGTGACATTCACATCTACTGAATCCCATTTCAAACAGATTTTTAGAGCTCACATTTACAGCAGTTTTATCCAGTCTGATTTATGCGCCATTGCAAGTAATACCCTTGGTATGCAAAATTAAATATGAGTTTGAAGATGAGTGCTATCTGAAGCTTCTTTCTAATCCTACTTTTAGAACCACCTTAACCTGACTAAATGATGCAGCGTATGCCAACCAAAGTTTAAGAGTCTGTTTTAGGAAAATACCGAAGAGTTTCACATAGTGAAGAGTAGTGTCTCTAAGAAGCCAGTGGAGAAGTGAACTCACTCTGGATTTTATTCTGAACTGTAAAGTAATTATCCAAAGTTCTGAACCTTAACTCCAAAATAGGTACAGTACCTTTAAAGTTTGGTCTAACTCCTGGAATGGTGGGTCCACACAGCTCCCCTGTCATCAGAACTACCAGCCTCTATCAGTTCAACATTGTGCCCTTGCAACAGCAGCAGCTAGCCTTGTGCAAGATCCTTTTCTTTATTTTATAAACTGTTGCTTTGTTTGCATTTTATAAAAATGTTTCTCACTCTGAGTAAAGGCAAAAAAGAAATGTGTCTTAAGTAGATAGATAGAAAGATATTTTACAAATGTATACATTTCATAGGGCTTTTTCACACTTGGCGAAGAAAACGCCCTGTTCTATTACTTACCGGACTGGCGTGCTCCCTCGGAGGATCCAGGCTGATCCGGAGCAGTGCGTGGCCGCGCTACACACTGCTCCGGGGATGAAAATGGTGGCTTCCGGCCTAAAGCTCATCAGCCTACAGCCCACCCTCGGAAGATCCGCAAGCCTGCAAATCTACACCGGAGCACAGCCATGGAGTGGGGTGCGCCGCGCTGTTGAAAGACCTGTTTTAAGCGGTCTTCAATAGCACGGTGAGCGACCACTTCTGGTCTTTCCGGAGCAGGCTGAAGTCTGGAACTACAGAAAGTAGTCCAGACCCAGTCCGCCCCCAAGTGCAAACATCCTCGCTGGAGGACGCTCTGCCCCGTTGCAAATACAAAGTGCGGAAAAGGCCATAGTCTTTGAGGTTATTAATGAAAGTGTGCGGTGGAGAAATATCTTTTGTTAAGTGGAAGAAATCACAAATACTGAATTCTTTTGTTTGTTTCCTTTTTTTCTTTTCTGAATTACGCCAAGTGTATGTGCCTGACTAAAATACATAGATTTGGACAATATGCACAAACATACATGACTTTATGTGAGAAAAGGGAATAAAAGTATACACTGAGAAAAATATATAAACTTGTGCACATTTTGTGGTGGGCGGGGAAGCCCTGCATATCAAAATAAGCACACATTGCTATATAGGACAACCTAAGTTGTCACAACTTGATAAGAAACCTGGACAGGATGAGAATGTTGATGAAATGCACAAAAATAAAACTGATAGATTGTCACAGATGATGTGGTATTGTGGTTGTAGTGTTGAACTGAGACTTGGGAGATCCAGGTTCTTGTCCCCACTAAACCATGAAATTCATTGGGTGACATTGGTCCAGTCTCTTTCTTTCTCAGTCTAACCTACTTTACAGGGCTGTTGTGAGGATAAAGTACGAAAAAGAGCCATGTACGCTACCTTGAAAAGGCAGGATATAAATGTAACTTAATGATCCTTTGCCCCTGCTGCCTCATTGCCAATATCTTTTAGAGAAAGATAACCACCTTGACCACCCCACACAACACACACACTGACACACCTTATCTCGATGTACAACATGAGAGGGAAAAATATGGTAATAATAAGTTTTACGATAAATGGGAGCTAAAAGGAAGCCATAGACTCTGTTTTAAACATCTTCATTTGTAAAACTTTAAAACTTGAAAGAGATTGGTCAGAAAAATGGAGGATAAGTTATAAAGGTCAAGCCTTTAGGTCGTAAAGTGTAAATTAAATCTGTTGTGGGGACAATTAATTTATGCCGGTGGTGTTGGAAGGCAATTTGCTCTGTTGGATAGAAGGCATAAAATTAACTTGCATCACTGCCCAATGTATCAGACTATATCCCATTTGACCTTGTTATTGATGAACTGCAGGGGAACGTTTGTGTCAAGTAGAATGTTAATCTATGAATACCCTTGGTCAGAGAAATATAAAGGCAAGCTTGCCTTTGTCATCTTGAAGAGCAGTCCTTTGTAAAAACAAACAGACATGAAAATTTTATTCTGGAGCTTATGGTCCAAAAATGTATTTTAAATGGAGTCCTATAAAATGTAGTCAGATTACTATATTATAATATAGTGAGAAATCAATTTAATATGATCTTCTGGCATGGAAAACTATTGTCTTCTTATTGCTCACCCATCTTATAGGATGCCAGGCAACATAACTGCAGTGATAAGAGGTCTAAAGTGATTTTTATACAAGTTTTAGATTTTAGATTGTCTTTTCTCTCAGCTTCATTGTCTCTAGCCTATACTTTGTGGATATTGGCCATTTTTACATGAAACTGGCATGGTCAGACCTGGAGACAAAGGTCTGGATCTTATTGGTTAGTCCCAATTGGACCAGATCCACTGAATCAGTTCTTGAATGATGAACTAATGCATAGGCAAATGCCATTGAATCAATATATCTGTACCAGTTGGGACAAACAACAATAGGAGCTGAAATCCCATAGTGTTCTAACTGATCAACTGAAATTTCCAGAAGCTCCCAAACTTCCAAGATTCCTATATCTTCAATATTGCATCACTTTAGATATTTTCATGCTCAGAGCACTGTTTTCTTTTTGGGAGAAGACCATGGAAAAGAAGGTGTTCAGCAATTCTGCCTTCACTGTTCCTGAAGTATTTCACCAACTTCTTCTTACATTGGCCCTGTAATTTCCTTGTTCTTCCTTTAGATTTGAAGATTTTTTTTTTTACAAAAAACATTTCATTACTTTTAATTTCTTTGGCATGCATGAGCTGGTTCTGAGTTTTATTTTTTCTGAGGCCATTTCCGCAGTACACTATTATAATGTTATTATTCTACTTTCAATGTCCTATGGAATCCTGGGATTTGCAGTATAGTAAGAGGCATTTAAAATTCTCTGCCAGAGAGCTCTTTGGTCACAGTAAACTACAAACCCCAGAATTCCACAGGAAGTTGAAAGTGAAATAGAAACACTATAACTGTGTAGTGCAGAACTGGCCTGAATTTCTTCCTACAACTGCCGGCAATTTGTTTTTAATTCCTATTTGATGATTTCCTCCTATTTCTTTTATATATCTCTTTTAAAACTCGTCTAATCTGACAGTTCTTACAGATGCACCTTTGTTTCTTTAAACACCTCTAACTTTCTCATTCTTTCCCATTTGAACTGTCTGCAATTGTTCCTTCAACACCTTGCCTTTAACAAACTATTATCCATCATGAACTCCCTTCCCTTTGAATATGTTGGACCATAGGATCTCATCCAGTGTTTCCATAATTTACTGAAATCAGCTTTCTTAAAGTCCATAATGGGTGTCTTATTATGTTTCACTCTTCCTTTTTCTATATCACAAGTCTCAAGTGGACGTAGCCTTTCCTACCCAAGGGTACCACGATTTTGTCCCAGTTGACCAACTCTTGTTGGTTAGGATCAGTTTGTTTCCTCTTTCACCTTCTGTAGAATAAAATTGTCTGAAAGGCAAGAGAGGAATTTGTCGGAGCTTATATCTTTCCTGTTGCTTAGGATCAAGTTTAAGATAGTCAGTCCCTTTGTTTCCCCATGCATCTTCTGGAGAATGAAATTATCTGAAAGGCAAGACAAGACACGAATTTGTTGGAGTATACATCTTTAGTTAATTTTACTTCCAACAAATATCAGGGTGACTTAAAATCCCGTTACTACTATATCTGCCCTTTTTGAATGTTTAGTCATCTGTTCCAGGAAGGTATATTCCAAGTCTTCAGTCTGGCTTGGGAGTCTACCATATTTCACCATAATTACTTTTTCTTTAATTTTTACCCAGATGCTCTCAACTCTGTTATCCATGTTTTTACTCATGGATCTTCTCACAAGTGTACATATCCTCGATGTGTAACGCTCCTTCTCTTTCTTTCCTGTTTGGTCTGTTATTTTGAACTAGGTTAAGCCCCTCTGTTACTACATTCCAGTAATGAAGTTCAATCCACCAAGTTTTAGTGATCTCTATTAAATCATATCTGCCTTTCTTAAGAATTTTAAGTTCATGTTGTTTATTTCCCATGCTCTGTGCATTACTGTAGAGAAATCTAAGATAATGGGTCATTCTCTTCAGCTACTTCCTTATATTTTTCCCCCATTGGTGGCTTCTTGTACTTTCTATGTATATTTATGTATGCTAATCCAAGACTTGCTAAGGTCTTTTAAACAGTGTGTATCCATGTGTGGTTGAATAATACCAGTCTGATGGTGTATGGCAACTTTCACTAAGGCCACCCTTTGAAAGTAGCAGTGAATAATCACTTAGGAGGGACAGGACATTGCAACTTGATATTAACATTTCAACATATCACTTCAATTTCCAAGATAAACCTCAGTTTGATAGAATTTAATATGCAAGTGTTTGTAAAATTACAACCCATCATTATGCAGCAGCTCATTACAATAATTTTCTAAGCATCCAATTTTCTGAAACTATATTGGTATAAAATTTATGTCTTTTTGTTACATCACTTTATGAAATAGCTAGGTCATCTGGAGGCCACAAAACATTTGCCAAGCTATGAATATCAAAGCCCAAATTAATATTAAACAAACTGTCATAAAACTGCATAAAATATAACTATTTAAACCAGTTTATCAAGAAATGGGTCTGCATAGACGAAACTTGCTTTATATTACCATATACATTGCAAATTATCCAAGAACTATTATTACTCTCCTTAGAAAGTCTCAAGTGTATATTTAACAACAACAGTATATTGTGTGTTGGCAATCACACAACTGTTGTCTCTAAAAACAACAAATGAGTGTTATCACTGTAATGAATCCTAAAGGAATTTCTTCTATGATATATTCTTTTCTAAAAATCTTAGGAATTGTGCCATTCTTGATAATTGGTTGGAAAATGCTCTATGTGCAGATCTAATTTGCATTTTTCTGTTCATTTGGAATGCTCTGCAGCTCCCACACTATTCCAATTATCAACAGCAAAAAACCCTGATATTTACAACTCTTGCTAACAACATAGAAAAGATATTTTTAGTGTACATACATTGGCGAAATTCAAACATGTATTCATTCATTTGTACAAAATGTTACACCTATATTTCTTTGGCTCAGAGAAGAAAAGAAAAAAAATCAACCAAACTGTTTAGTAATAATATATTTTTGTAGTGTGAAAAACTGAATTGACCAATAGGGTGTGGAGAATTAATGAGGCAAGGATGATGGCACTAAATCTCATTTCAATAGAGAATATAATGTAAGACTGTGCAGTAGAGATCAGCAAGGAGACTTCCTCAGAAGCACACTTTGCTTGAAGCAGAGAAAAGGGGAAAAAATAATAATACTGTTGTCATGACTGTCCATGTCATCACAATAAGCAGAGAAACATTAGTCAGGAATGTTTCACATTTCCACTTTTCTTTCATCTATCTACTTGTAGAATCTTCTAGAAGAAAGAACTAAGATGGTTACCGTGATGAAGGTACTACAACATGGTGCCCAATCTATCACAGGCGTATGCTCGGTCTTCCATTTAAGAATCAGCTCATTCTTGATGTGGAAACTGAGTTTGCTACAAGCATAACAACGCAAAATGGCAAACTGGCCTAAAAGACAAGACAGAACTGTATGCTAATAAAAATAGAATTGTATATAAAATAATCTTATTCCAATGTTAACAAATACAAAATGACAGTATACAAATGAATGATATACAAAAATAAATATATACAGATGCTGAACAGACACTACAGAAACTTACAAAGACAATATCAAGAACTGTGCTTTTATGTCTGGGTAGAGTCCTTTGGCATCAGTAGTTTAAAGCATTTGCTTTTCATTGGAATCTTAACTGTTATACTTGGGTGAACTCCCTGGCCATCAGTAGTTTAAGGCATCTATTTATTACTGGAAATATACTGTGCCATTATACCTGGGCAAAAAAAATTTCAGAATCAGTAACCCAAGAGCATCTGTTTATCAATGAAAGCTCATGGACAGTTGTGAACAGGTTGGAGAACCTGGTGCATCAGATATTCTACAGGACTTCTCCAAAGTTTTGCTTACAATGCTTGCTGAAGCTGACTAGTTCCTGTATGTATCATCATTCTGGTTCTTGGTATTGTCTTTGTAAGTTTCTTATTGTCTGTTTATCGTCTGTATATATTTATTTCTGTATATCAGTCATTTGTATACTATCACTTTGTATTTGCTAATATTGGAATAAAAATATTTTATATTCAATTCTGTATTTATTAATACACTGACTTTTCTAGTTTTGCTACAGCTATACCTTTGGGACACACAGTTAAATATGATAGCAACAGGGCAAGAGTAGTTCAGCTTCAAAAATGATTGCAAGTACAATTCATCAGAAAGAAAGGCTTTGATGGACATATTTGTATTATTCATATAATCTCTTCTGAGCATACATTGGTATTTTGTGCAAGAAAAGAACATCGTGTAAACTCTGAGAATGGCCCAAGTAGAGTTTACTTTTATTCTTTTATTCTTGTTTCATTTTATGATCATAGGCAACATCCACTCCAATAATGACAACAACACAAGATTGGAAGGAGAAGAGGACACAACTTTATTGGCTACTGATACAGATAGGGTTGGTGTATGTATGGGCATTGATCAACCAACTTGTTGATCAGTGAACCCAATTCTCCAGCACGAAGCTGAATGACCTAAAAGAGCGGAGGGAACCTCCAGGCATAATCTTCCTGCCACCAGGGGCTGCATACTGCATGCCCACCCGAGTTGGGCATGTTTGCCACTCCTATGCACCCCCTGAACTGGATGGGACCCCCATTGTCCCCTGCTGTGTGGCATTTGGTACCTGCTGTCCTAGAACCAATACCCATGCAACTGCCTACAAAGTTGTGACAAAAATGACAAAAGCCAAATTGAAAATACATAAAAATAACCCAAAAGAAGAGGGGAGGGGTGGGATGCTGCTGGAGGAAGACTGTCAGGCAGCCCAAAGACAGCCAAATAAATATCCCAGGAGACAGGCCTGAGTGAAGCCTGCAAGCCTTCACTCAGGCCTGCCCCAGCAGCCAATGAATTCAAACTGGCTGCTTTGAACTCATTTGCTGCCAACAGAACAAAAGGGGAACTTTGTGCCATGTGGGGCAGCGCACATCCTGAAATGGCTGCTAATGCTCACAGCAAGTCAGAAGAGGCTGCCAGCCATGTGTCTGCACCCCAACATGCAACGGTGTTGGTGCAGTAAGTCACACAGCTCACTTTTGTTTGCTACAGGACAATTTAAATGGTATAGAGGTGAAACACTTCAGAGTTTTAGGACTTTAGAGCCCTTCCAAGGGGAATTTGGAGGGACACATTGCTCTGCTATGCCACCAATTTTGGCTTCCCATTATCCCTGGGAGTTCTAAGGGGAAACTTCACCATGTTATTAGCCTTCTCCAGGCCATTTTAGAACACAATCTTTTTTCGCAGCAGGAACACTCCTGGGTCAAAAACAATGGGTGAGGGGTTGAATGTGCCTAAATTGCCTACTACACTGGTTAGTGAACATTTGGGTTCCTAATGAGTGCCACAAGAACAGCTCTGGGAGAACCTGCATATCACCTACTGGCCACACTTTTCCCACTGTTGGGTAGAGGCATTATAATAATAAGGAAACCAAACAAAGTGGTCCCTTCTTCCTTTATTTTTTTCAGACAGCTTACAGATTTTGTTTTGTTTTAGTTTGGATGTGTGAGACTTCTGTCCAACAAGGGAAAGAAGGCTTTCTTTTGTGACTTTTTGCCTAGACCAGGGAGAGAACATCACTGTTCTCAAAAATGTGCCTCTGTGTAGGGTATGTGTATATAAATTATTGACTTAAAAAACCAAAAACCTATGCATTCATTTAGAATCCTTCAGAAATTTTCTTGATTCTTCTACCTTTGAACAATTTAAGAACATAAGAATAGCCACTTTGGATTAAATTGTTGAAATATTTCATCGAACATTCTGATCCTACAGCTGCCAATGAGTTGTCTATGAGATGCCCAGAAGCAGAGCAAGAGTGCAACTGTACCTCCATCTTACACCCTCCACTGTCTTGATACACAGAGGTAATGTAAAGCCATTCTGCCTAGTTATTTTGGATGGGTCTATTGTGAAAACCCAGAACCAGGGACTGCCCAGCCTGACATCTCTATATGTCCAGGTCTGAAAAGCCAGGGAGATCTCTGTACCAAGCCAGGGCTATGATACTCAAGGTCTGCTATATCTCCACCTTCTTAGAAAATGCAGCACCCTTCTACACTTTTGTCCCCCACTAGCTTTCTCTCCCAGTTTCTCTCTATTGCTTTCCCTAAATCTGCACCCTTTCAGAGATAGGGCAAAGCATGGATTTATTTATCCAATGACTAGGTCACTGGCAGTAGTGTGTGTAACCCAGTTCAGAGCAAAGACACTCTATTGAGACAGCTCTTACTAAAATATGAATAATTCTTTATTTAACAACCTGTTAGGTTGAAAGGTAGTTGGTAACTTAAGGATTAGTAACCAGAACAACACATGTATATGTAAACCAACCAACACTTTCTTTCTTTCTCTCAGAGATGGATCTTTCACTCCCTCTCAACTCCAAGCACTCTCTGACTAGAGCCTCCAGCTCTGTTTCAGTTAAATTTCAGTTACTCACTCCCTCCATCTAGCCCCTTCCTCTGGCTAGCCTGGGTTCCAATTCTAACAGCCAATCAATTTAAATCCCCAGGGTTTCTAGGGTACTCCATTGCTAAGACCCTGCTCAAGGTTCATCACGCTTATCTTCTCTGAACTTATGCAGTCTCCATTTAAATCTACTTGATTTGCCAACCATCATATTCAATATTTGTGGGAGTGAATTACACACTTTAACTACTAGAGAGTTGGGACTGTTTTTTCCCTCCTAAATTTAAGTCTTTTAAGTCAATTTTTTAAAAACTTTGGAAGTAAAATTAATCTCTCAACATTTTGAAGGAGAAAACTTTCTGCATACTTTTCTGAAGGATTTTTAAAATATGTTTTAAGTAAAAAATGCATCTTAAGAACAAAATGTTAGTTGTGCAGTTCTTCAGTTAGTAGTTTTATTGTAAAAAAGAATAATTGCAACTAGAAATGTTCCATATCAGTTTCTACTAAGAGGAACAAAATGTTGGCCTATGTTCATTTTATAAGTGCTGATTGGTAGGAGATGTGTGTGCATGCATGTGTGTCTGCATGAATGTTTTCAGATTTTAGCTAAATACTGAAAACATATCACTAGAAAAATGATAGACTTGTATACTATTTAATTCTCTTCCAGGAGATTGTCCTGGATACAGTCAGAAAGTAACCCAAGAATCAGGTGGTTGCAAGGCAAAGAGCTGTAGGGTAGTCAATCCAGCCCAAGTGAATGGGGGAATAAGAGCAAGGTCATCAGCTGGTCCAGAAAGAACACTCTGGGAAGCCCCTCCTCTACAATGATGGGGAATTGCACAGCTTTTCTGTAAAAGCTGTCCAGTTTGCCCAGAAAACTATGTAGATTTCCAGAAACCATGCAGATTTTCCAGAGAACTGGCCAGTTTTCCTTGAAACCTGTACAATTTTTGATACAGAAATGAAATTGCAACATTTAAATTGTGGAATTTGTATAAAAAGGGTCATTTGGGGGCAAGTACTTTTGTGTTATGTGCAAGACTACTGCTTTTTATGTAGGAAACAGCAATGTGGCACAACAAAACCACATGTGGCTGCAGCTTCAGCCAGCTGAGTTTCCTTTCCTGCTGCAAATGTTTGGGTTGCACACCTTTCATATTGGCAAAGGCTGCAGCCACCATGTTGGTCTTTTCACTGCCTTGTTTGTATCGGGGTACAGTGTGCAATTTAGTTTTGCATTCTGTGCACCTTTCAGAACACAGCAAAAAAATAATGTAAGCAAATGGGTTTTTCTCAGAAAGCTGCTCAGTTTCTCAGATTCACACACGCTTCTCAAAAAGTGTGCAGTTTATATTTTATTGGGAACAAGAAAAAGTAACCAGGAACTTTAGTGTGCCATTTTTATTCTCATGTAAGTTTCCATACTCCAAATTCAACCTCAGTTGGGAAGTTGATGAATTTCTATTCCATCCTTAGTCTAGTCACATTTTTTATTAGTTGACTTTACATTGCATGCAAGGTGTTACACATATTATATTAGTATTTCTTACAGTGCTAGCGTATAATCAGTATGGAATTGAATTTGTAAGGAAAGCTTCATCAGATTCTTTCATATTCATCTTAGCCCATATTCACTTAGAAGCATTATACATTGGTCTCACACTTGTAAGGGATTGAACTTTTATATCCTCTGCTTTCTTCCTAGCAGGCATCTCTCCTTAACACATAGAGGAACATAACATCTGTGGATGAACATATGGGCATCCATGGGCAATAATATCTTTAGGCATTGCTATACATAGCAGCATCTGATATATGTATATAAATATCCATAACGGGCATCCATTATATTCATAATAGGCATATTTCTATTCAAAGAAGAACTATATCATTATTATAGCCATCTGAGAGCAGAGGTGCTCTCTTTCCAGCACTGTCTCAGAAGTTGTCAGCCAGGATCAGTGAAGCTGTTATAAACAGCTATCTTGGCTCATGGAAGACTGATTTTCAGTCAACCTGGCTTTTGTGTCACCAGAACTTGTTTTACAGTATCTTCAGTCTCTCTCCACCCTCTTGGAGGCAGATCTGTACTGATCCTCATTAATGTAAACAATTATTGTCATCTAATCAGAGAGGAGATACTGATTTTCTATCAGTGACTCACCCTTTGCAGGCTAGTGTTTCTTGGCTGCCTTCCATCATATTGCATCTGTCATCAATATTGGTAACCCTCTCATGCCAGTGGAGTAGTGTGATGAAGTTGCTTTGGGGGTTAGTTATTTGGCATGCCAGTGCAACTTGATGATAGGTTGCTAGTCAACAGGAATAACACCTCAAGAATGAAATCCAATACAGTGGTATGCATGGAAGTGGCTTACGGAAGGGAGGAATTCTATGTAAGACAAAACTTCTGTGTGTCTTAAGCCTTCAATGAGAACTAGCAAGAGAGAGGGTGGCTTAAGTGTGATTAAGCAGCTGAGGAAAAGACACAGGAAATTGGTGTCTGAAGCAGGGATTGATTGTCAAAGTCTGTCAGTGTTTAACTTGTCAATGCATCAACATTGTACTATAACTGAACTCTAACAAGATATTTTATTTCCAGTGTTACTATAATAAATGTTACAGTTTGTTTTATAACTACTGAGTTGGCCTGAGTTGTCTAAAGTCACTAGCAATAAATAGAACATGCTACCTTAAATAAACAGCTTGGTTCTAAGGAATAATTAAAACTCTAGCTCTGTTAAGGGTTGTGATAAAAGGATGGAGACAGGGCAAAGTGATACTGACAGGTTGCTTTATTGGACTGGAACTGTCACACCAATCTGTAGGAGAATAAGGGCCTGTCACAAGTAACTTTGGTTTATTGTAGGTCAGTCATTTGTTTGCATTCTCTTTCAGTCCTTTTCACTTTGTTTTAAATTAGGTTGTTTTCAGCCTGAAACTAGTCAATGTGCCTATGTTCAATATCATACTGTCTAATACACAAACATTCTAGCTTTAGACTTCAACCAGATATATCTATTCATTTACTATTAATGCTTCGGCAACTTTTTTTTTTTTGCACAATAAACACCCAAATCAGGGCTTACCCTGTTACACAGACAACGCATGCAATTTAAAACAAACAAACAACAACAACAAAAACAGCGGGAGAGGAGGGCTGTTTTGTGGTACAATTCCACAAAGTAAGATCAGCTTTGGAGAGAGAAGGAAATGAGAAGGAAAGAAGGAGTCACTAAGTGAAGTGAGAAAAAAGAAATTGGAGAAGAAAGTGTTTACTGACATTTCTCACATAAAACTTGACATAGCTTGCAGAAAGGAAGTGGGGAGATATCCTATGTCACTGGTCCCATGAACCTACCTGGCTATGTGGGTCAGTGCTGTCATTCATAGCGTGAGCTACTGAGAGTTATGAATGACCCCCCCCCCAATCTGTCAATCATAGAGCCATTGAACCAGAAATACTGCCCTTGCAGTGGTCCACACACACCATAGTATCCTCATGCCCTTCTTCCATCCTTTGATTTTATTTTTCATCAATTTGAGGCTTTTTCATTCATCACCTTCACACTCTCCAACTATAAGCAGGAGAAATGCATTGTGACAAAAGGTCCATAGGCTCAGTGTTCAGTGAATAACAATTGGACTTCCCTTCCCCTGTGAAAACACAATAAAGATACGCAATAACAATTACAAAAATGACAGGAATGTCTTAGGGAAGATAAAGAACACATTACAATGAAAAGGGGAAAAAATCCTTCCTGGCTCTTGGATAGCATACCAGCTTACATCAACAGGCTTTTCACATTATAAAATGATAGCACTATTTTCCATTTTAACTGCCATGGCAACTTTCTATGGACACCTAGGAGGCAGTGGAACTCTTTCACTGAGAATTTTAAGTGTACCCCCCTAAACTGCAAATCACGTGAACCCAAAGGATCCATGCAAACTATTTGACGCTTATCCCCATCAAACTTATTTGCCCTTTAAGATCATCAGGAGAAATCTTTCTATCTCATTACCTTCCCAGGGTAGTAGTAGTAGTAATCATCATCATCATCATCATCATCATCATCATCTTTATTACCTGCCTCTCCTCAAGGCTTGAGGTGGGGTACAGGTTTATATGATGGGAACAATGGAGAAGGTCCTCTTGGTGGGTGCCTGGGCTTTAAAACTCCCTCCCTAAGGAGACTATGATGGCTCCTCCTTGCTTTTTTTCCACTTTCAAGTAATAATTTTCCTATCTTGTCAGGATTTTAGGAATTGGCTCTGATGGGCTTTTAATAGTCTGCGCTGTCTTGCTGATATTTCGAATATTGTCTTCTAATGAATTTTAAATTATTTTAAATGCATAGATTAACTGCCCCCCCGTCTCTCTGTTTCTTTTTCTGTATGTTTAGTCTGTGCTGTTTTTAATCATATGTAAGCTGCTTAGAGTTCCATTACTGGGACTCAAAGGGCCCCCAGAGTAACTTTGGAGCAGAGGGAGACAGACTGGGACATAATTCTTGTTTGCTACCAAATGTCCACCCCACATGTGAGCCGCCCTATACAAAGCCCAACGAAATCTGGGGAACCATGTAGTTGTGTGAGAGTTATATAGAAAGATCCTGTGAAAACAAGAGGCCTTACTTGTTTTCCCAAGTCTTGCACCAGCTGTAAATTCTGAGTTACAGGGAACCCAGTACAGCACCAGCAATTTCCCCCTTCCTTTTAGCTGAAGTCAGTGGAGGGATATTCTTATATTCTGACTTGTAACTGGAGAGGAATTGCATTGATTCAAATTTGCAGATTTAGATCCCCCGCCCAAGGTAAGGCTGATATACTGTGGGATAAAGTTTTGTAACATTAACTTATTTGGATTATTAAATTTCTGCCTGGGGGATTCTGGTAGTTAGTCAAAAAGCTAACTTTTCCAAGTTCTGCTTTGGGGAGATGAATGGGAATATAAACTTAGAAAGGTGAAACAAGACAGGAATATAGCAATTCTAAGGGAAAGGAACTCAGAGAATTTCAGGGTGCAAGGGAATTCCAATTTTGTATGTCTACAATCAGGGGTGAATGGCTGATCTCATCTGTAAGGGTGGCAAATCCACTCTGGATTTTATCACTCCTCCTCCTGTGGTTGGTCCAAGTTGAGTGGGAGCTTGTACTGGATCCTAGTTTTGCACCAGCAGAACTCCCATTCTATTCAAAGCAACTGGGAGAAGAATGGCAATAAACCAAGAGTAAATTCATGACCCACAGGTGCAGGTTCACCAGCCATCCCTTCTTGCAGTTTTATGTGTAGCTGAGTGGAGATCTTGGAGGAGTAACTTTTCAGGTGAACATGGAAGGAGTTATGAACATATGGACATCTGAGTCTAGGCTCACGATGTGATAGAAAGTATCTTCAAAAGAAAACATCTGCAGGGTTTTCCACAGCCAATTAATAGTATCAACAGTAAGGTTTAAATAGAATGGAATTAGAAGAAAAATTAGCAAGCTAACAATCTCTCCTTGAAACTTTCTGGTGCCCGTCCATTCTGCTTTGTGCCAGATTAAATCTGTACACTTCCCAAATTTGTTATAGAATATTTTCTACTATTAAAATTATAACCAGCATAATATGGATTTGTCTTAATGGATTTGTCTTTTTTTTGCCAGTGAATCTTTTTCTATTGTTTTTTTTTTCTCCAGGATATGGTTGTCTTTATTCTGTTTTCAGTGTGTTTTTAGGATTTATTCATGTGTTAACATTTAGATATAAACTGTTTGAGAAGTTGGCTGGTAGAAAATCAGAATTTTTGATCGATCAATCAATCAACGAGTCAAAGAACCCATGTAAAATGCTTTGTAGCTGAGTCAAAGTTGAAACTTCAAGAGAAGACAAATGCTTTGAAGTCCTGTTATGGAACAGATTGTCAGCCTATTCTGCTGTTGATTCTGCAAGATAAAATGTCTGCTAGTGTGACTCAGTGGACACAAAAGTTGAGGTAAAGTTGAAAACACATCCTTACATCAAAACAAAGTTACAAATCCTCTTTCATGGTTTTGGTAGGCACTAGTGTCAGTTTGGGAAGCCACAAGAAAGGATGTGGGCCAACAATGTCTTGCTGTTTTTGACTCAACAATCCGACTTCAGAAATTGAATTTTGTGCCAACAGGCATCACTAAGAACTCAGTCAACTCCTATGCCAATAAGGCAATTTGCATAGCATTACCCACAATGCTTCACATTGTGATTTTGCTTTGAAAACAGATTTAATTGAGCCTTGCTGAGCCACATTAATGTGTCTGTTTAAATTGAGCAAATCTAATTAGCTCACATGAAAGTTATGCCACCTCTGGTGCACCAAGCTAATGCAATTAAAATCTGTTGGTTGTATTGAACATTGTAAACACAGATTGACTGGTGGGAAAGTTCAATAGCCACCAGGCAGTGGTCAGTTTTTCACGGTATCAGACATATGTGCTGTTGTGAGCATCTTGCAGCCTGAATGATAACACCTTCAAGACTAACATGTTTATTCCATCATAAGTTTTTGTATGACAGAGGCCATTTTATCCTACTGCTGAACTAGTCACCTCAAGGCAAGGTGTATGTACCATGAATAGAGACAAGTTTTTTTTCCCCAATAAAATGAAGCAAAAGGCCACTCACACAACAGATAGGTGTGTCACATAAAGTGCAGATTCCAGTTAAATTAAAGAAACAGACAACCAATCTAAGTATAAGTACAAGACAAAACTGATGCATAATGAAAAGTTTAAAGATTTGTTCCTGGAGTTTAAAATTTACAATTCAGCATTTCAGATTTTAAAACTTGTTCTTGCTATGTGCTAAAACCCATCAGACCTAAAAGACCAAAATGTAAGCCTTTCTAGGTATTCTTAAATTTCAAATATTCATTTGCCAAGATACATATGTGCAGTTATCTATTGATTAGTATAGCAGAGCAGTGGCCCAGTAAGGGGATTGAGCAGTGGCCTGTTTCCTCATCTAAGCTGCTACAGACCTGGTTAGAAATTATGACTGGGATCTCCTAGTATATATTTTGGACTTTTAAGGGATTTTTAAGGAGAAGCCAAAATGGCATTTAGGAAGAGATATTAAGAATTCTTATCCAGAAAGCTCACCACAGTACAAGCCCCAACATTCCATAGGATATCACTATGGCTCTTAACATAGGATATCAGTGCTACAATTGTGTCCTGCAAAATTACCTCAGGTATCCAGGACTAGAAGGATCCTGAGTGCGTAATATGTCCACAGATATGGAAAGAGGGAGGATGAGACTAAATTGTAGAACTGGTGCAGTTCGCGCAGGCATTTTTCTTTGTATGAAATGTGAGACACGAGGTATGAGGTGTGAGACATGCTAAAGTAATATGAAGCAGTGTTAGAAAAGGAACGATCAAATACTAGCCTATTAACCTAGGCCATCTTCTACAAAATGGAGTGAGAGAGAATTGCAAAGGAAACTCTGTGACTTCTTGTTTTAGAGGCAAATGCCTTACTGTCTGATATGCTCTTTCTTCAGAACCACACATTCCAGAATTCCTTAATCTTGCTAGCATCTAGTATGTCTACTTAGCATGTGACAGCAGGAGGGAAAGACAAGCATAACAATAATCATGGCCAGTATATGCTTTTTAAACAGATTTTTAAACATATGATACACAGAAGGAGAGGGAAAAAAGTAAAAAACAGAGAACAGTATATAGGTTGTGAGACCAGACTGATCATAAATTGATATAAGCTAGCTATGTGTCCAAAAATATATTTCCTTGAAAGTGATGCCTGTTGAATACACACTGATGTGCAGGAAAAGCAACCTTGGAGTATGAGTATTTTTAGCAAAAAGTAATGCACACTGGATGCAATCACATCGACCGTGAGTGGAATTCCAGCTTGCTAGCATGTAATTTAAGTTCTTAATAAGTTAAATAATAATAAACAATTGAAACAATTTAAATAATAATTATTTAAATAATTTAAAAATATATGTGCATCTATGTCATCTATTTTTTTCTAAAATCTTTTTCAGCTACACACACACACACCCTTTCAGCTATTGAGCATGTCCGCATCATATACCACATGGAAACATTATCCTTGTTATATCACCAACATTTACTGGAAGTTTAAAAAAATTCTTTCCAAAAAGAGTATAATGGTGTCTAGTCTACTTGATATATCACCATTTGCTGAACTAAATGTAGCTTTAGGTCAGTAGGACAGTTTTGCATTGGCTGATTTGCTCTAACTTTTTATTCCACTCAATTCTAGCACTGTATGCTAATGATTTTCAGTCCCCCAAATACAGACCACCAAATGAATACAGTTTTTTTTGGTATCAGAGTGCAAAGGCCAATTGACATATGATCTTAGGGACAAAGAAGAGTTTCAGAAGTTGTGCTATATGTATGAGATAATGAATGTTGTGCAACATAATGAATGTTAAGATATGCCATACTAGATACCACCATGACTGGCTATCAGTACAAACCAAAGTCAGAAGTAACAAGATCTTAATAAAATGCATATAAATAATCTAATAGATTCTTTCCCCAGAAAAGTGGTAGGGGGTCTCTCTTTTGTGGAGGGGTGGAGTAAATTCCTATATTTAGAAGGTCCTAGGGTCAGTACCTGGCATCACATTTCAAACAATCAGAAAGTGACAAGAAAAGCCTTTGCCTGAGATTGTGAAGAGATGCTACTTGTTAGAATAGTCAACACTATATAAGGGTTTTTTTTCCTGGAAAAATTATGTTTGGGTGCTGAACTGAATTATTTGTCGGCTGCAGAGTACACAGAAAAGTCCCTTCTCAGATGTGCCAAAGAATATGGAAGAAGCTCAAGGAATTAACATTACTGTTTTAATTAAGTAGATCCTTTTTCACATATTTCACACGTTTTAGAAATCTTTTGGTAACTTTAAAATGTAAATCAAGAGAACCAGTGTGGTGTAGTGGCTTGAGTGTTGGACCATAACTTTGGAGACCAGGGTTCAAATTCCTGCTTAGCCATGGAAACCCACTAGGAGAAGTCACATTCTCTCAGCCTCAGATCAAGGCAAAGACAAACAGCTCTGAACAAATCTTGCCAAGAAAACTCCATAATAGGTTTGTCTTACGATTGCCCTAAGTCAGAAATGACTTGAAAACCCACAACAACAGCAAAATATCAAGCTCTAAAACATGTGTAGAATTTGTCTACCAAAACAAATTCTACACATGGCAGAACAGAAGAAATATCAACGGCAGTAAACCTTTTCTTGTATTTCAGTCTTCTAGTAATAATTAAATCTAATTGATTAAAATCCCAACAACAATACATTCTTTTTCAAGACACCCACTTCAGTCCTAAATAATACATTATGTTCTGGGTAGGTATATCAATACAAAGGTGATTCTTTTATGTGTACTGGATGCTGACTCCATCTTCAGAAATAATCTAACAAATCTAGGTTATGTGTGGATCATGGAGATGCTCCCTGGAGAGAAATGAGTACTTAGACAGTGTTGCCACTGCTAACAAGTCTTCTACTTCTTTGTGAGGAGGGAACCAAAGGTTATGCTCTTAGTGCCAGTGATGGCTCAGTTCAGCTTTAATTCAACAACAGAACACAGGCTTGACCTCAAGAAGGTCTCTGCTTCATCCCTTATATCACTGGATTAGTCTAGAAAAGAAACCTGTCTGAAAGCTGGGAGAGGCACTGTCAATCAGTTTTGAGAGTACTGGGCTGGATAGACAAATGCTCTGTTGAAGAAGGCTTCCTATGTTCCTGTAACATTCTTTGGAATTCCTCAGTAGTTTTTCATTCAGTTTCATTTAGGGATATAATTCTTCATTTCGTTCTCAAAGGGAGCAACAAGGAGAAAGTTCTTGAAAATGAAAAGCCCAGGACTTACTGCACAAAATTCCTTTTTTTTTTTCATAGAAAACAGCATTTTTTTCTGTGCAGGAAACATTTTCTCCACAAAAAGCCCTGTGCAAATTTTGAATGGTCTCATCTTCAGGATTTCCTGCCATTTGAAAAACACATTTTTGACCATTTTTTTCAAATATTTTTGAATGTGTTTTCAACCCCTAATTCTACTGTGGGAATTCCAAAAATCTACTGTTAGTTTCTCAAAGATCTGCACATCTTCACTGTTTTTCATCCAGAAATACTACAGCTTACCAGGAAAAGGAGCCCATTCAAGTGAATGAAGAGTAGAAATAATACCCTGTGTTTTTTTTTCCCTCCCTTAAGGGCCAGTACAATGACATTTAAGCCCAAATGATTTGCTTAGAAAAAGTATTAAAATGTAAAGATAAAACAAGCACATCATAATGACAAGTGAAGCTGATAGCTGGTGGGGGGGGGGGCAAGATTCTCTGTGCCTGAAAAAGAAATGTAAAAATGAATCCATTATACCTCCTGCAGTCAACATGACCACAATAACCAAAGGAAAAGAAAAATGAAACCTAACACTTATTGCCATTCTTGGTTCCCTTCAGGGTCCTATTAACAGCTCTATATATCAACCTTCCATGTAAGTTCAAAATTTATTTCAAAGGTGTTGCAAAGTATAATGACCATTATATAGTAGTAAAAGGGAGGTAACAATTCACATCTCACGTAAAATGTAGCAAATAATATATAGCTAGAATGCTGGGCCTTTGCTTTTTGAAAAAGAGCTCCAGATAGCTTGTAGATAATTATTTTCCCCACATTTGGCACATGCTATTTATTGCTTGCAAACAGCATAAGAAACAGGACCCCTGCTACTTTGTTAATTACTATCCATGACTTATCTTATTAAACTGTTATGCCCTGATAGCATTTTACTACCACATCTACATTTTACACACCAAAATAGCCCAATAGCTGATAGATAGTAATGAGCTAATGAGGACATTATTTTTTCTATTAAGGGTTATCCACATGTTTGGGCTGGATCTTGAGAAACACAAGTAGAACTCAGCACATGAAGCAGGGCTTTGCTAGATACTCTTTTGTACTTCATACCCCTAAAATGGCACTCTTAAGTGTTACCTCAAAATGTAGGTGACTCACAGGTCCACCTGCAATGCCAGTACCTCCATTCAAAGGTGGGGAATTATTAGCTCAAATTAGGAGGCCTGTGAGAGGTGGTTAACTTAACAAGATGTTTGACAGGTCTTCTGCAGGAAAGAACCAGCGAGAGATTCAAACGTAAGCTAAAATGTGTTTTACTGAGGCAGGTTCAATTACTCACTCACAAGATCCAAACAGTCACACACTCATGCAAGGCTAATTGAATGTAAAGAGAGGAAAGATTTTAAGATAGTGAGATTTCAGGGTGAAACGGGCAATATTTATCAATCCAGAAGAGTAGCAAAGAAGCTGCGATGTGGCTTAGACTTGCATCTAAGTACAGTACACAAGTTGGGAATCAGAGTGACAGAGTGGATACCAGCAATCAATGTATTGCATATGACTGCTAAAAACCAGGGGAGTTTATATCCAATTTCTACCTGGAGGGCATGGGTGTAGAGGGCTCTCTAGCCAAGTAAACAATGGAGTTCCCAGCCAATACAATGAGGTCTGGAATGGGTTGATGGTCTTACTGTTAGGTGATAAAATATTGATGGGAGTCCTGACAGCCTCTCAGTATCTCTGGGTAATGTAACTGGGGAAGATTTCAATAGGAAATGTGCACAAGAGGGGTTCTTGTTTGCTGCACCTGGGCAGTTTCTTTAACTATTGTTTTCTGAGCTTGGGTAGTTGAAAGGATTAGCTCAGAGCTATTAAGTCAGGCTTTCCCAGCTAATCTACAGTGAACTTATGTCCTGGCCATGCTTAGGTCACTTCTGACCCACTTTTGCACTTATTCCCAGCCAGTGTTTTAAAAAGGGCTTTTAAAAGCAAGGGAAAGAAAGCACTTCTCTGCCACCTTTTCTCACCCGCCCATGCAGGATCGGGCCCGCGGTGGGTGGTAGCAGAGAGGGGATCATGAGATCATGCTCTCAGCCACCTTTTCTCACCCACCCCGGGCAGGATTGGGCCTGCAGCCAACGGTAGTGGGCAGGATCCAGGGCAGGATTTGAGAGATTTGATTCACCTGTTTTGGTGGCGGGGGGATTCAGATCCCTGAATCTCAAATCCTTGCTCAGGATTTGAGGATTTAGTTGGCCCATCCCTAGTTTTTAAGACATAAATGTATATAACTTAATTTCATGCCAATTAATATTTGCCAATTAGACCATATCAAAGCATGGGGGTGTACAGCTGCTAACATAAAGGCCAAAGAATCTTTGGAATGGTTTGAAATGGGACTCAGGGAGGATGAAACTGGTTGAATATCAGGCAGGGGGCACTGTACTTGAGTGAAAGGACCTTTCCACTCATGTAAGGCACCTTGAGATCTATGCCCAAAACTTACTTTGAAGGAATCTATGGCTCTAAAAAGGGTACATCAATCATTATTATAAAAGTCAGTTAATTCCCACATTTGCACAAAGAAATAACAATTATCCTATGTGACAGTCAGCAAGTGATCCAGGAGTCAGGTGGACAGAATGCAAGAGCTGTTGGGTAGTTAATCCAGTCTAGGTCAGTTGTAGGTTATACAGCACAATGAAAAGAGAAACAAGAGGGTGTTTGTCAGCCAGTCCCGAAGTCATTACAACAAGTCAGATAAACAAAGCCAGTAAGGAGTAAAACAAGGGTTGTGAATCATACCTGTCAAAGGTAAACAAACAAGCAGGCAAATAAACAACTCTGGCATTGAAGAGTACCGTCAGTCGTCAGGATAGAAGGGTTGCAAGCAACAAAGATGCCATGAAGCTGCTGAGAAATTTGTATCTGTCTCAAGACACCAGTTGCTTAATGAGTCAGTGTCACCTATTTAACAGCCACTGGGATTGGCATAGTCTCTCCTTTTCTCTTCAATAATCTTCAAAGGAGGGCTTGTCCTCTGCTCCTGCTCCTGCTGGGTAGTAGACCCCCCCCCCCCAACTGCCTCAGCCTCCAGTTCCTCACACTCAGAGAATCCACCACCAACAGGAGCTATAAATTCCTGGAAATCTGAATCTGCTGCAGGTTCACACATGCCCTGAATAGATCTGTCTGAACTGTCTGTAAATAATTCAAAACAAATGCTATGGCCTAGTGAACAGTTCTTATCCTTTATAATTCTATATAGGTCAACATGTGAATTTAATCCACTCACCGGGGGGGGGGGGGTCTTGCAAGGGCACTTCCACACAACCCAATTATAGCACTATGATTCATTTTAACTGCCATGACTCCCTTCTGTGAAATCCTGGGGTTCTAGTACAGTGAGACACCAGAGCCTTCTGACTGAAATTTTTAATACCTCTTCCAAAGCTGCAAATTTGAGAGTCCATAGGATGTTGCAATGGAAGTTAAAGTGCTATAATTAAGTAGCATGAAAAGGCTCCAGATTAAGAAGTCAGTCCTTGTTATTTCAGCTGAGCTGCTGGAGAAGCACGTGAAATCATGAGAGAAGGAACCACCAGAAACTGACACTGACTAACAGTATTTTCCTGGGATCAAAACAAATAATGTGGATCAAACCATGCATCAGCCTTACCTAATCAGGTACCCAGCAATTGTGTTAGACTGTAACTTCTAACACCCTCAGAAGTGGCCTTGCTGGTTGAAATATGTGAGGAATTTGACTGTGGAGAGCCACCCTCCATTTGTGAAACATTTCTCCTTATGGCCAACTAACAAAGAATCCTGTCAATAATCTCTTAATAATATATGAGGGAAGCAGAACCGGATGAAAATATACTGCTGTTAGGTATGCAAATAATCACACCCTTATTGGATTAATGACAGACTGTAGATTATTCCAATAATAAGAAATACTCAACAAAAACTGAGGCTAACAGTGAGATGGATATAATAAAAAGCCGTGAAATATTCAAACAAGCTTAGACCAACATGTTCTTATTGGGTTACTACAAGAGAAACAAGGAATCAGTCCTTTGACTTTTTTACAGGCCAAACAAACAAACCTGGAAACAGATATATTGGCCATGATGACAATATTGCACTCTCGTGATTTCTTTGCCAGTATTAAGAAATTAAAGTAAAACATTGTGGGTGTCAATAGAAAATATATTCCTGTCACAGAAATATTTTGCATTTCTGATTTCCACTTTTCATGTTTGTTTGTTTTTAATTGTTGAACGGTGTCCCTTTTCAGATGGAAGGCTGAGAGGAATTCAGAAAGTTTCCCTCTTTTCCACAGTGCCCTACCTTAACACATTCAAGTACAAAAGTGGTCCTAAAGTCCCTCACCTCTCTAGATCTGATCTAGGATGAGCTGTAAGAAGGAATCAGTGGTATTGACTTCATACCTTTGTTTTTCTGATGGAAGCCTTCCCTGGATCAAAGAGCCATCTGTTAGTGGATGGGATAGCAGTGGGTAAATCCCAATAAGACATTTTAAATTAAAATATAAAAAAAAGAAAAGAGGAAGTGTTTTTTTCCTGCTGAAAACAATTTCCATATGGGTACTTATGTACTGGATTTACAGCTACAAATGCACAAATCTATATTCAGAGGCATTCATTGAAATGATATAATATTAATTTGTCCCAAGCTTTTTCTCCCTTTTTTTTTTAAAGACTAGCACAAAACCAATGGTTTCTTCTGAATTTGTTTGGCTTTCATTCTTTGTAAACACATCTGTTTCTGAATTCCTGTGGCTATACCAATACCCTTTAAAAATAATTAAATATGATATCTAGCTCATTTTCTAATCTATAATCCATTGTATGTTTAAGCTAATATCATTGAGAAAAGTAAGATATACGCTCCAGAGACAGCACTTTATTGGAACAAGATCTCCTGTTGCCCAGGACGCCATTTTTCTTCTATTGATTGCCTGGAATGTAACTACTGTAGATTAATTCAACCTCTATGAAGAAGCCAGATGCCCAGTGCAATGAAATTCTTAAGCTTAGGAAAAGGAAAAATGGGGGAAAACAAAAACACATTGATTTAAAGATATTCTTAATGATCTATAAAGAAGCATGGTTGAAAACCTTTATTCTTTTTTATTGAATATGAGTCAAGGAACATTAACTAACATACAAAATTTTCCACCTGAAAAATTAGAAATTTGACCCCTGGGATTATAAACAATAAGTAAAGCTCTGGGTTTTTAGAGCCCCTTGTGTTTGAAACTGTCTAGTCCACCTGAGCTCCAGTCTTTATCTGCTCCCTCCTTTGTGACTTGTATTGAGACTCCATGCCTTAACAGGTGAGGCAGAGCAGGAGATGACAAAGAGAATGTGAGGGAAGATGACTGTTTCTTTTGTGAGGGCTCAGGTGTAGGGCTGCACTACCAAATGAAGCAGTGCTTGTATTTTCTTTCCTATGAACAGGAGGCAACCTTGTAACTCTGGCTGCAAGCACAACTCTTTCAAATAACCACCACAACAGCAGCATTTATTTATAATGTCTGTTCCATCAAAGAGCAGAACATCAAACATATATAGTCAGTGACAAAGACAACAAAACATAACATTATAAATATATATAAAACCCCCAGCAACTCACCAGCCACTGCCCACCCCAGGAACTTTGGACACAACTCAGCTGCTTAATCTGGCAAATCAAAGGATGAGGTCTCCAACCCCTTATGGAAATGGCTGTGATCCTCCTTCAGTTGGAGGTCCAAAGGAAGACCACTCCATAGATGAGAAGCCAGATGCTGAAAGGCTTGCAGTCTTGACAAAGCCCTGCATGTTGATGCAAGAAACAATAATCCTCTTCCTGTACAGCTTTAATTCTTAGGTGATGAATACTATGCTAACCAGGCTGCCAGGTAATGGAGGTTGCGGGGGGGATTTGATTTGTACACAGAACTGTAAATAGAAGAACCAGAAGTTTGAAACAGGCCCTGGCCTGAATTGATAGCCAGTGAAGGGATCTATGTGGAGAAGAAGCATATGGGTATTGAGAATTCAGATGTTCTGAATTAAGACCAAAGGAAGAAGGGAGCAAGAAGGCAAATCTGCTGGTAGACAGGTTACAGTAGTCATAACCAAAACCTGGGCAAGCAGATAGGCAAGAACCTGCCGATGCTTCCCATGTTTAAGAGATGGAAATTCCCTGACTATGCCATCACTCCAATAAAAGGGTGCAGCAACAAATGTTCATCTATCAGAACTCTGAATTTCCTGGTAACTGAAGTAGGAACCTCTGTGCAACCCTGCAAATGCAGTGAAGAACATGAAAAAGGGACTACTATATGGTCAGGCTGAAACACGAAGACCTCTATTTTTCCCATATTAGTTTAAGACAATGGATGGTCATCCACAAAGAAATTCTCAACAAGCAGGCCATCACAGAATTCCAATTAGTCTTGTTCAGTCACTACTAAGTAAATGATACTCAAGCTACCAGACTGAGTTTCAGCTTTAAGGTTATAATATTTGTGGTAGGCCAGTTTCTTGAGCAGTCCAAGTTTGTTACAATATCCTGGTCTAAGTATTGACTGTATACTGCAAGTTTTGTATTGGGCTCTGGGAAGACTAGAAAAGCTAGTCTTCCCAGACCCCTAATAGAACAGAGGAAGGAACCACAAACAATAAAGCTTGCTTCCTTTAACCATCTAATCAGTCTACATTATTACTTTGAAGAACTCCAGCCCTCTAAACTCGACAAAGCCAAGTGCGTATGGAAGGGTGGAATAAATATGTCTATACGTATTGGTGGATTGCTTAGAGGCAAGGTAGGTAGTCTTACCAAGAGGAGCAATGGGTGAGGGTGATAGCAATGTTCCTTTAATCATAACTAGGTAGCTCCCATTGTAATTGCTCACAGTGAGCATGTAGCACTGCAGCAACTACAATAACTACCTGGCACTTACTGAAACACTGGGAATAAAACCTAGGGCAGCAGCAGCTGTGCAACTCTTCTTCTTCCTCTTTTAAAAGTATGTAAATAGATCATTTTTCTTGAACAATCTGTTATATGATCCTATATTTGCTGATTCACAAGGTCATCCAACAGGATTAGTCAAATGAAGTAGGAAGACTCCATTGGCTAGAATTAGCCTGCATTCTCTCTCAGAGTAGAAGTGATGACTGGACCTTCTGAACCTTATCTGCCCAAAATAAGAGTGCATGCAATGGAAGCTGTGGGCAAGAACACAGCAAGTCTTTTATAATAAATGCCTCACCATACTGATGTCAAAAAGCAAATGGCAATCTAATGGTGTACAAGTAAGTGTCAGCTTTGGTGGATGCAAGGGGCTCCTTCCAGCTGTGGTCCCTTAACTGTCAGTTCCCTTGGTGTGGCAGCAAGCATTAGATCTAGTGGAATTAATCACCACCTTTGTCCAGAGGATCAGGCATGCAAGATAGTGGAGTGGCTCCAAGGAAGCAGAGCAGCTGTCCACTTGGCTGCTGTACATGGAATGAAACAGGCTCTATTTTGCATTTTTGTTCAAGCAATAAAATGTCATAGCGCAGCTCTAGCAATAGTTTTCAACAACAGCTGAGAAGGAGATTGTATTGGAGTAGGCCTTCCCAAGATTTTTAAGCCTTGGCAACTACTTGCCAGTGTCAAGGTCAGAGACCCAGGCAGCAAGCCAGCCTGGAGAAGGGAGAGGGAGAGAGAGAGAGAGAGAGTCCCACCAGGAAGAGTCAAAGCAAGCAATTACTCATAGGCAGTCCATTTAGCTAAGCCTGAGTGACAAGTGAAAGCCATAGTCAGAGTCCAAAATCCAAGGGCCAGGAGATCAATCCAAGGTATCAGGAGCCAGGTGCTGGAAGCAAGGAGAGAGCTTGTAGAAAGTTTGCCACAAGCAAAGGAAAGCTTCCAGGTAGGCAGTTATATAGCTCAGACACAGGTGTGGCCTCTCACCGCTTCTTGAACTTAATCAAGGAAGCCTTCCTTTGCTCAGCTCTCTGGAGTCTCCGCCTTGTTTGTGGGCTGATTGAGGCAGGCTCCAGGGCATCCTCGGGATCACGGCTGGATCCCTGTTGCCCTAAAGTAGCAGGCAGAGGAACGTCCAAGCCTGCTTGGTCCATGGCAGCAGGGGGAGCTCTTGAGCTGCAGGACTCATCTCCAGCCAGAGCCACAGGGACCAACTGCTCGTCATCAGCAACTCTGACAGAGGCTTCAGTTATCACAGCCAGACCTTTCACATATTCTGTCTGGCAGGGGGTAACATGTTGAAAGATTGTTAGGTTTCATTTCACATACGTACACAGAAGAGCATAAGAGGCCCTTCAGTGAAGAATAACTACTCTAGAAAGGGCATTGTGTCCTATGCATGCCTCCCTTGGAAATAATGATGCTTAACTCTGTGCTTAACCCTGTCTTTTATTAGCCAGAACTGCTCCAGTATAAAGAAGTAGATATTTGGGGGTTTTGTATCAAAAACATTTCCTAACCACTGTCTCTTAGATTAAATGGCATAGGCTTTTATTTGGATTATGATGCTTTTAGTTTAGTGAGCTTGAACCTCTTTCATTTTTCCAGTTAAGTAACTGCAATCTTTCTTGAAAGGCATCCTGAATCATTCCCCAGTTTCTTTCAGCTGCCGAGAGAGGAATATTCATTTGCTCCAGAGATTCTAGTGCCCTCAAGCCTATAGTCATTTGGGGGCAATTAAGGCCCAGCCATACCCATATATTTCCCCTGGTCTGTCCTCCCAGAACAGGGACAGACTGACCATTGATCTCATTGGGCTAAGCTTGTCCAGTCTGTACACATATTGATTTTCTGGTGGAGTATGTAGCGACTACTGAGTAACGTATTTCCAAGGACCAAGCTTCACCTACCTCTCGTTTAACTATGCTGGTCAGCCACACTCTACTCAAGCCATCACCACTCAAAACTTCCAACTATAAATCTAGATACCCTCAAAAAGGTCTTATCAGACCTCTTGGCTTACCTGGTGCTGAGTATAGATTGTTATCTACTACAGAAAAGTCAATGTTTGTTTGTCTGTGTCAGGCAGGCAAAGACCTCATATGATTGGCTGAGTAAGGCAAGAAGACCTCATAGGGTTGGCTGGCTGGGAAGATTCTATGGAATCCTTGGGTTGGCAGGTTAGGGAGGAGCCTTTAGAATTCTCAGCCACAGAGCTCTTAGGCCTCAGGCTGGTTGCTATGGAGATAGTAAAAAGTTATATGTACTGGATGAAGCAGTTTGGGGAATCAGAGACACAGAATCTCAAATCTGTGTATTTCAACCGCATCTAATTCCTAAGGTAAGGTAAGGTAATTCCTAAGGTATTTCTAACAAGTGTTGACTGGCTGTGAAGATTCTATGGAATCCTGGGGTTTGCAGTTTAGGGAGGGGCCTTTAGAATTCTCAGCAAGAGAATAGACCAGTTGCTGTGGCGATGAGGCTTAGCAGCAAGATGGAGGAGGGCATTGTATTCCCTCAGAAACCCAACCTCTCTATGTTAACAACTCTGAATACAGATTGCACTGGGAAATATGGGGAAAAGTTACAGGTACTGGAGAAGGCAGTTTGTTGAGTTCTTAAGAGGAAAGTAAAATCCCAGGCAACACCGGGTAAATACGCTAGTATGCCTATGAATCATTATATTAGACTCCAGTGTATGACCTAGTGTATAAAAAAGGCAGAGTGCCTTTTGTGGGTTAGCATGTACAGGTGCAATATATTTGGAAGCAAAATCTGTCTTCCAGCTGGGCTAGATTCCTGCATTTAGTGCTCACATTTCCAAAAGGAAGTACTCTTTTACTGAAACCCCATAGAGTATCAGTCTTCGTTTGCATGACCTCCAGCCTCTAGACTATCTGGCAGTTGGAGGTTTTAGGTTATTAAAACTGAATCCTGCACCTGCCTGCAGGATCTTTTCTGCAGTATATTTTTAAGTCCTAGTGGGAGTTCTACTTCAGAACATAGAAGAATAAATGCATCACTTTTTGTGGGTGAGATATTTTTAAACAGAGCTTTTGGGAAAGCAGTTTGCACTTTAATTCAGTCACAGTTAAAATATTTTTCTATAGTGGATTTTCACAGCCTAGAGGTCATGGGGCAGATCCTAAACCCCATAAAGGCAGAATGTAGTACAAAAAGCCTATAACTCTTTAGCTCTTCTTCTGTTTTAAAGACAGGATGTATTTTTCAGGATACATTCAGATATATAAGATTTTGAGGGGGAGGAGAGTGGAGAGGTGAAGGTGAAACAGTTAGCCATAGTTGCACTAAAGCTTGTTTTACATGCTTGGAAGCCATATCATATCACTCCGATCTATGGTAGCTAATAAGGAGGCAGTGACTAAACTTTGCTCAAGAGGACCATTCTTAAATTAGAGCAGACAAATTTTTCAAAAAAAATACTACTTTTATCTGTCGTTAATCATGATTTGCATAGCAGAAGCTTTGAGCTGATGAGAAATACTATCAACTTGTAGACAGAGAGGTTGTTCAAATACACAGTGATGGGAACCAGATCAAGAGTTGGCAACTTCATTGTTCCAAGACTATATCTATTCAATGTCTGTTAACACGAGGCTTTGTTTACTATGGAGATACATTGATTTTGGCACCATAGTAAAAAGAGTTTCCCATAGTAGCGGGAGGAAGAAGTGGAGCAGCACTATGGCCATTTTCTGCACTACACTGTTGCAGTGCTATTATTCCACTTGCAACATCCTGTGGAATTGTGGGGTTTTTAGTCTACTAAGGCCAAGAGCCCTCTGGCTAAGAATTCTAAATACCCTTCCCTAAACTGCAAAGCCCAGGATTCCATAGGATGTTGAAAGTGGAGTAATAGCACTATAACAGTCTAGTGTGGAAATGGCCTCAGTCTTCTCAGGTAATACAACGTAACAGGCAACTGTGGAATGGGTGGGGTTCATGTATCTCCCATGACACTTCCCTCCTCTGGACTGCACTTTTGCTCCCTGCCCATCATATTCATGTGTCTGTTTGTGCCATTTGAGGGGCTTTTTCGGCTGAAAACAAAATCAACTAAACCAAAAGATTTAAAGGGCAGGCGGTCTAATGGTTTAAGCATTTCCTGGAAACCCTCAGGGATTGCTAGGGATGGAAAGGAGTTTAAAAATGTTTTAAAAATTCACAGAATTTTTCACAAAAATTCATTGAGCACAGACAACCTTCATGAAGAGAATCCTGGACTAATAAGAATCTTCACAGCTTGGGACTCATTCTGCGCAAAAATAGCATTTGTTATTTTCTATGTACAAAATGCCATTTCCTGCACAAGATCTCTGTAGTTGGTGACGACTTATGTGATTTTTTCCTAGAAACAGTGTTTTGTGCAGAAACCAGGCAATTCTCACAAGGGAATGGGTTACCTTCTTCTATAGAAAAACTGACAGCATGCATTGGAGAATATGAAAATAATCAGATTATTCTCTTTATGAAGCCTAGTATGCAGTAATAATAACTTCATGTTGCAACCTCTGAGAAGACCTTTATTAGAATAAATTGGGAGGTCACTATCATATAGGTTCTCCGTGATAGAATATTTTGATTTCTGTATTGAATTTTTCTCATATTTCTTCCTGACTTATTTCCTCCACATTCCAGTGTGATTCTTCTTTCATTTGTAATTTTATGGGTCAAATTAAATAAAAGATATTAAAAAGGGGGTCTCCAAGGATCAATTTCGGGACCAACTATATTTAATTTATTCAGCAGCTATGTTAGCTGTAGAATTTTGCTAATTTTAATCCCCATATGTAACTCTTTGAATGTCTGGGTTTATGTATGAAAGCTTTCAAGTCTAAGCCAAACTAACATAGCATAAGTAACCACATTTGTAGATTACCCCAAATTAATTAGGATGCTGATCCAAAAAGACTGGGATCCAAAAATAATTCCCAATAGAACTACTGGAGACAATGATTGAGATTCCACTTGCTTCTTTGCTTTACGATTCCCAAATTCTTTTAGGAGTGATCGTTCAAACTCTGAGGCTCTAGTTCAGCATATTTTTTATCTAGCCCCATGCAATAGACTGAAATCATGCTGAAACACTTTGTTGTTGGTGGTGGTGATGAATGCCTTCATGTAATTTTCGACTTACAATGATTCTATGATGAACTTACAATGGTATTTTCTTGGCCAAATTTGTTCAGAGGAAGGGTAGCCTTTGCCTCCCTCTGAGGCTGAAAGAATGTGACTTATCTAAGGTCATCCAGTGGGTTTCCAGGGATGAGCAGAGATCTGAGACCCGGTCTCCACAGTCGTAGTTCAAACCACTGTACCATGCTTGCTCTCTTGTTCTAACTAAGCCTAAATTCTGAGGAACAGTACAACCAAGCTCCTCTTCTCCTTTCCTCTGCCATTTCGAAACTTTGCTAATAAGAAAATGATGAGGAAAATGATCAGTGTTCAATAGCGGTTTTTTTGTCAACAAAGATTACTCTTTGCTTTTTAGAAACCATTAAAAAGTGTCATTTTTTTCAAAAAGGAGAATGTGGAAGGATATTTTGTTTTTTGTTTTAGGCTTTATAGTTCTCGTATGAACTATTTCCTGCTAAGCAATGCTAGTTTAAATGAGGGCCTAGTTTTCCAATGAAGAACCATGATCACTTTAGCTTTATTTCCTAGGCAAGATCAGGTATTAACAAGATGTTTTCACAAAGCTTTTAAAAAGTAATTAGAGGAATTACATCATATAACCTTTGGGGGTAAATGTTGATTTCATTAATGAAAAATTTTCATAATCAGATCAGACTACTTTGCCTTTTCTAAACAGCTATAGCACAAGGAAAATATAAACTCTTCATCAAGTATCTAATGAGCTAATTTAAATGAATCAACATAGTTTTAGTCATAACATATATTCTAGTTATCTGTAAACAAAATGTTAGATAACTTAGGGTGATATCAGATCTGAAATTAAATCTGGCAGAACTAGGAATGCCTACAGTCAGTTCTCCTTCACCAAAGCATCTATAAAGCTATATACAAAGTTGTTCTTCCAAAGTTAACAGAACTGAAGCTGAACCTACTTGATGCACTTGATGCTTTGTTCAGTCTTTAAACCCCAGAAAGACAGAAAATCTGTTCAGAAAAATAGTGCTCTTTCTATAGAAATCAGATAGGGTAGAGAGGAGGAGGGAGGAGAAGAGGGGATTGGGCTGAGCACCTGACAGGTGCATCTTCTAACCCTAGGGTATTTTTTATCTGGGATCTCAATCTCTGTCCTTTAAGAGAAGAGTTGTGTTTGTATCTCCATAGCCCCTACAGCAACCTGCAGCTTTCTGGCTTGGAATACTAGTTTTGATATGCCTTTTATCTCCAATCTGAAATCCCTACTTGGGTATATTTTAGGGAAACTTTGCTGAGGGAAAGCTTTGTTCTGTTTTAAAGCTATGTGGGAAATGAGGAAGACAAATGAAGCCAGGTCTCTTAACTAGTGCCTCGGCCAGCAATCTGCCACAGAGGCCACGGAGATCTGAGTGTGACAATCTGTATTTACTTCCCCGCGCCCAATATATCTTTTTCACCTCAGGTGAGTGTTTCAGGTGGGCATTTGTAGTATAGCTGCTGGTATGGTGGGCTTAAGTCTGAATGGGTGGTAAAAAAAAAAGGAGTGTATAAGAAAAACATTAAGCAACCATTAGCTTATCAAGGTGTTCTGCACTACAAAGTGTCACCTTGAAATCCATATTTGCAGACAAACAGCAGTCATTTGGGATTTCATGTGATGAAATAAGGGTTGAAATCCAATAAAAAAAGTTAAGCACGTTTAAGCCCACTGACCTCAAGCATATCTAACTCTATTTTGAATGTCAATGATGTATTCCAAATTATATTTCTTTCCCCTTACTTGCATGCTTACAACTATAGTGTAGACAGATTCAGATTCCTTTACATGTTCAGTATTTATTGAATGTTAACTACTGGAATTCTCCACACCTTTTGTTAAGGGGACAAAAAGTTTCATGAAATAACTTTTAAAAGGAATGCTTACCCCCTCTTTTTCTTTTTTTTTTTTTTGTATGAGTAGGGTTTTTTCCTTCAAACTACTTCTTCAGATTCCTTCACTGTGACAAGATTTAAAAGTCATGCCTATTTCTGTAAAATTGTTCAGGTTGTCTTCAGTAGAACATTTCTTACTGGGCTTCATTGTAGCAGTTATGCCTGCTAGACAACTTCTGGAATTATTTTCAAGTAGCTGGATGCATTGCTATCTCATTATCTTTGATAGACTTTCAAGTGCCAAAATTATAGAGCTGAGGCAGCTTCTGAGGCATTTAAGAGAGAGTCTGGTTATTGTCCCTTAAAAATAACAACAAACTCTTCAGATAATTAGAAATAGCTGAATATGATAACTCTGGTTCATAGTCCATAATCATGTGCATGCACAATCAGGTTCTATTGTTGACTCTAAGAAGCAAAGACCGAGAAATGTAAGCGATTTCACAACTGACAATGGGGTAGTATCAATTGTGACTATAATATTGAGCCATTGGAAGATTCTTAAATGGACCTGGGTTGCTAAGAGAGTTAATTAGGGTCTTGCTTGAAAGATGGTCTTTTTCATAATTAAAAGAATAATAGAGATAACTATTCACCAGTGCAGTTACTGTAAAGAAAGTATATTAACACATGGGAAGTCAATGCTACCTAAATGTGAAGAGAATTTTTTCCCCATAAATCTACCCCAATCCAAAATGAAGCACAGTAAACTAGTCATGTTTTCATGAATGTCCATTTGCACTTAATCAAAGTAAATTATACTGTGAATAAACAGATCTATTGACTTTAATATGCTGTCAGTCATACCAACAAAATTAGTCTGTCTTACTAGCAAAATTAGAAACCAGATTCCCTTTACTAGAGCAACGCAGCAGTCAAATATACATACAATTTTCCTGCATCTCATTGTACTTGGGAAGGGACAGACAGGGACACCTCTACATCCTTTAGGATTCTTCAGTATGTATGACACAGGGCCCAAAATGTAGCATCCTGACCATTTGCACCATTAGTTGTTTGAAAACACAAAGTAGCTCAAGCTCATCATGCCTAAACCCTCGCATATTCTGCAAACATCAGGAGAAATACACGCAAAAGCACATCAGTCCTCAGACAAATGTGGTATCTTTATTTCTATTTTACCTGCATAAACTCAAGTATAGGTTTAATAAATATCTGTCTGCATAAGTTATACCACATCAGATTACAGGTAGGGACTCACATTACTAAATGCTCCTCCATATAAAAATAAATTATCAAGAAATCCCATGACATATAAAATTAAACATCAGGAAGAAGGCTAATTCTGAGCCTTTCTCCCATACCATGTTGATTGTTGGTTGTGGTGGTAAGATTCAATCATTCGAAGTCACAAGTAGTGCATTCCACAGTAGTGCAGTTGAGTGGAAGCAACACACTGACAGCTTTCTAGGAGGATTTGTAGAGCTACTTTGAAATCATATTGTTGTAATTTCAAATGCAATCAGAATTTGTCACATGTATTAATGGCACAATATATTTCTATGAGTTTAAGTGAGAAAAACCAAATTAAGGAGGCAGAGAATTTCAAGCACAGAAACTAACAAAGTTTTTGCATTCTTTATTTCCCAGCTAAACCTGGGTATGTGCAGGCATACAGTAATAAAGGACTGGAGAAAAAATTCTGTTTCCATTTTGATGAAATGTTGAAGGGGAAAACTAATTTCATACCAAGCAGCTATAATGCGTGTGGGTTTTTTTAAACACACACACACACACACACACACACACATACACACACAGAGTCCCTTAGTCTTTATGAGCAGCAATCATATATTTTATGCTGTAGAGAGGCAATATTTCATACAAATGTTTGCTCAAATCTCAAGACTGAAGCATCAAAACTAATGCTTCAGTGGTGTGTTGAGTCTGCATTAAGAGCTACACTGAGGAAGCTGAAATCCTTAAAACTCATCTAAGCATAGAAACAGAGCTAATGGCAGAGCCCAAAGACTTGAGACCACTGACAGGATGGAGTATATAAATATATGCATGTCTCCAAAATGCTGAGGGAAGATAGATAAATAAATAAATAGAATCCATGAGAAGAACAGTATTAGTTCCACAAGTGCACACTCATTTCTTTAATACAGCCCTGGGTTTTCCCTCTGGATTCTTCCCATTCTTAGTAAATTTTAAAAAGAAGTAGAACAGTTTTATCACTTCTGCTGGAATAAATATTATATATGAGCAGACATGGATACTAAGGACTAAAAACATTAAAAGCTTAGCATTAGGGGAGAGAAACACCAACATGTTAGATTTGTATCTAGCAGTTAACTATTATACCTGTTCTTAGTTTGGATATCAGAAGGCAAAAAGAAAGATCCAGGTAGATGATGCCCAAGGCGCTGTGTATAGCACAAATGATTCTGCTTTGCAGTCTTTTTACAATACCAAGAAATGTGACTTTCATTTTTTCGTTTGTCAGATGAATTTCTGGTTGCAGAATTTAATAAGTGATGCTATACATTCTCAACAATAATGAGTCCTCATTAGTGAATGAACTGTCACACACAGTTTAGACAAATATAGTTCCAGTGATACAGATGTGTGCTGGCCGTTTCTTGAAAAACAATATTAATGAATGCTCTAAATGACTAAAGATGAAAAAAGGAAAATACTTCTCTCTTCACTTTTTATTCCAGACTCTCCAAGAGCTCCCCTCTAAGAGCTATTAATGATTATGACCCATTTTAAGAATAATACTTATTCTTAAGTAATAATAATAAGTAATAATAATAAGTAATACTTGTTAGAAAGATTTGAGATCATGTGCCAGTAATTCCCCAAACTGTCTTGTCCAGTACCTGTAACTTTCCCCATATTCCCCAATCCAATCTGTATTCAGAGTTATTAACATACAGAGGTTGGGTTCCTGAGGGAATATAGTGTCCTCCTCCTTGCTGCAAGCCTCGTCTCCATAGCAACCAGCCTATTCAAGGCAGACACATTTGACTGAGGCCCAAGAGCTCTCTGGCTGAAAATTCTAAAAGCCCCTCCCTAAATCTTCCTAGACAGTCAATCATATGAGGTCTTCGCCTGACATGGACAAACAGATAAACTTTGACTTTTATATATTAGACATCATAAAATGTCCTTGGCTATTAGCAGAAAGAATAGACGGGGGCCAATCCAACCTTCTGTAGGAGGGAATTCCACAAGCTGGGAGCAGCCACTGAAAAGGATTTCTCCTTCATCCTCACCCAACATACCTACAATGGTTGAGGAACAGAGAGAAACACTCCCTCTGAAGAACTTAAAAGCCAGGCAGACTCATTGATGACCATTCTAAAAGTCATTCCTACATCTTGTAGAATAAAATTCTATGGCTTATTTGTCTAAAGAAGTAATTCTGTCTATACTGAATATTTTGAATGAGCAGTTGCAGTAACTATTTTATAGCAAAATATTTTTAAACAAAAATAAGGGAGGGAGAAACAATTAACTAGAGATATAGCCAGCGTAGTATGGTAGTTTGAACGTTAGACTACAACTCCGGAAATTGGGGTTCAAATCCCCAGTCGGCCATGGAAACAAATCATATAGTGTTGTGCTCGTATAACTTAGTGGTATTGCAGAACACTTAGGGAAAGGTTCAGCTGTGCCTGCATATTGTTCTAACAGTACTGGAAGCTGTTGTTCCACCCAGGGAATGTCTCAGGGACTTATTTATGCAAGCTAGTAAAATGAACAACTGCTTGTGCACCTATTTATCCAAGCATAGGGATAGAAGGGATATTAGAAAATATTTTTTAAAAATGTTGAAAAATATGTTTTTTGGAGTATTAAGAAACCCTGATGGGAAGAATCCTGGACTGATGAGAATCTTCACAAGACTTATTCTGTGCAAAAGTCACTCATGATGGTTTTGTACAGGAAATAGGATTTGCTGCTTAGGAATTAGCATTCTTTGTGCAGAACATAATGTTTCTGTGCAGAAGTATTATGCACAGAAATATTATGCACATAAAATGCTCTAATTGGGGACATTCTGTGCAAAATTTACACATGGGTATTTTGCACAAAAAAATAACATTTTCTATGCAGGAAACAGAATTCTCTGAGGAGGATCCATGTGCAGAAAAAGCTGTTTTCTATGCCAATCAATCATATGCCAGTTTTGCACAAAACAAGTCCTGAACTGAAAACAAAAAGGACATGGTTTCTCACAGTGCAAAGAAAATTGCTAAGTTACTCATTGCTTCCTTTGGGACGAAATGTACTGAAGAATTACATCCCTTCCCAGTGTGAAGCTACCACAAGATTCCTCTCATAAGATCTGTCTAAACTCCTCACGTGATACACAATTTTATACATCTCTGTTGTATCCTCTTTAGTTGACTCTTCCTCTAAACTAAAAGCTGGAAATTCTTTAGCCTTCTCTTGAAGCAAAGATGCTGAAGTTCTTATGCTCCTCTAAGGACATAGCTCATACTAGACCTTTTTTCCTGCCCAGATACAATAGCCTGAGAGATGAGGTAGAAGTAAAAATGTTTGTTGCAAATCTAACACTAGCACAGTGTTTTGTGGGAAGAAAGATAGCCAATACCTGTCAAACTGCTAGAGGTCATTTATCAAATTAAAGACTTGTATAAATAAGCTGTTGCTTAGCTTAATATTTCAAAAGTCACACAGACCGTCCACAAATGAAACACTCTCACACTGCTAAGAGCAATCGGTTTAATTATTGTCTAATGGTTGGCCATAGAAACTACTGCTAACCAATTTCCAGTTAAAATAATAGAATGTAACTGCTGGGTCGGATAAATAGCATTCAGTTCATGTCTGTCACAGGGCAAGCCTGATCACTTTGAAGCACAGCGAGGGGGAAGTGAATGGGAGGCACATTCAGTAGCACCATCCAGAAAGGGTTATGCAAGTTATTACGTAAATATTGGCCCAATTTCCGTAAATTGGTGTAACACGTTATTAAAGGCTAAGAAATGACTTCCTTATCAGAGCTGAAAGTTTAAACTGTGGCTCGTCCCCTTGGTGCCAACGCAGCCTACACAAGCTCACATTCCATAAACCTTTATATTTAGCTCTCTGGAAGTTGCTACAATATTAACACAGTTTAGTACAGTGGCTCAATTAAATGTTCCAGCATATAGTCAGGAAGTAAGATGGACCAAAACTGCTTGCTGAAGTAATTAAGGAGGGAGATGGGGAAAAAATGGATTCCAGGTTATGCTTGCTGGAATCTATGCATTTTTCAAAGTTCTGCTATTATTTCACTAAAGACTGTGAAGCCATGACTTCACTGCCAAGAAAAGACACCTAGGATGATTAATAGAGCCCTAATAATTGCTAAGGAGAAGCATGCAGTTTTCAAAGCCAAATGTACTTAGGCTCTTGGTGTACTGTTCTTTTTAGACTATCTTAGCACTGCATTTGCTTTCACAGTAGTTAGCCCACACAATTCAGCCTCTTGAGTGTTTCATTTTGTCTGGAAAGTTACTTTTTAAAAGTAATTAGTTACGTATACAGTTCAAAGTCCCATAAAGGGGCTAGTTGGAGTTATAAGTACAATTTCAAGACCACATCTTTTACTTTTTCATCCTTATCATACTACACTGTCATAGCACTGTATTTCACTTTGACTGCCATGCAACATCCTTTGGAATTCTGGATTTTGTAGTTTAGTGAGGCCCAAGAGCTCTCTGGCCAAAAAGTGTAAATATTACTCCCTAAACTGCAAATCCTAGAATTCCATAGGATGTTGTCATGGCAGTTAAAGTTCTATAACAGTAATGTGTGATAAGGCTCTTCTTTTCTTAAAAGTGACTGAAATAAGTTCTTTTAGTTTTTTCCTATTTTTTTTTTAAAAAAAGAGATCTAAATGCTACAATCCACAGCCTATGAAACAAAATTCACTTTCCTGCTATCATGTCACCTTAATACTTCCCAAACCATTTTAAAAAGGTTAGAATCACACTGCAAGTAAGTGAAGTTTGCAAGCACCTGTGTCCAAACTCTGATTCCAGCTCAGAGATTCCCAGAACAGAGGCACCCAGAGATTATACTTGTTTTACTTTAAAATTCAGTCAGCTAAGCAAATACCTTTTTGTTTAGTGTAGGTTTCTATAGCTCATGCATTGATATCTTGGGACAGGTTTCCAATATTCACCCTCTACATGCAGCTCTTAGGAAGGGGTGCATTTTCAGGATTAGGTATATAGTGAATGAGTGTTTTGTAGTGTGTCTGTTGGGAGAAGGAGATTAATAGAAAAATTCCAGGATGTGCTCTTGAATATATTCAGCATTAACTTGCCTTAAGCTATATATATTAAGGGCATTTGTTCTGATTAAATTTTTACTCCTCATAATAAGGAGAGATAATTTAGTTTGTGGAATAATTATGCAGTCTAAGGTGGGGTGCAACTGCTACCTTGCGTTCTTCTAAATGCTGCATCTACTCTCAGTTTTAAGAACCATGCCTAGTCCTTGTTAGGTCACTATGCATCCTACTTTATAATGTAGCACACTGAGTCTGACATCCTGTTAGTGACATATGCAGACCCAAGTCACCCTATACCTACATATGTCTTTTTGTTTGTTTGTTTTTGTCATTGAGGAGGCTGGTATTCCCTTCTTCTTTCTGCAATGCTCAAATATTCCCCCAGACTTACTGTAGAATCACTGCAGCCTCCAGAGGCCATTCTGTGTCTGATGGAGAGTGAGGGATTCCGGGGGCACAGTTGTAGAAGTATCTGGCTACATCCCCAGAGCTAGACACAAAATGATTACATTGTACACTGAGACTTCTGGAGGACCCAGCAGATCTCAGCAGTAAATGTAATCATTTCATCTCCAGCTACAGGGACATAGCCAGATGCTTCCCTGACCCCTCCATTCGCCACCAGACACAGAATAGTTGGAGAGGCTGCAATGGCTCTGCAGTAAAGTTGGGATGGTGGTGAATGGTCTGCTGTAGCCTAGTTCCACATGGGGGGGTTGCTATACTATGCTGAGCCGTACAGGATTCAGCCATATATTGTCTTTTATGTTTTATCCATTTGAAGCTGTACATTGTTCAAAATGCTATCCTAAGTCTATTAAAAGAAGAAGAAGAAGAAGAAGAAGAACTGTAAGAATGGACAGTGGAAATCTTGAATTGTCTATTTCTAATTAGTACCACAACAGCACATTGTGCAGATTGAACCTTCTCCATTGTCATGAGGTTTTTTGGTATTTCTGTTTCATGGAGTGCGATTATTTCTAATTTTGAATCTATGCATTACAAGCAGACTTTATGAGAAATGGCAGCTGTCTTGCCCTGGATGAGGCTTCTGCTCTGATTCTACTTACAGAAATCAAGAGGGCTGTTTGTTTTTACTACTGTGCTGAGCTATGATACATTTCTATTTAAATGGTAGTACTTATTTATTAATTTACCTCAGTGTATTACAAACAGGCTTTATGTCAGGGAGCAGCCAGTCCAGCCCTAGATGGTGCTTCTGCTCTGATTTTACTTCAAGGACTCAAGGACTGTATGTGTACACTATGGGAATTTTTATATTCATCCTGTTTTTTGGAGATCCCCCCTCTGTTGGTTTTTTTTTTTTTTTTTTTGGCAATGGATAAGTGGACACCTGAGCCGCTTGAGTTCCCTCAGAATGCTAGGCAATCATGCTTGATACTCCCTGAAACCATTTAATAACGTGTTTTTTTATTCATATGGTGTCACAGAAATTAGCTTATTTGTATACTTGAGCATTTTCTTCAGCTGTATAACCACTTATTTCCTTTTACAGTTCATGCTGTTATACCTACTCTTTCACATTCATACTTGCCTGTGTATGGCCATCATTTCAAACTTCAAAGTTCTGCTATATTTAGGCATTTTCTATAACCTTGTACAATGCCGCAATGCTATAGCATGCAGAAGCAGGAGTCCCCTTTTTCTTACTATTATCTTGCAAGAGCTCTCTCTCCATTTTAGCAGCTTATTGTGAGGGGGAGAAAACATACTCCTAATAATAAATAGCCTGAGCAGAACAGATTGACTGACATATTCATCTTGATTTTGTTTGTGACAAAATTGTGACAGACTGAAAAGCATAGCAAGGTGCCAGCATCTGAACTGCAGGAGTTCAATTGTTAATCAAATAATAGATTGAAACATTGGCATCTAGCAGAATATTACCACAGAGTTTGGGTGCAGGAAATGCTTAGCAATATCACACATGTAATAAAATGTACTGCTGTTAAGAGGCCAACATTTTGGTGAACAGCCCACTGGTTTTGAGGGGATTTACACACATTATATTGCAGAGTGTTTCATATTTCTGCCTCCTCTCTCCATATTTATTTCTCTCTCTCTCTCTCTCTCTCTCTCTCTCTCTCTCTCTCACACACACACACACACACACACGTTCACAGATATTCTGCCTAATCAGTACATTTCAAAGGGTTTATGTGACTACTGTTTTCTCTCCAGGAATTGTTGAGCAAATTAGGAGCAATCCCAGTGCTACTTGTAACAGAGATGGTCCTGGTTGACAACCTACCACAGCAGAAGTAAAAGAAAACAAATCTTTGTGATTTCTGCAAACAGAATAAGATCCGAAGTGTCTTCCAGGGCAAGCAGGCTGCTCCCGCCCATAAAGTCTGCTTGCAATATGATAGTAATAACACAAAAAGTACAGCAGCGCTGTCCTTTCTCTATGAGGATGCTTTGTTCTCACTGGCCTCCTGCCTGCTTGGCATAAGCCTGGAGCTGCTTTTTCTCACTCCTGTGGAAGAAAAGGGTGGGTGGGTGGAGGAAAGAAGCTTTGGAGATAAAGCAGAAGTGCTTGACACTCTCCAGTTCTCACTCCCCACAAATATCTATTGGAACCCATGAATTCTTGTAGAGGGCCAATAAATGCAGAAAATCAAATGATGAGTACTGAAAGCACCTTACCATGATCTCTTCTATGCTGTCCTCTCTTTTTCAGCTACTTTTAAAATGTCCCACTTTCTCTCTCCCTTTCTGCTTTCCTCTACTTATTTCCATAGTTGCAAAATGAGTTAAAAGTGCAAAAGCAATTGGTACTCTACACAGTAGAGGGGAGAGGAGAGTTGGTGGCAGAAAATATTTTATAGGAAGCCCTCGCCTTTTCATGCCCTGTTATCTGACAACTCACTCTTTTGATGCCTCCAAATTAAGGACAAATTCCATTTATATAATGGCAGTTCTGCTCTTTTATCAGTTCTTCTTGCCTACAGAAGCTTGTTTGGGAACTTGCACACACACACTGCTTTCAAAGCAAGCTGAAAGGGGGAAAAAGGCACTAAGCCAGCTGAAAGACTTTGCAAGCAGAATGTACGTGGTTGTTCCAAGTAAGCTCTTGTAAGTTCTTCTCCCTACAGTACGGTACATGGGTTCCACTTTTGAACCAATTCCATTTTCTTACAGTAGTCTGGTCCCTATCCTATCAGATAAGTGAGGAAACCCTGTATTCATAATGCTTTCCTCACTTTTTTAGACAGAGGGGGTAATTTTACCATATTTTGAGGCTCTAGGTGTGTTTTTTGCCCAGGACAGACCTTTTTAAAACCTGGAAGTCCATTTCTCCCCCTCAATATTAAAAATAAAGAAAAAATATCCATGGTTGGGATAACGTATCAGGAGATGTGCATATGGCTGCAAGCCCTTTAATAGTCACCCATTTTTTTGAACCTAAGGCACTGATTACCAGGGACAGGGCCTTTACAGTAATGTCCCTAATGTTATGGAAAACTCTCCCCAGGAAGTGCTGTCTGATTGCCTGTCTGGAGAGGTCAGTTATGCATTTCAGAACAGGGTGGAATACACATGATCTATTGATCTAATATGGACACTTTTTGTAAAACAGCATATGAATGTTTCAGATAAACAGTGACCCATTAGACTGAAAGAATCAACACAGGGCTAGGAAAAAAGGACGAAGCCCCTCCTATGCTGGCTGCCAGGCTGCATAGCAGATATTAAAACACCAAAGCAAGCAATTAGGTGAACAGGTCTCATCCAGGTATATAAAGCTATAAGCTTGTAATGAATTTTTGAACTGGTATAAAAGCATGCACAATACTTTGAAAATGTGGAGTTAGAACCTGACCTTGTGATAGGAAGGTCTCAGCTTCTATTCCATTAAAAGCTCTTTCTCCTCACCCTCCCAGATTCACCCTGCCTTTCATTCTATTTTTCTAAAACTTTCACCTATACACATGTACACCTATGCACACTCACATGCATGCATGCACACACACAGACACATGCACTCATGTTGGAAGGTAGCAGGGACAGCTAATAACAGCATTCCTGCAACAATACAATATTCTCAGGTTTCTACAAAGATCAGCTTTATTGTTCTGAGAAAACATAATCTTCCTGAGCTTTGGGGGGTGGTGGTGGTGGTGATGAAACCGTTTCCCAAGTATGTTTCAAATCCGTCTAGGAATTTGTTATTCTCAGCTATTTTTATTGCTTTCCCAAGTAAGCCTATTTGACAAAAATGCTGGGAAAATACTAAAATAGTCCTATGTATGTATCAGTATACAGCTACAATATTCAATAGACTATGACCTTATGTTGTTTCCAACAGTTTCGCTACCTTTGAAGATGGGTAAAGAATACAAAAGGTGAGAGTGTTTTGTTTTGTTTTTAATTGAGAATTCTGATAATATGCCACATAAGGCTCTCTGCTTGGACATAATTCTGAAGAGTCTTGCAATTAAGGAACAGTTCACTATAAGCTATTACAATACTGAGGCTGTGATATGACAAGAAGAGTGTTGGCAGTATTCTCCTAGCAGTCATTACAGCCAGAGCAAAAAAAAAAAAAAAAAAGGAAAAGTTAGCTAGTGAACTTGATAATGAACATTTCTCAGGATTGTGTCATATTCTGTCATACGCATCTTTGAAGATCTCCCTTCATGGAGCATGCTTTCTTAGAGACAGATTCAATTTTAAGATGGTTACATCTTATATCCACAAATGCAGTTAAAAAAAAAATCTTTCTGCCACAGTTCATTGTACCTGGACTTTATGATATATAATGCATTTTCAGAGGCTCTTTAATACCTGCATTTTGAGTGCATTTCTATAAACATGAACCTATGTGTTCACCTTCCCTCAGCTGCTGCCAAAGATTAATGTTTTCTCTTTTAATGTGACAGTAAAGTTAATTTCATTTAATGAAATCCAACAACAAGAGTTATTCAACAGGATTAAAGCTCAGAGTGCTGCTTCTCCCTCCTCTGAATATTGTACCTTATCTTTCTCTTGTCTTTTTAATGGACAGCTTCTTCTTTTAAACTGCTAACTTATTCTAATGATGATGATGAGAGAAAGAGGGAGCTTTCTTGAAAGTTTCTCCCATATGTTTATATCCCTTGTTTCTTTACGTACTCACTATTTTAATATTCAGTGGCGTTCCCATCCATTCCTTACTCTTGTTGAGTTGCTCCACCTCCGTTGTTTGTCTTAGGCTGATACTCAGATGTTTTACATGCCTGGATGGCTGAAAGGTTACTTTTAACTAACTGAATATGAACACATTAATAGGGCATCTTGGGATAACGATTGGATGCTGTGTACTGCTACATTTTTATAGCTTCCTACAGGAATTATTTCTGGACTTCCCTTGAAACACATTAAACATATGGAGAGAAGAATAAGCCTGGGGATTGGAGGAAGCAAGTCTCACTAATTCCATCTGAAGATGACAGGTGCCAGTCCTTTGAGAGTTTGTGCTGCAACTTGAGAGGGAAAAAAATGCTATATTCACTTCCTAGAAGTGTGTGGGATTCATGTCTGTTAATATACTTGTCTAATGAGCTGATATGTCCTCTAACATGTTTTCTTTGGCCACCCCACAGTTAATAACGAAAAGACAAGCAAGCAAACCGTCATATATTTTCCTTTTTTTTTTCTTTCCAAATCTGATGATTTTGAAGTCTAGAAATAGACAAGCTGGAATTCATCCCTCCTTCATTTCCACACTACACTGTTATAGTGCTATTATTCCATTTTCTACATCCTTTGGAATTCTGCAGTTTGCAGTTTACTGAGGCCAAAGAACTCTCTGGTTAAACTGCAAACCCCAGGATTCCATAGGGTGTTGAAAGTGGAATAATAGCCTTATAATAGTGTAGTGCAGAAATGGACTTGGTATAGACTTGCAGAGAAAAATATCAATGGGAAGCTCAGAATTCTGCAAGAATGGAAAAAGTGCAGACTTGGCCCCACTTATACAGGGGAGCTATTGACTATCATGTTGAGAAAACAACATGATGAAGACGTGAGAAAAATGCTCATGCTATCCTAGCCTCAAGACTAGGCTAGTACTGTACATGCCACTTGGGTTTGTCAATGAATACTGTTTGTATCTTTCAATCTGGGCAAAACTGAATGGTTATACTAGGCAGAGGTGAGCCACAGTGATAACTGGTGCTCTAACACTAGTGTTGGCTCCTTATTTTCTTCCATACTATGGGAACCACAACCACTGGATGCCGTTCTTCTCCTGCTATTGTGAAGGCTGGGACAAGATGGCTGTGGATGACCAAGGCCAAAAATGAAATCACCAAGAAACATCACTGGTCCCACAGCCAGCCTGATCAGTAAGGTGGGCTGCAGCTGTGGTTGGAAAGGAGAAAAGAAGCTTGCGCCAGAGGCTGGGGAGCGTTCCAAAGCCAAAAGGAGGAAGAAAGGACAGAATAAGATGAAGAAAAGCGAAAAGAGAAAAATTTACTGGGAACCACATGAGGTATAACATGTGGTAATCTAAATTGTTACAAGATATAAATTGTTACAAGAGAGAACCAAAGGCTTCAACCCCATGGCACAACCCCTTCCCACCATGGCTAATTTTCCGTTCAAGAGCTAGGAATAGGCACAGATAAATCCAGACTAGGGGCCCCTTTTCCCTTCCACTTCCATGTTTCTACTTTAAGTGACTACACAGCATCCGATGGAATCCTAGGATGTTCAGAGAGGCATTTAGAATTCTCAGCCAGAGAGCTCTAGTGCCTCAGCAAACAATAAACACCAGGATTCCATAGATGCAGTCATAGCAGTTCAAGTGGAATCCTAATTTTGTAACTGCATATTGTAAAAACCGTAGAGATTTGTAGTGAGCTCTCTCTAATGGGAAAGTTATTACCTTAACTTTCTCCCTCCCTCTCTCTCCCTCCATATATGTATGTGTGCGTGTAATATAAGCTGGATCAATCCACATTATAGGCAGTAGTTTCAAGTGTCATTGATAGCTCTACAACTGAGGGTGCATGCTGCATGGTACCTTCTGTGCATGAGACATTAAAGAAAGAATGACTGATATTCAGCTTCTGACATTTGAGATGAAGAGAAAGTAATGCTTTCAACTATGTGCAATTCTTCTGTTTCTTTAGACCTCACCCCCCATCTTTGATTTAAAAAAGGAAACAATTTCACTTTTCCACATTACAAAAACACGGTGCCATGACAGTTCCTATTCAGCTTCCACACAACTCTGGGTCATGTTATTGCACAGGAAACAAATGTTTTGCTTTTGAAGCTGAAATTGGCAGCAGGTAAAGAAAGGGAAAGGAGAGGTCCAGGAGATACTTTTGTTTCTGCCAATTTTAGGTATCACTAGTAATGTCTTAATAGCTAGTTTCACCTCTGCAAAAGAGTATCTGTGACAAAGGATCAATTCAGAATACATATGATAAGCATGCATCTTAAGCAACGAACCCATGCCAAGCAAGTTGCTGTAGAGAAAGAAAAAGTGTTTGAAACTGTGAGGAAAAACTGGCAATGAAACAAAAAACTTGAAAATTTGGATGTGTTTTTATTTTTAGAGAAAGAGACAGTTATGTAGTAAGGACCTAAATAAGCCTAATACCATGTAACATGCATATTTCTTATGTTGGTGTATGCTTATTTCAAAGTTAGCTGTTTTCAAATTTCTCAAGAATTTAATAAATAATAGAAACATGGTGAGTATCATTGTAACGATAGGGAAACTGGGAGTTAGAGATTGCTTGGTTTTATGAATATTACAACCAGCAAATACATCACAAGCATAGGCAGTTAGTAGTCTAAGTAGGGGAGAATGGCCTTATTAAGAATGTACTGAAGTTATATCTGAAAACATACTGTATACCACTAATTTGTTAGAATCACAGGCAGTGGTGTCTCTAGCTGAATAATATGGCTTTACCTTTGGGGCAGATATCTGACATCAGGAAAAAAAATGGACAAGGCTGTTAGATATGGAGGATAAGGCTGTTAGATACTGTAGAAAAATCCATCTAAAAATCAAACTGTGGATACAAAGGCCAGTATAAGACAAAAGCAAAAACTGAAAGATCTGGGTCATCTAGAGTGCACTGATTTCTGTAACCAAGGAGTCGATACAAAAAGGCACTTGGGAAGGAATGCAGACACAAGGGAATTGGGTTTGCATGCTACTTGCATGCAAGTAGCAGCAGTGACTGGAGTCAATCAAATAATATAGAAGAAGTGAAACAGGAATGAGCAGGGTTTTCCTAAGACATCTTGCAGTCTGAGGTAGACCAACATAACGGTACTCTACTCAAATCAAATCCAATTATTTAGGCCGTGGGGCTTTCATTTATCTCATTTCATGTCAAGTTTCAGTTTCTTTTTAATATGAATTGATGCAAATCCACAAATATCTTCATATTCTAAATGAAAAGAATGTGAGAGTTAAAAAAGTTTGAGTGTGGGAGAAACTGAAATTCAAGGAGAAATTCAATGCAGGAGAAACTAAAACGAAATCCATGTTTTTTCTGAGCCTTCACATCTCTAGTTTTCTATCCCTATTACCTGGAAGCAATCAAGAAAGAAAGAACAATAAATAACAAAGGCTCACTTGGCTTGCATCAAAGAAGATTATAGCAGGCACAAACATCATCAGTGCTGAGGTGCCTGGTTAACACATCCCTGCACACACTACTAAAAGCACAAATGTCACGCTGGTACAGAGCATCACTGCAAAATACTGTTAACCAGAATACTTTAGAAGCAATCTGCCAATTCAAAACTTTCATAGTGTGAATCAGGGTCCTCAGTTATTTTGTCTTCTCCAAAAAACAAACCACCCGTCTGAAGATCTTTGACGAGCATTGCTGAGTTTTATTGGCAAGACGTATTATTTCAAGATGTGTATAGTTCAATATGACTATCTGTCCATGTGCCATAAAATAACCAAAATGACATGTTGTATCGCTACTATTACACAGTTGTTCGTTCGTTCATTCATTCATTCATTCGTTCATTCATTCATTCATTCATTCATTCATTCATTTCTGAGTCTGGTGATTAAGTCACAGAAAAATATTCTGGAAAATTGTGTCTTCTATCAATGCCAGCCTGTCCTACAAGAGAATGAGTCTTCCCTGAAGATGTGAATAATGATGAAGCTAACTAGGTTTGTTGACTAACTTGAAAATCTGGTTATGAATCCTGGCTATGTAGATCTGAGAAATCAGTGGCAGTGTCAGCCTCAGAATCTCTCCCAACAAAAAATCCTGACTTGATTGGGATGGTTGGGAATGTTGGTGAACAGCTATGATATCAGCAGCAGAAGACACATACTTACCTTGCTGGACAGCAATGAGCAATGAAAATAGATTTGGCAGACTAGGGACGATGGAAAAAAAAAGGCTGTGTAGACTTTGTTAGAACATCTGGCCATCACCAGAGCAGGAGGTTTAACTGAAAGATTGAAACAGCCAATGCTACTTACCATTTCCTCTGTGATACAGCTCTCTCTGTCTCTCTCTCTCAATAAAGGGCTCTAGTTTTTCTCTCCAACAGCACTTCTATGTTCTGTCTGTTTTTCTTATGAAACTGGGGATGAGGGTTATGATAACTCTGATAAAGAGACCCCTTGGGCACCATGAGGAGCAAAAAAATTGTATGGGTGGACTAACAGCAGAGGATAAATTTACAGCTAGTTTTCAACCTCATATGCAGTTAGGACATATCCAGTAACATCTGTAACAGCCCCTAATAATAGGAAATATTTCACTTTGAAATATACTTGATTAGCTGCCCTGTGCATGAGGGAGAAGTTACATATCAAATCTGATAAACCAAAAAGAAACATAGCTCTTTCACAGGCTTTCATCAATTTTAAAAAGTAAGAAAGGAAAATGAACTGTTCATTCTTTCCTGATACCAAAAATGACAAATATAACCATTTAACAGAAGCTGCAAATGGACAATGGCTTAGTTATGTAACTACATTAGTTCCCTAGCTGAGTAGCATCTCCCAGCCCCCACTTACCAGGCAGCAACCACTGCAAGTGATGAAGGTCTGTTCTCCTGTTGATCAGGATGCAGCTGATTGACATTTCCACCCTCTTGCAAGTTATCTATAGTGTTACAGTTAGAAGCAGGATGCCTGTCACAATTCCACTCACACCAGAAATCATGCAAGGGAGGAGAGAGAAACATCACTCTTTTGCATCCTGATTGACAGGGCAACAGACCCCCATCACACACAATGGCTGCTGCCTGATATATCTGATTTGAAGAACTTTTACAATCCCCACATATTCCCTATAATGTTGAATACAGATGGATTGTGAATATGAATCAGTCATGAATGTCTAACTTTGATTATGAATTCCAGCCAATGTTTTTATTATTATTATTCTAGCCAGTGCTTTTATATGCATCTGAGTCTGTATGTAAAATGTTCACATGCTCAGACATTAACAGCACGCTTTAGAAAAAAAATACTTGGAGAAACCTTTAGTGTCCCCCCCCCCCCTTGTAAAAATGCACAAGGCACAAACTCATTTGTTTGGCTTGATTGACGTGAAATATGCCTCTATTACCTCCCCAGATTCAAAGTGAATACTTCTTTCCTATTCCATCACAGGACACTGTTTGATTTGGAGATTCAAAAAAGAAGAACAAAGCAAACTTGTATGAGTGACACTCTCATTGTTATTACATTTGTTAACAGTCGCTTTGGATGCAAATTACTTCTTCCACAACCCCAAAGTGGTACAGAGCTGAAGGGATGTTTTGTGGCTGAAGTTGATATAAACTTGTCTAGTTTCATCAAAGGACAAAGAATCCTGACAGCACGAAGACCTTGAAAGTTGACTGAGTGCAGAGTCTGGTTTCCCCTCTTTTCCGCCTCTGTCTTTTGTGTTGCCAGTACTGCAAGCAATGCATTGTTAATTGAGCATTTGATTAAGTAAACTGATGTATTTGCTCACTGGGTTTTAGCAACTAAAATGAGAGACCTAATTGCCATCATAAGCACAGCAACAAATCCGCTTTACTCTTTAATTCAATATGCTTAATAGGTGCTTAATCCTTAGAAAGGTTGTGCCCCTCTGTAACTTCATGGAACTGCAGAACATAGTGCTTTTCTACCTGAACTTCATCAGCATTTTCTCCTTCTGCTCTCAGGGGTGATAGCAATGGAAGAAATGTTTCAACGTGGCTGCTTATCTTTTTAAGAACAGGTAGTGTTTCTCAATATTGTGCAACAGTTTTTTGTTGGGTAATCCACCTTAACATGACTGTACTCACTAATAGCTCGTTTGTATGTTATTCTAAAAGACTTTGGGCACAGTATATATCTACAGTAACTTCAAATGTATTAGTTTTTTTCCACATTCTCTCTTTTCCTTCATAAGACCATGTGGTTTAATATTGCAAAAGGTAACGTTTACTTTGATATGTTGTACAAAGATACCAATTAACCCTGCCAATTAATCAATCTGTTTCAGAGACGCCTTATTATCTGCTATATTTCCCAAAATTTTTCTTCCCATTAATGGAGAGAGGGGGAGGGGTATTATTCAGATTATTTGAGAAGCCTAGCCAGTACGGAAATACTGGTTATGATGAGAAAAGCTTGTATATCTGTATCCGTCTTTCTTTCTATCTGCCTCTATTAGAAATAATTAGAAAGAGAGGAAGACTGAATTGGAGCTGGATAAACTCGGTCAAGGAAGACATGTCCCTGAATCTGCAAAACCTCAGCAGGATGATTGGGGATAGGATGACTTGGATGTCTTTCATCCATAGGGTCACTATAAGTTGAAGTTGACTTGATAGCAGCTAGCAACAAAATTAAACAAATGTATGCAGGATCAGGTTGTTTAAAAAAATCACAAAAATTTTCATTCTTGGCAAAAAAAAAAAAAAAAAATCTCAGGCTGAACAAGAAATCACCAGTTTCCAGTTTCCAAAAGAATTTTGATCCCCATCTCAAGAACTAAACAAAAGATGCTTTCATATTTATTAAGGTTTTCATAAATTGTGCAGTACAGTTTTTATGCAAAAACAACCTGATGGATGAAAAGGTCTTGAGAAAGAAAGGCTGATGAAAAAGACTGTAGTTTTAAACAATTAACAATTACAGCTATTGTTGCCACATTTTGTGCAAAAATTAGTCAAAGAGTTTTCTTTCAAGCATGACACCTCTCACCAAAAGGGTGTGAAATACTGCACCATCTCACAGGTTAAGAGGAAATTATATGTTTCCTTATTCTCACATGCTAGAATGAAGCAAATCAGGATTTTTAATCCTAACACAGGACTGATTTTAAAATGAATCTGGACATTTTCCTCTTCTTCTAGTAAATAACACCTGTTAGTTCATTAGAATAAGCAGAAGCAACTTGACTGTATTTAGAGTTGTGTCTTTTGAATGTTATCCCCAGTAGTTTAACTATGTAGTGCTTTGAGGGAAAGGATGTGATCATTACATTAGAGGTATTCATTTATGCCTTTGACAGAATTGCTGGTTGTACAATGCATTGCTTCCCATAGGAACTGCACCTGGTTGCAAAAATTATTTAGATCCTTTTGCATGTCAAAAAACTGATCTCTGCTAAAGTATATTACTTGGAATGAATTTTAAATCTCTCCCATGGGCTTCAACCTCAGATGCTAGGCTAAAGTACTCCCTTTTATGTATGTAACCAATGTTGATTTTGATTTGTGAATGAATGTTTATAGAAGAAGACAGATCGGGAGGACTACAGAACCTGAATGATGTTTCTATAGGTTATTTAAGAATATGTATAAAATTACCTTAAATACACATGCAGTGGTTCTTCCATTGAAATACTGCAGGATCGAAAAGGTGCCAGGTTGGTTTTTTTAAAAAAATGGACCAGTCACCTTTGATACACCACTGCATGACAGCTCCTTCAATATTTTTATGCATATTCTTACTGCATATTCTCCACAAATGTAGTGTATACCAAATTCACTAGACTTAAAGTATAAAACAGCCATTATGAGTGTCTGTTTTCTTCCAGTTTCCAATTCCTTTTTCTGATAATGAAGTTATAAGTCTATTTAGAGGGCTCATTCCAGAGAATGGCATTGAAGGGAATCCCTGTTCAGTCCCATTTGCTATTAATCTTTGGAAATGCTACAGTGTTCCATCTTATCCTCCTTACTCTTCAATATCAAGATGAAGCCACTGAATGAAGTCTTTGGGGGCTTCTGACTTGGCTGAGTCATAGTTGACTCTGGTGACAAGGAGAAACAGAACTGAGTATAATCAGCTCCATTTCTCCTTATTACTGGAATCAACTGGGGCTGTGCAAGTTCTGGCCCAGATACTGAGTGCCCCAGATACTGAGTGCTGTAAGTGGCTGTATGGGGACAATAAAGTAAAGATGAATACCATCATGCATCTTCTTTGTGCTTTCCTGTGGGTGTTGACATGTAATGAATGTTAAGGGGTGATCCAGAAAGTGGACAGAATATAAATGCTTTTAACACCATAGGCCGCTGTGTCATAGTTTTTTAAAAAGGAAACGTAAGACTTAACATATTATTTGTTTATTTTTTAAATGGAAAAGTAAGGAGTTGCTTTTTTAAAAAAATATAACAATACTGATAACTATTTGTGTCATCGTGGAAAAACAGAAGTAACAGATTACATTTTCAAGGTAACCTTCCAAACTCTGTTTTTCTTCCAGAGGTACAATATATGCAATTTGTAGTAGAAGAGGGATCAGTTAGTCTTATGTTTTATACTACAGGAGGAGAGGTTTTCTCCCCTTCAGGAGGGGAGAAAACAAGTTAAATGGACCCAACAAGAAAGACAATTTCATCCCACTTTAATGAGGAGGAAAAAGAAGAATATCTAGAGTTATAAAGGCCTAGGAGGTCCCGAGGGAGGAAAACCACACCACTGCTAACATGCTGTCAGTGGAAAGGACAGCTCTCTCTAAATTCTGTTTGAACAGATAAAAAGAATTTGTTGACTACTAAATCTTTCTAAAACTTGTCATTACTAAATGAATTATTTCAATTGTTTCTAGTATAATGCTTATCGAACATGTTTTCTTGGTCAACTATTGCAGACCAAATAAAGTTGTTGTTTGTTTTTGCGTTTTTCATTTCAGAATAACATGGTGTTTCAAAACACTGGGATCTAGCAAATTTGGTTGGGCAAAAATAAAGTAGAATAGAAAACTGATAGGTGAGTGGTACAAATGATCCCTATTCCTGTATCACAGTCTGCAAAGTAATCTGAGAATGAACGTTGTATGTGCAAATTGCTTCCCTGTGAACTTGTGAACTCTGGAGTTGGAATGGGAGACCTGAAATTCAGAGGGTCAAGGGTAAGCAATTGAAAGACAGAACACATTTTCACATGGCATTTCCCTAGGTGACAAGTCACTTACAGGAATTCTTTCAATCTTTGAACATTAATCTGTGAAAGCTATGAGATCCCATACGTTTCAATTTTCCCAGTTTTTCAGTGATAGTTTTACTTTCTGCTGGTTGCGTGTGGACAGTTACTTGACACTATTCCATACTCGTTTTTCTGTCTTGGTGGTATATTTTTACAATTCTGCTAGTATGAATAGCTAAAGCTGTCGTTCCTCTTCCTGCCCATAATATCTGGCTGCAATCCTACGCCTGCTTAATTTCTGGAGAAAAACACTAATTGAAAACAGTAAATAACTCCTGAAATAAAAATTCTGGAATATCTCCTTGGAAAATGAAACGTGTTATAGTTGTCTGAAAACTCTTGGCAAGAACATCTTTGCTTGTATATAAAAGTGCCACAAGTCTCCAGTTTCCAAAGAGGCAGAACCATTTGTCTGTTGCCGAAAACATAATAAAGGGATAGACCAGGGATATAGTTATGTGGACAAAAAATTGCAGCAAATGGGATACTGAAAATTGTTCACAGATTCTTGTATTTGCTGTGTTTATTTTCTTTTGGTAACTTTGCCAGCCTCCTTTTCTTTGGATGCCTAAGCTCTTTTTTTTGAACACTCACCTGAAGTTTTAAATAACTGTGAAATTACAAATTTGAAGATTGAAGGAAAATTTCATGAGAGAGGCAGAATTCTTGTCGAGGAGCAATGTTCTCAGTTTGCCCCTCCCCATAGCTACAGTTCTAAATGAGACCCAGTCATACTTGGATCAGACACATCAGAATCAGTGAGGCTTAAGTTTGTCATGTATCTCCTCTAAATATATCTATGTCTGGCTCCAACACGCAGGAGTATGTGTGTTTGTGCCTGTGAAATATCTACTTTTAGATGTCAGCGTGTAATATAAGGAAGAGCAAACAAAGCAAAACTGTTGTCAGTAAAACAGATGTTTCTCAGAAGAATTCTAAAGTCCCCTAATGCTGGCTTTCCATAATACACCTTTTGGTTTTGTGCCTGCATCTCTTACTGTCTCTGGAAATGAAAAAAAAAAAAAAGATATCCATAATAGATTATAAATGCAGGACTACTTCTAGCAGTATTCCACCCTTGTACAAATGAGACATTCTTTTGGCTGAACATTTAAAACAGATGGGATTATTTTTCAATTTATAATCAAGCTAGACCTAATTAAGAGAGACAGACCCATTTGGAAACTCAGAGTTAGATCTTTTCACTATTCCTTCAATGTTCCCAAAGAGGCTCACATTTCAACATCACTTTCATTGGGGAAATTACATGGTTAAATAAGCTTTCTCAAGGAAATCAATTACTTCTCTGGTTTTTAAGTTTATTTTTACATCCCCAGAGCAATTTTTCAGCATTTATATTTAAATGACATCCACTACACAAGGAGATCAGTAGTTCTTTAATCATTTGAGGAGCTTCAGTCTTTGAAATTTGTCTGTCCATAAATTCCCTACAAGTCTTGGGAAAGTTAAAGGCTGGTAACATCCGAACTGTTGTTTACTTTGATGTGTCTGATACAAGAAAAATCATAAATGTTTGCCAGAGGTCAATTTATTGTTGGGGATAGATTTTTCAAATTCACTTCCAATTTATTCCTTTTTAATGAGACAGCCCATCGGTGCAGTGATGTTGACAGTAAAAGTAATAGCTTTACAAAAGCAGTAACCCGTTGTCACATAATACTATATTGAAAAATGAATGCCTTGGTTTGGGGAACATCTTTTTATTGAGCAACTAGAGTCCATGATGGAAGATATGGATGAGAGAAACACATTCCTAATCGCTAAATGCTTTGATAAAGGCAACCAATTAATCTCTGTCTCTTGGAAACGAGTGCTGGAATTAGCTCCTGCAAACTGGCAAGAAGGCAAAGTTCACATAAAACTTACATTATTAGTGCTCTTGGCAAGGATCCTTTTGTGATTTGTGCAAACTGCTCTGCACCTCTCTCTGTCAGTTCACAACTTAATATCACTTGTTTGCGGCTGATGCTGAGAAATCGAAAGCCATGCATTATCAGGCCATGACTGCTATCTACAAAATGGGATGACTGAAACCCAAACTAAATGTGACATGCAGTTCTGTGTAACTTTCTCTTGACATTTTAAAAATCAATAGCAGCCTGGTGTGCGTACTGTGTCCCTGTGTGTATTCACACAAGATAAAACAGGGTAATGTTGTAGGGTAGGACTATCCATATCTTGTAAGCAGAAAAGTAGCTGGGGATAAATGATTTGGAGCAGCAAATATGGCTAATTAAGTAGGTGTTGTTTCTTCCATTCTTCTGATAAAAGTTCAATTTTCTGAAGCTACATTTGGTTTTAAAAGATAGGGGGAATACAAGAAATGGCATGTCATTGCAGCTTGGATCAGATCCCTGTTTAGATCTGATCATTCCTCATTACCATCAGTGGTGACTACTGCCCATCTGTACTTGTTGGGAAAGGAGAAGGGAGACAATATCAGAGGAGGAGCTTGCTCCATATCCAGTCAAGGCCTAGGTACAAACTTAAGCAATTGTTACAGTTAACTATACTGAAGAAGAGTAGTCTCACCTTGGCTCAGAAGGAAACTTCTCACGCTTGTTTTGTGATAGAAAAAATGTTGTATAATCCTCAGATCCCTTTACAGCCTCTCTGATTCTACAGTTATATGTCTTGCTCCTTGAGTAACGCTTTGGTCCCAATAAAATCCATCCTTGAAAAAGGAGTTCTGGGGGCAGAAAAATGTGTGGGTCATCACTTTTGGCTCTGTGCTCAGAGAAGATCACATCACATCCATCCCAGTCCAGTAGCGAAGGAACCAGACAAGATTCTGCAGTGTAAAGATGTATCATTGGATACTAAAGTTAGGATTGTCCATGCCATCCTATTTCCAGTTTCTTTTTATGGTTGTGAAAGCTGGACAGTGAAGAAAGCTGATAGGAAGAAAATCAGCTCCTTTGAAATGTGGTGCCGGAGGAGAGTTCTATACATATGCTGGACTGCTAAAAAGACAAATAAATGGGTCCTAGAGCAAAGGAAACCTGAACTCTCCCTAGAAGCCAAGTTGACTATACTGAGAGTGTCATCCTTTGGATTTATCATGAGAAGGCATGACTCACTCAAAAAGACAGTAATGCTTCATAAGGTAGAAGGCAGTGGGCAAAGAGGAAGACAACATTACAGATGGATAGACTCAATCAAGGAAACTACATCCTTGAGTCTGTAAGACACGAGCAGGGTAGTTGATAGGGTGACTTAGAAGTCTCTTATCCACAGGGTAACTATAAGTCAAAGTCAACTTGATGGCTGTTAACAACAAGAGTGACCACCAAGAGTGACTGGGCTCTAGACTGTATGCTTGGTCCTGTGGTCCTTGGTTCTTGGTCCTTCAGAGGAAGGAACTGGCAAAACCACCTCAGAGTGTTCCTTGCTTAAGAAAACCTATGAATTCATGGAGTCACCATAAGTCCAAGAAGCAGCTGAGAATAAAAATCTAGTTTTTAGTATCTATGCAGAAATAAGAAAGACAGGATGACTCAAGAGTGCTTCGTGTTATAAAATCCTATACATTTCAGATCCACACTATCTGAAAAAAAATGTTACTTCCACATATGGACCTATCTGAGTTTTATAATCCTTATGAAAGTGATTTCTTTTGCTTCTAAGTATCTTGCTTCTTGGCAAGAATACATGACATTCTTGATGGTGTTTCTAAACTGTGGAACTTCTTCTAATAAGAGGTTACATGGGTCACTCTCTGCTTTCCTTCCACTGATAAGGGAATTTATTTATTTATTTATTTATTTATTTATTTATTTATTTAGGCAGGCTTTAGGTTATTAACACTTGGGCCTGGAAACCCATTGAGTTACCTCGGGCAAGTCACGTTCTCTCAACTTCAGAGAAAGGCAAACTTTCTCTGAACAAATCTTGCAAATAAAATCCCATGCTAGTTTTGCCACAGGATCACCATACATCAGAACTGATTTAAAACCACACAAGAACAATTCAACAATTCTTACTCTCAGGGAGTATATATAGGATAAAGGTTTTAACTCAGTCTTTGGTAGTAGATTTTTTAATTGCTGATAGGGGGTGGCTGGATATTCCAGTTTGGCTTGTTGCTTTTTTTAAAGGTGATCTCTATAAGCGGTTCTCCTCTGACCTCTGTTGTGTCAAAGCTAAGGAACAATTCACACAATTAGTGCATTTACACACACCACTTGTTTGGCAGTACAAGAGTGCTAATTAAATACTGCCACTGTTCATCTATAACCAAGGGCAAAGGAGGAAATGCAGGGAGGGATGGTGGAAGGGAGGGAGAGAGGGAGAGAGGAGGAGGAGAGGAAATCCTGTGCTTGTGCTTTTACTCCAATTTGCCTTAATGATCAAACTCACAAAGTACACACTCTGAGCATTTTTAAAAAAATGTTTTTGGTAAATGAATCTATCTCCTACTTTTCAGGATTTTTTTTTTTCTCAAAGCAATATTGCCGCATTAAGGTTCTCTGGCTTGTAATGCAAATGAACATTCATTTCTTTCTCATTTTTTTTTCTTTTTAAAATCACGTTCACCTTCCAGAATGAATTTTACCCTAAGTGATTTGCAATTATAAACGTAGAAAAAACATATTCATGAGCACAGGAAAAAGTAAGCAAAACCACTCATTCTCATTCTTAACTAAAAAGGAATGTATTTCATTGCTCTTCCTGCAACCTGTTTCCCTGAATGATAGATTCTAAAGAACAGAGAGGCCAGAAAAGTCTAGCAATTCAATAATTTAACTCACTTATTTAAATAGTTCTTTCTAAGTTCTGACCTGAAGAACATGTGAACATGCATCCCAAGTGCAAAGAACTCTGGGTTGTGTATTTTGAGTATAAGGACTCAAGCAATTTCAACATTGCACAGATCCTCTAGCAATTTGCACATTGCCATAGGAGCTTTCAGTCTTGGAGCAAGGGGAAAGGCAAACAAGCTCAGATTGTAATCCAAACTGGGGAAGAGGGAATGGCAGTAATTGAGGTGATCATTAAAATATAGTTAAATTAATATTCTGGAGCAGGTAATTATGATTTTGGTGATATAATCTATCCTATAGTTTAAAGTGTCCATCTATTATTCTGTGCAATTGCTTGATTACAGAATCATTAATATGGGACCAAAACAAAGACTGTTGAATGATTTTGGATTCAACTACATCAGCTACCACCTTAATAGACATGTTGGATTTCTACCTGGGTTTCCCTCTCTCTAAAATGCACATTTCTGAGTGAATTTGACAAAACATGATATTTTAGAATTAAGTTAACATCCCAAACATTTTTGTGCTAGTTTGGGACTGACAGATAGACTTCAATTTCCTTCAGGAAAGCATTATTCTGCAATTTTGTATGGAACTTGGTGTGTTACTAATTAAACATTTGTTTCATTCAAATCATAAGTGAAGGCATCACCGTCTACCTAGGCAACAGCAGGTAAATTTCCTACTGTCTAATAATATAACTCTAACCTTCCTTAAGGAAATATCTTTAGAATTTACTTCTGAATAAGTAGGCTTAAGATATTAACCTTAGACAGACCAGAATTTCAGAGATTAGCATCTCTTATTCAGTTTTGCTTTGTTAGATTTCCATTCCGTATATAATAAAATATGAATTTTTTTTAGTGTCCCCTTGCACTGTGTAAAAAAAAATAAGCTTTTGATCGTATACTTCAATTATACTTATAGAAAAAAATTAAGACCACAAGAAGAAGGAAACTTCTATCAAATTAGAAACTCTGGTCAATGGGTTTCCATCCAGTGTGGATCACAGTTTTATTTAAAAGGAGCTTAACAACTGTCTATTTCCAGAAACACATTTGGAATAACAATGACTAAGTATTGATTTTAGCTGTTTTATTATATTTTAAGCACAATGCTCAAATTCACAGCCTTTCCACTCGCTTTCAGAATTACTTACACTGATGCTTTAACACAAGAGCTGGGATTGATTCATCTTAACTACTTTTTTTTTAAAAGGAAGAAAAGGTGTTCAACATTCTGTTGCTCTTCTCGGTTGAAGAACATATTGACAACAAAGCCATAAAAACAAAGCTTAGAAAATATTAACACAGTACTCTATCAATCAGTTTACTCTTTAACAGAAAATGGGAGATGGGAGGAGAGACTGATGTCTAAATGATTTTTCATATTTCTTATTTACTCTAAAGCAGAGTTTGTTGGGAGGTATCTTCCATCAAAATAGTCTTGATGAATCTGGTGCCTGTTCTTTTCCTACCACTGTTTGGAAATGTTTTATTATCACATGCTAGGATTTTAAAACTTACATTGTGTGAGTTGTGGAGTATTTTCTTACCATAAAGAGATTTTCAATATAATTCCATATATACAAATGGCCCATGCTCAAAGAAGTGCTTTTTTCTGTGGAATCAAGATGTACTCAATTATCCACAGTAAAAAATCATATGGTATAGTACAAGCAAAATAAAATGAGATAAAATAAGCCCAATACTTCTTGACTTGTGGGACATTTCCTGACCTCAATGAATTCCATTGTCACCTCCATGGAGGAAACTTTGGGTTTTTTAAAATGGGGCTAACCTGCAGACAACCTGAGCACATTGGTTCTACTTCATTGCATCTTGCTTTGTTCAAAAACACTGTAAGACATTTTTTCCCACAGCAAAAATCAATACATTTGTTGATCCAATCATTTTTGTCCCAAAAGTTTTTTTTTGGGGGGGGGGGAGACAAGAAGCTGAAATTGAGAGACATTGTATTTTTTTCTGTGTAGTGACAATGTCACTGGCTGACCATACTGTAGGTCTAGTTCTTTGTGAATTCTATAAGAAAAGAAAGCTCCGAGGGCTCATAATGACCTCCCTAGGATATATGGATTAAAGCAAATGTTGTGCCTTGCTTGAAGTATGAGACAATAGCAACACCTTGGCTGAAGTACAATATAAAAACATAGACAAATTTATTGGCTACAGTTAAGAAAGTATGCTGTGGCATAATGTAAAGAACTTGTCATGGGCTACTTAAAGTGCTACCTAGTGCCACTGTCCTGACCATATGTTGGGATGGGAGGGACATTGATAGGAATAGGAAAAATCTCAAGCCCATAACAATACATAGTCCCAGGTTGCTTATCCTGCAACCTGGGACTATTGCAGTCATTTCAGCCACACTGTGCTTAAGTTTCAGAATTTGACATTTAACTCTTTATTGTTCTGTCTATGTCATATGCATATGTGTGGTCCTGTGCTACTTGCTTCTGTGTAATTACCATGTTTATTGTTCACATTTAGAACATGTGTCCACTTTGTAAGTATGCATGCACATCTCAAAAATGTTGATAAACAGCTCTAAATAAATTATAGAATTTAAACCTCTTGAAATGCTGACCAAATAATTTAATGGTCTGGTGAGTGTTTGCCATATGTTTGTAAGGCATGTTCATTAAGTGATTATTCAGAACCATTTCTGTAAACCTGTCAGCAGTGTAAACCTGTCAGCAGTGCAGCAGCAGCACCACCACCACCACCACCACCACCATCTTTAATAATACTCTACCTTTCCCCCAAAGCCAGGTCTCAAGACAGCCTACAAAATACAAGATAGTTAAAACATATAAAAGATCAATATTAAAATGGAATCAAATGGTCAACAGCATTTAAAAAAGAAATCATACAGTTAAAAATGATGAAAAGGATTTTTTTTTTAAAAAAAAAAAGTAGAATTAAAACAGTACAGCAACCTCCTAAAATCTCTTTCTTTAAATATTTGAAGTTCTTAGCAGCTTGTCAAAATACAGAAAACTTTGTCAAGAAAAGGACAGCAAACAGGACATCATTCTAATCTCTCTAGGAAGGGAGTTCTTGAACCTACAAGCAGCCACTGAGAAGGCTTTATGCAAAGGCAGGCTCAAATGCAGACATAGAGTCTGCCAAATGGACTGGAACTAAGTTATATGGGGCTTTATAAGTCATAATCAACACTTTGAATTGTACCTGGAAATATAATGACAGCTAGTGAAGCTGTTGTAATAAGGGAGTTGGGTGGATCCTGTAACTACAGGTCTAGTTATTACTCTGGCTGCAGTTCTTTGTGCTTTTGAACACTTTCAAAGACATACTCCTGTAGACTATATTAGGGTAGACCAAATGGAATGTAACTTGGCTGTGTGTCACTGAGGCCAGATCAGGCATCTCCAAGAATGGGCACAGCTGGCACACTAGCTCTGACGATGCAAATGCACTCCAAGAATCTATCATTCCTGGCCATCAGAGAAACCTGGACCTCTGGGCCCAAAGCTGAGTCCAAGAGTACACCTAAACTATGAATCTCTTTCTTCAAGGGAAGTGTAATCCAAAGATAGATCAGGGAAAAGGTGAATCCTTATTCCCTGATGTACCCTTCAACTGCCCAAGATCACCTCTGACTTGTCTGGATTAAAATATAGTTTGTTCACGCACATCCAAATCATTACTGAAGTCAGACACCAGTTTAGTGCAGAAACAGCTTCCCTAGAGTTTGGTGGAAATGAGATATTAGCACTTTGGTGGCACCAAATCCCAAACATAGTCCTGAGCAACTTCACAGGCCAATAGCCAAGACGTCAAACAGGACTCTCCCAGGAACACCTCTAGGCTTGCATGTTCAGTGTAAAACAATGTCTCCAAGTCCCATCCCAGCACAGTGTAACAGAAGAATTCCATGTTTCGTGGTACTGAAAGCCACTAAATGATCCATCAGAACCAAAAGGGACATACTCGCCATAGAAAGGTCATGCATCAAGGCAACTGAAGCTGTCTCTATCCCATAACCATTGAAACTCAGTGAGATAAACCATTTCATTCAGGAATCTCTGCAGCTGAGAGGCCACCAAAGTTATAATACCTTGGCCTCAAAGCAATGTTACACACTGACTAATGGTTATCCATTATAGAGGGACCAAGGGAAGGCTTTTTGAATAGAGGCGTTACCATTCTTTCCACGAGGCATGTTAGAACCCTGCCTTTTTGTTGAGAAAATTGCTATTTCCTACAACCAGATGGCCAGTACCCCTCTGCCCATTTTCATAAGCCAACAAGGACATAGGCCTAGCAGACATATGATGATGCTCTCACTTTTACCGCAATACTGTCCATATCCTCAAGTTGTACAAACTAAAAATAACCAACTATTTTTGGACAAGCAAGTGCCAAATTTACATCCTTTAGGACACTTTCAACTATAGCATCCAAGTTGAAATGGATCTGATTGGTTTTATCCACAAAATGCTATGCAAATTCTTCACAGGGTGTTGTTGAGTGATGTATGTTGCCTTTTCAAGGACCAGAACGTAACAGACGTCTAACCACTCAAAATAGCTCTTCTGGACATCTTCTTGAAGTTGCAATTTTGTCAGGAAAGATTAATTTATTTCCTGCACACACTGCCACAGCGTAGGCCTTCAAATAGCCTCTAGTCTGTGTTCTGTCAGACTTCCTCCAAGCTTTCCACTAATGTTGCTCTAGTCTTTGGCAGTCCTGCTATGGAAAGAGGATGACAGTGGTCCACGGGTCATGCTTCTGCAGGACATTGTCACAGTCCCACTGTCATCCCACCCACACTCATCATGATTGCAGCATATTCGCTAAAGCACCCACAATTGTGAGACACTCCTGTCTTACCTGCCATGTGAAAGGGCAGGAAGTACAATGAAGGTGCTTCCTTCCCCACTGCAGCATGGGAAAGAGCCCAGCTGCACTGCAGAAGGCAGGCACACATTGCTTGCACTGCCTTCTGCAGGCAGCAATTCGGGTGTGGATGGGAGCATTCCCGTCTCACTCCCTTTGTGGCAAAGGCACTGCCAGGATTGTGATGGAAGGACAATAGGGATCAGGTGGGTGCAAAAATGGCCTCTGTCTCATTTGAGCTGGGAACAGTGTGGAGGCAACTAGCACTCTGTTCCTCACCCATTTCCCTGGGAACTGAGTCCCCCTCCCCTTATCTGCTCTATCCTCTACAACTGTGATGGTTGCTCCTCTTCAGCTGCTTTCTGCTGTTGGAAATATATCCTTCCTTCATTAGGCAAATTAAACCCATGACTTTTATATACACTGGTTATGTTCGTAAGCAGTTCCAAGACCAAAAGTAGCTGTTATAAGGTCAGTTCAGAGAAAATGTTATGTGAGTATGCATGTTTGTTCTTATATCCTGGTAAAGCATTGTAAAAACCAAGTACAGTTGAGATAGGGCAACTTAAGAAGACCTAAGCAAATAAACCGATGGGCATCAAGTTGGATATATCCCTTCACCATGGCAGAGTTTTCTTTTGATTTTAGCCAGAGTATGCTATGCTTTTCCATAGCAACATATATGGTTTCTGTCAGTTGTGACCCCAACACAAGACATAATGAGCTAGCCCTAATTAGCATTAGCCCTCCCTGAAAAGCAGACCAAAACAATCAAAAATGGGAGTACTTTCAAACACCAATCACAAGCTAGATGTGTGTGTGTGTGTGTGTGCGTGCACGCACACACACACACACATGCACACCTCCTGATCTCTGATAATGACTGCTTAAGCTTGCCTACTATAAAGGGCAGGGCAGTTGTGGCCATGCATAGAAGGAAGAGCAAGTCACAGCAAATGTCTCCTGCCCTATGAAACAGAGGACATCAGTTTGTCCCTTTCCAACTCTATCCCGTTCATTCTACCCAAGGATAAAAGTGTAGGAAAATTCACCCTCACCTGTATTTATCAGTCAGTGAAGTAAGACAGCATTATTAATTGTTACCTCCTCTCTTTTCTTTTATCAGACTTTACTATTATGTATGTAAATTATTTTGCTTTTGATTATGGCCTTTAATCTTTTCCTTTCTGGCCTTACATTTCTGTTGTTTGTTTTTGTATTGACCTTAGGCCCATTTCATCTAACTGCCATTAATGAATCATCCTCTCATACTGGATGCAGAATGAATAACAGACCCATTAGCTGTTGATGCAGAAGAACTTGTATCAACCCACATTTTCTGTCATATCTCATTTAGTGATCATTACGTTGATCAAAATGCATAAAAAGTAATTTATCATTTTGGAGGTGATAGAGCAAAATAGCAACATACCACTGAAAGTGTTTTAGTAAATTAAACCAGGGCATTCTGCATCATATTCCAAGCAAATTGCTGCATTTTCATTGTGTTTAATGTGCTCGTCATTTCCACTAATACTATTAAGGTATGCTACTGTTGAAAGTTTTCTAGGCCACTAACAAATTACTAGATTTTCCTGATCAGTGTAATGGGGAGGGAGTATAAGAGAAGCACTTACCCAACTTTCAAGCTACCATCATTCCCCAAATCATGTCAAAAAAGCTTTAAAGGATTGCTACTATTACCCTTTATTTATGTCTTCCAGAAAGTAAAGAGAAATTGATATTTACAAATGTGTTAACTCAGGGTTGTATAAAAATATTTTTTTTATTTCAGCACTCCATTCACTTTTGTTTTTAACCAGTTGATCTTTTTATTTAAAAAAAATCATTTATACAAATTGTTTTTGTGTGCCTTCAAGTCATTTCCATCTTATGGCAACCCTAAGGTGAATCTATCATGGAATTTTCTGGACAAGATTTGTTCAGAGAGGGTTTGCCATTGCCTTCCTCTGAGGCTGAGAAACTGTGACTTGCCCAACATCACCCAGTGAATTTCTATGGCTGAGCAGGGATTCGACCCCCAGTCTTCAGAGTCTTCATCGAACACCCAAACCACTAATAACAGTTATTTTATTATCCATTATTTCAGGCCTGACTCAAGATGTTTTTCTACTTGAGGTAAGGGAGAAAATATGTTGTCATCCTCATTCCATTTACAAAACCTGGCCAGACTGGTAATTAAACCTTGTTTCAACACTGACTGTCTCTACTTCATTTGTGATTGGCAAATGCCCCTCTGTATGGACACATAAGGTTTGTTCTCCAATAGGTTTCTGTTACTTAGAACATCCCATGATTCAATCTGATGCATATCAACTATCCTGTTCATATGTTAAATTTTTATTAGTTACATTTATACTCTATTTTTCCTCAGATAATCTCAGAGTAGCATTAAGAGCTCTCATTTTCCCCACTTTATCTTTAAACCTACGGAATATTACTGAACCTGAACAAGTGAGATACCTGAGGGAGAAGCCATTTAAACCAAGATTCAGAGTGCCATTCAGTGAAGTTTCATACCCCAGCCAATTGAAGCCACACTGGGATATTCTCAAACTTGAAATGCTTCTTGAACATTGGCAATCCAGAACCAAAACAGTTAGTTAGAGCTGCATTTCCAGGTAAGGCTTGCTTCCCTGAGCAAGAAGGATAGCCTTCTCTTGCCTTGCTTCCTCAGACTTTGCTCCTACTGACCTGTTTTGTTTTGAGATAAAATTTTATGTTATTTAAATTTCTGCTCTGGCTGTACATTAAATCATGGCTCTGTATTCCTCCCATGTACATGTCTGATATTTGAAATGAATGGAGCTTCCTTTCTGACATTTTTTACTGTGTACTGAAGTGGGTGGACCATTAACTTAGACTTGTTCTGACAGAAACCAATTCTTCAGCCAGTGTGAAGCTATTCATTTCACATTTTCTCCCCCTCAATAAAGCTACCCTAATTTCAACATTATTTTTCACAAATTACAATCAGAGCAACAGTTCACTCATTCTGTGGCAAACCAGGTGATATATAATAAATTCACAAAAATAAATGATCTTTCAGTGCAATAATAGTGAGTGCAGGAGGAAGGGAGAACCTTCTGTCAAGAAGAGACAAGTTACTAAGAACAGCTGCTATAATGCATTTTTATGGAACATCTTGTAGCATGATTCATAGATATCAGTAGAGCTATCTTAGAGTCAGAAATTAAAATAATTCAGGTGTTGTGCCTGGTCTAAAGGAACATTTTCAGTATTTGATGAATCATGTTTATTATTTAAATTGTTTTAAACTACTTGAACTAACTTTAGTTCTCCTATTTTAACTCATTAAACTATTCAATATGGTTTTCATCTTTGTAGATTACTGCATTGTTACTCTGATAGAGAAACCCTATCCTGGAGTCTACAATGTGATATTAAGCATGATTCTGTGTGCCTGAGAGGTCACCCAGATGCGCATGTAGGCAGCCATGGTCGAACGACCGAAAACCAGGTCAGGCCAGTAAATCCCTAGTCACATAGCCCCAGGAGACCTCGAGAGGTGTAAACCCACAATAAACAAAGGGTCCTCAGCCCCAGGAAGCTGACTTGAGGGGATTAGCGTGTTCGCCCCAAGTTGAGCAAACATCCTATCAAATGAGGACCATTTACATGAAGTCACACCAAAAACAAACACAGCTGAAGATCCTGAGACTTTGGCAACATCTCGTAATCTCATCACGCAAAGGAAGTTACCATTATGGAACTTTGTTCTCGCTCCAACACCCATTGTTCTCCCCGGGAAAGGATTAGTCCTTCAGGTACTTTTTCCCCTACAAATAGTTCCAGTTTTTGAGCATTTCTTCGGATCGCTCCCGGTCATCACAGCAGACCGTCACTCCTCAGCCCTCTGCGTACTAAGTCCCACTCCTCCGCTGCTTTCCCGGACCACGGACTTCAGGAAAAGGTGCGGTATTAACCCAGCTGCACCCCTTCAATACTCCCCTATCCAATTTCCTCTCTTTTGTTTCTTAATAGCTCTTGAGTGAGACTTTGTTATATCTGATAACTGCTGCAAGATTGATATATGCGCAACATTGGAAAAACAAGAAATATATTGATATAGAAGAATGGAAATTTAAAGTCCTGGATATGGTTGAGATAGAAAAGTTAACATTTTCTTTGAAAAATAAACCTATCCAGAACTTTGAAAAGGAATGGAGAGAAGTTTTAAAGTGGATAAAGACATAGTATAAGAAAAGAAAAAGCAACAAAGTAAGATTGTATATAATGCAATGCAACAATGTAATAAGGTAATGCAACAAAGCAACAATGTGACAACGTAAGATGTAACAATATAAGATCATCTTTTCCTTTGATTATGCAGTAACAATGTATGAATAGCATGGAACAAGCAGACTCAACTGGATAACAAGTTTGGAAGTGGGAAAGGGTTTTTTTTTTATTTTCAAGTATAAACCTTAATAAAAATATCTTTAAAAAAAAGCTCTTGAGTGAGTGTGTGATTGCATTGGTGCGTAAGACTCTTACTCAATAAAATCATTTATTGGACATTTTTGTTTGGCTTTTGGCTTGGCCTGACCCCGTAAAAACTGGGTGAAAAGACCCCGCTAGGTTACCCTGCCTCCCACATTGTTATTGCTTGTGCTCTGGCTAGTTTCCATTCCCCATCACATGGAGCACATGTTACTGCCCTGGCTAGTCCAAGCTTTGGGGATATTAAAAGATATCCTCTTGATATCATAATTCGGCTTCGCTTCTCTGTTCCTTTCCACGTGCTTGCGAGGCCACCGGACAAGCACGTAAACAAGCTCGGCCGTTAATAGCCATAAGATTCAAACTACAATACAGAGAGGCCAGAAATAGCTGACTCACTGCTTTAGGAGACCTCCAGGCAAGTACTCTAATTAAGTACGCACGCTACTTACAGAAGAGCCTCTGCCTCGCGATGGCAGCTTGATGGGTAAACTATGCAATACCCAAGTACTCTGCATCTGCATACTGGCTACTCTATTGAGAACCACTACGATAACTCAGTCATTCAGATTCTGACCTTTCAGAGGCTTTGTCTCCAACTCCAAATCTATTGTTTTCCCCCAAGTATGGCATAGCCTGCAGTCACAATTCGCCTTATAAAAACCCTTGATTCCGAAACCTTCCTCGGAACGCTCCCGAGTTTCATCCCGCCTTGCTACTGCTTTGCTTGGCGAGCCTCCCCTCAGCTCCACGTGCTGAGTTACATCACACCCCAGCCTCGCTCTCTATTTCTCTGGGCTTCAGGACAGGTGAAGTATCACCCAAACCAGCAATTCCTCTAAAAATCCCTCTATACCACTCCAACCTTTATTTTCTTTAGTTATCTTGTATGAGTGTGTCGCATACACTGTTTTGCTTGTATTCAATAAACATCATTTATTATTTCAACTTCTGTGTTCTCCTTGACTCGACCCGACCCTGTAGACATAGGGTTCAAGATCTCGCTAAGTTACCCTGCTTCTCGTAACGCTAAGCAGTGCTCTGAGCTAATTTTCCCCACCTTTAGTTGAGCATATTTTGGTGTCCCTCCTGGGACCCCCAGTTCACAGGGTAACACACACTGAGGTGTCTCCCAAGGGACCCCAGAACTCGGGGTAACAGCATATTGTTTATACGTTAAATTGGTTAGACTGATTTTATGGTACGCTGCCCTTAGATCATATGATATAGTACGGGTCATAAATACTTTAATGAAAAAAATAAAAATAATATTATTTGATAAATTCTTCTAATATTTTTTTAAAGAAAGTCTCAAGAGGTTCTGCTAAGGTTTATGTAGGATGCCCTCATCATATGCCCTATTACCTGAAAATGTGTGTATCTCATCATACTCTTCATCTTCTATGCCCAGAAGCAGACGAAAGGCTCCCTTCATCCCAACTGCCACTGCCATGGTGTTGGAGGGAGAGAAGAAGAGGTAGTATATGCTGAAATTAATCCCTTCCCACACTGCCATCCCCTTTTCCTTTTTTGTTGTATCTTAATGAGATTGCAAGCCTAAAGGCAGGGAACTGTTCTTTCTTGTTCTTTTTTTTTTTGTAAAGCATTGTGTACAGTGATGGTGTTACAATGATGTTGATGATGATAAGGATGATGATGGTCTTCACTTTCCTCAAAAAGAACAAATTATAGGCCATTTGAGAGGCATTAATTTTTTTTATTAGTTATTAACACATTTCACTGGACAATATAAGAAATATTTGAGTATCTGTTCAGTTGTGTAAGATTGTTGGGTTTTTTTAGATTTTTATGCTAAACTGTGAAATCAGGTGTGGAGGGTGTTTTGTTTTGGCCTTAATCTTTTGTGCAGTACAATGACCCATCCCTGTTAAATTAGGACATTCTGGATCCAAGTTACCAATGTAGTAGACTGAATCCTCATTCCATCCTTTGAGTCTCAAGATTATTCAGTTACTGCTAGTTTAAAGGCCATTGTTATAAAATCTTAATCATCTGATAGTGCTAATCCTTCAGAGATTCCTCCTTTGTCACCAGGGGACAGGGATAGTGGTAGACAAAGAGGAACACGACAAGGACAGAACAGGTTCCACTAACTCTGTGGAAAGTTGGGAAATGGAATAAGTTACTTAGAAAATTCATTATCAGTTTGATACCTGGATACACACACACACACACACACACACACACACATATATGTATTAGTGAATATCTGGATGATGCCATCTGATATTGTTTTAAGATGGAGTTAGAATAAATCAATAAATTCTAAGTCTCTTAGAATTTCTGGTATCTGTGATACATCCTTCTGTTCCATTATATGCTGAAACACTGTTCTATATATTTAAAGAGGCTTTTGGAAGGCATAGCTAGAAGTGAGTTTTCAATATCTCATTTTCTTTCAAATTTTTGGTAGGGATATGGCTTCAAGTTGGTTTCGTGTTTTCCCACTTTAAAAAAAATCAAGTTCGTTCTGTTAAATTTAGGAAGAATTTTGTACATTTTTAGCAACATTTTATCAAAAACAAACCGAATAGTATTTTCAACCATCAGTACTGGTCAAATTGAATAAATTGGTACTGCCCAGAGTATACTGTGAATCAAGAAGATAATAGTCATTGTGTCTGACAATGTAGGTGTTAAAGATGAGGATCCCATCAGAAAGAAAGAGCCTGGCAAATTTAATTCGGCACTATAAATGTGGTTCTGTATGCAGGGATCTGAAGCCACAATCTTAACAGCAGAGTATTCAAGCTATCTAGCTATTAGCAGTGTCATCTTCAAAATTCTAATTTTTCAAATGCACATTTTCATTAATATAATTGTTTTGATTGAATTAAGGAAATCTTGGAATTCTGAAACACTCTAGTCAAAAAGAAACTCAAATTCTCAACCACCTCTAATCCATTTGTCTCCAAGTGTTTGGAGTGATTTTTATGCTACACCCCATTTTTATTAGTTGGAAAGCTAATCACTATACAAGGTTCTCTCTTTCTCTCTCTCCCTCTCTGTATATTTTGTATATCAGTGGAAATGCTGTTCAAATATTATCTTGGTTGCCACTAGGCACAAAGCACTGAACAATATCATCAGTAAAGGCAAAGCACAAACATTTTAAAAAGACAGCATAATGAGATGAGGAATTTTAAAAAAATCAAAGAAATGGAGCTATACTGCTAAGATTCCTGAGTTTTAATCCCCTAATATATATATACACCAATATGAAAGAAATAAAATCTTATTGATTTAATAGCTCTTCCATGCTAGGCTTGGATTAATTACATCAATTATTTCTATAGTTTGGGTGCTAAAGCCATATCTTCAATTTCCACACTATCATTACTCAGTGATCAGAGTTTCAATGAACCAAATTAGCATGATAGATTTGCACTAAGCCATGGACTGAATTATTGGGAACCAAGAATTCCTTTTAAAAGCAAGTGCATTTTGTGAAAGCTCTGAGAAGTTGGACAATTATTAATAATAATTTTTGTTTGCTTGCTTTACTTTTATTTGTCTTCTGATTTACACCGGCAAGATGGGACGGTCTCTTAATCTGTACTCAAGATCTAGAGGTTTATGAACCACTGACATACTACACTATTGCAATATTTCTGGATCTTAGATGGCTTGATATCAAAAAATTGTAAACACTGATAATATGCTTCTGGATGCTATAAAGACATATAATACTCACACAGATTTTTTTTTTACACTCATGTAGCTCTCTTTCAACATAATCATTGTATTGTCTAGATAGAATTAAACACTAAGAATTTTATTGCTCACTACTGAAATGTTTAAATACTTCCTTGCAATAATATTATGAGATGGTTTATCTTTGAATACAAGGGTGTTCCTCTAGTATTATGTTCCATACCTCTCAGTTTCCAGAATTGTCAGTAGTAAGCGAATATATCTTTAGGTAGAGATTCAGAATGAGGCAATGGCTGTGTTGAATATTCACTTAAAGAGAGTTTTAAGGACTTGATGGGGTTGTAGGGGGATGTGAAGTTCTGGTCTGGCAAATATCTACTCTTAAATTATTGCTTTGGATGCAGGAGGTTTCATATTGGTTTTTCTTCTTTGGTATCACTTTGGTTTCATCCCTTTAGCTAACAGATGTTTATTTTATATATTTATTTACTTAATTTATTTAATTTCATTTATATCCCATCTTTATTCTAGCACAGGATCTTAAATGAAACCAGGCAATCAGGGGTGGCATAATTGTGATCCATCACGAACACAGTTCAAGGTAAGAAAAGGAAACACTGCCTTCACTCGGAACTGGGTTTACAGTAGCATTACAACAACAAAAACTGAGTTCCTAAGTGGCAGCATCATGAAAGTAATCCAGTTGCAGCAATGGAAGCATTAACCATACTTTGGATGGGAACCAGAGTGGGTGGTACACGACTAATATTTTTGCCCCAGTAAAAATGATGACATATATAAAAATATCACTAAAAATTTCAGTAAAGTTTTGCTAAAGCATTTCCATGCCCTGTACAAATGTATTTTTCTCAGAGTATGGCTGCTATAATGGTCTTCAGCAGATGAATTTCTATGATTGTCCCTGTATAAGGGTTATTCTCCAATTTTCTGGTAATAGAGACCAAGTATTAGATACAGATATGATTGGTAAAAATATAAATTTTAATGAGTACAATTTATGATGATATATTCTCTCTTATACTTGTGGTTACAGTTGTCATTCATTCTTCAATACTACTAATCTAAGTCTTAATCATAGAAATATAATCTACATTTACACAGACTTTTTCCTTCACTCTTACCAAATTCCCAGTCTGAAGAACTTAGACTCTATCTCTCCAAATGTCTTCTAAAACCCATATCTCACCTGTTTCTCTCCAGTTCTTTCTCACATCATCCCAAGAGTACTAGTCACCATCCATATGCAAATTCACTTTGCACCAAACATTCTACAACTGACACTTGATCTTCAGACATCTAACAGATGACACTACTTTACAAAGATGCAAATGATGATACATCTTAAGTAACATTACAATTTAGTAAACCAATGTGGAACGTCACTGACAAGTTATCTTGATTTTCTTAAAATTCTTTGGATTTTTCACCAGAAAAGGAAGCCTAAAATTCACTTCCAATTTATTTTTTGGCAAAGTTTTGTTGGCAGATGGGTTTTGATGTGCAAACTTCGTTTAAGCTTCTGCTTAAGCTTCTGCTAGAGGGGCTCTGGGTAAATCACTGTTCCTCAGTTTAAACAATTATTTCACACAAAAACAATGGATGAAGTGATATGAGATTCATAGAATAAAATGAGACGATCCTTCCTGAGAAGAAAGGTGGGATAAGGTATGTAATCAATAAAGCATGTACCCTCTTTATTGTCTTCAGTTCATGGATGGCCTTTGAGACTATGAGGTCATAGCCCAAATTTCATTGTGACAAAAAATCAGTAACCCTGGATGACCACTAACATCTTATCAAAAATAAGCAGTGATTTGCCATTGATTAAAAGGTAAATGATTATTAACACAACTTTCCTGTCTCCTGTTAGTGTTAATCTCCAATTCACACTATATGGAGACAATCCTAACCTGCATAGTTGCTACATAATAAGTCAATCTTTCTGTGCATTTTCTTAGGATTATACATGGTAAGATGTTGGCATCTTAACAAAATGTAGGGAAAGCCACCATTGTCTCTTTGAGTGGGATTTATCTGTGAGTCTTTCAAAGCAGTATTCCAAAACAGAAACATTTTCAGTGCTGATCTTTTTTAACTGCAACCCTGCACAGCTGCTGAATCCCAAGAGCCTTGAGGGATGGAAACCAGAATCTGAAAAAGAAGGAGACAAAATTATATAAAATGTTGCATGCAAATGTCAACTTTCAAGAAAATTGTTCCTTCAGGCTCTCCCATCATTATCCCATTTTACCAAGATATACCAAGAATTGTAGAGCTGAGTGGTTTTATATTATGTTTGATGATACAGTGTGTCTGTCTGTGTGCGGGTAACTGTGGATAAAATGAACTTGTTGGATTTAAGAGTCATTACAAGGACTCACAATATGTCTTAATTGTTTTCTATGATACATTAAAAAAAAGTGTGTTGGAAAATGCTTTGGACAGTTTAGCTGTAGAAAACAAATGGCAATTTTCCTTGCAGAGACAAATCTGGCAAGTGAAGCAATATGCAATGTTTTGCAACAGATGTCCCCAAGGTTGTTTTATACACAAACAAGTGTCTCCTCTATTTCATGCCAATTTCTTTCTTTCTTTCTTTCTTTTTTTTTTTTTCTTGCAAGCAAATGCATGGTTGGAGCAGAAAACAGCAAGGAGAGATTTTTCTTCTACTTTTAGCTTTTGGCTGGGATCAAATATTCAATAGAAAACATGCATCTGGCACCCCAAAAAAGACATTAGGTTACAAGATATGCTCTTAATTTTCTTTACTTTTATTTGGTTAGTTCTCAAAAAATTCTATAAACTGTTTTGGACTTTATTTGTTTAAAGGAATTAGTTATCATTATATTTCAAAGTTGCCTCAAATACTGTGTTTAGTTGCTATCATATACTGGTATGCAAATTGGCTACTTCATGGTACATGGATAGTTAACATCTCCTGGCTTGCATTCCCTCCCCCTCACCACACCTTAAGAGCCAGCAGTCAGATTCGATGAAGGTGATTCTTCCAGCTTTCACTCAGGATACAAGGAGAATGATGTTTCCCACTCTACTAACACCAAATTCATCCAGCTTTCACTCAGGATACAAGAAGAATGATGTTTCCCACTCTACCAACACCAATAATCAGGGCTGTGACAAAGATGTGCAAGAGGGATCCTGCTTCTAATTGTCACAGCCTTGCTTGCTGGTGGGAGAGGAATGGAAACAGCATCATACTTGTGCCCCAATTGGAAGGTAAACAGACCCCCTTTGCCCAATCTGGCTGCTGGCTCTTAAGGTGGGCTGAAGTGGAATTTACATGATCTTACAGTAAGATTATGTAGTCTTAGTGAATACAGAGCAGTTATGGATTCCTAAATCTAGGTTTTTGTTCACTAACTGCAATCCTGAAAGCCAGCCAATATTTTGTGTTTAAGTTATGCTTTACTTTCCTGTCACTTTTTAATTACTTAAAAAGAGATCAGAATGTTACTATTCACTGGCCTGTAGTACAAGGAATACTTTCTTCCTCTCCACTTCATCACATCAATATCAAAAGCAGAACATGAGATAATTGATGACCAGTCACGAAATAATGAGACCAACCATAGACGATTGAGTTAAATAAGGGCCATTTTATTTGACCTAACCTATTTAAGTTATATTGGTCTGGAAAAGGACCAACAGGAGGGAGAAACCTGATGCAGGTCCAGATGAGGGCAAGTGTCACCCCATGATTATCTCCTCAGCCTTCCCTTGAGCAAAACACCTCAGCTCCAAGGGCAATCAAAATACTTGGGTTGCTTCCCAAGTAGCCATAATTTGAAAGTAGCCCAGTGGATTCTCACCCAAACCACAGAAATCTATAAATGAGAGACTAAATCCCAGGTTAGCCTTAAGGGTAGCCTCGTTCCCCACCTCCTGGTACACAGAACCCTAAAAAGAGAGTTCTGTGAGTTCCAAAGTCTTACTCTACATCAAAAGAGCACCAAGAGTGATCACCAAAGTCTTATATTCTCCCCCTGCTACCTACCACAGAAAAAGGGCAAGTGTCTCTTAGTTCCTTTCCCCCACCAGATCAGCCAACAGTCCCATTTACAAATACCCAGGTACAACACATTCCCTTCTTCTGATAAATGAATACCAACAGCCATGAAGAGCTCTTGTCATTGGAAAACTATATTAGGATGGACAGAAAGTGGCCCAAGTCCTGGCTTAGGTTGTTGTGAATCTCTCTGTTCTCCCTCCTGTGAGCATGATCAATATGCTTCAGATTGAAAGCCACCCACCAAACTTGTTGGTGCAAAATTGCAGAAAAAACTCTGCAGAGGGAAACTCTGGACCAACGTTCAACAAACTTAAAATCTTTCAATGCTTGTAAATCCAGGACCTTTCCCTTTAGCAAGCCCAGGTCATTCCCACCAAGAAGCAACAAGCCACTTCACAACAGCTATATCTCTCAACCCTAATTAGGCTCCCAAAATACCATACCCCCATGATTACTGAAGTAACTTAAAAGTTACAGCTACCTTGAAAAAAAGAAGTGAAGTCATCACTCATTTAGTTGCGATCTCAATAGAATGTCTGTTGCTGTAAAAGGAAACAAATTATAAGTAAGTGGTTTTAAACTACTCATTTTAATTACTTTTAAGCTCCTGTTTCTGACCTCCACATCAATCTCCTCTGTTACCTAGACAAGGTGGAAGGAAACCAATCATTCCACCTTATAGTGCATTCTGCACAATTTTTTTTTACACTTGGCCAGATTATTATGCTTGCTTTTTCCAGTGCTTTTCATGAATGACCTAGAAAATGGTTTAATGGCGTACAATGCAAATCTTGCTCTGTAAACTGCCTGGATAGGAGATCCCTACATATAATGAGCTTGTCAAAGAAAAAGATGGATATCAGTGTAATCAATGAAGAAGAATTATGTATGTTCAGCTAGTTTATCATATCAAGCATAGACAGTTATACCAGAAACTCACTCACCTTATATAATACCTCAAAGGCCAATTTTATTGCATATAGAATGGAGATGAATAAGAGGGGATTTCATTATTTGAACAACTTAGATGGAATATGAGACCATGTCTGTATTGAGCAATAATTTACATAAGGGCAGAACATCATATGGCTACTTTAGTGGCTTTAAAACGCCCACAACAGCAAGTGTTACATGTTGGGATGGGAATGCTGGTGGAGAGAATACTAAACTGCTTTATGAAATGTTAGAAGTCAAACATTTACTATATCCATTTACCTTATAGTTGCTATATTGTGGTTTCAGATCATAAACAATTATGAAACTATTTTTTTTCAGTCCCACCATCTTACAAAATATATTTGCTTAGGTTTTTGTCTGCTTAAAAGCATATCCTAGGCAAAATTTACATTTTCAGAGAGATGAGAGTCTAATGTTTCTTAACTTTTAAAAACATTTTTTGATATTTACTAAATGAAGCATATTATGCAGTGCTGTACATTATACCAGTTGTAATCAACTGAAATATCGTCTAAAGGAATAAGCAAGTAAATGCTCTTAAATGAATTTAAGCAGAAGTAGTTTGAGTTTGAAAAACCAGTTAAGTCCAGCCATCTTTACAGGTGTAAAATGAGGATTTAATAAGGCTTGTAATTGTTTTTAGATGCCAAACATATGGGTCAGTGAGAGGGACAGAAAAGTAGATTAGGTGTGATTCAATCAGCTGCCTTGAAAGTTTGATGTGTTGCATTTTCCTGTTAACATTTAACAAGTAGGAGATGAAATGTCATTAGGGTTAATGTGGAATTATTTGATTTAAAACCCTGGTGTATTGCAGAGTGAAAAGAGGAATTCTGCCCTTACAAACAATCAACCAAACAAAGGAACGTTAAACAAATAATATAAAGAAAGGTTTGTTTTGTCAGAGGAGATTGAAAGACTTGATACTATTACTTTGTTACGGATAGAAAAGTTTTTGCTTAGAAAATCTCCTTTCTTTTCTCTGAGTAGTAATAGAATGCTAAATTCTATACTGGATCATGCTACTTACCTGAACCCCAAATAAAGAAATGTTGAAGGGAAAAATAAACAAGGTGGCTAATCAATACCTGTAGATTAGAAAAAAAACTTCTGAAGAAATGTGTGGGGACAAAGGTGCTCCCATGTCTGAACTTTGATGTCAAATCTTTAAAATTTAATTTTGACTTGATCTATTTCCAGGAGTTCCATACTCTGAGAAATTAGTCAAAGCATTTGTCCTGCGTATGATTAAAACCACTTTTTTCCCATCTGCTTTTGTTCTATTCTAAAAATGAAATGAAAGGGAAAGTGACAGGAAAATCAAAGACTACTCCCTATCCTTTATGTTTCTATAGAATAACAAATAGCCAAGACTCCTTCATAATTCATGCTTCATCAAAGTCAAATACAGCCACTTACAAGTTTTATATAGTGGTCTGCATGGCACATAGAAATCTAAATAAACAAAAACCCCAAAGGTTTGTCTACCCTCTATTGGAACCCCCATTCATAGAAGCTTGTCTACTTTAAGCTTGGTGGGTCATTGTAAGTGAAGTTTTGGTTTAGAGCAAAGAGCCCTGGTGACCTCATTTATTCAAGCTACAAAAAATAGTGTTATAGTGTTACAGTGCAAAAGTGCCATTTTACTGGTGCACTGATACACTATAGTGGCATTTTTTAAAAAAAAAAGTCAGAGAAAGAAAACAGAAGAGAAATACCTTTGTCGTTGTTGTTGTTATGATATGTCTCCAAGTTAAAAGAAAACCTACTAGAGGGTGGGTATTAAATGTTGAAACTGATGCTGGGAGTTGCCTGAAAATAGCCCAGGACAATAGAACCTTCATTTGGATATTAAAAGAAAAGAGAGAGAGAGAGAGAGAGAAAGAGAAATTGAGGGAGGACTACAGCAATAAACAACCCAACCTCAAGCAACTTCATTACAAATTTGCCCCATCTGGAGTAGCACCCCAAAAGGTAGATGCTGTTCTTATGTGTCTTCAAGTCAACTTTGACTTATGGCACTCTTATCAGTGGGGTTTCTTGGTAAGATTTATTAACAGGTGGTTTGCTATTGCCTCTTTCTAAGGCTAAAAGAGTTTGACTTATGGCAATCTTACAGGGTTTTCTTGATAAGATTTATTAATAGGAGGTTTGACATAACCTTTTCCTAAGGCTGAGATAGTGTGATTTGTCCAGAGCCACTCACTCACAACTTCCCATGGATGAGCAAGAACTTCAAACCTCGCCTCCTAAGTTCCTAGCCCTAAAGCACCACACTGGCTCCAAGAAGCAGATACCTCTCTAGTAAAAACTTACATTTTATTCATTCCAATGCTCACACATTGTTTAACAACTCTGGATTTTTAAAAAGTTATATACGGTTGCAATTTGACACTACTGCTTGATATTTGCTCATTTGCTTTCCTTTATGAATTTTAGCCAGTTTCTCATTCTTGAATTTTCAAATGGAAATACTATTTGGAAAATATATCAGTTTGGGACTTCCAACATGGATGCAATAGTAGGCTGAGAGACAGCTTCAACAAGGAATGTGCCAGTGGGGAGGAAGCTCCAGCTGGTGGGAGGGAAAAAAAAGAGTCTCTCCAGACAAAGGAGAGAGTTGTGAGATTGCCAGCATAGACTCTGAAATCATTCCTCTACATGAGTAGGACTTCAGCAATCTTGGTCCAAAGCATGTGTGATTAGCAGGAGGAGTCATTTGGAAATACCAAGCTCAGTCATTAAAGTGAGCCTTAAAAGATACAAGATCTCCTAGCCTCCTTTCTTAAGCATATTTTTTAAAACTACTTGATTTACATTTGAGGAGGCATCTTCTGTTTCGAGGGCAATACTGATGCCTCAGTGAGTCTGCCTTCTTTCATTGATTAAGAAATGAGAAAATAAAACTTGTCTGTAACAGCCTGACTTAAAAGCAAAAAGCTGGACATCAAGGATGATTTAGTAAAGATTTCAACAAATAAAGGGAACAGTGATTTTAAAAGGAGATTGAAGACAACCTAGTGGAATGAAACTCTGTAGCAAAAAAAAAAAAAAAAAAAGTTAAGAGTTTAGTTCTGCATGGGAACACAGAAGATGGACGCGTTCTCACCCACCCCTCTTTTTTTCTTTTTTTTAAAAGAAGACTAGATGGTTTTGATGAAACTGTAGGCTCTGTGTCTCTGTGTCTTTGCCTTTAACCCTATTTTTGTGATTTGGATGAAGAAACACAATAGCTATTAGAATAATAGCAAATACAGTCACGTAGGGACGGGGGGGCGATGAGGGGGGTTCGCCCTGGGTGGTAATTTTTGGGGGAGTATCCCAACTTGTAGTCATGCCCTATGTGCCATAGCCCTGCCCCCACACACTGTGGCCACACCCCATGCACTGTAGTCCTGTCCCGCACACCGTGGCCACACCCCTCTGTCTGGTCCCCTCTGTGTACTCCAAGCGCCACCACTGGGCAAATACCATGGAAAAGCAACAAGTATTACAAGAATTGTTGGAGGAGATGTTAAAGAAGCTTAGATCTTTCAGATGGGATATGAAGGACCTGAAGGGAGAGCTTTTGCAATGGAAGCAGAAGCAGAATGAAGAATTAATGGGAGATGATGATGCAGTGGAAGTGGTGGAGAATAAAATTCTATTTACTGATGCAGAGATGGGGAAAACCTTGAACAAGTGGGCATTGATTAAAAAAATTACGGTGTTGTCACAATCTATGTTAATAAAAGATATGAGTATGCAGGAAATAGATTTTGAAATTGAGAAGAAGGTTCAACATTGGAGTGGTATTAGGTTGAAAATGAATTTTATATTGTTACAAAATGATGGAGAAACTCACTATTGTTGAGGGGGAATAAAAGCTGGAGGTCTGATACGTCTTGTTTGTTATGGACAAGCCCAGTTTTGATAAGAGTTGTCTTGCAAATAACAATATAGAATGAGAAAAAAGTTAGGAGAAGTAGGGTAAAATGGTTTAAGAGCACTGGCTTCAACATGCTGTTTGATCAATGAAAAATGTGCTAAAGGAACTAAAAGTTACAATATATTAAGATCTTTAAAAGAACCTCTTTAAAAGGAAGTATGGTTGATCCCTTATGTTAGTAAAAATATATTTGTGGTTGAGGATAGATTACAAATTTTTGTTTTAATATACAGATAGATTAAGAGGAAATATGGACAAAGAAGTTAGTAAGTAAGATTATTTTTAGAGCTTAAAGAGATTTTTCTTTTTTCATTGTTTTATTTTTTTAAATAATGTGTTGTGTGTATGAAAAACTGATTGCTTAGAAATAATTGGTAATGAGATAATATTATCAATATGATAATATCACAATATGATTGCGAAACTGTTTTTAGTTGGAAGAGGGTAGAATTTAATATTATGCATGTGAGAGATGGGATGAAGTTGATAATTTGACTAGAAATAGATAAGTTGATAGTTTAACTAGAGATTTTTAGTGTTGCATACTAAAGACTGGACCCTTCTTGACTTTTCGTGATAAAAAAAAGGAAATGACTCATTAACATGGAGTTTTGATTAGGAGAAAGAGGTAGCTATCAAAAGAAGAATATTGGTTGTTTGTTAAAGGAATGGAAAATGCATATATCATGTATAAAGGAAGATTGGAAGTTCTTTCTTTCTTTTTTCTTTCTTTACTTATTCTCTATAGTTTTAATGCATAGAAAGACATTAATAAAATGATTCTGAAAAAAGAAAAAAATAGTTCTTTCCCTGTTTAGGTTTACAACTTAATGGTTTGTCATAGAGCATGGTTGTCAATACTTGAACTGTGACACAATAGTGTTTAATATCTTTGCTTCTCTTTAATTTACCACCAGCTTGAAATATTTAGCAACAGCAGATTGTTAAGCCAAAACCATTAGAAACATTTTCCCATCCAAGTACAATGTTCCCCACCATCACTTTTGTTCCACCTAAAGAACCTCTGAGAGACACTTCCTCATCTCTATTATGACAGAAGGCTAATTTTAGGAAACAGACCATTGCTCCATGTACTCACAACTGTCTAATCCAATCAGTAATGGTTTTTCAGGTCTCAGGCAAAGGTCCTTTCCAGTCAGACTACCCAAGATAAACCTGAGACCTTGCATTAAAAGTATGCTTTGAGGCATATCTCCTCCCCAAAAGTATGTTTAAAAGTGAAAATCCTCTTTTGCTGCTTATTTGCCTGTTTAACTTGTTTATTTATACCAGAGTTTGGAAGAGTGACTTTAAAGAACAGAAATCCACAGAGTCATCCAGCCAGCATGCCCACTAGCCATGCAGGCTGGATAGTTTTTGGAAAATTGTAGTCAAAAAGGATATTTTTCCAAGCAATGATTTATGCAGACATTACTATACAGACGTTCAGCCCTAAATGTGGCCCCAAAGTGCTTTAGACCACTTAATGCCAGTTAGAATAAATATGTTTGGCAGGGGCTGTCATAATGTATTGTTAAAGATGTGGCTTGTCTAACTTCCTTTGGGAGGGGAATTTTTATACTAGCATATTGTCACACACAAAAAAAGGCCTTTGGATTAAATTTAAGCATGATTGAAACTTTTAAACTAGACTAATCCACTTCTCTCCATGATTATATATCAATATATTCCCTCATTTAATTACAAACATTTTTTTCTAGGTGACAAATACTGCTGTAGAAATATTGTTAGCAGCTTGTAAATTCAGACGGATTTATAAGATTGTCTATGTAATCTGTATTTTCTTTGAAATGCTCTGAAATAAATTCTAGTCTACTGAGACTATATAGTAAAACTGTATCTTTGCTCTGTAGTGTAATTGACATGGTGTTTCACAATAACCAACAATGAAGATAAGAATAGAAATGATTAGGCAGTAATAAACTTGATGTAATACTGACGAAAGAGATTTGTTGTTCTGAATGGGCTATTATAATTCCTTATCTTGTAGAAAATGGATGGCTAATGTAAGCTGAAAACCTCATCTCATCTTGTAAATATTAATGGGCCATAACCAACCCAAACCAATAATCATAAGGACACAATTAAACAGCAAGTGGCAGAAGACATAAACTGTAGACAATCAAAAGGAAATAAGATGGGTTGAAGTTATTTGATTATTGCTGGAATCCCACTGCTTTTGATGAGAGTCTGTCATACTTCTCTTCATGTATTATTGATTTGCATTCAACCAAGAATGGCAAATTCTAGAAGCTAGGTGCAATGGCAGTTTAGTTCTGAAACACACTACACAGAATAAAGAAATTTACTATGGCTGGCATGATTAAGGTTGTTGTTAATACATTTACTATTTATATATCACCTATTCCCCAGTACTAGGACTTAGCAGCTTACCAAAGTTAAAACACATATCGTTAAAACAGAAAGTCATAAATAAAATACACTGCACAAAGTTACTATCAAAATGCAATTAAATTATCCATAGAAATTAAAACCAGTTAAAATGATTCCATGAAAAATCTTAAAATCCATTAAGATCAGCAAAACAGTACACCGTTAAAAGTGCTTGCAGTCAGTTTCTAAAAGACTACTAGAATAGAAAAAGTTTTCACTTGCCTATAGAAAGAACAAGGAGGGAGCCATCTTAGCATCTATATATAGGAAGTCCCAAAGCCTGGGAACAGTCACTGAAAAGCTCCTCTGTTCTCACAAAACATGCCTGAGAAGGTGGTGGGTCTGAGAGAAGGCCCACACACACACACAACAAAGATCTTAGTGTCCAAACAATCTCATATATGAAGCTAAGGTCCTTCAGATTACTGGTCCCAAGCCATATGGCCATAAGCCATGAAAAGGATTCAGAATATGAAGTCATCTATTAGGAACACTAGGACAAAATAACTATTTAATATTGCTGTCAACCACCTTGAAGATACATGGAAGGCAATTAACTGAATGGCAAGATCAGAACCTGAAAGTAACCACTTAATTATGTTTGCAAAGGAGAAGTTGGATAGTTATTTATGAAGTAAAGTAGCTGCCTTCAGGCCTCCTGTCAAGTTATTGACTTCATAGGGCACACTGACTTCATAGGGCTTTCCTATGCAAAGAATATACATGTGTGATTTGCCATTGCCTTCCTCTCAATAATTGCCACTGCCATTGCCATTGCCACTGCACCTAGTATTTCTTGGTGTTCTTCCCTCCAAGTACTAACCAGGCCTAACCCTGCTTAGCCTCTGAGATTTGATGCCTTCAGTATTTATAGGCAACTGAATATCTTAAATGCTTTGTTATACTAGTGCCCAACTGATAGCATGACAGAGGTTTCTGACCTTCCCAAAACCCCAGTAGCTTTCCATGACACCTGTAAACTGGCCTATACTGGTCTGACCATAAACTAGGGTCAGGCCAGACCTTACACGTTCTCAAAAGCGCAGTGGTCTTCCAGTCATTCCCCATGCAACATGCATTAGAACACATGTATGTGCTGTAAGTATATATACTTGTAAGGGATCTTTTGACCTTGGCAATAGTGTGTTTTAGGTAAACTAGAACCAATAACCCACATTCACACAGCACCATCTAAATGGGTTATTTTACTGAATACAGAATGATACAGAAGAATGAACATGTATACAATAATTGTGCTGCAGGATAGCAAAGACTAGAAGGGGCCTCATGAACCGTTGTGTCCAACCCCCTGCTCAGTGCAAGGCCTTCAGCTAAAGTATCCCAAGCAGGTAGCTGTCCAGCCTCTGTTTGAAGACATCCAAAAAGAAGACACTCTCCCTCTAGATTTTTGGCAATTGCTTTCATTGTTAATTTGCTCTTGCTGTCAAGAAGTTTCTTCTAATGCTCAATTGAAACCTACTCCCTGTAACTTGAAACCATTAGAGCTGGTTCTATCCTCTAAGGCAGCAAACAACAGATCTGCCTCCTCCTCTCTGTGACAACCCTTAGGGTATTTAAAGAATACAATCATGTCATCCTTCAGGCATGTCAGGGCTGCTGCACAAATACAACAATGTCACTGTAAATATGTCACTGTAGCCACTGTCCAGAACTGCCATGCACCTGCCAGTGTTGTCTTACCTTCCAGCCTCTGTGAATATCTTAGGGGGGTTTCCAGCTGTTGAAATAACTGGAAAAAATGGCTGAGCAGTTTGCAGAGACATTGGGAGGACAGTTCATTGAAGAAGGGAGGGGTGGAATATAAAAGGCACAGCTGGAGCTTAAGAGGGGAAGGAGGCCGAAGAAGATGAGGGTCAAGGGTAGAGTGTGAAAGAACGAATATTACATAGGCATTAGATATTGTTTGTCAAATGAAAGAAGGAGGACCATGGTCTGAGGCTACAGAAAACCTACAGGACAGAGAGAAGTAAGAGAGGTGAGATGAAAGGACTATGAGTGAGGGAAATACAGGCTAAAGGGTAGCTAGTATAAAGGCTTATATTTTAGGGACTTGACATGTCACTTCCCCTCCCTGCTTGCCTGCAGACTCTGACCTTATCTAAAAGCACAGAAAACACATGCAAACTGGGCACTACTCAAAGGACTTAACGGCCCACAGTCAACAATCTCTTGAAGCCAAGTAAGTGAAGTCTGGAGACATAAATATCTTAGTCCAGAGTGAATGTGGGTTAATGTTATCTGCTTCCTGTGGGAACAGTATCTTGAGGGGACTTGTTGTAACCAGATCTGCTTCTGTATCCCTCACCTCCTTAGCAGACCTTATCCTGATGCTCCTTACTGCATCTGGTGACCTGATCCAGGGAGGAAGTTGCTAAACGCCTGATCCTTCTTAAGATTGCTTGGCTTATATCTTAAAGCTGAGTGCTAGCATAGGGGAAGTGGAATGACAACAAAGATAAACACAAGCAATCACAAGAGCATGCACTTGGGGTATGAAGTCTCCTTTTTTAGGGATGGATGCTCACAGTTACAGTGTTCCTCTGTCTATGGAGGAAGCTAACCTGGTCAGGGTAACCAACAAAATCCTAACCATAGCTTGTAGGTTATTAATAATTTAAAGATGGAAATAGTCCTGATATGAAACAATGATTCTCCCCCCAGTCTGTGAAAATCAACTTGTAATTTGAATAGAAACATTTGAAGGAATTTCTCACAGCAATCTTTTTGTATGAGTGACTAAATTTCTGTCTGTTACTCTGTTTCTTTCTATAAAGATTTTTTTTTTAAAAAAAAAGTACCTAAGGACTTGATTAACAAGTTAATGAGTAACACTTGAAAGCTAGCTGCCTGCTTTGTCTTGTTGCCAAGGCAGCACAACACATGAAAAGATTTATCTTTGGTTTATAGATACCTAGCAGCACAAACTATTGTGAAAACAACAGAAGTCTTGCAATATCTTAAAGACTAACACATTTGTTATGACATAGCCTTTTGTGGAATACCATCCACACTTCATCAGATGTGTATGCCATTAAAATAATATAATAAATATCAAAAAAAATTGTGCAACAATACATTCATTGTCCTTTAAAATGCCACATCTTTTTGTTATTAACAGGAAATCATTTGTATTGCGTCCAGATGTTGTCTCTGTGTCAAGTGCACAAGGATGATCCATTTTGAGGTAAAGCAAATTATTAATGCCAGCTGGAATAGACCTCTAGAATGAAGAGTAGCCTGGCAGATCAACACTGATTCTGTGATCTTTTGATGTGGTCAAAATGTTACCAAACAAATGGTTAGGGTTCTCAGGTCTCAGATCTCGGGGTTTACCTTCTGTCCTCTGGGCAACAGAACAAAAAGAAGAATTTCATGGCAAGAGTACTTTCCTTTAAAAAAGAGATTTCTTTTTTAAAAAATGTGTGCTGCTGGATTTCATTGTTGCAGGTTCATTCAAAGAAGCCGTGGTGATTCTCTATGGCACAAGTGGAGAAAATGCAGCCTGTCAGTACATGCCTATTTTGTGGCCATCAAAGCCCACCAGTCCCACACATTTGGTACCTTCTTTGTGTACTTCCTCTCCCTCCCCAGAAGGCAATTTCACATTTCATAGCAGAGGAATGTGGGTGGCTAATTAGTGGCCACAGGATGGCAAGTTTACCTAGACAGCACCCAGCTGCAATTCTGCAGCTAGGACAATAAAGAAGCCATCAGATCTTCAGCGTATTTGCTGGAGATGCGTAAGTCACTATCTGCTCTTTTTACCTGGCTACAAAATTGTAGCTGGACATTGCCCAGGCCTCTGGCCATTAAATGGCCATAGGGCATGCACAACCCCTAAGAAGCTGCCTTGTATGAAAGACAGCAGAGGAAAAACCCTGTAAGTACTATTGCAGGATGTTACACTCTGTAAACACCATACATCTATGCACTTTCAGATAATGTGAACCCCAGTTTTATAGGGCTTTATAGATAATGACAGTTGTAAAAGAAAATTTTGTCCTGTCCTATATTGCAGAGACCTGCTTAAATGAAACTGGTAGGGTGAAATTCTTTTAGCTTTCACCTAACAGAGTTCTTTGTACACCAATTGAGTCCATCCACATGAGCAGGTGAGCTATCCTGCAATCTGCTGCACTCACAGTTATGCATCTGAAGATAGATGTCTTAGACAGATTCTTTTGGTATTCAAAACAACAACAACAAAACCGTCCTTTTCTGAGGTGACCAGAGCGGGTACAGGGATCATACTGGAGTCTCCTTGGCTTGTTTTGTTGGGGAACTTCAATGCTGGTTCTGAGTTGGGTTTCCAAATTTACTTAGGTATCACAGTCTTACAATAGAACTTGTAATAGACCTTTTCTCCATGAATTAGCTGTCTCATTTCCATCTGAAGCCACGTAAACTAGCAGCCAATCTGGCCATCATCACAAATCATCTGTATTGCAATGATTTATCTCAGAATACATCATAAATCAGTGGTGCCTAACTATGCCTCTTACATTATTAATCAGTAGAAATCTCTTTCTTGTTCTCCCATCTTTTGTTAATATAACAAGGCTTGAAGGTGTTAATATTATCAAAGCTATAACCAACTTTTTAGTGATTTCAGCTACCAGGCTGAGGTTTCATCCATTTGAGCAATATAAATGAGAAAATTCCATTCTGATTTGGGGGCTCTCCTACCCCAGTCCACACACCAAAAGAAAATTTTGCCTCACCCTTTCAACAAAGCACAGCCAAAACAGCCTATTCTATTAGTGAGTCAAACAGAAGTTAAATTAAATAGTTCTTATAATTTCAGGCAAGAAATGAAAGATCTGAGAGGTGAGATAAAACAAGACTTCAAAAATGAATTGAAAGGAATAACGATGGCGCTAGGAGGTCTGCAAGAAGACTTAAAGTCTACACAAAATCGGGTTGAAGTATTGGAATTGAAAACAAAGGAGGCAGAAGAGAAAATGGAGAACTTGGGAAGACAACAAGAGTGACTGCTAGATGAAAAAGCGTTGATGGATCTAAAAGCAAGAGAAAATTTTATAAAAATAAGAGGATTGATAGAGCGGAGAGACGAAACCTGTATGAGAGGTTGATTCCTCCACTAGCAGAATATTTGAATATCTCGGTGGAAAAGATGGAATGGGAGATCGATAAAATATATAGGATAGAGTCCAAGATAGCAAAAGAGAGAAAACTCCCACGGGATGTGATGGTACAACTACTGCATGAGAAAACAAGAGAAGAAATAATTCAGAAAAGTTTGGAGACAGACTTGATAATTGATAAAGCCAGAGTATCGATTTATAAAGATATACCGCTGTGAATTCTCAGAAAAAGAAACGAATACAGATTTCTCACAACTTTTTTGAAACATCAAAACATAACGTACAGGTGGGGGAAATTAGAAGGCCTTAACTTTAGGTATCGGGGGAAGCAATTTAAGATTGAAACGGTATAGGAAGTGAAAATATTCATGAAGAGATACGGAAAAGAACAATGGAGACAGAAATCACAACATGAAGAAGGAAGAGGAGATCTTCAACCAGAAAATAAAAAGAAAGATATCCAAGAGCGAAAAGGGGCCGAAGAAGAGGCAGCCACAGGGAACGAGTCAGAGGAAGAGGAGAGTTTGGAGTCAGTAGAAGAGAATAATTAAGAGCAACTGAACTATAAATATTTAAAGTATGAATTTGAAAATTCTCTCTTGGAATATAAAAGGTATTGCAACCCCCCAAAAAAGAAGGAAAATATTTCATTTTATCGAAAGGAAAAAATTAGATATAATTTGTTTTCAAGAAATTCGTATACAACCTGAGAAAATTCTTCTGATCCGTAATAAGAAGTTGGGAAGTGAATATGTGTCTACATCGAGTACAAAAAAAAGAGGGGTAGTGTTATATGTAAACTCAAGACTTTACTCTAAAGAAATATTAAAAGATGAAGCTGGGCGTTACATGGCAGTTGAAATTAATTGGCAAAATCAAAGAATTTTAATAATTGGAATATATGGTCCACATAGAAAACAAGAAAATTTTTATAAAGAACTGAATAGGAAAATTATGGACCTGGATTATAATCATTTTATATTTCTAGGTGATTGGAATGGGGTGATTAACCCAAAATTGGATAGGAAATCAAAGAAGAAAATAAAGGAAAAACAAGGGAAACTTCCTTTATCATTTGAGAATATGATGGTCAATTTAGACTTAATAGATACGTGGAGATATAAATATGGTGCAACCAAAGATTTTACATTCTATTCGGAACCTCACGCTTCATTATCAAGAATTGACATGTTTTTGATATCAAATTCCTTAGCCCAAATGATTACTAAACAAGAGACACTACCCCGAAACCTTTCAGATCATAACCCAATCTTATTGACACTAGGACATAGACCGGAGGAATCTTTTAATTGGAAACTAAAAGAGAAACTACTGTTAGAAGAAGAATTTGTACAGAAAATTAAGAATCAGATTAAAACTTATTTTGATGAGAATCTCAACAAAGGAGTAAATTTAATGACGGTATGGGATGCGGCCAAAGTGGTGATTAGGGGGTATATTATACAACACAACGCGATAATAAATAAGAAGAAAAGAGAGAATTTTCAAAAGTTGAATGATGACCTAAAAAAGAAAGAAGAAAGCCTTAACGACGACCCTGACAACAAGAGAACACAGAGAGAAATTAAAATACTACAGAAGCAAATAGAGACACAAATAGAAATGGAGATCAATGAGAAAATGATTTATACTAGGCAGTACTACTTTGAATGGGCAAATAAAGCAGGAAAATGGTTATCGTATAGATTTAAAAAAAGGAAGGAGAAGACGCTGATTACTAAACTCAAAAGCGGAGAGACAATTTATACAGATTCCCAACAAATAAAGAAAATAGTGACAAATTTTTATAGGATGCTATATAAAGGTCAAGAACTTCAAGAGGAGACGATAGAAGCATATTTAGCGAAACAAGATCTAGCAAGATTAACAGAGGAACAGTGGGAGAAATTAAATAAACCAATTTCATTAATAGAAGTAACAGAAGCAATCCAAAAAGCAAAAAAAGGGAAGTCACCAGGACCAGATGGATTTACAAGTTAATTTTATAAAACTTTCCAAAATGAACTTGCTCCTATTCTTCAAACAATTATGAATGAGGTGTTAAAAGGAAAGATCCCCGACACATGGAGAGAGGCTAACATAACCTTAATACACAAAGAAGGGAAAGACCCGCTGGACATCAAAAATTATCGTCCAATTTCACTTTTGAATTCTGATTACAAACTATTTGCAGCTATATTAGCAAATGGATTAAAAGATGTATTAAGGGAAATAATTTCTGAGGATCAAGCAGGATTCCTTCAAGGTAGACAAATAAAAGATAATATGCGTAACATAACCAATATTTTAGAACTATGCGAAAACCATTCCCAGAAAAAATTGATTGCCTTATTCCTAGATATAAAAAAAGCCTTTGACACGGTGAATTGGAAATTTTTAATTAAGGTGTGTCAAAAGATGCGCTTGGTATTAAATTTTATAAATTGGATAAAATCTATCTATTCAATGCAATATGCACAAGTGATTATCAATGGTCAAAAATCTGGAAAATTCAAAATTCAAAGAGGGACATGTCAGGGTTGCCCATTGTCTCCACTATTATTTCTATTAGTTATTGAAGTCTTGATAATGAAGATAAAAAGTCATGAGAGAATTAAAGGAATTAAGGTACGAGATAAGGAACATAAGATAAAAGCATTTGCAGATGATTTAGTGATAACACTAGAATACCCACAGGGAGATATAAATGTTTTGAAAAGTATCCTTAATAATTTTGGTAAAAATTCGGGTTTGAAAATCAGCGAAGAAAAAACTACGATTTTGACGAAAAATATGAGGGAAACAGAAAGAAACATAGTAGCACAAACTACAGGTTTTACGTTGGTATCAAAGATCAAATATCTCGGAATTACACTTACAAATAAGATTTCTGATCTATTTAAAAATAACTATTTGAATATATGGAAATCTATCTCAAAAGATTTAAAAAATTGGAATAATTTAAATTTATCCTGGTTGGGTAGAATTGCAACAATTAAGATGGCCATACTCCCAAAGATGTTATATTTATTTCAGACTATCCCCATTATTCAAAATGAGAAGGTTATCAAGGTTTGGCAAAAAGAGATTGTTAAATTTATTTGGGGGGGGATGCTAAAGAAAGAGGTGGTCTAACTCTACCAAACTTAATTTTATATTACCATGCTTGTGGATTGAATTGGATTCAGAAATGGATCAAGTTAGACAATATGAAATTATTGAATATAGAAGGGGATGGATTAGGATCAGGCTGGCATTACTACTTATGGTTCAATAAAGGGAAAAACAATAGAGACTTTAACCGACACTATTTAAGATCAGCCTTAATGAAAATCTGGAGAAAGTACAGCAAAAGAGCTTGTATTAAAACCCTGAAATGGGTATCCCCCCATGAGGCCTTTTATAAAAAGGAAAATATTTTGTTTGATAAATGGATTAGATACGAGGATATGGTGGAAATACAACGAGAACAAATTAAAATCAAAACACAAGTAGAAATGGAGGAAAAGGGGATAAAATGCCACTGGTTCTTATATAGGCAGATAAGAGAAAAATTAAAGAACGATATCAAGTTCAATGATTACCAAAAGAAAGAAGAGGAATTGAATATGATATTATGTTTGGATAAACCCAAAGTTATTTCCTCTATTTATAAGATCCTATTAAAATGGCATACAGAGGATGAAACCGTTAAAATACCAATGCTGAAATGGGCCCAGAATTTCTCCCATTCTATCTTGATGGAACAATGGGAAAAATTTTGGTTGAAAACTATAAAATTTATGGCATGTCAGGATATTACAGAAAATCTATACAAAATGTATTTTTGGTGGTATCTTACTCCTCAAAAATTGGCGAAGATGACAAATGGATGCTCTAACAAATGTTGGAAGTGTGGGGAAGAGATAGGTTCTTTTTATCATACGTGGTGGACATGTAAAATAGTGAAAGGGTTTTGGAAAAGGATTCATAATCGAATTGAAAAGATATTAGATGTAAGATTTAGTATGACCCCGGAAGTATATATGTTATCAATGTTGGAAAAAGATTTAGAAAAAAAAGTGGGTAGACAACTCTTTTATATGACAGCTGCAGCAAGAATGGTCTTAGCACATAGATGGAAAGGAAACAGAATGCCCTCAATAGAAGAATGGGAAATGAAATTATTCGACGTAATTCAAATGGACAAACTAACATGTATTTTGAATGGGGAAAGTAAAGAAAAGTATATAAAACAATGGGAAAAAACATTACAATATTTTAGGAATTCATGGTATGACAGTGACATGGTTAAGATAGAATTTTGAAAAGAATTAGGATAAAGAGATACAGTAGAACTGGTAAGACCAAGATTGTTAGGTATAAAATAAATCAGTCTCTAATGCCGAAGTCAAAAGTATGATGGGAAAATAATAAAGAAATAGCAAGGGAAAGCATTGTATGTATAAGGATATGTATGTGATAGTTTTGTCTTTGTATAAGCCATGATGTTTTTTGTTAAGTGTTTGCTCATTTATTTTTTCTTTTTTTCTTCTTTCTTTTTGATTTAATTTTTGTATTTGTAATTAATGTTTTGTTTTGTAGTCGTAATTTTAAGAAAATAAAGTTTAAAAATAAATAAATAAATAGTTCTTATAATTTCAATTCAGTTCAAAATGGAATGGAAGATGATGTTCACAGCTATGCAGTACAATCCTAACTCAGTTATTCACAAGCCTTCTGCTTATCTCAAAACTACCGGCAGAAAGATCTGCCCCACAAGGAAAGAAAGAGGTAAGAAAAGTGAGGAACTCTTACACTAGGTTCAGGAATCGCCACTTAGGATGAGGGTAGTCCTAAATGATTTCTGACATCCCTAGGCTGAGAAGGGCTCGGATTCAACATAGCATCAGCTGGCCTGGTATCAATTCAGGGGTTCATGGTGGTCTTGGCCAGTTGGGATTCCACTCTTATGCATGTCTGCTCAAAAGTAAGTCCTATTGAATGCTTTTTGCCCAGGAGATGGGCATAGGATTGAAGATTTATGTTAGATCATGCTCAGTACAAAAACAATCAAACAAAACTGCAATTGCTGAAAACCTGAAAAAAATCTAGAATTCCTTTGTTCTATAGCTAAGAGATGGATTTATGTTTCAGGGGGACAGAAGCCAGATTTTGTATAATGTTTGCATTTTTCTATTTGTTCCTTCTGTTCTTACTCATGAAGCCATTTATGTTATTGTCCTGTATTGTATTCTTCTCAATTTTACTTTAGTTGCTTTGGGGTAGAGAGGTAATTCTTGGACATTTAATTCTTCAAGAAAGCTGTAAGTTAATTTTATCCATTTTCTTCCCACTATAAGAAAGTCTTCTAAAAGACTTTTGGGACTTATTGTGCTCAAAATTCACATGTTTTTTTTTTTGTGTGTGTGTGAAGAAAACATTATTTTAAGAGCAGAAAATACATGTACAATTTTTATATTTTATTTTACTTTATTTTTACATAATAATTCCAGACCTGTGTGGATGTTTGTCAGTTAAGCATTTTCTTTATTAGGACTTTCTGACACTCATGAAACACATTTTTCAATCACTTTGGGAGAATATTTTTGAATATATTTTCTTTCCCTACTCTGGAGATCTGAAGAATGAGATAAATTGCTTTTCAGTAAATACATAGATATACCTAGATGCAACCACAACCCTTTTTGTGCTAGGAATGATGCATCCAACTGAAATCTACATAAGACCCTCTTCCATTCCATCTTTAAGGTTGTCATACTTTGTGGGCTTTCATCACGTGAGGAAACACCTCCCTTCCGCCCCCCCCCAAAAAAACCCACTTCAGTTTGCTTGCTTTCATGTGGAACTGAGGACCATTGACATTTAATCTGAACTTAATAAAAATATTCCTTCAGTATCACCCCATTATCATGTTTGGATTTTTCTTCCGTTTTTCTCTGTCAGTGTCAGAGTTCAAAGAAGTAATGCAACTAATTCTTACGAATCTCTGGACTGGGAGACTAGCCATGTACCTCAGTAGGCATGATAGCTGGAATTCAATAGTAATGTCACCTTTCTACCCAGTGACTTTGAAATAATGATTTTGGATTTAAGTCCTCACCATGTCATCTTATGCCATCTTATGCCTCCCCTTTTCTGTATTGAAGAGACAAGACAGTCTCTATACCAGAAGAGAAATGAGCATCTGACATTAGAAATGGGATTAACCCATCCTAATAACAACAACAACAACAACAACAGTAACAGTTGCAGAGAACTTCAACTTTCCTGGATATTCTGTCTCAGACTCCTAACTAGAACTAGAAGTTCTTGAAGAAGAAAAAAAAACTATTGTATATTGGAAAAATAAAAGTCCTAAACTGGAGCTGATCCACAAATTCCAATCATAGAATCATAGAGTTGGAAGAGATCCCAGAGGCCATCAAGTCCAACTCCCTGCTATGCAGGAACACACATCAAAGCATTCCCAACAGATGACCATCCAGCCTCTGCTTAAAACCTCCAAAGAAGGAGACTCCACCACACTCTGAGGCAGTATATTCCACTGCTGGACAGCTCTGACCATCAGGAAGTTCTTCTTGAGGTTCAAGTGGAATCTCCTTTCCTGCAGCTTGAATCCATTGCTTCTTGTCCTAGTCTCTGGAGTTGTAGAGAACAAGCCTGCTCCCTCCTCGACATGACATCCCTTCAAATATTTAAACATGGCTATCATGTCTGTTCTTAACCTTCTCTTCTGCTGACTAAACATACCCAGCTCCCTAAGGTGTTCTTCATAGGGCATGGCTTCCAGACTCTTCACCATTTTGGTCGCCCTCCTCTGGACACGTTCCAGCTTGTCGACATCCTTCTTGAACTGAAGTGCCCAGAACTCCAAATGAGGCCTAACCAACGCAGAATACAGTGGTACCATTACCTCCCTCGATCTAGACACCATACTCCTATTGATGCAACCAAGAATCGCATTGGCTTTCTTGGCTGCCGCATCACACTGCTGACTCATGTTCAGCTTGTGATCTACCAAGACTCCTAGATCCTTTTCACACGTACTGCTATCCAGCCACACGTCCCCCATCCTATACTTGTGACTTTCATTTTTTCTGCCCAGGTGCAGGACCTTACATTTCTCTCTGTTGAAATTCATTTTGTTAGCTTTGGCCCAGCTCTCCAATCTGTCAAGGTTGTACTGAAATTTGATCCTATCCTCTGGTGTGTTAGCAACTCATTCCAGTTTGGTATCACAACCTCTCCCAGTTTGGTATTATTATCCATTAACAGTAGCTTGAACATAGCCAGTATTTCTTGGCACATTATATCTATTAAAACACTAAATTTTGGCACAACCATAACACCCAACTAATTTTCCTCATGCCCACTTCAGAACAATATTTTACTGTTCCTGCAACTATACCAATGCATTAAAATAAGGCCATTTCCACATTACACTGTTATAGTGCTATTCCACTTTCATCATCCTATGGAATCCTGGGCTTTGCGGTTTGTGGGAGGCATTTAGAATTCTCAGCCAAAGAGCTCTTTGGCATCAGTAAACTGCAAACCCCAGAATTCCACAGGATGCTGCAAGTATGTAATAATAGCACTATAACAGTGTAGGGTGGAAATGGCCAAAGACTTTCCTCTACTATACATATATTTACCTGCTTATCTGAGCTTGTAAGCAAAACTTGTCTCCCAGTATTTTCCTTTTAACTTCCATTTAAAACTATCATCCACATCAGTACTTACCATATCTTCAACATGTTTTGTATTTCCATTACTGAAAATGTTACATCCTTGCGTTTGTGTGTGTGTGTATATGTATATGTGTATACACACACACACACACACACATACACACACATATATCCATTCACAAAGGCTTCACTCCATAAGTATGGGCAAGCAGACAGAACATTAAAATTTATTCCAGAAAGCTCCTCTTCTCCCAGTTGATCTAAAAGGTGCTTCTAGATTCCTTGATCTCTTTTATTTTTTTTCCTTTATTTTAGGAAGAAAAATATGGCATATTATAGAATACTGATACATCCAAATCTGCTTATCAACATATGACATCTATGAACAGAAAAAGAATGGTATGAAAGAGAGAGAAACTAAACACTGAACATTTTTATCAAAATAAGCTTGAATGTCAAAATTAATAATACAAAAATTATATTTAAAAATTGACCAGTCCAAAGAAGATTAACCAGATTCCTTGATGTCTTTTAAAATATTTGTTAAGACCTGCAAGATTATCAGTACTGAAGGTTTTTGTTGGTTTGTTGAGTTCATTTTCATCATAGCTAGGTGCAACTTGCCATTTTGTATGAATGTTTTGTAAAGATGAATGGTGTTTTCCAAGCTCCATTTACAGGTGAGTGGAACAAATTTTATCCTATTATTACAAAAAAAAAAAGGCCTTCATCAAACTTTAATTATAATAATTTACGATAAGCTGGAAATGTTTGCAAGAAAATTGGTGTAGTATTAGAAATGTAACCAAGTGAAATGTGTCACAATCACATGAAAAGCAAATTCCTGTATAAATAAATGTGTCCACCTGGAATCACAAATAAGTCAGCTACATTATTTTGGAAGGTTACTCATTTTCTTTACGTTACATGAATCAACAGCTTAATAATTGTTTATAGATTAGTTTCCAAGGGAGGACAATTTGAATGTTGAAAAGGCAGCCAATGGATGCATTGGATACCTTGATTCTTCATACAACTATTTTGAACAGTGCTGTCAAAAACCAAAGTATGCCTGCTTATTATTTTTAAAAATAATGCAACATTATAAGCAGCAAGAGAAAAAACTGGAAAATGTACACACAAAGCTTTAAATAAGAAACTGTTAAACATACTTAGAAGAACATCAGCAAATTTAAATTCCATTCCTGCCACTATGGTTGAAAATAACAGTTAAAAAACTCAAAGAAATCACTGAAATTGCAGAATGGAGAAGTATGCTAGCAGTACAATCAAGCGCTGAAGATTTTCTTGGGTAATAAACTTGTAGAGGGATGTTATTAAATTTCCATGTGTAAGTTGTTGTGTTTTTAAATGAAATATTTTCCACCTACAGCCTGAAACAGCATATTTCAATTTCATCAATTGATTCTGCTAATCTCTTTCCTGTGGAAGAGATTTTCTGATTTTCTGCACTCATGGTGTTCCTGGTGTATTTTGAGGATTGAGAAAGAATACCACAACACATAAGACTGGTCTGATGTCCCACTGGTTTCTCCAGTTGCTTTCCAAAAAGTGTGAAAGAATTGTTCTTTAATGGTTCTTCCTTGAATGAATCTGTTGCATGAATCTGTCATTCTTTCATTCCTTTTACATAATTCTTCCATGTATTGTTTCCATCATTTTTTTCTTCTTGATCAGGTACTCCCACTGGACATATTGCATCCTAATTCTTGATATAAATTTTCCTTTGATTTCTCAGATCTTGCAGAAGAGGAGGCATTTCTGTTGTTTTCTAGTTCTCTGCATTGACTATTATAGTAGTTCCCTGCAGAAGTTGTCCCTGAATAGTTGTGTTTAGGATTTTAATCCTATTTAGGTCACATTTGCCTTTTGCTTATTGTCTACCCTAACTGTTTGAACAGTTTCATCTGTCTTTTGGTGAGGCTATACATAGGATCTTTCTGCATTATTCTTTTTTTACTTTAACCCAGAGTTCTTCTGACTCCCAGCAAATTAGGCTTAATAGTGCAAATCTGTTTTTTTCACATTGTCCTTAAATTCTAGAGGGATGCTTTTCAGGTTGCATTTTGGCATGATGATTTATTTATTGCTCTTTTGTTTTACCCTAATTTTGAATTTTAGCAGTTCATGGCCAGTGCCACAACTGCCCCTGTTCTTGTATTTGCAGAGAGAAAGGAGCTTCTCCATCTTCTGCTTCCAATTATGTAGTCTGCTTATATTGTCCAATAGCTGATGTCCATGTGTACCCCTTTAGTTTCCATGGTTGAGCAGGGATTTGAACCCTGGTCTCCAGAGTGATAGTCCAACCCTCAAGGCATTATACCATGATGGCTTTCAGAAGTACCGGCTGCCTACTTGCTACTAGGGTAGAATTAAAGTTACAGCTCTCACCATGGATGCCTCCAAAGCAAATGCCAAATGACTTCTTTACAAAGGATAATGGCTGAATTGTAGATGGCTTCCTACGGCAGACTACTCAGTGGTAGACCTCCTCCCATTCCCTCTGGTACATAATAGGTACAAGTATCATTCTGATAATGAGTTACAATTCACTTCAGGAGGACTTACTACCAAGTGAATGTCTATAGACTTCGAGAATCTGCGTAAGAATAGTAAGAGAAAAAAAATGGAAAGGTCAAATGACGGGTTACCGAATGATCAAGAACAAGGGCAGGAAACACAGAAGACATGTTCCCATGTCACTTGCATAGAGAGATGGGAATGAGTGTTGAGGGTGGACTGAATTGTTCACATTTAAATTTAGTAGCAAAAATATTTTTGTCAATGAAAAATGCATGTAAACACGAATGTGTCAGAAAAATATATGCAAAAAAAGGCACACTTTCTGGGATGCACAAAAATATATCCAGATTTCTAGGACAGAATGAAATATTGCTGATAGGATACTGAGAACTGCAACAAGAATAATGCTGAAAGATTTTATGTTGGCACATGTATTCTTGTAGCTATTCTACTCTAATCTGCCTTTCTCCCAAGAATAAGACCCAAGGTGGCTTGCAACAAAATCCTACAATTACCCATCCAGCTAAAATTGCTTCCATGGTGACCAATGGGCAGCCTGAATGAAAAGATATTTGTAATAAAGACAAAGCAGGGAACAAACATAGCCTTCCTCTGTAAGGAGTTCCAGCACCAGGGAGCAGCCATCAACAAAGCCCTTCTTGCTGGGAAGAAGAGAAAAGATATGGGAATCTAGTGGCAGAGATATCATTCTTGTGGCATGACCAGTCAAATGTTACTTGTCCTCAAAGCACCCAGAGGAAAATAGCTCATGACACATCTCTTTTAGTATTAAACCTGAGACACAGGGATAATTCCTTGTGAGGTCAGCGGAGGTGGACCCTGCTGATATTACAAGAGTGCTGTTAATAGGAGCAGGCTTGAAGAAGTCATTGAGTCTCAACCACAGTTTCACAGAGTGTACTACTCAAATAATAACACATATCTAAGAAAGGAGGAACATATATATACACACTCTTTTCAGAGCAGCACATTTAACTTGAGATTTCTCTGCCATGCTCTGAGACCTGTGAAAAAAGGAGGAAGATTAAAAGAGTTCAAATAGTTTTAAACCAAGTGAAACCATGCACATGTAAGGATTATGGTAAAACCAGTTAGGCCACAAAAGCTTTTGTGAACAACCGTCTTTTCAGTTGGTGTCTGAACATCAGCAGCCGTGGTGACAGCTTTTTTGCCACAAAAGGTTGCCTGGTCCAGTCTTGATTTTGATAGCCTATATGATGTAAATACGTTTCTTGATCATCTCAGTAGTGATTATTGGATTGAAAGCAATCCCACTTAAGCCCATGTGAGCTGTAGTTGCTTAGGGCTGCAAATAATCTTGTCAAAGGAGGGTTATAGCTGGATTGTGAGCTCATAAAGGTTTTTAAATTCATCATGGCCAGATAATTATAATAGATCCTCTTTTATTAATGTAAAAGGTACTGTAATTAGCAGGGTTTGAAAGGCAGAGTTTATAGGGTCAATTTGACAATGTTGTGTCTCATAATTACTGCTGTACTTAGGTGAGAGTTAAACTCCTTCTGTTGACCTCAGCTGGCTCCTCTGTACTTTCCCCCTCCCCCCATTTTCTCCTTTCCAACTTCAGAGTTAACAAATATGATCCCTTCACTGAAGCCAAATTGCTATTTGAATTTCCTCAGGAGAGGTTAAAAATCAAGACAATCTTTGTTCACCTCCAAATGATAAAGGAGAATGAAATACCCCAGCTAATGCCAACCTTCTTCATTTAATGATTCCCTACTGATGAATACTGAATTAAGAAATAACAAGTACATGCAAGAGACTGAATATATATCTATATATATAAGGAGAATTAGACCTTCAATTATTTGAATATGAAACATATCTTTCCATGAACTTCACTCTTTCATACATTTTTAAATGATCTTGTTAACTGTTCGCTTTTTCTTTTTCCCCTAGGGCTCTGCAACTAATTCATATGAACCCCAAATCGAAAAACAAATTCGGTCAACTTGGAATAATTTGTACTAGCTCCAGAATGCTCCTCAATTCAGTTCCAGAGAGGGCCCATTTCCACTCTAGACTGTTAAAGTGCTATTATTCCACTTTCAACATCCTAAAATGCAAAGCCCAGGATTCCATAGGATGTTGAAAGTGGAATAATAGCACTTTAACAGTCTAGTGTGGAAATGGACAGGGACTGAAGAAACCAAAGAAATTCAGACCAATCCAGAGGTCTGAGTTTCAAAAATAAGTGAGGAAAATCAGCCTCAGAGTATGGCCATTTCTGCACTACACTGTCATAGTGCTTTTATTCCACTTTCAACATCCTGTGGAGTTCTGGAGTTTGTAGTTTAGTGAGGCCAAAGAGCTTTAGAATTCTGGCTGAGAATTCTAAATGTCCCTCCCTAAATCGCAAACCCCAGGATTCCACAGGATGCTGAAAGTGGAATAATAGCACTATAACAGTGTAGTGCGGAAATGGGCTATGTCTCCAACATGCCCATTACAAGGAAAACATGAAGGTGGTATAATGTAGAGGGGAGAGGGACAGCTCTAAGATGAGATCTAATCATATGAGAAGGGACAGAATCACAGTCACAGAATTGGAAAGAACTGCAAGGACCATCTAGTCCAACCCCATCTAGATTAAAAATCTCCAAGGAAGAAGAGTCTGCCACCCTATTCCGTTCCCAAACAGCATTTATAGTCAAGAATGTCTCCCTAATATCTAGATTATTTTTTTCTGTAATTTGAATCCATTGGTTTGTGTTGTACTCTCTGGCACAACAGAAAAAAAAATTACCCCATGCCCCCGTGACATTCCTTCACATATTTAAAGATGGCTATGAGATCACTTGAGATATCACTTGAGACCCAGAATGGTGGAGTGCTGACTATGACCCTGGAGACCAGGGTTTGATTCCCTACTTCCCTACAACAGCAACCATCATATTACTTTTCATTCTTCTCTTGTCCAAGCTACACATTCCCAGCTCCCTACTCAATTGTTCACAGTACTTGGTTTCCAGACCTTTGACCATATTGGTTGCCCTCCTCTGGACACATTCCAGTATGTCTTCTTGACCTTGACACAACATTGCAGGTGAGAACTAATGAAAGCAGAATATAGGACTAATACTTCCTTTGATGTGGACACTATTTTCCTGTTGATGCAGCCTAGAACTGTATTGACATTTTTGGCTGCCGCATCACGTGGTGATAATGTAGGGTCATTAATTATTTCTTGCATCTTTTTGTTCATATCGCTCAAACTCTTAGCAGCTGATCACTGAAAGAGCTCTGGTAAGATTTACAGGTGTCTGATACAAAAAGCTACAAAGCTACCCATTCAAAATTTGGCTGTTTGTCCCTTCTACTATGCCTCAAATTTTACGCAGATGCATGCAAAAAAAAAAAAAAAACCACACACACACAAGGGGTTACAGCCATTTTGTTTTCTCCTTGCAAATCAATGGGAGAGGATTCAGATTTCCAAACCTCCGTTTGGATTCAGAGTCCAGACTGGATCTAGACTGATCTAGGCTAAACTGAGCAGAGACCCAAATTACTGGGCACTGAACTGAACTTGGACCCTGTGTACAGTCTATTTCCCTTTCATTTTCAGAGGAGGCATCCCTGCTCTCCTTCTTACTCATTACATTGAGTTTTAGGATGAATGAAAACCAAAGGAATTCCATTCAGTTTATTCTTTCATTCATCTGAAAATAAATGCACTTCCCTAGTTTTTCTTACTTGATGATAATCTTAGCGTACTCAGCATGTCATGTATGATGTCTCCACTGCATAGATCAAAAGGTGTTAACAGCAACATCTCCATTTAAATTGCTTTAATTCAAGGTGTAGTTTAGAGGGAGATGTACAGATTACTTTCAAAGGAGTTATAAAGGCTTTAACAGTGAGAAGTAAGGGATTTTGGTAAACTAGGAAAAAAAAGCACACCTAAAATTAAGAGGAAATTAAAAAGGCAGCAAGGAGAGAAGAGGTGCTCTCTGAGATTAATTCTGCAGAGTATTTTTAGATTGATCAGACAACATGTACCACAAAGAGGCAGGTCCCAGAGCCTTATTGCACCCAGACCATACAATAGCATTTCAGAAGGATGAAGATGAGAGAGAAATATACCACTTGGTATAGTGTCAGATATAATCAATTCTTATATATTAACGCTTGTATATCAGTTGGTTTCCTCTTTTGTTTAAGGAGCCCATTGGGCCTCCTCCTGATGTGTTAATCATTTACCTTGGTGGGAATGACCTGGCCTTGCTGAGGGGCAAAGGCCTGGTTTTATAAGTAATGAAGGATTTTCAAACTATAGAAGGTCATTGGCCTAGAGTTTCCCTTGTTTTTAATGCCATTTTACCCCACGAAGTGTGGTATGGAGAGGGTAATCCCACACACTTGGACAGAGAAAGATCAATAGGAAACTTTGTAATGCTATGGGCATGGGGTTAGGCCACTTTCTCCTATATCCTGCCATAGTTTTCTAACACAAAGAGCTCTACAGAGTGGATGGCATTCATTTGTCAGAAGAGAGGAATTTGCAGCAGGAGGAAAGGGCCGTCTTGGCTGGCCTTGTTGGGGAAAGGGACTAAGCAGATGCTAATCTCTTGTCTGTGGCAGGTGGCAGGAAGAGAAAGTAAGTCTTCTGTAATCAGCTTTGGTACCCTTTTGTGGAAAGGAGGACCCTAAAACTTCCCCTTATATGATTTTGGGACCTGGGGGTGGGTGAAGAAGGAGGCTACTCTTGAAGCTAACCTGGGATCCAGGCTCTCACTTATATTGTTCTGGTACTTGGATAGAAGTCCTCTGAGCTACCTTCCAATTATGGCCAACTGGTGAGCAATCCAAGTTTTGGGCTTGCCCTTTGGGCTGAAGTGTTTCTCTCAAAGAAAGGCTGAGGAGGTTGTCAAGGGGCTGACACCCAATCTTAGCTGGACTGCATCAGGTTGCTCCGCCCTCTTGTTTCATTTCCGGGTGAATGCAACTTAAATAGATTTGGTCAAATAAAATGGCCCTTATGTAATCCTGTCTTCTGTGTCTGGTCTCATTATTCCATGGTTGGTTATTGGTAAGATAAGAGAAATAAATAAGCTGCAATTTGGTATGATTTCAGATATAATAATTTCTTATATATTAATGCTTGTACATCGATAAATTATAAATGGTTGGGAAATTTCCCAGGGAAGTCCAAAAATGCACATAGGTAATGATTGTATTTCTGAGCAGAATTGCTCATCCATATGTTCCTGCACAAGCTCTGTGTATAGCCATGCATGGGATCCCTGACTCATGGGTTTTCTTCCTGTTCAGAGTACTTACTGGGCTGTGTACCACCTTTAAAAAGGCCATGTTTTGGTTTGGTTTTGGGGAGTGTGATTGCTTCCCTGGAAATACAATTCATGTAATATTATCCCCTGCAGAATGTACTTGGATAGATGGTTCAATCAGATTTGTTATTAAGACAACGGGGGTCAAAATGAAAATATTGCCCTCCAAATAAGAAATCTGCTCCACTAAAATTAAATTTTTCTTCAGTCCACAAATTTCTAGCATTGCAGAGAGTGAAACACAGGCCCTTTTCACATGTGTGTGTGTGTGGGGGGGGAATGGTGTAGAGTGACCTCTCACGGAGGTCGTCTACACCGTAGAGTGGACTGGCGTGGACTACTTTTCATAGTTTCACACCAGAACCCACTCAGGAGTGGCCGGAACTAGCCGGGCTGCATGTTTTTTAAAAACCTCTTTTTAGAGCTTTTTATAAAGCACGGAGCGCGCAGCCCCGTGCCGCTCCGTCACCCAGCTCTAAAGTGGATCTATAGGCACGCGCAAGTGCGTGCCTGCGGATCTGCCGGGGGCGGGCTTCCGGCTGGCGAGCTTCTTCAGTTGGTGGAGAGCCTCCACCAACCGGAAGCTGCCATCTGCGACGCTGGAGGAGTGTGGAGCAGCGAGCTCGCGCTGCTCCACGCGGCGACGGACTTACCCGACTGGAGGTAAGCTCCGTTTTTGGGCGTTTTCGCCCGTTTCCCCCCCGACATGTGAAAAGGGCCACAGGGAATCATTCACAGCTAGAACTTTGCATTCCCCTTGGTACCTTTGCCTTCCACTTCTCTTTGGGTGCCTAAACTATATTTCTAAACGTTCAACTGAAGTTTTAAATTAGTGCAGGACTAGAAAGTTGGAGAGCGGTGGGGAAAAAAAAAATTTGGAGGGGGAACAATTTTCAGTGGTGGGCCATGGCCTCATTTGGTACAGTGGTTTGAACACTAGACAACAGCTCTTGAGACCAGAGTTCAGTTCTCCACTTGGCCATGGAAACCCACTTGGTGACGTTGGGTGAGCTACTCAACTGCAGCCCCAGAAAACCCTGTGATAGGTTTATCTTAGGTCACCATATGTTGGAAACAACTTGAAGGCACACAACAACAACAACAACAACAACAACAACAACAACAACAACAACAGCTATATCCTATGGTCGGTTGTGGACCATTTCTGTCATCCTTCTGAATGTGTATGTTATTTGGTATGGTCTTAATGCTTGCCTTTTGCTGATTAAATGCTCATAGAATCCTAGAAATGTAGATTTGGAAGAGACCACACGGGCCATCCAGTCCCACCCCCTACCATGCAGGAATACCCTCAAAGCACTCCTGACAGATGGCCATCCAGCCTCTGCTTAAAAAACTCCAAGGAAGGAGACTCCACTACACTCCGAGCCAGCATATTCCACTGCCGGACAGCCCTGACTGTCAGGAAGTTCTTCCTGAGGTTCAGGTGGAATCTCCTTTCCTGCAGGTTGAATCCATTGCTCCTTGTCCTGGTCTCTGGAGCGGCAGAAAACAAGCCCTCTCCCTCCTCTACATGGCATCCCTTCAAATATTTAAACATTGCTATCATGTCCCCTCTTAACCTTCTCTTCTGCAGACTGAACATACCCAGCTCTCTAAGTCTATCCTCATAGGGCTTGGCTTCCAGGCCATTCACCATTTTGGTCGCCCTCCTCTGGACCTGCTCCAGCTTGACCATGTCCTTCTTGAATTGGGGTGCCCAGAACTGGACACAGGATTCAAGATGAGGTCTAACCAAAGCAGAGTAGAGTGGTACCAGTACCTCCCTCGATCTAGACACCATACTCCTATTGATGCAGCCGAGAATTGCATTGGTTTTCTTGGCTGCCGCATCACACTGCTGACTCATGTTCAGCTTGTGGTCTATTAAGACTCCTAGATCCCTTTCACACATACTGCCATCCAGCCACGTGTCCCCCATCCTATATTTCTGTATTCCATTTTTTCTACCTAAGTGTAGGACCTTACACTTCTCTCTGTTGAATTTCATTTTGTTAGCCTTGGCCCAGCTCTCCAATCTGTCAAGGTCATTTTGAATTTTGATCCTGTCCTCTGGCGTATCAGCAACTCCTCCCAATTTGGTGTCGTCTGCAAATTTGATGAGCATGCCCTCTATTCCTTCATCCAAGTCGTTGATGAAAATATTGAACAGCACTGGGCCCAGGACAGAACCCTGTGGCACCCCGCTAGTCACTTCTCTCCAGGACGAAAAGCAGCCATTGGTGAGCACCCTTTGGGAACGGTCAGTCAACCAGTTACAGATCCACCTGACAGTCGCTCTGTCCAGCCCACATTTTACTAGCTTCTTTGCAAGAATGTCATGGGGAACTTTGTCAAAGGCCTTACTGAAATCGAGATATGCTACATCCACAGCATTCCCTTCATCTATCAAGCTAGTAACTCTATCATAAAAAGAGATAAGATTAGTCTGGCATGACTTATTTTTGAGAAATCCATGTTGACTTCTCGTGATTACCGCATTGCTTTCTAAGTGATTAGAAACTGACTGCTTAATGATCTGTTCCAGGATCTTTCCGGGTACTGACGTCAGGCTGACTGGGCGATAATTATTTGGGTCCTCTTTTTTTCCCTTTTTGAAGATGGGGACAACATTTGCCCTCTTCCAGTCTGCTGGAACCTCTCCTGTCCTCTAAGATTTCTCAAAGATTATAGCAAGCAGTTCCAAAATGACCTCTGCCAGTTCTTTTAATATCCTAGGATGCAATTCATCTGGCCCTGGAGACTTGAATTCATCCAGTGTGGCCAGGTATTCTTGTACCACCTCTCTACCTGTTATGTGCCGCATTTCCCCTGCTTCCTCACCTGCTCTCCAACCGCCAGGTTGAGTGCTTTTATCCTTCTGGGAAAAAACTGAGGCAAAGAAGGTGTTAAGTAGTTCTGCCTTTTCTCTTCCCCCTGTTAGTAATTCGCCATCTTCTCTGCGCAGCGACCCTATCGCCTCTTTCTTTTTCCTTTTGCTGCGGACATATTTTAAAAAGCCCTTTTTATTGTTTTTAATGTCTCTGGCCAGCCTCAGTTCATTCTGTGCTTTAGCCTTTCTGACCTTCTCCCTACATCTCCTGGCTACTTGCTTAAATTCTTCTTTGGTGGTTTCCCCTCTCTTCCATTTCCTGTACACGTTTCTCTTAACGCCTAGCTCAGCTGAGAGTTCTTTAATCAACCATTCTGGTTTCTTCAGATGCCTTCCATTTTTCCTCCTTATTGGCACAGTTTTAGACTGTGCCTTCAGTATCTCCCTTTTAAGGAACTCCCATGCCTCCTGAACTCCTTTCTCTTTCACTATTCTTGACCACGGAATTTCAGCCAGCAGCTCCTTAAGTTTACAGAAGTCCGCTTTTTTAAAATCTAAGATGAGTGTCTGGCTACACTTATCTTCTCCTTCCCACTGAATGCCAAATTCCAATAGGGCATGGTCACTCCCCCCTAAAGATCCAACCACTTCTACCTCATTAACAAGGTCATCCCTATTGGTCAGAATCAGATCTAGAATATTTGATCCCCTTGTCGCCTCTTCCACCTTCTGGACCATGAAATTGTCTGCAAGAGAAGCAAGAAACTTGCTGGACCTTGCTGTCTTGGCAGAGTTTGACTGCCAACATATATCCGGGTAATTGAAATCTCCTATTATTACTGTATCTCTTCTTTTTGAATGCGTGGTCATTTGGTTGAGGAAGGCGTCATCAAGGTCCTCAGTCTGGGTTGGAGGTCTGTAGTAAACCCCCACCAGAATATCCCTATTGTTTCTCGCTCCCTTAATTCTTACCCAGATGCTCTCGACCTGGCTTTCTGGGTTTAAGTCACGGATCTCTTCACAGGTGAAAACATCTTTGACATACAAGGCTACTCCTCTTCCTTTCTTGTTTGGTCTATTTCTACAAAATAGGCTATACCCCTCTATTCCTACATTCCAATCCTGAGACTCATCCCACCAGGTCTCAGTGATGCCTATCAAATCGTATTTATTTTGTTGCACTAGGAGTTCAAGTTCATCTTGCTTGTTTCCCATACTCTGTGCATTAGTGTAGAGACACTTAAATCCCCGGGCCCTTCCTGCAAGTCCTGTACTATAGTTTCTACTCCTCCCACCTTTGGACGCTTGTACTACTTGGTCAATATCATTTGGGCCTTTTCCCCCTTCAGTCGCCGAGTCTTTGCCCTGAATAATATTGTCTCCCTCCCCAGCAGAATCCCTTAATCCTCCGTGCAAGACTGTTTGCAAAAACATTCCTGCCAAGTTTCGTGAGGTGCAGCCCATCCCTTGCCCAGAAGCCCATGTTCATGGAAATTCAGGCCGTGTTCCAAAAACCCAAACCTTTGCCGGCGGCACCATGTGCGGAGCCAGTTGTTGACCTCTGCTATTGCCCTTTCCCTTTGTGCACCATATCCTTGAACAGGGAGGAGAGATGAAATGACCACCTGTGCACCAAGGTCCTTAAGCTTTGTCCCCATAAGCTCGTAGTCCTTTGCGATGTGGTAAAAGCTGTGCCTCACAGTGTCATTGGTTCTGACATGAACCACAATGAGGGGCTTATGGTCAGTGGGCTTGACCAGCCTGGTTAGCCTCTCCGTTATGTGGTTGATCTTGGCCCCAGGAAGACAGCAGACTTCTTGATTGAACTTGTCAGGTTTGCAAATTGCCGGTTCAGTTCCTCTGAGCAAGGAGTCCCCAACAACCAGAACTCGCCTCCTCTGAGGCTTGTCCGGGGCTCCTCAACAAACAGGTTCTTCTAGGACTGCCTGGGCACTCTGTTGAGGCTGGGAGTGTTGATCTAGTTTCTGTTGCCGAAGTTGGATTCCTTCTTGTGGACATTCTGTTCCCTCCTCCTGGTGCTCATCGTTCATAAGGCCAAGAACTTTGAAGTGATTGTGTAGGTTGAGAGTCTCTGTTTCCTTCCTGGTCCTCCTACTCCTCCGTGTGACATGCCTCCAAGCATCTGTTTCTTGGCCCAGTGTGCTGACTTCCTGATCTGGCAGCTCCCCCGCGCATTCAGTCTTCAGGAAGGTCTTCTCTGCCCTATCCAAAAACTCCTCACCTTCCCTAATAAGACGAAGATTAGAAACTCACGCCTCCAGCTGGCGAAACTTCTCCTCCAAGAAGGTCACCAGCTTGCACTTGGTGCAGGTGTAGCCAACAACATCTTGTGGCAAGAAAAGGAACATCCCACAAGTGCTACAGGCGACCGCGATGGCTCCCTCACCTTCCATCCTTGATACTACAGAGAGTAGTACAGGGAGTAGGTCTAGAAAGAATAACAGGGCTTTCTTTCTAAAATTGAACTGAATCAAGTATGTCTCCTCTGCTGATCGCCAAGGGATGAATTGGAAGGGTTGAAGAAGAGGGCTTCAACTGCGCCCGCCTTTGGCGCGTGCCGTTGGGAGCTCCTAATAAGACTCTTCCCCCCTAGCTGGCTCCTCCCCCTCGTTAGTCAGACCGTGTGCTCAGGGGGAGCACACGGCCAGCACAAGGAGACCTAACAAAAACAAGCAAACAAACAGACAAACAAGCAAGCACAGCCCCACAAGCCTGTAAACAACACCTGGTCAAGGATGTCTTCACAGACCCAGCTCACCCTCTGCTCTCTCCTCTGGGAATGTCCCCCAGTAAAGCTTATTTGACCAAGGTGGAGATTTTTGACACAAAGGCATGCATTTAATCTCAGGGAACAAGTTACTTGTTTCTTTTTATGCATTTTTAGAAAACATTGCATGGCCATAAAAAGAACCTTATGACCTTTTCAACATTTTTATGGTACAATGAGGGGAAAAATTATATGATCATACTCAAATAACCTTCTTTGACATGTGTATAGAAATACAAGGTTTTTTGTTGTTTTTTTCAATAAGGGGAGGAACTCAGGAATCTGTTTCGTACTGTGTCAAATCCTTGACTCATACTGAGTCAAGCTATAGTTTAGTACTATCTGTGCTGAAGTCTCTATGTTCACCAGGAATGGCTCTCCAGGGTTTCAGACAATCTTAGCTGGAGATCTAGGAGATTAGACCTTTTGCAGAAGCATAGAAAACAGTAAGAAAGGATGTTAAAGGGAATAAGAAATAAAGGATAGAGCTTAGAAAAAACTTTGTTTTTTAAAAACCACAACTCTCAGAAAACCTCAAACCAGCATGGTCCAAACACATAGGCCCTTTTCACATGTGGAGGGGGAAACGGGCGAAAACGCCCAAAAACGGAGCTTACCTGAAACCGGGTAAGTCCGTCGCGAGCTCACTGCTCCGTAGACCTCCGGCGTCCCAAATGGCGGCTTCCGGTTGGTGGAGGCTCTCCACCAACTGGAGAAGCTCACCAGCTGGAATCCCGCCCCCGGCAGATCTGCAGGCACGCACTTGCGCGCACCTGCAAATCCACTTCGGAGCCGGGCATGCTTTTTAAAAACCTCGAAAAAGAGGTTTTTAAAAAACACGCAGCACGGCTAGTTCCGGCTGCTCCTGAGTGGATTCTGGTGTGGAACTACAAAAAGTAGTCCACGCCAGTCCACTCTGTGGTGTAGAAGACCTCCGTGAGAGGTCGCTCTGCACCATTTCAGAAGCCCGGTATGGAAATGGTCATACTTTTCCAAACTTTGGATAAAATAGAGAATGAATAATAGTGAAGACTTCTTGCTTTTGTACATCCACATTTCTGACACTTCTTCCTTTGAAGGTAACTAGGGACTATGCAGCATCACTTGGGGAGATGGAATTGGACAATAATAATTGCTGTCTGAAAGTATAATTTCTTTCTAAGCTTAAGCATGATGTGCAGTTTTTAAGGGCAATTTTTAAAGCATAGAAAATATTGCCTTTTTCATTTGAAAGTATTCTTCTATGCCATCACAAATGTTTTACCAAATATTTCACAATAGAGAAGAGGGCACTGAAATGAATTCTTTTCTTAATTAAGCCGTTACAATACTGTAAACCCTTCTCATAATTACTTCCATAATTCTATGATTGTCTCACTATGCATTTAATCCACACTTGATATTGCTCTTCATAAATTACCAGAGGTTTTTCTAAGCTGTATGCTGTCAATGTGCCAAAAGGTCTTATTACTCATTAATTTATTACTTGTTTCAGAATTGCTTACAATTATCAAAAGATAATGAAACCATTGCTCTAGCACACTTATGCTTTGGTGAGCAAGCTTAGCTTGCCCTACAGATAGATATTAATTTATTTATCAGGAACTACACTCTTCAGTTGTCTGATTTTTTTAAAATGAAATGGTACATAGAGGGTTGAAGGATCCTTTTTAATGGGGTGACCTGATATGGGAATGTGAAGGAGCCCCCAAAATCAGATGGAGTTTTTGTTCCACACATGGAAGATGCCTATATCCAATTTTTGAGGAGTCTAACTTTTTGCTGCTCCACATTTTACCTAATTCAGCAGATCTTGACTCTCTGGGTGGTATTTGGGTTCAGAGTGGGAGCCCTGCCATAAAGATAAGAGGTAAGGTGAAGTCCAGTTGAAAATATCCAAATCTAACCCAAACTATTATTCATTTTTTACAATGTCCTTAAGAAACACAAAACACAGAGAAAGACTTAACATTTCTATATAACAATAGCTGGTTATGAAGCAATACACAATCTGCTAAATGTTCATTGTATGTCTTCTTGTGATCAATGGTGTCATGCCTTGACTGGAGGATTCAGCCAGTGTGGTCCTTCTTAGCTGTTCCTAAATTCTACTGCTGCCAGATCTGGGACTGTATTTGATTTGCCCCTTGGAATACCCTCACCTGATTGCTGCGTTGTCCTTTATCAGTTTGAGATGTTGGACTGCTCCTAAATTTGAGCTTCTTAATTTCCTCACATGTTTTACCTAACCAGATGGTAGGATTCAATTTGTTTCATATTGGTTTGGTTCACTAACCCTGCTTGTCTGGTTGGTCTACTTGCAGCATACTTGTAGGCTAATATAAATAGCCTGGAACTGTTTGACCTTGCTGCCATGACATGCCTACCCAGGAACAGATCAAGGGGCACCTTTACCACCGGACTATGGGGCAAAAGTCTGGGCATAAGAGTCTTCCATATAATCCTGGAGTGGGTGATGGTAATCCAGGGAAAGTAACAGCGTATCATTTATGCTACCAAGTCAGGCAGTTGAAATACTTTAATTATTAATTCAGAGTATTTTCCTGGCATGGAAAAGTGGCAGTGAGTTGAACCAGTGAGATGATATTTTTTAGGAGCTGTAACCAGAGAGGATACTGTATCAACAATGTATCAGAACAAGACATTCAAGGCTCTAGTGTCCTAACTGGCTACACATCTTGCCCCCGCCCCCATTCCTGGATAATGTTTGGCTAAATCCAGATCCTGAGGTAGTTCATCTCTCTGTTAATTCCCAGACGAGGAGAATTATTTTTAGTTAAAATGGCCCAGGGTGCAAATTTGACTTTGTTGCTTGGCTTAGGGAATCTGGAGTTGTAGTCTTTAAACTTATTTTGCCAAGCTCTGGCAGAGAGGAGAACAATGTTGTTGCCACTGCCCAAAAATTTAACAAGAAACCAAGTGGATGAAAAGTGGAACATGGAAAGAAGGAAGGTAGGGACAGGAGGGAGAGAGAGAGAAAAAAAAAGTTGATAGTGGCCACAAAGGAGACAGTAGTGTTACCCCACTGGTACACCCTATCCTGGGGTCTACAATTTTTAATATCGAATATAGTTCATCATGCTAGAGAGGTTGCCCGGATGAGCACGTAGGCAGCAACGGTCGAATGACCGAGAACTAGGTCAGGCCAGTAAAATCCCCAGTCACATAGCCCAAGGAGACCTCAAGCTGTGCAAACTCACAGTAAACAAAGAGTCCTCAGCCACAGAAGAGCCAACTTGAGGGAATTAGTGTGTTTTCCCCAAATTGAGCACTTATGATTCTGGAAAAATCATCCAAGGCAAGGACCATCTACATAAATTTACACTACAACCGATTGCAACTGAAGATCCTGAAACATTGGCAGCACATCATAAAACCATCATGCAAAACGAGTTGCCATTGTGTAGCTTCCTTTCCTTTGTGGTGCCTATTGTTCTCCCTGGGAGAGGATTTGCCTTCGAGGTGTATTTTCCCCTACAAGTAGTCCTAGTTTTTGAGAATTTCTCTGGATAACTCCCTGCCACTCTAGCAGACCATTTCTCAGTTAGCTGAGTAATCCCCTCAGCTGTCTCTTTGCTGAGTTCAGCTTTGCTTGCTGCTGCCCGGACCAAGGACTTCAGGAGAGGTGCAGTATCACTCCATCTACAATTCCTCTCTGAATCCCCTATCCAATTTTTCCACTCTTTTGCTTCTCAATAGGTCTTGTGTGAGTGTGTGAGTGATTGGATTGGTGTGTGAGAACATTTTCATTCAATAAAATCATTTATTTGATACATTGACTTGTTTTTGGCTTGGCCTGATCCCATAAAAACTGGGTAAAAAGAGCCCACTAGGTTACCCTGTCTCTCGTATTGCCACCACTTGTGCTCCTTTAAGTTCCCCACTCTTCCTTATGTGGAGCATATCAAGGTGTCCCCGAAGGGACCCCCAAAAACCAGGGTAACGGTGGAGTGGTTCCACTATCCAATGCAATGTTTTTAAAAATGAGCACAGGGGCTGAGATAATTCTTAGGATGGAAATAAAGACACTTTTCCAGCCCCCTCCTAAAATCTGGCTGTCTCTCTTCTCGTGTTCTCTACTACAACGTTTCATATCTGCAAAGATATAATGGTAAATCTTCATATATGTATAATTAAAAGAGTCACAAAAGACACAGACACACTCTTACAAGCACCCACCATACAATCAACACATGGACATGTCTTCATTCTCCATAATAAGGACTCTTAGTAATTCATATTTTATGACCTCTGAATTTAATTTCCCATACTGACATTTCCTTTTTTTTTTCTTTTTCTTTTTAAAATCCATTTATTATATTTCAGCTTTGGATAATCGTATTAATTCTATTGTGTGTGTCTTTTGTTGGTATCTTTTTGAGTACTGGCTTCTTGTGACACTGTGGGCCATGCAGACTAATCCTTCTTAACAATATATATTAATTTTAAAATCTCCAGTGTTCCAACTTTATTTTCTAAGATGCCCATTATTAGTTTAACATAGAGGTTCTCCACTTTAATACTTTATGATGCCACTTTCTGAGGCCTACCAATCATGAAAAGGTGCACAGAAACAGTCACAAAATGGTGGTGGATTGAGAAAGAGTTGGAACAGCTGGCCATTGCTGACATCATGTTCTGATATCTGACATATCTAATCTCTCTTCTGAAATTATTAACTCTTTGCCACAGCCATTCTTTTGTAGCATGGGCTTCATAGTTTAGCTCTTCTAAGGCTAAGAACAAAGGTGTTTGGGTTTGGATGCCTCATTTTAGGCAGAATCTGCTGACCTAAAGCCTTTACAGATACTAAAATGTATCCAATACAGCACAGATTTATACCTAAAACCAATAAAGGATCCATGGGGCAAATGTTTTCCCATTCCTGTCTTTTTAAAATCTTTTAAAAAAAATCTTTCTAGCCATACTTCAGAAGGCCCTTTTTGATTTTCCCTTGCCTCTTTGAATACTCTTCTTAAACTTCACAGATCTTATCAACAGTGTCTTGATCTTGTTTTGTTTTCCTGCCTTTTTTCCTTCTTCAAGAATCTTGTCTCAGTGCCTCAGAGATCCTTCTCTTATTTTCTATCTGAATTACATCTGGTGATGCCCAGGTCTACCCATAATAACCCCCAGAAGTGTGTATGGGGTCTCCTCTACTCCTTACCCATTGTTTTAACCTCAGGGCTCCTAAGAGCAATACTTCACCTTCTCCTCTACTGCTTTCCAGACCTTTTAAAATATACCCTAACAAATCACATCAGGACCCCACCTTTTCTTCTAAGAAGCCCTCAGTTTGGATTTTGAACCACAGGCCACTACAATTTGGGTGATAATCAAAAATCTTCTGTCAAAATTTTGAAGTCTTGACCAATATATCCTGGTGAGTTATGAGCTCCTTTTTTGCTTCTGCGAGGCTCACTTAAGAATTTTCAGCTTGAAAATGAGCACTGCTACTTTGATAACAATGAAAAACACTGTGAAGTGTTGATGTTTCAACAGTTTCCTGATGAGTTATGAGGATTTCCTTTTTTTGCTTCGAGGAATCTCCTCTCTACCCCATTTAAAATTTAATCTGGAAACTTAACACTGCAACTTGGGCAATGACCAAAAACACTCTGTCAAATTTCTATATGTCCAGCATCATATCTTAATGAGTTATGGCTGCCACAACAGATATGTGGACTTTCTCTTTTATTTTTATAGATATTTCCCTCCCTACATATTACTATCAAAGCAGTTTTATGTATCTCCTGCCATATTTTCTCCTCTTAGCCTTTAATATTTACCCTATTTTCATCAAAACAAAACAACTTATTTTGACTCTTCTCCCTGTGTATTTTGTTTTCATCTTTTGCTTCTAGAAAGGTTCCTCTGCCTTTTTCATGAAATACAGAGTACGTATAAAAGGCCAGTGGTCTCATAATCTTGTCCAGGGGATTGAAATCTTCTGAATTTTTTCATTGTAATTTTTCAGAACAAAAGAAATGAAGATTTACAATCCGAAGTTATTATTTTAATTACAATCTTTTTTAAAATGTTTTTATTGAAAACTAAACAAAAAAAAAACCCTACATGACAACATACAATCTACACATAACCACCTATGAACATACTAATACACATATATACATATAATAGAAATACTACATACTAATTACATAATTGATGACCAAAACATAGAGAACTTACCCCTTGAGTGAGATACAGACTTATTATATTCTCAAAAATATCATGAAATAAACCTTCCCATATAAGAAAGGGAGAAACTGGTGTTCTGATTGTCACACATCTGCGTCAACCTCTAATTATATAATAACAATATCATTATTCACAATAAATCCTTGGCATCTGAAACATAATATTAATGGTATTCCTTCACATCCCTATTCTGTCGAAGAAAAACCAATCACATCAAAAACTTCTCCTTCTTCCACCTCCTTCCACAATATTGCCTGGGGAGTACCACCAATAATTTATGATTACAAATATTAACAATAAATTGTATCATTCCTACTTAATCTTTGAAGGCATACCGTATTACTGAAATGTAGCATATTCCCCCATGAAATTAAAGATAAAAATTAAAATAAACTAGGTCCAAGAAGGGATCCCATAATCGCTCCTAAACACTCAAAGCTGAAGATCATTGGCTGGAATTTCCTTGTTCTGAAGAAATGCTGTAAACAACTCCCAGGCCTTATAGAACTTACCATCCATCTTGTTTTCTTATCTATAAGTCATTTTATCCATCTGTGCAATTTCAATAACTTTCTCTAACCATTCATTGACCATGGGGATGTAAGCCAATTTCCAGTATTTAGCATAGACAAGTCTGGCAGCCACAATCAAATGCCAAGCTGATCTTTTGGCACAGAAATCCATACTGTTATCTGCACCAAAAATTCACAAAAAAAGAATTCTGGAACTAATTCAATTTTTAGTTTCAATTTTTTTTTGCATATTAGCTCAAATGGCATACCAGAATCTCTTTGCTCTATCACATCCCCACCACACATGATAAAAAGAACTCACCTGATCTTCACATTTCCAACACTGATTGTTCATATTCTTATTCATTTTTGCTAATCTGTTGGGTATCAAATGCCACCGATACACCATCTTTAACACATTTACTTGGAGGGCATAAGATCTGGAGTATACCATATTATTTTTTCCAAATTGTTTTCCCCTCTTCCAAAAGGACATTGTGGCTGAAATCTCTGGCCAAAGTTGTCATGCAATCTTTGATTGTCTCTCCCTCTAAGTTATAGGTTAACAACCTCTTATACAACTCAAAAGTAATGGTTTTTCTCCTTTTAGCATAAGGTCTTCCAATTCAGTTTGTCTTAATTCCACCCCTTCAGCTTGTAAATCTTTCTTAAATCTTTCTCTTATTTGCATGTAGGGAAACCACTGTATTTCAAGTCCTTTCTCTTTTAACTGTCATTGATCTTTCAATAAAACAACATCCCCGCTTTGTTTTAACAGATCCTTGTAAGTCAGCCGATTGCCATGTCTTCTCAATTCCTCAATAGAAAACGCCTCCAGTGGTGAAATCCATGATGGCTTTTTGGGACAGAAAAAAAACCCCTTATACTTCTCCCAAACAGTGAGGAGTGCCTTGTGTATTACATGGCTTTTAATCCATTTACAAAACACATCTCCAAAATTGCTTTCTCTTAATATCTGTTGTAAAAATTTCCATGATATATTATCAAATGCTTTCTCTGTATCCAAGAAAATCTGCTGATTTTTTCCCTGGACTTTTGTCATAATATTCTATTGCATCTAACAGTATTCTCTGCCTGGTATAAACCCGGTCTGCTCTTCTTGAATTGGCCTTTAAAGATCTTTTGGACTTTCGCTTTATCATACCACAGGTATGCATGCCAGCCAAAATAGAGGCCATGTCCCTCTAGTGCTAATAATTTCCTGTCATTCAACAAGATCCAAGGTTTCATCCAGGCTATGCATGCGACCTTGTAGTATAGACCTAAATGTGGTACTGCAAAGCCTCCTCAACGTCTTGTATATGTCATCCATTTATGTTTCATTCTTGGTTTCTTTCCATTCTATATGAATTTAGACAGATCTTTTTTACACCATTGAAGCCACTTCCTAGGGACTGTGACTGCGATCATCAAAAACAAAAAGAGTATTTTAGGAGTACACTCATTTTTTTCACTGAAATCCTACCCATCAAGGAAAGATCCAACTTTTTCCACGTTTCCAATTTCCTTTGAATCTGAGCCCAAGTCATAGAATCATAGAATCATAGAAATGTAGAGTTGGAAGAGACCACACGGGCCATCCAGTCCAACTCCCTGCCATGCAGGAACACCCTCAAAGCACTGCTGACAGATGGCCATCCAGCCTCTGCTTAAAAACCTCCAAAGAAGGAGACTCCACTACACTCCGAGCCAGCATATTCCACTGCCGGACAGCCCTGACTGTCAGGAAGTTCTTCCTGAGGTTCAGGTGGAATCTCCTTTCCTGCAGCTTGAATCCATTGCTCCTTGTTCTGGTCTCTGGAGCAGCAGAAAACAAGCCCTCTCCTTCCTCTACATGGCATCCCTTCAAATATTTAAACATGGCTATCATGTCCCCTCTTAACCTTCTCTTCTGCAGACTAAACATACCCAGCTCTCTAAGTCTATCCTCATAGGGCATGGCTTCCAGGCCTCTCAACATTTTGGTTGCTCTCCTCTGGACCAAAGTCTTTTGGTAATTATTCTTAAACAGATGATTATTATTATTGGTCAGTTCTATCCCTAGATATTTCACTCTCTGAACACATTGAATACCTGCTTTCCTTTTGATCAGTTCTTTCTCACAAGGTTTTATGTTTTTCAAAAGGATCTTAGTTTTAGCTTTGTTGATTTTGAAACCCGCCAGCTGACCAAATTTATTTAAAAGTTCACTGACTTTAGCAATTTGTGGTAAAAGATCTTCTAAAAAAGGTACTACATCATCTGCAAAGGCCTTATATTTAAATTGATCTTGCCCAATCTTGACTCCTTGGATAGAGTCTTCTCTCTTTAGTTGCCTTAACAGAACCTCCAACACCAATACAAATAACAAAGGAGACAATGAGCAGCCTTATCGAGTTCCTTTCAAGATTGAAATGCTTTCTAAAGAATCACCATTGATAATTATACAAGCCTTCTGTTCGTTATAAATTGCCTTTATCTAATTTATAAAGGTCTCACCAAATTCTATATCTTCAATGACCTTTATAAGAAAAGACCAATTTACATTGTCAAAGGCCTTCTCTTCATCAAGGAAAATGAGAGCACCTTTTTTTTCATTATGAGACTCGTAGAATTCTATTGTATGAAGCACAGTTTGAATATTTGATCTCATCTGTCTCCCCGGAATGAAACCACTCTGATCTTCATGTACAAAGTCTGGCAAGACCTTCTTCAAATGATTTGCCAACATAGAATGAAAATTTTATAGTCCACATTTAGGAATGAAATAGGTCAAAAATCTTTACATGTAGGGGCATCAAGATCACTCTTTGGAATCAATGTTATATTTGCTTCTATCCAACTTCTTGGGAAGTGATCCTGCACCCATTACCAAATTCGTCATAACTTGCATGGGCTTCAAAAGTTGTTCTTGAAATTATTTGTAGAAACTAGCAGTTAAACCATCCGGGCCTGGAGCTTTATTGGATTTCACTCTATCTATTGCCTCGTGGATCTCATTAATAGAAATAGGTTTGTTCAGCATCTCATGAAGATCCTGAGATATTTTTGGAAGATTTTGAGAACAAATGTACTCTTCCATATCAGTTAAATTTTTATTGACACTGGCCTGGAACAGATTCTGGAAGTAATTAGAAAGTACTTTCTGTATTTCTCTAGTTTCTGTGATTATGTGATCTCCTTCTTTAATCTCAGAAATTAATCTCTTTTTTCCTTTCCTTTAATTACAATTCCCTTTTTTCCCAATTACAATTCCTTTAATTACAATCACAATTTTTCCTTTCCTTTAATTACAATCTTTAAAGTATCATTTTACTTTCCCATTTTACAAAAGCAAGCAAAATAGTTACTTATAGTTACTTCAAAAATGTGAGTGCTACAAGATGCTGATGTGTGGTGCAACGTAAGCTTTCTTCCTGGTTTACTGCCTCAATAGAACACAAGCCAACAGAATGAATCAGTGCAAGAATCATATTATATTCTTCTTCCAGTGAGTTCCCACCCTGTCACTATAAAAGTAACTTGAAGGTTGATTACAATACAAATGTCCCTCAGAAAGTTAAAGTTGTATGAGAGCCAGTATGGTGTAGTGGTCTGAGCATTGAACTATGATCTTGGAGACTAGGGTTTGATTCTTTACTTGGCCATGGAAACCTATTAGGTGACCTTGGGTGTGTCACACACAGGCAATTCCAGAAAACCCTGCGACAGCTTTCCCCTAGGCCATTTCTACTACACTGTTATAGTGCTATTATTCCGCTTTCAACATCCTATGGAATCCTTGGGTTTGCAGTTTAGGGAGGAACATTTAGAATTCTCAGCCAGGGAGCTCTTTGGCCTCAGTAAACTATAAAACTCAGAATGCCACAGGATGTTGAAAGTGGAATAATAGCACTATAACTGTGTAGTGTGGAAGGACCCCTAGGGTTACCATAATCTGGAAATGACCTGAAGCCACATGATAACAACAAAATTAAAGTTGTGATGCAATGTAGTTATACCTTCTTAATTGGGTAAAATTAATTGCAAGGAATATCTTATTTGTAGCTGGTTACTTTGATGCCCTGATCTATACAATTTCTTTTTTTTGATAAGAGAAGCATAGGAAAGAAAGAAGCAAGAAATATTACTGTCTAGTTAATGAGAACACAGAACAAAACTGCAATCATTTTTGCAGTTGGTATGAAAGGGAATAAACCAGGAGTAAAGAAATAACTATATTTGAACTCTTGTGGTAATGGCCCAGATCTTGGGTAGTCCATCTCAATTTGGCTAAAAGAGAAAGTGCCAAAAGTCAAAGCAGTGCCATTAGGAGAATTTTACATTTATTCTTGCAGATAAGCTGTTTCATTATTCAGAAAAATGGACAGCTATACCTAATCAGCTATGCTGATTAATGGACCAGTTTAAGCCAAGGAAATAAATATGAAACTCTCATTAATGATTTTGCTTTGAGTTTGTGTAAAATATGTGGCCTATCTGGAGACAGACAGTGCAACATGTATTAACAATGAGGACAGCGATGATATCCTATTGATTCAATTAAATCCTAACAGCTCCTCTAGTCCAGTGTTTATAAGAACAACTGGTGATAACCAAAATGATTTGAAATTATACTGCTGCAGTGAAATGAGAACATGAAATTGTTATTGACCTATAGACCTAATAGATCCTGAATCTGAGATTAATCAGTTTAATATAATGAGAATATCCTGAGAATTTCTTTTCAAGAAGCAATAACTTTTGCAATTCCTTTTTTTAAAAAAAAAGCAAAATATTTGCTTTATGTTGTATCTGTATTGATTTGCCTTGCATTGGATCTTATGATAAGAGAGTTGGAAGAGTTTTCTCTGTTTAATCTATAATAAATCTGTGATACTTCTGTTGAAGCCAACTGGGAAATGTACAGTGTTTAAAATGGGGGAAAATAAAGAAGAGAATTAAATATAAACACACATGAAGCTGTGAGGGTATTCAGGCTGAGGAGCAATGATTTGGCCAAGCTCAGCTAGTGGCCTGTTTCTCAGCAGGATTAGATATTTCTACGGCTTAGAAACAAATTCAGCTCCCAGAATCTCACAGACAGCCTGGGCAATAGTGAAGGATAGATCAGTCCACACTTAGGCCATTTCCGCACAAGACTGTTATAGCGCCATTATTCCACTTTCAACATCCTATGGAATCCTGGGGTTTACAGTTTTGGGAGGGGCCAGTCGGTCCCTCCTAAAACTACAAATTCCAGGATTCCATGGGATGATGAAAGTGGAATAATAGCGCTATAACAGTCTAGTGCGGAAATGGCTTTAGACTGTGTCAGTTTTGGACATTTTCCACCACTAATTTGTTAGGACCAGTTTTCAGTCTGTTGTTATTTTAAAAAAAGAAACCAAACATACACCTATGAAGTTTCAGTTTTACTGTATGTATCACCGCAAATATATGCATTCTTAAACATAATGTGCCATTCTACACACATTTTTCCCAACTGTTTTCTCAATTTATGTGTTCTGTATGCAGATCTTTTTTCCTTCCAATTTTTATTAAACATTAAACCAAAACATAAAACACACAAAAACAATACACACATATACACAAAACCAAGGAAAAAACAAAACAATACAACCCATACAATATAAAAAGTCTTACCTAACTGAACTATGATACATGACTAAACTATAACTAACAAACTAAAAAGAAAAAAAAACATTGGTCCCAATGTTTTGACCTAGATTAGATCTATATGCTCATATCAACTAATAAAAATAATAGTTAATGAAGACATGGCTAAGTCATTTGCAACTCAGAAAGAGATAAGACAGGGATGCCCTTCATCCCCGCTTTTATTATTCTAGCAATGGAAGTTTTGAATCGTGCTATTATACAAGATGGCAAAATAACTGGAGTTAAAATTAGAAAGTTGGAATTTAAACTAACAGCCTCTGTTGATAGTTTGGTGATTATGGTTCTGTCAGTGGTGGAGCTTGGAGTGCGTGGAGGGAGGGCATGGCCACAGTGCATGGGACATGGCCACAGTGTGTGGGGTGGGGTTATGGTGTGAGGTACAGGGCTACAGTACAAGGGGACTGGGCTATGGTGCAAGGGGGCATGCCTACAAGCTGGGATGACCCCCAAAAATTGCCGCCCTGGGTGAACCATCCCCATCACCCCCCCCCGTCCCTATGTGACTGGGTTCTGTATGCAGATGTTGAGCAGCAAACTTCATCACAAAATTTGAAGGTGGAAATAATCCAAGAATAGCTATGCTCTAATCTACATACTAGTTCAGGGAGTATCAGTTAGATCAGTTTCCTTTAAAATGTACGTTGAACACAATTCTTACCCCAACCCATTAGTCCAGCATTCTGCTTCTTGTATCACATACATCCACAGAGCTGGCTGTAGACATTGGTACGGCTGGGCACTTTTTGAAGCCTCCAACCATTCAGTTAGGCCACTACCAAGGCATCTTAGTTCCTGCTGTTCTCTCCTATTTCCACTTGCACACTCATCTGCAGTTTCAGATCAAAATCCTAGGAGGTAACAACCTGAAGAAACTTCACTGAATAGCAGCCTTACTATGCAAGCATTCCACATATTTAGACCGGGACATGTAAAACCAAAAATTTAAACATTATTTCCCACCACATGGATTGCCTGCTGCAGTGGAAAGAGCTTTTTGACTGCAACAACAGGAGGTAACATCTAAATTAGCACCCTGTTGGTCAAAACTGCCATATATATTTCCCTCGGTAGAATCAAGCTAAGCTGGTAAGTTAATAGATCCCATTGCAGACCCTTTCATTAAAAAATAGAAAATAAAATAAAAGCTATGATCTACTTAAATTTATTTATTATATCCTGTTCTTCCTCTGGGTATGAGGAGAAATGGTTCCTTTCCTTAATGTGCACATTGAGAATGTCTTTATCAACTGTTGCTTCTTTAATTTCTTTGCCTAAATTTATTGTACCTATCTATGTATATTGGAACGTAACAATTCTTATTCTAGGATGCTTTAGGTGACTCCAATTACAGGCTGGTGAATTTTATCTTTAATACCACTACAATTAAGAAAATAATTACAAAGAAAATTGGAAAGCACAGCAAGTGAGAACAACATGACATGGGGATATTTAGCATGGCTTCTAAAAGAGCAAATTACACCTTCTCTGTCAAAATTCTTTGAAAAGGGGTTTGAAAAATGGGAAAGAGGCCAATATGATTAGGCTTTTAAGTTTTTACAAAAGTCTTTTTGAAAAAAGTAGCTCATGAAAACCTGTTAAGTAAAATTTAGTAACTAAAGGCTATGTAAGGCTATGTAAGATGTAGAAACCTGAATTCTCTTAGTAACAGTTTAAGAAAAAAAGAAGCAGTGTTTGGTTAAATAGCAGTTCTAAGAAAAGAAAAAAACTTAATTATGAGGTATCTTTAGGGTCTTAACAATACATGATAGAACCAGAACTTTTCAGATGCCTTCAGGCACGGCATATTGACCTTACTGAACTCTTCTATAAAAACCAGCTCTCACTGCTTGATAAAGTTTTGCATTTGTCTCACTAATTTCTAAGATACTGCTTAGAGCAGAGTTTCATCCACCTCAAAGGCTCCGTGTGGTGAAATCTAAGCTTTGAAATAAATGAATATATGAATAAAATGAAAATATTTCTCATATTATGTTAATCAACTAATTAACATCCCACAGCTGCTGTCTGTTTTTGTGTCCAGTTCCTGTCTCTTTTTGTGATTATCTAGTCAGAACAAATAATAATAATAATAATAATAATAATAATAATAATAATACCACTTTCTTTTGTTAAATAAATAATTAGCAATAAAGCTTTGCATGCTCTCCCACAGAGGGAGGGTCCAGAAGAAGTACAACAGGATGCCTCAGGAGGCATTTATTTATTTATTTATTTATTTATTGGCTTTTGTGACTAAGTCTTATTTTTTGCTTCTTCCTACAAATCTATGGCTATTTCTGCACTATGCAGTTATAGTGTTATTATTCCACTTTCAACATCCTATGGAATCCTGGGATTTGTAGTTTAGGAAGGGGCATCTTTGGCCTCAGTAAATTACAAACCCCAGAATTCCACAGGATGTTGAAAGTGGAATAACAACACTATAACAGTTTAGTGTGGAAATGACCTATGTTCCTGCTACCACACACCTAGAGTGTGGTTCTCTCCCTAATAATGCAGACGTGAATTCCACTAAACTCAGTGAGACTTTCTTCTGAGTAGACACATATAGGGGGTGCTATAAACCATTTATAGTCAAAAGCTGCAGTGGCGTACAGGACTCCTCCTGCCTTATCTGACAGGTTAGGGACTGAAGCATTGTTGGAAAAGAGGATTGGTTGAAAAAAGGAACTCATGTACTGTACAGTAGGACTTCCAGAGACTCACTTGGGATCGACTTCACGTGTTGTGCTTGTGCTGTGTGGTGCTTGTAAAGTCTCTCAGCTGGCTTGGAGCTTTTTCTTCCCCTCCCATTTCACTTTGCAAGCAGCATGAGCATGAGAGCAGTTCCAAGCAAGCTTCTGTAGGCAAGAAGAACAGATGAAAGAGCCGAACCCCCATCAAGTTGATGGAACATCTCCTTAATTTGGAATCATCAAAACAGCAAGTCACCAGATAATGGGGTGTGGTGGTGGCTACCTGTACTCTGTTTGTGGAACGAAAGCAGAATAGGTTTCCCCAAGTTGTCTAGCAAACACACGCATAAACAGAACACAGACATGTTGAAATTGGACCATGTAAAAATATAATAGGATGCCCCCTATCATCTTTCCCACTACTCCTGAGCTTTTTTTTTCCCCTTAGTGTTTATATGCCTCTGCAAACAATAAAATCATGCTTATCATCCAGTCCTATACAGAGTCACTGACAGCAGTGGATTATTGGATACAGTAAACAGGTACTTGTTATTATTTACCATCAAGTTAACTTCAACATATGAAAGACCTCCAACAGGTCTTTCAAACTCAAAACATACATACAGTTATGCTACAACAAGGCATACCTCCTGGTCTGAAGTGTTCTGATATTAGCATCTCTGACAAATTCTAAGCTCTCCTATCACAAGCGGGGGAGTAGGAGGGTAAAATAGAAGTGAATGTGTCTTTTTAATAGATGTAACACTTTCATTGTAAGGAATGAGACAGAATGAATTTAGAAAGAAAGAAGAAAGGGTGGAAAGAAGGAAAGAAAGAGAAGAGAAGAGAAAAGAGACTATCTGGGGATTGAGAAGTTTTTGCACGTTCAGCTCTTTCTCAGCAGGCCAAGGAACAGTCTATTTTCCCCCTCTTTGATATCAGGTCCAACATAATACAGGTAAAGGCCACAGTTGTCTTCACAGGTCTAGTAGAGATGTTCCAAGATGAGATCTACCTTCCAAGGTCAGCCAACTCTGTCCTTGGAAGGGAAAATGTGACATCCCAAGAACCATAGGATCATACTGTAGGATCTGCTTTTGATACAACAAGAATGACACATCTGTTCTTTCTTCTGTTATGTACTTTTTTTAAAAAAGGTGTCTACTTTTCTGTTTTCTGTGAGTGAGTTAGGTTAGCACAAAGAACATTCTGTGAGTGAATTTCTTACCTCAGCAGCAAGAGCCTTTAAGTATGCACATGCTTGCCTTTGAGTTTGCACTGACATATTACATGATCAGATGTGTATGGCTAGAAAAATGAAAACATGATATATATTTTCATTCCCCTAATTTCATTACCATGGCCTGTGGGTCAGTGAATTCATTCAAATAATGGTAGAGCTGAATCACAGAGACATAACTTGGTAGGTCTGTCTGGGAAAACATAACCTTCAGTGCCAGGTTACATGATAGGGATGAACTGGGCTATTTTTGATGCTGCCCTCTACTTTATGGAAGGATGTTTTCACTCATAAAAAAAACTTCAATCAGTGAATGGAAGAGGAAGAGGTAATTTTTGACAGTTCTTCTATTCCATGTCAACCTTCTGTGTACAAACGTGCACACCAAGTTGCTTCATAGAATAGGGGAATACTCAAGAAGAAGCAACTCATGTTGCTTCATGGGGAGCAACTCATGTTGGTATAGGTAAAGGAGAAAATGAAGAGATTGTGTTTACAGGAATCTTCACTGGATCAAATAGTCTTGTGCTTTTATTTTTTAAATTTGTATATTGTCTATCTGGCCAATGCTCCTGGGGCAATTTAAAAACAAAAGCACAAAAATAACATAGCCCCCATTTCCCATATAAAAATGTGTGGCTAAGCAACAACAAAGTGTTATTAAGATGGTAAATGTTATTAATGAGGAACTGCACACAAGCTGGGAGAGGCTGCAGCAGTTTGCTTTTGCATAGGCCTACTGGGAAGGGCAAGATTCCCTCCTCCTCTCCTCTCCTCCAACTTGAATGCAAAGTACTTTTGAACTTTCATTTCGGTTTGCACTAAGTGAAGTAAGCAGAGGACAAAAAGGAAAGGAGGGGAGGAGAGAGAAACTAGGACATTTTAAAAAGCTGAAAAAGTGGGATGGCTGAGGAGCAACTGGGGGGACTGTCCCTGCCAAACTAGGGTAATTGGAGGATAGGAAATGGTGAATAAAATCTCTGGCAAAACAAATGTCAGCCAGAGTGTAAAAAAACAACAACAATCATTAGGATATTGAAAGCCCTCGATAAAACAGTAAAAGAAAAAAAAAATGAGGCCCAAATACTTGCCTGAAGAAGAAGATCTTAGCTTGGTATCACAATGTATTTAATGAGAATTCCAAGTAGATCTCCTAGGGAAGGCATTCTACAGATGAGAAGTGACAAACAGTGACAAACAGAAAAGACCCTTAAAATAGGTATGACACAAAAGGAAAAGGAATGTTACCTGTCCATACAACTTGTAATCAACTAACACTTGCTGGCTGTTTCCAGACATATATTCAAACTTGATGAATGTCAGGGTGCGTAGCCCCTGTCATAAGTGGATATGCTGGATGTGTATTGAAATAGTGTATGGTACTCAGTATAGGGGCAATGCTAGAGTTAGTTAGAGCACTACAAAGTATAGAGTATTAATTGTTGATTGCAACAATGTATCTGTTTGAAGCTTGCTTGTGTCCTCCAATATATCAAAGGATTAATTGCTTTATTGCCCATTGCTACAATATATCCAGTGAGAGGGGAGAAAATCAGAGTAGGCAAAAACAAAAGTGCTGAAAGGTGTTTTGGAAACTTGAAGTGTCTTGCCCCAAGGATGAAAGAAGTGTAAACAACTGCAAGTCTGGGAAATGTCTAGAGATGTGAGGTTATATTCAGTTTATGATCTTCTCCAATCACAGCTTTGTGTTCTTAAAATTTATATATATATAGGTATAAGACCTGTGAATCCCATGTATGCTTTAGTCTCAGCAACTTTGGAAAAAGTGTGCCACGTTGCTTGCTTTCTTACAGATAAACACTACTGTCTGCCTCAAAGTGGACTTTGTGGATTGCGAGTTATTTAGAGCATCACAACAAATGAAGTAACTGTTTTCCAACCCAATAACACTCAACTTACCTTTCCCATTTTACCAACTGCTTAATTAAAAATTAGCACATCAAAGGAGCAAAAGTTAGGTGACATTTTAACATTTTAACATTCAGAACATTTTTGAATAGGGATCGTTCTGAATTTATTCAGTTAATATTTATTTAAGAAGTATATTCTGCTTTTCTGTTAGAACATTCCATATTTCTGTAGATGAACAGCACCAGAGAATGCAGCTTCAAAAGTGACAATTTCAGCACATGACAAAGTGTGGTGACATCACGAATGAGCCATTTTGCAGCTCCATGTATTTTGTAACTTAGCCTATCGTTGTCCTGCTATAACTCTGCTATAATTCCCTTTTAGAATCTCCTCATTGTGATAGGAAGTCTGACTTTATGCTATCGTTCTGGCACACCATGGTAAGTCTACTACATTCTAAACACTGAGTGTGTGGCACATACTGTGAAATGTTTCAGATTTTTTATGGCATGGAACTTTCATGAAAAAGCACATTAACTTAATACATACCAATTGTCACTTTAAATATAAAAGTTTTTGAATATTTCTCCTCACACAATCTAACACTGTGAATCAGATTAAAATTGGTGAAACATTGAGCAGGAGCAGTGTAACATGCATTATTTAATGAACATTCATACTTTAATTGGATTAGATTATTATCATAGTTTGCTGAATTAATCACTTTTTGCAGGTGTGGAATTGCTCTAAATCTTTTAAAAAGGTGCTGAATAGATTATATTCGAAGACAAATAGTAGAAAGTTAAGGTAATATGCACTTAGTAGTTGTGCTCATTTATTGTTCTGTTTCTTAAAAGCAGCACAAGGAGACAGTTAAGGGGACAGAAGGCAACTTCTGCTCTACAGTATAACTATCAGAGCCCAGAAAATATATTTCTTTGGACTGCAACACCCAGATGTGTTGTAAAATTCTGGGAGATGTAAACCACAAAAGCAGTTGGTTTTTTGTTTGTTTGCTTGTTTTTTCAGCCTCTGATCAATACAGTCTATCTCAGTCCCATCTTCTTTCTGCTACGTAAGACTGTTGTAAAGATTAGTCTTCAGCCTCCAGTGTTTTCGTGTAAGGGAAACTTGTAGCAAAAGGGAGAGTCCATTGTTGTAGTCTAGGCCCAGCTACTGCTTCATCTCAGTGCCGAAGAAACAATGGCTGAGATTCCACATTGCCCAGCATAGCATAAGGTTTCCACAGGCAGAACGATGCCATAGCTCACCCTTGACCACACCCAGAACCCGCAGTTTTCCTGCAACAGCCCCCCGGAATAGCCATCCTATGAGAGATGTATCCAGCTGAGGACATCTTCCACTGAGATCTTCTGGAGTTTCAGAGGATGTTATTGGTCCGCATCTGACCATCAGGTGTACCCAGACAGTCTCCTTCTCTCCTCTCCTACTTCAGCAGCCACAAAATGGTTTTTCAGTAGGGCAATCAGAGCAAAAATGTAAGTCCAGGAGTTGTTGTAGTGGTTGGGAAAGAACATACACAGGTATACAGTGGATTTATAAGAGCCAGCATGATGTAGTGGTCTGAGTCTTGGACTTGAACTCTGAGAGAACAAGGTTCAAATTTCTGCTCAGCCATGAAAACCCACTGGTGACCTTGGGCAAGTCACATTCTCTCAGCCTCAGATAAAGGCTATGGCAAATCCCCTCCAAACAAATCTTGCCAAGAAAATGACTTGAAGACAAACAATATCATCATCATCAACAGCAACAGCAACAACAACAACAACAACAACAACAACAACATGGATGTATACTTCTGTGGCCTGCATGTGCAAAATTCTTAGACCAGCACACACATTTTGGGGGAGAGGGCAGAACAAGGTGGTTTTCCTGTTGGGATCAGGAAGGGATTTTTTTTCTATCCCAAATAATTAGGACATGGACTGGCATATTTCTTACCTCCTCTGAGATATCACCTTAGGCTAAAGGAGGCCAAAGTCCAGCCCTGGGGCTGCTTGTGGTCCTAAAATCTGTTTTGGGGTTCCTTGACACTTCCAAACTGCCTTTTTACTGGCCACCAAAACAACAACAACAACAATTGCCTCTCCCAGTAAGCTTCAGGAGAGCCAATTCACCTTTTAAATAGGTGCTTAGGCCATTTCCGCATGGGGCAAGGGAATCGCCCCCTGACACTACTCACCAGACTTTTGGGCTCCCCGGTCCGGTCCACGCTGCTCCAGAGCAGTGCGTGGCCACCGCTCCACACGGCTCCGGGGATGAAAATGGCAGCTTACAGTTGGTTGAGGCTCTTGACCAACAACTAAAGCTCACCAGCCTAAAGCCTGCCCCTGGCAGATCGCAGGCTCACACCAATGCGAGCCTGCAAATCTGCATAAGGGAGCAGGCTCACACTGGCGCGCTCCATGCTTTTGAAAAACCTCAAGAAACAGGTTTTTCAAAAGCACGCTGGACGACCACTTGGAGTTGTTCCGGAGCGAGCTGGGGTGCGGATCTACATTAAGTAGGTCCGACCCAGTCCGCTCCCAGGTGCGGACGTCCTCCCTGGAGGACGCTTTGCACCGTTTTAAAAACCCCGTGTGGAAATGTCCTAAGTTTAAAGAAGTGTGATTTATTGCATTATATGCTTTTAGGTTTTGCTGGTTGTTGTCAGCCCTTTGTTCACTTGTTCCAGTCTGTTTTAATGCTTCCTTGACTCTTCCAAATGTTTCATTTTTTTTTTTTAAAGTAAAATTTGCAGAAATGGCCCTGTGGTATGGTCTGAAGGGAAATTTTGTCCTCTTTTAGTTAAAAAAGTTCATAGAAACAAAGAGTTGGAAGAGACCACAAGGTCTCTTGCGGCCATCGAGTCCAACCCTAGCCGTGCAGGAATACACCACCAAAGTGCTCCCAACACATGGCCATCCACCCTCTTTTAAAATCTTCAAAGGAGACTCCACCACAGTCTGAGGCAGCTTATTCTACTATCAAACTGCTCTTATCATCTGGAAGTTCTTCCTAATGTTTAGATGGACTCTTTTTTCCTGTAGTTTGAATCCATTGCTTTGTGTCCTAGTCTCTAGAGCAGCAGAAAACAAACTTGCGTCATCATCAATATGACATCCTTTCAAATATTTAAACATGGCTATCACGTCACCTCTTAGGCCATTTCCGCACTAGACTGTTATAATGCTATTATTCCACTTTCAAATATATCTTTCAGCACATTGATGCAAATACTGCTATTAGCACAAGTGCATCCATTTCTTGGCCCTTGCCAACATCCCTTTTACAAATTATAAGAACTGCATAGCTACGGGAAATTCTTTTGTTGCAAATGTTCAAATCCATAGTCAGCTGTGGAGTTCACTGATTAAGACTGGTTTAGTTACTTTTGCTCTCACTTATCTTAACCTACTTCATAGCCTTACTGAAAAGCAAAAACTGGAGGAAGAATGTTCTTGCATGAAAGACGGAATAAAATTGTCATCAAATAATAAAATATTACACCTCGTACACTTAGAGCTCCATTTTCAGACCAGAAGGATCATGCCTGTATTAAAAAAATCTAAGGTAGTGTATTCACTGATTTAGAAAATAACAGTACTTGCTATTCAACATTTCTAAAGCATTCAGTTGCATTAATGTTTTCTGCTTTGCACATGACATTTGGGAAGAAAAAATTGTTGAGGATTTACATGGAAATCAAAGAAGAGTGTCACAGATGCTAAGTAACCCCACAAGGAGTGGTAAGTATGATTCCTCTCTCATTCAAAATGATGCTAATGCTTTAGGGTGTTATTTGCTGAGTACAGTGTCTAATTCACACTCCATCCACTAGGATTCCTAGTACATTGCTATTGGAATATTCATTGACACCTAAGAAAATAAAATGAACATTTACATACTGTCTAATATCTTTAAAGAAACATAACAAGTGGAAGTAAAACATAAGCAGATTGTACTTGAATCTTTTGATCGGACAATTTTATTTCATTTCTGGTTTTATAGAGCAGAGCCTTCCCCCTGCCCACACACACACACACACACACACACACACACACACTATTTTTATCTTTCTTTTATTTGTAAAAGAAAGGTTGTTCCAGTCCTCATTTACATCTAATCCTGCTTCATGTATAATATGTTCAGCATACAAGTTAAACAGATAGGGTGGTAAAATGCAGCCCTGCCTGATCCTGTTGCCAGTTGAAAGCATTCTGTTCCTCCATATTCTGTCCTAAATGTAACCTCTTGTCCTGTGTACAGGTTACACATCAGGACGATCAAATGTTGTAGCATATCCCATTTCTTTAAGAGTGATCCATAGTTTCTCATGGTCTACACAATCAAAGGCTTTGCTATAATCTATAAAGCACAAGCAGATTTTCTTCTCCATTATCCAGTGTGTGTTTACAATATGGTATCTAGTGCCTCTTCCTTTGCTGAACCCAGCATCTGGAATTTCTCACTCCATATATGATGGAAATCCTTGTTGTAGAACTTTAAGCATGACTTTGCTTGATGGGAAATTAATGCAATGGTCTTGCGGTTACTGGAATCTCTGGTGTCCCCTTTCTCAGGAACTGGAATGTATGTTGAGCATTTCCAACCTGCTGGCCATTCTTTTATTTTCTATATTTGCTCACAGACTTTAGTTAGAACTAGAGTAGATTCTGTCTCTGTAGACTGAAGCAGCTCCATTGGTATGCCCTCAGTTCCTAGTGATCTGTTTCTCCCAAGTGCTCTGAGTGCAGCTTTCATTTCACTTTCTAAAACTGGAGGTTCATTTTCATATGGTTTTTCCTTAAATGAATCTATCAAACTTTCATCTGCTTTCTATAGTTCTTCCATGTATTATTTCCATCATCTTCATATTTCTACTTGGTCATGTAATGTGTTCCCTTGTTGGCCATAGAGAATTCCCACTTTTGGTTTAAATTTCCTTTTGATTTCTGAGATCATGTAGAAGAGGTCTCTTGTTTTTCCTTTTTTGTTGTCATCTTCTACTGCTTTGCATTCCTTATTAGAGTAGTTCTTCTTATCCCTGCACACAAGTTGTTGCACAATTGCTTTCAGGGTCTTTTGAATCCTTTTTTTTTTAAGGGTTTAAAAAGCAACTTCTTAAAAAATTTTTAAACTTTTTTTTAAAATAATTTTTATCAAAATCTTAAGTGAATAACAATACCACCCCCGCTTCCAAACATCAATTTTCCCAGTTGAATCTGAGTTTAACATTCCATTCCGTATAAACATTCCATTCCATACATTATCTCTTTTTTACAACAATCGCAAACTATTACTTTTAGCTTATATTTAACTATTTACATTTTATCTTTTGTCACCTTATTTTATCTTCCTCCTTTCTTACAGCCTTTCTTTCTTTCCCCCTATTTCATTCTTTTATCCAATTCAATACCTCTCGCCATTCTCTTTCAAAGCCCTGGATCGGCTTATTTTTGAGTGAAAAAGTTAGCTTTTCTGTCACTACCATATCCAGGACTTTGAGTTTCCATTCTCTTATATTGTCAGGGATTCCAGGCAGGGAACCCTGGGAAAATGATCAGCCCCCAACATATATCAATATATTTTCTTTCTTTCCAATGTTGAGCATAAGTCAATCTTGCTGCAGTTATTATATATAACAATGTCTTTTGATGAGCTCTTATTTCTCTTTGTTGCCCTACCATATTCAACAAATAGAGTTCTGGTTTCATTTCAAAGTTAAAACCATACATTCTTTGAATTTCATCATGTATTTCTTTCCAAAACTTTTTTGCTATTTTACAGGTCCACCACATATGAAAAAAAGATCCTTCTTTCTCATCACATTTCCAACATTTTTCATTCCCATTTCTTGTTATTTTTTTCAGTTTTACAGGCATCATGTACCATCTATATATCATTTTATAGAAATTTTCTCTTAAATTCAAACTTGGTGTAAATTTTATATGTGTAAATTTTTTAAAAACTTTTCAAAACTTCTTTTAAACTGAACTTTTTCTATTAAAAAAAATCCCTATTTTTTGGTTGGTGGATTTGAAAGACTTGGTTCGCCTATTTCTGCACGTGGATTTGGATTCGCAAATCTTGAATCCTTGCTGAGGATTTGAGGATTCAGTTGGCACATCCCTAGAACAAACGGTTGGCCTGGGAAAATTCCATCAGTTGGTCTCCTGCTTCATTTCTTGATCCTAAGCCACATTTTCCTACAACTTTTCTATCTTCTCTGTTTCCTGCTTTTGTATTCCAATCACCTGTGATTAACAAGAAATTCTCTTTTGGTATGTGATCAATTTCCTCTTGGACTCCTGCATAGAATCTTTTAATTTGTTCTTCTTCTGACTTTGTAGTTGGAGCATAAACTTGGATTACAGTTATATTGATGGCTTTTCCCTGAAGTCTTATTGACATGATTAATTTTGGTGTATCTTTCTTCACTATAAATGCCACTCCATTTCTTCTTAAATTTTCATTTCCTGAGTAAAACATCCTGTAATGATGTGACTTAAAATGTCCCATTGCTCTCCACCTTAGCTTGTTCACCCTAAATATTGCAATGTTTATACTTTCCATTTCTTGTTTTTCTATGTCTAGCTTCTCACATTCCATGTTCTGATAATATGTATTGTGCAGCTTCAGACTTTCCTTTTGTTGCTGAACATGTCAACATCTGAATATCCTTTTGGTTTGAGTCCTGTTGTATCATTAGCCACAGTTCTACTTATAATTGTCCTCTGCTCTTCCCCAGTAACTCTTTGAGAGCCATCCAACCTAGAAGTCTCATCTTCTGACACTATCTCTTTCCTCATTTTGGACTGTCTTATAGAATCATAGAATCATAGAGTTGGAAGAGACCACAGGGGCCATCCAGTCCAACCCCTCTGCCATGCAGGAAAATACATCAAAGCACTCCCGACAGATGGCCATCCAGCCTCTGCTTAAAAACCTCCAAAGAAGGAGATTCCACCACATTCCAAGGCAGCATCATAGAGTTTTCATGGTAAAAGACATTTAAAAGGGGCTTAATGTGCCTCTTTCTGCACAGTATTAACAAGTGTTAACTATAATGCCACTGCTATTGTCTCTGAGAGATTCTCTGCCACTACTCAGTAGCTGTTTGGCACAGTTAGTCTGGCTTCTCAGGAGAAGCCTTTAAGACATGCGAGAGTTATAAGTAACACTGCTGCTGTCAGCATAGCTTCTTGCCTTGTAGGAGCATGCAATCCCACCACCACAGAAAGGTAGTGCCATTGTTGGGCATGAAGCATGTAGTCAAATATCTATGTACCAGCAGTGGAGATGTCTACATGTCTACATCTGTTTTTCACATTAGCATTAAAGAAATCAATTATAGCTAGAAACTGCAGAAGAGTTCAGCTAGATACACCAGTGTCCCACCGGGTTCACAAGCATACCATGTGAAATCTGGTCAGTCTAGCATGAAGAGAGTTTTCATTTTATAATAACAAAGCTATTAATCTCCATATCTGCTTATGAAAGTAGGTTCTACAATATATTCCGAGAGAAGAGCTCTAGTACTCTGAGCACATTTGGGCAGAGGATGAATGTATTCACAGCTCTCCTACATGGTTTCTTGCTACCTACCAATATTCCATAAGCCACATCATTACTCATTTTCTCAGTTATGCCATGATGTTCTTCATACACAGAAAATCTCTTCTGAAAATCTGAAAGTAGTACCAAGACTAAGCCAAGTGTTTGTGAGGACCTTTCATAAGATGGTCATCACCAAAAGTCACTATGATCCAAAAATACTTTCTATAACAAAGAGACTTCAATAGTTGTGGCCTATGACAAGCAGTGGATGCTGAAGAATGAATTATGATTGCTTGCTTGTTCCAGTCAATGAACCAAAGTAATATGGTGTGGCCAGTCACAGCTAAATAATACAACTCATGTCAAATAAGCACAATGGATCCAGGCACCATAAAAATTGAAGGGGGAAAAATTTGAAGAGTTTGTTGGTTGTGAATCATACATCCAGCTTTCTCCCAGTTTATGAACAGCACTGAAGAGCAGATAATATATTCTCTTCAAATGTTGCCACTGTTGCTCCAAGGCACAGCCACCCTAGTTCTTTCCTACCAAAAAAAAGGGGGGGGGATATAAAGGAATAAACATGATTAAAGTAAACTTCAATATGATGTCAGTAGTAAACAATGCAATATGTCAAATAAAACAGAGGAAAGGAAAAGGGCTGCAGGAAATTAATAGGTGTGCAAAGAGCCACCTGATAGCCTATTACATGAACCTAGTGGGGAAAAGATTACTAGCAAGTAGCTGCTATAAATTTGTCATCAAGTATTGAGGGGGAAATGAGGGTAAACCAAGTTATTTACATGTCCCCAACCAACGTTCTTTTTTTTTTAAAAGTCATTTCAGAAAATGCTCCTCAACAGAAGTTATGATGCAATCATTAAGTAAAACCGAGACAATTCTAAACAAATCATATATCAAAACCATTTTTTAAATTTGAAGCATGTTTATAAATTAAAAAGGATGTTAAGTGTGCTCTACATCAAGGTATGACATTTCCACTTAGTGGAAATGAGCAGCTTAAACTTGGTTTCTCTTCCCAATATAAAACTGTGGTTGCACAAATTCAACTGCAAAGTTTTGCTGGAATTTGGAGATGAGTAGCTCTGAGGATTCCTTGCCTAAGAAAACCCTATGAAATTCATGGGTCACCATAAGTCAATGGGTGACTTGAAGGCACATAGAGAGAGACACACATACATACCTTGTTTTTCCTCTTCCCACAAACTGAAGAATCAAATTAGCAGCACATTGGAAAGTGGCTTCAGAACTCTTCCATTCCAGTACTTACTGCATGCTTACCAGAAGAAAGCCCATGTGACTTCAATGAGACTTATTCTTGTGTTCATAGGCTATTCTGTTCTCTCTGATTCATACACGTATCACAAAGAAACAATTTTATCAGCAACACAACCCAGTCCACCTGTTCTACTAACTTGTAATCTCCTGTAAAGCTTACCCTTATTTCTGGAATTTGAACTGTGGGTAAAATGGTAGGAAAATGGCTATGGTCAGTGTCTTCAGCCTTAGTAGCTTGTTTCATTTCTGTCTTCTCTTCTAAACAGCATTCTTGGCATAAAAGAAACATTCATAGTGGTAAGTATAAGCATATTGCTGTGCAATATTCACATTTCCAGAAATAGCAAGACCAATATTATGCAAAAATAATATTTTATTGGACAACAGAATATGGCAACGTTTTATCTCTTTTTGTATTCTACATGTATCTGTATGAATGAGAAATAGGTATCCTGCCTCTTTTCAATTAAATGCCTTCAGGGTGAAACTTCTTTCCTTTTTCTCCATGGAGAAAATTTGTTTGATTTCCTTATTCCCTATCCATTTTCTTTCCAACTGTCAATATGTGGAAAGTATAGTCTTTTTCTCGTCCAATAGCCAGTTCGCATCTGAGGTGCTTCTCCTTGCTATATTGTAAGCTTGCAAATTTACCCACTGTTGTCCACCTTAATGTTAATGATATTTTTATGATTTAAATTAAACAAATGCTTTGAGTAATAGCTCCTACACACCTCAACATTTCTTCATACCAAGTTGCATGAAATATCAGAAATTTCTCCTGCAGCTCTGAGAAGTTTGGTGCTGAGTTTGTGTGGAAATGTTGAACATATTCAGATAAATATTATGTTTGGTCAATATAACGTTTGGTCAACATATTTAGACAAATATTGTGTTTTGTCAATATAGGTTCATAAGCGATGTCCTAAAGCAAAACAAACAAATGAATGAATAAATGAAAGGTCCCAGAAGTATTTGGAGGAGGTAGTTGATACATTAAGCCACAAACTTGATACATCAAGCCATAAACTTTGCTGAAGTCTTTCTTTTGGTCCATTAGATTACTCACCAAATTTTGTGACTCTCTGATCAAGCATGTGGATCTATACAGCATAACAGACAAGCACTTGAAATTATAGGATAGATTTAGCCTATGCAGATAACACTTGCAAAACTGAAGTTAAAAAAAAGTCTTTTCCAGATTAGGCTTCCCACATGCAAATCAAATTGTCACCCCATTGGGCAAAGCCAGAGAAAACATCCAAAGCTTTTGGCAGTATCAGCAGCAGAGCAGCAATTAAAAAGAAACCCTAGTCAGAAATTACATCTACGTTATAGGGATCTGTCAGTTTCATTTTCACTTACATTACCATTTTAAAATGTCAAATTCTTTCCACTCATTTATGAAGTCACCACCTAGCAAGTTCCAATACTAAATCACCCTTAAAAATCCAATGAAGATCTCACAAAGACATATTATATAATATTATACAATATTATATGTTTACATATTATATATGTATCTACATACATACATATTATATAATATGAAGACATATTATAGAAGTACAGCTATTCCAGACACTTGTTACCATGTACAATTACTGTGTAGGACTTTCCAAGGGAAGAAAAAAATGTGACAGTCTATGCAATACCATAAACATGCTTGAACACATTAGGAATCTAACCAAGACATGTAAAAGTAAAACAAACTGAAGGCAGTTATTTACCAGGCTCTTCAATAAAAGAAAGTATTGAAGCAGCTGGCAGATCAATCAAGAGGACCTGTAAATTCCTGGGCTGTGCCCTGAGAATGGTTGATGATGCTGTTTCCTTGTACCTCTTCTGCATCTCTATTTGCTTGGCCTTGGCTTCATCAATTGACCAATTCATTCAATTAACACCACCACCCACACCCTCAATTTTCCCTAGCACATTGGCCATAATGGCAAAAGCTCAATAAAAGCAGTAATGCCAGAGGTCTTGAACACATAAGACATGAGATATCTGGCACTCAGGAAGTAATGACACTAATGATGCATTCAAGGTCTGCATCCCATGACAGAACAAAAGCATAACTATCAAGCCTTCACCCTTACTTACTATTGCTTAGAGACTGTGATGTTCAAAGGATTTACATAATGATTTTGCTCTTGACCTGCCACCAGACAAGTTGTTATTTCATTTACTAAACTGACAAGGTTGGGTCCAGACTATGATAGTTACATTTTAACTCCATGGGTATCAAATGGAATTAAATTAGTCATGACAAATAACCCAAAGGTATCAGATCCCATCTGAACTTGGAAGCTAAGCAGGGTGAGCTGTGGTTAGCTCTTGAATGGGAGACTACCAATGAATACCAGGTGCTATAGGATATATCTCAGAAGAAGGAACGTGGCAAAACCACCTCTGAATATCCCTTGCCTGAGAAAACCCTACGAAATTCATGGGCTTGCCATAGGTGACCAGCAACATGAAAGCACACACACAAACACGCACACACAAATATCCCATTGATTTTAAGAGGACAATATAGTAGGACTAAGTTATCCTGGTTCCACCCAGAGACATAAAATGTTTGGTATAGAATATAATAGGTTCACATCCCACATACATTTTGAGTTATTTCTTGCTATATGTTTCTGAACAAACCACTGTTGCAGTGTTTCTTGCTTCAAACCATAAGACTTGAATTACTTCCAAAAACAGTCCTTACATCCTTTTTTCAAACAGTTGGGACCTATTCCTTACATAACACTTCACTGTTCACTTTCCAAAAGATGTAGTGTGATATTTCTAAAGCGCTTCCTTGGGGGGAAAAAGGCAGGGTAAGAGAACACTATCTTTATCCTGAACATAATTTATAGAGATATGGAACTATGATGTTTATATTTGTTTAGTCATTTGCAGGCTGCAATTTGTGGGGGGTTTTTTGTGCGTAACACACTTTTAGAATGCTATACATTGTTGAAAATGTTCAGCTGACTGAAATAAAGGACAGATTTAAAAACCAGGTAATCATACAAAAACATTAATGGACATAGTACTTTATAAAAATACCCAAGCCAGACACCAGCCCTTCCACCTCACTCTAGAGTTTTGAAAGCTATTTTTAAAAACAAAACCCAAACACAACTGAAAATTGCATGCTCATTTCTTGAGACAAAGGTTGCTTCTTTAACACCAAGCAGTCTCTCCCCTTCAGCACTAAAATGTATTGAAAAATATCCACACCTGTTCTTTGCTCAAAAAGGCCATGGCACCTGATCCTGTAGTAGCAAAAAATGATAATGTAAAATATAATGATTATTATGATTATAGTCTATCCACAACATTAAGCAAGATGATCAAATCAGTGGACATATTTCAGCCTTGATGATTATCCCATTGTTGAGACAAGTGGGTGAGAGCTTAGCATCACAGTGATGGTAAAGGCACTTAAAGTGAATAGTTCAAGTGCCAGACGAAAACTGTGGAGCCAAACCAACACTTTTCTCTTATTTCAAATGCTCAAACTGGATGGCAAGTGAATTTCTTCGACAATGAGAATAGACACTAGAATGTGATGCAGTAATAATTACAGTTGTTGTTCAACCTCAGGAAAGCTCTGGTGGGACTTAAGATGGAAACAAATGAGCTCCATCTGCTAGCAACCTCCCAGGGCAGGTCTCTTGGAACTCAAGGTTCACTTAGATCTCCTGCTGGCACTATTCCAACCAATAAAGACTGCATGTCCCTGGGTACCCAAGAGAATTTTACTTAAAGCAGAAGCAATAGAATCTGTCTCAGTCCAGGGTGCTTGGTTCTTTCTAGGATCACTGGGATCAGTCAGGCTGGCAACAGATATTTGCCAAAGCAATAAGGTTTAAAGAGACCTTGTTTGGGATCAGAGGAAGCAATACCACACATGCTGCCAGACCAGACAACTATTTCTGATATATATGAACATATATGCATGCATACAAATACATGCACATGCACACACACACACACACACACACACACATTCCAATAAGTGAATGGACAGAAATGAATGTTAGGTTGTATCATTCTAATTTATTGGCGTGCAAACTCTCTCAGAGCTACGCCTGCATGTCAGCCATTCCATTTCAATGTGATCTATATTCTGCATTCCTCTACACTTTCCATTATTAATTTCCTTAATCCTAAAATCACCAATCTGGTGTAAGTCAAAGTTGTAGTGGTGCAAAGCATCCTGATCCTCCTCAGATATTCATCTGAGAGCCACAAATTATTGCACTGTCTAGCAACCCTAGGACGTTCTCAAGACCATCTGGAGACATGCTTCTTCCTGACATGAAAAAGAAGTTGAAAAAGAAGCTCCCACCTCAATCCATGTACAAAAATGGAATGGAATGGCAGAATAATCTTAATTCAACACCGGCAGTGGGATAGCGTCACTTACCACATTTGATGCACCAGGAAAATGTTTCAGACCCGAAAAGCTTGTGTGGCACCAGCTTCTCTGTCTTCCAACAGAAGGGGAAAGCAATAAAGTTAACAAGGACAAGCCAGGTTGCAGCCACCTGCTGTCTGAGGGGGTCACCTCAGTTCCTGTTATGCTAAGACTAGCCCTGCTGTTCTATGAAAACAGAAAACAGTTTCTGTGATGAAAATATTTGATTAACAATTGGAGAAAGGGCAAATCTCATAGGATGCTGAAAAGGGAGGATGATTCTACAAGTTCTTCAGAAGGATGGTGGAAACTAACAACAGCAATAGAGGTACCCTTTTCCCCCCTTTGTTTTATCTTTCATATGGAAGAGACTAGCATTTTTACACTCTTTGATTATGAATTATTCATAATAGCTTGCTTTATCTATAATTCCTACTTTGCCTTAAGGCCACAAAGTTTTATTATTGATGAAAAAGTTTGGACTAAATAACTGGAGAAAGAAGTCAGATGAATTGTCCTATAGCTTCCAAAAGTTGAGAGAGAGAGAGAGAGGAGAGAAGAGAAAAATCTATATCCTCTTTGAAGAAAACTCTGCCACCAATGAAAAGCCATTTCACTCACAAGAGAGCTACTGAAATAATGAAGGTGTTTCAATATTGGGAGGTGCAAAGAAAAATAGGTTGATTTTTTGTTTAATTTTGGTTTTGTCAGACAACTGTTTCTTGTGCATACTCATAAAATCCAGATTTGTTTTTCCGTGTGTGAATATGTAATTGTTACAAATAAGAATGGTTTGGGTTTGTTTTAAAAAAAGAAAAATAAGGTAGTATTCCTCTGTCCCAGACCTTTTCTTCATCCCATCCAGCTCTGCAATAGAAATTATCAACTGTAGTCCTGCATGAACTACTGCAGAAAAGCATGATCGGTTATTTAATTTCTGTCATGGCATTTTGTATCCAAGTGAAAAGAAACAATCATAATTTCCTCAGCACTTCAAAATAGTGGTTGTGTTGCAAGGAAAAAACAAATTCATTGCAATAGATGTTCCAGCAGGAAGATATTGATTGCCTACATCCCCTGCAACAATTAAGCAGCCAGTGGGTTGGTGCTTTGTTTGTTTATTTGACATCAGAGCAAAAGCCCTCTGTACTCATGATTTCAACCATTTCCTATTAAAGGAGTCATCACTGAACATGTTACAGAACTGACATATTGCACTCATTGACAAGAAATGGAACAGAGGCTACAGGAAGGAGAAAAAATTAATAAAAATCTTCTCCCCCTCCTTCTCTCCCTTCCTTGGGGGGGGGCATCCCATGTGTGAAGTTCAACTCACAGGAACTTTGGATTTGATCTTTAATGGTTTTATACTATATCCAGTGCTTGTGTACTCACAAAGAAGTACAGCCATTTTTCCCTTTCTGTTTGAAAGGAGCTGATTTTTTAAAAAGAAAAAGAAAAAAAGAAATGTGAATATATTTATTCAGGCCAAAGTTAAAACAGGTTTTGTGCAAAATATGAGAAAGTTCTCTCTCTCTTTTCTTTCCTCCTCTTTTTAAGAAAACCAGTGTAGTGGCACAGTAATACTACTACTATTACTACTAAGAGTAATAGTAATAATTAGGCACAACTGAGCAAATAATTGAGAATGGGCATTGAGAGTAGACATTGAGAATGGCGTATGATGAATTAATTAATTAATGCATTAGAAAGCATGTGGAGGAGAAGCAGACATCTTTTATAACCCTAACTTAGAGTTCAGAAGGATATGAGCAAATCAAAGGATATGAGCAAGTCCATGCATTATTAGTGTCACGTCAAGCCCAGTTTAAATTGTTCCACATGGCAGCTCTTGTCACATGGCAGGTATGTGTGTGCAATTCTCCACTCAGTGCAAGTGTCCCAATAGAAAGCTTTGTACTGATGTGATATAAATAACAATTAATTCATCCACTCAAAACAAACAAATTAACGTGTAAACTGTCATAAGTGATCTTCTAAGGAATACTTCCCTTTATGTCTCCACACTCCTGATTCTATGTATTTTGCACAATTGAATCCATCTCTTCCTTTTTCCTGCTGATGCTGTGCTGCTTCTCCTCCTCCTCTTAGTCCACAGCCTTTTACAAATGAATATGTGTGTGTCCATGTTGTATGTCAGTGATCCTCCAGAGACTTTGAACTTCAAGTCTCAGAATCCCTGACCACAGTTTGTGCTGGCTGGAATATCCTATGAAGAGGAGGAGGAAAAAGAGGCTTGCTAGAGCTGATTCCATGAACTTAGCGAAATGGATTCTGTCCTGTCCTCTGAGACCTTCATGCTGAATCTACAAAAGTCTATATTGCTTTTATCCATATGTGTGGGATAAGGAAAGTTATGGGTTCCCATAACTTTCCCAACTCCAGTTTTAGACCCACACATTTTCAAGCAGAGCCACAATGTGGAGTTCTACTGGGCTTTCTTGGAAACAAAACCTGCAAAGATTTAAAGGGAATAACACTGCTTTACTGGGAGGCACAGCTATCTAGAAAAATACACATACCCGCATAGAACTAAATACATAATCTGTGAGCACAAAAGCAAGGCAAACATGAATCCCTTTGAGTCCAAGGGGGAAACGAGATCAATCTTCCTTGCAAACTTTGCATTCAGTCATTCCAAATCTTCCTTTACTCCAGCAAGGTGCTGGACACTCCAGAGCTGCTTCTCTGCAAACAGCTTTATTCCCAAAGCAACAGGACAGCCACTGCAAATGGCAAACTTATAAATGGAAGTTTGAAGGGCACAGTCCTGAAATAGCAGCACAAATATAACAAGGGCCAGAGAAAGATTCCCTTACCCCGCAACAATCAATCATACTCCATTATCCAAAAGGAAGCAACTGTCTGCCTCCTCCCTCTGAGCTAGATGGTGCAGTGCTCAGACGCTGCAGAGAATTCTGTCCCACTTTCAGTGCTGAATTCTTCTTTCCAACAGTTAACTTTCTGGAGGTACAAACAGACTTTTCTCCTCCTAGTCTTCCCCTACTGGACACAACTAATCAGTTCATGAGGTCTATAAAAGCAGTTACAACATGGAACACTTTAAAGTGGCCATTCCTCAAGGTAGATTAGCCTGTCTGTGTTAATGATGGCCAGAATCCTGTCCAATGTATAATATCGGAATTCATTTCAAGCTTGCATAAACATTGCACATGATGGCATTGTGCATGTTAATATGCATGCCAATACATCTACACACACAGAGGTACACAAATGTGTGTATTCAATTGCACATTGGGGTTCACATTCAAGTAGGTGCCCACTTGTGCAACTTTGCCATTCAGTCCAATGGTTGTGCAGCACAATCCATGCATAACACACTCTGAGTTTTCTGCCACTGCCATTCTAGTCTCGGTCTCCTTTGTTTCATTGCTGACAGATCCTTAGATAACCAGGGGGCTGGTTTAGCTCCATTGCATGAGAAGGGATGCTTAGGAGCAATCATGTCTACTACCCTGGTCATTTCCCCATTCCACAGATCAATTGGAACTCCAACAGGATCACCTGCCAAGGCAGCAGGAAACTTCCTAAGAGCCATCAGGAATCCATCTGGAACTGTAAGCCTCCTGAAGGTGGACCATCTTAATGGATCCCCCATCCATGCAGAGGCTTTTGGTCCCAGCAAGTTTAAACTGACCAAGAAGTGATTTGTCCATGACAATGGAAGAGTAGAAAGCTCATCTAATCTCATTTCACCATCATCCCTCTCTGTACAGAAAACAAGGCCAAGAGTGGGCCCAGCAGCATGCATGGAGCCAAGATTCACTTGGGATAGACCCATGATTGTCATGGTGGACATGAAGTCCTGAGCTACTTCTGACATGGTAGATTCGGCATAGAAGTCCCTCAGCATCAGCAGCCTTGGAGACTCCAACTCCCAACACCACCTCAGCTAGCTCAGGAGGGGAGACTGTTGAGCAGCAGGATGGGTGGTACACCAGCTGAATCCCTAATCTGTCCTGGCTACCCACCTTTAAATAAACACACTCAAACCCTGCAGACTGAGGGATATGGGTCCTGGCCTAGACCACTGTGACTCTACCTCCCTGTTCCCCAGGTCTCATCTCCTACTGCACAGAAAAACCTAGTGGAAAGAGCTGAGAGAGATTAATCCCTCTGCTACCTCATCCAACCAAGTTTCTTTAATACGTGCCAGGTTGTCATGTTCTTCCAGGGTTAAGTCCTGAATGGCAGCTGTTTTACCATTCACTGACTTGACATTCATCAGTAGACTATGACTGTGACTCTGGCCACATGGATATAAAATTTGTGTGATTCTTCTTTGTAAAAAAAGGGACCATAAAAGTGTGAAGCAGAAGGCCATAGTATCTTCTGGGTCTTAACACAGACTTGTAAAATCCCTCTCTCTTATTCTCTCTTTCTCATATATACACAGGCAAAGGCTTCATGCTTGATTTAACCACATGGACTGCACTAACTGTGCACTTTTAAAAGCTGAAATGACTTAAAATGTCAACTGCATGCACATTGTTTGGTTTGTCTAGCACCTTGGGAATGACATATCAGCTTTCATGTATTTTTATTAAAGAAGGCAGAGCACAGAGGTGCTGATTAGCCAAGCAATGCCAGCGAAAGCTTCTTGATATATTCAAGCAATTTAGAATGCTAGAAAAACAAGAAAGCTGATTGGCTCAAGGTAACAATCTGTCTATATAATCTGCCTAATGAATTAGACAAGTGCTAAACTATTTGGAATTTATGTGAATAAATGATTCATGAAGAAACACATTGTTTAATGTGGACTATTGCTGAGAGCCTGAAATTGTGAAAGCCAATGACCCATGAACTAAGACAAACAAAAGCTTTCCCATCATACAGACACACACACACACAGTCATCTTGACAGTTCAGGAAAAAAAACTAGGCCAATAAAACAAAAGCCGCCTTAATTGACAGACATGCTTAGATTTGGAAGACTTATTGCCGTTTCCTAGGAAGTGATATAAATATACACTTAGATCATGTCAAGAAGCAACACATCAATTAAAAAGCCATTAAGCTATTGTAGTGCATTCAAGCCTTTGCTATAATTTCACTTAATATAGCATAATTTGACATATGGTGTCAATTTTTCTGAAGACTTCACACTCTGATCGCTCACTTGGAAGAAGGAAAAACACAAGCACTTGTACTGTTACATTTAATGATCAGACAGGAATATTCATTGTGAATATATTCAGTGATAAAAGATGCATTTGTTCATTTTGTAACAAATGGCAGAAGGAATTGCTGAATCAGAGGTCAAACAAAAAAAGAATAATTACAAGCCTGCAGTAAGTGAACTGGCCATGTAGTCCAAATGAAAGTGTGAAATTCATCCCTGCAATGACTTTTCCAATACACTGGCTCTTAGCTTGTGTCTCTAGTGCTATTCTGTTCCCACTCATCCTTACTGTTAGATGGATTTCTTTTTCAGAAGATTGTAGGCAACTTTAAAAGTGCTGCCAGTAAGAGAAAACAATTATGGGCTAATCAAACTTGTAATCGCATAGTGTGTGGTCCACATGTGATCCTCAAAGACCCCCTCTAGATGGCCTCTTCCATCAAAAAAAATTGCTGAAAAAAGAAGTACAACTCATAGTGCAAGTGTGTTACCCCACCATACACTCCCACTCTGCGGGATGTGCTATTTTCATAATTGTGAATAATTATGCACACAGTTTCATAATTCTGAAAAACATGTTTGAAAGTGCACTGTCTGGAAGCATGTTGCCAGGTCAGGATGACTTCAGACATGGTCATAAATTCAGAGAGGATTAGGCAGGAAAACCTGATGCTAATGGGTTTGTGATACTCCTTTCAAGACTGCAGACTATGAGCACTCCTGAGAACAATAGAAGGTAAAACTGGCCAAGTGAAGCAATCAGGGACTGGGAGTATTATGCTGCAGGTAGTACCCCAGACTCCCATTCCTCCATGCTACCCTCAGATGGCTGTCTGAGCCACTCTGCTTTGATCTTTTGCTTCAGGACTGGTAACTATTGCCCTTTCCACCCAATCTCTCTCTATCCAACCTTTCTTGCCTCACCTTCTTATAGTCTTGTATGGTTCTTAAGAGTGTCTGATTTCTTATGTGTTTCTTAATTCCAAATAAACTTTTAACTTTTAACTGGGGTCTTCTCTATAGTTAGTACTAGGATACACAGGTGAAAAGATACTGCCATTACCCTCCTCTCATAGACCTCCTTTGAGCTATAATTCCCCAAATTCTAAAGAAACACTGGCATTGATGGTGGGAACTTCAGGTCTTAGAGATGGAAAATTGGGTCCTGGTCCCCTGGTTCTTGCCTTTTGGGGCATCCTATATAGAGGTCCCTTTTTGATCTGACTCTTCTTACCAGACTTCCATGTCTCCTCTGACTCTCTTGCTTAGTCCCTATTGCTGACTCTGGAGCTTTCTTTGGTGTCCTTCTCTTTCATCTCACTTTCCTTTAGCAATCCTATTTTGCCAGACATTACCCATCCCGAAGCATTACTTGGGTGAGGTTTTAATTTTAACCAAAATGACATTTCCTTTTCTCTCACAGAAGTAGGATTGAAAACTGTTGAGTTTCATGAAAACTTGGACAATCTTTAGATTCATGACAACAGCACAAACAAGCTGTATCAAACGCAGCACTTCCAAAAGTAAAATAGAGATGAAAATAGAGTGGTCTTTCAGTCATTTGTTAACTGATGATGTAAAAAGAATCTGGGGTCTTTTCCATCCAACTATGGGCTCTACATTATATTAATTGCAGGCTGGCAGCCAACAAAGCAACTATATTCATTTTTATTCTATTTTCATTTTCATTTTTAATTAATAAAACAAATAAATTAATAAATAGTGAAGGGTCTGGAAGTCATGCCCTATGAGGAACAACTTAGGGAGCTGGATATGTTTAGTCTGCAGAAGAGAAGGTTAAGAGGGGACATGATAGCCATGTTTAAATATCTGAAGGGATGCCATGTTGAGGACGGAGAGGGCTTATTTTATGCTGCTCCAGAGTCTAGGACAAGGAGCAATGGATCCAAGCTGCAGGAAAGGAGATTCTGTCTGAACCTCAGGAAGAACTTCCTGATGGTCAGAGCTGTCTGGCAGTGGAATATGCTGCTTCGGAGTGTGGTGGAGTCTCCTTCCTTGGAGGTTTTTAAGCAGAGGCTGGATAACCCATCTGTTGGGAATGCTTTGATGTGTGTTCCTGCATAGCAGGAGGTTGGACTGGATGGCCCCTGTGGTCTCTTCCAGCTCTATGATTCTGTATCTATGATCCATGAACATACAAACATATAAAAAGTATAAGACAAACATAAACCCACAAAATCCAACAGACAACACAAACCATAGTATAAAGAAAAAAAAACCCCACACAATATAAAGAATACATTAAAAAAAACTACAAAAAAAAAAGAATTAAAAGTTGGTTCCTACCCTTGTTGCAAACAGCTCCTAGCAATCAGTCAAACAGCTAACCATCTGTTATCATGCAACTCTATTCACAAGAAAAGCAAATTTCTCTTTAGTTTCTCTGTGAAAATGTTTTCTTTGATATTATGAACAATTTTTAAAATAAAATTTTTAAAAATTGTTTCTTCCAACCATTCTAGTTTCATATGGGAGTTCCATCTAAACATAATTAAGCCTTATTAGTGATAGGAGGAGTGGATTGTGCAGTCTCCTACCTTGATACAACTAGCACTCTTCTTGGCTACAAAACTGAGGATTGTTGAGTCCTGGTTCTCACATGAAAGCAGTTTTATCACATACTATGCACACAAAATGGTGGATTTGTTGGACTTTAAATTTACTTGATGAGATCTTGTTTGACTTTGACTAGGATTTGTAAGTTTTCCTATAGCTATGCCAGTGACCCTGACCATGATATGACATGACCATGACCATTTTTAAATTATCTAAAAGACTTTGGATTTGAAAGCTTTAAAAAAAATGGCAATGTATGTCCGGGGGTTAAGAGATCAAAATTCATTTTCTTGGGACAGATGAGTTTCTGTGTAGCATAGAACTGTTTACTTACCACTTAGCAATTTATTCAGTGGGCCTACTCCAGTGGGAGCTACCAACTAGACTTAGACCAAAATGTATTTTGTACTTGCAGAGTTATTAGGGTGGTGGGGTGGAGTCTTCATGTGGATTCCAAGTATTTCTACAACTTTTCTGAAGTCCTTTTACAGATTTTAAAGATATAAACAAATGTCTGATTTCAGTAAGAGGGATCTTTCATCATTTTAAGAAATGAGGGGTGAGGATGACAAAGGGTCAATCAGTGGGGTGGTTGATTCAAAAGCCCTTATCACAATTCATCCCAATACTAGTGTTGAGTAAGTGATTTGGCTCGTTTGATCTAACCATTGTATTTCTACAACCCCAAAGGACTAACAAAAAGGAAGAAGTCTTTTTTTTTTCAGAAACCCAAGAAAACATCCAACAGCATCAGCACCAACAGTCTCAGCACGAGCAGAAGGTTCAGGCGGCTGTGAAGGAATCTGCTCATCGAGTAACCCCGGACAAGCCTCAGGGGAGATGAATTCTAGTGGTCGGGGACTCTTTGCTGAGAGGAATGGAACCAACCATTTGCAACCCAGACAGGATCAGTTGTGAGGTGTGCTGTCTCCCTGGGGCCAAAATCAATGACATAATGGAGAGGCTAACGAGACTGGTCAAGCCCACTGACCATAGCCCCCTTCTTTTGGTTCAAGTCGGAACCAATGACATGGTGAGGCGAAGCTTTCACCACATCATGAAGGATTACGAGCTTATGGGTAGGAAGCTGAAGAACCTTCATGTGCAGATTGTCATTTCATCTCTTCTCCCTGTGGAAGGACATGGCTCACGAAGGGAAAGAAGAATAGTGGAGATCAACAACTGGCTCTGAAGATGGTGCCGCAAGGAGCAATTTGGATTTTTGGATCACAGCCTCCATTTCCACGAAGATGGTCTTCTGGCAAGGGATGGCCTGCACCTTACAACCGCCAGCCAGAACATTTTTGCAGTCTCGCAAAATGGATGAGGAGGTCTTTAAACTGAGGTTGACTGGAGAGGGGGACAGTATTATTCTGGGCAAGGATTCAATGAGTACTGTGAAAAATAGCCCAAATGATATAGATAGGGCAGGCCAAGTAGAACTAGAGACCAACAGGGAGAGGGAAAGTAACTTTAGTACAGGACTTTCACAAAGGGCACATCATCTCAAGTGTCTCTACACTAATGCACAGAGCATGGGGAATAAGCAAGATGAACTCCAACTCTTAGTACAACAAAATAAATATGATTTAATAGGCATCACTGAAACCTGGTGGGATGAATCTCATGATTGGAACATAGGAACAGGAAGGTATAACCTATTTCGCAGAAATAGACCAAACAAGAAAGGAAGAGGAGTAGCCTTATATGTCAAGGATGTTTTCACCTGTGAAGAGATCCATGACTTAAATCTGGGAAGCCAAATCAAGAGCACCTGGGTGAGAATTAAGGGAATGAGAAACAATAGGGATGTGATTGTGGGGGTTTGCTACAGGCCTCTGGGCCAGTCTGAGGACTTGGATGAGGCCTTCCTGGGGCAGATGACCACACATTCAAAAAGAAGAAATGCCATGTTAATGGGAGATTTCAATTATCCTGATATTTGTTGGCAGTTAAATTCTGCAAAGGCCACAAGGTCCAACAGGTTCCTCGCTTGCCTTGCAGACAATTTCATGGTCCAGAAGGTGGAAGAGGCGACAAGGTGATCAGCTATTTTAGATCTGATCCTGACCAACAGGGATGACCTAGTTGATGAGGTGGAGGTGGTGAGATCCTTAGGAGAGAGTGACCACGTTCTTTTGGAGTTTGTCATTCAGTGGGAAGGAGAAGCTGAGTATTGCCAGACATGCATCCTAAACTTTAAGAAAGATGATTCCTCTAAACTTAGGGAGTTACTTGCTGAAATCCCATGGTCAAGAATACTAAAAGAGAAAGGAGTTCATGATTGATGGGAGTTTCTTAAAAGTGAGATACTAAAGGCACAATTGAAAACTGTGACAATAAGGAGGAAAAATGGAAGGTCTCTAAAGAAACCAGAATGGTTGATGAAAGAACTCTCAGCTCAGCTAAGTGTCAAAAGAAACATGTACAGGAAATGGAAGAATGGTGAAACCACCAAAGAGGAATTCAAGCAAATAGCCAGGAGATGTAGGGAGAAGGTCAGAAAAGCTAAAGCACAGAATGAACTCAGGCTTGCCAGAGACATCAAAAACAATAAAAAGAACTGTTTTAGATATGTCCACAGCAAAAGGAAAAATAAGAAAATAGGGGTCACAGCGTGGAGAAGAGGACCAATTAATAATGGGGGGAAGTGAGAAGGCAGAACTACTCAATACCTTATTTGCCTCAGTTTTCTCCCAAAAGGATAGAAGTACCCAACCTGGGACTTGGGGAGCAGGTGAGGAAGCGAGGGAAGTGCAGCACAGAATAAGTAAAGAAGTAGTACAGCAATATCTGGCTAAACTAGATGAATTCAAGTCTCCAAGGCCAGATGAATTATATCCAAGGATATTAAAAGAACTGGCAGAAGTCATTTCTGAACCACTTGCAATAATCTTTCAGAACTCTTGGAGAACAGGAGAAGTCTCAGCAGACTGGAGGAGGGCAAATGTCATCCCCATCTTCAAGAAGGAGGAAAAAGAGGACTCAAATAATTATCGCCCGGTCAGCCTGACATCAATACCAGGAAAGATGCTAGAGCAGATCATTAAACAGTCAGTTTATAATTACTTAGAAAGCAATGCCATAATCACTAAAAGCCAGCATGGATTTCTCAAAAATAAGTCATGCCAGACTAATCTTATCTCTTTTTATGATAGGGCTACAAGCTTGATAGATGAAGGGAAAGCTGTAGATGTAGCATATCTTGACCTCAGTAAGGCCTTTGACAAAGTTCCCCATCACATTCTTGCAAAGAAACTAGTAAAATGCAGGCTGGACAGGGCTACTGTTAGGTGGATTTAGAATTGGTTGACCGACCAGACCCAAAGGGTGATCACTAATGGCTGCTTTTCATCCTGGAGAGAAGTGACTAGTGGGGTGCCACAAGGTTCTGTTGTGGGCCCAGTGCTATTCAACATCATCATCAATGACTTGGATGAAGGAGTGGAGGGCATGCTGATCAAATTTGAAGATGATACCCGAATCAGGAGGGGTAGCTAATACACCAGAGGACAGGATCAAAATTCAGAATGACCTTGACAGATTGGAGAGCTGGGCCAAAGCTAACAAAATGAATTTCAACAGAGAGAAATGTAAGGTCCTGCGCTAAGGCAGAAAAAATGGAATGCACAAATATAGGATAGGGAACGCGTGGCTTTATGGCAGTACATGTGAAAGGGATCTAGGAGTCTTGGTAGATCACAAGCTGAACATGAGTCAGCAGTGTGATGTGGCAGCCAAGAAAGCCAATGTGATTCTTGGTTGCATCAATAGGAGTATGGTGTCTAGATCGAGGGAGGTAATGGTACCAGTCTATCCTGCATTGGTTAAGCCTTACTAGGAATACTATGTCCAGTTCTGGGCACTTCAATTCAAGAAGGATATCGACAAGCTGGAATGTGTCCAGAGGAGGGCGACCAAAATGGTGAAGGGTCTGGAAGTCATTCCCTATGAGGAACGGCTTAGGGAGCTGGGTATGTTTAGTCTGAAGAAGAGAAGGTTAAGAACGGACATGATAGCCATGTTTAAATATTTCAAGGGATGTCATGTTGAGGAGGGAGCGGGCTTGTTCTCTGCCACTCCAGAGACTAGGACAAGGAGCAATGGAAAGTCCTGCAGGAAAGGAGATTTCACTTGAACCTCAGGAAGAACTTCCTTATGGTCAGAGCTGTCTGGCAGTGGAATATGCTGCCTTGGAGTGTGGTAGAGTCTCCTTCTTTGGAGGTTTTTAAGCCGAGGCTGGATGGCCATCTGTTGCGAATGCTTTGATGTGTGTTCCTGCATAGCAGGGGGTTGGACTCGATGGCCCCTGGGGTCTCTTCCAACTCTATGAGTCTATGATTCTATGAAAACCAGGCTTTGTGCAAGAAAAAATGGAGTTCCTCAATAAGGAGCATCACTTTCAGAAACACCTGGCTATACTTACAACAACTGTGTGATTCAAATGAATGTTTTCAAACTATATTTGGTAGAGATAGTAGGTTATCAGTATTTAATATTTCCTAATGAAAACAAAAAAACAAAACTAAAACATGGCTGAGATACTGCTTTGGGAGACATAGCCATAATGATGATGATGATACTCTGTAATTGTAGCTACTTCTACTGATGCTACCTCCTGCCCCCGCCCACAAAAAATCTCAAGCCAGTTAGTCCCCACCCCACAAATGTTTTCTGGGGCACGTCAAATTGGGAAATGATGGCTACAGTACTCTCCCATTCATGGACTTGGGCACCAACCAGCTGCCAGGGTCCACCTGGGAAAGAATCAGCAGCCTAACCCCCCACTTCTGACGACCAGCAAAAGGATATTGCTGGAAATGTATACTCTGCCAGTGGGTCTGTTGGATTTTGACCTATAAAGTCATTCTTTGGATCAGAATATCATATATGAGTTCTTGCATATTACATAAGATACTAATTGCATAGACTGTGCAGGTAAAACTTTTTTTTTCAGGATTCAACCTAAGCAGCTCCAGTACCAAATGAAAATTAATATATACCTGTGAAGAACCAAAATCTGTAGTGAAAATTTCTTAAAATGTGTTTTCAATTTAGAAATAAGGAAAAAAGTAAATTTTTGAAAGGGAATACCCACATGTGAATAGATGTCGCATTAAAAAGTGAAAAAGTCAGCTGCAGCTGGGTTGCTATTTTGTGTACTAAGTTTCCCTGGGCGGCCTGTCATCAGATGTTACAAAAAGCTGTTATGACTCTGGACATTCATGGTTAGTTCTATCTGCTAACATATTAGACAAGAGGATTTAAAAGGTCAAGTTTTGATAGTCCATTTATGACAATTCTCTTGGCTCTCATTGTCTCATATTTATAGGCCAATGGCCAGCAGATGTTGATGTAACTGTAAGTCATTAGTCAGAAAGTCCCAGGTGAAACTGTTCAAAAGGTCAGACAGCACTGTTTAGGGGACACTGTGATCTGGGAGGGGTTGGAAGAAGAAGGTGAATTAGAAAACACTAGAGAAAAGCAAATGAGCTAATATTACTGAAAACAGAACCTATGAGAGCCAGCCATATGAAGATTCTTAAGATATTTCTCCAAGCAGCTTCTGGCCAAAGTGATAATAAAATGCAGTTGGCCTCAGAAAACAAAAACACTTTAGAATAGGCAATAGTGCCATCATCTGTGCTGGCTCTTGTCCAAAAGTCCCTACTAAAGAGGAATTCAGAATAATTGGAATTAAGCTTACCAAAGAAAGAGCAGTCATCTTGCAAAGCTGAAGATCTACCATGTATGGTAGTAGAAAGGCTATGTTCAATTCTATATCCTTCTAGTGAGCCCCTCATTAGAGGGAGAAATTGTCTTCTGTGTCTTTCTTGGTGAGCTAATTGGGATGGAATTAAGGATAAAGTATCAGCTTCATATGTCAGTGCACTAGTGTCAGGAGGCATACCCCAGTGAACAAACCTTTGACAAATTACCTCTATTTTTTTTCTGCTGATTACCTCTTTTTTCTGCTAATATCTTGGCTTAATATTGGTATATTATGGATACAAATTTATTTGGCTGGCAGTATATCGTAAACTATATACTGTATTTCATGCAGTATTTTACATTAAACTTTGTAGAGAACTACCCACATGTGAATTTATTTTAAAGGATGTGATAGGATTTCATAGTACATTATAAGCATGCACATTGCTTGCTTTATTTTGCATTTACTTTGTCTATGTATCTTCAATTTAATTTATTCTAAATTTAGTCATTTTAATCAAATTCTATTGGGACCTTGAAATCACTAAATCTCTTGATGTGAAGAATGTCATAAGCAGGGTCTAAAAACTGAAACTCATTTATTTCAAAATGATGCAAATTGAGAACTGTATGTCTGTGGCAGGTTTTATGCTTTCACATCTAAACTGCATGGTCTGATTTTTTAAAAAAAATATTATTATTTAAACCACTTCCACACAGGATTTCAGGAAGAGGGATCTGAGACATTTTGCTATAGACCACTGCCAAACAGACCCCTCCCCCATACCTCCTTTGCTTATCATTGGATTCTTTTCCCACCCTGACACCTCATTACCTACTAGAGCTTCACATAGGCATGGTTTTTGTGGGACATCTTGTTGTCATATAAAACTAGAGACAGGGCTCCTGCACCTTTAACAGTTGTGTTGAAGAAGGAATTTCAGCAATTGAAGCTTATGCAACAAGCAACGCTTGCTGCAATCCCCTCTTCTGCACAACCATTAAAGGTATAGGATTCCTGTTCCTTATTTCATCTGACAACTCTAGTAGGATGCAGGGTGCAACATCACATCTGCTTTTGGTTCCATAATTCACCTGATTAGCCCTTGCTTACCCACACTATTACTTGTTCACCAGTACCTTACCATCTGTGTTTCACAACAGACAACACCTCCACCTCAAATATAGACAATGCCAGCTAGCTAGTGTATTTTGTTAGCTATCATAAATTGCCAGTTTGAAGTCTGCAGAGTTATATTTATTTTTCTCATGTTTATTGAAAAGAATTTTTACCTTGTTCTTTAGTTGGAGAGGCATCTAGAGTGGCTTACAATAAAAACAAGGAAGTCCTTGCTCTCAGGCTTGCCATCCTAAAATGTCATGCTGCCTAAATGAAAAAGAATAGGGAGAGAAAAGGAAAAGAAAAAAACTCAGTCACCAGTTTTGAATGTCTTATATTTTTATTGCTGTTGTTGTGTATATCTTCTCTGTAGTGCATTTCAAGCATTCTTGCAAATTACAATAGATGTTTACTTCTCATCACAAAATCCCTGGCAAAGAAAGCCACAGTAAAGTGAGAAATAAACATTGATCTACGTATCTCTCCAAATCCAGTGTCATATCCTTAGTCAGTTTGTTATGGAAGGACTAACGATTTGTTGTTTACTACTCCATACCTTTGAGTTTAGGATTTAATATCTTTCTCATTAGGAACTCCAAAGAGATGATGATGATGATGATGATGATGATGATGATCATCATCATCATCATCATCATCATCATCATCGTCATCCAAACTGAGTCCCACTCTAAGACTCAAGTCAGCTTACAACAGTTAAAAGAAACATAGCCTAAAATATTCCAAATAAAAAAGTTAAAAACATTAATAAACTATCAATAAAATTAAAACCAGTTAAAAACACAGTTATTAAAACAAATAGCCCCCCAAAAAATAGGATAAGGAGAGGCTGTGATTTACCAGCTGAATAAACTCATTGTAGTTGGCCCTACTGCTAAATGACAGCGTAATTGCTTTATTAACGGAAAAGGTATACATTAAATATAAATATACTCCCCTATTACCTCTAAAATGTGTAATGTTTGGAAAAGTGCATTTTGTTGTTCAAAATTATATCCTGTTCCTTTTTCCCTCTGCTAATGGATTGTGAACTGCCTAACTCTAAAAGGTGCCCAATACAGAAGAATGTAGTGTTTCAAATAGAGCATAAATTGCTCCATATTTTGGTTGGCACGATAAGTACTTATTTTTAACTGCACAGATAGTTAATCAGAAGCAAAAAGCTTCTTTTTAAAGCCTGTTACATGGAAAGAGCTGACCAAATGTCACTTTTTGACTTAGCCCAGGCTAGTTTTTCAAATATGCCTTCGTGCCCTCAAAATAAGTGAAAAAAATTGCTCATTAAAACTACAAAAAGACTCTCTTGCTGACCCAATTTTTGACCTTCACAGTGGTCAAATGTGTAACATTGAAGCTGTCAATTAGGGGGTGTATTTCAAAGAGAAAGAGTGTGGAACTTAGCCTAGTGGTGCCCATTAGCATGAACTCTCCACATGCTGGGTTCAAATGCAGCCTTGTGAGAATGTGTGCAGCCAGGAGAGTGGAGCGGGGGGGACTAAGAAGCAGTTCTTAGGCAAATCTCAATATATTCAAGACTCTTTCTTCATGAATTTCTCAATGAAAGTGAGATTATCCTCCTCAAATACAGATTTTACTTAAACTTGCCATGAGCTTATTCTGCCATGTCTCTCAGAAGCTTTATTCTTTCCTGTCTGACTGTAAAAAATCAGGGACAAATGAAGGCAATGTATCTAGGTGTCACTTAATATTTATAAGCCATATTTTAGTATGAAAACCTCCAGGTTAGATTAGAAATCTACTAAAACCAGCTCAGAAATCTACAGCACTGAACAAACCATCAAATTTTGAATCAAACAAAGTAATAGGATTAGTCATTAATAAAAGAACAGCTAACTAATGATTAATTAGTAATTTTAAAAAAGTCACCTTTGCACAAAAGAAAAGATCAGTCCACAGATACTTTAAAATAGATGGCCTTGGCCTTTCCCACGAAGGCCAACAGTGCAAGGGAAAAGGCAAGTTCCCCAAGGGTGAGAGTGGCACATTTTTCACACTCTTACTGTATTTCAAATGTGGGAATCATGGAGCAAGGCTTCTGTGCAGGAACACACTGATGATGAACAAGGTATAACTTCATAGATTCCCTCCTCCCTGATAAGATCTAGTTATAGCACACTTTGGGAATTTCTCCCAGCTTCCCATGACTTACAGACTTGGAAGGCTCAGTTTAAAATTCAAAATCAATCAGTGAAATGTTAAAAATGCCTGCATGACCACACTGTTTTCCTTGATTCTTTATCTAGATTTAGATGTATATTTAGATTTAGATGTATATATTTGTTTTAAACATGTGTGTGTGCTCTTTATCATTTCCACTGAACCTTCCCCCCAATTTTGCTGAAAAGTTGGGGTTTTTAGTGCTTGCTTGAAAGAGCATATTACATTAGAATTTTTATTACAATTTGGATACATGCAAGAACACAAAATGTGGACTGGATTTCTACATGTGCTACTTAATCATACAATTAACTTGAATGTATAGCTAACTAGTGTCTCCCAACCCAACCCCTCCACGAACCTACTCCACTGAGCATCAGCTGCATGGAGAGAAGGGGATGTGTTCTGCTGGTGACCAGGGCATGATCTCTCCACCTCCTTCCCATCAGCCAACGAGGCTGCAAGAAGGAAATGTGATAGGAGTCATGCTTCTGATTGCTGCAGTTTCCTTGACTGGAGGAAAGGGTATGGAAACATCACCCACTCACACTCCAGTCACAAGTAGAATGGAATCTCCTTCTGTCTGTGCATCTGATGCAAAGTAAAGTAGGTGTAGGGTAGCAATTACAACTGTGGCAATAATGTCACAATCATAACTACACAGGGACCATGAATAAATATCTGCTACATATGCCTGAGTTCAGGTTTTGCATCTATAAGTCTAATCCTGAATTCTGGCCTTAATAGTAAAATCCCAATAGGATATGCTCCAACAAATAGTAATATCAGATTTTTAGAAATGAAAGTCAGTAAATAGAGAAAATGGAGAGCTTACTTCAGCCAATTTACCTTTCAAGGCAGGGCAAACCAAGGGTTACGGTGTGTCTCAGATGTCCTCCTCCAAAAATAGAAACAGAAGTCTGATCGTGAGTGGGGAATATTAATTTGGAACTTCCCATCAAATGTCTGAAGAAAATTCTGCATCCCTTTCCACTTCAGCACTAGAGATGGCATAGGCTGATGAGTAGTAACTGACACAGTGGCAGAAGCTTTGAATATAGAGAATCCAAAACCTTTCCAAAACGAGGGTAAATGTTTGCTGTGCTTGGCATAAATATTTTTCTTCCCATTGCTTGCAGTGGCAGGGACACGGCTGAATTAATTTTAAAGGAAAAAAAGTGGGGAAATGTGCTCCTTTCTGTCTTCCACCTTGTTAGACTCATCTTGGTAGGGCTCCAGTATATATCAGAAACTCTACTTAAGAGATACATTTGCATACATCTCTATTTTGGGCATGAAGGGCACGATCTCTATTTCAGATGTGATGCCTACCTATGGTACGGCAAAGCTGAAGTCCAGAAATTATTTAAAAGCCAAGTTATCCAAAAATCCTTATACAGGATCTGGGTTAAATGTAAGTATCTGCTGTGCCCGAAATTACTATCTTGGATATCTCCAGCAGAAGCCTTATCTATTAGTACTCTAAGGAGACATGGTGATTGGGTCACTTATAAAGACTTGTTATATAAAGATGGAGAACAGCTAAGAATATGGGACCATTCGCAGTTAAATCATATAGGAGTCAAATTGCAGTGGTTCCCTCTCATGCAGATTAAAGAAGGATTCAAAAAAGATATGAAGGAATGGGGTATAGATTTAGAGATCAGAGAATTTGAAAGTATTCTTAGAAAAAGAGAAAAACACCTGCTCTCTAGGCTCTACAAATTACTACTGAGAGCTGAATTAGCAGATGAAACTCTTAAGGATTATATGGTAAAATGGGCAAGAGATGTCAGATATAATATATATTTAGATGAATGGGAAAAGCTCTGGAGAAATTATATTAAGTTCACAAGATCATACATCCTGCAGGAAAATGCATTAAAAATATTGTACAGGTGGTATTTATCACCAGCCAGAATAGCTAAAATGTTCAGTAATGCTAATAATAGATGCTGGAAATGTAACAGAGAGATGGAGACCTTTCTTCACCAATGGCGGGGTTGTGACAGAGCTAAAAAAATTTGGTTCATGATAGAAGCTAAAATGCAAAGGATTCTCGGTATTGTGATAGAGTTAAAACCAACTTTTTTTTCCCCCTGGGCATCCCCAACACTGCAGATAAAAAACAGGAAAACACCCATGGATGATTGATATGGCATATGTTTGCAGCAGCGAGAACAGTGTTTGCAAGGCATTGGAAGAAAACCTCTATTCTAACAGAGAAGGAATGGATAGGAAAATTAATAGAATTAGCAGAAGTGGATAAACTCACTCATATGATAGAAAATGTAAAGAACAGAAAGTTTCTAACAACTTGGAAACCTTTGGTAGACTATTTACAAAATGAAACAGACAATGTTACTGGATTCAAATGGTAGGATGATTATAACTGAGCTAGAAAGTTTTCAAGAGGTGATTTCAGTTGTGCTTATTGAAATTTAAAGTTGATCTTCTTTATAATAGAAAGTGAAACAGACATCTTGATGATAGAATGGAAATCACGATAGCGAATTTTCCTTGAAATTTGTGGAATGCTAGTGCCTTATATTGTAAAACTTTGTAAGTATCTTATGAAACAAAAGTTGTCAATCCTTAATGAATTGTCTCTTTGGGAAAGAAAATTATTATTGAAATTGTATGGTTAGGAGTGGAACTATTAAAAAATGTTTTGGATTCAGCTAAGAAAATATATCAAGTAAACTTGCGTACATAATTTTCAAGCGATGTATACTAATCTCTATTTAAGTCTTTTGTAATTTTTTGGAAATATTATATTTATTCCACAACTCCTCAGGTTTTTTTTTCTTTCCACATGATGATACAGAAGGGTATAACAAAGGAATGATACATTAGAAACTGCTCCCTTTTTAGTGGGGGAAGTCCTTTTTTTGTTTTGTTCTGTTGTCTGTCATTATTGTTATCTTAGATTTTTGTTGGTTGTTTATAGCACATTTGGAAGCAAATTAGGCATGACTGTCAACAAGGATCCTGACTCTGTATGGTAATATAGAAGGTTCCTGTCCATACAATGTATATGCATAAAATGTATGTATATATTATTTGTATGGTATGGGTTGTGCCCATGCACATGTGTTTTAGCAGAAAACCCAATAAAAATATTTAATAAAAAAAGAAAGATACATTTGCTCTGCCCATAAACCCATTTTAAAATAGGTTTTTATGGGTTTTCTGGGCTTTGAGGCCATGTTCTATTAGCATTTGCTCCTGATGTTACACCTGCATCTGTGGCTGGCATCTTCAGAGGATCTGGTGGCATGGAAGTGAGACAGAGAATATATGCTTGTGTTGTCCCCAGGTGGGAGGAAACAATTTGCATACATTACAGTTACAGTTGGCCTGTGTGATGGCCTATTGTTAAATGGGATATCCCCCAGGGTTGTATTGTTAGTCAGGGGATATGCATAACAGTGCATTAAGTACATTAGCAATCCATTGTATTGTTTCCTGTAGAAGGACCTCCAGAGTCTGGGTGGTGTTCATTGGCATATTTTTGAGTCTTGATTTTAGTGTTCTTCAGTACTAGTAGCCAAATGTTGTTTACTTTCTGAGTTTCTTCTTTCCTGTTGAAATTGTCCATGTATTTATGGATTTCAATGGCTTCTGTCTCACTTCCATGCCACCAGATCCCCTGAAGATGCCAGCCACAGATGTAGGTATAACATCAGGAGCAAATGCTAATAGAACATGGCCTCAAAGCCCAGAAAACCCACAACAACCTATGGATTCTGGTTGTGAAAGCCTTCGACTTTACATCTGTTTTAAAATGTTGGGCAGACAAACAGATTTTGCACTGGCATCAAACATATGTAATGCTAGCACCAGTTGCACTTCTGTGAGCAAGGTATTCCATAACTGGATTCCACAACAGAAAAGGATCCTTTCTTCTCATGTAATGAGACAGTTGTAGTTGGGCCAAAGCCCCTTCTGGAGATCTTAAAATATAAGCAGGAGGATGTAGGCAAGAAAGTCCCTCTGCTGTCTAGGATGACCCTGTTTCCTGTATTATCCCGAATTATTTATCAGCAAAATGATACACATAAAAAAAATAAATGTTTAAATGTGGGCAGATACAGAAGTGTAAATTCTCAAGCACAAGTGGAAGCTTTTTGTTTCTGAAAAAATAGTTTTATTCAATATAAACCGGCAAGTTTTCAAAAATTAAAAAAAAATAAAAGTTTATTTGAAAACAAATTTGAACATATTTTCATAATTACAGAGTTCCAAGAGTTAAAATTTATTTAAGCCAAGATTCAGCAGTCAACCACCAAGAAAAATACCTGTTCAAAATACATACACAGCATTATGATCCTAAAGCTTTTATCAGCAACAATATAGCATGTGCCCTGTATATAAAAGTAAATCAAATATTATATTAGAATATAATATATAACAGTTTCATAAAACTCTTGCAACTTGACAGGGATTATTTTCTAAAATATTGAACAAACTACAACAAATATAACGATTCAGGAGGAACAGATTGGTTGTGATGAATATTTTCTTTGTATCAAAGGAAATCATACCACATGAAACTAGGGTTATTTTTATTAAGAGGTGACTGAGTTTAAAAATAAAATTTACTTCCTCAAAGGTTATAGCATAAAAATATTCCAGCAGTGCCACACTTTTATATATGCACCAGAAGGCTTAATTAATTCTGTTGAATATGAAACACTCTTGTTCAGAGTTATTTTCACATTGATTGCATTATTAAAAAAAAAATACTGCCTTGGCAATACAAACTTCAGGTTTACTTGGAAATAAATTTCTCTAAGGTCAATGGAATTTATTTCCAAAGCATGTATCCCCCAAGTTTTTCAGCTTGAGAGAAGAAGCTGAAGGGAGAAAGTCCCATCATGTGCGAATTCTGGTGATTGTATGATTTTGAATTTCAACAGTGGGCAGTGATTCTGCTCTGAGGTTTATCCAAACATGAGAAGAGCAATATAAGGCTCAAAACCTACCGGGTGTTATTTAAAACCATAGACAGCTCCAAGATTCCAGATTCATTACTGTACTGACATCAGAGCCACTCTCTCATCTTTAAATAAGGGTAACAAACAGATTAGAAATGCTACATTAGAAATTAATAGCATGGTGTAGTGCTCTGACTATAGAACTAGGATTCTGTGGAATTGGGAACTGAATCTCTGCTCAGGCATGTAAATCCATTGTGTGACTCTCAGCAACTCATATTCTTTCAGCCATAGATCTGAAACCTTAGCTCTCACAAATGTCATCTGAAAAAAATATTGCCAAGAACAACTAATAGGGTCACCATAAATTGGAATTGAAGTTAAAGGCACAGAACAACAACAAATGCCACCAGCCCTTACTGCCCTTAAATTAGGATATCAAAAGCGATTATTATGCTATAGCAGAGATTAGTAGAGTGCATTCTACTGATTCCTTATGAGGCAGATGTATTGTTAAATGACTGGAGTACTGTGGATAAGTCTTGTTAGTCTCAATGAGAACTGATCCACTGGAACATATATTGGTAGAACATATGTATGTGAAACATACGTATAGCTTAGGTCCAGACTTCTGGAAAGACTGTATTTTCCTGTGTGAACCCGTTAGAGCCCTAGGATCTGCTGGGGAAGGCTTTCTCTCAGTCTTGCTATCATCCTAGACTTGCCTGGTGAGGACATGGGAAACAGCTTTCTTAGTGGCTGCTCCCACCCTGTGGAAATGTCTTCTACAGGAGGCTAGGCTGGCCCCTCCCTGCTTTCCTTTTGCTGGCAAAAACATTCCTTTTCAAGCAGGCTTTTAATTGGCGAGTTGGAGAACTTTATTTATTATGCTGCTTTCGTATATATATATCAATACATACAAAAGTTTTATAATTTTATTTGTTTTTAATGTTTTTTGGAAGCCACCCTGGGTCCCACTTTGAGATAAAAGGAGGCTTATAAAGGCAATCAATCGTGGCTTCCAAGTCATTTCAGTGAATCTACTCCAGTTGGAAGTAACACTGGATTTAGCCTTTTGAAGTTACCTTTCTCTGTTTTAGTTACCTAGAGACAGGATATCAATCATTCTTAATAGATCTCAGTACTAAAAAATACTAATGATAACATTAATAACTTGACAAAATAAGAAAATTTCACACTGACAGTAAGAAATAGTATTAAAATCTGAATAATCACATTAGGTGTGCAAACACTGACCGAGCAAGGAGGTGCTTTCTTGATTCTGGAATGATGTTATCATTTCAAGATTAGCGTTGCTGTTTGCTAGATCATTAGGATTAGACTGAATATACAGGGAATGTAAGTATTGCAATAATCATGTTTGCCTTTGTTCTTACGTTTATACTCAAATAAATACCATCTGGATGGATTCATTGTGATGTTGCCATATATTTTAAAACCTTTTTCTTCTGCATGGCTATTGAATTATTTTTTGCCAACAAAGCATGGAATAGCAAGAGCAGACGTAGATAACTGGACTGAATAAGGGTCCCTTTATTTAAACTAGAACTTATTTCATTGTGTAGAACCTGAAAAAGAGCAAGAAGTGGGGAGCAACCTAGGCCAGGATCAGCTGAGGCCAGGTGCAACTCCATGATTTCTTCCTCAGCCCTTCCCTGGGTGAATTACCTAAGCCAAGAGGGAAACCCAATAGTTGGGTTGCTCCCTTTCTGGCCATCTACTGGAAAGCAGATTGAAGGAACCACACTCCCTAAATTGCAGGACTTAAGTCAGGGCAAAGCCACCCAGGCCGACGCCAAAAGTGGTCTCCTTTCCCAATCTCACCCACAGTCTCAGGACATAAAGAGGCAGTTGCAGAGCCCTCCCCTTCACCAAAGAGGTTCCAAGGTATTCTCCATGAATTTTATTTTTCCTATACCCTACCTGCCATGGATGAGGGACAAGCATCTGCTTAATTCTTTTCCTCACCGAGCTGGCCAAAAGGGCCCTCAAACCTTGTTGCAAGTCCCCCAGGAACAACCTATTACCCTTCTCAGATAAATGCACATCATCCACTCTGTAAAACTCTGGGCACTGAAAAACTATATTGGGATGCAGGAGAAAATGGCCCAACCCTCTGTTTACAGCATTACAGATTCCCCCATTTAACCTTCTTTGGGCTGTATAAATGCATCAGGGATCACCCTCACTTCACCAGACTTGGCAAGACAAAATGGCTGATTTAATCAATATTATTCATGGCCATCTATTCTGTATGGCCTGAAAGTCACCCAGAGCCTTAAGGATAAGGGCCTTGCCCTTCAACAAAACCAAGTAGTTCTCTCCCAGGTAAATGACCAAAATATGAGAAGGAAGCCCCTTGTGCTTCCCAAACAATAGAGGCAACAAACCAAAGGCCTCTTTTCCTGAGCAACTCTGCTCTGACCAAGTCACTCAACCCAAGCTGAGCATGAAAATAAGCCATTTTTGACCTGGTGTCAAAATCCAGTAAACAAATCAGGACCTACTGCCCCTTCAGAGAAACATATAACCTATGTAATATAACAGTATTAGAAAACAGAACCATAAAATTCGTGAACTGAGGCCATTTCCGTACGAGGCGAGGGAATCGCTCCACGCCGTTACTCACCAGATCTTCTGGCTCCTCGGTCTGGTCCAGGGTTAATTGGAGCAGTGTGTGGTCTAGATCCGCACTGTTCCAGCTTCCAAAATGGTGGCTTCCGGTTGGTCGTGCATCCTGACCAACCGCTGAAGCTCACCATGCCTAAAGCCCCCCCCCCCCCCGCAGATCTCAGGCTCGCATTGGTGCAAGCCTGCGAATCTGCAAAAGGGAGCAGGCACGCAGTGGCACGTTCTGGCACTTTGAAAGACCTGATTTTTCCGGTCTTTCAAAAACATGCTGGAGGACCATGTGGGGTCATTTCGGAGCAGACTGAGGTGCAGATCTCCAGTAAGTAGTCCGAACTCAGTCCACTCCAAGGTGCAGACATCTTCTGTAGAGGACGCACTGCACCGTTTTAATTACCCCGTGCAGAAATGGCCTGAGAGTCAGACATATCCCTTGTAAGCATGGGATCTTCGACACCCAGTGTATGAGATTGCTGTCACACCCAGACCCATGGCAAAAGCTGTAGAAGCTGCCCCAGTCAGAAATGATTGGGCTCCAAGTTTAACCTGAATACCCAACTAATGTAGGCTTTGGGAGTGGCAGTGGTATTTAGTAAGGACTGAAAATCAGCATGATAAAATAAAGGACCTGGCCTAGGTCTCCTAACCTACAGGTAACTCTATAGATTATGAACAAGGCACAAGGCCTGATTATGACAAACATGCAACATCACCTTTACCCTACTCCACTTTGATCAGTCTTACAGATACAAATTGTTAACACAACCTGCTACCAGAAAGATGAGCAAGTCCAATGCTTCAACTTCAAGTCCAATGTGTGGCCCTTAGACTATAGAATCAGTTCACTAATAGGCAAGGCACCAAAAAGGGGCAGTCAAAGATGTTGCATGGAACAAAAGACCTCATAATCTGAGGTTTAATGGCCAACCAAGTATTCTACATCCCAAAGACTATCAGAAGATAATGGTTTCTAATACTTGGTCTGACTCCCAAGACCAGCCCTCTCTTCTTTTGTGAATTCTAAAGTTGCCCATGCTGTCCTGACATACCTGGGCCCTGAAATCAAAGGCCAGCACTTAGAAATCTGATCATCTTATTGGCTAATGAGATGAGGAAATCCTTTATGGGTTTCAATCATCTTCTAATATCTAAATTACTATAGAGGACTGGAATATAATCTGTTTCATGTCAGGGTTGGCAGGATTTGGCTTCTCTGAGCATGAGCAGAGTGCAATCTGTGAAGCAAGGCTTCGCCACAGCAGAGAGTCTCAGTGAAGCAGAAAAAATTCCAGAGGCTCATTAGTTAGGCTTCGAGTACTCATTAATTGTCGCAGTCTAAGATAAGGCTTAGCAAAAACATGCTAGCTTGCCAGCAATTAGCCAAAGAGGGAAAACAGAAGATAACGGAGAAAAACCGGGCAGCATCTCTCCTTACATTTGGTATACTGCCAATGGCATGGCAGGTCCAGCTAGGCAGCTAACTGGCAGCTGGTCAAGGCAAAAATCAGCCTTCTTATGCTACCTTGTCACCCTGGAACAAGTGGGGTGACCCAATCAGTGCTCTAGCATGTGGCCTTCTCTAATACACAAGACATAGCCATAACAATTTTTCTGGCCTTGCACCTGGCTGTCTGGCCACACTGCCTCTTCTCTCTGTCGTCCACTCATAGGAAATCTTTGCCCGCCCTGCAACAAATTTGACATCTCATAGCCTAGAGGTTCTGTTACAATCTGTGTTTCCTTAGAACTGGATAATCAGGGCAAAATGCATTCTGAAAGATTTTGTAATCAATCAGAATGAAAAGCAGTCCCAAAAACCAGGAAGTTGTATTAACTGTGCAATTTGTTCTTGTGAAAAATTAAGTAGTGATGGTATTAAAATCTATGTGGAACCAACAACCTCTTTTTATTTATACATAGACTCCAAAACATATTTTAAGAGGATAAGTAATTTTTACTTTACTAGGTTATATGTGTGTGCCCATAGAAAAGAAGATCAATGCAAAGGTTGCACTAACAGGACAGTCTTGTAGACACCCATGAGTCAATAGGTGAAAGACAGAAACATTTTGCAGTAATAACCGCAGAAAATAAACCTTAGATAAACTATAAGTTAACAAAAATCCCCTGTGGACACCCATAAGTCAATAGCAGGATGTGGGGAAACATGTTATACTAGCACCTGTGGACAAATACAATGTTGGTTCAAATGCAAATCAGTAAAAATCCTCTGTAGCTACCAGTGAGTTAATGAAAAGGTATGTAAAAACTTTGCCCTAATAGCAGCTACTAGTGGATCTTCTGATAACAGGAGAAGATTACAAACTCTTACAAGATCTGCAGAATACTAGAGAGTTCCCGTGGTAGAGAATGCCCACAGTTTCCTCCTTCCACAGTGGGTCTGGAATTCATGACCAAGAAAAGTTGTAGTGACTCCTCACTGCAAGTCTCCACCCAGGAGAACTGTAAGGGTGCTGTTCCACATAAAGAAATTATGTGAGAATGTCTTCTGTGGGGAAGTTTTATCCATAATTTGAATACAGGGATGAATGCATATCTAACCCACAGTAATTTTCCACAACATCTTAAGCACCTTAAAATCAACTGTATAAGAAGAAACCAATGTCAGCTACTTGAAAGTACATGATGTCCGACCCAACTGAAAAGATGTTGTCATCCTACCAAAATTGAGAGAGAGAGATTCTACAATAACTTCATTTAACTTGGTCCTTAAGTATCATAAGGAACTAAGAAGGGGCTTGACGTCACCTCCTCCTCATATTTAGAGAACAGAGAACGGAGTTTGTTAATTATTACACCAGATATCTGCAAAGAAAAGAGAGAAACAACAGCACCCTGGATACTGAATAAATACACTGTCAAAATGGGCAAAACCTCGGCTACTATGTTCAAACTGCTGAGGTGCAAATTTCTGACATTTGCTAGGCCAAAGACCTGAAAACTCAGATAACAGGAAGGATGACATCAGCATCTCAATGGCTAAAGGTTCTTTCACAATTCTGAAACCACAATGCTAGGAACCACCCATCCATTAAGGGCTAACCAGGATCCCCAGAGTCATGAGACAAATCTTAGTTATTAATTTCAGAAATACAGCCATCTAGAGGAGCTAACAGGTGCTTCTTCTGTTGCCCTTGAAAATATTAGGCCTCTCCACAGGACTCACAGAGTAGTAGCTCTCTAAACAGACCAAATAGGGCTCCTGTTATAAATCTGATATTTATTGAATTTTCTTGTAGTATATAAACCTATAAGCTACTATTATAAAATAAATATGTTAAGATTGCCACAAGACCCTGTTTCAACACTATGAGCCAAGTCTTCTTGTTCTTCGCCCCCCCCCCCCCGAAGGAAAGTCCTGAATATGGACCTCTGCTTCATTTCTGAGGAACAGGCTTCAGATAATTCTCTGGGATCTAGGATGGGGAGAAGAGGCAATAGAATTTTAATTTCCTAAACCAGGCAGTTTGACATCCACATGCTCACCATGTATAATTTTGTCCCTAGTGGACTAAAGATGATCTGACATTTCCATAACTCTCATTATTAGAAGGAGGAACACCCCAGTTCCTGCTCAGCCCATATGGAGTTCCCATTGCCTGGGCATTATCACAACAAGTGACCAATTGAGTTAATCCTAGTATAATGAGGTGCTGAATAGGAAGTACACCTCTCACAGAGCTAACTCCCCCTGCACTACCATTGGAAGTTATCTGACACCTTGGTTTGCTCCTTGTCCACCATGGCCATATAAATAACTTCCCTCTAGGACAGTGTTTGTGTCTTGCCGCTCATCTGCCAAAGGGTTGCTAATCAAAGACTAGCAAAGTCCTACCTCATCACCACCCAATGATGTCAAAAGAATCTACTCCCCCCCAACCCATTGCAGCCACATCATCCTCTGACTCTTCTCCAAGCCATCTCAACAAGCCAAAATTTGATCATTAGGCTTAACCCTGGCTGAAACTCTGGCAACGTTCTTACAGGGCAAGGAGGAATCAGTGGCAGAGGTGGAGGGGGTGGGGCTACAGTGTGAGGGGTGGAGCTGCAGTGGCGGGGGGCATGACTATGGGCTGGGATGCCTCAGAAACATTGCCGACCGGGGTGAATATTCCCCCCCACCCCTACGTCCCTACACAACTGGGAGGAATACTTAAGGCTAACTTGAGCCTTTTCCAATATTTCCAGACTGGACAAAATCGTAACAAAGACACCCTCTCTCTCCTTCCTCTTCTGAAGATGATAATCCAAAATGTGGGTGCTTGGTAGGTCAGCTCTTAAAGGGATCTTAGCTCCTCCTCCAGCCAATCTTTCTTAGGTGCTATATCTAAAGACTGGGACAGGATTCCCAATCCAAATATCAATCCACTGAACAGGTCCAGAAACTCCATTCCTGGAGCCTATCAGGCTGAATCAGGAGTTTATCAGGGGTTACACAGCCTAATTGGGACCTATTAGGGCCCACAAGGCCCAGTTGGTGACTACACAGCCTAGTTGGAGCCTACCAAGCCAAATCAAGGCCCACCAGGGCCTGCCCAGCCTAATCAGGGCTTATCAAGTCTTTAAAGGCTATATCATGACCCACCAGGGCCTGCATAGCCTAACGGGGGCTTATGACTGCTTATAGGGATCAGACAAGGCCTACGTGCCCTAATTGGGGCCTAGCAGAGCCCACACAGTCTAATGAGCTTGACCAGCCCACCCAAGCCCAATTGGAGCTGACCTGAAAACCCAGGAGGGGGCTACAAGACCCAATCAGGCCCAAGAGGTCTAACCAGATTGCCAGAGTGCTTGGGGCCTAATTGTTGCCTAAATGTCTCTAGGAATCACTTCCTGCTCCATCCTGGTCCCCTCCAACCAAACTAAAATACAACTGGATTAAAGTAAAACTGAAAGTATATACCACTAACTTAAAATAAAACTAACATAAAATAAAAAGGACATAAAATGCAACCTAACTAAAACAAAACCAACTTGAAATACAATCCATGCAAAATACAACTGAATATAAACCATATAACCTAAAATGCAACCAAATTAAAACAAAACCGACTTAAATACAACCTAATTAAAACAAAACTGACTTAAAATTCAACCAATTTAAAATACTAGTTTTTCAGTTCCTCCAACTAAAATAAAACAGCCTTAAAATACAGCCAAATTAAAATACAACCGAATTTAAAAAACAAACAACCCTACTTAAAATTCAACAGATTTAAAATACATCTGATTTAAAATAAAACTGACTTAAAACACAACTGACTTAAAACTGAATTAAAATGAAAAATTGATGAAGTAGCTCACATGGAAGACGAGCCAACAGGTTCTCTATTGCCATCCATTCAAAATGTTGCCAAACACGGCAGAGAACACAGTTTCAGTTAAGCTGCCAAAAGAGGACATGTAGGCAGCATCAGGACTTTAAACAGCCTCCAGCTCCTGAGCTTATTTCAGGTAATAAAGAAAGACATCTCCGGAGCACTTGGAGACTTGTCTCTTCTTTTTCATATGGATACTGTTATATGATTTTCAGTATTTGTCTTTGCTCTCTCTGTTGGAGGCCAGTGAAGGAAGTCCCTTGCAGTACCTTGTGCCACACAGGTTTACGGCTGCGCGTAAATGTCTTAGTTCTGCAATCTGTTTTTTAAAAAGCCAGGCTTTTCTCCCATTCTTAATTTTGTAGGGTACTATTTTTTTACATTTTTAAATTGTTTCAGATTTTTAAACTGTTAGTCATCTTGAATCCATTTGCAAAACACAACACAGAAATAGTTTTACACATAACACACTATTACATTTAAAATTGCGCTGATGTCCATCACATTTGAATGTTTTGGGTTCTTTAATTGTAGCTTTGTGCTGATTAGGTATTTTAGAGAAAAATGTTTTCTTAAAAAATATCTTTAAAATGATTGAAAAAATGCTTAGGTGAACTTCCTCCCACCCCACCACTATTGCCTAGCTCCATTTTTAAATGAAAATGAAACATTTGCAAGAATATGGGGCAGAATTGCAGGTGGGGGAGACCCCTCACAGATACACAGGTATGCTTACTCTTTCCTCTTTCTCTCCCCACCAATACAAACTCACATGCACACAGAGGGGAGAGTTGCCACTTCTTACATGTTGAGTAAACCAGTTGCTCAGATGGGAGAGGGAAAGTTACCTAGACTGAATGGATGTACAATAACTCTTTGGTCTCTGATTTAAACATTTATTAAGGACAAGTTACCTGGATTCTTGCATAAAAAGATCTATTTTATTGGAGAATGACACACAACAGTGTTAGAATATAAGCAGTGATGCATTTAAGTCTTTTACTCCAAATCTCAAATAAAGTCTAAAATCGCTACCTTCAAGTCTCAAGTAGAGTCTCAAGTCCTTGCAAGATACTTTCAAGTCAAGTCTCAAGTATGTGAGCACACTTTATACCCCAACCTATATTCCAGAGTTTCTGAACAGAGTTAAATAAAGTCAGTTTTAATAATTTAAGTAGAGTTGGCCTTCCACATTTATGAGTTTGCCATCTGCCTGCCCTGCCCTGCCCTGCCCACTTCAGCTGACCCATGCCGGCCCGTCCCTGCCCCCGCCGGCCCGTCCCTGCCCCCACCGGCCCCACCCCACCCCAACCAGCCCAGCCCTGCCCCCACCGGACCGACCCCACTCACTCTGGCCCGGCCCCACCTAAGCTGGCCCGGTTCTGCCCACGCCGGCCTGGCCTGGCCCACTCCGGCCTGGCCTGGCCCACACCAGCTGACCAACACTGGCTCGTCCTGGCCAACGCCGGCCCAGACCCACCCACGCCAGCGGGGCCGGGCCGGCATGGGTCAGTCGGTGGGGAATAGGTGGATCCTTCTTATTTCCCCTTCTCAAAGCTGGTGCCATACATTTCCTTAATAACTTGTCCTTAATAAACTTTTAAATCAGAGACCAAAGAGTTATTGTACATCCATTCAGTCTAGGTAACTTTCCCTCTCCCATCCCTCTCCTTCTTATTTCCCCTTCTCAAAGCTGGTGTCTGCAGCTTTGGAAGTGAGGAATAGGATCCTTCTTAGTCCCCATTATTGAAGCTTCAGTAGGATCCTTCCTCCTCAAGCCCATGCCTAATATATTTGCTGTTGCCCTCTGAAATACCTACCCTGTGCTCTGAGCACTAGTCATGTGTGTTGCTCTTAGGAAAACTTTTAGAAGTCTCCTCTGATATGCAGCAGGGACAGGCTGCTAAGCAGATCTCAACCTTGCCTCAAGCCCATTGCGTAATGCATTTGATGTTTCCCTCCAGGAAATGTGCCCACAGTTTGGGCTTGAGACGGATCATTATGTGACCAGTAGGCAAAAAGAGATGGAAGCCTTGTTCAAAGTTGTAAGGTTTCTAGATGAATGTGCTACATTACTGAACTAAGAGCAGCAAGTCAGTCACCAAAAATATACAAATCATGAGTTGAGTCGGGTCAGTGTGCCATTTATTGCAGAGTCAAGTCCAAGTCAAGTCATTGAAACGACTTAAGTCCAACTTGCATCCAAGTCAACTGACTCAAGTCTACATCACTTAATATAAGCACGCAAAACTACAATTTGGAAAACATTGCTCTCATGAAAACTGCATGTCTGCTTCCGTTCCTATATACCCCGAACATGCCATTTTACTTCCCCTTCATGCCCCAGGCAGACATGCCTATGGAAATTTTATGAAGAGTTCCACAAATCCCTGTTTTTAAAATCTCTGTTTTAAATCTAGAATGTCTGTTCTTTTTAAAATATTTGGTGAAATGATGCAAACAGTTGAGTATAAGTAAGTAGTTCAGAAAAGATTCAACATTTCATTGCCTGAGAAATGAAAAATGAACTATCAAAAAAAATTCCTAAATCTCCACATCTGCAAGCAAAAGCATAGGCATGCTAGTGAAGAAAAGCAGGGAAATAACCTGACACATCAAGGCTCTAGAATATATGGGAAATGAAACTCGACAGAGTCTCCAAACACCAAATTGTCCCTTTTAATATACTCTGCAGCAGATACTTTTCATTATAGCTGTATTTGCCAACATAGCAGAAACCAATTCTTCAAATTCTTTCCATTTTAAGCATGTTTCTGAGGGGATTTTAGCCCTGCTGTAAAACAGAGAATATATTACAATCTCAATGTGGGACCGGTTTTTTAGAACAATGCAAAGCACCTTCCCTCTCAACAAATGAACAGAACAAACTATTAACCTAGAAACCTAGGCACAGTTCTGACTCTACCCCAGTAGCAAGGTAGGGTCTAATTGCATATACAAAAATGTAACAAATTTACAAGAAAATGTGTATTTAGAATTTTTAAAGTTATATACCAAATGTGTATCTATGCAGTTCGACTGAATCCAAGTAAGCCACATAAGTGAAGCACTGCTGAAACAATAATATTTAAATTTAAAATAATTCCAAAATTATTTGTGCTCAGTATTAGAATAAAAGTATGTCTTACTGTAAAGAGAATAGCAAAAGGTGAGATTTGCCATTGACGATTAATAGCAATAGATAGCCAATAAAGTGTTTTGTATCCATATAAATTTTGCTACAATATACTGAATTGAATAGTCAAGTTCATGTGCTTGCTACATTACATATAGTAGAGACTAAAAGTTATTGTATCTATTCTGTTTGTTTATCATCTCAAGCATTTTTACTTGAGTTAGATCAGGCTCTGAGAGAGCAATTGGCTCATGTTTCATCAATCTAGATCTCCCCACTTTATTTTTCTCACCACTATACCACACTGGCTGAAGTGTGCATCTAGAAAGCAGAAGAATTCTAGGTATCTGTACTTTCGGTTATAAACTACAATTTGTCTGCTTACTCTTCAGTTCTAAAAAGAATAGGTGAGAGCAATATACAGTGGGCTTTTTTCAATATCAACTATACATTTGGAAATTCATTTTGAACATGTGTCTGTCACTCAATGCAGCTGCTGGCTATTAAGATGGAATAGGAGGGGCATTCATGATCATGGCAACAGTGCCACAATCATGACTACGTAATTTTACTGAACATGGTTCTGTAACTCTAGCTTAAAAATCCATAACTACAGTACAGAATGCCAGCCCTTCAGTCTTCAGACACACCTTCTTAGAGTGACAGTACAGCAATAGTCCTGGTTTAGATATACCATTCAGCTTTTTCCTGCTGATGAGTTTCTGGTTATTGAAGCTAGTTGAGCTGCAGAGCAGAGACAAGGAGGAACAATTGACACTTGCTCATGATTGATAAGCCAAGATTCTTCATGATTCTGGTGATGGTCAGTGTAAATCCATGAAGGCCCATTTAAGAAGACCCAAGGATCTGAAAACAGACATATAATCTTAGCCTAATATCCTTGAAAGCTTCCTGAAACTGGAAGCCACACTTACAGGGAATTTTTTTTTATACTTCTCAAAGGCAGAGACTTTCTTTGAAGCTCTTAAAAACAAATCAGTACAATAGAATTTCAGCCTGGTAAGCAAACCTATTTTCTGTTCCCCATTTCATTGTGTTAGCTGAATTCAGAAACCATTTAGATCCCTTGAAAACTGAATGTAGAAAGGCATCTTTTTTGAATCACTTTTTTTCGGGTCTGTATTTAAGTTTAAATTTCATGCATTCCCAATGCCTTTAAAACATTCAAAGATATGCCTGGAGAAATTTTAACAACTTTTTCTGCATCTCTCATAAGTTACACAACCCCCTACAAGCAAGCTGTTGGCTCACAAGGCTGTGAAGCTAATTTTGAAATATGCCACAGCTGTATTTTCCAACCGTTGTTCTTAGAACCACTGTTCAGTGTAAATGAGCTTTGTAGAGCCTGATACTAGGTATGAGAGTCTTCTTCACTTTGTTCAGCCCTGATATTAAACATAACATATGTTTCCATTGGCTTTTGTGCTTTTGTAAAAAAAACTCTGAAATTTTCTCCTTTAAAAAAAGAGCAAAAACATTTCTAAGCCTTCTCTGAAGTCCATTATCATTTCTTCAGAGGATTTAAGCATTTTCCTCTAGACTACTATAGAGCAAAAACCATCATATGTGTATTTGTTGGTATGTTTGCACAGTAGTTATCTTCAAGTTATTAGCAAATGCTGTAACAAGCCAGTGTTCCATCAATACCACCAGTGCAAGGAGAAAGTTTACAGATTCAGTGGAATTGTTTTCCTCTGATAGCAACTGCCACAATTTTCGTGAACAATAGTGTCAGCTTATCTGCCGGTGTGGCTTTTTTTTTCTTTTTCTAATTACCTTTTCCAACAGTGGAGAGCAAGTAAGCCAAGGTGTTTATGAGAAATGAAGAGGACATGATTCATTTTATCCAGTCTGATGTACAGTGAAAAGATCTGAAAGAACCTTCAGAGGCACTTTTTAAAAATAGCCTAACTATAACTGAGGAGTTTAAAAATGGGCCAATATCTGTATTTTAGCCTCGTTTTTGCTCCTAGTGCATTAAAGTTCATTGAAGACCAGAAGGAGAGATCATATTATGGAGCCCTAAACCACTCATGCTCCTAATTTAAAGAAACAAGTACCAAATAGATGAATTTCTCTTAGTTCCCTTAATCTCTCTCTTTAAATTGCTAAGCCTGTGACCACTAAAGATAGAAAATAATTTTGCAGGATTCCACAGTCTTAGTGAAAATAACCTTTGGTATTTCCTAATAACATCCTGAGGTTCTATTGTAGAAATGCACCTTGTGCAAATTTATGAGGCTTTCAGGAAAAAAGGGGCACACAAACTGGTGAACACTTCTTTCTTTAAACTGACAAAAATATGCACATGTGTTTTAAAAGCCACACATTAGGAAAATGGATTAAAATGTATATAGATTTCAGTGCAGGAATTTAAAAAAAAAGCCCAATCTCACAACCTGCTATGAAACAAGGTGGAAAAGAAAATGCAGGTGGGATTCAGAGAAATGCAATGAAATGGAGGCTGAATAGTTTTCAAATCCGTAGTGAAAACTGCACTGAAACAATTAAAAACAATGACTTACATTCAGTTTTGCAGTTACAGATTCATGATCAGCCAGATAGGGTGGAGGTTGATTCAGCTTCTGATCAGGGAGCAAGCAGGAGGATGTTTCCACCCTCTCCTTTCAATGAGCAAAGCTGCAACAATCAGAAGCTGGATCCCTGCTGTAAGTCCTTGTTGCAGCCTTGATTGCTGGCAGGAGGAGGCAGAAACATCATTCTCCTTTCACCCTGATCAGAAGCTGAAGCCTTCATTCAATCTGGCTGCTAGCTTTTAATGTGGGCTGGGGGGTTGGCAGGAAATATTACTTAGTTGTGCTAACATAACTGAATAGCCAGTGTAGAAGACTGGTGATTATTTGCAGTTCATTTTTCACGCATTAAGAGGAAGGTGGCCATTCATACCTTGTGAAAAAAGTGGAAACGTCAACAAAAAGTGGGACACGGATTTCCATGAAATTTGTATGTGTTAATTTATATGCATAGATGCAAACTTAGAAGTGATTGCTATAATTTAAATGGAAATACAATGAATCATAATGGTGAAGGCTGTTGTCAGGTGATCTGTATGCTTTCTTAGTCAGGTCTCAAGCTGTTAACTGCTGATGGAAAAGATATTCCATTATATAGTTCTTTATCTTTAAAGTTGACTTGGACAGCTTTTCAGGCAGAGGATGCCTTTCTTCTGACTGACCTTCCAAAACAAGAGGTTTCTAGGACATGTGGCCATTCTACAGTAGTTCATTAACAATCTCAAGTTTGATGGACTCTACACAAATACAATGATCTTCTGTAGGATGCAAAAATGTAAGTAGCATTTCTAGAAGTGACAGCACTGGGAAGAAACAACAGAGAATTGTGACTGTAGATTAAGGTCTGGGCTATATTGAAAAGGATCCTATGGAATATAGAAGAAAAATGTGGATTATTTAAAATTTAAAATAGTCACACGGGGAAAGACTGATAAGTACGCATTAGAGAACTGTGGACAGGCAAATACCAGTTCTAAGGCAAAAAAACGAACAAAACAAAAAAAACAACCCTCGAATGTACTGGTGTACTATGAGTGAATGGATTGAAATAGGATATCAAACTATAGGGGAAAATCAGCTGATCAGCTTGCCAGCTTTCTCCTGGCCCTGTCTGCCTTGCTAAACTTTTGAAGGGAATCTCACAGAAGTTTAAAATCTTGTCATAATCCTAGTGAACTCTCTTACAGGTTTCTTTCAGTCCTAAATTGCCAATGAGGTTTACATGAACTGACATTTCAAGGACAATTTTGAGGTTCATGCTCAACTGAAACTTATGAGAAGTTCCAAAGGAAGTAAAACTGAAATTTCTTAAGGTGTTGCTAGAAACCTGTGCATATCCTTGATCTCAAAGTGTGTATTCAACAGAGAGAAGTGTAAGGTCCTACACTTGGGTAGAAAAAATGGAATACAGAAATATAGGATGGGGGACACATGGCTGGATAGCAGTACGTGTGAAAGGGATCTAGGAGTCTTAATAGACCACAAGCTGAACATGAGTCAGCAGTGTGATGCGGCAGCCAAGAAAGCCAATGCAATTCTCGGCTGCATCAATAGGAGTATGGTGTCTAGATCGAGGGAGGTACTGGTACCACTCTACTCTGCTTTGGTTAGACCTCATCTTGAATACTGTGTCCAGTTCTGGGCACCCCAATTCAAGAAGGACATGGTCAGGCTAGAGCAAGTCCAGAGGAGGGCAACCAAAATGGTGAGAGGCCTGGAAGCCATGCCCTATGAGGATAGACTTAGAGAGCTGGGTATGTTTAGTCTGCAGAAGAGAAGGTTAAGAGGGGACTTGATAGCCATGTTTAAATATTTGAAGGGATGCCATGTAGAGGAGGGAGAGGGCTTGTTTTCTGCCGCTCCAGAGACCAGGACAAGGAGCAATGGATTCAAGCTGCAGGAAAGGAGATTCCACCTGAATCTCAGGAAGAACTTCCTGACAGTCAGGGCTGTCCGGCAGCGGAATATGCTGCCTTGGAGTGTGGTGGAGTCTCCTTCTTTGGAGGTTTTTAAGCAGAGGCTGGATGGCCATCTGTCGGGAGTGCTTTGAGGGTGTTCCTGCATGGCAGGGGGTTGGACTGGATGGCCCATGTGGTCTCTTCCAACTCTACATTTCTATGATTCTATGATTCTATCCTAATATTAGAGATTTTGGTCAAAGGATTGCCTTGGCAAATCACATTGACACAGCCAGTGCCCTATACATGTAAAATTGATAGTAGTGACTTATATCATGAAAATAAAACATTTCAGAGTTTTTTGTATATTTGTAGATTACCAATAGCAATTGCATACCCAGTAGAGGTATGTTGTTTGATTCACAGATTTAAATGAAATTAAGACAGTGTTTCTATAACTGGGATAACAGCCTAAAGAAATTTAAGCAAGCAATTGACCACCCATGGATCCACTTTTTGAACTGTTCATAGGCTGGAGTCCTATGTACATTTTTGTGAGAGTAAGCTCTTTTGAAATCAGAGGGACATACTTCTGAGAAAATATTAATCTAATCATGGCCTTTGCACATGGCCTTGAAGTCCCACTATGGGGATGAGATGGTAGTGGTCCGTGGACCGAACTGCTGCATGAAGTCGTCACAATCCTACTGCCATCCTGCCTCCACCTGTCATGATTTTGGGATATTCACTTAACGGATTAAATCCGTTAAGCATCCATGATTGTGTGATGCTCCCATCCTGACCTGCCATGCAGAAGGGCAGGAAGCATGATGGAGGTGTTTCCTTCCCCAGCGCAGCATGGGAAAGAGCCTGGCTGTGCTGAGGAAGGAAGGTGTGTGTTGTTTATGCTCCCTTCCACAGGAAGCCAGCTGGGTGCAGAGGGAAGCATTTCTATTGCGCTTCCTTCCCAGCAAAGGCACTGCCAGGATTTCAATGGGAGGATGACGGGATAAGGTAACGTGTGGAAACGACCCATGTGGCTGCCAGGAAGATATTCACCAGGCTGAGACTAGCAATGGAAAGGAAGCTAATTGGCCTCACCTTCCCCTATAAAAATATCCATTTTCTGCCTCTGAAGAGTGACAATTGTTCAATGTGTATTTTGCCTTCTGTACAATTCCAAGGTTTATGATTTACTGGGGAGAAAACAAATCACAGAAAATTATGTGTACATTTGAAAAATTAGCATCACTAAATATGTCCGTACACATTTTTATGTCTAAAATATGCTCAAACACACTTTAGTCAGTACAAAAATTTGTAAAACATACGTACAGAACATGTACTTTATAGGAAAAAAGAACACCCACCTTTCTTGGTGGGAAGAGGGAGAAAATTCTCACAATCTAATCCAGAATGGAAACAGGATGAGGATTCTCATGTACGTATTGAAAATAAAACTGGCCATTTGAAGTGCAAACCTATGAACATTTACCCAGAAATAAGTCCTTATTCTTCAATGGGCTCTATTCACAGATAGGTATGTGTAAGAATCTTGCAACATGGTCCTATGAATGTGTGGCTGTGTTAAGTTTAATAGTAGAAACTTCTCCTGAAATGAGATAGCTGAAAGCAAGGTATTTGGGCAGCTAAAATACTGCTAAGATGGTTTATTTCATCTAATACACTAACAGTTCAGTTTACAAGAAATCACTCTAGAGAATAAATAAACAGCAAAAATAGGTATTTTTATTTGGTTTTCATGGAACTTTTCCTAGGAAGCTGTTGGACCATATGTCCTCTACTGGGAGGCAAAAATAGGGAGACCAATTCAGTTAACAAGTCAAAACAAGTTATGCTGTTCATTTTGGTTTGTACACAATTGTCTCCCACGTTGCTCGGGGGGGGGGGGACAGCAATACTGTGCACATTTAATTGGGAGTAAGTTCTACCTCAATCAGTGTAAAAAAGGAATAGAATTGGGCTTTACAAAAGAGCAGTTCAGCAAACATCCAATGAAAATCTATGTTATTTGAATGCTATATGTAACGTTACATACATTCCTGGGATGTGGTTTTAATATACTGCTATTAAGAGCAGCTAAGGAGAGAGGAGGTTGCTTATAAACACCCCTTTCAGTAGTAGCTTTTGATGATTCTATAAAAGTTACTTGGATGTCAATAGCATTTCTAAGTTCCTCTGAACAAAAAGACTCAGTAGTGTAAGTGCTGCTAATAAACACAACACTTCTACATGATGTCAGACTAAATTGTGCGTCTCCAGAGTTTGTATTTATGAGCACAGTTGCCATGTGAGAAAGAAGTAATGTACTGTTCAGCAATATCCTCACATTGGTTGGAATAGCCACTTGTCAGGTCATAATTCTAGTACTTCAGAAACTTGTAAGCACCATTATCACATACAAAAGTGCTCTCAGCTGCTAAATATCACTCACACAACCACTTCTTGATGCTACTGATGTATAACTGTTTAATATTAAATGTAATGTGCAATTTGCAGATACTTAGTCCAGAAATTCTAATACTAATTATGACAGTAATAATTCATGATGATAGCAATGACAAGGGTAATTGAAATGCACACATTCCATATGGATGGATGAGAGTATTTGCATTATGTATATATCACCCCTTCAACTTCCTGCCCAGTGCAGCATATAAACCAATAATAAACCTATATGCGATCCAATCATATTAATATCATTAAAGTTTCACAATAGCAGAATAAAATCATATAAGTACCATATAAAAAGCAGCAGGGCCAAAAGGGAAATCAACGACTTAATTAACTGAAAGCCTCGGTGTATAAAAAAGTCTTAACTAAATGTCAAAAGGCATATGAAGCATCACCAGTCAAAGTTATCAGTGACTTTGCTTATATGACAGAAACACTCAATGAAAAGCTTGTTTGACAATTTGACCTTGTTGCCAAAGTCACCACTTTGGTCACATGGGATATTTGGCAAAATGGAACCATTAGATTAATGACATCTTAGTATTGCATGTATGAGAGAGATTGTAGAGTTTGATAGCATTCCAAGCTTCATGACAGTACAACAGATTGGCCAGATGGCCTCAGAAATTATTTTGAGAAGATTCACAGGAATCTTAGATCAGCTACTGAATTACATGTGTCTAAGTAACGCCTTCATGTCTGACCTCCCACCCACTCCACCCACTTTAACAGCGAGCTACTGGATGATGGAAATCTGTTCAGTTTCTGGTCAGGACACAAGAGGGCAGTATTTCTACTCCCTCCTGCCAGTGAATGAGTCTTTGTGACACCAGTCCTATTTCAGATTGTTATAGGCTCACTCAAACATCATCATCCTTTCAGAAGCTGAAAGGACCTTCTTCACCCAATTTAGTGGTTGGCTTTTAAGGTGGATTAGAGTGGCATTTACATAGGTTTCCAGTGAGACTATGTCTTACTGAATATAGACCATTACAGATCCATAACTCTGGGTTATGAATCTGTAGCTGCAATACTAAATACCAGCCATTACCTATAAACTGACTCTTAGATAACCATTGAGCTTGTTATTATTGGCTGTCAAGTTCGATTTGATTTATGGGAACCGTATGAATGAGAGATCTCCATGAACGCAGTTATCAGTAATGCTGGTAAGATCTTGCTAACTCAGGGCTGTGACATTTTTGGTTGAAGCAATCCATCTTTAATGAGGTTGTCCTCTTTTCTTGCTTACTTCTATTTTACCAAACATTTTCATCTTTTCCTGTGCCTTATGTTGTCTTATATTATGTCTAAAGTACAATACTCTCTGTTTGGTAATTTTGGCTCCTAGGGAATGTTCAGGATTAATTTGCTCTGGAATCTATTTAGTTGTCATTTTGACAATGTATGGTACTCGTAGTACCTCCTCCAGCACCATATTTTAAATGAGTTGATTTTTCTCAGCCTTCTTCACTACCTACCTTTCACAACTGTCCATAGAAATCAAAATATTTTAGCATGGATGATTTCAGCTTCAGCTTTAATGATGTATCTTTACCTGGGGATCTTACTTTGTTCTATCATAGCTCTTTCCAAGTTTTAGCTTTTCTTCTGATTTCTTGACCACAGTCTAAATGTTGATTAATGGCTGCACCAAAGTGCAGAAAACCTTGTGTATTTTTTGATGTGTTCATTGCCTTCTTTAAAGGTATGTATTTCATCTGTGGTCATTATATTTGTCTTCTCAATATTCAACTATAAACCTGCTTTGCGCTGTCATTCTTAACTTTTATCAGTATTTATTCCAAATTTCTGAGTCTACATGGATAATTATTTTGTTGCCCTTTCGCATCTTTTATAAACCATTTCCTACTTTGCATGAGGTTTACACTAAGCAAGACATCCTGAAAATCTCATACCAGAACAGTGGCCTCATAAACTTGTTATGGAAAATTTCAACATGGGTACTGTCTGGTTCTGCAGAACTGTTGACCCCTTAGCATTCATCTGCTCTACTTCGACTCTGTTTTTAATTCAGTTTATATCTTTGAAGACTACATATTTACCTGGCAATATCTCCAACTTTTCTTCTTGGGAAAGGGAGGAGAATCCAAGAGCTTCATTCTCATAAAAATTTCAAGATTTTTTTTCTTTTTTGGCAAACTTTAGGTTCATCCTTCCAACTTCTAGAACTTTTTATGGCCTTCTCCCTTTGTACTTTTGGGTACCTAGGTTGATTCAAAGGCACATTCTACTGAATGGACTTTTTCTTCTATGGAAATATAAGAGCAGGTGCTATCTCCCATGTGACCTCAAAACCTGCTCCAGAGAATGGGAAGGGGTATGAAGGATGGCAAGAGAGAGAGGAGGGGATAGGAAGAAAGACTGATCATACCAGCCATCATTCACTATTGTAATGTTGGATTTAAGCCCCACTGTGTCTTCACAGACACTAATAAGGGGAATGCTGGTGCTAGGACTATAGCAGAAGTAGAATTCTTTTCTTAACTGCAGAAATATTATTAGATGTATAAAAGAGTAATACATCTTCAGAGTATCTAGAAAAAAATGAGAACAGTTAAGAATAGATTTAGGGCTGACGTTGAATTTTCAGTCTTTTGTCAGTTCAATTCCTATCCTTCACATTACACATATATAGTCGGCCTCTCCTTTTTGGGTAATGGATACTGATATAAATCTGCTTTTCTGCCTGCTGGGCTTTTCTCAGAAGAAAATGGAATCATTATAAATAATGAGTTTCCATGGAAATAACCATTGTCCACATTTGGTTGCTTGTGAAATCCAGTGATATATCTCTTTGTCAAGTTTTCCTATTTCTTTATCATTTATAAGCTTCATTCAGAACTTGGGTAGACCTACAGGTATCTCAAATGGACCTCATGTCAAAATTATTATCACATCACAAAACTAATATTAATTTGGGATTATCCTGCAGCCTCAAACACACTGTAGTTATGCTAATCCTAGGCAAATTTTTCTGCTGTTCACTTTCAGTCTTCTAAAAAGTTACTTATATACAAGCACAGAACAGGTTCTTTATATTCCACAGTTTTTTACATTTTAATGTTAAAGAGACTCAAATCTCCCTTCCATTCACCTCATGAGTTTCATTTTTCCAGGGTATCTTTACATATTTACTTGATCTAATTACTTATTATAGTGATGCTACACATAAAAAAGCATTTCTATGAAATATATTTTGATTTCTGTAAGGATCTTGAAAGGTTCCCTCATGATATTCTTGGAGAAAAACTGGTGAACAACGGGCTAGATAATGCTACTATTAGGTGGATATGTAATTGCTTGTCTAACTTAACCAGAGACTGTTCATCAGTGATTTCTTTTCCTCCTGGAGAGAAGTGATTTGTTGGGTGCCTCAGAGTTCTGTCCTAAGTTTGGTGTTTCCCAATATCTTTTTAAATGACTTAGATAATAGAATAGAAAGTAGACTTATCAAATTTGAAGATGAAAACTTATGCATGAGGATGGATAGCTAATACTCCAGAGGACAAGATAAGAATTCAAAATGACAGATTGGAGAGCTGGACCAAAACTTACAAAATGATTTTCAACAAGGATAAATGTAAGCTATTACATTTAGGGAGGAATAATGAAAAGCATTAATAATGGATGGGTGACTACTGACTTGAAAGCAGTACATGTGAAAAAGGTCTGGGAGTCTTAGTAGACCACAAACTAAACTTTAGGGCACCACATCACATGTTTAGTTTGTAGTCTACTAAGACTTTTTTGGGCACCACATCCCATAAGTCAATTTAATTCTAGGCTGCATCAATAAGCGTGTAATTTCCAAATCAAGGGAAGTAGCAGTGCTGCTGTGTTCTGCTTTGATCAGACCTGATCTATGTCCATTTCAGGCTTTATGGCCATTTCCACACTAGATTATTATAGTGCTATTATTCCACTTTCAGCATCCTATGGAATCCTGGGGTTTGTAGTTTAGGGAAGGGCCTCAAAGGCCTCTCCCTAAACTGCAAACCCCAAGATTCCATAGGATGTTCAAAGTGGAATAATAGAACTATAACAATCTAGTGCCGAAATGGCCTACATTTCAAGAAGGATATTGAAAATCTGGAATGTGTCCAAACAGAGATAAGCCTTGTGGGGAACTACTTAGGGAGTGTAGTATGCTGTGTTGGAGGAGAGAAGACTGAAAGGTGGCATGATAGCTATAATTAAATATCTGAAGGAATGTTATGTAGTAGACAGAGCAAGCTTGTTTTCTGCTGCTGCAGAGGCTAGAGCACGAACTAATGGATACTGCTGCTCCAGAACAGGTACTTAGAGATTCCACCCAAACATTATTTAGAACTTTTTTTACTGTAAGAGCTTTTTGACAGTGGAATAGACTTGGAGTGTGGTGGAATCTAGACGGCCCTTGCAGCCCTTTCCAGTTCAAAGAGTATATTATTCTAATATCTCCTTGCTTGATCCCAGGACCAGCCCCAGATACTTTGCTGAATTAGAAGAGGAAATGGCTTCTCTCTAAACATACACATTGATCAAAGTACACCGTAGCTACACTATGTTATTTGGACAGAAAATCCCACAGGTATCTAGAAACATCTTTTGCAGTAAAAACAAAGTACTAGCAAGCTAAATAACAAATAATTTGCTGCACTTCTATGTCATCCACAGTCTGGTACATGAGACAGCTGCCTCACTTTGTCTAGTGTGAAGGCAGGTTCTGCTTAGATTCCATTACTGCATTGTCTGATGTGGTCAAAGGCAATGATTATTGAGGGGGGGAAAAATCACTGGATGGCATTTTATGACAAAAGTGTGACATGTTCCCTTTGTTAAGCAGTGACAGTATTTACTATGCAATTAAATGACGGTGGGAATCCAATTTGCTTTTTTCGAAAGTCTTTTGTTAATTGAATATTTTCAAGGCAGAAAACATTTATATTGCCAGAATTGTATAGATTAGGAGTGAGAACTGATCAAAAGAATATCATACATTACAAATTTGGGAAAGCTTATATTTCAGTGATGATCTTACCAACTTAGCTACCTGCAGGTGTGGTATTTCCCAGTTTCCTAAATGCAGCTAACAAATCAGGTGCAACCTTTAGGCTCAGGCTTCTTCCTTCTTTGTCTACTATGTAAACTTCTTCCCTGCTCTTCCTCACTTCTGTTCATTGCTTCTTCCCATTCCAGTGTTAGCTTCAACTTAAATTAACTGTACCAGTTCTGAAATGCTCTCCCCTTGGAGGCCCCATTGGCATTAAAGCTGGCTGAATCCCTGCACCAAGATGATACATGGCTTATTAGCAAAGCCTCTGGAGTCAAATAACTATGCCCAAATCTGTACTAGTACCTCATTTTAAATAGTTTAAATGTGTTTTAATTGTCAACTTGTTAATTAACTTTTAGACTGTTTAAATTATTCTTACTGTTTTACAGTGTTACAGTGTTTAGCATTGTTTCTGACTGATTTTGTCTGTATGCCAACCTGAGATTGTGTGATTTGAGGCAGAATATAAATACATTAGTGGTTTAAGATACTAAATGAAATACTTGTGGTTAATACTGTTGGGCTGCAGTTGTCACCAGCCCTCACTTACATGCTGATGGTGATGGATGGTGCAGTCCAACAATGTGAGGAGGCTGCTCACACCCCACACCTGAGCTATATAAATAAATCAGTTGACATTAAACACAGTGCAGAGTGCAGACATATAATGACTTGTTCTTAGTACTGAAAGAAGGGAGCTGAGAAGTCAAGCGGAAGAGAAGATGAGGGAGTGGGAAGATGTGTGCCTGAGGAGTTTTCTTGTTCTCTTGGTTATAGTTACAAGGAATTTTTACGTTAACCTCCTAGCATTTCCACAGTCTGAAATCACAACAGTTGGCTTGACCAAGCTGGAAATTTGAACAATGTGATCCAGAGGTCAAGTTGCAGTGCTTCAGTTTTAATGCTATTCTTGTCTGTTAGCTTCACTGATTCTGTAACAGGACTATCAACTTAATCTAACATGGTACCTGGATAGCAAGCAGTACCTCAGCAAGTGAACCTTTCTACATCATTGCTTTTCCATGCTAGGGCTGCCCTTTCTGTTTTAGTCAGCCCCTGTGACTCTTCATTTAACCACAATTTCTGCAGAAAGTATCAGATGATCATGTTTTTAGCTACATGTTGTAGAAAAATTCACCTGTGATTTCTAAATATTAACCCTCTGTTAGTACTGGAGAAGCTTAATAATTTTTTCCCAACCAATCGACAATCCTAATTCATGACAGAAAAGGTGTTCTGGTGAGATTATGTCTTTCATATAGCTTCTCACAAAACAGGAGCCCTTCCAGGAGTGTATTTACAATATAGAGTTAAAGCACTTTGATACCACTTTAAATGTCACATTTTCGTCCAATAGAATCTTGAGAACTGTAGTTTCACTCTCCTGAACTACAGCACTAGTTCTCATGGAGAATTCTAACTCATTAACCTATCCCAAGATTCCTCAGGACAGAATAATGACAGTTAAAGTGAGATTGAGCTACTAAAATGTAGTAGTGTAGATTTTTCCCAGGAAAGAAAATAGGGTTGGTTACATCTTTTTAGAAGCTTGGATAAAGTTTAATATATCCAACACCAGCATTTCCTCTTCATCGGCAGCAAAATGGGATGGCTTATAGGCAAGATAGTGTACAGGGTGGTCCCATCTCCATGCCCTAGAATGGGAGCCAGTGTGACCTCTGGAACATCGCAGCTGCCTCACTCATAGAAGCAAAACTTTATGCTCCATCAGTGTTGAATGGGATCTTGGTCATTACAAGCAAATATAGTCATAAAGTGTAAATACATCCATAAATGCACCATTTTATAGAGCACACCATTTACATTTGTATTTATATTTGTTTCTGGAAGCCCTTGAAATACAGGGGGAAAGAGAAAGTCTCACATAATCAAAGCTGTCAAAGAAAATGGATGTCTGGAAGTGTTGTATAAATATATTTTAGTGGAAAATGCCTTTACTCATTTGAGCTTGCTTATTCCCACAACAACTAACAGACTGCAAGAAGAAGGTAGCATGCATTATACAAGATGCTAAATGCATGCAGAACAGAAAACAACTTATCGGACGTGCCAAATGGATAAGTTTGATACATTGCCTAGAATTAGCATGCCCTATCACTGTACTCTATAACATGGAAATTAGCAGCTGTGTTTTTGGCATTCATTGAGGGTTTTGTGCATTTTACTTTCTCAGATGTGAACTTTCTCAAAGTCAAAGTAACTTGCTGGCCAAAAAAAAAAAAAAAAGCCTTAGGACCAAGATCTGTGAAAACGTGTGCCTCATTTACATATTTGCCAAACTTCATCCAGAAAATCTGGAATATTTTGGTGTTAGATGAAATTCAGTTGCCTCTATCAATAACAATGGTAGGCATCCTGTTCATGAATTATGATGGCACAAGTCAGATTCACGACATCATAACTCACTTTTGTGCTCATTGTGCAGGTTGGATTTCTCTTCCAATCGTGTAATGACCCAAAGCTCCCCACCCCCGCCACCACAGACAAACCTGCATTTTAAGCAGTGTAGCCTCCTATAGCCATTAATCTGGTTTTATTCAATAACCTCTAAATGATTATGAGCTGTCTGCTACAGCATGTCCAGCTACTTGCAAAAGAGCTAGACACATTCTCACACATCCCTCTGCTTTCTGCCAACATGGAAATGACCATATTGCAAGGGAAACTGCCTTGCTTTAAAGGCACACTTTGGAGGGTGTCTCTATAGCTATGACTCCCAATGCAGAGTCTCAGCCAACATTCCCTTTAAACACACTTTATACCCTAAATATATCTCTATTTTTTTAAAAGATATGATTCTCCATTTCTGTTAAAGATTTATTTATTTATTTATTTATTTGGAAGTATGTATTGATTTTGAATCTTTATATGGTAATCCACCAAAATGTTTCCCCCTCTCATTAGAAACGAATACCACCAAACCTAAGGATCATACATTTGAAATGTGCTCCTACTTCTGTTTGGGGGAAAAAACATCATTTTAAAAGCCAAAGGTGGAATGCTCTGCAGTCTCAATCCCTTTGAGATCATTTGTTCTCTGTGCAGTACTTTGACAGGGGAACACTATGCCAAGTAAATCCAATTTCCTCTCTTCTAATGTTCTTCTAAATGGTTATAATTTTCTGTTCACGTCTTTCTCATTGATTCAATTCCAAAAACATCTTTGAAGGCAGCATGGGGTTTGAAGGATATTAAGGCTTTCCGCTGTAATAAAAGAGCGGGAGGGTGAATAGCCCACTGTTTTCAGCATCTCCAAAATGTATTTTCCTTCTCATAATTGTTTAGGTTTGGTTCTTTGTTAGTATGTTAGTAGCAATATCCATGGTGTCACACTGATAGGAGCGTGTGTCTGTCTGTCTATGTTCTCAGTCTCAGGAACAAAATCATCATGCCTTTGATACATGTCATGCTAAACAATAAGCAGTATATGGGTCCACACCTTCCAATGTTTCACCTGGAAAATTGGAAAATGTGTAAGCATCATCAGAGTGTGGTCTAGATGGCTAAAGTTATTAATGAAGAAGAATAAACAAGCTTGGCTGCAGCAGTTTGCTTTTGCCTGAGCCTATGGGAAAGGACAAGATTCCATCCCCTTCTCTCTTCTCCCCTCCCCACACTGAATTAATTGAGTGCAAACTACTTTTACACTTTCAATTCAGTTTGTATTAAGGAAAGTAAAATGGGGACAAAGTAGGAAAGGAAGAATAGGAGAGAGAGTGAGACATTTTCAAAAACAGTGGAAAAAGTGTGATTAGAGAGGATCAATCGGGACAGTTGGAACACAAGTTAGGCCTGGGGATGCATACACCCCCACAATTTTTGCAGCCCTTAAGACTTCCAGATTCCATTGACCATACATTTTCTGCCTTTATCGAATATTTAAATAGATATCCTTGGCCTGATAGGTTCTGCTCTCAGCTCAGAACTCATCAGACACAGATAGAAACAGCTTCTTTGTTACTGAGAGCAATGTACAAAGACATAACATTCCAGTAGCAAAGCACAATAAATAATGGAAATTTATACTTGCTCCTACAGATACACCAGAGTTAGTGCCACACATGGACTAACAGCACCTCTCCAGCATTCATGGAACACCCATGAACAAAAATAGTCTTGCCAGCCAGCTTAAAAATTGCTACAAAATCAAAAGAAATTGAAAGTAGAAAACCAACAGAGGGCAACATAGACACTGAGAAAACAGTGTCAAGGCCTGTGGCGATGAAGTCCACAAGTTTTCCTTTTAAAGAGATTGCAGAGTCTCCAAGAAGAGAAGAGAAAAAAGAAAACCCATCTGGGCAATAGATTCCTGTTAAGAACAAAGAAAATGTTCTATTCCATAGCTTTTCACCTAAAAGTACATCATTCAGAGCAAGCTAATATGTGTTCTATTCATTGAGGCATTATGAGATCTGATATACACTCAGAATTCAAGGTTTAAATGCAGAAAACTCAAATTGCTTATTTGTGATGAGATTTGTTTTTTGGATATAGAATGGAATTCAAAAGCCAGAAATTAGAATTGGGAATTTGTGTTTCTATAAATACCTTTTTTTTAAACTTGGTAGATTAAATTACAGGGGGCTAACCTTTTCCTCTGTGTGAGTCATGTATCTTTCAGTGTTTTGATGTCTGTACTTTGAATACTACAAATAAATCTATGTTTTGTATGCTTTAAAAGAATATATCATGGAACACCCATGAAATTGAGCCACAATAGAAAGGCACAAAAGAAGAAACAACATTGTTCCATAGCAGGAGATTTAAGAAGCATTCAGTAAGCCATGAAAGCAGATGGACTCAGCAATCCCCACATTTCCCATAGTACTTGAGGGTTTTTTTTCCCCTAGCAAAGCCAAATGCGTGAAGAGTTTACTTTCTGTTGCTGAACGGAATTGTCTTTTGCCTTGCTTTCATGAATTAGTTTTCCTTTGGCCATTACTTGAGGGAAGTCAGTGGCCATATTGGTTTTGCCTGTAATCTATTATTGTTATTATTATTATTGCTATTGTTACAAACTTTGGATGGATGAGAAGACACTTGCCTTCCCTTGAGTCCATCTTTACGTTTCCTGATCTTTTCATTTTCCTGCCTTTGTGGCAGCTATTGAGCTGTGTTGCTCTTCAGGTCAGACAGGTAAGGCAAATCTCAAAACTGTTCTAGGATGAGACTTTCCCCCTCCCTTGTTTCTTCTCTCAGAGAGTATCATATAGATGTGAGTTGTCAGCGTCAACAACAGATTTCAACCAGAACTATGCAGTGCTGTCCTAGGACCAGGAGAGGTTTCTTAAAAAAAAGAAAAAGGCAGGAAATAAAGCAGAAAGAAAAAGTAAACAGGAATTTTGCCCCTAAATGTGGCAATTTCCCACCACAACCCCATAGGATGTGAACAGCATTTTTTAAGAGAAAGCGTGAGCCTCTGAAGTAAGAAACATGGGTCCCCTGGACATAGAGTATTTGTTCATCTTTGATATAGATAGATAATTTTATATATTGAAAGAAACACAAGTGCTGCCTAGACCTATGTGACTCAGAAGCTGCATCTTTACCTGCCTGGCTTCCAGAGTTTTGCTAAAACATTTCGCTGTGATGCCAACAAACACATAGTTTTCCCCATGTGATTACATGGCATGTTTATATTTAATGTCATATGCTAATGTAAATCTATCTGTCCTACATCCTTTCTTGTATTCTTTATCATTCCCCATAATTAGCCTGATGCTATCTAAACTGAGATGAATAATATGAAGAACAGGAGTGGGCAACTGTGGAAGGCTCAGAGGACACATTAGTCCACCAGGACACATTGGAAGGCTGCACTACCCACCTTTTCCTGCAAATGTCCTTTAGGGGCATAGGGGTGTTTCCGACATGGTTTCGGGCCTTGCTGGGCCATTTTAGGCTGAGGACTTTTAGTCCTTTTTTTTTTTTTTAATAAAAGGAAGTGAATGGAAGTCACTTCCTGTTTCAAAAAAGGCTTCTCGCAGGCCTCAATTAGCCCAGAGGGACCTTGGAATGCCTCCAAACACACCCAGGGGAAATTTTAGGACAAAAAAAACAAACACTTTTTTTTAAAAAAAAAAATTGACCCTGAAGGATCATATAATTGCCTTAGGGGCTGCATGAGGCCTATGGGCCACACTTTGACCACCCTTGATCAAGAGTATGAAGCAGAGCTAGTGCAGATGATCAGCACAGTGTTTCTGGGTGGCATTGTTCCTGCCTAGATATTTAGCGTCATCTCATGTGGAAGAATGAGAAGTCATAACTAAAATAATCATGGTCCCCAAAAATACACCAGAAAATGTGTTCCAGAGCTTTTAATCAAGCAAAGTCTTTTTTTTAATAATCATTTTATTCAAATTCAGATATAAAACAAACAATTATAACTGTCAACTTATTTGAAATATTTCTGATCTTCCACACTGATCTAGATTTCATTATCAATATTTCTTAACATGCTTAAAATATTGTACTACATTTTAGTGCTATTATTACTTGTTGATTCTTGCATTTCCATCTCCATATTCCCGCTTCATGATATATATCCTGTAGCCCCCTCATAATTTATCTTAAATCATGAATCACAGATTTCTATCTGATGGTACCCAGCAATTACCCATTACAATTTGCCATTTTTTTTGTATCTCTTCGTCTGATTTCCCTTTTAATCTCTGAGAGACCATATCAGCATTTTTGCTTTCAATCAGTGTACCCCACCATTGTTCTAATGTGGGTATTTGCTGAGTTTTCCACATCTTTGCATATTCAATATGAGCTGTTGTTATCATGTACAGTAATATTCTCTAGTACTTCTTAATACCAGTACCTTCTAATACATCAGTCATATTTAACAAATACAGTTCTGGTAACTTAGTAAACTGTACTTTCATTAATGCACATATTTTGTTATGTATTTCACTCCAATATTTCTTAGCTTTAGGACATGTCCACCACATATGATATATTGTACCGACCTCATTCTGACATTTCCAACATTGTCCAGTACCTGTATTATACATCTTTTTTAATTTATCTGGTGTCATGTATCATCTATGAAATAGCTTGTAATAGTTCTCTTTCAAATTCTGTGCTACTGTAAATTTCTGTGTTTTTTTCCAGCTCTGCTCCCAAGACTCTAACTGTATTGAATGTCCGATATTTTGTGCCCATGAAATCATTGTTGCCTTTACTGTTTCTTCTTGCCTCTCCTGATGTAGTATTTCTTGATATATTTGGGCAAGTAAATGAGGTGGATTTTCGAACATCCATTTAATTACTCCAGTTTTCTCTTTAAGTTCAATTCCATATGTTTTTATATCCATCTGAAACCTTTCTGCTAACTGTCTGTAAGGGAACCAACTTAATGTTATTCCCTCTTGTTCTAGTTTTTCTATTGTTTTAACCTTAAAGTTGTTGGACGTTGATCTCTCAATTATATTATCATATCGCAATCATTTATCTGTGTCTGTCCATCTGCCAAAAAAAGCCTCTTGCGGTGAGACCCAGGTGGGGAGCTGCCGTATGTTTTTAGCTTTATAATCCTCCCAAATTTTCAGAAGCAAAGTTTTTGGGACAGATTAGCATTTCATTTCAGTTTCTTTTTGCTGAGAATTTGCAAAACATATGGACATTTTGTTATCTTCAAGATGGAAAGAACTTTGGATTTTTAAAAGGTTTAAACATAGGAAAAATCAAAAGTACCAGACTTTTCCCCATCCTTACACCTGGGTCCAGACACTGACAAAATGCCTTCTAAATAGACATGTGAATTTTTGCGTACAGGCCTCATTGAAATCACCTGTCTCTTCCTTGTAAATATGCTTAGCACTGCAGCCCTAATTGTTAAATAATATGTACACTATAATATTTAATCATTTCCCATATTATTGAGCTTCTACTATATTTTCCTATATTCTATCACATGTAAGAGAGTCTTAAGGTGTTCATTGTGTCATCCCATTATACTTGGAAGTAAGCCCATTTATTCCAGTATCAGTGACGAGTAAACCATGTACTCACAGTTAGATGGTTGTCTATTTCTAAAGAGTATGAGCTTTCTCTGCCAGCCATGCACTACATGTAAGTGGCATATTGACTCTGTAACACTCCAGAGCCTTCTTAAAAGTTAACTGCAACATTTCAGTTCCCACTCTATTGTTGAAATGTAGGTTACAGAACCATTTTTTTAACCATTCGTTTCATTCAGCCAGCATAAAATAACTTCATTCAGTCTTTCTTCTAGGAATCAGATACAATTTTGTGTCCTTGTTCCTTCCTACTATTACCTCTATGATCAATCATGGAATTTGAAGTAAAAAAGGCTTTTAAATCTCATTGTTTGTTTGTAAGTTGCTATAAAAGACGACATGTTTCTGCCTCTTAAAAAGAAAGGAATAAAATCAAAGAGACTGATCTTGAAAGAGATGGTACAGTTAGTGCAGTTATATATTTTTTTCAAAAAAAAAGATAATACAAATTGAAAAATTTATAAATCGTATGCTGCGTGGAATATAATCAAAAGTGTAACTGTGTTTCTCCTGTTACTGTACATGAAGAAATTAAATAGCTCCAAATGGAGACTGATCATTGATAGCCAGAATGGTGTAAGGGTCAGCATATCAGATCAGGACTGTGGAGACTGTCCAGTTCAGCCATGGATTCTTTAAATGATGCTACTTTAAACTATCCATCACCATAAGGGAAATGAATTTTCTCCCCAATGCAAACATATCTTTAAATATGTGCCTGAAGTGGTAGGGGAGAGTTTCTATCCCCACAGCAGTGATCCTCTCTTAACTGTCTTCCACTACTGTGCACAGTTATTGTTATGACCAGCAGGAAGAAGTCAGGGAGAGAGGTACATAGAGGATCACTACCACTACTGCTTTTGTTCTTCTGGCAGTAGTGATGTTAGGGATTCCAGGCAGGGAACCCTGGGAAAATGATCAGCCCACGGCAAAGATGTTGCAGCATGCCCCAGCTGTGGGTAATTGCAAGGTTGCATAAGAAACTGGGGTCGTGTGCAGATGGTAGAGGGAGGTGTGCAAACCTCTACCTGATTGGTTGTAGATATGTATATAACAAAGCAACGCCAGTAGGTATTTGTCTGTTGACCAAACCTGGTGCCTGGTGCAAGCTTTTGTCCGTCTGTCCTATGTTTTGTATATAACGGAACTTTGCTGCAAGATAAAGTGCCTCCTGTTTTGGAAGAAACTCCTCTGTGTGTGAGTATCCTTACTGGGGAATAAGGCTGCTGCTGTTGGCTCGCTGAACTCTGGTTTTTCCGCTGCGTTTCTGTGGGGCTGAAACTCCTATCATCCCCAACAAGTGATCCCTGTTGTTCAACTGTCCCTGCATGGCATGACTATTGTAGTGGCCCATGGGAAGGGCTGGGTGGGGGCAGCCAAGACAGCTGCCAGTGAAAAACATGTTCAGAAGAACAAAGAAGAACATAGGCAGCAGTAGTGATCCTTGCTTAGCTGCCTCTCCCACCTCAATCCCTGTTCTGCTGCATCCCAACCCTTGCCCTGACCATGTAGTGGCCAGTCAGAGGGCAGGGACTACTGAATAAGGAGAAATCCCTGCTATATTCTGATAGCTCACACACTTCTGACAGGGCCTCCTGGGGTCCTCCAGAGAATGATGTCATCATTGTGCGCTGGCTATTGGACACAAGACTTAAATCATTTCCACACTACACTTTTATAGTGCTGTTATTACACTTTCAACATCCTGTGGAATTCTGGGATTTGTAGTTGGAAATCTGATCTTCAAAGAAAAAATCCTGGGGAGAGGAATTTTTTGTTTGTATCATTCATCATGGTGCTTAGGAAGTAAAGTTTGTCTCATGCACTGTAAAAGACATGAAATATTTCTTGGAGTTGTGCAGGTAGAGTGCATGCTAAACTTTAGAGAAAATTAGTAGTTGGGTCTATTTAGTCACTGTCACTAATCTTTATGATGGTATAATTTTTAGATGATTAAAATTGACAGGCAATGATGGGTTGCTTGGTGCATTCTTGGAAGCACAGGAGGAGAGGGAGGTCCGCAACAAGTCAACTGGCAGAAAAAAAATTAATGTCATTGGCTGGGGATGCAAAAGGAATTCATATCAACTGGCTATTTTTATGAATTGATCCAATTGTAATTTGTGATACTGCTAGAAAAAAAGGCATGTGCCTACCTTGCAGTTTCCCAGTGATAACATTGATCTTCGGGAAGGAACTGTTAAAGAAAAACTGTTAAACAAAAGATTATTCCCCCCCCCCCAGACTTTTCCATTTTTGAATTACAGGCAAACAATGCACAGCTCAAAATTCATCTCTCTGAAAGATGCATCCAAAAATGCTTCTGGCTGGGCAAACTGTGAAAAAAATGTATACAAAAAGAGTATGCTCCACCCAAAAAAAACATATGGGCATCCCTCACTTTTTGTTGACTCATTTTTTGACAGTCTTCTGTTTCAACACTTGCAAATTACAGATAAGTTCCATTAATTCAATGAGGAGTCCGCTCTTTTGTCAGTTCTTCTTGCCTGCAGTGGCTTGCTTGGGACCACTTGCATGTATTCACAGGCATTCCCAAGCCTTGCCTGTAGAACCCCACATCAAATTAATAGAACTTGTTTGTAATTTGCAAGTATTGAAACAGCAGACTTTCATCAGTCCTTCTTGCCTACAGAGTGTGGCTTGGGATTGCTCACATGAATACTCACACGCTGTTTGCAAAGCAAGCTGAGAAGGGGTAGAAAGACATCAAGCCAACTGAAAGACTATGCAAGTAGCATGTGTGCATTTATGCTCTGTCTCAGATGAGCTTCTGTAATTATCTCATCTTCTCTACATGAGTTCTGCTTTTCAAACAATTCCACTTTCTGACAGTGCCCGGTCCCTAACTCATCAGATGAATGGAGGAAGCCTTTACATTCACAAAAGTGCACAACAGAATATTCAGAGGGAAAAAGAAATTCAAAGCTTTGCAACCCAATGCAAAACAAGGATATGAAGAAAATGCAGGTGGGCTTGAGAGAAACACAATGACTTCAAGACTGCACAAACTCCACATCTCTACCAGTAATTCATTTCGTAGTTTATGTAAGCAGTGATGTCCAAAACTGAGCATATTGGAGGAATGTGTGTTCAAGACACCCACAGAATCAATGCCCACTTGCTTGAGATCCAGGAGGGTGGCATAAGCTCTCTGCATTGGGGGAGCTATCTGATCACCTCCCCCTTTCCCTTGTCTAGTAAATGGCTATGGTAACAACCCTGGAGTTTTACAAATGCTGGAGGCACGGAGGTTGTAAGTTCATATTGTCACCACTATTTAGAATAGATGTATAGGTACAGTACATATTCTAAACTCTTAAATAGTCTTCTATTTAAGACAGCATACAATGATAAAATTTATTTTCAGTTCAATGGAAATTTTACATCTGTACTGTAAACTGGTGAAAAATAGAAACCATCATGGAAATGCTGAAAGCGCCATCATAACTGTAGCAGTATTCAGAAGGTACATAAAATAGTATGCCACAGTGTTAAATTTGATGGACAGATTATTTTTCAAAATTACTAGGAACCTAACTGCTTCTGTGTGTAGCAATAACTTTATCACATAAAGTTGTAAAATTTCTCAAACCATACATAAAAGATTACACAATATGTTGATGAAATGAGCAGCAGGAGATGCTTTCAGACTCCAGTAAATCTTTCCTATCACTGTCCCTATGTACCCCATGCAGAGGTGCTCTGAACTATGTTGTGATCTCTCTAGACTGCTGTTTTACACTTCACAGTGTTGCATGATTGCATGTCAACAGATGATTGAACCTGATGTAGAGGAAAGAATCTTAAGTGAGAATAGCTTTTTACACTATCTAAGTGTCACACTAAATAACTTCCTCAATCTTTTTGTGGGAATCAGACAATGGTGCCCTCAGGGCACAATCTCAGGGCAGATGTCCAGAGCCCCTCTTGACAGAATAAGTAGGCGGCAGGACTTCTTTGCCACATTTTGTTATAATTTAAGAAATACACATTATTCAAAGAGGTATGTGTGTTGTATATTGAAACTAAATCTTCACTATATACAGAAGCCGAAGTTTGAACAAAGTTCAACAAAGTTTGACTCTTGCACTGAAATACACTCATCCCAGCTGGCTACATGCTGGAATTTCTCTGACACACATGAACATTATAATTCTGAAATGGCTTCTCAGTGGGCAGATACATATTTTTAATGAAATACATCCACAAATAACATATGACCACTAGAAAGGAGTTTGTTAATCAGGATTAATGTTTTGACTCATTTATGTTTGCTTTTGAAGTCTCCTTCAGCTTGATTCATATGCTTGTGCAATAACAAAATTGTAGAGTTGAACAATATTCCAAGTTTTGTTTAGACTAACTCTCTGCTGATATACAAAATCCACAGAAGAAGCATCTTTCCAATGGCCATCCAACTTCTGTTTAAGAATCTACAAAAAAGATGTGAAAAAAATCTCTCTCCAGTGGTCTCCTGTTGGAGCTTCTAATAAACATATTTCTGATCAACTCCTAAATAATAAACTCTGTTGCAATGTGTTATTTATGGTGTTATTTCTTAAAATGTATGCATTTGTCCATCACCTCCCTAGCTGGTGAGTTCCACTGTTCTTAGTGTCAAAAATGTCTTTTCTTGTAATTTGAATCCATTGGTTCAAAGTCTCCCCTCTGGTGCAACAGAGAATAAACTTTCTCCCTCTTGGACACTTTAGAACCGGCCAAAGATATTTTACAACATGAGAAAGAGAACAAAATGATAACCCCATTTTATGTTCAGAGGCCAACAAAATTATAGCTGAATCTATACTTTTGATCTGCAAGACAGCATCCTTCACTTCATCTGAGAGTAATCAGCCAAAAAGGGTACAGGATATGCCTGTATGCATCTACTCAGAATGAGGCAGGATACAGATATAGTGTAACTAGGGACACTTTATTAGCTATTTAAACAGAAGTATCTGCACAGGAGTTTCCAAAACAGTGTAAATGTACACAAAGGCGAGTCACTTAACAGTCATCCTCTCTTGCATTACTCATCCCTGCCCTTGATGGCAAGCCATAATAAAAGATTTTCCTCAGATGATCATGTGTCACAGGATGACTACTCCAGACCAAAGCCCCCCTACAAGCCCCAAGAAATTAAAGGATGGCATGATCTAGACTAGTCCTCTACTTACTCTCCTACTACTGTTGGATTCTGAAAGTGGGAGAGATTCTCCTTTCTCTCAAAGGATACTTAGTGGATGCTCACCATTTTGTCTAGGGTATGATGCCCCCTCATCCACCTGCTACAGCATCTCAACTACCTGTTGCAGCATGTCCCACTACTGGGAGAGGGCACTTCATCACTCTCCAGTGCCTCAGAAATCCCTCTGTTGGGGGAGCTTTGTGACTTTAAAGGTAGGTGTTGAAGGGCCCTTTCAATCATTCCAAAGATATGCAAGTGAATTAATGTAATTACATTGTCATAAGTCAGACCTACATAATTATATAATTACTAAACTATATACCAGCCTTAATTTCACTAAAGAGAAACATACTTATTAACCTATTATATGTCCCATTGACTTCAGTGGGATTCATTTCTGCACTGGTCTGTAGGATTGTGCTGCATGCTGTTAACTGTTCATCCCTTTACAGATTAAGCCCCAGTGCAGTTTTTCATAAAAGCAGAATGCACAGAGACAAATGTGTACGCACCTAAAAGATTAAATGTATAATTTCCCATATAGTTTCAGTTTGAAAAGATGAAATCCTGGCTTCTTTGCTGATGTGTGCACTAATCAAATTTACAGAGTTATGTTACCTGAAGTTTTTTTCTTCCTGGAAGTAATTTCTGATTGTAGTTTCTCATCCATTTACCCCATAAGATTTATTACCAACTATATCTTAGTAATGAAATATAAAATGAATAAAAATCATTGATATTTCCAAGGAAATCAGCTGTATTTGCAAAGATAAAGCATAAAGGATGTTTGACTGAAAGCTTCATGGCACTGTTTTCCAATAATATTTATTACATGAATTCAGACTTATGATGTTCACATAATACTATGAGATGTTTATGGGCTTCACAATAAACTGTGAAGGAAAATATGGTAAAAAATTAAGGCTTTTGAGGGAATGTTTCTAATCTCCCTTCCTTTATTTTTGATCAAATGTACACAAATGTTTCAGTCAATCAAAATTGGTTTTCAAGGATATAACGTTGTAATGGAGAAAAGGAAATTTTATGAACTCTGTACACAAAAGTAGAAATTAAGCAGAACATTCATATGAGTATGCTCATCTGCATGCAGACAATTTTTTTCTCCCTCTCATGTGTCTGCCAGAAATTGTGAACACAGTTTCACAGCCAGGATACACAGAGGGTCTACCCACCTGCTGTCCAGCAGTCCCAATTGTTGGGCTGTGACCCGTGCCAGTGGGCACTGCCAGGCTCCTATTGCTGAGAAGCAATCCATGAGAAGTGCTAGGAGCCAATTTCATCACCAGCTCGTGCCTGCAATGAATGCTGCAACTGTTATAGGCTGGCCTCCTCCCACAGTCAACATGCTTGCTGTGGAATGTAAACAGCCTCTCTCTGGCTCTCCCTGGTTGCTGTTCAGTGAGCAAAACCTTTGATGTGGTATGGGATATTGGCCTGTTAACCACTCTGCACCTGTCCTTCCTGACTTTCAAACAGAAGACAGAGTCATAGATTTGATTCATTTTATTATGCATTATCACAAAGCAGAAAGCGTTGAAACAAATGAGCAAACTTAGAAACACATACTTTCTTCTGTAGATTTTTGTAGACTTCTAAACCAATTAGAAGCCATTGAAAATATGTTTTGGTGACTGCAAAACGTATAAGAGAGATGAGTGGAATTTCACTAATGTAGAAAACATACCAAGTTGATGTTGCACTAGCATATCTCACAAGGTGGGAGTATATGCTAAATTCTCAGAGTGTCAGAATGGCAGTATCTGAGCAGTTGGCCTTGCAAGTGTTGCTGGACTCTAGAATCATCTGACCACATTTATAATATGCACACTGCTAACCATACTGTTACCACCCCTGAGGGACAGCAAAATTGGCATGAAATATTAGGTAAAAATTTGACACTTATAGCTAGGAAACATGCAGCAAGCAGGACTCTGGCTATATACCTGGGCTAGGTAAGCATGGCCTCAGCATGCCCAGGTCATAAGGTCAAGAAGGGTTAAGTGGGAAAGCCCAGAGTAAATAGACTTCCACTAATCCTGTCAACGACTCAACATCTGAATACAATAGTCAACAAAACTGCCCAGGTGTGGCTGGCAAGCACCCGTGCTGTGCACATTTCCTGCCAAAAACTTCCCATTCCAAGACATTAAGAGGCCGGAAGGACCCATGTCAATTTGATCCTTCGCTGGCTATAGGGTGATATTTACCAGCACCTCCTTTCTCTTCACTAGCCTTGTATGTTTCATGAGACTGCCTGATTTCTTGCATGTGTCTGTGAATCTTCCAATAAATAAAACAATAAAACATTATTTTGACTCTCAGCTGGTGTCTCACAGTTAGTACTGGTATACACAGGTGAAAAGGTTCCATAGTTATCCCTGCTCTCACAAGGCCTCCTTTAAGCTTTAATTCCCCACCTTTTTAAGGAGACACTGGCACTGCTGGTGGACCTCAAGGTCCCTCACCTTTTGAGGTAACAGCACAGTTTCCCACTTTTCAAATATCCACATGTGGATGTTACCTATGAGAACCACTTGCAGTTAGGAAAAGTAATTGGTTTCTTCTGTGGTTACTAATGCCATGCCATCAATAGTTAAGAAGCTATTGTGTGGCTTTCCATTGCTCCAATTCACCATAAACCTTCATTTTTAAAAAAACTTTATGTAACTACCTTGGCTGTCATACATCAAACCTATTTTTATACTGGATTTGTAAGTGCTGGAAAGTGAACATATGCTAAAAGAGTCACTACAGCTGCCCCACAAGCCCCTGAAAAAAATGGCTTGTATTGAATATTTGTTGCAGAATGCTGACAGGGAAGTTTGTAATTGGAAGAAGAGCACAAAGCATTAAGTGAAGCATTTTATCTGAAAGGATAAACAAGTGATCGTAAATACCTGTTTATTCCTGAATAGTTTCCTTTTGTCACCTACTAGTAGCTTTTAAATATAATTTTCAAAGTATGAGTTATATATCAGCTATAAATTCCTTGGTCAAAAAATATAGTGGTGACGTACTTGGTGATAAGTATAACAAACAAGCGGTGATGTACTTGGTGATAAATATAACAAACTAACTTTGAAATCAAGGACCAGAATGTTCAGATGTGTTCTGCTGGGCCAGTAGTTTACTCGAGTGTGTATGTAATATATATGTAATTCCAGTTAACTATTTTGTAAGACAACTATTATTTTTTCCTTACAGAAGAAAAAATAGATGAAATGTAAATATAATGTAAACTAGCTTATATCTATCTAGACTTAATCAACTGCATCACTTAGAAATATGTCCTTAGGCTATACCTTTGTTGTTCTTGTATAAGTTTTTTTGTTTGTTTAAATTTTCCAGGATTATTGCTATAGTTGCTATTGTATTGAATTCTTGATGCCAGTTTGATAGTTTTGGAAACAGAATACTCATGAAGAAAGGCCTCTCTGTCTCCTTCTCATTTCTCACATCACGATATGGCTCACTGTTTGGTGAAGGCTTTGTATTCCTCACTTCCATATTCAGGTTTCTCAAAGGGGACTGATGTCAATGCTCAGTTTGTAGCAATTGCCCAAGAAGTTGGACATACTTGACTCAAGTTTGGTCCCAGTGGGACATCTTAATATATAATTCACTGGACAATATTCAGGCAGGTTCCCTGTGGCTTTACATCCACATTCTATTATAGTAATTGTGTCAGTACATTGGGGAGTTGTGGCTTGTTTACTTAGTTATCTATAAAAACAAAAGAAGATCCATGTTGGATCAGACCTATCTATTCCACATAGTGGTCAATTAATTGCCCTTAGAAGGCATTCCAGCGGAACATGGGTCCAACTGTATTATATTCCTCACCAACTGATATACATAGGGCCTTTCTGCACTACACTGTTTTAGCACTATTATTCCACTTTCAACATCCTATGGAACTCGGGGGTTTGCAGTTTACTGTGAATTCCAGATGCCCCTCTCTAAACTGCAAACCCCAGGATTCCAAAGGATGTTGAAAGTGGAACAATAGCACTCTTACACTGTAGTGCGGAAGTGGCCATAGTCATACTGCCTCTGATATCAAAAACAATATACTGGCAATCTGACTTGTAGCTACTGGCAATCCCAATGTATCCAGTTCCCCCTTAAAGCCATCCAAGTTTGTATCCATTGCTTCCTAACGTGGCAGTCACTTCCACAGTTCACCTACATGCATGGTAAAGAAGCACTTCCTTTTATGTACACGGTATCTCCCAGCTGTCAGCTCCCCTATAAATGTCTGCATAGGATGAGAACAGTTCTTGGTCTAGTGTAATGACATATGCTCAAGTGCTGCCTCTATTACAGGACATAGAAGATGCTTCTGCTTTGGAACATAACATCTCAGAATCCACTCAACCTGACAATTCAAGTGGCACAAGAGAACCAAACCTATGTCAGTCAGCTCGATCTCATCCCTTCACTCAGTCTGGGCAATTGTTCCTGAAAGACAACGGCCAGTTCTTCAACTGTCTTCACATATTCATGTGAATGTCTTTGAGTATCAAGAAGGGTAAAGGATACAGGTCTCAGCATAAACTTCCTGCATGCGTTGGCTCCACTACCAATCTTCGTGGATTGAACACAAACTTCCTGACTATAGGGGTACTTCTAACTGTGTTCTAACTCTTTCAGCCCTTTGTAACTATGTGGAAGATGGAAATCGAGATACTATGCAAGGGAACATGTGGTTTTGCTCATTCTTTCCCTCTTAAGTCTTCATGTGTTCATTAAAATGAATGGAGTAGGCTTTTCTCTGCAGCATGAGAATATCACTGTAGTCTTCCTACTTGCCTCTTGCCTGCCTGTTCAAGGCACCCAGGCATTTAGGGGCAGAACTTTCAAAAATTCTGTTTTGGACTGCAACTCCCAGAACATTCCAGCCACAGGCCATGTTGTGTGAGGAACTTTGGGAACTGTAGTCCAAAGTGATAATTTTTCCAGTCTCTTGGCATGAGTGTCTAATAATTCTCCCAAATGCTTGCTGAACTTCTCCAGTCTCAAAGTTGTTTTTCTATACTTTTGATCATATTAGTTAATGAACTTAGAAGATTAGTCTTTGAGTAGGACTTGCAATGTGTCTCATGGATGACACATTTCAATTTGTCATCATTTCATAATAGTGCATTAGTAAACCAAAAGTGCCAATGCACAATTAACATTAAAAGCATAGATCCAAGGAGAAATGTAAACTGTGAAGCATTTGATACATGTGGACATTTTGATAAGCCAATTCCCAAAGCAATAAAAAAAGGCAGTACAGAGAATCTCAATTAAATAAATGTGTTTTGGATCAAAATTCTTCCTTTTAATTGTCTCCCTTGTGCCCGATATGAGCTTCCGTTCTTAATATTCCACACTTCCTTTGAGATCAGCATCTGTTACATCATGAGACTATTTTTTAATATCATTTCCCTATTGCCTCTTAAGTAGTTAACTTCTACTATACAATTGGATACAAGTGCCATATAACATAGCAGCTGCTTATCAGATCTGATGACCACTCTGTCAAATGGTGGTTCTGGCCCAGAATGCAGAATTGTTGTGATTCTCCCACTACAAATTACTGCAAAACTCTGCAGAACCCAATTTTGTCATATTCATAGTGCTATATTCTTGTTATCTATTTCTCTGCCTCTAAGCCTTTCCACTTCTCTTGTAGGTGTGACTTTCCCAGGATGGTTTGAGATATTGGACTTGATGCTCATTATCACCTGCTAATTACCTGCTGTGAATTACGTGTTACCTGATAATGACACATTGTATAGTATCGATTGCAGTTTCTTTCAGCATGTCTAGATAGCAGTGAGAAAGACTCAGTGTTCTCATCACCTACACACTGAAAAGAAAATCTCACTGTGAGACCAGATATGTCTTTTTAGAACCTGGCTTTCAGTTGCCATTCCCCTCCCTGTTTATTCTGCTGATACCTTAAAATGATTTTTTTTAAAGAAATTCCCTTTCCTTTAAAAGTGGTGGAGAGTACACAAGGCAAAATCAAACACAGCCCTATGATTTGGTAACTTGAAAAAAGTGCCTGGAATTATGGGTTACTTGATGATAATATATTGGAAAACACTGATTGCAGTTTCTTTCACCCTAGCTAAATAGCTACGTGAAAGATTCACTTCTCTTAACATCTATAGGATGAAATCAAACTACAAATCCCAAATTTCCCACAGATATCATGGCCAAGTTCTGACCACTAGTGCCTCTCATGTAAGTGGTCTTATGAATCTGCTGAGTTTTACTGCTGCCCCAAAGTCCAGATCTATACTTTACTGTAGAGATGGGGAGTATATTTGCAATGGTTCATTTTCAGGTTGAAAAACAGCTTTTCTGACAGACAGAAAACCCACTTAGGAGAATAATAGAACAGTGAGAATTTTGTGCAATTTTCTCCTGGTATTTGACATCCCAAAGTGTTGTACAGGAAACAGTTCTTTTTTCTGTGCAGAAAACAATTTTTTGTGTGTGTGCAGGAAACCATTTTTCTGCTTAATTCTCCCACCCACACCTTGATTTCCTCTAAAGAATAATTCCTGTGCAACTATTTGGGACAGTCAAATTCAAGAAGAATACTTCAGAGGAATGTTCATTTTCTTCCATATATGGAAGAAAACTATTTTTTGTCCTAGCCTGTGGACATGAAATAATCAAGTATTTAAATCCTTTTCTCCATTTTTACTTGAGTGATAAGATTCAGCACTTAGGACAATTCCGTTAAAGTTCACAGTAAAACTGAGAAGGGATTCACTGCCTTGCTGATAACAGAAGCTACCAGCAGCTACAGTTTACTGCATTCCAATCAGTTCAATTTTACTTCACATAGATTTCTGCTGTCTGTATTTCATTTAAAAAAAAAACTCACCTTGTCATTGGGGTCTGTAAAACAAGGTTAGGTAGAAAGTAGATCAGGATCTATTGGATCTATTGACAAATTTCTGGCTGACTTCCAGTAGCATTTCAGATTACCACTTAGCTAACAACAGCTACAACTAGAAAGTTGACTCTCTTCCCACATTAATTTGCTGGGGGGGGGTGTAAATGCAATTGTTAGTCCCAACTAGAAAAGATTCATTAGACTAATGGGTACTTGATAAGTCAACAGGTATGTAAATTACATTGATGCAATGGTTCTATCATAGGTGAAGACTAACAAGCAGATTGAGGCCTACAAGTGTCCCCTAAGACACTTTGGTCTTTTTGGTTGCATGAGTGTACCCGTTATTCAGGTGCATTAATAACAATTTTACCACTTCTGCATCATCATACTTTTATCCTGCTGCTGGTTTTGTTTTGCTCTTATATGCTACACTGTTTTATTATCTGTTCCCTATTTTGTCTTGGTTTTATATTCTACCATTTTTTGTTCATTGTTTTCCTGTTGTGATATTGAACTATATATATTGTAATGGATAGTACACTGAGACTTATGTGTGGGTTGCTAGACCTACGCAGACCCCACTGATTATTGTACATGTCATCTCAGGTTTTGAATCCAAGCTTTTCACTGAATCTATACTTTCAAAATCTTCAGAACTCATTCACATTTTCTTATGTTGGTTTGATTATCCTTTCTTATTACCCCTGTTTCCTCACGATCAACTAGATTGGAGATATAAAAAGATATTGGAAATATAAAATGACATGAATGTTCTTAGATTTAAAATATTTCTTGTACAAAAAGATAACCAAAAAACCCCCACTGCTTTCCAATGAATGAGTTAATATAGACTTAGGCACAATAGAACATGTTATTTTACTGAGAGAAATCTACATATCTGAAGTCTAAGGAGCTAGCTGCTTCTTTCACAAGGTGACCTGGTTGTGTCATGCCATTTGTAAAAATGAGTTATAAAAGGATCTCTTCTTTATTTTCATCTCTTATTTGTCTCTATTCATAAGTTGTATCTTCTTTCTCACTTCTTCTCATTGAGGATCAAGGGAAGCTGCAACTTATGCTTATGTGGATGGCCTCATAAAATAATGTCTATTAGAAACCCCTATAAAAATCGTTTACCGACATGGTTCACATTAGTTTCAATTACAGTTATCTTGAAGGTACACAGTGCAATCTGGAGCCAGTAATGACTGCTTTGGCAGTTCTATTCCTCTGAATACTAATTTTCTTACATTGCAATTTTAAGCTGTACAACTCCAGAGATGAATTATGAACCTGGAAAGCAACAGAAAAATGAAGGAAGTCTCTACATGAGGTTGATTGGTATTGTTAACTGGAGAAAGTGTACCAGACATTTTCTTCTTAAAGACAAGCTGATGGGTGGCTGTTATGATGATTTTTCTTTCTTTATTTCTTATTTCTGCTAAAGATCAGGGCAATCAATATCAACTCCTGCATCAAAACTGTGTCTCATTTATGGCTTCCAACTTGCCAGCTGGCTTGATGTGCAATGTCTGTTTCTCCCATCTATTAGTAGCCTCTTTTGCCCTCAGAAACCTATTCTTAGTTAGAAAAAAAAAATAAGAATGAAGACAAAATGCATGGGAAATGGTCTACAGTAAACATCTAGCACCATTATCTGAAGCATAATTCAAATATTATTATTCTCACATGAAAGTTGCCTACTTCTTTGTCACATCATTATCATGTGTTCCTTTGTCCTATAATGTGGTAAATCTGAGAAGTGAAAACAGTATTATATAGAAGGCCAGCCCATGTGATTTTGCTGCTTGAGAAAGACAACAAACAGTGCTCACAAAATTAGCCAGATCAAGGTGGACAGGACCAAATGAAACCAAGTCAGGCAAGTTATTTTGACATATGGGGGGAAAAAATCCCACAAGCATGTCTTACTTCTTGAGCCCACAAAAATACAATAGTTCAAAGTAAATAACTAAAAAAAAATGCTACTACTTCTTGAGCCCTCCCCTGAAAAATCTGCTGCCTAAATTAGGAGTCTAATGGTACAGCTGAAGTACAGCTTACTGCACATTACCGGAAGGTACTAACGCTAACACAAGAGTTTCTCCAGAAAATTCAAGGCAGAATAACACGTTATGAAATGTTACAGAACTTCTTTTTTAATTCACTATCAACATTCAATGGTCATAATGTTTGAATCTGCCATGACATGTGGCTTCATGAAAGTTCTTCCTCATCCCATACCCTCACTTTTCATATTTTGCCCAGAACATTTGCAGTCCTAGATAATTTCACATATTTCTTTTCTTTTCTTTTTTAAAATCAGTTAATACTTACAAGTATCATACCAACGATCATATTTGTTTTTCTTCAATTCTATAAAAATTGTATATATATATATAAAATAAACAAAATATATACAATTTCTTCTATTTGTTTGCTTTTTTCCGTGAACTAGATCAATTCAGAAAACCATTCCTCAGATGCTTTTACAGCAGCACCACAACATTTGTATGGCTGCTAAGAATGCAAAATGTCATTTGTATGTATCCACAAGAATCACAGAGAAGGAGTTCTTAACTATTCACTATACACTTCATACTTGTCAATAAAACTGTAAGAATGTAAGTTCTTCATACTGTATACTTCTTAAAATATATTTGTTCTTAAATTAACTACTTAAGAGACGGATAAACAGGAGACCTTTACCTAGCCATTTGAAAACCTAGAAAAGTGAAACATTGCTTTAGACTCCGTTCTGTAAGAGGTCTGAATGAATGTACAGATATTTGAAAGAACTTGAGCACAACATAGTCAGAGATGTGGTTCACTCATCCTTATCAATTGCAGCCTGCGTGAATTTGTAATTAAGATTCAACACCTCAAATAGGATGTTCATAACACCTCAGTGTTTTTTTCAGGGGTGTCAGAAATCAAGTGTGCAGTAAATCAAATAATGTTTAAAAAGATCAAGAGATGCAGATCCATTATGAAGCATACATACATAACACATGGTGCCCTAAATACAGAATACCACAAGAAAATTCTACAATTACATGCCTTAAACAATATTATTGGGCTGTACTCAGCTTGCCCCTTGAATTTTGGCAGTTTGTGTTAAATATTGACAGAGAACATGACTTATGAGATAAGGGTATTGTCAAATGTGAGAAGGCTAGATATGCTGAGTAGTAAAGCAATGATCCAAACAGACCATATTGTCTATTTCAAAATTCTTCATGGAGTCCTAACAATATATTATCCACTATCATCTACATCAGTGCTTCCTAAACTCTAGTCCTCCAGGTGTTTTGGACTTCAACTCCCAGAAGTCTCAACTCCCTTGGCCAATGATCAGGGATTCTGGGAGCTGAAGTCCAAAACAACTGGAAGACCAGACTTTGGGAAACACTGTCTCTGTCTCTGATGTAAAATGCTATGAATATGATGCACTATGATCAAGAACTCAAATCAAAATATGGCAAAAGTGGTCAACCCTTCTCCCAAGGACTCTCACACTGGTGCCCCCGAAATTAGCAAAATTAACAAAGAAATATTATGACAGTGTTGGAAGGGGATGCAATGCCTAAGGTACACTGAGACACATGAAGACAGACTGCCCCCAAAATACAAGAATTCTGGATATCAGTAACTGCATGGCTTTCTAAAATAATGAACTATTGTCAGTCATTTGTTAGAGCAAAATGTGACATTCTTCCATGGAAGTTTATCAAAATAATGATAAACGTTACTAGATTAGAAATATCATCAAAACTGAAAACTTTGGAAGGACTAAGCATCAATAGCTGATTACCTAGAAGTCTGGAACACAGTCCTAATGGAAAAACTACCAAAGCTGTATGGACAAAATGAATGATAACAAATTCCCTGACTATAGGTATCTATTTATTTTCTTTGTAAACAAAGAAAGTTCTTTCTCTCACCTAACTGCTATGCTTGTCCTTAGAGGGGCACTTTCTAAGTGAAGTCCAGAATGATATCCTCTTTACATCTTTCTAAACATTAGTGCAATTATATTCCATTTGAGAGTCCATCTTCACGAAACTGCAGACCATGGTCCAAGAAGCCACATGATTCCCAGCAGCACTATCTGTGGAGCCAGTTGTTCACTTCCACTAATCTTCTCTCTCTTCCTGAGCCATGTCTTTTCAACAAGGCTGAAATACAAAAAGACAACCTGTGCACCGAGGTTCTTCAGCTTCCTACCCAATGCCTTGTATATCCTTGTGATCTACTGTGCCTTGCAGTGTTATTGGTCCCCTGAGGACCAAAAGGAAGAGGTAACAGTCAGTGAGCTTGATGAGTTTTATCAGCCACTCTGTTACATCACTTTTATTTGCCCCAGAGAGAAAGCACACCTCTTGTGACACAGGCCCACAAACCACTACTTCTGTTCCCCTCAGCAGGGAGTTCCCTACCACCACCACCCGCCTCCTCTGGGGATTGGCAGGGGCCGATTCATGTGCTGAATCTTCCAAGGTCACTTGGACATTCTCTGAGGACTGTCGCTGTTACTCTGTTTCCTGTTTCTCATCCTTAATAACAAGTGAGAGAGCTTTGAATTCAATCTGTAGCTCCAAACTCATAGAATGATCCCTGATCTTTCTACTTCTATGCATCATGTTCCTTCAAATGTCTACCTCTTGCATTTTGGAACTGACCTCCTTCTTAAAGGCATCCCCTGTGTGTTCCTTAGCCAGGACAGTCTGCTCTGCCCGGTCCAAGGAAACCTCATGCTTCCTAATATGCTGAAGAGTAGATACTTAAGCCTCAAGTTGATGGACCTTCTCTTCAAAAAAGGCAACCCAATTGCACTTTCTGCAGGTGTAGCTATCCACATCCTCTGACAAGAACACAAACATACCACAGCTGTTGCAGGTGACTACAGCAGCCCCCTCACCACCCAAATTCAGTAGTCCTAAGTAGGCACTGAAACAGAACTCTGGGCCTCCCATGAAAAGCTTCTTCACAAAATGCCTGTTCACCTTGTCCTATTAGACAAGCTCTTGTTTGTTGTTCTCCAGGGACTGGAGCTGCAGTTATAGAGAGAACTAGTGGCTGCTAGCTCTTCCCTCAACCAAGTCTCTGACTCACTTCCTCTGGGCCTACACACAATAGAACAACAAATCACTAATGAGCACACAAGTAAGCCTAACTCAGCTCACATAAACAATCATCCTTAATACGTGCTCACCAAAACAATAGAACAATAGAGCAGTAATGAGTACACCAGTAAGCATCCTCCCAGCTCACATGAACACACAAACCAGCAGCCTTACCTCAACAGACATAACAGCCTCAATACAACAAACTCTCCCAAAAGACTCTCTGGGGCTGGGGAGGTTTAACCCAACAGAAATAAGCTCTCCTTATGCTGTCTCTTCTACACACCCACACAACATGTCCATTGGTCTTGCCCCTATTAACCAAGCTCCTGTTCACTGAGCTCCAGAGACTTGAGTTGCATATATAAAAAGCAAGCTCACCTTAGTAAGCTGTAGTAGAATTTAATTGGCCATGTATGTGTTTGGAAGAGGCTTTACCTCGCAACAATGCTGTTCCTTGGTTTATTTGCCCATATATCACATATATAATTATATGCACACATATACCACTAAATAGTGTGCTCACTGTTAGCCTGATCCTAAATTCACAACTTCCATCCCCACAATGAGATTAAGAGCCTAGTCTGGAGTATGTATACTTATAGGTAAATCCCACTTTTTTAAAAGGATGATTATTCCAAGTTATGCATAGGATAGTATTAAAGGTTTTGATGCTGAGCTCTCCCTACTTGCTTACTTCCCTGGACAAGGATATTGAATTTAATTAAGCTTACTGTTTGCTGCATTATAAGAGGTAGATGCAGCTAGCAAAGATGAATCATCTCCTCTGATTTGTAGGCTGCAGATCTTATTATGCATTTCAGACTAATAAAAATGTGCTGATACATTCATTTGACTTCTCCTTACTCATCCTTCTCCACCCCACCTTTGACAACACATCAATGTGAATTACCATTCAATGTTGTTGGCAACCCTGATTAATTGTCCAATTAGTATAATTATAAAGAAAGAAGATATGGATGACAACAATTGTTTCATGTACAATTGACTTCTAGTAGAAGAAGGATGTCAAAAGCTAGGAAGATCAATGAAAGAAGAAAAAAGTTTTGCTCTTCACTCAAAATAAAGCAAAGGCAATAGTACAACATTCCAGATCTCTAAAAGCCTTTTACCAGTATCTCTTCTAACATTACTAGACTGTGATAAAATATACTATACCATAATAAGAAAAATATGTTGCAAATAGTTTGAAGATAAAAGTTGTGTTGAAGATAACTATTTTTGATTGCTTTATGAGATCTTTTTTCTCTGAATTTGACTGATCTTTTTCATGATGTTTATTTTATTTCTTTTTTTAAAAACAACATTGAGGTGGTTGCTTTGGCAGCAAACATTAAGGGGCATAGAACCTTTTGCTTACAAAGAAGATACAGTTACAAACATGAGCCAGTCACAGCTCTGAAGCTTGTTTGTGGTTTGTCTGGTTATGCTGCATTGAATTTTCTCCCACTTTATTCCTGTTTAAGGGGGAAAACCCACAAAGCTATTATCTATAAGATAAAATGTCACCTAGGATGAAGTTAAAATTCATCCAATTTACAGAACTAATTAGACTCTGAAAAATCTCCAGTGAACTTTTCATACTCACTCTCAAACGGAATATAATTGCACTAATGCTTAGAAAGGTGTGAAAAGGATATCATCCAATGAAGAGAAGTCTACACAATATATTCTTTTTTTTTTGTACTATCCTAGAAAAATGTAGTATTGTTGAACAGAATACCATATGGCACAGCAGCAAGATCCATGCCATATGTTAAATTGCTAAATTTTCAATATGCATGCCTATAAAATAAGTTCTACATACTCAATCAGATTTCTTTGGGACTATGAATGGAGTCTCAGAGTGAAGTCTTAACCCCCTGATGTTGCCTTCTAGGAGAAGATAGATATGAAGGAGCCTCCCACTCTGCCTGCTGAATACTGAGTAGATGCAAAGTTACTTCTGACGGTATTCCTACTGATGGTAGCCACTGTAAGGTGTTGAAATCTGGTATTTAAGGCTGGTGTTGTTGAATGGGAGGTTGGGGAACTGGCTTGGATCCAACAGATGTAATGCGATCCCATTTCCCAGATTTCCCAATCTCATCTCTTACTGAATATAATGGGACTCTTTTGCAGTTGTCTTCTTTAGGTAAGAAGTCTAAAAAGATAATAATACCATGTTACATTACCCATTGCTGAATAGTGAATGTTATTATTCAACAGTGAGATATCAAGTACTGAAATAAAAATTATCAACTCATCTAGAATTGAATCAAATGGGTATAAACTACATATATCACATATTTTGGGAAAGTTTGAGCACACAAAGGAAACCTGGAGGATATTGGATCTCCAGATTCACAAAGGAGAATTTGGAGAATAACTTATGCAAGTGAATTTATTTCACCTCTAGATGAGGTAAAAATTCAGCTCTCAGTAGGGAGTAAGCTACAGCTGACAGGAAGATCAATAAAGATCTCATATTCCACATAATTAAACCACAGTAGGGTCCCCCGTTGGAGTTGGTTCCTATTTTGTAAAATGCCTAGCATAAGTATTAATTCAACAATTCTAATAAAAAGTTTAACAAGCATCATTCATGTTTTGAAGCTTCATATTTTGTAGGAGCATACTGAGAAATTCTACAGATTTGTACAGATCTTGACACTGAAACATCACCAAACATTACTCATAGGGCTGTATATTTCCTTTTTTAAAAAATTATTAATGTATTGTTGACTATAGGGAATAATTTTTTAATCCTGATTTAATCCTAGCATTCACTGATGGTGGAAATCTATAAGAACATCTGCTCATTTTTTTAATTTATCTGATAATTAATTATTAATCTTGGCAGGTGCCAATCTGTCTCATCTAGCACACAAGGGAGTAGGAACAAAGAATGCCACAGTGTGTTTTATTCTGCAAGCATCAACTAACCCACAAAAATCTGATCCAATTCTGTCAGCCAAAAAAGCTTTTCCATATAGAAAAAAAATTCCAAACCTGAGTAAGCTAGAGCAAACTAGTAATTGAAAGAACTATAAAGCCTAACCCTATGACCTTAAGAAACATATTAACTGTCTTGAATCTTCACCCCAGGTGCTGAGTGAATTGGAACTTAAGCTACAACATTTGAAAAAGTCAAGCTACGCTTTTGTTTTCTCCACTGTCTGTGCATTTTGATGGGCATAGTAGTTCCCATTGTGGAGAGTGGAGAGAGAAAGAAAAAAAAAAGGCAACTCCAGCTTCTAATATCTGTATAATATTGCTTATAGGGATTAGGAAGAAAGTATTTAGTTTGCTTGGGTGTTTTTATTCCAGGGAATTTAATAATCTTTGAAGATTAAAAAGAATCATATCCATACGTTTAAAAAGGCCTCTTTATTTTTAAATTCTTCTGATCACTGTTGAGATACAAATTTATCTGAAGGAACAGTTTAGTATATATTAATGTGTTACTCTATAGACAAGTACTAAGACATGAATACTTAACTGGAGGAAGAAGAAAATATTTTTGTTTTTGTTTTTGTTTTACTTCAAGTTAGAACCAAGGAACAAACAAGTACAAAGACATGAAAACTTAACTGGAGGAAGAACCAGAAAAAGTTGTTGTTGTTATTGTTTTACTTCAGGTTAGAAACAAGGAACAAACACAAACTTTAAATCATAAGTGAAATCACGTGGCCATTCAAATGTCTGCAGCTCCCAGCCTTTCTCACTATTAGCTATGTTGACTGGGACTAATGGGACTTGCAGTCCAACAATATCTGAAGGGTTTCATGGTTTTAATCTTTGGTTTAAATGCTAGGCTGGTAGCGTGCCAAATGACTGTTACCTATCATTTGAAGTTCTTTTAACGGCATCCTAAAATGGTCATTTTTATGTTTATTCATTCTGTGGACACTCTGTTTAAATCTGTTGGTCATTCATGGGGTTGCAGATTTTCATTGATTTCATTTTCATGGGGCAAGGAAGCAAGGGAGGCCTTGAAAACTGCATAGTTTGCAGTTCAGGATTTATTCTGTGAAAAATCCACACATAAGGCAGGGGAGGTTGCATAGGAAAGAACTTTTTTGTGCAGAAATCTTGTTTTCTATGCAGAAAACTGCAGGAAACTGACATTTTCTCCACACACACTCATATACAAACATATATGGATTTTTTTCACCTAATAAAACTTAAACTGTGAAGATTCTGGTCCATCCGGAAGACATATCCAGGGTAGCTAAATATGATAACATTCAAAATCCATAAAACAGCAATACCTTTATTGGGCCAACTAAAAATGCACAAAGCACATCATGCAAGCAAGCTCTGGAAGTTCCACTGGCTTCTTCATCAGGTAAAGGTGTTAAAAATCATATAGAAGAAGAAAAAAAGTGATGGTGTTAAAGCACAGGCCTACATTTTGTCAAAATACAGGATTATCTTCATCATGATTTCCAGGACACTCAAGAGACCCCTTTCTCTCATCTAAGATTCAAATATTTGTGAATATTCTTTCCATCCCTACTCCATTATTAAAGACCAGTGAGAGTATGGAATTTCAACAGTGTTACTGGCTGGAAAATCCTGACTTGAAGAAATCTAAGGAATGGCTTGACAACGGTTGGCTGAGAACCAGGAAGTCCTGGACAGTCTACGAAGAAGGACCATGAAGGACTTAAGGTAAGCCTCAGAGGTGGATGAAAAAGCCTGAAAACTGGCCAGGACAGGATCAACCACAATTAAGAAAGGGATGATGGAACCCTTCCAAGGGTTCACATTACTTAAAGCAACATTGCAAAAGTGGAAAACTTGATCACTCCAGAGGATGTTGCTATGGTAGTTAAAGTGGAATCATAGCACTGTAATCTCAATGTAAGTAATATATGTGTGAAAGGGCCCCAGGTGGCAGTGGGCCTATTGGTCGTTGTGGGACTGGATTGTGGTTCTGGGTACTAGACTGAAAACTGCAGATTCTGGGAGACATCAGAAAATTCCTCAATGTAGCTAATTCCTACCAAAAAGAATTCTACCAGTAGAATTTTGGAGGAAAATTTCTTAAAGTTTTTGCAAGCTTCTTAAAATAACACTTCTGTTGTTAATGGCACACTATTTAAAGAAACAAGAACCTATGCTAACTAGTAGTAATGCTAAGCTTTATAATACACCTTACTCTGAAGTAAACATACATTGAAGTCATATTATTTTTACAGTATGTTTATTCTGTGTTTTATTTATAAATAAGTCTCTCAAGTCTATTTCATTATATCTATATACAACTACTATAAGGAAAAGGTATTCATATTTTATGGTGACTGCAGTAGTTTTAATTCAATGTTTTAACAGAAAGTTGTGATGAAAACCCACAGGGGAAGAACCTTGCAATGGCTACTCTTTCTCAAAAAGGGCACTTCATTCCTTGCATATCTGTGTGGGAGGAGACCTAAATAATCTTATCTGTAGGACAACGCAACACTAATTAGAAAGATTAATGAAGAACATTTGTAAGTGTGAATATATAACAGAATGTAAAACATGGGCTATTAAAACCTCAGTTGGCCAATTACAATAAGCCTTTATTAACTAATAAAATAGGAATGAATGCAAAGTGAAGCATAATAATATGCAGAATATATGAGATCATAGCCAAACTGATTACATGATGTAAAGGGCTTGGCATGATAATGTACTTGATATGAAGGTATTTATTTATTCATTTACATATTTAATTTATATCCCACCTTTCTCGCAAAATGGGATCCAGATGTATGTGTGGTTTGTTTGTTTTTGTTTTATTTTATTTTAAAAAATTGTTAACCCAAAACACGGGTGACTCAGGGATCCACCCACGATGCCAGTGTTTCTGTGAAATTGTGGGGAATATTAGCTCAAAGAGGAGGCCTGTGAGAGGGGGATAGCTTATTAAGATCTTTTACACCTGTGTATATGGGTACTAATGCAGGGAAAAACCAGCTGGAGATTCAAAAAGTAAGCTTGTTTGTTTTATTAGGGGAATTAACAGTCACAGACACACAAGATCCAAGCAATCTCACAATCACACAAAGCTAACTGAATGAAAAGGGAGGAAAGGTTTGGATAGCAAGAGTTAAGGTGAAGTGGGTGATATTTACCAATCCAGCAAAGAGGAAGAGAAGCAACTTAGACTAGGAGCCAAAGAGTTGTACAAATTGGGAACTGGAGCATCAGAGTGATGGTCAGTTTGCCAAAAGTACTACAAGTTATCTGTTGAAAATCCAGGGTTTTTTTTCTCTTTTTCTGTCCTGAGGGGGAGGGTGTAAATGGCTTTCTGGCAGAGTAGACAATGGGGTCCACGGAGTGGACAAAGGGTTCCAGAATGAGCTAATGGCCTTATAGCATTAGTGACAAAGGATTGATGGGAATCATGATAGCTCCTTAATGATGGAACAGGTGAGGGGCAAAAGGGAAAGTTTCGATGGACAAAGGGAGAAGGTCAAAAACAACCAGCCTTTCCATGGAAGCAGTTTCAGGAGCTATAGTTTTAAAAGTTTAAGTCACTGGGGACATCTACCAGTCCATTTTCTCTGAAGTTTCCCTGCTATGACCTAGCCATGCACCGAGATCTCATTCTGACCTAGTTTTGCAACGCATGTGTGCAGCCAGTTCCTCTTTGCCAGCAAGCTTCCCAGTCATAACAGGATATAATTTATATTTCATGCCAATTACATATTTTGCGAATTAAACAATATCAAGAAGTAGGAGTGTATGGCCTGGTAACACAATATATTAAAGACACATTTTGCAAGCACTCTCAGCTTGCTCTTCAGACAAGGAAACAATTACAGCAAATATTATGTACAATTTCTCAGGAGTTAATCCTGCTGTATTCAATGAAGTTTACGCTTAGGAAAGAGTGTATAGGAATGCAGCCTTACTCGTTTGCAAAGGAGTCCAAAAAAGGGTCAGGAAGGAGTGGTGACAGCAATACTGCCTCTTCCTGAGTCCTTGTCACAGTCCTGGGTGGAAGTTGGATGTCATACTTGAGGCTGGCTTTTTAAATAGGCTTTTTAATTCCATTCTGTTTCAATACAACAGGCGCATTTACCAGTAGTAGCTCCAGACTAAGTAGATCAGAAAAACTCAATCACTTCCCTGCAGTACGTGTGTATATGGAAGAGTGCCTCTAAACATATTAGTTACATTTAGTTCCAATAGCTAATACCCTGTGATAGACTTAATCTAATCTCTTTTTTAAAAAATAATCCACGTAAATTGATGGGTTATCTCAGCACCATGCAGAAGTCAGTTCCTTGTTTATATCAAGGGTTTTTGTTTGTTTGTTTGTTTGTTTTTGACAGTGAATATCATTTTTTTTTAAAGAATGTTAAATTGGTTTACAACTGTGAAAATTTTTGCAGCAGCAGACCCTTAGTAGTTTTGTAAAATAAACAACTGGGAAGGGTACAACATAATCATTCTGTAGATTGTTTGGAACATCACCAGGTTTGGGGGGAAGAAGAGAGAGCACACCAATGGTAGGCAATATGGAAACACTAGCAAAATTATGGTTAAAAGCAAATTAAAATGGAGCTTTTAACATAGTAGTGTTATAGTTTTACTGATGTTTTTAAATTGCTTCTTAATCCAATACTTTATTAATATTGTGATTTGTTTGCGTGGAAACTTAAAACTTTTTTATTTTTTTAATCTGTATCTGTTTTTAATATTGTCTTAAGCTACCCTGACTCCTGGGAGAAACGTCAGATGTAAGTCTGATAAATAAACAATACTTTGTTGGAAAAGAAATCTATACGTTGCCAAGATCCTGGGGTTGAATCTAAGTTTGCCAGGTAGGAAAAATCCCAAAGCCCGATGTGACCAAGTAGTAATTATATGTGTTTGCCAGATCCTAAAAGAAAAAAAAACTGGTCTGGTTCACATTAAATGTTGGGAAAAATTAATAACTAAAATGTTGTACACAGATATGAATTTTGTTCAGAGAGTACCTTCACTTTATCATGCTCATCACTCCATAGCAGTAATGGTGACTCACGTGTCTGAGTACCCATCCATGTCACATGCGGCAGGGATTTATGTTATGTCTTTGTGATGGAGAAAGCCTTTAACTCGTGTGTTTCTGCAGATCAAACAGTTTTGACATGCCATACAGTTGTTCCAGAGGAGCTATGATGCCAATAAGTGGAAACAATAGGAGTGTGAAACAAATATAGACAATACAATACTTCTTTTGGTGATCTGTCTTTCAAGCTTGATATAGCACTACTTCAGGCAGAAAAGGAGAGCACCATGGAGCTTGTTTAACAACTCCGTTACTGGCTGTAGATTATGGGGATTGATTTAACTTCTTTTTGACTCCATATATTCTCTTCTTTCGGTGAAAAACCCAATTTCTTTATTTCTGTTTTATTGTAGAACAGCTGGGACTGCCTCATTTGTTTCAAATGAGCTATCATTCAAGTGGGGCAAAAAGAGGTCCTCTTAGATGATATTGTTACTGGCATTAAGAATTTGGTAGTGAAAACGTTGGCTGTATATTTTCTTAATGAAGCATTAGGTGAGTAAGCTCATGATTTGTTTCTGCTAATGCAATTGGTTGAAATCTGGTTAGGCCTTCTGCAGTCTTTTTATGAACTCTGTGTAGAAGACATTGTGTCTTGAAGGATGTAAATTTAGGACTTGATTTAGGGGTCTTCAGTTACTAAATGGAGGAGGAGAGAATTCAAGATTCAACCCAAGTGGTAAGCTCTTACTCTCTTGTTTAACATAAAATGAAAATATCAGTTCCATCTTCCACACACACCTTCCACCTAGCAAGGAATGAAGAAGTGTGCAAGACTGATGTGCCAGGAAAGTTATGGATAATATAAAATGATATACTGAGCGAAAACTAACAATCAGCTAACAAATTGGCTACAGCTTTTGTGAATAAGAGCCCCCAAAACACAACCACAGTGCATATGGCAAAGGGGACTCTGGACCACAAAACATAATTATGCTATAAACAAATTTTTAGTGTTAAAATCAATTTTGTTTCCAACCAGAGGGGGCCCATCAAAATCAATATAAATGTTGATCAACAAATCTCATTTATTTCAATGAGTCTACACTAATTAAAACTAAAATCTTTAAAGTGATACATGAATCTTTTTGTTTGTTTTAATTTAAAATATGTATTCGGTCTGATAAAGCTATTATCCAGGTAAGATGCTTCTATGCATCACAGAGTTATAAACCCTTTAATTCTGTTTAATCAATAGGTTGGAATTAATTACCAGCTATAGCGTTAGTAGCTAATACATCAAGAATTTAGTTATAGTTTTCATGATTACAGCCAGTTTCTTTGTTTTCCATTAAGTCTTCGAAAACCTGAGTCAAATAAACCCTAGTGTATTTACTCTAATTGGAATTGGTGGGTGCTATTAAGAAAGAATCATTGGTAGAATGTTTCTAGGAGAAAAGAAAACAATTAGCATATTAGCAAGGATGCCAATTAAGAAGAAAAAGTGTTGTTCCCCTTAGGGTGTATAGTTCAGATGACTGTAGGATGCTGGGGAAACATAAATGAACAGGTTGGATAGAGAAATTTGAAGCTGGTTATGAAATCAGCTAAGAGACCAAAATAACCTGAAGGCACTAGATCCCATCTGATCTTGGAAGCTAAGTAGGATCAGCCCTGTTAGTATTTGGATGAGAGACTACCAAAGAACACTAGGTGCTGTAGGCTATATTTCTGAGGATAGCAATAATAAACCACCTCTGAGTATTCCTTGCCTAATAAAACTATCTGAAATTCATTAGGTCAACATAAGTTGACAGATGGCTGGAAGGCACGTACACATACATGTAAGTTTTTAGTGAGCCAAAGTGGTAGCAATTTGAGTGTTGGAGTAGGACTCCCAGAGACGAATATTTAAGTCAATGATCCACCATGGGAGCATGCTGAGTAAACTTGAGCAAGTCAGTATCTCTCAGCCTAAGTGGAACAAACTTCCTTGGAATAATTCTTGCCAAGAAAGCCCTAGGATAAGGTTGCAGAGTCAGAGTCAACTTGAAAGCTCATAACAGAAACAACAATATTAAGTTTGTGGAGCAGCAAAAACTTTTGTATTCTACCTTCTTCTTTGTTTAAAGACACCTGATGTGACTAATAGACAAAAAAAAATAAAAAAACAAAAAAACAATTAAAGCAACAACTAAAAACATACTAATAAAGAAAACAAAGAGCTAACACAGCAGACACTATCCAAGTAACAGACCTATTGAACCAAAATAGTTAACATCTTAGATGGAATATGGAACCATACAGATCTCCTATGTCAGAGGATGATACCACCTAAACACTAAAAAAGTGAAGGTTTTCTCTTATTTCACATACTAACTGAATTTTCAAGGATGAAGGAACAAGAGAGTTTTCTGCATTATATTAAAGGAGGGTGGTGGTTTTAGTGTGCCCGGTGTCCCACATGCAGGCCTCCAAGGCTATTTTTGAGCCTGCTAAGGGCTTCACTCCAAAAAAAAAATTATCAAAGTTTCCCCTCCTCTTTCTCAGGGGTATGGGGGCAATATTGTCATGATTTTTGTCCCCATGTTGTTTTCCACTCAAAGGACGTTCTTTTCAAAACTGGAAATGGCCTCCACTTGATTTGAAAAAGTCTTCTCCTGGACCGAGAACAAAAACAGAACAAAATTACCCCTATGACTTCTAGAGTTTGTATGTTGATGTTTTGAGTTTAAAGGGAGATTAAAAGTAAAATAAAATTTGGGGGTAAGGGCACTCCCAGGTCTGTTGAAGACCATGTGCCCTCAAATAGTTAACTACCCCTCATATAAGCAATGAGACAGAAAAGTTCATGTGGGAGGAAACAGGTCTTAACTATCCAGGTTCAAAGTCATTTAGCATGTTAAAGATACTGACCAACACTTGCAATTGGACCTATAATGAATTGGGTTTAGAATTAATTCGCATGCAAATGATCTATACCATCACAAACATGGGACATCAATAAGGTATCTGACACTGGCCCGTGAAATCTCTACTTTTCTTCTTCACAGAATAAGAAAACTTTTAAAGATAGCAGAGAAAAGGATGAGTGAAGACCCACAGTGGATACATTGCTATTAAAACCTCTGAGAGATATTTGAAATTTGGTCTCACTATATGAAATTCATATTCATAGAGTCCACATTTTGAGAGATACTTTCTTTTAACTCAGGGATGACACAAAGCACTTGTGCTGATCAACTGGCTAGAAAAGGCAGATACAAGTCCTAGTGGGACACAGAGATCCACAACAATCCTGTGAATTAGATTTGGCTAAGACAAGTTGAGAGCCAGCATGGTGTAGCAGTCTGAGCATTGGACTGTGATCCTGGAGAGCAGGGTTGATTCCCCACTCAGCCATGGAAACCCACTGTGTTATCTTGGGCATGTCACACACTCAGCCCCAGAAAATCCTATGATAGGTTCACCTTAGAATTTCTTTAAGTCAGAAAAGATTTATAGGCAAACAACAACAACAGGAATAGCAATAGCAGTTACATTTCTATACAGCTTATCAGTACAAGGCAATCCCTAAGCGGTTAACAATGTTTTTAGCTAATTGCCCCCAACGAGCTGGGTACTCATTTTACTGACCTACAGAAGGATGGAAGGCTGAGTCAACTTGGAGCCCTGCAGGATGGAACTCACAACATTGTGGCTGCAGTACCAGCATTTAACCACTTCACTACCAGGGCTCTCAAAAGAAGGTAAGGTAATTCAGCAAGAACAATTCTCAGTGTCAGACCAACAAGATGATGCCTATAAACATCAGACCAAAAAACAGGAAAAAGGGGGCAAGATCATTCTTCCAAAAATTCTCTGTTTCAAAATCCTACCAGAGTCATGATTAAACAACTCAAGCATTTCAACAGTGACCTCATACCATGAGCAAATTATCTCCAAGCCTTTGTGCTGACATTTCCAGGTAGTTAAAAGCCTCCTTCTAAATCTGAAAGGTACTGCACAAGTCTTGGTTGTGAACTTGATTTAGCTAGCATGCTTCATCACAGAACAGAGAAGTCTGTCCACCACAACATCACATACTTTCAGAATTATATACTGAATTAATGTGTGCATTATAGACACTGTCCTCTGTCCTTGCCTTTGACTGTCCTGAGTCTGTCACCTACCAAGTAAAGCTAATTGGGTTTCTGGTTATGCTGTTTTAACAGCTGGTGCTCTCTATCAGATCACCATAGCAACTCAAAGATTTATATCTTTTATTTCTAACATCACAGATAGCCAATTAAGTTTGTTTTATTGTGTGGTATAGTGAATAGAAACTTAAGCTTGGTTGTAGAAAAGGCCAGCTCAAATACCAGCTGGTTTCTAAAGCTTACTAAATGGTCCTAGATAATAAACTTTTTTTTAAAAAAAATAAACACAGTGCCACACAAACCATAAGAAATCACACGTGAATATAAAATAATGTATTTTTTTAAAAAAACCCAGTTATTGGCATTAAAACCTTTGAACAATTAATGAATAAAGTGATAATGAGCAATAAAGTAAAAAAAGATAATAGAGCCAGGCCTAGTCTTGAAATTTTCAGTTCCTGAAATTAATAAATTATAACCATCCTTGTAGAATCTGCATTGTAGCAGTTTGAATATGGAACTATGATCTTGGAGACCAGGGTTCAATTCTCTGCTTGGCCATGGACTCTCACAAGGTTACTTTGAGGTCCTCACATACTCTCAGCCCCAGAAAACCCTGTGATAGGTTCATGTTAGGGTCACCATGAGTTGGAAACAACTTGAAGGCACACAACCATCTTTGTAAGAATTTGCCATTTGGGGGGTTTTCCCTATTTCTTCTGGTAACACAAGTAAAAATCAGTTTTACTTTCAAAGGCGAAGATGTGGATTTCTGAAAAACAAAAGAAGCCAAATAATGTCTCTGAACTGGACATTGTCTACTGTCAGTCACATTAAAATTAACATTAGGTTGCAAGGGTGGCTAGCATCTACATCTCCACCCTTCTTTTTTCCTTTTTTAATTTTTGTGTGTCCAGTTTTTACTGGACCTTTCTATTTGTTTGTTTACTTGTTTCTGTATTACCTCCATCTCCCTAGTGCTCCTATGGCAATGAACAAATAAACACCAATTAAAATAATACAAATATAAAAGATTTTATTATATATAAAATATATTAAAATGCTTTTTAAAAAAATTCCTCAAAGCAATCTAAAAACAATCCTAGAATCCTAGTTTGAAACAGTTAAAACAGCAATTTCAAACACTGAATACTATATGGAACAGCCCTGTTTTTCCTGTCTGCTGGAAGCCTAAAAGAGATGAAGCCAGCCAAACTTCCTCAGGTAAGGAATCCCACAGTCAAGGAGCTGCTACTGAGAAAGCCCACCAACCTAACTTCACAAGGTGTTGGGACACTCAACAGGGCCTCCTCTGAAGATCTCAGATTTCAGACAAGAGCATAAAGGAGGAGGTGGTCTTCCAGATATCTTGGCCCCAAGTCATTTAGGGCATTTTAGGTCCTAAATTGAATTGAGTTTGGTAGCACCTTGAACTGGGTTTGGTAGCAAATTGGAAGCAAATACAGTTCTTGTAGGAACTGTATTACATGGTCTCCAGAATGCAGACCTGACACTGGTCTGGCTGCTGCATTTTGTACTTGCTGCAGCTTCCAAACACTGTTCAAGGGCAGCCCACATACAGCGCATTACAGTAGTCTAATCAAGAAGTAACTAAGGCACGAGTCACTGTGTTCAGATCTGCCTTTCCCAAGAAATCTCCAGGGATGGGAAGATTTAATATTATACTGACAATTACGTCAACTGACTCTAGTGTGGACTTTTTCTCATAAGTCTCAAAGTGACATGAGATTGATGGTTGTAGTTATCACTAACATCATGGCTGGGGAAAGGAAGTTTTACCCCTTTGTCTTTCAATGTAAGGGTGGCCAGATTAAAAAAGATATCAGATAAGAAGAAGAACGTTTATGTAAGATTAAACATAAAAATAACATCCATAACAAAGTAGCTACATCTTCATCATAAATCATTTTGTGTTCTTTTGGTATATGTTTAAAACAAACATTTAAAACAATATTCTGTATTCTTGATTTTCTCAAAAAACAAATCTTGACAGGAGTACATTGCACAAAACATTGTGCTGGCTTGCTTGTTATACAGCTGGATGTTCAGCTCATGCTGTGAAATAAATGAAGCACCAGCAGTATTATTTAAGTGAGTAGTTCCAAATGGTGCAGACACCTCCATAATTATCAAGCATTGCAAGGGTTATCATCACACACCAGCTATGTGAATCCATTATCATCTCACACTTCTAAACGCTGCTGATTTGTCCATTAATACAGCAACAATTCAGGCCTGCAAGGAGTATGAGAAGATAATCACATTTAAATCATTGTTCTTTTTTCAGTTTATCACACCCTGCCAAGATATATCACAGGAAGGAGGCTGTGCCACTGAAAATCTGTCTTATGTCTCACATATTCATATGGAAGTTTATGACTCTATCAATTAAATCGCATCTGGACAAATTGTCTGGCTAATAGGTGCTCTTAAATTTACCCCTTATCTTCCCTTTGGGAAATCAGAACTGATTTGGGTGGAGAAGAGGATATAGCTAAGACATTTATAATCAATCTAAGAAGAGATTAAAATAAGGAAGTATGAATCAGACCTGCATTGTTCAACTACTGGTTCTTTGACAAGCTTCAGACTAGTCTCTCCTCACAGCTCTGTGTGTGCAACCATATTCAAAAAAACAACCTTTTTAAAAGACCAAAAGCATGAATAGCAAATAATGAATGCACTTTCTCATGAATGAGTTATTAATGCAAATGACAGATATCTCCCCTGTGACAAAGATGTGTGTGTATGGAGGGGGGCGGATTCATAAGGATATTCTCACAGCATATTGTGAATATGAAGAAAGAATGAGCAAATGGAGTATTCTGTTCTGAGATACTTCTCACATACATAGATTGGTATCTGAGGTCTGACATATTTATTCAAATTAAACAATGTATGGTTGCAGTCTTTTCTCCATTCTCCTGGGAATTAACCCAATTGAATTCATTGGGATTTGCTTTTGAGCACCCAGACCTGAACATAAATGGAAGGACCTGAATAGCATGTTATTGTAAACCTTGCTAATTGTTGTAATAGAATCACTGCTGGGCCTGGATTCACCACTATGTAATGGAAGAAGCCTGGCAAACCTGGCCTCTTAATCTATTGAATCTATTGATGAAGTTCCTCTACACCTGGATATTATTTGAGAAATACAATATTGGGATGTTGCTTTGGTAGCTAACATTACAGGGCAGAGAATCTTTTGCTTTTGCCATAATGGGTGCTCAATAATGATTTACTTATTACATTTAGATACTACCTATCTTCTATCATAGAACTCCCAGATGGTATATCATCCATACTTCATTAACTTCAGAATCATGGTTGCATCATGAGCATTCAGATCACACACAGAATCCCATTCTGGATCATACAATGGATTCCCATTGCAGATGACAGCAAATATTTACAGTTCATTGATTCAATGTATCCCCCCCTCTTCTAACTGTAGCAAAGGAAAAAGAAAAATGTATAACATGCGCAGCTGTGAGATACTTTAGAGAATAGTCTTTTCCTGAGTTCTTCAGTTTCTAAACTGTCCTCAGCACACAGCAACAGATTGGTGTGGAGGAGTGGTCAAATAATCCAGTCTGGGTGAAGATGCAAGGAGAAGCATGGGGGTGGTCTTCAGCTGGTCCAAATGTTGTATCAGCAGGTCAGAAGTCCAGGCCTTTTTTGCACACCACCTCCAACCCGCAACGGCCACAGGATTGCCACAGGATCATGATGACGGTTTTGCATGACATCATAGCAACCTCATGGCAGTCCTGTGGCAACCTGTCACAATCACGGATTAAATCATTGTCAGGGTTTCTCCCAAAAATGACATGCAATTGTGGAGTCCTCCCACCTCCCTCCCACACTTACTTGTCCTGCAGAATGGCAAGAAGTGCAATGGCTGTGCTTCTTCCCCCAGCACAGCCTGGGAAACTGCTGGGCTGTGCTGTGGAAGGGAGGAGTGGAGCCATCGCACTTCCTCCTGTCCAGCAGGCAGCTGGTGCAGAAGGGAGAGCAGCAGAAATGATTCCCTCCCAGAAGAGGCTTTCACTGGATCCCCGCACAATGGCTTTGGAACCAGGTAAATTGCAGAAAGGTCCCCAGATAACATGAGCCAGCAAAGAGTACACAGGATAGTCCAAAACATAGTCAGTCCAAGACTGAGGCAAAACAAGAATGAGAGAGAGTACTGCTACGCAACTAGACAAAACAGTTGCCAGCACTAAGGCCAGGAGGCAACTATCCCAATATTTGTGAGTAGTTCCTTCATGGTCACAGGTGTCTTATTAGTGCTAACTGGGATAGCATTAAATGGCAGTGGGCTTGATGTTTTGCCCTCTGTGTCTCAATGAAGCATTTGTAGCCACATTTTGCTGGTAAACAAGATCCTCCCCTGCCTCAGCATCCATTTCCTTGGACTCCAAGAAAATTGCAACCTCCTGCCAATCTGCCATCTCTTCATCATCTCCTTTTCTGATTCCTCCAAGGGGTCAGTATGACATAAACATCTGATTAGATGTCCCATCACCTTGCATTGTAGTACTTACAGATATTATTCACAACTGAAAATGTACTGTGGCTTGAAACCAATTAATACTTTCAAAATTTTATTTGAAAATACTTTTTTTTTCCAAATCTACACTAAGATTGCCGATATCCTTAGCTAACATGAGGGGCAAGCAAATATCCTGAGAAATACAACAGAAAGATTTTTTTAAAAAAGTATAGAATTGCCAGAGGATTGCTGAAGGAATGCAATCCTTATGAATTCCTATAAAAATTACTTGATCTATTCCGCTCAGACTAATGTGCATATCTACTTAGCTGTGCACATCATTCACCCTTCTTCAGGTGTTGCCAAATAGCTTTCAGCAATTTAAAAAGATTGACACAAGCATTTAAATATTTTGAGAGGACATACTCTAAATGTTGTCTTGAGTGAAAATAACATGCAAATAATATTAAAATATTATTTTGAGAGGATTCGTCTTTAAGTTGCAGGTTAATGTGAAAATGAACTGGAGGTATGAGTAAAATATTTGAAAATGACATGTATTTAAGAGGATTTGTTTTTAAATCATAGATTTATATAGAAAATTGAATTGTAGGTCAAATATTTAAATATTGCATGGCCACAATGAAGAAGATCTGTCCCTTTATGTGCCTGAAATCTAGTTAGGGAAAACAAAATAAAAAAAAAACATATAGAAAAAAAAATCCAGTGTCCTTTTGCAGATTATCTGATTTGGCATTCTTAGGAAAAATAAATAAATGGAAACCTTTAAAGTCTTTGAGTGAAGCTGATGGCCCTTGCCATGGCTGTGTGACAGCAACTAAATTGCCTCCTCTCACTTTAAATGGTTGCAAAAATGACTTTCTTTCTTTAATATATGGCTGAGAAAGAACAACTGTGATTTCTACGTGCCTGCTATTTATGCTTGGTTTTCAATTCCGATGGAAGCCAAGTGATTTTGTACTGATGAGAAAGAGCATGATGGTTGCATTAATTGCTTGAAGATAGGTGCTAATTTGTATGTGATTCTGTCTTTGGCTATTTCCACACTACATTGTTATAGCGCTATTATTCCACTTTTTACATCCTGTGGAATTCTGGGGTTTGTAGTTTCTTGAGGCCAAAGAGCTCTCTGGCTGAGAATTCTAAATGCCCCTCCATACAATGCAAACCCCAGGATTCCATAGGATGTTGAAAGCAGAATAATAGCAGTATAACAAGTAGTGCAGAAATGGCCTTTTTCTCTCCTTTATAAAGATGCTGGATACTACAAAAAGAATAAGACTCTGGAACTCACTGCAAGTAGGATTTTCACAAAGATTTTGACAACATAAATGTTGCTCCTCCTGGCTTTCTCTTCATTTTACAGGCTTTAAGCCCTACCTTAGAAATGTACTTAATGGATAATTAGCCCAGAAAGAGGAATGGTTCTTCTAGATAAGTTGGCTGAACCATTCAGATGAAGTTGTCTCAAGACATGCAGGGACTCACAGATGCATCAAATGAAAAAAGGATAACCCATTTGAGCATAACCTCTGGATTGGGTTGGGTTTTTGTTTTGTTCTGGGACATTGTATTAAGATGGTATTTTGTTGCTGGAACATATTCAACTTACTTTCACTTTCTGACCTGAACCATGGATATCTGCATTTGAAGCCAGAGATCTCTTCCCTTTATATAATTATGTTCTGGATTTCTGTTGCAGATTGACAATGAGCTAAAATTGTCTCTCTAAAAACCTGTTTCATGGCAAACAAGATTGTTTGGCTCATGATCCTCAGGCACATGGCTCCAAATATTGCAATATCTGCCCTAGTAATAAAAGCAGAATCAGAAAGTTTGCAGATGAATTTCAAACCAATTGAACATACTCTTATATACAAGTATTATACACAAGTATTCATTCTGCCCCAGGGCAAGCTAACGATGGTAGTTTTCTTATCTTTCTTGAACTGTTCTACCCAATTCTCCTCACTGATTATTTCAGCACTTGCAATTTGAGGATGCACATCCTGCTGCTGTCATGCACATTTTGGTCACATCCAGGATAGACTACAGCATGTGAGGCTCTCCTTGTGCATATTAAAGGACAAGTTACATGCTTCTTTTACAGATAAGAGGTTGGTATTACTTATTACGCATCGTAATCAGAACAGTCATCTTCAAATGAGATGTGGCATAGAGGGTAATCAACCAGTTGATTCATTTTATATGGATTAGGTCCAGACAGACCTATCGATTCTTATGAGACCACTCAGACCTTCAGTTCCTCAGGAAAGGTCCTTCTCTCATCTTACCATCTTCATAGTAGATGGGGACATCAGTGAGGGCCTTCTTGGTGGCTGCCCCTAAGCTCTGGAATCGCTTCCCAGGCAGGACAGAATGGCCCCCTCCTTGCCATCCTTCCATCAGCAAGCAAGGACCTTTTTTTTTTAATTATTCTCACAAGCTTTTAAAATAGGATTTTTTAAGAACAGGCTATTAAATGGGTGCTATACTTTTTAAAAATTGAAGTTTTTAAAATTGCTTTGTATCTTAAGTGCTTTAATAGTGTAAACAATTTAGCTCCAGTTAAATATTCACTTTTTGTACATTTTTTAAGCTATATGGTACTTATTAAGCAGCCTTAGGACTGAAAAAAAGTCAGGATATAAATAAAGATAGGAGGAGGAGGAGGGGACCAGGCAGTTCACAATATGATTTAACCAAATTTCATTAGGGCTTTTCCTCTTTCCAAGCCTGGATACTGTCCCCTGCTCAAAAATGCAATTCTCTGGATTTTCTAAGGTTGATTTGAAATGTTTGCAGAGCGTATTTATGCAGTAATTCTATAGACAATCAGCTTCACTAAAGCAAAGATTCTGGTTTTATTTCTTCCTGTACATCCTGTACAAGAGTTATCAGTGGCCAGAATATGCAGAATGTTAGACTTTTCAGATATCCAGGAGTCTCTCCTTCACTCTTCCCTATCATAGGCACCCCATAAATCTTGTGCTGTTCAATCTGCTTCAAATGCTGTTAAAGCTATAACCCACTTTTTCTTAGCCCAGGAAGGGGAATTTATATCTGCTGCTCTTCAAGTGTTTAAAGCTAAAGCTTGGCATGGCTGTTATATAGCATTCCAGTTTGGATAATGGGATTCGATTGTAGCATTGAATGGGTTCTTTCTTCATTTTTGTACTTGCTTTATGGTGTGTCCAGATATCAACAACAGTATTGTGCCTGGAGGCTGGGTGTTACTTTTTGGAGAGAACAGCATAGTCTCTAACATTTTGATACTGGCTAAAGGTGGTATTTGTTAATACACCTTGGGGTTTCCTGTCCTCCTTCAACAGGATCAGTATGTTAATTTGTGGCACAACACTCCTCAATAAACTACAACCTTTAGTTTGCTTATATATTTTTTGCTCAGTCTTGGCTATCATTAAGTGAAGTCTTATTCTTTGTTGGATAAAAGATGTGGGCACACACTATTCTATCCCTATTGCCCATAAGGTTTATTCTCCATTATATCTGTTTTTTTAACCCTTTATGAGGATGTAATTCTTTGCTGATTTCTTTCTTGAGGGAACAAGTAATTTTAGCAATTTTCTCTCTGATATGAGAAATTAATTGAAACTTGTGCAGTTTTTGAAGGCTATTCAGAATTGGGAACTTATCCTGTGCAAAAATATACACATGGGTTTCTTTCTCAGAGAAAATAGCAGTTTCTACACAGGAAACAATATTTTTTGCTTCTGCACAGAAACTGCTCTTTCTTATACAGAAAATACTGTAACAGAAACTTCTTCTGAACGAAATTCACATCTATTTAGAAAATAGAATTTTCTAAGTAGGAAATAACTTCTTACATACATAAAGCATTGTTTATGTGCAAAAATATTATTTGGAGGAAATGCTGTTTACTTTTTTCTCAGCAAAAACCAGTGCAGATTTTGCAGACAACAAGCCTCAAACTGCTAAGATTCTTGACAGCACAAGTCTCTCCTCATCAGAGTTTCCTAACACTCAAGAAATACATTTTGACCATTTTCCCAATATCTCAAATATTCCTTTAATCCATAGTCCTTTCCCTGTCTTGCTGGGTAATCCCAACTACCCTTTGATTTTTCACTATTCACTATTTTTACTACCTTTTGATTTTTTTTTTTAATTGATTATACTCCACTATACTGTATACCAGTTGAAGAGTACTCCTTACATCAGGGATGGACATGTGCAGGGCGGGGGAGCAGGGGCAATTCGTGCGGTTAGTGAAGAGCCAGATATGACATTCCCTGCTCTCCCATTTGAAGCTGAGATGCATAGTATTTCAAATACTCAGCAACAAAGGTAGCGTAACTTTTAAATAGTTAAAAGCACTGCAAGCCCATTAATGTAAGCCTATACAAGTTTGGCTTTCATTTCAGTTTGCTTTTTAATTCATGTCTTCCTTCTAGAATGCAAGAGTAATGGATTAGTGTGTAATCCAAATATTATAATAAAGTAGTTATTCAATCATTCTGTTCTATGTGGCTAATTTTAGTCATGCTCTTAGTCATATCCTGGTATCCACAAGGATGAAGGATGGCTTAGAAGAATGAATGAATGAATGAATGAATGAATGAATGAATGAATGTATATGTACCATGCTTAATGTACTGATTCATATAATCCACATTTTACCCAAACAGAAGTAACCAACTAGTTGTACTAAAGCCCTACTGTCAGCAATAGCACGCTCTAGGCAGCATCAAATCTGATCTGACTATTGAATGACACCATTCACCAGATGCTTCCTAAGCTGAAAATTGAGTAAAACCTATGATTTCAATTCTATGTTGGTTTCTATTTAGCCTCTGGCTGCATTTAAAGTTCAGAATTAGAGAGAGCTGGACTAGTGATTACTAAAGAGGAGGAAAAATAATAGAAATTATGCATGAAATACAGTGAGGGAAAAATATGAAGCATCTAAGAGAAACTAATTAGAAAAGAGGTGAAAAGAGGTTAGAGGATTCTTTGTGAAAGGCAGAGAACGCCTTTCACAAAGAGAAGTAACAGCTAAAGGAAGAAGGAAATATTTACATTTCAAAAAAGTTCAAAAATCTGGATCTTCTGTAAAAGATGGATGAAAATCCCATTTTGTTCATTTTTTATAAGAACTTACTTCTTGTGTGCTTTCAAGTCACTGTAAACTTATTGTGACCTTAAAGCAAACATATTGAGGAGTAGCCATGTTGGCCATCCAGCAAAATACAACAAAATCCAAAATCCAGACGCAGCAATACCTTTATTGGGCCAACTCCAAAGCCTAAAATACATTACGCAAGCTTTTGAAGCTTCACCAGCTTCTTCATCAGACAAAGGTGTTAAAAATCATGCAGGAGAAGAATAGTGATGATGTTAGAGTCATAGGTCTACATTTCATCTGAGATATAAGCCATTTCTGCACCTTACCTTATCCTGCTGCCCTGCAGTCACAATCTTGGCAGCACATTTGGCAGGAAGGGAGTGCGATGGGAATGTTCCCCTCTGCAAAGGTCCAGCTCCTTATGGAAGGGAGTGTGAGGGACATGCCTCTTCCTTCTGCAGCTCTGGGGCAGGAAGCACCTCCATTGTATTTCTGGCCCTTCCACATGGCAGGTAAGTGCAGGAGCATTGAGCAATTGGGGATCACTGACAGAGAAAATCCATCAATGATTTACCCCACAATCATGCCAACTAGTGATGTGAGAAGGATTGGACCACGACAACATGCTGGGACGTCATGTCCATGCTGAAAGGGCCATAGTCAATTAAGATGGCATTTCAATAAAGGCAGAGGCCACTCCCCTTATTGGCCTTGTAAGGACTAGGAACAAGGAGCAATAAAAGGCAGATAATAAAATTTCAGTTCAACAGAAAAGTAACTTCTCTTGGGATTCAGCTGTTTCTGTCCCATGCAAAGCTAGCTGCTCCTTTCTTAGGCAGAGAGCACTGATTCTCTGTACTGTTACATCCAGAAAAGTCTTTAGGTACGTTATGGGTAAAACTTGCCAAAGTGTAGTCTCAAATTGTAGTACAATGGTGAATATATCACAGGGTTTTCTTGACAAGATTTGTTCAGAGGGAATTTGTCCTTTCCTTCCTCTAAGCCTGAGAGAGTGTGCCTTGCCCAAGGTCACTGATAAAGTTCACAAATATCTTCCGAAATGGAATGGAAATAATTTGAGGTTGGTGTGTGTGTTTTCCCAATTTAATGTGGGAAAAAGCAAGAAATGACAGTTCTGTCCATTCAGGCAGACAGTTTTAAGTGTGTCACAATTAAAAGAATTCAATGACAGTATTTTAAACTGATCCCTAATGGAAGGTGCTGCCTCTTTTTTCCACTCTCTGTTACTTTAAACCATTATGTTTTAAACTTTGTTGTTATGTACTGTGTAATGTGTGTTTATTGTTGGAAGTTGCCTTGGGTCCTAATTCCATGAGAAAGGTGGCCTACAAGTATAATTAATTAATTAATGTCTCCTCAGTTGACTTTGGCTTATGAAGACCCTCTTCTAGGAATTTCTTGCAAGACTTATTCAAGAAAACTCTTCCATTGCTTTCCTTTTAGGCTGGTAGAATGTGGCTAGCACCAAGTCAACTGCTCGGTTTACAGGTCTGAGCAGAGGTTCAAATCCCGGTCTCCTGAAATGCTAGTCCAACACTCAAGCACCACATCTTGTTAACTCTTCCATACTGGCCACCTAAACTATCCCTTCATTGATTAATTTATCCTCTGATATTCCTTGCTGACCAGAGTACACATATTTTATTAAGTATAACATTGGTCCTCAATATTAAATAATTTATTTGAGTAATATATCCAAATTCAAAGAAACTTCACTTACTCTTCTTGACTTAGCATGTGACTTTAGGTTAGTCTGGTTTGGGGAAAGGATGAGTGTCTCCAGTAAATTATAAAATTACAAAATAGCTTTCATCTCTCAAATTCCTTGACCATCAGAAAAATGTTTGCAAACTACACATCTATTTATTCAGAAGAACTACAGCCAAAATCCAGATTCCTCTTCAGAATATTATGTGAGAAAAGGAAGAACTCAGTGTTCTAGCACTTAGATTAAACCCCAGGCACACTAGAATGTAATATATTGAATCAACTAATTATGTTGCTTCTCATGTCTATTATATTCTGTGTGCACTGAGGAACTGTAAAAATGATTTTCTGATTAAGATGCAGAGCAAAATGTAATACATACATATTCAAAACTACAGATATTCTTTTTGCGGTAAATCAGTCAAATTAACAGTAACAAAATGCTTTTGTTCTTTCCTCTTTAACTCTGAAAGAACAATACTCTACCCAGTTTACGTAGATTGAACCTCAGAACAAGAAAGACTATAAAGGAAGTTCCTTACACTATTTTTCAATTTTAGTGAGCTCCATTTAAAAAATTCATTCACTAAGAATTTTCATTCTGTGAAGTGATAGATATCTCAGATATTCTCATTTACAGTATATTTTATGAAAAGTGTTAGCAAATTCCCATAACCTAGTGTTGTTATTATTGGGTTTAAGAACCATGATTGTCTTATTATTGCATTAAAAACTCCTGTAATTTCTCTGTGCAATAATAGGAACACTGGGAGATATCAAAAGATGCATGAACCTAACACTGGCATTTACTAATGTGAAACTCAAACATTCATTGTCTGAGTCATTTTTTTTCCTCCATCTCGCAGTTCTTGAAATTACAAGCATGAAAACCATAAAGAAAATCAAATAAGAACAAATATCTATGAAAATCAATTTGTGGGGTTAGCTAGTCTGTCTGCTGATGACATTGAAAGCTGTGAAATACCTAACACATTTATAAATGGTATGTGAGTCTAGGCCGAGGGAAACAAGAAATTACAAAGCTATTTTCAGAAAGAAAATGAAAAGGGTTTTAAAAATTACAGTGGTATAGTATAGAGCTATTGGGTTATAAGTGATGTTGACAAGCAATTGCAGCAGTACTGTTTACATGGCTACTATATGGGCAGCTTGCTTCACTCTGGCTATGTAAAATTGTAAATTGTGTGAAGGGTTAGAAGTATATTTATTGTTGAAAGTGAAGAACTAACTAGGAGTTGGATGGCTGCCAGTTTTAATATTTCCAAAATCACAACCTGCTCTCCTCTTAAAACAAACAAACCCTACCAAAGAGGCACAAACACCCTACAGGGATGTGTATTATAATCTTCAAGTGAGAATTAAAACATGGCTTTATAATGTTCCATTCAGTCTACCTGCTTGCAGAATGATCACTCTTAAAAGTATCAGTTTCCTCAGCAGTCTCATTGAAAAAAACAAATCTATCTATAGGTGTTGAGAAAGGGCCAAATACTATATGACTACTGGTGGGAATAAATTTTAGGCATCTCTATGCAGCCAAAATACACAGAGAGACACGTTTCTTTGTCTGGTACAACACAGATGGTATCAGAATCATTACTATTTATTTATTTGCAGTTTATGAATCTCACCCTGCATATCAGGCACCCAAAGCAATATAAAATTAAATCTTCACAGCCACCACACCACACTCAGAGAACCATAAAACAAGAATATTGCCATACCAAACATTCAAACGTGAGAATGGCATTAGAACTAAAAAGCAACAGAATATTTAAAGCAGCAGTTTGTAACCTTTTTCTTTACCACAGAACCCCTTTAAATAGCTTCTGTTGTTACAGACTCCCAAAAGTAAACTCAAGATTTAAAACACTGAATAAATAAAATATTTATTTAAAGTTGTTCATCAAGGGCCTGCTAGTTTGGAGAGAAAGGAGAAATAAGTAAATCCACACACTCCTATTATAACATGTTTTTATTGGAACAATTCCATACAAATTTAACATTTCTTCGAGCCTTTACAGACCCCCTGCGAGGACATTGTGGCCCCACCCCGGGAGTCTGCAGACCACAGGTTAAGAACATTTAAGATTTAAACATTAAGAGCCTAAATGAAGGAAAGACTGCATAAAGCAAATGAAGATGGCAGTTTCACCTCTCTTGGTATACAGTACCACAAATGGGAAACTGGTACTAAGAAGTAGCCATCCACCTACCCCTACAGGTGGTTAAATAAACGAAAAAGAAGCCAATGGCAGTTAGCATCCTGTTAATGTTATGTAACATGTCTAAATCCACCTTCTGCCCATATATGCCTTTTTTTGTTCTTGTTGTAAAGGTTGGTATTGACTTCCACTCTCTGCCAAAGTCTGCCCCGAACTCATGATTTTTGTTGTGATAAATCCTCTGAAAGGTCATACCATAGCCGATGCAAAGTACAAGGGATCAGAAAAGTGCCTGGTTATGTCCCTGTAACCAGACACAGAAAGATTACATCATCTGCTGAGACCTCCAGAGGACCCCAGTAAATCTTGGTGGATTATGTTTAATGCTATAGTGTATAGCCAGATGCTTCTCCAGTCTCTCCCCTCTCTCTCACCCCCCATACAGAATGTCTATTCATGAGGGGTATTGCAGAAAAACTGTTAGTCCTAGGTGTGGTGAATGGGGAACCACAGCATAGTTGCACTTGCAGAACTCTTAAACTATGCTGGATTAAGCAAGTTCTCAGCTGATGAGTATAAATCATGGGCAGGTCTGAGAAGAATGAATAATGTCATGACCATAGGTATATGCACACGCATGCACACACACACATAGAAGTACATGGGCGTGTGATCCAGTGCTAGAGAAAGCTCTCCAGCCATCTCAACTTTTGTTACTTCTCTCCTTCAGCAAAGTTTGTAGCCATAATATGTACAATTCCCTTTAGTGAAGAAGAAAGTCACCATTATACAAGCCAAACTGTATGCATCATACACTGCCCTACCTGTTTCAAGGTATTTAGTACATACATAATCTTCATAAGTTTATTAAACAGAGAGTTAAATAAAACTAGCACAGGTATTTGATTATTCCAGGATTGAGAAAGTTATTTTTTAGACATTTTTGACTTTTGTTCCTCTCTACAATGTTTGAAAATTCATTTTCATTACTCATTATAGTGTTAAAGAAATAGCTCATTTTGTTATTCATTGTGCTTCTCTCTCTTTCTCTCTCTCTGTTATTGTTATGCCATTGATAGGAGAATGGCATAAAACTTGGGAGTGGGGAATAACCTATCAAAATGTCATTGCCTTAAAATGCCCTTGAAGAATAACTTTAAAAGGGAAATCCTCTTAGTCATTACACAAATAAAGTAACCTTATTCCCATGTGTTACATTATTTCTGAAATGTAACTTTGTTATGCCTTTGGCCATTTCCATACCGGGCTTCTGAAACGGTGTAGAGCAACCTCTCACTGAGGTCTTCTACACCGTAGAGTGGACTGGCGTGGACTACTTTTCATAGTTCCACACCAGAATCCACTCAGGAGCGGCCGGAACTAGCCAGGCTGCGTGTTTTTTAAAAACCTCTTTTTCGAGGTTTTTAAAAAGCACGGAGCGCGCACCCCCGTGCCGCTCCGTTGCCCGGCTCTAAAGTGGATTTGCAGGCACGCGCAAGTGCGTGCCTGCAGATCTGCCGGGGGCGGGCTTCCGGCTGGCAAGCTTCTCCAGTTGGTGGAGAGCCTCCACCAACCGGAAGCTGCCATCTGGGACGCCGGAGGAGTGTGGAGCAGCGAGCTCGCGCTGCTCCACATGGCAACAGACTTACCTGGCTGCGGGTAAGCTCCGTTTTAGCATGTTTTTGCCTGTTTCCCCCCACACATGTGAAAAGGGCCATGGTCCCCACACCAAAATATTGGCCATTTCTGCCCTACACAGTTATTCCACTTTCAGCATCCTGTGTAATGGATGATGGCAGAGTTATGGCACCTTAATGGCACTTTAACTGACATTGCTCTCTCCTAAAGAATCCTAGGATTTGTAGTTTTCAGATATTTTCTAGCAGAGAATATTCATGCTATAATGTAGAGGATTCTAAATACCTCACAAAACTTAATATCCTTCCTACAATGGACTCATGGCTGTTGAAGTGATATGAAACTGCTGTAATTATACAGCATGGATATATCTTTTACCTGCTATTATTCTTCCTCTGTAATACTCTGCTAAAGATAAACATATGTACTCAAGTCTAAACACTGCACCATGTGAACTAAGTGTATATCCTTAAACATGTCCTCGGATCCTCTACAGTGCACTGGGATTCTACTGCAGGTACCCAGAGCTTCATTGCTGAGAAAAATGTTTCCTGTAGGCACAGAGTATGAAAACAACCGTGATAACTGCTGTAGTAGCTTTCTGCTACAGTTGCTTTGTGCACAGTAAAAGATTCAATACAACTGATGGCTGTGGGAGTTTAAGGGCCTGCACAGACATGGAAAATTCAGGCTTCTCTGAGATGTTCATCTTTTGAGTTTGCCCGCACCTACAAGCAAATAGAGAAGAACTAAAAGACCACAGGAACCTCCCCTTTGCCTCATCTTGTTTACCTTCACAGTTTTGCTTTCGCCTTCTTTTATACACCACCCTCCCTCCTCCACTGTGCTTTTGAGAATTACTTACAGCTGAGGTTAAGTGGCTGACAGTGATAGATCAGCTAGATGTTTGTGAAGGGAAGATGTAAGAGGGGAAAGGCTCACTTTGATCAGGCTGCTGATTTCTGCCAGCAATCTCTCAGATAATAGCGAGGGAATTGTGAAAGTTCCTTTGACTTTGTGAATTCTTCTTCCTTCCCATTGCTTCCACTGTCCCCTCAAGAGCTAGCATGAGTGACACCATCGCAATGTCAATTATCAAATACTGAATAAAATTAGTTGTCAAAAACTGAAATTAAATTTAATGGAATATGATAAATAAAAATCTCATGGCATATGTAGCTTCTAGAGTACAAAACAAAGGGACACAAAAGAAGCAGGTGGCGCTACACTCCATAAAAAAATTAACATGGAAAGATTGGCAATACCATTGAGTAGGTGTTTAATCCCTCCTTACAAGAAGGGATAAAGCTAAGACTTTTGAAAGAGGCACTGGTAAGACTCTGAGCAAAACTAGAGGTGATAGGAGTACAATTTAGTTCTAGGTGTTCTTGGAAGATACAAATTGCCTAAAGTCATTTTAGTCCAGTTTGTTGTGTGATCTGAGATAAAACAGCTATGGTTGCCCTGATAAACAATAACTGCAGGGCTATCCATAGGACAACAGTTACTATTGGTGGAATATTTTCTGAAGAATCAAAAAAAGATAGCTATTGAACGATCAGCATGTATCTCGTAGGGATGGCAAAAATACTTGAAAAATGGTCTGAAAATATATTTTTGAGTGTTGAGAAACCTGATGAAAGAAATCCTGGACAACAACATTTTCTGCACAGAAAATATTTCTATGCAGAAATATTATTTGAAAATGCTATTTAATGGGAAAAACAACTACGTGTGAATTTTGCACAGAATAAGTCAAGAATTGTGATTAGCTCTTGAAAACTGTGATTTTTGTAGACTTTCTCACAACAGGAACAAAATTGCTAAAATTATTTGTTGCTTCCTTTGAGGAAAAAAAATTGAGAAAAAGGTGCATAATTACATCCCTAAAGGCTCCAGCCCACCATAGCCACCACCTTTCTTTTTTTTTAAAATAATTTTATTAAGTTTCACAAATAAAAAAAAACATCTCAAATTGTACTTACGCATGTGATGTTTTTGTTCTTCCACTCTGATCTAGTTTTCATTTTCTAGATATCTACTCACATATAAAAAATTATGCCTCACAATTCCATATTCATCTTATGTGTTTGATCTTGCATTTCTCTCATCAACTCCTGTTATGTTACAGTTATTCCCCTTTAATTTCAACCATAATTCAGACATTTTCACTTGGCAGTTCCCAGCAATTACCCATTACAATTCGCCATTCTGCTTTTATCTGATCGTCCGATTTCCCCTTTAATCCTTCTGAAACAATATCCGCACTTCTATTCTCAATAAATGCCCCCCAACATTGTTCGATTGTGGGTATTTGCTGAGACTTCCACAATTTGGCATATTCAGTTCGCGCTGTCATTATCATGTACAATATTAATCTCCAATGCCTCTTAATATTAGTATTCTCAAGAACATTTGTCATGTTTAACAAATAAAATTCAGGTTTTTTTACAAATTGAACCTTCAATATTTCACACATCTTTTTATGTATTTCACTCCAATAGTTCTTTGCCTTGGGACATGACCACCACATATGAAATACTGTTCCTACCTCTTTCTGACATTTCCAACACATTCCCGTACCTGTACTGTAAATCTTTTTTAACTTTTCTGGTGTCATGTACCATCTATGAAACATTTTAAAATAATTCTCTTTGAGATTCTGAGCCATTGTAAATTTTTGTGTCCTTTTCCAGCTCTGTTCCCATTCATCTAATTGAATTGAATGCCCAATATTCTGCGCCCACAAAATCATTGCAGATTTCACAGTCTCCTCCTGTCTCTCCTGTGTTAATATTTCTTGATATATATGGGCTAACAGATGCGGTGGATTGTCAAAGATCCATTTAATCACTCCTGTCCTTTCTTTGGATTCTATTCCATAGGTTTTCAAGTCCATCTGGAATCTCTCATTTAGCTGCCTGTACAGAAACCAACTTAATGGCAGTCCTTCCTGTTCCAATTTTTCTCTTGATTTGATCTTATATGCATTTGTCATTGTTTTCTCTAATATATCCTCATATCTCAGCCATTTCTCTGTTGCCTTCCATCTTCCAAAGAAAGCTTCTTGAGGGGATACCCACATGGGTAGCTGCCTTATGTTTTTACTCTTATATTTATCCCATATCTTCAGAAGCGATTTTCTGATATAGTGATGTGAAAAATCTTTGTCAATTTTTGCTTTATCATAAAACATATAGGCATGCCATCCCATCCTCAGGTCTGCTTCCTCCAGTGCAAATATTCTTGTATCTTGTAAGTCAATCCAGTCTTTTAGCCATATGAATGCCGCAGCTTTGTAATATAATTGAAAATCCAGTACTTCCATTCCTCCCCGTAGTATATGAACTGTCATAATATTCCATTTAATTCTTGGTTTTTTCCCTTGCCATATAAATTTGGTCAAGTCTTTTTTCCACTGTGTAAAAGGTTTACTGTTTGTTATTATGGAGAGATTCTGAAACAAAAAATTCATCTTTGGCAGAACATTCATTTTAATAGTCGCTATTCTCCCCAACATAGACAATTTCATGGAAGTCCATCTGTCCAAGTCTTTAATTATCTCTTTCCATTTTTTCTCATAGTTATTTTGAAACAGCTCATTATTCCTTTTTGCTATCCAGACACCTAGATATTTAGCTTTTTGTACTTTATTAAATCCAGTTGCAAGTGCTAATTCATTCTCCTCCTTGTCTGTCATGTTTTTCATTAACAAAGCTGTTTTTTCTTTATTTACCTTGAATCCTGAGAATTCTCCATATTCTTGTATTATTCCAATAAGATTTTGTATGCTTCTCTTAGGATCTTCAAGAAACAGAATCAAATCATCAGCAAATGCTTTAAGTTTGTATTGATAATTCTTGATTTGGACTCCTCTTATAGCATTATCTTATGTTGTTATTTAATATCTCCATTGTCAATATGAATAACAAAGGGGACAGAGGACATCCCTGTCTTGTTCCTCTGTTCAATTCAATCTGCTTAGTTCTATCTCCGTTAATAACCAATCCAGCTCTTTGTCAGTTATATATTGCTTCAATCCATGAAAGAAATCTATCTCCAGCTTGCATTTGCTTCATTACTGTTTTCAAAAATGGCATAGCCACCACCTTTCATGGTAATGGGATTATGCACTCAAGTGAGGCAAGAGGTCATGCTGACAGTAGCAGTAGTATTGGTGGGATCTCTCATGTCAGACAGGCTTTTGGTGAGGAGCCCAGACTAAACGTGACCAAAAAACAAACAAACTACTGGGCAGCAACAGTAGTGGGGGTGACACAGGTGGAGGACCTCTCAGAGAGAACAGCAGTGGTGCCATAGCTAACATTTGTTAGTATTGCAAAGAAGGTGGCATTGTAAACTCCTTTTGAATGTTTTTGGCTATGATGAGACAATAGAATGATGAAACAAAAGACAGAGTCAGAAAATGACACTCTCAGGTTGGAAGGATCTCAACAGGCACTCAACAAGCTACTGAGATAAAGGCCATTTCCACACCAGGGTATTAAAACGGTGCAGAGCGACCTCCCATGGAGGTCTTCTACATCGTAGAGTGGACTGGCATGGACTACTTTTTGTAGTTCCACACCAGAATCCACTCAGGAGCAGCCGGAACTAGCCGCGCTGGGTGTTTTTTAAAAACCTCTTTTTCGAGGTTTTTAAAAAGCACAGAGCACGCAGCCCCGCATCGCTCCGTCGCCCGGCTCTGACGCGGATTTGCAGGCATGCACAAATGCATGCCTGCAGATCTGCCGGGGGTGGGCTTCCAGCTGGTGAGCTTCTCCCGTTGGTGGAGAGCCTCCACCAACCAGAAGCCGCCATTTGGGACGCTGGAGGACTGTGGAGCAGCGAGCTCGTGCTGCTCCGCGTCGCGACGGACTTACCCGGCTGCCGGTAAGCTCCGTTTTTGGGCGTTTTCGCCCGTTCCCCCCCCCCACATGTGGAAAGGGCCAAAGAGAGGACCACTACGATTGGCATTGTGGTTGATGATACAACTGGATTCAAGCACAAAGGACATTCAGTTGCTGAGGTGAAAGGAAAATCCCAAACTGCACAACATATATTACAGGAATATGAAATGTGAGAAGCATGAATTGAGGGAAGCTAGGCCTAGGAAAACATCAAATGGAATGTATAAATATTGCAATACTTGGGGTGAGTGAAGTGAACAGGAATACAACATACTGAATCAGGTAAAAAGGAGTGCAGAAGTGGGAGGAAAAAAAGAAAAATGTGATAAGATCTTTAAAAATAACTGGTTTTTATTTTCACATGAGCTCTCATGGATGTACACCCACTTCTTCACATGCAGTACAGAATGATAACAAATGTTCATGTATAAAATATACTTACACAGTTGTGGGAGTGGGACGGAATGTAATAGGATCCAGAAAAATGCAAATCATGACCCTTGCACTAAAATTTCTAAGGGCTGAGTGAGGTAGTACAGATCTTTCAGATCTTCACAGTTTCCAGTTAGAGTTGAAATGTGAAAACAATAAATCTGCTCACCAAAAGTCACATTCCCAGACTTCAGAATTCTCCCTGAGTAGATTTCTTTATGCTATATGTGCAGTAGCAATGTTTTATGGATATTAATATCTGCATTGTGCCATGAAGCCATTGTCCTTGTTCATGCCTCTGGTGATGGTTGGAATTTGTGAATGTAAATCAATTCAGCAGTTTCTCTTTCTATTCTTCCTTTGCAATTTGCTTGGTTAGAACGGCAATGTGGTCATCCTCTTTTGCTACTGCTTTCTGCCTTCGCAAGCATTATTATGTTTTCTACTGAGTCATGTCTTCTCATGATATGTCCAAAGAACAACAGTTTCAGTGAGTCATCTTGGCTTCTAGGGAGAGTTCAGGCTTGATTTGCTTTCTAAAATTGTAGGTTCATTTTCCTCTTTAAATGGTTCTTCCTGGAATAAGTATTCAAATATGCATATTAGTGAAAATAATAGTATCTGTCTGTCTGTCTGTCTATCTATCTATCATCTATCTATCCTCGTCATCTAGTGCCATCAGTGAACATGTTCACTAGAGCCTTTGTTTACCTCTGTAGCATTTTCTTTCAGGTATTTTAATCTCTGTTACCTTGCCAATTTCTCTTCTATATCTTTCAGTGCTTTTCAGTACAATTAACTGTTGTCTTCTGGATTTAAGATAAGCAGCACCTATCAACCTCCAAGACTGAGGAGAGAGGGGAACAGAGGGGCACAAATCTGACGGCCTTCATCTCTGTAAAGCCCAGAGCCCAGCAGACTGAACAGTGAAAATATATATATATTACAAAATATAATATCTCAGTGAACTAGGCAGTGGCCAGAATGTCTGTTGCTAAATTTCAGCATAACAAAGTCTTCTATAAGCACTGACATTTATTAATGTGATTCAGATTCAGGAATTGCCATAACCTTCCAGATTTTACAGATGAAAACAGGGGCACAGAGGACTGAGGAACCTCAGAGTGTGGTCTTGTTGCCAGGCAACATGAACGCAAAAATTCTCAGTGAGGGAGAATACACAAAACTAAGAAAGAAACCTTGGAATGTCAATTTAGGAAAGTCTGAAAAAACGGGCAGGGAGAACCAAATGTATACATACAATATTGCATCTCTCTCTCTCTGTGTGTGTGTGTACGTTTGTGCATATGCACAGCAAGATCAACGCTAAATATAGGCTGGAATCCATTTGGTTACCTATGAATGAGTAACTACCATAGTTACATAGCTACACAGTGACTCCTGGCCTGCCCCCCCCCCTTACTGGGCAGCAGCTGTTGCGATTGATGCAGATCTGTTCTCCTATCATTTGGGAAGCATCTGACTGAAGCTCCAATTCCCTCCCATGAACAATCTCCATTGCAACAGGCAGAAATGGGCTCCCATTCATAATTCCTCCATGAACGAATTGCTCATGCAAGGAGTGCAGGAAATGTCATCCAGTTGCTTCCTGAGCAGCAGGGTAACAGAAGCTCATCAATCACAGTGGCTGCTACTTGGTAAGTGGGGTTTTGAGGACTTTCACAGTGCCAACACATCCCCTGAACTAGGGCATACATAGGGGTCATGAATACGATACAGTCAATAACTATAGATTACACTTCCATGACTGCAAAAGTGGATTTCAGCCATAACATTACATAACACACTGTTTTAAAAATCAAAATGCCTTTAACTGGGCCTGCTCAAAATTACAGCTTGCTTTCAGATCCAGTGTCACTACATGAGCTCAGTGTTCACACCCAATGCACATTGTACGTCAGCTTGCCCGTAACACACATAGAATCATAGAATCATAGAATCATAGAAATGTAGAGTTAGAAGAGACCACACGGGCCATCCAGTCCAACCCCCTGCCATGCAGGAACAACCTCAAAGCACTCCCGACAGATGGCCATCCAGCCTCTGCTTAAAAACCTGCAAAGAAGGAGACTCCACCACACTCCGAGGCAGCATATTCCACTGCCGGACAGCCCTGACTGTCAGGAAGTTCTTCCTGAGGTTCAGGTGGAATCTCCTTTCCTGCAGGTTGAATCCATTGCTCCTTGTCCTGGTCTCTGGAGCGGCAGAAAACAAGCCCTCTCCCTCCTCTACATGGCATCCCTTCAAATATTTAAACAGAGCTATCATGTCCCCTCTTAACCTTCTCTTCTGCAGACTAAACATACCCAGCTCTCTAAGTCTATCCTCATAGGGCTTGGCTTCCAGGCACTTCACCATTTTGGTCGCCCTCCTCTGGACCTGCTCCAGCTTGACCATGTCCTTCTTGAATTGGGGTGCCCAGAACTGGACACAGTATTCAAGATGAGGTCTAACCAAAGCAGAGTAGAGTGGTACCAGTACCTCCCTCGATCTAGACACCATATCCCTATTGATGCAGCCGAGAATTGCATTGGCTTTCTTGGCTGCCGCATCACATTGCTGACTCATGTTCAGCTTGTGGTCTATTAAGACTCCTAGATCCCTTTCACACGTACTGCCATCCAGCCACGTGTCCCCCATCCTATATTTCAGCATTCCATTTTTTCTACCTAAGTGTAGGACCTTACACTTCTCTCTGTTGAATTTCATTTTGTTAGCCTTGGCCCAGCTCTCCAATCTATCCAGGTCATTTTGAATTTTGATCCTGTCCTCTGGCATATTAGCAACCCCTCCCAATTTGGTGTCATCTGCAAATTTGATGAGCATGCCCCCTATTCCTTCATCCAAGTCACTGATGAAAATATTGACCAGCACTGGGCCCAGGACAGAACCCTGTGGCACCCCGCTAGTCACTTTTCTCCAGGACGAAAAGCAGCCATTGGTGATCACCCTTTGGGAACGGTCAGTCAACCAGTTACAGATCCACCTGACAGTAGCTCTGTCCAGCCCACATTTTACTAGCTTCTTTGCAAGAATGTCATGTGGAACTTTGTCAAAGGCCTTACTGAAATCAAGATATGCTACATCCACAGCATTCCCTTCATCTATCAAGCTAGTAACTCTATCATAAAAAGAGATAAGATTAGTCTGGCATGACTTATTTTTGAGATATCCATGTTGACTTCTCGTGATTACCGCATTGCTTTCTAAGTGATTAGAAACTGACTGCTTAATGATCTGCTCCAGGATCTTTCTGGGTACAGACGTCAGGCTGACTGGGCGATAATTATTTGGATCCTCTTTTTTTCCCTTCTTGAAGATGGGGACAACATTTGCCCTCTTCCAGTCTGCTGGAACTTCTCCTGTCCTCCAAGATTTCCCAAAGATTATAGCAAGCGGTTCCGAAATGACCTCTGCCAGTTCTTTTAATATCCTAGGATGCAATTCATCTGGCCCTGGAGACTTGAATTCATCCAGTGTGGCCAGGTATTCTTGTACCACCTCTCTACCTATTATGTGCTGCATTTCCCCTGCTTCCTCACTTGCTCCCCAACCACCAGGTTGAGAGCTTGTATCCTTCTGGGAAAAAACTGAGGCAAAGAAGGTGTTAAGTAGTTCTGCCTTTTCTCTTCCCCCTGTTAGTAATTCGCCATCTTCTCTGCGCAGCGACCCTATTGCCTCTTTCTTTTTCCTTTTGCTGCGGACATATTTAAAAAAGCCCTTTTTATTGTGTTTAATGTCTCTGGCCAGCCTAAGTTCGTTCTGTGCTTTAGCCTTTCTGACCTCCTCCCTACATCTCCTGGCTACTTGCTTAAATTCTTCTTTGGTGGTTTCTCCCTTCTTCCATTTCCTGTACACGTTTCTCTTAACGCTTAGCTCAGCTGAGAGTTCTTTAGTCAACCATTCTGGTTTCTTCAGATGCCTTCCATTTTTCATATGCACATGAGATTGCCTTGAGTCAATCATATCCTATAACCCTGTCCTATTCATAAGGTAGCTGTTAGAACAAAATTTGTAAGAGATAGATTTGTTTATCGCCAGAAGATAAATGGAATGAAATCAGGCATGAAAGATATAGTTAGAAAAAAAGTTATTTTTTAAAAACGTTATTTTTAAAAAATCCCATGCATTCCAATGGTCTTTTAGAATGTCTCATTTGTCTACAATTCTGCACACATTTATCTAGTCAGTACCACTGAACTTATTGAGGCACACCTCTGAGTAGTTATATTATGATGGCACTGTTTAAAAAAAATTGAAAAAAATAACAAAATTCAACAGAACAAAATAAATTTGACAGTGTGTGTTCCTTAACAAAACATGTAATAAACACTATACATACACATTTTTCTAACATTTGGGTTAAGATGACATTCCAAAGACTGACATGAGAATCATATGGATCTTGATTATCTTTGTTTTTATTAATAAAACGTTAATTATTACGAAAACCAATTCATAACACAGGAGTCATCAAGGAATTCACTTCTGAAGTTGCAAATCTGTTTTGTCAGCTTTTCCAACAGAGCTTCTCATGCCAACAATCCAAAGATAAACTGTGTAGGCCTTTCCATTTTTCAGTGATTGACATATGAGCTGCTAGACTCATTTTTACTAATAAGATATTTGTTTTCTTCTATAAACAAATAGAGTAAAACCAATGCTGGTATAAGTATTTTTTTCCCCCCATTTCATTGAAAACTTCCAACCAAAATCTCTGGACTTTTGGACAACAATACCACATATGAAAGAAAGTACCTACAGCATAACAGTTTCTCCAATACTTGACAGATATTTGCTTATTTATATAACTGAGTGTCAGTAGAATATTATGCCATCAATAAAGTATTATTCAAGTATTTTAGTTGAAACTGATTTTAACAGAGGGGCTTTCATTAGTGAGGACCATAAATCAACTTCTCTTACTACCCTTAAATCTTTTTCCCAGACAAGTTTTTTAACCCATTACATTACCATAAGTACTGACAATCAAGACAGAGTAGATTTTTATTTATTTTAATCCTGCAAATCCAGAGGTGTTTTGAAATGCCAAGGACTCAAATTTAGTTAATAAACAATTTATTATAAGCTTTACTTCAGGCTGTGGTATAAAATGTAAAACTTGAAACAAAGGTATTACCTTGTTATTGTTTTATATGAGCCCCTGACTTATGTTGTTGTCCTATAAATGATTATTGCAAATGATATGTGCCTGGTTTTCTAGTTTTTAAATTGAGAAAATTTGTCGTCATCAAGAGATGGTGACATAAAATGGGATTGTTAATGTGAATGGAATATACCTCTGCAAACCCCCTCCCCCATCAGCGTAAGTAAATAGTAACCCTCTCCAAGTGTTTTAACCTTTAAGTTACAGTTTATTTCCTATGGCACTGTGCAGTCCTGAAACACACACACAAGACCACACATATACACAAGGGAAGAGAGGTGAAGAAACACAGCAAAACTAAGACTTAAATTATAAGTCTTATTTAAATCTCAAAAACAGACAAATCTATAGAAGACGGGAAATAATTATTTCCAAATCATTCATACTTCTCTGCAATATTGATCCTATTTTAGGGACAGCCACATAGCTTGGAGGGTGGGGTGGGGTGGGGGGCAGGGGTGGGTGGAGGGGCATATTGCACAGGGTGACCCCAAAAAATTGCCACTTGGGGCACACTGCCCTCATCGCCCCACCCACCCCCGTCTGTACGCCGGTGTTTAGGGAAATCAGTGATAGAGAGGTAAATTAAAATTGTGAAAAAAAGCCTTTTGCACAGTTTTATAAGTGCTGTCATTCAGAGGAGATTCCTTCAAGTCAAGGATCTCCACTTTCCCTGGCTGTGCTATACTTACTCTCTTCGTTTATCAAAATAAGCTATTAGGGTCACACAGTCTATTGTAGTAACTTCTGAATTGCTACAGCACCTCCTCTTTTTTTCTCTTGCTCTGACCCCATCCCTTCCCTTCCTTTCCTTTCCTCTCCAGCAGGAGTGTAGGCTCCTTTCTGCTGAGCTATTGAGTGCACAGTGCCTTGAAGTGAGTTTGCAGGGTGTAGTGAGCAATATGTGGTTGACGGGAGAAAGGATAGGGTAATCAGGATTCTTTAGACCAGCTAAGAAATCAGAAATGCAGAGGACTAGTATGGAAGTCCCAGCTGATCCATAACTATTGAAGGCCATGAGTTTCATCTATTTTCAGTAGGGATGGGCCAACTGAATCCTTGAATCCTCGAATCCTGGGCAAGGATTCTTTCGAATCCACCAACCAAATAGTTTGTTGGAGACCAGGACACCTGAAAACCTGGGAGACCAGGACGCCTGAAAATCTGGATGACCTACAAGGGGAGATGGCAAGTTGGTGATTTTTTCCCTTGGAGTAATAATGGCCTTTGCTAACAATTTCAGAAATTACATCTGGGGTTGTATTCTAAGATATTTAAATTGAATATTTAATATTTAAGTTCAGCACTTGACTGGAAGGTACAAGTTTGAGATTTCAAGGACAGCTGAAAGATTCCTTTGCATAGCTCCATTGCAAACCTCTTTCATACACAATTCTGGGCTTTGGAGTTTTACAAGGTGTCACAGCCTTCTCTGTCAAAGTGTGCTGGTGCATCATCAGACTACAAACTCCAGGATGCCCTAAGGAACCAGGCAAAGAAAATCCAGTTTTGACCTGGATTATCTCTGTACTGTAGTGGTCCTGTTTACACAGGCAGGAAAATGTGGGATTAATCCATGTTTTCTTGCCTGTGTAGAAAGGCCCTTCATGTCATTTTCAATCTGGGGAGATCCTGAGGCAAAACTATAATAATTGTCCTGGCCAGATTTCTTCAGAGGGAGATTTGCCTTTGCCTAGGCCTTTGCTAAGGCTCAGAAAGTGTGTCTTGCCCAAGATTATCCTTCTTTCCCTTGTTTTTTAAACCCTTTTTTTTTTAAAAAAAAAGGATTCAAAAGATTTGAGATTTGTGACATTCATGGATTCCCAGAACCTTCTAGGGATTCAGATCTGGATTCGGATTCGGAAAATTCTGGATTCATCCCATCCCTAACTTTCAATCTTTCTCACCCTAAATTAAACCTAATCCACTGAAAGATTTGCTTAAAGTAAGCTGTAATATCTGGTTTATAGGAAGAATCGGGAAGGGGCCCAGTCACCAATTTTGCCCTGGCTGTCTTATGCTTAAAGCGGCAAGTGTACAGAGGGACAGATGATCACAGGGGAAGTAGCTACAGATAAATCAATCCAATCCAGATGTAATCCAAGAAGTTAATTGAAGATGAAGATGGGCGCAAGAGCAAGGACTCAGCCAGTCCAGTTCTTGTTAGATGAAGCCATTATCCAAATAACCAAAATCAAAATTGGTTATGACAAGAGCAGTTAAACATTGGTGAAGAACCCCAATACATGAATACCAAAAGCACTGCCAGTCAAGGAGACAAAACAATTGTGAGCGACAGAGACTCCCAGCTGAGAGATTTATAGGTGGCTAACACTGAACAGTAGGTACTCAGCGTTTCCTATGTAACAATGTTCACCCCTATGAACTTGTTCCTTCTCTCTTCCTTGGACTTCAAATTACAGGAGTCACTCTTCAATATCTATCAAGTCCTGCTGAAGAGAGAGCCCCTTAGCTCTTTAGCCACCAGCTTCAAAGACTCAGGAGGGAACCAGAAAGTCTTTGCAATTCAAATCCTCTGCACAATATTCCTCAGGTTCCAGGATATGAGTTATGACACTGGGGCCTGAACCCCTGTCCTTTGGACTTACCTTTAAAGTAAACATTTAGTTACTAAAAAGTCCGAATTCCTCATTCACTATTCTACCTACAACTACTGAATGGTCTTTAAAAATCCAGAAAACAGAATGCACCATGTAGTCCAATCATAATATTAAATGTATAACTGTAGCCATATTGTATTTCTTCCCAAAGTGCAATGTAACAATGCCGATGTACAATAATGTGTATGCGTATGCTTCTTTTTACTAAGTTATATAGAGAATAACGTACAGTGGGCATTCTTTTTCTGTGTCTAATGTTTTCTCTCTGCTGCCTTACTCTACATATTTTAGGCTCCAGATCACCAAGATGAAATTTAATTTTTATGCAAATCCGCAGCCCAGCAATTCATTAAGCTGATTTGTGTGGGCCTATCTTTTTATGCATGTTTTATGCCTGAAGAAGTATAACTGTATTTTGGAGGCTAACTCCAAAGTAGATATGCTCAGCATTGTAGCTTTACTTTTTAGCTAATCTATCTCTCTTCGTTATAGCCATACGATTCATTGCAATTGCATTCTGTTCCATGCAAATAAATACTTCCTCTACCAGCACCATCCCAGCATGACACTGCTGTATTTTGACAACAAATCACTACTGAGCTGAAGTTTTGTTTAGGTTTAATAATTCTTAAAGTTTCACCTAGCTTCCATTAAAAACTGCAAAGGACAGACATGACAATAATCATGAAACAACTTCAAGAAATGTCCTGTGCCATCATGAAATACTGTTTGCTACAACTGTACAGCATCCACTGCAGCAACCAGACTAGACTGCTGAGGGGCAACATGATAATGTTCCTGTATGTGGTACCCTCAGCACACATATGCTAATAGGAAGAACACAGAAGTAGGGTTTTCTCTGTTGGGCTTAACAAGCATGAGCCACCAAGAAACAGAACAATGAGAAATCTGCACATTACTGCTTACTCATGAGACTGCATTGTTCAGTATACCCGTTTTTTAATATTTCTGGGAATTTTGTAATAAACCCTGTAGCCGTCAACTTAAAAAATGATTTCTGAAAAGCAGAGTAACTGCATAGCCTAGTACTTAGTATTCTGTTTGCAGATATTATCAGTGGTGCACTCTACAGTGATAGAAACATACTACTTTGGGGATCTAGGTAGATGTCATTCATTATATTGAGTTCATATCCATAAACCAATCTCCTGGAAACCATCTATTTAGACTACAGCTGGGGGAGATGTGCAAATGACAAATCATTTAGAATATAAATGGAATGGATGCCCATCCAAGGGTACATGGGAATAACCACTTCAGCAGAGATTGACAAAGAGGTGCAAGAAATTTACATGATGAAAGAGAAGTTGTAACATAAGGCAAATATACAAGAAGGAGGATGTTGGATTACCTGCTATTTCAGGAAGAAGGAGCTATTTCTGAACTACCAGCTCAATCTAACTCTTTTGGGAGCTAGAATATTTTAAAAAAATGAAAATGTCACCTTGTCCTCAAAGGATTTTGACTATTTTCCAAATGCTTGCAGCTGTGTAAAATTTCAGAATCCCAAGTAATGATATGATGCTTTCAAGTTCATTGAAAGATTCATTAAAAAAAAAAAATTGGAACAATAAAGCATGCAGTTTCCTAAAGTTCTCTGTCCCAATCTATCTGTGAATCCAATACCATCATCAATGGATAAATGAGAACTGAAAGGCAGAAATGAAAGTGAGATAGAAGAATCTTATTTAAATATTCCTTTCTTGATTATGTGGCAGAAGAGGATTTGGCACAAGACAGTCTATTAAGACTTCTTTTCTTTTATCTTTCTTTATACAAAATTGACATATATCCTCATCCAAAACAGGTACAGCTAGAATGTTGAAATTTAAACAGACATGATCCTACAAGAATCAATAAGATTAATATGACTTAAAGTGAATGAATTTAACTAGTGGATGCAATACTGGCTTATACATATATATCTGGCTTCCTCTGTTCACTGCACATGGTACATCTTGTTTTTACCCTGGTACAAGGTTTTACTTGTCACCCATGTTAAAAATTGCTTGTGATGATATTTTCAGCAAAGTTGGAGCTAACCAAATGTAATGTTGCTTGTAAACGTTAAGGTCAGTCCATGAATTTGCTGCCTGAGGCACAGTAACAAATGATGTTCTCCATCTCCAAAGGGAGGAAAGTAGTACTGGCAGCTAACCAAGTAGGTTTGGTTTCTAAGGCAGAAAACCCCAAAAGTACTTCTTTCAGTCTTTTTCCTCCACCAAAAACGCAGTAATAATAAATTAAACAATTTGCTGTCCTGGAAAATTAGATAAGAAGTGAAACAATAAAAAAAGCTACCTATTTTTTGGTTTTGAATACTTAGAGTTGCTAAAGTTATTCTTCCTTATGTTACCAATTGGAGTTGCGAAAAGAATTTAAATGAATATTAATCAGCAATCAATAAATACATTTAGAACTAGAAAGGAGCATGAGTTAAGTCAAACAAAGAATGGATACTAGACACTAAATTTGGAAGAAAAAGACACCACACCTTTATTGGCTACAGTTCCTAATAGGGTTGGCATGTGCATGGCTCCAGATCCTGGCATCAATCAACCTGCCTGTTGATTGATGAGCCTGACCTTGCAGCCCACTGCCAGAAGAATTGGGATGACAGAAGAGGCCACCTTGGGGCTTAGGTGTTTTGCCAAAGGGAAGGCTGGATAGACAGTAAAGGAGTGACACCTGGCCTCAGCAAGACCCTCATCAGGTTACTCCCCACCTTGCCCTGTTTCCAGGCCAATACATCTTAAATAGGTTAGACCAAATAAAGTAGCCTTTATTTAACCCGATTTCTAGGTGTGGTCTTGTTATAACATGGTCAGTCATGAAAGCCTACTTGGCCCTGTATAATGAACAGGACTGTGGGGGAAGGTAGAATTTTGATGCCCTACAGGGAAAGAGACCAGAGTGCCTTGTGACCGGTGCTGGACACCTGAATGCTGCATGTGAAAGGAGAAGAGACCCAGGGTATTTAAGGCCCTGTTGTCCCTTCATGTGCCTCTTCATCCTGCAATTCTCAGCCCACTCACTCAACCTCTTACAGTGTGAGCTTTGGTGGTCACTTGAGGGGTGCGTAGGAATTTTCTTTACCTTTTTGATTTTTGCTTTGCTGTGCTTTTTTGTTATTTGACCTGCCCCATTCTCTGTTTGTTTAACTTGGACAATTGGCTTTTGGGTAGTGCCTTTAAATAGGATGCCACTATGCAAGTAACAAGGGCAGACTATAAGACTATGGTGTACAGTGTTGGCACCCTATTAGTGTAGGATAGGACTTTGACCCTTCGTCCTTAAGTTCCTGTAACTCAGGGGTGGGGCTGAGGAAGGACGCTGCACTTGAAGCTAACCTGGGACCCTGGCTTTCACCATCATGTGTCTTGGGTGGGTGTGCCCTGGATTACCTTCCAATTACAAGAGCAACCCAGTAATAGGATTGTCCTTGGATTGAGGTGTTTCATCCAAGGGAAGGCTGAGGAAGTAGATAAGGAGTGACACTTGGCCTCAGCTGGACCTGCATCAGGTTACTCCCCTCTCTTGCCCCTTTCCAAGTCAACATCAATAGGTTTTAAGTCAAAAAAAGTGATCCTTATTTAAATTAACTTTCTGTGTCTGGTCATGTTGTTCCATGGTCCATCAATTACCTCAACACTGTGTTTCTTCCTCAGCAAGGGGGATAGAGTCTTTCAGAATATGCTGTACTGTTTATTTCTTCCCTTCTTTTTAATGGTCATGTTTTTCATTCTATCATTCATTTATTTTTATTTTTAATTTTACTATGATATGAATTGTAAAGTTGTGCCTGTTTTAACCTTTGTAAGCCACCTTTAGTCCTGGACTGGGACAAAAGACAGGCAAAGGAGGAGGATATCACAATACCCCACAGAAGCAAAAGAGGCTTGGACATTGCAGAGACATCTCTGAGTTCAGAAATATCAGGGGGCAAAAGGGTTCTCAGAGTTAGGTTTCCTCATTTCCTCTCCCCACCAAAACAAAAGGCCATTCTTTACATGCATTTCTTTGTAATTTTTTATTCAGGACCTTTATATACACATACCTTTAGGACCTAAGATTGTTTACACTCAACTCTTATGAAATAAGAGACAGAATGCCTTGACTAATATTTTTCAAGGTAGTATTCCTTTCCTTAATATGACTACATCAAACATAAATTTTGATGACTAGGAGCTCATGTCAGGTAGTTAGAACAAAATGAGGAAGATTTAGAACAGAATGATGGCTGAGTCAGTGGGAATTTACTCTAACATTCCATTGCAGGAAACTAATAAAGGACATAGGAGAGCAAGTAGGGGGTTTGTTTGCTGTCAGCAAAGCTGTTATTGCTATGAAGGAGGCACTTATCGGCTTTAGCAGATATTACAGTCAAGCCAGGTGTTTATATACAGCCTAAGAAAATCAAAAAGGTCGCTTGGGTCAACTAGGCAGAGAAGAGTCTGAGCAAGAAGACAACAGTAAGAGAAAGAGGCTGAAAACATGGAGCTGAAATCACAAAAAAATGGAAGTTGTGAAGGTCTTCAGTTAAGTTTCTCTAAATTCCACCTGCATTTTCTTCTTGCCATGTGTTTCATACTGGGTTGTATGAGGCTCTATGTTCTGATCCCATGTTGAAATTTCAGCAATTATAATTTATTTTCCCTTAATTTGTGCATGTACTTTTGTTACCCTGTGTACTAGGGTTCCTGGGAGGGACACCAAAATGTGCTCAACTAAAGGTGGGAAAATTAGCTCAGAGCACTGCTTAGTGTTACGAGAGGCAGGGTAACGTAGCGAGATCTTGAACCCTATGTCTACGGGGTCGGGTCGAGTCAAGGAGAACACAGAAGTTGAAATAATAAATGATGTTTATTGAATACAAGCAAAACAGTGTATGTGACACACTCATACAAGATAACTAAAGAAAATAAAGGTTGGAGTGGTATAGAGGGATTTTTAGAGGGATTGCTGGTTTGGGTGATACTTCACCTGTCCTGAAGCCCAGAAAAATAGAGAGCGAAGCTGGGGTGCGATGTAGCTCAGCACGTGGAGCTGAGGGGAGTCTCGCCAAGCAAAGAGGCAGCAAGGCGAGATGAAACTCGGGAGCATTCCGAGGAAGGTCTCGGAATCAAGGGTTTTTATAAAGAGAATTGTGACTGCAGGCTATGCCGTACTTGGGGGAAAACAATAGATTTAGAGCTGGAGACAAAGCCTCCGAAAGCTCAGAATCTGAATGATTGAGTTATCTTAGCAGTTCTCAATAGAGTAGCCAGTATGCAAATGCAGAGTACTTGGGTATTGCATAGTTTACCCATCAAGCTGCCATCGCGGGGCAGAGGCTCTTTTGTAAGTGGCGTGCATACTTAATTAGAGTACTTGCCTGGAGGTCTCCTAAAGCAGCGAGTCAGCTATTTCTGGCCTGCCTGTATTGTAGTTTGAATCTTACGACTATTAACGGCCGAGCTTGTTTACATGCTTGTCCGGTGGTCTCGCAAGCACGTGGAGAGGAATAGAGAAGTGAAGCCGAATTATGATATCAAGAGGATATCTTTTAATATCCCCAAAGCTTGGACTAGCCAGGGCAGTAACCCCCCCCCCCGAAAATGGGCGATGTTGGGGACAATATCGGACATTTTCCAATTAAAAGCAAAAATTAATTTAGAGCCAAATAGGGCTTGCAGGTTGGTAGCCATATTAATTGGTCTCAGACCAATTAATGGCTGGCACTTTCTTGCAACTCAAGGAAGTCTGCCAAATTACTGGGCGCACGTTGGGCTTTTTGGCGCCTGGATCATCCAGCTCGGGGATGACCACTGATGCAGGATCAACAGGCTGACCCTTCCATTCCTTTTGCAGGGTCTCCAGAATTACCAGCAGGAGTGTTGGAGCCAGCTTCTGGTTAGGGACCACTTTCTCCAAGTCAAGGAGGAGGCTGGTCTTGGACCCATATGCCTCCTGAAAAACTGCCTCTCCAGGTATGATGGTGACCAGGATGGAGCCGTAAACTAGCTTGGCCCCACTCACGATCACCAGAGTCACAATCAATTGGGTGCCTCGAAGTGTGAAAACACACTGGCACCAAAGCAGCTGTGCGGAGGGGAAGGCAGTAGCCATGTCCGCCTCCGTGTGGCATTTAGAACTCTCCGTTATTGACATCTCCCCGGCTGGACTGCAGTCAAAGGGAGTGTGCATGGTCCATACAGGGTGTGCCAGTGTGAGTGCCTGTGCTATCCTGTGCTCTGGCTGGGCAGCAACCTCTTGCTGTTTAAATCCCCAGTCTCCTTTGAGATTCTCCTGAAAGATGGCACAGAGAGGAAGGACTCTCCTGGCCAAGGCTTCAAGGAAATCCCGGGGGAAACCGCTGGTTTCTAGCCGGGGGCTCAGAGCAGAGACAATGGAGAGCGTGGGAAGCTTGGGGCTGGCTTCCCCTTGCTGTGTGTTCTCCCTTCCGGGCTCTCACATATGCCAGCAATGTCAAACTTGGTGGGGGCTCCCACGTCTCCCAACTGAAAGAATGGTGCTTCCTCCTGAACCTTAGCCTGGTGCGATCCTTCTGGGTGCTCTGAAAGCACTATGGTCTCGGAGGTGGCTGGATTTGCACTCGGGGCTGAGTCATGAGGAGGTGCGATTTGTCTTGTTTTAGTGCGCGCTTAGTGCTGGTGTCCGCTCCCAGGCCTGGCAGGCAGCCTCAAGAGCCGGTTAACAAGTCTCTCGCAAATAAGGCAATGAATCAAAGAGCTTTCCAGGCGAACGGCAAATGAATAGATAAGGCAGCAGTAAATAAAAGAGCTTCTGGCAGCAAGGAGACTCCCTGGCTGTTACGTCACAGCCGGGTTCTCAGTGAACAGTCTGAGCTAGCTCAAGCAAGAGAAGTTACCAGGGCCGGTCCGAGATCCAAAGGAGGCGATGTTCCAGCAGGTCGGGCAGCGTTCCAGGAGGCAAAGCAGGGATCCAAGATACCCAACACGTAACCCCCCCCCCAAACGGGACGGTTGTGAGCCAACAACGACCCAAGGCTGAGTGAGTGCTTTTATAAGCAGATCACTTCTCCAGGTGTTCTCTCAGCTGGACCCTGATTGCCTGGCGTTTTCTATTTAAACGCTCTGACCTCCTGACAGCACTCTTTTGCTCCCGATGCTGCTGGTAAGTAGGCACCTGCTCTTGAATCTCACTATCTGACTCTTCTGACTTGGCTGGGCCTGAGGCAACCCCTGGCTCTGTTGCTGGGGCTACTGGGGCCAAGGGCTCTGTGTCTGGGGCAGCCTCTGGGACGGCCTGTGTTGGTGCTGCAGTCTCCAGGGCCTCTGGCTCAGACTCAGAGCTTGTGTCCTGGAGTTCCAGGGTCCTGACAGCTGGTGTCCTCCGAAGGACTTAAATTGGGTTCCCTCCCCCCACCATATCTGCTCAAGCGGATAGCGTCAGGGGTGGGCTCACCCTGTCTCATCAGGTTAGGGAGCAGCACTTTTGGCACTGCTCCGGAGTCTGCAGGAGGAGTGGCAGGGGTCCTTTCCTTATCGGTCCTAGTGCCTGCCTTCACCCTAGATCTACCCCATCTGTTGGGCTTCAGCTGAGCAACAATCCTCTGGGGGAGATCCCGGGACTGAGGGCACCCCTATCCTGACAACTCTAAGTCAGGGTAATATCCAGCTGGAGGGGTACCGTTGGTCACCGCATTCACAAGCTGGCTACCTCCCTGTGGTAGATGCCTGTCTAGTGCATCCAGGAGCTTGGATGTGGGTCTCCCATCGAACTGGCTCATGTCCAGTCCGAGCTGTCTTAACATGCCCCAGATTCTTACTCTGTCCGAGGAGTACGTCGGGGCAGTGGGATCATACCCACCAGACATCTCCCGGGGAGAGCTCGAGTCAGAAGGTTGTTTGGGGGCAATGGGCTGCTGTGGGGGACTTCCTGCCTTGCTGGGCTGGCTGTGGAGATCTCTTCCCTGCCACTGCCTGTTGTCCTGCCTGGGAGCTGGGCGCAGAGTCCAGTTCCCTTGGGGAACTGAATTTGGCACAGTTTTCCGGTGTTGGGAATGGGGCCCATAATTCGAGTACGTGACCTCGGATATGGGTTCCCAATTCCTGGGTTCCTTTCTATGTGTCTTAGTGGGAAGTTTAAGGGATCCTGCCTCATGCAGCATGTCGGAGACCTGTCGGAGGTTGTTCCCAAACTCTTCCCAGTGGGCGGTGGCTGGATCCACCAAGCCTAAAGCCATCTTGGTCTTGTGATTAAGACCTCCATACAAGAGCGTCTTAAATTCGAGGCTGTTAAAGTTGTATCCACGGGCCGTCAAAGGGACCTTCTCGGCCAGAATGGCGAGGAGCTGCTTCCGTGCCACGTAAGCCTCAGGGTTCTCACAAGGACCCTGTTGCTCCATGACATACAGCACACCTGCACTCTGTCCAGGCCACAAAATCCTCACTACCTCTCTCATCCAGTCGTGGGCCTCGGGCCTAACCAGGCCTCGAGCCACCACGGCTGACTCAAGAGTAGGGAGTTCGGAGGGGGCCATGCAAAGTCGGGCCAGTTGGGTCAGGTCCTGACCATTGGCTGTCGGGTGAGAATGCATCACTGCGTTTAGCCACATAATCCCGGTGGACCAATTTAATGGACCCAGCTGGTCTGCAATTGCTTTTGCCTCAGTAGCACACCAGGGGACCCTAGTTTCGGTGACTTGCGTCTCCTGCATCTCTTGCCTATCAGAAATGCCTTCTCCAAGGGGGGTGGTCTGTCTAATCATGGACCGTGTCTCTACAGGGTGGACTGGGACCTTAGGGTCACTCCAGTCTGGATTGTGGGGAACGGTTGCCTGAGCATCCTCCGGCAGTGCCTCCCCAGAAAAGTCCTCAAAGAATGTTGGGAGCACCTCCGGGCACACAGCCGAAATCAAGGCTTTGCGCGTTTGGAGCTGGATCTTCAGTGCAGCTATCTGTTTCTGGCAAGCTACGTGGCTAACAGCCTTCTACTGTTCCCTCACTTGCCCCACCATAAACTTGACCACAGACCGGGCATGATCCAGCTCAGCCTCTAAGGCGTGGGCTTTCTCCTCCCAAGTTTGCGCCACTACTGTGATGTTATTCAGCTTCTATGCGGACGCCTGCGCTACGGACGCAAAAGTTACTTTGTCTGCATGCAACATCTCGACCTCGGCTTGAAGCCGGGCATTCTCTTTTTCCATACTAGCTAACTTTTCTCTCGTCTCTACCAGGGCACTACTAGCATCTCTGGCCGTAAGCCAAAGTCCCCAAGCTGCCAAAGCGGCCTTAGACGGCCCAAATGGGTTCTTTGTCTTCCGTGCCAAGGTGTACGGTTCTCGGAGTGTGGTAAAGAGATCGGCCGTCTGGAAGATGGTGTCCTTCCAGGGGCATTTCCCCTTACTCAACACCCACCTTTCCAGTTTACCTCTGACCTCTTCCTCCAACATGAGGTCCTTGATGGTGACCTTGCTACTCTCCGCCATTTTCTGCACCAACCACAACTATCTACAAGCTACAGACCACAAACTACAAACCACAAACGAGACCAGGAACTGGAGTGATGGAAAGGATCACCTAGACCCCTGGGGACTGTAGGGAAACGAACTCTGTGGAACTTCTCTAGGAAAGAGGGATGGGAACCTATCTCCAGCCTGCCCAAACAAAGTCACTTTGGTACTCCCAGGCTCAGTTTTCCACCTGGACAGCACTGGGGACCAAAGGACGAGGAAACGGTTCAGGGACAGGGAGGTCACCTAGACCCAGGGAACCCTCAGGAGTATTCCGCCTGCCTGAAGGGGGGAAACGAACCCAGTGGAACTTACAGCGCCGCCTGGCCAAGCAGCGGGGAAGAAGGGGCAAGGAACCAAAACCGAACCGTCCCTAACTGGTTTTCTGGGTGAGGGGTACCTTCCTCTACCACGGGCAAAACCTCTAAACCCAGGCTAGGTCAGGAATCACCACCCGCACCTAGTCAGCTAGCCAATCGGGACACACCCGAAATTACACAGCGGGACGCACCCACCCTTCACAACTACTAGCAAGATGCACCCGCCCTCTCAAAGCTACCCAACAACAACAACTGATGGGACGCACCCATATTCTAACTCCTAACAAGGATGGGACGCACCCGTATACTACTCTAAGGGGGGGATTTCTTCCCTAAGTGCTATTTTGCCTTGCCACTATGGTGTTGGATGAGTGTAGACTGTTCCTACCGTGTTAACACTCTAACACTTTGGATCCCAGCCCACGACAGACCCCAAGTTAAGGATGTGATTCCCAGGACAGCTTGTGCACACCCCTTGCTATCGGACGATGGTTCACCGCCTAGTGCTAGTGACCAAGCCAGGGCGGCTGACATACACAATCCAAGCAAGAAAGGGGAACAGATTTCCACCCAGATAGAATAGCTCTAGAGCTCAAACACACAGACTCCACACACACGTGTTCCTGCCTAACAGTGCTCTAACAACTTGACCGACCGTCACCTAAGTCAGTAGCAGCCTTATTTGAGGAGGTTCGCGACTCCTTCTCAAATTAGGGGTACCGGGGTTGCCTGCATTGCTCCACCACTCTGTTACCCTCTGTACTGGGGGTCCCAGGAGGGACACCAAAATGTGCTCAACTAAAGGTGGGGAAAATTAGCTCAGAGCACTGCTTAGTGTTACGAGAGGCAGGGTAATGTAGCGAGATCTTGAACCCTATGTCTACGGGGTCGGGTCGAGTCAAGGAGAACACAGAAGTTGAAATAATAAATGATGTTTATTGAATACAAGCAAAACAGTGTATGTGACACACTCATACAAGATAACTAAAGAAAATAAAGGTTGGAGTGGTATAGAGGGGTTTTTAGAGGGATTGCTGGTTTGGGTGATACTTCACCTGTCCTGAAGCCCAGAAAAATAGAGAGCGAAGCTGGGGTGCGATGTAGCTCAGCACGTGGAGCTGAGGGGAGGCTCGCCAAGCAAAGAGGCAGCAAGGCGAGATGAAACTCGGGAGCATTCCGAGGAAGGTCTCGGAATCAAGGGTTTTTATAAAGAGAATTGTGACTGCAGGCTATGCCGTACTTGGGGGAAAACAATAGATTTGGAGCTGGAGACAAAGCCTCCGAAAGGCCAAAATCTGAATGATTGAGTTATCATAGCGGTTCTCAATAGAGTAGCCAGTATGCAAACGCAGAGTACTTGGGTATTGCATAGTTTACCCATCAAGCTGCCATCACGGGGCAGAGGCTCTTTTGTAAGTGGTGTTCATACTTAATTAGAGTACTTGCCTGGAGGTCTCCTAAAGCAGTGAGTCAGCTATTTCTGGCCTGCCTGTATTGTAGTTCGAATCTTACGGCTATTAACAGCTAAGCTTGTTTATGTGCTTGTCCGGTGGCCTTGCAAGAACATGGAGAGGAATAAAGAAGTGAAGCCGAATTATGATATCAAGAGGATATCTTTTAATATCCCCAAAGCTCGGACTAGCCAGGGCAGTAAGAGTTTGTACAATTTACCTATTTTTCACACATTGCTTTACTAAACTTTTCCTAATTGACTAAACCTTGTGTGTTGCTCTTGTGTATTGCTTTTAAATAAAGCACATTTTAGCTGTAAAAATGCACCTCTGGAATTCCCCAAGCATGTTTGGGGCAAGGTACACTATTTCTTGCCACCTCTGAGAAAAACTCCAATGCTAAACATGTAGACCAAGATCTTGCATTCCACTGGAAGAATGCAAAATTCTGCCAAGTGTAGCTATGTGCGTTTCCCCATCCCTGCACAACAGACCTACTTGTTTTCTGACTGGATACCCACCATGACCATTTAATAGCCAGGGAAGGAAGTAATGAGGATGAAGGGCAGCCAGCTAGACTGCTCTGTTCCTGCAGTAGGAAGGCTTAGACAATTTTCTCCTCCTGGTTCTCCAAAGCAGACATTTTGGATAGAAGTGCTAAATTCCTCCACGGCCAAAAAAAGTTTAAAATATGGATGGAATTTTCAGTTATGCCTGTGTTTGTGACTAACAGGAGGCCTGCCATAGTCTAGTTTGACCTCAGGGATGATAGACTCCAAAGTCCTTAGGGGATAAAGGCAAAGGAATGCACAAATAAAGCAAATTTCTCTTCTAGCCTTTTTCTTCCTATATTTATACAATCTGGTAGAAGTACTGCAAGGTCAGCATTTTGACTAGTGTGTTCTCAATTTGTAAATAAGTTCTTGAAGCACAAGAATTGTTAATGATGGGAGGAAAAAAATCAGCCTGTCTAACTAATCTGTATTCTTTGCAATCCCACATTTACTAGTTTGAAGTATGTAGCAGCAGCAAAAATTCAGCTACCATGTAATTATTTTGACAGTTCTTGTTTGCTATTTTTTTTTATTTCTCAACTTTTTATTCAAGCCAATTTTATGGCACTGTAAAGATTGCTAAAATTGTATTTACTGCTTTATCTAAATATCGATCAGAGTTTTATAGAGAAATTGCACTGGTTTCTTGCCTCAACATTAGAAGGTGATATATTATTAATTAAAAAAAAAAACCTGCTTGCTAAGGATACTGCTTTAATTCATAATCTAAGGCCTTTGATACAATTAATTTATTTAAGATTGTGATCCCAAACATGTTATTCCACTGAACTCTGAGAAATTTCCTTCCAAGTAGAATTAATAGAACAGTCTCTTCTGCCACAGGAAGGAACTGTAGATCAGTGGAAGACCTTAAATGCAGAAGGTTGCAAGTTCAGTCCCTGGCATCACCAAGGAGGGCTAGGAAAGATCTTAAGATCTGCTGCTAGTCAGTGTTGAAAATACTAGGGTACATAAACCAGTTTTCTGACTGAGTATAAGGCCATTTCCACACTACATTGTTACAGTGCTATTGTTGCACTTTCAACATCCTGTGGAATTCTGGGGTTTGCAGTTTACTGAGGCCAAAGATGCCCTCCCTAAACTGCAAACCCCAGGATTTCATAAGATGTTGAAAGTGGAATAATAGCACTGTAACAGTGTAGTGCAGTAAGTCTGCCTCTTCATCTTCATCCTTCTTTTGCTCCTTCTTTCTTTACCTTAAAATGACCCAAGTTTGATACTCTGCTTCTATAGGTAGTTTAAGAAATGTAAATGAAATATCTATGGCGGGGATTCTTAACCTGTGCTCCTCCAGATTCTGAGGCTTCAACTCCCAGAAGTCCCAGCCATCATGGCCAATGTCCAGGAATTCTGGGTTCCAAACATCTGGAAGACCAAAGGTTGAGAACCACTGCTTTATGGTATACAATTTGGATGCATGGAAATCTATAGGAAAAGGGGGTAGGGAACTGGGCTGAGATGAAGCCGATAGTTGGAGCCAAATTCTCCTAATGGCAAATGGTACATGTTTCTGGGATTTTAAGTGGAGCCTTGTTCGTATGCTGTATTAATTTTCATCCTATAATATGTCAGTTAGTCTTAGGCAAAACAAGAAGATTAAGTAAATTGTCACTGTCTTCTTCACCAGAGGCCTGGTGGCGCAGTGGTTAAATGCTGGTACTGCAGCCACAATGTTGTGAGTTCCATCCAGCAGGGCTCCCAGTTGACTCAGCCTTCCATCCTTCCATAGTTGGTAAAATGAGTACCCAGCTTATTGGGGGCAATTAGCTAAACACACTGTGAACTGCTTAGGGAGTGCTTATCACTGATAAGCGGCAAAGAAATGTAACTGCTATTGCTATTCTTGGCAAATTGTTGCCTGCACTCCTTGTACACTGCACAATTATACATCCGTAATTCCATTTTAACTGCTATGGTTCCATCTGACAGCATCCTGTGATTTGAAGTTGAAGGAGGAGAATTTAAAATTCTCAGCCCGTTTGCTCTATTGTATCAATAAACTACAAATACCAGATTCCACAAGACCTAGCGATGGCAGTTAAAATGGAATCACAGACGTATAATTGTGCAGTGTGAAATGGCCCTTGGGAGATGACATTTTGGACTCAAAGAAAGGCAGTGCCAATTCTCACCAAACACACACACAATAATAAAGTTGTGAAGAAGTTTGGAAGATATGTTCTACAGAGTTCACACCTGGGCCACAGATGGTTGAAGGGACTCAAGAAGCAAACTGATCGAGGAGAATATAGAAGGCAGAGAATATAGAAGGCAGAGCTGTCCCTTACATTCTGGCCTGGTCTGCGTGAGTCAGACTGGGACAGAAGTGAGAGTTTTGCCTCATTTCTCCCTCAACTGTGGATCTAATCAAGATGGCTCTGGTCAATGGTGAATTCCTGTATGTTATGTAAGCACACAACCACAACCGTTTAAGGCTTCAATCCTGTGCACACAATGGCCATTTCCACACTATACTGTTATAGTGCTATTATTCCATTTTCAACATCCTGGGGAATAATAGCACTACAACAGTATAGTGTGGAAATGGCCTATGTTATTGTTGTTACACATCTGATTCATGGCAACTCTATCCTACAGTTTTTGGGGCATGATTTATCCAGACATTTACTTCCTTTTAGGCTGAAAAACTTTGACTTGCCCCCAGCCACCCAGTAGCTTTCTATAGCTTAGTGTGGATTTGACTCCTTATCTCCTGAAATCTTAGTCCAACACTTAAAATCACTGCAGCATGCTGGCTCTCATTACTCGACGATAAAATTTCAATATGTTTTCTATTTACTTATCATTGGAATTTATTTCCAAACAGACATGCACAGGATGCTTCTGTCAGTCTCAGTGGATATTATGTGGCTTTCTTCTGAATAGTCATACATGATCACAGTGAATAAGGACTAAATAAAATTGATATCATGTGCAGAACAGGTATGACTTAACCACTTAAACCCATAGACAAATTTATTCCAGATCTTCAGAACAGCAAGGAACAAAAATCAAAGATCAGGTGCAATTTTTATTCCAGGTTTATGCTGGCAAAGTGAAAACTCATTTTAAAGATCTCCATAGGTTGTTTCTAAGAGCCTCACTGTACTGCACTAAGTTTAACAAATTACTGCTAGGATTTTTCTTCCATTTCTGAAAAGAAACAGAATTTGACTGCTTTATACAGTTCAGTGGTGAGTCTCCTCCTCTCCTAATAGTAGCCATAGATTATTCACACTAACACTAAATTATTGTTTGTGCTCTTTTTCTTACCTCACCCTCTTTATATTACAAATATAATTACAATATTATGCAGCCTGCTCCACTATCACAAACTAGAAAGAATGCAGAAATAGAAATTGTATAACGGAAATATAATGGCACTTTTCTGCTGATTTCAGTGGCTTCAGCATGCCATTAAACAGCCATGCCTGTTGTAATAACGATTAGCATTAATCATCACAAGAATTTTTATTTTTATAGATGCCGAACATCTTACGACTGCCAATACCAGCCCGTGTCATTCTTTCAAATAGCAAACAACTCTCACCCATCATTCAGATATAACATCTTCTGGCAAATGAGAAGTCAGAATGGTCTAACCTAGCATGTGGGTCTTGCTGAAATCAATGGGACAAATGAATAATGAACCCATTCAATTATTGTTGTTGTTAGCTGCCGTGAAGTCAACTTTGACTTATGGAAACCCTATGGGACTTTCCACACTGCACTGTTATAGTACTATCATTCCACTTTCAACATCCTACGGAATCCTGGGGTTTGCCATTTAGAGAGGGGCCTTGAGAATTCTCAGCCAGAGAGCTCAATAAACTACACACCCCAAATTTCACTGGATGTTGAAAGTGGAATGATAGCGCTATAACAGTGCAGTGTGGAAAGATGCTATGAAGAAAGCCTCCCAAGTCACCCCACCATCGACAGTCTTCTTCAGGTCTTTCAGACTCAGGTCCATAGCTTCTTTGATTGAGTCTACATATAGTCACGTAGGGATGAGGGGATGATGAGGGTGGTGCACCCTCAGTGGCAATTATTGGGGGGGCACCATGGCTCCTTGCTTGCCCTTCCCCATATGTCATAGCCCTACCTCATTCATCATAGCCCCACCCTGTCCATCGTAGCCATGTCCCCGCACACTGTAGCCACACTCCCACATACCATAGCCATGCCCCCACACACTGTAGTTACACCTCTGCATGCCACAGGCCCGCCCCTCTGCCCACCCTCACTCCACACGCTCCAAGTTCCGCCACTGTCTACATATTTAATTCAGTCTTACTCTTTGCCTACTGCCTCCTACCTACCATGCATTATTGTCTTCTGTCATGAGTTGTGCCTTCTCATGATGAGTCCAAAGCACAACAGTCTCAGTTTAGTCATATTGGTTTCAAAGAAGAGTTCAGGCTTGATTTGGTCCAGGACCCTTTTTTTGTCTTTAGCAGTCTACGTTATCTATAGCACTCTTTTCCAGCAGCATATCTCAAATGAGTTTTTGTCCTATCAGCTTTTTTTCACTGTCCAGATTTTACATACATACAATGGCATGGACAATCTCAACTTTGAGTTCAAAATGTTTTGGTTTACATATACAAGGCTTACCTGACCTGGTTGTTTCATTTCACACATGTATATTGTTAGCATTGAATACAAAGTTTGCTAAAACATGTTGAACTGCTCTCTCTCTCTCTCTCTGACTGGTGTGTGAACATATTCATTCCATGTTATTTCTTCCTCTGTTAAAGAAATAATGCCAAGGAACATATCAACTTTGTTAACTAAGATATACTTGTCGTTTCTGGCAATGCCCTTTTGTGTCAGAGACTTACAGGTGGACTGTATGCAGAGCCTGAGGAAGCTGAATTCAAATTATTACATGCTTGTGTTCTCCCACCTAGATCTGTTGTACACATTGTTCTAGCAGTTTCCAGAGGCTATGTGTTCTGAATTATATCATTTGCTTTATTACTCTTTAGATTCACCTGCTGAGGGCATAGCATCCTCTTCTAGGCCCAGAAGTAAGCTCTTTGTTATTTTCTCTGCCTAAGCATCTGTGTTCAGAACAAGAGGAATGAGTTAATCTCTGTTATTTGTTCTGCTGATGAATAAGTAGGGTGCCCTTCTTATTTATTTATTTAATTTAATTTGTATGCCACTTCTATCCCAGAATGGGACCCAAGGTGGCTTCTAGAAAGACTCAATTAATAATCATAACTATGAAATTTTAAAAACAATTAGAATCGCCACATAAAGCAACATAAAATACTTGAAAATCCATACAAAGGTTTAACAAGACAAATAAAGCATCCTAATAAAAATTTCCCTGCTTATACTTTAAAATCCTGCTTAAACAGAAAGGTCTTTGCCTGCTGCTGAAAGCAAAACAGGGAGGGGGCCATTCTAGCCTCCCATAGAAGGGATTTCCAGACAGTGGGAGCAGCCATTGAGAAGGCTATCTACCGTGTCCTCACCAAGCGAGCCTGTTGTGGTAGCAGGACCAAGAAAGAGGAAGCCTTCCACTGCAGATTGTAAGACTCTGGCAGGTTTGTATGGGAAGATATGGTTTTTCAGATAATTCATTTGACAAGCAGGTTTTGCCATACATACAACATATGGAACTTTTCAAAAGGTGATCAGACTATCTGGTTAGTTTTATTTTACTTCCTCCTGTTTATCTCTTTAATTATCCTCACGTGCTCCTTGGAAAACTTGGCTCAGAAAAGTTTGCCATGAAAAATCTGCTAAGATATGTGAAAACTTACATAGAAACACTGCAAAGTGCTTTCCTACACACAGAAATTCATTGTCCTTCATCCAAATATCAAGCGTGATAACCACACACTGTATCTCATGACAAATGTGAAAAATATTCTACTTAACTTGCAGAAGGTCCTTCATAAATATCTTGCTGGATATTTGGGTTTGGTGAGGGTTCAAGCCTAGACCAATCCCTTCCATTGTCTGCATTCACTAAGATGAGGCAGAAGGGAGGTGGGCTTTGATCACATTTCAACAAATGGTTTCATCTGATTTGGGGACCCAAAGAATTTTCTCAACCATTTCGATGGGCTTAAAAATCCAAAGGACATTATTCTAAATATGGCTTCTGAGGCTTAAATGCTTAAAACAACACAAACTGAACATAAAAGTATACTAGCAAAATTACACTGGAAATTCTAGTTGTGGAAACAAATGCACACACATGTGTTAGAAGGCTACATTTTACTAGTTCATAGAATTATAGAGCTGAAAGGGACCCCAGGCACCATCTTGTCCAAATCCTGCCAGTTGATCACATAGATACACTGCCCATTATGCTATATCTTGCATAACCCTTTGCACAACTAAAAGTTATGTTGTGTTTCCCTTTGCACAACTACAAGTTGTATGTACTGTGGAATGGGGTTTCTGTTCATACAATGCTGCTTGTGTTAGTGGATAGAGGCCAAGGTTATTTATTTATTATAGTCCTCCCTCCACATTCACGGGTTTGACCCTCACAAATTTGATTATTCGTGAGGCATTGCTTGTCTCTCCCCCGCATTCTCCTCCTCCCATTCCCCAGCATTCCCCACCCCAAGCTTGTGAGGCTTGTATTTAAAAAGGACTCCCCCCCCCCTTTTGGATGGGCAAAGCTCCCCCCTCCCCACAACACTGGATATGTGTCCTCTCTGTGACTGGTTGCACATTCTGCTGTGTAATGGCCACTGATTGGTTAGATGCTCTCTGTGCTCCTACCTATCCCGTCTGGGAGGAATCTCCTTTCTCAAGATGGTGATCAGAAGTCGCTGGAACACCAGAACTCAGCTTTCTGCTGTTCACCCTCTGAAGGGAAAGTATCAGTAAGCCCTTTAAGTTGTCTTTTTTTTCCCCTAGGGCCAGAGGCAAGGGAATGGAAGGGGGAGCTATGGAGGGGAATGAGAGTGGGATCATGGGAGTCCACTTTCAAATGGGTTTTGCGCCCTGAACCCACATGGATGTGGAGGGGCCACTGTACACTAAACTGCACATTCAGCATCTGAATTGCTATTTCATACAACTGTACTGAAGCTACCCCATATATCAATATGCCGCCAATAGTTCGTATGTCTAGTCTGCCAAGCACAGCCTCCAGAGCCTCTGTGTCCAATTGCAATGTTTCTGTTTCTCTGGGCCTAATTATGTTGTTATTGGGCACTGACAACTGTGGAGAGCTCCCTGATCCAGGCCTGTGCTATAACACTTTAATAAAGTGGTCGCCTCTTTGAAACCCAGTTCTTTGCAATCTTTTGCCCCTTTCTACAATATGTTCTTGTACTGTAATCTACTGCAGGTGTATCCTGGGGCTTATAAGAAGTGGATAATGCAAGATGTTACGTACATTGTATTTATTTTCCTCTGCAGCTTGTAGATTCTTGATAATCCATGACATTTTCTGGGTCATATTTAAGACAGGTCAGTGGGGTATTGATTTCTGTGTGAAATAGTGGATGATGGATTTCAACAGGCAACTGAACCTGTCAAAATATCTGCTTCTACCTTCCACAAACATATTTTCCTATCAACTGAAGTGACGAAACTGAAAAAGAGCTTCTCCACAAGGCCAGCAAGGGAAGGGAGATACAGTTCCTAACAAATTAAGCAATATCCACAGATTTTTGCTAACTCTGCTATCTGATAGGAAAAGATATATTCTGATTTTTATTTTTCCCTTCCTGCAATGTAAAACTGCCCCTTGGCATAGGAAATGTATTTGTTGGCATATAGAAAACACAATATATGTAATCAATTTGATCCCAAACCAGTGCCAGCTTTTAAAGCAAGCACTGAAAATATGGCAACAGTTTCCTTTTGAAAGAAGACACTTTTTCTGTTCTGGTAACATCCCCAGTATGTTATAACAGTTTCTTTCAATTAATCATGTTTCCTTAGCAAGTTCATTGCATAATAAAAATGACTAATGCCTGGTTAAAAATGTGACTAGTGTTAAATCTAGCTAGAAAATTTCAGAAAATATTGGGCATTCAGAGCTAAATCCAATGTCAGTCACAACTAAATAGGCTGATTAAAATGAGCAGGATCTGTTATTCTTCACATGTGTAAATCCTCCACATTGTGCTTTAATCAAGTTGGGACTAACACTGGATGTAGCCCTCCAGATCTCCAGAACAAACCAAATGCTATTGCCGTGTCCCAACGGTGGAGATCTGTGCAGAGTCTTTAGCCTTGTTATACTTCCTTGTATGCATGTTGGGAGATGGATCAGTGTTGTGCAACCATGCACATATTCCCGAGCTAAATAAAATAATGCATTGACATTTTCTCTAGGAGGTAACAGAGATGGAGGAGGAATTTGCCCATTTAAAAGTTTTGTTCTTACTGGAGTGTTCCTTTTCTCAGGGGTTTATCCATTAAACATACTGGTACAATAAGTTAAGTTGATATCAAGATCATTCAGATGTAGTTCTGAAGCCAAACTCTCCAGCCCGGTTCCTGTTTCTGATTATTCAATATATTTTGCATTGTATTCATGTCAGCAAAGGAAGAAAAGAGCCTTTTTATAGTAAAAAGTCCAAATAAATGAAACAGAGATTATGATCTGATGCCTTTATTTAACAGATTGCAGCTTCATCCCTCAGGAGTCATCAACAGAAGTTATTCACTTTACATAGGAACAGGAATAGGGTATTTCATCTATTTTTAAAGAAACATCTGTTGCATTACATGGTACAAGTTGTCCATGAGAGGCAGTATACCAGATGCTTCAAAAGCCAGTTCTTCTGACCGTGAGACTGACTGTTGAGAGCTATTTCTGTTGGATAGTTATTGCATTACTGCATTCAACTACCAAGAAAAAGGAGAAGAAAAAAGAGGAGGATAAAGTGGAGGAAGACGAGGATGAGAAGGGGAAAATAAATCATTTGTCTGTGGATGTCTGTTTCAGTTATATTTACTGGATGACACTTCTTTATGAGAGTTACCCAAATCAGAACATGGATGATGAGGGTGATAAAATAACTCCGGATTTTAGTATGGACTTTAAGGGATCTACTCATAGCACTAAATCCTATCACCTAAGTATATCCAAAACACCAAATAGCTCCTTTTAAATTTGGACTAAAACCCAATGTAGATTCTCTATGTCATTTATGTTACCACATCTTACACCCCCATCCCTCCCTGCTGGATAAACTGCCATTCCTCCGTGCTGTCCTCAAACTCTTGTTTGAGCCATTCCTCTTTGATCTTCTGCTCCAGGACCGGTAAATATCACCCCTTCCACCCAAAATCTCTCTTTATACAAATTTTTCTCACCTTTTGTTTCAACAGCATTGTATGGTTTGTGAGAGTGCTTGACTTCTGTATGTGCCTATTAATTTCCACTAAAATACCCCTTTTAGCTTTACTGGAGTCATCTCTACAATTAGTAGTGGTCTACACAAGTGAAAAGATCCTGCCTTTAGCCTCCTCTTGCAGGCCTCCTTTGAGCTAAGAATTCCCCAAATCCTAAAAAGAAGCTGGCACTGCTGGTGCACCTCAAGGTCTGTCACCTTTTAGGGTAACATTTACATGGGAGGTACCTTCTCCAATGAGCTGAGGCACAAACACTGGAAATGAAAAGATTTGTTCAGATTGAATTTGCCATTGCCTTCCTCTGAGGCTGACAGTATCACGTACCCAAGATCACCCATGGACTCAGCAAGAAGTTGAGCCCTGGTATCCTGAGTCCCACCCCAACATTCAAGTAACTACACTATGCTGGCTCTAAATGAGTAGAAACTGAAAGCCCTATTACACTACACTGCTATAGTGCTATTATTCCATTATAATTGCAATGGAAAAATCCTGTGGAATTCTGGGGTTTGTAGTTTAATTAAGCCTAAGAGGTCTCTAGAGAATTCTAAATGCTCCTCCCTAAACTGCAAATCCTGGAATTCCATAGGATCTTGTCATGGTAGTTAAAGTGAAATAATAGTGCTGTAATGGCATAGTGTGATAGAGCACTAAATGAATTATCACACTGAAAAAGTATGATGCAACATGATCGCTCAATGGTTCCTCTTATGCCTCTTCAACAGTCCTGTTTCCCTTTGTTATACTTTAGCCATCAAGCATCTAATGGAATGATGAATAATTATGATTTAAACACTAGGAATAGGTAATACAAGGAATATTTCTTCTTCAAAAGGAAAATTAACATTCTGCTGGAGTGTGAGGAAAGGTTGGACAGAACCTAAGTCCAAACAAAATATACATGATGTAAATTAAAGTTTGCACCTGGGAATGACAGTGGATGATGCAATCCCATGTAATACCTACATGAGTCATTGGGGGGGTGTAACCAGGGAAGAAGGTTGCATCATACATGGGATCTAGCAAGGACTGCTAGAGTTGCATCAGCAATGGCTGTATATAAGTGGGTGTGTTCTAGCCCACTATGCCCTCTTGTTGTCTGGAGAGCAGCCAGAGGCTATGTGCTGCATGCTGTTGAATGCTGAATATTCCGTTGGAGAATTGTATATACTGTATGTATTGTAACTCAGGAGTAAAGCCTCCTGTTGGAAGATAACATTTGCGTGGGAGTATTTTTCCTGGCTTCAGGGCTTTGCCGCTAATCTTAAACACTCTGCTGGGACGCTTCAAGCTATGTGAGTAAACTCTGCTGTATGGTGATTTTTAAACACTTGACTCTGGTGAACTGTCTTTTTGCCAGAGTTCAGTGTTGGAGGGAAGTGCTACCGGGGTTTTTGTCTAGTGCCCATCATCCACCATCCCTCTGACATGGAGTTTAACTGTCTCATTCATTTTTGAAATGGTTGCACTTTGTGTAATCTTCTCTCTGCATTTACAATAGCTGCATTGAACCAAGCATTACATGCAGTAACTCTAGAGCTATTCTCCAGCACATTTTTAGGCTCTACATCAAGATTTGATCCTTCTTCAAACTGGTTCCTCAAGAGAGCCTTGCATGATCAGAGACTCTAGATACACAGCCTACAATTTCAGTTTTAAAAAAACTAACTTATTGTTACCATCTGTTTGACAAGTAAATGTTGGTCTTTTTTCCCCCTCCAAAGTTGGCAAGAAAGATAAAGATGAGAGAACCCTGTATTCCTGTGGAAATAAACTTGATCCACCCACAATGTGCATTTGCCACCCATAGGACTGGTATGAACATCTGGTTATAATGCTCACTGTCAGCAAAAACACTGTCTGCCTTCAAAGAGAACTTGCTGATTAAGGAGTAAAGGTCCAACCCAGTGATCCATTTAATAATTTCTTTTTAGCTTTCCTGCACTGCCCCTTAATCCATCATTTTTGAAATGACAAGGCTGCTCACTATTTAATCCATTATATGTAAGACCAAGGAAAAATTCTCACAAATCAATCTGTGCTTTACCCTACAGATTCTGATGAGAACCCAAGATATATTAAAATAATTTCAAATTAGGAGCAAGCAGTCCTTTATGCTAGCCTTCTAGCCCAAACTGTGCTTTCCTATCTAAAACCTCATTTTTCCCTGTTTTAAGGCATGATGAAAGAATGACTTACAGAGTCAGAAATGGATCAATAATCCTTTTTTAAAAAATCTGTAGTCTAATTCTATGCATGTCTATCTGAAAAATCTCCTTGAGTTCAATATGACAACTTCTAGGTGCATGGAACTGTAGTCCTGAGACAAAATGCTAGTGGAATGCTGTACACAGCATAAAAATGGCTGACATTTACAATAATCCCGTCCCCAAAGCTCTATTATGGTAAAGGTAGGAAAATTGCAACCTGTAGTCTAGCTCTTTTCATAGGTTCCAAGCCCTTGTCCCCCCATCCCTGCCACCACCAAAGCCCTTGAAACTCCCTGACGCTTACATTTTTTTCCAACAAAAAAACACTCATCAAGACCCTAAAAGGTCACAAAAGCCACCAAAACATGCTAATTTCTCTTCTAACATACTCCATCCCTCAAAATCAGCTGAGAAAATTTGAGTTCTCTTCAATCTGGGGTTGTGTTTCAATTGATTTTTGGCAGCGGCATGCCTCACCTCTGCTCTCTGGCCCAGGGGCAGAACTCACCTACCTCCATGCAGTTGCTCATCTCTGTTGCATGGGCTGAATCTCAAGATTCCTTGTGCGGAAATCCACATATGGAAACGTTGTTCCTACTACCCGACTTCAGATGCAAGAAGGCAAGTTTTCACTTATTTCACTTCCAGAATCTCAGAAGTTTCGTAGACTTTCCAGAACATTGTCAGAATCAGTGCTAGAGGGAATTGCACCTATTGTTGTTCACAGAAGCATTTCCAAGCATCCAGCTGCTTTAATCTGGATTTGTAAAATTTCTATTGTTTGATAAGTGGCACAGGAAATGTATGATACATACTCTATTTATTTATTTATTTCCTGCATTTCTACCAACAAGATAGTTTACAACAAGATTAGGACAAGATAAAGGTAAAAACGTGATGATAAAAAAGTTAAAGCACAATTAAATAAGCTGCCATACTAAAATACCATTAATTTTTAAAAAGTGTAAAATCATTTTTTAAAAACTTATCTGTTAAGAATAATAGGAAATGAAATGAAATGAAACAGAGTAGTCAATTAAACCAACATTAGGACTATGTCGAAAAGAGAGTGGAGAGGGGAGGATAAAAACATTATTATTAGTAGTAGTACAGTAGTAGTAGTTGTTACCACTACTACTACTATTACTATTTCCAAAGGTGCACCTATATTATGGAATTTTATGGAACATAACATATAAATTTTTGTGACTATTATGTTTGTTCCTCATAAGTATCTCATTGTTTAAGATGCTATGGCCAAGATGCTAAGCTTGGAAAAGTTTTTTCCAAGGCCCGCCAAGGCTGGTGTGGAACCTGAGCAGTCTTGCATATGTTGTTGGACTGCACCTCCCAGAATTCCTTGCCATTGGCTATGCTAGCTAGGGCTGGTAAGAGCTACTGTCCAGTAATGTCTGGAAAGCTACATAGTTGCCATCCCTCTGTTAAGGTGTATGAGACAGCTCTGAGACAAGACAGTTTGGGATATGCTGCTCTCAAGCAAGACCACCTGAATAGGTTTAGCCTTGCTGCCATGCAACTTAGTGAGTATGAAAAGATTAGGACTGATGCCTAATGTATGGGTGCCATTTCCACAAGCTGCCTAATTTTTCATATATAGGGAAGTTATAGCTTTAAAATTTTCCCATTGTTATCCCCAGTGTTGTTCAGAAATTGTTTTCCCTTAAGCAAGTTCTAATAGCTGTCACTATGATTTAAAGCCTTCTTCTGGAATCTCTCACACAGAGTATGGTTGCCTAAATTACTTTGGACCTAATTTTAGATAAACTGCTATAGCAAGTGTTGAATAAATGCATGAGTAAGCAAAGAAAAGGAAAACAGATATTCAACATTTGTGACTTGTGTTATCTTTCTGGAGTGTTTGAATAGAAGTAGTTTAGTTTTGCTAATTAGGTTTCATGCACACAAACACACATACACACAAAATCATGTTCAAACATATTACATTACATTCATCCTCTTTCTAAAAAGCTTGTCAGTGTGTTACCACTGGCTAAATAAGAACTTAAAACACCAATCAGCTATACATGCATTTCTTTGTAAGATATCACCGTTATCTGTAGGAATATTAATGCCAAAACATGATAATGCCAAATGCTGTTGAGATGAAAAATTAAGCTGCATTATCCAAAAGATGCTAAATTTGTAGAATTAAAATCCCTTGCAATTATAGTCATGCAAATTTTTACAGATGCTGTAAATCAGCATATATGTCCTGCCACATATAAGCAGAAGCATGCTGCTTCACAAATGTTAGCAACCCCTTAGTGTCTTTTTCTTTCTCCAGTCCAATATTCACTCAGCATTTTCCTCTTTTCACTCTTTCCCCTCACCCCTTAACAGGCAGAACCATCTCTGCTCTGTCTCCGTCCTCAACTTCATCTCCGTCTCAGTCTTAATATGAGTCAAAGGCCCTTTCTCCACCACCCGCAATGGGGATGGCAGAAGGACAGGACTGTGACAATGCTTCTGCTTGACATTGTTCCAGTCCCATCCTTATCCTATCCCCAGGTGCTGCAATCACAGATTAAATCATTGATAGGTTTTCCCCATCAATGACACATGATCATGCTACCACCCCAGACTTAGCTGTCCTGCAGAAGCAGAATGGCTGTGCTTCCTGCCCCAGCAGAGCCTGGGAAAGAGCCTGGCTGCACTGCAGAAGGAAGGAAGCAGCGTGGCTATCATGCTCCCTCCCATAGGGAGCCAGCTGGTGCAGAAGGGACCACTCCTGTTGAGCTCACTTCCCTGCAGAACCACTGCTAGGATCCCCACCAGACATCTTTACTAAAAGGTAGGATGAGGAAACAGTATCTTATTTCATCATTCTGAAGAGTGCAGGGTGTTACTGAAGCTACCTAGATATCTTCTGGAACACAAATGTCTCAGCTCAGACTGTAGCTATAGCTGTATGAAAGGTTAAGAAAATTTGCCACCTAGTGACTGATGATACTACTGCAATCTACAAATAAATTTTAATTCACCAAACCCAATTAAATAATTTTGGAAACAAGATAACATTAAAATGCACATCTTTAGGTTCCCCTTAATACCCAAGCCAAGTTTCAGATGACTGTTATGCTCTATCTATCTGTTTCCTGCTCCTCACAGGACAGGATTCAAAGCCACAGGGGAGAAAAATGGAATATAAAATAAATACATAAATAGGTGGCCTACAATAAGTTAAAACAATATACAACTTAAAAATCCATTGACATAAGTTTTAAAAAACCAATTAAACCACAATTCCATTTTTAAAAAAAAAAACAAAAAAAAGCTAAAAACAGTTTTCAAAACACAGACACAATGTATCTGATTCAAAACTCCACCTGATGCAACTGGGTAAGATCTGCCTAAATAAAAATGTCTTTGCCTACTGGTGGAAAGGCACCAGAGGGAAGACCAGCTGAGTTTCCCTTGGAAAGGAGTTCTACACTTTGGGAGCAGCTGCTGGGAAGGCTCTATAGTGCAAAGCAAAAACACGGTACTATAGTAATTAACAGAGACACAGATCCTCTCTTTCTTTCACAGACTGAAAGCATCATCCATTTAGCTCTACAGTTTTAAAATGTTAAATCCATTATACAATTTAAGGCAAAATCAACTGGCCATTTCCCCCACACAAGCCCCAGCAAACTAAATGGAAGAGTGTAGTGGTGCTTATTGATTTGCAATAAAAACAAATATGTGTGATGTAGTGGTTTGAGCATTAGACTGCGACCCTAGACACCAGAGTTCAATTCCCTGCTCGGTCATGGAAACCCACGGGTGACCTTGGGCACGTCATATACCCTCAGCCCCAGAAAATCCGATGACAGCCTCACAAAACAAGAACACAGCCTAAGAAAATGATGCGAAGATTTGTGGGTCTTTCCCTTTCAAAATGAAAATGGGATTTCAAATTATTCCTTTGTTGGTATCTGTAGATGACTAGAAACTCTGCTTGGTCTTCCTGCCTTGCCTATATGGAAACCAGAATTTAAGTATATTCTAACAATAGCAGCGGCAGCATCTTTCTCCGTAGGAGCTAATTTACTGTAGCTGTCAGAGCTCTGTATTGGGGACAGTAAGAATATTCAAAATTATTTGTTCCTAGGGGGGGGAAACACTTTTTCCAACAGTTAGAAACACCCATCAGGAAGATTAATAGACAGGCAAGAATTCTGGGCAATTTTCTGCTGGTAGTCAGTGTTCTGAAGTGTTGCACAGGAATTATTCTGCAGAGAAAAGCACTCTCTTTTTTTCCTCAAAACTTCTATTTTCTGCACAAGCAATTAGTTTCCTGTGCAGAAAACACTGTTTCCTGCCCATAGAAAACAGAAGTTTTGCACACTCACACATAACAAAAAGATACATGCATTTATCTGCACACAATAATTCATGCACAACACTTTGTAACATTGAAAACCAGAGAACAGTACAGAGGAATTACTATTTTCCTCCCACAGAAATGATAAAACTAGTCTCATTATTGTCTTCTCATGCTATGATAAAAGAGTTGAACATGTATTTTCCTACTCTGTGCATGGTAGTACTGACTTGCTAGTTCATACTCTTAGGGTGTGGAAAGTTATTTATATGGCAATGTGTATTTGCCATCTATAGATGGTACCCTACCACAGAACTGCTAAGCCTAGAGTCTTAATATGCTGCTGTATATGACAATTAAGTTTGCAGTACCTTATGGAAATTCCTGCACATTTTTGTGTCCCTGTCTGCTTAGTGACAGATAGGCACAGCTGCCACTATGTGCAAGATGAAGATTTTGGCATCTGTCATAAATCTACTTTACTGCTTATTTGGAATGCTATCCAAAAACTTAAAAGAGAGAAAGAAAAGAAAAGAAGAAAAGGAAAGGAAACCAAACTCCCATTTACTACACAACACAGAGGTTCATCTTTAAGAGACATTTAATACTCCAGATTTAGACATCTGCTCATATATATGCTTCAATCCTCACTAACAAAAATCATTCAGTTAGGGTTCTGAAATTGGTGAGCCCTTGTGTTGTCTCTTTCAGTTAGCCTCGACCAATCTGGCATATACACAATTCACGTCTTGTGAGCCATTTTCCTACAATCTCTATGAAATGCAGAGAGAGAGAGACCTACTCTCTGCTCCATCCTATCCCAGTTTGATTCAGTAACATGCAGCATATGGTAGCATTATGCAATGACTGCTTCAGACTGATGGGGCAAGGAAAATACGCTGCATGGGGGAAAAAAATGTTTGTCTCTCTCCAGTGCTCAAGTTTGCCACAAGCAATACCAGTTTTGCACATCTGATGTTGTGAGACAGTTTTAGGTTCCAGTAACATCTGCTGGAATCTATTGACAAATCATGCTGTATTGATAATGGAGATTATTCTTATAGCATTGTTTACACTGTAGAAATACATGAAAACAATTTATATGGATATGGACCTTTCTGTATGGGATTATTACATAAAATGAGAACATACAGTCATGCTGGTCTTACTTATTCTCACTTAGACTATTTTGGTCACAAGATTCTCAGCATCAGGATTTATGAGTAAACATTGGATCTGCTGCCTCTCAATTTCCCCTTCCCTCCTCCTTGCATAGAGTTACCAGGTCAAAACTATCACAGAGCCAGAGATTTCAGAGCCAAAATCTGAGATCCAGGGACAGGAGATGTTATGACAGTGATGATGAAGGGGGCAGCCTCTGGCGATGTTATTAAGCATGTTGTATTAAAGATCAGCCACAGTTGCACAGGATGTCATTCAAGTTAAAGGCACCAACTGTAAAGAATAAGGAAACACACACACACATACACATGTCTAAGAAATGATGCTGCCTTCATATTTGACCCCTGAGGACTGGAGAAAAAAAAGTCTAGGCCTGAAATGTGAGTACCCTAACAGGAACAAAGTTTATTTACCCAGAGTCCCTTGTTATGTCTGAAATGGGAAATGCAAGTGTGATTGAACATTGCTTTACAAACTAGGGGTGTATTCACACTACAATAATAGTAGTTTGATATCACTTCAACTGTTGGGGCTCCAGTAAGAATCCTGCTATTTGGAGTTTGGTGAGGTACTTGAAATTCTCTGCTTGAGAGCTCTAGTCTACTATCCAGCTCTCTAACAGAAGATCCCAAGTATATTCAAATTACAAATTCTAAGATTCTGTAGAATGGTATCATGGGAGTAAAAAGTCTCTCAAACTGCTACGAATATACACTGTAGATGAAACTCAAGACATGAAATTAGCTATATTAATACAGTGAGCAGACCTTACAATAACATTTATACCGACAAAATAATATACAAAAAAACCCACAATTAACTTCCATGGTAAATTAAGGGTCTTAAGTAGGGATCAGATACTGAACTCCTTTTGGTTGCTCTTCTGAGACCTGCAAATACTTGTACATTTTTCTACATTTGGTTTATTCTATTATCTGTTCAGAATTCTTTTTCTCCCAGCATTGCTGTTACTTCCTACTCCCCTCTTTTCAAAAGAGTCAACTATAGGTCTGCCATGAAGGGAGTCAGACTTTGGAGCGCATTATGTTGAAAGAAGAAATCACTTCCAATGCAAAACATACCTGAGACATTGTAGACCTCAATGCAATCTTTCAGATAAACTGAAGGTGTTCTTTTTCATCCATGTGATCTTTATACCTAATCAGGCTACCAAGGTGACAGAAAATAAGGTTCCCCATGCATGTGGAGCTATCCTCCTTGAGAGATTCACAAAAGCCTGAGCAGCTTTTAGAAGCACTATTAAGACCTTGCTATCAGATCTGGCATTTGTTTGAACAGTGAAGTTGGTGAGGTGTAGATCTTAAAGCCTTGCAGAACCAACTCAAGATGTTTTACTGTACAAGGCAGAGGATGAGATAGCATGCACACATACAAACACACAGGTGTCATTATTCCAAGGATAGATTCCTATGCTGGTAATCAAATCTTACTTTAATACTGATGCAACTATGGCTTCCTCCACCACTCCTAAGGTGAAAAGGCTAATTTTGGAGATGCAGGGCAAGATGAATGATACATACAAGCTCTTTGCTCCACACCCCGCAGTACCTACTGCCTGAAGCAACTGATTCATTTTGCCTAATGGTAGGGCTGGCTCTGCAGCCTTATGATGAGTATCTGTTTTAATGAGCTCTTTTATTTTCCTTTGTGTATTTTATATATGCCACATTGTTGGCTATTCACCAGAAATGGATGCACAGGAAAATCTATACAATTCTAAACAAACTTTAATGTGATAAGGAGTCCACCCACATTATATATACTAACAAGCTGTTCTTTTCAGCCCCAGAGAATTCTCTGGAGAAGGTGAAAGAAAGGAGGGGTGTTTTCTCTTCCTTTGTGTTTTGCTTTGTCTGCAAATCAGAATGAGGATGAGTGAAGGGTTCTATTCAGCCTGTTGAGAGCTCATTTACCTCCCAGGTTTTTCATGAACCACAGAAACATGGTAGGAACCAGGGATATTCTTTCCTTTCCTTTTCCTTGTGGTTGGACTTTTATGTGTGATAAGAACACAGAACACAGGAGACAACACAGCAGTTTGAGCACTGGACTGTGATTCTGGAGACCAGGTTTCAAATCTCTGCTCAGCCATGGAAACCCACTGCATGAGCTTGGGTAAGTCACACTCTCTCAGTTGCGCAGAGATGGGGGGTGGGGGAGCGGTTCTCCCTGGGTGTCAAACTTTTGGGGGGCATCTCGGCCAGTAGCCACACCCCTGTGTGCCCTGGCAACGCCCCCATGCCCCACATCCATGCTCCTACAGACCCACACCCCCACACACAGTGGCCACGCCCTTTGCTCCATAGACCTGTCCCCTTCCACACACTCCACGTTCCACCACTGCACTCTCTTAGCCTCAGAGGAAGGCAAAGGAAAACCTCCTCTGAACCACTCTTGTCAAGAAAACCCTGTGATAAGTTTGTCTTAGGTTTGCCATCATTTGGAAACAATATGAAAGCACACAAGGACAACAAAAGAACACAATAAAATTTAGAAGCACAGTTGGGGACAAATGGAGGGCACTTACTGTATTATAATTTGCTAACATTAGGACTCTTTCTTCACTGCCAGTACTCAGTCCAAGTCCATTAAGCAGTAGCTAGCACATGCAAAGGGGCTTGCTGAGTAACTGTAGTCAATTTATAGTGGAATGTCCTGAAATATGCTACAGACAAAAGCCCATCAGAGGTGCAGCTACTGGGGAATGAATGAGAGCACTTTTTTGCAAAATAAACATTCTGTCCACCTAAATAAAAACTCCATCTCCCAATGAAATTTTCTGTCAGTCCCCACATTTCTAAGCATTGTAATAACTTAAAATTTCACTTCAGCATTTAGAAATACAGTTGAAGCATCCAAAGAAAAGACAAATGCAAAGTAAGCAAGGGAAACTAAACACAACAAGGGTAAGACTAAAGAATTTTCAATGTTTCGCTCTTTCTTCAGTTCTAGAAATCTGGACAGAAGAAAAAAAAAATCATTTGGCAGGGTAGAATTCTTACTTGGGGAAGCAATGCGCTCACATTGCCCCTCACAGCTACACCCCTCCATTCCACTGCTGTGCCAATGCTTCCTCCTACCCAGATGTGGTCAGTAACCACTTCGTAATCACATATATCTTTGCAAACCAAACTAATTTTGGTGAATCCCTCCCAATTCCAGTTCCAGAGTAGCCATGAAAAGGAAATCTCTCTTTGAAAAACAAAACAAAGTCTTCTGACATCTCTCGTCTCCTACAAGAATTCTCAAAGATGATTGGCCATGGTTGTGAGAGTATATCTGCAAGTTCCCAGTACTCTTGGATGCAGTTCATCTGGAGACTTGAATTCATTTATCATAGTTAGGTATTTCTTTACCTATTGTGGGCTGTTGTTCTCTTACTGCATGATTTATTCTACTTTTAACACTTTGCGCACTGGTTTCTTTTTAGGAGAAAACTAAGGCAAGGATGATGTTAAACAATTCAGCCTTCTCTCTGCCCCCTGTTAGCATTTCATCTTCTTCTTTATGCAGTAGTCCTACCATTTTCTGGTTCTTGCTCTTCTTCTGAACATAACCAAAGCCCTTTTATTATTTTTAAATTTTCTAATTGGTTGACAGACTGAACCTAGAGAGTACTCAGCAATGGTTGTTCTTCAACTCGAGAGAAGTGATGAGTGGAATACCTCACAGTTCTCTCCTGAGTCTGGTATTCTTTAACACTATTATAAGTAACATAGATAATGGAATAGAGGGCATGCTTATCAAATTAGGAGGAGGGATGGAATACCCCGGAAGACAGGATCAGAATTCAAATTGACCTTGAAAGACTGGAAACCTGGGATAAAACTAACAAAATTAATTTCAACAGGGATAACTATAAGGTACTACATCTAGGCAGGAAAATGAAATGCACAAATGTAGGATGGGTGACACTCAGCTTAAAAGCACTACATGTGAAAAGAATCTAGGGGTCTTAGTAGACCAGAAGCTAAGCACAAATTAACAGTGTGATGACAAGTGCAGTCAAAAAACCCAATGGAATTTTATACTGCATCTACAAGAGCATAGTGAACAGAATGAGGGTAATTGTTGCTCTATTCTGCTTTGGTCAGACCTCACCTGAGCATCATGTTGAGTTGTGGATGCAACAGCTCAAGAAAAATAGCAACAAGATGGAACATGTCCAGAGAAGGGTGATCAAGATGATCAAAGCTCTAGAAACTAAGAATTATGAGGAACAACTTAGGCATCTGGCTATGTTTAGATGGGAGAAGAGAAGACTGAGAGATGACATGCAGCAATCTTCAAATCTCTGAAGGGGTATCATGGAGAAGATGAAGAAAACATGTTTTCTGCTGGTCCAAAGACTAGCAAATGAACCAGTGGGTTCAAATTACAAAAAAATATATACTATTGAAATATTAAGAACTCTTTTACTGTAAAAGCCAAATAGATTGCCTTGAGTGTGATGGATTCTTCATCTTTGGAGGTCATTTAGCAGAGGTTGGACAGACATCAGTCATGAGTGCTTTAATTAGTGCTAGGTGGCCCTTGTAGTCAGAGGCGTATCTAGGGCGGGGCAAGTAGGGCACGTGCCCCAGACATCAAGGAAAAGGGGACACAAAAAAGCCATACATGTAGGAGTGGCAGTTGGGAGTAGAGATAAGAAAGGAGGTGAGCAATTTCCACACTGGCCCTAGGCACTGTTTACACTTGATAAGCCATTGCTTGTGGCCCCTTCCAACACCATTGCTTGTGGCCCCTTCCAACTCCAAGAGTCTTACTGGATTGTGGCTATTCAAACATCCCAAGTCTCCATCTATTAATAAGCCACCAAATGTTAAGCTTAGAAAAACAGAGACCTTGAGATCAGGGAGCTAGAGACTAAGGCCCTTTCTGCATGGGGGGGAGAATGGGTGAAAACGCCCGAAAATGGAGCTTACCTGAAGCCGGGTAAGTCCGTCACCATGAGGAGCAGTGCGAGCTTGCTGCTCCGCAGTCCTCCGGCGTCCCAAATGGTGGCTTCCAGTTGGTGGAGGCTCTCCACCAACTGGAGAAGCTCGCCAGCCAGAAGCCCGCCCTCGGCAGATCTGCAGGCACGCACTTGCGCATGCCTGCAAATCCACGTCGGAGCCGGGCGACGACAGAGGTTTTTAAAAAACACACCACGCAGCTAGTTCCAGCCGCTCCTGAGTGGATTCTGGTGTGGAACTACAAAAAGTAGTCCACGCCAGTCCACTCTACAGTGCCGAAGACCTCCGTCAGAGGTCGTTCTGCACAATTTCAGAAGCCCGGTGCGGAAATGGCCTAACTCAGTCAGGGTATTTATATTAAAAGCAAAGTATAATTCAAAATCTTATCTTGTAATAACTTTCAGTCTAAACCCAATTGTTAGGCACCACTAGACTGGATCAATTGAATCAACTGATAAATGACAACTCACATCCTGGGAGAAAGAAAGGATATAAATTCAGTAAATAAATAAATAGTTGACCCAATAGGTCTACTCTCACAGCAGCCTGCAATTGGATTATGTTCTGTAAGATTTGGTGCTATGTGTATTTCGCAACTTCCTTGGCAAAATAACAAACCAGTGCTTCTCTCACATTTGTCCTGGATACCAGAAAAATGCCATTTATATTTTTATTCGTGTGTGTGTGTGTGTGTGTGTGTGTGAGAGAGAGAGAGAGAGAGAGAGAGAGAGATTAGAAAACTAAAAAAATATTAAATGAGCAAAACATTTCCGTTTCCACTTTCTTAAGTAAAATTGCCACTTTGCACGCAGCTCAGTTTTGTCTTTAACAGCTGAAGAAGGTGGAAGCCAAAATATTTTGTTCAATACGCACACACACACACACACATACACACATACATTTTATGTGTGATATATATATACTTTATATGTGTGTGTGAGAAAGAGAGGGAGGGAGGGAGGGAGAGAGGGAGAGGGAACACCAGTGTGAGTGTGGTATAGTGGTTTAAGTGTTGGACTATGGCCCTTTTCACATGTGGGGGGGGGGAACGGGCGAAAACGCCCAAAAACGGAGCTTACCTCCAGCCGGGTAAGTCCGTCGCCGCGTGGAGCAGCGTGAGCTCGCTGCTCCACACTCCTCCGGCGTCGCAGATGGCAGCTTCCGGTTGGTGGAGGCTCTCCACCAACTGGAGAAGCTCGCCAGCCGGAAGCCCGCCCCCGGCAGATCTTCAGGCACACACTTGCGCGCGCCTGCAGATCCATTTTAGAGCCGGGCGATGGAGCGGCACGGGGCTACGCGCTCCGTGCTTTTTAAAAACTTCTAAAAAGAGGTTTTTAAAAAACACAGAGCCCGGCTAGTTCCGGCCGCTCCTGAGTGGATTCTGGTGTGGAACTATGAAAAGTAGTCCACGCCAGTCCACTCTACAGTGTAGACGACCTCCATCAGAGGTCGCTCTACACCATTTCCCCCCACACATGTGAAAAGGGCCTATGACTCTGGAGACCAGGGTTCAGATCCCCACTCAGCCATGGAAAACCACTGGGTGGCCTTGCACCATATTCTCTCAGCCTCAGAGGAAGGCAAATCTTGCCAAGAAAACTCAGTGATAGGTGCCTTCATAGACCTGAAGGCACACAACAGCAACTGTGTGTGTCTGCACACTGTCAAGTCATTTCTGGCATAAATATATGTATACATATATATGTATGTATAAAACCACAACCAAGCAGTCAACACCAAGTAATACATCAGTGTGAAATGCTGCACGGTATCTGGTTGGCTTTACTCCAAAATTTGTATGGGGACCTCACTGGATCATTGCCAAACTGTTCAAGCATTCTGGAAGCATGATTTGTTCGGGGGGGGGGGTGGTCATTTTAAGGCTCAAAGGGCAGAGCCTTGTGATTCTCCAGGCATCAGATAAGACTTTTCACCAGAGAGAGTAATGCATCTATAATCTGTAGTCAAACTGTTAGACCACACTCCCTTATTTGGATCTTAATGAAGAACCTTGACTTTAGAACAAAAGTCAAGACGTTTGAGTCAGAAGCTGGTCTGATCAGAAAACAAGAGAAAATAGAAGGGGGAAATCAATCAATAAACTGAAATAAAAATGTAAGCCACCTTCTTTCATTCTGGGGTCTGTGGAAGCAGGCGTAGCTATTAGAAGTTAATCCCCGATTGTTCTCCTCTTTGACAGTCTGATATGTGTGAGGATTTAGACAGCAGAAAATGAAAATGTCACACTTATACCTTTAGGCTTGTTCTCATCTGGCTGAGTTTGATGTGATTTGATGGCTCAGAAGGCTGGTTTAGAATTATCGTAGTCATGTTCAATACCTGACCTTCTGAGGACTTGTTTGTGGCCTAAAAAGCACAAAACACCCCTTTGTAAAACAATCTCAACTGTTCCCCCCGACTCTTTCCTGACGTTGTAAATAATAAATACAGAGAACATAATCATAATAAATGTTTATTACTTGCCTCTCCCCAAGGCTCTATGCAGGGTACAACATAGATTAAAATACAACTAAAAACACACAAAACCATTTAAATCATATCAATTTAAAATTAATAGTTAAAAATTGACTGGATAGGCCTGCCAAGAAGAGAGAGGTCTATAGAACTTTTTAAAATTCAGACAGCGTGTTTAGCTGTCGAATCTCTTCTGGCAGGTCATTCCACAGTCTAGGGGCAATTAACGAAAAGGTCCTCTGGGTGACCACTGCCAGTCTAGTCCTGGCCAGCTTAAGTAGATGGCCCCAAGAGGACCTGAGTGTACAGGGTGGGAGGAGGCAATCCTGCAGGTAACCTGCACCCAAACTGTGTAGGGCTTTAAAGATAATAACTAGCATTTTGTACTTTGCTTGGAAACTTTAATGAGGGAGTGCCTTAAAAAGTATTTAGAAAAAATATATATAGAAACTTTTTCTTAAAAAAAAAATATTGCAAAGGGATCCTGTAGCACCTTTGAGATTTACTGAGAGAGGTTGATGGCATAAGCTTTTGTAGACTAAGTCTCCTTCATCAGATGCATCTGATGAACTTGTCTTAAGTCCATGACAGCTTATGCTACCAACTTCTTTCTCTCAGTTAGACTCAAAGATGCTACAAGATCCCTTTCCATAAGGATCTAGATTGATAAGGCTGTGTCTTCGAATTATTAAAATATTGTTATTGGCTTTCTGGCTATTTGAGGTGATAAATTTCAGATCTCTCTAAGTCTGTGAAAATATATTCTCCATTTCTAATAAGTACATGATTCCATTAACACAGGAAGACACACAGGGCAGTTATTCGGAACCAAGCTTGAACGTCATATTGTCGTTTTCCTTCAAAGGCATTTAACCTTCATGCTCTGTGTGAGTTGTTGGGAGGAGAGAAGCGTTTCCCCTAGTGAGAATTCCAGTTATCTTCAGGGTTCACAAATGCCTCATGTTTGAATAAAAGTTTGTGAATATAGAATAAAGATTATCTTCAGTGACAGATAATCTTAATGATATCATCACTAACATTCCTTTCCTGAACATGTGGTGGCTGGGCAGCTTCTGATGTTCTTGAAAGAAACAGAAAATATGGACTGATGTCAGTCTGGTTTCAGATTTAAGGATTGCTAGCATGTCATTTCTCAGTCTTCTCTTCTCCAAGCTAAACATACTCAGCTATTTAAGTTGGTCCTCATAGTGCTTGGTTTCCAGACCTTTCATCCTCTTGGTTGCCCTTCTCTGGACATGTGCCAGCTTGGTGCTGTTCTTCTCACGGGTGACCTACTCCTGGGGAAACACAGGCAGAGTGCTGCAGGTCCTCCTTTTGATACCATTGATACTGGGCTGGCTGTATGGAATAGGAGTAGGGGAGTAGGGGAATGGGAGTAGGGGCAATGGTTTCCCTCCTAATTGAATGACTTTTTGTCTGTTTGAATTATTTGTTTCGCATCTTAAAACTGCTTAAACTCATTTTATTTGCAGGCTGTCTTGAGCTCCTAGGATACATGGTGGAATACAAACATTTGAGTAAATATATAAATGATATGCTCTGATCATCAGCAGGTTAGCACCAATCAAAGGAAATTAGCATTTTTTTTCATTGAAGGGAAGAATCTACTGTTATCAGGAAATACTCCACAATACAAAGAGGTATTAATTTTCTTTTGTTCTTGTTTCTACATGATATCCCTAAATCAAATTAGTTCTAGTCTGAATTTAATTTATTCAGCAACTGAAGTAAGTTTCCAATGATTCATCTTTAATGGACACTAGCAATTGGACAATGAAGGATAGATGTTACCACATTGATTCTGAATCTCTCCTCCTGGCCTTTACCCAGCAATTTTTAGAACACCTGAAACTCCCACAACTGCAGTGACAGGAGAGATGCGCCCTTGACAGCTGTTGGAAAGCACGCCAAGGATGCCTAACCCTTATTTGAAAAGGAGGAGATAATGATTTGCCTCTGATCGGTTGTGGATCCTAACCTGTACCACACTGTTAGGGACTATGTGGATTCACTGTGGGGTGAAGTGGAAAAGTGTGACATATTACTGCTATGGAGAGAAAAAGTGAACTTGGCAATCACATGATCTTTTCCAGCAACATAATTTCATGTTATTAAAACCTCTGAAAAGTGGCAATTATTGGCCTCTATTTAAAAAAGCAGTCTTCTGCATATTTTTCTTCTATTTAATCAGAAAAAGAAAATCCCTTTATTTTAAGTTCAGCAAAACAGTTTTCCACCAGCTGACTTTGATTAGGACAGGGATTTTTAAATACCTTATTTTCTATTCCATCTGTACTGTACTGTAAATTGCTTTCCTCAACCCAAACAACTATTTTCATATTTTATGAGACCAAAAGCACCACAAACGTTGCTCTTGTTATTTTACATACTGCTTAATATAATAAAATATGTAAGTGGTTTTCTGGGTCAGGGCTGAATATGAAATAAAGCAGAGACTTCTATGCAAAACACAAGAGACATGTGGAAAATGTGATGTTTATAGCACAGAAGACACATGCTTATTTGTTCACTGTTGTCAGGCTGTGCTCGCCTGACACAGAAAGGGTGTAGATGCAGTCTTTCAGAGTCTAGTGTAAAGATTCAATGGCAGAAAAACTACAGAGCACAATATGAATGATTCACCATTTTCTGAGGGGTTTGTGTTACCATTTAAATTCACTAGCAGGCTGGGGTTCAGTAATGTGAAAGCCTCAGTGCTACAAGCCTATCATTCTGGCCCTTTCCACAGGATGGTGGCATCTCCACATGGGGGACCAGGAATGGGACTGCAACAATGCTTCCGCATGATGTCCTTGTGGTCCTGCCCTTCTCGCATCACCAGCTGGCATGATCTGCAGGGTATATCATTGGTGGAAAAACACTGTCAATGACCCCTAATTGTCTTCCATTATCAACAGCCATGCAGAAGGGCTGGAAGTGCAATCATGCATTTCCTTCCCCCTATGGCATGGGAAGAAGCCCAGCTGCACTGTGGAAGGAAGAGGTGTGTCACTCATGCTCCCTTCTTCAGGCAGCCAGTCAGGTGTGGAAGGGAGCACTGGGGACACACTCCCATTCCAGAAGAGGTGCTGCCAGGATTGTAATGGGATGATGTGCAAGAGCATTGTCCTGCAGAAAGGGCCCCTATTCTGAATAGATTATCACAACTAGAATATCATGTCAGACTGTAAAGGAAACTTTCCTCTTTCTGTTAATAGAATATTATTTCCTTTATTCAAGAAGGATATTGAGAAGCTGGGATGTGTCCAGAGCCTGTGACCAAGACGGTAAAAGAGCTGGAATTCAAACCACATGAAGAACATGTTAGAGGAACTGCTTATACTTAGCTTGGACTGGGAGATGATATGTTAGCCATATTTAAATATCTGAAGGAATGTCATGTAGACATCTCTTGGGGATGGAAAGAATATTCAAAAATATTTAAAAAATGGTTGAAAACATGTTTTTAAGTCTGATGAGAAGATTCCTGGATTGACAATCTTTACAGTGCAAGGCTTGACCTGAACAATACTCACACAGGGTTGTTTTGTGCAGAAAACAGAGTTTTCTGTGCAGAACATAATACTTCTGTACACAAAAAGCTGTTTCCTGCACAGAATATTATCTAATTGTCGACTTTTTCTACTAAAAATTTGTACATGCTTGATTTGTATAAAAAACAACTTCTTTGGTGCAGGAAATACCTTTTTCTCTGCAAATAGTAGTAGTAGTAGTAGTAATATCTAGCACAGCATCCCTGTAAAGCCAGAGGAAGACCCAAGGAGGACCATTGGAGAGTGAAAGAATGAGTGTCTGCCAGTTGCTGCAGATGGTATGTACAATCTGCCACCTCTTCCTTCCATCTGGGATTCCTTCATCATAGCAGAGTGAGTTGCCTCTTTGCAGGACTAAGGCCCAGCCAGGAGTCTCCAGCAGGTTGCCCAGCTGGCTTGAGTTTGCTCCCTGGCCCCTTTGGGAGAGTCACTTCAGGAGTGTCATGAGGGCAAGAACCTGTCCTGCTGCTGCTTTGAAGAGAAAAAAAAAAAAGCTCCCCTGCTTATAAATGTTGCCCTGTCAGGATAAACAGTAGATCTTGTTTGTTGAAAAGGGAAATGTGATGTCAACAAAGGGAGGAAGGTAATGAAGCTCAGGGACCAGCTATTCAAGTAAAACAGGTTACAGAAATGGCAGACAGTTACATGATCCCATTCTGGACCTTTCTGTAAGTTCCATTGTGTACCTGGCCAGAGAGCCATTCACACCCTTGCCCCCAGACAGGAATTTGGTATAAAAACCCTAGTTTTGACCTGTTAGCTTGCAGTACATCCCTTGCTGGTAGCAACGCTGTCACTCTGATTCCTGATCATGTACTGTCCTTGGACACAACTCTAAGGATTACTGCAATGTGCTGTCTGTGAGGCTGCCCTTAAAAACTTCAGGTGGCCCAAGGAACTGCATCCAAGTTGTTAACTGGGGAGTGTACAACCCCTTTGTTGGAACAGCTCCATTAGCTGATGGTCTATTTCTAGGGATAATTCAAAGTGCAGTTTTTGACTTATCAATCCCTCTACAGCTTCAGGTTATTCGAAGGACCAAAACTCCATTTATGAGCCAATTAGAGCTCTAAGATCACCCAGAGAGGACCTTCTTTCTGTCCCAGCACCTTCTCAGACTCATTCTGTGGGAACAAGAGAAAGAGCTTTCTCAGTGGTTGCTCCCAGACTTTGGAACTCCCTCCCTAGATGGGCAGAATGGTCATAACCTTGCTGTCCTTCCATCAATAGGTCAAAACATTTTTGTGCCATATAGGCTTTTACAAAATGATAAAGGTTGGGCTTTTAATGCTGTTCAGTGTTGTTTTTAATGTTTTTATATATTCTTTTAATGAATTCTAATGTTTTTAATGTTTTAACCTTATAAGTTGTTTTTTAAATCTTATATTTATACTTTCATTAATGTTGCTGTATTGTTTTTAATTTGTAGTGTTTTAAGTGTGTTGTTAGCTGCCTTGAGTACCCTTATGGGGGAAAAGACAGAATATAAATGAATAGAAATGATAAACAATAACTTAAAAAATTCTGTGTACAGAAATGTTATTTAATGTGCACAAAATGCTGTTTTCTCTGCAGAACAACCAGGTGCAAATTTTGTGCAGAGTAAGACCTGAATTGTGATTTGGCAAAATTACGTGGTTTTCAACAACTTTCTTACTGTGGGAAGAAATATGCTAAAATTATTAGTTGCTTCCTTCAAAAAGAAAATTAGTGAAGAATATATCTGGATTTCTTCTAGAGGCTGGGACGAAACTTTGGAAGTTACTGAATTATAACCTAACTTTGTTAATGCACATTAAATGCTACTTGTTTTCTCATGATGAAAGCCTCATTTGGGATGGGGAAAGACCCCCATAAATTGTACATGTTGCAGCCATTAAGCCGTGTTGCTATAAAGCTTGGCTTGTGATAGCTGCTGGAGTTATTCCAGGGACTGTGTATCTCTTCTACACCAAAGCCAGAGTCACAGGAACTCAAAAGGAGACTTGGGCAGTTATCACTCCCATCTTCTCTACCCACTTCCTACCTCTTCTGTCCTACCCAACATGAGCCAAAATTGAAAAGCTGCTCCCACCTCTTTCCTTTTGCTACCACAGAGCCATCACTGGAGCTTCACCTGCTGGCCAGGGTTTGAGCAACTTGGCAGAAGCTCCAAAACCAAAGACTTCAGGCATGGCCTAGATCCCTCCCCAAGCAGACCAAAAAGTAATTTCAATGGGTCCTTTTAAATTATGAAAAAGATGTATCTTGGACTATGTGAGTAGCTTTGGGGTCCTTCTAAAACTGAGGATATATTTTAGTTACAACTTTAGCTCCTCCAAGATTTCATTGGGAAATAAGTGAAACAAACGGGCCTTTCTGCACTACACTGTTATAGTGCTTTTATTCCACTTTCAATAACCTGTGGAATTCTGGGGCGAAAGAACTCTCTGGCTGAGAATTCTAAAGGCCTATCCTTAAATTGCAAACTCCATAGGATGTTGAAAGTGGAATAATAGCACTATAACAGTGTAATGTGGAAAGACCCTAAAATTATCTGCATTCTGATACCTTCTCATACCTGGACTTCATTTCTCCCTCCCCCCCCATAAAAGGCATATTTACCAATGTCATGTTTGTTCAGCAAAGTATGGAATTGCAGACCCAAGCTAACCTTAAATTCCTAACCAGAAAATCAAATAAATAGTGCTCCCCAAAGCATGGAGCCATGATACACATACGGGCGCACACACACACACACTAAAGTGTTTTTATTTTGTTTTGTTAAGATTAGTCATTCCATGCTCTTCTGAACTGTTATCATATCATAATACTGCCAAGTGTAATTGTGCAATATTATTTGATTCTAACATTGTATAAACAGCTTCCCTGGGACCTGTACATTTTCAAATTCACATCCTTCCTTGTTTGTCATCATGAACACAATGGTCAGCTCAGATGAAATGTTAGTTTTTCCTGAACCAACAAAAGATAAGAGTTGGAAAAGACCACAAACGCCATTGAGTCCAACCCCCTGCCATGCAGGAATACACAATCAAAGCACTCCCAACAGATAGCCATCCAGACTCTGTTTAAAAACCTCCAAAGAAGGAGACTCCACCACACTCCAAAGCAGCATATTCCATGGTTGAACTGCTCTTACCATCAAGAAATTCTTCCTAATGTGAGTCAGAAGGAGAAAGGATCAATCTTGTCCAGAACTCACAAAAACTAAAGACTGCACAGATTAAGCGCTCTCAGCCAAACGCAGACTGGGGCTTAAGCATGTTATTTCTTTGAACTATAACTCAGACTCTCACAGATGATCTGGCCACTGACCAATCTGGCTGAAGGATTCTAGGAGATGTAGTTTTAAAAAGTGACTTTGCCAAACTTTGACACAAATAACAACTGTAGGAAAGAACCAGTCAGTTTCTTCCCAGCCCATATGTATTTCATGTATATGTACATGATAAATCAATTCCTTATCATTTCCACATTTTAACATATGCTTGAAAATGCATATTAGATGAAGCAAGATTTAAATGATATTTTATCTGACAAGAATTCCTTGTAAAATGTGTTTTGTTAAGTCATCATATAGTGATTTGCATCAGAACATTTAGGAAGAGCGAATGTCAGGAAATAACTAAGTTCCAAGAGACACATCATTTCAAGAGCTGCTGATCAGTTCAATCACTATCAAATGTTTCAGCTTTTAAGAAGACAATAGAAGAACTGCTCATTCTATAAGCTTCAGACATGTTTGGTCTTTCCAGATGGCCTGCTGTCTCCTGGGGAGGGGGGTCCTGAATTTGGGATGTTCTTCCATTATGCTTTTGAGTCATCCTTGTTGCTTTTGCTATGATACTTATTATATATCTTACTTACTGATTTACATTGAAATAACTGCAGCACAAATAGGGAAGCATTTAACTTCATGACAGTTCTTTCAAACAACCTGTGAAGACTGGCATTAAATTTAACAGATTATTACAACAAATTCTGACTTAATAATAACCTGTCGGGCTATTGGAGACATAACAACTGCACAAGATATTGGGTGTTCCTGTCTGCCATTTGTTTATAGTGACAGTTTCTTCCCTTCCTCTACCCTATATATTTACGTAGAGAAATAAAAATGAAACTTGACTAGCTGCAATGTTCTGTGTAAATAAGAAAGACAGCAATTATTATGAAATAAGAGAGAAGGTTTTATAGGCTTATAAGGCAAGTGCAGATGTTCGTTGCTGGTGCTTTCCTGTTTGCCTTCATCTTTTATTCTGCTCAGTCTTTTTAACCTATTGCTTAATCCATAAAAAAAGGCATTGCATCAGCACATCAACAGTTTGCTTGAAGAAAACTGTAGGAAGCTTGGTGAGTGGTAAAGACACAGTGTCAATGTAAAGTGTAAAGTGTACACACAGTGTAAAGGCTCCCATGTCAGTGGTGGAGAGAATCATCTCAGGGATTTAGTGTTGTCATGCCCCCGTCCCAGGATGCAGGTGCAAACACAGACAGGATCCATCACAATGTGGACAGGACAATGCTTACTGAAGCCCTGTGTAGATGAGAAAGGGACACCCCACAAGACTCAAAGCACTTACATAGAAAAGATGCATTAATTAGGCAAACAGCTGGGGGAAGCTGGTGGCTAATAAATACAACAGATGGGGCTGGGAGAATCCCTTTGCAGACAGCTAGCATTTCTGTGGGAAGCAATGTATCCTTCTTTTGATCCTTGGCTAATGTTCCTGGAAAATTTTGACCCTCAATTTGTGTGCTGACTATGCTGCTGGATACTCCCTTGAACTGACACTCTGAATTTATTACTGACTTGGACCACTGTAACTGACATATAAGCTTTTGTAAACCTTGTCCGTGGCTGCTACAATAGACTTCATTGGAGGACTGTGAACCATGACTGGCTTTCTGGACAGGACAAGTGTGAACTTTAAAGGAGCTTATCCAAGTCCTGCACCATGGATAGCTCACACTAAAACCCAGAGTAGATTCACTCTCCTACTGACATGAAAGCTGCCAGCCTCTATTCAATAGAAGTATTGATCTGTGATGGTGCCCTTTAAGTATTTCAAATTCACTTTTTTATTGTGATATTAGTAACCCGTAGCCCCATCAAATATAACAAAGTTGAAGTAAAATTTGTGAATGTCATACGGAAGAGCTGAGAAAGGAGGCTCTTGTTTACCTGCTTCTGGAAAGCCCTACACCAGAGGAGTTCAAGAATCTTGGTCCCACCACAGAAAAGACCCTGCCTATAGTGACTTCTCGACACTTACACACATGGTGGACTCTGAGCAGAAACACAAAAATACATCTCAGTGCTCAGGCAGATTCATATGGGAGGACGTACTCTTTGGGATACTCTGGCCTCAGACCATTCAGGGCTTTAAAAGTCAAAGACTCACATTGCATTTGGTTTATTAGCTAAGTGGGTGACCTATCCAGGTAATCTCATCTTAAATTAAAATCCTATTCCCTTCCCATTTCATTTACTCTTCATTTCCATTGGAATTTCCAAGCTATTTTCAAAGGTCTTTCCTTGCTTCCATGTGTTCTTGTGTTTTGCCACAAAAGAAGTCATAGGAAGACCATCTTCTTGCATCCTTTGAATGTATATATGTGGCCATACATCACTCCTAATACAAGTCTATACAGAAAAAAAAATCTATGTTTAGGACCAGCCTACCCAAAGGAGTGCCTACTTTCCTGCCCAATTATTAGGGGCATTTTCAGAGGCCCTTCTCAGGGTGATGCCACCAATATGGTACAATACGTGGCAACCAGAGAAAGCATCTTCTCAATAGTAACTGTGGAATGCCTTCCAAGAAAGACCTGTCTGACATCATCACAAGTAGCATGTAGATGGCTTCTCCTTCCAACAGGTACTTAGTCATTGGCCTTTTCCGCACCCTACCTTCTTCCGATGTCCTTCCACGGGGATCCTAGCAGCAGCTTTGCCAGGAGCGGAGTGCGACAGGAGCAGTCCCTGCCATACCAGCTGCCTCTGTGAATGGAGGAAGCACAATGGCCCCACCTTTTCCTTCCACAGAGCAGCCGGGTACTTTCCCATGTTGTGCTGGGGCAGGAAGTACAGCCATTGCACTTCTGCAGTCTCTGCAGACCAGGTAAGTCCATGATGGTGGCAGGAGAAACCTGTCAATGATTTACTCCATGACTGCACCTCCTGGGTACAGGAGAAGGACAGGACTGCAGCGATGTTATGTGTAACCATCATTGCAGCCTGTCCTTCTCCTGTCTCCATGATGGGATGACAACGTCCTGCAGAAAGGGCCACTGATGTTTGTTTCAATCTTTGTATTTACCGTGTAAGTTTTATTGCTGGGTCTTAACATTCTAGTACCATTTTGATACCATTTCAGTGGATCCACTGATTTTACTGTAAGTGTTGTTATTTGTTTTTTTTTAAGTATTTTTAACTAGCCCAAGGGCATTTGCATTATATATAAACATATATAAACATTTTAAATCTCTACCTATCTATCTATTGGATAAACTTGTTATATAACTGTGTATTTCATATGGAGATCATTTGTATTTATGCTACCTGAGGACTGGACCTAACCAGCTTATTAAATAGATACACTCAGCCTTTGGAATGGATGAGTCCAGAATATAAACGTTCCCAAATGAGAAATTCTAGGGTAAGTACAAACTGAGCTAAAGCCTTTATAAAGTCCATAGTCATCTCAGAATCAGTTTGTCTATAACAGTATGTAGCACTGGTAGTGATGACAGTGAAAAGGTCTTGCAGAGCGTTACGACTGCTAGGATGAATGTTTTATAGAAACACTGGGAAAGCAATCCTGTTGCCTTCAATGGTGTTATGCTGAGCGCTTCTTATTATCATCACAAGGTAAGCATTAGAAGAAAGTGAAAGGACAGTATGACACCACAAGGAGTTCCAGAAGACTTCAAGGCTATATTATGTTCACCATAAATATAGTTTATAAGGGGATTGACACAGTGAGGTGTCTAGGTCTTCTTGATACACCACTGTGAGCACAACAAGGATTAGTATATAGAATGTATATTAGCTTTGAAAGCAAAACCCATTTATATGCTATCTGAATTCAGTCCAATCCCATTACTATTCCTTAATACATCACCGGTATCCCTTGGAAAGAATAGAGATTCACTCCACGTCCAGCTGTACCTGTACCTCGATGCATTGGTGCTGGATGGGCGTCTTGGGGCCGGAGGTGTCAGCGTTGACCATGGCGCAAGCCAAGCAGTTGTCGACCCACTGGTCTACATCCTGTCTGATTTGCGGCCACCACTCAGTTTCCCGAACCCTGTCCAGAGTCACACTTCGCCCTTGGTGCCCCTGCTCATGCACAAACTGAATGATGTCACTGCGAAGGTCCTTGTGTACGATCCAGTGGCGCTGGCCACTGGCATCAATAGCCCAATACACTCCCTCCAGCTGGGAGTTCTTGAACTGGCCAGACTCGTCTGAGCCTTTCCTGGCCAACTCCAAGATCTCAGAGTCACCTTTCTGCAACACTCCCAGGTCGAACATGGGAGGGATTAACGGTTCTTTTGGGTTCACATTAATAGCGGCGATGGGGGCCCCATCGTCCTGTAAAGCAGCATCCTGAGCTATGGCGTCTGCCCTGGTGTTCCAAATACAGGTAGCCGTGTTCTTTTTCTGGTGTCCTCGGACCTGAGCAACCCACGTAGGGGCCACCCGTTCTTCAATCTGGGCTGCGATTCGGACCCATTTCTCTAGATGGGCTATGGGCTTCCCATCAGATGTTTTTAGGTCATTTTGGAGCCCGATAGGTAACCAGACGCTGGCAGCCTTGGCAGTCCAGTCAGAATCCGTATAGATGGCCAGGGGGCAGTCAAGCGGTTCATGCTCCAAAATGGCCTTTAGAGCTTCTACTTCTGCCTCCTGGCTGGAGTGTGGTCGGGCTTTCCCCTGTAGGGTGAAGGAGTCTGTGACTCGGATCGCTCCATAGCCTGTCCATGGGCTACCGCCCACGTGCATGGAGGATCCATCACAGAACCAACACACAAAGCCCTGGAACTGAGCTTCCTCAAGGGAGGCTCCCCATTCCACTGGCCATTGACTAATACTCAAAGGTGGTAAAGGGTACTCATGCGTGGCTCCGGTCACACCTAGACCAAAGGGAGCTGGTGGGTCCTGCAGTTGCTTCTGAAAATCCACCCCATGTGACACCAAGGAAACGGTCCATTTGGCAATCCTGCCATTGGATACCTGGCCATTCTGGACTTTTCCCGAAAGGATGTACTTAAGCGGTGTGGGGGGGGGGGTCTGGACAATTACACGGGCGCGTCCAATCATAAATTCCAATGTGTTATAGCCCAGACTAATGCGAGGCAGGTTTTCTCGCAGGGAGTAAATTTGGTCTCATGTGGGTCCAGATTCCTGGAGGCGTATGCTATCACACGCTGAGTGCCGTTAAGTTGTTGAGACAAAACTGCCCCTATACTCCTGTCCGAGGTGGCTAGTTGTATAAGGAACGGCTTGGCCATATTCGGGTGCACAAGAGCTGGTGCCTTCATCAAATCCTCTTTAAGTTGGGCAAATGCCTGTTGCTGTGCTGGTCCCCAGTCCCATTGGGCATTCTTCTTTAGTAGGGCATACAGAGGCCTTGCCTTGGTGGCGAAGGACTCTATAAAGTCCCTAGGAAGAGAGCATTCCAAGGAGAGAGTGCAAGGAGTGCACGTCTGTGGGGGCTGGTAACTTGGAAATTACTTCTACTCACTGCGCATCGGGAGTGCGACCTTCGGTGCCTAGACAAAGCCCTAGGTACGTGACCTCAGTGGACACCAATTGGGCTTTTCCCAGGTTAGCTTTAAATCCGGTGTCACGGAGGATCTCTAACACCTCACAGGTGATTTCCCTGGTCTTCTCCTCCAAATTAGAATGTATTAAAATATCGTCCACATAGGACAAGACATGGGACCTTGAAGCTGGCTGCAGCTTGTTCCACATCTTGACCACATGGGCATGGCAAATGCTCGGGTTGGAATGAAAGCCCTGGAGCATGCGTTTAAACACATACTGTTGCCCCCGGAATGTAAAGGCAAATTTATACCAACACGCCTCGTGTAATGGGATTGAATGGAACGCATTTGCCAAATCCAGAACGCTATAATATTTGGCTCCTGCCACAATGGAAGACAGGATTTCATTATATTTAGCCATGACCGGCGCAACGGGAGGGGTGACAGAGTTCAGAGCTCTAAAATCTACAGTCATCGTCCAAGTTTTGCCGTCAGATTTCAGTACTGGCCATAAGGGTGCATTGCAAATGGACTGCACAGGGGTGACCACGTCCCACTTGACAAGTCCCTCAATTGTTTTCCCTATGCCTTCCTCTGCTTCAGCTGGGTATTTGTATTATTTCTGAGGTGGGGGGTCCTGGCCTTCTATCAAGATGCAGGCTCCCTTTACAGTCCCACACTCTATTTTGTCTTTTATCCAGACCTCGGGGAAAGCCTTCACCCATGGGTCGCTGGTCACACAATGCACAGGGGCAGGAGCTTTAATGGCAGCACAACGGTGCACGGCCAAAATTTCTGCTGGTCCCTGATCTAGCTGCCATAGAAACCCATTTGCGTAGTCCACCGTGAGCTTGTTTCCCCTGAGGAAGCCGATGCCCAAAAGACCATCGTCTTCGCCTTGGTTCTCGCAAGCCCACAACTGGAAACGGAAGGTGTCTATGGACATCGGGATGTTAGTCCAAGCTCGGGCTTGGTGACCCCCCCCCCGACAGACCCCAAGTTAGGGATGTGATTCCTGGGTCAGCTTGTGCACACCCCTTGCTATCCACACCCACTGCCCAAGAGCTAGTGACCACGCCGGGGCGGCTGACATACACAAACCCAGCAAGAAAGGGGGATAGATTCCAACCCCGATAGAGTAGCTCCTAGAGCTCACACACACAGAATTCTCACACACACACACACACATGTTCCTGCCTAACAGAATTCTTGCAACCTGACTGGCCGTTCCCTAAGTCAGTACCAGCCTGATTTGAGGAGGTTCGCAACTCCTTCTCAAATAAGGGTACCGGGGTTGCCTGCGTTGCTCCACCACTCTGTTACCCTGTTGTCTGGGGGTCCCGGGAGGGACACCAGATTACTATCAAAACTATACAAGTTGGGGAAATTAGTTCAGAGCACAAGTTGGCAAAACGAGAGGCAGAGTAACTTAGCAGGATCTTGCAACCCAGTGTTTACGGGGTCAGGCCAAGTGAAGAAGCAAACCGGTTGTAAAATAATGAATGATCTTTATTAAATACAGGCACACAATATAAGCAACACACGCACACAGATAACTAAGGAAAATAAAGGTGTGAGTAAGATAGCGGGATTTTCAGAGGGATAGTTGGTTCGGGTGATACGAAACCTGTTCCTGAAGCCCGGAAGAAGATAGAGAGCGATGCTAGGGTTCAACGTATCTCAGCACGTGGAGCTGAGGGGAAGGCTCGCTGGACAAAACGACAGCAAGGTGGGATGGAAGCCAAGAGCGATCCAAGGAAGCACTCAAATTCAGGGGTTTTTATAAGGAGAATTGTGACCACAGGCTAGGTCGGACTTGGGGAAAACAATAGATTTGGAGTTGGAGACAAAGCCTCCGAAAGGTCAGAATTTGAATGATTGTGTTAGAGCCGCATTTATCAACAGAGCAGCCAGTATGCAAACGCGGAGTACTTGAGCGTTGTATAGTCAGATCATCAAGCTGCCAGCGTGGGGCAGAGGATCTTTTGAAAGTTGCGTGCATACCTAATGGAGGTACTTGCCTTGAGGTCTCCTAAAGTGGTGAGTCGGCTGGTTCTGGCCTGCCTGTATTGTCTAGGAATATTATGGCGATTATCGGCCAAGCCTGTATGCGTGCTTGTCCGGGGCCTCGCAAGCACATGGAAGGGATATGTGAAGCCGAATTAGTGATATCAAAGGATATCTTTTATATCCCCCAAAGCTCGGGCTAGCCAGGGCAGTAACAACTGGCTAGCTTCAGATGTTTACAGAGAATTAGAATTAGTTTTTGCCACCTTTCCAACCTTGACTCACATATGGGAGGCTAGAACAATTCCTAGCTGAGTATCGTATTTGGGAAGTCTGTGGAAGACCATGTTGTTGTTGCCCACAATTCACTCCAAGTGTTTTACTCAGCATAGAGCCAATACTATTTCTTCAACTACAGAGGCTGAGGCTAGTGCTCAAATGCAAAATGTGAAAAATGCCATTAGGTGGAATGTTGAGTTTATACACTTACTTTCTCTCTCTCTCTCTTTCATTCATGTTACCCCAACCTTCCCCATAAGAACTTACTGCAGCTAACAATCTTATACTGATAAAATCACAAATTTCAAATACCTAAAATTGATTAATTTGCTAAGTTTATTGATTCAACTATCACTTTAATGAAAGAGGGTATGAAGAATAAACATGATCAAAACCTTTTTTTGTACAACTATATGTACTTATTTTTACATTCAGTCATGAACTACTGAAAGTGATTCCCTCATCTCTGTAAACATGACAGCAAATTAACACTGACACAGCATGAGGCGCACGTATTCTTTCTTTCTAAACAGAAGAAGAAAAAAACCAAACAAAAACAATTTTGAAGAACATGAGTGGAAAAAGGAAGAGAGTCACTGCTTGTACATGTGCGGTATTTTGGCTGGAACCGAGCCCCTGTTTGAGTAGTGTTTGTACAGCCTGAGACAATCATTCACTATGTGAAGGTATTAAAGATGGAATCAGCAGTGGTGGTGGTTGGTGGAGCAAAGCTGCAGGGCCTTGTTGGGTTACTGGGAGAACACACAAAACACTTATGGCAAACTATCATTTTGAACCCAAAAGAAGGAAGGGGCAGCAGTCGTGAGAAATGAGTTGGAGAAACAAGCCAGGAGAATTCAGAATCAAGATCCCCTGCCTCCATGGAGCATGCGTGAAGACACTTTGTAGCTGAAATCTCAGGCTTGAATCCGTTTGGAAATAAGCTAAGTTATACATATGCAGTAATTTTTTTTTAACAAAAATGTTTATTACTTGATCAAAATTGTGTCCCTTATTGGGCTGCTTTCCTGATGAACAGCTGTATTCACAGCAAGGCCACAGCTTGCCCATAGTAAAGGTAAGATATGCAAAATATGTTCACCTGAACATGACCGTTAATGCCATCTTATCTGTCAGGGCAGAGAATGGGGCAGGGCAAGTGATGACAGTGGGCTTCCCCATCCAATAGCAGCTGGGCTCAAAGCATTGTGCTTCTTGAGTAGTCAGTGGCTCTTCCACACTCCATAGTCATGCTGGGAGGTGTAATTCATGGCTAACTTCATTCTCGAAGGAAGCAAAGAGTACTTTTAACAATTTTTATCCTGCTGTGAGAAAGTCTGTGAAAACTGTGCAGTTTCTCAAGTCTATTTGCTTTTTTATGACTTATTTACAAAATTCACATCTGGTATTTTTAAACAGAAAACAGCATTTTCTGCACAGGAACCTGCTCTTCCTCAAGGGAGAACAATATTATAGCATAGAAATGTTGGCAGGCATCCTGTTCAATACTTACATGACTTACAATCTCATAACGTTTGAGATTCACATTTATACTCAGTGACCAAATATGATTCAAAAAATTACGTCTGAAGCTAGCCGGGAGTCTCTCCAGATGCTTCTTTCAGTGCAACCCATAACTAGGAGAGTGCAGCAGTCATCATTTCTCAATGCCCCAATCAACAACACCTCTGAAATTCTTTGACTGAGGCACTGTTTTCATTAAGAAATAGGTTTTGAGACGATGGCATCATCAGAAAATTCTAGGAAAATGGAGCTCCATCACCATATCTGTATCTGATGCAGAATCATGGCCATTATTTTTGGTGGAGAAAATGCTGTTTCCTCTGCAGAAAAGGCTGTGGCTGGCACTTACTTTGTGCAGAATGAGTCCTATAAAAATTCTTGTTAATCCAGGTTTCTCCTTGATAGAGTTTCCAGAGACCTAAAACCATGTTTTCCACCACTTTAAAAATATCTTTTGAATATATTTACCATCCCTAGTCATGGTGAATCTCACCCAAGGTCAGACATTACATTTTGATATAAGAGGCAGAAATGCAAACATCTGTTCCCATTCCTAGCAATAAAAACAGAGACAACAAATTAAATAACAAAACCAAATTAATTAACTAAGAACTTACTTCTCTTCCACGGCACCCAAAATCTTCTGGTCAAACCCTAATCTGTACAAATTAATCATGGTGCAAGATTAGGTGCAGGGACAAAGAGAAGTACTATAACAATCAATGCAGAGAAACAAAAAACCACAACAGAAAAGGTAGAATAAAAGCCTTCTTCCACAAGATCCAAGAATATACAGGGAAATTTAAACTAAAAGTGGGGATACATTACAACCAGCAGGAAACACATTGCATGATCAGGAAGAAATAAAAAGATGGTGGAAACAAAACACCAGCCATGCTTGTTGAAGTGGCTCTCAAGTGCTATAATTGTGTCGTATGAGAAAGATTGAAAGAGACTGAAACGGCCAAGTTGTAGACAGTATACAAGAAAAGCATGGCATACTTATATATATAAAAAAGTCCCCAATACTCAGTACTAGAAACTGGGTCAGTTTGACCAATCTTACTTTCAAGTATCACTTTCTAAGGGTGCATTTGAAAGTGCACTCTGACTAATGTGCTTTGTGTTCTTTTGCTATTATCATTATGAAAATCTAACTAAATTAAGCAAATTATTCCTGCTAATTGCACATACCACCACACAGAAATATGTACATGCTTTGGTCTTCTTGCTTTTCAGCTTGCCCTCATATTTGATCCTACAACCACATCTCTAGCTTGTTCTCATGTCTTATCTTGGGCTGTGGGTGTTCTCATCCATTTATCTTTCACAGTTGGCAGGGTTTTTTTTTTAAGACTTCATCAGTTAATTGGCCCTACCAGCAATCCCACAGCAGCAGTGTCAGCAAGCACAAACAGAGGGATTGAGAGGGACGAATCTTTTTCAGCTCATACTACTCCTAGGTAATGAATTCATGCCAGAGCCATCACTTGAAGCCAAAGTGATGGTTTCACAAAGTGCGTGCAAGCTCCAAATTACATCCCTCGATGGCACATCCAGTAAACAGCTAGTGATAGAACCCATTCCCCCATGGACCATTATATCCACAATAGCAGCCTGATGAAGCAAAAAACACACAACCACACACACACGCACATGTACACACACACACTCTCCATCATTTTATTCTTCAACTAGCAACCTAAATCTGGTTAGGGAAAGGAAAAAGCAGCAGAATCTACAAAGGGAAAGGCAGATCTGTTTTCAGCTTTCTTCTTCAATTATTTTGATTTTCATACTTCTCTATATTTGCAAATACAAGTATTTCTAAATATAGATAGATGATAGATAGACAGACAGACAGACAGACAGATAGATGATTAGATAGACAGCTATTTTGGACATACTGCACTGAAAGCTAAAGGGCAGCTTTGGTTCTGTTTTAGCTTTAAGAAGTTTAGGTATACGAATATTCCCTTTAGGCTATCCGCAGGGAAGAAGCAATGGTGTGTGCACTAAACAACATCCATAAAGAATCTTCGGGCTTTTTATTGCTCTTTTGGCAAGGGAAATGTTAAGTGTCATCCTCTAGAGCTTGGAGTAAGAAGGGTAGCTTTAGAGTTACTGCCACAAGGCCTCTCAAGTCAAATTGTACCAAATACAGGCAAAGCCAAATTAAAAAAAAAAAAAAACAGTAAGAAAAACAAATGGCTATAACCTGAAAAGAACATCACATTTTAAAAATGCATCATTTTAATGTTTTTTTTAGAAGCCACCCACCAGATAATGCAAAAGCAAACAACAGGTGTGAGTCTACTCTGCCTGTCTGCAAAATAGCAGGTTGACTAGTATCCTGCTGCTGTATGAAAAGAATTGTACAAATTGTCAGTAATGAAGAAAAAAGCACATCTACAAAAGTAAATGTAAAATGACATACCCTCCAACACTTCATGGATGAAAACTGGAATGCAGTGTGGGCAATATGTTAAAAGTTATTAATGAGGAAGAACACACAACCTAGGAGAGATTGCAGCAGTTTACTTTAGCCTGACCCTGCCAGCAAGATTCTTCCCCCTTCTCTCCTCTCCCCCTGCTGTGCTAACTGAGCTCAAACTACTCCTACACTTTGAACTCAGTTTGCTGCAACTGAAGCAAACTGATGACAAAGAGGAAGAGACAAAACTGGAACATTTTAAAAGCAGCTGAAAAAGTGATACAGCAAACAATTAACTGGGACTATCCTTGCCAAATCAGGCCAAGTGGAGTGTATGACATGACAGACCATTAAAATACCTGCAAGCCTTAGATTCCCAAAGAAATTTGCTCTAAATCCTTCTGTTAGAACTACAGAACCGATTTCCCTCCAGAAGGACTGTTTTTGACTTTGGTATACCTGTTATTGCACTAGCATATTTATTGTGAATGTTTGTTGTGGCTACTGGAGTTGCATTGCAGCGAGGGTACCCCAACAGAAACCAAGACATCTCAGTGAGTGAAGTCCAGCTTCTCTCCTCCTCCTCCCCATCACACCATCCTGGTGTTTTCTTTGTCTGGTGCTCCCGGAGACACAAAATCTTGCTCTAAAACACATGTACACATGTTTTTCTCCCTTCCAGATGGTCCAAATCATATCAGTCTGATCTGCTCTGGGTCTGGATTGGGATGATCTAGGCCATTTTTAACACTAGACTGTTATAGCGCTAATTATTCCACTTTCAACATCCTATGGAATCCCAGGGTTTGCCGGCCAGCCCTCCCAAAACTGCAAACCCCGGGATTCCATAGGATGTTGAAAGTGGAATAATAGAGCTATAACAGTCTAGTGTGGAAATGGCTTCAGTCTGATCTAGACCCCATCCAAATCAACATAGTCCAGTTAAGAAATTTGGCTAAATAAGGAGATTATATAAAAAGACGATGTAATTAACAAAATGGAAGAGGGTATAACTTGGGGAAAATGCTGAAAAATGGAATTGAGGGTTGTGGGGAGGAAAGTAGATTGTATAATTACAGGGAAGATCAATGTTGAAAGAAGATAAATTTTATAATGGTGAAAGTGTTTTTAATAAAAAAAAATATTTAAAAAGAATTTGGCTAAATAGATTTTTTTAGCCCTAGTTATAAGAGGTCTCAGGAGTTGGCTGTGGGTGGGGGCACTTTCTTATTTTAAAGAAATACATCCGCAGGTAGAATAGATGGGAAGGTCAGATCACAAGCTTGTTAGTCAAATGCCAACTAGCTGAAGCAAGAGGTAAAGCATGTGTGTGGTAAAATATATATGAAGGGGAAAAGTTAGGTTCATTTCCACAGTTCTGTTGGTTAAAGTTTCAAGAGTTTGTGGTGGGCTTCTTTATTGTCTGTTCTGCTTCAGAGAAACTTTGATTCATAACCTCTAGCTTCTACCACCAGGAAGCCAGTAATCACACATTCTTTTCTTTCCCCCAATAGTACTGATCTCACTTCAAATACACCTGTTCTCCTGTCATTTTCCTCTTGCTTTTTCTATATGAGAAAGGGCTTAGCTTTAAGCCCAGTGTGAGCCGAAGGTGGCACACTAGGGGTCAGATGCTCTTGTCTCTTGTGAACTGAAGTTGGAAGAACATGTCTGCTATTCCAAGGGAAACAGACTTGAGTAAAGGCAAGAGGAGAAACAGCAGCTGTGCCATATGCTGCCCTGTGATGTAGCTCCTGGCATCTTTAATGCTCATGCTACGGCTTTATTAAAAGAGCGCCTAATGCACACAAAGAATACCCCGCCAAAACAGACACAGGGCTGATGGGCATCTTCAGTACTTGTCTAACAACTATGAACTCTGTTTCAGACTTAGGTGGATAAACACAGGCAGATTATTCCCCCCCACACACACACCAACTGGGAGGAGTGATGTACATATAAAAAGAGGAAGCAAGGCCAGGATTTGTGGATCTCATTAAATCTTTTCCAAGGCCATTTCTGCACTAGACTGTTATAGTGCTATTATTCTACTTTCAACATCCTATGGAAACCTGGCATTTTTAGTTGAGGGAGGGGCCTGAGTGTGGAAATGGCCCTAATAATCTGAGCACTTAACAAACATTATACATTGACCATCTCTATCACCATGACACCCCTTTTTCCTTAACTAATGTCAGTGAAATAGTCTAAACTATATTCTTTTAAGAGTATAATCCTAGCCACCTTTTTCCAAATGACGGTGTGGGGCTACACACTTTCCGTTGTTTTGCTGCATCACGAATCTGAAGGCTGGCTAAAGAAGGAGGAGGAGGGAGGAGGAGGAGGAAAGGCAACTAATTGCTACTTAGTGGATGTTAGTCAGCTTATATCTATTTTATACCAGTTCCACTACCATGACTTCTTACACTCTAAGAATTACAGTGGCCTCTCCACATTTGTGAGGGTTCGGGGCACAGAATCCTCACAATAGTGGAAAAATCACTAATAATTCCACACGCACACCTGCAAATCCCTTCCCATTCCCTTCGAGGGCTCCTCCTCCCATTCCCTTACCTTTCGTCCTGGTGTGTGAGCCTTCATTCTCTGCACCAAGGAGATTGTGGGGGACGCTCCAGAGGGCAGAAGGAACTTGCTCTGAGGCAAAAGGTAAGGAGATAGGGGGGAAGGAAGATTGAATGAATTTACTCTTGCTTTAATTTTTTTAAGCTAATGTTTTTAAATTTTAAGTAAACTTGGGGCCTTATTTGGACTAAAGAAAAGTCATGAATAATTTTAAACATCAATACTTTATTGGTTTTGGCCACTGTTTACATAAGTTTCAGGTGCTTTATATTTGTGTCATTCTATTTATTTTTGCAAGCCATATTGGGCATTAGTACTACTTTCAGGAGAAAAGGGAACACATAAATTTTCAAAATAAATAATACTGGACTTTCCCTGCTTAATTACTGTATACAAGTTGATGTTTCTCATGGGTCATTTAAAGAATAAAAGCATAATCCTAACTTGAAGTTCTTTCTGCTGTATATTATGATCAATAGAACACCATGAAATACCAGCTGCTGCAGGCTGTATTTCAGAGGAAGGAACTGGCAAAACCACCTCTGAGTATTCCTTGCCTAAGAAAACCCTGTGAAATTCATGGGGTCACCATAAGTCAACCGGTGATTCAAAGGCACATACACAGAGAGAGAGGTCTCTTCTGCAAACCTGGGAACAGTCCAAATGCCTTCTGCTTGTGATGGCAGAAAACTGCTAAGAGTAGGATCTTCTGGCAGAATTTCTCTGCTGCTATAAGATGGAACACACAAATATAGGATGGGGGATGTGTCGTTGGATAGCAGTATATGTGAAAGTGATCTAGGAGTCTTGGTAAATCACAAGCTGAACATGAGTCAGCAGTGTGATGCGGCAGCCAAGAAAGCCAATGCGATTCTTGGTTGCACCAATAGGAGTATGGTGTCTAGTTTGAGGGAGGTAATGGTACCACTCTATTCTGCATTGGTTAGGGCTCATTTGGAATACTGTGTCCAGTTGTGGGCACCTCAATTCAAGAAGAATATTGACAAGCTGGAGCGTGTCCTGAGGAGGGCGACCAAAATGGTGAAGGGTCTTGAAGCCATGACCTTTGAAGAGCAGCATAGGGAGCTGGGTATGTTTAGTCTGCAGACGAGAAGGTTAAGAGGGTACATGATAGCCATGTTTAAATATTTGAAGGGATGTCATGTTGAAGAGGGGGCAGGCTTGTTTTCCACTGCTCCAGAGGCTAGGACATGGAGCAAAGGATTCAAGCTGCAGGAAAGGAGATTCCTCCTGAACCTCAGGAAGAACTTTCTGATAGAGCTGTCTGACAACTCCTTCTTTGGAAGTTTTTAAGCAGAGGTTGGATGGCCATCTGTTGGGAATGCTTTGATGGGTGTTCCTGCATAGCAGGGGGTTAGACTGGATGGCCTCTGTGGTCTCTTAAAACTCTATGATTCTACAATTCCATAATTCTATGAAGATCTGCAGAACAGCCAAAAAGGGAGAAAGGGAGAGAAAGGAGTTGAGTCACATTAGATTCAAACTCCTTCCAAGCGAAAGGCACTGCCACAATACCAGTCAAAGTTAGGCCAGAGCCACAGTAGTCCCAAGTAATTTCTAAGACTTGGGACTCAGCTCAATTATTTGGATTATTTTCTGATCTGATCTGATCCGAATTGATCCAGGTCCAAACTGACCCAATCTGGACTTCTGATCCAGATTGCAATTTGGGAATCAGAATTGCTACTCTGCCCATTCACTTCTATTGGGAAACCAAAGATGCTTCCAAAGTAGACCTCTGAAATACTATGAAAACTGTTGGACTTGAAAGCTTGTGGCCTGTGTCTGTAAACATCACACACAACCCCAAACAATGCAACTGGAATTTTCAGTAAGTGCTAATAAAACTCTTAATAAGATTTGAAAGCTAAAACTGTTCTTTAAAGTCTACTCCAACACCTCCTTGTCACACCATGAACACACTACCATAGCATCCAGGATTGGAAGAAAAATACACTTCTTGTGTTTTTACCTCCATATCAAAGTATCTGTCTCTCTAAAAGTACTTCAGGCCACATGAGCTGTTCTGAAGCCCATTGGGCTAGATGAAATTCAATCCAGACCCATTCTGGATTGGACCTAATTGGGCCAATCTGCTCTAGATTTCAGACATTGGTTGGCAGCCCTTATTTCTAACTATCCTAGGTGGGAGGAGTTCGGATTCAGCACGGTTTTGAAAGTGGGTGTGGTGTAATGATTTGAGAATTAGACTAGAATATTGGGAGACCAGAATCTGTATCCCTGCTCAGCCATGGAAATCCACTGAGTGACCTTGGGCAAGTCACACACTCTCAGGCTCAGAGGAAGGCAAAATTAAAGCCCCCCTGAGCAAATTGTGTTTGTGATAAGTTCACCTTAAGGTCAGAAATGACTTGAAGGCACACACAACAATATGTGTTGGCCTTCAGCCATCTTTAACAGACTGTATTCTAACTTAATGAGTTATAGTCTCTTTTTTTTCCAAACAAGCAATTCGCTCTTCAAATTTCAAGCTTGCAAATGGATGTGAGAAAACAGCTATGAAACTCACCAATGCTAACATAATAAAGAAAAGAAATTCCACATTCTCATTTACAAGGAACAGCTTCTCCAGTAGCATATATTGCATAGGTTATCCCATATGTGGCTCCAGGCCTTTCTATTGCTGAGCCTCTCCTGTGCTTTGCCTTGTTTCAGTCGTGTTTTGCATGTACTATATGTATGTTGGAACATTCCGAACAGGTTTCTTCTTTGTAACGCTAAAGCAATTGTGGTTTCTGTTGTTTCTCTTCTTAGCAAATTACATTATGTTTGCTGAAAATGAAGATGCAAGCTCTTAAGGGAGTTTTAATAGTACTAGATATGACTTTTCCCCCTTTTAGGGATTTCACTTGTGCGCATTCTAAATCTAACTGTGTACCTCTTACTGGATATTCTTGATATACCCTCTCCTGCAAGAGAATTTGTTGATGTTATATCCCTTGCTGCTCTTGAAGCTTTACATAAAATATTAATAAAGTCAGGCTGAAAATTTAATGGCATAGTCTCTATATACCAAACTTAATATCTTATCAATTGCATCTTAAAAATATATTTACAGCTCTTAATTTAATATAATTTCAGTCTTCTTAAAAAGTACAGCAGATAAGAAGTTAAGAAATATGTGTCTTTTCTGTGCGTGTCTAATAGATATGAATTACCCCAGCCTGATACTAATAATAATCGCAGCATCATATCAGTGAAACGAACTCCCTGCTCATGAAGCATTAACATTCCAGGCATCTGGCAAATTGGTTGTTAACTTCTGACACAACTGATATGCCTTATATTATTGCAATATTCTGTTTCAACAAAAGATTGCCCATTCTCCAGCAATGAACCATTTTAATGATTTTTTATGTAGAAATCTGGCTAATGAAAAATAATGACTGGAGATTTCAGAATTTAGTCCTTTATCTTCTTTTGGAATAGAATTCATTATGAAAACACCAAAGGGAGTCAGGAGAAGAAAGATTGTGCAGGTACTTCTCAGTCTCACAATAAAGCTTGTATTGTAGCAGCGCCAATGAAAAATTGTCCTAATATCATAAGAGTACCCTACAAAAGTGGGATTGTCCAGTGAATGGTAGTTACAATAATGTATTATTTCTATTAAATCTCACAAATGCCTTAACTGAACATTCATCTCCCTTGGCTATTACTCACTGCTTCAACATCTTAATGAGGAAATAGAAAGCTTCAGAAAGGGTAAAAAAAAGTTTAAAGCCTACTCAAAATGTGCTGCTAGTGACTAAAGAGAATGAAATAAGGCCTTGTTATTTGGATGCAAATATTTATTCATTATACTGATGACCTGTTTTCTGATGATATATTTCTTTACTCCATGAATTGGTAAATAACTGCCCTGTAAAGCCTTGAGCACAGAAAAGATGTGCTCCAGTGGTCTCAATAAATCTTACGTTCAAGATTTTTTTAAAAATTTATCATTTTATCACATAAGCAAAGCAGACGTTGAAGTGATACTTAATTCAGAAGTAGCTATCTCAGGATAATTAACCATTTGAGCAGCCCTAACATTATGCTATCCATGTCTATGTGTGTGGTGCGCACAAGCCGACACCATGGCCATTTCCGCACTAGTCTGTTGTAGCGCTATGATTCCACTTGCAACCTACTATGGGATCCTGGGGTTTGCAGTTCAGGGAGGGGCCGGCCGGCCCCTCCCTGAACTGTAAACCCCAGGATCCCATAGGAGGTTGCATTGTCCCCTGATAGCTTATTTAGGATGGGCTATGATCAGGCTAAATCTGTCATTGAACAACGTATCTTTGATATTGAACGCCAAACAGATTTGGCCTGTTCTCCATCCTTTATTGCTAATGAGCAGGACAAGTATCACATGTTGCCACGGGCCTATCTAAATATTTTAGAACTGCCCAAACATCGTTTGGCTTTTACTCTAGCGCGTTGCCGTAGTCTTCCATCTGCTGTCCCTGAGGGACGATATAAAAAAATTCCTTATTTGGAGAGATATTGTCCGTGTGACTCTGGTCAGATTCAAACGGTTGAACATATTCTTTTTCCATGTATGTTCTATAGAGATTTAAGAGCTGATATTATCTCCCCAATCCTTTGGGAACACCCAGGTAGATCTGAATCATCTTATACCTTCTTATTGTTATCAGATATGAATTCTGACATAACGTATAAGGTCGCCAAATTCTGTGCTGGTCCATGACTGGCCGAAACTTTGAGCAGAGTGATCTGGCAGATGTGGGATGTTGATGAAAGTGGTGTCAATTTAATCTGTTGTTGGATTCTAATGTCAGAGATAAGGAGATACATTTTATGATTTTCTTTCTGATTTGCTCAAACAAACTAGTCGTCTATGGGTAGTCTATTCGCTTTGATTTGATTGGGTGGGTGCCGTCTGTTGCTCCACCTCAGACAGTTAAGTGTCTTGGGCTAGTCCTAGTGTTGCCTCTACAGTCTGTTGTCTCTTTCATGGTTATGTTCTTTTGTTTTGATAGTCTCATTTTCCCTTTTTCTACAGCACCATAAAATGGCATGTAAATGATGGATTCAGCAGATGTTGTTTTAAACAAACATATTTCCTCTTGTCTAATGAATAAGCACAGATTGCTCCTTTTCGGTTCAATACAGTTTCACTGAACTCATTTTTTTTGTGCATCTTTGTTCAACTCTGTTTTGATAATGACACGGTGTCTTCTTAGTGCAACATTTGTGGCAAGAACTTTGCATTTATAAAAATATGAATAACCCAGTTATCTTCCTTGCTTTTTTTTAGGATAAATTGTCACAAGTATTTTGCTTTGAATAACACAGCAATTAAAACTTACTTTACTTTTTAATCTAAGATATGGTGTGATTTCTTTCCCCTTATATGTTTCCAGTGCTCGTTGTGAAAGAGCACTATAATCATGTGAAAAGATGGAAGACATGTCCTCTGTTGTGCTGTTATGCTGGCAAGAACGTTTACTAGCATCATCTCTTAAATCATACATACACTGACTTAACAAAATACCTTGAAGGGTATCCTGTGACCTGTACATGTACTCAACTCTATTAACCTAAGCCATGTTTCTTACATGATAAATATCACTGTATCATGAATCTTATTGCTACATTGCAAAGAACCTGCTGTCTGATTCAGTGAGCATTAGATTTTGTGATACAACCCATTATTCACTAAATGGCAGAAATTTCTGTATGGCTAATTTGACAGCCAAATGATATGAAAGTGATAAGAGAGGACTTCAAAATATATTGTCTCCGTACCACCAGACTTCCCACGTATATTTTATATTACCAAGTTTCAAGAGAAGGACTAGGATAGCAACAACATTTATTATACAGAGCAGAAATCTTTTTCTAAAAGCTGGTGTCACCCAGTCCTTAGTTGATTAATTGCACTAATTTTCATTTATTAACTGGTTAACATAGTATATCTGCATGTATATACATACAGGTAAAATAATAAAGGAAGAAAAGGTTTATTTTCTGACAATGCATATACATGTTACCACAGACAAGAAAGACATTTCATAAAACATTCCCTTACTTTTTGTGATTACACAGAGGAATGGAACACTTCTCATTTTCTTTTATTAAAAAAAAAGTTATTTTGTTTTTAACCCAAAGCTATTGCTTATTTGGAAACAAGAAGTAAACCCTGCTTTGTAATTAGGCTAAATAAGCCCCTAGCAAGTATACTTAGTTCCTAGTAACTGCAGACAGAGGTTGCATTATATACATGCTTAACTGAGAGTAAATCCCATTGAACTTGTTCTCAGACAGAGATATATAGAACACTTCTGTGGATAACAGTGTATTGGATGTTAACATTCAACTAGGAATAGGAAGTGGATGAACCCTCCTTGGATTGATTTTTTTACCACTGTCATATCCTGAACACACCTGTTTTCATCTGAAGCTAAGCAGAATTAGTACTGGTTTGATTAGTACTGGATGGGAGATGACTAGGAAATACCAGGGGTCTCCAGGTAGGCATAAGAAAGAATCCCATTTGATACCCTGGAGAACTGCTTCCAGTTAGAATTCACAGAATTGAACTAGAAGGACCAATGATCTGAATAAAAAGCAGTCACTACATTCCTGTGCTCTGGAATTTATTAGCTTATTTATAATTCTCTCTTTTAAAAAAAAATAGCCAGCAAATTGACTTGATCATTTTTGAGCCAAATTACAGTCCATTTTCCAGTGGTTGTGCTTCCATCAACATCATCAAAAGTACAATGTGTCTGAATTCCTTCCCCAAACTGCCTCCTGACCAGACAACTGCTTTTGTTATGACATCAGCAACGGCAACAGTGCCAGGTTTCTCCTTCTTCCCTCAACTTGGCTGTGGTGTGCCTGTGGCAGAAGCAGATATGGGCACATATCTTCTTTTATTCTTCATTTTTGGCACTATCCTGGTTCTGCCTATGCATTTTCATATCTTAGAGAGAGGCACGCTGTTCTTAACTCTAAGTGTGCAATCTTTAAACAACTGCACTGTACATCTGTATATGTGGTCAGAAACAGGCTTTTATCCTTGCTACTGAGAATGGTGAGACATGAGACATCATGTGGTGATTTTTAGATTCTAGCTGCAATGTTGCTGGATTGATAGTTGAAAAGAATACATCTTTCTACTGAATGAATGAGTCTGGAGCACATTTAATCTGTAGGTCATCAAGACAGAAAAAAATACGAAACACCAATAATACCATTTCATTCCATGCAACTTTTCATTGGAGAAGTCAAGTTTGAAAAATCATGTGAAGAATGCAATGAAGCATTAGCCGTGACAACAAAGTTCTGGGGAAATACATAACCCATGACAACAGAAGTCATAGTTACGGTTCCAGTAAAACAGAATGCCACATTGGCTTTGTTACACTGGATTGCCCAGCATGCATCTCTCAATAGAGAACAACTCTATGAAGAGCTGCCTTTCTCTTCCAGAGTGAGATCTCTTTCACACTGCACAATTGCATTCTTCACTGTAGTCCACTTGGAGTTTAGGGAGAGGCATTTAAGAATTCTCAGACAGAGAGCTCTAGTGCCTCACCAAACTACAAACCCCAGAATTTCATGGGATGTAGCCATGGCAGTTAGAGAAGAACGTAGAATAAATGCGTAGTGTGAAAGGGCCCATGCTCAGCCAAGGTGCAATGGAAATAACAAATCAAACAAATGAGCATGTAAGTAGCTCTGTTAACCTCTGTACATGCCACCTGGTTGCTTCTTAACCTCATGGTACCATGTGGATGAAAAGGGGAATGGGACCATCTACCACAAGTTGTTACCACTGCCTCTTTTCCATTTGTGCAGGGAAGTTTTGAATATTGCCCTATATAAACCTTAGTATCACATGTGATTTTATTATTGGGGTAGGAGAGGAAAGTATATTATCCTGACCAAGGTGCTTTGTCAGTATGATGACTTGCAATTCCTTAAAATCGATGAGCACTGTTTTGTGAAACCAAAAAGATTCTGTGGGCACCTCTCTGTGTGTATCATTACACATGAAAATCATGCACTCATAATTCTCTGTGGAGGGTTTGACAGAGAGCCCCTTCCCTATTTGTTATTTCACCTTGCACTCATGTCACTGGCCTTCTCCCTTGTTTGAAACTCCTCTTGGATTTCTCTATAGATATTGACAAGTTTGTCTGTTTTTAGGGTTCTTGATGGTACATGTCCGAATGTTAAAAACACAAAACACATGAGTTTCATTATTAAATGGCTTCTTTATAACAAGAGGCACAAGCCTTGCTCAATATTTTCTCTCATTTTTCTACTTTGCTTCAAATTCTAACTCTCTCAGAATTGTAATCCACTCCCTCCCCTCTTCCTTCTTCTAGACACTCTTCACTTCCAACTCTATGTCAGATTCCAACTGCAATTAACTGTTAAAGAGCCCACAATGATTTTTGTCTCCAACGTCTCTTTCCAACAGTCCAAGGGCTGTGATTTTGGGTTAACCTACATGCCTCTACTGACTATTGCATGTGGGAACAAAAGACCATCTATTTCAGGGTTGGGAATTGCTGGAGGGGAGTTGCATGGGCCTGACATAGGACCTTTGAGGACCACACCCACCTGCCTAGGAAGTCCACTTCTAAACAACTCACATAGAGGACTTCAGGGCAGGTATTATTGGGGCCTTGGTTGCAACCTGATGAGTAATATGCCTGCTCTTCCACCCAGCAGGATTGTCTCACTTATACACACACACCACAGATTAATTATCACATCCCATATTTCACAATGCCATACCACAAGCAGAGAAAATGTGCACTGCAGAATAATATGGACAATTAACTTGAGTTGTCAAATGAAAGTCAGAGCTGTGCCTCCCCACTCTGATTCTATTTAAAGTCCAATTTGGATCTGACCCTAATTCAGTCCAGATTGTCAGTCTTCCCACTGACTTGCAATAGAAACCAAAATAGCTGTAACTTTTTGAAATGCCCCTAAATATATTGTGTAAAATTTAGAAACATAGAGTGGCATACTGCTTGTGAGTTATAATGGCATGAATCAGATGTGCACCATCAAGTCTCACTTTTTGTCATTGTCAACATCTGCATTATGCTGTGATCACAGAATAACTAAAATCCTCCCCAAAACCCATCCTGTAAGTGGCTTGACCCGTGCCCCATATGGTCATTTCCATGTTGTCAGGTATGCATTCAGACTTTTTCTTGTAGCTGGACATGCTGCAAGGACATCAGCTGCAGGGACATTCTGAATACTCTGAGTAGTCTCTGCAGATTCCTGTTTCAGTGTATCCAGTTACAGGGAAATAGCTAGACTCATCCTTACTTATTCCCTTGCTCTCCAACAACATGGACATGTTAGGAAGAGAGTGCCACACTGTTTGCAAGGTGAGCTTTCAGGGACATAGTTACAGAAGCATAGCTACATGATAGACATATGTCCTCCTGTGCAGGATCTCAGCTATAATCAACCCTAAAAGGGGGATTAACCCAATAAATTTCAGTCAAGTAGCTTCAGGTAGTTTTGTGACTGGTCCCATCAGAAGTTCAGTCATGGCAATTCACACTTTATTTTCCTGGCACTGTCTTCCTAGTATTGGAGCATCTTCCTAGAGCGCCTACAGGTTTACAAAGTTAACCAAAGCAGATCAAAGGCAGTATAGAGACTTGCAGAGCATCAGGTAGGCAGGCAATAGTGTTTGGGGAAAAGGAGTACAGCCAGAAAGGCCAACCCTCAGCCCTCAGATCCTTCTTATTTCTTGCAACAAGATGGCAGGTACTGAGTCAGATAAATTTAACATAAGACCAGAAATAACAAGAACAACAACTGACACAGCTTACTTGAGGAGAAAGTACTTTGGCTTTATTGCACTAAAAGTGTAACTAGTGAGATTCAATGATGCAACATTAAGAAGTAAATAGTGATAAGACGATGCTTCACCCACAGTTCAACACATGAAACCTCTCAATAACCCCCTGATGCTCCTGAAGACTTTAGTGATCTGAGCTGGCTTCCATCTCATGACCCCATAATTCTCCATTCCATCTCTTCCACAGTTGACTACCTCAGCATTTGGGGGTTAAGGAGAGACCATTGAGCACCATTGCTTTGTGTTCCTGCCCTATGGGTCTTGCTCCTGCTACCTCTTTCCTTGGACTTTTCTGTCTCTGCCCTGAGGTAAGCTGCTTAGTGAAGCCTCTTAAGATGCCAGAGCAGGTTGCTTGTGTTCTGATCTAAAGGCAAGCTATCCTTTTTTGTTTGCTGCCTACAGTGAAGGTAGATAGAAACTCTAGGATCTATTCCCACCTCAAAGTAATCCAGACAATGTTCTGCTTTTTCTTTGGAGACTAAGAATGTAAATCTTTACTCACTCCTGCACATGAGAATGATCATTTCAAAAATAGAGATTATAAGAGTTTTTCAATGATTTTTCACATACTGTGCACAAATCCAGTGTATTTTTGTGCAAAACTGTTGCGTTTTATACAAAATACAGTGATTTTACGCACAAAAAAACCTTCAAAAATATAATTTAAAAATGTAGAAAGCTCAACAAATCATCAGAAATGCACATATCAAAGCATGGTGAGATGTACCATCTCTAGGGGACAAGAAAAATTGCAGATATTCTTTACATCCCTAGTGATAACTCAGACCGCCTGACTTCCATCTGGAGGGTAGGCACAGGAACAAGCTCACATCAGAGTAGGCATCTGGTGCTGATACACAGGATGACTTTGCCAGCTGCTGCTCAGCTACTACATCGTTAGTTAAACTGAGGACACCAGAGACCTCTTATATGTCTGATCTCCTCCAACAGTGTGCTCTGCTTCTCTTCTTCTACTGCCATAGTAAAAGCCACCTCTGCCTGAATACCACAGCCAAGTATCCAAGTATACACCACAGCCAAGTGAAGGAAAGAGGGAGAAACCTGGCACTGCTACTGTTGCTTGACCCTGATAATCAAAAAGCTCATATGGAACCTTCCTGGCAAGAAGAGAAGGCTTGCTTCTGCTCCCACTACCATCACCCTGAGCCTACTCATTTTCATTAATCTTTCTTCTACTCCACCCCTCTAGCCTCATAGGAGGAGAAAAGAAGGAAAAATAGTTTGCCCCACTCTGGCCTTAAGGGCATTAGTCCATACATCTTTTCATTTTTCTAGCCATATCTTTGCTGAATGTTCATATTTAATGCTGGAAAGAAAATTTCTGTGCACACAATTAGCGTATAATTCAAAGAATGTTGACATCTAGACTGCATTTAGAGGGAAACGATGAAGACATTCAGGTAAAAATATTGATACATTGAGATATGGTGAATAATGAGATGTTCTCCTCCTTTAGTCACTTTGCTCATGGTCCCACATACTTCTTGGTTTTTATCATTAAGACTCACACCAGATTTAGCCAAGGTTACTTAGTACTAAATGATGTTAATCAGGGATTTGCAATCAGTGTCACAGTAAACCCCTCAAACATCTAAGATGAACTTGATGACTATTTCCAGTTATTTTTAGGACTCTGTTACCCTGTGTCCTGGGGGTCTCGGGAGGGACACCAAAATGTGCTCAACTAAAGGTGGGGAAAATTAGCTCAGAGCACTGCTTAGCGTTACGAGAGGCAGGGTAACGTAGTGAGATCTTGAACCCTATGTCTACGGGGTTGGGTCGAGTCAAGTAGCACACAGAAGTTGAAACAATAAATGATATTTTATTAAACACAAGCAAAACAGTGTATGCGACACACTCACACAAGATAACTAAAGAAAATAAAGGTTGGAGTGGTATAGAGGGATTTTTAGAGGGATTGCTGGTTTGGGTGATACTTCACCTGTCCTGGAGCCTGGAAAACGGAGAGCGAAGCTGAGGTGCAATGTAGCTCAGCACGTGGAGCTGAGGGGAGGCTCGCCAAGCAAAGCAGCAGCAAGGCGGGATGAAACTCGGGAGCGTTCCGAGGAAGGTCTCGGAATCAAGGGTTTTTATGAAGAGAATTGTGACTGCAGGTTATGCTGTACTTCGGGGAAAACAATAGATTTGGAGCTGGAGACAAAGCCTCCGAAAGCTCAGAATCTGAATGATTGAGTTATCGTAGCGGTTCTCAATAGAGTAGCCAGTATGCAAACGCAGAGTACTTGGGTATTGTATAGTTAACCCATCAAGCTGCCAGCGTGGGGCAGAGGCTCTTTGCGTGCATACCTAATTAGAGTACTTGCCTGGAGGTCTCCTAAAGCAGTGAGTCAGCTATTCCTGGCCTGCCTGTATTGTTGTCTGAATATTACGGCAATTAACGGCCGAGCTTGTTTACATGCTTGTCCGGTGGCCTCGCAAGCACGTGGAGGGGAATAGAGAAGTGAAGCCAAATTGTGATATCAAAAGGATATCTTTTAATATCCCCAAAGCTTGGACTAGCCAGGGCAGTAACAACTGGACGAAGAAAATGAACAGTTCTTCACTGGTCGCTGTAAAGATTCTCTATGTCGATCTTATAGCAAAAATGATATAAAACAGCATAGTTTGGGGGGGATTAAAAGAAAGAAAAGAAAAATGAAAAGGATGGAAAGATCTGTCAAGATCAGGATCCCTTTGGTACATTTCAGATTGCATGCTTTTGGTAGGGCTGGTTGCTTTCCATTGTTGTTTTATTTGTAAAACACCAGGTCCAGTGATGGTTACAATAATCATGATAATAACAACAACAATACGTGCTTCTATGTTTTGAAATATCCTTCAATTATAGCACTCCTAAGGTTTTAAATTAGCCCAATAGATAACTACTTGGAATTATTTTGAGTGCATTCACCTAAATTCCTGGAAGGAAATAACAAGTGGTGATAAGCAGGCAGTACATTCCACATTTTCCAAGAGTAAAATATACAGATTATGTATCAATCAGCCATTTTCCATTCATTCACCTTTCAAGGTCTATCTACCTCTCAGCTATCCATGGTGAAGACTAAGGCATAGGCAGAAAGGGAAAAACTTTCTTCTTCTCCAGTCCCCAATGTTATTATGTCCATAACTGCTTCTGGGAATACCCTGTGCCTGGCCAGTCCTACTTCACTGATTTCCATATGATCACCATAGCTGTAGAAGATAAGCTACTGTTCTCACATGTTTTACTTGACATAGTGGTGGCTGACAACATCCACATCAATGAGGCAATCAATCCATTCCTGATTTGACATGAACTATAAAGGAGATGTCATTGGTTTAGTTTGGGGTAAGATTTAGCACCTTGGATAACTCCTGTAAAGGTTATACTTTTAAGCCAGCACAGATCCACGACCTCACTGGAACAGAAACCACCAGCTGTCACTGCCTTCATAAGTTGCAGAAATTTTGCTAGTATTATTTTGTTTTATTATGGATTTGGACCAGAAAAAGAATTTGTAAATAACCCAATCCATGCTATTATTTTTTTAAAGAAATAAATTAAATCCTTACCCATTAGACACAGTTTCCTGGATCCAGGTTTCGTGGTACTTACACTACAGTGTTTGAAATCAATGAGACGTAAATTAACCATTATTAAGTCCCATTGATTTCCATGTGTCTAGTCTAAGTGTAGCCATATTCAACTCTGACATCATAAATTCTGGCCTACTGTCATGAAAGTTTTTTTAAAAAATGCTTGGAATATTGTGCTCTTTGGCATTACGAAGAACAAATGATGCACATTAACCATGTGGAAACTTCCATCTTTCATTCAGCACCATGAACAAAATATTCTCTTTGTTCCCCTTTTTTCCACATCATTGACAATAGGCTTTTGCGTCCAGCTGTGATAATGTCCTCTGCTCTGAACATATACATTCCAATATGAAACTAACAACAGGCAATTGACATCTTGATGGTTTCCTTGTCTCCATAAGGAGCTGGCGGGGGGAACCCGCATGCATATATGGCTTATGCTTAACTGGAAGGTGAAAAACATGTTCTGACTAGTTGGGCTTTAATGCACCTGCTAAGCCTAATACATATGTTAGGCACCATCTGTTTAAAAGTTTCTTTCACCTCCCCCAACATTTTCATGTGCTTTCAGTAAAGAAAGGAAGTACAAATAAAATATTAAGATCTTCATGTACATGCGTGCATGCACACACACACACACACACACACACACAGATGCCGTTTCTCAAGAGCTGGCAATTTAACACAAAATCCATGAAAGAGCTGAATGAAATTTAAATCAATTTGATTTAAATGGATTCTCTTGAATAGGTGTTCCCATTATTCTCATAATATCACAATATCACAATGAATCATGTTAAATTATTTGTAGCGACCTGCAAGCAACATGACAAAACATTAATTGTGTTTTTTAAAAGTATTTAAGTGCTGCAGCCAAAAATGACTAAAAAGAATTTAAAAGATTCATTTAAAATGGCTTTTTCCTTACTTCTCTTTCATAATAGTGATTGGCACTTATACACTGCTTACTGTTATGATTTTTTATTTTAAAAAAGAAACGCTTCCAACATTTAACACAGTCTCATAAAATTTAACTACTTTGCTGTTTGATACAGCCAAAAGATATTACCATTTTGATTCTGTACATTGATGGGGTTTCATACAAAAGGACAGCCTCTTTCATTAAATATGTATTATGCTCCCCAATTCATCACTGTATCTAAACTCTCATTTTAAAAAACGTGATAATTCAGGTGCACTTAAATTGTCTAGCTTGTTATCTGAAGACTGGTATTTTGCTGAGCCATGCTGTTTTACTGGCTCTTGTAAAGCTACTTTATCTTATCCATTCCTTCCATTCTTGATAGAACAACAAGTGCATGGCTGCATGTCATGTTCCTCAGTTGAACCAACACAGGTACCTCGAGCTCTGAGCACTGATAATGCTTGAAGAGATTATAGAGCCACCAATCACCTCTGTCCACTATTCTTATTCCTTTATATTTACCTCTTCTGCCTTTTAAGGGTTAGTTTTGTGAGGGTAAGGAGCTGGGAAAATTAATTGTTCAGAGGAGATAAGCAGCCAGCAGTGCTACCATGATTCCTGCAGCTATCTCCACAATAGCCTTCAGGACCTTATTTAGGAGTGAATTGGCGTGTGTGTGTGTGGGGTGGGGGGGAGAATGTAGAGAGAATGGAAAACAACTTTTTTAAAAATTTGTTTCTCTCTCAAAGATTCCCTCCCTTTGAAAAGATGTGGAAAGTGTTCCCCTCACAACTGCTTTCTACATTTTTTCCATGACTGCTCCAGACAATAATGCTACTGTGTGTGATTTGCAGAGTCTGCTTTACATGTGGCTACATTGTATTTGAAAGCCAACATGGTGTAGTGGTTTGACCATTGGAGTACAACCCTGGAGACCAGGATTCAGTTTCCCACTCAGCCATGGAAACCCATTGGGTGAGCTTGGGTGCTTTACACACAGTCAACCCCAGAAAACCCAATGATAACTTCAACTTAGGGTTGCCATAAGTCAGAAACAACTTGAAGGAACACAATGAGAACAACAACATTGTATTTAAAACACGCTCTTAACAATTCAGCCATTTTCAGGACCTGTGAGCTTTCTGAGTTATGGAAGGCCTTGATGGAAATGAAGAATATTTCTTCCTGAAATAAAGGAGCTGGACTGTCTCCCCTTATGTTCAGTCCTTGTCACAGAAAGATAACTGGAAATAACTGAGAGATAACCCAAATCACACATGACATATTGCTTCAAAACAGCATCATGGTTTATCAAGGAATTCTTGATCAGAATTCCAGGTAACCATACATTGGAAGCCTGTGCTGATATTTAGGGTTACAGTTAATGGAGTCAGCAAATACTTTTACCTACTTTCTAAAGCCAACCTAGATATTTCAGAGCATTGTCCATAACAATTACCATATTTACCTTTTTTTTTTAATAATAAAAAGCAAATACAGAGGATTGGGCCGTTGGAAGGATTGCTTAATACCGAAATCATTGCTCAACCTTCCCTTCTACCCATGGAAGAAAAGAGATGTATCCTCATATCTTTTTCCCACAAAAGAAAAAAAGAGTTGTCCATATCTTTCTCCATAAGTGGAAAAGCATCTTGAGGAGGTTATTTTGAATTCACTTTTCTCTACCTGAAAAGTAGCAAGTTCTTTCTACCCCTGTTCCTCTGCTTGAGGAGTGGGGAATCTTTGGTTCTCCAGATATTTTGGATTCCATCCTGGATGGAACTTCCAGAAGATGTCCAAAATATCTGGAGGACAAAAGGCACTCATCTTGCTCTGTTCAAAGATGGGGCATCTTGTACCTGCTTTTTGTTGTAGGAAAATACCAGCTAGATGAAAATAAAAAACTAGCTAGTGCAATATTCTCTTCCAATATTGGCCAAGCAGATATCTATGGAAAGGACAGAAATATATCATAATTAGAATGACACCTGTCCAGTTGCATTCCTAGCTATTGATATGCAAGGATGTGCTTCTTTTGGTATTAAAGTTAATGTAGAGACATCATGAAGTGTAGTAATTGACCCTCATCCTCCAACAATTTGTTCAACCCCTTTTCAAGACATCTTTTTCAGTGCCTATTGCTACATCTTGCAGCAGTGAATTCTTCAGTGTATTCTATGAAGAAGTACAAAAAAAAGCACTATGAGCCTATAACATACACTTGCTGTATAACATCAAAAAGTTTACAGAGCATTCTTTCTCTTAACAGCAGCTTATCAAAGGTACAGAAACAGGAATACAGAACTGAGTATGAGATTCCATCTGTAGTTTTTGCACATGCCTAATTCTGTTACTGGGTTTCATTCCTTCTTAATTTTTCTTCCTCAATTCCTTTCTTTTATACTTTTCTAGTATTGCTGGTCACAATAATTTGTGACTACAATTTAATTCTAACTTCTGGATTCTGAATGTTGATAGTAATAGTAACCCTTATTTGTATTTTAGTTTTCCTGTCTGTCATAACTAATGCAATTATAATGTTTATGAAAAGGAGAGACATATCTTAAAAGTACAAGTTTCTGTTTAACTTGATGAATCATTACTTGAATATACCAGACAACTATGGACAGATTTTTGGTGGTTATCATCATTATTTTAGGAATTATACATCTAGTTCATTTAGTGATTTATTTTGGCCTTAACAATACAATGCCATTATCTCTGATTAACCCCAAGAGTTATTAAACTCAGACTAATTCCATTTCTTGCACTTGTGTTCTGTTTGGATTCTATTAAGAGTGAAAAAGAACTGATACATAATCCTAAACATAATACATTACTGCTTAATCCTGTTAAAGGCTAAGCTTATTAAACTACAAAACCTTTTTTCTGTAAGCCAATAATCTGAAGATATGCTTATTACTGAAAAATCAAGATATATATAATAGAATTAAGAAATAAATCACTTGTGAATAAAACCTATCACAATTTAAAAGGCTCATTCTAAAGGTTTCATGGGTTCATACAGTCATAAATGAAATGACAAATCAAGAAGAAATGCAAATATTCTACATAAAAGAAGCATAACGGAATCAAATAATCAATCACAGCTGTAACCATGAAAAACAACCCCCAGACACTTATTTTTAAATGTTAAGATCAAATTTCAGCAAGATAGCAGATATTTGTCAAGGTTAACCTTTCATTATTGACTATCTATATGCTGTGCTTCACTTTGCCAAATGTATTAAATCAATTATATATAATTTGATCATATGACATAGAACTGTGCAATACGAAAGATTTTAGTTGACTCCTTTCACTTCATAGTAACTTGTTCATACATCTCAAATATGGAGATAATGTTCAAATCACATATTTCCAATGTATCAATGCCTTAGGCCATTTCTGCCCCTATACTGTTATAGTGCTAATATTCCACTTTCAAGATCCTGTGGAATTCTGGGGTTTGTAGTTCACTGAGACCAAAAAAATCAAAGGTTGAGAATTCTGTAGGCCCCTCTCTAAACTGTAAGCCCCAGGATACCTCTCTCTGCAATGACTAGGAAAGCATATATATTGATGTAACAAGAAGGCTATGCCAGTGTATTTCAGGAACAAGATTCTACCCATTGCTAGTCAATGTTGACACTACTGAACTAGAAAATGAATGAGTGTTTGACTCAGGCCCTTTCCACAACTTACTGTTGTCCCGATGGCATCCAGTGATGATGGTGGCAGCGGTTCTCCCAGGAGGGGAGCACGATGAGGCACTCACCTCTGCACCAGCTGCCTCCAGGATCCAGGTAACGCAATGGCTGTGCATCTTACTGCCACAGTGCAGCTTGTGCTACTGTTCAGCTACTGTCCCAGGCTCATCTGGTAAATACACAGGAAAGAATCTTCTCAGTGGCTAGTCCTACCTTCTGGAACTCCTTCCTCAGAAAGCAAGGCTGGCCCCCTCCTTGCTCTCCTTTCACCAGCCGTCAAAAACATTCTTATTTAAGCAGGCTTTTAATATCTCAGCAGGTGGGCTTTTAATTTATCAAGATGTTTTTGAAATTTTTAGAGGTTTTTATAATTTATATGTTTTTCTAATGGTTTTAATTGTTCTAAACTTTTTATTAATGTTTCCAACTTTTGGGGGGGCTGCCTTGAGTCCCACTCTAGAAGAAAGGCAACATATAAATATAATAAATAAATAAATAAATCCAACAAATATAGATTTGATATCCAAAATAGATCAAGAGCTTTGCTCCACTGGGGTCACATAATAGTTTGCATTTATTTGTTACAGGGCAATAGCACTTGTTGACATGGAAAAAATAATAGTTTGCATTTATTGTTACAGGGCAATAGTCCTGGTTGACATGGAAGAAATATTTTCCTCTAAAGCAGATCAGTTTACTGATGCACACTTTGAGTAATCTTTATTTTTGTATTGAAAATAAGATGCATTAGCTCAATTCTTGTCATGGCCTATTGTGTGATATGTATGTACTAACATTGCAAATCTAGCAACATTAACATTGTCACAGTATCTATCTTGTATGGTATTCTTGCATGCCTTTTTAACTAAAGGGCAAGATATAAATGCTATAAATAAATACGTTGAAACAGTGAGTCAGGGAAGTTTCTCTTGAAAGTATATTACTACATATGCTGATAGGGCAACTGTTTTATAAAGCAAAGCCTTAAAAAAAACTGAATCTGATTTTTGCCACTGGTTTTAGAAAAGTGGTGCAAGAACGTTGTGGTTAATGTATGTTTGCTGTTGCCTCCCACAGGATGGTGATTAAAATCCAGATATTCAAAAATCACGAGAGAACACTCTTCCTATGACTAAATGTTAGGGACTGATTAACTGTGTTAAGTCTCATGTGTTCATCTATAAAGCAACTTTATTCCATATCTGCATTTTTTGTAATTGTTTACAACTGCATTTGCTTAATTTTAAATACATATTTCCTCACAAAATACACATTTTCCTAAACAAACGTAATATATACATAATTAAGTGTGTGCGTCTGTGTGTGTGTGTGTGTGAAGTAAGTAAGAACATTGAGACTGCGAGACTGGTGTGGAAACCTAAGAACAGGTTTCCAAACTATGAATTAGTTCAACAAAATTAGTTCTACAATATATAGATCAAAAGAACTCAAGAGAACTGCTGAACTCTCCCTGCCAAAAGCAACAGCAACTGCTAATCAGCCTTGGGCCATTGCCACACTACACTGTTATAGTGCTATTATTCCACTTTCAACATCCTATGGAATCCTGGGCTTTGCACTTTAAAGGCCATTTCCGCACGGGGCGAGGGAATCGCCCCGTGCCGGTACTTACCGGACTTCTTGGCTCCCGGGTCTGGTCCGCAATACTCTGGAGCAGTGCATGCTCGTCGCTCTGCAGTGCTCTGGGGACAAAAATGGCGGCTTCCAGTTGCTCGAGGCTCTCCATCAACCGCTGAAGCTCACCAACCTAAAGCCCGCCCCCGGCAGATCGCACGCTCGCACTGGTGCAAGCCTGCAAATCTGCACCGGAGCGCGGGAACGGAGTGGTGCGCTCATGCTTTTGAGAGACCTGTTTTAAGTGGTCTTTCAAAAGCACGCTGGACGACCACTTCGAGTCGTTCGGGAGCGGGCTGAGATGCAGAACTACAGTAAGTAAGTCCGACCCAGTCCGCTTCCAGGTGCAGACATCCTCCCTGGAGGATGCTCTGCACCGTTTATTTAAGCCCGTGTGGAAATGGCCAAAGAGAGGCATATAGAATTCTCAGCCAGACAGCTCATGGGTCTCAGTAAACTGCAAACCCCAGGATTCCACAGGATGTTGAAAGGGGAATAATTTCACTATAACGGTGTAGTGCAGAAATGGCCTTGTTCTTTTTTGCACCCTTCTGTCTCAGGGACAAACTCATATTATCTTCTTGCACCTAGGGATGTAGAAGCCATTTTGGGACTACAATTTATTCTTCTTTTTAATGTTTACTGATATTATTCAAGATAAGTTAAGAATACACAGCAATGCAAACATCACAGAACTCAGCAACTAGCATAGGAGTCAAGTCTTCCATCACAGGTATAGACATATCAGCATGTAAGACATCCTTCCAAAATCCAGTGTGGTGCAGAAGTAGCCTCAGTTCTGTCTACTGTATTTCTATGGATGATAACCTATATGCAAATACAATCTATGCTCTTCAGAGGCATTTTCAAAGCAATTAAGAAACTGTAATCCAGCTTGATCCTCAAGAGGAATCATCATAGTCCAGTGATTCTTAACCTTTTCTTTATTGGCGATCCCCTGCAAATAAAATTTGTTGCTGGGGATCCCCAAGACTTAACTCAAGATTTCAATATTTAACTATATATTTAAATATTCAAGTATTTATTTAAATTTTCAAATATTTATTAAAGGCTTCTGAAGAATAGGAATCAAATCCCCACTGAGGTACTGGGTGACTGTGGGCAAGTCACATTCTCCCAGCCTCAGAGGAAGGGAAAGACAAACCCTCACTGCAGAAATCTTGGGAAAAAAGAAAACAAAAACCTGTGATAAGTTCACTTTAGGATTACCATAAGTCAGGTGACTTGAAGGCACAGAACAACAAAGTCCCACTGACAGGGGGAAGTTCTTCAAGTCTCTGCCCTTTGAAAACTGACATAAAGACCCTATGGAGAATCTATCATGAGGATTTTCTTGGCAAGATTTGTTGCCTTTGCCTTTCTTTGAGGCTGAAAAAAATGTGACTTGCCTGAGGTCATCCAGTGGGTTTCCATGGCTTAGTGGGGATTCAAACTCTGGTCTCCAGAGTCATAGGCCATTTCCTCACTATACTGTTATAGTGCTATTTTTCCACTTTCAACACCCTATGGAATCCTGGGGTCTGCAGTTTAGGAAGGAGCATTTAGAATTCTCAGCCAGAGAGCTCTTTCTCCTCAGGAAATTGCAAACCCCAGAATTCCACAGGATGTTGAAAGTGGAATAAAAGCACTATAACAGTGTAGTGCGGAATTGACCATAGTTTGGGCACATACATGCCTGCTGCTGCGTCCCTTTCGTCAGCACAAAACTGCTCCTTCATTTACAAATGGGGGAGCAGTTTCAGCACCCACAACCTTTCCACTGCCACATCCTGCTGGTGGTGTTTGTGTTCAGCAGCAGGGCTTCGCTTGTGACGGCTCCGCAGAACCAAAGTTAAGAACCACTGTTATAGTCTTAGCAGAAACCAGTCTACAGCATACAATCTAATACCATTAGCCATTGAAAAAGGCCACTGACATTTACAAAGGGTACAGCATGAACATTGATAGATAAACTCCTGTTTTATCAGGGCCTTTCAGGTGTTGTTCAACTGCAGTTCCCAGCTGCTGTAGACAGCATAGCGATTGTTGAAGAATGATGGGAGTTGCACTCAAGAACATCTAAAGGCCAACAAGTTTCCCACCTTGCTGTAAATGCTGTAATTTCCTACCATGTAAACAAAGTCCCTGTCATTTCTGAGGGGTGTTTCAGATTTTGAACTTTATTTTAAAAGCATTTCTTTAAAAAATAATCAGATACCATTAAACTCCCATGGATTGTTTTGATGCAGTTTTAAAAGCATCTTTGTTTACCTGTAAAAGATAATAACCTTCTTTATTAATACTGAAAACTAACACAAAAGCTCAGATGAATCTGGCTCAGATGAAATCCCCATGTCAACAAAATGTAATGAAAAGCAATAAGAATTGTGCATTAGGCTTACTGCTTAAATTATGTCTCAAAACCATTATACAACGTAGCTGGAGTTCAGCTTGCTCATCACCAATGAATAGACAGCTTATTTTGAGATAATTACCTCTCTAAACTATAACAATGGATTCTTCTTAAATTCACACACAGAAGGTATATGATACCCAAAGAGAAAAATAAATATCAGGTTCACATTTACTTTCTCCTCTCTCTCTTTTTTGTATATAGTTGTAAAGATGTCATTTCTAATGAGCCTCAGGCCAATACAGGTAAATACCAGGGTGCATTTAACTTCACTTGTAAAGCAACTCCACATGCATGGCAAGCTACTTATGCATGCGTTGCTCCTATGCAAGTGAAATGCAAATGAACCCCTTGAGAGTGTGAACTCTGGTAGTTCTGAGATGAAAATCATGTGGACCTCCAGATGTTCTTGGACAGCAGCTCCCAGCATTTCTCAACACAGGCTTTGGTGCTTAGGCCTGAAGGGAACTGCAGCCCAAAAGCATCTGGAAAGCTGCATATTTTCCATCCCTGTGCTAAAAATGAGGGAATCACTCTGGCTACATCCAATATAGTGTTATATAATAGAACCTTCTTCTCCTTCCTCCTTTCTTCTTGCTTCCTTGCCACAGCCCTCCACACAACTTGCATTCTAGCTGAGGAGAGGAGGTCAATGCCTTTTAGACCCATTTTGGGAAGTCCATGGAAGAAGGGGGATTGTTACCTTCATATTTCCATGGACAGAAGCTGTTCTGTCAGCACAAACATCCAGTTGGCCTATATTCCCAGCCTATTTCAGTTTTGCATACATACTTTTAATTGTACTCTCAACCAATACACATTTCTAAACACATGTTGTCCTAACGTATGCATTTTTACAGGCAACTATGTGATTTACAGATAATAAATGGTAATAATTTATAGATGGTGACCAGGATCCTGCATCAGAAGGCATAAATATGTCATCTCCTTCCAAGACTTCACCTTGTAAACTGAGCACACACACACATACACAAACACACTACATGATCTTTTGGGGGGGGGGTAATCAAATTATGTTGGATAATCAAATTGTATGAAATGACAACACTAGATAAAATAATGATTTCTATGATGGATAGGCCTGTGAGTCAATTTAAAAATGCATCGAATATGTTATCACCTTTATGAGAATCGTACTGGGGTAAAAATGCAACTTTATATATGGAAAATTTTGACTAATTAGAAAGTAGTGGTTATTAGTAGTTAGTACTAATATTAGTATTAGTGGTTAGTAGTGGAGGCAATCACAGAACAGAAAAAAAATTATTTTAAGCATGACAGAATAAGCTAACATATTGGTATCATTTGAATGATAAATATTATATGATTAAGATATATGTATTAATATTTGAAAATGTGTATAATTGCTATCCCTGAAGAAAGATAAATCAGAATAGGAAAATAACAGGCATACAAAGACAAAATATCAGTTTAATTAAGGTAAGTACTAGATAGATAATCACTCACTTCTTGAGGTGGGGTGGTGGGAGGGAAATGGGGGGAGGAGGAAGAGGAAAAGAATTGACAGGACTGGATAGGACATAAGACTACACAATATCATTTGTGGTGATATATAATTAATAGAGTGTAAAACTATAGTTAAGGGAACTATATAAGAGTTAAAATGTAATAGAGAGATATATATTATGTCGTTTTGAGATATATGTCTATTGATGCTATGTAATTGTTCTCTATATGGATTTTGTCTCTTCCGCACCTTCATAATTCTTTTAAGCAACAAATTTAATAAACAAAATTTAATTGTTTTTTTTAAAAAAGTACAGGATCATTTTCATGTTGCTGGAGAGCAAAAGGATCAATAAGAACATGTCCACAGAGACCTCTGTGGGTCCTCTGGAGGTCCCTGCAGAAGTTAAAAACTCAGTGCCCTGTCATTAGAGGTCATTAGTGTGTGGAACCCCAGGACTGGCTGTTTAAGGAGGAGGATTTATGATTCTCAGCCAGAACACTCTGGTGCCTCACTAAACTACAAAACCCAGCCTTCCATGGGAAGAAGCCATAGCAATTAAAGTGAAAGTCTGAAAGAGCCCTAAGTTTGATAACCCAATACTGTTTTTGTGTGCCAGCTGTACTGAGCCTGGGTGCATTCCTTCTCTCTTGTTTGCTTTTAGCCAGTTAGCAGTCATCAGCCTATGCTTTCGTTCCTCTGTCTCGTGCACAGAGTACATTTAACTCTTGATTCCTACCACATGTTGGATTCAATTCAACATCAACTCAGTGTAGCATAAATGTCCATGTGCAGAGATATGCTGCACTATCATTATGCAACTTCCATGTAGAATAGCAACCATTCACAACACATGTCAATGACTGATTAACATTTTGCAGTGTGCAAACACAATGTACCACTGTAATGCACAATCACAGTACACAATTTGCAGTGTACAGCTGCAATGTCCTACCGCAATACAAAACATCACTGTAAGGGCAATTTTGCTTTTGTTGCATCAGTAGAATACATCCATTGCATAGAATCATAGAGTTGGAAGAGACCCCAGGGGCTATCCAGTCCAACCCACTGCCATGCAGGAACACACATCAAAGCATTCCCAATAGATGGTCATCCAGCCTCTGCTTAAAAACCTCCAAAGAAGGAGACTCTACCACACCCTGAGGCAGCATATTCCACTGCCGGACAGCTCTGACCATCAGGAGTTCTTATGGTGAATAATTCACCCTGCATGCATAGTGTATGTCACTAACATGATGCTAGTCATTAACTCTTAAATTAAGGATATAGACAGCAAGATGGAAAAATTGTTGTTGCTGTTGTTGTTATACTTTTTCATCGTTCTTACAGGTATCAAGTTCACTGGTTTATCAGTTAAGAGACAGGGTTATCCAAAACAGTGCCGCCTGATCTTTATAATACTGTGTGTCTGTGTGTGTGTTCATGGAGGGAAAGCAAGACCTGAAAGCAGTGTGAGATGCAATTAGAGTTTCAGTCATATAGTCCACAGTTTGCAAGGGAGCATAAAGAGATATTGACACATTTTGAGAAATATAAATGGTTGCCAAGAGAAATCCATGATTTCTTTTTAGAGAATACAAAATATTGTGGCTATGCTTGTCGACTCAGGAATGAGTTCAGAGAACAAAAACAAATTCAACACAATATTTTACTGGGAGCAAAAGCCTCAAAGGACACCACCCTTGTGGTCACTGGGTTTATTGCCAATACACTTGTACAATAACCCAGTTTACAGAGCTGTTACATTTTCAGACATTTCATTACCTGAAGCATCAGGTTCCTAACCGATAGCATTAGATATCCCAGCAATAACCTTTATATAGGAAAAGGTTCAAGAACTTTTGAAGTTCAGGTAGACAAATATCTTGGCAACATCAGGAATAAGAAATTGGCCAATCTGTTTAGGCCATGTTTAGATTCTTTGAAAGATTTATACTTATGAACAAATGCAGGGTGATATTCGATACTGGGAATGCATGATATACATCTCTCCATGTGGACTTACACGTTATATGCACCATGCAACTCTTGTGTTGGATATTGATGTTATACAATTGAACCAAATGTGTAATGAATGGGACAATGAAATGTACATGCACATCTGGATGCATCAGTGCATAACATGGTACACAGCCATGTGCCATGTGTGCATCATGTGCAATACACACACGATGGCACCACATCCACGATCGTAATGCAAAGTGTAGTCCCTGAAGTTCCCTCAAACCTCCAGATTCCCTCCCAAAATTACCGATTTTCAGGTGATTTTTCACATCATAACCAGTAAAAAGCCCCCATACCACCTTGAAAGAAGTGGTTATCTTCCCCCAATCCACACACCCCCAGAAAATAAACCTGAAAAAATGCCCAAAATGGTGTGCTGTGCTGGTATGCACCAGTGCAGCCTGCTAGGTGAACGTGGGAGGGGAGCATATGACCCCCTATCCCATCAGAAGCTGCTTATGTCTGATATACACAATTCTACTTCTACAACTTTGAACTGAATGTGGCTGTTCTATCTTGGACAAAAATGTCCACCTGCTTCTGTAGGGGAATGTATGCATGCATAAGCCACCCACAAGACTGCAGCTATCTAATAGCAAGGCTGTATACAAAAGAGAAATGTGTTGAATATTGAGAGTCAGGACTCTGGGTTCTCAAAGGCTGAACTCAAAAGTGGGAGGTTTTCCTCCTCCTGTAGAGCTTCTATAATTTGGATAAAATCCCTGAGCCTTTTTAATTACTGCATTTTTCTATGAGCCAATCTGGCCATGAGAATATCTGCTGCTTTCAGAATAAGGTGGTAGCAGTGATGGAAAGCAGTATATTCTTTGTACTGGATCAGTTGCCATTTAATCATCACTTACCACTCAATGAAATTTGGAACCTGATTCGTGAGATCTCTTTAGGGCCATTTCCACCCTACACTGTTATAGTGCTATTATTCGACTTTCAATATCCTGTGGAATTCTGAGGTTTGTAGTTTACTGAGGCCAAAGAGCTCTCTGGCTAAGAATTCTAAATGCACCTCTCTGAACTGCAAACCCAGTGTAGTGTGGGAATGGCCTAGGTCTTAACCTCTAGGTATAAGTAAGAGAACTAAAAATATGGATATAACTCATGTGCTTTTTCCAGGTGTCTCAGCTATATATTATTTTTGTAATGACTGTCTTGTTCCTTTCTTCTTTTTAATGGTCTCAGAAGAAGGCCACGGTATAATTAACTGGGTAAAATGCTTGAGCATTTTCTGCAAATAAAACTTGTTTTTTGCATCTTAGGAAAGATAGCAATTTCTATTATCTCATTGCTCTGGGATTTATCGTTGTTGTTGTTTTTCTTTCATCACATTTTGTTATTATTGCTTATTCTTCATATTTGTTTAGATTAATATTTGTGGAAGAATGTTTGTTTTGGGGTAGAGGTTGCCTTAGCCCATGCTTTGGATTCTAGATTGTGAATGGCTTGTGGGCATGAATTCCTTTGATAATCATTTCTTGTTCCTATACTCTCATGGGAGCCTATTTGCTTCCTCCAACTTCTCTAGTCTGTTTTCTGGATGACCAAATTATGTCAAATTCTCATGTGATTTCTGCTTGTGATCCTTTGCTACTATCTATCTATCTATCTGTCTGTCTGTCTGTCTGTCTATCATCTACTCTCCATTAAGAATATGCCACTTAGGGCCCTATCACACTACACTGATATAGTGCTATTATTCCACTTTTAATTGTCATGACAATATTGCATGGAATCATGGGATTTGCAGTTTAGGAAGAGGCATTTAGAATTCTCAGCCAGAGAGCTACAGTGCCTCAACAAACCACAAAACCAAGAAATCCACAGAATTTTGTCATGTGGAATAATAGTGCTATAAGTGTTGTGTTATAGGGACCTTAGTGTTGCCACCAGCAGCAACACCCCAGGCTTCTAAACTTTGGGTTCTGTGAATTGACAGTAAGTGAGAATCAACTGGAAAAAGCGAAAAACACAATACAAATGTTTGTAACCTTAAATTCAGCCTCTGGCCATCTAAGAAACATATGAAAAAGCCCAACATTAACACTTGAGGCCCTTTCCGCAGCGGGGTATTAAAACGGTGCAGAGCGACCTCCCATGGAGGTCGTCTGCACCGTGGAGTGGATTGGGGCAGACTACTTTTCGTAGTTCCACACCTCAGTCCGCTCCGAAGCGACCAGAACTGGCAGCGCTGCGTGTTTTTTAAAAACCTCTTTTCAGAGGTTTTTAAAAAGCATGGAGCGTGCAGCCCCGTGCAGCTCTGTCGCCGCGCTCCGGTGCAGATTTGCAGGTGTGCACTAGTGCGTGCCTGCAGATCTGCCGGGGGCGGGCTTCCAGCTGGCGAGCTTCTCCAGTTGGTGGAGAGCCTCCACCAGCCAGAAGCTGCCATTTTGGACACCTGAGGACTGCGGAGCAGCGAGTTTGCACTGCTCCGCATGGCAACGGACTTACCCGGCTGCCGGTAAGCTCCGTTTCAGCGTGTTTTCCCCCGTTTCCCCCTCCACATGTGGAAAGGGCCATAATTGAAATGAAAAGTTCACACATCAAATTATACAGAAACTGTTAAATCATGCTTCTTTCCTATTGTTTTAATATGTATGGAAGATGATAGAGGTGGTGAAAGGAGAGATTTCCTCTCCCTCAGACACATACCCAGATCTAGATAATTTATGAGTGCTGAATGTTTAATCAGGATGAAATACAGGGCCATGGTTAAATTCTTACATAAGTTTTTAAAATGGTCACCATAACTATAAGAGTATTAATCTTTGTTTCCAGTTCTCCAAATAAGAACAAGGAGAATCAGCAGCTTTTGGCTTCTTTTGAGTGACAGAAAACTGGAAACTTCAGGAATTCTGGTTTAGTTTCATTTATTTACATGTTATTAGAGACTAGCAGTACCACCCAGCATCACTCAAGATAATTATTAGGCATTGTTAATGATCATTCAGTTTCATCTGCTCTGAAGAATGAGTGTCTATCTCTCAAACATTTCTCTCATTGTGCATCAGCCTCAATTTCCCCTGAGAAAATATGCCTTTGCAACCAGTCACCCAACACACTATTCTATATGAATGGGGGAAAAAACATGGAGCCATCCAGGGGTCTCTAAAATAAATTTCGTGTATGCCATGAAGGAACTTGCTGACATACTCAGAACCATTTGCTATCATTTTTGAGTAATCCTGCAGAATGAGTGAAGTGCTAAAGGACTGGATATGTGCAAACATTGTCCTTCTTTTCAAAAAAAAAAAAAAAAAAAGGAGGGCACAAAAAAGAGGATCCAAGAAACTACAGTCCAGTCAGCCTGACATCAATGCCAGGAGTCTACACATGTCTTGATGACAATGCAACAATTAGTAGGAGCCAGCATGGGTTTGTCAAGAACAAATCCAAACACGATGACCTTTCTCCTTTTTTTGATCAAGTCACTAGTTTACTAGATCGTGAGGATGCTGTGGATGTCGTTTAGCTGGTTTTCAGCAAAACATTTGTTAAATTCCCCCATGATATTTTGATTAGCAAACTGACTAAATATGGAATAGATGGAAACACCATCAGATGGATCCATAATTGAGAAGTAATTGGGCCTCATGTGGAATACTGGGTTCACCTCACTTTTAAAAAGACATAGACGAGTTGAAGTAAGTTCAGAGACGGACAATGAGGATGGGCATGTTCAGTTTGATGAAGAGAAAACTGAGGGGTGACATAATCACACTCTCCAAATAATAATTATCTAGTAGCAGCAGCAGTAGTAGTAGTAGTTGTAGTAGTAGTAGTAGTAGTAGTAGTATTTTAGTATTTCTTACCCATTTTCCCCCATGGATCAAAGTGGGGAACAACAACAGATTAACACATAACCCATAGCAATTAAAAACATATATTAAAAAAGCAACACTTAAAATTCATAATATCAATTTAAAAGAAGAAATAATACAAATATCCAATTAAAACAGTCCATATTTAAAATTCATAGTTAAAATTCACAACTTAAAATCATCTGGATTGGCCTGCTGGAAGAGATTGGTGTTTAATTCTATTCTAACTTCAAATAGAGTATTCAGTTGCTGAATCTCTTCTGGCTGGCCATTCCACAGTCTAGGGGTGGCTGAAGAAAAAGTCCTCTGGGTGACCATTGCCAGTCTAGTCCTGGCCAACTGAAGTAAATGTTGCCAGAGGAGCTGAGTATGCTGGGTGGATTATAAGGGAGGAGGCAATCCTGTAGGTAACCAGAACCCAAACCATGTAGGATTTTAAAGGTACTTTATACTTTGATCAGAAACTAAATACCTCTAGGACTGTCACAAAGAGGAAGGTGCTGACTTGTTCTCTGCTGCCTCAAAGGGTAGAACTAGTTCTAATAGTTTTAAGTTACAGGAGGTTAGATTCCAGTTGAACATTAGAAGGAACTTCTTGACAGTGAGAGTGGTTCAGCAATGGAACCAGTTGCTTTGAGAGGTGATGATGAGTCCTTCTCTAGATGTCTTCAAAAAGAGGCTTGACAGCTACCTGCTGGGGATGCTTTAACTGAAGATCCTACGATGAGCAGGGGATTGGACCTTGTGGCCCATAGGGCCCTTTCCAACTCTATGATCCTATTATTCTATTTGTTAAGCTGGATGATGTGCTCTGTATGAAGGAAAAAATAATTCCTTTCCAGAGTGAGTTTGTAATATGCATAGCCTCTAAACTTGGTGAAATATCCAACGAAAAATATTTGGGGTGTTTCCAGGGCCCCTCCGGAGTGAATTTTGTGAACATCATACAACTTATAGTTTTAAAGCTGACAATCCCAAAGATACCTTCAAAAGCATATGAAAATCCATCCACCCATTTTTGCATGATGCAGTGGCAAACAGACATAAATTTAACTTCTATAGATGTAGGTGAACTTTGTGAGATCCAGATTTTTGTTCCAGTGTACCAAATTCATCCTACCAATCCATCTACTGCATGCTGAAATCTGCAATTTTCAAAAATTTTTGGTCAGATTTGCAGATTCAAACAATACCCACAAAATGTATATTAAAGGAAAACTGTCTCCATAATGTATATATGATAGGGAAAAGTATGCATAAAGCTGTTTAATGATAGGGGAAAAAAAGCTTGAAAAAAGTGGATGAATTTTGCTGTGTTTGCAAACTTGTGTGAATGCAGACCAAAATAATCTTGCAGTTGGGGAAAGGAGAAATTCAGCAAAACTTAGATTTGTGCATTCACTACATTCGCTGGAGGCACACAGTAGTCCAAACGTAGACCAGAGAGTAGACCCTTGTAACAAATCTCTAGAGACTGGAACCAAACACTCCAAGACTCTGGGATTTTTCAAGTAACCATCATCTATGTGTTGTGTTCTTGTTTTTGCTGTCTGTCTCTCTCTCTCTCTCTCTCGATCACACACACACACACACACACACACAAAGTCTCACCTTCTCTCAAACTCCCTGTTGTGAGCAACAACAGATCTATTTTTCATATCATGATACCTAAGTGACTGCTATCACAAAATTTTTTACTTTTGAAAATGTTCTCTTGTAGAAATAAATGCCATCTCATAAAACGTCTCTTTTTTATATATTTCTACATGGAATTACTCTTGGTGGCAGATATCATTGAGTGGGACATTTTAATGATGAAAAATATATTACAAAATCAGCTATTGCTCATTTCTGGCATCTTCATTTCTAAGACTCACTAAGCAGTGTTAAACCTCAGCAGAGAGAACTTAATTAAGGAAAATCAATATATTCTAGGTAGGCACATGTTCTTTTTTAATTCTCTGTGCCTTCTTAAGTATTAATTCCTGTCATAACACTGCTTTGTATAATAGAAATTCTGCTAAAACAATTTCAAGCAAGATTTAAGCAACATCTCCTCTAATTCCCATAGTTTCACATCACCTCTATTTTCTTTTTTTTTAAAATTCTCTCTTCTAACGCTGTTTCTTTAATCTACAAAAATGTAATTTAATATAATTAACATTGACTTATTTGATCCATACGTAATTTTGCTTGACAAGATACAATCTTTATTTCACAAAATTGTACACAGTCTGTGGTTAGAGACAAGCTTCTTTTCTGTTAAGTGACATGTTTTAGTTCTTGGGAAACGAGAAATACCACTTGGTAAAATTCTGGTTTTTGGTTTTTTTAAAAAAGTCAGTTGGAAAAACCTGTGCGACTCTAAACACTCGAATTTTTCAAGTTCAGATTGCCTGAATTCCCCCAGAAATCCTTTCCCAACTTGCAATATATAACAAATTTCCCTGCATATAGCCTGCATTTTTCAAACACAGGCACTCAAAGCTAACTGCTCTGTAGATAACATGCACAGAAGTTGTTTACTCTTAATCTCTTACTTTCAGTGAAGCTAATAATAATTCCTTTTATAATTTATAAATGAACTTTGAGCAGAAAACTGTTTACAAAGCTGTTTACAACCATTTAAAATGCAAACAAAACAGGCCATACAAAATTGGTGGGGGAGAAAGGAAGAGAAAATAACCAAATGAAACTTAGAATTATATAAAGCACTGTGAACCTCTATGAATAGCTAATGAAATGTGGAAGTGTGCTCATTCACCTACAACAGGAGACTAGAGAATGGCACATAGATACTGTTGTGTTGGGGTCACAAAACCTACATGTTGGAATTGGTACAGTTTAAGAGGACCTAAATGGAACCTTTTGAAACCTATATTAACTCCTTTTCATAATCACACTACACAAATTTAGGCTTGGGCAAGGATATTCCTAAATAATTTCCAGCATCTCTAATCCGAGTTTCGGTTCAGCACCATTTCAACTGGACCTTGGGCATCTTTACCACTTATGATTACACTCTTAGGCTAGCATTCCGTTAGTGACATATGCATGTATAAATCATCCTAAGCATGATAGGTGACCTATTTATCATAGAGCAACAGACTTATTCTACTGATAGTAGCAAAAGCAGAGCTGTTCATATAGCAATGCTGTGCATTGTGGTGGTACACAGAGCATTGCACCTGGTAGCTGTGCATTGCACATTGCAGTGGTACATTCCACATTGAAGTTATGCATTGAACATTGCTCATTTTGCATTGTGGATTATCAGTAGTGTGTGTTGCACAATGTTCTATTCTGCATGAGGATTGTATAGTGCTGGCATAGCATTATCTCTGCATGTGTATTTTTATAATATTACAGGATGTTGGATTGCAGCTCTACAGTGGTATTTAAACATCCTAGACAATATTTTAGCTTACTTATAAAAGGAAAACTACATCAATACTGGTTGTCCCAGTTGTCAGTGGGTTAGAAAGTAGATATAATGATGACTACAACATTTCCCTCATTGTATCAAGTTAGTGTAGAAGGAATGGTTGTAAACTGAAGGAGTGATCCACCATTAGGCGTGGTGCACAACAACTGAAATTTACTGTGTGGCCTTGGGTAAGTCACACTCTCTCAGCCTATGAGGAAAGCAATGGCAAACCTCCTCCAAATAAATGTTGCCATGATAGCCATCAGATAGGGTCACCATAAGACAATGTCAGTTTGAAAGCACATCACAACAATAACAAATGATGAGCTACTGTGTTCGTACTTCCAACCCTGCAAGACAGGTCAAACTTAGAAAACATGCTTTATTCATTAATCAGAGTTAGTGCTACCATCATTCACAGTTTTGTTAACCTTTGTCCTGGATACATGTGAACATACAGAGAAGAATAGACTGATTTTCAGAGCTGCCCTTAAATTCTTCACAACCATCTTGGTTTGACCAAAACCTCAGCTTCCACCAATTGATGTATTAAACAACCAAACACAAAGAAATGCGGAAATAGTACATTACTTTAAAATAAGATGAATACACAACCCTCTGGCTAACTAAACCAAGGTCCAATGAATAATTTGTCAAGCCATGTCTCAGGGAAAGGAGACCCCTGGCATAGCCTTTAGTGATTGTTTACCTCCTCACTATCCAAGTGAAGACAAACACTGGGATTTTGTTGGGGCTGTATGGCAGTATAAAATATTTGGTCAAGCATCTGTGGAGTTCTTTTAAACAGAGAATGTGAGTGTGGACCCTAACTAGGATAGTCAATCATTCTGCAAGTACACACTTCTATCACTTTTGACCTAATGTGTCAGGAGTTTTTGACAAATGTGAGCTCAGGACACTGCACCTACTACACAGTTAATTGAACAAATGTGGGATCTAGCATAAGTACACTGGTGTATATTTATGCTACACTGAAGGTATATAGGATCTTGGCCACAGAATGTTTCTCTCACAACCAAAGATATTCCCCCCAGGGATTAGATAGCTTTCAGAGGCAGAAGCTTAAGAGAATGAAAAATAGCCATGGTTGATCTGGTCATACAGGCATAAGGTGTCTTCTTGAGTTGGATCTGTCTGAAATATACATAGAAATGGAAACTGAGTCTATATCTACCAGGTCAGTCAGATTTTCCAAAAGAGAGGAATGGGAAAGTTTTGGTGTGGGCCATCTCAAGCAGAAGATGTTGGGTGTCATGAAAGAACAGCAAACAGTTACTATATATTTTTCTTGTGATTTTCCTGCAGAAAAGGAAATGAAATGTGGGATTTTCTGTTTCATGTGCTAAATTAACCTGAACAGCATTGGGTACTGTGGGCCTTAATTTGTGCCGGAACACCATTCAGCATTGCCTGACAAAAGCCACATAAGGTCTTGTGATAGCCCTGAGAAAAACTCAAAAGAGTGTGAGGAGACAATGAGAATCACACCACCCAGTGCTGGAGACAGAGGGTAGACTAATCCCTTTATTATAAGAGGGCTTTAAACAGTCCTGAAATTAATTGTATTCCATTGGAGTGGACTTCTTGCAATGTTATGGCAGTAAAGAATCCAGAAAAAAAAGGAATCAGTGTAGTGTAGTGGTTAGAGTGCTGGACTACAGCCTTAGATAAAAGAGATTGATTCCTTACTCAGTCATGGAAATCTACCGGTTGACCTTGGGTATGTCACATACTCTTAGCCCCAGAAAACCACCATGATAGGCTTGCCTTGTTGTGGGCAGCCAGAGAATTGAGACCAGCGGTTTCAGAAAACAGGAGTTTATTTTACTGCGCAGGGATCTCAGTCTTCCAAAAAGACCGAGAGAGCCCAGAGTCAGGTATCAGCTTACCCTTTATACACTCTAGTAAACAGGTACAGGAAATGATTAAAATATGACCACATATGAACAGTTTACGGGTTACAGAGGCCCAGGTTACAGCTTTCAAAATGATGTATTTCGGTACCAGGGGAGTACTCTTACTGGGTTGCGCTGACCTAAAAACTCCCCAGGTTCCCTGCATAGCTAAGCTCATACCTAAGCCTTCTGATAAGATAAAGGATACATCTGCTCACCTTATTTTTCCTTATTTTTCTACTTAAGCAACTGCAGTTCTAAAGTTTTAACCCTTTCAGCCTTAGGGCCACCACAAGTCAGAAACAACTTGAAGTCACACAACAACAAGAACAACAACAACAACAATGAGAACAACAACAACAACGAATCCAGGCACTAGATCCTGTTTGATCTTGGAAGCTAAGCAGGGTCAACCCTGGTTAGTACTTGGATGGGAGATCACCAAGGAATACCAGGTGCTATGGGCTATGTTTCACAGGAAGGAACTGTGTAAAAAACAGTGCTAAGTTTCGCTTTCCTCAGGAAGCCCTGGGGTGACTTGAAGGCATATTCGTTGGGTGACTTGAAGGTGTGGACATGTAAGCATGTGTGCACATACACACACACAAAGAATCCAGCAAATTGCCTCATTTTACATAGGTGGTCTGCTGTAAATATGTTTAGTCTTAAAATGGGTCTGCACTTTTCAAAGAAGCTTACCTTCCAAACCCCAAATCTGGAAAGTCTCAGCTGCCTGCATGAAAGAAGGGTACCCAGGACTAGTATGACTAATATATTTTTCCAGGGTTTTTCTATGCTTTCAAGAAGAGCCACAATAAATTGCATTTAAGATTCATACTCAGTACAAATCTTTGAGCTTCTTCTCACAGTAGTGGGAGAGCTTCTTCCAAATATTATCTTCAATGCAATGCATCACAGTAGTGTGCCAGCTGTCCCATAATCTCTGAGGCAGATACTCTCTAGCACATACAGACTTCACACATTTTCCTATTAATATTATGGGAATTTCAAAACTGCAAGCCTCTGGGGCAGTTTTTCACTAGCTGCTAAAAGAAAATGAAAGCATTAAAGAAAATATTTTGGCAATTCTACTAGTGGAGAAAAGTTTTCCTTTATTATGTGAAAGAGGAATCAGATACACCTAGTCACAACATTCTATTCTTTAGCATTAGCCTGCTTTAAAAAAAAAGGAAAGAAAAAGCAGCCCTCTTTTGTTAACTGTTATGTTCCAGAAACATATAGGCTATTTTACTGTAACTGAATAAAGTTATGATCTTCAGTTTGATACTGTTCTAAATACAATTAATTCAACAAAAGTGTTAAAATAATTTAAAAGTGTTCTTAAAGGAGATTACAATCTATTTTGTGGTTGCCATTAATCATGCTTACAGTTACCTGCAAACAGAAGTATTTAATAGGTCACTCCATGTTACCAGTAGCGAAAATGCAGAGCCCAAGAACTAGCTGGTTATTACATTCATTCATTCGTGCCTCAATTTGCAATTCTTATACTTCACTGCTTCTCCAAAACACGAGCACAGAGGAGCTCCTGAGCAGCAATAACAATAAAATCATATTATTACAGAAGAAAGAGAGAATGAGAGAGAGAGAGACTAAACCATACCAGGAAAGTATCAGGGGAAATTCAACTGTTCCATTACGGATCCCTTAAGAACACATTGAATATCTTACATCCCCTCTTGGCCCTTGGGAAATGTAGTTTTCTCAAGTGCTACTGTAAATACTCTTTAAGTGTTGCTGCAAAATATATTTCCCAAGGCTACTGACTTTTCATTTTGATATATGATGTCCATGGTAGGAGAGAAAATATTTCCTCTTTACCTCTGCCCATAGCAGGACTGAAACCCTACCACTATTCCTATTACCACTCCCTTGACCAGGGAAGTCAGAATTAAAAAGCAATGCCAACTACTGGCTTATGTGTCAGTGTGATAGTAACTCTGTCCCTGGTTTTAGTCTGAACTTTAAGGGAGGCATCTAAAGCATTTTTCCCTGAGATTAAAACCTGGAGCAGAGTTATAGCCCCTCTTACTTGGGGTCATCAGCTGCCAATGGAAAAGGGGGGAAGTGATTTGGAAAATGGGGGTGGATGCTGGTTGGCCAGATAGAGATGAAGAGGCCAAATAAGCTAAGAAAAGAAGATCAGTTATTTCCATATGATTGTTTTTATTTAATCTTTGAAATGTCACCACTCTAGGCTCTGCACCTCCACTATATTTGACCATGAGCCAAGCTGTCTAGGGATTATGAGAACTGTAGTACAACACAAGGTGGACCATGTCTACAGAATAAATTCACATTATGAAAGATTGAAAAAGGTGCCAATGGATATTATAGTTCATTTTACCAAGAAATTGACAAGGGATAAGATTTCTGCAGCAACACTTTTAAAATAATCTTGTGATTGATAGGAAAGGTATTATTGCTCTTAAAGAAATTCCAGTACAGAGTTTGCATAGAAGGGCAGACCATATTTCCTTAACTAAGAAGCTTAAGCAAAGAAGGATTCTAATCAGATGACATTAATTAGAAATAATTATTATCACTTTCAATCAGCAGAGATTTCAAATGAATTTAGTGCACAAGGTAAAAGAATTTCTGAAAAGATATAAGAGCGGTTTGGAGGAGGAGAAAAAGGGATGATGGCAAAGAGAAATCTAAAGAGGTACACCTACTACAATAAGGAGAAGTGATGAGTGTTTCAGGGGCTTTTTCCTCTGACTCCTCTAAAAATGAATTGCAAAAAAATTTTTTTGGAATGCCAGTGGCTTCAGTAGCCAAGAAAAATGGGGAAAATGTTTTTGAAGAAATTTATACAGGACATGATTTGTTTACAAGAAACTCATTTAAAAGAAAAAAAGATGTAAAATATAAGAAATATAAGATGTAAAACATCTCTTCTGTGTGTGACAAAGCTCTTGAAATGAAATTGGTATAATCATATAAGAGAGTTCTTTCAAAGGTAGCTACGATACTGCCTTTCCACAAATCATCTTCATCTTTATTGGCACCCCACTTGTGTTTGAATGCTTCTTTCTATCATTTGAATGCTTTCTTTCTATCAAATGCTTGTCTCTGCTGCCATTTCAATGGCCAGAATCTTGCTAGGTGTTACAAATGCATAAGTTGGAAGCACTGTGTGGTATTCACAATTCCTACACCTTCTCTAATTTAGGGACATGTAGAAACCATGAAACTTCTCTGATCACCACTTACCAGGAAACAGCCACTGAGATTGATGGAGGTCTGTTCCCCTGTCACTGTTGTATTGCACTTTGAGAACTGAGAAGCCATGTGATTGAATAGCAGTCCAGAAACTGAGAGCCAGGATATCAGGAGAACAACAGAAGCTTGGGAACCAAAACTGACAGAGGACAGAGGATCATGCCAAAATGTAGTCTTGATTCACAAACATGGTAGAGTCTCTGAGCTGACTTGGGTCAGAGCAAGCAAGCAACATTGTTTCCAGCAGCCATAGAACCCTTGCTGCCTGCCTTATCTGGGGAGGCTGACCACTCAATGCAAACAGCTAGGTCCAAATTAACAGAGCCTTAGGTGTGCCAAGCCTCTCCTCAAACACTCCAGACTGGCTAGTCTTTTCAACTGAGACCCAGTAGTCACTGGGGAAGCAGCAGACTGATGTTCCCAGCTCAGCCTCCCTCAGTGATCTCTGGTGCAAGAGAGAATTGCAACAGAGGCTCTGCTTCTGCCTGTCACTTTGGAGATCCCTCATGGGAGGGGTGGGAACATCAGTTAACTGCTTCCTGGGCAACAGATGAAGACCCCCTCCCCGTGGATGACAATGACTCTTTTCCAATAAGTATGGATTGCGGAGGTTGGGCCAGCAGTCACTGCAGGGCTCCATACCAAACAGCAGTTAACTCTCATAACCGCTCAATAGGATGCCGGCCACTATTTTTTCGAGTGAGGTGGGTTATTACTATTTAAATTTTACCATTGCATTTTGTAGCCTACTTTTGCACTAATAAATAAATAGAGGAATTTATTCATTCGTTCATTTCATTTCATTTGCCTTTCTCCAGGAGTGGAACACAAGGTGACAAAAAGTAGCATAAAATCTGTTAATATAAATAAATGAAGCACTGTATTCTTCTGGAATTAAAAATTGGAGTTAACTTCTAGAGTTAAAAAATTCTTCTGGGCTTGATAGGTGGCCCCTGAAAATTAAAGCCTATATATGCTGCTCTGAACACTTTCAGCAAAATCCTGTTGGTGTGCTATACCCACATTACTAAGCCCGTGTAGGTGACAGTGGTTGGAGAAAAGAGTGTGTAGCAGCCATGGGTAGAGGCAAGCACTACTTGGAGCCAACAAATTTTGTCTGTCTTCAATTGCTACAGGAAGAACTTGGAAAAGTGCAACTGATAGCGTAATGCACTAATGGGACTTTAGAGAGACTGGTGATTTCATAAGCATTTGAGCTCATAGAAAATGGCACACCTCCCATGTGACTAAATAATGGTGAAACCAGATCCTAAAGACTGATTTTACATTTTGAGAGGACCTTGAGATAATTAATAAAAATAGATTCAATAGTACCATAATTTCAAATAATTAGTCTTGTGGGCTTTTATCATGCATTGAAACTAGAAGATTGGGATGGGCAAGCCTTTTCAGTATGTATTTCTCCTTTCTCTCTGATACACTGGATATCCAGTGGGGTTAAGGCTCAGAAAGGAAGACAGAACACACACGTCTTCATTGTTTTCTTGTCAGGACAATTTGGTCTTGCTGAATGGTACATACTGGAGAAAAGCAATTAATGTTATCCATTCCTATAGTAAGATTGTGAATCTTTTTATTTACGCATTGCACTATGTCTCCTAAATTTCAGTTACCAGGTGACCTCCCCTGGGTCTTAGGTCAGTGTGTTCAAGATTAATGGGCCATTGGTTCTCCATTAAGAACCTATTTAAGAATGTGCATTTAATTAAAATGAGTTATTATACATGAATTAATGCCGCTTTCAGCTTATTTAATTTAAAGGAGATCTGGGTTTTTTTTTTCATTTTACCCCCATGCACAGCCTTAGCACTGGCTGTTGTGCTCAGATATCTAAAGAAGAAGTATCACTTTCTGAAGTTCTTGTCTTGAGAATTTGGCTCTTAAGTTCCCTGAACTTCAGTTGAAGGTACGACTTAAATGTAACTTGGATTTACATTTGCACCAAAAATACCGAGGTCTGTACTGAGCCTAGACCTCGGGCCTTGACTAGTCCTAATTGCCTGGGCAAACAGTCTCAGATTTCCAAAAATAAGGGTCCATGATTTAGTTTTATGTCTATTTGCTGAAAACTCTTCTTTAGGACATGATCCCATTCCAGCTGTTCCTGAAGTTTGGACTAAAGTCATATTAATTGCATTAATGTACAGCCAACTAGCTAAGTGAAGAACTGCAGATCCTTCAAACAAGAGCTTGGAAATTTGCTTTTTTGGACTACAGTTGCTAGAACCTCCCAGCCAATATGTCTACATAACTTTTCCAAGATTTGTCCAAAAGTAAATACGCACACACTTCTCTGACTTTTAATAGTTGAAAACTCTTCCCTGAAAGTAATAGTTACCTTTCCAGCCAACTTTGCTAGTAAGTAGGGGGCTGTGAAGGGAGGAACTGAGCAAGACTGGTTGGTGCCAGTCAACCACCACCCAGGGAATGTTGTGCGGCGGGGGGAGCTATGGGAGAAAAAACTGAGGCTTGTCTCTGGCAGATCAGGGAAAGATAGCACAAAGACAGGGAAAAACTGTAGCAAAGTCAACCGGGGGAAGAAAAGAACAGGCTTTAGAGGGCCTCTGAACTATTAAATAGTTCAGGGATTAATGTTTTATCTATTTGTGTCTTAATGAATGTTGTCTTCTTCTTCTTCTTCTTCTGCTTCTTCTTCTGCATTTTATACCACCACCAAACTACCACATGGCCCACACAGAAAGGATGACTTGGGCGGTTTCTTAAAGATATAAGCTATTTTGTACTGGGATACTTTCATAAGAAAGCACTAAAAAGAAGAGTAGAGGAAATCATATTAATGGTCTCTGCTACTCCACTTGGCTAAGCCTCTCTCATTTACTGACCTCTTTGTCATACGCTTTTGATAGGATCAGATGTTCCAGTGGACATATTACCCTACCAAGACCAACTTAGTAGTTAGTCTCTGTTTCGCCAATACCAACTTTCTTTTCCTCCACAGCCTCTTCTTCCTCCCTGGTGTTTTCACTGGATGCACCTCTGCATAAACTTCTGTCTTCTAGTGGTGGCAAACTTCCAAAAACTATTTATTATTCCAGGCCGCTCTCTAAGGGTACATCTAGCTCTTTCCTGTTGATGACCAATGATGAAATAACAAGACCAGATATATAAAATTGGGTCAAATAATGGTCACTTTATTTGATCTAATCTATTTAAGTGGTATTGCCTTAGAAATGGAGCAAGAGGAAAGAACAACCTGATGTGGGTACAGCTGAGGCCAGGCATCACCCTTTGACAACGTCCTCTCACTTCTCTCAGGTGAAACATCTCAGCTCTGGGGGCAATCCAAATACTTCAGCTGCTTCCCAGTCAGCCAGAACTGGAAGGTAACCCAGGGTATTTCAAGTCAAACCACAAAACTCTACAAGCGAGAACATAAATATCAGTTTAGCATTAACTGGCTTTTTCCCCATCCCTTGGGACACAGGACCCTAAAGAGGGAGTTCCAGAGTCCTACCCTACACCAAAAGGGTGCCAATATAATTGAATTGTTACATTCTCCACCTGATCCCTCTCAAAGACAAGGGACAAGTGTCTGCTTAGTCCCTTTCTGCCACAAGTCCAACCAATTTGGCCCTCAACCCCTGGTGCAAGTCTCCCAAGAACAACATATTACCCTTTTCTGAAAAACGAACGTCATCATTCTGGTAGAGCGCTGCCCATTGAAAAACTATGGCATGATGTGCTTCTTTCCTTCGTCCTGCAATCTGTCTCATTATTCTCAAACCTATCCACAAACACTGAGCTAATGGACAATCATTAGACCCTTTGTCAGTAACACTAAAAATATCAGCTTATTCTGGACCTCATTGTGTACTCTGCAAGCTCCATTGTTTACTCAGCCAGAGAGCCATGGGCACCCATGCCCTCTGGGCAGAAATTATTTATAAAAAATCCCCAGTTTTAATCAGTTAGCTCACAGTACATTGGTTGGTAAATATCACTCTCTCACTCTGATTCCCAATTGCATTGTCCCTAGGCCTGAGTCTATGCCACAATGCTGTTTCTTCGCTGCTGTTCTGGATCAGTAAATATTGCCCATTCCCTAAGCCTCACACTCCAGCTCTCTTCCCTTTAACTTCAGTTAGCCCTGTGTGACTATGTGACTGAGTGAATCTTGTGCATGTGATAATTCCCCAATAAAACATCTTTTGCTTATTTTGGATCTCTGACCGGTTCTTCCCTGCACTAGTACCTGTAAACATAGTTAGAAGATCTCACTTGGTTACTCCCCTCTCACAGGCCTCCTCTTGAACTAAGTTTCCTCACCTTTCATGGAGGCACTGGTATCATGGGTGGACCCCTGAATCACCCAAGTTTGGAGATAACAACCTGGCAGGGCAAAATAATAGAGAACAAGAGAAACTTCAGACCAACAACTTTGCCTAAGTCAAAAATCACTCAAAACTTGTAAAATCAGATCATTGCCTTTCAGCAAGTTCACCAAGATGAATGACACAGGTCATTTCTGCACTAGACTGTTATAGTGCTATTATTCTACTTTCAACATCCTATGGAATCCTGGGGTTTGTAGTTTAGGCAGAGGCCTTTAGAATTCTCTGCCAGAGAGCTCTTTGGCCTCAGTAAACTACAAACCCCAGAATTCCACAGGATGTTGAAACTGGAATAATAACAGTGTAGTGCAGAAATGGACTAAGATATGAGGAAGAGATCAACAGAAGAGGCAACAAACTGCTCCACTGGCGGCCTCTTCTCCCAAGACATTCCATAGTGGCAACATCACTCAAACCCAGCTGAGTTCCAAAAGGGCAACTTTGGGCCTGGCATGTTGACCAGTAAACCATACTATGGTCACAGATCAGGACCTGTTGTCTCAGTAAACAACACCTGCGAGTTAACAGAAAAGAAAAATAAGAACAAAGTTAATATGTCACAATGCCTGCAAAACCTAAAAAGATGCATATATCCCATTTTTCCATCAGTTTCACTGGCGTTCCTAATACTCTTTCCCAGCTGGTTTGAAGTAAAACTTTTGAGAGACAAGCATGAAAAAGAAAATCAAAGCAACTTGATGACTAAGACATAATAGTAAACCAATCTACCATACAGTAGGAAGGATACGGGATACATTATTTGTTTCAACATCAGTCTGTTATTACTGTCTTGTAGCACTAACTGCAGACAATGTAATGCTGTGGCAGCCAGCTAGCCTGCCAGCTAGGAATTACAATAATCCAATATGAGGAGGTCAGGAGAACATGAATCTAATGAATCTAGGCTAATAATTACAGCTCATTTAATTACCTCTGAGATAATAGCAAGAGTTGTAATTTTTTTTATAATTGATGTTGCTGACATCCTTGCACCTTTTAAGTTGCATTAGTTATAACTTGCCATGTTAATGTGTAAGTTGATAAAAGTGTCACAAATTAATAGAATAGGAGAGCATCTAAATGTCAAGGAGGTCTCTGAGGAACTGATAGGTGAGTTCTGGAAAAAAACATCTGTACTGCTCAAATTGACATACAGTGTGATAGATTGGGCAAATCAGATGTTACTGCTCCAAAATGATTATTCAGACAGTACTGTACCCGGTATAACTTTTGGTAAAGTTTATTAAAAGCTCTACGACTCTTTAGTCCTATAGTTCTTCCATGAATTAAAATTGATGCATTAGGCTCAGTTTCAAACATTTATCTATCCCCTCGGAAACACATGTCAAGACCATGAATTAACCCAGGACTTGACTCCTACAATGACACGCAAGTATACAGTCTATTAAAGTCTTGATGTTAAATGTTTTAAGATGCAGTATTCTTCTGTTTAAACCTCTTGTGTTGGTAGAGATATAAAAGGGTATATCCACACTGCACCATTATAGTACTCAGATACCACTTTCATTATCATGGCTTCATTCTTCAGAATCCTGAGATTTGTATTTTGGAAGATTTCATCGAATTCCTTGAACTACAGCACTAGTGATTTCTGGCAGAAAATTCTAAATACTTCACACAACTACATATCTCAGGATTTCACATGATGGAGTCATGACAGTTAAGTGGTATTACAGTGCTATGGTGGTATAGTGTGTATACATCCTGAATCTCATCTGCATTTCTGATTAGAGTTCCTAGGGTGTTCTCAGAGTACTGCAGAGTATGAGAGGAATGCCTAAACTAAAGTTAGGCTGTCATTGAACTTTCTTTAGAGGACTAGCTTTTGTCCTCATTTTTCAGCAGAGAAGGGTCATTTCCTTCTAGAACAGGGGTAGGAAACCTTTGACCCTCCACATGTTTGAACATACAAGTCTCATTAGACCCTACACAGTATGGCCATTAGTAAGAGAATGAGGGAGTTGCAGTCCAAAGCATCCGGAGCACCCATCGCCATCCCCCTAAGGAATCTTCACAATATAAACTGAAACTGTCATCCTCATACTCCAGGGTAATCTGGCAACAACATGACAACTGTAAGGAAAACAAGGATTCAAAGGAATTTTTCAACACTCTCACTAACTATAATTCCAGAACCAGGAAAGACAGTGGTGTCAGTTATATATTTCACATTAACATCAAATTAAATCTTCTGTTAAATGCATTAACATACCTAGTTTGTTCTCCCAATTCCCAGATAACAGCTGGGGGTGCAGAATGGACCAAGCCATGCAGGAAGGAATCTTTAACCACTTTCAACACCTCAATGCTGCCACTCAACCCAAGAGGGAAGCCTCTATGGATTCCTTCCTACAAGAAATGGAGGGGGAAGGTTTGTAATGCAAAAAGAAAGCTTTTCAAAAATATCCCTACATGTTGGAGTCCTGATAATGATTGCCTGCCTCATGGCTGCCAGTTTGAGGGCAAAGAGGAAAAGGTGAATGCTTGTGTACCTCTTTCTGGGTTCTGGGGGGGGTGCAAACCTAATTGAATATTCCAAGCATGGTAACAATCTAAGACTCAATGCAACAAACTATATATTAAAATTGACATATCTGTTTTGTCCCAAAATTCCATGCACCTAATGAGGTGCCAACATAGGATGTGATTTCAGGACTTTTCTGCCTATTTTGCTGGGTAGTGTTGCAACATTTGGATGCAATCTTAAAGCCCTAGGTTAAAAAAAATAAAGACAAATGCAATATGTAACTAACACCACAAAAATGTACCACTTTTTGTTACCACCTAAATACCTAACTGAAAATACCACTACCTTTTCCAGGGTGAAAAGAGTCTATTCCTTACCCAGGGGCTCTAGCTCTCCCTCTCTTTCTCAACTCAGCTAGCAAACACAGCCCCTTCCTTGGGGTTTCCCCACCCACTGGGCCAAACCAATGACTCATAGAGGTTATACCTTCACCCATTTAACATATTTATTTTGTCTGCAACAGATGTGGATTCTGGATTCCAGCCAGCACACCACATTCTTTTCCTCATAGGAAAAGTGTGTGATTCTTCTTTAACTTCCATGGCTGCATCCTATGGAATCCTGGAGCTTTTAAGTTCAGTGGAACGCTAGCGCTGAGAAATTTTTTTAAAAAAAGCAACTCTTCCTAAATGGCAAATCTCAGAATTTATAGTATGTCATTGCAGCAGTAAACAAAATCATAATGCTATAATTGGATAGTGTTAAAGGACCCCAGGATACTTCATTCTATTTCTACTCCCCCATGGCTATGTGGCCATTTAATTTACTTTGTCCTGACAGAGTTGTTGTGCAATTTTCTCCTTGTAGGAATTCATACCTAGTGCAAGCAGGTTTGTTTATTTGCTTTTTTCTTTTGCTTTGTTTTGCTTTGTTTTTGTTTTTCTCCAAGCCACAGGTTCCTCTCAATCTGTTGATATCTCCCTCACCCATGTAGATGGTGCAGGACATAAGCTTGATATTATTAATACACAGAAGGCTGCATTTGGGTGCTTTACTTGTTGTTCAAGCCACTTAGACAATCATGGTTGACTCTGTACTAGAGCCATAGGTTCACTTCATAATCTTCCTACAATGCTTTCACTCCTAGAAAGCGATTCAGCATTTCTATTTTCTCTTCCTTTTCAAACAATCTAAAATACTTTTTATTTTGCTGCTAGCTCTTCCAGCTGTTATACTCCAGGCTGGTCTATGGTCTGCCTCCTTCCCTCTTCCTTCCCTCATGCTCACACACACACACACACACAAAATTTTTCATAGTAGAATAAGCATCTTTCCAGCAAAAGCCTTCAGGGCATAAGGTGAAGAACTGAAGGAAAGATGGATTGCTCTGCAGCACCAAGGCACTCTAAAAGCAGGAGGGGAGGGGATCCTGTGAAACATGGACAAGTTTGCAAGAAGACTGTGTGCTCGGATGCATGAGGGACTTAGTGGGTATGAAACTGTGAAGTTCCTTACTTAGAATTCCATTGCCTTTTATTAACCTATTCAGAATGGTTTACATTTGCAGAATTATCTGAGCATGCCAGGTCTGCTAGTAAAATACCCTCTTAAAATCGTTAAGAGGAGGGGGAAGTCCTGATCTTGTATTGATGTTTTCTAGCCTTTAAACCTATTCTGTTTCCCAAGAAAGAAATGCTTGATTATTTTCTTTGAGAGGAATCCTGGCTCAATGTTTAGAATACTTTTTTTTTTTTGGCTCAATGGGAGCATGATTGGGCTCTGTGTTTCTAATGGAGCTTGAAATTAACACCACTTCTTTATATTCTTGCTTTTGACCTAGTATTATCAGCATCATCACAAATTTAGGAGTAGTGTTTTGCTAGCTAACTCATTTTCTATCTGCTGACTCAAGAACAACAGAAGAAAGTAGTTTTGTCATTTAAAGTAGTGGCGGGTGAGAGCCTCCTGATTTGTTTCCTGATTAGCTTGGTTTTCTGAGCTTTCCTGGGAAAACTCAAGATCTTCTTGAGGGATTCTTGAGAAAAGCTTGGAAAAGCAAACCAAAAAGAGGTTGCATCCATGAGTCTCTTCTAAATGATATTTGGAAGGCATGAAATGGTGGATGGGAGAGTTTGGTGGTAAAAAGTCCTTATTGCCCTTTGGAACATAGCTGAAATTAATAGGGATATCTATTCCTGCTACAATCTGACCTATCATAGCTAATCCAGTTTGAGCCAATGCCCTTGTCTTGGAAGCAACACTAAAGACAGGAAATCAGCTTTTGGGTTCTGTGTGTTTCTCTGCCTACAAGAAATAAACATGACTGGAACCTTTTCTTCCAGAGTCAGACCAAGGAATTTCAATTTTAACCTCAGGATTTAAGTTCTGTAAATGTGGCCACATCTGACAGCTACAACTGATACCTGTTCATAAGTTGCAGTTTCTGCTGCACCCTTATCTTGCCTTTTGACAGGAGTTGGCCAGTATGTATGTAATGAGTACTGTCTAATGGTTTTCTAGGGTCTGTATAGTCTTTCGATAGCCTTTGGGGCATAATTCACAGTTCTGGTTTGGCATATAATAGGCATATATTACAGACAAGGGGCACATTCCAGTGCACATTCAAGCTTTAAGCACACTTACTTAGTATTGATTGCAGTGAACTATACTCACAGACCAGGCTTAAGGGTAGGAAATAGGCTTAATATCAGTCATAATTTCAGGGCCAATAAGGAAATGGGCACATTAGGTGGACAAAAGAGAACACTCTTCAAAGAAACTGGGGGATGCTGTCATCCCTGAGAATTATGCTGGGGGAAAAAAAAGGGAAGAAAAGAAAACAAAAAGGTACATCTTGCTCAGATTATTGTAATTTTTGTTCCTCCAACTACAGTACCAAAATGAGCAGTTTCTTCTGATAGCAATAATTGATCCAAAAATTAGCATTTTAAGTATCATGCAACCAATGCCAGAAAAGAGACGCTGTCTGATCTTAATTTAGAAACTACTTTATTGCCCTTAGTGGAACCATAGTAGGCTACCCATATGGTGCCTTTCATTCAACTTGGCATAAACATAGGTCCATGAGAGGTAACAGGTTCTGAGCTGCAGTTGAAATGCAAGCAGCATTTCTTATATGAGTCAATTTGTCTTTGTGTTTAGTTTTATAAAATGTGAAAGCTTTCAATATAGCTGTATGATGTTTCTGTAGCCAAACAGGAGTCTCCCTCATTGTTCTTATCTTGAACTCTCTATGGTGAGAATAAAGGTCAAAATTCTCTGGGGGACTTTCAAATGATAATCTAGAGTCCCCCAAACCCGCTTACTGGGCAGCAGCTTCTGCAGTTGATGTGGATCTGTTATCTCGTATCTTGGGGAGCAGCTGACCAATGTTCTCAACACCCCCTCCAGTGTAAGGGTGAATTGTGTCAGGGATCCTGCTTCTGCCTGTGGCTAAGGAGATCATCCATGAAAGGGAGTGGGAATATCAGACAGCTGCCTCCTGATCAACAGAGAACAGGATCCCTTTGATCACAACAGCTACTGCCCAGTAAATGAAGATTAGGAGTGATTGGGCTAGGAGTCACTCCATAGCTACAGTGGTTAGGCATTCATTACTGCCCAATTGAATTCCAGCTGGAGAATCTGTGCCCCTTCCAGATGTTCTCAAATTACAACTCCCAGCATTACTCACTAAAGCTTATGCTGGTTACAGCTAATGGGACCTGCAGTCTACTCCTATTAGCCTTGTTTTCCCATCAAAACATTGAAAAAACATTTGTTTCCTATCAAAATCCCTAAAATGCACAGGATCTTCATACTTTATTATTCCTACCACCTCAACAGTTCTGGCTGTTGAGGGAACTCCATAGTCTTTTAGAATCTGTTCCTCCGCCCAATGATATCAGTAATTTATATGATACCATGTGCTAAGAGAGTACTGGCATTGTTAGGCATTAAGGAGTATATATCCTATAGCACATTATTACAATTAAAACAGAATGATGAATTAATTCTAAGTAATCAGAGATGATGAGATACTCAAATATAACAGGAAAAAAATATTCCTCAACAGAATAAGAAGTCATTTTTGTCCCCAGGATGATAAAAAGTAGAGTAAGTGAAAGTAAGGCAATTTATCACTTTTTTTCTTTCTCTCATATTCATATTACTTAAATCTTCATAACCTGACTGTGAAGAAGTTTGTGAATATTGACTTTTCCCCCCCAAGAAAACTGAAGTACCACTAAGTTCTTCCCCACTTGCATAGCTATTTCCACAGGTCCAGCTATTTCTAGCATGAAGAGTTTCATGTTGCATCTGCCTGCTATTTAAATGTTAAAGGTGGGGAAAAAGAAAATTTCATACTAACACAGTTAAATATACAGGAAATCAAAACTCAAATTTTTATGAAGTAAACTCAAAGCCCAGGATCTGGATAAATTCATCTGTTACTTTCCATTTCCTTCACATTTGATTTTAATAAATCTTTTCCCCCATTGTGTATATGAAGAAATGAACTAGTCTAGATGAATTCTCATCACATATAAACAAAACCAAAATTCACAACCAACACTAAGTTAGAGTACAAGGAATCAAAGGTGAGGCACATTGCTATCTTAATAGCAATCTGTGCACATCTTAGGCCCTTTCCACATGTGGAGGGGGAAACGGGGGAAAACGCACCGAAACAGAGCTTACCGGCAGCCGGGTAAGTCCATCTCCATGCGGAGCAGCGCGAACTCGCTGCTCCGCACTCCTCCGGCGTCCAAAATGGCGGCTTCCGGCTGGCGGAGGCTCTCCACCAACCGGAGAAGCTCGCCAGCCAGAAACCCGCCCCCAGCAGATCTGGAGGCACGCACTAGTGCACACCTGCAAATCTGCACCAGAGCACGGCAACAGAGCTGCACGGGGCTGCGCGCTCCGTGCTTTTTAAAAACCTCTGAAAAGAGGTTTTTAAAAAACATGCAGCGCCGCCAGTTCCGGTTGCTTCAGAGCGGATTGAGGTGTGGAACTACGAAAAGTAGTCAGCCCCAATCCACTCCATGGTGCAGACGACCTCCGTGGGAGGTCGCTCTGCACCGTTTTAATATCCCGGTGTGGAAAGGGCCTTAGAGAACAGAGAAAGAAGAGGAGCAAAATTGTACTAGGTGTCAAAAATCTGTATTTGCCCTGGAATCAGCTTTCTTCTCCTTACTGGAACACTTTCAAACTTTGCGAAGGGTACCTTTACGAGTGGAACCAAACAGTTTTTCCCTCCCAGGGATATAGGAGACAGGGCTTGGGTGAGGGTTTGTCCAAGGCTAATAAGATAGCAAAACATCTCTATAAGACTAGACAGCAGAATTTCCAGTATTTTTCTACAAATTCTGATGGAAAGGGATAAAGGCAAAGTACTACAGTCATGTCTACAACCACTAACCTGAGAGGAAGCCCTGAACTCAGTCAGACTTACTTTCGAGTAGATGGGATCAGGTGGCTTATAGAGACATGGGAGAGCATGCTAAATTGAACCAAATACATCTACCACCAAATATACTATTTTTAATGTGAAATTGGGGCTGTAAAGAAAATGGAGTAAATCAGATTAAAGTGAATGCAACTTGAAGTCATGCCAACATGGATTGTGTTAATTACTGTATTATACTGAAACTCAATATAGTGGACTCAATGTCAGAAATCAAGGTCAGAAAAATGTGAGGTTTCACTCAAAAGAAGCATCATCTGTAGATGATAAGAGCAGCTTGGTGCCTTTGGTTGTGGTCTAATGTTGTTTAGCATCCTAGGTGCGTTGCCAGTTGACTTCCTTCCCATAATTTTGCTGTTGACACACAATGACAATTTCCCTTCAGCTGCATTCTTCCTCCTTATAATTCTCCCTGCTGTCTTTTTGGGAGAAAAAAAAATCATCCCCTAAACAAAAGCATGAGCTCAATTTTGTACCAAATATAAAAGATTACAAGAAGATAAGCAGCTGGGCGGTCACAAGTGCTTTTCAGTTCCTTTTGTCAATTTCATGAACAATTCTCTCTGAGTATGTTCTAACACCTGTGTCGGTTTCCTGTTCACACTTGGGAATGGAGATGCTGTGAGTACTGATTCATCTCATTAAAACCATCAAGCTCATGGTGCTAGAACTATGATGAATTTCTTCTCCTCTACTTCCAATGCTTTAGGAAAACTACTGGAAGAATGCTTGGTAAGAAAAACAGTTGCTTTTAAAAATACTAAAACTGAGCTTGACTATACACTTAGACAGATAAAACAACCATATGGGGCAGCAGATGCTGGATGATCAGCCCATCATCCATTCCTCCTGATGCTTACAGACATATTCTTCTGTTACCGAATAGACATGTGTGCACCACAACCTATCCTGCGTGACCTACAATAGCTAGATTCTATAGTGTAGTGAACACTGTGTTGATATACAGTTCAGCTACTATTCTGATTGGTTTCTGTAAACAGAATGGAAAGGGACATCATCTTATCCTTCAGCACTGGCAGCAAAATGTTTTGAGGAGGGCCTGACTAAAGTAAAGGTCTCTAGAATAGAAAAGAATCATAGAGCTGGAAAAGACTGCAAGGGCCATTGAGTTCAACTCCCTACCATAGAGGAATGCACAATCAAAGCACTCCCAACAGATGCCCATCCAACCTCTTCTTAAAAATCTATATGGAAGGAAGTTTCGCCACACTCCAAGGCATCATATTCCACTGTCAAACAGCTCTTACTATCAGGAAATTCTTCCTAATGTGTAGGAGGAATCTCTTTTCCTGTAGCTTAAATCCATTACTTTGTTTCCTAGTCTCTGGAGCAGCAGAAAACAAGTTTACTCCATCTTTCATATGACATCCTTTCAAATATTTAAACATGGCTATTATGTGACTTCTTAACCTTCTCTTCTCCTAGCTCTCTAAGCTATTCCTCATAGGGCATGATTTCGAGGCCTTTTACAATTTTGGTCACCCTTCTCTGAACACGTTCCAGGTTGTCATTATCCTTCTTGAACTGTGGGTGCCCAGAACTGGACGTAGCATTTCATTTGAGGTCTGATCAAAGCAGAACAGAGTCCTACTATTCCTTCCCTCAATCTAGATACTATATTCCTATTGACCTTCTCTTTTTCCTTTTCTGCTTTCTAATTGTAAATTTCTCTTACGTGTTACCACAAAATATGGGTGACTCAGGGGTCCATCTGTGATGCCCATACCTCCACATGACAATGGGAAATTAATTAGCACAATTAGAAGGGGGGTAACCTAATGAGATCATTCCAACACTGTAAACATTCCATCAATGTTTACAGAGTCTTGCAGGAAAGAACTAGCCAGAGATCCCAAAATATTCACACATGCACACAAAAGATTCAAGCACTCACACATTCACACAAGAGCTAGCCAGAGGATAAACATAGGAAAGTTGTGGATAGAGGAGATTTAAGGTTCGGGTGGTAATTATCGGTCCAGAAAGCAGTGATGTGGCTTAGACTGATGCCTAAGGACAGTACTCATTCTGGAATCAGAGTGACAGGGTGGTGACCAGCAAGTGAAATACTGCATCTCACAGCTCAAAATGGAGGGCTTATATACCCAAAAACTACCCTGCAGATATGGATGTGATTGTCTCTCCCAGCTGAGTGGACAATGGGAGTTGCAACACAGACAATGGGGTCTGGACAGAGTTAATGGTTGTAGTTTTTAGGTAACAAAGAGGTAATGAATGTTGTAATATCTCTACATTGTAGAGAGGTTTTGGGGGAGAATGCAAGCAAACATCCAGGTGTGAGGGAGCAGGATTGAAACAATCATTGTTTTGGTAGAAACTTCCCTTTGACCACTGTATGCACAGAGATGTTCCAGCTTCAACTTAAGTCTGTTTTCTCTGGAGTTGCTTGGTAATCTGCCTGACAATGACTTCAGCTACGCCTTGAGGGAGTGTCAGCTGACCTGCCTTGTAATTACATGGTTTCAGTCAGTAATTTTCCTCTGCCCAGCTTTGCCTTCCAGTCACCTCAGGTTTCATTTTATATCAGTACCAATTAATGTATGTGCCAATTAAATAATATTTCACCAATTAAACCATATCAATCTTGGCGGTTGCATGGGGCTGTAACATTTAACTATCCGTTCTGTCCTCCATTTTGTTGTTTCCTTTACAGAGGTAAGGTGAAATGCCCCTTCCATTCTTTTGTTGGATGCAGTATGATTTTTGTAACCCATTACTTGGATTTCAGTTCAACTGTAGAAGCTATGGCATTCACGTACCGGGCTATTGCTGTATTGTTAAACTCCAGGCCTGAGCTGGTCATACAACTACAGAGCATATAATACAAATATGAACTCTCTGACTGTATTATTGAAGAGGTCATGGCACAGCAAAGTTGAACAGTGTCAGAGTTCAGGATCCACATTTAAGAAACTGTCAGCTTATCATGGACTAAGGTCATCAGTGCAATTGCTGTTTTTTCTTCGATTTCTACCTACCTCATAATCTAATATTGCCTTTTACACGTGTAAACTGTCAGAGTATCCACATCCATTATTTAAAAAATAACAGGAAAGGAACCATTAGGATGCTAACAAAAACTAATTTACCCCCTACTGAGTAAATAATAATGACTTTCATGGAACAAAGAACAGCCAATCAGGAATCACTGATTGGCAAGTCTAATCTGGTTGTCCGACTTCAGCTTCATTATTCACCACTCAGAATATAAAGAAGGAAAAAAATCTAACAAACTCCACACAGAAATGTTTAGGCTTACATAGATCAGGATTGCCTTCCGAGCTACTTGTAACTGAACCTGTATTAATAAAAGGATACTTTTTTCTTTTGTGTAGGCAGCAGCGGCTATAGCTGCTGCTCTAATTTAGAACTGCAGTTGACAACAAATGTAACTGGAATATCTCTTTGTATTTCATATTATTTGGTTTTCAGAGGTTCTTTGTGAGAAGGACTCTATGTTTGTAATTTATCGTAACTTGCTGTACAACAGATTGATCATCTTGCACAGTTTCCTTCTTGAAGAGAAACAATGAAAGGTATGGGTGTGTGTGTGTGTGTGTGTGTGTGTACATTTCTTTGTTGAGGGAAACAAAAATGAAAAAAAAAAATACAAGTACAGTAGCTGAAACACCAGTTGAAGCAATTTTCTTCATGAACTAGAAGACAAATGTTTGGACCCAAAAAATCTTTTCAGGCAGATATGAAAAGCAGAACTAGAAGACCCAGAAAACCAAATTGGCTTCCTACTCTGTTTACTGCAGCAAATAGTACTGCAAATACATTGGATCCTCCAGCCATTTACAAATTCTTCATGCAGGGACCACATATAACATAGTGCTTTTGAAGATAGGGAAGTTATAAACCCCCATACAAAAATTAAGCCAAGAGTCTCAAGATCTTAATCTGACAATAAATTTCATGGCCAGAGGCCAGCCATTGGGCAAGTGAATCAATGAAGGGGGTCCCAGGGAATGCTAGAATCACCAGTCCCCACCCCCCATATTTAAATTTAAGATAGTAGAATTTTGCATATGCCACTATGGGAATATGTAAACCTGGCCAGAATAACCCCTGGTACATGGGACAGGAAAATAACTCTTTTTGATGTGGTAGACACCTGCTGTGCCTTAAAACAAGATCACTAGATCTAAACTAAGCTCCTGAATACCCTTTAATCCCATGATTGTCAAAAGGCTGCTGATGTTGTTGCAATTCAACTCTCAGAAGGTCCAGCCAGCATAATTAATAATGCAGGATTCTGAGAGATGAGTCCAACATCTGGAGCCTCCCTACTTGAGAACTGCTCTTGATGCTCAAGCTCACTTGGCCATTCCCATTTCCCTTCATCCTGTTCCTGCCTATCTGACTTTTCTACAAGTGTTTCCCTTGAACACATCTTAGTTGATGGTACTGACACAGAAAATTGTTCAGTCTCTGATGACACAGATTGGAGTGGGAGAGGCTGGTGTCCTGACTATGGAGGTTCAGAAAATTCCTGGTGGGATTACACTGGTTGATTGCTGGTATTGAAATGGCAGGGCATGTTGCTGGATTATATTTCAACACTTTTTGTGAAATGTTCTTTTCTGGAACCAGTGACAGTCCTCACATCATTCGGTCTAGTTTTCCTATACCGAAAATCAGCTAGGTAAAGCTTGCAAAGGTTCAAACAGGAGGCTATCATACCTTCTAGTCTGTCATGGCTGGTTTCAGTTCATATCCTGCCATCCCACTTTCTCAATTGCTTTTAAAATGTCCTATCTTCTCTTCCCACTTTCCCCCTTCATCCTCAGTTTACTTCATAGAATCATAGAATCATAGAATTGGAAGAGACGACAGGGGCCATCAAGTCCAAACCTCTGCTATGCAGGAACACCCATCAAAGCATTCCCAACAGATGGCCATCCAGCCTCTGCTTAAAATCCTCCAAAGAAGGAGACTCCACCACACTCCGAGAAAGCATATTCCACTGCTGGACAGCTCTGACCATCAGGAAGTTCTTCCTGAGGTTTAAGTGGAATCTCTTTTCCTGAAGTTTGAATCTATGGCTCCTTGTCTATGGAGCAGCAGAAAACAAGCCCTCTCCGTCCTCGACATGACATCCCTTCAAATATTTAAACATGGTTATCATGTCCCCTCCTTAACCTCTTCTGCAGACTAAACATCCCCAGTGCCCTAAGCCGCTCCTCATAGGTCATGGCTTCCAGACCCTTCAGCATTTTGGTCGCCCTCTTCTGGACATGCTCCAGCTTGTCGATATCCTTCTTGAATTGAGGTGCCCAGAACTGGACACAGTATACCAAATGAGGTCTAACCAATGCAGAATAGAGTGGTACCATTATCTCCCTTGATCTAGACACCATACTCCTATTGATGCAACCAAGAATTGCATTGGCTTTCTTGGCTGCCGCATCACACTGCTGACTCATGTTCAGCTTGTGATCTACCAAGACTCCTAGATCCCTTTCACATGTACTGTTATCCAGCCACATGTCCACCATCCTATATTTGTGCATTCCATTTTTTTCTGCCTAAGTGCAGGACCTTACATTTCTCTCTGTTGACATTCATTTTGTTAGCTTTGGCCCAGCTCTCCAATCTGTCAAGGTCATTTTGAATTTTGATCCTGTCCTCTGGGGTATTGGCAACCCCTCTCAATTTGGTTTCATCTGCAAATTTGATCAGCATGCCCTCTACTCCTTCATCCAAGTTATTGATGAAGATGTTGAATAACACTGGTCCCAGGACAGAACCCCGTGGCACCCCGCTAGTCACTTCTCTCCAGGATGAAAAGCAGCCATTGGTGAGCACCCTTTGGGTTTGGTCAGTCAACCAATTACAAATCCACCTAACAGTAGCCCTGTCCAGCCTGCATTTTAGTAGTTTCTTTGTAAGAACATCATGGGGTTTGACCAGTGTCAAAGACCTTACTGAAATGGAGATATGCTACTTCCACAGCATTACCTTCATCTATCAAGCTTGTAACTCTATCATAAAAAGAGATAAGATTAGTCTGGCAGAACTTATTTCTGAGAAATCCATGTTGATTTTTAGTAATTACAGCATTGCTTTCTATTGCTTCAATTGCTGGAAATTGAGTTCAGTGTGCAAAAGTAGTTTGTACTCAATTAACTCAGCAGGAGGGAGAGGAGAGGAGAGGAGAGGAGAGGAGAGGAGGGGACAGAGGCTTGCCCTTCCCAGAAGGCTTATGAACAAGCAAAATGGAAAAAGAGGAGAAAAAAGGTTTCTAAGTATGGAAGAGAACATCTTGTCCTGTGTGACTCCAAATTTCTTCTTGAGGAAAGCAAAAGGAATAAATACCTCTTATAAAAATTATGAGAAGAGGATGTGCTTTCCTTGCCAAAAAAAAAAAAAAAAACAACTCACTGAGTTACAGTACTCCTGAAACTGTGACCAGATACTCTCTCAGTCTTTATTTCTCACAAACACATTAGGGATTTCCCTCCGCACACACTTTCCATCTAGCTAAAATAGCATCAAGATTGCTGAGAAGCATACCTGGATTCAATTTTTTGCTCCTCCCTCCATTGCTGATTTTTGTTTGTATTTGAGATCTGAATAAACCTTATATTTTAAGGCTAAGTCTTATTGGTTTTCTTCTCTGTACCCATTCCTGAATCGGCTATGTGTGCTGACTTTTGCCCTCTTGTTTCTTGGCTACACCCTTTTGGCCTACACTCCATTGTTGCTCAGCCATTTATGTCTTGGTTTTCCATCTGTGAAATGTTGCAGGGTAAGAGCTATGAGTATACAGTTGAAGCTCTGCACGCAGAACTAGACATCCCTCTTTCCCATTTTTCCCCAGAAATGAAATGGCTTACAAAAATTAAAATAGATGCAGATAAGTAGACATACCAGTCAACCCGTACAATGTTGCTGTTGAAATGTAATTAAACTAAAGAATTAAGAAAAATTTTAAATTTATCCATTAAGAAGACTAAGAAATAAAACCCTCACTGCACACTGTTAAAAGCCCTTCATTTATAAGCTGTTATCAAAAAGTCTACTGTAATAAAAAATTCTTCACCTGCATATGGAAGCTGAACAAAGAATGAATCAGTGTAGCCTTCCTATGAAAGGAATTCCAGAACCTGAAAAGCCATTATTCATGAAATTAGTAATTTTTAGAGTACTTTTTATGTAAATAGTAAGGACAGGGCAAAATATGGATTAGCACCATGGCATAAAGGGAAGGAGTGTTTTAATATTTTTCCCTTGCTAGATTCCCAATCCAGACTTTCATCCCAAGAGAGTAGGGAAGAAAAGCATGCAAATGTAACTGTTTTCAACCACAGCTCTCACAATTACACAGCCAGCATGGTCATTGACCTGTTGGCTAGGGTATTCTGGGACCTGCATTCCAAAACTGGGAACTCAGTTGAGGTGGATTGGTGAGGCTAAAGAGTACTTCCCACACTATCAAGGAACTGATCAAGACTGGCCCCTCCCTAAACTGCAAACCTCAGGATTCCATAGAATGTTGAAAGTGGGATAATAGTGCTGTAACAGTCTAGTGTGGAAATGGCCTATCTGTCTGTCTGTGTGTATATGCATTATACATTTTGTGTATAATTGTGTGAATCACATTTGGCTTGTAGAACAAATGGCATCTTTTCTGGCAGATACAGAGTCAAAATTTGGACAAGCAAGCCCATGGAAGGTGAAATCAGATTTAGACTGAATTAATGATCTGAAAACCTTGTCACCCTGGAGGCTGTCATCAAGACAAGCAGCACACACAACCTTACCCTTTTACCAGCTATGTGAAATGAGAAGGCAAACTCAACTTTCCTTCAGATTCAGGCCGAGCTATAGCTTTTCATGCCCTTCTCACCTCAATGTTTAACTAGTGTAATGTGCTGTCCTCAGGGCTTCTTTTGTGACTTTTTGACATTAATGGCTGTTTTGGAGGCTTCAATTGGTAGAGAATGCAATGACCCAACTATTGTAAATGTCCTTTTAAAACACTTTATTGGGAAACACATTTACCACTGGCAGCTCAAATTCAGTTTTACTCTTCCCTTTCTTTCCTCTTCTTTCACATTGTTATCTATATTTTTCTTGGAATCTAACATTTTTACTGAACGTTATGGCCCAGTCCTGAAATTTATGATGGAGTGCTTCACTCAAGCAGATTATGGTTCAAGGCTAAAACATCCAGCATTTCACTCTAAGATGGCATGAAGATATGCCAGGACCAATCTTTATTATTAGGATGTCTGAATCACAAGGGATCTTCTTTTCACCCCTTTAAATCAAGGAATGCACACAGCTCTTGGCCTAATGTTAGGAATATGGGAAAACTTCAGAAGGAGAGATGTTGGTTGTGAGGTGGGAAGGAATCGGAGAGAGGCAGCCAAAAGAGATGGAGCAACACATTGTGGGAGGCAAAGTCCTCTGTGAACAATTAGTTCAACCTTCAGTAGGGAAGGGAGAGACTAAAATGCATGGACCAATGGAAAGAGGATGGAGAAAAGCATTTGTAAGTGGTCAATTCAGAACTCCATACCTGTGGCAAGAAGGATCTTGCCCAGTAATCTGCTGGGCAAGGAAGAAGTGTGTAGAGGAAAGTGGGGGATGGGGAAAGAAGGAGCTAATAGTGAGCTCAAGAAAAGAGAATGACAGAAAGAAAGTGATAAAAGCATAGAAGATGATGTTTGATTATTTCTGGTCCACTTTGTGGTCATTGACTTCAGGTTGTCCCCATTTTTGGTCTCTTTGCATTACTGTATCTACTTGTCCCTGCTAAGGCAAGTCATTCAGAAACTGGAACTGAAGTACAATCAATGGGCTGATGATACTGAGCTCTGCATCTTCTTTCCATCAAATGTTCCTGTTGAAAACCTGGGCAATTTTTTGAAGTGGCCATCAACAGCAGAACTGTTCACCACCTGAGCATTAAATTATGGAGTCCCTAAAGAGAAATTCTAAAAATGATACTATGTTCGTGAGAGCTTCTGACTTCCATGCCATTGGGTTGATGAATCAGCTCAGGTAGAAGTCTGAACTTTAAAGGACCCACATAAGGCACAGACCTTATTTTTGTAACAGGATGGCTTTGGATAGCTCTGTTGGTATTCAGGCTAGAATCTGGAGCAGCTTCACCACCCCACTGATATGAAAGTCACCATCTGCCACTGGCCATATCAGAGGAAAACACAGAGAGTCTAGTGGCTCCTTAAAGACTAACACATTTTGTTTGGCATAATCTTTTATGGACTACTGCCCTTTTCATCAGATGCAGTAGTCCACAAAAGCTTATGCCAAATAAAATGCAGTCGTCTTTAAAGGGCCTCTAGCCACTGTGTTAACTTTGCTGTGACAAACTAACATGATTACCCTCCAAGAAATCATATCAGATCAAGTCTTCATTCTGAATTTTTATAATGATGTTGTTGTTTTTAAATTTACCATACTCACTAGCTTGTTTGGGTGTGCTTTTTAAGAAGCCAGCTCACTAAGCCAAACTTTGTTCCAAACCACAGTTGAATTTCAATCAGGTTCAGTCATGAGGAATCTCTAATTGTTTTATTGAAGTGACATTCAACATCTGGAAACCCATTTGCTAAGATGTTATACAAAGTAGAATATATGACTCTAAAAACACAGGGGTCCTTAGTTGAGATTTTGTTTTATAAACAAGCGCAAGGGAAAGACCCCTGAAATTATTGGGAAACTGTTCATGCAATATTGGTGTAGTTAATATTTATCTGTAACACTGTGCATGAATAATTTCGTAAGGCCACAGATTTCTCATTTATTTTTGATAGTGTACTTTCTCCATTTATCATTTAACATGGGACCTGGGGCAAGCAGGAGCGACTGCCTATTAGAAACACCTAAGAAGAAATGTTAAAGCATCTGGAAAGAACATTTTCTTTGCAGTAGTCTCCAGAGCTTTTGTTTTGCTGTTAAGTGGATGCTCTTATATAAACCTTCTAAGTAATAAGCTATCTTTCTGTATTTTAAAAATGATTTAATGGATAAATATGGTGCATAGTCTGTATTAACAAAGAGAAAAATAGGGACTGAGAAATGATATGTTCACCACAAGAACAACACTCTTAAGCTTTTTCAGTATCTGAGTATTGGTAACGTACACAGTTTTAAACCCCAGTAAGCGAAAATATTTTCAAAGCACTTGTAATCCCCAATTGAAATAAACAAACAAAGTCACTGTTTTGTCTTTATTTCAAATTTATTGAGCTTGCTCATTTGTGATTCTGGCAGAATGGAATTAAAGCAGGTTCATTTTTAAAAAAAATAAATTCAGAGCAGAAAAAATATATTGATTTCCTTTACAGAGACACTTTTCTGATCAACTCCATCAAAGGAGCTTCAGTTTCATGCAATTGAAGTGCCTTTCTGCACTACACTGTTATAGTGCTATTATTCCACTTTCAACATCCTGTGGAATTCTGGGGTCTGTAGTTTACTGAGGCCAAAGAGCTTTCTGGCTGAGAATTCTAAAGGCCCCTCCCTAAACTGCAAACCCAAGGATTCCATAGGATGTTGAAAGTGGAACACTAGCACTATAACAGTGTAGTGTGGAAAGGCCCTGAGATTCTTACTTGAAAGGAAAAGTTTGTTTTTAAAAAAATTCATGCAAATATTTAATATATTCAATGGAGATAGTCAGTGATACAGATAAAACACAGATAAAAACTACTTACAGAACTTCAAGTCTTCTTGTGTATGATCCAAATAATAGTTTTACCATGCAATTCCTATAAGCAAAATCATTTTGAGTATCTATATATATATATATAACCCTTCCTAGGTTTCAGACGGTGTGGATTTATCAGAAATAGCAGTTGTTGTTATTGTGTGCCTTCAAGTCATTTCTGATTTAACAGTGACCCTACAGCAAACCTATCATGAAGTTTTCTGGTACTGAGAGTATGTAGTGTGCCCAAAGTCAACCAGTGGATTTCCATGTCCAAATGGGGAATTGAACTCTGGTCTCCAGGGTCATAGTCCAGCGCTCGAACCACTACCTCATGCTGGCTCCCTTTCTAACATTAGAATGACTTAAAACATGAGTTGAACATTTAGAAGTACAGTTTAGGGATCCAGAGAAAAGGGGCCAGGCAAAGTGACCTAAGGAATACAAACACAGTGAAAAGTTCTAGATGTGAATGTTTTTCATTGTCTCTGCAGCGCTGGAAATTTGGGAAATTGCATTGGGTGGTAGATTTTTTATCTGGGAAGTAACACATGTATTCTGCCCCCTCCACATCTGATTCGGCCAAGTGCAGTTTTGTAAAGCTAGAATATTTGTCGATAGTCACTACTGCTCAAATGAAAGATATCAACTAACCCACTTCTTGCATAAGATTATGTGTAGGGTCCATGCAGGACTTCAGTCTGACATAAAGCTTCATTTATCTGAAATAAATAATCATGTTTTCACAAGAGCACTTCCCTAGTAAATGCTGTCAGTTGATAAACTTAACTGATCATAAAAAAGAATATTAGTTCTACAGGATTTTTTCGAGGATTAAATGAGATAATGAAAGGTGGGATTTAAAGAAAGAAAGTGTGAAGGAATCCAATAAGCACACCACATTTTTCCTTATTACATTACCAGTAAAAATGCAAAGAAGATAATTTTAATAAAGGAGATGTTGGCTGCAATCAACCTTCCTTTGTCTCAGAGGTGAAATCTCAAAAAAGGCAAATGAGCATGAGAATAATACACACCCCCATTAAAGTGATTTTAAATTTAAGCATAAATTTTGCTAATACCACTGAGTAATGGGAATAATTAGAAAGGTTTCAATAATGCTGGAGATTTGAATAATTAACGACACAAGATTAATTTCAGAAGAGGCATCATTACCCTAAATCAAATATTAGATTTTGTGAAAAAAGGGAAAGGGCCTAAGTCTTAACCATCTCTGTGTGTGTGTGTGTATGTGTGTGTGTTTTCCAGTCAGAGAGGTTCATTAAATGCTATGGTTTTCATTTCCTTCTGTACCCTCAGGATTCACTTGCATGAATATTAAATGAATGTGTATTGGATATAAACCCTAAAATCCCCTGATAAAAATCCAACATTTTTGTAGTATGTAAAAGTATTAATTGAATAATCTTGTCATTACTCTAAATTGAAAACAATTATATAAAGGTCACTTTCATTTTTTTTAATCAGGGGAAATAATAAAGGTATCCAGGGCAATTCTTCTCCATCTGTCGAAAGAATACATTTCTTAAACCAAACATTTTTATCAAAAAACCAGTATCATGATTGGCTTCCTTTTGGTAGTGTGGAAATGCTTTCAGAAGCCAAAACAAGAACATAAATATATCACTCAGTGCTGTACACTGCAGATGTCCCAATCTGTGTTCAGTAAAAAGAAGGATGAGTTGACCCCCTTTTAAAAAAAAAAAAAAATCCTGAATGATCACAAACTTAGCATTCCTGAGAATTAAATATAATGAAATGTATGCACAATAGGTTTATTAATTTTGTAAACACAGTATTTAATAAATATTGATTTATCTTTCCTCAGTATGTTGTGTCTTTTGAAAAATAATAGAATTTGGTAATGAATGTCTCAGCTGCTCATTATTTCTCTTCTAGAAATGAATAGAAATACATTTATTATGTAGAAATATACCTACCTCTTGTGCCTTTGATGTATATAGTCTCAAATTTTTGACCACAATTGATGATATATACAAACTTTATCATGTCATTAATTATCTGCTTCAGGAATTTATTAACAGCGTTCATTAGACCCTAATTGTCTCTTGTCAGCACTGTTCAGATGTTTGCTCATTTAATTTCTTCTCTTTTTCTTGTATTTTTGTGATCTTAGTAAAAATACAGTATTAATGAATATACGTTTAATTTGAGTCTTTAAAAACAATTCTAGCTTTGATGGCATAACATGATACCCTTTTGTATCAATAATCACATATTTGTTCCTAGTTCTTCATCATTTAGGAGAAAATTGTTTAATATCTTGCCTTCAATTAACATAAATACAGCAAGCAGTCTACACGTTGTTCTAAAACACTGTTTTTGTTTTAAATGGAAAAAAATTATCACCCAAACTCTAGGGAATTTATAGCCTACATAGTAGTATTGGTCTCATCTAGAGTAGAGCCATTCAGTCAATGGAATCAACTTACCTATTGACTTCTCATTCAACAATTGATTCACTAGGCCTATACATGCGTGCATTCATGTGTATGTGTGTGTGTGTGTGTGTACACACATGTGCCTTCAAGTCACTGTTGACTTATGGCAACCCCATGAATTTTGTAGGGTTTTCTTAGGCCAGGAATACTCAGAGTTGATTTTTCCAGTTCGTTCCCCTGAGATATAGCACCTGGTATTTGTTGGTGTCTCCTGTCCAAGAACTAACCAGGGCTGGCCTTGCTTAACCTCCAAGATCAGACAGGATCTGGTGTCTTTAAGCTATTTAGACCTTTAACTGATCAAGGTTGCTATGTCATAAAGACATGACTTCCTTTTCTCAGTTTTATATTTAATTTTGAAATCTCTATGAAATGGAGGGAATAAAAAACAAAAAAACATTTTTTTTTTACTTCAGAAATTAAACAGATGTTTTTCTATGTTAAATTAAAAACGGGGTAAGAGAGGCATGGAGGGCATTCTAGTTCATTTTCGCAGAAAAATGAACATTTTAGTTCATTTTCCAAGAAAAAATGAAAGAGATTTTGGGTTTGGGAGAAAAGATCCTCATGGATTCCCAGCCCCAGCATGATTGCATCCTGCTTCCAGAAGTTGTTAACAAACTAAGCAATGACAAGATCCTTCATCAGAGTCAGAAAGCAGGGGGTACATTCTTATTTGCAGGTTGCAATTGATCCCATTACTGAATGCAGCTATACTTCCTGAATTTGTAATGAGAAACTGCATGCTTTGTTAATGAAATATAAGTCATACAACTATAGTAATCTGCCATGACTACTGCTCATCTATGGACCCATATAATCTCAGATGGGGGAGCAGGAATTGGTTGAGGCAAAGCTTGGGAAAAGACATATCTTTCATTTGCAATGCTTGAAGTCTCATGAGATCAGAGGTTTGGCTCAAAATTTTATGAAAGTTCAGGCAAAAATGAAAGAAGTTCATTTACACGAGAGAAAATAATCAGTCATTACAACCAGTAGCACAGCCCACAAGCCAATCTGGACAAAGAATAATACTAGTTTCTGACTGATCATTTTTCTTTTCTTTTTTTCTTTTTTCTTTTTCCTCTTCTTTCCCTCTTTTCTTTGGTGGGAGGAACTTTATTTCATATTAGCACTGACTTCCTCTCTCAGTAGCAAATCTCCCTCTCTGGGAGTTTCCTTTATCTGAGTTGTTGTTGGTTATGAATTTGTTGAGTTGGTATTGGTTAATAGTTTCCCCATTAATCCACCTTCAAGAGAAGATCAAAGTGGGCAAGGTTGTAGCTCAGTGGTAAGGTTTCTGCTTTGCATGCAGAAGGTCCAAGATTCAATCCTAGGTATTGCCAATCCAGTTAAAGAATTAAGAAAAAAAAAAGCCCCTCTCTGAAATCTCAAAAGAATTACAGCAGGTCAAAGACAGAACTGAATTAAATAGACCAATAATCTGACTCAATATAATGTGCTTTCCTGGGTTCCTATCTTCATTCCTATGAAATTATGGGGAAATGCTGTCACTAGGCAGATAATGGGAAGGAACTCTGAACAACCATCTTATTCATATAGCAGGAGATGTATAAAATGGGGCATTGCCATTATGTCTATGACAATGAAGACTTGATAACATGAACAACTGCAGAAGCTCCTCATGCCTCTGTCTGAAGCATTTTAATTTTTAAAAATCACCCAACACACTTCTTTCTGAAGTTCTGAGCATCAGATGTATGTATCTATTTTCTTATTTACAATTCTAAAAGGCTATATCTAAGAGGTAAATTTAATTATTTATGAATATTACCAATATATATTCAAATGAACTGAGTTGTATAGGAGGACATGCTATTTGGTTGTATGTGCCACTCTAGTCAAGCCTTTAAATGCTGACCTAACAGATACATATCATACATATTAGTGCATATTACCCAACCCTATACTCTTTTAATAAGGTTACAGACTATTGAATAAGATGGTGGCCTATTGCTTCTTTATATCTTCTTCCACTCCCAGAAATTAACCGCCCATGTCCATTTCAGTTTGCTGCTTGAAGCAGAACTTGCAAGCAGCCTGTTACTTCAGATGTATTGGGGCACTTATCTGTAAGTACATCTCCTGGCAGGTACATGCTCCAGCTTGTAAATCTGGGTAAGTTCTCTAACCTTTATCCTGAAGCAGCAGATTTAACAACATCTAATTTGTGCGAGTTCCTTAGTGATCTTTTATGAGCATGAACTGAAGCTGGCACAGGTGAATAACACAGGTACAAGTGGCTCATGAATCAAGCAGGAGGGATCATTTCCCCCAAACAGAGATTTGCCAGGAAGTTTCCACCTCCCCAAACAGTGCATGAGTTACCACTAGATCCATGTTCTCTTAAAAGGGCAATAAAGGAGCAAACTGAGGTAAAGTAAGGGAAAAGATAGGTTTTACCAAACCACTGCCTTTCAGGCTAACCTTTCTCACAGGATTATTGTGAAAATTAAAATGGGGAAGCATCATATATGTTGCCCTAAATGTCTTGAAATATATAAATGGTATAAATGGTCTCTAATGTTCTATGGTAGATGTCAATTTGCATTACTCTCTTACCACTCTCTAGACTCTGTATTCATGTATTGTGGACTTTCATTCTCAAAACTCAGCCTCCATCCTTTCTCCATGTTTAAATCTATATTTGAATGAACAACACAGCACTAAAAAGGCCCACATGCTCTAATTAGTGTTCGGTCAGCACCTCTGCCTCTCACTATGAGTCTGCTTCAGCACAAGCTTTGGGATCAATAGCTGCTGATGTTAGCCTTCTGTCAGCCACCTATTTTACCAGACTGGCTGATTGAGTTCAGCTTGTTTCCCCTTGGGCATTCATAGTTTTAGCCCCTCCTCAGTCACCTTCATTGTTATCATTCAGTTCAGACACAGCAATACCTTATGTATCAGCAACATTAAGGGCAACAGGAGATCCTCCAATAACCAGATAGATTAAAACCATGCATTTGTCCCAATTACTGAATGATGTAAAGATTGATTGTTGTTCCCCTAGTCCACAGGCATTTAAATGGGTGGATGATAGAGGAAGGTCTTGTTAGCTTCAGCAGTGCATAGTCTTATACTGTATAGCTGTTATTATTCCCAAGGTAGTCCAGGATATATAGCTACAAGGAAGCTTCAGTGCGAGCTTTGTGGGAAGTAGCTTTCTTCATAGGGAGTGCTAGCCATGCTTCCCAGAATGCCTTCAGAGTGAGGTAAATAAATGTCAGCAAAAATTTCAGAGATGTCTGGGGTGGGCAAGATAATCCATTTCTCTCCTTCCGTCACTTTTTAACTTTGAAAAAAAAAAAAGGCTTCAGAGTGCCCACCTGCTGGAATACCAACATACTAGTGCAATGCAATATGATCTGGGACTGCTTTCAAGATATTTAAGAAAGTTTGGCCAGTGGGTGCTAGAGAAATTCCTGTGTCATTGTGGCACAAAGTTAAAAAGCAAAGAGGAAAAGAAACCTCTTCAGACACCTTAGAAGCAACATCCTACCTCAAAATTTTGGATAAATTTCAGGGTTTTTTCCCCAAGGACAGGTTTTGGAAAGCAAATGTCACCCCCATCTTCGAAAGGGGGGGAAAAAGAGGACTCAGAAATTACCATCCAGTCAGTCTGACTTCAATTCCAGGAAGGATTCTAGAGCAGATCATGTAACAAACACTCTTTGAGTACTTAGAAAGGAATGCCGTGATCACTAAAAGTCAGCATGGGTTTCTCAAAAACAAGTCATGCCAGGCTTATATCTTTTTTGATAGAGTTACAAGCCTGGTAGACAAAGGGAATGCTGTGGATGTAGCATATCTTGATTTCAGTAAGGTCTTCCTTACTGACAGGGTCTCCCATTATATTCTTTCAAACAAGCTAGTAAAATGTGGGCTAGACAGGCCACTGTTAGGTGGATTTGTGACTGGTTGACTGGCTGAACCAAAGGGTGCTCACCAATTGTTCCTTTTCATCCTAGAGAGATGTGACTAGTGGACTGCCAGAGGATTCTGTCCTCAGGCCCATGCTATTCAATATCTTTATCAATCACCTGACTGATGGAATAGAGTGTGCTTATCAAATCTGCAGATGACATCAATTAGAAGGGGTAGCTAATAGTCCAGAGGACAGGATCAGAATTCAAAATAACCTTAAAAGATTAGAGAGCTCAGCCAAAACTAACAAAATATGTTTCAACAGGGAAAAGTGTATGGTACTACATTTAGGTAGAAAAGATGAATGCACAGATATAGGATGGATGACAGCTCACTTGACAACAGTACATGTGAAAGGGATCTAGGAGTCTTACCAGACCACAAGCTGAAGACACATCAATATTATGCAACAACTGAAAAAGCCAATGCGGTTCAAGTCTACATCAATAGGCATATAGTGACTAGATAGAGGGAAGTAATAGCATCATTTATTCTGCTTTAATCAGACCTCACCTGGAATACTGTGCCAAGTTTTGGGCATCACAGTTCTATAAGGATATTGACAATCTGGAATGTGTCCAGAAGGAAACAGGAAAAGTTCTGAAACGATGCCCTATGAAGAGCACCTTGGGGAGCTGTGTATATTTAGCATGGAGAAGAGAAAGTTAAGATGTGACATGACAGCCATGTTTAAATATTTGAAAGGATGTCATATGAAAGATGTAAGATGGAGCAAGTTTGTTTTCTGCTGCTTCAGAAACTAGAGGCCTTTCTGCACTATATTGTTATAGTGCTATTATTTCACTTAACATCCTATGGAATCCTGGGCTTTACAGTTTAGGGAGGGCCATTTAGAATTTTTAGCTAGAGAGCTCTTTGGCCTCAGGAAATTACAAATCCCAAAATTCCACAGGATCTTGAAAGTGGAATAATAGCACTGTAACAGTGTAGGGAGGAAAGGCAGTGAGACATGGCTTCAAACTAAAGGAAAAGAATTTCCATCTAAGCATTAGGAGGAACTTCCTGACAATAAGAGCTGTTTGACAGCAGAATATGCTGCCTCAGAGTGTCATGGGTTCTCCTTCTTTGGAGGTTTTTAACTAGAGGCTGGATGGCCATCTGTCAGGAATCCCTTGATTGTATATTCCTGCTTGGCAGGGGTTGGACTGGATAACCCCTTGTGATCTCCCCAAATCTATGATTCTGGCTCATGTCCCTTGCTGCACAGGCAGAACTTGGTCTTGGTCAAGTTACTGTTCTGAATTGGAGGTTCCAGTATCCCCAGAAAAAAATTGCCAATGCTCATGCTGTCTGGGGAACTATAGTCAAAAAGTAACTTTTTCCAAACTCTGCAGATGTAAACCTTCTTAAATCCTCCAGATTGCTATTGCTAGTGTTGTATGATCTCCACTTCCAAGCAGAGAGAACTTCTATTGCAATGCTATGGGATTTAATCTCTTTCATATGAGAACACACAGAAGATTTATAGTTGTAATATTTGTTTTATTTACAAATGAATAGACTGGAAGATCATAATGGAAGCAAACAGCACTCATACACCAAGCAGTAAATTCCTAGATGGAGTACGAGAAAATCATTTTTAACAGTTAAAACAATTTAAATTGAGACAGCAACATGTTGTTGTGAGTCTCCTTTAATCGTATCTTGGGGAAAAGGTGGGATATAAATTCACTAAATAATAATAAATAATTCACTAAATAATAATAAATAGATGAAAAAATATTGGATACTGAAGAAAAGTTGGTTTACCTTCTGAGGCCATTTTGGAAAATGGAAACTAAACACAACTTCAAATGTAAAAAAAAAAGTCTTTGATACTGATTTAAAAAAAAAATTCATACTACAAAACATCCTAATTCAAGACAGTTGATATCAGACACTGTGGTGCAGTCTGTATCTTTTGCACAGGGACTGTAACCAGGGACTGTAACCAGGCTGTGAGATACAGCTGGCATTTCGAACTGCAAGATGGTTTCAGTACTTTGCAGCTCATGAAATGGCAGCTGGTGTAGGACCACAGAAGGCTCATTGTTCTTGTTCTGGCAGGATATCCCTGATGCTTTGAGGGACATAGTAAGAAAAACATTTGGTCTATTAGGATTGTTTTCCCTGAATTATCAGATACATTACTAGAGGGATCCTCAACACCAATCATCATACCAGAAGATATTTTCTCTGGCAATGAAAGATTTGTGATCCATTTGTATAAATGTAACATTAACAAAACAAGAAAGAAACTATGTCCAAAGAAGAATTACATGTAGTTAAAAGGCAGGTTTAGAAAAAAATATTGAGAGCACTATCAATCAACAATATCATCTGTGGAGGCAGATAGTCTTCCTGAGACAAGAGCTTTCAACACTCACTAAATGGGGTTGAACTAAAACTTATGCTTCGGTCAATTTTGCCTGAAGCAGCTAATACCAATGAAGAGCTAATATCCTGGAATGGCAATAAATAGATAAATATAAATATTAAAAATTTAAAAAATTGCAAGAATGGATGCAATTGCAAAAAAGCTGAAATTCCATGTTTTACAATGTGTTTTTCTGAAGGAGACTGTGTTCAGCAATGATATGTGATATGTTTTACTGTAACAATCAACTCAACACACTGCTTTTGTTTTTAATTTTGACAGTTGCCTAACAAATGTTTAAAGAAAACAATTATTTTATATGTTTTGTTAAAAATAAAGATTTATAGGTTACATATTATTTATTGTCAAATATTCAATACAATCATAGAATCATAGGCCATTTCCATACCGGGCTTCTGAAATCATGCAGAGCGACCTCTCACAGAGGTCTTCTACACCATAGAGTGGACTGGTGTGGACTACTTTTTGTAGTTCCACACCAGAATCCACTCAGGAGTGGCCGGAACTAGCCGCGCTGCGTGTTTTTTAAAAACCTCTTTTTCAAGGTTTTTAAAAAGCACGGAGCGTGCAGCCCTGCACCGCTCCGTTGCCCGGCTCCGAAGTGGATTTGCAGGAGTGCAAGTGTGTGCCGGCAGATCTGCCGGGGGTGGGTTTCCAGCTGGCGAGCTTCTCCGGTTGGTGGAGAGCCTCCACCAACCGGAAGCCGCCATTTGGGACGCCGGAGGACTGCGGAGCAGCAAGCTCGTGCTGCTCCACGTGGCGACGGACTTACCCGGTCTCAGGTAAGCTCCGTTTTGGGGCGTTTTCTCCCGTTCCCCCCCACACATGTGAAAAGGGCCATAGAGTTAGAAGAGATCACAACGGCAGGAACACACATCAAAGCACTGCCAACAGATGGCCATCCAGCCTCTGCTTAAAAACCTCCAAAGAAGGAGACTCCACCAAACTCTGAGGCAGCATAGTCCACTGCTGGACAGGTCTGACCATCAGGAAGTTCTTCCAGAGATTCAGGTGGAGTCTCCTTTCCTGCAGCTGGAATCCATTGCTCCTTGTCCTAGTCTCTGGAGTGGCAGAAAACAAGCCCAATCCCTCTTCAACAGGATATCCTTTCAAATATTTAAACATGGCTGTCACATCCCCTCTTAACCTTCTCTTCTGCAGGCTAAACATACCCAGCTCCCTAAGCTGCTCCTCATAGGTTATGACTTCCAGACCCTTCACCATTTTGATTGCCTTCCTTTGGGCACGCTCCAGCTTGTCGATATCCTTCTTGAATTGAGCTGCCCAGAATTGGACACAGTATACCAAATGAGGTCTAACCAATGCAGAATAGAGTGGTATCATTACCTCTCTAGATCTAGACACCATACTTCTATTGATGTAATCAAGAATTGTGTCGATTTTCTTGGCTGCTGCATCACAATGCTGACTCACATTCAGCTTGTGGTCTACCAAGATTCTTAGATCCCTTTCACACGCACTGTTATCCAGCCATATGCCCCCCATCCTATATTTGTGCATTCCATTTTTTCTGCATAAGCGCAGGACCTTACATTTCTCTCTGTTGAAATTCATTTTGTTAGCTTTGGCCCAGCTCTCCAACCTGTCAAAGTCATTTTGAATTTTGATCCTGTCCTCTGGGGTATTAGCAACCCCTCCCAATTTGGTGTCATCTGCAAATTTGATTAGCATGCCCTCTACTCCTTCGTCTGAGTCATTGATGAAGATGTTGAATAGCATTCGTCCCAGGACAGAACCCTGTGGCACCCCACTAGTCACTTCTCTCCAGGATGAAAAGTAGCCATTGGTGAGCACCCTTTGGGTTCAGTCACTCAACCAATTACAAATCCACCTAACAGTAGCAGTATCCAGCCTGCATTTTACTAGTTTCTTTGGAAGAATATCGTGGGGAACTTTGTCAAAGGCCTTACTGAAATCAAGATATGATACGTCCACAGCATTTCCTTCATCTACCAAGCATGTACCAAGCTCTATCACAAAAAGATGTAAGAGTAGTCTGGCATGATCTGTTTTTGGGAAACCCATGTTGACTTTTAGTGATCACAGCATTGCTTTCCAAGTAATTACAAACTGACTGTTTAATGATCCATCTTTCCTGGTATTGATTCCAGGCTGACTGGGTGATAATTTTTCGGTCCTCTTTCTTTCCCTTTTTGAAGATGGGGACAACATTTGACCTCCTCCAGTCTGCTGGGACTTCTCCTGTTCTCCAAGCATTCTCAAAGATTATTTTGAGTGGTTCTGAAATGACTCCTACCAGTTCTTTTAATATCCTTGGATGTAATTCATCCAGCCCTGGAGACTTGAATTCATCTAGTGTAGCCAGGTATTCCTGTACTACATCTCTACCTATTCTAAGCTGCATTTCTCCCACTTCCCCACCTGTTCCCTGCCCCCCAGGTTGAGTACTTCTATCTTTTTGGGAGAAAACTGAGGCAAAGAAGGTGTTTAGTAGTTCTGCCTTTTCTTTTCTGTGGTTTAGTACTTGGTCATCTTCTCCACGCAGTGCCCCTATCATTTCCAATATCTAATAATTAGTCTCCATGTCTGTATATTAACTATTTAAAAAGTGTTCATTATCTGTTTTAAATCTAATATAATTAATGACACTAATATCAATAAACTTTTTCAAATCGCATCTTTTGTTCATGTTTCATGTATGCTTTATACATACATACACACACACACACACACACATACACTTTATACCTATACATTAAAATAATTTGAAAAAAAGGAAACAAATTTTGGTGTTAACAAAACTAGGTGACAACAAAGAATCCTCTTTGTAGCTTCATTTTGAATTCCTTTTTGATACAAGGATCAAAAGATAATATATAGCTACAAATGTTGTTTGTTTTGTTGGAAAATTCTTATAACATGGAACATAAGAGTATTTATAAATTTAAACCCACGATCAACAGGAGATGGAGATATTGTCTGGTCAAAGTGATAGAAACAGAACTAAATGTCCAGCTAAGCTAAAGTGTGGGATTGCTGTATATCTCATTGGATATTGTTTATTGGAGCAAAAATGTCGCTACTAGATAATACTACCCCATGCAACATTTAAACACAACATGTAACATGCAATAAATAGGTTATTTTGATGCACTTGTGCATGGTCACCATTTTTAACATGTCTGCCATCATCTTCAGAAGCCAAAAGAATGATGCTGGAGCATTCAAATCTAAATAATATTTAATAAACAACTCTGTATTAATGACACTAAAATAATGAACAGCCATTGGTAGTCAATTATTCTATTTGGTAGGGATGGATAAACCCATCTTTTTTTATTTTGTATAAAAATAACATTTTTAGAAGCATAAGTTCATTCTATCACATTGCTGCATCTATTTGCAAATGTCTTTTATCATTTTTATACCTATTTTTGTGCACACAAAATATCTACTATATTTTAGAAATATTTGTTCCCAATATGTGTGTGTGTGTGTAGTTTTCCCTCTTCGTTTGTGTACATGCAAGTATTTTGTCCAGAGAACTGCCCTTCAAAGTTCTGAGAAATGTGAAAGAAGGAAGGAGGAGTGTGTTCCAGTACATATTTTGGTTCAGAAAGTGTAACCTTGGTCTGCTTGTATTTAAAAAATGTTCCAAAGTAATGTTGCCCCCATCTCCAGTATCTGCCGTACAATTCATACCTTCAGAGCAAAAGGTATTGTGTCTCAGCTCAGCTTTCTGTCTGAAATGAGCATTCATGTATGCTTAAAGAGTAGCTTGAGTTGGTCTTAAAGAAAAAGGAAAAAAAAGCACTCAGATTGTTGGAAACAGTAAGGAAAACACCCTCCAGACCTTGGTGAGGCTTGCTGCTCTTGCTTAGGAATATGCTGGTTTGGATTAATGGTCCCTGTCTGAGTGGCTTTTCTCTTGCTGTTTGACCTCTGTTTTGGTAAACAATATGGCTTATTGTTCTCCAAAGCAAACTCAGACAGTCAAGCTTCCACTTCAAATAACACAATAAAATATAATAACATGAAGAATGGGTGGAACAGTTTATTTAACAGCACCTCCTGAAGTATTGTAACATTGGAACAATGCAGTCTTGCCATTGACTTCTCATACGTAATACCATTGTGATTGAGCTGGAGCTTACAAGTGTCATTTAGGAAGGGCTGGGAACAGAAACTCCCAGAATTAGGAGCAAATTTCTTTAAGGACTGGCAAAGCAACAGCTTTCTGTTTCTGAAATGGGTTCTAAAGAATTGAAAGTTAATCCCTTTGTACATGAAAGCCCAACAAAATATAGCACACCAAGGATTTGGGGAAAACATTCCTCAGTATTTATGAGCATTTGGACAACTTGAGTGAGCACCTGAATCAGATTTCAGAAACATCTTGGAGGAAACAAAGAGTAACACTTATTTATTTATTTATTTATTTATTTATTTATTTATTTATTTATTTATTTAATATCCTGGTTTTTTCCCATTATTGAATCGAAGGTAGCTTACAACACAAATTAAAACATTCAATTAAAACCAGTCAGTTTCACAAGTTAGAGAACAATGGAAAGGCAATTAAATAAAATATCATATTAAAACCCAACTCTGAACTAAAAACAGATTTACATAACATAAAAAGAAAGGGAGTAGGAGAGCAACACCATGCCTTCCAAAGTTCCTCATCTGGCAGGGACGGTCCCAATTAATTCCTTGTCATCCCAGCTTTTCATCTGCTTTCAAAATATTCCATTTTCTCTCTTTTCTTCCTATGTTCCTTTGTCTACAACTTTCTTCAATTGTTCTTAAGTGAGTTCAAAGTGCAGGATAGTTTGTACTCAATTAACTCAACAGTGGGGAGAGTAGGGGGTGGAATTTTATCCTTACTAGCAGATTCAGGCAAAAGTAAATAACTGCAGCCTCTCCTTGTGTGTTCTTCATTATTAATCTTTGCCATCTTGACACATTCTGATGTTGCTTGAACACACATGTCCCACTTTTCATCTGTAAAAGTTGGAGGATATGAACACTAACAATTAAAAGATTTTTCTGGACAGCCAATTAAAGGGCAAAAGTCTGTCTGAATAAAACGATCTTTGCCTGCTAGTGAAAGGGGAGAAAAGAACAGCCTACCCTCCTATGGAAGGAAATTCCACGGCCTGAGAGGAGCCAGCAAAAATGCCCATTCTCATGTCCTCACCATATGTGAGGCTAGCAGACTGAACAAAGCTTTTCCTTTCTCTGAACCACATAGGGAGATACAATCCTTAAGATATCCTGAATCCAAGCCATATAGGACTTTATGAATCATTAGCAGTACTTTGAATTGTGCTAAGAAATGAACTGGTAGCCAGTGAACTACAGTAGACCCCAATATCCGTGGGGGATTGGTTCCGTCCCCTCTCACAGATACTGAAATCCATGGATACAAGCAAATGCCCTGTCCCCCAGCTGCCCTGGACTGGTTGCTATCGGGCCGGGGCTGGTGGCAGGAGGTGGCCAGGAGAGCGATCCTGCGCTCTCCACTCTTTTCCTGCTGCCACGGCAGGAAAAGAGTGAGGAGCACGGGATCGCTCCCCTCACTCCTCTCCTGCCCACCGTCACCGTGATCGGGCCCAGGGCGAGGGGCAGGAGGCAGTGAGGAGTGTGATCCCATGCTCCTTGCTCTTTTTCCACCCACCACCACTGCAATCAGGCCTGGGGCAAGGGGCAGAAGACAGCGAGGAGCACGATCCCATGCTCCTTGCTCCTCTCCCACCCACCGCCACTGAGATTGCAGCAGCAGCTGGGAGCCAACTATGGATAACTGAATCTTTGGATAATGAATCCATAGATACGGGGGTCCTACTGTAGTAACAAAGAATTTCTATTATCCCTGTAACAATGAGGACAAGACTATGGAAAGCCTTCAGGAAGGAGAGAACTAAGGAAGGTGAGAGGAAATAATGAGGAGAGAAGAGAGGACAGCTTAGAGGACAAATGATCTAAATGCTTCTGACATGGCAGAAGACCTCTTCTCCTCCCTTCTCTTTGCCTCTTTGCCTGAAGGCCCAGGCCTTATCTAGAGGCTCAGAAGTGAGACTCAGACCTAGACAAGAGAACTCAGTAACCCAAGGCCAATACTTGTGAGGTCAACTAAGTGAATTGAGAGAAAAGGACTTTATTCCAGAGTGAGTATGTGCCTCTTCTGGGAATTGCACTCTGAAGAGACTTGCTTAATCTGGTCCTGGCCCTGTATCATTCATTTTGTTACTGGTTTAATCTTTCTCATGGCAGTGGTGAAACTGACCCTATGAAGGAAGCTACTGAGGGCCTGATCCTCTTTTGAGCTGCTGGACTTGTATCTTCAAGTTCCATGTGTTAAGTCTCTCCTTTTAGCAATGGATGTTCATAGTTATGGCATACTTCTACCCATGGATGAAGCTGATCCTGCCATGGTGCTCATAATAAAGCAGTGGTTCCCAAAGCTTGGTCTTCCAGATGTTTTGGACTTCAGCTCCCAGAATTCCTGAATGTTGGCCAAGTTGTATGGGCTTCTGGGAGCTGAAGTCCAAAATACCTGGAGGATCAAAGTTTGGGAACCACTGTAATAAAGTCTGCGGGAACACTAACACAGAATGCTTACCATGAAATAATGGATTGGAACCAGACTTTAAGGCCATTCCCGCATGGTGTCACAGTCTGGCTATGAGGACTGGATGGCAGCACTCCTCAGGTCATGCTTTCACATGAAGTTATTGTGGTCCCACTGCCATCCCACCCCCACCTGTTGCGATCACAGGATATTTGCTTAACAGAATAAATCCATTAAGCACCTGCAATTGCATGATGCTCTTGTACTTACCTGCCATGTGGAAAGGCAGGAAGCACGATGGAGACACTTCCTTCCCCAGAGTAGAATGGGAAAGAGCCTGGCTGCGCTAAGGAAGGCAAACGTGTGTTGCTTGCACTCCCTTCCATAAGGAGCCAGGCAGGTGCAGAGGGGAACATTCCTGTCACACTCACTTCCTGACAAGGCACTGCCAGGATTGCAACAGAACAATGTGGGAGAACATTGTCGTGCAGAAATGGTGTGAGAAATGCAAGGGACAGCACCATCTTTGAATGTTAAAGAAATAAACTTGTCCTCTTCCCCATACCAGTTGTGGAAACCATGTCACCCTCCAGGTAGCAATTGAATTGATTGAATTCAATATTGAATAATAGTGGTATTTTTACTTCCTTTGATTGCAACACTATACTCCTGTTGATGCAGCCCAGAATTGCATCAGCTTTTTTAGCTGCTGCATTACATTGCTGACTCATGTTCAGCTTGTGGTCAGAGTTCTACATCCCTTTCACACATACTGTTGTCCAGGCAGGTGTCTCCTGTCCTATATTTGTGCATTTCATTTTTTCTGCCTAGATGTAGGACCTTACATTTCTCTCTGTTGAAACTTATCTTGTTAGCTTTGGCCTAGCCCTCCAATCTCTCAAGGTCATTTTGACAGCGAAGAAAAATGATAGGAAGAAAATCAGCTCATTTGAAATGTGGTGCTGGAGAAGAGTTCTATGGATACCATGAATGGGAGTGGGTTGACTTACTTATGCATTATTTGTGTTTTCCGTTTGTATACCACCTTTCACCTACCAAGGGAACACAGGTGGCTTACAAAAATATAACAGTTTAGCTAAAAATATATTACAAAAGTTTTTAAAAATAAACATAATTACTATTTAAAATATATGGTAAATGAGAGTTTTAAAATATATTTAAAGGATGGTCAGAAACATACAAAATAACAACAGAAGCCCACATCTTTGAACACTATTCTGCCATATGAGTAAAATCAGTCAAAGTCCTGCATAAATCAAAAGGTCTTGGTGCCTGCGGAAGGAGACCAGTGAAGGGACAAATTGAATATCCCATTTCCACAGCCAGGGAGCAGTAGTTGAGAAGGTTTTCTCTTGTGTCCTCACCAACTACACCTGTGAAGGTGATAGGTGTGATAGATGAAAGCTCAGAGGTTGATGAGTAATTGATTGTGCCAGAGCCAGAGCCAGTGACAGAACAGACTGCTTTGCCAACACCCCCACCAGATGAAAGACAAGCTGAGATGGAGTTGTTGCAGCCCATGCTAGAGGGAGAAGGGGCCGGCAATGATTTAGGGGAATTAGAGCCACCTTTGCCCCCCAGCCTTCAGTCACAGAGGAGACAAAAGAAAGCAACTCAAAGGGAAGCTATTTTGGTGAGATTGAGAAAACAGAACAATGATGAGTAACACCTGCCCTCCTCGGCTATATATGTCGGTTGGCATGGCTTGCTGTTTGCTTGTAGCAAATCACTACTCAAGCTCCCAAGACCCTTGTATTCCAGCTTTCTAGACCTTTTGGACTGACCTTTGGCATTCTTAACTTTTGGAATTGACCCTGACTTTGGCTTAGCTCGGTGCCTCTACTTGATTGTTAGCACTGGACATTCCCCACTGCCTCCTCCTCTTGGGCAAGTACTATTGCTTCCCTTCCCTTGCTGGCAGTTAAGCATGGGCTGGGACTTGAACTCTGACAGTAGGAAGGAGAGAAAGGTCACCAGCAAGTTTCTTGAAACCCTGAATAGCTTGTATGAGGATACAGTCTTTTAGAGTCTACCCATATGTATAGATATTCCTGGGTCTAACTCAAATGTGGGCAACTGTGGATAGTCTTTGAGTACTCTCACTCATTTTCCAGTGCTGTCTGGGTTTCTGAAGATCACATCTAATCCAATTTCTGAAAATGGAAGTGATAGAAAAGTCACTTCCTGGTTTTTCAAACCGCTATTTTCAGATAAAACAAGATACAGGGGTACCTTATTTTACAGAGAATTGCTCCTCCTGGAGGGCTCTATTTTCTCCATTTGTGGGCAAAAAAAAAAAAATCATTATTAAAGGATTCAGTGGGCCCTCTGGTAGATCCTAAGTGATTCACATGCTACACAACCCCACCACCCCTGACTTTATCCATTGCTTTGATGATCAAAAAGATCCTGACCAAAGCATACCTAGAAATTCAGGAGTATATTAGTATAGTGGTATACTAATTACAGTGCTAGGAGAATCTGCCCACTGAAGTATGAAATTTCTTCACTGGAAGAAATGTGGCATTGACATGAAACAATTAAGCATAGAAGTTACCACATATAGAAGTTACCACTTATAAGAGAAACTAGAATTCTGTTATCTAATTTTAATATAGCTCTTTCACACCTATTTTGGGCCAGCTGCGTTTGGTGAACACTCAAGTGCAGGATATTGACTGGATGGATTCAGAGTTCTTGCCATGTCAATGCATATATATGCCTTCCTTGGTGTATTTATTATTGATCCCATAAACCCTAATGGATCTGGTGTACGTAAAGGACTCTTTCAAGTCTGCATTATTGACATCAGAAACTATGTCTTGTGTTTAGAGGTCTTTCCACACACCCTTTAAAACATGGATATTGACAAGACAATACATCATACCAGAACCTCTGGGTAGTTTTCAGCCTTTTTGTGCCAAAGTTGCTTCCATCAAGAGCATTAGAAGCTTCATTAGATACACATAAGAGTCTATTTTTAGCTAGCATCTTAAGTAAAAGTTATTTTGTCTCAGAGCAGAATGTTTCTGTTCTCATTATTTATAAACAGATTATTTTTGGGGAAAAAAATCCTGCCATTAAAAATAAACTGAATGGGCTTAAAAATAAGCTGGAACCAAGTGGCACACACACATTGTACCCTTAAAGCACATGTATCTGCATGCACTTTAAGATGCATGCATGTGGAGACACACTTGGCACCCTTAAATTAAATACCAACAAAATCCCAGTTGTGCAGCATGAGAGGTAAAAATAGTGATTTTTATAGTGACACCCATCCTCTCAATTTGATTTTGAACTAAATTTTACAAACTGAGTCCTCGGAAATAGCCCAGTTGTTTCTTAGCCTGATTCACTGTGTGTCACATTCCCTATTTCATCATAGGTAAGTGCCAGGAACTAAGTTCCTCCTCACAATTCTGAGAGCTCCAAAGCCCTGTGAGTGCCAGATTCAGGGAAATGTATTTTCTCAGTGGAAAAATCACATTTTCCGGAATTCCTAGTACATTGAAACAGTAGCATATGGAACAAATTAAAAGGTGGTTTTGTAGCATCTGAAGAAAAAGGAACAGAGGCCTTCCTGTCTCCCTCTTTAAGAAAAAGGGAAGGAATTAGAATCCAAGCCAGACTGTGCTGGAGGAGGACTGACCTGATTAGGAATACTGCCATGGTCTGTGTCAAACTATCCGTCTCATTATCTCAACAGTCTACCTCTTTGAGTCATTTTAATTCTTCAGCTAACATTTGCAACCTCCCCAAATTACAGAAAGTCCTGGGGAAATTTTTCAAATCCCTGGGACATTTTGTAATTTGAGGAGGTTGCAAAATCCAAACATCCTAATAAAGGATGCTTCAAAATATTTCTCTTTCCACCATATTTCTTTAGCTAAGCCTTTGTACTGGGGATGCACATACAAGAGGGCAAGCTAATTAGGACATGTCAAATCAGGATTTGGTAATATTGCTACAGACCACTTCCCCTTCATGCACTGATAGAACACATAATTTATTATTCTTATTACAGTTCTCATTAGTGAACTACTAATATAGCTGTGGATTGGCATTACGGATATGAAAAGGCCTTTTTATTTAATGAAGTTTTGGGTTTTAATATATTGTGGCAGACAGAGCTTTTAATGAGGGGTGTTGTTTCTATTTTATTATGTATTTTTTAAAACTGCTTTAACTTGAACTTTTTATTACAGTTCTCTCTTCACATTTGAAAGTTTGAAGTTTGCAAATTTGATTATTTGCAAGTGTGCATGCCTCCTCCCATTCTCTTCCTTCCATTCACATGCATTTTGCCCCAGTGCAAAGAACTCACACTGAGGCAAAAAGGAAGGGAAAGGTTGGTAAGGGAAAGCTCATGTGAGCCTTCCTTTCCCTGCCAAAACTCCCTCCTTCACTTTCCCATGCAAAATAGAAGGGAAAAGAGATGGGGAAAAGTTCACACAAGCCTTTCTTTTGCCCCCTCCGGAGTTCCCCCTGCCATTCTTATGCATTTTGTCCTGGCTTGGGGAATTGTGCTAAGGCAAAATGGAAAGGAATGGGAGGGGGAGAAGGCTTACATGAGTTCTCAGTGCCAGGGCAAAATGCATTGGAATGGCAAGGGAAGCTCCAGAAGGTGGAAAGGAAGACTAATGTGAGCCTCTCAATTCTTCTCTCAGTTCTAACTGCATCCCCCTTCCAATGGTTTGAACTTGTAGTTCACTGGGATTCATATGGAAATACGCATGTTTTGGAAAACCAATTTCATTATGCTCACACATTTTATTTTTATTTTGTTTTATTTTGATTCTATCTTTCTACTTCAGCTTAAAAATTACTTAAAATTTGAGTAATCAACTCACATCAACTTAAAAAGTACACTAAGATCCTACTTGATAGAATATAATACAACAAACAATTTATTAAAAATCACTAAATTGAAACTTAAAAACACATTAAAACGTAGTCAAAGGATAAAGATAAAAGCATAACACGTCCCATTAAAAAGGTCCTTCTGCCCTAGTAACTTGAATGCCTGACTAAATAAAAAATCTCTTCACACATTTTCCTTGATACCTGCATGGCTATATGCACTTTTCTCATTGATTATAGTGTCTGTGTGAATTTGTTCAAATACATGCATTTTTAGTTGTTTGCATTTATTTCCATTTAATTTGAAAGAATTATCAGCTCGCATTTTTCCCCCAATGACAGGAAAGCAAAACGTACATTACAGATGCAACTTTGCTAATAGTTTTACAGATCACAAGTCTGACAAATTCATTTTAAAAAATCAGCTAATGCAAATTTCTTTTTCGTGCTTTTTCAGAAACTTAAGAATGACAAAATGAATAGGTGGATCTGTCAGAAGGTATGATATAAATATGTTACAGATTTAGCAATTGGGCCAGATTCTTACCACATTAGTCACAGCACCCATGTGAAAATGTATAGGTGTCTTTAGGCACATATAACTTTATCAATTGTTGGTCTATGTCCACACTGGCTATTCACCATGTGCTTCACAGTCTGTGGTATCAGCTTCCCTGTTCTGCTGGCAGACTTTATCTGCAGAACAAATTGTTCACTTACAATACCTTTTGAGACTGCTGTGTTATGCCTGCATGTTCTCACAAAGGCTATTTCCACAACTGCAAACCTCAGGATTCCATAAGATGTTGAAAGTGGAACAATAGCACTATAACAGTCTAGTGTGGAAATGACCCTAGTATTCTGTTATTTTATTTTCTTCCATTTTGTTTTTAATGTTGTTTCTATAGCATATTACCTTGCATCTCACTTTTTGAGTAGAAAGGCAAACTTCCAGAGGAAGATGAATACCATTTCTACAATATATAACTCACAAGTCTCCATTCCTTCTTCTTTCCTTGTTCTCCTTCATGAATATGCAAGCTTTCCCCAAGGGATTTGCTACTGATTTCTCTGTCCCTCTCCAGCAAATTTTTCATTTTTGGTTTTTTGATAGTTAGTCACCAAACCATGCCTCAGTCACTCATATGTATGCAAAGTAGTGAACACTACATGTATATAAAAACACAGGCCATTTCCACATGGGGCGAGGGAATCGCCCCGTGATGCTACTTACCGGATTTTCTGGCTCCCCAGTCCAGTCCAGGCTGGTCCGGAGCAGTGCATGGCCATCACTCAGCACTGCTTGGAGTCGAAAATGGCGGCTTCCGGTTGGTCAAGGGTCTCGACCAACCGCTGAAGCTCGCCAGCCTAAAGCCCACCGCCAGCAGATCGCAGGCTCGCATTGGTGCGAGCCTGCAAATCTGCATAAGGGAGCAGGCTCGTACTGGCACGCTCCATGCTTTTGAAAAACCTCAAGAAACAGGTTTTTCAAAAGCACGCTGGACGACCACTTGGGGTCGTTCCGGAGCGGGCTGAGGTGTGGATCTACATTAAGTAGGTCCGACCCAGTCCGCTCCCAGGTGCAGACATCCTCCCTGGAGGACACTCTGCACTGTTTTAAAAACCCCGTGTGGAAATGGCCTTTGTGTCATATAGTAGGTTCATATGTCAGACAGCTTCGATTCAATACCCCTGTTAGAAGAAATTCTCACAAACTGATTCAGCACATAAGCCTTTCATCTGCAGAGAGCTTTATGATTCTGAGAAATCTACTAAATAATGTTCTAGACTTTGTGTGTGTGTGTGCGTGTGCGTGTGTGCGTGTTTAAAAACAGTATACTGATGCATGATTCTACTTTTTTAAAAAATTCCCATTTCCATTTTAGAGATGAACAGCATAAACAGATAAGTCAATATTCACTGATTTGAACATGGAAGTAAGCCATAACCTAATTAGATGCATTCTCATGGGCCTAGCAATTCCTGCAGTGTATGCAAATAATTTATTCAGATTATTTCTGGAGACTTTAAAATATACATGACTGAACAAAAGTTTAACCTTTTTTTATATTGCTTATTAAATGAAATGCTGAAAATGTAAGCCTCCCAGAACGCCACAATTTCTTTTTGTTTAATACAAATAATGTTTCTGGTATTCAGCTCATAGGTTTAACAGATTATTTCAGCCTGCTGCTTTGCTGAAAGCATAAAAGCACTTTCCCTGCCCGTTTTTATTTAGGCACCTGCACAGCATAATGTGTTTAGTACATATCTGTATGCAGGAGCATAAAAAGGCCCAGAACTAATACAGGGTCGTTGTAACTCTTTGACGTCTCACCACGTTGTTCTCCAAGCCTCTTCTTTCAGCTAGTCTTTTTCTTTCCAATAAGAGGGAACAGGCAGAGAGAGGGAGCAGAGATGTTATCTCTAACTAGAAACAGAAACTCTCATTTGAGGAGAATGGAAAGATGTAAGACGGTTATATAAACTGGCTATTCTCAGTTGACAATACCCATATCATTACTGGGATTCAGAATATTCATTTACTTGCTTATTTTAATAAAACATTTATATCCCACCTTTGACCATGAAAGAAACATGAAAACACTGAGGTTATAGTGCTATTATTTCATTTTCAATATCCTGTGGAATTCTGGGGCTTGTAGTTTACTGAGATCAAAGAGCTCTCTGGATGGGAATTCTAAATGTCCCTCCCTAAACTGCAAACCTCAGGATTCCATAGGATGTTGAAAGTGGACTAATAGCACTATAACAGTATAGTGCAGAAGTTTTTAATGTTTTTAATGTGAGGATGTGGACAGGGTTCTTGGAGAAGTGAGATCTACCGTATTCACCCACACAAAACTGCCTATATTTTGAGATCTCTAGGGGAAGCCCTTCTCTCTTTCTCAATATCCTCACAGGCAAATTTGATGTGAACATGGGAGAGGGCCTCCTTAGTAGCTGCTCCCAGGGTCTGGAAGTCCCTCCCAGAGATGTTAGATTGGCACCCTCCTTGCTGTCTTTCCACACATGGGTGAAGACATTTTTATTGTGGTAAGCCACTGAGAATTGATTTTTCTTCAGGGGAAACAGACCTTTTGATAATGTATGGGATTTTTAATTGATATTTTTAATGGTTTATGTTTTAACTCTGTTTTAATTTCAATTTTTTTATACAGTTATAGTAGCTTTTTAACTTTTGTATGCTGTGAATTTTTAACTATATTTGTTTTAACTGTTGAAAGCTGCCATGAGTCCAGAACTGGGAAAAAGATGGGATATAAATCATCATCATCATCATCATCATCATCACCACCACCACCACCACCACCACCACCATTTTAAACTACAACCAGAATCCCTCAGCCACGCTTGACTGGACAGTTTTGCACATAGTAGTTCAAACAATCATTCTTTGAAGCTCTAGACGGACTTAGGAACAATTATGCTCTACCATTGTCCTCATATCCTTTTCTGACATGTCATCTGCTATGAACCCTACATACCACAGATTATCTGTCTATGACCTTTGGACTTTAGATACTCAGTGCTTCTCCTAGTCCTCTATTCCTCCTGTTCACAAGTGTGTGTCACTGACATGCTGCTTTCTGGCAAGGCAAATTGTGCTTCTGCAATTAGGGGCCAAGTGCAGACAATGGAAAAGTCAACGGATGGGTGAAGCTCCCATCTGCATCTGTCCCCTTTCCTCTCTCTCTCTCTCTCTCACACACAGAGAGAGAGAGAGAGGAAAGGGGACAGATGCAGATGCACACACAGAGAGAGAGAGAGAGAGAGAAATGCAAGTCTTCTCCACACCACCACTACTCAGCCACAAATGATAAACATAATAACAGACAATAAATATATAAATATGTTATTATCATTTCAGGGGGAAAATTGCACTGTTTCTGTCATCATAGAACATCATGGACAGAATGATATGAAAGTCTGAGAATTGTTGAGCTAAGAATCTCAGCAGTTCCCCCACTAATAATCCCTAAAATCTGCTTATGGTTACCAGCTGAAACAAAGGACAAGGGTCATGCATCTTTAATAGTTGACAAATAATACCTGCTGAAATTCCTCCTTCTATAAAACCATTAAAGGTACAGGAACCCTCTCTCTCATTTCACCTCGCAACCCTAATGCTGTTGTGTATTTTTACAAGCCATTCCATTATCTTGATTCAAACTTTCCTCCTATAACAGAGATGAATAATCATTTGGACAAATTCAAAATACAATCCCTGTCCCTCTCTACATTACCACCGGCATCCATGTGATGACTCTCAGTCCATCTAGATTCATTTCCAGAAATGGTGACCAGTTTGTAACTTCCTCTGCCTATGGATTGAGCTTAAGAGAGGGGAAGAAATGCAATTCCAACAAGAGCCATTTCCGCACTAGACTTTTATAGCGCTATGATTCCACTTGAAACATCCTATGGAATCCTGGGGTTTGTGGTTTCGGGAGGGGCTGGCCAGCCCCTCCCAAAACTGCAAACCTCAGGATTCCATAGAATGTTTCAAGTGGAATCATAGCGCTATAAAAGTCTAGTGCAGAAATGGCCAAGAAATTGTGACATCTAGAGAGAAGAAAAGAAATCCTGTTCTTGATACAGGATCTCTTCTAGATATATTCTCCCCCCTCCTCACTCCAAGCTTAGGGGGAGAGAACAGAGGGGATACTGGCCTGTAAAGGGAAATAGTGTTCATTCATTTATGGGTTTTTTCCCCCTTTTTCTTTAAGCTTTCCTCAAGCCTACCTAAAAAAAAAAGATAAAACAAAGACACCCCAGTGTTGTTGTTTTTTCAAGTTTTCCCAGTGAAACATGAAAGAAATGGAAAATTGCTTTAATGTGAACCAAAAGGAGGTTCCCATCACTATCACTTTCTACATTTGAAAAAAAGCCAGTGAAGAGGCTGGGTGAAGACAGCCAACCAGTGGCTGTGGAAGGGAACTGGCAGGATTGAGTCTGTGCCCAGACACTGTTTGGCAGCTGTTGTGCAGTCTAACAAAAACATTGGGTAAGAAAGTGCTGGGTAAAAAACTAACTGTGCTGGCTTCCCTAGTTACACCGCTGAAAACTATTGAGATGATTCCAAGTTTTGAAATAAGCTTTTCCAAAATCTATCAATTTCCAAGCAAAATCTTAAGCATTAACACTTATGTTTAATGAACTAGATCAAAATTCAGTTGTTTATCAGAAGGCTCACTGAATTCAGTCGCATAAGAACTTGAGGGCAGGGAGTGCAATTTGCCCCGATGGCAATGTTTTCGGGATGTCACCTGTGCACCCTGGCCATGCCCCCATGCATCACAGCCACACCCCCACTTACAGTGGCCACACCCCTCACACCATAGTCCCGCCCTCCCACCACCCCGTCCATACACTCCAAGCCCCGCCACTGACTAAATTGAATGGTTTATTTAGATCACTGTTGACTTACTGTTCAATATTTGATTCTTTGGATCTATTCTACCTAGCATTAGGAATTGGGTGAGACCTTATTTGCTTCAGGATTCTAGATCGCATCCTCCTGTGTGAAACTACTGGGAGGTCCTCCTTCAACTGCCAAAGTCTCAGGTAAGGTGGGCTGTAACTTAAATTTGTTCTTATTGTTGTTGATGCTGATGTGTCCCTTGAAGCTGTGTCCAACTTATGACAACCCTAAGGCAAACTTACTGGATTTTCCTTGTTAAGATTTTTAAAGGAGGTTTGCCATTGCTTTCCTCTAATGTTTTGCTTACCCATGGTCATGCAGTGGTTTCTGTGATTGAATGAGGATTCAAACTATGGGCTTTCTGAATCCTAGTCCAACACTCAAACCACTACACTATGCTGGCTCTTGTGACTCAGACTACTGAGGATCAGATTAATATTGGATTAATATTTCTAAAATGTGGAATTATGCAGGTATGATAGCTATACAAGGTAACATTATAGGCACAGTCTTATAAACTTCAATCTAACTGTCCCTCACTTGGGGGGAAGTTTGCGTGTAAGATGTATGACTTAGAATGAATAATCAAGAAGAAAAGAAGATTGTATTAAGTGATCAATCTTCGCAGCTTTTTTCTCTCTTTCTTTCCAAAATATTTTTTCTTTTTTTATGTTATTTGTATTATTATAGGTAATATTTGTCTTTTGAATGAATGTGTGATCATTGTTATATAATTTGTTTAACTATTTTCAATAAAAAAATATAATGAAAAGACGGAAAACTCAATGTGTTAAACATAAGGGATGCAAAAAAAAAAGAAGAACTGTATGGAGAGCTCTTTTTTTTTCTTTATTTCCACAGCCATTCCAGCCTATTTTCTACCCAGTTTTAATCCAAGGGTTTTTTTATGGAATTTCACCAATTTTTCTAGTTTAATTCAATATGTGGTAATCCTCTTTCTCATTAGTCAAATTTCCTGGGAGTTTTGAAGACTTACAGGTAGCATCAAAATCTTTGGCAGATGGTGGCTTTCATGTGAGGGGATTGTCAAGTCATTCCAGATTTTAATCTGAACTGTAAAGGAGTTGTCCAAGATGCTCAGTCCTACTCCTCCAATAGGTTTGGCATCTTAGATGGCTTCTTTAAAGTTAGGACTAAAATTCAGAGCAGATTCAGCACTCCACTGACATAAGAGCTACCAGCTGCCCATGCTGAAAATATGTTTAGGAGTAAAGCGAACATTTGAAGGGCAGTGGTGGCTCTGAAACTAAAGTTTCATTCTGATGACAAACTAAAGGATTCCAGTGTTTTTAACGAGTATGTTCATTCAATGCCTATGGGATTCTTACTTTCCTATTATTTTTCAACAGACAGTAGTATACTGTAAATCTCTAATTGTCTATTTAAGTAATAATGATCAACCTTCAGGGCATGTCCTGCAGAATTAATGACCAGAGGGGAATGTTTAATAGCCTGAGGTACAGCCAAAGACCATTAAGCAAAGCTCGCCATTTAACCACTCAGACACTGCTAAACATTCTGGAAGCAAAAGTTGCAAAGATTATCAGATCTGTTCCCCTATGAAAAATGATAATTACTTTCAGGCATCCCAAACCACTGCAGTATTAGGCAGAACTAAATAGAACTGTTGTATTAACAACTGTACCAAAGATATTTATAAGGCAGGAGAACATCAGCTAGTGACATTTTTTAGAAGTCCTACATATAACTATTTCAGGGTGATGAAAGCAATATGTTAGTACTTAGATTCTTATCTCAAATATCCCTGGTGAACGGGGCTGGCCCTACCATTAAGCAAAGCATACTTTTTAACAGATGAAAACCAAGACACATGTGGCCAAGCAATATCAAAGTATGGTAAAGATGTACAGATGTAGCTGGGTTGCAGGTCCCAACACTCCTAGCTAGCATTGCCAATGGTAAAGCATGTAGAGAGTGGTAGTCCAACACCAGCTGAGGGGCTGCATGATGCCTTCTCTTTCCCTCATAGCTCTAGGGTCTCAAATGGAAGCCCGCCATGGTACAAAATTTAGAGGATGGAGAATAAAACAAAAAGTCTGAAAGTCTAACCCAAGTAATGGCCATTGTCTCTGAAGCTAGAATGACTTCCAAGATGGAGAGCACAGACAGAAAAAAAACCAGGTGTTAAAAGTTGAATTTACTCCCTCTGTAGACAAAAAAGACAACGTTTAACTGATAGATCTGTCTCTTACAATGGTCAAGACGCAATAGCTTCTGATTTGGCTTAGGGCAATAGCAGTCTTCATAGCAGCAAAGATGAAAATTAAACTAAAGTGTTGCACAAGGTTGGGGAAAAAGTCAATTGAGACCAAACTGGCAGGTGATGTTAGCTGGAGAAAGGTGTAACCCTCACTGAAGGATGGTTTCTTTTAAGTAGTGAAAAACATCATCAGCTAATCATGGTGTTTCCAAAAGGAAATAAAACACACAAAGATAACTATGTGATACATGAATAGATACAACATTGTGTAATACCTTTATTAAAGGGTTTGTCTTATTGTCATTAATTCTAGGGACCTGAACCTAATTTGTTGCATCAATCATTGATTAATTCATTGAATGAACCCTTAGTTTTTTCAAGATGTCCTGAGATTTTCAGAGAATATAATATTTGTTGTCGCTATTATCCCCTTAGTGATATGTTTCAAATGGCTCTTTCATAAGCAGTATTTTTATAGTTGTATGTTGTTTTCCTCAGCCTGGCACTTTCCAAATGGCTTGCAAAACCTGAGGATGAGTTGCAGTACATCATATCCAGAAACTGCAAGATTAAGGATGGTTGTCCTAAAGAATGGATGCTAACAACCAGTTCTATTAAGTTCATCCACTGATGTACACCTCATTTTCTCTTCTTTCCAACCCCACTGAAATCTTTGCTCTTCATTAAGCCTTCAAATACTTTACAGTGTTTGTGTTGACTGGAAGAGGCAAATGGGGAATGATGTGCTAATTCCTGTTAGAAGTCAACTGATCTGGTGTAATACTGAAGTACAGCAACCGGTGGCTTCAAAGATCAGTTGAATCAAAGGTCATTCAGAAATATTTTGAATATCTTTCAACAAATGCAAAACATTTTTCTGAACAATTAAATAACAAAATCTTCCCACTAACTAAGAAAGCTAGTCTGCAGATATCAATGGTACAACACGTTTCTTCGTCCAGGAACAAGGCAGTGTCCCATGTTCAATCCCTAGAATCTTTATTTCAGAGGATCAGATTTCTTTGTAACAACCACTGAGCTCTGCAGTGTCTTCTTTATTATGCTATTATCACACACATCTGCCTTCTTGATTTTTTTTTCTAACCTTAGTTCATCATCTCCTGCTTCTAAAAGCTAGATGTTCAAAGGATGTGATCTCCCAGATACCTGAGAAATTCTCTGCTGGATCAGTTGGAAACACAGAAGTTGTGAAAATGAAGACTGCAATACTATACCTACTTATCTGGAGGGTAAGCTTTATTGAAATCAAGGGGACTTACTTCTTCATAGACATGTGTATGGCCATGCTGCATTTTCACAGATACTGTTTTACTTGTTGTTAACATAAGGACAAGATATGCACTGTATCCTTTTCCTCAAAAACATTCACATCTGTACCTGTACCTGCATCTATAAGTGTACGTGTGTCTGTATGTACATCTATTTGTTGTTAAGTCAGCTTCAAGTTAGAGTGACTTTATGAATGAGAGACCCTATCTCTGCTTAGGTTTTGCACAATCAAGGCCATGGCTTCATTTATTGGATGAATCTAACCAGTCTTCCTCTTTTCCTACCACTTTCCACTTTCCCAAGCACTATCACTTTTTTCAATGAGTCACATGGTCCTGTGGTATGTTCAAGGTACAACACCCATCTATATCTGTATCCATAACTATGTATGTATGGCACTGCATTAAAGTAACAATATTTTATTCCATTATGAACAGGTTGGAAAGTTTTTGGTTACTTTAAAATATAATATTAATAAAACCATACACTGGGAGTGCTCACAAAACAATAAGCTGTTATTTCCAAATGCATCAATGAACTGCCAAGAAAACAATAAGGGACAGTAGCACTCTCTTGAATGCATTGCCTACAAGTCTCTTGTGATGTTTCAAGATATAGCTCAAACAAATCAAAGGTAAGCAGAATTTGAACACACTTTTATCCACTACAGTAGATTTTCAGTTCTGACTTCTGATTGGTGTTTTTTCTCCCACTTCTAGTTTTTGGAATGCCTTCTCCCTCCTTTTGAATTAGAAACCCTAAACAAGGAAAGATAGGCTGCCCAGCTTGTGGTCTCTTACCCAAAGGACACAACATTGCTAATGTTCTGTTGAGCTCCTTACATTCTGTTCAAACTTTAACTTATTATAAAGCCTCCCATTAAACAAACAAAAACTAATTATATCTCATGAATTATTTCCCAACTCTGTTCTTTTGCTGCATCAGACCATCTTACAGGGCAGCGATGGCGGGGCAAGGTCTCAGCTAATTGCAAACTGACCCTCAACTTAGGAGAAGACTGGAATTTCCAAATGAGGATTTTCAGCCCCTGAGCCCCTCAGTTCAGAACTTCAACTGCATTCTATGACTTTATTAATATAATATAATTAACATATATTATTGATGGCTAAGCACATTCATACTCCCATGTCATCATAAATTTCAAACAATGGCCCCATTTTAGTTGGGAAAAAAATGCACAGAAAGGACTCCTTTGTGCCGAAGAACTTAAAGTACAATTCTAGCTGATATTTGCTGAGCATTTCTAGATAAATAACCACACTGTATATTAGCCTGTCATACTGCTTGAATTACCTTTCAACATTCCACCCACCTTATCATCACCACTGCTTTAACTCTGCATCTAAGAACTTTGAAGGGTTTATTTGTTAAAGGTTTTATTCAACAGAAAGAAAAAAAACCCTGAACAGAAAATTACACACTACTCTCTTGCTTACCTTAGGAAAGTGGGAGAGTACTAAGGAAATACCAAACACAGGAAAGGAAAAAGATTTACCTTTTTAATTTCTCTGGTCTGAACTACAACGGGTTCATATAATTACAATTTTACAGTTGCTATGGGAACATTTGTCTGTGAGGATAAACAGAAAGGTATCTGGTTGAAAGTAATGTAGTTAGAATTTTCAGAGTTTTAAAGTGAGGCCAGAATCCTTCTGTAGCTCAGTGTCTCCTGAACCTTAGTGGTGTCATCCTAGGCATCTTTACTCAGAAGTAAATCCCCTTCTGTTCAACAGGGATTAGTCACACACAAGTGTGGATTGGACTGCAGCCTTGAGACCTTATGGTAGAATTTCCATGTATAAAAGTGCTCAGGGAAAAAGGAACCGCAGAGACCAAATTATTTCTAGAGGTGCTTCTTCTCTGACATGCATTCAGGTCTAGAAGAAATGTTTGCACACAATGAAAATGTCAAATGTGGATATGGTGACAGTTTAGTGGAAGAATTTAGAACCTTCTTGACATATAGTAGGAAGAAGAAACAGACATTGGTGTGGAAAATGCTAACATCTGTCAGTAATGTTATATTTCTTGATATATTTTAATGCTACTGACTATTCTTGTATTTTTACAATTCTGTTGGATTTATATTTTAAAAGCTCAAAATATGACTGAAGGAAGATATTTCCTTTATACATGGAACTAACCTTTATTACTACCACTGTTGAAAATGTGTTAAATGAATTTGGGTCAGTGCATCAGTAAACTCTCACTGAGAACAGCTGCAGTTCTGAGCTGTAAAATACTTCTTTTTAAATAAGTTATTTCTGTAATTAAAAAACCAAAATGAAACTATAACACAGGATATAACGTTTACCTGATATTTTATGACTTGGTTTGAGAGTTTCCATTTAAAAGATGAAACGCTTAAAGTTTCGTAATAAAAATATAGGCCAAGATCCAATGGTGGGCATTCATATGCAACCTCTGTAGAATTCCAGCTACTTTCTCCTCCCCTTCATGCTGCTGTTCCTGTGGTGCAAAAACCCCCTTCAAAAGGTTCTTTGCACTTTGAGAACAAGTCAGGAGTGTGGCTGGAGGGGGGGTGGGAATGAGAGCATTAACCCGTAATGAATTTTAATTTCAATCTCCAAATTTCTAGCATTGCAAAAAGTGAGATGTTGAAAATCATTCACCTCTAGAACTGTTATATTTGCTGTGTTTGCATTCCCTTGGTAACCTTGCCTGACTCTTTTCTTTGGATGCTAAAACTTTATTTTTAAATGCTCAACTGAAGCTTTAAGCTACCTCAGTGCTAGCAATTTGGGGCTGAGGGAAAATTTCATTGGGGGGGTGTACAGAATTCTTATGAGGAAGAGCACTGTTCTTATTTCAACTCTTTCAACAGCCACATCCCTGAAAGTTATTAGGATATGGGGTGTCACTGTAGAAAAGAGGATTTGCTGCTTCTGAGTGAAGCAGAAAGAACCAGCAGAAACATACCATTCACTGGTTAACTATACACATAACTGTGCACTGGTTATGAAGGGAAGACAATTGTTCATTAGCTGGAAAAACAGTAAATGGTGTTTATGGCAGCTTGATTCATATCTGATCCCACTGTATGCTTCCAATGGCAGTCTTTTTGCTGGATTGAGGCCCTGACTCAACACTTTCTACTATTCTCCCATCTTAGCTTTCTTATCTGGCTCAGGACAAAATCAGGACTCTTGTAGGGGTGGCTCCAGTGCTGGCAGGGCCAATCTGCAAAAATGCTCTTCCAGGAGTCTGGTCAGAAAGTTGGGCATGTGAGGAGAGTGAGACAGTTTAGACTGGAGATGGGAATCATGCAGCCCTCCAGATACTATCATACCCTCCAACATTTCATAGATGACAGTTGAGATGCATGTGGCCATGTAACATCAGTGTGGTTAAGATGGCAGCTGTTATTAATGAAGAAGAACAGTCAGGTTTGGAAAGCCATGGCAGTTTGTTTTTGGATGAGCATACTGGGAAGAGCCAGATTATATCCCTTCTTGTGCCCACCTCCACTCCTGAGTTAATTGAGTGCCAACCACTTTTGCACTTTGAACTCAGTTTGCAGCAATGGAAGTAAGCTGAAGACAAAGGGGAAACATGAGAAGAAGAAAGGGAAACTGGGACATTTTCAAGCAGCTTAAAAAGTGGGATGACAGAGAATTAATCGGGACTGTCCTTGACAAACTGGGACAGTGGTGGGGTTTGTATTTTGGACTGTGACTATCAACCAGTATTGCCAATGGTTGAGAATGCTAGGAGTTGCAGTCCAACAATACACAAAGGACTACGTCATTCCCACCTGATTTAGAGCAATGGGAAATTCGCAGTTTGAATAGTGAAAAAAAGAGAGCAAGCATTCACAGTTCACAATTTTGTACACTGTAACATAAAATATAAACAAAAAATAGTAGTAAGAGACTTCCAGCCATTTTCACTCTTGGAGAAAAGGAAAAGCTTAAAATAATCATGACTTTGTTGAACTCTTTTGTCTATTACATTTTGGCTCACTGATCTGTACTTTCATTAGATTTAACTGGAGAGAGCTTCAGCATGTTGTCACAGAAATCCCTCAAGTGCCTTTATTTGATATAATCTGTAGAGGAGGGGAGAAAGAGTGCTTTAAACTATGTTTGTGCAACAATAAAGAAATGCAGGGCAGATAACTCACCCAAAAATATCTGCTAGGGTATGTGTGTCTGTGTGTGTGTGTGCGTGCACGTGTAATTGCCTGTCTGCTTCTTTTAATTTTCCTAACGAACCTCCAGCCAGCTGTGTGTTTATTACTGGGATTTTTCCAGAAAATTGCAGCTTCTTTCACTACAACTAAATTAATAAGATTTAAATACAGTCCTTTAACAAATAACAGCTGAAATATTTTATTATTATACTTGCTATACCACAGTTTTCTGCATACAAAGCAATGTATAATGCACTGCAATATCCCTTATAGAGACACTGCTCAGATTATAGTGTTGCCAGGTCAGGAGTATCCCAGGCCCTGAGATATCAGAGCCAAAACCTAAGACAACCCCTTGTGATGTCACAGGGCACAGGTTCTTGTGATGTTACAAGGAGCAACTGCTGGTGATGACATTAAGCAGGATGTCATAGGTATGCCTCTCCCTATATACACCTGCCTAAAAAATGAAATCTACACGAAAGGTCTTCTTCTGTCTCCCATCAGTTGGGGTAATACAAAGTGGGAGCACATGGAGGCTGTGCTGTCTCCACTGTGGAATGACCTTGGAGTTCTGACTGGCCCCATGTTGGTTTCTTTCCAGTACCATGCTGCAATATGTCTTTTTAGGAAAGCCTTCAGAGGCTGATTTATTTCCAGGTATACAAGTACATTGTTTTAAATCGTTGTAGCTTTTGAAGTGGTCTTAACTGTTGCCATGTTTAATGTGTTTTTATCCTGCTTAAATTATTTATGATTTTAATCTGGATGTGCTTAGAATGGTTTCTATTATATGCTACCCTGAGATCCATTAATAAGGAGTAGGGCAGAAGTGGTTTAATAAATAAATCTCAACCACAGTTGCATAGAATACACTATTCAAATAAAATAAAGTCTAACAAATAAGTACACACACACACACACACACACACACACACTTTTCAAGGCAATGCTCTCACCCTAAGATTCCTCCTTATTGCCCTGAGGACTGGAGAAGAGGCCCTCCGATCTGGCAGTCCTAGTTCAGAAATGAGTCCCACCAATTACTAGGTCAGTGTACATGATACTAAAGCTTTCATGGCTGTTTTGCATGTTTGCAGACTTCCTGTTTGTTGGCTTTACCACAGCCACTCTCTTCCTCCATCTCTGTAACATACAGCTATTTTCTCTTCTTTCCCGCTTTCTCCTCCATTAGCCCATGTATTCAATTTTAAACAAATAATTGTAAGTTAAGCTAATTTTAAGAGCCTCCATGGCATACCAGTTTGAGTGTTGGTCTACAACACTGGAGACCAGGGTTCAATTCCCGCTTGACCATGGAAACCTACTGGGTGACGTTGGGCACATCACACACACCCTGACTGTATGTTTTACCAAAAAAAAAAAAAATGGCTAAGCTTGGGGCCTAGCTGTTGTTCAACTCTGCCTAAGAGTCCATCTGTTATCTCTCACATTTCTCAAGAGGATCCACCTTGTGGCCTTATTTTTCCTCCCCCTACTCTACAGCTTCCTCACAGAACCTTATTCAGACTGGAATTTGGCTAAAAATGGTTGCCCACCACTCCTGCTTATAAAGGTGACAGGAGACTATCTAACTTGTGAGCAGCAATTTGGCTATGCTACATGTAAGACCAAGAATCTTTCTCTAGCGCTTTGGTGGTCCCAAATTTAACATCATAATTAATTAACACCATAAATATTGATTACATATTGTATATAGAAATTGGAAAAGAATTTTATCAACATGACGAAAAAGCTCTGCCCTATTGGTGCAATTGTGTAGATAAAGAACGGGCAGATCCTGTTGAATTTTCTAAATTGTTTTAAGGAGTCTTGAAATGTTCTCTAAATTTTTGAAATGGAGGTTATAATCCACATTCATGTAAGAATGAAATTAGACTTATTCAGTTCTGATTAAGTGACAGGAATTAATTTTCTAAAGAAGCATTTCAACACAAGGAGTTATTTCTGATGCAGTTCGTTTTCCCGATAGGGCCAGCGTTGATATAGTCAGGTTTCTGCTGACGCCAACATCTTGACAGTGACTGCCTCTGCTAGAGACCTCCTCAACCTTCTGCTCCTCACCATTAACTTGGGTCCAGAGAATATAACCATGCAAACTGTGATAGACACAGGAGAATGAGGAGCTCTCTATCTGGAAAGGGAGCAGATACAACTAATCAACAAAGGGAGCGTCAAAGCAATGCTTTTCTTTAAAAAAAATGGTCCCTTGCTCAAGGACCAAAGAAGCATAATGGAAGCTGAGATGATGTGTTTCAGTGATTTGCAAGAAAGTACAAGAGACAGTAATGTCAAGACTCCCTTTCTCCCTAGGATAAAATAACTTGCTTTAACAATAGCGCAAAGCAAAACTTTCATCAGCCTTTTGCTCCAATTCAGTCAGAAGTCCAGAAACTACAGAACATCCAGAGGTTTCTTGACAAGGGGCACTCTCTGGCCATTTTTGCACCTCACCCTTTTTCACTGTCATTCCAGCATCATCCCAGCAGCACCTTTGCTGGGATGGGATCATGTCCACAAAGCCCCCCTCTGCACCAAGCCAGCTGTCTGCAAATGTGAGTGCGAGCAACATGTTCAGTCCTTCTGCAGTGCAGCCAGCCTCTTTCCTGTGCTGCACTGGGGAAGAAAGCACATAGATCATACTTCCTTCTATTCCCCATGGCCACCAGCAAGAGGAGTGTCATGCGATCATGGGCCATTAATGGATTTTTCTATTAACAGTTTATACCCACAGTTGCAACAAGTGGGGATGCATTGGCAGCAGGACCATGATGACATTGTACGGTAGCACACCTCAAGGACTACTGCCAACATGTCCCTATTGCGGGACAGTCGTGCCGGGCAGAAATGGCCTCTTTTTCCAACAGCCCCATGAGAAAAGGAATTCAGAATTCATAAAGAAGCAGCCACATGCTTATTGGAAATATTTATATATTTATTTGTTTATTTATTTATGAGGTTGGGAAGTAAGAAAGACTATACAGAGACAATGATTGGGGGGGGGGGACAGATCCACTCAGAAATACAGAAATATTCTAGTTCTCATAGATAGCAGTTGCATTAGCATGAACCTCTTCCCTAAACAAAATTCAAGACTATAAAATCAGCGCAGCACAGGAAAAAAGGAAGGATCTAGGAGGAGGAGGACAATGGAAAAAAGAAGCAATACTCAGTTGCACAGAAGGAAAGAGCCATAATGCTCGTGAGCAAAATTAACCACTCGGGACCCGTATAAGCCTGAACCTTCTAGCCTTTTGACAACCAAATGAGTTCTTTCCAAACACAGATAAAATCATTTCCTCTCTAATAAGCAAAGGCCTCTGAGCGTCATTGAACCACTTACAGACAAGAGATAATGCAACTGCTTTAGGCATTACGTTATCCGGAAAGCATAATGAATATCTACAAACAGGCAGGTTCCAAATGGATACTACAGGAAGAGACAGAAATGGGACAGGATTTCTCTAGAATTAGGTCAATAATCACAAAAGTGCATGATCAGTAAACTGCCCCATGAGGAAGGGCAAGGAGCATGACCTGGGAACGCAACCCACTATTCATGAAATGACTGCTGTGAGATTGTGTAAGAATGTGCACTCACTGTATGCACTCAAGAGCAGAGACAAACTTTGCAGTTCTGTTTTGGACTAGTTTTGACTTACGATGACCTTACGGCAAATCTACAATGGGAATTGCCTCATATTAATATAGTATCAAAAAGCATTAAGATAACCAATATATTGTTTATTTCTCAAAATTTATTATTGTTGTCAAGAAAACTTACAAAGTCAAATGTTTACAATATATTTAAAAGTCGACATTAAAATAGCATTAAACTATTAACCATATGAAAACAATTTCAAACTTATACTTTAAAAAGATTTTTGAAATGTTATAATTGTACAGCGGAAAACAACATATAACCCTTTTACAGCCCTTTTCTTAGATGCAGTTTGAAAATCAAAATATCAGCACAAGAATGCATATAACAGGGGAAAGTATACACAACTTTTTTTTTTTTGGAAAAAATTACTTGCAAATAAAAGAAATCACATTAGGAAAAGTGTGTCTCCAAATGCATATATAAGAAATTCAGATGGACAATTCATATGAATTTTCCAGTAGACTTTTAGAAACAAATACAAAGTGATATAGAAACAAGATGAAATGAATTTAACACTGGAAAATAAGAACTAAATGGAACGGAAACTGACAGATTTGTCCATCTCTATGCATACATTGTTACATTGTCTCTGGTTTAGACTACACCTAAGTTAAATATGCTGCATGCTGCAGAAGACCACTAGTTTATTTTTTCTCTGAAGTAATTTTGAAGAGCCCCAATCTAGCTAAGGACCAATGTCTGTACAGGGAGGAAGTGTAACCCCCCCCTTTTTTTTTAATCTTAAAAGTCTACTGGCATCAATAGAGTTTATTTTCTTCTGAGTAACAAAGCCAACTTTTCTGATAAAAAAAGAGACGAGATAGACAGTGAACATCTATCCACCCATGGTAGTCTGATTCAGATCAGGGCTGCATACTTCAGAGAAGTGTGCTTGTATTTGTTACATGTAAGCATTATTGTTGTTGCTGCTGCTGCTGTTGTGTGCCTTCAAATAAGTTCTGACATATGATGACCCTAAGGTAAATCTACGACAGGATTTTCTTGCCAGAATTTGTTCAGAGGGGGTTTACCCTGGTGTGTTTACATATCATGCATTACCTCAGGGGACCGAGGGGTCAAGAAATGATAAATAAATGACATAAATAAAAATATAAATGCATACTACAGAGGTGGAGAACTTACAACTCACTACCAACATCTGTGACCATTATGGTCCTGATTACTGGGTTTGATAGGAAATTGAGCTGAACATGTTTCTCTATTCCTGGTAATTCTTCACTAATTTTATTCCCAAAAGAAGCAGCAAATAATTTCAGCAGTCTTCTTCCTGTTCTGAGAAAGTCTTTAGAAACTGAATTTCTTGAAAACTGAGAGCTAGTGTGATGTAGTGGTTTGAGTGTTGAACTATGTCCCTGGACAACACAGCTTGAATCCCCACTCAGCCATGGAAACCCACTGGGTGACTTTGGGCAAGGCACGCTCTTTTTGCCTCAGAGGAAGGCAAAGGCAATCCACTCTGAACAAATCTTGCCAAGGCACTTTAGGCCCAGAAGAGCCCTTTCTTCCCAACAGGACAAGACTCAGGAGTTGATTTCTGAGAGCCAGAAATGTGGCAACACTGCCTTCCATTCCTGTTGGACAATTTGGAAGAAGAAAACACAAAAATGTTTGGGGGATGAGACAGAGAGGCGGCCCTTCTATGTCCTCTGGGAGCCAATCCAGCCTTCTAATCTATGCCAGAGTTACCCAACCCTGCACTAAAGGATCATCATTTTATCTTTAATTTCAATTTAAAGGCAATTTTTGATATTTCTTGGTTCAATTGAAAGTTTGCAAAAAAAATGGATAAAGTCTGTTCTCATAAAACCTTGAAGGGGCTTTCAGTGCACATATTTCTTGACTCTTGCTTTTTGGTGTGGAATTTTAAAGGAGGGGCAACACTTAAAAGGGAAGGAACAGAAAAGTTACTAAGCCTTTTGGACTAATAATTAATCACTACAAAGCCAGACAAATTTTGGTTTAAATTATATCTAACAACAAATCAGGACACATGGCAGTTGGAGAGTGTTACCAACAGTTGCACATGTAATACATTATGCACAGATGCACACATGTGTTGTGCTCTGCATTGCACATAGTCATGTAATGCATTGTGCACGGCTGTGCCATGTGCGTTCTGCATACTGATGTGCACACACATAGTTTGTTGTGTAATATTGTAATTTATGAATTAAGTGGCATTGGGTAACCACTGGGCAACTCCATGAGCATAAGTTGAAAACATAGCTGTGTTAGTCTGGATCAATATGTAAAAGGATCTTGTAGCACCTTTGAGACTAACTGTAGTCTACACAGGCTTATGCTACCAATTTCTTTCTGTCAGTTAGTCTCAAAGGTGCTATAAGTTCCCTTTGTACCCATAAGCACATAGTTACATTCCATCTCCTCAATCCTAATGTTAACCTATAACTTTACTTTAAACCAGGAGTGGGGAATTGCCCTACAGATATGGCTGGACCGCAGCTTAATTGTCCTAATTCATGCCTATTTCAAACAAAGGATAGTTGGTAGCTGGATATTGTTGTTATGTTGCGTTTCTTCGAGCCATTTCCAACTTAGGGCAACTCTAAGGTCAACCTGTCACAGGATTTTCGTGGCAAGATTTATTCAGATGTGGTTTGCTGTTGTTTTCCTCTGAGGCTGAGTGTGACTTGCCCAAGGTCATCTGGGGGCCTTCCATGACCAAACTGGGAATCGAACCATGTCTTCAGAGTTGCAGTCCAGCACTCCAAACCACTACACCAAACCACTACACCACTACTCTAGCTGGATATTAGCTGTCACTTTTTCGTGGTGCTTTCTTCTGATGTTTTCAGCTGTGCTCCTGTTTCCTCCTCTCAAAATGCAGGAGGCAATTACACTTTCTGAACAGTCCTGGTTAGATCTTCCTTTTCCTCTCTGCATGGCAACATTTTTCGTAATGCTTTCAATATGCTTACCTTCTTAGAGGAAAGACTATTTTTCTTTTGAATTTCCCTCTTTATCTCTACTACTAAGCCTTATGATTGGCCTCCAAGCTGAAGTAGTTTTATAGTTGCTTCTCTCAAGCTGTGCTTTTTAAACCCTTGCTCTTTAGAATTTTTTTATTTCCTAGCTTATTTCCTAGCTTTCTTTCTTTCGTGGCTGATTTTTAATATTCTCCAGTGTGCATGAGAACACTTCGAGCTCTTTCACATTACACATGCATAGTACTTCTATACCATTTTAACTGCGATGGGTCCCTTCTACAAAATAGTAGTTTGCTAAGGTACTAAAGTTCTCTGGCAATGAATTCTAAGTAACTCATGAAACTTCAAATCCCAAGATTCCATAGGATGGACCAATGGCAATTAAAGTGGATATAAATGCTGCTACTGTGCAGCATGAAAGACATCTTTGACGCTAATGTTGTGCCAAAGACTTTTGAAACCTTTCTGAATTTTTGTTTGAGATTCTTTTTAAACACTATTTGGACTTTATGAAGTGTCTAAGAATCCTTAATTCTCCATTAGAGTGAGTGATATATGATGGGGGTTTTACCTTATAAATGAGAAATTAGAATGCTTAAGTTAATTGGACTGGAAAAGATGCCAAACCAAATCAGAATTTAATATTACCCGGATCTATTATAATCACCATCTATTATACCTTGATTAGTTAATGCAAACAGTTTTATGTTTCTTTTTTAAAGCTACAACTGCTTCATTTATCATGCTTTGACTATTTTAAACAATGCATTGTTCACCTTATATTATGCTTTCATTGCTTTTCATTACTGCCAATGACTTGTACTCAGTTCGGATTTTTTTTTCTCATAAAATTGATATTTTTATCGATGTTGGCAGTTCTGGATGTACCATGTACTTACGGAAATGAATCAAAGTAAAGAAACAATGAAGTCATCTTTCATCTAGCATAAGTAAATTGATGATACACAAAACTAAAGTAATGTCATCTACACATATCTTGAAAGTAACTTGTTACACCTAATTAATCCTTTGAAGGTAGAAGAAAATTACACTACAAACAAGGAATAAACTCACTCTTTCTGAAGCATAATTGTAATTTTTAGTAATAGTTATAGTTGTAGCTACACTAATGTGACCCTAATAAATGGCAGTGGGGAAATATCACGTGGTCCAGGATCAGACTGATGCTGTGTGTCGTGTTCTGCCATTGAGTGCTGAACTAACAATGATGCAGCAAAAGAAGAATGGTGGTTTGTTGGTTTGACCACAGAGCAGTGCCTCCTAGCATCCTGCTGTAGTATCCAGTAAAATTGTTTCAGTTACTTTTGAGAATCCATAAAATAGTCACTTTAAAAAGAAGTATCTATAGTAGTAACTGAGTATTGGAAGAGAAGCTTTAACTATAACTCATTTATTTTCTTAAAAAAATAACTTTCTAGACTATGCCTACAAATGAACTATATGCCAGCACAGACGTACTATGTAGAAAAGGTGCCTGCCTTACAGCTTCTATTTTCCTGATCCAGGAACAGAAGGATATAAAACCTGGGGACCACCTAGTCTAACACACTGTTTCCAAAATTGGCCCACCCAGCACCTCTGGGAAGCTCACAAGCAGTGTGAAAGAAACAGTTTTCAGCTGTTGTTTTGTTCCCAACACTTGATATTTAGAAATATAAAATTTGCAAGCAAGATGCAAAGAAATGTACTATCACCTACATGCAAAGAACTGATGGTAATAAAGTTTATCTGAAACTTCTATGAGATCACTGGAAATAGAGAGCATCAATCTGCAATGTGTGCAATCTATCTGTCTATCCTCCTATCTATCTATCTAATGTGAAAAACCTACATTACTGATAGAGATAACATTATAAATGCTCATGTTTTAAAAAGAGCAGCAAAAAAATCTTCAAAGCAAGCACAAAGACTAGGTTACTAAATCATATGGATGGTCTACAGGAACTAATCCTTGTGCTATGGTTATATTTGGAAATGTGAGGCTTCATTTCCATATCAATACTTAAATGTCCTAGCCATGAACAGTATTTGTGACTCTTGGACTATTCCTTTTTTATTTTCCCCATTCCTTTTTTATCTTTTTCATACCTGTGTGCAAAAAAACTCAAGGAGAAATGGAAGTCTTTGCCTTTTTAGAGGATAAATCTGCTGTAAACATAACTGAAAGGTTTTAAGAACAAGCCTTGGTTGTGATGCTCAAAGAATATTCTCCAGCAATATTATTAGATTCAGGAAGGCTAACCAAAATGATTTGAGGAAAGTAGCCTCAAGGTCGGGTATGCATAAAGCTAATGAAATCACAGCTTGTAGCCATTGGTAGTTTACCACAGAGTTCTGTTAGACATCTAAAAAGATCCAGTTGTTGTTCTTAGAGAAGCAATTTCTGAAAAAAAGAAACATGATTGTACAATAGTTTGTCTTGAGCAGTGTTTTTCATGTAGGTGAACTCTCGAGTACAGAGAATATTAAAAAAAATAGAAACATAGAAGAAGTTAAGATGCTGCATCAGTTGGCATGTAACATCAATATGTCTCCTGCTGCAACTCCCCCCAACCCACCTTTTTAGTTTGGCACACCCCACACGCACAACGGTATGCCTATTTCCATAACAATGGAAAGTTAGAGCAGCAGCAAACAAGCATTCAGTTATTTTCCTTCAGCTAGACACATCTTCAGGGTGTCTCAGGGGTGGTAAGGCAGTTACAAAGAATAATGTCATTGCTGTGCATCCAGCTATAGGAAAATAGCTGGATGCACCTCTGCTGCTTCCGTGACTGTCCATTAACATGAAAACAGCCATGTTGGAGCAGTTAATATATAGAAAATGTGGGATTTGGAGAGATTCTGGTTGTTCCACAGGCAGAACAGAATTCCAGCTTTGGCAGTGATGAGAACAGGGATTTACAATGACATAGAATATGTATCATCATATCTCTCTAAGAGCATGCTAGTCAGGATAAAATTTTAGAATCAATAGGGAAAGGTTAAACTTTGAAATCATGGTTATTTGATCATGCAGAGAAACATGGAAAGCATGGAAAAGGCTTATTGCTAGCTTTGCATGAATTTTTCTAAGGACCAAATGCATATGCCTCATGGTCTATACTCCATTAGCACAGTTGGGACTGTTTTGGTGCCTATGTACAGAGTAAGAGATTTCTTCTATACCCAACAGTATAGTCTCTTTCTCTTTCTCCCCATCCTCTTCTCAGAACATCTCTGTGAAGGATTTTTCCCATATGACTCATTTTGTCAATTTAATGCAAAATAATTTTTTAAATGAGATTTTATTTTGCAAGAAAAGCAAGCTTCATACCGCATTGGGTTTTACATGCTGCTCTACATCTTTCATCTGAGTGGGGTGCTCCTTCTGTGAAGTCAGTGGACTAAGAAATGGACTGTCGAAAAATAGTGAATGACTTGCGGGAATCTCTTTTAGGCTTTGGCTCATGGACTAAAGCATAATTTTCACAGTGGGTACAAGAGTGACTAGGAGCAAACCCCACAGAAGTCCATAAAAACAGAGGAAAGATGTCCCTTTGTTAGATGCACAGGGAATTTTTCGTAACAGCTTAATAGTTTCTATGTTCTTTCCATTAGTAGATGCCAAGAATTAGCAAGGGTAATCAGCACTGCATACTACCTGGAAATTTTCTGAAGCATCTGACTGGGCATTCTTTGATTCAGAATGCTGAGCTGAACTGGCCTTTATTGCAAGCCAGCAAAATAGCTTTTCCGAGTACAAGCAGGCTCCCCTCACCTAACACATCGATTGAAGTGAAACTTAGCAATATGGAAACATATCTAAAGTAAAGCCCACGAGGAATGACAAAAAGCAAGGACATGGTTTAGAAAGGGATACAACGAAAGCAAATAATGAGCAGCCTGGATATCCCTGGCACAGATGTGATCCTTACCACATTCTAGACTTGAGATGGAAGACTGCTAATAATACTGGCTGGGTCCTTTTCCCTGTACTCAGAGAATGGTTTTCCTGAGGTTGAACAACATGTGGAGCTGAGAAAAGAGCTGTTAAAGTGCACAAAGGAGAGAACTCTCACAAATAAACAGCAGGAAAGCTGGTGGTGAGTCATTCTAGCATGAGTGCATTAAAAGAAATCCCCTCAGGGGTTGTCTCAGAAGCATCATCTTCAGGAAAAGAACCATATCAGACAAAGCTATTCTGTTAAGATGCAGACAAAGCCACTATTACAGTGGTTTATTATGCCTGCCTATGGTATGCGGAGACCTTACCTCATTAGGATACGCATATTGAACATCCACAAGAAAAGACAAGCAAAAGAAGCAAAACTCAAGGCAAATATCTTTACGGCTGAAATTCTTTCATTCAGTTCTGTCTGGCAGTATTCCCAGGACTCCTTGGTTTGTACATTAGGAACTGCATATTGCATCCACTTAAAGGCCTTTTTTATGTACTGTTGTTCTTTTTATGACTTTCTTTTTGAAGCATTGTAGGAGAAACAGTTGTTCTTGTTGCTTCTACACCTATGAATTAACTGTTAAATAATAAGAACAAAACTATTCAGTACAAAGAATTATGTACCAATCCATCCATTAGGAGCATTAATCCGGAACTGATTTGGTTACCAGTAGTCGGATGTGCTTATTAAATGTAATAATCATATTGCCAACAGTACCACTTAGAAACTTTTTAGCCTCCCCCAGTAAACAACAATAATAACAAACAAAAGCATGCTTCCTACATTTCACTACAGTTCCAAGTAATGTGCTTCCTTTTAAAATAAATCTATGGTAAATTATCTTGTCGCATAAACTGGGGCCATTTCCTCATGAGCCTGTCATAGTGCTATTATTCCACTTTCAACCTTCTATGGAATCCTGGGGTTTGCAGTTCAGGAAGGGGCTGGCCAGCCCCTCCCTAAACTGCAAACCCCAAGATTCCATAAGGGGTTGAAAGTGGAATAATAGTGCTATAACAGGCTTATACGGAAATGGCCTGGGGCCATAATCCAGTGGAATATCCTTAAAAACTGTGAACAGACATCAGTTGATTAGCATGAGTAGTTCTTTCACTGAGGCAGATCACACCTTTTCCACAGTATTGTTGTGTTCCTAACAGCTCTAGCCAAACTGGTGGATAGCCTTCTGGTGATTACCCTCTCCCAGTTTGGCGAGGCTGGTCCTCATACAGTAGATATGTGATTTCTTGCCAGGGCTTCACCTAAAGACCTACTAGCTTGATGGGACTTTCTGTTGACTTAGCCTTTGAGAGCCCAGGGTCACTTCCACAAGACAATGAGGAGACAAAGTAGGAATAAGTTTGGTGATAGAAATCCTGGACAGGATAAACTTGATAGTTTAGAAGACAACTTTCTTTCTATGCAACAAAGAGATGTGGATTAACCACTGAATGTTATTTGTTTGTTTTCTTTATTATCCATTTGGTGGAATGCATTTCTCCATATGATTATGATGACGCAAGATTTTGGATACAGAAAACTAATTGTATAATCCAATCTATCTGGAAGGCACCAGATTGGGAAAAGCTGCTCTAGCAACAACAATATGCTGGGGCCAAGTTTGTATTATGTGTCCTGATGTAAACTATGTAGTTGTTTCAGCACAGTTTCAGCATAGGAAAATCTCTCAATACACACTGTATGATTTCAAAATTTTCAAAAAATTATTCACCTGATCAAGTAAACAGCACTAGAGTAATCAAGTAGATTGTCCCAGTGGTACACTATTAATATAAGGTCAAAGCTTGAAAGGAAATAGTGCTTTTTTAATTTTATATTTATCTTTTTCTCACCTTTTTTTTTAAAGAAATAACCATGTTCTAGATTAAAACCCTAGGATAACACTTACCTCTCTCTCTCTCTCTCTCTCTGACTGCTATGGCAGTCACCCAAACTGATAAGTCACTCTGCTGTTTCCACACAGCTCTTCCTTCCCCCTTATAACACCATCTTTGTGTAAAAGAGTATGGCCTTTCAATGGTTATTTAGAAGTCCTTAATAGATCTATGGTGGCATGTGTTGTGTGTGTGTGTGTGTGTTACTTTAAATACTATATACCACTCAGCTGAGTCAGTATTTATAAAAATAAAGTGTAATACACATTAAGATAACATACAGAATAAAGTACTGGAGTTCATATGCAGGTCAAAATTAATACAGTTCTTCAGAGTACTTTTAGATAGTTTCCTTATATCTTTAAACTCCCATATAAGCACAAGGATCATAAACAGCCCTATGAGTACACCCCAAGGAGCGCTGATGGCTCAGTGGTTAAATGCTGGTACTGCAGCCACAAGGTTGTGAGTTCGATCCTGCCAGGCTCCAGGTTGACTCAACCTTCCATAGATCAGTAAAATGAGTACCCAGCTTGTTGGGGGCAATTAGCTAACACGTTGTAAACCACTTAGAGAGCACTTAGCTGATAAGTGGTATAGAAATACACATGCTATTGCTATTGCTACAATCTCACCAAAAACTCAACCCCCTATATAGGTCATACTTTCTGACCAGATTTTATAATGGTTTAATTACTCTTCTGCCTCTATCTAGGCTTCCACTGAGAATTAAACCCTTCCCACACAGTTACCTTCCTTGGCTGACTGAGGGGCTTTACTCGCCAGCTCTCTTGGTGAGAACTCTCACTAAATGACAAATGATAATCAATGTTTGCCTATATATATATATATATATATGTAGGAGAGAAATAGATAGATAGATAGATAGATAGATAGATAGATAGATAGATAGATAGATTATATTTCCTTTCAGCCACCAGCCCCTCCCACACACACTACTGGGCTGGATTTCACTCATGAGGAGCTATTCTTATTGCCTGGCAACCTGTTTCTAGCTGCTGTGGCAATCCTGATAGCCATACCCCCCAGAACTCAGTCACAAGCCCATATTGCCAACTGCACAAAATACTATTTCCTATTGCCCATTATATGTTCTTATAACACAAATTGTGTCCAGTTACATGTTAGAAAAATGCCAGCCACTTCTGCAATAGAGAGAATCTGCCTGGCTTCTCTTCCTTTGGTAACACTGCAGCATCAGGCTGGCATCCTACATTGCAGTTATAGATTAATAACCTATCATTACCTATCCGTAATTGCTCCATATTCAGATTTGCTGTGTATTCACAATTGTGGCACTATTGTCACAATCCTGAATATCCCTCAAAAGCCACCTTAATCTTGAGAGAGCTGCTATGAGACATGGAGGTCTGTGGCACAAGCAAGTGGGTGCTTCAGGATAAGAGCCGGATTCCACTGGGTAGTTACAAACGCACAAACTATAATTTTGTCTTCACAATCCATAAGTGTGTTCCAGTACAGGGGATGTGTAGGGACTATGAAAGTCCCCCAATCCTCACTTACTGAGCAGGAGCTGCTGCAATCAATGTGTGTCTGTTCCCTTGTTCTGCAGGAAGCAGCCGACTTGCGTTTCTACCATTCTCCTGCAAACAACATCTGGTGCAAGGAACCCTACTTTTCCCTGTTGCAATGGAGATCATTCACAGGAAAGTGTGGGAATACCAGTCAACTGCTTCCTAAATGATAGGGAATGGATCCCATTTATTGTATTTTACTGCCCAGCAAGTAAGATTGGAAGAGTTAGGCTGGGAGTCACTGCATAACTACAGTGTTTACACATTCACAAATGACCAAGAAGATTCCAGCTGATGAAACTAGCCTGATTCTGTCCCTAAGCCACATTAAGACAAGCAGAAGCTTCTCCTCATTACATCACTGTTCTGGGAGGGGGTGGTTGCATCATCCTGGAGTACCCCACTGAGCCATACCAAAGACCTCCATTGCTTGAAGCAGCTCCTTTGAGTTTAAGGTGGATTGCAGGGCTCGATTATGCAGCTAAGAAAGCAGTGTAAGATCTTAGCCTTGGTTTAATTGACTGAGGTAATGATGATTAAGTCATTAAGTGATTAAATTAACATCCCATTTCCACTGAGACCCTTTCTGGGTAAATTCCCTCCCCTTTATTGGAAATTTTTAAACACAGATAAGATGGCCACTTCTCAGGGGTGATTTAGTGGTAGACATTGACAGAATGTTGGAGTGGAATGACCAGAAGGTCACTTCCAACCCCATAATTCTATGATTGTGCCATTCTGAAACTGTTATAGTTTGGTCTTGGATGGGGAAACTAAAGCATTGTTAAGTACACCTTATCTCTTCCCCTGCCATTGGATAGCCTATAGGAGCATAGGGCTAAAATGTGCCCTGTTGCTTTGGACAACAGGAAAGAACCGCAACCCTGAACACCCAATGTAAGCCTAACCCATAAAGGCCCCTCTACCTGCCACCGTAATAGCCATTTTGTTTCTCAAGCCTATTTGTCACAACTACAGAGAGAGAGCCCAAGGTCTTCTTGCCTTAAACCCAAAGCTATACTCAGTAAAATAGCCTGTGCTATCACATCAAAGGCAGATGGAAATTTTCAGCAAAATAATAAATAATGTGTCCTAACCCCTAGCAATATCTTAATATTCCTTTTCTTTGAACAAGTTTGTAGGGCAAAGCAAAGATCAGCTGCACTTTTGACTGGAGAGCTGACAACGGAAAGTGATGATCTGTGTTATATAAGAGCTTTGTGAATCCTATTAGACTCTATAGAACCCAAGAACAGGAGCAGATATCAACTTCTTTGCTCTCTCAGGCAGCCATTATTTCCTTAATGCTTCATCTTGTGCTGAGTGCTTGAACTTCAGGAGCCTGGCCTCTCTCTGCTTGTTGGGGCAAGACTAAAAAAAGTATTGCTCTTTCACAGAAACTCAGGCTTTCTGGTAGCTTGATTTTTTTCTTCTCGGCAGTGAAACTGTAGATTCAACCACTTTACCTTTTCAAGTGCGGAATTAAAATCTCCTCAGTTTGGGATCAGGAGGCAGTGTTCAACAGTTCTTATTTTGAGGACATTTGGGGTTTCTAGTATCATAAATACGAACATATACATTCATGGGGAAACATATCAAGCATCTAACATTAAAGCAAGTCTAGTTCATAAACTCTTGTGGCGTGCTAAACCTACTCGCACTACTACCACCACCACTGACATCATCACTTCTATTCCTTCCTTCCTTCCTTCCTTCCTTCCTTCCTTTTGAATGAGACCCAAGTAAGTACACTTACTTTATTTTTGGTCAAAAAGTATACATCATTGTGTGGGGGGGGGGGTTAGTCAAGGAATACTCAGAAGTGGTTTTGCTAGTTCCTTCCTCTGAAATAAAGCCTGTAGCACCTGATATGCACTAAAGGTTTCTATTAAAATACTAACTAAAGCAGAGTTGTCCTGGACTGTATATGTACTTATGTGTCTTTATGATGCCATAGAGATATTTTATCTGTTAACAGTAGATATGCAAGCAATCTAAAATAAAACAATAAAATAATAAAAACAAAAATATTAATAAAGCTATTAAAATACTGTATCTCTTTTCCCCTAAAGACCCAAAATTAGAACTTCTGAGATGTCAAACTCCTTGCTAGGCTAAACATGCCAGGGTAGGAGTAAGTTAAAAGTAGCATCATGTCTGTTTTTCTTCCTCGCCAACCTTTTCTGTTTGGTTTGTTTTGTTTTTAGATTCCTTCCCAATCAAACCAATGGCTGGAGTAACTGACAGTTATCAGCTCCTTAGCTGACATAGATCAGGAGAGAGTTTCAGACCTGGATTGCTGAAGTGCTATAGAAGACAGAATGACTCAGGTTAAAGGGCTGCATTGGCACCCAAGGGGAACTTGGGGGGGGGGCTGCACCCCGTTGTATCCCCCAAAATCTGATTTTGCTCCCACATGCCCTGAGTTCCACCTGGAGAGCATGGAGGCAATTTTTCCATATTTTTGACCCATTTGAAGTCCAAGAGAGGACTTTCCATGATTCTTTGATTCTTTTTTTTCTAACAGGAAGTGACCCAAAAGCTTTCTGAATCACTTCCTGTTTGAAAAAAGCCCCACTTGGAGAGGAACATGGGGAAAAAATGTCCTCACATACTCCTGGAGCCAGGCATCTGTTGTACTTGCATATATCATTAACCGGATACCAGATTAGAATAATTTCAGAGCAAAGTCATTACATAATTTGGCAGTGGCACAGGCGAAAGTAAATCAAGCTTCCTATAAACAGTGTTGCACTCAGGAGGACAAGTCCTGTGTGTCTTCATAAGTAGACTCCTAAACGTTTCCAGAGCCACTGAAGACAGTATCATCAGTGAATCTGGTCACATATCTCATGGGCGTGTTGTGAAGATAAAGTGATTGGGCCGAAAGGAACCATGATATTTACTATCATTTTGGTGGACAGATGGATTATAGAGGTGATAAATAAATGTATATTTCATTGTTTAAAATCTTGTGGGCAGAGCAGTGTTTGCCTACCTCAATTAGAACTGTGTAAAAATTCACATCATTCCAATATATTACCTCCAACTTTACGATTCACATTCAAGTGCTTTGCAAACAGTTAGTTGTTTTCTCTCTGCATGTTCTACATGCACACAAACAGTTTTATTCATTCATTCACTCATTCTTTTAATTTATATCCCACCCTTTTCTCTTCACGTAATTCAGGGCAGAGTACAGCAACTAAAAAAACACAGTACAATTTTAAAAGTTCTTACTACAAAAGTTAAAAACATAATTAAGCTAAATTTGGTGTTAAAAGCATAAGTTAAAGAACAGCATTAAAATAGAATGGATTTTTTTAAAAAAACACTATACCCTCCATTAAGAGTTCCATCTGCCTCAATATACTAAAAACCTAAAGCCCCCTTTCATAAAAAGATCTTTACCTGGCCTTGGGAAGACAACAGGGAGGGGGCAACCAGACCTCCCAGGGAAGGGAATTCCACAACTTGGGAGCAGCCACCAAGAAGTCTCTCTCTACACCAGACATGCCTGGGATGGTGGTGGGACCAATGAAAGCCTTCCCCCATAGATCTTAGAGCACAGACTGGCTCCTATGTGGAGATATAGTCTGGACCCAGGCCATGTAGGGCTTTACATGTCATAGCCAGCAATTTGAATTCTACCTGGACACAGACCAGCATCCAATGGAGTTGTTAAAGCAAGGGGGTTATGTGTTCCCTATATTCTGCCCTACTTGGCAACATGGCTGCAGTACTTTGAACCCACTGAAGTTTCTGAACAGTTTCCAAAGGTGTTGACATGACAGTTATCCAAATGGAATATAATCAAGGCTTGTGTCACTGTAGCCAGATCTGATGTTTCAACAAATGGCTTCAGCAACACCACTCTTAGCTGTGCAAACACACTCCTGGCCGCAACTGAAACCTGGACATCCAGGTTCAGATCTGAATCCAGGGGCATTCCCAAACTGTGAACTTGAGGTTTCATGGGGAATGTAACCCCATCCAACACACACTGGATTCCTGCCTTCTGACTGACCAGGAGGACTTCTGTCTTGTCTGGATTAAGTTTCAAATAGTTTGCATTCATCTAATCCAGTACTGACTGCTTCCTTGGAATTGGATTGAAAAGAGATATAGAGTTGGGTGTCATCAGCATGCTGCTGACTTCTGACTCCCAACAGGTTCATGTAGATGTTAAATAGCATGGAAGACAAAACTGAACCCAGAAGGACTCCCACAGGCCAATGGCCATGGGGTCAAGCAGGAAACCCCCCCCCCATGAGCTCCCTCCAAGAAGGAATGGGAATTACAGCAGAACAGAGCTCTGAGAGGAGACTCAGAAGGATACCATGACTAGAGATGTGAAGGCTCTGGGAAAAAAGGAGAAAAATTTTGGGGGACAAAAACGTTCTTCTCTCATTTTTTTCCTGACCTTTTTTGTTTTTTTCCAAAAAAAAAAAAAAATGGAAAAGTGGGGGGGGGGGAGAAAATCAATTATAGAATGTTTTATTTTAGCATGATGAATGAAATCTTTACAACAAAATGTTCATATATTCTCCAAATAATTTCTAAAAACTATGGACAATTGTGATCATTTTATGCCAGATCAAATTGTACATAGTCATACTTTATGTTCCCAAAGTAACAAAGTGATTTCAATTTATAAAAGTGCTAATGTTGCATTTTTTCAATTATTTCAAAAATTTCCATTTTTGTTCCCCATGGCTTCAAGATTTCTGGAAATTTTACATCTCTAATCATGACTGATAGTAAAAAAAGCCACTGAAAGGTCCAGCAAAACCAACAGGGACACGCTCCCCCTGTCCAGTTCCCTGCAGAGGACATCTACCAGGGTGACCAAAGCTGTTTCTGTCCCATAGTCAGGACTGAGGCCAGATTGAAAGGGATTGAGATAATGTATTTCATCCAGGAACCCCTGGAGCTGCTAGACTGCCACATGCTCCAGAACCTTGCCCAGAAAATGTCAGAGTTCAACTCCCAGCCTGTGCTTAACTGCCAGCAAGGGAAGGAAAGCAATAGTACCTGCCCAAGAGAAAGAGGCAGTGGGAAGTGTCCAGTACTAACAATCAAGTAGAAACGCTGAGCTGAGCCAAAATCAGGGTCAATTCCAAAAGTCAAGAATGCCGAAGATCAGTCCAAAAAGTCTAGAAGGCTGGAATACAAGGGTCATAGGAGTTTGAGTAGTGATTTGCTACAAGCAAACAGCAAGCCATGTTTACCGACTTGTATAGCTGAGGAGGACAGGTGTTACTCATCATTGTTCTGTTTCCTCAGTCTCACCAAAACAGCTTCGCTCTGAGCTGCTCTCTTTTGTCTCCTCCATGATTGGGAGCTGGGGGAAAAGGTGGCTCTAATTCCCAGTCACGTAGGAACCGGGGGGGATGGGGGCAGTTCAACCCAGGCAGCAATGTTTTGGGGGCATCCTGGCCAGTAACCATGCCCCCATGCACCCTGGCCACACCTCCATGCACTGTAACCATGCCCCATGCACAGTGGCCACACCCCATGTGCCGTAGCCCTGCCCCCCTCCCATCCACCCTCCACACACTCCAAGCTCCGCCACTGCTAAATCCCCTAAATCATTGCTGATCCCTTCTCCCTCTGGCACAAGCTGCAACAACTATGTCTCAGCTTGTTTTTCAGCTGGTGGGGGTGTTGGCAAGGGAGTCTGCTCTATCACTGCTTCTGGCTCTGGACCAATCAATTGTTCATCAACCTATAAACTGTCATCTATCACAGAAAAGGAATATTGGAGAGAGACAAGTAGTTATCCAGTGTAGTCAGGATCATGGAGGCTTTTTTTTTTTAAAGTTGGGGCCTCACTACAGCTTCTTTAAGACAAAACAGAACTCTGCCTTGCTACAATGAGGCATTCACTATTCCCACTACCCAATCAACCAGTCTCTGTCTTGCTGTTTTTATAAGCCAAGAGGGTCAAGGGTCAAGTGCACATGGAGTGGCACTTACCTCTCCAAAGGTCCTGTCCACTTTATCAGGCTGCACAAACTGAAATTTGTCTGTTAATCTGGGACAAACAGGAGCCAAGGTTACATTCACTGGACCTGTATCACCTACAGCTTCAGGTTAAAGCAGATCTTAGCAATTTTGTCTACAAAGTGTCAGCAAACTGGTTTTTAAAATCGTTGCAAAGTAATGCCAGTGCAACTTTTGCATTTTGATGGAGAGGGGAAAGGTTTGAGGTTGAATTTTGAGGCCTGAACCTTTGTAAATTATGCTTCCTTCCTTATCTGCCATTATCTTCCAAACTAGGTTGCATTTTTTTTTTAAAAAAAGGCATGTACCTTTATATAGTTCTTGCTAAATTGAATGAAAAGTGAAATACTCTATGCGCAACTACTTTATTTAAATAATTAGTTTGAAACCATTAAAAAGAATATGAAAAGAAGACACAAATTTTCTGTGCACTAAGTAATTTCCACTCTGTCCACTAAGTAACTCTTATTCTTTGCACTAAGTCCTGCTTTTACTTTAGCAAATAGCCACAGGCATTTCAATCTCTGCTTGAAAGAAGTAAGAGCTTCCCATGCAGATGAAAAGGTAGAACTTAGACGTGGAATATAGGCATGGAAATTGCCTACTAAATTGTTGACTCCATCTCTCAAATTTAAAAAATTAATACCAAAGTAGCACCAATCCCGTTTAACATGATGTTCTGAGGAAAGCGGGTAGCCAAAAAGAATGAAGTTCTTCACCTAGATTTTCTTCAGTTATGTTTCTCAGGCAAAGATCAGAATCACACTTCGTTTATCATGAGTCCTTTCACTGATTGTAAGGATTGTAGTCAAATATCAATTGCTGTAGCTGCTGCTACTGTTGTTTGATAAACGAAGTTTGCAGACTTGTAATAAAAATTACACATCCTTTATGCAATGAGGTTTCCACACAAGCTCCCAAGTCTTTCATTTGGTAAATGTGTTCAAAAACCACATTCTAGAAAGGATGGGAGCAACTTCCCTAAGTTTGAGACCCCTCACCTTCCCTATCAGATTTGGAAGGGCAACTCTTCCCCTTGCATTTTCTCACACTCACTCTTTAAAAATGTTTTCACTGAAAAAAAAAAAAAACCTCATCATCTGGGGAAGGTGATTTTTGCCACAGTGGAGGAAGGAGTCCTCTTTGTGTTTTTGTCCCAAGCAGAAATGAAGGAACTAAAGAAAACATCGCAACGGGGGCCCCAAGGGCTACCAGAAGACATATGATTATTTTGCATGGTGCAGTCTACTCAGAAATAAGCTTGGTGCCAAATGGATTAGCAGCTCATTTGTATAAGGAATTAAAAGTTCAATTATGCTTACCGTTATAATGTTTGATGAACTCTACAATTGATTCTGGAAACGTTCCTGAGAGTTGGACCTGTGCAAATATAACTTTGATTCTCAAAGAAGACAGATATAACTGTTCCTAAAAATTATAGGCCAGTGTCCCTTTTGAATAATGATTGCAAGATTTTTATTTGGATTTTAGCTGAAAGAATGAAGAGTATTCTAGATATATAGATACATGAAGATCAATGTGGATTTTTAAACAAAAAGACAATTGAGAGATAATACAAAATGTCTGACTGATATTTTGAAATATTCAGTTCCACAATGAAAAACAAGTGGCTACAATTGTTCTGGATGCAGAGAATTCATTTGATAATGTCTCCTGGAATTTTTTAACTGTTATTAAACAAAATGAGGTTTGGTCAAAATTTTTTAAAGTGGATTGTTGCTACCTATTAAAAACAGAAAGAACAAGTTTTAGTAAATGAGGGAAAATCTGACATTTGTGACACACAGAAGGGGACAAGACAGGAATGTCAATTCACCCCACACACACACACACACTTTTTATTATTTTAAAAGTGTTAAACTAAACTATTAGGCAAGAGGAAAATATTAAAGGAATCACCATCAAGAAACAAACCTTTAAGCTGAGAGCATTTGCAGATGATCTTGTATTTTATTTTATTTTATTTTATTTTATTTTATTTTTTGCAGGATCCACTAGAAAGCATGGACAGACTTCTGGAGATGATAACAAATTTGGGGGCCTTGGTAGGTTTCTAGTTAAATAAAGACAAGACAGCTATGATTACAAATTATATGACAAAAGAAAAACAGCAATCACTGTCTGAAAAGACAGGTATTAAAATTTCAGAGAAAGTGAAGTATTGAGGAATTACCTCTGAGTCACACAATATAAGGCATTTTTATAAATAATGTTGATAAAACTTGGAAAGAAATCAAGATTTTGAGGGATGGTTTAAACTGAAATTGTCATTATTAGGTAGAATATCAGTGATTAAAATAAATGTGTTACCCAAAATATTATTTCTGTTCCAGGCAATCCTAATTATAGTTAATGATTTACCTTTTAGCCAATGGCAGGGAAATATCTCAAAATCCCCATGGCAAGAGAAAAATGAAAGTCCTTTCAAGATGTAAAGCAGAGAGGAGGTTTGTCACTCCCAGACTTAAAGATATATTTTTATGCATTAACCTGGTTGAAAGATTGGGTAACACTGGAAAGAGAGAGACTTTTAACATTAGAAGGTTTTGATTTGAGATTTGGATGACATGTATTTTTATGGTATGATGAAATTAGGGCAAATGTAAATTTTAATAACCATTTGTTAAAACATGTTATACTTAGAGTTTGAATTAAATATAAAAACAGTCTATGTCCAAAAGTACCAGTGTGGTTTTCACCCCAAGAAATTCTTTATATAAGAGAAATACCATTTAAGGGAAAATTGATAACATATGGTGATCTAATTAAGGTGGAGGGTGAACAAATTCAAATGAAGACAAATAAGGAAATGAATGAAAAGGGGAAAACCATAAGTTGGTTTGTTTATAGATAATTGCTAGATAGATTTACAATGAATAAAAAATTATCTGGTCTTGACACTAGAAAAATGGATTTTGAAAATAAATTGTGTAAAAATGATGTTTGTCTGATAGTGAAAATATACAAGATATTTTAAAATTTGAATTAGAGGAGGAACAAGTAAAAGAATGCACGATTAAATGGGCTCAAAATGTTGGATTGATTGAAAAAGATGTGAACAAAGGATTTGAAGTTCATTTTAACTTAAGATTTCAAAGAAAAATTTTATAAGATGATGTATAGATGGTGTTTAACACCAAAATAAACTTTATACAATGTATAATAGTTCTTCAAATAGGTGTTGGAAATATATCAACTTGAAGAGACCTTTTCTCATATGTGGTGGACTTCTGACAAGGCTAAGAAGTATTGATTGACAATATACCAGATGATGGAGAAAATTTTGAAAATAAAGATTTAGCTGACACCAGAAGTGTTTCTTCTGTGATTGACAGATGATGAGATGAGCATTAAAGTCTGCATTAAAATTATGCTAATATATATATTAGTATATGTATATATGTGTGTGTGTATACACACACACACACACACACACACACATATGTCCCCATCATATGAGACAGCTGCAGTTAGAATTTGGTATGTCAGAAAGAGTCAGTGATCCCATCACAAGAAGAATGAATGCTGAAACTTCTGAATATGGTGGAGCATTGACAGTATTGTTAAGAGTTCATTTTATTATTGAATATTTTAAAAAATTGAGAGAGAGTTATGTCATTTTTAGTGTTAACTGAAGGAAGACAAACTGAGGATTTGATTGAGGAATAAAGTTAGATCAATGCTAGTAGAATTTTTTTTATTCCAATAGATGTTTTATGGGGCTTTGATAAAATTATAATTATCTGAAATAGTAATATCAATAAGAAAAATAATTAATAGTTGTGATTGTCAAGGTATTGCATTAGAGCATATGTGTCAAACTCAAGGCCCGCGGGCCACATCCGGCCCGGCGTGTAATTATATCCGGCCCGCGAGATCATTTTATATATTATTATTATTAATGGCCCGGCGATATGAAGCGCTGGTAACACAATAAACTACAGATCCCATAATGCAGCGCTTCAGCTGCCTTGCCGAACACTTCCCGCGTTAATCAAGTCTAGCTTATGATGCTGCAAGTTATTGCGAAGCTAGCCCTCATGATGCCGAAGAGAAAAGTTGATTCTGAAAACAGGGCCTTTAAAAACCGATGGGAGGCTGAGTATATGTTTACTGACATTGCCGGTAAACCCGTGTGTCTCGTTTGTGGAGCTAATGTGGCTGTAATTAAAAGAATTTAATCTAAGACGGCACTATGAGACAAAACGTCAGGATAACCTGAAAGACCTGAATGCAGAGCAGAAGATACAGAAAGCAGAAGAGTTAAAGAAGAATCTGACACTTCAGCAGACGTTTTTACCCGTGCAAAATCACAAAGTGAAGCTGCTGTGAAAGCAAGTTTTATTGTGGCAGAGGAGATCGCCAAATCAGCCAGGCCATTTACCGAGGGAGAATTTCTGAAGAGCTGCATGATCAAGGTGTTTGACGTCTTATGTCCAGACAAAAAGCAGATGCTGGCAAATGTAAGCCTGAGTAGAAATACGATTGCTGATCGAGTTTGTGAGATGGCCACTGATTTAAGAACACAGTTGAGTGAAAGAAGCAAAGACTTTATTGCATACTCTCTTGCTGTGGATGAAAGTACTGACATGACTGATACTGCACAGCTGGCCATCTTCATCCATGGAGTGGACTCCAATTTGCGTGTTACAGAGGAAATAATGGACATTAAATCGATGCACGGGACAACGACTGGAAAAGACATTTTTGAAAATGTATGTCAAAGTATAACCGACATGAAACTGCCCTGGGACAAACTTATTGCACTTACAACTGATGGAACACCATCTATGTGTAGTGAAAAAAGTGGACTAGTGGGAAGGATGAGAGTAAAGATGCAGGAGGAGAACTGTACTGGTGAATTAACGGCATATCACTGCATCATACACCAGAAAGCACTATGTGGCAAAGTCCTGAAGATGGACAATGTAATGAGCACTGTAACACAAACCGTAAACTTTATCCGAGCTAAAGATTTAAATCACCGGCAATTTCAGTCCTTTATGTGGGAGATAGATTCAGAGTTTGCTGACATTCCTTATCATACAGAGGTGCGTTGGCTAAGTCGGGGAAAAGTTCTCAACAGAGTTTTTGAGCTCAGCAACGAAATCTGTCAGTTCATGGACAGTAAAGGAAAAGACTCCACCAATTTTAGGGATGAAAAGTGGAAATGCGAGTTGGCATTTCTGGCTGACATAACAGCTCATCTCAACACCTTAAACCTCCAGCTCCAGGGACGTGACCGCATGATCACTGACATGTATGACGCAGTGAAGGCATTTCAAGTGAATCTGCTTTTATGGGAGACACAAATGCACCAGTGCAACTTGCCCCACTTTCCCTGTTGCCAAGTAATGTTGAACCAAGTCGGCACAACAGTGTTCCCAAATATGCACTTTGCTGATAAACTGAGCGCACTGCGCACTGAGTTCGCACAGCGCTTTGGTGACTTTGAAGAACAAAAAAAGAATTTTGAGTTGCTTCGCAACCCATTTGCCGTCGATGTGGAAACTGCACCTGTGCAGATTCAGATGGAGCTGATTGAGCTGCAGTGTAATGGCACACTGAAGGCAAAGTACGACACTGCAGGGCCCGCACAGTTTATTCGCTCCATTCCTGCAGAAATGCCCCAGCTCCGTCTACATGTGGCTCAAACCTTGTGCATGTTTGGTAGCACATATCTGTGTGAGAAGCTCTTCTCAGTCATGAAGACTAACAAAACAGCACACAGGAGTCGTCTCACTGATGAGCACCTGCAGTCCATCCTGAGAATCTCCACAACACAGAACCTCACACCAAACATAAACAAACTTGTTGCCAAAAAAAGATGCCAGGCATCCAGCTCTGATAAAATGACATAAGAGCAAAGACAACTGAATGATTTGATTTGTTATTGCTGAAAAGCACAAATTTTATTTATATTTCCAGGTTTTGTTACACAGCATGTTCATATTTTGAATTTGTATAATTTTGACAGGATATATTTTTATGGAGAGCAAAATCTTTTGGGATATTTAAAATTTAAGTTTATTTTTTATATAAAATGATGTAAGGGTAAAGAAATTTGAATGTTTGTTCTTTTAACGTTTACTTTATTTCTAACTTGTATAATTTAGACAGGATATATTTTTATGGAGAGCAAAATATTACAAGTTGTTTAAGGTTTGAGTTGATTTATTCCGGAATAATATTCCTATCTGTTTTTATTCATATTTATGTTCAAAAAAGTTAAGTTTTAAAAGTTTTAAAGTTTTAAAAGTTTAGTTTTAGTGTGTTCAATAAATGTTTAGCCTGTTCGGCCCGCTACCTAAAGTGTGTTTTGGATTTTGGCCCCCTGTGCAATTGAGTTTGACACCCCTGCATTAGAGGATGAATAGCAACCTTGTCTTGGGAGTGACAAGTCAATATTATACATATAGTATTTGTATTACTTGTAGCAGTTTGTTTGTTTGTTTTACTGTAGTCATGTTTTACTGCAGTCATGTCTGTTGTATGTTTTGTTTGTAGATTTATTATATGCAAATTGTATGTTTTAATAAAAATATTTTTAAAAAAGAAAGAAGCCCAATGCATTTCAGCAGGACTTAATCTGGATAATTGTAGATTTCCTTTTATTTCTCATGAAATTTCTCTCTTCAAGATCTTAATTCAATGCTAATGCAGGTTTCCACACACTTTATTTTTCTTGGCCTCTGCTACTGAATCTGTTTAGCATCACCTCCTTGTTTTCTCAAACAATCTGTTATATAATGATTTTAGAGGTGCTTTTCAGACAAATCTTTAGATAGTTTATCACATAATACTAGCACTGGGAAAGGCAAGGAAACTATGCAAAACAGAGTAATACAATGCTACAAGTAAATAGTACATCTAGACATGAAATTCTGCATATCATCCTGTTTTGCATTATAAATATGATTTAACATATTGCTAATTTTTAGGACTTGATGAGATTCTATTGTTCTAATTCTGTCTCTCACAAAAGATTTGCAGTATAGGTTTTTAGCCCATCTCAATTTTATAAAGTTTTACTGGGGACTAAAACTAATTTTGAAAACCTTCACTACCTCCACTACTACTTACGAAGCTCTGGGGAGCCTCAAAATGAAATGACTTTGTACTTCTGGAAATGACATTCTTAATACTTATTAACAGCTGAAAGAAATAATTTCTTTGCAGAAACAAGTGCAATGTGATAGCTATTTTTTTTTCATTTCTGTTTGTATGCACTTCATATACTTAGTACCTTCTCATGAGTAATCCACATTAAAGTAACAGCATTTTTTCTCATGACTGCGTAACTGTGCGGTTTCATGAGTGCAGAAATATTGGCATCTCAGAATCAGATGTTTTAACTTCTGGCAGCCTGATCCGTATATTCTTAAAGCTGAGACATTTGGTTTTCAGTCACTGTACAGCATGAAAACTATGTTAAATTTCCTTGGTGAAAACCAAAGAAAAGGCTTAAGTGTCTTGCCTTCACTCTCTTTTCCATATACATTCCTGATCCACAGGCATGATCATTGTTGTTGTCATCATCATCATCATCATCATGCCATCAAGTGCATGGTACCTCACCAAGTTTTATAGGCAAACAATATCCCTAATCCTAAAAACTGAAGAGTAATGTCAGTTCCATTTCACTTTAATTTGGCCATGCTTCCATCCTAAACCTGCTACCCTCTATCACAATTCTCAAGGTAATCTGAGTGACTGTCTACTCCACAGAATTACACTGATTTAGTCTTCAATCCTTCTCTTCACTGAGTTTGGACAAGAAAGTGGTACAAAACTGATATATTTGGGCAGCACAGATAGACTTGTACAGTCTTAGATCTTGGGAAAAATCAACAATGAAAAAAGGGAAGAGTATGAAGTGTGATAGGACAAATGACAATTCCCTGTCACACCACAGTTTCTACTGGTGTCCAGGTACTTCCCAATGTGAACCACTTCCTCACTTTTTTTTTTTTTCTTGCAATATAGGAAGATCGAGGACTAAAGGAACAGACTAGGCTGGTGACAAGATTTGAGTGTGCCCTCACATTTCAACCCTTGTGTGAGTAGGCTGAATGGCTGGATACAGCCTGAAAAAGGATTTGAACTGGTATCTTCGTCTGAACAAAATATTCTATCTGCTTATGCTTAATAACATGACACATGACTTTATGTATTGGAGCAGAATTCCAAGTAATGTCTTTAAGGAACATAATGTGCTCTGGTCTAAGATTTGAGCAGCATATTTTATTCAGTCAAATCATAATAATTAGGGCTTCACAATTTGTGCACCAAATCCTTCAAAATACCTGCCAGGAATACTCTTATGTCTGACTCAATGAAAAAGAATTACCCTGAGATTTCACAATAAATCTTACAGGCTACAAAACTAATCCCCATAATATTCAGGAAATTTCAAAGGCACGGGCATTAAAAGTTACAACCTTTGTTTTGGCTCTGATTGAAGATACATGTTGCAAGGTTTTATTTCAACATCATTTGAGAGAAATCAGTGGCCTTTGAATTTAAATTTCTGACAAGTAACCACAATTAGGGCATTGCCAAAGGCTTCACATGCTGAAGTACTTACTACAAGCTACTTTATAAACTCAGCTTTACCATCATAAACACAAAACATTCCAAGAGATGGCAGCCATCCATCTTGGCAGCCATAACCAAGCAAATTAACTGTTCAACAAAAGGGAAAAAAATGTAAGTATCTGAAATGCCAAATGGTTATAACAACACAAGAGCACATGTCAGTCTCTAAAATGTGTCAGTGTACAGCCTGTATGTCCTTTAAAGGTTGATTTCACATGAAAGAAAATGGGAAATAAATATGATCTATTTACAAGTATAGAATCTAGACAAGGGTTGGTTACTAAGCTCCACATAAATTTCAGATTCTTCAAGGGATTTGACACACATTTGTTTTGACAGAGCTGTGTGGCTTTCCCCTTGTCTCCACATAATATGTGTTTGCAAAGAGTTCAAAGAAATGATTTTGTCTTTATGTGATATATATCCAACGAAAAAAGTTTTGTAAGAGAGGTAAGGACAATCTATGGCCCTGGAATCACCTGTAGATCTAATTTAATTTGGCCTGAAGCTTCAGTTTTATGCAAGCTGTTGGTTTAGCTCAGGGATATGGAAAATGCATAGACCCCACTTGATCCTTAAACACCTCACTGTCCTATGCCTGTAGGCAGTAAATGCCTAGGGAGACAGACTGTTATAAAAGAAACAGCTACAGGTAAATCAAGTCAGCCCAGGTCATGCACAGGTAGTACATGGAAGATGAAGAAGGCACAGGGACAAGGTCTCATGCAGTCACAAGTTATTACATAAACCTAGGATTCCCAATAACCAAAGTCAAGACGGGTAAAACAAGGAGTCATTAAATGTAGCCCATCCAGAGGCCAAGAAATACACAAGCACCAAGAAGACTGCCGGTCAGGGAGACTAAATGGTTATGAACAACAAGGACTCCCAGCTGCTGGTGATTTACAGGTGGCTGAATCTGGATGCCAAGATTCCTGATTACTCAATATTTCATATTTAACAGATGTTGACTCCAGATCTTGACTCCTATGATGTTGTTCCTTTTCTTTTTGCCACTTTTCACAGGACATGGGTATGTCTACAACTTCTATCAAGTCAGCTGCTTCAGCCCTCAGTTTTTCAAATTCATGGTGGGAGCCAGAAATGCCTCACAATTCAGTTCCTCTGAGTCAGAGGGTGAGGTACGATATCCATTATTTTCCCCAAAATACATAGAATCATAGAATCATAGAAATGTAGAGTTGGAAGAGACCACACGGGCCATCCAGTCCAACCCCCTGCCATGCAGGAACACCCTCAGAGCACTCCCAACAGATGGCCATCCAGCCTCTGCTTAGAAACCTCCAAGGAAGGAGACTCCACTACGAGGCAGCATATTCCACTGCCGGACAGCCCTGACTGTCAGGAAGTTCTTCCTGAGGTTCAGGTGGAATCTCCTTTCCTGCAGCTTGAATCCATTGCTCCTTGTCCTGGTCTCTGGAGCAGCAGAAAACAAGCCCTCTCCCTCCTCTACATGGCATCCCTTCAAATATTTAAACATGGCTATCATGTTCCCTCTTAACCTTCTCTTCTGCAGACTGAACATACCCAGCTCTCTAAGTCTATCTTCATAGGGCTTGGCTTCCAGGCCCTTCACCATTTTGGTCACCCTCCTCTGGACCTGCTCCACCTTGACTATGTCCTTCTTGAACTGGGGTGCCCAGAACTGGACACAGTATTCAAGATGAGGTCTAACCAAAGCAGAGTAGAGTGGTACCAGTACCTCCCTCGATCTAGACACCATACTCCTATTGATGCAGCCGAGAATTGCATTGGCTTTCTTGGCTGCCGCATCACACTGCTGACTCATGTTCAGCTTGTGGTCTATTAAGACTCCTAGATCCCTTTCACACGTACTGCCATCCAGCCACGTGTCCCCCATCCTATATTTCTGCATTCCACTTTTTCTACCTAAGTGTAGGACCTTACACTTCTCTCTGTTGAATTTCATTTTGTTAGCCTTGGCCCAGCTCTCCAATCTGTCCAGGTCATTTTGAATTTTGATCCTGTCCTCTGGAGTATCAGCAACCCTTCCCAATTTGGTGTCATCTGCAAATTTGATGAGCATGCCCTCTACTCCTTCATCCAAGTCATTGATGAAAATATTGAACAGCACTGGGCCCAGGACAGAACCCTGTGGCACCTCGCTAGTCACTTCTCTCCAGGATGAAAAGCAGCCATTGGTGAGCACCCTTTGGGAACGGTCAGTCAACCAGCTGCAGATCCACCTGACAGTAGCTCTGTCCAGCCCACATTTTACTAGCTTCTTTGCAAGAATGTCATGGGGAACTTTGTCAAAGGCCTTACTGAAATCGAGATATGCTACATCCACAGCATTCCCTTCATCTATCAAGCTAGTAACTCTATCATAAAAAGAGATAAAAATAGTCTGGCATGACTTATTTTTGAGAAATCCATGTTGACTTCTCGTGATTACCGCATTGCTTTCTAAGTGATTAGAAACTGACTGCTTAATGATCTGTTCCAGGATCTTTCCGGGTACTGACGTCAGGCTGACTGGGCGATAATTATTTGGGTCCTCTTTTTTTCCCTTCTTGAAGATGGGGACAACATTTGCCCTCTTCCAGTCTGCTGGAACTTCTCCTGTCCTCCAAGATTTCTCAAAGATTATAGCAAGCGGTTCTGAAATGACCTCTGCCAGTTCTTTTAATATCCTAGGATGCAATTCATCTGGCCCTGGAGACTTGAATTCATCCAATGTGGCCAGGTATTCTTGTACCACCTCTCTACCTATTATGTGCCGCATTTCCCCTGCTTCCTCACCTGCTCCCCAACCGCCAGGTTGAGTGCTTGTATCCTTCTGGGAAAAAACTGAGGCAAAGAAGGAGTTAAGTAATTCTGCCTTTTCTCTTCCCCCTGTTAGTAATTCGCCATCTTCTCTGCGCAGCGACCCTATCGCCTCTTTCTTTTTCCTTTTGCATAAAAGAAGAACTCCCACCATACACCCCAAATACCTCAATTTTCATCCACATACTTCTTAAAATAGCTACTGGAAGAACACAGAAGAAAAGTGGAGGTATTTTGGAGGCATTTTGATACGCCGAAAGGAGTGGTTAGAGGAGGAAAAATCAGTCTCAGTGAGGTTGTCCACTCCTGGTTTAAATCTTTAATTATGATGATCCATTGTCCCTCAGCATCCCAATGAACAACAAGGAAAAGACATGCAAGCAGAAGAAGGAGTAAGAGAGGAAGGGAATTTCCAGGACCATATTTGTCCCTGGCCCCGACTACCACCAGCATATGGCCTCTGATTAATTACTTCTCTGGGAATATAGCTTTCAACAAGTTTTCTGAATCCCACTGTTCTTGCAAATCAACAATTATCACAGCATGTTGCTTGGTAGTAGGCAGGCATGTAACACTAACTGCAGAATTAGCATGCAGCAGCTCATAGTGTCCCTGTTCCCTGGCAGGATCCATCAATGGCTCCATCAAAACCTTGACCATTTCTATGTCCCACAGTATCATTAAACAGCATTACTCTAGAACATTGTCTTAATTAAAATGGCATGTGACTGGTTTCCTGAGGATCTTTTCAAAACCTGGAGCTTGTCCTTCTGCATGCAGATATGAGACCAAGAAACTTCAGAAGGAAGATTTTGATGTTTCTAATTATTTAAGCATTGACCTCTGTATTCTGATGCCAGATCCAATTAGAAAGAGCTGGTGGTGCCAATGTTAGACTTAAGCAATGAATTGTTCTAGGAGAGATGCTACATTTTTTCCTATATATCTTGCCAATTTAAGGCTCTGAAAATAATTTATTAGCAATAAATCATGAAATTATGTATACTGGTCAAGAAATTAAGCATGTATAAAATTAAGATCACCTGTCCTAAAGTAAAAAAAAAATTCTCTGAGGAAAATAACATTAAAATTTGTCCATGACAAGCTGATAAGAGAATATCAGTGAACAGTCACTCCTGATAGCTGGAGAGGAACAGGTGGGAGAAGCTTGAGATAGCATGAAAACAGGCTTGGAAGAGAGAGAAGGTGAGCAGTTTAAAAGAGCTTCAGCTGTGATTGTCTATAAACAGCTGTCCAGTATGCTGTTCCTAAGATAAGTACCATACATGATAATGCTGATAATACCTAGATAAGTTAGATATTAGATAAATGCCTATTGTAGAAATACGTAACAGATACTTGTGTTTTCAGATGCCTGTAGAAATATATGATTTTTTTCGTGGACATTTGTTAGAGATATTAGACCTTCTCAAGGAATGACTGTTATAATGTTGTATAAGATGTTTGATTCCTTACAAGCAACTGTTATGATAAGAATGTACCTGTACAATGAGAAGTCTGTGTTTCTCCCCAGAACAGTGTATATTTGTATAGGTTACAGATTTACGAATGTAAATAAATAGCCTAAAATATTACAACATTGCATTTTCCTTATGTCAAATAATCTGAAATACCAGTGCTTAAAAAGACTGTTGATGTTATGTTTGCCTATTAGGAACACACCATTGTCCACCAATTTGGAAGCTCAAGTGACCAACTGATGGCTTTAGAACTCCTAGCATACTGACAAACAATAACAGACCTTCACATAAAGGGATAGTATTGGAAGAACCATGCCTACTTCATAATCCATTCTGGGTTTCAGTACAGACTCTTAAGGAGCTATCTAAGGTGCTGAAACCTAACTCCAAAATAGGTTAAGTGTTTCTCATAGCACCTGTTAGGCTTAGACTGACACCTCTGGTGGATTCCCCACCCCACTGACATTAGATTCAATAGATTCCACTCATTTGAAAGCACTAGGTAACACACCAAAACATATCTAGCAAAATAGAGCACTTTTTGTCAAAATTAAATCTGGCTCAGCAGGTTTAATAGTAGCGACAAATGGTTGGGAACTTTAAAAAAAAAAACTAGCGTTAGGTGAACCAGGATTTTTTTTTTTAAAGGATTGGATTTAAGTTGTTACAGAAGTAGAATCTCATGGAGTTTTGCAACATAAGAACATCAGATTGGATCTCTGATAGGTATATTTCAGTATAGACAGAAATATGCAGCAGATTATGTAAGGCTAGGATCAAAATCAGAACACAGATCAAACATCCAAGAGGAATGTTCCATCCCACAAATCTAAACCTTAATGCAAATAATGAAGACACACGGCACACCATTAGCCTCTTCCCAAAGAAGCATTTGGGATCACTGGTAAGTCTATGATCCAAAAGGTAGGTACTATACCAACACATTTATGTCTGAAAAAAATATATTCAAGGGTAGCTGTGTGGATTAACCAGCAAAATACAACAAAATCCAAAGTCCACAAGCAGTGATACCACTTTTTTTGTGGGGGAGGACAACTCCATAGCATAAAATACATTACACAAGCTTTCAAAGCTTAACTAGCTTTGTCACCCAGCAGTGATGTTAAAAATCATACCAGAGAAAAATAGCACTGATGTTGGAGTCATAGACCTACATTCTGTCTGAGACGCTATCAGTGTTGAGAGATTTCAGTGCAGGCAGAGGCTACTGCCCTTATTGGCCACGTGAGGACTGGAGACAAAGAACAATAAAAGGTAATAAAATTTCAACTCTCATTAGCAGCAGAAAAGTAACTTCTCTTGAGATCCAGATGTTCCTGTGCTGTGTGAAGCTAAGTGCTCCTCTCTTAGGACCAGAGAAAATTGAGTTTTCTGAGTGACGCAGAGCAACAGCAGCACATCAGCCTCACTCAAGTCAAAGTATACAATACCTGGGGTGGCCACATTTCTCTGCCTAATAGTAGAAGTAATCAAAAGGAAGCACTGTTGTATAAACCAGCACATCAGCATGGACTACATATGTACATCATTTGTGGCCTGAAAAGGAGTTGATAGTACAACTCATGGAGTCCAAATGGATAAGTTCTGAATGGAGATGTCCATTCGCACAATTGGCAACTCCTAAGATTACAAGAGAGAGCCAGAGTGTCATAATGGTTTGAGTGATGGACTAAGACACTGGGAGACAGGGTAGGGATCCTTGCTCAGCCATGGGTAAGTCACATTTTCTCAGCCTCAAGGGAAGGCAAAGACAAAAGCCCCTCTGAACAAATTTTGCTAAGAAAGACCCATCATTAGGTCACCTTAAGGTCAGCATAAGTCAAAAATGACCTGAAGGTACACAACAACAACCACAACAATAACAGGGTTACAAGGATAGCAATTGTATACTCACTCATATGAAGCCTATGTTTTGTGTAGCATAGAATGGCCCACAGTAACAAATCATATATGAGGGACAGTTGCAGAATTAGTAAGAGTTCCTTCTTCTTTTTCTTTTTCTTGTTCACTTTTAAATCATTTACAAATTATGGTGACCATAAGGTGACCCTATCACAGGGTTTTCCAGGGCTGAGAGTGTATGATGCACCCGAGGTGTCCCAGTAAGTTTCCATGGCCAAGTGGGGGATCAAACCCTGGTCTACAGGGTTGTTGTCTAGTGCTCAAACAACTGTACCACACTGGCTCTCAGAGTTCCTTACAAGCTTTGTAGTTATGATCCCAAACTTACATGCTATTTTAAATGGTTCGATTCATGTCCAATTTGTAGGCCAATAGAAGTTAATCTGTCTTGATTATTATCTGGCCAAAACTATTCGAATATATATTGATTTGATCATGAAGTGGCTAAAATCTCATTCTCATAAGATTTGGCCGTGATTGGAGTTTGTTAGAAAGGCAAAAATCCCCCACAAAATCATCAAAATGCCTCATATTGTTACCTGCAAATTGGGCAGCGAATAGAAGGGGGAGTCAATTAAATAAATATACACACAAAATCAGGACAGTTGTTCATTGCCAAGCTTGCAAAGTCTGTGAACTCTACCATAGCACCATCCTGCTCTTCTAATTTACTGGGAATAGTGAGAACTGAATGGAGGCACAGATCAATAATTTTTTTAAAAAAAAAAGGTTGGAGAATCTTGAGTGATATAATTAAAGAAATAGATTTTCCAAGTCTTCTTCTCAACTCCCCAGTGTTTAGTGTTGCCTTCATGGTTCATTCACACCAGAGGTACAAAGGAAGAAACCAGGCTCAGGGGAGTTATTTGCTATTACATGGAAAGATCATGCTCCATGAGGGGAAAACAGTTCATGCTGACAGACTTTGAGTTGAGTTTGTCCTAGCCTTCTTGCTAAGATGCTAATTTCTAACTTTGTTGTTGTGTGCCTTCAAGTTGCTTCTGACTTATAGGGACCCTAAAGCAACCCTCTCAGAGGGCTTTCTGAGGGTTGACAGTGTGTGATGCATCCAAGTGGGTTTCCATGTATCATTTCAGTTGGAATCAAATCCTGATCTCCAGGTTCGTAGTCCACTGCTCAAACCACTACAGCACACTGACTCTAGTTTCTAACTTTAAAGACTCTTATTTGAACAAGCCAGCATTTCACCCGTAGGGTGAAAAGATACAAGGTAGGCAAAATTTGCCACTTCATTTTTTCATTTGTGAAAATTAGGTAACACTGAATCACACGCAAAATAAAGGCTGGTGTTTTTTGTGACAATGTATTTTATGTAAATTTGCTTAGCTACATAGCAGAGGTGTTAAGAGACCCTGTTAATGAATTGCCAAGATGCATAATGGGACACCAGCAAGACTGTCCCAGTGCAGATCACACTGCACCAATGTGCATTAGTGCTCCCTAGCCAGTGTATTAATGCAAAATAGGACCAAGACACAAGAAGAAACAATTCCACTGTGCATTGGTCCCACTGTGCATCACTCACTTCACTGCTTCCCCTATGTAGTGTAGCAATTGTCTACTGGATACAAACATTACAGAATTGCACAGTTCTAATTCTCACAGAGGCAAATCTGGTTATGAAGACATACGCCCCCGACAGGATTCCAGCAGAAATAATCATCCCAGCTCAACATTAAAATTAGGAGAATTGAAATGGGGAAGGCCATTAACAGTAAGGTACTTAATTTTTAGAGTAATAGTCTGGCCTGTTCTGAAAGTTCACAGGGGCATTTGTGTAATTATTCAACTTTGTAGTTATACTTTTAGACTCCACTGCTCAGTTTTTATGGCTTTGGTGATTGTATGCTTGCACAACTGTTAATCATAGGACTGTATTAATGTATTTCACATGGCATAGTTCTTTGTTGTAAAAATTTTATCTGAAATAAAAAAAAACAAAATCAATTTCTCCTCAACGCAGCCATCCTGCCTTATAATTGGTATTTACAAGCTAGTGATTATTCTCTTGTCATATATTAAAAAAGCATAGTAAATGGCAGACACTAGATTTTTCATCCTTTGCATGCCATGGTTTTCATAGCTATGCAGAACACCAGACCACAATAGATGTTCTTCCAGATTATTTTCTATTCAGTTTCCCCAAGGTCTTTCATTCTCAATCATAATGTGTTTCCAAGCTTTCCAGTTTAAACAAATATGCACTTGCCATCTCCTTCTTTGGCAACAGTGACCTCTTGCTAACAAAAGAGCAATATTGGTGAATATCATATGCAAGATCTTCCTGAAAGCAAGCCTCCTCAAAATGTTATGTATTCTAGAGAGGTCCAATAAAAATCATTATTGATGAGGCTGTCATCATATGATTCTCATTAACCAAATGAGTCTAGATGCAGCCTTGCACCCCATTATGAACAAGCAAAATTCTGCTAGAATCAATGGACTCTATTCATAAAAGTAAAAGCAGGAGTTGTATTCCATGATTCAGTAACAATTAGTTTTCTGCAGCCAAGAGCTAAACTAAATGGTAAATTCTTTTGACAGAAGGCAATTTCATCTCTTTAGCATAATGGAAACCTAATGAGTACCAAAGGTTCCTTTGAGTTGTGAAGTAATAACCACAAATGTTTATGATTGGAAATAACTTGCTCTGAAAATGAGAAAGAAAAGGAAACTGGTATCCACATAAGTCATACCCTGATTCTAAATAGCAATTCACCAATGCAGTGAGAAGTACTCCTTGGCACACAGTCACTCTACCGTATCACCCCAACCTGTCCTGCATCTGTTTGTTGCCTTATTGCACCTGGAAACTCATGTGCTTGGTGACATTTTGCCTCCTACATAGTTATGTTAATGCAAAGACTTAACTGTTTATTTTATTTGTCATACTTTTAAACCTCCAAGTAACAACAGTCCTCTAGGAAAGGATACAAATATTAAAAATATGAAATGCAAACCTTAAGCAATAACCATAGTCCTGCTGCTAGCATACACACATACAAACTGAGGTTACGTATATGTATGCCTTTTTTGGATGTTGTAGAAGGAGATATTCAGTCTTCTTTACAGAAGATCCACACATGCACATGCCTGGCAGCTTTTAAGAGCAGGAGAATGCTGCCATCACCATTTACTGGCTGGAAAGAAAAAGAGGGAGATGCCCGGGCAGCATCCAGGCACAGTTACAGTTCTGCAACCATCAGAAGCAATTTTATCTCACACTTCTAGGTTTCCCGCAAATTACTGAAAATCTGAGAAAGTTGCCTCAACTCTCTTTCCCTGGCTGTAACCTGCAGCTGGGTGCTGCCTGGTCACCTCTTCCTCTCCCTCCTCCCAGCCAATAACAAGACATGGCAGCATGCCTCAGCACTTTAAAGGAGCAGCAGGGATACAGAACTGTACAGATGTGATGTTACAGTCCGCAGCCATGGATGGGATGCCACCACTGAAAAGGCACTCTCTCTTTTATTTACCAACTGCATCTGATTTGGTGGAAACAACTAAGATGGAAATCTTATGGTACAAACAAGGAAAGTGGAAAACAATACTCCTTGGAGAAAGACCATGAAAGGAAAAACAAAGAAGAAGAGACTGACTGGAGATATTTATTTTTATGAACAGCTGGTTCATTATACCATAAAATGAGAATACCGATTATGCAGATCCACTGTGAACAAAGATATCCAGGTTTTACTTCATATGGAAAAGTGATAAAAATAAATGAACTGATGCATGACTGGAACTCAACAAAATTCAAATGAGAGAGTTTGCATTCTAATTTGTTGTTAGTATGCGTGAGTATGCATCAGTTCATTGAATACTATCAATTTTTCATATCAAATAACAAACCTCGATGTTCCATGTACATGTATATTTTGTTCATAGCTGCTTTTCAACATGGGTTTTGTAGCTGTATATGATCTGACATGTTTACTTAGTAGACACACTGAATTCAACTAAGCTCATTCCTCAGCCCTAAAATTGCATAAATTGTTTCCTGTTCGTACATATTCATGTCCAGTTTCACTCTTGAGAAACCAACATGGATTTCTCAAAAATAAGTCATGCTAAAGTAGTCTTATCTCTTCCTTTGGTAGAGTTACAACTTTAATAAATAAGAGAAAGCTGTGGATATAGTATATCTTGATTTCAGTGAGACAAGCTAGTAAAATGTGAGCTGGAAAGTGCAATTGTTAGGTGGATTTATAACTAGTTGACCAACCAAACCTAAAGAATGTTCACCAATGGTTCCTTTTCGCCCTCTAAAGAAGTGACTAACAGAAAACCACAGGGTTGTCTCCTGGGCTCAGTGGTGTTCAGCATCTTTATGAATGACTTGGATGATGGAATAAAGACCTTGCTTGTCAGATGATATTGAATTAACTTGCTTGCAGATGATATTGAATTAGGACAAGTAGCTAATAGAAGGCAGAATCAGAATTCAAAATGACCTTAACACCTTGCAGAGACTAAAGAGATTGCCCTTAATAGAATGAGAATGAATTTCAATGGGGTAAATGTAACATCCTACATTTACACAGGAAAAAAGAAATGCACAAATATAAGATGGGTGATATGTGGCTTGACATGTGAAAAGGATCTAGGGGTCTAAGTAGACAATAAGCTAAACATGAATCAACAATGTGATGTAGCAGTCAAAAAAGCCAATGCAATTCTTGGTTATATGGAAGTAATACATCACTTTATTCTGCTTTGGTCAGACCTCACCTGGAATACAATGCCCATTTTGGGCATCACACTTCAGGAAAGATGTTGATAAACTGGAACAAGTCATTAGAAGGGCAACCAAGACAGGAAAAGGTTTGGAAACCCAATCCACTGGGTAATTCCTTGGGAAATTGAGCCTGTTCCTTGAGATATCTGACTTAGCCACGACGATACATACCTGATTTAACCCTCAACTGGTTTACTGTAATGCAGTCAACATAGGATGTCTTTGAAGAGTATTTCAAAACTTCAGCTGACCAAAAGAACTGTTGGGAGGTGAGTTACCCAAGTGATTAATCCTATGGGAACTCAGTATTAGCAGAGTAACAGAGAACATTCCCTTGTTTGTGTGTGGCTTCTTAATATATGATGGCTGACTTGAAAGACAAGGCAGACAGTATTAGCAGTAAAAGAGTATAGACAAAATGGACAGAGTTTCCCATCTTTTTTCTTGATCTACTCTGCAGGGCTGTTAGGAGATTCAATGCCCTAGACAGTTTAATTCACAGAGGGTATTGTCTGCTTAAATGTCTAAGGTAAAGAAACTCTCTCTGTCTTTTTGTATTTGCTTAACTAAAGTCCTCCATTTTGAATTCTAGTCAACTTTAAAGGTTGTTCCTGTTGTCATCCATTTGTCCTACTTAAAATTATGTTGACATTAATTGGCAAAGTCAATGCCTGGGTTCCCAATGCTCATTGTAACAATATTTCTTACACCTCACTGCTGAGCGAATGCACATGTGATACTGGGTTCATTGTTAACTAGAAGTTACTGTATTATCAACCATGTATCAGAATTATAGTCCTGGGAAAGCAAATATTCTTAATATTCTTGCACAGGTGCTGTATGATCTATGAGATCATTCTTCCACAACAAAAAAAATCTCTTTTATTTAATAATTTGTCTTTCCTTGCTTACTCACATAAGATACTGTTTTGGCTGCATTCTTGCTGAGAGGGGAGGGGAAGTCCCTTTGGCCAAAGTTGGGAATCTTTCCAGGCTGGCTCAGAGTTCACCCGCAATTGCATGGACTGCTTGGGTGGTCCATGCGGACCTAATGTTTTCGGTTTGTCCCCACGTTTTTTTTTTAATTTTTATTTTTTATTCAAGGGTGACCATTTACTGTGGGTTGAAGTCCCCCCAGAGCCACCCGGGTGACTGTTTACTGTGAATTCAAGTCCTACCCACGTCTCTGGAAATCCTAACAATGTTTTGAGCATGGGTTCAAGTCCCACTTGGCTTGGTGCCAACAACAGCAGATTTAAAAATGTAAAAGAAAATATTTACTAAAAAAATTATAATGAAACATTAAACCCACCAATTAATAAATTAGATTAGAGATATGCTTAGCATATTTTAGAAGTTAAGAGCAGTTAAGATCAGTTAATATTTAAGCAGCAGTATGTGTGTGTAGTTAATCACAGTCAGAGTGGAATAAGACACAGAGTGACTGTTGAGACTGATGGTTGAGAACCCTAGCAAGGATAGCCAAAGAGGTAGGGAAAAGAGAATGCTGCTGTAATTTCCAACAATAACCTCTGCCAGATTGTTGATTCAGTTGGGTTACAAGGAGCATATAATTCCCTTGTAGCAACAGCTCCACTGACTACCAGTCTTTTTCTGGTTATAATTCAAAGTACTGGTTGTGATCTATATGGTTCAGGTCCAGACCACCTGAAGGACCATATCATCCCATATGTGCCCACCTTCACAACCACATTTGGTGGGATTCTGGTGTGTTATATCTACAGTCATCAAGTGTTCAAAGAAGCAGAGAAATAGTTTCAGATAAGTAAATCTAATACAGGTCATATACAGGTAATCTAGGAAGATGAAGAAGCAAGGTCTCAGGGGTCCTAAAGTCAAAATTCAGAGCCAGTAACCCAGACAAGTAAAGCCAAAAAGGATAAGACACAGAGTTGTTAACACTTGCCCAGCCCAGTGGTCAAGAATCCCAAGAAACTCATGAACACCAAGAACATTACCAGTCAAAGAGACTGAACTGTTACAAGGAATGGGGATTCCCTTCAGATGCTGGGAGAGGTGGCTGCCTCTGGATGCCAGATGCTTGATGATTCAGCATTTCTTATTTAACTGACATGGAATCTGATGAAGCTGTTCCTTCTCTCTTTGTTGAATTTCAAAGAATGAGGCTGTCCCCTCACCATCAAGCAAGTCTTGCTGAGGAAAGAGACCCTCAACTGCTTCAGGCCCCAGTTTCTCAGATCTGAGGAAATACCCATCATCTGGAGTCAGTAACTCCTTGCAAACCAATGTTTCTGCATTAGCTTTCTCAGATTCCAAAGGGTGAGTTATGAAGGAGAAGGCTTTCCTGGTGACTATTCCTAGACTATGGAATCCCATTCCTGGGAAGGCTAGGACATGTCCTTCTTTGCTGTCTTTTTGGTAGCAGGTGAAGACTTTTTTATTCCAGCAAGCCTTTGGGAACTGACTGTTTTTATATGAGACAGTCTTCTGATAATGCCATATTCCTTTTCCCCCCTTTACGTTAAAGTAATATTTTACATTGTTTTAATTTTGTTCTTAGTTTAACACTACTTTAAACTCATGTATGTTTTTAACTATATGCATTTTTATTGTAATTTTCTCTCTCCTATAGGCCATCTTGAGTCCCAGTTTAGGAAGATGGTAGATTTTTTTTTATATCATTTTATTCAAATTTCACATACAAAACAAACATTACTACTGTTAATTTACATGAAATATTTTTGATCTTCCACACTGATCTAGATTTCATTTCCAACATCTCTTAACATAGTTGTATCAATGTACCACTTTATGCTGATAATGTTACATGATAGTTCTTGCATTTCATTCTCTACATTACAGTTCCATGATTTACATCAGTAGCCCCCTCATTAGTTATCTTAACCATGAATCACTCATTTTCATTTAACAGTACTCAGCAATTACCCATTACAATCTGCCATTCCTTTTTGATCTCATCGTCTGTTTCCCCTTTAGTTTCTGTGAAAGTATATCAGCATTTCTGTTTTCCATAAATGTTCCCCACCATTGTTCTATTGTAGGTATTTGTTGAGTTTTCCAAAGCTTTGCATATTCTATCTGGGCTGTTGTTATCATATAAAGAATTATTCGCCAGTATTTCTTTACTTCAGTACCATCAAGTACCTTTGTCATATTTAACAAATACAATTCCGGTATCTTGGCAAACGGAACTTTCATTATAGCACAAATTTTATTATGTACATCAATCCAATATTTCTTAGCTTTGGGACATGACCACCACATGTGATATATCGTACCGACCTCTTTCTGACACTTCCAACACAGACCAGTACCTGTATTGTAAATCTTTTTTCATTTGTCTGGTGTCATGCACCATCTATGAAACAGTTTGTAATAGTTCTCTTTCAAATTCTGAGCAACTGTAAATTTTTGTGTCTTTTTCCAACTTTCTTCCCAGAATTCTAACTGAATTGAAGGTCCAATATTTTGAGCCAATAAGATCATTGCTGACTTGATTGTTTCTTCTTGCCTTTCCTGTTGTATTATTTCTTGATATATATGTGATAATAAATGAGGGGGATTTTCAAACAGCCGTTTAATAATTCCTGTTTTCTCTTTTGATTCTATTCCATATGTCTTTAAATCCATTTGAAACCTTTCAGTTAACTGTCTGTATGGGAACCAACTTAACGTTATTCCTTCTAGTTCCAATTTTTCTCTTGTTTTGATCTTGAAATTATTTAAGACTGATTTCTCTAATATGTCTTCATATCGCAACCATTTGTCTGTTTCAATCCATCTACCAAAGAAGGCTTCCTGAGGGGACACCCATGTGGGAAGCTGCCTTATGTTTTTAATCTTATATTCATTCCATATCTTCAAAAGTGATTTCCTAATGTAATGATGCATGAAATCTTTATCAATTATTGCTTTGTCATAAAACATATAGACATGCCATCCCATCCTCAAGTCCGCACCTTCCAGTGCCAGCATTCTCTTATCTTGTAAATCAACCCAGTCTTTTAACCACGTGAAGGCCACGGCTTTGTAATATAACTGAAAATCTGGAAGTCCCATTCCACCTCTGCTCTTTTGGTCTGTCGTAATACTCCACTTTATTCTGGGTTTTTTCCCTTGCATTATAAATTTAGTTAGTTCTCTCTTCCATTGTGTAAAAGGCTTGTTGTTTGTTATAATAGGAAGATTTTGAAACAAGAAATTCATTTTTGGGAGTACATTCATTTTTATTGCTGCTATCCTCCCCAGGAAGATGGTAGATTGATGGTATGTTTAGCTAAGAGAAAAGAGGAGAGAAGAGAGGGGAGGGGAGGGGAGGGGAGGGGAGAGAAGATTGAAGGGTGACATGAAAGCCATCTTTAAATATTTGGAAGGATGTCATGTAGAAGATGGAGCGAGCTTCTTTTCTGCCACTCCAGAGAAAAAGACACAAAGCAGTGGATTCAAATTATAAGGAAAACCATTTCACCTATACATTAAAAAGAACTTTCTGACAGCAAGAGCTGTTCAGGAGTGGAATAGAACTTCCTGAAGGCAGCAGACACTCCTTCTTTGGAGATTTTTAAGCAGAGGTTGGATGGCCATCAGTCAGGAGTTCCTTAGTTCTGTACTCCTTCATGACAGGGAGTTGGATTAAATTGCGATCCCTGCCAGCAATATGATTCTCATATTCTCATATTCTAAGGAATATGATACAATCATCTGATGCTAGAATTCTTGATTGTGAATCAGGTCAAAGAACAGTAAAGTCAAACACAAACCTTGGACTTCAGGAAAGCTGACTTTCTCAAATTCAGAGAAATACTGGACAGAATGCCATGGCTAAAGATGCTAAAAGAAAAAAGATATCCTGCATGGGTGGAATCTCATGAAGAAGGAACTGTTAAAGGCACAATCACAAACAATTCCATGGAAGAAGAAAAAAAAAAGGAAACATCTGAAAAAGCCAATGTGGCTGTACAGTAAACTTGAGGAGGAATTGAAAAGAAAAAAGAGAATGCATAAAGAATGGAAGAATGAATCACCAAGGAAGAATAAAGACGTGTAGTCCAAGCTTGCAGGAATAGCGTAAGGAAAGCTGAAGCTCAAAATGAGCTGATACTAGCCGCAAAAACCAAATACACAGGTATAGGATGAGGGATGCTTGGTTCAGCAGTACTACACGTGAAAAGGACCTTGAGATTATTGTTGATCACACACTGAACATGAGACAAATGCTATCTTAGCCTGTATTAAGAGAAGCATAGTTTCCAAGTCAAGAGAAGTAAAAGTCCAATTGTATTCTGCACTAGTCAGGCCTCATCTGAAGTATTACCTTCATTGTCTTATTTTAAGATGGAGCTAGACAAGTTGGAGTGAGTTCAGAGAACAACAAAGATGATGAGAAGAGGTATGGAGAAGAAAACATATGAGGAAAGGTTGAAATAGCAGGGCTTGTTCAGCCTAGGCCCTTTCCATTCAACACACCCAACCCTGGAGACAGGAGAAGGATAGGATTGGGACAATGTTAATGCATGGCGTTGTCCCAGTCCCATCCTTTTCCTGTCCCCAGATGGCACAATTGCACCACAGATCATTGACAGGTTTTCCCTGTCAAAGATCAGCAATGACACCATCATCCTGCCACTTGACTGCACTTACGTTATCTGTGGAGGTCCTGGAACCACAATGGCTGAGCTTGCTGCCCCAGCACAGTCTGGGACAGTATTTGGCTTCTTTGCAGCAGGAAGAGGCATGGCCATCATGCTTCTTGGATCCCAGAGGCAGCCAGTGCGGAGGGGAGCACAGCATTGTACTCCCCTCCCAGGAGAGCTGCTGCCACCATCATCATCAGACACTTCCGGGACAAAGGTAGTGTGCAGAAGGGGCCCTAGTAAAGAGAAGACTGTGGGGTAAGATGATTGCACTCTTTAAATACCTCAAGGGCTGCCACAAAGAAGAGGAGGCAGACTTGTTCTGTACTGCCTCAGAAGGTCTAATGATTCTAAGTTGCAGGAGGGTAGATTTTAAGTGAACATTACAAGGAAGTTCTTTACAGTGAGGGTGGTTCAGCAAATGAACTAAATGCCTAGAGAGGTGGTGAGGTCTCCTTCTCCAAGTGTCTAAAAAAAAAAAAAAGCTGGACTGCTACCAGCTTGAGCTTCTGTAGACAGAGATCCTGCACTGAGCAGGGGGTTGGACCTGATGACCCATAGGGCCCATTCCAGCTCTATGACTCTGTGATTCTATGGTATTAACAAATAAGTTAACAGAATAACTACCTCCTTAGCTGTGGTGGGTGGTGACTTCCAAGTCAATGGGACCGTGCATCTAATCTGGGTTTCAATCTGAATTTTAAAGGAGCTATCTGAATCTGTTTTGAAGATAAGATCCAGCACCTTGGAACATCTTTTCCATATTTCAGTCTGAAATTTATTTTAGCTATCCAGACGCCTAAACTATCTTAGAGATTGGGTGCAGTAACTTGAAGAGCTCCTTTGAGGTCTGGACTAAAACCCAGGACAGATTCCCCACCCTGCTGATAGGGGAAACACCATTCTCAGCAGTAGAATAGATAACAGTTATTTAATGAGTGACGCTTATACATGGATTCTTCAGAAGTGCCATGGTTTTTCTGGGATTTACTTGAGAATTGTCATATCAGGATTACAACATTACAGAAATATAAAGGTTTAGAGAGAGAGAGAGAGCTTTGGTACCTGGTTTCACTTTGATCCAACTTCAAAATGCTTCATGGTCCACTTTAGAATGCTTTCAAATTACCACAATTTTATGCCCTGCTGTTGTATATCCCATGTCCAGTGTCACTCTGTACGACTACAAATGGATTGCTAGAATTATACAGTTAATTTAACAATGTTAGTTGCATTCTATAGACACCTATCTAATGTGAGTTTTGCTGTGACTAAAATTGAGAGGTAGAGGTAGCAATATAGAGCACAAACATTTCCTATAACACACAGATGTACCAATTGTGTTTTTATATGTGTGTACACTTAGAGCGAAAGAGAATGTATACCTCAGTGTGTTTTTACCCCTTCATTTCTTTGAACGCTAATTTCAGGCTCTAACCATAGGTTCAGCTGCCTGTGATTTCATGCAATGCTCACAATAACTTTGACTTCTCACTGGCAACACAGTGTTGATTACTATTTATTTATTTTACTGATTGATTAAAACACTTCATTATAGGAACTCAAGACAACATAGAATATAAACAATCTAAAACACCTCCAGATTCAAAGCATAAATAATTTGAACAAGCTAAGCAGATAATATAGTAGAGTGAAAAGTTGGCTGTGAGGGGGGCAAACATATGGAGACAAGGACTCTTGGGTACTGTTGGGAGGGACACAAAGATTTTCTACGAAATGCTGGTTGCTGAGAAGCATAAAATTGAGGAAAAGAGGTGTGGAAATGGGAGTGTTTTGAAGAAGGATGATGACAAGGCAGAAATGTTTGATAGGGGAAAATTCATGCAAAATGTAAACAGGAAGAGTTATATACGGAAAAGAGCCATGAGGGAAACAGGGCCCAGGAGGCATATATGGGATTAAACCAGAGCTTTCCAAACTTTTGGTGACACACTTTTTAGACATGCATCATTTCACGACACAGTAATTTAGTAAGTGGAGGCAGCCCTTCCACCCAGACCTGGCCCCCCGCCTCCACCACCCTCCCTGGGGTCTTTCTCAGCCTCAGGCAGTGGTGACAGTGACAGAGAAAACCCCTTCATCTGGTCCTGGCCCACTTTAGCGGCAGGCGAGGCAGTCCCTCCACCTATTACATTTACATGACACACCTACACACTGCAGGCAACATGCTAATGTGTTGCGACACACAGTTTGGAAAGCTCTGCATTAAACAAATGAGCCAAATCTTTTGTTTGTGACTTTTGTTATTGCACAAAACCACCAGGTCTTGCTCAGGTCTTGTAAACACAAGGCTGTGACTTCCTCCGTTGGGTCAATCCACCTGTAATGCAGTCTTCCTCTTTTCTTACTACCTCCCATTTTACCAAGTACTACTGTCTTTTGTAATGAATCATGTCTTCTTGTGATACCTACAAAGAACAAACTATAGGAAAAAAAGATTCCACCTAAACCTCAGAAAGAATTTTCTGACAGTCAGAGCTGTACGGCAGTGGAATATGCTGCCTCGGAGTGTGGTGGAGTCTCCTTCTTTGGAGGTTTTAAAGCAGAAGCTGAATGGCCGTCTGTTGGGAGTGCTCTGATGTGTGTTCTTGCATGGAAGGGTGTTGGATTAGATGGCCCCTGTGGTCTCTTCCAATTCTATGATTCCATGATTCCATGAACAACTTCAGTTTAGTTATCTTGACTTTGAGTGAGAGTGCTGGCTTGATTTTCTCTCTGACTCATTCTTTTGTCTCTTTACCAGCCTATGATATCCAAAGAACTGTCCTCCAGCACCACATTACAAATGAGCTGGTTCCCCTCTTGTCAACTTTTTTCACTGTCCAGCTTTCAGACCCATAAGTAGAAATCAGAAAGACTGTAGCCTGGACGATGCTAACAATACATCTTTACACCTGAGAATCTTACCTAATTCCTTAATGGCTACCTTTCCAAGTCTTAGTCCTTTTCTGATTTCTTGACTACAGTCTCTATTTTGATTGCTGACTGAACCAAGGTATGAAAAATCTTTGGCAACTAGTATAAAAGGCTAACGATTTAGGAATGTTTTGACTATTTCCAATTCTAGTACCAAGAGTGCTGGCTTAGTCTTGATATGCAAGAAAAATATGCTACAAAACCAAAATACAATGGCTGGAAACCTGTTGCTAGTTCTAGCTAGAGTTGCCCATTGAATCAATAGGATTTAAGGTGGTATTGGCTGGTTATTCAACAGTTGATTCAGTGGGTCTGCTCTGATTGAGGCTAACATAAAATTCAGGCCATTTGTGACTCTGTCTGAGATCATTTGCAGGCTCAAAATGGTTCAGCCATATGCAGTGTTCCTTCTTTTCATGAGTCATGCTAGTCTGAACTTTTAGCCACTTCACTTCAATATGTTCTTCTGAAAGAACAGGCATCTGTCCTTATTAATATACTTTAATTAGGAGCCTGAGAAGTGAGTAATAATCTATTTTCTTTTTTACTTCAGAGACTACATTTAAAGGACAAGTTAAGTGTTAGCAAAGAGGCATGCAGTAAAAATGATGTCTTTGATGAATGACAATTAGTAATTAAATTATTTCACTGAGTGCCTGTGTCACTTGGCATCCAAATTCCACATTGCTTTTTTTATATATTTACACATCTATTTTCTGTGAAATGGTGGCATTCCCTTTAACAGTCTCAATTCTTTGATCAAGAGCGCCATACACAAATCAGTCAAGTATCACTAAATCTAGCAGATTTAGTCCAATCACAAGATGTGTAGTCTAAATGCTTCCATGATTTCAATTTCTTGTACGGTGCATGGAGACTGGCAACATAACTACATCAGTGTGTAACACCCCAGTTGCAGCCAGCCACTCTCAGGGAGGTACAAGGCAGAAAGTAGAGAAAAACTAAGAAAAGACAGATTGAAATCAAATTAAAACCTAGCCTTCAAAAAAAAAAAAAAAAAGGTAGGGCCAAGATTGGGGAGGGGGAAATTAAGCAAATGTCATTGCCTAACACAACTAACACTAATGACACTCTCCTGGGCCTCATATGGACAAGCAAAGTCCAAAAACATGGTGAAAAAGCCTCAGCACTCCTTAGAGTACAATTGAGGGGGGGATCTTTTTTGGCTTTTTTGTAGTGGGGCACAGCCTTACAAGGTTTCCTGGGGAACTGATGTGCCCCCTCAGTCTTTCAGAGTTGCCCAGCCCTGCTCCAGCAAGCCTTTTCAGCAAAGCTTAGCAAACTTCCCATGTTTTCTACCGAAAATTTTACCCTGGAAAAATTACTCTTTTGGACTCTTCCCATAATTCCCCAGCTAGCAAGAATAACCTCTTCCAAACTGCTTGGAGCAGAGCTGATTTCCAGTGACAAGAATGATCAGGAACTTTCCTTCATGATCTTATTTTAGAATCTAAATCAACACTTCTAAGCCTATCTTAAAATGGCAGGATATCCAGGCTATAATGATCTCTGTTCCAGTTATCACCAGCCTCAGTCATTGGCTGATACTGATTATGGGCATGATCCCAAAGCATCAGTGTGTTTAAAATCCACAGATTTCACAGGAGAGAGATCTAGGGACTCACTCCCTTACTGAAATCAATTGAACTGAAAAGTGTTCCACTTTGCTGGATCCAGCCCATCCACTTTATTCATACTGTTGTTCCACTTTGAGTCTGTCATTTCTACATGCCTCGCCAACATGTTTAACTAAATTCTAGCATGATGTGCCTGATACAGAGAACACATGGGGAAAGAGGCACATCTGAGGTATAATTAGAATGGAAGACTGTAACTTCTGTCACAGATCACTCAGAATTTGTGGCAGTTGTAGCAGCGCGGGTAGCCAGCTAAGAGCAACTCAAAATATAAAGTGAGGGAAAGGTGATTGAAGGGGAACATTCTGCCCTCTTTGCTCAAATAATGAAATGATTAGAAACAGAGCCTGAACAAACAGCTCAGAAAGTACAGCTCTTTTATTTAGACTAGTGAGGTTAGTTCGCACCAAACCTTTCAAACAAGACAATTAAATTCTCTTTCTTGTCAAAAAAAAATGTGTGAGAGTGAACAAAAGAACAGCACAATATGAAAATCATGTAACAGAGGGGAATCACATAAAAAGAACCTCTTTGCTCTCTCATGACCACTGAAACATAGATGTCTCTTACCCAATAATTACCTGAATATAATGGATGGACTGAATGTGTGCTCTGAATACATATTGAGAGAATGTGTCAGACTGGTAAAGAATACTAATTTGAGGGACGATAGGAGCTGGAGCTGTGTTCTAATATCTAACATGTCATACTAAGCAACTCTTTTCACACTGTGTTTCTGATATTACATTAAAATGTGTTGGAACGGAAGAAGGCCTTCTCCACTGTCTCACTTGCATTTATTTATATAGGCATTCTAGTGCCACTTTTTAGCCTTAACATGAATCCCAACATGGCTTACAAAACAGAACAACAACGTCAAAGAAAGCAAATATTGCAAAATGTTTTAAATGCCTTTTAAATTCATTTAGTTTTACAGCAAAAGTAATCCTTCAGCTATATATTAAAAGAATTATAAAGCAAAGAAGAATAAGAATTAAGAGCAGTTCCCATTGTCCTCTGAGAAATGCTATCAGAGGTGAGACTAGTTTCATCTTTTTTCAGAGGGAATTCTGCATCTGAGATAGTGCCATAGAAAAAACTCTAATTTGTATCCCCACCATTCAAACCTACTGAGGTAGATCAAAGAGGTAGATCAAAGAGCTTCTGAGGTATATCAAAGAGTTTCCAAAGATGATCTTCAGGTTCAAGGAGGCTCATATGAGATGAAGCTGCAACTGCTTACAACACATGAGGTGCCACCATCTCATAAGGACAGTAGAACTGGCATGAGTGATCACACCAAATATCTTGAACTTGCTTCCATACAACAATGAATATCCAAATATTATTTTAGAAACCTCTCAAAGCAAGACACCATTATATGTTGTGTGTGTGTATGTGTGTGCAGGGGTGTAGACTTTTGTACCTCATGTACACAGAGATCCAGTAGTTGTCATAGTATTTCCTTTAACTATGATGGCTGACCATCAAATTTTGGGAATTTCAGAACAGAGAGATCCAGTGGCTGTCTTTTAACTATGAAGGCTAGTAGTTCTTCATAGAGTCTTATTTTTCTGAGTCATAGTCTAACCAACCACCAATCCTTGCTTGATTAATTTCATAAGCAAATGTCATGTTGCTTAAAGAAAATATACCTTTGTAGGTCCTGAACCCATTGCGTGTCCTGAACCCAACATCTGTCATCTCTTCTTTTAGCTGTCTTTTTCCTCAATTGAAAATGAAAATTAAAAAAAAAACTTTCAAACTTTTCTTCATATTTCACCTCCCTGTTTGCTTGCCTCCTTTCAAGAACAATTTTAGAATACTTTTGTTTGAGGTGCAACAACCAGATGGGTACACAATATTTCACTTCTTGTTCACACAACTCCAGCCATTGCTTTGCTACTGCTCTTCAGGAAAGGATATAGGAAACCTCAGAACTACCAAGTGAACAAAAGCAGACTAGGGCCCTTTCCTCAGCTTACCTCACAGAATCACAGAATCACAGAAATGTAGAGTTGGAAGAGACCACATGGGCCATCCAGTCCAACCCCCTGCCATGCAGGAACACCCTCAAAGCACTCCCGACAGATGGCCATCCAGCCTCTGCTTAAAAACCTCCAAAGAAGGAGATTCCACCACACTCCAAGGCAGCATATTCCACTGCCGGACAGCCCTGACCGTCAAGAAGTTCTTCCTGAGGTTCAGGTGGAATCTCCTTTCCTGCAGCTTGAATCCATTACTCCTTGTCCTGGTCTCTGGAGCGGCAGAAAACAAACCCTCTCCCTCCTCTACATGGCATCCCTTCAAATATTTAAACATAGCTATCATGTCCCCTCTTAACCTTCTCTTCTGCAGACTGAACATACCCAGCTCTCTAAGTCTATCCTCATAGGGCTTGGCTTCCAGGCCCTTCACCATTTTGGTCGCCCTCCTCTGGACCTGCTCCAGCTTGACCATGTCCTTCTTGAATTGGGGTGCCCAGAACTGGACACAGTATTCAAGATGAGGTCTAACCAAAGCAGAGTAGAGTGGTACCAGTACCTCCCTCGATCTAGACACCATACCCCTATTGATGCAGCCGAGAACTGCATTGGCTTTCTTGGCTGCCGCATCACATTGCTGACTCATGTTCAACTTGTGGTCTATTAAGACTCCTAGATCCCTTTCACACATACTGCCATCCAGCCACGTGTCCCCCATCCTATATTTCTGCATTCCATTTTTTCTACCTAAGTGTAGGACCTTACACTTCTCTCTGTTGAATTTCATTTTGTTAGCTTTGGCCCAGCTCTCCAATCTGTCCAGGTCATTTTGAATTTTGATCCTGTCCTCTGGCGTATTAGCAACCCCTCCCAATTTGGTGTCATCTGCAAATTTGATGAGCATACCCTCTATTCCTTCATCCAAGTCGTTGATGAAAATATTGAACAGCACTGGGCCCAGGACAGAACCCTGTGGCACCCCGCTAGTCACTTCTCTCCAGGATGAAAAGCAGCCATTGGTGAGCACCCTTTGGGAACAGTCAGTCAACCAGTTACAGATCCACCTGGATCTGCAGTCATCCCAGTGTTGTCCCAGCAGCAGCTTTGCTGGTATGGGAGCATGGATGCCAACATTCCCCTCTGCACCAACTCGCTCACTGCAGAAGGAAGCCTGATGGGCCCACCTCTTCCTGCTGCAGAACAGCCGGGTACTGTCCCAGGCTGCGCTGGGGCAGGAAGTGCAGCCATTGCACTTCTAGGGCCTCTGCAGCTAAGGTAAGTGTGGGCACACGGTGGGATGGCAGCGCAATTGCTGGTCATTGACAGGGAAAACCCGTCAATGATTTGTGGCGAAATCACACCTCTTGATGATGGGAAAAAGATGGGACTGTGACAATTTTGTGCATAAGCGTTGTCGCTGTCCTGCCCTTCTCCCATCCCTATGACAGGTTCGAAGGGTGGAGCGGAAAGTGCCTAAGAAGGGTTGTAAAGCCATCTAAGGCTTCTTGTTCCTTAAATACTGATAGGAAGGAGTCTGGAATAGCATAAATGTCTAGTCAATCCTGTTGCCATAAATCCCCTTTCTACTTCAGAGGTATTTATCTTAAATGGTGTTTTTTCAAATACTTGATACACTGGGGAGGGAGAAATCTTTTGAAATGTGAGGTGATTCACTGGTTAGCTTATACTTTGGATTCAGCTTACATTTGTAGAGCCGAGATACCTTAGCAGAAAGAGAGTTTGCAATTGCTTTTAAAAATATTACATTAGGTGTTATTCACATTTTTTTAGACATTTCAGCCAGTATACATTTTGGGACCTTCTTCAGTGAGCTGTGAAGTAGGAAGAATAAGACATAAAAACACACATATAAACATCACAAAGTACATGATCGTTTAAATAGTTGTGCATTGCAAAGTAGTCAGTATTTCCTTAATCAAAAAAAAAAAAAACAGGTTGCTAACATTACTGATGAGGCAGCCTTCAATATAACTTATAGTGACTAAAAAGTGTCCCAATGGAAGGCTATGAGCTTTATTCTGTTTTTTAGAGACATTGCTGGAACTTTTTAAAAATAATCTTCAATTTTTAATGTTAGAATCCATTCAATTTCCTTTTGCAAAAAAGCAAAACCATCTTCTTTTTGTACTTGCCCTTTCCAATGCTCGAAATCTTAGGTCTGACATTGTAGCATGCACAGTGGTATGTCCATACTCTGGGCAGAAACTAGCCCTTGATCTACCATTGTACCATTTCCCAGTTTGGGTAGATCGTAAAGGATATGCTATTTGCATTGGTTCTTGTAACAAATGCTAGGAAAGGCTGGCCTTGGCTTGATCCAGCAAGGTACTTCTTCTGTTCTTAAGTAACAGCTGACACTCAGGTTCACTTAACACAGATAAATGATGTCATGATACTTGAAGAGATCATCTTGTTCTTTACATTTAAGATGCATGAATGGATGGTGAAGAGTGTAGTAAAAAACAAAGATCATGAAAGACTGAAGTCAGTCCACCACTCTCTTAGCATGCTAAGAATAAGAGGCCTCCATTAAATTAAAGCTATAAATAATAGCAAAGAGAGGAAATCCTTCTGAGACATATTGATCCAAAGTAGTTAGTGTCTCATCTAATTTAAAATCTATTCTAAACTCAATAACAGACAAGTGCACATAAGATCTCTGCTGAAGAATGTCATCCGAACTTGAAAAGGGAATGCAGGCTAACACCATCTAATCATCTTGAATTCCTAGGCAGAGACCTAACTTCCTATAGTGATTCAGGCATTGGTTAGAGGACAAAAAGAAAGCACCAATTATACTTCTAGATATACCAAAACTATCCTAGGCTGAAGAGAAGGGAGAAAGGGGTAGTTTAAAAATACACCCGAATTAACATAAAGGCCAAACAAAATTTAAAAAGTAGCCAGCAGGGCACAGGTGAATGCAAGTCTTCCATCTTGGTTTCTGCTTCCTCGGGATCCCACAACATTGCTCTGTTAGTCCCTAATACCCTTGAACTAAACAGATAAAACCAAGCATCATAAATTCCAAGCACATTAGAGCACAATGGATTGGAATACCAGGAACAGTCTCTTCTACCTTTCCTCCATGCTTGTCAGGCAGAGAATTTATGAATTCTTGGATGTTGTTCTCTTGATCCAGGTTTACTTCCTATGTCACCTGTCCTACAATTATGTGATTACCTACTTAGCAGCTCTTGACATGATCTAGACCCACACTTCAACAGCACTAATCATATGGTGTGCAATCCCATATTTTACTGGGAAACTGCATTCCACGACATGCTTGGCAATTGGCACTCTATCATCTCCTGTCATTAGCACCACATTTTGTTGGTACAAAAAATAGGTAACATTTCAAGGCCTCTATGATTCATTCTGCTATTCATTCTCAGAATACTTCTTGTCTTGAAATCAACTCCTAAACAGTTACACTTTCCACTTGTTGCTTTCTGCTCCACTTGTTGTTTGACAAACTGAAGTAACATTCAACAAACCTGAGACACCGATTCTTAGGTTATTTTTGGAAAGGAGCTGTTCCAAAATTTAGTCCAGTATGGTTTGAGTAAGAAATATTTGTGTGGCCTTCTTCAGGGACTTTTTAAAATATGTATACATGCCTTTTAAAATATATCTTGAGATTCAATCTCTCTTTCACATCCACTTTTTGTTCTACCGTATCCAGAAAAAGCTGATAGTTGAAAGATTCCCCTTCTGTTTGGAAATGATTGACTCTGAGGAGAGGGAGTCTTTGAAAATAGCTTTGAAATCAATTTATTTTTTTACGTCCTTCCTTGTTATTGTATGCCTTCAAGTCATTTCCAACTTATGGCAGCCCTAAAGTGAATCAATCATAGACTTTTCCTGGCAAGTTTTGTTCAGGGAGGATTTGCCATTTCTCTCCTCTGATGCTGAGACAGTGTGACTTGTCAAAGTGCAACACTAAAACCTCTGCATCGCACTAGCTCTTTAAGTTCTTCCTGCTGATGATAAATGCAAGGATCCAAAATCACGTAGATGACGGTAACTGTAGATGAAGGCCATTGATGAAAATCAACTGTATTGTTAAACCTAGACCATAAACATGTACAAGAGCACTTGATATAATAAAGTGAACTCAGCCTTGTAATAATTGTGCCCTTGTGATGCATTTTGAAGCAGGCAATATCTCTAGAACACTGAACTGCTGTTATGTAAAGAACAACACGCGGCAGAACTCTGCAGGGACTGGTATCTGCTCTCCGTGGCCATGTAATGAGCCTACATTGAGCCATTCTACCTGTAAAAAGCAGATTTGTTGAGTTCTATTTAATGTAATGGAAGGTTTGAGGTTTTACATTTTCTCCAAGTTAGAGAGAACAACACATTCTACTTTTAATAATTCATTGTTTCTGTTTCTTTTAAAACATTCATTTTTTAAAAAAAATACAGAAAACTCTCTTATACACTCTCTTGAGATCACTGAAACTAGCAGGCTTCACATCTGCCACTTGGCAAAGTCTGCTTGCAAAAATTAGAATTGCTTTTTTTTAAAAAAAATGCTTTGTTTCTAGTTACTTCTGAGAGAGAAATCAACGTACAGGGCACGGGTATCATTGAAAATAAAGTGAGGTCTACTACAGCTGAGAAATTGCACTTTGGTAGATGACTGGGGATCATGACTACTGTGAATAACCTTCATATATAATATTCATAGGCAGCGATAAGTACTGACTAGAGAAAATCTCTTCCTCTTGCCTTTTTTTTCCCACACTGAAGTTTCAAAAGAGGATAACGTCTTCAAGAATATTCTTAAAGACACATAATCCAGATGAAGTTGAGCACTTTTTAAGAATGGCTGGGGAAAGGGAAAAGGTTATCCCAATTATTTCCGGAGCTTGGAATTAACTGGCAATGTTATTAACTGGTTTGTTTGTTTATTTTTTCTACCACAGCAGTGAAACTACTTAGCTTCCTGCATAACTCTAGAGTTAATTTTGTGATTTAATTGATTTTAGAATGTTACAGGTGAATGTGGATGGATGTTTCTCTGGCACATCCACTAAAATAGGAAGGCTTAGGGAGAAGAGTTAGGATTAGGACTGGCAGAGATGTACTACATGTCTCTGTCAGGAGGCAGAAGAACCAGAAGACTCACTGGGAAGCAATAGAAGAGCTGAAATTGGAAAGCAATTGAAGAAGAATGAAAAGGGAATGAAAAGGAAACAAAAGAGTTCTGGGATGGAAGGAATGGAATGGGGGGGGGGCTGAATTATTTGCTTAGCCCTCAAAGAGATATGGCCATTACAGAATGTTGGGCCCCCTAGGTCTTAAAGCCTGGTGCTCTGCCTACAGAGACAGTACAGATGGAAAGAATATTTTAAAATATTTGAGAAATGTTTGGGAAAAAAAGGTGTTTGTCAAGTGTCAAGGAACTCTGATGAGACAAATCCTGAACTGATGATAATCTTCCCATTTATTCTATGTAAAATTCGCAGATGTTTATTTTGCACAGGAAGCAGCCTTCTTTTTTGCACAAGAAGCCATTTCTTCACAGAAATTTGCAGGTGGTTGTTTTGCATGAAAAACAGAAATTTTCTGCATGGAAAATAATATTTCCAAACAGTAATAAGCAAAAACATCAGTGCAAATTACTGTGCAAAATAAGTTATGAACTGTGATAACTGTGCATCTTTCAGACATTTTCTTAGAGCAGGAAGAAAATTGCTAAAATTACTCATTGCTTTCCTCAAGAGGAAAATTAGCAAAGAATTACACCACTAATACACATATCTATTGACCAGTAGTGTTTGTTTTACTTTGTTTTGCTGCGAGGGGTTCACTGTGGCTCTGTGCAGTACTTCTCCCCTGTATAGCTAAGGAGAAAGATGACTATTTCCATGAAGTCCCTTACAAATTTCATCTTATGCTCTGGAAAGAAACATTTTAACCAATGAACTAAGGAACAATTTATTGTTGTTGCTGTGTGTGTTCAAGTCATTGTAGTCCAACACTCAAACCACCATACCACGCTGGCTCTCAACATCTTAACTAATTACGCATTTCAGTTATTAGCATTGGTGGTAATGAATTAATTTCCCAGTTTCTAACATTTAACATTAGCAATGTTTCAATGGTCCGATTCTTTCTCACTGAAATCAATGAAACTTGAAAGTGATGAATTTGGTCTAGATCATGTCCCATTTTAGACCAAGAGGAAATTTTTTTAATTTCCTGACAGCATTCAATATAGTTCTTTCAGCATATGACCCCCATCTCCAGAAATTAGACCAAGTATAGCACTCTTAAACAGCAGCTAATATGTGACCTCATGACCCACTGTCCACCTCAACTGTAAGACAAGATTTGTATAATCGAACAATGGTGGTCTATGATTCTGATACCCCCTCACCAAAGTAAGGCCTCTTTGCATGGTATGATCTACTGAAAAAACAAATGGTAGAATAGATTTCTTCCCCAAAAGCCAAACTCTCATCATATGGAAGAACTAGACCTCATCTGGCTTAATAAGATGCTCTTAGACCATGCAGAATAGTATTTGTATTCAATTTCAGTGAGTTTCTTTGATAGCTCACTTGCAGTAATTAAAAAGTAAAGGTTTGCCCTTGGCCAGCCTACTCCAGACCATCAAGTCAAAGCATTATATTTGGCCAGACAAATGAAACATCACACAGCCCACCTTCTCTTCTGAGTTATGGGCTTCCCAGTTTTGGTCTGAAATCTATGAATGGAGCAGGAGGAGGCAACAGGTGGTATATTTGAGTTGAGTTCTTCTGATGCACACCCTATTATTTGTGAAGTAATTTCATATTGGTTTAGGACCAAGAGTAGAGCTTCCCACAAAATTCTTTTGGCACAATATATGCCCCGAAATGTTATATCAAGGTAGGGTATAATACGACAAAATATTGCAACACTGTCCTTAGTGTTATATCAGCCTTATGCTTGTAATGCCACTATATTAGCTGAATGGGGAGGAATCTCATGGTGGACTACATAATATAAACTAAACATAAACTAGGGGAAAAAACATGTTTGCTTCAAAATTATTAGCATAAACATTTCTCTTAATCCTCTACACTAACAACATAAGAAAGGCCCCACGAGATGAGACTCAAGGTCCATATATTCCAGTATTCTTTACTCATAATAGCCAACCAGATACTTAGCAGGACACCACAAGCAGGACATGAGTGCAACGGCAACCCCTTGTTCATATTCCCTAGAAACAGGCATACATACATACATACATACATACATACATACATATCCACTGTGGTTAGTAGCCACTGACAACCTTAGGATCCATTAATTTGTCCAGTTCACCTTTAAGTTGTACAGAGTTTGTGGAGCAGCATAAAGAATGTTTCACAGCCAGGCCAGGCCAGGTCAGGCGACATATCTATGTTTTATATAGAGATCCTTACACATTTCAAGAATCTCTTCTACCTACAAGCCGTTTCTTTGAGGGCCCAGTTTTCACGACATGTAAAAAGTTGACCTGAAGTAGTCAGTATAACCCATGACAAACTGAACAATTCCCCAGATGCTCATCTTGGTGCGAGGAGGATGCTCTCAGTGACCTCTTGCTTCCAGAATAAAAGATGTCTGGACTTCTGGAAAGATTACAGAATGTATTTGTCTGTGTGATGATACTCAGAGCAGATAGGACCATATTTGTACCATTTGTAAGTTCTCCAGTATATAGAAGAGTAGAAAGAGGGAGAAATCCTTGCTATGTATAGTTTGTTTATAGAAGTTAAGAACAAAAGAAAACCAATAGGAACACAAGGAATTACTGTGCTTTGGAGATCAGCAACTGATCCAAAATTTAATGGCCATGTAATAATTAAATCTTCCTCTCTTTTAAGATGAATATAATTGAGAGAGAGAGAGAGAGAGAGCGCACTTACAGAGGACTGGCTAAATGCATTAATCTTTTTCTGCTAACTTTCCTCTCTCTTGACATGCCTCCCCTCTATATCAGCTAACAGGAGATCTGGTTGGCACAGGTGGGGGCAGAACATTCCAGACAGGACATGAGGAGCAGCTCTCCCCCTTTATCCATTTAAGATGGACCTACAGTGCTCTTTGGCCTTTTTTCTTGATATGTGAAGATATTATACTGGAAAATCATGAACAGCAGTGAGTGGTTTTCAACCTGTTGTGCAAGAATAAAAAGGTTAACATCTCCCTCCTGAACCAACAAAACTGGCAGAAGTAGCCTCTGCATAAAATTAATCTTTTTCTTGATTGTTAAATAAAACAGGCCCACCCAGACAGTATAAGCTCAGAGAGGCGGGTTTAGTAATGAAAAAGATGAGGGGGTAAAAAAAATCCAGTAACAACATGTTTCAAAAATTCCATAAGCTGAAATCATAATTTGCACAAAAAATGTGGAACTTGCACACAAAAATGCTCAAAACTATGAATACTGTTGAGCAAAAGTACAAAATCCACCTATCATCTAGCTTGGGAGTGAGAAAAAAATGAGATTTTTGGTGAAGATGTCACAAGCTTCAATGTGAGAGTTGCTATTAGAATAAGATCAGCCAAGATTTACAGATCCTATTTACAGATCCTATAAATTTTAGTGTGTGCCCCTTACAGTCGGTCAATTAAGGCTATAAGATAGAAGGAGAAGGAGGGCATTGATCCACTGGGCCACAGCATGATTAACATCACCACTACCGCTTTCAAAGTAACCCGTTCCAAACAGCTTGCCAGTCAGGAGTCTTTTCCTTGATGACAACAATGCTGTGGCCTTGCTTGTGTGACTCTTTTTCTTTTTTAATTACAGGTGGGTTTTCTGCTCTCATTACTTCTCCTTTACCATCCCTTTATTTCTATCTGCTTATCTGCCCTACTATCTGCTATCTACCTACACCCTGTTTCCAGGTTCTTGTCCGGCTGGATTTCTCAGTTCAAATTTTCAGCTAATTCTAGTTTTGTACTGAACCTTATATAGACTCTAAATTCCTGTATGTAAGCATTCTGAACACATGACAATCCACTCAAATGATAGGCCAGAATATATTTTGGAAGGAACAGTACCAATATCTGGCACCATGAGTAGGTCATAGGGGTTTGGATTGTAGGTTGTCATTTAGCTAGTACCTTCAGCTTCCACTGCTCTGAGAAATGTTGAACTTAAATGAAAGGTAATAGATTACAGGTTTGGGTTATCAAATGGTTCATTTAAACAAGAATACAAGGAGCAAGGATGTTAAGCAAAACAAATTGCCTCAAGAGGTGCTTGTCCATCCTTTACTGATGGCATTTATACAAAGACTAGGAAGTCATCTGTCAAGGGTCCAGTAGATACCTCCTACATGGCAGATTCTACATTGAGCCAGAGGTTAGAATAGCTTATGTCCAAATTCTGACAGTTTGGTGTATTACTGTTTGAATTTTCCTTGAGCTCCAGCACAGCAATGGTCAGTTCATTATGTATACGGATCCAATTTCAGATGGCATGAATTGTGATTTTTCTTTCCCACTGGGACAGCTGAGAACAAGTCTACAAAGTTCATGAGGGAAACAGGAAAAGTGACAGATATGAGAACCAACATGTTGCAGTGGAGACCAGGGTTCAATTCCCTGCTTGGCTATGGAGACCCACTGAATCACACACTCTCAGTCCCAGAAGACCCCATGATAGATTCACATTAGGGTCACCATAAGTCAAAAACGACTTGAAGGCATACAACAATACAGTATTACCAATAGTTCTCACAGTGTCTGAAACAACATTGATCAGCCATGCAACACACTTCTAGAGTGTAACTAATTTAAGCTTTTCTATCATCACTTCAGTCCTTAAGGCACTGATAACTGCTATGCACTTTTTCTTATCTTTGTAAAAACTGGAGTATAAGCCTAGTGGCCCAATGAAATCTTCATCTTAATGTATTCTTATGAATGTTAGGAGACAGTCCTTTATTAGGTTAATGGATTGCTAACAGTCCAATATATTCAGCTGATATTCTCTTGACACCGTAAATCATCAGTGTACGCTCATCTAACTAAAAAGAACAGTGATTACACCTCTGAAACATTTCACTGCTTGGAAGTAGAGTGTAGGCAATGCTCGTTTTCTACTCCAATTCTGTCTTCTGTATCTACCAGCACTCTCATTCTGTGTCCCCTCGTTAATAAATAGCCAATGCTTTAGTTGTTACTATGCAAGCATGCAGCCAGTAATGCCAGCTAAAAGCAACACCTGACATTGATACAAAAAGCCAGGTCTGATAAAAAGCATGAGCTGCAAGTATAATTTCCAAAAACCAAGCTGCTGAAGAAAAGAAAAGGGGAGAGAGAAAAAAAACAGGAATTGCATTTTCTGTTTATTTCATTTCCACATTTGTATGTGTGTATGTTTTAGCCGAGCACAAAGGAAAAGCAAACTCCAGCAGCAATAACTGTTAGCTTATCCCCGGAGGGCAATTAATATTTGCAAAGACAGTCAAGAAGAAGCTTCCTTGCTAAACTAAGATAACAACGACCTAACACTAGACACAACCAAGACTGTCTGAGGAATTATAGGTTTTTTCCCCCCTCTAATAGTCCTAATATGTTTTCAATAAGTGAATCTATGCATAATGCACAAAAACTAAAGTGCATATGAAATAACTCATGTCAACATGAATGCCAGACTTAGGAAGAACTTCTGAAGATTTGCAACAAAATCCCTCCATGGATTAGAATGGCACAAAAAAAGTCTACAGGCAGCATCCTGTTGCCAGGAGGTTGAAAATGATTTGAATGAAATAACAATGGAGTGATTTGCTCCTGTAGATTTTTGCCAGAGGCCTGATCCTAAGACCTCAAAGGAAAGTTTTCTATTGACATAATGGAATTTTCTACCAGGTAGAATGGTCTAACAAATGAGGGACAATACATAACTACTTTCACCTTTACATTTGCAGAAAAGCTGCAGCTTGAACCTCTGAGGTATTGTTTTTAAAGAAATCCCAGAATGGGAAAGGTATGTTTGCTCTTGGTAGACTATTGATTTCTCTAGAAGAGTAGTTCCATTAATAGCTCCCTCTTGAACATAGGCTTTAGGTGCCCCAAATGAGAAGAAAATCAAACAGCAAAACAGAAAAATGGCACGTCTCGGTACATGTCAAAGTTCTGTCTCTGTATTGTCGTAATGGTGAAAGATCCGATTTGAACGGCTGCTTCATAGTCTCCATCTGGTGTAATGTAAAGGGAAGCAGTTGTGAAAAAAACATAGGCTTATCTAGCCAAGCATGCAGTTAGGGCAGCCTAAGCAGTCATGTGTACTGAGAAATGACAGCTTGAAAATGCAAATAACCATTATGTGAAATAGCAGGGATTGCTGGAGTGAAATGATATACAGAGCTGGGCAAATGCTAGAGTAAGCTTAGCCCTTGGAAGCCTTCTTTCTAATAAAGAAAGAATGGAGCCCTCTTGGTGGTACTGGTGGCTGCTATAATCACTGCTTTGTAGAGCAAATTTGGGTTTCTTTCTAGGATGAAAAGACAATGTAAGTGCTGCTGGGATCATATCACAGCACATCTCCCTACCTGCTGAGATACAAATGGAAGATGTGGTACACGACAATGACTGAGTCTTTCAAGGAAGAAGCGGCACAACAAAATGGCTGATACAGAAAATTCAAATTGATGTGACTGTTGTGCAAAATAAAAGAAACTGGGACTTGCAATGATGACACATGTCTGAGGTTATCTTAAACTACGTCGGTAGGGATGTCTTTCAGCCACATTTTGTTGGAACAAAAGGAATAAACAGTCCTGTGATACCTCAGAGACTAACACATTTATTATGGCTTAAGCTTTCTTGACTAAGAAAACACTGCAAAATTCATGTGGTCACCATAGGTCAACATGAGACTTGAAGGCAAACACAGGTATAGGTACAGAGACAATGAGAATGAGAGAGAAGCTTTTGTAGACTAGAGTTTACTTTCTCAGTTAAAGCTGTCTCAGCCTATCCTTGAACTAAATAATTCTTTCAGCTATCGTGGGTAGAGAGCAGGGGGAGGCAACTGTGTAGAATGTAGGGGCTATTTTTCGTCCCCACATGTCTCAGTGAGAGTCATATCCTTTCCAAAAATTTCTCAGCAAGAAACTTTTAAAAAAAATGTAAGACCTATCTTATTTTATTTTATTTTAGGCTGTTTTCAGCTGATTTTCTCTGGGTTAGTGATGTTGGGGATGTTCTGATGATATCTGGTATTCATCAAGGCCTTCAAGATGGCCCTGGACAATTTTCAGCCCTTCCCATTTGGGGTGATCCTGTGGCAAGAGAGGGTATGACAGGAGGGGGGCAGCAAAAAGCTCCTGGAAACTCCCTACAGCCATCAAGCCATGGTTTGCTCATTCCCAGATACAAAAAAAAGGTAAATGGAGTGGTCAAATGGTATTTCTTAGTCCTTTATCTCCCACAAGACTCCTTGTTATTCCAGGAAAGAGAAACCAGTAAGTACAAACACAAGGCCCTTTTGATTTCAGTTTTGTTAAAGCTGGCTAATTTTTTCAGATTTTCTTTTTTCTTGAGCATTGACTTATTGACATTGCTCTCTCTCTCTCTGGTATCATTTTCTATGGTCTAGGAGAATACTCTCCAAGAGAGTTCCTATAATTGTCTGTTTTGGGGAAAAAATAAATACCAAGACAGAATACTGTAGTCCTCCAAAGAATACCATAATCCCTTAATAACATAAAGGCATCTATTTTTTTCCAAACAATATTTTGGTACATATTTCCAAACTGCGTTGATTCAAGAGCATACCTTTGAACTAAGTGCAAAGAGATTGTGTGAAGAAGTAAGGGTGAGATAAAATGATGGTTTCTGCTGCTGATATCCTTAATGGCACATATTCCAACATAGTCAGTGGTAGCCTTGCCAATTAAATTTTCTCTTTCTCTCTCTCCTTTCCTCTCTCTCCCCTTTTCCCTTCCCTTTTGTCTCTTCCGCTTTTCCCTTCCTTCCTTCTCCTCTGCCTTCCCCACAACTTCTGGTTGAATCTTTTTTCCTTCCTTATTTTCTATTAGATTGCACAATTTTGCCAGTAATGTCTGTTTTATTGATTTATTACCATACAACAACATGTATATTGATGAGGATAAGGAAAAAGGTAATTCTGTTTGTTGTTACCCTGTGTACTAGGGGTCCCAGGAGGGACACCAAATTGTGCTCAACTAAAGGTGGGGAAAATTAGCTCAGAGCACTGCTTAGTGTTACGAGAGGCAGGGTAATGTAGCGAGATCTTGAACCCTATGTCTACGGGGTCAGGCCGATTCAAGGAGCACACAGAAGTTGAAACAATAAATGATGTTTTATTAAAAAAAAAACACAAGCAAAACAGTGTATGCGACACATTCACTCAAGATAACTAAAGGAAATAAAGGTTGGAGTGGTATAGAGGGATTTTTAGAAGGGTTGCTGGTTTGGGTGATACTCCACCTGTCCTGAAGCCCGGAAAAATAGAGAGCGAGGCTGGGGTGCGATGTAGCTCAGTACGTGGAGCTGAAGGGAGGCTCGCCAAGCAAAGCGGCAGCAAGGCGGGATGAAACTCAGGAGCGATCCGAGGAAGGTCTCGGAATCAAGGGTTTTTATAAGGAGAATGTGACCGCAGGCTATGCCGTACTTGGGGGAGAACAATAGATTTGGAGTTGGAGACAAAGCCTCCGAAAGGTCAGAATCTGAATGATTGAGTTATCGTAGAGGTTCTCAATAGAGTAGCCAGTATGCAAACGCAGAGTACTTGGGTATTGCATAGTTTACCCATCAAGCTGCCAGCGCGGGGCAGAGGCTCTTTTGTAAGTTGCGTGCATACCTAATTAGAGTACTTGTCTGGAGATTTCCTAAAGCAGTGAGTCAGCTATTCCTGGCCTGCCTGTATTGTTGTTTGAATATTACGGCAATTACCGGCCAAGCTTGTTTGCATGCTTGTCCGGTGGCCTCGCAAGCAAGTGGAAGGGGAATAGAGAAGTGAAGCCAAATTGTGGTATCAAAAGGATACGTTTTAATATCCCCAAAGCTCGGACTAGCCAGCGCAGTAACATTGTCTTTGTCTTTTTCCCTATATGTTCTAGTGTTACTCTAAGTCTCCCACCTTCTTTCTTTAGCCCTCCTTCCTGTTCCACGCTTTGTTCTTTTCCCCTTCCCACTTCTCTACATACATTTGTCATCTTATTTCTTCCCCGACTATCTCATTCATCTCTGTCTCTGTCTGTCTTGCACACACATACACACTTTTCTGCTGTCCCTACCTTTCCAAAAAATACTCACCATCTCCCTCCTCTTTTCTCTATCTCCCCAAATCATTCCCTCCTCTACAGAGAAAATGTTTAAACTATGATTGAGATTTGTAATATTCCTAAGAGTGGTGTAGACTCCAGTTGATTGACTTGGACTCAAGTCAGACTTAAGTCGCTTCAGTGACTAGATTCAGATTTGTCTTGGCAATAAATGATGCACTGACTTGACTTGACTCTTGCATATTTTTAGTGACTGACTTGCTCCCCTTGGTTCAGTAAGATAACACATTCATCCAGAAACCTTACAACTTTGAACAATGCTTCCATCTCTTTTTGCCTACTGGTCACATGACAATCTGTTTCAAACCCAAAGTGTGGGTGCATTTCTTGGAAGAGAACAGCAAAAAGATTAGGCAATGAGGTTGAGGTGGGGTTGAAGTCTGCTCAGCAGCCTGTCCCTGCTGTATATTAGAAGAGTCATCTAAAAATTTTCCTAAGAGCAGAAGGCAAGTCTTGTCCCCAGAATGCAGGGTGCATTTCTCAGTGGGGAACAGCAAATGTGTTAGGCAACAGGTTTGAGGAGAAAGGATCCTTCCTTCTAAAGTTTCTAATGGAGAGTAAGAAGGATCCTATTCCCCACTTGCAAAGCTGCATATGACCAAATTGCAAATGTGGAAGGCCAACTCTGTTTGAATGGCTAAAACTGGCTTTATTCAACTCTGTCCAGAAATTGTGGAATATAGGTTAGGGTATAAAGTTGGCTCCCGGACTTGAGATTAGACTTGAAAGTATTTTCAAGGACTTGAAACTTGAAGGTAGAGACTTGAGACTTGATTTGAGACTTGGAATAAAAGACTTCAATACATCACTGATTCCAAGTATATTAAAGCTTTAAATCACATTAAGCTGAACAAGGCTGTCTTCTAAATAGATATACATATACTACCCTGTTGATGTCTATTGCCTTGCAACAGAAGGAAGAGGAGGAGCAACAGGCATAATGTAATAGATTCTTAACAGCAATAAGATTAAAATATTAGTCAATTAAAAGTGTGTCACAATATATCACAGTATGTCCATTGATGAGTCCTGACATACTTACATGTGTGTGTGTGTGTGTGTGTACATATGTGTTTGTGTCACCTTTTTAGGAAGAAAAGGGAAAATAAAATGGTGCCTTGAAATGCTGAGGTACTGAATGCCACCTGTTCTGGAAACCAAGCTGTATTAAGAACAGCATAGGAAGCTGTGAATGTTTAGCCTGGAGAAGAGAGGTGATAGTTGTTTTTAAATAGCTGAGATATCATGTAGAAGATGGAATGAGCTTGTTTTCTGCTGCTTCAGGGACTAGAATGCAAACCAATAGATTCAAATTACAAGAAAAGAGATTCCACCTAAACATCAGGAAGAGTGCCTTGATGGTAAGAGCTGTCTGAAGCAGAATACAATGCCCCTGGTTGTGGTGGACTCTCTTTCTTTGGGTAGCCATCTGTCAAGAGTGTTTGGCAGGGTGGTTGGGCTAAATGGCCCTTGCAGCCCTTTCCAGCAATACCCTTCCATGGTTCTATGATTCTATGACTGTCTATATCAGATCTAGAAATAGGAAATATAGAGGTACCTGGGTGGCAGGTGATTTAGGAAAGAAGGAAGGAAGCCAAATGTTCAATAACATCATTAAATGTTTAGCATCACTTTCCAGCATGATAGATAGATAGACAGACAGTGTTTCAATGATTTATCATATGTTAAAGTATTGTATTTTGCTAGTTTTTGATACAGAGGAAGATCAATGGGATGTAACGAAATACTGTTCCTTCTGATTCCTTCTGTTTCTATCATATAGCATTGGGGTAAGAACTTTTTATGTCGAGTTTTAAGGAATTCTGATACACAGAAAGTCTGCATGTTTGTATGTGTGTGCATGCACAATATATGATACATGTTTGTGATTATAAAATGTTGGGTTGGATCCAGAATTTGCCTTCTGGGCATGTGCAATGGAAGGCTTCTGCAATAGCAGAGCGTTTCCACTGGCAGTGGGGACAGCCGGTGGTTTTGATCTTAGAGAGCAGTGAAAATTCTCTTAGTTCAGATTTTAAAGAAGCTATTAAAAGAGCTAAACTCCACTTCAAAATAGGTTAAGCACCTCTGATAGCTCCTTTAAAATTTAGAGCAAAGTCCAGAGAACTTTCTCCCACCCTGTCCCACTGAACAGTTACCAATTACTGGCAGAATAGAGAAGCAAGTGATTTTAGCAATATCTTTATTCCCTGAAAGCACTATCTCTCTGCAAGTCTGCTAGTGTAGGCCGGAAGGTTCTTTGAAACATCATGCAATAATGTTTTGTGCCCTTTTGGAGAGAATTGCTAAAAATTCTCCCCCTCCCCCTTTCTGTCAGTTACTGTCTGAATAGAACCCCACTCTGGAAGTGTTCCCATCCAAGGTGGTCTCAGGATCAAACTAGACAGGATGTTTAGCAGGTGCTCCCTCAAGTGGTTAAAAAATGTCTGCTTGTCATAGTACATGATTCTACTCACCTAAATATGTCGCATTTAGCATCCTTTACTTGGTGTTCAGCCATGGAAAAGTTAATATAGGCTTAATTTTTCAAGTTTGATTACTGAGGTGTATACCTGTGATGTAATCCTGTGGGTGGGAAAACTGATTAACCACAAAGGATACATATTCCTTTTAATGCTTAGTTAATGCCTGAGAAGGGAGGAAGAGGTGACTTGTCCTGTCAGGTAAGAGTGTACCCACTATGTGACATAATGTAAGGTAAATATATATATATATATATATATATATATATATATAAAAATATAAAAAAATAAAAAAATCTTCAAGTACTTTCTTCTCAAGTCATAGAACTATATAATTAATAGCTGTTGTTTGGTACCTGACCTAACAAAAACAAAGTTGATTATGTGCTCAAAATAAGTATAAATAATTCAAGGTAGAATTTTTCCCCTTTAGGCAAGTTATTACCTATAAAGATGCAGCTTTTAAGGCAGCCTTTAATATGAAATATGCATAGCTGCCACATACATTATTAACAGGCACCAAAAATTGTTAGTGTCCTGAAATATTGTTGAGGAAACAAATTAGAATTTAGATGCAAAATGTTAACTCAGACAAGAGGCTTGCAGGTATATGGGCAAACTTTAAATCATGCTATTTCCTTCCTATTGGTATAACTTAGCTCTTTTGAATTCATTCAGAAGATTACCTTTACCTCATTACTGTTAACACGCATTTTGCATTCATAGGAAGTAAAGTGCAAGAGACTGAAGAAGAATGAGTCTGAAGAAATGAAGAAATAAACATATTTGCTGTCAAAAGGACAATCTGTTATTTTGTTCTTTTAATGTGGTTCATATTATCATGGTCACAATGTCAAGATTAATTAGACCAGAGGGTGGTGTGAATGCCAAAAGAAAAAGTTACACTGCATCTGTTCTAATTTATCTAGTGGATGTTCTTCCATGAAGAAGTGAAGAGTGTGGCTGGCCATCTGTGACCTAAATAAAAAGAACAGGATGGTATGTTGCCCTGCGGATGCCAGGACAAGAAGGTCAGAGGATACTTTGAGCCATTCTAGGCAATTTCTACAGATAGCCAAACCTAGGCATCAGCCTTACATTAGGGAGAAAAATGAGTAACTCTTAAAATGTTGATTCTGAGACTTCAAATAAGACAGCAGTGGTATATCCTGTACACCAGTAAAGTGTGGCCAGAAAAATGAGTGTCTTCTACCCTGCCTGGAAGTAACTCATTATAAATAAATAATGTGGGGGTTTTTTAGTTCCTTGTCCAACCAATAAAATGGTAACTAAGCTATATTAGCTGAAGGATAACCTGACTTTTTTTTGCTATTTATCTACCTTTTAGTTACTTTTATAATATAAGGGGCGAGAACCTCACAAAATAGTGTTGGGGGAATATTATACTAATTCAAGTGCCACCCTGTGATTTGCTATGTGCTGTTGTACCCAGTTGCATTTTTTCCCCTCCAAGTAGCAAAAAATTGATTTTAAAAAATCGTAACTGTAATGGTAATAGTAACTGTTTTAAAAAAATCAAACATGGGTCTTGTGGCAATTTAAAGTAATTTAAAGACTAAGAATTCTGAAATCAAGACCAGCCATCCCAAGAGGCAGTGAAAAGTAGTTTCCATAGGCTGCAGATGCTGGGGAAAGATAGTAGCACCAGAAAGAGGGATGTGCTTGAGGTTCTCTTTTTTATTCCACATCATGTTTGTTCCAGTTTTAGACCTCATCAGGTTGTGAGCTCCATTTTCTTTTTTACATGGAAATTTATACATATTTCTGTCTCTGTTTTTAAAAGCTGATATGTTTTGTTTCCATTTCCTTACCAACTGAAACATATTTGCCTACATTTTTCTAATGTATTTGTTTTTCTGTCTGTGTGCATGTTTTTTTTAACATGTGTTTTATTCATACACATCTAAAAGGGCTGAGTTGGTTTGTCAATCATAAAAAATCAAAAATATATCCCTTTCCCAGTGTGGGAATCCAACTAATTTCTTACCCATCCCTAGTCAAGATATTGGAAGAGAGCACTGGTGCCAGGTGGCCTGTCCTATGCGCCCTAAGCAGCCCATAACCCTATAGTGTGATAAAAACATTGTCGTGTTGGGGGGAAAAAAGGGTCCATGAATTGTTACCATCCAGTCCTCTGTCCTTGAAAAACTCTTTTGCCTCAGGTGGCAAAACTTGTTGGGCTAGTCCAGCTGAGATTCTATAGTAGATTCCTTCACTGGCTACCAGTTTGGGCCACTTTTGGTTCTGGTATTCCAGCGTTTGTGTTCTAATATCCCTCAGTACCTTGCAGCTTGGTTAGTATAGTATGTTACATCCAGTAAATTAAGATCTACAGGCAAAGGATTACTATTTGTTCCAACAATGCATATAGTTCTGTCAAGGCTGTGATTCTTTCAAGATCTGTCTTCCTTTGGACTTCTGGCAGGAGGAGGATCTCACCCATTTTCATAAAGGGCTGAAAACCTTCCTCTTTGTTTCACTGTCTTAAGCCACTAAATTGGGTTTAAGGTGCTGAGATGGGTAGCAACTGGTGGAATGTTGGGGATTTCACTCCATGGGTTGCTAAAGTGTTATATTTAGTGCTTTTGTCCCTGATTTCTGCCCACTGGTGAAAAGGACCCTATAAATAAACATTATTGTTGTTGTTTATTGTTGTGGTTAATAGCTAATTTATGACAGGCACTCAAATGACACAGTGAAAACAGCAAAATATTCTCTTAAATTTTACCATATAATTTGTCAAGGAACAGGTTCTTTTACTCTGCATCATTATATAAATGTAAGAGATGCCACTGATAGCACTATATAAACAAAAAATAGCAGGTATGAGAAGCATTAACCTGGCTTGAGTAAAAAAACTCAATGGAGATTCCATTTTCACATGTAAGAATCTGGATCTGAATTCAGTTATTTTTAAAAAAATATGGAATTTAAGGGATATTTTAAGAGCAAGTTAGACAGAGACTTCGAAAAGGAGACATAAATTTAAACACTAATTGATAAAAGATGCAAGTGGAATTAATTGAATAAAACAGCATAGAATAACTGTTTAAAATTCATTAGACAATTGCAGGATCCTTCCTACTTATCCAAAACAACTTTATTTGATGGATAAAACCACATATTTAAATACATTGTATAGTACTGGTGAAACAGCCCTCATTGTCAGAGAGATGCTCTAGGTGACCTTAGCAAAGAGGTCTTTTCAATGTCTAATTTTTATGGCTGCCTCAGTTAATTGAATTAATGAATTAGCTTCAGCTATTATTCAAAAGGACACCAGAACTGATAAAAAGCCAAGATGGCTGAAAGATGTCTCACTGTTCTATTAGTTCTATTTAAACTCGTTTTGGTTTAAATTGGTTGCAGTCGAGTTCCGTGAAAATTGAGAAAATTGGCAATATTATTTCAAATCTTTCACTCAGAGTGAGAAGAAAATGATCAGAGTCTTATTTCTCACAATGCTTGCCAGTCATTTGCACCCTAGCAGTTATGAATCATTATGTTATTGTTTTCCTTTTAATGTCTGCCACGCATCAATAGTCATAATGGATGGAGACTGATATAGAACTGAGATTTAGCTATAACTCAGCAATTAAAATGCTCAGCCGGTCTTTGTTGCCCTAGTCCCTGGTGGATAGAATCCTACTCATTAATCTGCATGTTGATTACCGCCTCTGTGTTGTATCGATTGGAGTTTCATGGTCCTTCACTGGTAACAGCATTTCATTGCCATGAGCAGTTACAAACCTCGATACCCGAGCTGAATGTATGCTAAACTCTTGACACAAGAAAAAAAAATCTAGTTGTCTCTGAACGAACCTGGACCTATAATTTGATCTGGGCAATACTGATGCCCTATCTATGTGGACCCCCCCCCCCAATTTCTTAGAATCACCAAAGGAAAAAAAAAAGTGGCAAAAGGAAATAGAATAGAAAACAGTGAGATTTTAAAATGACATTTGGTTAGAATTCTCTTAGTCATTTTATGTTTGGGTTTATGGCATTTAAATTTTATTAAGGATATATCAGTGTGTTTTACATAGGTATTCTCAGTAATAGCTTCTGTCCATTTCTGCAATAGCCCTGTCCCATAAGCTGTCCTGAAAAAAATGACCATAGGGCTGTGTGTAAGGGTTGCATCCTTACTGAGAAGAATTAAGATCTTTCCATTGAATCAATGCAGGAGAAGCAGTTTTAATAGGACTGTTGGCATAGTGACTCCTCTTCCCAACTGTTTCCTATGCAGTGCAGCTGCTAAGTGGAGGGTTTGCCTGAGGCAAAAAAGACATGGAGCAAGCAAGGACCACTTCAGATTTCAAGGAGAGAAGATTCTCAACAAGACAGATGATTAGATAGATAGATAGATAGATAGATAGATAGATAGATAGACAGACAGACAGACAGATAGATGAGAGGGACAGAAAGAATGAGATTTGAAGGCTCATTCCAGGATATATTAACAAGGAAATTCCTTTTGGCATCTACCATCTATGGCTTGGAATACAGGAGAAGGGAGGCCTCTCTGACCTCCATAAATAGCATTCTTAGTTAACTATCTGTCTTGGAATATCATGCTCACATTTAAAGCGTTGTGTGTAGAATTAAAACACAAAACAGATATGTGTACACATGTGCTCAGTTAAATTTAAATAAGGCCATCTTTCAATAGATTAAGAGATACACATCTTTTCTCTTCACCTAGAAATATTCATTAACTTTGGGAATGCTGTGCCCTGGCAAGCAATACTGTGCCCTGGCAAGCAACTTAGGTCATGAGAAGCCTTAAGAGGCTACAGGCTCCACAGCCATTGATCACCAGCAAGCTATGACAATCTGGACAGTTCGGATATCATTATCATCATTATTATTGTGGGGCAGGATAAAACAAGAAAAAAAGCCAACCCTGCCAAAGGCTGACAATCTAATATATACAAACACCACAGAGAGAGAGGAAGGAAGGAGCAATGCATTTATAAAACCAAATCAACACAATACAAAAAACTAACAATAAGATAATCAAAATATACAATATTATGAAACCCAATTAAACTAAAATTCCAAAAGTTATAGTAAGCAAGAAGGTTTTTAACTGAAATTTTAAAACAATGCAGATGGGGACAGCCCACAAACATTCAGGGAAGTAGTTCCAGGAATATGTGGCAACAAGTTAAAAAGAATGAAGCAAGGCAAAGAAGAGAAAAGTTTTAGTTGTGTAAGAAGCCTAAAGTTCCTAGAATGAAGATTCCAGTAAAAAGAAATGAAGGCTCAAAGTTGGAGGGAGTTGGATTGTGAAAGGCTTTAAAAGTTAAAAGAAGTTTAAAGCATGGTATTTATTTAAAACATGATACTTACACTGGATCCTAAAAGGAATAATGTGTACATAACTTATTCTTTTTAGGATTCAGTATAAATATCATGTATCTCTGTGTGTGGCCCAAAAAGGATAATATTAACAACAGAATGCTTAATAGAAACCAGGGGCTAAGATGAGATACTGGCAGAGCAAGATTTCAATAATCAAGACAGGAAATGACCAAAGCATGAATTAGAGTTTTGCAAAGGAAGCAGATAGAAAAGGTTTGATTCTCACTATATCATAAAGGTGACATGACCTATAAGAAAAAGGTGACATGCCCTAGCTGCAGGAACAAAAGACAAAGACGAATCAAAGATAAAACCAAGATTACATGCTTCCTTTCCAGGATGAATGAAAACATTATAAAAAGTGACAGAAAATGTACTTTGGAAAAAGATTTTAGAGCAAAAATAAATAGTTATGCCTTTGCCATATTAGGTTTTAGGCAATGATGAAGCACCCATGCTGAGATAGCTGAAGTAATGTTGTAATATGATGTTCCACATCAGAAGAAAATTCTGGGGTGGAAAAATACAGCTGAGTCTCATGAGCATAGAAATGTGCTGAAAATCATACGAATTAATAAGATTACCAAAGGATAGTGTATAAACAGAAAGCAACAAAAGATCTGGGCAGAACTCTGTGAAACCTGAATGGAAATGGGGAAAGGAGATGGTACACAGCCTCCAGCTACCACATTAAATGACCTGCCTGAGAGACAGCACATTGACCAAGTAGGGACTTAGTCAGTAAACCATAACTAGGTCATGAAGAATATCCAACAGAGGAACACAATCAATTGTGTCAAGGGCTACAGAAATAAGAATAAGAACTGAATATAGGCCTTTAGACTTGACCAAAAGAAAATCATCTATGGTCTTCAGAGGGCTGTCTCCATAGAGTGCAAAAGGTGAAACCTGGATTGAAACGGACCCATTGCAGAGATACAAGAAAGAAAGCTGAGGCAACATGCATAAACAGAAAGTTCCAAAACTTTAAAAACAGAAGGCAGCAGTGAAAGAGGGCAATAATCAGAAAGAGGAGATGGATCAAGTGAAGGTTTCTTGAGAACTGGAGAAACAGTGGCATGTTTAAACTCAGAAGAAAATGAGTCAGAAAGGGACAAATGAGTCATATGGAAAAGGGAAGGAATGAAAGTAATTAAAAAGCAAGAAGGAATGGAATCAAGAGAACAGGTAGAAGGATTCAAAGACATTACCAGCATGGCAAGTTCATCTAAAAAGATTGGGAGAAAAGCGGAATGACTTGACAAAGAAACAGATGTTTAATAAGTTGGTAATGAAGGAAGTTCAGAATTAAAAAGATCAGAATGGATGGTTTTAATTTTTAAAAAGTAGCAAAATCATCAGCAAAAAGAGGAAGAGGTGTCAGAAAGGTCTTTGAAAGAGAATTATAGGTAGAAAAAAGACACTGTGGATGCCAAATGTTAGGATGAAGCAATGAAGTATATCATTTCTGTTTGGCTAAAGAAAGAAGAAGAGAAAGAAGAAAAGAGTAAATTTATAATCAATGTATCCTTCCCACTCCCTAGTCTTCCTCCGCAGCCATATGAGTGTAGAAACAAAGATACTGACAAAAAGGTGTAAGGTAGGGCTGAAGCTGGGTAGTAGGGACCGAACAAAAAGAAACAGAAATGATGATCAGACAAAGGAAATTCAGCCACTGGAAAAAAATCTTAGGAACAAAATCAAGATAGTGATCAAGGAAGTGTGTAGGTGAATCAGAACAATGTTTGGCCCCCAAAGAAGTCAAGAAAGAAAGCAAATGTTAACACAACTGCATCCAGGAGGTAATTCACATGAATGTTAAGATCACCTATAACAAGAGTAGGGATATCATCTAAAAGAAAAAACACCAACCCAGAGTCAAGATCAGAAATAAAAGTTGGAAGTGGACCAGGAGGTTAACAAATGACAGCTACCCACAGGTGCAAAGGTGGAAGGAACTTCACTATAGAAGCTCCAAAAGAAGAAATAAAGGCTGTTGGTGAAAAGGAAAAATGCTGAAACTGATATGAGTTAGATAATAAAAGACTCACCTCATGCTTCACGACAACTTTGTATCTTCAGTGTCTCTGCTTCCTTGTTGATACTTGATGAGTGTTAAAAGGGCAATGTTGTGAAAAGAATACACTTTCGAGTGAATCCATCCATAGAGTACAGTTTACAAGTGGAAAGAAAAACAGCTTCAACAGTATACAACACAAGGTAAAAATGTGTCTTGAAAAATAACCCTTTAGCTTTCAAAATTTTTGTATCAGGAAAATAATACAAAATGATTTATTTTTTTTTATTTTTTTTGAGAAAGGGCTTTTAAAAGGATGCCATATTGTTTTAACTGTACTCTTTTTATTTGCTTTTCATTATTTTTAATTGTATGTTTTAAGTGTCAATGCCGGGAGCTAGAGTTCTATGCACAGGCGAGCCCTGATATAAAATTATAAAGACTCAGACTAAATATTGGTCTTACTTGATTACTTGTAACAGTTTACCAATTGCCCACCATTAAAGCTGTTTATGTGACAGGCTCATGCCTTCAGAGGGGATAGATGCATATACATTATTATTAAGACTGAAAACCTGTCCCATTTCCGAGGGCCCGGGTTAAGTAACAACATTAAAATAATTCAATAAAACCAATGAGATGAAATAGCCATTAAAATATATAAGAGAGTGTGGTATATCAAACTAATTTAAAATGACTCCATAAACCCTAGCTATTAAAAGCCAACCAAAATGAGGTCTCACATGTTTCCAGAAACCCTTAGGCTTGGAGTTTTGCAACTTCTCTGGGGAATGAAGTTTCACATCTGCACAAATCTTACCACTTTTTACATCAGGCTTTTAAAATAGTTAAGAACAGATGCAAGAGCCAGTGTGGTGAAGTGATTTGAGTAATGGACCAGGACACTGGGAGACCAGGATTCAAATCCTTGCTTGGCCATGGAAATCCACTTGACCTTGGCCAAGTTACACTCTCTCATTCTCAGAGGAAGGGAAGGGCAAACTCTCTCTGAATAAATTCTGCCAAGAAAATCCCATGATAGTGTCACCTTAGAGTCTCCCTAAGTCAGAAATGACTTGAAGGTACGCAACAACAACAACAAAAACAACAACAAAATATCAGATGTAAAAGAGTGTAATCCATAAATGTGACCCAACTTTTGATTAGACTATAGTGAAGGCTTCTCCCTACCAGAACTAACATCACCTTCCCAGGTTCCTCAGGCCCATATTTTCTTTGAGTCTCCACCATTCATTCTTTCACTTCGGAAGCTGTTCAGATAAGTGATCGAATGAAGAGTCAAGGTTCAGGATTCTTGAAATGACCATCTAGAAGCAGTCCATGAGGAGAAATGCCCAACAGCGATCCATGTGGAGGCCCATAGAGGCAGAAAATGTTACCCACAGCATCTTTCTTCTTAATCTTTTAAAGAAATGTTATAGTCAGGGAGCAGCAGCTATGGCATGTACATGGTTCCACATACACATTTTATTTTATTTTTTTAGTTGTAACTTATATCTTCTACAATAAAACTGGTGCTTATTCCCAAGCAAGTATGTTGAACATCAGAGTAACAGAAACCAGCTCCATTTTATTCCTGGAATCACAACAGTGGTCTGGTGGTATTGGAAGTGATTCCACCCTAGGTAAACTCTGACAGAGTTTGCTTGCTGTTTGCCCTTCAGATAGTATTTAGGGACTGCAACTGAGGACAAGCAACCAGCAGTAGACCCAGCAATTAGAACATCAAGACTGAGGAAAGCAGGACAAAGCAGCAAAAAGGAGGTAGATGTGTCAGGGAATTTGAGAAATAATAGTGTATTCCATAGGCAGAACAATTAGTACAGGGCTGCGAAACATTAGTGTGTCACCTGAAATGCATAGATGTGTCACCTACAATCTTGGAAATGTATGTTATTATTTATAAATCATATAAAGCTTTTCATGAGATATATGTCCCCATACATTTTGTTATTACAATTTATGTATGTGTCTGTATCTCTTATAAGGGGTTAGTTTAACCTCCAGTTTGCTAGTAAAACTGAATTACTGTGTCGCGAAATGATGCATGTCTAAAAAGTGTGCCACCAATATGAAAAGTTTGGAAAGCTCTGAATTGCAAGCAAAAGTTAAGCAAAAACCAGTCCCACACCCACCACAAGGTATAACAGAGAAATAAAATAGCCTTGGTCTTCTTTGGAAAACATATGAAGTAGGTTTACTTATATCTAGTAAAAATTTCATAACACGTGTTCTTCAAACATGGAGTAGAGAGAACTGCGGACTATAAAAGGAGGATGAAAAAAATATACAAGCTGATGCAGGGTGTGGCTAAGAACAAGAAATGATATGAATAGAGCATTTGCCTAAACTCTTAGAGAGAGAAAGACAGACTAGCAGTTACTGAGTATAGGCATGCTACAACTGTTACTTCTAACATGATAATTGCAGCCAGGCCTTAAGAGTCAAGATAAGAAGATTGTAGACACCTGATGACCAAGTCCATTATGCTGCTATTCTGCACTGAGCCTATCTACTGTGCTGTCTCCAGTGAGTTTAAAAGGCAAACTGCACATCAGGCTTTGCTCCACTTTTGCCAATGTGACCAAGTCATCACTAGGCATCTGATCTCCTGCTGCAGCCAGGTGAAGCATTTTTCTCTTTACCATGATTGCAAGAGTTGATGTTGTTGCTCTGAAATATCAGGTGTAAAGAATGAAGTCTAATGGTGGCAGAGGAGAGTTATTACCTTTCAACCTTCACAACTAAAGTTTAACACACCTGGCAATCTAATGGGTGTCTCTGTAAGACTATTAAATAAATTCCTTTGGCTATACCAGCAGGTCAGATATCTATATGGTAACATCAGCAGAAGTGGAGCAAAGCCTTACTGTAGAAGTACACACCTTTATTAAGAAAAAGAGACTAAGGTCATTTCCATACTGGGCTTCTGAAATGGTGCAGAGTGACCTCTCACAGAGGTCTTCTACACCGTAGAGTGGACTTGTGTGGACTACTTTTTGTAGTCCCACACCAGAATCCACTCAGGAGCCGCCGGAACTAGCCGCGCTGCGTGTTTTTTAAAAACCTCTGTTTAGAGGTTTTTAAAGAGCACGGAGCGATCAGCCCCGCGCCGCTCCATCGCCCGGCTCCGAAGTGGATTTGCAGGCGCACGCAAGTGCGTGCTTGCAGATCTACCGGGGGCAGGCTTCCAGCTGGTGAGCTTCTTCGGTTGGTGAAGAGCCTCCACCAACCGGAAGCCGCCATTTGGGATGCCGGAGGACTGCGGAGCAGTGAACTCGCGCTGCTCCGCGTCGCGACGGACTTACCCGGCTGCCAGTAAGCTCCGTTTTTGGGCGTTTTCACCCGTTCCCCCCCCCACATGTGGAAAGGGCCTAAAAGAAACAAATGGAGTTCCTCACACACATGTCAGATACAGAGGCCACACTAAAAGATGGGTACTGAAAACCAGTCAGTAAATCTTCCCACAGATACAGAGATCTATGAGGAGCTTGCATTCATCTTTGCTTCTCTCTAGGGTGCTTACTAGAGCCACTTGACAAGAAATTGCAAAGAAATTAGCTTAAATGCTTATTATTTCAGCAAATATTAGCTTTACATGCTCTGTAGTGATCCAGCTCAACATGCTCAGATTGACACTGACACCACCTAAATAATTTTGCATGTAAGTGCCTCGAAGCTGCAGATTTAATCTCCATGGGCAAAGGTTTGTCAGATCTAAAAAAATACAAATAAATCCCACAACAAGCATGCAACTAAGTCTTATTGCCTGTGAACACTACAGAAATGCCCATGGTGATGGAAAACAAGGAGGAACCTAGAAAATGGGGGATAAATCTTCTTCCCCCAAGATTTGATAGAAACCTTGAATTTTGGCATTTCTGCTACCTGCAGTCTAATCTTAAATCTTCACTTGCATGATGGTTTAGGATGAATAACTTACTTTCCTTTACCTTAAACCATGTTTTGCATCTTTGATTTTCCACAGCTTCTTAGACTGAAAAATCTTGATCATTAAGTTAGCAGCTGATCAGCCTCAAAAAATCTTGATCATTAAGTTAGCTTCTTAATTATTTCAGGTCTCTGGGAATTTATCTACCAGTCTGCAACATATTTAAATGATGCAATTTGCTCTGGAATTCAATATGTTCCTAGGATAAACATACTGACAGAGTATCCTTACTAGAGAAGCCAGTCAGGGAGAGTTAATTGCTTAGACCTGGCAATGCAGAGAACAGCATTAATAAATGGGGTGTACTGGCTTGTATAAAGGACAGATGTGAGTTTTATGCTCCACTGTATGATGAATTAATCCCTCTCAAACTCTCTCTTTCCCTTTATGTATCCTAGTGACCACTGAATACTGATGTTCACAGGTTCTTTTGCAAAGTGGTAGTCTGACCAAAGGCTTTCAGATGGCGGCAGGAAAGCATTGCTGTGCACATAACCAGCCTTGAAACTGGCATACAGGTAGAAATGTGAGGAATTCTTATATCTTTGCAAAAGAGACATCACAGTCCATTGAGACATCCTGCCAAGAACTTGATCAACATCTGTGTGTTCTTTAGCACCTCAGAACTGAGTAGGGCAGGGGGAGGGTTTTGGGAAAAAAATCATTTAGACACACACAAAAAACTTGAGATTTTTATGGGGAATTTTTTTTAAAACAAAAAGACTATTTTGTGCAATCCCCCCACCCAGTGCATTTTGCAGAAAATGAACTGTTTTCTTCATGAAAAGGACTTGAGGGTGTTTTGAGGGTGCTCTTGCATGGCAGGAGGTTGGACTGGATGCCCCCTGTGGTCTCTTCCAACTCTACATTTCTATGATTCTATGACTTTTTGAACAAAAGCTATGGCTGAGATCCTGCATCATGAGACATAGGCCTTTTCTTCATGACGTCCTCATCCCGACACAGCAACAGGTTGTTCCTGGTACAGGAGTTGTGCTACTACATGATGTCATTGCTATCCAGCTGCTTTACTATTCCCAAGCATTGCAAATCACTTACAGAAAAAATCTGTTAAGAGCCTCCTTTGGCACTACAATCTCATCAGTTGGGTCAGTACAATTCCATAATAGTGCTTGATAGTGCTTCCTGTCATCGCAGATCCAGGAGCGGGTAGAGTGTGACCGTGCCCAGCTTGTCCCTCCCTCAGCTATTCCCATGGCATAGTAACTTGAAAATCTATCACCTCTCCATGTTTATTTTAAATTTCTCCTTTGAGTTAAAACTTTATAATTTTTTCAATACATTTTTAAGCATTATAGCACAGAAGTGCAATAGTGTACTGGTGTGTCATGCCATTACAACAAGAACAAAACTTCTGATTGGTCAGGGGTTGTGTGGTGGGGAAAAGGACTGGCCAATGCTGCTGTAGTGAAAAGGGAACATGTGTGACCATGATGCTACTCATCCATTTAAGGTGAAAGTGTGTGGTAGAGAACGTGCCTAACCCAACACCATCATGGAAATGGCAATGACAATGACAATGCTGAGATTGTAATGGAACAACACACTACTGAAGTATGGTGCAGAAAGGGCCATGGTTACAACAATGAAGCTTTGTTGTACCTGTTACATCTACCAATGTGACTCCCACAAAAAAAAAAAAAAAACCCTACCGTACAAGCAAAGCAGTCCTGCCAACAGAGATATTTCCAGGGTGTTGGGAGATCTGTCACAAAAATGTCTTACCGTTGGCAGGGGGCTGATCACTTCTTTGCTCACCGCCCCACTCCTCATGAAATAAAGCCAGACAGTTGAAAGAGGCCACATAGGCCATTAAGTATGTCCTTCATGCATGAGCTTCAGGTAGAACATCTCCAACAGGTAGCTATCCAGCCTCTTTTTTGAAGACATCCAGAGCAAGAGATACCTCTACCTCTCTAAGTAATTGGTTCCATTGCCAAACCATTCTTACCATCAAGAAGTTCCTTCTACTGTTGAATCAAAGGCCATTTCCGCACCGGGCTAGTAAAACGGTGCAGAGCAACCTCTAACGGAGGTCTTCTGCACCGTAGAGTGGACTGGGGTGGACTACTTTCTGTAGTTCCATACCTCAGTCCACTCCGGAGCGACCGGAACTGGTCGCACGGCGTGTTTTTTAAAAACCTCTTTTTAGAGGTTTTTAAAAATCACGGAGCGTGCAACCCTGTGCCGCTCCGTCGCCCGGCTCCAGAGCAGATTTGCAGGCGAGCGCAAGTGCGTGCCTGCAGATCTGCCAGGGGCGGGCTTCCGGTTGGCGAGCTTCTCTGGTTCATGGAGAGCCTCCACCAACTGGAAGCCACCATTTGGGATGCGGGGGACTGCGGAGCAGAGAACTCGCGCTGCTTCTCGTGGCGATGGACTCAGTCGGCCAGAAAACAAAGCCGGTAAGGTCTGTTTTCGGCTGTCCCGTCCCCCCACTTGCAGAAAGGGCCAAAATCTACCCTTCTGTAACTTAAAATCATTAGACTAGTTCCTATCCTCTGAGGCAGCAGAGAACAAATCTGCATCTTCCTTTCTGTGACATTGTATTCCAACATATATATATTTCATATTTTATTTGAAAATATACAATGTGGTTAGTCAGGTTTATAACTCTGTAAATACTGAATGGGATGCCAGCCAATGCTTTTCACACAAATGGTTTTTTTCATCCCCACTCCAAAGCCAAAAAAACAAAAACAAAAATGTAGAAAAGGTCTCATCTCATCCATTCAGAAAAACCTTTTGAAATTATTCATTCATGCATGTTGGCTGGGGGATTCTGGGAGTTGTAGGTCCCCAAAGTAACTTTTTTTCGGGCTCTTGTTTATTCCTCAAGGGAAGCAATATTTTGAAAACAATTTCCATACAGACAATTCTGAACAGAGAACCTTGGGCGCTGTTCCATACAAGCAATCATGGTTGACAGATGTTGGTAGTGCATGTAGGCAACTGAAGGCAGAAAGTACTGCATGCCCACAAATCCTGCCATCCATATTGGTAGCCAGTGATGGGAGCACACTAGGGAAACCTGGATTGCCACCTGCCTGAGTGAAACAGTAATGTGAGTACAAAAAGAGAGGAACAGGGAGATGGAAAGACAAGCCGAATCCTATGAAATAAAAACTGAGGTAGGAAGAGAATGAAGAGGTGTGTTCTGGAGGAAACAAAGGAGGAAATAATCATTAGCAAACCAGTGCAGCGGGTGGAAAGGAAAGCAGGAGCTGAGTGAGAAAGAGAAGGGCAAGAACAAAGGGGGCAAGACGACAGGGAAAGTAATTGAAAAGAGGAGGCATGGTGGAAGGAATGTTACTCTAAGAAGTGAGGGACACTGGGGTCTACCCCCAATGCCAGCGTTTCCTTAGAATTTGGGGAAATTAGAGCCCAAAGGAGGGCTGTGGGAGGAGGGTAACAGCAGAATCTTTTGACCTATATATACCAGTACTAGCTGTAGAGAAGACTGCAATTAGAGTTAACTATTTTATTTGAATTGACAAACACATGAGAAATCGGACACTCTTATGAACCAAACAAGGCTATCAGAAAGTGAGGCAAGAAAGGTTGGATAGAAGGAGATTAGGTTGAAAGGGTGATAGTTACCAGTCCCAAAGAAGGGGTCACGGAGGAGGGACTCAGACATCGTCTGATGATAGCATGAGGAACGGCAGTCTGAGGCAGTACATACTACAATTGCCTGGGTTGGAGCTAGGGTTTTTATATCCTATTTCCCACCCTGAAGGGGTATATTGACAAAGCCATAATGTCTTTCCCACAAAGGGGTCTGGAATGGCTTGATGGAGTGCCAAAGATTGATGGGACTCATGATAATCTCTTAATGTTTGATCAGGTTTATGTTGCAACCTCTCTAAAAGAAGCAATTCTAAGACCTGTATTGAAAAAAAAAACCCATCATTAGATCTTACCTCCCTAAGTAACTGTCAGCCAGTCTTTAATCTCCCCTTTCTAAGTAAAGTCCTAGAGCAAGTGGTAGCAACACAACTCCAGACTTTCTTGGATGAAACCTGGAACCATTTTAATCTGGGTTTAGGCCTGGTTATGGGACAGAAACAGACTTGGTCATCTTGGTGGATGACCTGTCCCAGAAGTTGGACAGAAGGAGTGAATCTCTATTGGTCCTCCTGGACCTTTTAGTGGCATTTTGTACCATTGACCATGGTATCCTTCTGGACCATCTGGCTGATATGGGACTTGGGCATTGTTTTGCAGTGGTTCTGGTCTTTCTTACCTGACTGTTCCCAGAGAGTGATGCTGGGGGCCTGCTGTTCAGCCTTTTGTTCATTAGCTTGTGGGGTTCCACAGGGGCTCAGTATTGTCCCTTATGCTTTTCAATATCTACATAAAGCCAGTGGGAGAGGTAATCTGGAATGCAGATCTACCCTTCCTTTACAACTGATGCCAAGGAGGCTGTGGTAGAACTGAACTTTGTCTGGACACGGTAAAGGACTAGATGCAAGTGAATAGGCCAAGGTTTAATACAGATAAGGCAGAAGTGCTGCTGATCAGCAGGAAAACCAATCTGGGGTTATGATCACAGCCTGTTCTGGATGAAATTAATGTCCTCCTGAAAAATCATAGCATGGAAGTGCTCTTGGACTTGTCCTGGAAAGCCATCTTGCTGCAGTGTCCAGGAGCATGTTTGCCCAGTTTTGGCCAGTGGGCCAGCTATGCCCTTTCTTAGGGAAGGCAGATCTGGTAACAGTGGTTCATACCTTAATTACATCTCAGTTAGACTACTGTAATGTACATTACATGGGGATCCCTTGAAAAGTGTTCAAAAAAGCTACAGCCAATGCAAAAATGAGGCAGCAAGACTGGAATTCGGTATGCATTTTAGAGACCATATAACAGTGATGCTGCAAGAACCACACTGGCTTCCAATTAGCTTCTGAGCTCAATTCAAGGTGCTGGTGTTGACCTACAAAGCCCTACACAACTTATGACTAATATCTGAAATACCACCTCCTCCCATATGGGCCTTCCAGAAATTCAAGATCTTCAGAGGAGGTCCTATCCCAACTCCTCATGAAGCTAGGTTGGTGGGTACACATGACAGGGTTTCTCTGTAATCTCAGCTATAGAACTCTCTACCCAAGAAAGTTAGACTGCTCCCATCTCTTCCAACAGCAACCAAAACAGTGCTGTCCCACATGGCATTCAGTGTTTGAAACTGATGTTTTAACTGTTTCAAAATTGGATTCTAGGCTTGTTTTTAGCCTGCTTTTAGAAGCTGTTAAAGTATGTTAATGCATTTTTAAATGTGTTTTATCTTTGTGTTGTTTTTTTAATTATTATTTTTATTAAAATTCTGTAAAACTAAATGTTTACATATATCACATATTGTTTACCTTATTTCATATTGTACACCATTCTTACATATATTTTCTATTAATTTTTAATACTTTCTGTACAATATTGAATATTCCTTAATATTTTATTTAATCAATCCCTCTTTCCCCCTCCCTATCTATCCTATCCCCTCCCATCTTTAACAAGTCTTTTAATATTACCAAGATTTTTTCTATCAATTTTTTCCTTCCTTTTCCCTTCTCTTTCTATATTTACTTCCCCTTCCCCCCAATCTTCCTTTCATTATTGTGTGTTTTCTCCCCTCCGATCTTTTTTTTTCTTGTTCTAAACCTCCTTATTGTGAAATCTCTTTTTGTTATTGTACTCTACCTTAATTTTCTTGCTCAATCTATATTCCCTCCTTAATATAAGTGTTACCCTTTTACTCCTTTCTTCAATGCTGTACCTTCCTCTCCCTTCTCTTTCACCCATCTAATAATTTATTTCCATTGCTTTTTGAATTGTTGAATTGAATTACCTTTCAGCATGTTGGATAATTTTTCCATTTCGATAATATCCATCACTTTTACTTTCCATTCTTCTTGGGAGGGTTCTATTCTTTCGCCTCTTCCAATGACATTGGAAATATTGAATAATAAAATTAGAGAGTCAAACCAGATAAGAGGGGTAAAGATCAAGAAAAACAAATATAAAATAAGAGCTTTTGCAGACAACATGGTGGTATTTTTGGAAGAACCAAAAGATACTCTACCCAGTTTGTTAGAAGAACTGAAAGAATATGGTCAAGTAGCTGGCTTTAGGATTAATAAGAATAAATCATCATTACTGACAATGAACCTGACCAAAAAAGAAGAGGAAGAGTTGAAAGAACTCTCAGGATTCAATATTGATAAAAAAGTTAAGTATTTAGGAATATATATTACAAAGAAAAATTCAGAACTTTATGATAATAATTATCTTTGTATTGTTTTAATTAGTATTTATTTGTTCATTGCCTCAGAAGCTCTTGTGGGCTGGGAGGTAATACAGAAATACATTAAATGAATAAACAAATTTGCTGCTCCTTTGTTTTGTCTTTTCTCTGCCCTTTTAGCTCTGCTGCTGACAAGTCTTTGCCTGCAGAATAGTTCTGCCAGCATACTGCTCTGTCAGAAGATCTTTAAGATCTGTCAGCAGAAGAGGTATGTATCTAGCGCTTGCACCCTATAATCAACACATGTCTGAGTTAGGATCACATGGTTTACCAGTATTGTAACTTCCTTATAGATACTACATCTCCAAAAATGCCAAATAGTAAAAAAAGAGTGTTTTGTGTGCTCGTTATATTAGAAAAGAACCTGGGAGTTATATCACAAGAAATCAATAGATTAAACACAAAATTTTTTTCAAGTGTAGTTGCTCAAAATTATTTATTTATCTCTTGGAGGCTGACTAATGGTATCTTAGGGTTGAATGTTAAATTTCTGTGACCTGACCATAATATGCAATGTGGAATGTTATGTGTATTATCCTCATAATGTGAGGATAAGATGGTAACCTTATAAGCATATGGCTAATTATATAAGCTACTGTGTTAAAACCAGATCTGGGGGAAAAAAACATTAATCTTCCCCTTTAATATGTAAATATTACTCCATATCATATAATACGCTTACAGCCTCAGCTAAGCCATGTTCCAACTTTTACATTTATATGTCCCCTCTGAAAATCCCTGTCACATTCCATATATTTTATTGGCTCTGTCATATTTTCCCATTTAAAATGAGTCAAGTTTCATCAACACAACACAAACATTATATTTATAGTAATTGTAGCCTCTGATGCACCCACTGAACTTGGTGATTCTACAAATATGCAGAATCTCAAAAAAAACTTACAGCAGAATAGAACAATTTTCAGCTGCTGAGGCACCTAAGGGTTAGACTCAGGTATCAAAGTGTGTGAAACATCTGCCCCCGGCTCAAAAAAATTACCAAAGCAAGGCATTATTGATCTTATTTATTTATTCAATTTATATTCCCCCTTTCTCCTTGCAGGATCCAAAGTAGTTTACATCCAATTATAACAAATTTCAGATAAAAAAACTTGTTTATACAAAAGTTTAAAATGCTTAAACAGACAATTTGATTAAAAAAATATTAAAATATGTTTAAAACATAATTTAAAAAATCTAGAAGCATGTTGTTGTTGTTTGCCTTCAAGTCATTTCTAACTTATGGTGACCCTAGGGCAAACCTGTCAAGGGGCTTTCTGAGGCTGAGAGTGTGTAATATGCCCAAGTAAGTTGCACCCAGTGGTTTTCCATGGCCAAGAGAAAATCAGACCCTGGTCTCCTGTGTCGTAGTCCAATGCTCCAACCGCTATGCCATGTTGGCTCCATAAAAACATAGCCACACTCAAAGTGCCTTCATTTCCACAAATTATAGACCAAAAGCCTGTCTAAATAAGAAAGCACTTGCCATTATTCTTGTTGAAAGAAGTATCTAGATTATAATCTTGTTCATGCATAACTAGAACTACAAATATAAAAGGAGGTATACAGTTTGAGTCTTTTCCTATATTGGCAGCCAGACTAGGGGGCAGGAGAAGCTGATGGCTTTCATGTTGGTGAGGTAGTAAATGCATTATGTGTTTTACTCTGAACTTTAAAGGAGTTATCTAAGGTGCTGAAACCTACATCAGAATAAAACTTGGAAGCACCAACCCAGTGACATGGAATCCATTTGTCACACCAACTGTGAGGATCCCAGCACCAGCCCCCTCCCCAGGAGTTTGAACAGTTGCATATAACGAATGTTTTCTGTACAAATTCGTTTTCCTTACACATGGAGAAAGATAAAGGGAGACATGCTGATGTGGCAGAGGGAGTAGAGGTAAGATTTTGATCTCTGTTTCTCCCTAAATGGCATAAGGGTTCAATGCTTCAAGAGGGTTTTGACAGAAGAGCACAAATTTATTTGACTGGTGTTACTGGGCCAATATAAATCTATGAAATTTATGAAAAGAGAGTCTACTGCAGGTTGCTTCTACCTGAGCCTACTGGGAAAGACACGATTCTACAGCATCCTCTCTGTTCCTTCCCCTACTGAGTTAATTAAGTGCAAACTACTTGTACACCTTGAAGTCTTATTAGTTGCAACTGAAATAAACTAGAGAAGACAGAAGAGGCAGTGGGAGGACTACAGAGAAACTGGGACATTTTATAAGCAATTGAAAAAATGGAATGACAGAGGATTAGTTAGAATTGTCCCTGCCAAATCAGAACAGATAGGGAGCATATTAGTGTGAGAGTGACATTGGAGAAAGGTTGGGGGGGGGGGAGGTTTTTGGTCCTACCTGGAATCTGTCATAATTTGAAGGCACTGACAGGCTACTCAGCTTTTGTCATAGTTATTTCATTACAAATGAGTAATTGCATTTATTAGGATTAACTGTTTCTCTTAAATACATTTCTGAGTCAAAAATAGCTGACAGTTTGCTTTGCTTCTGCTGGTTTTCTACACGGGAATGAATGTGCAGCACTGCTGTACATTGGAGAGATAGAAGAGCCTACAGTAATTGGAATTTTTTATATGCTTTCAACACAGATTTATGATTTGCTTTATTAGGTGTTTAAACCTCATTGGTTGAAATTGAAAGGTCCACTGAAAGAAGAAAAACACAGTTTTCATGTAGATTTGCTAAAGAACTCTCTCAATGGTTTTCAGATAAAAGCAATTAACACTGCTACATGATTTTGCTGAAGTTGTTGTGGTCACTCCTCTCATTTGTAATTTTCATTTAGGGCTAACAATTCATCAAAAAACACACAAACAAACGGCAAGGAACCATAAAATTACTTCAACTCTGATATGTTAAAAATTTTAAAAAGAATACAATTCCTTCTAATATAAATCTACTGTTTGCCTGCCTTTCCCATACATTGTATACAAACCTAGAGTTGCTTATTTATCAAATTAGAGCCTGTTCAGCAACTAAAGTCCCCAAAGTTGGATTTCAGCATACTACAACAGAAGTATTCCCATCAAAATTAATAAAACTAGGACATAAATCTTTACAAAGAAAGCCCTTTTTAAGTTTCATTCATTTGAATCATGGGACTTCATACTGTGTAACTTAGACTGGGTCAAGCCGTTCAAAATGTAAAAATAAAATGGACAAATGGAATTAAAATAAGAGCTACTCCCAGAAGCCAGTGGAATTGACAACAGCACAGGCAGAGACATAAGCATCCAACATTTCATAGACTTCATATCACAGGAAGCAAGAGCATTTCTGCTGTTAAACCAACATTTCAAAATTGTATTCATAAACTCAAAGCCTATGATCAAAAAGTTCTGAAAAGATGCACAGTTCTATAAGTTCCTCATGCTTACTTCCTCTTCCCTTTCATTTCAAAACCTGGTTATCACATATTCTAACATTTCAGAGATGAAAACTGGTACACATGTGGCCAAGCAGCTTCAGAATGTGGTCAAGATGGCAACATTAATGAGGAAGATATTAACGAGGAAGAACACTCAAGCTAGGAGAGGCTGCAGCAGATTGTTTTTCCTAAGCCTACTGGAAAGAGAAAGATTCTGACCCCTTCTCCCCTCTCCTACTGAGTTAACTGAGTGCGAACTACTTTTGCACTTTGAAATCAGTTTGCAGCAGCTAGGGGAAAAGTGGAAAGACAAGAGAGAAACTGATACATTTTAAAAACAGCTTTAAAAAAGTTGGATGACAAAGGATTAATTAGGACTGTCCCTAGCAAATCAGGCCACTTGGAGAGTTTGCATAAAGTGTACCTACATTACACAGTTACATCAGTTTTAAATCTCTTAAATTGTAATCAATTTATCCTAAGAAATCCTGGGAGTTTGATAGGATGCTTAGAATTTTGTGCTAGAAAACTGTCATCCACTCCCTTGAACTGCTATTACCAAAGTATCCAACTGCCTGCCCACCCTACAGAAGTGAACTGAGTTAATCCTGAATCCTTCTCTTGTCAAGTGTTGATATTTTCTAAAGTACCATACCAAACTGCAAGTGATACATCACTTGAAAGCCACCGTCCTCCCTCACTATTCCAGCCACCTTAAACAGATGAGAACTATCTATACTGTCAAGTGATAACCTCTCATTTGGTCATCACCTTGGTCATCAAAGCCCAGAGCAGGGAAAAGGAGAAAAGCAACAGTGAGCTGATAGTTCGTATAAACAGAAAAGAGCTGAGATTCCATTTCTAACCAGTTTATAAATTTTAAATGATGAATGAGTCAATGGTTTATTGTTTCACTCTATTTGTTAAAGAAAAGAAATCATATACGTTGAAATCAGTAAGAAATGCTCAGTGGTTAACAACAAAGAGTTCCTTCTCTGAAATGGAGGAACCTTGAAAGCACACTACAGTCTCTCAATCAATATTGCAATATGTAAAGCAGGTGTAATTATAAGAATTTGCTAATGGTAACTCTGCTCTGAGTTAAAAGTTAGCAGAGGCTTTGCATGAAATAAGAAATCAAACATCTTAGCCAACTTTTATTTCTAACACTTTAAATTAAAGCTATGTGTATATAAGTTAATGACTGAGACATGTGCTAATTTCACTAATATTTTAGGAGATGCATTCTTTTGAAGTGTTTAATGAAATGAATTGTACATGGGAAATAAAGATTTCATTTAATCAAAATATGAATAATTACAAGACTGCACTTATATGGACATACATCCTTTAAATAACTAAATGCTAAGTCTAAGTTCCTTAAATAATACAGGATTTTTTCCCCCCACAATTGACTTCATTAAACTGTGGAACACTGAAATAGCATCAGATCTACTATACTTAACATGCTGGATTTCCCTATGAGTGAATATGAATACCAGTCTTCCAAACATGGTGCCCTCAATATGCCCTGGATTACAAATTCCCATCATAACCCATGCTGGGCAATCTGGCACTTCTGAAATACCAATCTGTATGGTACATGTGGTCCTCCCAGAGGGCAACTGCCATTGGCCCTAGACAGCATTGACCAATGATGAAGGGATTTGCAGTCCAACACTATCTGGAGAGCAACATATCTTCCCATCTCTGGCAAAGTGCAAAAGTGAAAATCATAAAGTACATTTATAATATCTGTTAATATTAAAGATTTTCATGCTATTCTTGCACTAATGTCAAAAATACCTATAACTATAATGTGAATCTTCTAATCAAAAGCAAGTTCCACTGCCCTAAATGGAACTTACAGCTATGTTGAAATGTGAAATGTGTTTTTTAAAAAAACACACACACACACACACACACACACATACATGAAAAATTTACATTGATCAGCCTCTTTCTAACCTTAGAAATTGAGAATGGCACACATTTAAAGGCGTACAACCTTTGCTCACTTGATTGCAATCAATACAAAGTACTTCCAAGGATATGCACTTGAGAACAGTGTCCCTCCACTCTACCCATTCATTACTGAATATTTCAGAGATGGCTCTTGTTAATACTATCACAAAACTGACATGGTCCAGCAGGAAGTACAAATCCTTCAGTGGTATCTTTTCCTACCACTTCCTTTTAATTTTGCTTCTAGTTCCCAAAATCCTAAACCTTCCTTGTAAGTAATCTACATGATTCTGCCACATGTAAAAATCCGTTTCCAACTATTATGGCTAAATCTTGCATCTTCTCTTTCACCGAAGAAATCTCCTATAATTTCTGGTCAAAATCTAAGTATTCTCAATAGCACTACCCACTCTCTATACCTTATCTCCTCAGTTCTACCACCCTTCTACCAACTCAGGTATTACGATGAACATGTGCAGAGTTGACCAAGGGACTGAGCCATCATTATTAGCTCCTTGTTAACATAAGCAAGATTCTGCAGTATCATCAATTTATTCTTTTGATTTCTTTCTTCCAGGACTCTATTCATTTTAACATCTATTAATTTTTACATCTGTTTTCAAATCTTCACATTTGAAGAAAAAATATATAGAACTGAATCCTAGTCCCAAATAGGGCAGACCCACTGAATAACAGCAAATAATACATAGGTAAATGCCATTGATCCAGTGGGTTTCTTCCCATTGGAACTAGCAATAGGATCCAGGCCATTGGATCAGCAGGAGCTGAAAATGACTTTATAACTCTCCCTTGGGATTCCAGATACAAACACCTAGCACCAATTGCCACTCCATTACACTCTAACAACTGGCCAGATTGGGACAGAGCGCGCACGTGCGCGCACACGCACACGTGCACACACAGGGTCAGGAATCTCTCACTGCCAGGCCACAGCCAGCAAGGGAGGAGAGAGGCCAGGAACACTTAGGGAGTCCGAATATACCAAACACCAGGAAAACACAAGCCGAACCAGGTCAAGTCCAGTTCAAAGGTTCAGGAGGCAGAGATCCATCTGGAGGGTTTCAGGGAGCAGGAGACACAAAGGTTGTGAGGGCTTGCTAATAATTTGCTGCAAGCAAGGAGCAGCCACGCTGGCAGACTTACATAGCCCCTGTGAGCAGGTGCTGCTTGTTATTGTTTCCTCAGCCTAGTCCATGCAGCCTCCCTCTGAGCAGCCCATTTTAGCCTTCTGCGTGACTGAGGGCTGATGGGCACAGCTGGCTGCAACTCCTCTGCATCACTGCTGGTTCCCTCTCCAACATGAGCTGGCTGGGGCAACTCAGTCTCTGTTTGACCTTCCAGTGCAGGGGATGTTTGCGGGTTGACTTGCTCATTCACTGGCTCAGCCTGTGCTAACTGAAGCCCCTGTCAGAGCTGCTGATGACGAGCAGCAGCTGTTGGTCCCTGTGGCTCTGGCTGGAGATGAGTCCTGCAGCTCAAGAGCTCCCCCTGCTGCCATGGACCAAACAGGCTCGGACGTTCCTCTGCCTGCTCCTTTAGGGCAACAGAGATCCGATTCTGAAGATGCTTTGGAACCTGTGTCAATCAGCCCACAAATAAGGCAGAGACTAAAGAGAGCTGAGCAGAGGGAGGCTTCCTTGATTAAGTTCAAGAAGCAGTGACTAGCCACACCTGTATCTTGGGCTATATAACTGCTTGCTTGGAAGCTTTTCTTTGCTTGTTGCAAACTTTCTACAAGCCTCTCCTTGCTTCCAGCACCTGGCTCTTGATACCTTGGATTGATCTCTTGGTTCCAGACTCCTGGCTTTTGGAACTCTGACTACGGCTTTTGCTTGTTGCTCTGGCTTAGGTAAATGGACTTCCCTTGAGTAAGTGCTTCCTTGACTCCTCCTGACAGGACTCTGCTAGCTCTCCCACTCCCTTCTTTGGGCTGTCTCGCCACCCGGGCCTCTGACCCTGACACAGCCCCCTGCACAATCAGTTGTTCCTCAATCACAGCATCATCACCTATCACACATAGAGGAATGCAATGGAATGGGGAACATATGCTGTGATGCAAAACTGTATGATCCCATCGTCGTCGTCGTCATCATCACCACCACCACCATCATCATCATCACCACTTCCCACCTTTTCCCCAATTCCTGTGGAACTAAAGGCAGCTTACAGATTAAAATACAGTACAGTTAAAACAAGAGAGCCAGCATGAAGTAGTGATTTGAGCATCAGGCTAGTGTTTGGAGACTAGGTCATAGAATCTTACTGGGTGGCAAATCACACTCTCTCAGCCTCAGAAAAAAGTGAAGGAAAAGGCAAACCCACTCTGAAGAAATCTTACCAAAAAAACCTGAAACCCATAATAAGTTCACCTTAGGGTCACCCACAAGCCAGAAATTAAGGATGGGATGAATCCAGAATTTTCCAAATCCGGATCCGAAGCCCTGGAAGGTTCCGGCAATCCACGAATCTCACAAATCTCAAATCTTTTGAACCCTTTTTTTAAAAGGAGTTTAAAAAGCAAGGGAAAGAAGGATAATCTTGGGCAAGACACACTCTCTCAGCCTTAGCAAAAGCCTAGGCAAAGGCAAACCTCCCTCTGAAGAAATCTGACCAAGACAATTGTCATAGTTTTGCCTCAGGATCTCCCCCGATTAAAAGTGACATGAAGGCCCTTTGTGCACAGGCAGGAAAGTGTGAATTAATCCCACATTTTCCTGCCTGTGTAAACAGGGCCACATAGTACAGTACAGAGATAATCCAGGTCAAAACTGGCTTTTCTTTGCATAGCTCCCTCTGGCATTGTGGGGTTTCTAGTTTGATGATGCACCAGAACACATTGGCAGAGAAGGCTGTGACATCTTGTAAAATTCTAAACCCTGGAAATGTGTCTGAAAGAGGTTTGCAAGGGAGCTATGCAAAGGAATGTTTCAGCTGTCCTTGAAATCTCAAGCCTGTAGCTTCCAGTCAAGTACTGAACTTAAATATGAAATGTTTAATTTAAATAGCTTAGAATATAACCCCAGCTGTAATTTCTGAAACTGTTAGCAAAGGCTATTATTACTACAAGGGAAAAACTCACCTACTTACTATCTTCCCTTGCATGTATGTTCTCCCAGGTTTTCAGGAGTCCCGGTCTCCAACAATCTATTTAGTTAGCGGATTCGAAAGATTTGGTTTGCCTATTTAGGCACAGTGATTCGCTTTCGGGAATCTTGAATCCTTACCCAGGATTCAAGGATTTGGTTTGCCCACAGAAACGATTTGAATGCACAATAACAACAACAACAACAACAGCAACACAGTCAAAGCATACATAAGACCAATATGACAATGGAATTAAAGTACCAACAACATTAAAAAACAGTTTTAAATAAATCATAAATGCTACATACAAAAGAATAGAGCTAAAACAATGAAAACAAGACATTGTCCTCTTAAAAGTCATTTCTTTTTTTAGAAAAAAACCTTTAGCCCCCAAGAGGCTGTTGTCAGGCTGTTGTCTCAATAATAATTTTAAAAAAAATTGCCTACCAACAGAAGAACTGTAAAGAAGAGGTCATTCTAGCCTCCCTGAGAAGGGAGTTCCAGAGCCTAGGGGCAGCCATTGAGAAGGTCAAATCTCATGTCCAACCGTTGTACTCATGAAGATGATGGGACCAAAGAAAAGGTCTGAGGATCTCAGGGAGGGGGAAGCTCATATGTGTAGATCAGGTCTTCACATAGCCTGGACCTAAGCTATACAAATTGTAATCACCACTTTGAATTGTGCCCTGAAACAGACCACCAGCCAGGGGAGCTGTTGAAGCAGGGGAGCTTTATAGCCCCTATAACCAACTCCAGCTAAGACCCTGGCTGCAGCTTTTGTACCAACTGAAGTTTCCAAATTGCCTTGAAAGGCAGCTCCAGGTAGGACATGTTACAGTAATCCAAAAGGGATGAAAGTAGAGGCATGTTGCACTGTGGCCAAATCTGGTATCCCCAAAAGTCAGTGTGTTGGTACACTAGCTTTAAACATATGTTTAAACATATGCTTTTTTTCATTTTTGTATTTCAGATTGTTTCAGTGTAGGGTATGAACCACTTTGGGTCCCTCATGAGAGAAAAGCAGAGATATGAATTAAAAACAAACAAACAAGAACACGTTTTCCCAAATTTAAATACCATCTTTCATTTGAAAATTGTTAGTAACTTGTCAGAGATGCAGAGAAATGTTTGTGGACTTTTCTCCTTCATGTGCCAAAACAAGCTGGATAGGGTGAAGGCTCTGTCTCACAGAGTAAACTATCTTGAGACAGACCCAAATTTGAAACTGGGCATTTCAGCCATTGTCATGGCCATATTTGCCTTGCAGAATCACAGCTGAGATGGAGGAGTACCCACAAAGGCCATTTCCACACTACACTCTTATAGCGCGATTATTCCACTTTCAACATCCTATGGAATCCTGGGGTTTGCAGTTTCGGGAGGGGCCGGCTGGCCCCTCCCGAAACTGCAAACCCCAGGATTCCATAGGATGTTGAAAGTGGAATAATCACACTAAAAGAGTGTACTGTGGAAATGGCCAAAATGTCTCACTACAGCCTCCAAGTGAGAAGGGGGAGGTACATTCCCAAACAGTGCAATCTCCATTGGTGTTAATAATGGTTTGTTACTACAGAGAAATAGGCAGGGATCCATTTCTCAAACTTTAGTGAGATTTAGCCTCAGTAAGAGCAAGATAAATGAAGATTTTTACACCTTTAGAAATCAGACGTGCTTACCTATTGTATGTGACATTGTATGCATGCAGGGGGCAGAATGATAGGGCCCATATAATAAAGTCCAAGTTTACTTTTGTCTACCACCACTTAGCATCTTACGTCTCTGTAAAATAGTATGATCTATGTGTTACTTCTATAGTCTGGGTTGAACTATAAAACTCACTAACATAATCTAATAAAAGTAGATGGGTAAGGTAATGTGTGCTTCTGTGCATTGTTACACTTGTTCAAGCTATGTTTGGGTAATCTAGCTCTGAAACTCTTGTTACCATAACCCCCCATTGCAGGCTAATTTTGAAAGTGTGTCCGATTGGGCTCATTTAATTCATCATTTTAGTTTGATTCATTAATCTCTGCTTCTCCTTTGAAAGATAATCTGCATTTAATGACTCTGTTATGCAATCTACAGCAAGGCGGGAAGAGTTTGCCCACTTTCATAAGGGCAGCACGGTAATGTGTCGCTAGATTTATCTATGCATCAAAATCTCATTTTTGAGGTGCCAAAAGTGTTTTCAATTACTCGTGTGGTAAAGCTTTGCAGCACCATTCCAATTTGTGCAGAGTGCGAGGATTAAAAAATCAAGATCCACTCGCCAATGTTTCAGCAGGCGGCTAGTCACATAAAAAAAGCTAAAGAAGGCTATAAATTGAAATTAAAAGGCACATTTAATATTTTCTTATCAATAATTACTTAGCCGAAGCCATCCTTTTTGACAATAACCACCCTCAGATAGTGCTGCAAAGTTAGATTGCCTAATTCCCTTTTTTTATGGCACAATCCCAGTAAGAGGAGTTAAAACAAGATGGAGTCAGCCTTTGATGTACGTGCAGTGTTTATTGAGGTTAATCAGTAAACTTTAAGTACAATATAAGTATAACTCTACTTATTATACAGTGTCCTTCATGCTATACTGTAATCCTAAGCATATCTTGGTAGCAGATGTGGTGCACTGAATGACCAAGAACCTGTTCACCAGTCGCGCAGCATAAAATTATGCCAGCATAGATACATTGAGAGCCAGAGTGGTTAGTGGTTAGGCATTGGACTATGACCCTGGAGACCGAGTTCAATTCACTGCTCAGCTATGGAAGACCACTGGGTAACCTTAGGTATGTCATGTACTCTCAGCCCCAAAAACCTCATGATAAGTTTGCCTTAGGGTTGCCATAAATTGGAAGTGATTTGAGGGCACACAACAACAACAGATACATTGGTGTTACAGGGGATTGTGCCATTGCACAAAGAAAGGGCAGGTAGTAACACTTCTGCTTAAAATTGTGTGCAGATTAGATTGCTGAAACTGGAAAAATATTTAAACATCAATTCAGGAAATGTGATTTGCAGGGCCAGTCTGAAGCAAAGTAACATTGGGTCACTGACCCACCCAAATCAAGCTGCCTCATCTCCAGAGCCACCCAAAATAAGCCTGAACTCAAGTACATGCCAATCCCTGAAAGCAAAAGTATAATAGCAACAAATTAAATAATTTGACATTTCATGACCCCTAAAATCTGCTGCCTGAAGAAGCAATCTCACTCTGCTTGCTAGTATTGCCAGTGCCGGTAATTAGTTGGATGTGCTCATGATATACACTCAAGCTGTGTTGCTCAGATGGTAGCTTCAACTCCCACATTCTACATGTAACATACCACACTGCTTTTGAAATCAAGGTGAATTTTGAAAGCAGACTGAAGTATGAGAGAGCTTGGTGTTCATAAAAAGTGCAAAACTGCCATGGGTCATGCACAAGTATCATGGAATCCCTGGAACTCCTTGTTGTATCCTGACTCAGGTGCTGAACATGATTAGCGATACATGTACATTAACCCCAGAGAGCAGGTAAGGGTTCCCACAGCAAGGTGCATGAGCAGACATATCTGTCTCTCAGTGTGCCCAGCTGATGGGGATTACAATGGCTGGATCTCATGGACAACTGTTTCAGCATGTGCTTTTGCATACAATGTTTGTCAGTCTGTACAGTGTACTTGTTCCGTCCTCTTGTTACTGGTTGACTTCCTACTGTTCAGGGACAACTAGTGTCAGGAACTGATTCAAACACACAGAGTAATCATGCGAAGCAAGCTTTATTCATGAGCATGAACAGAGTACATGACTTTAGTGATTCAAACTGCAGGAGATTCCAGAGACAATATGTTATAATGCTCCCCTTCGTTCTCACGGAGCCAATTACAAATGACCTTGCTTCTCTAGCCCCGATGCTGTTACTAGGATACTAACTGGTGAGAACCTTTGCATGTTTACATAATGGTGCTTCTAGGAATGTTGCTACAAATGAGCAGCTGCATGTGAAGCTATCTAGGTGCTTTGACAACATACTATAGTTCTTATTACTGCATAACCCATCAATACTACTTTCCCAAACTAATTATGGAGGATACCCCAACAACTAGGGTCTGCTAGTGCTGTGTTTTCTCCCAAGTGAGAAGTCCCCATACTCAGCATCCATGGGATTACCCCTGCAAATGCTTCTTTCTTACATCAAGTCACTGTTTCTACTTATATGGGTGCTTCCCATTGCAAAAAGCACCATATTGAGATGATTAGCTATACCATGGCACTGAGGCTGTTCTTTTTTTGTGGAGAGTGCCAACCATCTCCCCATAATTAGTCTTCTGTACCACATAACACTCCATTTCCAAGGGCACCTCCAACTCCCCGGAGCAAATTTGGTGAGTACAGGAGGCTGTAAAGAAAACAGAGGGACTGAAAAGCTGTGACCATTTTGCAGAGACAATATTGAAATCTTAGCCTTTAACACTGGAATCTGAGGAATATGCTGATACAGTGGTTCTCAACCAGGGGTTTACATGGGGTTGCCATTCATCCCAGAATGGCAACAGAGAAAATCCCAAATTTAAGGGACTAAAAATATCCTGGCCAGTTGTGGCTAATTGAAACAGCATGTCGTGGATTCCTCAAAGGCAGTAATGATGATGGTGGTAGCAGTGGTGACAACATGCTGTTGGGGGGGGGGTTATCTCATCCTGTGCTGGAGGCTTCAGGTGCTATTGCACAGGTATGTCAGAGAGGCGGGAAGGCAAAAAAAGCAAAAGCCAGAAGATGAGGGAAGACACCCAGCCTAGGCCTTGTCTCCCAAAGCAGCACCAAGACCTCTACTTTCCAGGAGCAGCTATTGGGGAAAGAAAGGATAAAAGAAATTATTCTTTAGGCCTGCTACCCAATCATAACTTCCTTTAGCAAATTCCAGTTTATTCTGCTCTCCTGTCACTTGAAGAATCTAAGCATGCTACTCCATAGGCCATTAACAAGCCTCCTTTCCTTTGCATTGTCTACTGGAAGAATAAGGGATAAGAGTGAGCAACTGATTAGCAACTTTAACCAAATATTTGAATTTTTAAATAAATATTTGTATATGTAAATCTAAATTTAAATATTTCAATCTTGAGTTAAGTCTTGGGGGTCCCCATCTGGTAAAGAAAAGTTTAAGAACCACTGAACTGGGAAAGCTTTACTGTACGGTCAAACCTACTTCCACCTCAGCACAAGCGCAGCTATTGTTACCTTTCTTCCCATCTGTTCCTTTCTAGTGGGAATATAAACAAACCTGTAGTTGGTTGTGGTCATGCCCCTGGGGCAGCACTAAATTGTGTTGTTTAATTTTGCTCATGGTGATGACTATATGTAAAATGTGCTGGGGCTTCAGGGAATACCAGGAGACCATTGGTCAGGCAATGTGGATATTATATACAGATGGGCAAACTAGTTTTGAAAAAAGTGTTAATGGTTTAACTACATGTTAATAAACTCAATAGCTGTCTTAGTCACAACTAACAATTAACATCTATGACCCTTTTTTACCCAGTTTCCCAGTTCTGGTCTTTTACAAGTGCCACCTAGGGATGCCACTGAATTATATCAAAGGTGAAATTCAAAGCAAATTTGGAAAGTCCTGTTCAGCTACATGATGTATAAGAATTTCAAGACAGTTAAAACAACTTTGCTTGGTTTTTTTCCACATTTGTAGACAACTTCCATTTACTCCTTCCCCAAAGAAACAGCATTTTGGTTCTGTACCATATTCTTAAACATATGAAAAACTACCCAAATTGCATGTAAGCCCCACAGCAAAAGCAAAACATACTGACAACAGTTTATGTATCAGTGAGAGGGCAAAAAGAAATGAACTGCAGATTTTTTTTTCTGCTCTCCAAAGGCACTTACTTTAAAGCAAGGATTAGTCTGTACCTTCTAGGTGTAGAGAGACTTTACTGGCATTCCCACTGCTGGAAAGAAAACCCAATCCTTAAATTTTAGGCAAAGAAGAGATTAGGTTGAATTCCCCATTGTTTCTTTGTTTTTCAAAAAGGTAGAATGGTCATTTTAATATCACCAAAAAGAAGAAATTAACTGGAGAGAAATTCCAAACAAGATTCACCGAAGGAGTTTCTTCATATCTCAGTTGAATTGAATGTTGAATTGACTTCTTAATAACTATAGCTCCTATTACAAACAATGAATCCACATGTTATAAGATGGTGGTTCTGTCTCACAGTTACAGCATAATCCTGTGCCTGTCTGTGTTGTTGTCTTTACACATATCCAGGCTGAACAGATGGAAAGCAAGCAGACTCAGAGACACGCAGTGCTGGTCCCCCAAGACTGCAGCCAAACCATGTTACGGTTGCTAAACTGGTTCTTCCTTAGAAAGCTCCAAAACTCAATTTATTTTTGTCTCATGGAACCCTTCCCAGCATGCAAAACCTTAATATTAGTTTAATACTGGCCACTTAGATCAGCATGTCAACTGGCCTTGACTTTCCTGAACTATAATTCATCTTTAGCAGGGAAACCAAGCCAAAGTTACGATTATTGCCTGACTGGATGGCAATGTAACAACAGAAAGGGAGGGCAGAAATAATTTTGCTAGCGTGTCTACAAGTCTCTATGTACAGATCTAGTGCACTTGTCCAGTGCTTCAAGGGAAAATTATGCCTAGGATGCTCCTAAAGATGTGCTTCTGCATGCATTTCTATGTGACGTATGTACTGGGCTGAGATGCCACTGTGCTGTATTTGGGAGTAGTGATGTTCGATACAGCAGTGGCAATAACTTTCCTTGTTATCCACCAAAATAACTCACATCCTCTTATTGCGCCCCAGGTTCTGATGTTGCACTGAATTTGCATTCTTAAACAAATATTTATTCATTAATGTAGCAGCTTGTAACACTTGTCATGTTGGTTTATATAGGTATTGCATCTTTAGAGAGCCTCATTCAATGAAGGCTTCTGTAGAGATAGACTCGCGTCCTAGTCACCTTTAACACATCAGCATTCATATTAACCAATATTGTTAGTCCTCAGTATGCTTATTCTTTGTGTAGTCTTTACAATTTCTGTATGTTCTCTGTTTTTCTTTTACAGTGCCTCGTGATGTACATGCTAGCTTTTGGAATTATGGCAGTTTGTATTAAATTTAGCACAATCTTCTGTGTCTCTTCTTGTGGAAGAGACCATAGAATGTCTATTAATTAAACCTCTGCTTTTTCCAAATCACTTGGGCATTCTTGTGATCTTCAAAAGCAGATGTGGCTCTTTCCACATTTAAATTGGGGAAAGGGGTGAGGAGGCTAAAACTGAATGTGGGTAAATAGTGACTCCAAAATCCGGAAGAATTTCAAATGATGCTTTGCTATATCCTTTTAATCTCTTCTCCCTCCTCCCAGTTTGTCTTTCCTTTGTAAAAGCAAGTACAATTAACTGGTTTTCTCTTTTCTTTCTCTCTTTGATTTATATATGGCCAGCAGAAGCTGTGAGGATAATGTATTCAGGAAGCAAGCACTAAACTACTCTCCTCTTATAGACTAAACAAATTACTTAGTGGCTTAAAATCCATAACCACATTTTGCATCCTATTAGTGCACACGGTAGCTGAGTACAAGTGAAATACTTTGGGTATGATAACTAAACAAATGATATTAATATTACAACTTTCTACCGTCTTTTCTGTTTACTTTATTGTGACCAAGTTTTGAGCATTTAGATTTGGAGGACTAAACCAAGGTCCTTAAAGTAATAGGACCCACCCCATTATACCTTCATAATAAAAACTTAAAGGATTATCCAATCTGGCCCTTACACATACAAGGCAATTTCTGCACTATGCGGTTATAGCGCGATTATTCCACTTTCAACATCCTAGGGAATCCTGGGGTTTGCATTTTGGAAGGGGGCTGGCCAGTCCCTCCCCAAACTGCAAACCCCAGGATTCTATAGGATGTTGAAAGTGGAACAATCACGCTATAACAGCGTAGTGTGGAAATGACCCTAGTTAGTGAGCCCTGTTCGCTCATGAATTGAGCTCTTTGCACACTGAAGCGATGCCAGCAAGGAAATATATGGCAAGTGTCTCATGTAGGAAGAACTGCCCATGCAGGAATATGAGTGATCTAGAGGCAAACTGAATTGTTTGCTCAAAAGCGATGAATCAATGAAAGATGCAGTGATTTATCAAATAATCACAAATATATAACTGGAGGATTTTCTCCATTATGTTTTCAAAATTTCTATTTTATTCTATTCATATGTATTATTGCATTCATTTATTTCATTCATATATATTCATTTCAATTATATATTGTATTATTATATACTGAGGCCTACATCCTAATGTTAGTTCCACCTGTGTAGATCCATTGAATCATTTGGATTTACCTATGGGTTGACTCACCATTCAATAACTGATTCAAGGAGTCTACTCCAATTGAGACTAACTAACAGGTTTCTGGCCTACATTATTATATATCCCCCATTTCTGGCCAGTGCCCAATGAAGGCAAAGTCCAATATTTTGTATGGAAAACAATATTAACATCATCAATCAATAGACAAGCAGTAATATAAAAACAGTAGAGGCAGGAGAACAAAAGAAAACATCTGAAGAAAATGTATTGAAAAATGCCTGCCAAAATCAAACAGTAATAGAAAACTTCAGCACAGGGCCAACAAAATACTATCCTCAAAGGAAAAAGGCAGAATGAGAAAAACAAACAAAGCAGCCGTAATTCTTCTTAAATAACTAAGAGCTGCCAGAATACTTTATCCAATTTACTTTGCTCCATCACCTTTTTACCAGTTTGACTGGTCTGAATGCATTAAGAAATATTCTGTGAAATAAAGAAATGTACTGAAGGGTGCATAAGAAAATGCTAGAATCACTCTTTTTTTCTGTTTCTGGATGGTAAGAACTAGGCTTAGTTCAGGTAGGAGATTTTCGTAGCAGTTCATTTATTTTAATATGCTACAAGCAGCCTGGATATAAAGTGCAGCTTTCAGGCTCCAGTTGGAAAAACAAAGCCAGACTAAAAACCCTGAGGCTGACATTATACACATGGCAACATCCTAAAACTGACTGATACGGCAAGTGTTTGCCAATGAGGTTTGAAGTTGTAGTCCACATACTACATTCTCCAAAAAAGGCCACTTGTTATGATGGGCAGATACCTGTATTCCAAGGCACTTCTTTTGTACCAGATATTTTATGGCAATTTCATTCCTGTTCAGTTTCAAGATGTGGGTCACATGAAAAGACCATGACATACTGGTAGTGCCAAGGTGCTGCAAGAAAGGAAAGGAAAGGAAAGCCCAGCCCAGATTCAGTCCCTGGGGTCTCAGCTCGTCTCTCTGCAGCAAGAAGAGACTTTCTGTTTGCCATCACTGCTGGCTCTTTTATCTACCGTGGCCTGGGATCTTTCAGAAAAAGTCTGCTGCTACTTCTGGAGAATGGGTGAAGCTTATTATGACACTTTCAGCATTATATCCAATAATGAGATATTGTACCTCCTGAATTGTAAGGGGGTAAGGATTGCAACAACACCTTGGAGTTTGGTGTGGCCCTAGGCCCAAATTTTGTTCACCTCTGTGTTAAAGACTCTCCTTCTATGAAGGAAGAAATTTTTGCCTGAACACCTTTGGTTCTTTTGTTTCTCCTTTCATTTTTGTGCATTTTCTGTGGGCAAGGGATTTTGTTTTTAGTTCTCTAAACATGAACTATTGAATTGCATAATCTAAGTATAAAGTTGATATTATTGGTACTGGATAGGTGCCAATAATAGGTACAGACCTACCTGTATGTCTTTAACTTATTTCAACTTTTGATATGTTTTAAATTAACTAATTAATTAATTAATGTCATGTTGTAATATAATTGTAATTGTTGTGTCTTTCTTTGTGTGTCTGTGAACAGCAGATTGTGGAAATAGGAATTTACAAATGCATTGACTATGACTTTAAAAGGATCTCAGGCAAGGAAAATCCTTGAAGAAAGATCAATTGGAGTTGACAGCACTTGGCTTAATAGGCCAGTGTCCTAACTCAGTTTAAGATGCTTCATGGGTTTCCATGTTAGAATCACTTCCACAATTACAAGTGAAAGATCTCCTCCACTATATCTCCTCCACTATGAGTTCCCACATGGAGGGATGGGGTATAAATAAAGTGGTAATGATGTTATGATGGACATGTTCTAGACACTGAAGCAAAAACATCTTCTAGGAGGTGGTTTGTTGCATTTTTATCCTTATTGTTAGGATTTTTTAAAAAATGATTTTATGTTTTTCATGTTAATGGTGTCTTAATAAGATAGCATGTTTAATTGTGCTTTAAGGGTCTGGAAACTGTGCCCTGTGAGGAGCAGCTTAGGAAAATAGGTATGATTAGCCTGATGAAAAGAAGGTTAAGAGGTGACATGATAGCCATGTTTAAATATATTAAGGGATGTCATGTTGAAGATAGAGCAAGCTTGTTTTCTGCTGCTCCAAAGACTAGGACACAGAGCAATGGATTCAAAATACAGGAAAACAGATTTCACTTAAACATCATTCAGCAGTGGAATATGCTGCCTTGGAGTGCGGTGGAGTCTCCTTCTTTGGAGGTTTTTAAACAGAGGCTGGATGGCCATTTGTTGGGGGTGCTTTGAGTGTGTGTTCCTGCATGGCAGAGGGTTGGACTAAATGGCCGTTCTGGTCCCGTCCAGTTCTATGGTTCTATGATTCTAACTTTTTGTAAGCCACTTGGGTCCCATGTCAAGAGAAAGGCCCTTTTTGCATGGCATTTTCCATGCAAAAGGGCTCCTGGAGCATCGTGCAATTGTGAGGAGCGATCTGCATGACGCACTCACAATCATGCGATGCTTCAGGGGCCGGTAGGTGCCAATCACACACCTTTTCATTTTCGGCTAGAAAGCCGAAAATGGTGCACGATCACGCATTGCTCCCTGGACCCGCATGCACTTACCTGGCGTGTGGAGCCTCTGGAGCTGCGCCTGTCACACTTCCTGCCCCAGTGCAGCCTGGAAAAGTCCCATGCTTCACTGCAGAAGGAAGAGGAGGGGCTCTCGTGCGAGCAGGCAGCTCGTGAGGAGCCAAAGGACCCTGAACACGAGAGCCTCTCGCTGGAGGCTGCTCGCGCGATCCCTGCACCCCAGCGCCAGAAGAAGGCAAGGTGCGGAAAGGGCCAAAGACAGGACATAAATAAAATAAAGTAAAATAAAATAGAATAGAATAAAATGATGGTCACCACACAGTTTTTAGTCATACCGTCTTCTACAGATATTGCATGATGTGACTGCTTCTTGTTCTGTTCTTGTGCCTTTCATTGCATACTAAGGTCAATGAAACTAGTTGGCAAAATTGGAAAGTAGCATAAATTGTTGGAAAAGGTTTGCTGTGACCTTTGGTCCAATAAAATACTTATGATGTGCATGTGGAAAGCACCTGGGGGAATGACTGTGCATGTCATGAGGTAATCCCCTTGGGACAAAAAGCTGAGTCACAGTGTAATGTAACCAGGACAAGGGGTTACATCAGCCATGGGACATGAAATCCTGGCTGGGGATTACATCAGCTAGTCCCTATGTATATAAGGAGATGGGATCTGGCCAACATTTCTCTCAGTCTGCCTGATTGTTGGCCGGAGGCTTTGCCAGAGCATATCTCCACTTGATGTGTTGATGATGAAATGCTGAATCTCTGTTGGAGGATCTGTGAATCCTGTACATATGTATATATTAGAACAGAAGATTAAAAGCCTCCAGGTATCCTTGGAAGACAACACTGTGTGATAGTGTTCCTTAGTGGGTGAGTTTTGGGGTCAGAGCAGTGCTGCATATTATACTCTGCTGCACACACTTTTGTTGCTGTGTTTATCAACTCTGCCCTATGTGTTTTGTTTTGCACTTGACTCTGAGCCACATTTGGTCAGAGCTCAGTGGAATGAGGAAGGTTTATCGCGATTTGCATAAATCCTATCATCCACCATCCCTCCACATAAATGTTGTAGAGAGCCAGAACGATGTAGTGGTTTAAGCATTGGATTATGACCCTAGAGACCAGGTTCAATTCTTCGCTTGGTGATGGAAACCCACTGGGTGATCTTACATGTAACACACCCCAGAAAACCCACTGATAGGTTTACCTTAGGGCCACCATAACTCAGAAATGACTTGGAGACACATAACAACATAGATGTTGTAATCAGATGTTTATCTGCATATATAATTAAGATTAAAATTCAGAAGTATTTTTTTAATAGTGGCTGATAGGCTATAGTCAGAAGCAGTCTCAATGACATAAATGCAGCTTGTAAGATAACAGTTCCATGAGTTTTAATGTTTGTAGCTTTAATCTTCACTATATGTAATCTTTCAGTTGGTATACATACGTAATTTTTCCATTGGAATTGCCTAGATATATCTGATGTGATAAATATGGAAGAAAAGTCTTAGCCAACCTAACTGTATGTAACCCAATTTTTGTAGATTACAAAAGTACTCTCAGCTTTTTAATAATCCTATCTGTCACATTGTATATCATCTGAAGAGCCCTGCATGATAACAAATAAGGCAATCCACGCAAGCCAAACTACATAATCTGATAAAATCAAGTTTATTCTTTTCCTTCCTCTTTCTTTATTTTGTACCAAACTGAACCCAAATAATCAGTGAAAAAAATTGCTCTTTCTGAATACAATCATGCTTATTTGTGCTGCACTGATGAATTCCTCCACTTTTTAAAGAATGTCTTTACTCTTATCCTTTTTATAGCTCGTCGGTCGCTCCCTGTTGAAATCAAGACGTAACAAATAATTGTATTGCTAACCCACACTTATCACTGGTGTGAAATGAAATATTGTAATATACGCCTCATCTAATAGCATCTTATTATCCTCACCCTTATCCTCCCCTTTCTCTTTCTTACCCTCTACAACAGGTCAGAGATGATGATAAGTGGAACAGATGAATGATTTCTTTGAAAACGTAGTTTAAATTGCAAAGCTGTACTTTTACATAGAGAAACTAACATTGCAAAAGAAAGTGCTTTGTTACAGGTGCCATCTCCTTGTTACCCCTGGTGTAATGGTTGCATATATGGTTGCTGCTGTGCCTTTGTGCTGCTAAAAGCATTGACTAAGGAAAGTGTTCTTGCATAGCTGAGCATCCTTAATTTGCTTAGCTTTAAGCACAGATTTCAAAAGTTACATTAAAGTAAGCAGTTCAGTCATCTTTTCATATTTTTACCAGATTGCAGAAGCATGGGTATTTACCATGTAAATGTGTGCATTCTTACTGTAGCGGGATAAAGTTATATCTTTTATCATGATGTGGCCACTCTGTATTCTGATAGGTCCACAGTGTGCTCCAATTTGACAAATTGTTTCACAAAAACTTTCCAGGACAAAGCACCCGCAAGAGAAAAGACAATCCAAAGTGTGAGGGACTCACAGAGAGAAAGAGGCTGGCCTGTTCTCTGCTCCTCAGAGGGTAGAACTAAGTGTAATGTTTTGAAGTTACAGGAGACTAGATTTCTGTTGAACATTAGAAGGAACCTCTTGACAGTAAGAGCAGTTCAGCAATGGAAGTAATTGCTAATCGATCCTCTAAGGGAAGAATAGTCCACAGGCTGGCATCCTGTTAGTCTTGTACACGTGCATAAGTTTCCCTTATAGCCACTTATATCCTTTTTGGGGCACTACAATGTTTGGTATTCCCTTCCTCCCCTCACAGCACCCAAAGCATCTTCCCCTCAGCCTTACCCTACAGCCTCTGAAACTCCCTTGCACAGTCATTCAGTGTCTCATGCAGAGAAGGCAGGAATGGACAAATGTCTGGCTATGTCCATGTAGCTAACCACAACATGATAACAGTGCTACAGAGTCCTCCAGAGAACCTTGGCAGATCTCAGCAATGATGTAGCTGTGTGGACATAGCCAGAAACTTCTCAGATTCTGCCTGCTTCCCACAAGGCTTGGAAGGGTTATTTTGGCAGTAAGTCTCAGGGTTGGTGTATTGCTCAGCTTAGTGTAGGCCAACGTGTGGAACTACTATGTTCCACTGAGCTGTACAGAATTGCAATCACAGTGCCACAACAGAGAAGGTCCTCTCCCACTTGCTCATACAGAGGTTTATACAAACAGCACAATTAGAAAAGCAGAGAACCACTTTGGAATTTATACCACAGACAAAAATAAGACACTAAATATCCTAGGTTTCAAAGCTATATGGATATGTAACCATGGAACTCTTAGCAAAGGAAGACATGGGCAGATGGTATCAGCACAGACAGAATGGAGGGCACAGGAGGACAGAGGAACAAAGAAATTACACTCAACTGTGTAGGAAAAACTGACTATAGGTCAATTGAGCTCAGTTGAACAAAGAGGTCTGCAAACATTTTGGCTTCTTGACATCTAAATGGGTTCTTATCAAACACAAGACAGAATCATTTTCTCACTAATGAATGAACATCTTCAAGCAATTCACAAACAAGAGGTAATACAGGTGCTTTCAGCATTATATCATCCTAAAGCAGCTTCTTGAAAAGTACCTGGAAAACAGCTAGTGCGATATGGAAACTGCAGCAAAACACAGAAATAAGTCAGGATTTCTTTACAATGGGGGAACAAGAACCATATCAAAACACGAGAGGAATATATATTCAGGGATTAGCCACTGAGGTGGTAGCAGTATTTATAGTTCTGATTATGATATGGTCCCTTTTCAAAAAAATCTTTTGAATGGGTTAGCAATATGTGGTCTTCAGGTGTTGTTGAAGTAGAATACCCTCCAACTCATGTTATTGTGTATGTTGACCAGGGCTGATGCAAGCTGAAGTCCAATAACATCTGGAGGCTGAGCACTTTTGCACCCATTTAAAACAACAACGGCAACAACAATAATAACAATAATTTCTTACACAAGTCTCCCTGTGAATCAACATAGGCAACAGCAGGTTAAAACAGAGCAACGCATACACACAGTTAAATGCACTCGCCCCTCCACATTTGTGGGTTTGACTTTCACAGACTTATTTGTGAGTTTCACTACCCCCCCCCCCCCAAAAATTGCTTCTTTTCCAGGGAAACCTTCCTTTCTGGCAGCTCTAGTCAGGCTGCATAGCCATTTAAAAATGCACCTCTGTTCCTCCTCTTCCACCACCACCACCAGCTGCTGCTGCCTGGCCAGCTAAAAAGGGCTCATGACCTGATTTCTCAGTACCACAAACCCTTTTCCAATGCCTCTCAACACCCAAGAAAAGAGATGGGTGAGAAAGGAGAAGCATAGGGCCACCATGCTAACCCACCCCACCTTCCCTTTCCTTTCCTTGACCTGATTTGGACCCTAGGTGCCCATTCTCCCTACCATGCCTCACCCCACTTTCCACACATACACATACACACATATTTTGATATTTGCGGGGGGGGGGTTCGTATTTGCGAGGGTCCTGCAGCCCTAACACTGCAAATGTGGAGGGCTGATTGTACAGTTAAAAGCAGGACCACCAATTGCAAAAATACACAATCCACTAAAAGAACTTAACATCAGTTAAAAAAGCATGCATATTAAGACCAATCAATTCATAATTTGAAAATTCATAATTTAAAACCATCTGGATAGGTCTGACAGATGTACCTACAGCTTAGGAAGGTAGCTGTTGCAGCAAAAGAGCATTTTAAAGACTAATAGCTCGCCACCATTCACCAGATACATTATGATATTTACATCAATAAAAGGTCAGGGCATTATTTGGAGTTAAATGTGGATTTTAGTATCGGATCTTGGGGGAAATTGTATTATTTGAAAGGATATTCAGTGTAGAAAAGTGTAGACCCAGTTCTTTTCTTTTTTTTAAGTGCTTTGTTGCTGCTAGTTGAAGGAGTTTACTTCCTCTATTTTTTTTTTACTGTTTTTGTTTCCAGTCACCTCACAGCTCTGAAGAAGCATGGTTTGATTTTTCTCTCTGCGTCACCTCTTCCTCAAGACCACCGCTAGCAAGATGCAGATCTCTGACTCTAAAATTGGGCCTTTCCCCATCGTACTATTATAGCGCTATTATTCCACTTTCAACACCCTATGGAATCCTGGGGTTTGCAGTTGGTGGGCCTTTAGAATTCTCAGTCAGAGAACTCTTTGGCCTCAGTAAACTACAAACCCCAGAATTCCACAGGATGTTGAAACTGGAATAATAGCACTATAACAGGGTAGGGTGGAAAAGCCCAGTGTCACTTTCTTACCTTGAATGGTTTTTTCCCCTTATCTTTTCCTCCTGAAGAAGCCAATGGACTTCAAAAGCTATTATGATATATATTTTGTGTCTTTGGGTTGGCCACAGTGTGGTTTTTCTTTTCAGCATAAGGACCTGTTGCACAGCCTTTATCTGCCTGTCTGCAAACCAACACAGAATTGGGCTTACCTAATACGGCAGCAGCTTGGATTCAAAATAACCCTTAGGAAGTAGCTTATACTGAGTTGGACCATTGGTCTATCTAGTTCATTATTGTCTACTTTGACTAGCAACTGTTCTCCAGGAGTTGAGGTAAATATCTTCCCCATTCCTACTAGGAGACCAATTAGATAGGGTTCTTCCCATTTTCAGAAGGATTTGGTAAAATAAAAAGACTGATGATGATTATGATCACTCTCCCCTTGCTTGTTCTCCCTCTCTGTTGCAGAATACCCAGAGCAACCTTCCTCAACTCAGGATTGTCCCTCCCTCTCTGGCATTGTAGAGTAATATTTGGGCAGTCCGGTGCTTGGCTAATTCTGGAGAGAGGACCAGAAGGCTCATTGTGGAGGCATGGGTCTTCTGATGTGATGCTGCCTGTTGCTCTGTATATTGGACTTTCTTTAATGAGATAATTTAAATGCAGAGTGTATATACAACTAGGAAAGTCAAAGCTTCTTTTCAGTGCATTGTGTCAGTGTTAGATTTTAAGTGGCTCGGCTGCTTATTGGAACAGTTTTTCAGTCTTCACATTGGCCCCGCAGGAGCAGAGTCTGTGTGATCTTTGAAGTTCTAAGCCCAGGATTCCCTGTCATCAAAATGGGAGGCAAGGCTCCAAGATGGCAGTGTTACCTTTGAATTTAATGAGGATTTCTGAATCAACAAAGCTCTGCTTCACAAACAGGGATAAATTTTCAGAAACAATGCGTGTGTCATGTGTTGTGGCACCTGTGTATCAGTCTTTTGCACATCCTTCACTGTGAGAAGGTTTGGATAGTAGTCCTCTTGATGTATGTTTGTGTGTTTGTGCCTTCAAGCTACCTGTCAACTTATGACAACCCCATGGATTTCATATGGTTTTCTTAAGCCAGGAATACTCAGAGGTGTTTTGCCAGTTCCTTCATTTGAAATAAAGCCTACGGCACCGAGTATTTGTTGGTGGTCCCCCATCAAAGTACTAACCAGAGCCGAGCCTTCTTAACTTCCAAAATCAGGTGGGATCTGGTGCCTTTGGGGTATTTGGGCCCTATCCTTTTGATATTCCTCTCTAATTTTCTGGGTCAAGCCAGAAGATTTTGGGGGAAACTTAAGTATCTCTTCATTCTATTGCTAACAATAAGATCTATAATAGTAGCAAATGTGTGTGAGACTATTTCTCCCATCACTTCAGAACTGTGAAATTTATACTCCTAAAACTTAGTGTTCATACTAAGAAGACTGAAAAACAGAGCATATTGGGGTTATTTTGTTTTTAAAAACAATTGAAGGGATTTAGATTAATTAAAAACTATTGGTAGTACACAGTATCACACTGATTCACTAGGTGTCACTGAGTTACTGGACTACCAGATGGCAGATGCCAGACTTTTTGGAAGTAAATTGGCTCCATGGAAGTAAAACACCCACTCAATAGTAATAGTTTACTCAGGACCAGCAAACATTAAACATTGGTCAAGATGCTTGCAGCTGATTTGATGTGGGCTGTTGCAAAAGCTTTCTACTACAACATAGGCATTCCACTACAACATAGGCATTCTAGTTTGTGTAATCCAGCTTGCCTATTCTTGACTCTAAACATTTATTTATAATATGTATGCAGGTACATACAAAGACGAGTATAAGAATTTTTGCTGCCTGATGTGCCCTCCTGTCACTTCTTCCTGGTTGAATGGAAGCTGTCTGTATTGTAACTTTTATTTTGTGAATTGCATTGCAAGTGGGAGGCAGGTCAGATAGAGATGGGAGAGGGAGGTGAGAAGATGAAAGGAGGTAGCATGGTCAAGGCACTTTGTCTTTCAGGTTGTGGTCCATCCTATATTCACTTCTCTATGGGTAAGCCTCTTTGAGCTCAAAGGTACTTGCTTCTTGAGGGTCCTTTCACACTACCCAATTATAGTGCTATGATTCCAATTTAACTGCCATGGCAACATCTTATGGAATTCTAGGATATGAAATTCATGAAGTGGTATTTAGAATTCTCTGCCAGCCCTCTCCAGTGCCTCGCCAAGTTACAAATTCCAGGAATCCACAGAATGCAGGTAAACTGGAATCATATGTTATAACATGTCTGTATTGTTCTCACTGTGCACATGGGATATGGCTGTGAATTCTGTGTGAACAGTTTAAAAGATCACAATATTTTCTCTATCCATAAACTTTCAAAGGAGCATTGAAAGGAAGGGGAATGTAGTGAACATCCTGTTAGGACTCACCATGTGATTTTGGTAACAAACAATTTGCACAGTATGCAGTCTGGCTATCAGAAACTCCTGGTGCTTGATAAGTGTTAGACAGAGACCTACGTTATGGGAAGATTGGATAAACATCAGGTGAAGGCTAAAACCAGCCATAGAGAAAATGAATGGGACAGGAGAGAAGAAAAATAGCAGTGGGGACAGAAAAGGGCTTACAATCCAGACAGAGTCAGTGCAGACCAAGTAAGTATCAGGGTGGAGGAAAAGACTATCAGGGGAAAAAAAAGTTCAAGCAGATGAACAAAGAGAGAAAGCACTGGGCTGGGGGGGTGGGGTGAGGGAGGTTTAATCCAGGAAATGCTGGGCACAATTGCTTGCCATCATATTTTAAGAGATATATTACATAGGTGGTTCTGAACTTGCAATGACATTAGAGCTTTTTATGCAGATGCTAATAGTTGTTTGCATGTGTCTTGTCAAAATAGTTTCTATGTTTGTCTTCTGATGGATTTCTTCTAAGTGATATACAAATTCCAGACATAGAACACGACATACCACAAGGTACACCTGTTTTGTCATAGGTGATGAATATCTAAAACATCCAGTTTTTATCACAGGGTTTAGTGTATGAAAAAGAACTGCATTCTGAGGTTGAATATATGCAAAGTTTTCATGCCATTCATGAATTGATCTCATGTAGCAGAAAGTCCTCAACTTTAGTTTGAAATCACATGCACCTTTCACCATGGGTGGGCAGTATCAGACCATATGGACAAATAATCTGTGTCTGCAATAGACAGCTTCATAAAATCCTTTTACTATTATAGTATTGATAATTTCTTTACCCCATTACATACCAGTTGGGAAGCAATTTGTCTACATAATCACAAGAGGATGTCATTGGATTAACCAAAAGAAACAACCTGTACTAAAAATGGGTGGCAATATGACTGAGAAATATGAAGGACTGTGCATGTGCTTGTTTGTATCAGAGCAGGCAATGTGATCTCTGGATAATTGAATGCAACCTCCATTACCTCTTCTTCCAAAATGCATCCAGGGATGGCTTTTTCTTTCACCAGACTCCACTTTTCTTACGATTTCCATTTTGGTGGCCAAACCAAAATGTTTTGTTGTTCATGCATATTCAGTAACATTTTCTGGTGGCAGCTGCTGCTTACCTTGCTTGTTGCAGGCAGGTACATATGGCTACAGTAGGATCAGCTAAAGCAGAATCCTATTATTTCTCAGTTCATGTTTTCTTACATTGTCATCTGCAGACACACTGCTGCAACCTGACACCCAAAATCTTTGTTTATCCAGCTTTCTGTCATCATCTTCGCATTACCAAAAAAATTCAAGCAACACAGAAGATGAGGAAGAAAAGAGGGTCTGGATGAGCATAAACAGACTTTCTAAAAAGGAGCTTCTTCGTCACAATCTTTTTAAAGTGCCTATAATTCTAGGCATAATTACTTGGAAATAAGTTCTTTTATAATAATTGAGCCTCACTTCTACGGATGTTTTGGATCAGGCAGTTGTATATGAATAAAATCTAATATGCTATGTGAGCATGGGGACGCAGGGGCCAAGATCCTCTCTGAATACTGGTGGGATGTAAATATCTGCCAGTCTACGTCTGCTATGCCGGCCATGTAAGGGAGCTCGACAGTGCTCAAGCACGGAGGAGGGGTGCTTTGAGGCACCGTATCCCTAAAGTTGTACAGCCAGGAAAAAGAAACAGTAATTGTCCTCCTGGAAGTCCAGAAGACAACAGGTGAACAGCTGTGCAATTGCAGCTATATGCGGCCAAGGAGCCTTGAGGTATGCTACAGTACCATCATCATGTAACTGCGCGTTTGTGTGTAGAGGGCATGGTCGTTTTGCAAGTAAGTACAGGATAGCTTGTTTTACAGTGATAAAAAGTTCAGATCCTGGCATAGCAGGAGTTCGTGTCACAAACATTGTGGCCTAGCAACACATCACTTTTTATGAAGCTTATGGGGAGGGTTGATGGAGTGTGATCCTATGTGGCATTACCAAACCGACACACATTTACTAAGAAGTAATTCCCTGAAGTTTTTAATAGGGCTTCCTCCTTAGTGTATGTATCTAGGACTGCAGCTTGATAGGATTCATATGAAGTGTGTGTCTCTGTGTAGTAACCCACCCATAAGGCTTAGGATGCAAAAAGGAACTCTTTTTCATTTGAACCCATGGTTCTTATATTAAAATTTTCACTTGGCTGATGTATACAAAGATGGATTTTTCAGTAAATTCAAAATAAACTTTTGTGTTGTACCACAGCAGCTCAGTGGTAGAGCTTGGGGTGTGTGGAGGAGGGCCGGGAGGGGGGGGCAGGACTACAGTGTAAGGGGCATGGCCACTGTGTGCAGGGGCGTGGCCAGGGTGTTCAGGGGCGTGGCTACGGGCTGGGATGCCCCAAAAACATTGCTGCCCAGGGCGAACCCTCCCCCCGCAAGCAACTGCAGCAAATAAACAAATAATAGCTTGTTTAGACTATCAAATTATGGCTAAATCCAATTGTTAGTCCCAGCTATAGTAAATCCACTGAAGCACTTGCAGAATACTTGGTGACTACTTTGGAAATCCAGTCTGTTTAATGGATCTACTCTAGTTGGGACTAGCAATTAGATGCAGACCTTTGTTTCTAATCAGTCTTACTTGGCTAAGAAATTTATCGAGCATTGCTGTTGATAATTTCAAAAAGCCATCTTGAGTGAGAACCTGTTGGTTTTTGTGCTTTCAAGTTATTTCTGACTTATGCAACCCTAATATGAGCCTATCACTAGGTTTTCTTGGCAAGATTTGTTCGGATGAATTTTTCCTTTCCTCTGAGGTTGAGAGAATGTAACTTGTCCAGTGTCACCCAGTAGGTTTCCATCCTGGTCTATAGAGTTGTAGTCCTATGCTCAAACCACTACATCACACTGGATCTCTACTGGCTTACAAACATATGGAACATGGAACCCCTCCCCCCCATGTGATTTCTCAAAAGAAGCCAGAATTTGTGTATTGGTCCTGAATTTTCACCCCCAACCCCAAAAAAGGGTAAGGCAACCTATGTGTAAATATCACGTTCAGGCTTTCTAAAAAAGAAAAAAAAATCATAAATTTGCAGTCTAGAGTCTAAGGCAACCCAGAAATCCAACATGTTTTGAGCATGTTTGGTCCAATGCCTCAGTACGATCTTCATTTTGATTCTGTTATGTAACAGAGAATTAAGATAGATGACTTACTTTGATCAATTATGTGAGTTTGTATAATGTAGCAGATAGATAAATACTTCTGATTAGAAAATCAACTACATCTTGATGCTCCTCTTGATCTGTATGTTACTATTTTAGCAAGCCTTATAGAGCTAAAACAGTTTTATGAGATAACTAATTGAATTCCATCTATTCAGCAGCCGAAAACTTTTTAGTTTGCAATGGTTTTATTATAAAACTGCCATATAAGAGGTATGTATCTCAGCTGCTTTGTGCACCTAATGACTTTCTTGATAAATCACATTTGCATAATTTATAGGCAAACTCCAAAAAGTTCATGTCAAATGTGATTCCCTGTTCTTTGTCCTTGAAAAAATACAAAGCATCTTTTTGGAATTATTACAGTACCATTAACTAAAAGTGAAACAATCAAACCTAATGGCATTGTTGATCCCCCTCATCAATGTCATGAATTAAGACAGTGGATACATTACTGTACAAAATTTTATTGTCAGAGACAAAATTCAAATTTGTTCTGCTTAAAATACAGAAGATAAAGTTTCTCATTTAGAAAAAAAATTACTTAGTGAGCTCTTGGTTAGAATGGAATAAAACTTTCATGTTGAATACATAAGGATTCAATATTTATGGAATAGGTTTAAAGGCATATCATAGAAAAATACTTGCCAAAAACAGTAATACAAACACATATTTTATTTGGTCAATGCTTTAAATTGCCTGGTGATTCTTTCATTTTCCAGGAATATTTATTATAAATGTATTTTTCATTCTCATCCCCAAATTTCAATATGATTTTAAAAAAAAAAGGGAAATGTACACAACAGTGAATTTAAAAATCACACAAGCTCAAGAGACAAAAGTCATGAATTAAGCTATATAATTTTATACTAAACAAGAAAAAACAGATATGCCTTTGCACTCGTATACAGTGAGAGTTCTTTAGGATCATGTTCAACCACCAAAAATCATACTACTAATTCTGCACAGCATTTAAACACAGGCTGCAGCATTTAGACTGCCGTGTTGAGACTGAATATAATTGATGTGCTTTTTCTCAAGAAGGATGGATTAAGCATGTGATTAAACAGATCTGCTGAATTGGAACTTTAAAGATGAATAGGTAATGATGCCCACAAAGGACTGTAAGGCCTTTATTAGGCAAAATCCCAAGTCAAAAATGAAACCACAGGAGCGATGCTTAAGCAGTGATTCTAAGATCAAGCATTATATTTAGTGCCTGCAATCCGAAACCCTACGGGGGCTCCAGCACACATACTGTGCTCTTGTTCAACTTTTTTTTCTCCAGTACTGGGTAATCTCCCACATGCAGAGTTCCTCCCTGAACAGTGTAACTTCTGAATGAGGCCACCTGTGTATATTTACAGTAAGGACTCTAAAATTCATGGCAATCCTCTGATTTGTTTCAAAATAGAAAGGCAGTCCTGTCTAAAGGCTCCTGGGAGAGACAAAAACTATGGTAGGCACCTTGAGCTTCTTTGTGTAGAAGGACCTCCCTAGTGACTTGTGTGTTACGGGACCGCTCTCTTCTGCCTGTAGCCGTCCAATCAGTGCACAGAGGTGCACCAATCAAGCTGGATAGGCATCTACTTATTCTGAACTGTACATGTTATATGCAGAGCTACCAAGAAATCATCTATACATACAGAAATAAATGCATGCATTGTACAAGAGCATATTTCCCCTGCAAAAGGTGAGAATTTCAGCCCTGATGGGAAAAGAAAAGCCAAACTATATAGTGATCTAAAGGCTAGACAGAAGTACCAAGACAATCCCTCCTTTTTTTTTTTTGTTCATTATCACCATTTATTTACAATTCTGTTTCCTCTGACTAAGCTGTACACTTAAAGAAAATGTGTCTTGCCAACTCTTTATTGCCCCTGTCATTGTACAGCATCTGAATTGTACACATAGGGAATAGAAAACAAAGTATCAAGATAGTGTGGTGTATATGTTCTCAGCTTCTGTGGAAACAGGAGGGGGAAAAGACCCTGAACCCCAGTTTGTAATACACCAAAATTATATTTATATGTACAGTCAGCCCTCTATATCCAAGCATTCAACCAACCATGGCTTGAAAATATTCAATAAAAAATCCCAAAAGCAAACATTGATTTTGCCATTTTATGTAAGGGATGCCATTTTTCTACACCATTGTACATACTGGGACTTGAGCATCCATGAACTTTGGTATCCACAGGGGGGCTCTGGAACCAAATCTGAGCAGATACTAAGGGCCTACTGTAGTTAGTCTTTTTATAGGAAACATAGAACATAGTTATTAGCTGTAGAAATACTTTCATTTGTACTCCCCAGAAAGGGTTATCACTGAGTATTTTTTTTAAAAAAAAAAATAGTAATGGCAGGCTGATTCTCTGTACCCCAAGCTTCATAAGCAGTGAAAATTTTGATGCTTCTATTCTGAACTGTCCAACAATGGGTCAGGAACACATAGTTTGTGTTTTAACATCAAGCACTTCTATGCTGCCTTAGTGTGAACATCACGCCTCACATAAATTCTCTCACTAACCAAACATCCTCCTTACAGAAATCCTGCAAAGTAGGTCAGTTGGTAAATAATTGCTTACCGAAGGCCACCCTGTGAGTTTGTTACTCAGATGAGATTTAAACTAGGGACCTTCTATTCGCAACACAGTGCTTAGTTGCTATGTTGTACCAGTTGACTTAGCTGCAATGCTGCATGAAACAATCTTAAATATCTGGAAATGGGAATGTATTCTGAATATGGAAGGGTACTGTACGTATTTATCAGCATACTGCCACTACCTCAAACAAACTTACATGGTGTATTTCTTTAATGGCTGTTCTTCACACTCAGTGGGGCTCCTTTAGGTTGTATAAATAGTATCCCACCCCAAGGAGCAGTAAACAAAGAAATATAGAAGCATGTCTATAGAGAAGAGGGCAGTTTTCCTTTTTTCTTTCTTTCTATTTTTCTTGGAAATAGCTGATAGAATAAGTGCATTAGGATATAACTGTTTCTTCCAACTTGCTACCCCCTATCTGGACTGCAACTGTCATAAATCTCACCACCTGCATTATATTGATAACACAACATATCTAGAAAAAATCATGTTGGGATACAAACTGCAGAGAATTACCAGCCAGAAAAGGTTTCAGCAGTGCTGCAGCTTGCCCATGGTGAGGAAGGATAAAATACCATGGGTATGAAGAAAGTCACATGCACTAGAACCACAGTCCAGCAGAGTTAAGTGCAATTCATCCGACTGATTCCAGTGATCAACGGCACCTAACACTGTGTTGTGATGTGTACCTTAGCTCTGCTTACAGCAAAAGGTATACTGTTATTAAGTACCTTATTATTTATGTGAGTTACAGTAACATCATTTAAAACAAACATGAGGAAGATTTAGGCAAACAATTGTCCGATGGTTTTGACTAACAAAAATAGCAACTGCTGACGCAGTCCTGCCAATTCTTTCACTCTAGGGCACTTAAAAGCGTTGCAAACGGTGGTGATACAGGAGGAATGGAACTTCGTATCCGCTGCAATCTTTGCGAAATGTCACCAGGCAATTTACATCACTTAGTGGAAAATGCTCTCTATGTAATGACACACTCAGAGGATCAGCACATTTTAGGGTCATGAAGACAAGAGTGCTCATGAACAATTGCCAACTGCTTGGGCTAGATAGTTCTCAGAAGGAGGCCTATATATCCTTCTGAGACATTTCTTACCTACTCAAGCAAGCATGCACCCTTTAAAGCTCTTTGAAATGTAAACCACTCTTAGTCATTTTAAAGTGTTACAGTTCAGAGCACTACAGAAACCCAGTGTGAATGCACCAAGATTTCTGTTGTTCTACTGCATATTACTTCTACTCTAGGATAAGTAATGGTATAAATATTGTTATAGGTTATTAATGGGCACGTGGACCATTTTGTGCTATCCATGAAAGCATTGTAGAAGCTGGCATACAAAGAGAAGTTGTAAAATTTTTCAATGGTTAAATAAAATGTGATTGAGGTAATCTCATTTAGGAAAAACGTGAAATATAAAATCCCGTATGTGTGACAGAACCTATTCAACACAGACTGTATTTGGTGTACATCTCTCTTACTGTAGGAAAATCCATATTATCTAAGTTAAAGATGTCTTCATTTGAAATGTATTTAATTTGGTGACTTTGCAACTCAGATTTGTAGCTCAAAGTATTATTCTTCTGGTTATGTACTTTTTACTGCTTCCATTCTAAGGGCCAAACTATTTATGACCATAATCACGCAAATGGAGGAAGAAGAAAAAATACTTTATAACAATTGGATATTTTAGATTTTTTTAAAAGAGAGGTAAGTTTTAAGACAACTTTGCACAAACGCTCTAAAATATCATTTTCATCAATATTTTATAGTAAACATTTTAAATGTTTTATTTATTGTTATTAAGAGCAGGCTTACTGCTGAACAGTGGATGAAAACATTTAGGATTGCCATTTCATAGGCAATCACAGGGATCCTACAGAGCCACTACAAGTGGATTGGGCAACATGACTTTCTAAAGGAACTTTTGCTGTGCTTCCCCAGTCCAGCTTGATGATACCATGATGCACCATCATTGTCAATCAGTGTGGATGGGTAGCTGAATCTATTGAAGATCTGGGAGGGCTGTTCTTTTTCTATGGCTGTTCAACTGCAGTTGGATGCCAGCTGGGACACAGCGGGAGTATACTCAACCAACAACAAACTGTGATTGTGGTAGAAAGAGAGTGTTTGTGCAAGGAGGTAGTAAATAACTTCTGCAACATGTCTGAAAGTACATATGGTGGTTTAAGCCCCATATACAACAACATATCACACCTACAGCATTCTACCCTAGGTCAACCATCAACCATCATCCTCAACAGGCTGCTCTTATCCAATCCACCTCCAATATCAGTCCAGAAATCCAAGAATCCAAAGTCCTGTCCCCTCACTTTCTTATTAGTCTGTCCAAAAACCAGGCGCATGGCAGTAGAACACTGGATAATGTATGAGAGAAGTAAGTATGGATCCCTTTAAAAGGATCTCCTGAGTTAGTATGAGGGAAGAGATGTGCATTTAAGGTGCATTTTAGGAACAATGTTAAAGAGTAGGGCATTAGAAATTAAGGATGAGAAGAACTTTCAAAATGTCAGCCAACCTGCAGAAATAAACAAAAGTATTCACAATTATGAACATGTACTGCAGGGCTGAGGAGCCTTTGGCCCTCCAGATAATCTGGATTACAATTCTCACAATCCTTTACCACGGGTCATATATTGGCCAGGGTTTCTCAGAGTTCAAGCCCAAAGCTTCCAGTGGGTTAAAGGATCTCCATCCGAGGTGTATTGCATATCTTGTAACAAATCAGAGATATGGATAAATTGCCTTCCATTGACAAAGTGACACTAAATAATATGTCTAGGATTTTTGACAACTTGATAGTATACATGGCAGGCAGAATCTAGGAAGTCAAGGTTGGGATAATCACAGACAATCCTCCAGGCAAATGGAAGTGGCAGAGGCATGGGGGGAAGCACACCCTGCTGCCAAAGGGACTATATATGTGCATGTACCTGGTGAACCAATACCCAGGGAGAATTCTTTACTACTCCCCTGGTTTCAAAGAATATTGTGGGTGAATGTGAAAGAGTGGAAAAGAAACATATGTGAAATACCACTTCCCCTCTCTGAGACAAAGGGGACACGGCATGTATTCTGAAATTAGAAGAACCATGACCTAGAAATGTAAAGAAGTCTCACAAACACAATGAGATTTTTCACATTTTGAAACTTTTTTGAGAATTGCTTTGTGCAAAAAAAAAAAAAAAAAAAAAAAGCACAAAATTACTGTTTTTGCACAGAAAAAGTGTTCTGTGTGAGCCTGTTTTTCTTTTTTCACTTTTCAGGGGAAAAAGTCCTGTAATGGGAAGAATAATCAACAAATGAGCAAAAAATCTTGTAATTTTACCTAGCACGGAAAATCCTTTTGAAATTGTTTTTGAGTACATGAATGAAAAAAAAAAAAATCAAAGGATTTACTTTCCTAGCCTAACCTCCCACAATACATAAATAAGAGTTAGACTATCACAATTCAGGAACAATAAATCAAAATGCAAGTAGAAGAGTATGCTAACCCCACTCTCTGCATTATTCCCCTCACAGGAAAAACAGCAGCTCCCCACATAAACCAAACCCTGAAAAATGGCACGAGAGTTCTACCATACCTTGAAACTTCCAACACACTTTTCAAACTATAACTGGGCAGTATATTCACAAAGTCATAGTTATGTATGATTCATACAACTTCCATTGCAGCCAAGAGGATCATAGATGACAGTTCTCATAAAAAGTATAGCTACCAGGAGTTATACAATACGTGCAGTATCTGCTATACTAAAATTTAGATTGTACACTCTATGGGTCAGAGATGGGGAACATGTAGCCTTTGAGCTGTTGTTAGATTGCAAAGTATTCTTGTTTTCACACACCCAATAAAGACTCTAATCAAGCCCATCATATCATTAACATATCATTTAAAAGCTTGCAAGTGCTCCCAAATTTAACATTATTAAAAAGTTATGGGCAAGATATTGGATCAGGGAGACACAGCATATAGTTCCACTAGCAGACTTACACCAGCATTTCCCCCCCAAACCCACCTTTTATTTGCTGCAACCTTCTGTCATGGCATAATTAATTACTGGCTGGTAGAAAGGAGGGGAATGACAGAGATGCATCAAGATATGCTCCTGTAGCTGGAAGCACAGTAATGAGGCCTCCTTTGTGACTTCCTGGGGGTGCTTCAAAGGCCACGGAGGATGACATGAGTACTACGTATCCAGTTACAGGAACATGGATGGATGTGTTTCTGTTGCTCTTCACCCTTTTCTGGTCAGTAAATGGACATAATGTGTGGTGTTTGGCAGCAACTAAAAGGTGCATTCTGGAGAGAGTTTGGTCATTGTGTGAAGTCAGTATTAAAATTCCAACTTCTGCAATGATCAAAACAATGAGTTATGCAGATGCAAGTTGGATTTATGCTTTTGTAATTCACTAGCAGGATATCAGTCAGAAGATTCTGATATAAAAGCAATTTCTGGTACTTTGAATTCAGCGAATTTAAATCAAAGTGGGTTCTTTTGACACATCCCCATTAACAAATTATCTAAAAAGAGGGAGGCATATTGCAAAATATAATAAGATGAATATACAAAGGAGCAGCAATGTTATTCAGTTGTTGCAAAAAATAAGAGAGAGGCCTGTGGCACCTTAAAGACTAACATATGCATTACAGTATGAGTTTAGCATGAGATTATAGTTTAGCATGAGGCTGCAGCTCTGCATTCAGGGTTCTTCAGGTATGCATACTGTGCACATGGGGTGGGCCAGTGGACCGTGATGTCAGAGAGAAATCGAATGTAGAAAATGTTGCTGAGAACAGAAAATTTCCTGCCAGTTTTCATGTGCCATGTGTTAACACATTAAAGTTAACAAAGGTACTACGATTTTTTAAAAAGCCATTACCCCAGTTTAAGTTCTTGTCTATCACCAGAGATTTGAATTGGGATAACACTTTCTTAGCACACAGAACATGTGTCACTTGGCTTCTTTAGTATCGGGATACTTCTGTTATCAGCAGTAATTTTGTGCATGGTGAACATTAATAATGTATTTGACTCTTTCAGCATTTTTCCATTTAACTTCCCTCAGACCTCACTGTCTACAATCCCATTCTCAACCATGTGTACTATGTATACATGAAATTCTAGTCAATGCTTTGATGAAGTAAGCATAGTCTATGAAAGCTCATACTACACAAATTTTATCTTCAAAGCATCACACAATTTTGTGGTTGCTGCTGTTGAATTGACATTTGTTCATTTTGCTAAACTTACAAACGTTCGAAAAGCTACGGAGAAGACTTCAGAAGAATATTAGTTGAAGAATAAACCCATTAGCTTTCTTTTTCACTAGCCTTCCAGTTTATGATGCTACTAACATTCACTGTCTGCATTCATGAAAGTTGACACTTTGCGCAAATCAACACAAAAGTAACTCTCCCACAAAAACCAAAGTAATTTAAAATAAAAGCCATTTGTTATTTTTTTAAAACAAGGAAAATTGGAATACACAGAAGCCTATAAAGGTAACCAGAAACCTATATCCTGTGCACATTTGAATTGAGCAAATGTTTCTTATATTAGCTCAGTTCCAATGGAAAGGTCAGAAGCTGGTGATACTCAACTTCTGTGATAAGAAATATGGGCATGAAAGCCAATAGCATCTATAGGACCATTACTTGGATTTTGCCATCTGAGATTTTGAAACCGGCTTTTGTGTATCTAATATCTGATACTGCATCACCTTCAACAAGCTTGCAATTCAAGAATATATGAATGTTTTCCTTCACCATCAAATCTGCTTTTTGTTAAAGAAGAAACTACAAAATGCTTCACTGGAGAACTGCTTGGCCAGAATTTGGTGCAGAGGATGTAGAATTATTATTTTTCCCCCCTGATTTTAATTCATTCACGTGACATGACATACCTGTGATATAAATTACACCTTTATAGCACACCAGCCACATTTTTAAATCTTGAGAGTGTAACCCTTGCTCATAAATCTTTGCCCTCCATGACAACTTTCCTTTAACCTATGCTGTCAACACTCTTCCCACCTCCCTTCAAGCAACACTCATATTTCTCTACAGCTGGTTCTCCCTTTCTCTGGCTTAACGATTTTTTTCCCTTCTGTTCCATCCTCACTCAGACAATGATACCTTCCTGCTGCCATTTCCCCTGGCTAAGCTTCCTTGTTCTAGGCTTTACTTTAGTTTGGCTGCAAGGGTACAAGATGGTATACACCTATTACACTCACATGATTTATTAAATTATGTTGGTACTGCTTTTGAACTGCCTTTGAGATACAGGTGGCTCTTAATGCAGTTTGGGTGCTTTTGGTCTACAAAGCTAACTCTAGAAAAGAAAAGAGCTATTGTACCTTTTTTTGTTTTGTTTTTGAAAAATGGAGTAGAGCATTGGAACACAACAGAAATTTCAGACCCTTCTTATGGTTCAGCACTGTTTCAGATAAAAGGAACAAGATCTCTGTCCTTGCTTATATGAGGTCTCCCTGCATAAAGTTGTTATTGCAGCTCTCAAAGTCACCTTCCAAAACAGAGATGAAGGGTGCTATGGAGTTGCAGTCTAGCAACATCTGGAAGACCACAAGTCACCCACCCTTCTATCACTAGAGGCTGTTACAGCTGATAGTGAAAAAAAAAAAGGCAGATCAAAAGCTATACAGGTTTAACTCAATATTTACTTTGTAGACTAAAAGTTTTGAGCTAGAGCTTGTGGACTGTCACATTAGCTGAACAAGATCACCCAGAGACATTAAACTTTTGAAAAATGAAGTTCCATGGAAACAAACATCTACATTTGACTTTCTTTCCCACCCAAGCTTGGCAGCAATCCAGTCAGCAAAGCTATTGTGTCACTGAGTGGCTTATAGCCAAGTTCCTACTTACAGCTCATGTATAATATGAAAAATCTGACAGTTGCTGCTATTGTGATGTTATTATCTGAGCCACACTGTCCTTCATGGACTACAAGATAAAAGTAACTATTTCCTTCCCTTGTGGTTGACTCCTCTATTGAGGAGTAGAAATGCAGAGATAATTAAGCAACTGGCCACAGGGGACAGCAGAAACCACTTCTAATTTGGAGAATGTTGTCAACAGTTTCTTATTTTCCATACTAGAAAAAATGGTTCCTAAGATGGAAGACAAAGGAACCATACTGATTCCTAAGACAGAGCAATGATTTGCTCAAATTGCGAAGAGAATGATTGCGTCTTAATAAAGTCACTATGTAACAGATCTCTAAAAAAAATTTTGATAGGAGAAAAATAAAGATGTGCAGTGCAACTGTCAGACTTAATTCCCACTGTGCTCAGTGGAGTATGTGTCTGTTCCTACTAAGTGTGCTCAGGACTGCAGTCTTTGAAGATCTCTACAAAGTACTTTACATGAATAAAAATAAACTAGAGTAGATACAGGCGATTATTTTTAAACATTAGCCAGCACAGTTGATCCAAATGCCATTCTGTTTGATCCTTAACAGTTGCTCCAGACACCATTCCTGTTCGATTTTAATGAGAAACCTGTCTATAAAGAAATAGGATTCATGCTGGAAGGATGATGGATCAACGAGCATTCACTGTTACTTACAACAGACCTGTACATATGAAAGTCTTCTAGTTCACAGATTTTCTTTTGTCCTTTCTATCTATTTGGTATTTTTATATCACACATCAACAGCTGTGTTAACTACTCACCACACTAGCTGAGCAGCCTTTATTGCATACCTTTTGCTGAGCAGGAGTATTGCAGAAGGTTTCCACCATATATAAACTTTCTGTAATAAACAGTATAAAGGTAGGATCCAAGAGCTAAATTTGTTGTTAGCTGATAAGCAGTAAATAAAATTTAGTTCTAAAAGTACATGTTTTGGAATATCCTATCTCTGAAGGCATATGTCATCCTCGTCTTACAAGAGGAGAATTTAGACTGTAATTTATATCATTGATCATCCAAATGGTAACAGAAGGACAATCAGAATGCTAACTGGCCTGCACCACAGAAAAGTGACACTTTTATCACATGTTGCTCATGTGTATCTTTACTTTGATCTTTTCATCCTACCTTGCTGTTCAAACACTGATTGTCAAGGATAGTCTTTGTGCTTTTTCATAATGCCCATCTTTGATGTTATGGAAATTCACATACAAAACATGGACACCTTAAGTAAGCATGCTGGAATACAGGCAGGAATCATACAACCATGCACAAATATGAGGGCTTTGCCCCAAAAAACTGACATTAACATTTACATGCACCACTTAATATCACATTTGGCCATGGCACAGTGGGGACTGGGGTTTGTAAGCATTCACGACCTTTTCTCTTTGTCAGAGTTTTTTTTTTCCCTTTCCCTTTGCCATTTACAGTTCTGAGGAGACTGGTGCAAAAATATAATATATCTATATCTATATATCCTTCCAATTTGAACTGGTCTTCGTTGAGTTCCCAGTCAAAGGTTCCTGGAGTTTCACAGCGTGCTTCTCCTCTTGCACAGTTTGGCACTGAGTCTTTGTCAGAAACACTTATTAGTGAGCCAGTGATTTTCTCAACCACTGAAATAATTCTTCTTTATAAAGCATTTGCCATCGGACATTAGCTTCTACTGTTTCCACAGCTCGGGAGAAAGAAGCAGCAGATCCCTCTTCATAGGTCTTTATAAAGTTCTTTAGCTGGAAATACAATTTAACATATTAATTTAGACTTAGCTGACATGAATACATTCTTCCAATGCATATGAACACATCATATATTGAAAACAAAGCTCGGCATTTGCTACAGATATTCTTGTAGGGAGATTTTTACATGGATATTTATAACAAAATGCAATAAGGCAACAGACTGCATCAATTAGGTGTGATGCAATTGCTTCAAATTGTGCTGGAAGATATTGACATGCCAATGCCTGATTATATTAACATCACTTCCTCCGTCTCTCCTGTAGCTCAGCTGCTTTATGTTGCAGACAGCTGGGCTCTTATCAAGTTTTACTCCTACAGAGGAAACTAAATAGGGAAAATTGGAAACACTCCTAATGCAGCTTTTGAAGCTACATTAAGCTAAAACACCCAGGCTCCTCTCTGAAGAGCCTTAGTTTATCAACTCTTATAAAAGATGTGTTCGATTAGGCTTGAGGAACACATTTAATTCTTGGTTGTAAATGGTTGGGTGTTTAGGCATGAGTTTGAGAATCTGCTTGACACATTCTCAGGAGCAGTAACTGTATTTGGACTTTATAACAACATATAAATTCCCTCTGTTAAGCATGCTTCTTTTAAAATAGATTTCCATTGAACTCTATATTTAATTTTTTAATCAAACATGCTCTTAAACAAAAGAAACTGGGCATGGCTGTCTCTTTCTTGAAATCAAGGACAGGCACTTTACCTGTGTCCTCCTGGCCATTTTTGTGTTTTCTTACACCCATTATCATCATCAGCCTCTTAGCAATTCTGCTGGGAATCAAGATGCACCCACATTGGCCTCAACCAAACTTCCTCTCAGCTTATCACAAATATTTTCAGGTGGACCTATACTATAACGACCTGTATACCCCCCTCCCCGTTGACTTACTGAAAAGCTCCCAAAGCTGCCCTGCATGGTCATACTATCCTTTGTGGCAAGAAGGCAGGCTCAGAGAAGCATCAGGCTGTCTCCACACAGCCAGATGCAAAATGATCACAGCAATGCTAATATCTAAGAGGGTCCTCCCAGGGTCTCACTGCTGATGTCATCATTTCATGTCAGTGCTGATGTCATCATTTCATCATTTCATGGCTGTGAGGAGGTAGCCCAAAGCTCCTCTGATCCTACCTGCTTGCCATGAAGCATGCAATGGCTGTGAGAGGCAGCTTAGGGGGCTTTTTAGTATATCAGGGCAAAAGAACTTTGGGTGCTGCTGAAGTAGGAAGGGAAAGCCAGGCCCACAGCACCTGTAAAAGGACATCTGCACATGTAAGGGAAACTTTTGTCCACAGAGATGCCTAACAGAGTTCTTGCCCTAGTGTGCCATGTTTCCAAGAGGAACTGCTGAGACTTTGAAGTGTGCAGGAGGGTACAGCCCCTGGTGGTTTGAAGTGGTGCAAAGTGGCCTCCCAAAAACACTGGGAAATTGCTCAACTCTACCTTAAATGAAACTAATGCACATCCATTCTGTAACCACGCCAGCCTGCGGTGTTTTTAAAAAGTAGAGCTGAGCAGCATTACAAGGCAAAGTAGGCAACCTCGTTGCTTTTACATGTCAAAAATCTGAGATGTTAAAAAGAAGAAGAACACAAAATAACTGCAAGGACTGAGCCTGCATAATATTTACCTCATTTAGTTCACTCTCTGTATTAAGAAATTCTGTAACTCCACTGATAAGTTTTGAATTCATAAATAATGCTTCTCCATATCTTCAACAGCAGGCCAAAAACACAAACATGGATTAGAAGATGTGACAATGCCTTTGATTATTCAAATCATAAAATATTTCTATGACAGTAATTCAACAAATTGAAGTTTCTTTCCTAGAAATGCAGGCCCATATTCAATCAAACTCGCAAAATGCACAGAACAGCTAGGCTGGCAAATATCCATATGAATAAAAGCTAAAATTTACTTTTGCATGACCTTTTCTTTCATTTTTCTATTTTTCTTGACTCCAATTTTTTATTATTTCTGTTTTTTGTTATGTTCATTATAACAGAATGTTTGCTAAGCTTTATGAAATGTGGGATAGGAAGATCTTTAGTAATTAAATCAGGAATCCATTCCCCAATGAAAGGACTAAAAAAGGGTACATGGGAGAAAGCCAAGTGATATCCAAATTAGATTATTTGGCTGATGTCAACCTCCTTGTTCTGTGAAGTTACTAACAGATATACTATCAGTTATGACTCCAGTTGTGGCATTTTATCAGAACATCAGCATTTATATAACAACTCAAGTACAACCAGATAAACTTGAGTTTATCTGAGCCACTCTATGATCTCTCCTTTTTAAAATTAGAAGGTTAATTTAAATAAATTGATTAGCTGAAGTTACAATGTGACTGACCATTGCTCTTTATTCTAAAAAGAACATAAGAAGAACAGATAAGTATGTCATGCTGTTGTTGTTGTTGTCACCGTATACCTTCAAGTCAACTCTGACTTATGGAGACTCTATAATAGGAAAAAGATTTATTTACAAGAGGTCTGCTGTTGCCCTTCTCTAAGTATAGCCTATAGTACAGCCTATAGCACCTAGTATTCCCTGGCTGTTTCCCTTCCAAATATTAACCAGACTTGAAACCTCTTAGCTTCTGAGATCAGATAGGACCTGGTACCTTCAGGTTAATTGGACTTTACATAGTGAATGAAGTTATCTTGTTTTTTTCATGCAATATTGGCCATTTCTGCACGGGGCGAGGGAATCGCCCCATGACGCTACTCACTGGACTTTTGGGATCCCCGGTCCGGTCCACGCTGCTCCGGAGCCGTGCGTGGCTGCCGCTCTGCACTGCTCCGGGGATGAAAATGGCGGCTTCCGGTTGGTCGAGGCTCTCGACCAACCACTGAAGCTCGCCAGCCTAAAGCCCACCCCCGGCAGATCGCAGGCTCGCACCAATGCGAGCCTGTGAATCCGCATAAGGGAGCAGGCTTGCACTGGCACGCTCCATGCTTTTGAAAAACCTCAAGAAACAGGTTTTTCAAAAGCATGCTGGACGACCACTTGGTGTCGTTCCGGAGCGGGCTGGGGCACGGATCTACGTTAAGTAGGTCTGACCCAGTCTGCTCCCAGGTGCAGATGTCCTCCCTGGAGGACGCTCTGCACCGTTTTAAAAACCCCATGTGGAAATGGCCATTGATAGGAAAACAGGTTATACTACGTCAGACTACTGGTCCACCTAGCCTAGATGTGATATAAACTGATTGGCCTGAAATTCCTGGAGATTAAGCTTGAGATCTTCTGCATGCAAATCATATACTCTTTGAACTGCAGTATTGTTATATTGTAAGTATACAAGGCATAAGCCTTCTCCAGGCTAAAAGTGTACTAAAAGTGTAGAATTCCAATAAAGCATAACTGAGTCCTGGGGTACACACACGCACAGGAATCCAGTCAGCCAGTAATCTGTACAGACATCTCATGTCTGAATTCCCTTATATACAGTTAAGAAACACATTGACAAAGTCTTGCCATTTGTTCAGATAACTTGGAACATGAGCTACCATGAAAATAAATCAAAGGGGGAGGTAAAATACAGCTCTGATATTACCTGTGAATGAGGGTTCTGAGTTCACATGGAGAATGATCATAGTTTTGCCTATTTTTGTTAAAGATTTTGAAACTTATCTTTCATATTACCAGTTGCCCCAAAGATGTGAGGTCTATGATATTTTCCTCTTTCCCCATGTATACTCTAGATTTTGCTTGTGTGTTAACATGTTTGTCCATCCTTGTTAAAATAATGCTTTTCACTTGTAATTCTTTTGATTTTCCTTATTGGAATTTAATAGAAAGACCTGGAAAGCAACAGCTACCTCAACGAATGGAAATTAGTTTAGCATTCTGTTACAGCAGTGAAGTTAATAACGTTATAAGGATAAAATAAGTACAGTGATATCAGAAAAAAAATAGCTCAGTTCAGATGACTCTCCAAATGATGTTTTGGAGGACTGTGAAAAAGCCACTGGAAGCTTCAGGATTAAACAGGCCTATTCTTTCTCCTCCCTTGCATATAAGAAAAGGTGGTTATATATTTTGACTTCTAATACTCCTATTAGTTAGTCATTTCACAGAAATGTGGCAAGCCACAGTCTGTACAAATGATACTTCACAATCAATCCAAGGCTTGCTAATGAAGGAATTTGTATTTCACTGATAATAGATTGTATAAAATGAATAAACCATATAAAATGGAAAATCTAATCCATAAAGGTAACAAACATTTCCTAAACTTCACATACTTTATAGCAGAAATGGAACCAGGATTGAAATAATTGGGAATCCCCAATTATCCCAATCCTGAATTCATCTCTGCTATGAATTATGCATAGAGAACCAGTGTGGTGCAGCTCTGAGCACTGGGCTATGACTCTGGAGACCAGGGTTTGAAGCCCCACTCAGCCATGAAAATCCAGTGGGTGACCCTGGCCAGGTCATACTCTCTCAGCCTCAGAGGAAGGCAAAGGCAAACCCCTTTGAATAAATCTCGCCAAGGAAACCCAGCGATTGGTTTGCTTTAGTGTTGCCATAAGCCAGAAACTAGTACAAGGCACATAACAATAATCAATTATACATAGCTGAGCTGGCTACCCATTTTTCTGTGTCTTCTGTCTCCTTTCCCTATCATAACTCATCCCATCTTGCAGAATCCCCAGCCTTCTGTGTAGCACTTTCAAAGATCCAGAAGGGATGTCCTGGGGAGGAGGTGGCAGGGAAATCTGCTTCTCCCTGCTTAGTAACCCAAGCCCAAACTGGGATCTAATGCATAAGATATTAGCACCAGCAATTACAGTGGAAATGATTTAAACCCTTGTAATAATTATAATCCCCTTATTTATGGGAAAACTTCCTCCTCCTCCCATTTCTCATTCAGATGGTTTCATTACCATCAGTCCCACTAGTACAGGATAAGATTTATTAGACTACAACAATTTGTCTACACAAATAACTTGGCTTTACATAGCAACAAATCCCTTACTCATGTACTGGAGGTCCTCTGCTTCTCCCAAATTCATCAATCAAGGTTGTATCAGTTGACCCTTCCGTGGACAAGTGGAACTGCAGGGGTTCAAGGCCCAGTCTGCCACACAGATAGGTCTGTCTGTCTGCACCTATATATCTATCTACCTACCTACCTACCTACCTACCTACCTACGCCATTATTATACAGTACTAACATTTACAACAATAAAGAAACAGACGATTATATAGGCACATCTATGAAAGAACAAAGAAACTCCCTGCAAACATAGTTATTTCAGTTTTTATATGTAGATACGTATATATTGCTACAAAAAGAGATGAGGTAAGCAGGACATTAAATAAACATTAATTCTATGACACAAACATTGAATCAAAACATTTATTTCTTTACCTTGCATTCAATATTTTCCATTTTTCTCTAAAAAACTTCCAAGCCAGATCTCTTCCATGTGGATTTCTAGCTACATGGATTATGACATCAATTGCGTCCTGATCCAGGACAACTTCTGAATTGAGAGACAGGTTAAGAAGCCTTGAATAATGGGAGAAGGGAGGGAAATATTTAGTTTTCACAAATATAAATATTTCAACATCATGCTGTCTGACATCTTGGAGCTCCCACAACAGACAAGAAATTACATATGGTTATCAAAATTAATTGCAGAGCTTTCTGTTTATCTTTGTAAAATATAGAAAACAAGCTGCATTTTTAGTCAGAAAAACAGTTACACCCACTGCTGACTTATGTATGGCAGATTATTTGGTAAAGATATGACAAGGGATAGCTTCATTTTTTGATTTCGCCTTAAATGCTACTTTGAGATCATGCTAACCTAACATTTAACTGCAAAATCATTTTCAAGAGAAAATGAAACATGTGGTTTGGAGGAAATTGTACCATCACAAACATTTCTATAGCTGTAGTACAAACACAGAGCCACGTTAAGTCTCTATCAAGTATGCAAAGGGATTTATAGCACCTTTGAGACTGAGAGAAGTTTGTAGCATAAGCTTTTGTAAACTGCGTCTAGATGCAACAGATGGTGCTACAAGATCCATTTCCATTTCCACAGCTGATAGTTTCAAAGAGAGCCAAAAATAAAAAGATCAGAAAATCAGAAAATATTACTTTTGTTGCTGATAAAAATGCTTCCTTGTGCAAAAACATGTTCATGGGCAAAGTGATACTATTACTATTGATACAACAGTAAGGAAACAAAATAGAAGTATCAGCTAAATTAGCACACCTGTTTAACAAATTTCTGTCATCACTACATGTTAAAGCTTCTAGCAATATTTTCTTCTCTGATACTGCTGTAGTGGAGTGGAATTTCATCCAGATGAATTCCCAGACGTCCTCATCCATCAGAGAAACTCCGGTGCAATAGACAATGTCTCTCACATTTAATGGTATTCTTTAAAAGACACATTAAAACAAAAACAGCATCATCGCATTAATAACAATGTATTTCAAAAACATGTAACTGAACATTATGTATTTCTTCATCTTGGTCTCTGATATGACAAATATGGATGGGGTGACACTGGATCAATTTAGAGACTCAATTTAGAGCAGAGCTGTGGCATGTAGGCAGAAAGGGACCTGGCCTCATAACTTTTCTCTGACTAAACTTTGATCTCCAATTCATTAAATGGAAAAGAAAAACTAATAGATACAAGTTTTGTTCTCTGTAGTTCATCTTTCTGTGGTTGAAAAACTCCTTCAGATAAAGAAGGAGGGCAAGAGGAAAGGGATAAAGGCTACAGCAAAGTGTTAGATATTGTCTCCACAGCAGAACTCTCTCTACCTTAACTGCCTTCTATTCTCGAGACTGTCATGTAAAATTCAATCAGCCCACAAATGACAGACAAGTGTTAGGAGGGTTGAAGTCTCAAGGATTCCCCATATTTCTTTGCTCTTCCTTCAAGACCAGCACAGAAGAAAGAAGCTTTGGCACTGTGTCAGGAGCAAAACCAAGAGGATGTGGTGGGGCCATCCTTCCCACTATTCTCCTGTGTTAACCAGAGTAGGTGCTACAAGAGTTTTTTACCCAGTGCATCAACTTATAATCAATCAAGCTCCACAGTTTGTTACAATAATAATAATAATAATAATAATAATAATAATAATAATTATTATTATTATTATTATTATTATTATTATTATTATTATTATTATTATTGCTGCTACTACTACTACTACTTCTAGGCAAGAAAAAATGAATTGTACAAATACAGGATGGGTGACAGCTGGCTTGAAATCAGCACATGTGAAAAGGATCTAGAGGTCTTAGTAGAGAAGTTAAACATGAGTCAACAGGATGATGCAGAGGGCAAAAAAAGCCAATGCAATTCTGGGCTGCATCAATAAGAAAGCATAGCATCCAGATCATGTGAAGTAGCAGTCCCACTCTATTCTGCTTTGGTCAGACCTCACCTGGAATACTGTGTCCAGTTCTGGGCACCTCAGTTCTAGAAGAATATCAACAAGTCAGAATGTGTCCAGAAAATGGTAACCAAGATTATCAAGGGTCTGGAAGCCAAACGTTATGAGGAACAAATTAGGGAGCTGGGTATGTTTAGCTTGGAGAAGAGTGAGAAGTGACAAGACAGCTATCATTAAATTATCTGAAGGAACATCATGAAGATGGAGGCAGCTTGTTTTCTGCTGCTCCAGAGACAAGAACAGGAACCAATAGATTCAAATTGTAAGAAAGGAGATTCTACCTAAACATTAGGAAGAACTTCTTTACCACAAGAATGTTTGACAGTGACTGCTCTGGGGGAGGGTGAACTCTCCATCCTTGAAGGCATTTAAACAGAGGTTGGATGGGCATCTTTCTTTCATTGTGCATTCCTACATGACAGGGGCTGCACTAAATAGCCTTTGTGGTCTCTTCCAGTTCTAAGATTCTGTGATTTATATTCCAGTTTTGCCCCAAGGATTTCTGACTGAAATAGTTGCTTCTTATATGCTTGTAGGATTTCCATTTTAGACAACACTCTAGGGGAGAAAAACTCTTTGTCCACTTCCACTTGTTGTCAAAGTCCTGGGTTAGGGACACGATGGCAGCAGTGCACAGGTCATGCTTCTGCACAATGCTGTCGCAGTCACACTGCCATCCCGCCCCCATCTGTCATGATCATTGAATATTCACTTAATGGAATAAATCCGTTAAGATCCTGCAATTGCACAACACCTCCATCCTTCCCAGCCTTGTGGAAAGGCAGGAAGCACCATGGAGGTGCTTCCTTCTCCAGTGCAACATTGAACGGAGCCCAGCTGCAGTGCAGAAGGCAGGCACGTGTTGCTCACAATCCCTTCTGCAGGGGGCTGGCCAGGTGCGGAGGGAAGCGCGCTGCCAGGATTGCAACAGGAGGACAACGGGATCAGGTAAGGTGCAGAAGTGGCCTTAGTTTTTCATAAATGTAATGAAATGTTTAAGTAGAGATTAAGAACAACAGGTGCTTCCTGGTGTGGACTATCCAGTCTGCTGAGGCACTGCACAAGTATTCTTGTGTGGATTAGAGGTCCTACCTCCTGTGCAACATGAAGATACCAATAGCAAATATGTCAAAGAAGACTGACAAGAAAAAACAAGGAAAGAGGGGTGTACTGAATTACATTTCTCACTCTCCTCTACATAAGTATGAGGCAATTGGGGATTATGTTTGGCAGATACAGTTCTCTCCTTGCTCTCTGTCCACAGGGAATTATGACTGTCTTTATTCTATCAACCTTTCAGGCATTGACTGTGATAGTCTTTTAATGGTGCTCTGCTATTTTATAGATCTTTTGAATTGTCTCTTAATGAATTTTGAACGGTTTTAAGTCTCAAGAATGTTTAATTGTTTTAAAATTATTTACACACACACACACACACACACACACACTTATATTTTTGTCTATTTTTAATCTGTTGTTGTTGTAGTTGTTGAGTGCCTTCAAGTCATTTCCAACCTATGGTGAGGCTAAGGCGACCCTATCAATGGGTTTTCTGGAGCTGAGAATATGTGATGCGCATTGGTTTTAAGAATTTGTAAGCTGCCCTGACTGCAATTATTGGGGGAAAGGCTAGATATAAATAAATGAAACAACAATAACAACAACAACAACAACATATTTGACTTCCTTTCAGAAGACCCTTGATTTGAAGTTTCTATAAAAAATGGCAGAATTATTTATCACATTTCTATTTAATCCTTAAACTGTAGGACTGTAAGAAATTACAGCACTGATTTCAAATATTAGCTTGGTAATATAAAATGTGCAAGTACATTTTACATTTGGGTAATAGTTTTTAATGTCTAGCATTGGAAGACGTATGTTACTTACATTTTTATTTAAAGTTACTGAACCCTGACTTTTAATCATTTAGGTAATGTTCAATGGGCTTTTCCTATAAAGAGGGCTTTATGCCAGTAGAGCTTTCAAGGGACAAGAAGGCATCTGGAAATAAGCAGGCAATTCTTTTCAGGCGGATTGTCTCATTAGCTTTGAGTACCCTGAAATGCATGCTGGCCACTTCATATTTGGATACAATCAGAAAGATACAAGCATAACATTCAGCATCTGAAAAAGATGCATCGCTTCCTGCAAGAAGAAGAAACTACTTATCTCTTGCCTCCAAAGTTTATCTCTATGAAAAATTAACCACTTTGTCATCCCTAGCATCCTTTGTTCAATGACACATTTCTCATTTAGCATGACAAATGTGATTGTTTAAGTAGCAGGAAAGTTAGTGATATCTGAGTCATTTGTAGCTTTGACTACCACCACAAATGGGACTGATCACATGTCAGAAACCTATATCCTGTTTTGTTTTGATCCCTGAATCACTTGAAATACTCAAGCTATACAATCATTTCAGCTCAGCTTCAAATACACTTCAAAATGTATTGAGTGCACTCTGCTGCATTATATGAAAGCCCTTAAAAGGGGGAAACACACACCTATGATACAAATTACAGTACTTCCAAGCAATCCTAAGAGGAAATGAAGGGCCAGATCTTCCATCACTTCCACAACCCTGCCAGGCAGGGTGGAGAGGTCTGGAGAGACAGCTGTGCTACACTTTCAAATTCCTCAGATTAAAAAAGGAAAAAAAAATCTTCTCCAATGAAAACTATGGGTAAATGGGAATGAGAGACACCACATGGGAACTAGGTACAGCATTAGGTACATCACCTGAGAGACATAATCAGGACTTCTCTTGAGAGGCACTGATTCTAGCACACCCAAAAATGAACCTGACCTACCTCCTGACCCACAATGCTCTATTTCAGGGCCTGCCACTGGTGGGGACACAAGCAGTATATTTAACTACAGAGCTTTCTGTGAGGATAAATGTAATGGAGCCATTTGGTTCACTGCTATAGGTAGTCCTTTCTCTGGTAGCAGAGCTTTTCTCCATGAGAGAGAGACCCATACACATCCTGAATCTCATTGGAAAGCCATCAACGGAGGTTAAGATTACTCTACTTGGCTACAGTTCCACATTCACTTACCTCAGAATAAGCCCCATTCAACTAATTTGGGCTTACATCTGTATAAATATGTATAGGATTGTCCTGTTAAGAGTTATTTAAACATTCATACTGCTGAAGATAATTGTTTGTTATATTAAACCCCTCCAGGTCTATCTAGCCTGTGGAAGCATTAACTTTTGAAAACATCAGTTCAGATGACTTTTATCTGAATACTGTTTTGATTTATTTAACCTTATTTATCTTGCTTAAGAGACATGGTGAGAATAAAATATGTGGTGATTAAAAATTAAACACTTCACGAAACTGTTAAAAATTAAAGAGAAAAAAATTAAAATCATGCTGTGGCTTTTCAAAAACATCTATTTTCCAGTGATTAATAATAAAGCTTTACAAAGAATTAAGAATAATCTTTTAAGTTACAATTAATTAGTACATGCTTGTTCTTGTTTAAACTTAGTTCTAACAAATGGAAATACATTTATAAAATATGCCCTTAATTATTTATCTTCTAGGCAAATAGTGTTCTGATTTCTAAAAAATGTAATTGGGTGCAGTTTTGGCAGTTCTTTCATTTACTGACATGTTCAAACCATTCAGGGAAACATTTAAGAAAGGAAATTAATCAAAAATCCTGTTTCAATTCTGACAATTTAGCTGAGGTTTATTTTTCTAGATGTTTATAATTACAGAATGGATTTTTATAATGCTCTCATAATAATAATTAATTTTTTCCAAAACTTTTTATGTAATAATTAGTATTTTATACACTATGATAGTTATGCTGCCATTCGGATATCTGTGCTACTTGTCCTTAAGAAAGCATTTTCAACATCACTACTACAGTTGTCTTCCCTTTCCTATATCCTTTGGGAGATGTTTTCTCAACCTCTTTTTTGAAACAAGTTGATCCGTGATTATCCTTCTTCCGACACTACTTTCTAACAGCATAACACAAATCAGACTGAATCCATTATTTCTCGAAATTTTCTCTGGATATCTCAAACAAACTCACTTTCCCTCTCATAGATTTTAAGGAAATAATCCATTTCATACTACCTGCTCCTGCATGCTATCTTTATGTGCAAAACATATACAATTTCTGGTTTCTTGGAACCCTTCCTAGTATGTGATAAAAACCTTCCTGTTGGCGAAGTTTGGTTGAGGCTATCTTGGCATATCAAAACAGCCTCCCAAAGATTCTCCAAACCCAAAAGAGATTTTGCCTCCAGCATAGTACCAAAGCACCAAGTGCTTTGTTGTTGTTTTCTGTAATTTGCACAAAATGTCCCTGTGAAGAACTGGATGTGCCTAAGCACTAACTCAAATAAAGTAAAAAAGAAAAAGAAAAAGAAAAGGACAAGCTGACTGATTTTAAAAAATTCAAACAACCCACCCAATTCTACTGCAGTTTAATAGACCATACCACAGGGTCTGTAAGACCATCAGTTTAAAAACCTTGCCATCTCGTGATTTTTTTTTTTAGCACATAGACACACACATACACTTATTTGTTCAAATCCAAGATGCGATTTACATCTATAACTTTCTTATTCACTTCCTGAAAGACATGGATTAGAACAGCATTTTGTGGTTGTTTTTGCCTATATCTTGCTCTGTATTTGCAATCCCTATGTATTCATGATCACAACACTACTGTCACAATCGTAACTGCTCTTCCAATCTTATTTTACCAGGAATCAGCTACACCAAGAAGAAGTAGGTCCATTCTATTTGCAACTGAAACAGGGGCTGATAATATTTCCACTCACTTCCTGCCAGTAAGTGAGGCTGCAACAATCAGAAGCAGGATTCCTGTTGCAATTTCTTGTCACAGTTTCACTCACTGGTGGGAGGAGGCAAAAATGTTATCTACCCATGACCTGGTCGCTAGGAGAACAGACCTTCCATCGATGCAGCTGATTGTTGGTAAAGTAGGTTTGGAACGGTTGGGCCAGCAAATATAACTAAGTAGTATAAAATAATGGTTGTCTTTGCCAAAATTAATAAAAATCTTCCAGCCTGTTTTATTGCTTTTACTGAGCATTTGTTGAAATACTAGTGATATCTCAGATGAGTCTTGTTTCAAGTTTCTGTTTCCACAAGAGAACAGAATTACTGAATTACTCTCAGCAAGATGGTGGTACTTTACATTAAAAAATTAAAGCAAAAAGAAACAATAATATTTAAAAAGAAAAAAAATGTAGATTCCTGAAGAAACAAAAACTGAGAGTAAAGTGCATTCAAAAGAGACTATCAGGAGCACTAACAGGTTATTCATTATTAAGGTTGCACTCAAAAGGAAGAGAAGCTAAAAAAGAAAACTTAGAAACTTTAAATGAAAGGTATAGTAGTGTCCCCAAACCTCAATATTTATGTATATATTTGCGTTAGAAAAACCAAGTAGGTTTAAAATTTAGAAAAGGGCAGTGGCAGAGCTTGGAGTGTGTGGAGAGAGGGGGAGCTACGGTGCGTGGGGGCACAGCCACAGTGCGTAGGGCGTGACCAAGGCAAGCAGGGACATGGCCGTGGTGTGTTGTGGCATGGCTACGAGCTGGGATGCCCCCAAAACATTGCCATCCGGGGCGAAGTGCCCCCTGCTCCCCCGTTCCTACACCACTGGAAAGGAGCACAGAACAAACATTGGAGTGCAATTTTTGGTGAATATTTTCTTCAGGTTCTCCAGTGATGGACCATCACTTTCAGTAATACTGTTTAGTTAGCCATGCTACCTGTTGAATTGTAATTCTTCTTGCTGACCAATACAATGGTTCAACATGCTTTCTGCATCAGTAATGGACAATGTGACTGTCTCCATCTCCATGCAAAATATGTCATTACGCTGTGAGTATCTGGCAGACAATTATAAGTTTGTGGAGGACTATAACTTCTTGTCACTTCAAAAATCCAGATGCTACTGCCCTTATCCTCACAATTTAGGCTGGTTAACTTCAAAACATAGCAAAACAGCCATTAAAAACAGTTCACACCTTGCTTTTAACATGTGTACAAAACAATAAAGCTGTTGTAAACATTCCTTTAATATTACACTTTGTTTGAAAAAGGAGTTAAACAAACATATCACTTCATTCTGCAGCCTTACTTATAACATCAATACTTCTAGCTCTACTACCAGAAAAATAGTTGTCAGCTACTCTTTCTAAAAGTGGAGTAGAAATCTCCTATTAATATACTGCTAAAATTTCCCTGAAAGAATAGTTAAAATCTTAATATATGTTTAAGTCTGCCTTTTTTATTAGCAATATTTTTGGGCTATAATCTTTCATCTTAACGCACACTATAAATTATTGTTCATGGTGTTACATTCTGCAGAACCAGAGGAATTATAGTGGCAGTGTGGACAGCCATGAACAACACAAAAGAATTAACTTGATTGCCAGTACTTCAAATGATACAACATCACCATAAATCTCCCATAAACCTCTCTAGGACATTCTAAATGCATCACCAATATATCTTTACAAATATATTACAGCTTAGGAAGGCTTGACCTTGGCTTCTCTTTGAAGAAGCAAACACCATGCTCATCTAGTCACCACTCTTCATTTATGTAGTTGTTATAGAATTGTTGTAGAATTAACCAAACACACAATAGTCAATGTTCTTTTAGTCAATGGCTAGAGCATTCTAATGGTTTGTAATGGTTTGTAGGTGTACATTAGCTTTCTCTAACCCAGTACTTCCCAGATGTGATGAACATCTTTCTTCTACCCAATATAGGCTGCCATCTTTGTTGGCAGTGATGGCATTGTCCTTCAAGACATCTGTAGGCCACCACGTTGGGAATGGCTTTTATATAAAATAACCCAGATGGATAACACCAGTTGGATCAACATATTTGTGCTGTAATGTGAATTTTAGTGCTTTCAATATTTTTTTTCAAAATTAAATAACAACATAGTACGTTAATTCAGCTGAGTATCTGTACTTACTGAATGTTACTTAAAAGGTATTGCCCTTCTATTTTATGGCATCTCTCTGCCTATCTGAACATATCTAATACTATAAAAGAAAAGGACAACTCTGCAGGGGCATCTCTAGTTTTTCATGTCTGCCCTGCACCTCAACCACTTGATGCAAAATTCCCCTATAAGGAACTTAAGGAGGGCATTCCACACACCTCAGCATCCTACAGCTGTTGAACATGATCAGTCATCATTAGGCTGTTTTGGACAGTTACACGTGTTTTGTTTTTTACAATTAATATTTCTGCACACCTTGGGTTTCACTCAGCATGCTGAAACCTTCCTTTCTGACTGGTTCTATTTTGTCTGCATTGTGTCAGCACTCACCACCACCTAATTTGCTATGAGTGCTAAGAAACAAGAGTTGTCTCCTCTGATTTGAAAGTAAAAAGCTTGTATTCTTTTATGCTTGCACTGTTTCCCTGAACGCTTTGTCAGTAGTAACTCTATGCTTGTATCACTGTCCTTCGTATCATTTAGTACAGGTATTTTCTTCAGACCTGATCAGATTTTTTGTACACTATAGAAAACTGTGAAGGCTTTCAATCTTTTTTGATTTTGCTTGGGGCTCGCTGATGCTGAAATGATCGAAGAAGCAATCTATATTTAGAATTTTCAGGTTACATTTCTGGTCTAAGTGTTTTATGATTAAAAATTGCATTTAAGTCAGTCATGAGGTTCTTAAATTAACAGATAACATATACAGTTTACAGAATTCAGCAAGTCAGTCTCTGTTTCTTTCAACTGTCTTAAACAGAAGAAGTAACTGTCTTCTTAATGGCACTGCCTTGACGATAACACCCTCATTTACTTGTTACCATGTTAATCCTTAATCCTATTGGACTTATGCCTTGGGTCTACTTTCACAACACTAAATTCTTGATTAAGTTGTACTCAGCATACTCTTCTTTCTACTTAAACAGCTTTATTGATTTCACTGTAAGAGTCTACTCCATTGTTGCAATGGCCTGTTAATTAACTAATTTCAGCACATTGGTTGCTATTTTCTTCTTGGCTTCTTTAAAATTAGTATAACATATGACTACATTTACACTTACAAAGATAACGTAGCCACAATTTGTTCGGAGTGACTTAATCCTTAAGGGTATATCTAGTACAGGGAAATAAAAAACTACATTTCTAGGGAAAAACAGATTATCCAGTACTCGGTTTATGTATGTCAGAATCTCCAAAGCTTTCTTTGAGACTAATTTTATTTTGTGGACAATTTTAAAATATTTGCAAATCTATTTCATAGCATGAGTTTATAGTAGTGTCAATTTAAGGAGCAAAGGAAACAAGCAAGCAAGCCAACATCAGCATGTAAGCAGTCATATGACCAATTCTGTGTTTACATGAATCAGATTTGTGTGTAAATAGAAACTAATCCTTAACAATTCACGAAAATAAAAACTGTCCTGCTGAATCAGACCAAAATCCATTAGCTCAGTAGTCCATTAGTTTAACACAGGGAAGAGTACCTGATGTGAGGGGGAGTGAGAGAAAGTATGATCCAAGGAGAAAGGAAGAGACAATGTAGATCCTGACTGTTTGTACTATTCTTTCTGGATCTGGTTGTCCCCTTTTTCATCCTTCTCTCCATCTCTTGGTGTGTGATTTTCTGGCTTTGGATCTGTGCATGTCTTCTCTCAGATTCTCATCATTTGCATGCAGTCAGTCTATGTGGCTATGTGTGTTTTTCTCTTTGAATCCTTCTCTCCCTCTCTGGATTTGTGTCTGTATTTGTTTATTTCTTTACTCTCACTTTGTGTTTGTTCCCATTTCTATTCCTTTCTCTGAGTCTCTGTGTGTGCATTTTGGAAGAGGTATGGTGAAAGAGGTCTTTCTCTGTTCTGTGAAAGCAGCGTTTCAAGTCTGGTAACGCCCACAAGGTGGCCGTTTTGTGACAGCATCTGTAATGTTCTTAAAATTAAAAATACTTTTTATGGTCCAAAAGGTTTAGAGACCCCCTTTGATTACTTTAGGATTTGAATGCAGCCATCATCTCATTTACATGGCTCTTGCCAAGGCTACATTTACACGACAATGGCTTTATGCAGTTGTAAGCAACATTTTAATCATTTTTCCATGTGGGTCAGTACATCATAGTGTTAACTGGCCAGGAAAATAATATGATAACAGGTTTTACCACAGAACCTGGCTCATTCTTATTAAACCCAGATTCAAACACTACCCCAGCCATCTGAAGCCCTGCCATGAATAATCTGAAGCAGCTGTACAATGAAATAACATTTGAATATGTGAGGTGACCAAAGGGGGGGGGGAGGCCTTCTAGCTCACTTTAGTATACTTGAAAAACGTGCAGCATATTGGCTGAGATCCTATTTGATGGTGATAAGGACAAAATTCAGCCAGAATTCTTACGCAAGAGGTCTGAGAGGGTGACAGCTGCCAGCCAGATGACAACATGAGGGAGCACTCCCAGACCATCTGCTCCACAAATCAGTGGTTGTTCAGGTTGGAGTTGTACCTCAGTGCTCTCCTGTAACTACTGTAGAGCTGACGAATCTGGATACTTTCTTGTACACTGCCCATAAAAGTGCTTACTGGCTGGCCAGTTATACCATTGTAAGTGACCAAAGAGATTCCTGTCATTTTAGGTAGCAAGTTTTTCTTTATTAGGCTTTATGTTAAAATAAAGAAAAAATGAACCTGTTTTCAAAACGATCTCTGCAGATCATAATGTATTTTAAAGCCCATTTTGGTTTCAAAACTGATGCATCATGAAGGTTAAAGAGGTTAACAAGACTGATTTTCAAGCTTAGGTAGAACGTATGGTAATCCTTTTAATTTTCTAGGCTGAGCCACTATGCTGTCACAAGTAAGGAGTGTGAGTAATGTACTTCTTCACACATGAAAGATCAACAGCAAACATCTTAATTTCCTGAAAGCAATCACTTCCATACTACAGTACTAGAGATGAAATTCAGAAAACCACTTTAATTCACAACACAGATACAAACAGCTGCATGTATTTATTTTAAGTAGTTTTGCTAACAGGGTAAGTTTCAGAGCTTTCTGATGGTTCCACACAAAGATACTGAGAACCAAGACAAATGTATACAGTTGTCCTTCCACGTTCACTAGGGTTTAGGGGTACAGGACTTATACAAAAGTGGTAAAATCACAAATATCAACATGTGTGTGTGTGTCTGTGGGAAGGGGGCTGAGGCATGATGGGGAGAACAAGTACCCAGGGTCCAAACCAGGTGGGGTGGCCAGCATGTTGGTCCTGTACTTCCTATCTCTCACCCATATCCTTCCTTGGGTGTGGGGGGCATCAAGGGACGGTTTGTGTTGCTGAGAAATTGGCTTGCAAACCATCCTTAGCTGGCCAGGTAGTGGCTGGTGGAGGAGGAAGAGGACCAGAAGAGGATTTTTAAAGGGCTACATGGCCTGGCTGGGGCTGCTGAGAGGGAAGGTTCCCCTGGAAAAGAAGCACCTGAGATGGAGGGGGGGGGGCTGACACTGGAGAAATTCACAAATAATCAAATCCATGAAAGTAAACCCACAAATGTGGGGGGCTGACTGTTCTTGGATTCTCAAGGCTACTTCTACACCTCCATCAGATATCACGTAGATGCATAAGTAATAAGGTCTTAAATGGCACATATTCTCTTCCGTCTTCTCCCTTGTCTATGGTAATGTCACCACGCCTCTTAACCTCTATCCCAACACTGGACTGCCTGTTTTGCCACAGCTTTCTCCTTCTGAAGGGACAGATCAAGAGGTAATGCTTACACTGGCAATAATAATAATAATAACAACAACTACTACTACTATTACTACTACTATTACTACTAGATGGAATTTACTATTATCCCCCCCAAAAAAGGAAAAAATATTGTATGTTCTTGTAGTCACAAGCTCCAGGATTCTATAACCTCAGTAATTTATCAATCAGTAATCAGGTTATGTTTTTGTACAGAGGGTTCTCTAGGTCCAAGCTGTCTCTATAAAAGATATTAGTACTGTTTCGGAAAGAAAAAAACTGCTGCAGGTAACAAAAGGAGTAACTGGAGGAATGACAGCAGAAGCTTTGATAGAACGGTGGATGGAGTTTGACAGCAGAAGCTTTGATGGAATGGTGGGTAGAGTTAAAATGAGTGACAGACTGGGAATGTCAGTTGACAGGTCATTTAGAAAAGGGAAGTGAAGATGGTGAGAGGAAAGGGTTATCAGAACTATTATTGCTTATTGTTTATCAAATTACCTATTACTTTATCACTTACTGATAAATTTTTCCCTTAAAAAAAAAAAGGTTCCTTAGGACCTTCAAAGGTCTGTGAGCTTCAAAATGATGTTTAAATCCTGGAGGCCCTTGGAGACTGGCCACTTCTATGTTGGATTGTTCTTCTGGGCATGGATGTCATGCAAAATGCCACCTGACTCTCTCTCTCTCTCTCTCTCTCTCTTTTTTCCATCTCCGATGCAAAAGGAGAGTATTTCTAGTTTTTCTAAGTAGCTGGTGGCAGCAGTTTATTTGGCAAATGTTAACTGGAATCTTGATTCAGTGGACAAGCTGAGCTATTGACCCTGTAACTCCAAAGGGCTGAGGTCAGGTAAGGAATCCACTCTCAGTTTCCTGAGAACCTCTGTCATTCTTTGCTTCTCTAGATATTTGGTGCTCACAGGGTGAAGTGGGCTTTCTTTTTTTACACTCTTTTTCATCAACATGTAATTTAGAAGAACTTTAAAGCATACCACTCCCTCCTTTCAAAGAAGTCATGCTTCTAAAATACATCTGTATCCAACTACTGCTAGCATTAAGATTTTTTTTTAAAAAAAAACCAAATCTTTACCTTTTTTGATCTCAGTGGACTGTACTTTTTTTTGGTGGGGAGGAGCACTGAGGATAAACAACTCCCATTCTTTTGAAAAGGAGAGAAGATGTGTGCTGCCATATGCTTTACCTGTTTCTGTTGCTGGAAATCCAATCTGAGATTAGAGTTGCAGCCTGCTGGTGGCAGTGCTTGTTACCAAAGCTACAAGCCAGCATAATCACTTCACGGCGTAACTCCCTGGGTATCCCAAAACACACAGCAAGATAGCATTAGGCTCATGTTAATAAATATGTTTTAAACTCTCAGATGAAAATACATCATCACTTACAAGATCTAAACCAATATTTAGCAAAGGTAAGTATGTTAGCAATGCTCTAACTGTAGATCTTAAAAAGTGACAAACGAGCTGAGAGAGTACATTTAGGTTTTTACAAACTCTGTCAGCTACAGGCACATATATTTCCAGGCTTCATAGATGCAGCAAGAACTCAATAATAATAGAGAGGCAGCCATTCGTAACAGCAAGATTCTAATATGAATTCAGAAAACAAAAGGAATCCGTTTAAAATTTAGCAATTGCAAATCTCACTGATTCCAATGAGGGAGATAAAAATATATATATAAACAGCAGAACTTGACTAGCCCATGCTCCAAACAATCAGAATATACCAGACAAATCACACTCTTTACATTTATATTGCTTTTCTTGTTTCTACAACTATTTCCCAGCAGTTAAAAAAAAATTAACAGTACTCATGTTGGTATGAAGCTTGAACAAAGGATTTATCCAAATTATTTGTTGGCCATCCAAGCTTGAGATACATTGAAGCAACTTGTCTCAAAATATACTCCTGAAAAAGAGGGAGAAGAAAATACTTTGCGTTACTCTCATGTTTAAAAGAAGGAATAACATACTACATCTAGTTCAACTATCATTTTAAAATGATTCAATTCTGGAAGAGTTTTACATGGCATCGCACAAGTCATTTATGCCATGTATGTCAAACCAAAGTATTAAAAGAAGCCAGTCTAGTGTACACTGTATATGCACCCCTACTAACACCCAAATGGTTTTCCATCCAAAACTGGAAACAGCAAGGTCTGATGTATGCTGGTCAGGGTTGGGTTACCTCCTATTCTTTCCAGAACAACTTCAACTTCCTGCTGTTAATGGTACTGGTTGGTTATCTACTTTAAGAGACCAGTTAGCAAAATTCTGTCTGTATTATTATAACTAGCAGTTTTTAAAATGTCTGAGTTGGAATGTGAATCCCTTTAATAGCAGGGCTTTGGGGTCAAGCAGAGGGTCCTAGCAGCAATGGAGGTCATGCTGGCTGATTTCCCTCTCTTTCTTTAGGAAAGATGAGAAGAATATTTAGGAATATTTGGAAAATAGATGAAAAATGTGTTTGTTGAGCTTTGAGAAATTCTGTCAAGAAGATTCCTGGGCTGATTAGAATCTTTATGATTAAGATGCAAAAGTTTCACATGACTGTTTTGTGCAGAAATCAGCGTTTTCTGCTCAGCTGTTACTTGTGCAGGAAATATTTTTTTCACCCAAAAATACTGTATGAAAATTTTGTACAGAATGTCTCAAACTGTGAACAGTCTTCAAAAATTGGGTAGTTCTCATAAGACTGTCTCATAGAAAGAAGACAACTATAAAATTTACATGTTGCTTCCTTTGAGAAGAATATTAGCAAAAAAAAAAGTCCATATACTCCTATTGTTTGAATGGTCCTCCAACTCTCCAGAGAAGATTTTCAGAGGGTTCAAGGGGAAAGCACCAAAGAACAAAGTCAACTCCAGAGTTCCATTCATGGAATATTCTTCCCCATAAAAAAAATCCCAACAACTCAGGATTCATAGCTGGGTGAGAGGTACAACTAAGTTTAAATACTTTTAAGTGTATTGATTTTCATGGGACAGAGGTAAGCACAGTTTTAAATACTCTTCTGAAATAATGTGACTTAAAAGCGTGTAATATTAGGTGGCTCATGCCTTGCATTTTAAAATGTGTAATGTACATTTGACACAAGTATAAAAAGCCGCTGGTGCTCAGACAGGCTAGTATTTACCCTGGCAGGCTACTCTTGACTTAAAAATGCATGTTTGAATAATGTCCATCATTAAACATTTATAAGTGACACATTTAGGCCACACACAGAGATGAAATTGATAGGCTTGGCTGTATTTATATGCAGAGATATGGCAAGACCATTACACAGGTACAGCCAATTGAAGTAATAATATTGAATAATGTGAGCTGCATATCAAGACAGGACAATTTAATGAGATCTGCATTTCAATGTCTTTTTAGTTGGTGGCATTTTTAAAGGCAATGGCAGTGTAATAAGTCTTCTACTTTTGACCCTTCCACAGAAGGATTCTTTACTCTGTACATCACATTAGAAAGTATGTCTTTGTCATTATCATCATATCATAATTTCCTTACTGCTAGATTCCCTTGTTTTTAGGTGAAATTTAAACGTAACTTTCTTAATGTATTTCTCATTATATTAGCACAAAATAAGAGTGAATAACTTTTATTTACATGGCAACATTTTCATCTGCATGTTATGACAAGATTAAAGGAAATACATGGTATACTTTCTTGTGACAGATAAGTTATCCCTGTGACAAAAAATGAATTTATTATATTTTTGCTGTCAGCTTCTACATAATGAAGAGAACCATCCAACAGTATTTTTCACTATTCATATTTACTAAAATTCTTTTTTTAAAAAAATAGCAGTCAAACTAAACAGAAGTCAGCAAGGAAAATATTATAATGATTCTTCAATGTAGGCAAGAGTAAGCTGGCAACCCAATTTTCCATTTAATTTAGCGTAACGTGACAGGGAAGGAAGCTTACACCTCACAGAATTCAGTGTCTATCAGCAGTCATTAGAAGGACAAAGGAAATGAAGGAAGTGAGTGAAAGCATTAATACACTCCTTGCCTCCTCTAGCACATCACTTTATTTTACTGTGGGCAATAGTGTCTTTAAGAGAGAGAGACAGAAGCCCAATATCTACAGATTGCCTTCTGTATATTTTCCTCTGTTGTTGACCAATTCATATCCTGGATTATATTTAAATTAGACATTTTAAATATTGTATTAGCCATTCAATTAGCACAGTACATTTAATATTTATAGCGGCCTAATTCAGCTCACAATTAAGTTACAATCTGTACGAGAGATTGTAGTTTAGTGTTAGAACTCATGTGTTGTTCAATTCCTGACACCTCTATGTAGGACTGAGACAGATCCCTGCCAGAAGCCTCAGGCAGTTGCTGCCAGTCAGTGTAGATAACACTGAGTTTCTAAAAAGGGCAACATTCTGACATATAATAACCTCCTATGCTTCTAGCTTGTAGCATGAAAAAAAGTTTCTTTTTATCACTCTCTAATACTGGGGTGGGCAATTGCTGAGAAGGTTCGCAATCGCATTGCTCCCAAATGCACCAACCCTAACTACTGCTGAAATCAAGTGGGAGAGAAGGTTTAGTTTGAAACAAAATACACAAGGAGCACATGTCTTGTTTTAAAGACGAATTGTGCTTCTAGGACTCGTTTTCTTAAAATAAGGTATTTGTTCTCCCTGTGTCTTGTTTCATAGCAAAAAATGTGCCCCCTCCCAACCTTACTGAAATTCACTGGTAGCATCGGTGGTAAAAAAATAACAACAACAGAGGCCATATTCATAAATCTTTTTTCTGCTTTAGTGTTTTCTTCCCCCCTCCAGGTAACATTTTTTAACACAGCTCTGTGTGTATTGATAATCTATGGCTTCTTGTGCTGCCTTTTGACAGTTAAGAGTGGGATGAGGGTTCAACAGTAATGCAATCCTTGATCATAACTAGAACTGAAAGATAACTTTCTCCACTGAAATAATGATAGCAACATTACTACTAACAATGAACAAATTCTGATATAATCTACACCCAAATGTTTTTGGCTTTACGAACGTGCACATTGTGTAACTCACCAATGGCTAATGTTCAGAAACGAATTGAACCTTATAGTTACGTTAAAATAAGGACAAAAAGGACAAGACACCATCCAAGTCAAACACTTTTAAGAACAATTGGTTGGATGGAAAGTCAGAATTCAGGCACATGTTTAATTCTCCCATTGAAACAAACAGGCATTAAAAGTGTTTCACTTTATTTGATTTGTACCCCACCTTTCTCAGAAAACGGGACCTGGCTGAATCACACCCTAATGGGGTGAATTTCCATAAATCTTTCCTATAAAATGAGTACCTTACACCTGCAATGTACATTTGTTTCTCGGTTGTTAATAGCAAGTCTGCATATCTTATCTTAAAGTGCAATATTTTATAATAGGAAAATGCCATTTTTTTTTCCTGCCCAGTAAGCCTTCATTGCTTCTGCAATTGTTTCCCAGCTGATAATTTTGACACAGTTAGTAATGAATTATATAACTCCTGTTCATTATAAGTTTATGTGTTTTGTCCTCTTCTATACTATAAATGCCTATGTAATCATGTTGTGTCTTTTTCTAAATAAATTTAGATGCACCAGCATATAAGATACACCCCATTTTTCATGAAGTATTTTTCAGGAAAAAATGTTTTAGTCCCCTGATGAGTCAAAATGCACAGGAAAGGAGGGGAAGGTAAGGAGTGCTGCATGAGGCTTCTCCCACCTCCACCCTTCCTGTTTTGCTTCAGCAGGGAGAACTCCCAGCAGAGTCAAAATGGAGAGGAGAGGAATGAAAAGAGTGCTGCCCCAGGCTTCTCCCACTTCCTCCCTTTTTGTTTTGCTTCAGCAGGGAGAATTCCTTTTGCTCCCCCTCCCTTCCCTATGCAATTAGCATTACCCATATTTGCCAGTGTCTTAAGACGCACCTCATTTTCTGAGGGTATTTTTTAGGAAAAAAGTACATCTTATATGCCAGCAAATACGGTAATAAGTTCAATTATTCCACAACTAGCATATTTTTCCCCATTTGGAAATGGACTTTTCAGGAATTATAGTAGTAATACTGAAGTACAATTAGGTTAAACCCTGACTGGTCAGGTGGAAAGGTGCTTGGCAATTTAGGAATCCTATCAGGAACAACAACAAGTTTCACTGTTGGTAACAGAAAAAAGAGAAAAAGTATCTTTACATTGAAGATGTTGTAGTTTTCTGTGCGATCCAGCAACTTATCTAGAGGATAAAGAGCACGGCTGGCAGCATGCCAAGGCAGGAATTCCTTTTCCTTGGACAGGTATCTGAGAAGCTCTAGTGGAATATTCTGAGGCAAATAGCCAGCTCTGCACAATTAAAAACGTTATTGTTAATTATTATTTGGGAAAAAAAACAACATTCCAGATGAAACTTAAAAAATCAGGTAGGCTTCTCTGTGTGTACATAAAAGGAAGCGAGTACAATCTTTTTGTCATATTTTTTTACCTGAAAACAGCAAGTCAACAGTCACAAGCATTCACTACAGAAAACCTTTACAAGCTGTCATAGGCAATTTAGAGAAACTGACTCCAGGCTGCATTTATAATTTTAAAAACATGTTTTCCATAAAAATTTCATCTTGCTCCAGCAGTCACCTCAAATTGCACTGCTGAATCTTATCAAGCCATGTTAGGAGAAATAGGTTTCATTCAGGTGTTTGTCTACAGCTTCATAAACCATAGTTCAAAAAGCCTCTTGGAAAATTCTTCTCATTACACAGTGGCTTCTGTGAAGAAATGCTGGCTTACATGAAATCACAATTCTCCCATTATTTCTTAACCAGAAATCCAAAAGGAGTGTTGTGCCCATATGCTCCTCTTTTATGCCTCCTCTTCCACACTTCCATGGCACCTTGGGTTCAACAATAAAATCCTGGCTTACATTAAGATAAGATTTTCCAGTTATGTGTGAACCAAAAAATGTTCAATTAACATTAGGGTTTGTTTTTTAAAAAACTAGGATTATACTCATGTTTTATGAAGCCATGGATGAACATTTTAGTTCCATGGGCATGTCAAACTGAAGAAGTAACGTTAATGGAGTAATGTTAAACTGGAGGGAAACCAAGTCCTTTGAGAAACATTTGAGAGATCTGAGTATGCTAAGTCTGGAGAAGAGAACAATGACATGTGATTATGGCCCTTTCCACATGGGGCAATTAAAATGGCACAGAGCGACCTCTGACAGAGGTCATCTGCACCGTGGAGTGGACTGGGTCGGACTACTTTTTGTAGTTCCGCACCTCAGTCTGCTCCGAAGTGACTGGAAGTGGTCGCGCAGCGTGCTTTTTAAAAACGTCTTTTTAGAGGTTTTTCAAAAGCATGGAGTGCGCAACGCCGTGTCGCTCCATCGCCGTGTTCCTGTGCAGATTTGCAGGCGTGCACTAGTGCGTGCCTGCAGATCTGCCGGGGGCGGGCTTTAGGCTGGCAAGCTTCTCCGGTTGGTGGAGAGCCTCCACCAACCAGAAGCCACCATTTTGGACACTGGAAGAGTGCGGAGCGATGAGCTCGCACTGCTCCTCGTCCTGACGGACTCGACTGGACCCACAAAAAAGCTGGTGAGTAGCGTTTCTATGCATTTCCTTCCCCACGTGTGGAAAGGGCCTATAATAGCAATCTTTGAATGTCTGAAGGAGTTTCATGCAGAAGATAGTGGGGAACACTCCTTTGTTGGAAGCTTTTAAAAAGAGAAGGATGTCCACCTGCCAGGGATCCTTTAGCTATGAATCCCAGCACTGGTAGGAGGCTGGAGTAGATTATACTACTCTATGATTCTTCATCACAGTTAAAGATGAATACTCATTACCCAGAAGAACTGTCTACTGCTTTTTAAGCTTTTTTCTTTGAGATTTTGTAGTAGGAGTTTATATAACAAGTAAATATTCCCATCGAATTGAACCCTTTAAGTCTTCACTGTTCAAATTTAGCAAGACGAAAATATAGCGGTATTGTGATTTTGTAAATCTTCATTCTTTAAAAAAAAACTCATTTACTTCACAAAATAATCATGTGAGAATGAAAACCACTGGAATATGTTTTATCTGGTTCAGAATTATGTATGTCAAATTGTTCTTTTCATTATTTCCATAGCTTAGCAAATGCAGAAGAAAAAGAAACAGCCAAAACAAAAAACAAAACAAAAAAATCAGAAAAATCACTCCTCATCTATTACAGCTGTTACAAATCTTCTTTGTACTCAGATTTTTCAACTGAAAGAGGTGCCAATATTCTGAGTGAAGAAACTGGGTCAGCAGCACGAGCCAACACTTGTAAGATCAGCTATATTGATGGGACGGATCAGATCAAGAGCTATCTCACATTTCACTGCATTTTTCTTGGATAGTGTGGGGAATATATGGATGTACATAAAGGCAAAGGGAAACTGATAGTTAGATACAAGAATCAATAGAGTTTTCTTGTTTTGAGAATATTGTTGGAATCACAACTGCTGCAAAATCAACAGTCAGGTAATCATGAAAACTCTCTGAATGGAATAAGGGTAACCAATGCAGGCTAGAGGCTCAGTAGTCCTAGCTCAAACCCTCCATGATGTTTAAGCTATATTAAAACATTCTCTTTTAAGGATGTCATGATAGTTTGTGTTCAAAACTATAGTCAACATTTTCATATTTATACTGCTAATAAACAATGAAAGATTTGGAATTCTATTAGCCAGTGAAAAAACATCACAATTCTTCCATAAAAAAATGTTTTGCCCATTTTTTAAACAGAATTATATACATAGCCTCTGCTAAGCTAAACACAAAGAAATTCCTTTCTTTCAAGCCATATCTTGAAAACCACCATTCCACCCTGGTTGTCACAGAAATTAATCTTTAAATTACTGAATAGTCATTTTTGAATGTATAACTGCTCTCAATGAATTAGCTATCTAGTTTTAAAGGAGGCATTTGTGTGTTGTGCAAATGTTTTCTGACCTTGGTTTGTTCTCTTGCAACTGAACCCACGGATAGATCCCAGCACATTCATTTTCCCCTTAAGGACAAAGTACCAAATGGTACTGTAATTGCCAAGGGAAAATTATTACTCCATTCCAACTTATTTCTGTCATAAATCCCAAGCCAGTCAAACAGACTTTTGTCACAAAAACAACAGGGTTGCTGTGGAGTGCTGCAAGTCCCACACAGAATTGCACTGTAAATTTATGAGCCCAACGCCAACCATAGCCATTTTGAGATATATTTAAATCAAACTTAGAAAACCCAAGCTGGCCACAAACTGGCTGACAGTGTTGAAACTATGGAAATGAGGCGATTTAGTTGCCACAGCGCTACAAACCACTCTGCATCATCTGTTTCATATGAAATGTAGAGGACGTGACCAGCTTATTACTGTTCAGACAGTTTCTAAATGAGGGTGGAAAAGAAGAATCTACATCCTTCCACATGTAGATTTGCACCAAGGACTGGTTCATGCCTAAAATTTGTCTTCCTGTATTTCATGACCTACATGGAAATTACAGAACAAAACATTCAGTGAAATTGGTGCAATCTACGCAGCTTCCTCTATTGAGTATACTGTGATAGAAAAGGTGTTACCTCCCACTGTAATGAGCTCTGCTTACACCTAACTGCCTTTTAGTCCTCTGCATCAGATTATCACTACAACAACACTGACAATGACCCAAGAGGGGTGAGGTTTTAGGCAATTACAAACAATATATTGACAGAATGCTGCTTTGTTGCCCATTACAGACAGTTACAGAAAGTGTAAGGAACATTAACATGCCACACACTTTGGACTGTAACTCCACAATCCCTTACTGCTGGGGCTGAAGGAGAGTAACTGAGACATAATTTCTACTATCTGGAGATCCAAAGATTCCCCTCTACTAAGCTGAATAAACCATAGAGAAATAATACCAGACGAAAGGGACTCTGAATTTTAAAATATTGATCACAGACTGAAAAAAAAATTGAGTAAAAGCAAACTCTCTAAAAATGGCTAAGCATGTTCATAACAGACCTTCAACAGTGAAAAATCATGTGTTTGTTTACTTTCTCAAGAAAATTGTATAAACCACTCTATTCTTCTAATAAGGTTGTGAATTGCCATCCCTGTCTTCAGAACAACAGTCTTCCCCTTCCACAGACTAGTAGCTCTGCTCTAGGAGGGTTAGGATGCTAACTGATGTTGCCAGATTGAAAAAGGGAGAATGTTCATGTACCCTTAATTGCTACGTAGAAAAGAGAATTTTGGTAGGTGTTTGTTGTCATGCAACCAGATACCATCTCCTGAAATTCCTTCTTCTATAACCCTTAAAGCTATTTAAACCCTCTCCAGTTTTTTTTCTGGTTAACCTGAGATGGCACAGTTAACACATGTGCATTCTCTGCTAATTTATAACATATTACTTTTACTATTTTTTTTTCAGAATATCACTTTATATAGACAGGCATTTATAAAAGTTGGTGAGAGCTTCAACACTACCCAATAAAAGTAAAACATTTAGGGCTTGATCCAGTTCAAGCTTAGAGAAGACCTGCTGAAACCATTAAGACAATTCAATTATACCAAGTTCTACTGATTTCAGTTACTTATTTCAAGCCTGATCACATATGGGTCAAACTCTTAAATGAGTAAGAAATACATCAGAATACTAGAAGACACAATTCACCATTTTTTAATGTTGGAACTATATTTCATTGCTGAGGTTCAGTCTTGTACATAGGAATGAAGAGTAAGCTTGGGCATACAATCCGTCCTTTCACTAAGGAAGCAGCATCAAGGAAACTCACATATTTAGAATCAGGAAAATTGTGTTCTTGACCAAAGACATGATTTCCAAGCAGGCTGCAATACCAGTATGTTTCACATTAATAATAATAATAATAATAATAATAATAATAATAATAATAATAATAATAGTTATTTTTATCCCGCCTCTCCACCTGGATCGAGGCGGCAAACAACATTAAATACATTAATACATTAAAAACATTAAAAAACATACCCAATCCTCCCCACTCACCAATCCACCTAAGACCAACCCCCTAAAACACACTACAATCAATCAACTATTAAAAGAACAGCAAGACAATTGATGGGAGGCGATGGAAATGCTAGTCTTTGAAGGCCTGTCGGCAATCGAGCACTGATCCTGACCCTACCTTTTTGGACTTGCAAAACATATACCATGCTGGTAATATTACCTTAGGAACTGAGATGTTTTAGTAACACCCCAATTCATTATTATTTACCTTTAATATGCCATCTCCTAAGATCTATCCATTTGTTCAAGTGCTCCAGCTAACTGCTGAAAAGATTGCCCTCTATCTGCTAGATCTATAGGAGGGCGACCAAAATGGTGAAGGGCCTGGAAGCCAAGCCCTATGAGGATAGACTTAGAGAGCTGGGTATGTTCAGTCTGCAGAAGAGAAGGTTAAGAGGGGACATGATAGCTATGTTTAAATATTTGAAGGGATGCCATGTAGAGGACGGAGAGGGCTTGTTTTCTGCAGCTCCAGAGACCAGGACAAGGAGCAATGGATTTAAGCTGCAGGAAAGGAGATTCCACCTGAACCTCAGGAAGAACTTCTTGACAGTCAGGCCTGTCTGGCAGTGGAATATGCTGCCTCAGAGTGTAGTGGAGTCTCCTTCCTTGGAGGTTTTTAAGCAGAGGGTGGATGGCCATCTGTCAGGAGTGCTTTGAGGGTATTCCTGCATGGTAAGGGGTTGGACTGGATGGCCCGTGTGGTCTCTTCCAACTCTACATTTCTATGATTCTATGATTCTATATTTTGTGGTGTTTCAAAAAATCTAATTTCTCATGTTATTTGATTATGCTAAAATTATTTGTTGCAGTAAGAAAGTTGCAAAGTTTCCACAGTATACATCAAATTGCTTTCATGCTTTTGCTTTACAATGAATCAAAACCAAATGTGGTAGAAATGGCAGAACCTTTGACTTGTTGCATTTATAGCTGACTAAATATTTTTCTGTCCACAAGGGGTCAAGGTAAACAAGGACCTATTATTCTACCCCCTCCCCAAAAGCTCATCTACTTCAGCACCAGGCACACCTTGCATTGAAATCCTCCCCCAAAACACAGCACTCAGTTTAAATGCTGTCGGGCCACAAGATGAACCAAGTGTGCACAACAGGATAGAGAATACCTGTTTTTCTCCTACAGGCTGAGAACAACTGAATTGGAATCTATGCTACTTCTATGCTACTCCAGAGCTTCTGGAGATCATATCCTACCCCAGCCTCCACACTCTGTCCAGTCCTCCTTCTACAAAACTGTAAGTGAGCAGAGAAAGCCATCATGGTATAGAGCTTTGAGTGTTGGACTAGGGCCCTGGAGACCAGGGTTCGATTCCCCTCTCAGCCATGGAAACCACTGGGTGAGCTTGGGATTGTCATATATTCTCAGCCTCCTGAAAACACCAAGATAGGTTTACTTTAGGGTTGCCATAAGTCAGAAACAACATGAAGGCACATACAACACAAGAAGTGAACAGAAGATAATTTTTGAGTAAGATGAAAAAAAAAATGCACAATCATCACCAAGCTTTCCTCATTTTTTTTTTAAAAGGTATAAGGTGTTTTTTGGGGGAGTTGTTTTTGCTAAAACAAGGTGTGTTTGGGAGTGGGAAAGACATACTCTGTTGCATTCACAGAAGGAAGATTCCAGATAAAAATATGGAATTAAATCAGATCCACCCCTCAGATCCCATTCAATATTTACAAGATTATAAACCAATCTTGTAACTTTTAGGATTCATGCTTATAACCGTTAATCACCCAACACGATCTCAAAAACCTATCTCATAAGTCAGGCAGCACCCCAAGTGGAAAGTTCCAACATGTTGCTGATTGCAGTTCTGAGAAATGATAACTGCAGCATTCTCATTGTTGCAAAAAGCATTGAGACAAGCACCTGCAGCAAGGCTTCTCCAATTGTCTCTCTCAATGCATGCTGTAATCAGGAGAATGCTGCAGTTATCATTTCCCAGCATCCCAATCTGCATCACCTCCAAAACCCTTCGGTTGGAGTTCTGCCTGGCTTACAAGGTAGGTTCTTCTTTTGGAAGGGTGGCATCAGCAAAAGTAGTTTTGATGACTTCAGGAAAAGAGATTACATCTAAACATTAGGAAGAATTTCCTGACCATAAGAAGCAGTCTGACAGTGAAATGTGCTATCTTGAAATGTGGTAGAATCTCCTTCTTTGGAGGTTTTTAAACAGGAGTTGGATGGCCACCTGTTGGGAATGCTTTGATGGTGTATTCCCACATGGCAGGGGGTTGGACTCGATAACTCTCATGGTCTCTTCCAACTCTACGGTTCTATGATTCTATGATGGAGTTCTGATGTTTGGCCAATATGTTTATTCAGTTAAATGAAACTGAGCACAGAAAAATGTAATCCCAAATAAAGTGTGAGCCTCAACAAATGGGAGACTAAGGACACAAGGCCTCTGAAGCAAGAAGGCAACATCACCTTTGTTCCAAGCAATAGTTCAGAAAAGATGCTGTGAAGTCCAGAAAGCAACAGACACAACAAACAAGGGCCTTTTATGGATCCCTCCCAAACTACTTAATCTCAACCCCTCCTGAGATGCTTCACTCCTTGGAGAAGAGTAGTGGCAAAACAGCTCTCAGCATAACAATGCAGAGCAACCTTAGAGGAGAACTATGTGTCCTTTAGGCTACTATACTATGCCTTCCAATACAAATGCAAGGACAGCCATATTGACCATAAAAGTTCATATTGTGGTAGTATGTTCATTAGGGCAACAAGAAATGCATAAAACATCAGTACTAGTTTCCAAAACCAGGCAAAATCTTTTAAAAACACACAGGCTCCACTGAGAATCAACTAACTAGATCAATTTGATGTAACATCTGAGGACAATCTGCAGAACCATGACACAAACGCTGTCACCCAAACTGCTCCCCACACACATCTTCAAACAAAGTAGTCTGTGAGCTATGATTTGGATAAAGACAGGATTGAGTTTCCAAAGGGGCCCTTTGTGTTCTCATATGGAAAATTTGAATTAAAATTTTATTGATCTGTTTTTATGGTTTTTCTTTGTCCTGAAAAGTCAAGGGCCTCTGGGTGATGGCTGATGAGGCTATATTGAGAGTATTATTACCATATAATTCTCCAATACAAAATAAGTTTTAAAATGTCTTCACCTACCATGCTGTTTACCTGAACTTCCCTTTAGAGTCATCTAATAAAACTATTTGTAAGTAGAAATATGTTCACATTTTTCCCACACGTGCTCACTAAACGCAGAGAGAAGGAAATGGGATTATAAATATGGCAAGAACCATTGCCTTTGCATGCAAAGAGCTGTGTGCATGTATGAGCTTCCAAGTGACCAGAAATTTTGAAAATATACACTTTCACAATGAATCAGAGATGATTTGTTCTAATACACATCAACTTTTGTGTGTTGTCACTCTTTATTCTATTCAAATTCTGCACTATTTCACTGTGCTTTCTGTGAAAAGTTATTTTAAAGCACATTTTCTCTGAAAATATGCTCTTCTAAATATTAGTTTATCTCAAAGTATGCATTTCTAAATGTACTTTCAATTTGTTGTGTGCCTTGAGGCTGTTCAGCCTAATCCCACTAAGGTATTTCACTATTCTATACTACTTTAAATGTCATGATTCCATCTTACAGAATCCTAGCATTTGGAGTCTGGGGAAGTAATTAGAATTTTTGGCTCAAGATCTCTAGTTTTGTAGTTGAGGTGAATGCACTAGAGAATTCTATCTGCCTCACCAAATTACAAATCCCACAATTCCACAGGATGGAATCATGGTAGTTAAAGTGCTATCAAGCTGTCATAGTTGTGTAGTATGATTACACCCTAAAATGATGCCCCATCAGATAAGCTGTTGTGAACTATGGCCCTATTGTTGAAACTTTAATGTAGAGGCAATAATGAAGGTCAAACACTTGGGATGTACAAGTATTTAATCTTCATTCACAATCATCAGTGATTTCAAAAGTTTTCTTGCTCCTGGGTAACACCATGAGGGCATTTTTCAAAGACTGTTCACAATGGACCTTTAAAAAAAAATATCTGCTTGCACAAAAAAGATTGTTTTTGTACAGAAAACTGTGCCCTCTTTTTTGCACAAAATGGTGGCTTGGGTTCAAACGCCAAACATTTTTGCACAACCAAATTTTCTGCAAAAAGCCTCAAAATATGAAATATCTTGTGACAGTTGATCATTCTCTCAGTAGGCCATATTGAGAATTTTTTCTGGCTAAGAACAAGAAAACTCGTGAATATTCCTTTCATCTTTATAAATACAAAACACTGATTTACAGAAACATTGCTATTCATGAAAAAGCTAACAAAACACTATCAACAACTTCAAATCTGAGAGCTGATAGCTGGCAAGATTTCAAATGTGTTTCAGCAGCTTAGATGGAAGCTTTCACTATTCTCTCAGTCTATTGCTCTAATTTCTGATACTTAAATTGGTCTAAAAATCTCGACTTTCTGGCCATTAGTCTGAACAGGGGTTTAAACAACATCATTAAGGATGATATGGATCCAATTATCTTGAATATGCTTAAAGACTTGGAATGTTGTAATGAATTAAATCTGGGCCTCTTGGGAAGGATTAGTGTGATAAAGATGACTACAAATTTGCACTTTAATTTTGTTTCACAGGTGCTCCCAATAGACAATTCAGGGAAGTATCATTTCCAACAATAAAGAGCATTTTTAGGGATTAAACGTTGCTCTGACATAATTACAGGTATAATGTTTAACTACTGTGATCAGTGAGCCACTGCAAGTTGCACCTTGGATCTCAGAAGTTAAATTTCAAATTACACCTGATCAGTGGACTGGGTAAGTGCATTAAAAAATCCAAAGTTATCAACCATCCATCTGTAAATAGTAGGCTGAGAAGAGTTGATATGAAAATAAGAAAGGGCATCATCAACAGCAGGAATGGGCTACGTGCAAGCCAAGGCCCACATACTGCTCCCCAGGCTTCTACTCCCAGTAACAGCTACCATTTGGTCACATCCTTGCCCACCAGAGTTGTTAGGCCAAAGAGGGGCAATATTTGGAAACTTCAAATCACTTCAAAATCACTTCCAGTTTTCAAGAATTGCACTTGACTGGCCTAAATCACATTACTGGTACTAGCAGCATAGCAAAAAAAATTCCCCTACATGACCCTTCGGGACAAAAAGGGTCCTTTTCAGGAAAAAAAATAATAAAAGACTAGGGATGTGGAAGACATTCCCATTATTTTATTAGCTTCAAGAAGCTACCCACCTATAATCTATATATTTGTGATACAGTGATCTTGTTCCCTTCTGATGCTCTGACAAGACATACTTCCAAATATAAGCCAGTTTTTGTGCAGTGGTGCCTCATTCACAGAATTTTACCTATGGTCTGGACACCATCTTGTCCATTTTTTCTCTTTCCTGCAGAACTTCAGTGAATTCCAACTAATAATACTTAGTTGAGAACTTACATCTGAAAATATATTTCTGTAGCTATGTGTCCTGGTGCTACCTTCCAATTGTACCTTTTCAGCAGCACAGCCCCTTCAATACAGTCATTTCCCTGTTTCTAGAGGGTGGATACATACAGATGCCTGTTGCAGAGTGTCCAAGTACAGGAAGAAAGCCGGATGTGGCTCTGCTCATCCCTCCCCAATCCCCAATGACATGAAAATGGCTGTTTTGGAGAGATTGCACTGCTGGAAAAGTAGATTTTTGAGAGACTTTCAGTCATTTTGTGTGCTACAAACTACAAAAGTGAATTTTGAGGCAGACTTATAGCATCATACTTACTGCACAGGATGCCAGCCTTTTATGAATAGTGTATCAACAGGAAGCACCACAAGCCATAAGTATTACCATGAAAACATATTGGTATAGACATAAAACTCAACTATGATCAGGTTCACAATGTCTGAACAATTTAAGAACAATTTTGTTGCATGACGGTTGATTGCCGAAGAAAGTAACTGAAAAACATGTTTGCATTTATTGGAAAAAACTATGAAAGAACGGTGCTTAGTAAATTAAGGCTATATAGAACTTTAAAATACCCCTTAGAGTGCTATTCCATTCTCATTACATATGTTTAAGAGATCATTATGTTGGAGGCATAAAATGGGTGATTAGAAAGATAATGCACATCCTCAGATGGAAAAACAATTAATTTTTGGATCAAATATTCTAAGCTTCAAAAGATTTTAACAGGTTTCAGTCAGACCAATATATATTAAATTCCCCCAAAAATAAAGCTTGCCACATCGAATTATATTTCTTCAAACATACATGAATCTTATAAAGGAATATATAAAGGATACTGGAAATTAAATCATAGGCTACTAATAAATAATATTTTTGTTTTAATTCTAGATAATTAGTAACAGATCAATGGAAGTGACATCATCTGTATTCTAATATTCTTATTTCTTAAATATAAAAATATGACCTGGGAAAGGGAAGCCTTTATTCCATTTTTATTTAGTGACGGGTGTTTATTGATACTGAATTGCTTCAGCTAGTAAGAGAAGCATACATATACTTAGCTATTTGACCCAGTTCTAGAGAAAAACCATTTCCACCTAGTGAGCAGCTGGCTTCCAGAAGTTACTGAGGTTTAAAAGAGGAAACATCATTGATAATTCTTCTGATAGTTCCAACTAGTTTCTGCATTAAGTTAGTATTTTTTGCATTTCTTCATTTACATCATTTTTATATTGCAGACTAAAAAGAATTCCACAAGGAGTTTACATAAAATAATCTTAGAGGGGACATGTTTGACTCAGATGATTACGTCTGAAGATGCCTGTGCAGAAATTACTAAAGTACAAAGACATGACAAAATGGACTAAATGCAACCAAAGAAATTTGACTCCCACAACAACTATGTAACAATTATTGTTGCTACAGATCAAGTAAATGAGGTGATGCTGTGTGAAATTTTGAATGAAATTAATAGAAGTTCCAAAATACAATTTCCAAAATCCAGGAGGGATTATATATTTACTGGCTTGAGACCAAGTACCCTGAAGTGTGTTGTGTCAGGAAAACGGATTAGACACAGCACCCAGATCTCTTCCTAAACTGTATTTGTATTACTGAAAGGTTGGTTGGCATCTTCTTTCAATGTCAATTCCCAGTTTCCAGGTGGGGTTTCAGGAGGAAATATCTTCCCATTTAACAGCTGATCAGCTCTGACCACCTGTTAAGTAGAAAGATGTTTGAGAGGGTGACCACCATGGTTCTTGTCACTGGAAAAAGAAAGGATATAAAAAATAAAATAAAATAAAATAAAATAAAATAAAATAAAATAAAATAAAATAAAATAAAATAAAGGCTATTCAGTGGAAAATTCAGTGGAAAAATGAGTGACATAGTTAATGAGTTAGTAGGCATGGTTATCAAAGATGTGCAGATGCTGGGCATGAATTCTTGGAAAAGATTCCTCCTTCTTCTTAACATTCTCTCCCTCCTTCTGACCACTCATCTAAGATGATAGAAGGTGAAGAAAAAACTATAATTGTTGCTATTGTCTGTAGCTAGCTCTGTAGAAATCCAAAGCCAGGCAATTAGGAAACTGTTGAATCTGGAAAATGGCATTTCCACCCCCACTTCATCTTCCAAGGAAGGAAGCAAGGTAGGAGGAGAGAGATGGGGAGTGGTGGACAGATGCAGGGTGAGAGTGCTATTTGTTGGGAGGACAGACAATTAAGAGTGGTGGCAGTAAAGGGATGAAGTGCAAAAGCAAAAAAAAAAAAAAAAGAGGGAGGGAGGGAGGGAACATGAGTAGTTTTGGCTGGGAGATGCTATATAGTGCAAAATGGGACTTGATGTTTTTGTATGGGAAAGCTTTTGTTTGTTGGTTGGTTGGTTTGGGCTTGTGAGAGCAAGGCTTTTTCAAAAAGTAAAAGCTGCTGTTTCAGGGATAGGTGATGGGTGGTATTAGATCAGACCAGTTTCCCAGTTGGATCATTTGCCCAATCTAAAATTTCACCTGCTCTGCAAAATTTTTGTTGGTCCTTGGGCAAATCATAGAAGAAATAGAGCCCCTGTTCCCAAGGCCAATTGACAGTATGATTAAAAAATATATATACAGGTGTGAATCACTTATACCCTCTTCTATATATTTCATTGTAATCTGTAAAATGCAGCTCTCTTAACAATGCTGTGCTTGAACCAGATTTATAAAAGGTCAGCTACAGAAACAACCCTGGTGACTTTTCAATCATGAAAGTCTAATGGAGTCTCCAAAAAGTCCACAAAACCTTGAGCATTCAAAGAAAACAAGGAATTCTTCAGTGCGGGCTGACATTTTGAGCTCTTGGTCAACTTGTCACTACCCTTCAGATTTTTTATTACAGTGCCACATAAGTGAATATATAACACCACCAGATGTCATAACAGAAATATATCCACCATTTTAAGAACTCAAACAGAATGTGTCAACACTATATTAAGGCCTATGAAAAGAAAAGGGACACGAACCAGTGCTTTGAGTTTGTGGTCAGATAGATAAGGCAGAAAAAGCTAGGGCTGAATCCAAAAATGGTGGAGGTAATGTAAGCAGTCTAGGAAAGTGGATGTATTTGTATTTGTGGAAAGCAGATGTATTTGTATTTGTGGATTACCTTGGATTCTCCTGAACTCAAGTTACTAGTGAGAAAATAGGCAGCTGCTGGGACCAGAGTGAATTGATAAAATACTGATTTCTTCTTCACATTTGTATTTCTGTGTATACATACATACATACATTCAACATCTTTAAAAGGCACAAATACATGGAACTAAAGGCACAAGCTTATAAATACAATATAATTGTTGGATTAAGGCAATTAAATTCCAATTAAAGCACTATTGGACCACTTAATTTGGCCTTGGCCCCACAGGCCTCAAAACCTTCAAAACTAGTACTGACATTGTATTCATTACAGACGTGATTCTCCAGGAAAATAATTGCTATAGCACTCTAGTACCACAAAGCACTGCTATCTTCAAGATAGTACAGAAATTGCAGATAGTACAGAATACAACCACCACATCCCAGTTGTAGGGAGACAGGAATATACTTCACAAATCAATTCAGTGGAACAAATGTGAAGAAGAAATCAATGGAATATATTTCACAAAACAATTCAACACATTTTTATTTTTATTAACAATGCAAAATATGAGCCAGGAGTAGCATATGGTGGCAACTTAGGCAGAGGACAAGGTAACCATAGGCAAAACCGGGTGGTCTACTCCACCACAGGGCTCCATTACACAGCAAGTGCAACCCACTGATCCTGAAGAACAACTTCAGAATCAGCATAAAGGATGGGGGAAGGAGTTGTTTCTGACCCTATAAAACAACACAGTAACGGAACAAAATGAAGCACATCTGTTTCTCCAACAAGCTAGTCCACAGTGGAAAAAAGGCAAAATGAGGCAAGTAACTTCAAGATCATGAATGCACTGCAAACAGAGAAGCAGAAAAATGACAGGAGAAATACAAAGAGGTAGAAAGAAAAATTAGGGAGAGAAAGTGTCAAAGGCTTTTATGACATCTGCCTTTTGCCATCAACTTGCGATGTTCCTATGAATGAGAGATTTTCCCCTGCCCTCAACAACCTTGCTCAAGTACTGCAAACTTAAGGGCTGTGGCTTCCTTGACTGAGTTTATCCCCACCTAATGCAGTCTTACTCTTTGCTACTGCCTTCCACTTTAACAAGCATTATCATCTTCCTTTCCCCTCCCAATTTCGCTTACACCTCAAGATGTCATTTTAAAAATTCAAGGAAAAAGATAAAAATAAATAGAAACCAAATACTTGATAAAATGAGGAAAAAGAAATGGATAGCAAGGTGTGGCACATTCCAGCGAAAATTCACACATACACGTGTCCCCAGACATCCAATCTGAAATGGATAGAGATCATTCTAATATATCATTTCTGCTCCCTTCCCCATTTCCTACAAGCACAAACCCACCTACCCACATGCTCACATATGTGCTTACATGTTCATATACATCCTGCCACAGTGAAATATATTAAAAGCTGTTTCAGAAAGTGGCCAAACATTTTTGAATCGGAAATGTGTGTGTGTGTGTGTGTGTGTGTGTGTGTGTGTGTGTAAGTAATCAAGCTGAGTAAGACATCATTCATACACAAGGTATCTCCAGCATCACAATACCTATTGGTACTGACTGGAACTTGAACTGACTCCAAACAGATTGCCTAGCGCTTATCAATAGAATGTCTAATTAATCCAGCGTGTCCATTCCATAAACCTGTCATACAAATTTAAATGAAAATTATCTACGGCAAATATTAAAACGTACACATTTTCCCCTGGGTTTTAGCTAGTATTATCCCTTTCTTTAACTTGTAAGACTTCTGACTTGTTCTTTTTACCAGTTTGTAGTACCAACTGTGCCTTGGATAACATAAAATACATCCAGTGTCATAGCAGCTGCTTTGGGTTAGCCCAAAACAATTTTCTGCATGAATATATTTTGCCTCTCACTGGACTGTATCTCTGCAGAGCTTTCTCATATGGTATTCAGCATCAAAAGGGTCATCTAAAAAATGTGAGTAATGAACCATTTTTATATAAAGATGCATTAAGCAATAATTTCCTTGAACTGTGAGAAAACTAATTTCCCTCTTTTTTTAATTACTAAATTGAATTCTAAATATAAAATATCATCACAAATAAACTGTGGCACAGATGAGGTGACTTCACTAACGCAGTGGTGGGGATGGGGGAGGTGATAAGTGACCGTGAAATCTGAAAACTTCTGACTGGCCGTAGGACTTAAGAGAGGCCCTCTTGGATCCTTTTAGTTTAGAAAAAGTGGCAACTCAAGGGGAACATTATAGAGGTTTATAAATCCATGCATATGGAGAAAACGACCAGAAAGCAAGGCCCCTCCACCTTTTCTCATAATACCAGAACACATGTAGTGAAATCAACTGGCAGGAGATTCTTTTATGTTTCCTTGAGCCAAGTGTAAGATTCTGGAGTGGATGAGACTTTGGTCTATTCATAAGGTTCCTGTTTTATTATAACAAAGATGGGTGCTTTCCGTTTGTCCAGCTGCAGTAGTAAAAGTGAAAGAGGTGAGCTGGGCTCTTCACCTGCTTCTTCTCTGAGGCCTTTTTATTTGCTGAGACTGTCAGTCTTGCTCATTGTCCCTAGCTTATATCCTAGTTTCTCTCCCTCCCTCTCTCTCTCTGGCATTTTGGCTTCTTGCATTGACTTTCTTCCTTTCATCATTTCTGTCTTGTGGTTAGGATGGTTCAGGAGTTCATCAGCAGACTTCTGAACAAATGGATTGCTGCAACGCATAACACCAATACTGTGGTAGCCATCTACTGTCAAAATCATCATTATCATTACCACGGTCACAGTCATGGTGATGGTGATAACAATGTTGATTCACAAAAGTATCACTTCTTAAATGGTTCTACAGTGTACCAATATTGGCCAGATAACTGTATACTGAACAAATGAACCAGAAATACCATGCAGCTCAAGACAGAGGGGAAAAAAATCTGAAGCTTGAAGAGTTTTATCATTAGAAATGATATATTGTACAAGGATCACGTTGATAGGAAAATAGTTTGTTAGTGAAATGGGTGCAGATTATTAATCTCCAAAGTATTAAATCGATTTTAAAGGAAAATTAATCATGCATCTACATCCAGAAATACCCTTAGGCATTTATTGATCAGAATGAAAAAAAAAAAGAAGTGGTGAAGGCAGTGTTTATGCTCCCTATCATGAAAAGATAGAAAACCGAAGAAAGCAAGAAGGAATTTGAAACCATTTTTAAACAGCTTCAGCCTCAAAGCCCTCACAAACACGCAAGGCAGGCAAATATATGAGTGTTGCAGGAATGTATATTAGGCTAGATTATCTACAGAAAAACATACCTGGCTAAATTGAACGCATCATCGATCAAACCTGCACGATTACTGACAGAGATTACCTAGGAGGGCAAAGGAGAAAAATTGAACACTTTGGGATGAGAAAAACAGAAGTATTTTCATACATCAGAGCAGGTTTCAGGCAATATAATGAAATGAACTTACTTTATGATTCCTCAGTAGTTGGTCAATTAGCAATTTCCAGTTTTTAATGTCATAGTTAACTCTAAAATAACCAGTCTGATTGATGTTCCCCAGCAACCAGCTTCCCTCATTAAGAGAGGAAATTCTATGATGCTCTGTAAACAAAGCATAGGGAGAAAAAGGGAACAAAATTATTGGTTGAGAAAGCTCTAATATCCTAGAATATAGTTTAAGGTAAAAGGTTGAAAACAATTTCATTTACTATATATCAGCACAGTAGAAAAAGGCTTTAATTTAAATGTACAATATTCTTTTTCTTTTACAAAACATTGCAAATGAAATTGTGTACCCTTTCAGAAGAGCAACTGGTATTTTTCATACTTGCGACCTAATATAATCATGATCTAATTAGATATGTGTAACTATAACAATACCACTGCCCAACTTTGCAATGAAAATATTTAAATATGGTAAAAGTAAATATTGACAGAAAAATATGATTGTCATGGACATTCCTGATCAAAGCTATAACTCATATTGGTTTACCTTCTAACAACAAGGCTTTCATGTAGACTGATCTTCAGTCTGAAGGAGCCAGATTAATTTGGTTTAGAACCAGTTCAAATATTCACCCCATATGTGACAAAGACATTACAAGATAAAGTTCTACCCCATCAGTTTCATGTGGCGAGTATTATTTTATGAATGCACATTCATACAGTGACAGCTAGTATTTATCACATCAGGAAACTTGTTAAATCTCACCATTTACCACAGAGGTAATAATAACCAAATATTAGCATGATACAGTTAACTTACAAGGAATGTTCACCACATGAAACTGACAAAGCAAAACTATCTCATTATACCTATATTATATCCAAAGTAAACAACGGAATCATACTACAGTCATGAAAATCAACAGAACAATGCTTTATTAATCCTATGCTGTTTTATGAACCACACTTAGACACTATAACCCCCCCTCCCCCCCAACACACATACACTCCTGCATACACACAGATTAACTTCACTTGTATTATGTTAGGGATATAAACAAGCCACTTTGAGACCCAAAGTTGGGCAAAAAGTGGGATACAAATAAAGATAACAACAACAACAACCACAACCATATCTTTGTTTTCATTCTTATATACAAAAATTAGTAATTTCAAAAGTATTTTCCTTACTGAGTGTATTTTTCAATGAATGTTCTTTTTTATTATCTTTTTAATATCCACAATTTCCACTCATATAACTAATAAATTCTTGTCCACATATATTATATATGAGTTCTAATACTTCTGTCGGGAGTGCTTTGAGGGTATTCCTGCATGGCAGGGGGTTGGACTGGATGGCCCGTGTGGTCTCTTCCAACTCTACATTTCTATGATTCTATGATTCTTCTATCTCTCTCGTCCACCTCTCCTATGAATCAAACTCCTTCTTCCTTTTTATGTGTTTTCATCAGAGTTCATACTCTATTTTATCATCTTATTGAGACCCTCTTTAAGTACTTTTTCCTACCTTTATATCTGATTCTAATTTTTTTACATGTAAATAAATCTTTATTATTTTAAGCTTTCCTTATTTATGTCTTAATTACTATCCAATGCCTGTCGTTACTTTTCTCAAAAACAAAAACTGGTTTCCACTGCTTTTCAAATTGTTGTGCTGAGTTTCCTCTAACCAGATTCGACAGCTTTTCAATTTCCATCATTTCCATTATTTTATTTTTCCATTCCTCTATTAATGGCTCCACTTGTATTTTTCAATGAATTTTCACACATAGAGAATATTTATGAATTTATACAAAAACTCAGTTGAGTGCCAAAAAACCCCCAACAACCTCAAAACGAGGGGGAAAAAACCCAACATGGAGTTTTATGCAAAAAATATTTTTTCATAAAAAGCTATTCTTTTTTCTGCACAAACGAATTTTTCATAAAAAGCTCTGAAATGTGGAAAATCTAATGACAATTGACTATTTTCTTCATGGTGCATCTTGATGTGACAAAGCACCCTTTCTCAACAAGGATAGGAATAAACTGTGGATATTCTTTACAATCTATGTCCTACATACAGCACAAATACAAGCCTTACAAAGGAAAACCTTTCCTCAGTAATCATGAAGGTTTCGATGGTCCTCCAGTGATTCCAGAAGCACCCAACCCTCATGATGTTTCTGGAAGCAAATGAAACTGTGGATACAAAGTGACAAGTGTGAGAGGATTCTGTGCCATAACTTTTGGCTCACATTTCGCTTCCAGCAATACCAGATTAGCACCCTCACATTTGCCACTAATGGTTATCAAAGTGGAAGTGAAATACAGTCAAAGTGCCAGATGGGTTATCATGAGCCACAGAATGGCTTGACTTGTGCAGCCACATGTTTTCTAGCCTAACCATATACTCAAATGGTTGGAAAGCATAAACCCAGAGCAGAAACATACTTGTTATGTGCCTTCAAGGCATTTCTGACTTATAGCAACTGTAGGGCGAACCTACTACAGAGTTTCCTTGGTAGGATTTGTTCAGAGGAGGTTTACTTTATGTTCCTCTAAGGCTGAGAGGGTGTGATTTGGCTAAGACGGGTTTCCACTAGGTTTCCATGGCCAGGTGGGGATTTGAAATCTGGTCTCCAGAGTCACAGTCCAATGCTCAAACTACTACACCACACTGGCTCTTAGATTTTTAAAGTATGAGAGAATAGACCCACCTTGTATGAATATATGATTCTGAAAATTAGCAGACAATACAGCTATATGTAACCACTCACCCCATGCTCATTGGCTGCTTATCAGATGTTTGTGCATTTACTTTTGAATCTCCTGCATGTACAGGAATGTAGGGGGAGGGATTAATGTATGCATTTCTACATATCTCCCTACTCAGAATCCTTTATTGAGTACATGTTCAAGCAAATGTCTGAAAGGGATGATGTACGACCAATATGATTAGCGCAGCACATTCTTGGTTTAATCCTAGCACTGAAATGTCTGTTCAGGTTTTGACAAGATGCCAGAAAAAGGAAATTGTGGGGAAGTTAACTTTCCACATGGCTTTGCTATATACACATTGGTGTATATGGCCAACCAGAAATATCCAGAGATGCCTTAAACTGAGTCTAAACACAGCCCACCTAGTCTAGCAGTTTTGACACTTGTTGGCAGTGGATTTCTTAGGTTCGAGACTGGATTTTTTCCAGTCCAACTTGCCCAAGAACTACCAAGATCAAGAGAGCATTTGTGGCTGAATAAAAAATCTATCTGACATTACATGACAAGAGATGCATTTGTTGGGATACTAAATCCAAACCAAGACTTTATATGTGTCAAAACGAGCCACTTGAGAGTCCATAGTAAACTACAGCAAATGCTGGCATACAGATGTAATGAGGCATGCATTTATAAAGAACGACAGAAAGCAGAATCTCATTATGAGCAATTTCACAGAGTCTCCAGCACTATTATAGAATCATAGAATCGTAAGACACCGTAAGGTCCATCAAGTCCAAGCCCCTGACCTGCAAGAATACACAATCAAAGCACTCCCAACAGATGGCTATCCAGTCTCTGTTTATGACAACATAAATAACCTTAATATTATAATGGAATGTATTATGTTACTATCTGTCCATGAAATGTTAATAAATGATTGATTTCTTGTTTAATGGTGGGTTATTTCAAAGAGGCTAAAAAGACTTGGCATTTTTACAGAGTTGTTTTCTCAAAGAGAAAGACAAATCTGTGTGTGTGTTGAAATGGACCTGCATGCATGAATGAACAATCAGTCAAAACTACCTGATGCATTTGAACCAAAGAGTATGTGGAACTCTTGTTGCAGGAGGACAAAATGATTTGGTTTTGTCTAGATTGGTAGTTCCCACACTTCGGTCTTCCAGATGTTTTAGACTTCAGCTCCCAGAATTCCTGATTGTGGGCCAAGCTGTATAGGTCTTCTGAGAGTTGAAGTGCAAAAGACCTGGAGGACCAAAATTTGGGAACCACTGCTCTAGATGGCTTCAATTGGATATGGAAATAATTTGGGCCTTTGAGGGGAGGGGATTGGTACATGCCTCTGCATCTAATAGTCTAAATCACATGAAATTTCATACACAAGATAACTGCTCCTTTTTTAGCAGTTAACTTTGCACAGGACAGGGATGACCTGGATCTCAAGGAAAGTTACTTTTCTGTTGCTAATGGAATTGGAATTTTATTAACTTGTCTTTTATTGCCCCTTGTCCCTAATTCACACATGGCCAAGAAAGTGAGTGGCCTCTGCCAGCACTGAGATCCCTCTAGAACTAAACTACAATGGAAACAACACCTGATACAAAATGTAGACCTATAGCTCTAACATTATCACTTTTTCCCCTTTATGATTTCTAAATATCTTTTGCTTGATGAAGAAGCCAATGGAGCTTTGGAAGCTTGCATCATATCTTTTGTGCTTTCAGTTGGCCAATAAAGGTATGGTTCTTTGGTAGATTTTTGATTTTGTTGTATTTTGCTGCATGGTCATTCCAAGATAACCAGTAGAATCACAAACACTCATGTAAATTTCACTGGCAATACCTTATTGAAACATGTCAAGAAGCCTGTATTCCAAACACTACGCAAGACTATTATGACTACTCTGAATGAAAAATATTTATACATTCATGTACAAGAAAGATGTGTTAGATCTGTTTCCAATGTTTAAATATATTTTTAACAGAAAAACAGTGTGGCATGCTGTAGCTACAATAACTATAAAAAGATATGATATACAAGCCGTATTGCTATTGTTGCACACTGTTTCATCAAAATGCTGCTAATTTACTGTTTTTTTAAAAAAATCATGTTACACAGATAAATGTTGACACTATATCAATAATCATGTTACTTTAAGAGCAAAATAGTTAAATCCACAGTAAGAGTTAGTATTTTTCACCTTTAGATGTATCAGCTCCTAATCAATCTTACATATACCATCATGGTCTGATACTGCTCACTGCATCCACAAATCTCAGTATATGGTAGACATTTCATAATAGTAGTTTGAACAAGACTTCTATAATTTTTTTCAGCAAAATCCTTGTATGCTTCTATGTGTTCAGTCTTCTGGTGTTGTGTTCACCACTGCCATTCCACCCAACAGTGTTACTCTTTTTCAAGAAGCTGCAGTCACTTTGATGTGTTTGATATCTGAATGGAATGTATAGTTTCCTTTTTGTTATAGGACATGCATGACTTTTACCTTGAGCATTATTTAAAAAAACATGTTTCCATTTTCACTGAAAAGGGATCACTGGATAGCTGACTACTGGTATTTCCCAAGTGCCTCTTTCAGGTTGATCTATGACCAGCTTCTCATTAGAATGATGAATCTAGCAATAAGATTTCTCTTTTCTTGAAGCTGAACATTTTTGTCTTTGACCTTGATCTTGATGCATTTGGAATAATTTTTAATTCATTTAAGCTTTTAAAATTTAGAACTAGACTGGCTGCTTCATCTAAAATTTCTGTCATACATAAATGTTTCTTACAGCATTTCTTCAATTATGTTCATGTTACGAATATCATGTTGCATATTTCCCTTAATTTCCTCAAAGTACTTGCTGAGGACTCTCAAGGGAAGAAAATAGGGTGTGTAGCTCTCTGATGGAAAACATAAATTTTCTTTTCTATAACACTGAAACTAAGTCTGCATGACAATGATGTGCAAACTGGGGGAAAAATCCCAGATTTCCATCTCCTGCTTTTTGGAAGAACATCTGAACACAAACTGTGTTCAATTTACATTTCTATGCACATTCAAGGCTCACTCAGCCTCACAGGAATCATCTGGACAGCCAGATCATTCAAAGCTACTGATGGTTCAATTTTCCTCTCTGGGAGCTTTGGTTATGAAAGATATATACTTTATCTTTACCTGAGTAGGCGAAACTGTCCAAAACGTTAGGGCAAAAATACCTACGGTGCCTCCTTTCCTGAAAGTGCTTAAATAAGTTATTGCTAAGTCACTGATAAGTTTCGTCATCTAATGGTCTGCTCATTTTAACTTAAAACAATCAGCTGTTTCAGAATTTCTCTCCACTTCCTTCTTTAACGAATGCATTGAACTTGCAACTAGAGTTGATCAGACTTTGTTGCCTAGTTTGAGGCATGTGCTTCACCAACATGCTGGTCCCACTTAACTGATTGATAATTAAAAGAAATTCTTCAGAGGATTCTGTCCTTCTCCATAAGTGTGTAGACTTTTTATCCTGTGCATTCTCAGAAAATGTATGTGATGTCATCTTATCTCTAAAGAAAACAGAAAAAGAGTAATAGGAAGTCTATCCTACCTCACAAGTTTGGAAATACACACACCAATCTGCCACATTGGACTGCTGCATTGATTAGGGCTACAAGAACTATATCAGTCTTCAGTTTAAGGCTGCTTATCAAGGAATTGAGTGCATAAGAAACCAACATAAGTAGCTTTCAATTGTGGTACATTTTGCTTGGCTATACTATTATATTCAACTGGAACACCAGTGATTACAGATATTTCTAGATTCAGCTCATAGTCTGAGATGATATAAACATAATATGGGACAGGTAAGGTACAAATGCATTCCCTCTTCTTTGCATTCCATGGGACAAGGTCCCAGTGCCAAAGTATCCATAACAATCATTACCCTTCTGAAAAAATGACACACCTTAGGATGCCGCATAGCTTAGAACAGCTGAACCCTAGGACTGTTGCAGTTGGGAGAGGGCATTGCAACATATCTAATCCCAGTGATTTTCTTATACATGTATGCTTGCATGATGCTACATATGATATCAAGTTCCATTATAACGACATATTTCCTGATACGCCTCTTAACAAAGGTGCACTGCTTATCTCCTGTCTGCTAAACCATTGTTCTCCACAGGGCTGCAATAATGAAAATGGAAACGAACAAAGTGTGACTATCAGGATATCACTGGACCGGAACTCTTAACCTGTAACTATGATAGCTAGGGCTGTAGTCCAACAGCACCTGGACAGGTAGCACCTTGTAGACCCTGGAATTGAAACAACTAAGGTAATCTATGAACTCAGCAGCCAAAGATTAGCTCATAAATTTATGAGCAAAGGGGAGAGAACGTTATTTTGTGCTCATTCTTCTGGCATCTACCTTGACAGAGCAGGGCAAGGAGGATAATTTTCAAGCTCTCAACTGTGGCTCACAGAAATGACCCAAACTATCCCAATTGTGCTATGTGGTAGAGGAGGAAGTTTGTATCAGTTCTGAGTTAAAATGGGGAAAACTTTGGAGAATTTTACTCAAGTCTATTTCTTTTTACTTAATTTGATAGTAGGGCTAATAAACTTCCAAAATGGTAAAATAAAAAGGAGTCTAAATCCATAAATCACAAAGAACATGCAACACACTACCGCAATAAAAGCAAGTTTAACATTCTATGTACATGGAACCATCAAATATAGACATAACAAATCGTATATTATGATCGCATAAACAACAATGCACTACTTATTTTTTAGTGGCACGGTTTTCTAAGCATGAGGTTTCCATTTAAGTTGTCTTTTAAATGAACAAAATGCCTTATACCAGGGTAGAAAGAAAGTAAATTGAAATCTGTTGATGGATCTTTGGGTCATTTACAATAACTTAGTAAGGACTTCTGACACGAAGTTTTAACAATAGCATGCCCTAGACACCCTTAACTGAAATTAAGGAAGCTTGGAGTAAACAGGAGTGTAGACTGTGAGCTCTCCTCGGTTTTGGTAGTCAGAAACAAATATACAATTTTTATGTACAATTTTTCTACTTATAAAAGTAAGTACTGAAATATCACAGTGGCAACAAAATAGCAAAGGTTAAAAGCTTATTTTATCTAAAAGCATCTCTTATTCAATCCAGGAAATTCTTCAAGACAGGAAACACCTGATCTTAGTGTACACAATTTATTATTTGAGTTTGTTCAAAATATAAAGGATAATTTTTAGATGTTGTCTAACTCCATATTTAAAAATATGAACTCCACGCTTAAAACACAAACTCAGGCCTGCTTGTTTAAGCAAAAATATGTGTTCTGGAATCAGAACTTCAGAAAGTTATCTTTTTAAAATTACATTTCCAAGAACCCTCCAGCCAGCATGGTACTTGTGGCTGAGAGATTTTGCAAACTGTTGTGCAAAAACCTAACATTCCACAGATCTTTCTAGAATAGAGAAGCATATAGTGTTACCATTTTACAGCAGGATGACACATTCCAGAAATACTAGGAAGCATAGAACTAGTATTTGGAAGTTTCATATTAAGCAGGCATGAACTTAACGTGGTGTTAAATTTACAAATTTTATAATAACTGATATACCACATTAAAATCATGTAAATGCATTCTGTTCATTATTGAGTTTTTTAATATCCATAATTTCTGACCTTTTAGAATTTCTGCCTTACAAATATAACTCATTATGCTTTACTCAGTTAACATAACATTTCTGTTGTGAATTTCAGCAAATCTAGTAATAATTACGTGTGATTGCAACCACTAAAATCAAGCATAGAAAAATCATAACTGAACATAGGAAAGTTCCCTAAATTATTAATTAATAATTGATCCAGTTACATTAATTTACTAAAAGTAAAAGCAGTAAGTTATAAACTCTTCAACTGGATCAAAAGGTTATCTTAGTCTTTCACCTAATCTTGTCTCTTTAACACTTTTACCCCTGCCCCCTTTCATACAAGGCGCCCTTTGCTTGATTTTGAGAGATTCTCCTTTCTCACTCTAGCCGTCCATGACACTAGCCACAATTGTTCTAATATGTCCTTTGGACATCACAAGAGGATCTTCTCGGGTGTACCTAACTCACAAAACTTTGAATCCAATCCAGAGTTATTTGTTTGATCCTTTTGCAGTGGAAATTGGATCATTCAACTAGGAACACAATTCTTCATGTATTTCATTCTCAAAGGAAGCAATGAATAATTCTGGCAATTTTCTTTCCACTGATAGAAATCTGCAATTTAGAATTGATTCTATGCAAAATTTGCATGTGGGGTTTTTTTTCATAGAATACAGCATTTTCTGTGCACATAAATATTATTTTCTGTACAGAAAATTCTGTTTCCTATACAGAAGAAGCAGTTTTCTGTTAAAAAAAATGTGCAAATTGTGCAGACTAGGGCCATTTCCGCACTACATTCTTATAGTGCAATTATTCCACTTTCAACATCCTATGGAATCCTGGGGTTTGCAGTTTAGGGAGGGTCTAGCTGGGGCCAAACTGCAAACCCCAGGATTCCATAGGATGTTGAAAGTGGAATAATAGAGTTACAACAGTCTACTGCGGAAATGGCCTAAGTCTCTAAATGCAAACAGGTTTGTCAATCCAGGATTCATCCCATTAGAGTTTCTCAATGCTCAAGAAACACTTCTTTTTTTCATTCTCCCTCCCTCCCTCCCTCCCTTCCTCCCTCCCTCTCTTTTGGAATATTTTTGGATGTTCTTTCCATCCCTATTCTCTGAATCTCAGTAGTAAACATGCACTTACAATTTCTGGACTAAACCATTACAGAATGACTATATGTGTAAATCTCTTTTTAAGGAAGGAAACCAGCCTTTCAAACAGGGAAAACACAAGTAATTATTGCATTCAGTGGTAATTAGGAAGTATGAGAAACTACCAGAATAGAAGATCAGATCAACATTATTTTCCAGTCATTCAACAAAATTCAACATTGGGGCTTTTCCGCTGCTACTGTATGCCTATTAATTAATTTTAAAAATGGGGGAGGAGAGAATAATAAACTTTGACAATAGGGAGCACAAAGGCATGGCCTTTAAACATGATCCCTGACATGTCAGAAGGCTATTCTTATCAGTAATGGGCTGTGACTTGCTATCACAGTTCAAAGGTATGGTAACCAAGTTTTAGGATGTAGTCACCTATGCTGGCTAAAGCCTACACTAAAAAATGAAATCCTACACAGACACTTCTAGTAGGATCTCTGGGATATCTTTCCAATAAGCAAGGGGCATGCTGATGTTGGATAGGATCCTGTCAGTGCACTCCACTAGCAGCTGCAGTTTTCTCAGCTTATGCAGCAGTGATAAAGGAAGGCAGACAAGAACTGATGGCTTCAAGCAGTCTATTTATCCAATGTATGACTTGCTTCATGGCTGCTGTGCCCCTTGCATTCCTTCTATTGCCACCACTGTCATCACTGGTGTATGTGCACCAGTTTAGTGCTCCAACAGGAATCTGGCCACCATGTCCAAGAGCTCTTTCATATTATACAACTGCAGCACTTTAACTGAACTTCAACTACCATGGATGCATTCTATGGAATCCTAGGGCTTTTACTTTGGTGAGTCTCTGCCTAGCATTCTACCTCCTCCTAGGAGGGAATCATGGCTGTTAAAGTGGGATCATAATGCTATGATAGCATGGTGTGAAAGTGCCCCTGGTATTTCCGTTATTCTGTTGGTGATGCTTAAATGGTCTGCTTATGCTGTTGCAGAGAGACTAACTGAGGCTTAAAACAGATGGAAGTTTCCATTCACAACTATTATACAGAAGCAGGTATCACTATCTAACTCATGGGGACTTAAAGGCAAATCTATAATAGGGTTTTCTGGGGCTGAGAGTGTGTGACATGCCCAAGGTCACCCAGTGGGTTTCCATTGCAGAGAACCGAATCCTGGTCTCCAGGGTCATAGTCAAAGACTCAAACCACTATATCATGCTGGCTCTCCCTTAAAGACTACACACTCTGAAAGCATATAATATATAGCATATAATATACTTGTCCCCCTGTCAATATTTGTAAATTTCAAACTACGATGATACAGATAACAGGCCAAAATGAGTTACTTTCAAATGGAAGGGAAGGAAATAATGTTTTTTTTTTAAAATCTCCTGGAATATCTCTGACATTTCCAAAAGACCCCATAAAATAGCCTTATCAGAATCTCCGTCAGCATTTCCAATCTGTCAGCAGAGGTGCCACTGCTTAACCAAAGATAATGGTATTTTTATATGTAGCTGCAAAGAAGGGAGCTATTAAACCTGTTTGACTATTTGTGCTTCACCACAAAAGGCAGAAGTAGCTCTTGCAGGTCAGCTTCTTCCCACCCATCTGTTAAGCATAGGGACCTTGCTTCTAATAGGATCTAACAAATATATTTGCTGATGTGACTCATTCTTGGTCCCAAATATTTACTTCCAGTAATTTGCCTGCAGAGATTTTTCCGTTAGCCACTGAAAATCTTTGAAATGGCCCAGATATGACTAGTTTGGATTAGACTGGCATTCATGTACATAGGCATATGCACCATGAGTAATATGCTCACAAGTTTCTATAACTGCTATTGCTGTTGATTTTTGTTGTTGTTGTGTTCATTCTTGAGATACATTGGTGCAGGACACTATCCAGTCTCCACTTTTTCCCCCTCCCTTTCCCATTCTGTGTACATCCTGATTAGCATATAAATGAAGTGAAAGGAATTGCTCATGAATAAATACTGCTTTCAAATGAATTAGCTTTATTCACAGCTTGATAATTTTTGAAAGTTTCTTGGAAACATATTTAAAAGTTGATCAGTGACTGATGTGATCCTAACTGTTGGAGTTTTTCCTTCTTGATACCATCAGCGAACTGTGATATTTAGAACAAATGAGAAGGATGTATGGTTTAAGCAAAACAAACTACAGCAAAGACAACGAAATAGATTGACTAAAATCAGTACTAGCACCAGTATGACTGTGGTATAACGATATGACTTCTGATACCAAAATCTAGAAAGGTCATATTCTTTAATTTCACTCATATAAGGGAGGACAGAGTTTATATATAACCTTGTAGGGTGCTAAGCTTGAACATATTACCACTTCATCACCTGTTGAAGAGTAAAAGGAAAAGGCACGCGGGCTTGGTGGTGGGTTCCTTTCACATAACCTAACTGAAGAAGAAAATGTTATAACTTTCCTCTTCTATGAAATCAGTTCAATTTTTCCTCTTCTGCCCAGCTATGCAAAGGACTTCTCTTTCCTTTATTACACACTGTCATTCAAACAGACTGTGCCACTTCAGCTTTGATATAAGTTTTAGTAGCGAAAGGAAGAAAAATAGCTATGAGAAATAGCAGGTTCTACTTGCTAAATTAGTTTTCTGTCTGCTTCAGAGTAATACAAAAGGATTTCAGTACAACTACAAGGGCACAATCCTATGCATGCCTACTACGGGATTGCAGTTTTGAGTGCCTTACAGTTGATTTGTTGCTATGACTGTGTCTGAACTAAAGGCGGGGTGCGAAGGAGGTGACAGAGGATGGCTGTAAGAATGCCATTTTCTTTAAGCTTGGTATTCCATGATTTCGCAGATAGAAGCGGACTATAAGGAACTACTGTTAACTTTTTGAAACAGAAATGAGATAGCATCTGTAACTGAGTGTGTGTGAGAGAGGTTTTTAAACTACAGTATTACACTGGGTCTGGGCCAGATAATATGATCTTACAAACTGAACACATTGTATACTAACAAGATATTTTATCCTGCCTCTGCATTAAGGGAAGTAACTTGCAATGTTTCAACTTATGGGCCAGAATTAGAATTTTATCTGCCTCAGAGGATTTTTCGGTTCTAACAAGTTTTCATGTTATTCCTTAACTTATAAGAAAAACATTTACAACGCTCTTTCTGCCCACCCACCCCCAAACCTGCCTTTCTTGCTTTTCATTTTTCAGAAGTCAAAGTTAAGTTTTAGCATAACTAATTGATTTTTTTAAGATCAACTGTGAAGAAACAGTTCAGGAAAACACATGAATGCTTTATGAGATTCCACTGGGAGGAAAGTTTATTTTTACCTGATTTGTTAGACACCCATATAATTGCCTCTGATGAGATGTGGCTGGTATTTCCTACTGCAATTGTTAATGGAATCTGCCACAAGTAGCTGCAAGACAAAGGAGGGGGATCTAAGAACAAAAATACTGAACTGGTTCTTCTCACTTAACAGCAATCAGGGATTACATCAAAGGAATGAAACAATTTCAATAGCACAGCAAAGATTTTGATTCTAACAAGTTACTTTGCCTTCAAAATTAATTTGGTATTGGCAACAAAGCAATGAGAAAGTCATTCATCTTTCAAAAAGGATACTGATGCCTTCTTTTTTCATACTATCATTACAAGATAGTTTCTAGTAAATTAAAGTGAGTTAAAAAAACCCAGAGGAATTATTTCCAATAGCTAGAAGAGCATAACTGAAATTAATTTAAGGAGAAAGGAAGATCTAACATGAGCATTTGTTTTGGTTTAAGTGACAACATACATTTCGAGAAATGCCATTTTAAGTAGCTTCTTAAAGGCTTCTGGTAATAACATTTCCTCCTCAAATGCTTATAGTCATATCTCTCTAAATCAAGTGTAAAATGCTCTGGTTTATACCCATTTTACACAAATGTAACATATGGGAAAAATCAAGCTCCAATGTATTAATGGTACAAGATTCAAATTAGAATAATGGGCACAAAGCTCATATAGTAATTTGCTACAGGAATAATTTTATACCCTTTGTAATACATTAAATTTTTCCCCTCAGGATAATTAAAAGCGCCATCGTTAGGAGTAAAGAAACAAACCCTGCTACACCAATTGCTTCCCTTGAAAGATGCAGAAATCAAAGTGTCTTACATATTTTGATGAAACTAATAGTTCCACTGGTATAGCTAGTATATTCTGGTCTACTGCTTGTTTGGAAAGTATTCCCCCAAATAGGACTTTTGGGGTAGTTCTCACATTTTATACAAAACACTCCATGTAAATAATATCAACTAACATGGACTTAGCACTGTATACATACATGAATGCTCACAGAAGTTGCCAATATAGATTTAAGGGAGAAAAAAAGTTTCAACAAGCAAGGGGCATCATTCTCAAAGGCCCGTTTTTTTATATATTCAAGATGAAATTGCAGAACAAGCAAACAAACAAACAAAATAAACACGCACACGCTGCATTTTAAGAACATTTGTTACAGTCATGATTATACCTCGTAAACAGCTGCAACATATCAAACAATGATTGATTTCTGCCTCTCACACATAGCTAGTAGAAAGGCCTATTTTGTTCTTTATAACAGAGCTGACTTGGGGTATTGACGTGCTCTGCTAGCTAGAAACATAGGTGCTTCTAAGTAAGAGTTCGCTGGTAACTGTCTCCAACAAAATCCCAACTTTTAGTTCTACCTGGGATGGACCTATTGAATCAAAGGAAACTTTGTTCGCCATCACTTATATAAGTGCCACTGATTCAGTGACTCTACTTTAAATGGCATTAATAGTTGGATTTAGGCCTTACAGGACAAATGTAAACCTAAGAAGTTTCTTCCCACCTCTTGTTCTACAACAGAAAATACAAAGATTTAAGACTGACATACTGAGGATAACGCAAATTGCAGACCAGACCTCCCTGAGCATGTGCAGCCTTGCTGCTGCCAGGCGGGGAGGCGCTTGATGTCCTCCCTGGATGAAGCCACCAATGTGCAGCTGGCATGGATTGTGCCAGGCTGCACCATGTGACGGGGCGAGGCAAAGGCCTATTTAATCCTCGCCTGCCCCACACATGGTCTCCTTTGAGTAGTGTAAACTGCAGGGAGAATTAAAAGATATAGGAAAGAGTTAGGGTCCCTTTGCATGGCGACTTAGCTATAACGGCATATCCAGACTGATAAACAAAGAGCAGAAAGGCCCAAATTTTGCTCCTGTTCTTTCTGATTTTATATTGGAGTACTGCATACTTTTTGTTTATCCCACTATATTTTCTGTCAAAGACAATTTATAGCAGGTCCCTAGCTTGGTTTATTTTAATCAAGTATACAATCAGAAAAAAACAGAACAATATCTGGGACTTTTCAATCAATCTGAAAGTGCCCTAAACGAGGTTTACGAAGCCCCTTCATTTCCCTGGAAAACACAGCATAAGAAACCAACATTTGCTGTAAACTGTAGTTCTGCCTTGAGTCACGGAAGCCTGATTTGCTGTAATGAATTCTTGATTATTAGTACAGCTAAGAGGAAACTGATTAACCCTGATATAGGGAAATGTTCTCAACTGGAGAAATAACCATTTCAGACTTTGACTCTTTGCCACTAAAAAAAAGAAATATATGACCATATTATTCATTTGTGCCCTGCCCTCCCTGCCAAATATAAAGGATAATGACAAGCCAAGTGGGATTTGCAAAACACACACACACACAATGCCATTAAATTTATTGAGAGGTCAGTGACTCTGGGTTATTAGGAAGGACTGAATGAGCTAACTAGTCAGTATATTAAAATATAAAGCAGTAAAAAGGAAAGACACAATCACATATCTGTATGGCTGGCTTTTTACTGTGCTGGCAATTCAGAACATGGTTATGTGTTTAAACTTCATTGATTATACTGGATTGCAGCCCATCTTTTATTGCTACATTAAGATAAAGTGCAATGTAACAGATTTTAAACTGCATCTACTTAGATAATAAAATACACACTACTGTTATAAATTTACACTAAAGTAAACTTTACCTTTTGAAAGGACGTTTAAAATGACATCAAAGGAAGAAATATGTCTGCAATAATGCCCGTATGCAGCGTACCATCTTGCACCCTGACTTTAAGCACTGGCTGACAAATATGCTTGTGGTTCTAAAGTTTCTGACAGACAGCTACTACAAACATATTTGTAAGAGTCTTTTCTTTCTCACTGGGTTTTACTTTATACAATATATTTTATTATTCTGCGATAAAGGATGCAATTTTATATTCAAAATCTGTCAGTTGACTGGCTACAAGGTTCAGTGGGAAGCTTACTCTGCTGGCAGAATTCATGATGCATGGTGATACAACGGCCATGCCAGTGGAACAGTATAGCTATGCTCTCCAAAATCTACAGCCACAGACCTGGTACAAGAAACTTCCATCCCTCGAAAAATTATTGCAATAGAGCATAAGTGCAGTGTTACACCCAATTAGAGCACACCACCTTGGGTATATAGAAACTCAACACAGAGAGACCACAGTTCACATGACATAGGCTGCCTCTTTCTGGTTCTATCTTACTTCCAGCTGAAGCTCACAAGAGAAAACTTTGTGGATGGAAAACTATGGCAGAAATGCATTTGGTACCCAAAAGAACAGCCTGGCCTCACAAACCAGAAAGGAATTTGAGCACATCACAAACTCTTCTCTACCTATAATCTTTACCATATAATGCCTCAAAAATGTCAGACACAGACATTCACTGAGTTATTAGAATATTTTTTATAGTTTCTCAGTCTGCCTGGGCTCCCAAGGTGAGGCACATCTGAGAAAATGATATTTAAAATGAGAAAAATTATATTTAAAAACAAACCCAAGCAATGAAGGGGAGGGTTAAGCCACCACCACCCCACACACACACACAATTAAAACAATTTGAAAGACCAATCAGACTAAGACTATGGATAAAAAGCAATACAAAAAAATGCAGTCTTGGTTGTCTCTTGGAACCTCAAAAGGGACAGAGCCACCTGGTTTTCTTTGCAAGGGAGTTCAGCAACAAAGGTGTTGGTTATAAAGGAAGTCAGAAACACCTAGTTGCAATGCACACCTTAAATTTATATATGCATGGGAAAGAGAAGTCTGGCTGCACTGGCTGGAAAGAAAACAACTGGCTCTGCCAGTTTTTGCTATATGTGAATTGTGTGCCCTATCTTGATCATTCTTTTAACAGTGCAGCTACACAGAGACGAGACATTCATCCTCACATACATTTAAGCCGTCTGTAGTCAAATTTCATGGTGGTTGTTGTTGCATGCCTTCACATCATGGTCCCCAGGGTCACAGTCCAACACCCAAACCACTACACAACACTGGGCTCTCTATGCCTCATTTTTACCACTGGCCAAACATTCATAAGTACAGATGCAATGAGCAGGATAAAGAGCCAGTGAACACATTTTTTACTAGCGTCTCTAAGGGTAAAGACTTGAGTGTCATTCTAGTCCCCATAAATAAGAAAAAGGCCACAGCCAGAGCATTAGCAGGCAATGTCAGACAGCAACACACTATCCTCTCTATTCTCAAAATTTCATAGACATTTTGCCTATGTCTTTTCTTGCTTTCCACTCGCTGCCCTCCCACAAATAAAGGATTAATTCCACACTCTGTTTCATGCAAGCCAAAAGGAAGGCTGACTCCATCATCAAACAGCCTTCAGCAGTTCCATCTTGGGTTGGTAACTTGCTTAAAAAAGGCAAGGGCCAATACCCTTGCCAACTCAGATTGTTCAACCAACAGATTGTTATCTTTTTAAGCAATTCCTGACCAGGAACTGGTGACACAAGGATGACTTCTCCTAAAATGCTGTTATCCGCAGAGCAGTTGTGAATATAAAATTATTCTTTAAACTAAACCAGAAGTCATCTTCATTTAAGAAAAGGAGGTGATAGGAGCTGGTCAGGATCTAAGGACAAATAGAACTGTAGCATCCCTGCATCAGTGAGTGATGCAGGGATGCCACAGTTCTATTTGTCCTTAGATCCTGACTAGCTCCTGTCACCTCCTTTTCTTAAATGAAGATGACTTCTGGTTTAGTTTAAAGAATAATTTGATACTAAAACAGCCCGGGGGAGATAGCCTGTGAACGGCAAATTGTGCCCTATAGAAAATGGCAAATATTTGCCATTTTTAGAATCTATTTAAGGGACCCAGTACTGTAGAGCAACACTCCAAGACATAACAACCCAGTCATCATGATCAGATGGCAATCCCATACATCATTCCTCTTTAAAAGCCACTACATCCCAGATGCTGTGCTTTAACTGTGAAATACGCATTATTTGATGTTAGACAGTGATAAGAATCCCTTTTACCCACTCTAGTACGACCTGGCTTCAGCTGACATTTAACTTGGGTTTGTGTGCTATTGGAGATGTGGTTAAACGGTTCTGGGCCAGAAGTTCCTCCACTATCACCTCACCTTGGACTCACCTTAGTCTATAAAAGTAGAATGAATTCCACTATCAAGCTACTTGAAAAGAAAAACATTGGAAGTTAGGAAAGAAAGGTAGGAGAAGGGAGATGAGCATGAAGAGGTCAGAACAATGAACTCTCCTGGGATACATAGACAGTTAGACACCACAAGCAGCAGAAGTGGTCATGGGGTTGCGAAGGGGTTGCAGAGGGACTGAAGAGCTTGTTGGCCCATCCAGGAGGCAGGTTATTGGTCTATGGAGTGTTTTTCTGCTTGTTTCAGATGAGCATAATGAGGGTGGACCTTGACTTTACTAGTGTGGAATTGTACCCTGAATTTGAACTTTTGTGAAAAAACCAAGTTGTTCCACCTCTGTGAATTTCCATCCCAAGTATCTCCCCAGGTACAACAGAAATAATAATGTTCTGATGGTATATATGTTGTGTGGTACAGATTGGTGCAGAACACGTATAGAGGAACATGCTTTGCGGAGGACATGCCTTTAGGGTTTTGCAAAAGGCAGTCCTAGTTCACCAATCACTTATATAAAGATGCATCAATGGACATGATGTAAACTGGGTTTCCATAAATCGTTAAGATAGGTTAAAGCTTCACCACAGCTGAATTTTTAGTTTATTGGTAGTTTGAATGCTTGAAAAGCAGGACATTACAAGCAAAATTAGAAAGCATCAGCAATTTCTAAAGATTCATTGTATGGTGCTATTACAAAAGCAATTCTCTTAATGACTCCTGTTTCTCTCACCTACTTTTTGAAGATTAATTAACCTTTGCCAGTAATTTAAGCTTATTACAATAATGGGTTTTTCAAAGTATAGAACAAAGCAAAATGGTAAGTTGTGTTAGGACACCACTGCTATAATTGATCAGCACTTCTGCACTAAACCATAAACTCTATGGCCCTAATGTTGCTACAAGCAGGCAACTCACATATAACAACTGGTATCCCTGTGTATGCATACCTAATCTCTGCAAAACAGCCATTTAAGCATTCGGCTACTTCAACAGTATTAGATTGCTATTGCAAGGTGTGCGGACATGGGCTTCTGCAACTCACCCAGAAGGTTGTATGCATGTCAAAAGCTCTCTTCCTAAGTTGAAATTGGTTTTCCCTTTCAAATTATTATTTCTTGAAATCTTTTTCAAAATATGTATTTGCTTTTCATTAAATCTGATCTGTTTTTCACTCTCCCCAACTTGCTTTCTGTTGTAAAGCTGTTTTCTTCCACATCTTCTACTCATTAGAGCACACAGCCAAGTAAATTACTGAACCCTATTTATTATAAGCACTTCAATGACTTTGGCTACTCAGTAGTCAGTAACATGAAATTTTAAGATATTCAGAAAAGGAGGACTATAATTAATGCCATTTCCTTGTTTAAATCAATAATCACTGTATCCTTTATAAACAACATTAAATGTCATGAAAGCAAACTAAATTGGGATCTTGGGTCTGTTTTAAATTTTAAACTTCAAGGCAAGCAATGTCAAATTAAGAAAGACAAAGTAAACTCTGAAGCTGTGTTTGCATGTTTATTACTATTTTTCATCATGAAGATTAAAAGAGAAGCAAAACTAAGTTCAGTTACTGGATGAAACTCATGGCTACATTTCTTTTTCATCAAGGTGGCATAAACACATAAAGCCATTAACTGTAGAAGAATTAATAGCAATTATAACCATGTGGTTAAAATCCTTTCAAAAGCAAGTTTGTTTTAAGTGAATAATTCTTTTCCTCTGAAACATATTGTCCGTTTGAGCAAGAAACAGGAAAGAAATCCAAACATTTAAACTAATCAATATGCATACTACAAACACAATTTCTACCCTTTTGCATCTAACCACCTGACTCCTGCAATGCTGTCTGGAGGCAGTTTTAGGCTGGACATCAGTGGACAAAGTAGACAAAATACTTGCTTCTCATGTCCCCTGATCCTACACTTAGTAGGTGGTTCAAAGCAAGGTCTCCTTTCACCTAATAAATCTCAAGAACAGTTATATGTATGCTCTGGAAATTTATCTCTAGCACCACTAAGGTTGTAGGCATACAAGAAGCTGTTGTATTAGAAAATCTCATTTTAATGCAAAAGGACTAATTTACCAATCCTGAACAGGTACCAGAAGCCTATATAGGGATCCCCCTTTATCCATGGTCTTGCTTTCTATGGTTTCAGTTACCTGTGGTCAACTACTTCCCCCCCAGACTCACCTTCTGTCTTCTACCCTTTGTCCCAATCTGTTCCCCAGCATCCAGGACAGCATCCATGTGACCTGCTCTAAGTCTTGCCACCTGCACCTTGCCTTTCTGCCTGCTGTACTCCCATTTTAACTGATCCTCCAGCAACACTGCCACAGGAAATGGCTCTACTGTCACCGGAAGTAGTCCTCTAGCTTCACAGGGACTATGGATAAGCTTCATACTATCCTGTAAAATAAGATTCAGCACAATTAGCAGTTTCAGTTATCCATGGGGGGTATGGGCTTGGAATTTATCCCCATGGATAACTGGGGGTACCATATTTCTTCTGTTTCTGCAGTTCTCCAAATCTTGCAATACCATTCTGCAGTGCAAAGTTGTAAAAAAAAATGAATATAATATGAGGAATTTGTTCATAAGGTATACATTTTTACACACAGTTCTTCCAATGTATGACTTTTTGTACACATTTTTACTGATGCACGCTGGGTGAAAAATGTACATAAAATGCTCAACATATGGTTAAGGAGAAGTGTGTACATTTACGTATTCACTGGGAGAAATGTACATAAACTTCAATATGAATTTTTCTACTGCTTTTCTATTTGTATCCTGAAACAGAATAAGATGTATACAATAGGGTACAACAGCTTTCTGACACCTACTCTAGAAAAAATTAGGAAAACCTCCTCTGAAAACAGTTAGGAAAACCTAATTTAAGGCTTAATTTATATAACAGAACTAGCACATAACGAATGCATCACCACATGATAAACTTCTTTATTATGCACACTATTACATACTTGGGACCCTTAAGTATGGCTCCTAAAGCCCATGGGAGTCCCACAAAGCCTATAGACCCCACAGCCTGAAGACTCCAGAAGCTTTGTAAAAAAAAAAAAATAGGACCGGTTTTGGCTTTTTGCTTGAAAACCAGCCAAGCCTCTAAAAGTGCCTAAAAATGTACCCTTTGCTTCCTTAACTCAGCCCTTCCAAATCTGCCCAAATTAAAAAAAGAATCAGAGAAAAATCAGCCAAAATGGAGGTCAGAAGTGACATTATGTCATTCTGAGTGCACATGAATGCACTGGGGCAGCCTGCCAAACAGATGCAAGGGAAGAGAATGCCCCCTTCCCTGCACTGTTGGGCAATGTCATACGTATAGATTATCTGCTTGAGAAATCATTAAATTTTTCACCTCAACCGTATAGATATACTAAATCTACATTCTCTAGTTCTTAAATTGCTAATGTGAATTTGAGTAGAAAAAAAATTGAAAAATAAATAAATGCCTATTTTCCGCATATGAATCTAAAAATAAGTTTAAAAAACTGAAGAAGAAACCATCTGTAGCTGGTACATTTAAGTAACATCTTATTAATGGTACAATAAATTGGTAAGTAAGATCCCAGGGCACAGTCTGAGTACTCATGATACAACCACTTTTCTGAAGCTAAGCCAGTCTGAGTCTGGTCAGTGGCTGGATGGCAAATCTCCTTCATAGCCCCTGTGCTGAGTTCCAAGGTGGGAACTAAATATATTGAATAAATAAATTTTAAAAAATCTGACTTATATTGCCTTATTAAAGCCAAGAGAGAAGCATCGATAAGCCAATAGAAGTGTTATGGTGTTAAGTGCTATAAAGCTTAAATTTTGCTAAACTTAATAACATCAGCAAACTATTTAAATGTAAATGGCCACTCCTAGAGGCTGCCAGAAGTGTCAGAAAAATGTGCCATCTGGAGAGCTTGTAGAAGTTGTGAGGAGTGGAACCACCAGGAGATCTAGAACTGCACTTTGCCAACAACTGCCTTAGAAAGAAGGCAGTCTGCACTTCGGTAATTTGGTTCATAGTGTTGCTCAATCACTTTTTGCAGTTCTTCAAGACAAAAGTGTCTGATGACATTTTTACTATCAACCATTACATTAAAAAGGAGCAAAATGTGGAAAGGACATATGTTAATTTATAAACTGCTTTTTCTGTCTCTTCCTTCCCCGCTGTTCTACTTATTTTCTCTTTTTATCCATCTCATATTGTTTTATATTCTCTTTATTTGTTGCTCCTATAATATAATATAATGCATGTCGTAAAAAATATTGTCATTTAAAAAATTGAGGGAAGATATTGTGACTCAGATTCATTCCCTATAATCTAGGTGTCAATTCCCAGATTAACTCTCTGCTACAAAAAAATGGGGTATAAAACAAAAACTACAAAAATAATCTACTAGGCCTATAGAATATATAATCTTTCAAAAGGAATATATCTTAGCCTGGCACAGCACTAAATACTGAGTTTTACACACACACACACACACACACACACACACACTGATATGGATAATCTAATAAATTAGGCAATGCCCATCAAGGCCAACCACTTCCCATTGGAAAGATCTGACATTATTTTTCCCAGTTTTTCAAAATATATTTGGGGTAGGGGTGAACAGGATAACATGCACCTTTTGGATTTTTAGGCTGCCAAAGGCTTAATGGTATACCTTATACCTGATGAACAAATTCCTCATATGAGCAATAAAAGTAAATGAAAAGAAACTGTTTGAAATACAGAATTTCCCAGATGTGAATAAAATGGTGTGGCCCCAAATAACACATGTGCTTATTCTAAAAAATTGCTGTGGATACTCAGAGGCACCCAAGCAGCTTAGGAATGTGATATACACAGCCTTATAATTCAGCATAATTCAAAAACGGCATGTTTGTATAACCAACCCCCTTTCTGTCCTTGATACAATCTAACTGCCACATTGGGCAAAGGGAAATAACCTGTGTGATCTAACTAGATGATGGAAATGCAAAACTGAAAAGTATCTTTTTTTTTTAAGCCCACAATACACTTGGTTAAGTATATATTATTATGTTTATGCTACCCTGCTGAAAGAACAGGAAGCCCTGTTCTGCCAACTGTATGATTACTTCTCATTAAAGAGCTGGCTCGGGCATAATGCAGTGCCACCTGTATAAGAGCTACAGGTAACTGTAAAGATTTTACAGAGAATTATAGTTATAATTTACTACAATACATTCAACAAAAAGAGAAATGCATAGAGTAAAAAAAAATAGTTGGCAAAGGATATTACCTCAGGAATATCAGCACTATAACCACGGAAAGTCCTCTCCCATTTTCCCGTATTTTGTTTTTAACCTTAGGAATTTTAGCAGTAGTTTCCTAACCTCCCCTTGTTTTCTCACTTCAGGAATCTCATGAGCAGGGCTTAAAAAAAAAAACACCTCTCCTGTTTCACCTCAATGATCTCTAATATTGTCCAAATGTGTATCTACTATCCCAAAGGGGATCTCCTACTTTCCTATACCCCCCTTTTTTTCAAACCTTAGGAATCTTGTAGACTGTATTTCAAAGTGCCCTCTCCTATTTTCTGTCCCATTATTGACTTCAGGAATCTTACCAGAACCATGCCTTATATATCTTAGCAGTAGTTTCTCAGAGAGGTCTTTCCTCTTTTGTAGTCCTTTTAAAAAAATATTTCCCAATGAGTTATGGCAGCATCCCCTTTTATAGGTCATGGAAACATGAATTTCTCTGCATTTGGAATGTCATCATGGGAAGAGCAACTTTGGCAACAGCTGGTGAATTAGGGCTGAACCAGTTTTTGTTTGTTTGTTTGTAGCAAGTACCATATGTGGAATGTAAACCTGAACCCTGATACGGGCAGCTTAGACAACAACCAAAAGCAGTCAATGAAGTTTGAATCATCTAGTATAATATTTTGATGTGTTAGGACTGCCACAGACACACAGATGTTCTCTTTTATTATTATATACGTACAGACATTAAAATACTAACGAGACGGGCATCCCCTTTAATCCTAACCCTGGTTTTAGAGTGCCTGCCCCGAATCCCTTACAGGGAAAAGAGAATGGATTATTAATTAGAATAAATATTGGGAGATGTTTTAGGGGCTGTTCTGCTCTAACAAGCTTAATTGCAGTATACTGGCAATAAATTATTATTAGAAACATGAAATAAAGCTTTCTGCAGACAGTTCCTCAGTGCCACCCCACGTACAGACTTTTAATCTCTTCCATGACATGTGGATGTGTTCCTCACAAGAAGCTAGCCATAGTGTTACTGTCCTTTTGGACCAACAATTTTTTTAAAAAATGCCTTGGTACTTTGACTGATCTTAACAGAAAATATGACAGGATATAAGGTTAATGAATCATCCAAGTGTTGCATGATGCTGTTCCATCTTATAACAAGCTTTTAATGATCTACAGTCGTCGGTGACAACAACATGGCCTCACACAGTATAATTCATGTATTTTTCTATGTTCAAAGTACATCTCCTTCTATGAACTGAACTGAAGCATGCATCAAATTAAAACAAAGGAGAAAAAATGAATTAGAAACAAATATTGAAGGTGGTTTCTCAACGCTACAGCATGTGAAAGTGATGGCAACCGAGAGATGGCTAAATTTCATTGATACATGTTCTACAACATAAGAAATCACTAATCTATTTTAATAATCTTTGTTTTCAACAAGACTGCATCTTGTTTTCCTTTTTTTTTTTTGGTAATCAAATTTTCAACGGCTGCACTTAATTGACTTCATTTGCCGCTTGCATATCTCTGTTAAACTGAGATTTTTCAGACTGAAAAATCAAGAGACCTTTTCCACCCCCCGTATTAATGTTTAATTGTACTCTCCAAAATGCTACACCATTGGCATAGGCAAACATCAGGATAAGCTGACTGGGATAAACTAAAAGAAGCTACTACTGAAAGTCTGAAGAATAAGGCCATAGGCTTTCATCTAGATATGCATTTCATATTGATATCTGCCACTTATCTACAAATGTGCTATAGGTTTAAAAATAAAAAGAGAAGTATGCAAAGAAGAAAAATGCATAGGTACTGGCACCACTATGTCAAATATAGTATATGTAATAACACTATCTCAGGAAGTACAGTATTTTACTTATAATTTCTTATTTTATCATTATTATAAGAATTTCTTATTACATACCAATGTAATAAGCATTGAGACAATTGAAAAGTGCAGTAGTTATACTAGGACTGTAAGTACCTGTTGTTTCCAAGACCAGTATCTTTGTTTTTGACATCAAGGTCATAAACGAAGTGTTCTTGGGAGATTCCTACAATATTGTCTGCAGTTTCATTTCCCACGATGGTGATAACAGGATAACCCATCTGGAGTGTCCACTGATCCATTACTACTTGAATATTCACAAATTTCCCAACCTTTTTAAGTGCCTGTGAAACAAAAAAGAACATAAAATCCCATTTAACATGCTGATGCAATATCACCAATACTATATCTTACAGGGAAAAAGAAGAATTCACATATTTGCATAACATTCTCTATGCAGATACATTAATCTAAATTTATTTTAAGCAGATTTAAAGATATATAATTCTGTGGATATATAATTAAAATGATTCCAAGGAAATAATATGTTTAACGTTCCCTTATACTACCTTGGAATAATAATAACTGTAACAATAACCGCAGTAAAATTCTAAAAATTGATTTCTCCTAGTAAGTATTGCTCCTAAGGGGAAAAAAATGGCAATAACAATCATATGTGCCTACAAGGTATGTTAAAGCGCTTTACCTCTGACAGAGTGTCCCATAGGTCCTTTCTAGCAGCATTGCCGTACTTGTGAATTGTTAAATAATCCTACAAAACATATACAAAGTAGTCATTATTATACAAAAGCCAAGCTCTCCCAAGCCAACCTACTGAGACTGTTTATATCATAACAAAAATTATTTTTATCTATATATTTTCAGCATAAATAAGAACACAAATATTTCCTGAAGACACTTTTCAACATGTAAACAATGGTGGTAAGAAACAACTTTCCACAATATTATTCTATAAAAGGAGCTCCCATACTGTGATCTCCTCCCCTCTCTAATTCATTTTCTGATTTACATTTTCAAACTGTTCTTTAAACTTGTGCATCATATCTGTATCTGTTTCCAGCAAATCTTGCCACTAACGGGAAAGTTTCCAGAGCTAAGTGCTACTTGTTATTTGAGAGGACTATCTTGTGGCTAATGTCAAAAACCCACAGCCTTAGCTACATCAGTTATTAAATATTCAAACAAGAAGTAGACTATTCAGACCACAGCCTCATGCCTAATGAGGTTTTGTAAGTAGATGGCCTCTCTTTTGATTAAAGAGAAATGTGTAATGCCATCAATCCACGTGGTACATATTCTACTTTGAAGCCTTTCTTTAAGAAGCAGGCTTATTTGCAAATAACTAATACCATGTACTAAATCAGCTATATGTCTTTCAAGGAATTACACTGGATAATGTAATTTTAAGAGATCTTTTTGGTCAGTTTTAGTCCTCAGCTTACCCTCTCAAAAACACACAAGTATGAGTAATCCACAGAGTTCCAGAAGTTGACTACTACTTCTGTAATCCCATTGACCAGACTGAGGCTGATGGGTACTGAACTCCAGAACTAGAATCCCCTTTAACCTTGCTGTAAGATCATTTGGCAGAGATTACTTTCTTAACCTAGACTGGTTTTGTTCAAGGCTCTTAAGGACCATAAGCCATAACTGAATAATGTGTTGCCCTCTAGATGCTGTTAAACTCCAACTGCTATCTATCCAGTGGACATGCCCAAGGATGATGGGATTTGTACTGCAGAAACATATAGAAAGGCTTGAGGTTCCCTCCTCTGGCAGAAGTTAGATCTACAAACTGGTAATGGTTCATGCTCGGAAATTAAATCAGGATGTATTAAAATGTATTTTATTTATCAAGTACAAAATGGGATCCCCCTGCATCTAAATCTTCATTACCTTAACTTTGAAGAAATAGTAGGCTATAAACCTTCATTCATGGAAAAAAGGTAAAACTGAAGAAATTGTGCAAACTGAATGCTCTCCACAGTGTGTGAACTAGGTACTTCTGTAACAATTACCGTTTATGAAGCAAACTTTCTGATGTAAAAATTGCAAGCGCCTCTGACAGACTTAACTTTCTCTCTGCCAACTCATTGTACAAAATGTAGCAACTCCCATATAATCACATGTTAGAAAAGCTAAATGAGAACACTGACTCACTTAACTACAATGTGTAATTTTAACAATGACATGAAAATAAGTGTTAGAAAAGACAGTACCCTATCTGCTCTTCCAGCTTACTGTGCTGCTCGCTATCTAAAAATAAACAACCATACAATTCAGTGAGACATCCAGTGCTTTTTCCAGGAGGAAAGCTGGATGCCTTTGAAATTATAAAACAATTGCCATGAACGTACAAACAAGTTGGAGTTTCCAGGCCAGTCTCATTTCTCTTGCACAAGAAGTCATAATTGATGTTGATCTCATGGTAGCTGCTGGAGAGGACGGGTTGATGTGTAGAAGTATTGATATGTTGGGGGGAATAACATTGGTTTGTTTGTGTCTTCATCTTCACATTCTCAATTATCAACGGATTGTTATTTCCTATATGAAAACTGTAGTTGTGATGGCAGAACCAAAAAGCCTATGGCAGTACTAGAATCTGAACAGAAGGCCTCACTAATTACTGCACTGAAATTGCTCTACAACAGACAATGAATGCCCAAAAAAAGGTCTTTCAAATTTGAAGATGGCAACATACTCACAAAATCAAATAAGTTCAGATACTGGACAACTGTATGAACAGAATCTAATAGAAATCCCACATCCAGATCCTTACTGGCTATATTATACAGATTTCCATAGACCAGAGGTTCTCAAACTTTCTTGGTTCATGGCACCCTGTCTTAGTAATTTCTTCATGGCTCTCCTCAGCAAAAAAGGAAATACTTAATAGTCCTATTGCTTAACCAGTCAGATCCAAATAACTTAAGTATTTATGTCCTAACAACTTGCATGATTTCCAAAAGATGAAAACCAGGACCATCACCTTCCTTCCTCTCTCAAGTGGCTTGAAGCAGCAACTACTACTGTTGCTGTTTTGTCACAGTCCCACATTTTCCACTGCTGCCTCTAACATCTCCTTATACCTCTCCTCTAGAGACCTGCCCAAACACCAGTTGTTGTTCTTTGATCACCCAACTGCTTGCCTGGGGAGTGGTGCAAAGAGTTGGGGTGGAACAGAAGCATCACCAGTTGGGACAGCTCCATCTCCATCTCCAGAAAGGGAGCTGCAGCTTTGCATGGTTGGTGAAGCCTTGGCTACGTTGGGCGCAGGATGTGGAAGCACAGAAGAAGAGGGAAGTGACTTGGTACTTTACAGCATGTTGCTGCTGCTGCTCATCTATGACCATGAGGATGGAGGCCACTACCCCTGCGTCCTCTTTGGAAGCAAGGAAAGAGAGAAACAGTCTGGGTCTCACTGCTAGAAGGAGCTTCTGACACTTCCATCACCATTACACACCTTTGGTTCAGTACTAGTTCCACGGATGTTTCCCCACATAGGGTTTTAACTGAGCCAAGAAGGTTTAAGGTTTTGATAGTACCAGCTGCAACACTGTCAGCAGGTTGTAGGGTGCTCCCATCTTACCTCACATCCAGGATAGAGAGAGAAGGAGTAAGCTGTGGCTTCCATTCTCATGGTCGCTGCTTCAGCACCTTGGCCCTTAGCAACATGTTGTTGCTGGTGTGCACCAGGGACTTCCTCCTCTTGTGCATGTGGTGGTGAGGTGGCACCAGGCTCAGACCTGCAACTAGTTGTGTTACTGCTGCTGTCAGCACCACAGCAGCCCTCCTCAGCTCAGTGTGAGGGAGGAACAGCCATGGAACAAGTGCTGAACCAACGTTGTGTATGGTGGTGATGACACTGGTAGTATTTCTTCTAGTAGCAGGGGCTAGCCTGCTCTTGTCTCACCTTACTTCCCATCAGGAGAAGAAGAAGGAAGTGATGGTCTCCATTGTCATAGTCAGTGCTGTGCAATACCAGCAACATGTTGCAAAGGGAAAAGTTACAGTCCTATTCCTTGTCTTCGTTGCTGCTGCTTCCTCTAGCCTGCAAGGTTGCTAAAAGCTGAGTCACCACTCTCCTCTCTTCAGAGCTAAGCCAGGTAAAAACATGAGGGTTGGTGGATTAAAATGTCCCATAGTACCTTTGTGAGTTTGCTGTATAGACTTGAAGCACTACAATGCACAGCCTGGGAAGTCTTCCCATAGGCACTGCTGAGAATCCGTTGCAATGCAAAAGCTTGTGGACCCTTAAAAGATTAGCATATTCATTGTGTTGGTAAATTTTATAGTCTTTAAGGGACCACAATAATCTTTACTATTTTATGAGAACCTATTTCCATTATTTCTCTACATGTGTGTACTTACAGAATTATTCTAAAAATATATTCCTGTTAATGCCAAATGTTACATTTGAATCTGCCTGATGTGTATAGGAGAAAAAAAAAAGACCAAATCTTGAAATGGATGAAAATCTTTTCAAATCCCAACGGACCACAATGCCACTTAGAAATTTATGAAGCTTACTCTAAAAACTAATGAGAGTTCTGTGCTACTGTGACCAATGTAAAATGAGTATTTCATTCTATAATTAAAGTTCCCCTGATGATGGCGTAATTTTGAGCTGTATATTTTATACTGTTTTGCTATACACAAAAGATGTGAAGAGCCTCTACACTTAACTCTATCAAGGCAATTAATCATTCTTAACAGTCTACATTAGACATTACAATTTATTTTAATTTGCATGGTGAAGGTTTTCAAGAAGAGATAAATGTTTCTGCATTCTTTGGCCTTTTCCTTATGATAGAGACTCTGGAAGCTCAGGTTTCCTTTTAAATATCAAAATATACTATTTTACTAAATACATAGGGAACTCTATAAAGAAAAAATAATAAAGACATAACACTCTAAATGAAACGCAAGCTAAAAAAATTATAATACAAACCGGTACTCATTATAAGTTATGATATTTCTGTAGCACCCAACTGCTCTAGGGCTAGAGTGATTGTTCCATACTCCGCTTGTAAAACTAGTAACTGTGTGATTGTGCTCTTAAGCCTCTGAGATTTGCAATAAGTTTATAATGAAACTAACAGGGATGTTCTTCCCCAACAATTCCAGCTCAAGTGTTTTGCCGTGGGAATGGTAAGCAAGCAAACATAATCCTCAAAACTCAATATATCTGAGCATATACCCCTTTAAACTGTTATTTTATCATGGTATTGTGAGTCCAGCCACATTAACATTCTGCCAGAAAAGAAAAGACACCTTCCTTTTCCCCCAGAAATTGAAAAAAAAAACTCCTTTTGCTGTTAGGGTTACAATACTATAATATTATAGTGGTAATTCATTCTACTTAAATTACTTTTATCACATGAAATAAAAGTAATTTAAAAGTAACAGGAGTTACTTTTATCACATGAAATAAAAGAAAAATACACTTTGTGTGTGTACAATTCCACATCATACTGCAGTATGTTTTAGCTTGGGGTAGGAATATTATGGCTCTCCACAAGTCAAAAATGCATCTCCCAGCAGTCTTCAGCATTAACTATGCTGTCCAGGGCTGCTGGGATTTGAAGTCCAACAACATCTGGAGAGCTACACAGGCTACACCCCTGGTTTAGCATATCATGAATGACCCAGAATCAACTGCAGTGACCCACTTGCCTGTGAACTTTCCCTCCTCCCTGGAAAATTTTTTGTTTGTTCATTTCAGCTTAACCATGATTTTTCATATCTTGCACAACAAATTCTATTTAGACTGTGGCTTCTGAAACTGGATTTCTTAAATTAATCATTTGAACTATTAATCACAATTTCTGGTCAGCATGATATATCAAACTACTGCTAACTAGAAGGTGTCTTCCTGGAAGTTGTCTTCCTGGTCAGAAGGATACAGTGTGAGACCCCAAAGCTCACTGCAACTTGGGTAGATTACACTAGAATGTGGTTTAGCAAGATATACAAGCAAGGTAAATGAGAAGGCCTCTAAATGGGAGGAGGTTTCCCCATTATCTCAAAGCTGCAAGTTTGAAACAGCCAATTTTTCCATATAAGGATTGTTTCGATTTTCCAAAATCTAGGAATCATTTGGCTGGACTGTTACTTATGAAAAATACCTACAGTTTTCGTTAAGATGCTAGTATTTTCAATATATAGGTATACATGCTCCTTGAGAGCAGTTAGGAACTTCTGTTTTAATCCTGCAATATGGGTGCAGCAGTTGCCACCACATAGGTACATAAGTACCACCCTGATTACACACTCTACCATGGAAATCTAAGAAAGTTGCTTTAAGTAAAACTTACTTTAACTTGTGACAAGTGCCATCTGGTTATTACTTTAAACAAACATTTTAAACATTAACACATCCTGACAATGCTGGGCCATGAAACCAGATGCTTTTCCATTCCTTGGGGTGATTTCTACCTAACCGTCTATGCTCTATGCAGCTGTATAACCAGGTAGTTCTTTGTAGCTACGCTTACATAACAGATACAACTGGGAAATTAAGCCTTTGGACTACCTTACTAATTCAAATTCCATCAAACCTCTAAAGAACTCAATTGCAACAGACCTTCAGTTGAGACAATAATTAAGTTGTAAATAAACAAATCAAAGAATATGCAATTTTTGCTCTAGTTGTTGCTATTCTGAACATTCAGAAATCTAGAAAACTTTTACTTTTATCTTTCCAATATATTCACCTCAATCTTCATTATAATTATTTATTTATAATTATAATGAAGATTGAGGTGAATATATTAGAAAGATAAAAATAAAAGTTTTCTAGATTTCTGAATGTTACGAATACTTAATTCCTGATGATTGTTGGAAATTCCAGCTTCCAAACTCCTACTCTTGTTAAACTGACTGAGTCAGAGATTTTTTTTTATTTTGGTATCTGTCCTGAAAACATGTTCAACGTTTCCCTGGAAAATGCTCTTACAAATGATTACTCATGGGGGACATCTGTCCTCAATACAAAGACAGTTCTGAACTGGTTGGCATCATAGAAAGTTATATGCTTTGGATTGTTCAACTTTCTTGCTGAATTCCGTTTTAACGTCTTTTGCTTACATAAATGAAGCCACTATCATTTTTCTCATGCTTTCAGTCCATATATAAGCTAATAATGGGATCACGAACTACAACATGCAAAGTGATACTGTAGCACCTTTGAGACTAACTGGGAGAAGAAGTTTGTAACACACGGAGTGAAGTGCTTATAGACAGACATAAATGAGCAGGGGTGTGTGTGAATAGCAACAGAAATGCAACATTTGTATGTATGGTGATGAGGTGACAAATTCGGTTTTAAGGCTAGTCTTTGGGAGACAAAGTTGAGAGAAAAGATGTTGCCTAAAGCCAAGAAGAGTAAATACTCATATGAATGGTGGATAGAGTTCTTGGAAGGTAACATGATGCTTGTTGGGAACCAGAAGGTGATGTAATAAAATGGGCAAGAGAGCCCTCATGAGGCTGGGGTGTTAACTAGTGTTATAATATGTGTAGCATGGCAGGAAACCATTGTCTCTGTTCAACCTACCATTGAAGGGCTGGAATTTGTGGATCTGAGGAAGTCGACTTAGAATATGAAACCTTACGCTGCAAACTTCTTTATTTCAGTTAGTTGCAAAGATGCTACAATAGCCCTTGCATACAGATCCAGACTAACATAGCTATGTCTTTGAATTCTTGAACTAAAATAGGAATGGAAGTCCTATTGAATTGCAACTCTCAGCAGCTTTAGCCAGCACAAGCAATGGTGAGGAATGTTGGGAGCTGCAGTCTTGCATCATATAGAAAGCTATATGATTTCTAATCCAGACCTAAGTGGAGAATTCTGCACAATATATTCATTTTACAGGTTGCAATTTTGCTTCATCTTTTCCATATCTTTTTTTCTCCGCACTGCAGGAAACAATGGAGAGTCTGAAGCCACATTTCCCACAGTTTCACTGAGATTCACAACCATTATGACTGTGTCATGTTATTTCCAAGTGCTGGTGATATTTTGTAGTCAATAGTGAATTTCAGCATTATTTATTTATTCAATTAATTTACATCCCATCTTTCCCTTTGTACAGGATGCAAGGTGGCTTACAAGCATTTAAAAAAACACAGACATAATAGTTCTGTTTTGGTCATGATCAAGTAAAGAAAAAACTTACAAATTGCTTAACGTTGTGCATAGTGATTTCAAGTGTGCTTCTCATTCCTATTATGTGGGTGGGGCATATGATCCATTCTTGTGATGGCCTAATCTGACAGTCCAAACAAGCACAACTCTTGTCTCCTCTTTTTGGTGATCAGAAGACCACACTGTTGAGACACAACTGCTTTTGACTTAGCATGAAAGGCCTCAGTTTACCAAACGTACACCACAGGAACACTGTTCTAATTATGACACTTAAGAACTAATAGTTTTAATGTTTATCTAGATTTTTATTCATTAACGGTGATACAAACATCTCATGAATCTAATTCTTACATAAAAAGGGACGCACAGGTGATGAGAGTTGAATCCTTCACCACTATTACAGGCCAGGTATATTGCGTTGCCAATTTTTCAGCCTGGTCATATAACTGTAAAGGACAGAATTTAACCCAGCATCACCCAAAGAACATAAGATAAATGGCATAAGATTTAATTCAGGGAGTTAGCTCTGTGAGGGTGTGTGTCATTCAGGATTATTAAGACTGACATTGGCTCCATTATGGGATAAATGCCAGCTGCTGTGGAATGTAAATAATCTAGGAAACGCTGGCATAAATGTAATCAAGGAAAGAACATATACATTAGCCTGACCAGGAATGAACTTCCTTACAGGTGCACTAGCTAAGGCAAATAGGATAGTTACAACTGCTACTGGTCCACAGGTGGGGTTATACATAAGAGATGTGTATTAATTGCAAAGAGATAAGCAAGAAGTAGTAAACTCCTTTGGTATGGCTTATTTTGACTGGACACCTGACAAGCTGAGTCTATGAAAGACAGAAGAAAAGGAGTTCAGATACAGCCAAAATGAGGCTGTTCTGCAGCCTAAAATTAAGATGTCTGTTTCACAACAATCTGCACTGTCCCCAGTGAACTAATAGACTGATAACCACCAGGAAATGCTGTCCCAAATGCTGATTTATGCTGCTAAGGCTATGCTAAGAATAAATTCCCTGGTGTATAATGATAAATATTAAGATTTAACAAGAAAATTAATCCTTGAATGCCTGTGTAGTCACAGATGCCTCTTTGTTGCTGTTGTGTGCCTTCAAGTCATTTCCATTTTATATGACCCTAAAGTGAAACTATGACAAGGTTTTCTTGGCAAGATTTGTCAAGAGGAGGGTGCCCTTGCCTTCCTCTGAGGCTGAAAGACTATGACTTGCCCAAGCTCACCCAGTGTGTTTCCAGGGCTATGCAGAAATTTGAACCTTGATCTGTAGACAAACAATGAAACCGCGATACCACACAGGTTCTTAGATGCCTCTTTGATATTTGTAATTCCTCAACAAATGAGAATATATACCTGGACGGATGATTGGCTAAATTAGATTATTGAGATGGTTATGAATATAACGTAAGGGACAAACATCAGTACAGGTAAAAGCTTTTATGAAATGTTTGTATAATGCCTTAACAGATACTATGAAATCATGGAAGAACTTGATAATAATGATGATGATGGATAAAAGACTATGTCAAATGGTTTAGAAACGTCATACTCATAGATGTGTTAATTATTACCAACCCTGTTAAAAAGCTAAGCAGAGCAATAAAGTCTCTACGAAATGTCTTGATGAAAGGGTAACATCTTGATGGCTGTATGATACTATATAATGAAATGAAATGGAATGCAATGAAGCTTGAGCACCCAGATATTAATATATCTATATTTCTCTCTAAGGGGAATATTATGTTTATGCATCTACGAATATTTACAATAAATAGCCTAAAACAACACTACAGAGTCTGCTCATTTTCCATATAAATATATATCCTGAAATCCTAATACTTGAGAATGTGTGAGTGGAATATTGATGTTAACTTGGCCTGTCTGGTTTCTTGCCATCATGGGTTGGATGCTCAGGTGACCAGAAGCTGATGAAGGTTACCCAAGACAGAATCCAGAAATATCTGACAAGTTGCAAAGACCCTCAGTCCCTCAGTCTAAGACATAGGGGTAAGAAACTACACCTGTTTTACCACACTATTTGTTTGCTTGTTATTTTATTTTTTATTTATTAAAATATTTATATCCCACCCTATAGCATGAGAACTTGGGAGCCATACAAATAAAATTTAGTTAAGCAGATTAAAGCAATTTAAAATAATAAATATATTTTAAACATATGGAAAAAAAGGTTAAAAACAGAATTGACAAGGTAAAAACAACTTGTTGTGTATTAATATTACAGAATAAATTACTCCGGCACCAAAGTCTTTAACCAACGATCATGTTTTTACTTAGTATTGAAACAAAGCACCAGTACCAAATGGGCCTCTAAAGAGAGAGCTTTCTACAACCAGGATGCCACAGCTGAGAAGGTTTGGGAAGGTTCAGTTCCTTGACTCCACTGATGTGACACAAAGGAGTCTCCCTCCAACAGACCTCAGTTCCTAGACAGGCATAAATAAAAAGAGGTGCTCCTCCAAGCATAAAAAATCCAAGATGTTTAGGGTTTTAGATATCATCACAAGCCCCATGAATTCAGAACCAATGTGTATCGGCACCCACCGCAACTTTTTAAGATCAGTGTTTTATTATGTCTATATGGGGCTGGTTATAAGGAGCATCTAACTTCCTTGCTGAAAGAGGTTCACTGGCTACTGGTTTGTTTCCACACACAACTCAAAGTGCTCGTTATGACCAATAAAGCCCTATATGGTGTGGGTCCATACTACATGGAAGAATGGATCTCCTCATATGTGCATGCCAGTCTTATATTCTTCATGGGATGGTCTGTTTTTGGTTGCATTACCTTCACAGATTATCTGATAAGGACATGGGAGAAAACCCCCTCAAAGGCTGTTCCAGAGCATGGAATTTCCCCTCTCAGTGAAGCTTGACTGTCCCTCTGCTGTGTTGGTTTGGCTTTGTTGTTATTGTTGCTGTTGCTGCTTGTTTTGCTTTGTTTTTGGTCAGCAGACAAAGCCTTACTTAAATAAATCTTTAAATGGCTGGGGTAGAAAGATGTTCAATGGGTATGCTATATTTTTAATATATTTCTTAATATGTTAATACGTGTTTAATGTGTATTTGTTTTAAATTAATGTTTTAACTAGGCTGATGGATTGATTGATGCTTTTTAAACTATACAGTTGCATTCTGTTTTAGCTATTTTCTTTTAGCTTATATTGTAAGGTGGTTTGGATGGGGAAAAACATGCGATATAAAGCAAGCAAGCAAACAAACAAACAAATTATTTTGGTCAGCCACCTAGCTGTTATATTCTGTACTAGCTGCAGCTTCCAAATCATCATCAAGGATAGCCCCACACTGAGCTAATTACAACAGACTAGCTAAGAGGCCATCTCTGCATGAACAATTGTGGCTAGGTTATGCATGTGCAGGAAGCACCATAGTGGATGGAACAGTCAAAGCTGATGCCAAGTATTCCAAGACACATTAATTCACCACACTCCATTGCGTCACATACCTCTCTCTCCAGCCGATTCACTTCTAGAGTCAAAGGTAAACTTGGAAGGAAAGGGCTTAAGATAATGTAGAAAGGTAAAAGCAAGAATGAGACCATTTCAGCTCCCTTTACCTACATATTCTTTGTTGTGTAAAAATTTATTTGCCCACCAATTTGGTCCGGAATTAGAAACAAGATGGCCCAGGAAAAAAAAAAACTCGAAAAAAATGGAAACTATTTTTCTCCAGAAGTTCTTTTTCTTTCCAAAAAAAATCCTGAAAAAATGATTATGAGATGCTTTATTTTAGAATAATGAATAAAAATATTTACTACACCAACATAATTTCTAAGAACTATATATGAGGAAGACTTTCATATAAGACTACAGACACTATCAGATCTTTACCATTCCTGATCTTGGTTTCCTTTTCTCAGTTCTCGTTATCAGAATGGGCGAGTTATATCTGCCTGATACTATGGAGGACAAGATGAGACAAACTAATTTTCTTTGTTTTACTAAGGTTGAATGGTACCTTCTGTTTTTATTATATTTATTTCCTGTTCCTCAGAAAAAGACAAAAGCAAAGAGGGGCAAGACCATTTAGTTTAGCGTATCTGAGAAGTTGGGGTACAATGGGGAAAGGCTAATGAAAAAATATAATTAGCAAACTACAGGGGAAAAAGTATAAGTCAAGCAGAGAGCACATTATTTTAACTTATCTTCTGAGACACAAACTCACATGCTAATGTCTTTATCCACCTGCCAGGCCAGCTGTCAATAATATCCTATGCCCCCCAGAGACCGTTCTAGGAAAGCTGGCTTCCTACAGCATAAGGTCATCACAAATATTCTCATAATTTTCAGTAATGGGCCCTACATCAATAAGAGGAGCCTAGATTGTAACCTAATGCACAATAAGATTCATATGGAACATACTTCTTGGGTATAATAACCACAATTAAAGAGATCTTAGAAAACTGAAGCATAGGAAAGGAACTTTAACATAACCAAATATACAGACAGAAACCTAGAAGGAATTTTTAAATAGCTTTATATCATCCAGGCACTTCCATTATAACTTATTTCTATCTCACCTGCATTCAAAGGTGAGCCATATTATACTGTTTATATTTAAAAGATTCTAGCAAGAAGGATTAGATTAAGATATAGTGACTTGTTAAAGGACCCATAAAGATCTTCAAAGCAAGGCAGGACTCTGAAACTGTTTTTTAAAATCACACTCTTCTGATCTTCTCTGGGTCTACTTAAGTAGAAGAGGTCATTTTATTATGTTTTTGGCACCATTTGACACCATTTGAGCCTTTATTCCAATAGACAATTACCCAGAATTCAATATTTGGAGTGCCATGGGCCATACTTTCCCCACCCCTGCAACAGAAGGAAAACTCCCATTCATAACAGGTAGAAACAGTTGTGCGCTTTCAAATCAGGTACATAACAGATTGCAAAGGATTGGAGAACCCAGCCAGGGTCTCAGCCTGAAATGAGAACCCCACACATACCACAGTATCCACAGGATTGGTAACAGAATGTTACTACATTTCATTGGACTCATCACAAACCCACATGCAATACTACAAACTATTCTACCAAAAAGATAATTATTAATGGCTTCTACTATCTTAGAGATCTATAGGAAAATATAGAGCTATTTTCTCTTGAGGATTTACCAACAGTGTGAATTTGAACTTGTTCTAACAGTACAACAGAATATTCATATCAGAACTAACTATTATGGCTGGAATTGAGTAAGTATGATGAGTGGTTAATTGGAATTTATAGGCTTCAATTTTGACTTTACCGTGTAGTCAGGCATTTTTACTGGACTAGGTTAAGAAAAAAAATAACAATCACTGTCATTACTGAAAGTATTTTATAGTGTTTTATCATAACATAACATCAGAAATATGAACAGTTGTAAAACAAAAGATCTAGAATAAAAGATATATAAATGTAATGCAAACAACATTCAAAAACGAAATGAATTGAAGACTAATAAGATCATATGAAAATCAATTTTGACAAGAAATGTCATAATTCCATCCCCATATTTTACACACCTACACATACAATATAATGTTGCAAAATCTGTTCAAATGGTAACCAGCTTCTAAAGAAAATGAAAAAGCTTAAATTATCAAGGAAGTATGTTACCTGGTTATGGAGGCAGATGGCTTGAATATTTGAACAAGTGAAAACACAATAAAATCTCCTAAAGGTTTTTGACAGATGCTTGCAGTGACACTGTTATTGATTAAGCCTATTTTATAGTTTACATTTGTTTTCTCATACTAAAGAACCTCCCATCCGCTTGCACTGTTCAGACAGTGCAGTTACTACTGCAAAGTGTTGAAGTCTGTAGCTCTTCAGTTCTAGCTTATATCCCACCATCTAGGCATACTGATGGATCAGAAAAACACCAGATTCCAGTAAGAATTTTCCCAGGAGTTTTTTTTTTAAAGCAGAAGGAAAAATATTTAAAAATATGATGGCAATGACTCAAATTCCTATTTTGTCCTCTGAATTATTCAACTTGTGTCAGTAAAAGTCATTCCAGATCAAAGCACTTCTAGAAGTCATACCAAGCAAAGACAGCAGTGGTTCATGTAGCTCAAATAGAGCTGAAGAATCATTCATTCCTGCACACAATGGGGACATACTGTATTATGTATTAAATGATGATGATAGGAACTTATCTCTTTAACTTCAGAGAGACTGAGTTTTGACTAGACAAAGACAGTATGTTGTTAATCCTGAGATATACAAGGCTTTTGTATGTGATCATAGTGGCTGGACTGATATGAAGTTGAGAAATGTCCTGGTAAACAACAACAACACAAAGAGAGAGGAGAGAGGGAGAAGGAGAGATTTTGATAATCAATAAATGAGAAAAAAATGTTTTGTAGTCCAACACCATGCTATAGACTGGTCCCAGCCTGTTAGGTTTATTGAGGACACACTGAGAGGAAGCCTGGAGAGGAATGAAGAAAAAGGCCTGAGGAGCTGAGGAAACCCTGAAGACAAACAGCAGTTGGATAAAGATAAAAATAGCACAGACGGAAGCAGAGAAAAGGGGTTTTTCAGTTCAGAAGTACTAGAACTGATTTGATAAAGAGGCCAGGACTCATGCCATATTCAGAGGGGGTGTTCTGAGTGCAGTGAGGGAATTGGCAGCAGATGTGTTCTTTAGATCCCTAAACACAGTATATTGGAACAGTATGGTGTCCTGATTCTTCTGGGTGGCTAGGGGTGCATGGGGAGACTGCACGCAGAAATGCAAAGAATGAAGAGAATGTCTTTACCAGGGCTGGGACAATGTTAGTTGGCAATACTTGAACACGTGACAACAGCCATCTTGGTTGGGCTGGTTACCTCCTTTTCATTCATTCATGGGACAATAGCATGCTTCAAGATAGGAGACACTAATTTACCCATACTGAGGCCCTGACATGCAGACTTGTTCCCGCTGTCCATGACGACTCAGGGCCAGAGTGCTTGCTTTCCATGCAGAAAGTTCCTGCTCTATGCTGGTATCTTAAGTAAGAACTAGAGCTAATGACAGAAAAGATCCCCATCTGAGTGCAACAGGATGCCACTACCAGTTCCTACTATGTTCATCGGTATTTGTTCATTTGTATAATCCTATGCTCATTTTTATATTTTTCAAGTACTCAGCCCCACCGAATGGGAGGTATCTCTTCCCACCACATTTGTATTCCCCAAGGCATGAAAGATGACCTATTGGTCTGCCTCCTCCTTCAACTGGATTTCTTTATTTGCAGTATACCAAGAGGGCAGTGAGTAGATCTTTGTGCCCAGTGTGATGGACCTAGGCTCTTTGGGTTTGGAGTTTACTTCTGTGGCACTAGTATATTAAAAGGTGGCTAGAACACAGGGTAGGCTCAGGCACAACAAGTAGCTCACCCCTTGGATTATTCTCCCTGACAGCAGTGCGTATTTGGAAAGAGGAGTTTACAGATAATGGATCATGTTTTGGTGAGACATCCAAGTGGTGGTTCAGGTCAGTCACCAGGCTCTGAAGTCTTACACAGTGGGTACAGAAATTTGTGCTAAATTATTTTCTTTCTAGCATGTCACATCCCAGTTGTTGACAACAGTATACTGATTGTTCTTTCTTGCTTTCAGATGGAGAAGTTTGGCTCATATCTGTTCCAGGAAGAGCTATGGAAACTTGGAAGCATGCAAAGATGCTGGGAATAATTCAGTTCAGTTTCAGTATCCATACTTTGTTCCTAGTCTTCAGACCTTAGCCTTCTATCTTTGCCAATGGAGAATCAGATGGAAAGTGTGATAACTGAAGCCCCTGTCAGAGCTGCTGATGACGAGCAGCAGCTGTTGGTCCCTGCGGCTCTGGCTGGAGATGAGTCCTGCAGCTCAAGAGCTCCCCCTGCTGCCATGGACCAAGCAGGCTTGGATGTTCCTCTGCCTGCTCCTTTAGGGCAACGGGGATCCGATTCTGAAGATACTTTGGAGCCTGTGTCAATCAGCCCACAAATAAGGTGGAGACTCAAGAGAGCTGAACAAAGGGAGGCTTCCTTGATTAAGTTCAAGAAGAAGTGACTAACCACACCTATGTCTTGGGCTATATAACTGTCTGCCTGGAAGCTTTCCTTTGTTTGCGGCAAACTTTGTACAAGCCCTCCTCTTGCCTGTTCCTTGCTTCCAGCACCTGGCTCCTGATACCTTGGATTGATCTCTTGGCTCCAGACCCCTGGCTTTTGGAACTCTGACTACAGCTTTTGCTTGTCACTATGGCTTAGGTAAATGGACTTCCCTTGAGTAAGTGCTTCCTAGACTCCTCCCGACAGGACTCTGCTAGCTCTCCCACTCCCTTCTTCGGGCTGTCTCGCCACCTGGGCCTCTGACTCTGACACAGCCCCCTGCACAATCACTTGTTCCTCAATCACAGCATCATCATCTATCACACATAGAGGAATGCAATGGAATGGGGAACATATGCTCTGATGCAAAACTGTACAATCCCATCGTCGTCGTCATCATCATCATCATCATCACCACTTCCCACCTTTTCCCCAATTCCTATGGAACTAAAGGCAGCTTACAGATTAAAATACAGTACAGTTAAAACAAGAGAGCCGGCATGATGTAGTGATTTGAGCATTGGGTTAGTGTTTGGAGATCAAGTCATAGAATCTTACTGGGTGGCAAATCATACTCTCTCAGCCTCAGAAAAAAAGTGAAGGAAAAGGCAAACCCACTCTGAAGAAATCTTACCAAAAAAACCCGAAACCCATAATAGGTTCACCTTAGGGTCACCCACAAGTCAGAAATTAAGGATGGGATGAATCCAGAATTTTCCAAATCTGGATCCGAAGCCCTGGAAGGTTCCGGCAATCCATGAATCTCACAAATCTCAAATCTTTTGAACCCTTTTTTTAAAAAGAGTTTAAAAAGCAAGGGAAAGAAGGATAACCTTGGGCACGACACACTCTCTCAGCCTTAGCAAAAGCCTAGGCAAAGGCAAACCTCCCTCTGAAGAAATCTGGCCAGGACAATTGTCACAGTTTTCCCTCAGGATCTCCCCCAATTAAAGGTGACATGAAGGCCCTTTGTGCACAGGCAGGAAAATGTGAATTAATCCTACATTTTCCTGTCCGTGTAAACAGGGCCACATAGTACAGTACAGAGATAATCCAGGTCAAAACTGGCTTTTCTTTGCATAGTTCCTTCTGGCATCGTGGGGTTTGTAGTTTGATGATGCACCAGAACACATTGGCAGAGAAGGCTGTGACATCTTGTAAAATTCTAAACCCCAGAATGGTGTCTGAAAGAGGTTTGCAAGGGAGCTATGAAAAGGAATGTTTCAGCTGTCCTTGAAATCTCAAGCCTGTAGCTTCCAGTCAAGTACTGAACTTAAATATGAAATGTTTAATTTAAATAGCTTAGAATATAACCCCAGCTGTAATTTCTGAAATTGTTAGCAAAGGCTATTATCATTCCAAGGGAAAAACTCACCTACTTACTATCTTCCCTTGCATGTATGGTCTCCCAGGTTTTCAGGAGTCCCGGTCTCCAACAATCTATTTAGTTGGCGGATTCGAAAGATTCGGTTTGCCTATTTAGGCACAGTGATTCGCATTCGGGAATCTTGAATCCTTACCCAGGATTCGAGGATTTGGTTTGCCCACAGAAATGATTTGAATGCACAATAACAACAACAACAACAGCAACACAGTCAAAACATACATAAGACCAATATGACAATGGAATTAAAAGTACCAACAACATTAAAAAACAATTTTAAATAGATCATAAATGCTACATACAAAAGAATAGAGCTAAAACAATGAAAACAAGACATTGTCTTCTTAAAAGTCATTTCTTTTTTTTAGAAAAAAAACTTTAGCCCCTAAGAGGCTGTTGTCAGGCTGTTGTCTTAATAATAATTTTAAAAAAATTTGTCTACCAACAGAAGAACTATAAAGAAGAGGCCATTCTAGCCTCCCTGAGAAGGGAGTTCCAGAGCCTGGGGGCAGCCACTGAGAAGGTCAAATCTCATGTCCATCTCTCCCACTCCGTTCTCCGGGCTATCTCGCCATCCAGGTCTCTGACCCTGACAGTCAGCTTCAGAGAATACGGTTCTCCAGTATCTAGCTCCTTAGAAATTTTGAAACCATGGGGGCGATTCATTTTAAAAAAAGAAAATGGATATTTGGGGGAAAAGTTAAAAAATGCAATATTGGCACCTTATAAAGACTGAAAGTCACTTTGTCACTTACGAACACAAACTGTATCCTGTACAGCTTAACATGAAAAAGTATAATGTTTGTTATATTACAAGTAGCATTTACTCAGAAAATAATTACAAATTGAATTTAGTTTTTTAAAATGAAGCTATGAGGTGCTAAACTGCAATGAACACCTGAGCTGAAAAGAAACAGTGCTTTTGCCCATTTTTGAAGAACAGGGGAAAAACAATAAAAAAGAAACAGAAAAACAACTATCAGCATTACTAAAACAAAGAAAATTATTTTATTTCCACTAGTCCTCCAAATGACAAGCAGACATAAAGCACCCATTCTCATAAAAAGAACTGTGAAAAGGAAACCAAGACTGGGAACTATAATGATTTGAGACACTATACCTAGTTTTACATAAAAGTCTATCTGCTGCATAGTTTTTCAGAAATAATGTGTGGGCAAGTGAAGAAGACGATCAATGTATTTTTGTTTTAGTTTTTCCATGAAAGAAAAGGCTTCAGGAAAAAAAAAAGAGAAAAACAAGGTTCCCTCATCCTGAACAAATATATATATTAAGTGCAGATCTCCCTGTCCCATAATGAACCTATTCAGAGTGCATTTCAGTTGCAGGAGCTCCCTTGTGTCCATGCCAAAGGCACATACACACCTTATCAATTGCCAATTTGCAAGGGTTCTTACAGTGGCATTGAGGCTCATACCCATATCATTTAGCTCTCACCCTATCTGGGTATGTGCTTTCTCTTTTGTTGCAGAGACTGGCTCACTGTCCTGATGTATCCACATAATGAACAGGTAAAAAATCAGTAGATCCTATATTTGCTCACAGCTGGAAATTTACCATTAATTTCCCTTTTTTTAAATTAGAGCAACAGGCTTTAGAAATGTACAGATCTTAGGCTACAGTATAATTTTTTGTGTTCAGTACTATGCAGCAACTTTCTGCAGGAAGGAATACCCAGTCCTCACTGAATCTACCCAGTTCTCTTACATTGGCAAGAGCAAGATGCTCTGACAGGAGCTGATGTCTTCATTCTTGCAGTACATGAATGAACTCAACTTTCTCCACCCATGTGCTAGTCATCCAGCTGGGGATGAATGATCTAGGCACAAGTGAAAGCCTTAACCTCATCACATCAGAATGGACTTGAAAAGACTCCAGAATCAGTTTCCCCTTAAGGTCATAACCTGATTTAAGTTCCTCAAGTAGTGGTAGGGGGCTGATGCCCAAGAAAATAGAAAGTGCCCACAAAGATGTCAACAAAATAACCAGGTAGGTGGTTTCTGCAGGATCATATGTCATCCAACAACTCAACACCTTCTACAATCAAACTGAACTTTTCCATCTTGACAGAGTCCTTCTGTCTGATTTGAGGGCATAAAGTCCCCATAAAGTCCTTATATGGCATAAGGAATGGCTCTCCTCTATTGGCTGTAGCGTCAAATATTTAACGTTGACTTCCTTTGTGGCATGGGTGGCACTCGGCCACACACTTCTCTGTAGGGAGGAGTAGGCTTATGTGTTCTCCAAATGGGATCTGTGGTGACAAAGCCCTTTAGGCAGCTGCCTCGCTAAAATTCTGCCAAAGTTGTAACCACCTCATCTACAAGTTGATGACACATATTTCTCTCCCCCCAACCACCCAACTTTCCCTCCACAGCCAAAGCAAACTAGTTCATTCGTATGGTTATTATTTCAGATACAAATCCAGCTTCTGCCCTATTAGCAGTTTTTTGGCTGACTTGTTTGTCTCTCAGGCCATTTCCACACTATGCTGTAGCAGCAGCAGCAATGATGATGATGCTACCTACCTCTCCCCAAGGCAGGGACAACATAAATACAATTAAAAACAAATTGGAACAAAAAAAACTCTCAAACAAAAAACTATTTACAGTGCTATTATTTCACTTTCAACATCCTATGGAATCCTGGGGTTTGCAGCTGAAGAGGGGCATTTAAAATTCTCAGCCAGAGAGTATTTTGGCCTCAGTAAACTACAAACCCTAGAATTACAAAGGATGTTGTAATTATAACAGTGTAGGGTAGAAATGGCCTCAGACTCATCAGTTTGCCTTCTCTAAAATGTAAGAGTTTTGGAGCTCAAATCCCACTTCTGCCTTGTACTTAGGTTCTTGAGGGAATTACATTTAGGCAGTTTCCATACCTTACCTTATCTTGTCATTCTCCGATTGTAATCCCAGCAGCGCCTCTAGCAGGAAGGGAGTGTGACAGGAACACTCCCCTCTGCACCAGACTGGCTTCCTGTGGAAGGGAGCGCAAGGGACATGCCTCTTCCTTCCACAGTGCAGGTGGGCTCTTTCCCATGCTGTGCTGGGGCAAGAAATGCATCATGCTTCTGGTCCTTCTGTATGGCAGTTAAGTGCGGCAACGTCACACGATCCAGAGTCACTCACAGAGAAAATCCATCAATGACTTACCCTGTGATCACACCAGCTGGAGATGGGAGAAGGACAGGGCCACAATGACATCTTGAGGAAGCGTCATCACAGTCCTGTTCCTCTTCCGTCCCCATGCCAGGACACCATGCCCACGCAGAAAGGGCCTTGGTCTTACTAGTTGTTTGTGTATGTGTCTTCCAATCGTCTGTTGATTTATGTTGACCCCATGAATTTCATAGGATTTTCTTACACAAGGAATACTCAGAAGTGGTCTGCCAATTCCTTCCTCTGAAAATTTAGCCTACAGCATTTTGTATTCATTAGCAGTCTCTCATCCAAGTACTAATCAGGGCTGACCCTGCTTAGCTCTCAAGATCAGACAGAATCTGGTGCCTTTATTTAGGCCCCTCACTAGTTTTCCTTCTTGAAAATAAGTATTTTGTGACTGACCATGCCCACTATAGTATCTTTTTATCTATTTTGGAATGGGCAACAACTCACAAGAGCTACCACTTTGTGGGAGTGCACATAGCATTCTTTCAAAAATCCAAATGTGCCCTCCAGTCCCCAAAAATTCACAGTCCAGGAGAAGTGAGACTGAAAATCACTGTTGAAATTCATCCAAAAATTTTGGAATAATACATACCCTACAAGTCTTAAAAACAAACCAAACAAAAGTGGCAAAACTGGCTCACCTCCATTTAATGCATGATGCTCTAACTATTAATAAAACTTGAAATACAATAAGAATACAGAAGCCTTTGAAAGAATATTTCTCTATTTTCACTAAACAAATACAACAGCAACAAAGCTGCAAAATGCATCCTAGGGCCTGTGTCACAAAAACAGATGCAATAAATGTTAATTGCGGGGTTCAAGTGGATTAAATATTGGATACATAAAGTGACAGTGTTTTTGTGCTTTAGGCTTTGCCTTTCTGTACATGAATGACCTTTTGTTCTTGTACTTGGCACTTGCTCTAATTGCTTTCTTTAATTAACAATAATTGGCTAATGTTTAACATCATTTTAAGCATGTGGTGCATGCAAACATGGCAAGATGTTATTATCCCTCCTCTTTAGTGAATACACATCAACAAAATGTAATGGTTTCATACTTGTGCTAAACAGGGTACATTAGAAAAGTTTGCCTAGCATTGCAGCACATATTTGTAAGGATTCCACTACACAAGAAGTATGCAGTAATGCACAACTATGCAGTAACTCTCGCTTTTCTTTGAATATATCATGATGCTACTTGACTGTGGGGAAGGAGGGGAAAAATAAAACAGTACTGTTTTACCTTGATGTATCTGTATCTATCCTGATATATAGATTACAATTCTTACTCAGGTATTACTTATCAGAGAGATATATCAACCTGGAAAAATTTCAGGCATATATTATACTCGATTTCCTCTACATTAGAAGAAACTAGCAAGTACAACAGGCTAAACACCTTATTTGCTTACAGTAGGCTGTGACGCCTTTTTCCTCTAAAGGGATTCATGGAGGCGAAAGTAGAGACAATGGCCAATTTGGCTACGGCATTCTGGGAGTTGCACATCAAAATGTAATTCCTTGAAGCTGCGGTTCAGATATTATATTTTTCTCAGTGTGAGAGGAAAGCCTCAGAAACTTACTGGGGAAGATCTTTTTTCTCTCAGAATAGATCTTAGCTAAAAGCAATGTTAACTCACATTCAGCACTATATAGGCAGCTTTTTCAATTATTTTTAGATAAAAGAATTTCATAAGATTAATAGATTAGAACTGGTTAATCTTGGCATTCTATGACAAAAAACACACAAAATGTAGAGTGCGTTCTCTCAGCTCAGCTATGATATCTGGAGAACAGGTTTTCCCAGCAAGCACATATTTTCCTTAGGCTTTGTTATTGTTGGGTGCTTTGCTGCCCAACTCAAGAAATGAAGAGACGACACACAGGGCCTGGGTTGAACTAGGGCAATTTATTAATGTATGCCTAATTAACATAAAGCTAGCAGTGAACTTGAACTTAAACTTGGGCTTGACCTTGACCTTGATTTTGAACTTTTAACCTGATAACTAAGGGTCAACAGAATGGGCAGGCCAAGGCAAGGGTCACCTCCGGACCTCCTCCCCAGCCCACCTTGGGTGAGGTACCAGGCCCCGAAGCCAACCCAGGAGACTGGGTTAAACTTCGGACGGCCCTTTTCTGGAAGGCAAGCCCCTCAAACAGCAACCTCTCTGTCTCTCGACACCACAGTAGGGGCCAGCCGTGGGCCCGCCTCAAGGACAGCATTTATCCTACACCAAAGGGTGCCATAGGTACTCACCAAAATGCTCAGACCCCCCCCCCCACAAGCTGTGGAGACCTATCTAATACCTAGTTGAAACACTATCCTAAGAAGCCAATTGCCCAATCCCTTGGCGCAATGTAGGGTAGGCGAAACCCCGGGGGGGTGGGATTCCTACCTGGTCCCAAAGTGACCAGTGATCTTACACTGAAACCATAGGGTGCAATGGTGGGTAGCAGGGAAACAAAGAGGCTGACGAAGGGGTGGTGCGGCCCTAAAAGGGAGCTGCAAACCCTGCCCTCTCCCCATCCCACCATGTGACCCTCATTACATGGTGATTGCCTAGTCTGTTCTCACAAGAGTCCAGGAAAGGTGCCCCCCCTCCATGTGTAATAATGCAGGCAGGGAAGATGATTTCAAGTCATTTCCAACTTACGGCGACCCTAAAGTAAACCTATCACGGGATTTTCTAGGGCTGAGAGTGTCCTGTCATAATCAAAAGTATTCTAGAATGGCACGGTTTTGAGTAGCAGAGATGGCCAACTTCCTAATGGTGTTGGTGTCAGAATGCTTCCTACTTGAACCTCCTGTGGGCTGCACCAATTAATTTTGATGGTACAGTAGTGTTTTTAAATATCCCTATTTTTTTTTTACTTTACTTTTCATGTTATTTTTACTTTAAAATAAGGCACATTTCTTGTTGTAAAATGGAAGTTGGGAGTTTTGTTGTTACTACTGCTGAAATTTGGTGGCATGGCAAGAATTTTTTGGTGGTGCTTCAGATGGCCTGCATGTTATTGCTGTGGTTACTACTGCTATTGTTATGACTGTTAACTACTGCTGCTGCTACTAAGGAATTAATATGTTATTAATATGTGATTTGCAGAGATAGAAAAGTGGGATGATCTACAAGTTTTTAATTACTGTTAGGATTGTATTAGAATATATTCACACTAAATTAGAAAACATTACATGAAGCAGACAATTGCCTCTTCATCTTCAAATAATGCAGGAAGGGAGAAAGGGCTATGTGTTCCGATCTCACACTCCAGGTGAATACTTTTGTCAGCTCCACCTTGCAGACATTTCTGGAAATAAATTTGGTCAGACATATACTTCTTATTGCAATTAGGAAGCCTGAGCCACCAGGCCTTGTAATTGCAGAGAGAAACTTTGCAAATGTAACAAAGCATCCAGGAGATGAGGGTGGGACAGACAGAGAATCCAGAAATTTCTAGTTGTTCTGGTAGCTCATAGTCCAAGTGGAAGAAGGGTATCTCATCTACCTACTTCAAGGTTAGCTGTCCTCCCCATCAGATCATGGGCTGCCCCTATCTAGAGACAACAACACAGCATAGTATGTTGAAATTTAAGCCAACAATAGTTAAAACAAAACCAACTTCATTACAGTTCAGATAAACTGTGAATGACTCATATTTTCCTGCATTATTTAACTGTCAAGACTCATTCTTTCCACAAACAAACTTAGGAAAGGAAACATAAGCTTCTGGCATACTTCAAGGTAACAATATTCAAAACCAAAAATGATCCCAAGTGCAACACTAGAAGTTTACAACCCTGTTATGGCAGACAACCTGGATGGTATTCAGGCTCTACTGACCTGATTATTACACAGAGAGGGTGGGTAAAATCAACACAAATACTACAAAAAAAACAAACAAACAAAAAACAGGGTTGGTTGGCCAGAAGTGGGCTATCCTTGGAACTCTTCATTAAACTGTAATATGGCTTATGATATTCTGTAAGAACACTGGGTTTAATCCAGGCCTGTATTCATATTCAAAAAGATTTATATTTATTTGAGTGTAATCAGCAGCAATTTAAAAAATTGCTATCAAAGGCATATGTGCAATTACATTTGATTTTAAACAGATTCAAATACTAAACCCAGAGAAAAAAATATTGGTCTCTTCTCATTCTTTCTGGAGCCAAAGCTCACATATAAATTAGTATAATTATAATTTGGGAAGCTCATTCCTCTCCTTCTTGAAAGTTAAAGTAATTTGTGATAACACAGTTGTAGTCTGATTTCTTACATTCACATCTGTGGAATTTTGCTAATTTTTTTTAAAGTAATAATAGTTTTAAATGTCTGTATTGTACAATTGCTATACACATTGTCTTAAGCACAATAAGCACCGGGTGGGGGAAGCATACAAATGGTACAATGCCCTTAAAAATAAGCCAGAGCTTTTTTACAGTACAAAATTATAACCCTATTGTAACACGCGGACAAAACCACCACTGTTCGTCAGTGCCAAGTGCGAAAGGTGCACCCAAGCCTCGTACTCAAGGCCTACCTCTTTGTGATCAGAACTGAACAGCCAGGGAGATCTCTGCATCAAGCCAGGGCAAACAGGTCTGCCTCAACTCTCCCTATCTGAGAACACAGTCTCTTCCTCACTCTTGTCCCCCCTTGGCTTCTTCCTTTCAGGACTCTCCCCCTTTACTGCCTTCCCTAAATCTGCCCTTCTCCCAGATGGAAGGATCAGCAGTGATTTATACTTTCCAAGACTATGGTACTGTTGGCACTATGGTAAATACAATATTATTGGTAGTGTGTATATTCCAGGATTCAAAATAAGACTCTGTGACACTGTTTTAAGGAACACAGAACTTCAAACACTTATTGTAACACTGTTGCTTTAAATGTGTTTTGTAACTAAATGTTTATAAATAGCACACCATTCTTCTCTCTCTCTCTCTTTCAATTCATTCCCTATCTTTCGTACACTCAATTTCTCAGTTCTCTCTCTTACAGAGCTCTTCAAATCTCCAACCTTCCACAAACACACCACAAATCACACTTCTCTTCAAACACACACCAGACAGTTAAAATCCATTATTTTTTCCTCTTTCCACCAGCCCCTCCCCTGGGCTATCCAAGGTTCCATTTCACCAGCCAGTCAGCTTAAACACTCTCAGTTCCCAAGGAGGCTCTGTTGTCAAGACCCCCTCCCATCAGGTTCATCACAGACCTCCCCCTTTACTCTTTCATTGTGTTGCTGAGACCTCTACACAGGTCTCATCGAAAGCAATGAGGATTCACACACAACCATTCACCCTAACATTCAACACATACTTACCATCACTCTATTTATCTACCAATATATCATTAAAGCATTTACAACTAAACATGGAACAGTGTAATTATATCACTACTATTACTATAATATATTTTACATCTCACCCTGTCTCCATTTGTCTGGATAATGAGTCAGCAACAATATTCTCTTTACCTCTGATATGTACAATCTCAAAATCTTGTAACAACAAGCTCCATCTTAACAATTTGGCATTGCTTCCCTTTGTATGATTTAACCAACACAGTGGTGAGTGATCTCTTCTCAGAACAAATTTCCTTCTGCACAAGTAAGGTTTTAATTTGTTCAGAGCCCACACAATCACTAAGCATTCCTTTCCCACTGTTTCTAGATGTCTTTCCCTTAAAAGCAACTTTTTACTTAGGAATATTACTGGGTATAATTGATCATCCTCACCTTTTGACTTAATACAGCCCCAAGACCTATATTAGAGGCATCTGTGGTCACTGTGAACAACTTCCCAAAATCAGGAGCGATAAGCACTGGAGCTGATGTAATAGCTTCCTTTAATTTATCAAAAGTTTCCTGGCGTAGTTGATCACCTTTTCAGGGTAACCCTTTTTAGTTAATTCCAATAAGGGTGCTTCCACAGAATTGAAATTAGGAATGAACCTTCTGTAATACCCCACTAAACCTAGAAAAGCTCTCTTTTCTTTTAGTGGTGAGTATTGGCCATTGATCTATGGCTTTGATCTTATCCCTCTCAGGTTTAATCAGACCACTGCCCACAACGTAACTGAGGTGTTTGACTTCTCTTTTCCCTAAATGGCATTTTGGTGCCTTAATAGTAAGCCCTGCAATTTTAATTTGTTCCAATACCTGGTACAGACGATGTAGATGTTTCTCCCATTCACTGCTAAACACACCAATATCATCAATGTATGCTACAGTGAAAGCATTCATTCCTTTCAAGACCTGGTCCACTAGTCTTTGAAAAGTTGAAGGAGCATTCTTTAACCCAAAGGGCAATACTGTAAACTCAAATAAGCCTACATGCATAATAAATGCTGTTTCGGCCTGATCTTCTGGGCACATAGGAACCTGAAATAACCTTTGGTCAAATCGAGGCTAGTGATGAAATTAGCTCTTCCATTCTTTCAACTAGATCATCTATTCTGGGCATGGGATAAGCATCTGCCCGAGTTATACTACTCAGTTTTCTATAATCAACACAAAATTGAATAGTGTGGTCCAGCTTTTCAACTAATACCACAGGTGATGCCCAAGGACTTTCTGATAGAACTATGATTCCCTGTCCCAGCATTTCTTTAATCTCTTTTTCCACACTTTCAGCAAACTTCCCAGTTCCTCAATAAGGTGCACTGGCAATAGGTATAGCATTCCCAGTCTTAATACAGTGCTGCACCCTTCTCACTCTTCCCGGGATGTTTCAAAACACTTCTGCATACTTAGATAACAAATTACAAATCTCCTCTTTCTGTTTATCTGAAAGGGATTCACCTACATGGACTTCCTGGATTTTATGTTCAGGCACATCTCCTTTCTCCCAACATGGCAAACAATTTTGTTCTTCCCCACCATCTGTAACTGTATAACAGATTAAATTCTGCCTCCTGTAATAAGGCTTTAACATATTGGTATGAACCACTTTAGTCCCTTGATCACCCCCCAGGTCAATCAAATAGCTGACCTCATTAAATTTCTTTGAGATGGTCACAGGTCCAAACCAAGTAAACTGCAGCTTGTTCCCTTTTACAGGTCTCAGGAACAGCACTTCATCACCTGGATGATACGTTCTTTCTCTGGCTCGTCTGTCATACCAGGTTTTCTGTTTCTTCTGCACCTTTTGCATGTTATCTGCAGCTAGATTCAGTGCAGACCTCAGGGTGGTTAATGGGTCGTCGATGTATCTCACTTCAACCTCTGGTTCCGAGTTCGAATCCCAGCCTTGTCTCACTAGGTCTAATGGTCCACAAATCTTCTGATCATACAGCAATTCAAAAGGACTGAAATCAAGGCTCTCTTGTGGCACCTCTCGATAAGTATACAATAGACGTTGCAATTTCACATCCCAGTCATTTGGATTATTGGCCACATATGCTTTAATCATCCGTGTCCATGTTCCATGAAATCACTCTACTATTCCATTAGTCTCAGAATGATAAGGAATGGAAGTTAAATGCTTGATTCCACACAGCTCCCACAGTTTTCCATCAGCATGGAGGTAAACAATGTTCCCAAATCTGATACAATTTCTCTGGGAAAACCCAGTCTACAAAATATAGTGATTAAGGCATTGGCAATTGTGGAAGTTTCCAGATTGCTTAATGCAACTGCCTCAGGATATCTGGTTGCATAATCTACTAAGGTCAGCAGATATTTATTTCCCCTTCTGATAGCCTTTGGCAAAGGACCCACAATATCTATGCCCACTTGACTAAATGGCTCTTCAATCACTGGCATAGGACATAACTTTGCCTTTGTCTTATCTCTACTCGAGCCTATCTTCTGACAAGTATTACATGTCTGGCAATACTGCTTTACTTGCTGCCCTACCTTTGGCCAGTAGAAATTAGCAGTTATTCTTTGGTTAGTGCATTTGATCCCTAAATGGCCTCCAAAAGAACTAGCATGCACAATTTCAAATAACTTTGTTCTGTACTTGGTGGGCACTACCAATTGTCTTTGCCTTTCCCCTGTTCTATGGCTATGTTGCTTGAGAGATTCTCAATAAAGCTTGTCATCCATTACTATAAATCTAGTTGGAACTTCAGGTGTCACTTCCGGAGGACTCTCCCTTGCCAATTCAAACAGAGGCTTAAGGCTCTCATCTAGCCTTTGTTCCTTAACAAACTCTGACACTGGGGTTTCATGAAGATCACTGATCTGCACTGATTTCTTTTTATTGCTGGGTTTCTTAGTGGCACTAGTGTTGCTTTCTTGGGTAGGAGTTCCTTCATCCAGTTCCTCCCCCTTTAATAACTCTGATGGTACCAATTGGGACTTCTGTGTCATGTGTCAGGTAGTTACACAGACCTGATTAATATGTTTGGCCAAATCATTTCCAATGAAGCAAGGAGCTGGAATATCTTCTCATACAGCTACCTTCCAGTCCCCTGTCCAGTTCTTGTATGTAATAAGAACGACTGCAGTTGGAGCTGAAAACGCAGGCCTCCTAGGCCTTTTAATAACAGTTTTTCTTGGAGAATGAGGTTTCTAGGAGAAATCAGACGTGGCTGGAACACACAGATCTGTGAGCCTGTATCTCTAATTCCTCACACAGTTTCCCTAGAACCTCTATTCATGCATCCACTCTGTGTCAAGAGTCACTACCATGCAGAGATTAGAAGTGTGAGGCAAGAAACTGTTCCCTTCTTCCCCGCTAGGCCTCATTTCCATGGCAACCGGCCTAGCCAACTCAGGTTGACAAGTTTGCCTTTGCTGAACAGATTCCACTTTAGTCAGGCAATATGAATGTTTAGGCTTTTTCCCTTTTATCTTTATCTACCCTCTCTGGGCACTGGAATTGAAAATGGCGAGCTTTCCCACAGTTATAACACGTTTTATTTCCTTTTGGTGAGGAAATGTTCTTTATTCTGGGCCTATTCCCGTCAGGACTGCGAGGAGTTTCTTTTGCCTTCTCAGTACCTCTGCCATAAAATGGCTGCCCGCTTCTAGGAAATTTCCTATCATAGTTTTGGGTTTTGGAGCACCTCTGATGGTAACTAGATGGTCCATCATTTCAGCTGCCTGGTTAACTGTTTTAGGCTTTTTGTCCTGTACCCCGTCATCGATATTCATATGGTAGGATGTTATAAAATTGTTCAAGCCCTATGAGCTCTTGCAGCTGTTCTTTTGTTTCTATTTCAGACCCTGAAACCCATCCTTCCAGTGCTCTAATCAATCAGCACCCCATCTGTGAATAGGTTTCCTCAGTTTTTTTCCTCAGCCCACAAAATTCTTTTCGGTGATGTTCAGGAGTCAAACCAAATCTTTGTTTGGCCCTCTCTTTAAACAAGTCATAATCATGGGCCTCTTCAGCTGACATCTGCCCATAGATTTCTGCCATCACTCCACAAATTTGAGATCTGAGGTAACTCATCCTCTCCTTTGGTCTTATTTGTAATTCGCCACACATTCTCTCAAAACTAATGAGAAAGGCTTCCACATTATCCCCTTTGTAATATTTAGGGAATTTCTTCATGTCTACATGAGGCACTAAGCTACTTTCTCGTCCATTCCTGGCAAAATGTGCTTGCAATTCTAATTCTCTTAATTTTATTTCATGTTCCATCTCCATTTGTTTTTCTTTTAGAGCTCTTTGTTCTCTTTCTGACTCCATTTGTTTTTCTCTTAAAGCTCTTTCCTCTTCCATTCTTTTCATCTCAAGTTTTATTTTCCGTATTTCTACACTCTCTGCAGACTCCAAGTGTAGCCATTTAAACCAAGGGCTGTTCTTTCTCAGGGTTTTCCATTCTGGCTTTTGTCTTTTTAGATGGCATCAAAATTTTAGTATTTCCTTACAAATTACTCACACAGTTACCTCAGGAAATACTACTTTATTCTTTTGCTTAAACCACCTTCATAGTTTCTTAGAGATTACACAGTGTGTGCCTTTTAATTGTAGAACTGAGAAATTTTCTTTCGGGTGTTCCACAGATTCCCTTACTGTGTACCTTCAAACTGTTACCTCAGGGAATCTTGCCTACCAAATCCCGCTGGATTATTTCAATCAGATCCCGCCACTTCTCTGGTCAGATCTCTACAAATTTTCTGTTCTGAATCATAGGATTTGTGACTTAGGAAGGGAGATTTAGAACTCTCGGTAACGTGGGGCCTTTCTGCACAAGATGGCAGAAACGCCTCATAGCGTCGTAGGAGCAGAATTTATCGCTGCGTTTCTTCGACGTTTCTGTGACCCAGCATTCCGCACCGACCTCCGCTTGAGGTGGCAAAGACCACTTTCTCGTTCCACACTACAGCATTCGTCACCACTCCCCTGCTCCGCCTATGGCCTGCCCCAGCCCATTTCATTGGATCCCTTTTTTAAAAAAAAATCTTGGGAAGGACATCCCTACACAGGCATGACGTCACATGTGCTGAGCTGGGCCCGCCCTGAGCCCACCCATTCTGTGATAACTGAAGCCCCTGTCAGAGCTGCTGATGACGAGCAGCAGCTGTTGGTCCCCGTGGCTCTGGCTGGAGATGAGTCCTGCAGCTCAAGAGCTCCCCCTGCTGCCATGGACCAAGCAGGCTTGGACGTCCCTCTGCCTGCTCCTTTAGGGCAACGGGGATCCGATTCTGAAGATGCTTCGGAGCCTGTGTCAATCAGCCCACAAACAAGGAGGAGACTCAAGAGAGCTGAGCAAAGGGAGGCTTCCTTGATTAAGTTCAAGAAGCAGTGACTAGCCACACCTGTGTCTTGGACTATATAACTGCCTGCCTGGATGCTTTCCTTTGCTTGTGGCAAACTTCTTTCAAGCCCTCCTCTTGCCTGTTCCTTGCTCCCAGCACCTGGTTCCTACTACCTTGAATTGATCTCTGGACTCTTGACCCTTGACTTTTGGAACTCTGACTACAGCTTTCGCTTGACGCTCCGGTAAATGAACTCCCTTGTATAAAGTGATTGCTTGTCTCCTCCTGGCTGGACTTTGCTGGCCTCACACTCCCTTCTCTGGGCTGGCTCACCGCCCAGGTCTCTGACCTTGACACATTCCTGTGAGAATGCGCTTCAACGGTTTTGCATGTAGTTGTAAAAATGTTGCAGAAGTGGTCTCAGAGAGTGAAACACATTTTTTCCATTGCTCAAATATGACGCTTTAGTAACATGCAAAGATGTGCCAGCAATTTAACATCAACTTAATAGCGATGACGTTGTGCGGATGCATGCCTCCTCAAGCCGTCGCAGCTACGCAGTGACTACACCGTGCGGAAAGGGCCATAGTTTAGTGTCTCACCAAAACATAAACCCCAGGATTCCATAGGATATTGCTATGGCCATTAAACTGAAGTCACAGTACTATAACTGTGTACAATGAAAGGGCCCCTGGATCACAAACAAGCATTGTTCTGGAGTGATAAGCCAGCTGATAAGCCAAGACTTCCACCCTTTGGAAAAGATTCTTTGTTAGTTTAGCTGCTCCAGGTAACAGATGGAGAGAAATGGGAGCAAAGAGAGTGACACACCCACCTCCTCCTTAGGAAGCCAGTATTCACTGGCATTCTAATTTATAATTGCCTGTGAACATGAGCCATAGTTTAAATTTACAATAATGATTCTCTGACAAGTATTGTCATAATTGCTGTTTGAACACATATTGGTCAACAATTACAGGTCCCACTGTGCTAACCCCTGGGCTTACCTGCCCTCTGTCCCTCAATTCCCAAGTATGTTTGGGACTGTTAATTCACTCCTGTACCTTTCCATCATTTCCTAATTTGAATTTCTTTATCGTGTTCCTGCTCTGCATTTCAGACTTTTTTAAACTATTGCTACTGTTCCATTATTCAACCACGGGAGACCAAAACAGCATAAAATCAAAACAAAAACTCAAAATAAATGAAACCCCTCAATTAAAAAAAAAAAACTACAAAAGAATGGAGGCAACTCTATCTACTCTTCAAAATAGAAATTTTGCCAGGTAAATTTCTTGTTACACTTCCTATTCTCTATCCTAGGATCAATCAAATTCTAGCTAAAAACACAGCTGGATAAAAATACCAACAGATGTGAAAAGGAATTTGGAGGTGGTCTGGTAGTAGTGAATTTCTTGTGCCGAAAATAAGTCAGAGTCATATCTGACTGTAACAGGCCTGTGCATCCTCTAAGTCACAATGCATACAATGCTTATTAAGTTGTAATTTTCTTGCTAGGCACAAAAGTATATGCATGAAGCCCCTGGCATGGCTGATGGTCTTGCATTTAGCTTCACGGTCTATACATTGTGGGAGGCTCTCAAAAAGTCAAGTTGTGAGCCCACAGACTGGTCAAGATGAACCAAGAGTAAGAAAAGGATCTCTCTGAGATGACAGGACTACATGTTTACTTATGCATAGATTTCATGGATTAGAGAACCCTCATTATGGCTACTTAAATAGTTTGAGTTAAGCAGTCCGTGAACACTGAAAACATCAATGTAATAATGAAGTAAGGATTGAGTCAGGCTCTGGAACTTAGAAAAACACAGAATGCATAATTTATGAAGTCATATCTAATGTGATTAAAAAAAACTACAGCAATTGCAAAGCTCTAAATTAGATAGACCCAAACCATGACCCAAAGTAAGCATTTATATCTTTTTCCCAGAAACAGCTTTACAAATATGGCCCCTTCTGCAAAGGGCTCTTTTTCTATTAATACTGAAACTCCCTATTAGTGAACTGTGTATAAGTACGGATAAAAGCAAAGCTAGCTTTGAATATGGCAATACAATGGCTGCAAATAATTTGCATTTGAAATCCAAAAGGATACATAAGGGGGATAGCAGAACTACTGCTGAACAAGATCTGATGGCATCAAATAGCTTTGGAAGTACTTGCTGGAATGCTATGCTTGCTTTATGGAAAACATTACCTGATGGATTGTGCCAAAGGAAAAGAAAAACATATCTCAAAATTCAAACACATGTATTTAGCTATTTTCTGACTTTCAATTTCCTGTTTTCTAAAGTAGATCTGGAAACACAGCAACAGCACTGACAAATTAGACACCCATACACACAGCATTCTCCCAGAGAATGGAATATTTTCTGAAGGCATTAGTTGTTTATTGTGCCGGTATTGATTGATCTGCTCCAGGCACACAGTGCTAACATAAGGGTCATGCACAAAGAGGAACATTTGTACAGCACTACCTATTCATGTTTTGGTTTTTAAGTCAGGGGTTCTCAAACTTTTACTGCAGGGAAAACATCTTCTGTTGCAAGACTGTGTTCAGCAATTCAAACAAGCAGAAAAAAGGCTAGGGAAAGTAGAAGAAGGAATGGGAAAGCTAGTAAGTCTGATCTGATCAAGCCATCTCTGACAAACAGAGATACTTTGACAGGCAAAAGAACTTATACTCTGGTTACAACACTTTTTGACACTTAAAACTAAGTAACACTTACATGTTGGTTTAATGTCACAAAACAAAACAGGTCATAAATTTCTTCCTGCACATCTGGAGTAGCTAGATGACAGGAGAATGGAAGTTTTTCTTCTGTTTTCATCTCACCTTGCTTTTACATCTGAATTGTAAATGTAACACCTGAAGTAGTTTTAATTATGATTTGGGGAACAAAACCCATGTTCAACTGTGGTTTTTGATCTTGGCTTATTTTGCTAATATTGCTGTATGTAATATTAACCAGAGTTCTGCATTAGGACACAACAATAAACACTGGCTAGCTTAAAACCAAAACAACTGGGGACAAAGATTTTGATCTCTTCCTTTCAGCAATGCAAGAGAAGACAAGCCAAGGAAGTGCATGCAGTAAAGGTTCATGCAAAGTTTAGCAATCCATCTGAAACATGCCTAATCAAGAACAAGGAAGAGCCATGCTAGACCAGAGCAAAGCCCTAGCTAGTCCAGCATTATGTTCCCATAGCAGCTAACTAGATGCCTATGGGGAGACCCAAAGTAGTATATGAATACAACAGCACTCGTGTTCCATAGCAGCAACATTCAGAGGCACACTGTTTCTAATATAGAGGGTAATCTATAGGTACCATAATTGTTGATAGCTACCAGTAACCTTGTCCTCCAAGTATTCAGCTCAACTGTCTGCTATCCTGGGATGCAACTCTCACATTTGTGTTTTGGATGAGTACCAAAAAGAGAAAGAGAATCTACAGATCTCTTTTCAAGTTTGAGCCCTGCAGTAACAACAGTTGTGTAGACTCCTCGAGTAAAACTAAATTAACAGTATGCATGAGCTTTAAGACCTTTTAAGTATGCCTGCCAGCCCCCAGGAACCTTGTTCAAGTGTTGTGGGATCAACTAGACTATGAAAAAATACACGAAGTAACACACATATTGAATAGTAGCCATGAAACAAATAAGACAACAGAACTGCTATAAGAGTTATATTTCTTTTACACAGTGATTATATGTCCAGGAAGAAGAGCAGAAAAATGATTTATTAACATTTCTGATTTAAATAAGATGAATGGCATCCAAGCAGTGCACTTTACCCAATCAGCCAATGCTATCATTTTCAAAAAGGAGCTTCAGTTTTAAGCATTATTAGATATATCTTCATAGACATCTGAATAGTTTGATGTCCCAACCCCAGAATAAAGAGTCCAGATACAAGAGCTTGGGTTAACTAAGGATCTCCTTTATTAAATTTGTTTGTTTGTTTGTTATGGGCCTGGAGGAAGCAGCACGAGGAGGAACACAAGTCCAGCCGAGTGCTCGCCAGCTGCTCTATAGGATGAGGTATACCCAGGGGTAACTCCCACCGAAGTCACAGCACCCTTCAGGCAGGAGATAAATCCCTGTGTTACCTCAAGGGGGTGCCACCTTCCCCACCCTCTAGGTCGCACAACTGAAGAGGTAGATTCAGAGACTTCCCCTACACTCAGAGGATCCTAAGAGACCATGTGTGGGGTGAGCCTGGAATAAATAGGCCTTTACCCTGCCCCATCAAGTGGTGCATTCTGGTGCTGGCCGTGCCATCTGCACATTGATGGCCTCCTCCAGGGAGAGCATCAAACTCCTCCCCTCCAGGTAGCGAGGGCTGTACATGGTTAGGGAGGCCTTATCACAAATTCACCAAAAAGTGGTAAAGTGTGATAGACACAGATACCAACACACACACACACACACTTCATTTCACTTGTGTTTTGCTGCTCAACACTATTACAAACACTCTGAGCACAAAATACTTAAATGAAGAGTATAAAGCTTATCATATTTAGTGTTGTGTTCTTATAGACATTTACACTGCAATAATTCCTTTATCAATGAAATCTACTCCCCACTGTGCGCATAAGACTGCCACAATACTCACAGTCTCCAAAAGCTAAGCATTATAATATAAAGAACAAAGCAGATTATAGGAAAATGAGAGATTCTACATGTTCTGAAGTCCCCAAGCCCTCAGTTTTATAATAAGGTCTTTATTTACTAACTTATTTTTCCAAACTCAACAATTCTTCTCCCTCTTCCTCATAACGTAGTTTTATCATGCCTTCAAATTAATTCACTAATTAACCCATTACGTTATTACTTCATTGGCGTTTTCTAGTGAACACATAGGTTCACTAGAACTCCCAATTAATGGTTAAGTTTATAGTGTGCTTTGGTGAATTAAGTTATTAGAATTTTTTTGTATTGTCAGAGTGGGTGTCTATATCACATTCAGGAAAACAAAAAGGCCTGCTACCTAAAGAAAAGAAATATTAGAACTGGAGGAAGTGTATCACATGAGTCTGCTGCTTCTCAAGCTAACACCTGTGATTTCTTTGGAAAGGCAGCAGGAATGGTAGACAGAGAAAGGGAGAACTTTCTGTAATCCACGTCAGGGCAAAAGAGCTGGGTTTTTTGAGCAAAATAAGAGATGAATTTGGGAAAGAAGAAAAAGAACAATATGAAAGAACAAAAATGGAAAAGAATGGGAATGTTGGGGAGCGATCTGTTTGCTTAGCAGCAGATAAGGCCCTCAGACAGCCAAGAATGCCAGGCCTTTAATCCTGAAAGGCAGGTATTCCTCTTCCCAAGGGTCAATACGGAAAGAAAGTATTTGTGGAGTTTTCCTAAGGGATAATGTGGTACATTGTGATTCTCTTCAGTAATTTCTCCTCAAGTGATTATATTCTCTATGAGCTTCTACTGAATATTATTATACAACATAGCATTGTTTAATACTATTTTTTTTGCAACGACCTCAATTAATCTTTTTGAAATCTTGTTCACTTGGATTATTGAGTGAAACGTGTTCCTCAAATCCACTGCCATTCCTTTCTCTCTTGCCTTCTTCCTTTCTCTCTCTTTGCTAATCCTTTCCATTCTGCTTTTTACCTTTCTTGTTCTCCACATCCTCCCATTTCTAATTTTGTCCACCACCTTTCAATTGTACAATTAAGGTAAATGGATGCAGAGAAGAGTGAGACTGTATGTGAGATCTCTGACTCCTACATATAAAACCTGTGCATTTTAGAAGGAGAGAGGTAACAGAAAGAACGCAGTGATTCAATTGTGCAGAAAAATGGTCTACATATGCTCAGAGATCCTAAAAACATTCAGGTTAAGAGTTTTCCAGTCTTGATACACTGGCCAATTTTTGTAGCTATCCATTTGTGGTGAAGATGTGGCTGATCAGTGCCTTCTAACTGCAATAACCTTTAAAAGGGCATTTAAGCAGGGAGTGAAGTGTACATGGTGGTGGGGGTGGGAAAGAAAAGAGTGAAGTATATGGATTTCCAAACTGACACTTGCTGGATATTTTGCCGTTTCACCATTCCTAAATAATAATAATGTTTTGGGCTTTGTAGCCAAAATGGAAAAAAAATATAGGTTGGAGAGAGGCAACCTTAAAAGAACCAAAAGAGCCCTTTTCAAGAAAGCAGTAACAAAATGTGCTTCCCTAAGGTCATTTACGATTTGGTGTTCTTTAACGTTCTGTTTTGCTCCTCATATAAAACAGATGGGGCATAACTACGCAGATGACTCACAGCTCTATAGCTTTGTTTCTTGAGATCAAAGTGGCCACGGAATACTTTCTTTACCATCTTTGGAGTATTGAGTGACTTGTGTCACATTCTCTTGGCACTTTAATGACTATTAACTTTAGTTGCTTTTAAAGATTTCAGATTCACTGACCTTTTTTTTTTACTGTTTTTTTATTATATATTTCTCCTGTTCCCTTAATGTTTTCCACGGATGTTGTAACTTATTCTTCTTGTTTTTAATTCTGTGCTGCAATCCATCTTATGGGTTTGTGTGATAAAGCATAGCATAATACAACATCAACTGACCCAGCTGCATAGGCAAGGATCCCTAACCACAGAGCTGGTTTTCTTGGAGAATGGCAATTCTGTGAGAGAAAACCATGTGATAAGCTCCTCGGCACGTGGCTGAATCCATTAAATGTTGTCTCAGCTACTTAGAAGTTTATTGAAAAACACTGTCCAAGTTGCTAGGCTAATATTTAAAGGGCCTTTTAGTAGCAGGGTCTTTAATGTCAGTTTAGTGGACTGGATAAAAGGTCCTTGGCATGATGTATACAGTACAACCTAAAGTACAAAAGCTGTTAATTTATCACAAAGACAGGAGATCTCACAGTAAACTAATGCAAACTGCTGATGATGCACTAAATCAAAGTGAGTGATGAACACAAATATAGCAGCAACTGAAGTTCAAAAGGATACAAATCTATATGATCAATGAGCTGCCAAATGGCAAATGAAATGTAATGTAGACAAACTCACAGAAATTCACATTGGACTAAGAATTATCAGTCCACACAAGCATCAAATGGAGGTGGAGTAACAGGTAAAGAACATCTCAGAAGGAGTAAACAAAGCCATCCTAAACTTGCGACTTGGCACTACTTTTACAGAGTACTCGTATAGAAAACAAAACTCTCGTATAACACAGAAATTGATCTTTCTACAGATATATTTATTAAAAAATATGTTCACCTATAAAAACTATTTGTATTACTTTCATTCCATGATATTATGAGTAAGATCTATAAAGGTTCATTGAAATAGAGCAAAAGTACATAACTTCAAACAATTACTTCTGGAAATCCTCACATGCATAAAAAGAAAGAGAGGGACAGAAGGTGAGTATCTATTTGTTATAACAATTTTCCATCCTTTCCCTAAGAAATAAACAATGATGGGTAAAGTTCTCCTATTTCTATCTGGTGGGCTTTGTACCAAAGTGGGAATTTAAACATAGGTCTCCTCAGTTCAACAATTCAGCCATTATACTTTATTGAGTTTCTATTTCTTCTTTATATTTCAGACCTCTAGTGCTTCCACAGACTTTCTGTAATGATTTCCAATTACAGCTAAACTTGATTGTCCCTGAGCTGCATATTATTCTAAATTCAGCTTGTAATTTCTACATGCATTTCTACAAGCAAATTCTATAGAGAATTTCTATTTTCTTTGTAAGCATGGCTAGGTAATCAGGCCTCTACATAACCAAAGAAAACTGAAAGTTTTAAAACAATTCAGACACAACTCTGTTTCAGAACACTACAGATCAAAAGTCCTGTTAAATTTCCAGGAAAGAAACGGTTCCTTGACATCATTTCTGTCATTGTCATATTAAATACATCTTTATATGCTATACATGATATGTTTACTTAACTTTTGTTTTATATTTTATCTTTCAGTCTATTGGGTTGAAGACAGAATTACTATGTTAAAATATGACCTGATCCCAGATGTAGTTTATTTAAATTTCAGATTGAAAAGCTTACTAAGAACAGATAAGATTGATTGCTCTTTCCATCTTAGCATAATTGTATTTCAGGTGAACATCAATTTACTTTAAAGGACACCTCTAAGTAACAGACTGCATCATACATAATTCATCAATCACAGCTGCCTGTTACATGATTTACTTAAACAGATTTCAACAGAATAAAGGGAATTTCATTGTTTTCATGCTTTGGTTTGTTTGCTTTTAAATTGTTTTAGAAACATTAATTTACTTGGAATAATTGCTGAAAGAGTTTATCTTTGGCACAGAGCAAAATAAATTACTCTCCATTCAAAATTCCTTACTTTTCATCCAGATGTGCCAGATATTAAAATTTTTGTTAAATGCAAAATGTGTTTTCAAAGCATCTTTATGGCAGTGAAAAAATCATGCTAATCAAAAGCGTAAGTTAAGCACAAGGATCTTGATAACGGAAAAAAATTCTTATCATCAATAATACGACAATTTCCCCAATAACACATGCGGGGAGGGGGGGTTGGGGAATGCACAGATTTTTTTTTGGTTCTTTAAAAATCTAAACACAATCATCATAAAAGTACATTTTTAAAAATACATTAAACAATTCCCCAAAAAACTTGAAAATTCTACTCCACTTGTTCCTCCTCATTTACACACCACAAGAGGGCAGACTTTAGGCCTTATAGGATCAAGTTCACTTCTGTTAGAATGTCAAGGTCCACCAGTCCCCCTCAGCAAAATACAAAATGGTGGCTCAAAGGGAAAAAGTCAACCACCAGCTGGTTCCCCATAGCAAGAATGTCTGGCATGTACCAACACACCGCTACATCTAAATTACTACACATCAGGAATCCTAACCATCTAGTTTAGTCCTAAGAATCAATGTCGTTAAGCAACTGGGAACCAGAAACTCTTCTTGCCAATCTCTGTTCTATATAATATTTCTATAATACACTTGTACCGCTTCTTTTTAAAGGCTTCATACGAAAAATATTATCTCCCAGTCTTTCTAATAATCAAATTTATTCTTTTTTATTATCAAAAATATAATTTTATTATCAAAAATATAATCTCTAGAGTGACCCTAAGTCATTCAAGGTGGCTGACTTAAGGTCCTTTAGACATGACAGAAATTTTGTTTGGACAACAACACAATACAAATGCTGCCAGAAGTTGTGGAAAGCTCCAACAGCCTTGACAGTTGGTGGTGGTAGTAATGGTGAGGAATCCTGATTTATCTGAGACATCCCAAGCCTTCTCATTTCCATAACATGCCCTTGAAGCCCACGAAGGCAACATCAGTCCTAGAAGGGGTCAAAATAATTCTATCCCACTGGAGCTAATGATAAGAGAGAAAGAAAAAAACAACATAGGAGGTAGGACAGAAAAGAAAGAAAAGCTATCTCCTCACTTCCAGCTAATTACCCTACCTGAAGTTGACAAAGCTTTGGATATAGCAGCTGTTCCACCACAGAATCTTTCCAATAAACACAACAGCAACACCTTGCATACTCTCAAATATTCACAATCACAGCATCCCAACTTGCTCAAGCATTTCTATTACCTAGTTTAAACAAACACACAAGAAGGAACTGTTGCACAACACAGTTACTGCTCCAGAAAAGCCGCTTTCTTCCATTGAGGCTCCTCTACCCCAATTTAGGAAACAAACATAAACCCTGAAGGAAATCAACTTTATTTGCAGGAATACTGTATTAATAGCATTGTAGTACACGTTTCCTTCTTGAAAAATAAAATAAGCCTCTCCCAAGGAAAATGTTCCTCAGTGAAGAGTCATCCTTTGTGCCAGTCCCTTACAGACAATCAAAATATCACTTCAGTGCTGTGTTGGTCTTTTTGAGTAGACCTCTTATACCATCCACAGATTTTCTTATCCATTACTATACTGACCACCATGGTTTAGTGGTTGGAGCACTGGACCATGGAAGTCCACTAGGTCACCTTGGGCATGTCACACACCTTCTGTCCCATGATAGATTCACCTTAGGATCACTATAAGCAGGAAATGACTTGAATGCAGGTAAGTGGGAAAAGACGTATGGCTTTTTCCATTGGATGGAGCCAATACACAGTAAGTCTTCAGACAGCAGACTTTCCTTCTGTCAGTTATCACTCCATTGTAATTTAAAGTAGGGCTCCCATGGTTCATCAGGCAGCCTTGACCACCACGAGAGCTTTCAGAGGACATGATGTCTAACTATTACAGCACTGTCACATTTTTACACCATATATTTCTCTCCTTTACTAGGCATATTCTACATCCAAATATCACCATCTGTTAATCAATAGCTAGACCCGCCCTAACCTGGGGTGTGCAATTTTCAAAGCCGCTCCACATAGTCCACATATTCCAAAAGGCAGCCAGTTTAATCAGGCATTCTATACATCAGTTTTGCCACCTTGTAGAATCTCAAGTACCTTGTGAGTTCATAAAATCTCTTCAGTTTGTTGCTGCTTTGAAGTGGCAGCACCATGAGACTGGATCCCACAGTTGGTCCTCTAAGATTTCACGTTGTTCACAATAAATTCCACCAGAAGGAGGAGGCCAATGAATGCTTTCAGCATAGTGATGTAAAAGGGTTTCAGACTTTGACTTTGCTAGGATCTCTCATTCCAAGACATGAATGCACAGCATGTCTCTCTAACGGCTTTATAAACAGGTGGCAAAAACAATTTGTGCAAAAACCTGTTCAAAGCTTTTAGCTCTGCTTATTTTTTTGTATCTTTTGGCCCTGGACACTCCCAAATGATTTCTCTGGATGTTCTAAGGTGGCCTATCGATGGATGCCTGCAGACATCCACTCTGTCCTTTATGCACAGCACCAAATAAGTCTGAACTTACTGTCCCCCACTCCTAACTTTTCTTCCTTTTGCACAGCTATGGTCTTGGGATCCATCTTTCCACATGTACCTGGAAGCAATACCAGAGGCTACTTCTCAACTGTGATTTCCAAATGCTCTACGGGAAATCTGTTTCCAAGATCTGAGCAAGTCTGATCAGGTAGCAAAACATTTTCAATAAAGGTGGTCTGCAATCACTCTAGGAGTCCTTGAAAGAACCCTTCCTGAGCATTTGTTTCATTGTACTTCTAGGAAGCAACATAATTAATTAAAGATAAAAACAGCCATGGCTAGAAATATTGAGCTACTACTTTTCTACAACCCTGCCTCTATCTGTGTGACCTAACATCTTCTACCCATTGTGCTTTTTGTTTTAATGTCTGTCTTTTAATGTTTTTGATTGTATATGTCATTGTTCCACCCTTTGGTGTAAATGGAGTTATAAATAAATGTTGTTGTTGTTATTATTTAATGTTATTATATTATTATTACCTGCTATGAAGCAAAGTAATATGAATCATATTTACCATTCACACCCACCACACCTAAAATAAAGCAAAATTGTTAATCACATCAGAAACACACACTTACTATAGATGGGATTTTAGTCTCTAGTGAAGTCTATCTTTCCTAACGAATTCTGAGAGACCTGGTTATTTCTTTACAAACAACACACTTCACTATAACATTAAACAATAGGTTGCTTATGCAGCTAGAGTTTCAGGTTGTAACTGTCTTCCAGCTTCTCTGTTTGTTGGCAGTGGTTGGAGTATAGTTTATCACCTAAGCACTCACACCAGCTTATTTGTCCCATATTCTTTCTACCACAAAATGGAATGAGGAACTACATTATCTGGGACAATAAAAGTACCCCAGTGGCAAAACGCAATAAATTAGTTGGGACAATATTTGTCCCACATGTTTGTTTTGTCCATTAAACACCTATAACCAGCTGCTGTCTGAAACCTGGGACATTATTTATAACGCTTCAAGTGAATATGTTGAAAAATGCTTACCTCTGAAATGCCCTGCTTGACTGGACAAATGTTAAAGCAAAAGAATGGCTGAACTGGGCTACTACTAGGTGTTTACTGGGCTTGGGTTATGTCCAAGTTTCTAAATGTTCAGTTCTAGCACTTCTGTTCTGAAAATTCTGGTAATAATATATAAAATGTGTATATGCTTATTTATGCACACTAACTCTCAAGAAAATTTAAGAAAAAAAAACAGACTTGGATTTATTAACAGATTCAAAACACAATTATCTGCAACACCATTCTCCTATACTTCTCCATGCTAAGAAATCTCCCTGATTGTGTTCGCATATTCAACACTTTACTGCCTCTTCACTCTATACCTTTTTTGAAAAAGCTGTTAAATGTCACTGTGTGGCCTTCTTAAAATAATTTTCTTTATAACTACTACAGAAAAGTACTTATATTATCTTTTGGAGAACTCCATATATCCTTTGAAATGTCTCTTTCTGTATCTTCATATTATAAACATCTACATAGCCTTCTTCTTGCCCTTCATCATTCAGCAATATCCTATCTAATTGTAATAACAATTTCCTCCCATCTGAAAAATACTAGCTTTTAAAAAAATCTCCTTTTTTGTCTATTTTTCTCCTAAAATTATGTTATCTGAATCCAGCTACAATGAGAGTGATACTCCTGCATTTTTTTTCACAAGGCTGCCTCCATGGTACAATAGCGGCATTATTCATCCAATCTAAGTATTTCTCCATTTCCCTCCGATGCCTTATTGTAAAATTATGAATGCATCCATATATTGTTTTTCATTTCTAATTATATACAGTATAAATGATAAAGTCATAAATGGATGCAAAAGTACAGCTTTTTGACCTTTTGAAAATTACACATACATACCACCTTCATATTCCACAGTGACATTTTAAATCCAGCCTTAAATAAGGGTTGATAGTGCAATATGTAGGATTTCAAAACTGGCAGAAAAATAGGCAATAAAAATACACTGGCACAAATACAAACACAAGCACACAAGAAAAGAAAAAAAATGTTTTCTACATACTTGTAGGCCCATCTGAAACACTGAGTGACCCATAAAATTAGCCAGCATTCGAATTAAAGCTGCACCCTGCAAACAATTCACAAAAGAAAATGTTGGGTTGTTTTCTCCACAAACAGATTCACAGTAATACTAGTATGACATGCATTTGTTGCAATATTACTTAATATATTGTCTTATCATTAACAATTACATTTAAAAGTTCAAGAAATGAAATCCATCTAAACTCTCCACAAATTCACATCCTTCATTTGCATGCAATATAGAGACAAAATAAGAAAAGGGAAGAATCCAAGAGTATAAAGGGATAATCTGGAAGCTGACTCCTAATAAATAGTAACATATCATAAAATGTAGTCATATCTTACAATGATGCTTTCTTTTCGTGAGCAAGTACAACCTCCAGTTGTTAAGTTCAATAAAATACGCATGACAAAATTGATTAAATTAAAAAAAATTAAAAGGAGAAAAACAAATCAGATAAAATGAGACATTACATGCAACAGACGTTATGATGTACCAGACTGATGCGGCCTAAGGACACACTGCTGACTTGAGCTTCAATCACGAAGTTCCTATGTAAAAAGCTTTCTGACTCAATATTCGGAATGGAATATTTTCTACTTGAGCCTATGCTTCTGTGCCTTCATCCTCTGATGCTGTCACAACACTGAAAGACACTGCTTCCGTTTTTAACTAAGCTGACAACTGTAGTCAGGTTTCAGTTTCACACTTGACCGCCTAAACTAGTTTTTCCCCAAACTTGTTCCTCTCAAATATGATGGGCTACAATTCTCGCCATCCTTAGCCCCAGTGACCAATGATTGTGGTCATGATTTTAGGAGATTTAACCTACTATCTCTGGAGAAGACCAAGTCGGAGAAAGCTACCTTAAAGCTGTAGTCAAAGATCTGTTTGGGGTCCAGAAATACTGCTAAATTACAATTACTTGAAAATTTGTCATCTTTCTATGGCCATCCCACAGAAGATTCTAGTGTTCTTGCTGGATGCTAAAGCACAGTTTAGCATTACATCTAAATGAGATCAGAACATTCCCTATTTACTGAAGAGTAGACCAAATTATGAATAAATACCGAAGAAGCCAGAACACTACTTTGAGCTTTAAGATTATAACGATGACCTTTCTGTGAAGATGAACTAAGATAGGATTTCTTCTGAAATAAGAAACTTGGAAAATTTGGTTCTGACAAGACAAACTAAGGAATTTCTGAAAATAAAATCGAGAATTCCTATCAAATGCATCACAGAGGCCTGGTAGAGTAATCCTATGGAGACTGAGAAGCGGGAGAGGAAGGGAGAGGAAGCATATTTAATGTGGCAGGTCACCATAAAAACATGAACCCAATCCTACCTTTTTCCCCTGTGATTCCTGCTTTCCCGCATTATAAAATAGCCGCTAGTGGCATGAACTAGTCTAAAACTACTGAAGTTATTCTAGTATGCCAGCTAGAATTAAATGGGATACATTATGAGCACTACAGCATCTTCATTTTAACTTCTATGTTCATTCAGTTAAATAAGAACAGTTTAATTATTACATCAATACAGCCTCATTATAAAGTCATATCCATAACAAAAACTTTTTTAAAAAAACAAACAAACCCTAGAATCCTATTTAAAAAACTTTTTCTAAAACCTCTAAAATGAGAATTTAGCTACACAACTCTGAGGTAATGGGATATTAAAACAGAAGTGTTGTTCAAACTGAACACAGTTTAGTTAGAAACACAGGGCTTGCCTGAGATTAAGGTCAGGACTGAATGGGATGGTTTCACCTGCATTACCACCTCGAAAATATATTTTTAAAATTGTTCTAGAGGTTTTTGGACACCAGGCTAAGGGGAAGGGGGAAATTATTTTATATCTCCGATCTGAAAAATGTTAAGCCCATCTTACTCAGTGTGCTTGAAATCAATAAAAATTAGGTAGCCATTATTTAAGACTAAATTAAATTCCTTGATTTCAACGGGATAAAAGTGTGACTAACTTAGAGCTTTATCACAGAGGCAAGCAAGTCACACTCACAGCAGAATTTATCACTTACAACAGGATTTATCACTTTGGCAGGGACTTGTCACATTACCTTTTTCCTCTTCTGTTGTTCTGGTGGGAGATGTTTGGAAAGCATTTCTTTTATTAATCCATTAATGACCTCCTCAGTAAAAGAAACACCTTCCAAATGGTCTCCCACAGGGGGAATAGGGGACAACAGAAGAGGAACAAGGTAGTGTGATTTACCCTAAGCTCAGATCTCTGTTTATTTAAAGCCAGCATGGTGTAGTGGTTTGAGCATTTGACTATGACCCTGGAGTCTGCGGCTCAATTTCTTGCTTTTCACTGGAAACCCACTGAGCAACCTTAGGTGCATCACACAATCTCAGCCATAGAAAACCCTGTGACAGATTCCCCTAAGGGTCGCCGTAAGTCAGAAACAATCTGAAGGCACAGATCAACAACAATAGCAACAGCAACCAATAGTCTAATCATTTTTTAAACTGACAGCCCTACAAAATTAGAGTGAAATAAAACATAAAATGAAATGAGACAAACTCATTTGACAAATAAGCAATTAAATAACTTACTCCAAAGTTACAAGTGCCAATCTGACAGAACTTTCTTTCTGCCTATCACTACAGTTCTCAGCACTGTTTAGAAACTGACTCCAGAGGGTTTCTTAGCTCCTCAAAGCAGTCTTCTTCCCCCATGAATGGTGTGTTGAAGAAAGGAGGACAGATCACCTTCCTTCCAGTACTACTGCTGGAAGGAGTTCCATCAGAGGAAAAACCTTTACCACAGAAATTTCATTTTTCATCTCTCATGTAAAGAAGTCAGAGTTAAGATGCCATAAACAGCTAACTTTCTCACGAATATGCTGGATTTCATATTTCCTGGTGTTCATTTTGCTTTACCTTTTCATTACCTAAACTTTACATCATGAAATATTACAGAAAGCTGCAAAGTTTTTTTTAAATTTTTTTTATCAGTCTCCAATTTGAGATAGTTTCTTATTTTAAGTGCCTGTCAGCAGTATAATCAATTCAAAGGATGGTACACTGAGGCAGATTAAGCAACAGAGCAGAGAAATTCTGTAAAGCAGACACATTCGTCTAATGACTTCACAGAACTTCAGTAAATAGGAGAACCAGAGTCTTTTGTTCTGGCATAATGCATTCTAAGAATCTACTATGGGATTATAGTGGTCATTAGAAAAGAAAAAGACATGTTGAATGATGCCTCTTTAATAAGTAGTTAAACTGGTGGGAGGCAAATGAAGGAAAGTCAACAAAAGCTGTGAAGGAAAAAGACAAGTCTGGAAACATTCAGGATCTTTTTCATTTAGCCACCATTGTGTTTAACAATGGTATAAGGAGAAGAAAGGAGCCTTGACCACATCATATTGGTTATACAATGACACCACACAAGCTGACCTCAGATGAGAAGACAATAAGTTTTTCCCATGGTTACTGGTGGTTTACGTGCCAATGCTGTCTTGAATCCACTGTGAGTTTAAATCTGAACATTAAAGGATCTATCCAAAGTGATGAACCCTATCAACAAAATAGACTTAAATAGCTCCTGTAAAATTCAGACTAAAGCCCAGTAACATGGAAGAAACAACTGTCACTAAATATGTAATAGGGAACACATCTTCTGAATGCTAAAATAAACATGTTTGTGAATGAACACTACTTTGCTGAATCCACTAATACTACATCCACTTTATATTTGCTTCACAGTCTACTCATAATTCCAATTTATTACACCAAAGTCACTTCCTGGTTGTTTCATCTCATAAACATGTAGACCCATATCCAACTTACACCTCCAACTAGAACAAACTCACTGAATCAAATGGACCATAGAAGAAACTCACTGAACAAACTCACTGAATCAAATGGACCATAGATGTATGTTGACTTGCCCATTTCCCACTGATTCAGTGGATCCACTCTAGCTGAAACTAGTAGTTGGATGTGGGTCATGGAAACAAGCAAATAGTGACTGAAAACTGTTTTGCAGCAATGATGGATCCTGTTTCCTCTTCCTCTTCTCTAAGACAGCAAAAAGTTCTTTGATAGCTCTCCACCAGGAGGAATCCAAACAAGCTGAAGAAGTATGTGTTTCTTCTTTCATTTTACTCTAAGCAAGCCTGAAGTTATTAACCATCATACATTTTTCAAACATTGAAGAATACCCTGTGATCTGAAATCCATTTAAGCGAAAAGAGAACAACAGGTTGCAAGGCAGTCACACAAGAAACTGAACATTATTTCTCTTGTTTGAATAGCATTCAGCAAGCACTATCCAAGTCACTTTTACAGAATTGCCATTATTTTGTTGACACTAGATAGACACAGCTGGATGTCAATATGAATTTTAGCTTATTAGGAAATTCACGGCATGAACTAAAGTTAGAGAACAAATTATGTCAAACTTGGATCATAAAAAATGACATTAAAAAACCGTTCAAAAAACTGAGAAATTAAATTTGAAGCACCTTCATAGATTTCTGAAAATCTGTTTTTATAATGATCTAATCCTAAAAACACAGATATCAACATGATTTTCATGACTCTGTTGTGGATCTAAATACAGTAGATCCATTGAAGAAATGAGGGTTACATAAATGTTGAAATATCATTCAGCAATTGATTCAAAAGATCTGTTTTAACTGGGACTGGAAACTGGACTTAGACCTATATGTTTTAACTGGGATCCAATCATTATTTATTTGACTGGGATTCAAGTACTATTAACTTTCTGTTGAAGCTATATGCATAGCCCTTTTCCCAATGTGGATGTCTATGTTTTCTAAATCCTAACATTCTATTACTGTTTTGTTTTGTTTTGTTTTGTTTTGTAAGCCATTTTGCAAATGTTATTTTACCTTGAAAAACAGAACATGAATACAAAACAAAATGAAATTAGAATACCGCAAAATGTATCTTTGAGTCCACAGTGCCAATTTCCAACTTACTTTCTCAAAATGTAAACATCTGCAAAATGTTATAGTGGTCAATACATATTCTTCAACATCAAACAGAATTTTCCAGTAAAGATAGAGCTTGTAATCTGCCAGATCATTATGCTTCCTTACTTGACTATGGTTGAGATGCTGTTTCCAAGCAAACAGAAAATTAATCAATTTTGCACGTGCCTGCTGGAGTTTTCCATAATAATGAGTATAAGAGCAAGGATGTGATCAGTCAAGATGTTATGTTGCTTTGATGTGACTTCTTTGCATGTTTGGATACTAAAGCAACAACTAAGCCCTAAAATCTACAGTCATACCAGCGAACTACATAACACATAGATCATGCAAGTATTCGTTAATGTTGGTTATATCTAGCGTCTCCACCTTTGGCGGCGGTTTGTCTTTTTCTGCTCAAAGAACCTTCAGTGAGCTCTGCATGTGTGTATATGTGTGTAACACTGGTGAGGAATTTTAGTAATTCAGCTTCTCAGCTGTCCGTACATATTTGTTATGATAGAATTACACATAAACGTAGCAGCCTCCTTTAAAACCCATGGTTCAGAGCTTCATTGTGCTCTGTTAGGGTTACACAATAAAGAGGCATTAAGCCTAGAGATAAAGTTACAGAGAGATACAGCCAAAATGATTATGCTAGTCCTGAAGCTTTTAAGAAACTCTTAAGAGCAAGAATTCTTCTCCTTTCTCAGTCTCTGGGGAAAAGACAAGAAGGGAACTACACTCCTCCTGGAAATATGAGTATTATCACAAAGATTCTAGAAATCCAATCCTGCCAAGAAATAGTAGCCCCCATGTGGAAGGGATTCCCTTTGTTCTGGCCTTGAGAAGAAGAAATGCTGGCAATGTATTACTGAAGAGCACAGAGACTTACATGGGGCTAAGAGAACTATGCAACATCCAGCAGTGCAGAATCAGGGAACATGTGCATTTGAGGCTGTTCCAGAGTTTTGGCTGAAGGAATGTCAGAATACTTTCTTCTTCTTTTCCATTTTTATATCCTTTTTCATTTATTTGTCACCAATAAAGCTATGATTTGTACTCTCAAGTGAGTTAGTCCTACTTCTGTGCATCTTTGGAACCTACATTTAACAGGACCTGAATGGATCATGCCTTCCGCATCAACACAGAACCCAGATTCCACCTGTACATCCCACTGCTCTAAGTATTTAACATTTCCAATCAAGCAACCACCAACTAGTTTACTTTATTCTTTAAAGCAATGGCTTACTTCTGTACCATGGTTCTTTAACTGATATACTCTGATGGGAACTCTGGAGTTGATTCTATTTCTTGTCATAATCACTGGGCTCTTTTCAGACTCATGCCTGCATCAGCCATTCCAAAGGTTCCAAAGAATTTTAAGGAAATCTGTAAAAAACTCTGTCCCTTCTTGTAAGCATACACCCTGATATGAATTGTCCACATGTTTAGCTTGGGTGGTGGAAGCACCAGCAAGAAGCAAAAAATATGAAGAACAGATTGCAGAGCATCTTACCTTTAAGAAAGTTGTATGTATGAATGGTTATCAAAATAATCTCCTAGACAGAAGACAGCATTTGCAATGGTAGTTGCACAATATGTGGTACCCTAGATGTGCCTACTGTTTGCCTAGCCAACAAGGAGGTGTATGTCATCTCAGTGGAGCATACCTGTATATCATGCCCCTCATTAAATAAAGAGTTTACATGCTGCTTCTGAAATAGATGGTGATGTCACCAAGAACTCTACCAATATTTCATTGGAGGAAAAGACACTGCTTTTGCTGGAATAGTTAAGAGACCGCTCTATGATTTATCTGAGAAAACGCAGAGAAATCTATCTGACAGAGAATGAGAAAATGCAGCTCAGCCTCCTAGTACAGTTTACAGTACTGAACAATTCTTCTCTGGGATGAATGTTGACATGCTAAAGATAGAATAAATCTTTGAGAAAATGATCAGAAGGGGAGGCTTCATGAATACAATCTGACAGTGTACCTGGAGGAAACAAGTCTATATTTTATATTTATCTATCATGCTCATAAAAGATGTGCTCTCTTGGCAAAGTACAGTTATTAAGGGCACAAACTATGGGTTCAGCAAAACTCATTGAACAGCCTTAGCCAAACCACTGTAGCTTCATTTCCAACAGTAATGTGAAGATGCTTATGTTGGCCTACTTGACTGGGATGCTGAAAGGACACTTAGATTATGCATGGAACTCTTTACATAGTTAGCAAAAGCACAGTACAAGGATACCTAACAAAGCAACTCATTTTTACAGTCTTTTAATTCCCCATCTAGCACCTCCTTGTCCTCTGTCTAGCTAGAAATTTTTTCGCAGTATCACCACTGAGAAGATGGTGAAAGAGGACTGAAAAAACAAACTTTTAGTGTTGGGTTGCAGCATAGCTGTTGTGAACAACAAAAAGAAAGCAGCATGACTGTTGTGAACAATGAAATGAAAGCTTGAACTGGAAAGAATAGTATTCTATGCTAGCCAATCCTATTGTGACTGTATGTACCTGTGTGCAACAGGCAAGGTACATAGCAGCTGCCTCCAGAATCCCACAGTGTTCATGCATGAACAGCAAAACAAAGGGAAAAAGGGAAAGCAGATGAGCCTACTTCACTAGCTATCTTCGGCATGTTAATGAAACATACATCTGTAAGTCTGGTCATCAAAATAAAAAATCATAAGAAAACTGGAAGCTGCTGAAAGAAAAAGTCATCCCCGGGTGCACTTTGGAAGAAGTTTTGAAGCAGTCTTCTGGATATTTCATTTCATGTGCGTGAATGTGCATATTCAGCTTTGAATAAGAAGTTTGTTGAAATACGCTTTTTGTGTGTGCACAGTGTAGGAATCTATCCCCACTCTGCTCATGTTATTTCTGCCTCTGGAACCAAATTTTCTATTAAAGCAGAGGATCATATCTACTTTGTTTGCACCTGTAGAAATATTATGACATGTGAAAAGCCAGTCTATATACTAAGGTTTTGCTCACATAACACATGGGCTCAGTCTTGGTTTTGTTGAAGCCAAGGATTATGAAGTGATTTCTTATGGCACTATGCATCTCAACTGTTAAGAACAGAAGAAACCATGTATGTATGAATGAATGAATGAATGTATGTATGTATGTCAGGCAGAAGGCTTTACACAGAAGTCAGTCCAATATTGGAATCATTTCTGTACCAAGTTAAAACTTCTCAAATGATTTCATTCAAGTTGCACACTTTTTATGATTATATTATTCAAAATTGTTTAAACTAGTTTTAAATTGTCCATTTAAATTGAGAAACTATATATGCATTTTAATCTTCATAAACTTTTGTAATTATTTATTATTTTAAATTTATTTTCTTGTAAGCTACCCTGAGATCTTCAGATGAATGGTGGGATATAAATATTTTAACGAACAAATAATAAATTTCTCAAAGTTTTTGAAACCAACATAGACATTTAGAAAACAAAACTGAAAGCGGCAAAATATCAGTTATAAAAGGAGGTTTGCCATTTTTAGCTTTTTATATTAAATATGCACTTCACATACTATCTTTAATGGACAATATAATTGTTTTTAACTGGAAAACTAAGTATAAACTAACAAAGTTATACATGATGGTTGCTACAATAACTTTACATTCACTTATCTGCCACTAACAACAAAATGGCTAGATATAAAGCCAGTGCAGAAAAGAAGATACAGGTTGAGCCTCCTTTATATGAAATGCTTGGGACCAGAAGTGTTTGGACTTCACATCTTGTTCATTCGTTACTTCTGTTGTTTATGAGACGGAGGATCTGTGAAATGACAGAAATCCAAGCAAAGTTCTCAGGTGTGAATCCATGTTTCCCACCATTTTACAGATCCTCAATCTCATTCTCTCTTTGCCACCACTTGCCTGCTTCCACTTTCAAGACAGCACCCGCAACGCTCCTCAGAGCTGATAGATGAACCACCAGGAGTGCCACAGCCACTGTCTAAAAGGCAGAAGTGGGCAGTTAGCAACAAAAAGAGAGAGACTGAAGATCTGAGAGACTAACAAGCAGGAGCATTTCTGTTACTGCCTTGAAGGCAAAAATGGGCTGCTGGCAACAATTTTTGTTTGTTTTTGGATGTTTTCAGGTTTCAGATTTCCAGATAAGGGAGGCTCAACCTGTAATACGGTTACTTCATGCATTCCTACCCATTATTTTGCCCACTGGAATTAAGGAGAAAGAAATAGTTGAAGCAGAGAAATAACTTATGCCTTGTAGCCCACAATAGCTTTCTTGGCAAGAGCTCTACAGGTGCACCTTGCAAGAGCACCAGAGGTCTTTGGGAAGCTACACAAAAAAGTACATTTCTGCACTTTAAAGCCCACTATTCCAGCAGGACATAGTATCTGTGAAGTTGAGCATGACCTGACCCATATAAGAATGTATGTCTGTACTTTCTCTTTCCTCCAATTTCTTCAAAATCTGCTCCACCTCCCATTCTAGAGTCTTCCTAGCATGAGCACACCCTCAGAAGGAGATGGAACACAGACACCATTCTGCCCTGTTGGAACTCCTATTCTAGTGTAGGAAGCTTGTATCTGCTTTAGGATATTAGAGGTCAATGCTCTTCTACAGTTTTATAAGAGTGTGTCAAAGTAAATCAGATTTATCAGGAAATAAATATAAATAAACATGCCTTTCTTTCAAGGATATTATACTGAAAAATATCCCCTCCCAGCCCACACTCTGGATTTTAAAATGAAGCGCAACCTTCTTAGTTCTCTAGACAAAATGTTGCCAGGACTTCATTTATTTCAGCACTTTCATTTAAGCCCCTCCAGTAGGACCTCTCTCATGTGTTCTGACACCACTGACAAGGACAAAAGCACAATATATATTTTTCATTAAGCAGCCTTATGAGAATATCTTCAAGGATGGGCAAACACAGAAGGTTGATGAAATTATTTGCACAGATGGGCCATCACTGAAGTTCAAGTGCAATGCTGAATAAGAATAATACTTAAATACTTATCATGACTTCCACTCCTTCATTAACTTATCTTAGACATTAAACTAGCTCAATTTACTAAAATAGCCCTCCAAATAAATTAACACATAACAAGAATGCCAATTGTGATGGAATCATCCCAGTAAAGTATGTTTTGACTATGTTCACAGGGAGAAAACTGTATTTCAAACAATAGGAGGATGCTTTACAGAGGCAACAAATAAAAGGAACCGTGAATTTTATGTTACAGGGAAGGCTAGGAAACCTTATACATTCCTACAAAAAATGCGACATTAATATCTACAAAGAAACAGCATAAGCAGACTTAGAAACTTATCATTTCAGTGTCAACAGCTGAAGGCAACTAATGCATGGACATTAGTTGCAGACTGAGGCAGAATCCATGAGGTTGCTTTCTAATTGTGATGATTTCAAGCATACTGATATCATCCCTTCTTTGGAGGGGACTAGTTTGCAGAGTTAAAAATCACTGCTACAAGATCTGACTAATCTTTGGAGAGATGCTTTAATAAACAACTAATCATGTGGAGCTGCTCCTTTATCCAGATGAAAATGATTTGATTTGCACACACTATTGGTGGTAACTTGGTTTGTATTAGGACAGCATATAGGCCAGGGAGGATTGGCAGGCCCCAGTACCAGCTCAGTAGGGACAAGGATTCACCAAGTGGGTGGACTTATATTCCACAGCTGGGTATTGTTCATGGTAAGCCTTAACTTTTTAGAGAGGATGGAGTTTAGCTTTCCACTGAAAATTTTAATTTTTTGCCTGGGGAATCTACACTGTGGATTTCTTGTCAATAGAGTAAGTGAAACTGGGTCTGACCATCTCATTTCTGTGATGGGGTGCAGGTGCTCAGATGGCATTCTCCTCTGATGGGATTCCTAAGACATTCCGAGAAGGCAGAAGAATCTTACCCACATGCCTCCCATTGACAGCCCACTTCAGGGGAAAATTGAGTTGGTTCCTTGTACCATACTTGAAAACTCCTATAGGAATACTAACTAGCACTACTTGGGACCCTCAAATCCCTGCAGGGGGAACAAGAGATGAGTAACAAGGACATCTTGAAGGGACAGCAAGAACTCACTAAGAACTCACTAAACCTCATTTATTCACTATATCCTGCACAAGCATCTAGTTTAGGGATACAATAAATCCTAGCTCTCGGCTCCATAGTTTTGAAGATAACGTCCCCTGCTAGAACATATGCAACAGATTCGTTTTCTACCAATGCACATGTAGACTAATAAATCCTGTGATTCCAAAGACAGCTTCATGTTTTTCCACATATGCAGACACTCTTCATTGCACTTCAGTTAAGAGAACTTATTGCCAAATTTTATGATTAAAAAAAAATCATTTTGAAAGTTACCACAGATGTAAAAACAACAGTTGTTAAAGTCTGAAATGCTAGTATGACATCCTATTTCTAAAGGATACACTGAAACTATATCAAGGAAAAAAAATTCAAATGGAAACACTATTTCCTAGTTCCAGGGTATCTGTTTCACTCTGCTGCTGAACCCTAAGTGATGGTCCCTTAGAGCTTTGCATCATGAAGTTTCTGCACAAGTGTAGCCATGAGGAGCACAAAGTAGAAACGACAAGTACATTTAGTCCCACAGACATTTGAGCACAAGAATATTAATGTGTCCTTCCAAAGCGAGTAAAGGAACGGAGAATCAAGAGAATATCCCAAAATACCTATAATGGATAGTTTTATTCAGAATTTTAAATGGGACTTTTAACAGTGACGTTCTTGACAGACACTATATTTTAAAACCGTAGGAGAAACATATCTTACAGAGGTTTTTATCCCTGTGAAAAAAAATGCAATTAGAAGACAGTTAAGGATAGGAAGCAAAAACAGCAACAGAAATCTAGGCTGCTTTTTGAGATACAAATCAAATAGCTTTGCAATTTAAAAAAAAAGGTCAAAATTTCTGCTGCACCAAGGAGCTTAATTTAAGTACAAACAAATCCACTGTGGCAGGGATGGGCAAGAGTGGTGGGTGCCAGAATCTATTTTCTGCCCTGGAACCCCCTGGGGCTGCACAGTCCCCTGCAAAAAACTTGAAAATCAGGAGTGTCCAGAATTCCACTTCTGGTTTTAAAAATGGATTTTTTTAAAAAATAGCCAGCATAACACAGGAGAGCAACCTTCAACACATTTAAACGGTAGAGACTTCCCAGACAGATAATTTACTCCTTTCACTGGACAGCAAAAAGGGCACTCTGTGGAAGACAGAGGTTGCAAAAACAGCACCAGTGTATCCTGCATGCTGTCCCAGAACCACACTTTGCCCACCCAGTGCTATGATATGAAGATAGTTTATGCTATTCTACTGGCTGGGAGGATGAATCAATTCAGAAAACACTGAACAATACTGAAGCTTCTATAACGAAAGGCAAAGTGGATGAGGGAAAATGTCATTCAGAGATTCAGAGAAAGGGCAACGCCAGTTAAGGGTGAAAGATAAAGGCTAAGCAGAAAAATAAAAATGGAGCAACAACAGTCAGTGAAAAGGGGTCAGAAGACACTAAGGTGCCAGCAGAGCTAAGCTATTTGAGGTGACTCACAGAAATGAGGCACATCATACAGAGAAGAATCCTGATCCTAGGCAAGATCATCAGACTGAAACAGAGAATGGTACAACAGTACTAAAACAGAATTTAACTGGAGTGTAGATCCATTGCAATATCCTTTCTCTACCTTTGACACTCCTACTTTTGACAGCCCCAGAGGGAGGGGAGAAACTCCTTAAAATAGCACAGGAGTGTAGAGTGCAGGGGGAAAGAGATTTGATTGAGCCCACTGGACCAGGCATGGGTGTGCCTTGAATGTGATCACCAGTGGGCCCTGAATATGATCCCTCTGGTTCTCAACACAGCATTAAGATATACATTTTCAATTTTAAATAAATAAATATTTTTAAGTTGCTTGAGGTGCACTAATATTATTAACAACACAATTTTACTGATTGATTCTTATTAACAAGGAGAAATAGATTGAACCTTTTTCTGTTTTTCCATCAAGTAACTCTTTTGAAGAGCAAACACCACAAGGAAATACATAATGGGAAGATTCTTCAAATGACACAAGGAATAACAGTCATCTACAACCTCTAATTTAGATTTTGCATTTTTGCATCTCATTTAATTTATAAAACATCTTCTCTCACTTCTTTTGTGCAGAATTTTCTAACTATATCGATTTAATGAACTTCTGACACAGTACCAAGTTTTAAAAATTGTTTCTTGTTCTGGAACTACAGCGGGCTTGCTACCTTTGTGCGTTCAGGATTCACAAATTTAACCTTATAAAAATTGAAAAGTGAAAAAAATACTGTATTAAAAAAATTAAATTACCTGACATCCAGTGCAGAAGCAGTCCTAGGGCAGCAGTAGAGAAGGTGCCAAAGCTCAGGCACCAGGCAAAGCCTGGGTGCCTTGTAAAGTGCGCATCTCATGTGCTCCACAGAAGCAGGACATCAGGAAGAGAGCTTGCTGTTTTATTGCCTCAAAAATCACAGGGTGGGTAGGAGCTTTGGCAAGGACACAGCAGCACGGGCGGTGCCAATCCTGCTCATTCATTTGTGGACAAGATAGCAGGAATGGCACTGGTCTCCGCAACAGTCCCAGGGGAGCCGACAGCTCCTTCCCTAAGCACTCCTTGCCTCCTCACTGCCCTGCAATTGTTAGCAGTGGGAACAATGCCAATCGTAGTCACTCATTTGTGAATTAGCAACCAAGAATGGTACCCACACACTCAATAGCAGCACTGCCACCCTCAACAGCCGAAAAGAAGCCCCGGGATTGTTGAGGACAAACGATTGACCAAGACTGGCACCACTCCTGCTGCCAACAATTGCAGGGTGGCCAGGAGCTTCAGTGAAGAGCTGCTGGCCACCCTGGAATTGTTGAGGGCAGCAGTGCTGAGCCTGCTCATTTATTCACAAACAAATGACCAGGATCAGCACCACTGCTGCCAACAATCCCAGGGCTGCAAGAAGCTTTGGCAGGGACCACCTCTACTGCAGCCCTGCACCATTTTTCCTCAGGGATTTTTAGTATTTGTGAGGGTTCCTAGAACCAATCCCTCATGAATACAGCAGGCCTACTGTAGCCATAAAAGAGAAACAAGAATTACCTTTACCATACAGAACCTTTTTTGCTCTGGATGAGTCAAAACACACCACACTATTACTTAACCATTAGAGCAAAATACATCAAATTGTGGACACTACAGCATGTGGAGATAACAAATACCAGAAAAATCCAACAAAGATATGTGAATTTTTTCTATTCCCACCTTTTTATAGGCAATCCAGTCGAACACCCTGTCAATGTCTGTGGCTTGCTGCACTTCCTGAGACACGGGGTGTGAACTAGCCAGCCCATCAAGTAGCATTACTTCATGTAAGACATCTGTCAGAAATCTTTGTTTCTCCTGGAATGCAGAAAAACACGCTGATACATTTTCAGTTACATGAATAAAATGTGAAGCTGCAAAGATGGCAGTTTCACACGTTACTTTTACAGAATACAGCTGCACACTGATACTCAGTGGACTGATGGGCCAGCATCATAGTCAGAAAGATAGTGGTGGAGAACTTGGGCCACTAAACCTTCACACATTGATCAGAGTTCCCACAGATCTTTCGAAGAATGCCACTGTAACTTAAGAAATGAAAGATGGAAATAATCATAAGATTACATACACATGTATTTGTAAATATAGGTGACTACAATGGGAACAAAACCTTACACGCAACCTCAAAGTACAGCACTGTCTCCTAGACATAGGCCTTGCCTCCTCCATGCTACATTTTTAGAAATTCCAGGGAACCAACGCCTTTCCAAACTCATACTTTCCTAATTTGCTGCATTATGTCATCACCACTGTCTAGAAAGAGATGAATTCATCATCTCGAATTTTCAAATTGTTTATCCAGGATGTGTGTGTGCGTGTCCGAGTCAAGCTGTTAGTAAATTATATAAAATAAATAAATCTACTATATAAAAGTCAAAGTTTGTGAGTGATCTTGTCTGTTTGTCTGCGTCAGGCAGGTGAAGACTTCATACGATTGGCTGTGTGAGACAAGATGAATTCATATGATTGGCTGCCTGAGAAGATTCTATAGAATCCTGGGGTTCGCAATTCTGGGAGGGGCCTTTAGAATTCTCAGCCAGAGAGCTCAGGCCAGTGGCTATGGAGAAAAGGCCTAGCACCAAGAAGGAGGACAGTGTATCCCCACAGGAACCCATAAACAACTCTGAATACAGATTGGATTGACAACTATTTGGAAAAGTTACAGACACTGGATAAAACAGTTTGGGGAACTACAGACACAGGATATCAAATCTGTGTATTTCAACCGCATCTAATTCCTAAGGTAAGGTAAGGTAAGGTAATTCCTAAGGTATTTCTAACAAGTTTTACCTATGAGAAAATAAAATCCCAGGCAACGTTGGGTAGATATGCTAGTAATAAATATAACTGAAATGTTCATTAATATTGCAAATACTTTTGAAGTGTTATAGACCTGCTAATATTATTTGAGGTTTGGAGGCAATGTGTTGCAGTGGTTCCAGTCATTTTTGGCTGAACATTCCCAGAAGGTATTGTTGAAGGATAAATGTTCAGCCTCCTGGCTCCTAGCTTGTGGGATCCAACAGGGGCCAATACTTCCTCATATGTTTTTTGACATCTACAGGAAGCTGCTGGGGAAGGGCATCTAGAGTTTTGGGATTAGCACAATCTCACAGTCCCAAAACACTCATAACACTAAAAAAAGATGTGTGAAAGAAAGTGAATGTGTACGCCATCACCAGTCATCCTGGGATTGAGGTTAATTAGATTTCACAAATTAAGAACAAAAAGAAGTACATACAGCCTAATTCAAAAGAAGCCTTTCTGTTTTTCTTGGTGAATGGGATGTGAGTGTCCTTCTCCATTTATTTCAGAGTCATGTTATCCTCTTAGGAAGTGAAGCAGGAAAATATTGGGGGCTTACTAGTTACACACCAGCATTCGATTATTCAGACCTATGAAAACTCTGGGAACACTGTAAAGCAATATAGGGTTATTGGTTACATTTGAAAAGCATTTACAGTCTGAACTGCTTTTAAGGATTGTGAAAGGGACAATAGTAGACTCTGACAGTAATGTTTCATGGAAGATAAAGGGAGAAAGTAGCTCACTTATCTAGCTAATGCACCTGATTTTCTTATCAAACTTCCCAAGTAACTGAACTTCAGCAGAAAAAAAAAAAGCAGAAAACAGTAACAAAAGATTCTTGAAAATTAGTTTCTCTTCAGAAAATGAACCATTTCCAGAACTTAACGTATTATTTGTGAAAGCTAATGAGGACTTTGCACATTCAGTTCACCACACAAAGACTATGCATCCGAGTTCTCCAAGAGAAAAAAAAGTCAGATGAAATAAATCCCATGTACTGCTGGTTATCACAGTTGAAATCCCCCCCTTTCCCCTTTTTCAGCTCTGGAAAACAAGGAAAGCAGCTCCGAAGGATTTGCCAGTTCCCCAGAATGAATTCTGGGCTAATGTGGTGCATTGTAGTGGAGAGGAGATCATTCCCTTTCCAGTTCCAATGGATCTGATTCTTCTACCAGAGGATACCACAACTGGATGTTGCCCACATTAATGAAATACTACTGTTGGGCCAAAGGTCACAACTATGTACAAACTGTTAAGATAAGCAAGTGCAAACTGCTGGAATGTTTGCATCATGCAAGATAATACAAAAAGCAATTTGTGGGAAAGGGAATGTTGGTGAGGAAGACTGAATGGAAGATGAAGCCTTGGTGTTTTCATGAATTTTAACCATAAGAAGTGGAGGACAAGTTTGAAGACATTAAAATTAGGCTTTTTGCAGGAGATATCAGGCTGTCAGGTACTGTTTTAAGATGGTCGGGAGAAGAAAAACTTTTTTCCCCTCCCTTTTAAAAATATTAAGACCATAAAGACTTCAAGTTTATATTCAGTATTTCATTGGTACATACAGAATACTGTGATGGGACTCAGTTACATTGACAGGACTTTTTACTAGGGATGGGACGAATCCAGAATTTTCCGAATCAGGATCAGGATACGAATCCCTGGAAGATTTTGGGAATCCCCGAATCTCACAAATCTCGAATCTTTTGAATCCTTTTTTTAAAAAGAGTTTAAAAAGCAAGGGAAAGAAGGATAACCTTGGACAAGGTACACACTCTCAGCCTTAGCAAAAGCCTAAGCAAAGGCAAACCTCCCTCTGAAGAAATCTGGCTAAGACAATTGTCATGCTTTTGCCTCAGGATCTCCCCAGATTGAAAACGTCATGAAGGCATTTGTACACAGGCAGGAAAATGTGGATTAATTCCACATTTTCCTGCCTGTGTAAACAGGGCCACATAGTACGGTACAGAGATAATCCAGGTCAAAACTGGCTTTTCTTTGCATAGCTCCTTCTGGCATCCTGGGGTTTGTAGTTTGATGATGCCCCAGTACACTCCAGCAGAGAAGCCTGTGGCACCTTGTAAAACTCCAAACCCCAGAATTGTGTATGAAAGAGGTTTGCAAGGGAGCTATGCAAAGGAATGTTTCAGCTGTCCTTGAAATCTCAAGCCTGTACCTTCCAGTCAGGTGTTGAACTTAAATATTAAATATTCAATTTAAGTATCTTAGACTACAACCCCAGATGTAATTTCTGAAATTGTTAGCAAAGGCCATTATTACTCCAAGGGAAAATCTCACCTACTTACTATCTTCCTTTGTATATCTGGTCCCCCAGGTTTTCAGGAATCCTGGTCCCCCAGATTTTCAGGCGTCCCAGTCTCCGTAGTTTTCAGGAGTCGCAGTTTCCAACAATCTATTTGGTTGGCAGATTCGAAAGATTTGGTTGCCTATTTTGGCACAGGGTTTTGGATTCGAGAATCTTGAATCCTTACCCAGGATTTGAGGATTTGGTTGGCCCACCCCTACTTTGTACCTCTCCCTGCTGCAGCTCCTCAGAATGGAATTTAAGCGGGCAGAAGGACCATCTCCTGGAAGTATATTGGTCTTTTCCCAGTTCAACCGATGGAAGTAGTTCTGTCAGTAAAAAGTCAATGTTGGCTCTCGCACATAAAAAGACTCTGCCAAAGATCAGAAGTTATGATGTGTAACTTTAGGATGACAAAGCTATGTTGTCATGACACATAACCTTGTTAATGAACTGCAACAATGCACAACAGGACACTGTGAAAGAAATGTGCTGTGCATTGGGATACATTGCACAATAGGACATGTTGGGAGGCACGTTGTGCAGTGGACCTATTGTGCAATGGTCATGCCGTGGGCTCCAGTTGCACAGCTTCCCTCCTACATCTCTGCTTCCCTCCTTAAAAAAATAAACATTTCTCAAAGGCACAACTAAACTTTAGATTAGCAGTTATTAACCTTTTTTTTTTTAACCACAGACCCCACTTAAGTATTTTTTTTGTTGACCACCAAGTAAATGCGAAATCAGATTATTGATACTTTTTTTGTTTTTATATGTATTTTGTTGTTTTAACATGTATTTTAACTTTGTTTTAATTATTACTGCTGTTTAATTTGTGTTTTAACTTTTGTATGTCACTTTTTAAAACTATTTTTTTAAGTATTGTAAGCCACTCTGAGTCCTTTCAAAGAGAAAGGTGGGGCATAAATAAAGATGATGATGATGATGATGATGATGATGATACTTCTTTTGCCTGCATTTACTCACAATTATTTATAATTGTATACTGCACTAAGAGATGGATAGATATCCAAATCCAAGTGAGACTTCAATCAGTTTCTTCTTCTGGTTCATTTTAAATAATATGTTCTTCTTATCAAGTGTCAGTGAAGTTTATTATATTTGTAACATGAAAAAGATAATGCAATTTAGGAGTCACTGCTCCTGGTTTTATGACAGTTACTGGGACATAAACAAAGCCTTAAGATAGTTAGCATGACAATAACGGAATACTTGAACCAGACACACAAAAAATACTTTCCAAAACAGAATATGAAATTGCAGGACAAAAGAATTTAAGCGTGGGGAAGAAAGTGGATTGTACCCAACGATGGAACAAAAGGAAAAGAACAATGTAAGTCATAACTGATGATTAGCATACACCAGAGATCAAAGGGCTGAATGTTAAAAGAACAAGAATTGTTCTGAGACAACTATTCATACAATTCAGAGATTAAGAAACCTGTGTGGATAATACTTAATAAGGTCATTCTGTTCTTTAAATTATATTCCTGACAAAATACTCAGCTATACTCTCTCTAAAACAGAAGTTTTTTAACACTGGGAACAAAAAGGGGTGCTTTACGCTGTTATGATATGGCCCTATCTGTACAACACTCCTACTAAGATGTATATATATGCACTCAAAAAAATGGAAGTGCTTTTGAATCTCTGGCCTAGAAGCAACAAAGAGTTAGCCTGGGAAAACCTTTTCCTGAACAGGTGCTTGCCTCACATTATTGCATCTGTGCTGATCCAAGTACTGCATACCGTGCATCAGGAAGTTCAGGTGACATGCTTTGATTGAAGTTTCTTTGTTTTAGAGAAATTCTCATGTCATCATCATCCTCCCTTGAATGAGATGCTTTAAAAGGATTCCAAATTCAGAACAATCCATTCTGGGGTGGGATCTGCTGAAGCAAGGAACCAAACTTCCTGTTTCCTTCTTGAGTCTGCTTGCTGAGCTGAAATAACTCTTTCAGACTCCCAGAATCTGGGATTTTTACAAGAAAATCTTATTAGCTTATATCCTTTCTTAAAGTCCTGGTTTGGGTTAAGAGGACCCTGGTTAGCTTGTCTTTCTTTCCTTGCACTTTTTCAACCAGGAGGGCACCCTAGTTTCTCACAAGCCAAAGGGAATAAAGAAAGAGAATCTTTCAATTTCTTAAATGTATTTTTTGGGAAAGGGGATACCTCCCCTGCACACTGCAGCTTCCCAAAACTGCTCCCTCCTTCTCTGGTGTGGGTGTCTGTGTGTCTCTGTGTGTGTGTGTGTGTGTGTGCATGTTAGTGAAAGTACTTAATTTTTGAATCTCGTTCATTTCTCCCTCATTTTAGCAATCCCATCAGATTTGAACTGCTTTTAACTACAAACCCTTGCGGCCTTGTTAGTTGGCTATTTTGTATGTACTTTGCCATTTGTGAAGCTCTACCATAATATTTGCTATTCCCCAATGCAACTTTTGTGTATATCTTGATTGCTCTATGTTTAATAAGATACTCCTTTTACAAACTTCTGTGTGAATTGGGGGCTTTGAGTCTAAGTTATGTGATCCTTGATAGGCACATACCTAGAACATGGCTGAATTCATTTGTATGTTCTGAAGGAATTCCTGGTAGCCAAAATTTTATATTTTACGTTTAGGAAAATTAGAGCAGAATCTGACATCATTCAAAACCAAGGTTAAAATCAAGGAAAACTGCTGAAAATTTTCAACACAGACAAGGATTAAACATTTTAAAATTCCCCATTATAGCAGCATCCTTTAATATGAATTTGCAAGATCACTGATGCTCATAACCAAATTTGAGATTGTATCACTGATTGCCCCCAATATTTACAATTGGGAAAGGCTCATAAATATTCATATATGCTTTTCTTTTTCCTCCCCCTTCCTCACTCAAGAATGGGGATGGTGTAGAATGTTTAAACATCTATCATGCAAAATGTAGAGAAATTCAATTCTTAAGGAGACAATAAATAAGTCTAGGAGCAATAATGTCAAGCACTGTCCAAGCATTGACCAAGCGTTGTCACTAAAGCATTATCAGCACCACACTTGAGACCTTCTAGTTCAAGGCACATGAACCCTCTGTAACCCATTTTATTTGGCCTGCAAAGCCTACCATATTTTTTACCATTTTTGCCCCAAAATCACACAGAAAGCCTTTTTACATGCAAAACACTGTACTAACCTCAAATAATTTTACTCTACAGTCCCTCTAAAATGGCAGCAGAAAGTGATCTGAGGTTACTTTCTGTTGTAATTCTAAAAGGGCCTGCAGAGAAGGTACAAAGGAGGTACAGCCTGTAGGGGGAAACCAGCCCCAGACAATTGCCTACTCCTTGGCTTAACAGAGAGATGACACAAAGCTTTTATTTTATTATATTTTATGCTGACCTTTTTTCTAGCATGGGAACCAAGGTAGCTAAATTTAAAATGAAATACTTTGCAGAGTTAAACAACATGTCCACAGTTGCAAAACTCTGTCCACAGTTGATTGCAAAGTATTGATACCGGTATAAAAGATTTAACTGATTTAGTATGCAGCCTCTGTGTTTGTCTTATACACTCCACTGTTTTCTGCCATACTGAACTGTGAGTGGATTTTTTTCACAGATTCACACAGAAACCTTTATTTCTATAGCTAAACCAGAAAAACAAACTAGATATTTATTTAACTGCATGATTACTGGAGAAAGCTGCCAAACTCCATACAGTATTAATTAAAAGCTTTCCTCTTTGAATATTTGGAGCACATTTAATCAAGGATCGAGTGATAAAAGGACTACTTTTGAAAGGAAAGTGAAAAAATGAACCCATGTATCTCACCATGCTGAGATAGCACGATGGACTAGAAGAATCAAGTAGGCAACCATATGTTCCATATAATATAACAAAATAGTAATGAGAAATTTTAAAAGTCCATATCTTAAAGCCTACTTCCAGAACTTTTTTTCTGATTTGTCTTGTGAGTTTTACAAAGTGTCAGAATATTTTACTCAAGGAGATAAACGTTTCAGAAAGCAGTTTAAGTCAAAGATATGCATGAGCCTAATCACAGCCTTCATTTTTATTATTTTAATCCTGCTCATGAAGGAGATCGGCAATTGAGACCATTCATCAGGGTCCTGGGCTGTGCACTTTGAAATGCACTGAGTATTTAGTTTAATGAACTTTAGTTTAATGACTTTCCATTAATATTTATTTTTATGCTTAAACAAGCCTGCTCAGCACAGGTTTTATAAAAAGAAAATGATGATATGCATATATTTCAGTATTAAGCTAGTTTCAGTTTCAAGCAGAAATGACAGAATCATCTAGAGCATGGAATACTATACTGTGATGTATCACTCTGGATCGCTTAAGAAAAGATGAAGGATATTTGCATGACTACTGGAGCTCTATACTTAATCGTTGATTAAAACTTTGGCTTTGCTAGTGACTTTATTGGATGAGTTAAGGCAGAGTACATCAGTAATGGCAGCTGTATTGAGTTCTTCCTCCTCTCTGTATTTTTTTAAGAGAAAGCTGCTGTGCCTTTTTCATATTTCTCTCTTTTTATGTTCATAGTTTCCAAATATGTGTTAGAGATATGTGATTAGGACACATCTGCAGAAATGATTTTTTTAAAAAAAAGTTGTTGGGAGAAACACACAGATACAAGAAAGACAAAGTAGCCTTCTTAATTTTCTTTTCTTTTTTTCAAAGACGAGGAAGAAGAATTCAATGTAACTGCCATCACTGATGTACTCTGCCTTGACTCATCCAATAAAGTTGTCAGCAAAGCCAAACTTTTATAAAGACGAAAGGAAGAAGGCCATTGAGCCCTGTGAAATGCCTTCTCAGCGCTGAGTGAGGTAGTGACTGCTAAAGCATTTGACACTTGGTATTTTATAGATGAAAGGGAAAATCACTCACCAGCAATTGCTTTTGTCATAGTGTTCTTCACTCTATTCTACTAATACACACACATTCAAGGACAAAAAGTATGTCAACTCCACCTACCCGGAAGTGGCAGCAATACCAGAAGTGTCTATAAGTCTGTATAGACTTTGATTCATCCTTCAATTCATTTCTTTAAAGGCTACAATCCTATACACACTTACCTGAAAATAAATCCCAAAGCCCTATGCATGTCTTCTTACTACTAAAATGAAAGGTACAGAACTGCACTGAGAAGTATAGAAGTGGGGGGGGGGCACAAAGCAAAGAAAAAAGATGAAATTCTTTAAGTGGAACAAAGAGAATCTATTATGTATTGATAATGCCAGAACTCTGCATTTAGAAGTAGATTATAAATATAGCATATAAAAATAAAGTATGGTACATTTAACAAGTAATTTCTCCCCACTGCCCTACAAATGAGACATTGCTTCTTAAAAAATCAAATCCAGTGTCTGTAATTTTGGAAAACATACACCGAACACTGCAAGACTTGGATGGCTAAGAGTTGGAAACCTCAGGATTCATTTACAAAATGAACTACTTGCATACTCGGTTGCATATTTGGTAAATTAGGCAGTTGTATTATTTGGATCAAGCATGATAGTACTTTCTCCTCTGTGCAAATCTTAAGGAAAAATACCTAATAGTCCATGAAGCAACAAAATCAAAAGAAATGTTTGAAAATACAGAAGTTCTCCCACCAAGCCCTCTGCTTTCAAATACATTAAATTATCACAGACAGTAAGTAAAGCTGGATCTATATGTATTGTTAAGTAAATGACAGTCATTTTTAGAAGATGCATTTTTATGAGGTGATACCAAAAAAAGTTGAGAAAGTGATAGTATGCAATTAAAAGACTACAGAGTGAGATATAAAAAGTCTGAAACAAGACATTGGATTCCATACATCAGGCACTGAAAGAATATAACTGAAAAAGAGAGAAGTCATGAATTTATATTTAAACTAAAACAAATAAGATAAAAATTCTAGATAGGAAGCATTGACCTATGTGAGTTTAAAGCTAGATTTTTTATATGTGTACCTTTTATACTAAATGGTCTCCAAAGTTAGAATAAGACCCAAGATGACACAGACTTCAAAGTCAGAATAACAAATGTAAGTAGGAAAATGTTTCTGTAAATACTTGGAAAATTAGTCAGCTTGAAGTGAGCAAGGCTCTGTTTCTTTTTCAACCAATTTTTTGAGCTACCTTTAAAGTTGGTTAATTTGTGAAGAGAAACGTTCGACCCTTTAGCTATGATATGAACATTTGTTTCCTAGCTACAGAAATGGAAAAGTACACTAGAACTGCACCAGTTTCTGTTAAGAGCTTGGTATTGATCAAACTGTATTCCTCAAACCTGAACTATGGCTCAAATAAAGAAGGATGTGCTAAAATACATGCCAGAAAGGATTAACTTTTTATTCTAGAAACCTGGATGATATACAACAAGCTCTGTAAATAGCTAACAATATATATTTTCAGATATATTTGAAATCTGAATTGTTCTCAGGTAGTCCTGAAAACCTGTGGTGCTGGTCAGTTTTTTGACAGTTTCCATGGCATTTGAACTCTCACAGGAATATCACAAGATAGGAGATTTCTGTTACACAATATCGTTTTTACCACATAGCATACATCAAGATGTAACTATGAAGGCAGATTGGATTTCTGTCCTGCAACCTACATGTTTAGTACAAGAGCAGAGCTGATTGAACTGCCTAGAGAATATGGTTACACATCTCCATTATTCCCAGTGGATGAAAAACAGAAACATGCACGCTTTAAGCCAGACAGATTTTAAAATGCTACAAGGTGGGTGTGGTATGTCATTTAGCCCTTTAAATTATGCAGACAGATGGAAGACTGCATTTCTAAAAAGCAGCTATTATTTAAGCCTTAATCCCAGGATAAAGACTATTTTATGGATTCAATATGGAAAAAAAAAATAACAAGAAACTCCTTCTTTTGACAACCCCCAGCTGTACCAGTCTCAAACCTCAGACTTCTGAAACCTAGCCATATGCTTGGTTGTTGTTTATTTGTTGTTGGGCACTGTTTGCTAACTTATATCCATCTTTTCTCACAGGAACTCAAAGGCGTACACTGGGCCTTCTTCACCAATTACATTGTTACAGAAACTTTGTGAACTATATTAGACTAAGCCCAAAGTCAGTGGCCAGGTTGATACCCAAGCTGACTTGAAGCCAAGAATAGAAGATGAGTTTCCCAAATTAGGCCAGCATTTTTCCACTACATCATGCTGGTTTTCAATCTCTTCACTCCCACAATGGAACACAGTGCGGTAATTGTCCCTTCATGCATAGTATACAGTAATCCCCAGCATTTTTAAGGAGCTGCAAGATTTAGATTATAGACACTCAGGCGTCTCTAACAGGAATAGAGCATTCCTCTTATTACATCTTGAAACTTCCTGTGTTCAGAGAGCAACTATTAAGTAAAATCGTTACAGAAAACTATGTGGAAATGTCTGGTTATCTCAATTCCTGAAGTTGGTGAAATATATTCTTTCTACTTTTATAAATTAGGTTGTATGAAACAGCATTTTTATACTTTCATAATTTATATTTTATATTTTTATATTTTAAATACAAACATTCTGAAATGTCACAGCAATAAGCAAAGTTCAAAGGCCCCTCTATAGGAACAAGTAACCAAGAAAGGTAAATTTCCAGAGTGGTGTAGCTGTTTTGAGTGTTGGACTAGACCTCCAGGAGATCCAGGCTGAAATCCACATTCAGCCATTGAACTTAATAGTGATAAATGGGCAAGTCACATTCTTTCAGTCTCAGAGGAAGGCAACGGCAAACCCCCTCTGAAAAAAAAAACTTGCCAAGAAGATTGCATGATTGGTTTAACAGGTTTCCATAAGGCAGAAATGACTAGAAGGCACACAACACACATAAACACAAAGTTCAAGGTTCTGTTTATAAAAAAAAATGGGACCTTATTTTTGAGGGATCATTTCCTCCATCAACAGATAACACTACACAATTTGGCTTCTAGTGACATGCTTAGCCTGATGCAATGTGCCTCAGTCTATTTGCGGCCCTGACAATCAGAGGCCACTTAAGGAAGTCATTGTTCTCTTATTATAAATGGATCTTTGAGCTTTACACCAGACACAGCCAGGTTTAGATTTTATAGTAAGTGCACTCTCAAGTAGAGAATCGAAGTTTATTGCTGTTGTTTTATTACCTTTCTTCTTTCCAGTGACCCCAGGGCCACTGTGAGGGGTGGTTTGCGGAGGCTACTTTGATCGTCTGCTCACTTCTTGTCTCAAAGTGCAGTTTACATGACATCTACATCATCACCCACCCCATCTTCTCTTGCACACTTTTTGAGGATCATGGCCTTCTGCTTCTAAAGTGGCTCATGAACAATATACCTGGTTTTCTCTAGAAGCTTGGCTTATGGTTTATTACTAATGTGTTTATCCTCCAGAACCCTAACTTACTGCTATTTGCAAACAAAGCCAGTGTCTTTCTGGAACGTCAGAACATTAATTCCCATAATACTAACTCATTTTTTTGTATTCATTCCACATTAGATTCAGTCTGTCAGCCAGTTTTTATCACACTTTTCTCCTGGAATAGGACTCAAGGTTGCTTCAAATACAGATTAAAACAAAGTACAGCTAAATAGCTAATAATAAGAAAGTGAAAAAAATCCTATTAAAAATGCTAATTTTTGGACTGCAGAGATTAAAAAAGAAAAGAGAAACATTGAGCAGCGAATTTTGGAAAAGGTGAAAGAAATTGAACAACAGATGAGACAAAATCTATCGGATAAACAGATTAGATTACAGATGAAGGTAAAGCAAGCTGAATTAAATCAACTTAATTTGGAAGAAATAGAGCAACAGATAAAGAGAACGAAATATAATTTCTTCAAACAAGCTAATAAACCTTCAAAACTTTTGGCAGGTTTGCTGCGTAAAAGAAGGTCCAGAAATATCATAAGCGAGATTAGAACAGGAGAAGAAAGAATTACAAAACAAGAGGGAATAAAACAAGCTTTTTTTAATTACTACGTGAAGCTGATGAGTAAGATCTCAAAGGGGAAAAAAATACAAGAAGTGGAAGAATATCTGGAGAAAATGAATAAAATGAGATTTAATGAAGACCAAAGATCAGTCTCGAACAAAGCTATTACTATGATGGAAGTAGTTGAGGCTATTAAGAATCTGAAGAACGATAAAGCTCTAGGACCTGACGGCTTCACTGCAAGATATTATAAAATTATGGAACATGAGATTTCAATACCTTTGCAAAGCACTATAAATGAAATAATAAAGGAAGGAATACCAGATACTTGGAAAGAAGCTAACATCGCGCTGATCCCGAAAGAAGGAAGAGATTTGAGCGATGTAAAGAACTATAGACCAATATCACTTTTGAATACAGACTACAAGATCTTTGCTTCAATTCTAGCAGTGAGGCTCAAAAAAGTGCTGTTAGAAGTAATTGATGAGGACCAGAATGGCTTTCTACCAAAAGGATCTTTGAGAAATAACATTAGAATGGTCTTAAATGTAATCAAATACTATGAAAAGCATAATGAACGGAAAATGGCCGTGATATTTGTAGATGCGGAGAAAGCTTTTGACATGATCAGCTGGCCATTCATGAAGACAGCGGTTAAACAGATGCAGGCAGGAGAAAAATTTGTTGCATGGATTGAAGCAATTTACAGCCAACAACAAGCTCGACTGGTCATAAACAGTGAAAGAACACAAATGATAGAACTGCACAGAAGTACAAGACAAGGGTGTCCCCTGTCTCCTCTGCTGTTTATCATGACAATGGAGATACTTAACAATGCTATAAGAGAAGATAAAGAAATAAGAGGAGTCCAAATTAAGAAATATCACTACAAGTTAAAAGCTTTCGCTGACGATCTGGTCTTCTTACTGGATGACCCAGGGAAATGTATTGGAAAATTGATTACTACAGTTCAAGAATATGGAGAATTCTCTGGTTTTAAAGTTAATAAGGAAAAAACAGTCTTCTTAACCAAAAATATGACTGAAAGAGAAGAGATGGAATTAGTACAAAAAACAGAATTCAATAGAGGACAAAAGGTAAAATATCTAGGTGTTTGGATAGCCAAAAGAAACAATGAGTTATTTCAAAATAATGATGAAAAAAAATGGAAAGAAATAACAAAAGACTTGGAAAGTTGGACCTCTGTGCATTTGTCAATGATGGGGAGAATAGCTGCAATAAAGATGAATGTTTTGCCAAAAATGAACTTTTTGTTCCAAAATCGTCCTATAATAACGAACATGAAACCTTTCATGCAATGGAAGAGAGAACTAACTAAGTTTCTATGGCAAGGGAAAAAACCTAGGATAAAATGGAATACTATGACAGACTTAAAAAGTAGAGGAGGAATGGGACTACCAGACTTTCAAATATACTATAAGGCCGCGGCTTTTATGTGGATAAAAGACTAGGTAGACCTACAAGACATGAGAATGTTGGCACTGGAGGGAGCAGACCTGAGAATGGGGTGGCATGTCTATACGTTTTATGATAAAGCAAAAATAGATAAAGACTTCACACATCACTTTATCAGAAAATCGCTTCTGAAAATTTGGGAGGATTATAAAACTAAAAACACACAGCAGCTCCCCACCTGGGTCTCACCGCAAGAGGCTTTTTTTGGCAGATGGACAGATACAGATAAATGGTTGCAATATGATATAATTGAGAGATCAACGTCCAACAACTTTAAGATTAAAACAAGAGAAAAACTAGAACAAAAGGGAATAACATTAAGTTGGTTCCCTTACAGACAGTTAGCAGAAAGGTTTCAGATGGATATAAAAACATATGGAATTGAGCTTAAAGAGAAAACTGGAGTAATTAAATGGCTGTCTGAAAATCCGCCTCATTTACTTGCCCAAATATATCAAGAAATACTACATCAGGAGAGGCAAGAAGAAACAGTAAAGGCAACAATGATTTCATGGGCACAAAATATCGGACATTCAATACAATTAGAGTCTTGGGAGCAGAGCTGGAAAAAAACACAGAAATTTACAGTAGCACAGAATTTGAAAGAGAACTATTACAAGCTATTTCATAGATGGTACATGACACCAGATAAATTAAAAAAGATTTATAATACAGGTACTGGACAATGTTGGAAATGTCAGAATGAGGTCGGTACAATATATCATATGTGGTGGACATGTCCTAAAGCTAAGAAATATTGGACTGAAATACATAACAAAATATGTGCATTAATGAAAGTACAGTTTGCTAAGTTACCAGAATTGTATTTGTTAAATATGACTGATGTATTAGAAGGTACTGGTATAAAGAAGTACTGGAGAATATTACTGTACATGATAACAACAGCTCGTATTGAATATGCAAAGATGTGGAAAACTCAGCAAATACCCACATTAGAACAATGGTGGGGTACACTGATTGAAAACAAAAATGCTGATATGGTCTCTCAGAGATTAAAAGGGAAATCAGACAAAGAGATACAAAAAGAATGGCAAATTATAATGGGTAATTGCTGGGTACCATCAGATGGAAATCTGTGATTCATGATTTAAGATAAATTATGAGGGGGCTACAGGACATATATCATGAAGCGGGAATATGGAGATGGAAATGCAAGAATCAACAAGTAATAATAGCACTAAAATGTAGTTCAATATTTTAAGCACGTTAAGAAATATTGATAATGAAATCTAGATCAGTGTGGAAGATCAGAAATATTTCAAATAAGTTGACAGTTATAATTGTTTGTTTTATATCTGAATTTGAATAAAATGATTATAAAGAAGAAGAAAAAAACGCTAATTTTAAATAGTTTAAAACATATTTAAAGCACAGTAAAGGAGACAAAAGTTTTTTAAAAAGTTATACAACATCCATTAAAATATCCTTCTGTCACAATCAATTAATAGCCAAATGCCTGTTTAAATAAAAAGGTCCTTGACTGCCAGTGAAAAGAAAGGGGAAACCAGGTTTCCCACGGGGAAGGAGAAATTCTACATCTGGGAACAATCACTGAGGTTCTTTCCCACATCCTCAACAGATTTGCCCATGATGGTGGTGGTATGGGGGAGGGGGGGGCTCACTCAACAATCTTAGAACTTGGCTAGTCTCATATAGGGAGTTAGTCTTTAAGAGTCTCAACCCAAGCCACATAGGGCTTTATATATCATTATTAGCACTTTGAATTCTGTCCAGAAACAGACTACTACTGAGCAAAGCTGTTGTAACAATGGCGTTATGTGTTGCCTGTAACCAGCCTCCATAAACAGTCTGGCCACCAACATTATGGACCTGCTTAAGTTTCTGAAGAATTTCAAAAGTCCATCACAGTAATCTAAATGGCATGCAATCAAAGCATGTGTCACCATAGCCAGATCTGAAATAGACAGACTGCTTACCTGTAACTATAGTTCTTCCAGTGGCCATACCTGAACTCATACAAATGGGTTTACTGTGCCTGCACATGGTATCATTTGGAAACTTCTACAGATGTTATGTAAGTGTTTTTGCAGTAGCCCCTCCTCCCCTGATTCATGTGACCAGCCTGATTGTTGTTCAAACCCTCAGTTTCCTGGGTGCTGAAGCAGCAGCCAAGGAGATAAGGAGAGACCACAATACTTAGAAGAGAGGAAGGATGGCTGTTGTGTGAGTTCACTCAAATGATCACTCAGGTAAGCAACCTGTCCTTCTTCTTCATGGTTTCTGTGACTCACAAATGGGAGACTATCAAGCTATCACAGGAGGTGGGAGTGTCATTCAACATAAGAAAACACACACTCTCTCAAAGGCAGCATCAACCCTGGGCATAGCATCCAGCATAAGAGTAATGAAAGTCAGAGGCTGAGACCAAGTAGCTGTCTTCTAAATGTCCCCCAGAGACAAGGCTTTTAGGAAGGCTCATGAAGTAGCTCTGGTGGTATGACAATGCAGAGGAAAAGGAGGGTCTTTCTTTACCAGTCTGTAGGCCAGATGGATGGATGAAGAGACCCACTTAGAAAGGTGTTGAGATGAAACAGTTCTTGTTCAGTGAGTAACACAAAGAGCCTCTGAGAGTGGAGACAGTCAGCAGTCCTGCTGGTGTAAAAGGGCAAAGCTCACCTAACATCAAGACAATGCAGAGTACATACCGAATCAGATGTAGGATTCTGCATGAATGCAAGTAAAACAATGCCGTGGTTCAAATGAAAGGCCAATATCACTTCCAGTGCAAAGGAAATGTCCAGTCCAAGAACCACTTTGTCCTTGTGGAACTTCAGTTAGATGGTTCCATAAAAAGCTCACACAGCTCTCCTACTCATCTGGTAAATGTTATCACTACCAAAAAGCCTCCTTCCAAGTACGAAGATGAATGTCACAAACTGCCATCGGCTCAGACAGTTTCTTAAAGACCTGCAAAAAGACCAGATCCAGGCTCCACTGAAGTGTAGGTCCCAACAATAATCGATGAAGTTTCCCGTAGCCCTTTAGAAACTGTTTAACCAATGGATTGATGAAACAGGAAGTCTTGCCAAAGATTTGGAAGGTGGGAAAAATTACTGCCAGGTAACATTTGATGGAAGAGAGAGAAAGTCCTCTATTAGACAACAGGAAAAGGAACTCCAGAACATGGTAGATTTGTACTTGGTCTTGAGAGATCCCTCTATGTGACAAAAAGGACATAAATTTGTTACATTTATATGCATAGGACCACTGAGTATCAGGCCTATGCACAGCTGCAATGATCTACAGAAAAAGGTCTGCAGATCTGCAGAAAAAGGATCTAAAGAAACACTCTCCAAGCCAAGTCTGAGTGTCCAGGTCTGGGTGTCTCACTCACCCATTGTGTAATGTCAGAAGACCTGGTCTCTCTAGTGATCTGAGGTAGGAACTCCAACTGAGATGGGAAAGAGGGGCAAACTAAGGCTGTCTAATCCACCATAGAGTGATCAGATTGCGCTTCACCTTGTCTCTCTGAATTTTGCCAATCAGCCTGGTGACAAGGGGAAACAGAGGAAAAACGTCCCCAGCAAAACAGGAAAGCAACAGGAGAGCCCTTCCTTGATGTGCCCAGAAGCAGTAGGTCTGACAGTGTCAGTTATTTGCTGAGGTGAAGAGATCCACTTCTGTAGTTCCCTACTTCTAGAAGAGTTATGAAGTACACTAGGATGAAGTCTCCATTCATGGCAAGAGGTTCACATCCTGCTAAGAAGATTGGTTAAGACATTCTCCTCTCCTAGGAGATGGGTCATGGGAATGGAGATGCCACTATCAATGCACCAGTCCCACAGATACTGTGGGAGATGAAGCAGGATATTCAACCTTGTTCCTCCCTGCTTGTTCACATAGTACACTACTGTGGTGTTGCTGAAGATTACCTGAACAACCTTGTCACACAGAAGAACTTCGAAGGAACAGAAGACTTTATCCACAGTTAACATCTCAACATCTCAAGAGTTTATATAGAGATCGCTCTCTTTCTCTGTCCAATGCCCTTTGACTGAGAAGCCCCCAAATGAGTCCATCATCCTTCCATAGAAGCATCCATAGTCACAGACATTGTGGATTAAAGAGAAATGTTCTTGGGATCAAGCCATCATTAGCCGGATTGATTAAGTCTCTTGGTAGGGTGAGGCACAGATGAGGAGAGTGCAAGAATGGATTAAACCAGGACAGGAACCAAGCCTGCATAAAATGCATTTGAAGCTTCACATGAGATGACATCAATGTCATGGAGGCCATGAACCTGAGCTGTACCTGAATGTCTTCAGTGCACATCCTGTGAGTGCACAGGCACTGCAAGACAGCTTTTGTTGGGCTCCTGAACTTCTCACCTGGCAGGTAAGCAGTTAAAACACAAGAATTCAGAATAGTGCTGATAACCTTGTCCATCTGGGATGGCTCCAGATGAGATTTCTCATTATTCATGATCAATCCCAGTGAGTTGAAGAGGCAGACAGTGAAGTCTATGACAGCAAAAAGGCAAGACCTGGAATGGTCAACAAGGGGCCAATTGTCACTGAAAGGGATGTACCTTGTTGCCTGCTGTGAACTTTGTAAAACTATGAGGTGCAGTGAGAAGTCTGAAGAGAAGGTCACAAGAACAATGAGCCCTACTTTCCACAGCAAAACAGAGAAAGCCACGGTGTAACAATCAGATTGCAATATGAAAGTGTCCTCCAAATCCAACACTGCAATCAAATCTGCCTCTTATAACAGAGGCATGATTATACTGAGAGTGACCATCCAGAAGTGCCTGGAATGGATGTAAAGGTTGACATCTCTCAGATCTAGGGTGGTATAAAGATCTCCATCTTTTTTGGACATGACGAAGTAGCCAGAGAAAATTCTCATGGGATAGAAGAAGTGGGAACAGGTTCAGCAGCACTCCTGGGAAGAGTATTGATGTTCTCAAAGAGCACATCAGAGGGGAGAGTGATGTGGACTACACCAATAGGGGTATAGTCCCAAAACTCTATGGCATACCCCCTCCGTACAATGTCCAGAACCCAGTATCCAATGTTATAGCAGCCCAGGAATGGTGGGAGTCTGTTGTAGAGGAGAGAAGTGGTGGCAAGAAGCAGGTCAATGATGCCACTTGCCATGATCACCAGAGTTTTTACTGTCTGATTGCAAGAGATATTTGGCTGCAGTTGAAGATTTTCATGAAGAAGACAGTGGGAAAGCCAAAGACTTGGAACATCTGGAAGCCATAGGGCTAAACAATCATTTAGAGCATGAGGAATGTCCAGTGGAGAGGAGGCTGAAATCCAAATTTGTGGGCAGTAGTGCACATTTTATGTGTATTATCTAACTTGTCAATCTCCTTACTAAAAGGTCACCCTCATCAAATGGGTCTTCTATAATTATTCATGCTAATACATGGTCATGCAGGCTGTTCTGAAGGAGAGGACAGCAGCAGAATAGAATTTCTTGGCCAATAAATCCATTTTTTTTCATTACCTCTTTGTCAGCAGGGGCAGTGAGTTTCTTTTGTGCAGACTTGGATTGTGCAGCCTCAACAATGGTGGAGTTTGGTTTGGATGAAGTAGGTGCCAGTCTGAACCAGCTTCGCCCACACAGTACAGGCTATCCATTCTCTTGAAAGTTGGTTAGCCCAAGACCTATGTGCTACTTTCAGAAGAAATGGTACCAGCAGTGTCAATGCTGGTGTCAGAACTCTTGTTTGAATTCAACAATAGATCTGATCTATAGACTCAATCTCAGGTTGTTTGACCTCTAATTCTAATGTTTCAGCCACCTTCAACATCTGTTTTGTAAAGGCACATATACCATCAGTTGGTGAAACCAACTCGTGCTCTCCCAATGGAGCTGGAGGAGAATGCATTGGTGACATGTCCCAAGGAAGCAAAGGAAAAAACTTAATCAGAAACTTCTGATGTTGTCCCACCATGAATGGGATGCCTGCTAGTACAAGGCTGAGAAGCAGAAGTACAAGGAGAAGACTTCAAAACCAGTGACTGAACTCACTTAGGAGGCACCAGTGGAAATGAGTGATGGGCAATGAATTCAGAAGGCTGACTCAAATGTGAAAGTTGAGCGAGATATGGCTAATTTAGTGTTGTCCTGTTTTTTTTCTTTTTAGTATTGATAATAGATTTGTATTTGAGTTCTGTTTTTAGCCCTGGAAGAAGGCATTTTCTCATATAGGACAACACATTAGACTTTTTAAAGGAATAAACAGTTGACCATCTAATAGCACACACAGCTTGTCTCCTTTTTGCTGCCTGCGCAGAAGTCCTGGTGTGTACATTAAGAGATTTCATGCCTCGCTTCTCCATGGCCTGCTCAATACCAAAGGCAGAAGCCTCAAAAGGGGGTGCAAATGTTGACAGTGAGTGTGTTAGTAGTATCATGGGTTACATCAGTGGCAAATTCGGTCATGTGAACTATACTGGTAGTGGTCTTGAACTGTGGGATTGCTGCTAGTCATGCTCATATTCCTCCTAGTCAAATTCAGAAGAGGGAGAACGATCATGATAGTACAGAGATTACCTGTGATGAGGCTGATACTGTTAGTAATGCCTATGGTCATAAGTCCCCAAACCACATCCATCCCATTGACAGTCAGAGCACTGACAGTATTAATGGCATGGAGGAGATTTAGACCAACAATTCCCAGACGTGGACCAAGACAAATACATTCTCTGAGATGCCTCTGAAGGCAAAGAAGGGACTGAGCACTAACATCAAACCAACCAATAACATGGGGGAGGCAGAGGAGAAGAGTCCTTCCTCAATGGAGCCAGAGGTCCTGAATCCAATGGCTTCCTGTGGCTGACAAGACTTGCTCATACAAGAGCCCCTTGAGACAAGACAAGCAGTTTTTATACACTTGAGGGGTCATTGTTTTACAATAGGCGCACAAGCCATATTGTGGCTTTCTCCTAGGCATAATAAACAGTGCATATGCCCATCCTTCCTGGGGATCTTAACCACACAAGAAGCACAGTTTTTAAGCAAACCAGAGCCCCAGGACCCAGATGGAAATACAGACAGGGTCCTCCCTAACAGTCGAGAAACACAGACATGAGCAAGATAATACTTACTGCAGCCCAACATAGACAAGAAAGGGAGAGCCCATGAGGCTCAGGGCACTTATATAGGGAAATCTCATTAATCAGGCAAACAGCTGTGGGTGGCTGCTGGCCAATAAATACCGGAGGCAGGAAGAGGTCTGTTGCAGACATTTGTTAATTCTGGTGGAAGCAATATATTCTTCTTTTGATCCTTGCTTGTGGTCCTGAAAAACCTTGACTCTTGCTTTGTGTGCTGACTATGCTACTGGATTCTCTCTTGAGTTGCCACTCTGAATTCACTGCTGACCTAGACTGTTGAAAGAAGCATACTAATTGACTGCAGACCTTGACTGTGGTTGCTACTACATACTCTGTTTAGCAGTAATGTATGTAAGTCTTTTCCTCTAAGTCTCAAGTCAAGTCTCAAGTCTCTACCTTCAAGTCTCAAGTTAAGTCTTGAGTCAAGTCTGGGAACCAACTTTATACCCTGATCTGTATTCCAGAATTTCTGGACAGACTCAAATAAAGTCAGTTTTAACCATTTAAGTAGAGTAAGCCCTCCACTTTTGTGATTTTGCCATCTGCAGCTTTGGAAGTGGGGAATAGGATCCTTTTTCTCATTTGCAAAGCTTGCCTTCTGCTCTTAGGAAAAGTTTTAGAAAGCTCCTCCTATATGAAGCAGAGACATGCTGCTGAGCAGACCCCACTTCAAGCCCATTTCCTGTTTCCTCTGAGAAATGTGTCCACACTTTGGGCTTGAGACAGATTGTCATGTGACCAGTAAATTGTAAGGTTTCTGGAGGAATGTGTTATGTTATGGAACAAAGGGCAGCAAGTCAGTCATTAAAAATAAGCAAGTCTCAAGTCGACTTGAATCAGTGTGTAATTTTTACCAAGTCAAGTCTGAGTCAAGTCACTGAAGTGACTTAAGTCTGACTTGAGTCTGAGTCAATAGACTCAAGTCTACATCACTCCTGTTTAGGGAGTGAACTGTGGCTGGCTTTTTGAACAGGACAATAATCTGCCAAGATCAAACTGCTGCCAAATATCTACAAAGCCAAAAACATGGCAAAAAAACCAGTCTGAATCAAGCTGAAAAACAGTCAGAAAGCCGAGATAAACCAAATCTGAAGAGAGTAAGCTAAAATGCAGTCCAAGAATCAAAAGCCAGAAAAAGTAAGAAAAAAGTGATACAGCTCACTGACAGTTCCTTTAATGCTGATGCTGCAGTGGACAAAAAAGGAACTGAGGGTTTCAGTGAGAATCAGGCTGGTCAAAAGGACTAGGTGAGGAAGGTCTACCAGGAAAACACTTACATAACAGCTCTAGAAAGTTGTGAATGATGCACTGTGCAGGTACAGTAAACCCATTTGTGTGAGAACACAAAGAAAAAGTCCAGAGGTTTGTACAGTTGGTGCATTAGTCTTTGCTGTGCAAATGTTCAGCACTGCTGAAACCTAAGCATCCAGGCTTAGGATTGCATTCAGGAGTATACCCAAGCTGTGAACTTAGGACTGCATTCAGGAGTTTCAGGGTAACTGTAACCCCACCTAGCACCAGCTGAAACCCAATTCCTTGATCGGCTTTTTAGATGACCAAAAGCACTTCTGTCTTTCCGGATTAAAATTCAGTTTGTTCACTTTCATCCACTCCATTACTAACAACAGGCAGGCAGTGGTTTGGCACCATAACAGCTTCCTTGGAATTAGACAGAAAGGAAAGACAGAGTTGGGTGTTATCAGTTTCTGTTTTAGACAACCATTCCTTTTTCACTTGTTAAATACTGAATTTTACTCATGCACATTTTAATATGAATGTCACATTTTTTAGTTGTCTCTTCATCAGGATATTGTTCATCTCACATCAAGAAAGATTCATTATTGCCAGGGCTGGTACATAAGCTTAGAAATCAAGATGAGGAGGAACACTATTTACCTAGCATTGTTAAAAGATTTTAAAATCATTTAATACCAATTCTCAAATATACTAGAGAGCCCCTAAGAAAGAGAGCTTCTAAGCAAACACATACTGTGTTTTTTAAATTGATGATGAACTGGACAAATGACTTCAATAACGGAAAAGATAAAATCAGGAGTAAGAGCAATATAGTCCATTACATTTTCGTATGCAAAATTCATCAAGAACTGCCACATCTGAGTAAATTTATAATTAGAGAAATTTCCTGTCATTCAAGATGTCCACTGTTGGGGGCCAGAGCAGAAGGAGAGACACTAAGGCAATAACTTTTATTACAAAGTAATGGTTTGAGCATTGGACTGTGAACCTGGAGACCAAAGTTCAGTCCCCAGCTCAGCCACTGGGCAATCTTAGGCATGTCATACACTCTCAGCCCCCAGAAAAAAAACATGATAGGGTTGCCTTAGGGTTGCCACAAGTCAGAAACAACTTGAAAGCAAACAACAGCAATACTTGTCTGAATGAAAGATGTTTGTTTGTAAAACAGATGTCAGCTTTGATAAGTGTTGACTTTTCTTTTCTTAAGAGTGCCATTACAAAAAAAAAAATTAAAGTGATTCTCTCTTCATCTTTATCCTATTTTAACAAACAAGAAAATCATCATTAAAACTAGGTAACACTTATGCACACATATTCTTATGGGCACCATAAAAATATGTTTTCTAAAGGAAATAAGTATAAAATACATTTATTGTTAAATGGCAAACAAGAAACAGTCCACTTAGATTCATAAAGCCTTAAATGACTCTATTTTATGTATTTTTTGTTATTGAGATAACTGAAATGCAAGATAACACTAATAATGAAAGAAAATATTAGAGGCTAGATTTAAGGGACAGTATAAATTGAGAGCCACTGTGATACAGTGGTTTGAATGACGGACTATGACATTGGAGATCAGGGTTCTAATCTCCGCTTGGCCATGGAAACCCACTGGGTGACCTGGCACAAGTTACATTCTCTCGGTTTCAGAGGAAGGCCATGGCAAACCACTTCTGGTAAATTTTGCTAAGAGAACTTCATGACAGTGTTGCTATATGTCAGAAATGACTTGAAGGCACACAACCACAACAAGAATTTGCATCAATGTTTGCTGTTCTCCACAATATCCGATGATGTTGGAAGCTTATGGGAAGTTGATTTTATCAGGAAATGCAGGAGGTGAGGAACGCCCTCTCTCCTGTAGCCACATCACGGCCTAAAAAGCTTACTCTGAAGAACTAGGAAATCCTTCAGAATAGGTCTATAACATCAGCTATGGCCAGTGCTGAGAGGGAAGGAAAGTTCTGACCAATTTAGCCCTATGTCTTTATCATTCAGATCTGAAATGCCTTGAACGTAGAGGCAGGAGATATTTTAACATCCATTTATGACAGGCATGACCTTACTCCTTTTATAGTAAATGGAAGATTACACTCTTGGAAGACTGTGAAATGATTTCACACTTACTGATTTTGCTTTAAGGAGCATTTGATATTTGCACATACCATTTGGCATTTTTCAGTGCTCTCTGATAACATATCACAAAGTTGTCTTGTATTAAATTAGAAAATTGTTCCATTTAGTTCATTACTGTTAACCTGCAGGAAGTCTATAGGGTCTCAGACGTATACCTTTTGCAACCTTACCACCAGATATACTTTCAACTAGAGATACTAGGATCTGAATCTGGGATCTTCTGTACGTAAATATATGCTCAACCTCTGAGTTCTTACTTCTCTTACACTACCCAGCAGTATTAAGATGAAACATCTTTTCTACAGATCTTATAAAGTAAAAAAGAAACACAGGCTTACCAAATTCCAGCCAGGATAGAGATAGTCAGTTCCAACAAATTCAAAATAGTGAGCAAAGCCTTCTTTTAGCCATACATCTTCCCACCATACTGGAGTCACAAGATCACCAAACCACTAAAAAAGAAGTTCCATTAAACTGTGTTTTTTAAGAGTCATATATGTACACTGTATCCATGTGGAACACAGATAAAAATTATCATGGATTCAAAGTATAATTCCAACCTATCCCTTCTCTCTATCACATGCCATTCCTGCACTATTCTGCTGAACAGCTTTGTGTTTTCTATGTGTTCTCAGCCATGTTCTTAAAGTTGTCTCATAACAGCTGCCAAGAAAGAAATAAGAAACTATGAAGTTAACAAAAAGAAAGCCACTCTATAGCAGGAAGGAGGACACAGAGAGCACGGATGACAAAAAAATGAAAGATGACCTGGACAAAAAAAAAGATACAACAAAGTTACTGGAACTAAGTTTGGAAAGAGTAGAAATGGGACAGAATAAGAAAAAAATCAACTGCCAGAAAGTCACTATGCTTAAAAAGTGGAGGTACACATTTCCTAGTCAGTTTAGCAGCCTTAGTCGAATCCTCTCCTTTGTTCAATACAATTCTGAATGATGGTGACTTGTTCTTATTTTGGTTTTTTAAAAAATTCAATAATCCAAACCAACTGGGGTGGGTGATTATACTGTAATAATGTGAGTTATCTACGTTGTTAAGTACTTCTCTGACAAAAAGAACCTTCTCTCTAATATGGAAAATTTGATTATGTTGGATTGTTTGTTTTAAGAAAATTGTTTTTAGAAAAACATGGCTCCTATCCTCACTACCATCTGACAAAGTAACTGTTGAAGACAGAAGCGGAAGTTTTCAAGAAACAAGAGAGTTTTGTTCTTGCATTCATAATTTTACTTTTCAGAATACTGGCAATGAATGGCAAATTGCTACTTGAACATTTAGATGCTGTTCTTGAACACTTTGCTACCAGTCCTTAATTGACCTATTCACTGATAAGTTGTCTAATCCTATTTTTAAAGATCTAGATATATATTTGGCATTTGCAATGGCACTGAACTCAACAGGTTAACTGTATGCCACTATCAACGGTGATGATTTAAACTGCCTAAACTGACAAATCTGTTTCCAACAGAGCGAGTCTATAAAATACTGATGAGTGCTTCTATTTCACATAGTTAACTTCAGTGAGCTTTCAGTTCAAAATGTCTCTGATATTCTTTATCTGATACTCAATTTTGCCTGTTTCTTACAGAGAGAAACAAACACAATGCATATCAAAGGAACAGAAGATCAATTTCAAACAGACTTAGTTATACTTGATTTCAGTGTGGCTTCTCTACACATAACTGAGATCCAACATTTTCATATAATTAAGTCAAATATGAACTTCCCTGTCAAACAGCTTTAGAGTGTAAATGTTCAATGCTATGAATGCAATATTGCTTTCTCACCTGAAGGGACTCTGAACATATTCTACTATGTTTATCTTAAACAGCCACACAAACAAGTCCAACTATATTTTCAGTAACATGAAAGTGATATGGTCTTATTCCTGACACAGTACAGGAACCATATCTCTATGTGTTTGTATGAAATAGATGTTACCAACCTTCTTAGTCTAAGCATTCTTCATTCTCAAAATAGCCACAAGAACAACAGTCCTTTGTAATAGTTGTCTGAAGTATCTAATTACAAACTTGCTAAAATAGCAAACAGGTATTTAAGGTACAGTATGATAATGGTTTCATTACCAATTACTGAAGCATTTACTCCAGCACTGCAAGGGAATGTATACCACTGCAACTGTTTATCATCAGACTGCTGTTTCTCTTCTATTCTGTGTAGTATAGCAAACCATGATGGCTCTGATACATTAGTTGGAAGACTTTTAATGTTTTTCAATTATTTTTAATGTGAGTCATTACAAATCTATGGATGTCAAGTATGTGTTTGCGTATGCACATGTGCATTAGAAGTAGTAGTTCTCCTTCTCCCATATTCCTCTTCTAAGAAGATACCTACTGGGACTTATCTCTACCTGACAAAAATATGGTGTCCACATGTGATGGCTTCATTTGTTTCTATGTCCAAAAAAAAAAAAAAATGGTGCCTTTCCATCCCTGAGGTATTCCTATATGCAAAAATATGCATCTCATCAATGGATAGATTAAAACCAATGTGATTAATGGAATGAAAATTCTAATTACATTTTTTTTCAAATGAGCTACATTAGCTACTAAAGTTTTATTTAAATTAAAATCAATTAGAGCACTCTTGAGAAATTCCAGGAGGCTATCAAACTAAGATATATTTATTTCATTATTGTATATCCTTCTATATCCAAATTATAGAAGGAGTTACATACATTTTGGATTAGTGAAGGAAAATTGCTATCTTCAGTATTTAACTGTTTTAGAAATGTTTTAAATGAGTTCTATCATTCCAAGGATATTTCAAAAATCAGAGGTTAGATGTTTTACTTCAGATATATTGTGGGGGTGCTGACACACACACATCTCTAGATAAATAGGAGGGAATAAATATATAAAAGATAGGTCACTACTTACTGAAATAATAGCCTTTGAATGAATGGCAGATTATTAGACTTTTTTACATTGTACTTTCATTTCTAGAAGGTATAGGTGGGTTAATGTTGTTTCTTGTACCAGAAGGCCATATTAGTGTCTTTTTATATTTCTAGCCAGAAAACTGTGAATATTAATAAATCTACAAGTGATGTAAATATTGAAACAAAGTCTAGATGTAACACAATGGGGATACCTTATCTACATTGTCCCCAAAAATGACAACTAAAAAGGTAGATGATGTTGCATTTTTTACTGATCAGATTTATGGTACCACATATGTATACATATTTTTGACTAATAAATCCTTGGACAGTTAAGAATTGGAAGGCAGCCAAAACCACTGGCTAATGAAGAGGTCCATTTTCCCAATATATTGGAAAACAGTATTCAAGTCTACTAAAGCAGGCAGGATCTGCAACAGTCAGGGATCCTTAGAGATCAAAACCAAAGGTTGAAACCCCCTGCTCTAGACTGACATTCCGTGGACACTAATATGGGTTTGAAACCCAACTTTGAGTAAGTTTGTATACAATCAGTCTACATGTGACTTAAAGTACATGGGCTAAATCCAGTCTTCCACTGATGGAAATTTCATAAGTTTTATAAATTTTTCCTTCTCCTATAACCTTCCACACCATCAGGAAACCAGTTTTGCATAGTTTCCCAGTCTTCCATAGCTAGTTTTGGGGTTACATGGGACTGTAATATAGAGAAGGTAATCCCATTTCTGGTCCCACTGGATTTCACTGTTCCCTCAGTGGAATTCCACCACTTTATCCTGCCCTATTAAAAAAAAAAGACTACTAATAAAATACTTCATTCCCAAGGAAATGAAAACCTGTACCTAAATATTTTCTGAAACTGCATGATGCATGTCTACATCTAAGGTTAGAACACTGTAATGCCCAATTAGCTTGGATGGACCAGAAAACATAAGCTGCTCCAATTCATTGGAAGTCAGTAGCAAAAACCGAGATCCTAGACTTCCACATTTTATTGGTAATCAGAAGTAAGGACAGCTCTGTTCTTCATAATGCAAAAAGATTTCTTCTTGGTTGTCTAAACCACTTAGGACAATATATGTAGCATTTTGACATTCTGTAATAATTAAAATGCAGCATCAAATGCACCTAATAGCTACAATGAGAAGCACTTGTGGTAGATTAAATGCTTCCCCAACAACTCAATGCAATAAAAGAGAAAGTCATTATCACTTCATGGCATAGTAGATCTTTCTTTTCTTTCTAGACGGCTTGAGAAAGTAATGTTGATACATTACAAGGTCATCAGGGGATGAAGTATATCTCTATCTGCTTTATGTTTAGGTTCTGTATACAACAACTCAAAACCCACTGGTCAGCTGTTTCATCTTTCTCTTCACAACAGTTTTGCAGAAAGAAAAAAAGACAGAAGAACCAGTGGAGGGAGTAACCACAAGAGTGTTACAATTAAATTGTGATGGCCTAAATCCAACTGACAGTTGCAACCACAGGAGACCTGTTGAATCAATGAGATTTGTGTTAATGTTGATGTAACATTTAGCAACTGACTGAATGGGTTTAATCTACCTGGGACTAGACACTGGATTTTGGCAAATGTTTGTACTGAAAACAAAAAGTCCTGTGTCACCTTAAACACTAATCTTTTTATTTACAGCAAGAGCTTCCATGGATGATAGCCAAGCTTTATGTTGACTGCAAGACACCTTACTAAAAATGTACAACAAAAACCAAATTGAGGATGTTAGGTATGTTTAGCCCAAAGAAGGAAACTTTGACAAGTGACATGATAGTCAGCATTCAGTACCTAAAAGACTCTCATCTGGAAGATGAAATGAGCTTGTTTTATGCTGGTCCGAGGCACAAGACCTGAACCAATGGATTCAAATTACAAGAAAGATCCCAAGTGAATATTAAGAACTTATTGATGGCAAGAGCTGTTCAACAGTGGAACAGATTAGCTTGAAAAGTTCATTGGAAGTTTTTAAACAGAGGTTGAAAGGCTACATGTCAAGTATGCTTCCACTGTGGATTCCTGAACTCAAATCCCTAAGGATCCCTTCCAATTACTGTTCTATGTTTACCTCAAAGTAAGAAGACAGAGAAAAAAACCTGAAAAAAAATATAAAGGTTTTTACTACAATATGTCCCTGTATATTTAAGACTTTCAATACACACAGAGGCAAGGCATTCATCATTTATGAACAGAGGACCATGGCAGAAACATAAAGGAAAAAAAATGCTTCCAAAGTTTATGCATGGAGAGAAGAGGGACTACCAAATTGATTTCATCCAATGCAAATTTTGACAAGAACATGAAACTCAGCTTGAGCCTGTGACAGTGCTGTAACAAATCACTGCAAGAGGCTATCACTAAACTCAGCTATATAAAGGCAAAAGTCCATTCTAATCTATCCAAAGAGAGAGAAAGTTTATTATATTGATTTGATACCTGCTCCATGAAGATGAAACAACGGAAGCAATGATAATGCTTCCAATTAACATTCTAAAGTTTAGTACACTCAAACAATTTCTTGCATCACAGTAGTGTCTCCAACTAACATGCCCAGTGTATGAGCCTCTATGCAACAGAAATGAACTACTCTGTAATGATTTTCCTAACAGAACATTCAGCATGGAAACTGTTTAGCTCTTTTTACATTGCATGCTCACAAATGACAAAACTGTCTCCTACCTGATGGCATAGCTCATGTACAATGACCATGGTGACATCAAGTAAGTATGATATGGAAGAAATGCTTGGATCCAGTAGTATCCTCTGCTCCACAAAAACACTTAGTCCCCAGTTCTCCATAGCAGCATACGGATGCTTGGGCACAGCTAACAGATCTAGAAACAGAATGAAATGTACTTTTAATATGCTAGTGGGGTATATTCTGCTCTAAAAGCACCATTAAATAAAAGTCATACACTGCCATTAGGGTTATTTTTTTTCGGATATAACAGTGCAAAAATTAAGACATTAATTTATGTTTCTTACAAATTACAAATTATTTTTGTTAGTAGACACACTTCTCTTCTAGCTTCATTGCTTTCCATATGTCATGCCTTAAGAGTCAAAGAATGCTGTAACACTGTTTCAAGTTTCATTATATATCACTCACTGGAGAAGCATGAAAAGGTAATGCACTAGATTCCAGTGCTAGCCAGGCTCAAATACTTGTAAATATACCAAAACCTAGCAAAGCACATAGTGGTTTACACATTTGCTCATACTGAGAATTGTGTTTTAATAAGAGACAGTTCACTACTGGAAGAAAGGGAATGTGCTACCCAAACCACCTTCATGATACCAGTACACATGAGACTCAACTCTTCAAATACAGATGGCATTGAGCTCAAAACCACTATGGATTTATTTGCTGTTCTCTTTATACAACTTCCAGTAAATGTTCAATAGCTTTTCACAGCTTGTATTCACAGAATTTGCAAACTGTTGTACAAATGCATTCAGTTGCTGTCACAGCTCTGTGTACCTTTTGTGAATGAGTGTTCTGCTGTGTATATTAAAAGACTATGCAATTTGTTTAGGTGTCATTGTTTTGTCCTCAATACAGGAAGCCCTTGCCTATTGATGCGCCGTTATCTGAACACTTGCTCTTTTGACACTTCTAAAAAAGGACAAATTCCATTAATTCAACAGATGGTCCACTCTTGCACCTGTTCTTCTTGCCTATGCAGGCTTGCTTAGGATAGTTTGCATGTGTGCATGGTCCCAAATCTTACCTATGGAAAGAGCAGATCCCCTGGTCAAATTATGAAACTCGTCTGTACTGCAAGCATTGAAACAACAGGCTTCTGTCAGTTCTTCATTCCTATGGAGGATAGCTTGGGACTGCACATGCACTGCTTGCAAAGCAAGCTGTGGGGGTAGACTTTACAAGCAGCACAAATGCACAGTCAGTCCCAAGCAAACCTCTGTAAGTCCTTCATGTTCCCTAGAGTAGATGGGTTCCACTTGTTGACTATTTCTGCTTTCTGACAGTGCTCTTGTTCCTAACCTGTTAGATAAGCAGGAGGAAGCCTGTATGCAACTCTTCAGCATGCATACATGGTGTAGTAATTCCAGCATTGGAATAAGACTCTGGGGACAAGCGTTCACATTCCTAGTCAGCCATGGAAACTCAGTGGGTGACCGTGGACAAATGAAAGTCCCTCAGCCTCAGAAGAAGGCAAAGGCAATCTCCACAAACAAATCTTGCCAAGAAAGGTCCATGATAGGACCACCATAATTCAGAAACGACTTGAAGGCATACAACAACAAAAACAACTCTTTACACAATAACATTAACTGTAATATACTTAATTTTAATAGAAATAGCAATAGCAGTTACATTTCTATACCGCTTATCAGTGCAAAGCATTCCCTAAGCAGTTTACAATGTCTTTTAGCTAACTCCCCCAACAAGCTGGGTACTCATTTTACCGACCTACGGAAGGATGGAAGGCTGAGTCAACCTTTAATAGCGTAACTTTAGTTTGAACATTAGCATAGACCTTGAAGCATATTGCTTTACTTAAGAGAAAATTCCAGACTGCTTGATTCACACATCAAAGCATTCTACTGTACACTATTTCTCATTCACTTAAAGGTACAGTGAGCTTTAACAATTTTATTACAACATGCACAAGTACATAACCTTCCACTGAGGAATCAAAAGTTTGGACATGGGGAAATTAATATTTAATTGCATTTAATTGTGTTCCACTTGATGCCTGGCTAGCTTGCTAGGATTTATCTTGTTTCATCATTTCTGAACACTTTTTTCAGCTCGCTACTAAGCCCATAAAGAAAGAGCCATCTTTTTTCAATCACTGAAGAAGTCTGTATTTCATAAAGCCTTGCTAATGTTGATGATGATAAAACTGGAACCAAGCCTGGAAAAAAAGATGATGGACATAGACAGCTGGAGAACTTTTTCAGTAGTATTGCAATGGAATTGTGAAGCAATGGTGAACCAAGAAATACTGAACACCATGTAACAGATTCTCAATTGCATTTTTGTCTTAAAAGATATTTTGTGTAAATACACAGAGACAAAAATATAGAAATAGTTACTGAGTTTGCTCTTTTCCATTATCTCTTCTAGTCACATGTATTCATTGCTTTCTGATTTCTTTGCAAGTCATGTATGTGTGTGTGTGTGTGTGTGTACGTGTACACATGTTTGGATTTCTCTCCCAATTGTATGGGTAACTAAGAATCTAAAGATGGCTCAGTGTTATCTTATTCATAAATTAACAGACTTAGATCTACAACATACGAAAATTACAAGCAATAAGATATTCTTCAGTATCTTCGAGTAGTATTTCATTTTATCATGCAGTAAAAGTTTTACATATCCAAAGATGGACTATGTACAAATCCAAGAGAATCTTTATGCTTATTTAACCTTCTACCCTCTGCTCCCCTAACCAGCTGGGTTGATAGCATTTCACTTAGTGAATGAACTTGTCCTTGTGGAACTAAAGAGACTGTATCTCTTAGTCATATTGCTCTATACTACAATTTATATAAGGAGCTGGGCGGAGGGGGGCAAGTTCTTCCTTGTTAAGAATAACTCTGACTGGAAGATCCATTGAATTGGTATCTTACTGTTTCTTTTAATGCTCCATTGAAGGTAATAATAAGATAACTAAACTCCTTCTGTCTTTTCTACTTCTTAGGAAGCAGCTAGTGAAGCAAAAATGTCACATTCATTCCTCTTGGTATTTTTAAAATCATTTTTTGGTTTTGGACCATAATAAATTAGTTCGTTATAGAGATGACATGGATAACTAGTTAGAGAGACCAACAGTGTCCCTGTTGACGTTGTTTCAAAATTATTATAATATTTGTATGCTATACTTCATCTATAGGGATATCAAGGCATGCCTCTTGTTTAATGAAAGTAAAATAATATCACGAAAAAGTAAACTGAAAAATTCACAAAAATAAAGAAAAATCATTTTTATCAGAGGTATTGTACAATATTGTAAAGCAGTACCTTTTAAACTAGAGACTTGCCTTCTATTTCAAAAGAATAGTACTTCTTTATCTTTTTTAATGATTAATATAAATGCGGACTTAATGTAACTTAAAACATTAATTGCTTTGCCACAATTTACCATTTTTTAAAAGAAATAAGTACTAATTCCCCTATAAACTTTTGGGGATGAGAAGGCAAGTTTTATAGGCTTCAGGAATAAGAATAGTATGTATTAAACTTAATTTTAAGACTAATATTCAAAATATTAACTCTACTCGCAACACAAACTGCAGAAGCAGCAACAAAGAGTTAAAACAGACTGGGGGTGGGGGGATGCCAGTAAACAAAAGTGAAAGGAACAGCTAAAACAGGTGTGGGAATTGTGCAGCTTCCTAGATGAACTGTAGCTTCTAGCAACCCTAGTCAGCAGAGTCAATGATGAAATTTGCTGTGAGTTGCAGTCCAACAATATTAGGAAGGTCTCACAGTTCACTAATGAGTTCGAAAACAGGACACTAAAGCACCATATCTAACAAGCTATGCAGAAAAGTTGTTACCAAATTGCAGCATCTTTTCCATTCCCCCCACCCCACCCCCACCAGCAAGATAGATTCTGCTCACTTGCTCTTCAGTCACCATGACTGTTTAAGAGAATGACATAAAAGTTGAAAAATCTCCACTGGAATTCTTTAAAATGCCTTCAGTCGCAACTTTTAAAGTTAACTAGAAAACATAATATGCTAGTAAGATAACTTCACTCCTACTCATTATGCCACTTTTGAAATGTAGCTCCATTGTACTCCCATTGCCACAGACAAAGAAAAGTTAGTTCATTACAAGTAAGTCCACTAGTTCACTTCCTTAATTCCAAGTTCTGGAGTTATCTATAAACAGGGACAGGCCTACACCATTCATTATTTGTTTTACTTATTCCATCATTTGCATACTGTCTTTCAGGGCCAACTCCAGCATCATACTAAAATGTGATTTTCAAAAAAGAATGCTTCTATTTTGTGTCTACGTTAGGACTGAATTTGATTTTCTTTTATCGTACTTCTGTTATTATAGTTAAGTGACTTGAGTACCATTTGATAGGAAAGAAGCATATACCTTTAATAAACAAGCAAACAAACAACCCTGTAGGAATTCACTGTCAAATTCACAAGCAGTACTAAAACACTGATAGGACAGCTGTTAAAATCAAGCCAGCATGGTCTAGTGGTTTGGGTTATAAACCTGGAGACCAGGGTTTGTTTCCCCCCTCAGCCATGGAAACCTACTGGGTGACCTTGAGCACATCTGACATTCTCAGCCCCAGAAAATCTCGTGATAGGTAAACAACTCAAAGGCACACAACTAAAATGACAAATAACAATCCAAAGCATTCAGAAAACTGTGAACTTGAAATAAGGCCACCTAACCCTATCTAAAAAACTAACAAAGTAGGAACTGTGTGCACTTCCTTTAAGAAGAAGTTCCACTAGCACAGAGTCACCACCCTGAAAGTCCTGCCTCTACTGCTCACAAATGTAGCATATTTTGATGATAGGCCTACAAGCATAGTTTTCAAGTCTGAACATAAGGCCCAGGCAGGGTCATATGAGTGAGACAGTTAACTTGAAGTAATATAATCCCAAAATGTTTATGGCTTTAAAGGTAACCATCTTTAATCACTTTAGTTTGAGTACGCAAATAAAGAGTTAGCAAGTGTTGTAAGTTGATACACCTATACTGTTGATACAATACAGGTGTTCATGTGCTCTATCTGACCTTCAACTGCTCAGGCTGCTTCCTGATATGCTAGAGTGACTCTCTAGGAGTTTTAAAAGATAACAAATGGTTGAAGTGTAGCCATAATAGATTATTCCTGAATCTTAGGCCCTTTCCGCATGCCATTTCCCATGTGAAATGGCCATGGGAGTGACGCGAGATCACGAGGATGGCTCCACATGATGTCCTCGCAATTGCACGTCATTCCCGTAGCGATCACACAGCAATCGCGCAGTATACCATTTTTGGCTCTTTGGCAAAAATGATGTGTGATTACGTGTCCCTCCCGCACTTACCTTGCATGTGGAATGTCAGGAAGTGTGACCATTGCGCTTCCTCCCCCAGCGCAGCCTGGGAAAGTACCCAGCTGTGCTGCAGAAGGAAGGGGCGGAGCTATCGCGCTTCCTTCCATCCAGCACGGAGCTGGTGTGGAGGGAAGCGCAGGGGACGCAATTCCCTCTCGGAGGAGGCTTTCCGCGCGATCCCCGCACAATGCCAGTGGCACCAGGTAAGGTGCGAAAAAGGCCTTAGTGTGGCTCTGTTGATCTGGGGTTTTGCCTCTCACATCACTGGGTAGATATTATCATCTAGCAAACACCTAAAGTAAATCCTAAAGTTACAAATCTGTACTCAGTGTTTTCTATGTTTCTTTTTTTTAATGTGGAAGTATGTCAATATATGTAGAAAAACATTTTCAAAATAAGGTGATGTTTATGGCTCCATTTAGTAGGCACACAGTAATGTTGAGAAAGTGAAATGAGATCAGCATGGTCTGCTCTAGGCTTAAGCTAGTGGTTAAATTGGGGGTTGCCATAGATCAGTGAAATCTCTGAAATTTCCTTGCACAACAGCAACAATCTGCACAACATGATTTTGGATGGCCCATCAGGGCCTTGTTCTCCCCCTCTCCCAGTAGGCCCCCATTTAAGTGAATTGGTTAGAAGGTCTGGAATTAACATCTAGATCTATACACTGTTTATTGCCTTCTTGTTTCTTGTAAGGTTTGAGTGATGGCAGGTTATTGGTACCAGAAATAAACAGAGCATTAACAATAAGTTGGTTAGAGGGCCTGGGATTAATATCTAGCCCTTCATACCTACAGTTATAGTCTTTATATTGTTATCTTGTTTTATTGCCATCTTGACTCCTTTAAGGTTTGAGAGGTAGCAGGTTAGTGGTGCTAGAAATAGAGTAATAATAACAACAGCAATGATGATGATGACGATGACGATGATGATAATAATAATAATGCAGTGGAAGCATCAGTGGCAGTTTAGTGGGCTTTGTGCAGGTTTGCGTGTGTGTGTGCACACATGCATCCACGCATGTAGACTACTGCTACTGCCATCTTATTGATTTTAAACAAACAGCAACAATGCTGCAGTGATAGCATCAGTGGCAGTTTAGTGGGATTTTATGCAGGCATGTAAGGGTGTACATTTGTATGCATGCATGTAGACTTTACTACCTTATTGATGCAATGTTGCATGTTAGCATCAATGGCAGTTTAGTGGGGTTTGTGCAGGTGTGTGTGTCAAGCACACACGCATATAGATTTCACCACCTTATCGGTTTTACCTTATTGATTTAAAACACCAATCACAACAATGCAGCAGCAGTAGCATCAGTGCCAGTTTACTGGAACTTGTGCAGCTATGTGTGTGTGTGTGTGTGTGTGCGTGCGTGCGCGCGCATGTATACATGTAGACCTTCATAGCTTATTGATTTCTTTAAGGTTTGAGTGTGTGTGCAATTTCATGCAGGTATGTGTATATGTGTATTTGCATACATGCATGTAGTTGTAAATATGTTGATGTATGTGTATAGATATCATGATGCACTTTGGGGTTATTTTGACTTTTGCCTCTGACACAACAATTTAGAACTTTGGTTAAATTACAATGGAGTCCACATAAGGAACAGGAGATGGTAAAATAAAAAACTGAAAAAGTGTTCCAACTAATTGTCTTCCCTCCAGTTTAGCCCAGTCTTGGGGCTTTTCCACATCACACTGTTGTGGTGCTATTATTCCACTTTCAACATCCTGCGGAATTCTGGGGTTTGTAGTTTACTGAGGCTGAAGAGCTCTCTGGTTGAGAATTCTAAATGCCCTCCCTAAATTGATGCTGGAAGTGGAATAGTAGCGCTGTGGCAGTGTGGTGTGGAAAAGCCCTTAAAGCAAGCATCAGCTTTGAGATGCTCCCAGTGCTGACTTTCCCCCCGACACACATCATCTGGGAAACACATAATGACACAGTTTATGCTTACTAATGAGATTTTTGAATTTTGACAGCTCTTGAGGAACAATCAACTTGGGACCAAATCCTGGCATTTCCATAAGTAACGTTGAATGGCTGGGCTTCTCACAGGATGGTGGCTTCTGTATGAACTAGGCAGCCCAGTGGGGTGTTTGGCCTCTTGTTCTGCTTTTGGAAAGTTCATTGCACTGCTTACCTGCCTTATCAGCTTAGGTATACAAATTAATATCATTTAACAATTTTGCCATCTTACAAATGACAAACTGTAAGAACTAAGGAAAGTCACTACAAGAGTTGCAGGAGCTACTTGGTCATCTTGATTTTGCCTGCCCCCAGTGGGGCCCTCTTGCATTGTGTTTGTGAAGCAGGGCTGATTATAGCTGATGCAAGAGCCAACATGGATGATTAGGATGAGTTTCTATTCTAGTTTAACGGAGTTGCAGGGGACCTTCACATGACAGTTTACTTCACAGAGAAATGGTGTTTATTTTGCTGTCAGACATTTGATATGGGTCTTGGACATTTTCAAATGTGATGACAGTTTGGTTGTGGGCTGCTGAATTCACATTTTGTCAGTCCATTCTTGGTTATGAGATGAGCCTGGTCAGGGTCGGGGTCATTAATTTGATCGTCTCTAGATCCCCTCATGCCATGTGCCTGGTCCAAGCCTTCACAGTAGAGGCCTCCAGTTTAATCTGTTGTTCACTTTGGGACATACAACAAGGGTAAGCAATTGTCTACATATGACTGAGCAGTTTCATCAGCTGGCTATGATGGTCTGGCAGTATCAAAGCAGTTTTCAGCAGGACTGTGGCTACTTGATGGAGTGAGGCCATGAGGGATGTTGCTGGTGTGGTTCTTTCCCACCAAGAGTTAGAGCACTTCAAGCAGCTTGCTCCAGATTCAGACTCCATCCTGTCGCATGCCTACAGATCTGAGGAGCCTTGGAAGGGGTGAGGCTACCTAAGCCATTTCAGATGGCTGAGAGGGATATTGAGTTAATTAGGTGTCTAGCAGGTTGCAAGTGTTGTGGCCTAGTCATGTGGACCACATATTGATCTGTTGTGTTTCTTTGAGGGGCAAGAATCTGGCCCTGCAATTCATCGGGATTAGACTGATGAACTAGCATTAGCTTTCAGGGTGCACAAGACTCTGGAAGGATGGACCAGAAAAAGAGGGCAGATTGCTGATGTGGGTTAGATTCTACAGCTTTTGCAAAGGGCTTAGGCTCTGAATATGGGGTGAGGTCATCTGCTGTGAAGATATCCTTGCATCCTCTTAGGTGTAGAACACATTATGACACCCTAATATTGATGTTCTTTGTTTTTTCAGTTAGTTCCCAGGTGTGGTTTGGCAAGATAATAGGGGCTAATTTGTGGCCATAGTATGGTTTATTGGTTGGTTCTTCTGTTTAGGGAACACACTGGGCCTTCTCCTCATGTTTTAGTTATTCAAACTTGATCATAAAAGAGTGGGGACAAAGAGCTTTTGCTCTGACCCAGCTTTATGTCCTGTTCTTGCATTTTGTGCAACTCTTGGGGGGCTAGACTGAGCCTGTTGTTTTGTTTTGTCACATTAGCTTTTGGGCCTTATAAGTATCTATTTTGGACAGTTACCATGAAGACGTTACAGTGCTTGGGCCTTCACAGAGATTGGCACTTATTCATTTAGGATTGAGACTGCCTCCAATGCTTCTGGGAAAGGCTTCAGCCCACAAGACATCCAGTCTACCACTACTGGAAATCTTCACCTGAAAAGATCTACATGTGTCCTCTCAAATTTTGAGGTTATTTTGCTCAACCAACTTTGTTCCTGTTTTCTCTGTTTCTCTGTTGAATTCTAGATGCTGTCTGGCAAGACAGCAGTTTTTGGATGGCATACCAGGCCCAAATTTACCATGCTGGCACTCAGCTGGGGCTGGGTGAGTTAGCTACTGTGGAGTGGCTTGGTAAACAAGGCCTACAGTGGAGTGGCCTGTTGCCATTGTGCTTGATGAGCACCATGGGGCTCCACCTGATGTTTTGGTCATTCAAGTTGGTGATTATGACCTAGGCTTGCTAACGGGCAAGACTCTGGAGTACCATGGGCCTCCACCTGTTGTTTTGGTCATTCACCTTGGCAGTAGTGATCTAGGCTTGCTGATAGGCAAGGCCTTGGAGTGCCGTGGGCCTCCACCTGATTTTTTCGATCATTCACCTTAGCAATAACAACACTGGTTTTTTGGCGACCCCAAACATATTGACTGTGCCAGAAGAATGATGAATAATCAGATTTGGGCAACTTTATTCCTCATCTTGGCAACCTATTTGGGTGGCCAGCCCTCTACTCAGCAGATGGGGTGCACGTCTTTGATCATAGGACTCAGTTGTTCCTAGAAGAATTGAGAGGGGGCGAGGGCCATGTTGTCTGGCCTGGTGGGGGGAAAAGGACGAAGCGGATGCTTGTTCCTTTCTGTGGCAGATAATGAGGGATAATGAAATGTCGGTGATCACCTACTGGCACCCATTTGGTGTAAGGTAGGGCTCTGGAACCACCTCTTTAGGGCCCTGCGTCCCAGGCAGTTCAGTGAAGGAGGCTACTCTGGAGGTTAACCTGGGAATAAGGCTCTCACTTTTAGAGCCCTGCAACTTGGGTGGGAGTCCCTGGGTTACCTTCCAAGATGCTGGACTGGGGAGCAACCAAAGCAACTTGTATTGCCCCTGGGGTTGAGATGTTATCGCCCATGGGTATGCTGAGCAGGTTGTCATGTTGTGACCCTGGTTGCTCCCCGCTTCTTGTATCTTTCAGGTTAACTCAATTTAAATAAAACAGGTCAATATAAAGTGGCCTTTAGTTAACCCAATTTTGCATCTGGAATCTTTATTTCATAGTTGAACATCAAATGATGAGTGTTTAGCATCCAAACTCAGGTCAGTGAATTGGGGTTTCTTTTAGATTCTAACTTGAGAGTCACAGGGAAATCATATTCCTTTGTTTTCCACTAAGACAAAAGTCCAGAATATGCACATGCTCAAGTATTTGTTTCCTTTAATTCATTTCATTCTGTCCTGTACCTGCTGGAAAATCTATTAAACCATTGTTAACTGAATCACACCTTCCACCAGGTATTTCACATTATATATCATTATAGCACCAACAGGAACAAGAATCTTAAACTTTGAGAGGAAAGAGGACAAGACCAAGGTATTAATTTGTAGTATTACAGCCCACTTTTGTTGTGCCCAATCTAGTAATTGCATTACTTAGACCTAGATCAATGGTATATACACAATCTGTATGTAAGTTGTTTTCAAATCTTGATCTTTGAGCACTGCAAAAATATATGATTGGAACTTTTTTGTCTTTAACCTATTTATAATCATGATACAAAATTGAAAGTGTCAGTACAATAGGAACCATTTCTAAGTGATCTCAAACGTTTTTAATATCACCAAAATCACATACAGGTTCTATTTGGTCTCTACCTAATTCTAAAATTGGTAGTTCCTTTTCAATTTGCTTACTCAACTACATAAAGCCCTTGGGCACTGCTACCTTGAAATTATCAAGTGCACATAATGAAAAAGAAAAGCTAAAGCTTGCAAGACATCTACTTGCTGCAGGTGTGTCCTAGATTTGAGGCTTCCCTGCATGTGTCCTCCTGACTATTGTTTACACAGATGTTGTTTATCTACCTTATTCATCTTTCTCTGGGTAAAATAAGAAAAGCTACTTCTGAATTTATGCCTGGACTAGCTTTGGCATCATTATTAGTTCCTGGTAAAAATTTAATGTTGGTTTATTCCTTTGTTACACACACATATATACACATACATACACAATTTCTTGCCACCTTTTTTTTCTGACAAAATCCCTCCTTTATAAATGAATCTAATTCTAGCACAGTATACTCCCTTGCTGATCATCATGTGGTTATTAATCTGCAAAATATACTAAATAATTCAATATTGTGCGCCCATATGTAGAACTAGATCAATTATTTGGCCACTTAAACTACTGTAAATTTTCGATCAGCTCTAAAATTTCTTGTGTGAAAAACTGTGCCCATTCTTTTGTTTCGACTGAGGCCTCTTGAGATGCTGATTGTTCAGTCCAGAACAGTTTCTGCTGTGTCACAAGATAGCAGCATTGTACAACAGCTCAGAAATAACAAGTGAGAAGCAACACAGTCATCACCTGAGATAAGTCACTTATTTGGCCAGGGCCGTCGATGACCAGGGTGCTTGGAGACTTCTCATTTATGGAGTTGTCAAAACTAAAAACTGACTGGATGGCAAACAACAACAACAACAACAACAACATGTTTTGTACCTCCTAAGAAAATTTAAAAGAGTGATGATCTTATGGAGAAGAATAGGCAGGTATAGAAAAAGTGTAACAATTTGTGCCTTCAGTTTTTAAAAGAGATTCCAGAGGACAGCTGGGATATTAAAGCAGCTTAAGATTTGTTCTAGGTAAACTGGCAGAGAGTGTTTTTAAAAAAAGATATGACCAAAGACAAAGAGTAAACCTTGCTAAACAAGTATCAGCGCATCTTTTGCAAAAAGAAGTCTTGTCTGTTTATCCTTTAAACAGTGCTTTGAGGCTCAATTTATTTCTTGGTCAATGAATGAAGAAACAATTATGAAGTACAACCAACCCTGCCCTGATATCAGACACCCTACTGAACTGCCTCTGGTTAACCATTTGTACTGAAGAAACTTACTTATGATCAACCGGCTGTGCCTAGACGTCCGTGTGAACAGAACTTCAGCTTCCTTGTTGGAATAAATGACCAGGGCCAGCACAAGATATTGTACACTTAGATATTTTTTTCTAAAACAGTTGAGAAGATTATCTCAGCACGCATCAGAAAAATCCATCAGAACACTGGCCTTTGTAGCCTAATATTACTGACACTGACAGGCATCAGTTTTCCTGTGTTTCAGGCAAGACTTTTTTTCAGAGTGACCCAGTATTATATGTGTGACTTGTTGCATGCAGCACATGTCCTGGTGTTTTTATTGCTCTTGTTCTGTTTTCTTATGTGCTGTAAGTTACTTTGGTTACACTGGATGGGAGAAATCATTAACAATATCACCTCAAGCAAAGACTTTGATCAAAATGTTTTTCTAGTAACATCTGGCAAGTTTAACATGATTCAATATAATATCAAACAGATGAGAGTGCTGAAACACTTACGAAGATTTATTGAAGACTGAAATATATATTACATAGAGAGAGCATCTCACTGAACACTGTGGAATCTGAATGTTATTCTTCTATGAGCACTTTAACCACATGTGACAACACAGAAGAAGTGGCTAATAGACACAGACTCAATATCTGATGCACAGATACAGTTCTTCAACAATATCAGTGCTTTCTACTGAACCATTAAGTTATGCTTACATCATGCATACATCCGTATTTGAAAAGAAGTAAATTACGCAGTTTATCACCATATCCGGTTTGACACTGTACATTTACCAGTATTGCATAAAATGAGAACTGGGATTCCTTGTGACTTTTGTGACAGCCATATTCTCACAGCACGATCACTATCTGACTCTGCTATCTCACACCACTGTTCCTGTTATAGATATGCTGAGAGTTATTCTTCACTTTATGTTAATAGTTCATTTAAAAAAATAAATGGTTACAAATGTTATGGAACAGCTGAAGCTGAAATCCATATATACTTTCCCCACCATATATGCAGGGGTTCCACTCCAGGAACCCCCATGTAAAACAAAAAAAGCCAGTGTAGCATCTCACTGCAAGACAGAGAGACAGTAATTTAACTTCAAGAGAACCAATCCAGCATGGGACAACAATATACTAGGGATAAATAACTGCACAGCGCTCTGGCTTTTGCATCCTGATCTACCCAAGTACCTTCAGAGAAGTTTTTTAAAAATTGCTATTTTCCTCTGAGTCTTATTTTGACAAGGAAGAATTATTTTGAATTTTCAGCCTTTTTTAAAATAGGTTCCTAGCAAGATGTTTCAGAAGTATCATGGTTTCCTCAACATCTGTTATACTACATGTTAATTATACCTCCTTTTGAAATCTGTTACAATTTCAGTTTTCATAGCTTTCAATCTTTGTAGTTCATTATCACCTTGGAAATCTTTTCCAAGTGCAGAAGGGTTGTAGTATGCACAGCATTCCCCTATCAACAAGAATTTCCCAGCTTTTCTACTGAAAGAGATGGCTGCACATTGAAAAATGAGCCAGCACAAAGTCACCCCCTTTTGGAAGTAATTGTAGAAATAACCCACAGTGAAACTTCATAGCTGTGTCAAAAAAACTTAGAAAATTCAGTTGGAGCAATTTCTGCAATTTTATAAATGCCTCTGCCTCTTTGAAACAGCTATCCAGATTTAATTCTGTACCTACCTATGAACAAACATACTTGCCTGTGAACATAACTACTCATTCCTGTATACCATATCTTACATATACATCTCTGAACAGCTGTCTTAAATTGTGTCAGATCATTGCTGTCAACTACAACAGCAGCCTGCTGTTGTCAATTCTGACTGCAACATGCAAAAAAAAAATGCTCCACATCTAAGTTATGGCCCTCCCTTGAAAAGACAGGTATACATGGCCCTCCCCTGGAAAAGAAACAGTAACAGCAACTTATGTTTCATATTTCTTTTCTAATCAATCATCAAACAGAATTGAAAATGTTGGACAAGCGGTGAAAGTCTTCTTGATTAATGGACAAAAACTCTTATGATTCCAACCTATAGATCAACCAGGAGACTCTGGAATGTGCTCAACAGCTTCAATATGTGAAACAATCCTATTTTAAACTTGTTCCACATGGTTAAAAGAAGATATGACCAAGACTGGGAAGACAAGAAGACGGCTGTCAAAACATGAAAAAATGTGGAATACCACTTTGATAGGTTTGCATTCACACTGAGCCATAAAAATGAAGATTAATAGAGACTTTTAAACCTATGCTTTTAGTGGTATGTTTGCGTTTTGCTGGAAATCTGGCAGAAGTTGCCACTGACTATTTAATTCTTAAGAAAGGGATTCACATTTATTTATGTATGTGTTTTATATCTCTCCTTTCTTCCAACACATGTCCTTATTTGTAGTGATCAATAATCTCTAATGCTTACTTTAAATGCCATTCATTGTTGTTTTATGCAATGTATTAATCTGTTTAAATGCATATTTTTGCTCTCATCAAAGTCTGTTTTATGTGGACATATATTCATGGGATTGGATGCAGACTCAGTCATGCATAGCACAGACCCAGTGAAATCAGTGGGACATAAATCAGTAACGATTATTAACTTCTTCCAGTTGTTCAGTGAGTCTATTCTAACTCTGGATCCAAGCACTTCTTAGTTTATATTGTAAATATAATGCATGTTGCCTTTTGAGGACATCTTTGGATAGAACAGTGCCTGGACAGAACCTGGATCCTGTCATAAAAACATAAACACATCTATACTTGAAAAAAGCAAAAGACTCCATCTAACCCAGTGTCCTGTTAATAAAATGGTCAACCACATACCTATGATACATCTACAAGAAGTTCATGTGTGCAACAAAATAACCCCCTCTCCTGCTTTCTCCCATTAACGAGAATCCAAAGACATGTCAAATTATCATTAAAACAACATGGTGGGACAATTTAAATACAGTATTTGTGGTCTGGAAGGCAGAACTGAACATGTTTTCTGCCCTTCCTTTTCCACGTGGAAACAGCTGGGTCCCCCCCTCCCCCAGTTTCTTCCAGTCTTGAACACCTACTAGGAGAAAAGCATAAGAAACCAGTACAGAGGGAACATCAAGCACTCCACTCTAACTCTTTCATGCTGTACTTTAAATATTCCCTACAGTCAACTGGAGAGCCAGTTCTATACACTACTCTCCTGCCATCACATCCATTTGCCCCTCAGTGTGGAATTCAATGGAGACAGGATAGTCTCAGTCTAAAACTGTTTATCAAATTTTTTCAATCAGAATGAAGTGGCATGCTAGAGACCCGAAGGAAAAATAAGTAACACGCAGCAGTTTACTGTGGACTTTTTTTTATTGCTTTTTATTGAACAATAATGTATTTCCTATTATTAAGTGGCAAGGATGATAGATGACTTTTCAGAGATCTTTTGACATAACAGATGCTTAATACATTGTCAATTTTAAAGATCACAAGGGTATAAGAGAAGTACTACGGGTGAGGAGGAGGGGAAGCTAAACAGAAAAATACCTTTAAATTAAAAGAAAAATGTACTGTTGTACTCAAGCAGTTAAAGCTTCTGTACTTACAAAAAGATATTTTCCTATTAGACTTTGTACATTTGTATGCATGCTCTTAAAAGCCTTTACATTTTTATAGTATTCATCTTTTGTCATATTTTTATAATTTCAAAAAGTATCAGATCATTCAGTGATGAACTGAAAAATGAATTCAATTTTCTACTGACAAGAAAATATATTTCATGTACAAATAGCACTGAAATTTTTAGCAACAGTTTTTCTTTTAAAACAATACCTGGAAGACTCCATCTGAATTGATTCATGGTGTTTTGAAGAAGCAAGCAGCTTTCACAAAGTTTCGAGTGAGGAAAGATATTGCAATATTCACATATTGCAGTACTCACACATAAATATTTCCTCTGTGCTTCATTGCTGATGTTCTTAATACATACTCTTGTACTTTTTCAGTCTATGTTAGATGAAAGAAAGACACTGATAGAATGCATACAGAGGCAGAGATGGGAGCCAGATTTTTGCAACTGTTCAGTTGCACTGCCAGTACATTATGTGCAGAAGCTATGGTGTAGAAGACATTGATCAAATTAAGAAATGCATTCTTATGGTGATCATAAAAACACACAGAGAAGAGAATTCCCTTCCAAAACTAGTGTATTTTATTTTTTTTTAAATAGAGACACTAAGTGTACCAACAGGATGGAAAATGGCCAACAGCCATTTTCCTAACACCATAGTTAATAGAGCATGAGGATTCTATAGCTACAAACAACTTGTCGATGATTACTGCACTTCCATTATGAATATGGTTGCAACAGGAAATGACTATGTCTGCAACACTGCTAGATTTTTTTACAACTGGATACAACATAATAAAAATTACAGTTGTGGTTTCCTATTACAACCAGGTTTTCTTTTTGTTTAAAAACACTTAAAATACATCTGCCAAGCAGAATATAAAGTACTATTTCACAGATTCACTTAAGAAAAATAAGAATTTTAAATACATTTTAAACTCATGAAGCTTTTTCCAATGAAAAATACAATTTGAGCAAGATTTGGCCTTTTTAGAGAAAAAAATATTACACCAGGCTAAATGGAGAAGCATAAAAGAAAAATACGAGACGGAATTAAATTGTTTCAGAGTATTACAGCAAAGGAGTGATCAACAATAAGAAGAAAAAGTTTGTTTTGCTGACAAGATCCTCTCCGCCGCACCTGCAAGGACAATCACATCACAGCAAACACAGATGCAATTTTTTAGGTAGTCCGCAGACTGACCACATAATGCTATTGCTGTTCTAATAAACAACAGTTCACCTATCAAAGCCATGTGATTAGTTATTACCTCATTTGGCATCCCCATTTCCCTTACCATACAGTCATACTTCTTTATTTTAACTTCTTATTTTTAACCTTAAAATGACAGTGGTGGCTGGAAGACAAAGAAATGGAATATTTTACCCTTTACACAACTTGATTCAGTACACTTTCCTTCAAGTCAGCCCCACTCTAACACATACCTTTGAATAAAGTAAAGAGACTGCACAGTTAGAAAACTGAGGTGATTTCTCCACTAGACTGTTATAGCACTATGATTCCACTTTCAACATCCTATAGAATCCTGGGGCTTGCAGTTTCGGGAGGGGCTGACAGGATTTACCCACCCAGCATATCTACTTATTTCAGCTAAATAAAAGCAAAGCAGACTATGCTCTCAAGAAGTGGGCAGATAAGCCAAAGGATGGAGTTTAAAGAATTTTCAAGTATCCGAAGAATTTGCAACTAATTTGTTGATGTTGATAAAGCTGGGACAGGACACTGTGCATATTATGTGCAGCAAGCATGATGCACGCTCTAGAGGCAACTGTTTCCTGGCCTGCCCACCCCTGCCTTCCTAAGGGAGCACACATAATTTGGCACCCCGCTTTTAAGACTGCAGTGAGCGCTCTGCACCTCCAACCATTTCTCCACTAAAGCAGGAAAAGCCACTGGAACTATGTATCATGCTCAACTGAAGGTGCCACCACATTTGTTTAAGCCTAATTATATTCTCTCCTTCTAGACATCCTTCTGTAAACAGGAATGGTCTCTCGAAGACATGCTGATTATTCCACCATGCACCAGTAAGTCAAAAAGACAATGGCTGGAGTGTCAAGCTGCCATCATATGCTTATTTTATTTTATTTTGAGAAGAGGATTTCTTTTCTAAAATAAGTTCACAGTATTTTCTGACTTATAGTAATTTACTTGTTCTATAAAGATTAATAGATTTCCAGATGCATCCATCTTCATACTACATTTCATGAGAAATGAAAGTCTTGATACGAAATGGCATTCTCTAAGGTCATATCCTCATGACAGATAATGCCAATCTATTTTTGTATGACGACATTTACCTTGAAGGAAGCTATCTTATTGATGCATCACTATCAGAAAAGTCATGATTTCACAGCTAACCCTTTATTCGTACTTACCAATCAAGTTTGGATATATGCTATACTGATATTCTTGGGACACATGTGAGGGCTTTTCAGGCTGCCATTTGTAGGGCACTGCTATAAAGCCAGATAAGAAAAGAGTGATTATAAATAGCAATGGGGCAGCCGTTATGCACATACACAACTATGCTGGCAGAAAAAACCTTACACTTTACTTCCATAAAACAAAATACAAGAACTGGGAAATCCACAAGTAATTAAAGTTCAACCATTTCAGATTTTCCTAAGTAAAGGTGACTTTTCAATATGATTGCCTTATTTCTTCAATCATTATATAGCACAATCAACCATATTCTCAGGCAGTCCACCAAAAAAAGTCATAATGCAAATAAAATAAATATAAAGCTACAAAAATATAAAAGTAGCAAACTATGTCCCATTTAATCAGCTCGAGCAACTTCAAGTCCCAGTTAAGCCAAGCAAAGCTTGCCCTTCAATTAAACTGACAACCAGAAGAAATTCTTTAAAAACAAGTATGAAGGACAGCTACTCTTAGAAAAACTGCTGACCATAGCAAGTGCTGCTAAACATATTATTGGTTTAAACATATTTGGAGGGGTCATAGCTCAATAGCTGAACATACATTTCATATAGATAAAGTTTTACATTAACCAATGACATCATTAGATAAAGGATCTTAGGTAGCATCACCAGTAAAGAGCTCTAAGAGTGACCTCCAAGAAAGCTGCTCCCAACCAGAACCATCAGTATTGGGCATAATGGCCCAGTGATCTGGATAATTACAAGACATTCCCTATATAATTTATTGCCTTGCTTTGTTCTGGGTTTTGTGCCAGGCATGCAAACAGAAAAGGACCAAAGCTCACTGGTAGAGCACATGTGTTCCATGAAGATGGCCACAGGTGCAATCCTTGGCATCTCCAGGTGAGGCTCTAAAAACTTCCTGTGTCACACCCTAGGCAGCCACTGCCATTCAGGGTAGACAATAATGAGCTAGATGGAGCATGGGTTAAGTTTTGAAGACCTTGGGTAGAGGGGGACAGGAAAATGTAATATTTGTTCCATGAAGCCTTATTCTTCCAGAAAAATTATTTAAAAAATGGATTGTGGAATACATTCTTTTAGAATGATGAATAAAGCATTTAAGCCATTAATTATTCCCCCTACATTACTTCTTAAAACTATAAAATGGAGGAGGGGGGGGAGGAATGTGGCACCATCTTTAATGTTTACCATTTTAGCATAAGTTTTCCTTAATATAAACTATGAAACATATAGACTTCTTCATAAGACTATGTACTGCAGTGGTACTCAGACTGGTGACCCATAAACCAATGCCAAGGGATCAGACATCAGCTGCCAGTCTATGGTAGGCTTCCACAAAAGAAATAAGCAGTTTTAGCAAAAAGGCACAAATTGGGTATTGGTCCCTGAAACAGCCTATAAAAAATATGCCAATTTGTTCATATCAGATAGCCTGAGAAACACTAATGTACAGTACCAGATCATTTTAATTCCTGTTTCTGGTTTTCCTTTCTCAGTTCTTTTTATGAGAATGAATGTTTTGTGTTTGCTTGACTCCATCAAGAAACAGAGAAGTCAAAATAATTTTATTTCACTAATGTTGATAGTTTCTTCTTGGGTGGGGAGAGAGAAATATACATAAACTGGCAAAACTAAATAGATTCTTTAAGTTAAGGTTTTTCTTACAGTCCAGCACCTTGTGTTTGTGCTTGCAAAGGAAAAAAATTAGAAGTAAATTTAATGAATAATTATTTTCTGAATAAACTATAATTTTAATATATCCAATATGGTAATTGTATGCAAAATCAAGTTATACAGAACACATTTGACATTTCTAAAGTTAAAAAAGTCTTCTAATTGTTATTTTTTTCAATTTTTCCAAAATTTTTATTTTCAAAAAAAAGAAAAAAGAAAAATGCCACTGGCTTCAAAACTTTCCAGAAGTTTACAGCTTTAAGCAAGGATCTGTTTAACACAGCTTTCTATGTGCTGGTGGGGGAGAATCAATTTTTTTCTTGCATGTATTCACTGGAATACAAGCTTGCTGTAGAAAACCAGAGCAAGACAAAGAAATAAGAAACAAACCAGTCAGATTATAGCAGAGGAGGGCAAGTTTCAAGACTACTTCTCAAGGGAAGAAATGAGAGAACCTGCTTGAGATGAGTGAAAGATGCTGCTAGGAGGCTTTGAGAGAACAACAAAGTGAATGACAAGTCACCCAAACAATCTTAAGACATGAGACAAGAGGTTGAAAAATGTTGCCAGCACAGCTGATAAATGACACTGTAAAAAAACTATGAAGTTGCCTAAAAGGGACTATGAGATATAACAAGTCAGCGGACTTTTCAAAGAAAGCAAACGTAACAGGCAATCGTGCTTTAGGAGGAAGTGTATGGGGTTTAATTTGAAATACCGGATTTACTGTTATTGGTTTGAGGATATCTTGTCGCAACAGCACATTTTCAGCTTCTCAGCACCACTCTGGCTTAGTAATTGTAGATCTTCTATTTACACAACAGAGTGAAAGTAAATCCCCTAGAAAATCCTATAATTTTCACTGCTCACGTGCAAAGTGCAGAAATAAGAAATGGGTGGTGCACAATAGCTTGCTGTATCAATTGTTTTTGTATCAGATAGATATTTTAATACTTTAAACACCCACAACATTAAGTCCAAAAAATCATCTTCCCTGAACTGCAATTTCTGTTTCTTTTCCTTTTAAGATCCGATTTCATATAAAACTTATTAAAAATGTTTCAAAAAAGCTGTTGTCCCAACAAACAATCACTTGTTTTGCAGATTGGAGTAACATGGCCATCATGGGGAAGACACCATGGAAAAAGGAAAGGGTTAAGCTTCCCGGTCTACTGCCAGTTCTCTGTATGTTGTGTGTACAGTTCTCTGAACGAGTGTATGTTGTGCTCAGCAGATTGACAGAAACGGGCAAACTGAAACCTACAACACACATACACTCATGAATTGCTGAGTGCCATCAGCATTCTAGCCCACCAAAATGGTAGGAACCTGCTACCCTTGAAAACAAACCTGTTCTAGCAATAGTGTCTTCCACTCTCTCTGTCTCTTTCTCTATCTCTCTTCATAGAGAAATGAAACCTTATTACTGTTAATAAAAGCCACATCTAATGCAAAATTTTGGGAAATAGTCCAAAAAAACACCCCTGCTACCATAAAGTTCCCTACTACCACAAAGTTCCAGATTTAGGGTAGATTTCTGATAGAAACAGAAACTGCAGCAGTAGCCAGTAGGACTTGGGATGAAAACCCTTTCCTGAAACAATGAGGATACATGAAAACTGGACAACAATGTGAGGAGGTCAACCGATCAACAAGAACATGAAAATAGTTAAAGTAGTCAATTTTTGATCATGTCTCAAGGGTCACCATCTCTCATCATTAAATACAAATGAAGATTTTCTTAGCATTCCTAATTGTTGTGAGGTGGCTGTTTTACAAGTAGAACAAACATGTTATTTGAAAAATTTCTGACAGTACATTTGTTTAAAGTAGGAATCTAAATAGTACCTTGGTATCACAAAATGGGAAACAGCAGAACTATCATGGAATTAGCATAAGCATTCAGACGCCTTTCTTAAGAGGCTGGAAAAATAATTGCACAAGATGTTTTGATACTGCAAGATCAAATCACACATCGGGGCAGGGGGGAGAATAAATAGATGCTACTCATAAACACTGGCTCCCACTGTGATGATTCTCTGGGGATAATCAAGAAAGCCATCAGCTAAGGACATAGATATCAATTTTGCCTCAATTCCATGTATTTCTAGTCAAATGAGTCTTACTGTAAAAATCATTATAAACGTTATTATAAAAATAGTCTAATCCATAACTCAGTTTACTCACGATATATCTGTGCAATTGCTGTCTTTACATTCTGCATGAAGGGGAACTACATTGTTCAAAAGCAAGCATACTTCCTTCCCAAGTGAGCTTACTGCAACCTTTATTCATTAAGACCTGTAACTTGTTTTTTCCCTAGCCAGGTAACACACACCAGTCAAAACAGATACGAATGGATACTGACAACTATATAAACAACCCTACCAAAAACACTGTATACATTGTTCTAAAGGTTTCTGTATCTCTGCTGATTATATCTTTGTTCTACTGGTAAAGATTAATAATTTGTGTCCACTGAGCCCTCCAGGAATCCCATACATTCTTATCCTCAACCTGGGGTCAACCTAGAAGTAAAGCTTTGTATCTATGGGAAGAGAGCTCCCTGGCAGGCAAGTTTAGCAGATCAGGAGTAGAGTGCTCAGTTGCTAGTCTTCATTCAATTCTAAAAATAGCTTTCTACAAAAATGAATTGTTTTTAAATGTTCTAAGGCTTGTGAACAAGCAGACTGTAAAAACACACAACAAAGAAAGCTTGTCCATAAGTTCTATCTGCTACAAGACTATATTTAGCTCAAAAGTAAAATTCCTGATACTGGCAACTAAGAGTTGAGGTAACCTTTCACAGCAGACAGCACTGGGTCAATACATTATTACTGCATGTCAAATCTTCCCTGAAAAGACTGTTATTTAAATCAAGGGCTGAAGGTAATATCTCCAGTGTAATATGATGTCCCCGAATACATAGCAAAGTGTTTAAGCTAACATCACTGCCTTGTGAATCCTGTAAGCATTTAATCTTTTCTAATTAACCACATACCACAATGATTTCATCAAGAGGTACTTGATTAGCTAAAACACATACTTCACATTTCTGCTGAAGAACACCAATACACTTTGAGGTTACAAACCTCTTAATCTATACTTTTAAAACCAATCAGTATTTACATCGTAATATTAAATATCATCATTGCATTATAATAATACAGTCATTTAAAATAAAGGCTTAGTTTTTTAAATTTTAAAATCAAATGTATTTAGATTCCAACTATCTCATTACTGTACCTGCCATGGTCATTAAATTAAGGATATATCTGCTTTTAATATCAGTTTTGTTGAAGATGTAACTGTAGTGACAAGTCTATATTGAACTTGTCTGTGCCTTATTTTGATTTTTAAAATGTGTTTTCTGACACGTCATGCTACATTACATCCATACAGTCTGCCCACATCTCATCTATAGATTGTAACTCTCATCTCCAAAGGCATTTTTAACCAAAACAACAGGGAACATTCTCATACATGCTTCTGTTCATCCAATCATCTGCAGTTGGCTCAAAACTGCTGAAATACAACTGAAGGGGAAAACAGATATTGTGACCTAAACATATGTCAGTCTCTTCCTCACCAAATTGCTTAAATAAAATAATGTCTAAAGGTTCTTTAGGACTACACTTTCCTAGGTACCCATGATACCAGGGTCCTCAAATCAACCACCTACTAGTTAAATTATACCACAATCTATTTCCTTTTTGTACAATGGCATCTACTGCAGAAAGTGATGAAGGAGGCTACAGAAGACACAGCAGACATGAAAGGGAAATTTACTCACTGGTAAAGGAGTTTGTTAAAATCCTCTGTCTTCTCCCATCCTGCTTACGCACTGCAGGAAGAGCCAGGAAAATTAAAGCAACAATGGGAAGCCAGGGGAACAATGGGGCAGGCTGGAAGAGGAAGAGACGAGGACACAGAATCAATTAAAGGAACTGGAGGAGAATGGTACCACCTTCTAGGATGCTAGCCTAGGTGCTACTATGATTAACACAGGAGATAAATTCACTGTCACTCCTCCAGAATGATATAAATTCCAGACTGAAGAGGAGGTAAAGGGCCATGAAATGAGAGGCAGAATGAAAAAGTGAGAGGTGCTTACCCAAAGCAAACATACAGGCAGAGCTGTCCAGCATCTACCCTTCCTGCTACCACCAAATGATATCCCATAGTATAGGACCACCAGAGTCCCCTGACTTTCTTTTTGTCCTTTGCAGAGCATCAGAGCAAAGAACCAAGGAAGTCTGCTGGGGTGATGAGGAAGTAAACAGCAGTATGTTTCTTTCTAACAGACTGGCATACAATGTTCTCCTTAAACAGGTCCTGCTGCAGCCTCTGGCAACCAAGATGCCACATGTATTTGCCAATTTTTCAGCTGTTCTTCTCAAGTCTAAGTCTTCCACTTAGCTTTCTAGGGCATTCACAAAGAAAAGTGCAAGATGGCTACTGGTACATGGTTTTGACAGGAAAGAGTATTTTCAATTTAAAGTCACAAAAACAAAGGTACATCAAACAATACATTTCTATTTCTCTTGACAGTTGTTTCTATACTGCCACATTTTGTGGATAGAAAAGTGAAGGGACTGGCAAGATACCCACTGCAAATGTTTGAACAGCCTGGACAGGTGAATGGAGAACCAGTAAAAGGAAGAGTAAAGTGAGTACAAAGCTGTATGAAAACTTTTTTCTGTCATCCAATTCAACTCATAAAGATGAAGTTACATCGTATACATACTGTAAAGTTTCCTACTGCCCTGCCCAAAAGACACTTTTCCTTTCCTTTTTAAAAAGGCCATCTAAACACCACGATTATATTCTGAAAACCAGTGAAAAAAGACTGTCTGGCAGCTGTCATCATGTTTCAGGCATTGAAAGGCAGGGAATTATTTTGTTCCTTTACTAAAAGGTGTCACACCTCTTTTACCTATCTGGAATGAAAATCCACATACGTTACTTGTATGCTTTTCAGGCTATATCAATACCATTTTGTCTCACAGTACTCTTTTCTTCCTTCTTCAGGATTTCAACAGCTGCTGCAAAACCCATCAGAAGAATACCGTTTTCAAGGAAGATAAAAAAGAATTCTTTATTTCATATAACTCCCTCCTTGCTCCTTCTGTCACTTCATACTTCCTGGAATGCCCAGCATAATGTCAACAGACCAGTGATATGGCAAACGATTCCGAGATACAAAACTCTAGTGGCTAACACTATAAGTAAACTGCCAGACAACAGTCAAAACAAAATATTTTTATTTATTTGTACAAAATTGCAATCCTTGCTCTCTCTCTCTCTCTCTCTCTCTCTAAATATATATACACACACACACACACACACACACACACACACACACCTATAGAGCTAGCTATGCAATGACTCATCATTCCAAGATTTGTGCAATAACAGCTTAAATCCCTATGAAAAGAAGTAAAAATTAATGTAAACAACTCAGAGAGAGAGAAAAAAAAACAGAAATATGGCTACAGCTTTTCAATTCAGAGAGAGAAGCTATAGGACTACCAACTGAAAACATTCAGAAGCATGCTGGATGATCTCCTCTACTATTATTCAGGGATGGAAATCATGCAGCCTTCCAGACGTCGCCAGCATGCAGCTCCCAGCATTCCTCAATACTGGATATGCTGGCCAGGGCTGCTAGGAGGTAAAGTCCAACAACATTTGGAAGGCACGAGATTCTCACTGATGCTCTATGTCTTTAAGGTCAGACCTGTCCAGTGCCAATGCTCTGATGCAGTCTACGAAGTAATACCAAGATTAATGAGGTTGACTGAACTTCAAAAAACAAAGATACTATGAAACAGGACAATCCAGCACCAATCACATTCATTAAGAGCCCAAGACAGTAGTGATACAAGAAATTGAAAACAAGAGAATGAGCAGAGAAGATCTACTGCATGTCAGCAGCATACAACTGGAGTGCTGAGCTAAGCTGCAGTGCAGCACAAATCATGACAATATTAATCACAATCTCAATATTAGCATAATTATACAAAATGGTTTAGGTGCAGCCAAAGGGATATACTTATTGTTTAATTCCAAGTAAAACATTCTATAGCATATGTGTCATGGTTTCATATTAATTAAGTGATGGACTTTATAAAAGACCCTAATAGCAGTCAATTGATTATGATCAATGCAATATGATGAATTCGTTAACATTTCACTTTAGATTATAAGCAGACCTGACTTGTAACTACTTAGGAGAATATCTCTTCCAAAACGTTGGATTTTAATGCTATTACATAATTCTATCATTAGGGTCACGCCATCTTTTGAAAAAAAAAACCCAAAAAATTCTGGTTGATCCATCTCAAAAAAAGTATGTCAAATTGCTGGAAAACCTACAGAAATAGTCACCTAGAATGAACAAAAGTTGAAAAACCTTCTTTACAAGGAAAAGCTGATGAGCTTTGTAAATCTTCATTCAGAAAAATAAAGTACAAAGGAAGAAGCTGGTTCACAAAAATATGAATAGAATAGAAAAGATTGGACAGAAAGGAGAAATTGTCCAGTCTCACACTGCTAGAACTTAAGGTTTCGATAAGAAATCAACTGAGACAAAGGAAGTACCGGTACTTCTGCAGCAACATACAGAGTGCCTTCTGATGACACAACAACACAGAGAAGCACATGAATAAGCGACTTGCCAAGGGACAAACTACAGAGTTGTATTCCATGCTTTAACACATCATTCAAATGCATACATTTTCTTTTCTCTATTTCCCACTCAACAAACCAAAAAAAACAGACCTAAAAAAGAAATCCTGGATTCTTTCTCTTGACTTATCAGAAGGGAACAAACCAGATAAGAGAAGCTGCCTAATGCCAGACAACGGAAAGTTTTCTAGTTTGCTTAGCAACTTCCAGACCAAGTGGAAACAATTTCAAAGCATTCACCAACAACTTGCTTACAGTTAATAAACCAGGCTTCATATAGACCCCTGGCTTATTGCATTGTCAAAACAGATCCACTGTTAATTCATGAAATTCACAAGATGGTAGGCCAAATAAATCTGCTTTCTGTGCTAAATATAGCTTTCCCTTCTCCCTTACTTAAGAGATGGTCTAAGAAAACATTTCATTAATACTTTCCCCTACAGTAAGACATAAAGTACAGGTCTCCACTAGGCCAAAGATAAATACTCAAGGCCTGGAGGTGTCACATAAGGAGAAAATTAATGAAAGGACTGAAAACTCTCAGTTCTTCTCTCTCTTCAAAAAGAAGATCATAACAAATCTGTTCCTTGTTTCTCATGCACAAAGAAAAGCATTTTTTTCCTGCACAATCCAGCCAGGATTTGATTCATACTGACTAAAAAGAATGGGGGAAAATGTTTTAAAGCCTAGTTGAACATGCACAACATTTTCAATTTAAAAAAAAATCTGTGGAAGTATGAAATGAAATGTACTTTTGAGGCTATGTGTTATTTGTTCTCTATTTCAACTGCAGCTCTAAGTCAAATTCTACACCTACTGGAGGTTTATTGCCATCACTGCAAACCTTGCTACAGGAATATCAATCTCCATTGTTTCAAGAAACTTTATCACAAAAGGTTAAATAACAAGAGGCTGAACAGAGAACAAGCAGAAAATGCTGCAGTTCCTAAGACCTGGTTCAGCTAAGACAGCAAAGGGGCATATAGGCAAGTAGGCTTTAGCTTAGCAGAAGAGCAGGACGCAGGTATAAGGGGGCTTAAGCTGGAACTATAAAGACCCTGGGAGCTACTTGTCCTTAACTTCCATCAAGGAATGGTGTGGCTTTGAATGGATGCTTTTGAGGAGCAGCAGCAATATAATGGGTCACATTAACATGACAGAATCATTTTTTATTTTCCCTTCAAAAAATTAAGGGACTTTATTTTATGTGCCTCCTATATCTTTCTTTTCTTCATCTGTACAATTCACCAGTGTCAACTTTTTCTTATCTTTTCCTTTCTTCTCCTCCTCTCTGCCTTTGTGCTGTGTCATGCCTCTTCTTTTCTACCCCTCTCTCTTCTTGGGCTCCCTCTTCTTCCTCCTCTTCAATTTTCTCTTTAATATTTATGCCTTCCCCATATGGAAAAAGAGGTGATGATCCTTCACTGCTGATGTTCAGAAAGAAAGGATATGTATGCATATACACATCATAATCCTTGAAAAGAACAGAGATTAGAAAAGTTACAGGCCATTTCCACACAAGGCGAGGGAATCGCTCCGTGCCATTACTCACCGGATCTTCTGGCTCCTCAGTCTGGTTCAGGGTGAATCGGAGCAGTGCGAGGTCTTAGATCCGCACTGTTCCAGCTTCCAAAATGGTGGCTTCTGGTTAGTCGTGGGTCCCGACCAACCGCTGAAGCTCGCCACGCCTAAAGCCTGCCCTCCGCAGATCGCAGGCTCGCATTGGTGCGAGCCTGCGAATCTGCACAAGGGAGCAGGTACGCAATGGCGCGCTCCAGAAAAATGAGAAACCTCTTTTTTCCAGTCTTTAAACAGCACACTGGAGGACCAGTTGGGGGTTTTTCAGAGTGGACTGAGGTGCAGATCTCCGGTAAGTAGTCCGAACCTAGTCCGCTCCAAGGTGCAGACGTCCTCCGTGGAGGATGCACTGCGCCGTTTTAATTCCCCTGTGCGGAAATGGCCACAGTTGCTATGCTGGTTTGAGGAGACTTGGGTGTCTGAGGTTGAACTGGCTCCCAGAAAAAGACAGGAGAGAGTTTTCAGGTATAAAGAAAGACCTGGAAAGATGACTGACTGTCAGAAAAGTTTTGTGATTCTCTGATATGGCCCTCTTCTAAAACAAAGAATGCTTGTTTCAAAAGAATGTTGTTGTGACTGGGGGCTTGAACTCAGATCCCTGTCTTACACTTTTTGTTTCTGGAATAATGCCCCTCTCCCCATCTGTTTGCTACTGAAGCCAGGGGGGATATCTCCATCAGCAGTCATTCTGTGAAGACAGACTTTCTCAAAAATTCAAAGTGTGTTCACTGGCTCAACAAGTTCCTATATCTATTCCAAGATCTTTATCTCTGGGTTGTGGACAATTTCAAACTCTCCATAATCTAGGATTTTAGCAGATATTGGGAAGAATACCCACCATCAGAAGTGAGAAGGATTTGTGACAGAAGAACCATTTCTTTCCTGGACTTGTGTCAACTTCCAGCAAAATGCAGGAAAGGATCTTTCAGTTTCTACCATTAGTTTATTGAAAATGTCTGCCTTGTCCCTCCTGCCAATGAGAGAGAACCCAAGAATAGACAGGAGTTTTTTCTTCATTGGACAAGTATGCTCAGAACATAAGGAAGCTTCGGATAGGTCTAAACCATCCTGAAACTCCTTCCTTTATCTGCGCTGCCAGAGGTAAACATTATCCACGGTGGAACAACTGGACTTTAAAACCTGTCAAGGGTTCTAGTGACAGAAGTGTGATAGACATTTAAAATAAGTCCCCTTTTGTAATATATTTAATTCTGCTGATACTTATTTTTTGTCTAGAACTATAGTTAGCTCCTATACTGAACCCTGCCCAGTATACTCAGAACCAGCCACTGATATAAAATATATTGAAACAGCATCTCTACTTTTAACTCAGCTTGCAGGCCTTTGGCTGTGTGCCTCTGAGACACATTTGGAAGTTTTCAGAACACACAACACCATGTAAAGCAGTGTCCTGCAGTCTGGGCCTTTTATTTTTCTGTCCACATGTCAAAAATACATTGATGTGAAGAATCAAAAGACAGAGTTGGTGTTTTGTGTGTGCACACAGTTTTTGTTCTGTTTTGTTTTGTGTTTTGCACTGATTCATTTCTGCTACCTTGTTTTGGTGTAACACAAAGAACTTTAATTACAAAAGTTTTGCAGCATTTGGGAGAGATTTTGCTTTGCCTCCTCAAGATTAAGAGCAAGGCGTTAGATGGAAAACAAGGAGGACAAACAGAAATCAGAGTACAGCTATTCCTCTGTTTAAAAAGTAGATGCGCTCCTGAGTAATTTCTTTAATGGAAAATTTGGTACCAGAAGCAAAAATAACATGGGACGAATAGGGATGAGTTGCTATACCACAAAAAAGAAGAGCATGTTTCACCAAAGTTTTTATTCAAAACTAAAAGTATGTAGGTTAATAAAACAAGCAAATCAGGTCAACCTTCTACAAGTAAATAAAAAGACTGAATTTTCTAGAGACTCTCTGAAATCTTCTTGGTTTTTTCTTTCACCTGCTTTCACTTTTATTATGATTTCCATTTTGGTGGCCAGAGTTAGAGATCTATGTTTCCTTAACATGCTGGAAGTAGCTACTGAGGCACGATTTCCTTTTTTCTTCTCTGTTTTGCTGTTTGTGAAAGCTCAGTAAGGGATTCCAGAGACAATTCCTGTTTACCTTGCCTGTTAGAACAGGCAAGGTAAACAGGCAGGCAACATGCAGCTATAATAGAATCACTCTGACTTTTGAAGGCCCTAAGACAAACCTATCAGGGGTTTTCTTGACAGATCAGCTTTGCCATCACCTTCCTCTGAGGCTAGGAGAGTGTAAGTTGCCTAAGGTCATTCAGGAGGTTTCCTTTTCTGAATGGAAATTGAAACACTGGTCCTCCAGAGCCCTAGTCCAAAACTCAAACTACTATACCATGCTGGCTTTTATATTTGAGGTACTCTTCAGATAAATCAGATTGTATCACTGCCTACCCAAATTAATCTTCCTATTATATTCTATTTTACATAAAATGATGCCTAATATTACAGGGGTTTTTTTCTGAAATGTATTATTAAAATTATTAAAATTTTGAATAACAAGAAAAGCTTTCATTTCTGGAAGAAGAAAAGTTTTAATTTGAAAAGGCTATTGATATTAGGGTGATCATACCCAAAACAGCACCCAAACTGTGGACTTATGCCTTCAGGGGGAATGTAACCCCATGTAATACATGCTGAATCCCTATTTCCTGACTCAAGCACTTCTGTCTTGTCTGGATTAAATTTCAATTTGTTCACCCTCATCCAGTCCATTACTAATGACAAGCTCTGGCTTAGAATGCAGCCAACTTCTTTGGATTTGGTTGGAAAGGTAAAGCACATATTGATGGCACCACACTCTTCAACTATGGATGACCTCACCCAGCAGATGATCTTGCCCTCTATGTTCTACCATTGCAGAAAATGTTATATGATCTCTAGGTAAAAAAAAAAAAACTAACATCCAGGAAAAGTTACAAACAACACATCATGGCAGTTTGGTCCTGTTTTGCTTTCATGTTAATGAAGTATAGTCCTGAACTCATATATTTGTGTAAGCTGCTAAAAGATACTTATGTCTAAACAAATTCCACAGAAATCTCTTCTATTTACAGCCAACAAAAAGGTGTTCAGTCATTACAATCTCTGTCTACTTAACTAAAGGACTGTCAGCTAAGGATAAAAGTGCTGTCAAGAAAAGCCTATATGTCAGAACACAGTGACTATTCACCGTATCAACTGCATGTAACTGTTTACTGTCCTTATTACAGAAGTCATGTAACTGTGGAACCTGAGAACGTAGAACCCCTGAGATCACAGCATATCACAATAATTCAGTTACTAAACAACTTGCTTCTTTAATTCTTAACTCTCTTGTGGTTGTGCTGGGTTGGCATGAAACAGGCAGGGATCAAGCAGATGCTCCAAACATGACTGTGCTCTACTGCTACATATCTGGAAGAAAGGAGTCCTGCTGATCCAGTGCAGCAAGCTAACTACATGAATTCAGGAGATCACAAAAGCATTGCCTTTGGAGCACAGCATTCTTGGCATACATAACACTAAAGTCTGTTGCATTTCCTTTTGGAATTTCCTTATCAATGTTCTGCCAACCAACCAACAATACTCTTGGAAGACTGAAACGCCTGTGACAGCAGGAGTCTATTTTTCTTAAACTTAACTCATATAAATTTAAATGCAGTGGGAAACAATTATCTTACAACTTTTCCAAGCAAAAGCACTTACAGAGCGAAATTAAAATGAAGAGCTACAACTCTTGTCAGATATGGAACAGAATTATAAATGAGAGAAATAAACACACACTAACTTGCTTTTTGTTTTTTAAATGCATTATTTCCAACACATTACACCACCCATTCAAAGATGTTTGTCAGTGCCTGTTCAAATATATGAAATTATTCACTAGTAGGCCCCCAAATGAACGTGACCATACCAGAAACCACATTTTAAAAAGCTGCCTCAATTCACAATGAAGGCCTGCTTTAGCAACCTTAAGAAATGTTTACTGGAATAAGCAGAGCATTGAATCAATTAACAGCATGAATCACAGAAAAGCAACAATACTAAACATCTGCGGAGAAGGCTTTAGCCAGCACAGGAAATCAGGCAAAGCAGCAGTGATGTATTTAAGTCTTTTACTCCAAGTCTCAAGTCAAGTCTCAAGTCCATGAAGATACTTTCAAATCAAGTCTCAAGTATGGGAGCCAACTTTATCCCCCACTTATAATCCAGAATTTCTGGACAGAGTCGAATAAATTCAGTTTTAACAATTTAAGTAGAGTTGGCCTTCCACATTTGCAATTTTGCTACCTGTAGCTTCAGAAGTGGGGAACAGGATTCTTCTTACTCCCCCTCCCCAAAGCTGGAGGCTTTTGTGGGCAATGGGCACAAAAGAGTCTGCAGCTTTGGAAGTGAGGAATGCGATCCTTCTTACTCCCCATTACTGAAGCCTCAAAAGCTTTAGAGGAAGATCCTTCCTCCTCAAGTATGATGCCTAACACATTTGCTGTTCCCCTCTGATAAATGCATCCTGCAGTCAGAGGGTGAATCTTGTCTTCTGCTCTTAGGAAAAGTTTTAGAAGGCACCTCTGATATGCAGCAGGGACCAGCTGCTGAGCAGACTTCAAGCCCACCTCAAGCCCATTGCCTAACCAGTCTGCTGTTCCCCTCTGAGAAATGTACCCACACTTGAGTTGGGCTTGAGACAGACTGTCATGTGACCAGTAAGCAAAAAGAGACGGAAGCATTGTTCAAAGTTGTAAGATTTCTGGATGAATGTGTTATGTTACTGAACCAAGGGCAGCAAGTAGTCACTAAAAATATACAAGTCTCAAGTTGAGTCAAGTTACTGCATCATTTATTGCCAAATCAAGTCCGAGTCAAGTCACTGAAGGGACTTAAGTCTGACTTGAGTTCAAGTCGGGTGACTCGAGTCTACATCACTGCAAAGCAGCCTATCAAGCTGTTGACAGTGATCATGATCAAGCGCAGCAAAGAGTGGGGAACCTCCAGATATTGCCAGTCTACAACTACCATCAGCCCCAGCTAGCATAACAAAGCAGTGAGGGACAATGGACTTTTGGTTCAACGACATCAGGATAAATATTCTATACCTACTCTTTCCCTACCCTTAGAGAACAGCAAATATAGCTATTTTCCACTATTACTTATTGTTTACATAATTGCACAATTGTTTATTGTGTTATTAACTGATATTACATGTTTTTAATGGATGTTACAATTGTATTTTAATCTGCTGTTGTTTTCCCTGACTCAGTCCATAAAGTGAGGTATCTAACAAATAAATACTGTTGTTGTTGTCTCTTATAAGGTGACAGAGTGCTTCATTCCACAGCCTCATTCACCCCATGCACATACACTCTTCCTGTCTGTCTTTTCCTCTTCTATTTCGGATTCTCCTACAGCCAGTTCTGTAGCTAGAAAACAACTGAGTAACAACCAATTGGCATGGAGACCCTTCTTTGTAGAAAAGAATTTTCATCAAAGTAAATGTATGAACATTCCCAGCCAAGAGGATGAGACAGTAAACAAGAATCACATCAAAAAAGCAAGAGCAGATTTGATAATATTCCAACACATCACAGACACACAGCCACGTAGGCTATCTTCCCATTAAAGTCCTCCTAGGGACACTGTTAAAAGTACAAAGGACTTCCTTTTTGTGTCAATCCTCCTCCCTACTAAAAAAAAACGGCCTGAATCCTATAATGAGATCCCACTAGAGTAGACCAACTGAATCAATTTTTTAATGACAAATCAATGCTCGCTCAAAGCTGGTTTAATAAGCCTACTCTAGGTGGGAAGCAATCTGGAAAGACAACATGACAAATTCTAGATCTTATGCATTGCAAAAAAACCACTCTAAAGATGGTGCATCGGTGCTACCTTGCACCAAACAGACTTGCAAAGATGAATAACCAGATGAAAAATCACTGCTGGAAATGTGCGGATCAAGTTGGCACCTTTTTTCACATGTGGTGGGGGTGTGACAGAGCAAAGAAATTCTGGTTTGCTATCCGTTCTAATATACAAAAGATTCTAAAAATGAAGATTGAACTAATACCAGAACTTTTTTTACTGGGTATATGGAGAGCTGAACCAAGGCTCAACTTCCAGATTAGAAAATTAATGTGGCACCTTATGGCAGCAGCTAGAATAGTTTTTGCTAGGCATTGGAAATCAACTTCTATCCCCACATCTGAAGAGTGGTTAGAAAAGGTTATGGAGATCGCAGAATTGGATAAGATGACTACGGACCGGGAAATATGTTAGACAGTAAATTTTATAGGGCATGGAAGCCACTAGCAACATTTCTACAAAGTAAAAAGATTTCTGCACTTGCTTTTCATTGTTGATCTGTATTCCCAATTAACCATTCATGTAGAACCATAACTGAAATCCAATCTTTCAACTGTTTCTTTTCTTCTGTGATGGAGTAGATCAGAGTATTATTATTAGAGTTTTTATTGTATTTCTACTCACTGGTGATTAAGGCAATGGAGGGTAAAAATAGTAGAAGATAAGTCACTTCTTGTTTTGAATTTGGAATGTTAAACGAAGTATGTTTTACACGGTTACCATTTGATCATATAGGATAAAGATGATGAATTACTAATGGTAACAGTTTTAAAATCAATTAGCTATATTCTAAGAGAAGGTAGTGATTGAATGATGGGTATTGATTCCTTAAGGCCGTTCATGTTTTTTTACGGGTATTTTATTGCAGCTAAATAAGATTTTCCCTTTTCCTAAGGCAGAGAGGTAACTATTTTCTCTGATTGTGAGATTTTACTAAGACAGTATCCGCATTCCACATGGAAGCATCCAAGTGTTTGTAATTATCTGTGTAAATCATTTTGTTCAATTGTCTTTGTTGTTGTGGTACCTTTCCTATTTATCCCTCCTATTCTCCCCACCTTCCCTATATTTCTTTCCCTTTACATTGTTGTAACTTATGTGTTATAGGATTTGTTCTAGTATCTTCTGTTGATTTGTATATATATCTTGTCATTAAAAAAATATTAAAAAAAATAAGCCTACTCTAGGTAGGACTGTCAATAGGATTCAGGCCCCTATGGACTCAGAAGTTCTACAGCTTCCCAGTCTGCCCACATGTTCTGAAAGCCTTTGGATAGACTTCAGGCCATTTCTGCACCCTACCTTCCTGCGTGGTCCTCCAGTGGTGATACCAGCAGCAGCTCTACCAGGAAGGGAGCACAAGGGAGTGCTCCCCTCTGCACTAGACTGGCTCCTTGAGGAAGGGAGCATGATAGACATGTCTCTTCCTTCTGTAGTACAGCCGGGTACTTTCCCAGGCTGGTCTGAGGCAGAAAGCGCCACCATTGCACTTCTGGGCCTTCTGCAGGACTGGTAAGTACAGGAAGGTGGCACAATTGTAGATTATTGATGGCAAAAACCCATCAATGATTTAATCTGTGACTGTGCTGCCTTGGGACAGGAGAGGAGCAAGACCACAATGATGTCATGCAGAAGTGTCATCATGATCCTACTCCTTTCCCGTCCCCATGCTGGCATGGGAGGCTACTGTGGAAAAGGCCTCAGAGTGAAAGAAATATGGGAGGCTGAGGGAAAAGGGACTGAGAAACTCAACTGAGTGAAGGGAGAGGATGTTTAAACTTACATTCCTCCATGTTCAGCCAATGCAGCATTCAGAAAAACAACTTAATGAACTACCATAAACTGCCATTTCAAGATGTGTCAGGTCCCTTAAAATGGTGATTCCTAACAGAGACAGTTTTCTTCTCCCCTTGCTTTTCCTTGAAGACTTCATGGAGGGAGAAGAGTGTAAAAGACCATATGGGAATGTCTCACAGATCAGATTCATCCTATAAGGTGGACATCCCCTAGCAAAGATGCTTCTTTGTTATTAGTCAATCCTATATCAGTACAAAGCAGAATAGAAGCTAACCTCAGAATAACCAACTTTGTGTATCTTCCTAAGATTTTTTCTCTCATAGACATACACATACTCTCAGTTTATCTACGTATACAAACAAACACATATCTCTTGAGGAATTCTTATAGTAGTAGTTCTTAACTGGGGGGGGGGGTATAGACCTTTTTTAGAACCTGATGAAAACTATAGACCCGTTTCTGCCCCGCACTCCAAAAAAGTAGATAAGCACGTAAGCTAAAATCTTGTTGCTGCACAGTGCCAATGTAATTATCCTGATGTAGGTGGAAGTAGCAGGAGGAAGAAGGCTTTAGGTATATCTGCCATGACAAAGTAGGATGGTATTGGAGAAACAGGCCGCTTGGAGTCTATAGAATTTTACTGCCTTCCTTTGCCATAGCTGTGTGACACTGGAAAAAGTGCAAGAGCTAGTGTAATTCACCAACAGGATTCAGGTCAGATAAACAAAATTTGAATACAACTTAGTTTTTTGCCTATTATCCTGTTGTTGTTGCTGCTGCTGTTGTTGTTACTACTACTGCTACTACTTACCTGGCTCTCCTTATGGCAGGGAACAACAACAGATTATCATACAACAACAGAGTGAACACAGAACACCAGGTTAAAAAAACTTCATAACACCAATTTAAAAAGCATATAAAACCAATGCATAATTTGAAAAGCAATCAATTCATACTTTACATCCAATAATTTTAAAATCACACTGATAGGCCTGCTGAAAGAGACTGGTCTTTATAGCTGTTTTGAACTCAAGCAGCATATCCAGCAGATGAATCTCCTCCAGCAGGTCATTCCACAATCTGTGGATGGTAGAAAAAAATGTCCTCTGGGTAACAGTCATCTACCTAGTTTTGGCTGACTTAAGTGAATGTGCCACAGAAAATCTGAGTGTACGGGGCCGATTATACTAATCTGATTGCATAGGTAACCTGTACACAAACTTTGTTGGGTTTTAAAAGTAACAATCAATACTTTGTCCTTGCCTGGAAACTTAATCGGCAGCCAGTAGAGTGATTTTAATAATGGGGTAATATGATCATTGCTAGATGTACCAGTAACCAATCTGGCTGCCACACATTGATCTAATTGCAGTTTCCTGTACTTGATACAGAGATAGCTCAATGGACAGTGCATTGCAGAAGTCTGGCCTTGAGGTCACCAGTGCATGAACTACCATCATAGATCCTCCAGCCCTAGGAAGGGACACAGCTGGTGTAACTAGCAAAGCTGAGAATAAGCACTTATTTTATTGCATTGGAAACTGATTTGCTTCACAATAACCTGTGTGGAGAAGAAAAAAAAAATCTGTTCACAATTAAGAATACTAAATTTTTGCCATAAAATTCACTAGGACAGTAGAAATTAAAAGGTAACAGGAAATTTAAAAAACAACAACCCCTAGTTAATGAAATTCCATAATCTCTTTATTACGGAAGGAAGAAAAAGAAAGGAGGCAAGAGAACAATTTAATGTTGTTGTTCTGTTGGCTGACAAAGAGAAACTGAAGAGCACCATCATGGTGGGCTGGGGCACAGGTGGTATGTGAGAGGAGAGGGATACCTGCTAGGCTGCTCAGCTCTAGAACTTTCCAAGTCGGGTCTCAGCACAGGTGCTAAAACTCCATATACCTCCATATGTGGTGGTGGTGGTGGTGGTGGCAAAGGAGGAGGAGGAAGAGGAGGAGGAGGAGGAGGAGGAGGAGGAGGAGTGGGGGGGATTACAAATTTCCATTAAAAATGGGGGAGAAGGGATCTTGTCTCCAGAGACCACCAGGAGGCCCAGTATCTCCCAAGTGAGTGAAAATCTGCACCCAGAAATGGTGCAAATGATCACAAGTCCTTTCAAGTTTCATAAAAATGACAAATATGATGCCCATACAGGGTCAGATACCCACTGGAGCCTCTCTAGCTCTGCTGCGTAGAGCCCCAATAAGCCTAAATTCAGCTGGACAGTGATCTGTTCATGACCGTGAAAGTATAGTATGTAACAAACCATTGATTAAAGAAAGTAAAACCTCATTAGCCCATGTGACTTGTATTAGACCTCCCACCTATGTCTTTCCATGTCACCTGACATACATTGTTACAATATGAATATTTCTTTCACTAATTATTAATAAAACCTCCAGCATTCTTCCAACAGTTCTGTATTCCATGGGTAAAACTCAGGTCTGGCCTCAATATCTAGGCTCTAGGGGTTAATTTATGGTCAGTCAAAAGGAACAATAGATTTTTAATGGGAGTTCAAAAATGTGTTGAGGTATATGCAGTAAGAAAATGTCTCTGTTTCCTTTCCTGGCCACAGTGAGCCATTGGAAGTTTACATGTGACTTAACAAAAAATCTTTTGGGCCAGATTATTTATATTTAGTCTAACCTACCAATCACAATGAGAGCCAGCATGGTGTAATGGTTTGAATGTTTGATCCCTGGAGAACAGGGATCAAAAACCCACTTGGACCTGGACACCCAGTGGGTCATATTGTCTCAGCCTCCAAGGATAAAAAAGGGAAAAACCCTCTGAACAAATCTTGCCAAGAAAACCCTGAGATAGATTCACTATAGGGTTGCCAAGCATATAGCAACACAACCATGCACAGCAAAATAACTGAGGCTGAAATCCTATGTCCTCTTACACAGGAGTAAGCCCCACTGAATTGGATAGGACTTGTAAATAAACATGAATACCACTGTACTGTTAAAGTTCCAAACATTCCAGCTTCAGCCTTCCTCCAGCCTTCCTTGCAGCAGCTCTGGTTAACAGCCATATTTGAGAAATGCTTTAATTTCCACTTTACCCTCCTTCTCATAGTCAGGCTTATTCCCTGAGGCCCTGACTCATATTGCCAGATAACAACCTCCATGCACAGAACAAGACTTTTAAATCCACACTTCCTTAGCACAGCCTCCAGATAAGCAGGTCTTGAAATTCAGATGAATTCCAGAAACAGACTCTGACACAGCACAAGAGCTGTAACTTAAAAGGAAACCTCAGTGTGCACATGCAATCCCTTGAATGTGTTTATGGGGGATTTCTGGATAGTTCTTATTTATTAAATTTACTTATCACTTTTCTTAACATTAGGACTCCCAAAATGATGTATGACAGATTATATTGCTAACAATAAACAAAGTCTTCATAGTGTTCTAAACCTGTGAACACAAGCTAAATCTGAACTCTCAAGGCAAATGTCCCTTAAATGATGTTTTGCCATGGGGGGCATAGAGAAACACGTTAGTTTCAGTGCTACAGATTTTTATTGCCTGGTCCAATCTGCAAATAGATTTCATAGTTGACATATAAATGCTATTTAGTGCAAAGATAAGATAAAGTAATCTTTATACTAAAAGGCATGAGTCCATGGAAAGCAGTGCTGAAATACTGTCAACCACACCTAATGTGACATAACTGTGTGACATGATGAAATTTAAAAATAAGCAAAACATTTATACTTATCAGTTTCATACACTTCTTCTGCCTTCCCTACTTCCTGTCACATAATTCAGTTCAATGATGAAATCTAATGTGCAGCTTGTAGAAACCTTTGTTTTGTTCCTCTACAGTGATTACTTTAATAGTGATGCCCTTAAATCAATCCAGCCACATTTTGTACACTGAATCAGAGAACACAGGAAACTTTAGTCTTCAGCTGTAGCTAAAAGGAAAATGCTGTTCCCCTGTGAATTTCCATTCTCAGACATGGCAAGGGATGAGCAAGGGAAGTACTTTTAAGAACTGGTATTTGGTTTGCTTTCTTTCCCACTCTTACTTTCAACCTTTCTCCATTTTGTGTCATGTCCTGTAAACTAGAAGCCTGCAGATAGGGATCTGCTATCATTGATATATAGAAGCCATTCTGGGAGGGGTTTTGTCTTGTCTTGTTTTGTTTTTTGGTTAAAGAAAGGATGCAATTGATTTCAAAACAAACAAATGAATAATAGATAACTAATACATAAATCTGAGACATCTCCTCTCTTGGTTATAGGCAGGTTCAAGTTTAAGATGACAAGAGAAAGTATTGCCCAGCTTCCCAGGCTGTCTACCACATTGAAATGTATATTTAAACACATGCATATCAGGAATAAAGGATAGCAAGCGGGGAAATGAAGCATGATACAAAAGAAGGATTCTCCTGAAGTCAGAACTTTCTGACCTCTCAGATCTCAGAATCAAGTTACCCAACTCCAGTAAGAAGGTAGATGGCTGCATCATTCCACCTAATCTAGGAATTTATATGTAAGCAACAATTCCTTTTCCTTTTAAGTACAATGAGAAGCAATCATAATCATACTTGGAATGCACTGTTAACCCTATGCTGGGTGCCACAACCAGAAATATATGTACCTCAGTACCATTCATATCACTCTCTAGTAAAACGGTTTACAAAGTTGTCTCAATACTTTGTTTGGATACGCAAAACAGGCTTACATGTGTCCTGAAAGGGATACCTGCATTCCCAGCATTATCATGGCCACTCACTTAACTTCATATCAAGAAGTATTCAAGCCCTAATAATTGGTATGTGCCATTAAGGCATGTGAAAATTGTGAGAGTTTGGCACATGCTTACTCTGAGAGGCAAGATTAATGAAAATATTTCACAACTACCACGCAGAACCTCAAGACTCAACAAGCCTTCTATGTATGCTTGGTCAGTGTTCTGAGAGTAGATGTTGCCATCAAGACTGTAATTCTGTTACAAGACTGAGTTCAGTACCTCTGGTCTCTGTAGGAGAGAAAAGAGTTCCCTTGGTACTTTAGGACATGTGCCATATTACTAGAAACTTTAAAAATAAATGTGCATATACTGATGGAAAAGAAGTTTAATCATTTTTCCCATTATTCATTTCTGAACATGTACACAGCTGTTCTATGTCACAGAAAAGGCACTATCACAAAAATAGTTTTGAGCCATGATGTGACTATAGACTACAGATATAAAGACAATCTAATCAAACTGCATAAAATAGTTTAAGCCTCAAAAACAGCTGATCCCAAGAATAATGACCTATTCCACATCAAGAACAAGCCAACAATAGTTCTTATATGCAACAAAAAAGTCAAATAAATCATTCCATTGACAATGTATCTCACTGAATCTTGTCTATACAGGCACTGATGTACCCTAAAAAAATGGCTAATTAGGTGGTTAACTTCAGATTCTCTAGAAAAGAAAGATTATACATTTTCTAATAGGTAGTGTCTCCGATCCTCATAATTATCTTTATGTCAGAAGAAGTTTTCTTTTGACAGCTTCATGAATAGGAGGTTTGGCAAATTCTTCATAATGTCCAAGTTCTTATTAAAGGGCATAATCCAGCCCAAATAAAGCATCTTTTAAGTTCCACTGATGTCATAAGGAGAATTAAGCACATGATTAAATCTCTCTCACTGAAATCAGGGGGATTTAAAAGTGTTTTACCTCTAGCTGGATCATGCTTGGCCTTCTTTTAATAACCTTTTTGCATTTTCCCTCTTTCCAAGTTTCATTGAACATTGTTTTAATAAAAACATTCAACATCATTTTAATGAAACGCATGCTAAGTAAGATCGTTGGAGACAGGGATCTGTGTCATTTGCTTATAAAACTCTTTAAAACATGTTTGTTTATAGAGCTGCATAAGTAATAATTAACAGTATTATAAAAATTATTTTCTCCTTCATTTTTAAACATGTTTCTTCTCCTACCTATCTAATAGTCTGTGTGTTCAAATCAGAAGGAGATATACATACACTGGCTTTGTCAACCTGAACTTCAAAAGTTCTATCAGAAAGTGCAGACAAATGATTTTAAAAACTGGATTGTCCTCACTGCGACCTACTGCTTCATAGTAATTTCTCTGTATATCTGTCCTCCTACAACCTGCAGAGGTAAAAGCCACAGAGCTGCTCAATATTCAGAATTTTTAAAAAATATATCATCAGTCTATAGTACAGCACTAAACTCCTACAGATTATCAAGATTCCAACTCATGCCACCAATAAACAAGTCATTTGAATGACTTGTCAGGAAACTGCATTTAACATTTAATTCTGCAAAAGTCAAGGGACTATTTGCATAAGGACATGAACACTGCAAGTACAAGCTAAAGGTACAATTACAAAAGTTTTTAAACAGGAAGAGGATGAGAAATATATTAAGCAAAAAATGTTTGGAAGAGCACAAAAGCAAAAGGCCAGGAGTCTAGGCAGCTGGGTATAACCAGCAGAGCCCTAAAGGATCAGCATGAGGGAACTTGCAAAAATAGGAACGAGTAGAAAGCATCATGAATAAAGGGAAATGGGAAAACCAAAGAAGAAGAAAAAACAGTGGAAAGTCACCTGGGAACAACATACACAAGTGTGGGTTAACATTCAAGCCATTTCCACATTATACTCTTACAGTGCTATTATTCCACTTTCAACATCCTATGGAATCCTGGGATTTGCAGTTCAGGGAGGGGAATTTAGAATTCTCAGCCAGAGAGCTCTTTGGCCTGAGTAAACTACAAACCCCAGAATTCCACAGGATGTTGAAAGGACAATATTAGCACTATAACAGTGTAGTGCAGAAATGGCCTCATTCTCTTGTCATCAACCTGTGTTTATGATTAAGTTTCCATAAATATTTTTCACACTTTGGTGGACATCACAAATACTTTTTTGGTGGTATTTTTCCAATTTCTTTTCCATGAGTAGATGGGCAGCACTGTTTGCAATAAACTTATTCCAAATTGAATACATCTCCCTTCATTTTCTATTCACCTAGCCCTGCACAGAAATGATTTGTTTTTACAAGACTGCAGATAAAACCTTCATTCTGTGTTATTTTTATCATTTTGCATCCCTGATAATGTCCGTGTGTGTATGTGCTTATTTTGACATAATCACTCCTATTTGTATTCTAACTGTATCTTTATACAATGTACATGAGCTCAACCACAAAAAATGGAATGGAAACAGCTTTAACAGAAGCCTGGCAAGCCCTTAAACTGGAATTATGACTAGTTAGCTTCCCTATGAATATATCATTCTGAATCTAAGGCTAAAAAAATTGGCTTTGCAAATACCTTGAATTTTAAATGGAACTTCCTTCAGACAATGGAAGGTTTGCAGAGAATTCAAACAGCCTGGGCTCAAATGTTCAAGTAGATTTCTGAGAGCAACAGAGAGATTTTTTTTTTTCCAAAACTGAATGCAGTCACATAACTATTGGATTAGTCTGGAATAGTTATATCTTCACACAAGCCATTTTGCTAGACGCATTTTTTACTGAATTGTTAGACACATTTAGCCAACTCACATATGGATACAGACTATTGTCTGAAAGTAAGAACTGCCCAAGACTACTGTAGTCTTGGGCAGGTGGTGGTGCTGAATAATGAGAGTATTGATTATAAGGTCTAAATGTGGGCACTGAAGCATGATATTGTGTGCTAAGTATTGTGGATTGCTGACCCCAAGTGTTGGGAACTGAGTATGAATGTGGTATGTGACTTCAGGAAACTCACAAAATGAAAAAGGAAAGTTGTTTGAAAAAGTAAAACAAGCTGTTGTTATTACTACGCATTACTTCCATCATGCCTACATCCGAAAGAGATGAAAGGCTTTCTCTCCATCCGCACTGCTCCTGCCCTGGCCGCAGAGGGAGAAAAGAAGACACAGGCACAGCTCCCCCACGTGTACACCCAGAAGCAGATGAAAGGCCATCCCTCCATCTCAAATGCCACTGCTCTCCCCTTGGAAGGAGAAGAAAAGGCAGTTATCTACTGGACTTAAATCCCTGCCACATTGCTATCTCTTTTTCTGTTTGTGCCATGTTTGTAAACCTGAGGGCAGGGAACTGCTATGCTGCTCTTTTACTCATAAAGCACCATGTATAGTCACAGTGCTGTATAAATTAAATAAATAAATAAATAAATAAATATCAATCTCCCTATCATGATCAATAACTTCAGATGCTACTGCTTGCAACACTTACATCCTAAAGACAAAGATTTAAGTATCCTCTTTTCAGATAATTGCATGAAACTTTGCTAGATTTCCAACCATCACTTAGCCTTATCTTCTGTTTCCCTAAAGCATCAATGCAAGCAATCAAAACTCTACTGGATCTTCTTTCTCAAAAGTAATTTGGCAGCAGAGGTGGATCTTTCAAAGCCCTTATAAGCAGTTTTTCTTCAGTCTTTTGCTTAGCCTTTTTGAGGGCTGTGGCAAAAGACATCTAGAAACTCATCTCCTAAGAATTTACTCATAAGAACTGATATAACCAATCTTCAAGAAGTTAATTTGGTTAAGAAATCACTGCATCAATCAATCACTATAAATCGATGCTTAAAATTAATTCCAGTAATAATCGATATTATTTTTCACACACACACACACACACACACACAATCAGAAAATGAACTAATTAATCAAATTAACTTTCAATAGTAGGGACTTCTAAACTGGTTTAAAGTTTAATAATAAACTCTTTGTTGTTGTGTGCCTTCCACTCATTTCAGACTAACGGCAACTCTAAGTTGATTTTATTCAGATTTGTTCAGAGGGGGTTCGCCATTGCCTTCCTCTGAGGCTGGGAGAGTGTGATCACCCTGTGGGTTTCCATGGCCAAACTCAGATTTGAACCTTGGTCCCCAGAGTTGTATTCCAATGCTTAAACAACTACACAACACTAGTTCTCCAAAATCACTCTTCACAGGTAGAAAACGATCAAATTATGGGCAAGAAATTAACTGAATGGGAAATTTAACTGCAAAACAGGAATATTGAAGCAAAGTAACTAGAAGAACAAGTAAACTAAAGAGCTGTTCAAAATGGTGGGAAAGAATGTTGGCACAACAGAGAACTTAATTGCAAAACGGCCATTCCTCTAAGAAGAAAAGAGAAAATGGCACCACAACTGAAGCTAAGAGAAAATGCCCATTGCAAATGACACAGTAATAAAATTATGAAAAGACAGCCTAACCCCACAGTCTGCAATTTACAAGCTCAGAGGTGAGACCTGATCAAGTAATAAAGACCATAGAAACAGCAAATGTTGGAAGAATATAAGCCACAACTTTATCAGCTACACTTGCTACACGGTTAGCATACGCATGGGTACAGATCCAAGCATTGATCAACCCATCTGTTGACTGATAAGCCTGACCTTCTGGCCCACTGCCAGAACCACTGGGATGACAGTTGTGGGATCCACCTGGGCAGGCTCCACCAGCAGGATCCCCCTGCCACCAGAGAATGGAGGAAATGTGTGCACCTCCTGAGCTGGACACACCCAATTCCACCTCTGCACTCTCTGAGTTCTGTAGGGGACCCTGATAACACTGTAGTGCGATAGGTAACTGCTGGATCCGGAACCCATGCCACCACCCATGCAAGTTGAGACAGGTAACAAATATCAAGGCCAATCAGTCCAACCTCCAAGATAAGGGTGGGGCGAAGGGATGACATTCCAAAAGAAGTTGAGTGAATGCCCGTAGAGCTGCTCAATATATACTCCATCATCTGACCAGAGTGAAACCTGCATCCAGGTCTCTCTGGCCAGGTTTCTGCAGCCAATGAACTCAAACTGAGGTGTGAACTCATTGGCTGTCCCTCACCCTTCCTCCCAGGAGAACGTGGGGCTGTGCAGCCCCCCTGGGAAGAAGGACCGGCATTCCACCATGAAGGCAGGGTGCCACCCCATGTCTCAGCCAGCCCAATTCACAAAGTTGCTGCCCAGTAAGTTGAGCACCTCAATTTCAGTCAGGTAGTTAAAAGAGAACAATGACCTCATTTGTATATGGTAAGAAAAAAAGAACTCTAAAAATTAGATATCAAAGTGGCAGGAAAAAAAATATTGAACAGTAAGGAACACCAAGCAAGTGGCAATAGTAAAAGACCCAAACAGAAAGACACAGAAAAATTTTAAAATTGTGGTGATATCTTTATTAGGCCTACCAAAAGGCACAGAACACACACAGTGCTTTAAAAGTTCACACTTATAAAATCCAGACAGGACTGTTTTAAGTCCTTTTAGGGGAAGTAATATGATGATGGAAAGCCATAGAGCTCCATCTTTCCCGAGATGTTAAAGTTGAATTTTAAGATGGTAGTAGTGGGAGGTTTGATGCAGGTAAAGGTCATAGCATAGTGAAGGGGTAAAGAAAGGGCACAACTTGATTCAACGATGGAATTTACAGCAGACCTACATCACGGGCTGTGCAGACACTTCAGGTGGGAAGCCCAATTGATCCAAGCCTCCTAAGGAGTATTACTTCTTAGAGCTCTACTATGGTGTGAAGCCCTCTAGTTCACCATATCCAGTTCATCATTTCCTGTTTCCTTGGTTCCATTTCCTGGAACCAAGGGCTCCAGATGAGCTCCCCACAAGGCATTCATTAGCATTCTTATGAGTGGCTAATCCAGGGCAAGAAACTATTTCACCTCAGCCCTTGAGCTGGCAAATTCCTTCACCTTAGGAAGTGCATAAGCGAAGTGCGTAACCCAACATTGTGCTTGCATGCAGCCAGTTGTGACAAATAATGCAACACTTAACAGTAAACAAGCCCAAATGATACATATAGCATGAAGCAGGTGGGGAAAAAAGTGTACAAAAGCCAGTCAGTACATGGCCAAAAACATCTATTCATCCCTGAAAGGCAACTAATTGAAACTCATGCTATATAGAGTGGAGGGGGAGCTGCCTAGGACAAAAGAAGTTGAGGTCAGTGTACACTGACTTACAAAGGCCAGCACAAAGATGCTCACAGCTCAGCAGGGCACATCCGGCACTGTCTTCCCAGCCACCTGGTGGAATCATAAAATCATAGAGTTGGAAGAGACCAGAAAAGCCATCAAGTCTCTCCCTCTGCCATGGAGGTGAGCAAAACCACCCCAGGGGAGTGTGGTTGAGACCCAAAAGCAAGGCAAGGCAGTAAATTCATTTTCTCCCTTATTAGGGTTAAAAAGGGCAATTCCTTTGAGATTTAGCCCATATCTGTCCTGTGCAAATCTACAAGTCTCTTTGTAGCCAGAATGAACTGAGTCCCTTGATAAGCCTCCGTACTGACACATCTGGAGTCAAATTTAAATGCTTTAAAAGGTTAAAAATGCCAGTGATAGCCAATTTCAATTGGTTTTACTTTTTTTGGGTGTGAAAACATCAGACTGAGTCCCCTCTTGTTCAGAATTCCTCTGATACAACTGAATTTGGTACCTTCATATTCAAAAGTATATTTCTAGGAACAGCCTTTTTAGTCATGCAGGAAACGTAAACAAAATCCAAGAAATAACATTGTGGTGACATCATTACTAGGTCAACCAAAAGGTGCAAAATATATTATATTGAAGTCACAGGCTTCTTCATCACACATGGATGTTAACAATCACTATTTTACAGCTCCTAAATTTGTTTCCGTATCTATCCTGGGGACGAACACAGACTTCCACAAATGAAGCTATATTAAGCTATACAAAGATATATTAAGAGCCCTATTAACCTACCATTTGGATTACGATGGGCCCTCATTATCCAGGACCACCCCCATGGATACCAAAATTTGTAGATGCTCAAGTCTCATTACGTACAATGGTGTAGTAAAATGATGTCCCTTACATACAATGGCAAAATGAAAAATTGCTTTTTGGATTTTGGGGGGGGTGGGGCCGCAATATATTCCAGCCATGGTTGGTTGAATCCGTGGCTATAGAATCCGTGCATATGATGGATATGACATATTGTAATGTGTGGCAAGTACAGCTGGCTGCTTTTGAAAATGGCCTGGAAACTGACCCTTCAAAGGACTATAAGATTATTAACAGGTACTAGTTTCTCTGATTGTTTCAAGTCAGGAAGTTCCATCCCTGTTATGCTTCTGGGAGGGAGCTAAGACTGTGGCCCTTTTTGCACCTTACTTTTTTCAGATGTCATCGGGGTATCATCCCAGCAGCACTTCTGTTGGGTTGGGAGCATGTCCCCAGTGTTCCCCTCCACACACGACCTGCGGAAGGAAGTGTGAGGGACACGCCCCTTCCTTCCACACTGCAGCCAGCCTTCTTCTCATGCTGCAGTGGAGAAGGAAGTGCATGATTGCGCTTCTGGCCCTTCTGCAAAGCCAGTTGCAATGGAAGGGTCACATGACTGGGGGTCATTGACAGGGTTTCTCCATCAATGATACGCCTTGCAATAGCACCAGCTGGCGACACAAGAAGGGCAGGACCATGACAATGTCATGCAGAAGCATCATTGCAGTCTCGCTCCTCTCATGTCCCCATGCCGGGACACTGCTGTCCTGCAGAAAGGGCCACAGTTGTTGAATACAGCCTTTGGTCCTTAAACCCAGTTTGACAATTGTCTTTGGGACTGCTTTACTTTTTTCTTAAAGAATGTTGGGTTTTTAAAATGAGATTTAGACACAGTTTTATTCTGTATTTCAAGAAAAAATATATATATACATACACGCACACACACATACACACACATATATACTCTCTGGATCATCCTGAGACTACTGGAGAACTGGCAGGCAGTAAATAGAACCATTTATACAATAAATACGATTATTTTAAGATCTCTAGGGTTTTTAATTCTCCTGTTTTACTGTTGCTGGTTTTATTTATTTAATTTTAAATTGTGTTTGCTGTGTTGTTTTAATTTTACATGATTTTAAGGTATTCTTGATTCATGATTTTTGTAACTTTTTGTTTGTTTTGTTAAGCAACAAGGAGTCTATTTTTTTAACCAGAAGACACAGAAGTGAAATAAATAATCCAACCCAATCTAACTATGTTTAACAAATATTTTGAAACTGTTGTCAAAAAGCTGAAGTGTCACTGCTCGGGAGAACTGTGGGAATGATACTACAACGAAGTACCTTTCTTAAGCTCTGTCCCTTCCAAAACATCTGAGTTTGATAAATTTCTAGTTTCTGCTGAAGAGACTTTTTTCTGAAGGAACCCAGGGTTCTCCCACGCTGCTGGATTAGATCAAAAAGTCTTTCATGAACATGTTATATGAACATAAAAGGATAAAAAAGAAAACACAATCTGGAAAAAATAAAGCCTTAAATTAAAATCCATTTTGACCTAGAGGCACTGTCTCTGTTTATTCTCATTTCTATGACACTAACTAGATGTAACTCTTCTAGAAAAAATTATGAAGACTATGTAATTAAAAGTAATGCTTAAAGGGCCATTCTCCCAAATAAGTATCTGATTCAGCTCCAATGTCCAGAAGGTAAATTTGCATAGAAGTTATTAACCTACTTGTGTGTGAGAGACAACATTTTAGAGGAGACAGAAGCAGACAGTGGGACTCTTTTACCCTAAGGTATCTAAACTCTTGTTTCAAAAACCTGCTGACAAGGCCCCCTACCAAAAGTTTCTTAAACCTTAGCTGTTCTTGCACAGAAGAGAACATCCTATCTAAATCAGCAGTCATTTTAGAGTAGATGCCAAAACTGTTTTGTTTAAATAAATTATATCCCCCTTTTTCACCAGTACTCACTCCCATTGTTGTTTACCCAAATAGTTAAAAATGCATTTCGATAAAACAGAAAAATAATAGAAACAGCATCCAAAATACAATGATGGATTGAATTAATCACCTCATCCTCCTTTTCAGTTTAATATAGTAAGGACTTCTCAGGTTTTCACAAGTTTCAAAATGTCACTTAGACCACATGGATATGGTAAACTATCTTATGCTGTGATTAATTCTAATTTATTTAGAGAGCCAATATAGTGTAGTGGTTTGAGTGTTGCACTACAACCCTGGAGATGAGGTTTCAATTCGCCACTTCGCCATGGAAACCCACTGGGTGATCTTGGGCACATCACACACTCTCAGCCCCCAGAAAATCTCATGATAGGTTTGCCTTGGGGTTGCCACAAGAGAGAAATGACTTGAAGGCACACACAACAACAATTCTAACTTCATTGCTATATGCCTGTCAATGGAAAACTCCCAGATTTGCCTGTTCACTGGAATAGATAAATGGGGTCTGCAACTGAAGCTACCACTTTGTGTTATAAGTACCCAAACTTCCATCATTAGCCACAGATATTGATAGAGTTGGAAGAAACTGTACAAAAAGAAGAGAGGACAAACAGAAGATCACCCGGGTGATCTCCAATCGTATATAAACAAGGCTAAAGCAATGACAGAAAAGGGAACATGCAAGGTAGTTTGGCATGTTACTTCCACAGCCATTACTCCCAGATACTACCACTAAAGAAAAAACAGTTGTTCCCTCCGTGCCTTTCAGTGTTTCCAAAAAACAGGAAGAAAGATAGAATGAGAGAAATAGAGCAGAGAGGTTCATAGAAGGAGGCAACCAGGTTTGAAAACACTGAGCTCAAGTTTAGGAAATAATTAACTAAATAACCATTTGATGAGGAAAAACAAATGAGGTGGGATGGGGGAAAGACTATGTCCAACCACACATATAGGATGTATACAAGCAATAAAGTACTATGCCAGACAGATGTAAATTCTTGGTTGTAATTCAGGTTGCAACCACAAGCAGAAAAACAGAAAATAGCTACCTATTCTAGTAACTTGCTCAAAAACAATGAGTGATTAGCCAATAGTCGGTGAAACCATTTTGGTCCAAGGATATTTTGTTCAGGAGCAAGTTTACGCTGTCATGATATCTGTCATTACACTGTCACAACACCCTTCTTCATCCTAGCCACTCACAAATTCTAGACTAAATCTTATTTGCTCAAATAACAAAGAGTGTAGCATATATGAAGTAGGCTGTACCTCTCTCAGCATGCAGCCAGAATCCTCAGGTCTCGATACCTGAAGTTCAACTTAACAGAAGTAACTACAAGCAGCTAAAAGAACATTTCTAATCTACATAGAAAACAATGTGGCAACAACGTGAGTCATTTTTCACCCATGAGGAAAGAGAAATCATTATCCTAATAATTTGTCCTGAGATATGTTGGTAATACTGTAGTTTCAACATGGATATTAAGTAGAAATAGGACTGGCAGTAGAGTCAGCCCTCCACATTTGCATGTTTCATTTTTGCAGATTCGATTATTCACAGATTATTTGCTGTCACCTCTGCTGCCCCCCTATGCCCTTTTTAATAGGGGCTGCAAGCCTCATGAGACTGAGAAATTGTGAAAGAGGCTTGTAAGTCCTTATTAAAGATGGTGTGGGGCAGCAGCTGGAGGTGGTGGTAAGTACCAACAGCCACCCATTTCTGCCTTGTGAAGGAACCTTGATGCCTCAAAGGTATCCATAGTGGGTTGAATATGGTGATCATACTTTTTTTTGTATTAAATATGGTTTGGGAGAACCTAAAGTTATTCACAGTTTTTCCACTTTCACCTGGGTCCTGCACTCCTAACCCTAGCGAATGTGGAGAGATGACTGCATTACGTATCAAAAAGTCATGAATTATTTACTATCTTCTTCCACCGCCTCTGTTCTGCTTCTCCTGCCTGGCTTCAACAGATTATGGAACCCTTAAATTCAGAGGAAGAAGAACAAGAACTTTCACAACTGATACTAATCCTCCTGTACAATTTCCCAGGCAGCGTGCTGCTGTTGATTGTATAGAGAAATAAAACAGACTTGCATGTGTAAAAGAAATAGGGTTTTTAAATAATAACTAATAATACAAGGTCACTGTGGACTATAACACTGTTCCACAACAAAATTACATTAGGACATCTTTTCAAAAAGGCATCTACCTATTTCAAACTTCATATTGCCAAGGATAGTATCTTACCATCAAATATATTTTGAACAAAGTGGCTGGAAACTATATATAAAAACATTTTATTTTGAGATATGGAAGACGAAGATGGCAATATAGATTTCACCATATGTTTGTTTTCATCTCCATTTCCTACAGATCTACATTGTCTTGACACATTCTCAGAAAGGCACAAACTTTCCACAGCTCCATCATTTAGAGAATGTTAAGCAACTCGTATTTACAGCTGATTTTTATTTAATAACTGAAATGTATCAACTCTTACTGTATTTTCTTATTAAAATTAGTAGTAGTACAAGCAGAAGGATTGAGACACGGAGGCATGACTGCTTTTCCTTTCAAGGGAGAGACTAGTTGTGGAGTCTGAAGGCTTGGTATTCTACATTATGCATTGTTGTATAGAATTAAATTAGATGCATAGAAAGGAACAAGAACTGTAATCCATGCTCCTTTTGACAAGCTAGGGGGGAAAAAGGAGGAGACACCTAAAGTTTGCAATAATTACACTTCTACTGATAGAATTATCATTATCCAACGGGAACTGTATTGAGTACCTGCATGGGTCAGAAGCACCATGGGAAAACAACAGAAGTATACTTACATCATACCTCTTTTGATCCTCTAACTGCTACCTCCAACGCACTAAATTCCTGGAATCCCTGTGGCAAGCAGCCTCTGAAAAGTGTAGATAAAATTATGGGGACAAGAAAAATAGAAAATATCTATCTATCTGGCAGTGATACATGCAGTACAAACCCGGGTCACATGAGGAAAAGAGGAGTTCTTTTTCCTCCTTGACACTGTAAAGTCTACTCTACTCTCCAGGAAGATGTGTGGAAGAGGAATGTGAGCAGGTCTTCCTAACAACAAGAAAGGAGACCTATTCATACCATGTAAACTTCACCAAAATCAGATCTGGTCATCACTGAAGGAACTGTTCAGATGGAATTCAACAATGACCATTCTTTAATTCAGGACTGGGGATCCTTCCCCCAATGAACCCATCATGGGCCTGTTCCCTCAACAGGAATAACACAAGGACCACATGCAGGTGGTAGGTGGTTCTCAGTGTTGACAGAAAGTAAGACATGCTTGATCAGTTATAGTGTCATCAAGCCCCACAGCTTCTCTTTTTCTCTCTTAAAAATCTTAAGATGGGAGGAGGGAGAAGGAGAGATGGAGGGAGGGGAGGAGGAAGGGATGGTTGGTGATGATCTTTAGACAGACACAGTGTGGAATGGTGATGTTCTTCAGATGATTGCCCACACTCTCTCAAAGGCACACATTATTCATTTATATGCAGAAACACAGACATTCCATCCTATTCATTCACAAAACTTAAAGCCTTGTTTCACTACTCAGGTTGCTTCCTCTTTACCTGTACAGGGAAAGCTTTGTAAAGTACAGATCCTGTGAGAGCCACACTTTCCAAAAGATTTTTTTCTTTCTATTCAGGCAGAGAAGGCTTGGGCAGAAGAAGCCAGGGGCACCAGAGACTGCATAAAATACAGCTAGGAGCTACAGGCAGCCCACACATTCCTTGTCTAACTGAATAAACTTAAAGATACGTTTCTTGGTTCAGACAATGGAAGATTAACTATGATTTAGCTCAGGAATGGAAATGGTGCGACTCTCCAGCTGTTACTCAACTGCACCTCCCAGTTCACTAGAACTGCCAAAAGTTGCAATCCAACAACTTTTGGAGGGTCACACATTTCCCACCCCCTGATTTAATGTAAATTCTGTACTGATCAACCATTATGATTAGTCTCAGTTTTCAAATCAACAATAGTCAGCATCGCCACTGGGAAGAGATTTGGGAACTGCAGTGTAACAATGTCTAGAACAACACGCAATTCCCAGCCCTGCTTCAAGTTTTATTAATTTATTTTCTCATTTTGTGGGCAAACTATGTTAACATGACTTAACATGCTGCGGTGTCCCTAGTTCTATGAAAAAATTAGGCTCAGATGAAGTGATTAAGGAGTTATAATGGATGAAAAAACCAGGCCTTTTTGTTGTTGTCACTGTTGTTTTTTGTTCAATTTTCAGTAAAGCCACAGAATGTTCAAATCCAGGATTTGAATGGCAAGAGTAATTTAAAAAAAAAGGATGACGGATTTTAAGAAAGGGCTGTTCTGGATTAGAATACGGAAGGATTCTGCAGCAAACACATATCCACCAATTCCATAATATTGCGTCTCCAAAGCAAGACATCTTAAAAGAGCAATAAAATGAACTGGAAAGCCAGAATGGTGTAGTTATCTGAGCACTGGACTAGGCCTCCAGAGAACAGGGTTCTAATACAGTCAGCCCTCTACATTTACAGGTTTCACTTTTGCGGGTTTGATTATTCACGGATTATTTGCTGTCACCTCTGCTCCACCCCTCTGCAAGCCTTGTGAGACTGAGAAACTGCAAAGTGAGCTTATTAGACCCTGTTAAAAATGGTGTGGGGCAGCAGTGGAGGTGGCAGTAAGCCCCACCAGCCACCTACTTCTGCTTTGTGAAGGAACCCTGATGCCTCAAAGGAATCCACGGTGGGTTGAATATGGTACTCATACTTTTTTGCGTGTTAAATATGGTTTGGGAAGGCCTAGAGTTATTCACAGTTTTTTCACTTTCACGGTGGTCCTTTGCCCCTAACCCTAGCAAATGTGGAGGAATGACTGTACTTGTCAGCCATGGAAACTCACCGGGTGATCTTGGGCAAGCCCCAGCCTTTTAGCCTCGGAGGATGTAACCTGCCAAGAAAACTCCATGATAGGTTCACTTTATAAGTTGGAAACAACCTAAAGGCACACAACAACAACAAAAAGGATTGACCAGCTTTTGAAATGTTGTTTCAAAGGCCCTACCAAAAGCACTATGATCAGAGAGAGACCTAGTACATATTCCATTGGAAGCTAGAAAGAACAGTCACAAAATTACATTCAATTCACTTCTCCACCACTACCTGGCATTTCTCTTTAATGAAAAACTCAGGGAAGTTTCAAAAATGTATCCTGATGGTTTATAAACTAGAAGTGAAGACCGTTCTCCAACATTCCAAAGATGGTCCAAATCTTCAAAACACACCTGATTCAGCTGAGACCATTTCAGACTTTATTTAGAGGCTAATCAAACCTCCAAAGTGTGCTACTTTACTGCAGAATTTCAGCTTTGACTGAGCCAACCACGTACCCCATATACCTGAAGCATTTTGACCCTTTTCAACCAAATGGCTAATCAATAAGAAGTCTAGACTGGTTGAGAAACAAACAAAAACAAAACTAGCAATTTCCTTAGGCTTACATTCTGAAAGAAATGGCTGAAATAGAGGGGACAGGATAAGAATGCAGAAAGTAAACTTAGGCAACAGTTCTTATGTTGAAGAGCTCTTACAGTGACTTGCTGGGAAACAAATAGTTCAAGGAAAGGAGCAGCCAAAAAGCTGGTTTCTTAGCAGAGTGGGTGGTGTCATCCTGTTTCCAATCTCTCTCTTTCTCACAGGCAGACTGAATGGCAACTGTCAGAGGATTCTTGAGAAAGATCCAAAGGCATCTGGTCTCTCAGCAGAGCCATTGAAATGGGCCTATTTTTCTTGTCTCTCTGAATTATTCTGGCTTAAGGAAGGACTTCTGTTTGGTAACAGCTGAAGAACCTAAGACATGCTGGTCTCTCTGCAGATCACCTCACTTCTCATCTCTGTATGTAGTCTGATGGGTATACAGCTATGGAAGCTGGTGAGTATACAGATGAATTCTCTCCTAGAGCATATTTATTAAGAGTTGTGATATTTTATGCAATATTTGAAGGCAATCAAAAGCTACACCCTTGTACACCTAAATCTTCAAATCTTTATCATGCTCCATCTCTACTAACTACAACATTCAATATCAATGCAAAAAAAAAACCCAACTTTCCTATTATGGCTTTAATTTCCCTCTGTTTCAAAGCATCACTATTGTTAGAAATGTTATGCAGACTTAACAAACACTTTCAAACTAGGCTGGTAAATAAACTGGACTGATTCAACTCCTTTGGATCTAGATTTTCATTCAACTGTATCCAAATGTGAAAAAGGCTCTCTCCCAACTGTTATTTCTTGCTAATTTAAAGCAATTCCCAAGCATCCTTTGATAACAGTATTCTTTTAATGTATGTAGTTTTATTAATATTTGGCATATAATCATCAGGCTTAACATACACCATTACAATTCAAATATGTTTGATCACTTAAAATCTTCCTCATAGTGCTCATAAATTGGACTTGGGTGCCTGTTCCCACCACCATGCCTCAGCCCCCTCCCACAGACACACACACATATTTTGATATTTGTGTTTTTTCCACTTTTCGTGGGTTCCTGTGCCTCTAACCGTAGCAAATATGGAGGGTGAACTGTATTAGCAAAAGAAATATAAATCAGTACACATGCTTTACTGAAATTGCAGTTTCTAACATAAGAGATCAGAGGACAGGAAGAGTGACAGTCCACGAATTATTTTTTCTTTAAAAGAATAATCTAATTCTATGGTTTTTGCTACCACCATCAACCCAGTCTCTTGTATGGGCACCAATCTAGATCATTTTCTCTATTTTCTTTCAATAATGTAATTGTTTCACTCCCCCCTTCCCTGAAGCTATAATCTCTGGAAACCAATCCTACTGGCAGAAGGTTTGATAATATATGTAAATGTAACCACTGTAAATCAGGGCACATATTTGTTTAGTAAATGCTTGTGAAAGCATGTGTCCGTAGGCAATATCATTAATACTGGCGGGATATGCTATTTCTACTTATATTATGAAAAATAAATATTCTAAAAATAGTAAGCCAACAGCTTATCAAGTATTCAGAAAGATATGTAAGGCTGCTAAGAAATAACAATGTTTTGAGAAATTATTAATGGTAATTAGTTTAATCTTCTGAAATTACAGTACAGTGCATTCCTTCAGCAGACGTTATTAGTACACTATAGTAGAACAGAAAACTATGGATGGACAGTGAGACAGAAAGGCAAACCAAACAGATATCAGGTGACTCCCAAGGTATCTCATGTTCTGGAAGAATTTTTGAACTACAGATTCCAGAATCCTCAGCCAACACGGCCACTGGCAAGGCTGTGTGGGGGATATGGGAGCTGAAACCCCACCAAAGAGAATTATTCTAGACTCTAATGTGATCAAGAAAGATCAAGAAAAACTGAGATCCTCAACAGATGCTCCATTGTGTATTCCTGTCACCATGAACAACTACATTGGTGAGTACCTGAGAGAGGTTTTCTCAGCAGCAGCACATTAGCTATGAAATCCCCTCCCAAGAGAAGTCAGAGTGGCTTCATCTTTTTTGAGCTTCCAACAAACAGCCCAAACTGCACTGTTTGTACAGCCTTTGGCCCATATGATTATATGACTTTTAGGACTGTTTTAACTGTGTGCATGCTTTAGAAAGTGGGTTTTTTTATTGTTTTGGACTGTTGTTATACAATGCTTTCATCTGTTGTTTATTGCTTTTCATCCTTGGCAGGATAAGTGGTAATAAATAAAATATTATATAACTATATAAAGAAAAGAAAATCTTCAACGTACTAAAAAAAATTGGGGAGGAGTAGAAACAAGCTTCATTCTAAATTGAGGTAGTTACTGGAGATAGCAGCAAACAGGCCTAAGTTCCCAAAAGGCATTCTGAATGCACTCTTTTCCTGAATTGGGAAAAAAATTGCTTTATGGTGGTAGAAGTATGAGAGCTGTGCCCCTCTTCTGCTCAACGACCAGATCTCAGTAGGAGAAATCCTGCTAGATTCAGCTTCTAAGTTAAGTTTTTATTGTGAGCTTGCCCTGCCTCCTTCACAAAATTTTATAGAGAACCCACCTGACATAGACCCTTTTCTCACCTCACCTTTTCTTGTTGCCATTGCACAGGGATCATGCTAAAAGCCTCTTGCAGGAGGGAATCATGTCCCCTGCGCTTCCCTCCACACCAGCTCCACGCTGGATGGAAGGACGCGCGATAGGTCTGCCCCTTCCTTCCACAGAGCAGCCAGGTACTTTCCCAGGCTGCGCTTGGGGAGGAAGCATGGCCATCGTGCTTCCTGAGGTTCCGCACACAAAGTAAGTGCAGGAGGGACATGGGAGGAATGCACAATCGTGGGTCGTTTTGGCAAAGAGCTGAAAATGATACAATCCACGATTGCCGCAGGATCGCTACGGGAGTGCTACACGATTGAGAGGACATCATGCAGAATCGTTCTTGCGATCCCGCGGTGCTCCCGTGGCCTTTTCGCATGGGAAATAGTGTGTGAAAAGGGCCATAATCTTTTATTGCAGTTCCCATTGCTTGTTTTGTTTTCTTCTTTCTACCAAAAACAAAATGGAAAGGAGGATATTTCTTTTTCCATTTTTGTCTTGTCAATCAGGTTTTCTTCCTTTCTTTTCCTTTCTCTTTTTGGATACTTTCCCTTGTAAACTGACTCATCTGTCATTAATCTGTTATCTCCCATCTACTTCAAACTCAAAAAAAAAAAATCACATGGCTCCAGAGCACCACTGGGCCCCAGGCATCTACACTGGATTTAGACCAAAGTTGTTCATGTGCTTACCAAGATGAAGCAGCCTTCCCTCCAAAGCTGAAATAATCAAAGCTTAAAATTTCCCACAGGGCTTCAATCTTTGAAAAGGCATTAAGTCTTCCACTGAAAAGAGTATCTGTTCCATGAGAAGCTCCCAAGGCAAAGCAGGGGAGGGAGTGGAGGGAGAGTGGGTTTGCATGACTGACAGGTCCACCTTCTAATCTTAAATAACATTCTATCAGAACTCTCCAAGCACTGTCCATAAGAAGAGGAACTGTAACTTTGGCAGTTGCTTCCCGCTTCCTAATGCCACCATGGTCCACTATTTAAGAAGCCTTAAAGTTGTGTTCAACCATCATGATCCCCTACTTTCTGAAAATGTGCAGATTCCTTGCCTGGGAGCACATCTTACAATCTTCTAGGTCTTCAAATTTCTAAACAGAAGATTTGATTAAGCTAGCAAAAAGGAAATCATTGGCAGCCCTTTAAGAAAGGTTACCTTCGTAAATCAAGGATGAGAGCAATAATGCAGCAAAGTAGAAGGCCTGTAATGAAAACTGTCTTAAGTTCAGTTACTTTCAAGAGGTAAAATTGGCATAAGAGATAAAATTGGCATAATTTGATTTTAAGAGATAAAATGGGCATAATTTGATTTTAAGCATTTAAACCTCCCAAAGCAGATAAAACATTCCCAGAATATTCTCAATTGATTGTAGCCACTCCATGCAAAATGGCAATATATGTTTCCAGTCAGGTGTCAAAAAGTACACTACAAATATCAACTTAAGCTTTCTCATTACACCTTGAAATCTGAATCTATTCTACCTCCTAGACGGACCTTGAAGTTAATTTAAAATACGACCTAAATTATTTGGTTTTAAATGGCATGGTTTCAATACGTGTTTTGTATCTTCCTGTGCTATCTGAGTCTATCTTGAAGAGAGAGAAAAGAGAATTTCTTCCAACACTGTTACTGTCTTGTTTGCCTACACTTTCTGCTTTTCTAATTGTGTAACTATTCCACTTCAGCTGCCATGCTTCCATCCCTGTAGAATCATGAGATTGGCAGTTTGCAGGGGGTAGAATTCTCTGCCTGAGGGCTCTAGTGCCTCACCAGTTATAAAACCCAGAAGTCCATAGGACAGGACCATGGCAGTTAAAGTAGAACAATAGCACTATAATTCTGTAGCACGAATGGGTCCTAGGAATAGGCGTATCAGTTGTATAAGATGGTAGAGTTGGGAACTTAGCCACCCCAGCTGCTGTACTTTTGCAAGAGCAGCAAAGCAAAAAAATAGCTTCTGTGCACTGCCCATGCCTACAGACAAATAACAACAGAACAATTTTACTCCTCCTCTCTTCTAATTCTCCCCAGCCACCCACCACCCTGAGAAGTCAAAGACCTGATGCCTTAATTCTAGCCATTGTAGGGTTCCAAAATCCATGGCCCAGCTCCTCCATTATATATATATAATGGAGGAGCTGGGCCATGGATTTTGGATATATATGTATATATCCTCCATTAGCTCTGGATGATATAAGAGCCTTCAATTTTGAGTTCAAGCAAATCTAAAAGTCAATTTCCCCATATCTAAGCACAAGGCATGGATTTCTTTGGTGCCTTATATATTTAGTAAGCATGGAATGGCCTATTAGAGCTCATATATTAACATCTGTAACTGGATGCCCATTTGAAATAAGCTAATTCCCAAATGTGATCATCTGGTGTATTTTTTGTTCCTGCCATATAAACACCCCTCATTCCGAAGAAATAGTGTTTCCTTGAGTATGTGCTTCTGGAACAAATTTGCCAACACATGCTACTGCCAAGGTTTAAAAAATCACTTATTTCTGATTGTATGTAGTCCTCTACATATGCCTGGAGATGACACTTGTTAAAAATCATTACATTTTTTCAATGTGGGTGAATACTGTGATTACACCAGCCTCCTCCTCCTCCTCCTCCTCCTCCTTATCATCGTCTTATCTGAATAAGAAAGGAAAGACCATATTTATAAGAAAGTATAGCTGTAAGAAATTTGAACTAGTCCTCAATGTTGACTCTATTTCTCACTTTTATATAATGTGTTCAAGAAAGAAAAATTGTAAAGCTATATTAAGGAAAATTATAAGATTTCAGGGAAACAATTTTTAAAAGAGATGGCTGAAACTCTATTCAATTGTTATTGCTATAATGCGCTGTTAGGAGTGCCCAAAATGGCCTTACTGTAAAGAAAGATGTTTGAGAGTACCATATTCCTCCTCTTCCTCTTTCTTCTTGCTAGGGATGTTTGCATACTCCACAATTCCAAAAGAAAACCTTTTCTAGCCATTTCATAACCTTAATGTACAACCTCCAAGCTCATGTAGAGTTCAACTATTGTTCAAAGTCTTGCAGGACATCTAAGTGCTGTAACAATGTAGGAGCCCATTCTCACCACATTTGCAGGCCCAACCCATACTTTTTGCTCTGCTTCTTGCCTATGTGTCCCCAGTGCCAGGGTAATGAAACCACTTTCCCAATAGACTATACTTCCATGTCAATGCCAGCCACAGGCACCACTTTCCTCACAATTAAATCCACTGTGTAGGAAAACATTGCTACATATTCTCAGTGCAATGGGAGCAGGAGGAGGTGAGTGCCACAACCATGAATATAGTTTTAGTTAACTGCTTAATTTTTCTGAGTTAAAAATCCACATATATTTCAAATGGAAATACTTCATCACTGGATACTACCAGTACGTTGTATGGGATTTTTAGCTGCCTTTTGCTCTGACTTGTTGTAAGTCTCTTTGAATCATATGCTAAAAGAAAGGTGGAATACAAGACGAAGGAAGGCAGCAGGAAGGAAGGAAGGAAGGAAGGAAGGAAGATGGCACTATTCAATTAACATCTAGGGGGTTTTTTAATGTATGCACCACTTATGTATACACAATTAAGGTGCAACTATTTTGCAAACATCAAGATAATGCTTTCTACAGAAACAAACAGTTGCTGTATCAGACTGCTCTTCTTACCCTATAGCTACAACAATAATATTCTTTTAATATACAACACAACTTCACACTAGAAAACTGTAGTTTTGTTTTTCTATGATAGAAGAAATAGAAGGCTATTATCCTTGGCCAATCAGCAGTTATAGTTTTGGGTAAATTTTGAACGGAATCCAATTAACTCAGCCCTCTGATGGAACAACTTCCATTACTGGAACAGCAATATATTTGCAGTTACTATAGGTAACTGATTGAACGGTATGTTCTCTTTTCCAAATGTGCAAGAGCAATGGACCCAGGCAAAGGCAAAGTCCAGCACCATGCAAGATGAAGCATGTTTGTGCAACAAGAACTTTCTTATCCCTTTCTTCTCCCAGCAGCCTCTACATATCCACAAAATGTGCTAACAGGTTAAGGAAACCTGCTGGAGCAGAACTGAAGAGAACATAGAAGACTTCAAAATATGGATAGTTCATGGAAAAGAGAGATCAAATACACAACTTTTTCAAATGCAAACAAACAAAGAACCCATAGAAGATGTATTGACAGGTCCAGTGTCTGTAAAGCAATCAAATTTTGAATATATGCTCAGTAACAAGTAGCCTAATATATGTGAAACATCCAATGTGACAACAATTTCAGTTAATTGCAACAAATTTTGTAAACACAATCAATAGCCATGTTAAACCATTCTTATTATATGGGAATGTCAATTTTACATGAACCTCAAAAGTATGCTATCCATAATGTAAAATCATGATAAGCTACAGATCTTCCCCATATGCGTACAGAATCCCAGAATTATTCCACTAATAGTTTCCCATTCATTTACTATTAAAGCTCATACTGATAGTTCAGTCAAAATAAGGTTTGTACTAGCAGATTGCTGGAAGATCCAGGACTGAAAGCCACTATTTTCATTTCAGTCTGGGCATAAATTAGATAGAAACAGCAGTCAGTTTATCTTCACTAAAATTACTGTGCCAGCACTACAAGGGTAAAGTGCATTACTGAAAATAATGTGGAAATAAACTTTTATAGTTTCTACACAACTCTCATTGCTGCTATTTATATTACGTGCTCAGCAAATGGTACTATCACAGCAAGAAATGTTAACTGTACAATCGCACTCTCACAGCAAGAAATGTTGAGTGTACAATCAGTCTTCCAAGCCACATCAACAGAGAGAACTGCTACACCTGTTTCCCAACTGAAGTTACTTGCTAAACGCTCACACCAGACAGCCTTTCAGAAGTTTTGCAGATATCTAACCATATACAGCTTTAAAGTATTGAAACAACTTTGCAAGATTTGCCATGAAACAGAGGCAAAACCTATTTTAAAAGATTCATTTTACTGACTAGTTATGATCAATGACCTAATTGTAGGTCTTCTGACCTAATTGAGTTTTCAAGTTTTCATGTTCAGTTGCAGGTATGATTCCCCAAAGTGGTCCAACCCAGATATGATAGTAGCCAGAGTGTTTTGAATGAGAAAGAATTGAAGCAATACTCTAATGTATACCAACAGTAAAGTCTAAAGTTAAATGCAGCTTCACTTAGTTGATTAGAAGGTGAACCCACAGAAGAGCAGAAGAATAATTTCCTGGTCAGAAAAAGTATCTACTGATAGCATCATTTACTATGTATAATGTGGCCTGTAAATTGCTTTTGTAATAGTCATCATGCCTAGAAAAGTACATACGAATGAAACCCTACATTTTACATGAAACACAAAGAAAATTGTGTTATTGTAATAAACTGTTAATATCCCATGCATTAAGAACTTCAGGTTTCTTTCTGATAATTAAGAACAAAGACATTATGCCTTCCTTTTGACTTTTTAACACCGCTAGTCTATTTCGCAGAATAAATAAATAAATATGACTCATGTTTTCATGACAAGCACTTACATAAGACAAACTGCACAGATATCAAACTACAAAGCAATAAACTGGAGTTACTGCAGTTTCATGTTAACAAGCTTCTGTGTTACTTTGACTTTAACATGGTATTGCATGCGACATATCAATTAAGACGGGGGAGGGGGAGAAGCCTTTTCACACTTATTAAAAATGCATAAAGTGCTCACTGTAACAGTATCAATTAATGTATCTCCTGCTACACCATTAGATCAAGTATAAGAATGATGCCACTCAGCAGGCAATTGCTTTAACGAAGGCGGCCCTGAATTCCAGGAAGGAACACCTGGGGCTGAAAATCAAAAAACATGAGTGAACAGAAAAGAGCTGCTGAGTAATATGTTTTCTCGATCGTGGTCCCATGCATTCCTAAAGAGAATGGATACAATTACACAGTGTGAAATATTCTAGCCTGCGAGGGAAGAGTATTAACAAAAGCAAATAAAAAGAATATACATTTTAGGTTGGGCTTCCTGAACTGCAAAGTAACCTTGGAGCAGTTCATTTTAATAAGCACCATTATTACAAAAAATATTGGTGTGGGTATTTTTTTTCAGATGCTTAATACATCTAGTTTTGTAACTGATGAAGAGCCAAGATGTTAACGTGACCATATTAGCATAGCCTGAGGGCTATCTAATGGAAGTGAAATCCAACAAGCTGAGCATACACACAAACTGAAAAGAAATTGGTAAAACTTTTCCTTTTCAATGAATCACAAAGACACAAATAAGAATGCTGCTTAAGACTGGCCTGTATATAGTAAACTAACCTCTTGTCTCAACTGATAGAGAAATGAATATTTCATATTTGTTGGTTTCGACCCTAAGATAAGCAGGATCCTCAGAAAAGTTCACAGAACTTTTCTTCCCCCTGCAGTGGCCTTCATTCTTTTCTTTTCTTTTTTTAAGGCCTCTCCAGTCTTCCAGAAACCCTCCTAAGCAACGTGGGATGGATACAAGGAGTTGCTGGGAGATCACCACAATTTGAAGTATCTCTCCCTAACCTCAGCAATTTCCCATTTCTTTAAAAATATATATATAACACTTCTCAACTTTCTTTTTCTCTTAACGCACTCTTCTTTGCCTAAAAGGGCTTACCTAATTTTGGCAGGGAATAGGGCATCCTGAAGTAGTCTTCATAAAACTCAATTAATCTTCGAGTAATGTTTAGAGCATAGTCCCCAGATCCTCTTCTGATGGCATCAGGTCTGGCATACAATCGGATCTGATTGGAGAAGAAAACAAAACAAAGGATAGGTCATCATGTTCCTATAATTTTAAACCAACTGCAAAGCAGATGTGTCTCTCTTTTCCGATTTTCTCTTTGAATCCCACTATGAGCAGAGTAAGATAATTTGGTGAAGCAACAAGCCTTTACAATCGAAAAGGAACAACATTAAGAGTGCTACCACTCCAAAACTGCAGATAGAGCCAAATATCCAGATTTTTAATACAACTTGCATCAAATATGAATATTCAACACAATTGCTTACATGTGTTTTCTGCAGATAAGATGGCACAATGGATTAGTATAATGGTTCTTTGCGTACTTTAAATGTACAGAAGCTGAGGTGGCTCAGTAGGAGAGAAGTTCATGGTAAGTTAACAGCACTTTCCATAAAGTGCTGAACATTTTAAGAGTCTGAGAAAGTAATATAATAATTCATCCACCCTTCTTTATACCAGCACTGACATTTATTCTTGATGAGCAAAATAAGCCCTCAGAAACAACCATTTATGAGCTTACTCGTGTACATAAACAATTAACATTCCTGAAGCTCATCCATGACTGCTCTAGGCCTCTATTCCTATTTTCAAAATGCAGTAAGTATATTAAAGCTGTTCATACTTCTTACACAGTTTTGATGTTGATGCTGCATTCAGCACAAAACATTTAAGCTGTCTTCTTGTATGAATCACCAGAATAAAAAAGCCATTTCTTCATCTAGTGGGTGTGAGTTTTAGGCCCTTTCTGCACAACAACGGCATCCCAGCATGGTGACGTGAAAGGAGCAGGACCACAATGATGCTTCCACAAGACATTGTCCTGTCCTTCTCATGTCACTAGCCATCACAATCACAGAGTAAATCATTGACAGATTTTCCATCAGTGACCCCTGATCCTGCTACATTCCTGCACTAACCTGCCAAGCGGGAGGGCTGGAAGCATGATGGAGGTGCTTCCTACCTCAGCACAGCACTGGAAAGAACCAGGCTGCACTGTGGAAGGAAGACACATGTCCTTCGCACTCCCTTCTGCAAGGAGTCGGTCAGGTGTGGAGGGGAGTGTTCCCATCACTCTCCCTTCCCAGCAAAGGCACTGCTAGGATCACAACTGGAAGATGACAGAGCAAGGTAATGTGTGGAAACGGCCTTAGTTTTCATTAATTCCATAGGCTGGGCTTGTTACTTAGAAAGACCCTGGGGCACATATCCGATTGCTGCTATAACAGAAGTAGCTAACCTAATCAGGGCAGTGAAATTGATGGTTACATTTGAACCTAGACCCTAGATTATTAGATGGTCTGGCTCTCACATGAATATCAGTTCCTGGCTTCAAACTTTTGCTGCACAAGGACAGGAGTTCCAGTGCAGTTACAGCACTATGATCTTCCCAACTAAGTTCCTGTTTAGGTTAGCCACTTCCAGGTGCAAAAAGAGCCATTCAGAAATTATTGCACAGCATGAATCAGCAAATTCCTCATAAACAAACAAATGCAAAAAGGATTCTGAACAATGTTGGCTTAGTATCTTGTCTAAGTAATATCCAAGCTGTGAGAATTCCAGCCAACATTTAAAAAAAAATCTCATAAAGGAAACGGTTTGGCTCCGGATATATTTATGGCACCCTGGTTCTTCTTTCCCACAGAAGATCTACCATTCAGCCCCAAAATGGTCTGCCTGATTTTCAAGAGATCACCTTTCTTCTATAACACAACTATCCATTAAAGTAACCTGATGCTCTATGTAGCATCGTCAGGGCACAGAGGGGCAACCATAGAGCGAAGGGAACAGGAAAGACTGCCTAAATCAGCCCAGTTGCATGTGCCTATATCTCAATTCAACCCCATATTTAGAAGCAAATAAATTAATGCAGATCACTCATTTCTGTGCTCACCTAAAACACAGTTTAATGACAGCAATACATAAATAGTGAGGACTACTGCCAAATGCAACAGACAACTATGGGCTCCCCAATGATGTATACCAGTGCACATAGATGAGCAAAGTAGGCCACAAATTAAGCCCACAATTATAAGGTTGTATCATTTCAGAGCTCACTATATTATCTATGCAATACCTTCTGCCTCAAAACAGTGCATCTAGTCTGAGACATGAAGTAGACACCAATACAGACTAGAGTATATGCCACACGATGTATATACTTAATGTCCACCATCTTTATAACACATGGCACACATTGTATCCAAAACACTGGCACATGCAACTGGGCAGGCAGAGGTCAGTTATTTTGCTTTGTCTAAAGTGCTGGAAATAAGAAGATAGTTCATTGTTATTTGGAAATGTCCATGGTTTAAGCCAGGGGCCATGCTGCTTCTCCTAGGTTGTCATACATTCCTATATGAAACTGTAAAACATGTCCAAGGCTCTGTGTCACATTAAAGATTTGAAAGTAATGGGACAAAATTTTTGAACATTAAGTTCTACTCCACTGTCTCGCTGTGCTTTTTGCTATTTTGCATTATTTCTTCCCAGCTGCAAAAACAGTAGCAACAACTTTAGAAACAGTAGAGTCATATTTAAAATGACTGTCTCCAGTTCTGATTAGTTTTTGAGAACAAAAACATTAGAAGACAATCAGTAGCAAAGCATTATTTGTTGCTTTGACCACCTGCATTTAGTTTCCCTGCTCTTACACAGACACATGAAATCTTTGTAATCTTTTCCAAACATCCATTCATGTTTAGAGAACTAAATAAACTAAATATAAGTTTAGACCAGTGGTTCTTCACCTGGGGTCTGCATAGGGTTGCCATTCATCCTGTAAAATAGGGAAAATCTCAGGTTTAACCGACTAAAAAAATGTCCCAACTCATTATGGCCAGTTGATGCAGTATGCCCCAGATTTCTTAAAGTCAGTACTGACTATGGTGGCGGCAACAGTGACATTGCTCTGGTGGGTTTCTCATCCTGCACTGGATGCTCCAGGTGCTACTGTACAGGTGCACCAGAGACTCCAGTAGGTAGGAAGGCAAAAGGATAGCCCAGAAGATAAGGGAAGATGTCCAGCCCAAGGCTTGTATGGTGAGTGTGGCAATGCTGCTTGTGCCTGGGACCAGGCAGCACAGTGGAGCTTTGCTTCCAAGCAGCCACAAGAATAGAAGGAGGTCCCTTTACTCTTGTGGCTGCTTAGATACAAAGCAGCAAAGGTCTCAGTATACCTTTTAGGGAAAGCATGAAAGAAATGTCATTTCCCTCTGAAGGAGCACCGAGATAATAAAGAGGGTAGGTGCCTTCAAAAGAAGCGCCTACACACTTTACTCTCTCAGTGCTCCTTTGGAAGGAAACAGCATTTCTTTTGTGCTCTACCCTAAAGCAACACCAAGACCCTTAATTTCCAGGTTCTGCTTTCAGGGAGAGAAGGGGCAAAAGAAACACAGTTTCCCCACAGGAGTACCAAGAGAGTAAAGAGAGGGTATTTGCTTCTTTTAGAAGTACCTATCTACCCTCTCTACTCTCTTGGTGTTTCTTCAGAGGGAAATGGCATTTCTTTCATGCTTTCTTCCAAAGCAGCACTGAGCCCCATTCTTTCCAGTTGCTACTTTGGAGGAAAGGGCAAAAGAAATGATTCTTTAGGTCTGCTTCCCATTCTTAATGTTCCTTTAGAAAATTCCAATTTAATCTATTCTCCTAGCACTCGAAGGATCTCAGCGTGCTACCCCACAGACCATTAACAAATCTCCTTTCCTTTGCATTGTCTTCTAATGGAAGAATAAGGGATAACTGATGAGCAACTTTAAACAAATATTTGAATATTTCAATAAATACTTGAATATTTAAATCTATAGTTAACTTTTTGGGCAACAAATTATATTTACAAGGGCTCCCCAGTAAATAAAAGATTAACAATCACTTGTTTAGACTATTGTCTCATTATATAAATAGATGCAGCACAAATTTGTGAATGGTGAAAATAGTTCTTGCGGATAGGTTCACCACATGCTCTGCCACCACACGCCTACTCACAGATAAGCACCTGGTGAACCAGGAATAGCGACTAGCAAAGGGGCCCTTTCAGTGATGTCATGGAAGGTCCCTTGGAAAAGGATCCTCTGGCATATAAATCACGGTGCAACTTTTATTGTCCTATGCATTTCAAAGTTAAAGTCCAGAGTGAGTGGCTACTGCTAAAAGTTGTTGTTGATGTTACATTTGTTGATGTTGATGTTGTTATATTTATTTATACCCCACTTTTCCTCCAAGGCAGGTTACAACAAATACAGAAGTTTAAAAGTGATTAAGCTGTCAAAAATTGAAATTAAGTTAAATTAAATTGTGATCAAACTATGAAAAGGTTACAGGAACCCCATCCTGGCAACCTTATCTTGTTCAAATAGTAATACCATTTTTACTCTAGCTTTAAACTGGATTTTTTTTAAAGTTTCTCTTTTGTTATTTCTTTCTTTTTTTATGAACTTAATTTTTTTCTGGACTCCACCAAGAGAATTTTGGTTATTATGGGTATATTAAAATACTGTAAATAAGTAAGTGCAGGGAGAGAGAGAAACAATGGATACGCCTTAGGAATCAATCCAAAGATACTATAGAATCTAATGTATTTATGACCAAATTAACAACTTACTATCACCAACATGAATGAGTCCAACAACAACAAAAAATTTCAGAAATCTGTATTCCACTGCAACACCCGTACCTAAACTACCATGCAAGTTCCTTGCAGTAGTTCTCTCTTGCAAAGACAGCAATGCACTCTGGACTCATTTTACAGAGTAACATCAATCACTGGTGTCTGAAACGCATGTCTGTGCACAGTTATCTTCCCTACAGTAGATACTTAAATTTAAATAGTAGATGTAGAGAGAATCCAATGCTACTCTTCCAGTTTTCATATCAAGCAACACAAGCCACCCATTATTTCCCTTGTTGTTGCTATGGCAAATCCACAAGGTTGTGTTCAGCAATATTTCCAGAGTCTTCACCCTTGACAGAATTTTCATTTAAATGAATTTTGAAGGCATCAACTTTGGTAGCATCAAGAAAAAGATCATCTCAGACAGACATCAAGAGTTTTTCATATCACAAGCCTTTAAACGATGTGTCACAAAATGGCTTGCGTCCAATGCAGGAAATATGCAAATCAGACAGGTTTATCCCACCCCTTAGTGTACACACCATGAATAATTTTGTACTTGGTTCCATCTATATTGCAAGCAAGCATCACTGCAGGCTTAATATCAACATGGTGACACCATTCCATCTACTAAATATAAATGGGGATATATAGTATCAAAGAACTTCTATAACTTTCCTTGGAGTGTTGAAGTGCTGCTTTAAAAAAAATAATAATCTTGGTTCATTTTCAAAACTGAGATGTAATGTCTTAGTAGAATATTTAATGACTGTCTATTTCTAAGGTAATGGAAAATGGAAAACAATATAATTAACCTAACGATTCATGTAATGTAATGGGGTTTTCCTCTCTTGAGATTCTTTTTCTAGTTTTCTGCACTTGCAGTGATGAACCATAGCAACATAATCTTCACGATTTTAACCATTTAGTGCAGAAGGGGGATGCTAGTGCTTTGGGGAAAAATTAACCCAAAGACTTTTGATTCACATATAGCTTTACAATACATACTGTGTGGAATGACACATTTATTGATAAAACACATTTATTGTAACTATTAGCATATTCGGGGTCAAAAACCCCTGCTATATACTTCTGGGTCCTTATTATAAGGATGCAATCTGCTGTATTAGCAACACAAAATGATCAGCCAACCAGGACTTTGGCCATGGTTAATTGATTTTTGTCTAATAAATGAGTCTGGATGCACTAGCACATTATGTATTAATTTCAGGTTGATGCAAGCTTAACACATTTCATTTTATTGTATCAATATGCATGACTGAGAATCACTATGACCCCGGGGTTTGATGTTAAATATTTAAAAGAAGAAAGTTTATAAACTTCAAATCATGGCACTTCTCTTTACAGTGCAAAATAATGAGCCAGTTCATATTGTAAGTGGCCATTTTGCACCATGATCAATAAACTTAGGCTGTCTCTAATTAACAGTATTTTGGTCCAGAGGGTGAAAAAAATTATTCAGCATAGCCACTGGCTGAGGGATTCTGAAGGTGTGGTTCTAAAAAATAACTTTCCTAAGCTCTAGTTTCCTTAATCATGTTGATGCGGCAGCCCTATTTCCAAGACAGACAAAAAAGCTGCACTAGCCAATGGTTCGGAGCACAGACTCCCATCTGACAAAACAGACAAAAGGTACATCCATGCCTTGGCTTATTCACCTCAGGTAAGATTGTCAGAACATGGCCACTGAGTGTGATAATCAAGGAAAGAAAATGTGCAGCACTTCAGATGAAATAAAGCCTCAGCGCCCATAATTCCTCATCACTAACTAGTCTGAATAGGTCTGACCCGAGGTGCAGTCCAACATTTGGACTGCCACGTGTTCGCCACCCCTACCCTAGACAATGTCATGGAATTTGTTCTCTGGTAGCAAAGCTACTAGTATCTTTGGACTTCCTTTTCCCTTTCTCAGTACTTTGATGTTGTATATTCCTCAAGGAAACACTTTCCTGTCTGACCAATAACTTTCCCCCCTTGCTTGTCCATTGCACAATTTCAACAACAACAAAAGAAGGAAGATTCTACTCTAGTCTTTTAAAAGTTTTTGCAGCTTTTCAATTCTCACAGACTGTTTTATTTAAGGAAGAAAAAAAGCTGACTCACACATTTCTTTTTAGGTGGCAAAGATGCCACAAGAATATTTAAAATGTTCATAAAATGAATATTCTTTGTGAATGCATGATGACAGCTAGTATTTATCATGAATCAATAAAACCCTTAGTACTAACAAGCTCCCAAATATGTTAAATACTTGCTGTCACTACAGGGGATGCACAGACAAGAAATACCCAACAAGTGAAATAGGTGAGATAAAAATCTTGAAGTTACTTTACCCAGTCAAAACACTGTATGAAAACCAAACACCTAAAGGTCAGCCCTGTTACTGCTGATAATTCTACCTATATAGATACATAGGAAAATGCTATGCAGTACAGAGGAAGAGCATGCATAAAAAGAAGCTGATAAGTGATAAACACCCTGTCAGCTGAATTGAAAAATGCAAGATAGGTAACCAGAAAACACCAGCACAGGCAGAGCTCTATAATAAACCACAGGATACCCCAAGAAGAAGTAGAGAAGATCAATAACAGAAAATAAATGAAGTTGTCAGCACAGATTTTAAGGTGCAAGAAAAATGATGTTCACTCTCTATTTATAGCTAAATAAGTTTGACTGACAACAGCATGTGATTATTTTTCATATCTCCACAGGCTGTTTGATATTTAAACTATGGGCTTAATCCTATATTAATTTCATTTCAATGAAATTAAACCCAGGATGGTATTGGTTTTTTGTTTGTTTTGTTTTGCACAGTTGGATCTAAGTCACTGAAAATATCATTTCCATACAATCTGCTTTCACTTTTAAATAATATAAACAAACTTGCCACAATACAAAATAATTCATGCAAGCTGTTAGTGAAGCAAGCAGACATCAGAAGGAGATGATTATCAGTTAAATTGGTACAGCAAATGATAAGCCTGTCAGCTTCAACAGCAAAGGTCCTTTGTAGTTGTAGGCTATTGATTATGTACTAACAAAACACTAGATCATATTGGCCAAAATCTACCCAAACATTCTTTTGGATAAGGTCAACAGAAATAAAGAGCAAGATCCGTACAGTTGGAAAAACAGCTCTCCTTTATTGGAGTTTGTCCATGAGAAGTACAAAATCGGAAAGGAGAGATTCCGTAAAAGGGGCAGGGTCTATCCGTTCCACTAGATTGCTGCGAATCTTTCAGTATCCTCAACCATGCTATCACTCTGAATGGGGTATCCAGTCTGGGAGCTGAAGGCATAGTATTCATGGTTCTGCAACTATATGGAAGCCCAGTCTTAAAATGTTGTTTTCAGCAGAGGTACTATTGCTCAACACTGCAACACTAAACTCCAGGGTTTTCTGTTTCCTCTGCTGGAGAATTCTTAATACACCTCCTTAAACTGCCAGTCCCAGAATTCCATAACACAGAATCATAACACTTGAAGTGGAACAATAGCACTATGGTTCTGCAGTGTGAAAGGGCCTCTGGTGGAACTCAGTCAGGGCACTCTCGTTTCACTTGCCCAAGTTCTGGTGCCTATGGCAAGCACATCAAGGCTGACACTTTGATTTTAGTATAGCCTGCCCTTTGATCCTTCTTTCTTACGTATTTGGCTGGCTCACTGTTTGCTGTTCCAGCAGGAGGACCACAGTCTATGACTGAGAGGGCAATAGAGGAAGGTGGGCAGAGAATCTTGATACTCTTCCTCCTAAGCTGTCTTGGAGCTCTGATGTAGGGAAAGGTCTAGAAGCTGCTCTGCCCAGTCACCATTCAAAAAACCAGCTGAGACTACACATTCACTCCTTGCTTCAAAAATTGTCATTTCTGCTCCACTGATGCCACATTCTTCCCAGCAAGTCTCCCCATTAGATATCCATTATTACTCATCTTCTCTCTCCCGAGTTTGATTGAATCCTCATAACTACTTCTGAGTTCAGTCACTAGCTGTCAGTGAGGGACATACAGATGATCTCTACAGGAGGTGGTGCTACAGTCAGTACCCTCCCGTCTTCTAGCAATGGTGACAGAGCAGCAAGCACTCCACCAAAATAGTTGCAAATAGTTGAATGTTAAGTTGTAAGTACAATACATGCAACTTCTTAAAATGTATTGTCATACAGCTATTTACCATTTGAAAATTATTGCAACAGTGTCAAGAGCCATACTGTAGCATATCATGAAGAGCTGGAAAACACAAGTATCATTCTAAAGTGAAGACTGCCCCCCTTATGCTAAAACTGTCTGTGCATTTACCTGGAAGTAAGCCTTAGAGAATACATTAGAAATTACTTCTCAACAAACATAGACAAGACTCTGTTCTTAATGAGGACCATTTATAATGTATGTCAAGACATGTGTGAGAGATTTAAAGACAATCAGATCTAAAAGAGGCTATTGGTACTACTTCCAGAGACAGAAATGTCACTTGTTACGCAATTATGAAAAGAAAAAAAACTACCAACCTTCCTAAGAAACCTGGCTGTTTGCAGCTGTGTATGTTTCATATTTCACTATAAACTTTCAGCTTAAAAAGTATCAGACAGAAAAAATGGTTTATTACGCAGACATAAAATTTCATAGATAAAGCTCAAAGCCTCAAATTTTTTAAGCAAAATGGGCTTGGTAATTTGGAGGAACGTGGTATCATCATCCTGAAATTATTTAAAACTGAAGTTTAAGGATACAGCTACATAAACTGACATTAAATTTAGAATCCCCATAGTTCTTCATTTCTGAAAATATACAAGTGCAACTTGTATATATCCATCAAACATATAACATATAATACCTGGAGAAAAGATACTGCAAGACTGAGAATTTCAAATATGAAATCCACTTTCTGAAAGGTAGCAAAATATGGAGAATCCATTATTTATGGACATGCCCCTTGAATTCCCAACATCAGAGAGAAATGGATGAGTGCACTAGTAACACCTTTGAAATGAATGGCATTATATAAATATAGATATAAGCAATATGGCTGCTGTCAGATGAAACCCTGTCAGTACTGCCTGTCAGGTGGACCCTGTCGGTACTGTACTAACTAGTGAACTTACAGTACTTACTGCATAAATAAGGCAATTTAATGAGCTTTAATTCATTTTAAAATATGAACTATTGTCAGTAACACGCATGCATTTATTTCATGCTTTCTTTAGATTTCTGAAACTCTCCCACATAACATCTAATCTAATCCATGCAAATAAGGAAAGCAGATAAATATATTCATCACAAAAGTTCATGCCGGTACTGCAGCCACAACATTGTGAGTTCGATCCTACAGGGTTTCAGGTTGACTCAGCCTTCCATCCTTCCATAGTCAGTAAAATGAGTACCCAGCTTGTTGGGGAAAATTAGCTAAATACATTGTAAACCACTTAGGAAGTGCCTTGCACCGATAAGTGGAATAGAAATGTAACTGCTAGTGCTATTGCTATTTTAAAAAAAAAATCCCATTTGACACACAGAAGCTGAGAATCTCAGATACTGACAAAACACCATAACTGTCACGTATGTTCACTGCTGAGGAAGATCACTTCATACAAAGAGTACCTGTATGTGAACCTTTAGATTCAGTATCTTTGATCACCAATGACTTCAAGTAAGGATTTCCTACAGTTGTTGATCATTCCCTCACATTTTGTTTTGGAGAATCTGGCTAACTCCTCCTTATAGCAGTCAGCAACATAGGAGGGCTTGTTGGATGAATTGCACTTCAACTCCTGCTACAACTTTTTCATGGGGTTTAGGCCTGAACTTTGACCAGGCCATTGTAGAACACAGAATTTCTTTTTCAGCAACCATTCTTTGGTAAATTAGCTTGGAATTGGAATATCCTATTCCGACTAATCCAAGGCCATCCATTTCAACACACACAGCTAGTACAACTATAGATCTCTAAGTCCAGTACAATGGAAATCGCTGTTTTCGGTATATTCGTCACCACAGCATCTCTTCAAGAAAGGGCTTTCTAAATCAGCAGATTGGAGCTATAATACTGTTAATGCTTCCTTAATGCTTAATGCTAATTAATTAATTTATGTATTAATGTTTAATGCCAATCCTTCCTTATTTTGTCCCATGGCAGCTACTTTTTGGACGAGATAATTATATAAGTAAATTTGGTATTAGAAATTCCTTGATATTCACAAATGTGCATTTTTTATGAATTATTTATCTGTTTCTTGGAAATTAACAAATGGCCAGTGGAAGTTGATTTTCCATGCTCTTTTGACTGCTAAAATATTGATACGTCATTATTGGAAAGATAATTTTTCTCCACCTTCTCTCCTATGGAGAGAAGATCTAACGGTGCCTGCAACATTTGAAAGAATGATGCATAGAAAAAATTTACAAATGGATTTTTATTTGGACATTTGCCCAACTTTTACAGAAAGCTACAATTAATGCGGTTATTTTTCCTCCTTTTCTGTTTTTATTTTCCTACTATTGTTATATAGGAACATTATTGTATGTACAGAGATCCCTTCTGAATGTAAATAAAAATTTGTGTGTGTATGTGTGCATGTGCATGTGTACATGCACACACAAATTTAGTTTTATATGCCATATTTGCCAGTGTATAAGATGCACCCTTGTATAAGACGCACCACATTTATACACTGGCAAATGCTATTTGCTGGCATACAAGACGTATCCTTGCATACGACACACCTCATTTATTGTTGGGGGATGATAGGAGTTTCAGCCCCACAGAGATGCAGCGGAATAACCACAGGCAGCGAGCCAACAGCAGCGGCCTTGTTCCCCAGTAAGGATACTCACACACGGAGGTTTCTTCCAAACAGGAGGCACTTTATCTTGTAGCAACGTTCCGTTATATACACAACATGGAACAGACGGACAAAGGCTTGCGCCAGACACCGGTTTGGTCAACAGACAAAAACATACTGGGGATTGCTTTCTTATATACATATTTACAACCAATCAGGTAGAGGTTTGCACACCTCCCTCTACCATCTGCACACAACCCCAGTTTCTGATGCAACCTTGCAATCACCCACAGCTGGAGCATGATGCAGCATCTTTGCAGTGGGCTGATCATTTTCCCAGGGTTCCTTGCCTGGAATCCCTGACAATCCCCTCCAAAATGGTCAGGCCACTGTGGACATTTTCACTATCCATACATGTTATGTAATACACATTATATGATACATACATTCAAGGGTACAATTCATCTTCCACCTTACACTCTGGTGGCAAGGCCCAGTTTACCTGCCAACTTCTCATGGCCTACGACTGGAAGTGCCTTTGTGGGCAGATCCACAGATGGGCAATACTACATGCACAAAATCCCATCTTGGACCGTTTGCCTCACTTATTGATACTATACCCCAATGTAGTCCTACACTGTAAGTTTTCTGCTTCAGACACACGGGACAACAAAATACCCTCCTCCTGACCTTTTAGGGATGAGCGTAACTTTGCTTCCTGACTTAGCAAGTTGGGTACTTCCTGACCCACTTTTACTGGAACCACTACTGGAACTGGTGCTGGCCTCAGTGCGTGGCTCTTGCTTGACCCTAACCGCAGGTTTAGCACTAGATGGCGGCGTTGAACTCTTTGGCGTGACGTCGAGTGAGACTTCTGGCTTCTCCTCCTCAGTACTTTCCTCAGTAGTACTTTCTTCTCCGTCATCAGCCATCACCGCCCCTCCATCTTCAGAGCTTTCAAGTGGATCCGGGACACCGTCCTTTTCTTCCTCAGACATCACTGCCCCTCCATTTTCAGGACTTACGGGAACACTTTTCACACTTTTACCCAGGGGAATCAAAACCTCTTGGTTACAGTGCAGTCTATCCCATCCTGAATGGATTTCAAAGTTTGCACTCCTGGAATACACTATTTTGCCAGCATGGTGTAGAAATCTATATTTGTTACCTTCATATCCCACAAAGCGTAACCGTCTAGATTTCTCCTCTCCAGACTTTCTGAAACTTGGTGGAACATACACACTAGCAAACTGACCCCAAACACGTAGATGCTTCAGGTTTGGCGCCCTACCATAGAATAGGTAATATGGAGTTTGCTTCACACTTGAGCTCCACAACCTGTTTATGTGGTAGTTTGCTGTCTTTATTGCTTCTCCCCAAAGTCCTGCTGGGGCTTGGGCATCCTCCATCATACAGTCCTTCATTTGTTTTAACAGCCCAATTCTTCTTTCTGCAAGACCACTCTCCCCGGGAGATGCGGGGTTGGTGGTTTTATGCCTTATGCCTTTCTTACGCATCCAGGCTTGCAGGTTATTGGACAGGAATTCTCCCCCTCTGTCTGATACAAGACTGGCTACTTTGTAAGGAAATTCCCTCTCAACAGCATTCACCCACTCTTGGATCTTTTCGGCTGCTTGGCTTTTCTCTTTCAGTAGGTAGACATAGGAGTATCTGGTGTGTCTGTCTACAATTACCAGGACATACCTATTTTGCCCTTCAGTTGGCTTGAATGGCCCAGCCAAATCTGCATGTACAACCTCAAAAGGACGTTGGGTGACACACTTGCTTTTCTTGGCAATGGGATAAGCCTTTACCTTCACCTTTTTGCATACAGAGCAATCTAGAAACTTAGGGCAATTTCTGACTTGTAATTCAGGGCATCCCTTAGCCAACTCCTGCAAACTTTTGTAGCTGACATGCCCCATCACTCGGTGTAGATAATGTACACACTTATCATGTAGAGGTTTGTTACACAATGGGTTAACGTCTGCCACTTTTCCTTTGGGCAACATGTGGTACAACCCCTGCTTTTTCACCCCTTTTGCACAAAACACATTATTCTCAGTTATTGTACATTTCTCCCCTTCAAACACCACTTTGTAACCCTCACTGGTCAATTGGGAGATACTCAAAATACAATTCTGCAGGTTAGTAACACACAACACATTATTGAATGATTTACCAAAGCATGGCACATATGCAGTATCCATCTTCTGCACCTTGCTTGGTGCCCCACCTGCAAGAGAAATGCCTGTTATATTTGCATTTGTTACATCATTCAACAGCTTTACATTGTTCACCATGTGGTGAGTTGCACCACTGTCTAGCAACCACACACCACTCTCAGACTGTTCTTTTGCCATAGACACATGGCCTTCAGCCTGTGACGACACGCCCCTCCGCTTCTGGGCTGTCTTCTTCCCTCTGCTCGGCACTGGCATTCTGCAGTCCTTCTGGAGATGGCCGACCCTCTTGCATCTGTAGCAGCGTCTGACATAGCTGCACACTGCTCCTTCTTCCTCAGGAGCCGCCTCTCCCTCTGACTGCAGTCTGGAATCGAACTGCTTACACTGAACTTCCTCCAGGATCCTCCCGGCTACCAGGTCTACAGTCAGCTCCTCCTCACGCACTCCCTGCAGGCTGTACATCAAAAAATCCCATTCCTTAGTGAGGTTTCCCAGCAGAATAAAACTCCTTTGCGTTTCTGGAATTTTTACTCCCCTTTCGGCTGTCTCTTGGAAAAGCTGTTTCATCAGCGTGAGGTGCTCTCTCACACAGCTTCCGGGACATAACTTTGTGTTATACAGTCTTTTCGTCCATAACATTTTGGACAAACACGAGGAAGGCTGATGCACACGCTTCAAAACCTGCCACAGCTGATATGCTGTGTCTGCAGCAGCAGCGTGAATCAACTGGGAAGGACTTAAAGTAAGCAAAATAACTGCTTTGGTTTTCTCGTCCACACCTCTAAATGCAGCTATTTGGGCAGCAGTCACTCCTTCTGGGGGCTGTCCCTCATTTTCCATAACGTGCCACAGGTTCTCCTTCGTCAAAGTGGCTCTCACATAAATTTGCCAGCTTTGATAATTAGAGTCAGTCAATTTATCAAAACGCAGATAACCTCCTTCAGCCATGCTGCTGCCTTTGTAAGGAAAAATTCAACAAACAAAGCAGCTGGCCGCAGTGACCTTGATGAGCTCCGGACTGAAGATTAACTGTCTCTCTGCCAAAACACAGACTCTCGATGCACCAGAGAGCCAGGCAAACAGTCAAAAACAGTCCCAGTATCCAGGGGAAAACAACTACAGGTGCGCTGTGGATGCTGTGCACTGTGGGTCTGGGCCCATAACCACTGTTGGGGGATGATAGGAGTTTCAGCCCCACAGAGATGCAGTGGAATAACCACAGGCAGCGAGCCAACAGCAGCGGCCTTGTTCCCCAGTAAGGACACTCACACACGGAGCTTTCTTCCAAACAGGAGGCACTTTATCTTGTAGCAACGTTCCGTTATATACACAACATGGAACAGACGGACAAAGGCTTGCGCCAGACACCGGTTTGGTCAACAGACAAAAACATACTGGGGATTGCTTTCTTATATACATATTTACAACCAATCAGGTAGAGGTTTGCACACCTCCCTCTACCATCTGCACACGACCCCAGTTTCTGATGCAACCTTGCAATCACCCACAGCTGGAGCATGATGCAGCATCTTTGCAGTGGGCTGATCATTTTCCCAGGGTTCCTTGCCTGGAATCCCTGACATTTATACACTGGCAAATACTATTTGCTGGCATATATGTCAGGGTTGGCAGGATTTGGCTTCTCTGAGCATGAGCAGAGTGCTATCTGTGAAGCAAGGCTTCGCCGCAGCAGAGTCCTAGTGAAGCAAAAAAAATTCCAGAGGCTCATTAGTTAGGCTTAGAGTACTGATTTATTGCTGCACTCTAAGATAAGGCTTAGCCAAAACATGCTAGCTTTCCAGCAATTAGACAAAGGTGAAAAACAGAAGATAACGGAGAAAAATCAGGCAGCATCTTCCCTTACAAACAGTATACTGCCAATGGCATGGCAGGCCCAGCTAGGGCATCTAACTGGCAGCTGGTCAAGGTGAACGCCTGCCTTCTTATACTACCTTGTCACCCTGGAACAAGTGGGGTGACCCAGTCAGTGCTTTGGCATGTGGCCTTCTCTAGTACACAAGACATAGCTGTAACAATCCTGCTGGCCTTGCATCTGGCTGTCTGGCCACACTGCCATCTACTCATAGGAAAAACTTTGCAACAACCTTGACACCCCTCCTTTTCCTGTGTAATGGATCGGCAACTTTATGCTCCATGCTCAACCATTCCCAGTTTCCTCAGCATGTCCGAGTGCTTCCCAGTGGTGAGTGGTTTTGTGAGCACATCTGCCACATTCTCCTCAGATTGACAATACTGTAATCTGATTACACCACTGTCTACTGTATGTTTCACATTCTGGTATTTGACATCTACATGCTTGGTTCACCCTCTCGTCTCATCATTACTGGCCATGTGGATGCACGCGTGGGAATCATCAAATACCGGTATAGGGATTGGTATGTCCACACCGAGATCCCCTACCAGTTGTGTGTACCACGTCAGTTCTCTGCACAGATATGAGAGACTTCCATACCCTGCTTCCGCAGTTGAAGTGGCTACAGAACTCTGCTCTTTAGTCTTCCAGTGCACCAGTGTGCCACTGTACATTATTAGGATTCCTGAGGTTGACCTCCTGTCACACATATCCTCAGCAAAATTGCTGTCGCAGTAACAAACCAATTCACGTTTCCCAGAGGGTGACACACACAGACAGTGCTCCAGAGTGCTTTTTAAGTACCTCAACACTCTCTTCACCCCCTGCCAATGTTGCTGTGTGGGTTTAGAGCCTGCCCTGCCTAGAATGTTAGCAGCCAGGGACAAATCTGGTCTGCTATACCCGGCCAAATACAACAGAGATCCCACAACAGACTGGTACATTTCTTTGTCAGGGAATACTTTGTCATCCACAGACTTTGCAAACCCTTGTACCATGGGGGTTTGCACACCTCCGCAATCAAGCATGTTGAATCTTTGCAGCAGTTGCAATATTTTCTGCTTCTGGCTAAGCAGACACTCATTCTCTGTTCTCTGTACCTCAATACCCAGGTACTGTTTGATGGGACACAGGTCTTTAATATGGAATTTTTCACCCAGTTCCTTGGCAAACCTTGTGACCTGTTCCTTTGTTGTTGTGACCAGACACACGTCATCAACAAAGGCTAGCAAGATTTCCTGGTCTTTCCTAGACACTTTGGTGTACGCACATGGGTCTGCTACACTCTGCTTGAAACCCAAGCCCTGCAAAGCCCCATCCAGGCACTTGTTCCAGCAATGGGCAGACTGTCTGAGCCCATAGATGGCTTTGCTTAACCTGTACACCAGATTTGGTTTACCAGTTTCATACCCAGGTGCCTGCTGCATATAGATGGTCTCTGGCATTGAGATAGGCTGTTGTGACATCAAAGTGGTGTACCAAAGCATTTGTCTGTGCTGCCAGAGCTAACACCAGCCTCATCCTTTCACTTCTGGCCATTGGGGCAAAAGTTTGGTCAAATGACTCATTTCTCCTTTGTGAAAAACCTTGAGCCACAAGCCCGGCTTTGTGTTTTACCTCCCCCGTAGCCAGGGGTTTGAGTTTGTACACCCACTGACAGCCTACCAGAGTCACACCATCTGGCACCTTACACAACATAAATACCCCATGTTTGTGCATGGATTCCATCTCCTGGTCCATGGCATCAAACCAGCAGTCAGCCTCTGCCTTTGGCAAACTCAGAATATCATCAAAGGTTCAGGCTTGCAGGAAACTTGGCATACCCTCACACTGTTTTGCACCACAAACCTCTGAGGAGGAATGTCTTTTGTTTTCCTCTCAGACCACCTTGGTATTTGTAACTCCCCCTCATCATCAGATGATCTGCCTCTTTTGCGGCCAGGTTTCTCCTCCCCATTAGACTGCTCTGCACTCTGAGCCGTTTCTCCCAGCTCAATTTCTGTCTCCTCCTCCTGCTTAACCCTTGAAGGGCTGGCTGCAGGAGAATGTCAAGGTCAGAGACTTGGGCGGCGAGCCAGCCCAGAGAAGGGAGTGGGAGAGATAGCAGAATCGCACCAGGAGGAGTCAAAGCAAGCAACTACTCAGAGGCAGTCCATTTACCTAAGCCTGAGCAACAAGCGGAAGCCATAGTCAGAGTCCAAAATCCAGGGGTCAGGAGCCAGGAGATCAATCCAAGGTATCAGGAGCCAGGTGCTATAAGCAAGGAACAGGAAGGAGAGGGCTTGTAGAAAGTTTGCCACAAGCAAAAGAAAGCTTCCAGGCAGGCAGTTATATAACCCAGACACAGGTGTGGCCGGTCACCACTTCTTGAACTTACTCAAGGAAGCCTCCCTTCACTCAGCTCTCTTGAGTCTCCACCTTGTTTGTGGGCTGATTGACACAGGCTCCAGGGCATCCTCGGGATCACAGCTGGATCCCTGTTGCCCTAAAGGAGCAGGCAGAGGAACGTCCGAGCCTGCTTGGTCCATGGCAGCAGGAGGAGTTCTTGAGCTGCAGGACTCATCTCCAGCCAGAGCCACAAGGACCAACAGCTGCTGCTCGTCATCTCCACCCTGAGCAACAGGGACCAACAGCTGCTGCTTGTCATCAGCAGCTCTGACAGGGGCTTCAGTTATCACAGAGAGTGTGCTGCACTCTCAGCATCACTTTCATCACTAATTGGAAGGAGTACCACAGAATTTGCATGCACCCTTTTCCAATTACTGTGCTCTTCAAACTGAGTATTTTGGGATATCACCACCCTTCCATTACAGAGATCAAAGCCATATCCTCCTTCGGAGTACCCTATAAATTTCAACCTGTGGGCTTTGGGCTGCCCCTTTTTCCTTTGGGCTCTAGGAATGTGTACCCAGGCATAAGTCCCAAACACCTTCATATGAGCAACAGAGGGTTTCTTATCATACAGTTTTTCAAAGAGAATTATCTTTATGACAGAGTTCCAAAGCCTGTTACGAATGTAATTGGCAGTAAGCATTGCCTCACCCCAAGCTTTCTGAGGCATGTTAGCGTCTGCCAACAAGCAACTCATTATTGTCTGGATCACTGCCCCATTACGTGCCACCATTCAGTTCTGCTAAGGAGAATTGGGAACAGCTAACCTGTGATTTATGCCCTTTTTCTTTAACCAGTGCTGCAAACTCCCAGCCAAATATTCGCCTCCCCTGTCAGTCTGGAGAGCTTTGACTTCGTACCCAAATTGACACTCCATATAGGCACACCAATTTTTAAACACTCCACACACCTCAGATTTCTGTTTCAGGAGATAGCAGAACGTGTACCTGCTGTAGTCGTCTACCAGGAGCATCACATACCGTGCCCCACCCTGAGACTTGGGCATGGGACCAATGAGGTCTGAGTGCATCAACTGAAAAGGCTGTGTAGATACCCTGGTACTAGACTTAGGGAAAGGCTGCACCTCTGATTTGGACTGCTTGCAGACAGCACAGTCCAAAAAGGCATCACAAGGGTTAACTTTGCAGTCTTTATAGCACTCAGGCAGTTTCCTTAGAACTTGGAAACTGGCATGCCCCATCCTCCTATGCAACAGGTGGGTGCAATTATCGTGCTGGGGCTTATTGCTATACTCCATGTGGGTATTTTGTTCTGGCAAGAATTTATGCAGGTCTTTGAGTGCTCTGACCGCACATACAGCCCCATTTCTGATTACCTTACCCACCTTACCAGAGAACAGAACGTCATGCCCACTCAGTGCCAACTCAGACACTGACAGCAGGCAAAACTCTAACGAGGGCACATAAAGCACATTGTCAAGGTATTTCCCCAGAGCAGGAACACAGGCTTCCCCCATGCCTTCCACCCTGCATTTAGACCCATTGGCAAGGGAAACAGAGTCAATATTTGCTTTGCCCAGCATCTTAAACATATCCCTGCTATTAGCCAGATGTTGAGAACACCCACTATCTAGCAGCCAGAGAGCCCCTTGGATTTCACAGCCCTTAACCACCGCTGAAACCATCCAGCAACTCCCTCTGTCCTTGGCTTTCTTGCCCTGAGTCTTTGGCACACTGCCTCCGCTGTCCAGACAGTCCTTCCGCGGATGCTTTGTGTATCCACACCGAAAACATCTCTTCACAGCATTCACCCTCTCAGTAGACTCAGACTCAGTCCAGGGAAAGCCAGTGTCCTTGGTATTCTTTCTGCTGCCACTGCTGCTGCTGCTGCTGCTCCTCTTGATAAGCTCTTGCTGGCTCCTCTCGGCACGCCTTTCCTCCTCCTCGTACAGACACCCGGAAATATAGTGCACGGTGAAGTCCTCCTCCAGCATGCCTTCGATGGTAGCCCGAACACATCCCAGCTCGCATCTAGGGAGCTTAGTATGCAGTAGACTCTGTCAGGCTTGGAGATCTCCTTCCCCCTCTCTTGTAAGGCAACGAACAGGGAGGTCAAATGATGGAGATGGTCTCGCATGCACTCACCAGGCTGCAGCTGTGCCCTGTGCAGCCTCTTTAACACGGACAGCTTACTCCCAGCTGTAGGGCAGATGTATATGGCCCGCATAGCATCCCAACACGCCCATGCCATGGTGAGGTGCCTGACATGGTTTACCTGGCTATCTTCCAAAGCCAAAAAAATGTTACTGATGGCTTTCTCCTCCATCCTGGCATCTGCTGCACTGAGGAGAGGCCTTGGGGGATCAGCAACAGCCTTCCACAACCCCTCCCTCCGCAGATACATCTCCATCTTCACTGCCCAAGTGAGATAGTTCCTCTCATTCAATCTGTCCAGGGGCAGACTCGTACTCCCCATGGACGCCATCCCTGCAGCCTCTCTCGCCTTCCAGGCCCCTCCTATGCCAGGACTCTCACTTACCAGAGACTGTCCACGAGCAGGCTCTCAGCAGGCAGCTGCAGACTGGAACAGGCACTTCACTTGGTCCACTTGACCCTCTGGTGCCTCAGGAGCATGAGGCTGGGCCCATAACCTGTCAGGGTTGGCAGGATTTGGCTCCTCTGAGCATGAGCAGAGTGCTATCTGTGAAGCAAGGCTTTGCCGCAGCAGAGAGTCCCAGTGAAGCAAAAAAAAAATTCCAGAGGCTCATTAGTTAGGCTTAGAGTACTGATTTATTGCTGCACTCTAAGGTAAGGCTTAGCCAAAACATACTAGCTTTCCAGCAATTAGACAAAGGTGAAAAACAGAAGATAATGGAGAAAAGTCAGGCAGCATCTCCCCTTACAAACAGTATACTGCTAATGGCATGGCAGGTCCAGCTAGGGCACCTAACTGGCAGCTGGTCAAGGCAAACAACAGCCTTTTTATGCTGCCTTGTCACGCTGGAACAAGTGGGGTGACCCAATCTGGTGTGTGGCCTTCTCTAATACACAAGACATAGCCATAATAATCCTGCTGGCCTTGCACCTGACTGTCTGGCCACACCGCCTCTTATCTCTGCCGTCTACTCATAGGAAAAACTTTGCCTACCGGGCAACAACCTTGACAGTATATGACACACCAGCATGTAAGATGCACCCCATTTTCAAACAGTATTTTTCAGGGAAAAAAGTGTGTCTTATATGCCAGCAAATGCAGCATGTGTAAGATTAAAGGGCCTGATATTCTGAAGAGGCCCTGGTTGCTTGGTAGTCCTAAACTGAGAAAACAAATCATTTCCTTCCATCCATATTTGATCCCTCCATTCCAGGCCAGGACTTGCCTTCACCTTCCTGTATGTTGAGGCCAGATCAATAAAAAATGACTTTAGCTTGGTTGTGGAAAGGATTCATCAAAGAGCTGGTGTGGAACCCTGAGGTTGGGCATAGTCTGGAAAGGCTGATGGCTGATATGACTTTCCTCCCACCCCACCATGCATTTAGAGATTGCAGTAAAATTTTTAAGGATTACATCATGATACCTTCAATACACCCTGTGGTCGTTGTGTGCCTTCAAGTTATTCTTGACTTATTGCAACCCTTAGGCAAACCCATTATGGGGTCTCCTGGGGCTGAGAGTATGTGAAATGCCCAAGGTTAATTGCCAAGTGAGTTTCCATGGTTGAGTGGGGAAGTGAACCCAGTCTCCAGGGTCATAGTCCAATGCTCAAACCACTACATCATGCTGGCTCTTCAATATACCTAGTATTTTATTATAGTTCCTATTATGCATTATTTGAGAAAGAGAGATTGCCCATTTCTTACTCTCTTAGCTTCTCTCTCTTGGGCCATTGCTGCCCTACACTGTTATAGTGCTATTATTCCAGTTTCAACATCCTGTGGAATTCTGAGGTTTGCTGTTTACTGAGGCCAAAGAGCAATCTGGATGAGAATTCTAAATGTCCCTCCCTAAACTTCAAACCCCAGGATTCCAAAGGATGTTAAAAGTGGAATAACAGCACTATAACAGTGTAGAACAGAAATGGCCATAGTCTCAATCTCTCTCCTTCTCCTCCCCCTTCTGCTTTCCATATATCCCCTGCTTCAGCGGGTCAAAAACTTTGAGCTGGAGTTATTAGATTTATTTTTCATTGGATCTATTCCACCTGATTTTTCTGAGATGACAGGTGGAGGTCTTAAGACTTGACAACAGAGAAACATCAGGACAAGTCTGCCAGAGTAAATGTTTCTGGCTGATCTAATGAGGATGTATATCAGTCCTTGGACTGCATCATTTTCCATCTAAACCATTTCACAAATGCCATTTGGAAGGCAGACAAACAGGAAAATTAATGAGTGCAAACATCACTTTATTTTGTTAGCCTTACAGTACAAGGTTAAGTGATTTAAACAAATAAAGTGTTAAGGCAAAATGCTTGCCTGGAATAGTGGCTTTGCTAGATGTCTTATCTTTTAAGTTGAAGATGCAATAGATTAAATCTGGAATCCGTGATTACTGAATGCAAAACGTGTCCTAGACCACTGATGTTTGCATATCACATTTCTTGAATGGCAGATAGGATGCTGCACTTCAGTTGTGCAGGAAAAAAATTCCAGATATGCTCAGAAGCATTCAAAACATATATGACTAAGAATTCTCTAGCCTCCATTCATTGATCAGTCTTTGTAACCAGCTATTTGCTGCTGAACTCATAGCACTCATCAGTCTCCCCTAGCAGAAGTAAATACGTTGTTCATTCCTTATCAACATTTTTAAAAAACAAGGTGTTTGAAAGATAAACGAAGCATACATTTTACAGGGGGTGTAAGAGGTAGAAAGAACAGAAGAAAAAGTTGTATATCAGTGACAAAACTGAACTGTTTATAAAATGAGATTTCATAATTTATGACACCTTTTTTCCCAACCTGAATATTTCCAGACATGTTGGACTCCCATCATTCTCAAGTAATAATTGGGCATCTGGAAAAAAGACCCTAGTTGGGGAAATCAAAAATAAAAAGGAAAAAAGAGGACTTTTGAAGTTAACAATAAAAAAATGTGCCCATCAGATTCAGCAGTTAAAACTTCCTTGTCATTCTCGATAAATTCCATGATCTGTTCTGAAAACTAGTATTTTAAGAAACAATTACTTATAATTTAACCAATTAATTGGCAATGAATTTCTAATGTCTGAGGTTGTCAAATTAATGTTCAAACTGGATATTTCAAGCAATGGGCAGTCTCTTAGGACACATATTCAGTGGTGTAAACACATGCTGACTTCATTCCAAAGCATTTGTTCTCAAGAAAAAGAACGTGAGTTCAATCCGCTTTGACCATGCTTGTTTTAACTTTCTTCTGTGACTGAAAGAGAGTTCAGATATTTAGTAATGCCAAAAACGTCATGTAAGGAAAAGGACAGTACTCAATCAAGACCTGTCTTATAATACATCACAGTGGCGTTATCAACGTTGATCTGAACAATACCTAAAGCCACGTTTGAAAGCCTCTAGCACTTTTACTATCACCAGCAGCTCTAGAATGTTGTTTTGAAGCTCTGCCTGTTTCGAGGTCAATAATTCTTTGATCCTGAGGATGTTGCAATGGCTACTCCAGTCAAATTGTTAATAAATTTGGAGTTATAATAATTAATGTGAACCTTCTTTGAAGAAGATTCTGTGCAACAGAATCTGTTTCTCCGGTTACCAAAGGAGGAAGCATTTTACAGGAATCAATATTCACAGGCATATACCAACCATTGAAATCTTCATCAGAAACATCAAGAAAACAATTTTGAAAAATTATCTTGTACTTCCTGGCACAAGGGATGACAACTGCCATCAAAATTATGAATTCTAACAAGATCTGTATCAGTTTCACTGCCAGATTGTGAGCTCTTAAGAACTGAGGCATGGTCCTTTGCAAAGTCAAGGTTCTGCCTTCCTTTCTGAAAGACTTTCCCAAGTGCCGAATCAAGGTGAATCCTAATGAATTTGATAGCTTGCATGGGAACCAAGTAAAGTTTCTTGTATTAACATGGAGACCCAAGGATAGGAGGAGGAATAACACAAAACATGGGAGCAGGACACTATCACTATCATAAAGGTATCTATATATGCACAGACAATGACACAACATATAGAGAAGTGCTGCTATCATCACAATGCACTTGGTAAAGATATGAGACCATGGAAAGACTGAACAATGGCACTATGAATTGTCCTCTATTGTAAAATGGAGGAAGCATGGATAAAATTGCGTGACTGTAATATTTGTGTGAATGAAAGAGACCATGAAGAAACATGGGTCCTGCCAGAAACCCCGGAGAGAGACTGCCAGTCAGAGTTAACAGTACTGTGTTAGAAAGACCAATGGTTTAATTCAACATAAGGCAACTTCCTATGTTCCTAAGTGAGTGTTATGTTTTATGTATGTGCCTTCTAGTTGCCTGTTGACTTATGGTGACCCCATGAATTTCATAGTGTTTTCTTCAGGAAGAAATACTCGGAGATGGTTTTACCCATTCTATCACAAGAAGGCAATAAAAATAAAATAGTGTATGTTTTCTTTATATATCACTATAATTCTGTGGTTTGTTACTAACGAAGTAAACGCTAAATAGAACTGTCTGTGTAGGCTGGCAACTGCAAGTTTAAGTGCAATGGTAAAGGCTAAATTTGTTTACCTACCATCCTATATTCTGCCTGGAATTCTAAATTATTGATGTATTGTCATTGTAATGCTATTTGCTATCCCTTGAGAAACAGCAACAAACAGTGAAAGAACACAGTACTTCAAAAGCATTGACTATAAAACACAAAACAGAACAAAAACAAAGAAGTTTTTCACTGGGCAACAGGACTTGCAGTACTTAGTAATTTCTTCATTGATCACCTGCAGTAGGAGTGACAATCTTACCCTGCACAACTGTGATGTGCAATCTGCTTACTAGCGACTTTCCATAAGAAGATGCAAAGTATATGCAGCTACTCAATAAATATTGGAAGTTAATGATTGTTCATAACAACACTAAGAAATCTTTCATACACTCCAATTTTTATCAAAGCCTCCTGAATACATTAGGTAAGTGAACCCTCATGGGTCTTTGCCTCTATCTGTGCAGAATTTTTTGACTTCTAAATCTTACTGACTTCCAATATTATACTTCAGCTATTAAAAGAAGTAAATTACTATGGGTCAAAGTGAAACTACGAAAACTCATTTCTGTGAAGGCATACAGAGCAGCATGCAAAGAGCCCAAGTTCTCAAAGCACACAGTAATTTCAACTCCCCTAAAACCATTCAGTGTATTAGCTTCAAATCCAATTAGAGTATGTCTCCCATATCAGCACAACTGGTATCTATGATTTAATGCTGAAACGTGTTCCAAAAATTTTAATTTGAATTTAATAGAAATTAAATGGAAATTGAAGTAATGAGAGGAAATGCATAAGTGGAATAAAAATTCCTGTTCAGTTTCACATGGAAAATGGAACAGAATGGAGAATTCCAAAAACTGTGCTCTGTTCACTTTGGTTTTTATGCTCTCTTGCTTTGTTCAAGCTATTGTGTGTTTTTGCGCTGTATACATGTACTGTATACTATCCAGTCACTTAATAAGCCTCTTGGTTATCTGATCTGATCACACTACAATGTGCTTCTGTAAAATTCTTGTGCTGTACAAGTCTGTAAAGCATTGCGCTTATTAGGGATGGGACGAATCCAGAATTTTCCGAATCAGGATTGGGATCCGAATCCCTGGAAGGTTTTAGGAATCCACGAATCTCACAAATCTCAAATCTTCTGAATCCTTTTTTTAAAAAAGAGTTTAAAAAGCAAGGGAAAGAAGGATAACCTTGGGCAAGACACACTCTCTCAGCCTTAGCAAAAGTCTGGGCAAAGGCAAACTTCCCTCTGAAGAAATCTGGCTAAGACAATTGTCATACTTTTGCCTCAGGATCTCCCCAGATTGAAAATGTCATGAAGGCCCTTTGTGCACAGGCAGGAAAATGGGGATTAATTCCACATTTTCCTGCCTGTGTAAACAGGACCACTACAGTACAGAAATAATCCAGGTCAAAATTGGATTTTCTTTGCATAGCTCCTTATGGCATCGTGGAGTTTGTAGTTTGATGATGCACCAACGCACTTTGACAGAGAAGGCTATGACACCTTGTAAAACTACAAAGCCCAGCATTGTGTCTGAAAGAGCTCTGCAAGGGAATCATAGAATCATAGAGTTGGAAGAGACCTCAGGGGCCATCGAGTCCAATCCCCTGCTATGCAGGAACATCCATCAAAGCATTCCGAACAGATGGCCATCCATGAGCTATGCAAAGGAATGTTTCAGCTGTCCTTGAAATCTCAAGCCTGTACCTTCTAGTCAAGTGCTGAACTTGAGCATTAAATGTTCAATTTAAATATCTTAGAATACAACCCCAGATGTAATTTGTGAAATTGCTAGCAAAAGCCATTATTACTCCAAGGGAAAAACTCACCTCCTTGCCATCTCTGCTTGTGTGTCTGGTCTCCCAGGTTTTCAGGTGTCCCAGTCTCCCAGGTTTTCAGGGGTCCCGGTCTCCAACAAACTATTTGCTTGGTGGATTTGAAAGATTCAGTTTTCCTATTTTGGCACAGGGATTCGGATTCACAAATCTCGAATCCTTGCCCAGGATTCGAGGAGTCACAGATTTGGTTGGCCCATCCCTAGTGCTTATAAAGTGCTTCTGCTTGTAAAGTGCTTGTGTTGTTAATAACGGCCCCACCATCCTGGCACTATAAGCCAGGTTCACCTTCTGATGATCCTCTTGATGATGATCTTCCTTTTAATATACTGTTAGAAGGTCAATACTAGCCTAATGGTATGGAATTAAGATGCTAGCTTTAGGCTACTATTGACCTTCTGCATACAAAAACATTTTGTTCCCATGTATTTTCTGACCACACATTGTTAATGTTTATGTTTTTATCAATTGTTCACTGGCTTTGGACTACAAATGACTACAAAGACTTCCTTCTCTTAAATGTTAAAGTTCTGTCCAGTTTTACAGCCTCTTCTCTAAGCTGTATACCCATCTCAATATCTTTGTCATTCATCTCATTGAAAAAAATAGTTTCACTATGGCTCATGTTTTTTGTTATCCATGGTAAGTCTGGGAATGTATCCCACAGATATGGAGACATACTGTATCCACTAAGAAAATATAGTCTTCATTTCTAGTCAAGTATATCCTGCTTTTGTTCTTGAAAACAGTATGAAGGAAAACATAACATTTCTGACAAACAGGTGTACAGAAAAATGCCATGTGTGCTCTGTAGTCAATCAAACAACACTGACCACACTAAAAATGATCTGCCCTGGCTTCAAAAATCCAGTTCTTTTTTCTCCTAACCATTTCATGAACTTGTTCTCATGACAATATAGCCAACCATGAAACCTATCACTAAACTCTTTCTGTAGCTACATATTTTATCTATAAATAAGTCAGCCACTGTATTGTTCATGAGATTGTAATGAAGAAGGCAATCTATGTACAGTGGCAGTTCATTTAACATTAGCCCAGTTCATTTCATCATGTTTGCACTTTCCTTTCTTTTCAGTCATGTATGTGATATTGAAAAGGGTCATTTTGTACATAATCCTTCTTGCTCACACATTTAGTTGTTTATATTGATGATTCCAAGATGAATTTCTATTCTATTCATTTTTGTTTTGTTTGCTCACTCACTCTTTGAAATCAGTTTCTTCTCTCTCTCTCTCTCTCATGCATGCACACAGATCATCATCTGTTCAGGAAAGTTAGCGATTCAACTACCCATGTTATTTATGAATTTACAACAGCAGTCTGTATTACCAATATGGAAAATATTTGTGGAAAAGGCTTTAATAAAAGAGGGAAGTGTCACACCTCCACAAGAAGAATTACAATTTTGGAAAGCAGAGTAAGCTGAAATATAATTGGCTCACAATTAGGGTTAGAGTTTATGGTTGACATTTAGGGTTAGAGTTTATGGTTAATAATTGGATCATATATAGTATTAGCAATAGGTTAAATATAGTTGAAGAGAATAGATTTAAGAATGAAATTATTATCGCTATAATGAGTACAAGGAGAATGAGATTTAGATACAAGAAATAAAAATATATAATCAATATGATATATAATATGTTGAAAAAGTATATGATGATAAAGGATCTGGAGAAAAATAATAATGTAAGCCATTTGTGTTGAAAATTTTCTCTTTTTCACATTTACGTTATTCACGTGGTGTTTGTTTTATTCTGTTATGTATTGTTCTTTTTTCATTATAATAAAAAAATTCAAAAAAACCAAAACAGTGGTCTATATTGACTGTAATTTTTAACATTTCCTCCACAAAAAAAGAACTCTTATTGATCAAATCCGAAACCTCATTTAAGAAGCAACATTTAATATGCAAGAATGATCTGGAAATTAGGAGGTAGAGCATTGCAATATATAGACATCCATTAATGTCTGTAATGACATTAGCATAAATGCAACTCTTTAGTATTCAAAAATCAACAAGATTATTAAATTCTGGCCTATATGTAAAATTTTAATAATAGATATTTAAAGGAATGTATAATTAGACATACAGATGATGAACTCATAAAATATTTCATATCAAAATCTGACCCCTGAAACCTAATACAGGGCTACCAAGAATTAAACTCCATTTGTTTCCAATGAAATTCATTCTCAGTTAACAGTGCACTCCTAACATAAAGATATGTTGTTTGTAGAGAATTAGGAATAGGGAGAGGCCACTTATACTGGCTGAACTGTCCTCTTGCCATCATGAACCCCTTCTACAGGTTAATCTCCAATACCAGCTAAGATCAGCTGGCAGAATAGAGAAAACGGAGCAGATAAGAAGTGGACAAAGAGAGGAGCCAAATTATGCCAGATCTAAAATTCCCCCAGCTGATGGACATAACCGCTATGCCTACTCAAAGTCAGACCACTCCCAGGGTAGTTCTAAGCAATTTCCAACACCTCTAGGATGGGACGGGTTTGGATTCAGCACAGCTTCAGCCGACACAGCACTGGCTGAGCTAGACCTTGGCCATCTTGTCCAGTTAGGTTTGCCATGTAAGATTATATAAGACACACATAATATTGCAAACATAAATGTGAAAAGGCTTCATTTAAGATTCTAAAAATAAAATGTTAAATGTTTATTTTCTGTAACACTTCATTGGACATAATCTAGAAAACCTGAAGTGATGCTAAAATAAGGCGTGACCAAACACTGTGTATTGAAGTGCACTGACTTTTCTGTGGGAATTTATTTATCATTCCATTTGTATTTCAAACTTGTTCAGTCTCTGAAAGGCTCATAGATAACAGTATCTGATGAACTTTTATCTCTTCATTGCAGTAAACTTTCAGTCTACTACAATTTTAGCATCACACGAGACTCTTCCAAATGTTCCCTGCAGTTGCCTCTTCCCACAGGGAATAGGATCACAGGTAATCAGTGCCAGGATTCTTAACCGAAGAGTAGAGGGCAGAGAGAGCAAGCTGTTATCTCAACTCTCTGCCTGTCAGCAACACATTAAGCACTCCGTCTACCCATTTCTATGCTTAATTCAGAGCAGAGGTAGATCAACATGGCTGACAGCCAACTTCTGCCTCAACACCAATGAACAGGGGTATGCAATACTGCAGGATTTCCTCCAACACCAAATGCTACATTCATTTTGGGCTGGAATGATGAGTGTTCCTTGCATCCAGTGGGGAGAGATGAGGCCTTCTTATTTAGTTCAAGGGTGAGGAATGGGTCACCTTCCAGATGTACTGGACTTCAAATCCCAGAAGCCCCAGTCAGAGTGGCATGGCATGGCATGGCATGGCATGGCATGGCATGGCATGGCATGGCATGGCATTATGGGAGCTATTGTGACAAACTTCCCACTTCTGCTCCAATTAAAAACAATGAAAGGCATAAGAAAGACTAAACTGCAGATGATAGTAAGAAAACCCTACACTCAGCCATGAATACCACTGTTTGACTGAAGAGGAAGTTCTTAAATATCCACAGAAGACACTGAGGCTTCTTTGCACTTCTTTGCACTTTGCCCAGGCAAAAACAAAAAACAGAAAAACCACCTACTTGGTATGAGTGATTTTAGATTGGGGTGGTGGGCAACTGAGAAAGGCTAAGGGATCGCATTAGCCATCCAGGAGGCCTTGGAAGGCTGCACTTACTCCATCATCATCATCATCATCATCATCATCATCACCACCACCACCACCACCATCATAATCATCATCATTTCATCATCGCTCTCAAATACCCTCTATGGAACATGGGGCATTCTTGGGCCTCTAAAGGGCATTTCGGGACATTGCAAGGCAAAAAAAAAAATTGACAATATTTTGTTTTAACTCCTAGAGGGTCCAGAGGGGCTCCAAACATGTTGAAATCCCCCCATACCCCCTACAGATCTTTTTTTAGTGTTATGAAGGCAAAAAAACTTTTGAAAAGAAATTTGAAAAAATGTCTCCTGAGGGCCACAAAAAACCACCCCTGGGGTCCACATTTGCATCTTGCCCACCCCTCCCTCTTTTAGATCAATAACTACTATACGTTCCAGCTCTTGTTAGTAGTCTCTTCCTGGGCTCCTGCTCTTATATAACCTCTTACTTCATAGACTTAAACTGCTTTTAAGTCTGCCTTCAGATCACCCTTGCCTGTCTTGTCTGCTCCCTGTTGGGATCTTCTGTGTTTCAACTCAGATTGCCTTGCCCCTTTCTTTGGATTGCCCTTGCCTGAACTACCCTGCTTCTATCCTCTTAGTTCAGAGTCTGGATTGCCAGGGATCGTGCATGAAACAGGACAGATGAGGTGAGGAAACACCATTACTTTTTTGAACTACACCCCCAGAATACCCCACCAGCACAACAAGTGGAAGTTTTTGTCCACAAGGTAACATCTCCAAGCTCTGTGAGGATTATAATGCTGTCATCAAAGTCTTCAATTTAGTCTTGAGATTCTGAATAATAAGAGAATAGTAGCAGAAGTGAGTCATTCTTTGGTTTGTATTTGTGAAACTTTTTCCTTACCATCACCAGTAAATGTGTTACTAAAAGGAAATACGAACTGCATCATATTATACATATTAAGGAACAGTTGCATTTACACAATAGGAGAAGGAGCGGTTACCACTACTACTGTTATTATTGTTCTACTACTGCTTGTGGGACTGAGAGAACAGTCCATTCCTATCAACCGCACATGGCTTACTTCAAGTGTTCAAAGCATTTCCCTTATATTACTTCATTTTTTTTAAGTCTCTGTTCTGGAACTGGATTTAGATCCAGACCTTTCCAAGACTTGATTTGGAAAAGCATTTCAGCCCTTTCGCTGATGGCATCCAGCATTCTCTCAGTCAATGATGGAACAGGGCCATTAAACAATTTTTTGTACCCAGATTATCCCTGGCCAGCAATCCAATTCCCTGTAACTAGCTAAATGGTATCCCTGAGCTGTGTGTTGCATTCTTGGGCAAGGCTGATGACAGAAAACTCCTAAAGATGGAACCACAATCTCTTGAGTCAAAAATGGTACTGTATCCAAAACACAAATATCCTAAACACAAGTAAACAGAACTAAACAAACATAACCAAAATACACCAGTATGACCCACTCTAGGAGAACTGTGCAAGAAGACAAGTGAGGGAAATTCACTTCCTTTCTGTTCCATTCTCAGCCTTTATATCTTTTCCCAGTCTCAAACTGCCAACCTAAAGCAAAAAGTGTCAGACAAGATCACTAACATGAATTAACCCTCTTCCATTCCAGACAACTGTTAATATTCGGCCATGATGTTAACAAGGACTCTAAAACTCATCTGCCTGTTGGCAACTCACTACAATCCCATAAAATCAGCCAGAAATATTATTCCCCACACTGCAGAAATGTGGCTAACGATCAAACAAGAGCAATTTACCTTAAGCTACCTAGGGGGTTTTGTGAGTCCTTTTTCCTTCAGTAGGTGTGGGGAATCCTGGAGCATGAATCCCTTGAGTCAAAAATGGTGCTATACTATAAACACAACTCTGCAAAGAAAGCTAGAATCTAGCTTCTTTTCAAAATGTGAGAAATATTTCACTGCATATCTCACATCCAGAGATCAAGCCCTGTTGTTCTCTGTATAGCATGAACAGAATAATTACTAGTTGTCTCCAACCATTTTATAGAGTAAAACAACCATCTCTTTTTGTCACCATACTCCTTTTAATAAACACAGTAGAGAAAAAGAGATGTCAAGAAAAGGTACTATCAACTACAGAGTGACAGAAGGAGACAACAGACCCCAAGAGGCATTTAACAAAATAGCCAGGAGGAAGTAAATACATTCTGCCTGTAGAAGACTTTTGTTCCAAGTCCTGACGTCTTGTGTATAAAAAAATAAAGTTTGCAGAATCAAGAGATGTACCCTCCTCAAATATCTTAGAGCTTACGCAGGCTCATGTGGGAAGATAGAGTCTTTCTGATAATCTGGAGCCAAAAGAGAATTCTTTTGATCATGTACTACTTTTTCTCACACAGCCATATGGTAAAGAGCAAATTTATCACATTTCTTATCTTTTATGGGATGGGGCTTCTCAAATTCACTCTTGCAGACCAAACTAATTATTCCCTTTAACACACTTAAAGGGAACAAAAGTATGCTAACTTTTACGCATTTCAATTCTTTTGTACAACAGTCAGCTTGCTTTGACAATGCATTTCAAAAAAAGATAGGAAAATGCTGAAGTTTTCCTTTCTTCCCACCTACAGGAAGCCCCCGCCTTTTGATGCCCTAGTATCTGATGACTCAGTCTTTTGACACTTCCAAATTGAGGACAAGTTGCATTAATCTGACTGGGGTTCTACTCTTTCTTCAGTTCTTCTTGCCTATAGAGGCTCTCTCGGAACCACTTATATGTTGTGCTGCCTACCAAGCAAGCTGGAGTGGGAGAGGCACCAAGTCAGCTGCACATCTGCAAGCACTGCACATGTGACTTTGCAAGCACTGCACATGTGATTGGCCCAAGTAAGCTTCCATAAGACCTTCATGCTCCCTACATGACAGCACATGGGTCCTGCTTTTCAACCAATTCCATTTTCTGACAGTGCTCTGGTCCCCACGCTGTCAGGTAAGTGGGGGATGCCTGTATTTTTTTCTCTCTCATAGTCTCTCTCTCTCTCTCTCTCTCTCTCACACACACACACACACACACACACACACACACAAGCAGGGAGAGGGAGAGGAAGAGAGAGAAGCAAGTATTTGATAAAACTATCAAAATACTAGGTTCTACTGATTCAGATACAAAGTCTAATACTATAAAGTACTGAATACTTGTTACAAAGCAAAGTACTTCCAAATGCCAATCCTGAAGACAAAGTCTAGCACTACCACATGATTAGGCCTTACAGTAAGGACTCAGAGAGCTCCCCACCACCACCATTACTTATAAAACTACATCAGAAGTAATCAAAATTCTTTAAAACTACACAGTTCCATGAAGAACATCATGACAGGTATAAAGATAATGAAAATTATGCCAGGCAACATACCCAGAAGTTTCTGCTTGCCTAAGGAAATCTAAAATAACTAGGTGGCGAACTGCTTCAACCTGAGAGAAAAGGAGATGGCCCATTTTTTGCCCCCAAGTAACTTGAGTGTCAGAATAAAAAGATAATTTAGAAAGAAACTTCACAAAGGCAAATTAAGGCTCCAAGATTATAAATAAGAAGATGGAAAAATAGGAGGACTGAATCAATTAGAGTACTATTCATATCTCAGGACTCCCTTCCGAAAAAAAGATCAAGGCCTCAGCTAGGGATCAAAGTGATTAACTGACTAACCAGCAGCCAACAGAGATGCAGATAAGAAGTGGCAGATTATATGCACACAGGGAGTCTAATCTGGCAAAACAGAGGCTTTGCATTGCTCAAAAGAGAAGATGCAGCACAACGCAAGCTGCAGTATATACAAACATTGACAAAGATTATGCACGAGCCTTTAAAAGATGTGGGCTATCATTTGCAGAACATACAATAATATAACCAATTGTGAATAGTTTCAACTGAAACTAAAAAACGTTGCATGCTTCTTGTATAACTAGAGGGTTATTAATCAAACAACTCCCAATATAGGAAATGCTTAGATGTTTATGACTGTGGAAATTGCCAGGAGCATACTTTATCATTTAAAATACATTTCCCATAGGAAAATCTTCAATATCTGGCATATATTTCCTATTAGAAATAAAATTAAAACTCCACTATTATTTCATTATATTCTTAACAGGTCCATCCTTAAGTTTAATTCATTTCTACGGCAATTGATAACTGATATTTCAAGAAACAGGAAGGAAGAAACGCAATAGAGCACAAATTCATTGTAGATAGTCAGTGATAAATGGCTATAGATGTGGGGAGTGGTGTCGTGGCTGAGGGGTCCACCTCAAACCACACACATTTCTTTCAACATCAGAAGAAAAGCTATTCATATGGCTGTAAGAATCACTCTGTGGAACTAGGAATCCAACCATTTTTCTATGGCCATTTCAAAGGCCTCTCCCTAAACCGCAAATCCCAGGATTCCATAGGATGTTGAAAGCGGGATAATAGCACTGTAACAGTCTAGTGCAGAAATGGCTTATGGCAAAAATTAAAGCCCTGCTTATTGCTGTGTGCCTTCACGTAGTTTCCAACTTATAGGGACTCTAAGGCAAACCTATCACAGAGTTTTCTTGTTAAGATTTGTTAAGAGGGCATCTGCTTTGCCTTTACTCTGAGACTGAAAGAGTACGATGTACCCAGGGTCACCCAGTTGATTTCAATGGCCAAGCAGGGAATTGAACTCTTGTCTCCAAAGTCATAGTCTAGCACTCAAAGCACTACACTACACTGGCCCTTTCTGCATGACAAAGCATCCCAGCATGGGAATGTGAGAGGAGCAGGACCACAATGATGCATCTGCGTGACATCATTGCAGTCCTGCCCTTCTCGTGTCTCCAGCTGGCATAATCACGGGCTATATCATTGATAGAAAAACTCCGTCAATGACCCCCAATCATGTGAGCTTTCTGTTGCAGCTGGCCATGCAGAAGGGCTGAAAGTGCAATCTATGCACTTCATCCCCTACTGCAGCATGGGAAGAAGGCCGACTGTAGTCTGGAAGGACAGCGTGTATCCCTCTCACTCCTTTCTGAAAGCAGCCGGTCGTGTGTGGAGTGTTAAGAACACCCCCACCCTGGGATTGTGACAGGATGACACGTGAGAGTATCATCATGTGGAAAAGGCCGTTGGTTCTCAAAGCCCTGCTTATCATCACATTTACAAGGACATATTCTTCTTGTTTCAGACTCTTCCCAAACTGTGTATTGAAATGAGACCTAGCGGAAAGTCAGGTCTTATATACAGAAACAGAACTGTCGTAAAGAAAAGAACTTCACTGTTTGACCAAAACTCTGAAAACTGCATCCCTCTGTCCCTAGGTCACTGGATTGTCACTCAGTGATGTGCCCAAAGTATAGCTGTGCTGAAAGCTGCTTCCCAAATTATTTCCTGACCATCTATTTTAAGTCTTTTACAAAAAGCAAGTATTGATGTTTGCTTAAATCTTCTTCAAGCATGGGTATTCCTTCCACTGGTCTATTCAACATGTCAGTCACATACTACAACAGTCTTCCCCAACATGCTGCTGTGATTAGACTAGAATCACAGAGCTGGAAGAGGCCATATGGGCATACAATTCCCATCAAGCTCTACTAGCATGGCCACTGTACTACGAGAGCATTATTACAGTAATTTATTGCTGTTGCTTTAGTTATAACTATAATTTTTGCTTTAAATACAATATCCTAAGGGATATCATAAGGGGGCACAAGTATATATGGTTTCCCAACTTCAAAAATGTGTAAAAATTCATGAGTGGTTTCTCTTAAGATTAAGCCAATTTAAGAACATAGACAGCACAGCAGGTGTTCACAGTTCTAGGTGTTATAATTATGCAGAAAAAGGTGTGAGGAAAATAGAGTGAGCCAATCCAATCTTTGCTGATGCTAAAAAGGTTGTTGAGGCTCCAAACAGCTTTGCTGTGAAGCAGAAACGTCTCACAAGCACAAGCATGTAGATAGACCAAGGTGTGCAGGAAAGTCTATCAACTTCCCTAGAAGACAAGGTGGGCAGACACAATTCAAAACATACACTATTAATGAAGTGTCTCAAACATCTATGTCTCAAAAATACAGACAAAAAAAGACACAAAATCATATTTGACCATGATAGCTAAATGAACTAATTCAACTAATTGTTGTCATGGAGTGGGTATGCTGTTGTTCATAAATGTATTTAAAATCCAAAGTTAAAAAAATTAAAAACACACAAAGGAATATTTTTTTCCGAAGGATAAGAAGGAATCTAATGACCTCAATGTTAACATGTAGATGCATAACTGCAGTATTTGCATATGCTGGGGCCACAAACATATACATGTTACACAAATGGCAGTAATGACAATGTAGTAAGTAAATTAAAATCAAAAAGTCTGGTAGTGAAGTACTTTTGAGTAGCAATGAGTTTTGTGCTTTTCCTACACAATTTCTCTCCAGCATAATATGTAGCTTTTCTCTGGAGGAGAACATACCATGCCTGCGTGAAAAATAATTTTCCTTTTCTGAAATAATCCACATCTGAACTATTCCCCTTCTTACTTTCACAATCTTTACTGTTTACACAACTTCTAACACCTTCATTAGTCATTTTCTGGTAATGTAAGAAAACACTGTGCCTCAGGAGGCATTCCCAGGCTGCAGGCCATTAGCCAAAACCTGGAGAGAGGCAGGGAACAGCCTGTAGCCATGCCTCAAGTCTGTAAGATTAATGGTAAGATGTTATTTGAAGATAAATATGTGTAACTATTTACTATTTATTGTATTTATCTGTTTAATATTCATAATCAGCATCTTGAAGGTTCAAGTCAGTGTTACGGGGGAAATGAAAGGACTATCACAGAAAAATAATTAAGGTTACAGAACTGGCAGCATTCAAACTAAGCTGGTTAGCCCAACATGAAGGAAAAAAAAGTAGCGACTTTCAGACTCCTTGGCTCTCTACTTTCCTCATTCATGCAGCTGAAAGGAGAAATTCAGATACTTTCAATTTCACTTGTGCTGTAGTGATATCCAAACAAATGAACTGCTACTACCATAAAAGATGCTTAGTTTATAACAAGGCAATCCTCGATTCTGGAAGATGAAGCTAACTTACGTAAACTAACCACAGCTAGTTGGCAAAACCTAGGTCTAGATTACATGTCCAAGGTGTGGTTAAATATAAGCAGAAGTGAAAGCTTCTGAACTTGTCAGCCACACCAAAGGAGGAAGGCAAAACGCATGAGACTGAAGCCATTTACACACTACTGTCCCATCCTGGTATGGGGACGCATTGAAGCCAGTCCGTAACATATTCTATTGCACAACGTCATTGTGGTCCCTCTCTTGTTGTATCCCCAACCATGGTATACTATTAGTATAGTATAGTATAGTATACATATGGTATACTATTACTAGAAAAAATCCAGTAATAGGCCCCTTTTGTGCAATGATCACATCAGCTGGGGCTGTGCGGGAAGGGTGGAAGCACTATCAATTGTTTCCTTCCTCAATGCAGTGCTAGAAGAGGCTGGTGGCACTGTGGAAGGAACGAGTGTGTCCTGAATGCCACCCATCTGCCAGCAGCCAGCCAGGTGCAGAGGGAAGCATTCAGGTCACACACCCATTCCAGCAATGGCATCGCCGGGATGACGCCAGGAGATCGTAGCATCCAGGTATGGTGCAGAAAGGGCCTGAGACTTATTGCGACTTCTTCACACTGTGCTAAGCCATGATTTAATATGATGCCCAAATGCAGCCAATGTTTAAGCGACAAAGTCAGAAGATAATATTTCATCCTCAATGTTTTCCACAACAATATTCTTAACGGGGTACAGCCTATACTTAAAAGTCCCAGTTTCACTCCATATATACAGTTTGGAGCTACTAAACCAACAATTAGGTATCATTGGTCCCAAGATATTTCCACTTCCACTCTGAAATAATCCCACAGTTAATGGCTTTCTTAAAGGCTATTTTATATACTACTAAACATATTTGTTGTTATTTTTACAAGAGAAATTATGAAATACCAGAAGTCCTAGAATAACACAGGGTGCCTCCTAATGTATATCAGATTGGCTCAGAAATAAACCATACTGTTTCCTTAAAACCAGTTAGTAGTTGGCCTAGTTTCTGAGAAAATCTGAATTTGGCCTAATTCCGTGTCCTGATCCACCAAACCCTTTCGCCCTCTTCCCTTCCCTAATCCACTGCCGTGGATCTAAAGACAAATTACATTCCCCAAAGGCAACCAAGGACAAAATTATCTCCCTTTACTTCGCCTCCATTTCTGGATAATTATTGCTCCTTCACTGGTAGCCCAGCTGAATAAAGGCAGCAATTCGAATTTTTTCTCTCAAGTTTGGATACAATTTTCAGGGGCATCTGAGCTTGGTTATTCATTGAGATGAGCATTACAAGCCACTGAAGTTCACATCTGAACCTCTCTACAACTGCCTTTTCTAATAACTAAGGAAACATTATCATATAGGGAAATTAAGAGTGCTAGCAGAACTTTGTACTTTAAAAACTGTTAACTAACTGCTACTTGTCATGGCATTTAGTCTATTTGCTCAACCTGCCCCAACCTAGTACCCTTCAGGTGTGTTGGCCTACAGCTACCATCATTCCCAACTGGGAATCATGGAAATGTAACTCAATACATCTGGATGGCACTTGAAATTTGCAACTGGCAATAGGATGGCACAGCCTATTGCCAGTTGCAAATTTCAAGACAGATCCTACAAATAAGTAACTCAATCCCTATGATTGGGTTAAAGACACAAGAAGACTTCAGGCTTTTCAAAAATAACAACACTGAGCAGCAGAAGTGTTGCATCAATGAATAATAATGATAACAAAAAGACAGTGAAAGAAAAACGCCCACCCCAACATCCACCATTCTTTTCTATGGAAAAGATAATAAACTAGTCATCAACCATGAACCTGCAGTGGCTAATGCCACTGTGTAATTAAACAATACTGCCAGCGAGCAGGAGGAATACGCATAACATTATACTTTCACTAATTAGGATATATTGGAGGTTACCTAGTTAGTGTGTTGTGGATAAGCCTGCCAGAGAATTAGAGTAAAATAAGCTAAAGATAAGCTCCCTACCTGTTCAGAAATTATGTTCAGTTAAGTAGCTAGATCACAGAAAATATGCCTGGTGTCAGGACAACTGTTCCTGATTCCCACTTGTTAAAGAATAGCAGCAACAAAATAACTCCCTGGATCCACTGTGAATTATACAGCTCAAACGAAAAAGCCTGGAGAAGTCATAAATGAATTTTTGTGTGGAGGCACTGTTACCTTCATTCATTTCCAGTACTCAGATGTATGGGTCGAGAAATGTTTAATTTTAAGTGTATATTTTGTCCCAGCCACTGGTTGGTTTTGCTCACAGTTCTAGTAAAAAATGCACTGGTTCACTGGTTTATAGAATGCTTAAAATGCTCTGAATGTAAGAATCCTGGGTCATTAGATTCAAAATAAAGAAACAACATTTTAAGTGATATAAAATTAAGAGCCCATAGGATGTTGAAAGTGGAATAACAGTAGTATGGAAATAGCTAAAGATACCCCAGAGAATCTGCAGAATCACACTATTACCGCCCTCTTTCCTGTATAGACCACTCATCAAGCCAACTGAGGCTCTTTCATGCTTGGTCTTAGTAGTGACTACATGGCTGCTTCTAGCTTAGGCAGCTGTGTTCCAAAGGAAACTAGTTCCCTTCCTGTTGTCCTTCCACTGGGAGCCTAAGGCCTTTCTGTTCAGACAAGAATTCAGCAACTTAGGGCCTTTCTGCAGTACACTGTTACAGTGTTATTATTCCACTTTCCACAGTTCAGCAGGGGGTATTTAGAATTCTCAGCCAGAGAGCTCTTTGGCCTCAGTAAACTGCAAACCCCAGAATTCCACAGGATGTTGAAAGTGGAATAATAGCACTATAACAGTGTAGTGCAGAAAGGCCCTAACTGTTTAACATGTACAGGTACTTTAAACAGATTAGCTGGACTTTTCAAATATTTTAATTGTTATTATTATCACTGAGTTTTAAACTTTTAAACTTAATCCGCCTTTTTACAGTATGGCCAATTTAATTTGTATTTAATATGTATTACTTCTAGCCCTTCTGCTGGCCAGTCTCTCACTTCTTCACTCCTCTATCCTGTTTTCTTCTACCTTCTGGACTCTTTTATTGTCTGGACTTCTCTTCAATTCTTCACAGCTTGAAATCTAAGCTGTCCATTCTTCTCTTTTGTGAATCCTGCCAACGACCCCATCAAACATCCAATCCAACATTTCAAGGTGTTACTGCCATTGCTAGCCCGAGCTTGTGGGATATTAAAGATATCTTTTGACATCAATAATTCGGCCTCCTATACCCATTCCTCTCCTCATGCTTGCGAGGCTCCCAGACAAGTACACACACAGGTTCGGCCGATAATCGCTGTAATATTCCAAACAAATACAGGCAGGCCAGAAATAGCTGACTCGCAGCTTCAGGAGACCTCAAGGCAAGTACCTCAATTATGTATGCACACAACTTTCAAAAGATCCTCTGCCCCGTGCTGGCAGCTTGATGATCAGACTATACAATGCTCAAGCACTCCACATTTGCATACTGGCTACTCTATTGACAATTTGGCTATAACTCAATCATTCAAATACTGACCTTTGTCTCCAGCCCCAAACTCATTGTTTTCCCCAAGTACGAACTAGGCTGCGGCAACAATCTTCCCTATAAGAACCCCTGATTTTACGCACTTCCTCGGATCGCTCTTGGCTTCCATCCTGCCTTGCTGTCACTTTGTCCAGCGAGCCTTCCCCTCAGCTCCCCGTGCTGAGATCCACGCTCCCCAGCTTCTTCGTTTCTAACCAGGCTTCAGGACAGATATAGTATTTGCCATACCAAACCTCCTCAAAAATCCCTCTATCCGCTTCTACCTTTATTTCTTTAGTTTCTTGTGTGAGTGTGTTGTATACATTTGTTTGATTGTGCTTAAATAAAACAATTATTAATTTCAACATCTGTCTCATCCTTGACTCGGCCTGACCCTGTAGACATAGGGTTCAAGATCTCGCTACGTTACCCTGCCTCTCGCATTGCCAACTTGTGCTCTATGCTAATTCCCTCCCCATTGTTGTGAGTACATTTAGGTGTCCCTCCCGGGACCCCCAGAAATCAGGGTAACCGAGGCTTCACTTCCTATTCCTCACCAGTCAGCCTTCAACGAATGTCAGCCATTGCCCAAAAGCTGTTGTATCATTTGGATCCTCTATAGCCTTATAAAATATTCAGTCTAAAACTAGACTAACACCCACTGTCCAGTAGTTAAAACACAACAGTCAAAACAGCCACTTATGTACAGTGTTACTCTCAAACACAAAGCTCAGTCCTCTTTCTTTTATACTGTTTATCCCTAACAGTGCCTATTTATGAATAGCTGAGGTGAATATTGACTGGAAATCCAGACTGTATCTTCAGATGGGCATTCCCATCAGAGGTAAAATTATAAACAGATCTTTCCAGACCTCTTCAAGCAGTACTGACTATAGCAGGGACAGCCACTGGGTCTACTGCTGTAGGAGCTGCAAATCTATTGTTGAAATCACTGTCATTCTTCCTACAACATAGCCTCATACCTTGAAGGCACCAGAACCCACCTGATCTCGGAAGCTAAGCAGGGCTAGGATTGGCTAAAACACAGGAGGGAGACTGCTAGGGAATACAAGCTGCTCTAGGTGAAATTTCACAAGAAAGCAATGGTAAACTATTTCTGAATATTCTTTGTGTAGGAAAACCCTATGAAATTCATGAGGATGCCCTATGTTGACAGGCAACTTGAAGGCATATATGCACAGTTTGTATAGATGCTCAGAACTATATGGGAGCTTTATCAGTGCCAAATCTTTGAAGCTATAGGTCCAGGACTGGCACACTCCTACATAACTTGAAGAAGCAGTGGGAGGAACAGCAGTAAAACTGAAAGGGAATATGACATCCCAAGCAAGGGATCCTTCAGCTATCCCTGGACTACAGTTTCCCTCAAGGAACAAAGTACCAATTCCTGTTGTAAACAAGTATTCATGCTTTGTATTTCTATTATATTGTATGTATTGATAATGTTCTTAAACAGACTCAGGTACAACAACAATCCTCTTTTCTCATTAAAAACATATTTCTACCAAGGATAAAGAATATATATCCTTTAGTCACACAACAGAGCATGCTTATTACACTTCTATTATGGCAAGTGTACACTGCTTCTTTGTTTGATCTCCCTTTAGTATCCATTTCTATTGTCATTTGATATTGCTGTATGCTGATCTACAGGAAACATTAACACAAAAACCAAAAAGACAATGTTCCTAATCCAAAAATATTAGCATGTAGGAGGAGCCTGGATTATACACTACTGAATCAAGGATCACCCTTGTTGAACAGATGGCACCACATGACTAACAGCTACAGTTCATCTCAGTTCAGACTGTTAAATGCATTCACCTTTGGAGATCACAATATTGTGAATACAAAAAAACAAAATATATTCCTCTATAAGCAGACTGCTCACGGATGAGAAAGAAAAACACTCAAGAATAGTCAAATGTCCAATCAAAAAGTTTAGTTAGGCATCCATACCTAACCTTTATGATTTATATAAATCTTTAATATACATCTGTGATACAGTAGTGTGCTCTCTTGCTCCGTATTTTATTGTGTGTGCATGTGTAAATAAAACAAATTTATTCTGTCACCACTGGCTACAGCCTTAGTGATGAAATGGATGGCATAATAAAACTATGCCACAAAAGAGTGTTATCTTTACTGGCTAACCAAAATGCACAAAAACCATCATGCAAGCTTTTGAAGCTTCACTGGCTTCTTCAACAGCCAAAAAATTTTTAAAAAATTATACAGGATAAGGAAAGTGACAATGTTAGAGTTGTAGTCCAGTGGTTCTGGAGGGATTGTCTACGCAGGCAGAAACCACTCCTTTTCTTGGTCATGTAGAGACTGGGGAAAAGGATAGTAAAATTCAGAAACCATTGGCATCAGTAAAGCAACTTCTCTTGAGATCTAGGCTGTCTCTGTATTTTGTGAAGCCACAGGCCTCGTTCTTAGGCAGAGAACACTGAATTTCTCAAGAAGTCTGTGTACTGCTAAATAAGAAAAAAAAACTTTTAGTGCTTTGTAGGTAAAACTTGCCAATTATAGTCCCAATGAAAAATGAAAAAGTAATAACTATAGTTTATTTTGACAGCAATTTGATGATACCAGTGTCAAGCTCACTACCATTTCTACTTTTTTGTTACAATTGCAAGGATTTCAGAATCTTTTAGATTCATTTTTAAATAAGCACCTTGTCATTTCATGGCTTGAAGTTGACTTGTTTCAAATATGAGTTATGATGCTGGTTTATTTCAGCAAATGATAGCTAAGATTAATCACAGTTTAGGATTTAGATATTATGCCGAATTAAATGTGATGAAAAACAGAAACTTTCACCGTCATCTTCATGGCCATGTGAGAGGTCTTGTTGTGGTGAGCCAGTGAATTGAGACCAGCGGATCAGAAAACAGGACTTTATTTTACTGCGCAGGGATCTCAGTGGAATCAGTTTCCAAAAGACTGAGAGCCCCGTCCTAAGTTCCAGCATACCTTTATACTTTCTAGAGAACAAATACAGGAAATGATTACCATATATGAAAAGAGTACAGGTTACAAAAGTTTACGCTTTGACATGATGTATTACAGTTTCAAAATGAAGTATCTCTATACCAAGGAGTATTTGCCCTTGGTCTTTTTGACTCCCAAACTCCCTATATCCCATGCATTGCCAAGCCGCATACCTAAGCCCTTGATAAGATAAGAAGCGCAGTTGTCCGACTTATTTTTCTCTATTTTTCTATTCAAGAAGCAGTTTCTACCATTTAACCCCTTCAACAGTCTGCCTAAGCAAATTTTCATCACGATAAGCCATATTTTATTGTGATACTCAAACATAGCTAATGCCCAATTACATGAAACTAAATGACTGCTAATCTAACAGAAATTGCAGAGCATACATAAACTTTAAAACTGTGTGAATATTTTTATTAAGCTCAATCTAGAATAGGAGAGCCAGCACTTGGTTATATAAATTGTTTACTGTATCACATCCACTGGGTCATGAATGCAATGCATAACTAACTTTGGAAAGGTTCCATGCAGAACAACTGGTGACATGATCTGAAATCTTAACACAGAAAAAGCTGGTGGGCATTTGTCACTCTGACCAATTTTGAGTTTGGGATGACAAGAACAGAGATGAAATTTCCCATATGCCAAACAGTCACTGGCACTGTCAGCACTTGTCAGAACAGAAATATGTATTCTGTTCATCTCTTTGTAGAATGCCCTTCTGTACCAGTAAACCAGTTACAGAAGCATAATCTACACAACTTCCTTTATCCATCTAAAAAAGGACAACCTGAATTTTACACCAACTTAGTTACATATACATCCTGGTAAAACGCTCCCAACCCTACTTTATGAGATAGCCACAAGATTGGGTGAAGGAGATCCATTCAGCTGGCCATCAGTGTGCAGCAGAAAGATATTTCCATCCACCAGCCAGCAATGCAGTGACTATCAGAAACAGGTCGCCAGCCACAAGTCTCACTGGCTAGTAAGAATGAAGTGGAAATGTCATTGTCCTGCATCCCAATTTCTAGGTAAAGAGATCTCTTTCACCCCATCCAGCAGCTACCTAGTAATGTAATTTAGGAGGGCATTCATTATTGTGGCAATAGTGCCACAATTGTGACCATGCAGTATTCATGAATAGAAATCAGTTATGGATCCATAACTGCAATACTTAATTTCAGTCAATATTTCAACATATAGTTTATACTTAACCAGATAAGAGTAAATGATTTGCAGGTGACAGGTGTAGCTTTTCGACCCTGTGATTTTACTACCTAACATGGAGAGTTACAGTCTCTCTGACGCTGCCCATACTCAGATTTTCAGTGTCAGTCTACCTCTAACCCAAAGGAACTTTCAAAACAGCAATTATGTGTTTTCTTCTTTTCAAACCTTATTTACTTTTGGTTTAAAGACTCTTGTGACCTGCTTGACAGCAGAGGCTGATATGTAGTAATGAAATGTAATGAGCATCCAGGGTAGCAGAAGATAGAATTTTTTACACACACACAAAAATCAATTCCATTTAAAATGTTTTCTCTGTGCTAATAATATTTGTACAGAGAAGAGATTGTTGAATCCTCAAAGTATTCAGTGCTTTTTCAATGCCCAGAACAGTCCCACCCCCCTTTTTTTAACTACTAACATTGACTGGCACAAAAACAAAGACAGAACATGTTTCTCTGTTCAGAAAGTGCCAGGCTGAACTTTCTGATCAGAATAACTACAGATTTATAATAAGACAAGTCATCCTTAAGGATAAAATTCCAGTAATTCCAGTAAAATTCCAGTAATTATAAAAGTCATTATTTAGGAGCAATTATTTTAGCTTTATCCTCTCTCCACTTCAATATATTTTAATTGGTGCAATTTAATAAAGATTGCAGCTCTTTCTGAAATACTGCAGTGCTACACACAGAATCAGCATGTTGTAGTGTTGCACAAGTATGTACAAGATTGAGCTACACACCAGGTTTTTATGGTCCTAAATTGCTCTGCTATAGCAATGTTTTTCTACAGGACAAATTATGAATAAAATACAATGGCAAAAGCAGTAAAAGCGTCTTTAAAATGTTCTAAGCAAACCTGATATAGCCAAGTTAGGTGTTCCAGTGCCACAACCAAAAAGGTCCTGCACCAAGTCAGTTGCTGAGTTGCAGAACAATTTGTTCTGTTGCCGACCTGCAACCTGTTGCTGGCTTATAGAACAATCTGGAAGATTAATGAAAGCCAAGCTTCCAAACTTAATCTCATTCAAACTTGAGCAAATTCATAATTTGAGAATAAGCCTTAAAGTCATTCAGCCTCAAACCATCCTGAATTGTTATAAAAATCAATTAACATGCTTATCTAAGAAATATGATTTAGAAAGCCATAAACTTTATCTAATTAAATTTCTTGAATCAGCTGTCTTCTCTTTGTCGCTTCAATCATTCTGATTGAATTCCATCAAACAAGTGTTGAAGTCTTATAATGTGTCCATCAACAGTATGTCATGACTAGTTAGTTTTCTTAACATCAAAGATGTCTGTCCTTAAACTTCTGATCGATATTCTCAGAGACTTTTGATACCATCCCCCCATTTTTAGTCTGGGCAGTGGGAAAAGATAACCTGTTCACAAAATGTTAGAAAGAGTCTGTAAATGTCATATTTATGTCTATTTTTATGAGTCATATTGGCTATTTGTTTATGAACTTAAGCTGAAGTGCTGATTAAATTGGGCTAGGCTAAATTAAGGTAGCCTACTTCAGCAGGTCCAGAGTCAGTTTTGATGTTTCCCTTCAGGATCCACAGTGGGCTGCATGTCCTGCAAAAATGCACTTCTTCATGTTTTTCAAAATTGAAAGTTCTGAAAAAAGAGAAGCAGAAAAGCACACATATCCACACAAAGCTGCATGAAAGTTAGGCCTTACTACACAGGAGAACTGCTGCTTCTCAGGTCTTCCAGGAGTAGCAATTTTCCTTTTTGACCTCATGATTTGTGGAGAACCTGCAAACACAGGGCAGGATGACATGACGCCAAGGGGCAATTTCTGTGTTGCCTGCCCCTGTCCTAAGAGTTTGATACAAGAGCATCTGAAAGACAACCTGCATCAATAAAAGCCTGATCACTGACAATTAGCCTCAGTATTGAAGGCTCTGCTTTCTGACAACAAGAGCTTCAGATGTGCCAGGACAAGCTAGACGTCTTTCTCAGCACTCTGCACTTTTAGAACTTCCTCTCTTGAGAAAAAACATACAGCTTTTTCACTGAAGGTTCTTTAAAAAAAAATTTTTTTTTCTCTAGTCTGCATTCAGCTGAATTGGGAAGGGAGACTACTATAACATGGCCAAAATGCCCTAAAGGCTCCAGAGCCCATCTGTTTTTGGAAACTAAGCAGGGTCAGCCCTAGTTAGTACTTGGGTGGGAGACCACCAATGAATGCCAGGTGCTCTAGGCTATGTTTCAGAGGAAGGAACTGGCAAAACCACCTCTGAGTATTCCGTGACCAAAATAAAAAACCCTTATGTAATTCATGAAGTTGTCAGATGTCAACAGGCAACTTGAAGGCACATAAAGATCCTGACAGATTCAGGACTGAGTGCAATTTTCCAGCTAATTGTAGAAGCTATTCCAGGAGTAGAGATTGCTGTCTAGAGCAGTGAGGGGAGTATAAAGTACATAACAAAAGCCAGGGAATACTGACTTCAGTGAATGCGTTTTCATTTTGGTTTCAATTACTTCCAGCAAACTGGAAACATAAGCAAACAAGAAAAATCCCAGCATTAAAGCTTTAAACTCATCTAAAATGACTTCCAGGTGAAAAGGTAGATTATTTATTATACAGTCAGCACTCCACATTTGCTAGGGTTAGGGGTGCAGGATCCTCGCAAAAGTGAAAAAATTGCAAATTTCAAAATTGTGTGTGTCTATAGGAAGGGGGCTGAGGCATGGAGGGGAAAATAGAAACCCAAGGTCTAATCCAAGTCAGGAAAAGGAGAGGGAAAGGGGTGGACTGGCATGGTGGCCTTGGTGACCCCTCTAGCCCATATACTTTTTTAGGTGTGGGGGAAAGCTTGGGAGAGGGTTTGGAGTGCTGAGAAGTCAGGCTGCGAGCTGGCCACAGCAGCCGGTGGAAGAGAAGGACAACAACCAGAGGTGAGCTTTTAAAGGACTGCACAGCCAGATCAGAGCCACTGAGAGGGAACGTTCCCCTGGAAAAGAAGTGCCTGAGGTGGGAGTGATGGGGGATTGAAGAAACTTGCAAATATTCAAATCTGTGAAGGTCAAACCCACACATACGGAGGGCCGACTGCATTTGTATCCTACCACCCCTCCCAAAACTCCAAAGCAACATTTTGTCATCATAGCACCATTGCGCAGAATCCAGAACTTGGAAAAGTTAATTTTGGAATACAGTTCCCAGAACCTGCCAGCAATCATGGCCAGTGGTTATGATGGCAGGGGAGTGGTGTTCAGGGAACCGTAGTCCAAAAAATAACATTTCCAAGCCATCGGTTAAACCAAGACAGTGGTAGCCCTATCCCAAGGCACACTGAGACTCTTCATTCATGTGACAGATTGTGGAGGATGGTGAACATGCATGTCCCTGCCTGCCATTTTTTTACCACTTAAGCCCAGCAGGAACAGCAGTCAACTTGATCGTGAAATACCCAGCTATGCAGCAACCACTGGTGGCCACTTTCACTTTTGAATGAAATGTAGTAGTGATCATACTTGAATCCAAACAAAAGCAAATGCATAGCAGTTGCCCAGCTATGCACAACATGGCTAGCTTCTGGTTGGGCTGATGCGCAATTATACCATTAGAGCTTTCATCCACAGATGAAGTTAAATTACATGAGGTCCAATAAAATGTCATCCACTGCTGCAAAATCTTGTGAGACTTTTAACAAGTCTCCTGAAATTCAGGTGGACTGGTTGCCAAGTTCTTGCAAGACTTAGGAGCAGCTGCTGCTAGGTCTGCTGCTTTAGCTGGCAACAGCCCAACATGGTGCTGGCCAAGGAAATACAGAGATATATGTGTACAAATATACATCACTCCATAATCTGTCATCCTACCTCTCTGTCTAGATGAACTGTAGACTTAAACTGGGGAGTTTATGGTTAAATATATCTTTCTTTGTTATGTTCATCTTACTTGATAATAACATCATATTTCATAATATTTCACAAGCTAGAAGTGTTTTTGCTGCCAAAATATTGTTCAAGGCATGAATTTCACTTTATTTTTAGTCCTCCCACTCCCATTAACAAACTTAACTGCCAAAAATTCCAATTCAGCCAAATTGCTTTTTGCTTCAGGATAAATATTAGATGGTTCTAAGCAAAACAATTTACACTCTATTCATTTTTCAATGGAAAAATGCAATCTCTCTCCAAAGACATCATGGGTTAAATATTAGTTCATGATAAAGCACCCTAATGCAAAAGTATAAGAAACTGTTCTAACTAAAATATAGTTTTCAAATAGGTTTGTGTGAAATTAAATTTTTTCTTCTTTAACAGTCTTTCAAGAACCTGAATTGACTGTTAGTATTTTTTTTCCTAATATTTATTCTCATTTATAAGCTTTCTCTACAAAACAGTTCACAAAAGTGTTACAGAACAGTCTTTACAAAGAAGTATTTTTGGAGATACCCTGGGGAAAACGGGCTGGATCCACATTCAAGCACATACAACTAGACTGATAGAAGGAGATTTCTCCATCTCCTCCATAGTATAGCATCTCCTCACCCCTTGAAAATGTTATGCACAGGATATGGGAGACCCTACTGAATTAGATAGACTGTGGTACAGAAGAAAAGGTGATCTCAAAAATCAAATTCCAAAAATCACTTTCCCTGAGTGGAGCACAAAAGTTTATCACACCAAGCTCTTCCCCTGCTAAAACTCCATTTTTTCTAAAAACGCTATTGAATTAGGATTGGTCTGTTTGGTTTTGCACCTTCAGAACTATGTGCTAAAAACTTATAACTCATGGTATTTGGGACCATTCACTCACTACCTCCTCCAAGACATTATCCCTGTACTTTTTATTAGTTGTTCAAATATACAAATACGCTCACACACACACACAGAGAGAGAGGGGGGGGAGGGGGAGAGAGAGAGAGAGAGAGAGAGAGATCCCCCCTCTGAAATATTCATGAACAGTCTTATGCTTATTTTTTAATCCCTTGGGGTGGGCAGTTCCTATTTAGAAGACCAGAATTCTAGCTTCAGACTTAATCGCTGGCAGATGAAAGCTCTTGCTCTGTCTCGTCAATGCTGGCTTTCATTTGCCAGCAATTAGTTAAGTTTGAAGCTAGAAGAAAGCAAGAATTAATGGATTAATGAATATTTTTTTAAAACTGTAAGACTCTTTTCCACTTATATTTCCAGGTGTGTGAGAGTGAGTGGGAAATGAGAGAGAGAGAGACTCCAGAACAGGGCTGGAAAAGGAGGGGGGCAGTGAGTAAAGCTTTGGCTTTCCTGACAAGCCCCAGTTGTGGGTACAGTCATTTTGCAAAGGGTTTTTTTTTCCTATAGAGAAAAAAATGGCTAAAGGTTTCTCTGTTACATTGCCAAGTGTAAGGAAATCAAATTGAACTTTCCTCCCTTTCTCCTTCTCCTGTGATCACTGTAGGCAAGCCAACATTTCCCCATCCACAGCACACCCACTGAATACCCCCTGACCACTCAAAATTGGCATGAAATGCAACTGGACTTTCTCCCAAGAAATCATAGCACAACAGAAGCAGAAAAGGAAGTCACTAATGGATCTTTTATGTTAATAAATGCAAACATTCTCCCATGGCAGAACAACAATGTCAAAGACACTATTATCCAGCTGTGTGATTTACCTGCCTTGTGCGATAAAGCCCAACGTTGCTATCAACCCAGTTGTATACACCTAAATCTATACCCAACTCAAATGTTTTAAATGGTGATAGCCACCAGTATGCCAAAGGCACAGTGGGTGTGAAGTGGGTATAACTAGGAGTAATTCTTGCCAATTTAGAAATTTCCACAAGCACAAAATGCACACAACCTGCAAAGTGGACAGTTTACTTCCATGCTATGGCCTGCAAACTGTACAACTTACTTCTATGCAGGCGTATTTGCACACTTTTACATATCCTATCTGTTATCTTTGATCACTGAAGAAGCTGGAAGCTAGATATGGAATCTCTAGGGGTTCCAGGCCAAAGCTTCCACATCTCTGGTTTATATGAAAGTTACGTGTCACCACAAGACAGATTGGAAATACCTGTTAGAACAGTCAGGTTTTCACTTCTGGCAATTAGGAACAGCAGGCACGGCAAGACATTTCCCCCTAAGCATAAATGTTAATTGAAATATTTGAAATATCCTTCTTCTTGTCAAGACCTCTTTACTCCAATCTCCTGTAAATATGATTCCAAAACAAAGCTCCCCAACCCACATTAAAGGACAGGAAGGGATAGGTGGAAGAAACTTGTCCAAATCCACTAGGAGTTTTAAATATTAAAAACAGCAACTGAAACTGCATACAGAGTCCCTGGAAATAAATACAAATGGAAGACTCCCACTAAGACATAAGCTGCAGATACTCACAGCTTCTAAACTGTACTCAAATGCTGCTCTATGAACAGCATGTTGAATGAATAATCCCAAATTGTGGTTACCAAAGTACAGACAGTGGTACCATAATCTGCATCTGTTGAGGAAAGAATGCAGTTGAAATATCCGCGACAGTGGCTAAAAAGCACTTGTTGCTCCAGCAACAACATAAAATAACAAAACAAAATCCTTGAGAGCCACATGGTAAAGCCAAGTCCATTCTGTCTCATCTAGGTTCAGATTCAGTCTATATCCACTCATCCACCTCATTACACTGTACACTGTACCTGTTGCTTATTGGTATAGTTTTTTTTTAAAAAAAGACCCAAACTGGCATCTAAGTATCAAAAAGCCAGATAGAACCTTGTTGAATCACAGTATAAGTCCCTTGGTGCAGAACAGGAACCACAAAGCATTATAACTTTTGGCTGGATAGGCAAGAAAAACCTTTTCAAATAATGTCTTCATCTCCTTCACTCGCAGATGTGAAGGTTTCAAAGCATGAATGATGGCATTAAGATTGCAAGGAAGAAAGGGCACAGACAGTATATCAACAAAGCTGATATTGGCATAAATCCAACTGGTAGTCCTAACTAGATTAGGCTGATTGAATCAACTGCAGAATAGTAAATCACATGTGTAAATCAAACTGATTCAGTGGACTCACTGTTTGGAACTAGTACATGGATGTGGACCAGAGTGCACTCCAAACTTCTTCATGTAGCAAAGTCATAAAGCCCAGAATGATACTCAGGCTCTTTGGATAATCATTTAACAGCTGAAACTGCTTGTAATTAACCCCACTTGGATGCCATTATTGAGACAAGTCCATTTAAGATGCTGTACCTCTCTGCTGTATTGGATCAATTTCATTTGCTTTCCTCCAAGGATGATGACAGGTCCCTTGGAAAAGTAGGCTATTATGCTGTCTTTGGTTTTTTAAAAACATAAAAATTATCACAAAACTAAATGGGCTTTGACAGCTATAGGATCAGGGACTAAAACAATCCCATAGACCAGTCATACAGTTAGACATTACCTACAGCAACAATAAAATATTAAAAGCAATTTCAATTTTACTGAGAATGACAAGAAGATGGAACCAATTGCACTGCACAAAGCTCCAGTCATCACCCAACCAAATTCAGTTTTTACCAAAAGACTGCACTTAGTCTTCTTTGTGTCATCTCCTTAATAATACCAGTGCTCAACAAACACTGTGTCTATTTTTGGTCTTAAAATAGACTGTTGAGGGATACTACATACTTACCTGGATTATGCTCCACTAGCTACTAAGCGGATCTGAAAACCTCCCATGGATACAAATAATGACTGATCCCTTCCCCTTGCCTATTTTAGAAATTTTAAAAAATAGCATTTAGATCAACTCATGAGCAAATACACAAGTTCCTCATGAGCTTTTATATTAGTAAAGTGGAGGCTCATTTTAAGTAGAGTGAAAGTAAAAAGTCAATAGGGTCCAAATTGCATGGTGGGTGACTATTTACCTCCAAAAAAAGAAAAATGCATCTTCAAGTGCTAGGAAATTATCTTCCTCTAATTTTCGGCCTTCTATTCTGCCCAAGTTAATTCAGTATTCTCCAAGACAGCATACAGTACACAAAGTAATGTTGATCTTCCCCTCTTCAAAAATGAGAGATTAGCCATTCTTTGTTTCTTTGTCCTAGATGGAGCCTGAGATTCAGCCTAAGATCTATGGGCTATGCTGGCTAAAGGATTCTGGGGGAAAAGTCAAACAAAGTAACTTTTCCAAACTCTCATACTAGAACCTACTCCATTTAAGCCTGCTATATTCTCTTGTTCTCTGTTTTAAGACTATGACTGACTTTATAAATTCAACATCATCAAATCATTTCTCCAACACAACCATGGGTACTCAAATCTCCATAACATCAATACCTGCCTATTGAAAAGTTCCAGAAAACCTCAAATCCTTCTCACTTCTTTGTAAGATTTTTGTTGATCCTAATAAAGGCATTGCCTAACTGTGGATGTTGACATTTCTAACAAACTAGTATGGCTTTCTATGTTTTTTGTGTACTGTAGACAGTTTTCACTGCACATCTGTGCAATGTGACAACTTGCACTGCGTATAGTCTGAGTCTGTTAATATGACCCTAAACAGTTGGAAAATAAAAAGATGAAGTTACACGTAAGAGGAAAAAACATGTCTGAGAGACCAAGGAAAAATATAACCTGTGCTTAAATCATGAATACTATATCCCACAAAGCAGTCAAAAATGCTACAAGCTTTAAATGCTGCTAAGGAAATACTTAAACATTCCCCAAAGGAGGGTGGCTTTCCAGAAGAGATTGATATGGACAGAAAACTGACCTATGTACATCTTTATCAAATTCATTTGGGCTATAATCCAGGCTATAACCCAGTTGCACACAAGTACATTTAACAGATTTCAGTGGGAATTATGGACATAGTGGAAGGCAAAACATCACAGTGCAAAGTGGTACACTGGAAGATGCCTGATCAGATCAATCGATTTAAATGGGATTTGCACAATATAACCAGGTAAAACTAACAACAGTGAGCAGCCTGAGTTAATAAATGCTGAGACCTAGACATCAGCCTCACCAGTGCCCAGGGGAACCAAGAAAATGTGTGTAAATACATATATAGTAGAGCTCAGAAAGATAATAATAAATGCTGCAACATGAGACACTGGGGACTAAGCAGGTGAAACTATTTCTTCTGAACCAGTGCTCAGCATGTATTATTAACTAAACTTTTAATGGCATTACTGAGAAATCAATCTGGAGTCTCAATTGTTTGTGAACATTAAAACCTCACTACACTCTGTATGTATACATACACATGGGAGAATAGAAAAACAGGCTCAGAGAAACAGCATCTTTATGCTTGCTTTAATGTTCTCCATGATAACATGACAATCATGGCATTCAGCCATTGCAAGATTATGCAACATTCTCTCTGGGTAAACTAGGCAGGACTGGGCAGCTCTGCACCTCCTGCTTCAAAACACAGAAATTAGTCCTTCTGCGACACTCATCTCCCAACATGAATAATGTGCAAATGCAAAGGTAGAACCATTCCAATAAGCTTCAAGATAGCATATTGGAAGCCATTTTCTGCTCTGCTTTTCCCTTCCATTCTTTCAATGTAATCAAAGATGGCCTCTGCAGGAACACCATATACTGACACCTTTTCTTGTCTATATCTGTTTCAGCTACTGCCCCACCACAAAGAAGAGACCTGGCTTTTATATTCAAAGGCACAGTCACAAGTTGTTGTCTAACACCACACCCTGAAAGTGTGAAGTCTGATCCTACATTCTTGCCCCTGTACACAGGACGAGACAGACCATGTTCCCATACAAATGATGGGAACTGTGCAGCCCTCTAGATGCTCTTAAAGTGCAGTTCCCAGTATAGCCAGTGGTGAGAAATTTTGTGAGAGGCAATTAGAAACGTGCAAGACATGTTTCCAGTTCCACTGTGATGTTTTTTATACCATCTGTTATTTCTAAATACTTGGATACCACATCATACATATAACATGTATGAGATTCTTCAAGACTCTATTTATCAACAGACATGCTTCAAGGCCACAAAATTTCAGGACTGACTATGGTTAGAAAGAGATAGGCTGCAAAAATTTGAGGGGGGCAGGACTGAAAGCAAAGACTTTTAGATTAACTCAAAAGCAGTAAACTTTGCAGTATACAATGAAGCCTGATTTATACTTTTTGATGTATGAATACTTCTGAGAAGAAATATACACCTGCCTTTGGTGATCACACTTGAGATCTGCTCCCAGTAAGATGTGTCTGATTAAACAAAGATACCCCCTATTCTGATCAGCAACAGCCATCAGTCATCCATTTGCAGTTCCCTGATTGCCTCATCAACAGAAGCATATCCATTAGATGATGAGCCTCTCTGAGGTCAACTACCACCCTTCGAAGGCCATCCCTTCAAGTGAATGTGTCAGCTCATCCTGTTACCCTCTTCTTTCTTGACCATTTTTATGGATTCTTATTGTGTGTTTCAAGCTTCCAGGTTTACACATTCAGCTGGAATGCTGACTTTACCAAAGCACAAGTGGCTAGGTCATAATATGTGCATGAAACTACAAATGCAGTAGCCACTGCCTCTCTTCTGTCACAAGTACTGTAAACAAAAGTATAGCTAATGCCATGATTCTTTCTAAAAAGAACAGCTTTAAAAACCATACTCAACTCTGTAGAAGAGGGTGTTCCATAAATAAATGAAAGCAACATCACTCTCCTGCCTCGTAAATACTGTACCTGTCATTCAAACAGATGTCAACCAACGTAATATCGCCTGAGCAGTTCCATTTTCACTCTGCAAAAATGCTGCTGCTGGGGTAGGTGCCCAGGAAAACACTGGCTTGATTGACAGGTGTTCATGCTAGTGCAGGACAGAGTTTACCTTCTTGTGGTTCTGGGAAGAAATTCCTCCCAAATATTACACATAGCTCCACATTTCCCTTGCAGAGGGTATTTTCAATCATACAAAAACATTTTAAGATGAAGCTTGCTCATACTATCAGTAGCAGAGGTCACAATGATACAATAAAGCACGGCTTAGACCTTTAGGAAATAAATCAGTGAGGTCAAATGCTACAAAAGAAGCTTATACAACTGTTAAGGAAGTATCAAACCATAAAGCAATGGTACCATGCGACACGCCATTTTTCAGTGCTCGATAGTGAGCTATGCATGGAGGAACTAGAAATGTGGATGAAAAGCAAGTATGGTTTTGCACTTCATAAAAAAATAAGAATTTAATGCAGCCTCCTACAACCAAGGGCCTTTCCACACTACACTGTTATAGTGCTGTTATTCCATTTTCAACATCCTGTGGAATTCTGGGGTTTGTAGTTTACTGAGGCCAAAGAGCTGACTGGCTGAACTGCAAACCCCAGGATTCCATAGGATGTTGAAAGTGCAATAATAGCATTTTTAACAGTGTAGCATGGAAAGGCCCTAATCACCTCCGATATTTTGAACCAGAGCTCTCATCAACCCTAGCCAGTGCAACCAATGGTTAGGGATATGGGGGCTGTACCCTGAACAGTGTAGGGCACCAGGTTGGTGGCTAGGAGAATGAAACAACCAGCCTCAGTAAACCAGGAAATCTTCTCCCATGTGGGTTCATAAAAGAACTAGACAGGATCCTCAGAAGATGCATTCGCATCTCCTCTCTAAAGATAATACAAATGGAACAAGTGATCCCTTTGCATATGTGGTTGGAGGAGGCAGATCCTTTCAACTGTAATTCTTTTCCTAAAAGCTAAAGTATATAAACTGCACACAGAATGAACAGTTCTTTCTACAACAACAACAAAAAACCCAAAGATTATTTCAAGGCATAGTATCATCTTGATAACTACTTACAGAATATCTTATCACAAATCTTCAATGAACTGAAAAGACTAGCTAAAACTATCACCCCTTCTGGCAGTTATACTACACTTCACTTCTCTTTCATTCCCTTATATTCTTCAGCATGCCATCAAATGGATGAAGGTATGGCAAGTCCAGCTCTATACCTACCCTTTTAAACCTGCAAAGATGCATCTGTGGCAGGTGAGCAATTTATGATGTTCATTAGCATGTAGCTGACCAAGCTCACCATTTCTTTAAGAGCCCATATCATGGTTCAAACAACAGGTTTGATTGATTAGTTCTCTTCTGATTACAGTAGTAATGCTCTTTTATTTTCCCAAATCCTTAAGGGCTTCCAGAAGCTACTTCTGCTTCCAGCTATGCCCCTTTGTCTCTTCCCAGCCACTCACCATACAAGTTCCATTCACACTCCAGTCTCCAGCTTTCTGATACATCTCATCTTTGCCGGCATCTATGATTCTACCCATCCAAATTAGAAACCAACTGTGCCACCATGCTCCTTGGGATACTGACGTTGCAGATAGGCCAATGAACAGTTCTAGAGATCTGAACATCCAGTAAATAAATGGAGGCTTAGCCAAATGCCTTGGACTGGATTTGCCAGTCATTCCACACTACTCCTGAAGTAATGCCCTACACATGCCCAGTCTTACAATTAATTTATATCACATGTTTTTGTTTTTGTGTTTTTTACAGTACAGCTAACATAAATGGGGTCCTCTGCCTCTCTCCAATGATTCTGGCACAATGAAATCAGTCTTGTAATTGTGACAATCCACCCATCCCTCAAAAATATTCAATCATCCTTTTCTTCATTGGATTTTTTTAAAAAATGGCTTTGACAAGCATTTCTTAAAAGTGACTTTATGCATCCAGTTTTACATAAAGCTGACCCCAGAAAATACTCCTCTCCTTTCTGATTAGATTCTACATCTCAGTAACAACCTAAACATTCATAGTGGTTATTGCATTCAGACGTCCAGCTTACTATGCAGTGACTGATTTTCACATGATTAATGTGAACTGTGAAGTTGCCTTCAGACTAAAAAGTTCTCTTCTATGTGCAGTTGCCATATTCCTTACTTATGACTGCTGGCTGAGGTGAAGCATTTAAATGTGGCACCTATTTCTTTCCATTAAATGCTTCTCAATTCACAGAGTAGCAGAGAATTTATGATAATAAATTTATACATTTAAATAATGTGTGTACCACAACTGCTGACTGAGGATGTTTTTCTGAAAGAGTAAGCACTCTGTATGTAGAGCACTTTCCTACTGCATTCAGCCTGCAAATTCAAACTAAGATCAATAACAATAAGACATACGTTTGCAAGTCATGGATTTTAACCTATATCATTTTTTTGTGAGTTGGTTTGCCAATCTGATGTTATTTGCTGTTGAACACACAACCATTTGCCATCTGAACTTAAGTATTGAACGTAATAATATTTACTATATGCCATTTATTCATATCTGTACTAATGATATCCCAAATCATTAAAGGACCATTTAAAAAAAATCAAGCTTTATTTGACGAGACTAAAATGCAATTTTTAAAAATCCCCATCGCTCTGCTGTTCAACCTCAGTCCCTGTGAGCTAGTCCAATTTGTTATGTCTTTGGGGCAAACTGCACATTGCATGCAAATGATTATACAGAGTGCAGCTACTTTTTTCCAAAAGGTGACTGTTAAAGAACCACTGGCGGAAGGGGGTGCTGAACCTCATATTCTTGAAATCTCACATGCCTGCCCAACTGCTTGTCCTCCTGCTCACATATTTGCAGGGGTAAATGCATACATGGAATCCCAAAGGTGAGAGCAGTTTAGAGTGTGAACTAGAGCAGAAAAATAGCATGGTAGAAAGAGTTAAACACCCTCTCTCCTCCCACCACACTAAATTCTTTTCCCAAAAACTGTTTGCTATTTCAAGGAAGCAGGCACCGCTAGATACATTAACATGGAATGAAGATCTTAATGGACTTATGATCTCTGGCTTGTCATAAGTGCAGTTATTGCTTTGACTCTGGGTGGGTCAATGTGCTTGCTCTTGCACTTGATAAAAATAAAACAAGTGAATGACATAAGGCTGGTTATGACCTGTACTTAAACTCAATCAGATGCTGACCAGCAGGAAATGGTGTTGAACTAAGCAGGGAGGAGGCCATGCAAAGTTGCTAGAACTTGAAATATCTTCCCCCAAAAAAGAGATGTGATGAATACGGGTAAGGACAAGGCCACAGAGTTGCATTATGGGGAGTATAACTGTCTTTTCTTTCATGTGTGTAATTGCTTTTCTTTTATGTGGAGGCTCCTGCATTCACCATGACACTGACACAGGCATACATGCATACACTGCTAATTCTACATACTATATAGTATACATCACATACCCAAAGTTTCAAAAAGGTACAAATAAGACATCCATTGATTACACAAGAAGAGGAGGCAGGCACAGTCTTTTCTAGGAAGAATGGAGATGTATAGAACAGGGGCGGCTGGTGATTTCCATGTTAGCAAGATGGCGAAGCCAGTCTGAATTTTAGGCTAAGATCCAAGGTGCTGTTTCAATCATATGTTATCCTAGGTGCTATTTGGTTTATATGTTCAGCACCTTCAACACCTCCGTTACAGTTTGGCCTGAACACCATGCTAAACCAACTGTCCCAATGACATCGAAGCCACCTGCTGTCACTGGTATGAAAAAAAGAAAGGGGATTTCAATGACAGAAAAGGCCAGAAGAAATTGAATGAACACAATTAGTTCCACTTGCTATGAATCAAGACTTCTGGGCTCTATAGAAGAATCTCCAAACATCAAAAGGTGTGTCTGTGCCACAGTCACATCTTGCCCCGACTTCACTGGAAAACTTAACACCTTACTTCCACCTGGACAGTGGACCAATCATGCCCTTTAACATTAATCCAGAGAGCCACCACTTTTTGGTAATTATATTCCCTCCTGTAGTCGGGGTCCCTGTAGACAACAGAAGTACATTGCTTGCCAACTGAAAGGCACTATAGGTTGTCCTTATATGCCAATGTGTAATATTTCTGTTCAATAAAACTGAGTCACACATTTTTTTCCTTCCATTGTGTAGATTTCTCTTCTTACGTATGAAGTCTGCTAAATGCTGGCAAACCTCTTACACTAACACATACTGAATCAGATCATTATAAATAAACATATCTCAAATGAATAGCACAAACAGTAAATAATGTTTTAACAAGATATTGAAAAGTTAACATGAACAGACCAAGGAAGTAAAAAGCAGGCAAAGATTTTAAAAATATAAGCTAGAATGGAATTACAACAACTTTCAACATAGAATGTAAACACACATGGAAAACAATTACAATGACTCATTACAGAGTAACAAAACAAGATACATAATAAGATAAGATACTGAAAGAATCAGGTCTGGATATGCAATCTGTAACTGTTTGCAGTAAACACAATATCTAATTGCTGGCAAGGCTATCACTCCTGGAAACTCCTTCACAGTGACCAGCGTCAGTGCTTACAGTTAGTCCCTAGAGATTCTTCTGTAAGTTTCTAGGAAGCATCACTAAGCATATTTCATTGGCACGCTCTTGAGTTCCCAGAGGTAGTAATTAGGACAACTAGCAGGCATTCCTACAGATCTTCAGGAAACCAAACAGTTCTTTCACAAACCACAACCAACATTTTTCTAGTTCTCAGAAATACATTCAATAAAGTGTAATCATAGAATCATAGAAATGTAGAATTGGAAGAGACCACACGGGCCATCCAGTCCAACCCCCTGCCATGCAGGAACACCCTCAAAGCACTCCCGACAGATGGCCATCCAGCCTCTGCTTAAAAACCTCCAAAGAAGGAGACTCCACCACACTCCGAGGTAGCATATTCCACCGCCAGACAGCCCTGACTGTCAGGAAGTTCTTCCTGAGGTTCAGGTGGAATCTCCTTTCCTGCAGCTTGAATCCATTGCTCTTTATGTACTTATGTAATATCTTACTTATGCTTAAAATAGTTGCTTACTTAGGTTCCTTTCCTTCACATGTATCACATATTTGTGCTCAGCTGGTACCACAGATCTTGGAAAGTTTAAAAAGAATGAGTACAACATGCTGAAGCCATCCATAGCTGACTGCTGGAAGGATGCTGTTCCAGGTCACAGCCAGCAAAAGATTCATTTTTTACCATCTGGCTTTAAGCATTGAGGATGGGTTCCAAATGACTGCCCTCATATTTGCCAAATACACCTTCTGGGAAGCCATGTAAGACCTGATCCAAATAAATGGGGAAAGGGGCCTTAACTTCAAATGATGGAAATTCAGACACAAATTCAAGCTGACAGCCCCCATGTAAAAGCAAATCAAAACAGTCCTATTTTCCCACTCCACTCCAGTTGTTGCTGAAGATCTGCCTCCTCCCAACCCCCTACCTTGGGCCCTTGCAATCAATAACTCCACCACATCCCTACATACTGTAACAGTGTCCCACATCCCATAAAAACAAAATAGTTTTTGCTTTTTGATAGCCATACACAGGCTGCCAATTCCAAAGTAAGGTAGCAGATCTTTCCAAGTGCCAGAAAGAAATGTGCACCACAAAAAGCCAATATCAGCCATCTACCTCAATCTTTGCAAAACATTGTTTCTCACAACAAACAGTCCAAAAATTAAGGCACAGTAGAAGAAATTAAAATTTAATTATCAATATCTTTTTATTACAAAATAATTAAGTCAGTGGACTATGCATAGCCACAGACACTTGCATTATCAAGCTTTTACAGCTCACTTTCTCCAACCACTTTTTGCATAACCTATTTGCATGAGCTGTTAAGAGCAATTAAAATCTATTGTCTGTTACAGTTTTTATTTGTGCTTTTAACTGTGTCTGCAGTTGACTTGGGGAGACTTTTCTTAGCTTCTAGCAATTATTGCTAGTACATTAGGCTGTTCTAAATGGTTTTGTAAGCCGCCTCCAAAGCCCATGTCACAGAAAGGTGGGTTACAAGCTCTTTTTTTTGCTACCACATTACGCTCAGTGCCGATCGCATCAACTTGAAAAAGATTGGGGCATCAACATGGGGACAGAGAATTATACCCACACTCTGTGCTATTTTGGGGAAAGCACATGCTCTCCAGTACTACAGCATTTTCAAAGGAACAAATAAAATAGAAAGAAAAAGCATTTCATGAAATGGCAAATAACAACAAAGAGCACAGATGAGGAACTGTCTCCAGATCATGAGTTCCATTTCAGTATTCTTGAAAAGGGGAAAATCCCAGGGATAAGCAGGGACAAAGGCAAAATGGTGGGAACAAAATACCATAGTATTTTAGCTTAATCTTCTGACTGCTAGTAAGTAAGCCTTAGGTAAAGATGTTTCAACCTTTTAGAATGCAGGAGCGGGGCACGATTGTTTATAATATTTGAAAGCCACATTTGAAGGTAGAAGGTATAACATGTTTATCCTGGACAAAAGAAGACTGTAAGGGGTAGGAGGCTTGATGTTTATCAGGAGCTTTGTTAATGAGGTATACCTCTATTTGAAGAGTAACATCAAGCCTCCTGCCCCTTACAGTCTTCTCTTGTCTTTTTGAACACCTAGTCGCTCGCCTTTGGGCCTCATCTTCTCTCTAATCTTTTTCTGGCAGCATAAACACTGAGAGGATGGTGATGGAGTGCTGAAGAAAGACAAACTTTCAGTGTTGGGTTGCAGCAGTGTGTCTGCAGTAAACAATGCAATAAAGCTTGAGCCATGGTGCTATAGAGCTGGTCTTACTCCAGGTGTGTGTGCCTGCCTGAAACCGGCATGGTAAACACCAGCTGCCTCCAGAATTCCTTACTGACCACACATGAACAGCAAAACAGAGAGAAAATGAAAAAGTACCTCAGCTTGCCTCAGAAGTTACCCCTGCATGTTAAAAAAAAACACAGATCTATAAGTTTGGCCAAAAAAAAAATGGAAATGAAGAAATAAGCAAAGCAGAGGGTGGTGAAAGAAAAAAGTAATCCCTGGATGCATTTTGCAATATGCTTTCAAATGGTGTCTAGAAAGTTCAAAATGTTTTTGTTTACTTGCACAAGGCTTACCTGACCTAGTTGTTTCATTTCACATGTGCACATTCCTAGTTTTGAATGAAAAGTTTTCTGAAACATGTTGAACTGCTTTTGTGTATGTGTGCGGGCGGGGGGAGACCTATCCCCTTTCTTTCCAAGTTACTTCTGTCTAATTTCCTGTTAAAGAAGTGATACCCAGGAACACATCTAATTCATTAGCTAAGGTATATCTGTCCTTGAAGAACCATCACACAGAAGAAAGCAAAGAGTTGTTCTCTGCCACTCCAGAGGGCAAAACAAGTTCAGATGGATTTTTGTTACAAGACGGGAAATTCTGAATGAATTTTAACACAATCATTTGGATGGGAAGAGCAGTTTAGCACTGAAATTATTCCTCCAAGGGATCCTAATCTAGCACCTCTTCCTCCACTAGAGGTCTTCAAGAAGAGACATCCTTCTGTTAGGAATGTTCTAACTCTAATTTCCTGACCTGTGCAGGGGGAGACTGAGACAGCTGGCATACAAGCCCCCTTCCAGCTCTATGACTCAGAGCTCATTTCCACACTAGACTGTTATAGTGCTATTATTCCACTGTCAACATCCTATGGAATCCTGGGGTTTACAGCTCAGGGAGGGACCTTAGCACTGTAACAGTCTAGTGCAGAAATGGCCTGAGTAAGTTTATGGTTCAACCAAACTTCAGCTGTGTACTTTCTTATTCAGCCCTGCTTTATGCCAACTTAAAAAAAACAACACTAAAACTATTATGCAAAACTGTACAGAAAGACAACCGTTGTATCAATCATGATCAGCTATGTCACCACTAATACCAAAAGTAGTAGGGACACTTTCATAGCCTCATATCACACACAACTGACAATTAAAGGTTGTGGCAGTGATGGCCACTGACTCTCATGTCAGTGAAGTGGTGAATCTGTTCAGGGTTTTAGCCCAAACTTTAAAGAAGCTAGACATGCTGCACCAGCCGCTGGGAAACAGAAGTCAGCCTTTAGCAGCTCTTTTAAAGTTTAAATCTAAAGCCCACAGTAGGTTCATATTGCCATGGACATAAAAACCACCAGCTGCTGGCAGAAGAGGTGGAATGAGACACATCTTCCCAGCAACAAGATACTGTTCCTTTCAGTGCTGGGACACCTGGAATTCAGAAAAGCCCTGAAGACAACAAAGCTGGTACCTTCAAATATGGAGGCATCATAGTTTTGTGAACTCCACCTGTCTTAATAGGTCTGTAACATACAGTCGTGTACTTCACACAGCATTGAAAGTGACTGTTCTGTTTACCCAAGTTCAGCGAACAGGTTACTGTATTCTATGCATGCACAATCTGTTAGGGGGAAAAACATCTGGAGCTGATACAGCAGGAACTAAAATGCAATTCTATCAGGACATATCAAAACTAAGTTAACAAAACTTGAAGCTGACATCATCGGCACTGTTATTCCCTACTATACCTTCCAACTGTCTCAACGGGGCAGGGACAGTCCCAATTCATCCTCTGTCGCCTACTTTTTTCAGTAGATTTAAAATGTCCCGGTTTCTCTCTCTCCTTGTCCCACTTTCCCCCCTTGTCCTCAGCTTCTTTCAACTATAGCAGATTGAGTTCAAAGTATAAAAGTAGTATGTACTGTATTTGCCAGTGTATAAGACACACCCATGTATAAGAGATACCCCATTTATACACTGGCAAATACTATTTGCTGGCATATAAGACATACCGGTGTATAAGACGCACCCCATTTTCAAACAGTATATTTCAGGGAAAAAGTGAGTCTTATATGCCAACAAATACAGTACTCGATTAATTTGAGGGTGAGGGAGAAGAAAGGAGGAAGCAGAATGTTGCCCTTCCCAACAGACTCAAGCAAAAGGAAACTGCTGCAGCCTTTCCTAGCTTGTATGTCCTTCCTCATTAATGACTTTTCCCATCTTATCCAAACTCTGATGCTTTACTATATGTTTTCATCTCTGAAACACTGGAATATCTGTGCTATAAACATTCTCTCTCTCTCTCTCTCTCTCTCTCACACACACACACACACACACACACACACTAAAAACTCAAGTTCGGACTGTATGGGCATGGGAGAAGGGTTGAAATCACTGTATTGTTTATGGCCTGCTGAGTTCTCTACTGCAATACATCAACTTAACCATGAACTCATTTCAGCATTATTTATTTATTATCACTGAAGTAATAAGGACTGATGGAGAAGATATTTTTAGGTCTTTAATAGCCCAACAGCTGGCAGCAAAGTCTTAAGGCAGAGCCTCGGGCCCCTAAAGCAGGCTATCATTAATCAAATTTCTTACTCATCCACCCACCCGTCCACATTACAATTCCTACAGTTTACTTTTAAATATATATATATATATATATATATAATATAAAAACTTCTTTTTTTCTTTTGCAATATTAAAAAATAAATAGCCCAATGACATGCCTGCCACTGATAACAAAATATATTTGTAGAATTCAGTACCCAGCACCAAGCAGCTGACATTGTAGCCAGCCTCAAGGCTGGACTTCTGCTTAATATTTAATTCTGTTTGCATTATCTGTGGATTATATGCAGGCTCTTTTCTTAATAGCCCATTTGACGCAGGTACTATATAGGAGTACAAAAAAGGAAGACAGCTTGCACACATTCTACAGAAATGAGAATTTCTCTCTTTCCGAACTAATAAACTTAACTGGCAAGCATCCCTATGCTCTGCTGATGTTCTGAAGATAGCACCTAAGAGAACAGTTAAAATTAATTCACAAGAGTATAGTTAAACATGAGTGCATAAGAAAATCTCTTCCAGAGTCTGCAGATACCTCCCTTTTCTTACATCTTCCCACTGCCAACTGCTATGGGTAAACTGCATTCTACTACAGCTGCTTGTAACAAAGCCCTGACCAACTTTCTTTCTTGAAATGGACCCTCAGAATGTGAGAAGACTTGTATCAAAGAGAAACAGGACAGAAGATATAATCAACCATTTCATTGCCAGTCACTCGCCAACACAACTCCTCCCTGCCCCAGTTGCTTTTACTCACACAAAAGATTAAAAACAGATTTAAAATTGACCTGAAATTTCCCAAGGATAAAAAGCCAGAGGCCCATAGATAAGACTATGGTCCAATGAAAACAATCAATAGGGAAACATCCAAAGCTTCAGAAAACCAAAAACAAGGTTCCACTTCACTTCTAAACTGAAGCAATTATATTCAAAGCGGAGTAAAGCAAAGCACTAAAGCAGGTTTTGAAGTGATTAGCCAGGTGCTCTCCTGGTAGATATCCCTGCCCCGACACACACTCATATTAAACAATGCACGTAACTTGTATAGAACTCCAATCACTTTGATGGTAACTGTGGTGATGATCATGATAATTTCCCCAGAAATGGGACTCAAGGCAGCTTTGTAAGAATGAATGATATAGCTGGTTCATTTAAGCCTTATCTGGTTGTTTCCTCTTACAAGAGAAGAATCACATGAGGCAGGGGAACAGAGTTACTGTCAAGGACTTATTGTCATCAAAGTCACTCAAATCATGATTTAAATGACTTCTCTAAAGGACTCAAATTTGATTAATTAAATCACTGTTTAAATTACTAGTAAGATTCTATTTAATCATCATTCGTAGTAAAGTGCATTATTGTTAAATATGTACAACCTTTATGCATATTGTGTTTTAATAGAAGAATTATTTGGAATTGTTTTCAGATTAATTATCAGTCCAACAAAGAGTGAATCCCTGGTATTTATATCCAGATTCATCATCCTTTTCCAGATCCATCTCCCCCAATTCTCTACTCATTGACCTTCTCTGTATTTGCACTCAGAGATAAGGCAAAGGTCCCTCAACCACTTACTGCCGGTATCTAGCAACTTTCCAGGAAACAAAGAAACAACTGTAGCCAATGAGCACAAATAAAGTACCGATCTCTGCCATGTCGGCAAAAAATAACTGTTGATCCTCTACATCACACAGTTTGGGGAGCACTGTTCTACACCACCCACAGAATAGGACTGCTCAGTTTACCTTATGTTTCCATAAACTGATGTTAACATATTCATAGAATATATTTAGGAGTTTAATAATTACAATCAGTGCACGACAACACTTTTACCTTAGGCTTTTTAAAAAGTATTTCTTTAAGAATTTTATGAAATGTGATTTAAATTTCAAAAAATCAGATTTAAGTAAAGAAACCAAGTTAAATTTTAAAAACCGTGTTTGTAATTTTCTTATTGATTACTGTCACCTCTGATTGTCACCATCCTCCCAGTCATGTCCTTGTAACCTAACCTGTCAGCTTCTCACATATTACCCTTACAGCATCAGCAGCATGAAGTCTGCTGTACGTACATTGACTTCCAATGCCCTTTAGACCTAACCAGGGTTCTAAATCACATGGAGAAACCACTGGCTTATAGCAGATGGCAAGGGTGCAACAGAGGAAGACCTGCCAGGAAGTATGAACCGACCCTCCACTCAAACATACTTGCTACTATAATAATTAAAAACTGTTATCACTGTCATGTCAGATGTAAATGTCTGAATGTCTGTAAGTTTAAATGTCTACAGTTACTGTGACATGGATCAGAAGGATGATTATACATCTGTTTGATCAAGAGCTTTAAATAAAATATGACTAAATGGATGAGAAAGCAATAATGTCCAATACCTCATTCTATTGTATCCAACTTGCACAAAACCTTCAGGAAATGACTTATCCCCTCTCCCTATCTATAAATACTATGCAGTTATCATTAACATATAAAACATCACTTTTATTTTTCATTTTTATTTATCACATATGTAGCTTAGGTTAGTTGCAAAGAGTTACCAATTTTTATCCATACAGCTATGGTGGGAATCATGGGGCCTTCTAAATGTCGTTGGACTTCAATTTCCAGCATGTTTTTTCACCAGCTATGCCAGTTATGACTGCTGGGACATGAAACCCAACGATATCTTGAGCGTAGCATGATTATCACCCCTGCCTTGCAACAGCCCTCCATGGTAGAGTAGGCTGTTAGAAGGCAGCTTGCGCAAGGCAATGTAATTACAAAACTGAATAAGAATCTGACACCAGGTCTCTGCAACCAGAGAGTTCGCATGTTGTAGTGGTTTGGGTGTTGGACTACAATTCTGGAGATCAGGATTCAAATCCCTGCTTAGCCACGGAAGCCCATTCGGTGACCTTGGGCAAGTAACACGCTCTCAGATTCAAAAAAAGGATAGGCAAACTTCGTTGGAACAAATCTTGCCAAGAAAACTCCATCATAGGTTCATTTTAGGGTTGCCATAAGTTGGAAAGGACTTCAAGTCACACAACAACAACAATTCTGCAATCAAAATCCAAACCTCTTATCCACAGCTACCCATTGGTCTCACAAAAGATCTCCCTCCACACTGAACTAGTATATGACCATGGGATCCACTGAAATAAGTATGTGAAAAACAAAGATATTTTGTACATCCAGTCAGCAATTTCTACTGAGCAACAGTTTTATTCCCTCAGGAGTTATACATGACCTAGAACTTACATCTAAAACTGTATACACAGCAAAAGTTGGTTAAGTAAGAGTGGTTATTAGAAAGTTGGCTTTGTATCAAAGTGCCAAAGTAAGTTTGTGATTTTTTAATGATTTCATTGCTCATTGGAGTACCAGAACGATAGTGATCAGTGTCTGGAATTCTTTATGCACCTACAAAGAAAGGCAGTCATGAACTGCCCTAAAAAATAATTTAAAAAAATGCCCAGTTACAAAGAAAGGCTGCCCTAAAAAAATACCCTGAAACTGACCTAAGAAAATGCCCAGTCATCTTCTGTATCATGTAGGCTACCAGAAATTCTGTGAATATTTACTTGAATTTGAGATTAACGTATTATAGAAATGTACATACTCTTTGTGTGTTCATTTTATATAAAAATCAGTGACTAAACTTGTATTGTCAAAAAACATCCACAGAAACCAAACTCCAGCACTGCACAAATGTGATTTTCAGAGGACTTGGTGTTACACAAGACAGAGCTCAAGCGTAGAATATCTGCAATCAACTCCAAAATGCAGAATGATAATTGTTGAGTAAATCTGAATAAGAAATGAACTGAAAAAATATTCTGAATTGCATACACTCCAGAAATTGAAAAGAGGTTAAATTAGCTGTTCACTTCCAATTATTTCCCTTGAATCCAAGAATCAAAAGCAAAATACTGTGAAAAGATGGGGAAAATACTGTTTACGACCCTACCATGGTACAATATTTCAAACTTTTTGTTGTCTTTATACAATGCACCATTCTGAAGTCTGTGTATTATTTGATCACTACACGTATATTAGAAATTTATCTTCCATTTGGAATATTGCTTTTCAGTGCAAAAGAGGTTAGATTTAAAAAAAAAACACTCATTTCAGAACGGTCAGACCTGGATATGTTTTCAAAGGGTTTTATAACACCAGGTTCAAACCAGATGTTAAAACAAATATGTATTACTTGCTGTTAGCACGTTTTTTCCTTCTTACAACAAATTTTCCTCAAAACTACATACTTCGCCAATCAGATTTGCAAATTAAGCCCAGGTTTACATTCCAAGGAGCAAGGACAAAACAAAACATTTATCTTCACCATGCTGAGGAAGCCATGCTGCAGAAAAGTACATGCTAAGACAAACTCTTTCACCACGTGAAGGAGCACTTGTCTTCAATACGGACTAGATGCATAGTCTAATTTGATGCTTACTCCATGAGTCCAGATCTGCACTATGAAGAACAGTCTTGCCAGTGCAACCTAAGAAAGCACACCTCAATTCAAGGCTTTCTTGAGCTAAAGCTACAGAGAACACATTATCTGCTAAGCCGATGCTGGAAAAAGAGACCTCCTCAGGAGTATTTGTAAATGTAGAGAGGATCAGTGAAACAGAATAGTATAGAGGGCTGTGTGTTGGACTAGGACTCCAGGAGACCGGGACTACAATCCCCACTCAGTCAGGGAAATGCACTGGGTGACCTTGGGCAAATTACACTCTCATCCTTAGAGGAAGGCAATGGAAAGCCTCTTCTGAGGAAATCTTGACAAGAAAAGTCTATGCCATTGTCACGCAATGGATTTCCATGGATGAGTGGGAACTGTAATCCTGCTCTCTAACCCTCCAATATTCAACATACTAGACTATGCTGTCTCACTGATCTTCTCTACATGTCTTAGATGAAGAGAGAAGGTTGCAGCAGGTCAGAGCCAACTTGAAAGCACAACAAGAGAGAGTGAAGAATTTTCAAAAGTTCCAAGGACAGCATCCTAAAAAGCTATCAGTCTACCAATGCATTCATCTGCAACAGCAAGGACAAAGTACAGCAGAGGATCAGGAGAGGACTCAAGGGCAAATAAAACAGAGCTCCACAAGGGAGTTAATGACAAATAAAACAGAGCTCTTCTTCTACCTGTTGCCATTCAAAAGATGCCACTTGGCCACTGCACAATAGCAGATTTGCTCTGCAGATCTGGGGGCCATCTATAACTGAATCATATTACTCTTCTGTGTCAGCATATCTGATGGCTTGATGCATGTGAACTATCAAAAATGCCAACTGGCATCAATACAGTCTCTTTTCCTCCCCATTATCCAGATCGTGAAAATGTTACTTCCTAGACCACAATTCTGAAAAATCCTCCAGCCAGCACTGTCAGCGGACACACCAGCTGGAAAACTCTTAGTGTTACAGCACAAAAAACTAACTTTTCTCATTCTTTTCCCATTCCTATTTTTTAAGCCCTTTTTCCTGGACCTTGAAGGACAACCTCTACAAAAGCAGCAGGCTGAATAGAGGAAATATGTCAAATGTGTCCAAAAAAAAAATTCTCTGTCCATGGTACTTAATGGAGGAGTCCTCCATCATATTCAGAATAACCACTGTAGCAGACATAAGACCTAGTTTTCTCTCATTTTAGATTGGCTCATGGTGGGTGCAGCTGGTACAATTCACTCCTTTGTCAATCCAGATTCTTCTACAAAATTGACAGATAGATATGTTTAGATCAAGAAGGAACCTGTAAAATGGAGAACATCAAACCTTCCTGATTCCCTTCATAGCACACTTGAATCAAGATGAACCAAGTTAATCTGTAAGTCTGTTTAAAATGGCAAAGACCTTTTTACTTAACAGACTTTTACCCTTTAACTGGTTGGGGCAGAAGATTTTTTTTTTAATGAGATGGGCCTTTTTTGCTTTTTATTTTGCTTTGAATATGCCCTTAAATAGTTTCAAAATTAATGTTTTAACTGGATTTTTGTTTAATTATTTTTTTAAAAAAAACTTTTGTATTATATATTGCTTTAGTTACATTTTGCTTTAATTTATATTGCAAGCCACATTGGGTACCAAATTGGAAGAAAAGAAGGATACAATTTATAAACAAACAGGATGTGTTGTGATGCAGGATCTGAACACAACAAAATCCAAAATCCACAAAAGAATGATACCTTTACTCGTCAACCAAAATGCACAAAACACACCATTCAAGCTTTCAAAGTTCCACTGGCTTCCCCACCAGAAAAAAGATGTTTAAAAATTATATAGGAGGAAAACAGAGACAAGAATCACAGGCTTCATTTCGTATCAGATGTAGCTTCTGTTGTACTTCAGCTGGTCTACAGGAATCTCAATGCAGGCAGAGGCCACTCCCCGTGACTTTTAATGACTATACTTCATTCATATAAGGCATCTATTCTCTGTACTGCTCCTGCCTCATAAGTTACAATAATATCCATAAATTCACAGTGCTCTGCACCAGAAACTGCTCAGAGTAAACCAAACACTAGCATGTGGAAGTCTACAATCTGTACCCTAGCAGACTGATGCTCTGGCCTAGTGAAGACAGCTATTTCACCCACAAACGACTGCAGCCTTACAATATCACATATGCCCTAACTGGTGCAAACAGTAAATGGCAGCTCTTGTTCCACACAAATGCTTGGAAGCCCTAGAAGTCAGCACTGCTCGTTCCTTCCTTCAGAATACATATGTGCACTTGTAATGAGAATTATGTATCTATATGCTGGCTTTTCACAGAATAGTTGCACCTGGTGTTTTGTTTTATAACAACTTTTATGAACCAAAGACTATTAAAGGCTATCTTTCTTAATCTACAATATTTTGATAATACTATCACAAAATTAATGTGATTCTGCACCACTGCTCTTTAGTTCACGGGATATGAGGTCTATTCAAGTGCAAGTCATTGACTCTTATTCTGATTCACATACAAGAGAAACTCTGTTAGACCAAGCAGCAGGAATATTTGATCTCTAGAGCAATTAGGAGATTTTTCCTCCTGACCAAAACACTTACATATTGCACAGCCATTACAAGTTGGATGTTGTTATAATTAACCACAGATCTTTTGAAGGAGGAGATGAATTAAACTGAAGCTACAGAATTGTTTTAGCGTTACCACTGAACATATCCTCAAGTCATCATGTTTCTGGACCATCTTGAGTCAATCTTCAACATGGCAAGGCTGAAACTAATAAGTAAAGTGCCACGTTCCATAATCATATATCAAAGAGTTGCATCCAGTTAAGCAGATTTCAGTACAAGACAATAAAGAGGATTATCACCCTTTCGCTACCATCCTGTCCCAACAACTAGATATCTCAAGCACAGCACCAATATTCTCTTTGCTTTTTGTGAGGAGAGAACAGAATGTGCACAAGTTACTTTTTTGGATGACATCTCCCAGAAACCCCATATAGTTGATACCATAAACATACTTACCAGGGAGCATGTAGCACTGAACACGATGAAACTAAGTACTGACAACAGCACTGCTACTGTCCTGACTACTCAATTTCAAATAGCACCTATGACACTAAAGGCACAAGGCAAAGCATTAGAAAGCTCTAAACAACTGGATATTTTTCACATATAAGAATATAAGAGATTCTTTTTCATTTATTTGGCTCAATATGCAGTTCTATTTCTAACACAAATCTATCTGTATTATGTGGATTAAGCTTGATGTGAAGGAACATGTTTCCTCCACATCCAACAGAAATGTGAATTGGCAGGAAACTGTGTGTGCGTGTCTTTAAATCATCTATTTAGTTGGCAGAATCTCTGGTGCATATTTGGCTTGTTATACAGTTCTGCACATGATATTTGTAAACAAAAGAAAACATATATATTTCCCGAATCCATATAACAACCCTGGATGCTTCTCAATAAGCAAATGTCATATCTCAGGGCAACTGAATCTTCTTCAATATGGAGAAAAGGCTGCAGTGAGAACATCACGCTTGCAGAGTATCTTATAAGTAAGATGCTTTTCCAGAGCCATATGTAAATTGCTGGCATCCAATTGCAACACCACTCACCAATGAGACATGAAGTTACATCTAAGAATAGTCTCACAAATCAGTAACTAAATACGGCCAAAGAGAGAATAGGTGGAAAATCTGACCATTCAGATCCTTATTCTGGGAACAAAAAACTACTCACTGAATATAATAACTACCTTTAAGCAAACAATTCATATAAGAAAAATTTATTTGGTCAATAGACTCTACCAACATCTATCGTGCCACTTCTAGCTTAATATCATACATTAACATAGCCACTGTCTTCTGGAAGGTATTGAACAGCGTCCTCACTACTGCACATACAACAAAAGAGAAGGTTTTGAACCCAAGGAAACTGAGTTTTGATAAGTAATTGTATTGCTTTCATACATCAACACTAATTGACCACTGTACAGATAAGAAAGGCCTGTATCTTCTTACACAGTCCTTTGAAAATTTAGGGAAAGACTCATGATTTACATCTTTCTGGATCCATTCTATCCCACTTCTAAACTATATAAATATGCTTTATAACCTGAGGCTTTAATATCACTCTGTACTGCGTCTGAAGAAGAGGATTGATATCCACAAAAACTCAGCCTAAAATAAAAAAATTGTCTTAAAGATGCTGCTACATCCCCTTTTTTTTCCCTCTTTCTCCTCTCTTCCTCCTTTTTATGCTACAAGAGACTAATATGGCTACTTCTGTGAAAACTACTTCAAGTATAATCAAGAAGAGGATGCTTCAAGAAGATGTTAAAATATGATGTTTTCTCCAGTTTCACTACAGCAGATTAACCAAGAAGTAGGGCTCAGCTACAAGTGCAATGGCTTGGTCTTATCTTTATGTCTGAAAACTACATGTAACTACATGAACTACATGTTCAGTCTCAAGAAAGAGAAAAAAAAACCCTGACAGCTGAAAATGCAAGTATTTTAACACGACCAAAGAAGCAAGGATTCTGTAATGAAAAATATGTAATATGACGGCTTCCAAAATACTTACCACAATACCATTCTTTGTCATAGTCTCACGGTATGTAAAATTGCAAACAGCCCAGGCTAGGTAATATGTGGACATGAGTGGAGTCTGTGAAAAGTGATCCGTAACCCATCCATCTTCTTCAAAAACAGAGGTTTCCACAGGCATATTGGACAAAGATAAATAGGTTGCTTGGTGCTTGATGCTGATTTTGAATGTGGCCTTGTAGATAGGCTCATCAAAGCAAGGAAAGGCTTTCCTGGCATGAGTAGGAGAAAACTGCGTAACTGCAAGGAATCTGAAAAAAAGGAATGACAGATTTTATTCAAACTTTTTGACGGAAAGATGTCACTAAAATGTTGCCTTTAAAAAACAAAACTATATAGATTCAGTGCAACACACAAATCAATATCACCATGAAGCATCCTGAACATTTTGTTTTTGTTCTGTGTTAAGACCTTTAACTCAGAGTCATTTCTAAGGCGTGTACTACTACACAAAGTGTATCAGTGTAATATAACATTCTGCTAACAGCAATGTTTGAGAAAAGACACCAGCCCTAAATAAGTTCAGTCTCTTGCACTGTACCATGTACAAATGTTTGATTTAGTCCTACAGACAGTATTTCTGTATTTATCTTGATATTAATGGCCACCAACATACATCCTAAAAACCTTGGGGCAGCTGACAAAATATAACAGGCAACAAAATATTAGCTCAGATTAACCTCTGTAAAGACAAAAACAAAACACCACAGACTACTATTATATCAATGATTTAATTACCCCTGAGAAAATCTCTGGGGCTTCTGGCACCGACAGTGCACTCTGGCTTCTTTGGGCAGTATAACATATTCTCACTTAAAAATACCCTGGAGAACCATTATTTCCAACTGTTGATGATACTTGTTAAGTCTGAGTGATATTAAAATGCTTTAGCATTCAAAGCACAGATCCTTGAGAAACCTACCAATAGAGCAAAATTTAAGTCATAGACTAGAACCAATTTTGCCTCTAACGGTAATTACTTTCTTATATTTTGCTCATATAACTGCTAAGTTTCATAAAATAAACACTGTTAAGTTCAATTATGCAAACTGCATAGCATTATTGGTCCAGTTCAGACATAATGCTAAACATAAGCCTCAGGTTCCCGCTCCGCTGTCCTTCACCATCTCCATGCATGAAGGGACAGGGAGGAACTGAAAACTTCTACTTGGGGTTTGAAATAAAATAGAGTTTACATCTGAACTCAGTACTTCCACCAGGCTTCCTTGGATAGTGGAGAATCCTGTAAATGGTGCTTTACTCCTTCATAGATTCTGATTTTGGAAAAAAAAAACATATGCATAAACCCAGCCTGGGAAATAAAAACCTGGGAAAGCTGCCTTCCCAATTTACTGACTTAATATTTTTAGGACATGAATGGAGAAGACACATGGGGCTCCTGGGAGGAAACATAAAAAAAAAAATACATACAAATACCGCAGGCACACTTCGCTTACTCACAAACACTGCACATTAAGCCCATCAAAGCAGATTTTTAAATGTGGAGTTTGTTGTTCATCTTTAGACATGAAAGGTGTTTGAAAAGTTGGTTTTGAGCAAAATAACTTGACTTTTTTTAATGTAACAGTTTGTAATAAAGTATACAATTAATACATTTGGGGACAAAATACTTTTCTATTTCATTACGTAGTTTCATAATGAAATAGATGAATTAAAAGTGTTGTTTTTGTGTGCCTTCAAGTTATTTCTGACTTATGGTGACCCTAGGGCAAGCCTATCACATGATTTTCTGGAGCTGAGAGCGTGTGATGCACCCAAAGTAACTCAGTGGATTTCTGTGCCCAAGCAAGGAACTGAACCCTGGTCTCCAGAGTCGCAATCCAACACTCAAATGACTACACCACACTGGATCTGTTAAAATACATGTCGTTGAAAAGAAGCTGTGTTATGGAAGTCAGACTTTCATCCAAAAATCGAAAACAGAACTTTTGAGGAAGTACACTAATACACAGATGAATCCCCCTCCCCATATATCCTTGAGGGTTTACCATCCTCTTAAATTCTTCCTTCGTCGTCCTTTTCAGCTTTCCTCTACGTTACTTGCTGACTTCGAATCTCATTCATGAAAGATTTTATGAAAATAAAAGGCTGTACCTAGTGGGTAATAAAGCATGGAGTACACAGAGATGTCACATACAGTGCTGCAGAGCCTATACAGTGCATTCCAACTTTGAAAAGTTATTTACTAGAGCAGTAGATATCCATCAGTGCAACTGCAAAGTACGTTTCCCTTGAAGTACAATCCTATACACAGATGCAAAACCCAGTGATCTAAATTAGACTTAATCATTTCTGTATATAGAATTGCAGCCTTTGTTACTCAAATATAAGAACTTACACACATTAAATGATGACAGGGTTACATCATCTTTGTGTATTCACAGGAATGAAAGCCTTATAAACTGACTTCTTTGCGTATAGATGACAGTAATTTGCAGCTATTTTAATTCCAGTCTTCTATTAAAAAGGTAGGCATGTTTCATCAACACTTTGTCTGTTTTGACACCTTAGAAACTATAATAATAAAAAAAGAAAGAGAAGCTGTCTGGCTCTAAGGAATTGTTTTGTTCTAGCACATGCAAAGCTGACTAGTCAACCATGCTGCATCAATCCATGATTATGAGGACAATCTGCACAAGGTACCCATTAATATTTTTATATTGCCAGTATACTTCAGTGCATAATTAAAAGCTATTTTTACTGAAGACTTTCCAGTTTAGATTTTTCAACCAAAGATGAAATTATCTGAGTGGCAAAATTAGCATATTCATGTTGTTGTTGTTGTTGTTGTGTGCCTTTAAGTCGTTTCTGACTTATGGCACCTCAAGGCAAACCTATCATGGGGTTTTCTGAGGCTGAGAGTGTATAATGTACCTAAAGTCAACTAGTGGGTTTCCATGGCCAAGCAAGGAATAGAACCTGGTCTCCAGGGTCATAGCCCAATGCTCAAAGTTTGAAAGAGATTTATTTTGTTCACACAGTCAAGAAGTCCTGCTTTGTTTAGGGAAGCAGTACTCCAATATTCAAGAAAAAAGTTAGTTAAAAAAGGATGTTTGGCAGGCCATGGAAAATAACAAGTCCCTTCAGCGGAAATGTACAAAATAAGCTGAATACATTTTAGGTCTACTGTATCATTTAGCCAAATATAAAAGCATCAAAGAGCTTAAGTAAAGCTTTGCCTGCAGTGAAGTGCAGCTATCTATAATGTGTACCAGAAACTGCTTGTATGGATTGCCACAGGATCCCAAAACCATTTAACAGACTAATCATCATTATGCAAACTAGATATACTAACAAATGTTTTTGGATCACATTTGTCAACATAGTTGTTACTAAAATTGGGCAAAAGGGTAAACAGATTCATTTTGCATTATGATATACTAATTTTCTAAAAAATCTCATAATCCCATGGCAACAGTGAAATAATTTTAGCTGAAGACAATATTGCTGAGAAGGAGGGATAGGCAGCAGGCAGGTAGATTACAATCTACTGGTTTATATTAATGGGTGATTTGAAATAAAGTGGTAAGCGTTTCTGACTTCCAATTGTCCACTGTAGAATTTTAAAAGGTTTTTTACCCCTAAATGAAGCTGCTGAAGGAATGGTTTAGGAGGGAACCAGGAATGGCTTCTATGTGAAAGCTCTTGTCAGCTTGATTCTGGTACTGATCACAAGTTCCTGGGCTGAACAGGTGCTCAGAGGATCTCTATCCTTTAATCTTAGCATATGCCCACCTGTCTGAGCCAGTTATATTGTATCTGGCTCAGGTTGGTGGACCTCTGGATTCTTGTCAAAAATACAGAGGTTTTCACAAGCCTGAGGACTGTTCATACTAAATTGCCACATTTTCTGGATTATGGTGTTCAATTAAACCTCTGACATTTCAGAAAGAAAAACATGAAACAGAGACTTCTAAGCCAGTGTTAGCTATAATTTTTAAATGTTTTACTGTTCTGCCAAATAAAGAACAAAGTGCTTGATCCTCACTAGTTGTGATTACCTATTGATCTGCCAACTTAAATAAAGCTGTGCCAATTTACAGCAGTTCAAAATTTTGCCCAATGCAATCTGTTTATTCACATACCTATGCACTGAATTCAATTTAATGCTTAGATATGTACAGAATTAAACCCTAGGAAGGTACCTGTATCGGTTTAAAAACAAAACAAGTAAAACTGGACACTTGGAGGTGGAATAATTGTCATGTTAAAGACCTCCTATACTGCACAACACTGCAAAGTTTCAGAGAGAGATTTTTATTATATTCATCATTCACTTTCTAGTAAAAATCACATAATCATTCTTCTAGGATTAAGTTCTACTAAATCAGTGGGGCTTACTTTTGAACATACCCACATAGGATTGTGCTCTTAGCGTAATAAAAAGATTCAGTGTCTGTAACAGAGCTCTGTAAGTAAATCCATTATTATGACCAATCAGACAAAATTCTAATGCACTGTAACAGCAGACCGTTTAATATCTACAACAATCATTACAGGTATAAGGAAGAGAATGTTGGCATAATTTAGCTGGAGTGGTTTCTCCATTCTTCTTACTTTCTGGGTAGCAATCACTTAAGTAAACCTTTTGCTCAGCAGGGGCTCTCAAAGAAATGATGAGGTTTACAGAATAAGATTCTGTGGCTGGGTTTTCAATGGCAAGTGGTTTAAAAATATACTCATTCTAGATCTCTGCTAACAAAGCTATGAAGAAGCCAGTCTTCCTTTCTATAAATTACAGCCTCACTTTTAATGTTTGATTTCGTGCATGAATGAGAAGCCCGATCTCACACAGACTTGTGTAAAAGGTATGTAACTCAGGCAGAAGAAGCTGAGTCAGTTTTGTTAGTAAAATGTAACCAGTCTGCAGAGAAGTGAGAATAGGTCACTTAAAAGTCCCATAGTTGTAAAAAAAAAAAGTTAAATTATCTGCATTCTGCTTACATCTGTAAGAAAGGTATGAATCAAATCTGTATGCCAGTATTATCATACTTTACTCTTAATGGGCTATTTAACAGCAAAACTAAAACTTAAACATGCCTTTTCATCTATTTGTGCCATATAACAAGAAATTGTTTAGTCACATCTCTCAAGATAAATATTATAAGTCGTGTTTTCACTTCAGATATAAACATAGCCTGCTGAATACTTAAATACTGTTTCAGACACATAAATAAAAGAGTATCCAAATTCTACTTTAGTTGAGGAAGGAGACAAATCTCACATTTCCAGTTCTGACAAAGTTAGTCAGAGCTTGGAAAAGTTACTTTTTGGACCATAACCCTGAATACCCTAATCAGCATGGCTACTGGTATGGCAGCTTGGGGATTTTGGGAACTGTAATCCAAATGTAACTTTTTGGAGCACTGGATGCTCTAAGAGCTTCTTCTTTTCTGCTGGGTTCCCTTTGGAAAGGACTGTGTAGAAGGGACAGGGTGCATACACACACATACACACCTCCTACCACTGTTCCAGACTCACCTTTACTTTGCAAACACAGGACCACCTTATACGCAGCTCCACTGTAACATGAAATTTGCTCCCAAGTTGTCCACAATTTTATTGAAACGCTCTAGGATCTTGTCTGCATGGTAAAGCACACTCTCAGTATAGTGTGGTTCAACTAGCCTCCTCTGCTGGAAATTGCCTTTACAGCTTCTCACTAAAAACTTGATCTTTACCTCTCCCCAAATTATTCCTTGTTTCATCTTCCCTTTATTGGTTTCAACAGAAGAAGGGAAAGGTGTCTGTGCAAAGGAATAATTACAAAGTAGATTGACTACTCCTAGAAGTCTCCCTAATCTACACAATAGTGGGGAGGGAGCTACTAAAGCCTGTTAATTTAGACTTTAATAACAACTACAAGTGATTTTCAAAACCTCACAACATCTCATCTGATATTCTCCATTGTAACAACAATCAAGATTATGGGCTATGAAAGAGTTCAAAAGGAGTTCACCCTTCTGAGTTTATATAGGTAACTCTAACAGGTCAACAGGTGAGCCAAAAGCCACCTTGTCACGCTTATACACAAACCCATGTGCTACCCACAGCATGCAAAAATTGATTAAGTCAAGGACTGCCCCCTTCTTCCCAGGTCTGTTACATGCTGTGCTATATCTGAAATCCCAGGTAGTATTCTGCTTTCCTACTAAATAACACAATACAAATACAAGGGTGTGGGGATCCCAGCATGTAAAGCCAGTTGTGCAAAAAAATCAAATGAGAACCCTGTTAGAATTTCTATACGATGGTTGCATATCAAAGAGTCCTTCTACCCTAGCCATGTGTCAGAATTATAGCATCTTACAGCACAGAAGTGTCAGCAGCTACAATATTAAAAGAGTCCACAATGTAGCTCCATTATCTTGCTCTCCCTTTCTCAGAACAGCAAGGTCCTAGCTTCCCACCGCTACCTGGCAATCTTCTGAAAGGATTTTAAAGGTTGTCAACTAAATAAACACAAAATGGATGCGGAGGATGCCAGACTTGCTTTTAAGACCCTAGGCTTAGTATGGACTTTTCTTGTGTGAAACAGCATTAAAGCACCTTCGGGTGGAAACTTTTGGAAAAGTTTAGGTCAACTGACTTTCACTTCATGCACTTCTGAGATGCTCGGGAAAATCAAGACGTGCCTACTGTTCCTCTTTAAAAAGCAAGAACAAGCTTTTAAATTTACAGATTGAAATAAGGATTCGGGCGCTACTCCACACTGCGGAAACTAAGGAACTGAGGGTGACAGGAGGATGGTTTTTACGGCACAATGCTGTAGTTACGGCACAATGCTGTAGGGAGAACTTGGGACAGCCTAAGTCCTCCTCGCACCGGGCAATAGAGACAATTAGTTAGTGAGACAAGAGACAAAGGGCGGAGGGGAAGATACGCTACCTTCTTTCCCCATAGAGGACGTAAGAGCTGCGGAAAAAGCCCAACAGCTCGTTCTCAATGGGCGCATGGAAGAGAATCTTGACGTTGTAACTTCTCTGTGCCTCTAGGCTCCGGTTGAGGACGATCACGAAGACCTGGGTCTGCGGGTAGAGGAAGAAACGGGAGACGCGGAGGGCGCCGGCCAGCCGGTCTTCGGCCACGCGGGCTGCCTCGATGTGCATGCGGTGGGCGTGGAGCACGATGTAGCGGGTGGCATTGAGGCACTCGACCTGCACATTGACCTCGCCGCTGAAGGTGAAGTTCTCCATGAAGACGCTCAGCATCAGGTTGTAGTGGAGGGGCCGCAGGTGCCCCGACAGGCGGAGCTGAGTCCAGGGCGGCTGCTCCCGCCGCTTCTGCCACTCTTCCTCCTCCTCCTCCTCCTCCTCCACCGCCGGTTCCCCTCCGGGTCCTCTTCCTGCAGCGGGCGCCTCGGGATGTACCCCTTCGCGGCCAGGGGGCTCCCCGGCGTTGTTACGGTTCAGCCAGGGGCTTCCGGAGGCGGCCGCCGCTCCTGCCCGCGGGACGCTCCCGTTGCTCGCCCTGCCTGCCGGGCCGTCCGCCGCCGTGTCGCCGCCGCCGCTGCTGCCGCTGCACTCTTCGATGCGCACGCTGAGCAGGACGGCGATCATGGTGACCACCAGCAGGGCCAGGATGGAGATGGCGAAGCCCAGCACCAGGCGCTTGTGGACCGTGATGTGCCGCTCCGTGGTGCGGGGTCGCACCGCCGCGGCGTCCGCCCACTGGCCCGAGAGCCCCCGGCTACCGTTCCTCAGCGCGGCGGCGGCGGCGGCGTCCTCCTCGATCATCATGGGCGTGAAGGAGAAGCTCTTCTCCCGCTTCTCGGCCAGGGACATCAGCGGCGCGCCGCCCCCGTCTCCTCCCGAGGGGCTGCCGCCGCTGCCGCCCCCTGCCAGAGCCAGGAAGGCATGGGAGGCTGCCGAGAGGAACAAGAGAAGGCGGGAAAAAAGAAGAGGAAGAAGCAGCAGCAAAGCGTCAGAGGAGGGAACGCCGCCAAGCAAAGGGGAAGCCGGGCGCCTCTTCCCGTTGCCTTTTTCCCCCGCTCTCGCTCTCCCGGTCGCCCGGCCTCCTCTTTCTGCCGCAGCCGCTGCGGGTGTCACTTTGCGAGAGCCCCTCGCCGTCCCTAAGAGCAGCCCTGGAGGCCGAAGAAACGCTCTTCGCGCCCCATGTGGGAGGAAGGCGGGAAAGGGGCGTTGAGGGGCGGAGCCTTCGCCTCCGGACCCCCCCTCCGCCGACTGGGTGGGGGGAAGCGCAACTTGGACGCCTCTTTGGGCTCCTCCGGGCGCGCTGTCCTCACCGGGGCACCCTCACGCCGCTTTTACTGTCGCTGCCGCCCGGCTTAGTGGTTAGCGAGCGGAACTCTGTGCGCCGCGGGAGGAGGAGGAGGGCAAGCAAAGCGGCGAAGAGAACCGGGAGGGATCCAATCCTTCGCGGCTTGCCTCCTCGCGGGTACTTCTTCACTCCCTCAAACTCGCCGCGCCACAAACTCGCCTCCCCTTCGATGCCTTTCGCCTTAAAGCGGCCGCGGCTTGCTTCGTCGGGTCTCAGTTTTGCCCGCTCAGCAGCCGGCGCGCCTGGGTTGTCACACGGAGGAGAAGGGGAAGCAAAGGCTGAAGCTGGCACAGACGCGGGGCGCCCTGGTATGGAAAAAACGACGCGGGAGCTGCCTGTTTCCACGCCGCTCTGGCTGCCGGGCACTTAAGGGCAGCGCGAGGTCGCTTCCCGCTGTTCGGCGCCGCTTTGCCCACTCCGCCAGGGCTGAGGGACAGGCTGGAGGGAGCCCGGTTAGCCAGCGGCTCTGCTTCGCGTGTGCGTCTTCGTTGGGGCGGGCGGGCGGGCGGGGGGGGAGCGCGCGCGCGAGAAAGAGAAGAGCGCGAAGCTCGGTTTGGTAGGTGGCGGTCCCGCGCTCGGCTGCTGCTTGCTCGCGAGGTCTGTGGGCTGGGAACTACCCCCAGCGCTCCAGAGAGCGAACAGCGGACTTGTCGAAAGCGGGAGCGTGAGAGAGAGCGGGCGCGCGCGCAGGTCTGTGTGTATGTGTGTGTGTGCGCGTGCGCGTGCGCGCGCGCCCTGGAATAAATCCCCAAACCCCAAACGCACTTGAGAAGGGTTTGCAAGGCTACTAGAGTGACGAGCGGGGATTCCCAGGAGACGGAACGAGGAATGAGAGCGCGTTTTCCTGAGGCCGCCGCACGCGACGCCGACTCAAACTGCTGCTTCGGAACCCTCCTTTGGGGATACGTGGAGGGGCCAGGGTGCGCAAGCGCTGCCACTTGAATCCCGGAGCTCTCTAGAGAGCCGCGGCGCCTTCCCCGCTCCTAACTCTCCCAGCCAGTGGCGAGAGGGCGGAGGGAAGGGAAGGGGGTGCTCGGCCAATCCGTTGGGACCCGGCCTCGGGCGTCTGCGGAGTTCCTGCGGCGCTCCCAGGCCGCGGCCGGCGATGACAGACAGGCAGCCTCTTTCGGGCAAATGCGGCTCCTGCTGCTGTGACGATCTGGCAAGTGTCAGATGATAGAAACCGCCTCGCCGCAGCATTTACCGGGGCTCTGGGCAAACGGATCTGTTCTCCACATAAATATTGAATAGGGACGGGATATTTATACCTGAGGGGATATGAAGTGGCAGTCTGTGCGTTCGCGGCAGCAGGAAGAAGCTGTTGAGCTTCCCCAGGGCCAGGCCTCGGAACGCGAAGTGCCGGTCTCCTGAGGGGCTGGTTCTGGGAAGGTGCCCCCAGGAGTCCAGGGCCAAGTGGTGCGGAAAGCATCAGTCTCGCCCCAGTAGAGGAGTGCTCGAGGATGCTCACCGACTAATTAACCATGCAGGCTTTCTTTTCTATACAATGATTAACCCTTCCTGGCATTTGCCCCTTAACTTCCAGGCTGGGATTACTGTCATCCCTCCATATTTGCTAGGGTTAGGGGTACAGAACCCCCGTAAAACTGGAAGAAACATGAATAACTCTAGGCCCTGCCAAAACATACTTAATGCACAAAAAAGTCTGTTCACCATATTCTATATTCTCCTATTAAGGCATGGAGAGGTTTGTCACTTGAAGGATGGGATACTTACAATATACATCACTGAAAGCACAATCCACATCTATGAAACCATAGATTGTCCAACGTAAGTTCATGACAAGAAAAAGCCACCATGAAGTAGTGGTTTCAGTATTGGAAGACCAGGGTTTGACTCCGTACTCAGCCATGGAGGCCCACTGGATGACACTGGGCAAGTCTGATTCTCAGTCTCAGAGGAAGGCACCAGTAAACCTCTGAATAAATGACACCAAGAAAATCCTATATTGGGGTGGCTATAATTCAGAGCCAGATTGAAGGCACATAACAGTTATAGACAGGTATATGAGATTAACTAGATATGCCCTTCAATGTCTTATATTATGAGGTATCCAAATGGCCAGGAAGGCAGCAGAGTGTAGTGGTCTGAACGTTGGACTAGCACATTGGAGACCAGGATTTGAATCTCCACTCAGCCATGGAAACTCACTGGGTGGCCTTGGGCAAGTCATACTCTCTCAGCCTCAGAAGAAAGCAAAGGCAAATCCCATCTAAACAAATCAGGCCAAGAAAACCCCATGATAGGGTTGCCATAAGTCGGAAATGACTTGAAGGCCCACAGTAACAACCACCACCAAATGGTACCCTATACCATGGCTACTTAATGGGAATGCTGAATTCTTAAGGTGTCTTTTCAAACTAGATGCAAGTAGTGGCTGTATGTTTTTAAGGGCTTGGGGAGCTGCACATCCTTTTTATATTTGGATTTCTGTACATTAAAATGTAATGCAACCAGCAATTTTTGATGAAATGTGTAAGCAAATTGCCACAACAATCTCTGCCAATAATAGAATTATGATAAAATATGTTCGGATCAGAAAGCTTGTGTGATTCCCAAACCAATCAAGTTTCAACAGTTCTCCTATTAAGCAAGCGTGTGATGAAGCACACTTACATAGCAAATGCAGTCGCTCTCCTGGGTAAAGCAATCCCTCTCTTGCCTGCAAGGATGAGAACATTAAAGTCACCAAGAAACTGCCTTCAGCATGTGTGTAAAACTGTTCACAAAAGCATTCAAGCACATGTTTAAATCTCACTTCAGTCAACAGAGATGTATGCAGGCACTGAACACGTACAGAATTCCAAGGCAGCTGACAAAAAAAGCAACGAGGAAACAAGAAAAAGAAGTGAAGGCAAGGGAAAAGGGTAGGAGGCAGAGATGCAAACAGTCAAAGTCATTAGGAAAAATGCGTCATTGTTTCCTCTGACATGCCCTTCTAAGGACAACAGCTTTCCAACACAGAGACCTAGACTAAATCAATAATAAAGGTCTAATCTGCTAAAGGCAGTGTTAGATTTTTGTGTACACAGATTTTCCCTTCAAATAAAAATGTCAGGTCATGTTCAAAATTCTGTCATCATTGTATAAAATACAGGCTTGTATTTTAACACAAGTCTCAGCCTTGTCTCATTTTCAGTTCAGACGTTAATATTATTTGTGCATTTATATAGTACCATACAGATTTATATAGTGTCCGTATGCCCTTTACAGAGAATAAGTCTTCATACCAAAGTGAGTTTCCAGTATACAACAGACGCAAGAAAAGAACTGAAGTAGGAGGAAGTAGAGGAACAGGTAAGCAAAGAGAGCATTATTTGCATTACATGTAACTGCTCTAATTACAATAGGCATATTAAAGTGTAGAAACCAAAGCTTCCTGGAAAAAGTTGAGTTTAAGGTGGCGGAAAGTTCTGAGTTTCCTTTTCCTGGGAAAGTTTAGTTATGAGGGGAATTAGTAAGATGGTTGCACAAGGAAATTTGCTGAGGCAGTCCCAACTATAAGGAACAGCAAGAGGAAATGGGAAACAGGCCACTTTTGAGCAACCAACAGCGGTGGAGCTAAATCAGTAGAAGTCACAGGATGTGCTAGGATCCAAAAATAATGGGTGGCAAGGCCTAGGAGTGCTTTGAAGGTAAGGATATGAAGAGTATACAGGGTCCAGGAATGAACATAAGAGCCAGTGTCTGGATGTAGGAGAGAGTGACATGATCAGAATGATTATTTCTGCAACAATGGAATGGCAGGTGGATGTGAGTGGATGAAGTTGAGACAATGGAAGCCAGACAGAAGTTGTATAGCTAAGGCACTTATTTACTTAATCTCCATTTACTACATGAAACTGTTGCACCTTATACATAAGGCTAAATATTAGAGATGTTTGAAAATAAGTTTATAGAAAAATGTGACAGCAGAGCAAGAGAGCTTGTCCAGCTAGTGGGATTAATCTCCAGTGCCCATCAAAAATATTCACCCCACCAGCCCCTCTGAATTTTCCACAATTTTGTTGCGTTATGAAACTGAAATGGATTTGGTTGGCATTGTAACTACTTGATGTCCAAAAGGTACATAAGACTGTTAAAGTGCAAAATATTTTTATTGTGGTTCACATAAGGTAAACAAAAACGAACTGGTGCGTGCTAGTTACATAAGTATTTTAAGTCCTTGCTATAAAATGCCTAAATAAGGTCTGGTACAACCCACTGTTTCCAGAAGTCACATAAGTAGCTGAACAGAGTCCACCTATGTGGAAGAGACCCAGAGTGGTGTTCTGGGTTACACGTTGGACTACAACCTTGGGGATCATAGTTCAGTTCTCCACTCGGCCATGGAAAGCTACTGGATGACCTTGGGCATACCACACATCCTCAGTCTCCAGAAAACCCCATGATAGATTGCCTTAGGGTTGCCGTAAGTCAAAAATGACTTGAAGGCACCCAACAACAGCAGCAGCAACAACAACATGTGTAATTGCAGTTGCACATGATATCAGATTGAAGACACCTGGAAGGCCCTAGGGTTTGTTGGAAAGCATATCTGAACAAACAGCATCATAAAGACCAAGCAGCTACCAAAAACAGCCTAGAACCACAAATTAGGGTTGGGCTATTAAAAAATTATCCCCTTCTTTCAACAGGCAATGTGAAGGCACATATACACATACTGGGATAAGTAGAGCATTAGTCAGAGAAGCAGTCAAGATGCTGATAGTAGCCTCAAAAAAGCTAGAGAAATCCAGGACTAAGATGAGAGAAATTGTCCTTGGGACAGCTGTCACTTGGATGGTCCCCTAAACTCAACTTTATAGAAGAGTTTCATGAAAAAAGCCATTGCTGAAGCAAACTCATATCAAAGCACATTAGGAATTTGTAAAAAGGCATATGGGCAACACAGCAAATGTATGGGAAAAAGTTCTCTGATTTGAATTATTTGACATTGCTATAAAGGACTGTGTGTGTCACAAAACCAACAGTGATCATTGCCTTGAGGACACCATTCCCACATTGAAACATTCCCACAGCATCCTGTTGTGAGTCTGCTTTTCCTCAGAAGGGATTGGGAAACTTGTCAGGATTGAGGGAAAGCTGGGTGGAGCCATATACAAAGCAGTTCTAGAAGCTAACCTATTTCAGTTTTCAAGGTACCCGGGACTCTTAAACACACAGCCAAGTAATATTAGAATAGTGCAAAAACAAGAACTTGAATGTCTTAGAATGGACCAGTCAAAGCTCAGATCTCAATACAATTGAGAATCTGTGTTGAGACATCAAAGTTTGTCTTTACGAACAGATTCTGTCAAGAAGAATAGGCAAAAATAGCAGGATCCGGAGGTACTAAACTGATTGAAACTGAGGAAGTCTCACAGCTGTCGTTGCTGCCAAATATGTTTCTACCCAGTATTGACTCAGGTAGTGAATACTATTGCAACCAGTAAATGCCAGTTTGCTTTTGTTTACTTAGTCTTTATGCATAACAAAAATATTTTGCATCTTCACAGTGTTGTATATTTTGTGTACATCAAGTGGTAGCAGTGGCAATTAAACCCATTTCAATTCCAGGCTGCAACATGAAAATATGTGGAAAAAATAAAAAGGGCAGGAGTATGAATAGTTCAGCAATGTGGTGTATCATGAGACTCAGGATGTTGGAAGTGGGACTGAGAGCGAAAAGAAAATGAACGGTTTGACAGTTTAACAGACAGTTCAAATTAAGCTGGAGCCAAGGCTAAGGTCAGTGAAGGAGCTGGGAGGGCATAATATCTGAGAGAAGGAAGGGAAGAAGGTATAGTTTGGAGCACAGAGAGAGCTGGATGTTGATATAAACACTGAAAAACATTGATTTAAAAATGGATAACGATAAAAATTGGTATTGCTGATAAAAAGTAGTGAGTCTGCATTGAGCCAGTTCTTATAAAGAAGCCTGTTAATAAAGTTGTGAATCAATTTCTTCTCCCAGGGCCTTTCCGCACTACACTGTTATAATGCTATTATTCCACTTTCAACTTCCTATGGAATCCCGGGGTTTGCCTTTTAGGGAGGAGTATTTAGAATTCTCAGCCAGAGAGCTCTTTGGCCTCAGTAAACTACAAACCCCAGAATTCCACAGGATATTGAAAGTGGCATAATAGCCCTATAACAGTGTGGTGAGGAAAGTCACGCTGGCTGAGAATTCCAACTGTCCCTCCCTAAACTGCAGGATTCCAGGATTCCATAAGATAGAACCATGACAGTTAACAGTGGAATCATTGTGGTATAATTGTATGGTGTGAGCAAGCTCTGAATGAACCTCTATGACTGAGCTGCTGGTCTCCTGTAGCCCTAGCCAGACCCAAACCAGTACACTATGCTGGCTCCTACCATACAGAATAATAGATAAACAAATTAAAAATATTTTATTTTCAACAAAAACAAAATGTTATTTCGTTTGCAGACCAGTTTGCTACTTATATTGTATTATTTTTAAATATAATGTGGCTTCAGATAGCTGCATACCAACTAGTTTTGCATATATTAGTAGCTACCTTAAATTTCCTGTTGCTCTTCTGCAACACTTTACCATAGAAAGATGCCTCATTCCATCAAGCTACCTTAATTCCATGTCTGACTGTCACATGTCAACATGATGGACAGCTGCCATTGAAAAGCTTCTGTTACTGCCCTGGCTAGTCGGAGCTTTGGGGATATTAAAAGATATCCTTTTGATATCACAATTCGGCTTCACTTCTCTATTCCCTTCCACGTGCTTGCGTGGCCCCCGGACAAGCACGCATACAGGCTCGGCCGATTATCGCCGTAATATTCCTAGACAATACAGGCAGGCCAGAAAATAGCTGACTCGCCACTTTAGGAGACCTCCAGGCAAGTACTCTAATTAGGTATGCACGCAACCTACAAAAGAGCCTCTGCCCCGCGCTGGCAGCTTGATGGGTAAACTATGCAATACCCAAGTACTCTGCATTTGCATACTGGCTGCTCTACTGAGAACCTCTACGATAACTCAATCATTCAGATTCTGACCTTTCGGAGGCTTTGTCTCCAACTCCAAATCTATTGTTTTCCCCCAAGTACGGCATAGCCTGCGGTCACATTCTCCTTATAAAAACCCTTGATTCCGAGACCTTCCTCGGATCGCTCCCGAGTTTCATCCCGCCTTGCTGCCGCTTTGCTTGGCGAGCCTCCCCTCAGCTCCACGTGCTGAGCTACATCGCACCCCAGCCTCGCTCTCCATTTTTCCGGGCTTCAGGACAGGTGAAGTATCACCCAAACCAGCAACTCGTCTAAAAATCCCTCTATACCACTCCAACCTTTATTTCTTCAGTTATCTTGTGTGAGTGTGTCGCATACACTGTTTTGCTTGTGTGTTTAATAAAACATCATTTATTGCTTCAGCTTCTGTGTGCTCCTTGACTCGACCTGACCCCGTAGACACAGGGTTCAAGATCTCGCTACGTTACCTGCGTCTCATAATGCTAAGCAGTGCTCTGAGCTAATTTTCCCCACCTTTAGTTGAGCACCTTTTGGTGTCCCTCCCGGGACCCCCAGTACACAGGGTAACACTTCCACATAGTGCAGCTGATGAATGGAGTGGCCATTTATGGGTAGCTACCAGTATCACATTGGCTTACTTTGTTCACTGGATTTGTGAAACTTAAGACAAGCAGTTCAGGCAATTCAATACTGTAATGAAATCCAATGGTATTGTATAGGCTTAATCATATCTCCTTGCCACGTTGCTTAGGGTTTATTGCGATGGAATTGTTACCCTTATAGAACTGCAGAGAAGATTGATCTCATCTAAGAAAACTAAGTGAAATGCACTTAGGGAGAACAAAAAAGTGTAATGGATTCAGTGGATTCAGTACTCACCATGGGAAATGAGAAATGTAAGTATGTATAAAGTATGTAAATATGGAGACAGTAATACATTTCCAAATACAGAACTTTTTTGAATGTCTGGCCATGCTGACTAACAGATTGTAGGTGTGGTAAAAATCTGGATACAAAGAATGGGCTAAAGTAATAGCTTTGCAAGTTTTCTCACTGAAGAAGCACTTCCAAAAAACATATGAATGCTGAGATGTTTTGCAAATATTTACTCACTTCAGTTATTAGTGCAAAACTATGGTCACCACTGAAATGAGAGAACTACAAAAATCTGTTTTTTTAAAAATTATCTACAATAGATATTAGTATCCATGTTCATTAAATACTCATGGAGAGATATATGCCTGGATGCTGTTACACATTTTTGTGAAGATTGTTTCAAGCACCCATCAGAGAGAACATCATCTCTGTAATATTTATTGATTTCTTGCTATGCTCTTAAAATCCCATTTAGATGGGACTGTTCACATTTTCATATCCACATAATATTTCAGTAAGTGTTCGGATCTTAAATTGCCACATCTTGGTTTTGCTCACCTTAAAAAAATGTACAGGATCTGTAGTAACTTTATGATTTAGACACATGTTTGAAGCATTCATATTATTCAGCATGCCAAAATTAACAAACAGATGAGTACCTAGTCCAAATCAGCAATTCATTTGGATGAAGAACAGGTGTTGTTTGGGGTGATGACAGACCTCACCTGAACAGTTTTTCCTTTGAGAGGAAAACCTGTCTGTTCCCAGGGATGTGAAGAAAAAAAAAATCCAGCAGGGTTCACATCATGTTACATAATCACCAGAAGAGTAACCAATAATGGCCTGAATTCTATTGTTAAACCTGACTAAAGTACAACCAATGAATCTATGGGATTTATCTTTGTGTTGACTCACCATTCAGCCATTGATTCAATGGGTCTAATCTAGTTGGAATTAACTAACAGAATTCTACCCAATGTCAAAAAAAAAACAAAAAAACTTCAGCTTTTCAAGGCTGTGAAATGTTTTCCATTCTATGCTAAATTCATATCATGATATTTCTATAGTTCTATTTCTGTGTTTCTATGGAGAATTGCTATTTCACAGAAGCTTACTTGGTCAGCCTCTCATCAAGATCTTCCAATAGACTCTACTGAGCTAAACTCATAGTTGTCTCATTGGCATCCTATTATTTTCGATAGCAACAGTAACTGAGAGCAGCTTAAAAAGAAAGAAGTACTTTCAACCATGCCAACTCAGGTGGTGGAGGGAGTGTATGAAACTGCAATTACTTTACAATCATAAACATGAAGAAGCATCTTCTAACATATCAAATAGGATATAATAGCTTGTTTAGCTGAGTTTAGGATTTAACCCTGTATATAAAAATCAAGGTTATGGATTAATTTATTTATAAAATTGTCCTGCAAGGCCCTTGGGTATTTACTTACAGGAGTGGAACCACAAATGGTTTTTATAAATGTTGCCCCTGAAATTCATTCACCACCTTGACTGTTCTCTGTGACACTGCTGAAAGTTAATAGATCAAATCAAGTTTTTTGTAGCAGCATCTTAGTAATGATTCCATTGTTTTTTATAGAAAAAAATCCTTTAGACCATCAGCACCTTGCTGCAATGACTTTTTATGACATGAAGGACAAGATTTCACTTGTGTGAAAAAATTGCATTGTCACATACCTTAACCAATTCATTGTAAAACTGTACTTCTAGAAGAGATGTTTTGGAATACACTTGGACATACTTCAGATAATATAATTCCTATTTCATATAGTTGCCAATATTACAGTAAGGAAGCAAGATAAATTGTTAACATCAGTTTAATTCTCTGTTTGTTGAGATTCTAGAGGCATGACTTAGTATCTACCCTGCCATTTTGTACTGTTAACAGGAAGACTCTATAAATAAGCAATCTAAGCCATAGATCATAAGTGAGGGACAATTTATTCATGGAGCTGAATTTACTGAAACAGAGTTACAGTATACATCTCAATTTTTTTTAGGGAAAAAGAAAACAACTTTGGATATTTGATTTATGCTTCATTATTTCTAGATATATCAAAGATTTTCTTGGATGACTCTGGAAGTTTTAGAAGAGTTGACAGAGTCTTTCTCTGTCTTGATGACAGTATCATTTCTACTTGATTCCAAACATGACAAGCCAATCAATTATTATAATTAATCACCAACTATTATCCATGTCCTACATCCAATCAGCAATTTCAACTACAGTAGACTCACTAAAGAGATGTTGCATAATTGTTGACTTAACATCCACAACTGATTCAGTGGATCCATTCTAGTTGGGACTTAGAACCCTACTGGGAAGGCTCTGTAGCATGTCCATTGCTGTCAAGAACTAGTTGTAAATGTCTTAGACCCTAGAAAAGTGGTCCTTTTCTCTCTTGGATTCCCTGAGACAGCTCTAGGTAGGCCCTTCCATTTCATAAAAAAGAAGCACTGTGGTTTACATCTAACATAATGCTGGTGGTTGCCCATCAGCACAACCAAACTTTCCTTCTCCACTCCTTTCTCCTGGGCCTCCTGAAAAACCTCTTCCAGAGTGGTTTCCTCCAGGCAAGGTTTGGGTCTGGGGTATATGTGGACTTCATTATGGGGATATCACTCACTCCTGATTATGACAGAAATAATTCCTTCAGCAGAAGTACCCCTTTGGATCCTAGCCAATATCCTGATGAAATAATGTGATGGCTCTTTTCATCTGTGGTTCTTCATTTGAGTGAAGAGTGGCAGAATCTATTTAGCTTTATATGTTCTGAAAAGAGAATTTCCTGTGAAAAGATAGCATATGGCATTGACGGCTTTGTCTACAGAAGGATGAATAATATGAAATAGATGCAGAGGACTGACATGTTAGATGAATAATATCAATCTCCTTAAGGCTTCAGTCCTCAAAATATACAGTTGTTCCACTGATGTCTCTGTTCTAGTGGGTTAGATATCATAGATAAGATAGATATGATATGGAAATCAATCAGCCTAATCCATTTGTGACCACTTTAACTGTGGCTAAGTAATGTGTGTCTAATACCCTAAAGACACCAAGTCCTGTCTGATCTTGGAAGCTAAGCAGGGCTGGCCCTGGTTAGTACTTGGAGAGCAGACCACTAATGAATTCCAGGCACTGTAGGCTATACTTCAGAGGAAGGATCTAGCAAAACTACCTCTGGGTATCCCTTGCTTAGGAAAACCCTGTGAAATTCATAGGATCACCATAAATTGACAGGCAACTTGAAGGCTCACACACACATGCTTTGCTACTGGGACATATCAAGCCATCTGGGTCCTAGTTACTATTAAATACATCTATACCATCGTGATTTTGAAAAGCACACATTTGAAAGGATATTTTGGGTACTGAATGGATTTCAACCCCCAACCCCATCAAAATTTTCAGTCTTTTCTTTCCAAGTCACTGTAGGGAAAAAAGGTAATTGTCCGCACAGCAGTTCTTCAGATATGCATCCATGTCCTAACAAACTAGGTCAAGCCATGTCATAAGTATGCCTAGGGCTCTTGCCAGGTTTTTGTAGCATATTGTGCCAGCTTGCTGCCCTGAGCTGGCTCACAGTATCAGTTTGTGATGCAACTTGGGACTCAGTGGTAGATGCTGCCCATCTGATCGCTGCTTTCCTTGTTTAGTGACACACAATTTTAGGGCATTACTAAGTAAGCCAGGTTCTTTTGTATAGTTTGCTTATGTCTGTTTCTCATGATGGGGATGAAGACTGCTATCACATTTTAAAGAAATTAGCTTTCTAACATTAGCCACAATCTGTGCAAAGTCAAGCATTTTTAAATCACAGTTATTTCAGTGGAAGAGAGGAAAGCATGTCTGTAAATCTCACACCAGAATCAACAAGCACTCTCCAGTCTTGCATCTAAATCTAGTGAGATCACAATAGGACTGGGCAATAGGATCAGACTAGAGGTGCTTAAAATTGGACAGATGTCCTTCATTGGAAAATACTTCGTCTTCCTCAGCATTTGAATATTTGCATTCCTAAATTATATTCTCATAATTAATTTAAGAGACTTCTAAATATCTAAATGCTTGATAAATGTTACAATTTTGCCCTTGGTTACATCTTGCTATAGATTTCTGCACATTACTCAAATAATTAATTACACATAGTTCCTCATTTCAGTTGAAATGTATGGATTTACTTTGTTGTCACAGTAATATGAACTGTTGTTCATTATTTCTGTTCATTATTTTATAAAATCCTACTATGACACAAGTCCTATCATTCTTCTCCCTACAACCACCCACTAGCCCCATATGTTGAGCTATATACACATACGGTTTGGTTTTTTTAAGTCAGCCCATTAAATTGCAATGGCTCCCCCATTTTAAAGAAGAAAATTTCTCAGCACCTTCTATTGTTTTGAGTTGGATCTCTGTTTCATTTCCAGTTTCACTCATGTGTTTTACTTTATATTATTTGAAAATGAAGTACTCACAAAACTATTGCCATCGAAAACCTTCAACAATGAGAATGCAGTCAATGCGAAATACTTTCCATTTTCCCATGATTATCCAATTTCTTATTGTAATACTAGTATGCAATATATGGATTCCAATCATGTGCATATTAAACAGAAGTGTGAGCCTCACTGTATTCACAAAGACTTACTTCTAAGTAAACATTCACAAGATTTCCCTGAAATTCTGAACTTTAGATTCATCTCAAAGAGATCTAACAAATCTACTAGTCATATGGTGGCCTGTCATTATCATCATCACCATCATCATCATCATCATCATCATCAATCTAACAAACTATATACTATCTGACAAACCATATGTCCCAATATAAGCCTGTCTAGACACTCAGATCCACAGGAGAGACCCTTCTCTCCGTCCTTCCAGCTTCACAAGAATGGCTGGTAGGAACACAGGAGAAGGCCTTCTCAACAGTTGCCCTTACACTTTGATACTCCCTCCTTAGGGAGGCTAGAATGGCCCTCTCCTGGCTGTCCTTTTGTCAGCAGGTCTATTTTTTTTAATTCAGGTAGACTGTTAGAATTGAAAAAGGGCTGTTAGTGTTGTATTGTTTTAATTGTGCTGCCTATTGTTTTTAAAATCTTTTAGAGTACCTGTTTTAATACGACTTTCAGCTTATTTCAGTTTTAATATGTCTTTTTGTATGTTTTTAATTGTAATCTTTTTAATGTGTAAATCACTTTGAGTCCCAGTCTTAGGAAGAAAGGTGGGATATAAATAAAGTTAACCACAACAACATTACCACCACCAGTACAACTACTGCAAGTAGATTTGGTTTCTTGGTTCTCATTTTGCATATATATATTTTGTTGTTGAAAACAATCATGAACTTCAGTGTGATAATAAGAAGGATACGATTGTGAAATGGTAGATTTGTAATAGTTCACAATCTAAAATTTAACCATTTACTTTCAAGAGTAAACAGTTAATCAAGTAAAAATCAGCCATCTTTCAGTGTATTTAGCTTAAAGGAGTATCACAAAATATAATGTAACTTAAAATAAAATAATCTTACTTCTAATTAAAATAATATTGATTCAACATGTAGTATTCTGCATTTGCTTTTCACTTTCCATAAGGAAAATTGTCGCTTTTCTCTTTAGTGCCACCTTGTGGGTCAGCCAGCAAAAATAACTATAAAGGTCTCTCTTACACGTGATAAATATTGTCCTTAAACCTGATTCTACAGTATACAGGAACTGCTTTATTTGATAGGAAATCTCAACAAGGAAGTGTTTGCAGATGTACATCCTTGATAGTTATGTGAAAGATAGAACAATATCACTGCGATTAAAAATAATGGGATCTAAACATAAATCACTACCTATTTAAGGGATAGTTATGAACTGCATATTTGAGAATATAACTAATGGGTCTCTTCTTTGTGATAACAATTCTAAATTCTGTGGGCTTCTGCATGTACAAAGCAAATTTGAGGACCAGTGGGAGGCTGCACTAATTATCTATTTATTCCATTTCTATCCCACCTTTACAGTATCTTATTCCACCATCTCATTCCAGTGGGTTCTTGAAGGGTGGGCCAATAAGCTCTGCAGACTGGTGAGACCTTAAGTATGGTCCCAGAGATATGCTTTGTTTCTGTGTTCTGAGGGCCAGTCTGGCAAAATAAGGAGTGACTTATCACTAAAAGATTAGCCAGCAGGTGGTGAACTGACCAAAACAATTAAAAATACAGTGATGGCACAGGATAATTCCAGTGTACACCAGTGAGGGAACTTCCTATTGTATGGCTGTAAGTCATTTCTGACTTATGATGACCCTAAGGCAAACCTATCATGAAGTTTTCGTGGCAAGATTTGTTCAGAAGGGGTTTGCCTTTGAGAAAATGTGATTTGCCCAAGCTCACCCGGTGGATTTCCGTGGCTGAATGGAGATTCAAACCCTGGTCTCCAGGGTTATAGTCCAACTCTCAAGCCAGCCCTCTGAGGGAACTACCCACACAGACCTTCAAGGTATATCCTACCTTTATTTTATGATGCAGTTAAAGATAGATGTCACTTCCATGTGTTTTCCATCCACATTGTAACCCAGTTCTGTATAACTTCAGAAAGTTTGTTGCATCATGCGCTTTTCACGCTATGTCCTCAGAGGTGGCAAATGACGCACGATTTGACATTGTGATCCTGGAACCCAATGTCCACACTAACAATATGATATGACCTGTGGTATGGTCTAACCAGCTCACATGCAGAAGCAGCCAGTAGCACTTTTGTGTGGCCAAATGCTTCATAACGTTGCCACCAACATCTGTACTCAATAGGGCGAGAACTAATCAGACTTCTACAAACTGGAGGGGATGGGTGAAATCAGGCATGTTTATTAGTACCCCTAGTTTAGCATTTCTTTTGTCTCTGGCTCCTATAAGAACCAGAATAAACCCTTGCCTGGTTAGAAAGGGAGACACTTTTGCTCAGATTACCAGAGACTGGATCTTTATTAACTTAAATAATGCAAAATATGGTTTGTGTTTCTTTAGCTAGAGCAGATGAAAATGATGTGAATGCAATAATTACTTTCCACCTCTTATTAGAGATGTAAAGAGTACTCACAAAGATTTTCATCCTTCATGAGAAAAAAATCTATGCACACCAAAAAAGATCAATCTTAACCTTAACAACAACCTGAAGAACTTTAAAAAAAAAATTCAGGACTTTTGCAAAAATTCATTTGTGAAAAATACATTGAGGCTGAGATCCTACATTGTGTTTGCATAACAAATCTCTACACTCATATGGTGGTTGTACTACACTGCTGTTCTGCTGACTATTGAGACTGTGCCCCTGATTGTGTACCTGCCAGTGTGCCTGCTTATTGTCCTACTTTTCAGTGAGGAATGTACTATGGTTATTTGTGAAGCCCCAGTGGAAGTGGTATATGCAAGGCACTGACAAGGAAAGTACCAGTCAAAAGAACACATTTGGAATCCTGTTGGTTAGTCTCAACCAGAGTGACTCTATTGAATCAATTGTGGAATGATGAATCAATACATAAGTAAATGTAGTTGATTCAAAGCCTCTGCTCTTGATGGGATTATCAATATGATTTAGCCCCACATGAAACTGTTTGTGGAACTCTACTTATGCAGGTATGAACTGAATACATACATTGTACAACAGACTAAAACTGACCAAGGTGTATGATAGTAAAAGGATTCCATTATATGTTTTGCATATATGTTTTGCACACCAAAAAATAAAATAAAATAAAAAATCACAAAGTGTGTTCTGTAGGGAAAAAATTTAAAATGGTACAAACAACTTTTTTTGCAACAGGAAAACACGCAAAACTCATATGAACTTGTCCATAAGGAAAAACGCTTTTGAAATTCTTTATTTTTGTCTACAAGTATTAAATAATGTAAAATTTACATCCTTTCCTTGACTTTCAAGATACCATCTCTTTAGGCTGGTGGTAAATGTATTTCTAACTGTGTTGAATATAGGTGGGCATACATATATTCTTGGGCTTAAATAGATAATTTAGCTAACCGATACTTAAAGAATCACAGTTCTACTCTGTCCTAAGACACATATCATGAAAGTTTCTGAACAAGAACTGAAATACGGTGCTAATATTTGGATTGGCAGTAAGCATTGGAAACCTGAAACTGAATATACTTTATGATCCTCAAAACCTCTCAGAGAGAAAGTAAAAACAAGTATTATTGTGTTTAATTCCTCCCGTCGAGAGCAGCTCACAGAGTTATTAGGATGCTATAATTTTTAAATTACCTTTTTATTGCTTTCACTGCCAGTTCTATTTGGGTTTCCATTGCCAGGGATTTATCTAAAAATAATCAAGACACAGATCTTATTAACCACTAAAACTAGGTTAAAAACAGGGGTAGTAATCCTGTACTCTATTGTGTGCCCTCAACAAACTACAGAATATATATTAAAAGAAAATAATAATTAGTTTTGCATATATATATAACACAGGGGTCCTTTTCTATAACTCTTGTACCAAATCATTTTAGGTTTAACAGAATTTGTGAGACAGACTCTGATTTTATTTTAAGTACAAGTCTTAAAATATAGAATTAGTTTGCATTTCTAAATATACACTCACAAATGTTATTGCCATAAACCACATAGGATTTCTCCCAGATGAATTCTGATGTATACCAAAAAAGATTATGTGTTATGCAATATTAGATACATAATGCTGGTTTCTACAATTTGCCTGAACCAAAATGTACTGTACTGCAAAGCTAGTCTGACATGTACTGGTCACATAAAGCTCTGTATGCAAATTATGTGACCAGAGTCACACCTACTCTACATTATTTCTTTAATCAAGCAAGATTTCCTATCAACCAGATGGGTTGACTTCTACTATCAAGCAAGGTGGATTATGATAAAAAGAGACAGGTGTCTGCAATCTCCTTAAGTTTGTGTCTAAATTGGATAACTCTTAAAAATTTCCCCAGACTGCTATATATTAATTACAAATCTCTGTGGGAGGGCAGACTTCAAGGAAATACTCCAGATTGCAGGGAATACAACCTGCATAGATAATTAAGCTTCTGAACCCATGGAGAATATACTCCGGAGAAACTGAATGTCAGAGGTTCAGCATGTGTTCCCCACTGAGCCTCAAGTCTCTGGATGTGCCTTTTAAAATTGTCTTCCTATAATGAAGTATCTTGATTGGAACTGTGGAGCTGGCCATGGTGCTGAAATTCTTTGGTAGCAGCTTTGGTTTGGGGATTAAGATACTCCTGTTTGGAAGAACAACCTGACAATTTCTTAAGAAATTTAAGGCTTTGTTATGATTTACTTCAAGGGATGGGTGGCTTTTCTCAGATCAAGGGCCATACTCTCTCAGGGAAGTTCAACGGGGGATTCATACCTGAGATAGAACCAATCCTTTCTTCTCTTTGTCTCTCTCTCTAATCAATCTGTTTCTCCCATATTATAGGAATATTTTAGAAAATCTCTTTCCAGCGTAAAAATGGTTGATATGCATATAACATTTTGAAATCAAATGAGTTAATGATTCCATAGTGATTGTTATCCAGAATAAAATATTCCCCAGACCAACTATGTTCCTCAGAAGTTTCTCAGAATGATTCAATGATTCTCCTTTCATCCAGTCAAACTCTGTATTGTTCAGAAGATCTGTGTCCCTGAAGTCATAGTTACAAATCACATTTTTATCCCTTTGGAATGGATTCAATCCACCTACACACTCGTCACGATCTCTCTCTCCCTCAACAAAGCAGTTCACACTCTCACACACAGCTCTCTCTTTCTCTCTCCTACACTCACACAGCTCTCATACAGGCACAGAATAATACCTTTTTTAAAAAAAATTGTGGATCCAACTGGATCCACACTGCTGAAAGGATTTCTCCTCTCTGTTTGGGTGGGCAAGGCTTTGGGCTGTCTTTCTCTTGAGACCAGGGCCAGTCTTTCTGACACAACAACCCAAGACAACTGGGAGATGCCAGAGGCTGCATGCGGCCCACCAGCTGCCAATTCCTAATCCCTGGTCCAGCACTTTCTGTCTATAGAGGCAAAAGTCCAGAAGCTATCACATTCTGTTTCCCCCGTTTTATTGCCAATTGCCCAATATTTTTATGTGTCTTCTGCTTCTATTAACAGTGCTGTAATGTGTTTCCTTCAGTTATGTATACGAGATTTTTGCCCTCAATTATTCCACAGACTAGACATTAAATTGCACATAAGCCCCTGTGTTCTGGTCAATTCTGTGTTTCTCTAATACGATTTTATGAGATATGTGTATGGTGAGCCCAGGCAGGATTAAGGTAATAAGTAAGGTCATTAATACTTCGTACCAGGCTCAAATTAGTCTTGTTTGGATATTTTGTTGTTTTTGTTTTAAAGGCATCTATCTGCCTGGATAAAACCAAATGACAAATGGGTAATAGTGAACATTTTATAATTGCAGAACCACTATTCAAAATGATGTGGCTACTTTGGTTCTGATGCATTACTCCACATCTATTTCTGAAGAAAGGTTTACATTTTGTTTGGAAACACTGGACCATTGAGCAATCCAGTGAATTACTGTAATTCTTTTGAAAACATCAGTCAGACAAAATATCTTTATCAAAGTTTGCAAATGTAATAGTAGATCAGTTATCTGGAACCTACGTCTCCTGAGATGTTGTTGGACTCATTGACTACAGACAGCACAGCCTGGAATATGGAAGCTGTAGCGCAATGTCATTTAGATTTGCTGAACAACTCAAGTAGAAGTTCTAATTAGGGATGGTGAAATCTGTCAACATCGCTGTCTCACACTTCAGACATAGGGGCTATCATTACTAGAATCCCTGGTTGGTTCATTTCTCCCCAGGTAGGAAAAGCAGCCAAACGCCTTCACACAACAACAACAACTACTACTACTACTACTACTACTACTACTACTACTACAACAACTCAATGTCCCTTGTGTTCTATTCCAGCTCTATGATTCTACTATTTTTAATATATAAAAAAAAATATTGTAGGACAAGTTTTCTGCAAATTATTCCCTTTGTTAGTCCATGGGTACTGCAACTCAAGAAAGCAATGGTATTCATAGATATTTCATTCTATTATCAGACTAAAAAGTAGAAAATCCAATAAATAAAATCATGTGTATTCTTGTTCATAAATCCTTTGCTTCCACCAGTAAGCAAGATAAATTGTGTTACAGCATTGCAGGAGGCACTAATCCACTATAAAACCAACATCGTTTACAGGTGTTTGGTGAAATATAAGGTTTTTTCCCCCCTACATGGTACTTATCATTTTGGTTTGCATTGCTTATATCATATGTTCATCTACTTTCTTGATAAAGTTGGACTGATTTTTACCATCTGTTCTCTCTTGGCCTCCTATATATTTCGTGAGCACTCTCTTTTCTTTTTTTATGGTGTCTGAGCAAGCTATGTTATGCTGGTCTTGGACCATTCCTGGAGATACATAATACTATAGTAGTATTGCACTTCAATGGTCATAAAAACATACACTGCAAGATGTTGTTGACATAAACATGTGTAACAAACAAGCAAGCATTTTTAAAAATCCATAAAGCAGCTGAAAACAATTCTCACCTTAGTACAAGCTACAACTTTTGTACTGGGAGTTGGAGTCAAAAGCTGCTAGGAAACAGATCAGCAAGATCTGAATGAGTTTTTATATTATTGCACATTTGATGTGGTCAGAGGGCATGGAAATGTTACTGATAAATTATTACGTATAGGGTGTGTTCTTCCCCCACTTTCTAGAATTTATTCATGTTATGTTTGCCATCTCTTACAATAGGCCTGTGAAATATTTGGGAAAAAAATCATGGAAAATTAAAGAGATTACTTTCTAAAAACACTGAGGAATAGATTTCAGTGGTTACAGTGCACCAAGGCCCTTTCCTCATGAGGCGAGGGAATCACTCTGTGCCGTTACTCACCGCTTCTTCTGGGGTCTGAAGCAATGCGGACTGTCCCCGAAGCCCTTCTGCGGGGCTCCTCCTTGGTCCAGGTCGAATCAGAGCAGTGCGAGGTCTGTAGATCCGCATTGCTCTGGCTTCCAAAATGGCAGCTTCTGGCTTCCAAAATGGCGGCTTCCGGCTTCCAAAATGGCGGCTTCCGGCTTCCAAAATGGCGGCTTCTGGTTGGTTGTGGGTCCTGACCAAGTGCCGAAGCTCGCCACGCCTAAAGCCCGCCCTCCACAGATGGCAGGCTCACACTGGTACGAGCCTGCGAATCTGCACAAGAGAGCAGGAACGCAATGGTGCATTACAGCAAAATAAAGACCTGTTTTTTCCGGTCTCTCAAAAACACGCTGGAAGACCACTTGGGGTCATCTTGGAGTAGACTGAGGTGCGGATCTCCGGTAAGTAGTCCGCTCCTAGTCCACTCCAAGGTGCAGACGACCTCCGTGCGAGGACGCACTGTCCTGTTCTAATTGCCTGGTGTGGAAAGGGCCCAAGACTTGTCTTGAATTCCAGTAACAATGGGTACATGTTTCTGTTAGCTGATAATAATTTGAAATAACTTGAATTCTACCTCAGTCTTTAAGATCAACTGGAACTCATTGTCTTGGCTGCATCCACATACCAATAAAATCTATCTAATGTGGTATACAAACAAGACCCATTTCCACCCAAATATTTTCACCAATTTGACACATATATTTATGGAAAGCATTACAGTCAGCAGCTGCTAAGATCTGTGAACAGCTGTCCCATGTGATGATACTGAAGTATAGTGACAGCTTCTCGCTTCAATAGTCTTGGAGTAACTCCACCTATCCAACTAGGCTATTAGATCTTCTGGCAGGAAGTAGCATAAGACGTCTTCCTGTGTCAGTTGAACTCTGACATGTTCCTCAGTTTTGGCATATTCCCTGACTGATCCTCTCTCTGACTCCTGGCTTGTCCATTAGTTCTGAGTTGTTCTTGAATTTTCACTTATTTGATGGATTCTTAATTCCCGGTTACCCCAAGACTGCTGTCCATAGCTTAGCAATGGCAACCGCAAGATGTTCCAAACAAAAATACAGGGTAGTTTGTACATCATCTTAGTAACACGGTAGTGACTTTCATGCAATCCAGTCCGACACTTGAGTGGTAATGCCCATAAGCAGCAAAGATATGAGCCATAAAACTGATTGGTTTGTTCTCATCAAGGTTGCCCTGTGAATAAGCAAAAGCAAAAAAGAAAACCAAATCCTTCAACCTGTAGGCAAGTATATAATTCTGAGAATTCAGTAAGTGATAGCTACTAATTTTCTCTTTTGTCTTCTGGGCAGAAAATCAAAACCATTTAAATGGAAGGATGTGTTTTAAATCAATGTATGTTGATAAGGTACAAACATTGCTGTTAATGCTTGCAAACACTCTTTCTAACCTGTATACATAATCCCTAACATTTCTGAAGGATATTTTGAAACACTTTAGAAAAGGGGTGTGGGATCTGCGCCCCACCCACACCTCAAGGGCTTAGGCCACATGCACCATCAGCACCACAAAAAAAATGCCTACTGTCAGAGACAGGAGGTGACCATACTCTTCACTTCCGGGTTTCTGTGGCTGGCATTGTCATCTCAGCTAGGATGAGAAAGGTGCATCCCAGGAGACTTTTTTGCAACTGTTGCTCACACATGAGGGGGTTGAGCAGTTTTTTCAATTAATGATTTTGTCTCTTTTTCAATTTGCTCTTGTCTAACCTTTAAAAAACAAACCAGAGAAAACAAAACTTTTCACAGAGATAGATGCAGTCCCATTTCTACAACATGGAATAAAACTAACTGAAACCATCATTTTTCATATGGAAAAGTTAGAGACATATCATAAATTACCAGAATATGCATGAGACATGTAAGATGTAATCTGGGGCCATTTCCGCACTAGACTGTCATAGTGCTCAAAGGCCCCTCCCTAAACTGCAAATCCCAGGATTCCATAGGATGTTGAAAGTGAAATAATAGCACAATGACAGTGTAGTGTGGAAATGTCCTGGATGTGCTTTCTCACAATGTCACTTTGTCACACAAAGCTGACGGGATAATTGACTCTGGACAACCTGTTTTCATCACACATGTGAATTAACGTCACAACCAAAGGGAGAAAGGCCTGAAGCAAGCCCACATAAAGCCATGAGACTGAACATAACAATATATAGATGTCAATACAGATATATTTAATCTTATGTTCCTTACAAATGAAGTAAATTTAAATTTGCTTTGCACTGAGTGAGAGCCAAGGCTTGTTTATTCTGGAATCCACCTCAGGACTTTGGGCAAAAGAGCAGAATCCAGCAGAAATGGGAATATGCTATCCCCAGCTCCCCACAGTGGTCCATTGTATGACAAACCCCATTCTGGTGGGCTGAGAAGCACACCAGAATCCATTTCTGTAGAGCATGAGAAAGATCTGTTTCACTGACAGTACATTGCCTTCACAAATTGGGTTTAGGCCACTGTTTACATCATCAGAAGTTACAGCACAAAAGGCCCTCTCCCTTTGGGCCAAACTTCTAGTCTACCAAATATATAAATAAACCCTTGTTGCTCAAGATTACTCATAATAATTAAACTCTGACCATTCACCTTAGCATCCACTAATATATTAGAAAATATACTAGAACTACACTTATATATATTTAAAGGTCTATGAAACCCCAATCAACGAGAATTAACTTGTGTTTCAAGGACTCTGAGATGTACAAGGCAGAAAAATTTTATGCAAATCCCACAATACAAGATTCACAACATAGGAAATAATGTTATGCAACAATATATTAATTCTCCAAGTGTCACTGAGAAATTATTCTATTAAGAATATTCTATTCTATTAAGAATAGAAATGTGATCGTAACTACAGTCTGCAAATAAGCCACACAGACATGATTTTATAGCCTTACTGAAATAAAATTCCCATATTAGAATAGTAACAAACTTCTTTGCTTAGAAAGGAACTGGGCCAAATGGAAATTGTTCCTATGATTCAGTCTGAAAAGATGTGTATGTTTGATTCTAAAAAAGAAATTCAAACCAGCTTGCTTGCCTAACGGACTGCTTCTTTATAGATATGCTTAGTTAAACTTTATCTTGTTTTAGAGTCTAGAAAATTAATAAAATAACACACAATAAACATAAATATAGCAATAGGATAAGTGTAGATGTCAAAGAAACAAACTGTGCCCTGTTGTTTGTCCTGATTAGAGTAGACCTATTCAAATAAAGGGCGTTGTCTACATGATGAGTCACTATTCAACAATTAATTGAATAGGAATACTCAAGTTGGGAAAAACCAACAGGATGCCAACCCATATTATTAAATATTATTGTACTTCCTGTTGCAAGATTTTTAGTGACTCCTTCTTAAAATCTTTCTAACTCTGTATGTCATCTAGAACATTTTATCTTTATCTTTCTCTATTATCTCCAAATGAATTACGACATTCCATTACTTTTGCATCTGTCAAAGACAACCTCTTCCTTAACTTTTTAATTAGATAGTGTACAAGACACCAAATAAGACTGAAAATTGTTTGTGGTGAAATACCCAAATAGGCAGTTGTCAGGTATGTTATATGAAATGAGTTTTCTTTCCTCTTTACTCTGAACCAACAAGATTAGGACCATAGAAATTGTAATTTGCATATATTGGATTTGGAAAGCTTCCATCACTACTTTATTGATACCTATGCAACTATCTGACCATATATCCTCCATCAAGTTACTTCTTAAACCAAACATTACAGTACAAGTATGTAGGCAGCTGAATAGAATGTGATGGCTAGGGTTTTCTAGCCACCAATAAACATCTTGTGCTGACAATTAATTCTATTAACAAAGGGATAATCAATGAACTCCCATAAACTGACAGTACCAATAACAAATCTACAAGACATCTGAATGAGATTACTTGATCTTTACCTTAAGTCCAAAAGATAACATTTATCCTAACAGGCACAGTTCTCATCAACTGATGTTCAATTAGCAATTGTCACCATAGAATTTCAGCCAGCCATTGATTATTTTTTGGAGAGTGCTGTTCTCAGCTGTTGAAATCTCCATTGTTATTGAAGGTTGGGAACAACTTACATTTCTATACTCAGAAGCAAAAATAAACCAGTACAAATGAAACTTGTAAGAAACAAGACAAACAATGTTTGTGGCTAAATACATTTAAGATTCTATTTCAGCAAGAATGGGAAAATATGTTTTATAAAAATCCAGTATTTCAAAAGTGAAATTGAAAATTTAATTTGTAATTAAAATGAGTTCTTGCAGATGCCTTTTCACAAAGAACCTGATTCAAAAGTAAATCCAGATTTAATACAAACATAAAAATTTATATCTAGAGTTTCCAAAAGCTTTAGCATGACTGGCTATTAAATATGCTAAAGTGAGATCTATATTTCCATATAAAAGACAAATATACATGATTTTTGAATTTACAGAATATAAGTGGCACAGAGAATCTTATACCCCCTATCTGGATGAAATGCCCATTGAGTTGTTTCTGTTTGAACACGTGTAGGAAGGACTGCATTGAAGTCACACTTTATGTTTATTATGATGGGTTTCCTGTTCAATCCAGAAATGAGCAAATCACAGTCTACCTTATTTCAGAGACGTCACCCTATAGAAAATATATTTTATCAGAATCACCCACCAAAAAATTCAAACTTATCTTATATTCCTTGGAATTTAAATAAAAAACTCAAAATATACTTGAAAGAGTTGTGAAGAGGAGAAATAATCATCATCACCATGCTCCTCCTCCTCATCATCATCATTATGTCCCACCTTCCCAAGACTGGCACTCAGGGCAGCTTACAAATTAAAATAACTGCAATATAATTAAAACATACAAAAAGTCACTATTAAAATAGAATTAAAATATTAACCACATCAAAGCAATAGAATTAACCATAACAAAGCAAAATATTCACCTGTTGGTGGAAGGACAGCAAGGAAGGAACCATTAAAACCTCCATAGGGAAGGAATTCCAAAGTCTAGGAGTAGCCACTCAGAAGGCCCTATCTCAAGTGCCTGCCAACCATAGCTGTGAAGGTAGTGGGACTGAAAGAAGGGTCATCACACACAGCCTTTTATGATTCAATGGATTAATCTGCTTCTGTGAACCAATAGGTATCACTAAATTAAAGTCCATAAGATTTAAGATAAATCACAGCTACTTTATCCCATTTCAATGGTAATGGTGGCTGACATGCCTTGCATGTCAGTGAGTAGGTGAATCCACCCCAGACTTTAATCTGAACTTTAAAAGACCTACCCAATATGCTGAGCCTGTTGCAGGGATAGAGTGTGGCACTTTGGATAGTCCCTTTAATGTTTGGACTAAATTCCAGAATGGCCTCACCAACCCACCGACATGGAAGCCAGCAGCTGCTACTGAATGAAACTGAACTAACTTAAGCCCTTTTCGCACAGCGTTTTGGAAGCGAGAAGGCCCCTTGAGCGTCGCATAAATGTGAGGAGCGGTCTGCATGATGTACTCACATTTACGCGATGCTCAAGGGCCGGACGCAGAGCGGGCACGCATCTTTTCATTTTTGGCTTCAAGCCAAAAATGGTGCACCATCGCACAATGCTCCTGGGCCCCGTGCACACTCACCCGCCGTGTGAAGCCTCCTGAGCCGCGCCAGTCACGCTTTCTGCCCCAGCGCAGCCTCTAACTCCCAGGCTGCACTGCAGAAGGAAGGGGCGGGGCACACAGGGGGCGCTCGCGCAACCAGGAAGGAGCCACAAAGCTGAAGTAGGCGGCTTGCGAGAGTGTTCCAGCTAAGCCTTCTCGCACAAAACCCCCAACCCAGCAGTGCAAAAAGGTAATGAGCGAAAAGGGCCTAGTTTGGGTCAATACTGTGGGAACTTACCTTCTGTTATGCCATATCATTACTCTTTCCAGCTTCGTATTCCCCTGTACTGATAGGCAGCTGCTCTCAAGGCTTTCATGCAGAGGACATTTCATCCCTACCTGCAGATGTCAAGGACTGAACTTGAGGTCTTCTGCATGCAAAGCATGTGCTCTGTCACTGAGCTATGGCCTTTCACCATTATATGAGCTAATTTCTCAAGTGAATTCCAATATTATCCAAGAGTTCACATGCCCGGTCTCCTCACTTTTCTTTTCAAGTGCAGCAGTGTAGGAAGACAGAGACAATTCTCATTTATTTTGTTCTCACCTTAATTGAAAATCTTTTCCTTTATTTTTCTTCCAAATGAGGCTTTTATGATTTGGGGACATGATAAGACAACCAGTAAGAGTCAAAGGAACTAGTTTGTTTTTCTCTTGATAATATTTATTACAAAAACAATGTATATCACAGAATAATAGGTAGTGCTTTTTGTTTCCTTGCAGTGTTAAAGAATGATATACATTTCCAATTTATCTATAGTGAATGTCAGAAGATGACAGCAATATTTGTTTTCCACCCCATGTAAAGTGAATGATAATGGCTTGCTGGATGATTTATTTCTCATTCCTCTCTCGATTCTGATCTTGCTGTGCTAGTATAGTTTAAAAATATGGTCATAGAGAAACCAGCTGTTTGAATTTCAGAGATCACTAACTTAATTTTGATTCAAGTCTTAAAGGGAAGCCCTACAGTACAGTACCTGATGGCAGAAAATATTTCTCAAATGTTGAGTCCTGTGTGAAACTACATTGACTGGTCAAATGTGTAAACACATGGATGCCAGAGGAAGTAGAAAAATCTAACTAGAACTTTTATATCTGGAGAGAGATAGCTACTGAGAGAGAGGAAAAGAGAAACAGAGACACAAAGAGACAAAAAGACAGAGACATAGAAAGAGAAACAGAGAGGGAGCACTTTTTTCCATGGATGGGGAACATGTGCTGTTCCCCAAATGTTGATCAACAGCAACTGCAACCATCTGTCTCCATTGACTATACTACTTGGGCTTGATGGGTGGGATCCGCTGGCTGGTGACACCTAAACAGCCACATACCATCTTTCAGCCCAGCCATCTTGAAAATGCCAGGAAGCCCAGGGAAAAAAGAGGACTGTGCTTTGTGGTGTTTCATCATTCCTCCAGGGAGAAGCAGCTTTTAGTTAACCTTGCATTGCCCTTGGCCCATCATGATATTGTTTCTATCATCTCTAGTTTATTAAGGTTCAGAATTTCCTTCCTCACTGAGGCAAGTGTGATAATGGGGATTAGCACAAGGTGATGCAGATACCAAAACTTATTAAAATTGTGTTCTGTTTAAAACTGTTATGTTGTCTCTATTGTTTGTTCAAAGGCCAGCTAGTGTTTCTAAATTACAGGTGGAAATAATTCAAAAGTCAGATATTTTGGACTAAGACTACCTTACACAGTGTTGAACCAAATTTGTTTACTGTCAACCACCTGCAATACAGGAAAAAGAATATGGGGCAGTGCAACAGAAAGAACACAAATGCCATTGTTCATATTACACTTAAAAAGGTAAGGTAACAGAAGGTCATGTAGAGCTGGAGTGTGCATTCAGAATTATCACACTGCAAAAATTCCTAGGATTTGATCACTTCAGCTAGCAGATGAAGGCTTGGCATGTTTGAATGCTCTCCAATAACAATCACTCCCTGTATGTAGAAAAGTATCATATCAGGGATAAGCTTTAGTTCCCTTCTCCATTTTAGCCTATTTTCACAAGCCAGTGTTTTATTTTATTTATTTTTTAACACAGAGAAGCATCTAGTTTCTCACCTGAAATCAGGGTACTATATCAGGGCTATACAATACCATGAATCATCTTCTGCTCTTCACTCTCCCAATTCCTTTTAGTTTCCAGAAAAGGCCTCATATATTCCATATATGTTCTTCCATTGCATATTTCTAACGTCTGAGTCGGCGTATCTCCCTCTGTAAGAGGATGCATGTGCTGTTTCTATATGCAGAAGAAAGCTCAACTTTGGATGTTCTAAGCAAGTGACAGAAAATGAAATGCAGTTCGTTTGTGCTTCCTTTATTCCACCAACTCAAAGCACTCAGAGGTCTAGTCTCTTTCACATCTGTCATCTTTATCACAAAATGGATATTCAGCACAATCACAGAAACAATATACAAGGTCTTGCAGTGGTACTGAAAAGAGGTCTTATTTCAATTCACTTTCCTTACCAAAATCATACTATAAAGAGTATACTATTTTATTGGATACCACCCTGAAATCTTCAGATACAGGGCAGGATACAAATATTTAAATAAATAAATGTGTAGCTGAGATTTAAGGGGAGTTTGTATGAATAATAAAATCGTGACATGAATTTGCCATGCTGAAAAGGTGCCTGGGCTAGAAAATTGTCCTACTTTATAACATGTTCAGATAATTAATTTTATTTTATATGAAGTTTGTTCAGCCATATGAACCTCCACCTGCGGTCTGAAGTGGTCTTGGGGGGAAAAAAAACTCCTGATGGTGCTCTATACTTGGGTGGAAGCATGTGGCTGTCCTGAGGCTGGTTTATTGCAACTCCCATCAGCCCTAGACAACATGGGTGTTGCTGTCCAAGGTTATCTGGAGGACAGTCTATTTCCAACACCTGCTTTATTCGGAAACAGATCATCAGGACATATATCCTAATACATTCTATTCTGTCTGGTAGCACGTCTCCTAGGCTTCAGACAGAGAATTATCTCTGTCTATCCAAGAACATTTGAGTTGAAATGCTCAGATTTGAAAATAGGGACCTTCCAGATACAAACCTTCAGAGCCTGGAAAAGTCACTTTTCTGAACTATGGAATCCAGATTGTCCAATCAGTATGGCCAACAGGCTGGGAGATTCTGGGAGCTATAGTCCAAAGCATAACTTTTTCAAGATCTGATGCTTCTGTTTCATTTTACAATTGTAAACTATTGACATCAAGAGGGGAAGTTTAAATAGGAGATACTTAAAGGAGCCAGGAGTACTGCTGCAGATGGCCTTAACACTGCAATCGTTTACATATCTACTCATACGACTGAGTTCAATGGAGCATATTCCCAATTAAGTGAAGACTGAAATTCAATAAACTTTTAAAGGGAGATTTTACCTCTCAATAGCTGGCCTTCTGAGTGTTTAGTGTGGTTCATGACATTTTGTGGTCTGAGGCAAAGGGCAAGAAGCACATCTGTCCATTTCATGTAAAAATGCTGACTAGATCAATGGCCATTGAATCTTCCTTCAGATCATGCAATGGAACAGTGTCCTCTAGTTATGCACTACTCTAGCCTAAGGGACACTTGGCACCCATACCTTCTCTCCCCTCCCCCACTCGTTAGCCCATGTTACCTGAAGCAGTTGCCTCATTCTGCCACACCCAGCTAGGAAACGTCTGAAGGGATAATACCCTTCTCCCACCTAGATGTCTCAATGACTTAGAGAAACACACGAAGCTGAGAGTGGCTCCTTTAAGTATCTCAGGTTACTAGTTGCCTCCTTATAAGAGCTGTGAACTTTGACTGTCTTCTGGAGAGTTTGAGCTACCTCTCCTCCCATACTCAATCAGTATATTTGTAGACAAACATACACATTACAAAATAACACTAAACCTGTAATTATCCCCTTCCAAAGGTATCCATACCTGAGGAACTTCCACTACCAATGATCACTAAAAACAGGTCAACAATTTGGACAGCTCCTTTAAATTAAAAACTGAAAGCAGAAGTGAATTTCACAGCCCCAATGACACAGAAGCAACCAGCTGCCACTGCCCATACCTTAGAGGAGTGGAACAAGCAGATCAATTCAGTCCTCTCCAGAAAAAAGAAACATTCCAGGAATCACATAGGAACTATGGACTTTGTCGACTCAGTTCAAAAACTAGGGCATCTGAGTTTACGAAAGAAAAGAAAATTATCTTAGGTTCTGGATTTCTTCTGTGTCATTCACTCATAAAGGGCAAACAGTGTGTAGTTTAAAATAATTCACAAGATCCTATTATTCCTACAGAACTGAAGTAATTATAAAGCATACTTGTATCACTAGATTCATACAGTTGAGTTTTTGCTTGGGAGACTGCTGTTTGGTAGGGGCCCAGTGGGAAATTAACTAGAAAGAACATTCAAGTATGTTGGAAGAGCATCAAGAAGAAGGATGAATGAACCTCCCAATGTCTTTCTACTGTGATAGAGAAAACAGCTTATTTCCACACACACAAAAAAAAACAATTTTCAAGTCACTGATGTCCTTCTTCTCCCTCTGCAACTATGCAATTACCTTACCACTTAATATAACAAATGTTACCAGCATTGTATTAACTACTAATTACTTATGGTCAAAACCATAAGTAAAAATAGGCTCACTTGAGGAATCATTAATACACACATGTCTGGAAGATGTGGTTGAGTCAGACACTGCATAAGTGTAGTCTCAGGTTTCTGAGGAAGTAATGTATCTGGATTTCCCAAAGGCTTTGGTTCTGAAAGTGGAAACAAAGACCAATGATAAATCTCATAAAACTAAATAGCTTTTGCTTAGGTCATTGTGTGTGCATAGAGGAAAACAGTAATAGTTCTGACATTGGTTGGCAGCAATTTTCTGATGTGATTTTCTCGGGCATCCAGGTGTTACTTTTGGAAATCTTTATCTGCTGTGGGGTTGATGTGTAGGGATAGTGAGATTTCCTTGTCTGAGAACAGTTGTCACATTTAGCAGTCTTGCAGGCCACCAAACTAATCAAGAAGGCAATCAAAATGGTGAGATATGTGGGAATGTGCCCAAGAGTTCCATCTCAGCTAAGATGGAGGTATAGCAGGTTGGAGCAGTTCAAAAATATGTTTGCTCTCCAGGAATTAATCAATTGCTTGCCTGCCTGCTTGCTTGCTTGTTTTACATTTTACCTTTTTTCCCAGTTTGGGACTAAAGACAGTTTACAACAGTTGAAGCAAAAGGACTGAACAGACCAAGACCACAAATTGCTGAAGTTACTTTTTTTGGACTACAACTCCTTGTGTCCCTCAATCAGCGTGGCCAGAAGAATTTAGGTGACTCATTTGAAGAACCACATCTCTTGTTCTGTTCCTGGTATTCACATAAGTTGCCATTCATATGGTGTAGCTCAGGGGATTGAATTTAGTGGAGACATTATGGAAATCTCTCTTAGTAATTCTTTAGGAGGAATTAGAATTACGTCCTCCACACTGGCTGATGCATATATATCATTTACCTTCTGCAAAGCTGTGGCCTGTTTTAACCCCTTTTATCTACCCACCCTCTTCTCTCCTTCCTTCTACCTTCCCTTCGTAACTACAATAACAGATGTTTTTGTAGGAAGAGAACTGTGCTATGCAACATCAAGAGAAAAGTGTACAGCTATAACAATATTCCTATGTGTAGTTCTATGCACTTAGCGACGTTATTTTTGAGTAACACAACAGAATAAACCTAGATTTATGCTAACTGTAATTAGTGCTTCAGAATACATTTTTTACAGTAGGAACTAATGTTCCATTGGTCATCAATGGCATTTTATATTTCCCAAGCAAAGTGCCAGAAAATGAATTGTATGAATAAGCACACATTATAATAAAAATACTAAAGTCTTGAAATCTAGAGAGCTGATTGAATTCGCAGACTCCCCATTGATTCCCACTGACAGTTTTGATTGCAGAATTGGCACTTCTGCCCAACTTTGGCAAGTTGGTGCCTAAGCTGGGCCTAATTTTCAGCACATCTACTTGAGGCACCAGGGAGTCATTCAGCAACTCCTTGCAGCCATACCTACAATCCTGCTAAACTGAAGTACTTTGATGTATGCAAATGTAATCCTATTGACTTCTGCCGAAGCAATGATTACTAATCTTAAAATTCATAAGCTCTAACTGTTTGGAATGGTAACCATGCCAGCGCAATCTACGACTCATGCACACAAATATGCCCAATGTTAATTAGCATGAGGCGAAGTGCAGTAAATTAATATGATCCACCATGAAGCCATTTCACATTCAAAACTAATATTAGAGTGCCTCCTTATTACTGAGGCAGGGGAACTTGTGCCATATACACAAATATATTTGTCCACACGATTGTGCCCATGTATAAGGATGTGAAATCTCCCTCTATGCCAATTTATGCCCTTAATGTAAACGAATACATTTCCAAAGGCAGAATAGTATGCCCTTACTGAAACATGAGGGAATATAGCAGCTGGATTTGCCTTTGAAAAATCTGCCTTCTTTTAGAAACTTTGGGTCTCCTGCAACCCCTCCCTCTAACCCACCAGAATCTGTCTTATCCCTCCTCCCCTTCCCAGCTGCTCTCTGAAAACAAATATGAAAGTGGCTGTTGTAAATCAGAAAAAAAATTCATAACTTGCTTGAGGTGGAGCAGCTGTTGATTTAGTGATCACATACTTGGTAGACTGTTGCTGTGAGGAAAAAGTGGTGCCTATAAAAAAAGAACCCACAAGATTCAATCACCGTTTTGATAGCAATAACTGTGTCTCCTAATAAATGATACTGGTGCTTAACATTTATGATGACATATCATATGTTAAAGGGATGGGATAAGCATTAGACACTTAATCTTGTATGCATGCATGTAACAGAAATATGGCAAAATATTTGCTTTCAAATGCGAGACATAAATAAATAAGAGTTGTAATTTTTTCTTATTGGCGTGCAAGTTCTCTATCACTTCGGCATTACAAAAGACTGGCTAACAGAATTGCTGTCCAGTCCTAAGCATTCTTCTCTGAGTTCTTCAGTGTAACTAGTAAGTACGATTATTAGCACAGCTTAACTAGGTTTGATCCATCCTGAAAAATAACAGCTGAGCCCCTGCATTGCCTATGTAGCTATGTAAATGTAAACTTGGCTACAAATGACCTAAGGAATCAGCCGCCGAAACCCACCCTAAACTTCAGGGAGCTGCTCTGAGCAATAGAGGTCTGCAATGCTGGTTGCGCGGGGGAGGGGGGGCTTCAAGCCAGCTCCTGCTTGGTGGCAGAAGGGGGCTAACTGTGTCTGTCCAAAGCCCCCCACTCAACTGTGCTGCAGACCTCTGTTGCTCAAAGTGGCTCCCTGGAGTTAAAGGTGGGTTTGGGGTGGTTTTTATGATTGTGGCAATAGTGCCACAATTGTGAATACAAAGCATAGCTGAATATGGAGCAGTCAGAGAACTGTACCTCTAGGTTACATATCCTTGACTGCAATAAGGGATGCAGCCTTCATCTCTAACAGATGTTGTGTGGTTGAAGGTCCTAATTATTGTGTCTTGAAGATGTCTTGAAAAATTAAGCCACCAAATTGTTGGATCAATCTTCCATGCAGTGACAAGTCCCCATGTGGCACTGATTCTGTGACCCAATTGCATCACCTTGAAAGTGTTAAAAAGGAGGTACTGGAATGTTCTGATGCAGCCCATGGGGCTGCTACTAAGAAGTTCAGTCATGTTGCCATTGTCAAGAAAATGCGGCAAGTTGTCAGGCAGAGTCAACATTAACCGGCCTTTTGTGGAGTTCCAAGACAGGGTGCTTGCCCCCAGTTGTTTGAACTGAGCATTCCTCACACCCTTATCAGAAGCTGTTGGAGTCTATGTGCACCTGCCTCATGGACTAATGAACTACAGCTGGCAACTTTCCTAACCTTCACACTGTGGATTGACTCTGACCATCCAAGGTGGCCACTGGATCCTTTTGGGCAAGAACAAGCAACAAGCAGAGTTTGGAATTACTTTGTTCAAATGTGTTAGAAGTTTATTAAGTTTTGTTAAAAATTAATTTGTCACTAAAATTTTAAGCAAGTTTTAATTTAATTATTAATAATTAATGCCAAGAGGGAAGGTTCCCCAGGGAAAGAAGCACTTGAGTGGGGGGCAGGGCTTGGAGAAACTCACAAATAATCAAATCCATGAAAGGTAAACCCACAAATGGGGAGTGCTAACTGACTATGCAGTATATGAATGAGATCGAGGAGAGGGAGAGAGAGAAAGCTCCAATCTGGCCCTGCAACCTACTCTTCCTCCTACTCTACCAGCCACTGCCTGTCTGGCTAAGGATGTTTCGCACCCCAATTTCTCAGCACCATGAACCTGATACCCGCCTCACATCCAAGAAAAGGGATGGATGAGAGAGAGAGGGGAAGGTTAGGGCCACCATGCTGAACCATCCTTTTTTCTTTTCCTTTACTCTACCTGGTTTGGACCCTGAGTGCCCATTCTCTCTGCCCATTCTCTTCACTATGCCTTGGCCTACTTCCCATATAGACACACACATTTTGATATTTGTAGGTTTTTCATTTTTGTGAGTGTCCTGCACCCCTAACTGTAGTAAATGGGGAAGGCCAACTGTACATATACATATACATATACACCCATATGCATATGCACTGCCTTGCATCAGCTTTTTTTCCGTAGCTGAAGAGTGCCACTCTCATTCAAATCCAAAAAGATCTGCCTATTCCGTGCCATTATCCAGCAGCAGGTGGTGGTTTCAATGTCAGAGCAGTGTGAACTTTTAAAGAGCTAACTAAGATGCTGAACCTATTTGTAGTTATGCTTCAGCACTTCAGACAGTTCATTTGCAAGTCAGACTAAATCCTTAGACTAAATCTAGAATGACTAGATTGGTCATTCAGAAGCTACAGCAATATCTTTTGAGCTTAGACAGATGCGTATGTCCAGCTTTAATCCAAGAGAGAGGAACTGTGCCCAGATCTCAAAAGTTCATTATATAATTATTAAATTTGTATGATTAAAATCACACAGGAGGGTTAGATCTTTCCTGCTGTGTGGAGTTAATGTTTGGGAGAAATCCTCTGCTTTTTCCATGTGCTCAGTCATCCAAAAATTACCAGATTGGTAATGAACTGACTTGGCACATAGACAGGCATCTTCTGGGCACTGTGAGAAAACATTTTAAAATCCCTGCCCTCTTTAATATCTGCTGTAATTTTAGTGCTGTCTTTTTATCTGCTCTTTTGCTAATTGCTCATGTTTTATTGCTTGTCTCATGATTTTATTGTGTTTATTGACTTTAATTGACCCTGGATTTTTTTTTTCTGTTGAAAGGTACCATATTAATCAGTAATATACTGATTAATGGAGCTAACTTCGTGCAAACATGTATAGGATTACACTGCTAAGTGGACATATAATTCATATCTATTTTGTTTGCGGTCTTGGAATGCATTGACTTCCAGAATTTTTTCACATCTGTGATTATTATGGATCATTAACCTGTTTATTGCTTTACTGTATTGCTACAGATGTAATTATTATAAACAGTGTATATAGATTTATTAGCAAAGATTAGTGCTCTTTATCTTTTGATACGTTATCCACAGGCAGCTGTTAAGATTTCCTGAAACATGGATCACAGTCCTGCCATATCACCCAAAGGGAGAAGGGGAAAAGAATGTGTCTCTCCTGGAACCTTTGGTTTGGCTGAAGTGGAAGTGATGAGCCAGGAAAAAGAATGGAATTGGAAACATATAGGATCAGCCAGAGAAAGGAGGAGAAGCAGCACACAGAGATGAATGGAGCAGGGATGACGGGTGCTATAGGAGGAGATGAAGGGAAAAAATTGACTCAATGAGTCTGACTGAAGCAGAAAAGATCTGGTAATTTTGCAGAGTGAAGCACTGGGTGTGAGAAACATTTTTCTAATACACAGAACGCACTTTACTTTCCTCTACAAGGGATGTGAAGAATGACGAGTCCTTAAAAAGGTGTAAACACCATAAAGCAGAAGTGTCATTGTCAGAGAATATGTTCAGGGGTTCAATGCATAAGAATTTTTACCAACATTTTAAAGAAATACTTCAGAATAGCTTTCACGTTGCTCCATAGCTGTCAGAGGAAAGTAAGCCTCCACGTACTCCAAATATAAGCATGGTTCAGTGTTTACACAGCAAAAGACATGCATGGCAATTGCTTAATTTTTGCAAAAGTAATGGGGCCGTAGCCTACAGATATTTATTACACTGTTTGCCTCTACAAATTTCCACTGGTACCATTTATGGAAGGATTCCTTTTTCCTCCCTAAATCAACATAATCTATATTTCTTAGTGGAACAGAAATGTTTGTGCTTGCAGCATTCCCATAGTAAAGGCATGCCACTGAAGAAATGTTCACAAAAAAACCTTGTGTGTGTGCACATGTGTACCTGTGCTGAATATGCTTTAATTCAGTAGAAAGCTGGACTTGATGTGCCAGTATAACATACTCTTCAAACTATTCCAGTCTGGCAGGAATGATCCTGATTAATAATTTGTCATCCAACTTTTTCTGCTGCTTTTAAAGTGTCCCAGTTTTTCTCTTCTCCTCCCACTTTCATTCATCCTCAGTTTACTTCAACTGAAACAAACTGAGCGCAGAGTACAAAAGTAGTTTGCACTCAGTTCAGCAGAGGGAGAGGAGTCTTGCTCTTCCCAATAGGCTCCAGCAAAAGTAAACTCCTACAGCCTCTCCTAGCTTGTGTGTTCTTCCTCCTTCCTCTAGATGGCTTAGAGGACCTTGATGTTGCTGGGCCACAGATGTCCCAGTTTTAATCTGTGGAATGTTGGCGGATTTGCTATAAAAGCAGCCAGTAGAGGCTAGGTTCAGACCAGAATTATTGTGACTGTTGCAAGGCTGCTGCAGAAGGTGGTCTAGCATCTTCTTGTGTTCTCTCCCCAAAATTTTACATTTTGGACTACAACCCCCATGGCTGACTGGGGGATTTTGGGAACAGATGTGCAAAAAGTAAATTTCCCAAGGCCTAGAGAATAGTTCCAAGGCCTAGAAGATTTCTATGGCACAAGTTTTCCCCCTACAAATAAGGGGAAAAAATGTAAACATTAAATGCATTCATTTTTACATATGTAGGCGAGCAGGACTGTACTTTGTGACTATGCTCCAACATCTCCACTGGGCCCCATTACACTATAACTCTGCCCAGTAGGCATATTAATATCGGGTGATGTGTTTGGCAGGTGTGATTTCTCTCCTCTCTCACATCTTAATTGAGCATAGGTGGTTTTTTGTACCCAAGACAAAAGGGGAAACATTTGATGGCCAAAGACAGTGGAAACTGCAGAGGGATATGATGTCTGAACTGTTTATTATGCCAAAAACATTTTGAGATATATTATTCTTTCTCTAGAGGCCCAGAGTAAATTATGAATGAAAACACGTAACATGTTAAAAGCATTTTAAACTATACAAAAGATTGCAACAAGCCATTTCTTTTTGACATGTTGCGACAAATATACTTCCCATATGTCATGGATATGTTACATTGACTGTTCAAGGTTATATAGCACAAGTCTATATTGTTAACTTTCTTAAAGAAGTGAAGCAAAATAAGGCACCCCTTTGTTTCTATTTTAATGCCCTTAATGTATTTTGTTTTGCTAAATGTTACAACTCAGAGACACACATACAAAGAAGAGAAAGGAGGTAGAGGAAGAGTTGCAGTTCTTCTGCCTGATTTCATAGCCATGCATATGCTTTAGCAGCTTATTGCAGCCTCAAAGGCATCATGAATGTAGTCTGCAAAAACAGCTCTCTAGACAGACCACTCTGTATCAGGAGTCTTTTTTTTCAAGTAAAAACTTATGGAGATGCCAAAACTGGGATAGAAAGTGAGAGAGGTGAACATGATTCTGGAGGAATCTTTATTTTGTCACTTCTGTTTTGTTTTGTTTTTTTAAAAAGCAAAACATAAATAGAATGCAAGGAAATCAAGTCTTTTACATTTTTATACACTAAACAACGGAGGGACCAACGCATATTTCTTTTCCCCAAACTAGCTCTGTCGTAATTAAATATATATAAATGACTGACTAAAAAAAAATACAGTTCTGTTTTTTTCTTGTAACACAGCTTTCTTTAAAAAAAAAAAAGGAAGGGGGGAAAAGGTGTGATTTTTTCCCCCCAGCTTTTTGATGACTTCCAAGACAGTTGCTGGCCAACTTTTGGCAGCCACCAGTTTCTAGGTTTTATTGGACAACAACTCTTCATACTGTATTAAAAGGGACTTACAGCCTGTTTTCAAGCTGACAAGGGGAATGTCCAGCAATCAAGTAGTTATTGGATTGCAGTTCCCATCATCCCTAACCATTGGCTATGATAGCTACAGCCAACAGGAACTGTGGTCCAACAAGATCTAGTGAACCACACTTTTCTAACTCCTATTTTATTGATTTAATAGTGTTATTTTAGGTAAATTCCATGGCAGAGGAATCATTACAGAACCTATTGCTGTTGTTGTGTGCTTTCAAGTCATTTCAGACTTATGGTGACCCTAAGGCAAACCTGTCGTGGGGTTTTCTGGGGGCTGAGAGTGTGTGACATGCCCAAGGTCACCCAGTTAGTTTCCATGGCAGAGTGAAGAATCAAACCTCAGTCTCCAGGCTCATAGTCCACCGCTCAAAGCACTTCACCATGCAAAACCAGAAAGGGATAATGAAGATCTCAATTTGTCATCCTATGTCTGGTTTGCAGAGCACAGTTTGCAGAGCACACATATAGTTAATGCAGCTTTTCCAGCTAGATGGTGTGCACATGCACTCACAGTCAAAAATGTGGGTGAAATTGTAGAACTGTTAGCCATCCACTGTAATATCCATCAATTGGTGGCAACCACCACCCATCAGCTACAACATCTATCCGGTCCACTTATACAGACCATAATGATACAACCTGCACAGGGGAGACCATGAAGTCAACAAATTGAAAGTACAAAAGCTTGTTAACCATTTGACTTCAGAACATTTACCATTAGAAGATTAGCAGCACATATTCTGAAGTTTGATCTCAACCATCTTTGACAAGTTATTTGCTAGAAAGAGTGGCCAACTGCACAGGGGGCAAGGGCCAATTTTCATCCACCTTCACTCCATCTGGTTCCACCATCATGTGAAGGTGCACAACAAAATAACATTGTATCACTTCTGGGTGAATTCTGGCCTCCTTTTGGTTCTTTTTCATCGGGGAGGGTTGGTATGTCCCTAATCAACACATTTGTAAGTGGTTTGGGCTTTTTGACTAGGCTGTGGAAGTGAACTTTACTCGCCCCTGAGCTAGGTAATAGTCTTATAATTTAGTGAGTTATTTGTCAATTGCTTCTGGACTTATGCAAATATGACCACACCACAGCTTCATGTCAGATCAAGAAGGATGTTTTCAGCCACATACAATGAGGGCTTTCATATACTTCTAAACAAAATAGTAATCATAGTTGACTTTCATGGCTGGCATCGCTATGGGATCAACAGCCCATCCATTGCCAGAAGACCATCCTTGTGGAAATGGAGACCATGATCCAAGAACCCAATTGCTCCCAGTGGTGCCATCTGCGAAGCCAGTTGTTAACCTCCACTATTCTTCTCTCCCTTCGTGGGCCATGTCCTTCCACAGGAAGGAGAGATGAAATGACAACCTGTGCACCAAGGTCCTTCAACTTCCTACCCATAACCTCGTAATCTTTTGTGATGCACTGAAAGCTGTGCCTTGCAGTGTCATTGGTTCCCACATGAACCAAAAGGAGGAGGTTGTGGTCAGTGGGTTTGACCAGTCTCGTTAGTCTCTCTGTTACATTGTTGATTTTGGCCCCAGGGAGACAGCACACCTCACAATTCATCCTGTCTGGGTTGCAAATTATTGGTTCCATTCCTCTCAGCAAGGAGTCCCCAGACAAGCCTCAGAGAAGATGAGTTCTGGTGGTTGGGGACTGTCTGGGGTTACTCGATGAGCAGATTGTTCCACAGCTGCCTGGACATTCTGTTCAGGCTGAAACTGTTGGTCCTGCTGCTGTTGGATTTTGTCCTGCTAGTGTTCGAGTTCCTGTTGCTGATGTTTGATTTCCTCTTGGTGACATTCCATTACCTCCTCCTGCTGTTCCATTACCTTTTCCTGCTGTTCCACTTCATCATTAATAAGATTGAGAACTTGGAAGCGATTCTGTAGCTCGAGAGTCTCTGTTTGGTTCCTGGCCCTTCTACTCCTCCATGTCACATTCTTCCAAGTGTCTGTCTCCTGGTTGGGTGAACTGACTTCCTCATCTGCTAGCTCCTCCATGTATTCCATCTTCAAGAAGGTCCTCTCTGCCCTATCCAAGAACTCCTCACCCTTCCTAATAATCCAAAGATTAGAAACCTGGGCCTCCATCTGCCAAACCTTCTCCTCCAAGTGGGTCACCAGCTTGCATTTGCTGCAGGTGTACCCAAACAGCATCTTGCAGCAAGAAAAGAAATACGCCACAGCTGTTGCAGGTGACTGCAGCAGCTCCCTCACCCTCCATACTTGATAATCTTGACAGTCAAATTAGAAAAAGTAAAACTAGGCTTCGTCTTCAAACTCCCCTGGTAAAACCTACATCAACACCCCTGTTTGCCAAGCTCTTATTGTCAAACTATCAGGATTGAGAGTGCAATTCTATAGTGGTTCTAGTTACTCCTCCAAGCTGCCCAACCCACCTGGATGTTGTGGTCAGGCAGACTGCCTCAGGAGAGCATCAATCTAAGAAGCAACGAACTCTTACTAAACTTGTACAGTCAAACTGAGCATGCCTTTGGAGCACACTGCTGGGAACAGATATAAAGAGTTAACGGCTGCTAGCTCCTCCCCCTAGCTAGTCAGTTAGACCCTGTGTTCAGGGAGACCACACAGCCAGAACAAACAGGCAAACAAACGAACAAACACAGCCCCACAAGCCTGTAAAAAACACTCAGTCAAGGATGTCATCTCAGACACAGCTCACCTTCTGCTCTCTCCTCTGGAAATTAGCTAAAATGTTATATTACAAAAACAAAAACAAACAAAAAACATTAAATAACAGTTGTCCCCAGAACAGTACTAATCAAAAGCACATCGTTGTAAATAAATTTAAAACATAATGGAAACATACAAGAACACAGCATACCATCTTCAAACACTGTTCTGTCATGTGATAAGAATCAAAGGCCTGCTTGCCAGCAGAAAGACAGAAAGGGAGCAGCTAACTGGACCACTCTTAGAATGGATTCTAAAGCCTCGATGCAGCCACTGAGAAGGCTCTGTCCTATGTCCTCACCAAACGTCCCTGGCGGGGTGGTGGGATGAACAAAAAACCCTCCCCCAAAGATCTTATAGCCCAGGCCAGCTCATATAAGGGAGATATAGTTTCTCATTGAATTGAATTTAATTTAGATTTAATTGGTCTTTAAAAATCTGTTAATAGTACATGGAATGCAAGGGTATATTTTGCCAATAGGCACAGCTGTCAGTATCACTGCTAGATTTGCTAATTCACCTTTCACCAAATTTATCACCACTGCACCAGCTGAAATTGCTGTGGTCAGATGGCGGCTTTGAGCCTCACTGATAACTGCTCTCAGAAAAGCCAGAGGTCTGAATCCTATTGTTCGTCAAACTTTGAGTAAACCATTGAATCACTAAAAGTTATTAACTTACCACATTACCATTGATTCAACGGGTCTATTCTAGACTAAGACTAGGATTTAGGCCTAAAACCCTGTCCTCCAAGTGTGAAAGCCAGAAGATCTTCTAGTAGACCAGAGCTTTCCAAACTGTATGTCGTGACACGTTAGTGTGTCAGCTGCAGTGTGTAGGAGTGCCACACGAACGTGACAGGTGGAGGGGCTGACTCTCCTTCCACCACAGTGGGCCAGGCCTGGATGAAGGGGCTGCCTCTGCTGCCACCCTGGGCCAACGAAGACCCTGCAGTGGAACGTCAGGTCTCAGTGGAGGGACTGCCTGTCCTGCCACCGCCCTGGGCTGAGGAAAACCCCAGCGAGAGCTGTGGTGGGCCAGGCTTGGGTGAAGGGGGTGTCTCCACTTACTGAACTGCTTACTGAATTACTATCTCATGAAATGATGCATGTCTAAAAAGTGGGTCATCAACATGAAAAGTTTGGAAAGCTCTCTAGTAGACAAAGGATTGCCAGGTTGAAAGTACCCCAAGCCCTGAGATTTTAGGGTCAAAATCTGAGGTCTCAGGGTACCTTCTGTTAATGGTTTTTAAGTTAAGCATCAACCACAGCTGCCCAGAGCATGGAATTCAAATAACAATACCAAATCTGGAATACATGAAAATATTTAGTTACTTGGTAATTTTCCAAGCTCTCAATGGACTTCAGGGTAGGGGAGAGATTAGCTTTCCTAAGCTCTGCTTTTAACACCTTAGGAAACACTGCTTTGAAGAGCACATGGGAGTTGTAGCCCAACCAAATACATTCTTCTAGACTCTGCTTTGAACAGTGAGCAAGATACAGTAGTCACTACAAGGCAATCAAAAGCAGTAGGGGGGCAAGAAATCATAGATGTACATAATTTTCAAGACAGTGCTCTTGCCCTGAGATTTCTCCCACTTGCCCTGAGAACTTAAGTAAAGGATCCAGGTGTTCTATTCAGTGAAAGAAAATGAAGGGGGGGGGCATTGTTTTGTCTTTTTAAACAAAAAAAATAAATTTCTTCCTCTTCCTCTTCCTCTTCCTCTTCCTCTTCTTGGTAGATCTTTGTTACCCCAATGTCACCTATCTGGTTCTATATACTTGGCATCAAAAGCTGCCCTTGACCTGAAGCAAGCTGCCCACTTGGCTTAGGTGATCATCCAAAGCAGGAGACAGAGGTAGGGGGAAAATGACTGAGTCGGCTACAAGAACTATGGAATAAAATGTTAGGTTCACACAGAGCACAGAGCACAGAGTATCCTTGAGAAGAATGGCTGACACAGTAATGAGCACTTTCAATGAAAAGGGGAGCAATGGGCAGAATATAAAGGAAACAAACAAAAATGGTGAGGAGAATTGGAGCAGGGAGAGAAGAAAGAGGAAAACATACAGCAGAAAGAAGTTAGATGAGGTAAAAGGGAGCAGAAACATTTAAACTACCAGTCAATACCACAAATTTTCCAGTCACATGCCCTCCTTTTCTAGAGGATTTCAGGAAAATGAATGAACACCTCTCCAGGGTGCGTTGGGTGTCTGAGGACTCATAAGTCCAAACTATTACAGTTTTTTCCCATCTTTATTAAACAACATCAGCCACATCACATTAGAAACTGGAAAGCTTGGGGCTGCCTTTGAAGAGTATTTTGAAACTTCAGCAGGTGCGAAGAGCTGCAACTGGCATTTTAGTTGAGACATATCACAGGGACTGTACAGTTCCCCTGCCACAACAGCTTCACTTCTTGCCAGTATTTTGCTGGCCGCAATTCAAAGTGCTGGCTATGACCTATAAAGCCTTACATGGCTTAGACACAGCCTATCTGACAGACTGCATCGCCTTGTATGAGCCTGCCTTGGCCATGAAATCTTCAGCAGAGGGTCTCCTTTCTGTCTCAAGAACTTCACAGACACAGCTTCTGGGGACAAGAGGTAGAGCTTTCTTGGTAGCTGCCCCTAGGCTCTGGAACACCCTTCCTGGGGAAGCCAGAATGGCCTCTTCCTTGATGTCCTTCCATCGGTAAGCAAAGAACTTTGTATCCCAACAGGCTTTTTTAAAAGTCTATTAAGAGGGTACTGTCCTTTCTTAAACTGATCTGTATTTAATAACTTATCTTTTAAACATGCATTTTAAACATTGTCTTAACATTGTGAATATTTCAATTTTAGTGTTTGCTCTCTGTGTTCTTTTTTTGCTGTATTATATTTGTTTTAAATTATAAGCTGTCTTGAGTCTCCATTTTGGGGGAATTAATAATATTTTGAGGAAATTTTTTAATATTTTTTATAATTCTAATAAATTAATATGTAATAATTATTAGATTTAATATTTTTGCAGAAATCAATAACAATAATGGCATAAGCTGACAGCTGTGGTCATGTAAAAAGTGTGCTAAAGTTAGCACTGGATTTGCCTTGAACATATTTTGAAAATGCATTTGCAAAAGGATGATGAAAATGGCTGAAGCTGCATTTCTTTGCAATTCTAAGAATCCAATACTGGTACACGTTGCACCCAGTAATATTGTCCTTAGATGTTTTTACATCTAAATTGATAAAGATGTAACCAAAAGGATGCAGAATTTAATTTTTTTAAAAAAAATAGACAGAGAAAAAATTAGAAGCAAAAAAAAGAGACTCCCTATGGAAACTACAGTCTGATGCATTTTTTTCCATATGGCCTCATGGCATGAGCATCTCTGAACTACAGAGAAGGTCCCAAAGGTCTGTTACTTGATTGTCCCTGTTAAGCAAGGTAGTCACTTCCCCACTGCCAAAAAATGAGAAAATGGATCACTGTGAAATGTGAAAGGATGCCAATCTGCGTAAACATTAGCTAAATGGATTCTATGTATAGATAGACATGTTTAAATAATTATCATTAATTTTTACAGAGTTATTAAATTTATTTCCTGCCTTTCTGCTATCGAATAGGTCTCAACAGTGATAAAACATATATAAAAACAAATATAATTAAACTATTAAAAAGCATGTTTCACCCTTCTCCTTGTACAGGACCCATGCGAGCAAAGAATCTAAAGCACATGAAACAAGAACATCTAGCTACTCAGAATCCAGTTGAGTATCTCAGGTTAGATGCCAAAGGTCTGTCTAAATCAAAAGGTTTTTGCCTACTGGCACAAGAATAACAAAGATCAATGAAAAATGCAATATTATGCCCAAATAACTTCTGTGCCTGATTGGCTTCTTGTCCAGTTGCTAACTATTGATAGGAACTTCAGGTCCCTGCTCTCTCTTCTTTTCTTTAAATCAGCCTTGGACTTGGACTTGGACTTGAACTTGGATTTGTGAAATGGGAGCATGCCTTTAGACAGAAGACAGTGTATGGACATTCCGCTGTTCAGCCAGGACAAGGAATGCAAATTTTAAATCACTTTCTATTTCCTTTCATCCACATATTTTCCTACTAACTGGAAAAACATATGGCTAGATTCAGATGTAGTTCAGATTCAAAGCAAATTAATTGAATTCAGCGTGTCATGGTTAACCTTAGGATTGCCTGATGTCAGGGGCTGGCCTTGAGTCAGTTTTCATGGGTTATCTCCAGACAGGAGATACGGATGCAAAGTCTCCATTTTTAGTAGTTTCAGCTCCAGGCAAAAGGAAAGGGCTGTGTGTGAGTCTCCACCTCACATAGTAGAACACCAGCTTACCTTATTGCTGTTGCTGTTGTGTGCCTTCAGGTCAGTTAGGACTTATGGTGACCCTAAGGGCTTTCTGGAGCTGAGTGTGTGTGACACACCCAATATCACTCGGTGAGTTTCCCTGGTCAAGTGGGGAACTGAACTCTGGTCTCCAGGGCTGTGGTTTACTTCTCAAGTCACTACACCATGCTGGTTTGTTGGCACATTGCTGCAGTTTCCAAAGGCTCTGGGGGACAGAGGCATAGGGTGGAGCAAGTAGGGCACATGACCTGGGCAGCAATGCCAGCCATGCTGGAAGACTTTGCAGCAGAGAAGGAGGAAGCAACCCCAGAGCTTGGGGTGCAACTTCCATGCTTGCTCTAGGCACTGTTTAAGCTAGATATGCCTCTGTTGGGGGAGGTATGTATGTATTTACTAAGGCCTTTTCCACACGGGGTGAGGGAATCGCCCCGTGCTGCTACTTACCGGGTCTTACGGCTCCCCAGTCCGGTCCAGGCTGCTCCGGAGCAGTGCGTGCTCGTTGCTCCACACTGCTCTGGTGTTGAAAATGGCAGCTTCCTGTTAGTCGAGGGTCTCGACCAACCGCTGAAGCTCGCCAGCCTAAAGCCCGCCCCCAGCAGATCGCAGGCTCGCATTGGTGTGAGCCTGCAAATCTGCACAGGGGAGCAGGCTCGCACTGGCGCGCTCCATGCTTTTGAAAAAACAAAAGAAACAGGTTTTTCAAAAGCACGCTGGATGACCACTTGGGGTAGTTCCAGAGCAGGATGAGGTGCGGATCTATGTTAAATAGTTGGGACCCAGTCCACTCCCAGGTGCAGACATCCTCCCTGGAGGACGGACTGCACCATTTCAAATACCCCGTGCGGAAATGGCCTAAGTTCATCCTCCCCTCCTAGTTTTTGTGGTGCCAGGGCTCACCTTCTGCACTACTCCGTATAGTATTTGGAATTCCAGTTTAAGCATCAAAGAAAAGGGGCAAGCAAATTTACCAGGTGACTATGAAGACAGGAAATAAAAGACTGTGCGAACACTTTTCAGTGTCTCACTTTCTGCAATGCTAGAAATTTGGGAGCTGAAGGAAAATTTCTTTGGAAAGCAGAATTCTTCTGGAGAGACAATGCCCTCATTTGGCATTCTTGGACATATGTCTATGTGCTGAGAGGGCCAAAAGTCCCAATGGCACATTTGCCGTTTTCTGATCCTTCACAATGAATGCAGTATGTTCAGCTAGATGAGGAGTTTGTCTCTCCATGTAGCACTGTGGTGACAGAAAACAGAAACCCTGAACTCTGTTGGACTGTTTGGTTTGGTTTTCCTGGCCTCCCTTCCTCAAAAACCCTGCAAGCTGCCAAGTCTTGATGTGGATGAGTTGCTTTCTCCTCTTTTCTTTGATTCCTCTTTCCTAGCAGCCTGGATGAATGTGAAGGCCACAAGATGCCTCTCTATCTCTCTCTTTGTACTCTGTTGCCTTCCCTGCCACCCTCCACCCCCAGCTTAGGCAAGGAAAGTTTAATCATCCCTATGCCAAGAGCTCTATATAGTCTTTTTATTCTTTATGGCAAGTTGCAAACAGTAAATGAAACAATCAAAGAGTGCTCTGCCGCTGCACAGTATCAGGCGAGAGTTCATATATCATATGCAACATTTTCTCTCCACTGATGTTTTGAAGGTTTTACAATACACACAGGTTTGTGTGTTTTTCCCGTTTTTCTTTTATGCTGCTTGCTGCATGAAAGAGTATTGTACAACCCACCTGAAAGTTCCAGGCCAAGTACCTTAGAAAACTACATGCAGTTGTAGTATGAAAAAGTAACTTTTATATGTTCTGCATGAACAGGAGTTTCAGGTAGTTGTGGAACAAACTGTCCATTTCTTCTGCTTTCAGTCTCTCGTTTTCCTAATCTTCAATCTTTTCTATCCCATATCCACGTTAGCGTGCAGGCTTATTAAAATCTCTGTATGAAATTTTAAACTTCATGAAAGTATGCACACTTTTTCATGTGCTGATATTCACAATTTGTGAAAGCTACTTACCTTAATAAGAATATGTTTTTATGTGTTATTTTCACAGATTTGCATGTTTTGGATGGAATTTTTTCTTCTAATATTCATCTCTTATATACATGCTTTGAATGGAAAAAGAACACTAGACTGTGGCCATTTCCGCACTAGATGGTTATAGTGCTATTATTCCACTTTCAACATCCTATGGAATCCTGGGGTTTGCACTTTAGGGAGGGATAGAAATGGTCCTAGTTTGTACTTCCCTTTGAAGCCCCTCCTGAAACTGCAAACCCCAGGTTTCCATAGGATGTTGAAAGTGGAATAATAGCACTATAACAGTCTAGTGTGGAAACAGCCTACATTCCTGGAGACGAGGGTTCAATTCCCTCCTAAGTCAATGGGCGACCTCGGACAAATTACACACAAAGCCCCCAGAAAACTCTGCAATAGTTTCACCTATAAGGTCACCATAGGCCAGAAACACCTGGAAGGCACACAACAACAACAGTAGAAAAGAGATTTTGAGGGCTGATTCCCAGGGCCTTAAAGGAAAGGTTCCATAATTTTCAAACCTCTTACCAGAGGGACCTCATTAGAATTAGTTTCTTCACAAGAAAGGTCCCCAGTTTCCCTTGATGAGGGGAGGGGACCCTTGTTGGTGCAGAGTAGAGATGGAAAGATATTATTGTAATTATTCATTCTCAGGTCAAAAAATGTGATTTTCTGACTATTGGGCAACCCCATTAGGAAGAATAATAGTAAGAATTCTGCACAATTTTTTTCTTGATATTTGACATCCTGATATGCAGAGGGTTTTTTTCCCCCATGGGCTTCCTGCACAGAAAATTGAGGGAAGTGAACAAGTAGCCACATATATTTCTGTGCAGAATAATTCCTCCACATTACTTCAGGACATTTTGAATATGAGGAGAATAATACTGAGACATATTCATTTTCTCCCACAGCAGGGAGAAAACTGCCATAGTGATTCATGTGCACACGCTAAGATGCAATACTCAAAGATTTACACCCCTTGAAAATAAGCACTTTTGTAGAGTTGTTCTTTCATTATAACAATTTCTTTCATATTTTGATAACTTCAGTTCAGTTCTCCAAGAAGCTGAATAACTCAACCTCTTCATACATTATTGCAAAATTAAAAGCTGTGGGCAAGGGGCTTCCATTGCCTCCAAGTGCAATGCCAGGATGCACTTAGTTTGGCACTTGAAATCTTACATACTTTCTGGGGGAAAGCCCAGGAAAGGTAGGATCAGATTTGATCAACAGAGAGGGAAGGAGCATCAGAGTCAATTTGCATCCACTGCTGCTTCTCCTATACCCAGCCAAATGGCTAAAGAGCAATTTAATGCAGCCTGTAGAGAATATGTTTTTGCTGCTATCTGGTATTGTATTCCCCTTCCTGAATGGAATTTAAAGGGAAATGCAGGTACTGATGAGTGCTCTTTTTGTTTAAGAAACTGTATGTAGGTAGCAATATCAATAGCAGTTACATTTCTATACCACTTATCAGTGATAAGAAGTTCCTAAGCAGTTTACAATGTGTTTAGCTAATTGCCCCCAACAAGCTGGGTACTCATTTTACCGACCTACAGAAGGATGGAAGGCTGAGTCAACCTGGAGCCCTGCAGGATCGAACTCACAACATTGTGGCTGCAGTACTCGCATTTAACCACTGCACCACCAGGGTACTCTAGGTATGTGCCTTCAAGTCACCTGTTAATTTATGGGGATCTCATGAATTTCATATGGTTTTCTTAGGCAAGGAATACCCAGAGGTGGAAACTACCCTTACTTAAATCCTTATACTCCTGCGCAGAGAAAATTTTATCCCTATTGCTTTCAGTGGCCAAGTGCCTGAACAGAGACTCACCATTCCACTGAAATTCATTCAGATTTGTTAAAACTGGAAGCAAACATAGCTACACATAGGGAAATAGACAGCAAGTTATTCACTGGAGTACATAAATTAACATGAAATCTCAAAGTTGCCACGATGAGGGGAAATATCTGCAATTCCCACAACTCCCTGGCTGCTCGAAAATCAATTAATGGTGAAACATGTACATATAGTACTTAAATCAGCTCCAGTCATAATAGCAATAAATATCTTTCCCTGACTGTATTTGGAATTCTAAATGCACTTTAGACTAATTATAGTATTTATTTGTTATGGCATCAAGAGAAAGAAAACTATCTGTATTTCTACTAAATGCGTACATAATGAATACTTAAGGGACTGTAAGCATGAATATTATTTGCCAAGTAAATATTGGTATCATTGCCATTTTCCTTTTTGAAATTACAACACCACCCCAGAAAGAATGGCAGTGACATAATATTAGCCGCCTAATGATGATGGACCATAATGATACCTGGCTTTGGCAGGTATTAAGTATAAAATTCTATAAACTATCAGTCACTATTAAATATTAATTCCATTGCATGGTATCGTCTACCAAATTAAACTCTATTGGATATGAGCTATCATATCCAGTTAAATACTACTGTGCATCAGTTTCATATCCTGTCAGATACTGAATGCTATTGCATGTCAACTGTCAAAATATTGTAAAATACTAAATAGCTATCAAGTACAGTCAAAAATCAGGTATTGCCAGATGTCAAAATACTGAGTATTCCAAGAATAAACCCACCATTCACAGTGGAGGAGAGAGAATTTTTGCAAGTCAATTTAATTCCATTCTAGAATGGTCTCTATCACTGTTTAATGAGGGCCAAACTTTGGACGTGGCAAATGGCCAAAAAGATTTGTCTCCAAGCAAAGATACTCAGCTAGATTGTTTTCAGGGCACTACCAGCCTCTACATTATTCTATAGATGCTTTTTAATTTATATACTGTTGGATTTTGCATTCTCATACTCAGGCAAAGGGGATTCTGTAAGTTTGTGTGGGAGGCTGAACTATTTAATGCATTGCACAGAAGGGATACTCCTGCAGATAGGCAGTCTTACATTTTCCTTCTGGATTTGATTTCATGAAATAACTTGAATTGCCCTAATATATTTTAGTTCATGGAAAGCAATTTCATTCTGTAGGCACTGAGCAGTAGTTATTGATTGGGATTACATCTCAGGTGCTGTCTGTAGTGCATTTTATTGAGAGAAATGGAACAATAGGGCAGTTTAATGCGTGCACGCACAATACCAACAGCTTGGCCCTGTTAGAAAAAGCCCAGGCTATTGCCGCCTGAGGATCAGCAAAATCTTCTATCTGTACGAGAATATAACTTAATCCACACTTACAAATGCAGCTTGGCAAGCATAACTGATAACACAGAAATGATCAGTTCCAGGCAGGTATCATGTGCCCCTTTCCTTGGATTTTATTAATTTTTAATTTAATTGTAGACAGAAATAAAATTACTGTATTAGCAGTAAAGAAGACTTTCCACCAAAGATTGTAAAAAGAACACAGTTACTCTTTGGGATTCCTTTCTCCTGATCAGAACTGCTCCCCACCCTCTTCACGACAAGTGTTGCTCTGATTCTCCCCAAACCAATTTCATGTTAAATGTTCTGACAAAATAACTGCCTGTCATAGTTGTGGACAGTATTAAATGTCAGCAGATAACTCTAAGAACAGAATCACAAGACCATATCTGATTGTTCACAACTAATTTTCCCTGGTATTAGCCTCAAGATTAGATAATTGGTTATGGCTATAGATCAGCTTATAAACATTTTAATAAATAATATAGAACCAATCCACTCAGAATGATGTTTACCCTCCTATTATACAGAAATTGATGGTGTCATCTGTCATGGCATCCCTACATCTGGAGCAGGTTATAACCTATGCAAGCAGAACTCATAGGTGTTATGCATTTTCTCTTCCAGCTATAGCCACATGCCTGTTTCTGAATGCATACTGCACCAACACTGTCCGGTTCTGGAATACTTTCTTATTTAAAATTTTCTTATTTAAACTTATGATGTTCTGGTAAAAGGACAGGATACTATCTATAACCAATGTAGAGTTAGGCAGTCAATGATTTAGTCTCAAGTAACAGATCAAGGGACTAAGGAGGTGAGTCAGGGAGAGGCACAAAGAAAATGGAGGGCAAGAACATATGGGCATCCAACAATCTTCTCTGTGTCCCCTCTGTTCCTCCTCAAATAAAGTAGAGGCAGTTGGTACCGAAGCAAGAATTGGCAGCCATTCTGGTTGGCTTCTTCAAATCGAACTGAAAGGACTGCCATGTTGTCCTTTTTCTCTGGCAGCATCTCGGGCCAGCCTTGAGATGATACTATTGAGATAGGCCCTTTGACATGTCCTTTGCTGCATAAAATGTGGAGCAGACTGTACGACTGAGACTTCTCATCAACAGAGCCTAAAATGTGAAACATCCTACCTTGGTCATCTCTGAGGCCCTTTTTGCACCTTATCTGTTGCTGGTAGCATCCTGTGGGGATCCCAGCAGTGGCTCTGCCAGGAGAGGAGTGCAACAGGAGATCTCCCCTCCACACCAGCTGCCACAGGGATCCAGGAAACGTGATGGCCCCACCTCTTCCTGCCACAGCACAGCTGGGTACTGTCCAAGGCTGCACTGGTACAGGAAGCACAACCATTGCACTTCCATACTGTCCACACACCAGGTAAGTGTAGGATGGCAGCACAATCACAGGTCATTGATGGGGAAAACCCGTCAATGATTTAATCTATGATCACACTGTCTGGGGAGGAGAGAATAATGAGACTACAAGAACGTCATGCGTAACTGTAATCACAATCCCATCCTTCTCCTGTCCCCATTGCAGGATAACATCCTGTGAAAAGGGCCTAAGTGCATTCAAATGGAAGATGAGAAAGTGTTTGTTTAATTAGGAGTTCAATGGCATTTCATGATGTTTTTATATTTTATATTTATTTATATTTTTTATTATTATTTGTAATTTATTAAATTTATTTATATTTTATATTTATATTTCTTGGAGAGGGTTCAATTTTTTTTTCTTGTGGTTACATTTCTTGAGACTTGCCCAGTTTTAAATTCCCTTTTCCCCCCAAAGTGTTTTAATAACTCTTTGTAAACCCATTCTAGGACATATACGTGAGTGCACGAAGCAAGACAGATATATTTTTATCAGTCAGTCAATCAAAGAAGATAATTATACAGGTTATCAACTGATGAAATGATTACTAGCTGACCAGTCACTTGTCTCATACTTACATAATGAATTAAGGATATTCAGTAAATTTTCATATTACCAAGGGCTCCATATAGATCCCTGTTTGAAATTTTGGTGGGAATGTGAAAACGGAGAACAGTTTAGGCTGCAATCTTGCATATATTTACATGGGAGTTCGTGTCACTGAAATTAATGGCAGTTTCATCACAGTAGGTATACATAGCACTGCATTGCAAAGAGTTTGCTTGTTAGCCTTGACATATTGTTAAAAGCAAAAGTCATTGTCAGTGTTTTTTTATTTGTCATTAGACCAACATGGCAGAAGAAAGCAGGTTTTTAAAAACAGAATCAGCAACATGCCCCACTCATTGTTTAATATAGACCTTCATTGATCCATCAACTGGTACATTAAATCTGGATGAGGGACTGTGAATTAAGCTCTGTTACCATAACTGCTTCTGGTCCAAGAAAACTTCAGCGTAGTTTTATGAATTCAGACTGATTTCAGTACACAAAACTGGTTATTCAAAACTATGTAGGTCTGTTAACTGTGTTAATAGAAAACACTGAGTTTGAAAATAATTTTTTTAAATATTAAACAGAAGTCAAGCTGTTACTTTATTGTCATCAATACAAACAATTGAAATAATTTGATTTGTTAAACGGACATTAGCTGTCCATTTAATAAATCCAAAAATGTGTTAAATTTTCCCTGAAAATCCACACTAGGATTTACACAGAATGGCATGGAGACTGTCAGCATTGACCCCAGGGTACATTTTGTTAGTGGCTTAATTGGAAAGACAATCCTGTAGCATGCAATCTTATCTTACAACCTGTTCAGCTAGGTTTCATCTCTGATCTACACACCTCTTCCCCTCCTTCCACCCCTTGCCAACAAGTCTACCTTGTTTGCTGAGGATTAATAAGCAGTGATGTTAAAGGTTAGTAAAGAATGATGTGCTGCAAGTGCAGCAATAAGTGTCTGGCTGCAAAGATCCATCAGTGAATCAAGGGTGGAGAATTTTTAGCTGGAAATGTTTTTAATGCCTTTTAGCATATGCAGAACATTTTCTTTTCTCCTGCACAATTAATGAATTGTGTCTTGTCTCCCTCCCCCTTCCCAATCAAGAAGCATAGACCAAAATTATCAGTGAAGGGCACACGTTTTGCATGCAGAAGCCAGGGATCCTAGATCCAACACATCTCCAGTTTACCAGGTCAGGTGACTAACAACCCTGCTGTTCTCTGCACCCATATCATATGACACATGTGACATGTTTGCAGCAAAGGTTCAGGACAGAATCAAAGCAGCTGATGGACTGGTAAATATGTGATTTTTAAAATAGTCCAAAACACCTGCTTAGGCCTTGCAGGTTCCTCTGTGAGTGAGCATTCTGTTTCTCCCTTATTGTCACCAAATGAAAACTGGCTTATAAGCAGTGATGTAGACTCGAGTCAATTGACTCAGACTCAAGTCGGACTTAAGTGACTTCAGTGACTCTACTCGGACTCAACTCAGCAATAAATGAGGCACTGACTCAACTGGACTTGAGACTTGTATATTTTTAGTGAATGACTTGCTACCCTTGGTTCAGTAACATAATCCATTCATCCAGAACAGCACTTCCATCTCAAGCCCAAGTGTGGGTGCATTTCTCAGAGGGGAACAGCAAGTGGGTTAGACAATGGGCTTGGGCAGGCTTGAGATCTGCTTAAGCAGGCTGACCTGCTGTGTATCAGAGGAGCCTTCTAAACCTTTCCTCAGAGAAGAGTGCAGGGCGCATTTCTCAGAGGGGAACAGCAAATGTGTTAGGTTACAGGCTTGAGGAGGTAAGATCCTTCCTTCTAAAGCTTTTGAAGCTTTGGAAATGGGAAGTAAGAAGGATCCTATTTCTCACTTCTGAAGTTGCAGACTCTTCTATTCCCATTGACACAAAAGCCTCCAGCTTCAGGAAGGGGGAGTAAGAAGGATCCTATTCCCCGCTTCTGAAGCTGCAGATGGCAAAATTGCAAATGTGAAGGGCTGTGTCTGCTTAAATTGTTAAAACTGACTTCATTTGACTCTGTCCTGAAGTTCTAGAATATAGGTTGGGGTATAAAGTTGGCTCCCAGACTTGAGACTTGACTTGAGACTTAAAGGTGGGAACTTGAGACTTGACTTGAGACTTGGAGTAAAAGACTTAAATACATCACTGCTTATTAGAAAGGCAGCAATAGGATATCGGCTTACCTGACACTAAGCCTTGTTTAATGCAGTGGGACTTACTTATAAAAGCTGGATATTTTGGTTTCCAGCTAATAGTTCCAACCTTACTTGACCCATCAAAGTGTGCAACCATCTGAGTCAGGGCATTGATGGAAAGCAGAATTGAGGATGGGTGGGGGGGGGGAAGCCAAGAGAGGAAGAAATGAAGGGTGTGGATGAGGAAAAAGTTTTCACTCAGTTACTGAAGTACACTGCACTGTGTGACCAATTGATATACTTTAGAAGTACAAAGGGGTTCACTACAAGCCTCCTCTCATAACAATATGCCTAACTAGAAAATAAAATCAATACAATTTAGAGGAGAACTGAGAATATCATATACACACTCCACTTACCACCAAGAAAGAAAATTTCCATTCAAACTGGAAGAGGAAACATTATCTTCGGTTTGACATTGTAAAAGATTCAGTGGCTCTTGCTGACCAAACAAATAACTTCAACTCTTTATTCCATCCTTTCATTCCAGGCAATGCATTTCCATTTTCTTGTTTTTAAAATCAGCAAGGAAGCAGGTAGATTACAAATCAACCAGCACAGAACCGTATCATGCATTTCTTCTACATCTAATTCTTCCTTTCTTGAACCTCTCCTCTTTGACCTAACCTGGCATAGCAGGAAAAAGAATTCTTCTCTAAAAAGTTCTAGCAACATACTAACAATTTGTTAATTAATTAGAATTAATTTCAGCATCAGGAAATCTATTGAGTTCCATGATGTTAGGTGAAAATTTAATGACTCAATAATGGCATAAGGCCAGGTGAGAAAAGTGAAATTTGTGGGCCAGGTGTGTTACTGAGTGCATTTTATGGCTCTTGGCCCACCGTAGAGCTCACCAGGCTAAGATGTTTTTAAAAGGTATTTTTTGTCCCCTCTGAAGTAATCTCAAAGTGGTAGGTTTTGCTTGAAACTGCTTCTAGATAGAGCCAAGTTTGAAAAACAACAATAACCCCCCAAATCAAAACACAGCAGGGATGTTGTGATTTTGTTTTTTCTTTGTTTTTGTTTGGTTTGGTTCAGGATATTTATTTATTTATTTGCTATTTCTGAGGTTGGTGGGGCCTGCAGCCTGCGCTGGACATGAAATTTGGGGCCAAGCCCTATCAAATTTTCCCACCTCATGTGCAAGCTTACCTAGATTACATCATATCAAATGTATTACTCTTTAAGGAGCCACTGAAGAACAATTTGTTGTTGTCGTTGTCGTTGTTGTTGTTGTTGTTGTTGTTGTGTGCCTTCAAGTCGTTCCTAACTTACTGTGAACCTAAGGCAAACCTAACAGGGTTTTCTGGTGTTTGACAGTATCTAATGTACCTAAGGTCACCTTGTAAGTTTCCATGGTCAAGCAGGGAATCAAAACCTGGTCTCCAAGGTTGTAGTCCAACATTCAAACCACTACATCATAGCATAGTGGCTCGCATGATGAAAATTGGGATATATGTGGCCAAGCGATGTCAGAATGTCGTCAAGACTGCAAAAGTTAGTAATGAGGAGGAACACAGAACCTTCAGTAGTTTGTTTTGTCTAAGCCTCCTGGGAAGGGCAAGATTTCATCCCATATCTCCTGTCCCCTGTGCTGAGTATAAACTACTTTTGCATTTTGAACTCAATTTGCAGCAACTGAATTGCACCGAAGACAAAGAGGGAAAGTAGGTGTTGAAGAGAGAAAAATATATACTTTTTCTAAACAGCTGAAAAGTAGAACCACCAGGATTAATTAGGATAGTTTCTGGCAAATCAGGACAATTGGTGTATATGATGGTGGCATATGGAAAGGCTAGTCTAATCAAAAGTATCAGTTCCAACCCCACTGATCTGTTTTTGAGAGTAGCCTGATTTTGACCCCACCCACATCAGAGGATTCCCATTTCTTCTTTTTAACAGTCACTTTCCAAGTTCTAGGAATTCAGAAGCTTCCACTGAATCTACTGAACTAGACTGGGTATTAACAGTGGGATCACTTTGATTAAGGAAAAAGTGTGAAGGCAAGGTTTCAGAATCAGACAAACGTGCTATCAGGCAAAGTGTCATAATACCTAAGTGCTTAAAATGACAGCAGAAGAGGAGATGGCAGAAACATCAGATTATTGATCAAGCTGTGCTTTCAAATATGAGGCTACTTAATAGTAATAACTATAATTATGTTATCGATACTTAGAAAGTATCTGTCAAAAGTAATTGTGCTAATGCACTCCACCAAAAGATATTTCCATTTCATTGTCTAACCATATGCTAACCCTTCACATAGGGCCTGCAAGCTTCTGAGACTGAGAAACTGCGAACGAGGCTTGTAAGTCTCTCTTAAAAATGGTGTGGGGCAGCAGTGGGGGTGGCAGTGAGCCCCACCACCCACCCACTTCTGCCTTATGAAGGAACCCTGATGCCTCAAAGGAGTCTATGGTGGGTTGAATATGGTGATCATACTTTTTGTGTGTGTTAAATATGATTTGGGACGGTCTGCAGTTATTCACAGTTTTTTCACTTTCACAGGGGTCCTGTGCGCCTAGCCCCAGTGAGTATGGAGGGATTACTGTACTGCACAGAATACAGGCCCTTTCACCCTACATAATTTTAGCACTATGATTCCACTTTAGCGGCCATGGTTCTGTCCAATAGAATCCTAGGATTTACAGTTTGGGGGGGGTATTCAGAATTCTCAGTCAGAGAAGTCTAGTGCCTCACTAAAATACAAACCCCGGGATTCTACAAGATGTTATCATGGCTGCAATTATAGTGCTATAATTGTGAAGTATGATAAGGCTCCAGATCTTAAATACAGGATGCTAGAATAAGAATTGTGTGTTGATTCTAAGCCACAGTGTTCTCCATTACTGCTTTCTTTCTGTGGTGAGAACACTCAGTATACTAGGAACACCTTTTAGGATCATTGATTGCAGTTTATTCCCTAAGCTGGTGCAGGATGCTTAAGATCCAAGCAAAGCAGATATATTCAAGCACTGCAAAAAGTACATGTGCAAGCATTTTGGACTGTCATTATGTGAATGCGGCATGTCTGTCTTCATTGAAAAGGGAATAAGGAAGACCCACTGGGGTTTGGTTGTACAAACACAGCATCTCTTCTTCCTCTTCGTGCTTCAGGCAAGTTCCTGCTATGTAGTACATAGACCTAGAGAAGAAAAAAGCTGAAGTGCGAATCACTGATTATCACAGAATTCCAATCAAACTGCTCTTTTTGAAGTCCCCAAAAATATAGAAGAAGCAAATAGGCTTCACTAGGCCTAGGCTTAACAGAAGATTTTAAAAATTAGCTTAATTAATAAGAACATGTAACGTTTGTATTGAGAACTAGCGTGGTGTAGTGGTTTGAGCATTAGACTACAACCCTGGAGGTCACCCATTGGGTTTCCGTGGCTGAGTGGGGGTTTTGAATCCTGTTCTCCAGAGTTTTTGTCCAATACCCAAACCACTACACCACACTGGCTCTTGCAAAACTTATGTAGTTGTAAGCCTTACAATCCTGTAGTCAATGTTAATATTACCCTTCCTCATTATAGTTTTGGGACTGAGGCAGGGGGAGAAAGAGGGGGAGAGAGAGAGAGACTTGCTGAAGGCCATCTCATAAATTCATGACCCAGGTAAGATTTGAACAGGAGATTCCAGACTCTACCTTGCCTTCTTGGGCACCATACTACTGGTTCAAGCTATCAAAAACTACAGAGAAATGAGCCAGTCTGATAAGAGAGTATCTTTCCTGATGCCCAACAGTGGCTATTAAGCCTTCAGTGAAATATGTTTACTGAATATTCCCAAAATAGAGTTTTCTTTCTTATGGTTAAAGAAAAAGTCCCATCCATAATGCCACATGAAATTGTTAATCAGAGAAAGTTCCCATTTACCCTTTCATTATTGATTACAGCAACATCAACAGGAATGACTCATGCTGATGGTGCAACATCGACTTCCAAACTACATCTACAATCAGAAGATCAAGTGATGACCTCCACTTCTGAAACTCTGATCACAGATCAAATACCACAGTGACAGCTTTCACATCCTCCCATAACATCACAAAACAGAACCCTTTGCAGCAAAGGAAATTTGCACATTCAACTGTGAGTCATATATGGATGCATGAGCAATGGAATTTAGTGTATTTCCAGGCTTTGACTTGGAAGATGTCAAATTAAGTTGTTTTAATGATCTAAGAAAAGGACATAAGACATTTTGGATCAGGCCAAAGACCTAGGTGGATCAAGATCTTGATTTCCACAGTTGAAGCCTACAAGTAGAACATGGACTTCTCCTGCTGCAGTTGTTGTCTAGCAAGCAGTATTGAAAGACATGCTGCCTCTGATCCTAAGGCACATAGCCATCATGACATGTAGCTATGGATTATCATATCCTTCTCTTTATCATTGTTGTCATCTTCCTCCTCCTCAGTGCATTTGCATTCCATTTTTCCACAGTCAAGTTGTACTCAAACCAGTTGACAGCCACATCCGGAAAAAAAATACGAAACAAAAAATAATAGCAAGAAAATCTGCTTTGGAGAATCTGCTTCTTGTGCATTACTCGATCCCTTTTGCCTTCAATGTATGCTGCTCATTTCAACACTTGAGCGATGTGGTGGCGGGGGCAGAAGGCTCAACTATTTTCCCCCTGTAAGCCAGATGTGGAGAATGCCCAGCAGCCTCTTGCTGATCCCTCAGTGGATCAGCAAGGCCAGGTGGAGGACTAATGTGAACTTAGGCATTCATCCCTTTGAACTGCAAGCAAACAGTCATCACTATCACCAACTGTCCCTCTTCAGACAAATGTGGTCTTCCATCGATTGCTCATTTTGTGTCAAATATAGTAGTATTAGCAGTAGTTCATTTACTAGAACCATCTGCTCATATTTGTCTAACTAAGGAAAGGGTACGGATCTGAGGAAAGGAAACCACATTGTGAAATCAGAATACAACTCTCAGTGTTCTCATAATCAGACTCAACACAGTTAGAGCAAATTTTACTTCTCTCTCTGTTCATATTGCTGAATTTGGGATGTTTGTGTCCCAAGCAGGGAAAACAGACTGGAAATGGCACATGGGAATCAGTAAGAAGAACACATCTTCCATGACATTGTCTAGTTCTCTCTTAAAGTCATCTAAACTGGTGGTCATCACCACATCTGGCAGTATTTAATTCCATTAATCTGCTATGCATGAAGTACTGAATCTCAACTTTTTAACCTCTTTGAGCCTTTTAAAGTTGTTTTTGCTTGACTGAGTGGTTTGATATGTTTTTAAACTTCTTTAGTTTACCAATTTTAATCTGGAATTGTTTGAATTGTTTTACTGGATTCATGCCTTGAGACCTCTTGATAAAAGATTGGAAAAAAAAATTTTAATAAATAAGTAAATAAAACAAAATAATAAAAATCATTGGGTAATTCCAGCTTATAACTGTATAAGAAAGAGTCAATTTGTATCTTCATCCATTTTCTCTACTCCCAAATTAGAAAGCTAGTCCCAATACAAATTCTCAAGGATTCTCCTTCTTTCATTTCTCTACTGTGAGACATGTCCAGTCCTCCCCCGTCTGTTTCCTGTTTTTAAACTAAGTACTGATCTGTAAGAGGATCTGCTCTGTCATCCTGGGACTGCAATGTTTAAACAAGACTTTCATGGTGAGAAACATTATCCAAAGTTTTGTGAAAGTCTAAGCATGTAATGTTTATTGATGGTGTAGGAAAGTTGTGAAGGTCTATAGGACAATTTTCTGGTTCTCTTGTAGGTGCCAGCTGTCTTTGGCCAAGCAACAGAGTGCAGGGCTAGTAGAAGGCTGTTCACAGTCAAACAGAGACACTTAACAGTCAATACAGCTTGCCTGTTCAGGGTAGAGCAGAAGCATCATCAAGGATTGGTCCAAAAGTCCAGGAATCCAGCAGACAGCACAGTCAGACAGTCCAGGGTCAGATAAGCCAGGGAGACAGTGAGCAGGGAGTCTATAGCATACAAGGAGCCATAAAAACAGCTTTTGGGTTTGCATGTAGCCCATGGGTCTCCTGGTTCCAACTCCTGGTTCACTGCATCACCCATCTCCACATGTTTGCCTATACTCTCAAAGAACTCTAAAAGTCTACTGAGTCAGGATTTGCCTCAGTGGAAGCTATTTCGATTTTTTTCCAGCAAGATTGATTTTTTCCTATATGCTTGAAATGATAAATCTATCTGTAATAATACTTTCCACCAACTTAGTTGGAACATATGTTCCAGAAATGTCACTATCTTTTAGCTTCTGTTTGTCAGTTGCAGAAGGAACTTAAAAGTAGCCAGCAAACATAACAGTTTTATTGAATAAGTATAAATGAGCCAAGATTTTTAAGCACTTTGACCATTAAAGATTCCAGTGGTCTAAGTACAATTGCTACTCACAGCTACAAAATGCCCATTAAATGAACAGGACCTACTTAAGTGTTCAACCTCATCTCACCTGCTCCCAAATCAACAGTTGGCTCAATGAGTTTCCACTAGTTAAATAGTTATGTACTGGTTATTTAATTAATTTATATCCCATCTTTCCCCAGATTCTGGGCAGCTTACAACAAGTTATGGTTATGATCTTTTTAGTCCTGCAAAGGTCCAGACTATCTGAAAGACCTTATCTCTGCAAACAATCCTGCCCTAATTTTAAGATGCTCAAGTGAGGGCTTGGTCCCATCACTGTCACAGGCTTATTTGATGAGGATACAGGAAAGAACATTCTCAGTGGGTGTCATGCCCTGCTTCCCGAGCATGGACTCTGACTCAGAGTCTGAAACAGAGGGCATACCAAGACTTGCTGTGCATAGAGAGGTTACAGTGCCAGAAACAGAATGGGGGGTGGTGCCAACTGTACCAAAAAGTCCTGCCTCTTCAGATATAGAAGAACACTTACCTCGATCCAGCTTCGCAGAGCACAGGCAGCAAAGAGAGACCCAGCGTTGCTCTCTCAGGATTTATAACCAGCAACAATCAATCAAGTCACAGCTGCGCAAGGTTTTGGACCTATTGAGCTGGCATACTTCCCCTCCATGAGTTGTCAGAGCTTATCTGACCTTCTACCTTGCTGGATGCCTTGATGAATGCTTGGCTTGACCTTGGACACTCCCTCGCCATGGAACACTGTCAGATTTTGTTTACGTTGAACTTTATGTATGACTCCATGGTTACTGCCTGAAAGTAAGTAATGAACTGGGAACTTGTTTTGTTTGCCTTATCAGCTGTGTTGGGACTGAGATAGGACAGAGGCTGCTCCCAGGCTGTGGAACTCTTTCCCATGGGAGGTTCATTTGGCCCCATCTTCATTCTCTTTCCTCTAGCAAATATGGGCACCAACTCACCTGAGCATTACTTTTGTTACCATTTTTATAGCACTTCTCAGTTTACAGAGTCTCTTAGCTTATCAGCTTATGTTAGGACGTGAGATTGTTGTTTGTCCAAAGCAACCCAGTGAGTGGCAAAGCTAAAGAAGACAGAGATGGCATCAGAAGAATATATTGTAGGTGAGTGCACAGTGTAGGAATATTTGATATCTGTATCAAGCAGAGTGCAGAGTAGCCGGTGAAGTATGAGCTTATGGTAGTAAATAGGACAAAAATATTTAGGATTCTCTTGCAAGGTAAAAAAAAGCGGGGCTTATATTTATAGTTTCAGGAAATCCATCTTGGACTGGTAAAGAGATAGATAAAAGAAAATTACCTAAGTTTTAGTAGAAGAACCCCTAAAAGCTGTATCTCAAGAGTTGCTATATGCCATCCTGAGGTGGGAGCTTCATGGAGCCTTATCACACATTGATGTTATACCATCATAGTGATGTCCTACTTTTGCTTCAGCCTTATCATATGATGTCACTTTTCTCCATGTGCTATTGCATTGCAAGGTCATAGAAAATGTGTTTCCTTTTTTACAGAGGAAATAATCCATTAATTACCCCTTTCCTGGAACAATTCAGTAACCAGTTAGATGTGGATATCTCATAGCACTTTCTTCCACCAATGATCAACTAGTGGGTGTGGTGTGGGAGTGGCGAGGTGGTCTCTCCCTCAAGCATTGTAATGTCATGATGTCATCTTGTCATCTATTACAGCTAGAGGAGCTAATTATGAAGTGAGGGGAGGGGTTCAGGAGTTGGTAATGATGTCATAATGTGGATTAATAAATTGTGTACGTGACGCTATTATAGTGCAAATGTGAGAAGGCTGTGCTAGAGAGTGTCAACAATCATCTAGCCTCATGAGAATGGCTGGAGCAGATTTTGGATATAATAATGTGTCATAAAGGAAGAATGTGAAAAGAGTGATGGATGCTCCCTTCCAGACAAAAGGAGACAAACAACTACGTAACTTTTGGAAAAAGGGGGAAGTGACCTTTTCAGGCAGGAAGGAAGGAAGGAAAAATGCTTGAATACATAGATCAAATAGAAAGGTGAAACAAAAGGGCAGGCATGCTCTCTAGAACTCCCTCTCACTAATAACTCTATACAAGCATTGATGCTTCCTTGCTTCCCACACACAGAAGGCACAATTTACATTGCTCAGAGTAGCTATTGACTGATATATTATATTCCTGAAAAAAAGAAGGACATGTGTATACTTCACTTTAATGGTCCTAACCCTAAATATGTTATCTCTGGAATAAGTTAACTTTCAAGGTGCATTCTTAGAACAATAGCCTTGTTTTTGATTTTTGGTCAATAATTTGGTTGTTATTTGAATATGCCTTTCTTTTCAAAGTACTCACTCCCACATGGTTGGAGACCATTAGGTTGGCAGGGGATGGTCTACGAACTGAGGCGGGCTACTTTGCATTCCGTCCTTCTCCTTTTTGGCACTGCCTACGAAAAGGAATTTGAACTAGCACCTGCCACATGGAAACAAAAAGAACTTTCCTGGACATTTAAGTAAGAATTTCAGAGAATCCATGAAGATATCGGGGAAATGTGAGAGATAGTACTGAGTCTCTCAAGCATAGTAATCAAATGTTAAGGCAGAAGTTGAACAACAACCAGTCCCATACTCTTATGCATGCAGGCTGTAGAAAAGAGAGCAAAAAGCTTAGTGTTCTTTCCTAGATGTTTAAAAGTGGCTTTACTCACAAATTACTTGTGCATAGTAAAAAGCATGGGCTAATAGAAGAGAAAAAAGAGAAGAGAGAAAAATAGCTGGAGTTTAGAGTGATGCAGGAAGAGAATGGGCATGAAAAGCAAACAAACAGAAAATCTGTAAACTAGGAATTAGTGAGTATATGCATGCAAAGCTTTCTAACTCTAACACAGGATGCTCAGGCTTTCCCTTGGCTGCTGTTTACAGAACTCCAGAATGAGCCATTAGTGATCTTCACACACCACACCCATTTTGGCTTTTATTCACCAGACCAAGGAGACCCAACATCAGCATATGACATCCTTGGGCATAGGTATCAGTGTCCTTGTGGGCCTCATGGTTTTGCTGATGCCTCCTCAACTTCCTTGCACCATGAAGTTATGCCTGAGCTATCATTGTCATTTCCTGTGATGGCTCAGACATCACCAAGCTCAAGGGCACCGTGGACAATGTGAATGGTGACTCAGCCTCACCCACCCGGCTCTAATCACAGTGCTGTGCTGCTTGTGCTGCCTGCTACTCACAGAAGAGCCCCTCAGTATAGGAGGGGGATGGCAGTCATGTAGTGTTACATTTTGAATCATAATCATTCATCAGGATTGGGCTCATAGCACAACCTCAAGGAGAGTCCAAAAAAAGCAGGCAGCAACCTAGTTTTCACCTACGTTAGCAGTAAGTCTTTTGTAATGCACCTTCAAAACCTAACCATCCTAGCACACTTTGCATTACAAGACAGGTAGTATTTGCATTGAGACCCAGCATGGTACAGTGGTTTGAGCAATGGACTGCAATCCTGGAAACCAGGGTTCAATTCCCTGCTTGGCCATGGAAACCCACTGGGTGACCTTGGGCACACACACACACTTTCAGCCCCAGAATGCTTCATGGTAGTTTTACCTTAGAACCACCGGAAGTCAGAAATGACTTGAAGGCCACACAACAAGTATTTGCATTACAGGGTAGCATACTATTGGTGAGGAAATGTATCCCCCTCCCTGGCTTTTCTGAGGATTGTAGATAGGCTGGGGGAAAGGTGTGTCTGAGTAGGGGTGGAATGGCAGATGATGTCACTGTTCCTGCTAATAAAAATATCTTGGACTGCTGACTCAGCAATCCCTGGTACCACTGTGCTTCTGGGAGCCAACCAAAGGAGACTTTGCCAAGATCCTAGTTAAACTTGCAACCAAGCCCACCACCAATAAATACTACCCACAGTAGCTTAGTTGCTAAACTTGCAGTGTTTCATCACCACTGCTGCTTTTCTTCCTATGAACAGACAAAAATGTCTTGCTCTTGCATCACAAACTGCAAGTGAAAGAAATTGCTTTCTTTTTCCCATCATCAGCTCCTATAATGTACAAAGCCCTTTTAATCACAAAGTTCAAGAATAAAGCAGCTAAGGCAAAGTTATCAAAGCAAAGGCACAGAGGTTTCAATTAATGGCACTTGGCATCATATGAATTGCTCAATTTCTCAAACACATATTAGAAAGTATCTTCAAAAGAACTAGCCAAGAGTTTCATTTATATAGTTGTGTAATTATAGCCTTCACACTTATCTCCTCAAACCTTCTTTATTTCCCCTTCACAAAAGAAGGTTATACAGCTTTTATTTTCAGCTATGCAAAGAGTTCATATCTTGCAGCTTATTTTGACAGAATAAGAACCAGGGCAGGCTCGGTAAACAGTAAAAGAGTTTTCCAGTTCAACTCTCTTTCCTCCCCCCACCTTCATCTGGTCACAGTGAAATTACAAGATGATATGAATATATTGATTCAGAAGGCAGTAGATTATATAAAATTCTATCTTTCCCAACAGACAAAATAAGCCTCCTGCTGTCTCTTGCAAATGTAAATCTTAAAACATCACTTTTTATTAAAAAGAAATAATCTCGGTTTCAAAGCAAGCAGGCCACAGGAGCCTAAATTAATCTATGTGAGGGGAAAAATGCTCCAAGTGTTTAGTCATTTTCCCCCAGATGATTGTGGACAATTTGCAGTTTACATTAAATTATATACATATTTATTACTGTTGTGTAATTGAACTTTCACGATGTTATATGCCAGTGTGAGAGACACGAACTGGTTTTCTGATTTTGTAAGGCCTCCGCTAAAGCATAGTATGTTCTGATGTCAAATCACAAGGAAAGAACTGAAGTGTGTAGGTGTGTGCAGGTTGGTTTCCATATAGCGCATAAAATTGCCAGAGGGTATTTACAAGAGAGAATGAAAGCACGTCTCGTAGGGGCTTCGTGCCCATATTTCCTCAACTAATGAACAAATATTGCAGATTTGTTGTAGGCTGAGGCGTTCCATGTTTGATGCATCCTGAAGAACTGTAAATACAAGCTACCATTTTAGGAATGATAGATGCTCCCTTCCAAATTCCAATCATATCTGTTCTTAGTTACAGCAATTTCCACTTTAAAATAAAAAAGAAGCAGTAGTGGAGTTTAGACACATATCATTTTTAAGGCTCAGAAATAAAGACTTGGACAAAAGCCAGGCACTTGAATTGTGGAGAGGCCCATTCCAAGAATATCTTTTATAGTTATCACCTTTCACTTGTCACCAAGATCTATTAAGCCTCTCCAGTACTTTTACCATTGAAAAAACATTTTTATTGTCAGTATTTATCCAGCATTTTAATACTTCTATCATCTTTTTCCCTGGTAATACTTAATGCGTTCTTTTGCATGAATCCCAAACATTGCAGCACTTGGTTCTGAACTATTTCTTCTTAATATCTGCTTCTCCCTCTGCTGGGTCAAATCTATCGGGCTGACATGGAGGCTCATAAAGTACACTTTTTACATCAGCTAACATTTCATATATGGGGGAAGCCCATAGAACCCATGTTCTTTCATTCTCTCCCCCCCACACACACACACACAGAGTTTTGCTCAGAGCCAAGATGAAACAGCTAGCTGCTTCTCCTCTGCTCCTCACTTTGACCAGGCCAGTGTATCAATAGTCTGATTTTTTCTACAGCTAAAATCACTAGGTTTTATTAAGATAAAGTACGTAGGCATGAGGTTAGGGGACAGATATTTTTACTATGTTCTCTAGCAGTGGTTTACTGCTTTTTAAAGTCTGCTTATCGGCTAAATTCTTTTCTTGTTAAGAAAGTAGCTACTCCCCGAGGACTGAGCTAGATGTGCAGTGTTAAATGTATGATTGAATTTCATGTGAATCATTCCCCCACTTCAAAATAACAGCTGGAAAGGAGATGGCAAATCAGTACTGAGGCCATCATGTGCGGGGATGGAGTGTAATCTTTTTCTCCCCTCATCCTGGTCCCCGTGAAAATCGTCAAGGCGACTCTTAACCTTTCGCACTTATGAATCTATATTTTACAGCCTTCTTCAGAGGTCCTGTTACATGTCCCACCTCCAAGACGGACGAAAACAAGGTAGGCCCTTTTCTGTGGCATTATCCCTATGACAGAGCATAGGAGGAGGAGTGTCCTGAGTGGCAGAAAAGCTGCCCAGCATCAGGTTGCCAGGCAACCAGGGTAGCCACTCCTGAGGAAAACACAGCCCCTTGAGTGGGAAGGAGGGTTGAAGGCCTGAGTGGAAATGTATGTATAGCAGGCACACTGGTTCGGTTGGGAGTTTTCCAGAAGAATCAGACTTTCAGGGACCAAGGAGAAGGGTGAATCCTTCAGCCACAAGAATTCTTATTGAATTTGAGGGAGGGTTGAATGAGAGGGGTGTTTTCTCAGGGAAAGCCTAGACAAGGGGTAGAACAGAAATCAACCCACTATTAAATCTGTTAGAGAGAGTGGTCCAGACAGCCTTTGGCAAAGAGGCGAGCCAGAGGGCTGCGTGTGTGAGAGAGAGAGACCTATGCCTTTATGCTGTTGTAAAGAGTTAAGAAACTGTTTAAACACACTCTGACGATCTGTTTGAACTTATACATACAAAACAAGTACATTATTCCGTTTGGTGTTTTAATAAAGATTATACTATATTTTTTCCATAAGGTTGGTCTCAGTGCAATGATTCTCAGAATCACGCTACCATAAAATTAGTTTTAAATAACAACTGAAAGGCTTTATCCCAGTTCCCCAAAGGTGGTGGTTTTAGCAAAAGCCAGAGTGATGCATAAAGCGGCAAGATTAGGCAGGGGGAAGCTGCCATTCCAGTCTGAGAGAAGGAAAAGCAAGGCCAGGCCTTGTCTGTTATCTCCACAATCCCATCTGTGGAACTCCTTCAATCCACCTTTGCTTGGCTTTGGGTCAGTGGTAGGCTATGAGAATCAGCTTGCTGTAGTGGTTTCGAGTCTTGGACTAGGTCTGAGGAGAGAACAGGACTTGAAACTCTCCCAGCTTGACCAGCACACAGGTCTGTTGTGAGAATAAAAATAGGGAAGGAAGACCACTACACCATCCCTAAACTGAACGTTTCACATATGAACAGGGGGACCCATGTGGCCAAGCAACATCAGAGTGGGGTCAAGATGGCAAATAAGGAAGAACAGACAAGCTAGAAGACGCTACAGCAGTTTTCTTTCTCCTGAGTCTACTGGAAAAGGGGAAGATCCCTCCTCTCTCCCCTACTGAGTTGAGTGCAAACTACTTTTGCATTTTGAACTCGGTTTGCATCTGGAGTGTGGACACCATCCTGAGCTCCATGGAGAAAAGGAATTCTATAAACACAAAGAATGAACACATGATGTTTTGATGGGTTTTATTCTGCCTTCTCAGTTTTAGAATATGGTTGTGTTTACAAGGTCAGAAGTGCTATACAAAGGATGCAAACCAAGAACTTTCTTACTGAACTGTTCCAAACAGACAACGTGCTGCACAGCTTTTCTGCAACTCGGCATTGCACTGAACATCTTGGGAGAGATAGGCACACAGTAGTTGCAGTATCTTCCTTTAGGGCATTTTGATGAACCATGTTATCTTAGGCATGTATGTGTGCGGATTCTCAAAACCCTCCCTTCTTGCTCATCTGAATTAAGAAATGTCAACTCCTGTGAGAGGACTCTGCCAGTTCCCTGGTATGATAAATACAGACTTAGAAGAATATGCTGATTTCAGGTTCTCTCACTGAGGGATTTTAAATGATTTTTTTCTTTTTTGGAAGAGTCTCTTTTTTTTTTTGGCTGCCTGAGCTCTCCCATGGCCTGTTAGAGGCCAAGATCTGTCAGATTTTTAATTTCTGCTTCAAGAATTCAAAACCATGTACAAGGGCCTTGAAGCCCACCAAGTGCCAGAAGAAGCTTCTTGAATCAGCCTGAAGATTACTTGGGAGGCTGCCAAAAGATAAGAGAACAGAATGTTTTTGAACCAAACCAGTTGCCTCAAAGGGGCTGCTTTTTATAGTAGAAGGCAAAGCATATGAAAACAGTATTAGAAGTTGAGTGCCCACAGGATTTTTAAGACTTCCTTTTTCTTTTTTTTCCTTCTCTAAAGCACTTCAGTGTATCTTTTGAGAGCCACCATTAATCATTTTGACACACTTCATATGCAATTTACAAATCAAAAACAGTTGTTTTTTACATTTTAGAAAACAGACATATACAGTATGAAGACCTATGTGTAATGTGATGAGTTGTTCATCAGTACCAAATCAAACCAAACCAAACAACCAGCAAAAAAAATTTTTTTAAAATGATCCCAGAAATATAACATTAAAAATATAATTTCAAAGAGATAAAGATTGTTTGCCATTGGGTATCATAGAATACCAAAGGAATTTCAAAAGAGATTAATTACTATCACAACTAATTATTTTCTCAGGAAGGCTTCTGTGTTTGTGTTTGGTGGTATCTCTGGATAAATCCAAAAATGTGGGAGGAGGGAATACAAAGGACATGAAACAGAGACCTGGCTGAATGTGAACGGAAAGAGTAAAAATTAATTTACAAGTGAACAGAAGACTGATTCACCTGCTATATTCTGTCTACACCTTCAGTTCTCATCAACTGTTGTCAATTAGTCCACAGAATGTAATTACAAAACCAAAGCAGAAAATCTAATATGTCTGAGATATAAACTGGGTTGGTTATGCCTAGTGACTTCTTTGTGATGGTAGCTTAAGCATTCCCTTATTAAATTGATTAACTAATTAAATGATGCTACAGCCATGTCAGATGGTATTTCACATCTATTTTCTACCAGTGACTTGGAACTTTCTCTGAGTCTCTTGTACTTTAATTTGATGACACATGCTTTCCGTTGCAATTAAGCATGTGCCAGATTTACCCTGAGCTTCTAGAAATGCCACAACAGTAGAAGCAACCAAGCAGGAAAAAGTGGGTATTTCTAATTCGGGGATATAGGGTAGGAGTGTCAGGACAGGCTCATGTCTTGTAATTATGTACTTTTATGCCCTTCATCTCAAATACAACAGTGTATTATTTTTTTATAAAAAAAAAGTTGATCTTGCATCAAGTTTATTTTAGCAAAACTGAAGAATGTTTAAATGACTTTTATAGTCATGACTATAGTACTATTCAGAATCAATACCTCATAATGAGCAAAGAACTAGCTGTTCTGTTGAATGGCATGCAGTTCTTTGTTTCATCCAAGTCTGATATTTCATCAAAAATAACTGGCTATCCTTGCCAGCCACCATCTCTAATAATTGTGAGGTAGAAAAGGAATCTGTCATGTGTCATGCTTTTCTTCCGCTTTGTTTTTCTCTAAGAAAATAAAATGTTGAGTTTATCTTTTTCCCCACTGACCATAAAATTCAATCTGTTCGTCATCAGATGAGTGTGTTTGTTCGAGGGCTCAGTTGTTGCATTAGTCAAAGCAGGAGCAAAGCAATAACCCCTTGCTCTTCCAATGGAAAATGCATGCTGCCTAACATTTTACAGATGCAAACAAGGACACATGTGGTCAAGCAACATTAGAGTGTAGTCAAGATAGCAGAAGTTATTAATGAGGAAAAGAGACAAGCTAGGAGAGGCTGCAGGAGTTTACTTTTGCCTGAGTCTATTGAGAGGGATAAGATTCCACGCCATCCCCCCAATGAGTTACTACTTTCTCACTTTGAACTCAGTTTGCAGCAACTGAAATAAGCTGACAACAAAGGGGGAAATGTGGGAGGAAGAGAGAAAAATAGCGTAAAAATAGGATGATAGAGGATTAACCAAAACTGAGCTGCCAAAGCGGGAGAGGGTATGAAAATGGCCAAGACTTTGTTATATCCAGAAGGCATTGGTCTGCACAGCCTTACAGAGGCACATAAGAAGGTTTGTGTAAGGCAGAACACAAAGGGCTGGACTGTACCTGATACAGAATGGCTACAAGTTCTAGTTCAGCCCTTGAGATAGGTTTGGCTTAACAGCTACTACAGTTTCATTGGTGCAGTAGCAACAATAGTGATCTACCAGAAAAAGGAAACAGAGTATAATACTGAAAAAACAGTAAAGAATCCTAGTAACTGTAAGAAAGTCCTACATAATAAAATGATGGTGCTGGCCATGGTGGTTATGTCAAAAGTAATATGAGAGCCAGTGTGGTGTAATGGTTTGAATACTGAACTGAGACTCTGGGAGACCAGGGTTCCAATTTCCCACTCAGCTATGAAAACCCATTGGGTGGTGTTGGGCAAGTCACACTCTCCCAGCCTTGAGAGAGGGCAATGGCAAAACCCCTCTGAATAAGGCCTTTTCCACACGGTGTGGCTGCCCTGCAGTGGGGACATGATGGGAGCACTCTGCGGGGCATGCTTCTGCACAATGTCATCACAGTTCCATTGCCATCTTGTCCCTGCGCAATGCATGAGCACAGTATTTGTAAGACAGAAAAAATTCATGTTACACTTATCATCATGCCGTGCTGCCATCTTTCCTGGTTGTGAGGAAGGGTGGAAGTGTGCTGGCGACACCTCCCTCCCCAGTGCAGCAATGGCAATTGCCCAGCTGTGCTATGGAAGGGAAGAGGTGGAGCCAGAGTGTTCCCCTCTGTAGCAACTGGACAAGGTATGGAGGGGAGCATTCCTGGCACGTTTTCCCTCCCCACTGGGGCTACAACAAGAGGACTTTGCTGGGCCTCCTCGTACAGAAAGGGCCAAAATCTTATCAAGAAAATCCTGTGCTAGGTTCACCAGAGGGTTGCTATAAATTGGAATTGACTTGAAGGCACACAACACATGCAGTAAAATAAAGATATATTTGAATAAATTAAGGCCACATTGTCCTGGTCCCTCAAGGAATGTGACTGTGTTGTTGAAGGATGCACACATGGTTATGACACGCTCTAGTGCAGCTGAATTCTATTTTAGTAATGATAGAAAGACCAAAATATGGCAACATAAGGTTCTCAAGGAAGAACCTTGTGCCCTTGGTTTTTAAAGGTGCAAGACAGTAAGCAAGATCAAGAGACAAACCTGCAGAGGCAACTAGGAGGAAAAGGGGTTAGAACAGAGACTTTTAAAGTACAAGTGTTCACTGTACGCGAGACTGAAACAAACTGTGAAGTCTCTGACTGTAAACACAGCTGGGTAAAAATTACTGGGGTTGTGATTGGTCTAGATTGGGGGGGTTAAAAATACAGCCTTCCAAATATTATTGGGACAGTAACTCGAAGTCCCAGCATCCCTTGACGTTTTCTATGCTGGGTAGGGCTGATAGGACTTGTAGTTCAACATGTGGAGGGGTGCATTTTGCCCACCCCTCACCTAGAACGAAGGGCTGTACTTAAAACACATTCATGTTATTTAAGTCCTAAAGCCTGCACTTCAAGCTCTTTCCTTGAGGCACAGTATACATTTGAGAAACATATGTTTATCACACAATAAGAAACAAGCCTTCTACTCACATTACAGTCTAATCAATTTTATTTTGACTAAGAAGATCTTCATTTATCTATAATGCCTTGTAGATTACTTACTATAGCCCATGTGTAAGATCATCATGTAGAATGAGGTAATGAGTGGACTTTTGGAGCTGTGCACACTGACAGCAGGCTTCCCAAATGAGGAGCCCTCCAGATAATCACATATTTAATTTGTATGAGCTACTCCTGTCCTGTCTTCTTTGGTAAAACTCCTAGGTTTGTCTTGTCAGCTAAGATCTGGCATCAGATTGCAGTGGTCATGTTTAGAATACAAACAAGCAAAGTGTTCAAAAGATGATTTATATGTTTTAAATAGTATTTTCAGTAATCTTATCAGTGTGTTACACAATGTCCAGTCTGATGCAATACAAAATATATATTTCTTAGAGGATCAGACTGTAAGAATGCAAGAAGTCCTGGGATCAGAGTAAATCCACTTGGCTCAAGTTGTAATTTTAGTCAAAGAATAAATTAAGTTCATTCCCAAGAATAAAGAAAATGTACTAAATCTAGATGGAGTGATGAGGAGACCAGAAGAGCAAGTGATGCAAAGAAGCAGAATAAATCTAAAAATCCAAGATGCCAACTGCTGCTATATCTCAGGTGTACTAGTGGGAGGCATAAAATTGCAACATATGACATGGATTCACCCAAAGATTAATGTTATACTAAGCTATGATGTATCATGTCTATGACAAGCTCTTGTAGACTCAGTGATTTGCATCTCCTTCATAAAGGAGAACATCAGTGATCCACTGACACTTCTTCACAAAGAACAGATAGTCACATTTTCCTGCTTTTTTCCTTGCACCCCTTGCTTCCCCAACACTGTATGAGAAAAGGCCTGTGCAGGTAGGAGAAAAGGCCTGTGCAGTTCCAGGTTACATTAAGCAGAACATCAAATCCAGATCAGTGGAAGTCATAGTTACCACCATATCCTAATTTGATCAGACTTCACCTACAACTCTCTATCCAGTTTAAGGAAGGATACTGACAAGCTGGGAAATATTTTGAGGATGCCAACAGAGATGGTAATGGGTCTGGAAATTAACCCTATGAGGGAGCTGTGGTAGAAGAGCAGACTAAGGGGCATTCTGAGAGTCATCTTTAAATATCTGAAGGGCTGTCATTGAAAGATGAAGCAAGAGTTTTGTTTTGTTTTTCCTGTTGCTCTAGAGAATGGACTGAACCAATGGACTCAAATTACAAGAAAGGAGATTTTAACTTGGAAGAACTTCCTGATGGTAAGAGAGGTCCAGTGGTGACACAGATTGCCTTTGAAGCTGGTTGATTCTCCTTTGTTGGTTTTTAAGCAGAGGTTGAATGGCCATGTATCAGGGATTCTTTACCTGTGGATCCCTGCAGTGGTAGAAGGTTAGACTAGATGGCCCTTGGCATCCCTCCAATTTTTTCTTTTACTATTCCCAGTGTATCTAGTTCTAGGTATCATAAAGGTGCCAGGAATATCAGCTTGATTTTACAGATTGGTGAGCCTATAGCAACAAGCCTACACAGATCACTACAGACTTTCTTCCATGTTTGCCAAATACTCTTCTAAGCAAAACCATTTTGGTTTTTCATTTGTCTTTATATTTTCATCTCCATATTTCCCCATAGATTTACAGTTTCAAATCTATATCACATTCATCTTAATGACACAAATTCTACCTCTGTTCTGCCAGACTCTATTTTAAAGCATCAGGCCCAGTTTCTTGCTACCTTTTACTCTCACAGTCTATTAAGTTTTTGCTACCCTCTCCTTACATTCTATTAAACTTGGATGTCTTTTCATCCAAAAGATTCTGAGTGAGTGAAAAACAGGAATTAATTGAATCCATGATGTTGCCATCTCATAGCTCAGATGAGAGATGGATACCCAGAGCCATGCTGATGTAAACTAATAGCATAGCTGAAGCAAAGCAAAACAAAGCAGTGGAACACATATGAGCAGATGTCTACAAGAGAAATTATTCTCTGGTTTGTCATTACTGGACTGTCCAGTCTCATGATGTTGTCAGAGATCACAGGAGGATTGCAAAAAAGAATACATTGCAATCAGCCTGGCTGTTTTGGCAGTTTAGCTTCATAGGCAGAACAGGTAGAAAATACTGTAACCATTGTCTAAGACAGACAGGCCTTCAATAGTTTACACTTCACATGTGACTAGGAAGCTTTTCAGAGATTAGAGGAGATAGAGAGAGCCTGAAGCATGCATTCAGAGAAACAAATCTCACTTATTTAAACCTGTGCTGGAGAAACCCAGTGATCTTTAACAGGGTTCCTCATACTTGGGGGTTCAAAAATCATCAACAATTATGCTCTAGGAAGTGTAAAATTCTTTTCCCAACACAGATTAAGCATATTGATAACAAGTGTGAAAATGTTTTATTGGCCATTTCCACACAGGGCGACGGAATCGCCCCGTGCCGGTACTTACCGAACTTCTTGGCTCCACTCTTGGGTCCAGGCTGGTCCGGAGTAGTGCGTGGCCGCCGCTCCGCACTGCTCTGGGGATGAAAATGGTGGCTTCCGGTTGGTCGAGGCTCTCTACCAACCGCTGAAGCTCGCCAGCCTAAAGCCCACCCCTGGCAGATCGCAGGCTCGCACTGGTGCGAGCTTGCAAATCTGCACCGGAGTGCGGGAACAGAGTGGCGTGCTCCCTGCTTTTGAAAGACCTGTTTCAAGCGGTCTTTCAAAAGCACGCTGGACAACCACTTTGGGTCATTCGGAAGCGGGCTGAGGTGCGGAACTACAGTAAGTAGGTCCGACCCAGTCCGCTTCAGGTGCAGACGTCCTCCCTGGAGGACGCTCTGCACCATTTCTTTAAGCCTGTGTGGAAATGGCCATTAACTCAATAGAATGAGTCCAGCATGTACACTTTATTCTAGAATGTAACTCTTTATTCCAGAATTCCACACAGATTGTGCTCAAGAAACACAAATTATGCTCTGAGAGGCTTAGCATTCTTCCTTCAAGATTAGGCATGTTGTTAGAAATGTATGAAGAGCATTAACTGATGCCATATAAACCTCCCCAATGTGTACGCTTTGCTCAGATAATAGCCATTTGCCTAGCTGCCTGTGACAACTAAGAACCACTTTTGGAAACTTTGAAAACTAGAAGCAAATAGTTCCTTCTTTCTTTCCAAACTATTTCCCCACTTTCTTTGGGTGTGAAGGCTGATATTCACTGCGTGAGATAGTTTGTCTAGCCAACTGTCAGCCTAGAAATGAGCAGTATAGTCTAAAGCTTGTACCTAAGAACTTGAACATGCGATACAAAGCAGACAAAGTTATCATAACCACTTTTTGCTGGATCTGTATGGAAAATCAAACACTCACACACATAGAAAGAGGAAATGCTACTGTCATCTAAGTCTCAGTCTTAAGGAAACAGGTCCTGCATACTATAAGAGGAATCAGAGGTGCTGTGGATGTTCTTCAACTCCTGTCCTCATCAGTTCTCACCAGTAGATAGTATGGTGAGTGTAGTAGGTCAAGTACATCTAGAGAGCCTAATGTTTCCTATGTCTGTTTCAGGCCATTGATTTGCCACATAAGAAAGTGGGCTAAAAAAAAATGTTTATAGACAGCAATAGCTGGAATTTTGTTCAATGCTACAAAGAAGACTAAACTTTTTTCTTTTCTCTGCTAGATTGGGGGGGCGGATGTGAGACTGTCTATTCTTCAGTTTTTACTTTGCCAATTTGATTACTCTGCTTGAGAGATCCAGTGCTAATCTCTCACATTTCCCAACCTTTGGTTGTCTTTGGTTATATGCAAAACTCTTTCTTTACCATACTTATTCTGTATCCACCTTCTTATTTCTAAGAGCCCCACATATTCTAACTACAATACCTTTATGCTAGTTTTCTACCTCCAAATGAACTTGTAGTCCCATGGAGGAGCCCCACAGAACTCCTCTTTTACCTCCATAGAGGATGAAAGGACAGTACAGGTACACATATCTGTTCACGAAGCTAAAAGCAGCTGGGGAGAAGTAATTTGATGGTTAAGATTCTCTGTTCACCACTACCACTATTTTATTGTCCTGTTTGAGATTAGATATGCTCCAGCATTTCACAGAGGAAAACTAGAACATGTGTGGCCAAGCCACATCAGAATGCAGTCAATATGAAAGAAATTATTAATGAGGAAAAATGCACAATCTAGGAGAAACTGTAGCATTGTGCTTTCATCTGAATCTACAGAGAATGGTAAAAGTTTACTCTCTTCTCTCTTTCCTCCATGAGCTGAGTGAGAATAACTTTGTACTGAGTTTGCCGCAACTGAAATAAGCAGAAGTGAAAGTGGGAGGAGAAGAACAAAACTGGGAAATTTTAAAAGCAGCTGAAAAAGTGGGATAACTGTGGATTAACTGGAATTGTCTCTGCCAAATCAGGACAGTTGGTGACCACGACATTACAACACAGATATTACAGTTGCTTCAGGTCACAAATGGGAAGAATCCAGCCCAGAAGTAAAATTTGACACACAAAGCAATTTGAAGATTCCTTTTCTTTGCCTCCTCTCTGCTCAACTCTTGAAGCCTTCCCTGCTCATGATCCTCTCCCAGCTTGTGCACAGAGAAAACAGAAGGGGGGAATGGGAGTACAGCTACAGATAAAGCTATCTCTTTTCTGTTGCTTAAGTGTGTTTCCAAGACTCCTTTCTACTGCAGATCCACCCACCTCTTCCTTCCTCTTGATATTCTTGGTGGCCTACAAGAGCTTATTCAACTGCCTATGAATTAAAGTTTTTTAAAAAAGGAGAAAACATTAGGTGGACACTGACATATGTCAAATAACTTGAGATTAAGTCTGGCATTGACTGTATCATTAGTAACTTCTTTGACAGGAAGAAATCTTGCTATCCGTAGGCTATAACTAAGGGTCTTTTCGCACTTGGTGAAGAAAACGCCCTGTTCTGTTACTTACTGGACTGGCGTGCTCCCTAGGAGGATCCAGGCTGATCCGGAGCAGTGCATGGCCGTGCTACCACTGCTCCGGGGACGAAAATGGCAGCTTCTGGTTGGTGGAGGCTCTCCACCAACCAGTGAAGCTCGCCAGCCTAAAGCCCGCCCCCGGAAGATCTGTAGGCTCGCGCTGGTGCGAACCTGCAAATCTACACTGAAGCGCAGCCGTGGAGTGGGGCGCCCCACGCTGTTGAAAGACCTGTTTTAAGCGGTCTTTCAATAGCACGGCGAGCAACCACTTCTGATCGTTCCGGAGCGGGCTGAAGTCCGGAACTACAGAAAGTAGTCCGGACCCAGTCCGCCCCCAAGTGCAAACGTCCTCGCTGGAGGACACTCTGCCCCATTGCAAATACAAAGTGTGGAAAAGGCCTATGCTGGCCAGTTATGCAATGTCGAAAAGAGAGGATATAGATTTGCCTAAAATTGAGATGGGCTAATCTTATGCGTTGTTGCAAATTTAGAAATAAGTACAATAATTTAAAGAGAAACACAATGCATGTCAGCCAAGTGAAAAGACTGCAGCCCATGAGCTTGCTTAGTCTGCTGTCCAGATGCTAACTGGAGATGGGCAATGTCAAGGACTCTACACTCTCCCCTTATGCATGTGGCGATGGTTGAAACTTAAAATGGACTTAAATGGGACAGCCCTTCAAATAAAGGACACCCTCCAATGAAGAGCAGTCCTCTGCAAAGAAGGTTGCATCACTTTGTCATTAGAATGATAGAGTTGGAAGAGACCACAGGGGCCATCCAGTCCAACCCCCTGCCATGCAGAAACCCACATCAATGCACTCCTGACAGATGACTATACAACCTCTGCTTAAAAACCTCCAAAGAAGGAGACTCCTCCACACTCCCAGGCAGTATATTCCACTGCCAAACAGCTCTGACTGTCAGGAAGTTCTTCCTGATGTTCAGGTGGAATATCTTTTCCTGTACCTTGAATCCATTGCTCCTTGTCCCAGTCTCTGCAGCGGAAAACAAGCCCACTCCCTCCTCGACATGACATCCCTTCAACTATTTAAACATGGCTATCATGTCCCTTCTTAACCTTCTCTTCTGCCGACTAAAGATACTCAGCTCCCTAAGCTGCTCCTCATATGGCATGTCTTCCATACCCTTCACCTTTTTTGTCACCCTCCTCTGGACAGGTTCCAATTTGTCAATATCCTTCTTGAATTGAGGAGAACTGGACACAGTATTCCAGATGAGGTCTAACCAAAACAGAATAAAGTGGTACTATTACTTCCCTTGATCTAGACACCATACTCCTACTGATGCAACCAAGAATTGCATTGGCTTTCTTGACTGCCGCATCACACTGCTGACTCATGTCCAGCTTGTGGTCTACTAAGACTCCTAGATCCCTTTCACGTATACTGTTGTCCAGCCACATATCCCCCATCCTACATTTGTGCATTCCATTTTTTCTGCCTAAGTGTAGGCAGAAAATGTGTTGTTATGTGCCTTCAAGTCTACTCTTGACTGATGGTGATCCTATTCTAGGGTTTTCTTGGTGAGATATTCAGAGGTGGTTTGCTGCTTCTTTCTTCTAAGGCTGAGAGAATACAACTTGCCCATGGTCACCCAGTGGATTTCCATGGGTAAAGTGGGGACTCTCAGAGTCCTAGTCCAACAACCAAACCATTACACTGTGCTGGCTCTCTTCTCTCTTTGCATTCCTTGTAGTTGTTGTTGTTGCTGTGTGCCTTCAAGATGTTTCCAACTTATGGCAACCCTAAGGTGAACCTACTCCAGGGTTTCCTGGAGGCTGAGAGTGGATGATGTGTCCAAGGTCACCCAGTGGCCAAGCAGGGAATTGAACCCTGGTCTCCAGGGTTCATAGTCCAACCCTCAAACCACTACACCAGGTTGGCTCTCATGAATTCCTACTATGGTCTAAATAACATATACGAATCATGTAATCCTCTAGATGTTGCTGAACTGCAAGTCCCAGCATTGCTCACCAATGGGAACCACAGTCCAAAAGCTTCAAGAGGGTCATACAGTCTACCCCCATCCTAAATCCAATAGCCTATCCTAAGTAGATTAGATCTATTGAACCAGTAGAAATTGTGTAACTGTTGGTTGACAATTCAGCAATTGGTTCAGTGGGTCTGCTCTAGTTGCAGATGTGTTAATATTGGCATATTTTCAAGATATTTGGGTTTAATAAAATTGGGAGAGGCAGACAGCATGGATCAAGGTAGCCTTTCCAAACCATTCTTGGGTTTGGATTAATGTCTTCATGTCCAGCAAATCAATGATGACCTTGCACAAGGCTCTCTTTCAGAAGAGAGGCAATAATTAATATATAGAATAGTTTAGGTGATTAAAAAAGTAATGGAGTAGATTGTTTTCCCTTTCAAATTCTTTTCTGATAGAAAAGTAGCCTATTTTATTTTTAGTGACCCTAAGTCTCCTACTTCACTTTTAAATTAAATTGCCAACAAGGAGAGTTGTTTCATCTGTGCCACCTACAGAATATAGGTATTACTGAATCTTGCAATGAGGCTATTTTAGTTTTTAATTATACAACTTGTCCTAGTTCATTAGCCATACACTATTGAGGTGCAACAAAGGTAAGTGATTCATTGCTGACACATGGCATTTCATCAGCAGTCATTAATTAGCAAGCGAACACTTGGACATAAATTGGTGAGGAACATCAGCAAATAGAACTTTAATCAGTTCTCTGCCTCCCCCATTCATAGGAGATTTTTTCAGCATCTGATGTCCCAATCAGACTCAATCTTTATCAGAAGAATAAAAGACAAAGAGCCATACTTTCAGCTGCCGTATATCAGCATAGGTCCATTGATTTTTCTTAAACTAAGCTGATATGTATACTAGAAAAAGGAACTGGTTTTATAGAAGTAAAGAAAAGAGACATGCCAAGGTAAGCTTGAAAGAAACTTTAGTCTGCCACTTAGAATTCAGAATTAAAAATCTTAGCTCAAGTACATTTTTGTTACCCTGATTCCTGGGGGTCCTGGGAGGGACACCTAAATGCGCTCTCAATTATATAAGTTGGGGAAATTAGCCAAGAGCACTGCCTAGCAATGCGAGAGGCAGGGTAACATAGCGAGATCTTGAACCCTATGTTTACAGGGTCAGACTGAGTCAAGCAGCACACAGAAGTTGAAATAATAAACATTGTTTTATTAAAAATACAATCAAACAGTGTATGCAGCACACTCATACAGATAAACTAGAGAAATAAAGGTTGGAGTGGAATAGAGGGATTTTTAGAGGAGTTGTTGGTTTGGGTAATACTCCACCTGTCCTGAAGCCCGGTTGGAAGCGGAGAAGCTGGGGAGCGTGGATCTCAGCACGTGGAGCTGAGGGGAAGGCTCGCTGGACAAAGCGACAGCAAGGTGGGACGGAAGCCAAGAGCGATCCGAGGAAGCGCTCAAAGTCAGGGGTTTTTATAAGGAGAATTGTGACCGCAGGCTAGTTTGTACTTGGGGAAAACAATGAGTTTGGGGCTGGAGACAAAGCCTCCGAAAGGGCAGAATTTGAATGACTGAGTTATAGCCAGATTGTCAATAGAGTAGCCAGTATGCAAATGCAGAGTGCTTGGCAGATGAGGATTTTTCTAATCAAGTTGCCTGCTTGGGGCAGAGGATTTTTTGAAAACTGCGTGCGTACATAATTGAGTACTTGCCTTTGAGGTCTCCTGAAGCGGCGGGACGGCTATTTCTGGCCTGCCTGTATTGTGTTGGAATATCACAGCAATTATCGGACGATCCTGTGTACGTGCTTGTCCAGGGGCCTCACAAGCACATGGAGGGGAATGGGTATGTGAGGCCGAATTATTGATATCAAAAGATATCTTTATATCCCACAAGCTCGGGCTAGCAATGGCAGTAACATTTTATCTTGGGCCCAAACCTTACCAAATATGCAAGCTGTGTAAGGATGACAGCTTGGAAATGTTATTGTTTGGACTACAGTTTCCAGAATCCCACAGCCAGCATGGCTACTAGCTATGTTGGTTGGGGAATTTTTGAAATTGTAGTCCAATAAAATAATTTTCCAGCTTTTCTAATAACAAAAGTTGTGGCTTGAGTCTTACTCCACTTTTTGAATCTTATTTCACATTTTTGTGAACTAACTCTGGCCAAAATCCATTTAGCAGTCCTAGTAGTGGATGTTGAAGTGGCAACAACTGGCAAAACCCAAGGATCTCTATCTCAAGAACTCAGTACTTCTTAGGCTATTTCCACACTAGACTGTTATAGTGCTATTATTCCACTTTCAACATCCTATGGAATCCTAGGATTTGCAGTTTAGGGAGTGGCCTGAAAGGCAAACATTCTGTGTGTAAGGTGGCATTTCTGCCTGTTATAGTTCAAGGATAGAGAAGCCTATACAGTTGTGGGATTTATGGTTTAGTGAGGCCCTGCCATTACAGAAAAAGAGGACCCCTGCCTTAGTTACTTTTTAATATGGCCCCTTGTTTCTAGGTAATTAGTTCAAATGTTGCCTGAGACATTATCATCACCACATGAAGCTACCCAAAGCGATTATCTCCCTTTAGCTTTTACACAGGCAGCTGTTTATCATTATCGCAGTGGGCATCAATTGTCAGTTGCAACACAGAAAGCAAAGATCTAATGGGCAAGACTGCACCATTTCCTCAAGCACAGAAATGCCTCTCAGGAACAAAAACGGAACTCATTAGCGGTGTCAGACATGGCATCCAGTCAGCCATCCACTTCAGTACATAGTTCAATTCCCTTGATTTCACTCAAGTCAAATGACAGATTTAAGTGTTCACAGAATTAAAGGTTCCTGTGAGGAAGCCTAAATAGCAAGTATTCTAGAGTTCTTTGCATGAATTCTAGTGCCATTCACAAAGGGTGCTGGGGTGGAGAAGTATATTTGATCAAGAGCCATGGCTTTTTGGAATTAAGGAAGAAAATGTAGCTTTGTTTCCTTTTCCGCCAGTGCCTAATGCCCTCATTTTATGCTTGCTTTCCCAGCTTTAAACGTGATGTAACATGTAAGTGGCAGGGACTTAATTCTTAAACACGCAGGATCAATTTTGTGCAAAGCCCATCATTGAATTCCCAGAATTAAATGAAACAAGTGTTTTCTCATCTGGCACAGTCCAGGAGACATAACAGGCATGGATAAGGGAAGAGATCATTAGTTATATTGCTAAAAAGCATAAGGCCTCTGATCAGATCCCTAATTACTCACAAAGAAACACTTGAGTCTGTCGACACCATAGCAACTCCATAATTAAGGTAGAATTGAGATTCTACTTAAAGCCTGGCTTATACTTCTCTGTGTTTTAGAAATAGTGTGGCATGTCTTAAAGCACCTAAAATTCAATGTATAGATTCAATGCTCACCCTATGCCTGTTGGCTGGTGTGTCTTTACAAGGGATTCTCATACCCTGAGGAACTGCTGGAACACAACCAATACTGGCATTAAGCTCCATGGAGCCACAACCCAAGGATCTTGCTTTTTCCAAAGAAAGAAAGTTACCCTTTCTATGTAGAGGTTAGAGAAGGTAACAAGACAGAAGTGACAAGCTAAATGATGTCTGGTGGCTGCCATATAGACAGCTGACAAAAGCAAAAAAAACCCTATTCACCATATAACTATGAATCAATGGAGAAATCACATTTCCAAACCTGATCTATTAGGGAATGGAATGATAAAAAACCACCACTGGAGCAAAACTGGTGTTTAGTATTTACATGGTTCTTGAAAACATTTATTCCACATGATTTCTATCAGATAGACTCTGAGTATAAAGATGGACGCACAGAAACACTGAACAAAGAAACAAACTCTTGACTGGCATCTATAGAGAATGGGAAAGTGAAACATTTGAACCTGCCAGGTAGAAGTTATCCAGAAAGCTGAAACAAGTTCTAAAGTGCTTTTATGTCTTGGAATGAAAGGATGAGATCTCTTTGAGTTTATCAACACTGAAGATTCTATAAGTTTCTTGGGCCCAGATAGATGGCTGAGGCAGCAATCCTCTACTTACTTAGAAGTAAACCACATTGAACCCAGTGACATTTACGCCTGAGCAGACATCTGTAGTGTTGTGCTATATAGTTTAAAGTCTTTTAAAGCCTACAGCTTTTGCTGGACAAGAAAGCCTCTGGGGATTAGAAGGAGCAAAGTCTAGGCATTTTCCAAATTTACCTTCTATGCTCAACTATGCTTTTCTGTTTCTAGTGAAAATGTACACCTTAGAGATCCCTACAGCAGGGATGGGTGATGTATGACCCTTCAGATGTTGCATTCCAGCAACTCACATTATTCCTGACCATCACCTATGAAAGCTGGAGTTGGTGGAGTTAGGTATCATCCGAAGGGACATACCTACATTCCTCACCCCGACCTACAGCATGGAGGAATGGCTAGAACATCAGAAAGAAGCAGCATTGGCTATCAAACAAATTCTCCTGTCTAAAAGTTTGATATATGAATGATTTCTGGACTTTCGTCAAGTAGCATTTGGCTGGGATTGCACAGTGTTCCCACAGATATTCATATTATTTATCGCTCCTTTAAAAGAATATTTATATACTTTGTTTCATTTGTTCTATTAAACAGGTTGTATTGGGAACAGATTTTCTCTAAGCAGTCTATATATTTATTGGCCTTGTCTCAAAAAGCTAGTATCCATTCCCCCTAGCCTCTTATTTAGTAGCTAGATTTTTATAAGCAACTGTATGATTGTATATGTACTATAATTCATAGCCCTGTTTGGTCTTTTCTGCTTTGTCTTTTTAAATATTGCATTCTTTTCTTTATCTCAGGAGACAAGAAAAATTTTCCATTCTGAATTGCCTACTTTTTAACTTATTCACGCGTGCATTATTACAGCAATGGTGTTCTGACACCCTAGTGGAGAAAAAAAGCCCATTCTTCCTAGGTTTATTTATAGCCTGCTAATTTTTGGCAAATTATATGTAGTAGTCAACAATATAATAGTCCAATAAATCTCTTACCACTGGCATTGCATATTTGTTGTTTGTTGGTAACTTCCATCAAGTCAACTTCAACTTGTGGTGATCCAATGGAGGAGAGACCTCCTATCAGCTGCCCTGCTCAGGTCTTGCAGAGTCAGGGACATGTCTTTCATGATTGAGTCTATCCATCTATAATGCAGTCTTTGTCTTTTTCTACTATCTTCTACTTTACCAAGCATTATTGTCTTTTTCATGTCTTCTCATGATATCACCAAAGTATGACAACCTCAGTTTAGTCATCTTGGCTTCTAGGGACAATTCAGGCTTGATTTGTTCTAGACCCATTCATTTGTCATTTTAGCAGTCCAAGGCATGCATAGAACTCTTCTTCAGCACCACATTTCAAATTAGTCAGTTTCTTCCAATCAGCTTTCTTCACTGTCCAGCTTTCACAACTAGCCATAGAAACTGTAAATACAATGGTTGTAAATACAATCCTATCTTTAATATTCAATGATATATCTTTACACTTCAAGATCTTGTCTAGTTCCTTCATAGCTGCCCTTCCAAGTCCTAGTCTTCTTCTGGTATCTCGACTGCAGTCTCCATTCTGATTCTGAGCCAAGGTATGGAAAAATCCCAAACTATTTTAATATCTTCATCATCTGCTTTAAAGTTAAGTAAATCATGTATGGTCATTATTTTTGTTTTCTTAATATTCAGTTGTAAAAATGCCTTTGCACTTTATGCCTTGATTTCTCGAGTAATCTTTACAAGTCTTTGCTGTTTTCTGCTAGTAGGATGATGTTATCTGCCTATCTTAAATTGCTGGTGTTCCTTCCTCCAGTTTTCACACCCCCTACCTCCAAGTTTTAATTCAGTTTAATGTATGATATGTTTGACATACAATTTAAATAGGTAGGGTGATAAAATGAAGCCTTGTCTGATCCCCTTGCCAATGAGAAACCATTGTGTATTTACAGAAGTGTAAAATGTTTGAACTAGCGTGGTGCAGGGGTCTGAGTGTTGGACTAAGACTTCAGAAGATCAGGTCTCCAATCTCTTTCTCCTCAACCATAGAAACCCACTGGTTGACCTTGGGAAAGTCATAGGCCATTTCCGCACTAGACTGTTGTAGTGCTATTATTCCACTTATTCCAACATCCTGTGGAATCCCGGCCCCTCAAGACCCCTCTTTAAACTGCAAACCCCAGGATTCCATAGAATGTTGAAAGTGGAATAATAGCACTCTAACAGTCTAGCACAGAAATGGCCATACTCTCTCAGCCTTAGGAAAAGGCAATGGCAAACTTCTGAATAAATCTTACCAAGAAAACTCTATAACAGGGTTGTCATACATCAAGGCAGATTTGAAGGCACAAAACAATGACAAAAAGATTTGAGAACTTGGTGAGACAGAAGTCAACTATAGGGATATAAATCCTGACCTGATACCAGTGATATAGACTCGAGTTGATTGACTCGGACTCAAGTCAGACTTAAGTCACTTCAGTAACTTGACTCGGACTTGACTTGGCAAAAATTACACACTGACTGGACTCAACTCGACCTGAGACTTGCATATTTTTAGCGACTGACTTGCTGCACTTGATTCAGTAATATGACAAATTCATCAAGAAACTTTACAGTTTGCTGGTCACATGACAATCCATCTCAAGTCAAAGTGTGGACACATTTCTCAGAGGGAACAGCAAAAGGGTTAGGCAATAGGTTTGAAGTGAGGTTGAGGTCTGCTCAGCAGCCAGTCCCTACTACATAAAGGAGGAGCTTTCTAAAACTTTTCGTAAGAGCAGAGGGCAAGACTCGTGCCCAGAGTGCAGAGCGCATATCTCACAGGGGAACAGAAAATGTGTTAGGCAATGGGCTTTAGAAGGAAGGATCCTTCCTTCTAAAGCTCTTGAAGCTTCAGTAATGGTGAATAAGAAGGATCCTGTTCCCCACTTCTGAGAAAGCCCCCAGCTTTGCAAATAGGAAGTAAGAAGGATTCTATTCCCCACTATCGAAGCTGCAGATGGCAAAATCACAAAAGTAGAGGGCTGACTCTACTTAAATTGGTAAAACCAACTTTATCCGACTCTGTCTAGAAATTCTGGAATACAGGTTGGAGTATAAAGTTGGCTTCGAGACTTGAGACTTGAGTGAAAGTATCTTGAGACTCGACTTGTGACTTGAAGGTAGAGACTTGAGACTTGACTTGAGACTTGGAGTAAAAGACTTAAATACATCACTGCCTGATACATATGTGCACAAGTATAAAGGAAAAAAACTTGAAAATGTTTAGTGTTTTTTCCCTACTGTAAGCTGCCGTAGGACATCACTAGTCAAGTCATGTCAAGTGGTAGAACTCCAGCAATGTTTATGTGCAAAGTTCTTAACATTGGTTTGGATTCAGAAGTTGTTATGTTCTGAGGAGACCTGCTGAAATCAATAGGAGTTAAAAGTGATCTTTTGTCAAAAAAAAATATAGATCCACAGTGTCATTCTACATAAGAAAGCATACCTGGACCTTCTGAAGAATCTTCAATTTGCAGTAGATCACCAAGGACTTCTTATTCCCTGTACATCAATCACAGCAGATTGGGCTATTGAAACAGAAAAAGAGGGTCTCAGAGTAGATTTTTATAAATGAAACCACTGGGAACTCACTGAAAACAAGCCAAGACACCCTCTTGGGACACTCTGTTCCTTTATTCTGAGCCCTTTTTCCTGAGCCAATACTTTCACAAGGCTTCAGTTGGTGGATCTTGAAGTTCAAGGAAGGAACAAAGGATAGCCGCATAATCCTTCCCTAATCAATATTTAAGAGCAAACCAAAGCATGACTCACCAACGAGTAAGCAGTGTCCTAACATTTACAGACAGATATATTTCATCTTTGGTAGTTCCCAAACATATATCAATGTTGTTATGCATTCCAAGTTACTCTTCCCTTCACGCAGGTGGATGTTCTAGTAAAGAAGAAAAAAAGATTCAGCCCAATTATATGATCTATTCCTGCTGAGAAGAGAACTGGAAAACACATTGGAAATAGTTAACAGGTGAAAAAGGAAGAAGCAACAAAGAAGCAACCAGCTGTTTTCTGTCAACTACTGCTTCAGTTGGATCAGTGGCTGTTTCCCACTAACAAATGTAAAGAGACAGCTCACAGACAGGGAGAAGAGAGATTGTCAGAAAGGAGGGGGAAAAGTAAGGAAGCCAGTGGGAACTCTGACTCCTCTACCCACTTCAGCCGCCAACATGCCCATATACAGCATTTTTCATTTTTTTAAAATAATTTTTATTAAAATTTTAAATGAAATACAATACCCCCCGCCGCTTCCAGCCATCCATTTTTCCAGTTGAATCTGAGTTTAACATTCCATTCCATATAAACATTCCATTCCGTACATTATCTTTATTTTACAACAATCATAAACTATTACTTTTAGCTTATATTTAACTATTTACATTTTATCTTTTACCACCTCATTTTGTCTTCCACCTTTCTCACAGCCTTTCTTTCTTTTCCTCTATTTCATTCTTTTATCCAATTCAAGAGCTCTCGCCATTTTCTTTCAAAGCCTTGGATTGGCTTATTTTTGGGTGAAAACATTAGCTTTTCTGTCGCTACCATACCCAGGACTTTGAATTTCCATTCTCTTATATCTATATACTTTCTTTCTTTCCAGTGTTGAGCATAAATCAGTCTTGCTGCAGTTATTATATCTAACAATGTCTTTTGATGAGATTTTATTTCTCTTTGTTGCCCTAACATATTCAACAAATAGAGTTCTGGCTTCATTTCAAAATTAAAACCATACATTCTTTGAATTTCATCATGCATTTCTTTCCAAAACTTTTTTGCTATTTTACAGGTCCACCACATATGAAAAAAGGATCCCTCTTTCTCATCACATTTCCAACATTTTCCATTCCCATTTCTTGTTATTTTTTTCAGTTTTATAGGCGTCATGTACCATCTATATAACATTTTATAAAAATTTTCTCTTAAATTCAAACTTGGTGTAAATTTTACATCTGTCTTCCACGCCCTCACCCATATATCCAACTCAATTGGATGTCCTATATTTTGAGCCCATCTAACCATGTTATTTTTAACAGTTTCTGGTTCCATCTCTCTTTGTAACAATATTTTATAAAATCTAGAAATTCTCTTTTTCTGGTCCCCTTTCATCAACACATCCAGTTCATTTTCATTTCTTTCAAACCCATCTAATTTTTGGTCCATTTTAAATCTCTCTTTTAATTGTCTCCATGGGAACCAGTTAAATTCATGGCCTTGCTCTTTTAATTCCTCTTCTGTACTCATTCTTAACTTTGTACCATCCTTTTTCAGCAGCTCTTGATACATCAATAATTTTCCGTTTTGTTGGAGCAATATTAAATGCCTCTTGGGGTGAGGTCCACAATGGAAATCCTCTATAAAATTTGTGTTTTATTTGTATCCACACTTTCAATAGAGCCTTTCGGATACAATGATTGTTAAAGTCTTTATTCACCTTTACTTTGTCGTAGCATAAGTATCCATGCCATCCAAATCTATTTTCTATTCCTTCAACTTCTTTTATTGTTGTGTTCTCCACTTGAATCCAGTCTTTAAGTGTTTCTAAGCAACATGCTTGATAATAGATTTTCAACAATGGCACATCAAAACCTCCTCTCTCCTTTGCATCTTGTAATGTTTTGTATAAAGCACTTTTCAAAGAGGTAGCCATATTAATCTGTTTTACTATAGAAAGTAAAGGAAAAAAAGTAGTCTTGCAGCTCCTATTTATGCACCTGAAGAAGCTTATGCTGAAATAAACTGGTTAGCACTTATTCCTTCCCTGTTTTTACAGCAAACATTTGCAGAAAAAGGACATACTCATTCCCTCTCTATGCTTGTTTGAGCTCATTAGTATAGCAAATGCTGCTGGTACAATTCAAATTGTTGAGAATCTGTATTTTAGATCTGTGTGTATGTGTCTTTAAGTTGCCTGTCTGCTTATGGAAGCCCCATGAGTTTCATAGGGTTTTGTTAGGCAAGGAATACTCAGAGGTAGTTTTGCCAGTTCTTTCTTCTGAAATATAGCCTACAGCATTCCTTGCATTCCTTGGCAGTCTCCCATCCACGTGCTAACCAGGGCTGACCCTGCTAAGCTTCCAAGGTCAGATGGGATCTGGTGTCTTTAGAGTATTTAGATACAAAGATAAATTTACTGTTTTGTCCAGTGTGGTACAGTGGTTTGAGCATTGGATTATGACCCTGGAGACCAGGGTTCGATTCTCCACTTGGCCACAGAAACCTACTTGATAAGTTGGAAACGACTTGAAGGCACACAACAACAAAATCAACTACCTTGGCCCTTGTGCTATATATGGAACATTTTCAGGCTCAGATTCTGGGGAACCCTAAGTAAATTTATATTTAGCTCTACATTATTCTGTTGATGGTGTGTGGTTTTTTTTAAAGAGTTATAGTATACCTCCTCAAAATGTCCCTAAGGAAATATCACTTCATTGACATTATGGCAAAAGTGAGTGGTTTGAGGACAGACTCCCCTAGATTTGGCAAACAATATTCCAATTAAAATCATACTGGTTAACTAAAACATTGCGTTAATGGAAAGGATTTTTATAATGTTTTGTGCCATTTTGAAACAATTTTTATATAAAAATTTAGCTGCAAGAAGCTATTATCCTTTCAAAATAATCTGGAAAGTTCTTTTGTTATTTAAAAAAAAATCCTTTCTTTAGAGAACCACAAAACAGCTTCAAGAAACCAGCAACTAAAATAAACCAACATCTCTTTAAAAGTATTTCTGTCTCCCTCCTGTATGCCAACTCCAGAATTAGTCTTTAAATAATCATTAAAATGTAATTAAGGAGGCAGAATTTTCCTTCGCACTCTGAAAGACTGTTTAAGATTTTACCCTGAAGAATAGTCTAGTTTAATTCTCCATCCAAAGAACCATCTGCTTAAACATAGCAACCAAAATTGGGGGGGGGGGGGAGGCCCATCAGTTCTCTTTATCCTCTAAATCTGAATTTAATTTTTCCTCATTGACATTTCCAGGCATTTAACTACAAAAGGAAGCACTCAGACTCCCATGAGAGAACAACCTAACCTCAAACCTGAAGGAACAGAAAATAAGGTTGGGTATAGCTAATTATTCTAGCACAGGCTTCCTCAAGCTGTTATTGCTGTGTGCCTTCAAGTTTTTTCTGTTGGCAACCCTAAGATGAACCTATCACTGGGTTTTCTGGGACCAAGGTAACCCAGTGAGTTTCCATGGCCGTGAACCGTAGGCCGTTTCCGCAGTAGACTGTTATAGCGCTATTATTCCACTTTCAATATCCTATGGAATCCTGAGGTTTGCTATTTAGAGGGAGCCTCAGGCCCCTCCCTAAACTGCAAACCCCAGGATTCTGTAGGATGGTGAAAGTGGAATAATAGCGCTATAACTGTCTAGTGCAGAAATGGTCCTAGTTTCCAGGGTGGTTGTCCAACTCTCAAACCACTACGCCACGCTAGCTTTTCCCCAAGCTGGATGACAGTCCCCATCAACTTCACTCACCACTGGACATGGTGATGGGGCATGGGAGTTTTGGTTTAGCACATCTGGAGGGAAGGCTGTTCTAGTTGCCCCATAACTGGAGGATTGCTATGCTGTGGCTTTCTATTGTCTCTCAATTGAGAGGATGGCTTAACTTCTAGCAGAATCAAATCAAGTAGTTCTTACTTGTGTTTCTATCACTTCACAATGCTATACGTCTGAAAAGCAGCAGTGCAAGCAATTCTCTCTATGATTCACTATTACAACTGAGACCAAACTCGGCACCCCAGCTGACAGTTCTGAGATCCAAGTGCCTGTAAACTGCAAGCATACCTTTTCTGATGTTGATTTACCTGTAGAGTGTACCACACTGGCATGCCTTAATGGTATTTGTTCCCATTGCTTGATGAAAAGTATGCAAGCAATTTCTATCAAGGTAGATAGATTCTCAAAGCATCTATTCTTCCGCACATGGCCTTCAGTGCTATCTGCAAAAGCCTTTTAGACAATACGCAGACAGGCTATTAAAATGCCTCCCGATATAGGCATATCCCAAAGTGTTGGCGTATAGTAGGAGGGAAAAGATGAGAGTCTCCCGTCTCTGCTTCATCTTGCCTTTATAGCAGATTTGTAAAAATGCAAATTGGCTGATTTCTAAAGATTTATCTGCAGTGCACAAAAGTTGCAACAGCTGTTTGCAGTACTGTGAGGCCAGTAGCTTAGCGAATACGTTCAATGTGATGTTTTGTCCAAAATTAAAATTAAGTTGTCAAAACTTAGCATAAGGTACTGTGTATGTGCTTTTGATCATGTCCTACTTACTGGTGACCCAGCATGATATACATAAGGCAATCAAATCTTGACCTGCCTGCTGTGCCCAGTTGTGCCAAGTTGCCCTATGATCTAGTAGAAAGCTGTTCCTTTAGGAGTGTTTGTATAAAGTCATTGCATGAGTCTGAATGGCATTGGAATGCCTTTTTATGGGGCTCTTGACATTTTCATTCCCACTTTCCTAATATGAAAACTGTCATGTTTCTCTTTAACTTCAGTCTGCCTAACCACTTCTTGCCCAGGGCAAGAGACAAATACAGACAGTATTTATGTTTTCAGCATAGCAATCACCCATTGCTCCTTTGTCCCAGGATGCATTACTAAGAGTCCTTTCACACTTCACGAAGTAGCACTGTGATTCCACTCTAATTTGCCATTTCTCCATCATATGTAATCCTGGGATTTGTAGTTTAGGGAGAGGCAATTAAAATTCTGAGCCAGGAAACCTTACCCAACTACCAATCCCAGGTTTCCATAGGATGTAGCCATGCAGTTAAAGTGGCATTATAGCACCACTGTATAATTTGAAAGGATCCTAAAAGTAATCTGATACCTATGGTACCCACTAATGCCGAATTCCTTTAGTCTACCATCTCCTTGAGAGAGCCAGTATGTTATAGTGGTTTGAGCTTTAGACTAGGATGACTGGGGTTCAATTCCTGCTCACCTATGGAAACTCACTGGGTGACTTTGGGCACATCGCATACTCTCAGCCCCAGAAAACCCTGTGATTGGTTTGTCTTGGGGTTATCATAAGTCTGCAATGACACAAAAGCACACAACAACAACAGTCTTCTTGAAAATGAATCTGATATGACTTAAATGTTGGACTTTTCTATTTCCTTCTTCCACTCCCCTTCTGTCACTGATGAATAATGTGAAAGATGACAAATTGTTTTGTGACTTTTGGGTTGGTCTTAACAAATGTATTGGCGAGTTCTAGACTTTGGGTTTCTTTGGATTTTCAGTGGCTAAGGGGAAATGGCAAGTTATTCCAGACATTTAGTCTTTTTACAGTGCAATCCTATACAATCCTGTTTTGTTTTGTTTTTAACAGTGCAATCTGTTGAGCTGCCATTCCATTCCCATTTACCTGGGACTAAGCTCCATTGAACTCAGTGGGACTTGATTCTCAATAGGCGTAGTTTTTTTAGTTGTTCTACTCTTTTCTCTTCAGTAATCAGCAAAAGTTGCTGATATATTTACATTTTCTGTGGAAGCAATAGCACTGATATGTTATGCTACCTTTGTGATATTCTGCCTCTTAACAAAGGTTATTACAGGGGTGTAGCAGAAAGCTCATACTTTTATCCTGTACTAGTCTAAAAATTTATATCAGGGATTGGCAACTGTTGAGGGTTTAGTGGACACATTACTCCCTCTCAGGGAATTTAGAGAACTGTGACTCCACCACAAACCCTGAAAAGAAGAAAAAATGCTCCCAAATTTTCCCCAATAGAGGGATATGAGGAATAATTTCATCACATTTTTCATGCTCTCGGAACCCTTTTAGGTCCAAGGAATGTCTTTTTTTCCCAACAGGAAATGACTTAGAATTCCAGTTCCAAAAGGAAGTGACCTAGAATTCACGCCTCTTCTGGGCGTAAAATACTGGGGAGCAAAAGTGTGCTAAAATTGCTTCCCACAACCCCTGGGGGTCGTTTGGGGGCACCGGGGAGTAATCTTTAAATTCGGGGGCTACAAAACCAGCCCTGTGAGTTCACCTTCCCCATCCCTGCTTTTAATGCATTCAGTTCTAAATATGGGGGTGGGGGAGATGGAAGGGACATCTTATATGTCTGTAAATATGCAAGAAAAATTGATGTACATGTTTGAGAGATCAGCAGTGAACCACAATTCACTAATGTGTGCTCACTGTGGGTTGCATTCAGAGTATTGTGTGATCCTATAGACAGTGAGCACAATGACACTAATTTCTCACTAAACATCCATAAGATGCTGCTGTAACTTAGCTCTGCTCTACGTTCCAGGAAAACTGATGTGAAAAGTGAGCTGTGACCTGAGTCCCATTGATTGCACTGGAAACTAAATGCAACAAACAGAGTCTGGATCCAATTTGACAGAAATCATTCCCTTAATCCCCAGTTTATATTTTTCAAAGAGCAGTTGTCCGCGTCACATGGCAAAATGCTTTTGAAGCAAAGGAAATTTTTGAAATAAATCTGTGATACGTTATGAGGAGTTCATGCGCAAACCAAAAGAAATAACAAATTGAAAATCCCATTGCATCTGAGCCTGCTTGTCTGAAATCAGTTTTTCAGGGTTATGTTTTTGGACCCTGAATTCCAGAAAGCCACCAGTCAACACAGACCAATTCTGAAAACTGTCATCCAAAAAAAAAAAAACCTTTTTCAACTTCTGCCTAAAGTGATTCTTTGGACTGCTTACTTCTGGCCCAGATTTTATGTTATATTCCCTTTGAATAACAAAAAGAGAGCACGTTATGTGCAGGATGGCTTTGTGCTATGATAGAATGGCTAAATATGCATACCCTGCAACTATTGTGGTTTGGCAGGGTCAGTTCTGATTAATGCCACTTTTTCAGCTGCATTTAAAATGCCTTTCCACTTCCCCACTTTGACCTCTGCTTACTTCAATTGTTGCAAAATGAGTTCAAAGTGCAAAAGTAGTTTGCACACAATGAGTTCAGCAGAAGGGACTCAGGAGGAGGGAATGGAGAGGAGGGGACAGAATTTTCCTTTTCCCCAGTAGGTTCAGGCATTGGCAAAAAGCTGCAGAATTTTGCTTTTTCTCAGGAGGTTCAGGCAATGGCAAACAGCTGCAGCCTCTCCTAGCTTGTGTGGTCTTCCCCTTTAGTAACCTTTGCCGTCTTGACTACACCCTGATGTTGCTCGGCCACACAAGTCCAAGTTTTTATCTAGGAAATGTTGAAGGGTGTGAGAATGTAAGATCATAAGTATCTAGCTTCTAGTTCAGATGCTCCTGTCTTTTGAGATTAAGACAGCAGAACCTGAAAGCAAGGCCTTTCTACTGGGCACAATTTTAGTAATTATTTCCAGCCATTCATGTTCAGCCACTATTAGTTCACACCTGCCAGTGCTATCCAACAATATGACCAGCTTACTGGGGAAGAGGCTTTTATCAAGGCCTCCTTCAAGTCTCACATTAGCTGCCAAATCTCATCATAGCTATGGCAGCTATTGAAAAATTTGCCCTCCAAGGCTTGAAATCTCCAGGCAGCTTCTCCTCACATTGTTAAATTTCTCCATCCTAGTCTTGCAGTGTTTCTGATGTCTCTAAGACACTGTGATTGACTACCTTTTGACAGTCAGCAGTTGCTTCCACAAGAGTCAAGTAAGGAGTCTCTCTCCTGCTTTGCAACAGCAGACCAGTCCAGTGCTGCAGCAATGAGGTTTCCTTTGTATAGTGGAAGCTCACCTTTGCAATCCCTCCCAGAGATCATTTTTATTTACTTACCTTTACCTTTATCCTAAGTGAAAGCCATCCATCATCCCAGGCCATTTCTTGACCATTGATAAATTCTTGATGTTAAACTAATCCTGGGTTCTTGTTATGCTATGCTTCTGCTCTGAGACGAATGTTTATTTGTTCAATGTGATTGTTTTATTATGAGTTATGTTATGATTTCACATTTGTTTAATGTTAGAATGTTATGCTGTGTATTTGCCAATGTAATGTTTTGAATTGAATTGGATTGAGCAGAATATCTGGGTATATCTGTCTATCTGTCAATGGTCTACATCAGGAGTGGGAATCATGTGAACTTTCAGACTTTGTTGGACTGCAACAGCCAGTATTCTTCACCATTGGCATTGCTGGTTAGGGCTGACGGAAGTTGCATTGGGAGGGCTGCATGGTTCCTCCCGCTGGCCTCAATCCAATTGCTAATCCAGCTAATCTCAGCATCCAGAAAGCTGCATGATTACCAGCTCCCAAGCTGAGGAGTTCAGTTGGCCTTTCTGATTAGCTGGCTGTCTTTTTAGCAATGTAACTCTTTCAGGTCCATAATTTTATGCTCAGGTACCCATGGTGACAACTACCAAGTCTTCTACATGATATCTGGCCCCAATCTGATTTCTTAAGTGGCCTTCAAGGCCCAAAAGTTTGTGAATTTGAGCCATGATTTAAAGCATTCTGGGGGCAATGTGCTAATGTGTAGTTATTGCACTGCATGCCCAATTCTCCTCTCAGTTCCTGTGTCCTCCCTCACCTGATATGCTGAAAAATAAAAGCCTTTCTTGCTCAATCAGCAGAAAGGTAGTGTGAGGTAGCCAGCTAGTAGCAGCAGAATGGAGGAGCAGCAGGATCAACTGCATGTACTGTAATATGCCTTGGAAGGTTTAGTGGGATTCAAACGAAGGTGGAAATTCCAGGCTGTAGCTTGTAAACCTCAGTCTTGGGTTCTTGGGTTCTGTACTGTACTACCAAGCTGATGCTGCTTGGTAGCCAAGTGACAAAAGACCTATGTTTCCAATGTCTGCCACTGCTTTAGGATGCAGAGTAACCTACCCTACCAGAATAAGATACAACTGTATTATATCTATATAGAAATGACTATATAGTAAAGGAGGATAGTGTTCTGAATTAGAAAGACTGCCCCTTCTATGAGGCAAAGTGAGACAGCTACCTCAGACAGTATAACCTGGGGTCTACCAGAAGCAGTCACACAATTTTGGACCCAGACACCCAGCATCAGAGAGATGCTGAAGACTCAACAGCCCAAGGGAGAGGAGACAAAGGTGTCCAAGATGAGACTGTAGTCAGAGAAGGGGAAGAAGAAGCAGTCAGCATGTGGATAGGGTGTTCTGTTTGTCCCAGCCATGGAAGACTGTAACAGAAGAAGGTAAAGGCAAGGAGATAGGGAAGAGTCAACAGTCCATCTAGACGGTACAGGCTTTCACAGACCCTAACCCTGTGAATGAATAAAAAGTGGGAAGGCTGGAGCTGTGTAATGGTTTGGAACCAATAAACTCCTGTGGAGTAGAATTCTTGGTTGTCTTTCATTGCTAAATCATGGTGACTGAGGTCCATGATGCTCCACTACCCATGAAGGATGACAGAAGACATCACAGTGACATGGCTATTCTGCTTGCTGAGTAAACTAAACTAGCTTGCTGCCTATAGGTGAGATAGAGGATGAAGAACAATTCAGTGGCCAATCCAGTTTGCTCCTGTACATCAATCAATTGTATGAAACCCCGACCGAGCTCCTGTACATGAAATGAAGGGGGAGCATTGTCTTGCCCTTTGCTACAGTCAGCAAAATGTGTTGGGCTGGCTCTGGTCATTAGCATAAGCAAGCAAGCAGAGCTGGCACTGCCTTGCCGCTCAGAACATATGGAGAATACAAAGCATCGCCTCCCTTCTCCCTGATGCTATTTCAGCAACAGCTGTGAGGCTGACTGTGTCAATTGCAGTCAAAAGTTAAAGCCCCATTCTTCTTGGTGAGACACTGAGTGCTTCTTGCAGCTATAATTAATAGTCCTGAGGATGGTTGGTCATTTCCTCCTCCCTCTATTAAAAGGTCATACAATATATATTTTTTAAAAACCTTACCATCAGAGTTAGTAATAGAAGAAGTCTGGGAGTATAGTACTTTTCAACGACAAATTACCGAGTGTGGGGAAAGCAGAAACATCAATGTTTTTTTTAAAAAAATAAAAACAGCGAACAGAGCATAGAAATGTCTTAGCATCATAAACTACTGTTGATCGCTTCTTTCACAAGCAAGCAATAACTAAAGAGAGGACGGAAAAGATAGGGAAACACATTTAGAGCTCTCTTGTCCTGAAGTTGCAGCTTCAACAATTTCCCTTCTCAATAATTTTCTAATTCCTCCACACTCTTTTACCAGCTGCTATTTATTTTGTCTAAGATCTTCTTTGAATCTTGTTCTTCCTTTTGAATCAGTATCACCCTTCCCTTGACTGGTTCATACAGCCAGAAAAAAAAAGTTCTTAAATATGCTTCCTGGTTCACTTGGGAAAGATAGACTCTTCAGTAAAGTCCTTCGGTTAATTGCTTGTTTTCTATGCAGTACAGCACACACATTTAATACATCCCCAAGGTCTCAAGTAGGGATGTATGTGAAAAATTTGTTGGCATGAAAGAACACCACTTGTGTGGCCAGTTTTGCTACATACAGGGCTGGGGAGAAACTACTATGCTAGTGCTAGGGAGACTCTTTTCACATGCTTGGTTTCTTGTTTCCTTCTATGGCCATTTCCACACCGGGCTTCTGTAACGGTGCAGAGCGACCTCTCACAGAGGTCTTCTACATCGTAGAGTGGACTGGCGTGGACTACTTTTTGCAGTTCTACACCAGAATCCACTCAGGAGCGGCCGGAACTAGCCAGGCTGCGTGTTTTTTAAAAACCTCTTTTTCCAGCTTTTTAAAAAGCATGGAGCGCACAGCCCCGTGCCGCTCCGTCGCCCGGCTCCGACGCGGATTTGCAGGAGCGCGCAAATGCGTGCCTGCAGATCTGCTGGGGGCGGGCTTCCAGCTGGCGAGCTTCTCCGGTTGGTGGAGAGCCTCCACCAACCGGAAGCCACCATTTGGGACGCCGGAGGACTGCGGAGCAGCGAGCTCGTGCTGCTCCGCGTCGCGACGGACTTATCTGGCTGCCGGTAAGCTCTGTTTTTGGGCGTTTTCGCCCGTTTCCCCCACACACACACATGTGGAAAGGGCCTATATTAAAGATGGACCTCATCTTTCCCAGCTTATCATATAGCCTTAGTCTTCTACAGCCACTCTTTTCCTTAGGTGCCCTTATTACATGTGAATGCTGTTTCATGATATCTAAGATCTCCCACTAGCATTTCTGTAGGGGACCTCAGCTGGTTTTGCCCCCATGGCCATATGGACATTCTCAGTCCTTTAATTATTATTTGGCAAGGTGAATTCAGCAGGTGCAGATGGAGATGCATAAATAGTTAACAACTATGCCTGTTGTTGTTAGCTTTATTTATACCATGCCTCTGGGTTTGTTTGTTTTTTTATAGAACTGGGACTCAAGCTGGCTTTACAAATTAGAATGATTACAATACAGTTAAAACATACCAAAAGTCAACAGCAGACCAGAATTAAAATATTAAAACAATTTAAAACATACACCTAAAAGGGATAAAAAGCAATTTAAAACAGTACATATGAAAATAATACGTACGGCACCCTCTTAAAAGCCCTCTCCTTTAAAACCTTCAGTTCTAAAAACATTTTGGAATAAAAGGGGGGGAAAAGTCTTCACCTGCTGACTTGAAGGATACCAAAGAAGTAGCCATTCCTGTCTTTCTATGGAGAGAATTCCAGAGCTTATAAGTAACCACCACCAAAGAGGTCCTATCCCAGGTACCCATCAGCCATACCTGTGAAGGTGGTGAGACTAAAAGAAGGGCCTTTGCTGAGTAACTCAGGGCCCAGGTAGCCCAACCTAAGCTGTACTAGGCTTATAGGTCATAACCAGAAGTAGACTGGCACCCACTGGAGCTATTGGAGCAGGGGAGTTGTAATCAGTCCCAGTTAACATGTTGTCTGCAGCTCTTTGTACCACCTGAAATATTCTTCTGAATACTCTTCAAAAGCAGCCATAAACAGAGCATATTACAGTAATCCAAATGGGATGTAATGAAGGCACGGTTCATTGTGACGCAGAAAAAGAGTCTGTTGAATTTCCACTTGTCACACAGGTACAGGTGCAGAGACTGCCTTAGGAAAATAAAGATGGCAACACCTCTTCTCTGAGATCCAAACTAGGTGGTTCAGCTATGGATTGTGCAGGATAATGTGTTTCAGTGGGGTATGACTTGAGAAAGCTTGATTTGGAAGTGTGATAATCAGAGGTGAAGAATGTGCAGCTGTACTGTTTTTAAAAATAGGAAAGGTTCAGGAGGCTTTGGGGACTGGTGAACATGGTATTGGACTATGATTCTGAAGGCCAAGATTCAATTCCTCGCTCAGCTAAGGAAATCCACTGGATGTGTTACACACTCTCAGCCCCAGAAAACCCTGTGATATGTACACCTTCGGGTACCATAAGTCAGAAACAACTTGAACACACCCAACAACAGCAACACAAGAAGTTTTGGAGTCCACAAAATTGTCATCTAGGGGATTACTTTCTACATCCTCATTCTACAGAGACATCATCATATATGACTGAATTTGTGCTGACTGACTGACTTCAGGAGGTACAATCCATCCAGAATGCTTGGTATGCTTCCTATTTTCTTCCTCTCCACTTGTGATAGAAGCCCTCTTTCTGTGGAGCTGATTCCACACAGTGCAATCCCACTATGCAGGAGCTTGATGTAATAGAGTCTATCTGCTAGCAGGCACAGCCTATCAGCTAAGTCTATCTGATTTCATTGGCATCTGCTGGTGGGTGGTATTTGTTGTTAGCCTTGAATGGAAGCTAGCTCTTGGAATCAGTATTAAAAAAACTACCCAAGCAAAGAGAAAATATTTATTCAGGAAATTACACATCCATTTGCTTGCCTGCTTGAGCAGAATGTGGTCTGCTGGGTGCAGCTAGATGATTAACACAAAGACTGATGAGAAGAAAGGAGGTCAGACCTAAGAATATCATAGAGTTCTAGTGCTGAAGTACACCCAATGGTCATTTAATTCAGTCCTTGCCAATGCATAAATTCATACCTGAGACATTCCTGACTGATGGCCATCCAACCTCTGTTTAAAAACTCCAGAGAAGAAGAGTCTAACACTGTCCATGTTCCTGTTCTTAACATCAGGACGTTCTTCCCAATGTTTAGTCAGAATCTCCTGTCTCGTAATTTGAGTCCATCAGTCTATAGGGAAAGAAGCAACAGATCAAATAAAGACAGTGGGGATTGCACCATAGAACTTAACCAGCTCCCTCTACCTCTACTGCCCTCTGAAGGCACATAATTGCTTATATAAGTGCAGCTACATGCTATCTCCACTTCCAGTGCTCATTTAAGATGAAGCAATTCTGTGGTTGCCGTTGCCTTTGTGGCTGATTCCTAACGAAACACACTTTTTCAATGAGAAGAAATGGCTTGTTTCATTAGCAGAGTTTCCATCTGTCTGCTTTTCATCCAAATAGTGCAGTTATTACTGTATGTGTATCCAAGTCTGGATGCTCAAAATCTGATGATGATGCCCTGTCCTCCATTAGCAGTTATCCCTTTTGTGAAGAACGAAATATATTTTGGTTGGTGGAGGGGAAGAAATGAATTCACACAGCGCCATTTCTTGATAAGCATTGATATTTTTTGCAGCAAGCTGGAAGATGTCTAGAATAAGTCTCATGACAGAAAAATATTTGAAGTTTTCAAATAAATCTCAAGGACAATGAAGGCCCTTGCCTGGAAGCTTTCACAGCTTGGAAATACTTTTGGACTGCAACTCCCAGAAAGCCTCACCAAGCATGACCATCTACTATGCTGACTGGGCAATTCTGAGTGCTGTGATTCAAAAAAGTAACTTTTCCAACCTCTGCTTTTGGCCAGGTGATCATATTTAATCATCTTTGAGACTATTCTGTCATGTTTTCTGGCAAATCTATAGAAATCAGGAGGAAATTGGGTTACTTATCTGAAGAAGATGGTCACAGAATATCTTGGTCCCAAACAGCTAAAATGCAAACAAAAGGTTGACTGAAGAAATGTGTATTTAGAAATGGTATTTTTAAAAGCCTTCAGTATGTATAGAGCCAATGTGATGCAGACGTTGAAGTGCTGGACTAGGATTCTAGGAGACCAGGGTTCAAATCCTCACTAACCATGGAAACCCACTGGGCAACTTTGGCAAGTCATAATCTCTCAGCCTAAGAGGAAATTATAGGTTGTTTTGGGGTTTTCAGGCTTTGAGACCATGTTCCAGTATTTTCTCTTGACATTTCACCTGCATCTGTGGCTGGCATCTTCAGAGGATCTGGTGGCATGGAAATGAGACAGAGTATATATACTTGTGTAGTCCCCGGGTGGGAGGGAGCAATTTGCATGTGTTACAGTTGGCCTGTGTAATGTCCTGTTGTTAAATGGGATATCCCCCAGGGTGTATTGTTAATCAGAGGATATGCATAACAGTCTGTTAAGTACATTAGCAATCTATTGTATTGTTTCCTGTAGAGGGACTTCCAGAGTCTGGGTGGTATTCATTGGCATATTTTGAATCTTGATTTTAGTGTTCTTCAGTACTGGTAGCCAAATCTTGTTTACTTTCCGAGTTTCTTCTTTCCTGTTGAAATTGTCCATGTGTTTATGGATTTCAATGGCCTCTCTGTGTAGTCTGACATAGTAGTTGTCAGAAAAGTCCAGAATTTCTGTGCTTTCCAAAAGCATTCTGTGTCCAGGTTGGTTTATAACATGTTCTGCTACTGCTGATTTTTCTGGCTGGACCAGTCTTCAGTGTCTTTCATGTTCTTTAATTCGAGGAAATTACTGGCAATCCTCTTCTGAATAAATCCTGCACAGAAAATCACAGGAGTGGGTCAACATTAACTGGAGCAGATTTGACGACACAGAACAACAACAACAGAAGTAATAAAAGCAGATCCTTTGAAGACAGAGTTAACTTAAGATCATGCTAGGAATGTAATTCATTTAACAAAAAAGAAAAGTGTACATCTTTATTCAGCTGAAAGGAAACTAACATTCCATTCAGCATATGACGGAGTAGCCTTATCCAATCTGGTGCTCTCCATATGTGTGGGACTACAACTCCCATCATCCCCACTCCATAGTAAATAAATAAATCCTACTGTTGCTGTTTCCTTCCAGTCAGTCTCATCTGTGATAATTTGTTTGTAAAACATCCAGGCAATAAATAAAACTTAAGCTTTCTCACAAAATTCAGAACAAATCCACAAATCATGAAAAGTATGTTTCTTTCATTTCCTAATTCTTTTTATTACATTGTTTTATATGCCTTCAGTTTATTCTTCCCTTCCCTTTTTTTTTTTTAATTTAAAATCCTTCAGAGTTAGTTGCAGCTATTCGGCTGTGAATTTAGAAACAAAACAAGTTATTTTGGGTGGCTTTATTCTATTAGAGTAAAATGCTATTTTTGTAATGCCAAACACAGCTTTTATCTCACTGGAATATCAAATGGATGGTGAAGGATTATTGCATTGATCTTGGAAGGATGAAGCAATGGAATGGTTTCAATAGCACAGGGCAGGGCAGCGTCCACCCCACTAACAACCCAATTTTATAGTCCTTTAGAAATACATGCCCATTTCTAGAGAAAGGGAGAATTAATGGCAAAGAATTATTACAGACGTTTGCATTAACCTTTTGAGCAAATATGCTCTCAGATACACAGCCTAAGAAAATGTGAATACTTTTGTGCATAGTAAACTATGTGATCATGGCCTAGTTCTCACTGAAACTGTAAGCCCATGTCTGGTCTATATCTCTACAAATTGCACAAACAATTTTGTTCACATAGGAAATGACACACTATGAGATATTGTTCTCTTCAGCCTCCCCTTGTCCCTGACATGCTTTATGAGAAAAAAATGTGTGGAAAATATACCGAAGAACAATTGAGACACACACACACACTCTTTGCAGTCTGAAGTAGTATCGAATCCTAAGAGAGAATTTTAAGTACCACAGCAAACTACCAAATATTCCGTAGGATGGAGCAGCAATGGTTGAAGTGGTATCAAACTGCTCTAATTGTGTGGTCTATATGTTGTATTAATTATCACCTAGATCCAAGGACAAAAGATAAAGACAAGTACTCATGAATAAATATATATAATAGACCAGATACTTAAAAACTATTTCAGAAGACCTCTCTTGCTAGAAAAGAATTGTAAACCAGAGATGTGCAAAGTGGGACCCAGGGACCTCAAACAGACCCCCAAGGTCACTTTTATGGCACCCCAGGCTCTCCCATATCCCTCAAACACCACCTCCACCCCCCAAAATTGATTTTCTTGGTAACTACATAAATGCAAATTGCCATTTCTAGGAAAGTCCAAAAGCTACCATTCACATTTTGAACAGGTAACAGGTTCTCCCTCCCCACACCAATGAATACCCCCAAGATGCTTGTTTTTGTTTTGTTTTTTAAAAAAACAGGGTGGACTTCCAGCTACTCCATTTGCACTCCTCCTCACCCCTGCTTTTTTGGCAGTTTTGGTGGTCCGTGTGCTCCCACAAAGTCTCAAAGGTCAAAAATTGTCCATCCCCATTGTACACCTTAACAAATTGCCCTAAGTTCTGCATTTGGGGAGCTTGAAAAAAACAGAGTTTGCTTACATGATGCATGCTTTGAGACAAATCTAAATAATTTAAGGCAGTTGGTACAGTAATTTTTTTCCAGAAATATTCTAATTCCAGCAATTACCTCAAATTAGTTCTGATTTACAGTGTTGTTGTTCAATGGGAGATTGCTTAAGGCCTGAATCCTAACCATGTTTATACTTGAGCAAGTCCCATTGAAATCCATGGAACTTACTTAATGAGTATGCTTAGGACTACAGTGTAATAGTCACATTGAAAACATCTTGTGTACATGGAGAGAGGGGACATCATACATACCCGCCTTCATGAGAATGTCTGTACTCATCTTACTTTTGTTTCTCTTACAAATATGGATTGTGACTGGTAAGGACCTGTCTAACAGAAGAATAACCAGGTGAAGTCATATGCCTCTGAGAAACTGATACATCAATGTGATGACCAAAAAAACCAATAATTGATACAAAGCACACGTGCATCTCCAGCACAAACAAATAGAGCTAGATAAATAAATGGCCCTTTGTGCTGAGTAGCTTTGTTATAATTGTGAATTTTGCCAATATGAATTATTTTATGGGAGGAAATCTCTCCCCAGCCCAAGACTTCAGACATTTTTCTTTATCATGAGTTATCAGAAAAGTCATACCTGTACACTAGGAATCACGATAGAGGCAGTGGCGGAGCTTGGAGTGTGTAGAGGGGGGACGGGAGGGGGGCCTACGGCATGAGGACAGGGCCACTGTGCATGGGGGTGTGGCTACAGGCCACCTGGGTGAACCATTCCTCGATCCCTCCATCCCTATGCGACTGGATAGAGGACGCTGAAATCCTGTGCCCGTCCTATACAGTTACTGTCATAATGAACCCTCAAGTCATAAGCAGGGGGTCACCTATGGGTCTGCAGAGGATAAGCAACATCTGATAGCGTGGATATTGTTCTTTTAGCTTTCATGGATCTTGGTGGGCTCACTGTTCTCTGAAAAGAGCCAGCATGGTGTAGTTGTGTGAACACTGGACTGGACACTGGGAGGCCAGGGTTTGGATCCCCAACTGGCCATGAAAAGCTGCTGGGTGATCTTCCACAAGTCACATCCTTGCAGTCTCAGAGGAAGGCAAGGGCGAACGCCCTCTGAACAAATTCTGTGAAGAGAACCCTGTGATAGGATCATTTTAGGGTCAACATAAGTCAGAAATGACTTGAAGGCACATAACAAAAGCAGACATCCTCTGATCACCACGACCACCACAATGAAAAAAAAAATCACACTCATTGCAGATTCCAAAAACCACTTTGCAGTGATACCTTCATTAGGCCGACCAAAATGGGCAAAATATTTTATGCAGGCTTTTAGAGCTCACAGGCTTTTCAAACTTGCACAGTGGATGTGGTGCCTTTTCATTAGACTAACAGAGGTATCATTACAATGTGTTTTCTGGATTTTGCTGCATGGCCAACATGGATACCCCCGAATATATAAAAGTGGCACCCTCAGTTGCCTCAGGGATAACTGATTAGCCATCTACATGTAATCTCAGTCTCCCAGGGCTGGTTTTAGGACATAAAGGGCATTATTTTTAAAAAAAAAATGGGAAGTGACCTGGAAGGGATTACACTTAAAAGGCTTTTTGGGCAGAGGCGGGGGCATAATTGGCAATAGCAGTGTTCAAATGAAGGAATGTTGAGAGATACAACAGGGACCATGAATACTACACTCACCCCTGCTCAGTAGAACTGGTTTTATTGTGTGCCTTCAAGTCATTTCAAATGTATGGTGACCTAAGGCAAGTGTGTGATGCACCCAAGGTCACTCAGTGGGTTTTCATGGCTGAACAGGGAGTCGAACCCTGGTCTTCAGGATGGTAGTGCAATCACATTGGCTGTCTCTCTCTCTCAGCAGAATACTTTATTTGTGTCCGGATTAAAAGATTCAGATGAAGCCACCATTGCTTTGTCAATTGGGTAAGCAAAGAGGTTAGTAATTGGATGGTTCTCCTTTCGTACAGGGAGAACTCTCCAAATTGGTGACCCACCCACCTCTGAAGATTTGTTCAAAGATTCATATGAATTGGCCTTTGGTTCATTTGTTTAATTATTTATTCCATTTATTTCCCAGGATGGGATCCAAGGCAGCTTAAAAAGATTTTAAAATAAAAGTTCAGTTAAAAAACTTATTTTACAAAAGTTAAAAAAATTAATAGGTTTGTCTAGTGAATAAATAAACGGGAGTAATTGGATGGTTCTTTCTTTAAACAAGGAGAACAATCCAAATGGATGACTCACCCACCTCTGTATCTTAATTAAACAAATCCTATGAGACCCAGCATGATGTAGCGGTTTGGCATTGGACTATGATTCTGGAGACCAAGGTTAGAATCTCAGCTCAGTCATGGAAACCCACTGGGTGACCTTGGACAAGTCACACTCTCAGCCTCAGAGCAAGACAAAAGCAAAGACCCTCTGAACAAATCTTGCCAAAAAAAACCGGTGACAGGTTTGCCTTGGGGTCACCATAAGTCAAAAACAACTTGAAAGGCATACAATAGCCACAGCAACAACAATGAATCTGCCACTGGTCTTTCTGGCTCACTACTATGTAACCCAAGTAGCATGTGCTCTCTTGAATGCTCAGGGTGATGTGGGGGTTTTTTTCAATCCTCCTGTCTCCTTGAGATGCTTTTATTTGGAGGTTCCAGTTTACCAGTGGCTCTTCCCTAAAGGCACCAGATTCTATCTGATCTTGGAAGCTAAACAGGGTAAGCTCTAGTTAGTGCTTTTATGGGAGACCACCAACAAATACCAGGTGCTGTAGGCTATTTTTCAGAGGAAGAAACTAGCAAAACAACCTTCAAGTGTTCCTTGCCTTAAAAAACCTTATGAAATTCATAGGGTCACCCTAAGTCAACAGGCAACTTGTTATTACCTTCTAAATTGGCTTGCAACTTTCAGGTATGCTGGGGGATACTTTCTGGTTGACTATGCTGAAATAATTGTCTGCTGGACCAGTCAGTGTCTGTGCGTGGAATAGAGGAGGCACCTTTCAAGCAGCTAAATATCTTGACTGAGCCCTAAGGGGTGGCTTGGAAGGAGAAGAAATAATGCATATTTCCTTATCAGACAGGGAGCATATAAATGTAAAAAGTAATTATTATTGTATCTTTACCCTCCTTTTATGTTGAATAACAAGGTTGTGCAATCCTTTTTTATTCCACCAGCCATCCAGTTGGCAGTTATACTGGTAGTACAGCATGGGTGTTTTAATTTCCCAAAGAGAAGCATCCAATACTCCCTGCTGGACAAGTGGCTGACTGGAATTGGACCTTGAAATGCTTCAAAATGCAAGTGATCCAGCTTTCTTGGCTTATCAAAAGCAGGGGAATAAGCCCAAGAAAAAGATGAAATCCACTGATATGAATGGTTGCTAACCGTAAGAAAAAAAAAGCCTGCTCATATGGCCAAAGCATGGAAAGTATGGCTGTTGCTAAAAAGAATTATAGTTTGTGGAGCTCTAGCAGACATTTGTCTAAAACTGTTAATTCTCATTGATCAGTGCCCATTCTTCTGAAAAATGACGAGTGAAAGGATGTAGCGTTGTAAATCCAAGGATGCCATGCCAAAGCCATTGTCCATCTGTCCATGGGAGTGTGGAGCAGAATGCTTCTATTTGCAGCAAGGTCACAACATAGCAAAAGAGAGAGACCACAAAACAGTGGAAGAGAGGACAAAACATCCCCTCCCCACAAGAAAAAAATTCTACTAAGAGTTGCCACAAGCCTTATGTGCTTCAAGGCATATGGTAGTCAATATGGGTTAGCTGAATAATGTCAGCTCTGCTTTCTGCTTGATAACCCCATAAGCAATTTTTACAGAACCTTGAGCTGCAATTACCGCAAGGAGATTTGAAAATCAAGCCAGCCTTGTCAATTAAATATCTATGTAAGTGAAAGCTCAATAGCCTCACCATATTTAGAAGCCCAAGGTGAGTTTAATAGCTAATGAAATGCTTGTCATTACGATGGATGAAGGTTGGACGGAGAGGCAGAGTTTGCATATTACAGGGATCCCCTGGAAGGGGTTCCTGAAGTAAATGCCAAGTTTTGTTTCTCTAGATTTTCTGTATTTATTTTTCTTACACAGATCATAAAGACAAAACTACTATGAACTACTTATTTCATTCTCACATGCAAAAATGAAGGACTTCAAATGTTTTCTAGGTGAGATTATGGCAGTTTCTGCATATTTTTTTTATGATTTCTTGCATTTCAGGACTTTTTTTTTTTTTTTGGCAACCATTTCATTTGCCAAAAAGACATTGTTTTCTATACAAATTAACAATGTTTTATGGGGGAAAAGCCATCTATTTTATGCATAACATACCAAAAATGATGGCTTTTTTGCACTTTTTTGGCAAAAAAAAAAAGAATCTTGAAATGTAAATAATCTCATGCTGCTTGATCATTTTTCCAGTGGGATATATTGATGCATTAAGAAACCATTTCTCATTAAGGCAAGAACATTTGTAAAAAATTTTACATCTCTATGATGAACCACCCCTTCTGCCCCAGGCTCCAGTAGTGGCTGATTGCTCCTGTGACAATGAAGCAATGAATCTATTCCAGGCTTTCATTTGAACTTTAAAGGAACTATCCAAGGTACTGATCCCTATCCCCAAAATAGGTTCTCAGCCTTGGACATCTTCTTTAAAATTCATTTGGAAAGCTGGAATAGATTCACCACCCCCAATAACACAGAAGCTATCAGCCTCCGCTGCTAAGTTCCATTTCTTTATCATGCTATACTGTGACAAACAGACAGAGCCCAGGAACTGGCTGACAAACAGGCAGACAGGTATTTAGTATTCATGCAATAGTATTTATACTTCTAGACAGCCAGTGTGGTTTGACCATTGGACAACAACCCTGGAGACCAGGCTTTGATTCTCCCACTCAGCCATGGAAACCCACTGGGCAACCTTGGGCATGTCACACACTCTCAACTCCAGAAACCTCCATGATAGGTTCACCTTAGGGTTGTCGTAAGTCAGAAACAATTTAAAGGCACACAACAACTGCTACTACTCCTGCAACTACTACTACTTATACTTCTCCTTGGGGCAGGTCCACATCATACCTATCAAAGATTCACTTAAGAGAAGCAGTTACAAGGAGATCATCCCAGTCAATATCATGCATATTGGTGGGATGGGGAGAGGACACAATCTTCTTCTATGCCTCAGACATCAAAATGTCTTGGTCTGTTCCTGCTTTGCCTAAACATCTTGCAACCATGGACACTGTTGTATGACTGGCAGTGTGTAAATCTCTGGCAATGTATTTGCTTAAGGTCCCAGCTGCTTCTTTCTTCATCTGCACACAACTGCTGCCAGAGAGTGCCTGGTCATATCACCAGAGCCAATCAGGGGCTGGGTTGTGACTGCATGTGGACATCCTCTGGATATAACTACACAGCCAGGGAAAGAAGCAGCCTTTATACTCACTGGAGGCCCAGGAGGAAAAGGCTGCTCCTTTTCCCCCAGCTGTGCAACAGAAGTGACATGGTGCCCAGGTGCACTGATTGGCCATGAGGGTACAGCTAAATATCTTCCAGATGCCATAGTGCTTGCAGGAGGAGATACTGGCTACCATTTATATCAGACCCATCAAAGTAGGGATGCTGGAATAATCAGAGATTATTCCAGTGTAAGCACTTAAGAGGAATCCAGCCTTTATCTCATTGTTTCTTGCAACAAAACTGGAAGGTAGGTCAGTAGTTTTATTTCCACATTAATTAATGAATTAATGAATTAATTATATAAATAAATAAAATCAGTGGGACTAAGCATGAGGACCCAATGACATGGGACACTGAAGGTATCACAATAGTACAATTACAGCAGTTTGATACCACTTTAACTGCCATGGGGCTATCCTATAGAATCCTGGTAGGTCAGTGAGGTGCTTAGAATGCTCTCGTGCAGTCTAGTAAGCTCCCTGGCCCCATCAAACTGTAAATCCAGTACTGAGGTGCTATAACTGCATGACGTGGATGATCTTGTACCACAGATCCCTCCATTGGTTCTACTCTTTCCTACTTTTGGGCACGGATAAGCAACATAGAGTCCTCTAGATGTTCCATTCATCCCTTTCTATTGACTATGCTGGCCAAGGTGTTGCCCTAAGAGGTAGGGAACATTGGGATCCAGCCACAATACCAGTATCTCCTTAGAATTTGGGGGAATTATAGCTCAAAGGAGGCCTGTGAGAGGAGGGTAATGGCAGAATCTTTTCATCTATGTATACCTGTACTAACTGTAGAGAGGACTTCAGTTAAAGTTAAACAAGCATTTTATTTGGATTGACAAACATATCAGAAATCAAACATTCTTACGAACCATAGAAGTTTATCAGAAAGTGAGATAAGAAAGGTTGGATAATGAGAGATTAGGGATGGAAAGGGTGATAGTTACCAGTCTTGAAGAAGGAGGTCACAGCTGTGGGGCTCAGAGAGCATCTGAGGGTAGCACAGAGGAATGGAAGTCCGGGGCACACTATGTCCTATGTACGAAAATTGGCTAGGGTCAAAGCTAGGGTTTTTATACCTGAAAAGGTGTGTCGACAAACCCATAATGGCTTTCCCACAAGACAGATAAAGAGGTCCAGAATGGCTGATTGCTTAACTCTAGAGTGACAAAACATTAATAGGGCTCATAACAATCTCTTAATGTTCAGTCAGGTAGGATGTATAGGGAAGATCTCTGTAGGATAAGATTGAGGGATGGTCTCCGATTGTTCACCAATCTAGACAGGTCATCTTTCATTATATTCAAAAAGACCAAGAGCCTGAAGTGGTGAAAAGATTAGCATAAACCCATCAGCACTGAGGTTTTCTACAGTCTTTTCTGAACTTGCATGACTCTGAACACATCTCCAGTCAGTGTAACCCCAAACACATTCTCCAACCAGCGTGATCCCAATCGCATTCTCTGGTCATCAATAAGTTCAATTTATGAAAATCGCATATCTTGTAGGAGGGGTGTTAGGGTATGATAACAAGGGCTGCTGGGACTATGATAACAAGGGCTCCCAATCACAACACTGGGAGGATACACTTTCCCCACCCCTGCTGTATGGGGAGCAGAGCAACATTTAACCTCCCTGAAACCCATAATGATGCATAAGGCGACATATGGTGCGTAGGACTGAGAAACAGCAGCTTGTTCAAATCCATGAGTCAAACCACTGCTTGACCTTGGCAGGTATTAAGCTAACAAACAACTTGAATAAAAGAAGCTATAGCAGCTATATCTATGATTCTTGATTCCAAATGGGACTACAGGACTAAAAACTACATATCCCAGCAGCCTCTGGATACTCTTCTTCAAGGAAAGGAAGGGATAAAGGAGTATTGGTGGGGAAAACAGAGACCTATTGGGTAGCCTGTTCAACTGTTGGCACTAACATCCAGGCTCCAGTAGCAATGCAACATAGGATGCCAGGGGCACAGTCAGCAGCTGCAACACAGTCTCCCAGCCACTTCTTTATGCTCGGATTTTAAGGCAGGATAACAAGGCTTTAAAAAGGAGAGTGCAGCCTAGAGACAGATCTTCAAGCATCGGTGAAGCGCCCTGGATAACTCCTGACAGCCAGAGTGAGAGATCAATCACTGTTGTTCGATTGAAACCAAAGGTAGCTCTGGGATTGTTACATAAACTCACTCTGCTGGGAAATCCCTGAAACAGCCTTGATGTACTACTTAAATCTGTACAGTTCTGCTGCTGTACCGGTAACCACAGAAGCCTGGTTAAAAAGACTTGAATTACTACATTTTGAATGCAGTTCTTCTGGGCTGTATTCTAGGTAGCTGCAACTTTTCTTGGTTCACCTGGCCTGTGAAACCTCCTGTCATTTTGTAATCTCATGTTAGTGTGATTGTGAGGACTGACCAGCACTAGTAAAAAGGTTATTATTACATTTATCCATTCAGTTATATCTTGCCCTTCCTCATGGGAAACTACAGTGATGACTTGTCTACAGAAAAAAGCACACAGTTGAAAACACAAATGGAAAAAATGGATAATGATAAATGAAAAATATTGATAATCATAAATTCCTGAATTACAATGGTCTGAAAAAATATGGTTTTAAAAATAGGAAAAAAAAGAAAGAAACCCTAAATAACCTAACTGAACAACTTGTTCATGCCCTAAATAAACCATAACCCTAACTAAACCACTTGTTCATTCTACACCCCACAAGCGATTATGTAGATAACTACTTTTTAAAAACAAACAAACAAAGTGGTTCCTGAAAGACAGAAGCATGAATGACAACCAGATCTCTTTCTGAAAGGAGGCCTATAGGTTGCTACTACTGAGGGCCCTATATGCCTTCATTACATTGTACGAGATTAAATAATGTAATAAAGATTACAGGTTTTACAGTATAGTAGCCAGGAACAGCCTTAAGCATTTTGCTACCTGAAACATAGGACAAGTTTGCAGACTTCTCTGTACAGAATATAAGTGAACGTTACGCTACATTACTCTAGCACTGGAAAAAAGAATAGCCTCATCAAAAGGTTTCTATGAGCTCTGTCCTTACACCCATGGAAGGAAAGGTAGGCTGTCAGGCCAGCCACCCTGCCCAAGCCTCTATATCCCACCATGCCCTGCAAGCCACCTAGATGCTTTCTGTTCCTGGCTGAAGGTATAGGCAGAGCAACTGGTACTGCACATCTCTCCCTCAAACGGATTCAGGGCAGAACTGGATGGCAGTTTAGCTTGTGTGTCACTCCTATGTTTATCTCTGTGATCTCCTCTTATTCCTTAAAGTACGGGGACAGGAAGGCCAAACAGTCAAGAACCACATCAAGCTGTGACATCCTCCAAGAATGGCTCATGCTTTATCTTTTTTCTGCCATTATTCAATTTTTTTCACTTACCCCTAAATGTCCTCATTTGTACCTCTGAGGGTATATGTCCCCCGGGCTGGGAATCACTGTCCTATGGCTTCCTGGGATTTGCAGTTTGGGCACAAGAACCCACCTGCTGGTTTTAATTTATCTGGTTCTAAGAGGTACATAATTTAATATATTTTTAGTCTTTTAAAACTGTTGTTATTGTTAGCTATTGTCCTAAATTGATTGCATTGTATGCTACGCTTAGATTCTTGGATATAGGATGGGATATAAATATTTAAGTAAATACCTTCAGCCAGAATGGTGTGGTGGTCTGAGTATTGGACTAGGACACTGGGAGGTCAGGGTTTGAATCCCTGTTCAACCAGGGAAACCCACTGGCTGACCATGGTCAAGTCATACTCTCCCAGCCTCAGAGGAAAGCAAGGGCAAACCCTTCTAAACAAATCTTGCCAGGAAAACCCTATGATAAGTTCACCTCAGGCTCACCATAACTTGGAGACAACTTGAAGGCACGCAACAATTACTACTAAATAAATTCTAAATACCCCTCTCTCAACTGAAAATCACAGATTCCATAGGATGGAACCCTGACAGTTAAAGCAGAATCATAGTGCTATAACTGTTTAGTGTGAATGGGCCCCTGAAGGTAGGAGCTCAATTTTAGCCAATGCTTCTTAAGTCATATCATGTGTTATAATGGCATTTTTCCCCAAGCTGCCTGGGACCAGTCCCATATTTGTGCAGCATTATTATTGCATTTTCATACTTTCTTGGAAACCTTCTATAGACCAGTGGCTCACAGACTGGCACACAGGTCCACAGACCACCACTTTGAAGTGCTGGTTTTGTGCATACAAGACAGGTGGTGTGGAACACACAACTTTATCTCAAATAGAGAGGAATGGCTAAGGGGCTCAAAGAAATGACCAAGTGGGCTATTACTGCTATTGTTCTTCAACATCTCTTGCTCTGCTCTGCCTAATAGCAGGACTGAAAACAGCATAGGTACAGACATGGCAACGTATAATCGTACGTGTACCTGGTTGCCTGAATACCTGTTTCATTTAAAGAAAAAAGGCAGTATAGATACTTTTCACCTCACCAGGTATAGAGTAACAAAGAGCAAAGTGAAGGTTTGTGATAGAAACATGGCTTGCCATTCCTGCTACATTGTAGTGCCCTGGGCAACAGAGCGGCAGTAAGGAACTGCTTCTAAAGCAACCATTTGTTTCAGTGACATCTAAAATAACCATTTACAGAGGAAGTTGTGGAGAACAAGGAAACATGAACAAGAATGTAATGCAGCCAATAACAAAGTAGTAAATTTCTTCCAGGCCAATAAGTACTCTGTATGAGGGTGAAGAGAGTAATTTTTGTTATTCTTAATCAGCATCCATAATGCCCATTAGATCATAATACAAACCCTGTATCAGGCCCAACAACATTGTGGAGGCATACACTATTATAGTGCTATTATTCCACTTTCAACATCCTATGGAATCCTGGGGTTTGCAGTTTAGGGAGGGCCATTTAGAATTCTCAGCCAGAAAGCTCTTTGGCCTCAGTAAACTACAAACCCCAGAATTCCACAGGATGTTGAAAATGGAATAAGAGCGCTATAACAATGTAGTGTGGAAATGGCCGTTGTGAAGCAAGTGAGGTCAAAGAATTAAAGCTCCATTCCCATCCCATCCTGATCCAAATCTCATCTTGGGGACCCCAGGCTAGCTATTTGTTTATGGGGTTGTTTTCTTTTTAATCAACTACACAAGCCAAAATTATGAAACAAATAGCACATCTAGCTTGATCGTAAAGTTAAATACTATTTTAATATTCTCTCTAAACATGCCAGTCGGCAGATCCTATAGGCAAATTAAGATTTATCATGAGAAAAACATTTCTGTGATAAATGCATTGTGAGGGAGTGTGGGAGAATCTTAGCGTGTATGTATCAGGATGAGGGCCCTCCAGATGTTTGGAATTACAATTTCCATCAGCCCTAGATGGCTCAGGCAATGATGAAGTATAGTGAGAGTAGCAGTTTTTCAACATCTGGAGAGCCAAAGGTCCTTTACTTTTAATCCAAATTTTATTGTCTGAGCCCTTATAATCTAAGTAATTAAATCCAGAGTCAATTTTGTAAATTCTGTAAAGATATGAGAAGGACTAATATTTGCTAACTAGTGTTTCTCTCAGGAGTGTTGCTCTGTGGATACCAAGGGTGTAGACACATCCCTTACCCTGGCAGTGTTACCCATCCCTGTTGTAGCTGTGCTGTTAGACGTACTCAGTGTTTGTAACTAGCTCAGATAATCTTCTTTTATCCATTCATTTCAGAGACAGAGATTTATCAGACTGGTCATGCAAATGTGACCTCTGGGTGGGTATATATTTTGCTTAAACAATCTTTCTCTGTCACACTAAGCAGACAGATCCTTCTTGAAATGATTGTTGGAGGGGCAGTGGGTGTCCCTTCTCCCTGAATCAACCACTTCCCAAATTTCCACCAGCTTGAAAAAAACAGATTCTCTTCCTTGTCTTGCACGTTTAGAGTCTTTAAAGTCTTATGAAGATTTAAAAGACTCATGGCAACTTTAAATGACAGGGAATCTCATCACTGCTCAGTCCCAGAATGTACGGCACCGATCTGTGCCATGTTATATTTGCTTGGATCACCTGTTTGTCTCCTCCAATGCTATCCTGTTCTACAAAGTACTTAATTCATTTCTGTTCTCTAGTTTGACTACACTTGTACTCCTAATTGATCTGGGCCAACAGGCCATGGGAATTTGATGAAATTTTCTGCCTGGGTATGCAGAACATATCAGCTAAAACATAAGTTCTGTAAAACCCCACTGGCAGATGAATTTTCTGGGCTGCAAAGTTAGAACAGTGCTAAATCTAAGCTCAATAAAAGCCCATCTATGTAAGAAAGATGTAAGTTCAAGTAAATACTGAAATCCACTGCCACCTATAGCATCTGGAAAATTTGTATCTGTAATCAAATTCTTACCTGTCAGTTTCAGGTTTAGCCAAATTCCCATTCCACCAGCACTAAGCATGTGAGCAGTCACTTGGTGCAATTAATTGCAAGATTGCTCCAGTGTGAACAACCTCGACAATGTTATAAAGCAAGCCTTACAGTCAGTAAAGAGTGGGATCTATATTTTATGATTGCATACCATGAATTAACTCTGGAAAATATTTAAAAATTAAAATCTGAAACATGGAATAACCCCAGTGACTTCCAATTGTTAGGAAAGCTGGCAATAAAAACTGAAGCTACAAAGGTGGCTTTCTGAAGCAGAGCATAAGTATGGTGCACTAGAGCCCTATGGGATAACTGTTCAGTTCGCTTAAAAGCTTCGCATTGTCAATTCACTTCTGTAATAGGGCCCTGGCTACACCTCTGGCAGCCAGCCAAGTGACCCCAAGCTGAAAGCACTTTGTGATTCCCATTGACAAATTGGGCAAAGGAGGAAAGCATTAAAATGTTGAATAAAAGTGGAAAAACGACTCCCTACACACTCCTACATGCCCCCTTTAGATTTAAATTGGCAGGATCAATGCAGGTCTCTTGCCTTTGTAGCTGGGCCTGAATTGACCTTCAGTTCCCCATGTTATTTGATGAACCCTGTTGTGAAATTCTAGCCTCTGTATTTGCATGGATGGGCATGTGTGTGGATGTGTTTTCAAAACGGTGACAACATAAGGCAGGTGTCTTTTTTCAGGCCTGAAAAATTATTCAAAGTTTATTATTTAAAGTAGTTACAAGAGTGTAACTCTCCCAATTTCTCCTCCCCCTCCCTTCACATAAACACCAAGAATTTATATGTCTGTTTTTCTTTTCTCTCTATGTCCAATCTATCCCTGTTTATGAAACCAACTGAAAGGTAGGTAATTGTACTATTGCACTGTAAAACAAGGAGCTGAATATGAAACAGGACTCAGAAATTGAAACCTTGTCAGACAGAGTGCTAGTGAATCATCATATGAAACAAATTGTTCCTTTTTTTTTTTTGATACAGTCCATTAGCTCTGCAGCTAGAAAGAATTGCTCTTTCAACACTTAGCATCTCCCAATATTCATTTAGCATTTCCCTTCCTGAAAACACAGGGACATTTACATTACAGACTTAATGTACTTCTTTTTGACCAGGTTTTCATTTTTAACAGAATGTGGGGTGGGGGGGAAGAGACAGAACGGGGAAGAACACAAGTTGCTTTGTGAAATAGAGCATTATGACTACAACAGCCTTTACATCATATTATGAATACAAAATTTTGGCTCTCCTCAAACATTCCACATTTTTATTAACAAGGAAAGGCTAGGGGAGAAAAGCGTTGCATTGCACAGTTTTTCATATCCTAGAAGCGAATGGAATATGTCACCCATTTGGACTCTCCTGGGCTTTAAAAGAATGACATGTGAAGAATGAAAACACACTGACCTTACCACACAAATGGATTGAAATGTCAGCAAGTCCTTTTAAAAGCATTCCAAGCTGCCAGCTAGGATGAGACCGTTTTGTTAGATGCACTATGCTTATGACGTCTTTTGATATTGTTGATATTTATATAGTTTCTATTGTACACTAGTTGCCTAAATCTATTCTGTAATGCCATGTTTAAGTACAGCTTATAAAATTACTAGCTTAGGAAAGCTGAGGTTCTTGTTCCAGACTTTCAAGCTGACTCCAACTTACAGCAACTCTGCCCTCGAAATTTCTTGCCCCAATTTGTTCAGAGTGGGTTTGCCATTGACTTCCTCTTAGGATGAGTGAACATGACTTCACCAAAGCCATGACCAGCCCCTGCTTCCAGCAAGAAAGACTGCATGAAGCAGGAGTCAGGACCCCTGTGTACATCTACTGTAGTTTTTCATTGCAGTTTCTCCTGCCGGTGGGAGGGGGCTGGTCCTATCACAGACATGACCACTCAGCAGCATCACAGACCTCCATCCACTCTGGATATCTAACCGGTTTTTAAAGTGAGTTTCATGGGTTGGATGGGGAGTTAAAATGTAGGAACAACACTGTGGCTATGTGTTTGATACAGTTTTTCAGAACAGGCCTGCTGGCTATGCCAAAAATGCAAGATTACAGGTTTCCTACCATCTTGTCCATGAAATAGTATGTTGATGCACTTATTTATATACAGATCTTACAGGCTGCAGCCCAACAGGGGCCATGGAGGCTCAACTATCCCTCCTGGTCCCTGGGCCCACTTTTCAGAGCAGGGATGGATGGCCCTTCATTTTGCCAGACAGTGCTTGCCTTTCCTGGACTCACAAAGAGAGGAAGAAAGCCATATACACTGCCTTGAAGTCCTTGAGGAAAGATGGGGTGTAAATGTAATTAATAAACAACTTTTTATTTCTAAAGCAGTGCCAATATTCACAGCAGTTTTGCAATATTGCAAAACAAACACACAGAATAGCGTCCTTGCCACCAAAAAAGTTTGCAATCTAATATTTGGCAACAGCAAGGGAATAGAAAGGGATGGACATAGGAATACTCTCCAAAGATCAGTGGGTGGAAATATTGGCTGACATCCGATTGGGAATTGACAATGTCATAAACCAATTTATGACTGTACAGTTTAGAAGTGCAGGGTTGCACAACATTCATATTCCCAGGAGAGGAGTGTTGTCATAGCTGTGCCTTTGGGACCGTTGCAGACGCAGAGCAAGCAGCATGGTGATTCCTCAAGGGTTGCAGTGTGAAACAGTATGGCAATGACAGTGCAGGAAGGGGGCAATGGCCCCTAACACAGTGATGGACCACTGGTAATCCAGAACAAAGGTCACTAAAAATCATGGATGCCCTTTGCCTAGCTAGAAAAATATCTTCACCCTTGTGAGAGCCTCCATTGTGCAGTAGGAAATCTTATACTGTTTCCCATTTTGTGGTGGAAGTCTTCATTACAGAAAATGTGTAGTTCCCCTATTGTGTAGTTCCAACATAGTTCCCTATTGCACATCTTCACAATTCTTTAACATGGTGGCATATCATGGAAGTGATGGAGCTCCACCATCATAAAGTTACATATCGCAGCCCATGTTGGTGGATTTTGGCCATAGTTATAATGGTGTTTGTATGTGAAACAGCCGTTATGATCAAATACTGCCAGCAGAATTGTAATTGCCCCTCATATCATCTCCGGTGCAAAGTGTAATGGTCACATTCTCAGGTGACAAGGGCATTGAGTGATGCGTGGCTGAATTCAGTTCTAGAATTCAAAGATAACATGACCATTATGATCTTGGTTACTGAAATAAATTTAGATTTGTCCACCAGAAGCAAGATCCACTCCTACATGAGGCTACCCTGTTCCTGCTGAGCTCAAGTACAATCCTCCCACAGTAGCTAGGAAGCAAATGGATTTTCTCAGCACCATTGCTGCGAATCAGTTCCATAGGCAATGCAAAGTATTTTAAATTCACTTTGTCATAAGGAAGCAATGAAGATCCATTAGCTTTACAAAAGACCTGCACCAGGAGAGGAAAACTACAAGAATTGGCTTATTGATAGAAGACAATATAGATGCCTACATCTTGTTGGGGATGTGGCTATGGAGATTATCAGGATGATTACCTGCACTTCAAGGTTTACCACTACATTATTTGGTACAGACCTCAGACTGCAACTGCTGTGCATGCTGAGCTGGAAGTAACTCCGACAGCACTCCATGGGTACTTCTGAATAGGCATTATGGGACTGCATTGTCAGAATGGAACCAACAGGCATCACTGTGGTATGTGAGTCATACACATTTAAACTGGATTGGAATTAATTTTTTATTATGTAAAGGATTTTATTCTGCCATGCATTTAATTGTTCTAACTCCCTGCTGTGAAAATATATTTTTAAACTGACCCAGTTGTTTTATGCCTCCTCATGCTGTGGTTTTCATGATTTAATTGATTATTGTATTTACTTTTATCTTGTTCTCCCCCCCCCCCCGGCTTTTTTTTTTTTTTTTTTTGGCAGCATTTTTGTATTTTTAATGTGGAAGATGCCTTGTAGACATTTTCTAACATTAATAAAACATAAAATTTTAAAATGTTTCCTTTTTCTCACTGCTGCCATAGTACCAATAATCTCTTAGGTATGAACCAAAAATGTTTCTTCTTTCAAGGTCTGACTCTGTTTCCCCAGGAATATAGCCCTTAACTCTTTTGAATAGATTCTACCAGTCCTGCTTCAGTTTGAAATGTTTTCTAGCAAGGACAATTTGTACAGTTTTAAAAAAAATGCCTCCTTATTTCAGAAAGACTTTCTTTATTGTAGAAGCCAGACTCTTGGCAAACAAGTTAGGGTTCAGGTGCAAATCTACCTTCATAACCAAAATTAAAGGGCAATGGCATAATTAAAAGAAGCTATTTCAAGCTCATTTCAAATTTAATTGATTGGCTTTCATAATAAAATGCATAAGAGAAGATCTGCTGTCTTTGCAAGGTTGAGCTTTTCATCCCAAGCACATGTCTGAATTGAGAAACTCGGGCCTTCGTAGCTCCAAAGATAATGATCAATCAGATATAATTATCAGAAAGGAATTCATCCTAATTGATTCCCAGGAACGGATTCTGCTATGCTGGCATATTTAATGTGTTCTTAGCCTTAGACAGATTTACCAATAATTGGCCTCATTAGCTATTCATTGGAATCAGGGACCGGTAGACAAAAAAGCATTCACTACTTTGCAAATGTTAAGGATGGATAATGCCACTGATTCATCAGCATAGTTCCGGGTCTCTGCTAATTAGCAAGAGTTAATAGAATAAAGTGACCACAAGAGTGCCTCCAGGGAGAGGACTGCCAAGCAATACATCCCAATAGGAGCAAGACTGCCAAGCAACAGTAGGAGCAGCATGTTCATCGCCAATGCAGAGGTAATGGAATTAAGTCCAGTGTTATCCTGCTTTGCTTAAAACTGGGGTAGGCAGAAAATAGATTGTTGGAGTCTTTACAGGGATGCTTGTGTTGTTCTGTCTCTTGGTGGTGTCTCCTTCCCAAAGCCACACTTGAAAGAGGCTACCACAGGCAGGAAAGCTTTGTGTGAAAGAAGACTCTGTTTCTGTGTGTGCTCCAGTTCTGATACTAAAAATATATTCCTGGTTTGGTCAAGTGAAGCAGTGGCAACCTCTTCTTCTGTTTGAACTCTAACCCCCTTAGCCTGCACCTAACTCCAGTTGGTGAACTTTGGGATTATAGTGAAAAATCAAGAATCATTCATGAATTTTTTATATGCTGGGCAGAAGCTATGTAAGTTCACTCTCGGCTGGTGTCCTATTTATGACATATACAAGCATAAATCCATTCCATTATACTTGCATTGTTACATTTGGGAGGGTGATATTGTGGAGTTTGGTATTCTCTTCCTCCCTTTGCATTGTCCAAAACCTTCTCCCAGGACCAACCATTGCATTGTGATAGCACAACTGTCCCATTGCTTGTAGAGAGTGGAGAGGATCAATGAAGCATCTAGTTATGTTGCCAGTAACAGACAAAGACCAATGACATCACCTACTGAGACCTCTGGTGGACTCCAGCAGATCTCACCAGAAAAATGCCCTCTATGTGTATGGCTATGGAGAATAGCCAACGCTTCCTGATCACCTTCCCTCCACTCTGCCAGCAACAGAACAGCCATGGGGGCCTATGGCAGTGCTACGATGAATCCTAGGGATGGCAATAGAAGAGTCATAGCAGAATTCTTATGCTACATTTGACCATGTAGCATCTTGGCCATTGAGTCTTATGCTCCATGAGCATCAGATAGAATCATGGTCAATTTCTGCAAAAGTGGATTGTATAAATTGTACTTTTACATCTTTTAAAGAACAGTGACTTTAACATGTATGCCATGAAATGTATAGTTGGAAAACCTATTGCCACATATCTACTTTGATACATTTCCATCATAATTATTGTGCCATTTGACCAGCACATTTATATCTTTTCTAGTTTGTCTTTTTTGGGTTCTTCTATACACTTTTTTCATCCGTATTTTTCCCCTAGTTATCAAAATAGGTGCAATTGCACTTCAATCAAAAGCCACTTTAGCCCTGGTTTTTACAAGCTGTTTTTGAAAACAGAGTTTCCTAAGACATCTAGTTAGCATCATTATTTTAATTGGTACTTAAATAAATGTTAGCACACCCTTTAAAGATTAATTAATTGTGTAGTATCACCACAATAACAAGTGCAAATTAAATAATTGTTACATAGATGATTAGGGGGAGAAAGATTTTCAAAATGGTATGGAACTGCTGCTTCTAACACAGTTATGTTGTACCTGCTTGGATGGTAGGATCAAAGGAGGATGGGGAAGAAGCTAGAAGTTATGATCTTGGGAGAAATTAGGAAGACTGTACAGAAAGGTGTACAGAAAGGTAGACAGAAAGAATCATAGAATCACAAACTCAGAGTTGATATTAGAGTTGTAAGGAGTGGGTGAACTGTGATTAATCTACAAATCTGAAAATCTGCTTAGTCTGAATGCATATATATTTAACCTATGAAGGATCATTTAAGTTTGTACTCAGTATTTGAACACTCAGGCTTGGCCCAAGTCATTTTGTGCCTGAGACAAAGAAGAAGATGGGTGTGCTGTTTCCATTCCAAGTAAAGAAATCAAACAGTGTGACAGCTGAATCTTACTTCAACACAATGACAAAGGGACTGCCGCATCCACTGGACTCAGGTGATGTTGGATGATGCAGGCTGTTTCAAGGGCCCAAGACAGACCATGTAGCAACACATTCCAACAGAGGAACATGGTCCAGGTCTCAGGAGGAGCACCTTAAAGAACTAATTCTGCTGCCCCCTAATATCTGCCACTTGAGGTAGTCAGTTCACTCTTACTAATATAAACACGAGAAGTGTCCCTAGAAATAGGTGGATAACTTTTCTCCGGTGATTAATAGCATCCAGACAAAAGAAAGCCTTTTTTCATACAGCCAGTGACATGTTGTGCGCTGGCAGCTGGCGGCTTCCATGGCCATTTCTGCACTAGACTGTTATAGTGCTGTTATTCTACTTTGAACATCCTGTGGAATTCTGGGGTTTGCAGTTTAGGGAGTTTTTGTTCAAACTTTAAAAGAATCATATCCCCAAAACAGGTTCAGCAGCTTGGGTAGCGCCTTTGACGTTTGCAGATTTGCAAATTCACCACCCGATGGACATGGAAGCCACTACTAGTGATAGACTGGGACTTAAGGTCTTTCTGCACTACAGTGTTATAGTGCTATTATTCCACTTTCAACATCCTATGGAATCCTGGGGTTTGCAGTTTAGAGAGGGGCCTTTAGAATTCTTAGCCAGAGAGCTCTTTGGCCTCAGTAAACTACAAACTCCAGAATGCCACAGAATGTTGCAAGTGGAATAATAGCACTGTAACACTGTAGTGCGCAAAGGCCCTTAGAAGAATCAAGTCACCATGACAGTCATTTGGGCCTCTCTTGTTCTTGTTCTCAGTCAGCCTGGTCTACCGCACAGGGTTCCTGAGCCCTAGTTCCATGCACACTGCCTTGAATCAACAGAGTGACGGTTGTAGACAAATGTGAAAAACAAACAGTTCATGGAACATGCTCCCCATAGGCATCAAACTGTAGAAGACAGAAGGCTGAACTAGATTAACCTTTAATCTGATTCAAGAAGACTTCTCTTCTATTTTCCTAGAGGGAAGCATGAGCTCTTGAAGTTGTTCAACTCCCATTATTTTAGATTTTCTTTGAAAAAATTGTCATTTTCTTCCCTGTGTGACAAGTGAAAGCGCCATGATTTTCAGTTTGTGAGGAAGCTGAACATTTTTTTTCAAGGACAATGGGACTTTAATCAGGAGACACTTCATGGCCTGAGGCTCAAGGCAAGCTGAATAAGTTACTTGCACCTCCAATCTGTGCTTAGACTTCAGAGAGTAATTCTGGCACTGAAGGTAGTTAGAACTGTGCAGCAGCAGCTGCTGCCCCTACAGTTCGCAAGCTTGTATGAAGCCCCTTTTGTAATACACACAGCCCAGCCTTCAAGTCAGGACCTTCACCCCAGGGTTTGCCTTTTGTATGGCAAAGTGAGGCAGCACATGCTTCAAAGCATGATGCATGCAGGTCAGACACACACACACACACACACACACACACACACACACATTACTGAACAGGTCACCATCTACCTTGGAGAGAGCCTTCTTCAGATGTAGTGAATGCTACTGCTGGGAAGCAGCCAGGCAGTCCATCAAAGTGGGGCACTGGTGAGCTCTAGAGAGTCTTGCCTGCAACTTTCCTCTTCAGCAATGCTGCAGCAGAGTCTGGGTTTCTAAAAACTCCTTTGCTTTTAATGTTAAAGGTGTTTGCATCTGTCAGCCACACTATGGATGTTAAGGCCTAAGAGAGGCATATACTGCAGCTAGATGCTTGCTGACACTGGCAAAGATCACATTTAACACCAGTAGAACATAAAGCCCTGTTAGCATTCCTGTAAGGATGGAGGTAACAGGAGTAATAGTGAGGGGCCAGGAGTATGGGAGTGTATATGCAGCTTCCAACCTTTAGGAGGACATTTCAGGGGCATTCCGACGGCTGTTCTAGTCATGCCTGAAGAGATGTGGCTATCTTGTCATTGTGCTGGTGTTGAATGGAGAAATGGCTTGTATAAGGGATATTTGATACCTCCTTACTCCAGTATCTAAATGGTACAACTACCAGCATAATCAGGAATTACATTGACATAAGACACCAAGAGGATTCTAATCACTGAAGGTTTCCTGAACTTGGGTTTTTAGGGTCTCTTGTTAGTGGTAGAAGAGCAGGCCTGAGCATGTTCAGGCTGCGCATAGCTAAGGAAGTAAGACGAAACTACAATTAACTCAGACACTGATAAGGAAGTTAAATGGGGTACCCAGTAGCTCAGGCACAAAGGAGGATGTAAAATGAGGTAACTGTGCTGTTTGGAACTGAGATTCTAACCATGGAGTGTCACTTGTGGCACCACTGTTTGGGGGCATTTCTCTGAAAGAAAAGGTCAGCTTCACCTAACCACAGAAGGAAAAACAAGTAACCACAATGGGGAGGACCATTTTTCTTAGAACGGAGTGGGCCATAAGAACCAACTAATATCTAGGTTTTAGCATGATTAAATGATATCCTTATATTTGGAGCTGGGCATTAGGAATCATTTTAAAAAATAATTGTTTGGGAAGACCCAGCATGTTGTAGTGGTCTCAGTGTTGGACTAGGATACTAAGAAACCAGGGTTCAAATCCCTGCTCAGCCATGAAAACCCACTGATGACCATCCATACTCTCTCAGCTTCAAGGAAAGGCAAAGGCAACCCCACTCCCCTCCGAACAAATCTTGGCACCCCATTATAGTTCTGCTTTAGGGTCACCATAAGTCAGAAACAACCTGAAGGAACAAAACAACAGTAACAATTGTTTGGGAAAAATTATGTGTTGTCTCCAGCATTTTTTAACCACCAGCTGAAACTTTCTGTTCAGCCAGCACTGAAAGTTTCATTTTAATTCTGTTAAGTATTCCTTGTTAAGTTTAGTGTAAGTATGGAATTTTTGGACCAATCTCTCCCTCCTTTTCTTTTTTTAAAAATTCTTAATATATTTAAATTTAATTATGTATTTGGACCCTCAGGAATTGGGCTGGTTATCCATATCCTAAAACAACGTCTTTTGATGGACCATTCCAAATGACAATCTTTATAAATATTCCTGGAAGAAAAGCGGCCAGCATGTAATTCTCCAGAATCTACTGTTCCTCACATGCCTTGTTATTTCTTCATCCAGTTCGAAGTGAAAGCAGCCGGTCACGTCGGGATTTGGGGGTGGGGAAGGTGATTCGCCCTGGGCGGCAATGTTTCTGGGACATCCCGACCTGTAGCCACACCTCCACGTGCACTGGCCATGCCCGTACGCACCATATCCATGCCCCCATGCATAGTGGCCATGCCCTGCATGCTGTAGCGCTGCCGCCCCCCCGCTCACCCCCCCTCCACACACTTCAAACTCTGCTACTGAAAGCAGCAACCATTTCTCAGGCTTTTGAATTCTCATGTGAAAACTCATGTGAAACTAACTTTTAAAAGAAACTAATATCCCAAATGAAGATGGTTTCCTGTTGACTGTATAGTTTTCCTCATGCTGTTTCTTTTCCGAACAATGGAGATCTTTACATAAAGTGAACCAACGGCCTATTCTTCATTTGCCTAGACTGAAAAGGTTATGCTTATTGAGTTCAGTGGGTTTTGATCTGGCCCTATATTAAGTAGTGTTCAAATTACAGGGAATGCTTAGGCTCCCTAGTTATTGTGATGCCTCCCTTAGCTACTGGTTTTTAATTTTCTGGGGGTATAATGGGGTTAGAATCAGAAAGACTCAAGAAAGAAATGTTGTGGCTTTCATGGAGGTCCCCTACATTTTTCCCTAGGTAGCTGAAGCACTGAACAGAACTGCAGCTAAGTAGCATTGTGTGTTAATGGCTTCTTCAAATGAGAGAAACAACAATGTTGTGCATTGTCACTTTGTTTGCCAACACAAGTTGGTGTGCATCCTTCTGTCTCAGAATGGCACTATTCATTTTAGGTTTCGTATGGCTGTAAACATTGCCATCTTTTACGTTCATTAAGCTCAGGACCATTTACTCTTTGCAAGCGAAGCGTCTTCCTATATCTCATACCTGGGAAGCAGCCATTCTGACTTACGCAGTAAATAAATGAGTCTGAGATGGAAACCCAATTTCCAGAGCCTAGATCAGTAAAGCTAAGTGAAACACCTTAGATAAATGTAACCTATTTCCAAAGGAACAAGAGTGCAATTTGATAACTGTCAATAATTCCATTATTATGCCAAATGAGTTTGTCACCCAAAAGGACTGCTAGAGGGTTGATCTTAATTTGTTAATAAAAATGATGAAGAGATATTTGTAACTAACTATTGGGGTCATAAAGACATAGTATGCTTTTTTAAAGTGAATAAAAGGTAAGTATCCATGGTGATGGTGGTGGTGGTTGGAAGAGGGAGTCTTGCAAGAGATAATTGGTAAATGAGGAAAAAGTTAAGTTCTATTCCTACTTCCAGTTTTCCCCTGCTTCAATCCACCGCATGCTTATTCCCATTATATCAATAAATATAGATTTGGAACCGTGAGTTAGCCAAAACAGCATGTAGTCTGGCCCTAATAGGATGATTAGCCATCTGGATGCATCTTGTCTTGAACACCACAAAGCATTTGAATAAGGAAACAGCAAGTCACCATCTCACAGTATTCCATGACATTACATTTATTTTAGCTGTGTTCTGTAGTAAAATGAAGTCACTGTATGAAGCATGTTTTAGTAGCAGGCAACATTTATCCCTTCACAATAGCCTGTTTCAGTGGCAGTCTTAACATTTTCATAGAAGATGTTGACTTCATTAGTCCTAAACTGTCTATGGGATTTCAGCAGCTGTTCCGTAATCCATACTAAGATTTGCTCCTTAAGTATACATAATTAAAACGTGCTGCTTCTTTAGACAAAAAAAAAAAATCTGTGTTCATTTTCAGAATAGGTTAGAATAAATCCTGACATTATAATGATTAATGCAGATTTCATCCTACAATGCTACTAAAGTAGGAGGAGGCATTGTGAAAAGCTCATCTCAGTTGTTCTCAGAATAGAGACGGATTGTTCCACAATCAAGTTTTGTTTGCATTTGATTACCTGATAGAGTCAAGAAGATCCTGTCATTTCTGATATAGCAGTTTTAAGATCACTGAAATAAAACCTGATAGCCTACAATTGGCTGGTGAAGTGCTAAAAGAGACTTGTTGGACTCTACCTTAAACTGAACCACAGAAAGAAATGTGGAAAACCTCTGGCCAAGGGTCACTTAGTAGAGTCTTCCTAAGTGGATGATAATAGAATAAAGACTGAATATCAAGAGACATAAAGCTAAGTGGTACAAAGCTCCTTCAGCCTGCTCATTTTCTTGGATTAATTTATCTCAGTTCCTGTTGTCATGAGACCAGGCACATATTTTTCTTTTCTCTATGCTACTATTGTTGGTGATGATGTTGTAGTTATGTGCCTTCAAGTCCTTTGTGACTTACGGCAGCCCAAATGTGAACCTATCATGGTGTTTGGCAAGATTTGTTCAGAGGGGAGTTGCCCTTGCCTTCCTCTTGAGGCTGAGAGAGTGCAACTTGCCCAAGGTCATCCAGTGGGTTTGCATGGCTGACTAGAGATTCAAATGTGTTCTAGTCCAACACTCAAACCATTCTACCACATTAGCTTTCTATGCTACTCATGAAAGACAACAATGATATGAGAAAGTGAAGTTCACAGTGCACTATGAAGAACTCCCATGGTGTCAAATGAAACCAGAAATTCAGGAAAAGGATCCTAAGAATTCATGGAAAGGCATGCATTTTACTATACCTCCCCTCAGGACATAACACCAGTCTGACAACATTAACATGGCCATGTGGATAAGTCTTCCCAAATTGCACAAATCACCCAAGTGTATGCCTGGGATTGCACTGTATATTAACAGACATTGATAAAACTGCATGGAGCCCAAAGGTCCACTCATGTCTTTCTGTGACTAAGCATGTCCACTAAAGCGTTGCTTGTTCCCACAAGGTGGTGGCTATGGGATGTATGTATCTTGCTACACACCAATTAAAGTACAGACTTCAAAACCCACATTGATTATACAATCAACTGTACAAACAAGAAACCTTCCTTCTACAGAGTTAAATCACTGGTTTATCTAGTTCTATATTGTTGACACTAACTCATAGCAGGCTTCTGGGTTTTCAAATTGCAGTTTTCCCAATGCTAGGGATGCCAGGAATTAAACCTGAAACCTTTTGCATGTAAACTATGTGCTCCGCCATGGAAAACAGCCATTTCCCCCCCAGCCCCAACTCCAAAGAGTAGATGAAAGTGTAAATCCTGTGACACTTAAGGACTGGATACATCAGATGTGCCACAAGATTATATTCAATCCCCACATAGTCCATCAAGACACTTCAGGCAGGCAGCCACATGGGTGACTGTTTGAAACACAACTAGGTACGGGCAGCTATGGTCCTCAAACTATTTGTTTGAACTGGCTGTGTACAAGGTTCTATGCTTAAAGAGCCTCTTTTCCTAGTTTGCATTAGCATGGTTGGCATTAGCTGAAGTAAACATTCAGTATTCAGGATGAAGCCAATTCATAGTTCAACTGGTTTAGAGTGCAGCAACTCGAGAATTGGTATTTGATTAATGGCTGCTTCAGCTCATGTGACCACTTTATTGTATCACCTGCACTAGTTGCCAGTATGTTATTTGGTCTTAAATTGTTTGGGGTCAAGCCCACTGTGTGACTTATCATGTAGCATCATTTGCGGAGCAGGGCAAGCACGGGGAGCTGACTGCATCTTCTTGCTGTCTTGGCTGGGGAACACAATTTCTGGGGCTGCATGCACTCATATAGCCCCAGAAAGCCCCCTCCAGATGGCAGCCAATGAATTTGAACCTGCTTCAAATTCATTGGCTGCCAGAGCCTGGCCTGAGTAAGAGCTTACAAGCTTCACTTAGCTCCGGCTCTAGAGTTTATGTTCAACCTGCCTTCCAAAAGCTGGCCAGTCACTGTGGCAGCTCCCTGCCCGCCCACCCATGTTACGTGCTGCTTTGTCTTGTCACAACTTGTAGGGGTGGTTGTCTGGGTCTTGGACCTAGGATGGTTGGTACCAAGTGCCTTTGGGATTCAGGGGTACAAGGTGGTAGCAAGCATGCCCGGCTTGGGGGGAGATATGTTTCTTGCACCCCCTGGTTCATAGCTGAAGTTGGTAGCGCACAGTCCTGCCACTCCTGGGATTCTGGCTCCTGGCTGGAAGACTGGGCCTATCAGTTAACAGGCAGGTTGATCAATGCCAGGATCCAGACCCATGTGTGTGCCAACCCAATCCGTACGAGTAGCCAATAAAATTGTGGCCTTTTGACTTCCAACTATGTGGTCTTTGTCTCATTTCAGAGCATCTTCACCCCTGATCACACAAGTTACTTGACAGACTATTTTAAAGTATGCTAGTTCACTTGTACTATCATATCAGCAGTGTAGAATGCATAGACCTTCTTGTTCACACATGTCTGAGAGCAGTCAGGTTGGAGGGTACATCTCTGATCTTTTCTGCAGTGGCCCCATGTCTTTGAAATGCACTACCAATTGAAGTCTATTAAGTACCACCATTATAAACCTTCAGGAAAGGACTCTAGGTTTATTTATTTTACATAATTCTCCTGTGTTGTGTTTTTTTTTTTGCAAGACTGCTGATGGTTTGGACTAAGTTTTCCTTTGATTTTTAATAGTTCAAAGGGAGGTCTGTTTCACTAGTGTTCCTGATTTATATTAATTCTGAGGTACATTGTTGTGTACTTTTTTATTTTATTTTATTTTATTTTATTTTGTAAACTGCTATGGGAAGGTTGTGTAAACTAAAAGGCAGTCTAAAAATATTTCAAATGAAATAAGAAATAAATTGGTTGCATTTCAAGTGACCATTAACAGAACAGCTTGCACCTACGATTTTAGCCTTGGCAGTCATCCCAGCTGTTATATTGATGATAACAACATTACCTTTGGTTGCCCCAACTATTTTTTAAATGTTTTTTCTTTGTGCTTAAATTTATAACAGGATGTGAATAGTTATTTTCTCTGCACAAGCATTTCCAGGAAATATCAATGTTCCTTTCCTGGAGGTACAAACCACTGGAACATTACTTCCATTAACATGTCCTGCCCTCACTTCATGAACTAAACCACAGGAGCTGTGACAAAAAGGTGAGCTCCATAATCTTCAGGTTCCCAGTGAGAAATGAGAATCTTTTGCACTGAAAAGAAAAGAAAAAGCCTTTGTTTGTGTGGAAGCTGAAGTGGTTCATGAATAAACATCAGTTAAGGACAACCAGGTAACCTATGTGTATACACACCTCTGGGTAATGCAGCAAGAAATGTAAAATGGCCCCCGAGACTGCAAGCAAGTGGAAGTGATGTCACGGTTTCTACAACTAATCTAGCATTTCTCTGGAGCTGAGCTCAGTTTGCGATTAATTTGTCACATTCAATTGCAAATTAAGACTTGAAATTTTTGAAAGCTGTTTGTAATCAGAGCTGCCCTCTGTGAAAGAGTGCTTCTCTTTGTTTACAGCTAATCATACACAAACAGAGGGAGAAAGAGTGCTATCATCAGTTATCTCTCTGGATTATGCCATGCATTTTAGAGGAACTGCCAAACAGTATGTTACATATCTGCTGTTTAGTGGGGAGAAATTGTGTCTGATTAAACATCCCAATAAAGGATCACTTCTGTTGATACACTGCAATATTTCCTTTAATCCTCGGTTACCTCAGAATGAGACTGATAACTAATAGCAGCTTTTTAAAAAATTCAGTCCAACTGAGCTCAAGAGATTGCAGTAGATTGTTAACTGTTTAATACCTGGCAGCCCTTAAAGACAATATATGGAGAATGTATCTCTGTGTTACTTAAAGGAAAATTAAATGTAAGTTTAGATATAGATGAAGGTATAGTTACAGCTATAGATATATTCAGTGTACATGCATGCATGTAAATAGTCATATAACCATTCTTACAACTAATCTACAGTGTTAAATTCCCATAAGAGGAACTTTCTCCCACTGGAGAAAGAGGGAATGTAATCTTAGGCACTTCTTTCTGGTGGCAACTACCTGTGTTGCCCCAAAGGACTCAGCGGGGAGACCACTGAGAACAATATAAGAAATGGTACATGATTAAAGAAGTACTGGTGAAAATCCTTTCCATCTTCTACCTCCAAGAAGATTGTTTTGGAGTTCAGTCCTTCTGCAAACATGACCCCTTCTTTTCTAGGAAGGAACACTCTGGACTAAATACAATCATATTTATATATCCATTACTAATTATTTTTGTGTGCCTTCAAGTCATTTATGACTTATGATGACCCTAAACCTGGGGTTTTCTTGGGGTTTTCTTGGCAAGATTTGTTCCTAGAGGGTTTGCCATTGTCTTCCGCTGAGCCAAGAGAATGCGATTTACCCAAAATCACCCAGCAGATTTCCATGGCTGTTCGGAGATTTGAACCTTGGTCAAATACTCAACCCCCTATACCACACTGGCTCTTTTCATTATTGATATATGTTTCTATATAGATCAAATGAAAAGGTACTTCAAAACTTTGTAATTATTCAACTGCTTTGAAATATTTTTCCATTGTGAATGTTATTGTTTGCATTTCCCAAAGAACATTTACCGGGTATACAAGATATTCTTAATATTTCACCTTATTATATAAACGGTCATTCAAATGATTCATAAGGGACAAGATAAAGACACTAGAGAAAAATCACCTTCCATAAACAAAAAGAAAGCTGTCTCCACTTATAAGGAAAATGAAGATTTTGTGGTGGTATGGGGTTCCTCACACATTCTAGTGTAGTTGTAAAGGAATAAATGTGTTTCCCTTCTAGAAGAAAAATGTTTCTTATGTTTTGTTTTTTGAAAACTAGTTCTTAAATAAAATAAAATCAGTGCCAACTAAGAATCTTTATATACTATGTTTATGGATGACATCAAAGTCGTCTTACACATCAATGTACATCACTTGATTACTCAACACTTGATGACTCACTGACTCAAGTTGCAAAGCATTGCGGCTGAGGTGATGCTATGATGTTTGGTGAGTGCTTCATATTCAGCTCAAGAACTGATGCTGCATTCATCACAGAATGAATAAGCATGAACAAGCAGCCAATAACCTCATGTGAACTGTTGGTTGCATCTGGGAGTTGCTAGTTTATCTTCTCAGTATGAAATTCTACTCTGTCTGAAGGAGAAACTGAGAAAGGTTCCTGTTCCTAGCTGTGCCTGGAGATTCAACTGACATCTATAACCACAGATGCCTTTTGTCAGCTGTGCAGAATTAGAGATGTGTGACATTGTCATGCATGCCTTGATACCCTAAAGGTTAGACATTCTATAATGTATTCCATTACTGCCTTTGATGACCATCCTAAAATCACAACTGGTTGAGCATATGGCTGCTAGCTTATAATTGGTAGGCACTAAAAGCACATTATATATGTGCAGAAAGAACCGCACTAGCTCCCAGTTTGTTTCCAGATACAATTTTAAGTGCTGGTCATAACATTTAAAGTCTAGATTTTCAGGAACACCATAATCTGTATAGACTTCTACAATATGCTAAGACCAAGTCCATCCCTGCATTAAATGCCAATACTGCTTGAGGTCAAGTTGACTGGCAGAAAAACCAGGGCCTTTTGAGTTACGATGCCAATCATGTCCATTTGGTCTGTTTGCTCCAAGAAATAAGAGAAGACTGTTTTATACCAGAAAGTTTAATTTCATGTGGGGGGGGGGGTATGTGTGTGTGTAATTTTATATTGTGACTTCAATTGATTGATTATACTATATTGTCTTAAGTATGTGCTTGTATTGTATGTGTATGTATGTGTATGTTTTATTGACTTTATGTATTTGTAAGCTATCCTAAGGTCTTTTTGAAAGCAGATGGCAACATAAAAGTGAATCCTATTGGTAGAGCAGACTCATTAAATCAACTGTTGAATTGTAGGTAAATTCCATTGATTCAATGGGTCTACTCAAGTTATTAAAAATAGGATTTACATCAGTATGTTCCGCTTGTGAATTTGCACATTCTTATTGGCACATCTGAAGCTACTGTGTTGGTGAAAGGACGCACTGAGCAAGTGTATTGGCCATGCAATAAAGAGGGAACAGAGAGTATACTAAAAAGGTAAGCACATCTCCTCATGTTGCTGGGATAGCTAAATTCCAGAACCACAACACTGAAGTTATATACCCAAGTATCTGTTCATTTTGCTTAAAGCATCACACACTGTGTTCAAGTCACTGCGAAGATCCTGAACTACATTTTCAATACTTCTAGTATCTTTCAGAATTTCAATGCTCTGGGTATATGGGTTGAAATATACAGAAAAGGGGCGGTTGATTGATTTTGCAAAGTCCCTGAAAGGAAAGAAAAAGAAAAGAAAATTAACTTATGTTTTTTGCACTACCAGATAAGAGAAAATTAGATTTGGGGTTGTTTTTTAAGGGTCAGGGGAAAGAACTTGCCTCATCTTCTCTTTGGCTTCTTCAAAACTTTCTGAGACAAAGTAAGCTTCCTGGAAAGTTGTGATAAGGCATTCTTGCAAGCAGGTTGTCTTTGGATCAAATGTTTTCACGTTAGCTTTATCAGACAGCGCATGCTGCAAAATATACCACATCAACTGTTAAATTATATTATGGAATTCTCAAGTGTTTCTATGCTCCCAGCTTTTCTAGCACAGTATGCTCTCATACCATTACTAGTGTTACTGCACTGGCTAGTCCGAGCTTTGGGGATATTAAAAGACATCCCTTGATATCACAATTCGGCTGCACTTCTCTATTCTTTTCCACGTGCTTGCGAGGCCACCGGACAAGCACGTAAACAAGCTTGGCCGTTAATAGCCGTAATATTCCAAATACAATACAGGCAGGCCAGAAATAGCTGACTCACTGCTTTAGGAGACCTCCAGGCAAGTACTCTAATTAAGTATGCACGCCACTTACAAAAGAGCCTCTGCCCCACGATGGCAGCTTGATGGGTAACCTATACAATACCCAAGTACTCTGCGTCTGCATACTGGCTACTCTATTGAGAATCGCTACGATAACTCAATCATTCAGATTCTGACCTTTCGGTGGCTTTGTCGGAGGCGATTGTTTTCCCCCAAGTACGGCATAGCCTGCAGTCACATTCTCCTTATAAAAACCCTTGATTCCGAGACCTTCCTCGGATCGCTCCCGAGTTTCATCCTGCCTTGCTGTTGCTTTGCTTGGCGAGCCTCCCCTCAGCTCCACGTGCTGAGCTACATCGCACCCCAGCTTTGCTCTCTATTTTTCTGGCCTTCAGGACAGGTGAAGTCTCACCCAAACCAGCAATTCCTCTAAAAATCCCTCTATACCACTCCAACCTTTATTTTCTTTAGTTATCTTGTATGAGTGTGTTGCATACCCTGTTTTGCTTGTATTTAATAAACATCATTTATTATTTCAACTTCGGTGTTCTCCTTGACTTGACCCGAGCCCGTAGACATAGGGTTCAAGATCTTGCTAAGTTACCCTGCCTCTCGTAACGTTAAGCAGTGCTCTGAGCTAATTTTTCCCACCTTTAGTTGAGCACATTTTAGTGTCCCTCCCAGGACCCCCAGTACACAGGGTAACACTAGTCTCACACATTTTATCCAGAGTGCTCTTACATCACAAATAGAATGAATCAATTGTTATTCAAAAACCTATTTGTCACTCTAAGATCCCCCCCACCCCCAACAATTACATTATTAAGAACCAGCCAGGTATATTTCTACTTATAAGCAGAAGTGGCTTAAACCATATTACTTGAAGAGGAAGTTAATTAATACACATTCCAACCACAATTACTATTGTCACTAAAATTATATGTTTTTCTAGAGCAGTAGTAATAAATGTTCACACCGATATGGGTAAAATTTCAATCTCACCAGCATCATTCACAAAATCTGTGCCATTTGCCTCATAGCCAACTTCACATCATAATAATGCAATTTAGGTCTAGAAGTGATATGGATATATATAATAATCACTGCATAACTTTAACTGTGTGTTGATAAAAGAGGTTGTCCTTCTACCAAGAACTTTCCAAACAAATGGTGATAGGGAAGAACTACACGAAGTGATAATACAGACATAGAAAGGAAAGGACATGCAGCTATTTGAGAAGAAGTATTAGATCAGCTTCATTTGTTGAATTAGATTACCTTCTACCTGATGGATAGAGAAACATTCTCTAGATATACACTCACCAGCAGTGCCCCATGGTCTGGGCAGAGGGAGGTAGCATCTTATCCCATCACTACAGGAAAAGGGAAAATCCACACACACATCCACTCAAAGCATGGGATGCTGGTGAGATTGAACTGGAATGGCCAAATGAAGCACTTACAGGAAGGTGTGATATCTCATTTTGAAGAAAAACATAGGAATCTAGTAGCACATGGATAACTGAGAGTGTTTTGGATTTCTGTAATGTGAGATTTATTTTCTCATCATGACCAATCCAGTCACCATCTTTTGACAGAATTGGTTGCTTCATACTGATCCTTGAAAGTAATACTGAGCAGAAGCATCCTTTTAAAAAAAATATGCCAGTCCCTCTCCCTTCAGGAAATTTCAGTGTTCTGAAATGAAAAGGACAACAGTTAGAGTGGTGATGGCAGAAAACTTGACTTCTACCTGACAAGACACCACACAGAGAATATCTTCATTCTTATTCCTATAAAGTGGCAATATGTGAAGCGAAGAAAGATTTCTTCCCCTTGTGTGTTGTGTCTGTGAATTCATGTCCAGCTGACCTATTCAGGATGCTGAAGGTTCTAACTCAGGCATCCTCCACTTGAATTAAGTTCTAAAGCCTTCAGCAGTTCACTGTGATTCCTGTAATGATCATTTCACAGATAAAATCTCTCAGACAAGAGCTGACTCAGACACCATCTTTATTGCAGAAGTTTACAATGAGGTGTCCAACAACTCTATGAGTAGGTTTGTGCTGGATCAGTTTCACTTGGTGGGTGCCACAGATATTGACAAGCTGCTAGAATGAATAAGAAAGACAACTCGCCCTCTTGATACCTGTACTTCTTGGCTGGTCATTCAGGAGGAGATGCAGTTAGGTCTTAGCTACAACATATTGCATATTAATGCATCTCTCAGGGAGGGAAGTTTTCTATCCTGTTTAAAAGAAGTAGTGATATAATCACATCTTCAAAAAGCCATCCTCGCCCTCTCCATCCCGCCCCCAGACTTTAACATCTACAGACCAGTATAGAATCTCCCTGATCAAAAAAGGGCAGTTGCCTTTCAATTCTAGGCAGTCTTGGACAATACAGGTTTTGGGAATTATGGGATAATGTGTCCCTGTTGGTGCTTTCAGACCAGGCATTGAGTACCATCAACCATGGTCCTTCTGGAACAGCTGAGCAGTTTGGGAATTGGAGGGGGTTTAGGCATCAATGCTTTCAGTCCTGTCTCAGGTAGATTCCAGATGGTGGTGCTTGGGGATAGCTGCTCCTCAAAAAAGGAGCTGTTATATGTCATACCACAAGGTGCCATTATATCCTCAATGCTGTTAAACATCTACATGTAGCCACTGAGAAAGTTTGTCTGCAGTGAGAATGGTTTGCTATCCGTGTGCCAATGACACCCAAATATATTTTTCCATGCCTTCAAAAACAGCCTCAGCTAAAGATAGTGTGTCTCCTCTACTAGAATGCCTGAATGACTTCAATTGGCCAGGACTAGACTGGCAATTGTCACCCAAAGAACATTTTATTCAATAACCCTCAGACTGTGGATTACCTGTCAGAAGATATTCAACAACTGCATATGTTGTCTGAATTTAAAATATCATTAAAGGCCAGCCTTTTCCAGCAGGGCTATCCAGATTATTTTAAAATTATGAATTTTGAGGTATGTATTGGTAGTTTTAATATATATTGGTTTTATACATTTAAATGATGTCACATATTTTTAACTGCTGTTATACGTTTTTAACCAATGTGATGTGTTATATTGTAATTTGCCGTTGTTCTGCATCTCTATCCACAGGGAGAAATGGGTTGTTGTTGCTACTGCTGTGGGCCTTCAAGTTGTTTCTGACTTATGGCAACCCTAAGGCGAACTTATCACAGGGTTTTCTTGGCAAGTCTTCTTGAGAAAGGGTTTGCCTTTACCTTCCTCTGAGGCTGAGAGAGTATGACTGGTCCAAGGTCATCCAGTGGATTTCCATGGCTGAGCAAGGATTTGAACCCAGGTCTCTAAAGTGCTAGTCCAGTATTCAGACCACTAGATCTTACTGGCTCTCCCAAGAGGCCAGTAAGAAATAACAATAGTAACAACAACAATAATAACTATTACTACTACTATTAGTGGAGGAGGGGGAGGGAGATGTGAGGAGAGATTGTCCTACAATGGGGTATTCTTGGTCAGCTTTAGGTACCTAACAATCAAGTGTAAAGAAAGATGATTTCTATGGCTGAGCTGTTTAGAAATTATAAATCAAAACCAGAACTTTGAAAAACACCCAGAATGCTAGACAGGTTTGAATATGTAGCAATTCATGGGGCAAGTTTTGTACCCATTACAGCCTATGCCTGAGAAAGGGATTTGAATTTTTAAAAGTAAAATTGACATTTTTCTTATATTACTCAGCATGTAAATATATGTGTATACCTAGATGCAGTTCTTCGCAAAGAAGATCTCATAAACACAGTGATAAAGAGGATGAAATTAATTTGGCTAAGCTTTTAAAATAAATCAATAGCTTTTTAGTTCCATACGATGCTCAGCCACTCAAGACCCATGATGTACATTTCAAACAAAGGCACTGAATATCTGCAAAACAGTGTTCTCTGCAGATTGAGAAAATTGTGAGTCCTAACAGCACAATGGCTCATGCGCAAAATCCTTTACGTGAAAAAAAAAGGATGTTAAAGTGCCAAAATATTTGTGCATCTAAAAGAAATGTTCACTGCTGAATTAAAATGTGACAGCAACACTAGAGAGCTAACCATCCGTCAACCATGACAGGTGCCTGTTCCCTACATAAATCACTTCCACAAAAGCGTGTTTACATTTTTTTTCGATAGGATGACTTCACTGAGCACATGTTCCTTCACTTGGTACAGAAAAGAAAGTCCAAAAGGGACAGAGGCAACTAGTACTGTGGACTGTGGAAACTTAGGCCCTTTCCACACAAGGGAGATACATCACTGTAGTGTCGTTGCATCACAAATACATCTGCACATCAAACAGGTTTGATGTCGTTCTGTCATAGTTCATTCTGCACGTGTTCAGCTCTTAGCGCGGTTCACATAGTTTTGAAACCAGTGTAATATAAAAATGGAAAAACGCCGATGCAAACCAACTACAACAGTGCCGCTGCATTTTTTCCTACATGCGGAAACGTTACATCGATTCACACCACACAGGTGGGTGTTAAATTGACCAATCAGCAGCAGCAGAGTAGAGGAGGGAGGGGAATAGGAGTTCCAGGAGAACGGACGATATGAAAGCTGCAAATGATTTTCTCCACTTTACTTCAACAGAAACTGGAGGGCGTGCAGACAGTAATCAGGGTAAGTCAGAGTAAAAAACACTGCTCATAAAACGCAGTGAAACACTCTTCCACTCTAGTGCGGAAATGGCCAAAGTCATGGGTTTTACTGAAGCAAACACTGAAACTGAGAGCTAAATTTATCTCGGAGCTAAATTCTGCTGCCACCTGCTTTTCTCCAGCACATTACTATCTACTAAACTTGACTGGATCTGGTAGGCCTCCAAGGATGATCTTGAAGCACCAAATGTGTCAGTGGTCTTTCAAATAACTTGTTCTGAAACTATTTATAGTCAGCTCTCCACATGTGCAGGTTTGCCTTTCATGGATTTGATTATTTGTGAGTTTCTTCAACTTCTGTTCCCCCACCTCAGGTGCTTCTTTTCCAGGGAAGCCTTCCTTCTCAGTGGTTCCAATCAAGCTGCATAGCCCTTTAAAAACCTGCCTCTGGCCCTCCTCTTCCTCCATCAATTGCTGTCTAGCAGCTAAGGACAGCACATAGCCCAATGTCTCAGCACCACAAATCCTCCCCTAGTTGCTCCGTACATACACCCAAGGAAAGAGATGGGCAATAAGGGGAATATAGGTCCACCATGCTCACCTACCTCTTTTTCCCCTTCTCCTTTCTCTGACCTGGTTTGGACCATGGGTACCTATTCTCCCCATCATGCCTCAGCCCCCTTTCCAAAGATATACACACACACATTTTGATATTTGCAATTTTTTCCACCTTTCCAAGGGTCCTATGCTCCTAACCCTAGTGAATGTGGATGGCCAACTGTACAGCTTCAAAAGGCGAAACCACTACAGTGGATTGGGTTCACAAATAAATACACAACCAGTTCAGCTGAGGCCAAACACACTACAGTAGTTTACTGTTGAGATCATTAGTGTGTTGGCAACTTTTTATACATTGGTTGTTTTTCTATACAGCTTATTTTACTATTTTAAAGCATTTTAGTGCTTCTTTGTACTGCACTTGCTTCTGTCTTATTGTATTTATTGTTCTAATTTGTATCGTAAACTGCCCTGGGATATATTATGAAAGGCAGTATATGCGTGTGTTGAACAAATAAATAAACAAATCTAGAAATAGCCGGTAAGCAGGTCTAGATTGCCTATAAAGCACAATCAAATTTCCTTTTTCCCTGATTGGCAAAATGATTGACACTCTGACACTGAATTTCTGACCAAGTGTAGGATGGTCAAGACATGTAAAAAAGGGACTGGGTTTCGGTGGTTTCATGATTCCAGAGAACCCTTGAATTTTACACATTGTAATCCTTCTCCATTGCTAGGCAGAAATATAGTGACTCACATAAGTGTTTTTATAAACTGCTGTAAAGTTTTCAAAGTGATGTCATACAGCACACAGAGATATAGAGCAAACAAACAGCTGATCTCAAAATGGCTGTTACCCTAGGTTTCAATTTTCTTTTGGTGAATCCAAAAGCCAGGGCTCCCCAAGACATTTTGTTTCCACAGTTGAAAAACAAGATGATGTCCCTTCTCGTTCCAAATCTTTCTTTAGTACCAGTGATAAGGCACTATTCTTGACTGTGGGGAATCTATGGAGTACCCAACATTCTTCTGAATCACCCTGCTGTCATTCTTCAGCATCTGGTACCTAGTCTGACCAACTGCCTCAGTATGCCTAAAGTTAGAGCTGATCCTGCACAGAATATGTTCCCTATGTGCACTCTCTTATGGGAATTTTGTTCCTGATATCATTATATGTCCAATTTTTGATTCGAAGAAAACAGATAAATTAAAATTTGTAAATGTAGCCTCTCTCTGTTCTGAGCCAAACATCTGGGATACAATAACTGGACAGTATTGCCAAAGATCTAATGGAAGTACAGGTTGAGCCTACCTTATCTCGAAACATGAAAATCTCCAAAAACCACTAGCCACCTGCTTCTGCTTTCAAGGTGGCGGTCGCAGTGCTCCTGCTCGTTTATCTCTCAGATCTTTAGTGTCTCTCTTTTTGTTACCAGCCATTGACTTCTGTCTTCAAGGTGGCTGCCGCAGTGCTCCTGCTCTACCTCTCTGATCTGAGGAGCACCACAGCCACCCCCTCAAAGGTGGAAGTGGGCAGCTGGTAGCAAAAAGAAACAGACTGCAGATCTAACAGATGAATGAGTAGAAGTGCTGCAGCCAGCATCTTAAAGATGGAGGCAGGTGGCTGGTGGCAAGAAGAAAGAGAATGAGGATCTGATAGATGAATGAGTAGACGTGCTGCAGCTGCCATCTTGAAGGTGGAAACAGATGGCTGGTGGCAAAAAGAGAGAGACTGGGGATCTGTGGGAGGTGTGGATTCGCACTGAGCACTACATTTGGATTCCTACCATTTCACAGATCCTCAGTCTTTCTCTAGCCTTGCATCTCATACACAACTCAAGTAGCAAATGAACGAGACACGAGGCTTTTCTAAAAAGGCACTGTATTCCAAAATCTGAAAAAAATCCAAAATATAAAACATTTCTGGTTCCAAGCATTTCGAATAAGGGATACTCAATCTGTATTTCAATTACCAGTGGGTGAGTAGGAGCCACAGATAAGCTGTGATTACTGTCCTTTCTATGAGAGCTTTATCACACAAGGCAGGTAAATCACAATTGCATGAAGATAATAGCACCTTCAGCTAGGGCTTATCACATGATTCCATTCCTCTTCTGTTTTCTGTGGGAGAATGTTTGGAAAGCATTTCTTCTTATTAACACAAAAAATCCATTAATGAACTCCTTTCCCACTTCTGTTGTGCTACAATTTCCTGTGAATAGTGCAATTGCACTGCTATGCTGATTTGGGTGGTCAGGGAGTATTCAGTGGGTGTGCTACGGGTAGGGAAATTCCAGTCCACCTCCAGTTATCAAAGTAGAAGGGGTGGAAATTTCAATCTGATTGCACGATTGTACCACTTGGGGACAGGAGAAGGACAGGACCATGATGATATTATGCATAAGTGTTACCACAGTCTCGTCCTTCTCCTGTCCTGATGGCCGGTTGGAAGGGTGTAGTAGAAAGGGCCCCCCCACACACACACACACCTAAAAATGTAAGTGTAAAAGAGTCTTACAGTTTAAAAAAGCATTTATTTCACTAACCCATCAATTCTTGCTTTCCTCTAGCTTCTGACTTAACTAATCACTGGTAGATTAAAGGCAACATCAGGATAGGTCAGACAGAAAGATCAGTAGCTGCCATTTTCATCTGCCAACGATTACTTAAGTCTGAAGCTAGAAGTCTGGTCTCCCAAAACTCCTCTCTCAAAAAAAGGCCTTTTTAAATATATGACTGTTTTCATTTATATTTATATAAATTTATATTTATATATTATATTCCTGTGGGGGAGGTATCTGTTTGTGTGTGTCTGTGTGCGTGCGTGTGTGCATGCGCACATGCCAAACTAGGAAAAGGAGTGGATACAATATCTTGGAGGAATTAGTGGGTGAGCAGTCCCAAATTCTGTGTGTGATAAGCTTTTAGCACAAACATTCACTGTAATCCTAGAATGGTTCTGAAGATGCAAAAGGAAAGAGAGCAATCCCAATTGAGTAGCATTTTTAGAAACAACACTATTATAGCAGGAGAAGAGCCTGGTATGATAAAGCCCTAGGTCATACACAAGGTAGAGTTACTAGAATACCTCAGCAGATTTTATTTTTTGTCATTGTTGGTATTCTACTAGAGAAAATTTAAAAAATTGGAAAATTCCATTCAAATATTGTAATGTCACCCACGACACCTGGTATTTCCCGATGGCATACACTGAAGTTACCACACAACTGCAGCTTGTCAAAAGAAGTTTTATGATCTCAGTAGAGTTTTATACATAGTTTAGGAAAATGGAAGGAAACCCAAGTGGTAAAAAGAGCCATAAAAGCCAAGCAATAGGGGCTTTCATAGGTTGTTGTGGGTTTTCCGGGTTTTGAGGCCATGTTCTATCAGTATTTTCTCCTGACATTTCGCCTGCATCTGTGGCTGGCATCTTCAGAGGATATGAAGATGCCATATCCTCTGAAGATGCCAGCCACAGATGCAGGCAAAACATCAGGAGAAAATACTAATAGAACACGGCCTCAAAACCCAGAAAACCCACAACAACCTATGGATTCCGGCCATGAAAGCCTTTGACTTTACATCAAACAGGGCTTTCATTTTTACTGATATGACTACTCTGTCAGAAAACTTAATTTTATAGGCATACAGGACCTGAGCTTAAATCAAGACCCCACTAGTATTTATCCCATTTAATCAACTATTTGTGAGCACTTTTCAACAAGAAAAGATATGGTATCACAGGACTGGAAATTTTTTTCTCCATAAAATATAGAATTGTAGTAAGGCATAGCCAAAAGCTCCAGTGTTGCTTTTGCCTCTCCTAAAATCACAGATATGGAATTTTTAAGGTATTTAAAAGTATTTGTCATACATTTCATACTTTTTTGGTGCCTTGTATCCATTTAGAATATGGAATGTTTGCCCTTTATTTGTTTATTTATTTGCTCATTTACTTCATTTGTATGCTGCCTTTCCCCCAAAGCAGGATCCAAGGCAGCTCCTGGAGAGTGTCAACTGAAACCCTTCATAATAAAGTTTAAAAACAATTAGAAATCACCAGATAAAACAGTAAAAAATCATTTAAAAGACATACAAAAATTTTAAAAGATAAATAAAACATTCCAGTAAGAAGCTCCCATGCTCACACATTAAAAGCCCAATTAAACAAAAATATCTTCGCCGGTCAGCAAAAGGAAAGCAGGGAGAGGTCCAGCATAGTCTCCTGCAGAAAGGAGTTCCAGAGAATGGATGCAGCCACTGAGAAGGCTCTCTCCTGTGTCCTCACCAAGCAAGCCTGTGATGGTGGTAGGACCAAGAGAAAATCTTCTCTTGTAGATCCTAGAACTCTGGCAGGTTTGTATGGGGAGATATGGTCTTTCAGATAGTTTGAACCTAAGGCATATAGGGCTTTATAGATTGTGACCAGCACACTGAATTGTGCCCAGTGAAGCTATATATATAACTCCCTTATAGTTGGCCTTTTTTTAGTAACAACTTCACCACAGAATCTTTTAGACAGGATAGAAACGTCCCTTGCTACAGTGGGGCATTCCCCACTCGCCTTACCCACTCAGCAGTCCCCCTCTAGCTGTTTTCAGAAGCCAGAAAGAGCAAGGATCCCGTACACATATAGTGGCTCTCACCTCTCCAAGGATTCTGTTTGCATCCTCAGGCTTCACCAATTGAAATGTACCCAACAATACATGACAAGCAGGCACCGAGATTATATCCATTGGATCTGTCTCAACTCCAGCACCAAAATGAGAGCAGATCCAAGCAATTTTGTCTGCAAGATTTCTTGCAAATTCATCATACTAGGCTATCAAGTCATCTTTGTTTTCTTAATGTAGACCAGAGTGTAAAAGGTTTCTGACTACTCAAGACAGCTTCACTGGCCAACACTGTGGAGACACAATGGTGGCAGAGAAGTATAATTTCTTTTCTGTCACCCTCACTATGTCATAGTGAGCTCTATCTTCCACCCTTACCACATTAGTCCCTGTCCCATTCAATTCATCACTTCTAGCTTCCTAGTGAATCAGGGGCTTGCTTGGCTTTACTTCCTGGCAGGGGGTTAAGTGCAACAGAAAACAGTAGTAGAGTTTGAGTAAAACTATCTACTGTACAACTGCTGTTTCACTTCTCAAAGGTGGTTCACACATGGAAGCATGACTTACTTTCTTAGACAATGGTGTAAATAAATAGATGATTGCACACACACTTCAACTGAATGTTTAGGAACTGACCTGGGTATCTTAAGTTCTGATGAACATCCACCTAAAGTGGTAAAACTCAATGTTACTTACCTGAAAAAAAATCCCAAATATTAAGTACTCAGCTCTATGGATATCCTGCTTAATTTTCTGCAAATCCAACTATTTTTGTTCGACTTTCTACATCAGATTGGGACACATCAATCTTAACTAAGGCCATTTCAACACCGGGCTTCTGTAACAGTGCAGAGTGACCTCTCACGGAGGTCTTCTACACCGTAGAGTGGACTGGCGTGGACCACTTTTTGTAGTTCCACACCAGAATCCACTCAGGAGCGGTCAGAACTAGCCGGGCTGCGTGTTTTTTAAAAACCTCTTTTTAGAGGTTTTTAGAAAGCACGGAGCGTGCAGCCCCGTGTCACTCCATCGCCCGGCCCCAAAGTGGATTTGCAGGCGAGCGCAAGTGCGTGCCTGCAGATCTGCCGGGGGCGGGCTTCTGGCTGGCGAGCTTCTCCGGTTGGCAGAGAGCCTCCACCAACCGGAAGCTGCTATCTGGGAGGCCGGAGGACTGTGGAGCAGCGAGCTTGCGCTGCTCCGCGTGGCGACGGACTTACCCGGCTGCGGGTAAGCTCCGTTTTAGCGTGTTTTCGCCTGTCCCCCCCCCCCATGTGAAAAGGGCCTAAGCTTATTTGTGAATTAAAGACTCTACTTATGTTGTGCAATCCTATGGATGGTTTGGAAGCAAGTTACACTGGGCTCGCTGTGAATAAATCAGCCCAGGATTGAACCTTAAGAAAACATATTCAGTTTTATATCAGCACACAGAAGTTTTTTATATTTGATAACTGTGTACTAATCTTGCCAGGAAACCTCTTTGTTGTTGTGTCATTTCCAATGTATGGCAATCCTAAGGAGAACCTATCATGGGGTTTTCTGGGGTTGAGGATGTGTGCTGTGCCCAAGGTCACTCAGTGAGTTTCCAACAGCCAAGCGGGGAATCAAACTCCGTTCTCCAGGGTCTCCAACCAGTCCACCACTCTGGCTCTCAGGTTTGCCTTAGGGTCACTATAAGTTGGAAATGACTTAAAAGTATTCAACAACAAACACTGCTAACAGCTCAGATCCTAAGATGTGTTACACTAGATGACTAGCATAAAGATTCTAATGTGATAAAGGACACAAAAATGTGTTGTTGCTTTGTGCCTTCAAGAAATTTTCAAGGCTGAGAGTGTGTGATGTGTCCAAGGTCACCCAACGGGTTTCCATGGCCAATGTGGAACCAAATCCTGATCTCAGGGTCATAACCCACGGCTCAAACCACTACACCATGCTGGCTCACAAAAATCATGTATAGCATGGAAATAGTTACTGTTACAAGTCAATATACCAATGGCTAATACTGGTACCTAGGGGATTTGTTTCCTTCCCAAATGGGCATCTGAGACCAATGGTGTAATTTCTTTTCTGTTTTTACATCTGTGCCTTGACAGTAAAGGACCACTAGATTTATATAGAATTGTGTGTGTGTGTGTGTGTTTGTACACATTCATATATTGCCCATCAGCCAAACAGTTCCCAGAGCAATTTCTGAAAAGGTAAAATAACAATAACATCTCTATAAAATCACATAAGAAATATGACTCCTTCTCCACAAAACAGAGAGCTCTTACTCATAAATAATACAGGGTTATGTATATTTCTTGTCTGCAGTCATACCTTGAGCTCTCCAATGGAAGACAGAAGACCTGCTCCATAAGCTCGCAATTGCCCATCTTGCTTACAAAGGCCAAATTCAATGGTGAAAAAATAGCACTATAAAAAGAGGGAAAAAAACAGATGGATATAAAACTAGAAGGCTGAAGAAGTTCAAAACAAGCATGATCAAAGGGCATTCACATGTGTACACACCTTCTTTGGGACATCATATTTTTAAAATAATCTCAATCAAAGACATCTACATTAGAGTCCTTTATATGTAATTTCCTCAAAAAGAGCAAAACAAGGAACACTCTATTTCCTTTAGTTACTTCATAAATCTGTATAGGAAAAGTCTAGGTTCCCCATGATTCATGGAAGAAAGCATCCACAGTTAAAATATTATACAAGTGTGTTTTAAAACCTTTCCCCTTCATTACAGCCAGCCAGCCACACACACACATACAAAATCAACAAACAGAGAAGACACAGGGCCTACTTATGTCATTGGCAGCAGCCAACCCAGCCAAAATAGTGGCCACTCATCACAATAAATCATGGTCTTTCTTATACAGTTTCTTCAAGACACATTGGCAGGCATATGAAAAAAAGAAATGAATCTTTTTACGAAGTACCCGGGCATTCAGAATTTTCATCCACAATCTAAACTATCACTTCAGAGATGGACAGCCTGTTGATGCTTTTAATTTGTTTTCAGCCATTTTTACAGCTTGAGGAATTACTGCAGTCATGGAAATAAACATTTATGTCAGTCGTCTACTTGCATTTGAACAATGAATACTGGAAGACTCTTAAGAAAAGATGCTGGAAGGTCTTCTAGAGGCGAGCTGTGAAAGGAAATCTGCAGTCTGAATTTGTTTCTTATTTAAGGTCCGTATGGTAATTCTTGAATTCAGGGGCTTGAATTTGCATCAGTATATTGAACCAATTGTAGAAAAGAGAAGTCAAAAAAATGTTTAAACAGAACATTACAATATACTGTGACTGCCACCATAAGATCTTTCTAAAGCTGTTTTCTTTACTCCTGATTTTAACCATCTTCTGTGACCTGTGTGTTATTCAGTGTTGTCAAGGATCCGAGGCAATGCTTGAGTTTCTCAAAAACAGCTTGCAGGAGCCAAAGTGAATTTTGGACTTTTTGTCTTTGAATAGCTGACCTCTGTGACTTATTTGAAATGGCTTTTGATTCCCTCCTCTATTTCAAAAACAATTTGCCATGTGGCCACAACAGCTGCTGCTGGAAGAAAAGAAGCATAAACCCCCTTTTGGACTCATAGAGCTAGTTTCATAGTTCCCTGTGGATCCTGGCCTTTATCTCCCATGGATGCTTTCTGAAGTTACATGATTGCTTCTTTTACTCTGAATATGTTAATCCAATGGATTGTGTTCCTGAGTTACTGTGGAGTATTAGTGTGAGTTTTCACATTAAGCAGGCTATACACACACTCAGGCAAATAAATTAACACAAGAAGGGCTATGTGGCTGCATAGCCATTGTGTTAATTCCTATTCTCTCTGATGTTGACATTTCTGTTTTAAAGTATCCTATTCTTCCAGGATTCAGGAAGTCAAATCCTCAGTTGTGTTACTATGCAGTTTGTCTCTGTGTCAGATTGGGAGCCTGTGTGTTTCAACCAAGGCAGTGGGAAGATTTTTTAGGCTATTTCCGCGCTAGAACGTTATAGTGCTATTATTCCACTTGCAACATCCTATGGAATCTTGGGGTTTGCAGTTTAGGGAAGGCCGACTGGCCCCTCCCGAAACTGCAAATCCCAGGGTTCCATAGGATGTTGCAAGTGCAATAATAGTGCTATAACCGTCTAGTGCAGAAATGGTCTGAGTTAAAGCCAGCCTGCAAAAATGGAGGGTATGCATTTCAAGGCATAACATGACATCTACACATTGACCAGGATTTCATTCAGTCTTCTACTTCCAGCTTGAGAGTGTGTTTAGTTGCTGATTTCCTAAGACACGTCTGCCCCAATTTTTGGAAATTTCTGTTTCTTTCTGTTTCTATTTGTACCACCTAGCCCAATGTTTTGAGGAACCCAAATGCTCACACCCTTCTGTGGCATTTTGGTTGGTGGATTTTGTTTTCAGTCAAATAGATATTCCCCTGCCCCCTGCCCAGGACTGGAAGTGTCAAATTGAGGAAAAGTCTTTAAGCAAAAACTATGACTATGAATAGCTGATGTAGGCCAGGCTGGCTGAGCGTTGAAGAGATGTTATCTTAACTAAAGCCTCCCCATGCACTGTCCATCTGCATCCAATAAGAGTGAAAGAGATGTCTTTGCGTTAATCCCATCCCCTAAGATTCCATTTTATTGTCATCTATCCATGAAGGACAATGCCCTGATTCATATTTTTTGGCACCTTGGAAAATCCGTAGGATTCCAGAACATATCAAGATTCCCCACAGATGCTGGAAGCTTTCCTCTTCAGAATATCACCTTTCTCATGTAGAATGTGATGTAGAGGGCATAGCTAATGGTGTTCCCTCCTCATTGACTCATTGCATACAGAATGTGAATGCCTGAAGAGGACTGAAGGGACTTTTTTCTTAAGCTTTTTGTAGGCTGGCAAGACCTGTATTGCAGTTGGCTCTCCCTCCTTGGAGAGGGGGCTGTGCTTTTTGAAAGAATCTCTGTCCAGTTCTGGGTAACTCTGAGAAGGCAGAGGGGATGGAAATGTAATTGGGAAGTACACCCCTTGATTCAGAAGAGCCATGTTCTCATGCTGGAAGGTCTCAAGGAGTGACACTGAATTTTCTCCTCATCCCAAAGAGGGGTGATCTTATCTGTTTTTCCACAAGACAATGCATAGGGCCTATGACCACTGTGCTGAACAGTTATCATGTCCAGCCATTGGTAATCATGATAGATTGTTTACCTGTATGCCAGAATGTTCTAGACTTTATATATGCTATGGCCAAAAAGTGCTGGGACTAGTGTATTAAACTGGATTCGTTCCATCAATATATAGGAAGATACATGCAAAAGTAAACTTCAGTATTAAGCCATAGCAGCCTGTATAGATAAACTAAAACTTAAAACATCCAGATGGATTCCAAGTAATTTGTATCTGCCAAGTTCTAATGTTTATGAATATGATAACAGTTAGGAAAACCCTTCACATGAAGAAGCAGGGAGAGAGGGTTGCCACAATACATTTGCAACATACAATGGCTATAGTAGATACTGCCTGGCTCAGAATGTCTTTGTTGGGCCACAGAATTAAGTATCTCACCCAATGCTGCCATCTTCAGATTGTTAGTCCTTAATACAATTACTTTAGTTTTTGCAAAATATTCAGCCTATCACATCTGTTGATATCCCTGCCTTGGAAAACAATTCTGGCAATAAATCACACTGATTAAGAAAAGATCAGGATTCACATTCTAAACACAATAAGCTTCCCTCCAGACTCTACCTTCCTTAATTTCTTTAACTAAAAAACTAATTTTTATTATTTCCTGTTAAGCCTTTTATGTTTTTTTCCCCTCAAATTAAAAGGGAGTAATTAAAAGCATTTCTCAAGCCAATCCAATTATTAAACAAACATTTCTCTTTCTCTCCTTACGTGATGACTAGGACAAGCTAACCAAAGAAATGAATAGCAATTCTCAGTTTATAAACTTCTCCAGATATAATGTTCTCTTTATATATACTGCATGTACAAACGTTTGCTTCTGTTCTGTGATTTGCAGAAACACAGCTGGTGCAGATGTGCATCACAAGGTTCATATGGCTCCTACTGAACTTGACAGATGCTCATGACTATAGCTGTTATATCTGTTGTTGCAACTCTTTTCATATCATGCGCATGGACAGACACACACACACACACACACATACTGTTCAGCAAGTAATAGCTTTTGCTCAAACACACACAAGCATGTGCATTGCCCCTTGAAATGATGCTTACTCATGTGCAAAGACATCTGGAATTTGGGCCAATGGAAATTGTCCCATTAATATCAGCATGAACCAGAGGAAGCCCTAGAAAGGTACAATCGGCAGGGAGTTTATGCTACTGGACCATTAAATTGGAGCCTCCTGTGGAAATGATCAATGCAACACACAGAGCCAGCAGAACCACAGCTGATAAAAGCAAACAGAGTTTCTAACTGTGCCTATGCAGTTTTTTGATGGAGTCAGAAAGACCTTTGCTGGAAACACCTTTTTGCCTCTCAAATCAATATGGAAAAGGTATGATATGATGATTTAAAGCATGAATAGAAATAGCACATGTGACAGTAATCCCTACATCTTGATATTAGCATGGGATATTTCCAGTACATTTCCCAGTTTAGTTGAAGCACATCAAACACATGGGTAATAATCTGGAAGTTAGCATGTTCATGAGTCTGGTGGATATTTGGATATAGGAGCGTAATAACAACTAGGGAAGTAACACATTCTGCCTTATGCAGAAAAGCTTAGTGTGATTGCACCTGTAAGAACATGAAAAATGTATAATTATTTAAAGCACTGAGAAATAGTGGCAAGTCTATCAACTTACCTTTCCAAATGTTTCAAGCTTTCCTAGTTCTAGCACAGATTTGTGGCAATTCCCTCTCATTCTGCATAGTTTCTTGACCCTTTGTATATCCTTCTCAGTTTTTAACATTCTCATCATAATCGTCCACCCCTTCTCATAGGGAGTTCTGTCTATGCCAGCTCTGGTTTACCAGCACATAGAAGCAAAGCAAAGAAAGGCTGGCACTATTGTATTGTTTTTTGTGCTGAACCAAGTGGAATGGATTAAGAGTGTGACAGTATGACCAGAGCTTGGCCCAAGACATTTTACATGCCTGAGGCAAAGGACTAGATGGCAGCCACCTCCACTCCACACAGACATCAGGGCATAGCAGCCATACCTGAGCACTTCAGGGAAGCTGACTAGTTCTGTTGCAGGAACAGCTGTGTGGCACACAGTTTTGTGCTCTTCAAGAAAAGGAAATGGCCAGTGGGCTCAAGAGGAATGAGGGGGAATCAGCATCTGTTAGCTGAGGCTCCTCTCACTTCCTGTGTAATGGTAGGGCTGGCTCTGCGTGTAATCAATATGGTAACTCTTCATCATACCACTCTGCCAATTTTGTTCAAAGTGAAGCTGAAAATAGTTTTTACTACTGAGAGAAAAGTCTATTTTTTGTCTAGATCACAAGTGGCAAGATAAATCACGCATCTACTGACAAACATAACAAGAAGAATTGTGTAGCATAATAAAATGTAAAAGTCACATAACAAAACAAATCAAAGCAAGTACACTCAGGAGTAATTAAAGTAATCAATAATCTGTATATTCCTGTAAACTTGTCTAGATCTTTCAGCTGCTAATGCAAAGAAGAAACTGTGTCTATGACAGCTCTATATTGAGTTGTCTAAAAAAATTTGTTTGTTTGTTTTGCAGGTAAAACTATGAACCAAAGCATTTGAGCAGTTGAGGTAGGGGGAGTTACCTCTGGCCTCTTCATGTACCGGTCAGTCTAGGAGATAATGAAGACTGTACCAAAAACAGGACTATATGGGCAAGAGGAACATGTAAGTAAGGACATTCTGAGACAGCTCAATGAATTTGCAGAAATCTTTCGTGTATTAAATCCTGTCTGTCTGATAGAACAGTGAGGTTACTTTATATTTAAATTTTAACCTGCCAAACAGACCAACAAACAAAGAAAGCTCCTCCTAAATGAATTCCTCTGCTTCAGAGTATGTTTAATTTGGACTTTTGCTACCTTGTGGGAAATAGTGAAAAATAAAGGTGTATGAAAGTCAAAATGATCAATCACTGTTTTCTACAGCAACTGTCTCTTTAAATAAATGGCAGATCACACCCAAAAGCATAACTTTGGTAACCTCTTCTTTATGAAATATTTTTGCACGAGACAAACAATCATGATAAGTATGATGTCATCACATTTCTCCCTGTAGTGTCCATGGTACCAAGAGGACCTAAGATTACAATCCTATACATGAAGGATGGGCAACTTGCATCCCTCCAGATGACACTGGGCTGCAGTTCTCATCATCCCAGGTATTTGTTGATATTGGTTAGGATGGGCAGCAATGAACACCCAATAACATCTGGAGGTCCACAATTTGCCCACCATGCTATACATAACTACCTGTGAATAAGACTCACGGGATGGGATTTCATTAAATGGTTGTGGACAAGGTTACATGACAGACATGTTTAAAAGTCTATTTTGAGTAGTGTTCTCATTCGACTTTTTTCTTCTATGTTATTACAAAACCAAACATAATTACTTTTCAACATTTGCCATCTTCAAATTCACCCAGCAATGTTTCTTGCCTTATTTATAAAAGATGTCAATATACTCGCAAGTGGGCCATCATGCCTAAAAGTCTGTGACAATGTCATGCCTGCATGCACACTTTTTATAGAAAGGAGACACATGGTCTCCAGAGTCTCTATTGGTGTAATGCCCTTGAGCTAAATTCCATGTTCTGTGACAACTGCCACTGAAATTCCCTCCCTCATCCCTTCAGTGTCACAGACTGTCTGAAAACCATTTCCAGTTTTGGTGGGATGCGTGAAGAACTGCAGTGGAGACAGAGATGTCATCCTTCTCTCAGTTCTACTAGACCCCACCAGTTTCCCAGCAGAATGTCTGCACTGAATATGGCTTCCTGTTGGACCAACCAGGGGGACAGAAAAAGGAGGTGTGGAGGAGAGGAGAGAAAACAGACTTAAAGTTATAGCCATGCTGTCTACAAGAAGTCCTCTGAAACTGAATGAGAAAGGAGAAGCTTTCAGACAGAAGCTCCAGGTTTTAACAAGGTCTAGCAAGTGGTTTTAATAACTCTTAGGAATACTTGGGGCAAGAGAAGAAGAAAAGCTTACTTATTTGTTTTCTGAAAATGCAGAACTGCCTCCATTCTGGGTAAACCTCACTGGCCTCTTTATTGTTGGGAAGGTAGAGAAAAACTAAGCAGACTTCTCATTTTCCCCTTCCAGCAGTAGATCATGCTGGCTACTTCAACTTCTATTGATATTTTTGTTTGTTTTTGCCTAATCTACCTTAAAAACTATCTCCAGAGTTATTAATGTGCAGATTAGTTGGGATTTTACTCATGGCCACCATAGCTACTTTTGCTTTTTGCATAGCTTCCAGAGTTTTTCCCTGTAAAATGTTCCATATGTTCTCAAAAATAAAGCTGCTATCATCATGACATTATGCATATGCCTGCCCTCCCAAAGTACAACAATGTGTTTCTAATATTATTGTTAGGTTACAGTAATATTAGATTCAGTCTCTATAGCTAAACATTGGTAGCAGCAATGCATGTTACAGTGCCATTTAAAAGGATAATCTTAAATGTTTGTTTTATTTTTATATTGAATGGTATGTAGATGATAGTGAGGGTTTAAACATTTAAATTAAAAGGATGGTGGTCATTTTAAAAAGGTAATCCCCATCAAATCTCTCTACTGTGCAAAGAGTAATCAGGGTTCTTTGTCTATGTGTATTCTCTGAATATATGAGGGAAGGTTGTGGTTGCCTAGGCTAAAATGAAAACTGCCAATATTTTTGCCCCATGTCCTGATAAATATGAGTCCGGCATTCATGCGATAGAGTTTCCTGCATGCATAGAGCTACATACAGAGAGCTGCTCTTCTTGAGAAGAGACCCTGAATGAATTGCATCCTGCCGTGAATGTAGAAATTCTCCAGGCATCCATCTGTACTCTCAGAAAACTATTTCCCACAAACCAGAGCTTGGGATGCTGTTCTCAAAATAATTCACTGCTCTTTAGTATTTCCCCTCCTCTCTCCCTCCCTCCCACTTTTCCTTTCCTTTTTGAAAAAAGATAACACGTTGCTTTTATCAGAAGAGTAACTCATTATAAAGAGACCCATCATGTTTAGTTGTCTGAGTGTTAGATTAGGACTCTGGAGACCAGGATTCATATCCCTGCCTGGCCATGGAAATCCACCTTGGGCTACTCACACGCTCTCTGCCTCAAACGAAGGCAATGGCAAACATCATCTGAATAAATCTTACAAAGAAAACCTGATGATAGGTTTGCTTTAGGGTCACCATAAGTCAGGAACAACTTAAAGGCCCGCAATTGCAAACTCTTAACATCACTTTCCACTAGCTCATAGTTCTGTGGTTATATACTGCTAAAGTTTTTTTTAAAAAAAAATCCCAAATCCCAATATGATCCTTGAAAAATCAAAACTTTTAATAAGTAAATGTTATTCATGAAGCTATATACACACACACACACACACACATATCAATGTGACCAAGTGACTTTACTTTTAGCAGCATTGATGCTGATAATGGCATTACCCAAAAAGTTACATTTTACAGGCTTTAACTGCAACATTAAAGGCATAAGCTATAAAATCTACCACAAACTTCCAATGGATGTTCGTCAAGGAAAGAGAAGCAGTGGGTAATTTTGTCAGTGGGTGTGGTTTACTTATGAAGGATACTCATGGAATATGGGGAAGAATCCATTAAAAGCTTCATTAAAGGGAAAGGTTGCCAGGAATGTATCCTATTGAATATATCCTATTCAGTCCACTGACTGAATCCTCTTTTATCCAACATAAGCTTGCAGGATAACATGGTCGGGGCAATTTGGGGTGAACCTACCCCTGTCCCACATTCCATTTTATCCTGAAAGATCATCAGCCCTTCAGAGCATACTTCAGAAGTGACTGCAGTGGGAAGAGAACTTGTTGAAAATTGCCTCTGTCTTCATTCTGCTAACAAAAAAACCAGCTTGAGCAAAGAGCATTTCATCAGCGAAGTAATACTATTTAGGTAAAATGCTTAGATCTTAACATCTGACATATGTACCATTCCCTCCTCTCTCTCTCTCCCACTCTCTCTCTTAGTATATCACACAAAATTCTAAATTACAGCAATCCATTCACAAGGTAAACTGATAAAAAGTTGACAGAACAATAGGACCTAATTCGTGCACAAATTATACATTGTCCATTATTTTATATTTTAGATTCACTGAAAACAGAAAATTGGTCCCTAAATAATAATAATAAAAACATAACAAATGGAGCCTGTTTTCAGAATACCCTTTCATTCGAGCATTTTTGTGAAAATTACTACTCTAAAACGCGTTTTGGCTGAGAGAGCTGCCACTCCTTTTATGATTCCCCAAACATGTCTCTTTTTCTCTCTAATGGCACTGTTTTCTCTCCATTCTCTGTCTACTTTGCACTTAGGGCTTTGGCTAGCATACATTCTTTGGAAGAATCTATTTATACACAGAACAGCAGGCAAGTGTCGCACTGCTGTGTTGTCCTTTACGAGCAGAAGCAACAAGATTTACTTTTCACTTAAGGCACACCACACTGACAGCAAGTAGGTTTTCATAGGTATAGATCTGTTTGTCTATTTGGAGCTGTATCTTGTTAGCAAAACTGCTCACAGTTCCATGGGGCAAAATTAAAGTGCTTTTAAAATGAAATTATAAGCAGACAATTGAAAAGTTAACATAAATGAAATCACAATACTAACAGAACAGAAGGAATTTGCAGACTTTCTTATCAAGTGGGACACATTGTTGTTGTGTGCCTTCAAGTCATTTGTGACTTACGGTGACCCTCAGGTGAGTCTATCACAGGGTTCTGGCAAAATTTGTTGGGAAGAGGTTTGCCTTTGCCTTCCTCTGAGGCTGAGAGAGTATGACTTGTCCAAGATCACCTTATGGGTTTCCATGGCCAAGCAGGGATTTAAACCCTGGTCTCCAGAGTCTTAGTCCAATGTTCAAACCACTAACCGCGCTAGCTTTTTCAAGAATGTACCAGCATCCCTCACTCTAGTATCCTCCAGATGTGTTCAGCTTAAAGGCCAATCAACCAAAGGGAATGTTATCTGGGCATGTTTGGACTTGTAGTGCAACACAACTGGAAGGCTCCATGTTGGGGAAGTCCGAGATGCACAATCAACTCAAAGGCTGCACTCTAATAAAGCTGCTGATGTTCTTAAGTTTGTTTTCAAAACACCTACTTCTGTTGGGTTTGGGCCCATAGTTATGAAATCAGGGCAGGACTTTTCAGGCAGAAATGCAAGACAGCAAAATGAACAGGAATAGACCTAAAACACAGCACATTGTGAAGGAAGTGAAATAACACACATCATCATCTAAAGAAGCCCCCCTTTCACATAAGACTGCTATACCTAGAATCTAAAATCACATAACTGCACCGCTGATTATCCTTCTTTTGTTCCTTGTCAATGAGACATGATGAAACAGTAGACAACAGACTACAGAATGTGATGGTGAGTACTTGACAGGAAAATCAGGACAAGTAGTGCTATTGTCTGTCTTGTTTCCTGGCCTTCCAAGACCTGATAGTAGTTTCTCATGAAATGTAAAATATGTGCTCCCTGCTTAATAAGTTTGTTTAACAACTGGCTGCATCCAAAGAGTGCAGGCACCAAACAGCTCTCAGAAAATAGTATTCCATCATTCTGTGCTTATCATCTGCAGGGCTAAATCCAATGTCTTTTCTACTTAGAGCAGACTTGCCAAAATTAATGGGATTTGTTAGTTACACCAAAGGACTCATCCAGATGGGAAGAAATTTTCTGGAACCAGTAAAAACCTTCTTTTTATTTTGATTTTTACCTGCCTATTCATGGTTTTGCATCCAAACGCTTTCTTCAAGTATCCAGGGTTTCCCTCATTCTTCCCTTCCTTGGGTTCTTCTTCTTCCTCCTGCCCCTCTTGCTCCCACTGATCACATGCCACATCTACACACAGGCAACACTTCAGAAATTGATTTCCACCTTTTTCAACTGAGCCCCTTTTAATTATTATTCAGGAATTATTGCCAAAGTGTTAAAGTACTTTAAGCAATATTACACTAGTTAAGCATTAGGATTATTTTCTTTTATTGCTACAGCTCCTCTTTCCCTCACTTGATCTGTGTTGAATCTGGGTCCTAGAAACAATCACTCTGTTTTGTTGGCAGCAGCCATCATAGCTGTTTCTGATGTAACACAAACACAGAGTCATGGAGAGCTACATTACATTTCAGAAAATACTGGGTTGATTTAAACCAGCCTAGGAAGTGGGAATGAAAAGTCCTTGATCATGCTGGGAGTTTTCAGGGAATATTTCAGAATGGGGAAAACATCACACAGGTCTCCAAAATAAAATCAGTTTGAACAGAGACTATACTGGGACTTTCAGAAGCATTTTTCTTGTCTGGAGAGGCTCTACATTTCAGTGGTCCTACTCTAGTAGGGCTAATGTTGGGGTTAGCCTACTGTTTGGTAGTAACATAGCACACACATAACCACACAACACCTCACATGGCTCTTTATTATCCAGCTGTGAGTTTTCTTCTTTAATATTTGCTTAAAAGAAAATTAATTAAAAGTGGTCTGTAAATTCTGCTTTCAGCTAAACAAGCTAAAGCTGAATGACCTGGACCTCTGGGCTTTGGACTGGGCATTCCAGGCCTGTTGTCCCAATAGCAATCCCTTAAGCCCTCTGAAAAATATTTATTAGAGGATCATAAGAGTTCTCCTAAGTAGACCAGTGGAAAGAGGAATTCCCAAAAATCAAACAGTGGTATTTTCCAGGAGTGGGCCTCTGCTCACAGAGAATGAGAATGCCCCTGTTCCTGCTATATTATTAGAGATCAACCTACTCAGCAGGGTCCCTCAATCCTCTGGGCATCCTTTTCAGGATTTAGGAGGCTGCCTTCCACTAGTCACTAGTCCCACTTAAACACCAAAATTTGGATCCACTCTAATGTTAATGGATCTTATATTGGCTAGAAACAGAAATATCACTTTAGCAAAAATGGGGGGGGGGGATTGCTGTGGAAGACTATCACTTTAACTTACTTGTATGCATTTTGATGTGGGTTTTTTTATATCAGGGTTTTTTAAAAAAATAGACAGTGTTGGAGGAAAGAATTATATTCTATCTGCTATGCTTTTTAGCAAAACATTCCTCCAGGCAGCCAAGTATTATGTATTGGCAGTAGTTGCTTCTGCAGCAGCATTGTTTTGTGGTGGCTCAGCTAAAAGATAATCCAATGCCTAGCACCATTTCTCAGGCAATCACTCCAGCCCTAGTTTTATTAGAAAGAATGACCAGTGCCTGATTGTAATGGTTTCTGCAACCTTTGAGCATGCAAAAGATTGCATAACTTGGAGGCTCTGCTCCTTCCGGCTGTGATAGTGACATAAATACTATGTTCCTGAAAGGGAGGGGAAGTTTATGACACTGTATCTTGATCAGCTTTGCCCACTGTTTAAACCAGTCAGGTATACTTAGTAGTTAAGGTGATACAATGGAATCAGTGGCTCATCCTCCTAAATGAAGCTAGATGTATACATGTTCTGAAGGACACTATTACAAATTCATCAGTATATTGATGATACATAATGTCTGCACTCTAATACTCAAGAGTGTTGAACCAGGGCTTGGAAGTTCATATTCTAAATTGGCATTTACTGGGTAAATATGGGTCTGTCATTCCCTCTCAGTTCATCTACCTCACACCATTGTTGTCAGGAAGAGGAGAAACAATGAATGTCATTCTGAAAGAAAGTTGGGATATACAGTCAGCCCTCCATATTTGCGGGTTTCACTTTTGCAGATTTGGTTATTCACGGATTATTTGCCATCAGCTCTGCTGCTGCCCCATGCCATTTTTAATAGGGATAGCAAGCCTCATGAGACTGAGAAACTACGAACAAGGTTTGTAAGTCCCTATTAAAAATGGTGTGGGGCAGTAGTGGAGGTGGCAGTAAGGCCCACCAGCCACCCACTTCTGCCTTATGAAGGAATCCTGATGCCTCAAAGGAATCCACAGTGGGTTGAATATTGTGATCATATTTTTTGTGTCTGTTAAATATGGTTTGAGAGGGTCTTTTGTTATTCATGTTTTTTTCACTTTCACAGGGGTCCTTTGCCCCTAACCCTAGCGAATGTGGAGGGATGACTGTACGTGCAGCAAAACAACTACATATATAGACGTTGTTGTTGTTATCATTTATTCCCTACTTCTCCCTATGGATCAAGATAGGCAACAACAACAGATTAAAATATAACAACAGACTGGAAACATACCACTAGTTAGAAAGCATATAATGTCAGTTTAAAAATCATATAAAACCAATATGTATTTTTTCAAAAAAATCAATACCTACTTTAAAACTTATAATGTAAAATTCACCTGGACCAGTCTGCAGGAAGATTACACAGTCTGGGGGTGGTTAAAAAAAACAGTGTTATCTACTCTCACAATATATAAGTTCCCCTGATTTTTTTTTTTAAGGGCAAAAGTGGTTCAGATTGATGGAGGACTGTTGAGGAGAGGCTTCTTTAAATGAGCTTTTTTGATATGGTTGAGGTGGAGGTTGTTAACTGTTTCCTTGCCAGCTATCTATATACGCAAAATTGCTTGCCACCCTCTACACACACAGAGAGAGAGAGAACAGGTAAAATGATGAGATTCAGGGACAACAGTAGGTGGAAAATTATTGTAGTGAAAAAATGGCCAGCAGAAAGGGTTAAAGAGCACTTTCTTCCCTGTTCTGTTGAGGTTGGACCCACCCAGGGCTGCTTTGCATTAAAACAACCCCTCACTCAGTGAAACAATCTTAGATCAATGAACTAAGCTCCCCTGGACAAAGTGAGCAGACCACCCCAATGTTGGTATTTGAAAGCTTTTGTAAGTCCTGCTTTCAGTCTGTTACCATTTGTTTCTTATCTCTGGCAGGTTCAAAAGATTTGGAATTTAATTTTATTAATTTATCCTGGCATTCTAAAGAAAGAACAATATACCATGAAAACAACTCCCCTTCCAATTGACTTTAAAAAGTGTGTCACATTCATTTATATTCAAAGTTCTCTCGAGTAGCTTAAGTGAACATTTGTTCATTTCTCTTTCAAGCTGTTGCTCTACTTTTGGCTGTCTAAAATAGTTCACACTTTATCTCTAGGGAAGCAGCATCAGCCTTTTGACATCCTTTCCAAGGCTCCTAGAGAAAGGGATCCTCTGAATGCCAAGCAACAAAATATAAGCAGGGTAAACATATATCTTGCCTGTCCTCCCACATCCTTCTCTAGCAATGCTGCCTTCCATAAAATCACTGAAACATCATTTCCCTTCACCATGGCTGGGCTAGATTCAGTCAACTGGCATAAGACTTTGCCATGCTCTATCAGTTTTTAGAATTACTAGCTGTTGTTGTTGTTGAGGGCAACCAAAAATACCCCTAGAAAAATCAACTGAAAGCAGTATATTAAAAGAGCTAGAGCTGCGCTTCACAGAAGTCTCCTTTGTAGTACAATTTGTAGAAGTCATGCATGACTACCTCTTGAACCATGTATCTGACACAGGAGGAATCACTTCATTCTAGATATTTTGGACTACAGTTCCCATAATTCTTTACCACTGACCGTCTGGGCTGGGCTTTCTGGGTCTGAAATCTACAATATTGTGAAGGTCAAAATTTCCCCAACAGGGAAGCAAAGTGAAAACATAATATAACAATATGGTCAAAGAGATAGCCATGTTAGTCTCTTTCAGCAGCAAAAGACATAAAGGAATTCAACAGCACCCTTGAAACTAACTGAGGAGAAGAAATTTCTAGGATAAGCTTTCATGGGCACAGTCTACTTGGTCAGATGTTTGCAGACTGTGCCCACAAAAGCTTGTACTAGAGATTTCTTTTGCTTATTTAGTCTCAAAGTTGCTGATGGATTCTTCTGTTTCTTTTTACACAATACAGAGCCAGGGGATATTATCATGCCATACCTACCCCTGCCCTGTATGTAGCATTTGACATCAACAAAGAACAGTACCCAAGAGGTGATGTCAATGCATCACATGTCTACAGCCCATACACCTTGTAGCTAACTATGGAAAACCACTGATCCCCATAGTTGCTGTAACATTTAGCCCAAACCTAATTCATGCAGAATAGTGAGAGTGTGTTGAAGACATTGTAAAGAAACAGGAAGACAGGAGGTGCCAGGAAATTAAGGCCATTTCTGCACTAGACTGTTATAGTGTTATTATTCCACTTTCAACATCCCATGGAATCTTGGGGTTTGCAGTTTAGGGAGGGGCCTTTGCAAACCCCAGGATTCCATAGGATGTTGAAAGTGGAATAATAGCACTAGAACAGTCTAATAGGGAAATGGCCTAAGTTTAAATACCTGCCCTGATTTGCGACCACCTGCTCTTGTTCAGAATGTCCACTGTCAACCAAAATAGTGCATTGCTCTTTTTGGGAGAGGACAGTACCTAGTGTTCTCATCAGAGAAATTCCATTAAAACAATATAATGTTATCTGGATGTGTCTTCCTTTTTCATTCTATGACGTGTGCTTTATTTCATAATGGGCCTTTATACCTGTATCTACACTTCACACCCACATTTTCATGAGAAACACATCTCCCTTTCCTTTGATGTGTGCATATCTATTACCTTCCTCCTCCCCTTCTCTGCCAATTAATATTCAACTGCATTGTTTTGGTTAATCCCAGCTAAAACAGACTTACTGAATCAACTGTTGAAAGGTGAGTCAACTTGTAGGTAGATCCCTTTTATCCAGTGGGCATACTCTGGTGGAAGGTATAGCAACAGAATTCAGGCCATTGTATTTTAAGCTTTTTAGTGTGGAGAGCTTTCTTTATAGAACATCATAGTCATTGATGACTCAGTGTAAAGGCTAATACAGGCCCTTTTCACATGTGGGGGGGGGAACAGGCGAAAACGCCCAAAAACGGAGCTTACCTGAAACCAGGTAAGTCCGTCGCCAAGCGGAGCAGCGTGAGCTCGCTGCTCCGCAGTTCTCCGGCGTCCCAAATGGCGGCTTCCAGTTGGTGGAGGCTCTCCACCAACCGGAGAAGCTCTCCAGCTGGAAGCCCGCCCCCGGCAGATCTGCAGGCACGCACTTGCGCGTGCCTGCAAATCCACTTCGGAGTCGGGTGACGGAGCGGCGCGGGGCTGTGCGCTCCGTGCTTTTTACAAACCTCGAAAAAGAGGTTTTTAAAAAACACACAGCGCAGCTAGTTCCCGCCGCTCCTGAGTGGATTCTGGTGTGGAACTACAAAAAGTAGTCCATGCCAGTCCACTCTAGGGTGTAGAAGACCTCCATCAGAGGTCGCTCTGCACCATTTCAGAAGCCTGGTATGGAAATGGCCACAGTCTAAAGGCTAAATGGTATTTATACAGAGCAAAAGAGAAGGAAGAAAAGACTAGCCCTATTCACAACAAATGTTCACATGTTGAATGAACGTGTGAGCAGGGCATGCCAACTAGCCCAGGTCCCACACATGCATCCTGATAGAATCTACCCTAATGCTTGTACATTTAGACAAATCCCTGCACTGACAAAGTCCTTTTGCATAACAGCTTAAATACATAAAGACATCCTCTGTTTTGGAACCATGACCTCATGATGTTCCAGACTGCATGAATGAATGCCTTCACATTGATAGTAAGACAATCAAAGTCTTCCTCAAGGAATGTACAGTGAATGTACAGACATTGATAGGTGGATAGACCAATACATATCATGTACCAGTGTGGAACTACTCCATGTTTCTGCTCATTAACTTATTCAGCATATAAACATTGGTTGTGAATAGAGCTAGCCTGTCAGTGTTTACTCTTTTTTAAAAAAAATTAAAGTAGTATTAGCTTCACATGAGCTTTTCATATTGTACTGGGGTACAATGGCCCATCTTCTGGACATGAGGCCATAGATCCAGAAGAGGTATCAGAGAACAAAAGATTTTGTCCTCAGAACTGGCCTTGGCCATACCCATAGCTCTGGAAGGTCTAGCACAAGAGGAACCCCTTTTGATGGTACTTGTCTTGCCTGAGGTTATGTTGCTATTTTGAGACTCCTGCTCAGAAACCCCAGCAGAAACACCATTTTCCCTGCAGCATCAGAGCTGATGAAGCAAGTTAGGACTCTTCAACTAGACAAGCTTTGCTCACCAAAGGCATGCCTAATCACCCGGATGGAGCTGCACTGCTGACACACTTCAGCCAACTTGTAAGACTCTTAGAACTATCCAAAGCTATCTACTTTGCATGATGGTGAGTTGCTGAAACTTAACATCTTTGCTTTGGCTGGGTGTGGAACCTGGCCTCTGCCTTGCTTGGCTGCATCTTTTCAGAGGGAAAAAGGAGATATGTCTCCAAGTGATCAGTCGATGGCTGTTTCTATCTTTTTTTATTTTATTTTGGAAAAAGCCCAAAGCATTTTGTCCTACGTAATTATTTCAATGGCCTTCTTCAGGGGCAATATGAAATCTAACTGCTGAAATTTCTGGATCTGAAAATCTCATTCCATTTGCTGGACCAAATGTTGTTTCTTTACAGTCCAGCAAATAGAATGAGATTTTCGGCACCAGAAATTGCTGCAGTTAGATTTCACATTGCCCCCAAAGAAGGCCACTGAAATATATACATGGGCTGAAACACATCAGGTGTTTTCCAAAATAAAGAATAAAAACAGTCACCCACTGAACACTTGGAGACATATCTCCCTTTTTTTCATGTGAATTCCATTGGGTGCTCTTAATATTTGCGTTTTCTGCACCTATCCAGGGCCTAAAATTGTTCAATTTCACTTCGCTTTTCTTGTTGAAACTCTTGCCACATACTCACTCAAGGCTAGAAATCCCATCAGGAAAAACTGGGTGCTGAGGGAGAAGCTCTTAATGGATAGATTTTCAATGTTGTTGATGTTCTTTGAAGTTGCTTTCAATTTGACAGTATTTTAATATTTTAATTTGTTTAATTGTGTTTTAATGTCACAACTTCTTGTTGGTTTTGATCATATCTGTTTTCACCTGTTCTTAATTTTATCTGTACCTGCTTTAGACTTGTTGTGATCCAGTTTCTAAGAGAAAGCAAGAACATGTTAATAGATAGATAGATAGATAGATAGATAGATAGATAGATAGATAGATAGACAGACAGACAGACAGACAGACAGACAGACTTCGATATGATGAAAAAACAACAAATATCACAATATCAATATTCTTTTGCCATAGATTCGTGGTGCAGGAGGTAGAGCAAGGAAAAACCAAGAGAATTTCCTCCCTTCCTTTTTATTTTGAAAACAATAAGATAAATACGTTACATAAATCAGAGAAAACACACCCAAAAGCAAAAAAAAAAAAATGAAATAAATATATATTTACAGTTCTCAGGAGCAAATGTCCCTTTTGCAGATCTATGGGGTAGAACAAAAAGTACCAGTCCTTTCAAAGGCAAGAGAGACACATTTCAAAAATATTTAAAATATGCTTAGCCACATACACAAAATTCTTCATGGACATGCAGAGTCTGTAATAATTGTGGAATCCATGAGAAGTAAGGGCTTTGCCAGTAGAAAATAAATGTGCTTGGACACAACTAGAGCATTTCATACAAAACTTGACAAAAAGAGGTGACATTAATATTTTGGATCATCTCTCTCAGATATATGCACAAACAGAGATCATTTCCGAGAATAATTTATTTCCCTAACTGATGGAAATGGGTTGTTGTTGTTTTTTAATGTGATCAAAATTGAGTAGGGCCATGAGGGTTCAGTTAAAATTGCTTTTCAGAATATATTCAGGCCTTCAGGCTTTCATTTCACTAATCCAAATATAGCATGTGTCAGTGATGACATATAAGCTAAGATATTAACAGGGTAATTATTTGCTACTCAAAAGTAAGCCTCACTGAGTTCAATAGGACTTGCTCCACACTTAATTTCACATTCTAAGGGCTTTAATTTAGATAAGTCTCTTCCCAGAGCATCAGAGACACCACTGGCTCAGTGTAAAGGCTAATGGTATTTAAAGACGGCAGAAATGGAGGAAAACACATTAAGTGGGTGAAGGACCACAGCTTAAGTGGATTTTATTGCATCTCAAAAGGAAAAGTACATTTCCCAACTTAGAATTCAGAAGTGATGCTTTAAGTAAACATGCCAACAATAAAGATACAGGAATTAGCAGATTTAATAGGACAAGGGTAACAATGCTAAAATCACATCAGAGCAGAAGCAGGCTTCAGATATGTTGTTATAAAAGTATAACATTTTTGCTCTAGTGTGGTTCAATCCATATTTCCTCACCTGTTAATTCCTACATTCTTTTTGTTGAAGTGCACTATTGGTGGATTAGCTCCCCTCCCCTTGTGTAAAATAAATAGAGAGATTTTTAAATTATCTTTTAACTAGAATTAATTTTGAAACGATGCCCCACAAATATGATCTGAATCCTAGCCACAATGATAGCAGATACAAAACACAATAGCCATGTTCATGTGTTTATGTCAAGAGAATCTAAGAATGTGCTGACTGTATCACCTGACAGTGAGTCATGAATTGCGAATTCATTTAAAAATTTAGTTGGTCTCACGAGACCTAATTTAGCTGCTAACAAGGAGAAACTACCTTGGCAGTAGTTAGACCTGTCTCTTATGGCCCTATTTCTACAAATATACCCACACATCAGGACACAATATGTCAATAATATGAACAATACAATAACTGTGTTCTTTGAACATAGTAACAATAAATCAGTAAAGAAGATACAGAGCATGACTGGTTCCAGGAGCTTGCTCTGTAAAAATTACAAGGATTGTGATTTTAGATTTAAAAGTAAATGGTTAATTTCACCTACAATCTGCTTTAATGGACTAACGTTTTGTCTAGATTAGCATCTTTTAAAGAGACCTTGTTTACGGGAAAAACCCTGGGCTGGTCTAGCTTGCCTGTGAACAGAATTTATGGGAGAGAAGTTCTGAGGAAGGAAAGAGAGAAGGCAACTGTTACTGATTGTAGTGTACTTTGTGGCACACATGCACACACACTGCTGCCATCCCCTGTACCAGTGAAAAAGCTACTCTAGATCTTATGGGGAGCTTTCCATGGGTGGCTGAAAGTACAATTGGTAGATATCTCCTCCCTACCCACTTATGTCTTCTAGTGGAAAGTCTCCCCTTGATTGGATCCCTTCCACAAAGAAAATCAGCCCAAGATTCAACCCTGTGTTGTTTTGGCAAAAACAATGGTCTCATTTGAATAGGGATCACGGACTGAGGCATCTATGCCCATCCAAATTGGGAGGCAGAGTGAGGATGGGAGGTAAGCTGGGCACAGCAAACTGGATGACAGATGGAGGAAAGAAAGGCAATCACAGAACAGAGCTGGAAGCTTTGTATGCAAATGGTACTATAGATTATTTGGAAGTATAATGTTTCTGCCAGGTATAGCAAGTTAAATTATCCAGCTATGTATGTAAAGTTAATTATCTTTTGTGAGGTGCCTTGGGAGGGCTTTGCCTAGAAGGCAGCATATAAGCACTTTAAATGGATCGCTTTAAAGGATCTTACTCTCAGGAAGCTTGTTTCTACAACCTCCTTTTCTCCACTGAAGGCAATATGCAAGTACTGCCACAGCTCACTAGCCTGCAGTGGGCCCATCTGGAAGAGTAAAGCAGCTCTGGATTCACCAGATATAAAGTTAACTGCTCCCCACCTTTTATTGCTGTTGTTGTGTGCCTTCAAGTTGTTTCTGACTTACGATGATCCGAAGGCAACCCTATTGTGGAGTTTTTTTGGCAAGATTTGTTCATAGGAGGTTTGCCTTTGCTTTCCTCTGAAGCTGAGAGAGTGTGACATTTCTAAGGTCACCTAGTGGGATTTCATGGCTGAGTGAGGATCTAAATCCTGGTCTCCAAAGTCACAGTCCAATGCTCAAATCACTATGCCATGCTGGCTCTGACTCTGGCCACATTTCGTCTGCTGCTGCCAAGTGGTGAATCCCTGGTGAAGTTTCCCAAGTGCCTTGGCACAATGGACACCTATGCTGCAGTAGAACCACCCAAGAACTGCATGCCTCTCCATCAGCCGAAGTCAAGGATCCTCTGTATCCTCAGCCATTAACATTGGGATCTTGCCTACTTTGAGGTTGAAAAAAGTACTCCTCCTATATCAAGATACAAGTTTGCTCACTTGAACCTGCATAATACATCAAAGGAAAAGAATTAGGGAAGCCAGGTGGGAAGTGAGATGGTGGATTTGGATGCTCTTGCTAAGTGCATCTAAATGTTGCTATGTTACTAAGAGAACCCTCCCTCAAACTGAAGAACTTGCAGCTTTAATTCAAAGTCTCCCTCCCCGCCCCCAACAGAATTTAGTTGTGTTAGGGTGTTTTTCAGCGATGAGAACATATATGAAAAAAGTGTGCTATAAATATAGATTTGAGTGGTGACTCACCACTGCGTTACCAGTCAGAAGTCTGTAAATATGTCATAAAAGAGCTGCATATACAAAAAAAAAAACTAACATAAAAGCACATCATATTTCTTTTTTGCACAAAGCTTATGCAGCCCACAGCAGCTTCCCTAACAGTTGTCCTATTCAAAGGTTTCACAATCTAGGTGTCCTTAATTTTGAAAAAAATACAAATAATCTTTGAGATACATAATAGGCTGGGAAGATATGTCAGTGACAATGCTAACTCCAACATTTGGGCTTCACAGAAATGCTGCTGAGGCATAACAGAAAACTAGGACAAGGTGTGGGACTGGACATGCTAATGAAGTACTTTAAACTCTCAGAAACAAACAAGCACATCCCCAGCAGGAAAGAATCCCTAATCAATATCTTAGTGGGAGGTGTTGAATTAAGGCTTTGGAGAAATGCATCAGTACATTTTAGGAAAGAATCATACACAGAAGCCATAGTGAAGTTCAGTTTCAGATATTATAGTTAGTCATGGAAGAATCCCAAAGGAGGAATTATATTTTTAGTTCCATCTCCCTTTAATGGAGAAATGTTTTCACAGCATGAAGTCCTTCCAGAAATTCAGCAAGCATAAATTCCACCATTATTATCACTTTCATTCACAGTTTTGTATGGTTTTTTTAACTCACAAATCTTTGTTGTTGTTGTTTTTTGTTAAATAATAACATGGATTTCATGAACTGGTGATCATTCGTTTGTCTCTATGTTTTGGGATGACCCAAAGGGATACCTGTTGCTAAATGGAATCATATTCATCCCATCCTGGAGAAATCTGATCTGGTCTAATTTTGGAAGCTAAGTAGGAATGGATCTACTTAGTACTTGGATGGGACATCACCAGAGGATACCAAGGACCTCTAGATAGGACTGGAAAAGAGTCCTGCTTAAAATCTTTGAGAGCTTCTGTCAGTCAGTACTGGACTAGCTGGATCAACGGGTCCAACTCAGTGTAAGGCAATATCCTACATTCCTATGTTTCCACACCTGTTAAAATGAAGAATGCAGAATGCCTGTTCAAAATAACCATGACCAAAATCAATTCTTAGCCCAGAAGCAAACATTCCATGGATATGTCAATGCATTATTGACTTTTAGAAATAGCTGCCACAATTTGGGAATATAAATATACATATATGAGCAGATAAGCACCCAGAGATCAATTTCACACTGCTGTTTGCTTAAGAACAGGTCATGCCTTTCTATTTCATGGAAAGAATAATACTTGCTCAAAGGAAAGAATTTCAGAAGATTTGCTTATCCAGATTATACTGTCAATATAGTAGGAAATGTTCATTCAAATTACACTCTGCCTTCTGTCCAGTTTCCATTCTGCCTGGTGGTTTGACTTTTCACAATAAACAAAAATACAAGGCAGTGGTTGCTGTGGAAGCACCTAACACTGCTGAAGCAGAGCATCTGAGAAATGTTCATACTTCCGGACAGAAGACCACTGGGAGCTCCATATAAGCCACTTCAAGCTTTTAAAATGGAAAACAGGATATATGCTTATCATGCCATGCATATCCACTGTTTTCTACTGGCTATATACCAGAGTTTTCAAACATAATAACATTTTTTCACCTAAGCAAGTGGGAAGGGGAATTTGCTCATGGCCACTTTCCAGTGTCTCTGTGCCTGTTTAAAAGAAGATATGCATTTGTGTGTATGCTTTTATATATTTGCTCTAGAGAAGGCTGGCAAGAAATAGATCAAGATCTGCAATAAATTTCAGGATGACTGCAATAAAGTACGGACTATTTCAGATATCCAACTAACATGGGTTCAACAGAAAGGCGCTCTCTCTTTCTCTCTCTCTCTGTGTATATATGTGTGTGTGCATGTGTAGATAGATAGATAGACAGACAGACAGATAGATAGATAGAGGGCTGCTGAAATGATGGCAAGTTGTGAATAAACCAAAATGGATTTTAGAATCCACATTAGTACACATACCTTTATTAAGCCAAATAAAATGGTGGAAAAATATTTGTAAGCTACATAAGATCTCCTAATCTTTTCATAAGATATTACAACAAAGACATCTTTTGGAACAGTTATTGTTTTGGATTACAATTTCTTGCATTCTTCAGTCAGGGTAGTAAGTGGATATGTTGGCTGAGGGATTCTGAGATTATAGTGAAAATTTTCCCAGGTCTGCAAAAAGGAGTGGGCAGAGGCCTCGCTATGTAGAAATAACAGTGAGATGAGTGGACATGTCTAGTCAGACATGCACATAAGGTTCCAACAGATGATTCTACAGGAATTATGGAGTAACCAAGAATAACCCCCCAGGAATGCTGGGAACAAGAAAGGCAAACAAGTTTTGAAAATATAAAGAGATTTGCTTCTATATTGGCTGAGGCCCATTTTCAGGGGCAATTTTTATTCCATTTCAACTCTCTAAGTCAGAAGTGGGCAAAGAGCAGCCTCTGAGCCACATTCCGGCCCCAGACCCACCCAGGGTCAAGCAAAATCCTCCAATTTGCTTTCTAGGGAGTGTGAAGAGAATTTCCTCCATGTTTTGAGGCCCCCTGGGCCCTCAGGGGTCAAAAAAAGTTTACAGTTTTTTTAAAAAGAATTGCCCCCAAATGCTCTCTGTTTTAAAAAAAAAAAAAGGCCTAATGACCCAGGAAAACCCCAAAACATGGATATTTAGGGGTGCTGGGGCTGATTTTTTTTAGTGTTTTTGTACAAATAGGTGTGTTGGGAGGTGCAGCTCTCCAACGTGTCTTGGAGGGGCTAATGTGCCCCACCAGCTTTCTACAGTTGCCTACCTTGTGAGTGAACATCTGCCTCATTAGAACAGTATCAAAACATTTGGTCCCAGTTGTTGGACCATAGGCAAGACACAAACCAGATGTTTTGCTGCCCAAAATGAAGAACAAGATGGTGTCCCCTTCCTAGTCTATATACAGAAACTGATTGAACTGTCAGATGCATTTCTTTGACAATGAAGCAATGTGCTTCAACACCTTAGGTCAACTTTCCAGGGTGGTGACAGTTATGTGAATAGGGAGCCAGCGTGCTGTAATGGTTTGAGCATTGAACTATAACTCTGGAGAACAGGGTTCAAATGCCTGCTTGGTCATGGAAATCCACTGGGTGACTTTGGGCAAGCCACATTCTCTCAGCCACAGAGGACAGCAAAGGCAAACCCCCCTAAACAAATCTTGCCAAGAAAACTCCATGAAAAGTTCACTTTAGGATCACTGTCAGTCAAGAAGAACTTGAAGGTATACAAGTTATATCAGTTCCGTATTCCAACAAGGGAAACATCTACCTGGAATGTCCAAATGGAATGGTTAGACCTGCTTCCTAGCATCTGCTACCAGGGATTGTTGCTTCATTCTGTCTAATGGCAGGGCTCTGAACACTGGATCAGAAGGGGGAAAAAAGAAGACCCAAAAGCTGGAAGTTTCCCCATTCCTTCTAAAGATCATTTCTATTCATTACATGCAAAAACCAAACAAAAGTTTCAACTCAGCAGCACATTTTGGCTTTAATACGGCATCTTTTGCTATAGGGAGATCATATATTGTGGTAAGATGGTCATGCAGTTTTCTACTAGCTCTATATATACACGTACACACATATATGCACACACACTCACACACACACACGCACACACACAGCTTCTACTCCCAGAACAAAACAATAAATAATGCAGGGTTGTGTTTTGCATTCATTTGTATGTGCATAGTTTCATATTATAATGCTGCTAAATGTAAATGAAAATAATATTTGTTTCAGTGGGGAACTCAAGACAACAGTGGAATTCCCATTTGTTTCTACGATGGGAAAGCTTGGTTTATAAAAATTCCATTAAGCTGTTCTGACAAAGAGATCATATCACATAGCCCATTAAAAATTTCAAATATTATATTGCATTATCCATCCCTGGTGTCCTTTAATGCTAAGTTGCTAACCCTTCCAAACTGTATCACCAAGTAATTAATTAAGCCCTACCCAAGACATATAGTCAAGTATATTATATCCAATTTTTATTCATTCATTCAGCTACCCAGACAAATAAAAACACTCAGCTTCAAGCAGAGAGGAAGAATCAGGTAACTCAAATTTAATTTGACCATTCACAGTGGACGGTGATTAAAACAATCTGCTTTAATATACAACAACACTGAATACTAACAGGGGTCTATTTTGCATTGAGTAGAAAAAACATAATTTTGATGCACACAGCTGAAAAGAAGCAGATGTGTTTCAGTCTTTCCCAGGAAATCTGAATATTCAAAGGTGCATTGCTCAGTTGAGAGAGATGGGGGCGTTGGACACTGAAGAGGTGAAATTATGTCTCTGGCTGTTCCTAACTCTTGTTCTGGTTTTACAAGTTTTCAGGCGCTAGCATTGTTCAGTGGGGAAGGATCATGGCTCAGTGGCAAAATGCATGTTTTGAATGCACAAAGTCTAAGGCCCTTTTCACATGTGGGGGGGAAACGGTGTAGAGCGACCTCTCACGGAGGTTGTCTATACCGTAGAGTGGACTGGCGTGGACTACTTTTCGTAGTTTCACACCAGAATCCACTCAGGAGCGGCCGGAACTAGCCAGGCTGCGTGTTTTTTAAAAACCTCTTTTTAGAGGTTTTTAAAAAGCACGGAGCACGCAGCCCCGTGCCGCTCCGTCGCCCGGCTCTAAAGTGGATCTGCAGGCGCACACAAGTGCATGCCTGCAGATCTGCCGGGGGCGGGCTTCCGGCTGGCGAGCTTCTCCGGTTGGTGGAGAGCCTCCACCAACCGGAAGCTGCCATCTGCAACGCTGGAGGAGTGTGGAGCAGCGAGCTCGCGCTGCTCCACGTGGCGACGGACTTACCCGGCTGTAGGTAAGCTCCGTTTTTGGGCGTTTTCGCCCGTTTCCCCCCCGATATGTGAAAAGGGCCTAAGACTCACTCCCTAGCATTACCAGATAGTACTGGGAAAGAAACCTGCTTGAAACCCTGGAAAGCTGCTTCTAGACCTAGTAGATAGGACTGAGCTAGATGGACCATTGACCTGCTTCAATATAAAGCAGCTTCTTATGTTCCCATTACCATCTGCCCACATAAACAGATAAACATCTCCTTCCTGCCACTCCATTGCTACCCAGTTGCTGTCCTGTTCCTTAACTTAAATAGAGACAGAGTCTGCACATTCCTAAGGGAAACAACTCCTCTTTTCATAACTGGATAATCAGAGATGAGTCAGAAATCAAAGCCTGCAGATGGTTATTAGGGTTTTTTGTTTCTTCCATTCCTTTGAAAGATATCAGGAGATATCACATATCCATGTACACATTTCCACATACACATTGTTAAAAAAAAAATGTAAAAAGTCTCCTGGGATCCTTTCAGCTAGCTGAAACAATTCCTTTAAAAGTTACTTTTGGTTTTATGTGGCTCTATGAAGACCTTCCTGCAAATCTTATCAAAGAAAAGGGAAAGACAATTCTTATGCATGAAGAAAAATTAACAGTGATCTTAATTAATGACAGAAGATGAATTCAGAACATGGTATTGGTAAGGAATCTGAGAAATGCTTTTGCTTGTAGGACATATCTCAGAACAGCTACTACACAGTCTGCGGTTATTGCTAGATCTGCTACTAGGAAAGGTAGTGTCTCAGCTATGGCTGGGGCACCTTTTATCTGATATAGCAGCTGTGCCCTCTCCTGGTGATCAGGAGCCTAGTCACCAGCATCCATGCTGTTACAACCTCTAGGAGAGATTTGCATAATAAGTTTTATGCTGAGATATCTTTGACAAAAGTTTGGCAACTTTAGGTGTTACAGGATTCCACAGCCCACCTCTTGACAAGCTTGGGGAAGTGAGAACACTTTCAGCATTACACTGTTAGCAAATTGACAGCCAATTAGTTTCTCAGCCCAATCAAGGGGCTGGTTTTGTCCTTTAAAGTAAAGCTGGGAAACACCTGAAGTTTAAAGCAAGGGTGGGTAGACATCCTTCAAACGTTTTGAAAGTATAATTGTCATATTTTCTCATCACAATACTGTTACACAACAATTAACTTATTAATTGGATTATGCCAAATGTTTAAAATGGAAGCAAAACAAATGCATAAGTTATAATGAGATCTAAGACTTACAAGGTGTCTTGGAAGTGTTTCCTCTACATTTGACAAGATACAATGATGGATGTTTTCATATGGTGGCTTTGGAAATCTTACTTCAATAATAAGAATTTTCTAATGTAGATCTATTCATCAAGACACACATCTTGAATATATCCATGGTTGGCAACTCACTAAAGGAAGAATACGCAACAATTATACCATCTCCCTGCCTATTTATCTAGAAGTGAGAGTAATGGCAACTTTTTGCCTGTGGATCAATTTGAAGGCAAGTTATCATTTGCAGAGTTTAAATGATTTCAGAACTCAGAGGTTGCTATTTGGAAAGAAAATAGAATATTGAGAGAAAACAAGAAAAACCTTTCAAGATATGTTTTGCAAATGCCTCTCCCTGTATCATCTACCATCACTAATCACGATTGGCAGGTAAGGGTCCCAGTGAATACTGAGTCACTCGGAGTTTCCTAATAAAGCCCTGAGCAGCCAATTATTCTAAGGATGGTAGCAGAAAAGAGCAAGACCTTATGTGCAGTGGGCCCTGGTGCTCTCCATTTAGCTTCCTGAATAAGAATACATCGGAGTTGGAGAAATTTTGGCCCTCAGAATGTTTTAGACTGATTGTGTCAGACTCCTAGAATCCTTTTACCTTTGGCCATGCTGATTGGAGCTTTTGTGAGCTGGAGTCATAGAATCATAGAATCTTAAGCCATTTCCATACTACTCTGTTATAGCGCTATTATTCCACTTTCAACATCCTATGGAATCCTGGAGTTTGTAGTTTACTGAGGCCAAAGAGCTCTCTGGCTGAGAATTCTAAATGCCACTCCCTAAACTGCATACTCCAGGATTCCATAGGATGTTGAAAGTGGAATAATGGTACTAGAACAGTGTAGTGCGGAAATGACCTTAGAGCTGGAAGTGACCAAGAGGACCATCTAATCCAACATCCTGCCATGTAGGCATATACTAAAGCACTTATTAAATATCTACCTATCCAATCTCCATGTAAAGACCTCCAAATAGGGGGAGCCCACCATGCTCTGAGGCAGTCTATTCCACTGTCAAACAGCTTTTACAATAAGGAAGTTCTTCCCAATGTTTACATGGAATCTCTTTCCTTGCAATTTGAATCCACTGGTTCATGTTCTCTGGAGCTGCAAGAAAGCAAGCTTGCTTCATTTTCTACGTGACATTCCTTCAGATATTAAAGATGACTATCACGTTACCCCTCAGTCACCTCTTTTCCAACCTATACATACTGTGCTCCCTATGTCATCCCTCATAAGGCTTGGTTGACAGAGCTTTGATCATTTTAGTTGCCTAAAACATGTTGATGGTCAAAGTTTCCCACTCCAGCCGTACATCATTGCCAACATTTATCAAACAACCTCAAGCCCACATTTCCAGCCACATTTTTGAAAGCTGAATTCTTTCATACTTTATTAAGAGGTTGCAATTGGTCACTATTTTCTGCAACCTGTGTCATCTTTTAAAAAAGAGTTTGCAATTTTATTGTGACATTAATTTCTATTTGCCAGTTAAACCTAGAATGCTAAAGATTGTAGGCTGAAAGTGTATTCTGTAAGAAGGTATGGCTTATGCAGTTTTTCAGAGGAAAAAAAAGTTATGCCTAAAGTAATTATACACTTACATCTTATAATGGTTATAAACTAATGCATTTCGATAATTGGAGACAGAACAGCCACTATACTTTCATCTAGTCTTTTAGGAAAGCTTATGACTGAATCCTCATCCCTACTGAATTGTGCTAATCAGGTCAGGATTCCACCCACACAGACTTCTTTGCTAATTTTATTTCTCCTCTCTGTGTAACAATAGAAAACAAGATGATATCTATAATACACAAAAGCAAATACAGGCAGTATGGCCTACGTTACTGAACTAATCACTTCAATTACTCCTGAAAACTACAGAACTCATCAAGCTATTTTTTATAAGATTCTTCTCCCCCTTCTCTCCCTGCTGCCACCCCCCTCCTCCTACTCTGGCAGATCACAGATTCACAGCATGAGCGATTGAACTTCAGCCGAGGACTGTGATTGCCTATTCTGCAATTTCTTAATGATGATTATGTTTCCCCCTGAAAATAGCAGACATAATGAGCATGCAAATGCTTTGTCAGGCTCACATTATTCTCTTATTAACTTGAATATCAAAATCTATTACGTTTTTGTGCCAGAAAGTTGACATGCTGGGTAATGCTCATTATACGAGCCCTACAAAAACATAACCATAAAACATCCAGGATGCTCCTATTATATACTTCAGAATTTCTTAGTCCTTTGGTGCATTTTCTTTATGTATCTCTCTGATTTTAGGATTGGGAAGAAGAGTAACCTGTTGATCCAAGTCTGTTAGCTTACTGCTCGTATAAAGAAAAGTAATTTCTGATGCTTTTCCAGTGTTCCTGGCATCCTCTAGACTTCCTCACTCACCCATGGAAATCTACCAGGTCACCGTGGGCAAGGAAGCCTTGTGATAGGTTCAATTAGGGTCATCGTATGTCAGAAAAAAGCTTGAAGGCACACAACAACCATGCTGTTTCTACATCATGTATAATTAAAATTTAATGATTTAATTTCAGGATCCGTGTAATCAAACTGGGTGTTCAGCAGGTGACATACACAGGGCAATCCTATGCTTGTTTACTCAAAAGTAAATTTCAGTGACAGTGAAACCTACTCCTAAGTGTGTATGCCAGTGGCAGAGCTTGGAGTGTGGGGAGGTGGACTGGAAGGGGAGGGGCTATAGTACAAGAGGTGTAGCTACTGTGGGGGGTGTGGCTGCAGTGTGTGGGGGCATGGCCAGGGCACACGGAGACATGGCTACAGGCCAGGATGCCCCAAAAACATTGCCTCCCTGGGCGAACTGCCCCCCCACCCCCCTGCCCCTACACAACTGGTGTATGCCTAGGAAAGCTGCCTAAGGAAGCAACCATATTTGATTTTTTCCAATTGGGAACATTTGGAGAGTTTGGTTAGGAAAAGGAGATAAGAAGGGCATGGTGATACCAGTTATTTTCCTGAAATAAAATTATCTGAGCCCATTGCACACAGGGAATTTTAGCAGGTCTTGTTTGTCACTGCAGAAGTTCCCTCTTCTGCACAACCTTGAAAGAAGCAGGTCCCCAAATAGCTAATGAGTAAATTGCCATGTTCAGCAACTATTATTATTATTATTATTATTATTATTATTATTATTATTATTATTTAATTATAAGAATAAATAGTAGCTGAACATAGTGTCCCACTGGCTGACCTTGGACAAGTGACATGCTCTCACATGCAGAGCAATACAAACCTCCTTTCAACAAATCTTGCCAGAAAAATCCCATGATAACTTCACTTTAAGATTTCCAGAAATCAGAAGTGATTTGAAAGTAGACAACAACAATAACACAACAACCATGGAATGCAATCTGAATTCTCTTTCTCTCTTTTTTTCTAATTGAAATGGTAAAATGACTAATGTTCTGAATGAAAAAATTATCCTTGCTAAGCAGGAAGACAAGAATCATGGAGAAAAAAAGAATGCAGGAGACCACTGAGTGTCAATTACTGAACCCAAGGCACATTCTGCTAAGTTTTTTTGGCTCAGACACTCTGAGCCAGTTTTAGCACTTCCCTCTTCATGTAGCACCAAAGTATTTGGCAAAGGTGTAAAGAGATTGTAGGTATGAGATGGCCATAGCATGTGGATATAGTTCTGCTCTTCAAATGAATCGATGGTGCTCTGTATGTCAACTGCTAGTGTGGCCTAGTGGCTAGGTGAACAGTGAACAACTACCGGTCATACTGCCTGGGGATTCTGGAACTTGTAAAACAATCAGTAACTTTTCCAGTCTCTTCCTATGATAGTAATATTCTCCACCTTTTCTTGGTGCACAGAAATATAATCTGTAATATTTCACAGATAAAGAGAAGGACAGACTCTTAATGCCTCTATTATAAGGCCAAATTTTACTGGCCAACACAAATATGCTATTTCTGAAAGCTCAGCTCAGCCTGCTGTCAATTGTTTCATTTATTCTGAATATAATCAGTATTCTGTTGATTTAAAAGCCAAGGCAATATTCATTCTTTGTATTAAAGAACTATTAGAAATATATGTTTGAGAGTGTTTGACATGCCCAAGGTCAACCAGTCAGTTTCCATGGCTGAGGGGGGAATCAAACACTGGTCTCCAGGGTTATAGTCCAATGCTCAAACCACTACACAACACTGACAACTAAAATTTTTGAAGAACCCAGAAGATGGGATCAGAAATTTAAAATGACATTTAGAGATTGGATTGCTGGGCCAAAACTAACAAAATAAATTTCAACAGGTATAAATGTAAGGTATTATATCCAGACAGGAAAAATGAAATGCACAAATACAGGATGGGTGACATCTTTCTTGAAGGTAGGACATGTGAAAAGGATCTAGAATTCTTAGTAGATAAGAAACTAAACACGAGTCAAGAGTGTGACAATAGAGGCCAAAAAAAGCCAATGTAGTTCTTAGCTACATCAACAGAAGTATAGTGTCCAGACAGACAAAAGTAGTAGTGCTACTCCAGTCTGTTTGGTTAGACCTCACCTGAAACACTGTGTCCAGGTCTGGGCACCACATTTTAAGAAACTAGAACATGTCAAAAAGAGGTAAGCTGAGATCATCAAAGATCTGGAAACCAAGACCTATGAGGAATGCCTTAGGGAGCTGGGTATGTTTAGCCTGGAGAAGAGAAGACTGAAAGGTGAACTGATATCTAGCTTTAAATGTCTGAAGGGATGTCATATAGAAGATGGAACAAACTTGTTTTCTGCTGCTTCAGAGACTAGAATGCCAAACTGATGGATTCAAATTACAGGAAAAGAAATTCCACCTAAACATTAGGAAGACCTTCCTTGAAAGTAGAAGCTGTTTGACAGTAGAGTAGACCACCTTGAAAAGTGGTGGGCTTGCATTTGGTGATCTTTAAACAGAGATTGGATAGGCATCTTTCAGAAGTGTCATAGTTGTGTTGTCCTGTCTGGCAGAGACAATCTGTTCCAGATGGCCCTAGTGGCACCTTCCTACCCTAAAATTCTATGGCCATTTTCTCACTACACTGTTATAGTGTTGTCATTCCACTTTCAACACCCTATGGAATCCCGGGGTTTGCACTTTAGGGAGGGGCATTTAGAATTCTCAGCCAGAGAGCTCTTTGGCCTCAGTAAACTACAAACCCTGGAATTCCACAGGATATTGAAAGTGGAATAATAATACTATAACAGGGTAGGATGGAAATGGCCTATGACTCTAAAATATATTTGAAGAAAGGCTAATCAAAAAGGGGAGGGGAAGAAAAAAAATACCATAAAACTAGTATTTTAAGCTTTAAGAAAGCCCCAGATTCACTGGCAGATGGACTGACACAGATAAATGGTTGCGTTATGATGATATAATTGAGAGATCAACGTCCAACAATCTCAAGATGAAAACAAGGGAAAAACTAGAACAGGAGGGAATAATACTGAGTTGGTTCCCTTACAGACAACTAACAGAAAGGTTTCATATGGACATAAAAACATATGGAATTGAACTAAAAGAGAAAGCTGGAGTAATTAAATGGCTTTTTGAAAATCCACCTCACCTGCTTGCCCAAATCCATCAAGAGATATTACAGCAGGAGAGACAAGAAGAAACAGTAAAGGAAACAATGATTTTATGGGCTCAAAATATTGGGCATTCAATTCAATTAGAGACTTGGGAGCAGAGATGGGAAAAAATGCAGAAATTTACAGTAGCCCAGAATTTGAGAGACAACTATTACAAACTATTTCACAGATGGTATAAGACACGAGATAAACTGAAAAAGATTTATAATACAGGTACCGGACAGTGCTGGAAATGTCAGAAGGAGGTCGGTACGATATATCATATGTGGTGGACATGCTCAAAAGCTAAGAAGTATTGGAATGGAGTACATAATGTAATTTGCACATTAGTGAAAGGTCAGTTTGCTAAGACACTGGAATTGTATCTGTTAAATATGACTGATATATTAGAGGGTATTGGTATAAAGAAGCATTGGAGAATATTACTGTACTTGATAACAACAGCTCGTATTGAATGTGCAATGTTATGGAAAACTCAGCAAATACCCACAATACAACAATGGTGGGCTACACTTATTGAAAATAAAAATGTAGACATGGTCTCCCAGAGATTAAAAGGGAAATCAGACGATGAGATACAGAAAGAATGGCAAATTGTAACGGGTAATTGCTGGGTTTTAACAGTTGGAAATACGTAATTCATGATTTAAGATATATTACGAGGGGGCTACAGGATATATATCATGAAGCGGAAATATGAAGAATGAAATGTAAGAACTATCAAATAAAGTAGCAGCAAAATGTTGTAAAGTACCTAAAGCATTTAGAAATCTGGAAAATGAAATCTAGATCAATGTGGAAGATCAGATATATTTCAATTAAGCTGACAGTCAAACTTGTATGTTTTATAAGAGAATTTTGAATAAAATTATTTAAAGAAAGCCCCAGATTCACTGAGGTGATGATATACCCAAAAGAAGAGCTGTTTTAACTTTCCTTTAGCGGATGAAAAGGTTTAAAGATCTCCTCATCTGCGCAGTTCCATTAGCACATGTAAGCAAATATATGGAGATATGAAAACAGACAACATTTGCTTCCTTTATCATTCTGTCAAGGCAAAATCATTTCTATTTATAAAAATGAGCTCTATAACTATTTGCAAAACTTTAATTTTTCCCATTTTCAGAAGCAATTCATTCCTGCAGTTTTCTGCACACAGGCCAGTAAAAGAAGAGCAGAAATTGTTTAGCTTTCATTCCCTGGTACTAGATTAAAATGTCATAATAATTGTTACCAAGAAAGAGAGAAGTGGGCTGCAGTTTTAATACATTAGAGACAGAGGTTGAAAAGCAGCTTTAAAGTAGAAGGAAGAGAAAAATCTTGAAAGAGTTTAATGTAGCCAATTAGTGCCTGACAGCAATTTCTTTAATTGGACAGATTTGTAGATAGTGCTGTAGAGAAAAAGGCAGAAGAAGGCTGGTACACAAAATGCTGCCTTCTTAATTTCTGGAATAATGGACATTAATTTTTGGATCCAAATATTGTGATGAACAAATAAAAGAAAAGGATTAAACATGCCACCACTACAAAAGTATAACCTCACAGACTCTAACACTGCACTAACCAAATGGTTAGACATACCCACAGTGGTATACAACAACCCGACACTCACAATTTTTAAACATCTGTTGTCATCCAAAGCCCAGTGGGCCCCTGTCTTTGGGCACTGATGCATTATCCATGCACCTAGAGAGACTCTCTATTGCAAGCACAAAGCATTGCCCAGTTCTTTGGCGAAAAAACTAGTGAGTCCTTCCATGTGTGAAGCTCTGGATATACATCAAAGCTGCTTAACACTGACATGGAATCAACAGAAAGATCTAAGTTGGCATCTTGTTAGTCACTTATGCAGGCATAAATCCAATACACACCTTTGTAATTGGGGGGGAGGGGTCCACTGCAGTGATGTATTTAAGTCTTTTACTCCAAGTCTCAAGTCAAATCTCAAGTCCTTGCAAGATACTTTTAAGTCAAGTCTCAAGTCTGGGAGCCAACTATATACACCAACCCCAATGTGTATTCCAGAATTTCTAGATCGAGTCAAATAAAGTAAGTTTTAACAATTTAAGTAGAGTTGGCCTCCATATTTGTGATTTTGCCATCTATATCTTCAGAAGTGGGGAACAGGATCTTTCCTACTTCCCATTTGCAAAGCTGAGGCTTTTTCAGAAGTAGGGAAGAGGATCTTTCTTAATCCCCATTACTGTAGTTCCAAAACCTTTAGAAGGAAGGATCGTTCCTCCTCAAACCCATTACCTAACACATTTTCTGTTCCCCTCTGAGATACCTGCCCTCGCTATGGGCACAAGTCTTGCCTTTTGCTCTTGGGAAAAGTGTTAGAAATCTCCCCCTAGTTGTAGCAGGGACACGCTGCTGAACAGACCTCACCACCACTCAAGTCCATTGCCTAACCCATTTGCTGTTCCCTCTGAGAAATGTGCCCACACTTTGGTCTTGAGACAGATCATCATGTGACCAGTAAGTTGTATGGTTTCTGGATGAATGTGTTATATTACTGAACCAATGGCAGCAAGTCAGTCATTAAAAATATGCAAGTCTCAAGTTGAGTTGAGTCACTGTGTAATTTTTGCCAAGTCAAGTCCAAGTCAAGTCACTGAAGTGACTTAAGTCTGACTTGAATCCGAGTCAATTGACTCAAGTTTACATCAGTGAGGCATTGTAAAGTTCAGAATTCTCCACCAGCTTCATGTAGTGGCCAACTTTTCACTGAAAAACTGCCTTTTACCTGCTTCATCTACCCCCCCCCCCCCGGCATTATCATTTCCTAGGTGGTGGAGAACAGGGCCAAAGTGGCAGAGAAGTGGCCAGCTATGTGCCTACAGCGGGAAGCACAGCAATAACATCATTCTCTGGAACCCTCAGAGGATGCCTGGAAGGACCTAGATAATGCCTTGTTCCTGTGCATCCAGGTATACTATATACCAACTGCTACAAGAACATAGCTGGATACTTCTCTGCTACCCACACACTCTCCACCAACCAGCGAATGGACATATAGGGAAGCTACACCAAATAAAAAGGTAGGGTGGGGTGGGAGAGGAAATAGGGTGTAGTTCTGCTTGGTGGAACTTTGCACTATGTTTTCCTCATCTTTACTTTTTATCACAATGTGTCCAAAATTCTTCTTGATCAGCTTTACACAACACGTATGTTTTCAGCAACGTGAAGTACTTCTGTAAAAACCCCTGGAAACTTTCAGTATTTATAATTTGAACTCAGAAAAGTTATTTGTGGATTACAATTTACAGAATTCTCCCGGCCAGCGTGGCCACTAGGTAGGAGAGATTCTAGGACAAATAATCCAAAAAGTAATTTTCCAAAGTCTTTCCAAATATTCTATTCATAGAAAAATGTATTTCAAATGTAGTTCAAAGTCTTTAACAAGAAACAGGTTTTTTTTTATTTTGATATAACTCTCTGTATAAAAAGTTTTAAAGAGAGAGGGTTATTTCTCATGCATACTAGTAGCTTTCTGCTCCAGCCATACACAAGGAAACACTAATGCAGACATGAAGTCACTTCAGACAGAACTGCCCTGCATTGATCTCCCACAACACTGCAATAAATGAATGAGACCAATTCTCATAATTCACACTGCAGCTTGTTTTTTATATCTCTGTTTCCACTGATAAAAAGCACCAATTCCACTTACACTGACATCTGCAAAAGCATATTGGGAGAAAGTGTCCAGGATTATTAGTTCAAATTGTTCCAAATTTATATCCTACAGCAGGGATAACAATTATGTGACCTTCCAGATGGTATTGAACCACAGCTCCCAACATTCCTTATCACTGGCTAAGCTAAGGCTGATGGAAGGTGCAGTCCAGCAACATCTAGAGGGTCACACAGTTCCAATCTCTGTCCTGAAGATATTTGAGAAGACTATTTGAAAGACTGTTGCTGGGCTTTTGTCAAAAAAAAATAGTATGCAGAAACCAGTTTTCTATTATTACCTCTGCCTCTAGACACACACTGTGTTTAGCATGTATACACGAGCATAAACTAGCCACTGAAAAAAAATGTATCTGGACCCTGTTTGGTTGGGAGAAGTTGGCAGCCTGATGTGTCTTCATAACAGGAGACAAACACAGATTTTTGAAGAACAAGGAAAATGCATGCTTTAAAACTTAGTGACTCACAGTGGCAAGTTTTTGGACATCTTCATCAGATGCTCCCAGGGAGGCCAGTCCAATCTCTTGGGAAAACTGGGCAAATTTAGGATCAGCAAGCAGAGGCACATGTCCCAGGAGCTCATGGCATGTATCCCTGCCATGGAATTAAAATGCCAAGTTAGCACATGTGTAAGAAAAGTATAATTGGATACAGTGCATGCAAACCACTTCATGGATCCTGAATTAGTTCAGTATGCTTTCTTAAACAACAACAGCAGCAACAGCAATGTTCATCTGACTGTCATAACAGTTAAAAGGCTTAATTACAAAAATAAACCTTTGATAAACAGAGTATAGTATGACTCTGTGTGTGTGTGTGTGTCTGTGTGTGTGTGTGTATCTATGTATTTTTGATCCTTCCATACAGGCACACAACTTTCATCTTCTACAAAGTATTTTTTTTTATCCATATGACATAAACTTAGGCCATTGCTGCGCTAGACTCTTATAGCGCTATTATTCCACTTTCAACATCCTATGGAAACCTGAATCCTAAAAACTCCTTGTTGTTTGTCATGTAGGCCTGTGACTCTGGCATCATCACTGTTCTTCTCCTGTATGATTTTTAACATCTTTGTCTGATGAAGAAGCCAGTGAACTTGTATGATGCATTTTTTCTACATTTTGGTTGGGCAATTAAGATATTGCTCTTTTACAGATATTGGATTTTGCTGTGTTTTGCCGCATGGCCAATACAGCTATATGAATAAGTTTCCTGTGTTTGTCTAGGCACACACATATCTTATATGAAACTCAATTGTAGTTTTTTAAATGTTATGCACCTAGTTCCACTTGTGATCCTCCCCCTAGAAACAAAACAGCAGAATTCAAAACTGTATCTTTGTGTTATTTCTATCAACTCATCTACTATTATTCACCACAGGCATGAAAGCAAGGAACATGCTATGCATGAAGAGGACAATAGAGTGGCTATGTAGCAAGCAGGAGTTTCCTGGTTTGTTTTATTTCCTGTATTCACTTTTCTCTGACAATACAGAAACAGACACGAAGAGATTATGAAAAGCTTTGGAGCCTTAAAGACTCAGCATTCCTTTTCAGTTCTCAGCTGCGTCCTTGTGCTTCTTGAAAAAGATCTCACTCTAGGGAATAGGGTCACCCAGTACTTGTTGAACAATAATCCAAATTTTCCTGCACTGTAGGAAATAAGTTCATGTTTCAAGATCCACTGTATAACAATGTCCCCTTCTGTTCAGGACTATGAATTCCTCTCAAAAATGTGCAAGAACACTGTTGAGGAAACCAGATTACTTCAGTTGATTGATTCTGGAATTTGACTTGCTACAGTTACCTTTTCTTCAAAAGCAGCAAAAGCAGCAGTGTAAACTGAGTGGTAGAACACACACTTTGGCTGCAGGATCAGTTCCTGGCAATCAAGAAAAGCTGCTACCGCATGTGCTTCATGGAAGAAATAAAAATGAGACAAATTTGTGACCCACCCACCCACACCCTTAATGTCTGCTGGGAGGCAAACCAGGGTGGAAAAGAAATCTGTTGTAATATTGTGAAGGAAGACACAGGCAGGGTTCTCAGTCTTTGGATCTCCAGATGTTTTAGACTTCAGCTCCCAGAGTCTTTTATCCTGGGCCATACTTTCCAAGCCCAAAGCTAAAGACTAAAGTCCAAAGGTCGTGACCCCTTGGCCTAGACAAAGAAAATAACACTCTGCACTGAAAGCTTTTGATGCAGGTCCTATCTATTCTTCCTTAATTATTATATGAGCAACTCAGTTCAAAACTGTTACTAAAGGGACAGGATTGGATTGGCAGCTAGGTTCACTCCCACACACCCCACAACAAGGTTGAGAGTGTTACCTGCAGTATGTGTTGCCTCAGTCATGCATTCAGACTGCCCCATCCTGGTCACAGCAACCATGGAATCATAAGCGAACCCTACCAAGATACCTCCAGCATGAGTGCTGAAATCCCCCAAGACTAATGTCCTGAAATTCTCCAACACCACTCTAGAAATGGCTTCTTCCAGCTCAGCCAGAGAGACTGACTGGCAACAGGGTGGTAGCTGTATGTAGTTGTATGTATCAGCACGTGTGTGTGTATTTGTATATGTCATTCTTCCTATACTGTTTCTTTTCTCTTGTCACTCCGGTACTAGTCCCAAGTTTCAAGTTTTTATACCCACTGATATGGATTCTTTTTATTCTTTTTTCCCAGGAGTTCCCAGTACAGAGCAGGGTGAGTGTCACCTATTGGTATACTTTGCCTCAGTTCCTCCTCCTATTCTTCTGGATAGTCCCGTGGATGATCTTTCAAATGGCAGTACAGTCCTCCCTGCAGATTTGTGGGTTTGACCTTCACAAATGTGATTATTCGTGAGGCATGCATGTGCCTTCCCCCCAATTCTCCTTCTCCCATTCTCCTGCCTTTTGCCCGGCCACCCATGCCTTCCTTTTCTGCCCCCCATCAAAAAGCAATGGAATGGGAGAGGAAGGCATGCATGCTTGCCCCCTCTCCAATTCTCTTGCCTTTTGCTGGCACAGAGAAGGAAGGCAAGCACAGCCAGGCAAAAGGCAAGGGAATGGGGTGGGTGCCTCGGTGTGGAAAAGGAAGGCACGCATGCCAAGGCAAAAGGCAAGGGAATAGGAGAGTGAGTGCAAGGGGAGTTATTCACATTTTTTCCACTTTTGCAAGGGTTCTACACCCCACCCAGCCTCTAATGAAAGTGTAGGGGCCACTGTATAGCCTTCAAACTTTTGCAATTAGACTTCAAAGCAGTATGCACAGGTCCTAGGCAGTATACAAAGATTAAAATGACTTTTCTTATGTGATATTATGTATGTTGTATCATATAATTATGTGTTGTCTTTATTTTTATGTTTTTCATATAAATATACTAAACTATATGAAGGCTAAAACACATTGGGCTTTCTCTATAATAAAGCAGACATCTATTGAGCACTTTGAGATGAGTCTCCATGCTTTCCTGTGGATTTCTCTTCAGTTTTTGTCTGTTCACTGACCAGCATTCCCTCATTAAATTTCTGGAATTTTCTTTTCTTCCTTCTTTCCAGAGTCATAGTACTGAAGAGATACAGCCTCACATCACATCAGTTCTATGATTAGGTAGGTAGGTAGGTGATAGATAGATAGATAGATAGATAGATAGATAGATAGATAGACAGACAGACAGACAGACAGACAGACAGACAGACAGACAGACAGACAGATGATATAGATCAATCTTCTTAAAAATGAAAAGAAAGAACATTAGAAAATTAGGAACTAGAAACAATGGGTGTGAGAGGGGAATGCTGTTAATCTTCCAGTCACCAGATGGAAGCGTTTGCCCTCTCTTATTTTTAGATATATAATGATAAAGTTGTAAATCTTTATATCACTTTAGCACTATGATTATACAAAAGAAAACTTTTAAAAAATAGACATAGGAACAAGAATGATGTCCTAGGCTCAGAATGTAGATATTGATGGAGGACTATATAGGAGAAGCTGTTGAGTTCATGATGGGGAAGGTGGGGATAGAGGAAAATGACAACTTAACCATACTTCAGGTGGGAAGGAGTAATGTACAGATCAAGAGTACAGTGAGTATCCACTGGGATTTGGTTCCAGGAATTTCCATGGGTACCAAAGTCCATGGATGCTGAAGTTTCAATACATAAAATGGCATAGTAAAATGCTGTCTCTTCTATAAAATGGTAAACAACACAAATGAGTGCCAAGGAGAGCCTGAAGATCTATGAAATGGTTGGAGGTTATAACATGATATGCCCACATGAGTCTATACTTGGTGCATAGTAAAATCAAGATTTGCTTTTTGGATTTGTTTTTTAATATTTTCCAACCATGGTTTGTTGAATCCATGGATATAGAACCTGTGGATATGGAAGAATGACTGTAATATTAAAATATACTCCAACCAGCAAGAGACAAGGGCCAACAAGCTGGTATATGTAGGAGATGACTGGATTCGGGAGCAGAAACAATCATTTCAAGGCATGAAATCCTGAAACACAATATGACAACATTATCAGAACAACCGAGCACTCTGAAGAAGTCCTCAGTTACGCACATCAGGGAAGTTTCTTTATCCATAATCAAATGATGGGTGCCTGAGAGCGATTAAATGGGGTCAGTTGCTAACTTCTTGCATCTCTCCTGCCCACAGTGAGACTCAGTGTTCCATCTTCCATACTAACCATTACCCCAAATTTCCTTGCTCTGTACCCTGGGCAAGAAATGTTTGTTTGTTTTTTAAGTGCTGATGCAATATACATGGCAGTAAAACAAATTACTTGATCTTAAAATACAAATGCCATACATGGTACAAAAAAAAATCATCTTGCAAAAAAGAAAATCAAGCCAGCAGCCATTATCAGAACAATATATTGGCGTCAAAGGTGACACTGAAGGTTGTGTAGTCTCTAGATGTAGTCCCCTGCCCACTTGTTTTCAGAAAGGATGCCCTCCAAGCAGGAGAGTTAGAGTTATATTACACAAAGTGGCACTTTTGAGGCACTTTCTGCTGCAAAGATAAAAGCCAGATGGCAACATGCTCAAACAATCTTGTTTAATAATTGATCAGCTATCACAGCAGGCCTGGACCTTTGCCTCAGAAAAAGATGAAGTAGAGAGTTTGCCAGCCTTTTGTGCTCTGTGAATGTCCAGCCTCCCTGGGGCCTGCTCACCCTGCCTGCTGCTTTTACCTTTTTACTTTTAGATACAGAAAAGAAGCCAAGGTGTAAAGGGCAGGTGCCTGCCAGCTGCTCTTTTCCCCCTCTCTGTGCAGGAGTTCTTAAAAGATTAGCTAAGTTTCATGGACATTGCTTCTCTGGCCATTTCCATACCGGGCTTCTAAAATGGTGTAGAGCGACCTCTCACAGAGGTCTTCTACACTGTAGAGTGGACTGGTGTGGATTACTTTTCGTAGTTCCACACCAGAATCCACTCAGGAGCAACCGGAACTAGCCGGGCTGCATGTTTTTCAAAAACCTCTTTTTAGAGGTTTTTAAAAAGCACGGAGCGCGCAGCCCCGTGCCGCTCCGTCGCCCGGCTCCAAAGTGGATTTGCAGGCGCGCGCAAGTGCATGCCTGCAGATCTGCCGGGGGCAGGCTTCCGGCTGGCGAGCTTCTCCGGTTGGTGGAGAGCCTCCACCAACCGGAAGCTGCCATCTGGGACGCCGGAGGAGTGTGGAGCAGCGAGCTCGCGCTGCTCCGCGTGGCGACGGACTTACCCGGCTGCGGGTAAGCTCCGTTTTAGCGTGTTTTCGCCCGCCTGTGAAAAGAGCCTCTGTTTTCAAAATACCAGTGTGGTGTAGTGACTTGAGCACTGGACTAGGACTCTGGAAACCAGGGTTTGAATCCCCTGGTTGACCTTCAGCAAGTTGCATTTTCTCAGTCTGAGAGGAAGGCAAAAGCAAAACCTCTCTGACCAAATCTTGCCAAGAAAACCCCATGATAGTTTTGTCTTAAGTCAGAAACAACTTCAAGGTGCACAACGACAACAACAAAAGATATAAAGGAATCCCACAGCACCTTCAAGACTAGACAAACGAAATTTCCAGCATAAGCTTTTGTGGACTCCAGTGTATCTGAGAAGGTGAACTGGAATCCACGAATGCTTATGCTAGAAATTTATTTTGCTCAGTCTTAAAGGTGCTACATGATTCCTTTATATACTTTTCATGCTGAAATAAACTGACAAGACTATGGCCATTTCTGCATGACATTGCTGTCCCACAATGGGGATGTGTTGCTGGCAATCCACAAGTTGAAGGCACACAACAGCAACAAGGTGCCTTACACACATTGGCCATTTCCACACCGGGCTAGTAAAATGGTGCAGAGCGACCTCCGACAGAGATCTTCTGCACCGTGGAGTGGACTGGGGTGGACTACTTTTTGTAGTTCCACACCTCAGTCCAGTTCGGAGCGACCGGAACTGGTCGCGCAGCATGCTTTTTAAAAACCTCTTTTTAGAGGTTTTTAAAAAGCATGGAACGCGCGACTCTGTGTCGCTCCGTCCCTGCGCTCCGGAGCAGATTTGCAGGCGCGCGCAAGTGCGTGCCTGCAGATCTTCCGGGGCGGGCTTTCGGCTGGCGAGCTTCTCCGGTTGGTGGAGAGCCTCCACCAATCGGAAGCCGCCATTTTGGACGCCAGAGCAGTGCGGAGCAACAAGCTCGCACTGCTCCTCGTCCCGACGGACTCACCCGGATGCTCAGGAAATCCGGTGAGTCCCGTTTTCGCGCGGCTCCTTCCCCACGTCTGGAAAGGACCATTGTTATGGAATATAAGGCAGCTGAAGTGCCCAGACAGTGCTGTTTCTGTATTTCTCACTGGGAGAACTGTGTGCGTGTGTGTGTGTGTGTGTGTGCGCGCCTGTGTGCTTTATATGAATATTTACAGTTTTAAAAAGCCTAGAAAAGTAACAAAAAGAGTCTGTTCATACCCATGTAAATATCCTGGAACTCCAAGACTTGAAAATGTTTAAGTGGAATGTTGATATTAACCTGGCCTGTCTGGTTTAACTGATTATCATAAGGTGCCCAGAAGTTGATAAATGTGACCCCAGACAGAATCCAGAATCAGCTGACAAGTGGTAAGGGCCCTCAATTCCTCAGTGTAAGAGATAGGGGTAGGGAACCACACCTGTTTCAAAAATTAAATGTGAGCCATGTATGTCACACTGAGGCCCTTTCCACAACTTACATTTTCTCAGCACCAGGGCACGGGAATCATGCAAGCAGCCTCTTGAAAGAAGCTCTCGCGTCCCCACTGCTTTGGCTGCATGGTTGCTGCCTGCTGGCCGGCAGGCAGCATGAGGGCTCCGCCTCTTCCTTCCGCAGCACAGCCGGGCATTTTCCCAGGCTGCGCTGGGGGAAGAAGCACCAGCGCCGTGGCTCCAGAGGTTCTGCATGCACAGAAAGTGTGCATGGGGCCCTGGAGCAATGCACGATCACGCACCATTTTCAGCTACAAGCCAAAAATGAAATAGTGTGCGATTGGCACCTGCTGGCTCCGGCAACGTCACGCGATTGTGAGGACATCATCTGAAACGCTCCTCGCAATTGCGCAACACTCCGGAGGCTCTTTCGCATGGCAAATGCCATGCGAAAAGGGCCTGAGTGGAGAAAAGGTAGATTACAAATGCAGCAGAATAAATGCTAAGTTATGACAAATAATACTCACGGTTCAGGAGTGTAGAGGGGATCAGAACCATGGCGTATGTACTGGGTACAGTGGAAAACCCTATAGGCAAGGCCTGCCAAGAAATCACGAGGTGATAAATATCCAGCAACTGGCCTGACTGTAAAGCCAGACCTTTCTGAAGTGAGAGAGAGAGAAAGATCAGAATTATTTAAGAATAGGTCTCAGTCAGCAGAAAATATAAGAGATGCTTTCCAAAAATTTTGTTTTAAAGGCTCAGACATTATTTGAACCAAATATACACTTCTTAGCAAAATAAAAGTCTCAGACTGATGGAGATCATTTAGTAGGCTGAAAACAGTGAAGGTTACTAGAGGAATATCAGAAGCATCTTCCTGTTTTATGTACAACATTAAGCTGAAGGCAGTTTTTCAGGGTCATGTCATACTTTATAGTCTTTACAGATGTGAGCAAAGCATTTTATGTATTATGCACCTGTAAGATTTTTAACATACACACCCAGCAAAGTTATCTTGCTAGCTATGTCCCTCAGTCAGATAGGCACAAAAACAACCTAGATGGGGAACAGTTTCATGCTGGATTTATAGATGGTAAGAAATACAGGCATGCTTCTATGGATAACACAGCCTTCACAGTACTTCATGAAATCTAATGGCAATTTTTTACGTTGAAATCATCACCAAACATTTCTAAACTATATTGGGTTCTGTCCATCATATTAGAATAGGGAGAGTGGAAAACTGAAATGGCAAATGAATTGTGCAACAACTGTGAAAAAGACAAATTCCACGTTGGAACTCATTAGGGGAAAAATCCAAAGTGTTAACTGCCAATATCATATTGTCCATAAATAAATCTACAGCATAACCACACTTTGAATGCTGCATGTGGCTGTGGTTGCTGAGAGAGAGAGAGAGAGAGATCGTAGAACTGGGAAAGATACAGGAAAGGATAGTCATAATGGACAAATAGCTATAGTGTATAAACAAGTTTACAGTAGCTGATGCTATTAGGCTACCACAAAAAAGTTGAATGAGGAGAAATGTGAGAGAAGTTATAAAATGATGAAATGAAAATAATATCTGTTGGGGGACAGCAACTATCCATGTCCCCCATTAAGCAAGGCCAGTGGATAGAAAGGTACTTTTCTCCCTCACTCCTAAGAGCAACTCAGAAAACACAAGAATATAAAGGACACAATAGAGGGGTAAAAAATTGTGCAGAATGAAGAGGAAAAAAGTGACAGGGTTCCCTTTCTCTCATAGTGCTAAAGCTCAGAGTTACCCAATGAAAGTGAATGCCAACATTCAGGACAATCAAGCAGAAGTCGTTCATTGCACAATATAAAGTTGAACTGTGGAATTTGCTGCTACACGTGATAGTGAGGGCCACTTTAATGGGGGAATTTGAACAGCTTTGATAGAAGCATAAGTGAAATTCATAGAGGATATTGCTTCTAGAGGCTACCAGCTATGATTACTGTTTTGAGTAGATGCCCTAAAAGCCATGGGACTTAAAACATGAAGGAGTGTCTCTCTTTCTATATGCCTTTGTAAGAAACAAAGCCTGCTGAAGGGTCCCTCTTCCATCTCTAATCAGATGGAGCAGTGAGTTGCCAGAGGATAGGGCAGAGGGCCTTTTCTGCTATGCTGCCCATACGTGGAAGGTCTTTCCCTCAGAAGTCTAATTGGTACTTACAGATTTCTTCCAGTGCCAAGTTAAAACACTTAGTGGTTTTATTAAAGTTTGGGGGCTCAATTTATTTATTTCCAGAATGTACATGGGCATGGTTTGAAACTGTTTTAATTTTTTAAGCTGTTTTAACTTCAGACTGTTTGAAAAACTATGGGCCTTTCCACACTACACTGTTATAGTGCTATTATTCCACTTTCAACATCCTGTGGAATTCTGGGGTTTGTTATTCACTGAGGGCAAAAAGCGCTCTGGCTGAGAGTTCTAAATCCCCTCCCTAAACTGCAAACCCCAGGATTCCACAGGATGTTGAAAGTAGAATAATAGTGCTATAACAGTGTAGTGCAGAAAGGCTCTATATCTCTCTATAAGAGCATTCCTGACTTTTCGGTTCCTCCAGAGAGTCACTGCTGCCGCCACAGACCTATCAGTGGCTGCTCCTTATGCTGGTTTCCTCTCTGTTCTCCTTCTACCAGGAGACAGAGACATTGCTATTGAAACAGGCTTTTAATGATTAGCTGGTTGTGCTGAAGGATCTTTTAATGTGGTGCATGTGCCATACTTTTACTTTATTTATTTTTTTAACCGCAAGGTTGTAGTGCAATATTTGGAAGGCCACAAAACCACCTGTGTCTGGGAGGTTACACAGATGGTAGACCTACAGCTTTTTTTAATCTTCCTGGATTCCAACAGGTCCTAATCAGCATGGACAATGCCATGGGATGATTGGAATTGTAGTAAAACACCCGGAAGGTCCCACACCACCTGTGGCTCAGAATAATAGTGGCTGAAAATCCAACTAGCAAGTTTAAGCTAAATGTGTGGTTATTTTCTATGCTTTCTGAATGACATTTGTTACCCTGTTTACTGGGGGTCCCGTGACGGACACCAAAATGTGCTCAACAATAGGTGGGGAAGATTAGCTCTGAGCACTGCTTTAGCGTTACGAGAGGCAGGGTAACTTAGCAGGATCTTGTAACCCAGTGTCTACGGGGTCAGGCCAAGTCAAGAAGCGGACCGGTTTTAAAATAATGAATTATCTTTATTAAATACAGGCACACAATGTAAGCAACACATGCACACAGATAACTAAGGAAAATAAAGGTGTGAGTAAGATAGCGGGATTTTCAGAGGGGTAGTTGATTCGGGTGATACGAAACCTGTCCTGAAGTCCGAAAGAAGAGGGAGAGCGAAGCTGGGGTTCGATGTGTCTCAGCACGTGGAGCTGAGGGGAAGTTCGCCAAGCGGTGCGGCAGCAAGGCGGTCTGGAACTCGGGAGTGATCCAAGGAAGCGCTCAAAATGAGGGGTTTTTATAAGGAGAATTGTGACCGCAGGCTAGGTTGGACTTTGGGAAAACAATAGATTTGGAGCTTGTGACAAAGCCTCCGAAAGGTCAGAATTTGAATGATTGAGTTACAGCCAAATTGTCAATAGGACAACCGGTATGCAAACGCGGAGTACTTGAGCGTTGTATACTCAGATCATCAAGCTGCCAGTGCTAGGCAGAGGATCTTTTGAAAGTTTCTTGCATACCTAATGGAGGTACTTGCCTTGAGGTCTCCTAAAGCGGCGAGTCGGCTGTTTCTGGTCTGCCTGTATTGTCTCGGAATATTACGGCGATTATTGGCCGAGCCTGTATGCGTGCTTGTCCGGGGGCCTCGCAAGCACGTAGAAGGGATATGTGAAGCCGAATTATTGATATTAAAGATATCTTTTTGTATCCCCAAAGCTCGGGCTAGCCAGGGCAGTAACTCATTTTTCTGGACAAATGTATCAAGTTCAGGTGCACCCTTCTTTCATTTGAAGGAAGGGTATCTTCATCGGACAAGTATCTCTGCAGAGTTGTTCCCAAACTCACGATGACTTTGAAGAGGGGGTTTCTTTCCCAACTTCTTCTCGTGTCTCATTAGTTTACCATAAAAGGATCTGAGCTTAGTCACCTTCAGAAAAAATTATGACTGTTGTCTTTGGATTGAGATAATACTTTTGAACCTTGGAGTGCTATTCTACCTTCAAGAAAAGGACAAAAAGAATTGTACTTCAGTGGCATTCCTCGGGGACTGAGAGAACAATGCAGGAAGCGCCTTTGAAAGATACGACCAGGCTCAAAGAGCAGCAAGCCAATTAACGTTAAGTGCTGGCAGCCATAAAGGCAGAATAAAGGAAGGAGTGGGAGTTGGGCAGGTCAGCCTTTCAGCCCGTACACTGTATTTTATTTTCAATTGAAAAGTCTTCCACAGGTTCTGATTATTATACTTCGCTGTGACTTTGGAGCACTTGCAATGGGAGTGGGGGAGCATGGGAGGGAGGTCAGTGTTAAACATTTTGTGTTGCTTGAAATATAAGCACTCTGAATCACTGAAAATGGCAGCACTAATAACTTTCTTCTGCCCACAAAGCAAAAAGATCATCTGGGATGTGCAGGACAAAGAGTGATCCTGAATCATCACCTTGATTGGAACTACAAGATAAGGGGAAAGAGGCTTGGCATCTGCTTCACCTTTCTTTGGGTAAAAACATGTCTTCATCAGAGTGCTTCCACAGCAGTTCCGTGACGTTTCTTTATTTTATCTCTAAGCACGTTGAAGCTGCTCTCCAGCCAAAAAAGATTCCCAAAGAGAGCCTTTTGAAAAAGGCAAGGTGCATCCTACCCTCAGGTTTGCAGTACAAAGGCCATAACACAAATGTCGGGGGAAAGGGTAGGGAGAGATGACAAAGATAAAGCAACATTTACTGAAATTAATCAACCACACGCTATCTCTGGAAGATTATGAAAGGTTAGCTGCTGGGGCTCCTGCACTGAGCAGGGTTTTGGACTAAATGGGCCATAAGACCCCTTCCAACTCTAGGAGTCCAGCCGGCCCCTCCTGAAACTACAAACCTCGGGATTCCATAGGATGTTGAAAGTGGAATCATAGCACTATAACAGTCTAGTGCAGAAATGGCCAAAGTCTCTTGACAGAGACATATAGCAACTAGGATGGTGCAATAATAATCTATCGTGGTTGGGTACCCTCCAATTGTGCTCTGCTAGAACTCCTTCAGACAGTTCAATGCACATGAACAGTAGCAGGTTGAGGAAAGCTGGGTCCCCTTATGCTCTACACACTTATTCACAATTATAGGACTATGATTTCACTTTAACTGCCATGACAACAACCTATAGAATCCTGGGATTTGAAGTTAAGGGAGGGGTTTGTAGGGAGTGGGCTTGGAAGTTTAGGGAAGGGGATTTAGAGTGAAGGTTTTAGAGTTCTCAAGCAGAGCACACTGGTACCTCCACAAACTACAACCTCTAGGACTCCATAGGACATAACTGTGGGCCTTTCTGCACTACACTGTTCTAGTGCTATTATTCCACTTTCAACATCCTGTGTAATCCTGGAGTTTTCAGTTTAGGGAGGGACATTTAGAATGCTCAGCCAGAGAGCTCTTTGGCCTCAGTGATGACTACAGTAGTAATTTATGGGGCAGGTGATTTGTTATCCAGTTACAAAGAATGTAAGTCTCAATAGGCTACTCCCTCAGTCCTGTTCCGGTTTCCAGGCCTGACAATGGAAGATATGCAAGATTGCCAGCTAAGCAAAAAGGAGGGAGTGCAGGTAAAAAGGATACATCAACTTCTTGTACAAGTCTCTCAGGCCTAAATACCCTAAAGGCACCAGATCCTGTTGATCTTGTAAGCTAAGCAGGATCAGCCCTGGTTAGTAGTTGGATGCGAGAGCACCAATGAATACCAGGTGCTCCAGAGAATGACAACAGAAAACAACACCTGAGTACTCTGAGGAAGAACACCCAATGAAATTCATAGGATTACCATAAATCAACAGGTAACCTGAAGGCACACAGATGCACTCACACAAGCCTCTCAGAAGAGAAGTGGCACTGGAGGACAGTAGCAGTCTTCCCAAGTGATAAGATGCCTCAGAGAAAACTGACAGAATCATTTCAGTCTGATAGCCTTCTAGATTCAGAGCTCTACACCGAGGTGCATAAACTTCTCTCTAGCAGACTGAGGAAAGAAAAGGGAGAGCTCCAGATGTTCCAACATTTCATGCAAACTGAGACACATGTGACCAAGCAGTATCAGAGTATAGTCAAGGAGGGAAAAGATTTTCAGGAAGAACACACAAAGCTAGGAGAGGCTGCTGCAGCTTTCTTCTGCCTGAGTCTACTGGGAAGGGCAAGATTGTGCCCCCTCCTGCCCTTTCCTTCCTGGTGAGCTGAGTGCAAATAACGATGGCACTTTGAACTCAGTTGCAGCAATTGAAGGACAAAGCGGGGAAAGGTGAGATGAGGAGAGAGAGAAACTGGGATGTTTTGAAAGCAGTTGAGAAAATGGGACAACAGAGGATCATACAGTTGGAAGGTGTGGAGCCCATGCCAAGAATTCTCCGTCAAGCCACATGAGAAATCTGAAGTTTCTGTGTTTGCCCCTTTGCAAAAACTTCACTTAAGGTCTTATATGATCCAGTACACAGAACCTTAGGCTTACAAGCCTTAACTCCAAGAACATATGAAGTTTCCCTCTTGGGAAGAAAAATGCACAATGAGCGAAGAGGCACAGCAAATATCCCACAAAAGAGGCATCGCTAACATTCCGTGACTATCTAGAAGAGCTGATCTGCTTGATTTTTATTCAGATGTGGTTCAGATATTGTCCGAAGACACATGTCAAAACAGAGAAAGTCTCGAGGGGAAGGGGAGGGGAGATCAGATCGGACCTTTGTGCACAGTTCCCTCAACACAGCAAAGATTTTCTCAGCTGTAACAACTCCACAAAGGAGAAACTGTAGAAATTCCAGAAGCCTGGTTTTGTTGTTTTGTTTTTTGGCACACAGGTCTGGTCTGTTTATTTCCTTATTCAGTATTAAGAATTCAGTATTTTTAAAAACCTCATTTTCCAAGCCTTGCTAAAGATGAAGGTGGTCTGGGCCACTTTTGTGACACTTGAAAGCACTTCAGCCTTGTTATATGTAGAGTGTAAATGGTGTGAAACAATTATTCTACATTTCCAGGGGAGATTAAAGTGGCCTATCAAACAGTTTTTTTCTATAATTACAAGATATGCATTGAAACATAACATTGACTAATAGCATCTGCATGCTAAATGAGAAGAATGCTGATTTGTGGTATTTGAGAGCCAGAATCCTCAACATGACACTAGTTCATAAGTTCAGCAGCAGTAGCATTGCAGTGACATGGCCAGAAATTTTAAAAAAAGCAAAATTATGAGAAAGGGCTTAGTTGGCTTATTTAATCATTAATAAGCTAAACATCTATTTCAGTTACGTTTTCTTTGGAAGGAGAAAAATTAACATTTGAAATTATGATAAATTGGTATTTAAATTTAAATTCAATGCCTATACTAAGGCCATTTCCATACCGGGCTTCTGAAATGGTGCAGAGCGACCTCTCACGGAGGTCTTCTACACCCTAGAGTGGACTGGCGTGGACTACTTTTTGTAGTTCCACACCAGAATCCACTCAGGAGCGGCCAGAACTATCTGCGCTGCGTGTTTTTTAAAAACCTCTTTTTAGAGGTTTTTAAAAAGCACGGAGCGCGCAGCCCCACGCCACTCCGTCGCCCGACTCCGAAGTGGATTTGCAGGTGCGCGCAAGTGCATACCTGCAGATCTGCCAGGGGTGGGCTTCCAGCTGGAGAGCTTCTCCGGTTGGTGGAGAGCCTCCACCAACCGGAAGCCGCCATTTGGGATGCCGGAGAACTGTGGAGCAGCGAGCTCACGCTGCTCCACGTGGCGACGGACTTACCTGGTTTCAGGTAAGCTCCATTTTTGGGCGTTTTCGCCCGTTTCCCCCCCACACATGTGAAAAGGGCCTCATCTAGCCCACCAAAAATCTCTCTCTTGCTGTCCCTTTCTGCTTCCTTTACAATCACATCTCCTTACCCTCCACATTTAGGAAGTCCTTCCAAGAAATAAAGTGTGCCCCATGAGCTGCATAAAGTCCCCAGGGTCATTTTTGTGGCCCTAGGAGTCAAAAATTGCCTCCAAATGGCTTCCAGGGTGGGTGGAGGGATTTTCATCACATCTTAGTAACACTCTCAGCCATTTTGGGTTAAGAAGAGGCCTTTTGGGGGGAAAAAATGGGAAATGATTTCTGTTCTCTTCCTGGATCTGAAATATCCCAATGTCACCTCCCAAAAATCCCCACACACCTTCCAGAGGGTGTTTGAAAGCAAAAATTGGAGGGTTTGCAGGGGGTACAGTGGAGGGTTCAGCCCTCTGGGGTTTCCTAGAGGCTAATGCCCACAATTGATCTCCCCCGATGTATACACTCATGCTCTTATAGGTAGCTGTTTTGGGGTGAGTTGCACATCACTCTTCCCCTGCACTATTTCAGCACTGATTATCACTGAATGCATGCACTATGAAGAACTATGATGTACAGGCATGGGTAAATGATGAACAAGGGAGCTTCAGCAATGGACTGTAGTCAAAGTGAGCCAATGGGCAGGACACATATTTTGCATGCAGAAGATCACAGGTTCCATACCCAACATTGCCCAGGTAGTACAAGAAAAGGGATGAAACTGTAGAAAGCTGGTGCCAGTCAGAGTTGAAAAGAATGGACTAGATCAGTGGTTCCCAAATCTTGGTCATCCATGTGTTTTGGACTTCATCTCCCAGAATTCCCAACTGTTGGCCATGCTGACTGGGGCTTCTGGGAGTTGAAGTCCACTAACCTAGACAACCAAAGCGTAGGAACCATTGGACTAGATAGACCAATATAAGGTAGCTCCCTATGTTCCTGCATTAGGGGACAATTAATTTGTAATCTATCATTTATATCATTAAGCGGAGACTTCACTTTGTGTGGTGTCAGTAGGAAAATGTAAAATACTTTGTTGGTCCAGGTTACAGAAAAGTACTATCTGCAAAAGGTTATTTGAGATCCTGTTAATATATGAATAGTCACAGTTACAATAATAGGACCCCCATATGTCATTAGCCTCAGAGATGTGGCACAACAGATCCAAATCAAAATCCAAATTTTCATGAAATCAGTATACATTTTCCTACCAGCAACAATGATGTATAGATCAGGCTGTGATTTGACATTTGTATTATACCTTGCTCATTAGGAATCCAAGACTGACATTTACCTTTAAGAAACATAGCAACATCCTCCAGTTGAGGGACATTATCCTCTCTGTAGCCACAGTACTTTGTCAGCAAAGGGAAGTTTTTCAAGTACTCTCGACACGCGTGAGTCGGGTAGAGTTTAGTAAGTTCCCTGAACACAACACCCCATGTTTTTATTTCTTCCAGTGTATATTCCACTCTAGGGATTGGCTGACCACTATGAAAAAAATTACAAAACACACAAAAATTCTGAAAAGCAGTACATTCTAGTTATATCTCCCAACGCTGTATACAAAACCCCTTCCCCAAATCTCCAAACACAGGCATGCCTTAGTGTTACAGATCCAATCTCATACATTCATTCTTTTGCTGACTCTTTTAACAGTCATTCAGGACCAAGTCCTCCAAGACTGTTGATTGGTCTGTTCAAATTTCCCTCACTGGTGTACCTGTTCCCCTGAAAGAGACTTTCCTTTCCAGATAGCTAAGAGACACCATCAGCCATGTCAGAAAAGCCAAGAGGTATCTTGCCTTGAGAGATGTTTCATTGGATTGTTTCTTGAAGGCTGATAAATTTGATTAGCTATTGTTTTCTTTCTTCATTTTTATTATCAAAGTAAATGAATGTTTCTGAACCTCTTTCCGTTTCAGTGCCATGTCTACTACCATCTCTAACAAAAACAAATATTGCTATTGACCCACACACATCCCCAGACTATTCTAATATTAAAACAAGTAGCAAAGAGAGCAATTCACTTTCTGAAATTCAATTAACAGGTCCTCAGCTTATACTCTGAATAAGAAGATCTTGGTCCAGGTCATCCCTGTGCATTTAGAGCTTCTAGACTGCAGTTTAAGAAGAAAAATGCTCTTTTTTTTTACTTCTAGTCCTTGTACAGTCTTCATGTCACAGCTGTACATCTCTTTGAAATATCCGGATTTTGCTGTACAAGACAGACATCACACAAAGGAAAAGGTAAAGAGAAGAGCCTACTCATGAGATTTTACTACATGATCTGAGATAAACCCTCCAACACACTGGACACTAGCTGGGCATAGTCCAAAAAACTGTCTTATTCTATAGTATTCAGAGGCCTTCATACATATTATCTCACTTATTGCTGTGACAGTGGCGGAGCTTGGAGTGCATGGAGGGGGGTGCGGAGGGACAGGGCGGGGCTACGATGTATTTGCATGGCTAGAGTGCATGGGAGCGGGGCTACGATGGACAGGCCAAGACTACGACATGTGGGGGAAGGCAAGCAAGGAGCTGCGGCACCCCCAAAATGTTGCTGCCAGGGGCACACCGCCCCATCACCTCCCCTTCATAGAATCATAGAATCATAAAGTTGGGAGAGACCCCAGGGACCATCCAGTCCAACCCCCTCCTATGCAGGAACACACATCAAAGCATTCCCAACAGATGGCCATCTAGCCTCTGCTTAAAAACCTCCAAAGAAGGAGACTCTACCACACTCTGAGGCAGCATATTCCGCTGCCGGACAGCTCTGACTATCAGAAAGTTCTTCCTGAGGTTCAGCTGGAATCTCCTTTCCTGCAGCTTGAATCCATTGCTCCCTGTCCTAGTCTCTGGAGCAGCAGAAAACAAGCTCGATCCCTCCTCAACATGACATCCCTTCAAATATTTAAACATATCATGTCCCCTCTTAACTTTCTCTTCTGCAGACTAAATATACCTAGCTCCCTAAGCTGTTCTTCGTAGGGCATGACTTCCAGGTCCTTCACCATTTAGTTGCCCTCCTCTGGACATGTTCCAGCTTGTCAATATCCTTCTTGAATTGAGGTGCCCAGAACTGGACACAGTATTCCAAATGAGGCCTAACCAATGCAGAATAGAGTGGTACAATTACCTCCCTCGATCTAGACACCATATTCCTATTGATGCAACCAAGAATAGCGTTGGCTTTCTTGGCTGCCGCATCACACTGCTGACTCATGTTCAGCTTGTGATCTACCAAGACTCCTAGATCCCTTTCACACGTACTGCTATCCAGCCACGCGTCCCCCATTCTATATTTGTGCATTCTATTTTTTCTGCCTAAGTGTAGCACCTTACATTTCTCTCCTTTGAAATTCATTTTGTTAGCTTTGGCCCAGCTCTCCAATCTGTCAAGGTCATTTTGAAATTTGATCCTGTCCTCTGGGGTATTAGCAACCCCTCCCAATTTGGTGTCATCTGCAGATTTGATCAGCGTGCCCTCTACTCCTTCATTCAAGTCATTGATGAAGATGTTGAATAGCACTGGGCCCAGGACAGAACCCTGTGGCACCCCACTAGTCACTTCTCTCCAGGATGAAAAACAGACATTGGTGAGCACCCTTTGGGTTCTGTTGGTCAACCAATTACAAATCCATCCAATTACAATTACAAATTACCAATTACAAATCCATCCAATTACAAATCCACCACCTTCCCTATGCAACTGTGCTGTGATCTGTGAAAACAGACTCTAGTCTAAGATAAGTCAAGACTAAAAACCAGTGTGGTGAAATGGCCTCAGTGTTGAACTAGAATTCTAGGACATCAGGGTTCAAATCCCCCTCAGATATAGAAACCCACTGGGTAACTTTGGGCAAGTCACACTCAGACTTAGAGGAAAGGCAATGGCAAATCTTCTCAGAATAAATCTTGGCAAGAAAGCCCTTGACGGCACACAACAACAAGAAAGACAATACTGTTACACTGGGATTATAAAGCTAAGACAAACACATTCCCAGGTGTGTCTCAAGACATAGTGTTGCCTGAAGCAGAGCTGTGAAGGGGCACCCTCCCTCCCCAAGCCACAGCTCACAGTAAGTTATTTTGGAATTACGAGCAGATACCCTGTGAGTACTCCTCTCCCATTTTCTGGCAGTGGAAAAGCAATCATAAACTAAAAAGCTAGCTATTTGGTCTTTCCAAAGTTACAAAAGCTGAATCCTGAGGCGGACACTTAATTCTGCCTAACGGTAGGGTGCCAGGGAACCTACTGTCTTTGGTAGACTTCAGTATTTGCTTCTCCTTAGAACAAAGAGAATGACCAGAATGGCTGGTTCAGGGGGGAGTGTTCTTCTCAGTAGGGAAGAAAAACAGATAACCTTTGTGTGGTTAGACCATCCACACAAAGGTTATCTGTTTTTCTTCCCTACTGAGAAGAACACTCTGTTCCAACTACAAACAGGTCCTGGACTGCACATAATCTGGCCCTGTCCACCAGGCAGATTAGAAAAGGCTACTGGATTGTGAGTATGAATGTGAGTATTTGGGGTGGAAGGGTGGGGAGACTGTATTATTGCATCCTCTTGGAAGTTGCCTTGAGAACTGAACAACTGGGATATACATGTCCAAAGGAAAATAAATAATAACTATGATATAAGGTGCGAAAAGAGATTTTTTGTCTTTTGATTTTTTTAATGCTGTACAATTCCACATGATTGCTCGCAAAAACTAAACTTGATATATTATCTAATGATGCAGTGAACTGCATCCAGTCACCTGAGACTCTTTTTGAAGCTCCCCCGCACCACTAAAAATGCCACAGTAGATATAGGGGCAATTTCTCTATGTCTTGGGGGGCCCCTCTGGGCTGCTATGTGACCAACAGGATCCTTTTATTGCAACAGGTGGGGACACTTCCAGGTCACTCCTGGGTCACTTCCTTGATAAAAACAACCCAAGGGGACCCCAAAATGTGGCAAAATTGCTCCATGCCTCCTAAGAAGTATTGGGGGACATTAGGGGATTAAAAATAGACATTTTGAAAGGAGTATCGTAGAAAGTAGCCCTTCAATGTCCCCAAGAGGGAAAATGAGGACCCCTAATCGTTGACAATTACCCACCCAAATGGAACCCAAAGGAATTCTAGTAAGTTTTTGGACCCAGTTCATCAGCTCCTGCCCAAGCTCTTCAGATTTCTATATTTTTTGCACTACTGTCTACATACAGGAACCAATGTTGATGAACACTGATATTTACAAGATATTCTTTTTGTGCAAGTTTGGGACCAGTTAGCAAGTATTAACATCTCTTTCCCTGTTTTGTGTGTGTGTGTGTGTGTGTGTGTGTGTGTGTGTGTATGTGTGTGTGTTGGAGGGATTGCTGCTTTTGATCTGTATTGTATGGAACGTGGTCTGGAACAAATATTAAGAATTGTCAGTACAGTCACTCAGACTTTTATTTCATTCAAGTCATAACCAAAACCATCAACATCAACCTCGACAACAATGGGTAAACTCCCTAGTGATGCATAAGAGATCCAGTGCAGGGAAGCATTGGGCCTATGCTTGGGAGATTCGAGTTCAAATATATTCCAAGTTATGAAGTTGATGGGGTGACCTTGGGCCGGTCACTCCCTCTCTGCCTGGCCTACTTCAGGAGGTTATTATAAGAACAAAATAGAGGCAGGTAAGAAAACCCTATACAGTCCCCCTTCCACATTTGCAGCATAGACCTGTGTGAATTTGATTATTTGTGATGCACCTGCTTGCCTTCATCCCTATTCTCCTCCTCCCATTCCCTTGCCTTTGGCCTGAGTGCAGAGAATGAAGCAACATGCAGCCAAGCAAAGGGCAAGAGACCAGGAGAAGGACAAAGCAGGGAGACATGCATGTGCCTTCTCCATGCTCAGGTCTGCCCTCTCCCATTTGCTTGCCTTTTGCCTGGGCACGTGGAAAGAAGGCAAGAGAATGGGAGAGGATAGCCGCAAAAGAGAATGGGAGAAGGAGAGCTCACTCAGGTGGGGGGGGGTATTTGTGGGGTTTTGACTCACAAGGGTTCTGCACCCCAAATCCTTGCAAAAGTGGAGGAGCCATTGTATACTGTCTTGAGCTGTTTAGAGAAAAGTTGGGATGCAGATAAGTCATATATAAAAGAAGTAAGCAGAGAAATATCTTAATAAGAACCAACGTTTTAACACAAGCACAACACTGGTCAAAACGTGCTCCACCAACATTTGCTTATCCTGAGTACAACTTCTAATACCTACAGGAACTTCTAATACCTGCTTCTGTACCACCTACAGTCATATTCTTCTGTTTCAGACACAAAAGAATGAGTTCACAAACTTCCTCTGGAGAAAGCCTAAAGGTGGGTGCTAAAACATTGCCTCTGAAGAATACATTCTGCTCAAACAGAATGGAGCCTGCGTTGTGATTTTTGACACTATTTTCAGTGGCTTTCCAAAAGACATTTCTGCCTCGAGCAAGCGCTTTGATTGCTTGTACATTGGAATGACGATGGAGGAAGGGTTAAGTTAGAGATCAATACCACAATTGTTTATTTTCTTACCAGAGGTCAGGAAAGTAAGAAGTTATAACCTTGTGCAATGTTATTTCCTGCCTGCCATCCGCACCACACTTGTGTGATGTTCAGTCATTGCTATAGCCCATTTTTCATGTTTTCATTGAATCACTTTTGATCAGTGCCTTGCTTCTCAAGTGGCACAGCTAGAACTGAAACCCCAAAGGTGCTATTACAAGTGGCTGAATGCTGTATGCTGACTTAAGATGCTCAGTCATGTTCAGATCCCTGCTTGGCCCTTCGAATCCCTAGGTGCCTTTGGCCCTGTCTCCCAGGCTATGACATTTTTCATCAAGTTGTGGAGAACGCAAGAACGATCATAAAGCACTGTGAATAGTAAAAATATTAAAACAGTAAGCTGACAGAGGAGTCTTAGGCTTCCTACTGTCAAGGTGTGTGAGGTCTGAATTATTAGTCCTTCTTCCTCTATCTAATTCTTTTAAGGCATCTTTAAGCATAGATGTGTGGAGTACATTTCTTAGATAGATGAACTGATATGAGATGTTCCTGTAATAGACCTCCCCCATGAAGACAGAATCATATGGAATTAATGTGCTTTGAAACTCTCTATTCAGCCTGGAAATTTTCATTAGACACAATCATCGTCCTTTCCTTTCTCTTACCCGCTGCTAAGAACAAACAGCTGCATCAAGGTGGCGGGGGGGGGGGTCCTAAACATTGGTGGCTAATCAGAATAGCAGTGAATCGACAGTAAATAGAAAGTCTTGAAACACAGAATGCTTCCTGAATATTGCCCCCAAAGCTGGTTTCAATTGTCATTATTCTCCCTCTGGTTTTCCCTGCATCTTCTCCCATCAACAGCAGTACCTGGGCCACAGGCTTTAGCATAACTACATTCTTCTTTAAAAAAAAAAAAGTTGCATAGCTGGAATGTTCACAAAGTTGACAGCCTAATGACAAAGCATTTCAATAAGCTGAAACCAAGGCAGAGCTTGGGAAATGGTGACAGGAGGATTCTGGAAGTTCCTGTCCCCCCCCCCCAAAAAAAGGAGCTTTTTCATCCTTTCTGAGCCAATGTCTTGGACATTTCCAAAACTACAGCCTTTAATAGGTATATGGCGTCCAGATGAAGGAAAGTAATAGGTACCATTCTATTCTGCTTTGGTCAGACCTCATCTGGAACACTGTGTTCAGTTCCGGGCACCTCATTTCAAGAAGGATATTGACATGCTGGAACGTGTCCAGAGAAGGGCAACCAAAATGGTGGAGGGTCTGGAAGCCATGCCCTATGAGGAGTGGCTTAGGGAGCTGGGTGTGTTTAGTCTGCAGAAGAGAAAGTTAAGAGAAGCCATGTTTAAATATTTAAAAGAATGTCATACCAAAGAGGGAATAGGCTTGTTTTCCACTGCTCCAGAAACTAGGACAAGGAGCAATGGATTCAAACTACAGGAAAAGAGATCTACTTAAACCTCAGGAAGAACTTCCTGATGGTCAGAGCTGTTCAGCAGTGGAATATGCTATCTCAGAGTGTGGTGGAGTCTCCTTCTTTGGAGGTTTTTAAACAGAGGCTGGATGGCCATCCGTTGAGAGTGCTTTGACATGTATTCCTGCATGGCAGGGGGTTGGATTGGATGGCCCCTATGGTCTTTTCCAACTCTCTGATTCTATGATTCTTTAACACCCAGCATTATTTTCATTGTTATTTATTTATTTTGCTTCCTATGTCACTTTTTCTGGGGCAGAATTATCGCTTTTCTGCAAATTTTCAATGTTCTGTGCTTTAATCTGAGATCTTAAACATGGCAAGAACCCTAAAGAATTGTCCCAAAATGTTTCTGTTTGGAGTGGGAAAATGATATCTCAAATTGTAAAAGATTGAATCAGTCTGTCGTTGCACTACTCTCAGCCTCTCCACTCAGCACTTTCATTGAACAGCAGCAGGTTGGAGCACACTGGATAAGACAAACAGATGGAAAGACAGATAAATATAGAGCAAAGAGGTGACAGCTGCCACAAGGGGGAGTAGTTCAAATTATTCTGCAAGAGGTGCATCAGTTTCTCTTAATATAAACACGTTAACGGCTAACCCTGGACATGTTTTCAAGGTATAATGATATGGAAGTATTTGCATGTGCAGACTGCTGATTCTTTCTAACCAAGCAAATCGTGACCAGGCAATGTACACTGAGATTTGATGAAAAGATGTTCAGAACAAGAAATTTAAGATCAGTTCTTAAGAATTAGATCCTGCTTACTCTTTAGGTCAGTTACTAGAAATGTAAGCCATATTGAAAAATGAAAGGCTGTAGAATCTGTAGTGTAGATGGAGGTTTCTTTCAGAATTTAATTCTGAGCTGGTACTTGTGTGTCCCACATAATTTAAACAGATGTTACAAATCACTCATCCAGAGACAATGGAATCTTTCATTGCACAGTTATTGTAGCAATACAAATATACAGTTGGCCCACTTCTTTTGGTAATTTCCCTTTCAGGAATTTGATTATTCATAAGTTTGTATCTCCTGCCTCCTCCTCTTCTTTTTGCAGGGTGTGAAGTAAGAGAAGGTGGGGGCTGGTGCTGTTGAAGGATAAGACAGGGGAAAAGATGGGAAGTGAGACCTATAAGTAGATCATGGGATGTGAAGTAAAAGAAAGCAGAGGAGGTACTGTTGCAAGGGACAATGGGAAAAATAGGAGTGGGGCTTAGAGGTGGATATGGAGGGGTGTCAAGTAAAAGAAGGTAAAGGATCTACTGTTGGAGGATGACAGATGGGGGAAGAGGGCGAGGAGCTGGATAGGCAACCATTGCGGCCAGTAGCAGCTTAGTCTTAGGAAGTGAATGGGCTTTTAAAATCTTATTCATGATTTTTCCACTTCTGCAAGGGTGCAACACCTAACTTTCACAAAAGAGGAGGACCAACTGTAAATGCATCCCACTCATCACTTTGTGAAACTTTGCATCCATTGATGATTTAAGGTGACTTAAGAAACATTCAGGCAATCAGTCCTTCAGTAACTGGTCTAAACTGAAAGGGAAACACTGGAGGTTAAACTAGACAATATGTTAACCATGTGTTTTCCCAATGTGCTCCACCAAGTGGTAAAAGATGTCTCTCATAAGTATTCTGAATTTACTATGTTGTGACTGTTCATTGGAACATGGTAAACAGTGACTTAACTTGCAAATTAGATTGCTGAAACACATATATATCTGAGGAAATCCCACCAGTGACCTTCAGCAAACAGGAATGAAAAGAGGATAATAATTGAAAATGCACATTTTCCTTAATGTTTACTTTGACCCTGGGATATCCCATCCTATTTTCTTATTTACTCCCTCCATTTAAAAAAAAAATGGTCTCTAGGCAATTAATATTGCCATAATTATTGTTGCTCTCGAGGTATATGTTTTGTAAGAAACAGTTAAACATAATACAAAACTGTTAAAAGACAAGAGCAACTGATAAGAGGTACCATGATTTATCTATTCCAGATTATGGGCTCCATCAGTCAAAATATGTTAGACAGGTATTTCATCTTTTCCTTTTAAGTGGAAGTTGGGGACAGGAGAAGAGAAAAGTAGAGTTGGTTAGAAAATGTGGGAGGGTTACAACTGATATCATCTGAGTCAGCCACGTAAATTTCTGTGAGTGAAGCAAAGTGATGTCATGAGCCTAGAGTCAGTTTCTCCAGGTAGAGCAGCCTCAAATGCACTGGGAGCTAATCAGACTGGGATGAAAGCCATCCGACTCCAGCCTCCTTAAGGAAGGCAGAGGGTAGTGGTCCAATGCCAGAAACAACATGTGTTTTTCATCCCTTGCCTTTGTGTGTGCTATAGATTCCTTGCTCACTGTCTGCCTCTCTTCTTGGAACTCCAGACTGTCTGACCTTGCTGCCCACTGGATTCCTCAACTCTTGGACTGACCTTTGAGTACACTTCTGTTTGATCCTGAACAGTCAAGTACTACTGAACTCCTAGCGGTCTCTGTTTGCCATCAAATGCCCTTCTGCTGGCCCTGCAATCCATTGCCTGGCAATGGACAGCCAGCGCCTACAACAGGTGATTGCCCAATATGATTTGAAGCATTCTAAGAGAATGCCCCATTGTTGTTGATGATGACAATCAGACAATATTTCAGGGGCTAAGCAAGGATTCAACCTTTAGAAAAGCTACTTTTTAGACTACCTCTCTCAGAATCCCCCAACCAATATGGCCATGGCTGAATTTGCCCAGCTGTGCCAGAAAACTAGCTAGACCCTCTAAAGATAGGCTTCCTCAACCAAGGTGGAGGGGAGCTTTACTTATTTGCATGCATTAATTAAGCTAAATTGCACGATCATTTAAACATTTCCTGTTTTCTTACTCTAAGTTTAAGAAAATTATCACAGCAGGGGAGCAAAAATAAACAAATAAAACAGTTCAGGCTGGTTGGAAACTAGTCAAATACAACCTAAGCTGAAGAGAGATATGTAAAAGAACTCTCTGTACAGGAACATTTTGGAGATCCATATCCATATAAAATGCTAATAGGACAGCAGTGATCTAGTGAGAGAGCAGAACTGCTGCCTGTAGTCACAGGACACAAATTCTTTCTCTCTTCTCAAGCTGCATTCTTATTAGTTTTATATATACCAACAGCGTAAAGGCTTTTTATGGGCTTTTAAGCATGCTCTTCTCCTGCCAAGTTATCCCCTCTGCTGCTTAAAAGAAATGCTTTCTCTCCTCCTGCACATACACGCACACTTAAGTACTTCGAAAATTCAAAGAGGTAGACTAGAAATCCATTCACTCCATTTTAGGGGGTAAAAATTTTAAAAGGAGAGCGTAACAGTGGAAAAGTACATAAAATTAGTGTGTGTCTTCTTTGGAGTGTGAACAGTTTGGCCCATTAGTAGTCAAACGAGAATGAGGTTGGAATTAACTTGACTTGGAAGTGTGTGTGACAAGAAAATTGCAAAACAGCAGGTATTTGCAGGTAGCATCGGAAATTTACTAACTCCTGGGGATAGTAATGAATTCAAAATGTAGACGTGATCTCCAACAATATGGAGGGAGGGAGGGAGGGAGGGAGGGAGGGAGGGAGGGAGGGAGGAAGGAAGGAAGGAAGGAAGGAAGGAAGGAAGGAAGGAAGGAAGGAAGGAAGGAAGGAAGGAGGAAAGAAGGAAAGAAAGAAGGAAAGAAAGAAGGGCGGGCTGTGATAAAAATAAGGTAAGGTAAGGTAAGGTAAGATGAGATACCTGGAGCATTTGGAAATGAAGGAATTTATGGAATCACTAAAGACACAGTTTTATATCCACCTACATAGAAGGAAGCTTCAATAAATTCAAAAGAATCAGCTTCTGAGTGGACATAAATAAGATTGTCTAATAGGGATGCAGTCCTATGCTAAATTTAGTCTATATGGAGCCACGTAACATTTGGTCAAAGGCAGGGGTAGGGATCATGTGACTTACCTGATATTGGACTGCAACTCCCATCATTCATTTCTCTCCCTTGGGTGTGCTGGCTAGGGTTGCAAGAACTTGTCATGCAACAACGGATTCCCATCCCTAGTCTAAATTCATTGTATGAGCTAATCCTGAATAGCTGCCAGGTCTAGGGACTTAATACTAGTATAACATCAACGAAAGTTTATGCCACCATGTTGTCACCACTATTGATGATTGACTAGAGTAGGGATGGCAGGGGTGGGGCTGGTTTAATCTGAATCCTAAATTTCCTCGGACCCACTCTAGGCCGCCATACCAAGTAACAGTACATTGGCAATGAGGTGGTATATGTTAAAATGCCTTCATGGAAAGAATTGCTCCGATGTTCTCCCGCTCCATATATATGATAGTAAAAGCAGGATGAGTCTGACTCTACTGTCAGTCACACAACACCCACATCTACATGCACACAATTCTCATGGGGTCTGTTAATCTATTGACCATTTTGCATAACGTAGGGCTCACCTATACGTCACTGAAATTGTACAGAGCACAGCTAAAGCAGAGGTGTAGTTATGAGGAGGGGGGAAAGAAGACATTGATCCTCCAAACAGAGTTCTGCTCTACCAGATGAATCTTTCTTTCATTCTTCAAATTTCTAGCATTGCAGTGAAATATTGGCAACTGTTCACATGTAAAACTTTTGTATTTGCTGTATTGCTGTGTCCACATTCCCTTGGTAGCTTAGGCTGCCCCTTTCTTTTGAATGTCTAGACTGTGGCCATTTCCGCCCTGCACTGTTATAGTGCTATTATTCCACTTTCAACATCCTGTATTATTCTGGGGTTTGTAACTGACTGAGGCCAAAGAGCTCTCTGGCTGAGAATTGTAAAGATCTCTCCCTAAACTGCAAACCCCAGGATTCCATAGGATGTTGAAAATAGAATTATAGCACTATAACAATGTAGAGCAGAAATGGCCTATATTTCCAGATGCTCAGCTGAGGTTTTGGGCTATGCAATGCTATTTGGGAATGCAATGCTAGAAATTTGGAGAGTGGAGGAAAGGGTCCTTTGGGGGAGTGGCAGAATTCTTACCAGGGCAATGCTGTTATTCCCAGCTAGGGAACCTTCCTTTTATGTCTTGCAACACTCAGGGAAAAAGTGTACCAGTCTGCTCACAAGAAAAGTCTGCTTTCCCACCCTCCTAGGCCCCAGAACCATAGAAGCAACACTGGGGATGTCTTCTTCACTACTAGGCATGTAGGGGTACTCACTATCCTTATCCCATTGACTGCCCCCTTCCCCAGGCTACCTCCCAGTGACTGCAAGTACACTGTCAATCATCCCTTCATCCTTGGAAAGGGAGGAGGAAAATCCTTCCTGGCCCCTGAATGTAGGGTTGCCAGAGAAAAAGCCAGAGAGGGTTGCTGTACCTTTTTTTTATTAGAAATTTTAAAATTTTTAACATGAACAAACAAAACAAACACAAATCAATACATCAAAGACAATAGTTGAAGAAAAAAGAGAAAATGAATAAACCAAAAGTACATATACTCCTACCATTTTTAAACAAAAAACAAAAAACAGAACGTGTTTAAACCAACAAAAGCTGACTAAACTAACCAGCAAAAAACAAAACCAAAAAACTACAACAAATTAAAAGTGGTTCCCTCACCTTGCAAGTAGCTCCTACTTATATAAGTATACTTAACTTAAAATCATTACTTAAAATTATTAATAAATTTGTTGTTCAAGTAGTTAATTCTGATTAACTACTTTAAATTTATTTAACTGTTTAAATACTTTAAATCTTAGGTTTCTATTTCAAACTATATATCAAAATTATTAGTTGCTACAGAGCATTATTAATTGAATTGATAAAACATTAATTAATTCTCAGTAAGTCTATTAGCTCTATTTTAAAAAGCCACACATCTCTTAAAAAGAAATATTGAAATGGCAACAACCTATAATCATATTTAGTTTTTGTCGCTTCAGCCTCATGATAACAATAAAATTAGAAGGCCTATACCTTTAGAATGAAAAGAGCGGTACGCAACCAGGTAATAAGCAACATTTGTTGAAATTCCCTTTTCTACACAACCATTCTACAGGAACCCCCCCCTTGGCTTTTTCTCTGGCCGCCCTACCTAAAGGTGACCAGCAAATGCATGCACGGCCTGAAGGATGAGAGAGTGCGTTGAGCAACAACGAAGATGAAGAAATTGAGGTAGAGCACCTGGGACACATGGCAAGATGTCCTCAGTCCTTCTCACCATCTCTTTCCTAGAGGCAAACAGAGATTGTCCCCTCCCTGCAGCTATGCTTTGCTCCATGGGCACAGGAACAAATAATGTAAACTGCCATGGCTGTACCATAGTCTCTTCCTTATTTTTACTGTGTAAAACTCTAACCCAACTCACATATACAGTACCATCATACAGGGAACCAAAGTTGTTCAAGACTTGTGGCATGTTGCAAGAGCAATGAGGCTCAGTAACAAAACAGATGCTCCACTTACTTACCAACCCTCAGTATATCCATATAAGCTTAGGAAAAGCTCACCTCTGAAACCCTAGAGAACCACTTCAATACTGAAATAGGAGGATCAATGTTTTACCGAGTATATGATCATGTCCTCAGTTCTACATATCAGACCAAATCAATTCCGTTCCTCATGTTCACCATAGCAAAATTGACAGGTTGGTACTCACTATTTATAATTCATGGCAACATCTACAAAATATTTTCTTCTCTGCCGGTAGACATTGTCCTTAAATCCCTAAAGTAAAAGATAGAGGAAGGGAAGGAAAGATAAAAAAATAAAGCAAAATTAATTTACAACCAAAACAAAGAAAACCAGTAGAAAACAGGTGTTTAAACCAATCATTAAAGCAATATTTTAAAATGTTTATTAATGTTCTAATGTGTACCACTATAAAGCTGCTAGTAAACACAATGGATATATGTGTGTTTTTGGTGGGAGGGAATCTTTTCTATGACTGAAGTCTTCTAGTCAGTTACCCTAGGCGGTTGCTTGAATGGAACTAATCTGCAACAAGGAGCTTGCAGATTACTGCTCCAAAGTCTGATAGGAACATTACTTCAAATGCATTGGGGTTTTCACACAGCAAGGAGTGTTAGGATTTAGTTACAATGTCAGCTTCAAATATCAGCTCCATCTGTCTATATCTACAAGTCTCCAGGTCGATCAGAAAGATCAGACTCTTCCAAAGATACTTTGTTATCTGAGGCAGTGCAGTAAAATGGACAGTTTCCCCTACATACATATATACATACATACATACATACATACATACATACATACATACATACACACACCAAATCAAGTGCACAGTACACAAAGATAGCCATGTTACTCTGACATCAGAGGCAGAAAATACCAAGAACATGTTTTCCTATCTCTGCAAGTAATATAATAATGATAGCATCACTTCCTTCCAATTTGCGAAATAAAATCTATTGAGATACTTAAACTAGATAGATTTGGCACACTTTTTAATCAAGGTGCTCCCTCAGCTGGTGAAAGTTGTCTGTCATAGCATGTCATTTCCTTCATCCATGTGTTTTGCATTCAGTGTGATTTCTTTTGTGAGTACTCACTTGAAGTACTCACAATATAGGCTTAAATTTGCAAGTCTGATTTCTAAGGCAGGTATTTCTGAGAAAATGTCATCGTGGAAGGGAAAATACGTTAACTGAAGGAAGTACAGTTCACCTTTCATGCATGAATGAAAATCATGTGCTCTTCCAGATGTTGCTGGACTGCAAGCCCTAGCAGGCCTGGTCAACACAATCAATCATGAGAAATGCTGGGAGTTGCAGTCCAACTTCTGAAGGGCCTCATGATTCCCACCCTACCTTTGCTGTTGAGTGTTACTGAGCAGGTCACCTCACTCTGCCTAACGGAATCAGGAATGTCCCATGGCATATATTAATCTTATTTATTTATTTTTGGTTTATTGCATCAATTCATATTTCATCTTTCAGGATACAAATCCTCTTTGCAAGGCAGCTTGCAGATAACATGCAAAGAGAGCATGCACTATGAATGTATACCAGTGCAACCCACAGCTCAGTGAGTGGTAATGACTAGAAGAAAGAGAGGCACAGGAACAATTCAGCTGAAGCAGGGATCTATGATGACCTTTGCTTCCCTGCTTCCATCTTTCCCACTCCTAAAGCCCTCCCTAATGGACATTTGTTAAGCGATAGTCCTGTGATGAAGTGAGTTGGGAAGTTGTTTTAACGGAAACAGGTTCCTAGTGTTTTCCTTGTTTCTTTCCCCTCTCTCTGGAGGTGTGTGTGTGTGTGTGAGAGAGAGAGAGAGAGAGAGAGAGGGAGAGGGAGAGAGAGAGAGAGAGAGAGAGAGAGAGAGGAGGGGTATGAACCTTGAGTTCCTTGAGTATTTCTCTTCTTAATATAAGTGGAAGTATTCATTGATTGATTTTAGGTCTTCAACTCAGCTCCCTTATGGTCCTTCAGGTCAATGGATGGCACCATTAACTGAATTTAAAACAAAGATTTCATGCTACCATAACTGTAGGGAAGGAAACAGTGCGCCTCCTCTTTGACTTTAGTTTAGATTACCTTTGATACAATTTGGCCTCAAATCTTTAAGGTGAAATGGTAGAAAAGCAGCTTTGAGTTAAGAATGCAAATCAAAATGGTATAACCAGTGTTTTGTTCTACTCTATACCTCTGGGGTAAAAAGAAAAAGAGTTGAACAGCACTTTGACATCACTACAGCTTGATTTAAAGAAAATAATGTCAGTTGGTATCCTTGTGGTTAAAACATGGTTTTCATCAGCTCACAGTAAAATTTCACATTGTAAATGTAGCTTCTTTAAAACACAAATACACACAAAACAGTTTTTACTGTCTTCATTCCACTTGGAGCTGTTGGTTTTAAGCTCCGTTAATTTGTTCACCATTGATGCATATGCCAAATACATAGAAAGTACGTATGGAAAGAGTATTAGAAAATATTCAAAAAAATAGTGGGAAAACATGTTTTTTGAGCGCCAAGAAACCCTGATGAGAAGACTCTTGGGCTGAAAGAATCAAGACTTATTCTGTATAAAATTCTCATGAGATTGTTTTGTGCTGAACACATCATTTTCTATACAGGAAAGATCATTTTCTGTGTGAAAATAAGACTTCAACACAAAAATATTAACTCCTGCACAGAAAATGTTGTTTTCTGCACACAATAGCAGTTACATTTCTATACTGCTTATCAGTGCAGAGCACTCTCTAAACGATTTACAATGTGTTTAGCTAATTGCCCTCAACAAGCTGGGTTCTCATTTTACCGACTATGGAAGGATGGAAGGGTGAGTCAACCAGGAGCCCATCAGGATCGAACTCACAACGTTGTGGCCGCAGTACCAGCATTTAACCACTGCACCACCAGGGCACAAATCTTCTGTCCATTAAAACTGATGGTCCTAGTTTTCATTCCATATAATTACTTATCTTTAACTGGATTTGAACTGAATAGTTCTTCAGATAAAGGTTACTTTCATAAAGGGGGCTGTCTTCTCTAATAAAGGACTCATAGCCACTCAAAAGGTGATACTTTCTGGGGAACCTATCACCTGACAGTTGCAAAAAGACCTCTATATCCTTTTTACCTAGGAATCACACACAAATAATAATAATATGCATATTTTGTGTGATTTCCTTTTCTTTAGGGGAACCATTTATAATATTAGGAATCATTATATCAGTCCCAAATATCTACCCCTGAATGTCTTATTACCCAGAGGAGGAATCAAATATTTAAATGTTTAACAGGCCTGAAAGCTAGGAGTTGGGCATTAATGTGGGCACAGAGAAGTTAGCAATAATCGGCGCATCTAATATATACATGTCATGTATATATCTTTAAGTCATCTGTCAACTTGTGGTGACTTCATTAATTCCAGAGAGTTTTCCTAGGCAAAGGAACATTTGGAGGTGGTTTGCCATTGCTTTCTTCTGAAATATAGCCTACAGCACCTGGTGTTCCTTGATGGTCATCATTCAAGTACTAACCAGGGCTGATCCTGTTTAGCTTCCAAGATATGAATGAATCTGAAGCTTTTGGGATATTTAGGCAAAGTTACTGTGTATTCATACCCACTCTCTACTAATTTGGTGCCTTAATATTTATTTAAGATATAAAAGTGTTTTGTGTGGCTTTCAAGTGTTCCCTCGCTCTGGGATTTCAAATAAAATTGAGCAACTGATCTACATGTGTAAAAATTCCAGGAGGAAGGAGCTGCTAAATAAAACAGGGTGTAATTTACCTAGGCTTATAGAGAGTTATTAGACCTCTGTATGCACCCCAGGCTCCCCAAATGCCTGGTTCTGGTACAAAAATGTGTCACAGTCTTCCTTAACATCTTGTGCTAAATGAATACTCTAGATTTTGGTGCATGCCCCAGTGTCTGGAGCACATCCAGAGGAGGGCGACCAATATGGTGAAGGGTCTGGAAGCCATGCCCTATGAGGAACTGCTCAGGGAGCTGGGTATGTTTAGTCTGCACAAGAGAAGGTTAAGAAGGGACATGATAGCCATGTTTAAATATTTGAAGAGATGTCATGTCGAGGAGGAATCGGGCTTGTTTTCCACTGCTCCAGAGACTAGGACAAGGAGCAATGGATTCAAGCTGCAGGAAAGGAGATTCCAGCTGAACCTCAGGAAGAACTTCCTGATGGTCAGAGCTGTCTGGCAGTGGAATATGCTGCCTCAGAGTGTGATGGAGTCTCCTTCTTTGGAGGTTTTTAAGCAGAGGCTGGATGGCCATCTGTCAGGAGTGCTTTGATGTATGTTCCTGCATAGTAGGGGGTTGGACTCAATGGCCCCTGTGGTCTGTTCCAACTCTGTGATTCTATGATTCTATAACAGAATAAGATTATGATATCTGACTGAAGCATTCTTTTGATTCAGTGCATAGCGCTGGCTGTATTATCAACATTCTGTCTATATTCATTACCAGGATATGTGACCCTCCAGATGTTGTTGGATTTCATTTTCCATCACCAGTATTCAGAAATGTCCCTTTTTTTAGACTAGACCTTCTAGAAGCCCTTAGCCAACTTGCAGAGAAGCCAGAGTGGCTGTGAATTTGGGGGAGTTATATCTCCTAAAGGAAAGTCAGCATGGTATAGTGGTTTGAATATTGGACTACAACTCTGGAGGCCAGGGTCTGACTCCCCACTTGGCCATGGAAACCCACTGGGTGACCTTAGGCACGTCACCCACTCTCAGCCCCCAGAGAACTCTGTGATTGGTTTGCTTTAGGGTCATCACAAGTTGGAAACAACTTGAAGGCACACAACAACAACAACAACCCCTAATGAACCTTTTTTTAAAAAGTTCTTGGTCCCTGCTATCCTGAGCAGTGGTGAGGGATGATGGAAGTGGCAGTACATTAACCTTGGAAAGGCAATAGGTTCCCCAGGCCAGCATCAAGATCAGCAAGTTTAAATGAAATCTGAGGTTAATCCTGTGGGCATGGGGGCAAATTATGGCAAGGCAGGTTAATTTCCCTTAACTGTGGATTCATGGTTTTTGGCAGTAGTATGTGACCCTGCAGAGCATATGAAATATGAGCTGAAGTAATGCTGCTGTATTAAAAGCAGGGGAAACACACACACATCCATACACAGAACCTATGTGCCAGCTGCCTTCCTGCTGAGCCTGAAGTATGTTATGATTTTTGCTTCATAATTATCTCCCTGAGTACGAGTAGCTTTTCAGATGCTGTCGTCTTTCTCCACCCACACCAATAGGAACATTTGTTTAATATCTATATTCTTTTAAGAGAGTGTATAGCCGTGCACATGATTACAAGTATTCAAGTGATTTACAAAAGCGACCTTTCTATGCAGGGTGGCAAGGTTGGGAGAAGGGAACGGTCCTTCCCAAGTGCTCCAGCACAACTCTTAAAAGCAACTGCTGCAACCCATAAAATGACTTAAGTCTTTGCAGGTTTTATTCTGTCCAAACTACATTTGTGAAACATTTCCGGATGCAGTTTGCAATACAGAGACAAGCCAGTCAGTGAGGTCCAATCCAACCAGTGAATCAGTCCTCAAGAAATAGAAGAGAGCAAAGAATTGTTCTCTGTTTACCCAAAAAAATGGATTGTTAAGGTTGCTGAGTTAGCCCAAATGGCCAAATTAACAGGGGTTCTAAAACATAAGCCAGTTGAAGACTTTTTGAAAGCTTGGAAGCCATTTGTGGTTGTTGGTTTGTTTTTGTTTTCTTGAGCAATAAAAAATCTAATAATGTAGTAATATGTGGTTATGATTATTAGTAATTTTAGTAGGATTATTTAATTGGATCTGTAATGGTACAATTATTTTTTTTTCTTTTTTACTTTTTTTTTATTACAGCCAGGATTGAGGGTCAGAATCCTACTGTGTATTAGTTATATGTCTTTTTTCCCTGTTTTTCTCCTTTTTTTCTTCTGCCCTCTTTTTCTTGTTCTTGGACTTCATTTCTCACCACAAGAATTTTCAGAAATTTCCTTTTTTGACTAGACCTCCTAGAAGTCCTTAGTCAACTTATTCTGTTTTTGGTTAGACCGCATTTGGAATACTGTGTTCAGTTCTGGGCTCCTCAATTCAAGAACAATATCGACAAGCTGGAGCGAAGGGTCTGGAAGCCATGCCCTATGAGGAACGGCTTAGGGAGCTGGGTGTGTTTAGTCTGCACAAGACAAGGTTAAGAGGGGACATGATAGCCATGTTTAAATATTTGAAGGGATGTCATCTCAAGTACAGATCGGGCTTGTTTTCAGGTGCTCCAGAGACTAGGACAAGGAGCAATGGATTCAAGCTGCAGGAAAGGAGATTCCACCTGAACCTCAAGAAGAACTTCCTGATGGTCAGAGCTGTCTGGCAGTGGAATATGCTGCCTCAGGAAGTGGTGGAGTCTCCTTCTTTGGAGGTTTTCAAGCAGAGGCTTGCTTTGATGTGGGTTCCCGCATGCCAAGGGGTTGGACTGGACGGCTTCTGTGGTCTTTTCCAACTCTATGATTCTATGATTCTTCTGTATCTTTTTTTATATGCATATTATTTTGAGTGTAAATTAGATTGTTTGTGTCAAAAATTAATAAAAAAGAAAGCAGAACTAAATTTATTGGGCTTCAGTAGAAGGAGGATAGAGGTCACTTTGACAGCCATCATGGTGTAGCGGTTTGAATGTTGGGAGACCAGGGTTCAAATCCCTGCTCAGCCATGGAAACCCACTGGGTGTCCTTGGGAAGTCACACTCTTGCGACTGCAGAGGAAGGCAAAGACAAACCCTTTTTAAACCATTCTGACCAGAAAACCCCATGATAGGTTCACCTTAAGGTTGTCATCAGTCAGAAATGATTTGAAGGCACATAACAACAACAACAACAAACAACAAACAACAACAACAACAGGTCTCGAACTAGTTGAAATAGTGGAAATTTTTTCCGCTAGAAATGCAGGGCGATAGTTATAACTCAGTGCTAGAACATATGGCTTGTAGGTGGAAGGTCCCAAGTGCAATCTTTAATACCTTCAGGTAGGACTGGGAAAGACCTATGTTTAAACTCTAGAAAATCTTTGCCAGTCACTACAGATAATGAAAAGCTGTGTGGAGTGATGGCATGATATAGCATGAAGAAACTTCTTATGATCTCCCTAAGAGCAGCTTGACAAGTGAATGAATTACTAAGGGTGATAGTGATGAGGTTTCCCTTATTGGAGCTTTGGGAACCAACTGTTGGGGGGATGTTCTGACTCTGGATTTACTTCATTGAACAGATGCTTGAAGTAAGCCCTGTCACTATGCTGCTGCACTATGGCTGCTGCAATAGACTGTTATCACAGCAAGGTAGCCTCAATGACAGATGTCTATATATGAGAAGATATTATCCAAAAAAAAAAAAATCACAGGTTTCAAAACAAATCCATTCATCCAAATAACAAATCCAAATCATTCTCTCCCTCTCTCTCCCTCTCTTTCAATATTGGTTGATTCTTTACAATCCAGCATTCACAGGTCATTACTTGATCAACTTCAACTGACATTTCACAAACACTTACAGGGTGATCTGCATCCAGTTCAGAGCCATACATTAGAACTCTTTGGGAACATTTGTCTAATTCAGCAATCTTCCTGGGGAACCAAGGAACACAGTCAAGCTCTGGAGAAAACACAGAGTAGTTGAAGGAATCAGATTCTCACCACTTCACAAAGCTTTTCAAAGTCCAAAATAAGAAAACATTCTAACATTCCTTTTTTGGGCAAGATTCTGAAGAGTATGGTGGCCTCCCAGCTCTTGGAGTTTCTGATGAGATGCACTATTTAGATCCATTTCAAGCTAGTTTCAGGTCTAGCTATGGGACTGAGACTGTTTTGGTCGTCTTAGTGGATGACCTATGGAGAGAACTGAACAGAAGGAGTGTGTCCCTGTTGGTTCTGCTGGAACTCTCAGTGGCTTTTGATACCATAAACCATGGTATCCTTCTTATCCGACTCTCTGCGATGGGACTTGGGGGCACTATTATGTAGTGGTTCTGGTCTTCCTCGCAAGAGGATGAACTCAGAAGGTGGTGCTGGGAGACTCCTGTACAGTGCCCTGGTCGTTGGCCTGTGTGTTCCCTCAGGGTTCCTCTTTGTCCCCCATGATGTTTAACGTCTACATGAAACTTCTGCGAGTGGGAGAGTTTTGGGGTTAGGTGTCACCAGTGTGCTGATGACACCCAGCTCTACCTCTCCTTTCCATCTGATTCCAAGAAAGTTGTTTTGGTGCTGAGCCAAAATCTGTTGCCAGTAAGGGACTGGATGGGGCAAACAAATCCAAATGAGACAGAGGTGCTGGGAATAAGGACTCTGCCTGTCCAGGATGACGTTAGACTTCCCCTGAAATCTCAAGCTTGCAGCTTGTGTGTTCTCCTGGACTTATCTCTGAGCCTGGATGCCCAGTTTTCGGCAATGGCCAGGAGTGCATTTGCACAGCTAAAACTTATGTGCCAGCTGTTCTTCTTTCTTGAGCTACAGTGACACATGCCTTGATTACATCTCAGTTGGACTATTGTAACACACTCTATGTGGGACTGCCTTTGGAAACTGTATGGAAACTTCAGTGGGTTCAAACTGCTGTAGCCAGAATGCTGATTGAAGCCAGTTATAGGGAGCATATAACTCCCTTGTTGAAACAGCTTCACCGGCTACCGGTTCATTTCTGGACATAACTCAAAGTGCTGGTCATGCCCTATAAAGCCCCATAAAGCTTAGGTCCACATTATCTGAAGGACAGTATCTCACCATATCAACCTGCCAGAGTTTTAGGACTGGCAGGAGAAGACTCTCTCAGTCCCACTCCATCTGCTCACTTGGTGAAGACAAGACAGAAATCGTTCTCAGTGACTGCTCCCACCTTCTGGAACACCCTTCTACAGGAGGGTAGGCTGGACCCCTCCCTGCTTTCCTTTCAACCACAGGCAAAGACCTTTTTGTTTAAGAAAGGGTTTAATATATAAACAGGAAAGCTTTCATGGGGTGCTTTATGTCTTTTAAATGATTTTATGTTGTTTTACATGGGAATTTTTATTGTTTTTACACTTTTGTTGTTTAGGGTATTTTTTTAAAAAAATAACTCTTTCTGAAGCCAACTTGGGTCCCACTCTGAGAAGAAGCCTGCGTACAAATGAAATAAATACGTACATATATACAAACATACATAAAATGAAAGAGGAGGAGAGAAAACATTCTTGCCTTCCTCATCAGTCCAGATGTTTTCTGGCGGATTCAGAGTGACTATGTTTGTTTCATACTTTAACAACTGAATCAGCTCATTGAACTGTTTCTTGCTGCAGTCACAGTCCACAAAAATTTCCACTTCTGAACTTCTTCTCTTGGATTTTCTTGATTCAATATGAACCATACTCACATGCTTTTCCTGGGGACAAAAGCAAGATTGGTTCATCCATGCACTAAATTCATTTAGGACAGCCACAGTTTAGTATCTGTGTCAAAATGCAATGTTATTTAATAAGCATATAAAGAGATTTTTGCTCAATGGAATCCTGATCTGCTTTAAATTAATTATTTGTAATTTTTTAATCCCATAAACCTACTGGAAAATCATAAATATTAACTGGTCCATCTCATTAGGAGGTGAACTATGAATATGATAATTAAAAATGATTTGCTACCACAATTTTCTGTAAAATAGTTCTCCATTGTAATATTCACATACACATATGCACGCTCATAATTTATAGGCAGTGGAATTTAATAGGTAAGAAATGAAATTTAAGTGGTACAATTCTATAGGCAAATTAGTACTGTATGGTACCACAAAAACTCTGGAGAGGGTATCTGTAGTCCATGGGTTACATGTTGACCACTCCTACCTTAATATATCCTGGTCTTTGGTTAGACCAATACTTTGAATCAAACCCAGAAACAAATTGGTAACCAATGAACTGGAGTAGCATTAAGAACCAGTATTTAGGCCTCAGTTAAAGACAATCTAGCAGCAGCATTTTGAATAAATTTGTGGTTATCTAGAAATTGTATGTAGGCATCTATATGTAGCAGAGCATATTAGAGCTGGCTAATCAGGATGTATCTTATGACTAAAGACCATTCTGTTTTCTCCAGAAAAGGCTGCAAATTGTCTGACACACGAGCTGAAGCTAGCAAAATGCATTTGCATCACCACTAACCTAGGCATCCAAGCATAGTACTATGTCCACAGTACCCCCTCCCCAAATAAGAACATTGTATTTCAGAGTCAAGTCTGTGACAAACCCTGGGGAGTGCTTAGCAACGGAGCCACCCTAGCAACCCAGAGGATTCAAATTGATTGGCTGGTGCAAATGGAACTGCAGGCTAGCCAGAGGGAGGGGCTAGATGTGGGGGAGTGAGCAATGGAAATTTAACTGGAAACTGGGAGTGGAGATTCAGAACTGGGGAGAATAGAGTTGAGAGCTGATGTAGAGAATTGAGTGTGGATGTTGAAAAGAAGGTGTGTTCGGAGTTGAGAGAGAGAGAAGTGTTGTGCTGGTTTATGAATCCTTATGTATTAAATATCTATTACCTTGACAGTGTGCTAAATAAAGATTTGTTTTTTTGTTTTGTTTTTTTATAAAGAGTAGTCTCAAGAGAGTGTAGTTGCTTTGTACTGAGTTACACACACTACCATCAGTACCATTAGCTGGGTCTCATATAGTCTATAGCGCTGGTATTTGCTGGCAGTCTCCCATCCAAGTACTAACCAGGGCCGATCCTGCTTAGCTTCTAAGATCAGACAGGGTATTTAGGCCCAAGATTCGGATTAACAGCTATCAATCATAGATTTAGTAAATGTATATACCTGTAGAGCAGTTTTCATTTTTGTCTGTTCATCACGGACTTTTTCTCCCAATCAATTAGCTATTACACCAAAAAAAAAAAGTCAAAGTTGTTTACCTGGAAAAGTCTGAGAGCTTTTACCAAGCCACCAACTTCATTTTTCAAAGAAAACACCACAGCAGTCTTGCCGCCTTCTGACGTTGATTCATACTTGCCTGCACCTTTATTACCCTTTTTGTCGTCATTTTTACTAGAATTGGTTCTGTTTAGCTGAAAGAAAATAGATGCAGAATACAAGGATTTCAATGCACTACACATACACACACATACACAGACGCACCATTAAATTTTCTGTTCACTATTCTTGTTTGATTTCAGCAAATATGTATCTCCTTCAAGAGTGAAGTGTTCTCCCCTCCCGTCGTCTTTTGAAAGCCATCTTCAGAAGAAAAATTACGGGTTACACACAGGCACGAATTACTATCCTTAAGAAGATCAACAAAGGAATGTATCATCTGACTTACAACTTCGGTTATTCTCAAGCTGCATGTTTTGGTTCTCAAGCTGCACATTATTATTACGTGCCTTCAAGTTGACTCCTATTTATGGCAACCCCATTCTAGGATTTTCTTGACAAGATTTACTAGGAGGAGATTTGCTGTTGTCTTCCTCTCAGATTGAGACCGTGACTTGCCTGTGGTTGTCCAGTGGTTTCAAGTCAACTTCTATTAATGGCAACCCCATTTTAGGATTTTCTTGCCAAATTTATTAAGAGGTGGTTAGCGATTGACCTTCTCTTAGGCTGAGAGAGTGTGACCTGCCTAAGGTCATCCAGTGAGTTTCCATGGCTGAGCAGGGATCTGAAGCCTGGTCACCTGGAGCCTTAGTCCAACACTCACACCACTGTTTGCTGCACTCTTGCTCATCCAGATTTGGTTCTATTGCCAGCTAAAAATCAGACCACCCAGGTTTTTCCAGAAGAATTATGGTTTCTGGGTTCTATATTATAAATTCCAACGTGAGTCATACACAGAATGTCATGTACTATGGTTTCATGTCATTGACATTTTCCCTCATATATCAGTTAATATACGGGTCATTTTTCAGGATCCACAAGGACTTAAGTACCGTTACCTAACTGGAAGAACAGAAAATTGCATTTAAGTCCTTCTTCTCTCACTAAATTGAAAAGGTACAGCTGTTTGCAGGATGGAGAGGATCACTTTTACCTTTAATGTGTGGTTAAAGATGAGAAGTCTGATTAAAAAAAAAAAGAGGTAGTAACCAACTTTAATTCAGCACCACAAACCTGACTGAATGCAAAGTCTCATTTTTAAGAGCTTAGTACTCAAAACTGGCAAATCTACCAGTTTCATTTTGTCCCACACTCAGTCCTTCTTTTAATCATGTTATTTCTATTTACGAAGGAAATTAGGCACTTTGATAGTTCTTATTTTAAAACCTGAGCTAGACAAAAAGCACAGTGATCGCTGATTCTCCTATGCAGCATCCTGCTATATTTTTTAGCTAGTAAAGCCAAAAGTGAAATGGAAAATTTGTTTAACAAAAGCATTGTGCATTCTTCATGAGTTCTTTGAAAGAAGGAATATTGCTCTTTAGATCTTGGAAAATTTTGAGAAAAATTATTTGAGTTGAGCAGTGGGGGCTACCTGGTTCCTTCCACAAGTGATGGACTTTTGACTCATGCAATTGTGTAACTGCTGGAAACTGTGGACAAATGAATCTGAACAGTACCAGTTTGAAAAGGACTGGATAAGAGATAGTGCAATGTTGCCATAATAATGGACAGTGAAAACTAACTCTGAACAAGGCTGCGTGATTATGCTTTGTCTTCATCTCCAAAGCGGGGTTTGGAAAATTACTTTCTGGACTACAACTTCTAGAATCCCCTGGCAAGCTTGACCACTGTCATTCTGTCTGCAGCATTCTGGGAACTGAAACCAGGAAAATAACAGATCTACCTCTGTTCATGAGCTTCAGAAGCAAAAGGAAAATGAAAGGTGCAATGGGTTATGTACTAAACTATTTAATAGACATCCATGGAGAATGTCAGATAGCTGCCTATTCCATTAACCTGAGTACAGAATTCTGACCATTGCTTTCAGAACCCAGTCTAGCAATCCATTCACAGATTACCCCTGCTGGGCTGAAGCATCTTTCTATAGAAATAATTCTGGAGACATGCTGGAACAATTTCTCTTCAATGTGAAATTCTCCACAAAGGCATAACAGTTTGGAAAAATCAATACATCACCTGTGCCGCAATAATGCAAAACTGTGGACAAAGCCATCAACACTGCACAGCCCCTTCACTGGGACCTGAATTGATTAAAGCACAATTAAGTCTAAATGTTTAATGAAGTAATTGTTATATCACATGGATGAATTGTTAAATTCACTTTCTGTTTTACCAGTCAATAAGAGGTAACTAGAATATACCCTGATATATAATGAAGACAAAGAATGGAAGACTTTGAGAAGTTGTTTAGTGTTTAGCTCAGAAAATAAAACTGAAATGATGACATTTACAGCTACCAAGTCATCTGAAGTATAGCTAACATGAAGATCTAAATGGCATGCATAAATGGCCAGAATATTCAGAGGAAGCAAATGTTTATTGGAAAAGAAATCCATGAACATAGGAAAATGATTCTAGTCACCTGTTGAATTTAGCCTTATCTTTGATGTGGCAATTGCTAATCACGATTATTTAGAGTCATCAAATGCCTAACTTCCAGGCACTGTGCAAGAAATTGAAAAACACTGGCCTTCCGACAAGCCTACAATTTCATAATGGAAGAACTCAAAAAATGGATGCTGTTTCAACTGTGACCCAGGCTCAAGCTGCACAGAGTTTTTAACAGTTTAAGTGGTTGGCTTTAACTTAACCTGGAAACAAACTGATAACCAGGATGGCTTTTGCAAGACTGATGCAAGCTTGAAGCCTGCCAGTATGCTCCGTTAGACTGGCTATGGCATTCTAGACCAGAAGGGCTTAAGCACAAATTCTTTTTTTTTTTCAATTTGCTAGAGACAGGCACTCAATTTGTGCTCATTTGGTACAACTGTTTCTTCCTTTCTGGGAAATTCACAAGGGACCCACAGGCAATGGCTGAAGGACTGGGACCAATGTAACAGCCACCACTTTGAGAAGCACTTTTCTAGACCAACTCAATTTTCCATGTCATTTTCAAGGACAATCCTACATACCATGCAACATGCACACCTAAGGAGCACAGTCCCCCCACACACAATTTTTGCAGTCCTTCCTATTGCCAAATTCACCACCATGCCACCATAACTTAGTAGTGTGGCAGTAGCACCCACCCACCCACCCATCTTACCTTTGAGACAAGGTACAGCTGGCCCTCCATGTTTGCTAGGGTTAGGGGCACAGGACCCCTGGAAAAGTAGAAAACCCACAAATATCAAAATGCATGTGTGTGTCTGTTGGAAACACAGGTATGGTGAGGAGAGTGGGCACCCAGGTCAGAGAAAGGAGAGGGAAAGGATGGTGGCCCTATACTTCCTCTTTCTCGACCATTTCCTTCCTTGGGAGTGTGAGGGGACTGAGAAAGGGTTTATGGTGCTGAGAAATCAGACTATGAGCTCTAGCTGGCCAGGCAGTGGCTGAGGAGGAGGAAGAGAACCAAGGGTGGGTTTTTAAAGGGCTACGTGGTCTGATTGAAGCTGTCAAGAGGGAGAGATCTCTAAGAAAAGAAGCATTTGAGGGCAGGAGTCAGAGAAACTCACACATTATCAAATCTGTGAAAGTGAAACCCACAAACGTGGAGAGCTAACTGTATACTGAGAATACACACCTTGTTTTCAAGCTCAGTGGTATTCTTGGAAGCTTTGTTAAGGATCTGGGATTTCTAAAGGCTCACTATCCTATGTACCACTCTGTTGAAATGGTGTGTTATTGTGCAATAATCCTGATTTTTATTTCCTCTATTCCTTATTCCTTTTATTCTTCCAAGCTTCATTCCCTGCTCTTCCTATTCTTTATTCCTGAAGGAGGCGTGCTGCATACCCATATAAATTTCAAAGTGTAGCTACTTTTCCATTGTGAAGAGAAAATATGCCTGAATTAGCACTCTTCAGAGCAAGTTGATAGGGGAACTCAACATCATTTAACTTGATGGCACTCAGTAGGCTATTTCTATTAAAGTCAATGAATTCTCATAATTGTACGAGACAACTAATATGTGAAGTAGATTTTAAAAACCCTTAATATACTGAAAGCCACTTTTCACAATTGCTAATTGTTAGAAAATTAGAAGAGCAATCAAAGAATGAAAGCAAACAAGATAAAACACTTAATCAAAGAGTTCTTAGGGCCACATCAAAGAGATGACAAATATCCTAAATGAACTGAACAGAATGAGGGTAACATTTGCAAAGAAAAATGAACCCCAAAATGCTAAATACATAGCAAGTAAAATTAAACAACTGAACTGTATGGTGCATAGAAATCATGTACATATTTTAAGTAAAAAAATTGAACACAGATATCTGATATAAATAAATAGCAAATATACAGTGTCTGAAGGCTACAAAGCAATTAATCCAAGATCATTGACCGAAGCTGAATGAGAGGTGATTTCAGGTCATATAAATGGAACTACTTCTTCATACCAACCATAAACCGCCATAAGATGCATTGGTGGCTGCCAATTTGGATGGCTTTAAAAGGTGATTAGGTACGTTAATGAAGATTAGAGCTACCAGTGGCTTCTAGCCAGAATGGTTTTATATCATCTTCAGCAACAAAAGCAGGATGCCTCTGTATCTAAATCACTGGTGAATGCAAGATGGAGGGTGTAGTTGCAATCATGTCCTGCCAACAGTCTTTTCATAGGCAACAAAGTGCTGGACAGATATTTGGTTTGATCCAGCAAAGCTCTTTCTACGTTCTTATATACAATTATAAAAAGCAGAATGCAGCTAGAAAAAGGGAGGTTTATATAGTCATTCAATGATATCCTGTTTCATTGACTATTACTACGAATGGACATTAAACAACCAATGTTTTTCTTCCATATAACTGTCCCTTCGATTATTTCACAAAAGGAACAGTCGGCTGCCTAGAAACCAAAACCTTCTTAAAACACAGTCTCCTGTTTCCATATTTTCTCAAATGGCTAACATCAAATGCTCCGTAGGGAACAACTAAAATCAGATAATGTTTGTTGTATCACAGAAAAGAAAACTCTTGGACACAACATAGACACATTTGAAAATGTGTTTTTTGATGACTTTGGCATCTGAGTATCTGATGGGTTTTTTTTTTAATGAGAGAATAACAGAATCTTGTAGGTAGTTTTTTGTTACTTAATGTCAACACAAATTACTGATGATATAAGGATGTATAATGACTAAAAGTAATGGTTGCAATATAGCCAGATCTTGATTATCCTATCACAATCAGCTGGAAGGGAAAACAGTCTGAAAAGAAGATGAAACAGCAATCGCTGGTCTCTCGGATATGTCACTGGACTGGTCCTGCTTCCTCTCTGTCCTTTTCCAAGGATAGTGTGCTGGATGACCATTGGGAGAGAGGTGAAATCTAGTGAAGCTATCTTTTCAGCACGTCTGACAGTTGTCCTGCTTTTCTTCTCAGCTTCCATTCTATTTCATAATGTTCGTTGGTTTATTATGTTTATACTGTTTCTCCTAACTCCTAAGCTGATGGGTCAAATTCCATCAACTCATTCCAAGGATATCTCTTCAAACTATCCATTTTTATCACCACCCAAAAAGAAAACAAAACCAAAAACCAAAGGAATCAATTATTCCTCTTCAGCAGCAAACCCATCTAAAAATTCATTTAGTGGGTTTTCTACATGCAGCTTCTTCAGCATAGTAGATGCAAAGTTGAGGTCAAACTAAACCATTTGTTACATTTGCGTTCATATTTCCCATGCCTTTTATTTTAAAAAAATAAGCTAAAAGAGACTCCAGTTTATATTAACTCATTCCTTCCTCTTTTTTTCCCCTCCATTTTCTTGACGGCAATCTCCCACATCTCAGTTGTTATCTGCTCCAGCTGGTATGCTGTTGTTTGTGCATGTACCAACTATGGAGGACAATTTTACTTAGGGGAGGGGAAACATGAGTTGCAAGCAATGGCTTTCATGTTAGTAGGGCAGTATGCTCGCTCCAGGTTTCAATCTGAACCTTAAAGCTACTATCCAAAGTGCTGAATCCTGTCTCCTAAATAGGTTCAGTACCTTACACAGTTTTGTTAAGGTTCAAACTAAAATCCGGAATGGATTTACTGCCTAATAACATGAGAAGTATCAGCTGTAAGCAGAAATAGCACGGAGGAACATTTTTCACCCCTCCCGTCTCCTGTACCCTGATACTGATTTGGGACCCTACAGCTGCAATTTTTGTGAAACAAAAGGAAAGATACACAAATACTATCATGCTAGGATAACAGTTCATCTTGTCATTTAACCCCCTCCCCTTTTGAAAAAGTTTCTTTTTCAGAGTACTGAAAAAGTCCCCCCAGCCAGCGTAAGTAGTGGGACTGTGGTGCTTCTGAGAGTAATCCTCCAAAAAGGAACTTTTCCAGGCTTTGGACTTGAGAAGCAAGGAAGATTCTTGAGGCACTGTTGCTGGTTTTGTGCAAGAGCAGCAGTTGCTCTCCTGCTGAGCCCGGGAAATATCTTTGGAGTCCTCAAAGTAATCAGCACAGAGTTTGGCACTGCTGTCAGCTGTTTTGTGAATGAACAGCAACCTGACTCAGCACATGAGTCATCCTCAAAAGCGCCGGAAGCACTGAATAAACTTGCATGTATAATAAACAGCTCTTGACAGATATAATGAGAAAAAAGAAGAACGAATACAGTTCGGAGACTGATAGTGCCCCCTCTTTTTTCCCTAAAACAGCACAGCGTCTCCTTATTTGTGTTATAGGTTAATCCAGTGCTGTATAAGCATACCAGATTTTCCTAGTGCTATATAACACAGGTGTGACCTAAAAAATCTTTTTCAGAAGTAGTATGCTTAAAAAGTAGAGAAGACAAACATTACCCTGAATGCCCTGCCTTGGAGTGTGGTAGAGTCTCCTTCTTTGGAGATTTTTAACCAGAGGCTGGATAGGCGTGTGCTTGGAGTGTTTTGACTGTGTTTTCCTGTATAGCAGGGGGTTGGACTGGATGGACCTTGTGGTCTCTTCCAACTCTATGGTTCTATGATTCTAACAAATCCTCAGAGCCTGTCCTAAACTCCTGGAGTATCCAGGAATATCCAGCTTGCTTGCTTTCTTTAAAAAAAAATTAATGGCTGTGCATTCACTGCAGGATTAAGATTGTTCCTGGGTCGTCTTCTCTCTTCCACATTTCAAGCATTTAAAATTGTAATTTAATCATATGTATTTATTGTACTTTTAAAATGTTTACCAACGAAAGTTCTCTGGGCCATGTACAGTCTGTTTGAAATATTTTAAAAAAATAATTAATTGGTATCTCAATTCACTATTCAATGACAAAATAACCAGGTGGGGAAAGATAAAATGGGCAACTGAGAGTAAAACATTTCTATATACAAAACTAAATGAAAGCTGTGGATTTGTTTCTGATTTTTAATACTTCTTTGTAAATTTCAGCTGTTAAAAAAATAGGCATGGAAGTAAAAGCACGCAGCACTGTGGAGAACACAATAAATTAGAACTTGGGGTCTCAGTGGTGAAGGACAATCTTCCCATTTAAGACAATGAGATCTGTGTCCAAAAGCACCTAAATTTCTGGGCTGATCGCTAGTTTTTCATGAAAAGTGAATGCTTTTGGAATAGCTATTTGGGCCAAGATTGATGGTACTCATTCATAGCAAAGGAATGAATAAAAATAAAAAAAGCTTTAAAACGTTAGAGAGATGGGGGGAGAGAAAATGAGCTGTGCTGAATGTATTGCTATCATTATTACGAGGCATGCTATAATTGCCAGGAATGTTCCAGATGCACGTCATTTTTCAAAAGTTTAATTTTGGACATTAGAACACTAAGAATCTTGCCAACCCCAAGCCTCCCCGATTGAAATCTTAAATGACACTTCCCATTATTGTGAACATAAACTCTCTCCTACAGGAGGAAAAGAAAAAAAAAACTAGGCTCTCAGAAATGGCTTGGATGAAACAACTGTGGGCCTCAGCACTAGATGTGAGGGTCCATTTGAAAAAATATATCTAGCCAGGAGGGCTTAGTGAGTATCACAATGCAGGTGGGGATAGCTACTCAAGAACTAAAAATCTCCAGTGCTCTTTTACCAACAGATGACTGACACTGTACAAAACACATTAAGACTGGCAGGCCAACAAAAGCTAGGTACTGTATCAGTATAGTATCTTAATCAGACACCAGGAAATCCTGGCTTTCTTAATTTGCATGTTATTTTATCTCCTTCCAGTGAACAGTGTGTCATATGTGGAATTCCATCTCAGATTTTTAGCATTTTGCACTTCATTCTGTCAGCTGCATTTAGTAGCACTTTTTTACTGGACAGTTTTGAACTCTTTATGCATATTTATCATTATTTTTAAAAATCAAGCCTGAAGGAAGACTGGTTTCTTGAAAAGTCTGAGCACCTGCTAAATATACAGTCGAGGAAGAGACATTACTTTCAATGCATTTTTTTTAAAAAAACTAACCTATCTCCAGGTAGGTCTAATTACTACAGAAATCAACTTTGATTTTATATATCCACCGGTTTTCAAGTTGACTGCCACAGTGCACCTCAATAAGGATGGTTCATTCTCCTTCACCCGTATTTAAGTTTGTATAATTTCATGTCTTAAAACAAAACACTGCAGCTAGTATTTATCAGCCTTGCTTTAAAGAAAGTATCATCTATTCCTTTCCAGGACACTATTATGTTGCAGCAAAAAACAATGAAGGGCTTGGTGTCACCTCAAAGACTTTTAAAAACTTAAAGATTCACCAGTGTTATTCGTTGTAAGTTTGTGTAAACTATAGTCTAGTTGCATTTGCTGAAGTGCACTGTATGTTGTCCATGAAACCTTAGGCCAAATAAAACTTGTTAAAGTACCACAAGACTCTGCTCTCAGGATGACATTGAAAGATGTGCGTAAGATCACGGCCTTAGACTACTATAAATGGCTGAAAAACTCAAGATTTTACTATTTTAAATAAGTAAGTAAGTAAGTAAGTAAGTAGATTCTGTAAATTCTGCAGAAATGTGAGCTCAGGGAGCCCAGGCACATTCACAGGTCAGAATTAAAAGAAAAGGATCCAGTCAAACCACTTGTGAGACATCTTCCCCCTTCTCAGAAAGGCTTATCTTACCAATAAAATCCTTCCTTGATTACTTGTGCAAAAACAGTTGTGCTCTGGGGAGAACAGCCCAATAAGTAGAAGTCAATACATCACAACTTTTTTTTTTTTTTTGGTCCTTCCCTGCACAAACCTCTCTCAATAAAGGTTTCTTTTCCAACAAGTTCTCAAGAAGTGTGAGAACTTCATTTGCAATTGACCCAGCCCTGGATACTTACTGTCAGGTTGCCGTGTGATGGATGCTCCTGGGGTACAGCGGAGTCCAAAGAAAGGCCCCGTCTTGCCCAGTATTTGCTGGAGAACATCATCATTGCCGGCTGCATAGCGGCCAGTGTAATTTTCTCTCTCCACAGCAGGGGGACGCAGGCTGCAGGGCTGCTGCTGGTGGAGAGCTATCCACTACCCCGGTGCTGAACAAGGAGCAGTCCAAATGCCTCACCCCTCCTCCCCTGGGAAGGTTTTTATATGCCTAGGCAAGAACTGATGAAAGCCTGATTAGAGCAGCCTCAGGGAAGCTGGCATTGTTGTCTCCCGCCCTCCCCACACACAAAGGTCTTGCCGTCTTCCAAATGCCATGAATCACTTGGTGCAAGTCCCTAACTGCTTGTTTTTCTTTTTTAACTGATTACACACTTTTTTCACAAGTTGATTGGCCTTATTTAAAAAAAACAACAACCACCTGATTTTTACACCTAATCTTCAAAGCAATTGTTAGTTAGATGACCAAAGCAAACTGGGCAGTGTGATTTCTTCCCTGGTGCTTCTGTTAACAATGAACACATCACTGTGATCGTTCAGTTCTGAAGTAAAGCAAGTGTTTTAGAAAAGAAATCAAGGGGTCAATTCCTACCATATTTGTTCCTTTTTTTTTCCACTATGGTATTCTTCCCTTGTCGATAGCTATATGTTAACTTCGCACCTCATCTTTCCCCTATACGCTTTCAGAAACAAATTGGTCTGGTCGCTGGGATTCAAGTATTACTGAAGCTGCACACCACAGCTGTGTCTGCACTGCCATGAAAAGCTTGACTTGCCAAGCATTTGCTATGAATGATACCCTGAATGTGTAAATCAGAAACCTGTCTCTTTATAAAAGGAGGAGGAAATGTCAAGGCTAATCACCTGTCATTAATAGACAAATGAAAGCCATTTACTACCTAATGGAACAGGCCACTGAAAATGTAAATACTAGCTATCATATGACATTTAACGCATGAAGATTTGCACAAAGACTGCTTTTCCATTATTTATATAAGCTGTAATAAAGTCCATATAGACATTTTTAAAAATGATATTCTGAATAAATGTTTTCCAGGAAATAACATGTCACATAAAATGAGAAACCCTTTAAAGAGAACGCCAATTCCTTTTTTTTTTTTTTTGGCTTTGCCTGACCAGCCATCCAGGAGGCCCTCTTTGGCTACACCCAAATGTTAGTTTCACAAAGCAATGGAATTGGGGACCCAGATTTTTTTTAGAAGGGGTCAGGTCTACATACCCAATACATTTGGTTCCCATAAAAATCAATCTGTAGATTAAGAAAATTAAAATTAATTCTGTGATAAAAGTCCACAAAACAACACAGAATTCTACACAGAATAGTGCTTGCTATTCCAAGTGTTACTTAGCACTAAAAGAGAAATTATGGTAACAGTCCAAGCAAGAAAATACGACTTTCCAGGGAAGCTATACTCAAATCAGTTTTATTTAAAACTTAGGCCATTTCTGCTCTACACTGCTATAGTGTTATTATTCTGCTTTCAACATCCTATGGAAACCCTGGGTTTGCAGCTTAGGGAGGGACATTTAGAATTCTCAGCCAGAGAGCTCTTTGGCCTTAGCAAACTACAAATCCCAGAATTCCGTGGGATGCTGAAAGTGGAATAATAATACTGTAACAGTATAGTGTGGAAAGGTCCTTAGACAGTGCTTTGTCTTGAGAGAATGAATGTGAAAAACAGCAAAAATTAAATCAATCATACATCAGTATCTCCTGATGGAGTTATCCAAGCTTTCCATGCTGAAGAACAAAACTAAAACCAGACAACTCAGAAATATCTCGTATCCTCAAGAACCACAATATTGCTTTCAAAGGGTGTTACATATATTATGCTAAAGAACACTAATAACTCTGTTTGATAGTATCTCTTTAAGTTACCACATTACTTTTTTGCCTGAGTACCATTATCATTCAAGGAAAAACACTGAAGTACTCTAATAGTTTTGTTATGCTTCTTGCACAAGATTTCAGAACACAATCATCTGATAAAGCAGGCTGTCCCTTAAGTATTGTATAAAATGCACATCATACAAAAGATAACAGCCTGGACAGTTTGATAATCCAGATAGTTATAAACTCCACTCCTTACTGCCATCTCTATAACACCGTTGACTGACACTTCCAGTACAAAACTGTTTCCCCAATCTCTATAAAGAGTTAAACACAAACGGTGTATCCTTTACAAATACTCTTATGGATATATACTACATGGTATTTGTGCAATCAAAACATTTAAGAAGATTCCTCCTGCTTTATTGCATGAAGAATGTATAATGGTCCTATTTCATCCAAGTCATAAGCTTTTAATCTGTACATGAGCTAGAGACGTTCTGTGAGGCCTTTATGAAACTTAGCACATTCAACAGAAGTTAGTTTTGGGAAGAAGCACAACCAATAAAACAAGCAGCTTGGTTCCTAGTAACCAAAATTGTCTTTCCCATAGATCTAACAGAAACGTCCATCTCAACCTGAGAACAGGCTGGTTGGGATGAACAAGAGCACTTTGTGGCTGCAACTACACTGTGACACTGTTTCTCAGGAGAAATTTTGGGTACCATTTCTGCCATGCCTTTACTTGCCAAGTCAAGATTTTAGACAGGGTTTTGGCTTGCCTTGTTGAGATAGTAAGGAAGGATATTGTTACATTTTAATTTGTTTTATATTTATCAGATAGTTCTTTACTGAGACCAGACTAAAGCCAACATTGTGCTGGACTATGGTTCCCACGCAAAATATTCTCTACCTTGTTCTGTAACCAATTGCGCCACTCAGAAACCAGCTCTGTGGGTTACTCAAGTTTCTAATGCACTTTTTGGGTACATACAGGGGAGTGCAGTCAAGATGCTACCGACAAATGCAGTTTGTCAGCAGACAAATGCAAATCCAGCAGCTGATCGAAAAGCAATTTGAGCCATTGCTTTACTGAACAGTTTTCATTATGTACTAAGCACTACTGTGATAGTAGAGGGAGGAGTGTCCTCTTAAATAAACAACAGGTAGCCCAACTGTTATTAAAGTACAGCTTAAAAATTACAAATTTCATAATTTGCAGCTACCTCAAGGAACTCCCTGGACTGTTATTCTGTTCAAAGCCTCTGTGAAAATAATTTTCACTAATTCTAATGGAACTTATCTCGCCAACATCAGAACTAAAATTTAACACTATGTCTATGGAAGCTGTAACCATTGACTCTTTTTTCAGTTCACAACAGCAAGGTACAATTTTGTATGAGTTCCTTAATATCAATAAAACAGCCTTCACATTTTCAGCCAACAGACCAGAAAAATTATTAAATCCTAAGGCCATGTGCAACATAAAGCAGAAGCCAAAGCTCTACAAGAGAACAAAAGGGTGAAGCAGTGCAGAAATTATTTCCTGTAAGCAGGAAATGAAAGCCTAGGGATGCTGGGCCTTGAATCCTTGCCATTTGCAGAATGGGTTTCTTTGTTATTAACTGATCAAAGATAAGCACACTGGTGATATTAAAGCCAAGAGCTGCAGAGATTTCACCTTCTGATTTCTGTGTTCATAAATGTAAGTTTCATCAGTTCTTCCATATTAATGCAACCACTTGCTTTTATCATCAGAAGTTACCAGGCCCACATACCTATTTGCTTTTTAGTCACATGCATTTTTTTTCAGATGAGTATACGAGAAAATTATTTCTTTAGAGATAGTGGGCATAATCACAGTAGCTGAGTGCCATTTCACATATTATTTCCTCCATCCTCATCATCTCCAGCCATTCCCCTGGCAAGGTCAGATTTTTCTCTTCTTTGCCAGTACGTGGATTTCCATGCTATTGTGAAAAACGGGCTTGCAGCAACAACCAAACACATCAAACATTCATTGTGTGTGCGCTCAAGTTCAGCTGAAATCTAGGCAAGTTAACTTGTCACTTGTAGACACCATTGCACTGATTTCTGTATAAGTAACATTTCACTTTTCCTCCATTATTTTAGCCATTTATCAACTGCAATCTTCTCTCAAAGTATTTTTTTTACAAGAGAACTGGATTACTCTTTGTAGCACAGTTGCAATGTGTATGCTTATCACTGAAATCTAGTACTCTCCCCTACCCACAGCTACAGGTTTTTTTTCTCAATATGCTTTAATACAAATTATTAAGTAAACTTTGCATTTTATTTAATATGTACAATGGTTCTCAAATAGAAACATATACATTGAATTGGTTATGTGAGATTCCACATTACTGTAAAAACTCTCAGAATGCCATAGTGTAAGTATATACTTTTCATGTGCAAGTAATTTATTATTTAGGACAACAGGCACAATCTATCGTAAGAGTCTTCTGTGCTAATTATATCCTCAATAGTCTATACAGAACTAAGAGGAGGAATACTCCCTAGTTGATTAGTATTTTGAATGTATTTTACCTGCTTTTTAAAGTTGATCAAATAGTCTAAGGTAAAGGCAATTTAAGTTGATTTGTATTAATCAATTACTACACTATTCAGCAGAGATAAACATTATTGGTTAATCAGAAATAAAATTGTTGTAAAATCTGATCAGGTAAAGAACCTGAAAAAGCCACATGTTTATCCTCATTTAGAAAAAAATATTTTCAAAAATAGCCAGGTTTGGAGCTATGTATTAAAATTTGGTCAAAACTGCCTGAATAAACAGTCAAGTTTGTTTAGACAAAAATAGATGTATCCTTTAATACTCACACGGAGGAATATGTATCTAATTTATACATACATATGTATATGTGAAGAGATGTTAAAATGCAAAAATGTACAGTTCAGCCATCCCTGGATTATGCAAAACGCAGAAACAGGGAACCGCACAAACAAAAATCCTCACGGCAAATCTACATTCAAACACAAATACTTGGAAAGTGTTTATGTAAACATTTCATTTACAAAGCACTGTTTATGAAGTTAGCATCTTTTCAGTTAAGAAACAGAGAAGATGTTTTTCTCCTCTTACAATATCCAAGATCCATCAGTGCTCAAGACTTTTCAAAGCAAAAGTAATACAGATGCATTTATTTCCAAGCCATTCACATTCAGCTGATTCCCGTTTCCATGAGGAGAAGACAAAAATGCAGTCGGCTACAAAAGTATTAAGGAATGTTACTGAAAAACAAAAAGGCTATTTTGGTAGAAGAAACTACAAAAATAATTAGCTTAAAGCTTTAATGCAAGAGTATTACAGTACACAATCTCCTTTCCAAATCTTTAAAGCTTAGATCAACTCCAAAATTTAAATATCCAGCTGAAGTGCTTGAAACAAACAAACAAAAAACCAGCTGTGAAATGTCTCTTCAAAAATTCACCCAAACTATTATCAGTTTGTCCGCACTGTGTGGGTCACTTGCTCAATATATTCATTTGTTCCGCTGACAGCTGCAACAGGCATATGGATATTTGGATATGTTGATGCAGGACTACTGATTCCACCAGCAGTCTCCTCTTCCACAGTGTCTGAATCTGGTGTTGTTACAGCGCTGTCTTCTAATCCCAAAACCTCACAGACTGCTTGAGGCAATTCCTATGAAAAATAATACAACAGTAATTGCTTTTTCTCGTTTGTCTTAAAGCTAACACGATAATTGCAAAAGAAATTGTTCCTGAATGCACTCCTTACACAAAGTTTGTGCTAAAGCAGCCCCTTTTTAGCTCTCAATGGAAACATGGTTTTCAGAAAAAGTTGTTTCCAAAAGGCTAGAAACTGTTAGATTCATGCTAACACTAAAGGAGCCTATCTTCTCTTTATCTTTTTTATTGATCCAGATATATTTGACTATCTCTGTTATTTACACTGTTTTATGGCATGTACCAAGTATAATCTAAATAAGATTATAGACTTCCCAGAAGTACATTCTGATAAAGCGTACATGTAAAATTATAGAGTTATTCCAAAGACTGGTCCAACCTCTGCCAGTGCACGAATCCACAGATAAAGGATTGTCAAGGGGTGGTCATACATTCATGTTTAAAGCGCTCCAAAATGAAGGGGATCCAACACCTTCTGAGGGAATCTGTTCCACTACTGAACACTTCTCCCTCTCACCTCTTACATAAGCACGATACACGTGGGCACCTGATTTAACCAAGCCAATGCAATTTTTGTCTGGAATGAAAAGGGGGGAAAAAAACCAACCAACAGTCCTACTGCCACTACAGAACTGCATAACATTCCCTAGATAAAAAGACACACAGCAAACCACTAAGACAGATGATCTTGGGTATTCTATTACTTTTAATTTCCATCTACACACACACACACATGCACACACATACACTTTTAAAGTGGGGGAAGAATTCAAAGTCTAGCTGCCCACTTTACGCTCCAGACCAATGCATGCTATCAAATGCTCTGCATCCCAGTACACTGCATTTTCCCAGCTGATCAAACAAGTGTCATGTTATGGCAGTCTTCAAGCTCTTAATAGCTATCCTGGGCCTTAAGGTCACAAGCAGCTGCTTAAAGGAATTCTTTTAGTTCTAGCCTTAAAGTCAAAACTGTGGGTAAGACAGACAATTAGCACACTGCAGAACACTGCAGAGCAAGGAGATGTAGCATACAGCAACAAAAACTGGATCCAGTCCCCACTGCTCCAGCTTACTGGTATTCAGAATGAAAAAAAAATATTAAGTATGCCAACAAACTGATACTTGGCAGCTGCCACAAGAGAAGCAGCATCTAGGTATCCCAATCATCCTTAAAACATTTCTTCACAAGTGGCATATCTTTATCCTACCTGAGCACTGTGCCTCATACTTTTAAAGGATTAAGTTCAATAATTATATGATTAGTTAAAAATATTCATGTTATTCCTTCATGCAAAGCTCCTAATATATGCTTTACTTTTTTACCTTGCAATTCATCATCTGTATAGAAATGGCTTCTGCTTTGCAAAGCACATCTTCCACATCCATTTTCATAGAAAGTTCATTGATATGCTAAAACAGAACAAGAAGAATGTTAAAGTGCAGGGAAGGGGAGAGGATGTTATGCCAAATGCATAGCTTTCAGGGACGTATACGTCTGGATTTCTGTGAGGGCATCTGCACTAAAGGTTATGCTAGCTTGGTTAATACACTTGCATTATTAGGTCATGGTTAGAGTTTGATATGTAAATTATGGCTGCTGCCTGAATCTGGAAAAGCCCTAAGCCAGTGGGTTCCACAGGCAATCCTGCAGTTCCTTATCACCACCAGCTGGCCACATAGCTTAAGTGACAAGAGCAGAAACAGATCCCTTGATCCGGAAGCAGACCAACATTTTCTGGCAAAATCCTTGGGATACTGCTGACTTGAACTGGAAGCCGTTGGCTCTGCTGGTGACTTCCTCACCCCAGACTAGTAAAGCACAGCCAAATCACTAGGCCAATACGCACCCTTCTATTCTAATTTCAAGGTTCTGGCTCAGGGCGGCACACTTGTGAAGTTGTTCTGGATACTCTGTGACAAACAAGAAGCCATCATCTTGTCCCCAGTACCAAAACACCAGTTTTACATAGCTGCCTGTGGATTCTGCTTTTAATACAGTATCTCTCAGGTAGATAGGTATATGTATTATGGATATCTGCTAATTCAAAGGAGGTGAACATTTTTCATCATAGCAGAAAGACAGCTTGGTGCTAACAATCGTTACGCCATCCTACTTCTTAAAAGATTGTGAAATAGAGTATCAATTTTCAGACACGTGAATGAAAAGAAAGAGAATAATTTGGATTTAAGCTAACAGTGCAACAGATACCTTCAGTATTTCATTAAAGCCATAATGTTTTTCCATTATTTGCTGTTTTTCAGATTCCAGGATAGCACAACAGATAAGAAGATGGAAGTTTTGACAAGGTAAGTCTGTCCACATCACCTAGAAAAATATTAAAAGCTACTGATGAATCAAAAATATTGACTTTTTACCTTAAGTGATACAGTAAGAGAATTTTAGCCACCTAATAGTAACACTTATTCCTGTCAGCCAATTGTTTCTCTATTTGGCAGAAGCCATATTTTCCTTTAACATCACTTCCAGTATTAGTATTACTCTCATCAGCCCTAGCTAGCATGGTCAGCCATCAAAGATAATGGCAACTGATTCCATCAACCTCTTTCAGAGGGTTTGAAACCTAACAAGGGAATGTAAGATCTATTTGTTTGAAATCCATTCAAACAAAAATGGTTTCCATTACATGAACACACAAAATATATCCAATATGAAATGCAAGCATTGAAGACTGCTGCTTAACAAATCTTATTAGCGTGTGTCACAGGCACAAATGCCTAAACGGAGCTGTGAACGTGTATAGGTATATTGCAGGTCCTCCCGTTAGGTTCTTGCAATTACTGCCTTCCACCAGTTTAGCTTTCCTAGTCAAAGTATACTGAAACGCAAAGTAACTACTTCCAATTTTCAGACAATAGGTCTGAAATCTATAGCAACAAAAGTGGCAACAGAAATGTAGAAGCATCTGAAGTCATGCCCTCAGACAGTAAGCAACTATAAAGCCCTATACAGATTAGGTCTGGACTGAAAGACTGTTTCTCCCTATATAAACCTGCCAGAGCCCTAAGATCTGCAGGGGATGGCTTTGTCTTGGTCCCGCCACCACCCCAGGCTCACCTGGTGAGGACACGGGAGAGAGCTTCTCAGTGGCTGCTCCACCCTCTGGAACTCTCTTCCATGGGAGGCTAGGCTGGCCCCCTCCCTGCTCTCCTTTCACCCACAGACAAAGGCATTTCTCTTCAAGCAGGCTTTTACGTGAGCTGGGGAGCTTTTTATTTATTTATTAACCTGTTTTTAAAATTGCACGTTGTTATACGTTTTTATAATTTTGTATGTTTTTAATGTTTTTGTTTTAAATGTTTCTAACATATTTTTGGAAGCTGGATCTCATTCTGGGAGAAAAGGCACTATACAAACATAATTAATTAATAAGCATGCAAGTAAGCACGCACCAGTATTACCATGGCTGATACCCGGGAGGTTAGAAAAAACTCCCAGGCAGTCCCTAGAAGAAGGCTAGGTAGGGAATACAAGAACAAGACACTTATCACTTGCATCAGCAGTCCCTTATGTATTTCTTGTGTAAAGGAGGCATCATGATGCCACCATCTTGATCCCACATAATACCATCTTGTCTTGCCTCCCTCTTGACATCTATGTATAGCTTGGATGTCTGCAAAGAACACACCAAAACGCACTCAAACAACCATGCTAGCAGGTTGCTACCTAAATGCAGAGCTTGGCATCATATTCAATGACAGGAACCAGACAGAGATCATGGTCCCACTTCCTGATACCTGCATAATGCCTGCTACACATAAGTAACACGTGCAGAGGATCACAGCTGAAGTTAAAAAAAAATGTAAAAACTACAGAATTGGCATAATTCATCCCTGTTCAAATTTCTGGGGGAAATCACACCAATATTTAGGCTTTAAACCAAAGCAGTTCCCTAGAAAAACTGGGACTTATTCCTGAATAAACATGCACAGTGCATGAACAGCTTCTATTCAGTATTCCTGCTCACTGTGATCAAGGAGGAAAAGCACTGGAAATTAGTGTGATGTCTTCCCTGTTTACAAATTATACATGTTCTACATCTGTAAGGCAGGGCATGACTTTCCATAGAGTCTATAAAAATCACTGCTTTTTGGTGGCTCTTCTCTCTGTAAAATGAACTGGATTACTACCGGCTCAATACAGTCAAATCTTCTTGCTATCTCCATAGACAAATAACTTAATTTCCTTACATTATGGTATTAAAATTTATGTCTATGGCTTCAAAATATCAGCCATTTCTACACCTGTACTTTTTACTGTAATTGAATTAGAGCAGTTTTTCTTCATATAATTCATATCATCTTTTTCCTATAATTTTGTTATGATAGACAACAGTATTCCTACTTACTGTCTGGTTTGTTACTCTGCCCCTCTCAAAAGGAAGCCAATGGATTGAAAGGAATGACTATATCACATGAGGCAAAGATGCATTAGGCTATATTTCAGTGTTATACTCTGCAATATTACAAATAAATGGTTCCATGCTACTTTTCAAATGCTTTAAAGTTCAGTCTAACATATCATTCAAACTTCTACATATTTTCACAACTTCAGACTGACAGTATTTATAATTTCTAATGTCTCTACAGAATGCTCATTTTTCTGGAAACTTATTTACCTGTGGTAAAAAAAAAAAATACTTGGCCAACTTTTCATTACAGATTTCATTAAAGGTTATAAATGTTTAGTGTTAGTAGCTCTAATTAAATCCTTATCTACACAGTTCATAAGCAAGGTATTGTATTTTGGTATCTATAATTAATTCCTTGCTGCAGATTTTTCTGAAGACTCTGACAAGACAAATGGTAGTGCTATGTCATGGTAGTATTTGCCATCCACAACGAGTATATTTCTGGTGGATCCTCAGCAATCGTTAGTGTGAGTAGGTATCCACAAAAACCAGGAGCAGAAATCCAGTAATCTTGAAAGGATAATAGAATAAATGACTACCATAAAAGAATCAGAAAGATAAACTTGAAAATTGGGACAAGTATGTGTTTTCCATCCTTTACAAGAAATTTAAAAGTAGAAGGAAACACAAACTCTTTACACTGACCTGATCATATTATCCACCAAACAATATGCTTGAGGCCATCAGCTGATGGGCGTGTGTGAAACTGATATCACCATGTTGCAGTTAACAAGTAAAAGGAACAGTCAGAATAACAGCCCTAGAGGATAAATTTCCTGGGTAAAGGAGGAAGAACATGGGCAATTTGTCCCTCTAAACAGACACTTCCTGCCATTTGATTGAACAAATATTGATATTTTTTGAAGGTGGTAAAGCAGTATCATTCCCAAGTGAAGAAAAGGTTACTTCTACTAGCAGTAGGAAAGGTTGTGGGGAAGGCAGAAGACAGAAAGAATGGGATCCATAATAGTTTAATTTAAACTAATTCATCCTTATTTTCCCAGCATTTAAGAATATGTTTTTTTAGAAAAGTTAGATACTAAATTAACACTGGAGAGCTATTTTTTTTACCTCCCATAAGCGAAGAATATCTTGAAAATTAAATTCTCTTTTGAATCTTATTAGAAGCCACCGGAAGCAAAAATAAAGATAACCTGAATCTTGAGATTCTGAAAAAAAGAAAATGCACATGTATCTTTCACTCGAAAGCTCTCTAGGAATCAACAAGTATTGTTCATAAAATAAATGTATTTTAACCAATTTACAAGAATATTCCAAGGATTGGCATCATTAAGTGAGTTTGTTCTATAACTTATTGGAGGGTAGGGACTGGGGAGCCTAGGCTTACATACCTTAAAGGTACTAGATCCTGTCTGATCTTGGAAAATAAGCTGGGTCAGCCTTTATTAGTACTTGGATAGGACACTGCCAATGAACACCAGGTGCTGTAGGCTATATTTAAGAAGAAGGAACTTGCAAAACCACCTCTGAGTGTCCCTTGCCTTAAAAACCCTATGAAATTAATGGGGGGTGTCATAAATCTGCAGACTACTTGAAGGCGCGCGCGCACACACACACACACACACAAGGTGGGGAAACAATACAGAAACATAATTACTTCTAAAGTACTGTCAAGCATTTTGAACATTTGCTGTCAATTCAGCATGGTATTTAGCTATTATATGTAAAAGACACTACAAGAACATTAGCTGTCAGGCTAGCATACCTTACTGTATGTGAGGTGTGGGGCTTTTAATTTTATACCTACCCAAGTAACTGCAGAATCCACTATCTAGCAAGCGAAGTAAGGTACTCAGTTGAATTAGCTGTGTCTTCATGCCTTGCATCTGCTCTTCAAAATTCTGGTGCTACATGAGAAACAGGTTACATAATAGTTCTACATGAGGGCTAAAATCGTTATTATATCAACACACCTGCATAGCCCCGAAATATAATTCTTGATCCCAAAGTAAATAAAAAAATGTAATTTGAGGCTTCAATGATTTATGTAGTAACTTAAACCCATGTAGACATAAGAGTCTTGTGGCACCTTAAAGACTTTAAAAAATTATGATGACAGAAGTTTTCATGGACTAAAGTCTATTCATCAGACACATGATGTTTTATGCTTAACAGCCTCTAAATAACAACACAAATAAATATGGAGACTTGAGCTCTTATGTGTTATATTTATTCTGCTTATATTTATTCTGCTAAGCTGTATTTAATCAATAATCTGTGTGTATTTACTTGTTTCTAAGCTGTTCACAGTATATATCAAAAATACTGAAAATTTATTTCATGAAAAGGGCTGTTTTATCATTTTACAACACAGAACTGTTCTTGGAAATAAGAACAATTAATTTTTCTTTTAAAGTTACAAATATGAGGCTTATTTTTGCATGTGATAAACTGGTAATTCTCTACCTAAATTGAGATGCTCATCAAAATATATCCACATACCACATATATTCATTATCTCAACTGACTATCATTTGTACACATAAAGTTACAGAACTACCTCCTGGTGTGTCATTTTCTCCATGGTGGTGAAAAGTACATGGCTCCTCACTGTGTTACATGTGCTGAGTTGCTGCATTCAATGTGAACATAAACTCCTAAAATAGCTGAAACACAGATAAGTTTCTAGAGCCTTGAATTCTACTGATAATCCCAACCTGAGTGGGTTACTGACTCAACTGAAGGATGGTGAGTCAACTCCTATGTAAAACACAGGATTCAACAGGTCTACTCTACAGTGAATTAACAATGGAAGTTAGGCCTATGTGTTTTGTTCTTGACTCATCCCCTCCAGCACACTGAAAGAGGACAGCAGAAGGATTCCTCATAGAATGTAAATGAACTCTCCCTCTTCATGATAGCTTTGCACTGGTCAAGCTACTGCTGTGCCTAATTGTTCCTAACAGGATCCTCTACGCCAGTGCTGCTCAAGAATATGGTGCATGTACTAATGCCATCTCATATGGCACCAGCTGCTGTTTCATGTTACGTTTCCAGGAAAGAAGGAAACAGTGGTAGCAAATGGACACAAATATGGTCTGATTCCTGGTACACTGAAAAACACACCAAATAACTTAAACACCACTCTACTTCAAAAACATGTATTCAGTAAAAACCTATGTCCTTTGCCTTTCTGATGCCAGGTGATAATTCACATTATGAATTCAGTTCAGACATGTTAGTTCTGATAAAATGCCACACTTTGAAAGGCTTTTATTTATCTAGAATCTCTTTACTCTGAGCTCATAAGCTGACCAGACTTCCAGAATAGCTAATAATGTCCTTTCCCACAAGCCTTCTACCTAAATGGACCAACAGAAAAGAGAAAAGGCAATGAGGAAGGAAGAAAAAAGCAAATTCAGGCACTAGTTCTTAAAGTTAAGTAACAGTTTTTACAAACCAGTTGAAATGGAAAGTAACAGCATACAGAACTTTCCAAATGGCAGAAGACATGGTTATGAGACATAAAATACACTGCTACTGTTCCAATTATGTGTACACCTTAACTTACTTTATTACTTTATTATTACTTTATTACTGTATTACTATATATTGTGAATTGCGACTAGATTTCTCTGCTGCTTCCTTCGTAAGTTCTCTAATTAAATTTAATTAGTAATTAAACCAAAACATAAAGATAAATTTTCTACTTAGATGACTTCTACATTCTATAAAAGAAATATTCCAAATGTTGCTCACAAAACTAAATTAACTTTAAATAAACAAGGAAAATAAAAGAGTACATTCAAACATTTGAAGGTGAGCACATTTACCATTTGATCCATGTACAATGCAAAGCACCAAAAAGCATCCACTTCATTCTCCATCACATACAGAATGGGTGAAAGTAAGTCACTCATCCCCTGAACATAGCCTTAAATAAAAACAAATGAGAAGTGATGAATAGGACCACCTAACCTGGAACTTTCTAAAAGGACTGATGATTTAGTCTCCACGTTCCTAAAATGCTGAATTTTGTATTTAAGAGCCACCCACTACAGCATTTGTACCAATATGCATACAAACAACAGAAAATTTCCATAATTTTTCCATTATTTCTGGCATCAAGGGGGGGCATAGTTTCTATAAATGTTAACAAATGTGCAATTCATTCTAAATCCATTAATTCTACTACCTGTTTTACAAGCATTACTATTTTTATAGCTTCATTTTATTATTTATCTATCTATGTCAACTGTTATATTTTAATTTTGTAAAGCACCATGTACATGGATGGCGCTATATAAATAAAGGATAATAATAATAATAGGAGAGCCAATGAGAAAATATATCCTGTCAGGTCTTAAACATTTACTCCAAAAAAGAAATACAAAATTTTCTTATTAATAAACATGACCTAAACAGTAAATATCTGAACCTGCTACCTCACATCACCAGCAATTGTAACCAGCTCTTATTCAGCCTAAACAGATACAAATACTATTTACACGTAATTTATTAAAGCTTTCTTCAGTAGTGACACAATGTAATCATAAGCATGTTTCCAAATCAAACTAGCTAAAGATACACCTTTTGGAGAAACAAGGTTTCATTTTACCTAATAGTTATTAAAGGCTTGCTCTATTTCTGTAACCGCTTATATAAATTACTCCTCTCTAAAAAGCATTTTTCTCCGATTCCATGCAATCTTTTAAAGAAATGTGTTTTCTGAAAGGATTGACTAAATGTTGTACCTGCAAATACTGAAACAAATGTTTCCACAGTGAATTTGATACTGAATCTGAGATTATCATTCTATCCTTAAACAGATCTTTTAATGCTCTTAGTTCTGCTCATCCCAAGAACATGATATCACCTAACTGTCTGACATGTTTCTATAACAACTTTTGCAGTGCAGAGGCACCATGAAAAACTGGATATTTAATTTAGATTTTAGCCAATTTTTAGAAAATAGCATAAGCATTCATTCTTGCCAACTGCATAATCTGGGCACTGACCATCTCTACAAGCCAAGTATGTATAGCTTACATATTACCAAACATCTTCCCAAAGCTTTCAGAGTGAAATGTATGGGGCTTTTTTGACAGACTCAGAGACAATAGTTCTGTCTTTGGCTGTGTTTTCTTTTTAAAAAGTTTAAGACATATTAATCAGCACAACAGGACCTGAAAGGCAAGCCTCTTGTAAGGTTATCATTATATATTAACACACTGCACCCTCTATATGCAGGGGTTCCATTCTAGGAACCCTTCCATAAAACAAAAAACATGAATGCTCCATCTCATCATCATCAATAGATGCAACACGCACACACATGCACAAACAACCATCTGGTGCATTGAATAACTGGACATAAGGTTTCATGGGGCCTCACATTTGTGTGTGCTGAGGTCATGTCAGCAGAACGTGCATGGTGTTCATGCTAAACTATGCTGTGGTTAGTTGTTTAAATGAACTGAGAGACCAAAAACTAGTCTAGACAGAAATAATGCTATCACACTTTATATTTAAAGAGACAAACCCATAGGTGCACAGAGTCAATTGTGGAGCTAAATGGGAGACAACACTATACATACCAATTGGAAAGGCAAGAACAACTTTTATGGGGTATAGTTTACATATAGTAAGTCACAGCATTCTGCAAAGGATCTAGTCTCCAATAATCTGTGCATTAGTAATGGCATGGCCAAGCATGCATGCCTAGTCTTGTCAATTAGCAGCTAAGATTAAGGTCACATACAAAATATGGATCAACACAAATTTGCAAGCTGAATCAAAATGTGATGATACCAGAATCAAATGTTTAAGTCTGAATGTAACAAGCTTTTTCTGAAGGCAAATTTGAAGGGGGAAGAAAACCCTTGACATTATACACAGATAGAGAATTCTACTTACCCAAGTCAAAGTCATACATACAATATGTCATCAAAATGTCATGAAGTAAGATCAACCCAGGATTATCCCGGCCTTCATAAAATTTGTTTGTTCGGTCTGTTCTGTTTACATCTTTTTCTGAAAAAGTAGCACACAGATTTTTTGCATTTTCAAAACAGCTTCTGCTAAGCCTATATCTAAAAAATGCAGAATGCTCTTGAAGTTTCCAGTTTCTCCAACACTATGCTGAGCTTTGAAGTGTCTAGTAAGACAACTGAATTCCTAGGATGTCATTTAAAATGCATGAAAGAGGCTTTTAAGAGTATTTAAAAGAAAAATTCTTCCTGTCTGAAAGCAAGATGATTTCTTATAAGCAGATTTCAAACACTTTCTAGATACTACACTTTTTTATAGAAGCCTCATGATTAAATGTAAAACATTCTCCTTGAATTAAAACACACTGGAATCTATTTCAGATACATCAAATGTAAAATGTCATTCAAATATATTAGATACATAATGCTACTTAATGGTAAAAAGTTCATATGCAATCAAGCCCAAATCAAAGGGATTTTGTTCAAGTTCTAATTGCCTGGTTTAGCATGAGATGTTAGGAAATTCCATCTTTTCATGTTTCTTTAATCATTGTCAAGATTCATTTCTCTGCTTAGTCTCCAACATACACTGTTACTTTAACATGTCCCACACTTAACAGCATCTGATTAAAATAAATCATTTTCATATTTTAAAAAAATATGAAGAAGACTGGGAGAAAAGTAGTTGTTATTGTCTACTGTGTTCCAGACTCTAAAAAATGCTTAAAAAATAATTTTAGCAAACTCTAGGCTTAAGACAATTTTAAATTTCAAAAGGAAGAATTATTTCTAAGCATTAATACACATTAAGCCAGTTCTCTTGAGTATATGTCTGCATCTCTACCAGCAAAACATGTCTGAAAATACAGCACAAAGAAAAGCAGCTGGGTAGAGGAGATTTGGAGGAAAGCAGCAAGCAGAGAAATAGTTATATGCCTCCTCCCATTTTGTTCTTTTACAAATCCCACTGCCTCAATTTTTCTGTACTCTCCTTTACCCACACACATGTAGTGTCTAAAGCTGCACCCGTGTTTCAGCTTTTTAGTCTCATACTTCTCTCTTATGTATGACTTACTAGAAATATTTTACAGTTCTTACTGTTCGCTGCTGCCACTTAGAACACAGTTGCTAGTTAAAGTATATACTAATGCAGTTTGTTGTAACTTTTTGGATTGTAACAGGCTATTTCAAATACATGGCTGAAAACCTTGAATCTTGGTTACCAGAATCTGGGTTAATGTGAAATCAGTTCAAATGTACTTTCAGCTTTACTTCAGGAAGCGGCAAAACAAAAGTATACCTGCTACAAGGACCACAAACAAGCTGTGGTATAGCCTCCATGTGTTACAATGGGCACTGTGTTGACGCTAATGGACGCAAACAGAAACTGAATACTGCTTGGTGGAACTATAGGTTATAAACTGTTATATGAAAATACAGTTGGGTATATTTTTTTAAAAAAAATTGCTTCTAAAAAATTCTGGAATTCACAGAGAATGATACCTAATACTCCACAATAAAAACAACACTTTACTGAATCATAGTAAAGTAACCATGTTGTGAATGGTTTATACCATATTGTATAATTCCAGGTTGTATTGTATAATTCCAAGTTATATTGTATAATTCCAAGATTATAAACATAACTGGAAATGAGTTGCACTGTTTCTCTTTTTTCCTTGTATATGTTCCTATTGTATTTACCTTCGATTAGAAACCTAGGAAAAGCTTCCTTCAATGAGATCAAAGGCCCATTTAGTCCAACATTCTACTCATGTAGTGGCAGAACAACTGCACACAGGAAGTTCAGCCAAATACTACAATTGCATCTTCCACATGAAACTCTCCAGCAACTCATATAGAGAGACATGCAACCTCTAACAGTAGATATGTCAAACAGCCAACCCAAGAAGTAGTCACTGATGGCTCCATCCTCCATTAATTTATCCAATTCCCTTTAAAATCATCTATTGTTGAAAAAAACAAAGGTGGGTCAGGCAAAAATACGTCAGAACTTAATTACAGCAACTACTTCTGAGAAATGTTTTACTGTACGTTGGTCCAGATCAGTGGTGGGAATTATACAACCCTCCAAACGCTGCGGTTGGGCAACTCCCAGTGTTTTGGAGGCCAGGATTACTGTGATCTGCCCTGCCCAACATCTGGAAGACTGCATGATTCCTACCTGTCATCTAAGCAATGATAAAACAATCCTAATTTTTAACTTTTAAAAGTTTATCACTAATAGCTATCTAGCACTCTTAATATTACCAATAAGGCTTCTGTAGTCTCTCAGTCTATAGTTTCTTTTTTCTTGCTCTTCACTAACAGATTTCCACTGAAGCTTCATCCTGAAATACTCATCTCTGAAAAAACATAAGGTATTTATTAGCATAATTTGTAAATGGTAGCAGCAAAAATATGCTATTTCATATAGAATATTTTCCAATTTCTACTTGGTATTTATTACTTTCAGCTGGAATGATAAATACACAGATTTGAGCACTTGTTGCCCTGTGTGCATTTCAGTGGTAGCAGTGAAGACATCCCTCCTGGAGGCACAACTGTGACACACTCTTCATTTTTAGCCTCTATTGGTCTATTAAAGTCTGATACAATGACCTAACAATAGTGTATTGTGAATATATGAAGTATACCCCACATCACAACAGCCAGCCATATTTTACCAGTTGTTAATAGATGCTTACGTTTTCTTTTTCTGTATAAGTATTCTCTCTTCCTTAGTACTATGCCAAGGATAATAGCCCAAAAGAAATTTCCACACTTCCTTCCTCAAAGCATGGCAAAGTCCCTGAAGAAAAGAAATCATAAAAGAATGAAGGCAACATCAGGCACTTTGTATGTTACAACAACTACTTTAGGATCAAATGAATGAAGTACTTCTATAGTAGGTTTTTTGTTACCTACTGATGTTCTTTTGTTTTGTTTTGCTCTTGAACTCCCCAGAGAGGTAAGGGAAGTGATGATATTCTTTCTCCTGCTATCAGACCACCTAGCTTCTTCAACCTCTTTTTAGAATACTTATTAAAACAAAACTTTGATAAAGACAAAACTTTCATCTTGGTTACTTTACTGAAATATTTTATGCTTTGTTTTTATATAAACATTAAAAACAAAAGTTTTAATCTTTGAATGTATTTATTATGTATTTCTCCATATTATTTCACTTCGAGGGTCCTTGCCCACTGCCATCTCACATCTTGTCTTATCAATATTCAGGCAAACGTTCTTCTGGAAACGATAACTATTTTCTAAATTTATCTAAAGCATCTAATTTAAGTACTCCTGTACAACATTTAACCCATAATTTCAGAGCAGTAGTTTTGAAAGTAAACCAGATGTTCAAGATAAATCAGAGCTGCTATGTAGAAATGTTAGTCTTACATATTACATCTAGTGTCAGCAAAATAGCAAAAGGGGTCATATTTGCCTTTTGCCTATACCATCTACAGATTTATGCAAATATCTCAGCTGCTGCCACTTTCCACATATTTACTGGAATTTGCATTAAACTTTGTTCATGTTCAACATGTCTCAGAGTAAATCTTCTTCAGAAAACTGCTGTTTCTGCAAACAGTTCTGAAGAAAGAGGACTTGTTAGTTTCACTTAAACCTTGTATTAAGCTTAACACATTCTCTTAATTTCTCTACTGAAGATTTAGCAGAGTTTAATTACTTAACCTGCTACACATATTTCTGTATACTTTTCACTCCAAGAGATAGCTATTTCTAGAACTCTTGTCATTCTCCGCAATCTCAGTACACTTCCTATCAACAAAAAAAGTGAGATTCCTGGAATGTGAAGCACAATACAGAAGCTCAAGGGAAGAAATAGTGGGCTAAGAAGAGAACTTTAATGGTTAATATTCATTTACAGTACTGCTACTTACATGATTATTAACTTCATCCAAAGTTCTGGAGTGCTGGCCAGTTTTTCTAAGTACTGTCAGCCATAATCCTGACAATTAGGAATCAAACACAAGTTCAAAGAGAATTCCTAAAATATTACCCCTCTGAATATCATTTGCTTCATAGAGTCAACATTTAAGATTTTTCCTTCAGAATCCATGTTCTTAGTCCATTCTTCAAACAACACGGGTTGCCTTCTATGAACTTCAGATCGTTGTCCTAAATCAATCTAAAATACGTGTGAAAAAAAGTTACAATATTTCCAAAGAAGTCATTTTAAAACCCTCTTAGCTGAATACCCCCCTTTTCTAAGCTTCCAAGAATTTAACAATCAACACTCACCCGTGTAATAACTTCAAATCCGGGTTCTTCTTGTTGATTTATTTTTAGTCCTGGAATAGCATCACTAATGAAGTCTGCCATTTCTGATGGAGGCCTCTGCTGAGATGACGAATCGCTTCCTCGTAAACTATCAAGTATAAAGTGGGTCACTTTGGAGAATCCTCCCATGGTTGCTGTGTAAGGATCCTTCTTCAGTTTCTGAAAACAGCAGGAAAGCAAATGTTTTCTGTAAGTCTGAGAAGTCTTAGAGCATTTTAAAATGTATTTCTTGCATGAGATTTCATACTGTAAACAATACGTAACCCCTGAATGTAAATGATGTCTACTGTGCCCAAAAGGCTACTGGAAGTTGGCAAATACAATTTCACCAGAAAGGGTGACAGCCTTTGTCATCAAACGGGGATGGAAGAAAAGCAAGAGAAAATGTGGAGGTTAGTACACCTTATTCCTGGGTAAGTTGAACACCAGTGAGGAAAAAAAAGCTTTCCTACTTTCATTACTCCTAATCTCCCTTCCCTAAATGGACTCCTGCTCAAATGGCTCATGTGAAACCAGGCCCTTCATTGAGGACAGACCCTCATGAACATTTAGCCACAGTAACCTTGTTTGAGAGGAAAGAGAGAGATAATGTCAAATCTCTGCCCTCAACAATACACTGAATGCAGTGTAGATGACTGTGAAAATATTGAACCCTATTATACTCTATAGCAGGTGCGAGCAACCTGTGACGCTGAAAATGCTGGCAGACTGCAACTCGCATCTGCCCTGGCCACCTGAGCAAATGGTGAGGACTGGCAGGGGCTGCTCTCCAAAAATACCCACAGAAGTATAAGTTCCCTTCCCTTAACTCTAATGGAAGATCCAGAATATGTGACAACTATCAGCACCATAGCATTCAGTTGGCTCTCCACATTCACCAGGATTAGGGGTGCAGTCCCCCAACAAATATGGAAAAACCGCAACTATGAAAATATGTGCATGTGTCTGTGGGAAGGGGGCTGAGGCATGGTGTGGAGAGCAAACACTCAGCCGCCAAATCAAGTCAGGGAAAGGAGAGGGAAAAGGAGTGGGTCAACATGGTTGCCCTATACAGTACTTCCTTCTCTCTTGCCCATCTCCGTCCTTGGATGTGGGAGTTCATCAGGAGAGGGTTTGTAGTGATAAGAAATCGAGTTGTCCTTATCTGGACAGGCAGTGGCTGGTGCAGGAGGGTTTTTAAAGAGGAGGGTTTTTAAAGAGCTGCACAGCCTGATTGAAGCCATCAAGAAAGAAGAAAAGAAAAAGAAGCACTTGAAGTAGAAAACGGGTTGGAAGAACTCACAAATAATCATATCCATGAAAGTGAAGCTCACAGATGTGGAGGGACAACTGTATTACAAAATGTGCACGCTGTATGAAACAGAATTACTTTAACTATTTGGAAAATATTTGCCTTTATCTTACAAGATTACAGTCACCACAAACTGTAAAATTCTAACCAAGCAAGGGGAAACCATGAACCCCACCCCATCTCCCTTCTGAAATTTTGAGGGCCCATTGGAATTCCAATTTTTACCCAAAATAAACAAAAAAGTGTTTTTTTCCCTCTAAAAATGTCCCTCTACAACACCTAGGGGGTGGAGGAGCAATTTTGCCATGCCTCCCAGCTGTTTTAGGTCCAGAAAGTCCCCTTTCTATTGAGGAAATAAAGCAGAACCCAAGTAGTTTACTTACCTGGTTTAAAAAAAAAAATCCTCTCCTGGGCCTAAAATGGCCAGGAGGGATTCAAGTGCATGTCAAAATAGTATACCGCCCATATCACTGGCATGAGAACATTTTCAGCACAAGAATCAAACAAAAATGTTAAAAAATCAAGGGCCCATAGTGGATGGTGTGGTCCTTTAAGGTCACCTCGAAGGCCAGTATGACTCCCAAACCAACTGCCCATATCCAATGTGAATTTTTCACCTTATACACAAAATATAGCAAACACAAACCATCTGTCAAGATTGCTGAAATGTGATTTCTTCCTAGAAATTAGCCTTTTAATATCCTGAGTCTAAAATTTAATAGTACAACAAATACTAAATCGCACAGACCTGAATCAGACCATATGTTGGTTCATCCAGAAGATTTTCAAAGGACTGTGGAACACTCTGACAGTTTACAAGAATCCTTTTATCCTGTGGAGATCTGAAGACAAGAATAACAATAATTTTTTCCCCTTTCATCCTCCCTACTTTAGGCAATACAGCAGTACAGCCACTGCATTTGGAAAAAAATTACTAAAACAAACTCATGTACAATACTTTAAGAGGGTGTAGGTGCATACACATACATACACACATCGGTTAGAAAGTATTTGACTGGTACCTCTAGGCTTTTTCAGGAAATTTGCTGTATAAATTCACTCCTTCTTAGGTTTTGATACAAAACACTATTAATTTTATCCATATTTACCTGGTATGCACCTACCACCTACTTTGTTATTAAAGCCTTAGATAAGACTTTTAATAAATGCTATCATTTCCAATCCTAGCAAGACAGGATGCTGTATTTGTGCCAGAGGATATGAAATTCAACAAAAGATTGTATCTTGAAGTCAGAAGAGGCTGTTTAATCAGTTCTGATGACCTTGCTGTTAATAAACCAAAACAGGGCTTGCTAATGCAGAACAGGAAGCAAAGGTTGTGTCATGCTTAGCTATCTCATCAGCATGATACTTCTATTTTAATTAAACATACCTTGTGCACTGTTCATAACAAGCAAGTGATCCTTAACCTGCTCAGAATGGTTATTTACAATACTGTTACCATCGAATAGTGGATTGCACCAGCATCATTAGACTGAGTTTCAGAAGAAGTACTCAAGAAAAAAAAATATCCTCTACTTCAAGCAATTAACATGATTCAGGTATATCTGAGTTAACAATGGTCCTGATGAAAGGTCCTTTTTAAGAAGTCTTTCTATGCCCAAACAGCTCATCTTTTCCTCTTTGTCTTCTGCTTAACAGAAAATATTTTAGCAGCATCAGTATTTCGAGGATGGCGAAGAAACAGTCTTTCAGTGTCAGGTTGCAACAGCATATTTGCAGTAAACATTGCAATAAACTCTAGCTGATTCTACTGTTGCTATGTATGCTTGGTTATAACAATAAAGGTAAACAGTTGCTCCCTCCAGACAATCCTACTGAGCATGTCCGAACAGCAAAACAGGAGAAGGGGAAAGCAGTTAATTAACAGTTACCCCAGTATGTTAAAGAAGCATGTTAAAGTGTTAACATATCTATCCACCACAGTGGAAATAACAAGAAATGCAGAGGCTGATCAAAGAAAAAGAGATCTTCCCTTAATGCATTTTGGAAAATGCTTTTAAGTGATGCCTAGAAGCATCAACATGTTTTTGTTTACTTATGCTAGGCCTACCACAACTGGTTGCTTCATTTCACCCATACATATTGTTAGTTCTGAATTAAAAAAAAATTCAAAGCAACTTATTGAGCTGCTCTCTTTTTTGTGATATAGCAACTTTCAACAGTGTTGAAGAAGTCATGCCCAGAAATACATCTACTTTGTTAACTGAGGTATACCTGTACCAGCAACTAAACAAACTCTTTTATTTTCTGACAAACTGAACACTAACTAGAAAATGTCTGCTTTTACAAGCAGTATGGAAATGCCCAGACACAACCAAAGACTAGACAGATACAAGATGTAAATAAACATATCTGTTTGGTTCACCAAAGATATCTCCATCATGAACACTGATCCAGTAGTAATGTAAGGCTAGAGAACTGAGAGATGCTGAAGTACTACACAGACATCACCCTTTCTACTGGACAAACTGGCAGCGACTAGTGGGCACTGGCTCTGACATATGCAAAGTGACATGTTTCTCATCTCTACATTACTGTAATCTTAGTGTGTCTCATACCTACCTCTTTAGGTCTCCAAGTGCAACTCCAAGCAACTCCAAGATACCCACCCAGATTGCCTATTTTGATCTAAAATGAAACTAGTTATGAAACCAGAAAAAGACTAAGAAGGATACAGACCTAGAGGACCCAGAAGGCAACAAGATGCTTGAGCGCCTATTTTGCACCAAAAGATATTCCAGATTCAAGCATGCAAACACACATACATAGAGTAGCCACTCCTGCAAGTTACACCCTCCCAAGTATAAGAACGGAAACACTACACATATGAAGTGTACTCTCTAGCTCCATGTTTGCTTGGTTTTTTAAAGTATATTTTATTTACACAAATTTGGTCACTATCATCCCACCAGCCCCATGATGAACAACTATTTGTCAGTATGCAGGAGCAATGCTTATTCTGCATTTTCCATCAGCTTTGTTGCTACCCATGGCCCTTGGAAAAAATTATATTTCAGCCATGGTTAGGGTGCTATCTCCTGCATACCCACTTGCTTGCTACTGTAGAAAGCTAGTAGGGTACAAAAAAGGCGTAGCTTACTCCAGCATTTCTTTCTCCCACCTCCACTATTATCTCGCATGTTATACCATGAGCATGAAATAATATCCAGAAGAATCGTGCAATCAAATATATAAATACAGGTATTCTTCTTAAACTCTCCCTCCTTACCTTCAATATTCATACTATAGGTGAATTATATAGCATTGTACAGAAATATTATAAAATACTGAAGGTCCTTTGTAATGCTGAAGTCAGTAAATATTCTTAGTATTTAAAAGATTACAACAGTTATTTGAATAAAATTCACCATACCAGTATCCTTACTGAACATACTTACTCACAGAGCACCAGGTATTTTTTAAGCAACTGAATCAACATGCTGCTATCTCCATGATGGAAGTGAAGAGCAGGGAGGACAACATCATCCTTTAAACAGAACACTAAATAAGACCATCCCATTCCTTCTTTGTTTTGTTTAATGGATTTTAAATCCGTCAAACTAAACAGGAAGGACCAGTTGCTCTCTCCGTTAGTACGTATAGTCGAATCTGTAGCAGAAAAAAACAATATTTTAGCTTCTTGAGTTCATTTCCATATGCAATGGAGATTACTGATAAATATTTAACTATTTCTATTTTGTCCTCTACTGAAACCTAACAAGTTAGCATGCAATTAAAACAAACATTTTAAAACAATTCCACATTGTTTTTGGACTAAACACTAAAATAATTTAAATAGGATAAAAGCATTTTAAACTAATCAGCAAATTAAAGCAGCAGAAAAAGCTAGAACAGTTAAAACCATATACGTGTTCATAAAAAAGGGACTAGATCCTAAAGGTTTTATTAAAAAGCCATGTTTTTTTTTAAAAAAATCATCTTTATTGATAAGTATTTTACAAAAAGAAACAAACACACGAACAAAGATGATGTTATGGACACAATGTAACAAATCAGTATCTCTCGAACAGCGCCATAAAAGAAAGGAAAAAAGAAAAAGAAAGAAAAGAAAAGAAGAGAAGAGAAGGGAAGAAAAGAGGGGAAAAAATGAAAAAATAAAAATAAAAAAGGAGTAGGAGAAGAGAAATAGAAGGAAGAAAAAGAAAAGGAATGAGAAGAAACAATTTGTATGAAAGAATGAGGGAAAAGGGGATTACAGCTAATCCCACATCCTACAGAACTATAAACACGACTGTAGGCACATCTACAGACACAGCTATAGATAAAGAAGCATTAATACAATTTAAGTTAACTTGTATTAAAAAGCCATGTTTTAACTTCAAATCTAACAGAAACCAATGTTGGTGCCAATCAAGCCTTCAAGGGAAAGGTATGAGATAAACTGGATGCCACAACTAAGAAGCTTCTTTCATGTCCCTGATGTCTCACTCCTCTCAATTTTCAGGCAGGTATATAGACAGAGTGGTGCTCCTTCAAGTATCGAGGTTTCAAGCCATGTCAGCACCAGCACATTGAATTCAGATCAGAAGTGAACTGGCAGCCAGTACAGCTCCTTTAACACCAGTATTAAGAGTTGTTTATATATCCTATTCAGTAATCTTGCTGCCCACCTTTACACTAGTTGGAGCTTCTGAGTGATCTTCAAGAGTTGCCCCACATAGGGTGCACATTATAGTGTTGTAATCAGGACGTTACCGGTCTATGGACTGCTGTGGCTAAGTTAACCCTGTCCAGGAAAGGCCACCACTGACTCACCAACCAGATTGGCACCAAGCTCTCTGAGCCATGAATTCTACTAGGGCCTCCAGTGTCAGAGATAGATTTAGGAGTATTCCTAAACTATGCAACTGCTTACTCGGGAAAGTATAACCTCACCCAGGGCAGGAATTACCCAACTCCTGGACTCAGAACCACCAATCCACAAAGTTCTTATTTTATCAGCAGTCGGATTCAGTTTACTGGCCCTCATCCAGTCTGTTACACCATTCAGGTACTAGTCTGCACCAGCACAGACTCAGCCAACTCTGACAAGGAAAAGTAGATCTGAGTGTCATAAGCATACTGATGTCACCCAGTTCCAAAAACTGTTAATGATCTGCCCACAGCACCTTCATATAGAGCTGAACAACACAGGAAACAAGAGGGAACCCCAAGACACCCCACAGCTTAATTGCCATAGAGCTGAACACGAATCACCAGTGCTACTTTCTGAAACCATCCCTGAAGATAGAAGTAGAAACACAGTGGTTTTTATTCCCATCAGACAGAGTCAGTCCAGTAAGGTACCACGATCAATGGTGTAAAAAGTCACTGAAAGACCCAAGATCAACACGATGGTACTCCCCCTTTCTTCATACAGAGCAGGACATCAGTTAGAGTAACTAAGGCCATTTCAGCACCGTGTTCTGACCTGAAACCAGAATGAAATGACTCCAAATAATCTGTTTCCTCTAACAATACCTGAAGTTGTCCAGCTACCACATAGCCAAGAATCTTGCCCAAACAGGGGGATGTTAATGATAGAGTAGTAGCTTACACAGACCACTGAGTCCAGGGAGGTCCTTTTCAGGAAAAAGTGTGCGACAGCCTCTTTCAAGGCAGCAGGCACTTTTGTCTGACATAGTGGGCATTTACCACGCCACGGACTCACTTGATCAATCCTCTCCTGCTAGGTTTTAACAGGCAAGATGAACAAGATTCAAGCTTACATGTGGTCGGATGGACAAATTCAAGTGTTTTGTCCATATCATAAGGCAACAACAACAACAGTACTTTTGAGAAAAAGAGTATGTATTACTGTACCAGCACAGATCACAGCTGATTATGAATTTCTTCTACCTTCCCTTCACAATGCACATTCCAGATGAGAAGAGAGTGATTTCCATCCTCCTGCCACAATCTCTCTGTGTACTTGCAGGGCAGGGATGGTAAGGAATGCAGGCTTTGGTGAGTCTATTAAAATTCCTCTGCAAGCAATTTCTATGTCCACGTTGAAATGGATCAGCTGCATGATGTGCAGTCATGACAAAGCTACTCTGGTGCAGAAGAGGCAACTTCAGCAGGTTCAAGGACCAACTCAGAAACCTATTTCTGTTTTTAGGGATTTTTTTTTAACCAAAACAAGGCATGTGAGATCCACAAGATTTGTTTTATAGGGCAAGTTTACTTCCTGACACTTTCCAAGCATATATCTTCCTCATTTTTCTGGAGGGAGATTTTCCCCAGTTGGGCTCACCAGCACCAAAAAAAAAAAAAATGAGTAGGAGACACATGCAGGTCACATATCAGCCAACTCTGCTCTAACAGTCCACAAAAAAGAGGAAATATAATTAAGTTCCAGCAACCCACTCCCAAGGTTTTTTTAAATATGTTAGACACCTAACAGCAGAATGGATAAGTTCCAGTGGAACTGGTTGAGGGAACAGTCTCCCCACATTGCAGTCACAGTTGCAAGCCCAAAACTGGCTCGAGAGCAGCCTATCCAGAGTCAGTTTTTCAGCAGAACAGAGGGCTGCAGATGGGACTGCAGAATGTTCTGCAACCAGGAGCAGAACACTGGGTTTAGCCCAAATTCTTCTACATTCTCAACATCAGTATCTTAAACTAAGCTAGAAATGTTATGACAACTTCAGAATGTTTTCTTTTTTGGGGGGAAAAAGATTATCTGTATGCAGCTTTCCTATATTAAAAATTCATACACGTTGACAGTAATAAAACAAAAAGGGCATTTTTATTTTGACACAAGAGTTGTATTCTGCTTCAAATGAGTATCCATATAACAGAAACCCCACATCCTAAGTGTATGGTTTATTCCAAGTTCTGATTCATCCAGACTTCCTAATAAAACTCTCAAACATCATATGATCAAGCTCTCTCATACTACACAGCACTACTTATTTCCACCTCCTGGTGTTCCAAGAGCTGTATCACCCTCTGACATACCAAACTAGAACATCTCTTCATTCACGTTTTTCTTCTCATAAATACATTTAATAAATATTAATTCTTTACTAACAAGATGGGGAAGCACTGCCCTACCAGTCTAAACCTGAGAAAAAAAGTTTTAGAAAAACAAACTAAGCTTAACCATTTCAATAATATCTTTCAAACATACATTACTAGAAAAGAACACAAGACCACTTTGTGAAGATAGCCAATATTACAAAGAGGAGAAAATGCAACCGTCTTCTGCTGCCATCAGAATGTTTTTAACAGCGTACATTTTTACCAGATATCCTTTTGCACTTATTTACTCCAGAGTCTCAAAATTCACCTCTTCACAGTAGACACATAACAACCACTATCAAGTAGGTAAAACTTTGCATTCATAACATGAGTCATGCAACCTTTTGTTTTTGTCTCAGTGCACAATTAAAGGGTACCACTACACAGAGAGTACACTGGACTAGACAACTACTGTACTTCTGAAACATTTTAATCAAGTACCTCCATTTGAATGGGGTTTCTTTTTGAAAGAGACTGTGTTGACCATATCCCATTCAGCCTCATAACTGTTCATATGTTCTGGCCCTCGTAGAGTCTTCTCTTTAGGAGTCTGCTCCCACTCAACAACTGAACTGGAATCCTAAATAAGATTTCAAAATAACATTCCTTCATAAATAGTTACAAGCAATGTTCTCAGAACGTAACTATATAGCAATCCCACTGACGAAGCCCCACGTTTATCATCCCATAGTGGCTTAAAGGCACCAGATTCCATTTGATCTTGAAAGCTAAGCAGAGTCAGCTCTGGTTAGTATGTGGACAGGAGACCGCTGATGAACAGCAGGTCCTGTAGGCTACATTTCAGAGGAAGGGCTGTGAAAAACTTATCTCTGACTACCCTTGCCAAAGAAAACCATATGAAATTCATGGGATTGCTATAAGTCAACAGGCAACTTGAAGGCAAATATATGCACATTCAAAGTAAAAATTAGAGTGAACTGAGTTGTAGTATTTTTTTTGGAGAAAACTGACTAATTAAGAGCCAGGTTTGGCTCAACTAATCAGATACACACACATTCCAGCCTAGAAATATTTATAGGGCCTTACTCAGGGTCTATTCACAGAATGTATGAAATAAGTATAGGGAACCTAATAAAAACACACATATGCAAGACAAAAATCTCTATATACTTACACAAATGTTTAAAAATAGACCTGTAGGGAGTTTACAGGACATAATTCTAACTGACAATTGACAGTGTTCAAAGTAGAAAGTCAAGCATTATCATCTTACAGACTTTTTTGTTTGTATAAGACATAAAAGACTGCATCTTAGCAACAGAGAAAAAAACTTCATAGAATATATCAAAATCTGGACCTTAAAACAGAGGAATTGTCAAGTCCTTCATTCAAGGTGGGACAGGCCAGGCTCCACCTATCAGTATTCAACTGATTTCACTTCTGAACAGAATCTTACCATCTTGAAGAGATTCCTCAGTAGCAAAAAACAGACTCTAAAAGTAAGGTGTACTCTACAAAGTAATTAACTAAAGGAGCATCTCATTTCTAATTTTAATAAGACATTCTATGCGTATTAAACAGCTTTACACCCTTCACTGATTTATAATTTACTGTAGGGACACCTAAAAACACAAGTAACAAAACAAATGTAACAAGTAGGAAAAAAGATTCAAAGCATGGGTTTTTTGAGTTGTAATCTGAACTCTCAACTATTTTAAAAGCATAATCACAATAGACACAGGGATGATGACTACTGGAACTTTGACTGTTGGCAAACACTGGGGTGTGTTTACTTCCTGAATTCACTTCTAACTTGTGTATCATGAGTACAAAAGAAAACAACATAACTGCAATTCCTACTTCAAATATTATCAGTTGTAATCTGGAGACACAGCTTTGTAAAATCAAGGCAAGACTATTTTTGAATAATATTATGAATTATACACAGTTTCCTGTCTTCCATATATTCATTTATATTTAGTCAATCATATTAATTTTCATAGATTTCATTTTAGGTATAAGTTAGCATGAGCCATACATGCACATCCAACTTTTGTACTTGTTCAGTTCACATCTTGTTAATCTTCACAAATAGTCTCTTTCCCACTTTAACAGCCCCCGAAGAAAGGCACTTAAGTATGTCTCAACCAAAATGGACTCGGCTAATTTGGGGAATAAAACCTTTTTACATTGAGACTTGGTCTCTCTTTCAAACGAGGTTTTACCGGATGTTTCCAGTATTTTTGTTTTTATTGTAAACAAATCAGTCCACTATATATGTTGCTCAATTGCTCCCATCTGGCCCCCTTGCAAGCAGAGATGAATCTTCTGTTTGTGGTTTGCTTATTGTTAAATCTAAACTGGGAACTCTTAGTTTCTCACTGTCCAATAAGCCAGTCATAAGCCAACAATAAAATACGGTTTATGATTCTGAATAAACGAAGGACAGATAGGAGATAAAGTGTTTTATTTATTTCTGCTTGCAGTGAGACTGACTGAGCAGCAAGCAAGAGCACAGTGGTCATAAATTAGAAACAAAGATTCCTCCAAGAACTGTATTTACCACTAGGGATGCAACAAATCCAGAATTTCCCAGATCCAAATCCCTGAAAGGTTCTGGGAATCCATGAATCTCACGAATCTCAAATCTTTCGAATCCTTTTTTGGAAAAAAGGTTTAAAAAGCAATGGAAAGAAAGCACTTACTAAAAAGCGTTTTTGAAGTAGAATTTGACAAGTCTCAAGTCCTACAACAAAGAAGGCACATAAAAAAAAAACCCTAGCCCCTAGTCTAGTGTCGATTCTCCACCATCAAGTCTAGTCTCTAGTCCAGTGTCAATAATTCCCAATCCCTACCCTCCAGTCTCAAGTCAAAAGAATAGAGATTATTTATTACCTTGCAGAGGGAGGCAGCCTGGGCACACAGACCCCAGCACACACCTTTATGCCACGATTTTCACACACCCAAGGGCGCGCCAGCCAATCAGGCCTTTGGCAAGGCCCAGAGGCACCAATTTTTAAAAACAAATTTGGTGGATTCGAAAGATTCGGTTTGCCTATTTTGGCGAGGGGATTCAGATCCATGAATCTTGAATCCTTCCTGAGGATTTGAGGATTCAGGGATCCGAGGATTTCGTTAGCCAACCCCTATTTATCATTCAAATAAACCAAGCCACTCAGGTGTCTATACCAAGAAAAAAAGGATGCCATCCCTCTCATGAACAGAGCAAAGATCTGTGGATCCTACACAAAACAGTCAGTCATTACAGTTGGATATTTTTTGTAGATTATAATGTAATAACAGAAACGGTTTCTCAAAACTGAAAGGATGTTTTGTCTTGCCTTTAAAAAGCAAGTGAACTAAGTTTCAACCACAAAAAGACTGGTAGTTGACATACCTTTCTTGCATAAAGTATATTAGAAGAGTCTAACGAATCATACACTGGCCGCCAATCTACTACCACTTCAGTATCCTATGAAAGAATTCTACAATTATTCAAATGCAACTCAACAGTGTGGGATATAAATAAATATGAACGATCAGACTTTTTATCTATCATGACAACCAAAAAAAATTCTTGCAAGACCCTACCAACATTGTGAGATAGGAAAAGAGACAATAATTTTAATAGAGAACATGGTATGTCCAGTACAGAGAGACCACAGACATTAGCATTTTATTGGAGACCTTTTCAATGACTCGCAGTATCCCAGATAGTAAAGAATCCTGATCATCACTGTTTCCACTGGACGAGTGGATAAAAATGCCTTCTTGTTCATAGACAACCTAAAAATAAACATAAAGCATTGATTAAGGAAAGCTCTTTCATAAAAGCCTTCTTCCATTACACTGAAATGTTCCTGGAAACAGAACGAACTGCTGTAATCCAACCTAGGCTCTTTAGATGTGGTGACAAGATAGGCACCTGACAGCACATAACACAATCATGTTACAAACACATTTCTGTTATAAGAGACCACAAGTTTTGCCCACTTGATTACTCTTGTTCTGCTGAGGAAATAAAGGGGACAACAATGTTGCAATGAGTGATGTATTAGAAGCCAACCTCAAGACATGGTGCAATTAGTATTCAACTGTTACAGTATCACCAATAACTTTGCATGTGATTACCTTCATAAAGAAGAAAATAAGATAAAAAGAAGGGCTGTGCTGCATTTGGATATCACAAAAAATCATGTTCAACATAAAGAGAAAGAACTAGAGCTCATGCGGTTCTTTGGCTTCCCAATCCACCTCCAATGTGGCCATGAATATTTCTGCTTTAATTTTATATTAACTGTAGTTGGTTACATTGTCCAAACCTAACAGACATTAACTATTAACAATGTCCAATAGAAATAAGCTAACTTTATACCATAATCTACAAAGTTGGTTTGTTTCTGCTAACGACAAAAAATAACTAAAACAAAATGGGAATAAATCTAATATTGTAAAAACAAAATTCTAAGATGCTTGCACCATATTTGGGGTGGGTGCGCACAAACATGCTTGAGGCTTACTGGAACTCTCCTGTTTCACTGAACTGTAGTTTACCATGGGGGCAGGCCTAGCCAACAAAAGCAATGGTCACAAATGCTGAAAGCTGCAATCCAATACCATTTGCAAGACTTTATGATTCCTATCCTTAGTTTAACACAGTGTTCAAAAACCAGCAGCAGATTAGACATCAACAAAATCGGGTACAAGAAATGGGCCTTTTTTAGATGCAATACCTAATTACCTTTCAGCATTATACACACAAGTAGCAATAAACCTTAGGCATCTTCTTTTTCTCATCCAATGCAGGCATAAGAAAAAGAAACATCCCCTTCTAAACTAACCTGAGTTTCTGTTTATAACCAACTGCAAGGGAACTCTGGTCAGGTTTCCATAAATTTGTTCAAATACAGCAGGACCAAAAACATAACTCATGATACTGGCTTGTTAACAATCCACAGAGTTGTCTCCAGTTCAGACACAGTGGAAAAATACAGTAAATTTAAAAGCAGATATTTCTAATCTCTTTGTTACCACACCAGGAGAAACAGGAGTACAAGAGCCCAATGCTGGATGGGCCTGCAAGACTAAACCATGATTTAGCATTACATCCAAACAAGGCCACAGACAACTAAAGACAACAGGGGTGAGAGGTAAAAAAAGAGAGAATAAAAAAATGCAGGTAGGTTTTTGTCAAGTGTCTATGAAAGACAAAGAATTTGGGAAAGAAAACATCTGAAATGTTTACAAAATTATACAAATGTAGAAAAGCAGAAGGCAAAAGACTATTATTATTACTTTTTTTTCTCTAGCATTAAAATCTACAGTAATGAAACCAAGCAAATAACCATTCAGAACAAAACATGGTACTTTACCACAGAATGATTTTCAAGGCAGTAGCTGTGTTAGTCCACTGCAGCAAAAAGCAAAGAATTCTGTGGCACCTTAAAAACTAACACATTTACTGTGCAATAAGCTTTCATGGACTACACTGCACGTTATTGGAAACATCAGATGAAACTAGTTTAGGCTAAACAGTGTCATGAGACAGGCCGATGGGGAGTACCTTACATCCCTTTCAAAATGGTACTTAAAGAGTTTTTAAAAGCTTGAAAGCTTGCTTTAAAATGGTAGTAAAAGGTCTATTATTCCCAAACGACTGTTGTACATTGATTTTTTGTTTGTTTCAGAGACATTATGCCAGCTCCTGAATAGTAAATAGCAGAGAAAACTTCTGGTCTGATGAACTAGGATGACTCTTATGTTATAATCAAGTCACAATTGGGGGCAAAACAATTTGGATTTGCTTAAATCTGTTACGAAAGCAAAATAAATTATGCTTAACTTCATGCCCACCAATCGGCTGCCCAGTACATACATCATTTCCAATCCACATATCAGAATTCTAGACAAGAGGGCCTGTGCTCAAAGAAATCTGTAACATACCTACTTTTTACAAAATTGCAGCCCTAAATAAAGAGCACAAGCAGAATAAAAGTTATTGTTTCCTGAAATCCACAAACTACAGAGAAGATGGAACATTGTTTCAATTTAGTAATTCTTCATATTTATTCTTTCACTAATTCCTCAATCCATGTAACTTATTTGCAGCATTCACTGTTAATGAAAAAAAAATCCTTTTGGAACAAAACCTCCGATATGTCTTACTTTCTGTCACTGTAAAATCCACCATTCCTCCCACATCCCATGTATTTTGTTGGATGTCTTTACTACTACCTTAAAAGACCTGTTTCTCTGACTATTTCACTTAGCATTACCAGCAATACAACTTCTCCTATCTGAGTTTTAACAATGTAGTAGCTGGCTGCTAGTAAATGTCTGTCTATCACGCCACGCAATGAATTTGTTCTCCTCCCTAATGCTTTGAACACTGGACTGTAATTGCGCATACAAGGGTTCAAATCCCTGCTTAGCCACTGAAACCCAGCAGGTGACCATTGGCAAGCCACACTCTCTCAGCCTCAGAAAAAGGCAAAGGCCATTTCTGCACCACACTGTTATAGTGCTATTATTCCATTTCCAGCATCCTATGGAACCTTGGAGTTTGCAGTTTAGGGAGGGGCATTTAGAATTCTCAGCCAGAGAGCTCTTTGGCCTCTGTAAACTACAAATCCCGGAATTCCACAGGATGTTGAAAGTGGAATAATAGTACTATAACAGTTTGCCAAAGGCAAACCCGCTCTGGACAGATCTTGCCAAGAAGACCCCACTATAGTTTTGCCTTAGGGTCGCCGCAAGTGAGAAATGACTCGAAGACACATAACAATGTACTTTTAATGTCAACTGTTCCAACCCTACAAGTTAGAAAGCAGCAAACGGGAGGGGACAAGCACTTCCTGTCAATTCGGTCAGAGATACAGGCACGAAAGTGTCAGTCTTACACAGGAGAGGTTAATAAAAATTGCAAAAAATCTCCCATTAATTATGCTATCAGACGGCGTAAGAAGATGCTCTTCTTCAAGGAAGCTACCATTGCGGGCCCCTTGCCGGCAGCGACGTAAGACCAATGCACTACAGCCCCGGACCTAACCACCAAGGAGAAGGGAACATTCCCACGTGTCACAAACTGGTACACCAGAGGCCTTAAACCTCTTGCCCCACCGGGTCAAAAGACGGTCCTCCTGCCTCCGTCAGCGCAGCCACCCATCCGTGAAACAGCCTATTTTCGTCCAAGGCCCGACACCCTGCCATCTCAGCCGGGAACACTGGATCCTCCCACCCTACCTCCCATTTTCCCGCCTCCCCATTCAGTATCCCGAGGGAAGGGTGCAGAACGGGCCTTCTCCTCCACCAGAGCCCTTGAAGGCAACTTTCCGTCCGCTGCGGACCAAAAAAAAAAACATGTTCTTCCTTCCCGCTTCCCTCTTACCTTTCCGCCCGCAGGGGCCGCCATATTAGCTACTAGTGTTTATGATGACGTTGCGCTCTTCACGTGTTCCCAGCAGTTTCAACAACACCCACAAGCCGCCCCGCCCCGGCCTCGTAGATCTTGCGTGGTTTTGCGCATGCGTATCTGTTTACTTATTCTTCTTTTTTTTAAGTCCAGGCAAAGGGAGGTGGAGAAACGGAGTCTGCGCGATGGGCGAAGACGGAAAGGGACGAAAATTGCCGAACGTAGAAAAGGGAGAGTTTCAGTGGGCGGAGCCGGTTGTGAGGGATTCGTGCAGAGGCAAAGGAACTTAGGACTTTTCTGCGCTAAACTGCTAGAGCGCGATTATTCCCCTTTCAACATCCTATGGAATCCTGGGGTTTGCAGTTTAGGGAGGGGCTAAACTGCAAACCCCAGGACTCCATAGGATGTTGAAAGGGGAATAATCGCGCTATAACAATCTAGTGCGGAAAAAGACTTTGGCTTTTCAAGGTCCAATCGGGTTCTTTCGTTTTCATTTCCTGGGCTCATCCTCTTAAGGGTGCTTTGCTTAGTTTATCTGCTACGCAAGGGGATGTGTATATATAGAGGGGAAAATGCATGTTCATTTTCTAAGTAATGAATTTGCTCCTGCCTTTCACTGTTTTTATGCAAAGAGTAAAACTATAGCAATTTACACATGGGCTGTCTGGAGCAGGAACTTTCCACTTGAATTTTAAAATACTTTTTGGTTTTTCCTGGTGCTGTTGCCCCATCAAAAACAAAACAGAAAACCAAAATGTTAGTGACTTGAGAATAGTTTGTTTTTCCAAACAACAAATTAGCAAAACTATCAGTGGTAAAAATGAGTTCATGCTCTTTCTGTTTCCGGTTACCTGTTAAAAATCAACACAAACACACAAGGCCTGTATTTTAGGGGGAAAAAATGCACTGCCAAACCATGCAGGAGCAGTGTATTGTTATTATACTCGTATTGCGGGAATTCGGGCTTTAAAAGTAGTGGGTTACACTCGCCTTGCAGTTCAGGCTGAGGGTGTGGATTTAGAATAATGTATAACGATATTTCAGGATAATCCAAGTGTTATCCTGTTACAGTGGTTCTTCACCTTTTTCTTTACTAGGGCCGCCAGGTATATGTAATTTTTGCCATAGACTCCCAAAACTTAAGATTCAAATATTTAAATTTAGATTTGAATATTCAAATATTTATTTATAAAAGACTTCTGGAGACTAGGATTCAAATCCCTGCTCAGACACTGGGTGACCTTGGGCAAGTCACATTTTCTCAACCTCAGAGAAAGGCAAAGGAAACCCCCTCTGAACAAATCTTGCAAAAAAAAAAAAACCCTTATAAATTCACCTTGGCCTTGCCATAACTCAGAAGGGATTTGAAAGCACACAACAACAAAGTGCTGCTGACAGAGGGAGCTATTTTCTATCATGTCTTTCTTCTTTGAAAACTGACTGATGGTGACCCTAAGGTGAACTTGTCATGGGGGTTTTCCTAGCAAGATTTGTTACTTTTGCCTTTCTCTAAGGCTGAGAGAATGTGACTTGCCTGGGTTTCTGTGGCCAAGTGGAGATTCAAACCTTGCTCTCCAAAGCCATGGTTAGGGCATGCACATGTACCTGCTGCTGTGTCCCTTTAGACAGGGATGGAGCAGCAGGAGGTGCGGGTGTAGAGGGACATGGTGGAATGCATGTGCGCATGTGCCCCAACTGCTCTCTCACTTGCAAATAAGGGAATAGTGTAGGCACCCATCCACCAGCAATATCCAACAGCAAGGCTCCATGGACCCCAGGTTAAGAACCACTGCCCTGTTATCCTTGTACGGACATCATCATCTGGACCAAAGAGGAAAGAGGAATTAACCTTGGTTTGGTTCATAGAGAACTTCATATGACCTTATACTTCCAGTCTAAAACTCTTCTATTCATTCAGATAGTTCAATTATAATGCACCCATACTCCCTGAAGCAAGTTTCTTTTGGTGAACTGTTCAAAGGGCAGAAGCACTCAACATCTTCTTTGCTTCAGTCTTCTCTCAAAAGAAAAACAGTGCTCAACCTGGGGAAAATGAGCAGATAAATGTGGTAAGGGGAATGCAGCACAGAATCGGTAGAGAGGTAGTACAGGAATATCTGGCTACTCTAAATGAATTCAAGTCTCTAGGGCCAGATGAACTACATAAAAGGGTGTTAAAAGAACTAGAAGAAGTAATTTCAAAACCACTGGCAATAATCTTTTAGAATTTCTGGAAAAGAGAAGTCCCAGCAGACTGGAGAAAGGCAAATGTCGTCTCCATTTTCAAAAAGGAAAAAAAAAAGAGGGGGGGCAAAGAATTACTGCCCAGTCAGCCTCATATCAATAACAGTAAAGACCCTAGAGTAGCTCATTAAACAGTCTGTGAGTACTTGAAAGGAATACCATGATCTCTAAAAGTCAACATGGGTCTCTCAGAAACAAATTATGCCAGACTGATCATCTATTTTTATTTTTGTTATTTTAAATTTTTTGGACAGAGTTACAAACTTGGTAGATGAAGAGAATGCTGTGGATATAGCATATCTTGATTTCAGTAAGGCCTTTGACAAGGTCCTCCATGATATTTTTGCAAACAAATCAGTGTAATGTGGGCTAGACAGTGCTACCGTTACAAGGATTTGTAGGTGGTTGACTGACCAAACTCAGAGGGTGCTCACCAATCCTCCTGGAGATAAGTGACTAGTAGGATTGCTATAGGGCTCTGTCCTGGCCCAGTGCTAGTCAACATCTTTATAAATGACTTGGATGATGGAACAGTGGACGTTCTTATCAAATTTGCAGATGACACCAAATTAGGAGGGGTAGCTAATACCCCAGACAGGATTAGGATTAGAATTCAAACTGACCTTAACAGATCAGAGCAGCGGTTCTTAACCTGGGGTCCCTGGGGAGCTGCAATATCTTCACAGGGGGTCCATGAAGGCTTGAAGAAATGTTATGAGCTTTTACAGTTAAAGAAAGAAAAAAAGATGGACAAATAGACAGGTGGACAGTCGTACATTGATCTCAAAGAACAGGAGTCTTTTGCTGGCAACAGACATCATTTGTACGGTTTCTTTATGTCATCTCAAACAAGTCAAAAGTTATGAAACTATCTGATAGGAAAAAATGTACACTTGCTACTAATGCACGTGGTGGGAACATGCAAGTGAATGACTCTGATGACTGAGAGAAAGCTCATGACATTTCTTGCTACCACATACACACAGGAGCCACCTTGAGTTAAGTCTCAGTGATCCACAGAAACAAAATATATTTAAAGGGGGTCCATGGTATAGAAAAGGTTAAGAACCACTGGATTAGAGAGATGGACCAAAACTAATAAAATCAATTTCAACAAGGAGAAATGTAAGATACTATGCTTCAGCAGAAAAAATGAAATGCACAGATGCAGGATAGATGACATCTGACTTGACCACAGTACATGTGAAAGGTATCTTAAGTTTTGGTAAACCACAAACTGAGCATGAGTCAACTGTGTGATGTGGCAGCTAAAAAAGCCAGTGCAATTCTAAGCTGCACAAATAGGAGTATAACGCCTATGTTGAAGGAAGTAATAGTACCATTCTATTCTGTGTTGATCAACCTCATCTGGAATACTGTATCCAGTTCTGGGCATCACAATTCAAGGAGGATATTGACAAGCTGGAGCATGTCCAGATGAGGACGACCAAAATGCTGAAGGGCCTAGAAGCCATGCCCTATGAGGAGTGGCTTAGGGAGCAGGGGATGTTTAGTCTGCAGAACAGAAGATTAAGAAAGGACATGATAGCCATGTTTAAATATTTGAAGGGATGACATGTCAAGGAGAGAGCAGGCTTGTTTTCTGCTGCTACAGAGACTAAGACAAGGAGCAATGGATTCAAACTACAGGCAAAGAGATTCCACCTGAACCTCAGGAAAAACTTCCTGATGGTCAGATCTCTCCACCAGCAGAATTTGCTGCCTCGGAGTGTGGTGGAGCCTCCTTCTTTGGAGGTTTTTAACCAGAAGCCAGATGACCATCTGCAAGGAGTGCTTTGTGTGTTCCTACATGGCAGGGGATTGGACTGGATGGTCCTTGTGGTCTCTTCCAAATCTATTATTCTAAAATGGTGAACTAATCTTAGGCACAAGGGTCAGCACCTTTGATAACTCCTTCACAGTTCAGACTAAAACCTAGAGTGCCCAGTGACATGACAGTTGGCAACCACTACTGGTTTCTGGCAGCTCTTGGAAAACAGTCTTTTTGAAAAAACAGTACTATGCTCTACATCCTTAAGTGTACTCAAGTTTCACAGTGCAACAAATTAGCAATGACTTCTTTGTTCTGGTCTGTTAACTTTCACTTTCAAGCTAATACAGCTGAATTTTAGCTAATGAGGGTTTCTTTTAGATCATCTACTTGAAAAAAACTCACTGATCTTTTTTTCCTTCTACTGCTTTGCTGTGACTTAATAGGAAATTTCTGCAGCTGTGAATGCTGAACTGGATATAAACATGTTGTGTTATTAAACACAGGTGAATATGTATCTTTACCTGAAGCCTTCCACTGAAATACAGCTTTCCATAGAAACCGGTGGTTCTGGTTACTTCTGCTAAGCATCAGGAAGCTACTGTTTCCCAGGCCTGGACATCATGAACCCCAAGGCCTTTCTGGTAAGCTTCTTGCATTTCATTCTTTGTTCTTTCATTCCATCCAGGTAGCAGATACAATTTTCAGCTGTTTTTGCAAGCAGTTTGTTTTCTAGAGGTGCTGTACATTCGTAACATTTCAAAGTTGCATGTTAGTTTATATGTACATACATATATATTGCTTCCTTTTTTTTTTAATGGCCATGGTTGTACACAAAACAGAGAAACAGTTATCTTGGATCTTTTCCTGCAATTGTGCATCACAGAATGGTTCTGCTTAGAAAGTGTTTTTACATGATTCTGTATACTCTGCTTTCATTCGCTAAAGAACATAGGAAATAGCTTATCTTTGCTCAGAGCATCATTAATGTTCATCAAAACTGCCGAAGAAATATGATGTAATACATTTTTTTATAAATGCATATGTATCACATATGTAGATCCAGGTTCTGGTGCACACTGAGCCATGGCATCCATACACTCATGGATGCCTGGACCTTGGGCTAATCATTCTCCCAGACTGAGTTACCCCATAGGTCTGTAAGGAGGAATAGAGCCACATACACAGCCTGGAATGTATTGAAGAAAAAGCAGAACATAAATGTAACAAAGAAATAGCTGGAAATGTTACTTTGTTAAGTTTGCATTTACTGGCATTTTTTTTCTTTTAAATGTATTGATGTTTAGGGTTATTGCTCACAAGTAAAATCTTAAGAGATATGGAGGAAAAGAAATATCATAGAAAGTATACAACTTACAGGTCCCTAAAAATCTTAAAAACATGTCTCTAGAAAAATCTAGACTGAAAGACAAGAATAAGGCAATGTAGAAAAGTTTCACAAACCCATTATGAGTTCCTTAGTAATACATGCCTGTTTAAAGCTGAAGCAGCATACTGTAGAGTACTTAATCTGTTCGTTGGACAGAGGAAACCACTAGGGCCCAATGTCACAACCCAAATGCAGTGACGTAGTGTTGCACCAGAGTCAGAAAAAACACATTTTCAGAAAATGTGTATATGTACAACATCCTACTGAAATGTGTGCCTAAATGTATGATGCTAAAAGTAAAGCGAGAGTTTGCAGAAACCTATGGAACATTAGTAAGATAAGATAAATTGGTTTCCAAACTGCAGAAGCATTTGAGTATTAGCCTGATTGGTTGCAGTAAACTGAATCTTCGTTTATGGCTGCCACACTTAAGTGCAGTAAGCAACAATTCAAAAAGTCATTTGCTCTGGCTGACAGAGGTTAAGGCTGTAAACCATGTTATTTTTGATCAAAGTGATCTCCTTTTAGAATGTGCTTTTAAGTTTTCGGTTGGACACATTCAACAGCTCCTACACATTCACAGTAGACTTTTAAAGTCAAAGGATGGTAGAGATTAATAAAAACTAATGTTAAAACAAAGTGATGACAATCAATGAGACAAATTCAGGCAGCAAAACATATATCACCTTCATTATGGCTTATTTTAATTTACTGTGTGGTAATAGGGCCTGAATACCCTAAAGATACCAGATTCTGTCTGATCTTGGAATCCAAGCAGGCTAGTACTTGGACAGGAGACCGAAAGAAACAGCAGGTGCTGTAGGCTATATTTCAGCAGAACGAACAGGCAAAACCACCTCTGAGTATTCCTTGCCTAAGAAAATCCTATGAAATCACGCAGTCACCATAAGTTGACAGGCAACTTGAAGGCACGTACATGCACACTCAAGTAGAAAAACTCTGATCAGGAAATATGTTGAAGAAGGTAAAAGTTCCCCCCTCAAATAAAGAAAGGGAAGAAGGAAAGTTGGGAAATGGAGATGACCATCTTACTTTACATCTACCAATAGGGCTGCACTTCCATGGTCAGTTAGCTGAGAGTCACCTCTATAGATCTTTTACATAGGATAGGACAAAAAAGATCATGTAATAACTACCTCTTTGGATGGGATCCTAAATTTGTCTTACTTTACAATGTTTTTCTGAACAGAGACCAATATTACCAAGCCACCCTCAATTCTGTAAACAGTCACAACCCAAAGAAAAACAAAAGAAAAACTGAAATGCCTTAACAGTAAAACTGACAATATCTCATAAATTAATCTGAACACAATTATTGTTTTGCTCAGTTAATGAATGAATGAATTTGCTGCCAATGCCCTTTGTTCAGCCCCCATTTACCTACTTTGTAAAATTACCACGTGGAAGTTTCAGCTAAAATGACAATATCAATCCAAGGCACAACTCAGTAGAATTATACTAAGATCAGCACAGGATGACTACTTTCCTCATTGGCTGCTTATGTAATGAAGCTTATAATCCTTTTTCAAAAACAAAACAAAAAATGAAACTCCAGATTTCCTTCAATATCACATATCATTTGCCATGAAGTACCTAGAGGTACCTTCACCTCACAGAAACTTCACTGTTCTTTGGATCTTTGCCCCAGAAAAAGCTTATTAAAAGTGTTTTTTTTAAAAAAAAAACATTTTTTCTTATACTAAGCATTTTCATAGCCTCCCTGTTCATTAAAGAGGAAAACAAGGAAAAATGAGATGATCCATTCTAAAATTAGGGAAATATCCAATGAAGCACTCCCACACAGTAAAAGTCATTGGGAGTAATTAGAAATATTTTTAACTGAACATGGTGTTTCATTATAGACAAGTAATTTCAGCTTTAATGTTCTCCTTCATTTGCTGGTTTACCTATTGTAAGAGTTACAATAGCCCGCTGGCATAGACAATATTGTCATAATACTGGCAGTATCTACAGATTGTTGTTGCAGAGATTCCATGATTCCTAACACACAATACCCTGACCTAGATAGAGCAAAGGCTGACTCCATACAATGCAATTTCTGTATTTGTTCCTATTAAAAGTGACTCTCTGGATCTTAGCTAATGATTTTATTTTTCCAAGACCTGAAGCACTGACAATTGATAACAAAGTGAGATTATGCTTCAGCTTGCCTGTTAACTCTTTTCCTTTTTCCAGAGAATACACCAATCATACTGATGTCACATCAATAAAATTGTCTGGCCATAGCAATCCCACAGATTAAGTCTATTATTAGGTCAAAGTTAAATTATAGTGAACATGCTAAGCACATACATGTTGTTCTTGTTGTATGCCTTCAAGTTGTTTTCAACTTACAGTGTCCAAGGCAAGCCTATCACAGGGTTTTCTGAACAAGGCTGAGAATGTTTGACACACCCAAGGTCACTCAGTGGGTTTCCATGGCCGAGTAAGGTATATACATATACTGTATGTGTGCCTATACACATATGTATCTATACGTGTGTGGGGGGGGGGTCTAGTGTTAAGAGCCAACAACATTTGCATGGAAGGGTTATTCTTCATGTTCTGTTTATGCTACCTATCATATACATGTAAACCCATTGTATGATCACTTTTTTTTTCAAAGATCTTCAAAATACAGTACGAACTATGCAATTCATGGCAACACTGGAAAAATCAGAAAGCTAGGGTCCATTGCAGTACAAGTTATTTGCTCAGGTATGTCACATTCCAAACTCTCCACTCATATTGTTTTCTTTGTTTCCATTACTAACACAAGTGACAGTGCAACAGGTGACAGGAAAAACACATAAATGACCATGGACTTTAGCAAGGTGCTCTCAACCAAAGGTAAAGAAGAGGCAGATCTGGTCTGGATGTTTGGAGGTAGATGTACAGAATCACTTTAGGCATGTGACAGGATAGAATAGTAAGTCCTGATAACAGTGCCAAATCATAGGAAGGTTGTTCAGATAGAAGGAGGAGTCCATCTTTAAGGAAGTAAACCTCCTGAAGCTGTATAGTCTGGCACATGCTTCCAATGAACGAACAAGCAACTGCCTCTCCCCCACCACTGACCCTCCATGGTGAATTGTGAATATGATCTTTACCCTGCTAAACTATGTTTAATCTCTGACCCAGCAGCCATTTCTGAGGATAGAAAAGAGCACTGCTGTGCACTGGGAGGCAAGGAAAACCAGAGTAAAACAGGCAAGCAGAGCAGGTGATGTGAACTTTGAAGTGCTGAACTTCCACACAGAATGGGGAAAGCAATGAACAGCTACAGTAATAGGAACATAAAGATCAGTGTGATTAACAGCACTACTTAATGAGAAAAGATACAAAGTGCAACCCCATAGATACTTTCTTAGAAGCCAGCCACACTGTGCTAAACCCAAAATGACGTAAGAAATTTATATCAGGAATTCCGCTTTCTCCGCACTGCCCCACAGCTCTCTAGCTAAAGGATACATCAATGTCCCAGAACCTTTAGACCTTTAACCATATACCAGCACCTTGCCAAAGTCCATGGTTATGTGTGTGTTCTTCCTGCCACCTGTTGCATTGTCAGTTGTTACTGGCAATTGAAAGAAAGAGGACATCGTTAAGTAGGGAGTTTGGATGTGGCACATTCCACAAACACAATGGAGTGTGTGGGGGTGAGAACTTCAATCCACCAGATGGTTGTATAGAATCCACTGACTTAAATGAGACTTGTTCCCAGTTTAGTGTGCCAACAATGATAGACTTCACACAAACAATTGTTAGAAATTATTTACAGATGGTTTCAGTGAAGTAATTTGCATGCTTCCCAAGAATGTATGACACAAAACTATCTTGTTGAACCAGTCATCAGATGTACCAACAACATGATTTACTGGTATATGGTGAAAGGTCTAAAGCTGAATTTGCAACAGTTAAACAAGAGTGGTAGAGTGTACATCTCTCTAAATCCAGCATTCTTAAGAGGCTTCAGAATGAATCACATCAGAGTTCCACTGAAGAGAAAAGCCTTCTGCTATCCCAATTATACCATATCCCAATTATGCTATCCAATTATGCTATCTTTCCTGCGTCATAAGTAAACTTTTTTGGGCAAAAAAAAAGAGACTTGAGATAATCTCTATAAGAAAATATTTTCACAAGGTGTTTAATCTACTAGGATATGTGTGTGTGTGTCTGCGCGTGCACGCACGCGTGCACTGGGTAACCTCAAAGTGTACTTAGAATATTTTTCCTATAGGTAGATTCCTGGTTTATATGCAGGGCCCAAGCTTAAATGTTCAAGTAAACCAGTAAATGTTACCTTTGGAAGGGGATCTAGCTGCTTACATCTTAAGCTTTATTTTAAACAAAAAAATTGTCAACATTTTATAGTGATGCCCCTCATCTCTTGTTCACCTTGCAGAAGAACATTTGACCTAGTTAGAACATTAGACCTAGTCATCAATAATTAATGCAAATATATAGAAGAACCAAAAATATCTTCTAATATCATTGTTTTTTGAAGCTATCTTCACCTGCAACTGTTCCAGGCAAAATTCATTACAGAAAAATAGTTGTAATAGAAGATACTAAATATGAATATTTAATGAAGACAGAGCAGCTTACAGCAGCACATGGTAGAAGTCACAGTAAATGAGCCACTTAAACATATGTACTTTAACAGATAATCTAATTAACAATTTCAGTAAGGGTTAAGGTACAGAGTACAATGTACATATTAAATCATGGCCATGTGTGACAGCTAGTTTCTTTCCACAAACATGAACTGACCTTCAGATGTCAACCTGGGCAAAATAATAAATGCATGCAGTGTTTTCTAAAACTATTGCTCTTAAAAGTTACCGTGTGAAGCTCTGGAAGGCAAAGTTAATAGGATGCGTTTCAGATTCCCAGTGTGATTATTCCAATGTCCCAACATGCTTATTGACTCCATCAGTGAAAACTCAAACCACCACATGTGACATTACAATCACACAAGCCAGTTTCTAAAGGCTAAAAATGTATAGTTATTTTCTTCATCATATTTTACCAAAGAACAACTTCAGTGATATTTCCCTCAAGAAACCAAAAATACTCTGTTCTAGCCTTGACAAAAGCTGCTCCAGATTTATTTTTCATGCTTCTGTTCCTTCAAAAGATACTTACTTTACATTCTGATATTGAAAACCCCTTCAACTGAAAAACAAAGTGGATTTAAAATGAAGCTTACACAAGAACCACTGTCAAGTTCCTACCAATTTTCAATGACCTATAAAAAGAAAACCACTGCAGTCAAATTGTCACCTCATTTTGGTTTTTCAACTGAAAGAAAAATCATTACACAAGGAAGCAAGAATTTAAGACATCAAAAGTTTTATGAGCAGATCTTGTTTAGTGATTACCAGATGAAAAAGGCCAAGTTCCTGTGTCATATAAGTTGCTGAAGCAGTTGAATATTTTAGGCATGTCAAACTTCCATTAGTAGAAGTAAGCATAGCAGCAATTCACAACACTCCAACTACACTTTTGGACCTAAAAACGTTATCGATCAATTCTTGCCAGAAAATATTCAAAAATGTATGTAAACTTCAGAGCAAGCAAAAAATAGTCACCAGCTAACAAGGAGAAAAGTATATAGTAGGTAATCGAACCTGTTATCTTTTCACCAACTGTTATTCACTTCACAATCACTGAAAAGACTAATATACATATTTTTGCACCTGACTTGTAAAAGCAGATAAAATATTTAATATGTATTTTACAATTTATTTTACCAGCATGGAATACAGGATGAATATATCAAAGTAGTCAGACAGTTATAGTTTGATGCCATCCTTGCAAAAATAGTATCCAGGTATCTGCTAATTAAAAAGAAATCAATTTGCAATTTTGAAGTGATACAGTTCAATCTACCACAAAATACAAAGGGCTGCAAAAAAATGTCTCATTCCAATAGTGTATATAAGTTATTAAATAATGATCTCATTTAAAATATAAATGAAGCCATAAGTCTTTCCTACATGCAATATTATTCATTATTAAAGAAACATGTAAAAAGGCCATTGGTTTGCTTTGTTAACCATTGTAGAAAATGCCAATTCTCTGGTCACATACTTCACTAGTTTAGCACTTAATGGTACTGAATTGTTACAAATGATTTTAAATACTGTTAATTCCGATTCTCCACTGATAAAGAATGAGACTTGAGTATGGCAGTCTTCACTAAGGGGCCAAGATGCACAGTCTTATGCAATTATCCAGATGAACAACAACCTCCGCTGCTCTGAACTGCTGGCTCATCATCAATTATCTGTACTCCACGCCTTGCAGCTCCTGATTGACTGGAACCATTGCCTCGTGCTCTCTCTTCAACTTGTGCAGTTTCTATCATTCCTAGAATTTAAGGATATCACATTAGCTTAGGTCTATAAATACTCAAGCATAGAAGCAATATAAAGTCACAAATGTCAAATACACAACATTCAAAAAAATGTTCAAAAGGTTTTCGAAAGATATTTTGATCCTCTTTATTTCCAAATGAAGCATCAAAATATTTATAAAGTTCACTATAAGTACTCAGTATAGCCCACAAATAACATTCAACGGCCATACCACTGGAGACTGACCTCAAGTATTGAATGTGTCGCTGCCAATTTTGTCAACAAGTGAAATTTAAAGAAAATCAATTTGGTTACACAAATATTAAATGGTACCTACTGCATCTTTGGTTACTATTTTACCACAAAGGTCTTAAGCAACAAAAGATTCAGCAGCAGTTACTTGGCACAAGATAACAGATTTCTCTATTTTCAGTAGTACAGATAGTACAGACTATGCTCACATTTTGTTTTGGCAGACCAATCACTATGCACATATCACTAATAAAAAATACAGCCAGGTATCTCAAGGGATGGAACTGGGACAGAGGTTCCTAAGAATGCCCATGTTCCATGATTTAGGAAAACAGTGGGCAAATGTCTTTGACCTGGGAACCAGATGTAATTCTTATGAATTTTGACATTTTCCCACCAAACACAACAAGATATAGCTCCATTGTATGCATGCCTAGTCAGGAGTGAGCAAGGCAGAGTTCACCTGTAGGCAACAACCTCTTTATCTTTTTTCTCCAGTTATCAAAGAGGCATGGGTAAGGAATTTGTGAGGGCCACATCAGGCCTGTGATCAGAAGCTCCCTACCCCAGACACTTAATGAGAAATGTAGTACTTGCCTGTTTTCCACCCAGAAGTTGCCAACTTATATTTCTTACACTATCAAAAGACAAAATAACCTAGGCCAAAATAGCACACTGGCAAGCAATTTAAAACCAGCATGTTCACATATATGCACCTTTTAGAGTAGGATAAAAGTAAGTACTATTTTACATTAGTAACAGTGATTTAAAGCTGCATTTAAGTTTTTAAAAACGTTAAAGCTGTTTACCTGTAACTGGTTTTTCAAGTAATCAGCTGCACTCTTACACCAATGGGGTCTTGTGCCCATTTTTGTGAGGCAAAGAGACTATGAAGAAGGAGATTATGTTGCTTGTCTGTAGCTATGGTTCTTCAATCAGTTATCTCTGTTTTCCCACAAATGGGCGCAAGACCCCACTGGTGTGAGACACAGACATCAGAAAGAAGAACAAGAGAACATATAGTAAAATCCAACCATCTGCAAAATATCCCAAGCTGTATAATGACTACTGCTCAAATAAAGAAAATATACCAGCTTGGACACTGAATCTTGGGCTGGCTGCATCTAGGTCAGAGCAGACAACTACAGGAGGCCCTGGGGCTGCCCCCGTGTGCCCTCCCCCCCATAGATGTTAGGAAGCCACATACCTCCACTGCAAAAAAAACCTTCTTTTTTTGGTTCCAACATCCTTTAGGGGTTGTGGGGAAACATTTATACCGTATTTCCAGGACCAGGAGAGGCTTTTTTGTAAAACAGAAAGGGAGTAGAAGTCACTTCCAATTTTAAAATACCCCTCTCCTGGGCCTCACATGGCCTGTGGCAGGGGCAAAATATAGCAAAAATGCCCCCACACCCCTTAACACCTTAGGGAATCTGGGGGTGTCATGTGGCCTGCAGGCCACAATCTACCCGCAGCCAATCTAAATGAACTGAAAGATTAAAGCGTTTTAAAACTAGTTTCATTTGTGCTGTCTTTAACGTCTATGCACAGGTAATCAGGAATGAGTTAACATCATGCTTCTAAGTTTCTTAGTTTTATACCAGTGACATGGCTAGCGATCTGTAAAGACAAAAAAAACCCCTACTTTTACACAGGTCAAGAAAGAGTTCTTCTATTCCTTTGTTTTGTTTGGCTGACGTGTGATAGTGTTTTGCTCCCACTGATTCTGCATACCTGCAAAAAAAAGGGGGGGGGAGGAGTCTTCAGTCTAACTGCAAAAAAAGAGCAATCTCTTTACATATATTATTCTATATTTTAATAATATCATAGAAAGCACAAAATTTGGATCCCGTGGCAATTAGCATAGACAGGCTAAATTATCTGTAAAATAATAGCAAGTACTATGTTTTAAGCTACTATTAATGTGGTGTTAGATTTATGTCCCAGCTCTTCTCTAAATATTACTCAATGTGGGCAACAGTTAAATACAAACATAAACACAAGACAGATGAAAACACACCAACAGAACTAACAATAGTGACAGTTAGCTGAGTAATCTGCACCATATTTACAGAAGACATAAGTTGGCTTACGAGGCCAACACCTGTCCATATCATGCCTTTGCCCACTTCAGACAAGTTCCAAAACCTGAGTATAGCTCACACTTTATCAAAGAAAAGTATTGCAAGAAGCAATTAGATTCAGTGTACTCTTAGGTATCATTGAGAGTACCAGTCCATGTTTCCATAAAGGGGGCAAGCCTGTCTTAGCGTAGAAGGCAACTGTTCTCTTAGATGCTGGTCACAGAACTAAAGTAGACTATACTCATACAGAGTTCCTTATAAACAGATGCCACAGTCAATCCTCTGATAACATATACAATCTGAACCAGTAAAATATATATATGGGTACATATAAAAGACAAAAACATTAGAAGTTACTATGGTATGTTTTCAATGTTTTAAATGCTTTGTAATTTGAAGTACATGCGGAACCTCTGCACTCTAATCCAGTACATCTAGACATAAGCATTATAACACCTTCAAAGTAAAAAAAAAAAAAAAATTACAAGATCTAAACTTACATTTCTGCTTCTTGAATAGAGACATGTCTTTCCTTGTCCAAGTCTATTTTGTTACCTGTCAGGAATTCAAACTTCCTTAGTGATCAAAATATTCAAAAATCCATGGCCTGCTTAACATTAATGGCCTGTCTTCCAACTAGTTCTACACCAGTGAACTTCTGACTGTGCTTTCCAGACCCAGGGGACATTGACTAGTCTGCCCCCACATCCACCCAGGTGACACTGGTTAGCTCATCAACCTCAAACTCCCAAGGCCATTTAATGAGCTTGTTAAGAAGCAAGAATGGACAGCAACATCCTTGGACATTTCTGCAACCCTCTCCCACTGACACTGAAAACAGCAAAGGCCATGATATGCATCCTCCCCCTCTCTAAATGATTCTTGCTACATCCTTACAACAAATGCTTCAAGATGTGTTTAGTTGTGCAATTATACAGGAAGCTGTGGTGGCTACTCAAGTACAAAGAAATAACTAGGCTTAAAGAGATTCCAGTTCATCAGCAAGAAATGACAGGAATACGTGAGTATAATCATACTGAAGAAATATTTCATCAGTTAACAACAATAGTAATGCTAAGTACACCATAGCTTATTCCTAAAGAAACAGTGTTTTCCTGGTTTCTTTCTTTCAGGGTGGAGGTACACTCAGCTACATAAGAATTTTTAAAAGGGTTACAAAAGTCTGTGAAATCTGCTTTTAAAAGCTTTCACTTTATTACTATCGCCATATTACTTCTAGTTTTAAAGTGACTAGCCGTTGTTTCTTTACCCAACAGTGAACAACCAGCCAAAAACTGCCCCCAATGAATATATTTAAAAAGTACTACTAGAAGTTCTGAACCATTTTAAACACAAATTAGGACTTAAGCTAAGCAAGTCTCATTCACTTAATAAGGCATAAGGATCAAAAGCTTACCAACTATGCATAGACAAATTTCATTTCCCAACATTTTTCTTAATTCCTTGACCCAGTTTTTTACCTGCAAGGGTGAGCAGAAATTAATTGTTTTATTTCAGTATTACTACAATAAGAACCTCCATGCAAAAAGATCCTCTGAATCGCTTATGCTTGTGTGTACAAGCTGACCTCATGTATCAATTGAGGGCAAATTTGGGGGCCAAAATTATGGATTTTGATATGACCTGTGAATAAGTCAAGGGTCATTCTGCAGAGAGGGGAAAGCAGCGGCACAACTTCAGCAGGCTAGCTGCTCCTTGCCACTGTCACTGCCATTTTCCCACTCACTAATTCAAAAAGGCCTTCTGCCACTCTACTCTGAAGGGGGATGTTCCTTTCTGACAAAAGCCAAGGTACAGTATTAACTCTTACGTTTAAAAAAAACAAAGGAACCATCTCCTTCTGAGCAGAGTGGCAAAAGGTGAGAGTTTAGACTCTCCCAGGAGAACCTAAAAGAAGCACTGACCCTCTCCTACTCTATTCATTTTCCCATGCAGACATTAAAAAAAAAACAACGGAGGGGGGGGCCAGAAGTGCAGCAGAGAAAGTAAAGAGGTTGGTGTTTCTTTTAGGTTTCCCTAGAACTGACTAAGCTCTTGCCTTTCACTACTCTACTCAGAGAAGGGGATGGTTCCTTTTTTGATAACAGTTAAGGTACGGTCCTTATACTGACCTACAGATATGTCAACCCTGGGTTTTGGGTCTTTTTTTTGCTAAAATTTTTAGACTTGTACATGAGTATATACAGTATATAACAGTGAAACAGGCAGGTAAAAGATCCAAACTCTCTTAGCTTCTTGCATCGCAGCTAAAGTACAATAGCTACTTACCTGGGAGTAAGTCTCATTGAGCAGACATGCATAAGATTGTAGTAGAATAGCATTTCGGCCCAACTCTACAAACATTTTCTGAAACTCAGTTTACAGCACAATTGTAGCGTAACCACTTGTATAGCTAAAGGACTGACTACTGATTTAGGGGGAAACATGCAGTTTACAAGTAACAAACCCAAAACTTTCACATGTGGAAATGTTAGCATTACCTTCTGAAAAGAGTCTTCATCTGTTATATCATACACTAAAATAGCTCCATTAGAGTCTCTGTAGTAAATGGGACCCAATGCATGAAATCGCTCTTGCCCTGCTGTGTCCTGCAGATAGCAAAGATATTTATTAGTATTTATTTAAATACTAAAAGCAACATGAATGCTGTTTTGATGCTCCTTACTGGTTTTGCTGTAGTAAATGGATATCTATTTTTAGAGAGAGAGAGACAGAGACAGAGAGGGAGCAAAGAAATTTGATATGGACATACCCATATTGCTAGGTTTACTCTTTTTCCTCCAATGTTTAGCTTCTTTGTTAGAAAAGATGCCTATAAATGAAGAACATATACATATTAAGTATCTGACAGCTTAAGTTGTGCTGACTAATAATAGCGTAGGATTGTTTTACAAACTTTGTAGCCATAAAAATAAACAATGTGTGTGCAATAAGTATTTTTCCTATCATTTGGGTACTGGACTAGGACTCAGAGACTAGGATTCAAATCCTTGCTCAACCAAGGAAACCCACTAGGTGATCCTGGGCAAGTCACACTCTCTCAGCCTAAGAAGAAAGCAATGGGAAACCTCTTCTGAATAAATCTTGCCCTGAAAACCCAAAGATAGGGTTGCCATAAGTCACAGTTCACTTGAAGACGTGGAACAACAAAACTACAGAGAGCATCTGAAATACCATAGATTTCTGAATTAAGTTCATTTATTAAAGGAAACATCAAATTTTCCAAACAGACACATTTATATAGAAATTTCCACTTTTTAGTACGTTTCTGGAATTACCTATACTAGGATGAGGTTTTAGCACTCTTCCCTCCACGGTTAGCTATTGTAAAATGACCTCTTATCCTAACTATTTTTCTTGATTATAGCTTGCTTAGACTTCACTGAAACTTTATGTACTTTGCTTTATTAACTTTTACATAGAATAAAAAAGATGCAATGTTTGAACAATCTCCTGCCAAAGAAATTAAATACTACAATGGAATCAGATCAACAAAAACCACATTTTCCTACAATTAAAAAGTCTGTTATCATAAAAGCTAATCATGCCAATCAACTGCCCTCATACCTGAAAAAGCTGCTGAGAGAGCCAAGGCACCCCTTACTTTTGTACTCAGGTACATATATCCAAGTGCAAATATAAAAGCAATCACAGGTCAATTCTAAGGGGCAGTCTTGCAATCAACAGGCAAGTTTCACTTCAATATTCACAGAATACTAGGTAAAGTACGGTCAGGAAAACACGTGCCTTTTTGCTTTGAACCTCAGCATATGGATGCCTAAAAACAACAAGTGTGAAGACTGGGATAAAAATAGGAAAAATGGAGGGAGGGGTTCCTTTTCTTCCATTGTTCAAATAAAAAAAACGTAAAGTTGATATGAGGTGTTCAAAAATTACATTCTTAATTCTTAACTTTTTTCAATAAAGGAAATGCACATTACTTGTTTATAATGATCTTAAATAACTATATAATTACAGTTGCTACACATTATAAACCAGTGGTCCCCAACCTTTTCCCTTATGAAAGCTTTTGTGGACCACTACATAAGCAAGCCATGTTGATACAGCCTTTTGTTGACAGGAATCAAGCTACCTTGCCTAATGCCTGTTACTATCAGTAAGAATTTTCAGAATACAGATTGCATCTGAAGTTAATATTATTTATTCTTTGATTAACCCACCTCTCTCTTTCTACAGGATCCAAGGCAGCTCAGTATATTTCAGGGGAAAAGGTGAAGAGCTCCACCCATGATAACCTTTTCCCTCTCTTCTCTCTTCAATTAGTTCACCCATTTTATTTCCTCCCACAGACCAAAGCCTCACTAATCAACCAATGTAGTCTCCCAAGGATCACTTGTAATTACACATACCAGTCTGCAGGTTGGGCACCACTATTTTAGACCAATAGGCTTAACAATTCGATTTAGGCCTAAAAAGAATAACCCCTTAAATCAGCTGCTGAATGATAAATCAACAGTTAATAGTTGTATTAGTTAGACTAGAAAAGGGCACTACTTGTTTCCAAACAATTTTTTAAAAACTGTTGCTTATAGTATGCACAGCAGGTTGAACTGTCTTTTGTACTTTATTGTTGTATCTATTTTTGAATAATTCTTGCCTACAAATAAGAATGTAAGCATAACTCCTGTAAGTTTCTTTTGATTTATTACAAAGCTGAAGGTTTCCATTTTAAACAGTTTCCTACTATCATTTTTTTATGTAGCACTGTAAATGTATGTGGTATTGCACAAAACAATAAAACACATCCCTCTCAACAGCATATAATCTAATACAGAAGAGCATATAGAAAGAAGAGAAACAGAGGGACACATACTCGGAACAAATTGCATACAACATCCTGTCTTGCCCACTGGCAAAACCCCAGATGTCTGGTTCCTTGAACAGAAGAGGAAAAAAAACACCACCACTGGGTGTATTTCTAATTTTTCGACGTGAACCAGAACATTTAATAAATCTAACAAAGTGCAAAGTTTTAGATGCCAAGTTATACTTAAAGCCAATATGCAATTAAGTACTGTGTATACTTCCTTTTCCCCAAAATGGAAAAATGTGTTCTTGCATGGCTTCAAAATGCCTAGAACTTCCACACGTCTACCTGTAACCTGACTAGACCTACAGCCAATACAACCAGGTTGCCACAATAATGTATCATCCTAAATAAGGAGAGGACAGAAATAGATCCATTTCCCTGGCCAGGAAAATGCTTTGTCATTCCTGGCATTCATCTCAAAGCAACACAAGAACACATGGGCACATAATACTGAAGCCTCTTTACCTGTTCAAAATATAGCAATGAACTATGGCAACTACATCTCCATATTAACAGCTTGGAAAAGATCATCATCGTCAGTTTATTGCAATCCACAGATCCAACAAAAAGAACTCAAACATAAGACCAAAACAGGACAAAATGTGATGATGGTGATAATGGAAAAGTTACCTTTTTTTTTGCACTACAACTCCCAGTGGTCCTACTGGATGTAGGATTATAGGAGCTGTAATCCAAAAGGGAACTTTTCCTAGCTTTGCTCCCTCTCTCATAGAAAAAAAAAATGGAGAGACAGAAGGCATATACTTGCAGCACTGTGTTGACAACAAGTTTTCAGGAAACTATAGGTGCAGTTTTGCCTCTTTTCTACTTACCACAAAAAAGCAACAAAATTCAAGACTTTTCTGATACTTTCTGGACACTACTTCGAGTAACAGAAGGCCACAAATTAACATCTGATCACATTATCATCACCGGTATGTCAGATCTTGTGGCTGTCTTATGACTTCACAGTCATTTAAATTGCTTAGCCTTGTTCTTACATCAATTGCACCATAACTAATTTACCAAACAAATGGATCAATGTACAAAGCAAATGCTTTTAAGTATGAATGCAGAATTAAGTGAAACATTGCACTGACAATTACAGTGCAGCAAGCCTACATGCACGCTTAGTAGAGTGATTTTCAGAACCAGTAGGAATGCAATAATATCTAAAACTGACACATTTGCTTGGTAACAAGAATTTCATTGCTCATTTCACAACACATACTCCTAGGTAAGTTTCTGGTCTCATTTCCCAAAGATATTTGTGATGGATAATAACAGGTAGGAATGGAAAAGAAATTCATTAGGTTCCTTTTCCCACATAAATATACCAACTCTGCATCTTTCTAGACTGGCAACAGGACAATGTACCTCTCCCCACACAAATTTGTACTTTTCTGAGGCTTGTATCATTTAGGAGAAAATATACTCAAAGCTATGTGTTTGTTTAAAAATGTTCGCAACAAAACCACATATATTTCAAAAAAGCAAAGAGGATTTAATCAATGAGAATACATTAAAATGTGTAAATTAGGTAAATAGAAGCAATATTCATACTTTAGGGAAAACATGTACTAAAATATGCAACAATTTCCAAGCAAAAAGAAAAAAAAATCCACAATCCAATGTGAGACTAGGAGAGGATGAGAATACCACTGGTATCCCAAGAAAAGAAAGAAAAAAAAACAGTTTCACACCACTAATCAGCAGTAATAACTAAATTCTTCCCTTACACAAAAGTTACTTTTTATTCAAAGTCACACAGAAAATTTATTTGGCTCATGGAAAGTATGACTCGCATGCTTTGGAAACTCGCGGTTTCTAAACAAAGTCCTCCTATGGCAGTATGTCACAATGTAAAGTAATGGCTCTATGTAAAGTAGAACTGGGGAAGGCCAAGACTCAAATCAGCATTTAGCCATGAAGTTAAGCATCACTCAGCCCCAAAGGGCTGCAGTGAGCAAAAGAAGGACTATGTAAGCAGGGTAGGATGTAAATGTTTTATAAAAACAACTATTAATGTCATTACAGGAAGTTATATTTGAGAACTGCAAAACAAGTAGGTCTCATTTTCTCTGTTCTAAGAAAGGAAGGGAAGCTAGCCCTGGCAATATATGCTGGAAGCAGATGCAGTCTGTGTTCTTGTTGTCACTCTAAAGACATCCTAGAATACCCTGCCCAACTATTAGGTGCAGCTTGCTCGGGTTTCAGTATTTCCCCATCAACAGCAAGACAGTAATTGTTCTGCATATAACAGATAACCAACCTGAACACGTCACAATGTATGGCAAAGCTTCCTTCCCTCTGTATATAGTGCAGAAAAGGAGACTCCAATAAGCCCCACCCCACACTAGACTGCAGGCTTTTGAAAAACTTAAGATCTGTGTGTACTGGTGGGAAGCAACATAGGCTAAGGAATCATGTCGTAAAGAAGAGAAACGTTCTCTTCATTACTCTTCTGCAGTAAGAAGTACTCACAGTGTGCATAACAACACCATGCTTTCCCATTAATAACTTTTTTGAGGTGCAGAACAGGATCAGAACTATATGTAAAGGCGAACCTCCCATCATCCTTGATGTCATCTGGAACATTCAAAATTAGACTGTCAAGGAACACTGGTCAGGTTATGGGATGCAACTGCCTCTTCAAAGAGACAAATTCACTTTAATTGCTTGAAGTACCATGGGCCAGACATATATCAAGTAAACAGTGCAAACTGTCACTAACAAGGAAATGTAGCTTGCTTCCCAAGAAACACATGATTTTCAATTTGTCCAGGAATTTATCAGGCCTTGCTTCTAGAACTGAGCAAGGACTCCAGTTTCTTCAAAGTGGCCATGGATGTATACACTCCTCATAAACAAATCCACCTGTAGTCTAATCATATGCAGAGCTGATTTCAACAGACTCTTAAGAGTACCAATTCTGGATGTATAGGTTCTAGATTTCATGACATTTCAGCAGATCTGAATGCATTACAGAACAAGAATGAGCTAGAGCAACAAGCTCTACTACACAATGGAAATAGTATTCAGGTGAAAAACAACATGTTTGAATGGTTATATGACTCAGTTTATACTCTTTTCAGTAGATAGTTGAAGTCCAGACAAATAGTTGTTAGAATACATGCCTGATTTAAACTGCTCACTTGAACTGCAGAATTCAGGAGTGATTAGAGGCTAATATTTGATGTGAAGAGCACTCATCAAGAACACTACCTTTCAGCTCACAACACCCCTGAAACATGCAAAAGGAATTCCACCATAAACAAATGTATCTGTTTACAGCATTGTATAACTAGTAAAACCCTACTGCTCTTTTGTTCATTTTTGTTTACTATTCCATTCTTTTGTGGGAAAGTCACTGTTGTTAAGCAGCCACACCACTGCAGTTTCTCAATCTGTTCCCATCTTCACCACATCTTACCTAAAGTTTTGAGTCCTTAGCTCAAAAAACAAAACAAAACCCATCTGTGTTTGAAAACCCCTGTACCAAATTAGTTGTCCTTTAAATGTTTTTGATCTCACAGGAAGGACAAATTTCTCAGCCTTACAAGATCCAATAATATTACAAGTTCAGTCAGCACTGGGAACGGATTTCAAAATCTTTGGTATAAACTTTAAGTTTAAAATTTCAAGACGGCCTTAAATTTCTTACAATGTGTGGGTTGGCACCTTGACACCTTAAAGACAACATGCTTATTGTGGCAAACACTTTTAGGGATGAGGCTTCACTTTAGTCAAATAAATATCCTGTACTTGATTAAAGAAAATTCAGGAGTGAGTAACAATGATTTGATCACTAACATGATAGCATTGTTACTATCACAATCATGGTGAAATTTTAAGTTCACCAGACATATAAAGCCTTCTTCAGACTTAGAAGATAGAACATGTGAGGCTGCATAAAAGGAATAAGAAGTCCAAATATCTGGCCAGATGCGACAACAATTGTTTCTGTAATGTAGACAGATTGACTTTAAGATGAAGACTGCAGATCCAATGAAGAAGGGTGCAGTTCATCCTCTTTCTGTAGAGTCCATAAGATTGACTGTACCCTCTACACATCTGTCTGTTGCTCCATATACATCTGATGAAGCAAACTGAAGCCCACAAAAAGTTATGTCTCTGTTAGTTTTCAAAATAACAAAAGGCTTTTTGGCATTTCGATATGTTCCACACAACCACTTTTGCACTGATGCCAAAGATAACATATTAGAGAAAGTCACTTAAACGGCAAGTTCATTATGTCCATGTTTATGCACAAAAACAGTCCAACAAATGACTTCAGCTGGTCCTGGATGATTTGCCATCCTAAGGCTCAACACCATTAAAAGACAGCAAAATCCAGAAGACAGTGATAACTTTATTAGGCCAACAAAAAGACACAAAATACATCATGCAAGCTTTTGATGCTTCACATGATGTGGAACACGCATGCTGTATTTTGCGTGTTTTAGTTTGCTCAATAAATATAACACTGTTTTGTGGATTTTGGATTCTGCTGCACGGCCAACACAGCTACCCACTAACTGACACCCTCACCCATGATTTATCCTTAGAAGCCTCATGCGACTAAATATTTACTTAAAAACCAGCTAAATGGAAGATGTAGTATAGAAGCAACATGGGACACCCTGGAAACTTTTACAAACTACTAAACAAAGTACCATTCTCTCTGGAAAGAGAGAGAGTAGTTAGACCATACTAAAAAAAAAAATTAAAAATGAATGTTCGGAGTAACGAGGAACACGATCGTGACCGTCCCAAACTCAAGGAGGGGGCGTTCCTGTGAGGGAAAAAAAAAAAACAAATGCCTGCGCGCGCACCCGACAGGAGAAATCTCCTTAGAGACACGCATTCATACACACGTGTACAGAGGGGGCTCCGGGGGGGGGCTCCTCCTGCTGCCGCTGCCCAGGCCGACCTACCTGGAGGGTGGTGATGTGCTTGTCATTGAACTTGTTCTCGCAGTAGCGGAGGACCAGGGAGGTCTTCCCCACGCAGCCTTCCCCGAGCAGCACCACCTTGAAGGAGAAGCTCCTCCCGCCAGCAGCGCCGCCGCCGCCGCCTCCTGCGCCAGAAGTGGCCGCTGCCGTCGCCATCCGCAGCGAAGGGGCCGCCGCGGCCTCACATCAGCGAGAGGGAGCCCCCGCTCCGCTCCTACTGACCGGGAAACGCGAGGTGGTGGGCAAACGAGCGAGGGAAGCCAAGGAAGAAGCACTCGGCCCACGCAGACGAGCGGGGACGGAGGCGCCGGGGGCAGCGGAAGCGAGACCGCCCGCGGACGCGCCGTGAAACGAGAGGGGGGGACGAAACACACTTCCTTGCTCCGGGGGCGGCTCTCTCGGCCTCCCTCTAATGGCGTCGGCTTCTTCCTCCTACGTCATCCGACGCGCGGTCACGCGACACGCCGCTGGCCGTCGACTCCCCGCCCCCCACCAGCCAAAAAAAAAAGGCAGAAGGAAGCGGAGCGGGAGGAGCAGCTCCTTAAGTCACTGAGAGGAAGCGCGAGCTCGCTCGGAGAGGCGGCGGAGGGCGTGGCCTGGAGTGGGTGTGGCCTCGCTTCTCTCGCGCCTCTTTTTATTCCGGGCGCCCGGTGGCTGTTGTTGGAATGTTGGTAGCCGATGGCGGGAGGGGTTGAGCGCGCGCGCGCCAGCAATCGCCACGGGAGGGCGGAAGGGAATCAATAAACGTGCATGTCTTGTTTTTCTCCTGTGAGGAGTTTTGAAAGAAAGGGTGCCATAAGTATCCTGTTTCAGTTTTGAAAAGGCAAGGAAGAAGTAGTCCTGTGTTAAGTTTAAAACTGTTGTAAAGAGGTTGCGTGGGCTCCAGCCGTCCTTTTCAGACACAGACTGCAAATTGCTATAAAGGATGCAACGCAGGGGATGATGGTGAGGAGATCCGTTCAACCCAGGCCGTTCCCGCACTACGCTGTTACAGTTATAGTGCTATTATTCCACGTTCGCCTCAGTGAACTACAAACCCCAGAATTCCCCAGGGTGTTGAAATTATAGCACTATGGCCGTTTCCGCACTAGATTGTTATTGTGCTGTTATTTCACTTTCAACATCCTATGGAATCTTGGGGCTTGCAGTTTCGGGAGGGGTCGAAACGGCAAACCCGAGGATTCCATAGGATGTTGAAAGTGGAATAATAGCGCTATAACAGTCTAGTGCGGAAACGGCCATAGTGCTATAATTTCAACACCCTGGGGAATTCTGGGGTTTGTAGTTCACTGAGGCGAACGTGGAATAATAGCACTATAACTGTAGTGTGGGAATGGCCCTAGTGTATATGCATATTTGAGAGCCAGTGTACTAGGACCCTGGAGATCAGGGTTCAATTCCTCACTTGACCATGGAAACCTTAGCGCATCACACACTCCTTCAGCCCCAGAAGCCCCCATGATAGGTTTGCCCTAGGGTCTCTATATATGAACACGTATGGACTGATTTTACCCACTGTTGACATTTACAATTCGGCTGAGGTCCCAAACAGTTTCATGCGAGTTCAGGATGATTAGCAAACTTTGGTTGTTGTCTGGAAATCACTGTTCTTCGTCCGTTTTGCATGAAATTTTGCAAGAAACAAATTTTAAGGATTGTAGGTGCTAGCCGTCAAACCTATACTTCCTTTAAATAATAAAGAAAAACATCATTGTTAGGCCAGACAATGCCAGGTACATTTCCTGTTTTATGAAAAGTAGTCCAGGCCACGGAACAGGAATCGCCCAGCAGCAGCTTCTGAGCTCCTCCCTTCCAAAGAAGGATGAGTCGAAGGACTAGTGCTTGCAAGCCCCATCCCAGCAGGGCAGTCTTGAAAGACGCCGGGGTCAATTATATTGAAAGTCACTGAGGCACCAAGCAGAACTAACAGACACACAATCCCTCTGTCAAGGTCCGGGTATAGGTCATCCACCGAGGCAATCGAAGGCATACCTATCCCATAACCAGGCCTAAAGCCAGATTGGAATGGAGCTACATAAATATGCCTGTGTCTATCTGGGAACTTTGGAACAGCACATGGGCCTTTGCCATCCCCTGAGGCTGAGAGAGAATGACCTGCCCAAGGTCACCCAGTGGGTTTCTGTGGCTAAGCAGGGATTCAAACCCTGATCTCCAGCGTCATCGTCCAATGCTCAAACCACTATGTCATACTGGCTTTTTACATATATTAATATATGAATCTTCACCACAATTACATACATAACAAGAGAATCCTCCTCAGACAAACCTTTTACTAGACTCACTTTCAGGTAAGCAGAGGGTGTTGCTTTGTGACCTCGAGACTTATAGTCCACTTGCACTAAAGAAAGAGAAGAGGCACAAAAAAGTAACCTAACAATGTAAGATGTGGAGGACCTGCTATTTTAATGGTCAGTTTCCTGGCACTGTTTCAGTTTCTTTCAGAAAAGGAATTCCAGAAAATTTCAGAAAAGTTTCCATGTGTGAATGTGAGGGACACATGTTCCCAAAGCACTAAATCAGTTGGTTCCTAAGCTAGATTTGGAAGATGCTGGCAAATAATATACAATTGTCTCAACTTCATTTAGACCACTTGTTTTTCTCCATTTAACCATTACAGTATATACAGAAACTGAACAGAAACATATTGATCAAAAACAACATACTCAATCTAATTGTTAGTCCCAGTTACAGTGGACTCATTGAATGAGTGGGACTTCTTCATTCATGTCAAGAGTTATGTAGCTCCTAATGATTCAGTGGTTCTACTAAAGTCAAGCCTAACAGTTGGATATAACTAAAAAAAAGACACACACAAACCCCACCCACCCCCAAAAAATTTCCAGAAAGTTTAAAATGTTAGCTTTTTGGACTACAATTGCCAGAATCACCCAACCATCACGGACACTGGTCATGATGGGTAGGGTATTCTAGCAGACTTTGGCCATTTCCGCACTAGAGTGTTATAGCACGATCATTCCAGTTTCCACATCCTATGGAATCCTGGGGTTTGCAGTTTAGGGAGGGGCCGGCCGGCCCCTCCCTAAACTGCAAACCCCAGGATTCCATAAGATGTGGAAACTGGAATAATCGTGCTATAACACTCTAGTGCAGAAATGGCCATAGTCCAAAAAGGTGACTTTTTTGAACTTTGCATCTTAATACCCTAATCCTGCCCCCCCCTACACACACACAATAAATCCCCCTGTATACAGAACTCAGACAAGATCTGAGATTTGCTGAAAGCGGACAGACAAGTCTGTTTATTTTTTTCTTTCAAGAGTTCCACTTTAATGTTTCTACTTTTCTGCTGAAGAAGATCCAACCTGCCACGCAATCTTCTAATATTAAACCACTGTCATATTTCTCAGAGGCTATCAGGGTTTAGCTGACAATTAACACAACTCTCTGGCCTTGCTCTTTTGGGCTGTCTCTTACTCTGACAGTTTTTTCTAGAGGAAGAGGATGGGAAATGGTAAGCACAATCTCTGGTTCACTGTGGACTTCCACTTGACCCAAGAGGGGTTATCAGCCCCCTATAGCAGGACTCCGTGGAGAACAGTGCCCTCAATCAGTGCACATTTTCCTCAGATACATTTGTTGGCCCAACAGCTTTCCAACAGGAACATCAGAACCAAAATTATCAAAAGAGGGTGTTTGTATGCCTGTATGTATCCTGTTATCTTCCTATTTAAAAGAAATAAAAGTCTCTTCGGTATACTTTAGTGTGGCTTTATCATTGATAGACAGCAAAGGTCACCATCAGTGCCAACTTCTGCATGTCTGTTCAGAAGTAAGTCCTACTGAGTTCAGTGGTGTTTTCTGAAAGGTGTTTATATAGGATTCCAAAGTAGAATTTCTAGATATGGGAGATTAGGGGGACTTGAGCCCTTTCTAGGATGAAACTAGGGAGGCTGAACTCTGATCCTGAAAGGATCTGGCAAAATTGGACCACCAAGATTCCTATGCAATTGAGGCTCCTTCTCAGGAATTATCAATCAGAAGGGTACTCAGCAATCAAGTACTAAGAAATATCGGACAGCTATTGTTGTTGAGCCCTCCCAGGAATGATAAAGGCTACTTGCTATCTCCCCTGTAGACACTTACTTGAGTGTAAGTTACAAAGAACAAATAGAAGGCACTTCTGAGAATACACTGCTTACAATACTCTTCCTATTTAAAGATGTTTCAGTGATAATGGATGAGAAAAATAATTTGCTCTCCTACTGCAAGTACCTGCAAGTAAGCAGAATTAATAACAACCTGCTTGCCATGTTGATCCCCCTGCCACCTTAAAAACAGTTCCAGGGTCCCTGACTCTGGGCACAAACATATGAATCACCTTAGCTTCTAATCCTGCACCAGTACTAATTTGGTTTTGCACACTGGTATGTAAGAAGAACTGGAAGCAGAAGAAGCAGAAGACTGGTCAAGCAGAAAGTTCTCACTTTATTGTTAAAGGGGCCAAGGTTGCTATTGCTGCAGGAAGCAGGTAGGAAGCTGATGTTTTAGGTTTGTTTTTGAGTAAAACTCCCATAATTCTTCACCACTGATTATGCCGACTAAGGCTGACGGGAATTGGGAGGGGGGGACATCCATAGGGCCATAGTGGCCAACCTTGTCATAGGACTAGCAATGCCAGCTTTGCTACTAGTCTCTGTCTAAAGTGTTATGTCCCACTGTTATGTTCCTTTGCATATATTTTATGTTAATATTCAGTATTGATCTTTGTGAGAAAAATTAGCTAATTTACAGATTGCATACAGTTGTATCAAACTCTAACTTTGTGCAGCTTTTTAATAACCAGTTTGAAAACAATAGCCTTTGCTTACTAACAGTGACTTTGTCTTTTCGAGCTATTTATCTGGACTCAAGTTTATACAGAAACAAACAGGGCAATTATAAGCACGGCATCCATTTTAAATGGAATCTATTTATCACAAAGCCATTTGTAAAATGTTAAGAGCCAAGAACAGATTGCAAGGAATCCATTTTTAGGAATGACCTTTAAATAATGTGGTTAGATATACCCAGGTACACTGGATGCCGAAGAAATGAATTGATTTATATCATTGCTTTTCTAATGCTTTGGTTCTAATGTGTTCTGAAAAGCAATCTACAAATGTTCCCAGTGATGCTACATGCGGATAAATGAATGTGAGCTGTACTAGACATGGTTCATTTGAAACTTTTTTCCTTGTGTTTCCTAATGAATGGCACACTGCATTTTAGAATTAGAGTTTCTATTTAAAAAAAAAAGAACAACCTCAGATTGGCTTTTATAAGTAGTACGTAAGTGGCACCTGTGAGTTTTAATACCTGTCATTTAGTTATCATTTAAATAACCCTAATGATGCAATATCGAGCCAGCATGGTGTAGTGATTTGAATGTTGGACTATGACCCTGGAGGCCAGGGTTCAATTCCATACTCAGCCATAGAAGCCCACTGCATGACCTTGGGGGTGTTAAACACTCTCAGCCCCTAAAAAACCCCATGATAGGGTTGCTTTAGGGTAGCCGTAAGTCGGAAATGACTTGAAAACACACAACAATGATGCAATATTTCCAATCATTACAGTACAGACTCTTTGAATTGGAAGGGACTGCAAGAACTCTCTAGTTGAATTCTCTACTATGCACAACTGAAGCACACATGAGATAAAGTCATACAATTTCTGTTTAAAGATCACCAGTGACCACCCTCTGAGGCAGCCCAAATGCATCCCGAGCCTCCACCAGATGCTTCTAGTAATTACAGTCATGGGGCTTCATGCTGCATTCACATCAGCTATTTGGAAGGTATTGTGTTTCCCTTTTCTTGGGAAGAAATGTAAATCAATTCAGACTTCTTTAATTTATTCTCAGCAATTCTGTGGAATGTTAATTTTAAAGTAAATGCACAAATGAAATGTTTGGGGTGGTGTAGACAACAATGTACTGGATTTCAGGACTCTAGCTTACAGAGAAGTATCTGAACAATTTTGATATGCTGAGAGTAAGACCCATATTGCACATATAATATAACCCATGAGTTATACATGAAGAATAGAGAGCATTTTTCTCCCTAATTATTCCTCTGGCTTTCTGCAGTTTGAATAAAGACAAAGATAATTTTCTGAACTCTAAAACTCAGCTATTTCTTTATAGGGTACAAACATGTAAAAGCAGACTAACTTCTGAATTTTCTGTTTTCACTCTACTAGATCACTCTATTAGAGGATGTTGCCTCTGCTAAAATCACAGAGTGAATTTAGCAGAGGCAACATCCTCTAATAGGGCGATTCTCAAATAACGAATTTACACCATTGGTCCAGACATCCCTGAGTGTGCTTCTGTGTTTTCATGTTCAAAGAAATAATTTTGCATGCTCATCTTGCTATTTGGGGAGAGGACTACTGCACACATTTTACTTATTATGTGCAGCAGTAACAACAACAACAACATTTTCCAAAATGTGAATTACAACTCTGTTGAAGGGAGTTGCAAATAAAGGGGCTGCCATGAATGGGGAAAAGTTGCCATGACCTGTCAAAAGTAGCTTGGCTATGACACATTATTTCTTCAATTGTTTTAAGAAACTGAAGCTAAGAGCTGCAGGATAAGATTACTTTAGGGAATTTGGGACAGCTAATTGCTTAGCTGCTTGTGCAGATAACTACAGCTCTTCTTCATGGAGATAGAAGTAATTGCAGAGAAAAGTAGGAGGGGAAGATGTTTTCAAGCAGAAACTACTTGGTAAATTCAAGGACACTGTGATAACAGTTGCTGCCTTTTTGAAGAATTGGCAGAGAGGTGTGTATATACATGCATCAAAAATACCTGAGACTTTATCTTGTAGCCTTCATTTTAGAAGTTTCTTGTTAAATCAATTTTTCACACACATGGGCACGCGTGCGCGCGCGCACACACACACACACACACATTGAAATAAGATGGGTTTCAAAATTCCCAGCTTCCTCATTTGTCTGGGAAGGTAATCTTAAATGTGGGAGAAATCAGAATTTTTCCTTATCAGGATAGAGAATGATGCATAGAACCCAGTTTTCCTTGAACAATAAACTGTTCAATACTACACATGCTCAGAAGTAGCTCCATAGGGCTTACTCTCATACAGATGTGAGGAGAGGATTGAAAGTTTAATGTGTTTAAAGTGCACACATTTCTGACAACAGACAAAAATCCCACACATCCAGCATCTAGTTTACACCCTCCTGTTACCCTGATTTCTGGGGTCCCTTGGGGGACACCTCAATGTGCTCCACGTGATGGGGAATAGAAACTAGCCAGAGCACAAGCAATAGAAATGCAAGAGGTAGGTAACCTAGCGGGGTCTTTTACCCAGTTTTTACAGGGTCAGGCCAAGCCAAAAACCAAACAAAAATGTCCAATAAATGATTTTATTGAAAGAAAGTCTCATGCAGCAACGCAATCACTCACACACTCATTCAAGATCTGTTAAGAAGTAAAAGAGAGGAAACTGCATAGGGGAATATTGAAGGGGTGTAGCTGGAGTGATACTGTACCTTTGTCCGGAAGTCCTTGGTCCGGAAAAAACAGCGGAGAAGTGGGGACCTCTCTGGCACACAGAATCATATTTTAATATCAAAATTGTAGACCCCAGGATAGGGCTTCTCCAGTGGAGTAACACTGCTGACAACCTGATAATCTGGAAAAAGGTTTCATGTAAAGGGAATTTTTTAAAAAAAAACTATGGTGCCTTTTTCAGGTTTATATTTTACACATTGAATTTCCAGCCTCATGTCTTCTAGAAATTACATTAAAAAAACTGTAGATGGCACTCACCTCTGAATTGTTATAGAACAAATGTCTTTACAGATTGTTAAACATTTCATGGAGTCACAGACAGAGGACTCAAACAGGGCCAGCTGCAACCACAGAAAAACCAGCAATTCTTGCTAGTTTTGAAGGGAGGGGCTTTATAGCAACCCTCAAATAAAATAATTAATAGTCTTCTTGGATCTTATTTCTGGTGACAAGGATATGGCCTAGAGTGGGGCATATGAAATAATAGCGAAGAGGCTGTGTTGCCTCCTTGTGGACTTCCTTTAGGAGACAGAGAGAAGAATTTGGAAAATTGCTTTTCAAATGACAGATCTTAGAATTGTTAGAATTTTGGAGTTGTCTCCAAAAACTGTACTGTGGGGATATAAATGAAATGGTGTGGACTTTCTCTTTTTTACTAAAACAGTAAGACTAGACCATGGGCTGACCTACAGTACTTCAGTTTCCAACAGGCAGCTGGTGAACCCCATGTCAATGGGGTAGAGAATCTGCTTCAGGTTTTACATGGCTTTAAAGGAACCCTCCAAGGTGCTGACCCTATTTTAGGAAGATGCTTCAGCACTTTAGATAACTCCTTTATAGTCTAAACTAAAACCTGTAGTGGATTTACTGTCCCACTAAAATGGGACCCGTCAGCTGCAGCTTCCTATTTGTCTGTCTTCCTCAGTGCTAGTAACTCTTGACAGACAGCAGCTCTGTTGGGTCTTAGGCAGAGGTTTATAACATCAGCTGCCCCCTAATCTTTGCAGCTGGAGATGCCAGGAATAAAACCTGGGATATTCTTTGTGTGTGATCTACCAATGAACTGTGCCCTCATCCAAAGATGCAAAGGAGAATATGATTCCTTTACTTTAAATATAGATCACAGGAAGGTGTCTTTGATGGATCCAGGCAAAAAAGTAAAAAGACTGAACCCTCCCCACTCCTGCCAAAGATATATAACACAGGATGGGAATCATTCACCCCTCCAGGTGTTGTTAGACTACAGTTGCTAGCATTCCTCACAACTGGCTATTCTGCCTACAGTGGATGAGATGATGACCTCTTCCTCTTCTTCCCATCATCATTACCGTTTACTTATATAGCACCATCAGTGTACGTGACACTTCACGTGAATGGTTTACAGTTGTTAATTTGACAGTTTCCTGCCCTCTGGCTTACAATCTAAAAAGACATGATGCAAAAGGAAAAGGGGATGGCAGTAGGGAAGGGGATTAAATCCAGCAGATGTTGGCTGCTCTTCCTTCCCTCCAAGGCCACAGCAATGGCAGCTGGGATGGAGGAAGGGTCTTTAATCAGTCACTGGCCTAGGCATAATGGAGCTGTGTTCCTGTTCTTCTCTCTCTCTCTCTCTCTGAGGCCACAACAGTGGCAGCTGGGACAGAGGGAGGGCCTCTGATGGAACTGTGCCTGTCTGTTGACTTGCACTCAAACATCATATAGAGGGTCACATGATTTCCACCTGATATGTGATAACCGAAAAGAACTTACAAAACAATTAGTCAGCAAGGATGTTTGTCTGAAATATAAGCTAAATGGTTTGCATGCAGCCCTACCTGAGTGAGCCTCATGTTCTGTCAGTTGCAGCCAAAAGTGAGGATGATACTAGGCAAACGACAGTGCTTGCCAATTCCCAAGCATTAATGCTTGAGTTGGCAGGCCTGATGGACAGAATCACATTGTTGCAAAGAAATCTCACATGACAGCTCCTTCAAGAAAGCATTAAATGCATGAGAAAAGCTGAACTGCATTGACACTCTGAAAGAGCTTTGATACTTCCCAGGCATAATCCAGGAACTTCCTTGTCATGGCATCTTGTGCATGAAAGAGACAGAATTATGATCATTCTCAGTCTGTCCTTGGAGCATTTGTACATTTTAACATCTTGAAGATTTTGAAATTTATTTATTTATTTTAAATATTCCTGCTCCACCTTAATACTGCAAAAATCGTCAAGACAGCTTAAAATATAAACTTGCTTTTCTTAATAGCTGTAGAGTAGCAAACCATAAACAAGTTTTATCAAAACTGAGCTGCAACTCCAGCAAAAGAAATGCAAAGACAACATCTGCTAGAAAATAACTTATGTTGCCTCCTTGATTATTTTAATTGTCTGGGTGAAATCATCAAGAAATGTGAAGTCCCACCAATAAGCAAATGACAGCTGGCCCTATTTCTCCTTGTCAGGTGAAGCTGTACAGGTGCTGAACTCAGTGTCTTTAGCAAGTAATTGACTGGAAGAGGGTCAGTAACCTGAAGCTAAATTGCAATAAGACAGAAAAGCTGTAGGTAGGTGGTTCTCATATGGATGTTCAACCTATTCTAGATGAAGTTGTACTTTGTCTGGGAAGCAGGGGTAGGGGAAAGTGTGTTGTTTAGGGTATTCATTGAGCCAGCAGTCACTTGAAGCTCAAATGGTGATTGGGAGTGTCTTTTCACCAGGTTTGGCTGAGTACTGGCCTGGCTTCAGTGGTTTATGCACTGCTAGCTTTCCAATTGGATTACTGGCCAAAATACTCTAAGCAGGGTCAGCCCTGATTAGTACTTGAGACCATCAACAAATTCCAGGTGCTGTAGGATATATCAGAAGAAAGAACTTGCAAAAACACCTCTCAGTGTTCCTTGCCTAAGAAAACCTTCTGAAATCCGTAGGATCATCATAACTTGACAGGCAACTTCAAGGCACATATGCACACACAATGGAGCTACCTCTAAAGAAAACCTGAAAGCTTTAAATAGTGGAGAATATGGTGGTGATGAGTTCAGTTCAAGGTGCTGTTGCTTGCCTTTAAAGCTGTAAATGCCTATGCCAGCCTGTCTGTGAAGAAAGCTCTTCTCCAAGGTAAACAAGGGGAGGGGAGGGAAGCATCTTGATTGTGGCACCTGGAATTACAGAACACACTTCTTCTGGCTTTGAGACTGGCACCAATATTTGAATTGTCTCAACACCACCTCCAAACCTTTGAGTTTGCTCAGGCATTTTAATTAGCTACTTCTTTCTCTTTCTTCTATCTGCTGCTGTTCTGGGGCTTTCCTGTGATGGTGAGCTTTCTGATGTTTTCATTGTGATAATTATATTTGTACATCACCATAAATAAAGATAAATTTTCCCCAACATGTTGCTTTATACATTTATTAGATTTAACTCCTGTTGTTCCCAGCTGACACGACCACTGTACATTTGGAGAGCACCTGGTTGGGACTACCAGAGCATGGAAATTGTAAGCAAAATGATATTTTTTAAAGTTCTGGTATTCCTATGTTAACAAACAGAATAGGGTTTGGCAAAGTGTAGTCCATGCTCCACTTGTGGCTACGGTCTGGCCCCCACCTTGATTTTAAAAAAGCAAACTTAAAAATGCCTTAAAAATTGCAAAAAGTTTTTTCTACCCACCCCAAAGACTTGGGGTACAATTTGCCATTTAAAGGCTATTCTGTGTACACCTAGGCTTCTTTCATGAGCCCACTAAATGTCTATATAAACTAGAAATGACCATTGGGTTACTTTCTGCTTCTAAAATGGAGACTGAGCAAAGCTGGGAGGGAGTCCAAATAACCTTTACGTGGTAAATCACCTCCCTACCTTCTAGGAATTCTATTCATCACTTTTCATCCCCCCCCCCCCCAGTGCGGTATTAGATAGGGATCTCAAGGAATACCGGGCTCTGTAGGCTATATTTTAGAAGAATGCAGAGGCAAACTATCTCTTGCCTAAAAATACCCTATGAAAATACTAGAATCACCATAAATCAACAGGCAACTTCAAGACAGACACAGATACACACAATAATACATTGTGCTGCAGCTCACCTAGGTCTAGAGGAGAACCTTCCAAAATTGTCCACCTGTGTGTTTGACAGAGACAAGACCACGAAACTACCTTTTGTATAAGGGAGAAAATTGACCATTGTTATAATTTCTGGGTTTATATAGGAAGAGTTGGAATATTGGAATGATCTGTGCTGTGGTGGCACCACCGCATGTCTGCCTGCTGGACCTGCTGATTAGAGAACTGTGGATTTGTAGCAGGGGCGGGAAACCTCTTCCAAGTTCTTCTGCCTAGATAATGTCAGAAGGTGAACAGCAGGCCTTGATAATACCTGCAAAATCATACCGGAGAATAGCGCTTTACTTTTTCCTGTTTCAGCCAAAGTGACTGCGACTAATTCTTAACTGGGAAAAGTAAAAATGATAGTACTGTTAGGTACTTAATACCAGAATTCTAGAACCAGTGTAGTGTCTAGAGTCTTGAACTGGGACTTTTGAGATCCAGTTCAAGTCCCAAGCCACGTAACTCATAAAATGTTAGACCAGTCACTCTGTCTACGTCTGACTCACCTTACACAGCTGTTCTGTGGAAGAAGATAGCCGTGTTTGACTGCTTGAGCTCACTGGAGGAAAGTTAAGATACATATGTAGCTAATAAATAAATATATACAATTACTTTAGATGAGTCCGATTGAACTCATAGGGCTTATATTTGAGTAAGTATGGCTAAGTCTACTTTGCTGCCTCAAGTGACCCTCAGCCACTGAGAATGATGCCAATTCCTTTCTGCATTATCACACACTAATTCACCCATATTGCATCTTCATGGCTTCTGTTACTTTGCAAAGTTGGAGAGAGAATGTTGGAAACTGGCTTTTATACAGGGAGGCAGCTGGATATTATCATCTAGCCTTCATGTCTGGAATGCTTTAAGGGACTCAAAAAAGCAATTTCAAACTGATTGTTGCTCCTAACCTGTACCTCTTGTTCTTTGAAACAAACACAAATGCACACACACAATCTTACTGACAGCCACTTTAAAACTCAAAACTGTACCATATTCTCAGTGCTTCAGGAAAAATTAAAGTCATCTGTCACTGGCAGTATTTCCCAATGGCACAGAAGTTAAGAAAGGTACATTTTGTTCTGTTCTAAAGACATAATTATGAGGGTGATTCTTTCTGAATAACTGTTGAAACATGCTCAGCCTTATTTTACTGGAAGATGCAAATAGGAGAAAAAACCTTGCAGTTTCCAGGCTCAGTCACTGCTTCTTTAAAAAGATTTGGGTTCCACAGCAGGAACAGAGTTTGTACTAAATATGTTGCTAAGTGGACAAAGGCTCTCTGCTGGAATTTTATCAGTGTTTCACAGATGGGTGGGAGGGAATCTGTGACCTTGACAAAGTTAAGTTGGAGAAAGAACAGTTGGTACTCTCTAGGGGAGTGCTTTGCCTCTGAGCTATCTCAGTCCTCTCTTTTCTCCTTTCTTCTGTGTTTGAGTGGGTGTTTTTTCCTCCTCAGGACTTACAGCAGGTGTGCAGTGAAGACAACATGAGAGCAAGGGAGGGAAGGAGAGAAAATAATGAGCCAGCCATGCACAACATGTGAGCTTGCAAGCCAAATTGAGTATGGGAAAGTTATTTGTCAGATTGCCACTCCTGGAATGGTGCTACCCATGCTTTCTCTACCTTTTTAAAATGATGGAGTACCATTTTTGATGGCTGCTAGGGAAGGAGAGAATTGGTGCAAATGACTGCCTTCTTTCTCCCTTCTGGAGAATGGAATGGAAAAAAATGGAATTTTTCCATCTTCTAGTCAGACACAGCACACCAGCGGCCAAATATTATGGTTTCCCATCCCAGCTTGCCCTTGTCTTCAGTTCCAGATAGGCAGCACAGGCCCCAAACATAATCAAGATCATTTTTTTATTCATTCAAATTTTATTATTAGGTATTAGCTGATTCTTTTTGTGAGCTACCATGGGTCCCACTCCAGGAGAAAGGTGGCACATAAATGGAATCAATGAATGAATCACTGAATGAATGAACAGATTAATTAGTCCCAGATAGGCTGCCAAATGCAGTGGCTGCATTCAGTTGGATTGGTGAGAGGTTGTAATAGACCTTTAGAAAGTTTAGTTTTGGCAAGCTGTTATAAAAATAGCATTACATACACATAAAACTTAGCTGTAATTCTCAGGAATGTCTGCGTGGGAGGGGGAGGTTTTGAACCTCTGGCCCTCCAGACATTTTGGATTAGAACTCCTGTAATTCCCTACTACTGACCATGTTTGCTGGGGTTTCTGGGAGTTGATCCAAAACACCTGGAGGACCATATGATCCATGCACCTGGCCTACACTATGTATACACATTTTTATTAATGTATCATCAATGTGTTATTTCCATGTGAGGATAGAAGGGTACAGCTGCCATTGAACTTGAAAGGTCATGGCCCCTGAGGTTCTAGCCAAGGAAAGCTTTCTTCTAACGCCTTCCCCAGCCTCTGCCCTACATTCCCATACAATCTGCTTGAAGAGGCCATTTGTACTTGTCCATGAATATTAAGCTGTACTCCTGGGTGAGTTTCTTCCATCCATGGAAGATTATTGATCCACTAAAAGGACTTCACTGGCAGAAGGGAGAAGGAAGGCAGTCATTTGCACCAATTCTCTCCTTCCCTAGCAGCCATCAAAAATGGTACTCCATCATTTTAAAAAGGTAGAGAAATAGCATGTAAAAGTGAAACATAAATATAAATATAAAACCAGACTAAATAAATCTGAAATCTCTGTTTTATTTATTTATCGGGAATCTTGCCTTTCTTTATCCAAAATCAATGAAGAAAACTAGAGGTCCAATGACACAGAAAACTGGACTTTTGCAACTTGCACATCACCATTTTCAATGTTCTTTTTTAAAAAGCACATAGAATGCATAGGATGGGAAGATATGAGGCAAGAAAATATTCATCACATGGTGGGGGGGTTGGAATCTGTGACTTTCCAGGCATTGCTGGAATCCAGCTCTTAACACCTGTAGTCAGCAGGCCCAATAGTAAGGGAAGGTAGTAGCCTAGCAATAGCTGGAAGACCAAAGATTACCAATCACTGGTTTACGAGCTTACCATTCACACAAGGGACCTGAATATGAAATTACCATGATGTAGTTTATGAATAAAACTTCTACGAACAGCACTATGTGGAGAATGGGAACTTGAGACAATTCCCCACCAAAAAAACCAAATTTTCTTTTGTTCTTGTTTTTAACTTCTTTATGAAAGACTCTACTTTTCCTTCTCTACTTTATAAAGCTGTGTGCCCCATCAACATCCCCTCCAGCTCCCCAGATTGTTTTCATTTCGGCATAGTATGACTTCACATTGGCTCATGCTCACTCCCACATGTTCAGTTAAAAGAAGGGTTTCTCTGTCTGAAATCGTACCTAAGCAATTATATGACGCTTCAAGGACACTGTGGCAATATATTACCTCAGTTAAGACCTCAGCAGTGCCATATCAAAACAGTAGTGTAAGGCTGCCTTTTTAAACACATAGGAAGCTCAGCATCAGAGAAAAGACTGGCCACTTGACAAAAGATCAACACTTTCCCTTTTCTAAGTTTGTTGCCCTCCTGATGTTAGATTACAACTTCTATCATCTTTAGTCAGCAGACCACTGCCAAGCATGAAAATGATGGATATTATAGGAGCATTGGGTGGGGAATACTAATCTACACAATCTTCCCTATAAAATGGGCAGCAGAGCCCACTCCAAGTAAATAAGCAAACTAGAAATGCCAATAAGAACATGAGCCCAGCCTCAGATGGAAAGATCTATTCTATTCAGCATTCTATGCCATGGCCAGCCTGTGTAAGGAGGAGGTGTTTGAATGGTGTTTCATGCCGATCTGCCAAACCTCTCAGTTGGCAAATCAGGATTGTAATTTCTAAAGAGTGTGGATGGTTGCTTCCTTAATCCTGCTGCAGCAGTAGTCTTGATCCACCATAAGTAATGTGTTGGTTGTACAGACATAAAAAGAGAGGCAGGAGCATCTCTGCAAACTCAAAGGTAAGGTAGAATTCACCAAACTGGTTCTTGAGCAGTTTCTTGTTCAGTCAATTTCACTTGAAGGGGAGAACCATAGAGTGTCAGAGCGCTGTTACCAGGGGCAGTTGGTCTCAAAGCCTCTTAAAGACAAGTTGAAGTGCAAAGAAAAATAAAATTATATACCCTTCCACATATATTCTGGTATATACGGAATAGAAAAGTTGTTCCTCATAGTAGGCTCTAATCAGTACCTACAACAGGCATAAAATAATGCAATTGTCTGTTGCAGCTGGAAGCAATTTCTGACTTTCTCCCCTGATACTTTTCCAAATGTTAATGAAACCTGAAAATCCTGTTTGACTGGACAGTAGGGCAGGACTGAAAAAGCCAGTGTTATTATCCACAGGCAATGGTAAGCAACAACACAATTTCAAAAGCAACCAGCTATACACATGCCCACATCTAGTTCCCTTAAGACTGGTACTTTTAAAGAAATAAAAATTTACATCCTGGTCCTATATTCTGAAATAAAGAAAGTGAGATTTCTGGATGTAGAAATCAGTCTTTTGTGCTTCCACCCTAACACATTACTCCTCTCCCTTTTCTTCCCACCCTTCCCCTTCTTGTTCCATTAAAGGCTTAAGCTGAACTAGGTTTACAAAGCTAAAAGGATTCCATATATGTCTAAGGTTGATGGTAGCATCAAGCCTACCTATGCATCAGAGTGGGCAACTGCATTTTACTACACATAGTATTACATTGTGACTCACACAAGGCCTTGCCAGTATTGCCAATTATGAAAAATAGTGGGAGCTGCAATCCAACAACTTCTGAGGGGGGTACACGTTGCCCATCCTATTATATTGTCATCATCATCATCATACATTTATTATACATAAAGCTATTTCGAATATCACACTTAAAATCTTTCACTATCATTCAGTATTTCAGCCAACCATGTTTGCATCTATATGGATGTAGAAGGTAGAACTACAAGGAATGTGATGTTCACAAAGTAAACATACAGACAGCTCAAGCAAAGCTCAGTGCATCTCTTTTAGTGCAAAATAAGCCCAGATTCCTTCTGAAATTTTTAAATGGCAGATTTTATTAGAGCTGTCTTCCCTAAACTGCTATTCTTCAGATGTGTTTCAGGAGTATATTTACAGTGGGGCGAGGGGCAAGCTGAAGGCACTGACCCTGATTAAGAATTCTGCCCCCAATTTTCTTCCACTCCCCAATTTTTGGGTAACTTATGGTACCTTAAAACTTAGAAGTAGAGTTTAAGGAGCCAAAGAAGAGAGCAGGCAAAGTGACCAAACAAATGTAAAGGAACAGACATACAGGACTTCTAGATAGGAACAAATTTCAAAGTCTCACTCTCTAGAAATTTGATCTTGTTTTAATTTATCATCATAACAGCTAAACAATGAAAAGATCTAGACATCATTTTGAAGTCAGATTTATTTGAATAAGCTTATAAAACTACTCAAGGTTCCATCTGGTAAGAAATTATTTAAACTCTCAGTACAGATAGCTACCAAGTCATTTGCTATGAGGACATAGATGTCAAAAAGATATTTCAGTGTATGTATCTTTTATATAACATAGAGTTCCCCTCAGACATTTAATCCTTCAATCCACTCACATTCCCGTTTATAACTTGCTCTTACCTTCATACTTTCTCTGTACCAGTGACAAACAGAACACATACATACAATAGTCTATAGAGGCAACCACACTCTACCTCCACTTTTCCTGTTTCATTAATTTCTTCTTGTCTCCTAAGCTTTAACATCTTATTTCTTATTTTCATTCTTTTCCCATCTTCTCATGAGGGGCCAACTTTTCAGGTGGGCTATTAAGCAACACTAGTGCTGTGAAAATATTGCTTTGGGATGTTTTATTCACTTTCTTGTATCAAGTTTAACAATATCTACACTGAAGGTAGGGAACTGCCAGCAGTTGGGGCATACTTTACTGGCTAAAAATGCTCTCCTGGGCTACTTCAGGGCTAGAACAGGGCTTTTATAACCAGGTAGCATATGGGATGTTGATTTCTGCTTTACTTCCTATGTAGCGAAAGGCCTCACGTTGCCCTAAATTTCGTGTCAAAACTGCCCCGCCCACCCTCTAACAGATGGAGGTACATTTTTAGCAAAACAAAAGGAAATCAGAACAATTTTTTGGTGGGTGCTGCTGGGCCTGAAGAATAGCTGAGGATAACATGCAGTCTGTGGTCTACATGTTACCCATGCTTGAGCTACATGGCAGAAGTCTCTTTATGTTGAGTGCTGCACAGAAGCCAAGTGTCTGTTGCATGGAAGAGAGCATTTCAAGGCATTCAATATTTTTATGACAAACTTTTAAAAATACTGTAAAATATACCTTTTCATTTTAGTAAAATGGCTCACACTGATTGTCAGCAGGATCTCTTAGAAGGACCTACCTTTTGAAGATACAGACATCTTCAAAGCAGTCTGTGGATATATCCTCTTTGTAGTCTCAACTTCCTACCCTTTCTTAACATTTAATGCCAGCTGAAATGTGTTCGTATGCCTGGTTTACATAAAACTTTAGTAAAACCACAAACATAACAGAAAATAGATCTCTTTGTAAATCAAGGAATAAAGTAAAGTGAAACACATTTTACTGTGTCTGTAATAGAACTCACAGATATACAGATGCACTACTTGAAGTTTTTTCCACAAGTACAAGAGAAATGTCATATACTGCATTTAGGTATAGTGAAGTACAAGTTTTACCCCAATTCATCTTTGCTTCCACATAAGAACAAAACTTCGGCAAGCCCAGAAAAAACAGTTCTACAATGTACAATTCCTGTAGTCAAGCAATAGCTGTTTTTCTTGATGACTAAAGTGAATCTGTAAGTTATCACCACCCTCAAGTTAAAAAATAAACAGCAATACTTATTATAAATAACAGCAAACTGCTTGGAATGAATGCAAAGAATACTGAATATGACAGGATGAAAATAATCAACTATAGACATTGGCCAGAACAAATATTCTAAACATCAGATTTTAAATTTAATAAATTAAATATTTAAACACTGGACATCAAAAATTATTATTAGATCTCATGGCACTACTAACAAATAGAACACATGCTTGTGAGAGCCAATTTTTTTTGCCAATGTACCACTCAAAAAACCCCCCAAACTCTAAAATATTTTGATTTTATTGAGTCATTCAACTGACACTGAAATGCTACGTTGTTACTTCCTCAAAATGTTCCAACAGCAAAAGGACAAAAATTCCCAAAGCGTGACTCCCACATCCTGCAAAAGAAATACATTATAAAGGAGTTCCAGGTCCATCACTTTGCCTCATGAATACAGTAGTTCTCAGTCAGAAGTAAACATTTTCCCCTGATTTCTTATTTCTTCACCTGCCAGACTGTGAGGAATGAGATGAGATGAAGTACTTAACTGGCAAAGCCATAATCATTCAAGCAAGAACAGTATTCTTGTATAAAAGCAGTGGTATCAAATCAGTACTCCTTGCCTGGAATCCCTGCAGCTGCTACAGGAAGCATAGCTTTAACTGCCCGATAACTTCTCATGCCTCCAGAAAAGTTGCAGGAAAATACAGTCCAGCCCAGAGTTATAAAAGTGCTTTCTGGAAAATCCTTTAGGTCACAACTTCTTTTAATAAAAGACATGGAACTCAATACATCAGCTTCAACTTCTTGGCCAAAATCCCCATGCTGCTCCAGGCAACAACAAAGCGATGACTACAGAGGAGAAGAGATTAACTGCATTATTATCCAGGATAGGTTTTCCAGATATGTGCTTTGCATCTTTGGTCTGATGGTTGACAACCATTCCAGTACGAGTGTCTAAACCTGAAGAAAGAAGTAAATAAAATTTAAAAATCAATTAGTCAGGAAATAAATTTTCCTCCAATAATGAGGTACTGTGTTACTGAATGTATATAAATGCCCACAACTGAGATCCAGTGGAGACAAGGCACTTGTCATTTAAAACAGACAAAATGCAGGTAATTCAATTTGGATCCTTTTCTTCAACAGGCAGTAACTGCAGTTTTATAGGAAACTTAAGTTTTGTAATCTTTATACATTTATCTGGTAATAAGCTCCATTTAGAGAGACAGCATAGTGTAGTGGTTGGAGCATTGGAGTACAGCCCAGAAGACCAGATTTCTATTCCCTGTTCAGCCATGGAAACCCACTGGGTGATCTTAGGAGTGTGACACACTCTAACCCCTAGAAAACTCCATGATAGGTCCACTTTAGGGTCACAAGTTGAAGGTACACAACAACAAGCTTTATTTAATACAATGGATATAACAATTACTGCCAAGGTCTTTTGTCAACAAAATGTGTTTTTCTTTTGAAAGAACAAATCAACAGGAATCAAGTTCCTCTTTGCATGTCATGTTGACAGTCGTTCTGAATTCATTTCTGACTGTGGATTTACAGGTGATGGAAACAGTCTATAAGACCTTTTAATAAGAGTGATTAATACTCCAGTTGGGACTCTGTCCATAGAGACAGAGGACAGCCTCAACTCTGCATACCCTAGTTGCATCCAAGCTGGATTACTTCCAATACGTTCTACATGAACAGCCTCTGAAGATGACTGAAAAGCTTATGCTGATGCAGAATGCAACTGTTTAAGTTAGATGGTCCTATCATATTACTCCAATCCAGTTTTAGGTGCACAGGTCACAGGTGTATGTGATGCAAGCTCAGCACAAGACTCTCTTTAAATTTTTAATTGTTAAATGTTTTAGGTCCAAATTAGTTGAAGAACTACCCACACCTGTATTTATCTGACCATGTTTTAATACCAAAAACTGAAGACTTAAACATTTAAGACCTTTTGCGTGCTGGTCTATCACTAACAGCAGTAAAACTGGTGGGTAGCAAAGACAGGACTATCTAAGATGTTGGCCCTATCCTAAGAAATTTACTACCAAAAGAAATACAGGTGGTTCAAAGAGAAATTGAATAACTATTGAGTTGCTTACATTTCTATTCCTGTTGGCTAAACCAGATTATTTGTGTACCATTTTTTTCAATCCTGTTTACATGATTCAGATAATGTGAACTGTGCTAATGAAAACTATGCTGTTTCTACTATATTACTGTATATAACCATGGATCTTTCCCAAACTACTTACTATCATTGTCTAAATGCAACTTCAGTCCCTAATGACGCAAAAATATAAGCCAAAATGAGACAGGATTTGCAAGGCGCTCCGAATGATCAGAAATGTAAAAGTCCTTGAAGTTACTGAAAATTACAAGTTTTAAAATAAGATATTCTATCATTATCTAAAACTATCTTATTTAAAACTATCTTATCCCAATAGTTAGGTTACACCATTTTACACTAAACTAAGTTTGTTTTTTGTTTTTTTTAAGAAAAACAACTTACCACTGTACTGCATTGTTGCTCCTAAATAAGAATCAATAATAGAACCTAGTAAACCAGCCAGTCCACCAAACACAATAATGGGCCACTGTGGAGCAGAAATATCCAGATCATTGACAAAAATCATCTGGGAGATGAAATAAGCCACACCTACGAATGTGCCACCGAGCAGACTGGAGATCAGGCCTATTAAAGTAACACCACCGTTGGTACCTAAGACAAAGTTTAAAAATCCATCAGAACTGGCATGCTAACCTTTTCAAAACATACATTCAGTGGAACAGAAGGAAAATTAGCTGTATATGTATAACACATACTTGAGCAACAAGGAAAAAAAAACCTCTTCATAGTGTGAAAAGAAGACAGATTAATTTTTTTCTTTTTGAACGCAGTACATTAATGTTAGCAGCAAACAGGAAGAAGCTGGGTGTTTCAAATCTATTTTGATATAAGCTTTACTTTAATGATTCACACAAAAGTGCAGAGATCACATTCCCAACCAAAAAACAAACAAACCCAAAAACCCCTAAGGAATTTGAAGCCAGCAACAGGACTGTTAAGCTTTCTGCCTTGCGTTAACTCCAACGTAGCATTACATTTGCACCATTGCCAACACTAACCAGAGTCAGCAAGCCACCTTCAAATCTTGATTAAAAACCAGCCATGATTAGCGTTAGTGTCAATGTGGTGTTACACTATGATTGTAACTGAAACAAGAAGGGCTGCAGGAAATTTACATAGGAGAGGCCAAGAGAAAGAATCCAGAGCAACTCACTCTTGAACTCTTACAATAGGTATACATTTGAAGAAATAACCACGTTAGTCTGTTTTAGCATTAAAAAAAAACATACAGGAAGCCAGTAGCACTTTTGAGACTAATTGGGAAGCAGAAATTTCTAGCATAAGATTTTGTAGAGTCAATCCACTTCATCAGATTCAGGAAATGGCCCAAGCCTCTTCGGACAAACAAATACATAGTTGGGAGAGGGGATATGTAAGAAGTAATGGAAATGAAAAACACGTTAAGAATGGTGATAAACATGCTGGACTGGCAGGAAAGCAGGAATGTTAAGGGTGCCTTAGCCTAATAGAGTAAGCAATGAGAACAGTGTTTATTTTTACCACATACAAAATAGTCACTGAGACTCTAGATAGTAAAGCAAAAGTAAACAGTGACTTAGAATAGATAAGGATTGCCAGAATATAGCTATCAAAAATCAGGGGCCAGTCTACTGATACTTTGAATATAAGGGAAATGGTCAGGAAAAAACTGATCTTGTCACATTTTGAACAACCTAGAGTAATCTTCGGCATTATATTAACTCACAAGTAAATTCCAGTGAATTCAGTGAGACAGATGTATTATGGGGTGCCAGGAGAAACGTATTTTTTCAGGACATGAAGCTATGTTTCAAATACACTGCTTTTCTCTACAATAATTTCAAATTTATTTTAAAGTTTCTTCTCCAAGAAGACATAAATTATGATTATGTCATTTTTCTAGAATTTTCTAATGAAATGAATGGGCACATCTGCAGTTCACATAAAAACAATGCCCCGTGAGACAATAAAACTCACAAGCTGACATTACTCTTTCCTGCAGTTATTGACACTCTACTGTGTCCAACAAAACTCTACTGTCATTGTCCTGAATCAAAGGTTTCACTACATTTGTGCAAGGTCTTCTGGACTAGTAGAAACTGAATTATTAGGCAACAATGGGCATATAGGAAGTGACCATCTTACATGCAAGTGCTTTCTATTTTAGTGGGTTGTACTACTTTTATTCTATGCTTTTAATGTTTTAAGTATCTTTAATTTTATGGGCATTTTAATATTAATTTAATCTTGGATTTTTTTAACGTTTTTAGCTAAATGTGGTTTTCTTTGTATTTCTTTATACCACAGGTCCCAGTCATAGTGAAAAGGTGGAGCATAAATACAGTTGGTCCTCCTCTTTTGCTGGGGTTAGGGGTACAGGAGCTCCACAAAAGTGGGGAAAAAAACCACAGATATCATAAGCCCCTCAAAACTGTAATTAACATGCCCCAAAATTCACCTTTGCTGGAGGGCTCGCTGGGCCTGGCTACATGTGTCTTCCCTTGCTCACTCACATGGGCAGTGGGGGGGAAGGGGATGAGACGGGATAGCATGTGAGTGAGTGAATGTGGGTGCCCCCCTTCCCCCATCCCATCTCTTTCCTCCCTCCTGCCTGCACAAGTGAGCAAATGAGCAAGCCACCTCTCCTTCTGTCCCATCCTCTCCTCCTCCTGCCCACATGAGCAAACATGCGCACCCTTCCTCCTCCTGTCCCAACCCCTTCAGCCCTCCCACCTGTGCAAGAAACATACCCCCTCGTCCTGTCCCATCCCCTTCCCACCCACATGAGTGAGTAGGCGTGCCTGTGCGCCCTCAAATCCCATCCCCTGCCCCCCTCCAACCGCTGCAAATGAGTGAACACACAGATGTGTGCCCTCCTCCTGTCCCTTCCCCTTCCCCCAGTAATCTATGAATAATCAAATCTATGAATGCTTAACCCACAAATGTGGAGGGCTGACTGTAAAGTGATTGACGTATTGACTGCAATATATAAATCCGGTGCAATCAGACTAGTGGAATTTTCTGCTCTGTTAGTGTCAGTCTGAGTTTAGGCCAATGGTTCAAATGCTGGGGATTCTGATGACTGAGCTGCCTCATTTCAGCACTGGCAAGGGCACATGAGCTGCATTCAATTTACATTTTCTCAGGATCTGAAATCACAGAAAGGGATTTAGTAGGCTGCCTAACTTTGGGTCAAAAAAGAAGAAATTCAGTCTTACCAACTGGAACCTTTTTCCAGGTAGTTATCAGCCGTGGTTCCTGACTCATGACAGTGCCAATTTCTGATGCCCATGTGTCTCCAGCACTGCAGGCCAAAGCACCCAGGAGTGACAGACACATCCAGGATGCAGTATACTGTTTAGAAAAGTCTACTGGAATTTCACCTGGTCCGTTTTCAATCATGTATAACAGAGCCAATTCTGCAGGTACTCCACCATTGCAGAACACTTGCACCCAACTTCTCTGTCCACCTGTGTACAAAACGAGGAAATCAGAAGGCACAACTTACAAGTAGTACTCCTGAAAATATGCAATAAGCTAATCAAGGCTAGAATTAAAAAAAGTTGTTGTTGTTGTTGTTTTTATTATTATTATTACTATTACTTCCATTTCTATCTAACATTTCCTCCAGTGCTCTGAAGGTGAACTACATTGCTCCTCCTGCCCCTTTTTCTTCACAACAAAAGTCCTGTGAGCTTCGTCACACTGAGAAAGAAGACGGTAACACAGGGAATTCCATGGCAGAGTGGAGACTAGGATCTCTAAAGTCTCAATCCAAAACCACACTGATTCGCAATAATTTATTATAAATCTTTGTTGAGGTTCTTATTAAATAAAAGCAAAGATGATTACCAATTATTTCTTCACTGTTTATTGAATAGTAATCTGGGCATTTTCTTGTTACCCAACAGAATGAAGATGGTGACAAAATGCACTTTCCGAAGATTGGATACAGAAAAAGGGAAGGAAAGCTGATTTTCTCACACATCCCAAAAGCCATCCAAGGATCTTAGCTCACTAAAATGATCCCACTTGACTTTACATAAATTTGGCTGTCCTACGCATGCTACAGACACTTTCACTCACCAAGAATTCTAGACTTGGTGAGCAGTTTGGAGGGCTACTAGGAAGAGGTGGCAAAATTAGTTTCTACCCACCCTGGCTTGCAGTGACTCCCAGTCCACAGAGTATGGTTCACTCACTCATATCTTTTGACTTCCATATAGTTAAAACACAATATTTAGTTGTCAGTTGTCTTAAAAATTATTTTTTAAACCTCACCTTCCTTATATTCAGGGTCTATCTGCTTCTTTACTTCTCCTTTCCACTTGGTTAGTTTGGAAGAAGTGATGAAAAACATAAGCAAGGCAGTGAAGAAGCTGTAATTTGCAACTGTGAGGATAAATCCAACTATTAAACCTGAGAAAGGTAGGGGAAATGACATGTTACTTTGTGCAATAATCTATAGAAGGCAATGAAATCAGTGTGTGTGGGAGTGTACATGTGTATGTGAGAAATACCCCTGCTCCAATGGTCACTTTTCTTTTCTCTCTCCATTCATTTTTCCTTTTGTATCAGAAAAAAAAAAGAATAGAAATAGTGAGCCTATAAGAGAGAAGTATCTCATTTTTTAATCTCTGCACTACACTTATAAAATGTTTACACTTTTCTAAGTGAACCACAAAAACAACAAATACAATTTAATTATCTTTGGGAAGCAGCAGAGTGGTTTGCAAATGTAACAATTTATAAAATTATTTTGTACACTTTTTGTATGAGACTAGATTTTCAGTTCTGTTCTTGTTCTTTCTTCTGCCTTTTACATTTCTCTTATCTCCATTCCTGCCAGTTCTGCCTTCGTGCCATGAACAGATCAGTACCACAGAGACATCCAAGACAGCATTTATTGTATATTAAGACTCAAATCCTGCCGAGGTTCTACAGTAACACAAAAACATCTGTGCAATCTTTGTGGTGCCCTTTCTCAGAGGCTGCTAAGTACACTGCCCTCTGTAGCCAATCATTCCCCAAGCACAGAGCCCCCTTCTCCGATTTGACTTGGTAAGTGGGGAGCTACTTGACAGTTGTGTAGTGGGTAAGCTCAGGACTGCTGTGTCCACTGCACAACTGGGGAATCCAGCAATAACTACATTGTCATATATATACACTACCTGTAATCCTGCCTTATATTCCAGTTCTCAAGGATCTCCCATCCACACTTACGTTTTCTGTTCAGTACTCGAGCTTTGAGATTTTACCCTTTTACAATAAATGTTAAATTTGTACAGACTGCAACTGATAACATCCAAACATTCTCCCACCCATATAGTTGCTTATTATAACTGATAATATCCAATGCCATCAAACATTCTCCCACCCATACAATCACTAAACATGAACGGCGGTTGGCATGTCTAGTTGGCAGATCTTCTAGACCAGCACATCCCAAACTACTGGATGTGTAGGACTGGAAATTCTCCCCCTTAATGTGGCAGGAATTTGGATCAAATTTGTACTCAAAGGTTACATATATTTTATTCTCCTTTCTTTCTTTCCTGGAAACTTGCCAAGGACCTGCACCTGCTAGCTCATAGACCAGCACCAGTCCACGGACCACTACTTTGAGTAGCACCATTCTAGACCGCCTCATCTCATCACTTTTCTGTACAGAGGGGTTGGTCTTTTTAATCTTTTTTAATCTGAAAAACTGTTATTTTATCTGAATATATTGTTTTCTATTTTCTATTTTTACTGATTGTTGACGTGTTTCCTTGCTGATGATGCTGTTTTTGTTCTCTCTTCCATGCTTCGGGTTTTGTTCCCTCTTTTTAATTGTCTGATATAGTCTGTAGACTGATTCAATAAAGATTTGTATACACACTTTTCTGTACCACAACTAACCTACTGATGACAGTAAGTTTGCTAACACTGGCCACAATTCTGTTGGCTTAAGTAACCATGGTAGAGTAGGTGGCCAAGGATAGAATTATGACAGCTGCTCTAACAACATGGGGGTGGGTAGAAAAAACGTACTATCAAGAAACAAAGCAGCTCAGGAGACAACAGGACAACTTTCCTTAGCAACAGAGAGAGCCTTCTCTGCTATTCCACCATAACTGTTATACCGGTGTGAGGCACCAATTGGCTTCTGGCTAGACAATGTCCACATCATTTATTATTGAGTCCTCTTTGCAGTAACAACAACTGTAGTAGAGATACAGTAGTATTTGCATATGAGCTTAAACACAAACCAAAAACATCAAAGCCAAAAATCATTAACGATAATCATTAATGTTCCACTAAAGAATGCACATGTGGTCCATCAACTTCTCTCTAACATATATGCACAACCAAAACTGAGTGTCAGAAACATACCTCCTATTGCTCCCCCATGATCAAGACTCTTTTTCTTAAATCCTCTTGAAGCAATTATTAATGGAATTAAGATTGAAAAAAGCCATCGCCATGGAGAAATAGGTCGCAAAGTACCTAAAGTTGTTAAGAGAAGAAAAAACATAGCATTTAGTGTGTCACAAACTGCCAGGAAAGCAAGACTCCATTGTATACTCCAGAATGCTATTGAATTGTTTAAAAACCTTAACCACTTGAGAGTCAAAGCTCATGTGACTTTTACTCATCTTAAAATACAGGCCCATCAAAATAACCCTCTTTATGACGCTGGACTGACTTTTTCCTTGAGTTGTTCTCTCCGTTTTTCAAATAGGTTAGGACCCCTTGCAAACCAGAGTAAATGACTCTTCCACTTGTGAACTGGGTTTTTATGATTCTCTCTCCAATAGTTTCTTTCCAACATCATGGGCCTGCTTTGAAGGAACACCCCATGAGGCACAACCTGAAAGGAGTTTTTGCCTTCTAAGAAGCTCCTCCTGCAAGAAATTATCCACTTCCACTGCAAGCCTTGGGACGAATTATATATTGGCTACAAATATAAGATTTCCAGTTCCAAATCTGTCACTCCTCCATGACATTTTTGTCCTGCTCTTTGTCCAAAAAGCTCAGAGCAGTGTTCACAATTCTTACCAATTTTATCTCTACAAGTATTCTGTGGAGCTAAGTTAGGGAGATGTATTTAAGGTCACCTGTTTCAAGGCTCAGTGCTGATTTGAACCTAAGTTTCCCTTGTCCCAGTCTAAAACTCTAAAAGTTCACTAAGCAGTAAGATGGAGAGATAATCCTTGTCTTGTGTATCACTTTTCCTCTACTGCCTCCTTTTCTACCAGGGAAGAGAAGGTAAGAGCAGTCAGGGCATAGGATTGTAAAACAAAAGCAGTGAGCTAGGAAAGAGCTGTCCACTCCCTGCCCTTCAGCCTGCCACTTCCCCCTCCCTGCTATGCCTACCAGCACTGAAGGAAACCAAGCAGGCCTCACCATTTGGCCTAAAAGCTGTTCTAGTGCTCAGGATGCCTTTTGGTAAATGGAAATTATAATCCTGAAGGACAAAAAATTGAACACCTCAGACCTACAGCATTCCAGTATGTCCATTAGCAATGACATTATCTTCTTACTCCCTGCACAGCTACTCAAAATTTGGTGCAATTTCTGTCCTATAACCACAGGCAGGTTGCATGCACGAAAACATGCAACCTGCCACAGGTATCACAGAATCCCATACTATTCCAATACCTCTGTTTTCTTCTTCAGCCACTCTCAAAACAGCAATAGGAAGAGACCTACTTCCACCTTCTATTGATACTTTGAGATGGTCTGCAGAGACCAGAGATCTATTGCAGAAGAAATACCCCCATGTAATCGTCAGTCTCTTCCTGTCACCATTTCGACAACGCCTGCAGAAAAGGGAGACACTGGGGCTTGGTGTCGGGTGGGCTGTGTGTGTGTGGCCCACAGGAGGCTTGGGAGGGGAACTGGTCTCTGGTCCACAAGCAGTTGTCCACCTCTGCCTTATTCCTTCTCAAGCCCTCTCAGTCCATGGACACTACTTTTGTCAGGATGTGAGCAAGTTTAAGCATGCTCACAGTCTCAGAACTAAAAGCAGATTTCACCCTGATTGGCGAGGACTGAGTCGCCAGTCTTGCTTCCTTCAGATGTTTTTTTCCTTCCTGATGTGAATGAATGGCTGGGATAGAGTCACTGTTATCTAAACCTGCTCTGAAAGTTTTTGTCAAATTTTGTGATCACTGGTGCTATCATCAGTATGTTCTAGGTATCCTCAAATGCACAGCCAAGCCCTTTACTGGATCTACTATGGACTACTTTAGGTTCCAGTAAGCCCCACTACAGGCCAAAATGGATCTGGTGGATCTCAGATCTCCAAATTAAATAATCCTGGATTCCAACACCAACCCTAGTAGTAATGTGTAGCTACACTGAATGCGCATAAAAGTTGCATATGAAGGACTATTAAGCCAATGACTGCAAAACAGAAAATATACTGCAGGTATGGAAAAATCTGTACTAGTAGGACCCTGTGTACTGTTTCTAAAACAGAACTATTAATTTCCTGTTTCCTTGGGGGGTGGGAAGGATAAATGTTACAAAAGATTATGTTTACCTTTTAGGATTGACAAGACTGGTAAAAATTCTAGTATCCAAGTATAGCAAATTGTAGTATTAATTAAAAAAATTAAAGCATTACCATAATATGTACTTGCAGTCATGGACACAATCCAAAACGACAAAGAAATGCAAATCAGGACACTCAAAATGATAATATTTGTTATCATTTTGAAATAATTTTTGTTGAAGTCGTCCCATGAATAAAACAGCATGGATAATCCAAGGCCAATCACCTGTGTGAAGAAGTAAGAATACTATGCTTTGAACTGTTTAACAAAATAACAGAATGTAACATCAAATACAAATAAGACAACTTTCCAATGTCCAATATATAATCAATAAAAAGTAAAAAAAAAAAAATTTCAATAATCCTCGTTGTCCCTGACGGAGACGGTGGGAATCTTTTTACTTTCACAAAAATAAAGAAACTTTTAACCCTTTTAGTAATCATGTCGGTGTTATTAGACACTAATGGATATTCCTCACTGAACCTAGTTACATTTTTCCTATAAGTCCATATACAGGTATCTATACATATTGGAATATTCTTGCACATGAAATGTGTACTTGTTTTCTTTGTAATTGTTTATTTTGTAACTTTAGAGGCTGGTCTGTGACTATCATAAAGTTTATCTGTGTAAGAAACTATGTAATTTTGGACCGAACTGCAAGTGATGACACAGCAGACATTTGTTTTGTCTCATGTCTGCTCTATTCATGTATAAAGTAATGAGTTGTGTCTGGTTTTTAGTCAAAATGGTGTATATGAGTGTGAAGAAATGAACTCTTCTATTACATTACATCCCACACTAAAGCACTGCAAACATTCCTCTCAGCCACAGTCATTCCCAATAGTACAGCGAAGCTGAAACTGAAGGAGCTGGATGCTGGACCACAGGAAAATTAAGAAGAATTTCATCTCTTTTCATCATTTGAGAAAGAAGTTGGTCACACAAAAGAAAAAAAAGAAAGCATGTACATTTCAAGTGAACTAATACCTATGGTACCCATTGGGGGCTAGAGTCAAGATAGTTGTTCAATTTTTTTTACAAATAATTAATGCCACAGAAAAGAATGGTTAGAGTAGAAACCAGATGTGGTGACTGTTTTTACTAGGCAATTCTTTTTGTTTTGTTCCTCTCTCTTCCTTACATCCTTATATGTGTACTCTACACAAGGCCAAAGGATAATACAGAAAAGAGACACAAGTGAATAGCAAACTAGGGCACCTGTTCAAAGGATGGTGCCTGGCTTCCATTTCAAGCATCAAAAGGGGAATAATGTTCTGTATGGTGACCACAGATATTGAAAGGCACAGTATGATGAAGTGGCAGCTTTTATCATAACGTTCAGAGCCTTCTAACTAGAACTGCAATGTTTATGTAATATATTAGATCAAACCAGTTTTCTTAAAGGTGGGGAATAATAAGGACTTCCGGTAAATAAGAAAGTGCATCTGAAATCTATACCACCATCATTTTAAAAACCAGGATTTATAAAAACCATAGGTGGCAAGCAGCCTGTTCAAGAAGAATCCCTGCCCCTTTCCCATGCTACAACACAACACATATGTGCATCTAGAAACAACAGAAATAACCCTTTCTACTTTAGAAATAGTGGTTTTATCTGTATGAAATCTTAATTTCTCCATCGAAGTGAAAGTCCTACCTGCAACACACCCACAAATGTAACCTTGATCAGAATCACGACCAGGGGTAAGTAAGAGGCAGAGTTCATTGACTGCTGCCTTTATGTTCTGGTATTACATACGCTCAGAAAAAACCCTGGCACAGACCTCACAAGGCATACTTTGGAATCACTATGTAGAACTCAAAAGTACCAGTTAAAACGAGACCACGAAAAATTTAAATCACATTGAAACCCGCTTAACTGCCCCAGTATGCTTTCTCAATGCTCTGGGAACTATGTTTTTCTGAAATGGCTGAGAATATTTTGCTGCAGATTGCCTGGCGCTTCTTAGAACTTTGGTTCCCATGGCCCCCATTGTTGGCTGGGAGCCACAACAGATAAAGTAGTTTACTCCTCTCTGCACTGACTCCTAGTGACAGGAGGGGAAATCTCTGGCCCTCAACATGTGCTGGACTTCAACTCCCAAAAGTCCCACCAATGGTAAGCCAATGGTGGGGGTCTAGTACAAAACATATAGAGAGCCCATGGTTCTTCATCCCTGCTTATGTAAATTTAACAGCTTTACTGTAATATAAGCTTTCATGGCATCAGAGTCCATTTTAGTTACAGTCACTCCTCCACATTTGCGGGCCTGACTTTCACGGATGTGATTATTTGCGAGTTTCTCCAACCCCTGCCTCTCATATCTTGAGAACTTCTTTTCCAGGGGAACCTTCCCTCTTGGTAGCTCCAATCAGGCCACGGAGTCGGAGTCGTTTAAAAATCCACCTCTGGTCCTCCTCCTCCTCCTCCACCAGATGCTGCCTGGCAAGCTAAGGACAGATTGCAGCCCAATTTCTCAGTACCACAAACCCTCTCTCAATGCAAGGAAAGAGATGGAAGTACAGGGCCACCATGCTGACTCAGCCCCTTTCCCTGACCTGGTGTGGACCCTGGACGCCTGTTCTCCCCCACCATGCCTCAGCTCCCTTCCCACAGACACACATACACACTGCAATATTTGCAATTTTTCCACTTTTGTAAAGGTCCTGCACCCTAAACCCAAGCGAATGTAGAGGACCAACTGTACTTGTATTCGTGTTTTTCAAGATAGAAATAATTCCCAGGTATATTTAAAAGCATGATAAAAAGCAGTAACAGCTCCATAATGGGGGGTGGGGAACACAATTCATCATGATCCTTCTACCAGGGGATCCGGAGGCAGAGAGATGTGTTTTTAATGGTGCAGAAGAGCAGCTCTGTGGTCTCTGCCAGCCTTCCTCACTCTTCTGTTCCCTTCCCTTCCATGCCTCACCTCTGCCACCATAAAGAAGTCATAGAAAAAGGTCTCTGCCGTCCTGGGCCATTTCCACACCAGACTATTGTAGTGCTATTATTCCACTTTCAACATCCAATGGAATCCTGGGGTTTGCAGTTTAGGGAGGGGCAAGGCCCCTCCCTAAACTGCAAACCCCAGGATTCCATTGGATGTTGAAAGTGGAATAATAGCGCTATAACAGGCTAGTGAGGAAATGGCCCTTGTTGGAAAAAGCCAAGATCGCTCTGGACCTAACTTGAATTGGGGGGGGGGCGGTGTTGGACTGAGCTGTGGGGGATCCAGATTCAAATCCTCGCCGAGCTATGAACCTCACTGCACAAACCCGGGGCCAGCCACTCTCAGCCTGACCTACCTTGCAGAGAGGTTCTAAGGTTAACCATAAGGGGGAGGAGGAGGAAGAGAGCCATTTACGCCGCTTGGAGCTCATCTGGAAGAAGTGCAACTAAGCAGAGGCAGTGAGCCTGAGCCTCGGAGGGCAAACTGGGTCGCTTTTCTCCTCCTCGGAAAGGTGGGACGAGCAACCGCAAAAAGGGGAAGCGGGGGGAGGGTCCGCGCCTTGCGTTCAGACGTGACGGGGCTGATGGGGGCGGGCGGGGGCGGAGGGCGCCGGCGGAGGCGCCTTCCCAGCCCTGCCTGGCAACCGAGAGGGGTGGGTTGCCTTTTTTTACGCACCACAGAGAGGCCCGGGGCTCGCCTCGGTCCTGCTGACTAGGCTGGGGATGCGGGAACCGCCCCATCTTCCTCACGGACGCGCCAGCACCGCCCGAGTCAACGACAGCAGCGCCCCGCGAAGCCCCGTCGCCGAGGTTGCCGCTTCCGAGGCGTCGGGGGCCGCTCGGAACCCGGGACTATAGACCACATAATCTTGCAAACAGGATCAGAGCTGCAGCACTCCCGGGTTCGCTTTACGCAGCGTGCCTTCCCTTTCCTCTCCGCTTGCCCAGTTTTTGCGTTTAAACGACCCAAACTAGAGTTTGACTTGGGTATGTGAAGAGCAGCATGCGACCCTTCCCGAAAAGTACAGGGGTTGGTTTCGTATTGAAGCGTGCCGAACGCTTTTTATGCTGAGACAGACTGAGGCCATTTCCGCACTGGACTGTTATAGCGCTGTTATTCCGCTTTCAACATCCTATGGAATCCTCGAAGGCCTCTCCCTAAATTGCAAACCCCAGGATTCCACAGGCTGTTGAAAGTGGAATGGAGCTGTAAGAGTGTAGTGCGGAAAGGGCCACTGTTGTGCTGGAGGAGAGTTTAGTGGACACCATGGGCTACCAAAAACCCAGTGGATGAATTAATGCAAATCAAGTCTGAACTTTTAAGTACAAGCAAGAATCACTAAGTTGAGTCCATCACACTTTGGATGTACCACGAGACAACGTGACTGATTGGAAAAAAAAAAAAGAGGTATGGCCAGCACTACAGGTGGATTGACTCCATCAAGGAGAGCAAGCCACGGCTGCCCCCGAGTTTGCAAGACCTGACAACGTGGGCCCTTAGAGATCTCTCACTCATAGGGTCGCTGCAAGTCGAAGTCGACTTGATGGCACATAACACAGCAATTATCATTATAGGACTCTTGTAACCCACCCCCTTTTACCGCATCCCGCCCCATTCCTGCAAAATAAGAACTAGGCTAGTCTTGGCTGGGCAATAGAGACGGATAAAACAACCAAGGAGACCCGTTGGTCGTCGGTTCTATTGTCCCTCTACTATTTCCTATCTCTACCCAGGCCTCCAGGTGGTTACTTCTGTTCGAGGGCGCATGCGCCACAATCAGCGTGGCGAAAGCAAGCTCGGGTGGTGTCGCTTCGCTCTTGCGAAAGAAGTTTTAGTTTTCCCGAAGGAATTTGGCCCTTCTTCTGTTCTCCCCCGCCCCCGCCCAAAAAGACTTCCAGTGCCAGCCTGGAGCTAAGTTTCATTTCTTATCTGTTCGCCTTCCTACGACTCATGTCCATTTCTCCACCAGACTGTTGTAGCGCTATTATTCCCCTCCGTAAACTGCAAACCTCAGGATTCCATAGGATGTTGAAAGTGGAATAATCGCACTATAACAGTCTAGTGCGGAAATGGTCTCGTTTAATACTCCCGCATACGGAGCTTCCACCACTTCCCTGATTCACTCACCCTCCGCAGCAGCAGGAATGAGGCTGCTCTCTAAAAGGAGCCGCTACATAAAGTTTTTCTTAAAATAGAAACGAGGCTGGCACGGCTATTTAAGCACTACTGAACTCAAGGGGACTTTCTCCCTCGTTAGTGGGCATAGGGTTGCATTTAGCTAGATTTCCTAGCCCAAGTTAATTCTGGATTTTCAGGTTATCTAAATCACAAGGGTGGGGGGAGCAAACGTAGTAGCGTAGAGCATTGTAAATCCACATTATGCAATACTGTAGGCTGGGGAGGGGAAAGAAAACAAAAATGGTGTGCAAGTTTTCAAGATTCTCCAGAGTTCTGCATCATGCATAAAGTTCTGAAATAGAACGAGAGGAAAAAATTCAAACCAGCTGCTGATGTGCAGTTTTAGATTTAAAGCAACGCTACTCAAAGTGGTCCTTGGAGCAGTGGTGGTCCACTAGCCATTGGCTACAACAGAAACTTTTCATGTTGGTGACACTTTTTTTTAGACATGCATCATTTCGCGACACAGTAATTCAGTTTTACCAGCAAACTGGAGGCTAAACTAACCTGTTATAAGAGATACAGACACACACACAAATTGTAATAACAAAATGTATGCGGACATAACATATCTCATGAAAACCTTTCATATATTTTTAAAAATATATGATTTATAAATAAATAACATACATTTCCAAGATTGTAGGGGACACACCTGCACACTTCAGGCGGCACGCTAATGTGTTGTGGCACACAGTTTGGAAAGCCCTGAGCTACAGGTTGGTAGTGAATTTCAAGGAAATAAAGGAACAATTGTAGTGAATGGGCACAAATATGGTGGGGTCCCTGGCCCTTTCAGAGAACACTGAAATAGAGCAGCCCTGGGACTGAGCCATTCAGTAGCAGGAGCCTGCGTTGGAAGATGAAGATTTCACACTGCTGGAAGCTGAAACTACAATGTATATCCTTTCAGGATTCATTTTTAACCACTCAGTAAAACTATCCAAACTAATGTCTGTTTTCTTTTCTGTCTAGTCTGGCATCCAAAGTAATACTCTTCCTGAAGAAAACTAAAGCAGCAAACTCACATACCTGGGAATAAATCCAGCTGACGATAATGTGGTTTAGCTACTTCAAAGGAGGCCTATCTAAGTATAGTATATAAGATTGAAGTGTGAGAGTGTAGTGATTCAAAGAATGTTGATTTACCACAATTATGTTTGAGATAGCAAGTCCAATCCTGCTACCTTGGTATGTAGTTTATCCTCATTCTTTTCTAGGGATATAGATATGAAGCTTTCCCTAACGGACTCTTCTTTCACTCATACAAAACTTAGGGTAGAATAAAACAGTCACATGGCTGATGTGAATCCATGATGGGATGCACCTAGATGGGGGGCTCTTGGGCATATTAGGCATTCAGCATGTTTATACAGTTAGGTCTGGAGTAAGTATATGGATGCCACTGGAATCAAACTGGCCATGGTTCAGCTCATCATATTTAGTAGGCGTAGACCTTATCCATCCAATTCTGAGTCTCCTGCCCAGTGACTACATGTCTCTAAACTTTGAGCTAGGTGGCATAATAATTTGCTATGTGTAGGTGGAGTATGGCATCATCTCTTTAACAAGTGTAAAATATGTTCCACCTACGCACTAGCTCAGACAGACTATAAAGATGTTTTTCATCATGCAGCAACCGCACAATGCATGTGATTGCATGTTCAAAGAACCAGCTGGTATATACCTTGTGAATCATTCCTTCCTCGTTCTTGGGGATCCTCAGAAAACCAAAAACAAGGTACAGAAAACTCCTTGAGGATCCTGACTATCATAGCACCTGTCTGCCTCCTTGTCTCTTAGTGCCAACTTTTATCTAGAGATGGTTGAGGGTGAAGAGAAGGAACCAAGTATACAGTCATCCCTCCATATTCACTAGGGTTAGGGGCACAGGACCCATGTGAAAGTGGAAAAACCGTGAATAACTCTAGGCACTCCCAAACCATATTTAACACACAAAAAAGTATGATCATCGTGTTCAACCCACCATGGATTCCTTTGAGGCATCAGGGATCTTTCACAAGGCAGAAGTGGGTGGCTGGTGGGGCTTACTGCCGCCTCTACTGCTGCCCCACACCATTTTTAATAGGAACTTACAAGCCTCATTTGCAGTTTCTCAGTCTCACAAGGCTTGCAGTCCCTATTAAAAATGGCATAGGGAGGCAGCAGAAGTGACAGCAAATCCGTGAATAGTCAAATCCGCAAAAGTGAAACCCGCAGATGTGGAGGGCTGACTGTATATGTTTTCCTCATCTAAAGGTTTGCTAAGGAGATAAAAGATAGATCTAGTACTTTGTACTGTCCTCTGTAATTTCTTCCTTGGAACCTGATAATTGGATATGACAATATTCAATCACAGTCTCTCTCAACTTTATAGCAATAATAGTGGAGGCTGATAATACACTGCAGTACATTGTTGTTCCACCTCCCCAGCAAAATATAAACATGCTGTTAATAATGCATGCAAAAGTGCTTAGTTAATCCCTCCCAAAGTTAGGAAGTGGCATCTAGAATTTCACTCTTTCTTTTTCCTAAATTTGTAGCTGCTAGCCTCAGTCATATTCCCTGAAAACAACCACTGGTTCTTCATTCAGTTATTTTCTTATCACACCACTGCAATGAACTGTACTGAAGATGTTCTCTGCATACTGATTTTGTGACTTCTTTGCCTCAAAGGCTGCTAAACATGTACAGGTCATGATCATTTGGTAACAATCACCCCACTTCCCACAACTACATTTATTAAGAACATTTACAGGTCTTTTTTTCCCCATCTGCTCAAAGGGCTTACAAAGGGACATTTAGAGCGCAACAACAACAAAAGTTCCATTGAGTTCAGTGGCGCCTACTCTACAATAAGTAGTTACACTGAGAATGCACAACCTTTTTAGACTCCAGGCTTGTATCCTGCATGAACAGGAAGGTCCAGAGGTTGCATTTGTGCATGCATTCACATGTGTTTATTAGCACACATGCTACCCTCCACACGTGTACACTCTCTCCCCCCAGTACACATATCTCAACATTGCTGAGGAAGGTGGGATAAAAGCTTCTACTGTTCCTCACCAGCTTCTCCTGTTACTGTTTCCCCATTATTACTACTATGTTAAAACTGGCAGACAGAAGCTAAGGCCATTTCCGCACGATCCCGTTCTAGCGCTATGATTCCACTTTCAACATCCTATGGAATCCTGGGGTTTGCAGTTTCGGGAGGGGCCAGCTGGATGTTGAAAGTGGAATCATAGCGCTAGAACAGGCTCGTGCGGAAATGGCCTAAGAAATAGGCTATTTTTCACTACCCATACAATTAGGGTTGTCAGGTCTCAGGGAATCAACTGAAGTCTTAGGGAATGTGACCCCAATGTGGAGGTGATACCTTCAAATATTCCTTTCAGTTCCTCAGAAAGCCAGTGTAGTGTACTGCTTTGACTCTGGGAGACCAGGTTTCAAATTCCTATACAGCTACAAAAAACACTCTGGTGACTTTGGATACGTCACGCTCTCTCAGCTTCAGAGGAAGGAAATGGCAACTTCTCTCTGAACAAATTGTCAAGAAAACCCCATGATAGGTTCACCTAGGGTTACTACAAGTCAGGAACAACTCCAAGGCACAGAATGCAACACTTGCAAAATTGTACAAAACGTCCTTCAGAACCCAAGGGAGAGACAGGACATTTAAAAATCATTTTCCACATGACTACAGATCAAGTTAGGCAACATTAGCAAGGATACGCCAAAATAGCATATTGAAGTGACAATAAAATAGCAAGCAAACGTGTATTTAAGAGAGGTACAGGAGCTATAGAGAGAACTGGGGGCAAGAAGCTTATTTCACTAACCAAGTGAGAATGGTTAAGAACATCAGCATAGGAGAAGGAAAGTAAATTAAATTTTTGTTATTCTCATGTAACTTTGCACCCTTGATCTATATATGCAAGTAAGGTCATTTCCACACTACATAGTTATAGTGCTATTATTCCACTTTCAACAACCTGTTGAATCCTGAAGTTTGCAGTATAGGGAGGAGCACTTAGAATTCTCAGCCAAGGAGTTCTTTGGCCTCAGTAAGCTACAAACCCCAGAATTCCACAGGATGTTGAAAGTGGAGTAAGAGCACCAGAACAGTGTAGTGGGGAAATGCCCAGTATTAATGCAAACAATCAGATTTGAGACAAAAATATTTACTATCCATATATATTTTCAGACATTTTTTTGTACTGCTTGTTCACACCATTGCCTTTAGTAATGTTCTAAATAAATATATTTTGAACAACAGTGCACAGTAATATAGAAGATTAATCTATTCCAATACACATTGTTATAGGAGCAGTTACAAGAGAGTAAGCAACCTGAAGCTTGTGAGATTCACAACTGAATAAACAAATACAGGGGGCATGTGACTTGGGATCACTATCACAAAATACTTTTATAATAAACCAAAATGAGAATGTCCTAAACGCTGTGATCAAACTCAGGATATTTCATTTACTTACAGTATAGTCATCAGTGCACCCTCAGACATGTCAGGAGGCATGCAGTAGACTGATTATGATTATGATTGCTTTTCTCCCAAAATTGGAACTCAAGCTGGCTAAGATTAGGCATTAAAGAACTCTGTCTGATATGGCTGTAGTTATAATACTTTCCCTTGATCTGTTTCCTAATTGCTAATGGAATGCATAGGTGCTTCTTCATACCACTCTTAACAATGAAATCTTGAGATTAAGGCATGGGTAATAAATAATTGATCTCCCAATTCTACCTCATAGGACTGTTGTGAGAAAAACTTAGGTCGAGAGAGAATGATTGTCTCAGCTCATTGATTTCATGCAACAGAGGCTGTATAAACCACCTTTTCCAAGGCCTAACTATTGCCTCATGCAGGCTCTTGGGTTTTTTTTTTTCTTGAAGTAAGACAGGAAACATAAGTGTATGCTCACAACTGTATGATAATGCAAACACTACATTCTCAGGCTACCTAGTATAGGTTATGCAACAACTCTGTAGTTCTATTATTTGCCCAGTGTTTGCGCAATGTAAACTTTCATGCTAAAATTTTATACATATATAATTTCAGAGAAGAATGCTAATTAAAATAATGAACCAGTGCTTCCCTATAAAACATGAAGAAATCTTCAAAGAATTTACTCCATGTTAAAAAAAAATTACTATGTAAAAGGAAGCCCATTAAACTATGGAGAATGAAATGTGGTTTTACATAAGGTAGTCAATTCACAATTTTACATTAATTCATTTCTGCAGTTCCAAAGCATACCTATAGCCCATGTTTACTTAGAAATAAACCATGCTGAATTCAAAAGAATTTGGTCTCAAGTGAGCATAGGACGACAGTCACTTGAAACTCCATGTAAAATACAGGAATTTGTTCTTTTAAAAAAATGAAAAAAAGAGATGTCTACTGTCTATGACAAATATCAGAGATTACTGGCTAACTGTAATAGGATATTAAACATCCTATGTTAATTTTTTTAAAAAAAAAATCCTACCATCCATATTTTTTCTGATGATGGAATGTTGTAGTCCCATATGTTTCTTCCTTCAGAGTTATGGCTGCATGTGTAGAATCTCCACTTCTGAGCAGTCATCTTTAGACTGTATTACTTTTAATGCTTCTTCAAGGCTACCATCATCTGTAACTATCATCCAGCCTGGTTTTGAGTGGCTGAGTGGCTATTTGGTATGTATGTTTGTTTAAGCAATGACAAAATAATATGTGAGAGAGACTTTGGACGCACAGCTGTAAAGCTAATATAGATTACATCCCCAATTAACCCGAACAAGATACGAATTGTTTTGCCAGTTTCCTCTGGCTACTGTGCAAATCAGCTTGTATTTAATGAAATTGCTAATGTGCTAACAAATAAATAGATAAATGTTTAAGAAATCAGTTGTTGTCAAACTGTATGAGTTCTGCAATTCACACCAGTGCAATTCTGAACTGTTACAGGCAATTGAGATGTCACATTTACCTTAATAATATGATGTAAATCACAGAATAAGCCTCATGGAAGTTTTAATATTTAAGGGTACAGTGCCTGCATTTTAAAATGCTTAGGCAAAGTCACTACAAAAATCTCCCTAAATGTTACAAGTGCTATATAGGTGTGTGCTTTTCTATACAAGGAAAAGAGCAAAAATAAAATAAGGCAAATGGTAGAGAGGGAAAGGGAAATGATAATAATTCTATCTCACCCAGCCCTGGGATTCAAGGTGGCATACAAAAAAAAAAAAGATACAGATAAAAGTTCATATAACTAAAAATATACAAAATTTAAAATATAATCATTGTGTTGATAGTTTAGTGAATTTCCCTCCTTGCACTGTTGCAGCTTCTGTCTTGTTTACATCTCTCATCCCAATATCTGCTTCATTTAAAAAAAAAAGCAGGCAGGGAGATCCTAATCATTATCTCTGATATCACATCCAGTTTTGTCCAATAACAATCTGAAGATTTTTAGTAGGCTTCCAGAGCAAGGGAGAGGTACAAGTGAAGTAGAATGGAGTGTAGCTCCCATCATCCCTGACTATTGGCTTTGCTGGTTAGACATGATAGAAACTGCAGCCTAACTGTCTCTGAAAGGCCAAATAAGACATTCCCTACTCCTTTTCTAGGGGCTGCTGACTGTAATCATGCTTCCAATTAAGACTTTCATCTGATCATAACCAAGTTGACTCAGGAGTAAGCTCATCTATTTTCAGTGGGATTTACTTTTAAGTAAGGTGATTTGGGTAAGCCTGGCTTCGTGTACCATGCAGCTTCTATAAAATTATTGGGATATTGCTTCAACAGCAATTTTTACATTTGAGCATCCTAAAAATATTCAGCATAAAATATATCTAATGCTGGGGTAGGCAACTGTGGGAGGCTAGGGGTCCACATTAGCCTATAGCAGAACTTGTGGGGGCCACCCCACTATGGCACCACAAAAACAAAACAAAAAAAACCTCCAAATGTTCTGAAAGACCTTATAGGGGTGATGAGGGGGCATTTTCACCATGCTTGTAGGCCCCCTTGGCCATTTTATGACTTTTTTTAAAAATAAGGGAGCAGAAGTCACTTCTGGTTTACTTCTGGTTTTTTAGAAGGCATTGCCTGGGCCTAAAATAGCCCAAAATGTAGCAAAAAGTAACCCCTAGAGGGCATTTGGGGGCGGAAAGTTGTTTTTTTCTTTAGAAATAAACCCACAATTTTTGACCAACAGGCCTTGAGGGACACAAAAATGGCCCTGGGAGGCTGTATGTGGTCTGTGGGCTGCATGTTGCCCACCCGTGATTACATGTCAAGGGTTGAATAACTATGCAGAATTTTGGGTCCTAGCAAATGATTAAGGAAAAATGATGTGATGTACACTTTTTTTTTCTTGTACTCAGCAAGATACAACGCACTCTTGTCTTGAAACCAGAGGGGTGAAGGTCCGTTTAAGAATATACTAAGAAGAAGCAGCTGGAGGCTTAGTGCTGTTTTAACCCTGTTCTGGTGTTTTACATTGTCTGATTGTCTCTTGCCGTGAGACAGGATTAGGAATTGTGTAGCCCCTCAGATATTGTGGGAGCCCTAGCCAACATAGTCAGTGGTGAGGAATGGTAGGAAAACAAAACAAAACAAAAATTTCAAATATGGTTTCAAAAGCCACTGACATGGGAATGAAACTGAGCATTCTTATTGTACTTATAACCTTCCCCAGGATTGTCCTGACTCAACCAACCAATCAGGTTTCTTCTGCAAAAGGGAAGATATCTCTTTCCATTCAGTTACATGCTTGGCTTGTGGGGGATTTGGCTATTAAGGAGAGCAAGAATTATAGCCATAGCCTTATTTGTCCACTGACGTTTCTACCAGGATCCAGTATTTTGGAGACCTTATGCAGTTTGCAGAAGACATACGAGGAATCAATGAGGAACACTCGCAACTTGGTAATGGCTGCCATCTTATGAAAGATGGAAGTAAATCAATTTAACAGTGTGGGACCTCTACCCTGACACAAGTCTGCCTTTTAGAGTATTGTAATATTTATCTGGCCTTTGCAGGGGAGATTAACCAGTTTTAATAAAGGCAGATGTTTTACGCAAACTATGACTTGTGAAGAAGAAAATATATTTAAGCAAGATGAGAAAGTAGAGGCAGGCCACTATAACCCTCTTATTTAGGTTAATATAACAGGTACACCATTGTTTTGGACCTGCAGCAAGACTGGAACAGAAGAGAAGAGAAGATATAGTGGCAAACTGACTTTAGTGATATATAAAGGTGCTATGTACAAAAGAGGGAAAAGTGAATGTGGAGACTTGGGCCATTTCCACACTAGACTATTATGGTGCTATTATTCCACTTTCAACATCCTATGGAATCCTGGGGTTTACAGTTTAGGGAGGGGCAGGATTCCATAGGATGTTGAAAGTGGAATAACAGTGCTGTAACAGTCTAGTGCAGAAATGGTCTTGGTAGCAGGGGTATAACCAAGCTGGATTGCATTTGAAACTAAAGACTGAAGGACAGAAAGACTTAAGAACTTACCGCAGATATTAACATGTCTAGGTGCATTCAAGGAGAGGTAAGGCCACTCTTCAGGGAAAAGGTTGCTTCAATTGGGATGCCTTCTATTTTGTCAGGCTTTGGCTGACCTGAGCAGGTTTGAAAGTGAGGAGGTTTAGCACTCTCCTTTGCCCCCAACTATACCAGGGATTCAAAATAACAAACATGGTGATGTGAGAAGATCATTGGAGACAATGGTAGGAAGGATAAGCAAATCTTACAGGTTTTAGGGTCTAGTAAGGCTGGAAAGGCTAATTCAAATTGTGGTATCGTTGTTTAAAAACAGAAGTTTACACACCATTAAGACCACTGACTGTAACTGAGAGCTCCAAATGAACAAGATCTAAATGAACACCTGAGCTCACCAGTTTCTCTCAGCTCAACTTTGCTAATAAAGTTGCTGTGAAAGGTGGGACAACTTTTAAGAGTTAGGGGTGCCACAAGTTCAAATACAGCTAATTTTTTTTGTATTTGACCTTTATTTCAGGGTAGCAAGTGCAGTCTTCTAAGTATCACTTACTGCATTTCTCAGCACTCCTCACCTTTGACTTTTCTGGCTAAGGCTGATGGGAGTTGGGTTCCAAAAACATTTTGACAGCTACCTTTTGCTCACCTCTGACGTAGACCCTACCTAACCTGCCTCGGTCTTCAAGCTGCCTGTTGTTCCTTACTCCTAAGGGACAAAAGCACACGTTGATATGATAGTTTGTTTCACCCCCTGCTGAGTCTTCTAAACTAAGTGATTCCGTTGCTTCAGTTCCACAGGTAAAATCCTATAAAATTCAAGTCTTACATTGGAAGTCTTCAGCTAGAGTTAGATAACTATGGAGACCATGCTACATCTTTTATCAGGAGGTAGAAAGACTCCTTTAACTCCTCACTCAGCTACGACACAACTACTGTTGAATTTTCATATTATACCAAATAGGGCACATGTTAGGAGACGGTCTGTTAATTTCTGGAGGCTGGGGATCAGCAATCCCCTGCCAATCGTTTTAAAAGAAATTATGTGGAAAGCACACATCTTGTTTCAGAGCCCATTTGTGCTTCTTGGAAGGATTCAAAACAAGTTGCACGCTCTCTGTGCATCTTGTTTTAAAACAATTGGAGGGATGTTTCCACTGCCAAACCACCAACATTCAGCAGTGCAGCAGCAAATGTTGAGGCCATAAAAGAGATGAAAGTATAGGACTGTGAGTCACCTCAAAAACTAGATAGTATTAGTTATTTAGTTACCTGAAATGCTATGACCTACTTTGAATAGCTAGTCCCAACTACAGTAGACTTTCTGAAATCATTACTGAATGAGAAATGAACAATTTAGTAAATCAAACACATTAGTATACCCTAATAGGTATAGCCTTGTTAGAAGCAGTAACTGGATTTGGGCCTCTGTTTTGTTACTAAATTTAACTTTTCGATTAATTCATCTAGAGTGCTTTGATTCTGAATAAAGCATGCCACACCACATTACTGCCTCAGTTCTCTTGGTGGAGCTGCTATAAAAGTGTGTGATGACCTTCCCAAGGAGTTGAATCGCATAGAACAAAGACTGAAAGTGGCTAGTCAGTATTCCACTTCAATTTCTCTAATATAATGCTTTGAAGTTCAACCACTCTGTTAATCCATTGAACTGTGGAAGTGCTTGACCTTTAGATACTTTAGAGAAGAGATGGTGCATATAATACAGCTGAAACACTTGCTTAACTTGTAGCCTTCTTTAGCAATGAATCTGACTAGTTACAGGAAGAATAGAATAAAAAATGTAATTCATTTCCAAAATTCAGAAAGTGATGTGTGAGAAAACTGCTTTCAGTCTAAGACTGAATAGATTTTGCCCAGACCATTCATGGGCTAGACACAGTTTGAACTCTGCAATCTTTCCAGTGACTGACAACTCTGAGTGCATTAAAACTCCATATGTTTTAAACATGGACATGCAATATGCACATATTTCAAATGTGTGCAAAACACTGCTTAAATCTGGGAGTGAGAACTAAAGCACAGCCACAGTCTACATGTTTCCCCAGGCTTTTTTTTTTTTTTTTGTAGCCCTAATCCCCTCCTGAACTCTCCCATTTCCCCACCCATTGCTAAAAAAAAAAAAAAAAATGGCAAAAATATTGCTAGTCCCATTCCCGGAAGCCCCTGAGACTAGAGATTTTGCCTAAAAACCTTCAACTGTCCAGATTTGGCAGAGAGAATCCCATGTAATAATCTGTCCTCTCACTTCTTCAGCTGCTTTTAATATGTCCTAGTTTCTCTCTTTTCCTCTCGCTTACCCCCATTAATGCAAACTGAGCATTGACTCAGCAGGAGGGAGAAGAGAAGACGGAATCTAGCCCTTCCCAGTAGGCTGAGGCTGAACCAAACCACAGCTGCTTCTCCTAGCCTGCATGTTCTTCCTTATTAATGCCTTTTGCCTTCTTGAGCACACATTGATGTCGTTTGGCCACATGTGTCTTAGTTTTCGTCTGTGACATGTTAGAAGGTATGAAAACAAGCCACAGACTCCTTGTACCTCCCCTCTACAACCCCACAAGAGGTATACAAAAACAATTATCTCTCTTTTTTAGGGCCTTTGGAGGCGGGCAGGGGTCCTGGACCGCCAGACCTTGGCCAATCTTAAGTTTTAGTCAGTGGTAAGGGTTTCAAGTAATGCTGTCAATGTAGACTGTGCAGTTAGTTTGGGAAGAAACATACAACAGGGACAGATCTCAAACTGAAAGAAGGAATCCAGCAAACCAGGCACAGACCAAAAACAGAGGCTGGAAACAAATGATGACAATGGGTGCAGACATCACAGAAAAGCACATCAATGATATCATATATCATGTTTCTCCAAGTTTGTGGGGTAAGCCATGAACAAGCTCTGTCTCTTGGGTGAGGGTACTCAGTACCTACTGAATCACTGTAGTTGTAGTATACAGAGTAAGCGAGGCTTTGACAAGAGCACCAGTCCTGCCCCTGAAAACAATTATCCGGCCCAGCTACGGGAACTGTAGTCCAGAACTTCCATAAAGGTGAAGGCATAAGTTCACCATCCCTGCTGTAGTTACTATAATAAATGCTTAAGACTTTAATGTCAGTGATATTTCTTTATAGAAGAAGTCTGCTTGGTGTAGGATTGGCTCATTAGCAAATGTGAGACTGATACCCCATACCTAGTAGAGTTCTTTTCCCAGACTCTTTTTTCCAGGTTCTTCCTGCACTATTAGGAAGTAAATACTTCTGTAAACTTGTGCTTTCCAGATAAATTAGACTACAGCCTCTATCATCTCAAACCATCATGGCTGTAGAACATGGGGGTTGGGAAGGCCTGCTTTAGTAACTCCACATACAGTCAGATTGAAAAGTTGCTGTTCTTGTTCTTTCTGGTTTTATACCAGATTGAAATAAACCAACCTAGGGAACTGATATTCAAAGTCACTGTTTATACTGGGAGTTGACGGAAAATATTCTGGAATAAACAAAGCATATATGGATCTCCAGAATAAAATTGGAAAGAACAGGAAAGAAATCTAGAACTTTATGGTCTTTTTAATCAGTCTGGATGGATCCTTAGGCTGTCTGTCCTTGACAAATACAGAACAAACATGATCAATAAGCTGCAATTACTCAGGAACCTTAGCAACTAATTTAACACGTTGCAGTGTCAGGTTGAAGGAGTGATAAACATAACATACACTCCAACTGGGAATTACATTTATCAGTACACATAGCAATTAGCAGGAACAACAGATTGGCTCATGGAAAAAAGGTCACCAAAAGCATCAGCTGAGAGCGATAGAAGTTGGAGACAAATATTCAAAACTCACAAAATAGATACATATCTTAAATTTTGCTTTATAAATTACTTACCTATTATGATCAGGCTTTGACGGCTGAAGTCAATTTTTGTCCTGCAAAATGCAGAAAATATATTGTTGGAGTATATCAAGATGACAGTTGAAGTATGCTTGCTCTCTAACCACTATTATTCTTAAAAAAGCAAGTGAACATTAGTAACTATGGCTGAGTAAATGCCACTCATTGTAAATCCTTTGGGGTATGAATCACAGAAAATTATCCTTGTAAAAGTGCTGCATATACTGTGTCACATGGGAAATAATATTTTATCTGTGAATAAAGACTTAGACCTCTAGAGAACATGGCAGGATCACTATAAGGGAACATACTCTTTAACTGACATAGTGTGAAAAGGTGACTTTTGGCAGTATATCAGAGTTTGAGTGGAGATGAACATCTGCTGAAGTGATGTTTAAGTTACATTTTTTTTTAACCACAGCTCTCAAAATTAGCCAATAGAGCTGCTGCAAGAAAGATTCTGGGAGTTGGTGTTTAAAAGAGTAACTTTGCCAAGCTCTGAGAGAGTAATTATTATTTCATAATTATCCCACTATGGTTAGACAGAGATTGAGTCATTAATGGTACTTTTCACTTTTTATGGTCTTGATTCTGTGAACAGTCTGGTTAAATCTTCATCTGAACACTTAAGCAGACAATGTAACTTCACACTTTTCTGTGACTATTTCGTCAGGTCACATGACATTAGCTTATGCTGGTGACTATACAAAAGATGCTCTGATTATTTAAAAGTAGGCTTTTCCTAAGTAATTTTGATTGACTGATTCTTGTGTTAAGACAATTATATTTACCAGGGTTTATTAATAGGAACCAGTGTGGTATAGTGGTTTGACTATTGGAGCATGAATCTGGGAGACCAGAGTTCAAATCTCTGCTTGACCATGGAAACCAACTGGGTGACCTTGAGCAAGTTATACTCTCTCAGTCTTAAGCCACTTCCACACTACACTGTTATAGTACTATTGTTCCACTTCTGTTCCAATTTAGGGAGGTGCGTTTAGAATTCTCAGCCAGAGATCTCTTTGGCCTCAGTAAACCACAAGCCCCAGGATTCCAAAGGATGTTGAAAGTGGAATAAGAGCACTATAACACTGTAGTGCAGAAACGGCCTTAGAGGAAAGAATGGCAAAACTCCCTCTGGAAAAATCTTGCCAAGAAAATCCCATTAAAACCCGTCTTAGAGTCACCATAAATCTTGAAGGCATACAACACAACATTAATAGGGTAATATTTGGGGAATTCATTGAGATCTGTCATAAATGAGCAAAACTTGCACTAAACTCTACAGGATGATTAAAAGCTAAGACAGTGATTTCACAGTGAATTCCAGTGTGCAGATCATTGTCGCTGTTAGGAATCTATTATTAGATCATTCTTCTCCCTGTGGTATAATTCAAGTATTAAGTGTATGCTTGCAATCTCCTGGCAGCAATCAACCTGAGCCTGTCCCAGGAATAAAATTCTGACTGTTGTTGTTCACTGAAGTAGAAGTGAATGAGAAACTCATATTAGTTCTCTTTTGACCAAACATGATCCAATTCCTGGGACTGAACATAGATCCAAATTCAATTTGCAAGCATAAATCTACAGATTTATGAATTTATGATGTGATCTGTGCATTTTAAAAAGTGTTCAGTAAATGTACAGATTTGAAAACAAAGCACACTTTAGAAAAATGTACACAAGCATGTTTTGCCCAATCGGGGAACAGACTTTTGAAAAATGTGCTCACATTTGATGAGAGAAAAATACATACTTAAAAGCGGGGGGGGGGGGGACAAAATTGTATATATTTTGGAAAATGTGCATAGAAAGCATTGCATTTCAATGCAAAAAAAAGAAAACAAAGCAAAACATCCTCATTGCCTTATAAGCACTTGACCTGGAATGGGCCATCAAGTAGAATCTCAATGAGCCTTATTGTGCCAACAAGCCTTTTGCTCATTTGCACATCGCTACTCTGAAGTTCCCAACCCAAACCCCATCACTTTGTAATATTACACAATTCAGTCATGAAGCAACCTGCTTCAAACAGCATTGTAATTTAAAAAAAAAATCTAGTAAAGATAAAAACAGGACTATATGTCCAAATGGTACAGCAAGACTTTTTTACAAAACTGTCTCTGGCAAGAAGGCATCCAGGCTTTTTTTCAGGCGAGAGAATGTTTTGCCAGGAACCTTAAAGAACCATCCAATCAGGACTACAATTCCAGTCAGAAGCTAATGTTTCCAGTTCATTAAGTTAAACTGTTTACACACACCCCCCACCACTTTTCTTTTCTTTTTTTTTTGGCTCAGAAGCCTGTTTTTCTGGCTATTCCAATGTTAAAGACTTGCTCCTAGTCAAAAGATATGAACAGAGGATACAAAACCTTCTTGTTTCCCATGGAAGGTAGTCACGCTCGTCTGTCAAAAACAAGAGTCTTGTGTACCTTAAGGATAAGCACCTTTTATGGGACATAAGGTTTTGCAGACTGCAGCCTACTTCCATCTGATTTGTCAGCTGGAATTTTGGGCAGGTTTTTAAACAGTTTTGCCAACATTCATTCTACCATTGGCCAGCAAGGAGCAGATGTAGTTGGATGCAGGCTTCCCCGACTTATCTATTAGATTAGGAGCCAGAACACTATCAGAAAGCAGAAATATTTGAAAAGCAGAACTATCTACTGTAGGTCACATGAAAGACTTATGGAGGCTTGCTTGGGATTGACTGCATGAGCTGCTCTTAAAAGTTTTTCAGCTGGCTTTGGAGCCTCCCTTCCCCCAAAGCTCACTTTGCAAGCAGCACATGCAAGGACCCAAGTGAGCCTCTTTAGGCAAGAAGAACTGGTAGAAGGCTGCTGTTGTGATGTTTGCAATGAAGATAAGTTTTTAATATGACCAGGAGACCTGCTTTTTCCATAGGCAACACTTGGGACCACATGTGCGCGTGTGTGAGTGGTCTCAAGCAAGACTCCATTGGCAAGAAGAACTGGCAAAAGAGTGGACCCTGCATCAAATTAATGCAACCAGTCCTTAGTTTGGAGGGGTTGAAAGAATAAGATGTCAGATAATGGGGTGTTGAAAGGCAGGGGCTTCCTCTACTAAAAGAAAATCAAGAAAGTTGCTTCTGCTTCTTCTGGCAGGATTGTATTATCTTGCAGAGATACTGCTGCCAGTGTCACAATATTGTCACCACGTTTTCATATTAACCATCATCACAGGTTTGTGCTTGTGCTTAAATCCATTTACTTTGAATTTCTGACTGCCTTTAATAGACCTGAAGCCATTTCTTCCTTTCCTCCTCTTGTCTCATTCCCATTCATCGATGCCATCTGTTCCATTATTTTATTTTATTTTAAACTGTCAACCCTACAGTGGTAGCAAAGTGTGTGTATGTATCTGTCAAAGCGTGTGTATGTATCTACATGCATTCTCAAAAAATTAGGCAGGAACTGGCATTCTGTCAGTATAATCCTTTATACAATTATCAGATGAGACTAACTTCAGTCAAAGTGACATAAGAGGATTATTCCTTCTTTCTGATTTAGGGAGACAGAATAAGGAATATTTAATCTACTCTACTTGGTTCTAGTCAGAACATGGAGAGTGAACTCTGGAGCCACAGTGACTAGGAGGGAAGGAGGAAGCACATAAAGCTCCTAGAATGTGGTTGCAAGTTGCAGCCACCAATCAATTAATCCTTACAAACTATAACGGGCAGATGCTCCACTAGCCATGCTGGAAATTTGAACACAGTTCTTTCCTCTTGAGCCTGGAGCTGAGAGCATAACAAATGGAGAATCTGCACTCTCATTTCCTGCCTGGAGGTGACCCATGAAAATCAGAGATTCAGGGCCAGACCCTGAGATCTGGTAAACCCCATTACATATTAATTGTCTTCTGTTTACTATGTTGATTGTGGCTTTAAATTCAACAGTATGAAATGCTACTATTAATAATTTGGAGGGGCAGGGCTTATTGACAGCAAACACCATTTATTTGGGATATATTTGTTGCTGATTCAATAAGTATAGGGGTAAGGATGGCTGTTAACACTGACTGTATTGGTTATAGTCTGGAAACGCACAGTGGTATTAGATTATGTAAGAGCCAGCAAAGTGTAGCAGTTTGAGCAGTGGACTACAACCTTAGAGACCAGGGTTCATTTCCCTGCTTGGCTCTGGAAAACCACTGGGGTCACATACTCTCAGCCCAAGAAAATTCCATTATAGGTTTACCTCAGGATTGCCATAAGTCAAAAATGACTTGAAGGTACACCCCAGCAGCAACAACAACATTAGATTATAGGTACTTGTGGGATTGTTTAAAATTTATAGTAATCATGCATGTAGCTAAACAAAATCTAACATGCAAGAAAAACATAAACCAACATCTTGGACCAGTGGGAATGAATTTTTCCAAAAGCTTAATCAATATTCCTTACCTGTCTGGGAGAATGGAGTACAGTTTTGCAGGAAAAAGTCCTTCAGGATGTTGTAAAACAAGTATGTTTAGATGGAAGACCTGAGAAAACACAAAAAGTGTTATACTTCATCTGCTTGTCTTGGCGGGATGCTAGAAAAGGCTTGTTTCACACACTTCTTGCATGGAAGTAAACTATCTTGTGATTCATTTTGTCAGGAGACGCAACAGCATTGGGGAGAAAAAAAATTAGGGTGTGCCCCAACTTATGAGCCTCATAAGTCATGCTTGTAATTGGAGCAGTTCTTCTCCTCCAGAGATCCACCCAGTGTCTTTTTTGGCACTAAACCAGAAGAATGAACCAACCAGTAAGGCAATTTTCTTTATGCTTATTTATTCAGACCTCATCTCCATTGGGCTTCATGAGCATAACTCCCACATCCAGCCAAGACGAATTATACTGAGAAGGGTCTCACAGAGGTAAGTGTCTTTGAATTCAGTGGGGTGTACTTAGGAATAAATGTTCTTACAATGGCTGTGAAAATAGTCTTTGATGTGTATGTGTGTATATATGTGTCTTCAATTCGCCTGTTGACTTATAGTAACCCCATGGATTTTACTGTAACTAAATTGAAAATTATGCACTACCCAGATGGATAATCATTCTTCTGTTCCAGTCTTGCATCTGTGTAACATTTTCATCTCTGCTAGAAAAGTGAAGTATAAACTGATATTAATTGATACTGAAGCAAAGTGTAATACACAAGGAAGGTAGATATTATATTTAAAGTACCTGTCCGGCAGAGTAGCTAGCATGCAGCATATTATTCTTTCAGATATAGGATTAAACTATTCAGAATGGTCCCCCCCCCACAAGCATTCTCCTAAAAATGATGCTAAAATTGTTTCCTAGTTTTTGCAAAATATATATTAAAATGAGAAATCATCACTCAACTCCATTTTCCAAAGGAAGTTATAAAAGTTAATCTAAAATGTCAGGAGAACAATGGAAAAGCGGTATGCTGCAGGGTTCAGGTCTGTGATTTTTTTTTAATTTATTTACTGACTGGCATAACCCAAGATAAAAAGGCTCTTAAGGAAATTAAGGAAAATTACAGATTGATTGTATGAATGTTTACTCAGAGTTAAGCTGCAGTGAGTTCAATTGAATGTACTTTCTAATAAGTGTGCCCAACACTGCAATGTTGCCAAAAGATTTCTATAGATATCCAGTCATTAGAAAGGGATGTTCTACATTTCACTGAATGAAATGGGAGACTCAAAGCCTGCCTTGACTTTCTCTACCTGCTTTTTACAGGCATGCAGTTTAAAGGGCTAGCTGTCATCAGTCTCTGGGCTGCAATCTGGCAGACATACTAATTGCCCATTTCTCGCTCTCTTTAGTTTTCAGAACTCACATCCATTTACCCTAAAAGGTCGACATTTTTGGACGACCTGAGACTGTGATAGAAAATAACAAAAAAATAGATTTGCAAACTTACCTATTTACATTGTTGACCACAGCAGCAGCACTGATTACCATTTATTTTGCCAAATATACGGATGTAAAATGATTTGCCAGCTTAACAGTGCAACCCAATGCCTGTTTGTACTAGTACTTGTTTACTTCTGTCATCACACTGCACTAATCTCACAGAAGCCCTACTCTCAGGACAATGGGAAACAACAGTAGAAGAAGAGTATCGTCCATGTTAGAAGAGCTGTCAAGGGTTGACATAGGTGGGCACCAGCTGGGCTCTGCATCCCACCAAGGAAGAGCTTGCAGACCTCCTTAAACATGTTCCTGTTCTTCACTATTGCAAATTGCTTATGTATGTGCTTGTCCCGCTGGCTCAGATACTGGTGATGGTGTGAAAGAGAAGCTAGCTCTTCTGACCTCTGACTGGCAAACATGGAGGTGGTTGCAATGACGAGGAAGGGCAATACAGACTGTCTGAATAAATTGACAGTAGGTCTTTTCCAGCAGTTTCAAGCTGCAAGGGCATGTACTATATAGAGATGGAAAGAATATTAGAAAATATTCCAAAAATTGTTGAAAAAGGGTGTCTTGACGTCGGGAAACCCTCATGAGGTGAATTCTACGTGGGTGAGAATCTTTGCCGTTCAGGACTTATTTGCACATCAAAAATGCATGCGGGCTTTTGCATAGAAAGCAATTCTGCACAGAAAATACCATGCAATGTTTATGTGTATGCATTTTTTTTTGCACAGAGTAAGTCCCAAATTGTAATTAATCTTTAAAAACTGTGCAGTTCTCAATGATTTTCTCACAGCAAGGAGAAAAATGGTAATGTGATTCATTCTTGTTTGCAAGAATAAAATTTACATCCCTGGTGCTTATAATGACTGCAGTCCTGCTGCAAAGGTGATAGAGGGAAAATGCAACACAAACAAACACCTTCCCCCCAACTTTTTACCTTGAAGCTACACATGTAATTGTCTATGCAGAATTAGAAATCATACTTTGCTTATTTTAGCCATGAACTGGGTTCTGCAATAAACATAAACCCCTTATTAAGCTTGACTTGGAACAAAAGTGTATTGGAAAAATTTATTTCAGTTTATGGTTACAGATGGCCCCCCACATTTGCTAGAGATAGGGTTGCAGGGTCCTCCCAAAAGTGGAAAAAATCACAAATAACAAAGAGAGAGAGAGAGAGAGAGAGAGAGAGAAGGGGGGCTGAGGCATGGTGGGGAGGGCAGGCACACAGGTTCCAAATCAGGTCAGGGAAAGCAGAGGGAAAGGGTGGGTTAGCATGGTAGCGTCGTACTTCCTTTCTTGCCAATCTTCTTTGTTGGATGCGGGGGTGCATTGGGAGATAGTTTGTGGTGCTGAGAAATTTGGCTGTGAGTCATCCTTAGCTGGCTGGGCAGCAGCTGCTGCTGCTGCTGCTGGTGGTAGAGGAGGAGGAAGACCAGAGGTGGGTTTTTAAAGGGCTGTGTGGCCTGATTGGAGCCACCAAGAAGGAATGTTCCCCCAGAAAAGAAATGCCTGAGGTTAGCAGGGGAGGCAGGGGTTGAAGAAACTCACAAATAATCAAATCAGTGAAAGCCAAACCTGCAAATGTGGAAACCAACTGTGTGTCTCTTCAAAAGTAATGAAGATCTGAAAGGGCAGTAAAATATAAATTGAATTGATTGTAGATCAGTTAGTTCTAGATTGGCAAGGCAGTCAGTAAGATTTTAAAATCGGTCTGTCAGAGAATTCTCAGTGCATCACCAGACTACAACTCCCAGGATTCCATAGGATGCAACTCAGGCAATTAAAGTGGTATCAAAGTGCTATCATTTTTAGTGTCAAAAATATCATAGTGGTTATGAACTAGGTAAGATTTATCTGTGTCTTTAGGAAACCATGCCTAATCTCTCCTCCAGCTCCAAAGTATAATGTTGGTAGTTATAATGACAGCCAGCGTGATGTAGCGATCTGAACCTTGGACTATGACTCTGGAGACTAAGAACTGAATCCCTATCTGGAAACCCACTGGGTAACCATGGGCAAGTCACATATCCTCAGCCTCAGAAGAAGGCAAAGGCAAACCCCCTCAGAGGATATTTTGCCAAGAAAATCTTGTGATAGGGTCACTTTAGGATCCTCATATGTTGGAAATGACTTGAAGGCATACAACAACTACACAAAGTGGGCCTTGCTACTTTTTATCAAATATGGGTAGGAACACTTTGTGCACAGAAAGGACCTGTGTGTGTATGTAAAAGGATGAGCTTACATGAGTATGGATGCTGGCCAGAAAATTTTATGCCTCTATAACAATCCTATACATGTCCATTCAAATGTAAATCCTTCTGAGTTCAAATAGGTTACTTACCCAGCAGGTATAGGTATAGGAGTAGGATTTACAGTAAATCTGTTAAATCTTTAAGCCAGGGAATGTGTGGACTTCTAGATATTGTTGGCCTGTAGCCTCCAGCCACCCTAGCCAGCATAGCCAATATTGAGAGATGATGGGAGTTGCAGTCCAGCATCATAAAGAGGACCACACATACTCCAATCTTGGCCTTCTTTAAAGTCTTGCCTGCTTCTTTGTTGTCAGTGTAGAATACCATATACAGAGCTATTTCTTTGCTTGAAGGATGCTCTCCTCTCATTTATGATAAAACATATACTGTTCTAAAATTATAATAGTGTCGAAACTGAAGGTTTCACTCTGCTGCTGGATCAAACCAAATGCCTTCCTAGTCCAGCATCCTGTGTCACGTAAGTCGCCAGCCAATGGCCATGAATGGCCACAAGCAGCACATGAAGGCAACAGTCTCTCCCTTCCCCTGTGGCCCCCAGAACATGGCATTCAGAGGTATATTACCTCAGAATCTGAGGGGGGCATCAAGCAATGGTAACTTGCAGGCATTTAGCCAATCTTCCATCATGTATCTAATTCTTCATTAAAGCTAACTAGCCTTCTGCACTAGAGTGTTATAGTGCTATTACTCCACTTTCAACATCCTGTGGAATCCTGGGGTTTGCAGTTTAGGGAGGGCTCTCTGAGGTCCCTCTCTAAAGCGCAAACCCCCCGATTCCATAGGATGTTGAAAGTGGAATAATAGCACTGTAACACTCTAGTGTGGAAATCAGGCAAGTTAAGGGTAGAACAGCAAAGAAGCTTGTGGCACTAACAAATTTATTAAGCAACAGCCTTTCGTGGCTCCCAGTCTTTTCCCTGAGATACATGGAGAATTGTATACTGTGCTGTATGCTGCTTCAGGTGGCATGGATGCTTGGGGCTGGGTCTCCCTGAAACGCACCGGACACGGTGACAATAATACTAATGCCAGTAGCAAAACTGATGGTGAAAGCACAGTCATGTTGGCAACCATAGGAGGCTGTTAACACGCGCCACGCGATGAACGAAGACGCCTAGAAGTTAAGCAACAGGCAGGAACGCCCAGCAAAGTTGGCACCTAAGGGCGCAGAGTTTGGAAAACCTGCTTTTTAAACAAATCAGCTGAAATGACGGCTTTAGCCAAGACCGCTTCAGCCAGCGTTTTCTTTTAAACTTCTATAGCAGAAGCACAACTGCCTCCGTTATTATTATTGTTGTTGTTTTTGTTGTTGTTATTCCTGTTGTCGTTCTGCCTTCCTTTGCTGCTGTTCGACACGCAATCATGTGCCCACCACTAGACAGCAGTGGAGAGAAGAGGAACTACACTTCCCGTCATGCCGTTCGCTGCCCCTTCCCTTTGTGATGTTTTGTTGCCCCCGTTTTCCTTCTCTGAGGAAGGAAAGGAAAGGAAAGGGAGGGGGGAGAAAGGGAAGAAAGCGAAACTAAGTCTCGCGAGAGCGGCGAGAGCGAAGGAACGGTTTGGTGGTACTAAGTCGGACGTACAAGTTTCCGGGGGGGGGGTTGTGTGGGGGCCGCCCGCGCCACTTCGAGAAGGCCACGGAAGGGAGCGTTGCGCTGGCCGGCGGGCCGTGGGCGGATCGGCTCGAGTCGCCTTCTCTCCTGCGTCTCCGGCCCGATCAGCGCCGAGGAAAAGCTGCCATGGCGGCTCCTGTGGCTGAGGAGAAAGCGGCGGCGGCGGCTCCGAGCGACCTGTCTCCCAAAGAGGAAGGGGAGCTGGAGGACGGCGAAATCAGCGACGACGACAATAACGATGGGCCTTTGGAGCCCAGCAACAGAGATGATGGCGGCGGCGGCGGCGGCGGCGGCGGCGGCACCACCACCAAAGGCCCCTACGCCCGGCGCAGGCCGCCTCCGGACCTGCGGAGCACCCCTTTCCTGTCGTCGTCGTCGTCGTCGTCCTCGTCGTCTCGCCGCTTCGCTCACTCGCGCCACCGACCTCCCCCAGAACTGGGGCACCTCCACGGCCGCGGCGGCGGATACCGCTCGAAGGAGGCTTTTCGGTCTCACCCGCCGCCGCCCTCGCCCTCTGCTTCTTGCTCGCGGCTGCCGCCCGACTCCGGGCCCCGGCTCTCCTTCTGGGAGCGCAGCCACAACGCGCTGGACCGGTTTCGTTTCCGAGGCAGGGCCTACCGGGGCGGGGGCCGGTGGGGCAGGAGCCGGGGGCCCAACCCGCCTGGAAGACCCCCCGGAGGAGGGGGCGGCGGCGGCGGCGGCGGCGGGGGGTACGGCGGCGGTCAGAGCTGGAGAGAGCTCTCGCCTCGGAAATGTATCCTTGCCACAGGGGCAGCCCCCATTTTTTGAGGGGAGAGCAGTGGTGCTGGGTGTGGGTGGTGGACGTGTTTTCCAGGCAGCCGCAGGGTCGTCGGCCCTGGGCGAAGCGGTGATCTCGAGGGAGTCTCTTGGCCTTGGCCTGCTCGCGGAGCGGCTGGGTCGAGGCTCCAGTGAGGACGGCGCAAAGGGCAAAGAGCTTAGCAAGCGCTTTTCTCTGACGGAGGATCTGTAATGGAGGGTTAAGGTTTAAGACAGAGGGAGTATAGCCAGGCTCTGCAGAAGTTTCCCTAGAAGTCAGCTTACTTGAAAGGAAGGGTGATGAAGCGTTAAGTATTCATGGGGGTTGTGACTTGGGGGAAACAAGGACTTCTTATTTCTCATCTCCTGTGAGGCCTGATTGGTTTCAGATGTGGTGCCTCAGACATATGAAGCAATTCGAGCTTAAGTTGATATGAAGCAACCATACCGAGATCCCTGAGTTCGTTTGACTCAGTAGGTAGCACCTACAAGATCCCTCTGAATGTTAACTTTACAGTTCTGGTTGGGTGATAATTGAGTAACTAATGGTGGCAGGGCATCTTTTCAGATATCTGCTAACCATTGTTTAAAGTCTGTTAGAAACACTAGATATCTTTTAGTTTTTTATAGTGGTAAGATTATTTTAAATGTATTATGATATCATTATTATATTTTGGTATTCTTGAGCACATGTTTTCCCCTAGAAGGATGAGGTATGACTACTTTAATAAGTGAATAAATTCTTTTAAATGGTACTGATTATGTAAATAGCTATTAAATAGTAATTGTAGCATACAGTGCAGTTGTATGCATTCTTAGAGACAAGTCTACAGAGCATTATTATTATTTCTGAATAGACAGCGACAGAATTGTACTGTAAGTTATAGTAATGGGGCAAGATTGCTAGTGATGTATTAGAGATGCATTGAACTTGCAAAGTACAACTGTGTAGAACCATGATGTACCAATATTTGCCGTTTTAGGGAGCAGGAAACGTAAAATGGATTCTTGAGTTTAAAGATACGTTCAAAGAATCCATGATAGTTGAATAACTACTATTTTGCCAAGAATTCTTGCAGTGGTTGGTAACTTAGGTATTTACTTTTTGTCTGTGAATTTAGTTTAACTTGCAGGGCCTGTCTCCTGTTGCTGTTAAACAGGGTGTGGTTTTTCTCCTCCATTCTGGTTTCACCTTTTGTATAAAGTGAAACAGCCATGTTCTGAATGGTGAAATAGCTTATTTGCAGTTTTTCTATCTGTATTCAGCAAAGAAAGATTTTAAAAATTTCAAGAGCTCAACTGACTTTTCTGGTTTGTGGTTGCTGTGTACTTCCGCATCTCCAGTTTTCATTCTTGTAAAGATGGCTTAGTGAATTTCGTTGAATTAAACCACAGGGAATAGAAGTATTGTTTCAAACATACATCGATGATGGTGGGTATAGTAGATATAGGTAGATAACTGTCTCAGCTTGTCGCTATTGTATTTTAATGGTTGGAGTGGTGGGCTTGGTTTTGCATCTATACTCAAGCATGAACTTCCCTGGATAGGAAATTCCTGTCTTTGTTTTGAGGATAAAATGACTAACCTAGTTTGAGGTTCCTGGAATAAAAAAAAAATCAAGAAACATCAGAGAATGATGTGGCAGACAAGAAGAGCCAGACCTGTGAATCTACCAGGCTGAATTAAGACCAGAAGGGTGCAGCCTATAGCTGACTTGATGTAGAAATTGGCTTTGACTGACTTCTCCCCTGTGGTTGATATGCACAGCTTATGAATTTCCCATTGGTCAGGGTTGGGAATCATTTACGCCTTGATATGTTAGACTGCAACTGCCAACACTGGAAGTTGCAGTTTAATACCATCTAGAAAGTTTATGATTCCCATGACTACTATAGGTGATAACTAATTGAACACATTGGTAATCTAATTTTTTTAGAAAAGCCCTAAGTGATCTGGTTACTTTCTGAAATACTGTCCTCTAAATTAAAGAGTTAAGTGTGAAAATCTGGGACAGGCCTTTGTTTCATGTATTACACCTTGAAGAAGTGAGGTGCCTCAGAATGGTAATTTAAAAAACAATTCCATTTGGAATGACAGTATATAGGAGTTTCTTTTAAACAGATCATGTAACTATTATATATTCATAGTAAATATCTAACATTTTCATACTGCTTTCAAGCATTCAAGGCATTTTTTACATGTATTGTAAACTAGAAATTTTGAAAGGCATTAAATAGTATGATATCGGTTTTAGAGTTGTAAACACTTTCGTACTGTTAACCTATATAACCTATATGGTTATATTCCTGTGCTGAATGTAAAGCACAGCACCGAGGCTTCTATGTGTTACTCACTTTTGGGAGAGCACAGAAAACATTCAGAATGTGGTATTGGCTATAGAATTTAGCTTCTTGAGAATATGAGCCTTTAAAGAAAATTTCTAGTATTTATGATGAAGATGCTTGCAAGTATATGGTCAACACTGAAATCAGAATTCTGAAATTGCTTAACAAAATTTGAAGTTGGTCAGATGAGTGCATCCTGTATAGCTACTTGTACCCTCTCCATTTCTAGGGGAAAAAGAATGAGATGAAACAGTGCAGCTCTGAAAGTTCACTCAGGTGTGAAATAGAATTTTTCTTTGTGAAAGATTTGAATTACTCTGGTATATAACTTAAATAAAAACACAGTATGCTCAATCTCAAAATATATATGTCATAAATGAGTATCTCCCTTCAGACTCAGCCTTAGTTGTCATGGATTATAAGCAGGCATCAGAATAAATATAAGGTTTATCTGATAGCTTATTTGAATACAAGAAAGACTGAACATGTAATAATACATCTTGATGTGTATTACTAGTTACAAGGATCTGTGATAAGTTTAGGAATTTCCTACTCTTGAGATGAGTGCATGAGAATAGATGCACCCCAAGTAGGAACAAATCAAGAGTGGTTATGGCAGTATCATTGGGAATTCTTTCTGAAGAAGTGGAGGTGGTGTTACTGAACCCTCAAGGGAGAGAGAGGAAGAGAGAACATAACTTTCCCTATTGTGGGATTTTTTCCTTAGGCTGAGGAAGTACCATGTGAGTGAATTGTATTGTATTGTTTTTCCATATTAAAATGTGGTTTAATTATTCTTGGGATAAGATATTTCAGAATGTATGTCCGTGTAACACCATAATAAAATCACAGGATATATTTCAGTGGCAGTATTTTGTTGGAAGAGTCTTAATAATGTTTTAATAAAATGTATTCTAGATAATTTTCTTAACTAAAGAACCAGCCAAAACATTTGGAAAATCCCCATCCCGAAAGCAGAACTACTCATCTAAAAATGATAACTCTGTTGAAGAGAGTTTTGAGGATCTGTTGTTGAAATATAAACAGATTCAACTAGAACTTGAATATATTAATAAAGACGAGAAACTGGCTCTAAATAACAAAGAAGAAACTGTTCAGCAAAGCACTGATGAAACAGCCAGTCAAGAGGACCAAATAATGGTAGAAGATGTCAGTATTACAAAGGATGCTGTAAATGAAGAGTCTCCTGAGGAGAAGAATAAAGTGGTAACTTTTCAAGCATTTGAACTGAAGCCTCTCAGGCAAAAACTGCCAACACCAGCTGAGAGGAGCAAACTGAAAAAGGTGAAAGATGGAACAAAGCAGTCACAAAAATGTGAATTACTGGATGCGAAGCAAGGTAATTCTTTATCTGTAATAATGTCATATTACATAGTTTAACTTGTATTCTTTGGTAATTTTAAAGTTAGAGTAACATGATTTCAGAGAAATTCTTTGATTGCAACAAAGTCACTTTCAGTTTGGGATGTATTACTGTTACATTGTTAGTACAGTTGATATTGTGTTTTTGTTTAGCTTTTCTATTAACTTTTTTACTATAGAATAGCTTATCAATCTTGTAACCAAATAATACCTATCTCAGTTGTGCCTTTTCAGTAGAATATAGTCCAAATAAAGGCAGTGAACAATAACAAGAGAATTAATCAAAATACGAACAAAGATTATTAAGATTACATGGTGCAACTTACAAATTAAATGAAAATTTCAGGTCCTCTTATGTTCAGTGTTTGATATATGCTGTAGTTTTCTGTTCCTGTTCCTTTACCGTTGTTACTCAGAAATTTGAAGGCTGAACTGCATTGGGGTGCTGTTGTTGTAATGTTAGAAGAAGATAGAATAGTAGTGTTTGAATGGTATCATATTTCTACCCTTGAAACATGTGATGTAGCTGAGGGTGTTTCCATATTTGTCACAGGCATAGTGGATAAACCCAGCCCGGATATGACAAATCCAGCCTGATTATGGTTTGCTGTGGCTTTTAGAATAGGTGGCTTGGAATCTGCAGTGCCTGTGGCATAATTCTGTGGAGTCAGGTCAAATGCTAAAGTTGATCCTGGTGATTGGAAGAGCCTAAAACCTCCTTTTGAGGTCTTCTTGCACAGTGCTGCTGATGTTCCAAAACTTGGGATTGAGTCACAAAAATTAATTTAAAACTGGAGGTGGATAGGGAGAGTTCTCTGTTTGTTTCAGTTTTCCCCAGCATGGAGTGCACCTCTATGGAATGCAAAAAATAAAAACAGAAGGACGCTTGGAGTCCTGTGTGCTTGTTTTTGACAACAAGTAGATTTTTCAAGTACTTTCTGTTTGGTGTGCTTGCTAAAGACTATTTTAAAATATATCTTTTTACATGTTTTATTTATAGTTAGAAAAATATGCTGTTCTTTTTTCAAACAGTGGAAGAAAAAGAACAAGGAGACCGACACATTAGCCCTTCAGATGCTGCAGTAGAGAAGGTAAGAGAAATAGCTTGCAAAGGGAAAAAAGTAAATAGTTTAAATTTAATTTAAGCAGAATGGAGACTTCAGGTGGAAATATGTGCATGTTAACTCAGGAATCTGGCTGTGTTTAATGGGGTTTAACTCCCTAGTAACTGTACATGTTTTTCGGTTCTTAATATTACAATCCTTTTTTTTTTTATAGAGCAGTAATTTTAACAGGCTTTTGGATACAGTGAAAATGTATTTTTAATAAATTTAATAATGAATAGAGAACTGAAATGTGTGTTTTTCATCTTATCCCTGTGATAGAAACTGCTTGATGAGGAAGAGGAGGTGTCAGAGTTGCAGCTACGATTATTAGCCCTTCAGTCTGCTAGTAAAAAGTGGCAGCAGAAAGAGCAGCAGGTGATGAAAGAAAGCAAGGAAAAACTAACAAAGTCAAAAACTGTACAGCAAAAAGTCAAAATTGGTACAAAATCACATTCTGCCAAAAAAACCAGCACAGCAGGTAAATATTTAAATAGCTTGGCAGTGGCTCACAGTTGAGTTGGGTAATGTTTATAGTGCACAAGCTTGGGTTCTCAGTAGATTTATGTGTTTCCTCAGAGAAATTGAATGAAATTAAGTGATACTCTTCATTTAAAGCTAAGCAGGCATTGAGGAAACAGCAAACAAAAATGTGGAAAAAAATGCAACAGCAGAAGGAACAAGAAAGGCCTCAGAAGGAGGAGGAGCAACGGAAACAAGAGGAAGAGGAGGAAAGAAGGAAAAGAGAAGAGGAAATCAGGAAGATTCGTGATCTTTCAAATCAGGAAGAACAGTATAACAGGTTCATGAAGCTGGTTGGTGGAAAGATGAAATCAAGAAGCAGGGTAAATTTTCTGCCATGGATTATGTGAAATTATATAAGTCTGATTAGTGCATCTTTTCTGCAATATTTAATGCAGAACTGATCTTGGTGGTTGCATGTAAAATGAGGATCTTAGATCCTGTGTGAGGATTTGCCATCTTGATGGTGCACAGTTTGTTAGTATTAGATCTCAGAGACTTAAGCTGAAATCTTATATCAGGTATGAGTTTATTGGCCTTGGACAAGCTCCAATACTTGACTTCCATGTCCACCTTCCCTAGAAGTTACCTTGTCTCATTATTCTGAACGAAGGTTAGTTAGCCATTGCTGGTAGAAGGTAGCTTACCCACATGCACAATTTGCCTCAGAGCGTCTTAGTTTTTGCCTTCTCCTGGTAAGGCTATTATTGTTTTATTTGTACGTTATTTGTTTATACCCCACCTTTCCCTCAGTAATGGGACCTGTGGTGGCTTACAACATATTAAAAAAAGATTAAAAACTATAGAAAAAATAATAAAAGTATAAATATAAAAGTTATTTAAAAGTCGATTAAACAATTTATAAAGAAACATTAAAATCATGAAGAAACACAGCCATAAAACAGTATACCACATCATTAAAAGCCCATCCCAGTCAGTTACTAAAAGCCGGTTGGCCTAAGAATGTTTTGACTTGCAGGGAAGAATGTAAGGACAGAGTCATCCTGTCATCCCCAGGGAGGGATTTTCAAAGTCTGGGAGCAGCTACAGGGAAGACCCTCTCCCTTGTTCTCATCAAACATGGAAAAATTGTCCCCAATTATATTGGGGGGGGGGCATTTTTTCCCTCAAAACATTTTTTTTTTGTCCCAGGTCACAAAAGTGACCCTGTTTGGCTGCATGTGGCTTGCAGGCCACATTATCCCCACTCTTAATCTAGACCCATCAGTGTTGGTAAGTGTAAACCTGTAGGTGCATCTTCAGGCCAGCACAGAAACTGGTATGTCTGCCTCATATTCAAGTGGCAGGATGGGCCCACCTGATGGTTTTGCATTATTCTAGGCTCAAGATTCTTGCATTTTCCATCTACGTTAATCTACAGGCTGGAGTAGTGGCATTGGTCAGGAACCCTTTCCTCTACGCATTTAAAACTATTGTAGTATGGTTACTAGCTTTAAAAAAATCTACCTATTCTTCCTCTTGTATCATGCCCTCCAGTTGTGTTGGGTTATGAGATCCCAGCCAGCAGGACTGGTGGGTGGCCTGGCAGGAGAATATCGTAGTTACAGTCCAACCCATCTGAAGAGCAGCACACATTCTGAGAAACTGTTAGTTCATATTTTGACTCTACCGCAATTACTGTATTTGCTGGCATGTAAGACTCACTTTTTTTCCTGAAAAATACTGTTTGAAAATGGGATGCGTCTTATATGCCAGCAAATAGTATTTGCTGGCATATAAATAGGGTATGTCTTATGCACTGGTGCGTCTTATATGCCAGCAAATACGGATATATAATTTGTTGTCCATTTGTAATAAAGTGCTTAATGCTTTTCTTCTAAAGAATTTTTTTATTGCCATCCAACAGTTGTTACTGTGAAAGATATTAGAGCAAATGTAAGCAAGGAGTTAACCGAAATGTTGTATTTGCTGTAGCCTTTCTTTCTGAAAGTAGCTTGTAGCAAAATTTTTGCAGCATCGTGAATGTTCAAGAATTCAAATAAAGATATGTCAGACTAACAAAATGTCTTTACAGTCTTCAGATAAAGATTTGAGGCGGTCATTAGATAAGCAATCTAATGAAAGTGCAGGAGGGATCTATCAGTATGACAATTATGATGAAGTTGCCATGGACACAGAAAGTGAAACTAATTCTCCTGGTAAGTGTTGACTTGCTGAATATAGTCTAATACTTTTGCTATCTTTCTAACAAAGTATATATTGAATACAGCTTGTTCATTTTATTAATATTATGGTTTTTCATGTGAGGACATTTGAAGGATTTGGTTAAAGGTTCAGCATCTCCACTGATCTTGCATTTGCCTCAAAATTAGTAGGTGACAGAGGCGCATTTTTGCCTGCCATCATGTCACAAAGTTCAGTACATCTGTGTATGTTGATGGGGCTGTAGTGAACTGGAAACAAAGAGATGTGACATAATTTTTTTTAGGCTTTCCATCACTGAGATGTTTCTCACTCAAGGCATTGCTATTCAGGGAACATTCAGTGCTTTATTATTTATGTATTTGTTTATTTATTTAAATAATAGGGTGTCCTTAAAGGCAGCTTTGAGAATTCAGTGAAACATCATTCTGTGTCTTTTTAATGTGGCTTCTGCTAGTCCCTGAAACATAATTTAAAGAAATCAGAACAGAAATAAGAACCAACTGATACAACTAAAATCTTTGACTCAGAAAAATTAGCTGCTAGTGAAGCTGCTACACAGTAAATTTTGCATGGTCCATTCACTTCTGTTGGCATTCAGGTAGCCACATTCTGTACCACTGAGGACTTCTAACCCATCCTCAAAGATGATCACATGTAGACCACATTGTATCAGTCCATCCTGGATGTAGATGTACAGCTGTGGTTTTGGTTTGGGGGGGGGGCCATAATTTTCTTTATTTCTGTCACAACCTGGACAACACACTGTTGGAGTGTGTTGGAACCTTGCCTTTTGAAAATTGAGCTTAAATATCATTTTCAGAAATTGAATGTTAATTATTTTGTTGGGGTCAGGGTAAGGTTTGTCACCGTTGATGCAGTAAAGAAAATGTTTTCTGCAGTAGTAGATGTGAATTTGGAAATCTTACTAACAAGGGGTGGAAGAACACTGGCATATGGTGTCAGCCTTGGTAAGTAAATATATTCTTCAAAAAACCTCTATTACAACAGCTTGAGGAAGAATATGTGTTTCAGGAAGAATATGTGCTGAAAGGGATTAGTATTTTCCCCCATTCCTTTAGTTTGTGTAATATGTTTGTGGATTGATTTTCATTAAGATATACCAAAGTAAACGTTTATAGAAAGTGAATGTTTGTATGGGTGTTGTAACTCAATCCTTTGTTTTTGATTTGTGCAGCATCTTCTCCAGTTCAGCCTTCATACTTTGAATGCCCCGTTGGATACTTTCCTCCTGCTTTTCCACAAATCTCACTATCTCTTGCACCGCAGGTTTCAGTAAGTAATTTTGCAAGATGAAAGTGTTATAAAGTAGAAAATGCTGAAACTGAAAGTATTGATAGGCTTTCTGTATGTATATTTGGAAGCATTTGTGTATTTCTGTGAGCTTCTCTCTTGTGTTGATACATTCCTTCTGACCATCTTGAAAGTCTGCCTTGCGGCTATTGAAATTAGACTAGCCCTGAGTGGAAATTTCTTTCTGGCCTTGTTCTTACACCAACAGTTTGTCTAGTTCTAATGCCCACTCAGCATATGTGGCTTCTGCCTCCTGTTTGTAATTTAAAATACGCTTGAGGGATTAGTTCTTCAGTAACGACATAGGAAGTTAGTTAGTCACCAGGAAACTGTTGATAGTATTCTTATTCAGTGTCTCTTAACTCATTGGTGTCTGATGGTTGAAGAACTAAGGCTGAAGTCTCACATGCTTCGCTATAAGCCATGTTGAATTGAAGATATATAAAGCAGATGTACAGAAAGCCCACACCTTTTGACGCTCTGTTATCTGATGACTTGCTCTTTTGGCATTTCCAAAGTAAGGACACATTCCATTAATTTGATGGGGGTTTGACTCTTTGATAAGTGCTTCTTGCCTATGGAGACTTGCTTGGAACCACTTGCATGCACGCACAGCTTGCAAATTGAGCTGAGAGGGGAAGAAAAGGTGCTAAGCTGGCTGAGAGATTTTGCAACCATCATGTGTATGGTTGGTCCCAAGTGGGCCTCTGTAAGTCCTTCATGTTCCCTATACTACAGTACATGAGTTCTGCTTGGCAGCCAGTTACATTTACTGGCAGTGGTCTAACCTGTCAGATAAGTGGAGGAAACTTGTATATGTAATTGCACTGTCAGTTGCATTACATGATATGCACTGAGTATTTCATTGGCTTTAACTTAGAATAGTAATTGCTGATCTTTTGCATTGAAGTGTAACATAGTTTTATCTGATGTACTTGACATGCTACTTGGGAAAGCCAAGTAGTGAATTACAACTCAGAACTCTTTTCCTTCCTTTAAATTTGATTCAGACTCTGCCGCCAATTAGCCAGTTGTATATGGAAAGCATTTCTAGTGTTTCTCCAGAACCTCTGCCACCCCTTCCTCCTCTTCCACCTGAAGAACCTGAGCAGCCACCAAAGCCTCCATTTGCAGATGAAGAAGAGGAAGAAGAAATGTTACTAAGAGAAGAGCTCTTGAAATCTCTTGCGAACAAGAGAGCTTTCAAACCAGAGGTATTTACTAACTTCTGAATGTAACTGTTTGTTGGTCATCTTGGTACATAAACTATAGTGCACTGAGAATGTGTTATGTGGGGTTTCTTAAGTTTGGAAAGAAATACAGTTGGCCCTCCATGTTTGTGAGAGTTAGGGGTGCAAGACTCTTGCAAAAGTGGAAAAACAGCTATATTCCTACTGCTTACCTGAGATGAGTGAGTGAGGGAATGCATCTGTGTGCCTTCACTCGTGCTGCTCCCAATCCCCTTGTCCACCCATCTCTAGTGCATGGGAATGCAGGTGCGCACCTTTCCTCCTCCTGCTCCCTCGTTCTGTCCCCTTGGGAGCGCACATCCACTCTCCCATCCCATCGTCTTGACCTCTACCCACTTGCCTTAGCATGAGAGAATGCATGTGCTTGCTCCTTCCCTCCTCCCATTCCCCTGTGCCATCCCTTTGTCCCCTGCACACTTGCCCAAGCATGAAGGATTGAACAGGTTTGCCTTCCCATGCCCTGTTCCCCTGCCTGCATGTGTGAGCGAGTGTGTGAGGGAAGCAGAGGTGACAGCAAATCCACGATTATCAAATTTGCGAAGGTCAGACTCTCAAGTGTGGAAGGATGACTGTATAGGCCAGAAGCTGGATAAGCCAGCAGCGGTCATGCCTGAGGAATAAATTCGCTTTGAACTGAACAAATTGTTTCACCTGTATTTTGGTTATATCTCAGCTGTACCTGCTGAATAAGAACAAGAATTATGGCATTTCAAATTGCTGGAGTCATTGCAGTTTCATAAGGCCTTTAACTTTCTATGGGCTAACTGCTCTCTCACTCAAGATAAGCAGAATATATTCTTGCAGAATGTAAATGCACACAGACACATGTTACTTGATTTAATGCTTATTTTTCTTAATTAGGACAATTCAAGTAACAGTGGTCCACCGTCACCACCTTTTCCCAATAATTCTCATTCTGTTTCAAGAAGCAATCTTTCAGCAGTCAGTATTAATACAGTGTGTCAACCTCGTGTAAAGAACACAAAGATTATTAGAGTACCAAGACCTCCCCGAACAGTGATCACGGTAAGAAAATAACTTTTAAATGGTTTCATTTGTTCTAAACATTGCCAAAGTAGGGCACAGGCAGACATGCAGAATTACTGGTGTTTATTCTGGGCAGATGCAGTGATTTTCTCAGTCATGTATTAATATTAGGTTGGATTGGTTCTTGGTTACTTTTTTTAACAAGACAGTGAAACCTCTGTTCTTAAAGGACAGTATTCCTTTTTGTGAGTGGTAAACAACTTGGGCAGTAGTAATTCCTGAAACTATGGGGAAATGTTAGTTTAGGGAGTGGATTGAGAAATCACTGTGATTTCAGCGGATCTAGTAGATTAGATCAACATAAAAATTTAAAACAAAATCTGATTGTACTTTGAATTGAAGCTTGGTGTTCAGTTACAAGATGACATGAAGAGGACCTTGCTTTGGACCTGTAGACAAAATGATTAATATTCTTGTTTCTGTAGCTGCCAAAGCACAAATCTGTTGTGGTTACGCTGAATGATTCAGATGACAGTGAGTCAGATACAGAACAACCTAATTCTACTACAAGTGTATTCGGTGGCTTAGAGTCAATGATCAAAGAGGCTAGAAGATCTGTGGAGGTAAGTATTGTTTACTGGTGTGTAAGCACTGTAAAGGCTCTAGATCCTATCTCATCTTGGAAGCTAAGGAGGGTAAGCCCTGGTTAGTACTTGGATGGGAGATTGCCAACAAATACCAGGTGTTGTAAGCTATATTTTAGAGGAAGAACCTATCAAAAACACCTCTGAGTATTCCTTGACCAAGAAAACACTATGAAATTCATGGAATCACCATAAGTCAACAAGCAACTTGAAGGCATGCGCAAGCAAGAACAACAAACGTCTTTTAAAAAAAGGTGCAGAATATTTTGGATGTCATGGAAGAACAATTTGTGTATGCTGGGGCTAAACTCTACATGCCAGCTGACAATGCAGGAGTCCAGAGTTCTTTATCTGTTAATGATTGTTGACTCTTCTTGCTTTCATGACAGTTTTTTTTAAATTTACTTGCCTTGCCAACTAGACATTTTTTGCTAATTCTCAGTAGCAAAGTAAACACATTGTTTAACTTTGATTTAAAGACACAGGCTGGACCCCAGTCATACATGGTTTTATGGACTGCAACCAGCACTTTGAACCATGCCCAGAAAGGAACCAGTAGCTATTGAAGCTGTTGCAACAGTAGAGTTGTATGTTACTTGTAACCAACCTGATCATCAGTCTGGCTGCAGCATTTTAGAACCACTCAGATTTCTGAACTGTTTCTAAAGACAGCCCTGGATAGAGTGTGTTTGAGTAATCCAGAAAGGATATTGTTCCCATGTGTCATCATAATCAGATCTGACATCTCTAGGAACTGGTGGTGCGCTGGTTTTAACTTTGCAAATGCCCAATTAAATCTGGACATCCAGGCTTAGGGCTGAGTGCAGGAGTATATCCAAGCAGCAAACGTAAGGTTTCCTGCTGCTAGATCTGCGTTTTGACTGAGGAGTAACTTGGATTAATCTTGTCTGGATTAAGCTTTAATTTGGTCACTGTTATTCAGTCCAGTACTTAACAAACACTGGTTAGCATTGGAACAACTCCTGTGGAATTAGATGGAGAGAGTTGGGTGGCATAGAGTTAGAGTTGAGGTAGCTGATCTGTCCATGGGCTTGATTGAGTACTTTCTTGTAAGCTGCAGAGAAGCCCCAGTGATATGATTGTTGGATATAAATGTAATCATTCTGTCATTTGTAGGGAACAAACTTTTTAATGTCAGCCATTGATGTTACAGTGATGGGTAAAATGAGTTCTGCCCATCACACCTGAAAATAGCAGAAGTCTACTAAGGATGTACCTCATTCTTTTGTCCTCATAGTCTTCTTCCAAGATGCAGGGATATGGGACTGTTGCACCAAGTGGTGGACCTTTCCTTAGTTCAAATCAGTCTTTCCAGAAGGTTAGAAGCAGGAAGGGAAGATGTCAGTTTGCTGTATACCAAAAGGCCTTTGATTTGGGGTGGGCATCTCCTAAGAGTTTTAAAGTGTATTGAGAGAGGGATTCACCACTAATTACTGAATTCTTGGTCTGTTCGATTTGGTTAAACCCTAAAACTAGAAGAATGTATAAGAACTGGTTCTGTATTTACTACAGTCCTAGGCCCATGAAATAGGTTGTTGCTGTTGTGGTGGTGTGCCTTCAAGTCATTTCTGACTTATAGCCCCCCTAAGGAAAACCTATCATGGGTTTTCTTGACAAGACATATTTAGAAGTGGCTTGCCTTTCCTTCCTCTGAGGGTGTGAGAGTGTGAGTTGCCCATGGCTGAATGGGGATTCAAACTCTGGCCTCCAGAACAATAGTTCAGTGCTCAAACTATTACATCACTCTGGTGCTCTGATTACATGCAGCATCTGTTCCACTGGGAATGTGTTACCCTCAGTTCTTTTGAATATTTACTTTATGATCTTCCCAGAGAGCAGGATTGGAAGACCCCACTCCCCAGTGTTTTTGGAAAGAAAAAAACAGGTAGAAACTCATCACTGTTAGCAAAAATCATCTGAACAAGGATTTCAAGCCTCAGTAGGTATCCTTAGATAAGACATCATTCTGCTCAGCTAGTGCAAATTTTTGCACTGTGCCCATGTGAAATGGCAACTCCACTGCTCTGTTATTTCAGTCGGACTTCATTCCCTTGATCAGTTTATGGAATTCTTGGTGATTCTCATCATATACCATTTAAAACACAGGGAACATGTAAATGAGCCTGTATCTTAATAACAGGCTCCTCTTTCAGAGGAGAGTCATTGAGTATGTACGTATCACTGTTTTGTGCATGGTGCACCATAGTTTCATTGTAGCCAGAATATCTCACTATTGCCTGGGAGTGATGTTGAACACAAGGAAAAATATATGCTTCTTCAAAGAAGTTCATAGCCATAGACACATGCACACATGTAAGACACCTCAGAAATCTGAAAAGAATGATCCGAGGATAGTTTGAATAGCCCCAGTGACGGAGAGGTCAAAAAGTTCTCCTGTTAGACATTGCCATCTTCAGAAGAGGCTTCCACTAAAAACAAAACTTGGGGGGGGGGCAGCTTTGATTACTGTTGTGAGATGGTAGAGACTTCAGCACTAGGACACAATCTTTGTCTAGATTTGGAGGCAGACTGTTCTTTATAAGGTGTTGAGAAACACTGAGATCTGGATGCTGATAGGAAAAAAACGGCATGTTTACTTGTACTGAATGGAATCGGGGACAGCTGCTTGCCAGCACTTATCTGTGGTGCAATATAGTCTAATGGCTGCTGTGTTAAACAGTCTAGCTGTTGAACTACTGAAGATGCAGTTGTCCCATCTGTGAGCTGCCAGATCAGGTGAGATTCTGGAGAGACTGAGCACCTCCAGTGTGCTCCTGACTGAAAGGTAGCATTGGAGGGTTCTGTGAGTCTTTTGTGGACTGCTAATGCAAAAAAAGAAGAAACTTGATCCATTCATTGCTGCTTGTATTTTTGCAAACTGGTTTTGATCAGATATTGTGGTTCAAAACTACAGGTGGTGGTTCAAGGTGGTTTTCTAGAGAAGGCTTTTTACTGTAAATATGTTTTGTATAACAGTTGTCCAACCAGCCCCACACATAAAATAATCTTCTTGGTAGTGTATATCTGATACTTAAGGCACTGGCATTATTCCTAAGGGCATTTTATGTGAAGCCCTAGATGGCAATGTGAATAAAGCCACTTATCTGTAAGGAAAGATCTTTGTGATTTCCACTTGGGAAGAAGACTGCTGTATATGGATCATAGCCTCCCAGCCATTAACCGTTGCACAGCAGACAGGAACTGGTACATCCTTAATGTCTGCCAGAATTGATTCAGCCGGGAGAGCTCTTTGAATAAAAGTTAGATGTAAAGAAGAATGAAGTTGTGCCTATATTGGTTGAAGATGTAGCTGTGTGTCTCTTCTTCAAGCTGGACCAGTCAAGGTCACAGCTTACTAGAGTGATGATTAGTTGTTTTATTAGATAACGTAAAACACATTTGCCATTGGCCAAAACCTTTCCTAGAAGGTGGATACTATAGCAGGCTTTTCAAAGGTTTGTCCAGGTGGCCTGTTTGTTTTGGAGACAGAAGTGGTATTGCTTCAAACCATTTGTGTTCTGCCTCCTGTCCTAATCTGTATGAGGAGGAGTTGAATATCATCACTCTTCTGTAGGATACGTGTTCTGCATACTATTGGAAACACATGAAGGAGGGCATGCAAATACATGAGTAAACAGGAATGTGACTCTGAGGCAAGGTCAAAGTCATGTTGACAGGGTAGCCTATTAAAATAATTTTGGCATCTTAATATCCTTGTTATTTCAGGTATCTTTCTGTGACATAGTTTACTGATTCTGTCATTATTAAGGCTCCATGATACTTGGCTAAAAATTGTCTTACCCTGTTAGCCCATGGAAGTTCCATTTGGTAGTGGCCATTAAATGTTGTTTGCTTTTCTTTTTGAGCATGAAGACCTAACTCTATCTTGGTGGTTCTTCCTATATTCTTGAAAGGATTTATATTTCCTACTCGTTATTGTTATGATTCCTTTGTCTGATAGTATTATTGGATCTTTTGTTTACAGGCATCAAAACCTAAAGCACCTTTAAAGTCAGAAAAGGAAAATAATCCTGTGAGAACTCCTGAAGCCTTACCAGAAGATAAAAAAATAGAATATAGACTCTTGAAAGAAGAGATTGCCAGGTATATTTTTCTTATACAGTAACAATCAAGAAAACTACTTCAGCTGTTAGGAAGAAAAATGGAGATTTAAAACTCTCTCAGTCTTGGAAGCTGATCTTGTAATCCTTAAATTAATTTTGGAGAATTTTATTTTAAATTATCTGTTCGACTTATTTTTAAATTATTTTGCAATATGGCCTGATTCTGCGTGGTCAAGAGATATTAAACAGGTTTCTTTTCTTGAGAAGTACATGTAAGAATATTTACTGGTTGTTGTTTTTTTGTCTAAGTATACCTAACCTGAAAATATTGAGTATTTTAAAATTATGTGTTTTGCATCTTTTAGCCGGGAGAAACAGCGTTTGATAATATCAGAACCCTTGAAGGCAGGTTCCTCACCACTGAACTCAGATGCTGAAGTAGATGGAGTTAGTAGGATAGCGGTAGTCACGAAACAAGTTACAGATGCAGAAGCAAAACTCAAAAAACACAAGTAAGTCTCTTTGTTATATTAATTCTAAGTAGCAGTGCTTAATATGGGAGGACAGAACCAGCCTTTGATGTTCTTCTTCCTGCTTGAAAACGTCTCCCTGTTACCCTTCTTTTTTTTTTTATAATGGGCCATTACCTCATAATTCCTATTGGCCAATTCCCCATAATTTCCTTTTAGCTGAGCTCAACTAACCCAGTTCTTCTGAATTTTTTAACATCTTTTTATGTTAACCATTTTTTTATCTTTATATACTTCTGGAGAGTTCAAAATGCACAGGATATAGCCTCATGTCCAATTGAAAAAGAATGCCATTGTTCTGTCATGCCATAGCTTCATAGCTCTATGTGTCATTTGCGAAATATTTCACATTTCTGACTTACTAGTGTATCTGCACTCTTGTACTAAACATTTTTACATATTAGCATAACTTCACTATGACAGAACTTGAATATCAAGTTGTGACTCCAATACTGTGTCCACTATCTGAATTTAAAACAGCATTAAAAACCAGTTTCTTTTGGCAAGCCTATCCAGATAATTTTTTAATTACGATGATGATGATTAATTTGTTTTAACGAACTCTATTATAGCCTACCAAGTTACTGAACAGAAAAGGGCACAGAGCTAGATACTATATTTTGCTCTTTTGTGGTATATGATAGAATTTTAATTTGTTTATTTCAAAAGCATACTTGAAATAGTTAACTTTTTGTTAGATAGGAGCGTATGTTCTCTAAGGATGAGTGGAGGTATAGCTCTACCTATATATTCAGGTATTAAATAAAATATTATGATTTTAGGCTGAAGTGTTGGCCTTTGTGGTAAAATTATCCATTGTGACTTACCCTCACTCTTTGGTATTTAACTTTGTTAGCCTTGTGATCTTACTTTGGAAATCTTTTGCTCAAATAATAAAACAAAAGATGCAGTGAAAATGCCTAGATTTCTAATAGTTTTGATGATCGCTCTGATTTCATATAATTTTACGTAGAGTGGTGAGTATAAGTTTTTAACTGTTTTGCTAGACTTCTTTTGATGAAAGATGAATCTGTGTTGAAACATCTCCTGCAACAAGAGGCAAAGAAGAAAGAGTCTGTTCGTCTTGCTGAGAGCAAGATTGCTAAACTTAATGAACAGCTGCAAGCAACAGAAAAGATATTAAATGCTAATAAGGTGTTTTTGAAGAAGCTTCAAGAACAAGTAAGTTGACTTCCTGTTACTGTGTAAATACTCAAGTTAAACAGTACTCATTTAGTGGTCTTCTGATCTTACTAGACACATTTAGGGCTAATTTTATCAGTTTTATTTTATCAGTACATGGTTTGGTTCAGTGCGTCTTCTGAAAAATGTTAAAATGCTTTAGATCCACAGGGTACAGCAACGAGTTACAGCAAAGAAAGCGCTGGCATTAAAATATGGAGAAGAGCTTGCTCGAGCAAAAGCTTTGGCTAGTAAAGAAATTGGAAAACGAAAACTTGAACACAGTCATTTTGGGGTAAGGTTATAACTGAGAACATAGCCTTGCAGAAGCACGAACTGATGCATATTAGACTTCTGCTATTTCAATTGTAGGCCAGAAAGCATGATTAACAATGTACAGAATGAACTTTCAACATTGCTTGAACATTATTTGGTAGAATAGTAAATTTTAAGACATAATTCCAAAAAAAGCAAAAGGGATTGCTAAACTGTGACTGTTGAGTAAAATGTAAGGAAACACTTAGCTCTTTTGGAATGTCCAAGGAAGATTTGGCTTTGTTTCTTTAACAGCAACCCCAGTTGTTACATGGCAAACTATTTTTTGAAACAGTGGTTGGACAGGGATTTTGTACATTAAAAAGGGATAATGAAAATCTCACTGAGCAGGTTGCAGATTTTGGGTACCTTTAAAATAGTTTGTTGAAGTCTAGTTGTTATAATTTATGTCTTCATCTTGGTTTTAATCACTTGAAAAATGAAGACCAGTAAAGGCAATTGTAGTGACAGTAAAAAAAATGCCTATGGTTGCTATATTTGTTTAACAACTCAAATTCGTAAATCGTACATGATTTGTGCTCTCTAAAATTCTTTGTTGAACTTTCTGGAAAATGAAAGTAGGGAGGAGTGAAGAGAAAAAAAATTGGCTAGTGTTCGGAGCTTTGGGAACTGCCTTAAGTCCAATTGTTAAAATTCAGATTAGGGTTTATCAAATAAGTGGTGGTTTCAGGTTGCACCTAGAGCACTTGGGGTAAAGAAACAATGTTTGGTCAGTTCTTGAAAATATAAAATTCAACTATAGCTCAAAGCTGTCTCTATACTTACGGGTTATAGGCAATTGTAGGATCCTGGTGGGCTGTTTCAGCCCCCCAGGAGACCTTGGAGGGCCACCCTCCCTCCACTGAAAACTTTTTTTTTTTCAAATGCCCTCCATGACCTCTAGAGGGCCTGAGGGGTTTACAATGCATTGGGTCCAGGATGAGGTCTTTTTTAACAGGAAGAAGTGATTGGAAATCATTTTCAGTTTACTGGTTTTAAGGAAGGCCTTCCCTGGGTCCAAAGCAGCCTAGCTCTCCCCAAAATATAGTGAAAATGTCCAAAAGTCCCCAGAAAGTATTTTGGGGCATTTTTTTTGACCTCTAGGGGGCTACAAACAGCCCGGCATCCATCTCAGGTTACAGGCACATGGAGGTTCCTTTCCAGGTGGACAACAGAAGTCAAGTAATGTGCTGTATTTGCCGGCGTATAAGACACACCAGCATATAAGGTGCACCTCATTTTCAAACAGTATTTTTTGGGAAAATAAGTGAGTTTTATTCACCAGCAAACATCGTAGTTTTTAAGTTGCTATCGCCTGGTGTAACTTGGAGAGTAAAGTTGTACTCATGATTAGCCACTCTGAATGAAATGCTACACTGGGTAGGATGTCAGTCTGAACCAGAATGGCTGCTGTTACGTTAATTTTTGATGGAGTACTAGAAGTCAAATTGAGTAGTTCACCTAGCAGTGAAGTCTTGCTGTGTGTTCCCTTCTTGTGAAATTACTTCTCTGAAATGATGCAATGCATTTTATTAAAACTTTCTTATGCTGCTTTAAATCCTCTGTTTAAAAAGTACATAGCACCTTGTGTTTGAAAGTCTGTAACTTTTATTCTTACTAACTTTATACCCTGCCTCTGCCCCATACCAGAACTCAAGACTAATCCGTATGAAATATGCATATATGGTGTGTAAAGGTCAGCCTTGGTGCCAGTCAGAAATTGGTGGCTGCCAGGATTGTGCCCTTGGCTTAGAAGGGTCAAGTCTTGTCTCTCTCTTTATGTTGCACCCATGAAATATATACTGAGATCAACAATAGTCCCCTGCTCCCCTTTCCAGCTCTAAGCTTTGAAGTGGGCACTTTGATGTAGGATTTTATGAAATGTGAAAATAACCCTTTGCCCCAGACTTTACCTAGTGCTGGTTCTAGGTGGTTGGATGCTCAAAAATGCCCAGAAACTATAGAGCTAATACTACAGCTATCTTGGTGCTGGACGTGGAAGATGGAAGTGGAGGCTTGGTTTGGCTGGGTGATTGTCAGATGCTCATAGTTTGGGGCTGGATGGGATATGCAGGGACAAACTTTGTTTCTGTGCCTGCTGGGAGGTAATAGTAGTAACCAGGAAGCACAGAGGAAGGCCTCTGTACTGGAGCTTGAAGTGATACGGTCCTCAAAAAATTTTTTAGGGTTACGTGGAGTTGCAGAGCAAGTGGCATAGCTAAATGTGAGAAATACAGTCCTTGTAGTCTAACATGATTTTGAAGGCTGCATGATTCTCTCCCCTGTTCTATAGCCACTAGCACTATTACCTTAAAAAACAGAGGTGAGGAGAGTAGGCAGAGAATTGTTGCTGACTGCTAAGCTTATATATTTTAAGTGTCTGACAAACATAGTCAAAATAAATCTAAGGCTTCTCCCCAAATTTGGGGCTGCTGTTAGAGGGAAGCCATGGGCTTGTCATGTTAGCCAGGAGCTTAATGAACACTTGTCACCATGAACAAAATTCAGAATCCTTTTCCATGGTTGATATTTGCTGTGGCATAGTTCAGTATGCTGCTGGACCTGTAGCAATTGGTGGTGCTGGTTTCCTGATGTAGGCATGGTGTATTCTCAGGCAAAATTGTAAAATGCTATGTTAAATGTTTGTTAATCTGTTTTTAATCAGTAATTAAACTATAAATATATGTTTTTTGACAGCCAAACAAAATATTGAAATTGGATAAATCTCCATTATCAAGCCCCAAGAAACATTCAGCAGAGCTGATTGCACTGGAGAAAAAAAGGCTACAGCAGCTGCAGTATGAATATGCTCTAAAAATTCAGCAACTAAAGGAGGCTCAAGCACATCAGGCTAAGGACCGATTAAATATTATCCCTGTTGCAGAAGAGGAACCTGAATTTGCACTACCTCAGCCTTCTCTTCATGATCTAACACAAGACAAACTGAGTTTGGATACTGAGGAGAATTACTTTGATGATGAAATTTTGTTGAACACCAGTAGAGAACGAAAGAGGTCTTTCAGAGAATCAAATTCATTTACCAAACCAAATCTTAAACACATAGACACCCCCAAACAGGAAACTACAAATAAACTTTCTAAAAAGGCACTAGAGCAACCAGAACTCTTCCTGGGTCTGAATATTGAAGAACTGAAAAAACTGTATGTGAAAGCTGATGGCTTGGAAGATGTCTTGAAAAAAAATACAACACTTATGATTTCTAATGAAAAAAAATTATGTGGAAAGGTAATTCTGTGTAATCTAATAATCTAAAATACTTCTATTTGTTTTAGAAGGATCACTGTGTCTGGAGTCTTCATGTGGTTGAAAATAATATATATGTATCTCTTTCTTAGGAAATAACCATAGATGTAGACCCTTTCACTGCTCCAAATAAACAAACAGAGGGAAAGCCATATCCATTTAGGCCATATCATAGCCCTCTTCTTGTTTTTAAATCTTACAGGTATGTATGCTATGTTGATAAAAATGTTATGCCACGAACGGCATATGCTGTAGAATTGAATTAGATGTGGGTCGGGATTATTAGAGGCCGTAGGATGAAAGAAGTGCAAGTCAAGGAGGCAAGAGATGGATATTAGAGAACTGCAGAAACACATTTGACTTGATGGTTCTTGGCAAGCAGATTATGTGAACATTTCTTATGATACCAAACCATGGATGCTGTCTGAATTTGCTTTTGGAATTTTTCTGATGAGATTGGGCATGTTCAGGGTGGTATGGCCATAGGAGCTTTTGGAGTTTTTAACTTTTTGTTTTAGAAAAGAAGAAACCAAATTAAAGACATTATATGAAGACCTCTTCATATGTACTGTAGCAAAATCTTTGTTGCCATTCTGGGGGCAGAGAGGGATTGTTGTGTCCAGTACGTGTGTGCCTATTCATAGATCACTGTTATTCTGTGCACCCTCTTAAGTACCTTATCTGTGAAACCAGTGTTAATTTAATTGTTTGTTTATGACTTCCTTGTCTGCTAGGGCTACCAGAATGTTTGGGATGGGTTAGATTTTGCTCACAGTGGAGTGATGTTCTTAATATATTACTTTATTTCTCTCATTGAGGTTGTAACTGCTCACCTCTGTGGAAAACAGGTGTGGCCAGAACTTGTTCTTCCGTTTGGTGTTCTGGGATGCTGATCATAATTTCATTAATTTCTCCCCTTAAAGGCAGTTACAAGCCAATATGAATTGAACCTTTGAGCATTTATACCCTGTGTTGTTTTCTTGATCACTACGTAGTAGGGGTGGGAATAACGTGGCTTTCTAAATGTAGTTCAGCTGCAGCTCCCAGCATCCGTCACCATTGGCTGCGATTGTGAGGGTTGCTGAGACTTCCAGCTCAGCAATAGGTGTATGATAGCATGATTCCTGCAGCAGTTGTACAACATAACAGAGCAAGGCCAGACACATCTGCTGACTTAAATTACACAAATAACACCTAATGATGTAAGCATTTGAAATATGTAAAACAGGAATAGCACGGTCCACTCTTAAGGAAGGTACTCATTTTGCACTACACTATTCGTGCACATAGATCTCAAAGCTCAAGGCAGCCTTTCTCGTTTCCAGTTCTTTTGAACTAGAACTTCAGTTCAGTTCCAGCCAGTGTAGCTAGTGGTAAGAGTTGGTGAGAGTTGTAGTCCAAAACACCTGTAGGGAACTAGGTGGGGGAAGGCCTCAAGACTTGTGAGGAGGTCACTGCATCTGGAAGCATTGTGACAGAGGAATCCAAGAGCTTTTTATTCACGTGATTCAAATAATCAGTTAATCTCTGTGTCAGTTGAAAAAGGTAGTTTGATCTATAGTGATTGTGTTTTTTAGATAGCTTTTGAATGTAGGAAACATGAATTTAGGTAGTTGCTGCTGCTTGTGTGACAGCCTCAAGTAACAGAACCCTTAGTATTCTAACAATGCATAGCAATGATGAACTTCTTTCTGTGGTGTCATTCTAATGCTTTTAAAATTAGAGCAGATGAGCAAGGGTTTGTATGATCTTATTCAGATCAAATGTAATATGTGTTTGTGGGTTGTCCCAAGTTGGTGTTTTTCATGCCTAACTAGACCTTGTATGTGCAAGAAATGAAAAACAAACCACTGAACAGCAGGTGGTGCTGCATAGCTGGTTGTGGTTATCCTTTTGAAGCAAAGTAATACTGGAATCAGGTTTACTTTCAGTATGTTTGGTTCTAAGCAAATCTTTATTGATTGGTTTGAAAAAATTAACATCTCATGTTTTGATTACCCCATTTAGGTTTAGTCCTTATTTTCGAACAAAAGAAAAGCTTTACCTCAGTTCAGTATCCTACAGCAATATGATTGAACCCAAACAGTGTTTCTGCCGTTTTGATCTAACAGGCACATGCAATGATGATGATTGCCAATGGTGAGTGATTACTTCCCTCCCCTATCTCCCAGCAAATATTTACCTTTAATTTGAGCAATATTCACTATAGAGACTCTTGTATCGTATCAGTCAAATAGTACTTAATCAAAACTTAGCTGCTTAAGCCATGACCTGTAAAAATAATTTATAAGAAAAATCCTGTTTCTCTTTGTATTCTTTCCTTTCCTTAAAAGTTACGTGAATTGATTGACAAAGAGCATTGAAAGAACTCAGTCATAATAACAGTATATACACAAAAAGAATGGATGTCCTTATTATGGGCTGCTCAGTGGCCAGGGTCTAGCAGCAGAACCTTGAAGTTATGGAGTGCCACCCAAAGCAGGAACATTTTAATCAATTTCCCGAAGTTTCATGTAAGGAAAATGGGTGAATTTTTCTCAGACTGAGAACCTTGGGAACTGCTTGAACTCTTGTCTAGTGAGCAGTGCAATATGGCTCAGATGCAGTTGACCCACCAGATCTCTACTGGTCCTGTCTACCCTCAAAATTGAAGTCCAGAGTTCTGGAGGGACTAAAAAGTGTTGTGCACTAATAAGTAATGGTTCTGATTCTTTTTATAGCCAGCATTTAGAACAAGGGTCTCTAGTTAATGAAGAGGCAGGAGCTTCCTCCAAGTTCTTGGAACATTTTGATTCAGCTGCTAGCCCTCCCATGATCGGTATTTTATTTGTTCCCTGTCTTTACAAGTGGTCTACTTTATCAAATATAAGAAATGTAGTGAAACTGAACATATTCACCTCTGTGTTGTTCAGAACTCAGTGTACTTTTCAATAATATAGAAAAATCCCATAATATTATTGAAATATGTTCCTATTGAGTAACTGTGGAATATGTGGGATGATGGTAAGTGTGTGATCTTTCTGACAGGTGGAATCATTAATCCTTCATGTACTGTCAGCTTAAAACTCCATGCTTCTGGGCTGCATAGTAATTTTAAATGTTGTCCTTTAAAAGCAGCATTAGTGTACTTCTGATATAATTTTCAAAGTGTTTTTTCCTTGATTTTTCTTTTTAGGCAGCACATGAAGGACTACACACTCAGCCGAAGTCAGCTTTTTGAGGAAGTCCTTTCATACAATTTGTCATTGTTAGGCTGTTCCGAAAAAAACACTGATGAAGAGATAAGCGCTGCAACAGGTATTGTGCCTGCTTGGTATCATTAATTTGGTTGTCATTTACCCATTCAGGTTAATCACAAAGAGCAGTTTTTAAACAATAATGGTGCAGGAATCAAGCTCTGTTTAAAAGCCTTCTTAACTCTAAAACAGTGCTTCCCAAACTTTGTTCTTCCAGGTGTTTTGGACTTGAACTCCCCAAAGCCCCAGCCAGCCTGGCTAGCAGTCAGGAATTCTGGGAGCTGAAGTCCAAAATTATCTGGAGGGCCAGAGTTTGGGAACCACTGCTCTAAACAGGTAAAAGACCAAGTCTCTTCTGTATCATAATCTCATATAAGCCTGTAGCTGCTCTCTGATTCCCTTAGTTTAAATTTAACCGAAGCTTGAAAGATTTGTGGGGATTTCCCTGTGGATACATGAATTTGTAAAATTTTAATGGTATATTCTCAGATATTGCCATCATATCATTTCAGAAAAGTATGTTGAAAAACTTTTTGGAGTGAACAAGGATCGCATGGCAATGGATCAAATGGCTGTACTTCTTGTTAGTAAAGTCAATGAGAGCAAAGGTCACAGTAAGTAACTTCCTAGTAGCTTGACATGGCTTTTATTTATGTGCTAGGGATGTTGGTATACAGAGAATTTTACAAATGTGGTATGCTTTAATGTTTCTTTCTTTGCCAACAGCCCCTCCATATACAACATGGAAAGACAAAAGGAAATGGAGGCCTAAATACCAGAAAAAGGCTCCTTTGGACAGTGATACCAGTAGTGAAGAGGAGCAGTCCGTTGGTCCTATTAAATATGGTAAATGTGCAGTTAAGTTGGGAGTGTCAGTTACAGAAAAATTGTACATAAAACATTTTAACGAAACAGCTCACTTGCTGTACCTTACAGGGGATTAGGCTTATACAGCCACAGTTTTAAGGATCGCTTATGCTTAGTTCAGTGCCTCAGTCAAGTTTGGGTATATTCATTATTTGCGAGAGTCCTAAATCTACTGTGCTAATAGCATAGTAATTCAGAAGTGACTCTTTAAGGATCTGTGAATAATCAGCTTTATAGTGAACTTGTTATCATTGCTTCTCACTCTCTCTTGTTGTGAGGTAACCCAGTTTTCCACAGAAAGTACATAGTTTCTGACTTCGTTGTCTTGTGAGAATCACTGAATTTTTCCTCCTAATACTTTAAATTGATTCCTGTTGTTTACATGGAGGTAATAACTGGCCTTAACATAAAGTGCAGTTTTGATTTCAGATGTGGTGGTTTTGGAAAAAAAAATGCTTGTATTTACAGCTTCCACAGTAGAAAACAAAATAAATATTCCTGCTCTGGATGCTGTTGTGACTCCTGATGATGTTCGTTATTTTACAAATGAGACTGATGACATTTCAAACCTGGAGGCAAGCGTACTTGAGAACCCTTTTAATGTTCAACTTTGGATCAAACTGGCCTATAAATACCTGAATCAAAATGAAGGGTAGGTAATTCTTACTATGCAAACAAATCAGTTACAGTTTTTTTCCTGAGGCTTCTCACCTGTGCAGCTGTAATCCAGTCTATCAAAGGACTCTGTGTTTCTTGGGCAAGCCACAAGCAGGTTATTGTTTAAAAGTGATTGAGAAATACGGTTCGATCTTTTGCTTTGTCTGCAGTCCAGAGTAAGAGTAATAAAATATTTTGATGCTTTTAATTCAAAGCATGCTCTATTTGACCATGGAAGTAGTAAGGAAGAATTCATATGATGATGATGGTTTCAGAGAGATGTTTTAGCCAGCAAGAATCAGCTTTCACAAGAAATCTTATTATTGTAGCCAGGGAGTCAGCAGGTGTTCTGAAAATAACAGCAGCAAACCACAGTTGCAGCACACTGTCCATAAATACCTTTGAGCTATGTCTGCAGCAGTAACTCTCCTTCTCCATTTCAAAACCCTTCAAACTCTTGTAAATTCAGAAGAGTAGAAGTCATGGCAAGGGGAGAAAGGGAGAACTTCTGAAGGGAAACACTTTGTGCAAGGCTTAGGATTGTTTTTTAAGCTGAGAGTATGAAAATGAATGTACAATGTTTTCTTTTTCCCCTTTCTTATTGAAGATCATCTTCAGAATGTTTAGATTCTGCTTTAAACATCTTGGCTCGAGCACTAGAAAATAACAAGGAAAATTCTGAAATCTGGTGTCACTATCTCAAATTATTTTCAAAAAGAGGCACGAAAGAAGAAGTGCAAGAAATGTGTGAGACGGCGGTGGAATATGCCCCTACTTATAAGATCTGGTGGACAGTAAGTTTGGTTTCTGAAAGAGCTTCATATACAAAATAATCCAGCTTTGAGTATTACTGAGGTGTGTTTCTTTGTGAGTGCATTTGAATGCTCTGAAGTCAGAAAGCGGCAAGCCAGAAAACAGTGAGGAACAAATAATGGGTGCTTTCTTTGGTCTGTTGTGGGAGAAGCAAACCAAAATGCCAGTTCCCGCTTGGTGCTGATCAAAGATGGAGCAAATAGATGGTGATCAGCAACACACTGCTCATATGTAAGAAGTCAGGGTTCTTCCAGCATCCTAGTTTGTTGTCCTGTGTAAACCAGCTTTGACTTGAGGGCTTCAAACTGTAAAGTTCTTAAAATGTAAAGATCCCCCTGCCCCTCCCCAGAAGTACTTGGCTTTGGCTTTTTGGACTGGCTTTTGTTTGACATAGGGAAAATAGAGCCTCGGGAAATATACCAGATAGATACTAGGATTAATATACCAGAACTTCTTGAGGTCCACATCCTCCAAAATAACATCTGATACAGTTCAAGGAGCTACAGCTACAGACAAGAATCTGGAGTGTTTTTGAGTGTACACAGAAGTACTTTACACACATGCATGAAAATCCTTGCATCCTAAAGGGATAAAAACTTAAAGGTGATCTGTTTAGCTCAACCCATTTCAAGTCATTGACTCCTTAGAAAAAGCAGTCTTCTGTATTTTAGCATTAGGATAAATCCTCCTTTCAGTGCAACTTTGAGGATCCCACTTGTTTCTGTATCTACCCTCCTCTTCCTTTGCACTCTGACCACCATATTTATTTGATTATTGCTTTATATTTGATAGTCTGTTGGACTAAACTGATATTTTGGAACATGTTACTTATGAACTGGGAAACAATATGGACACTTCTAAAAGTGTACATAATTTTCAGTCTATTATAACCAAGTTATATTAGTAGAGGAGTAAATCTGATACATAGCTTATTGTTAAAACAATTTTTTCTTGCTTAATTCTCATTCAGTTTCTAAATCTGGAAAGCTCATTTGATGGGAAGGATTATGTGTGTGGAAGAATGCTGCAATTCCTTACAGAAACTCCAGAGTGTGAAGAAAATTTGGATCTTTGCTCCTTTCACTTGCTGGAGATACTACTGTATAGAGTTCAACTAAGCCTCTTCACAGGGAAATATCAAAATGCTGTTGCAATATTCCAGGTACTTGCTTGTTGTTTAATGCCATGCTGTCTTTGGTATAGAATCCGATGATTGTAGCATTATTGTGCATGGATAGTTTGTTATAAGACATCACAAACTATCCATACACAATAATGCTACAATCAGAAGAAAGGAGCAGGGTGGAGGAATGTCTCCTTGTGTATTCAGTAATAGACAAGATTTGCTTGCATGTTATGAGCAAGAAGGCTCCTGATTTGTTCACCAAGTATGGCCAAGTAATGCATTTCCTTATTGGAAGTTTTTCTTTTTTTAAATACAGGTTAAGTCTCCCTTATCTAGAAATCTGAAATCCAAAAACCTGCAAAACTGAACGTTTTGCTGCTGGCCAGCTGCTTCAGTACCAGCTGTGACACACCTGTTTGATCATCTCACAGATCCTCAGTCTCTGTTTTTGCTGCCAGCTGCATGCATCTGCCTTTGAGATGTTGGCTGTGGTGCTCCTGTTCATCTATCAAATCTGAGGAGCACCACAGCTGCCCCTTGAAGGCAAAAGTGGATGGCTGGAAGCAAAAAGAAAGAGACTGAGGATCTGTGAAAGGGCGGGACGTGTGGATTCGCACTGAGCACTACACTTGGATTCCCACCATTTCGCAAAGCCTCAGTCTCCCTCTAGTCTCACTTCTCATACACAAGCAGTGAATGAACAAGACATGAGGCTGTTCAAAAAAGGTACCATATTCTAAAATCTGAAGAAATCTGAAAATGTGGAACACTTTTGGTTTCAAGCATTTCTGCTAAGGAAGGCTCAACCTATACCACCTTTCTGTAAAAACCAAGGTGGTGTACAATTTATCAAAATATTAAGAACAAGAACATGGACATTATGTGAAGAACAACAGTAGAATATGATGGAACCCATACCCAAATTCTTTTGAAGGGGATAGGGACACGTGTTGTTTGGATGACACATTAAGTGTCCCTGTGTTACTTTTGACTTTGGATTTTTTCTCCATTTGTTAGCATGATTGCTTTAGTACAGGAAAGAATCTGATAACCAATATTCTGTTTGGAAAGAAAAAGTATTTCTTGTTTTGATTTGCACTGTTGATCTAGCTTGCCTATTAATGCTGTAGCAGGTAACCAGACTAAACAGCCACCTGTATGCTGTATTTTAAAACATATGCACCTTTAGAACATAAGAGGCTGCTTTACATTGAAGCAGCTTTCTGTTTATAGTATGTTTGCCAAAGATTATCTCTTTGAACATCTTTTCCTGGTAGAAAGTTAATAATCTTCATGGTTTGTTTTTATTTTTCAAGATTTATTCCCTGGACTTCTTTTTTCCAAATAGTTTTCAATATGGCACACAGTAGATTGAAAGAATATAGTACAAAATACCTTAGTCTTGATGATTGTGACCATGGGATTTATCTTATGAATTTGATCTAAATTGTACCTCTAGAATGTCTTTGTAAGATCAGGCATAATGTTGTAAGCTTTCACATGTAACCATTGTGTCATTTTCCATTCTGCAGAATGCTCTGAAGTCAGAAAGTGGTAAGGTTATAATGCAACGCCTCACCATAAGTGATCGCTGCTTAGCTTGGCTCTCCTACATACATCTGATTGAATTTGGCGAGCTCCCAGTCAAGTTCTATGATCCTGCCAATAGCAACCCATCAAAAATATTGAAAAAGGAGCTATTTTTTATACCTTGGAAAACAATGGAAGATATAAAAGCTGATCCTGATACCTTGTTAGCTATGTTTGAAGGTAAATACAAAATGTAGGCTTCTTGTAGCCTCTGTTAATTTTTAAAGGACATTTCCATAGACTTAGTATGGAAGATTGTGACCTTAGTTTCCCCTGTGCTAGAATACCAGGGGGCGTGTCCTATTGAACTAAGTCAAGTTTACTTCTCATTTCATATGCCTAGCATTATGTGGTTTTAAGACAGTTTTAATCACTGTGGACTATTTTTTTTATTGAACGAAAAAGAAAAAGGAGACAAAGCAACAACAAAACTAATAAAACAATACAAAAACTACAAACTCACAACAATAATAATACAAGAGGAATAGTAAAGCAAAAAATATCTGACAGGATATTGATGGGTGGCAGGACTTTGGCTGTTGACATTTTTTACTTTTGTCATTCAAAAGTATTGAAGGGGGCACCCACTATTTTATTTTCATGTGAGTTTTTTTACTTTTTATTTTGCTGTTACATTGTATATTGATGATATTTCATCCAAATAGAAGTCCATTTATAGGTCATAAAAAAGATCATAATTGTGTGTCAAGATCTATTTGGCATTGATGGTCAAAACAAATATATGCGAGGGGTGGGGAACCCTGTTGCACATTCTACAGAGGCTATTTTTCTTTTCCATACTTTCAATCACTGTGGAAATACCTTAGTAATTTAAAAAAGTAATAATTTACTGCTAAAAAGTTCAGATCCTTAGATGCATGTTTAAATTCAAAGGTATTTGGAGAGAGAAGCTTTGGAAAAAAAATGAGAAGTAATTGTTGGGTGTAACAGATCATTTTAATACATAGTTTCAGTCATTAAGGTTATGTTTATGTTTAATGATTGTTTTAAAGATCTGATTTTTGTTTTAAGTTGATACAGATACACTTTTCCGGATTTAAATATAAAACTATATCTTGAGTTTCATAATAATTTGTAATCTCATTTATTTCCATCCTACCATGGTTCTCCCAGGTATGTGTCAGTGTGTGGAGAAAGCCTGTGAAATCTAGGATTCCTTTTCTTACACAGAATCCAAGCTATGGACAGGCACAGGCTTCCAAAAATTATGTTTATTAAATAACCTACAGACACTGAACACAGATTTGATATGATTTTTCCATTTTTAAATAAAACAATTGATCTTTTGAATAATTTATCTTTTTGTTGTTTATGGGTATATCTTTGCCTAGTAGCAGACCAACTAAATTAACGGAATAAATCACCTAATATACAAGTTTTTCTTTTCCTTCTGTGAAGATCATACATGTTAAAAATCCTTTAGAAATAACAAAGCTAACAAAATGAAATTCAACAGAGAGAAGTGTAAGGTCCTACACTTAGGCAGAAAAAATGGAATACAGAAATATAGGATGGGGGACACGTGGCTGGATAGCAGTACGTGTGAAAGGGATCTAGGAGTCTTAATAGACCACAAGCTGAACATGAGTCAGCAGTGTGATGCGGCAGCCAAGAAAACCAACGCATTTCTTGGTTGCATCAGTAGGAGTATGGTGTCTAGATCGAGGGAGGTACTGGTACCACTCTACTCTGCTTTGGTTAGACCTCATCTTGAATACTGTGTCCAGTTCTGGGCACCTCAGTTCAAGAAGGACATGGTCAGGCTGGAGCAGGTCCAGAGGAGGGCAACCAAAATGGTGAGAGGCCTGGAAGCCATGCCCTATGAGGATAGACTTGGAGAGCTGGGTATGTTTAGTCTGCAGAAGAGAAGGTTAAGAGGGGACATGATAGCCATGTTTAAATATTTGAAGGGATGCCATGTAGAGGAAGGAGAGGGCTTGTTTTCTGCTGCTCCAGAGACCAGAACAAGGAGCAATGGATTCAAGCTGGAGGAAAGGAGATTCCACCTGAACCTCAGGAAGAACTTCCTGACAGTCAGGGCTGTCCGGCAGTGGAATACGCTGCCTCGGAGTGTGGTGGAGTCTTCTTCTTTGGAGGTTTTTAAGCAGAGGCTGGATGGCCATCTGTCGGGAGTGCTTTGAGGGTATTCCTGCATGGTAGGGGGTTGGACTGGATAGCCCGTGTGGTCTCTTCCAACTCTACATTTCTATGATTCTATGAAGTGGTTTCATGGATACTTTAAAATAAACCCTGAAATTTCTTTTAGCTAGTTCTTTTCAAGCATAGTGCCTAAAATGTATGCCTAGTTTTTTTTTAACCACATGCCGATAGGAAAATTAAATTTATTTTGTGACAAAGCTTTGTATTTGTGAATGCTTAATCACTACCATGTTTGTCTTTTTTAGATGCCGTCCGGTCATGTACTGGTGAGGATAATTCAGCTGACAAAAGCATGATTCAGTGTCTTCCATTGTACAAAAACATGATAGCTTTGCAGAAACTGCTGGAAAGGTAAAGTTTTCTTGCCGTTGCATGCATAGTGGTCTAGTGTCAGACATGCTTGTTACAATACACTCTTGAATCTTGCCCTTTTCTTTTCCCTCATTCATATGTTCATGGGACATATAATTGAAGTGTAATTGTTACTAACAGCTGAATATAGTGTGAAGAAATTCGTGCCCAACTAAGAAAAGAGTGGTCAGAGATAACATCTGTAGTGTGAAATATTTCACAAAGAACTTTTTACTAGCATGTCTTTTTAAAATTACCGACTTTTTTAATACTATTTTGTTGCAGATGGGAAACTGCCATTGAGCTTTGCAAATCACTTGTGAAATTAAGCCCTCTTGACTGTCAGCTTTTGGAAACTCTGGTTGATTTGTATTTGAGGACAAACCAGGTTGAAAGAGCTTGTGATGTATGGCTTACAGCATTTGAGAAGAACCCTCAGAATGCCCAAGTTTTCTACTTCATGTGCAAATTCTTCATACTGCAGGTAAAACATCACCAGCTTGCTTTTGGCATGATTTTAAAACTCATTAAATCATGAGTGGGGGTCTTTGAGATGCCTCAGACTACCACTCTTATAATTCCTTCCATTGTGTACTGACTGGAGTGTCTTGAGATTTGAAATTGCCTATGAATGCTAAAAAAAAAAAAAAAAAATGTAGAATGAACATTGTGGTTCATTAGGTAATGTGGAATTTTCCAAAGAAGGTGCAGCAGTCTATTCAATTCACCCATTTTCTCATCCTCATTGTGTAGTGTGGTAAAGGTTGATTAGAAGACATTTAATCTGGAGTATTATTACAGAGTCACAGGAGTTGACCATTGTATATTAAAACATGTGAAAAAGTTCATGCTTCTGTCTCTGCTGAATGAAGTTTTTGTGTATTATTTTCATATGTTATCATAGAATTGGTTTGGTTTCAGAACTACTAAAATATACTTCTCATAATTTTGACTTCTGTTGACTTGTGAGATATCTAATGTGAAATTTGCTCTTTTATAACAGAACAGGTCAGATAGTATACCTCCGCTGTTGCAAGCCTTTGTTGCAGCATTCTTTGAATGCGTGCCCCAAGAGAGTAATCCTGTGGATCTGTTACGGTAAGTTCCATACAGCCATGACCATAATAAATGCAATACTTTGCTTGGTTTGAGAACGCTTGTAAAAGTCCTTATATAAAATGTTGATACTTTGCATATTTTTAAAATGTGTACGTAAATGTTTATAATGAGTTGTTTATGCCTGTAGACCTTACTGTACAATAAAAAAGAAGTTTCCAAATTTGAGTTATGTATTACGTGGTGGCTTGTATATGTAGATGGCAACAGATGGTTATGTGATATAAAAGTAGACTGTGAGTAGACTGTGAGGATTGAGACAGTTTGGTAGAAATTGGAATTTAAGATCTAGGATCACCACTTTCCAACCTTTGTGCCTATTGCTTGCTTGCAATAATTCCACAAGTGCTTATGGAGCTACTAGCAGGACAGTGCTATATTTTGTACTTTGTCTGCTAATATGTTGGAATCTGGTGCTTCGAGAAGCAGTGCGCTCCTCAATCAAAGGCTAGCTCAGGGTCTCTTTATAACTATAAATCTACTTTGTAATAACTGAGATGGCTACATGGAATAACCCTATAGAGTGACTGCAGCTGATACTGCAAGCACTCAGGTACATTTCTGTAGCAGTCACAGTAGAGAAATAGACTCCAGCAACAGCTACCCAGCTGGAGATCTTGCCACTTGTACCTTAAAAGGTCCACTGCATACACTTGTTAAAATGCAAAGTGTCCTAGAGGTCACATGCTGTTCAAGGCTTTTTCAGATACCTCTTACCTTATAGCTCAGCTTTGCAGGAATGCTGCTCTGTCACATTCTTGATTCTTGTTACATAGAGGAAGTTAGGATTGTCTTTGTGTAGTAAAAATTGTAACACTCTTTGTTCTAGATATTTTTTGAATTTTCCAATGCCAATTGAATTTACACCACCTTTATATAAGGGAAGTTTTACGGAGGAGGTATTAAACCAGCAGATTCCTTACTTGTGGCAAATATACTGGTGAGTTTTTCCAGAGACTGGGCATGTTTAATAATGAACAACTTTCATATGAGTACTAATTTTCTTGGAGCGGTGGTTAATCTTTCCTTATAGTAAAGTAAATTTTAGCAATGTGGGAATTGTCACACTGGCAACCTTCATGGAAGTTCTCATTTCTTGCCATAGTCTACTGTCTTCTAGGATATTCTTCTATTGTTTGCCTGCTTAGTCTGCCTGCCATTTTCAGGTTGATCTTACAAACCGTGCAATTCTGTTAAATATGAATGAAACAGAAGGTTGATCATACTTAAGATAAAGTGAGACTTATTTAGTGTGAACCTCTGAAGTCCCTGGGCAATAGACATATTTTCCCCCAATATTTGTCCATGGTGGAAAAATTCCTCTCAACTTTTGTGAGTACTCCACCATCTTAGGCTAACTCCAAATAGGCTAAAACATCTGCATTGTTGACTGAAGATATAGATAGAGGTGTAGGTATAGATACGTAGATATCTTGCTTTTTTCTCCCTGTCTGGAACTCAAGGCAGCTTACAAAACTTAAAAGAGATATAGCTGAAAAACTGCATCAGTTAAAAATAATGTTGAACTAAACTATCAATAAAATTAAAAACAATTTAAGGCATAACCTAAAAAGAACAGCACAGCCCATGAAAGGCCCTTTCCTCTTGAGCAGTCATCCCTCAAAGGACTGTCGAAAGAAAAAAAGCCTTCACTTACCTATGAAAAGATAGCAAAGAGGGCACCAGTCAGATCTCCAGGAAGGGAGTTCCAGAGACTGGAACAGTCACCAGAAAGGCCCTGTGAGGGTGATGGAACACTATTTCTCCTTTAGGCAATATTCATGAATGTAAAAATACATTTAGAGTTAATATAACAACTCTTTTATTTTCAGTATACTTACCTGTTAACTACTGTGAACAGTTAAAGTTGCAGGATAGGCCTGGTGCTCACGTAGAATTAAGCCAGCATCAGTATTAAAGTATGTTTTAACTCTACTTGTGTTATTCAAATTTCACTTAGAAACCACAACAACCCATGCTTGTTTAAAGCCAGACTATCTGGTTCTTGTACAGGGATGAGCTATGATTAGCAGAAAATGAAACTAAACACTAGCCTTGTGGGGATGTGTAGAGTCAAGGATGGGAGTATATGAACACAAGATTTTACATGGGCTTATAAAGCTGAAATAAGTTGAGCACAGGGAGTTATGAGTATGGCTTACCTGTGTCTCTCAAGGGCATTTTGAAATATCCCCAGATGCCCTAAGAAATGTGAGAAGTAATACAGTCAGCCCTCCAGATTTGCTGGTTTGACTTTCATGGATTTGATTATTTGCGAGTTTCTTCAAACCCCCCCCCCCCCCACTTCAGGTGCTGCTTTTCTGGGGGAACATTCCCTCTTAGCGGCTCTGATCAGACCATGCAGCCCTTTAAAAACCTGCCTCTGGTCCTCCAGAGCACCACAAACCCTCTCCCACTGCCACCCCACATTCAAGGAAGGGGCAAGAGAGAAGAAGTATAGGGCCACCATGCTGACCCAATCCCTTTCCCTCTCCTTTCCCTGACCTGGTTTGGACGCTGTGGTTCAGCCTGCTTACCACAGACACATACATTTTGTTATTTGCAATTTTTCCACTTTTGTGAGAGTCCTGTTCCCCTAACCTTAGCAAATGTGGAGGGCCAATTGTATTATTTTGGCTCAGGGCTCCCAAAATAATACAATTGGCCCTCCACATTTTATGGCAGGAGAAATCTTTTTTCATTGCAGAAGTAAACTGGCACTTTTTTTTCTGTATTGAAAAAAGTCCTCTCCTGGGCCTAAAGCAGCCCAGGCAAGGCAAAAACACAACAAAATTATGAGACGAGGGTGGCACTGTAACATTTTTTAAAAAAGACTTAAAAATTGAGGATGCCTCCTTGCAAAGTCTTGCTGTGTTCTATGGCTGTCCCAGACCCTGCAGGTTGCCTACCACTGGTTTAGCAATGTTCATATCCACAATTGTTTTTGGCATCTTTGACAAAAAGCATGAAGAAATTTTTGAAAAGTGATAATGGCTTGTTTTCTTTTCTGAAAAACTATAGCTTATACCAGTCTCTTCATGGAACTTGTGGAGAAGCTACTGATGCGTATGAGGCAGCTCTGGGAGCAGTTATGCAAGAGGACATAGTTCAACAAATTTGGATAGAGTAAGTTAAAATGATAAGACATTACTGTTGTGGAAGTAACACATTCAGAAGTGTTAACGATTTTGTGGCACTTCTTTTTCAGTTACCTTGTTTTCTTCAATGGCAAAGTTGTCAGAGCCAACAATCAAGTTCAAGAATTCAAGCTTTTTACTGATCTTGTAAACAGATGCCTTGTTACTGTCCCCACGCGATATCCTATTCCATTTAGCACTGCTGATTACTGGACCAACTATGAGTTTCATAACAAGGTATTTCAAAATCCATAGTCAGTCCATGCCTTTATTAAGAGCATTGAAATATGCAAAAAAAAAAAAATTCAGGATAAGCTTTCTTGATCTCTAAGGAAAGATGTTAGAAAGAGCAAGAGCAGGGTTGGGCAGGGAAGAAGAGTGAAAATCCAAAGTTATGAAGGACTAATGGATGTAACCTTAAGATGTTGCCCAGGAAGAAGCACATATTCAAATCTGACCCTGTGAGGTGTCACACAAATTTCAGGCTATACCTAGAATGATAAACGTATAAGAGTTGATTTCTAATTTTTGAAAATATAAAATTCAACCATTACTCAGATTTACCTTTAATCTTCGGCAATGTACCTCTATCTGAAGACAGCAAAAGTGAAAAGGAGACATAGAAGTTTTCATGTTAACAGAGCTGCCATATAAATTTGGGTGGGAATGCTATCGAAGCAAACCTGATTGAACTGAAAATAGTACATACTGGTGTCTGATTCATTGTCGTGCTGGACAAATAGAAATATTTGATTTCTCCAAAATGCATCTTTACAGGTGATTTCTTTTTATCTGAGTTGTATTCCAAAGTCTCAGCATTCCAAAGTCCTGGAACGATTTTGTTGTACCATGCCTGCCAATCCTGGACTTGCAATCAGGTAAGAAAAATTTGGTGGTGGCTTTTGTTTTTCCTTTGTTTGCCTGTCTTTGTCCTTTACTTGTCGGTGGTCAAGTAGAGGTTTTCAAAGATACTGTGTGGAAATGATTTGTTCTGAGTAAAAGAAGCAAACATGTAACTTGTATTTTGCTTTCAAGGTTTAGGAACACTTCTAAATCCAATCTATATTCACTGAGAAACATAGTTAGGATTGCTGTTTCAAAGGGAGATAATGCAAAATATCTTTTCCCCATTCCCCACCTGTCCCCCAGCCAGTATCAATAATACACATAGACGTCAACTTAGATGTTCTTTATTAATTCCTTCCATGCTTAGGACATCAGCCATGCAAACCTATCTCTTTCTTCTCAGAGATAATCCATCTGGAATACAGTGGGGCTTACTTTAGGTGTGTTTAGGACTACAAGTGGAAAGGCTGGTCATAATAAAGTTGAAAAGGGCTTCTCGAATTATTATCTCACTGGTTTGGGGAGAAGAGCTGATTTTTGAATCAAAAAATCTCTTTTCAAAAGGGCAATAAGAAAACACATAACATTGCTTAGTGCTACAATCCAAGCAAAATGTTGCACTCGTGTTTTATCCCTCCCTCCTTCTGTATGGCCTGGAAGACTATATTTGGACTGGAGGCCCTACTGAAAAACAAATTTTTGTCACTTGCTAAATAAGCCAGTATTAATCTACGTTATCAGAAGCTGGGCTTTAAAGTTAATTTAATGCCCTCTTTCTGTTTTGATGATGGAAGTACACAAGCCAGATATTTTAATTGAGCTTGTCCAGCCTCAGTCATAATGAACTGAGCACAGTGAACTCAGCATTGAATGAATCACAAGATTTTGGTGGAGGCTGCAGTGCTGATCCTGAGAAGATTAGCCTTTGTGCTGGTGGAATCCCTGGCAGCTTCAAGACAGAGTTAGAACAGGTATCGAACTTTCCCCTCCTTTTCTTGATTGAATCTTCCAGATGCTAAGCCTAATAAAATAGTTTGTTTTCAATAAATCTAGATGATTAGTTGCTTATATTTTATTATAATCTATTTATTTATCTGTTTAGTGTATTCCTGTGTGTTTCATACCACAATCAAGCAACTTAATGCTTCCCCTTTTTAATACCATGAGGTGACTAAGCTTTGGAGTGTCTAGAAAAAATACATAGTTGTACTGCTTTCACCCATGAAACTGCTTTCCTGTTACAGCCCTCTGAATTATCAGATGGTTTCTTGTTTCTAATAAACAGATAATGTTTATGTGATAAATTTTGTAGTAGACCTTTTGAGGAGCCTAGTGTAACTTAGTAATGTTCATTTGTGAAAGGCTTTTATTAGGAAATGTTTCTTTTTTGATGTATGTTAATGTTATCTCTTCAAGCAGACAAAGCAAGAAGACTCCAGATCTATGAAATGTTCCATAAGATGAATTTTTAGGAATTTTGATTGTATACCTGAAAGGTCTTAGCTTCTTAATTTATAGTTAGGAAAGTGCTTACCAGTAGTAACAAACAACAGCTAAAAGCTTCAGCCTTGTAGTAAAAATATTCTTAAATTGGTAGAAGTTTTGTTCTTAAATTGGTAGAAGCAGCTTTGTTTTTTTTGGAGTTGCAGTAGAGTTAAAGGAGCAAGCAGTTTTGGCTGGATTGTTACTTGTACAGCTACTTAAGGAGGATTGTTGAAGGTTCATTGAAAGGTTTAATAAACTACCGAGCTGGAAGGATGTCATAATATCTGATTTTAAAACCTAACTCATCTTTCATATTTGAAACTTCCATTTTCCATTTAAAGCTGAAGTTTTAAATTGTGTGGTACCACTAACATGTTCAGTTAGTAGTTATTGCATGCTTCCCTGTACTCCTTTGTCATTGCAGGCTGCTACAACAACATTGGGAGGAGAGCAATGTTCAGATTCTGAAACTACAAGCCAAGATGTTTACATATAATATCCCAACATGCCTGGCCATCTGGAAAATGTAATTCAAGAGTCATACACCTGTTACTATAGATACTACTTTTTTTAAAAAAAAAGATAAAGGTTTGATTCATAAAGATAAATCTGAAATAGCTGTCAAATTGGTTTCATGCTAGAAAGCGTTTTTCATTATTGCAGTCTTTCAACAAACTTTGATTTAGAAAGATACCTGGCAGTAATGTTGTAAAATGAGGACCCTTGCTTCCCCATACAAAAATATTTCAGAAGTAAGTATTCCTTGTGTGTATAAGTAAGGAAAGTGTATTGATAAATTGTCTTTTTGCTGTTTTGGCATGTTTTATCTAAATTGACTTCTGTTTCCTCCTCCTCTTTACCCTCCCCCTTTATATATTATAATAGCAATATCCAGTGGTGATGAACTGATCATTGTCTGCAGTATTTGTACATAAAGGGAACAACTGAAATGTCTTGCTCATGTAAGATTGTTTATGAAATGGATCTCTTTTTTTGTCTCTTCACTATAGATTACCATCATTGGGAAATAGTCTGTTACTTTCCAGGACTTTTATAGTTCCATCCCATACTCAATGTTCTGCATATAAACATATTGAATGTTCTAAAAAAATAAATCATTTTTATTTCTTCCCCTCAGAGCCATTGCTGCCGAGTGCTTTCTAAAGGGACAGAAAGAGGTATGTAAGGGAAGCTGATTAAAAATAGTTGCAAAAAAAATCTTGTCTTATCCTTGAGTTCAGTACATAAATCTCCTTTGTTTATGAGGAGCATGTAGACCTCTAGGTGTTGTTAGACTGCAGTTTCCTTCAGTCTTTGCTAGCACAGCCTATTGTGGAGACCTTGGGAGTTGGAGCCCTAGAACATCTCAGAGATCACGTTCCCTACCCTAATCTGTTTCTGTGTGTGTTTTCTTTTTTTAAAGAAAGAAAGAAAAAACACTGTTAAGAGTATGAGTACCATTATTTTGGCTCAGCTAGTTTTTTGGGAAAGTCAGCTTTTTTCTTTCTGGAATTCCAGAAGTTGGGTCACTATCCTGTATATGTAGAACAATGAACTAAGAATCCTGCCTGAAAAGCACACGCAGTGAACCAGCTGTGCCCCTTTATTCTTTACTTCACAGGAGCAGTAAACAAACTAGGAAGGGGATAGTGATGTGGTGACAAACCTGACATTATGGAAAAATGCTTTCAAACAAATCAAGATTTGTGAACAAGCTTTAAACCCAGGCTAACAGTCCTGGTTTTAGATGCACTTAACATTTTGGACATCACCTACTTCTGTCATGCTGTAGTTTCTTTTTACTTGCTTGAGCCAAAGGGAGGAGAGGTAATCTATCAAGCCAGGATTCTTACTTATCATTGTGTGCAACTGATCCCACTGTGTCATCACACTGGGGGCAGGACTGAAAACATTTTCCGGTTTGGTCTCTTCTTCCTTAGTCTCAGATTCCTTTTGGGGGTCAGAGGAGTTCACTGGGAGACTTGGTTTAGCTATGCAGGTTCAGAACCTTTCTATACCATGCTAATACAAATCCTGTTTCCCAATTAATTACATTGAAGCTTATACCCACATGATTGGATACAGGACTGCATCATTAATACGCAATTGGAAGTCTTTCTAAAAACATCAGAAATAACTTACTATTACATATAAAAATGTTCTGTTTTCAGACAGATGGGAGAGAAATTCTTAAATGGCTTGATCAGTCCAATACTTTAAAGACAAGAAATGGTTGTACTTGGAAGATGATGTTGTAATAAACCAATTTTATCAGTTTGCAAAATTAACCCTGATTCAGTTGTTCTGAGTGCTTGGTTGTATGCAGTAACTTGCCTACACCTGAGCTGTGTTACAGGTATATGAGACAGAACAAAGTGATATAGTGGACCTGCTGTATCTGCAGGGGATTGGTTCCAGGGTCTCCCCCGGCCCTCATGGATGCTAAAAAACACTTATTCTCAAGTCAGCCCGCAAGACTTGCAAAGATACTGTGAACATGATGTGAAGCTCATAAGGCCCTATTAAAAATGGTGTAGGGCAGCAGCAGAGGCAGTGGCAAGTCTTCGCTGCCAGGCATAGCGCATTCTTTGGATTCTGTCACCTGCAGGGAGCATGCGGTCTCCCCAGAGCTGCAGGAACCCAAAGCATGTGGCACTGCTGGGGCTTGCCACCACCTCTGCTCCTGCCCTATGCCATTTTTAATAAGGGATTGCTGTAGAAGCCTCACCTCTTGTTTGCAATCTCTCTACAAAGCCTCACAAAGCTTGCAGTAAGTCCCTATTAAAAATGGTGTAGGGCAGCAGTGGGAGCATCAGCAAGCCCGACCAGCTGCCTGCTTGTGAAGGAACTCTGATGCCTCAAAGGCAGAAGTGGGCCCACCATGGATTCAAATGTGGTAGTATTGTGTACATTTTGAATCCTCTGGATTGAATTCACTAACCATAAGCTGGCAGATATGGCAGGCCTGCTGTAATTATTCTCTAGAATCTGGTTTATGTTGAAATAACATTGAATTGGTTCTTGTCTCTCTTTACAGGTGCATCACTTGTATCAGAGAGCCTTTCAGAAGTTACCTCTTTGTGCAACCCTGTGGAAAGATGTAATGTTTTCTCCTTATGTTTCTGTTTAAGGTTTCATTTCAATTTTCTGTATATCCCATGTCCATCGATGTGGTGATATTCAAGCTCTGGCTAAATCTTATGTCTGCTTCCCCATCTCTTACAGCAGCTCCTGTTCGAAGCATCAGGAGGAGGTAAAACTGATAACCTGAGAAAACTAGTTTCCAAGTGCCAAGAGGTTGGAGTCAGCCTAGATGAGCTTTTAAATTTAAACACTTACAGAACAGAAAGCACGAAACGTTGAACACTGGGTGCAGTCAGTGCTAAGTCCTATTAAATGCCAAAATCATTTCAGTGATTCTTCAGGCTGATCTCTGGCCTTAGGCCTGTGTAAAGCAGATGAGCAATGCTGAGCATATCAAGTGTCTCTGGTCTGCTTTCCTTGAACCTGGAAACAATTAACATGACCTCCTCCTTGGATAAACGAATTCCCTGTATGGCCTGCTTCTGGGCCCTGCCAGACTCTCATAACATCATGTACGTAAGTATAGTTCACCTCAGTGACAAGACTTAACCTGTTAATTCTTTTTTAAATTTTATTTTCAATATTTCTTTTTTTCTTTTGTGCTGTTCCTGATTTCACTTGACGCTCGACTGATGCCAGAGAGATCTGTGTTGGGGCTAACAACAGGGGGTTGTGTTTACATTAAAAAAAAGTCCTCTTCATCCTCCCCACCCTCACCCCTCCCTTTTCCAAATCCCTTTTTGTTTTGTTTTGGAGATTAGTTTTCATTGCAGGATTTAAAACAAAAGCAGCCGCTCTTAAGGAAAGTAACTGCCATGGTCACAAGTATGCTTTTTGCACTTGAAAGCTCTGAGGGTGGTTTAATGCCCTTGCTGCATTCTGGACTTGTGGCAGAGACTTAAACTTGAAGATTAAATTTACTTTTGCAAATGCCAGTGCATCAGAACCTAAAGAGTGGTCAATTTATTATGTGCAATTTTTGTAAAGAAATTTTAATTTATAATAAAAGTTTAACAGTTAATAATATTGAACTGATTTGTATTAAGATACTACTCTGTAGTATTGACATTGTTTATATAAAGATATTTTGAATATACATTTTTAAAAATCTGCTGTCTTTGTTGTCTTCTATTAAGTGGTCCAAATGTGTTTGAACTGTGTGAGTTGGTTTTTTTGCCCTTTTTCCTTTTCTTAAACATCTCACTTCGATTTTAGCAATTCTTAGCAGTACACACGTGCCCAGTAGATAACTGGTGACTGTATATTTGCCCAGTTTTAGTTTGCGTTGAAGAAAGACTTACGCAAATGTGAAAATGTTGAATAGTAACTGCAGCATTTCAGAGCCATACGGTGGGGTGACTTAATACAGGGAAAATTAATTCCTAGCCTGAGTTATTAATTGGGAAAGCAGAGAAAAACTAAATGTAAAGGTGTCTACATTACAATTACATCAGTTATTAAATGTTGGAATTTGTATTTCAGTGGAATAGATGAGAAGCAGAAAACTCTCACCAAAGAAACAAATCACTTGATTCATTTGGAATGAGCCATGACAGATGAAATTGTATGAAACAGATACAATAGTATACTATTGAAACATCTTGTGCTTTCACTGCCAATTTGACAAGTGTGAGTTAAATTTTATAGTCTTGTTAGCTTTGTCGGTTTAAAAATAACTTAAGTAATCGACTTACAGGCAACTAGTGAAAGTTGTTAGCCTAAATAACTAATGTAGTGTGGCTGTTAGTATTCCCATGTAGAGTTAGAAATATGGGAAGTAACTTGCCAAGGTCAAGCATGTTGGGTATGTGGTAGAAACCACATATTCAAAGGATAGAACAGTAAAATGAAAAGAATGAATTTCTAAGAATTTTCATACTGTATATAAGACTATTCATTGGCAACAACTAAATGTAAATTATATGTTTCTGACATCCTAGAATTCCTGATCACTCCTAGTGGCTACTCAGATAAGTCTCATCAGTGGGATTTTATGTGGTTTCACCTTAGGGGCACCATAAGTCAGAAATGACTTGAAGGCACACGGTAACAAGGTGTGTCTAGAACTGCTACCACTCTTGCACAGCTCTCTGAGATCATCTATCACCAAAAATAAATATTGTCTTCCTGTACCATTTTTTTCCTGAAATAACAATAAAATGTTCATGTCATTTGCTGTTGGATTCCGACCAGTATGTGGAATGAAAACTGCGAAGAGCAGGGTTTTTTATTATGTAAGAAGGTAGGATGTTTGAGTATGCTAAAAGCAAATACAGTTAACACTGCAGTCCTGTGCACACTTACCTGGATCCAAATCCCATTGAGTGGTTATTTCTTCAGAGTAAATATACATATAACTGCAGTGTTGCATAGCAAAAAGACCTATGAGCTGGGAACACAGAGCAGTCAGTGCATTTGTTACTTTTAATATATATATTTTAAAAAGTATTCAGATAACAAATATAGCACTTCCTAAACAAAGCCATACCAATAACAAAACTACCATTATGGGGAGGAAATTGGAAAATGGCATTTACAGTTCATTCTGTAGAGGAATGCACAAATACATTTAGCGGTTTTTAAAAAGTGGAATGGAAGCCAGTTGACAAGCTTTCTGGCAAAGATTCTGTAGAGGCTGAGAAGCCCTCTAAAAGTGTTTACCTATGTGGAAATCATCAGGAGGGAGATATTCTCAAATAGCAAGAAAGGTGTTAGTATCTGACAGTCTGTTGAGGGAGACTGGTGCTGTTTGTGATGTGGCAACATGTCTTGGCCATGAAAAGGGCCCAGGTGAAGTAGCTTGTCTGCCTTTCTGACAATCTTCCAGTTTGAAGCTACAGTTAAGTAATATGTGAGCATCAGAAAAATCAAGTGATTCTAAAACAAGGTTTACACAGACAAGCATTTTAGGCCCAACTGGGGACAATTCCACACCATATATCAGAGCTCCCCCTGCCACTAAAGTTAAGTGTCCCCCCCCCCCCAGTATAATCTGAAGGGTATCCTATAACAAGGAGTTTAATTAGAATAGTCTGTGCTTGAAACGCAAAGCCGAACAAGTAACTTAAAGCTCATGGCTAGTGTTTCTTTCAACTTTTGACATCCAAATTCTTTGCATATCATAGTTCACATACTTTTACTACCAACTATACATAAAAACTAAATTTAGGATCTTAGAAGATTGGGAGATCCACTCCTCTCAAAGCTGTATGTCCAGAGCAAGTCTGTAGAGCATGGTTTCTCACTCGCAAGAGGTTGCTAAGAGTTACACAAGAGGTTGTGACTGAAGAAAATAACTTTTTTTTTTTGAGCTGTAGATACAATAATTTTTATGCAGGTATTACCTGAAAGCTGGATATTAATTCAGGAGGTCTTTCAAAGTAGAAGGGTTGAGAGAGGCCTGCTATAGACCATGCTTTGATTGCAAGCATTACCATTTGCCTGATTGTACATTAAGTCTACAGTTCACACAAATGGAAAATTCATCATAGTCCTCAGCTGATTTAAAGGAAATACACCACATTTTGCCAACGGAATAGCTGGCCAACAATTTTAAGGCCTGGATTATACCAGAAGGTAAATTTTATATGGACAAAAAAAGTCCAACTTAAAAATTATTTCGTTCAGAACATGCCAAGTTTATTTCAAGCAGCCTGAATGGAGGACAAGCAGATCCCAAATACCTTCAGTGTTTTTCAGCCACTCAGTGGGGTTAAAAGAATTATGAACAAGACCATGCAGGAGCAGTAGTGAGACACAGATTTTGCCAAAACTTTTGTGTCAATATGGCAATATGTTGACACATTTGGAAAACAGAATCCTCTTCCATAAGTAGCTTACTGTAAAGTATGAAAGTTCAGTCCCGTTCAGATCCTACAGCTTAGGCATGTGTAATTTATATCCTAATCGTCAGGCTCTTAAATAGCCATTTGAAAGGAAAAGTCCCCAAGGAAGACCCACTATATAATATGACATGCTGGTCTTCACTTTCTTTCCAAGTCAAATTATATGGGTTGGAGGGAAGGTTAAGCAGGACAGATGAACTGGAGTTAGGATTCAGAAAGAGAGTACTGGTCAGTCTAGTCAGAGACTGGAGGTAAGTGGAATTGTGTAAAGCTGCTGAAGTAAAAATTGCCTTGTCATTGAGAAGTAGCTATTTTCAGGATACGCTTCTGCATTCTTGGTAGTTTAATGACTATTATGCTTCAGGTGGAACTAGAGCGTCCACAGGTGTTCTTCCCATATTTACTGCCATCCAGGGCAGCTACCAAAAAACCTCAGGAGGTGAATCTTAGAACGGAGAGATTCTGCATCGCGCATACAAAAGAAACTTAGGAAGCATTAGTGGAAGGACACGTTATGATCATGTGCCATTTATCTTGTGCCTGTAAAGGTGTTTCACTATCCTATTGCCATCTTATTTTAAAAAGTAACCTGAAAAAGGAATCGCCTAGGTGTTGCTTGTACCCTGCTGAAGCCCATACTTCTCCTGAGCTCACCTTAAAAATGTCTTTTTCACAAAGTGAAGGAAGTTGACAATGGGTGCATTTCTTCCCTATTGCATTTGATAAATCAAAAATAGCTTTTAAATTAGTGATCTCAAAGCTTCTGTGGCTCTCTTCTTAATTCTTTCAGGGACCCCAATAATCTGAAAACTATTCCTGTGTGATCTTCCTCCAAAACCATCAGTTCATCTCAGAATGCCTGAGCAACATGGAGGATCTTAATAGAGGCATCTATACCATCTTGGTCCTCAGGGTGTAGGAAGCTAGTCTGTCCATTTTTCAATCTGCTATCAATTTTATCCAGAATCTATTGCAGCTGTTGATGGTAGTTGCCATCCACAGTTGACACCTGAATTGCTTCTCTAAGAGGCTGGCAGCTGGCCCTGGAATGGAAGATCCTGTGAGAAGGGAGGTGCTATTAGAGAATGTTACCATACTGTCTTGTCCCCTCAGAACTTCATGCTAAAAGAAGTGGCAAGTGACAGAAGAGCCTGGAACTAGTATGTCTTGTTCTCAGCCACAATTTCCTTAGGAAAGCACCTGAAAATTGCTGCTGGAAAATAGAGACAAGGTCTTCTCTATGTGACTAGTTTGGATACCATCTCAACTGGAAGTCCTCCCTCTGGAGTGCATTGGGGGATACTGTTTAGGTTTTGATATTTCAGTTTAATTTGTAAGCTGCCTCAGCACAAAACCAATACGTACAGCAAGTCAGTGCATCTATAAAAATAAACAAGGATAAATGTCTTTCTCTGGGTGAGAACTGCAAGCCCATAATACCTAGATGGCTGATACACGGCAGGCATACATTTTCCCCCAAAGCCACAGAATGGGCAGAGCCCTCTTTCATGGGATGCACCTTGGCAGGAGGTGAGTTGGTGGGTACCAGCAGCTACAGCTTCACTGAGACTATAGGCACAACATGTCCTAGTGTGAACATTGTGTCATTTTGCTTGGAGGTACCCATGTAGCAAACCCAAGGGTGGTTCCAATGTATACAAGACTAGCAAGGCTTGAATACCATGAGGGCACTAGATCTACTCTGATCTTGGAAGCTAAGCCAAGTCACACGTGGTTAGTACTTGGAAAGGGGACTGCCAAGGAATACTAGGTGGTGTATGCTGTGTTTCAAAGGAAGGCAACACCAAACTACCTCAGTATTCTTTGCTTAAGAAAGCCCTACATGGTTTAGCTGTACATCAACAGATGACTTCATATGCTCCTTAAAAAAACCTAACAAACATATTTCTATCTAAGAAATGACTGATGGGATCTGCTCTGTCACAGAACAATGGTATGAAGAAATTGCATTCCCTGCTTCCACTTCCTGAGTCTGGCTTAACAGGCTCGTGAGGCACCTGTGTTATCTTGCCGTACTTTCAAGGTCAAAGCAAAAGCCTTGCTAATTAAGAGCAATGGTTTCAGCTGTGTTCTCCTGGGGACTTGCTTCTTCCGGAAAGTGTGAGATTGCTGAGGCTAGTTGGCCAGCAATTGGTCAGCAGGGATCATGTGGGATTGTGAAGACTTTGGGGCATAAGAGCGCTACAACTGACCTATTGCTTCACATTCTGCTATTGCCTTTTGGTCTCTGTTACTTCAGTCCCAGTATCCTGTTCTATGTCTTGATATGTCTACGTAGGATTAGCTAAGCTTTGCCTTTTTATATTTTCTCCAGATGTTCTATTGGTTCTCTGTATAAATTCTTCTTGTTTTCCTTTGTCAGTAAGCCTACCTCCCTATAAGGACTATCTGCTTTATTCCAGAGAGATTAGATAGTCAATCCAGCACCTTTACTTCATGGTTATTCCTACTATTTAAAGGTTTCTGGCCTAAGACATTGAGGCAATGTGTGCTGGTTTTGGCCCTTGATTCCTTAGAACTCTTCAGGCTGCCCTGCAAGATCTAGGAGTGCCCTGGCTTGTGGCGACTGGGACTCAGGGGATACAGGTCGGCTACCCTGTTAGGTTGGTTCAGACTCTGGGATCTCTCTTTGTTAAATTGACCTTGTGTACCTAGACAGCTGGTACTTGTTCCATTTCAAACCTAACTCCTTGGCTAGAAGAAATTATGCAGATGCCACTCTGTAAGTACCTTTGTAACTGGAATCAAATCTGGAACAAGATGGCACTCTTGTGCATTTGATGTTGCCAAGGCAGTTTCTTCCCTCATACAGCTGGTGAAATCCTACACAGCTATTGAAGGCAAAGATCCCTTGTTGCTAACAGTGGTGTTAGGCTAAAGACTAATAGTTCTAAAGTCCAATAATATAATAATACAGTCTTATTTGATTCTGCCTGTCTGTTAACTTACAGCATAACCCTAAACCTGTCTGCTCGGTAGTGAGTCTACTTAAAGGTGTGTGTAAGATTGCAAGCTTAATTTGGGCTTCAGCACGTGCCAGCATTGGCTTGAAAATTAAGACTGCTTTCAATCTGTCATGACAAGGGTGAAGGTTTGTATTAGTCAGAAATGGCTAATCACACCATTAGCAAGCTGGATTATTCAAAGCTTCATGGCCATTTCTTGATCTCAAGGGATAGATTATTGTTAAACTTTGCCTTGACTACACATGAAGCTGAGGGATGGGAGTAGGTGATTAAAACCAATAGCTTTCATCTTGCCTTTAGTTGTAAACCTGCCAAATTTGCGTACACAATGAGCCGTACAAACATTATCCCAATTCCTGTTTCAGATAACAGTTGAGGACACAAGAAGAGCCCTGTTGGATCAGATTGATCATTCTGAGTGACCAGCCAGTTGCTGGTGGAAAGTCCCCCAGCAGGACACAAGGGCAAAAGGATCATCCTACTGTAGTTTCCCTGAAGTAGAGATACAGAGGCAAAGTACCTGGGGTACGGATGTGTTATACAGTACAGCCATCTTTCTAGTAGCTATAAATGGCACTAACCTCTTCCATGACTTTGTCAAATCCTCCTTTAAAGATTTCCACATTGGCAGGTAGTGCTATATGTGTGGCAGTGAATCCCACTGCAGAACTCTATGCTGTGTGGAGATGTACTTTCATTCAGAACTCCCTCTGTTCAGCTTCAGTGGATGACCCCAGTTTTCAGGATTATGAGAGAAGGAGAAAGCTTCTGTCTCCTCTCTCCTTACCTGTTCTCTAAAGCACTACACTTTGCAAATCAACTTTTCTGTGTTCCCAAAATGTTAGTTCCAGTCTTAAAATGATTTGGCTACCTCAGTCATCCAATATGATACCTCACAGAAGAAGACATAGTGCTATATTCTGTTTTTAACTGCTGTGGCTGCATGCTATGGGATCTATGGTGTGTAGTATTATAAGGCACTAGGGCTCTTTGAGAATTCTAAATACTCCTCCCTAAATAGCAAATGCTAGGATTCTATAGGCTGTTGCCATGACAGCTAGAGTGGAATCATGGTGCTATGCTTTACAGTGTGAAAGGGGCCCTTAACTAAAACAAAAAGATTAAGAAAGGCTGTTGTGAGTGTAGTGTGGCCCAAGAGGTGGTTTGAAAAACTACAACATCCAATTTTCTTAGTATGCTTTCAACACAATTTTCTGCTGCTGGAAATAAAGTTAATGGCCCTGCTGCTTAGCTATCAGCTACCATAAAGAGACATACTGCAATTGAAATCAAACCTTGTGAAATTGTTGGCAAGCAAAGCTGAGATTTATTTGCTTTTCCGTTGAAGGGAGTGTAGCCTCTGATCATAAAAGTTTTCATGGTTGCACCTGTCGGATTGGAACTGGCTTGGCCAAGAGAAGAAGCCGATGTGCACCTTCCCATATATGTGGCTAGTTTGGGACAAGGAGAACAGTTAATAGACAGAAAGTTCAAAGTCATCAGAGACAGTACTATCACTGGCTCTTTGTTGTTGTTGTTGTGTGCCATCAACTCATTTCTGACTTAAGGTGACCCTGCAGTGAATCTATCATGTGGTTTTCTTAGCAAGATTTGTTCCGAGAGGGGTTGCCATGGCCTTCCTCTGAGGATCACCCAGAGATCACCCAGTGAGTTTCTGTGACAGAGTGAAGATTTGACCCTCATCTTCCAGAGTTCCAGTCCACCACTCAAACCACAACACCACTGCTCTCCCCTCACCTCACTGCCAAAGCAGAGAGTATCTTTGCCTGCCTTTCTCTACAATTTTTAAAGCTTAGATTCTAATTTGAATGTGTCTATGATGGAATTGTAGGGAAAAAGACAGCCAGTGAGAGGGGATGATGTGAAACTATAACATTCAACAAACTTCATACTGTTGTCTTACAATCTGCCAACAAGATTTCAGATTTGTCCTTTTTTAAAAAGCACCCCCTGAAATGTGCAAATATTCACACCCAAAATACTGAAATTGCACATGATTTCCTTTATAAGGTCCAGCTTGGCCCAAAAATAAGATAAAATAAAATACAAAAGTGGGAGACATGATGGTCCTTTCTCTGTCATGCTGACCACACTTGTTGCATACTTTCAGTTGCAGTCTTTACTTACTGACCTCTGAATAAGTACACAAAGGTAAATAAGAAAACCACACAGCCTGGAAAGCTTTTTTTTTTTTTTTTTGGACTAATAGTTTCACAGTCTCCAAGCCAGCACAGCTGGAGGTATTGGGCAGTGCAGTCCAAAAGCACATTTCCCAAGTTTTGCCTTTTTTACTCTGTTTGGATCCATGCACATGTAACTCCTGTTGCAGTAAATGAGGGAGGCACAGTTGAATTACAAGACCCAGCAAAGCACCTGAGTAACACTTGGAGTCTTGTGTTAACTATACTGACATCTGGATAGGCAGAAACATACTTTAAATGTGAAAACAATATACTTTTTTGGTTGGAGGGAAGTGTAGGTGGAAGTTATTTTTTTTTTAAGTATGTGGCAAACTGCCAGTTCTCAAAAGTCCACAAAGGTGCCTAGCACTATTGTGCTCTGAATCCTTTTTATTACTTAATATAAAACCAAAGTATTTACACCCTAGTATCTGAGAAAGATTTGAGAGCAGATGTTTCCAAAGCTTGCCAAATATAATCCATGAGTAAACAGATAGCACTGCTGGATCATTTAGGGACAACCTGAACCCCCACACTGTGAGCTATTCCTTACTTCTAGACTTTCAGAGCTGCAGGGAAGAGTGAGGTGACTGTTTTGGGCAGTGGCTGCTTGGAGCTGGGAGAGGTAGTGTCAAGTTGTGAAAACAGGGCTGTGTGAGCCACACAGTTTATCCTGTGCCTGCAACCTTCAGGATGCACAAACGTGAAGCAAGATCCATGCACATGTCACTTCTATTGTAGTATATGGGGGCACAGTTAGTCTAATTAGCTTGTCCTCTAACAACAATGATGACAACATCAATGACAACAAAAACATTTATATATGATACCCTTTTCATCGAAGGGCGGACCATCCACATGTACAAAGACAAGGACAATAAAACATAACAGTATAAATATACATAAAATGAAATCCCCAGCACGTCACCAGTTGCTATCCACCTCACAACTTCATGCACAATTCAACTGAATCTGGGGAATCAAGGTAGAAGTTCTTCAAACCCTTACAGAAATGGGTGAGACCCTCCTCCAGTTGGAGGAAGACAGTTCCACAAATGTGGAGCCAGATCTTGATAGGTTTTTGGCTTTGACAGGGCTGTGTACATTGGTGGAACAGATAACAACCCTTTTTTAGATTCCTGTGTAGTACATATCATACTAGCCAAGCTACCAGATACTGATGGAGATTAGAGCTCAGAGCCTTAAATACCAGAAACAAAAGTTTGAAATGGGACCTGGATCAAACTGGTAGCCAATGAAAAGATCTCTGGGGGGAAGAGATGTGTTAATGTTTAGGGTACTTGTCTGGGGTCTACACTGTTTCAGAGACACTCAATTGCAGAGCAGCACCAAAGAAAGGCAGAAAGTTTAGGAAATATGGGGTGATGCTGCATCATACAGTAACAGTGTTTGAGAAACCAGAAAAGCCATGTCTGTGTAGACCATGGGGGCAGGGGAAAGATGGATATTTATTAAAATGGAACTTACAGCTAAATTTCAAGAAGTTACTTTTTGGACTGCAGCTCCCATATTCCCCAGTATCTCCTTCCAATTTTGCTCACAGATATCCACTAAACTACTGGCAAATTTAATTTTTGCTCTGGGGCCTTTAATTTTTTGGAGGGGAGGGGGGAATAGATCTGTATCTAAGAAGTAAACAGGACATCTGTCCCTAATTCTTAAAATGTGTAGTTGAAGTTCTTCTCTTTTGCAAATAAGATTGGTACTGGTACTTGTCCTGGTATAAATGACATACATCCAGAACCAGCCACAGACATTTTGTTGTCTAAGATGAAGAGGAAGAAGGCATTCTATCCCATTTTTGTAGACACAAGTCAACTAAATTGACAATTTCATCTTGGTGGACGTTGAAACTTCAACGAGACAACATCTTCCACTACACAGAAAAAGAGCATTGCCCATCCACCAGCAACCTGCTACCATCCTAAGCATTGTCTGCCTGGAGAGAACATCTCACTCAGTCTAAACAAAAGCTCCTGCATCAATCCATTATTTTTTTAAATAATAGTTTTTTTAAGCTACTACATGATACAATAGTAAATTTTCTCGTACCCACCTTCCCCCACAACAGACAGCATTCTATGAAGCAAAGTATAATCAGACAATACAATAAAGGACAATGTCCAAAAAGTGCTCATCACGATAGAGTTCAGAATATCCTGTGGTTCAATGGCAGGCCATGCTAGAATTTATGTTATAAACAGATGCCATTTAGTCTTCAGGGTGTTTTCTTCATCTCCAGCAAGGTGAAATTCTTATGTCAGTTTCTGTAAGAATGCAAAGTTCCAAACTCTGTCTAACCAACAATTAATGGACAAACGTTGTAAATTCTCCTGTGACTTTGCTATCACCATTCTTGTTGCATACACTAAGGTAGATGTAAGATCTTTACACAGGGCATTTTCACTTTCCTTACCATAAATTGGTAAAATCAGGAAAGTACTTTGAAAGTGTTATTTTGTTAATCCAATCAAGAACTTCCATCTAGTATGGAATTCTTTTAGGGCAGCCAACTCACTTATCTTCCAAGAACCAACATTCTTACAGCCTCTCCAGCATCTACCTGACAACATATTATTGATCCTATATAGTCTTAAGGGGTTCAGACACCAACAATATATCACTTTAATAGTAACCTGTTCTATAGTTGCAGACAGCAACTTAAATGGGACAGATCTCCAAATCTCCTATCCCATTTATTTTTTGGCGATCTGAGTTTCATGCTCAGCTTCCCATGCACCTTTAGATCCCATATATAATCTCAATTGCTGCTTTATAAATCTCAGAGGACAGTTCCTTCTATTAGAAGTATCAAGACAATATGTCTAAAAGGTTTTAAGGGAGCAGGGTGAAGCTGTATCCTTATATAACCTAGAGGCAAACGTGAGGACTTGAAATTTGTTCAGCTGCCTAGAGGCATTTTCTTCCAATTTTTCTGCTAGTTGTCCTTCTGATATTGGTCTAGCATTTATAAACAGATCCCTAAATTTATATACACCTTTTTCTGTCCAAATGACTAACTGGATAAATTTATCACCTTGCTGAAAATTAGATGTACAATGGCCCCTTGACTTTTGCGAGGGTTTGGGGTGCAAAACCCTCGCAAAAAAACCAAAAAACCCCCACTGTGACTAACTCCCCCTTGCCCAAGTGAGCACTCCTTCTCCCATTCCCTTCCAGGGATCTCTCCATTTGCTCACCTTTTGTCCAGGAGCGCTGCCTTTCTTCCAGGCACCTGGGCAAAAGACAGGCAAATGGGAAGGGGCAGCCCCATGGGCAGAGAAAGTGTGTGCATGTCTACCCCTCTCCCAAGTCACTTGTTTTTCATCTGGGCACGTGGAAGGAAAGCACACATGTCTGGGCAAAAGGCAGGGGAATGCGAGAGGGAGAATGGGGGCAGGCAAGTGGGCATCTCACAAATAATCAAATTTGTGAAGGCCAAACCTGTGAACGTGGAGGGAGGACCGTATTAAGAAGGGCCATAGAGGAGACAGAGGAGATTGAGGTGGAGCAAATATTTTAACATAAGTAAGCCATATCCTGAACATCTCAAACAGAAAGGGATTTTCAATCTGCTTCGATTTTCCCCCCAGAAAACTGGCAGAAAAATAAAAAGTATCAGCGATGCCTAAAATGTCATCCCTTTCCATTTGAACCCACGCAAGTGTTCCATTAGCTTTGATAAATTTTGTAAGTTGTTCCAACTGAAATGAAAGCCAGCATGGTGTCGTGATTTGAGTGTTGGACTATGAGCGTGGAGGCCAGTTTTTGATTCTCTGCTTGGCCGTGGAAACCCACTGGGTGACCTTGGGCACATCACATATTCTCAGCCACATATTCTCATCACATGTTCTTAGGGTTGCCGTAAGTTGGAAATGACTTGAAGGCATACAACAACCACCAACTGAAATACCAAATAATATTTCTGTAAGTTAGGAACTGCAAGCCCTCTCATTTTAGCTTGATTATATTTGACCCCATTAATAAATCTAAGCTTTTTCCCCCTGCAATACACTTTTTAATATTTATTTGCCCATTTTTCAGATATTTTGTTCCAGACTTTAAGATAATTGTTTGAAATCAATCATAGTGATGATGTTTATTTATAACACCCTTTACACCAAAGGGCGGAACAATGACATATATAATCAGGAACAAGGACATTAAAATAAAAAAGCACAATACATGGCATGGAATCCCCAACACCCAATCAGTCACTACGCCTCTCAGCACCTTAAACACATCTCAATGACTCAAATAAATTTAGGTAAAATATAAGCTTTCATTCATGCAATTTTACCTAATACTAACAGCTTTAAACCAGACTGTTCCTTCAAGTTTAATTTGACACATGAATAAAGCTGCTTACAACTTCAAAATATCAACTGATTGAATCTTTTATTAAAGAAACACCGAGGTATCTAATATCAGAGTAAATTAGGGACAAAACTAAGGGTACTTGAATTTATTTCTATTTCTCCATTGAGGTGCTTAGAACAATGTTTACTTGTTATGGTTGATTTTCAGGCCAGGATGCTCACAGAAATCCCTCAAAATTGCTTTAACCTCCAAAACACCATTTCAGGCATAAGGAAAAAAAAAAAGGAGGGCAGTATCAGCAAAAAGACTAATCTTGTGCTCCTTTTTCAAACTCATCAGATCCTCTTTGGCCAAAGGTTCCAATGCTAGAGCAAATAGCAGAGGTGGAAAAGGGCATCCCTAACTGATACCATGGGAGAGTGAAATGCTGTGAGAATCAATTCCATTGATGTTCACAACATCAAGTGAGCTTCCGTACAGTTTCTGGAGGATATTCCTAAATTCTTGCCCCATGTTCGTGTGTCCAAGGAGTTCAAATATATATTGCCAGTCTAGACGATGATAAGCTTTAAGTGTGTCTAAGGTGACCAGTGCAACTGGAGTATTATTCTTTTTTGCAAAATGTACAATGTTTAAAGCTCACCTGATGGCATCAAACCAAGTTTCTTCTAGGGATAAAATCAAATTAACCACAGTGTATAAAATGATTTATGAAAACATGAGTAAGTATATCTGTAAAGAAGTTATGGATTTGATTTAATAGTTTAATTGGTTTGTAGGCTGTTACTAACTCTGAGTTATCCTTAGACTTGGGTATAGTTATAATCCAAGCAAGCTTTCAAGATTCTGGGATTGTATCTCCCTTAAGTATCTCATTACACAATTCATTTAAATGTAGAAGCAGGTCCAAACTGTATTTCTTATAGAAATTGGCCGTAAAGCCACCATACTACACTGTTTTGTCATTTTTAAAGTTCTGGATAGCTGAAATTATATCTTTTCCAGTTATTGGTGAATTAGAATTTTTTTTTTGATTGTCACCCCTTTTTACAGGCTTCCCCCACTTATCTGTCAGGTTAGAGACCAGAGCACTGTCAGAATTTGTTGGAAAGTAGAATCCATGTACTGTGCTGTAGGGAGCATTAAGGACTTAAGGAGGCTCACTGGGACCAACTATGCATGCGCTGCTTGCAAAGTCTGTCAGCCAGCTTAGCACCTTTTGTTCCCCTCTCAGCTTGCTTTGCAAGCAGCTCATTTGCGTGATGCAGAAGCAAGCCTCTGTAGGCAAAAAGAACTGATGAAAGAGTAGAACCTCCCTCAAATTAATGGAACTTGTCCTTAATTTGGAAGCATCAAAACAACTAGTCAGCAGATAATGGGCGTCAAAAGGTGAGGACTTCCTGTAATATGAGGAGCATCTATACAATTTGATAATGCATTCAAATTGGAAGGCTCAGCAAAAAGGGATAGCTGAGGAGGCGTTCTGACTTCCTGCTTTTTCAATTAAGGCAAAAGAGGGTTAGAGAGAGGTTAATGAAAACATGCATCAATAGCCTGCCTTATGACCGTTCTGGTAGAATTGACAAAATGGTCACCAATGAGCTGTAGAAGCCTTGAGCTCTATGTGGGGTATCCATGCATACCAGTCACAGCACGGGTACAGCATTGTTTTCAACCTAAATTGCAGAGTGACGTTGGAGCAGAAGTCAAATAGTCCTTTGAGATTAATCAAGCTACAGTGCTGAGATCCAATGGACATTTTGGCAACTTTGTTTACTGTCCTGGCAGCCTTCCCCACACTTTTCCCCACCAGGGAGGACATGCGGAATCACCTTCTGGATAAATCTCCCTACTTTTTTCTCTAGCTAAAGATGGGAGACAACAAGGGGATTTCTTCTGCATGCCTGTGGCCTTCCCAGTTGAAAGGAGGAGGGCTGCAGAGGAAATCTCTTCTGTTATCTCTGATTTCTAACTGAAAAGAACAGGGTGGTTTCTCCTCTTTGGATTCTGTCCCCAACTAGAAGGGGTGAATAGAATTGGGGGGTAAATTTGGGGAGATGGTAGGTACCAGTCAGATTGGCACTGCTCACAGACTGGATGTTTCCTTCCCAGTAATGAAGATATACACTGCATTACTAAAAGTATACAATAGATATAAGGTACCATAAAATCAGAAGCTTTCAGTGTAAAAACCTGGGAAGATAAAAAGGTATCATCTGGCACCGGAGAGAAGACTCTAAGCAAGCTTCTTTCCAGAGGACTTTCCATAACTGGGATGCCACCACCAAGAAGGCTCTTCTGTCAGCAGCTATCCACCACATCTTTATAGGTTAACCTGGAGAACAGCTGTTGAAGATGATCCCAGATATGGGTAGTTGTAGATGGGAAAACTGATCTTCTGGGTAAACTGATCTCAAGTCCTTTATGATCGCCCTTTATGATCCCAAGCCCTTTATGATAATAGAAATGATTATCATTTTGAGTTGGGCTGAAGAACCAACTGTAAGCCCTTGCTAATGATAGATACTTCATGATCCAGTGACCCAGCTCTGCACTAAGAGAGTATTCCGGCTCATTTTCAGGCCTATGTATGATGGATCGGTACAATTTGTACTAAAGCATGGACAAATGAAGCAAGGTTTCCTCTATGAATGCAGGGTCACAGCTGGCATATCAGCCAAAATTGATGAAGAATATTGTTTGTGAGGGCTAAAAGGAAGTCTTGTTAATAAACCTTGTGTTGAACTACTTGTAATAACCTTGATGTGGAAGTGGGAATATTCCCCTGGACGTATTCCAAGATATAAACAACAACTTTATTCATAGAACTCTCATGAGTCAATTGAGGACTATAAAGTCTAAACAGACATATAAAACTCATGTTTATATCCCCTATTCAAGGACATCTTTTCAAGAGCCTAGCATTCAGTAGCTTTTCATTGGGGTTTTATCAGGTCAATTAAGATCAAAAGGCAACCTTCACATGAAGAAATTCAGCTTTTGAATAACCATTTAAGAACCGTCGTGGTTCCTCTGTCAAATTGTATTAAAAGTTCCAGAGGGTTTAACTATTTAAAAAGTATTGTTTAAAATAAGTGAATGGCATTGTAACTTGCTGTTTGCACTGATTTTCTACCTCTCTCATAATACTAGAATCCAGAGTCATTTGCTGAAGTTGAATGGTGAATGATACAGGATAGACAAATGCAAATACTTCATATACTGCACATTTAAATGGGAGAAGGTTCTGTCATAATATATAGTTATAGTTACTAATATATATATATATATATATATATATATATATATATATATATATAAAGAAAGAAATGAGTTAGATAAATTCATGGAGGATGTGGCCATCAATGGCAATTGGTAAGGCTAGAGGCAGAGGGCCTTTATATGGTCTCGTACCCTTCAACTGCCCTGATTTGACAGGGAAAGACCCAATTAATCCTCTAGCATCTCACTTTTTCAGCTGCCTTTAAAATGTCTAGTTTCTCTGTCCCCCCCTCACTTTCTGATTTTACTCAGCTTACTTCAGTTGCTGCAAACTGAGTTCAAAGTGCAGAACTAGTTTGTATTCAATTAACTCAGGAGAGGAAGAAGCAGAATCTTCCCCTTTCCAGTAGGCTAAGGCACAAGCAAACTGCAGTAGCCTCTTTTAGGTTGTGTGTTCTTCCTGATTAATAATGTTCGCCATCTCAACCACAGTCTGATGCAGCTTGGCAGATGGCTCCCAGTTTTCATCTGTGAAGAACATTCGCTGTGAAGAACATTACTAGAACATTCATGTTGTCATACCCCCAAATGTTACTGAGAAGTTGTGCCATGATGGCTTTTTGTACACATACAGTTTTTACTTCACTAATATGTCAGAGAAAGCAGGGCAGCAAGAGGAACCCAATGTTATCATGTCAGGTTATCTGTCTTTGTTGAGATAGAATTCATCAGTTTATGCGTAAGGATGAACATTTTCATCTTTTTTCATACCTACACATGAGAGAATCCTTACCACAACCACTGGGTGAGATTATGAGAAGTTTTTTTAAAAAAAATGGTACTTGTACTTTAGGACTTTTAAAACAAGATGGTAAGTAGAAAATGTTATATTTTGTACAAAATACAATTTTTGTGCGAATTTTTAAGGAAAAAAATACTGCAACCCCCCCCCCCCCCGATCTTTTTGTTTCACTGTGAGATGAAAAATCTTGGGGTCATTGACAATTCTTTGCATGGTGGTGGGGAGGTCTCAACAGGTTGAGAAAACCTGGAAATATTCTTCACTTCCCCACTTATGAGTTCTAGGACATTGCCTGACTTCTGCTAAGTTATAGGTGGCTTCAGTCTGTTAGTACTCTTCTGAAAATTCACTTTCCAAGCTCTCAGCCTAATCTGCGCAGTTGTTTTCTTGCAGTATGCAAAGCCTGGAAATTCCAAAGACACGTAAATGCCTTGCTGACCCTCAAGTTGCTACCATAATCAAGCAACCCACAGTGGTGCTTTGAAACTGGCATGACTCTAGAGCTTTGGGAGGAAACCTGATTTAATACTGAAGCATCTTCACCTCAGATGAGCTCTAAAGGTTAAAGTACAAACTGAGCATCATATATGATACTGCTTTTGTCCTGAGAGAAGAGAATAAACTGTGGTATTGTTCTTCTTCTGCTACTTTTTTAAGCCCCCAAAACTATTGTTGGGTGCCTTCAAGTTATTTCTAACTTCTAGTGACCCTAAAATGATCCTGCCACTGGAGTTTCTTGGTACAATTTGTTCAGAAGAAGTTTGCCATTGCTTTGTCTTAGGCTGAAAGAGTATGACTTGTCCAAGGCCATTTAGTTGGTTCCCATGTCTGAGCAGAGATTCAAACCCTGGTCTCCTGGCAGCCTAGTCCTCCACCTGGATCACTACATCAACACTGGCTCTCAAAAGTAATCCTTGTTATTGTTGTTACATGCCTTCAAGTCAGCTCTGACTTATGGTAACCTTATCCTAGCTCTTTTTTTGCAAGACATATTCAGAAAAGACTTGCCATTGCCTTCCTCTTGCTTCTATTGCTGAGCACTGATTCCAAACCTGGTGTCCTCTAGTCCTTATCAAACATTCAAACCATTATACCATGCTTGCTCTCCAACTGTACTCTACCATAGCCATAACTAATGTAAAAAAAAACCTCTCTCCTTGCTTACCTTACAAACCATTGATTAAAGGATGAAGTGGCACCTCTAGGATTCTCTGGCTCAAGTATATGTCAGTATGTAATCCCAGCTGTTTTCAAAGGTCCTCAGATCCAGCCAGGTTTTTCAGGTCTGTTGCGTCCATTCCTGGAATTGCAAACATAGTAACGATGTGCCATTAAAGCAGAATTTCAGACCCTTTTCCTGTAAAGCAAGTTTGGGGAAACGTGTGGCCTTCCAAATGTTCCTGAATTACAGCTTCTATCTTACCTCAGCAATGACAATGCTGGTTAGGGCTTATGGAAGTTGCAATTCAATCATAGCTAGAAGGCCCCATGTTTCACAGTACTCCTCCAAGGGCTTTCCAATTCTTCTTCCAGGCCTCTTTAATGGCTACAAAGTGATCTCTCAATGATTAGGGAGAGTTCCATTCTCTAATGGGAACCACGTCTAATTTTAATGTATGCTGGAAACCAAGAATAGCTGAACAAGTCTTTTAAGGAGGAAAGTAGCTGTACATTTAACCTGCATATGCCTCTTTTAAACTAAGACTGGAGATAAATCTACATCCTCTGTAATTCCAAGAAACATTAAGTAAGAATGATACTCTAATCGCACATGAGTTCTATCATCTGGTATACACATTCTGGTTCCAGTCGTGTTGCACTTCCACAAAGTCCCTAGGGAGAGATATTCCCCTGTACACATTTTTTTTAAAAAAATCACATTCTCTTTCAATTATTAAGTGGTGTCTGTAACCTACATTTGGAAAAGTCTTATGCCAAGTCATAAGAATGTATTGATTTGAAAGGAAGGATGGAGATTTGACTTTTAGAAAGCATCCTCTTGAGATGCTTTTGCTAGCTAGATATGGTCACCCTTGCCTGGCACTTGATTTGAAATCAGAAATGTAAAAGTGTTTCTAAATGCCTTCTGTATGACAGTGTTACTGCCCTGGCTAGTCCGAGCTTTGAGGATATTAAAGATATCCCTTGATATCACAATTCGGCTGCACTTCTCTATTCCTCTCCATGTGCTTGCGAGGCCACCAGACAAGCACGTAAACAAGCTCGGCCGTTGATAGCCATAAGATTCAAACTACAATACAGGCAGGCCAGAAATAGCTGACTCACTGCTTTAGGAGACCTCCAAGCAAGTACTCTAATTAGGTATGCATGCCATTTACAAAAGAGCCTCTGCCCCGCGATGGCAGCTTGATGGGTAAACTATGCAATACCCAAGTACTCTGCGTTTGCATACTGGCTACTCTATTGAGAACTGTTACGATAACTCAATCATTCAGATTCTGACCTTTCGGAGGCTTTGTCTCCAACTCCAAATCCATTGTTTTCCCCCAAGTACTGCATAGCCTGCAGTCACAATTCGCCTTATAAAAACCCTTGATTCCGAGACCTTCCTCGGATCACTCCTGAGTTTCATCCCGCCTTGCTGCCGCTTTGCTTGGCGAGCCTCCCCTCAGCTCCACGTGCTGAGCTACATCGCACCCCAGCTTCGCTCTCTATTTTTCTGGGCTTCAGGACAGGTGAAGTATCACTCAAACCAGCAATCCCTCTAAAATCCCTCTATACCACTCCAACCTTTATTTTCTTTAGTTATCTTGTATGAGTGTGTCACATACACTGATTTGCTTGTATTTAATAAACATCATTTATTATTTCAACTTCTGTGTTCTCCTTGACTCGACCCGACTCTGTAGACATAGGGTTCAAGATCTCGCTAAGTTACCCTGCCTCTCGTAATGTTAAGCAGTGCTCTGAGCTAATTTTCCCCAACTTCAGTGGAGCACATTTTGGTGTCCCTCCCAGGACCCCCAGTTCACAGGGTAACAACAGAGCTATTTGGGCTGGAAAACGTGAATCCAGAGGGTTGCCAGGGAATTTACTGGGCAATCTAGAATTGTATAAACTTTTCTAATTGCCCTAATAACTTGCATTATCAGGAATTTTCAGTGTGTCCCACAGGAAAATAAAATGACAGAGTGTTTAATTTCTAAAATGTGAGGTGCCAGAGTTCAAGCGTGCCTGGGCCTGCAGTTTCTTTTGTTATAATGGGATCCTTGGCTTCTGTACAGGCAGCATCCCTTCTGTCCCTCTAGCCTTTGTCTGTCACTGAGGCAAGGTACGTGGCCTGCATCTGTGTGACACATGAGAATGTGCATGAAGGGCTTGTTACGCTCAGAGCTAATGGCTGTTCTGTTAAGAAGCTGATCATCCAATAATTGGGTCTTTCACCTCCAAGAATTCTCTGCTTTTAAAGGTGAAAGACCCAATTCTTGCCTTGTAACTCTGAAAAGTAACTTTTCCAAGCTCTGGCCTAGCTGGCAAAATTAACTGTCTGTTTTCTGCTAGGCTCTCTATGTCCTAGGGCTACTTCTGGACTGATTAAGGGTTAATACAACTTCACAGAGCTTCGCTCCCAATAACCAAAATGGATTCATATTCTGATCTTCTTATTAGAAAGTGAGGGCTAGCCCTGTCGTAAGACAGGACAAGGTGGCTGCCTTAGGCGGCAGTTTTGAGGAGTTACAAGAAGGTAGTAAATGGCTAGTTACTTCATTTATGTTTATGCTGTCAAAGTTGGGGGAAGATATTTATAGGATTGTTGACCTTATATCCCAAAATAGCTTGGCAGGCTTTGGGTAACTTGTAGCTTGGCTTGGGTGAGGAAGGGGGCAGTGTCATTTGGAACTCCATGTTCGGCAGCAAGATGTCCTAGGCTGGACTTATGAAATAATACTTCAGGAACTATGAGATTACTGCAGAAATCAACATCTGAAATTATCCATTCTGGTGGTTGCTAGTCTCCAGCCAGCCAAGCTAGACTTGTTTCAAATGTGACTGTGGTCTTACTAACTAAAGGGCCAACAGAGAAAAAAAAATATACAGTAGCAGAAGAAGTTGTGTTACTATGTGGTCAGTTTTTAGCATTGTATTTTTACAAAGTACAAATATGTGGAACTACAATAAAAAACTGCAGTGAAATATTGAGCACTGTGCTGTAACATGCTAAAGGTCTCCTGTGCAAGGGGTGTGTGTAGGTATGGGAGAAGGATCTGTGAAAAGATGGGAAGTCTTTCATCACATAACCCTATCCATTAACCATAATGCCTTCTTGAATTACCATAAACTGTGGATAGGCAAGGCATGCTTTGGAGTACCACTTTCTGACTCTTTGCCAAACTTGCTGGGCTTATGGGAGCTGTAGTCCAAAACATCTCAAGGGCACCATCTTACCTCCCCAAAATAAGAGGTCACATATTCAAGCAGGCCAAGCTTCTAACCTTCCTTTTCCTTTTCCCACCTAAATGAAATCTCCAACATCCCATAAGCACTGAAAGCCTCCCTTCCGTGCATATAGACATAAAGACACACCCAGCAATTTCTTTTAATTTACAAATCAATGAACTCCTGAATGCTTCAAGAGTCCTCTGCATAAGCAGCACTCCCTGTATTACTTTTGTGTCCAATTTTGCTATGCTAAAAGGCATCCAATTAGGACATTAGAACAAACACTAACAAAATGTTGCAGTCCTCCTCACCTAACAGAACTGCAGACAACCTGGAGCAGGAACCTTGTAGTGCTGTCAGGAGGTCACAGAGGACTTAGGTCTTGGTGCTTTTCCTTCTGTGCTAAAGGGCTGAGGGTTTGAGGCTGTCTGCCAGCTACAAATCTGAAAGTTTTATTGCTATGCAGGTAGAAAGGGGAACATAGTATGGCAAGAAAAGCTTTTTTTAATCTCCCTCTCACAGTCCACATCTGCCCCAACCTTGGTCTTCAGGAGTCTGCAAGTTGTCAGTTCAGTTCCTCCCTTTCTTTTCAATCCATCACCCCACCTCTTTAAATTCACATCTTCAACATTTTATGTTTCACCTGCTCTTTGGTGTAGCCTGAATGTATAGATTCAAAAACAGTTTGCTTACCACCATCCTTTAGACCAGAGAGGGAGGAGGGAGGAAGAGAGAGGACATATAGCAGGTGTTGGGACAGTGCAGTGTGGGTCACCTGTGGTTCTGCAGGGATCCTTTTATGGTCCATAAGGCTCATATCCCCTCATTTTTTTTCCAAAAAAAAAATCCCCCAAATGTCTTCCAGGGAGTAGAGAAAAATTTTCCTACAGGCCATTTTAAGTCTAGAAGAGGCCTTTTTTCTAACAGGGAGTAACCCAAAAGTTGGTAAAAGGGCATCTCCTGAGTCTAAAACAGCCTGAGGGAGACCCAAAAAAGTAGCAGTCCCCCCCTCCACATCCTGAAGAGGGCATGTGATAATGGGCTCTTCCCATTATCCAGGCAACACAGCTGAAGGCAGATAGTTTCCTCCCCAGGTAAACCAGGGGTTAGTGAGGGGTGTGTGTGTGTGATTTAAGTTACATTTACTGGGGTCAGCATCACAGAAGGACATCAGAAACCAGGAGAGGCAATTGCCCAATCAGCAAGAGCAGGTGGGGGACAAAGTGAGAAGCTTCCAGATGCTTCAAACAAGAAGTTATAAAAAGGCCTCAAGAGACCATGAGGTGAGGGGAGTAAAGGAAGACAAGGGACCAGAGGCAGGCTTGTCCAGACTCCTGGGTGCCCCCCCTCCAGATAGTAATGTGAATAGAATAGGAGTGTTTTTAGCTAGTTGCATTAGGGACTTAATGTTCTTTTAAAAATCTGGCTGAAATGGCTCAGGTGTGTCTGTAACTTTGTAACTGCTAAGTTAATGCCTGAAGACAGGTGCCTTCATGAAGAAAGTATCTTTTTTCATTGTGTTTGCCTGCTTAGAATAAAAACTTTCCTTCCAAAGATCTTTTCTGTCCATGCTCTCTCTCCATGTGCCTTGCCATTTTGCAGATGGATAGAATTCCCCTCTCTCACAGAGAGTAGGAGAACAAATCCTCTGCAGTCAGAGGAGCAAGTCTACAGATTCTTTCCCTAGTAGCTTCCTACTGAGTTATTGCGTGACATGGATTAAAAATTGGTAAGTGGTGGTAGCTAGATAATCTCCAGGGGCAAGGGTCCTGTCTCCTACTTGAGAGTAGGAGACAGCTTCGAGTAAGAGAACCCTTCACCTCCCAGGGCATTTGGGACAAAAAAGTGAATTCTTTGTCATGAGGGTATGGCAGTGCGTGTGGCAGTTTAAGAACATCTTAGAAGTTAAAACAGCCCTCAACCCCACCCCAGTGTATAGAGTTATTCAAGTATCCTGAAGAAGATGAATTTGGTATTTGGATACTAATTGAGCAAATCCATGATTATGAGTAAGGATATTTGCATTGCTGTGGGTTGGAGCATGCTGTACACCAAACAGCAGGATGGAAAAAAAATTCCTACCTGAATGGGTAACTAGAAGTCTGTTTCATGAGGTTATAAATGCTCATCGCTCATAACAGCACTGTGATGCAGCAATAAATGTCCAAGTAGATATCCAACAGGTATTGTTTTGCTAATCATATACCTTCCAATATTTCACAGGAGAAAACTAGAGCATGTGTGACCAGGCCGTATCAGAGCGTAGTCAAAGATGGCAAAAGTTATTAATGAGGAAGAGAAGACAAGCCCAGAAAGGCTTGCAGCTGTTTGTTTTTGCCTGAGTCTACAGGCAAGGGCAGGACTCCACCCACTCCTGTCTGCTTTTGCACTATGAACCAATGGAAGTAAGCCAAGGACAAAGTGGGGCGGGGGGGACAGGAAGAAGAGACAGAAACCAGGACATTTTAAAAGCAGTGGAAAAAGTGGGGTGACAGAGACTTAATTGTGATTGTCCCTGCCAAATCAGAACATTTGGAGGGTAAGTAATCGTTCTCTACATATGCCAGAGTTCATCCTTAAAATGTCCTTAATATGCTATTTTTTAAAAAGCAATTTGTTCAGTTACTTGTCACAGTGTTTTAAAAGTAACCCATTGCTATTTTTGCAGTGATGAAAACAAGCATCTCATTAGATCAGACTGGCTACAGTCCTCACTGATAGAACTTTCACCCCACCGTTCCTGTTCCTTGCTCCAGTTAGGACTAGTAAGAGAATGGTATATGATTTGAAAAATTCATGTCAAACTTATCATAAAAATGCTCTTAGAAAATAATGTTTGAACATAATCAGAAACTATTTACATCCAAGGTGGGAGTCACATGGGCCTCTAGGAGTGGTTGGATCACAAATCCCAACTGTCCCAGCCACCACAGCAGATGGTGAGGGATGCTGGGAGTTGTAATCCAGCATCTGGAGGGCCACCTAATTTCCATTTCTGCATTACATCAAAAATAATTTTGCTCTTACATATTATTTTTGAAATGGGCCTTCATTATCTTTACTACCCTCCACCAGCCTCCTGAGTTAAAAATCAACACCTAATACTTCTGCAGGATGTGTTAGTGGTGCATTCTCTTGTCTGGAATGGCTGAATGGATTGTACAAATTCACTCATACTCCTAAATTATGTTGCTGTTTCTCTAAAAATATGCATAGTAAATTACAAGCTTTGCCTTAACTTTTGGGATAGGCAACCTTGTAGGCTTCCAGATATTGTGAAATTCCAACTCCCATCAGTCCTAATAATTGGCTATGCTAGCTAGAGTTATGTTGGAGTCTCACCATTTGGAGGTTGCAAGTTGCATGGGCCCACCTTAACGTACAGAAATGAGTATTACTAGATCTGTTTAGTACTTTTGGTATTTTCTCTTAAATACAAAGTTCATCCAATTCAACTAGATCGCTCATCCATCATTTCCAAGACAGATTTGGATCACACACCTTCAATGAATCACTAAAGATAAAAGCAGAGATAAACGTAAAAGAGAACCAGATTGCATTTAGAGAACAGAAGCATTTTAATTTAAATTGTTTAAAGTGATGGATGAGCTATGTATCTCAAAAGGAGCTTAGATTATTCTTGGCTATAGCTATAATATGCTGGTCTACATTAATCAATGTATGTTTATTTTTGAAAATGAAGTTTTCACTTATATGTGCTACTACAAACAAATATAGGTTTTGGTGAATGTAGTATTGCTTTCTTAAGTTTTTGTTCTAATTCCATTCCTCTATACATATTCTAAACTTTTCCTCTTTAAGAATCTTTGTGTTTGCAAATACCATGCACTATTATAGGATTACTCTAGAATTCCATGCAGTTCTAATGAGTATATTATAACAATGCAAAATTGCAGTGTGAAAAATTAGATGTGTGTGTGTCATAAACCTCTTCAGATTACACTTACAACACTTTTAGTAAAAGATTAAAGATTTATACAATCTGAAGAGAAACCACAGAAACTAGGATATTTTTATCTGGATTTTGCTGTTCTTATGCTGATCTATGATCGTAATAAAATAATATCTATCCATCACTTACAACACCAGTACTTTTTCTGTATGAGATTGGTGAAGTTTGGTAAAGTGTACATGGTCTAACTACTTAGGTTTATGTTTCTTCTTCTGAGGTAGAAGTAATAATCTGAACACTTGCTTCTGATGAAGTGGTAATAATTCTAAAGAAAAAAACACAGAATTATGGTTATTCATTAATGAATATAAGGCACTGGAATACCTCTTCTGCTTCATTGCAGATTTTATTACAAATTACATATACTTGAAACAGTAGAAAAGAAAGCATAAATCTATTTACAGTCAGTACACATTTACATATATTATATACAGACAGCGAATTTAGTCAAATATATGAGCAGAAAATAGAACTCTAGGAAATATATCAGTATGAAACTGTACATGGCTTATTCTCATATTTTAGTATAATTTCCTTGTAATAATAAATATACAGTTCTATATTTACAAATTCTATTTTAGAAAACCCTTCTCTGAAATGAATTTTAACATTTCCAACTTAAAATATCTGGATCAAAGCTTTTGAACTTGCTTATAAAAATAATATGCATAGTAGCCTGTTTTGTTCTGAAATTAATCAATTTTCATTTTTAGAATAAAACAATCTTTCTTATGGTAGACTTGTTGCATTCACTTCTCAGACATATATACTACAGTAAATATAGTCATGTGAGGAACAATTTCATTGACATTAAGCAGCACTCCTGTAACTCAACCATAGTAAAAGCTAAACAAACACAGCAATAAGTATTGTGCGATGGTCAGACCATCTTTTGTTTAATCTAAAGTGGTTTTAAGAACAGTTTTTCACCTACATGCTGCATTGCTTCAAAACTCATGGAGATACAAGAATATGATAACCACGCAGCCAGCTTGTTTGTGCATAGTTTCTGCATTTGTTCATTTTCTTTCCAAAGAATTCACATGAAAATAATGTAGCTGTCCAGTTCCACACAGTTCTTCCAAACATGCCTACTAATGTTAATAGACTTCCCAGTGTAAAGCTGTACTAAAAGATGTGCCTGAATGAGAAGCCATTCTAAGTAACGTTTGTTCAGAAGGCCCATTGAGTTTAGTGGCTTTTACTTGGCAAGATATTTTTTCTCACTATCCTCTAAAATCAGTCTAGCAGAGGTTTCACAATGACAGCAAAAAGACCCAGGAATGGAGAGTGTTTCATTATTTTCTTTGGAACTCTGGAACATCATGTTATCTTTTTTCCCCTCAATCTATTGCAAAGTGCTAGAGCCAATGTCATAAAATCCAGTGGTCTTTAGACTTGAATTAAATGCATACAAATGTGTGTTTGTGTGTGTGCATGCATGTGCACAGTTTAAAGCAGACTGAGATAGTATCTGTTGACATGTCAGGATACCAATTTTCATTGCCATCAAGCATTTTTGACACATGCAATTGTGTCAGAATATCATTTTCCCCCTTATGCATAAGAAATGCACAGACATTCACTTAATCTGGAATTGATAATTTTGTAAACATCAAAGATACCTTTGAGATGAAGCTAATGACAAGGAACAAATGTTACTGATGAAAGATTGCAGCTTTCGCTCATTTGATAGGATGCTGGCACTAGTAAATTGTTGGGGGCAATATCATATGATATTCTGGCGCTTGCAAAAGTTACAAGAGCCTGTGTTGAATCACATGACTGTTTTTCTGCATCCTCTGAATTAACAGAGACCAAACTGGCATGCTTTGATTTCCATGCAAATGTCTGCTTTCGAAGACTCCCCAGGTCTTCCTTGAAATGTGGATTAAAAAGTATGTACAGGAGTGGGTTTAGACATGCAGGTAGGGGGACAATCACAAGAAGTATTGGTTTCATTATTTCTGGGCTAATAAAAGTCAGATTTAATAAAGAAGAAAAGGATAAAATGGCCACAGGGCAATAGAGAATGCAGTTAGTGAAAAGTAATAAAGCTATATGCTTAACCATGGAACAGTCGAACATATTGTCCAATTCTCTCTTTTCCAGACTGCAGTAGAGTTTTGTATAGGCTATTGTCATTACAAGAAAGCAGAGAGAGTTCAACAAAACTAGAGCTACCATGTACCCTACAGCTGTTGGTTTCCCAAAAGGTAATGGTATGCATAAGGGAGATACTCCATACTCACTTCCCCCCAGTACTGGAACTACAGCAATAATTAAAGCTAATGAAAAACAAAAAACAATGGCTATCCTTACACTAGCAACAGTGGGTTTTGTCTCAAACTTTGTGGCATGTTTCACAGAGAATCCACGCTCAAGAGCTGCTAAGGTAAGCAAGAAAATGGAAGCCTCAGAAGCAAAGATGGAAAGAACACCAGTGACACGGCAACCAACTCCACCTTCCCACCAAGCACCATACTTAGCAAAGACTCCAAAGGTCAGTGCATCCACACTGGCAAGTATGCTGCTGGCCACACCCATGAGAGTGTTCACAATGGCTATCAGCCCAATTAACAGTTTTATGGAGGAGATGAACACTGGGAATCTGAAGATTGTTGCAACCACCAATGCATTGCAAATAAAGGCCAGAACCACTATGGTCCAAACTCCAATTCTGATCAGCCAACTGCCAAAAAGGAAGTCACAAGGCTTGAAGGGTCCTGCAATGACAAAAAGATGAAAAGGGAGTAATGTAAAGCTTAGTTGATAGACTTATAAGATGAGCTCAGTATTACTTGCTCTAGGTGTTATTTGTTGATATATGATTCTAAAAAATGATAGTTCTCCAGGCTTTAGAACAACTCTCAATATGTTCTTCCTTGTTTGCTACATCTGCCCAATTCATTCATTTATTGACCGATGTTACTTTTATATTGTGTATTAACAATAAGTTCTCTGGGTACCACACACATTTTTTTTTAAAGAATTCAAGCTCAAACATAAAATTAAAAATAAACTATAAAATGTATAGAAATATTTCATATATTTTAACTTCTTTATATGCACTTTTTGGAAGAAAAAACTCTCAACACTTAGCATTCTTTTTAGAATCTACATTACAATTATGCTTCCATAGCATGGTTGTCTTCCATCCAAGATGGCTGTTGAAAAGCTGCATTTTTCTGTTCTGTTGAAAGCTGCATTTCTACACATGTTGCTAATGACAACCTGCTCTGTTTTTTTGTTTTGTTTTTTTAAGTAATTTTGGGACATGAAGTATCAGGGCTTATTCAGCAGCTGCATGTGCATGAAATTAGATGTGGGGAGATAAATGGAATTATCTCAATAAAAGGTAAGGCTAACCATAGGTATCAGACCTTGCAATCTGGACAGCAGCTGTTAGTGTTTTTGTAATCACTGTGGCTCTCATAGCTGGAACAATCTTGGATCTACTGCTAGATCTAGCATTTTTAAATGGTAGCAATAGCCTGGGGAATATTTATCACTCTTTTAATTTAGTGAGAGCTGTGAAGCTTAAGATCAAGACATCATAATTATGATTTGCACTTTTGTCACCTGACAGCTAGATGGTGTCATAGCAACTTAGGAAACTGTCTCAGATCAAGCAAGACCACTGGTCAGTTCATTTTGTCTAAGACGACTGGCACTGGCTCTCTAGAATTTCTAGACCTTCCTTGCCCGACCTGGGAGAGTTCTTTCAATCTTTCCTATCTCCAATCTGAAATGTCCGAGATTGAACATGGACTGTTTTGCATGAAAAAGCTACTGCTACATGGCGTAACTGAGCTAGAGCCATGCGCCCCATAGCAGTGGCTCCTTATAGTTCCTCTCTTTGCATAGGAGTCTAGAAAATGTGAAATTTTATAATGAAGGATCTTAAAAGTAAGCCTGTCCCCAACAATAAAAAGAGGAGTTCTGCCTGGATCTTTACCGGGAGAAGGAGTGCATTGTACTGAATGATGAGCTTTCAGATCTTCATCAAAGTCAAGAAGAAAATCTTCAAAGTCATGGTCATCTGCAGGAAGGAACAGCACAATATTTTAGTCAATAAGATTTTCTGTCTATTTAAGGAAGACAGATTGTGAACATTTGATATTCTCACCCCCACTCTTTAATACTGTAAAGAGTTTCAAATTCTGTGTTTGGATATACTGACTTTTGAAATATCATTGGGACAGATAACACAGATTTAAATAGAAATGATTCTCATATGCAAGTAAAGAAGAGCAGGTATCAGTCCAAAGATATTGGGCAAACCTTTTACAACTTGATCTGAGTCTTAAGTTGTCTAGAACTCTGTACTAATGAAACCTTCTGTGTCTCTACCATCAAATCAACATAGCCTACTGTAAGCTGCCCTACTATTCGTTTTGTTATTGAAATTATGCTTTATACATCCTTCAGCTTATTTGGATCAGTGGGGATATGCTGCAACTAAAAATGGCAATGTGATTGCAGCCTGGTCCTCTCTGCTTTCTCACACTTCCATGTTTGGGAGTTTTGATCTGAATACATTCTGCAGAGATACTCTTCTTCATCAAGTGTCTTCATACAAAGAGACTTGATGGAGTGTTAGTGTGCTTCAGGAGGAAGAGCAGGAGGTATGGCAGTGGCAGGGACATCAGTAATCACGGAGAAGATGCCATCTAGTCCATTCTTTCCAGAAGATTCTCTACTTTGTACTTGGCCTCCAATTATCACATGCACCTGTTAACTCAAAACAATCACACATTCCTGCCTTGTTTCCTCTTTTCTTCTCTTGCACTTTGGTTATATTTTAGACTACAAGTTCCTTGGGACAATGATCTGTCCCCTTGCACGCTTTAAAGTATCATATAGTCTAAGAACATAAAATTAAATTAAGTAAACAAGGTATTCGGTGGCAAAGTCAGTTAACTTTTAACACAAACATGAGAAAAGTGCAGCACGTTGGCCATGTGAACTCCCTCCACCCCGTTTACCCCCAAAGGCCCTGTGAGGCAATGTGGAAATTTCACCATGTTTTTGGGCCTCCTGGGCCATTTTAGGCCCAGGTGAGACCCTTTTTTTTAACAGGAAGTGAGCATGCAATTGGCTTCCAGGTCAATTTCTGCTGTAAAAGAGGCCTCTCATGGGCTTAAAATGGCCCAGGGGGACCCAAACACATGATGAAATTACCCTATGCTCTTTAGAAGGGATTTGAGGGCATTTGGGAACCATTTTTTAATTTGTTTTGAGAGGGGGAGGTCCCTCTGAATACTCCTGGGAGGAATTCAGTCCCCTAGCCCCCAATAATTGCTCACTTTGTTTTAAGATCATAGAGAATGTCTAAGCCTTAGTTTCAAGAATATGAAGAGGGAGACCTTTTTTCTGACTCCTAACAGTTCAGAGAGCAACAACTATTGAGCTATTCAGGTGTTTTCCAATGAGGACTAATAAATGTACACAGAGACCAATGGGTTAAGCCCTCCTGCTTCCATTGCCTTCTTCACATGAAGACTGACAGTGTTAAGGAGAAAGCCTCCTCTATCTGTGGAAGCTCTTCACAAGATCAGAAACACAGGGTTCCAGACTAGGTGGAGAGTCTTCACAGATGGGAATCTCTCTTCTTCCTTTCATTGCTCTTAGCTCCTCATGTGAGGAGAGTGAAGAAAGAGGCAATATGGGGCAGGTAAGCTCCCTCCTGCAGTCTGAAATGCAGTTTTTGAAGAAGGAGATAAGAATTCTCTCTCTCTCTCTCAAAAAAACAAAAACAAAAAAAACCAACCCTCAGGGGATGATAAAACTTAATCCTAATCTCTCTGCAACTATTATACGGAAACTATTGTACCAATAGCCAATGTACCAGCAGAGAAAATATTTCAGCATAATCTGTCACTTGCTGTAGAGATTAGGTGCACCAGCGAAGTGCCTGCAGAGATAACAGATAGAGAGTTGTGGAGTTATCAAGCTAGGCCACATATTGTGGGAAACACAGCACTCTCTGTGTGCCAATGCACTAGCCACCCATCTGGAAGAAAAATTATAAGACAACAAAGTTTCAGAATGGTGGAACAGGTATGTTATTGGTAGTTTAATTGTGCTAACTGGAAATTTAATGGCATTCTCTTACTAAAATAGGAAAATTAGAAAGACACACAATTATTGATCACTGACTGTAACATTTCTATCAATAGCGAATGTCCTATTTTTGATCTAACCAGTTTTAAATTTACCATGTGCATGGAAGATAACAGCATCTTTCCTCTGAAATTCATCAGCACTGCTATTTTCATCTTTATTCCATTGGTTCTGGATTCTGTAGTAACTGTCACAAGCTCCAAATGCACAGCACTGGTATGCATACGGCATTTCTATCATCCTTTAGAGTAACAGACAACATATGGTTATACACATTAACAAGTCTTAGCATACTTACTTTATAGCCTGCACAACACCAACTAAATGGTAGTTAGCACTAAAATGTAGCATCAGAAAATCAGTGCTCTGCCAGATTAAAAAAAAAGTATTTTTTTAAAAAATAGGAAAAACATACTCTTCCATCAACTCTACATTTCACAATGGTGTTATATGTCATTACCATTCACTCTATTGTCCTTATTTAGATTGTGAGTGCTTGCATCCATGCACTGGCTGCCATTTAGTTGCTGGGACAGGTCCAAGATATTATGCATAGAATCACAGAATCTTTGAGCAGAAAGGGGCCACAAGGGCCATCTAGTCAAATCCCTTGCAATGCAGGGATTACACAACTAAAGCACTACTCCTGAAAGACGTTAATTCAATCTCTGTTTAAAGATCTCCAAAAAGGAGTCCACTTCTTTTCAATACAAACAGTCAGACAGTTCTCAAAGTAAAGACGTTCTTCCAAATGTTTAGGTGCAATCTTTTCTCTTGCAATGTAAATCTACTGGTTCTTGTACTAGTTTCTGGAGCATCATAAAACAAGGTCACTCCATCTGCTACAAGACATCCCTTCAGATATTTAAAGATGTCTAACATCTTGGATTAAAACCTAAACAATGCAGTAACAGGTTATTCTTGGTTTATTAGGCCCTAAACAACTTAAAATCAGATTTTCTAAGAGAATGCTTTTTTTTTCTGTGTAGATTTCTCTGCATCTTGAAAGAACAGACCTCTTATCACACTGTCACCCAGTGCAGTTCACTGGTTGTGATGCAGAGCCTTTTCTGCTGTGGCAACCACCATGTGGAATGATTTACTCAATGAAGTGGGCAAGCTCCCAATGCAGGTTGTTTCTGTGGCCAACTAAAGATGTGTTTACCCAGGCACTTTCTTGATTAGTAACTTAGTCAGTTAATACTAGTGATTTTAAAAGCATACTTTATTTTTTCACTGGTGTTTTATTGTCCACCATCTGCTTTAGTTGTATCCTCTCATTTTCCATACTGTAATAATGATTTGTTTTTGTTTTAACTTTAATGACAAGATATAAAAATGTCAATGAATGAATTAATGATAGCCAAAACAGCAAACCTCCCCAGTGGTGGCTGGTGGCTCTGATGTCAATGAAACCACACCAGGAGCCCATTCACACTACAGAATTATAGCACTATCATTCCACTTTAGCTCCCATGGCTCCCTCCTATGGAATCCTTGCATCTGTAATTTCGTATGACACTACAACTCGCTAGCTGAGAATTCTAAATGCCCTTCCTTAAACTACAAATCCCAGGATTCCACAGGATTGAACTATGGCAGTTAGAGGGGAATAATTGAGCTACAAATCTGTAGTGTGAATAGGCCCTTGATAGGCCCATAGGTTAAAGAGGTTATCCAAGGTGCTTAAATTCTGTGGGAGACAGGTATCAGCACCATGGATAGCTCATTTAACATTGCAATGGATTCACCAACTCACTGATGAGGGAACCACTTATTGCCATTAATTATCCACACACAAGAGAGCAGAATCAGAAGGCTTGGTGGTCCAAAGTTTGGAGAAGTACGAAAATCTGGGAAAGGGGGGGCTAACAGAAGGTAAGTGGATAGACACTGCAAAAAACAGCCCAGTGAAAATATACTATGCTCAGTGGCTATACAAAACAGGAAACAAGACTGCAGTGGCTGGAATCCTCAACAGAAAGACCTCATACTGCAACATTTACATGGCTCCAATTGTGAATGGCACGCTCATTCCTCAATGGCAGAGCTAGATGCAGCATTCAACAGCTTGCTCTAGCGAAATGGATATTTGTCAAAAGCTTTTTGTGTTGCATCTATATTACAGTTGATGATGGCAATTTTGGCTGATATAGTATGCACTCACCTATGAATTTGTGCCAGCTATACACCCACAGTTTCTTCCATTATACTGGTAAAAATTATAGTGGCAAAAACTGGAATGAATTGTGATGCTGTATCTTTTTAGCAGTCTTTGAGTCTAGTTCTTATGTGCTAACTCAAACTCTCAAAAGAGGAGGCTTTTAATAACTCCACCATCAGATGTTTCAGTTACAGCATTTTTGTGCATTTAATGACTATGATAAAGCATTTTATATCCATTCTCAAACTACCTTATTTTTTTCTTTGCAGTTATTTTTATAGTGGTAGTTTATGAAGGAGCACTGAAGCAATGGGCAGCACACCAACATAAAAGAGTGTGTGTGTGGCTGTGTGTGTGTGTTTAGAAAGAGAGAGAGGGAGAGTAAGTTTAAGAAAAAGACTGGGTGTATTTTTTTGGAAACGTACTGCTGAGAAGCAGATGTGTTTCAGAGTATGTGGCTACTAGGGCATTCAAAATCAATCATATTTTCTTGAGATAAAAAAGGATGTAATAAGGCTATAATTTTTACCATATATGTCTTTGTTTCAGTGCTGTGGTTCAAAGACTTTGTATAGGAAGTAACAAACATTATACAGTGACACCCCTTCCATTACACATGAACACAAATGTGCCTTATTAGTTTTAATGAGGTACTCACTTGAGTTCTGGAAAGTTTTCAGATGATATCAAACTTTGTAGTGCATGATTTCCTGTTAATTTTAGATGAGTTAAACCATATAGGCCAGTTACAGGAAAAGAGGACAAAAGGTTGGATGACAGATCTCTGCAAAATAACAAAGAAAATCAGTGTATAATTCTAGAGCAACGGAAATTTTTTCACCTGAGGATGTCTGCTGTTGTCATAGGCTATTAAACAAACAGAAACACTACTCAGTGAGCAAAAGGTGCACTAGTAATGAACAACTAGTGGTTTGAATGTTAGACCAGGACACTGGGAGACCAGGGTTTAAATCCCCACTTGGGGATTAGATGACCTTGGGCATGTCATACTCTCTCAGTCTCAGAGCAAGGCAAGGACAACCCCCCTTTGACTAAATTCTGCCAAGAAACCCTCGTGTTAGATTTGCCTTAGGGCTGCTATAACTCATAAATGACTTGAGGGCACAGAGCAACAATGTTAAGGATCCTCGAGTGAAGTTACATTTGCCTAGAAGTCAGTGCCAATGAGTAAAATAAGAATTACCTCCAGGTAAATGTATTTTCAATTGCAACTTACACATATTGTCTTGCTGTGAAGCCACAGAACTATAAACCAGTAGTGCTGTGTTGAAAATACTAAGGAATTCACCTACTGCTGGAACAGGTTCTGTACTACTTCTCACTCTTTGCTTGTACTATACAAGAGAATGCCTGAACAAGTAAAATTCGTCTGTATTCAGTTTCACATTCAATCACATACACTGGTTTGATCTGAAGAACAGGCCTTGTATAAGCAAAATAGACTCCTTTAGAGAACAAAAGGGCTCCAGTCCAAACCCTTAGCTTAATTTCAAAATCATTTATATGACTAATTTAAAAAGTTTATATCTCACCTTTAATTCTGAAACTTGTTTTAAAAAAAGCTTTAAAAGGACATCTATAGTTACATCAATTGCAAATAATATTTTTAGCTAAGAGGGCTTTTTAATATCTGAAAGCACTCATACAGCAGAAAATTGTGCAATCACTATTAAGTTCAAAAGTGATGGGGTACATTTTTTTCTGGTTAGCTGCAACAAGTTGTTTTTTCTTTTTTTTAAAGTAAAGAGGAAATAACAAGATCATATTTCAAAAATAACGTAATGAGTAGAAATGAGATTCCCTTATTAGTATAACGAGTATGTTTTCTACATGTTTTTTACACATTTTTATTTGGAGACTTTGAAAGGAATTTTTCAAGTTACATGCCATTTTCCTAGCTACTTTTTTCTCCCCCTCCAAAATACCCTGCAGATAAAAGTAACAGAAAAGTAACAAGCAATGAAATGTATTCCTTTTAAAGTACTGCAACAAGTCACAACAACAAATTACTTTTCAAACTCTATTAGAAGTAATGGAAACAAAATATTTAAATTACTTGATATCTTTCAGACAATACAAATGATCAGATTGCTATATGGCAGGGTCTTCTATCACATAGCTTGTGTATCTCTATTAATAGAAACTTAGTGATTTTTATGTGGAAAAGGCTGTGGACTTTACCAAATCATATGGCTTCTTCATATCTTCCACATGGTTGACTATATTCTGAATCTGTAGCTAGTGACACCATGTTGGCAAAATATTTCCTCATATAGAGTTTCATGGCTAGCATCCTCTATGGAGGTAAAGAATATCCACAAACTTTCTCATCCTCAATGAGAAAGCATGTACTTTTTAGATGATATTTTATATTTTGTGAATTTTGTGAATTTCATTTCACAAAACAATTTTTTTTTTGGTGCAAACAAAATTTTAGTTAAAAAAGGGTCCAAAATGCAAAACATCATTAAAAATGCACAAGAACTCTTATAACCTGAGCCAGCAGAGAGTAAACTTTTGACATTTCTCATTCTCGTGTAGAAGAATAAAGTACATTAAGATTATTCACTTCCTTTAAGGAATGGCTTGTCTCCCTGATTTTATTCACTGTTTTTCAGATTTTAAATTCAGGCTACTGTTCCCAGTTCCATTTATACATTTTGAAATAATTAAATATTTGCAATTATCCTATGTTTTTTTTTAAATTTACACATTTGTTTTATTTTTAGATTAGACTAGATTTATATCTCAAATTACCATTCTGTATATGGGATGAAGTGGCATATGTATATTTGTGTGTGTGTGTGTGTGTATGTGTATGTGTATGTGTATGTATGTGTGTAATCTTGACATTAAAGTGTCCAATCAGGCACACAAAGACAACAAAGTTTTGAATATAAACTCACAAATTATGCATGGATAATTTAAAATTACATGTAGCAAATGACTTCACAGGCTTAAGGTAATGCAATACTCTATTTATGTGGCTGGCTGTTTTCTAAAAGGAAGGGGCATGACTCGGTGGAGAGGGGAAAGCTTTTAATGACCTATTTGAAATAGCCCTATTATCAGTAGGAATAAACTTCTAAAACATGGAAAATAGATTAATCACATACACCTATAAACAGAGAACCAGAAAGTAGTGATTAATTCTGTAGAAACGCTAGAGGAGATACACAGAAATTACCTTCCGTCTGGAGCAACAGGATGCTAATTAATATGATAAGGATTGAATAAATGAAACTTAAACTAGCTTTTATTGCCTGTATTGTTGCACTCTAGCATGCCTTCAAGAAATGGACAAACATCCCAGTATTTCCAAATGCAGTAAACTAGCAGTATGTATTGTCATGACAATCCAGAGCTAAAAGGATGACAGAAAATGGCTATCCAGGCAGTCATACCTCTAACCTAGGGATGGGACAAATTCAGAATTTTCCGGATCCGGATCCGGATCCGAATCCCTGGAAGGTTCTGGGAATCCACGAGTCTCATGAATCTCAAATCTTTCGAATCCTTTTTTAAAAAAGGGGTTAAAAAGGAACTTTTTAAACTTTTTAAAAACTTAAAAAAAAAATTTTTAAACAGAACTTTTTTTAGAAAATTTATTTTTTGGTTGGTGGATTTGAAAGATTCGGTTTGCGTATTTTTGCACAAGGATTCGGATTCGCGAATCTCGAATCCTTGCTGAGGATTCAAGGATTTGGTTGGCCCATCCCACTCTAACCTGTTTCTGGCTTGGTCTAACAGGGCTAGAATACAAGCTGTTTGCACTGAAGATATGATTTATAAGACAAATCTAAATGCACCTTGTAATTTCAGTATTCCTTTACATAGCTTGTGATGTCTATGCTTGCAGACTGTTAATTAGTGCATAGTGAATGACTGAATATCCCCTCCTCTCATCCATCCAAAAACAATTTGTACTACCCAGGTTATTTTTTGAATCATTTTCTGCATACTGGTAAAATAATTCAGTACATGAATTGTGTCTACAGCAGTCTGAGTCCAACAAAAGGACTGACAGTTTTTTCCTCCTTATTCCCAAACTACTGGTGTGTTTGTGTGAGAAAACTCATATCAGCTCATATTGTCTTAGACCTCCTGTTTTCTAAGGACACTGTCACAGGCATGCAGAATAACATCAGCTGATGCAGGAAGCCATGGAAGATGTAGACAATTAGAGGCATATTTTCCTGGAGTCTATACATCTACTGCCCATAGTTACTAAACATGAATCTTCACTACTACCTCAGTAAATTAAGTAAAAGGTGGGGAAATGGAAAACTCAAATCAGATGCTGCAGTGAGTAGATGGTGAAATGAACCTCAATTGGGATGGACTCAGGCTCCAGTGTGATCTAGGATGGATGCTAATTGAATTACATGGTAGCAGACACTAGGCCCAAACTTTCCTTTTTAGGATTTTGTCCTACCAGTAATTAAAATCATCTGCAATACAGAACTGCAAAACTACTGTGCTGGCCAAAATGTAAGAACTGCTGCATTTTGTATTTCATTGTTCTTTCAACTGTCCCAATCTATATTACTTTGCACTGAATTGGGTTTTTGCCAAGGGATAGTTGGATGATCCCAACAGGGCTCCATGGAACATTAAAGAAAGAAAAATAAGCAGACACTTACAGTTTAACTAGGGACAGTAAAGAGGAGAATGCATTGGCATGAATGATCGATATTTTGTTCCAAGCTAAATCCCTACAGAAAGGATGAAAATGATATGTGCTTAGTAATACATGGAGAATTATTTTGAATCTTTAAATTAAAAATAACAGATCATGAAATGACTTCCAGTATGTTGGTCTTAGGCCCACCATAGCTAAATGAAAGATGTTTGCAGCTCAAAAGAAACTAAGACAAACTAGGTTGCCACAGCTAGTGTTTTAGCCAGTATATTTGGATGCACACAGCAATTCTTCTGAGTCACTGCCTTATCTATCAGATCAGCAAGCCATGGAACAGTCTATGACCTGGTTCTGATATAATGCTGCTCCTGCAAATGAGTGTAAATGAACAATGACTTGGAGCTCCACCTTCCCTCGTTTCACATATTCAGATTGAAAGAAGACTTCCCACCTGATCAGTCACCTAGACGTCTGAACACAAAACTAGGTTTAAGAGCTGCCTACCATGCTGGTTTATAAACCAGGATTGAACATAACCTTAGTTTCCAGGCAGTACTTCGTCACAGGTGCCTAGTTCTGATGTCACAGGAAACTGTGATTTTGAAACTCTCCTCACAAGCACAGGAGCAAAGATGAGAGAGGAGGACAGGCACTTGAGCTCACAGACACTCTAGCGAGCCTCAGTTCACTGGAGTGTCTGAACTGGACTACTCTGTTATCCTGTGCTCTCTTACACATCTGTTGCTCTTGTGTTATTCTTTGCAACATTTTTTTTCCTACATTCTCCTTGCACCTACATGTGTTATTTGGCACAAGGCTTATAGTATTATCTGTTTCCAAAATTTTCTGTTCAAGCGTCATTCTTATTACATTCAACCAGAATCTACTTTTGTACATCTAAAAAATCTGGCTTTTTTTGTTCAGTATTATCATCTGTATAAGAGGGACTCTGCTTTTCTATTTCAAGTATAGTATTAAAGGGGATTTATGTGACTAATGCAAACTTCCCATCTCTTCAGAGAAGTCTACAAATGAAAGCCACTTCAAGAGAGATTTTTTTTTTTTTATGGCTGTGTGAATTCATTGCTGGAAATGCTCAATGTCAGAATATTTGTTTTGCTTTGGCAAATTTAACCCAGCAAGCTGAATGATCAAAGGAAAAAAAAATATGGAAACCAAAATATGAAGGAGCAGGCAGAAGAAAGGAATGTGAGCTTCCATGGTTCTCAGTACCAAGGTAAATAGCTCTTTTATGGCTGTACTCACAGTGAACGCAGAGAAACCAGCTGCTGAAAGGTACCCACTTGTATTTCATATATTTCATTGTGATGCAAATCACTGTAATGAACAAAAATGGGCTTTATTTAATTTCAGGAGAATTTCAAATACCATCCATGATCCAAGAATTATTTACGGCTTACCAGGGCACATCTAGCTCTCTAAACATATTATACGCTGCTTTGGAAAAGTTCTCTCAGATTCATGAGTGACTTACTTCATGGTCCATGACTGTTCAGAACTAGTTATACAGTTCTTTGGATATTGGTCACAATTTAGATCTCTTTTAAAGCTACACATTGCACTACAAAAAGACCTTACAATCTTACAAAAAGACCTTACACAAAAAGAATTTCTACAAAATTCTTTTTGTAGAAATTCTTTTTGTAGAAATTCCATCTTGAAGGAGGAGAACAAGGCCCAGGGAGCCTAAGGAAAGCAAAAGCAGTGAATAAAGTGAAAGAGTATCAGGAACCTCCTATATTCTATATGGAAGTCTGAAGCTTTCTTACTATACTGAAAGGCCAACAGCAACATCAACTGCTTCTGCTGCTCAAAGTCCCTTGTGATTACACTGATCTGTCCTCCTTGAGGAGGCTTATATTCCATTAAAGTTGAAGAAGACGTATGTGATGTGGTGGATTAAAACGTCTCACCTCTAACCCAAAATATGAATTTCAAATACGCGAAACACACTTTCAAACTTATGTCTACAGATTTGTACTGTGTACTGCAGAGAATGAGAGGTATACTCTGTCATATTCATAGATCAAAAGGGGTTTTTTTTAAAACCTTACATTTTCTGAAGTTTTTCACAACCAGTAAAATGGGGCAAATCTTTCAGGTGATTATATGAAAGGTCTCTGAAAAATAAAACACAAGTTCTGTATTAATTGTTTAAAACAATATGCTAGATACTTGGTTTAAGAAAATATTCTTAGAGGATCTCATCTTTTTAGCTGTAATCACAGTGAAATTTAATTAGCTTCCCAGACTACACTCAAAATTAAATAATCTTGCTTCTGACCTTTAGAACTGCCATATCTTTAGCTAAGCAAAGTGGTTTGAGGAACTAGAACTAACTTTGAAAATCAATCACTAGGAAGAAAAAAGCCCTTCAAATGATTTGAGCCAAAACTCAACAAATTACAGAATAACTGAAACATCTGGACTCGTTTATAGTATAATATAACTAATCAAAAACAAGCCATGGTAATTTGCAGAAATTGTAAAAAGAAAAAAGGGAAATAGATTTGCATCCTGTACTCCTTTCTGCAGGGAAAACTCCCATCAGCTTTAATACAAATTTTACCTCTGTAAAGAAAAAAATGAGACTGGGCACTTCTAATTTCTTTCTGTTTTATAACCTTAAATGGTAAAGTTTTATGCCTGTGTTAATTTTAAAAAATTAGCTCAAATTTATGCAAAGCCTGGAATGATATTTTTAAAGAATACTATAATAGCTATTACGTTCATAACACAAACAATGGTAGGATGATATTCTGGGTCCCAGGGCATTATCCTACCATTCTTGAAGTATGGATCAGCATGTCAATAGATTCATTTTTCTTAACTTTGAGAAAAATACTTTCCAAGCTCTGAATTTATGTTGCCGAAAGTCAATTTCTATTTGTATGGGTGTGATGGGAAGACCTCTCTTACTAGAAAGTATGACATACAAACTGCTAGAGAAGGGGGCAAGTCCACAATTAAGCCAACATCCTCCCCCCAAAAAAATGCCACTGAGGGCAAAGAGAAAGGAAACGGTTTGTAGAAAATAAAATACAAGACTCGCCATTAACTTTCTTCAGAGGTGTAAGCCATAAATGGGCAGGGAAGATATTGCTGTAAGGAGGCCCTTCTAGCTAACAGAGAGAATACTGGAGTGGAGAAACAGTGTTCTAACAGTGAAATAGAGCAACCATAAAAATAGCCAATGCAGTGAAACTGCAGAAAGCAGAGACTTTAAATGCATGAATTCCCAGAATACACCACATTTTATTATTAGGCCTAATAATTTTTGCATGTCCTAATTGCCTCACCTAATACGAACCCATAGATCTGAGAACTGATCAGTTATGGATATTGACAGGAGAGCCTTGAGAAAAGAACCTGAACTATAGAACATATCCTACCTTTTAAGCTATATGCTCTAATAAGATATGTTATTTGGATTTAGACGCAGGAAGGTATGGCAAAGGAAATGCCAACTGCAAGAAATAATTGAATCAGGGTTTTCTGAATCCTCCAGATGAAGCAACCCAATAGTGTATAGTATTCCTTTCATAATAGCTTTTTTTTATTATCATATAGCATAAAGGACTTTAACTTGGTTCTTGTGGGTTTTTCGGGCTTTGAGACCGTCTTCAGGTTGTATTTTCTCCTGACGTTTCACCTGCATCTGTGGCTGGCATCTTCAGAGGAAAACCACAGGTGCAGGTGAAATGTCAGGAGAAAATATAACCAGAACATGGTCTCAAAGCCCGAAAAACTCACAAGAACCAATGGATTCTGGCCATGAAAGCCTTCGACTCTACTACTTTAACTTGCTTTCTAATAAAGACATCACATCAGGTAACGACAATTTATAATAATTCCTCCTCCTCATTACCCCAAAATATGGGGGACCTTAAGGTTTACCAGCAGTGGCAGCGTCTCCTTAGAAAGTGGGGGAATTACACCTCAAACAAGATCTGTGAGAAGAGAGTAATGGCAGGATCTTTTCACCTGTGTATATCAGTATTAACTGTAAAACTCTGGTTAAGCAGGGTGTTTTTATTGGAAATCAGCAGACACGCACACAAGAAGTCAAATAGTCTCATGAACCACACAAGACTAGAGAAGAGAGAAGTGAGAAAGGTTGGATAGAGGGAGATTTTGGGTGTAGAGGGTGAGATTTACTGGTCCAGATGAAGGTCGAAACAGAGTGATTCAGACCGCAGTTCAAAGGTAGCACAGAGCACAGGAATCTGAGGGCCAATGTGCAGAGTAATGCCTGATGTACTATACACAAAGTACTTCAAAGTGCCAGGATCGGAGCTAGGGTTTAAATATCTCTTTTTTTTACTCTGAAGGTGTGAGAGTTAATGACTTTCTAGCAGAGTAAACAAACTGGTCTTGAACAGGCTGATTGTCTCACTCTGGGTGGCAAAACATTGATGAGAGTCCTGACAGCCTCTTAATGCCTTGGTTGGGTAAGGTGAAATGGGAAGGTCTCTGTAGAAATGCGCACAGCAGGAGTGCTTGCAAGCTGTACCTGTCTGTTTCATTTACTATTGTCTTGGTTGCCTGCACTATTGAAAGGATTATTGGAAGCCCAGTAATGCTGGGCTTTCCTCCCTAATCTTCTTGAACTTATGACCTGGCCTGGTTGAGGCTATCCTAACTTATCCCATGCTCGCAGCCAGTGTCCTGCTTTCCGCATGTTTCCCAGCCATAAGTGTCCAGTTTTTATAAAATGATATTTCTTGCCTATTTTGATATCCCACAGGATGGGGTTGTGTAAGGGGTGGTAACATCCTCCTCATGTGCTGTGGAGTAGTGAACAACTACAGACACATATATTGTTGTAAATGAACCAGAGTCCATCATTCATATTCTGGTTTTCTGGCAGGAGATAAGAAAGACCACTGCCCAAATCCTAGACAATCACTGCCAGTTTGAATAGACAGTACTGGGCTAGACAGATGAACAGGCTGACTTTGTATGAGGCAGGCTCCTATATTTCTATACAGGTTGAATATCCCTTATCTGGAAATCCAAAATCTGAAAACCTCTGAGCCTGAAACTTTTTGCCACCAGACACCCACTTCTGCCAGTCTCCCTCCAGCCTCAGATCTCATACCCAACCCAGAATGAATGAACAAGATGGGAGGCTGGACAGAGACACAAGAATCTGTGAAATGGTGGGAATCCAAGTGTAGTGCTTGGAACAAATCCATACTTCCTGCCACTTCACAGATCCTTGTGTCTCCAGCCTCGCATCTCTTTTGCTCACCACTCATCTTGTGTATAAGACATGAGGATGGAAAGAGACTGAAGATATGAGAGACTGAGAATACAAGAGACCCGATCCCTATATTTGAAAGAAAAAATACAGTACTGTATAGGAGATCTCTGTGGAGCCTGCCAACCACCCACTTCTGCCTTTGAGGCAGCAGTGTTCCTGCACATTTGTTTATGGGCTCTTCAGAGATCTCCTGTACAATACTGTAATTTATGCATATGCAAATATAGGTTTTCCAAAATCCAAAATATGAAACACTTCTTGTCTCAAGCATTTCAGATAAGGGGTATTCAATCTGTACCATCTTTTAATGAGGGATTCTAGAATATGAGTCCAGTGAGCTTACAGCCTGTAATTTAATTAGCTTTGTTCAGGCACTGTTGTCCTCTATGAGTAATAATGATTTGTAGCCACTATGGGAGGTGGTGGTGGAACAGAGCAGTATTGCTTGTTGCCATTCCCCCCACCTTTTTTGCAGTGACGTGCTGTTAGGAGTGGTCTGTTTTGAAAAATGGGCAGATGTAACCTTTGGTGGTCCCAGATCTTAGAGTTGGATCCTAAGTCCCAGGGCTTGGCCCCTCTTCTCCAAAGCAAGAGGGAAGGACTCTCAGGGTGAGAGCACAGCCAATAAAAGTGTGTGTGTGTGTGTGTGTGTGTGTGTGTGTCTATTCTTCGTTAGGCTTGAATAGAATACACTGGCAAATGATACTTCATTTGTTGCTTCTGCGATCAATATCCCAAAGGCAAATACATGTTACTCCAACAAAGTTTGTACTTAACTTTCCCTAAATGTCCATAAAGGCAGTTGGGTGCTATGCTGCTGTGTTACAATAAGTGCTATTAAAATGTTGCCCAGGCAAACTAATAGCAGATATATTCACCATGATGTAATTGTTAAAGGAACATGCTTTTGGCCCATTCACAAAGAAAGAGACAGAGTGATTACTTTTGATAGTAATTAAACTAACATTGCAGCATTCTTGCAAGCTACAGTAATGTACTGGTTAATCATTTATAAGAAAAGAGGTCTCCTACACATCCCAGAAATACTGTTCAAAATTTCAATTGAATTAAAGTGGCATAAAGTAAAAATGAAGGTATTGAATATTAAAGTTGAAGCATGGAATTATACCAACAAAATATTTAAGCAAGAAGGAAGCCTTTCCCTCTTAAGATTCAGTAATAAGTAGAAAGAGAGGGGGAACCCTCTGAATTGTGTAGCGGATTTATGAGCTCAGGTCAGTTTAGAGAGAAGGAAAAGAAAAAGGGTTTCTTTGGCCTGTTAGGCATGGTGTCCACACACTGCTGATTAAAAAAGAAATCTGTAAAGTAAGAAGGTACCTCAAATCAAAACGAAAACCTCAGATGACTTGGAACCTGGTTATTTGACAGACCTTCTCTGTTATGAGTTGTTCATTCTTCAGGTCATCTGGAGAAGTCCTCCTAATGGCACCACATGCACCTGAGATCTGCTCCATAGTGGTTCAGATATCAGATATGCTCCAACCATTTTTATCTTTAAACGCATGAAGAAGGCTTATCTGTTTTTGCAAGTCTTCTGAGTATAGTTCCGTCCATTACTTATTTCATAGACACCAGAATCCTTTATCAGCTACTTAGATAAGTATACTTAACTAAATGAATTTTCCTGGCCTGACAATCCTAAACCTGACAGAACTGTCAATCACGCATGCTCCAGTTGCTAGCAGAATGGATTTCCTTCTCCCAAGGAAGCTAATGACCAGTAAAATAATTTGGAGGGGAAGTTACGATTGTAGCAATAGTGTCAAAATAGTGACAAAGTAGCAATTGTGAATATGAAACAGTTACAGATGAGTAAATCTAGGTAACTGTTTTGTATTCGCAATTGCTATTTAGTCATGATGGTGACATTATTGCCATGATCATAACTCAACCCCACAACCTACTTTTCCAAGTGTCAGGAGATTCATTCTGCCAGCCATCAGAATATGGATGAATGATGTTTCCATCAGCTTTCAGGGCAATGATCCAAGGGAGGTTACTCAGTTAAATATACAGTATATTGTATACTATATATTGATACAAAGTATTAACATTGTCCAGAATCCTGTAACAGCTACTTAGTTAACTATACTTAACTAAGTAGTTGTTAAGGGATTCCAGACAATGTTAATATGTTATACCAGTTTTAAGAATTGTTTTTATATAGGCTGTAAATCAGTCTTATATGACATCTATATTATAGATTTGCCGCTAGTTTCTCAGGCCATTTCCGCACGAGGCTGTTATAGCGCTATGATTCCACTTTCAACATCCTATGGAATCCTGGAGTTTGCGGTTTAGGGAGGGGCCTTGAGACCCCTCCCTAAACCGCAAACTCCAGGATTCCATAGGATGTTGAAAGTGGAATCATAGTGCTATAACATCCTTGTGCGGAAATGGCCTCAGTTACATGCCTATTTAAACACCCTTGAGCTTAGAGATCTAAGTGCTTGAATCTACACGGAAAATTTATAATATAATCCACTACATAAATCACAGAAATTGTCCTGAATAAATAAAAAGATTAAATTATACATTCAGGAAGTAAGCATGCATATAATCAATAATATCAAAATATGATTACAAAAATATGACTTCATGACAACCAATAGTAGAAATATGCACAGAATACTCCATATATTAAGTTACAACATACCTAAATGTAGTATCTGAGAAATTCCCCTTCTGTTTTTGTGACTCTACAATATATACACGATAATGCTGTCTACTGCAAATTCGTATGTTTTAGTGTAAATGTGTCTTTATACTTACAGTACTTGGAGGTTGGGAAGTTGCTCACACACTGTTTCAGGAAGAGAGGTGATCTGAGCTCCTGTAAGGGTCCTGTTTACGGACAAAATTACACACAGTGAGGGCTCATGAGTTAACAATCTCACCCATGAATTTATTAAACAGAAGCACAGAGACCCATTCCCGTTCAGGTCCTGTCGATCTGTGTTACTAGGCTGGCCACCTTCTCTGTGTGGACTAGTATGCATGTAAATTTTAATTCCCTGTATCATGCACCAACATTTAACATACGAGGTAAATACTCCTGTAAAAATTTGCATGATTCCCCCTCTGAACAAACATGAAGTAGGATTTGGAGAAGTTCATATAAATCATACTTTTGTGTCAGTCTCTGTATAGCTTCTTACACTTTTGTAATAAACACACTATGCACATTATGTAAGCAGGGGAACCTCCTCACCCGTATGTTCATTATATAATCCCTCCCTCCCTCCACAAGATCCCCGGCCTGGTAAATATATGAACCACAGTGTCAGTAGCATCCAACTAGCTCAATTCTACAAACTTTTGATTAACCAGGTTGCAAATGGCTAGCTGAAGGACAGCTCAAAAGTTACTTTAAAGCAATTCAGCATCTGCCATAATTAATACCATCTGTTCTAGAGGTAATATGAACTATATTCTTGATACTTACAGGCTTTCCAGACTTGTTGTCCCGGTCAGATCAGGAAACTCTGTTATCTGTGAAGCACCATTTAATGTCCTAAAGTTGCAAACACAACGTAATTAGTGGGTGGTTTCCCCCTCCTCTTTCTTGAAAGGACTGCAGAAGTTTTTTTTGAAAATGAAGTGCTTTTGAAGTTGTAAATACATACAAGGTTCTCAATTCAGGTAAGTGCTGAAAGGCGGACTTTCCCACAGTCTGAATAGGGTTGTCATAAAAATGGCTGTGAAGAAGATGAAGAAGGAGAGAATTTTAACACTCAAAGATTTATATCTTCAAATATTTATATAATAAATTAGAGGCTTACATCAAAACTTTGATGCCCTTGCCTGCAATCTGCTTCTCCAGGGCTATTTCTTTTAACATGTCACAGCTTTTCTCCATGTTTCATAAATTTGGTCTCCAAATTACAACACTAATTATTACTATTAATCACCATTACACATTAACATTGTTCAGTTATACAACTTATTTTGTCTTAGACCAATTTTACAGCTTATAGATATATTTCTGAGTGATCTGAAATGGGCGGGCGTGAGACTAACCATTACTTCACGTACTGATTGGGATCCTACATTACATGGGTGGAGCACAGGGCTCTGCCTGCATAGTTGTACAGTCTTCCGCCACTTCTCTAACAGGTTAGGGACTGAAGCACTGTCAGAAAGTAGAAATGATTGAAAAACAGAAACCATCTACTGTAGGGTATGTGAAAGATTTATGGATACTCGCTTAGGATCAACTGCACGCATGTGTTGCTTATAAAATCTTTCAGCTGGCTTGGTGCCCCCCTGTCCTGATCTTGCTTTGCAAGCAGTGCATGAATGGTAAGAAGAACTAATGGAAGCCCACTGTTTTCAATGTCTACAAAACAGATAAGCTCCATTAATTTGACCAGGGGATATGTTCTTTCTGTAGGCAAGACTGGAGACTACACATGCTTGGGAGACGCCCAAGCAAGCCTCTATAGGCAAAAAGAACTGATGAAACAGTAGATTCCATCTTGAATTAATGGATTCAATTGTCCTAAATGGATTGAATTGTCCTTAATTTGGAACCATCAAAAGAGCAACTTGTCAGTGTGTTAAAAGGGGTGGTGGTCCTGTAGCTTTCTGCCAGAGAGCAGCATTCAAGTGCTGGACCACTTTGCTATGACTGTTTATAAGAGCCTTCTCCATTTTCTCCCATTTCCATACATCACTGACAAAGTTTCCTGAAGACATTATAAACCAAGTATCTTACTTTAGACAAAGGCCATTTCCAAACTACACTGTTATTGTGCCATTATTCCAATTTCAACCTCCTGTGGAATTCTGGGGTTTTGTCGTTTACTGAGCCAAAGAGCTCTCTGGTTGAGAATTCTAAAGGCCCCCCCACCCTCAACTGCAAAGTGACATGGCATGTAGGCATTTTCTAAATTGGGATACCTAATATTTATTCATGTGTACAGAAGAAGAGTGGAATTTCAGGAAGTTTGAGAAGTAACGGCCTGTTTGTATAAGGTACACAAACACAACAGATAGTGACATAAACAGAAAATAATTTCACAGTTTATATGAAAAGCAAAGTACTTACATTGCCACCAGTGATGGATTGCCCACAAATGCCTGTTCAGGTATTGACCGGACATTATTATTATGAAATGCTCTAGAAAGGAAACAATAGAAAGTATGACACACATTCTAGCAAGTGGAAAAAAACACAATTTTTGTTTTAGGGAAATGCTAATGCACAGTTACTGAGGACAAAGTCTGTACAGTAGAATGTTGGCAGATGCAACAATGGAAGTCTTTGTTCCTTGTAATTACAGTAGTAAATACAAGGATGGATGGATAAGTAGGACTTACACAGAGAGAGGACATTTTTCTAAATTGGTAATCAAACTGCCCATTTTCTCTAGTTGTTTAAATTCTTAAATATCTGCATAACTACCCATGCCCCTAATATGCAATAAAATGAAATATTTTGTGAAGCTAGTGAAGCTGATACTTATTTTCTGGTGTTCCTTTTCTTTCTTTCTTTCTTTTTTTTTGGTTAATGGGAATCTCAGCCTGATTCCATACTTATTTAGTTCATGGTAGGCCCCAATGACTTCAGTGGGATGTGTTCCCACATAAGTAAACGTAGACTATTCTCTGATGCCTCTTATTAGACAAAGTCTCAATTAAATGCAACAGGGCTTCCAATGTGTTTTTGATTAGGGTGCTAATGAATGTGAATATACATAAAATCACATCCTGTACATTTTAGCCTTTCACGCCATTTCATTAAGAAAGTATTTTTAAATGGATATGGACAATATAATCACCACCATTTAAAGAGGAAGCAAGTTGTCTCCAAATTAATTACAGCATTTTATTCACATGAGTAATAACCTATTGTTAAAAATGAAGGCAGCAACAAAGCGTTCAGCAGGAAGAGTAATGAATTGTGTGGGAAATGTTCATTTCAATCAGGTATGAACAAAGCTTCCCAGATTTAAACTGAAGCATTGGATGGTTCACTGATGCATTCCCTCAATAAGATTATCAAATGCCATTAGTGACCATACCACAGCAGTCTCAGACAGTTGGATACAAAAGAAAATTGTGTCTCCAGACCAGACCTTCAAAAAGTACTTTTTAAAAAGTAATTAATAATAGTTCTAATGCCCCATAGCAGTTACTTATCATTACAGTTATAAAAGTAACACTTACATTTCAAATATTTAGAAGTATCAAAAACAGTTATTTTTAGTTTTTTTTTTAAAAAAAAACTCATAACCAGAATACTACAAGCTGCTGCCATTTTGAATAACATACATGTAAGAGATGAGGTCACCTACAGACTGTAACCATAGAAGTAAAATTAACCTCTAACGGAGTTGCTGAGTTACAATCATCATGTAAATTAGTCATGCTTTAGTTATTACCAAAAGACATTAATTTCAAGTAACTAATTAATTATAACTAGTTACTTTCTAACTTCTCTTGGTTGTGGAGTAAAATTCAGAACAATGAAAGTTAAGGTACAGCACAACACTGAACATTTGTGCAGGCATCAAAACTTCACACTGACTCCACAGAAATGTCCACAATGTTTTATCAACTACTTCTTCAGGGTCGCTATGTTGTAGTGGAATGAATGCACAAGAAGAAAAATTTTTGAGAATTAGGCTTGCCAATTAGTAGCACACTACTTATCTGACCATGACTGGAACATGAAGCAATGACCACAGATACTTCACTATGAGAATTTTGAATGCGGAGAGAGGATTGGCTGCTGTCTAATGTTGAAAATGGTCAACTTTTTATCATGCTCATTCATCTGAAATCACATGCGTGTATGATAACAGTCTCTGGACTGTATGTTTCAACTGTTTAAGAAAGTGAGGAAAGTTAACTAAGAAAAGGGCTGTTAAATGGTCCACACAGAGGAAGCGGATCTAGGTACTGAAAATGCCAGAGAGCTCCATCCCTTATCAAACTACAAAGCCCAGGATTCCATAGGACGCAGCCATGTCAGTTAAAGTTGTATAGAAGTGCTATAATTGTGTTGTGTGAAAAAGACGTGAGAAAAAGATATAGAAAAAGATGGATAGAGGAATGGTGAAGAGGAAATGAAAAACCAGGTGGATAAGTTAAAATGATATGGTTGTTTTATACTCATAGAATAGCCTTGTTTTCTGTCTATACAATGCTTTCAGCAGTGGAGTTCACTGTTAATAAATGAAGAGATAAGCCAGAGCTTAGAAAAAAAAAATTTTGAACTATAACTCTCAGATGGCATGTCAACTAGCCATGCTAGGTGAGGATTCTGGAACCGATAGTCTAAAAAAGTAACCTTTTCAAATTTACTTGGAAACATATATCACTTTTAAAATCTCCATATAAATAAATCAAGGAATTTCTGAAGATTATATTTTTGAAACATTGTCAGATGTGTTGTCTAGATTCTGGAAGCTGAGGGTTATTAATCATATCGGGAAAAGTAAAATAAGTGAGGTGGCTCTGAGAATTCATCTTGTTTACAGCACTTCTAGATGGTATCATAATTTGTGTTCAAGGACTCTGGAACTGAGGAAGCCTATTACTACGTGATTTATCTAGTCCAGTAATTTTCAACCTTTGATCCTCCAGATGTTTTGGACTACATTTCCCAGAATCCCTGCCTATTAGCTATGTTGGCTTGGGCTCCTGGGAGTTCAAGTTGAAATCATCTGGAAGATCAAAGATCTAGACTATAACGATTTCTTTATTGTTAGGAAGCATTTTTGGCTATCCCTTTAGCATCTGGAGAAGCATATTTTATGTGACAGTGATGCACAAAGTTCAAATGAGATAATAATAATTTTTTGTGTGGAAAATTTTTAAAATGTGTTAAATGATAGTCTTAAAGTGAGAGTGAAGGGCAATGTAATGCAAAAATAATACTTTATACTAGGGAGCCAGATGTAGAGTGCGTGTTCACAGAGTTATGGCAACAATGATGTTATGGTGGGGTCATATTGAGGCCCTTTTTATGTGACCTGTAAGTGCACCACTAATATATATGTTGAACAGTATGGAGATCAGATGTGCAACAGAGCCAAGGAGAAATTCTCCAGTTTTCATTTAGCAACCCTACAAGTAGTAGAGAAACCATCTGCAACAGTGTATCTATCTCCAATTCCCAAGCCACAGCATTACTTCACCAAAACAGTGTGGTCAACGGTGGTGTATGCTACCGAGAGAGTGAGGAGAATCAACAAAACACCAACTCTACCCCTATTTCTCTACCAATGAAGATAATCAGTCTAGGAACTCAAAACTAATTTTTGAGCCATCCCAGTGCCTGAAACCCAGTTAAAATGGGCCTAGACAATTTGAAGTGGAGCTATAATCTTCTCATAACTCCACCTCTCTGGATTGTTCCAAGTTTTTACAAAGGATGAGGTGGGTCCATCTTATATACGTCACCTTTTTCATCTAGTTATTAATTCCTAGAATTTTGGAAATTATAGTTCTGTTTTTAGTGAAGTTCATTCAATTATATTATAAAATGGAGAATCAAGAATTCCTGCCAAACCACAAAAAATCGTCAATTCCTTTTTTAAATGTCCAGTAAAAACAGCACAATATTTTCCATTATCACTATAGGCTGTGTGATATAGTGCCAAATGATAAATGAGTTTCAAGGTTAAAAGTGCAGACCGCCTACTGGAATAATACAATTAAATACAATGTTTTGGCTGAAAAACATTATAACATTGATTTAAAAAACAAAAAACAAAACCAATGTTAATTCACTCCCATATCCAGGAATGAAAAATCAGTTGTTTTATTGACACAAAGAATTTGTTTAAAATACAAGTCATCTTGGGAGTCTTTTCTGGGCCCCATACATTTATAAGTAAAATAAAAAACAAACCAAAATCCTACATTCATAGCAACAATAATCAACTATCTACAATCACAGAATCATAGAATCATAGAAATGTAGAGTTGGAAGAGACCAGTCCAACCCCCTGCCATGCAGGAACACCCTCAAAGCACTCCCGACAGGTGGCCATCCAGCCTCTGCTTAAAAACCTCCAAAGAAGGAGACTCCACCACACTCCCAGGCAGCATATTCCACTGCCGGACAGCCCTGACTGTCAGGAAGTTCCTCCTGAGGTTCAGGTGGAATCTCCTTTCCTCCAGCTTGAATCCATTGCTCCTTGTTCTGGTCTCTGGAGCAGCAGAAAACAAGCCCTCTCCCTCCTCTACATGGCATCCCTTCAAATATTTAAACATGGCTATCATGTCCCCTCTTAACCTTCTCTTCTGCAAACTAAACATACCCAGCTCTCTAAGTCTATCCTCATAGGGCCTGTCTTCCAGGCCTCTCACCATTTTGGTTGCCCTCCTCTGGACCTGCTCCAGCCTGTCCATGTCCTTCTTGAATTGGGGTGCCCAGAACTGGACACAGTATTCAAGATGAGGTCTAACCAAAGCAGAGTAGAGTGGTACCAGTACCTCCCTCGATCTGGACACCATACTCCTATTGATGCAGCTGAGAATTGCACTGGCTTTCTTGGCTGCCGCATCACACTGCTGACTCATGTTCAGCTTGTGGTCTATTAAGACTCCAAGATCCCTTTCACACGTACTGCTATCCAGCCACGTGTCCCCCATCCTATATTTCTGTATTCCATTTTTTCCACCTAAGTGTAGGACCTTACACTTCTCTCTGTTGAATTTCATTTTGTTAGCTTTGGCCCAGCTCTCCAATCTATCCAGGTCATTTTGAATTTTGATCCTGTCCTCTGGCGTATTAGCAACCCTTCCCAATTTGGTGTCATCTGCAAATTTGATGAGCATGCCCTCTATTCCTTCATCCAAGTTGTTGATAAAAATATTGAACAGCACTGGGCCCCGGACAGAACCCTGTGGCACCCCGCTAGTCTCTTCTCTCCAGGATGAAAAGCAGCCATTCGTGATCACCCTTTGGGTTCGGTCGGTCAACCAATTGCAAATCCAACTAACAGTAGCCCTGTCCAGCCTGCATTTTACTAGCTTCTTTGCAAGAATGTCATGGGGAACTTTGTCAAAGGCCTTACTGAAATCGAGAAATGCTACATCCACAGCATTCCCTTCATCTATCAAGCTAGTAACTCTATTACAAAAAGAGGTAAGATTAGTCTGGCATGACTTATTTTTGAGAAATCCATGTTGACTTCTCGTGATTACCGCGTTGATTTCTAAGTGATTAGAAACTGATTGCTTAATGATCTGCTCCAGAATCTTTCCGGGTACTGATGTCAGGCTGACTGGGCGATAATTATTTGGGTCCTCTTTTTTTCCCTTCTTGAAGATGGGGACAACATTTGCCCTCTTCCAGTCTGCTGGAACTTCTCCTGTCCTCCAAGATTTCTCAAAGATTATAGCAAGCGGTTCCGAAATGACCTCTGCCAGTTCTTTTAATATCCTAGGATGCAATTCATCTTGCCCTGGAGACTTGAATTCATCCAGTGTGGCCAGGTATTCCTGTACCACCTCTATACCTATTATGTGCCTCATTTCCCCTGCTTCCTCACCTGCTCCCCAACCGCCAGGTTGAGTGCTTGTATCCTTCTGGGAAAAAACTGAGGCAAAGAAGGTGTTAAGTAGTTCTGCCTTTTCTCTTCCCCCTGTTAGTAATTCACCATCTTCTCTGCGCAGTGACCCTATCGTCTCCTTCTTTTTCCTTTTGCTACGGACATATTTAAAAAAGCCCTTTTTATTGTTTTTGATGTCTCTGGCCAGCCTAAGTTCGTTCTGTGCTTTAGCCTTTCTGACCTCCTCCCTACATCATTCCCAGAGTCTGTCCACTTTCTTCCTCAATGTACATTAGAGATGATGCATTTTTGGATATATACATGTATTTGCTGAATTTATAAATATCTCACCACCACCAATCCTGTTAGGCTCTGCTTATTTTACAATTAACTTTAACTTACATTGTGGGGCCATTTTTCAGCCTTGACTCTCACAGGATTTTAAAAGTAAAATAGGAGAGCTGGAGCAAGATTTAACAATCCAGCCAAATCTTGATCCAGCCAATAAAATATAATAAAAATCTTCTACATCTGTTGAAGCCAGCATGAACCAGAGGCAAAAGTATCAGAAAAGCAAGATAACCACAGTTGTATACTAATTCAAAGCCACCAGTTATATACTCAGTGTTAGTAAACCAGCATAGCCCCTGCCTGCATCAGAGGTACACTGGTGTACTAATCTTAGATGGGTAGACATGATAATCTCCAATGAAGTGAGATGCCAGATGAACGGAATATTACCTAGACAAATGATATGTTTTCCTGTTCCTCGTATGACACATATCACCTTTCTATTGAATTTGAGGCCTATTAGACTAAGATACAATTATTTGGACAAAGTCAACAGGTAACCTTCATGGCCAGCATGCTCTGTATTACAACACACAGTTTTCACACCTCATACTCCCTCGCCTATATGGTTGATGCTGTCTAAAACTAGTGGTACAGATATGTAACATTCAATGGCAACCAGTGACTTCTATGACATGGGAGCAGTGAATCTGCTCAGGTTTGACAGCAGACTTTAGAGGAACTCTCTAAGGTACTGAACCTCTTTGGATGATATCGTTCAGCACCTTAGACAGCACTTTAAAATAATCGAAGGAATAAAACCAAGAGCAGATTCACTGCACCACATATACTGGCTGCCACTGGTAACATGTATATTTCCTACATTCCAGGATGTTATTAGGAAGGTACTGCATTTTCATTTCATAGTTCCAGGCCTCAATAAATAGGTAAATTAATCTAGAACACTGTTAGAAGTTGCTTGCTTCTTGTTCTCTTTGGTATTCCTCAAGCACATAGAATACACAAGTTATATGAATGCTATTAAACACTGGTAGCACGAGATTATTAAAAACTCCTAATTCAGTACTTACAGTTCTTTCAGGTTTCTGAGTGCTCTGACAGAAGTGGGGAATTCATTCAGATTGTTGTAATTTAAATCTCTGGATGAAAATAAAAATCACATTAAGCCAGATTATGTATTACTAAATGAAATATTTATTCAGATTTATAAGGGATTATTTTATTCACATTGCAGTGACAAGGGTGTACATTTTCATCTATACTATATTTTAAGATTTAAATCTATAGATATCTACAGAAGCACAAATTATTTGCAGTAATATCTTTTTTCATTATTTATTATTATAATTTGTTTAGTTAATCTGTCTCCAAGGATAATCTTAAATCCGCGTCCTTTACTGATTAGATTACCCTTGCAATTTTTGGACTTCTTAAATGCTATACTACAGTACTCTTCAAAAAGTGCATGTATGTTTGGGAGCTATTGCAGTTATGCTATTTTTGATATGAATTATATGCTTTAAACTCTAATGAACAAACTGACAGTTTAATCTTGGCAAAAAATCTGTGCAAAAATCTGACACAATTTTAACAATTTGAGAGTCTAACATGATCGCTCCTTGACAGATACTAGAAACTGTTCACAAATATTACTGCTGGTCTACATTGTCTCACAGAGGGAAAAGCCAATTCAATCATTTAAAGTTTACTTTTATGGAGTCATCATAAATTATCACCCCTCCTGTAATAATCCCAAAAGCATGTTCAGCTTTTTATTTTTTATTTTTTTTCAGAATGTCAAAGAAAACAAAGCACAAACAAAATAAAATGGCAGCTCACAAAGTCTCAAGGCTGTGGAGGCCATCAAAGCATTTCTTTCCCAGAGAGTAGATTCTATTGTTATGGAGATGTCTGCAATAGAATGTTAAGAACACAAGTCAGAAAGCCAACTACACAATTGAGAAACACATTTTGATGACTAAATCTAAAGAAAGTCCCTCTCATCCATGCCGGTATGATTATATGCAAGCCAAGCTTTTACGAAGCTATACATGGAAGGTAATTTTTCTACCTGTTCTCATTCCTTTGCACTGTCCCACATTTGGCTCTTTAAAATTGCTCAATTAAGAAATCTTTAGCTTCCAGACTGGAAACTGCCAGGTGCCTGTGATCTACTTTTTATCTCTGTTTATCTCTTGATTCTTAAGTTAAATCTGTTCCTGCTCCCTCTTCTCCTTTCTTGTGCTAAAATGTTTTATTTTAGATTGTGATCAGAATTGTAAACTGTGAATTGTAAGGAATTTTAAACAGAGAAGCATTATGTGTTCTAAAAAAATTCTTTTAAAACTACAAATATAAGGATATCATTACAGTACAGCAACCCCAGTCCTTTCAGATTTTTGAAAGTAGGCAGGATCACTTTGTAATTCAATACATGTTTCCAGATAGGAGATAAGTAGTGAATGTGAAACGACGTATATCTAATTGGACTATGACTCTGGAGATGAGGGTTCAAATTCATGCTTGGCCATAAAAACCCAATGGGTAGCCTTGGCCAAAAGTCCCACTCTCTCAGCCTCAGAGGCAATGGTAAACCATCTCTGAACAAATATTGCCAAGAAAACTCCATGATTGGTTTGCCTTAGGGTTGCTGTATGTTGGAAGCAACTTGAAGGCACACAACAACAACAAGAGAATCAGTATGTTGTAGTGGTTTGAGTGTTGGAGACAAGGGTTTAAATCTGCACTCAGCCATGAAAACCTGCTGGGTGACCTTGCACAAGTCACACTTTCTCACATTCAGAGGAAGGCAAAGGCAAACTCCTTCTGAACAAATCTTGCCAGGAAAACCCTGTGATAAGTTTTCCTTAGGGTCACGATTAAGTTGGAAATGACTTGAAGGCACACAATAAATATTGAGAAGTAACTCAAGTAAACCTAGAAGCGTGTTTGTGTAATTTAGTCAGCTATAGGCTTGAGCACAGAGTAATTCACCTCAGGTGAAACCTAGGCCCTTTCTGCATGCTACCTTTGTCCCAGTGGCATATGATGATGATCGCAGCAGCAGCTCTCCTGGGAGGGGAATGCGACGGAGTACTCCTCTGCCTCTGGGATCCAGGAAGCACGATGGCCACGCCTCTTCCTGCTGCAGCACGGCCAGGTATTGTCCCAGGCTGTGCTGGAGCAAGAAGTGCAGCCATTGTGCTTCCAGGGCCTCTGCAGACAAGGTAAGTGTAGGTGCATAGCGGGAGGGTAGCACAATTGTCAGTCATTGACAGGGAAAACCCGTTAACAATTTACAGCATGATTGCACAGCCTCGGGATAAGAGAATAACAGAACCAGAATGATGTCGTGCATAAGCGTTGTTCTGGTCCCATTCTTCTCCCATCCCCATGGTGGGTTGGGTGCATCGAGTGGAAAGGGCCATATACTGAGTTGAGTTCCAAGGCTTGCACCGTCATTTGTCTGGCAGAATCACCTGCTTTCTGTCGATAGAACTGAGACTGCACAGCCTTAAGTGATTCTGACCCCAACACTCCCATTCTTAGCCTTTGTTCATGTTTTCTCCTTTTTTCATGCCCCCAACAGTAGGGACTGGGGTTTAAAATGTGGCTTTTCTGCAGGCATAATATGTGATTGCTCTGGTTTGGTTTCTTTAAAAATAAGAATCTTAGAAACAAGGGCATATTTTTTGCAGATATGGTAGAAACTTAGAAATGATCAGAACTACTTCAAATTAACCAAACTACAATGTAGTTACTACGCCCACCACAGCTTGGATGGAAAGTAGGAATGTCTTCCATATCAGCCTTCAAACAATTTTTCCTAAAGCCAGCGTGGCCAAAAGCTACTATTCCATTTACATTTTTTATTGATTGTCAACCCAGTTTTTTTTTCCCCACCATAGATGGTGTCAGATTTTCCTTTGACCTGAAGGTTTATATAACTTGCTGAAAAAGCTCAACAAGATCCAAAATCTATCCTATTGTAACAGCTTTAGTAGGCCAACTAAAAGACATAAAATATATCAGACTAGCTTTCAAAGCTTCACAAGATTCTTCACCAGGCAGAGATGGTAAAAAATATACACATATTTACAGGGACAATGAAGTGATGGTGTTTAGGTCCTGGCTGACTTAGTAACAATACAGACTAAACTGCAAAGTATTATAACAGGGGAGAGCAGGACATGGATTGTTTCAAACTGGTGACTAAAAGATAATACATAAAAAGTGTGTCATACACTTGCAAAAGGAAAATGACAAAAATAAACATAAAATTTTGGTACATGTAACTCAACATTCAATTATGTTTTTTCTTCTTGACATTTTCTTAACATTTTTTGGGAGGGTGGTACTATTAATATTAACTACTAGCATAACTATAGCTCATAAGTGATGTGATACATATCTTTTAGTTCTCCCTGATTCTTCATTAATCTCCTTGTCCTCTTGAGCAATTCATTCTTGCCATAAACTTCCAGCCACTGATTACTCTGTTTGTTCTAGCTTTTCTCAAAAATAACATTGGCTGGCTGTAATCTAACCTCATAATTGGATTTTCACAAACAGCCCATCAGACTGATAATGACTTAGTGTATCTGATGACAAAAAACAACTGGATATCTCCAGGTTGTATGTCTGAACACAAGAGCAAATTTGGATCACATCTGAATTCCAGCATGTGTGACCAAAGCTTTTCTGTACTGCACTATTATAGTGCTACTATTTCACTTTTAACATCCTGTGGAATTCTGGGGTTTGTAGTTTACTGAGGCCAAAAAGCTCTCTGGCTGACAATTCTATGTGCCCCTCTCTAAATTGCAAACCCCAGGATTCCATAGGATGTTGAAAGTGGAATAATAGCACTAAAACAGTGTAGTGCAGAAAGGCCCAGTTTCCTGCTGAGGGAGGCTAGGGCCCTTTCCGCACCTTACCTTGATGGTGCAATGAACCAGAGCCCTCACGATATTGCTAATATCGCAAGAGGCTCAGTAGAGACCCTCTTGCAGTCCGCATACAGCAGGGCATTGGCGAGAGAGCACCAGTCCCCGCCCGGTGGCTTGTCCGCATGTCAGCGTCCTGGGCCACGCCTAGGTCCCGCCCTGTCCCCGCCCCACCACCTGATTGGGCGGTGGTGTTCCTTTTTTTTTTTTTTTTTTTTTGCTGGCTATCGTGCTAACGTTAGCACGATAGATCCTGCCAACAGGCTGTTTCGTACTACGTTGGTAACGTGCTAACATGCTAACGATAGCGCCGGGTTTTTTAAAAAAACAAAACACAGTCGCCCGGACCCCGGGGGCTGCTGTCGTCTCGAGTGTGAGTGGCGACGCAGCCCCAGGGTGGCCTCTCGCAGCAATGTGTCGTGCAGTGTTCCCTGCTGCAATGGGGGCAGTGGCCGGCCTGCTGCTGGGCGGAGCGTCCCCTGGGAGTTGCTGCGTGAGGGACAGGCAGCAGGGACTGCCCACACCCCGCCCATTCCTGGGTCCTTCCCGGAAGCACATCGGACGACGGCTCCGCAGGCCCTCTGGTTGCGTGACCAATGCACGAAAGGGAGATTATTTTCGCCTTTCAGGCGAAAATAAAACACGCTATCAGCACTATCCGTGGCCATGATAGCACCTGGTTCGCCAGAACGTCATGCGGTATGGTGGCTCGTGAAGGGGGGAGGGAGCGTGCCTAATACGCTTTAAAAACGCCATGTGAAAAGGGTTTAGGTTTTCTGCTTTCCTATTGTCCTTCTGTCAGGAGGGGAAGACCTTTGGAACATATGTTGGTCCTACTGCCAAAGGGAGTCTAACCATCTGAGTAGTGGTTATGTTTCTTACTCTTGTTTTGAAGCCATTTTTATATGTTTTACTAAATATTTACTTTTTATCCACATTTGATTATTGTTGTGTCCTTGAACAACTTTTTGATGGAAAACCAAGGTATAAATTAAAGATACAAACATATCTGTACTGAAGCCACTTGTATGGCAGGGTTGTGGGGAATCAGAAAATCTAAGCAGAATATCCAGTATTGAAAATAGCACCAATGAGGGATATTGTTAGTCAGTAACAAACTTATTTCCTTCTTCATTTACACAACTTCCTTACATTTCATGTATTTCCCATCCCTAAACCTATGTTTATAGATGTCAAGAAACAGGGAGCACTTTGTTCCCCTTGCCAGAGTTTGAATGTATATGAGGTTAGGAGAATCTGAATGATACTTTCCTATCATCCTTTGGTATTCCTCTATGATTTGTGACAACTGGATAATGGACTGTCATATTAGAATCCAGCCTATGTAGGTTCGGATTGTATTATACGGTGTACCCCAACTTTGGAATATAGAGTTTGCAGCTCTGGGTCCATGCATGCAGGTCTCTGGGCAAAGGTGACATATAGTCAGCCAGACATTGACAGATTGGCAAAACTGGATTCTGATCCTTCCAACCTTTATAACTGAAATCATGTTGTGTAACTATACTGAGAGAACTACACTAGTGTGAGCTGTAGCAGCAGCATGGCATCAGCAGGAAGAAAGCCACAGACACAGTATCACAAAGAAAAGAAGGCAGTTCTTCATGGTCATCACATGGAAAGGAAAGCTGCTGGCACCAAACTGTTTGTCCACTGCTAGCATTTGGTATGGGATGTGTATGTGTGCATTAAAGTTAAAGGAGTTCTGTGACTTTAAAATTTTCTGTCTTGCTGTGAAACAGTATTCTTTTCCAAATGACAACTATGAAGAATTTGGCTTCCTACCTTTGCAATACTCTGCAACTGAGGTCAAAGTGCACTTTGCTGTTGTAATGGACCATTACAGTACTATGCTTCCCCAAGAGGATTCCAGCCATAATGTCTGCACAGGGATAAGGTGAACATTCTATGTTCTCCTTCCATAGATAACGGAACATCTCTTTTTTGATAGCCTACAACAGATTCGCTTTGAAGTACACCGACCATGTGACATAAAGTGACTATATTCTAAAATGTTTATTATGCAGCAGATCAAAAGATTAGGCTGCAATCAAAGCTTAATCATCAACTATTCATTCTGTATCCTTTTATATGGTTAAGACAATATATGCTATGCCTTTTAAACTAAGTGCAAGGATAAAAAAAGCATTAATGTTTACAGCCCCAAACGCTTCCACTTCATGCTAGCAGTACATTGACACCATTAGCCAGTTTTTGGACCTACTGATTATTTTACATTTTTGCTACTCTATCTGCTAAAAGTACATTCTTCTTCTCACTGTTTATATTAAACAAATTACTTCAATATGGTAAAAGCCAAAAATTCTTGAAAGAGTCAGTTAACTATGATATTATGTCTTGAAATACAAAACAGCTCCCACCCCAAAGAACCACACTTACAGAACTACTAAGCTGGAGAGATTTCCAAAAGCATAATCTGGAATGTGGTGTATTTTGTTCAGTGCCAATGTCATCGCTTGAAGTGCTGGCAAACTCCGGAAAGCTTGTACTGGAATTTCTGTCAAAGAGTTGTCATCTATCCACAGGTGTCTGAGTGAAACCAGGCCACTGAAACAGTTGGGAGGCACGAAGCTGATGTGGTTAGCATCCAGACGTCTAAGTGAAACGTAAGGGTAGAATTTAGATTTTGGGGGCAAAAAATGAATGTCCTTAACAAGAAAAAGTGACATGTTTCTGCATTCTTTAGACCTGCTGTATCCCAGTTTTAATGTCTTGTATATTTTCTTTTACTATCTACTATCTACAAATGATAATGAAACACATATCTTAGTTACCATCATTACCCTCATCTTGATTTCTGTAGTGATCTAATTTCTTTAGAGATCCAAGTTATTTTTTTTTATTTTTTATTTAGTGCATTTCTTAGCTATCTTTCAAAACTGCAATTTTCCCAAGGTGGACTAGGATATAAGACATATAATTACATATTCTTTTAGAACTTCAGCACAACATTCTTAAAAGAATGACAACATGACCCTTGCAAGAGGTACTGAGTTCCAGGGATCGAATATGATGATGTTTCCATGCTGATGTGCAGTGCACTTTCACTAGGAATAGCTTTCATCATAGCACTGCTAGTAAGAACTAGGCAGGAACTTCTAAGGTATGCAGCCTTCGTGCCCACCTTCCTGGACGAAGTATGTGAGTGTCCGTGGGGGGAAGGTGCCTATTTTTCCTTGGAATACTTCCCAGATGATCATTTTATTATTATAGAATCTAGCCTGGGGCACTGGATGTTACCTTTTAGGGAAGACTGTAAAATATAGTTCTCTGACCTTTGTAACATCTGCATGGTGAACATGGGCCATTTCTGCACTACACTCTCCCGAAACTGCAAACCCCAGGATTCCATAGGATGTTGAAGGTGGAATAATCATGCTATAAGAGTGTAGTGCAGAAATGGCCATGATTTGATTTTTTATTAGCAGATGATTTGGGAGGTGGTTGTGACAACTGGCTGAAATGTGGGAGATACTTATTAGCAACTTTCTACTGAAACTACCCAAAGTGCTTTGAACAGTGAGTTCCATCAGAGATGTTTAATCTGTGATGTCTTATTCAGACAAAGAAATCACTGTTTTACTCTGGAGTCGGAATGTATCACCCATGCTTTAAGAACACGTGCAATAGAACCAACAATGTTGACGGGGCTATCCATATTCTTTGTAAAGCACAACCACAAAAGAGTAGTACACTGGATGTAATCAAAATTACATACTAAGAAAGGCTGAATTCTGTGACCATTAATCATGAAGGTAAGCAAATTTGTCGTAGAACTCTTCCTTATGACCTGAACCTTTGTCTCCAGCCATTATGCTGAATTTGTATATACATATCATTTGTTAATTTAGTTTCTTTCCCCATTCTTCTGTTCCTTTTATTCTCCCTGTAAGGTCTTTCAGGAAAGTATTTTACTTTTGCTACTTATGTGGCTGAGTGTCACATTCGCTGATGATAAGATCAATAAAACAATGATGATTATACATAAAGTTTAGGTTTGGAGGTAGAAGATCAGGTCTGATAATTTTTTCTGATAAAAATCAGAACTACAAAAATGCAACTAAAATTTTCAACAGTTAAAAATGAGGTATAGCTACGTACGTACTTGCATGTGCCAAAATGTAACATGGAAAGCGGTTCAAAATGTGTATTCAGCATGATGTTATCTCACAGGCTCTTACCACTACTCACGAAAACTGAGATTGATGAAATTTGTAGTGCAGACCATGTAGAGGACACAAGATTGCTTACAGTTTTACTTAGCAGGAGTGGGAATCAGGCAGCTCCCAAAACATTGCTGGACTGCAATTTTCAGTATTCTTTGCCATTATCTCTGCTGGTTAGGGATGCTAGTATTTGCAGTCCAACAACATCTGGAGGGCTGCACAATTTCTGTAGTTTCAAGTGTTCAAAATAGTTATCAAATAAGGAATAACACACAAAAGCCAAAAATAGATGAAACAATGAAGTGTGGAATAGGCCTGGTCTTATACATTTCTGCAAAACATATCACTCATAAGAAAAAGTAGGTGGGAATATTTTACCACACATTCATTAAAAATATACTGGTTGGGGGCATATTAAAAATCGCTTTATGGAACAGTCTAATCTTTTAATTTTTCAGGTAGGTCCAATATTGGGAGAAGGGCAGAATATTAACTGATCAATTAAATTAGTTATGGCTTGCTTGTGACCACATGAAATAAAATTAATAAAGCAATTTTTCTTTGTAAAATACAGTAACTACAGCTAGATTGCTCAGTCATAGAAACCCACTGGGTGACCTTGGGCAAGTCATACTCTCTCAGGTACAGAACAAGGCAAAGACAAACCTCCTCTGATCAAATCTTGCTAAGAAAACCCTGTGATAGGTTTGCTTTGGGGTCACCATTAAGTTAGACAAACTTGAAGGGATACAACAACAGCAAATCATAAAACAGATATCTGTTGATCATTGTTAGCTATGGCACCTAGGGCTGGAATGGTACATTCAGAGATGACACTTCATTACCATGTGCAACAACAGATAGGACCTACAGAAAAGAGAATAAAAATGTGACTTATCAATTCTGCCAGTTACAATTTATTTTATCAGACTGAGTAGCTGTAGTGGAGAATTGATAGAGGAAAAGCAAACATGGTAAAACCCCAACAAGATCCTTTCTCAAACAAAATTAATCAAGAAACATATTTGATATGATCATAATGTTTGTGGGATCTACTCCTTTTAAAAATTGAGGCTCTTATCATTTGATTAGCTGTCCCTAAAAGGAGGACAGCCAAACAGAACTAGACAGAATGCTTCACAAAACTCTTTCTCAAGCTCGACATTCAACAAAATGCTACAAGGGGCAAGTGCAGCAATGAGTGGAAGAGATAACATTTTGCTGAAAGAATGTGTATCTGCAATGTCACAGACTTGAGATAGTAATTCAGGAAGCTGTTTGCAGGCTAACCATATCAGTTGTAGCTCCATTAAATTATGCTAAGAAAACGATGGAGAATGGCTAAAGGCAATATGCTTAAATATTTGTTTTTTATGAATTAAAATGATAGTAGATGGAAGCAGACTGTAAGTAATCCTTCACAAACCAAATCAAGCTCATTTGAGAGAAATGGGACTTTGTGGTAAGCACACTAATCTCTTTATTTAAAGCCCATTTCTTCATTTCCAGCCACATAAAATGTCATGTCCATTTTATTACTGTGTTCTCAATATTTCTACCTACTGCATGAGAACAAATAACAATTTCCATGGCTTTGTGCCAGGCTGGCAAATAACTGAGACAAGGTCAGTTGGAACAAATTTATAAAGTTCAGTGTCAAAACCTTTTCACAATTTAATTTTCAATACAATAACTGACATGGCAGGCCATAGGGACACAGCTTCTAAAATAGCTCACAAAGACTGTCAACAAACTGGAGAGGCTGGAAATGTTTAGAAATACTCAACCAAGAGCGACAGCATATTTTGTGCTATGTTTTCAAGTATATGCCTTAAAAGAAAAGACAGAGTTTCCTTGCATTTAGTTAGAGATACATTTCTTGTCTGTGTGATGTTTCTGCCTAAGCCAAGGATTTAAGGGTTACACTAGCTTGACAGTTAGTTACACTGATTAAAGGGAGAGTGGGGGGAAAGGCTTTAATCAAGTCATATTTTCTCCCTCCTGCATAGTTAACATCCTGGAGTATAGATGGCCTAGATCTTACAGATTTAGCATCTGATGCCAAGGTTATTGCTTATTCCATTTAAGGACTGCAAGACACCAGGCAGGCTTCTGCCTGAGAAAATGACTTGGGTAGGACCAGCAGGCACACTGTACACCCATACGGTTGCCCTGCGCCATAAAAATCCAGATTTTATGCTCTGAAATTAAACAATAATTTATAGAATAGGTATATTTTGCAATCATTTGCTCCAGGCCAGTTCCAGGTTGAAGAGTCTTCCTGGCAGATGGCTTTTGTGCTAGGCAAAACAGCTCTCTGTGATGGACAGTTGTAAGCTGTTTTACATTTCTGCCATTTTAAATTTCTCACAATGGCTGACATCAGAAGCACTGCAGAAAAATGTAATTTCTAAATGTCTCACAGCCCTCAGTTATATTGTAAGATGTGAAGAATGGTTGAGTAAATCATACTGGTAGACCTAATCATCAGATGCCCATTCCTGTGGGCTCTCATTAGCTGCCTGAAAGTGGAGATTGATGGTAAGTCTGTTTGGCATGGTTTATTATGGGGTAGGGACTGTGTGGCTCTCCAGATATTGTAGAACTGCAGTTCCCAGAACTCCTAGCCAGGATAGCCAATGGTGATGTCCAGGAACATCTGCAGGTCTGCACAGTTCCCTTCCTAGGTTTAGTCTGATGGTCAGCAATCTGAAAGTGAAAGCAAAACCTGATATATGCAGATATCTGGGCAGTGCTCTCAGCTCATGTGACTAAAAAATCATAGCTATATTACATAGGGAAACACCCATCTCAGTATATCAAAAACTTCCATTTTGATTGCTAAATTATACTTGATCAAGGTTGGGAAAATGTAGCCTTCCAGATGCTGCTGAACTACACAACCCATTTCATGGGGAATCTGAGAGATAGTACTGGATCTATCAAGCAGAATAATCAAATCTAAAGGGAAGAAGCTGAACAACAACCAGTCCTGCACCCATCCATAGACACAAAGGGTCTAACAGAGAAAGAAGAAACAAGATTAGTATTCTTTGAAAAACGTACAGAAGTACCTTTACTTACAAAATACCTGTGCATAATGGAGGAGACAGAGAAGAAGAAAATGGCTGTGGATTAGAATGATGTAGGAAGAATAACTAGAAATTAGTGAGTGTATGCATACAAAGGTTACTAACTCTAACAGCATCAGCCTCAGCCAGCATGCCAATAGCTAGGAATGCTGGAGTTCCAGTCCAACAGAATTTGGAGGGTCACCTAGCCCAATGTTATTCCAGAGAAGCATTTTGGCCAGTAACTCACTGGCAGAATACAAATGATCTTCCTCTAGCACAGCTTTTGCTTGGCTCCAACAAATTTCACAAATTCATAGAAAAACAGAATTAAGTTTACATGAATATTCTGGAGTGTGATCTGTACTTTAACCTCATTTTTTTCACTCATTATAATGGGATTACCTCTGGGCCTTAATAAAGTTACCAGTTCCTGATTAAATTAATCCCAGTGGATTCAATATGTGCAAGCCTACACATACTCATTCAGAAAAGTCCTGTTGTATTCAATCATACTTAAAGGGTTTTAAACTGGGCCGTTTGGACTTACATTTTCACAGAAGATGACAAAGGACTAAATCAAACATTAATCACACCACTGAAATGAATGGAACTTGTTACACCACAAACAGAATGATTTCACTAGGTCCAATCTACATATCACTAACAGTGGATTCAACCCAGGTGTAGCCAGGTAAAGCCCTCCAGATGTTTTTGAACTGCAAGTCCTAGCAGCCCTAATCATTATAGCAATTGGCAAGGAATGTTGGGAGTTGCAGTTCAACAAAATCTGGAAGACCACACCATTCTCACCCCTTATTTAGCTCAAGGCCCGTGGACAGCAGGAAAACGTAAAATGTATTTAGAGCAAAATTTGTTAATAAAAAAGCAAAAGTTTTAGGTTTATGTATGAACTTTAAATGTTAAACTTATCCAAGCCTAAGACAAACTTGTATTACCCATTAATGCAGAAATTATAATACTGATTTCTTATTCAAATCCAGCAAAGTTAACTTTTAACATGCTGGACAAAGAAGCACTATGCCACATATTACAAACTATGTAACCAAGTTAAAGCATTCACAAAATGCTCTTAAAATCTGTCACCACAAACACTTCACTGTTTTCTATCGTCTTCTTTTTCTCTTAAGAACCATTTTCCTGCCTGCAGATAATAAAACATTTCATTAGTGGTTGTGCTTCCTGTCATAATGTAAATAATGTGTGCTGATCTATAAAATATGCAGTGAAATGTTACATTTTCATTCAGTTGTTCTAGCTGGACTGCTCAAAGTTTTGGCACTCTCACAGCTAAGTCCATTAGCCATAAACAATATCTTATTTATCATTGAAAATACATGGCTAACATGGAAAGTTTAAAAGCAGCTATTATGCTCAAAAGAGGGCCATTTTAGGGATACAAAAATATTTTATTTTCTACTATGGACAGCATATAAAAAAAGATATAACATGAAACTCATCGTACAGTCACTTAAAATGCCCAAACTTTCAAGCAAAATTCATGACGCATAAGCAATGCAATCCAGTGCCACTTTTTATAATATATTATACATATATATTATGTAGTGTCTCCTCAACATATTTTGCCTGAAGATTTAGAATACAGTAAAAAGACAGAGTATCTTATCTCAGGATAAAATACTGATTCCTTATGTTGTTTCAAAGCATGTTCTGGGCCACAGCCATGACATATTTTTATCTCAAAGAAGATACAAATGCATGATCTGAAAGAGGACAATTTAGAAGGAGACACTGATTGAAAGCTCCCTTTAGGAGAGAGGCTATGTTTCTGGATTATCCAGTTAGAGGTACTGGATTTTCTTTCAGGTACCTCCACAGTTGTCTTTCTCTTACCTCTCACCCTCTTTCAATATCTCTTTGTATTTGATGTTTTGGTGATATTTGTATAACAGTTTTAAAGAGGTATATGTCATTTGCAAAAGTATGCAATCCCTACTAAAATATAGATCCAGAAGAATTACTGTTAGTTTCTTGCACCTGGCAACACTTTGAAGACTATGAGCTTTCACTGGCAAAAAAATCAAGTGGAAGATAAATATGAAACGTGTGTTAAGCATGTTTTAAAACTTCTTTAAAAACAATCAATTTAAAGAATATAATTCATCAACCATAAATATTTGAGATGGCCAGCAAACATTCCTGTTTCTCTAGATAAGACAGAGGCCATTTAGACATGGCGTTGCAGTCCCACTACGGGGATGGAATGGCAGCAGTCCAGGGATCATGCTTTCACACAACGTCATTGTGGTTCCACTGCCATCCCACACTCACCCGTCACAATTGCAGGATATTTGCTTAATGGAATAAAACTGTTAAGCACCTGTGATCACGCAATGCTCCCATCCTTCCTGGCCATGTGGAAGGGAAGGAAGTGCAATGGAGGCACTTCCTTCCCCAGCGCAGCATGGAAAAGAGCCTGGCTGCACTGCGGAAGGAAGAGGTGTGTCCCTCACACTCCCTTCTGCAGGGAGCCAGTTGAGTGCGGAGGAAAGTGTTCCCATCACACTCCTTCCCAGCAAAGGCACTGCCAGGATCGCAACAGGAGGACAACAAGATTAGGTAAGGTGTGGCAATAGCTGGAATGCCTCTTCTAAAATGCTGCCTGCTAAGATGTGGAAATGCATTATCTTAAAAACAAAGTAAACCTTTTGGCTCAAGATGATGTTTTTCTTCCACATGAAAGTTTAATAGCTAGATTAACTGAATAATCAATGAAAACAGGTTGCTTATCTGCAGCCCTGGTCCTTCAGGTGGCTGTCTTTGAACTCATACAAAAAAAGTCTGACATATATACAGAGCTATGGTTAGAGCATTCTAGCTGAGTAGCTTTGGGCAAGAACTTTGCCTTCAACCTACTCTAAAACATTAGGAAGAACTTCTTTACTGTGAGAGTTGTTCAACAGTAGAAGGTGATGCCTCAAAATGTGGTGGAGTCTTCTTTTTTGAAGGTGTTTAAACAGAGATTGGATGGCCATCTTTTGAGAGTGCTTTAGTTCTGTATCCCTGCATGGCGGAGGATTGGACTAGATGGCCTTTGGAGTCCTTCCAACTCTAAGATTCTACGACTCTGTAATCTCCCAGTACCCATAATCAACACATCCAGGTTATTCTTCACTCAGTTCTAATGCCCTCTGTAATAAATGAATAGCAAGAAATCAGAAAGAGGGATGGAGGGTTGGTTGTATAAATTCACAGATGACTGCTCAAAGAAACAGTTACAGGTAAACAACCTGTTCTTCTCTGTGTAATCTCTGTAATTGACAGAAATTGGTGACCAGTGACGTAAATTTTTGGAAAGAAGGAAGATTCATGCCAAAGCAGAGGACAAAACTGTGCTTCCTAATGAAATATCAGCCTTGCCCTGGACATCCAGGCCCTTTCTTCAGTAGCCTCCCATCCCAGCACAGGGACAGGAGAGGAGTGCAACCACAACAATGCTTCTGCATGACATCATTGTGGTCCCACTCCTCTCCTGTCTCCAGGTGGTGCAATCGCAGATTAAATCACTGACAGGTTTTCCCTGTCAATGACCCACGATCGCACCACCATCCTGCACTTACTTGTTCTGCGGAAGGCCAAAAGGATGATGGCAGCGCTTCCTGCCCCAGGACAGCCTGGGAAAGTACCCAGCTGCACTGCAGAAGGAAGAGGTGTGTCCATCGCACCGCCTTCCACAGAGAGTTTGTCCAGTGCAGAGGGGAGCGCTCCTGTTGTGCTCCCTTCCCAGCAGAGCCACTGCCAGGATCACCACCGCAGGATCATGCAAAAAGGTAGGGTGCAGAAAGGACCCCATTGTAAAGTGTGGCAAAAAATTGAGAACAGATTATCACCTTGCTAAAAGCTAAGAGTGAGATTCTTCACAAGACTGCTGTAGACATATCTAATGCTAGAATGAGTCTTAATATGCATTGGCACAGACAACTTTGCCATTTTATATTGCATGCAAATAGTTGACATAATCCACTTTGAGAAATTCTGGGTAGAAATCAGATAGTCAGACTTAGGCTTTCGTTAACCAAGAGAGGTTTTCTAATAGGAAATGACAATAAGCAGCAGTTTGAGCCATATAAAAGACCAAAGCTCTCAAAGTATCTGGGGAGTGCAAGGATACTTCAAATGGGCTGAAGGATTTTGAAGAAGAGCAAGCATGTTGTAGTGGTGTAAGCATGGGACTATGACTCTTGAGAGCAGGGTTCAAATCCCCGTTCAGTCATGGAAACCCACGGGGAGACCTTGGGCAAGTCACACACTCTCAGCCTCAGAGGAAGACAAAGGGAAATCCCCTCTAAACAAATCTCACCAAGAAAAAAACATGATAGGGTCACTTGAGGGGTGCCATAAGTCCAAAACTACTTGGAGGTACACAGCAAAATCAAAGGATTTTGCATAAAAAACTAGGTAAGAGTATATACTGACCTAGGTTAAAAACAGAAATCACCTAAGGGAGGAAGGAAATGGCAGAGTGGACAACCACATTTTCATGTTGAAAGACCAGAAGTGGCAAATCTAATTGTCTCACTTGTCCTTGTATCCAGAGGTTCCAAAGGCTTTTGGGTGAGCTGTGACATGATCATTGACCAAGAAAAGGTACTGAAAAGCATGTGTTATAATCCACAGGCAAAGGAAGAGATGAGTCTCCACATGCTTAGTGATGGTTTATACATTTTACTCTTTAAAAAGCCTTGACAAATATGCTCTTCTGTAAAAAGCCCAACGTGTTTCAGCCTATACATTGGACTGAATGGCTTTCTTTAGGGGTATTCAGTACATCAACATCAGATATTTATTGAATTGGCAAATGAACTGGACTGTTAAACAGTAAAAGATGACACGTGGTATCCACAATACCTGGGTGAGGAGATGATTTAAACACTGAAGGAGATCCCAGTGATGAAGAATCCCAGTTGTATCCCTCAGCAAGAATCACCTGTTGTTTCTACACCTTGTGGGCATTAAACAGATGGATTGCTAATGTAGCTTGCTGTCAGTCTGTAGTTGGTATCAGAATGGGTAAGCCATGGCAGCAGATGTTGATAGACTAGTGCTAATGGTACCAGACATAGTAGGCATGACAAATAACAACTAAATACCTCACATACTTATCAAGAAGTGAGTATAAGTTATTTAAAGGGGCAATGGTTGTGTTACCAAATAGTGGCTGAGGAACTAACAGTGGAACTGATGGCTGGGCTGCCACAACTTGTTGATTTGTTGTTGATTGCCTTGAGGCAAGAGGAGCAGTCTAAGTATTTCTGAAAAATCCAGTGGATTTCAAAACAATAGCAAAAGGATGGGGTCTAGACATGATGTAACAGAAAGAAGAAGAGGATTTAATGTGATAAGAGTAATATTAATAGTGGCTGTACTTGCTATGGGGTAAACAGATTATGAGACACTCTTGGTATTGAGGAGACTGATGACGTAGTGACCTGGGGTCCAATAAATTGGAAATCCTCTGTGGGATGCAGAGTAGGACGCTCCATATAGATTCCTAATGATATCCATATTCACATGGAAAACAAGACTCTAAAGAACAACCTTTATGGGAATGATCCTGTATTAAAGCCAAATGAGAACTCCAATCACTTCAAAATGGAAGGGTAGTACAGTCAGGATTACACTGTTGATGATGAGATCTATCTGTTCTCATTCTGAAAAGAAACTCATACAAAGTACCTCATTGGAAGAATGATGATCCATAACAGTTGCTCGTGTTTCTGAAATTGGTGTGGTTGGGAGATTGATCTGAGGCAATATGTCAATAGGTATATCCTGATGTAACAATGTGTCATCTGTGATTAGTTTGGCACAAAGCCAATAGTTTCAGCCATTTGAACAGGAGTATCTAGCACTGATACAGTTGTGGATGAGGAAAATTTGTCAGAAAAATTGGTACTGCAAGTGCCTTCCTAGCATCGTATGAGATCAATGTGTCAGCTCCTTAAAGGTGTGGTTTTTATAGTGGGAGGCAGCAGTCGTATGCAAAGGCTGATTCTTTGTCACTTCTCTTGGAGTTGAAGAGAGGTCTCCTGTAAGTCTGATTGTGAAGGATGTGTCTCATAAAGCTGTTACAGATTGGGCAAGTATACACAATCTGTATCTCACTGAGACAAAACAAACACTTGGTGTAATTTTCTCACTGAGCTATCTAGCAGTTGTAAAAACTACATGTCTTAAAAAGGGGCTCATAAACCATATACAACACATGAGTGATAACAATGACATGAGAATGAAGTGTACAAATATGTGAGCTGGAGGAACAACTCTTTAATGGAGTCAAGAGGACACTATTAAACTGCTGTTCATACAATGGACAAAAAGGAACTGAGAGAGAATAGCTGAAGTCCACTGTTTATGTGTGCTAGGAGGCTTGGAAGGGGAGTTCTGCTGGAAGCTACTCAACACTAGAATGTTTTAACTGTGATTCTGTTCCAGTGAAATATCCACTTGTGTCAGCAATAGAGACAATGAAGAAGAAACATATATATATAATTAGTAATTTAAATTTTATTTAATTGTGTCACAGCATTAATAAAAATAAATAACTGGTGTTACAGCCATGCCATGCCATGCCATGCCATGCCAATCTGGTAGAGTAAAACAAACATTGACCAAGGATGTGGACCACTGCATGCTTTTGAGGTGTGGACCACTGCATTCTTTTCATGGTATTTATAGGTTCTGCACAGCTGCAGCCTAGCAGTCTCCTCAGGATCTGGTCTGTGATGAAAAGTTCACAACCACAGTGATGATATAAGGTTGTGTTGCATTCTGATAGCACTGCAGGCCAGCCTATCCAACAAAACCTTTCAGCAGATGGACATGGTTTCCCTGTCATATGTTTATCTCCAGTGTACAAAACAGGCAATGAACTTGTTTCTTTCAGCCAGTACCCTGAACTGTCTTAAGGTTTCTAAGAAGTTTGCAAAGATGCCACATACCAATGCAGAGATTTTTTTTTTTTACATATGTTGCAGACCAAATATGCATTTGTATATTCCTTGCAATACATATTGATCAACCATAAAAGCCTGGCATAGAGAGATTTTATGATTTGTTGATATTCAGTCCCACAGAATTTTTCCAGCAGTCTACACTGACTGCCAGATGATACTAAGCTCGTGTTCTGGGGTTTGGGATAACTGTTATTCATTATGCAGTCTTTGAGAGTAAAACACAAAGGAGTCCTTGCACTGTCACAGAACTGTGCAAACATAGTGTTTAGGTGCATAAGTTACAAAGCCAGCCAAATATATTTTTCTGCCAAATGCAAAGGACAAGATGCTCTATATATAACAGACAGCTGTACTGGCACTTGAATCTAATTTCAGCATTGAAAACAGGCTAGTTTCCTCCATCTCACCTGAGGACAGAAAGCTAGCTTTTAAGAGGTACAGGATAAGATCTATGGCACAGAGTTCTGTTTCCCAAGAAAGGGGAATATTTGAAGGATTTGAGGAACCTGCCAGCAGTCAACCTCACACAGTTGTTTCACTCTGCTCAATGGCAGGACTGGTGTGAATACATCTAAAATTAATACTATCTATGAATACCATTATGCACAATGAGGCAACTGCTTCATGAATATCAGGTGGCTAAAAGCAATAGGGCATTTATCCTAACTCTAGTTGTAAAGATACGTGGTAGTGGGGTGGTGGAAGAAGATAAAAAAAAGAAAACTTTTCCCATGGTGATCCATGACATTCTTCCCATGTCTGGGAATAAAGTATGTCTTTTCAGGGAAACCCATTCAGCAAATACCTGAACTAGAAAGAAGAATAGTCATAACCTGTACAACTGGTAGGGCATCAGTAAAGTTAGTTTGGCTAGCCATCAATAAAATGAGGAAAATGGGACAAAGAAACATCAATATCCATACAGAGCACTTCTAATGTAATTAACTTCTAACCTTTATTGTATCTTCAAGAAAGCTTTTATTTTGTAAAACACATCTTGCCTGTTTTAAAGCTTTTTAAAGTTCCTTTAAAAAAAGATTTCCTGTTTTCAATAGTTTCAAAGTAATCTGTACTGTAAATCAGAAACCAAGAGAAGAATACCTTATGGGCAGAAAATTACCAGGCAACACGAAACAAGAAACTTTTATCAGACTGTGCACTTTTATCAGACTGGCACAACTCCTTTAGAAAACAGGTTTTCTTTTTTACAAAAAGGTCACAATTGCCAACTATCCTCTTTCAAGTGATTGTAGCTATTCTGTACATGCTTTTATCATTGTCCCTGCTATGGGCTCCACAGCTGTTTAAAGTTCCTACTGACCATGCTCTTTCTCATTTTAATTCTGTCACCAAAAACCAGGCTCTTAAACAGATCACACAACTCAACTTTCTTCCTTCCTTTCCTTGGCCTCCTCTTCTTTAGCTTTATGGAAAGATATTTGCATCAAAGACTGAAAGGTAGAGAGATAGTACATTTAGAAAACCTGTTGAGGCTTCCATTCACTCTCAGCATGATAAAGAACCCTTTGTTTCTATAGTTTATCATTTCTGCAGGTCCAGTTTCTCCTGGAGTTTGAAATTGGAACAGAAAGCAATAGAGGTCGATACATGGACTTTCAAATCACCAGATTTGGAAAATATCACTAACATAAGCTCCCTCTTTTTTACTTGCACTTTAGTTTCAATATGTGTTTGGTGATATTTTTCAGAACCATTTCTTGCTTTCATTTTAAAAAAAAGTTTTGGAACTTAGAACTCTTCAGCTGACACTATGTATGGAACACATGTTGCTTAAATCTGTTCTACAGCCTTTAATCATTCCTCTGAAAGGCAAAAGTGAGATATTTTTCAGGCCAGAAATAAGAGAACAGTAAATATTTGATCTCAAACTCATTATTATATGATCTTTTTACGAAATTTTAGAAACAAAATAGTATGCCTTGTGGTATAACATAAAGACACACACACACACACACACACACACACACACAGTCTTTCTGCATAATCTTATTAACTATAATTTATGATATTGTAAGAAAGATGCTTATACTTACAGAGACTGGAGAGAGCGTAGGTTCTGCAAGGCCTCAGGGGGAACTTGTCTTAATAGATTGTTTTGAAGCATTCTACATTTGTATGTACAAATAAACAAATATAGGTATATTGAAAGGGAGAGCCAGAGAGAAGGAGAGAGGCAGGCAGGGAAAACAACATGTTTTTAGTTTAGTTAAGTTTCGTTATCTTACTCTGGTATAATCCTACAAGCACCTTGGTTTAATATCTATTAAAATCAAAACTGGAGTCCTAGCATATCCTTAAAGATTATACTTCTACTCAGTGCAATGGTGTTAATTGCCACTATTATGAAATTAGGTTTTAGAGCGCTTACCCCTACTTTAATCACATTGATGTGAGAAGTGGTACATTTTTGCATTTAGATGTTAGTGCTAGTGGTATCTGTGTTGAAGTCTCAGTTTAGTGACTGGGCAACTTCAGCCTAACCTTTTTCACTTTGCTGTTGTTATGTATAAAGAGGATGGGAGGAAAAGACAATGAACACCAAACTTGGGGGGAAATAGAATTTTAATGCAACAAACTTAAAAATGTGAAAGAAAGATTTTTCTTATCATTGAAAGGTATAGTGACAGAATGATTTTTATAGCTTTGGGGAGTTGAAGATAGTTCACCTGATGCAAATTTTATCAAGTCTGAGAAGATCACTAGTCTGACACACGTTTTTCGAGGACTGTATTAATAAAATGTAATAAGATGCAGCTTTGGGAACTGAATCATTATATTATCACATGCCATTGGCTTTATCTGTTTCACTGATGGATTCTTCCTATGAGTTTAGGGCTTTCAAGGGACATGGCTTTGCTCTATATACTTTCAAAACTTTGCTGTTATGATACACTATACCAACCAGAGATGGAAAAGTTTCATTTATGTTGCACTTCTCAGAATCACACAAGCCTTATCTTTTCATCCTAGTCTCAACTAAATATCATGTTGTTGTTGTTGTATGCATATGTGCCTTTAAGTGGCCTGCTGACTTATGGTGACACCATGAATTTCATAAGGTTTTCTTAGAAAAGGAATACTCGACTGCTTATTCCTCTGAAATTTAGTCAACAGTACCTTGCCTTTGTTGGCAGTCTCTCATCCAACTACTAACCAGGACTGACCCTTATTAGCTTCCAAGATGAGATGGGACCTAGTGCCTTTAGGGTATTTAGGCCCCATCATGTTGTTTGGAGTTAGTTTTTTGCTTCCTTCCTGAAAAATTGTGCTCTTTTGGTATGCATTCTTCCTAATACTTAGATTTTTATGTGCATTTTTGCTAAAGCACATGATTTTATTGTTTTTTTTCCCTGTTCAATAAAGGGTGCTTCTGCATATTTTTCTTTGCCAAAGCACTTAAGAATATTTGAAAATGTGATGGCTTCCAAGAAAAAAACCAACATATACCTATTGCCAATCTTGGTAGGTGTGCAACTTATGTTCCTTAGGAAAATGTGAACTCAACTGATTCCTTTTAATTGCACAGTACAATATCAATAAAGTCATAATAATGGGAAAATCATCCAGCAGACTTATATCAGAATACTAGGCATGTATGAGAAATAATTTTTTCTAAAATAAGTGGGACTGACTGTGTAGTAGGCATGTTTGGAAGTGTAGCCTATTAACTTCAGCACTGGTAGTTTGTTGAGGAATGGGGAAAGATTCTATGGTCGTTTTGGAAAGTGTATTCAGGTAGTAATTCAGGCACACTGGGTGTTAACTCTAGCATTCTGTATTTCACATCAGGTGTCTGCCCCCTTAACATCTGTGCACATGCGTATGGGAGTGTGTGAAATATGACAACCCATGCCACTACTAATTGCACGAACAATCCACTACATCAGATGCCACTGGGCTTACTGCTGTCCTGATGACTTCTGATTCTACTTGTGAAAAAGAAATCCATTTTTGTAGACAGGAAATCTTTGGTAAAGTCAATAAATATCAATTAGCTTAAGAAGAAAGTTTCCAGTGTATCTTGTACTGATTAAATCTATGTGGATATAGAATGTCTCTTTACATACTCCTATTTTTACAGTAATTAATCTACTTGTTTTCTCCTTGTCACACCTTCCCATAAAAGTGGAAATAAAAATTATCCCATTTTTCATCATCATTTGAAATGTCTCTGAACTTCAAGAAATAAAACCTGCCCTTTTTTTGGAAGTTAAAGAAACAATTACATGAAATTACATCTGTGACTGATACTGTCCAGACACGTTTCACCTGATGAGCAAACTGTTTTTGAAATATCATTCATCTTTTCAAGCTCAGAGTTTCTTCAACACAGTGAAGCAAAGGTGTTTCTAAAACATATATAACTTTCCTTTTGGAAACTCTGGTCAAAGTAAACAAGGCACTTGAATAAAAAGTGATGCACCAACATTAGATCCTGGAAGAATTTAACAAATAACATAAATATATGGAGGAAAACCCATCTTACTTACAATACTTTGAGACTGAAAAGCCCAGCAAATGCTCCTTTGGGGATGTGTGTCAAGCCATTTCCTGCTAGACGTCTGCAGGGTTAAATCAAAGAAGATAAATCAATTTCATTTCATGTGGAATTAATTTGGATGGTAAATTGTACAAGATCAGCCATGCTGAAAACTCCAGGGTCAGAAGAAGTGGTTGAAGAGCCTTGTTTTGTCATAATTAACATTCTGTGCAAAACATCATATAACTCTACAGTCCATTTACTGGCAGCTGGGCAAATGCATTTGGTTCAATAAATCCAGTTTATGGTGCATGTAAAATTGTTTGGTCTGTTCTGCGTCAGTAGCTAACAATACAAAATTCTAGACTATAGACCAGCTACCTTTGGTGTATCATTTTCATAACTTGTATTTGCCCTGGTAGAAATCAAGCACATACAAATGGCCAAAGCTCATTAGCTACAAGAACCATGGCCAATCAAACCACATGTGCAGTGAGATGTCACATTTTCACTACTCATATAATCTAGTGCCTGGATATCACTGAGCAAGCAAGTCTTATCTTCACCACTGGCAACTACCACACACACAATACCAAATAGAGAGATCCGGTATTACTACACTGGTGGGAGTTTCTACTCCAACAATGTTCAGTAATACCTTGACCTATATGTGTCAAAAATGATGTATGTGAATACAAAAATGGTGTGTATTTCTTGGTGTACTGCATTGGTTTGCAGAGCTCTGCTTGGTTACTCATCCACCTCCCCCTTCAGTCACAGTGAAGTCAGTTTTAAATGTGTTTATATTTGTCTCAATTTGCACAAGCAAATGAGCTGCAGCCCACTTCCTCATTCATTATGTTATGGATGCATTTCTTAAAATAGTGTGAATGGATGCTGCAAGGAAACACATATGAGTACAGTAACAAAGAGTCTATTTCATATTATGTTACATTCCAATTCCATCTCAATACCAGCACTGGAAATATTAACAAAGGCACTCATGTCAAATCAGCTGCTTTTTGCTGGAAATCATATCTTGTTAAGGATCAGTGCATGCAAGCAGCACCACATGTGCTGAGCCTTCTGTTTTGTTTCTAACACCACTGATTTCAAATTTGCAGTGTATCAAGAGGAGAGGAACAGCAGCAAGCAAAGCAACAAGAGAAGCAGCAACAAAATTAAAATGAGAGAGAAGAGGTTGCATAAGAAACTTGGGCCAAATGATGGCTTTACTCTAAGCTGAAGGAGGGTGCTAGATAGGAAAATAGAGTCTTGATGCTCTTTTTTGTTACTGCACACACCCTATATGATCTTATGAAACTGTTTTCCATTTCCTGATGTTATCTAGATATCCTAGATGAAACCCATAAACTCTCTAGCTAGTATGGGAATGATAGGAGTTGTAGTCCAAAACATCTGGAGGGCCCCGGTTGGGGATAGCTCTTATATAGCTAATAAGAAAGTTTGCAGAATCAGAAAGGGGTGTTTCTCCCTGCCCTTCTACTCTCTCCATACCCTCAAAACCTTACTTCTGTGTAAAAGAAAGGGCGCCTTAATTGCATGCCAGTAATTTAAAGTGGTATGTAGTTAACTCTTAGCTTTCTAGAAATCTGTGCATAAACTTTATATTGCCTTACCTGGCACCAAAGCTCCTCCTACAAATTTGGTTTTTAAAATTTTTCCACTTTATTATGAATTACATACTTAATGTACATTGATATATGCTATATTACAATATTATTACAAGTGAGGGGGGGAGGAATTAACAATACCCTTTTCCATCCGTCTACCTTCCCCGCACCTCGCAACTGGCTAACAGAGTATCAGGTCCCCATTTAAATCAAAAAGCATTTTCAGAATATGGGATATAACCTTAACCAAATTTATCACATCTTCATACCCCAATTTTTCTTTTGTTTTCTTGATCAACATTTTCCAATTATCCTCCCACAAATTAATGTTTGTGCTTAATAGACTCAGACTGTTTGGAAAAAGAGCTGAGATTTTCTGCTCTTTAAGTAAGTCATGTATTTCATTGCAACCCCTCAGACAACTTGTTACATAGATTTAACTAACCAGTCATGTTTTACCAGTCATGTTGTTTGCAAAGGGAACATCAATATGACTTCATTGCTTCAAAAGCTAACATGTTACAGGTGATGTTATTATTTTTGGCAATTTGTTATCTCCAACCTCTGTAGGGATGACTTCAGCCCTTTTCGCACGGCATTTGCCATGTGAAAGGGCCCCTCGAGTGTCACGGCGGAGGAGCGATCTGCACAACGCACTCACAATCGCGCGACACTCCAGGGTAGGGCAGGCACCACTCGCACACTTTTTCATTTTCGGCTTTCAGCTGAAAATGGTGCGTGATTGCGCATTGCTCTAGGGCCCCATGCGCACTTGCCATGCGTGCGGAGCCTCCGGAGCCGTGGTAGTCATGCTTCCTGCCCCAGCGCAGCCTGGCAAACTCCCAGGCTCCACTGCGGAAGGAAGAAGCAGGGCTCTCGCGCTGCCTGCTCAGGAGCAGGCAGCTCATGCAGAGCTGAAGCAGCGGGAACGCGAGAGCCTCTCGCTGGAGGCTGCTTGCGCGATCCCCACACCCCAGCGCCAAAAAAAGGTAAGGGCCTTCATCAGGAGAAATGCTGGGATTCTAATATTTTGTTTAAATTAGCACACCTCAGAATCCTGCATGGACTGTCCATGTAACTTTTATCCTGTCTCAATTCACTGCATTGCCATGAAGATAATGCGATGGTTCACACACACATGACTAGGTTAAGCATCCACTCTGTGGATTAGTCATTCAGTATATTGTTCACTTTAATACAATTACACCGCTAGCACAAAACAGTTTGAACCTTGGGCTGATCTGGTTTCACTTGGATACTTATCTTTTCTTTTTAAAATGTCCATCTGGAAGATTCAGCAAAAGACAATCAAAGAAATGAACAAAAGACCGCAGTTGAACAAGTTCATGTATCAGGTTATATATTATGTTACCCTTGAACTGAGAGGATTATATCTCTCTCCAAGTCCTTGAATTTGTAATTTCATAATCTATGTGATTTACGGTACGATCTTATTTACTCAGAAGCAAGGCCCACTAAGTATAACATAAGAATAAACATAAATGTTTCCATAGAAAGTGGGTGTAGGACTGCAATAGGAATGTTACTATCATACAGACAAATATATTAAAAAGGGGGTGGGAACCATTAGGAAAACAGGTTACATATTTCTGAACACACATACATATGTCATATTTTCATAGAATCATACAGTTGGAAGAGACCACAGAGGCCATTGAGTCCAACCCCCTGCTATGTATGAACACCCATCAAAGCATTCCCAACAGATGGGTCATCCAGCCTCTGTTTAAAAACCTCCAAAGAAGGAGATTCCACCACACTCCGAGGCAGCATATTCCATTGCTGGACAGCTCTGACCATCAGGAAGTTCTTTCAGAGGTTCAAGTGGAATCTCCTTTCCTGCAGCTTGAATCCATTGCTCCTTGTCCTAGTCTCTAGAGCAGTGGAAAACAAGCCCACTCCCTCCCCAACATGACATCCCTTCAAATATTTAAACATGGCTATCATGTCTCCTCTTAACCTTTTCTTCTGTAGACTAAACATATGCAGCTCCTTCAGCTGCTCCTCATAGGGCATGGCTTCCAGACCCTTCACCATTTTTGTCGCCCTTCTCTGGACATGCTCCAGCTTGTCAATATCCTTCTTGAACTGAGGTGCCCAGAGCTGGACACAGTATTGCAAATGAGGGCTAACCAATGCAGAATAGAGTGGTACTATTACCTCCCTCGATCTAGATACCATACTCCTATTGATGCAACAAAGAATTGTGTTGGCTTTCCTGGCTGCCGCATCACACTGCTGACTCATGTTCAGCTTGTCATCTACCAGGACTCCTAGATCCCTTTCTGTACTGTTATCCAGCCACGTGTCCCCTATCCTATATTTGTGCATTCCATTTTTTCTGCCTAAGTGCAGGACCTTACATTTCTCTCTGTTGAAATCCATTATGTTAGCTTTGGCCCAGCTCTCCAATCTGTCAAGGTCATTTTGAATTTTGATCCTGTCTTCTGGGGTATTAGCAACCCCACCTAATTTGGTGTCATCTGGAAATTGGATCAGCATGCCCTCTACTCCTCTACTTCAAGTCATTGATGAAGATGTTGAATAGCACTGGGCCCAGGACAGAACCCTCTGGCACCCCACTAGTCACTTCTCTCCAGGATGAAAAGTAGCCACTGGTGAGCACCCTTTGGGTTTGGTTGGTCAAGCAATTACAAATCCAGCTAACAGTAGCCCTGTCCAGCCCACATTTTACTAGTTTCTTTGCAAGAATGTCATGGGGAACTTTGTCAAACGCCTTATTTTAAACCACAGTTCCACTAAATTTCTTCTGGCTTGTTACTTTCTCAAGAGTTGTAAACTTAGGCCCTTTCCACACCACCCTCCCAACCCATCATGGGGACAAGAGAAAGACAGTTCTGGATGATGTCAGCGTGGTCCCATCCTTCTCCTGTCCCCAGGCGGCACAATCATGAATTAAATCATTGACAGGTTTTCCTTGTCAATGACTCATGATTGTGCCACCATCACGGACTTACTTGTCTGGGAAGCACAATGGCTATGCTTCCTGCCCCAGTGCAGCCTGGGAAAGCATCCAGCTGCACTTCCTGTGAAGGAAGAGGCATGGCCATTGCACTTCCTTCAACACAGAGCCAGCTGGTGCAGAGGGGAGTGCTCCTGTTGCGCTCCCTTCCCACCAGAGCCAATGCTGGGATCCCCACCAGAGGACTCCACAAAAAGTTAGGGTGCAGAAAGGGACCCAAGTTGGCTACTATGACAAATGGAATTGCTGTAGTTTAAGAACAGAAGAAATTATTCTCAGTTTATTGTCTGGAATACTTTGATCGTGTATCTTGCACGGTGGTGGTTGGACGTGATGGCCCTTGTGGTCTCTTCCAACTCTTTGATTCTATGATTCTACATCTTATGTACTCTAATGCATCTCCTCCAAATAACTGAAGGATGAATAAACTGGGAACTTGCTAAATGACTAAAAAAACCCTGCAATTTTATGCATATCTGCTCAGAAGTAACTTTCACAGAATTGAGTTGGTCTGACTCTTAGGTAACTGTCAAGTGGCTCATAACTTATGTACACTACCAAAGAAGATGCTAAATCAGATTTTAGTTATATGAACAGACATATTAATGATGCTGAACATAGCTTTGATTCCCTGCGTTATTTTATTACTGTTGGTAATACTGTAGGATCCTGCAGCATCTGAAACAACCTCTGGCTTTGTTAACATAAAAACTGCTTATTTTAACTCCATTGTTCACTTTCAAAAGAGCCGATATGCTTCATCCAAGGTGCAGAAATCACTCTTTAAATGGAGAACCAACTTCTCTGCCTCTTTTACTTCCAACAGCCTCACAGATCAATATGGATGCACTTAAAAAAAATATCACAGCATCTGCTGGTGCTTTCTTTTGAATGTCTATAGGCATCTCCGTATCAAGACCATGATCATGCAGACCCCAGGACTTCAATATCAGCCATCCATACCCCAACCCTTGTTTTTTGTAACATCTTGCCTGATGAAGAGATCCTGAGATTGTGAGAGCTTACATTATTTATAGCCTTTTGGTTCACCATTCAATAAAAAAAGTTTTAACAAGTGTGGATGTTGGCATTTGCGTTATGGCCAACATGGGCTACCTTTGCTTTTTGAGATCATAATATTTAGCCTTATTTTAAATATGTCAGACTGTGTTCAAGGAAACAGACCTTCAAGATTAGATAATTATGTGAATCTTATTACTTTAAAGTATGGAATATACTGAGTGGAATTTTACCACTTTTTTTCTATGTTATCCAGTGCTGTAGACTTCCTGCTTATAAGACCAATTCTGTCTTGTAGCAATGGAATTTACAATGTGTTATTGGCTGTTTGCCTGCATGAGGAGAGACTTGTCTTATCAATAAGCACTACTATGCTATAAACCCCAGCTAAATGTTATGTGTTGCATGTATCTCCATCAATGCAAGGCTGTAAAAATAAGAAGTTATCATAACCACAGAGGAAGGCACATGTTGAGACCATATGCGAAGTCAAAAGCTGTCATTTGTACTGAGAAGCATGCCAATACATAACAACAGTCAAAATTCATCAAGCCCAGGGTCACTGTGGCCGGTTCCAGATTCCTGACGATGTTTGTAAAAGAGAACTTCATTACTAGACTATGTTCGAGAAGTACAAGGAAAAGAATACAATTATGCAACCCACCCAAGAGTTATATGCATTTTCTACATGTTTTCTCTAATCAACTAATCATTATAAAAACTCAGTTTACTGTTTTTCAGTTGTTGCCATACCATTACTTTTGCACCAGACAGAGAATTTCACTTCTTGTGCATATTATGAGAATATTTATTTTTGCCTTTTTCCAATTTGCTACGTATTCCTTTAAGCAGGCAATCAATATAAACAAATTATGTATATTTTTGTTTGCTATATCATCATGAAAAAACAGTTGGATACATTTTTATCAAATTTAGAAGGAATGTTTGGGATAGTCTGACTTAAAAAACAGGGTCCATGGCAGACATTAAAGTGATCAACTCTGAGGGAGCATCTTGATTTTTTAATGTGTTTAGCAGCTGACTGGGAGAAGTATGCTCCCTCAAGGAAAACTAAGACTGATGCCCAGTGGTGAGAAAGTTTGGGCTCCTAAGCAGACAGGTAATTATCCTCTAGAGCAATTGAAACTGAACAATCATTAATATGGTTAATGGTTCTCTCAGGCAATGCTGTGTACAACAGCTAATCTGTTCTAAAATTTTGTGGAACTGAGAACAATTGTTCTTCAATATGTAAAATCTTTTGATGTTTATGCATTCTCTTCTATGAGTTGAAAAATCAAAGTCTTTCAAATACTGTGTATACTGTCATTCTTTTTTTGTTGTTATGCTTTATATAAGCTCATATCCTAGTTCTACCCTATTTATTTTGAGATTCAATACTAACTGTAGTTAATTCTATATTTATTTTTTTATTTAGCTCAGGGAGTTTTGGACAGCAAAGAGCATATGGAGGCCATGATTCTGAAGGTTTAAGTAAAACTGTACTGTAAGACTGAACTTAACTGGCAGCTAGTTTTATCATGGCCTTCTTAAAGATGCTCAATGTTTTGTATATGTAGCCTGAACACATATCTCACATGGTTCTACTTCCTAGGTCTTCCTCCCATACCTCTTCTGTTGATGCTATGGCACAATTACAGCACATGTAACTCTAGCCAGATGGCTTTGTCTGAAACCTAAGCGAAGTAGCCGGTGAATGGCCTCCTACTACCCATATAGTTCTCTGGTCTGAGAGCAGGGTCTGCAACCTAGGGTACAACTATTCATGCATGAATGCCCTGAACATAGCGAGGGTTACCCATGGAATACTGTTATCTCCAATTGCTCTTTGATATATATTTCCATATGCTTCATCACATTCAGGTATCATGCATGATAAATTACATTCTTCTGGTATCCCTAGCTATTGTTAAATTTCTAATGTTTAAAAATCAGAATTTTTGCTTTGCAAATTGAAACTGCTTTCTTTACATTTGTGCTGTATGTTTTTGTAATTTACTGCCAAATTATTGGACATATCTGGACATTTTTTCCTTACTGATATTACCAAAAAGGTAGAACTGAAAAGCACATAAGAGTTCTATATCATACTCTTTAAAAAATGGCACAAAGTTTGGTTTTGTCAGTTGGCACATGTACCCAAGGCAAAAATAAATTTTGAGACAGCTTTGTCACTTGATTTGCAGAACACCTGTTTATCTAAAACCAAATCCCAACTAATTCTTTTGGAAAAGGAAGGGGAAAGGAAAGGGAAAGACCACTTTTGTCCTAAGCTGAATTTATCTGTGTGCTATTTTGCTAAAGGGCACCTGCTGTAAAATTGTTGATTAATAGCAATGTACTAAAAACCTTCTGAAGCTTAGCCTATTCTTCTTTTGTTTGAAATAACCAGTTTTTCAGTCTTAGGAAACTAGATATGTCTAATTGAACAATGCTGTAACTAGCTCCAGCAACATTACCAGCTTTCCCCTTCAAAGCTGCAGAAGCAATCAAGAGGCTATAGGTTCTGTAGCTCATAGCATTTATTCAATTATAGGCTGTTCTAGGAGACTGGCTGGCGACTCTTTGTGCAGCACTACAATGTATTGGCATTTGGAGTACTGGGGTTGCAGTAAATTATCAGGATTCTTATTGGGACTTTCTCAAATGATCAGGCACTATACATTTCAGCGTCAGGTACTGATAGGAAGTATGGTAGAATAAGGTTGAGACTTGGGGGACCATCCCAATACCTAGCAATCAAATCTCCCATTTAAGCCAAATTTCAGACTGAAGACTTTCAAAGTGGGGACTGAAATATAATCTTTCTTGGCTCAGTCTTCAAATCAAACACTTGCTATTGCATGGTGTTCCTCCCAAGTAAGGGAAATTTTTATTTGGGTGTATTAAACTAATTGTAGCTTCCAAGATAAGTGGTTTGCTACCTATCAGATATCATTAGCTGTTGGATTAGAAAGCAGAGTATGAGGAGGAGAGGAACTTTGTTTACTGAAGTGTTCTAAAATACTACCTGCAGAACCTCACTTTGTTGGTTGATATTGTTATAAAGAGCAAGGATTTGAAAGCATTTTCTATTTTCTAGTGTTTATTCTGGTCACTTTGTTACATGTACCCCTCATGGGCAATAAGTGCCTTCCTCTTCTGGCTGGCCATCATCTCTTTTTAATCAATGTTCCATTTGAGACCCTATGTTTGATTAACTAGTTTTTATAGCATGCTTTTAAACAGAGCAAACTAAGCTATACAGGGTTCTGTATTTCATAGTTAGCCTTGAGGGATGCTAAAAGCTAAAGAGTAAGGAAACAGTCATTAAAAGGAATTATAACAAGATGACTTAGTCCTAGGAAACATGAATGCAAGTGTCCTTGACACAGGCAGACTGAGGCAGCAGGTTTTGGTTTTGATTATAATTTTACTTGCTATTTTAATAAACACAAGCCAGCATTCAAACTTTTAATATCCTGCTGCTTAACTATTTCCAAATAGCAATCCAGCTCTTTAAAAAACTTTTCTTAAAAAATTAATTTGTATGGCTTTGTCTCTGCTTAGAAAAGTAAGCCCATTTCCAGAATCAGAATTACAAGCATTTGGGCTCCCCCTGCAAGTGTTTCCATATGTGCCAAAACTCACAGCTTTTCTGTGCTGTGTTAACTGGTTTCCAGTGTAAGTATGAGAGACAAACCCAGGAATGTGCCTAGCGACCAGCTATGCCCATCATGAATGAAAGCATACGTACAGCTCTTCCAGGAAGCGAAGATTGTGCAGAACATTTGAGGGCAACTTGGAGATGTTGTTCATACTAAGGTCACTGTAGAGACAAAAAAACCAAGAGTTTTAACAGAGCATAATTGTTGTTTGTTTTACAGTTGTTTTAAAGTGGCATACTGGGGAAGGGGGGGAGGGGGAGGAGTAGTGGGTGGGGAGGGGGAGGAAGAAGAAATTTTTACCCTATAAAGATTAATGAATTAATTAATTAGAGGTCCTCAAGACATCACTGCAGATCATCCCATGGGTTTTTACCTGGGCTAAATGATTTTAGATCTGGTATTTTAAATAAATGGTGTAGCAGGCGCTTTCCTCAGCGACTTTCAAATATCATTTTTTTACTTTTTTCCTATTAAGCCATCTTTTTTCCTTTCTACTTCAATGTACCACTGAAAAATAAAATAAAACAGTTGGCATAATCGGGTTGCTTTCTGCTTTTTTGAGAAAAATGTCATACAGTAGACAGACCGTGCAATATGATAACCTCTAACTGACTCGGTATATTTAGGAAAAGGCAACTTGACATTCATTTTACTCTAGCAAGGTGTAGAATTTAAAATATAGCTTGAGAATGTTTGTCTATTGTAGTTGTTTTAAAACTGCAACAAGTGTTTTGTTTCAGAGAAATCAAACAAATATCCTCAACGTTCTCCTTTTATTGCACTCTCCTAGCACATTAGATCCTCAGGTTACATTAAATAAGTGAAATGAACCACAAAACAAGGGTGCAATGTGATCTTACTATATTAACACACTTCCTGGTGAGATTCCACATTAGTTCCTGGCACAGGAAATCAACAGTTTTTTTTCTGACTCAAATCAACATCAGTTATACACACTATTCCATATAATTAGACTTTTTTAAAAATGAAGTGAATGAAGCTATACTTCCGTATGGCCTTGTGCATTTCCAAAACCTCCTCAGTAAAATTTTCCTGGATAACTAAAGAAAATAAATGGAATGCAAAGTGGAGCATTTGGGACCAGATTTATCCTAATTGCTTCCAGTAATAAAAAACTCAGCTCTTTAAGTGCCAGGTCTGACATAAAGATCAACACTCTTGGGTATCTGCTGAGAGCTCAAGCCCTCAGTGGTTCACCATCCTTTTCCTCACTTTACTTTGCTGAAGTGGACAGCAGCAGCAAGCAACAACAAACAAGTCACTCTTGTTTATAAGAACTACTGCAGCAGCCATTGCATTTACTGTTAAAAGTTTAACAATGCTTTGTACTGAAAAGAATAACTCGGAGAGGGCACTGGTAATAGGGTTAGATAGTCTGAGTGACCAAAGAGTCCTTCCTTCTTGTCTACCTATTGTGATCCCTCCGTGATGTAAACTGATACTCTTAGGTGTGCTTTTTAAAAACTCTTCCTGTCACTCCTCTTTCAGGTCTTCCTTGGAATGAAGCTAGATTGGATCAATACATTGAGTAACTTTCCTATCTTAGAATGAAGTTCTTATAATAAAGCTTTTAGTTTGTTTCTCCGAGGCATCAGTGTCCTTGCTTCTTAATCAGGATATCTAACTGCTGCACGCACTCTCTGTTATTTGATTCCTCCATAATGTCTCGGGAATCCTTTTACATGTTCCAGAGTGACTCTCTCTCTCTCTCTCTCTCTCTCTCTCTCTCTCTCTCACTCACTCACTCATTCTCTCTCTCAGGACACCAGATGTACTGCAGAGGGCATTGAAATGGCAGGTGGTAAAGATGGCTATTTTTCCTTTCCTTTCCTTTCCTTTTTATTTTTTATTTTATTTATTTTGATACTTGCACCTGCTTCCACAAGCTATGAGCTATGAGAAGGTGGAGCAAGGCAGCTGGAGCCACTGGTAGCCCAGCCTATGTTTCCAGCAGTGGAGAAGAGGACAGGTTTTGATAACCGAAGTAGTTTACCACTGCTCTTGCCACTAGCGTGTGTGAGGTACCACTTGCTGGGGGAAAACTGGTGAGTGAGGGTCATTAGAATACAGAGTTGATAATGCAGTGTTGAGTAACATTTGTAGAAAGCAGAAAAGCAGATGGGAGAGGTATAGAATGGACTAATGTGAAAAAGGAGCATGTAGGTTTTGGCTGTCTATAGGAGCATTCTACATTGCAACATTTTGTATCACTGTTTTCTGAAAGCAGTGTGAATTCTAATATAATCAAAATTACTGTGTGAAAACAAAAATTTTTTTCCTAATTGTCTTATTTAGTTAGTTATTTTGGAAAGATAGCAGCCTTCTAGATATACTAACAATGTAGGCTATAACACTGTGAACACGATTGCTTACATTTAAGACTCTGAAAGCAGTCTGAAACTTAAATGACACTGTCTATACATTCAACAGAAGGCATTCAATTGTGTGGGAATGGGTTCCCATTCACAGCATATGGGAGGAGATGCAAAGACGTCCATAAGCATTATGCCCCATTATGCATTATCGCTTTTTCCTAGGGGCCTCTATTCCAGAATAGGCCTCTCTGTCATTATTTCTTTTCACCAGATGTGTTTTGCTGAAGGCCTAAGCAGGTGATGGCCATTTTCTACTTTCAATTGAATAGGTCTTTCTGTAATTATTTTTTGCTGGCCAGAATCAGAAGCTGGTTGATAAGATTGAGCCGAGGCTTATCTGGGTGAACATCAGAGAGGAACTGTCCTTTTTGGTCCTCATGCAGAGCATAAAAACCATTATAGCTTAGCACCTGGCAACAAATATGCTAAAGCTTTTTGCTGTTGTTCTTGTTCATGCCCCGGGTAAGAGAAAGATAGAGATTAACATAAGGAAAGAAGCAGTGGTGGCCACTAATGATTCAGCAGGTGAAGAACCTGAAGACCACTTGAAGACGAAAGCAGTTTTAAGCCTGAAGAATCAGATGTGCAACACAGTGCAGCATCTGAGTTTGCAGTCAACCTTGCATCAAGGGATATTATGTTTCTTGAGAAAGTACAGGGGCACTTTTCTTTGTGGGGCAACAAAGCTCTCTTTTGGCTCAAGTTAGGGATACCTGGAGCCCCAGGGGTAGAGTGAAGATAAATGGTGCCCCAAATGGTCTTGGAGCCATCTTGAGACAATGAGCACATGCCTCCCACATGCTGTAGAAGCAACACAACAGGCATTTGGTAGTTGCCCATAATAGAAGAAGCTTATTTTAACACTCTACAGTGCTTAACTGGGCCAGATTTAGTACTGAAAAATGTATTGCTCCTGCTGTCTCTGGGTTCACTGGGGTTCCACTAGGGTTCTCCACCTCTCTTTTGTGGTTAATGTTTTAAATATTTTTAATTTTACTAACAGTTTAATACATCTAATTTTTGTATGTTTTTAGCTAGATTTTATTTGTATTTCTTTTTATCTGTAAGCCACTTTGAGTCCCTAATCTTGGGGAAAATGTGAGGCATAAATAAAATGATTAATTGACTGGTTGAAGCAATGGGCTGGATCTATTTGGTGACGGGACAGTGCCTGCACACTTGTTTGCCCCCTGTTGCAGATCTCCTTAAAAGATCTTGGGATGAAGGTATTGAAGTAGCCTGCTTGAGTCCCTGGTAGCTTACGTCTATGTGGAATCCCATCATTCTATCAATAGATAAACTGGGGTAGAGTTCCCATCAGATTTACTGGTGTGGACTGATTTTCCCTGGCTGCAGACAGGTTTTACTAACTATAACTTTATGGCTTATTAATTATAACTCAATAAAACTGTGCCCATTTCAACTTCAGCAATGTTTCTGTATGGTTTTTTTTAAAAAAAACGTCCTTTCCTCCTTGCCTTCTCCTCTCTTCTTTACTGCTTGCCCAACCAATGATTATCAACAGGTGATCTAAATTTTGCTACTGTGTACATTTTAATTTTTTATCTTGCCAGCTATTCATATTAGGGTCTCACATTCCTTTTAGCTCGCATTTGAAAGCACATAAACTTGTGTTTAAAAACTAGTTTACAGCTATTTCCTTAACAACATCCAGTTACAGGGCACACTCTGAAATAAATTGCAGTTTTATTAATATTTCTTAACAGTTGTTCGTACTCAGCTAGAAATCTGTTATTTAGCAATCACTTCTGAAGCTAATTTATTAAACAATACTAGAATAGTTATTAAATTTCCTATTTTCTTCTAATATTTAATCATGCTGTTCTTTCTTTTCAGTTGATGGCCACTATCCCTTTATTTTGGCAAAGGAACAAAAGACTTTCTTTGGCAAAGGAACAAAACTACAACAAATGAAAACCAATCTGTCAAATTAATTATACAGGGACAATAAGATAAAGCCTCTTGGACAATGATGTATTTTTAAAAAATGCCAATGATGGATTTTAATAAATGCTTCATAATTCAAGCAACACACTCTGTATCATCTGACTTCTCAGATGATAAAAAGACCCATATTTATATAAATGTATACTCCCACAAATACATACTCAAACTATGAAATCAATGTCAGTTTGCATACTGTATGGAAAAGTAAGACTAGGTTCAAAATAACACAATGGAACACCTGGCACAAAGTGATCTCTCTTCACCAGATGTATTTTGCTGAAGGTCTAGGCAGCTGATGGCCATTTTCTCCTTTCAAGTGAAGAACTGCTCTGACCTTTTCCAGCCCCTAAATGGCCATGGGGACAAGATCTAGTGCTTGGAACCTTCCTTCTGTCGGGGGGGGGGGGCAAAGGTGTTGTGCAAAGAGCTCTTTGAGTAACTCCTTGCAAACATCCCCCAAATGACACAGATTGGTATAACCCCATGTTATGCCAGCCTATGCCACCCACAAGTTTCTGGCCATGACATGGATCCTCGAGCAGATTTTCTGGAGTGTGGAATGCATTGCCATCAGTATACCACTTTACACGTAGCTGTGCTTTTCATTTTTGCCTTCAGCAACTAAGGCAGTGGATGTGCTAAATCAGTGTCTGAACATGGCCATGGGTGGGTGAGGGCCAGTAAACTGAGGCGCAGCTGAGATGAGACTGAGGTGCTGTTAGTTGGTGGGATCTTCTAACTGGATGGATGGTGTCGTGAGGATTGCACTCCTCATTAAAGAGCAGGTTTATAGTCTGCAGTTCTCCTAGGTCCATTACTGTCACTCAAGTCACTGGTGGTATTAATAGCATGGAATGCCTTCTGTCAGCTTTAGTTAGTGGTCCAGCTACACTTCCATCTGAACAGGGATAACTCTGGTACCAGACAAAAGTCCTGGGATTTTGAAGACCCTGAAATTGATGGGGAGCTGTAATAAACGATAATCTATATTTCAAACAGCAGTGGGTTCAGCAAAAATAATTTTATTTAATTGATTTAATTTAATTTATATCCTGCCTTTCTCTTAACATACACCATAGTGTCAAGTATACACCTGATAATATTTTTTTAAAAAAAATAAGCTATCCTATATTACAAGACTACTTATTTGAAAGAATATAAGTATATTTTAAGATAATGACAGGAATAAAAGTACAACACACTCACCCCATTAAAAGACCTTTCTGCCCAATCTAATGTCAAATGCCTGTTAAATAAGAAGGTATTTACATGCTTCTAGAAGGACAGTAAAAAGGGTGGTCATCTTAGCCTCCTGTGGAAAAGAATTCCACCATTTGGAGCAGTGATCAAGAAAAATCCTTACCAGACAGGCCTGTGGGCAATGCTACAACTGAGAAAAAGCACTCGCTTGAGGATCATAAGACTTGTGTGCATTGCAATATATGGGTGGGCATCCTATTAGCGAATTACGACGGTATTAAGTGAGCCTTGCAACATCGCAACTCATTATTTTTGTTGTAGCATAGGTTGGAATAGCCAAGCTTCCTCAAAAATCCATCTTGTAAGCAGTGTACCTCCTGACATGGCTTCTTGTTGGAGAGTGGGGGCCACGAGTAGAGATGCCATGCTGAAAGGGTGTCTCATCTACAGGTACCTCCTGAGAACCCACAGAAATCTCCGTGGATGCTTGTTGCAGCAAACCCAGATACAGGAGAATAACTGGACATGTCTCCACTTGTCCCCTCAACATCCAACAACATGGAAATGGCCATGTTGCCGGAGGTTACATTGCTTTTATCTTCATTTTTTGAAATTCATCACAGCGCACTTTGTAATGTATTTTTGCTGAACTGTGGCTGAAATAAAGTATCAATCAATCAGTCTTGCCCATGGTCTTTCTGATAATCTGGACTCATGCTGAATTACCTCCTTCCTCCAAAGTAAAAAGCTGTGTGTTTCTTTTTTTTCTGAACCATTCTGAATTTTGCCCAATAACAATGCCTGCACATTAACTGTAACACAACAGGGCCCCAGCACCTTCCTGCATCATTAGCTTTCAATGTCCCTTGATCTTCTTGGAAGTGATTTAAATATTAGACAGTGATGGTTTTTCTACACATATACTCTGGATAAAAAGAAAAAATGAAAGATTCTTGAATTTTACATAGGAAGATTTGATCTTGTATAAGTACATCTTTAGATAGCCTAAATACCCTAAAGGCATCCTATCCTATCTGATCTTGGAAACTAAGCAGGATCAGCTCCAGTTAATAGTTGGATGGGAGACCACCTATGAACACAAGCTGGTGTAAGCTATATTTCAGAAGAAGGAAATGGCAAAAAGACCTCTGAGTACTGTCTAAGAAAACCCTATGAAATTTGTTGGGTTGCCATAAGTTGACAGGCGACTCAAAGGCACGTACACACAAAAGTATGCCCTTTCCCCATGAATGTCAGAAAAACATTGAGCCAAATACTTCAAGCTAGCACTAATCTAAGGTTCATACCATTTTAAAAAGTGCATTTAGAATAAGCTTGACCCTTAGCCTCACTTTTTAGCCTTAACCTTGTCCCCAATACCCACAGTGTTCTGTCCAAGGTTCTGATGTATTTTTCACTGTCTTAGATGACTTACTAGCATTATATGCTTAACACACTGCAACCTTCCTTACCTCTAACCAATAATGAAAACAGGCTACTCTGCCCCAAACAACAATATATCCCAATATCACATACTTGCTTAGAAATACATTAACATATATAGAAAAATTAGTACATTAACATGCTTAAGAATATTTTTTGTGCTATCTTGAAACATGACCAAGTACAAAGAAAAAGCTGATGGAAACAATACACTGAAGAATGACATAAGAATTATTTGAAGATGAACCTATAATTTTAGAAAATGAAGTGGAAGCTGTACTCAGAGCACTTAAGAGAAATAAATCACCAGAAACAGATGACATACCAATACAACTGCTTCAAGCTACAGAGATAGAATCTACTCTAGTTCTGAGTAAAACCTGTCAACAAATAAAGAAAACAAAACAATGGCCCACAGATTGGAAACACTCAATATACATTCCAGTCCCCAAGAAAGAGAACATCAGGGATTGTAGTAACTGCGGCACCATTGCATTAATTTCCCATGCAAGCAAAATGATGCTCCAAATTCTACAACAACTTTTACCGTTTATGGAGTGAGAAACACCAGATCTCCAAGCTGGGTTCAGGAAAGGAAGAAGCATGAGGAATCATATTACCAACATGTGTTAGATAAAGGAGCACTCCAACGATTTCAGAAGAAAGTCAGTCTGTGCTTTATAGATTATTGCAAAGCTTTTGATGAAAAATTGTGGATTGCTTTTAAAGAAATGAGTGTGTCACAACATCAGTGTCAGAATTCAACTCCCAGCCCATGTCTCTCTGCCAGCAAGGGAAGGAAGGCGATAGTACTTTCACAAGAGGAAGAGGCAGTGGGGAGTATCTAATGCAAACATCAAGTAGAAATGCTGAGCTGAGTTGAAATCAAGGTCAAATTCAAAAAGTCATGCCAAAGGTCTGTCCCAAAAGAATCAAGAGAGCTGGAACACAAGATGTTTAAGAGCTTGAGTAGTGATTTACTACAAGCAAACAGCAAGCCATGCCAACAGACATATATGGCTGATGAAAACAGGTGTTACTCACCATTGTTCTGTTTTCTTAATCTCATCAAAACAGCTTCCCTCTGAGCTGCTCGTTTTAGTCTCCTCTGTGATTGGAAGCTGGGGGGCAAAGGTGGATCTAATTCCCCTAAATCATTGCTGGTCCCCTCTGTGATAACTGAAGCCCCTGTCAGAGCTGCTGATGATGAGCAGCAGCTGTTGGTCCCTGTGGCTCTGGCTGTAGATGAGTCCTGCAGCTCAAGAGCTCCCCCTGCTGCCATGGACAAAAGCAGGCTTGGACGTTCCTCTGCCTGCTCCTTTAGGGCAACAGGGATCCGATTCTGAAGATGCTTTGGAGCCTGTATCAATCAGCCCACAAACATGGAGGAGACTCAAGAGAGCTGAGCAACGGGAGGCTTCTTTGATTAAGTTCAAGAAGCAGTGACTAGCCACACCTGTGTCTTGGACTATATAACTGCCTGCCTGGAAGCTTTCCTTTGCTTGTGGCAAACTTTGTACAAGCCCTCTCCTTGCTTGCAGTACCCAGCTCCTGTTACCCTGGATTGATCTCTTGGCTCTAGACCCCTGGCTTTTGGAACTCTAACTATGGCTTTTGCTTGTTGCTCTGGCTTAGGTAAATAGACTTCCCTTGAGTAAGTGCTTCCTTGACTCCTCCTGGCAGGACTCTGCTAGCTCTCCCACTCCCTTCTCCAGCCTGTCTCGCTGCCCGGGTCTCTGACCCTGACACTCTCTGGCACTGGTTGCAACAACTCTGTCTCAGTTTGTCTTTCAGTTGATGGGGTTGTTGGCAAGATAGTTTGGTCTAATACTAGCTCTGTTTCTGGCACAATCAACTGCTTATTGACCTCTGAGCTGTCATCTATCACAATCAGAACAGAATACAGAGAAATGGAATGATTTCCAATTGGCAACAAGATCAGGCAAGGCTGCATTTTATCCCCCCATCTGTTTAACTTGTATGCTGAACGTATATCTAAAACAGGCTTAGACTCTGGGAAAGTATGTATGTAACTGGAAAAAGAACATCAACAATTTAACATATGTAGATGACTTCATATTCCTAGCAGAAAATTGTAATGATCTGGAACAATTACTGAAGAAAGCTAAGACAGAAATTGGGGTAGCACATTAAGAAATAGTGACCACAGATGATTTACATAACTTTCAAACAGACAATGAAGACACTGAGATAGGTTGAGATTTTCCATACCTTGGCTCAGTTATTAATCAGACTTGAGACTACAGTCAAGAAACTAGAAGAAGACTAGGACTTGGAAGGGCAGCTCTGAAGGAACTAAACAAAAGCCTCAACCCTGAAGATATATAACTGAATATCAATGTTAGGATGATTCATGCCATTGTATTTCCCTTTCTGTGATTGTGAAAGCTGGATAGTAAAGAAAGCTGATTGGAAGAAAATCAACTCATTTGAATTGCGGTGCTGGAGGAGAGTTCTGTGGAAACTGTGGACTGCTAAAAAGACAAACAACTGGGTCCTAGAGCAAATCAAGTCTGGACTCTCCCTAGAAGCCAAGTTGACTAAACTGGGACTGTTGTATTTTGGACATATCATGAGAAAAAATGACTCACTAGAAAAGACAATAATGCTTGGCAAGGTAGAAGGCAGCAGGACAAGAGGAAAATAGAAAGACCACAGTACAGGTGGATAGACTTGCTCAAGGAAGCCACAGACCTGAGTCTGCAAAACCTGACCAGGGTTGTTACTGATAGAGTGACTTCAAGGTCTCTCACCCATAGGATGGCCATAAGTTAAAGAATATTTTGATAACAATTAGTAACAACAACAACAAGCAATACTTTCCAAAATGGCTAACAAAAAGAAATAACACAGAGGAATGAAAATAAAAGCAGAATGATGTAGTCATTTGGACAGTGGAGTAGGATTCTGGGCAACCAGGGTTCAAATCCCACTTCACTCTGGAAACTTGGACAAGTCATATTCTCTTGGCTTCAGAGGAAGGCAATGGCAAATCACTCCCCCCCTACCACAATCAAATCTTGCCAAGAAAACCCTGTGACGTGTTCGACGTGTTGGAGGGGAGGGTTGGACCTGTGTTCCTTTTTTTCCATGCTATCTTCTCACCTCTTACCGGGTGCCAGCTTTGGATAGTCACCTCGAAGGCCTTGAAGAGTTTGGGTCTGGATGGGGTTAAATTTGGCACTCATTCTTTTCAGATTGTGACTGCCTCTAAAGCTACTGTGGAGTAGCTGGGGAGAAGAGACCTCCAGTGGAATGGTTTGTTGCCTTTCTTTCTTTCTTTCTTTCTTTCTTTCTTTCTTTCTTTCTTTCTTTCTTTCTTTGAGGAGCACACTGGGCTTCCTCCCCATGTTTTAGTCAGTCACCTTGGTGGCAATGCTTGGGCCTGCTGAAAAGCAAGGCCCCTATTTTACAAGCTCTATGTGACTTTTGTTTTATTAAAAGTTGTCTGGCCTGGAGTAACCTGTGTTCGGTCTCCTATTTTGCACCACCAAGTTTGGCAGGGTGAGAAGGGCCCTGATGTCTGGATCTTGCCTGTAGGAAATTCTTAATGCCCAGGGTAAGGGGTTGGGCCACTTTCTCTTGTATCCTGCTATAGTTTTTTGATAGCTAGAACTTTATTGAGCTGATGGTATTCATTTGTCAGAACATGTTGTTCCAGGTGACAGCTATGTTGGTTGGCCTGGTGGGGGAATGAGGCTAAGTGGATGCTTGTCTGTAGTTTGTAGTAGGCAGTTGGGGTAGAATAGAAGAGTTCACCGTATGCCCTAAGTATCTTCCTGGTGTAGGGTAGAGATCTATAACTTCCTCTTTAGATTCTGAAACCTGGGAGGTGGGAAAGGAGGCTACCCTTGAGATGAACCTGGGGTTTGGCTCCTGAGACTTGGGTGGGAGTCTCCTGGGACTTGGGCGGGAGTGTCCTGGTTTACCTTAAAGTAGGTGGCTGGCTGAGGAACAACCCAAGTATTTAATCGCCCTCGGGGCTCAGGTGTTTCACTGAAGGAAAGGCTGAGGAGGTAGCTACAAGGTGACATCTGGCCTTAGCTGGACCTGATCAGGTTGCTCCCCGCCTCTTGCTCCCTTCCAGATCAATGCAATGTAAATAGGTTTGAGGTTGAATAAAGTGGCCTCTATTTAACCCAAATTTCTGTGTCTGGTCTCATTATTGCATGGTTGGTCACCAATGTTATCATTATATTTAGGCCAGATTCTAGCAGAGGGAGTAGGGAAGGATCTAATTTAGCTGATGAATCAATAAGTGCTAAATCAATCAACAGTAATTGTTGTTGAGTCTATCAGACTGCTACTTGACATATTTTTTGGTGAGATATTTCTGAACTTTTTTCTCCTTTGCTCCTGGATGTATTAGGAAAAATGATGTAAAGTCACTTGCCGCTCCTTGGCATATGGTATGCCATTTTACTTGGAACCTAACAGCTTCCAAGTCAAAGATGTAGTAATAATTTATGTGGTAAACAAAAATTATCAGGGCAACTTAACAAAAGCACATTCACCTGTCATTCTCTCATTGTATTTGGTTAATGGGCTATAAGACATGAAAAGGAACAATTACCCCACACAGTTGTAAGGAAGGATGACTGATTAGCTAAGATAATGTTTTAATTTTATTCTTAAGTAAAATTATGTTATATCATTTATTTGTCAACCTGGAGGATGAGTCTTCAAAGAGCAATGCACAATAGGAGCTAAAAAAGCAAAACGACTAGCAGTTTGTGAGGCCATTGATTGTGAGAGTATTGTAAGACCGCTTGAGGCTGCGTTGTATCTATCAGTCAGGCATTTAGTTTTCTTCTTTCCTTCACACACAGATCACTCACACCTGTAGCATGAGTAACCACTGTTCGAGCACAGCTTCACAGTCTGTAGTTTTTCTGGCAATCTTGCCAGAACATCTTCTGAACAAGCAGTAAACAGTAGGAGACTAGGGAAAGCTTTTTAGCACAATAGGTGAGCAAGAGGGAAAACTCACTAGGTGAGCCTGGGCAAGTCACACCCTCTCAGCCTCAGAGGAAAGCCATGGCAAACTCCCTCTGAACAAATCTTCGCAAGAAAACTCCATGAGAAGTTTACCTTGGGGTTTCCATAAGTTGGAAATGACTTTAAGGCACACCACCACCACCACCACCTTAACTAACAGTACTGTGAGGGTGGCAAACAATTTAAAATAGAATAAAATCATACAGATTTTTATTTAAATTGCAAAAGCCTGAGTAAAAGCCACTAAAATACAAAAAGCTGGAAAACAATATTAAATATAGCTATAGAATACAGGTAGATTTTTGACTAGCACCAAAAAAGCCATCAGGGTTGATCCAGGTGAGAATATTCCACACATGAAGTCACATAACTAGAAAGGCCTATATATTTAATAAGGGAACTTTGAGAAGGGCTTTTGAAAACCTTTCAGAAATGAAAGGAAGGAAAAGAACAGGTTCAGACATATTCATGAAGAGCAACAAACCCCTGTAAGCAGCTAGATAAGTAGAAACCCTTCTTAGGACCTTTCCACACGCAGTTATTAAGGCAGGGCAATGCGTCTTGCCACGGAGGTCTTCTGCACCTTGGAGTGGACTAGGGTTGGTTTATTTACCTTCATTCTGCACATAATCCCAACTAAATGTGCCCCCATGTGGTGGTAAAGTGCACTATTTGAAAACTGGAAGAAATCAGTTTTCCAATTTTCCAGATCAATCCAATTCATACTTTCACAGTGGCGAAGACACATACATTCACGCCAATGCGAATTGGTGGTCAGGGGAGGGCTCATGGGAGGGGCCAGGGGGTAGTATGGACTTATGCATGTACATAATGATGTACTAAACCATAAACTTAAAAAAAAGGGCCAATCACAGCCGATGGGGCAGGGTGAGGGGAGTAGCGGGAGTGGCCATGGAAGAGGCAGTGTGGATTGATGAACTCGCACACCTCTGAATAAGAATAGAACATACGCAGTAGCTGTGCAGAAGGAAATGAGGGAAAGTCCACCTTGTTTTGAGCCCAGAAAATCTGGTAAGGAACGGCACAAACCGATTCACCAGCCTCGTGCGGAAAGGGCCTTAGTTACCACTTACAAGGCGGAGATTTATAATTAATGACCAGCAATTTGAATAGTGAAGGACTTGGGCTATTAGTAACAACATTGATTGATATAATGTCCCAAGTGAAGCTGATCCTTTAGAGAAACTGCAACCTAACACAAAATGGGCTAAACCACACTTTCCTAGTCAGATGAACACTTACTGACCACAGACATCTACTTAGTACTTCTGCTCCCTCACACGAGCCTGATAAAAGGTGGGGGTGGGGACTTGCATCTCATTAATATCATGATACATCACTCTGGATCTCTAGATGACCTCACTCAGCAGTTTCATGTATTTGTTAAGAAGTATGGGGGACAAAAGAAAACACAGCAATAAAAGTTGCATTGTAAAAGCCGAAAGACCAACCAGTAGTTTCCCAACACCACTTTGGGAATTAGCCTTTCAAGTAGGAATGAATCTATTCAAGCACAATAAACCTGGTAGGTCACAGAGACAGCCTAAACAAAAGAATATCTTAGTCAATACTACTGAAAGCCACAAAGGCCATTTCTGCACTACACCGTTATACTGCTGTTATTCCCCTTTCAACATCCTGTGGAATTCTGGGGTTTGTAGTTTAGTGAGGCCAAAGAGCTCTCTGGCTGAGAATTCTAAATACCCCTCCCTAAACTGCAAACCTCAGGAGTCCATAGGATGTTGAAAGTGGAAATAAGGTAAATAAGGTAAATAAGGTAAATAAGGTAAATAAGGTAAATAAGGTAAATAAGGTAAATAAGGTAAATAAGGTAAATAAGGTAAATAAGGTAAATAAGGTAAATAAGGTACAAAAGAAATTTAAGAAGGGAATAGAGGAATAATATTTGAAGGAATTAAATTTAATAAATAGTTGAATTATAAGCTTAGAGTTAGGATTGAATCAATATAGAAATTAATTTATCAATTGAAGGAAGGGATTTAAGATATAAGGTAAGATATAAAACCTTGTAAATAAAGAGTATTTTTAAATAACAAAAACTTTAACAAATATGAAAGACAAATCTTGTAGAAGAGAATCTGGTGAAGTGGAAGAAGACGAGAAGAGAAAAATGGCAGCGGGAAGAAGAAGACTGGTTCAAACACAGATTCAGACGTTGAGAAGAAGCTCGGGAGAAGTAGATCCATACAAGGAGTTATTGGAAGAAGTCAAGAAGATACGGACAGATGTATGTGTAGAAATGAAAGACCTTTCTGCAGAGGTGAAAAAAGAAGTAAGAGAAATGAAAAAAGAAATGGAACAACTCACACAGAGGTTAGAAAACGTGACAAAGGACATGAAAGACACGAAAAGGACAGTGGAAGAAGTTCAAGAAAAAACAAGAAATTTGGAAAAGAGAACTGGAGAATTAGAAGGAACGGTGGAACAAACAGAAGCAAAAAGCACCCTTACTGAATGGAAGTATCGAGAAAAATTTATAAAAATGAGAGGATTAGAAGAATTGGAGGAGGAAGATCTTTACAGTAGAGTAATTCCTGCACTTGCGAGATTTTTGGATTCGCCGTCGGAACAGATGGACATTGAAATAGACTGAATCTTTTGGATCAATTCATTGATCGCATGGAAAAGAAAAGTACCAAGAGACATAGTCGTATATTTTGTCCGGGAGAGAGTGAAAGAGATGGTTATCCACCAAAGTTATATGAGTAAGCTGATTATTGATGGAACGGAGCTGAAGATTTTCAAAGATGTGCCTTCACAAGTACTAAAGAAAAGGAAAGATTACTCCTTTCTAATACAAGAACTCAAGAAAAGGGAAATAACATATAGATGGGCGAAATTGGAAGGAGTAATATTGACATTTAATCAAAGACGATACGTAATAAATACGACAACTAAAGCGGAAGATTTTGTGAAAATACTTAAAGAAGAAAGTAAGAAGAGACAAGAAAAAGAACAAAAGAAGGAAGAGAGGAGGGAAGAAGGGAAAGAAGAAAAGACAAATAAAAAACCATTAAAAGATAACGGAAAACAATATAAGAAGACAACAAAAGAAGTACAAGAACAAGTAAAAACAGGAACAAGTGGATATACAAGAAGAACAAGAATCAGACGAATACAAGCAAGAACAGGAGGAGATAGAACAGGAACTAGAAGGAACAGGAGAGGATATTTCTTTGGAAGAAGAGATCGCATAAGGAATTTATATAAAGAAAGAGTTGAGAATTTCAGAATGAGGATAAAAATTCTATCATGGAATATACAAGGAATAAATTCAGTAATTAAGAAGAAAAGAATCTTTCATTATTTAGAAAAACAAAAATGTGACATATATTGCATTCAAGAGACACATATAATAAAAACAGGTAAAAAATTTTTTTGAAAACCTCAAATTAGGAAAAGTTTTTATGTCAGGTATAGAAAAGAAAAAAGGGGAGTAGCAATATATGCAGACTCAAAATATGAGGCTACAGAAATTTTAAATGATGAACAGGGAAGATATATAGGAGTAGAAGTGAAAATATTAAACACAAAGATAATACTAATTGGAATATATGGCCCCTTTGATAATAAAGAAAAATTCTATGGAACATTATGGGAAAAAATTAGAAACATAGAGAGTAATGAAATAATAATAATGGGAGACTGGAATGGGGTTATACAACCAGAATTAGATAGATCCAAGGTAAATAAACAAACCAAAAACAAAGGGAAACTACCAAAAACATTAGGGGTATGGCAGAAGATTTAATGTTGATAGATGTATGGCGATATCTATATGGATCACAAAAAGAATTTACATATTTTTCTGAAGTTTTTAAATCATTGTCAAGAATAGATATTATTTGGATTACTAAAACAATAAGTAAATATGTAAAAAAGATGGAAACATTACCTAGAGGGATATCAGACCACAGCTCTTTAATATTGACTTTGGAAGACAGGAAGAAAGAGTTTAGTTGGAAATTGAATGAGAACTTACTGAAAGAAGAAACAATATTAGAAAAAGGTAAAGAAACTCTTGAGAGATACTTTGTAGAAAACATAAATAAAGGGGTCAATATAGGAATGGTGTGGGAAGCTAGCAAGGCGGTCATGCGGGGTTTCCTAATACAGCAAGACATAAAAAGGAACAAGGAGAAAAAATTTAAAGAACAAAAGATAATAGAGGAAATAAAACAGTTAGAGAATACATTGAAAATTTCCCCACAAGATAATAAAATTGTGGAAAAGATTGAAGTGTTGCAAAAACAAATAGCATTACAAGATACACAAGAAATAGAAAGGAATTTGAAAATGATAAGGCAAAAGAATTTTTTTTATGCGAATGAGATGAATAAGTGGTTAGCATATAAAATTAGGAAGGAGAAAGAGAAACATATAACACAAATAAAAGAAAAGGAAAAGCTTTTGGTAGAACAAGAGGATATAAAGAGGACTTTTGAAAAATATTATGAGAATCTATTTGCAGAACAAGATAGCAATCAATGGAAGAATGAGAAGATAAAAGAATATCTAAAAGATGAAAAAAAATTAACAATCACGGAAACACAGAGAAGAATAAGGAAATAACAAAAGAGGAAATTATACAAGCCATTAAGAAACAAAAATCAGGAAAAACGCCAGGCCCAGATGGTTTTTCATCGTTATATTATAAAGTATATAGTGATCAACTGATAGACCTATTATATAAGGTAATGAACAGTATTAATAAAGGGATACGGCCACCTTCATGGGGACAAGCTAATATCACGGTGATTCCAAAAGAAGGGAAAGATCTTCAAGAAATTGGAAATTATAGACCCATTGCATTATTAAATGTGAATTATAAAATATTTACCTCGATATTGGCAGAGAGGTTAAAAAAAGTATTACAGAATATAATTCATATAGATCAAAATGGATTTCTACCAAGAAGAGGGTTAAAGAATAATATAAGAACATTACTGAATATAATAGAATATTGTCATAAACACAATGAAAGGAAAATGGCTCTTTGTTTTTTAGATGCAGAAAAAGTGTTTGACAGGGTGAATTGGAAATTCCTAGAAGAGGTAATAAAAACAATAAATTTAGGGCAAAATTTTTTAGATTGGATAAAAGTTATTTATAAAGAACAAAAAGCTCAAATAATTATAAATGGAGAAAAGACGAAGGAAATAGAAATTAAAAGAGGAGTCAGACAAGGATGTCCACTGTCTCCGCTTTTATTTATCTTAATTCTAGAAATAGTTAATAACAAAATTAGAATGGAGAAGAGAATACAAGGTGTTAAAATTAAAAACCAAGAATATAAATTGAATGCATATGCGGATGATTTAGTGATTATATTAGAAGACCCACTAAATAGTATAGAAACTTTAATAGATATATTAAAGAAATGTGGAATATTGTCTGGATATAAAATAAATAAGGAAAAAAAAAATAATTACCAAAAACATAAGAGAAGAGCAGGAGGAGTTGGTTAGATTAACGGGATTTATGATAGTCAAAAGGGTGAAATATTTAGGTATAACAATTATAAAAAATAATGTAGATTTATACGAAAACAATTATAAAAAAGTGTGGAAAGAAATAAAGGAAGATCTTAAAAAATGGGAAAAATTAGAATTATCACTATTAGGAAGGATATCAGTAATCAAAATGAATATATTGCCCAAATTAAACTTTTTATTTCAGAGTTTACCAATAATGAGAAATGAAGGTCCGTTTAAAGAATGGAATAAAGATATAAGGAAATTTATATGAAAAGGAAATAGATCTAGAATAAAAACAAAGGTGTTAGAAGATACAAAAGAAAGAGGTGAATGGGTTTCCTGAATTTGAAACTTTATTATTATGCAAATAATATAGATTGGATAATAGAGTGGATAACATTAACAAATATTAACAAACAGACTATTATATCTTGAGGGGGAAGAACTATATTTTGGGTGGCATGCATATATATGGTATGGGAAACATGCAATTGATAAAAACTTTAAAAATCACATTTTAAGAAGGGCACTAATAACAACATGGCTAAAATACAAAAGACAACTATATTTAAAAATACCACCATGGATCTCAGTGCATGAGGCATTTTATAAGAAGGAAAAACCAAAGATAGAAACATGGATAATGTATAAAGATATATTAAAAGTACAAGGAGATGTAGTATCTTTTAAAATAGAAGATGAATTAGAGAAAGAGGGCCTGGATACGCATTGGTTACTAATTAGACAACTATTGGAAAAACATGAGAAGGATAATGAGGAAGAAGGTTTTGAAATTAGGGAGAACGAATCTGATAAGATATTAAAACCTGAAACTTAAACTTTATGATATGGCTGAGGCAGATATGGTAATCAGATCATTGGAGGACAACAAGAGAAAGAAAATACTGGAAGCATGGAAGATGGTACTCCCGTTGTGGGAAGACTGCTGGGGGGGAGAAGGCGATAACTTTTATGAGATAAAAATATGATTTAAGTAATTTAGTGATTTAAGTGATTCAAGTAAAAGAATGAGAGATTGAAATTGATAAGGAGTCTTCGAGGCAGAGAAATATTATTTGTTAAAAATATAATAATGGTCAAGAAAAGGAAAGAGAAATGGAAGAAAAGGTGTAATGAATTAATGACATATATGTTGAAAATAGGGCAAATATGTTGAAACATGATGATGAATATATGTGAAACATAAACAGTTTAAATGAAGGAAATTATAGATAAGGAATCATGAATTACCTGAGTTTCGGAAAGGAGGGATAGAGGGGTTGGTGGTTTTTTAGAAGATAGGTTTTGTAGGGAAATGTATGTTTAGAATTTGGTGGTGGGATTAATAGATACTATAGGGTGTAAAAGAAAGGAGGAGGGGGGAGGATTAAGAATGTTGGGAAGGGAAGGGAAGGGTAGGGACATAGATGTTCTGGAATTGTATGTTGTTAGAGTGTTAAAATGATATATATGTTATGTACATGTATTTTAAAAATGTATATGTGTTTAACCAAATAAACTTATGATGTGGGGGGAAAAAAAAGGGAAAAGAAAAAAAATAACAAAAAAAAGTGGAAATAATAGCACTATTATAGTGTAGTGTGGAAGTAGCTAAAGATATCCTGCAGAATCTGCAAAATCACACTATGACCATCCTTTTTCCTGTATAGACCACTCATCAAGCCAGCTGAGGCTCTTTTCAGCAATGCAACCGGACCTGAAGCTAAATTGGAACGGATTGTGCTAATCAGTCTTCAGGGTACAGAGAGAAGCCATTTACCATGAAACAACCTACTTGTATAGATGTCTTCCTACCTGCACACCACCAGAGTGGAAAGCCTATCATGAGTTGTAGCATTGCACACATGGTGGAAACAAAAAAATCTTCTCAAGTTCCTTGTTCCTAATTCTCTGACTGTGTGTGGCTAAATTGAAAGATCCTTTCTTTACCCTGCTGCAGTACTGACAACTCTGCACTATGGAAAGTTATTCAGCTCACACCTATATCCTCACACCTATGTGAGATATGTAAAGCTATGACAAAGTGACTTGTCAAGGGTCCATGAGTGAGTATCACAGCTTAGTGCCAATTTGAACCTTGGACTTCCCAGATCTAGTCTCATCCTTATGCAAACATATGTTTGAATCAAACCAGAGGCCTATCTAGCCATTTCCTGTTCTGTTCACATAGTGGCTATTGGTTGCCCATGGGAAGCCCTCCAGCAAGACATGAGTGCAATTTTCATCTAGTTTAGCTATTACACTGCATTGTTTCTTGAAAGTTTAGCTGGCAATGACTTCATGACAAAACATTGTCCATCCAAACCTGATCCATACAGACTAGTGTGCTTTTATGTGCCAGAACTGTCCCCCCCGCTCCCTTCTGCAGAGCTGCAAACCACTCGCCATCATTATTTGAATCCATCGGGTAGTTCCTTATCTTCTGGCACTAGTTTCACTTCATTTCTATCACTTAGAGCCCTTCCTTACTACTGTGTTATAGTGCACTGTTATAGCATATAGGGCTTGTTGGAGCAACAACAGAAGCAAGTGTAAATATGTCCATTTCCACCCTACACTATTATAATACTATTATTTCACTTTCCACATCCTGTGGAATTCTGAGGTTTTGAGTTTACTGAGGCCAAAGAGCTCTCTGGCGGAGAATTCTAAATGCTCCTCCCTAAACTGCAAATCCCAGGATCCCATAGGATGTTGAAAGTGGAATAGTAGCACTATAACTGTGTAGTGCAGAAACACCCTTAGACTGGAGGTTTTTTCCCCCCTTCCAAATGCTAACATTACTTACCTCAGCCTTTACCAGGTTCTAAACATACCAAGGGAACTAGTTTGGTGCAGTGGTTTGGACTAGAACTCCAGGAGACCAGGTTCAAATCCCCATTTTACCGCGGATATCTGCTGGGTGACCTTGGGCAGGCCACACACTCAGAGCTTCAGAGGAAGGCAATGAAAAACTCCCTCTCAACAAATCTTGCCAAGAAAACTCCATGATATGTTTACCTTAGGGTTGCCGTAAGTCAGAAACTACTTGAAGTCACAAAATAACTACAGCATACATACAAAAGACACCAGGTTACATACACTTTCTTTTCTCTTGGCAATTTTTAATATAAATATTTTAATCCATTTATGAACTGGTAAATTTTCCCACAGTGCTTTTATTTCTCTTACTAATAAATGTTTTAATACCCATGTTTTCAGAAATCTATCTACAATGTAAAGAATATATACTACATACATAGAACTAGAATTTGAGAATTTAAAAAAAAAATGGAAGAAAAATGATGTCCTAACACTTTACATTGATGAGGATATAGGATATGATCGATGTTTCAGATTCATCCAATTATTATTCTACCATTCCCAACTCCTACATTAAAAAGCTATTAGCAGAAAGGTTTTTGACAAGATGGCCATGATTTTAGAAGCTTTTCTGTGAACAATTCTATTCACTTCTCATGGATGCACCATAGCAGATTTCCACAATCAGTTATATGCAAATGCCTCTATAAGGGGCTTTACCATCTTCTTTTCCAAGGCCACGTGTTTCTGGGTTTCAAATACTGAAGGAAGGCAGTGAAGGTGGGGGGAGAAGAGCTACCACTGAGAGTCAGCTCTTTCTATAGAGGGAGGGTTTCCCTTTAAATCTTTTTCAATAGGTTATTGATGGCTTTGAAACTTAAATGGCATTTGTCAACCATCAGTAAATCTTTAAAACTTTTCCTTCAAATAGCTCAACTCTGGGTCTCAGCTTTTCCCATTAATCTGTTTGTAAGGCCACTGAGGGTTTTTTCAGAGTTTAGATAATGCCTAGATTAAAAGATCCATTCAGAAAGAAAAGCGTTAACATTCACCTTGTGTACATAGCCATTTCACCAGTGGTATTCATGGGTTGTTATTTCAACTATGCATTTGTCTTGCAAACAAGACATTTGCCACAAAGGCTTGGTAGAGACATTCTTTAGTGAATTATTGAAATCTATTTGTAATGGCTTGTTATTTTCATTATGTATGATCAGTTTGAATTCAGGAATCTTAAACTGACAATTGCTCAATTACATTGCTTTTTTAAAAAAAAGATGAAAAGGTACATTCCTTCTAATTAAGCATGCTGATGCTGAAAGATGATGCTGATTTAAAAAAATAATAGGGATGTTTTGCTTTTCATTTCTTTTATCGTTTCTAAATGGGATCAACATCTTGGCCATGATACCTGCAACAGAAATATGCAAGATGTGTTCTAGTACTTTTGTCTAAGTTTTTTTTATAAATGAAAGAGGCAAAAATGAAATTTTAGTAAGTTAGAAACATCTCCTCCCTGCTATAAAAATTATACAAATTGACAGGTGAAGATTTGCACAACAAACACTTCAGACACCCAGAAAAAGATACTTAACATAAATGCAACATCACAAAACATGATCTCATATGGCTGTTGCAGGATAAAGTGTTGAGGATGTTACACATTCTCTGTATAGTTTATTACATGTGGTGGGGTGTATGTGTCAGATTTTATTCTCATAAATAAATGCAGCCAGTACTTTTAGACAAATATGCTATTCCAAGCAACCAACAGAAAGGGTGGATAGTATTGCTTAGATCTTCCCAACAGCAATCAGTGGATCTTGATGGCTCTACTTTGACTGGATCATGTCCTTAATTATTGAACTATTTTACACATATTACTTGCTGACCAGCTTGTGGGCGATACATGTGTTTGCAGATACACATGAGGCTCACCAGCCCATAATAGAGATGAGATTATCATCATTGCAACAGAACATGTTGGTAGTCTGCACCCATAAAGTTTATTGCTTTTTCTGACTGAGATGTACCTGTAGATTTGTACGAGTATACCTCAGCAAATGAAGTAGATGTGTTCCTCAGTTTTACTTCTTTAACAAAAATGTTGGTACTAGAGGTGGAAATGGCATGGAAAGAATAGGTTCTTACACCACAAAAAAGAACAGCAGTTCTACAGGTTTCAGCAGACTTTTTATACAAAACTAATATTATGCATTTGAGAAATGAAACAGGTCAGTTAAATCTTGCATAAGTAAACAAAAATATTTTGAATCTTCCAGAGACTACATGAAAGCTTCCTCCATAATGCACTTCCTCCTCCACAGTTTCCACTTTTCTTACGGTTTTCATTTTAGTGATGAAAGTTATAGATCTATGCTTTTTCAATATGCCAGGGTAGCCAATGAGGCAGGTTAATCTGCTTTCCTCTTTTCTCTGTTTTTTCCTTCACACATGCTCTGTAGGTAATTCTGGAGGCAGTGGCTGTTTACTTTTTGTGTTTGTAACTACACACAGCTAAAGTAGTATCACCTAGAGTACAATCTCACGCTTTCCCAGAGTACAATCGCAAGTTTTATTACATCATTTACTGCAGACATATTGCAGCAATCCAACACTAAAAGTCTATCTTTCTCCAGCCTTCCTCTACCATCCTCCCAATGTGAGTCCTGCAAAAACACTTCCAGCTAGACAGGAGACAAGAAGAAGGGGAGGGCGCCTGCCAGGGCTCCCATAAAAAGACTGTCAGAGGCCTTGTTAAGTGAGGTATGCCTGTACTACAATGCAGTTTAGCCACGACCTCAAAACTATCCACTGGTGTGAAAGAATTCCATTTCTCGTTAGCCTGTCCTGTAATTCTTTTCCTCACTGTAACTAACAATCACCATGACCTCTGATGAATGGAAGAGAAAAGAAGCCCACTCCCCTTTTCAAACAACACACATTACATTGACCCACCACACACGCACACAGGGTATTAATTTAGCTAGTTGTGCTATTGCATATGTAAGAGTGTTCTTCTTTCTTTTCTTTTTTAAAAAGGAATTTGTAATTGTTGTGTGCCTTCAAGTCATTTCAGACTTATGATGACCTTAAGGGAACCTATCATGGGGTTTTCTTGGTAAGATATGTTCAGAGGGGGTTTGCTTTTGCCTTCCTCTGAGGCTGAGAATGTGTGATTCACTCAGTGGGGATCTGAACTCTGGTCTCCAGAGTTGCAGTCAAATGCTCAGATCACTAAATCACACCAGCTCTCACAGTAATTAGTAGAATTAACAGGTCTGACAAAGGTACAGAAAGTCCAGTACAATTGCTAGAGTCTATCATTGTATGACAGAAATTTTGAAACTGGAGTTGGAGAATGTAACTCCTAGATCAGGAGACTGGAGCCTACACACACACACACACACACACACACACACTCATTTATTTCACACACCACACACACACACACACACACTGGATCACATGATGCCTTTCTCCCATCATGGGACCCAAGGTGTGACAACAAAAATATATTTCTATTACCTGGGCTGCTGATCTGTTCCCAGGCAAAATTCAACATGGTTATTCCATTAAAGATGGGGATGGGTAACTGCATGATGGACAAACCCAGTTCTGTCTTCTGCAACCTTCTCTCCCCCATGGAGCTTCTCTAAGTCAGAAGTTATGTCACATCCCTTCTGGTTTCATTTTAGGATGAATATCAGCCTTATGAGGGATTTTGTTTGTTTTGGGGAAGGGATGCTGTCGAGGCATCCAATGTGAGTGCGTAAAGGTTTTTCTAAGTGGATGGCAGGAATGAGGCAATGTGACCTTGACTGCAGCTGCTGTCAGCACTCTGCACATGCTCTGAGCAGCTAGCTCAGGCTACCCTGGCAGATGCTAGGGGCCATTCAAGGATAAGCCGCTGTACTTGCAGGTGCAAGTTTTTTGGATTTCAGGTAGTTTGGGGCAAAAAACCCCACTTTGGAGTGGAGTCAAGGGCTAGACGGTGATCTTCAGGGGCTGTAAAAAAGGGAGTTCAGGGGATGTACACAACTCATGGACTAGTGTTTGTCCATTAAACGTGCGAAGTCCATTGACACAAGCTTATTTAGGAATTTCAAGGTGCAAAGTTCTAAACAGTTTGAGACTGTTTAGACCAAAGAATGACATTCTGTAATATGAGCATGTTTTGCCGTGTTCATCACTGGAAGTTTATTTGCAATATTTTGCAAACATTGGTCAGTCTCAGGCTAACAAACAGGGAAAGGGATTTTGTGGTTGGGGTATTCTCTCTATGGTATGCCTGCCCCAGGGAGGCTCAGTTGGCAACATTGTTGCTCACACAATATCATTTTCTTTTTGAAAACTGGGGAAAAAAATACCTGTCCCTCAATATGGAATGTGAACTGGATGGTTAGGTTTATCTCTGCTGGATATTTTATACTGCTGTATTCACTTTAATTTATATACAGTTTTTAAAAATGATTTATTCACCTTGATGGTTTTACTGGTCTAAAATACTGCAAGTAAACAAATAAAGCATTAGGTATTGTAAATTTGCCTCTTTCAATACAGAGGCAACCTATGGCAGTTTTCTTTTATGATACTTCAGAAGTTGGGATATTATTTTAAAATCTGGACTTTAAATTTTTACTTCTTAAAAACAGTAATTTTTTAGAAACAATAGCAAGTTACTTGTTACTATATGTATAATAGATTAGTAACATGCAGAGGGATCTTGTAGACAAGGGCCATTTCTGCATGGTGTTGCAGTCTCGTGATGGTGACACAATGGCAGCGGTCTATGGATTGTGCTTTTATATGACGTCATTGCAGTCCTGCAAAAAGCACATCCGCACACATCGTGATCATGGGATATTCACAGAAAAAATCTGTTAAGCACCTGCGATCGCACTGTGCTCCTGTCACCCCCTGCCATGCTGAAGGGGCAGAAGCACGATCGCACGCTTCCTTCCCCAGCACAGCACAGGAAAGAGGCCAGCTGTGCTGTGGATGGCAGGTGCATGCCATTCGTGCTCCCTTCTGCAGGGAGCCGGCCAGGTGCAGAGGGGAGCATTCCTGTCACGCTCCCATTCCGGCAAAGGTGCTGCTGGGATTGTGACAGGACATTGGCAGGAACCGGTGAGGTGTGGCAATTGCCTTAGTCTACGAAAGTTTGTGCTACCAACTTCCTTCTCTCATCTCAAAGGTGCTACAAGATCTTTTGAGACTAACAGCTGTGTCTTTGAATTCTACCACTATGGAAAGCACATTAGTAATATGCCGTTTTTAATTAGTTCTTTAGTTTCAAATGTTAAAAATTGGCCCCCAATCCCACCTCTGGAGCAAAAGTAAATTTTACTTCTCTCTAACAAAAAGGTAACATTGCTACCAGGTCTGCAATTTTACTTTATAAAACTAATATTGTGCTGTTTTTATCTCCCATGCAACATTTTACAGCTGATACACTTACTTTTTAGGGATGGGCCAAACGGAATCCGTAATTTCTTGAATCCTTGGGAAGGATTCAAGATTTGCGGATCTGAATCCCTGGGCCAAAACAGGTGAATTGAAGCTTTCGAATCCCTGCACGCCTGGAGGCCTGAGCTGGCGCAAGCACCCCGGATCAGGCCTACACGGGCATGCAGGGCCACCAAGAGCCGCTTTCCTGCATGCCCGGAGGCCTGAGCCGGTGCGAGAGCCCCAGATCAAGCTTGCTCCTGCTGCCTGCCCCTGTGGCTGCCTCCCTCTGCAAGATAATTATTCTCTTCTTCCTGTTCTTTTGACTTGAGACTGGAGGGTAGGGATTGGGACTGGACTAGAGGCTGGTGTTAGTTTGTTTTTGTTAAGTGCCTTCCTTGTTTTAGGACTTGAGACTGGACATCAGGGTAGAGAATTAAGACTGGGCTAGAGGCTGGTGTTTTTGTTTTTGTTTTTTTAAAGTGCCTTTCTTGTTGCAGGACTTGAGACTTGACTGGAAAGTACAGTGTTCTTGAGATTTCAAGGACAGTTGAAAATTCCTTTGCATGGCTCCCTTGCAAAGCTCTTTCATACACAGTTCTGGGGTTCATAGTTGGACAAGGTGTCAGAGCCTTCTCTGTCAAAGTGTGCTAGTGCATCATCAAACTACAAACCCCAGGATGCCATAAGGAACTATGCAAAGAAAATCCAGTTTTGACCTGGCTTATCTCTGTACTATAGTATGTGGCCCTGTTTACACAGGCAGGAAAATGTGGAATTAATAATCCACATTTTCCTGCTTGTGTAGAAAGGACCTTCATGTCATTTTCAATCTGGGGAGATCCTGAGGAAAACTATGACAATTGTCCTGGCTAGATTTCTTCAGAGGAAGGTTTGCCTTTGCCTAAGCTGAGAGAGTGTGTCTTTCCCAAGGTTATCCTTCCCCCCCTTTTTTTTATAATAGTGAACCCAGGAGATGGCATCATCTTGAGCATCCTCCATCATCTGGAGCTACTTCCAAATTACATATAATTCTTAATAAGAAGTATATGGGTATGTTTTCCTGGAAGTGTATTTAATTTGTTTTTCATTAAACAAAGATGTCAAATTCTGCTTCAAAACACTTTTCAGTAGAAGTACTTTGTTTCCCCTGCTTTTTAAACCCTTTTGTAAAAAAGGATTCAAAAGATTCAAGATTTGTTGATTTGCAGAACCTTCCAGGGATTTGGATCTGGATTCAGATTCGGAAAATTCTGGATTCATCCCATCTCTACTACTTTTAAAGAACTGCTTCCAGGCTCTGTGATACTGAGCCATATTACTGAGATAAGACAGAAGATCAGCAAAGCATTGCGGAGGGTAACTGATCAAAAACCTACTTATTTGTGAGAAATTTAAATGAGGGAAATCACAAGTAAACTGGCACATATACACTGGTAACATTCTCCGTTATAGAAGCTTTCATACCAGAACTCATATTTGGTTTGTGAGAGAACTGTGGGAGAATATTACAGGGAACCAGTTGAAAAGAACAGGACACAAAGATAGGGATGGTTCTTCTTCAGGACCACAGCTAGCAAAGAAAACAGTAAGAAGAAAAAGGCTTCCTCACAAGCCATGCTAAACCCTGCTAGTGCAAGGGAATTCTGTGGGGCTGGCAGAGATGGGGCTATTTACCTGAGGTGAAATGGAACTGTTAAAAGGCACAGACTGGTACTGTGATAGATGGAGAGAACTCTTTGTTGCTTTCAGGGAAAGATCTTGAGATGGCTCTGTATGCCTCCAGGGACTGCAGACTTAAAAGGTGTGATGGCATGATTTTCCAAGTGCTACAAGACTTGGCCAGAAAAGTTTATATGGTTAGGCACAAAGATGCACTACAATAAGACAGCTCAGGATCGAGGCACAATTCCAAAGGCCAGAGAGAGCCAGATCATTTCCTCTGGTAAAACAGAGTATAAAGAAATGTCCTTGGTGCCTCACTTCACTGATCACAATTAAAGCTGTGACCAAATTTAAACCCAATCTCAGAATCTTTCTTGGCTTTATGACAAAAAGGAATAAGAGGAAAGATGAGGAAGAGTTAGGGTAAAAAAAAAAATTGAATCAAGAGAGTAAGATGACAAGGGAAACAAAAAGAGAAGAGAAAATGATGTGGTGGAGGAATATCCTCTTGGAAGACAAACAGAGGTTAATGGGACTAAAGAGAAAGGTAAAGCAGGAAATAAAGGAATGAAAGAACAAGTAGCTTCTTCCACTTTTATAGCTAAGACTACTTTCCTATAGTTTTTACCTGAGATCTTTTGTTTTTACCTGAGATCTCACCCCATAAAACAGACAACTCCATTCTGCACACCAAACCAAGTAGGCCTATCCATGAAGAATGTAAATGTAGCAGACAACCTAGGATTATATATAGCTGAATGATAAAGAAAAACAGCTTGGAAGGAGTAAACTTAAAATCAAAATGGAGTCAGTTTAGTTAGAGTGATTAAAACAAAAATAAACATGCCTGCATCTTTTTATTTAATAACTGATCTTTTTTTCTTGGATAGGACTACTGGAAGTAAATATATGAAACAACAACATAGCTTTGTAAAACAGGGACTAATGAGTCATATTTCAGTCATTAATACTTCTTGTTGTTATTGCGTACCTTCAAGTTGTTTCAGACATATAACAACCATAAGGCAAACCTACATGGGGTTTTCTGGGGCTGAGAATGTGTGATACACCCAAGGTCACCCAGTGGGTTTCCATGGCCGAGCGAGAAATTGAACCCTGGTCTCCAGTGCTCAAACCACTACACCACTCTGGCTCTCCACTGATGCTTAACAAAATCTAATCTAAAACAGAACTTATGAGACTAAAGCTGCATTGTAGACTCTGAAGAAGATTCTTTTATTATTAAACATAAACCTGTTCCACCTGGTTGGGAAATGGAGACTAAACTCACTAAAAAACAGAAAGGTGATAGTACATTGTTATACAGAAGTCTAATGTTAAATATCATAGTCTGAAATAGCAGTATGAGCTATACAGTGTATCTCCTAAGTTAGCATCCTATTTTGTATGAACAAGGCTCTCAGATGAGTTGAAAAGTTGGATTTTGCTCCCACCATTACCCTTTCTGTTCTCCCATTCTGTGTCATTCTCCAAAACATGAAAGTATGGGCTTGTTGATTACTTTTATTCAGACTACAGGAAAATTAGTTTATCTTAATAGGTAAAGCAAATTAGGCAGATCATGGCTGATTAGAATGCAGTAGAAAATCTCCATACTTTCAATTCCACCCCTTTTCTTTCTAAAATAGTGGCTATGTCAAATATGAAGGTATTTCCCACGGCCAGTCCAGACTCTGTTTATAACAAGTGCTGTGGCTTGAACAATGGTTCTTACATAGCCACTGAAGTTCTTTAGTTCACTCATCGTGCACAAAAAGAACAAGGAACCTTAGCAAACATTTGATGAAACTTCTAGATTTCCATATTTCCCTGGTCACATTTTCTGAATGTGTTGTCCAACTTATCCTGATCCAGCTTTAAATGCTTCCTTCCTTTCAGTATTATGGTGAAATCAGAATTCCAGAGTATAAAATGAAAATAGTGTCTCAATTTATTCAGTAGAGAATGGAAATGGACTTATTTTTAATAAAATAGATGGTAGAAATAAGCGCAGCATTAAAAGACAGTTTATCTTCCACCTTTCAGGAATAAGTGGAATATTTTAAAGCATGGGTTCAAAAAACACTGCTTTAATTCCAGTGTAAAGGCTTTGCACTATGAATGTTTTTCACTCTGAACTTTCATAAAGTTCTGCAAAAGTTTACTTCCTCATGAAAAGTTTTCTTAAAAAGTTGTGTGGCGTAGACATAATAGATGCATGTTGGCTATGGTGTTCCTTTATTTATTGTCAATTACTATCCATTAACAGTAGATCTTATATTTAGATCCATTTAAACCTCACAATGCAGCTGTCCATTTGAAAATAAAATGGTTGCCTTCTTTCACTTCACTGGGCACAATACAAAACATCCATTGAGCTCTCCCTTTATTGCAGCTGCCAATGCCCAGCCGACTTTTAACAAACCAACCAAGCGGAATAACAATGCAGCTGCAACATTTTATGGTATTTCTGTTAGTTCTCCTTTCAGACTGAGGGTGTTAATTAGGAATCAAAGAATACAACCCTGCCAGCCTTCTTTCACAATCTATACTCTGGTCACTGCAGTTTTCAGAAGAAAAATAAATCTAATAAAGGGACAAAAATGTTGTTTGTCACACCAGTAACATGTATTTAAGACGCTTTGATCACAAGCTTATTATGTAGTCTTGTCAGACAGGCTGAAAATATTTTTCCATTTGCCCCCCCCCCACCTTTTCTGCTGGCTTTCCTGAATACAGATTCTGAAGCTGTGTGAATTGAGGGGGGAGAATATAATAACAGTTTGCTTTGCTAGTGAAAATTGGTGGTCCTGTCATAATAAAGACATCTTTTCACAAGCATGTTACTAACACTTCAGTTTCCTTGTTACAACATAAGATTTTTGATCCATGTTGTCTATCCCTGTGCTGCTGTTTGCCCTGCCTACCTAGAATTTAATGCTTCAAGTTCATTGTACATATTGATTTTTAAAAAAAAAAATTAAAAAATTCAGAATAACAGGTAACATGCATTTAGCTTCAGGTAAGACATGAGTAATTTTGGTGCTCATATGCTGCAGCTTTTCTATTACAGATCAGATCTTTGTGTGCATCATATTCAAAGACAGCAGCATGAAGTCATTATCTTCAATCTTCCATCAAACTCAAATGTTTGAAATAAAAGTTTATGAAGTCAGCACTGCTGGGAATTAGTCAAGCTTCCTAGCTTTCCCAGCAAGAGATTTTACTGCTAGATGTCCCAATCATGGCTAAATCCATTAATCCTGCTAGAAAGAGACAGAAAGAAGCTCTAGTTGTTGATTTAATGTTAATGAATTGAATGGACTTCCAAGGCAGTCAGCTGAGTTGTCTGAACCATAGAACAAATAATGCAGTTTAGTTTTAGACTCAAATCCAGAAAAGATTATTTGAAGAACAGTACAGTCCAATTCAGATTGATCTGATTTGGTTTGAATCTGAAATCAATTTTTTCATACTCTTCATTAACTGTAATTGAAAATGAACAAATGGCTGTAATTTTATTCCTTTTTTGTCATCACTGAATGACATTTGTATGCATAGTATGCCCATAAGAGTTTATATTTTCTGAATTTCATATAAATAGAACTTTTCATGCTATACTGCGTCCTTTTTACTTATATTTAAAAAAGGAAATTGTCAATACTGTACTTTAAAAATGGGCAGAATTGCATGAAAGTTGCAAATACAGTTGCTCCTTAGGAGCAGATCAAGCTTCCTTAGTCCCAGATCAGCAGAAACAGTGGGTTTTGTGTAAGAGTGCCTGTGGGGGAAGGGCTTAAAACAATACAATTATCTCCTTCTGTTTTATTACTGTTGTATGCCTCCAAATCAGTTCTGACTTACAATGACACTAAGCAAACCTATCATCGGTTTTTCTTGGCAAGATTTGTCCAGAAGGAGTTTGCTTTTCCCTTCCTCTCAGGCTGAGAGAGTGTGATCTACCAAAGGTCACCCAGTGGGTTTCCATGGCCAAGTGTAGATTCAAACCCTAGAGTCCTACACCAAACCACTACACAATGCTGGTTCACATAGACTCCAAAAAAAAACCTCTTTCAAATTTACTCTTCTTAGAAGAAAGAATCAACAAAGAGCACTGAACTTTCAATCCTGCCATGTATTACTTCAGCTTCCCTGACCAAAAGAACTACAATTGGGGAGAATTTGATCAGAAGCTTAAAACTTCACTATTACAAAACTTAGCACTGCTCCCCAATCCATATATATCTATCTATCTTCCCTTTTTGTCTCTAGCCTAGTGCTTTCCTGAAATGGAGAGTTTGGGAGGAAATGAATTTTCCCCCTCAGACACACTTGCTGGATCTCCATTTCTCTCTGCTTCTTAATATTGAAGATATTTTGTGGCAGTTCAAATTTGGATATGGCTTGTTTCAGAGAAGTCCCACTTTGATTCAGATATCTCCCAAATCTCTCTGAATCAGTCTGAAGTTGGTTGAATCCAAACCACACACCTTAAATTTAATGTTATTTGTACTCCAAAAGTTAAGACAGAAAATGAATTTAATGTAATTTAATTTAGAAATTAGATATTAATTGATTAATTAAAGCTGGTATTCTGTTCATGAGATCATAAGCCAGATCTTGTAAGTCTTAAAATAAGTCTTAAAATATTTTTCATCCCAAAACAAACATGAATTTCAGTAAAGTCACATCAAGTTCCAGTTAAGTAGCATCAGGCAGGGCCTTCTAAATGGCTGCCCATAGACTCTGGATCTCCCTCTCCAGTGAAGTTAGGGTGGCCACTTCTTGGCTGTCCTGTCAGCAAATGAAAATTTTTCTCCCCTGATAGGCTTTTAGGAGATCCCTGAAAAAGCCTTGAGTGAGGTCCTGTTTCATCTTTTAATGGATTTATCTTGAACGGTTTAAATTTTATTGTTTTTAATTGCATTTCAACACTAACTTTGTATATGTTTTTACTTATGTAGAACCAAGGTGGTGTGGTTTGAGCACTGGATCATGATTCTGGAGACCAAAGTTCAAATCCCCCCTTGGCCATTCAAACTCATTCGTTGATCTTGGGCAAGACATTGTTGCTCAGCCTCAGAGGACAGCAAAGACGAACTCCCTTTGACAAATCTTGCCAAAAAATCCCATGATAGATTCACCTTAGGGCTGCTGTAAGTCAGAAATGACTTGAAGACACAGAACAATAACATCAACAACGGATTTCTAAGTGCTTTTAACTATTTTTTTTTACTGTGCAATGAGCTTACAATATAACTTTATTGGACAGTTGATGAATGGAATAAATCCTCCATTGTATTCTGTACAGTAATGGTATATTACAGTGGAAAGTCAACAACCATAATCTTTGATCTTTTGATTATTTCCCTGCTGTTGGTTGCAATTTTTTTTTTTTTTAGAACAAAAGAATGTGGTGTCATGGTTTAGAATATTAGATTGAGACTTGAGAGATCATGGCTGAAGCCCTAATGTAGGCATACTATGTACTGGTTGGCCTTGGGTCAGTCACTATTAGGTTGATCTGTCTCACAAGGCTGTTGTAGGGGAAATTGGGAAGGGGGAGAACAAAATGGGAGGAAGGCATCTATAAATACAATTAATAAAGAAACTAGTTATATACCAATGACAAGAAGGCCCTACAATTTAACCTGTAATGAGGCTGCAGAGCCAACACAGTTATTGTACAACAATATTGCTTTTCCATAAAAATGCACAATAGTGCAAAAAAAAAAAAGATAACCATTCTTCATCATTGGCTTATGTTTTTGGCATAACGTTACTACCTTTCTGAGAATAATTTAGTATGGTCAGACCTCTCCTGGAATATTGTGTCTAGTTCTGGTCACCATAATTCAAGAACAGTATTGAAAAGTTGGAACATGTCCAACAGAAGGTAACCAAAATGGTAAAAGGCCTGGAAACCACACCCTATGCAGAGCATCTTAGGAACTGGGCATGTTTTACCTGGGGAAGAGAAGGTTAAGAGGTGACATGATATCCATGTTTAAATATTTGAAAGGGCATCATATGGAAGATGGAGCAAATAAAGCTTGTTTTCTGGTGCTCCAGAGATTAGGAGACAGAGCAACGGATTTAAACTACAAGAAAAGAGATTCCACCTAAACATTAGGAAGAACTTCCTGATGGTAGGAACAGTTCAACAGTGGAATATGCTGCCGTGGAATGTGATGGAGTCTCCTTCTTTGAGGGTTTTTAAACAGAGGCTGAACGGCCACCTGTTAGGAGTTCTTTGAGTGCGTATTTCTGCATGGCAGATAGTTGGACTGGATGGCTCTTGTGGTCTCTTCCAACTCCATGATTATATGATTTTTTTTAAAAAAAATATTCCTGGATGATCTCTAAGCAGGTAATAGGTTTTAGAGATCTTCGAGCACAACAGTAAACAGAAAAGTATGTTTTAATAAGTGGCTCTCTGTTGTCAAAGAAGCTTCTTCTTCTTCTTTTTTTAACTCAGTCATTAAATTATCATAATGCAGACTGTCCAACTCATCTGAATGACCTAAACAAAGAAGTAGTACAACAAATTACTTTTTTTTTAATGCATGACAACATAGACATATTTGGATAAATATGACGAAAAAAAGAGAACCAGGTTGGTCATGTCCAATGGACACAGGCAAAGCTCCTAGCAAAGGAAGTGAACTCTGTAAGTGACAGAAGCCCCAAGCAGCTTAACTAATTGAGCTATATTTAACTACAAATGTTTCCTTCTCCTCTGTTATAAATGAAATTAGGAGAGTGCACTGAATGACCGTGAATGACATTATATTTAATTTGTGTCTGCTCCTTTATTTGAATGAACAGTTCTTCCCCCACATCAACAGTGGAACATGGACCCTTACCTGATTCATACAAGGTGGGCATATGGAACACCATGTTTTTCTTCCTGATTTAATAGCAAGAATATTTCTGAAAGTGATGACATAAGTGTCATTTAACAAGCTAAAATTAGATCTGCCACCTCGTTGAGAGAGTCTGTTTTAATAAGGCGCATGTCCATCATATATGGAGGAACATCATTTTAAGGTTTATAATAATTTGCCAATACATTCTGGTATTCCTGAAAAATCTGAAATAGATTGTAAGTGATGGGATGGGGAGAATAATGGCTCAGGGAGGTTCAGAGGGTTACAGGGAAGTGGGAGAGAGCCTCTAGTCCAAGTAGGCTACAGCTAGCAATAAGGCAGGAGAGATATAAAAAGACACACTGCTTCTCCCTTGTCTACAGAGATCAGAAGACATTCAATAGATTTCTGCCACTCTTGGTTCTTGTGTATGTGACAGAAGGACTGTAATGTCAAAAAAGACAATTGAACATCCAGCACTAAGCAACAGGTCTGATTTTTATAACAATACATACACAAATGAAGACACTTGATTTTGATACACAATCATATTTCACTTCAGTGTACACAACAAAGCAAATACCCTTTAAAAAATCTACATAAAATAGAAACTTATCATCACACAGAAGCAAAATCTCTGTGAATTGCCTGCAGAAATAAAGTCATATTCCAGCAACAATGATATTTGAATGTGACAGTTTTTATATCTCAGGTAAGGTAGTAAGCTTTGTTTTGATATTTTTAACACCAAAATTGGTCTTCTGTTCTTCTGCACAACTCCTTTGATTCTGAAGATCAGAGAGCTGAAACATGTACGATACACGGTCGAAAGAGACCAGCAGCATTTACAAATATTTGGAGAGTAGAATACTGAACAATTATCAAGCTGTCCAATATCATATGTCCTTGTACTGCCTGACAATATAATTTCCAGATTACCATATGCTTTGTGTCCTGTGCAGTATATTAATAAAACCTGTTATTTATATTGCCCTCTGTAACTACCTGTTATGTGCTACAATTTTCAGATTCTGAAACGTATTCAGCTCACATTTTGTCATTTCATTGGATTTAGTGTTGACATTTGAAGTGCTTACCTTTATTCCGATAACCTACTTTGTTGCTTAAAAGAGGAAGTTAAATGCACACTTAATAAAGACAGAATTTTGCCTGTTTTAAAACCATGTTCAATAATGGTCTGAATGCATGGTTTACTTGTAGGTTTTTTCATATTAGTTTCTGTTACTGTTTGGCTGAAAGATGATATTTCAAACATGCCTTCTGTGTGATTTCTTGTCTATGCTTTATGTTACTCTTACACTCGTAACTGTAAATGTGACTAGAGCCTCCATCCTTGTGATATGTAAACATACATATTGAAAGTATCAACAATAAACTGCCAGACAATGGCTGTATTCACAAGCCAGGGTCCAAAGAAACTCTGACTTGTCATGAACCAGCAACTGATGTACACTGTTAGATTGTTCTTGTTTGCAGTAGGAGTAGCTAAACAGACTGTGGAGGTTTACTCAGTTCCTTTATTGTGTTATTTGACAGCAGACAGCTTCCTTTCTTCAGTCAGATCTCATTCAAGAAACCAAAGAAAGCAAACAGAGTTAGTTTTGAAGTTCATTTGTTACCCTAACTTCTGGGGGTCCCCTGGGGGACACCGTGATTCACTCCAAAAATGCAAAGATTGGGGAAATTAGCAGAGCACTAGCTTTAGCCAAATGAGGGGCAGGATAACCCAGTAGGATTTTTTACCCAATTTTTACAGGGTCAGGCCAAGCCAAAAAGCCAGACAAATGTACTAACAAATGGTTTTTATTAATAAATGTGTTCTCACACACCAACACATTCACTCACTCATGCACACAAGGCCTATCAAGATGGGAAAGAGTTGAAAATTGATAGGAGATTCAGCGGAGAGTGTGTAAGGGCAGTGATACTACACCTATCCTGAAGTCTTCCGTCCAGGAAGCAGCAAAAAGGACAGAACTCAGCAAAGAGAAGCCGCTGAGGGGATCACTCAACAGAGTGCCAGTCTGCTAGCGTGGCAGAGAGTTCTCCGAAGAGGCCCTCAAAAAGTGGGACTACTTATAGGGCGGAACATACCTCGAGGGCAGGCCTTCTCCTGGGAAAAACAATGGCCAAAATAGAGGGAGAAATGCCGCACAATAGCAACTTGGTAGTTTGCATGATTGGTTCATGCAGATGGACATTGCCGTGTAGGACTTTCTAAAGTCAGAGTTGCTCAACCTGGGGAAAACCCAATAATCTCCTCAAGCTGGCTGTTTTTGGCTGGGGACCCTTTGTCAGTGCGGATGTGTTTAGCCTGAGGTCTCCTAGGGGAAATGTGAGTAAGGATTTTCCTGCCCTGACCTAGTTTCGGTCGTTCCACCTCTTTGTCTAAGTAGCCACTCAGGCAACCTCTCTGGCATGGTGGGCATATTTGATATCAAATTTATATTCCCCAGGATGGAGTCTGTCATCAGGGTAACACTTTCCCTTGCTTATTGGGAAAGAACAAATCACAGAAGGAATGTTGCCCACCACCAAATAAACCAACTGCAATGTAAAGGTCCATGGCTTCAGGAGCATTAAGCAGCATGCATCACTCTTCTGGTACTGATGGATTCCTGGCTTGTTGTACAGATGCACCTTGGGTATGTGAATAGGGCATACCTTCCAACTGTTCTGGTTGTTGTTGTTGTTGTTGTTGTTATTAACCCACCTCTCCCCAAGGCTCGAGACAGGATACAGAATATAAGACTAAAAATCATAATTAAAATACACTAAAATATAGAATGATTAATACAAACATACTATGATTAAAATATATCATGATTAAAAGTACAATTAAAGTACAGTTAAAAACGCAATTAAAATTACAATTAAAATTACACTTAAAAATAGATTGGGTAGGCCTGCCAGAAGAGATAAGTTTTTAGCAGTTCTTAAAATTCAAACAGCATATTTTGCGTCGGATCTCTTCCAGGAGGTCATTCTATGGTCTAGCGGTGGCTGACAAGAAGGTCCTCCAGGTGACTGTTACCAGTCTTGTTTTAGGCAGTTTAAGTGAATGGCCCCCCAGAGAACCTGAGTGTATGGGGTGGATTGTATGGGAGGAGGCAATCCTGTACGTAACTTGGACCCAAACCATATAGGGCTTTAGAGGTAATAACCAACACTTTCTACTTTGCCTGGAAACTAATTGGCAGCCAGTGGAGTGATTTTAATATTGGTGTAATATATTCGCTCCTAGCTGTACCTGTATTCAGTCTGGCTGCCATATTTTGGACCAGTTGGAGTTTCCGAACTTGGTACAAAGGTAGCCCAATGTAGAGTGCATTGTAGAAGTCCAACCTCGAGATTACCAGCTGATGCACCACCATCTTTAGGTGACCTAATTCTAGGAAGGGGTGCAGTTGGAGTATCAGCTGAAGCTGATAATAAATACTTGGCAGGTCCTCTTCCATCCCACTTTCTCAGCTGTTTTAAAATGCCTTGGTTTTGCTCTTTTCTTCTCACTTCCCCTCTTCAACCTCAGCTTGTTTCAGTTGCTGCAAACTGAGTTCAAAGCACAAAAGTAGTTTGCACTCAGTGAATTCAGCAGGAGGAAGAGGAGAGGAGGGGGTGGAGTCTTGCCTTTCCTAGTAGTTTCAGGAAAAAACAGTGCTGCAGTCTTTCCTAGTTTGGAACAGAACACTCTGTGTTGTGTGACCATAAATTTCCTCTTGCGGAAAAGTAAAAACTATGAACATACCTTGTAAAAATCAAGGAAAGAGGACAAGTCTGCCAGTAAAGGGGGGCTTTTCTTCAAGAGATCACCTTTGAATTACAGCACCCTGGAACTGTGCACCTGTGCACACATCAATCTCCTCCTTCTCTAATTTCCCTAAAATACAATACAAAATACAACCAATATTTCTAAGTAAACTGTGGCCCTTTCCGCACGAGGTGAGGCAATCGCTCCATGCCATTACTCACCGCTTCTTCTGGGGTCCGAAGCAACGTGGACTGTCCCTGAAGCCCTTCTGCAGGGCTCCTCCTTGGTCCAGGGCAAATCGGAGCAGTGCGAGGTCTGTAGATCCGCACTGCTCCGGCTTCCAAAATGGCAGCTCTGGCTTCCAAAATGGCAGCTTCTGGCTTCCAAAATGGTAGCTTCCGGTTGGTCATGGGTCCTGACCAACCACTGAAGCTCACCACGCCTAAAGCCCGCCCTCCACAGATGGCAGGCTCGCATTGGTGCGAGCCTGCAAATCTGCACAAGAGAGCAGGAATGCAATGGCGCGTTCCAGGAAAATAAAGACCTGTTTTTTCCAGTCTTTCGAAAACACGCTGGAAGACCACTTGGAGTCATCTTGGAGCAGACTGAGGTGCGGATCTCTGGTAAGTAGTCCGCTCCTAGTCCACTCCAAGGTGCAGACGACCTCTGTGCGAGGATGCATTGCCCTGTTCTAATTGCCTGGTGCGGAAAGGGCCTGTATCAGTTGATTGTGGAAACAGGCATGAGGGAAATGAGCCCAGAATTAAGGTCAAACTCAGCTAACTATGTAATACTGCAACTCAGAGGTGGAGTACGCATTTTTTTTTCATGTGCTGTACACATGACATGTGGTGAGTTGCTGAGTTGTTCTAGATCCTATGCTGCTGCTGGGGTTGGTGGAAGATATCTTCAGCCCTCATGGATTTTTTCTTTCTAGGCCATACACTGATGCTTCAAGGATTTGGATTAGCTGTCAAATGAGAAAGCTCAAGAGTTACAACTCTACTTCCTGCCTTGATCCTGACTATTTTTTTGCATCAACATTGCACAATGCAAACCCCTTTACACACAGCCAGAAAGCTGTGGTATTAGTGGGGAATGGGTAGAGAGAGAGACTCAGTTTTTAAAGCTAACCCACATTAAAAAAAGTAAATAAAAATCAAACATCCACCCTCCACCTTCCACCTGGTGCTACCCACCCTGAAATCTGTTTCCCTGTCTGGAGATTCAGAAAAGTACCACAGTTCCCTGAAAGTTCTGCCAGTGGCATAAGACCAAGAACTCTATATGTGAAGTATTAGGAAAATCACTAATGGACACATAAATATTTTGGCAAGAGAGCCACACTTCTAAATCATATATTTGTGTTGTAGTTGCTGTGATAGCAGGAAAAAGTTGCTTGTATGGCTCATACATTTACTATAGCTCAATATGTCTGAGCTGTTAAAACAGTAAGTCAATAAAACCTTAACAATAGAATTTAAGTTTTTATTAACTTCATGCAGAGCCTATAGAGCTTTATTCTGACTTTTCCACTAGGAGATGAACATTACTCATTCTTGGTAGAATTGCCAAAACTACTTTCTCTGTACTGGCCCAGAACACTGAACCCCAGTGCACTGCATGCATACCTGGGAACAAAAGACTATACAACCCAGCTGTCATGCAAGAAATAGCCAATGTTATGTATGATACACAGAACTGCTTCAGTTCTCAGATGGGGGCAGCTGTCACTGCTATGGGGCAAATGGTACATCACCAAAAAAAAAAAAAAAAAAAAAGACAATACATCTCTAAAACATGAAGACATATATTTGGGTGTGTTACATTTTATGCAATATAAGACATTTAACCAATAGTTGACAGAAGTTGGGATGGGGAATTACAGGACAAGAAAAAAGGGAGGGGGGAAGAAAAGGATGAGTGTAGGCAGGTGTTGGCAGGACAAGGCCAAAGAAGATGAGAGACAGAACGGAGGAAACCAAGGGATAAAGAAGAAGAACAAAGAGGATCAGAAAAAGAAAGAAACGAAATCAAGACTTTAAATGAAAAATAATCAAATGCCTAATAAGAGATGAAGAAGAAAAACATTTGTAGCCTGCTTTTTTCCCCCTAACAGCGGAACAATCCATTTATGACTCATTCCAAGACAGGAATTTGCAGTGTAGCTTCAACTATTTAGAGTAGGGTGAGGAAGGTGGTGAACAGAATTGGGAAAGTTAAGAGTAAGATCAGAAAAGCCACAAAGTGGCAATATTTTACTACTGTTTCACTGATTCAGTGAAACATTTTGATATTGGCCACTGCATCTGTTGATTCTTGTTTCGGTTTTAGAAACTTTTATATGTGGGGCGGGGGTGATATGAGATGGGGCAAAGGTGGAATCTTAAGATCTGGGAACTCTAAGACCTGGGAACCCTCACTGTGACCATTTCTGTAATACTCCATTGACATTTGGCATGGCTGAGTTATGAGCCAGGTCCTCTGAGGTTAACCTGTTTCACTGAGTTAAACACAATGACTTATGCACTTCATAAATCAATACTGTAATGTTAACACCCCCATTTACAATAACCAAACCTGCCAAATGTTCAGCTCTGTTTAGCAACAGGGAATGTTGCCTCAGGTCCTCAGAAATTAAATAAGTTATCAGTTAAAGGTCAAGACGGGCAAATGTCAGAGATTGGTGTTGGGGAATGTATTGACCCCAGCAGATTTTAAAAGGGGGCACCAACCATTGCAACACCGACCTCAGAATATTTTATTTGTAAAAAATAATCTCTGTATCTCCCCATATAAAGCAGCTCCCAGATCATTGGGACAGGCCCTTTTCTCAGTCCCACCACCATGACAAGCATGGGAACATGAGACAGGGCCTTCTCAGTGGCTGCCCCTAGACTCTGGAACTCCTTTCTCAAGAAGGCCAGAATGGCCTCCTCCTGTTGTCTTTCCAGCAGCAGGCTAAAATCTTTTTAATCAGGCAGGCTTTAGATACAGAAAAGGTTTTAAGAAGAGGTTTGGTGGTACTGCACTGTTTTAATTTTAATTGTTATCTTTTTTCCTCTCTTTTGAGCTGTTATTTTAATTCTTTAACAGTCTAATTCTATTTTAATATGCACTATTTATATGTTTTTTAAATTATATTGTTCTAAAGTGTGACCCAATTTGAGGCCCAATTTTGAGATAAAAGCAGGATACAAACAAATAATAATTAATAGTAATAATAGTAATAGTAATAGTAATAATAATAATAGTAATAGTAGTAGCGGCGGCGGCGGCGGCGGCGGCGGCGGTTTGACCCAATATACCTCCCCCATACCCTCAGGGTATATTTTGTGCAATTTTGTTACATTTTTGGGTGAATTAGGATGGACCATTTTAGGTTCAAGAATAGCTGTTTTAAAAGGTCCCTAGTATTTGACGTCAATTTGGGTGTGCATTCCAGGGGGGCTGTTGGGGTCTGACAAATGACTCTCAGGGGCCACAAAGGGACTGCAGGCTTGGCTGCTGCCATCCCTAACTTAATGAACAGCACAGAAGCTTAACTGGAATTTGCAGTAACTTTTGAATTACTGGAAAGAATTAACAGTTCTACACTACATTACTCATTTTTGATGTAAACCCAATCTGTTTGAGTAGAAAGAATTAAAAATCAGAGCCATAAACAAGAATAGACAGGAATTACAGAGAGGTTGAAAACAAAGCGTCCCAGGTTGTTCCAAATTCAAGTTGCAATTGAGCAAGCCTTTGAAAGACAAAATGCATTGGAGAAAAAGCTCAGCTAACAAGGGAACAGTTGCAGAAAGTGTAATCTCAGCTGGCATTCTGACTGGGAAGGTCACCTCCATGCACGCGTTCTCAGCTGGAGTCGGGCTCCCTCTGTCAGGCCAATTGTCCTCTGCACTACAGACACTAAGCCAAGCTGAAGGTACCTTTCACTCTACCAGATCCTTGTGTTTTAACTAGTTTAAAGAGCCCCCTCCCATCCTCTTACATATTTCCACACAGCAGTCACCGGGTCAGTAAGAGTCTCTCTCTCTCTCTCTCTCTCTCTCTCTCTCTCTCACACACACACACACACACACACACACCAGTAAGTGCAAGGCCTTTTCAACTCAACCCACATTTAAAGGAATGCAACACAGAGATTCAGTAAAACAGGGAAAGACACTGGTTTGGGTTGTGTTTTCATAAAATGCATCAAGATTCAGTGTTGAAAGACTGTTCCTGGTTGTATCTATTTTCTCCTAAATTTGTATTCATAGAATTATTGTTTACCAGGTTCAGATGTTACATCAATGTTAAGGTAAAGAATATTTATTTCTAAGAATAATGAATTTAGATGTAAGCTAGAAAACATACAGATCTGACTGACAGCTAAATAGGCTATCGTTTTTTTCTCCGTATTGTTAATATGTGAGCTTCAAACTTCCCTTGAACTCCTCTTTTTTTTTTACCTGAAATGCCCTTATATTAAAGAATAGATTTTAGGATGAATTTTTAAAGTATTTGTATTCTGGTAATGAATACTTGGCCTATACAACAATATCCTTCTTAAAATTCTCTAATAAAGCAGTATTTGAAACTGTGGAGACAAAGAGAATTCTTTTCCTTGCCTATTTCCTTTAGTTCTACAGCTTGACTAAATGTCAGGTAAGGTTGTATCTATGCTGTCTTTCAATAATAATGATAATTATTCATAATGTAGCATTTATATTCAACTTACAAAAGTTCAGACTAAGGTAAGCATATATTGGGCAATCTTTTCATGACTGAAAAAATTAAGGTTCTCTTAATGTAGTCTGTAGGTTTTCACTTTCAAGATACTGAAAGTTGGGTAGAGAGTTCTCTAAAATGGGATTTCTCCCACACAATATCTATCTGGGTACTGGCAATAACAAAAATAGTTTGGATCCTCTGTGGATGGGACATATCAAATTATTAGCAATACAGGCATGGAAAGAGCAAATGCAATTGCCTGGGAGAGAGGCCAATTTTAGTCCACACTTTGGAATATCCTTGTTGTTTCACTGACTTATTTTGGGTTCATTCCAGGAATACTTGGGTTAAGTGGTATGAAGCCAAAGCCTTTACAAATTTGCCTTTATTAAGACACAGCATAATAGATTACAGCATCATACTTTACAGGCCTTAATTACTCTTTAAGTTCTTTTTGGAATTTACTGAAATTCTTTCAAAATGGAGAATCAAACTTTATTGCTTTCCCCATTCCAGTCAATCTAGTGGTGATTGTTGTTACTGTTGCTAATTGCCATCAAGTTGACTTTCACTTATGGCAACCCTATGAATGAGCAGGGTTTCCAGGTGTCTCTTATTTTAAGGGATGTCCTTTATTTGTGAGTTGGAAAGCTTGTCCCATGTAAGCCTGGCAGGTATATCTGACTGTAAGGGATCTCCTTTACTTGAGAACTGAAAAGCTTTTCTTTTTGTATCAATTGAACAAGATGACGAAAAAAAAAAAAGCTCATGGGGGGTGGCAGCAGTAGTTTATTAATGTGGACAATATGTTAATTTTGCAAAGAAATACATGGCTAAATTAACTGAAATCAAGTTGTGTAGGGACAGGGAGGCGATTGCCCCTGGGGGGGAAGGTTTTTGGGGCAGCCAAACCCGTAGCCACACTCCCACGCACCGCGGCCACATCCCCATGCACAGTGGCCATGCTCCCTGCACTGTAGCCCTGCCCCCTCCTGCCTCCCCTCCGCACACTCCAAGCTCCGCCACTGCTGAAATTAATACTTGATTTGGTAGACCACAATCTTCTTAATAATCGCTTTCTATCAACGCCACACACCACAAATTTTGACTCTTCCTTATGGCTATTTTGAAAACTTGCAACATTACCAAGGAAACACCTCCAAGACATCCTGTACAAGAACTACTACCAGCACATCATATGATGGGTGCCATTTATGATTCTGCAGACGTTTCCTCTTTATTACATCTCAGACAACAAGATACAGGAAACAAAATTTAAAGTTCTAAGCCTAATTCCAATAATTAGTACCAACTAGTATATACCCACTGAATCAATTGGACTTTCATGAGTGCCAACCCACCAAATTCCCGCTAATTCAATGTGCCTACTATTCTGTGCTTGGCACTAACTACTGAATTTGGGCCTAAGTCTCCCCCACCCCTTTTCTTCTTCCTCCCTGATTTTTGTAACATCTTGCGTGGAGCTCTTGAGTACTTGCACATACTTTTGTGCTTTTTTTACTGTCTTAGTAAACGTTTCACAATACAAATTTGGGAATAAGAGTAAGAACATGTCTGAAATTTTTTTTTTTTGTGGTGGGTTTAACCCATGGTCACAAACAAGAATCAACACACAGGGAAAAAAAGTAAGGAAACTGCATTTTGATTCTGTCACAAGCATAGGTAAGATTTCCAGGGGAGAAAAGAAAGGATCCCCTCTCTTCTCTGGCTTCTGTTATTTACTCTCTCCTTAAACAGAGATAAGGCTTTCATATGGTAAAGAATTGTTACAGGAACCTAATGGAAGTTCCACGTGTAAAGGACTTGTACATCCTGGCTCTTAGATTTTACTACAACACAGCGATAAGAAAGCACAATATATGCAACCAAAAACAAGGAGACTTCCAATTTAATCTTAAAAGCATGTGGAATTCCCATTAAATCAAAAAGAACTGAATGCTGTACATGGAAAGGAAACAATCATACTTTAAACATACTTTGATACTGTATATAACATAAATATGCTTTGATATATGAACTGGAGTTCACTTTGGGGACAATAAGCAGGAACAAACCACCTAGCTGATGTCTCTGCATTTTTAATCACTTTTATGATATAACTATCTAGGATTAGTAGAAAAACAGAATATATGCCTGTTAAAGTTAAGCATATATAAGTTCCATCCATTTCAATAAGAAAGAAAAGAAAAGCATTTAAGTCTCCTCATGAAATCTGAGGTACTAAAAAGCATTTAAATTTTGGTCAGAGGAGTCTACTATGTCGTATCAGTATGCAAACCTATCTCAGATGTTTAGACACATCCATATAACTGGGTTATCTTGACTTTTACTTAACTAATTGTGCAATACTACTCAAAACTTCAATGTGTGAAGGATTGCAGCTCAATAACATCAGGAAATCAGAAAAAAAATAATCTTAATAGTGAACAGTATTCCAGACTGTTCACTCATTACTTAAATGCTAATTTCATTGTAAAGTGATAGTCGTCACTAAGGACCAAGGTGACTATGATGGAAGCTTAGGGCCCAGGAACTATAAGATTGGTTTAAATATATTTCTGCCCTATTGAACAGAAAGCTTTCTAATCTTAATTGTCAAAAGACGCTTACCTGTGTGATACAAACAAACACTTTCTCTTTACTTGTGAATGAGTAACACACATTAAATGAACATACCTAATTTGACCATGTCTTCAGAGCACAGAAGCATGGCTCTAAACCCTAGAAAACACAATAAATAATTCAGACATCACGCCAACTCATCATTCAGGCTAGCCACACATAAGAATCCAAACCATGGCTTTAGCTTCCAGATGAAGAATACGTCAAAAGTAATTGAGACACACATTTGTTTCCAATCTCTGAACCACTCACGTTGCTAAATGCATTCCTCAAACCAGTGTGGCCAGTACTAGGAAAAGTAGAAGATAAAATCCAGAAACTAACTTTCCCAAGTTCAGGAGTTGTGTTAGTTAAATGTCTGAAAAGCACTAGCAGAAACCATGGTTTGCAACCTTACCTAACAGTGTGGTTTGTACAACTAAAAGCAATAATTAAGCTTCCTTAACTATAGCTGGCATGATATCTAAAAGGAGCTGGTGATCACTGCAAACAGATATATTAGTGCAAATATTTATGTTATTTGAAGCACCAAAGATCTGTCTATTTCTGAAAAGGTTGCTGACAAATATATTCAGGACCACTAACTGCTTTACTGAGAGTGACATACTAAGGGAAATAAGCCAATGTGCACCATTTTCTTATTGACGGGTAAAACCACCTCAGCGTCAAGCATTACCCCTAAAATACTTGTAACTTTCTATGGCACCAGTATTACACTTCAAGTGCTTGAGCAACCTGGTAGCGCCGATCATTTCAAGCCCATTTAGCATCCTTTCAGACATGGTAAATGAGATAGAGCTATGCCACACTGTAATTAGTCAAACATCAGTTTAAATTCAATGGTAGCAAAGGACAGTCACTAGATAATTTATTTAAGGTTTGTGCTAGACAATTAAACTAAGATATCCTGTCCTACAGTCCTCATTAACATAATATTATCTGCATTCTTCAAAAGAACTGAGAACTATCTTTCCACCTATCACAGGAACTAATAATTACAAACCTACTTTAAAAATTTAGAGACAGTTCATAACTCTTTGTTCTCTGGTTTTTCAAGGTCAGTCCTGACCTATCAGTCTTATGTGATTAATGCTAAAATCTTATTCCATTTACTTGGGAGTAAATCCCATTTAAAGTAGTAAAGTCAACTTACTTTGCTTAATATATTTGCATATCCTTCTTAAACCTTAGGGATAGACCTTCAGATATTGCTGGACTGCAACTTCAATGATCCCTCACTACTGTCTGTGTTGGTTGGGGCCAATGAAAGCTGCAATCCAACTACTTCTGGAGAACCACGCATTCCCTACTCTTGCTTTGCTGACTGGTTTTCAAGACAGCTATGGGCTGATATTATGCATGCTTAATTTAAGGTAAATATGCACCCTATTAGCCAGTAGATCACCATATATAATTCCAAATAACTTCTTTATCACAAAAAGATAAATAAGTAGCATGCCTAACATCAGATGATAAAGTATAGTTGGTTACACAACACATGCAAAAATGGTGCAGCTTATGTAAGTTTAGCTATGGCATTCTTATAGATGAGAACTCAATAAATATCTGGCAAAAGTCCTTCAAGTCCAGTTTTCAGGTATTACGCAGACTTTCTTATACAAATCAAATACCTTTGCCACTAAAGTAGAAATTACTTAGGACTGTAAACATTATCAGTCTTTGAACATCTTAAATCCTTGATGTACAGTTTGCTAAGATGATGTGCCACTGAAGCAAATTTGTTCTGCCTATTCTTTTTATAATGAAGGGGTTCTCATATGGATTGGAATAACAGTGTTAATTGTTTGACATCAAATGAAATTAAACTTTCTTCACCTCTAATGCTTTTTGAAGTTTTGATTTATGTTAGATTCATTTAAACTTTAAACTTAACTTATTCTAAGTGAGAAATTTCACTACACAAGAATTAATACAATGACTGGCACACACACAACGTTCCAAAATATTGTCTGTGCAGCGGAGAAAACCCATCTAAAGTTTAACCAATTGTGATATTACAACAATAAAACAATATACTTTTGTTTCAATTTGATGAAAAATGGCATTTCTCATAAAATCATATTATTTCAAAAATGCAAAATTCAATTCCTAGCCCAATGTGTCACGTGAGAATCTATATCAGTGGAGTGTGACACTTCTCTAATGTATTTACATTAGATGAATATCCATCAGTGGCTTAAAATTCACAAGATAGTGTTGCAGCATCCCCTCCTGGTGTGCAAAAACAGCTTTCTTATATCAGAAAGTTTCAAGAGGGACTTAATTATCACCATCTGATACCTTATTGTGCCTAGACTCATTTTTTCATGATATACGTTTCTCAATAAAGATTATCTCGACCATGTTCAATGTCTTTGATCTTCCAGCAGAACACATGTGATACCTACAGATGGGAAGTCTGATGGTAGATATTCAGTGCCAAGGGAAACAAAACTCAGAGTATCCTTAGTCTTCAGAAATAACCTAAAGTGTCCAGACCACCGTGCTATACCTTGAAGCATTGCATCAATACAAAACCCATGTGATGTACTGTGTTCTGAATACCTGATACTCTCTCACTCAGTAAACAAAACTGTATTTAAACTGCTGTTGTTCCGTGCCTTTAAGTAAAATTTTCAACTTGTGGTGATCCTAAAGTGAACCTAAAGCATTTTCTTAGCAAGATTTACTCAGAGGTGATTGCCATGGCCTCTCTCTAAGGCTGAAAGATCGTGATTTGATTAGTGGATTTCCATGGTCAAGCAAGGATGCAAACTCTGGTCTCCCAAAGTCCTAGTCCAACCACCAAATCACTCCACTCCACTGGCTCTTAGTATTCAAGATCTTGTATCAGATCTGAATACATGCTTGGGTAAGTCTTAAAGGTTCCAAGGTGATGGAAATATATTCATAGTCTATAATACCACTGAATATGCCTAATAACATACTGGGCAATTAAGGTGATACATTTTAAGAAGGTAATTGCTTTTGGAGACGGTATTCAGACAGCATAATGCTATGCACACCAACTCAGAAGCCCCAGAAAGTTGAATGAGACTTACTCCTAGGTATGTATCTTTAGGATTACTGTTTCAATTACAGTAAAACAGTACATTTTTGCTGACTAGAATCTATCATAGCACTGAAAATACCAGCTCTGCTTTCTGAATCCACGTTGATCTGCATATGGAAATGAAAAACTGTTCACATGAAAGTTCTGCCTCACTGGTATTGGCATGTATTTACAGCTACCAGAAAGTCAAAATACTTTGCCACGAAAGATAATTTTCTCCAGAAAAGAAAAATGTCAATGCATCTGCACAATTACAGTGTCACTGTACACAGAACAAAGACGAATATAGATATAAACGTAACTCATTTTTATAGCCCCACTTCATTATCATTGTAAAGAAGAACATAAAAACACTTCTTCTGACATCATTTACTTTACATATCACTGCAAAAATATAAAGGCATCACATTTCCATTCATATATTTGTTATCTGCCATGTAGACAGTTAAGAAAACACACAGTAGAAAACTTTAAGTCAGATGCATGTTCATTTATTAAACATTATATATTATAATTATATATTATGGGCACATCTTACTCCAACACTGTACTTAACACTATACTGTACTGAGTTTCATCAGGAGCATATGGATGCTATAATTCCTTCCTTATTAGATTCCAAGTAGAAGACCCCAAATGATCCTGGCCCAGACTGGAAATTCTTCTTCTACAAAGATGCTAGCAAAGCATTCACCAGCACACATGGGCACCTGTCCTATTTACCTCTTTAAGTCTAGATACAAAGATTGGTTATATTAAATCAAATGCTGTAGTTCAAAGCCCCTCCTCGGGAAGCAGAGATAAAGCCAACATCCTGCTGACCTAATCAAATTTATGTTTTTTTTATATAAATTACTCTGTATACAATCTGCAACTGAACAATCGATTGAAATTGAAATACAATACAAATATAATACATCATACATATCATATACATCATGTAGTATAATAAGCAACTTAATCTGCATGTATTTTAAATGGATAATACCATAACAACTATTGCAAACAGCTCATATTCAATTTTTCAATATACAGATGTTAATAGCATGATTTTTTGGACAATGACACACGTTGCAAACAACTTTAGGAAACACATAAATCCTATATTTTATGAAGCCTGTTGTAATTCTCTTCTAAGTATTACGCACATCTTAAGTGGATTTGCCTCTGATTTGATATCCTTGTTTGTACAACAGCTTAAGCTGCACCAGAATAAAGCAAAGATTATCCAATGTACATGAACAGGAATTCTATAGCTGATCACAGCTTCCCTACACACACACAAAAATGCACACAAGATAGCCACAGGTTACAGGCCAGTTCTTACACTGTAACATGAATACAACCTCTTAGCTATATTTTTTCACCAAAACTCTCTAAGCCACTACTGACATGCACATTCTAACTGGCGCTGCAATACTTTTCCCTTGTGACAACACAATTATGTACCAATAAAGTTACTTTAATATTAAAGTCAGTTACCACAGAAGAGAACACCACAAAGATGCAATGCAAAGCAACCTTAACCTCAGAAACCCTAATAAATTCCCTCATTTGATCAGCTGTTTCCTGGTCTTTCTTGCAATGGACAGGAATTTCTGCTACCATTCAAGCAAACTCTAGGAGTTTTAATACAGACTTAGATCATACCTCCAAAAGTGCATAAATGCAACATGCATGATCTCAGAATACTACAGGCAAGATCTTGCAATGTGCAGAAAGGAATATACACTGACCACACTGGAAATCTGAAGTTAAGAGCCCAGGTCTTAAGGAACTGTCTACAGTACTCTCACTGCATAGTGTAATGAACATGATTGCAGTGTGCAACTTTGTTGAGGACATGGATAATGCTGACTCCTAACAAATTCAAAAAATCTTTAAGATGCTCATGAAAGTGGGTAAGGGTCCAATTCTCTCCTTAAAATGTTGTGCAAAGTGTCAAGGGCTGCATCAGGTCCATGATGCGACTGGATTTTTGTTCCATAGTTTAAGTGGAAGAGCATCACATTAGCAAAACTAATTCTAAAGCAGTGCTAGGTGTGTGTGCCTGGGGAAGGGGAGAGATTACCATGGGCCCCTTCTCTGCACCTACAGTGAGGTGAGAAAAAGGCTATTAGATATCCCTATTCTTCAAGAAGTGTCTCCCACCTCCACATGGTGATTGTGACCTGGGTGCCCCCTCCCACACGGACCTCCCCTGCTCCTTTACAACAGATCAAAATTCTACATCAGCCTTACTATCTACAGCTGAACAAGTTTACAAGAAACAAACGATTTTCTTCCAGAAAGGTTTTTTTAAAAAAAGAAGCCTCTGCCAATTTTAAGGAAATAAACCTTTTAGATGTCATCGCAGTTCTCAATTCGAGGGGACGGGGGCACAAACTGATAGGTACCTCTAGTTTTAAGAAGTATAGTTTATTCTGAATAGTGCTGTCCTTTACTTATCTAGACTTCACCACACAACCGGTCGAGGATGACACAAAGATCGATGCTCACTTTTCCTCCTCACCTTAATCGCTTTTTGCCAGGGAGTTGTTTTTAATAACCCCCTTCCAACTCCCCCCCTTCCTCTCTTTCCTTCTCCGCTTCCCACCTCCCTCCTACATGGCTTTGGCTGGAAAAAGAAGCCCCCTCCCGCCCACCACCCCGCCCGGCCGCCGCGCTAGGAGCACTTACAGGTAAGAGGTGAAGACGCTGAAGTTGGCGGGCACGCCTGTGAGGCCCAGGTCCGAGCAGTCCACCCTCCAGAGCATCCCGTCTTGCTCACAGTGACAGGCGGGCGGGCAGCTCCGCGGGCGCTTCCCCGCCGCGCTTCCGCCTCCCCCCAGAACAGAAGGCACCAGGCTGGACCCGAGCAAGCCGAAGAGGAGAAGCAGCGCCCGGGCGACGGCGGCGGCGGAGGAAGAGGAGCGGGAGGTGTCCATGGTGCCAAGCGACAGCTGGGGCGAACGGCGACGTGGAGGGTTGCTGGCCTGCTTTCCTAGAAGTGGAGGGAACTACTGACATTCCCTCAAAAACGTATCCCGAATGGGGTGGGCGAGAGGGACGCTCAGAAGCGCGTCCGGCTTTTACCGAGGAAGCACCCGTCGCTCTCCCTCAAGAGCCCAAACTCTCGAGTGGCCGAGTGTGTGGACGACTTAGAAAAGGGGGTGCAGCGGCGGCGGCTGTTGCTGCTCCCTCGCTCGCTGCCGCCTCCGCTGCTCACGAGACAGGAGCCTCTGTTGCCCTCGTGCCGCCGTGAGTCCCGAGCCACGGGTGGCGCGCTCTCCGCTCTACAGCGGCCTCTCGCTTCACACGCCGTTTTTAAAGAGCCGGAGTCTGAACCGCGCGCGCCCGCTGACGTAGCCCAAACGCTGCCCGCCCGCCCGCTGCGCTCCCACTTCTCCAGCCAAGAGCCCCGAGGGTGTGTTCATCCGAGCACGACAAAGCTCGCGAGGGGGGCGGAGCTCGTGCGCCGCCGGGGTTCACCCGGGAAGAGAAGGTGGCGGACGATGCGCGAGGCAAAGCCTGGGGATGCCGAACGCGCGCGCTTTTCTGCTGTGCCAGGCGGCGGCGGAGGGGCGGCGGGGGCGTGAAGCATAGCTTGTCACCGACTCCTTCCGCCTCATACCGACTCCCACGTGTGCGCGTGGTTCACCTGCTCACCCCGCTTCCCCATCCCTCCTCCGTTGTTACTCTGTGCCTTCAAGTGGTTTCTGGCTTATGGCGACCCTAAGGTGAACTTGGGGTTTTCTGGAGCTGGGAATGTGTGATGCGCCCATGGTCATCGGTGGGGCAATCGAACCCTGGTCTCCGGGGTCCTAGTCCAGCGTTTAAACCACTACACTCCGCTCTAGGAGCTTGGCTGGCTCTAGTAACTTACTCAGGTCCCGCCCTGTACCTGGCAGAGGTGCCGCGCCTCTCAACAACTGCAGACTGGTGGACAGAATCCAGCAGGTGCAGCCGGTGTGGGGAGTAGGGCGGTATGGAAACGCCTTCCCTCTTCCAAAGAAAAGAAAAATCGTTTTCTTGTAGCTGTTCAGGAGGAACAAAACTAGGAGAGCAGCTGGGGAAGAGAAAGGGAGAAACCTCCTCGCAGAAAAAAATAAAAATTGAGGGCTGCCTTACATGGAACTCTGTGACAGTTGTCCAGTTCACCCTTTGTGGGAAATGCACACTAGACCCATCCTTTACAAGTGATGATATAACGCCCCCTGGGACAATTACTGTGAGAATGACATCCTATGTGGAACGAATAACAGTAATCAAGGAAAGGCAGTAGTTTCATCATATATTGCATATATTCCTTTCTCTTTCCCCAAAGAGTTCAGGATGTCAAATATTGCCCCTTTCCTGCTCTATTTTATCCTCACAATAATTTTTGAAGTTTGTTAGACAGAGATCATTTCCACACTAGACTGTTATAGCACTATGATTCCACTTTCAACATCCTATGGAATCCTGGGGTTTGCAGTTTAGGAAGGGGTCAGGATTCCATAGGATGTTGAAAGTGGAATCATAGCGCTATAACAGTCTAGTGCAGAAATGCCCGGAGAGGGAGAGAGAACCATCAGGCATGCACTGAGTTCCATGGTAGATTTGAGTTTCCTCAGTTCTGGTCTGATGCCCTACCAGTCTTGGTGAGAAAAGATAACTTATTAATCTGCAAAGACCACTGAATTAGATGTTTCCTTTGCCACCAGCAAATACAAAGCAAATTGCTTCCATGCCTGGGTATTGCTAAATAGTTTTCAGGTGTTCAGACTTGCTCATATCTGTGTAGAATCTACCCCATTTGCTGGCATGTAAGACTCACTTTTCTGCCTGAAAAATGCTGATTGAAAATGGGGTGCATCTTATATGCCCGTGCATCTTATACACCAGTGCATCTTATACGCTGGCAAATAGTATTTGCCGGCATATGAATGAGGTGTGTCTTATATACCGGTGTGTCTTATATACCCGGAAATACGGTATGTATGTCCTATCAAATTACAAGATGGGATTCCTGAAAAATTCCTGGCTGGGCTCAAGCAGTGACACTCCTTTTACTAGCTTCTGTCCTACCAGTTTGCTGAATGCCATACCTTCACCAATAAGGTAGCCCCATTCATTATGTGTTTGAACAGTCATGAACTTTGCCAAAGGATTTCAACCACTTTGCCGAAGTAGTTTACAGAAGGATGGCAGCATAGTTGTAGGCAACTGCTAAGTAAATCCTTTTAAAGAGTATGTTGAAATAGTATTTGCATTCCTTTTTTTTTGGGTTCTAACAGCCATTTCATTTGTTCTAAGTGAGTATAAAGTCCACTGCTTACCTTGGTCTTTTCAAACTGGTTTAGGCTTGGTATCTTTACTTCCTTTTGATAAATGTGGTTTGATTAATAATTGAGAGGGAGGAAAAAGGATGTTTTGATTGAATATTATTTATTTTGCATGATTATGTTTGATCATCTAATAGACCAGTATGATATATTAATGTACCTTTATGTAATTGCCACTAATACAAATATTAATCTTTGAATAAGAGTAGAGTGTTTTTTTTCCTCTTTTTAAAAAACTTACTAGAAGCAGGATATGATTGGACTGAAATTCTTTGTTTTATGCTGCTTGCCAAATATTCAAACCAGTCTCTTCATATTATTAGAGAATTTAATTTATGTAAGATTCCCCACCAATGCGCTCTCTCTCTCTCTCTCTCTCTCTCTCTTTCTTTCTATATCAGAAGTCGCATCTTAGCACATACACGTTGAACATGCAGTTGGATCCAGATTTATGTATATCCAGTGAGGCTAGCAGAAGTAAGTTTCTCCAGTCTTTCTTCCTCATAACACCACTTCCCCCACCCCACGCTAGAGTGAGGTTACTGAGTTTCAGGGAAATTTGCTGAAAGGAGATTCCTCCCAAACTGGGCATAGCCACCTTCTATGACTAGTGATATCAAGCATTTCCAACCAGTTTGTCAGTACAGTGTAGTCCCTTTCCTATCAACACCTCAGCCATTCCTCACCTCATTAATCTGAGGCTCCTAATCTGCTGTGTAAAAATTTCAGCTTTTTCTCAGTCTCCTGCACATGCCTAAGAATGGATTCAACCCCATACTTTTTTTTTGTGTTGCCAGCTAGCTGTTATTTCTGCAGAGCAAACATCTCATGTATATATATTGGGGGGGAAATCTCAGTAATTATTTACACCCAGGCGAATCTGTCACTTTGTTAAGATTTGTCTTAATAACATTTATCTGGGGTACCAAACTATAGATGAGTCTTTCTCCATGGTAAGTCTCTAGAGGTAGTTCCCCAGAAGTTTTGCTTGGCACTGAGTCTGTTGTCTTTTCAGAAGCAGGTAATCCCCATTTTTTAATTTTTGCCAGACTTTAAGAACTGTTGGTCTTAAAGTCTGGCAAAAATATAACAAAAAGGGATTACCTGCTTCTGAAAAGACAACAGACTCAGTTAAGATGACCTATTAAAAGTTAAGATGACCTGTTAATAAGATTCTCAATAAGGTGATTTTTCTAAAATATGAGAAGAATTCATATGAATAAGGGAACATCAATAAGAACTATTGGCAAGTGATGATATCATATAATTTTTATTAATTAATTTTTATTATTTTATTAATTTTTATTGAGATTTTTATTCATATTATTGTAAGGGAAAAATGACTATGCATACTGGATTTGATTTAACAATGTTTAATGAGAGATGTGCTTAGAATTATGAAAAGATTTAAGGATTTAAGGAAAAAATTGTTTTTTATCTGTGTTCATTAAGATATGGAAATATGAAGTGTATGAGGATCTATAAGAATGTGGTAATACTGAGAAAAGAAGTTACGTCCTATACACTAAATTTAAGATTTTGTATTAGACATGTAATCTTGTATTTCTTTTGTAGATGGTGTAGTCCATAATAGTAATTAACCTGATTAGGAATGAAGTTATATTGCTCTTATATTATTGATTCTTTAGTTTAAATTTTTAACATTAAACATTAATAACTAACAATATATATTAGATTACCTTTAAAAGTGTTACTATTACTCTACTAAAAGCTGTATGCTCCAGGGGTGGGAACCTCCTTTTTAATTGGTAGTAGATAGTATTGTTTAGTTTAGCTATTGTCTTGTCTATTGTTTTGTTTTCTGTATGTATAATTTGGATTTTTTTCTTTTCTGTATCTTATGTTTTATGTTGTTTTATTCTAATAAAAATTATTAAAAAGAAAAAGAACTGTTGGTCCTGACTCTGCTTTAAAATTGTTTTTGTTGCTGTGTCCTAAATTTTGTCTGTGTTTTGACTTGATTTTATACCTATACTTAAAATTATTTTAAATTGTTCCAAGAAATTTGGGGGCCATTGGGTAAAAAAAAAAGTGTACAAATTTAAATATAAATGCAGAAACTAATACCATATTGCTGGCCTAGATATAGGATTGGATTATATGAATAGGTTGTAATATGCAAAGGTCTCAGTAGCAAAGTACACTTTTAGCAAACCACACAACTATTACTTCCTCAGCAATATTGGTTTTGTTAGAAGCCCAGTTTCTTCCTGATTTTATTTTATTTCTATAACATTGCACATAAAGTTAAATATATGGCTTGTTGAAATGATTCTGTTTGGAATATTAGTTATTATCGTATTACCAAGTTTTGTATGGTGATTCCACTACTGTATGGTGGGAAGATGCTCTGATAGCACTGTTGGTTTCAGGATGAGCCTCTCACTTCTTGGAACATGGACCTTTCAGAGCACCTTTCAGATCAGCCACTTGCTTGAGTTCCACCTGCTGTATTGTAATATAGAAGATTTTTCTGAAGTGACCCTAAACTGGTGAAGTCCAGTGCTATAGAAGAGTTGTTCCCATCAAAGAAATACCCTTGTTTTGGTGGGATGCTTCTACTTGCTACCTATTTAGATGGACAAAATACCAGAAAGGAGAGAGAGTAATGGAGCTCAGCGAGAATCCTGTACTTAGATAGAGATTGTTTCCCATTCCTGGTAACAATGATTCACTCTAAAATGCCTGTAAAAGAAGTACAACTTAAAATATTTCCATTGAAAACAGCAGGCAGATTCTTATTCCTTCACTTCCTCTCTACTCCAGTGGAGAATGGATATTATCTAATGTTGCAGCCAATATCAATGTACCACATGTGTGTCCAAGATGCACATGGTAACAGACCTTAGAGCAGATTTGTTGATGATCTCATTGGTGAAAAGGACAATTTGCACAAACAGTTAATGTTCAGATCACAATGAAAAACCCATATTTTTAAAAAAAAACTTCTTACAAGATTCCAAATAAAAACTCATATATAACATCATTATATTCCCATAGGATCTAGGAGGGCAAGGATCCAAACACAGATAGGCCAGAAGAAGCAGTTCATATCTCAATGTGGCCTCTGCGCTACTCTCCTCAAACACTCAAAAATCTATCATTCCAAAATATCTTACATCTACATATTGTTGTCTGTTATTGTTGTGTGCCTTATGTCTGACTTATAGCAGCCCTATCATGGGGTCTTCTGGGTGTGTGATGCACCCAAGGTCACCCAGTGGGTTTCCATGGCTAAGAAGGGAATAGAACCCTGGTCTCCAGGTACATAGTCCAATGTTCAAACCACTATATCACTCTGTCTCTCTCCATCCACATATGTGGACTGTAACTCTTAAGAGGCTTGTGAGTGTTTCTACAGTCTCACACTTCAAGGAGAAGTGCAGTCCTAACTCAAAGATCTGGTAGCTGTAGGGGATTAGGATTAAGCACAAACCTCTTCTTAACCTGCTGAATTACCTTTCTAAAGTGCTTTTCTGTTAGCAGCAATTCTTTTCTTGCTGCCTGATCCCAAAAATCTACCAACAGAGCAATTGGTCAATAAAACTGCTGTACTAATTGAAGTTTGCCAGAACAGCCAAAGAGTGGGAGAGGCGATCACAGAGAAAAGATTGGCCAAGGGAGGAATCAAGTTACAACAGATTCAAATCTCCTCCGTCCACAATGCCAGCATGAAGTTAGGTCAGGGTGAAGCTAGTCATAAATATTTCCAGCACTCATAGGCCATTTCTGCACTAGACTGTTATGGTGCCAGCCCTTCCCTAAACTGCAAATCCCAGGATTCCACAGGATGTTGAAAGTGGAATAATCACACTATAACAGTCTAGTGCAGAAATGGCCATACGTTAGGAGCATGTGGAATCTACACTGTTTCAACAGGCTTAATGTCAACTCAATTGGCACTTGTAATCTTTGCTAGTTAGGATTGTGCTGTAACTCTCCAAGTCAGAGATTCATGGGAGGACTGTGGCCCATGGCTGGGAAGATACGAGAGTGGACCAGTGACATGCCTGAATCTGAGTTCTCCTTGGAGTTATGCTGGCCTATGGAAGCAGGGTACAGGAAACCTGTACCAGTACTGGTTCTGGCACAGTGGCTGCCAGTTAAAGCAGGCTCATAAGACCATAATTTTCCTCAGTCAGCTAAATCACATACAGCATGCAGCCTAAACCCCCCCCCCCCCATGTATGCGAGTTCACCATATTTTGGATAACTTCCTTCCCTAGCACACAAATACTGTCAGTCACTGCACATGGGGTTCTCCCCATAAAGCATCCCCAATAATCAGAACTTCTTATTGCTTTTAGATGCAGTTTTTGGCTTACTTTCAACTGAAAATTGGGTGGTACTGCCTGCCATGCTTTGAGTGGGGCAAAAATTGGCCCTGAATCATTGTAGTTGTCCATACTTATCATCTAGAAAATTTTATTTTGATATTGTACCTTTTCGTTGATGTGGCCGTAATATGTAATTATAGTCATTTCATCTGACTTTGGGGAATTCAGGGTGATGGGGTAGGAACTATGATCTGTCTAACTCATCTGAGTGGGTCACAGCTCCATATTAGTGGAGCAACACTTCAATAGCAACAACAGTAGCATGTGTATTTCTATACTGTTTATCAGCTAAGTGGTCTCTAAATGGTTTACAATGTGTTAGCTAATTGCCCCCCACAAACTGGGTACTCATTTTATTGACCTGCAGAAGGATGGAAGGCTGGGTCAACCTGAGCCGGGCAGGATCGAACTCACACCCTTGTGGCTGTAGTACTAGCATTTTACCACTGCGCCACCAGGGCACCCACAGATGGACACGTTCAGAAAGTTATTCAGAGGTGGTACAAGGCATATTACAATCCTAAGCTGCTATACCAAACACACTATCAGAGGCCTTTCCTCACTACACTGTTATAGTGTAATTATTCCATTTTTCACAGCCTATGGAATCCTGGGATTTGCAGTTTAGAGAGAGGCCTTTAGAACTCTCAGCAAGAGAGCTCTTTGGCTTCAGTAAATTACAAACCCCAGAATGCCAAAGGATGTTGAAAGTGGAATAATAATACTATAATAGTGTAGCGCAGAAAGGCCCAGAGAGATCCGCTGTAAAATCTACTGCAGTGCAGTAGCAGAGGCTAGGGTGCAACTATTGATTCAAAAGTTTTATTGGTATCTTTATAAATATTGTTATGGCAAGACATCAGATAAATACAACCCTCTCAAAATAATGCTGTGAAGAAGGCACTGTCAGTCAGTCCCCCAAGCCATGAGGCTATATAGTAGTGTTTAAATTTGTCTGTAAGAATGCTATAAAATATAAAATGGACTATAATTCCAATGAGCAGTTTCAGTATCAGTTAATGCTACACCCTGAAAACTTGATACTGCTATTCAGGGGAAAAAGTCCTGATAGGTTTGAATCTGCATTTGTATTTAACTACCTCTTAAAGACACAGTACCCAACGTGATTTCAGAGTCAGACTCTTAAACAGTGCGAGTGATTAACTGAGTTAGCATTGAATCATTCTGTGGGTATTATATCAATATATCTTCCTCAAACAAGATTACCTCTTTGAGGAATGTTCAAATACAATGGCAATACTGTAAGGTGTTGGGTGCCCATTGAAAAAGTAGTTATATATGTCCTCTACAAATTTACAATGCATTTCTTTGGTTGAAAGAACATTTTCCTAAGAAGTGTAACTTCAAAACTGCAACTTGCCCTAAGCAGTGGTAGAACAAGAAAAAAAAAAAAAGATGTAGAGTGATTTAATTGAGGAGGGAAAAAATAATCAGCATGGTGAATTTGGTATTTCCTCCAAGAATAATAAAGTTAATGAAAGAATTGTTTGATATTACGATTTTGTAAAGCAACCCACTGTGAAACCTCAGGAGTAAGCTGCCACAGTAATAGTTACATGCTTCCTGAACACCAGCAACTTGTGCTCTGAGAGCTTACCCTGGCATTTTGAGTTAAGGCACTTTTCCCTCTCACTTACCATGGGCACTCCTTCCCTTCCCCATGGACGCTTCAAAAAGAAATAAGCACTAATTTGCAGATTAACATTAAAAATTATAATTGGCTTGGGTAGCTCTCTTTTTAAGTTCTCTCCCAGTCTTCAACAGAAGATATTTCAAGTGATTTTGCCAAATATGCAACACAATGTGAGAAAGTGACCCTATTTTCACTGCATTTGTTTATTGCAAGGAGGAGACTCCACTAGTTAAAGTGAAAAGGGCACTGAATGCATTGCCATTTTTCACAAAACCTTTTGGCCAACTATCTAGAATGCCTGGTTTTCTTAGAAAAGATGGCAGCACAACTAAACTACAACTAAAAACGTTCCCCATTACTTTTGTAGAAAACAAGGGGATAGTTACATTCTTTCTGTGGATTAACATAGCATTTTATTTTGGGGAGTAATAGTTAAGTTTAAGCACTGCTCCTATAACCTGTTTTAAGATAGGGGCCGTTTCTGGGGATTTCTTATGTAAGTGCATTTTAAAAAAAGTTTTTAAAAGTCTTAACATGTTACTAATGTCACAAACGCCCCACTCTTCAAATAATGAGTCATTAATAATGATAACAAACTACTTTTTAAAAATAGCAGTCAACAATCCATGAATTACTTTAAAGAAAGCATTCTAAGCACCTTCATTGGCAGTGGTAGGAAATGTGTCAAAATTAAAATAGATCAGTTTGAGAGAGATTCTAAAAATTGAAGCTTGGAAAAACCAATCTGTCTTATGATGTGTTGCCCAATAGGTTATGTTTCAGATCTTAACTGAAGTTAGCATGGGACGCCTGTTGCCTAGAGCTTCTCCTTCTCTCAAAATGCCATAAAGATTCAGTATTTTCTGGATTCAAATGGGAACTGATTCAACAAATTCCCCATAAGCTTCCTAAAGCATAGGGAAAGATAACCAAACAATGAAAAGTTGTTATTATTGGGTGCCTTCAAGTTCTTTCTGACTTATAGTGGCCATAAGGCAAACCTATCATAGGGCTTTCTGAAGTGGACAGTGTGACCCCTGAGACATGCCCAAGGTCACCCAGTGGTTTTCCATTACAGAGCATGGAATTGAACTCTAGTCTCCAGGGTCATTGCCCAACACTCAAACCACTACACCACTCTGGGGCCCTTTCCGCAGCTTACCTGCATCCAGCACGGGTGCATGGGGATCACACGAGCAGCCTCTTCTATGAGGCTCTTGTGTCCCCACTGCTTCTGCTCCACAGGAGTTGCCTGCTCGCCAGCAGGCAGCATGAAAGCCCTGCCTTTTCCTTCCACAGCGCAGCCGGGTATTTTCCCAGGCTGTGCTGGGGGAGGAAGCGAGAGGGTTGTGGCTCTGGAGGCTCTGCACGTATGGTAAGTGTGTGTGGGGCCCCGGGACGATGCGCGATCACACACCATTTTTGGCTAAAAGCCAAAAATGATATAGTGCACGATCAGCGCCTGCTGGCCCTGGCAGCATCGTGCGATTGCGAGGACATCGTCTGAAATGCTCCTCGTAATCACATGATGCTCTGGAGGCCCTTTTGCACGACAAATGCCATGCAAAAAGGGCCTAGCTCTCACAAACAACAAATACTTAATACTATTTTGGATGTTTAATTTAGACATAAAGTAGTCCTGCAGATTTCCATTTCTACAGGCTAGGTCTTTTGACTTCTGAAGATGAAGTTGTGTCCTTTAGAAAAAAACAAATGCCTGAAAATAAATATTGCCTCTATTTATTGTTTAGAATAATTGTTGAACTTTTGCGCGTGCTATTGCTCGGTACTGAAAATACAAGTTGAAATTATTATGCTTTCTGTTTCAACTTCTAGCATTATTTCTAGTGGCAGTTGTGAGCTTAAACCTTCATGTGACAATTGGGGCTGAAGACAAAGCAAAAAACTCAGCAGAAGAAAAAAATATTGCACTGATTAATATAGCAGGAAGGTAATGGTATAATGTGCTAGCACTTTTGCATAGGCTTTGTACGTATATTGTGAGGCACAATTGTGTGGTTATGTGCCGATATTTATTGCTCCTCATGGCATATATCAGGTAAAATTAATATTAAATAATTTCACAATTTCAGGTTAGGGAGTTCAGCTTCAAGGGTTTATCCTGGAAAAGTGGTTTTTACAAACAGATAATTTTTACGGTTTTGTGTTTTCTCTTATTATCTGAAGTTTTGGGATTCATTTGGATATAAAACTCCTCTACAACATGACCATTTGTTTGTTGAGACCAGTATTGTTGACGTGGTATCAGTTCTTGGACAAAAGTGTCAGTGAGTTCTGCTGTCTGAAGGCTTCCATATTGGAAATTCCCAGAACTCATTTTAGGTATTTAAGTCCAGAGCTTGGAAAACTCACTCTTTAGACTACAACTTCCAGAATCTTCCTGCCAATATTGTCCCTGATCCATGATATTGGGTGTTGTAGTCCTAAAAAGTAATTTTTCCAAGCACTGTGCAGAATGTATGCTGTCTCCCAGACCCATTGAGCTCTTTATCTGAAATGACACCAGAGTAACTGTTTACATCCAGAAATCAGACAGGAATGAAGACGTGACAAATCTGACTTGGACTGACCTTAATTTCTAAGGTATAGCTGGCTTGACCCTGCAGGTTTCAATCTGAAATGCAGTCTACTTTGTGAGTCAACAAAGTAAGCCTGAGTTACTTGGGATACTTTTCTCACGTATGTGTTGCTCAGGCAGAAAGTCCTGACTCCCTCTTCCTCCATCATGTCTAGTTAATGGTGCCCAGTCAGTTTTAAATAGCCACAAATACTTAGTAGGGAAACAGCAGTATATATTAAGAAGCCTGCGTTTTGTAGTTTAACTAATAATTAATTAAATACCCCAGCTGTAATATGAGAAGTTTTTAAACCTAGTCACAAATAAGTCCCATTGAACTCAGTAGGGATTACTTATGTGTAGGCATGGGACTGCACTGTTAGCATGCTTAATTTATTCTAACTTTTATTAATGACAAGAAAGTAAACTTCATCTGACCATAACTGAAAACCTTGATATAATTTCCACAAGCCCTGCCTCTTACCATCTCTAGGGCTATAGAATTTAGATATCACTTGGGGTGGTGGTGATCGTCCTTTTTTCAGCCCTGAAAGATACTTTTTTCTCTTATTAAAAGTGGCACTCAGTTTTCTTGGGGAAGATTTTATTGAGCCTCTTTTGAGAGATTATGTGGGAAAAGGACAATATCTTGTTTGCTGGTTTTGCTTCTGCTTTTGAAATTTTGTATGGTTTTTGGTTTTTATATTTGGCTTTGTAAAATAGACTTCTGCTTCCTAATCTGCGCAGAGGTTACGTGCCTCACACCAGTGTCAAAGCTTGTATTATTCATCACATGTGACATATGTCAAGTGTTGACATTGCTGGTACTCATGGTTTTCTTTTTCACAGTGTAACACTTGATGCAGAATGAAAAGCGGAGTTACAGACGTAGGGAAATCTTCATTATAGAACTGTATCTACATAGAAGTGCACTGTACATATTCTAAGCATCTGACCAGTTTATTTCACGATGAATTCTCATTCAAAAGTAATTGCAAGCTAATGACAATAATAAATATTGATGTAATTATAAACGAAACTACAGAAAGAATTGCATTCAGCCAACAAGTCTTGCCGAATAGTTTGGGTTTCACAAACATGCCAGTATTAAACCAATTTAACCATTGTGTGTTTCTGAATAAGGATTAAATAATACCCTCCCCCGAGACAAAGATTTCATTCTTAAAATGCACTTTTTTTTTAAAGGACGAGTAACTGTAAAGCACACGGGGAAAAATCACCGCTTGTCAGTGCCGAGTGTGAAAGACGCACCCAAGCCTTGCACTCAAGGCCTGCCCAGCCTGACACCTCTTTGTGTTCAGGTCTGAACGGCCAGGGAGATCTCTGAATCAAGCCAGGTCCAGAACAAACAGGTCTGCCTCAGTTCTCCCTCTCTGGGAACGCAGTCTCTTCCTCACTCTTGTCCCCCCTTGGCTTCTTCCTTTCAGGACTCTCCCCCTTTACTGCCTTCCCTAAATCTGCCCTTCTCCCACATGTAAGGATCAGCAGTGATTTATATTTTCCAAGACTGTGGTACTGTTGGCACTAAGGTCAAGATGATATTATTGGTAGCGTGTATATTCCAGGATTCAGAATGAGACTCGGTGACTCTGTTTTAAGGAACACAGAACTTCAAACATTTATTGTAACACTGTTGCTTTAAATGTGTTTTGTACCTAAATGTTTATAAACAGCACACCATTCTTCTCTCTCTCTCTCCCTTTTAATTCATTCACTATGTTTCGTACACCCTGTTTCTCAGGTCTCTCCTCCACGGAGCTATTCAAATCTCCAGCCACCCTCAAACACACCACAAATCACACTCTTCTCCACACACACGCCAGACAGTTAAAATCCGTTATTTTTCCTCTTTCCACCAGCCCCTCCCCTGGGCTATCCAAGGTTCCATTTCACCAGCCAATCAGCTTAAACACTCTCGGTTGCCAAGGAGGCTCTGTTGTCAGGACCCCCTCCCATCAGGTTCGTCACAATGACCAACAGGCAATTTCTCCAAAGACTTCATAAATATCATACGTGCTGTCTCAACATAAACTGGCCCTTCTCTGCTGGCGGGCAGTGAAACTGAGCTTTAAATCTACTTTCTTACACTCTTTTGCATTAGATGGGGTAAAGGAATGAGAAGGTGAAAGTGTGAGCTCCCTCTGCTGGTTGACAGAAGTTCTTTGCTCTTATGAAATCTCCATCCCATAATTTAGTTGTGTGATCCACATGAAAAAAACAAAATGCAGAGAACCACTAAAATGTTACAAAAGTGCTCCAAAGGCAATGTGAAATTTTAAGCTCTCCCATAATTATCTAACAGGTGTGATGGCAGAAAAAGGGATGCCATGTAGAGGAGGGAGTGGGCTTGTTTTCTGCTGCTCCAGAGACCAGGACAAGGAGCAATGGATTCAGGCTACAGGAAAGAAGATTCCACCTGAACCTCAGGAAGAACTTCCTGACAGTCAGGGCTGTCTGGCGGTGGAATATGCTGCCTCGGAGTGTGGTGGAGTCTCCTTCTTTGGAGGTTTTTAAGCAGAGGCTGGATGGCCATCTGTCGGCAGTGCTTTGAGGGTGTTCCTGCATGGCAGGGGGTTGGACTGGATGGCCCCTGTGGTCTCTTCCAACTCTACATTTCTATGATTTCTATGAAAAAATAGAGGATGGGGAAGAACAAGCATCAGAGTCTGGCTGGAAGACTGGACCGTGTTTTACTCTGAAGCTTCAAGATGGTTGCAACTGGCAACAAGAAAGGTGTTAAAGCATAAGTCTTCAGCTTGGTGGGGTGTACAGTTGATGGTTTCTCTCCTTCCCAACCTAAAACAATGTTAAATCATAAAACTTGACTTAGACCAGAGGAACCAGGAAACACAACCGTTTCTGTTATCTGGTGAGATGGAGATGAAATTTAGGTGGTACACCAGGATTAAAAAAATAATTTGAAGTGAAATTGCAAGATAGGTGGCTGAAATTTCCTTGTGGTAAAGTGGGTGCTAAAATTTTTTCCTGTATGATGGTAAATCTGTCCCTAGGCATCTTTTCCGGCCTTGCTGTAATATTTAAGCAGTCCTAATAAAAGGTATTACCCTGCTCTGCCAACTACTCGTTCTGCCTTAAGACTCCTCAAATTAAGAGGTTCATTCTTAATTGTCCAAGTGGCCTTAATCTAACCAGCTTTTACTGATGTCATAGGGAAGGTGGGTTATTGTATTATTTATTATTTATTTTATTATTTCTGGCATTGTAATTATCTAGCTATGGGATGGAGAGATGCCTAGAGTCGGATTTACTGTCATATAGGAAAATGCTATGATGACGTAAAATACCCCTTCTCAAATTGGCAAGAAATAGATATTTTTCACACATGAAAAACCTACAAGGAAAAGACTACACATGCTGCAATTATTTAAGGCATAATAAAATCTTATGAGTCTGGGATGGTTCTAAATAAACTATAAATAAGGTTTTAAAAAGATGAGCACACAAAAACTTTGAGGTAGGAAATTCACAGCTCTTTTCCATTTTTAAAATCTGCTAAAAATGTATTTTTATGACTTGGATGCCATACCGTCATAGCTATAACTCTCTCTATGGCCATAGCCCTAGACATTTCAGTGTTTAAAAAACATTACTTGCTGCTGAACCCCAAATAATGTATGTATTCAGGGCCAAAAAAACTTGCTGCGCTTGCATAAGTGTCATGCGTATTTTTTCCTCTGCATTCCAGCAGATGCAAGCAAAGGAAATAGGCAAACAGCCAAAAACAGCTGTTAATCCACTGCTCTTGGAAATATGGTCAAAAAAGGGATATGTCTGTGTCCATACCCAGGTATGTCTACATGTGTGTGAGTGTATGTGCTTGTTTGCTTTGATGACCTGTTGCATGCATATTCCCTCTCTTTAAAAACCACAGCTTGAAGGGAGTTCGAGCTCCTTGAAGTGGCAACTCCCATTTGAGCTAGCTGTACTTTCATCTGTCCCTTTCGAGTGGGAAAGGAGAGGGACATTCAGAGCCCACAGCAACTTCTGCTCCAGGAAACACACAGTGCTGTGAGATGGCAGCTCCTAATTAAATGGATTTGCTCTGGGCCCTTGAGAGTTGGGAGAATTGGCAATGGGGCCTCCACTGAGTGGCCAATAAGGGTGGGCCCCTCGGCTGCAGTCTCCAGGCACTCTGCCAACAGTGTCCATCAGGCTGAGTGAAAGGGGGTGGAATCTACAACGGGCGGGGCAAAGTGCAGCCCTGGGGTCTTACACACATACTCCAGGTATCCCCACACCAACCCCTTTTTGTCCAAAAAAAGAGGGAAGAGGATGAATTGCTGTTCCTAGAGGCCTTTTGATGTAGCAACGTACTTTTCAAATAGGCTTCCAAACCTCCCTGTACTATTTGATATAAAAAAAGAAAAAAAAATACTAATTTTTGAGAACAGTAAAAAAACAGTAATTTTTGAGAAACAGTAAAAAAATACTAATTTTTGAGAACAGTAAACAGTGACTTGCAGTCACTTTTTAAACATTTTTTCAATAGCCTATGTGGCCTCTGGAGGGTCTTGGGGCATAAAAAGTGCCACAGATTCCTACTCTGCCCTATATCATTCTGAGAGAGAGAGAGAGGGAGAGAAAGAGAGGAGGGGTAAACCAACTTGGAGGGAGCACTATTGATCTCCTTTTAAATCTCATCTTTTTATATCTGTCTATCTACCTATCACCTATCATCTCTATATCTCAATATACACATACATCTATAGCAACACAGAAAGCAAAGGCAGAAGGGGACAAATGAAGATAAGCAGTGAAGCTGCTTCTAAGCTCTCTTTTTGTTCAAGCTGCTGGCCTAGCAGGCAGGAATACTGGGAGGATGGAGCCAGCCAGCCATCCCTTTATTTATACCCCACCCCTTTCCTCCAAACTCAAGTCATCATACAAAACAGAGAAAATTACATGCCAATCCCCTCCATATATGTTTAAAAATATACAAAAAGTTGAGATTAAAACAGTATTAAACCGACAAAATAGTACAAAAAAGGCCATTTTTCTTATAAAAACTATAGAGTTTGTGAAGCTTGTGCAGTGAAAAAGGCTTCATCTGTTGCCTAAAAAAGACACCAAAAGAAGAGCTATTCTAGCCTTCCTTAGAAGAGAGTTTCAAAGCCTAGCTGCAGCCACTGAAGAGACCCTATCCCTGTTGTGGGATAGATAGAAGTGCTTTTCCCAGAGACTTTTGAGTATGGGGAGGGTCATATGGGAAGACAGATGTATTGTGTGCCTTCAAGCCACTTCCAAATTATGGAGACCCTATCATGGGGTTTTCTGGGGCTGAGAGTGTGTGATGTGTCCAAGGTCACCCAGTGGTTTTCCATAGCCAAGTAGAGAATCGAACTCTTGTCTCCAGGATCATAGTTCTATGTACAAACCACGAAACCATGCTCCCTCATATGGGAAGATAAGGTCCTTCAAATATCCTGAACCCAAGCCATATAAGGATTTATAGGTCACAAGCAATAATTTGAATTGTACAGACTAGCAGCCAGTGGAACTGTTTCGATAAGGGAGTAATGTAGCCAGTCCCTGTTAATAATCTGGCTGCGACTCTTTGAACGAGTTGAAGTTTTGAACACTCTTCAAAGGCAGCCCCATGTAGAGTATGTTACAGTAATCCAAATGGAATGTAACTAAGGCATATGTCACTGTGGCCATATCACACATCCCAATGATGTAACTAGATTGGATTGATTTAATTAACTTTCTAGGCTAAAGGGTGGAGTTGGATTGGAAATAAGGTAGTTACTGAAAGGCAATTTTATCCAGTCAGTTTCACATGGTGAATATTTCATTTTGGCACCATCCTGTGGGGACAGCTGGTTTTTAACAAATCAGGATGTTTCTGAATGACATACGAAATGTTAGCTCTCACCACACAGTTGTATTTTCAAACAAAATGCTTAACATGGACAAAAATAGTAAAATCGAGCCACTGTTTCTATCACATAGAAGTTAACATCAGAACTGACCGAAATGAGCGTGTTTATGTGGTTACAAGGTTTCAGGTGCAGACCTTTGAAGAAATCTGATCTATGCTTTAAGAAAATGAGGAACTCCAAGTACTCCAGCCTAACACAAATGCTGAAAGTCTGTGAGTGTTTTAGAACCAATGCCCCAAACATTTCTGCTTACAAATGGATTTTTTTTCTTGGAGGAAGAAAAATGATCTACTGTGAAGTGCAATATTAAGGTTTGAAAAAAAATACTGAAAGCATTTTATATTTCCCAAATGTTGTTAAAAATATCATCTGCTGCCTGTGGAGCATTCTGCTACCTCCTGCTGGGCAAAACAGACATTGGCTTTTATGACTGTGTTCTAAAATATTAGAAGAAGTATGATGGACTTTAGTGTTATAACTATGGAATGCAATAGCATCATTATTCATCACTCAGGAATGAATTTTAATATGTATCTATATCTATATATACATATAAGCACACATATACATATATACAAACAGACCCACACAAACACACACATGCATAATCATTCAGGCAAGCTAAAGTTCACTACGGAGAGTAAGATGAACTAAATGAAAACTGAAAGTGAACAGAAATCCCAGTGTTGATATCTCAGTTTGTTTTCTGGGAATATTTTGCTTTGAGACATCTAGGATGTTATATGTGCTTTTCATTTTTATGTGTATTTTTGCTGAAATAATGTTCTTAAGACACTTGCCTAGGAAGATTGTTGACCTGAGCTGGTGCAGATGAGGAGGCAGAATTCCACCCCAATAGTATATACTGAAAACTCTATGGTGTATATTAGAATCTTTGAAACATAGAGCTGGAAAGCATCCCAAAGGCCATTTTGCCCAATTTTATGTCAATGTAGAAATCCACAACATAGAATCATAGTATTCTGTTTGTTTATCTTATCAGTGCTGGGACATGACTAAGATAGTCTCTTTTCCTCAGTCTTTTTGTGGACTTTAACACATTATTTAACCTGGTCTTTTTAACATAATCGAGTTTTTTTTCTTAAACTTTTGTAGAGCCAGCATGGTGGCTCAATTTTCCACTCAGATCACCTAGTGGGTTTCCATTCAGCCATGGAAACCCACTGGGTGACTTTGGATGCATCACACATTCTCAGCCGCAGAAAACTCTGTGATAGGTTCACCTTAGGGTCACCATAAGTCAAAAATGACTTGAAGGCACAAAACAACAACAACAACAACAAAAATGACAACACCAACAACAACAAAAGTATTTAACTGTATTTTGTTTTAATTTGTTGTAAGCTACCTTGAGTCTTGTACTGGCAGAAACTAAGGATAGAAATAAAATAAAAGTGTACTCTTTTTTTTCTATTGATTTGTTCTCCTACGACCTGGAGACAAGAAAGAATACTGCTTAGGACTTCATTGCAGTCTTTCCCACACGAATGTCTGGCATGCTGTTAGTGACTTCAATGACATAAGTTCATAAATTGTTGTTGTTGTTGCAGAAGTTAGAAGTCTCTAAAACCTCACACACTGGTCAGCCCCAGGCCAGGACTCATATTTTAGCTGCTACAACCCCCAGTCCACAGTTATTGTCCAGTGGAGCATGGCGAGCACTGAAGGCGCATTTGTCTATGTCCCTACAGCTAGATGCCTCTCTGCTGTTCTCACTCCCTGCCAGCCACTAAAATGGCTGTGGAGTGGGGGCTGTAGTAGTTAAAAGATGAGTGCTGGAGAAGTTGAGAAAAGAGACATATCATGGGGTGACACCTGCAGAACGTTTATACTACATCTCCTCAATGCAGGATTTCAGTCATAATTTGAAATGTCAGGTCATGTGGTAGGATGTTGGACTGAGGCCATCGTATGATTCTGTAAGGCAGAAATATATGTCTGTTAGAAGTTTCTTAGTATACCTGACTGTTGAAGTTTACAATACAACCCCTTCTAATGTCAGCATTGATTTTGGTGGAAACAAGTGTGGAAGAAGAGCTGTGTTGTGGATTCACTCTTTTGTTCCCTGCCTAAATATTTTCAAGGAGTGGACATATTGAAATTTTCTCTCTAATACTTTAATTCACTTCACAATCCAGTGCTAAAACTTTAAAAAATAGTAGCTGGGAAAGGTGCACAACAACAACAAAAAATATGATATGAAGCCCAAGCTCCTTTGCCTATCCTGCACATTGACTTCCTACCTGTTTTCTGAAGTGGTACTGTCCAGAATTCTCATACACCAGACTGTGCCTCATACCTTATACTGGACTGGACTCTAAAAAGTTATAGGGTGCACAACTAAAATGTGCAATCACAATGCAAAGTTATATGATGTACAACCACAATGCACAATGTGTAACTTGCAAAGAAAAGCCACAGATGAACATGCTGCCTGTGCAACTCTGTTTCCATTGCTAACAGAAGAATACAGCTTCAATTCATCATCCCCTCAGTTCAGTGCAAATATTTGCATGTGGACTTTAGGTTGTGCTGACCTATTACCCCCTGACTTATTTTAAAACTCTGAAGCTGCCTCATACATGCTTCAACATGAGCAGGCAGGATTGGCAAAGGTTTGGCTTCACCTCCCATAGCTGGACACACAATGTTGACATCAGCTCTGAGATCTACAGGGTCTTCCTGGAGTTTCAGCGCTTCTGTGATCATTGTGCACATGACCGGAGGCAGGGTACCAACTGCTTCTCCAACACTGCCTGCTCCTGCAGGAATGCAGGAAGCATGGAATGCCCATGCGAAGCAGCTTTGGGCTTTTAAGAAAGTTTTTGGAACTGCACAGAAAGGATGGGAATACCAACCCCCACAGCACCAAGAAACAACAACAAAACAAAAAAGCACATCCCCTTATACTTACATGTGTGCATACCTGAATTCTAGTCTAAGCCTGTTGTGCAATGGTAAATTTTTGGCTCCACATGTGTTGTGTGACTTATGTGTGCGAATATCCCTAACTGAATTCAAGCCAAGGTATTGATAAATTCTGAGAAAACAGACCCCAGATCTAAGAAGTCTGTTTCACAGGCATTTAAAATATCTTACATTAAACTTCTTACTTATTTGTTTTAAGTGAACTTTCATGCCCTTTCAGGATGATGGAGCCAAGTTAACTAACAATGTGCAAGTTCCTTTTTGCTAGGGATGTAATTCATCACTAATTTCATTCTTGAAGGATACATGAATAATTTTAGCAATTTTATTTCTGCTATGAGAGTTTTTACTCAACTTTTGAAGATGATTCACAGTTTGGGGCTTGTTCTGAACAAAATCCGCATATGGGTTTTTGTGAGAAAAACAACATTTTCTGTGTAGTAAATAACATTTCTGTAGAAAGTGCTGGGGGTTTTTTTGTATAAAAAACCATATGCAATTTCTCATCAGAATAAACCCCAAACTGCAAAGATACTATTTAGTCCAGGGTTTCCTCTCATCAGGGTTTCCCAAATACTCTAGAAATAATGTTTTTCAACAATTTTTTCCGAAATATTCTCACATAGTGTTTCTTTTGTTTCTCCTAACTTGAACAACCTTCTGTTTCTTAATGTTATCTACTCTTTCAGCCGAAACAGGCAGCAAGCCGCAAAATACAATTTCAAGTTCAGTAAGCCCAAGCCTCCTCTTTCTTTTGCGTCTTGGGCTTCTTTCCTTGTCAAATAAATTTAGACAAATCCTTCTGCAAGTGGCATACCAAAGGTCAACAGTACGCAGGGCAAGGGCGAAGGGCAAGAGGCGGGTAGGCAGAGGAGGGGTGAGCAGCAGTGGGTAGGGGAGAGGGGAGTGGTGGCAGAGGTCAGGTAGGGGGTTCCTCTTTTTTGTGCCCCCCTGACACTGGTGCCCGGGGCATAAGCCCCAGTTGCCCCACCCTAGAGCCACCTCTGCCTTCTGCCATTGCTTAAAGAGCGTATCATTTGTTAAAACCAGTATTGTCTGTGCCAGAATCTTGTTGGTAATGGCAGCTCAACAGTGGAATTCACTCGAAAACAAAGTTACATACCATCAGGTCTTTACAAGTTGTTAGGATATTCATATTTTGTTAGTATCCCATGCTTGAAGTTGTTGGGATAATGTTTATGCCATTTTTTTTTGCTCCTGGTATGGTTTGATTTCAGTGCTATGACCCACAGGCCTGATGCCATGAACTGCTGTATCAGTGTGGAAGCTTATAACACGACATAACAATGACATAAAACACAAATGTTACAAAAGTGCAATTTCTTCTCAACAGAAAATGACTTTTGACATTTAGGCCTACAGATCTGCAGAATAGCAAAATGATGTAAAATCTATACAACAAGAATGATCTTTCTACAATCGTAGAGCAAGATGCTTACACATATACAAGCATCTCAAAGATGAGCTGGAATTAGGAAAAAGAGCAGGTCAAAAGTATGAATAGGAAATAAGTAGAGGAAAATCTGTGCTATCCAAAGTGTGCTCCTGTTCAGTAAAGGACTTTTATAATAATTGCTCAGTTGTGGTGCTTTATTCCTTGGACAGTGGATATATACTGCTATTAAGAAATGCGCATGATAACATTCACAGTCCAACACATGTGTTACACTAAGATCTTTGGAAAACATTTCTTATACTTACTGACAATTCAAACAAAGAAAAGCTGCACTGCCAAATCTGATAAAAATATCAAACGGATATAGAAGTCTAAAAGCATTACTGATCACTTTCCAAGGTGCTGTTGCTCTAGCTTTCTTCCACCAGATGTACTTTGGGCTCTCCTATAGACTTGTATGTGCTTCATTGCTGGTACATGGGCTAGAGATATCATATTCCATCACCAGTTGGCTTTTATCTTCTCAAATAAGAAATTACCATTAGAAAAATAAATTTCATTGCCTTTTGTTCCTACATTTCTTCCATTTATTCTCTACACTAATGTGGTTATACAAGCTAATGTGCAATTTTACCTACCAAAAAAGAAAAGTTTTCCCAACCTGGAGTTGTCCAGATGTGATGGACCACAATTCCGGTCATATTCATATCACGTGACCACCTGGAGAAAACCAGGTTGGGAAAGATTGCAATAATATATTTCATTTTATTCATTTATTTATTCTAGCTAATATCTTTCTTCTACTACAGAACCTGGAAAATGCAATCACACACGATCTGGTAACCTCCCATTCAGACTACTGCAATGGTTGTACATGGGACTGCATTAAAAACAGATGGGAAATTAAGGTTGGTCCAAAACAGGAATAGAAGAGCATTAAGTTGGAATAGGTTGGTTCCTCTATATTTACATGTGGGCTTTGTCCTTTGCATTGGCCCAGGGCATTCCTTGGATCAAGTTAAAGTAGTCTTTTATTCTTTAGACCCTAAACAGCTTGTAGCCACACCAACAGGAACACTACTTTGGCTTCTCTCAGTTGTGCATACCCAGATCTTCAGAGGCTCTTGTCAGTGTGTGCCTATCAGGGAAAGGGCTATGTCAATCATGGCATTCCCAGTGATAAAAAACCCATCCCAGAAACGTTCATGTTTTGCCATCTTTGCAGTCTTTTCAAAACCAGTTAAAAGACCTTTCTCTTCATCTTACAGTCTAGGTAAGTAAAATATAGCTTGTGGATTGTCCATACACTGCCAGAGTAACTTGTGGGGCCCCTGAAACTTCTGTGGTCCCCCAGGAATAAGAAGTCATTTCTAAACTTAGGTCTTAAACCAAAGTTGAGCAACTTTCTGGAGCTATAAACCTTCCCTTTGCAACATAACTGAAACTCGGGTACACTCTGGAAGAAAAACCAGCACTTCCACTGTAAAACAAGGTATGTGGAGAGTATGTATCTTGTTTTGAAGACAGTTACTAGGAAGCATCATATCAAAAGTAATTTTGTGGCTACCATGGCATATAGGGCTTCCAGGTCTCAGCGCCTGGGCCCTCTTTCCAGTTCTCAGGGTAAGGGGGAGGAAGCTCAGGGCGAGAGTCTTGCCTTGCAAAGTGTGTGTGCATGTGTGTGTGTGTGTGTGTGTGTATGTGCGTATATGCGTATATAGATATAGATGTTAGAATTTGTTAGAATTGATGTTTTTTATTTGAAACTGCAGCTGACGTTTACTGCATTATGCTTAGCGACATTGCCAAAGGGTTGCCCCTTGTATCATTATCCTTGTAATATCTTACCTTGTAAAGATGGTACTGCATGTACTGGTAACCTCAGGGTTGGACTTCTGCAATGTGGCATACATTGGGCTACCTTTGTACCAAGTTCAGAAACACCAACTGGTCCAAAATATGGCAGCCAAATTAGTACAGGCACATCAAGGAGTGAGCATATATCACGCTGATATTTAAATCACTCCAGTGGCTACCAATTAGGCCCTTTCCGCACCTTACCTGTTCGCAGAGGTGGGGGGCGGCGCTCGCGCAAGGAACCTCTTGCGCGAGGCGCTCACATCCCTGCTCCTCCGTCGCCACAGCTGGCTTGCCGGTCGGGCGAACGCCCCGCCCCCGCCCCGCCCTTCCCTTCCGCAGTGCAGCCTGGGAGCTGTAGGCTGCGCTGGGGCAGGAAGCGCGACCGAACTGGCTCCAGAGGCTCCGCAGGGCAGGTAAGTGCGCGCGGGGCCTCTGAGTGATGTGTGACCGCGCAGCATTTTCGTTTTTAAGCCGAAAATAAAAAAAATGCATGCGCGGTCCGCATTAGGCTCTTGAGCGTCGCATAAATGTGAGTGTGCCATGTGGACTGCTCCTCACATTTACGCGACACTCAAGGGGCCCTTTCGCTTAGAAAACACCATGCGAAAAGGGCCATAGTTTCCTGGCAAAATACAAAGTGTTGATTATTACTTTCAAAGCCCTAAATGGTTTGGGTCCAAGTTACCTGCAGGATCACCTCCTCCCATGCAATCTGCCCTATACACTCAGGCCCTCTGGGCATCATTTATTTAAACCAGCCAGGAATAGATTGGCAATGGTCACCCAGAGGATCTTTTCATTGGCCTCACTTCAACTGTGGAATGACCTGCCAGAAGAAATTTTACAGCAAAATAGGCTGCCTGAATTCAAAAATGTACTATAGATCTATCTCTTCTGGCAGGCCTACTCAGTCAATTTTTAACTATGAATTTTTAATTAATGTATTTTAAATGGTTTCATGTGCTTTTAGTGTATTTTAATCTATTTTAACTTATGATGAGTTTTAGTTGTATTTTAAACAGTTGTATTTTAATTTCTGTTGTACTCCATCTTAAGCCTTGAGGAATGGCAGGTAAGAAATAAAGCATGATTGTGATTGTGATTGTGATTATGATTATGATTATTTACCAGGACATCTATGACAAGTTTTCGGATACAAACCTACTGGTGCGTTGGCATCAGCTGTGGTGGCCCAGGGAAAGGAGGTAAAAATCACCTTCAGCAGGCTGTTGCTAGCTGTGTGCTCCCCTGCCCTAAGCTTTTCAAATAATTCACACAGTGGATCAGAAGCTCTTCTGGAAGTCTCAGCGGGGGGTTGGCCTCTCAGTTTTAAAAGTTGTATGTTTAATTTGTAGAGTACTGTGAGTTTTGTAAAGTTGTCGTGTTTTATGTTGCCTTTGACTTTATGGCTTATGTTTGCTTTTGAATTCAAAATATTTTTTAATTTAGATGTTAGCCTCCCAGAGATTCTTATGCTATGAGGGCAGCCTGAAAATGCTTTACATATATAGTACAACACAAAACAATATGTAACTTGGAGGCTGATCGTTAATTCTTGCTTGCAGTCCCAGGAGCATGGTAACTGATATATTTGTGGTTTAGTAGGTATTTCCTTTGAAGTCAGACAGACTGAATATTTCAAGGGTGGGTGGAGAAGTTTTATTGGCTATACTTTGCTTCAAAATTCTTAAAAGTGACTCCTGCAGCTTCCTTCAAAGGCAGACGTTATGCAGTGTGTTTCTTCCTGTTCCTTTGAATGGGAGCTGCTACAAAATCACTGAAACCTGGTGGGATGAGTCTCATGATTGGAATGTAAAAATAGGGGGGTATAACCTATTTCGCAGAAATAGAACAAACAAGAAAGGAAGAGGAGTAGCCTTATATGTCAAGAATGTTTTCACCTGTGAAGAGATCCATGACTTAAATCCAGGAAGCCAGGTCGAGAGCATCTGGGTAAGAATTAAGGGAGCGAGAAACAATAGGGATGTGATTGTGGAAGTTTGCTACAGGCCTCTGGGTCAGCCTGAGGACTTGGATGATGCCTTCCTGGAGCACATGCCCACATATTCAAAAATGAGAGATGCAGTAGTAATGGGAGATTTCAACTATCTTGATATAAGTCAGCAGTCAAACTCTGCCAAGACCACAAGGTCCAACGAGTTCATCACTTGCCTTGCAGACAATTTCATGGTCCAGAAGGTGGAAGAGGCAACATGGGAATCCACTATTTTAGATCTGATCCTGACCAACAGAGATGACCTTGTTGAGTTGGAGGTGATGGGATCCTTAGCGGGGAGTGTCCATGCTCTTTTGGAATTTGTCGTCAGTGGGAAAGAGAAGCCAAGTGTAGCCAGACATGCATCCTAGACTTTAAAAAAGCTGATTTCTGTAAACTTAGGGAGTTACTTGCCGAAATCCCTGGTCAAGAATACGAAAGAGAAAGGAGTTCATGACGGATGGTAATTTCTTAAAAGTGAGATACTGAAAGCATAATTGAAACTGTGCCAGTAAGGAGGAAAAATGGCAGGTGTCTAAAGCAACCAGAATGGTTGACAAAAGAACTATCAGCTGAGCTAAGTGTTAAAAGAAACATGTACAGGAAATGGAAGAATGGTGAAACCACCAATGAGGAATTCAAGCAAATAGCCTGGAGATGTAGGGAGAAGGTCGGAAAAGCTAAAGCGCAGAATGAACTCAGGCTTGCCAGAGACATCAAAAACAATAAAAAGGGTTTTTTTAGATATGTCCACAGCAAAAAGAAAAACAAGGAAATTATAGGGTCACTGCGTGGAGAAGATGGCCAATTACTAACAGGGGGAAGAGAGAAGGCAGAACTATTCAATACCTTCTTTGCCTCAGTTTTCTCCCAAAAGGATAGAAGTACTCAATATGGGGGTGGGGAGCAGGTGAGGAAGGGGGGAAATGCAGCACAGGATGAGTGGAGAAGAAGTACAGGAATATTCGGCTAAACTAGACAAATTCAAGTCCCCAGGGCCACATGAATTACATCCAAGGATATTAAAAGAACCAGCAGAAGTCATTTCAGAACCACTTGCAATAATCTTTGAGAATTCTTGGAGAACAGGAGAAGTCTCAGCAGACTGGAGGAGGGCAAATGTTGTCCCCATCTTCAAGAAGGGAAGAAAAGAGAACCCAAATAATTATCGCCTGGTCAGCTTGACATCAATACCACAAAAGATCCTAGAACAGATCATTAAACAGTCAGTTTGTTATTATTTAGAAAGCAATGCGGTAATCACTAAAAGTCAACATGGATTTCTCAGAAATAAGTCTTGCCAGACTAATCTTTTCTCTTTTTATGATAGGGTTATAAGTTTGATAGATAAACGGAATGCTGTGGATGTAGCATATCTTGATTTCAGTAAGGCCTTTGACAAAGTTCCCCATGACATTCTTGCAAAGAAACTAGCAAAATGCGGGCTGGTCAGGGCAACTGTTAGGTGGATTTGTAATTGGTTAACTGACCAAACCCAAAAGGTGCTCACCAATAGCTGCTTTTCATCCTGGAGAGAAGTGACTAGTGGAGGCCACAGGATTTTGTCCTGGGCCCAATGCTATTCAAGATCTTCATCAATGACTTGAATGAAGGAGTAGAGGGCATGCTGATCCAATTTGCAGATGACACCAAATTGGGTGGGGTTGCTAATATCCCAGAGGACAGGATCAACATTCAAAATGACCTGGATAGATTGGAGAGCTGGGCCAAAGCTAACAAAATTAATTTCAACAGAGTGAAATATAAGGTAATATAAGAAAAATGGAATGCACAAAGGTAGGATGGGGGACACGTGGCTGGATAACAGTACAGAAAGGGATCTAGGAGTCTTGGTAGATCACAAGCTGAACATGAGTCAATAGGGTGATGCGGCAGCCAAGAAAACCAAAGCAATTCTTGGTTGCATCAATAGGATATGGTGTCTAGATCAAGGGAGGTAATGATACTACTCTATTCTGCTTTGGTTAGACCTCATTTGGAATACTATGTCCAGTTCTGGGCACCTCAGTTCAAGAAGGATATTGACAAGCTGGAGCATGTCCAGAGAAGGGCAACAAAAATGGTGAAGGGTCTGGAAGCCATGCCCTATGAGAAGCGGTTTAGGGAGCTCGGTATGTTTAGTCTGCAGATGAGAAGGTTAAGAGGGAACATGATAGCCACATTTAAATATTTGAAGGGATGTCATGTCAAGGAGGGAGTGGGCTTGTTTTCCGCTGCTCCAGAGGCTAGAACAAGGAGCAATGGATTCAAGCTGCAGGAAAGGAGATTCCACCTGAACCTCAGGAAGAACTTCCTGATGGTCAGAGATATCCGGCAGTGGAATATGCTGCCTCAGAGTGTGGTGGAGTCTCCTTCTTTGGAGGTATTTAAGCAGAGGCTGGATGGCCATCTATTGGGAATGCTTTGGTGTGTGTTCCTGCATAGCAGGGGGTTGGACTGGATGGCCCCTGTGGTCTCTTCCAACTCTATGATTCTATGATTCAAAATATTGCAGTGAAGAGTGCTCCTGTAAAATGGTCTAGTCATCCATACTTGCCCTCTTCTAGGATACTCTCTTCCATTCTTCCTCCCACCTGGTTTTCTATTCTTCTCTTCTAAAAGTCAACCAGCATTCTGTGTCCATTTAACATGTTAAGTCTTTTCTAGGCAGTTTTAGAGGGAGGAGGCAGGAAGGGGGACAAGACAGCCAGTATGGTGTAGTGTTTTGACTATTGGACTGTAAATGTGATGTACAGGCTAGCCCTGAGTTTGAGTAATTAGACGTAGAGGTTTCAAAAACTTTATTCAGGAATATTGAAGAAACAACAGCACACCTTGACATTGCCAAGACTAAAGAAACATTGGATTTGCAGCACCTGATAAGCTGTAACATTACAAATTGGTACACACTACTGTTATCCCAAAATGTGGACAACAGGGAGTCCACCTGTGATGCCCAGTGACACTGGGGAATTATTTACCTCAATTAGGAGGCCTGCTGTCATGCCCTGCTTCCAGGACCAAAACATAGACTCTGATTCAGAGACTGAGCGTGGATACCTGCAAGAGGAGGGTAGTCTAACAAGATCTTCCGCCAATATTTATGGGATCTCTGCTGGAAAGAACTAGACAGAGATTCCAAGAGTAAACTAAAATGTGTTTTATAAAAGATAATTCAACCATGCATGCACAAGGTCCAAGCACTCACACACTCACACAAGGCTAACTGAAAGAAAAGGGAGGAAAGGTTGATAGCGAAGTTTCAGGGCTTGGGGTGATAATTACCAATCTGGACAGCAGTGAAGAAAGCAGCAATGTGGCTTAGGCTTGCATCTAAGGACAATATTTTTTCAGAAATCAGAGAGACAGCATAGCATTCAGCAAAAGAGAAACTGTGAGATAACTGGTCAAAACTGAGGGTTTTTATACCAAAAATCTGCCTGGAGGCCAAGGATGTTAATGGCTGTCTGGCTGAATAAACAAAGGAGGTTGCAGAGAGAACAATGATGTCTGGACTGTTTTGATGATCTTTGGCCATTTCTGAACTACACTGTTATAGTGCTATCAATCCACTTTCAACATCCTGTGGAATTCTGGGGTTTGTAGTTTACTGAGAATTCTAAATGCTTCTCCCTAAATTGCAAACCCCAGGATGCCATAGGATGTTGAAACCGGAATAATAGCACTATAACAGTGTTACGACAGTTATAGTCCGAACTTGTGGGATATTAGATATCATTTGATATCAAGAATTTGGCCTTCACTACCCATTCCTCTCCACGTGCTTGCAAGGACCCTGGACAAGCACGCACACAGGCGCGGCCAAAAATAGCTGAACCATTCAAAAACAAGTCCAAGCAGGCCAGTAATTGGCAAATGCAGCTTTAGGAGACCTCAAGGCAAGTACCTTTTAAGATCATATTATGTATGCACACTGTTTACAAAAGATCCCCTGCCCCGAGCAGGCAGCTTGATGAGCGGACTATACAACTCTCAAGCACTCCGTATTTGCATACTGGCTACGGTATTGACAACGCTGTCATAATTCAATCATCTAAAGTACTGACCTTTCGGAGGCTTTGTCTCCAGCCCAAAATCCATTGTTTTCCCCGGGAATGGACTAGCCTGAGGGGACATTTTCCCCTATAAGAACCCCTGACTTTGAGTGTCTCATTGGATCGCTCGTGACTTGCCTCCCGACTTGCTGCCTCTCTGTTTGAAGAGCCTCCCCTCAGCCTCCACATACTGAGAACCCACGCTCCCCAGCTTCTTTGCTTATACCGGGCTACAGGACCAGGTGTAGTATTTCCCTACAAACTCCTTCTGAAAATCCCCTATCTATTTTCCTCCCTTTATTTCTTTAGGACTGTGTGCGTGGCCGCACGATTGTGCAGTATTTCTTAATTTTCTGAGTGAGTGCGTACATTTGCTGTGATTTTATAAATAAAGAACAACAATTATTATTAACTTCTGTTTGATTATTGACTTGGCCTGACCCCGTAGACATTGGGTTCAAGATCTCGCTACATTGCCCTGCCTCTCGCATTGCTAACTAGTGCTCTAGCTAATTCCCATTCCCCATTATTTTGAGCACGTTGAGGTGTCCCTACTGGGACCCCCAGAAATCAGGGTAACAACAGCATAATGCAGAAATGGTCTTAGTAATAGGTGACAAACAGTTAATGGCCATCACGATAGCTCTGTAATGGTGGACAGGTGTGGACAATGAGGAAAATGCACGGGTCAATGGGAAGAAGGGCTGAAACAATTGGTGGTTTGGTGGGAACTTCCCATCACTATTATCTGACAGTGGAGTTGCTGCAGCTAGTTTAAGCCTACTATCTCTGGAGTTATCTGGTGACTTCCTGATAATGACCTGGCTCCACCTAGAGGGGATCTCTGATGTACCTTGCAGTGCATGTGTTCAGCCAGTGTTTTTCCTCTGTCCAGTCACATCAGGGTCCATATTATGTCAATACAAATTAATATGTTTTGCCCATTAAACCATATTTTGCCAATTAAGCCATATCAAATCTGGGTGGTATATGGGCTGGTAACACTTCCATTCTATTTCCTAGCTAATCATAACAATCCCTTTCCCAGGCTGTTTTGTCCCCTTCCTATTGTTTCATTCTGCTTGCCAACAGCTCAACCTTGTACCACATCAATCTGCTTGCTCTTGTACTCTTACCACAGTTCATTACAATAACATATCCCAACACATTTTTCCCAGCTGATCCCATCATCTTCTCACCACACAGTAAAGCACAGTTAAGCACCAGAGTAAAGCAGCTACCTAAAAACATGGCAGGGAGAACAAAGCTGGCCTGACAACGATTCTGGAGACCAGTGTTTGAATCCCTACTCAGCCATGGAAGCCCACTGGGCAATCTTGGGCAAGTCACATGCTTTCAGCCTCGGAAGAAGGTAAAGGCAAACCCCCTCTGAACAAATCTTACCAAGAAAACCATGGCCATTTCTGCACTAGACTGTTACAGTGCTATCATTCCACTTTCAACATCTTATGGAATCCTTTGAGGTCCCTCCCTAAACTGCAAACCCCAGGATTCCATAGGATGTTGAAAGTGAAATAATAGCACTATAACAATCTAGTGCAGAAATGGCCCATATGATAGGGTCACTCTAGGGTTGCCAGAAGTTGGAAACAACTTGAAGATGTACAACAACAAGAAGGGAAGAGGACACTTCAGTTTTTTCCCTGCCCTTTTCCAAATCTTAGGATTCCAACAAAGTTTCTGATCCCTACTCTCTGTGTGTGTATGTGTGGATACTGCCATTTTGGCACATATGGTGCCAAAAATTCCCAACTCATCTTTCCATATGTAACTAGAGAGAGTGATGACTAGAATCAGAAAGGCAACTATAGTCAAGGTTTGGGCACATTCAGTGAGATTTTGAACATTTTTTTCACAAGTATAAGACTGGTCTCCTCTACAAAACAGGTCTGGAGCAAATATGACCATCAAGATATTGTTGCACTGCAACTCCTATCAGCCCTGGCTAGCTTAGCCAATTGTGAGAAGTGGTGGAAGTTGTAGTCCATCAAACATCTGGCGAGCCATATGTCTTGCTCTTAAAAAGAAATTGTCCTGGAAAGTCCCCTCAGCTTCAAAACTGTTTTAACATGTGGCATGGAAGAGGGCAAAAGTTGAGGAAACAAACTCAGAGCCTTTGTGGGCAGATGGAACTAGCTTTTTTTGATTCTGTCTGGGGGTACAATCCAGCCAAAGTTTTTTTTTTTTAAAAAAAATCTATTTTATATCAGTAGGAAAGAGAGTCAAAATGTTCTTAATTATCTCATGGAAATCAGTGGATTCTAAAATGACTAATTAGGTTACGTACCATATTTTTATGGGAAGAATCTGTTGGGAATTGTTCATTATGTAAGTTCCAACCTCATTGCATTTGACTGAAACAGATTACCTTCTGACTCAAAAATTCCAATTGTGTTTATGAATCTAAGGAAATCTGAGCATGATATTGCTCATTTAAAAGTGAGTACAAACAGTCAAATGGACAGGAGTGAGACATTTTTCACATTTTTAGCCAACACCATCATAGTGCTTTTAGGCATCGGCCCTGAAACAACGTTTTTTCAAATTCCTAGGTGCTAAGAAAGACATTTTCAGATGAGGCTGGAACTTTCAAGAACCAAATGTGGAAAAAAAAAACAATTGGACAGCTTTTTTTTTTTTAAATGATTTGATCCTCTCAAAAATTAACTGAGGATTCCTTGCATCTATCCTGCTTTTTCTTATCGATTTCCTTATTCGAAAGGTCTTCACACTTTAGTTTAATGTTGCAGGTAGAAGATAAACAAACACCTGGAGCTGCCCACTCAGCAAAGGGCATAATCCACCCAAAGATTAAGCATTTTTAAGTTCTACTGAATCTAAGAAGAAAGATATAAATGTATACTTAAATCTCCACTATTTGGATCAATGAGACAGAGATAGAAGTGCTCAATTTGGGCTTGAGAGCTGCTAAAGACCATAACTGTAGACACTGTCATCAGCCTCAGTTGGAACAGAAGTGTAAAAGAAAACACAGTGAGATGATTTATCAGATTGTTGACCCTGTCCTTGGTTAGTCTTCTTGTTTGAATTTTATTTTTGTTCTGGCATTGTTTTTGGTGAGGATGTCTAGTCCCTTCTACTCCTCTTAAGTGTCAAACCTCAGTGTGCCAGCCCACTGAGGTTATGGAAGACCTCCTCAGGATCCAGGCATTTATCTCACAAAGCTACCACTGGTCTTGTCCTCAAGAAATTTATGAGTGGATTTTAATGATAGAAATCAAGATTAGGTATGGTGTTTTTGTGCACATCTTCCACTGATTAAAAGTCTTCTCTGGCAACTATTGACTTGTTTTGTTCTATTTCCATGTACACCTTCAAAAGCTATATATTAGATTAGATTTTGAATCCAACAGCTGTTGTGTACTGTTTGTATCCCAGTGTATTATTTGGATCCCAAAATGTATCTTACAGTCATGGACTAATTCTTGAATGATAGTCTGGCTGTGGTCCTTCCAGACTATGGAAGGACCAAAATATACCCACGGTTGAGCAATGGTTGATGAAAACCATTGAGATGAAAGAAAAAGATCTCTTAACCTGTAGAATAAAGAGGAGGTTAGATAAAATAATGTGTCAATGGTGTCCAATTACAGAATTCCTCAGAGACAAATGGGGTAAATTAATTGTTGATTAAATTACCACCTGATCTTATATAAAAGTATCATATTTACCCCTTGGGTTTTTCATACTCTATTAAGCTACATCGATGTTTTGTTACAGCTAAAGTAGGGTAAAAAGGAGGAATTGGAGCACAGAGTGCAGAACGAATGGTGTAGAGATTTTACACTATAGGGAAGTGATGCTTAAATAGACAATTGCTCCTGTTTTTCCACTGACGGTTAAGAACAAATTTACATGTATTATATTGTATATAATATTTTAGTTATATTTAGGGAAATTAATTAGCAATATCGAGAAGAACATTAAGGCGAGATACGATAAAATACAGAGTATGGTATACAGGATGGAAGATGCTATGAAATTGAGATAATGTTTCAATTTATCTTTGTTCTACTTTTACTTCCTATTTAGAATATTGTGTAACATTACAACTGGTATCATGAATTAACTTTTTTGGATTTCTATTTATAAAGTCAAAAAAATTGATAGACTGTGAATAATTACATATACCAAAGCCATTTTAGAAAGATATGTCAGTCACTTGAAAAATATGTAGTATCTTTATCTTGAGCTGTGTATCTATTTCTCCTAAAATTGTCTAGTAGTTGAAGTTTAAAGAGGGCTGAAGCACAATTGACTTATTATAAAATCATTTGGACTAAACAATTTAAATCAACTCATAAAATATGATGTGAAGATTTTTTTTCTGTTAAATGTGTTGAAGAAGAATGCAAATAAATTCTGTCAAAAGCCTTTTTCATAACTTAGGGAGAGAGCTAAAGGCAAATATTATTTCTGTTCTGTTGCTGAATCTAAGCCAACTAATTATTAGATCATTTTGTTTGTTTTTTTACATACCACACATGGAACACCCAGTTGTGATCATGTATAGTTTGTTTTAGTTTATCTTGATTTTACCACAATCTAGATTTTTTTTTTCCAGTGATGGCTTTCTCATAGTCACTACCAGCCATATCTTTTGTCCAATCCATTTCTCCAGTTCATGGATTCTCCTACACCTCTTAAATTATTAATTCAGTACTGCATCGCTTTGGCAGATAAGCTACTGGTAACATGTGAAACAAGCATCACAATGAACTTTTCCTAAAGATGAACAAACAAATGATTGTGTGAGCAGATGCCAAGCAACTAATCAAGCATCTCCCATGTGAGAATTTACCTATGACTTCAAGGGAATCTACATATGTCAGAAAGAACTTCCGCAGAACCGTGATTCAAATGAAGCTTTGCTATCTGTTGATTTCTCAGATTATCAAGTATTAAGATGTTTAAAGGCTGGATTGTATTAATTTTACTGAATTAATAAAATTCAACCAATATTCAAAACAACATTTGCTTTCATTTAAAATGCATTTCAGTCTTTCTGCCAATTCCATGTAAAAAAGATTAACTACATCAGTCTAATCAATTAGTATTTTTGTTTTCTCTTTCAAAATGGATTCTTCAAAAATATTGCACTTTATGTATGTAACACAACTGCTTCATCATTTGCAGGTTTAAAGTGATTTAGTCCCCAGACATTTGTCTTAGCTTCCTCCATAGGTATAATTTTCAGACTTCAGAAAAAGTATATTAAGATTCATGTCAGATAATTGGATTTGCAGTCATACAAACAAATGGAAAGTAATATGAAACCAGTATTTCAAAAGCAGACTTTTAAAAAAATGTAATCCCACACATGGCCAAATTTTGAACTGTGCTCAGTCTCGACTTTTCACAACAATCAAGACCAAAGCATGGTGCCCACAACTTTTACTTCTAGTTTTCTATTTTTTCCTGGAAGAATGTATTCTGAAACAGGCTATGGCTAAGAATGCTGCCACAGGATAATTTTAAGATTTAGCATATTATTAAGAGTCAGTAAACTAAACCCTGTAGTTACTACCTTAAGAAAGATATTATGTATCCCTTCATTTGTATCCCCTGGTTACATCCCTGGTTCCTAGAAGAACCCCTATGAGTATTGGTTTAGTCCAGTGGGTGAGGAAACTCTAAGGAAGGGGCTGTACTTGTTGGTTGTGTTCAGAAAAAAGGTAGAGCTGGAACTGGAGAAGAGCTTCAGTTTCCATAGTTTAAGAGTAGGCCCTTTTCACTTTAAGGACTTTAAGGTTGCACCAGATATTGCAATAATTCTAAGCAGCACAGGCAAAAGAGTCCTGCCATCAAGTCCTACATTAGCATCTCATTGGATGCCTGGAACTTTGGAGACAGAGCATAATATATAATTTGTTGTATTGTTAAAAATATATATTGAAACTTAAAATGCAATTGTGTTTGCAGTATTAGTTATCATAGAACCCAGACAGAGGTACACAAGCAGATGGAAACTTAACTCAAGTAGCTGGTATGAGAGAAGTCATTGGCAGCATGTATAATCAAGAAGGTTGATTTTGTATAGAAGCTTCAAGGACCTTTTAACTGAATAAAACTAGTTCGTTATAGACTCTAGAGATCACAGAAGTAATGATATCAAATACATTTTGCAAACAAAGGAAAGCTGATTTTATTGGACAGGGCTCTGCATAATTTTTATGAGATTTTGATATATGTGATTATAAAAGCATCATCATTTGACAAAATGTTGACAAATTCAAATGATGTTTTTAGTTTCTTTTATGCCTCAAATTAATATGCAATAGAAATTTGTTGAACAATTTGTAAAGTATTTATATGCCTTCCAAAAGTTCTTTTAAATATTTGAATTAGGTTCAGATTTATTTGCAAGAAGACACATTTAGGACTAGACTTCAGCTAGAAGCTGGGGAAGAGGGAAAGAAAATAGCCTAAGCAGCAGTAGTAGCCATCTTTCTGCCAGGCCAGTTGCATGATATACTTTGACACAAACATTTTACTGCAGAAAATGTTTTATGACTACAGCTCTGATTCTTCTGTCTCTTCACATCTCCAGAAGACTGAAGAAAATCTAAAATTGCTAAATGAACCAAAGAGGTTTAACTATCTTTACTGAATATCCCACTGGACTTGTGCAGAGAAAACATAAAAGGCAAAGAGAAATAGCAAGCAGTTTTCAGAGGAATGGCAAATCTTACATGTGAATTGCCCAGGGATTTTCTTGCAGATTTATGGCAATAAGCTAAATAAAATATGGAAAGCCCAAATACATTAGCTATAGATTGGCTGTACAAAGACTGAACAATAATAAATATGTAATGACACTCATTCCAAAGAATTGGGTTAGGAATTTAAAAATCAAATAACATCTTAAATAAAACATCTTCATTGATTCAAAGTTATCTGTTTCTCAGGTTTGTTATTGAGCCAAGGTACATATATGGTTACGGCCCTTTCCATTTCCCCCTCCCAACTCACCACTGAGGCAGGAGGAGGACGGGATCATGATGATGCTTATGCACTGTGTTGTTGCAGCCCCGTCTTTCTCCTGTCCCCAGGTAGTGCGATTGCACTGCAAACCATTGATGGGTTTTACCTGTCAATGACTGGTGATTGTGCCACCATCTGCCACACAGCCACACTTACCTTAGCTGCAGAGGTCCTGGAAGCACAATGGCTGCACTTTCTGCCCCAGTGCAGCCTGGGACAGTACCTGGCTGTGCTGTGGCTGGAAGAGGTGCTTCCTTCTGCAGTGAGTGAGCCAGTGCAGAGGGGACCATTGGCGCCTGCGCTCCCATCCCGGCAAGGCCTCTGCTGGGATGATGCTGGGATGACAACGGATGCAGGTAAGCTGTGGAAAGGGCCAAAGACAGTATTTGAATATCAAAGATATTGAAAACTGACAACAACTCATGTAACTCTATAGGCTAATATATTTACCTCAACAGGTTTTTTTTTTTTGGCAGTCTACTTCATAAGATATGTGAATTATCATCTAGCAAAGTAGATATAACCTAAGCAAAGACTGGACTGTTTTTAACAGTAATTTTAACTGTTGTAACTTACTACAACGTTCAAGAAATAACATGTTGTGCATACCCTTCAACTGTCCCAATTTGGCAGGGACAGTCCTGATCAATCCTCTGTTATCCAACTTTTTCAGATGCTTTTAAAATACCCTATTTTCTCTCTCCTCCCCCTATTTTCTCTCTCCTCCTTCTGCTTCCCTATTGTGTCCTTTGCTTACTTCAGCTGCTGCAAACTGAATTCAAAGTGGAAAAATAGTCTGCATTCAGGTAGTAGGAGGAGAGAAGAGGAGGCGGCAAAGTCTTACCCTTCCCAATCAGCTCAGGCAAAATCAAATTGCTTTAATCTCTGCTAATTTATCTGTACGTCTTCATTAATAACTTTTGCTATTTTACTACACTCTGACGTTGCTTGGCCAAATGAGTCCTGGGCCATTTCCGCATTACCCTGTTATAGTGCTACAATTCCACTTTTAACATCCTGTGGAATGCTGGGGTTTGTAGTTTCCTGAGGCCAAAGAGCTCTCTGGCTGAGAATTCTAAATGCCCCTCCCTAAACTGCAAACCCCAGAATTCAACAGGATGTTGACAGTGGAATAATAGCACTATAACAGTGTAGAACAGAAATAGCCCTGGTTTACACTTGTGAAATATTGCAGGGTGTTGTTGTGTTGTTCATTGCATTGCCCATTACTTTGTGATTCCTTCTTTTTTTTTTAAACCCTTAGATTCATTGTCCCATAAAAGAATACCATACACCTTGAAAACATTTGTCAGAATGCATAAAACTCCTCTTGAAAACTGAAAAGTAAGTAGAAAATGTTGCTATTACACCAAGAAGGTGACTTTCCCCACTTAATACATTACTTTTGAAATTTAACTTAATTTTGGCCAGGTTTAAAAACCAAAAGGCACCTCATTACACCTGCGTACTTGACTCATAAGTTATTATTTCAAAGTGCTGAACCGGAGTAAAAAGGATGACGATGACAACAACAACGTTTTACAAAACGAGTTCCAAAGATTAAGCAGTACTAGATACAGCAGGTGGCAGAATACTATAAATGCAAAGCTGAACAAAGGATGCAAACGAAATGAAATGAAATGTTGCCATTTGGAGCGCTCCTCTGCAGGGTTCCAGCCAGCTATCCACAGCTTTTTTAAGACTGTCCTTTCAACTTATCCACCTCTTTTTTCTTTTTTTGTCCCCCTTCCTGCGATGGCTGATGAGCATTTTGTGCCTCCTTAGCATGTTCAGTATTCATTTTGGACTAGTTTTGAATCTACCCCTTTTATATATTTTCTGCTTTAATAGTTTCTTTTCTGTATTTTTGCATACTCTAGGGTTCCCTAAACTTGCCAACATCCCTCTTGAGGCTTGATAGCCCTGTTTGGGCTCCGCGGAGATTGTCAGACTGCATGTTAGTAAAGTGGCAATGTCTAAATACCCTGAAGACCAGATTCTTTCTGATTGGGAAGCTAATTAGGGTCAGGCCTGGTTAGTACTTGGAAGGGAGGCCACCTAGGAATGCCAGGTGCCTCAGGCTATACTTTAGAGGGAAAAAATGGCAAACTTTCTCTGAATAAATCTTGCCAAGAAAACTCTATCATAGGATTTCTGCAAGTCTCAGTTGACATGGAATGATGTAACAACATCAAATGTAGTAAAATATGTGCCACAGGGTTGGGGTAGATGAAGGGTTAAGATTTGCAGATTATAGGCACAGAGGCTCCCCAGGTGATTAAGAACTTTGGGAAACAGGAGTGGTAAATTACCTAGTGATGATCAGAATGCAGACAAGGTGGGGTTCCTTTGTAGAAGCTATATCTCAGCTTAGCAGATTTAGCTGCACAGGTCTATAGATTGCTTGGTAACTAAATTTCTCCTAAATATAGAAGGGTAGTTTCATGTCAAGTGTAATTGGGTTGATTCATTGTGCTGGGAGTGGTGTGCAGATGATACAAATTTGGTGGCAGAAGCACAGGCAGAAAAGTCGCTTTCAATTAGATAAGCAAATGGTATAATGGCCCCATTTTATACCTGGTGGCAAATCTATTAAATTGATAATATGTGGATCACAGAGCTGATAAGCTGAGGCACTTCAGTGTTATAATTATTACTGTCAGTTGCATTTAACCAATTATCTTTGTCATTGCTTTTTGCAGATTTTGCCACTTGGCAGTCTCACACCCAGTTATCTGTGACACAGAATCTACGCTTGGTATTTTCATGCTTGAAGATGTAAAAACTTGACATTTACTTATTAGTACTCTCTTATATCCCAGAGTATGGAATCTGTGTATGGAATCTGTTACCAGATATGCTTTCAGAGTATAGGTATGAGCTTACACATGTTCTGCATATACATATCATTCTGGATGCAGTAACCCACAATTATACAGAGCTATCTAATGGTACATTCTGTTGAAGATGCAAGAATCAAAATACACAGAATAATTCCACAAGGGAATAGCAAATGTTATGGTGAAGCTTCATAAATGGAAAACAATAAATGGATAGAGCAAATAATTAGCTATCACAACATTGCTTAGGGACTGGGAAATCTTAACTGAAAGAAGAAGTCTCACAAGACAAAGGGAGTTCTAAGATCCATGTTGTTATTGCAATGCATGGGATGCTACAGAGGGCTGAGGTCAGACTACAAGGGTAACAGGAGTTAGGCCAAAGCAATTTGAGGTTTAGAAGTTACTAAAATAAGATGGAGAGAGAGAGGGAGGGAGGGAGGGAGGGAGAGGGGGATTCATAAATGGGAAGAGGTGTAGAAGTCTTCTCCCTAATCTACATATACCTACACACCAAAGAGAAGGTAAGGAGATAGATGCGGAGGGGCTGCCACTGAGTAGAGAAAATGTGTTTGTTTGTCTGCCTTCAAGTGACTTGTTGACATATGGTGACCTCATGAATTTCATAGAGTCTTCTTATGCAGGGAATAAGATGACATGTAAAGTGACATGTTTTTAGGCTCACTAGAATTTTTGCAAGAGGTGCTGAGGAGAACTATAATTCTGGTTGGAAAAGTGCAAAGACAAGGGAATCTTTAAACACACACACTCATTTTGAATATATCAAAGACAAGGAAATCTTGGCTGTGATCTCAGTTCAGGACAAACTAAGCTAGGTCCTCTGGGCTAAATCCATAATTTTAAGAAAGAGAAGAAGTTAATGAGATTGTCTGGTTAACTCCTATGTCCTGCTATGCCTGTATTGCTCAGAGTGGTTTCAGATAACCTGAGAACGTCAGGTTTCAATGGGTTCAAATTAAAAGAAGCTAAGCAGAATCTAACCAATGGTATCAGCAATATTTCAGTAAGAGTTCTCAAAGAACAGGAGGTAGGAAACTTCTTCCCACAATTCAGAATTCTTTGTCAAAGATGAAAGCAGCAAGCAGGCAGCTATCCAAGAATGGATTAATTTGCCATCTAGGCTTTCTTTCATGAGGATTTTGGGTAGGAAATCTCTTCCTTCCTCAGTTGAAGCATATCATCCAAGATGAATGAACTAACAGCATACTTGACTGCCTGTCTGAAACAACCACCCACTCAAGGAAGATATTACAGAATGCTTGACTAGACAATGACCCACATGAGATGATCTCCATGTTAGTGCTCTTACTGGACAGATGCAGGATGTAATGCTGTTTGTCTAGGAGGTACTCATGCTTAATGTCTGTTTGATTGCTCCCTACAAAATCAATTATTCAACACTGAATAGTTGCTATTATTTAGGACTTATGTCATTTTCTTCTGAAAATTTGTCTGAAGACCATAGATGGACATTTCTTCCCATCTCTAATACAGCCTTTTCCTGTTCTGGGGACTCACCCTCTTCCAACCAGCAATTTCAGTGTTAAGTCTTGGCATGGATGTTGTACAAATACAGACAACTGGCAACAACTCACAAAAATATGCCACTACCTTCAGTTAGTCAATTCTTAATATATTAAGTTTGAAAGCCATTAAGTCTGTAAGTCTGATTTATGTCTCCCAAAAACACATGAAAATGTAAGTAAATGTGGACCAACTGGGAAGGTAAAGTATTGCACAAAGATATTACATTCACTTGTGGTTTAATATCTTCTTTCAGTATTCTCTCTAATCGGTCATATGAAATAGTCTGTTTCTGAAGTAACAAGCTGAGACATCTGTGGGTTGGTTGAGCAGGACACTGAGGAGATACATACATGCAGTTAGGTCAGCCTTTCTCTTTCTGTCATATAACTAATGGTTAAAAAAAATTGCCCTTTCTTTTTCCAAGAAACCACTTCCAGGAAAATGTTCCTCTGCTTTTAAAATGAAAAACAGATACAGCAGAAATCTAACTGAGAAATAATAGGCTGACTGGCATCAGGTACTGTAGGAATTAAATATCTTTAACCCAGCTTAAAAATTGGCATATTTAGTATTAGGTGCTGTCCAAAAATATTCTGGAAATGATTGCCGATGTTAAATACAACAGTAGTAAATCAATTTTTTTTATTGTCAAAGTAGTTCCATTTAGACATCTTTGATTTCATATCAATGTACTTCTCCTTCCAGAGAAATATCTTGCGTAATATACATTCTTTGAGACAATAGTTTCTAACTATTTAGGGGCAATCAAGACAGAGGTGAGAAGGTAGAAAGGAATGTTCATGTGATTTTCCACTGATCTAGGCATTCCTCACTTCCCTTTGCCATGGCATTAACAATAATACTTCATGTTACTGGATTGCACCCAGATGTGTCTCCACAATTGTACTCCAGATGTGTGCTGATGAGGAGAAGCTTCTGTTTACAAGTAGAGTTGTAAAACCCAAGCCTTGTTAGCCATATATATTATTGCCAAATGTGTCAAGCATTGGGTTTTTGGATCATTCTAGTTACAATAAATCCTCAAATCTTCCAATCAAGTTGTCTTCAGAAATGTTTTAAAATATATTTACACCATCAGGTACATTGTTTATAAAGATGACACTGAAGGAAAGGACTTTTAATTTTTAGTGCTGGACCCATGAATGGAATGATTTATAAACAAGCTTGAAAAAGCTGGAACATTTCTTAGAATCCTTCAGCCAACATGGCTACTATGGGTACTCTATGAGTTGTAATTCAAAAAGTTTCTTTTTCAGGCTCAGATTACTTTTTCGATATTGGTACTATCTAGCTTTCTTCATACCTGTTCGAAGGCAGGACTACAAGGGCCATTTCTGCACCATACTCTTATAGCACGATTAATCCACTTTCAACATCCTATGGTATCCTGGTATTTGGCCCCTCCCTAAACTGCAAACCCCGATACCATAGGATGTTGAAAGTGGAATAATTGTGGTATAAGGGTGTAGTGTGGAAATGGCCCTTGTAATCCTGCCTTTTTTCGCCCATTAACTCTTTTCTGTTCAGCCCCTGAATTGCTTTAGGCCCAGCAAATGGCCTGAGTAAATTGGCTTACTTCCTAGTTTGAAAAAAGACTATCCTAGGCCTAATATAGGCTGTAGGCAGGGATCGGAGTAGGGTATGAAAACCATGTTAACCACACGCTGGGGGAAGGAAAGTTTGATGAAAAGATATTGTAAAAATAAAGATTGGGAGAGTAAGGGCATGGCATAGGCCTCTAAGTTCTGGTGAAGGGCATGTGTGACCTCAGACAGTTTTCAACACCCAAAGCAAGAGCTGAGAGAACAATGATCAAGAATGGGCACCTTGGTACTCACCACATCAAAGATCAAGCTGGAGAATAAAAAATTGAAACAATGACAATAAATACAATATCAATCCATTATTGTTTATTGACTTCAGTTTTATCCTACCCTTGCTTAAGAAGCTCAGGAAGGTGAGCAGGTTCACCACCAACCTATTTTATTCTTGGAACTACTCTGTATAAAGAAAGTTAACCTGACAGAGAGTGATTCACTTCATAGCTGGGGTCTTCTCAGTTCTAGTCCAGCACAGAAACATCTGCACTATATTTCTTTCAGTTAGATTTTGAAGTGGGAATCACTGGATTCTAACTGGTTCTTTGCTATTCCTTTGGCTGGTTGTATATCATCTTTGGGTGTTCTTTAATTAATGGAGAGATGCAGTGTGGAAACACTTTGCATTTCAGTTGAGGGTGCTTCTTTTACACAACACTCCATGAAACCCAGTTTTTACATGTCTATCTAACTGCAGGTTAAACGTATAAGAGGCAATGACAGTAAAGTTAAGTATTCTGGAAAAAGAAAACATCTGCTGAGGGAACATAAGGAAGTGTTATAGATCCTTTTTAACCATGTTGGTAAGCTTAGTAAATAAGTTTTCGAATATGCACAAATACAATTTGTTTATCATCAGCAATCAGTTCCAAAACATTATATTAAATGACCTCATGTTTCAGTTTTAATCATTCAGTTTAACCAAACAAAGCTTGATTTTCGTAATACGTCTTTTGTTTCTGTTGCTTTTGTTGATGCTTTTGTTCCTCTTCAAAAGTGATCAGTCTTGCCATTGTGATACATGTTATTATGTAATATGGTGATCCTGTGCTTTCAAGTTTTTTCTGACTTATGGTTAACCTAAGGTGCACTTATCACAGATTTTCTTGGCAACATTTTTTTCAAGGGGGGATTTCCTGTTACCTTCTTCTGAGGCTGAGAGAGTGTGACTTGCCCAAGGTCACCCAATGAGGTTCCATGGCTGAGTGGGGATTTGAACCCTTGTCTCATGGATTCCTAGTCAAGCACACAAACCACTGCATCATGCTGGCTCTCTTACTGTGAGAGAGAGAAAGAGAGAGAGAGAGAGAGAGAGAGATACACATAGCCTTGGATACACTGTACAAATGTTTCTTCTTATACATTGTGCAGATCCAAAACAGCATGTGTCCAGGAAAATATTCTTTCTGGAAAGACTTTATACAGCCTATCCATTTATTATATTTATAACCTGCACTCACACACATCTAAAAAAAAACAAAAACAAAAAACAGTAGCTGAAAGCAGAAGCTACATGGGTGGTTTATTACTGAATCCTGGCTTTTGAACACATCGTAAACAGCCTCACTGCAGCCATTATATAAGCAAAAGACAATGGTAATTTATTTCCTTGATCTACAGTTCTATATAGAAATATACTGAAGAAGCACCAGAGTGGAAGGATAAGGGGAGAGGAAAACAGCCTCAGTCAATGGGTGATGGAGTGATGGAAGAAAAAGAGCACCTAGGTGAATGGAAGCGAAAGAGCAGTGGCAGGAAGTCGAAAGGGTTTCTAAGCTGTGAGCACCTGGGAACTTCTGCTAGAACAAACCACTTCCAAACAAAATCTAATTATTTGGTCAGAGCAGCAAAGAGACTCAGTTTGTCATTACCCTTCAGAAGCTCTTGTCCAACCACATCTCAAGTATTGCTATCATACCTAACTGTGGCTTGTTTGACTGGAGCATGGTCTGACACATGCCTGGTTGAATAAGACCAATAAAATGTAACCAATTCTGAGAAGTTACATTCCAAGCTTTGGTCACCAAAAGTAAGTTCAGATAAAAGTATCTTCCAGGAAATTTTCAGATAGAAGCAAGAGTCAGAAATCTGAGGGCAGTGGGGTGCACAAAGGGCACATGACAGCAGACTGATTATTTATTTCCTTCATTTACAGCTGTATATAAGAAATATAATTCACAAAATATTTTTAGAAATGGTCAAAGTCCAGAAAGTATATATAGTCACACTCACACATCTGTTAGTCTGGGCAATGAAAAACCAAACCAAACCAAACCAAGCCATCATTCCCTTCTGACAAACATTATCCTAAGTACAAGTCTGATAGAGAATGACCACAGGTCTGGATTTCATTTGGAATGCCCTGAATTTCAAAGGGTACTCTCCTGTCACGTATCTGGCATTTTCCTGTGTCTTGCAGGCTTCTCTGGCTTATCTGACAGGTTAGGGACTGGAGTGCTGCTGGAAGACGGAATTGGTTGAAAAGTGGAACTTATATATTGGATTGTAGGGACCATGAAGGACTTATAGAGGTTCAGTTGGGACTGACCACACATGTATTGCTTGCAAAGTCTCTCAACTGGTTTGGGACCTTTCCCCCCCTTTCAGTGTGCTTTGGAAGTAGCACACAGGTAAAAGTGGTCCCACCTGGGCCTCCATAGACAAAAAGAACTGAGGAAAGAGTGGAACCTCAGTCGAACGAATGGAACTTGTCTTTAATTTGGAAAACATCAAAAGAGTGACTTGTCAAAAGGTGGAGGTTTCCTGTATTTACAGAAACAGTGTCTTTCTCTCCATTTTTGTCCCCTACCTCCTCCTAGTCAAGCACAAAAGAAGACAGGTGAGTGGGAGTGGAAAAACAGAAGATGTTTAAGAGTCACCCTTGTGTTTCCATGGTTCATATACACTGCTGCTTGCTTGGTTTGGGGAGAGACTAAAAAACATGTGCTAGTAAGCCCTTTCCCCAAGTAAGCTATGTTTACACAATCAAAATTTTTCCATCTTACTGAAAGCCACTTAACACTTTTCATTGTACTCTAATTTTTTTCTCCTCTTGGTATGGGCGTTGCTGTGAGAAGTTCCAAGGTAACAGAGCTACATGAAGTTGGGAAAAAGGACTGGTCAAGTTATGTAGGAACAAGGAGTGACAGGCTGAAGACTATTTGGGGCGAATTGAAGACCAATTGTACATTTCATTTGCTCTGAGTCAAAAGGCCAAATAGAAAATATTAGCAACTGAAAATGTTTTCCAAAGGCAAGTCCAGTAAGAAGTGAAAGATTCCATGCTATGGTGAGCTGTACTGTACTTAAATTATAGTAATTATGTCTAATGATAGCTAAATTTTTGTATATCAGTTTAAATCAACTATGCACATTTTATGCAAATTGTTTTCCTTTGTCCTCTTTTTTTGGTGATGCTTATCCTTTGTGGTGACTTAAGCTTTAGGTTTCAAGTCAACAACTGATGTATTTAATGTTTGGAGGGTCCAGTAGGGGAGCACAGCTATACTGGAGGGTCCAGTAGGGGAGCACAGCTTGACTTAAGAACAGTTCACTCCTATTTGGGATGGTTGTCCTCTTCCACTGAGTGCCCAGCTTTGGGAGAGATGCACATGGAGTTATGAGGGAAGAAGGAGACACCTGCCTAGCCAGCCAGATCAGCCAAATCGACACTAGAAATCAATGGGGTGACAAATGTCACGGCCAGATAGCCCTTGCTTCTTAATATCTCTAATACTGACATGGTAAAGAGAGGTAGGCAATGCAACCATACAAAAGTGACCAAGAGGAACCCCTCCCATAATTCTAGGAAAGCTTCCAAATCACTAAAGGACTATTTTCTATCACTCACAGACATTGGTCCTTTTCACTTGTGGGGGGGGGGGGACAGGCAAAAATGCCCAAAAACGGAGCTTACCTCCAGCCGGGTAAGTCCGTCGCCACGTGGAGCAGCGTGAGCTCGTTGCTCCGCAGTCCTCCAGCGTCCCAAATGGCGGCTTCCGGTTGGTGGAGGCTCTCCACCAACCGGAGAAGCTCCCCAGCTGGAAGCCCGTCCCTGGCAGATCTGCAGGCATACACTTGCGCACACCTGCAAATCCACTTCGGAGCCGGGCGACAAAGCGGCGCAGGGCTGCGCACTCTGTGCTTTTTAAAAACCTAGAAAAAGAGGTTTTTAAAAAACACGCAGCGTGCTAGTTCCCGCCGCTCCTGAGTGGATTCTGGTGTGGAACTACAAAAAGTAGTCCACACCAGTCCACTCTAGGGTGTAGAAGACCTCCGTCAGAGGTCGCTCTGCATCATTTCAGAAGCCCGGTATGGAAATGGCCATTAATATCAAAGACCCAAGCAATGACCAATTGTGCCAAATGCGTTACTTGAAATTCTCCCCAATCAATCTATTGATCACACTGACTAGTATCAAGAAGATGAAATTGCACCAGTTGGCACACAGAGCCCATCGGAGGTGAGCGCTCTGTGTCCCCATGTTTCAGGCATCCACGCTGTTACTTCATTTCAGACTACCGAAGCAGATGTCAGGGATGAAGCTAGTGGGACCCACCACTCTGCTAATGGCAGTCTGGATGATAATGCACACACTTACTCTTACTTGAGAGATCACTTGTTTTAAGACCAGTTCACTGGTGGAAAAGATTTTTGAAAAGGTTAACAAACTTGAGCAAACTACATTTGGGCTCCAATCAACACTACTTGTAATCTGCAATTTAATTCAGGCTAGCATATTGCTGCTTCTCCTCCCAAGAATAAAGACAAGAAAGAGAAAAAGGATAAAATAGCCAGCTCAAATGAGTCAAATGCTGATATTCATAACGGCAACTTTGAATCAACTGCAAATTGTCTTCCTTCAGTGGGGACAGACAAAGCCTTGGACTACTCCCATGCTATTTCCCAGAAAGATAAACTTGCCTACCTCAGTTTATGATTCTGTATTTAATGTGGAACAGAGATGTTGTATCTATCCAGTGTAATATTATCCAACTAGATCTTTTAAACCATAAATTGTCTAGTATTGGAAGGGTAATCTAATCCACTATGAATCTGCACAGTTGTTTAGAGCATTTAGAGAGGCCTGACTCTGGACTTGTGATCCTTGCAAATGATCCATGGTCTAATAAACCAGACCATATAAAAAAAATGTGTTTCTTCCTAGCTTGTCAGTATATTTGAACCAAACACAGTTCTTTAAAAATGTGATCTTACCACACAGCTGAGTAAAAAATTCTGATTAGAAAAACATCGCTGTAAAAGTGAAGGCCCAGTTCTTTCTGTAAGCATCTTTATGGAACAGAGTAATTACTTACTTACTTCATTCTTGGGAGAATGCAGTCTCATACTAAGGCTTCATGTTAATCATGCTTTTGTTAATATAATTAAAAACAGCAAGGGTACCTCCCACCCCACCCCAAATTGGCTTTAGCTCTGCATTTGTTTCTGTGACTGCATTAGGATCAGAAATGATCCGAAAATGATTCTGGGGTCTCTTGATTTTGCTGCCTTTTAATCAGTTGCAATTGCTGACTCTGCTTCTCTGGCAGAAGCCACAGGAAGTTGCATTTCCACCCTTCGTTGCTGTGCCTTCCTGCATCTCTGATCTTTGCACAGCTTTTATTTTAGGATTTTCTCAGTGTTCAATAGCATCTTTCAACAGGTGTCCAAAATGTTGGAATATTAAAAGGTATTTTGCTTTCCAGTGAGACTTGGAAGCTGAAAGGCTCACACTGTTGACCTGTTTAATCAAAAGCAGAATGAGCCATAAAGCTTTTGCTCAAATGGAATGAAATTGGGGTGTGGTGGAGAAGTCATTGAATGTCTAGGGTGCAAAAAGTCCTCCAGGATAAATATTTGTTATATATTTCTTAAAGACCCTAAAAAATTATAGCATTTTCCTTCTGCACGACAATACTGCAAGACAGAGATATGAACCACAAGCTGTTGTGGAAATTCTGCTCAAAAGTACCTTATAGTTCCTTTAAGTATTTTAAATATTTTTCTTCTACCTGTTCAGGTTTCTTCCTATATGTTAGGCAGAAATTAGTCTCATTCTATATGCTTTTAAAAGCCACTTATGAAATGAGGAGTGCTTTTCTTATCTTTCTGAAACTTGGGCAGATAGGCACCTGAAATTTTGTGTACACCTCTAAAGAGAACATCTGTAAATTTTATGTCAATGGTAAAGAAGATGTTGGCGTAAACCCTCAAATTAATTGGATATACCTATGTGTGTGACTCACCATTCAAGTAATCGATTCAGTTTATTCCCTATTCAAGTAATGGATCCAACTATTTTACTTTAATTGGGGTTTGGGATGTAAATCTTTGATTATTTCATTCTCACATACAAGGAAGAATAAATATTGTAGTTTTCTCTCCTCTGCAGTAGAAAGAATATTTCTACACACACACACACACACATTCATGGGTAACCATGTTGGCCATACAGCAAAACAAATACACAAATTCCACGAAGAGTGATACCTTCATTGGTCAGCCAAAATGCACAAAACACATCATACATGCTTTCAAAGTTCCACTGGCTTCCTCGTTAAGCAAAAGATGTTTTAAAAAATCATACAAGAGAAAGAAAAAGGAAAAAAAGGTGATGGTATTGAAGTCACCAGCCTACATTTTGTATTAGATGTCTCTGCTGTAGTTCAGCTGGTCTGGAGGGAACTCAGTGTAGGCAGAGGCCTTTCTTGATCAAGTGGGATCAGAGACAAAGGACAATAAAATTTAAACTCCAGCCATTTCTGCATGGTGTCGCAGTCCCGCTATGGGGATGGGATAGCAGCAGTCCACAGGTCACGCTTTTGCACAATATTGTCGCAGTCCTGCTGCCATCCTGTCCCCATGTACCATGATCACAGGATATTTGCTTAATGGGTTAAATCCATTAAGTGCCCATGATCATGCAATGCTCCCATACTTACCTGCCATGTGGAAGGGCAGGAAGTGTGATGGTAGCACTTCTTCCTCAGTGCAGCATGGAAAAGAGTCCAGCTACACTGTGGAAGGCAGGTGTGTGCTGCTTTCACTCTCTTCTGCTTGGAACTGGTCAGATATGGAGAGGTGCTTTCCTGTTATACTCCCTTTCTGGCAATGGTACAGCCAGGATTGCAATGGGATGACATGGGAGAGCAGCATTGTGTGGAAATGGTGTCTATAAGGAGCAGTACAGTAAATCCTCCTGGGATTCAAGGTGTCTCTGTCTTTTGTAAAACCACAGGCTCTTTTTTTAAGGTAAAGAATATGGATTTAGGTCTAAATGCCTAAATCTAGGTCAAGGGAACTGATACTACCACCTATTCTGCTTTGGTCAGATACCACCTAGAATACTGTGTCCAGTTCTGGGCACCACAGTTCAGGAAGGATATTGACAAAATGACAAAATGGTAGAAGCCATGCACTTTGAGGAGTGGCTTATGGAGCTGGATCTGTTTAGCTTGGGGAACAGAAGGTTAAGATAGCTATGTTTAAATATTTGAAGGGATATTATATGGAGGACGGAGCAAGTTTGTTTTCTGCTGATCCAGAAACCAGGACACTGTTAGGTCACGAGGCTTCCCTGTAACGGAAAATACTAATATGCTGAATGTGTATTTGTTGCAGTCTTCACTAATGGGTGTAACCATTGTTGTAGGGCTACTATGTATCCAGGCTAAATACTGCTAATTGCTATTACATTTTATCCAAACACCACTTTCTGTTACATTTTATTTGATGGAGGCAGAGAACAGGAACAGGCTGGAAAGTGAAAGTTAAGACTGATGGTGCTGGGATGTTATGGAAATAGAGTGATGTGTAGATAGGGATAGAGACAGGTATGCAGACAGGTCACTCTGGTCAATGACATATGGGTTGATGGCAGACACTAGCCTGGGAGAATAAAGGGAGGATAGATTTATGGAAGAATTTATGATTTTGACCACCGGCATATGGACAGGGGGGGGGCGATGAGGGCGGGGCACCCCATATGATGTGGCCACTCCCCCATGTGATGCAGCCATGCCCTTGCACAATGTGGCCACGTTCCTGTAGCAACATGACCATGCTCCCATGTCTCCGTGCAATGTGGCCACGCCCCTGCCCCTCCATCTGCCCGCACCTCCCCTAGCTGCACTCCAAGCTAAGTGGCTGATTTTGACCAATGAATGCTTTATGCACTCAAATTTGTATTGATAAGCCGGAAACTACTGTAGAAATGTGCTATGTTGCTCATGTTAACCCATGGAATAAACTGCTTTTAACTTCAGAGTGCATTTTGTTGAGGTGAGTTATCCTGTACATGGCAGACATGGAGCAATGGCTTCAAACTTCAGGAAATGAAATTCCATCTGAATATGGGGAAGAACTTCTGATGGTGAGAGCAGTTTGACAGTGGAGTATGCTGCCTTTGAGTTAGGTGGAGTCTCTTCTTTGGAAGTTTTTGAACAGAGGCTGGATGGACATCTTTTGGGGGGTTGGACCCAATGGCCCTTGTGGTCTCTTCCAGCTCTAGGATTCTATGAATTTATCAAGACATCTTTGTATTGCTACATATGGGGGAAAAAAATTATGTACTGTATAGGTAAAACTCAGCCAATAATAGCCCAAAAGAAAAGCTTTACCTTAACTGGAGGAAGAAACCTCAAAAAGGTAATTCCCATTCCTTACCTGGATATTAACTGTAAAAGAAATGAAAAGACATTTTAACAGTGACATAAATTCCATGGGTCTCCTCTAACTGAAAAATGACAATGGGACTTAGGCCAGTAAATGCAATGATGAACTGAGAATTCTTTCCTTGCATAGCCCTGTTTTATGGCATAAAAAGTAGAGTGGTTACATGAGACCAGTTCCACTATATTCCACTGCCCATTAATCACTGCTTTAATTATAGTACTTTACAAGTGGAATGTGGATCAGAAGACAATGAACTGCATAACCTTCAAGTGAACCTGTACAACTGAGAAGAAGAGCTAGCAGGGACAATTTTCTATCCAGGATGGAATTTAGGAATTGAGTCGGCATCCTACAACAATAAGACGACATATGAGATAAAAAAACTAGGAGTTTTTTTCCCCCTGAAGGTTAGCTGTTTCAAACAGAAGGTTTGCATTCTCAGAAACTTTCTACTGCCATTTATAATTCAGCCTTGTAGCACACCATGTTTAATGCAAATATGGCTCTTTCCAGCTGTTTAATGACATTTGGTTTGAATATACAGCCAAGTGTTGTGCAGATTTGTGATCTGAAAAAAAAAAAAGCATCTGTGCTAGTATGCTAAAGATCATGCTTTTGGTCATGGTTCAAGACTACCAGTTCCCCCTATTTATTTACCTTCTTCAGCAGAAAAAAAAGAACCTGAAAGTATGATTAAACAGATCTTAGGAAACAATTTATTCATGAACTTTTGTATGTTGTATTAGTTAGCATACTACAATAACAAATAGTTTAAAACCTCACATGAAAGTACCTTAAATATATATTTGTTCATGAGCAGATAGCATCCGATAGGTGAAAAGGGTTTTCTTTTTTAAAAATGGACTATTTAACTGGGTAAATAGAAAGAGCATAAACAATAGCCTTCTGAAGACAATGGCTGGCTTTCATTCATATTATTTAAAATCATTTACACCTCAGAGACTAAAAGGAAATGTTTAGCATTCATTCCTGTGGAGTCCAGTTCACTTCATCAGATGTTTCTGGAGTACATGAAAGCTTATGTTAGAAATTTCTTTTTCTCAGTTAGTATCAAAGTGTGGTGTAGTGGTTTGAGCATTAGACTATGACCTGGAGACCAGGGTTCAATTCCCCATTTGGCCATGGAAACCCAATGGTTGACCTTTGGTGTGTCATTTTCAGCCCCAGAAAACCCAATGATAGGTTCACCTTAGGGTTGCCATAAGTCAGAAATTACTTGAAGGCACACAACAACAACAACAACAACAACAATCAAAGGTGCCAATGGTTCCTTTTGTATCTTTTTGTGCTGAAACAGACAAATGGGACTATATGCTTGAACCACATAGATCAGTGTGAACACAGCAGGAAGCTGCTTTTAGGGGAGTCAATGCATCCATTTATGCCATTGCTATGCAAGTGCTGTATTAATTGGTTCTTTTGTCAAAGCCATAATTTTATCATTTGGAAAGCTGTTAGCCTGATGTTTTGTTTTAGCTCCCACTGAGGGTGTTCACTGATATAATTTAGCCTTCAAACCAAACATGAGTCATTTATATAGAATTAGGGTTAAATTAGTTCAACAGATGTTTTAGGTTCTATAGCTATAGATATGCATCCTACCTGCTGTCTGCATAACAGGGAGAACCTGTAGCTCAGTGGCAGAGCATATATGACTCATGCAGATGGTTCTTGGTTCAATTCCTGGCATCCCCTGTTTGGGTTTGGGGGAAATCTTGAGTGAAATCTGAAATACCTCCTGCCAATATGTCCTGATGGTATGACTTGAGAAAAAGCAGTTTGCTATATGCCAGAATTGCTCAGTCCACAACCGATTGGGCAGCAAGCTTCTGGAAGAAGTGGAGATGCTTGTTCTGGAGCAGGAGTAGGGATGCTGTGGTCCTTCAATTGGATTGCATCTCCCTTCAGCTCCAAATCAGCATGGTGTATGGGAAAGGATAATGAGAAATGTAATCTAACAATTTCTGGAAAGCCGCAAGTTACTCATTCTTCCTATAGTGTAAAGGCTCCCAACACGTAGGTTTTTGGAACTTCTGGCCATGCTGAAGTTGGCATTAATGGGAGTTAAAATCCAACAAAATCTTAAGCTCCAAGCATGGGAACCACTTATCTCAGGGATATTTTATCAATGGTGTGAGGTTAAACACAGCATCAAATTGCCCTTCAAGAGCAACTTCTTCTGTTCCTGCTTCAGAGACTAAAAGCCAAAGCATAACAAAAGAAAAAGCAGTGGGGTGGTAGAAGCCCGATAAATTCTGAAAATATTATAAAATGTGACTTTGTTTTCTGCACTTCGCAGTTCCCTGAGCTTACCATAAGACAAAGTAGATGTTAGGGCTCCTATCTGTAACTTGCACAAAGACATTTATACTAATCAGTGGCAGTCAGTTTAAATGCCTTGGAAGTGGAGATTCACCTAAAAATTTTGTGCTCCCCTCACCTACCAGGAAGTTGTAGACATGTCATGAACTATGGGGGGGTGGGGGTGGGACTGTCACAGAACATTCCCATGGCATTCCCTTCTGAGATGTTTATCTATTTAAGAATATACCCAGTATATATCACTCCTGCATGCTTCTTGTTTTAAATAGATAAGCCTTTAACAATTTGATTCTCAGTATAGCAACAGCATACTCTCCAACTGTCCTGATTTGACAGGGACAGTCCCAACTGCTTCTCTGTCATCCCACTTTTTCAGCTGCTTTTAAAATGTCCTACTTACTTTCTCCTTCCCTCACTTTCCCTTTTGTCCTTAGGTTACTTCAGTTGCTGCAAACTGAATTAGTTTGTGGTCAATTAACTCAGCAGGAGAAGGCAGACAAGAGGAGGGGGAAGAATCTTGCCCTTCCCAGTATGTTCAGGTAAAAGCAAACTGCCCACAGTCTCTCCTTGCTTTGTGTTCTTTCTCATTAACAACTTTTTGTTACCTTGGTTTTGCCATCTTGACCACGTTTTGATGTTGCTTGGCCACACAAGTCCCAGTTTTCATCTGGGAAATGTGGAGGGTATGCAGTAGATCAGTCTGAAAACTGTTGTTCCATAAAATATATATCTTAATATACGGAGCTGGATCTAAAGACATTTGGAATAACATTGAATAGGAAAAGATTTTGTCTTTACTGCAAAGTAATGGATGTAAATGTAGATTAAAACACATATAATTAGATTATTATGTTGTGAATGAATAAACATGGAAACCATGCAGAACTTAACAGCTGAATTCTGATTCTCAGAGTCCTGATTGCTTTACTTACAGGCCAACTCCTAAGCTTATCCTTATTCCCCCATATGGAAAGTATCATCTATGTATTCTCCCTCCACCTTTCTAGGAAGACCTGACTACACCAAACCCTCAGGTTAAACGCTCAAGACTTTCCAGAAGGTAAGCCTCCTCCTAACATAGTAGACTTTATTTGCTTCGGTTCAGAATTTGGCTCACTAAACCAAACTGTTTCCTCAGTCAGAAAACAGCCTGGTCATTCACTTCTGAGTTTAATTATGACTCTTTCCTGAATCAGTATTGTGATACACACTGAGCATTGGTCCAAGAATCCTCCAGATCATCATCATTTCCTCCCCATTGCTAGGCCTTGTGGGCAACAGAGACTAAAGCAGCAGGAAAAGGAGTGACAAAATATGCCAACCAAATACACATGAATTGTTGTGTGTCAGCGGAAGGTAACTTACGACTTCAGATGTTTTTGGACTGCAGGACTTATTATCCCCAACCATTAGCAGTGCTGGCTATGGCTAAAGAGAATTCCAGTCTCAGCAAGGTTAGGATGACTGGAGTTTTCCCCCTCCTACTGTGCATAAAAAGATTGGTTGAAGAACCCATGTGTCCCAGTTAACCTAGAGCTTCTCTCTGTTTCTGATACAAATCACTTGTTAGAATAATTTTTGTTTAATTCTCTCCCTCTCTTCTCTCTTATGGATATTGATGGCATTTCTGCATTATTATTTGATGTTTCAGTACCTGCTTTCTAAAACAAATACATTAATAATATTAAAGACTACTTGGAAGCCACACCATCTAATGTGGTTACTGGAACTTGGAAAAAATTCCAGAAGCTCATAGCCATATGGTCAGTGGCTAATATGGGGTTTATCTATGGTGAAAGGCCTGTGCTGTGACCTGGTAGAAGGTGTTCTAAAGCTGAAAATCCCCCTGTCAAGAATGTCATCCTTGTGCTAAGTAATTTTCCTCAGAAGGGTCATACTTTGACAAATGGCACCATATTACATTGCTGAAGTTGGATGAAATATACTCACCTGGAAGTGGGTTACCTTGTGGAAGTGGAAGGATACCTTGGGAAATATCGTCTTGCTAACTATGTGATCCTAACCAATTGAATTGTGTCACATGGCCACAAAGCCTTTTATCCATATGATGATGTCACAAAAACATTTAAAGTGATGGCAAGAAACATTGTCTTCAGTCTGAATGAATGCTGGTGTGATAGGTGCTTACTTCTCCCAGACTGGTGTGGCGGTTCCAAATCTGATAAGGTGCCCTGTCTTCACCACACAGCTCTGCCTCTCCTGCACAACACCAACTTTGTGTAAAAGCACAAGGGCTTCAATGCTTGTATAGAACAACCTAATAATTTTATGGTAGTGTTTTCTGTAGACAACTCAAACTGAGTCGGTATTTACAGAGATAATCTGTAACATTTATTAAGATAACAATAAGAATAAAGCCATTTCTGCATGAGACTGTTATAGCGCTATTTTTCCACTTTCAACATCCTATGGAATCCTAGGATTTGCAGTTTCAGGAGGGGTCGGTCTCATGCGGAAATGGCCTAAGGTGGTGTATTAGAGTTCATATGCAGTTAATGGATGCTACATTTTTTCAGTGCCACATTTCTCAGCAAAGTGAGAATAATTGGATGCATCCATATTTCTAACCGTCTAACTTTGATGTATTTGTTTCCTTAAATGTCAGTATCTCCTTATAGGAAATAACAGTTCTGATTCTTATGGTTCTGACAACCATGGACTGGCTGTTGCTGTTATTTTCTGCACAAATATCCAGAAGTTATAGAGAATACTTTTGTCCAATATCTCCAAACAGAGGTAGTATTCCTAATTTGGCTCCTCCAACACATTTTAGATGGGAAAACTTCACTGACTTGGGAAGACCCCTCTCATGAAATCCATCTGTGTTTTGCAAGCAAAAGTTCATACTACTGGAACACATAAGGTCAAATCCCAAATGTTCATAGGTCTAATTCTTGCTGACGTCAATGGGAACGTTCTATAAAGACACGGACCCTTGTTTTTCCTAGTGTGAGGTCCTTCCCAACTGGTGCCAATATTGTGGAAAGAAAAGATAGACAAATGAATGCTAGAAGTTCAAAACAGTCTCAAGCTTGGAAAAACTACTTCTATGGACTGTGTTTCCCAGAATGGTACTGGGGATTAGGGGAGTTGTAGTCAAAAAGTCAACATGCACCTCAATCAATCCTCACACAATGCTTGAACCTGACACATTTCATCCACAATGGTTGGGAGAGGATGACAGAACTCTTATATCAAATGGCTCTCTTCAGTGTTGAACAGGTATCTGCTATGTGAACATAGCATGAGTCAAATTCATGGGCCTATGACAGCTGAAAACTAGTTTCACTGCAGTTTCCAGGAGTACATTTCAATTCAGCATCTGGCTATATGCTTATAAACAATAAATGAACATTTATTCAAGTCATGATGTGAGAGTCAGTCCATAATATGAACATTTTGCCCTAGCTTCAGCTCAAGGAAAGTAAATCTTATTCATTTTCACAATAAAACGTTTTAGTCCAAGTCTCTTAAACATACAGCTTTACAACTTTCATTTAATAAAAAAAAAGAAAGAAAAGAAAAAAGAGGGAACATAAAAGTGAAAAATGTGTTTTGCAAAACATCTGCCACTGATAGGGTTGTTCAATTAAATGGACCATGCAAGGAAGGAGTAGAGATTTGTTACTGGGATGTTGCCAGTGATATCCTTTGACACTTCAATGGTCTCATGTGGTCTTGATCTAGCAGCCCAAAACTCTGGAAAGCTCCAGACCTATAAAGCTGAAAGCAGAACAACCTGAGTGTAATTGATACACTGGAGGCCTATTAGCTGGAATAGTACATTCGAAGGACAAGCCCTAAGTTATGGTGGTGAAAGCTGCTGGACTCTACATAGAGCCAAATTTGGGAATTGATCACTGGCCATTGCATTCTTGCAGAGAGATTCAGTCACATACTGTCTCTTGATTTTCCTGATTTTCTTCTAATCAGACTCTTTCTAATAATTCTTTAGCTTTCTTTTCTGCCTTAAACTAAAGGCACATAGCATGTTGCAGACTATCATCTTGCTTTCATTGTACGTTAATAGATCAGAGGAGGTTAAGCAGAGAAAGATGGGGTTAATCAAAGTACCTGTTGGCTGATTGAGGCTCTTGGCCAGTGGGAATACTAGTTCTTGGAAGGAACAGCTCTGACAATTTTTCTCCTTGAAGCAAAAGATGGTACTTTACCCCCAGCTAAATACTGTATTTGCTGGCATCTAAGACTCACTTTTTTCCTGAAAAATACTGTTTGAAAGTGGGGTGCGTCTTATACGCTGGTATGTCTTATACCTCAAAAAATAGAATTTGTCCGTGTATAAATGGGGTGCGTCTTATACACAGGTGTGTCCTATATGCCGGCAAATATGGTAATGCTTCTGTCCTGGCAATTGGTCTTCCACCACAACTGGGTGAGCAGACTAGTTTAGAGGGTCCCTGACAAGTGTGCAGCATACACAAGTCTTGTTCTCTACATAAGGGAAACAAATCATGACTTAGTTCATAGTCCCAGATAGAACAGACCCAGTCAAGGGAATACTAACATTGATTACCAAGTTTCCATTGATTCATCTGGTTGACTGTAGTTGCGACAACTGGATTTACACTAGGGAGTTCAAGAAAAACAGACTGGAGATTTCACCTTCTATCCTCACAGCATCTGCTGCCACCTCATTCTGCCTAGTCAGCTTCGGGCATCCTCTTTTTAGTTGCTTCTTAAAAGAGATTTGGCCCTGCTCCCATGCACAATTACAGAAGAGGGGACCCCTTTGCTTGCCTCTGGGAAGAGGGACCAGACTGGGTAAAGCACTGTTGGTATGCTGGTGCTTATGGCACCAAGCACAGAGAGGGAGATGTGGAGCACGCCTATTTATAAGTGTGCTTGCTTCGCCTCAAACTCTGACCTTGTTATCTTCACCAATGTTCAGGACACTTGGTGGGCCTACTTGAAAGGCAATGAGAGAGAGGTTTTGTTTTTGTTTTTTAATGAGGGCTCAGATGAGTGCCAGGCCTTATAGGACTAACCTTGGTGGCAGCCTTTCCAGCATTTCCCTCCTCTGAAAGCCTGAAGAAGAAGCAAAATTTGCAGGGGAGAGATCCTCCTGGTCTTCTACACACATACAAGTAGATGGGAAACAGGGAGGAAGGGAGGATGAATAGTAGATGCTTTAGGAGGGGGCTGGATCTTGAGGTGTAGTCAAGCCATTTTAGCACCATTTGTGGCAAGTGGAGGTGAGATTGGCTTAGTGAGGGTATGGCCTACCACTTGCCCTCTGTGTTTGGTTGGTTTGGGTATAAATTATCACCCTGACACACACACACACCAATAACACTGTGGGAAATTTGCTGATAATTTGCCCATTTCCAGCCTGGATCAGATCAGTTTTCTTGTGAGGATATGTTAGTCTAGGCAGTTGGGAACCAGGAATCTGTTTCCACTGTTGTTTTAATTTGACCTTGGGGTGGGCTACTTGGCTGCATGGGGGAGGAGGTACAGTCACACCCTGCTGGCTGGTATCCTGATGAGTGTATACCAACAATAGTTCCAGCGTATCTCATTGCATAGGCTGGAATAGCCTGGTTTCAAACTGAAGGTTGAGCCCTGCTTGACAGGTTACAGACTTCCTTGTGCTAGGCTTTGTCTTGCCTTTATGCAGGAAGCCCCCACTTTTTGACGCCCCTTTATCTGGCAACTCACTCTTTTGAAACTCCCAAATTAATGATGTGCTCTATTAATTTAATGGAGGTTCCATTCTTTCATCAGTTCTTCTTGCCTATGGACGTTCGCTTGGAACAGCTTGTCAAAATGTGGAGCTCTGGGCCAGCCAGGGCTGTGACAGATCACGTTTATATATTGACCACCTCCTGGTTCCCTCTCCACACCCAGTCACCCTTCTGCTTTCCCTAAGCCCACAACCCTTGTGAATATAGGGATAAAGCATATTCAGATTATCCCAAAGGGATGTGTCACTGGTGGTAGGGTGTGTAACTGAGTTCAAATTAAAGAGACACTGTATGGAGGCTGCTCTTTTAAAAAATAGAATAAATTCTTTATTAAAAGAATTAATAAGAGCAAGGTATTTGGCACTTAAATATTATCAAACAGAACAGCACTTCCAGTTCTTGATAGGTGAACACTTCCCCAACGCGCTCCCCCTCTCTCTCGGAACTCTTTCTCCTTTCAAACTCACAGAAGGAACTCCTTTTCAAACCCTGTTTCTGTTATTTTTCTGTTCTGCTGACTCATCCACCTAGCCCCTCCCTCTGGCTAATCCGGGTTCTTTAGTCAGCGAACCAATCAAATTAAATCCCCTCTGTTGCTAGGGTGACTCTGCTGGCTACACCCCTGCCCCAGGATTCATCATACAGATGGAAAAAGATGTGCCAAGCTGGCTGAGAGACTTTGCAAGCAGAACACATGCAGTTGGTCCCAAGTGAGCCTCCCTTAAGTCCTTCATGCTCCCTACAGTACAGTAATGGGTTCCACTTTTCACCCAATTCTGTTTTCTGATAGTGCTCCAGTCCCTAACCTGTCAGATAAATGGGGGAAGCCCGTACTGTGTATTAGCAGTAACTCCTCCATCGCATTTTCTTTTGCCGCTAGCTTTACTAATGCAGGATTTTGACTGTATTTAAAATGTGTTAGTTTGTATCAGAATAAAAAGACCTGAAGGAATCCTGTAGCACCTTTGAAACTAAGAGAAAGAAATTTCTAGAATAGGCTTTCATAGGCCATTTCCACACCAGGTTTCTGTGATGGTGCAGAGCGACCTCTCACGGAGGTCTTCTACACCGTAGAGTGGACTGGCATGGACTACTTTTTGTAGTTCCACACCAGAATCCACTCAGGAGCGGCTGGAACTAGCCACGCTGCGTGTTTTTTAAAAACCTCTTTTTCGAGGTTTTTATAAAGCACGGAGCATGCAGCCCCATGCCGCTCCGTCGCCCGGCTCCGACGCGGATTTGCAGGTGTGCGCAAGTGCGTGCCTGCAGATCTGCCGGGGGCGGGCTTCCAGCTGGTGAGCTTCTCCGGTTGGTGGAGAGCCTGCACCAACCGGAAGCTGCCATTTGGGACACCGGAGGGCTGCGGAGCAGCGAGCTCACGCTGCTCCGCGTTGCGACAGACTTACCCGGCTGGAGGTAAGCTCCGTTTTTGGGCATTTTTGCCCATTTCTCCCCACACACACACACATGTGGAAAGGGCCATAGACTGTTGCCTTTGATTTACTCTAGTAATAGCACCACTACCACCACCAACAACAACAATGCAATGGCAGCATCAGTGGCAATTTAGCGGGGTTTGTGCAAGTGTGTGTGTGTGTGCACGCGCGTGCATGCGCATGTGCATATAGATGTAGGTATTTAGATGTATGTGTATAGATAAAACAACACGCTTAGCGTGTCTCCTGCCACTGGCACAGCATTTAGAACTCCCATTAAATTACAATGGAGTCCACAAGAGGAGCAGGAGATGATAAGTGAAAAGCCTCTGAAAAAGTATTCTGGCTAAGTGCTTCCCCCAATTATTTCACCTTCATTAACAAATGACTTTAGCACCAGTTTAGAGCAGGTAGTAGCTTTAGAGATGACCTTATCCATGTGGACTACAACCACCTGTTCCACCCACCATCTTAGAAACACACACACAGGTTATTAATGAGATTCTTGACTGTTGGCAGCTCTTGGGGAAGGATTGGCATGGTACCAAAAACAGATGCTGCCATAAGCATTGTTTTGATGGAGTCAATGTTTTGAAGGAGCCTAGTCAGCCCACTGAAGCTGTACCTCTGTCTCAAGGCTCACAGGCAGGATAGCATGGACCGGGTGAGTCTGGCAATGCGGCTTACTATCAGTAGGGTTTAGAAATGTGGTCTTGGGGGACCTTGAATTTAACTTGGGACTTCCTTGCACAGGAAGAGAGATAATTACCTATTGGATTCTATCCACAGAACATCAGGCCTGCAAACAGCTATGCTTGGTCAGCAAATGTCTTTTAAGTGCTCTATAGGGAATGAGAGACAAAAACATGGTGGAGGACCTCAATGATTAGAAAGGAGGAAACCTAGGAAAGAGTGGGGCCAAAACCTTACTCTTAGGTTTTCTTATTTATGCTGCGGTCATAGTTAGATGGCAGAGTTGGCATACCTTATCATCAAATTAGTACATTGACATCATTTATAATCCATTGTAGACTTTGTACGATCTGCATGTCCTTTCATGGTAAATTATTTAGTATAGGCTGTAATCAACCCTTTTCTTTGCTGAAATCTACTGCAAGTCCAATTATATATGCAGACTATTACCCAGTCAGGTCCATGCAAGATTATGCATCTCACAGCAGACATATAGTTAATAGGACCCCAACAGCAGGAGGCCAGGTTGGGAAGCCTATACAGATTTCACAACAACTCTTTCTATATTGAGTTTTGTTCTCCAGTTGCAGTGGTCTTCATTCCTGTTCATTCCTTTTGGAATTGCCAAGAAAGAAAAGCCCAGGGATCTAACAGTAGGGACCAGCACTTAGGGTACAAGGGACAAAAAGCTTGATAGACACTTCCTAAAGGTGGCACATCCAATTTGATTAGACATGTTAGTTCCATGGTACATGTCCATCAGGAAGTTTCAGATGCCTATAACAAATGTGATGGTTTTAAGTCTGGCTTCAGGATCCTTTTCAGATTTTCCACTTCAACCCTTATTGTTTATGGTAATTTGAAATCAGCTAAGCATCTGGAATCCATAGTTAGACAGCAGATTGACAAGGTGGTTCAAGAGGAAAGAGTTGTAGGTCCTAAATTGTTCTCTTGGTTCTCAATTTGAGCCTTTCTCCATTAGTTATTGGACCAAAAAGACTCCTGATGAATACAGACCTATTCATTATTTAGTTTACCCAAAAGGAAATGTGGTAAATTACACCATCCTCTAGGAACATTGCTAGATTTTCTATTCTTCCTTAGGCATAGCTATTCAGACATTGGCATAAAGGTGGAACTAGTGAAAGGAGACTTAAAGTTGGCCTTTTGCTTTCTCCTAGTTCACACCAAACACTTAGAACTACTGGGCTTCTCACTGGAGGGTGGCTTCTACATGGACCAGGCACCCCTAGGGCCTCATGTTCTGCTTTGGAAAATTCAGTGCACAGTCCACCTACCTTACCTGCTTAGGTATATAAACTGATATCATTTAACAATCATTTAACAATGATATCACTTAGATATATAATTGATATCACTTAACAATGATATCACAAATGGCAAATTGTAGGAACTAAGGAAAGTCACTCTACAAGAGCTGCAGGAGCTAGTTGGTCATCTTAATTTTGCATGCCCCTGGTGGCCCTTCCTGCATTGTTTTTGTGATGCAAGGCTGGGGTTTCACAAATTCCACCATAGACTTAAAGCTATAGCTGAGGCAAGGACCAACGCAGAGGTTTAGAATGAGTTTCTACTCTATTTTAATGGAGTGTAATTCTGGAGGGAGGATGTTGAACATCAAATGGGAGCTTCAGAACACCTTCACACATCAGTTTACTTTCTGGGAAATGGTGCCATGGTTTGTTCTGGTATCAGGCATGTGAGGTAGCTCTTGGAATTTTTCCAAGAATTGAAGAGACATGATGGTGAGCACAACTGGGCACTGATTTGATGAATGGGATGGCTCCAAACTTGCTTCTGTAGGTCACGGGGCCTAGAGAGTGGGAAAGGGGACTACCCTTGGGTTCAATCAGTGTCGTGTTTTCCCTTTATGTCATGGGTCATGGGACATGGGGGAGAGTTTCCCTAGGATGGTCTCACTTGTTGATGGCTGGTTAGGTGTCCAGTCAGAATGGTGGCACTCAGGGCTTCACGCAGGGGTGGCTGAGGAGGAGGTCAGGTTGGAACCCCTGGCTGGAAGCCACTTTAGGCTCCTCCCACCTGCAAATTGCTAAATTTCAAAGAGAAAATTTTAAATCCTTAATAAAGTGGCCCTTTAATACCAAATCCTGTTGTCCGTCCCATCATTTCCTTGTTGGTAAATGATGGGTAAGGAATGGAGTGGGAAAAGCTAACTACTCCAGACCATGTCAAAGCTCCAGCTCCAGGATAGTAAATCTTATCCATCTGTGCAGACTGAATACATGTATCCTGCCAACCATGCACTGGCCAATTCAGATATTACACAAATGTGTACGTTAAGTGGTTTCCCATTCAGATTTCAAGATCTGGTATGTGTAGGCTGTGGATGCTGTTCTGGCTGATTTTGTCCAGTTAGTGGAAAAGATCTTTTTGAAAGCCAAAGCTGTCTCTTACACTTCTAGAAACAACAGAAAAATTGCAGGGTGTTGAAAAGCTGCTACAAAAGATGTAGAATACAAGAGTTCAGAGACCACAAGAAGTTTCTTTTTAATCGTGGATTTACAGGAATCTCTTCTTACCAGTCTCATGTCTCATTCATGCCATACCTCTCCCTCCCAGGCTGACCTGTGGGAGCCTTTTGTGGATGGCTCAGTGAGAGTTTCATAAAGCGAACACAATGAATGAAGTCATGCTTCTACAAAACCAGTGGAAACCATTGCATGGGGTCAGGATCTCTTCCAAAATCATCACTGGCAGCAACCCAGATTCAACAACTACATTCTCTGCAGGGGAGATGACAATGTCATCCTTTTGCCAAAGGTTGAGAGAACTCTGGGCTTCAGAGCCAATGGGACATCTACAGTAGGCACATGGTAGGAACTAAAAACAAAATGACCTCAGGACCAGTATGTTGTGATCAAGGGACACCTCTTGTAAGTTTTCAGAAGAATTTGAATAGTATTTTGATGGCTACAACTCCCAGCATTCTCCAACTGACATGGCCTTCACTAGCCATGATGGCTGTGGGATTTTTAGTTCAAAAATCTTTCCAAGCTCTGATTCTCAGGAAAACAATCCCTAAGAAGAAAATGAACTCTGAGAGAAAAGACCCAGGTGACTAATCTTTGGGTCTTTGAAGTGACCTCTTTCTATCTGTTTTGACTTACATTACAATGGTATTTGTACTGCTGCAGTCTGGGAGGTACTTTCTATAAAACAGAGGGCTGTACTTTCCAACCTTGTAAATCTGGCACCATTACTTAGCATCACTTGAGGGGGGAGGACCAAGCACGGACACATAAAACTGGCTATCTGATGCCAGAAAATACAAGAAGTATTTGAATAAAGTCTGGAGCACACTAAGAGAGAAAACAACTCAAACAAGCATTTTGGACTGTTGCAGAACTTAGTATTTTATTGTTGATCTACTTTTCTTAAGCACCCATCATCTAAATTTGTATGCAGGGATTGAAGACCAAATGAACCCTCATTTGAACATTTGATCCAAAGCAGAGTTGATAACTTCTGGACCTCAAGATGCTGTGGAACTGTTAATTCCCATCAACCTTAATAATTGGTTGTTCTTGCTAGGATTGGTGGGAGTTGCAGTCCCACAAGATGCTGTTACCCTACCCTACACCCCCATTCTACAGGATGTGCTACTTTCCTAATTGAACACATTTATGGCTGGAAAACATGGTCAAAGGCGCACTGCCAGAAGAGGGCCAGGTCAGGCTGACCTTAGACATGGTCAGGTCATAAGCTCAGAGAGGATTAGGTAAGAAAACTCAGTGTTAATAGGTTTGTGATAATCCTTTCAAAACCTCAGGCTATGTGCACACTTGAATACAATAGAAGGTAAAACTGCCCAGGTGAAGCAATTAGGGACCATACTACGATTCTGCCCTACAGAAATCTTCCCTAGACCCCCTGGACAACCAGACATTAAGATCTTGTCATGACTCCTATCAATGTTTTGATAACTAGACTTAAGACTGAGAGTTAACTAGAGTTAAGACTAAGCAATTACTGCTTAGTCCATGCACCCTCCTTGAGGGTAAGATTTAGGGTATACATACCCCAGCATTGGCCTCAGCAAATTGTAGTACTTGGATGTAATACATGGTGCCCAGACTTCTGTTCATTCTTGCTACCCTCAGATGCTGTCTGAGACACTCCACTTCAACCTTCCTCTCCAGGACTGGTAACCTTTTCACCCAATCTCTCTCCCTCTCCCTCCCCCTGCCTCTCTCCCTTCTTCCTCTCCCTCCCCTCCCTCCCTCCCCTCTTCCTTCTTTCTAACCTTTCACTTTCGAATAGCCTTGTATGGTTCTTGAGAGTAACAGATTTTTTGAGTATTTTGATAATCTAAATATAATACTCTGTTTAACTTTTAACTGGACTCCTCTCTATAGTTAGTACTCGCATACACAGAGGAACAGATCCTGCCATTACCCTCCTCTTCCAGGCCTCTATTAAGCTATAATTACCCAATTTCTAAGGAGATGCTAGCATTGTGGGTGGACCTCAAAGTCCTGCACCTCTTTGGGTAACAATGCATTCCTAATCTAAAGTTGATCTTATCTTTTCTGAGTGTGTATATTCCCTTCTTTGAGAAATATTAAATGCATCTACTCAACAGAAGCCCCTCCACCTTCAACTGAGATTTACTCTCATAAATGTACAGCTACAACTTCAAATAAACTTATCAGGGACTGAGGAGACATTGAACTCAAATGGAATGACTTCTGAGTAGCAATCGTGCCATCAGTATACAAACCCGTGTCTCATTACTCTTGTTTCAGGATCACTGAAATGAGTGAGACCTAGGCCCTTTCCACAGCTTACCTTTTTTTGGTGCTGGGGTGCGGGGATTGCACAAGCAGCCTACAGCGAGAGGTCCTCGCGTCCCTGCTGCTTTGGTTCCACAGGAGCTGCCTGCTCCCGAGCAGGTAGCTCGAGAGCCCTGCCTCTTCCTTCTGCAGTGCAGCCTGGGAGTTTCCCAGGCTGCACTGGGGCAGGAAGCGCGGCTGCTGAGGCTCCAGAGGCTCTGCATGCACAGCAAGTGCATGCGGGGCCCTGGAGCAATGCGTGATCACGCACCATTTTCGGCTGAAAGACGAAAATGAAAAAGTGCATGAGCGGCGCCTGCCCTACCCTGGAGCATCATGCGATTGTGACTGTGTTGTGCAGACTGCTCCTCACAATCGTGTGATGCTTCAGGCACCCTTTCACATGACAAATGCCATGCGAAAAGGGCCTTAACTGTGCTTAACAGCTGTAAGTACATTTGGCCTTCCACATTTGCTAGGGTTGGGGGTACAGGACCATTGCAAAAGTGGGAAAATCACAAATACCAAAATATGTGTTGTGGGGATGGGACTGAGACATTGTGGAGAGAGTGGGTAGCCAGGCTCCAAACCAGCTCAGGAAAAGGAGAAGAAAGGGGTGGATCAACATGGTGACCCTATAGTTCCTCTCTCTCATCCATCTCTTTCTTTGGGTATGTGGGGGGCATTGGAAGAGGCCTTATTACGGTGTTGAGAAATCGAACTACAAGCTTTCCTTAGCTGGACACTCAGTAGCTAGTGGAGGAGGAGGATTATGACTAGAGATAGGTTTTTAAAAGGGCTGCATAGCCTGATTGGAGCCACCAGGAGGGAAAGTTCCCCTAGAAAAGAAGTGCCTGGGGTGGGGGTGGGGGTGGGGGCAGGAGTTGAAGAAACCTGCAAATAATCAAATCCTTGAATATCAAACCTGCAAATGTAAAGGGCTGACTGTATTAGAACACAACAGCCCTACTGAATCTGACTATCATGGAATGGACCACTGATTCTGCCATGAAAAATGAATCATGCAGAAGACTTTTAGGGATAAAATGTAAGATCTAGATGCATATGGCAAAGCCAAACTTACCATTACCAGAATGAAGCAATTGCCTCAGAAAGCATATCATGAAAAGGCAGGATATTAATAGATAGTTAGTACAATCTATTACTTTTATATTTTCAATCCAGGAAGAGAAACTTGCAGTACTTTTCTGCCTCAGGTGACAAAATAAGATTATCCAACCTGGCTGAATCAGGAGAAGGGGCAGCTCTTGTCCTTCTGTCTTTGACAGCAGAATGTCTTGGGGTGGCATAGACATACAGTAGGAAGTATCCATGAACAAGAAACTAGATTTCTAGATGGTGTAACTTTGTAGTGTTGTCTGCTAGAGTCATCCAGGGTTACTCTTCCATTGAAAATTCACTTCCTTGCCTTTATGTTTGATTAAAAATCCAGTGTAATTAACAGCTACCTCATAATCTTGAAAAATTGTTTGTTACTTTACTTTTCATTTCCCATTTCTTATTTTGTAAAATAATGATTGGCTGGGATCTTCTGAGTGACTTATAATGGATAAATCCAACCTGTATCATTGTAAGTCACTTTTTGGGTCATTGCAGAGATTGGAGTTCTCTACCAACCTCACGCTTCCCCCCCTACACCCCACACTGTAGAAGCTTCTAGCTGTATTTCTGTAGCAAAACACAGATCAGTGTCATCATCTGTCAGGACCTCTGAGAATCCTCCAGAGGCTGTGGCAGATGATGTCATTGTTCTGTGTCTGGTTGTAAGGACATAGCCAGAAGATTTTCCGATGCTTCCCACTCTCCACTGGTCACTAAATGGAAATGAGGAAAACTCCTGCAGCTAAAAAGTGAGGTTTGGGGCTTGACAGGGGAGATCTAGCATAGGTCCTCATGTGGATTTTTTAAATGCTATGTCTCTGCAACACAAGGTCAAACCATTGACTCTGTTACCTCAACAGCAAGAGAGCCTCAATTTTTTATGTAGCAATAATAATAGTAACAGTACATCATCATCATCATCATCTCTTGTGATAATGTAAGAATAAGCAGATGAGTGTTTCATATTCACAATGTTGAAAAAGAACCATGAAACACATTTTGATTGTATATTTGTTAAAAATTTAAAAGTTTGGTTCTCTCTGTTACGTATGAATGCTTGCATGATGAGTAAGTCCACATGAAAAAAAATCTATTTAGTATAAACACTGCTAAGTAAAAGTTTACACTGTGCAAGCCCCTGAGTGGTCCATAAAGGAATTCAAGGAAACCAAGGCCCTTTCCTCACTACACGGTTATAGTGTTATTATTCTACTTTCAACATCCTGTGGAATTCTGAGGTTTGTAGTTTACTGAGGCCAAAGAGCTCTCTGGCTGAGAATTCTTAATGGCCCTCCCTAAACTGCAAATCCCAGAATTCCATAGGATGTTGAAAGTGGAATAATAGCACTATAACAGTGTAGGACAGAAAGGGCCCAAGTACTTCTTTGCATATTTCACTGAAATCTGCTCTTTTTCACCAGACATAAGGGGTAAACAGAAGAAAACTTGCAACAAAAATCCAGAAGTGCATATGCGGCAATATTATTGTTATTTTCTTGATTGTTGTCAGCCTTTCACTTCTTGTATCAAAGCTTTCCATGGGAAAAAGAAGCAAGTAATATCTTCTCATACAGTTCTGTATGCATGCATGTTACACACGTGTATCTCCAGCACAGAATACTTCCATAAGGTGATCTATTTTTCTCTACCACTACTTAAGCCATTATAAAAGACTGTGGCTGATCAGCATGCAGAGTTAATGGACATTCATGTGACTTCATCAGTCTGTATCAGATGCAGAGTTCTAGATTTTATACATTAAAGAGGGATGGAGTCTTGTTATTTAAAAAAGAAAGCAAGACCTAAATACTTGTAAATATAAATACATCTTTTTCTAGTGACTGAGATGTTTTAATTTATTTTGCCTTTCCTATTTTCAGTTAGAACAAGAAAGCAAAACAGACTGCTTTGTGGTATTTTTATTGGCCTCTCTGACTCAAAGAGGGATTAGGTTTCTCATGGGAGAACTAAATTTTGCAAGTTTTCCAGAGATCTCAAGAGCCAAAAAGTTGAGATAGATTTGGATATCTTTCTGAATTAATGGCCCAACTTTTTCAAGAAAAGATATTTCTTTTCCCATCACACAAGTACATTTGATCTATATATACAATATATCTGTGTGTTATGGCAAGGTCCTTAACCATTTGCATTCCAAAGAGAAACCTAACAAAGTGAATGAAAATCTGGAATCCTTTTCATTCCCCTATTCCTTATAGTGATAAGGCTCATAGAGGCACCTGTGGTAGTTTCAGTTATGGCAAGCTGCAAAGGGCAGTGCTAACCTATAGATATTTCCACTCCCATTACACCTAGTTTGATTTACCTCAGTGGTTGGGAACCTCAAGTTCTATGGCCAAATTTGACCTTTCTAGAATCCCATTTTGGCTCTCTAGGATTCTCCTGATGGCCATGCCTCTTTTTCTTGTGGTGTCACTAGTTTTCTTGATTTTCTGTGGGGATTTGCCCATTCTGGTGTACCCTGCCTAAGGATTAGATGCTGGCAGTAAGAGCTAAATTTCTTGGTATTTTGGGTCCCATCCTTTTTGCCCTTGGTCCCAACAACCAGTAGAATGCAGCCCCTGAGAATTTCTTCAAAATTCAATTTGGCCCTTTAGAAAAAGGTCTCATTTGTCTACCTACAGATAAGTTCCTGGGATGACAGATGTGCTGTCATTTCCATCTCCTCACTTGTTGCATCCATGGTGTCAAATGTAGCTTTGCCCACCTCAAGTCTCCCATAATCATTGACAGAGCACATGTTTTGCACACACAAGGCTGAAGTCCAGCTTCTGGTCATTCCAGCTACTAGGGCTAGAAAAGAATTGTGCTGGAGAACTAGAAGAGAACATATTACAACAGAAAAGAAGTGGAAATTTTTGCTCTCTAAGATATTTAGGATCAATCCCGAGAAGCCACAACCAATGCAGTCCCATAGTATAGGATTGTGGGAGTTGTCTTCCAAAACATCTGAAAAGGTGGGGACTTCCTGGAGACAGGTGTCATGCCCTGCCTTGGGAACTGTGGTGGCGAGGAGGATTCTGACTCTGAGGCGGAGGCTTCCCCACAGGCTGAAGTGTCCCCAGAAGCTGGTCCAGAGGGAGTTAATACACAAAAACAACAAGGGCCTGAGCCAGGGGAGCAAATAGAGGAAGACATAGCTGACACACCTACCTTGCAGCAGAGATGCTGTGAAAGGGAAGGCTTGTGTCGCTCAGCCCATTTAAATAGTAAACAAGCCCTAATGAGGGAAAAGTGAGGGAACACCTATGGTGGCAGCAGACATAGACAAAAGAGGGCTCCAGCTGGCCTTTCGTCCCAAGGTCAGCAACCGGTCTCTTTGGCCTTGAAACCCTGTGCTGTGCTCTTGAATCTGGTTGTCTTGGAACTCTGCCTGTTTGGACTACAGTTTGGATTTGCCGCTTCGGATTTGTTTGCTCTTGGCTGCCTTTCTGTTCGGACATTCTCTGACTCTCACCTCGTGTGTAGGAGCTGTGCTGTTTGTGAGTAACTGCCTGCACTGCCACAGACATGACAACATGGTGGCATGCTAGTGAGCTCCACAGAAGGGAGGACATGTCATGTGATAATTGCTGGTCATGGAACCAGTGAAAAATTGTCCCCTGAATAAAGAGGGCCCAAAATACTACTCAAGGGGGTCCTAGAATTTCTTCTGGTGATCAAATTGTCATGATAATGGCAAATGATCCTAGGTGAAAGGGAGGACTGAATGTTATCAGCTTGCCCCATCACTTGGAGAGCTTACCTGTAAAGGGCAACAAGTGCCACAGTGTTACCCCAAAATATAGGTGCCACAAGGGCCACCCTGCAATGCCAAATACCTCCTTGAAAAAGTGGGGAATGAATTAGCTCAAAATCAGGAGGCTGTGAGAAGGGGGCAACTTAGTGAGATCTTTCCTACCAGTGTTTACACAGGAAAAGAACCAGCCAGGGATTCAGAAGTAAGATAATAATGTGTTTTATTGAGGAGAATTCGCTTCTGCATGCACACAAGATACACACAATCACACATTCACACAAGAGCTAGCCAAAAGAGAAAGGGAGGAAAAATTATAGAGAGGCTGAGAGGTTTGGAGGGGGATTTATAATTACCAGTCCAGAAGAGTAGTGAAGAGCAGAAATGTATTTTGGCTTAGGTAGGACCTAAAGACAGTTCTCATTCAGGAGCCAGATGGAAAGAGTGATGGGTAGACTTTCAAGAGATTGCACTGGGCATCCTGAAATCAGGGGTATTTGTACGATGAAAATGGCTTGTGGCTGTGAAGGTTCCAGATGCAAGACAAAGGGAACCTGTTGTGGACAATGGGTCTTTCGCCTGTTGATGAGCTTAGTGCTTTGATTGACAAAGACATGGTGGATGTTGTAATAGCTGTCTGTTGTGGGTGCTCTGAGGAAAGAATCCAGGTGTACAAGGGAGGGATATCTGTCAATCAGTGTCCTGGTGGGCTCCTCACAGTTGGATTCCTTGGAAAATTCCAGCTTCTATTTAAGCCTATTATCCACAGGAATGGTGTGCATTTGCCTGACAAACGACTCAGTCTTACCTGGAGGAAGTTTCGAGTCGACCTATCCTTTCACATTTACAGTCAAATTCTTTCTCTCCCTTGATTTGACCTCTCCATCACCTCTCAGGCTTGAATTTGATATCAAAGCCAATAAAATGTGTTGCCAATTACATATGATGCCAATTAGATATGGTGCCCATCCAAACCATACTAATATCAGGGATCCCCAAAGCAGGGCCTTACAACAGAGTCTCTTTCTCAAACCAAGGGAAATACAATCTTAGGAATGCCACTGAAAAGAGACTACATGGATGAGACCTGCACTTCTTGTGAAACTGTTTGCCTGTGTGATCACGAATAAATTGACCGTAGACTTTTTTTAGGGGCTTCCTTTTATTAAAATAGCCATAACAGAAAGCAAAAAGCATGAACTGAGGGACTTTAAGAAATTACTAACCGAGCAAATACGGAACATGAGAAACAAACATTTGATTAGTAAAATGTATACATTTTTGTTGAAACTTGAGATGAAAGAACTGGTTAAAGATGATATGATAAAGTGGGAATAAAATATAGACTATAATATACAGTTGGAACTTTGGGAAGAATGTAGTTGGAGGGAATTAAATTTACACTGTCATTTGAACTTAAAGGGATTTTTTATAAGATGATGTATCAATCATATTTGGATCCAGAATCATTGGCCAAAATACATAAAGATGTCTCAAGCATACCATATTTGCTGGTGTATAAGACATACTCGTGTATAAGATGCACCCCATTTATACACCGGCAAATATGATTTGCTGGTGTATAAGACACACCAGCATATAAGACGCACCGGCATATAAGACACACTCCATTTTCGAACAGTATTTTTTTGGGGAAAAAATGAGTCTTATATGCCAGCAAATACAGTAAATTCGCAATGTGAAGAACAGATGGGAACTTTTTAAACATGTCAAATACATGTTACAGTGTGCAACATTTTGAAAATCGATGTGCTATTAATGCCTGAACTGTATCTGTTTGGATTAGTAGAAGATTGGCTGGAGAAGAAATATGGCAAGATATTAAGATATATAGTGATAGATGCAAGACTTCTGTACTTTCTGTATAGATATTCCAACAAAGAATACAGAAATTCCAATGAAAGAAGATTGGTTGATAAAGCTGTTGGACTTAAATGAAATGGACGAATTGATGGCATTGATAAGAGAAAGAAATGGTGATGACTTGCACCAAAGATTGGAAATTATTAATAAGCTGTTTGCAAGACAAAAACTATTGCAATATCAGAGTTGGATTTAATAATCAACATTTTTTGGAATTGTATATGTAGTTAGAGAAGTTGTTTTCTTTCAATATAATCAATAATAGCTCATATTAGAAAAGTGGGAAACTACCTTTGCTTTAATATGTTATTGTCTGGTAGTTTGTGTTAATGTTAGTGTTTTGTGATAGTTTTTAGTAATTAGTATTTAGGATACATTTATATTATTTCTGTTTTCATTTTTCTTTGTACTTTATGTAGTTGTAGTTTGTTGTCTTTTGATGGTTTTGTCAGTATATGTGGTATACTTTTAATAAAATATATTCAAAAAATCACTACAGTCAATTTCTCGCCTGCACCTTTAAATCGATGCCTTTAGATTGATGTGGATACAATGAATTCTGGTCCAAGATCTAAAGTAAGAGTGCCTAAAAGGAGATGATCTGTGGACTTACCATCAAAACCAATAGCTATGTCACAAAATTTTTGGAAAAGTTCCATTTCATAAAATTGCAGATGTTTCAGATATAAAGACATTTGAAGAAGAGTTTTATAAGATTTTGTCTATAAAGACCAATTTAGACTTCTGCTGGAAAGATAGTTACATGACAACACTATATGCATCTTGGATATCTTGAGATATTTAGAAAAACATAATGAAAAGGTGGAAGTGCTTACACTTTTAGATGCAGAAAAAACTTTTGATAACCTGAATTGAGACTTTTTGTTTGGAGTTTTAGACAAGATGAGTTTTGCTGATAACTTCACTACATGGATTAAGACAATTAATGATACACAGAAAACACAGATTTTGGTTAATGATAACTTGAGTAACCAATGTGACATCAAAAAAAGAACAAGACAAGCCTGTCACTCTTCTCTGTATGAAGTCCTGAATAGGACAAGGATTAAGTATGTAAGAATTAAGGACATAAGAATCAAGAAGGAAGTATATAAACTAAGAGCTTTTGCAGATGACTTAGTGTTAGAGAATCCTATGGATAGTATAAGTGTTGTTGGAGACATTGGAGAGTTGGCTAGATTTAAAGTAAACAAGCAAAAGATGATGATGTTAACAAAAATATAAGGAAAGAGGATCAAATACAGATGATGAATAAGTTGGATTTTGAAACTGAGAAGAAGGTGAAATGTTTAAGTATCACTGTGACAGATATGAACTGTATGCTATTGAAGAATAATTGTGTTAAGATATGGAACAATATTAAGACAGATTTGCAAAGATGAGTGAAACTTAAATTGTCGTTGTTGGAGAGATTTCAGGGATAAAAAAGAACATTTTGCCAAGAATGCTATTTTACTCCAGACAATGGCAATTTTGACCAATGATGTGTTATTTAAACAATGGCAGGGCGACATATGGAAATTACATGGCAAGAGAAAAAAACTGAGAGTTAAATATAAAATCTTACAGGATTCAAAAGAAAGAGGGATATTGGGATTACTAGACTTGAAACTATATTTTTCTCTGTGTTTGATTTGGTTGAAAGAGTGGAATGTGCTAACAAATAAGAGATTGCTAGATTTAGAGGAAAAAATGAACAAAGGTTAGGGTGGCATGGTTATATATGGTATGATAAAACTGAAATGAACTGAGTTTTTTCCCCCAAATTATATTTATTAAACTTATATAAATAAAATACAAATAGGATTTTCCCAAATATTGTTCATTCAACATCAACAATGGATTTCTCCCAAAACATTGTACATTTAAATTATACATATTTACAATCATGAAGGTTTTTTAATGTCTTTTAAATGTCACATCGTTGTTAATCATATTTTTGGTCCTGTTAACACTTTTAAACTTCCTTTTCCAAGAATAAGGAGGATAAAATATCTGTCCCAAAGTTCTCTAATATTATTTAAAATTCTTTGATATTCATCAATATAATAACATGTTTATCTTAGTGTTACTTATTAATTTATTAACAGAATCCTACTGTGTAAGAATATATACATTTTAGTCTCATAATAAATAGTCTAGATCATGTATGTTTGTTATTTATCTTTCAGAAGTTAGATTTTAATTCGGAAATAATTTTTTTTCCTGGTATTTTTTACCAGTCACTCATTTGGTCCTCTATAGTGTGTACACTACATAGTGAAATCTGTTATAGCTAGTTTACTGCATGTTTTTTCCCATAAGGGTGAGATTAGGTTCCAGATCTCATTGCTTTGGTTGGTTGAATTGTGAGATATAATTTCTGTCAGTCCATCTAATTCTGTGGTTTCATATAATTTCATTAGCCAGTCCTCGACTGATGGTGTCGTTGCATCCTTCCATCTCTGAGCTAGTGTGATTCTGGCTGTAGTTATCATATATAATAGTGCTTTTTTGTTTGTTTGTTTGTTTTCTTCAACAGTTTCAGTTGGGGGGAGCTATCTATCATGTTCAGCTGGTATATTTTTGGGCATAATGGGAATTGCACATTTGATTTCTGTTATCTTCCCATGAATTTGCTTCCAGAATCTTTTTAACAAAAAGCATCTCCACCAGGTGTGATATAGAGTTCCTGTTTCATTGCATTTCCAGCAATTAGGATTTTTATTATTTGTCATTTTTGCTATCTGCAACAGGGATGGATGCCATCTGTATAGTAGTTTGTAATAGTTCTCCCTTAGCTGGTTTCACAAATTTCAAAGTGTTATTCCAAGAATTTTCCCATTCATCTAAGCTTATAGGAGATTTCAAGTCTTTTGCCCATTTAATCATATTGTCTTTTATTAAGTCTTTTTCTTGATTGAATCTTAATAGTAGTTTGTAGATTTTCCCTGTTTTGTTACTGATGTTGTCTGGTAAGATTTTGTCAAATTCTGTGGTTTTATATTCAATGCCATATAATTTTTTATCTATCTTGAATTTTTCTAGTAGTTGTCTATGGAGAAGCCAGTGTGTGTTGTATCCTTCTTTTATCAGTTCCTCTTTGGTTTTAGGTTCAGCTGAGTCACCTTTTGTCTTTAGAAGATCCTGGTAGGTTATCCATCTGTTCCAGCTCAGCATTTCTCCTCTATAAACAGTTTCATGTACTGATGTCCATAATGGAATTTTGGAGTAGAGGAATGATTTGTATTTCAACCAGACTCTTAGTAGGGATCTCCTTAAAAAGTGATTTGAAAAGTCTCTGCTAATCTTAGCCTTGTCATATATAAGCATGCCATCCAAAAGGTAAGTTTGATTCTTCTGCTTGTAATAGTCTTTTCTTTTTCAACGAGATTCATTCTGTGAGCCAGTTTAAACAATCTGTGTGGTAATATAACTTCAGATCTGGTAGGGCCATACCTCCTCTTTCTTTGGCATCTTTTAGGGATTGTAACTTTATTCTCGATTTTTTGCTTTTCCAGAAAAATGTTCTTAATTCTTTATCCCATTCTCAAAATGGTTTATCATTTGTAATAATTAGGAGGTTCTGTAAAAGGAAGTTCATTTTAGGTAGAATGTTCATCTTTATGGCCGCTACTCTACCCAGTAGTGAGAGATCCAATTTCCCCCATCTTTGTAGTTCCTTTGAAATTTCTTTCCATACTGTCTTGTAACTGTTGTCAAATAAATCTGTGTTGTTCTTCATAATATGGATACCCAAGTATTTGACTTTTTTTGTTATGGTGAAATTAGTAGTTGTTTCAATCTCACTTTCTTCTGGTCTTGATAAATTTCTTGTTAACAGTTGTGTTTTTTCTTTGTTCATTTTAAATCCTCAAGCATCTCCAAACTCTTGTTAATATTTCAGGGAATCTATCTATGCTGGGTTTTAGGTTTTCAGATATAATCACAATATCATCAGCAAAGGCCAGAGTTTTTCTGTGTTTATCTTAACCCCCTTGATGTTTGGGTCTTCCTGCACTTTTATTAGTAGAGTTTCTATCACTATTAGAAATAGTAATGGAGAGAGGGGGCAACCCTGTCTTGTTCCTTTGTTTATTGTTATTGTCTTTGTTTTTTCTCCATTAACTAATATTTGTGCCTCTTGTTTAGAGTAGATAGCTTATGTCCATCTTATAAAGTTTTCGCCCAAAATGAACAGAGTTTTAACAATCAATATGTGAGATGTGCATTGTTAAGAATATGGAACAGATATGCCCTAAGACACTCTTGTGCGTCCATTGCAAGAGGCTCTTTATGGACAGGAGACAGCAGCAAAGGGAAAGTGGCTAACCTACCAAGATTTTCTGGAACTTGACCAAGAACAATATAGAATTATGTCAAATGAAGAATTACTGCCAGATTACAATTTTCATTTTTTTTTTTCAGACAAATAGTAGAAAGATTTAAAATGGATAAAAAATACTGTATGTGAGCTTGAACTGGGCGAATCAGAATTTGAGAAGCAGCTGTGCTCAGATGGTGAACATTTAATTGATGGGATGGGATAACTTTTTATTAAAAATAGAGATGGAAGATGAGCAGATCAAAGACTGTAGGATAAAATGGGTGCAAAATTTGGACACAATATACATTTGGAACAATGGAAGAAAATGTGGTCAAAAGGAATGAAATTTACACTGTGTTACAATTTTAAAGAGAACTTTTATAAGATGATGTATTGCTGGTATTTGTATCAGAAAAACAGGCCAAAATGCATAAAGATATTTCTAATGTGCGCTGAAGATGTGAGCAACAGGTGGGATCTTTTTACCACATATGGTGGAATTGTAAAAAGTAAAAAAAAAAAAATCTGGAATGAAATACACTGTATAGTGGAAACAATTCTGAAAGCTAATATGCAATTGAAACCTGAATATATTTGTTGGGATTGGTGGGTGCTCAACTGCACAAGTATGGAAAGATACAATGCATGACGACCACAGCAAGATGATTATACATGCAGAAAAGGAAAAATACACCAATAACAGAGAATGAGGACTTAGCTGAAATGGATGAATTAACAACATTGATTAGATAAAAATCACTGATGATTTTTTTAAAGACTGGGAACCCCTTAACAGGCTTTTTGCAAGAAAAAGAGAATGAAGTGTTAACTGTAGGTCTTGATAATTAGCATAGTTGGAAAAATAAGCATAAGTATAAGAATGGTGTTTACAATTGGAGAAGTCATTTCACTTAGTCATGTATAATCTTTCTTAGGAAAGCTGGCAATTAAATGTAAATCCTTTCTTTATTATTCTTTACTATTTCTGTTCTTTATTATCTTTCTTCTTGTGTTCTGGTTTTCGGTTTTTCCTTTGTATATATCTTGATTTTTATTGTATTGGAAAATGTTCAATAAAATTTACTAAAACAAAAATCTGAAGGGGAAGATAATACTGGGCTACACAGACCAAGTGTCTGGTGCAGCTTAAGGCAGCTCTATATGCTCACAGCTTAAGCAGATCAGAGAAAACAATATTTTTCCTTCTTTTTACAGATGCTTTGGAAGATGTAGGCTGTAGTCCACAACGGCTTATGCTTGTTCCAAAAAGAGCCACTAAACTTATTTCCCCTTTCTTCTACTCTTCTTATATTTTCCCCCCAAGACATTCTTTCAGCTGTCTCCACAATTGTTGTTGTGTGCCTTCAAGTTGTTTCCAACTTATCATGACCTTAAGGTCAACCTATCATGGGGTTTTCTGGGGCTGCGAGTGTGTGACACATCCAAGGTAACCCAGTGGATTTCCATGGCTAAGTGGGGAATTGAACGCTGGTCGCCAGGGTTGTAGTCCAATGGTCAAACCATTACACCACTCTGGTTCTTGTTTTCAAGGTAGCTGTTTACTAATAAAAGTGAATCATAAGCAAGTGGGGAGAACAGTAGTAGAGTTCCCACACCGCACCCCTTGTCCCGTGCCTATCATGGCCCCTGCTATGATATCACCATCTGGGGTCTAAGGGATGGTGGTAAGACGGCTGCCACTGTTCTAATGGTCTTATGCCACTGCCAGCATGGCAGCTGTATGTCAGACAACAGATGTGGAGTGTAACCACATCTCATAATTACAGCAGTTTGATACCACTTTAATGGGCGTGGCTGTATGGAATCCTGGGATTTACACTTTGGTTAGGTACTTGGAATTCTCTGCTGAAGAACTCTGGTCCACAGAACTAGAGAATTCTAGCAGAGAATTCCAAGTACCTTCCTGAACTACAAATCCGAGATCCTATAGGACAAAACCATGACAGTTAAAGGGCTTTTGTACTGGTATAACTAGGGAATAGATACTTTCATAGAGAGACCTTGATCTCTGGCATCAACATATGAGAAGACTGAGATAGCCTGATATGAATTTATAGTCTAAGTACTCTTGTTCACATTCTGAGATAAATGCAGTACTTGTCAATATGAATTAACAGATGTGTCTAAAGACTTTAATTCAGAAATCTGTGGGTTCAGATATTGTATGGTTTTGAACTACATGGCTACCAGAAGCTGGTCTAAGAAAATAGTTATTTATTCTCCCTATTTGAGGAAGTCAAGATATGTTGTTGGCTACTTTGTTGGATTCTAATTGGTAGTGGCAGCAGATGAGTCTTATCACTGGAGTTTCATATCCTGAGGTGTATTTTTGACTGCAACAACTACAAAGCTAAAAGACCAGGATCAAAGTAGGTCAGCCATGACTTAACATCTGACACAGTTCAAACATTACAAAAATGATTTGCAAACAGCCAAATCATGTATTTTCTTTAACTACACTTACAGTAGTATTCTGTGTAAATATTAAAATAATTGATTACTTCTACAATTCAGGATTAGATCAATAAATGTCATTTACACAGCACATTACATATGAACTTTACTTCTTTTAAAGTTTGAATGGGTTCTATTGCCATTTCTGGCTAATGGATTCATAAAGAAACAAGAAAAAATTGGCACACAATGAGAAAATATAGTGCTAAACCAGTTCAGCTACAAGCAGGTGTTAGTCTCATTAAATATTAAAAAAAAAGTGACATGGCTTGGAAAATATTAACTTTTAAAGACAACAGAATATTATAAGTTTCAGTGAATATAATGTGAGTCCAATATGTTGCAAGGAAAACAGCTAAAATGGAAAGCTTGAATTGCTCTCAAGATTTATGACTTAACAAGTATGCCAGTGTGACTGCTGTAAACATTACGAAGAGTCAAAACATGATATGTAGATGATGTTCTTGCAGAAAAAAGGAAAACCCATTGAAATTAATTGAACAATGTATGTCCAGGTGAAATGAAGATTTTCTATAACATTCCTGGGCAGAAAGCTGAGCTTCAAAAAGTTCTGGGCTATGATCGTAGTTCAGCTACTTAGCTACATAACTACTTTAAGTTTAGTTATGTAGGTACATCACGTCTCCTGGTCCGACCCCACCCCAGCCCCTGTTTGGACTTAGTGGACAGCAGCTCCTAAAAATAAGGATCTGTTCTTCTGTTGGTCAGGATGCAGGAGACTGATGTTCCCAGTCCCTCCTGCAAATGATTTTCAGTGTGACAGCCAGAGGCAAGATCCCTGTAACAATTCCTTCTCATCCTTCCTTCTGCCTTACAGATAAAAAGATATACCAATAAAACTACACACAGTTAAAAATGTTTTCAAAAGATATTAAAGTAGCATTAAATCGTCTGAAGAATTAAGACCATTCAAAACATTAAAAGCATGGAATAAAATGCTCTTGGAATATGCAGCTTTGTGTAATGGAGCCTATACCTCCCTTCTTTCATTCTGATCTGTGGACAAGTTAACTCATCATTCTGAAGTCACGTTAACATTTTACATGCAAATAAGATACCAAGAGATGGATAGCTCTCTTCTGAGGAACAAAGAAAGCACTCAGGACAGCAAGCGTACCCTTCATTTGTTTTCCAAGTTTGACATGGGTCCCCAGACAGTAGTGAGAAAATGCTTTGGGTTGCTTGCTCCCCAAGAAATCAAAAATTGGCCAGGAGCTGAGTTGGCTTTCACACCTCTTTTGAATTATGTTATGGTTACAATACTGTATTAGATGTCTGCACTTTGGCCTCATGACATTGTTCTGCAAAAAAGCTTTGCAGTACTGTACTAAGTTTATTACCAAAAATAGGAACTTTAGAACACATTACTCTTGAAAACATGGCAGGGAGTCTGATATGTGTTGATGCTCTTAAGTATGGTCAATAAATGGGAAAACCACTGCAAACCTGTGTATATTTTAGTTGCCTTGCTATGCACACTTTCCTGGGAATAATCCACATTAAACTCAGTGGGACTTATTACTGAGTAAAGATGTATAGGATTGCACTGTTTCTTAGGAGTAGACCATATTTTGTAAGGTGCAGGATCTCTTTTTGACTGTAAATGCAAGCTGCCAATCTTTCCACAGCTTGCACAGAAAAATTTATTTCACAGCATCCTTTGAAACTAGGCCTGTGCAGTTTTATTAGTTCCATGGGCATGAAAATATGCAGCCACTAAACTGGCTATGACACATTTCAGAGGCTGAATAAAAAGAAAAGTTAACGAGCTATAAACCTTTATGAGTAACTTAACTTTACTCAGCAGTGTCTGAGCAGAACGTTTTGACCACATCAAAAAGAGATTAAAACCTCAAAATATCATACAATTCCACCCCTGTATCTAAGAACTAAAGTTAAAAATGAATTCTACTCTCAGAGGAGTTTCAGATGAGGCTTTTACCATGCCATTGCCCTGGCTCAATTCACTGAATTTTATGGGGGCTTCTGACTGAAAACATCTTTCATAACCCTCCCTTGTTTTTCCATGGCTTCCTCAGTCTTTTTCCTTACCACAGAAAATCTGTTAAGGAAAAAAGATGGAATAGCTACACAATGCCTACTAATAGCTAGAAACTCTCTGTCCAGAAGTGCTTTCACTGCTACAAATGAAAAATCACCTTCATCACCAAATTATTTATTTACTTATTATATTTACATGCCTTCCCATAATTTTTCTTACAATTGATAGTTATATATAAAACTAGTGTATAGACCCGACATTGCTCAGGATTTTATTTTATCATAGGTAATACATGTTAGAAAGATTTGAGATCCTGTGTCTCTAACTCCCCAAACTATCTTGTCCAGTACCTGTAACTTTTCCCCATATTCCCCAATCCAATTTGTATTCAGAGCTATTAGCATACAGAGGTTGGGTTCCTGAGGGAATACACTGCCTTCCTTCTTGCTGCTAGGTCTCATTTACATAGCAACCGGCCTGAACTTTCTGGCTGAGAATTCTAAAGGCCCCTCCCTGAACTGCCAACCCCAGGATTCCATAGACTCTTCACAGCCAGCCAATCATATGAGGTCTTCGCCTCACATAGCCAATCATACGACATCTTCACCTGCCTCACACAGACAAACAGACAGACTCACTCACAAACTCAGACTTTTATATGGTAGATTTAAATGTGAAACAAGACATAAAACCATGACATCAAACATGATGAACATACAGCAGTAGAAACAAAACACACAATGATCCCCAAGTTGTAACACAGATTTTAGAAGTGAGAGTCCCAGAGGACACATGTTACTTAAAAGGCTTGGCCGAACAAAACGGTCAGCGGCCGCCACCGAAAATACCACAAAGACATTTCCAGGCAATACTTTTGCAGCTGAGATGCCACGACCAAAAAGTCAGTCTCTCCTGTAGTCACCAGCTTCCCTACATTTAGAGTTGGCAAACAAATTTTACTTTAAAATAAAATGCTGTGTTTATGGTAATCTGTATTATTAGATCTGTGGTTTGGGGGGAGGCAGGATTGCTTGTGTCGTTAGCCAGGAACAAGTGCCACCTCAGGCAGTGAATGCTGGAGAACGGCAGCATCAGCCCACTGGATACTTCTCCAGAACACTACCTGCTCCTGTAATTCTCCTTTATCAGAAGAGAGAACTGTATAGGCCACAAGCCTGTCCTGCCCCAAGTAAGGTAGTTCACTGCTCCCAAGGGTGGAGGATGTTATCGTTTTGCCAGTATTAAAAGTCAGATTCAGTGGCCAGTCCTTTTGTCTTCTCTCAATGGAACCAGGTGGAAGACATTTTGTTTGTCTCAGACAGAAAGTTGTCTTAGGCCATTTCCACACCGGGCTTCTGAAATGGTGCAGAGCGACCTCTGACGGAGGTCTTCTACACGCTAGAGTGGACTGGCGTGGACTACTTTTTGTAGTTCCACACCAGAATCCACTCAGGAGCGGCTGGAACTAGCCGCGCTGCGTGTTTTTTAAAAACCTCTTTTTTGAGGTTTTTAAAAAGCACGGAGCATGCAGCCCTGTGCCGCTCCGTCGCCCGGCTCCGAAGCGGATTTGCAGACGCGGGCAAGTGCGTGCCTGCAGATCTGCCGGGGGCGGGCTTCCAGCTGGCGAGCTTCTCTGGTTGGTGGAGGGCCTCCACCAACTGGAAGCCGCCATTTGGGACGTTGGAGGACCGCGGAGCAGCGAGCTCGCGCTGCTCCGCGTCGCGACGGACTTACCCGGCTGGAGGTAAGCTCCGTTTTTGGGTGTTTTCACCCGTTCCCCCCCCACACATGTGGAAAGGGCCATAAACCAGCCTTCTTTCCCATGTGGGCTAGCTTCTGAGACTGCCCCCTTCAAGCTGCTATTAGCTGGAGAAAAGAAAACACACAGTCACTCATATCACAATACAAGTGTCTGCTTCTCCAGATGGGACAGGAAGTTGTAGTATTTATTGCTACAGTACAAAGGTTATTTGAGATATCCAAATGATGTTTCTGTTGTCCTGAACTATTTTCTGGCAATTCCCAGCAGATACTGCAACATTTTGTTTCTACTCTTGAGTGAATTTCTTTTTAATTTGAAAACATATTGAACAAAAAGGGTTCATTTTCTTCTCCTCTCTTCTCTATGTTCCTTAAAAGAGCTACAATGACACAGCGCATCAGTGCACTAGGACACTATACCAATAACGGGGGGAGGGGAATCATAGAGAAGAAAATTCATCCTCCAAAAAACAGGATCATCTCACTAAACCATATTCTTGGTTTTAAGGAAACCTTGGAAAAGCCCAGCGCAGAACCAAGGAATTTCTATGAACAGTGCCCCCATAAGAACAGAATGAGTGGATGGGATGGCAACAACTGACAAAACCCAATGTTACCAGGCCATATACCTCCATGCTTTGATATGGTCTAATTGGCAAAATATATTAATTGGCAGATTTGTTGGCATAAAATATAAATTATATACCCTTATGGCTGGAAAGGCCATGTGGAAAGGGACACTGGCTGGGAAGAAGTCAGAGACAACCCCAGCATGGCTAGGTCATAAAGCCTGACCTAATGGCTTTAAGCTAATCCTATCAACTGCCAGCCTCAGAAAACAATAAGGTGCCCAGGTGCAGAGGCAAGGACCCCTGCCGTGTGCATATCCTACTGAAGCCTTGACCAGAAACCCCCACTCAACCAAGACATTGAAACAATCAATCCATTCCAGACCCCACTGTCTGTGCTGCAACTCACCTTGTCCACTAGGCTGGAAGAGCAATTAACTCACACCCCTTCAAGGAGGGAAATAAAGTACATAAACCCTTGGTTTTGAGAAGTCAGAGGCAGTTAGATGAAATGCTGGACCCCACTATGTTGCCCTGAATCTTGATCTGGTCTGCCCTTAGACACAAGTATAGGCTACATTTCAACTTCTTTACTACTCTTCTGGACTGGTAATTATAAACCCCAAAACCTCAGCCTCTCTATCCATAATTTTTCTTCCCTTTATCCTTCAGTTAGCTCTTGTGTGATTGTTTGACTGTGTGTATCTTGTGTGCATGCATGAGTGAATTCCTCTCAATAAAACACATTTTAGCTTACTTTTGAATCTCTGGCTGGTTCTCCTCCTGTGTGAGCCCGTAAACATTGGTAGAAAGATCTTGCTAAGTTGCCCCCGTCTTGCTAATTCGCTAATCTGAGCTAATTCATTCCCCACTTTTGCAAGGAAGTACTGGCATCGCAGGGTGGCCCTTATGGCACCTATGTTTTGGGGTAACATCAACGAGCTGAATTTTGAGAACTCAGACATATTCAGGCCTTCTGGAACAACCCTGTATGTTTGGTTTAGTTATCAGGAAATATAGTCACAGATATACACTATTCAGTGGAGTTTTGCCAACAAATGGGAAATGGTGCTATTTTGGCCACCAGCTCACAGTGGGCATGCTGGCTGGATGATTCTAGGCATTGTATTCCCCAAAATGAACATTTCCTAGGGCTGGTTTGGCCCTGAGATGTGTCTCTGTGTGAGGAAAATGCTACAAAAATTCATGTTTTTGTCAGGCAAAGCAGAATTAGCAGTTCTGAAAGCTATCTTGATAAACAGGGAAGATGAAAAGGCCTGTTGGGATGACCTAGTATTAAAATTCAAGGAAAGGACATGAAAGTGGTTGTGGTTAGTGGTTTCAATATATTTCAAAGTGCCGACAAATGGTGAGAAAAAGGGAAGTATGTGCATATTTTTTAAACGCATGTGAGGAGAAGGCTCTAATAGCATTTATGAGCTACATTTACTGTAGTAGAGAAGGTTTGGGGAGGGTTATAATGGGGAAGCACAGGGGCCTCTCTCTCTCTCTGTGTATGTGTGTGTGTGTGTGTGTGTGTGTGTGTGTGTGTGTGTGTGTTTTACAGGAAAAGCAAAAGACAGAAAAAATGTTGAAGAAAGAAATAGAGGGAGATTTGGAAAGGTCATGATGATCTGATGAGTTTTTCCTTTGTACAAGTTTACAAGATCCTCCCTAAAGTACAAAATGGAGGCAGAAGTGGGAGGTATTAGTGATCTGAACTGACAACAGAAAAGCAATCTGAAATTTTACAAGAGATCTCTGGCACCCATCTTTCGAAAACCTGGTCAGTAAATTTAATATCTTCTTGTCAAAATAAGTTCTTGAACTTTCTCAGCTGCATTTTAAAACAGTGCTGGTTTATATGTCACAATAAATGTCAGCATGTTGAATACTGACATTACTGGGAGTACCTATAACCCCTAGGCTGGAAAGCGGGGAGGCTAGTTACCTGTGAGAGGTGAAATCTCATACCCGCTGTATCCAAATGGGTTGGACATGGAACTGGGATGAGCTCTGAAATCAGGTGAGAAGTGAGGCAGCAACACAGAATGCAAACTATTCAATACAATAAAACAAAGGAAAGAGTTTTCTTTGGCCAGAGGATCCTGCTGATAATCAGAACTGCATCCAGTCCAAACTATTAGCAGCAGTGATCCAGAAAGACAATTTTATTCTTCAAGCTTCACATTTTTATACTATTTTTCTTGATTAGGAAAGCAGAATAAAACATACTTCAGCAAGGTTAGTATTTTGCTCAAGACTGACTACTTGTTATTTGTTATCTAACTCTTCTGTCCACTGTCTGGATTACCAGAGCAGTGTGTAACTATCATAATGTTTACAAACAAAGTTATCATTGATGTAACAAATGTATGCCTGATTTCAGCAATAATAGTTTTATACAGAAATTAACAAACCAGAGGTTAGTCATATAATATGTCAATAGAAGGAGTTAATCAATATTCTTGTTAATTATGAGAGGGCAATTAACTAATAGGAGGGCAATTGAGAATCTTCTAACATTCCTCATGTATATTTTAAGCCAGCACCTGCATAACTCAAGGCCAAGTGGGTGTTTTGGACATGGCCAAAGTCCAAACTTTATCTGCATTTTTAATCCTTCAAAAATCAATGATATCACTTTGTCTAACTTCAAGTATTCATGAGAAGCTTCTTGACCCAAGAGAGTCTTAACATTTGCTGTGACCTCTCAAAATTGGCCCCAACAGCCTTCTGGAACTGGCCTGTAACAACAGCAATTGGTGAGAGCCAGGATACCAGTGTTTGATGATCTGCTCAGCCTTGGAAACCTACTGGGTGACCTTGGGTAAGTCACACTCCCTTAACCTTGGGGAATGTTACCATGCCGTACACCCCCAATCTGTGATAGATTATGATTGGCTATAAACATTGTTTAATTGGCATGAAATAAATATAAATCTTACACTTATGGCTGAAAAGCTGTGTGGAAAAAGGGTTCTGACTGGAAACTTCCTTAAGCTAGGACAAAAGTCTAGTCATATGGCCAGGTCATAAGGTTAGGAGAATCAATCAGCAAACTTAACCTGATGCATTTTAGATGGTGCTCTAGAGTACCTAAGCTTATGAAACAATAGCAAATGAAATGGCTAGAAGGAATATCTAAAAGCTAACATCCTGCTACCTCTTTCCTACGGAAATAGTCCTTTTTGTTTTCTCACCTCTCCAGTAATTAAGAGGCTATCATGATTTCCTTCAATGCTTTGTCACCTGGCTGCAAAGGCAATCAGAACCTTCCAGACCCTTTTGTTGGCTCTACCAGAGAGTAATTCACACATTTCCCCCAGGGCAGAAAAAAAGTATTTAAACCCTAACTCAGGCATTGACTTATTGCTGGCACCTTGGGCACATGTGGTATGTTATGCTGCATGAGCCTTCCCCCACCCCGATTCCAGTTCATTGCATAGCCCTCAGGCTCCCTCAATCTGCGACAGCTCACTTGCTCTTCTGCTGCTTCAGGAATGGTAAATATCATCCACTTCACCCCAAACTCTTGCTATCCAACTGTCCCCTCATTTACCTACACTAGTCTTGTGTAATTGTGAGATTATTTCAGTATTGTGTGTGTTTGTGAATTTCCCCCAAATAAAAACATTCTTTTTGAACTCCGACTGGTGTCCTACGGTCAGTACTGGTATATACTGGTGAAAAGATCTTGTTAAGGTTACCCCACTTCCCACAGGCCTTCCTTTTTGAGCTAATAATTCCCCACCTTTTCATGGAGGCTTGGGTACTGCTGGAGAACCTCAAGGTCCCCCACCTTTGAACAGATCTTGTCCAGAAACCCCCATGTTAGGTTTGGCTTAAGGTCAACACAAACTGCAAATGAGTTGAAGGTACACAAAAACAACCACCAGCAGGAATTGACAACTAATGTGTACAGTGCTTGGGCCATACTGGTTGGGAAATCTGAGATCTGTAGTCCAAAAAGGTAATCTTTTTCAAGGTCTATGAATTCAACAGAAAGACTGTGCATGAATAGGGGCAAAAATTCTTTATTTTAGTTTCAGGTAGATTCATCATGTTACCTCTTATGCCAGACACATAACAAATAATTTTCCTTGTCTCTTTTCCTGCTAAATTCTTTTCCTCTCAAGTACTTTATATATTCTTAGTATCTGCCTATAGATGAGCAACACCTTTTCAAGCACCACAGATTAACAGCTGCCTCCTAATAAAAGAAATATGTACTTATATCGAACAGGAATGTCAGTGGGAAGAAATAAACATTTTACATTGCATTTTGACCTGCTTGCAAAAAAAAAAAAAAAAAGGTCAGCCTGTATTTTGTATGCTCAACATTATTATCCATGTTCATTAAAACAGACCAAACCAGTTAGACTCGTTTTATAGCAATCCTTTCCCAGAGAAGCAAACTACATAGTTGTGTTTTGTAATTTGGTTGGGTAGCACACAGTGCACCTGTAGGGCATATGTGAATGTACAAAGCCCACACATGCTCACTTGAAAAGACACCGTTAATGTTATTTAAGATCTCTTGTTCTTTTATCACTACTATATAATGTACGCCCTTGCAAAGTTAAACATGCTCTTCCTTATTCATTTTCCCTCCTTTCCTTTCCAACTCTTCCTATTCTGACTCCTTTCAAAGGAGGGTAAAACTTGAAATCAAAACAAAAAAAAATGCTTACATTAGAAATCTTTTCCAAATCTTTTCTTTTCCCTTCTGGCAAGATTTCTTGAGTGAGAATAAAATTAATACTCAACACTGTTGACAACATGCAAGCTACTTGTATACTGTCTTCATAGTATGGTGATGCATCCACAGTGGCCAGTACTAGGTTAAAAAAATTAAAAGGAGTTGAACTAGGTAGTTTTGCCTGGTACTTGGAAGGGATATATTGTCAGGGAAAAAAAAACATTTTCAGGCAGTATCATGCCTTTTGGTGTAGGAAATCCAAGCCAGCATGATCAACGATCAAAGAGTCTGAGACATGAAGTCTAAACCATTTGGAATACCAAGGGTTAGGAATCACTGATCTAGGCTGAAAGATTTTGGGAGAGTCTAAAAACTTAGATGCCATTTTTGTACTTTCGTTATCCGAATACATGCATTGTACCACCATAAAACCCTGAACATACCAATCTTGTCTGATTTCAAAAGCTAAGCAGAGGTGGCCCAGTTAATATAGAACTAGGATGGAAATATCAGGAATCCCCACTTAGGGCTAGTTAAGAATCCTGGCTTCGACTCTGGGCAGCTATTGTCAGTCAGAGTTAAATCTACACAACTAGATGGGCAAGTGCTCTGATCTAAGGCAGCGTCATATGTTCCCTATAGTGCCTTTTTTTCCTCTTATGACTGGGATGTCCACTTTTGCTTTTGGAGACCACTGGAATAGGTTTTCTGATTTTAGTCCACTGAGTTTATGAAAAAACAAAGTTATATTTCACTTGCTGTTACAAATAAAGAAGCCATCCTGTTCACCATGGAGAGATTGGGCTGGCTCCAAGAGAATAAAGAAGAGGGTAGTGAATAAGATGATGTACGTATGGTCAGAACTGTTATATGAGAGCAACAGCTGTCCATCTGGGGTTTACAGGTGACAATGCCAAAGGTCTTAGAGACACATCTTTGTTATTCTTTTTCCATTCTTGATGAATCCAGAGCTCATTTAATCCTCTTATGACACCATACAGTAAAATCTCAAGCTCAATTCTCAAAGGCTGGGGTCTCCAGTAGCGGAGAGGATGGTGGTTTACCTAACCCTAATGTAGTATTCTTTTACTATAACCCATTTAAGGAAATGGTTACATCCCCTTCAATGTTTAACAGATGAAAGCAAAGACACATGCTGCCAAAAAACCTGAGAGTGTGGTCAAGAAGACAAAATTTACTTATGAGGAAGATCACACAAGCTAGGAGAAACAGTTTGCTTCTGCCAAAGTCTACAGGGAAGGAAAAGATTACATCTCCTCCTTTTCTTTCCCCCTGCTGAGTTCCTTGAGTACAAATTAATTTTGTACATTGAACTCAGTTGCTGTGGCCAATTCATCATCTGAAAGCAAGCCTTCTGGTGATTAGCTTCTTAATTGCCTAGCTAGGATGCACCTTGGATGTGAGATGCACAGTCCACCACAGGGGCAGTACCTGGAGCTTTACTAGTTTGGAAGTACCTGCCAGAGTCTATACTTTTCTGGCATAGCCTTTGAGACTCCTGGGTCAGCCCTCCACCCTGATGAAGCAGTTAAGTAGGACTGATAACTGATGGTGGTGAGTGTTCCAGGAGCCACCGATGGGCAACAGTTATGAGTTGGGCACCACGTTGGCCATCTGAAAACTCTGGAGAGCTGTACTTTTCTCCTAACTGTGCCCCTACTTTTTTTAAAAAGCCTTTTAAAAACTGTCCCTTAAACTCAAAATTTCCCCATGCCTTCTAGGGTACGCTACATTTTTTCTCACCCAAGCACTTGGGGAAATAAATCACCAGGAATAGATGGCATACAGATTTGTTTCAAGGAACATAAACAGAATCCCTTCAAATTCTAAAGAAAATCTGTCAAAAATCTGTCAACAATTATGGAAAACAAAAGAGTGCCTTACAGATTGGAAACACTCAATATACATTCCAATACCTCAGAAGGGGAGATCAGGGATTGCTGTAATGCCAGAACCATTGCATTAATTTCCCATGCAAATGATGCTCAAAATTCTACAACACCAACTTTTACCATATATGAGGGAAGAAATGCCAGATGTCCAAGCTTTCCTGGGTTCAGGAAAGAAAAAGGCCCTATGGATCATATTGCAAACATATATTAGATAATACAGTGCACCAAAGAATTTCAGAAGAACAAGAGCCTGTGCTTGACAGCCTTTGACTGTATTGATCATGAAATATATCATGAAAAAGAAATGAGTGTCCTGCAACATTTGATTGTCCTGATGCATAACCTGTAGTCAGGACAAAAGGCTACTGTCAGGATAGAATACAGAGAAATGGAATGGTTTCCAATAGGCAAGGGGATCAGGCAAGGCTGTGTTTTATCACTCTATCTGTTTAACTTCTGTGCTGGACATATCATATGCAAAGCTAGATTAGACTGTGAGGAAAGAAGTGTGAAAATTGGAGGAAAGAACATCAACAGTCTAAGATGTGCAGATGGCACCATACTACTAGCAGAAAATAGCAAAGACCTGGAACAATTACTGAAGAAAGTCAATGAGAAAAATGCAAAGGCTGGTTTATAGTTGAATAGTAAGAAAACAAACATCATGACCACAGATGATTTACATAATTTTGAAGCAGGTGATGAAGACATAGAAATAGTTCAAGATCTTCCATATTTTGGCTTAGTCATTAATTAGAATGGAGACTGCAGTAAAAAAATAATCAGAAGAAGATTAGGATTTGGAAGTGCAGCTGTGAAGGAACTAGAGATGATCCTGAAGTATAAACATGTATCATTGAATATTGATGAATTTATTTGACGTGTGATGCCGGAGAAGAGCTCTACAGATACTGTGGACAAATGAATGGGTCATAGAGCAAATTAAGCCTGAACATTCCCTAGAAGCCAAGATGACTAAAGTGAGGCTGTCGTACTTTGGCCATATCATGAGAAGACATGACTCACCAGAAAAGACAATAATGCTCAGTAAGGTAGAGGGCAGTAGGAAAAGAAAAAGACCACATTGCAGATGGAGAGACTCAGTTAAGAAAGCCACGTCCCAGAATCTGCAAGACCTGATCAGAGCTGTCGATGACAGGGCGACCCAGAGGTCTCTCCTTCATAGGTTGCCATTAGTCAAAGTTAACTTGAAAGCAGTTAACAACGTGTGTGTGTGTGTGTGCGCGCGCGCATGCATGTGTAAAAGCATAAGTCATTGTTTCATAGGAGGAAGAAAGGACACAAAAGGACAGGAGAGTTAGAGTGAAACAGAAAATGAAGGGGTGCACTTGGTAACTTAGAAACAGTATAGCAAGAGCAAAGAATGACTCAGGGGAAACAAATAATAATAACACTTTCTTAATATGAAACAAACAGGAGATCAACTAAATGATCATATCTGATTTAAAATTGCCAGTTCCAGACCCCAGAAGAACATCCTACTCCTTTAAGAAGACATCTGAAGCTGTGGGAGACCTCCTGGAATTTTGGCATTTATGCAAGGAATCTCTCAAGTTTTGGACCCATCACCCTCGGAAAGAAGATTGTTCCCATTAGATACTATTTTGCAGTTAATGGGTCTTGGGATAATAAATACCCAATACATAGTCTAAAATATTGATTTTAAGTGCAAGTATACATACTAGGCCCCTTTGGTCCCCTGAAGCAGACACCATACTTTACAAGAACATTGTAGAAAGCAAGTGATCCAGAACAGCTGGCTGCACTGCTTCCTGGCAGCCACCAAACACCTGTTCTGTTAATAGTAGCCCTTTTTGTGTTTTCTTCTGCCACCTACTGTATTGTAGCAGTACTGTGGACCAGGAAATAAGGTTAGAAGAGTACCTCAAAGCAAAAACTGTGAAAAAATTTTTAATGCAGAATAATGAGGAAATAAGCAACCCTCCAGATACTGTTAGATTGAAACTTGCAACTTCTAGCCAACATTTCCAGTGGTGCAGAATGATGGGAACCAGAATTCAAAAATAACATCTGGAGCACCAAACATTCCCCAATCCTGATTTATTGCCACAGCCATCCATTCACATCCACCTCGTATGCTAGCAATTCCGACACAATATCCTTGGTGGTCAGACTTCTAGCAGGTGAAGCAAAGTCTAAAATATTTTAATGCCAAAAAGGACAGGGTTTTTGTGTTTCTAAGAGCTCTAAAGGAGATTTGGGCACAGTAAGGACGAGACCTACTGTTAGGCAGAGTGAGCGGAAGGTAGCAGTACTAATGTCTTGAAGGAAAGTGCTTGTTAAGTCGTGTGGCTTGCCCTGGGCTCACTTAGCCAGCCTGTTGACTTTTGATGTAATGAGGGATGCTGTCCCATCTTCAGGTTCAGTTACTAGTGAGAGTCAGCTTTTGTTGACCCTCATGTTGTCCTTTGCTTCATGTAGTAAGATGTTTTGGACAGGGACTGGGTAATAGAAATGATGCCATCTTCAGAATACTATGTTTGTTAACGACTCGTACAATCCGTCCAGTCTATGAGTTCTAAAGATACTATTTCTTTGCAGCACAGTTATGTAATGCTTGGGTCGAGCCTCAAGGGCAACAGTTAGTCAATAAGACAGAAATGGGCAATGGTGGAATTGGCTGCAACACCAATAAAACGTCTTCATTGGCTACTTTGGCTACAGTTGGTGTGGGCTCATTACCCCTGGAGATTCACATATCCATCTCTGATACAGAGGTACTCTGAGAGAGATTGATTTCTGGCTGAAGCTCCTACTTAGGGAAACCTGAGACCCTAATTTATCTGGATAGTGTACTATCTTTTGTGCCCCTCCCCTGAGAAAAGGCCAAACAACAGTATTTAACAAACAAACAACAATGCATCAATTGTAGATTAGTATAGTATAGTATAGATTATAATAGATTGGTAACACAAAAAACTGTAAAAATATCCCTGAGTTCAAAGTGCCTCTCTTCTTATGGTCTTCCAGCTGCTGATGAAACTCTCATTCCTCATAGTGAAGTCAAGGACGCAAGTAAGTGATGCAAAATCTAATGTTGTAACATCTACTGCTCCAGTAGATGAAAGCAGCAATTTGGTGTATTGCAAGACTTTATCTGGTGACAGCAAAAAGCTCCTGGAGCTTCTTTTGCTCCCTCTAGTTTTAGGCAATAACCTTTTCAAAGCCAGATCTGAGCTGCAGAAATTTCTTAGTAATTCTAAGTAATTTCAGCTACCAAGACTATGCACACTTTCTGTTATTTCGGCCAACAGAAAATGCTGCAAAGTGATCTGTTTCAAAGCATTCAGTACAAGGTTGTCATAAATTGACAGCAACCATTTAATTAATTAATCTTCATTCAGAAAGAAAAAGGAAAAAGAAAAGAATGGTTCTCTATCTTTAATTATTTTCCTGACCCCAAATTAAAGTGGCCATGTTTCAGGGTCTGTCCTTGAGTATCAGGGTTTGGTCCCTCTGGTTCTCAGGTGCGAGGAATTTCAGAGTGACAGCGTCACCTTGAAAATTACATACCTATCTCTCACTGTGACTTATGGGTCCCCTGTGGTTGTATTGTAGCTGCTACTGTAGACTGTTTTCTGTTCAAAGCAAAACTCGGAAAATTTTCTTTGACCAAATTACATTCTTACAAGCAGCACTTACAAATGTGTTCAAAACAAAGGTAGAATTGTCATTTCAGTGATGGGCTTGGAAAACATAATTTTCAATCAGGGAAATATGTATTCTTTTGCTAGACATGGTGCTTATTATGTTATTATTATTATTATGTTGCTCTGAGCGGAATCAAAATCAACTGGATGCATCTCTGTGACAGCAGCCACAGCCCTGGCCTTGAAGTTCTCCTGACTTGGCAACTCTATCTCCAGTGCCATATGTTCAAGATAACTGAGCACCCAGACTCTTAACTCATCAAAGTAGCTGAGTAAAAAAGGCACAACTTTCTTAAGTACCCATTTATTGTGTAACAAGATGCAAAAGTTATTGTTAAACATATTGCGCATTTCCACCCCAAACAAGCTTCCTTACAGTAATGAATCATGGGTTTCCTCATAATTATAGTGCATGACTGGCCTCTGCCACTTGGTGGCTTAAGTTTTCACGTTGATCCTTCAGATGTTTTAGATTTCACGTCCTATAATCTCCCATAACCTTATCACTGACCTTGCTAGTTGGGACTTCTGTGAGATGAGGTTCAAAATATTTGGAGGGGAAGAAATTCTGCTTTATAGATTTATACATATTCACCTACTCACCAAGAAACTTTCTGGTGCTTATGACCCGTGTTTATGAAAGGCAGGAAGGCTGGGCTGATCACAGATCTCTCATGTGATTGTCACTAGGCAAAGCACTCATGGTTTAAGAAAGTCATAGGAAATAATGAGACACCCAGTACTGTGGGTTACTGTGCTCCAGAAAAGGAATGCATAAGAAGGAGCACTCACTCTGCCACACTATAGAGATCTGTCAAATCTGCAAATGTTGTGCCCATTTTAGTGTAGTGTTTTCCATGGAGCTGTGAGTTCATCAGAATGTTAGGAATTCTCTTCATTCTCTTTCTTCTGCCAATCTCGTAAAGTTATTACTGTTGCCAAAGATGTATAGTTCTACATGGTAGAAGTATAGTCACAGATTGAATGTGTGCATATCTATTCAGCTAATGCATAAAAATGCTTGTCATGTTTTTTATTTTGGAAAAAGTATATACGTATGAGTATAGGAAAACAAGTATTTTCAAACATACTAGTTCATGAAGACTAAGGATTTCATGCTTCTCCTTTGAGAATTTTACCAACTTGTTTTGGCTAAATTTTAAACCAAGCCATGATAATAGCAAGAAAATGTGATAGAATTCCATTATGGAACATACTCCCTATAATAACAGATTCATCACATGTTCTATTGCAGTAGCAAGCCAGCTTTGGTTCATATACAAATTAATTTTATTCAAATTTACTTTCCCTCTATCATTCCATCTCCTTTGAAATTGTTGACCACTTTCTGAGCTGACTGATAATTTCTTTACATCTTTGATTCCTGAACCCTCAAAGAGAACCACCACTTGCAGTGACTGAGCTCTTTGTTCAGGTCCCCATGATTAGCACTTTCCAATTCCAATCTACTAGTTTTGAGGAAGTTTTTGAGGAATTAAAGTGGGCTGCAGAGCATGTGTTATATCTCTGAGAGATTTTCAGTGTGATAAAATTTTTCCATCAAATGCCTTAACTTTCTATTCTCACCACAATAGTTTAGTTAAGCGAGAAACAGACATTTTTTCCAGCTGACTCAGGATTATTTTTATTTGTTGTTGCACGTACCCAATCAACAGTTATATTTGGCAAAGCTCTTCTTGTCATAAATATGGAGACCATGCAAACTAAACAATCAATCACTGACTAAACAAAGTGTGTGGGGGGTGAATGTCATTTATGCAAGCTTATTTTGAATGGCAATTATTTTTCTCATTACTTGAAAATGTTCAACTTGTGAGGCTCGTTCCTTCACATACGTAAACCATTGGTTGTGAAGTGTTTGTTATTTGTGTGTGTGTGGCATCTTTGGGCACAGGTTTAGGGCAGCTAATCTGTTCGAAATTGCCTGTAATTCAGAAATGTGTGAAGTTGGAGTGATTTTGCTGTGAGGTGGCTTAGGGCCAGTTCACTCTTTTGTGAGACTAGCAGTCCTGCACGTTTGGTCAACATGATGAACAATGTGCTTGTATACCCATAAGGCCACTTCCAATCAGCGCTGTATTAAGGATTTCCTAGGCCCTAGGCACTCTTGTATTTGACTCACTGTCTCGCCTCAATGTACCACCAGAGATGTTTTTGAAGGCCCCAAAGCCCTGTGTTTATAGGCCCTAAAACTTTTGTAGGCCCTAGGCACTGTGTCTAAAGTGCCTAATGGATACGATAGCCTGCTTCCAGTCATTATGATCTTGCTGTCCATCCCATTCCATGCTTCACCATAGATGTATTAAGACTCTAGCCCTAAATGTTGAGGGCTATGTTTGGCCTGAATATAATGATTGCAGGCACAGTTAAATGTAAGTAGTTGAGGTATGATGTTCACACAAACTTTAATAAATAGGTTCCATGTCTTCCACCATGGAATATGTACGTGTACAGGCAGGGTAAGTTTAGCCCAGAGAGACCAGTAGCTAGTCTGTTCCTACTACAGCAAGAGACGTCAGAGGGATACTATGGCTTGCTGGGCTTCCATGCCTCCTGTGTAACTATGGGGCTAGGCCATTAAGATGCTGTCACACTGCAACTCTCAACAGCCTTAGGCAGCATAGTTTGTGGTAAGGAAGGCTAACAAACCCAATCCAGCAATATCTAGATGATCTCATGTATCCCTATTGTTACCCTGATTCCTGGGGGTCCCAGGAGGGACACCTAAATACGCTCTCAATTTTATAAGTTGGGGAAATTAGTCAAGAGCACTGCCTAGCAATACGAGAGGCAGGGTAACGTAGCGAGATCTTGAACCCTATGTTTACGGGGTCAGGCCAAGTCAAGGAGCACACAGAAGTTGAAATAATAAATGTGGCTTTATTAAAACACAATCAAACAGTGTATGCAGCACACTCACGCAGATAACTAAGGAAATAAAGGTTGGAGTGGGATAGAGGGATTTTTAGAGGAGTTGTTGGTTTGGGTGATACTTCACCTGTCCTGAAGCCTGGTTAGAAGCGGAGAAGCTGGGGAGTGTGGATCTCAACACGTGGAGCTGAGGGGAAGGCTCGCTGGACAAAGTGACAGCAAGGCGGGATGGAAGCCAAGAGCGATCCAAGGAAGCACTCAAAGTCAAGGGTTCTTATAGGGAAAATTGTGACTGCAGGCTAGTTCGTACTTCGGGAAAACAATGGATTTGGGGCTGGAGACAAAGCCTCCGAAAGGTCAGAATTTGAATGATTAAATTATAGCCAAATGGTCAATAGGATAGCCAGTATGCAAACGCGGAGTACTTGAGCGTTGTATAGTCAGATCATCAAGCTGCCAGCGCGGGGCAGAGGATCTTTTGAAAGTTGCGTGCATACTTAATGGAGGTACTTGCCTTGAGGTCTCCTAGAGCTGTGAGTCAGCTATTTCTGGCCTGCCTGTATTGTTTTGGAATATTACAACAATTATAGGCTGAGCCTGTATGCGTGCTTGTCCGGGGGCCTCGCAAGCACGTGGAGGGAAATGAGTATGTGAGGCCGAATTATTGATATCAAGAGATGTCTTTTATATCCCACAAGCTCGGGCTAGCCAGGGCAGTAACACTATCTTAATATGCAAATTATCACTCTCCATGGTGCTGTATAACATTGCACTTTCCCTGAGATGTGGACCAGCTCTTAGCTCCAGTGGCTCCGGAGCAGCAAAGCCCAATTTGAATCCAGTGACTCTGGCTCTAATATTATCTGAATCGGGCAGATAAATGGATTTGTCTCATTTGGAACACACAATATCTGCCTCACCAGCCTTGGATCTTGAGGACAAAGTGCTACACTGGACCACAGAAGTGCTTGCTCAGAGGTTTAACTAAACCGGTGGTTATCGAAAGAGGCAGGGTTGGTACTCACTGCCAGATTCTCACACATTCAAGAATCCTGTGCACACACATACCAGCAGTCCTTTCACTCTACACACATTTGTAGCATTATTATTCCACATTAATTGCTATGATTGCATCCTAAGGAATCCTGGGTTTTGTAGCTTGTTGAGGCACTGGAATGCTCTCACTGAGAATTCTGAATGTCCCTCTCTAAACTGCAGATTCCAGGGTTAATTAGTATGAAACCATGGCAGTTAAAATGAAATTATAGCACTGTAATTATCAAAGGGCCCTAAAACATATGTGGTTTTCTGCATGCCTAATCGTATACTTTGCATTTAATTATTTTTTAATTTTTTTTACTATTCTGGATTGTCTGATTGAAACATATGCAGCTAAAGTCAGTGGACATCAGAATCTGGAATGCATAAAGTTTAGGAGCGAGGCCTGGAGGCGTAAATTTTGTTGGAAATAAGGGGGCATCAATGCATGTGTCAAGTGAGCAGTAGAGAATCGCTGGGAAGAGACAATGGGCAGATAAGTCATTGATGTTTCCTCTTTTACCTGAAATCTGTGTTTTTTGCTTCCTTCCTACCTGTTGATGTCACTTCCACCTGACAGAGAAAACAGCCAGAATCTTATTGCCTTGGTCTGAGAAGGGAACAGCCATGGAGGGCACCAATCCCAATTGCTAGTTTTGTTGCTGTTGTGTGTCTTCAAGTAAAAAATAGTGACTGTATCATGGGATTTTCCTGGTAAGATTTGTTCAAAGGGGGTTTGCCTTTGCCTTCATCTGGAGCTGAGAGAGTGTGACTTCCACAAGATCAGCCTATGGTTTACCATAGTCAAGCGAAGATTCAAATTCTGTTCTCCAGAGTAATAGTACAATGCCTCAGATCACTACACATTGGCTAGTTTACTTTGATACAAAAGAGCAAGCTTTGGAAACTTTTGCAATGAAGAGCAGTTTAATTACTTTTGTTCATCTCCTTTCCTACTCTTGGATGGATTTCCTGAGACAATAAGTGTATTTTCTCTTTTTGCCTTGCTGGAACATCCAAAGCAACTACTTCAGTTTCTACCATAAGCTTAATTGCACTAGGTTGTTGCATTCTGCTAGTATAAATACTAACTTTTCCTACAACCCTTACTTTAATATCACCCACATACACATTCACTGAATGTCTGAGCAGGAAATCTGGCAAGACCAGTAACAGAATAGGAGCTTGGCGAGGGGTTATTTGCTAAGACTGAAGCATGTGGAAAGGATTAAACCCCTTCCCTACACATTGTGATACTGGTCTTGACACCTGTTCCCTTTAGGTGTTTTTTAAAAGAAAAAGATACACGAAATGTATGAGTGCCCTAAACCAAAATGAAACACAGTCATTCATTTCATGTCTTATCTGGTCGGTCCTCAAATTCCTCCCCAAAATGAGCTATTGCTAGAGAGAAAGATTGAGAGAGAGAGAGTGCGAGAGAGTGGGTGGGGAATGTATGCCTTCATTGCTGTTGCTTTCAACATTTTCACAGGTTAGTTCCTGGCTTAGTTATACTTAGACTAGAGATATCAGTTATGACTAACTTAAGTTCCATTAATTACAGTGAATCTAAGTATGAGAAAGTCTGGATCCAACCCAATGCAAATAAGAATTTTTCTTCTACATAGTGGTAAAGAACTAAAGTTGCATTTCACTTATCAGTATATACATTTCTCATATGGTAATGTTTAGCTCCAAATTAATCCAGTATGGAGGACACATGTAAAGATATGGTACATTAGCTACTAAAATAAATGGGCAGAGCTCCTTTATGGATCTCTAACATGGGTGGCCTGAAGCTTATGATTGCAAGGGAGAAGGTGTGGTTCTGCAAACATGCCTATATTCAAAACAGAAGGTGCATCAACATCAAAGAAAAAATGAGTTGGGACAGTAAATAGACTTCTCTGTACCTATTGTAAAGCTCTTTGTACGTACGAATGAATCATTTGAAGCTGCAGGCAGTGAATAATTTCTTCCCCTCTTCCGCTCCAGGAACTCAGGAAACCACCACCACCACCACCACCCTCCTCCTCCTCCTTGGGGATTACACCTGGCCCAGGACTCCACTTTGCCCAGCCCAGCACTAGTTCCGGGATGACTTGTTACCATAATTTTTCAGTGAATGGTCAGTATTAGTAATGCAATTGTCACTATTGGGACTTTCTGCATTTAATTGCCTTCTGACCTCACGGTCTACTATCCCAGCCCCAATTGCATGAATACTATATGTATTTCTACCTAAAATTTTGAACAATAATCCATGCATCTGAATAAATGAGCTATAGTCAACAAAAGATTCTGCTATAGTTAATGTTTTAGTCTTCATAATTTGACAGGGCTCTTTGTTGTTATGATGCAGTGCACTGGCACTCTTTTGAAAATTTACCTCTCTTCCACCTCCCTTTCCTTCAGTCTGATTCCCTAGATTGTTGCTGCAATGGTAAGAGCAGTAGAATAGAGGGACTGAGAGAGAACACTCCCTCACCACAGCCCACCACACCATCTTGCATCTCACACACTGCTACGCCTAAAAGCCAATGCCAAGGCAATGATTTTCCTGGTACGGTGGCTACATTTCCTAAGGTTCCCTGGTTATGGTTAGTATACTTCCTTATCAGTCCTGTACCAAGTGCTGAAGGGCACATATTCATGATTCATAGCACCAAGGTGTGGTTGCAGATAATACACAGTGACTCTCTCTCTCTCTCTCTCTCTTTCTCTCTCTCTCTGTTCAGGCTATAATAAAAAAAAAGGGTTGGACCGTGGGTAAACGAAGTTACTGAGTAGATATAGAAAGATATGGGAAAGTTTTAATTCTAATTATAGCAAAGACTAGAGACACAGCATAGTATAATGGTTTAAGTGTTGGAGTAGAACTCAGAATAACATGGTTCAAATCCCTACACGGCCATGGAACCCCAGTGGGTGACCTTGGGCAAGTGACACACTCTCAGCCTCAAAGGAAGGCAAGAACATATCTTTCCAAGAAAACTCTGTGACAGGATTGCCTCAGGGCTACCATAAGTAAGAAACAACTTGAAGACACAACAGCAACAAAAACATGGAAAGGAATAAACTTTCCTTACAATATCTAAGCACTGCCTTCCAAATATTGCACATAGTGATCTCATAATGTGATTATGTGTTCTTTATCACTATAGCTGAATACTTAGAGCTTTGAAAAGTTACCTTTTTGGACTGTAAGAGTGGATAGGCTGGCGGGGGTTTCTGGGAATCATAGTCCAAAAAAGTAGCTTTCCTAAAGTTCTTTGAAAATCAATGCATTAAATTGTGATAGTATTGGTAATGGCAGAGGAGTAGCATCTCCTTTTTTTTTTTTTTCCTTCTCATTTCCCCTTCCTGAACAACCTGTTCTTGAGTTTGGGCTCCTGTGAAAAAGGCAGAATCAATTTTTCATCCCTAGGAGACCAGCAACGATGTGAAAACCTGTCAGCTTCTTTTTTGTTGTTGTATTTTTCACAATCCCATTAACATTCTTTATCTCTCCAAGTTCTGTACTGGCTTGTGTGTGTGTCCCTGCCTTCAAGTTGCCATGAATTTCACAGGGTTTTCTTAGGCAAGGAATACACAGAGGTGGTTTTGACAGTTCTTCCTCTAAAATATAGCCTATAGCATTGCAAGAGTCTTTTTCTCTTTCTACACAGATGTTTGTGCATATTTTGGTCCACGCTTTTTAATGTATGTATTTTTAAATATTTTCCAATTAACTTTACATATTTTCCAATTAACATGCTTATATGCATGTTTTCCAAATATTCATGCACATTAAATTGTATATAATTTAAAAAGAAAAAGAATGTCACATTTGTGGTTTCTTCTTGATAAAAAGAAACTGACAGACATACATTATTTTTCTTGATAGCCTCACAAATCAATTAGTGTTGTTTTTTTAAAGAAACAATAACAACAGCAACAGTGGAGGATACAAGTTTCTTTTCTACTCCTAGAGAGTAAAATATTATCCTCTAATGATACACTCATTTCCATCTGTTCATCCACTATGTAATTTGAAGATATCAAAAGCTATAGTTGTTGTTTGCCTTCAGTTTCACTCCAGTTTATGGTGACCCTATCATAGGTGTTTCTTGGCAAAATTTATTAATCAGAGGAGGTTTGTCATTGTCTTCCTCATAGGCTGAGAGAGTGCATCTTCCCCAAAGTCACCCAAGGGACTTCCATGACTGAGTGCAGATTCAAAGCCTAGTCTTTTGGAGTCCTAATCCAACACTCAAACCACTATATCATTCTGGCTTAACTCCTACAGAAGCCCCCCAGTAAGTTATTTCCCTATTATGGGAGTGGCAAAATGAAAAGCCTGGCTAAATATTAGCCCAGTTACTACATTCTTTCACAACTGTCTGTTTATGACTACAATAAAGAAGTATGAGTCATAGGGTGGGAAAGCACAGAACAAGAAACACTGAAGATAGTGATCACCTTTACATAGACACTCCTTTCTTGAAACACAAGATTATGCTTTTAGAGTTTGAAAGCAACTCATTGCAAACAACTACACTTGTCCCTCCACATTCACTAGAGTAAGGGGTACAGAACCCTGGTGAAAGTGGAAAAACTGTGAATAATTCTAGGCCCTCCCATACCATATTTAACACAAAAAAAAGCATGATCACCATATTTAATCTTTCATGGATTCCTTTGAGGCATCAGAGTTCCCTTGCAAGGCAGAAGGGGGTGGCTGGTGGGGCTTACTGCCACCTCCACTGCTGCCCACACCGTTTTTAATAGAGACTTACAAGCCTTGTTCTCAGTCTCATGAGGCTTGCGTTCCCTATTAAAAATGGCATAGGGAGGCAGCAGAGGTGACAGCAAATAATCCGTGAATAATCAAATCCGGAAAAGTGAAACCCGCAAATGTGGAGGGCTGACTGTAATTACCTTTACTGGGTTCATTTCTCCAATAACTAAAAGTATAGCAACTGCACATTAACAAAGAGTTACATCTCACTTTTTGTGATACAGCTGCAACTTATAGCAATGAGGCCATTGGATCACTAAACAGTAGAGGAGTAATTTCTCATTGTTCACGTGCTGGCTTGAGTTCTATCGCAGGTGTTGAGGTAAAGATGGGGTGGATGTGACTGTGGCAGTGTGGGCAGAAGTGCAGGCCATGCCCTCCATGCCAGTGTTTGTGTTCCCCAGGGCACCTCAGTGATCATTTTTAAGTGTTTGCACCAAAATGACCTCTAGGGGTGAGGGCATTTTGTCTTATTTTTACTTCCCTGAGCCATTTCGGGCCCAGGAGAGGACTTTTATTTTAAGAACAGGAAGTGAACAGAGGGTGACTTCCTGTTGTAAAGGCTGCTTCTCTTGGGCCTAAAATGGGTGGAGGGGTCCAAAACATGGATAAAATGCCTTCTATGGTGCTTGTGGGCAAAATAATTTTCGATTTCTCTGTGGTGAGAACAAAGTCTCCTTGTAGGCACTGAGGCTCCCAGCTTCCAGTAGTTGTCCATCCCTCTGACAGCTGCCTACTAGAGTCTGTTTTACCACAGGCCAGTGTCTTTTATCATTCAGGTGAATTTTTAAAGTAACAAGGACTAAGCTTCTGAGAAATGGGAAGAGATACTTTTTAAAACTGCAAGTATAAAAGTAGCTGTTACCAGGCCGTACACCCCCAAACTTTGATATGGTTTAATTGCTGAAAATGATCTAATTGGCAAAATATATTAATTGGCACAAATATAAAACATACCCTGCTATGGCTGAATGGCCAGGCTGGGTAAGAGAAAAAGGCTGGCTAAATATATGTGTTGCAAATTAGGTCAGAAAGCACCTTCAGGTATAGCCAGGTCATAGTCAGGAAATCACCAAGAAACTCCAGAGATGATAGGCTTGCAGTTATCCTTAATGACTCAGCCTTTTAGACAATGGCCCTTTTCGCATGGCAGTTTGCAAGCGAACAGGCCCCTTGAGTGTTGCGTAAATGTGAGGAGTGGTCTGCATGATGAACCCCATTTCCACCACGCTCAAGGCCCGCACGTGCAGCGAATACGCATTTTTTTATTTTTGGCTTTTAGCTGAAAATAACCCGTGCTTGCGCAAGGCTCACGGGCCTGGGCCGCACTCACCTGCAGTGCGGAGCCTCTGGAGCCAGGCCGGTCGCATGTCCTCTTCTCAGTGCAGCCTCCAACTCCCAGGCGGCACAGCGGAAGGAAGGGGTGGGGCACGGGCGGGACTCTCAAGTGAGCAGGAAGGAGCTCCAGAGCCCGAGCAGCAGGGAAGCAGGAGGCTTGCGAGAGCCTTCCTGCCCAGGCTTCTCACGCAAGGCCCACACTCCAGCAGCATTAAAAGGTAAGCTGTGGAAAGGGCGAATAGCATCTGGGAGATTCGCACAAGATGGTCAACTGTCTTAACTCCTCTTCCTCCGACCAAGCAAGCCTATCCTTTGTCTAAAACCTGTTCAATAAGTACCAAGCTATCAGGACAACCATTAGCCATTTGTCACCTAACACAAAGACCATTAGCCCATTCCGGACCTCATTGTCTGCTCTGCAAATTCCACTCTTTACTCAGCTGGAGGAAAGCTGTTAACATCCTTGCCCTCCAGGCAGAAATCAGAAATCTGGTTTTGGCCAGTCAACTCGCTGTACACTGATTGCTGGTCACCACTCTGCCATTGCAATTCCTGACTATATAGTATCCTAGACTAGTGTCTAAGCCACATCACTTCTTCGTTACTCTTCTGGATTTGTAAATATTACCCACTTCACCCTGAAATCTCGCTATCCAAAACTTTCGTTCCTTTTCCTTCAGTTAGCCTTGTGTGACTGTGTGACTGCTTGGACCTTGTGGGTGTGAGTAATAAAAGTTGATGATGGTGATGATGATTTGACAACGACTTCTGGAGAATCATAGAATTTTAACTGTAACTTTTTAAAAAAAGGAATTCTTCAAGCTTTGACTTTTCCTTAGTTTAGACACCATGAACACTCAGTTTAGACACCGTGGGTTTCTTTTCCAAGCTTTGCCCCAGCTCTTGATGACTTCTTGATCCTACAGCAGCCCCCAACGAAGTCATAAAATCACAGAGTTGCAAAGGGCCTCATGGACCATTGAGTCCAACACCCTGCTCAGTGCAGGATCTCCAGCTAAAGCATCCCTTGCAGGTAGCCGTCTAGTCACTTTTTGAAGACATTAAGAGAAGGAGACTCCACCAACTCTCTAGGCAATTGGTTCCATTGCTAAACCGCTCTCACCGTCAAGAAATTCCTTCAATTCCCCTATTCTGTGAATGGCAAACTGAAAACCCTCAAGAAATATTGTTATTTGTTTTATTTATTATTATTTTGGAAAGAAAAACATAGCAAGACTGTGGGGGGAAACAATAAAGCCATATTCAGCTAAAACTCCCACAAGGAAGTAATGTGTTGGTGCCACAGAGAGTGGCATTCTTTGTCTTTTATAAGAAAGGCTACTGTGTCTTTACACATCAGATAATTCAAATACAGGTTAATCATTCATCCAAGAAGCCTTGGTATAGGCAGAAGAACCAAAATTATATCTTGTGTGGCCTGTTGATGGGTGGGCTTCCTTCCAGCTCACTTTGGAAGGTATCCGTGGTTTTTACAGCTTTCTTCTAAGAGAATTTCTGGGGAAAGAAGGCATGTCTTTCTAGCCTTTGTTGCAGCCATTTGGAAAAGGCAAACAAGACATAGCTTCTTTCAAGCTCTTCCTGCCCAGCCTTTCTTAGGAAGCTGAAGGATTGCACACCACCCAAAATAGAAAAGAAATAGCTGCCAATATGTTTCCAGTGCAAGGTCCTGGTGATCAATTTAAAGCCTTAACAGCTAGAGGCCTTGATATTTGAAGGAGTCTCTCTCACCATATATGTTTTTCGAAGGAATGAGGCTTCCTAGAAGGACACTCCTCTGTGTCTCACCAGTGGAAACAATGCCGGATGGGAGGATGTGAGAAAGCATCTTCTCTGCTGTGACACTCTGGTTGTCTCCTCAATGCCTGGTTGGAACTGATTGACTTCTTTCCAGTACCTGTCAAAACGCAAGGGTTTGTTTGTTTTTTTAATTAATGCCTATGGAGTCTAAAGATTGTGTCAAACTCTGTACAGGCACATTGTTCATACCCCCCAACTGTCCCAATTTGGTAGATACTGTTACCCTAAGAGGTGGGGGGACACTGGAGTCCACTCACAATGCCTGCACCTACTTAGAATTTAGGGGAATTATAGTTCAAAGGAGGCCAGCAAGAAGAGGGTAACAGCAGAATCTTTTCACCTATGTATACCAGTACTAAGTGTAGAGAGGACTCCAGTTAAAGTTAAACAAAGTATCTTATTTGAATTGACAAATGTACTAGAAATCAAATGCTCTTAAGAACCATAAGGCTATTTGAAAGTGAGGTGAAAAGGTTGGATAGAGAAAGCTTGAGGAGGGGAAGGGTGATAGTTAGCAGTCTTGAAGCAGGATGTCATAGTGGAGGGGCTCAGACAGTGTCTAAGGGTAGCACAGAGGAACAGCAGGCTGGGGCACACTATGTACTATGTACTACAATTGGCTGGGGTTAAATCTAGGGTTTTTACACCCTATTTCCCACTCTGAAGGGGTGTGTTGACAAAGCCTTAATGGCTTTCCCATGGGACTGACAAAGGGGTCTGAAATGGTCTGATTGCTTAACTCCAGTGACAAAACATTGATAGGACTCATGACAGTCTCTTAATGTTTGGTCAGATGGGGTGTATAGGGAAGATGTCTGTAGGATAAGATCAAGGAATGGTTTCTGATTGATTACTGCTTCCACTTGCTGAAATTCTCCTTTGTTTCCTCATCTATCAGCCATTAAGGAGCTACCTTGATTCCCATGAGTATCTTTTCACCTCATGCCAGAGCCACTAGCCTGTTTCAGACTCCATTGTCTGTTCTGCCAGAGATCCATTAGCACCTTCCCCCTCAGGATGGAAACAGGGTTTTTAAACCGTGGCTCTGAGCCAGATAACCTCTAGTACTCAGGACACAGGCCATCACTCTGCTGCTCTGATTCCCGTTCTTGTACTACCCTCGAACCCTCAGTCAGCCACATCACTTCGTCTCTTCTCTGCAGGATAGGTAAATATCACCCATTTCACGCTAATTTCTTGCTATTTAATTTTTCCCTCCTTTCCTTCGGTTAGCCTTGTGTGGTTGTGAGACTGCTTGGATCTTGTGTGTGATTGTGATATTCCCTCAATAAAACAAAACACACTTTTAATCTCCAACTGGTTCCCTACATTAACACTGGAATATGATAAAATTTCAAATGCTTCAATGAAAACAGAATGAAAAAAAAAATACTGGAATACATCGGTATGAAAGATCCTGTAAGGTTACCTCCCTCTCGCAGGCCTCCCTTTGAGCTAATAATTCCCCACTGTTTCACAGAGGCACTGGTGTCATGGGTGGACCTCTGAGTCATCCACTTTTTGGGGTAGCACTTCCATTGGTGCAAACTGAGCTAAAAGTGCAAAAGCAGTTTGCATTCAACAGTGGGGGAAGGGGAGAGGAGGGCATTAGGTCTTGCTTTTCCTGGTAGACTCGGGCAAAAGTAAACTGCTTGCAGCATCTCCTTGTTTACCTGCTATTCCTCATTAACAGCTTTTGCCATCTTGAATACTCTCTGATGTTGCTTGGCCTCACATCTCCTAACTTTGATCTAAGTAATGTTGAAGGGTATCACGGCTTTGAACTGTTTTAATTTGTTTTAATTGTTAAATTGTTTAACAATATTTTACACTTTTGAAATTGTTCCTTACCATTTTAAACTGTTCTAAGTTGTATTTGATTTTCTTACACTGCCCTGTGATATAAATATTTTATTGACATGGATATAAATATTTTACTGATGTACATAATGGAAGGCTCACTGAAAAGGCCTTCTGAATGCAGAAAACAGATGTTTTCACTAATAGTCATTATTAAAATCACTTAGAACAAAACTCGACATGTACCTTAAGAAACATAAAATTTAATTGCCCTGGCCTCTAAGGAAGCATGGTGTGCCTCAACTGCTCCTTCTGCCCCAAACTGAATGTGGGCATGTTCTGCTAGCATGAAAGCTTTTGGGGCCTGTCTCTAAAAAAAAGTAGTACATTGGCTTGCCAGGTTTTTTAAACATCAGTATAGATCTCCATTGCTCCTGAGAGAAATATACATAATCATTACTTAAACTAAATGTCTGAACTAATAAAAAATACAGCAAGATCACCAAATGAAGTGTAAGAGAAGAATTTTCAAAACAGCTTTGTGTTCTTTTAACTCCTCTTCTGGTCTGAACACACTAGCTCTTTGCCATTTGGGGCTACTGTTTTTCTTTTTTTGTCACCTTCACTTAGTCTCAGCCTAATTGTTTACTTTCAGGGTGTTTGACAAATAGCAGTACCTTCCGCGGTTCTGTTAGCTGAAAGAACATGCAGGAACAGAGCTGGAGATAGCCCTGACTGGTGCTTTTCAAAAGGCATGGTTAATAATTAGCTGCAGGATATGCATGGTTTGAATTGATACATATTTTCTCCTTATAACTTCCGCTTCTGTTATCAAGAGAAAGGAAGCGATCCTGAACTTCCTCAAAGCATTTGCCACAGAAATACTTGGAGGGAAACACTTCTAAGAGGTTTTGCTTCTTTCTAGCTGTCCTTGCTCTTTGTTGGATTTAAACAGGAAAAATGGCAGGCGTGAGCAGCTGCATGAAATATTCCATGTTCATCTTCAACTTCTTGTTTTGGGTAAGTCTTGAGGCTTTGGAAATTACCATCATATGAACTAAAGCTGGTTCAGGTGTCATTAAATCTGTGCTTTAATAATAAAATAAGATATTTTGTAGAGGTAAGGTGAGAGAAACCTTGAAACTTAAATTGAATAAGCATTTTTGATTTAAGCTATTTCGAGAGCTCTTAAAGCATTGCGAACATAATGGATTAAATCCCATTAGGCAGGAATAGAAGAGACCAGTACTGGGTTGCCTATTGATGGGATGTTGTGAGAAGAAAAATTATTTTTCTATTTGTTTTTCAAAGATCAAGCTGTCAGTGCAGAGAACTAGCAGAGTGTAGTAGTTTGAGTGCTGGACTAGGAAACTAGCATTCAAGTTTCCATCAGCCCTCAAACACATGGGATAAACTTGAACAAGTCACACTCTCTCAGTGTAAGAAAAAGGCAATGACAAACCTCCTCTGAATAAAATTTGGGAATAACTTAGTAATATTTTGACCGAAAAAAAAATTGGTAGGACATATAGAATTGTTTAAATCAGTAGTGGGCCACTTGTGTCCATTTAGAATGTGTCAGACTATATCTCCCATCATTCCTTATCACCGACTATGCTGAATAGAGTTAATGTTGCTGTTGTCCAACAACATCTAGAGGGCCATAAATTATCTAACCTTGGTCTATATGCTGAAAACATGTCTGGCTGGCTGGGTGGGTATGTGTCTGTCTTTCTTGCATCACACTCTGATTACCGTCATTGTCCACTCTGAAGAAGGAATTTTTACATTGTATTGTAATGTTGAGCAAATTTACCCTCTTTGCATAATTGTTAAATCAGGTCTGATCACTGATCATTTTAAGGTGGTGGGATGTGGAGGTTTTAAGAAAGAAGCATAGGCTATCTGAAATATATTTTGGAATCTTCTGAAATCCTTTATGAAGAATTTGTGTTTGAGGTAAATACTGAAGTAAAGAAAGTATCTGTGGCCTCTCTCTTGTTTGAAAACAGATTCTGAAATTTGTATCTATACAGAATTCTAATATTCAAAGGGCTGGTCTGGAGCAATGGTTGAATCTGTCAGTTTTGCATTCACCCACACTTTTTTTTAAAATGACTTTCCATTTTATTCATCATGAAGGTGGTGAATTTTGGTGAATTCTTGTCAAAAATAAAGCAAGTATAGTTATTTCCAGGATGCGGGGGGTCATGTTGTACTTGTCCTGGAGGAAACCGTCTCATCTTTTGATGCCTGTTAAGAAAAAGGAGGTGACAATCTGCTAAGACAAAAAAAAAATGTGACTAAGGTCTGCTGACTGAAAAGACAAAAAGGGCTGGGCAAGGAGATATATGATATGATACGAACCCTAAGGTTCTCAAGTTTTGGGACACATGCACTATGCTGGCACAAAGTTAGGCCAGGTCCAGGTAGTCCTAAGCAATTTTCCCTAGGCTGGGCAGGATGTGGCTTCATGCTTCATGCAGCCATCTTAGGCTGTTAGCATTGTCCTCTAAATATTCAGAGCTCTTTGCTGAGGCCTGATGGTAAATTTGCTAGATTTGCTACTAAGTGCTACTAAGTATATATTGAACAAGGGGTGGTAACTAATAGTGTCTCTTTAGTTAAAATAACTACATCATAGACATCCATGATAAAGTCTTATGGATAGCATGGATAGCTAAGACAAATGAATGGGCCCTACAGCAACTCATGCTTGAACTCTTACTAGAATCCAAGATGACTCAACTGAGGGCCTTTCCATGCTGTACCGTTATAGTGCTATTATTCCACTTTCAACATCCCAAGAAATCCTGGGGTTTGCAGTTCAGGGAGGTGCATTTAGAATTCTCAGGCAGAGAGCTCTTTGACCTCAGTAAACTACAAACCCCAGAATTCCACAGGATGTTGAAAATGGAGTAACAGCACTATAACAGCATAGTGCAGAAAAGCCCTTTGACTTATGGCAATGGTATGAATGAATGTGAAATGGCCCTTAGCAGTGAAATTCTCATTTACTGAAAGGGGTCAAAGGCAATGTGTGATTGACTTATTTGTACAGCTTGTTGGCCTTAGATAAGCTTTTGCCCTCCAGATGTATCAGACTAAAATCCTCAGTCACCTTGGCCATCCTGACCATTGGTAAGGGCTGATGTGAGTTATGAAATTCCACCAGCCACTGAGATGGCAAGGATTACAGTTGCTGCTGGAATATATGTCCCTTACTTTCTCTTCCTTTTGTGTTCTGTGAAAAATCGATGAAATATCCCTTCCTGCTTCTTTCATACAGTGATAAAATGGGTGGTGGTGCATGCAGGTTTGTCTCAGCCTTATATTTTCATTCACTGTTATCTTTTCTTGTTCACATCCAGATTAATCTTCTGCTAACTTAAGTTTTTTCACAATTTTCCCTTCTTCCATCATTACTGCTCTCTTTCTGTTCTCCTAATCTAACATTAACATTCATATTAAATCTCTACTACTCCCTTGTGCTATTCATGTCAGCAGATCTTTCTCTTCCACGGCCGTTTCTGTGTGGGCTATGCTTCCTTAAATGAAGGCTGGAAAACACCTGTCCCTTCAGATGTTTTTGGACTGTAACTCCCATTACCCTTCACAATGGGGCCTGCTGCTTAGGACTGATGGGAGTTGCAGTCCAACAAGACTTGGAAGGACATCTACTCCCCAGTGCTTCTGTAACTAGAAGCTGGCCACTTCTTCAGTCTGCTTTCAGAAATCATTAATATCTCACCTCTTTTCTCTTGAATTTCCCTCTTGATGGAATATTTGTCCTTATTTGTTTCAGTCTCTGAATTCATACATAGATAATGTGGTGAATGCTTCAGTGGTTTTTTTTGTATTTGTCTTGTTTCATATTAAATTAATGTAGCTATTCGTATTACTTCCCAGAAAAGTTCCCCTTTGTTCCTGTGACATGTCATTTCTAGTCTTTCACATACTCTTCTAGTTGTATAGGTTCTCATAAGGTAGAAGTGGTTAGGGCTGTGAATAACCTGTGCGATGATCCTCAGAGTGATACCATCAGTGTTGACCATTCCTTCCCCAAAATCTTAACGAGGTCTACGCTGTATGATGTCTTACTAACCTCAGGTAATCCTTCCTATTGTGTGCCTTCAAGTCAGTTCCAACTTACAGCAACCCTAAGGCAAAGCTATCATGGTGCTTTCTTGGTAAGATTTGTTCAGAGGGGGTTTGAAACTGCTTTCCTCTGAGGCTAAGAGATTGTGATTTGTCCAAAGTCACCCCGAACTTTCTACTGCTGAGTGGGGATTTGAATTCTGGCCCCTCCAGAGTCTAGTCCAGCACTCAAACCATTACACCATGATGGCTCTTTCCTTCTTATTGTCCAGGATTTTATTTTCTCATAGGTAACACTTGTTAGAAATACCTTAGGAATTACCTTACCTTACTTTACCGTAGGACTTTGATGTGGTTGAAATACACAGATTTGCGATCCTGTGTCTGTAATTCCCCAAACTGCCTTGCTTAGTACCTGTCACTTTTCCACATAGTCCCCAATCCAACCTGTATTCAGAGTTGTTTACATACAGAGTCAGTTCAGTTTACATACAGAGGTTCAGTTTCTCTGTCCTCCTCCTTCTTGCTGCTAAGCCTCATCTCCATAGCAACCAGCCAGGCCCAAGAGCTCTCTGGCTGGGAGTTCTAAAGGCCCCTCCCTGAACTGCCAACCCCAGGATTCCATAGAATCTTCACAACCAGCCAATCATATGAGGTCTTCTTGCCTGACAGAGCCTATTATATGAGGTCTTCACCTTCCTGACACAGGCAAACTCACAAACTTTGACTTTTATATCTACTATAAAAGTCAAAGTTTGTAGTGATCTTATCTGTTTGTCTGCATCAGGCAGGTGAAGACATCATATGATTGGCTGTGTGCGGTGAGAAGACCCCATATGATTGGCTGGCTGTGAAGATTCTATGGAATCCTGGGATAGGCAGTTCAGGGAGGGGCCTTTAGAATTCTCAGCCAGAAAGCTTAGGCTGGTTGCTATGGAGACGAGGCCTAGCAGTGAGAATGGGGCCAGTGTATTCCCTCAGGAACCCAAAAATCTGTATGTTAATAACTCTGAATATAGATTGGATTCGGGAATATTGGGAAAAGTTACACGTACTGACCACCCAGGATCTGAAATCTGTGTATTTCAACCACATCTAATTCCTAAGGTAAGGTAAGGTAATTCCTAAGGTATTTCTAACAAGTGTTACCTATGAGAAAATAAAATCCCAGGCAACGCCGGGTATATACACTAGTATTAGATCAAAACAAACCTTTGTACATGTCTCTTTTGTATAGGTGCTCTGCTTATAGATGCTTTGACTTCTTGGGTGTACAGAGTGAACTTTCCCCCAGTGACAAGAGGAAAGAGTGGGTTTACTTTAGTTGATGTGTCATTCTGTTTCCCACAGGGGGGAAAAAGAAAATTCATGTCCAAGTGCACTTACTTGTTGGCAATTTACAGAGCCTTTTCTTGTCTTCCCTGGAGAGTTAGGAGGAAGTGGCCCAACTTGGGAAATAGCTGTCTCCCTCTTGCATTCAGAAAGTTTTCTTTTTGTTCCTCCTTTCTCTGGAAAGAAAGGCACAGAAAGGGAAAAACTAAGAGGGATCTTGTGCATGTACATATGGTTTCAGCACCAAACCGGGGGGGGGGGGGACTTTCCATAAAAGCAGATCTCCTTTCTGACAAACAAACAAATTAAAAATTGGGTTCCCTCCCTCTAGGACTCCAAGTCTGTTATAAAAGAACAAAGATCCATCATGCCAGGTTTGGGAATATTCATGAGGGAATGGCAGGAAGGTGGGGAAATGGAGTGGGTAAGTGAAAGGGTTGTGTGGAAGAGCTAGGAGGTGTTGTTGCTGTGTTTGTACAGGATGGCTTACATCATCTGGAGGGCGGCATCACCTGCTTGGGAGGTGATTTAAATTGCTGCCTTTTGTATTGCTAAGAGCTGGCAATGGCATAAGGGACAGGAATGGTTACGCATTACTTTGGATATGTGTGTGCACCATGTGAATAAAGAATTTAAATGTAAGAATACCAGTATGCTATCAGGCACCGTTATCATAACTTTCAGTCTCAGTTTCGGTTCTCTTCTCAAAGGTTGCATACAGTTCCTGTTTTTCTTGAATTCCTCTCCCTCCGTCTCCCTCTCTGCCTTACTTTTAATGCAGGTGCGTGCACACGGGAATACAGACACACACAGAGAGTGAATTTGTAGACTAGGACTTGTGCTTTAAAAAAATGCTATACACCAACAACAGATCTTAGGTGCATGATAAATAAATAACCAACTATGACAAGAAAGAACAATTTGATATATTTTCCTCCCAGTTTTGTCTCTCTGACTGCCTCAGGAAAATGCAAAGTCACAGTCCTCAGGACTAGCTTCCTGTTTCTGAATCCCAAAGGAAGCCAGATAACAAATGGAAATGCTGGCGTATGTGTGTGCACATGCGTGCATGTTGTTCAAAGAGACATGTCAATAGTCACTTGACCAGGATATCCCAAAATCTGTGCCCAGCCCCGAACAGTGGCAATAACACATAAAGATTTCCATCTTGGAACCACCACACGAAAGGGAATGTGTCCATTCTGTTTCGCTGCTGGGCAGGTTATTGCAGCGTTTTAAACAAAGACAGCCACTCCTTTCCTACCATGTGATAAGGAAACAATCCATATGCTCTCAGTTATAATGGAAGATGGAAGAAGGTTTTGATTGCGTTTTCTGATAACTGCACTGATCAAATCTTTTAGCTGGCCTGCCCTTTAGTATGACAATTAACCCAGTTGGGTTTACAGAAATCCATCTTTGACTTAATCCGGGTGCTCTTTTGCCAGGGCAGGGACAAAACAATCTTCCCAGACATTTTCCTGTCAGAACAAAAGAGTTTTCAAAACACTGAGACTACCCTGATGAATTTGAATTTATATTTATGTTATGTTAAAGCATTTCGGTAATACTTTAGAGCAGGGATAGGGATTTTTTTTTTCTGTGTAGAGTTGCACTGTTCTGGGAATGGAGACCAATACCAAAGTCAGAGATGGCAATGTCAGTGCCACAGATGTGTGGGGTCATTCCTCCCCCCCCCCCATCTTCCCCTTTCTTACTCATCCTTCAGTAGGCTTCCTGGAGAGGGACAGATCACTCTTGGCAGAGGCCTAAAGCAGATTTGGGCATGAGCAGAGTCAGAGGGCCAGTTTTCTGTGGACTGTGCCACTGCCATTTTGGGTGAGCAGAAATGACTTTCCAGTTATTTTGGAATGTTTCAGGACCCCCCCTCTCAAAAAAAAGAACAGTATTTGGAGCAGTAAAACTGAACTCCCCAGAGGTAATTTTCATTTTAAAAAGTGTTTATTGGGTGCTGATTTATTTACCTGCTTTGACATTCTTTTTAGGGGGTTGGGAGGCACTTTGATCTCACAACCTTTCCCATAACTTCCAACTGTCTCAGTTTGATAGGGACAGTCCTGATTAATCCTCTATCATCCACTTTTTCAGCTGCTTTTAAAATGTCCCAGTTTTTCTTTCCTCCCCCTTCTTTCTCCCATCTTCCTCAGTTCACTTCAATTGCTGCGAAGTGAGTTCAAAGTGCAAAATTAATTTGCACTCAGTTAACTGTGTTGGGGGGAGGGAAGTCTTTCCCTTCCTCCTTAGCTGATGTCTCAGAATGGATGCAACCTCTCTTAGCTTTGCCCGTTCTTTCTCATTAATAACTTTTGTCCTCTTGACCATACTCTGATGTTGCTCGGATTCACATGGCTCAGTTTTTGTCTGTGAAATGCCACAGGGCGTGCTTTACATGCATGTTTAGTGGGAATGCTGAGAGGGCCTTCTTTGTGGTTGGTCCCAGGTTCTTAAATGATCTTCTTATGGAGACTGGGCTGGCAGGTGAAGCCTTTTTTTTTTTTATTCCAACTGGCCTTTGGGAATTTATTGTTTTACAAGAAAATGGCTTTTCTTGTGCTGTACTATTTTATTCTTTACTTTGAAATCAATGTTTTAAATGGTTTCAATCCTATAGACAATTTACTACTATTTTAAATATTTATTTTTGCATACTTTAGCTATTGTGTTCTTACACAATGGGGGAAAAGGTGGGACCAGAATATGTACTGCAGGAGTTTCTAGTGGGCCCAAGGTCTGCAGAGGACTCCCTGCATGACTGCATGTGGCCTGTGGGCTACTCCATTCCCATCCCTGGTCTAAAGTGATCACATGCAGAGGTCTTTTGAGACTAAGCCAAACTAATACACGAACTGTCGCTTGCCTACCCTGCTTCAGAGTGCTCAAAACTATTTCACCTTCAACACACATGCATACTTCTTACAACAGAGCTGCAAAGTATGATCATTATCATTATCTCTCTGTTGAAGATGACTAGTGAAGGCCCAGGGCTGTGTGTGTTAGGTTGACGCAACTATTGAGTTCATAGTTGAAGTGAGACATGAAGCAAGGAGTTCAGTTTCGTGCTTCTGAGTTGAATGCCTTAGTCACTAGCAGGATAGCTCTTGGCATGACTCATTGCTGGAAGGGGAGCAGCAGAGCCCCACTGAATAGGAGAATGGGGACCTGGTATTATTGATGAACAGCACAGCACTGGGACTGCTGCCTTAGCATTACTCATACCTTCTAACTGACCCAGTTTAGAAAGGGCAGCCCCTCTTAATCAAAGTCCAAAAGTATTTGTACCCTACCCAGCAGAAGAGAGAGTAGAGGAGAAAGCAGCCTTCCTCTTCCCAGTAGATTCATTAGATTTTGTTTGTCAGCCTTTCCTAAACTCGTTACATAAATTCATGGGTTTTTCTCTGCTTAAAATGGGAGTTTTGTGTGTTCTTCCCCATTAATAACCTTTTCCTTCTTGCAGCCTGGCCACACCTTTTTGATCATGCTTTGATGTTGCTGGGCCACACATGTCCTGGTTTGCATCCAATGTTAGAGAGTATGCACTATAGTTGCAAATTGCACAGAAGAGTCCAAAGAGGACGATTCCCATGTGAAGAATACTCCAGTGCCTTTGAAAAAGCTAAGCTTGCCTTGAGCTGAGGCAGCAGCCTCTATGCCTCTGCTATCGACATCCAATGCCCACCGCATGACAGGCACAGTAGCAGAAGCTGGTATTCTCTTAGCAAAACTAACATACACTCTGCCTCTTGGCCATGTTCCACTCCATCCACTGAAAATGTAGTTCTAAGTCTGGTGTTTTTCAACACTTTTCAGGCATCTTGTAATCATCATCTGAAACAGAACACATCCGTATGCAGAACATGCTGTTCTTTGCAGAGCAGAAGACCTGCAACACAGTTTAAGCATCACAGAAACATAGGTACCTCTGTAAGAAGAAGCAGGGGTAACTGGAGCACAGCAGGCTAGCAGAGTATGTGGCATGAAACTTCCTGGCCAGGAAACAACTGATACAATAATCTACCTTCAACACGTCCCAAATAAAAAGAGGAGCATATATGTGTTTTTGTGATATGCCTGAGCCCTGGTAACAGATAGCTGAAAGCTTTTCTCCATCCACTGCAATTGGATAAGCAGTTATAGGGTGGTAGGAGAATAAGTGAAAGAGAAGTAGCACAATACTGTTGTGAACTCATCTGTGCTCTATATTCGTCTTTCCCAACCTAGGTTGCCAGTGGTTGTTGGACTAAAATTTCTGTCATCTTCCATGATCAGCCATGCTGGTAGAGAATGGAAGTTGTCCAGCAACTTCTGGATACCTAAAGTGGGGAAAGATTACATCCAAGTATCCAACTAGACAATACATAGAGCCTATGTCTAGGAAAGTAGCAAAAACATCTGTTTGCCATATCATATGACTGTCCTCACCTCTGCATCTTATATTTAGCATGCTTTATTTTGTGATTGGTATTTACAAAGTAAACACAGACTTAATTTGTGAGCCTGATTGCTGAGGCACATGTCTCTGAGGAAATCCAATTGTAGGAGGTAAAATGGATTAGTCAAAGGTAATAAACTTAATGTCAGGGTTGAACATAAATCAAGCTGTATCTTTGCCCTGCAAAGAGAGTTAGAACTAGGGATTAACTTGGGGTTAAACAGAAAGCAGTGGACCTCTAGTCCTCATGTATGCCTCCTGATGATTTTTTTTTTATGAGGGGGAATAACTTCCTGCAAACTAAATATAAGAGCAAAACACACAAGTGATAGTGTTGTGCATATGCACACAACAGCAAATGGGGCGTCCCTCATAAACAGGAACAGTAAGAGTATATGGCATGATGATGTCAGTTAAGTACAAGTAAACAAAGTCAGACAGATCATTGCAATAATCTTTAAAAGCACCTTTTCTAAGGTAATTGTTTCACATTCTTTATAAGCTGCTGATCGATGTCTTTTCTTAAACAGGTATGTGGAAGCGTTATTCTGGGAGTCTCTATATGGCTGCGTGTAAGCAAATCAGCTCAAGCAGTAAGTGTTCTTTCCCCATTTTATGATTATTGATATTGAAGCTTACATTTGGCTCTGGACCTTAAGCATTTTAAGAGTAGTTATTGTTTCCAGGAAATAAGATTTTCACATTTTATAGACTGTATTTTTAGACATCATTAAGTAGTTTTTCCTGTTTGGATCAAGACGCACGACCAATAGCAAAAGTTATTCTTACATGTTTAGCTCCTATGGGTTTTTATGGTGGTAATAAAACCTTTTTTCAATTTAGAGTATACACTTTCTCTTGACTAGTTCCCCAAATAAATGTTATATAAAAGAAATGTGATGAAAATAAACACACAAGCAGAGGTACATCTATCTACCTATCTATCAGTAGATGGAAGCACCACCATATAGACTGGAGTAGGATGGCAGACTTAAATTTTAAATTTACATAATCTAGATATGCACTGGGTTGTATTGATCACAGCGCAATTTGTAGTGGAATGTATGTGAAGGAAAGACATTCTGTCCATCAAATCAAGGATAAATATATAAACTAATTCCGTGTCAATGTCTGCACAAAGTTTTAGTATGAATTTTGAAGAAGCTTTCCAAGGTGCTGAACCTATTTTGGGATAGGATAAGTACGTTGGACAGATCCTTTAAAATTCAAACCAGAACTCAGAGTGAATTCACTGCACTATGGACATAGAAGCCACCAGTTACCAATTTGTCCCATAAACAAACTTAATTAAAAACAATGGTGTGTCAGGATGGTCAGGAATGGTGTGTCAGGAACTTTCAGCCATGCCCATTTAGGCTGGGCTTCTATTCAAGCGCTTACAATGGTATTGCAGCCTGTATCACTTCATTCATCTACTGAGGACAACGTGATATGCTGGTACATCATTTTCATTTTATTTTCAATATATATTTTATAACATACAAGTAAATTATCTGGACTGGATCCAACATGTGTGGGTAGATAAGGTTTTCCATTTTCATAAATTTGCTTTCTCTCACATGTGGAATGTTAAAAAGTAGAAGGAGCCTCAGATGGTTTTTCTCTCTTTCTGCAGCCCATGCTTTGGGCTGGGGAGTAAACTAAGCTGAGAGAGGAAAGTTTAAAATTTTCCACCCAGATATGGATGCCTGTTTACTTAAAGTAGATTACTGAAAACCTGAATGGAAGGCTACTGTAGTTTTAGCAATATATCATAGGCATCATAGTCACTGTGTCCTCACCTGCTGTACTTGTACAATGTCCTAGGGTATTGTGCAACCAGGATTAGCAGTATTACAAGACAGAGTCAGGGGCAATCTCAGGCTGCAGATTTTGGATTTCATGAAAAAGCAGCAAATTAATGGTTTGAGCATTGGACTATCCACCCTGGAGACCAGGTTTTGATTCCCCACTTGACCATAGAAACCAACTGGGTGTCACCACCTTGGGAGTGTCACACACACTCAGCCCCAGAAAACCCCATGATAGATTTGCCTTAGGATCACTGTAAGTTGGAAGTGACTTTAAGGCACACAACAGTGACAACAACAACAACAACCTTCATTATTGTTGCATTACTACTGCCAGAAAGGGAAAGAAGAGGTACTTGAGGGTTTTAATGCCCCAAATGCCAAGCTAACTCAGCTGGCTGTGGGCATCTTTGTGGAAGCAACAACAGTTGCTGCTCTTTCCCAAGCCACAAAGTCTTTTGGGTTGACCCTGAGTACATCCCAAATGCAATGTCATGATATTCAAACAATGCAAAGGCTCTTGTTACTGAGCCCCTTACATGACAATGGACTGGTGGAATGGATTTTGAGTTATCTATTTGATTTTAAAAAAAGAAAAAGAATATGCTATTATCTGTCTGAGAAATTTTACCTTTGTCTTCACAGGAATTCAACATAGACAGCACCCTGTTTTCTGGTATTGATCTACTCATCGCTGTGGGTGCTATTATAATGGTGCTTGGTTTCCTGGGTTGTTGCGGTGCCATGAAGGAGAGTCCGTGTATGCTTCTCCTGGTAAAGTTTCACTATCACAACCTTGATATTAGCCTTTCCAGTGCAACATTCACAGTCATAAAATCACATATGAACTGTATGGTTTCCTTAAGATTCTGTGCATTGCTTTCAGTGAAACATTTTTATGTGCTGTTTCTAAGAAGTCCCAAAGGAAGAGGCAGGAATTCTAATATTTGCTTCTGCAAAGTTTTAATAAAAGAAGAAAACATGAGATTGGAAGGTACTTCAGAGAAACTTGATTCAAATGGATGTCTGTCTCTATGTTTGTCTCTGCTCTATGTTTATCTCTGTATCTATAGATACCTTGTACTACTAAAAAGACAAACAATGGGTCCTAGAGCAAACCAAGCCCGAACTCTCCTTAGAAACTGGGATGGCTAAACTGGGACTGTCATACCTTGGACACATCATGAGAAGGCATGACTCACTAGAAAAGACAATAATGCTTGGTGAGGTAGAAGGCAGTAGGCAAAGAGGAAGACCATATTACAGATGGATAGACCCATCCCTGGATTTGTAGGATGGTTGAGGACAGGATGACTTGGAGCTGTGTCATTCATAGGGTCACCTGTCCTAGCTCAGTCCCAGCAGCACAGCTGATAATTCAAACAAAAAACTGAATAGCTCCCAAGTTGTTACTTACTTTTATCAGTAAGCACAAGGTCAAAAATAAAGTCCAACAGAATTCAAAAGCAAGCGAGTCCAGAGTCAGTCAGGATAATCCAGAATCAAGCACAGAGTTCAGCAAAGCATCCAGTAAACAGAGAGGTCAGATAAGCTCTGACAACTCCTGGAGGGGAGGGGCGGCTATATAGGTCAGTCAACTGCCTCAGCTGTTGCCTCATTAATTGTTGCCAGTTATATATTCTCTGGGATTGGCATAGGCTCTCTTTTTGTTGTCTGCGCTTTGTTGTCTGCTTTGTTGTCTGCATTCAGCAAAGGCAGGTACCGTCAAGTTATCTTCTGTGTCTGAAGGGGTAGGATCCTTGCCCCCTGTTCTGTTTATGGCACTGTAACCATTTCCAGGTTCTGACATGCCCCCTGTTTCAGCCTCTGAAATGTCCCCTGTTTCAGACTTTGAGTGAGACTCCATGTTCTAGAAGCAGGGCATGACATCACCATGAGTCAAAGATGACATGATGGTAGTTAACAACAACTGTTTCTTCTTGTATATTTCTATTTCTCCATGTGTTCTACTTCTGTAACACATTGTGCCCTCCTTTAAGACACTATCATTAGACAAGTGTTCGTCATAGCTCAAAAACACCACTGAATTCTTTGTTTCAGTAGAATTTCCCTATACCATACTATAACAGTACTTCCAGACTGACCTACTGAATAGCATTGGTATGCTAGTCAGTTTCCTACAATTGCATGCAGCATGCAGTGAAGCCTCCAAGCCTGTCTATAATGTCAGTCATGGTGAAGGAAGCAACCTCCCCCCCAAAAAAACCTCTTGTGTTTATTATGGGCTATTGTGCTCTAGGCCTTCTTCATTTAAAATGTTCCTCTTGCAAATTGTGGGGCAGCAGTCAAGAGCATGATCTAATCACAGATTTTCTGATCCAATATTTTGAACTTTTTTCTTGAGCAAATAATGAAAGTGGTTAAAAAAGTAGTGAAATGGACATTTCTCTCTTTGAGAAAAATATTAACACTTAGAGAAAACATTCTAAATCTTTTTAGTGCTTGAAGGAATCTTTGTTATGAAGGCTGAGCAATGGCCTTGCAAGGCTTACAGTTAAATCCAAAGAAATCTATCAAGCAAGACACAGATCTGTCTGCTATTAGTGAAGAGAAAGTTGCAAGAAGAGCCCAGACTGGGAATGAAAGATAATTAAGTCAGATATAATGCTGAATCTCTCTTTTCTCTATTGAAGTTGTTCCTTTTTCTTTCATAATCATTTTGTGCTTATGAATCCAACCCCAGAATGTATACTTAGTGTAGTATATGACCTGTGTACTTTATGGTAGGCCTCATACATTGGATCCATTCAAAATTTCAGTCATTACCCATTCTCTTTATGATTGACCCAGCCTGAGTTATGTATCCTGGGATTGTCTTGGAGGCATAGATAGAATTTATTGCGTTGGATGCTGATTTACTCATTCAAAGTAGGTTCACTGAAGTCGACATGACACATGTGAGCCATGACTGACTTACATCCCATTAACTTCAACATGTTCAGCCTAAGCATGACTGAGAGTGCATCCAATCCATTAAGCCTAGTAGGAGCCAGGGAGCTAGTATAATACAAGAGAGGCCTCCCAGTTCTAAGTAAGTCAAATACCTGCTCTGGAGGCAGAAATCTCTAGTTTCAAACCCTCTGCCTCTCCAGGTAGGACTGGGAAAGACTGTCTATCTGAGATCCTTGAGAGCTGCAGCCAGTTAATGTTTCAAAATATTGGGCCAAGTCAGACAGTTACCGCAGATCTGGGGCCAACACCCCCCCCCATTGGACCTGGGAGGACCACATCCAAACCATGTACCCCAACTCATTTTTGTAACTTAAAATCCTGCAAAAGCTCCATCATTGCTCAGCACTGTGACGTCCTTCTGGCCTTCTTCTTCTTCTTCTTCTTTTTTCTTTTGGGGCCCTAAAGAGACCTTTTTCCTCCGAAACATAACTAGAAGTCATTTCCAATTTGGATGAAACATCTTCCTCAGCCTATACCATGTTCAAGTGCCTCATTATTACAGTCTGAATGGGGTTTAGTCTAACTTGACCAAGTATATATGAGAGCCACAACTAATACAGTATATATCTGGTGTTATCTGGTGAAGCCAACATAATTCACAGGAGAACTGGGATAGGGTCTACTACCAGGATTGGCATGTTATAGAAGCCTTTACAGCAGAACTTGGCCACATTTGGCCCTCTAGATGTTGTTAAAGTGCAGATCCTCTCTTACTTCACCATTGGCTGCTCTGGCTATCATTAGTGGGAGTTGCATGCCAACATCTGCAAGAGCAACATATTCCCGATCTATGCCCTAGATTATTATAGAAAAAGTTAATTTTAAGCCAATGTGATATTCCATCTTTCAAAATCCCCCCACCTCCCTTTTTTAACCCGACTATGAAATGTTTCCAGCTGAGGATCCATATTCTCCTTTGCATATAGCCTCCAGAGCAGAACTAGCATTAGCACCAGGGACCAGTTCATACTTCCACAGTAGACTACAGATTGCCATTTTCAACCACAAAAAAAAGTTACTTTGGTTTGCATGTTGGCACAAGGGAGATTTTTTTGTTATTTTAAAGATTATAAAGGGTGAGGGTGTTTGGGTCAAATCCTCTGTTTCTGGAGGCTTTCTGGAGCAGCAATTCAGCTTTTTCTGGAGTTTTTCACTTGGGAAGAAAACGGAATATGAGAAGATTTTAGTGGATTTGGAAGCAGCAAGGTGGAATTGCTTCTCTTGGCCACGCAAGGAAAGATTAGAAGATTAGAAGATTCACGCCAGTGAATCAAGGATCTGACTTTATTGAAAGGAAGAAACTCATTTCTGTTTCACACCCTGACAGACCAGAACCTGAATAGAATGGGAGCCCTGAGCTCATAGCTCATACCTTCTACTATAGTTTCCCAAAAGTTGCCAAGTCACTCCTGCAAAGCATATGTGCCAGTAGCTTTACATCAACCTAACATTTCTGATGAAAGTTTTGGTTATTTAGTCAAGCCAGGAGTCAAGTTGGCCATCTACAGTCTCCTTTTATGTTAAAGACCTATTCCTCATTCTTTGCTATCAAGAAACCCTAATATGATGTATGTATCAGAGCAGAATGAGATATGCTAGGTGTAATCTTGAAACTTAGATACACAAATCTAAAGGATGTGTGCATTTTTCTTAATTAGACCAACTGAAGCCATATTAATTCCCTGTTCATGGTTAAGAAGTGTATTAACAGCATCTGTGACATGAGAACTATACTTTCCCCACTCTTGCACTAAAGTATGGAGAATATTGCTCTTTGTGTGTATATGTGGTTTCAAATCATCTATAGAGTTAAGCAACTCCATGAATTTCATAGGGTTTTCTCAGGCAAGAAATACTTGGAGGTGGTTTTGCCAGTTCCTTCCTCTGAAATATAGCCTACAGCACTTGGTGGTCTTCCATCCAAGTAATAACAAGGGCCTGACCCTGCTTAGCTTCCAAGATCAGACAGGACCTTGTGCTTCAGGGTATTTAGGCAAGCTCATATATTTGCATTTCTATCCTACATATGTCAGATAATAGTCATAATCCATGCACCTCCTTGAGTGATTAATTTTTCTCTCTTTCAGTTCTTCATTGGACTACTAGCAATCCTGCTTCTCCAAATTGTAGCTGGCATTTTGGGAGGTGTCTATAAATCTCAGGTACAGCATTCATCTACTGTTTGAAAACTTTATAATTCTGGGAGCTTGTAGAGTAACTTTTTCAGGCTCTGACAGAAGTTTTGTTTAATGACTTATCTTTTGTATTCCTTTGCAGATTGAAGAAGTAGTGAACAAGTCACTCACTGAAAATATTAAAGCACTGCAAGGTACCTCAGCTGCTGATCAAGAGTTCCAGAAAGCTTTTCGCAAATTTGAGATACAGGTGAATAAACCTACTTTCTTATTCTATTGGTCTGGAAAGTGCAGAATAAAGAACAGTATCTCAAAACACATACTCCAGTGTTCTACCATATAAAAAAGGTAAATATTGCCTGGAGTACATATTTTTCTGCTTCAAAATAATAACCCAAAACTTCTGTGCCAAGCTACCCTCACCCTGAACTTTGTATCCTGAATAACCATTTGTAGTAATCTGTGCAGTCCACTGTATCTCCACCTGTGATATTTGGATATTGGTTTTTGGATATTTGGCTAGCCAACTTTTCAGCCATTCTGTCTCTGTAGCAGTACTGTCTCGTTATGTTCAGACATTAGGAAGCAATCATGGGAAGCTCTGCTGACAGATTTGTAGATTCAGGCACTGAAGAATAGCCAGTCAGGTGTCATTTTTTTTCTTGGGAAGTTGACAATCCTGCAAGTGTCTATTAGCCAGAATCCCTCTGCTGACTTTTTTGTTGTTGTTGTTCTGGTACATCTCAGAATTAAAAAAAAAAAAATTAAATGTTGCAGTTGGTAGTGAGAGTTGTCAGAAAGTAGTCCAAGACCACAGAAATGTCATTTGGAGAGGGGTGGATAGATAGATAGACAGACAGTTGAATTACTGCAACAAATGCTGCAACTTCCCAACATATTTGCCCCATCCAGAACAGCCCATGCTGGGATTAAAGAATACCCTACATTATTTATCTAAAAAACATAATAATGGCCCAGTTCAGGGGTAACCAAATTTCTTCCATTTTTTCCATATGAGACGGAGAAAGATTTGATTTCACTGGATTCAAAAAATATCTCACAACACAATAAGTATACATTTTATTTCATTTTATCTGAATTTCTAAAGCTTTTATTTTACCTTCTATTCTTCCTGGATATTTCATTGTAATATACTGTATTTAATAGTATACCTAGAAATACTCTTGTGAACATGGGACATTTTTATATCTCACAATACATGCAAATTCTCATAGGATCAGAAAATACCCCAAAGTTCATATAATGTTTAAAAAAACCTAGTGACTGATGGTTAAAAAAGGTGAGGGGAGACTGAGGTTCTTACACATTCGCTGATGCTTGGGTACTGTAAACCTCTAGAGCAAGAGTGACCACTGCCCTAGTGGACCACTGCCTCTAGATGTTGTTGGACTGAACTGTCTTCAACCCTAGAAAGTATAACCAATGTTGAGAACTTATGAGAGTTGGAATCCGACCACATCTGGTAGACCTCTAGGGGATTAAAGTTGTATAACTGGTAAATTATGTACAAGATGTGATACCAATTATAAGCCTTAATCTGAATCTCCAGAGTTGTTTACTAAATAATTGATTTTGAGGCTTCAGAAATCTCACTCCATCTTTTTTCAGCCACATAGCACAGTGAAACTGGAGAGAGGGGCTTCCAACATGATTCTTGGCTTAGCAGGACAGATGGCAAGGAGCCAAGTTGCTTCTGCCCAACCCACTTCAATATGCTTGACATAAGAGAGAGCCAGGTCTATCATATTAGAACAATAAATACAGCCTATATGAGTTGCAATTCACCAGTGTTGTATTTAAGTCTTTTACTCCAAGTCTCAAGTCAAGTCTCAAGTCTCTACCTTCAAGTCTCAAGTCAAGTCTCAAGTCATTGAAGATACTTTCAAGTCAAGTCTCAAGTCTAGGAGCCAACTTTATAGCTCAACCTATATTCCAGAATTTTGGGACAGAGTCAAATAAAGACAGTTTTAACAATTTAAGCAGAGTGAGCCCTCCACATTTGTGATTTTGCCATCTGCAGCTTTGGAAGTGGGGGATAAGATCCTTCTTACTCCCCCTTCCCGAAGCTGGAGGCTTTCATGCCAATGGGCATAAAAGTGTCTGCAGCTTCAGTAGTGGGGAATAGGATCCTTCTTACTCCTCATTACTGAAGCTTCAAAAGCTTTAGAAAGAAGGATCCTTCCTCCTCAAGTATGATGCCTAACACCTTTGCTGTTCCTCTCTGAGAAATGCACCCTGCATTCTGGGGGTGAATCTTGTTTTCTGCTCTTAGGAAAAGTTTTAGAAGGCACCTCTGATATGCAGCAGGGACAGGCTGTTGAGCAGATCTCAAGCCCGCTGCAAGCCCATTGCCTAACCTGTTTGCTGTTCCCCTGTGAGAAATGCGCCCACATTTTGGGCTGGAGAGAGATTTTCATGTGACCAGTAAGCAAAAAGAGAGGAAAGCATTGTTCAAAGTTGTAAGGTTTTTGGATGAATGTGTTATGTTACTGAACCAAGGGGAGCAAGTCAGTCACTAAAAATATTCAAGAGTCGAGTTGAGTCGAGTCGAGTCAATTCATCATTTATTGTTGACTCAAGTCCGAGTCAAGTCACTGAAGCGACTTAAGAGTGACTTGAGTCCGAGTCAGTCAAGTCAAGTCTACATCACTGCAATTCACAGTCCTAAAGTGTTCTTTTCACTACATTTTACCACAGGACTCAAAGCAACAGACACTGGTCAGGGGGATAACTCAGTGCTCAGTGCTCCAGGGGCAAAAACTATAACTGGATCTTCCACAAGCTTGGCTACCATCACTATCTTGTATTTCAGAGTAGGGACTGAGAGTGGGGTGTGTGGTGGCAGGAGGCTCCTATTGGCTGAAAGACTAGGGCCCATGTCCCTCCCAGTCCAGTGACAATTGCCCCCCCCCCCCGACATACCTGCAAAGTAGCCAGTATTATACCTCTGAGAAAGTTCACGGTAAAATGGTCTGGATTTGTTTAGGTAAAGATGAAAAATCGTAGGCAGAAAAGATAATAAGCACATGTTAGTTTCCTTAATAGGACCCTGAAAGAAATTTGTAAGCTCATAAGCACCTGCTCAGATGGTTTTGAAAAAAGATGTGTGTGTTTCACACACACACACACACACACACACACACACTCTGGCAGTTTATGTCAGACATCTGCTTTAGCTTACACTGAGCATGATTGTTTGGCTTCTTGTTTATATGGTGCCTGAAACAGCTCAATTCTGCATTCAGTTGAAGTGAGTGACTTTTCTGTCCAACGCAAATGCAAAAAAGCAGACTTAGAACTGTTTATAGTTAAGCTGTGAGAGAATCATAGAATCATAGAAATGTAGAGTTGGAAGAGACCACACGGGCCATCCAGTCCAACCCCTTACCATGCAGGAATACCCTCAAAGCACTCCCGACAGATAGCCATCCAGCCTCTGCTTAAAAACCTCCAAGTAAGGAGACTCCACTACACTCCGAGGCAGCATATTCCACTGCCGGACAGCCCTGACTGTCAGGAAGTTCTTCCTGAGGTTCAGCTGGAATCTCCTTTCCCGCAGCTTGAATCCATTGCTCCTTGTCCTGGTCTCTGGAGCGGCAGAAAACAAGCCCTCTCCCTCCTCTACATGGCATCCCTTCAAATATTTAAACATAGCTATCATGTCCCTTCTTAACCTTCTCTTCTGCAGACTGAACATACCCAGCTCTCTAAGTCTATCCTCATAGGGCATGGCTTCCAGGCCCTTCACCATTTTGGTCGCCCTCCTCTGGACCTACTCTAGCTTGACCATGTCCTTCTTGAATTGGGGTGCCCAGAACTGGACACAGTATTCAAGATGAGGTCTAACCAAAGCAGAGTAGAGTGGTACCAGTACCTCCCTCAGTGTTAATAGGTATTCTTTCTGTTTGGAAGAAAAGCACCATGGATTAGGAATATAAGGGACATGATAAAAACAGAGATTAGAAATGTTACTTTTGGGACTTCAGCCCTCTAGATCCCATAGACAGCATGGATAGGGGGAGTTCTAGCCCAGAAGGTAAGGTTTCTAAGCTTGACACAGACGTAAGAACCTATCTACAAGTGGTTAGCACCACCAGTGCCGTAACTGTGCCTGTTCCTAAGAAGTCATATCTGACCATGTAGGTACATGCCTTGGTTACATCCTGTTTGGATTACTGTGATGTGCTGTATGTGGGGCTGCCTTTGAAAGGTCCTCAGAAACTTCAGTTTGCCCAAAGAACTGCAGCCCCATTGGCTTGCCAGTCTATTTCTGGCACAATTCAAAGTGCTAGGTTTGTCCTCTCAAGCCCTATACAGCTTGGGCTGAGGTTATTTGAAGGACTGTATCTCCCTTTATGAGCCCAGGAGAGATTGTCCAGATTGTCCAGAGAGGCCCTTCTCTCTGTCCCACCACCATCTCAGGCTTGTTTGATGGAACCAAGGGAGAGAGAGCTTTCCTGGTGGCTGCTCCTAGACTTTGTAATTCGCTCCCTAGAGATATCAGGATGGCCACGTTCTTGCTCTCCTTCTATGAGTAGGTCAAAACATTTTTGTGTCAGCAGGCTTTTACAAATTGACTAGCTTTGGGTTTTTAATGCTGTGTGGTTCTGTTTTTAAGGTTGGTATAGCCTTTTAATGTATTTTAATATTTTTAATGTGTAATGTTTTAACTTCACAAAGTGGTTAATTATTTTCAAATCTTATATTTATACTTTTATGAAGGCTTTGTCTTGTTTTTAATTTGCATAGTTTTAAATGTTGTTAGCCATCTCGAGTTTCATTATCAGGAGCAAAGCAGAATAATGATGATGATGATGATGATGATGATGATGATGATGATGATGATGTAAGTTAAAAATACTCATTAAATCATTAAATTCTAGGTGGGTGAGAAATTGTCATCATCATCATCTGAGTACACAGGGAGATGTTTAAAAATTCCTTCCCTAGGAATGATCTTAATAAGACTCCCTCCTCACTTATGCTTGGGTAGTGGAAATACTTTCAGTAAATAGCAATGAAATATCTCCACCTTTCTGCAGCATGTGGTGTGGTGGAACAGATAAAAAGACCATAGGCTGTGTAGGGAAAGAGTTAAATCTGCCCCCCCAACACACACATACATATTTACTGTCATAGCAGTGACAATCCTTGCCCATGGTACCTGTAGTTATAATGTTTAGAAATCCACAACATGGTTACTAATCAAATGGTCACATTGGTCACATCACATCTAGTTATTCCCTGAGGTATTTCATAATGTCTTCATTAGAGTCCATTGAGAAAATAAAATAGCCACACTGAGTCCCATTCTTGGGGAAAAGGCAGGATATAAATAAAGTGATGGGTTGATTGATACAATATTTAACACAAGTCAAAACAGCTAGCACTATTAAATATGGGAACAGAACCAACCTGAATGGGTATTATGGGAAGAAATTACATATATTCCTTTTATGCCTTCTCTGTCCATTTAAGTTATGCTGCTGCCTACAAAAAGTTGCATGAACAAAACAAAGACGCTAACATTCCTGCACAACACATCTAATGTGTGGGGCAAAAATCACAAATAATAATTCCTTTTAAATCATTTTATTTGCTTTCCCCCATAATAATTAAGATTTCTCATTATGTCCTTCTTGTGAAAGAGTGAGACATCAGAGGATTAAGCCATTTTTCTTATGAGGTCAGCTCCTTTGACTATTCTCAGCAAAGGAAAAGATTTTATATTTTTCAGGAAGAGAGATACAAATTTGCTGAATCCAAATCAGATAATGGGGTGATCTCTCTTAGATTCAGTTATCTGCTTCAGAAGACAGGTATTATTCCTCTGGATCACAAGATGGGCAGGAAGGACTAAATTCTCTGTGTTTGATCTAACTAGTTAACCCCCATTTCCCTACTGCAAATGAACTTTGCAATTTGAAAAAAAAATGGAAAAATGCACTTACTTCTTTACAGCATTAACTGGAAACTGCAACACCTGTATTATCATGCTATTCCTATTGTAGACTTTTTTTAAAAAAAGATTCAGGAATGAATGGGCAATTTCAGGCTCTCTGAGACCTTCAGTGGACCAGAGTGTTGTTCGCTGTGGCGACAGAAGTGAAATTCTGGGCAGCCAGAAGACTATTTTTTATCCATCTTCTGCAATTTTGCTGTGTGTGACCTCCCAAAACAACTCACAGAAATGAGTTTAATTTTCTTTTATTCCACAAGCCTTCCCTTCCCCCGTTTCTAGAAATGTGGGTCCTTGGGTAAAATGGGAACAGCCAAATATAAAACAAATCTGTTTCATGTTTGGTATCATAAATAAAAACATGATCTCTTTGAAACACACAGACTTTCTACAGGGATAGTTAATATTCCAATGCTAGAAAATTACTGTCCTCTTCCTCTCCCACACTATTTTCCTCTTGTAAATATTTTTTTAATTGAAACACTGTGAATAACAGTCATTCCATTTGGGTGTTATGCATCACTGTTCACAATATTTGCTTTTTCTTAAAAGTTAAGTGAGATGTTTGGTATCTTGGCAATGTTAGGAAACTTGACGTTTCTCTTTCATGAACCCTCATGGTCTCTTTCTTGATTTTCTCCCCTCTTTCAGAATAAATGTTGTGGTTTGGTCAATGGGAAGTCAGATTGGGGAAGAACCCCTGGTGGCTGTGAATGTGAGACGGCAGATATCGGGAAAGATGTCTGCAAAAACAATGAGTACACCAAGGTATGAAGAATTATTTGTGTCACATTGTTTGCATTGTTAGAATTTTCATAGTGACATGAAAAAAATTCATATGTATTGCTATTTTACTTTTCACAAACACTGGCCACCTTCTGTCACTCCAAACTAGCTAAAGAGTAAGATATGTGATATATCTGGATATGGTTAATGGTTCCCAATAGGTCTGTAGATTATACAAAATATAAACTGTCCACCTTTGGTTAAACTGAACATTTTAGCTCAAGCGTGTAAGCAATGGCTTTTACAACATGCAGTTCTGTTGACCACTACTGCTGTCTTCTGCATTATACCAAGTTATTTATCACATTGCTGAATTAAATGCAAATACAGCATACCATTACTCTTCTACTCTGATGTGAAATGCATTGTCCAGTAACTAATACACTGATGAAAGCCGGTGAATATTTTTAATCCCGTCAAGAAACTCAGAAGGAAGATAATACAGGCTATTTTTGAACACATGTATGATTTCATATTTACTGTTGCTATTTACAGATTTGATCAAATATACTTTGTCAATTCATTTTATTTAAATCATGCATTTTGTCCAACTCCAAGGTGGCATGCATAAAATATGCAAGTGATCCCAGGTTCTGTCTTCAGCTCATCCAGAAAATGGGTCAGGCTAATTTTGGGTAGAAAGGACATTGCTAATGAACCTGGGAGAGGGATTCTATCAGTAGAGGGAAAAGGAGGTGTGAATTTTATCTACACATTAAATAAAGAGAGTTTACGTCTGAATAAATACGCATAGAATTGAGTTGTAACATTCTTAAGGATAGGAGGGGACATTATATGTCTTATTTGCTGTGCTGTGCTACATTGATGCAAGCTATTGTCACCACTGTGAACAATGTTAGTATCAGAGTATGTGGAGGAATAGTGTATTTAAAAGTAAACATCACATAAATGTGGTATAACTTCATAAATAAGAAAGTTGTTATGTTGTTTAGTTGGAGAAAATTTAACTGTGAAAAGATGGAAATTTGACAGTTTAATTCTGTGTCTTAAACAGCAACACTGCATATGAAGGCTAGAGTTTTGTTTGCTTCAGTTAGTAGAAGGGGCTGTTATTACCAAGGGGTAATTATGTGCCTTAGTATATCTACAGTTTGGCACAATTATTTTAAGCTTTACAGTAAAAATAATAATAAAGACAGCTGGTGAAGGGTCCATTAGAGCCGTACCATTTAACGTGTTTGTCTATGTGTCATTGCTGGTCTAGAAGTCATGTAGCCATGTGCAATATACTGTCCAACATTCTGCAGATGAAAACCAAAGTACACATGGCCAATCATGATCGGAGTGTGGTCGAGATGGCCAAAGTTAATAATAAGGAAGAGCACATATACTAGGAGAAGCTGCAGCAGTTTGCTTTTTCTGAGCTTTCTGGGAAAGGAAAGATTCCATTACCCTTGCCTCTCCTCCCTGCTGAGTTAACTGAATGTAAAATTACTATAACACCTTGAACTCAGTTTGCATCAACTGAAGTAAACTGAGGACAAAGGGTGGAAGTGGAAAGAGGAGAGAGAAACTGGGATATTTTGCAAAATAGCTGAATAAGTGGTACTATCCGTGATAAATTACAACATTTGGACAGTATGGTTCTAAACTGTTGTTTAGCAAAGTGTTTTGGATAAAGAATATAGAAAGGCAGACATAATGCTGTGCAGAGTCAATCAGTGTCTGGAGTCAAACAGGGGAGAAGGCAGTGCAGCCAAGGTGAAGATGCAGTCACAGGGAGTTAAATGCATGATGGAGGAGATTTTAGTAGCAGTTCCATAGTGAGGCCTCTAGATAACATTGTATGCTGGTGGCAATTGAAAAAAAATCTATTCTGGCCAGCAAGTTATTGACCAGCTAAATAACATCTATTCACTAAATGCTGATTTGCAATTTTTGATCTTACTAGTTGGTCTATTTAATTAATTAATATTCTGCCTTCCTCCAGTATGGGACTCAAAGCAGCATGAAAATTGTAAATGACTTACAATTTAATGAGTTCTGTTTATTTTTTTTTTACTTTCATGTTAAAAGACTATGAATTACTTTCAGACTTATGACTTGCATTAATTTTGGCCTTTCTCTGTCTTTCAGTCTTGTGGAGATGTCATAGTTGATTTCCTCAAGAACAATATGATCATAGTTATGGGAGTAGCATTTGGATTGGCATTCATTGAGGTACATAAACTATTATTGATGTTTCTGTTTCACTCTTTCTCCAAGGAACTCAGGTTGAAGTTCCAGTTGATCCCTGGTACTATACATTAGGTGGGAATGATAGTGACTGGACAAAGTCAACAAGAAAGGATGAGTACTGCTTTGCACATCCAAAAGGTTCTTGATCCAAGTGAATGCATGTAAAATCCGTATGAGTGCTGAAGCATCTGTTGCTGCCTCAGTGGTTATAGCTTCTCTTTTTCTTACTTTTAAAGACACTCCCAACTTAACCCAAGGTAGGAGAAGAGGGTGAACTGGCTCCAGTGCACAGCTTATAGTAAATTGTCTGTGATGGGACTGGAAGCTAAGTGGAGTAGATGGAGCCACATTTGCTTCTGAGATGACAGGTGAAGAAAGAGGTGGGAGCTGCAGCACTGGTAGAGAGATCTGGTGGTCAGTTTGATTTGACATCTCCTGGAAACCTGCTGCATGACCTGCGTCTTCTCATCCCATGACTAACTCAACAATGAAGTTTTCTTTCACGAGCACACACTTTTTGGTTCACAGTGCTGAAAGGGGCATACCTAGGGCCATTTCCACCCTACACTGTTATAGTGCTATTATTCCACTTTCAACATCCTGTGGAATTCTGGAGTTTGTAGTTTACTGAGGCCAGAGAGCTCTCTGGCTGAGAATTCTAAATGCCCCTCCCTAAACTGCAAACCCCAGGATTCCATAGGATGTTGAAAGTAGAATAGTAGCACTATAACAGTGTAGGGTGGAAAGGCCCCTAAAGAAGGAATAACAAAACAGGTTCTGGTTCTTCATAAAATTATGTTAATGTTTAACAATCTATTATTTATATGTTAAATTTCTTGCAATTTTAACTGCCCACTAGCCAGAATTCTTCAGGAAGTGGGAAATCTGTTAAAAATATAAAGTACAACAATCATACAGTAAAGCAATAGGGAAAGACTTTGGAATATAAAACCAGGAAGAAAGTGGAGCAGAGAATGAAAACACAGCAGTATGTAAACCTGACATAAAACTAAGAGCAAAATAAGGACTGTTAATGTGTAGAAGCACTAAAATCTTATTATCTATTTTATCTATTGCATTTTATTTTCATCCTGCCTTTCTTTCAAGATGGGATGCAAGGTGGCTTACAACAAGGTTAAAGGATGATCAAATTAAAAGCCTGGTGATAAAAATGTTAAAACACAGTTAAACAATTATATTAAAATACCTTTAATTTAAAAAGTATAATATTTGAAAACATAAGGAAACAAATACAGGATATACCCCCCAAAATACCCTTCTGTAAAACCAAGTGGCTGTTTATATAAAAAGGCCATTATCTGTTTGTGAAGGGAGAGCAAGGAGAGGGCCATCCCAGCCTCCCATGGGAGGGAATTCCACAACCTGGGATCAGCCGCCGAGAAAACCCTCTCCCTTGTCCTAATCAGACAAGCTTGTGACTGTGGTGCAGCTGAGTAAAGCCTTCCCTGAACCATCTTAAGAGTCAGGCAGGAACATATAGGGAGATACAGTCTGTCAGATAGCTTGTTCCTAAAAGAATCCTCAAAATGTCTGAGGGAATGTAAAGTTGCCCCAAATACCATAAGGCAGGAGCCAGGTGAGCCTCTCTGGGCATTCCCCAGATGCCACCACTGAAAAAGTCTCCCTCATATAGGCACACACCTAAAGGACAGTTTTAAATGATGACCTCAGGTCAAGGTTGGTAATTATAGGAAGAGATGCTCCCTCAGCTAACTGAGCCACAAGCCATTAAAGTGCTTTATGGTGCTTGGTTGAATGACCACTATGGGAATCAGTTCTGCTGGTGAAGAAGCCAATAGTGAATTTCAGCTGAGCTAATTACCTTAGGCCTCCCCTTGTGATGCTGCTAGAAGGAACTTAGCATATCCAGAGGCAGCCATGATGCAAGCTATTCTAAACAGGAATAATATCATGTCTGTCTGTCTGTCTAGGTATCTAGATGTCTATCTAGATATTCATCAAAATCCATTCTTAGACCATCATTAAAATAAGATTCTGTATATGTTGAAAGTCTATAGTCATTTTCTCTGTGTCTCTCTCTCTCTCTTTTTGTCAGTATCCAAACACTGCTGTAGAACAGCTGCGTTGTCACTTAAATCCCTGTTGATACATTTCATCCGAAACTGGAAGAGGCTATAAAAGACTGTTAATAGGAAAGAATAACAAATGTTGAATAAATGATCCAACAGCAAATCATGCGATAACAGTGTGATAATTAACAATGTGAGAAATTTACGGGCTGAGAGAGGAGAATTGCAAGAGTGGCTGCACTTCTAGTATAAATCAGGCTGCAATTAAAGCTAATTGTGACTTGACCTTTTTTTAAAAAAAAAAATCATGTCAGCACTAAATTTTAAAATGTTCTTGCATATGGATATGCATACTTAAAGTTTCATGGCTTTTACAACTGTAAAAATGAAAAAAAAAATGAATAGTTGATTTTAAACTCTTTTAGAATTGATTTTTCATGCCAACACAGTTTCGAATAGTTAGTAAAACAATACAATAAGATCATGCAAAAACAATAATATGTGTGTGTGTATATAAAATATTTATATTCCACCATATACCATGGGGTTTCAGTGCAGCATACAAGTAAAATCAGTTTAAGTCATCTCTCAGGTGCAGAGGAGAGCCAGTGTGGTATAGTGGTATGAGTGCTGGATTGGGACTTTGGAGACCAGAGTTCAAATCCTGACTCAGCCACAGAAACCCACTGGGTGACCTTGGGCAAGTCATAGTCTCCCCACCTCAGAGGAAGGCAATGGCAAACCCCTTCTGAACAGATCTTGTTGAGAAAACACCATGATAGATTCACCTTACGATCACCATAAGTCAGAAACAACTTGAGGACACACAACAACAACAATAGGAGCAGATGTATGATTTCTTTTCCCAAGGAGAGCCCTGTTATTAGGAAGAGTGAGGTAGTTGCCTTAGGACAGAAATGATGGGTGATATAGAAAGAAGAACTAGCCAGTAGCATCTCACTGTTTCCCTTATACTGGAAGAGTTGTGTGTGCCATCTAGCCATGCTGTTCTGCTTCTAAGCCATCCTGATACCCTCAGTTAAAGTAGAGAGCTCTGGGCTGTAGAACTTGATTTATCATGCTTGCTGGTTTAGGCAAAACCAAAATGAAGCGGATTCCAAGCAAAGCAATGACTCACAAATGGAGAAACCAACCTGACTTCTACTAGTTATCTTGAGCAGGCAGAGGACTCTTGTGTTGTTCTGGCTACTATAGGGTTAACAGCAAGGAGCATAATCTACTCCATTGTCTCCGTGATAATAGGAGCCACATCTATGGATGGTTCTAGAGCACAGCTTATTTTTTTAACTACAGCTCCCATGCTGGCCATGAGTCTTGGGGATTCTGGGTATCACTCTTTAAAAAAGTAACTCTTGCAAGCTGTCCAGAAACATTTGCTTAACTTCTTTCACTTTTTCTGCCTTTGTTTAGGTATATTCCTAACTTTAATTTTTGCAACAGACTTGTAGATAGAGGAGATTTATTCCTATAGATATCCTCAGTGTTTTCCATGCCCTTTTAGTTCTTCATGGAACACTGATACCCTAAAGATGAATGCTTTGACAGAAACGTCCCTATTAGCACTCAATTCAGACATAATTTAAACCAAGACCTATCCGATTTAACTCTTTCTAATTTGGTTCTGTTATTAGTCAGTGGCAAAGAACAGTCATGTGGACGGTTGTTGTTGTTGTGTGCCTTCAAGCCGTTTCTGATTTATGGTGAACATATCACATAGTTTTCTAGGGGCTGAGAGTGTGTGAGGGGCGCAAGGTCACCTAGCAGGTTTCCATGGCTGAGTAGGGGATTAAAACTCTGATCTCAAACCACTCAAAGCTCAAACCACTACACCACACTTGCTCTCATATGGACAGTTACCCCACCACCACCACCACCAAAAAACAAGTCCCTGTTGTTATAATAGCTCCACAAAAGATCAAGGAAGTCATTTCATTGTCTAAGAAGTCATAATAAATTCACAATTCATTTCTTCTAAACAAAAGGGCTTCAGGCTGGGATAGCTCTATCTTTTCCAGAAGGGAAAAATGAAAAATGTTTCTCTGCTGGTGGAAAATTCCTGCTCCCTGCTCTAAGTAAACAGCATACAACAGTAACAAGAACCCCATAGAAGGACATGTCTTCACCCTTAAAGCAATCAATCTTTTACAATAAATTTAAGTTTCCCATACTGTGGTATATATGGGTTTAATTAAAATCCCACTATTTGAGAGTCATACTTCTAAAAATTACTTTGGAAGCAGTCTTCGGCTCAGCAGATTTCATCTGTACGTAAATCCAAGAAGTTTGCAAACAAAATGTTCTTGCTGTGCATCGACTGTATGTGGGGGATATGAAAAGCTGCCAAATAATACCATAAACATCTTTCTTTTCCAGGTTCTTGGTCTGGTGTTTTCAATGAGCCTTTACTGCCAAATCCAGAGAAAATGAAACCATGGAAGTGTCAGAACTATGTCACCAGCCAAAGGAGAAACCTTTGTAGATTGAGAGATTGATGTTTGGTTTGGCACCCTAAAACAAATGCCAGAAGCAGCTGTGATGATAACAGCTGAAGCACTAATGGATAAAGATTTTTTCATGCATTATGAAATAAAATCTGTTTAAAATTAGAGAAACTAATGATCCATAACTGTTTTTTTAAAAAAATGCTGCACATACCTTTTGCATATTCTTTTTGTCAGCTTTTTTATTTGAAGATTTCCTCTCAACAAAACACATCATTTAACTTATCACATATTGTGCTGACAAAGTGTAGGTTTTCCAGATTTCTTATAACCGTGATATACCATTCACCCCACCCCTGAATTAAAATTGGATACATATTTGACTGTGATAACTGAAAAAAATACTTTAAAAGTATATAAAAGCGAAATTCTCAGCTCCAAATGAGAATGAATACAAAGACACATGTTTCTTTCTCCATTTCATGGAACTGGACATACTTTCTGAAACGTGTGTCCTTGGATCAGACCTCATCCTCCATCTTTTTAACATTAGGCGTGACTGAGGATGTCAATTTATTTTCGCTGCAATAGACTGCCTTGGAAAGTTGGGGAAGCCAAATCTGTCAGTTTTGTTTCCCCCTTCCACATCTGATTTTTTTTTTAAATTCCCAAGTTTTTTAAAGTTTTTACGTTCAAGATGTTGAATAAGAGGAAATTTCCAAATGTTGCCAAATGCAGATGTTGGACTCTTCAAGACAGGATAAAAGTGCTGTAAGTGTTGCGGTATTTGTTACTGTAGTTCTTGGGCTTCAAAAAATATGTATCCAAATGACATGCCTGTTGTCTCAGACCGTTTTCTGGCAATTTCCAACAACAGGTGCAACATTTCACTCCCATCTTGCTGTGAATATATATATATGTATGTGTGTGTGCGTGTGTGTGTGCGTTTTAATTCTAAACATATCTGTTTTATTTCTAAACATGTATGTATATGTATGTATGTGTGTGTGTATATATATATATGTATGTATATACACACGTGTGTGTGTGTGTGTGTGTATGTTTTAATTCTATGTCAGATTGGAACAAAAAAGTGACTCTTCTCATACTTGAGCAGTCTATAGATTAAATAAAGAAATCAAAATCTTCTTTTTCAAAGAATCTATAAAATGGCAAAATGTTGTTATCAAATGGCCACTACGTTTCAGTAAGACCTCCAGATGAGAGACGGCAAAATATACTTCTTTGTACTGCAGCTCCCATCAGTTGTGTTAGCTTGGGGATTATGAGAGTTGTCATGCAAAAGAATAACTTTTCCAAGCTTGTCTGCAACGGTAGAAGGATACAATTTCCTATTAAGGGAATGTTCCATTTCTTGTCTTTTGTTCTTCCCTCTTTATTTTCTTTTGGTTTCATATTTGCTAACTGAGATGTCATAAAGAGGCCTGTAGTACGCAAGGATCTTTAATACTTAGTTTTTAAACCCAAAACTTTTGGGTTTGGTTTGCCCAACATCAAGGTGGACAATTCAAAATTAAAGGCCACAAGAACTCATTGCACTTGTAAGGATTTGGCCAAAGCTGCCAATATCCAGTGTGTTAACTAATTGAAAAGGTTGCTAGTTCAACTGGGTAAAAAATGATTTTAAAAAAAATGATTATGCAATTTCTGCCTCCTGAGAAATGCTGGAAAAACAACACCTCTATAGTTATTTGGGCTCTTTAGATAATGCAGACACATGAGCCCTATGAAGGTGTTCACTTCTCGTGTTAACTGCTCTGGACTTTGGTACTATAGAAATGCTAGAAAAATATGGAGAGAACATCTAAACATTACTGTTTAGTAGACCATTCTCAGTGTCCAATTTCTTTTAGGATGCCTGTTATCTTTTGGGGATCTACTCTTAATACTACAGCCATCAAGGAATTATGCGGCCCTTTTTTTGGCCAAAGAATGTGCTTGAAAATTACATCGCTTGAACAAAACTTGAAAAGTGTTTTTTCCCCTCCATTTCCAAGAATTCCCCTGCCAAAAAAGTCCCTGGTTCTGGATGTAACCAAGTAACCTTAAACTTGTCCCAGCTTGCTGGTCACTGCGTTACTATTATTCTTATTGCTTCCTGGCCAATGCACACTAGTCTAAAGAATCACCACATGTACACTGACCCACTCTACCATGTGACCATTTCCCCCTATGCATGCCTGATCCACATGAACAAATACAAGGCCATGAGGAACAGAACCCTCATCATACCACTGCCATTGCAATCAGAAGTGGTCAAGAGAGGCAGAAAATTCTCCATTTCATTTTCAGTTCAGAATCTAAATCGGTGATGATCAGAACATTCAAACCCATCCAGGGGCAACTCAAATTATTTTGCTGCCTGAAGTAAAGTAGCAAACACTGTTCCCCTTTCCTGGTTTCAGCTCAAGGTGCAAAGGACCCAAGGCCAGTATATTTTTGCTACATGAAGTAAGTTGCTGCCTTTGCCCATGATAGTAAAGCTACAATAACAGCAAAGCAAATAATTAAAATTTGTTACCCTTTCACGACAGTCCAAACCCGCTGCCTGAGATGACCATCTTATTCCACCTAATGGCATGTTCAGGCCTGAACTGACTTATGCTATGACAAATCTGTGTTGGCTACGTGTTTCTCAACTTCATGGACTGACACTGATGAAGACCAGAACTCTAATGTCTTGTTTTCATGAGCAGTCCATACCCCTCGAGTCTCTTCTTCAGATAACTTAACTGTTCTCATAGTTATGCCAAAACCTGAAGTACTGTTAAAATTATTTGCTCACAATTAAATAAGTTGTATTGTATCTGAACCATTTTCTCTAGAGGAACTTTTGTAAAATAATTTGAAAATTGGCAGCAAGAATGTTCTGAGAAAGCTGTGAAACATTTTTAAAACAGATGATCTCTAACTATTATAAATTATTTACTGCATATATTGGCTTTTGTGCATAATCATATTCCAGAAAAACTCTAAGTAATATCTCTCCCAGACCACATAAATAAGGAAATTTAGGAAGATTTGTAACCATAAAAATGAATGCCACCTATGGTTTCAAAACACATGAATGTGCCATATATCAAAAAATCATGCCAACTGTCTCTCTTGGAAGATTTAGAGTGTGCTTTCCTGATCATTGAGTTCTCTCTACCAGCATGAAATCTGTGACAATTGTGCTTCTCCATTCCATCTAATATTGTTGGGATTATTGCATCTAGCAAAGAAATTTATTAAAATCAGCATGCAGTTGCTTTCATCCAAAAGTTAGTCTTTTGGGAGCCCTTGAAAAGAAGCCAGCTTGAACTTTGAAAAGCTTCTTTAGAACATTTTCATTCCACACTTTTTCTGTCCAGGCCTTCCATAGTCAATACATGGAAACAAAGCCAAGAATTATAGGTTCTTTTATACTTCACGTTTCAAATGTCATTTAATAACTTGAGCCAAATATCATTCAAAATGTTGATCATTTGATGCTATTCACATCCAGCTGTCATTTAATATCCCCTAAAAAGCAGGTGAGAAGTATTGGTAGAGTTTGGGACAATAATGTAAATGACTAATTGATTTGCAAATTATCTGTACCAAAAGGGTAACTATTAGCCAAGGTATATTCACATGTTATGTCTTTGTAAGGCATAGCAGAGCTCCAAAAAGTAATCAATTGGGTAATATTTTTCCACAAATTAATAACATATAATGACGTATTCCATACAAAATTTTCAAATTCTGGAATCCATCTTTCACTCCAGGGATGACTTGTGTTTTGTTAACAGGAAGAAATCTAACCATATTGCTTGAATGTATCGCTTATGTTAAGAGTAAAATATGTCTTTCTTACCACTACCCAGCTATTTAACAGATAAAAACAAAATGGCTCTTCCTAATGCAAGATTAATTTCTTTGTTAGAATACAGTTTCTCAGTGTTCAGTCCCAGGCCGTAAAGCTCCCTGCACCTGTTTGTGGTTCTTCTGCTGTCAGAGAAAAACCATGTTTCAGATAAACCAACAGCAATTATGAAGGGCTGCCTTTCAAGGGGTTTTAACTAGTTGTTGCTATTACTTCTTTTTTTGATGTGTTTTTAATTCTGATCTGTGTTTTAATTGCACTTGTTTTGTTTGAATGTTGTTAGTGGTAGCCTTACTGAGTCATACTCTTTTTGGCAAACAGGTGAGATACAAAGGTAATAAATAAATAAAGTTACAATGGGAAAACATATTTGGTTTCTTAAAGTTCTTTGGAGAGTCCATATTACTTAAGTTTGGCTCACATATGCACCAATGTTTCTCTGAGCTTGGAAAAATTACTGGCCATGCTGGCTGGGTGATTCTGAGAGCTGTTGTCCAAAAAGTAACCTTCCCAAACTGTGGTCTCTCTCAGCTGATTTATTAGTACTTGCTGAATCACAGCTGACTATGTCAGCTTTCCCTGTTAAAACAAATTGCACTGCAGGTAATGCCAAGCAAGATGAAAATTCTGTCTGGGACTTAAAATCAAAAGTACCTCATTCACACATGCAGATCATTATTTGATGTTGCAGTTGTTAAGTGGCCCATCTGCATGTGTGATTCAGCCCTCCCGCATTTATCATCTCTTCTGCTCTCTTTTCATTGAGCAACAGTTTTGACTAGCCAGTTGTTCTACTTTTCAACTACAAAGCCGTTCATATATCCTGCTTTGTTGGAAATATCCTGACTCTGCTTTTCCACCTTGGATTTTGCCGTAAACTTGATTATGTTGCCAAATAGGAATCCCTTAGAGACCAGCCTTTCCTGGTCAAATCCTTGGCTGGAATTGGCTGGAATTAGATACTGACCCATAAATCTCACCAGCTTGTATATAAAGCAAAACAAGCATGATCTTCATTTGGGTCTCACCTCTTTTGGCAAAGGCAACATGCCAGCTGTCAGCCTTGCCTTTCTTCTCTTGATAGCCTAATACTGTAATGATTTGCATCCATGATCTCTGCTATAGAAAATAACTAATTTCTTGGCCTTACATCTTTCCCATCTGTTTGATTTGACTGGCTTACATGAGAGCTCAACATGACCTTGGCTATAATGACTGCAGTACAAAAAAATACAACAGTGCATAGCTTTATCATTCCACTGAGGATTTCCTGTCAAAGACCATTTTTAGCTGTACCAGACATTAACATTAAGCAGGGAATGTGGTTGCTGAAATTGGCCTCTCGGTACTTTAAAGGCGAACTAATTGGTAATGCAACCGTTCTCTTTTGATAGCCATGCTGAAATTTCTTTGTAAAGTTGCTTTGATACATTTGTTCTAATAAGATGCTGACATCTCCATTTTGACAGACTGGCTTTCTTATGTGAAGTGTAGCATAATTAAAACCACTCATTGATCTTGCTACTGTAGGATGATGCCTGCGGAGCTGATTTTTTGTGACATGTACTACAATGTATCCATGGTCATGAGAAGAGGAAGCTGATACTGCATGAGGCTAATGATTCATGTATCCCAGTGTTCTGTCTCCAAATGTGCCAGAACTGTATATTGTCTAATTATCAGCCCCTCAGTTGTAAGAGCATTTGATAGCTTGACTCCTGTTGCTAATCGCAGACCTATTGAATATACAGATGAATGGTGAGTCAACACTTATGTACATTCCACTGGTCTAATGAGGCCAGTCTACTGAACTATTAAAAAGGTTTAGACCAATATTTCCTCTCCTGCAAATATGACAGAATGCCAACTTTGCTACAAATATTCTTTTTCCTATTTTATGTCTCTTCTTTGTCTGCTTGCTTGCTCGTTTGGTTGCTTTATAACGTGAACTCTTTTTGATAGTGCAAGATATTGCAGATGTTACATGCAGTACACCTCCACCCCGTGATACAGTATAATTGGTGACTTTTAATTGGCATAGAAAATATGAATTATATGCTTATGTCTGTGGAGAAGGGACTTTGACTGGGAACTTCAGGCTAGAAGTAGATTACCTCAGCATGGCCAGGTCATCAGCTCACAAAGATTAGCCAGGGAGTCCCTGACACAATGGATTCAAGTTAATCCCCTCAACTGCCCAAACTCACGAAACAATAGCCAACACAACTACAAGAGGAAGCAACCAAAACAGCAATGCCCTTTACTCTCTTCCTGAGGAAATTCCCCTTTGTTTTCTCACCTGTCCAGCCAATAAGGGACTAGCATGACCCCCATCAATGCTTGATCACCTGAAGTTAAGGCCATTAGTTCCAGACTCCTTTGTTTGCCCTGCTGGAGAGCTATTAACACTTGACCCCTTAGGGCAGAGAACAAGGGTATTTAAATCCTAGATCTAAGCCCAGCAATCTGTAGTACTTTGGGCACACATTGGCACATTACGCTACATGAGGGCCCTCAGATTCCTATTTGTTGTATGGCCTTTGGACCCCCAGTCTGAGCCACAGTCTGCCTCAGTCTTCTGCTAAAGGAATGTTAACTATCACCCACTTCATCCTGAAATCTCCTCGCTATCCAACCTTTCTCTCCTTTTGCTCTGCTAACTTTATATGGTTGTGAGACTGCTTGATTTCTTGCATGTGTTTGTGGATTCCCCCAATAAAAACATTTTTTTGAACCTCCTATGGCTGCACTGCAGTCAGTACTGGTATGCACTAGTGAAAAGATCTCCTAAGTTTCCCCTCCTCTCACAGACTTCCCTTTTGAGCTATAATTCCCCACATTTCTATAGAGATACTGGCATCAAGGCTAGACCCCTGAGTCACCTCCTTTCTGGGGAAACAATGTAGACACAAGCATTATTTTTGTTGGAAGGAACAATGTGCAGCTCAGCTTGCTTCATTTTATGCTATCCCAAAGGCAGATCTAGAAACCTCTCTGTGTTTTCTAGACTGTTCTTTATCGATGATTGTCACATCTCAGGGCCTGGCCCCAACTCTCCAGTTTTCACAGGTCATCTCCAGCCAGGAGATAAGGATACAAATTCTCCGGTTCTGTTGGTCTCAGGCCATTTCCATACCGGGCTTCTGAAATGGTGCGGAGTGACCTCTCACGGAGGTCTTCTACACCCTAGAGTGGACTGGCGTGGACTACTTTTTGTAGTTCCACACCAGAATCCGCTCAGGAGCGGCCGGAACTAGCCACACTGCGTGTTTTTTAAAAGCCTCTTTTTCGAGGTTTTTAAAAAGCATGGAGTGCGCAGCCCCGCACCGCTCCATCGCCCGGCTCCGAAGTGGATTTGCAGATGCGTGCAAGTGTGTGCCCGCAGATCTGCCGGGGGTGGGCTTCCAGCTGGCGAGCTTCTCCGGTTGGTGGAGAGCCTCCACCAACCGGAAGCCGCCATTTGGGACACTGGAGGACTGCGGAGCAGCGAGCTCGCGCTGCTCCACGTGGTGACGGACTTACCTGGTTTCAGGTAAGCTCTGTTTTTGGGTGTTTTTGCCCGTTCCCCCCCTCACATGTGAAAAGGGCCTCAGTTCCAGGCAAAAAGGAAAGGATTGTGTGCAAATTTGAAACTTACCTATTAAAGCAGCAGCCTGCTACAATTAGTAAGGTTTAATTAATTTGTTGTTTCAACTTGCAAAGATTCATCAGAAGACTCTATGTATTTGCTTAGTTAACTTCCTTCTTCCCGACCAGTTGTTGTAGCACGAGAGCTTACCCTCCATTCTGCTCTAAATTCACTTTCTGACTAGAAGCAAGTAAGCTAGATTAAGGCCATTTTTATACTTTACTATTATAGTGCTATTATTCCACTTTCAACTTCCTATGGAATCCTGGGGTTTGCAGTTTAGGGAGGGGCCTCAAAGGATTCCATAGGATGTTGAAAGTGGAATAATAACACTATAACAGCTTAGTGTGGAAATGGCCTAATTGTTCCTTATCAAAACTCCCTAAATAAATGGGAGCAAATAACCCCTTCATTTCATCTTGCTCGTGGAACGACTCCTTTAGTTAAGATTTTTATCTTAATTCTCAAACAGGAAAATATGCTGTGTGTGTGTGTGTGCGTGTGTTTGAATAAGCTGTAGCTGTGCTTGTTACTTACTCTGCATAGCTTAATCACATCACCATGGGCTATCCCTCAACCTCAGGTTTTGGCTCGAAAACCTCAAAACTGGGAACAATCTTGAATTGGCAACTCTGCCTTTACCAGAGGTGTCCTATGATTGGTCCTATTTCCTTTCACTGCTAGACTGATGCTGTTAAGGCTGCTGATGTCAATTCCTCCTTTTCTCACAGTCAAGTCTAGTGGTGAGGGTCAGCCTAGATCTCTACATCTCCAGCTTAGATAGCATTACGATTCCTTTCTTCTTCCCATCACAATGTATTTTCTCCAATAAATACTAGCTTTCTTATTTTTCCCAACTGAAGATTCATGAGTCATTTCCTCACTACACTGTTACGGTGCTATTATTCCACTTTCAACATCCTGATGAATTCTGGGCTTTGTAGTTTACCGAGGCCGAAGAGCTCTCTGGCTGAGAATTCTAAATGCCCCTCCCTAAACTGCAAACCCCAGGATTCCACAGGATGTTGAAAGTGGAATAATAGTACTATAATAGCATAGTGTGGAAATGGCCTTAGTGGGGGGTTTTTGCCTTGCAGGATAAAAGTGTACTGTTCCAGGCAACATCATGTTTCAGAGGGGGAGTCCACTTACCAGCTGCTGTGCAAGGTCTCACTCTGCTAACAATTCTTCTTGAACAAATGTTCCTTCTTAATATCATACCCTCAAATGGTTCTGATTTGGCAGAGACAGTCCCATTTTGCTCTCCTCCTTCCATTTCCCCCTTTGTTCTCGGTTTATGTCAATTGCTGCAATCTGAGTTGTAACAGTGGTATTTCAAAAGCAATGTATGAAATTAAGAGCAAGGTCATTTTACTGGTTTCTGGTTTATTTCAGAAGTTATCTTTAAGGAGCATTTTTATAGGTATTTTCAGAGGCTCAAGTTCAATGCCATTCTCTTATCAAGCCTAAGCATTTCCTTCTCAAAATGTAACAGAGAGTAATATAAGAGTAACGAGTTGTGCAACAAGTAATGTAACAAACTGCTTATTTTTAGCACTGTAAGGAATAACAGCAACAGGTTAGTTTTTTACACTGCATACTATTACACCACAGTTGAGTAATGGAACAAACTTTTAAAAAGCAAGTTTCCAAGCTCTGGTGCTAGACTATTATTATACTACTACTAGTAGTAGAAAAGCACTTACTACTAGGTTGCCAAGTAAAATAAGGGACAGTCCATTCTTTATTTCACCTGGCAATCCTAGCAGAATACAAGGTTCCACCAGTTTACTTATGCCAGATAGGGAAGATTAAGTTTGTCTAACCTGGTGGTGGCAAAAAGGAACAAGGAGCTTTCCTGGCATATCCCATCAGCCAATCACTGGCTGTTTGGAGTGGGGACAGAGGTATGCCTAGGAGGTACCAGCAGCTCTTTTCTTGTCTGTTAAATATCCTGTGGAAGGAACCACTAGATATCTCTTTATGTCACATTATGAAAATATCTGCTAGAGTAATCCCAGCATAACTCTTGCTAGCAACAGGACACCCCAAGTTGATTCTGAGTTATTGAAGCAGGATTCCCCAAATTCATGAGCCATGGAAAATCGTGCAACAACAAATCCGTTAGTCTTTTGATGGTAATAAATTCTGACTCATTCTGTCTCTTCATCCTTTCCAATGAAGTGCCACTCATTACGAAAAGATATTACAAAATAGAAAGCTCAGTACAATCCATTCTATTTCAATCACACCCTTTTTATAGAGATATAAAGCCTTCTTCCAGAGTTTGGACAGTCATTTTTTAAAAAATAATCATTGCTATCAGTTGTTACACATTTTCCCCATTACTTATTATTGTTGCTTCCTGGTTAATTTTTCTCAATCATTATGATGTTGTTGTTTCCCCCTTTTTTCAGGGGAAGAAAGAAATAGAGGAATGACCTAAAATTGAGGAGGGGATCTCCCCCAAAAAACTCCCAAAGCTTTTCTAATTTCCCCAAAGTAATAAGAAAAATAAACATAAATCTTATTCAACTACACAGGGGGAAAGTATGACATTACCAATTGTTACATTACATTTCAAATGGCCAGTTGCATGCCCTGAGAGTAGCATGTTGCAGTCAACATCATTACTGGTGATAAGTTACTTCCAAGGTCTCCTTTCTCAAAGGACTAAATCTTCCTTAACTACCTATGAAGGAGCAGCCAGAGGCTAAAGAGTAGACAATAGGGACAAGATAGATGAAGGGCTGCTTCTGTGCACCAAAGGGAGTCCTCAGGCCTTTCCACACTACACTGTTATAGTGCTACGATTCTACTTTCAACCTCCTATGGAATCCTGGGGTTTGCAGTCTAAGAAGGGGCATTTAGAATTTTCAACCAGAGAGCTCTTTGGCCCCAGCAAACTACAAACCCCAGAATTCCAGAGGATGTTCAAAGAGGAATAATAGCACTATAACAGTGTAGTGTGGAAAGGCCCTTCCTTTATTCTCCCATCACACTTTATGTCAAATATTGCCATTCTCCTAGGCTTTGCTTTGAGGAGTGCTGCTGAGGAGAAAAGTTGAAGCTAAGAGGCAAAGAGGTCATGGCAGATCCCACACAATATGTACAACATGTAGTGACATTTTCTCCAGACTATCAGGAAACTGAACAGGTCTGCAATCCTATGTGGAGTTCCCTGGGATTGAACTGTCTTGAAAACAGTGGTGCTTACTTCCAAGTAAAAGCAATGGTCTGAAACTCTCCATGTACAGATTTCTCCCTCACCCCCTGTAGAAAGAGATACAAATGGGCTCACATTGTGGGTCAGTTTCTTTCTATTTTTGCAGCTGGCTGAGCTGCTTTTGAGGTAAAATCTGATAACAGTTAGCACCCACATCAGCAACATCTTCTCAGTCTGTGCAGTCCAGTATTTTCTATAGGGAATAGCACAATACCATTGTTGTCAGTAAGTATATGATTGGCAAAGCTCAAAGACTAACCACAGTTCATTTCTTTGACAGCCAAAAAAACAATTGAAGGTTTTCTTGGATTCAGACCATTTAAATATCACAGCAACATATTCAAAACAGAGCAGCTTCACAGCTGTATATTCAATACACCCCAAAGGATGTTTTGGCAGATGGTTACCCTGAATTCAAAACTGGAGATATTTTCTTTATGATCTTCATGCCTAATATTAATGGAACTGGCCAGAGATGTTTTGCTACTTAAGCTGAAGGACATGGTTGACTCCATTCTCCCATTTATTGTTCTCAGATCTCAGGACATGACTCCTCTTCTCTAGGTCTCAGAGTGAGGGACAGAAACCGCAGGGGAGATCACTGCCTTAAAAAATGTGTGTGTGTGTGTTTCTCATTTGTTTGACTTGGTGCTTTTTATTTGAATGGTGTACCCTGGGTAACTGTGATCTCTACTTAATGTATCATCCTTAATGACGTCAACCCTGTGATGTCAGAAGGAGTCATCACTTAGGTTTCAGGTTATAGCTCTGAAATCTCAGGTTCTGGGATAATCTGATCTGGCAATCTTACTCTCATTCCTTATACAAAAGGTGATTAGACTGGCAACTGAATCTTCTTTCAGTGCAGATCAGATGGCATCCGTAATCCACTAGAAGGGAGCAGGTTCACTAAAGGAGAGCTAGGTCATTTCCGCACTAGACTGTTATAACGCTGTCACCTTCTACGCCCTTAAGAAGGACAGCTTCTTCTGAGAAACAGGCAAATGACCAGACGTTTCTTGGTTCAAAGGCTAGAGGCCAGATTTATTGACTACAAAAGTATAAAAGTATAAAAATATATAAATCTGCTGCAGCAGGGTGCCGGAGGTTTGGGACAAAGGCCAGAGGCTTGGCAAGGCCTTTTTATCCAGGTAAACAGCATACACACCCACTGCGGCATTTTTCCACCAATTGCAGATCACCCGCCCCATATTAGATAATGTCCAGAAACTTCCATCCATATAAGGAAATGTCCAGAGGGGCAGGTAATATGAGGTTTCCTCCAATTACAAACTACCTTCCAAATAAGGCAATGTCCAGGGAGAGATGCTACAGGTGAGGTAGAGTCATGAGTCCGCAGACGGGAGGGGCTAGAACTCCTGTGTATGTGACTACCTCCTAGCTTGTAATGGAGGTTGTCTTTCCTTCACTCACAATGCTATTATTCCACTTTCAACATCCTATGGAATCCTGGGGTTTGCAGTTTCGGGAGAAGCCAGCTGGCCCCTCCCAAAACTGCAAACCCCAGGATTCCACAGGATGTTGAAAGTGGAATAATAGCGCTATAACAGTCTAGTGCAGAAATGGTCCTAGTGAGGCCATGAGAGCTACCATGGTGTAGTGGTCTGAGCACTGGACTACAACCCTGGAGACCAGGGTTCAGTTTCCCGCTTGGCCATGGAAACCCACTGCTGGGTGACCTTGGGTGTGCCACACAGTCTTAGCTCCAGAAAAACCTCTTATAGGTCACCATAAGTCAGAAATGACTTGAAGGTAAACAACCATGTGTGCATGTGTTTTTGTCCTCCAGCACCTTGTCCCCGCTCCCCCATATCCAGCACCTGAGATAGTCCTGAGATGTTCCTGCCTAGCAGTAGGAACAGCTTTGTATTATACCACAGAAGTATGGGACTCATCTTTCTTGGATAGTGACATGAAAATACAGCTATTTGATAGTAGATTCATCCATGATTGAGTGTCTTATCTTAAAGACTAGATATTGGAAAAGATTCTGGGATGTACATTCCAAATAAATGTGGTCTTTTTCCCCTCCAAACTCTGCTGCAGCAATAAAGACTGGAAAGCCATTTCTTATTTAAGTTCCTCATAGCCCTAGTGGGATTGAAAGCCAGTGTAATGTGAATGCCAGTAATCTAGTGCTTTGAGTGCTGGACTTGGACTCTGAGAGACCAGTGTTCAAATTCCCACTCAGCCCTGGAAATCCGTAGGATAACCTCGGGCAAGCCATACTCTGTGAACATGAGAAAATGGAAAAATCCCTCTGAATAAATCTTATCAAGAAAACCCTGTGATAGGTTCTCCTTAGTGTTGCCATAAGACAGAAATGACTTGAGGGCACCCTAGAACAACCAAGTCCTTGTGGTTCTATAATTTGCATAGATCTAGAAAAGAACATGGGCAGGAGTCAAAATCAGAAGCTCACATAAGTGCATTTAAGCAAAAAAGAAAAAGAAGCCAGGATATCAAATTAAAGTTTTCCCATGGCAAGTCAGATTAAAGCTTGGGTGTAAAAATAAATACACAATTATCCATACTTTCTAGAATTAAAGCCTGTAGGCACAGGAAAAAAAAATCTGGATGGAGGTAAATGTCAGATCAGACCCTGAAGAGAGGTAGATTTCAGGCGTAATTGTTGAAACAGCTAATTTAAGCTAGGGTAATGGCTCTGTATTACAATCACAGAGAGTTGGGAAGAAATTTCTAGGCCAGAGGGAGGCAGTATCTTAAAGTCATGGGCCACTGTGTTGAAAATGCATCAACACTTAGCACTTAAAGAGGTAAAGATTCCTCGGAACAGCAGTGATAGTGTTAAGTAGTTTTCAGTGACCCAAAGTCTCCTTGTCTCTTATCCATCTATCCTAATCCCTCTGACATGTAAACTGGTATTCTTAGGAATCATTCCATCTCTTTTTCCTCCATCTTCTTATTCTCTCACTTATGCTAAAAGTAAAAATAACTTAATTCTGTGTTAGCTTTGCACCCTTAGAATACTTTCCTGTCTTTACTGGAATTCTTACAAAGCAGCCTTTGTTTCTTTACCCAGTAGTGTGCTTACTCCTTAAAGATGTATTGTTAGACACAATCTCTATTGCATTATTCACTGACACCCTCAATCTTAAAAAAAAAAAAAAAAAAAAAGTTAGCCTCCCCAAAAAGGTCTTTTGTTGTTGTTGTTGCTAACTTCCACTTTCAAAAACGTCATGTCATTCTGCCCCAAAACGTCATCAGGGGAATTGTATTTTTATTGTATTTTAGAAGGCAAACAACACCTCTTTAACAATTGCAGGTTCTGTTTCAACCTAAGGGTTCCCATATTTCAGGGTTTGGTCCTTCTCCTTAAGAACTTGGGGCAATGAACTAGAAATCAGAGTGATAGCATGGCTACCAGCAAGTGAAGCATTGCAAACTAGCTGCTCAAAACCAGGGGATTTTATATTCCATTTCCCTCCCTGAGGGGGTGTGAGTTAATTGCTTTCTGGCAGAGTAAACAAAAGAGATCTGGAATGGACTGATTGTTGACAATGTCTTGGTTGGATAATTTGGCTGGTTAAGGTTTTGATAGGAAATGCACACAGCAGGGGTGCTTGCCTGCTGCACTTGGGCAGTTTCTATTGTTTTCTGGAGTCAGGCAGTTGAGAGGATTAGCTTAGACTCATTGAGACAGGCTCTCCCAGCTAATCTACAGCAAATTTATACTTGGCCATGCTGAGGTCACCTCTGACCTACTTTTGCACATCTTCCCAGCCAGCATCCCTTCTCCACGTGGCTATAAGTGTACATAACTTAATTTCATGCCAATTAATATTTGCCAGTTAGACCATATCAAAGCATGGGGTTGTACGATTACTAACACATGGACTGACTGATAACCTAAGGTGCTCATCTGAGGCAGGTGTTCCTCCTCCAGCAATGGGTCTTTCAGGACCCAGAATCTACAAGGTCACAGAGTAATTATCCAGGGACTCAGCTTTGTCCTCACTGGAGCACTATCACTGGAGGCATGATAAGAACACAGTTTGCTATTTTGAGTACAGGGAGTTCACAGTGGCCTTGGGCGGCACACTTTGCATGCTTCTCTTGTAGACTATTTAACTCAGAACACATACACCCACACTGCCTGCTTGAGGTAGGAAACCAGAACTATAATATCCACAACTAGTATCTGCTTTTAAGGAGGGAGGGCCTCCATCCATTAATTGCTTTCATTGTCAAACTGTTGCCAACATTAAGAAATGTCTCCTAAAGGTCACATGAAATCTATATTTCTGCATCCTAGCCTCATTCAGACTCTGAGGTTTTCTTCATATATCCTGGAATAACCAGGAGTGAATGTGGGAAAGAGATTTTGTAGATAAAAATACACCTTTGACTGATAATTTGGAGTCAAACAAGCTATGCTGTAATTATATGAGGGAAGGCAGAAAGTTCATGGTGATCTTATATTTACACTTGTATATCCAGAGCTTTGAAAAGTTACTTTTAGGGATTACGAGAATGTTTCTTGGGAATTCTGGGAGTTTCAGTCCTAAAAAAATTTTTTACCAACCTCTGGAAACTTGTGGATTGGTAGGTTAGCTGCAGTAAGAGAACAACCTGCTGCGTTTCTTTCATAATTTCAGAGCTGGGCCAATGTACCCAAGATTGTTTTGTGCTTTCTTTTCACTTTTTTCCCCCTCTTAACAGTACTGAAGTGCTCAGAGGAAACATCTGGTTTGATTTAAGGTCAGCTGCCCCCCCCAGAAAGGGGGGGGGAGGGAAGAAAATACAGAATTAATTTTGATATGATAGTAAACTAGTTTGATTGCACCTATACTGACACAGTCATTGTATCATTTACAATCTCTAAAAATAAATTGTTTTCTATAAAAACATTACAAGATCGTATTAGGCCTTGCGGTTATGACTTCAGTACTCTACATGTTGCCGGGAAGCAGTAAATCCTTTTGGAACTCAGTGTAGGGTTTGTACTGATTTTCTATTAAGTTTTTTTTTTTAATGTTCACCATGTAAAAGGTAAACGTGGCCCATCTGTTTCATACATGGCAGTACAGTTTCACTGATTAAAAATACCTGGGCCCATTCCAAAGTTGTCGTCATAATGGCTGTATGACTGCTATAAGCCAACCCCTGCGAAAATTCAGATCTGGAAGTTCAAAGCTTATTTAGCTTGAGTGTACTTGTAAAAGGCAGGGTGGAGGGAGGATGCCATTTGTGCTCAGAATAATGCCTTGTAATTTTTCCAGATTTCCCCCGTCCCCATTAATATCACCTGAATGTGATGTGTATGCTATGCAACAATGACTCAAGAAGAGATGAGGTATCCTTACTCTCTCTCTGTATGTATTTTATTTTATTAATTTTTTTGGCCTGCAATTCCGAAACCATATGGTTAACAGGTACAGTATTGTGTTTGTAGTGTGACACATGAAATGAAAAAGTCAGAACTTTTAAGAACCACAATAAATTTCCCAAATGGCTTTGTGTGAAATGTTAAAAAGCAGAAGATAGAGGTTTTAGGTTACACTGCCTTTAATTTGAAAAAGGTATAAGTGAAGCCAGGTGGGCTACTTACACATACCTGACCTGCCAGCTTTCTGGATCTGTGAACACTACACACGGATACAGATGGAAATTAGAAATCATCAATCATTCTTATGGGAACTTTGTCAATTCAAAGCACACACATGAGATGAGCCAGTTGCTAGAACCCTTTGAAGGTGAGACACTTAAGCCTAGGAAAGAACAGATGTTCTAAGGTGACAATGGGATATATATCAAATGGGGTATTCTATATGAGCATTGTCACAATTCGAGAAGTAAGGTGCAGGATTGATGAGTCATGCCAAAACATGATTTCATCATGATACACATCCTACCAAGAGAGAAGTTATAGTACAAGATACATATGGGGTATACATGTGACATCAGATGTGGATGTCGGCAATCCCAAATGGTTTTTGTGAAAGCTAAGAGACATTTACAGTCCCTCACTTTCCTGAGTAATGCTGACAGTCATGAGAATATCGTCACTCAGTTGCATGAAGTTTTCTGATATATTTATCTTTATATGTAATTTTACTTCATACAGGTGGAAGACCACACTGAGGATACCTTAATTTCTCTTCACCCAGTTAGGGAAAGTGTATGTAAAGGGTAAGCTTTGTGGAAAGAAAGAAATGATGGGCAGACATATTTCCAATGCTACTATGGATGCATTTTGGTGTTGTAACTGTATTAGTCTTCAGTCTCAGTAAATAATGTCAAGGGATTCATTCACTCATAACTACGTCTCTGAATGTCAGGGTTACTAACAGCATTGTATGAATTTCATTAAAACCAGTGAATTTCACTACAAATACACATACACAGAGACTGATTGAGAAACAGAAATTTCAAAATATATTAGCCAATAGGTTTTTACTTTCTTCACTTACTCAAAATAAAAGCAAACTGTTTCCTAGATGGCAGTCTAGAACACTACCTTGTCAACATTTTTAAGTGGGTGATGGTTTTCCTCTAGACTGATGTCTTATGTCTGTAGCTAAAGAAAGTTTTGTTTTTAAAGTACTTGAAAGAGTTGGCAGTATCTGTAGTCAAATGCTCAAAGCGCTACACCACTCTGGCTCTCTTAAAATGACTAACTACTGATTATTCAAGCTTTCTGTCCAGGATCATAGATTTGTGATTCCTTAAATGTTTACACAGGTCTATAGTTGTTTTGTTGTTGTTGTTGTTTTCTTGTTTTCTTCGTGTACTGCAGATGGTGTCCTGTTAAGTCTGCATTCAGTCATATAGGCCATTTCCGCACCAGGCTTCTGAAATGGTGCAGAGCGACCTCTCACGGAGGTCTTCTGCACCGTAGAGTGGACTGGTATGGACTACTTTTTGTAGTTCCACACCAGAATCCACTCAGGAGCGGCCGGAACTAGCTGTGCACCGTGTTGTTTAAAAACCTCTTTCGAGAGGTTTTTAAAAAGCACAGAGCGCGCAGCCCCGTGCCACTCCGAGAGCCTCCACCAACCGGAAGCCGCCATTTGGGACGCCGGAGGACTGTGGAGCAGCGAGCTCGCGCTGCTCCGCGTGGCGACGGACTTACCCGGCTTCAGGTAAGCTCCGTTTTTGGGCGTTTTTGCCCGTCCCCCCCCCCCACATGCGGAAAGGGCCATAGATAAGATTGCAGGACCAGAAGGTAATATTTTGAAGTTTTGTCAAATATCATAGAGGCTGCTAGTTACTGTGCTGGAGACACATTCAAGCGATGCAATGTCTGGAATTACAAAGTTTCAATCCAGAATGGACAAGTGATGTTATCAGGACAGCTTTTAATAGCAGTCTTCATAGATTTGATGGTTGTCAGAAAGCTATAATTGGAGACTTGTTGATGCTTCTAGCACAGCATTCAGATTTTGCTAACAGTGGAAAGCTTTTCCTGATTGCCAGATGGTAATTACGAGATGCTGGATGGACATCCACCACAAATGGAATATGTTGTTGGCTATTGCTTCGTCAGGAATGCTAATTTAAAAGAGGGAGGGAGGGAGAGGGGAAGAGAGAGAGAGAATGAAAATCATGTAAATAAGAAATGTGATGCATATTGCACAATGTATACTGAAGATGGAAACATGTAGATTTCCAGAGGCATTTGGACTATAACTCCCATTGGCCCTAGCCCACACAGTCAATAAAGAGCTGCAATTCAACAACACCTGGAGAGCAATACATTCCTCATCCCTACCGTATTTGGAGTGGGGAAGCAGAATCCATGCAGTGCTTGCCAGAAATTAATTTGCCTGGAGAACTCAGGCCCTTTCCGCACGAGGCAAAGGAATCGCTCCGTGTCGTTACTCACCGCTTCTTCTGGGGTCTGAAGCAACGCGGACTGTCCCTGAAGCCCTTCTGCAGGGATCCTCCTTGGTCCAGGGCAACTCGGAGCAGTGCGAGGTCTGTAGATCCGCACTGCTCTGGCTTCCAAAATGGCAGCTTCCAGTTTCCAAAATGGCCACTCCGGCTTCCAAAATGGTGACTTTTGGCTTCCAAAATGGTGGTTCCCGGCTTCCAAAATGGCAGCTTCCAGCTTTCAAAATGGCGGCTTCCGGTTGGTCGTGGGTCCTGACCAACCGCTGAAGCTCGCCACGCGTAAAGCCCGCCCTCCACAGATGGCAGGCTCGCACTGGTGCGAGCGTGCGAATCTGCACAAGAGAGCAGGAACGCAATAGCACGTTCCAGCAAAATAAAGACCTGTTTTTTCCGGTCTTTCAAAAACATGCTGGAAGACCACTTGGGGTCGTCTTGGAGCAGACCGAGGTGCAGATCTCCGGTAAGTAGTCTGCTCCTAGTCCACTCCAAGGTGCAGATGACCTCCGTGCGAGGACGCACTGCCTTGTTCTAATTGCCTGGTGTGGAAAGGGCCTCAGAGAACATATAACCCGAGCTTTCTACAGTTACATTGAGAGCAATTCATGAAGTCACATTGGTTGATATATATATTTTTTTCAAAAAAAAAAGAAATTTGATTGGTTAATAAATTTATACAGCTGCCCATCTTTGGATGGCTTACAAAATCAAAATAAAGACAAAAAAAAAATGAAAATGTGAAAATAAAATAATCAAAAACAACAGCAGACAATAAAGATACAGCACGTGGAACATTTTTTAGGCTGTGTCATATCCATTATCCACTTAGAAATCCAAATCATTTGTGCTTCATTCATATATGAATTTAAATAAGCTCTACATAAATTCCTTCCGTTCCCAAAAGGCATATTACTGTGTACCCTCACAATATAGCATCTGTTCTTTGTGAGGAAAGTAAAATTCAAAGGAAAAAAAATACTTTTGTACTCAAAAACTTTGCTACAGACTTGCTGCTGGTCCTCATGGAAGTCATTTAACTTTTATGTTATATTTTCTTCTCTGTTGCAAAACAGTTCACATGATTGCTATATTCCTCAACTGTGTTTTCAGATTCTTAAGTAATACCACGTTGGTTCCAGTGACAGTTCATTGACAGGGTGAGGTGGGTGGAGGCTTAACCCGAAATGATGTGGAAAGATGTAGCCTCTGTTCATTCTACAAGCTGCTCATACCGCTTGCTGTTCTTTGATAGAAGAAACTGAGTCCAAGACAGCTTTAGAATATGAATAGCTGCCTTCTACTCAATGTGTAGAGAAGTTAGTATTTCAGACTACAGTGGCTGGTCTACATGTTGATTGAGAAGTTCTGAGAAATGTATGTGCGTGCACACATCTTCAAGTCACCTGTCAACATACAGCAACCCTATAGATTTTATATTGTTTTCTTAAGCAAGCAATACTCAGAAGTGGTTTTACCAGTTCCTTCCTCTGAAATGTGGGCTGTAACTCCTGATATTCATTGGAAGTGTCCCATCCAAGTACTAACTAGGGCTGACTGTCCTTAGATTTTAAGATCAGAAAGGGTCTGATGCTTTTAGGGTATTTAGGCCCTGCTGAGAAATGTAGTATTTTAATAAAGCAACTTTTCCAAGCTCTGTTTCTACCAGGTTGAGTTCTCCTTGCAGTGCTATCTGTTCCGCAGGCCCCTGCTCAGTTCACAACCCACCCATAGTCTGCTGATGTCACTGCTGCTGCTGCTGCTGCTGCTGCTGTTGTGTGCCTTGAAGTCATTTCTGAATTACAGCAACCCTAAGGTGAATCTATCATGGAGTTTTCTGGGAGCTGAGAGTGTGTGATGCACCACAGTCACCCAGGGGGATTTGTTACCCTGTGAACTGGGGGTCCCGGGAGGGACACCAAAAGGTACTCAACTAAAGGTGGGGAAAATTAGCTCAGAGCACTGCTTAGCGTTATGAGAGGCAGGGTAACGTAGCAAGATCTTGAACCCTATGTCTACGGGGTCGGGTCGAGTCAAGGAGAACACAGAAGTTGAAATAATAAATGATGTTTTATTAAACACAAGCAAAACAGTGTATGCGACACATTCACACAAGATAACTAAAGAAATAAAGGTTGGAGTGGTATAGAGGGATTTTTAGAGGATTTGCTGGTTTGGGTGATACTTCACCTGTCCTGAAACCTGGAAAAATAGAGAGTGAAGCTGGGGTGCGATGTAGCTCAGCACGTGGAGCTGAGGGGAGGCTTGCCAAGCAAAGCGGCAGCAAGGCGGGATGAAACTCGGGAGCGTTCCGAGGAAGGTCTCGGAATCAAGGGTTTTTATAAGCAGAATTGTGACTGCAGGCTATGCCGTACTTGGGGGAAAACAATGGATTTGGAGTTGGAGACAAAGCCTCCGAAAGGTCAGAATCCGAATGATTGAGTTATCGTTGCGGTTTTCAATAGAGTAGCCAGTATGCAAACGCATAGTACTTGGGTATTGTATAGTTTACCCATCAAGCTGCCAGCACGGGGCAGAGGCTCTTTTGTAGGTTGCGTGCATACCTAATCAGAGTACTTGCCTGGAGGTCTCCTAAAGCAGTGAGTCAGCTATTTCTGGCCTACCTGTATTGTAGTTTGAATATTACGGCTATTAACGGCCGAGCTTGTTTACGTGCTTCTCCAGTGGCCTCCCAAGCACGTGGAGAGGAATAGAGAAGTGAAGCCGAATTATGATATCAAGAGGATATCTTTAATATCCCCAAAGTTCGGACTAGCCAGGGCAGTAACAGATTCCACGGCCAAGTGGGGAATTGAACCCTGGTCTCCAGCACCATAGTCAAGTGTTCAAGCCACTACACCATGTACTTGTCTTTAAATTCCTCTGTTGACTTGTTGCTCTTACAGGGAAACTTAAGAAACTTCAGTGGATGTAAAATGTTGCAGTGAGACTGCTGACTTGGGCTGAATATAGGCAATATGTAAGTCCTCTGTTCCAACAGTTTGACTGGTCACAGGCCCATATTTGGGCCTAATTCAAAGTGCTGGTTATACCCTTTAAAACTCTAAACTGCTTGGATCCAGACTATTTGAAAGACTCAGGCCATTTCCACATGGGGTAAATAAAACGGTGCAGTGCCTCCCCCACAGAGGATGTCGGCACCTTGGAGCGGACTGGGTCCGGACTACTTACCGTAGATCTGCACCTCAGTCCACTCCGGAACGACCCCAAGTGGTCCTCAATCATGTTTTTGAAAGACTTGATTTTTCAGGTCTTTCAAAATGCCGGCGTGCACCATTGTGTGCCTGCTATCCCATGCAGATTTGCAGGCTCGCACCAATGCAAGCCTGCGATCTGCGGAGGGCGGGCTTTAGGCTGGTGAGCTTCAGCGGTTGGTCGAGACCCACGACCAACCAAAGCCGCCATTTTGGACGCCGGAGCAGTGCGGATCTACAATCACGCATTGCTCCTCCTCACCCCGGACCAGGCCAGACCCACAGAAGATCCGGTGAGTAGCGGCAGGGAGCGATTCCCTTGCCTTGTGTGGAAATGGCCTCAATCTCTCTAATATGAGCCTGCCTAAGGTTTAGGAACTTCAGGGGAAAGGCGTTCTCTCAATACCACCACAAGCATATAGTAACATCCTCCTCAGGAAGAGAGCCTTCTCAGTGGCTGCTTCCAAGGGAAGCTAGGCTGGCCTCCTCCTCACTCTCATTTCATTAGCATGCAAAGTCTTTTTTATTTAAACAGGCATTTGATGATAAACTGGTTATATAGAAGAATCTTTTTATGGGTGGGGGATGCTGTATTTTTATCTTTGTTTTTATGTTTTTGAATACTATAATTTTAAAAAATAAATGGTGTTTTAATATAATAAAACATAATTATATAAGTTATATTGTATAATTATACAACATAATTATACAACCTTTTATCATCAAGTATTTAGTTCTATATTGTTTTAACTTTCTTGTAAGTCACATTTGTTCCTCCACTTTGGTGAAGACATGGGAGAGATGCTTCTTGGTGACTGTATCCAGGTTGTACAACTCTTTCCCATGGAAGGGTTGCCTGGCCCCTTCTTTGATTTCATTCTGCCATCAGGCAAAGACATTTTTGCCTCAGCAGACATTTGGCTCTTAACTTACTTCAGTAGGAAGGCTCTTTTAATAGATTGTGCTGTGCTTTTGCCATTTTGTTTTACTATGCTTTAAATGTGTTCTCACTTTGCTTTAAAAAATTGCTTATTTGTTTTAAAGTTTGCATTCTTAAGAAGTAAGTAAAAGTTTATCTAATAAGTCAACAGACCATACTAGAGATAATAAAAATACCAAATACATAGGAAGTGTAGTAAATTTGAAAGAAGAAAAAGAAAACCTACTTCAATCAAACACTTTTTAGAAAGAGACAATAAAAATACCAAATGCATATAAAGTATAATAACTTTGAAAGGAAGGAAAGAAAACCTACTTTCGTTAAACATTTCTACATTTCTTTTTTTTCCCCTTAAACTGGCTGCTTTAACTGCAAAAAGGGCAAACTTCTGCTTCACTAGCTGTTTAGAGCCTTGCAAAAGAAAATTCAGTTTGTCCTTGATCCTTCAATTTGCCATATGTCTAAAAGAAGGTAATAAATAAGGTAAATCTAGGATACGATTATAACCAAAACTGTGCCTTTTTTTAAAAAAAATTGTTTTAATCTACCTTGGGTCTTGTGCCAGGAGAAAGGTGGCTAAACAAATAAATGTATGTATGTGTCTTGCTTGTTGATAGAAGAAAATTCCGTGGTTTAGGATTCCAAGAATCACACAGTCACTTCCATGATCCAGGGCGATTACGGCTGGGTTTGAAATGCTTATTTTCTGATGCATGCTGAAAGACTAGCATGCACAGGGAGAAAATAACATCTCAGAACAGTTACTTCTTTGGATTCTAAGAGTTCCAGTCCAAATAAGTAACTCTTCCAAGCTCTAGAAAACATAAAAATGTAGACCCTTGAGGCCAAGATCCTACATTGTGTGGGCAGAGTGTAACACCTCCGCCCACACAATGTAACACCATGCAGTTCTGATGGCCTGGTAAACCTGCCTCAGGTGGGAAGCAGTTATCTAGCAGTGGATCACACTCTCACAGCTATTTAGTGGTTTAGGTAGGCTGTGGAATTCCTGGGTGGTATTTGGTGCATTTCTGCAGTTATGAGAAAATAGAAACTCTGGAAACAGTAGGTGTTGCCCTTCTAGGTATGTTGGGTATTGAGGAGGGTGATAGCTGCCCTTCTCTCCCAGCTGCAGTTGGACACCTCCTGGGTGCTCTGCAGAAGGAACTTCATAAGACATGTGTATGTGCCAGCGCACAGATTGATGTCACTGATAATATTCCAACCACTGTATCACATTGAAAAACACAAAATAATGCCTCAAAACATGTATTCTTTCAGTCACATCCTGCAAGAACATAACAGACAAATTATTTTGGTGATTATCTGGATGGTTTAATAAATAGCTACCTGCACTGAAAAAATTGAATAAATTGATGTGTGCATGATACTTAAAAAAATATGACTGCTTCAAAGCTTCTTTCATAAAGATAGACCAGTAGCTTTATTTTTCATTCTGTTTTTGTTGATACATAAGTTAGACCGGTGGCCTGTGTCTGCCCTCCTCACTCCTTCAGTTATCCTTGCAGCACTATCACCATGACCTTGACACCCTGTTACCCTGATTTCTGGGGGTCCCGGGAGGGACACCTTAATGTGCTCAAAATAATGGGGAATGGGAATTAGCTAGAGCACTAGTTAGCAATGCGAGAGGCAGGGCAACGTAGCAAGATCTTGAACCCAATGTCTACGGTGTCAGGCCGAGTCAATAATCAAACAGAATTTAAGAATAATTGTGTTTCTTTATTTATAAATCACAGCAAACATACGCACTCACTCAGAAAATTAAGAAATACTGCACACTTGTGTAGCCACGAACACAGTCCTAAAGAAATAAAGAGAGGAAAATAGATAGGGGATTTTCAGAGGAGGTTTTGGGGAAATACTACACCTGATCCTGTAGCCCAGTAAAAAGGAAAGAAGCTGGCGAGCGTGGGTTCTCAGCACGTGGAGGCTGAGGGGAGGCGCGTCAAACGGAGAGGCAGCAAGTCGGGAGGCAAGTCACGAGCGATCCAACGAGACGCTCAAAGTCAGGGGTTCATATAGGGGAAAATGTCCCCACAGGCTAGTCCGTTCCCAGGGAAAACAATGGATTTGGGGCTGGAGACAAAGCCTCCGAAAGGTCAGTACTTTAGATGATTGAATTATGACAGCGTTGTCAATACCGTAGCCAATATGCAAATGTGGAGTGCTTGAGAGTTGTATAGTCCGCTCATCAAGCTGCCTGCTCGGGGCAGGGGATCTTTTGTAAACAGCGTGCATACATAATGTGATCTTAGGTACTTGCCTTGAGGTCTCCTAAAGCTGCATTCAGCAATTACTGGTCTGCCTGGATTGAGATTTGAATGGTTCAGCTATTTTTGGCCGCGCCTGTGTGCTTGCTTGTCCGGTGGCCTTGCAAGCACGTGGAGAGAAATGGGTAGTGAAGGCCAAATTCTTGATATCAAATGATATCTAATATCCCACAAGTTCGGACTAGAATACTGCAGTAACAACCCCTATTTGTTTTTTAAAATCCTACTTTAAAAGACCCTTTACATCATGAAGAGTGACCATACTAGGCTGAGAGGTTCTTGGAAATGTAGTCCAAAAAAGAAAAAGAAATCCATACTCTGGGACAAGCTCCATTGCCCTCTAGCTATATTCTTTCAAACTAACAGAGGCCTTGACAACGTACAATACATGGAATGTGCTATGACGAATGGTCCATTGTTTCTCCTTGGAAAGCTTGGCTCCTGGCACTAAAATTTGTTTGTACTATTGGCATAATTCCTGGCATTTCAACAAAAGGTAGAATGAAGTTAGGCCAATGTGACCTCTCGCTCTTTCAAAGGATCATAAGATGTTGTTATCATTCATAGCAAATCAGTCCTGCCATAATAATGGAGTTGGACTAAAAAGATTTCCTTCCACTAGTAACAGAGAATGACATTGATTTGTTGTGCTGCACATCAGTATAATTATATGTAAATGTGGGGCAAATAGATTTGACACTGCTAACATGCTACAATTCAGTTTCATTTCTTTAAAAAAAAATCTTGCCTTGTACCTGGTTATTTTGAATTCACAGTTCTTTATATCCTTGTTAAAGGCTAAATTATGAAAAATGATCAGCCTCTCTGTGCCATGAACAGATTTATAATACCCTTTAGTGCCGGGTATCATTCATTCATTTTATTGTACTCTAGCAAACAGCCGCCACACACAAACACAAAACTTGCACAATTTACAACATTTTCAAAAAAAACGATTAGTCTGCACAAGATGGATCACTTTCCATAACCCCCTGAATGCAGGGTGTAGCAAAGGGCAACTGCCCAGATGTTGTTAGACTGCAATTTCTAGAGGCCTCAGTCAACCTAGAGAGTGATAAAAGATAGTGGTAGTAGCAGTCTCAAAACAGCTGGGGATATATGACTGCTGATTTCCACTTCAATGCAGAGCTTTAAAAGTTATGTTAAGGACTACAACTCTCAGAATCTCCAGCTAGCATTCAGTGGCATGGGGACGAGGGGTCGATGGGGCAGTGTGCCCCCGTTGGCAATTTTTGGGGGGCACCACCGCTTCTTGCCTGCTCTTTCTCATGCACCATAGTCCTGTCCTGTGCACTGTAGCCCCACTTCAATGTGTCACAGCCACACCCCATCCACCGTGGCCCCACCCCCATGTGCCGTAGGCCCACTCCCACATGCTGTAGCCCTGCCATAGCCTTGCCCCCACATGCCATAGCCTTGCCTCATGCACCATAGCCCCATCCCATCCGCTGTAGCTCCGCCCCTCCTCCGTGCACTCCAAGCTACGCCACTGCTAGCATTGCCACAGCAACACAAGGGCAAAGTACTGAAATTTTGGATGGTCTGTTCTGAATTGACACTGGTGATTTCTGGGGATCCAGATTCAACTATCATGGAATATCCCAGTGCTATTCAACCTAGTGGCCAAGAAGAACTGACTTTCACCTATGATAATTAGCCCTTTTTTCTATGAATGTGTGGATTTTGGGTTTTCCCTGTTTCTCCCTTTTTCCCCCACACTTAAATTTGTTTTGTTCCATTTACACAACAGTTTATGATTCTTTAAAAGTAAGCTTACGAGAAAGTTTACATATTTCCATTCACATTTTTCTTAATATACACAATTTTGTCTCCAGTTTTCACCAACATATTTCTGGAAAGTAATTTTTCCAGAAGGCATTGCCTAATATTTTTTAAGTTAATTTCACCACCATGTACATTTTCCTGCACATTTTTAATTAGAGCAAAATTCATAGAAGTGCTGATTTGGAATGTCAACTAATTTTTGGATCCTGCATTGATTCAGAAAGTGTGAAAGTCTTCTCTGTCTCTAAGAATAAAGACTGGTGGTCAATCTTTAATTCATTTTTCTCTGAATGCATCCATGATTTATTTATGAGCTGACCCTAATTCATCACTGAGATGGAAGGATCTGAATAGGATGGGAAAGAAATATAAGGGTTATTCATGGGCGTGCCAAAACCACTGAATTCCATGCCTGTATGATCTTAGTAAGTGATAACAGATGTGCATTGACCAGTGATCTTCAAGAGTTAAAGAAAAGTAGCACATATTGAATCAATTCAGCTCTCATCACACTGGCAGAATTGAGTTTCTCTGCAGAGTAAACAGATGCTCTGAAATGCATGAAGAGTGAAAAATAACTGTCTGGATATCTTGCTGTTCAAACATAAGGGGGGACCTGCAATATAATGTCACAGCCTTGAAATGCTCCTGTTCAGTTTTCCAGGTAATTAACCAACCATCTCCTTTCTTCATATGAAGACTTTCTATGCACCCAGAGATCAGGGTTCTATCCCTGGGCTGTAGTTCACAGGCAGATCACATGAAGAACCTCCCTGCACAGAGTGTAATGGTGGTATGTGGAAGTATTAGCACATAATCTGTATTACCCAAATGTGGTGTAAGTAAACTCTGGACATTTCTGGATGGGGCAATGTTCTCTCCAGATCTTCTAAGGGAAGCATATTGAGAGAGAGTTTGTTTCACACTCACATCAGTATGATTACATACTGTCATCATTACAACATCCTATCACAACTGTGGGATTCCCAGAGAAAAGAAAGAATGGCAAATATTCAAGAAGGTAATATTCTAGACCAACCCCTACCCACCCACCCACCCCATCTTTGGCAGTATTCGGAAGACAGACTAAGAGTTCAAATGATGACTTGAGAGAAAAGAATTTGCATTTCTGTTCATTCCAGATTTACGTCAGAACGGAATCACTTCAGTAACCATACATAGGACACACACACACACACACACACACACACACACACACACTCTGCCTGAAAAGTTATTAACAGTAAAGATGAGTTTTGAATAACTGAAGAAGAAACACAGGTGAAACACAGACTATGTGATCAACTTATATGCCTGCCATTATTCTAGCTATCCACAGAATATCCGTTGTACTTAATATAAAAGATTTGTTTCAAGGTTTATATAAAGACCTAGTTAAACCTTTTCTCGCCATGTGTTCTGGTCCTGTGGAAATCATATTCTCCCCCATGTCTAAGATTAAATAATTTAAAAAAAAACCTCTTCACATAGCTATACTTAATGCACGTGTACTTTGGTGTTCTAAACTAAATGTGGGTCCCTTTCTCGTTTCAGTGTACAATAAATATATGGCAAATGCCTCCTTTTGTTTATAATGGAGAGTAAAGATTTCAAAGAGAGGGGTTATCCAGAGCAAAGCTCTTGATCAGCGTTTCTTAACCGGGGTTCCCTGGAATCTTAGGGTCTCATGAGAAATGGTGATTGGACAAAAAGAAATACTCTTCTCGAGCTGTAGATATAATTTTCATGCAAGGGTTTCCTGAGTTCTGAACATTATTCCAAGAGTTTCTCCCATGTGAAAAAGTTGAGAAAGGCTGGGTTAGATCTTTAGATAAAAAGCAGTTACACTATTAAGCACTGATAGAAAATTCTGCATCCCCCTGCAAGGGAAAACTGCTAGGAATTCAATGTCAGAATCTGGGGGAAAATATAGCTTCTTTGGACTCAAACTCACTGTGGCTGAGATCCAACAAGGCTGAGCATAACATAAGAGTTCCACTTGCAGAATTCCATTACTACCAACCTGTCACCACCTCCACAACTCACTGTTGTGCTGTAACAGCCCTCCCACTCTTGCCATTCCATTGCTGGTGGAGCATGGAGAAGACTGGAGAAGTATCTGGCTCTGCCCTCATAGCCAAATGCAGAACTAAAAACATCTCACACTGAGATTCAGTGGACTCGTCCAGAGCTCTCAGTGGATGATGTCATCACCCAGCATCTATGGGACATATTCAGATGCTTCTCTGATTCCTTGCACTCTCCACAAACAACAGAATGTCTATAGGGAGGGTGCTATTGCAATATAATAATGAATCCTTTGGTAGGAGAGAACACCAACCCCCACAATGGAAACAAAAAACGTGCACAAACATAAACTAGACTCATATTTACATATGTCTAAGTCTTCATGCACAGAGGCTCCAAGCTGTAAACTAGCATAATTGGTGAGACTTTGAAATAGACTATCCCAGCCTTGTAGCCTCCAAGCATTTTGGACTACAGCTCCCATCATAGCCAGTACAATCAGGTGGTGATGAGGTTGTAGTCCAAAACATATGGAGGCCTCCAAGTTGGGGAAAGCTGCTATGGAATATAGCTGAGTATTAAGGAAGAGTGCCTAAACTCTTTCCTTCTTTTCTGATCATGAGTGGATTTCCCAGCAGATTAACTTACCTTTAGAATGAAAGTTGACTTTAATGTATTAATGTTGCACACTTGATGCAAACTAACCAACTCATTCAAGTAACTAGTTCTTTCATTAACGGTGTACTTGGTAGCCTTTAAACATTATAGCTGGAAGATTAGGGAAATATTGCTGAGTGAGGGTAGCGAGAGAACAAGGTTTGGAAGAAATGAACTAAGATGCATTTTCTGGGATTTTACTTCCCAGTCCATGTGGTATTGAAGTATAATGGGGTTTTCATATTTGACACAATGACAATTTTTTCTGAAGTTTGCAAAAGCGTTTTAAAAATTATTTTTGGTAAATTTATTCAAAATATGCTAGGCTTAGGATTGCTATAATATGTTGGTTACTTGCCATGATGTTGAAAATATCCAACACATATTATATGCCAAAATCTTTAACAGATCTGAAAATTGTGTTCTATTTATCAAGCTGGCTCATTTAAATATGCAATTTGGAGTATTAGATGCAGGAAAAGGATGATGGGATAAAATGAAAGTAGACATCATTTTTTCAAATGTTCAGCTTGTTTCAGATGATATTGGTCCCAGACTCAAGCTACTGTATTCTCCACAGCTTCTAACCTCTTCATTTTTCTGGAATTTATTTTCCTACCAGCTTAGACCTGAAACTACTTTGCTATTCTATCAGCATTTTTAATTATTACCTTAACTGTTGCCTCTGCAAAATAAAATAATCTAAATGAGAACTATTTCTCAGGGAGAAATCTACCTGTAAAAAGGTTAAGGGCTTGATTTCTTTTGATCAAGAGGAGCCAACTCTGCAATGAACATATACATATTTTGAAAAGCCACAGAAAAGCAACTGTGTTTGTGAAGTCAGTGGAATGGCGGGGGGGGGGGATGAACTCTAGATTAGTCTGAGCTTTAAAAGAGATATCCAAAGTGCTGAAGCCATTTTGGAGATAGCACCTTGAATGACTTTTTCAGAGTTTGGATTGAGAGGATTCTCTATGTCCCTGCCAGCTGCCACTTGTGGAAGAATTAGCATTTCTGGTTTCTTTTTCCCAAGAGAAAACCATGAGTTAATGCACTTTGATTATTCCTTGGTTCTGTTAATGAGAATGTATATCTGTTCACAGCACATCCTATGGAATCATGAGATCTATAGTTTGGTGAGACACTAGAGTTCTCTGCCTGAGAATTCTCAATACCCCTTCCCAAATTGCAAATGTCATGCTTCAATAGGATAGAACCATGGCAACTAAAGGGGAATTGTAGTGCCACAATTGTGTTAGTGTGAAAGACAACTTCATCTCTTCCTTGGCTCATCTTTGTCCATTTTCACTTGCTGCTCCATACTTCTAGAATTGCTTCCCTGAACATTTGCAGACTGCCCCTTTCCTTATTGATTTTAAACCTCAGCTAACATTTTCTTTGTTTTCCAGAGGTTTTAGAAATTTTTGGTATCCTGTTTTGGCAAGACCAGTCCTGATTAATCCTCTGTCATCCTCCTTTTTCAGCTGCTTTTAAAATGTCCTGGTTTCTCTCTCCTCCTCTGGCTTCTCTCTTTCGTCTCTGGCTTACTTCAGCTGCTGCAAACTGAGTTTAAAGAGCAAAAGTAGTTTGCAGTCAATTAACTTATCACGGATTAGAGGGGAAGAAGGGGCTGGAACTTGTCCTTCCCAATGCATTCAGGTAAAAGCGAACTGCTACAGCCTCTCTTAGCTTGGGTGTTCTTCCTCATTAATCACTTTTATCATCTTAACCACACCCAGTTGTTGCTTGCCACACTAGTTTCCCTCTGTGAAATGTTGGTGGGTATGATGTACATGACACACACGTGTGTCATGGTTATTACCTCTCTCCCCGCATCCTAGGATATGAGTGGCTGTCTCATTTTACCTAATGATAGTGCCAGATCTTGGCAAGAATTGGCCAAAAACAATTAGCTACTAGAAATTAATTCTTTTTATCCAAAAATGAGGACTTGATCAGAGCTTTTTTGGACTATGGCTGGAACCCTATCAGTTACTCCCAACTACAGTAGACTCACCAAAGCAGTGGATCAATACATAGATAAATCACACTGATTTAATAAGTCTGCTGTAGTCTGGTCTAACAATAGAATTTAGGCCTATAACTCATAGAATCCTCCAGCCAGCTTTGGTACCTCTTCAAGCTCTGGATCTCATTAAGTTACATTAAAACAGTAGCTTAACAAGAGATAACTTCATTCCTTTTGCAGTGTAACTTTGTAGCTTTTATGGTTTTAGGGTGTGTGGCTTCACTTACTGATGGTGAAGGAATATCACATGATTCAAAGCATTGACTTGCACTCTACTTCATGCTCCATTATTCAGATTAATTTTATTAAAAAGTTACTTTTTTGAGAAATATGAGAGCTCTTTTGGAAAATTATAACTATGGTGGTGAATATTGGGTGGGAGCCTGTTATGATGATTTTTAAAAGTATCATTATGGCTTTGGATAGGGCTTGCTTTGAACATTACGTTCCACAGAATCAATGTTATCTTCAGATATTATGCATGCCCCTCCCCATGCAGCCAAGTGAAGCTGCATATTACCCAGAGCAGGCAGAAAATACCTCATTCCAGCAGTAAAAGACAGTTTTTAAAAAAATCTCACTATAACAGTTTAAGTAAATATTTCCCGCTATGTCATGATGTCCCAGATCTGTTGCCTAAAGTGACTGCTTCACTCTCTATTGTGAAGGGATGGGAATCATGAGGCCCTTGAAGATATTAGAGGACTGCAGCTCCTCTTAAGCCCAACCAGCATAGTCAATGGTTAAGAACACTGGGATCTGCAATCCAACAAAATCTTGAGGGATGCATGGGTCCTATTCCTGCTCTAATGGTAACAAGCCAAGCACAAGAGTTTCTTCTTTTTTCTTTCAGGCAAACCTAAGAATGGAACAGAACCTGATCATGCTGGCAAAGAAAGATTTTTAACAAGTAATTTAAAGGCTTGCATCTGCACAGAGTACCCTCTTCTTCATCTCTCTACTTTTGTCAGAAGAAATATGAGGTTGACATGTAGCACATACTGACAGAGTCTGACACCTTACTCCTGTTTCAGTAGACCTAACAAGGCCAAATTTCTCCACTCTGGAGGGAAAGAATTGATCAATGGGGGGGAACGGTCTGAAAAGCAACTCCCAGAATCCCTAGCCACCATGGCCATTCTGGCATTGGTAGTCCAACAAATAACTTCTCTAAGCATCACCGGGTTCTGTAGGATTGCCGCGTCATTTCCAGAAACAGTATTGCCTTGCCTATTGTACTTTTTTCCCCCTAAGACTGAGGAGGTTTGTTGTTCTTGTGGTTGTATGCCTTCAAGCTGTTTCTGACTTAACAGCAACCCTAAAGTAAACCTATCATGGGGTTTTCTAGGCTGAGAGTCTGCGATATGCCCAAGAATACTCAGTGGGTTTCCACAGCTGAGCTGGGAATCAAACACTGATCTTCAGAGCTGTAGTTCAGTGCTCAAACCACTATACCAGAGTGGCTCTCCTGAGGAGGTTACATATTCATTTTTTAAAAAAATCCCAATTGGACTAGATATTTTGAAATAATTCTCTGTAGTAGCAAGTTTGGATTAGCTAAATGAAGCTGCTATGTGGGCTAGATATTAATTAAGATGTGCCACTACAAACTGAATACAGTTACTCCCTGCCTTCATGGAAGCTATAGAAGCAGATTCTCAGGGTACATAGTTCCAAAATTAAATTCTTTGCTGTGTTTTAATACTGTGTTGTGTGGAATTAAAGAGTTATTTATTCTATTTATAGAATCATTATCCCACCTTTTAAAAAAAATGAGTTTTCCAAGATGGCTCAATGAAATGGAATAAAACAACAATAAAATAGCTTTAAAATGGCATAATAACAGCCAATACCACAACTCCTCAAACAGATTAAAAACACACTTTCCAAATCATGTGGCAGAAATGGTAGAGGGCAAGGTGGGTGGTAATTGTGCAGCCTTGGCAAGCACACTTCTTGGATTGAAAGACAGTGAATCTGCACCATGGTAGATCTGTATATGCAACATTCTTGACCCCACTGCTGATGGGAAATGAAACATGCAAAATTAATTTACAACTGGCTCTTGTTGTCTCGGGATTGGCTCCTCATGGGACACATTGCTGTGAAGTTTCTAATGTCTGAGGAATGTTGAAGTCAACTATAAACTCTTCTTAATTTTTCAGAGAATATTAAGAAATGTTCACTATAAACTGCAAGTTGCTTGCCTTTATGTATTCTCAAAATCTCATTGAAAAGGACCTTCAGCACATTGAAAACTACGATTTTTTGTTTGCTAGAAGTTTTGGGGAACTACTGCAGCCCACTCTGAAATTTTCCTTTGTCACATACGCTTCTTGCATGGATGATAATTACTGGGATCAGAGGAACTGAAATAGAAAGAGTAAACATAGTGATTATAAACATAACAATGGTTCTTCACAAACAGTAGTTGGATGGTAACACAGGTCAGGATCCTGTTGATAGCTTACACTTGAATAACAAGCCAGTTACACAAGTCTCTTTGCTGGCTTGTATAAGAAGGTTTCAAAACCCTCCTTACACAAGCATTCTTCCTGTGTTGTACAACAGTCTTCATTGGGCCCACAAAGATGTGCTTTGTCATGCCCAGCACTTGTCTGGAAACATTCCTTCCTTGACAATTCCACAGAACAGAATCTCACTCACAGACTATCCAAAAGGTTCCAAAATAAATAAAAAGCCTTTGTTCATAGCAGATAGAGTTGAATTTCTTGATGAGTTCTTGCTAAACCTATTTGCTTTGGGGCTATTTGGTGGGGCTAGAGAAGTTGCAGGTCTCCAGCAGTAGCAATAGACTTAGGAGGGGAGCTAGGAAGTGGAAGATGCTAGACCATGACAGCTGCCAGTGCCCCCCTCTGACAACAGCAAGAGGCACCATGCAGCTCTAATGCTAGCTGGATCTGGGCAGAAGGCATAGCTGTGGGAGGTGAGGCAGAATCCAAGGCAAGATGGCAGACATAGGCTATTTAAGAGATGAGACAGTCAGAAGCAAGCAGGGAGAAGGAGTATGGAGAAGGCTGATGAAACGAGAAGACAAGAAAGAATGGTGAGAAGTCTCAGCAAGAAGGGTTGTGGTCTGGATAGGTTCCAAAAGATAACTTTTGTTTTTTTGGACTACATTTCCAGAATCCCACTCAGTTAGCATCCCTATTGGCCATGCTGGCCACAGGGTTCTAGGAGTTGTTATCCAAAATAACTTTTCAAAACCTTGATGCAAGTGATGTACCAAGCATGGTGTGGGGGGTGGTATCCCCCAGTGAAGCAATAAGGGTCTCCACGTAGGTGCCTTACTTCATGAATGACCCCTCCGCTCACCAGCTGACAGCTCGGCTTCAGACAGCCCAGCTGCAGCAGCCTGGATAAGTTGCCAAATGTGCAGGCATGAGGTTGGAGGGAGAGCAAGAGAAGGAGAATGCTCACCAGCTTACTTGCTTGCTCACTCTCTCATTCGAGCAGGTGTAAACTGCAAACCCACGATTCCATAGGGTGTTGAAAGTGGAATAATAGCACTATAACAGTCTAGCACAGAAATGGCCAGAGTTCAGAGGGGCTTACTTCTGAGTAATTAAACAGAGGGAAGTTTGTTTCTAAGTACCAAATGTGAGTGGGCATGACAACTTGGAAGTAAGCTTCACCATGTTCTGTAGGGCATGGTGTTCATTTTATTTAGTGTGGCTTGCCTGGAAATAAACTTCACCCTAATCTACAACTCCCAGAAACCCCCAGCCACTATGCACACTGTCTATGCTGGCTGGGGATTTCTGTGTGCTGTATTTTTTTTACCAAACTGATTGCACCCAGCCATGTGAGACTTCTTCTGAATAAACAGCCTATAACTCCTATTCACGGGTCCATGGATGGTGAAGCAACCAGAAAAACCTGCCTTCACAAAAGTTTAAATATGCTTAAATGTCTTGGCCAAAGTCTCCCCACAGCAGTCAGTGGTGGCTTGGTTTGTGTGTGCATGGATTTCTTTGTTTTTTAAAACTTTCTAACTTGGGAAAAGTAGGTCTTTTCCACACCTTATCTTATCTCGTCACCCTGCAGTTGCGATCCCAGCAGTACCTTTGGTGGGAAGGGAGTGCGATGGGAATGCTTTAAAGAGAGCGTGAGGAACATGCCTCTTCCTTCCACAGCACAGCTGGGCTCTTTCCCATGCTGCACTGGGGCAGGAAGCGCTTCTGGCCCTTCTGCATGGCAGGTAAGTGGGGGAGCATCACATGATCGGGGATCATTGATGGAGAAAATCCACCAATAATTTACCTCGTGATTGCACTGGCTGGTGACATGAGAAGAATGGGACAGCAATGATTTCTTGAGGAAGTGTGGTCGCAGTACCACTCCTCTCATGTCCCCATGCCGAGACATCATATCCACGTGTAAAGGGCCATAGAGAAGTTAATTATTAAGAATGGAGAGAAATAAACTATGGTCAGAGTGGCCCAGCATATGGTGATCTGATGCTCAATATTCATGTTTCAAAAATATTAATGATATTAACACAACCTGCCACTCTTCAGGAAACAGTGATTGACAGGTGGGTTGTCCCGTCCCTCAGGGGTAGCAAAAAATGATCTGCCAGAGTGTTAAATACAATAGGTACACCAATCCTTGATAGTTTGTGACTATTCCATTCCTTTTGTTCCCTTTTGTTACTTCCCCTTTTGATAAAAAGATGCATTCTAGATGGTCAGTGACATTGGTCAGAACAACTTTCTATAGTTTATGGCCTTGGCTGTTACCTGGTGGTATCTTAGATTTGCCTAGTGAGAGAGGGAGAAAAAATTACTCGGGGATTTTGAGAACTACTGGCCAGAGCAATGGAGCTGCTATGACCCCATTGTCCAGTAGGTGGTAGTAATAGAGCCTATTAAAACTGCTGCTAAAAAAGACACAAAAAGAGTGTTCAGCCCAAGTAACTTGTCTTTATACAGAAGGAAATCCTATCCTGCCACTGGCTAGCCAAAAGTGTTGCTATCATCAGGAATCTATTGAGTTGCTACTCTTCTCATGTCTACCTAGAAGACATACGTGATGAGAGCCATCTTGGAGTCTTAGGCCATTTCCATACCGGACTTCTGTCACTGAGGTCTTCTACACCGTAGAGTGGACTGGCGTGGACTACTTTTTGTAGTTCCACACCAGAATCCACTCAGGAGCGGCCAGAACTAGCGGGGCTGTGTGTTTTTTAAAAACCTCTTTTTCGAGGTTTTTAAAAAGCACGGCGCGCGCAGCCCCGTGCCGCTCCATCGCCCGGCTCCAAAGTGGATTTGCAGGCGTGAGCAAGTGCGTGCCTGCAGATCTGCCGGGAGCGGGCTTCCGGCTGGCGAGCTTCTCCGGTTGGTAGAGAACCTCCACCAACCGGAAGCCACCATCTGGGACGCCGGAGGACTGTGGAGCAGCGAGCTCACGCTGCTCCGCGTGGCGATGGACTTACCCGGCTGCGGGTAAGCTCCGTTTTAGCGTGTTTTCGCCCGTTCCCCCCCCCCACATGTGAAAAAGACCTTAGACTCAGAGTGGGAAGGGATCCCAATTACTAGCGCAGGAATCTAGAGATAAATAGACTATAAACTTACCTTCAACATGACTTGGAAATGTAAGTTCATCCCAGATTTTGTCTTGAATCTTATTGGTGCATCACACTAGTATAACAGTTTAGCATAGCACAGTGTAGAGCGGTCACACTTTGGTCTTGGTTGCACAGAGGTCATGGAGGAAAAGAATGCAAGTTTATCATGGTTATCATTGGAAGAAAGAGGGTGCTCACTTCAAGAAGGTTATTTATCCAGTAGCGACCTTCTGGTAGCCCATAAAAAGGTTACAGTGCTCTGGAAAGGCTGGCTTGCAAAATTGCCTGAGCCACTGGCCTGGTTATTGTTTCTCCCAGTATGCCTCTGGCTGGTTTATACTGAAGTACCCAAACAGACTTCAGATTCCGTCCAAAGGAGGATATAAGAAGAAATATATAAGATATGGATATAAGATATAAGAAAAAACCAGCTTAATTGCAGAATAACAGAAAGCCCTTATTTCCCTATATAAGCCTGTCAAAACCTTACAGTCTCCAGGGGATGACTTTCTCTCTGTCTCATGTCTGGTGAGGACACTGGGCAGAACCTTCTCTGTGGCTGTTTCTAGGCTATGGCATTCCCTTCCAATTGGATTATTTAATGCTGTCTAAAAAAAAAAATAAACTATAGATTCTTTTAGCTATGTTCTTTTAACTCACTGTGTAAACTGCCTTAGGTCCCATATTGGGAGAATAGTGGGACAGAAATCAATCAATCAGATAAATAAATAGCTTCCATGAGCTTCAAAATAAAAAAGAAACCCACTTTCTCTAAAAAGTAAAACCATGGGCTTTGCATTAAAGCTCACAGAAAAACTGAAGACCTTTGCTTGAAAGAGTCCAAAGTGCATGTGATTCGATAGAGTACAATAGGTGGGCATAACATGGCAGCTGCATAACTGCCATCCATTTGATGGAGGCTGCATCTTGATCAAGCCTCATTAGAATGAAAAGAAGCTATCCTGCAGCTGTGACTCATGGGTTCTTGCTATTAATTTTTGAACAACTTGGTGCTTCAGTGCCTCAAGATATCTTCTTTAATATTTTTTTACTAAAGCATAAATCTTGGGTGACATGTAATGCATTGGAAAATGTGGAAGTGCAAAGAAGGGCTCCAACAGCAATGGAGGGCAAAGGGAAAAGAGAAAAGTTGATTGCTACAGCACAAGCTATGTGGGGGGGAAAGTATATTGATGTCCAAGGCAATTCTAGCCAAAGGGCTTTTCAAGATTAAAAATGGCTTCAAAAATAGGTAAGGCAGTTAGAACTGCTCCCCAAGTCAGTAGACCAATCTTTTGAGAACACAGGGAGCTGTATTACCCTGGCACAAGATACTGGTCCAGCACTGTCTAAATCTTTCCCAGTCTAATAAATTACAACTTGCATCATCCCCACTATAAGATTACAGGAGCTGTAAGCCAACATATCTAGAGGGCACTATGTTAGAGAAGAGTGGTCTATATCGGAAGTAGGCAAACTGGTACTTCTAGATGTTTTGAACTGCAACCCTCATAACTCCTTCACTGGCCACAAAGGCTAGATTTTGAGGGAACGATAGGCTAAAAGTTTTCCCTCTCCCTTGTCTGCACTAATTGGTAGTAGCTATCCAGGGTTTCAAACAGAACTTTGTCTGAACTTTACCTTGAGATGTATAATCAAACCTAGGACTGCTTCTGTACAAAGTGTATGTTATATAGCTTGAGACAGATCCAACAGAAATATTTCAATGTATGCAGAACTGGACACAGTACAAAGAACTAGAGACTTCATACTGGGACCAAGATTAGTCACAACTGGGAGGCATCTTAAGGTAGTCATCTCTGAATAAAGGAATTTCAAAGGGCAACTCCGTACTGGATCTGCTAAATTACAGCTCAGCAATACATTTAGTCCTGTTCATTTGGATCTTACCTGAGTCCTTGTTTTCTAACATAACAGGTTTTTTTGTGTGTATCACTATTGATGTCAATATTAAATCATTTCATTTCCTGTCACTGCTATTCAAGCACTAATCAAATTGACTTTGTCCGAACTTTTCACAACACATTTCCTTCAGGGCTCATAACTTACAATTTTTGGTCTCCAAACACTCGCATATAACCAGCAACTCAGCAACTGAGAAAAATAGCTTATATCTGATGGGAATGTGAAGAATATGCACAGATTTTCTTGTCTTCATTGAAAAAAGGATGTCTCGACATTAAGAAGGGTTTTTCTGCAGTTTTTCGCCCCCAACTAAGGTAAAACAATTTGAAATTGGCCATCACTGGCACATTTTACAGCACCTAAATTTATCTCTAAATGTGTCAGCACAGAGGCTTCTTCATGAAATTTTTGCAAAAGAGTCCAAAAATACAAAAAAATAAATAAATTAAAAAGCCACAAAAGTTCTTATAATCTCAGAGAGGATTTTTTAAAATTTGTTGTTCAGATGACAGAATCATTCTAATTTCTCATTTACGTCTCTAGATTCAGATGACTAGGATTGTGATCCATAAAACCTTTCACCTATTCATTAGTTTTAAAGTTGCCTTAAGGGCCTTTATCTCTTTTAAGAAGAGGGAGGTTTTGGTGGCACTGTTCCCTTGCAAATGGATATGCCTTACAGCCGTGAATTGGCAGCTGGTTTTCTTCATTTCTGTGTTACTTAACTTGCTTCTGATGAAAGAATGAACGAGTTGCTACCTTCTGCTCTTCCTCTGAGCTCCTTGAAACTTAGTGAAGATGTAAGTTGCTTGCCATACTTCCTGCCTGCTGTTTGCTGCCTGTGTGACAGCACCTGCCACTGTTGCTACTATTGTTGGCTCTCTAGCAAAAAAAATTTTCATTAACTGCTTTATTAGCCTGTATGGGCGGCAAAGTGAACATTCCAAAACCAATAAAAGTCTTCAGTGATTTACAACCCGGTCATGGCAGTAAAGTATGCCTGCTCTATAAACTTGTACCACTATAAGGTTTAATGTGCAGTGAGATTGGAGCCAGTGGGTCTTACAGGAGGGCTAAGGGATTTGTAGGTTGGAATTTCCAAGGATCAGTGTTGCTATTAATAACAGGAATCTACTTCTAAGTGTCAACATTTCCAGCTGTAGGAAGTGGTTTCAGAAGTATTTTATTCTTCATATTGTTCTTGAATGATTCATATTTAAGTTTATACCATAGACCTTTCCAGTTGTGGTGTTGGACAATAATGCCCACCAGTGATAGCGCAAAGTGTAGAGATGATGGGGATGTAGTCTAACAGCAAAGCCCGCCATATGCACTTACTATGGATTTTAAGTTTTTCTCCGCAGATGTAAACAGGATCACCATTGCCAACAGGGTGATCAGTGTTATCATCAACACTACTTTGTGAAGTGCTACTGTAATGATTATATACGCATTTAAGGCAGCTTGTAAGAAAACTTTGGCCCACCAGCTATTTTGGACTTCAGCTCCCAAAATGACCAGCCAGTATGGCCAATGATATGGGATTATGGGAGTTATAATCCACAAGATCGAAGAAATGAAAGGGAAATTTAAACCAAGAGTGGGAATGCTATAGGACTAACAAGGGAACACACTACATGATCAAGATGAAACAAAAAGATGATGGAAACAATACACTGAAAAACTATGTAAATGAGATGAAAGGATGGCAGATTCATTCAAGGAAGAACCATTCAAAGATGAACCCACAATTTTAGAAAGTGAAGTGGAAGCTGCACTCAAAAGAAGTTGGGAGAAATAAATCACTAGGAGCAAATGGCATACCAATAGAACTCTTTCAAACTACAAAGAATCAACTCAAATTCTAGCTAAAATCTGTCAACAAATATGGAAAACAAAAGAATGACCCACAGATTGGAAGCACTTAATATACAGTCCAAGACCCAAGAAAGGGGATACCAGGCATTGCAGCAACCACCAGACCGTTGCATTAATTTCCCATGCAAGCAAAGTGATGCTCAACATTCTACAAAAGGCTTTTCCCAGATATGGATGTCCAAGCTGGGTTCAAGAAAGGAAAAGGCACTAGGGATCATACTGCAAAAACAAGTTGGGTAGTGGAGTACACCAAAGAATTTCAAAAGAAAATCAGCCTGTGCTTTATTGATTGCAGCAGTCCCTTGGGTTTGTGTAGGTCACAAAAAACTACGGATCTTTAAGAAATGGATGTACTTAAACATTTGATTATCCTAATGGATTGTTTCCCAACCTTTTTTCACTTATGTACTCCAGGGCAGTCCATCTATATAAACTGCACTGCCCCTCTGCCATGACATCATTTCTTTGAGGAGCGAAAAAACCCTTTAGAAAGCTTCTCTAAGCTCTAAGAAGATGTCCACACACCCACAGAAGAAAAGGCAGGATATCAGGCCAGCCACCCCACCAGGACTCTCCATCCCATTCTGTCCCATTACCCACCAAGAGACTCCTTGAGGTCTTAGGATCCAGTTTGCTTCTGGCTGAAAACATGGAAAGGAGTGACTGGTGCTCCACATCCCTACCTCAGATTCAGGGCAGAGACTGCAGAAGAAGACTAGGACTTAGAAGGACAGTTATGAAGGAACTAGACAAGATCCTCAAATGTAAAGATGTATCATTGAATATCAAAGTCAGGATTGTTCATGCCATTGTATCTCTGGTTTCTATATATGGTTGTAAAAGCAGAACAGTGGGGAAAAAACAGGCAAGAAGAGAATAATTTCATTTGAAATGTGGTGCTAGAGGAGACTTCTACAGATATCCTAGACTTCCAAAAAAAAAAAAGGGAAATCAAGACTTAACTTTCTCTGGAATCCAAGATGATTAAGCTGAGACTGTCATACTTTGAATATGTCATAAGAAAACATGGCCATTTCCACACTAGACTACTATAGTGCTATTATTCCACTTTCTACATCCTATAGACTCCTGGGGTTTGCAGTTGAGGGAGGAGCCACCCCTCCCTAAACCGCAAACCGCAGGATTCCATAGGATGTTGAAAGTGCAATAATAGCACTGTAACAGTCTAGTGTGGAAATGGCCCATGACTCCCTAGAAAAGACAATAACGCTTGGCAAGGTAGAAGCCATCAGGAAAACAGGAACATAGAAAAACCACACAACGGGTGGATAGATTTGATCACGAAAACCAGAGCTTTGAGTTTGCAAGACCTGAGCAGGACTGTTGGTGACAGGGTGACTTGGAAATTTCTCATTAATAGGGTTGCCATAAGTCAAAACCCACTTGATGATAGTTAACAGCAAAAAGTCCAAAACATCTGCAGACCTGAAGGTTCCCCACTCATGGCTTAAGATTTAATGTAATTCTCCTAAGTCTCTGTATTTTGCATTCTATATCACTGTAGTTTCTTTGCTTACAATCCTGCCACCTCTCTGTGCACACGTCCACACAGCCACGTGCGTGAATAACCTGCCACCTTTAAGAAAACACTTTATGTATTTTATGAAGTACATTATAGTCCACGAAAGCTTGTGCCATAAGAAATCTGTTAATCTTTAAGGTTCAATAAGACTCTCTGTGTGTATTGGGAATTTGGTATAACATATTCATATAGTTATTCCACTGGCTATGACTGACTGCTTTGTTAAAACAGGTATATTGCCTTTGATGGCAACAGATGCAAATGACCATATGGGTGCATACAGTGGTGGAGCTTGGAGTGTGTGGAGGGGGGGGGGCGGGAGGAGGGAGGGGCTACAGTGTGTGTGGCATGGCCACTGTTCATGGGGGTGTGGCCAGTGAGCACGGGGGCGTGGCTACGGGCCAGGACACCCTAGAAACATTGCTGCCTGGGGCGAATCGCCCCTCCGCCCCCACATCCCTACGCGACTGAACGCACATACAGTAGAGAAAACAATATATATTTTTAGCGGAAGAGAAGTATGCTATATTGTGATGAAGTTGCTTTGATACTCAGCTATTGGGAATGCAAGTGCAACTTGAGGGTGGATTGCTAGGCAACAGTCATAGAAACTTAACAGTGAAACCCAGCACAGTGGTATATGTGGGAGGGGCTTATGGATGAAAGGAATTCACACACACACACACACACACACACACACACACACGGCAGAGGTTCTGTTTGAAAGAGTTCCTTTAGTGAGATCTTGTCCAGAGAGAGCGGCCGCCCCTCCCTAAACTGCAAACCCCAGGATTCCATAGGATGTTGAGAGTGGAATAATAGCGCTATAACGGTCTTGTGCAGAAAGCGTGACAGAGACTTGGTGTCTAAGGCTGGGAGTTGTTGGCAAAGACTGTCAGAAGCTTCAACTCTTTAATCTTACAACACTGTACTTTACATGAACATTAACAAGACACTTTAACTCTAATGTTAATTCAATAAAGGATACAGTTTGTTTTTTGTAACTACTGAGTCAGTCGGCATTATCTGAAATCACCGGTAACAAAAAAGAACACACTACCATAAATAAACTATTTGGTTCTGAGGGAACACTTAAGACCCTCGCCCTTTTACACAAAGGTGTGTTTAAAGGGTGGAGTAAGGGCTATGTGATAGTGTCAGGTCACCTTATTAGGTTGGAACTGCAAACCAATCTAGAGAGAAATAAGGGCCTGGTACATATATGTGTGTCATTTTGGTTTTTAAAAAGTGTTGGCACTTATAAAGCTGAAAACGCAAAACTTCTTAAGTTGGAGCTCTGAAACCGAGATGAATAAGCACAGCTGATGCATCCTTTTATGTTACAAAGGACAAACTTTTTTGTTTTGATGTGTATTGTTTGTTTGTTACCCATAATTCAATGCAAACGATCTGGGAAATACATAAAGTAGCATTAAAGGATGATATATAAATTCAGTAAATTAAGGTACAGTCCCGCACTTCCTTGCTCTTAAAATAAAGGATCCCTCTTTTCCTTTGGCTGCCATAAATACATCTGACATTATATTGCTTGTTTAGAGCTTGGTGAAGTACGTTTTAATAGGCATAGCGTATTTAACTTTGGAAATAATTGAGTTGATACCCTTTTGCGCATGTCTGTTAATTTCCAATAAAAACACTCCTCTTAAACCTTCAACTAGAATCCTACAGTTCGTACTGGTATTCACAGGTGAAAAGATTTTGCCATTACCCTTACCCCACCCAGCAGGCCTCCTTTGAGCTGTAATTCCTCCAGTTTCTAAGGAGACACTGGCACTGCTGGCAGACCTCAAGGTTCCTCATTTCTGGGGGCAACATAGTTTGCACCTAATTTGTATCTAGTTGCTTTCACATTCTGCACAATTTGAAATCTGAATGTGCATGATTTCAAAAGCCTGTTAATTCACCTTCAAAACAGAATTAATATCACCTGTCTTCAGCTTTGTTATTTACATCAAGATAATGTTTTTATGCTTGGCAAATGTTCTCAAACCAAAGGAAGAAAGTTGTTATATGTACGTGTATGTACAGACATATAATTGGAAAGGTCTCGAGATGTTTAACTTTCTGATGTTAAAGTACATAGTGGAAATCACTTGGTCTAGTTCTCCTTTTGTCAAACTGGCAACGCCCCAGCAGAGAGACAAACAAATGAATTAACGGGTTTTCATGCTTGAATGCAATATATAGAAGTCAGAGATCCAAACCAGAAAAGGCTATAGAGGAACAACAGCCCCATGAATAATGATGAAATCATATTTGTGCCATGTACAAGTTTGCTTGAAAAAAGATTTTCTTCTTAGTTTTAGAAACAGGTTTTTTAAGCTGCCTATTAATAGGAAAAATTGCACATTTTCTTTGGAAACAGAAATGTGCCCAGGGTCTAGTTTCTCTTGAAATAAAACATGGGAATAGGGTTGCCAAGTGAAATAAGGGACAGGGCTGTGTTTCTGTATAGAAGAGAGAATTTCAGCAGGTGTTTCTTGTCTTGCTAGCAGTACTTTGTTGAATTTCCCTCTTGTACACAACCTTTCAATGGATAGCAGTTCTGTCTCTTATTTCACTTGATAACCATTCACAAGAATGACATCCAAGCCTCTTTTTTCTTTTGGTAAGGAGAACAGATTACAGCTGGCATCCTGTTCAGTATTTACAATGTTGTAAGCTCATTGGTTAACTGCTTGAACTACTGTTGAGGGGCTGCAAGAACAAATAAGCAACTGACGAAACCAAGAGAATTCCACTAGCCCCCCTTCTTCCCTCTCCACTAATATTACTTTGGAACTAGCATTCTGTTCATTAACTTTGATAGTGTAGATTTCCATTGTAACACACATTTTTTGTTTGTTGCAGAATATAGAATTTACTGTCCATCTAACAACCAAAATCCCCCAAACCCACCTTTTCTCATCTGCAGTCCCCCAAACCCAGTCATCTATTTCTTGGTCAAGTGTAGAGTAGGAGGAGAAGTAGACAAGCATCCATCTATTTTCCTATAACAGGACACAGAGAAATGACGTCATCTTCAGGCACCACTGGAGGATCTCAGAGGATGCCGTAGATGTCTGTCCTTGCACATTCTGCTATAGGATGGATGTGCAATGACATTTGTCTCCTGCTCACCCCGCTTTCTATCAACTGGGAGATGTCTGAATTCAGTGGGAAGGCTGCGAATGAGAAAAGATAGGTTTTGAGAAGTTGATTGGGAGACTATCATAGCTCTGTCTTGTTGCTAGCTCTCCTGAATCAGGATTCCAGCCTTTGGTTAGGGTTTTGCACGTGCTTCATTCACCTGGTATTACTATTAAAGTATAAGAGACCCACAGCCTGGGAAGAATTAGGCTCTGATTTGGATTTGACAGAGAAAACTGCCCCCAAATGAATACACATGCATACTTCTTGATGCAACACCTGTATGCTTTGAGAGAAAAATGTATGTGCAATTGCAAAAGTCAGAGTGAAAACTAACACTATCTGGTAAAGAAATTTGCCTTTTAGTTTTGTTTCCTGGACTTTTGGTTTCATGAAAAGACATGAAACCTTCCCTCTACATGTTTTTGCAATCAAACTATGATGTTCTTCAAACAAGATAATAGGCATCTTTTGTTCTTCCAGGGAGATTATTGCTATATGAGGAGGGGGGAATCACATATGAATCAATTCTAATTTCTTTGAAGCAATGTTGATATTTTATCTTCTGAATTATGGGATTTCCTCAATGGTTTCTCCTAAGCTGGTCAGTTGCTTCTCAAAATGAGAGAATCAGTGATCATAGAATCCACACAGCTGAACTGGTGGATCCCAAGCAATCAGTTATCCATAAAAAAGACTTGAGATAACTGGCTCAGTCTTTAGCAGGAACATATCTTTGGCTGATTTTTTTGAGTGGTCTCCATGGATTACTATATTCACAAGTTGTGAGGGAAAAGGGGGGGGGGGTATTCTCCTACCCAATGCTGTCTCCTGCTCTCGAGTAAGAGATGGGACCCCCTTTGCTCTTGGAAATCTTCTAGCTGCCACCACCTGCAGATTTTAAACCCCCTTCATGTGTAGCGCAGTAGGATGCCTAGGGGGAAGAATCGCTGAACTCAGATGCTGAAATCTGTCTGCAAGTACAACCGACAGGAGAGAGAGAGAGTATGGAGAAAGGGGATCTTTATAGAAAAGTTTTATTCTAAGCAGGCAAACACAATAACACAAGGAATCCTATTCATGAAGGCTTCTTCTTTCAAGTGTTACTTAGCAGTTACAAAGTTGCAGAAAAGCCTAGGTTATTTCAGCCAGAGTTTTAAAAATACAAAATCCCTAACGCAGGAACTAGCTAAAAACATTTCTAACCTACTCACATTATTATCCAGATGCTGGGATGGTGTCAGGGAAGGAAGTCAGGAGTTTGGGCCCATTTAGCCCAACCTGCAACTGGCCTTCTGTCTCTGGTTGATGTTTCATTGTGTCTCTCTGCCTTGCGGTCTCTGAGGCCTTTTTAAAGCTTCTTGACTGAAGCATCTGGAAGCTTCTTTTTCCCCATCTGGTCTTACTGACTGGGCAATTGATTCTCCTGATCTCTGTTGTCCTTCTGTGATGCTGACCTCCACTAAATGTAACTTGCACCCAACACCTCATTAACCTCTTGTTTACCTGGAAAGAGAACTATCCCCCTTCAGCTATGTTGCCTAGATAATAGGAAGAGCCCATTATCACACAAGTGTTTCAGCATGGTTGCAAAATCACTTCAGAATTTGGTCAAAGGCATTATGGCATATTACCTGCTCAAAGGAGTAATTCCTCTCCCAGTACATATCCAAAAGTTAGCTTTTATGTGACTGAAATGGCCCAGTCATTCAGAGAGCTTATCTTGTAATGAAATCGTGCAACACAGCAAATGTTCTGTTAGGCACATTGCAAACAATATGTAAACCTGGGTTAAAAAATCCCACTTTGCTGGGCACAAAGTTTTGGAGGAATGTTCTGTGGGCAGCTCTTGGTATGCATTAGCAGGGTCAAAGTGGGTTTGCGAGAATAGCAGTAACTGAGCGAGAAGCCTAATCTAAAGTGAAACAGGGGTTTAACAAGGACTGTGAAGTGCGGTGTGAAATATTACTTCCATATGCTCTTGAAAACCACATGTTGAACAAGAGGCATGGTAGCCTATCAAACTGGTAACTCAAAATCTGTGAGGGTTGGCACTCTAAACCATAATCAGCATAATAAATGAACCACTTGAATGCTTCAAAAACCTGGAGGTCGGGGAATAATAACCATTACTGTAATCAATATTTGACAAAAGAATTGAGGCAGAATTGTGCTGCCTTCTTTAACAATACATTGTTTAGCAACTTTGAATTATTAGTGTATTTGAAAATGCAACTCAGAAATATTCCCCCACAAAAAACATCCATTGCAGAAGGAGAGAGTAACATACCTGATACAATATATTTAGGTCTAGTAATGATGACAAAGATATGAATTGTATTTTTATTTTCTGTCATTTTACAATTTAATTTACTTCTTTTAGAAAAAGACCAAAACAATATATTGTGGGTTCTACATAAAATAAATAAGTCAATGAGTAGGACTTAGTCAACAGCATAAGATTGCTAATGGATTCCTCAAAGTACTGAATAGCTATCAGGACCTATTAGTCTGTATCAAATATTGTGCATTATTTATGAAATGAGTCCTTTTGAAGCAAAATCTGTTTATAGTTATTCAGTACTTTCAAGTACGCCATATCAGCTTAACTTCAAGGCTCCTTTGATTCTGCAAATATTGAACTCTCCTGCCAACAAATGAATGACCGGCAGTCAAGGATATGATTATTTGCTGTTACTTGGTTTTAATGTCTGTCAAGGCAAATATGCCATACACCTTGCTCAGACTTAGGTTTTTGAAAACAATAACTGGATTGTTTAAGCTGAGAAGCAAATGACTTCCTGTCATTAAGGTTTATGAGGAGAACCTATACCAGACATCGGATTGGGAACAGCAATTTATGTTCCTTTGATATATAGCCAAAGTCAACAACAAAGATTGGGAAGGACTGAGTGGTTTGTTCTTTGATAGATAACCTCTTGTCTCAACTTTATAAGGTGTGCAAAGAGTCAGTTGCTCTGATTTGCACTTGGTAAAAATTTGTCAACAGCTGACACAAGGAGGTAGCCAGCAAGTTACACAAGGAGATAGCTAGTGTTAATAAATTTTAAAATAATTAAGTGCTGATAATCTTTTCTTTGTGTGGTATTCACAGCAACAGCCTGACAAGATAACAGTGGTGGTATTGATCAATTACTTTTTCAGCTTCAGATACTGGCCGCCAATGGCACCAAGCTGGAAGGGTGACATTTGGTGACTGCTATGAAGTTGGACTTTTGCAATTCAGAATCCATTTATCAGTGGAAATTAGAAAGTTTTAAGTGGACAATTCTAGTACCATGGCTCAGAAAGAAAACATTATTGTCGTATGGTTTCTTCTGTGGATCTTCTTCTCCTAATATAGACAGTTTGAAAAAAAAATAGTTTAAAAAGGATAGAAGGTTCTCAGTGTCTTCATACAAATGGCTATGAAACTACTGCATATTTATTTTATTTACTAGTTGTAGTGCCCAGCCTTGTTTGGCAGAATCATTAACTGTCATTCATGATTCTTCAGCTTCAATTACTCTGGAAGATGAATAGCTACCTGTGTGGGTGATCCTCATGTTTGTATCAGCCTCAGTTGACTTTGAAAGAGCATGCCTTTCCCCACTGGCCTTCAAACACAGTACTCTAGATGACTGAAAAAAATAATTAAGGTATCCTTCAGACTCTCATCACCACCACCCATGGATTTTATGTACAGCTTGTAGCCTATATATATGAAGTCAGATCATACGAAACTTTCCTGCCAAACTTGGTGAAAACCATCCATTCATTTGAAAAAGAAAGACAAAGAAAGACAAAGACGCTTAATTCTACTGGTACAGTTAAGGTAAAGTTTCAAAAAAAGAAATATGCATTTTTTAAAAACTAAACCCACCAAAGTCTTTCAAATGATGTATAAAAGTACTCTGTGGGAATGAAAAAACGCAGAAGCCCTACTAGAGTATGCTTCATGTACAGTACATATGATGCCAAACATACCTTCCACATTTGATGAAAATCCATACAGCATCTTTTGTGTGATGTAGTGACAGACAAAACTTTAATTTAATTTATATAGATTATTTATTTCCAAATCCTATTTAGGGTAGACTCATTGAAAGAAATAGAACGTTCATAATTTGTGACCAACCAGTCCCATTCAATTAGTTAGATCTATTCTAGTTGGGACTAGCACTGGATTCAGCCCTGCGTTTACATAACTGTTTCTTTACATAATTCCCCAATAATGTCCCTGGTTTTAGTCCAGATTTCTTCTGGTTCCCCGTCTGTTAGGCTTAATAGTAGAAATCTGTTCTGTACATGGCCTTTAAAGTCTACAGGGATGTTCTTCAGGTTGCATTCTGTCATGACAATGAACTTAGTGTAATTCCATAGATTCATTCTATTTTTTGTTATTAGCAGTTCGTGGTCTGTTCTAGTCTGCTAGAACAGCATTGAATAATAATTGAATTGAATATTGAATAGCATTGAATAATAATCTGCTCCTAGTCTTGTTTTTGAAGACAGAATGGAGCATTTCCTTTTCCTGTTCCCAATAATATATCCTTGATTTCTGTACTGGCCATCTGGTGACATCCATGTCTCTTACAATGTTTGGTTCTGCTCTGTTTCTTCTTTTTGCATTGCAGTCACCTAGGATTATCAACATGCCCTGGTTTGGTGTGGTATTCTTCCTCAACATCCATGTAGAATCTTTCAGTTTCTTCCTCCTCTGCCTCTGTGGTGGGAGAATAAACTTGGATTACTATTATATTACTAGGTTTCCCTGGAAACTTTTGATATTATTCAGCAAGACCATGCTGTATCCCCCAGGTATTGATATCATCAACATCTCTTACTTCACTGGAGCACACAATCCTATGTAAAAACTACTATGTAAAGGTAATCCCAAAGTGGGAGAATTAGTAATACATCATAATAATAACACAAACATGGAAGACAGAGCATTCATCACAATAAAACTGGGTGATGACATTAAAACAATTAAACACCTTATGGAACAATGCAGTCTTCCTTCTTCACCTTAAACAAAAGGAAGAAGGAGATAATATGAAGGAGTTTGATAACTAGGGTCCTGCTACAGGTTGATGGGTTGATTCTCTACCCCCACCCCACCTCCCTGTCACCTTTCCTGGATACCTAGACCAAAAAAAAAAGAAGCACCTATTATTTTCTGTATCTTCTGTTTCAGCAAACACCCACAGCTGAGTCAGCTGACAGAATGGGGAAAGTGTCATTTTAAGATGCATTCTACCCACGGAGGTGAAAAAAGGCTCTTTCAGCTCCCATGGTGAAAAGCATTGAAAGGTGAGAGAACTCAGTTTAAGGTGGGAGTGGGATGACGTTAACATGCTTATGTGATAAATATGACTAATTTAACTTCTGGTTTTTCAGAATTATTAGGTTTTATGTTTCAGTGGGTTTTCTTTATATAGCTGGAGGGGAAATATTCCATCCTTTGCTTTCAAGTGCACACCAGGATGTCCAATCTCCAATGAAGAATATCAGGCAAGGGTTTGGATATTTCCTCTGAGGCTGCGAGACTTCTCTCTATCTTTGTAGCACATTTTAAATGCAGAGCCCTGGTCTAAAACCTGAAAAGAGTTCTGAAAAGAGACCGTATTGCTCCTGTTGTTTCAATCCTGTGGTCCACTGTAGCCAAATTTGTGGAGCCAAATAATTGTTTAAAAAAAACACACACACAATTCCAGTAGAGTCAGCTCTCCACATTTGTGGGTTTGACTTTCATGGATTTGATTATTTACACATTGCTCCAACCCCTGCCTCCCCAACCTTCCCTCCTGTTGGCTCCAATCAGGCTGCATAGCCCTTTAAAAACCTGCCTCTGCTGCTGCTGCTCCTCCTCCTCCACTGCCTGGCCAACTAAGGATGACTTGCAGCCCGATTTCTCAGCACAATAAACCCTCCCCTGATGCCTCTCTACACTCAAGGAAGGAAATGGATGAGAGAAGGGAAGCATAGGGCCACCACGCCACCCCCCCTTTCCTTTTCCTTTCCCTGACCTGGCTTGGACCCTAGGTACCTGTTCTCCCTCCCATGCCTCAGTCCCCTTCCGACAGACAGACAGACAGACAGACAGACAGACAGACAGACAGACATTTTGATATTTGCAATTTTTCTACTTCTGTGGGGATCCTGTGCCCCCAACCCTAATGGATGTGGAGAACTGACTGTACATAATCTGGAGATGTGCATGTTTTCCTTAATTAAGGATTCTGTGTTAACCATTTGGGAGCAAAATTGCAACCTAGAGTTCTTTTCACTTGGCTAGCAATTTGACAGTAGTCATTTTATCAACCCCAATGCTTTTAAGAAGGTGCACTGGAACTGAAAGTAAATCAGTGCTAAAATCAGTACACATTGAATTTGACTATATTCACCCACCCTTTTCAAATGGTACTTGGGACCTGAGGCACTGGTACCAGCAATAAACAGAGCACATCTACAATCTCAGGACAATTTAAGGGTGAAGGAAACACTTTGAATATCCGAGCATTGGCCTCCTGCTTGTTGGGCAGCAACTCCTGCTGTTACACCTTCTTTGTTGGAGTTCTACTCAGAGGCGTATCTAGTATAAACAGTGCCTAGGGCAAGTGTGGAAGTTGCGCTTCTACCTCCAGTGCCGCCGCCACCTCCTCCTCCTCCTCCTCCTCTAAATCTTTCAGCATGGCTTTTTTGTGGCCTCCTGGCATTGGTGCTCAGGGCACATGTCCTACTTGCCCCACCCTAGATACACCTCTGGTTCTACTACCATAATTTGCAGGCAAGGAGAAGGGAGCTGCATTGGCTGGACAGGAGCTAAGCTGGAAACTGAAGCTTCTTTCCTTTCTTTCTTAGAAGGTGTGGGGGACAATGGATGTGGAGAGCTGTAGATAGGGCAAAGTGGGATCTGGTCAAGGCTTCCTTGTTATGATTAAGGAAAGAGGGATTGTCTTGGAGGGTTTAATTCTGATCTCATTCCTGCAACCCCATTGTATTTGGTTTCATCTGATTCCTTCCCTCTTGCTCACCACTCTTGCTCCCACCTTAGTTTACCTTCAGTCAAATAGATGTCATTTTGGGGGAAAAAAAACATGGAGGAGGGAATGGTTGTTTGTTTGGGGACTAGGGTCTCACCCTCACCATAGTATCATTAAGCTTGTGGCTCAGACTTAGGCAAGCCAGTTGTCTCCATCTTGTTCTGCATTCAGTTTCCTCTAGTAAACTGTAAGGGAGAAATCCAAAGAAACATTAAGGATGGTGGGGTGTTAATCTCTCTTTCTAGATGTTTCAGAGTAAGGCTCACAACAGTCATCCTTATTTCTGAGCTATAAGTGTGGTGCTGCTGCAAATCTCAGTAATTAAGCATCTCAGTGCAAGGGTGCCACATGGGTGGGAGAAATTGGCCGAAATCCTCCATCGGCTTGGCAGTATGTTACATCCTTTCCCCTTCAGCTCCAGCACAACTGACCTTTTCTATATCTGTTCCCCTTGGCCATGACATGGCTGGGGGAGAATGGGGATACTCAAGCAAAATACGGTTTTAGGTTTGCAACTGGGAGAAGATGCAGGATGTTGCTCTCTTGGTGCTCCTCTGTACTCTTGTGTTCTTTTTGAAAAACTGAGGGGATCACATCTTTCTTTGGAACTGCAGCTGGAAAATGCCCAGGTGCTTCTTCCAATCCTCTGGCCATTAATTGGTCATAGAGGCATCCTCTGGAATGGACAAAGTCAGTTGCACTGAGAGGGATAGTTGTGCAAGGAGGTTGTTTGTAGCAGTAAGGTTTCCACTGATAATTTAATATGGGCTGAGTTTTGAAATGCTACTTTTTTGGACTATGACTCCCAGAATACCCTGGCTAGCATGGGCACCATGCTGGCTGGGGAATTATGGGAGCTATAATCCAAAGTAACTTCTGCAAACTGTAGGCACAGTTGATACAGAAATGTGCCTTGTGCAAGTGAATTCTGGACATGTTTGCAAATGGGACATGATTCCAAAAAGAAATCTTTCAAAGCTTATCTCTGACCATTTCTACTTGGCACACGAGGCTAGAATATTGGGCCTTTTGTTGGCATTTTGCCCAAACTGTTTCTGGCGCCAGACAGGCTCATTCTATTAGATCAGGATTGCCTGTGTTACTTGAGCCTATAATTGTTTGTGTGGTATTCTTAGAACATGAACACAGCTGCTTTTATGGCATTCCAAATTAATTCATTTCATTAGATTTATTTGATTTCTCCAATATGGCAGCATGATGAAACTCATTGCTTATTCCGAGGAACCAAAAATAGTGATGGGAATCAACGGGTTTTAGTTTCCTTCTAGTTGTAGAGGATCTTGCTAACGGACCAGCCTTTGGATGAGTAAAGAAATCAGCACAAACATTTGCTTTACTGCATCAGCTAAGATGGGTAGTTGTGCCTAACACACTGTTGGGCAAAGCTTGAGACAAGCTGCCTCTGGTCTCCTTTAAGTGTTAATCAGATTTTTCTGTCCCTTATCTATTACAAGTATTTTTGTACTTCTCTTCTTTTATTGCCAGTAAGAGCCTATGTTCTCTTGATGCCTCAGGCAAGAGGAGAAATGATATCCACCATTCTCCATTTGCTGTTGCTTCCTCTCATTGCCCTACCTCCTCTCTGCCACATTCTGAGGCCAAGACAGAGGGTGGAGGGATGCTTTGCATCCACATAAATGACCACATAAATACTGACCACATAAATAAGCGTGATAGAATTATATAAAACAATACTGTGCCTGATATGGGGAAAATGGATCGGGTGAAAATTCTTTGTCACCCCCATCCATCACCCCACAATGCTATAAGCTCAGGCTTATTCACTGACACTAAGAAGCCGAAGTTTAGGACAGAATGTAGGGAGGACTTGCTCACCCAGCACATAACTTAACAATGGAATTTGCTGCAGTCTAATGTAGTAAATGACTTGAAGGCACACAACAACAACAAGGTAGTAATGGCTTTTGACTTGGATGGCCTTAAAAGAATTACACAAATTCAGGAAGAACAGTAGAGTCAACAGCTACCAGTAAAAGTTGCGGCTGATGATTGCCAGATGTATGCAGGACAGTCATTCTGCTCTGGGTTTTAGTTTAAACGTTAAAAGAACTACCCAATGCACTGAACCTATTTTGGCGATAGGATTTAGAACCTGGGGGTAGGTCATTTGGAGTTCAAAGACCTGCCTCTTCTAAAGATGGAGATAATAGTTATCACTGCCAGTAAATGGCAGCTGGTGGCTTCCATGTCACAGGGGAAGTGAATCTGTTCTAGGTTTTAATCTGACCATAGGTCACTTAGAGTTCAGATTAAAACCTAGACCAGATTCACTTCCCCTCTGACATGGAAGCCACCAGCTGCCACTTACTAGCAATGGTAACTATTATCTCCATCTTTAAAGGGACCTTCTCTTTGAATACCAGGGAATATGAGCGGGAACATGCTGTTGCACTCATACCCTTAGGCATCTAGTTTGCCACTACACAAACTAAATGTTGGTCAAGATAAGCTTTGGTCTTTTCCAGCAGAGCTCTTCGTATGTTCTGTTTAGGAAACTCACAGGTAGGATATATTAATAACCATTGTTTATCTTCAGAAGTCTGGCAATCAAGTGAATACTATGAAGGAACTTGGAGGTCTCTTTGTCATATATAATAGCCACTGGTGGACTTGCCTTCAAGAATGTATAGAATTTACATACAAAAATAAATAGAAAGAAAAAAAAAAGAAGGTATAGAATCCCTTCTTCAAAGGCCTTGTAATCAGTGTCTCTGACCACATCCTATGGCAATGAATTCTATAAGCTAATTATGAAAAATAGGCTGGATCAAGAATCAAATAAGCTTACAGTATACACATTAAAAACAATGAAACTAGTAACCCACATAATTAATTTAACCACCATGGATTTTAGCACAACACTATGCTTTGATCCAAACCAATGGGAGGAAATATTTCCTTCTGTCTTTCCTGAAACTACTGCTGATCAGTTTAATTGGATGCCTCAGATTCTAGCTACATAAGGAAATGTTTTATTCTATTTGCTTGCTGCACTACCCATAATTTTATTAAACGTTATCCCTGCAGTTGTGTGTTTTTTGTTCTGATCTCAAACGCCTCAGATCACCTCAGCCTTTCCTCATGCAGTCTGTGATCTAACTCTTTCATTGTGCTCTTTTCTGTACCTTCCCAGCTCCATGACACCCTTTTTGAAACAGGTCAACTGCAACTAGGCTCAGTATGCTGAAAGTTGGAGAACCACAGAAGTATACAATAGCACAGTAAAGCTTGCTGTCTTTCAATTCATTAATAGTTCCCACCACTTAATTTATTCCTTTCACTGTTATACCTTGCTGAGGTGATTTGTGTCAGCAAGGTTTCACAAGGTATCTTTTGAGATAACCATCAAAGATTGTATATTGCACTTCCATGAAATTTAATGTATCGTTATGTTTTCCAGACAGTCTAGACAGAATATTTGGAGCTCTCCTGTTGTTAGGGAGCATGAAGGCAATCCCACAAGTAGCAAGTATTGAGGACAGCACTGATTTCCTCCCTTAACTGTTTCCCCTGAGCTTTCTTACCTTTCCCTTGTCTTGCAGCACGGAGCACAGTGTGTTTGTGTGTGGGTCACATAAGCTGCCCTACATTCCTTAAACTCATCTGCTGTCCTCAAGAGTGGTAGCAATCTTGTCCTGTTGCCAGTGTTGAGGTGACTTTCAACTGCCAAGATAGTTGGCTGCTATATATGGAATGCAGTGGGTACCATCTTATCCTTACTTAAAGAACTAAATATCTTAGACTGGACATGCTCCTTGTCATTGCCTGTGTGGAACTTTCATGTTATCTACAAATATGGCTACCTCACTTTGCACACCTAACTTCATAGTATCTATAGATAAAATTAAATTAAATAATACCAGTGACTACTCAGAAAACTTCAGATAAACTATTGATAGATTAATTGATTGTAGACATTGTCTGTGATCCAACTGAGCTTGAGCAAGGCCTACATGCACAAGCGAAAGCCTTATTTTTTGTTTTTTTAATACTTCTCAAGGATAGCTTTATACTGGATCTATGACTATACACTCACCTTCTATTCTTCTGGAAACAAAAAGATATTTTGTGGCCCTCCAAATGTTATTGAGCTCATGATCTCATGAACTCATGATCCATCTCCATTATGTTGTTGCCAAGTAGTGCTGCTGTGAGTTACAGTCCAATGACAACTGGCATGCAAATCCACATAGAATACAAATTCTGTTCTATGATGTTGTTGTTGTGTGCCTTCAAGTCATTTCCAATTTATGGTGACCCTCAGATAATCTATTGCAGGGTTTCCTGGGGGCTGAGAGTGTGTGATAGCTCCCAAGATCGCCCAGTGGGTTTCCATGGCTGAGTGGGGAATCACACCCTGGTCTCCAAACTTGTAGTCCAGTGCTCAACCATTACACTATGTTGGCTCTATGGCATTACCATACTTATATCCACACACATTTTGGCATAGTGAACACAGCTGTTCAATTGCACTGAAGAGAAATACTGATGGAACACTTAGGCTTGAAGGTTGTAAAAATTTCCTGTCTTAGAAATTTTCAGTGAAAAGCTGGACAGATAGCTATTACAAATGTCTTTGGTATCGTATGTCCTCCCCATGGATAGAATTTTTGATGGGGCAGCCTATTAGTCCTATGATTTTAATACAGGAATAGCTTAAGAGCTTATCTACACATACAGAAATATTAGACAGTCTTAGTCTAAAGGAATGATTCATATGTACAGAAAATAGTATATTTGGGAAAAATTGGGAGGAAATATACATCATAATACTGGTGCCGCTGATGCAAAGAAAGGTCTTATATAATAGCTGAACACAGTCTTTGTAAAGCGGTTAGTCTGAAACCAACCATAATGCTGTCTCTCTAAAGAGAAAAGGAATACTTTCTCTGACGGGATATAAATATCTCTCAATGTCGGCAAGAGTTTTAATACAGAGATTTCTACCTATATTGACACATTTGATCTTGCAATCATAGTACTGTAGCAGCACCAGCAAGAGTGTGGGGAGCAGTAGCAGAGGATAGAAACCCTCCTCTGAGGTGGAAGTGAGCATGGGCTGAACATTTACACTAGTCTTAGAGTGGTTTAAAATTAATTCTTTTCCAATCCTTGCAATGGGGGAAGGGGATTGCTTTTTAAAAAAATGCCATGATGAGCCCAGCAGGGCTTTGGATGCTCCAGTTTCAGGGCACTCCAAAGTGTCCATAGGACTACCCCACCCTTATTCAGGAAGGAAACAGAGAAGAAGGAAACTGAGGAGTTAGGGAGATGCTAAAGGTGAACATGCTCTACAAGCTTCTTGGATCTACCACCTAGATCACAGGTAGGAATCATGGCCTAGCTTTGGTATGCCTCTGATCCTCTGCATATCACCCTTGTGATCGGAAGGAAGGAAGGAAGGAAGGAAGGAAGGAAGGAAGGAAGGAAGGAAGGAAGGAAGGAAGGAAGGAAGGAAGGAAGGAAAGAAGGAAGGCAGACAGACAGACAGACAGACAGACAGACAGACAGACTTCCAGCCATAAGACAATTCCACTTCCAAAGACCTTCAAGAGATGTGTAAGAGAGAACAGTTTCTCTGCTTGCTGAGCAGTTGCACTTCTCGGGAATAAATAATTGATATGTTCTGAAGCATATTCCTAAAGGAAATGCTAAAACAGATGGATTATTCAATTTTGTAAAGGACATCTAAGGCTGCAATCCTTTAACTTCTCACTTGAAAGTAAACCCCACTGTAACCTATGGTATCTATGTCTTGGGAGGCATCCAGAGGATTATATGAGAAAAGAGGAAGAAGTGTTAGAAGGTTATGAGAATAGGAATACTGAGGAGCAAGTAGATAGGAGAAACTGACTGTCAGTAGACAGAGGGCAGAAAAAACTATTCTTCTCAAAACACACCACTATTTTATGGTACCCAGTGCCAGAAGACTGGAGACATCTCTAAATGAGATTATTTTAAAAGGAGATCATAGAAATTTGTGGAAGATAATCAAACGGCTATTCGCATGGCCATAAGAAAGCTCCAGATTCACACTTAGGTGGTGTGCCACTAAAAAAAATACGAGGGAATGAAGAACAGTCAGGAAAGCTGATTACTCTCATGTCCTTCTGGATTTTTCAGAACTACCTTCATGCCCCCTATTGGGAACAGGCATACAAACTCTTGGTCTGTTGCCATCCTGTGGTCTTTATAGCTCTGATTTACAAGGGAATCATGAGTGACTCAAATGAGTGGATACAAAAATATAACTGCTGTAATTTTTTTATTATTTGGAAAAAGAGACATATGCCCACATTTTTATTCTTGGCACAAATAGGCTGACATTTTCTGGCAGGTGTGAAGACTGCAGCATTCGAGGAAGCAAATACATGCCTTTCAAATGACAGCTTCCAACCTCTCTCATTTGCAAGAAGCTGACAGTTGGCAGATATCTTAGTAACATGCCAAACCCCAAACAGATTCCTTGTGAAACATGTCTTTTGGAAAAACTGTCAGATCGTGGCTTTGTTTGTTTCTCAGATTGCTGGCATAAACATTGTCCAAACTCTGGTGCAACTTCCTTCCTCTTCTTAATGAAAGTCATGAAGAGTTGTCAAGCAAGCGACTCCTGAGAAATAATGAGATGTTTTATCCCCATGTTCAGCTCGGGCCAACTGGGAATCCCTTCTTAAACATCTGTGTGTCAAAATCACAAGAAGCTGTTGATGTTGTTCCTTTGAGCAGGGCAAGGAGGAGTGGAAATGATTTGCAGCTAAGATTGGTGGAACAGATCGCAATTTTACAAATCCTTTTTATTGGTCCCAGATCAACAATTTGTCTTCCTCTGCTGTCTAGAAAATAATTTATTTGAATGCATCAGCAAATTCTGGTGCACTCTTTGATGTAGCATTGTATGCTATTGGCATAACTATTAGTCAAATGAAGGTGGGAAGTACTGGCTCTCATTCCTTTGATTCTTTAGTTTGTGTTTGCATGAGTCTTTCCAGACAGTCCAGAGCAGGTAGAAGAGTCCGATACCAGATTGTGCCTCTTTGAACAATAACAATGTGGTGCTGGTAGACCCTTCAGTCAACAGTGCTTTTTTGACATACACCTTGATGTATAATGTTTGATCCAACAGAGAAGCCAGACTTTACCAAAGAGGCTAATAAGAGACTGAAATCTAATTATACTTTCACTAAAACAAAGTTGCAGAATAGAAGTTAATTCTTTATATAAGCAAGAACTGACATTGGGTTAAGGCAATCAGACTGATTCACATTCCATGCATATTTCAATAGAATATCAAAAACTCGTAGGAGACATAGGAACTTGCCAAACTGTGTAGGTAAGAGCAATTAGATAAGCCACCTACATGACCTTGAAGCAATTTCAGAATTAAACTAATGAGAGAGTAGCAGCGTGGCAATAACTGTGCATCATTCCTATCCCCAATATTCTCACACAATTCAGAATTTCAGGATTTTAAGCAAACAACATTATTCTACTATGTAACAGTTTGATCAAAGAAGCGTCAGGAGTAATCTGTGAAATTCCAGAACAGAATGAAAGATGACATGTTGGAAAGAAGTCACCCTCTGGCTGCTGAGCTGTCATTCTAAGTCATCCTTGCCCAAATCTGTATTTTCTAAGAATATATCTTGTGAAATTCTCTATTTAACATGTTTAGACTGAATGGAAGAAAATATCAGTGACAGGAGCATGCAAGGCCATTTTTCAATGAAAAATTCATAGATTCAAGCTCAGTCATTCTCCAAGTGCATCTATTAAAATCAATAGACTCATTAGTCACGGTATGTTGAAAACAGAGGGACTACTTTTTAACATGGCCAAATCTGGATCTATACCATTAAGTATAATTGCCACATGCAGTTCCATCTTATAAGCAAGTCACAATTTGCATTGCTTCAATGTACATTTCAATTTTACAATATTTCTCCAGAAATAATGAAATGGAAGTTTAACTCAAAACACATAACTTTCCCATCATACCTGTGAAGTTGAGTGAGATGGGAAAGGAAGAAGCAGAAGGCAAGAGAACAAGGAGAAGAAGGTAGGACAGTCATGCAGTTTGGAGTTTTGGCATGGAGTTTGAGCAGTAGAAAAAGGTGAATTCTTTTACCTGCTTTGATTAGGGGAATGGAAGTGGGGAGAAAGCAACTGCAGTCTTGGTGTTGCTGAAAGGAAGATGTTTCTTTTGCCTACTTATAAGGGGGAGGGGGGAATTCAAATCTTCCCATTATTTAGAGGAAGAAGTTTTCTTTACCTGCTTAGAAGTCTGGACATGAATGGGAAGAAGAAACTGGAATTTTGAGGGTTTGTTGTGGCTAGAATAGGTTTCCTCTGTTTGCTTAGGTGGTGGTGAATGAGCCACTGGAGTCTACTTTCTTCACTTAGCAAGCCTGCTGGAGCAGGCCCAATAGACGTACTTTTTCTCTTTCTATTGTATCCTCTGTAACTACTACAGAATAAGCGGCAGAAAATGGCCTGCCCCATCTCTCCCAATGCACTTTCTCTACCTGGGAAACCTGCTGGAGAAGGCATATCAGAAAAACGCAGTTCTTATCAGACACAGACTCTGTGTGTGCTCTGTATGCTCCTCTGAAGATAAACTTGTCTGATGGAAAGCCAGCTCACCTCAGCCAAGCCCCTTGGGTCTCTTCTGGTTCCTCTGGAGACCAGCTGCACATTTCTCTCTAGACTGGAAAAGGTAAGCTCTGATGTTTTGTGCTTTAAACCTCTTTAGAATTGGAGATATTTTAGATAAAATCGCTAACTTCACAATTACTTCAGCTTCAATGAAATAAATTCCTCAAGTCTCCAATGATTCTGTATAGAAGTGGCTCCCTCTGTTTATAACAATCTCAGTTTACATTGTGAGTTCAGGAATGTAACCTCAATGTAAATCAGGACCTATCTGTAAATATTTGGAATGTACACCACTGAAAGATATAGTTTAGACTCTGATTTGAAGGGTTAGGAAACATCATAGTGTGGCTTTCAATGTTCACCAGATTTTATCTGAGAGCTCATCCTGACTGACCAGGCTATTCTATGCCTGGAATGAACAACTTGCTATGCATCCAGTTGTACCTCCAACATGCATGTAGTGTAGGATGCATCCTGAGGGAAGGCAGGAAAGGGCACACCCCAATCCATGTTGTCCTCAGTGATGGCCACCCAGGAATACCACAGGATCTGAGACAAGGAAGCCAGAAAAAGGAATTTACACCCAGTTGTCTTGGAAGTTCCCAGGGGTTTCAAAAGAATCTTTTCCTGCCCTAAGTGCAAAAAGTCACAGCTGGACCCTCAAAAGTACCCTAAATGGACCAGGATAGGAGAAGCATTGAAAAGAAAATCCTGCTCAGTACAGCATGAATCAGGCCAAATCCCAAGGCTTTTATGCAGTCTGGATGAGCCCTGAATCTGATGGCTGTGGATCTTGATTTGAAACATTTGTACATGTACAGACTATAATTGAAAGTCAAGAGTTGTAACTTTGTCCCTCACACGGATTCAGTTTCTCAAATTTCAGTGGAATCAACATAATTACATTTTCCAGATTTCAAACAAATAGATTTAGAGATGTTTGTTCTATGTACCTTTAAATGTCCTCCCACCGCCACCAAAGGAATTCCAGATAAAAAAATAGGCACAGATTCATGCCTACAGTTTAATATTTTTAACATAGAAACATAAAATGCTTTAGTCAAAAATATAAAATACTTTCCCTCCTCTCATTCTTTCTGTTTTTCTACAAAAATGAGACATTTTGGTATAAAATGAGAGTTTCAGCCACAACTTAATACAAATGAGAGTGTACACAAATGTTTACAAAGCACAGGAAGGAAAATAATGAACCATCACCACCTGTACCTAGTGACATTTAAACCCCACTGATAAACAGCATAGCTAGTTTTAACCGTTTCTTTATCTTGTATTGATCTTGTGTTTCAGATGATCATCTTGTTTGTTTGGAGACTTCATTTGACCTCCTGCACAAAGCTTTCCTAAGACATCTTTGCCACTCTGTTTTCCTCTCATATGAAGGGACCATATTCTGGCCCTGTGCTAGCCAGTGTTCCGGAAACTGAAAATGCTATAAATATACACCCTCTCCTTGTTTTCCTTGTTTAAAGAGCTTGGAGAGAAATCCATCAGTCTCAGAGTCCCAGTGCCTGTGCCTGTTTCTTGCAATCCAAATTGCTAACCAATCTTCAGGAAATGTCATCATGTATGGAATTGTTCCACTTCGGATATGCTCTGATTTGAATCTGAATCTGCCTGAACCCAAAGAACAACCCTTATAAACATTATTCCTCGCCCTACTCTTGTTACTAGTTTAGATTATTATTATAAGGCAAATAAAATGTAACACTTGTGTGAAACCAGAGAAGTTGGTTGCAATGAATTCGGGCAGTTGGAGAGCAACAGAAGATCAGAAGGTTGAGGCCAAATCCCTGTGGAACCATCAAACTCACTGGGATCCCTGGGCCTGATGTGTGAAATCAAGGCATCAGAATACATTTTGTTTATCCCAGAATATTTGCTGTCAGTTCTTGGAACAATCAGAGACTTTTTATGCCATTTCCTTGGGTCAGTTTATTTTATCCCAGTATAAAATCAGAAAGAACAGGAACAAAATCTGAGACTTTTCAATCAGCCTGGATGTTCTCTTAGAAAATAGCTGAATTGGGAAGGAATTTTTTCTTTTATATTTTCATATGGAGAACTGACTTGTATTGTTTTTCTTTGATTGCTTTTGTTCCTGGTTTGCTCTTGAGGTGCTTGGTTTGATATGCCTACTTTGGTAGTGTCTGTACTATCTCAAAACATGCTCATGCATGCACTATCTCAAAACATGCTCAAAACATTCACATGCATACTATGTGAATAGAACATCATTGCTTCCCCTCCCTTCACCCGAATGCTTTTAATACTATCTTTACCTGATGAGGAAAGGTGTGATTTCAAAAGCTTGCACAGTGGAATTTTGTGTCTTTTGGTTGGCATAATATGACCTCAGTAAAAATATGACCTCAGTAGGGACTTTGGAATTTGTTTTATGGACAATAACTTGTGTTGATCTAGTCACGATGTAGTAAATCAGTTTTCCATATATAAGAGGGAGAGATATTAAATCACACAAAGGTATAATCTCCGTATCCTTTTATTAATGACTAACCACCAATTCAAACCCTAAACAATTAACTTTACTTCCCTGTTGTCTAATCATCTTCCTCCTCTTCTTGTTCTTCTCCTCCCTTACGCTTTTGAACAAGTAAAATATAGTTGAAAACATTCATAATATTAAAACAATTTAAAACCTACATTAAAAAGAATAAAGTACAGTGAAAAAAACAGTACAATTAAAGCAATTGAGCACCTTCTAAAACCCTTTCTTTAAAAATCTTCAGTTCTAAAAGCCTGTCAGAATAAAAACTTTGCCTGCTAATGGAAGGATGGCAAGGAAGGAGACATTTTGGATTCCTCAGGAGGACAGTTCCAGGGCCTAGGGGCAACCACTGAAAAGGCCCTTATGCCCTCCAACTATTCTGATTTGGCAGGGACAGCCCCTCTTAATCCTCTGCTGTTCCACTCTTTTGGCTGCCTTTGAAATGTCCCAATTTCTGTCTATTTCGCCCACTCCCACCTGCTTATCCTCAGATTACTTCAGTTGCTGCAAATGGAGTTCAAAGTACAAAAGTGTTTGCACTCAGCTAATTCAGCAGAAGAGAAAGGAGAGGAGGGGCAGAGTCTTGCCCTTCCTAAACTCAATATATAAATGACAGAATTTCTCTGTTTAAAATAGCAGTAATAGTAGGACAGTCGGTGGAGGCAAGAGAGAAGGCCTTCTTGGGGGCTCCCCCTAGACTCCGAAACTCTCTTCCTGAAGAACCCAGAATAGCCCTTTCATGTTGTCCTCCTGGCAGAAGGTTAAAACCTTTTTAATATGATAGACTTTTAAAACAGAAAGTTTTTAAATTACAGGCTAGGGGTGCTGCGTTGTTTTAAACAGAACTGTTTTTAAATGCATTTTACTCTTTTAACTTGAGATTTTAATTGTTTCAATTCTATGAATAGTTTAATTCTATTTTAATGTTCAATTTTTGTATGTTGTCAATTGTATTGTCCCTTTAAATTGTAAGTTGCTTTGAGTTCCAATTTGGGAGAAAATCTGGGATAATAATGTTGCGTGGCCAATCCTTTCAGTCACATGGGGCTCAGTCACATGTTCCCCAATTTTCATCTATGAAACATTGGACGGTGTGGGCCCTATCTCGCAACCCCACCAGCTGTGCCCATTAAGGTGGTAGGACAGAGACAAGGATATATCTTGAGGTTCTCAGGTCCTAGAAGGGTTCATACAGGGCAATATAGTCTGTCAGGTAGCCTGGAACTAAGTCATATGGGGCTTTGTAGGTCAAAACCAACAACTTAAATTGTGATTGGAAACAAATGGGCAGCTAGTGGAGCTGTTCTAGTAGAGGAGTTGTATGCCCCTGTATCCCAGCCCAGTTAACACTCTGGCTGCAGTGTTTTGTACCACATGAAGTTTCTCAACAATCTTCAAAGGCAGACACACACAGAGCAGATTATAGCAAACCAATATCATGGAAGAATCTCTCTCTGATACAGTTTTGGAGGACTTGTCATAGAGATGAATGTACCATTTCTGAACACTTGTCATTGTCTGTTGTTTCTAGTTCTTTATCTCAACTTGTGTACACAACTACAGGTGATCCAGCATGGTATAATGGCTTGAGCACTGGACTATAACCCTAGAGATCAGAGTCTGATTCCCCACTTGGCCACGGAAACCCACTGGCTAACCCTGGGTACATCACATACTCTCAGCCCCCAGAAAACCCCACAATGGGTTTGCCTTCAAGTCAGAAATGACTTAAAGGCACACAATAACAACACAACCATATGCCATTAGGGCCTTTAAGACCATCCCTCCTAATGTAGCATTTGCATCACTTCCTTAACTCAAGATGCTTCTCAATGACAAAGAAAGATGTTCCAAAACACATCAAAGTATGTCAGCTGAGGCCAAATAAAAAAGAGCTGTAAAGAAAAGACTTATGATGAAAACAAGATCTTTAGAATACACTATATATCTATTCTTTCTTTGAATGGAAGTACATGCTTATGTTCTAATTCCTAGAACATAATACCACAACTCCAGTTTTTAAAAATATTTTATAGGAAAAAAAATAAAAAACAAAACAGCCCTGCACCTTCTAGGGATTGTGGAGGCCATGTCACCCCTCACATTGTTTTAGGCCTCAAGGGCTTTTTCACTTGAAAATAAAAAAGTGGAGACACTGAAGGATGTTCAAGACTCCCAAATCCCATTGGTGGTGTGTGTGCAGCCTCCAGATCTGTTTGCCCAATAACAGTTAAATGCATTTTATGCAGCATGGAAGCAAAACTCTGTGTGTTTACACTGTCATCTTCAGTATACCAGCAAATAGTAATAGGTAGAGTCTGGGGCTTCTACCCAACACAGTTTTACATTACACAGTTATAGCTGTATGATTCCACTGTAACTGCTATGGCAACATCGTATGGAATCTTGGGATTTCTAGTTTAGTAAGGGGTATTCAGAATTCTCAGCCAGAGAGCTCTAGTGCGTCACCAGACTACAAATCTCAGCATTCCACAGGATGCAGCTGGGGTGTATCTATGTGGAGGGGTAAAACGAAGATATTGCCTACTAAATAAGAATTTTGCCCCCCATGAAATTTTCCTTCTATTTCCAAGCAGAGAGAGATTTTGCTGACCATCCCTAGCTAATCATTAAGCAGCTTCAGGTATTGTCCTTTCACGCATTGATTGGATAACATAGTTAAATGGCAGAGTGTATGCTGCATCTACCAGATCCAGTTTCTGGTTGCTCAAGTTCTATATTTTTCTCTCCTTTTTTGTTTAAAATCAGGAAGCAGGTAATGAAAAACCCTAAATACTCTGAAAGAGGCATAAATACCATGAAAGAACCCCATCCTGTGTGATCTTCGAAGCTAAGTAGGGTCAGACCTGGTTAGTAGTTGGATGGAACACCAGATGCTGCTGGGAAGGCAATTCTCAACCACTTCTGAGTATTCCTTGCCTAAGAAAACCCTGCAAAATTCATGGGATCACCATAAGTCAAAGGGCAACCTGAAAGGCACTTAGACACACATATAGAGCGAGAGAGCAAGAGAGAGAGAGAAAGCAGGTAATATGAGAAAAGTTAACTTGAGATCCTAGCAAGCTACTACCATCAAAGTAGGCAATGGCCATTTCCACACCAGGCTTCTATAATGGTGCAGAGCGACCTCTCACGGAGGTCTTCTGCACCGTAGAGTGGACTGGTGTGGACTACTTTTTGTAGTTCCACACCAGAATCCACTCAGGAGCGGCCGGAACTAGCCGCGCAGTGTGTTTTTTAAAAACCTCTTTTTCGAGGTTTTTAAAAAGCACGGAGCGCGCAGCCCCGTGCCGCTCTGTCGCCCAGCTCTGACGCGGATTTGCAGGCGCGCACAAGTGCATGCCTGCAGATCTACCAGGGGCACACTTCCGGCTGGCGAGCTTCTCCGGTTGGTGGAGAGCCTCCACCAACCAGAAGCCACCATTTGGGACACCGGAGGACTGCGGAGCAGCGAGCTCACACTGCTCCGTGTGGCAATGGACTTACCCGGCTGCCGGTAAGCACCGTTTTCAGATGTTTTCGCCCGTCCCCCCCCCGCACATGTGGAAAGGGCCAATGATGGATTAGATGAACAGATAGTTTGGCTTCTTCTAAAGTACAGCTCTCTAACATTCCATTTTTGGGCTACAAAAACATGTCTACTGTCTGTGGTAGCCAGGAGATTCTGGGCATTGCTGCCCTCAAAATGAACATTTTCAAGCTTTGAGCTAAAGCAGTTTATTGTATTCCTAAGGTTGGCAGATGAAGGATCGAAGCCACAGTATTGGCTTAGCTGTATATGTGTATTTGTGGCATCTTTCCTTCATACTCTGTTGTGATTCCCACTGTGTAAAGAGGCACAAGTGCAAAGCAAATTTTCCTCTCTATTTTCAACATCTGAAAACCAGACACAATATCATCATTTTCCTCCGGTTTGTTCCATGAAGGCAGATTGGGAAGAATGGCTCTAATTTTTCAAGCCACATGTGTTTACCTGTCCTTACTGTGGAAAAGAACTGGCCAAGCAAGAAATGTGTTATGCTAAAAAGAAACTCTCTATATGCTACTAAATATTATAGGGAATTTTGAGGAAATATTAAATTGCTAAATTCCCTCAAAGTCATTGAAAGTCAATTTATTCAGTTATTCTGTAAAACAATGTCTCTCTATAGATATAGCTAACATAGATATAGAAACAGAATACAGAGATGGAGACAGAAATAGATATTTGGCGCTTTCCACTTCGCTTTTCTTAAGATTTTTTTTTAATTTGCAAACATTTACCAAGAATATGCTATGTGTTGCATCCGAATTATCATCATATGCCCAGAGTAGCTGCCTGAACACAACAGAATTGTAATGTAAAGTACTGGATGGCCTTTATTTCTCCCATAATTCCATTGATTCAATTTTTTTTTTTTAAATGGATGGATCAAGAATCTTCTTGCAGATCTTACAAGTGAGACAGATCCATTCTTTAAGGAGCATTCTTTTGCTAAACCGCTTAACTTAACATGGCAACTTAGGACAACATAGTCCACTCTGTACTAGGAATAACTCTTTCATTTTGGTGCAAATGGTTTATAATTACATTTACTAAGAACTGAACAAAATCTGATAATTTCAGAGAAAGAACATGAGGGTTTTTTTTTTAATATTTTTTAAATGAATGTAGGAAAAAATTAAATTGACAGATTGGTCCACATCAAGTTCATGCCATATTTCTGAGGAGGGGAGTTGTCTTCTTTCACTTTTATTTAGATTTCAGAGGGTGTAGGCATGAATCTTTTACTGCCACTTGCTGGATATATGTGTCATTGCAATCAATAAATCTTCATTCAGATTGCTTTCTAGGAGAGAATCAGGTGTTCAGCAGCAGAGTGTCCATAGCTAGATGAGATCATGTTTATTATTGGACTTCAGATATTCATTGTTATTTCTCTTTAGGAAGAGAAGACCAAAGACTCACTTAATCTAGCATTTCATTTCCAGAAATAGCCATACAGTGTGTTTCCAGAAGAGCAGCAAGACCAATAGGAAAGGTATGCAGGCTGACTGTGTAGAATGATCTTCACACTGAAATTAGACAGGCTTCAAATGTTGGGTGTTTCTGTCATGAACATTGCTGTTGTTATATATTAATATATTATCTTTGTTGCTGTTGCTGTTATTATCATATTTTTCTGATTGTTAATGCTGTCATTTACCCCAGTTTTTAATAAATTGTTTTAACAGATTAAATTGTTTTAATCATTGTCAGCTATTTATTTTATATATCTGTTTTTAATTGTAAAACACTTTGACACTCTTAACAAAAAGAGTATAAAAATCCTCATAATTGCAATTAAACAAATATAGAAATAAGATAACTGGTATTTCCTTTAATTTGTCCTCAACACCTAAGTGTTGACACACTTTCTATCTCTGAGTGGGGAGCTTCATTGTGAATTTTAAAAACTACCAAAATACTGCAGAACACCCTTTCTTGTATAATCACTAGTCATATTCATGAAAGTAGCTATCATTCTGGCCCTCGTGATCTCAGAAAACACAATTATTTTAAATTGGGGGGCTAAATAAATGAAGGGATGTCTTCTACACTGTCCTAGGTTCTTTTACTGGGTTTGGTTATTCTTTCTTTAAATGATGTTAAGGAAATGAAGGAGGAACCTTTCATATTAGATCCTCCATTTAGTATATAGCAGCTGTATGTGTTTGATTTAAATTAATCCTGCCTTCTAATAAAAAATAAAGTGTTACTTTTTCATTTTAAAAATCCTTACTTTATTTTAAATACACTGAGGTAGATCTTCCTATCCCTCCAGGGCCAGCCTTGCCATTAGGCAGGGTGAGGCACCTGTCTCAAGCAGATTTTAGAGATAATGAAAGGATGGTATATTCTTAGTCCTTCAGTTTGTTATTACTGTATTTTTCATACAAGGTTTGGAAGAGGAATAAGAATTGCCTGTAGGATTTTCTGCCTCAGATATCAAAATAATTTGCCTGGCTTTGGCTACTGTGCACTTTGATGGGGGTATGGGGACAGCCTGCCCGCTTTGTGCCTTTGTACACTGGAGATCTGTTATACCTAATTTATCAAGAGGAAGAGAGGCTGCTAAACTGAACTAGGAGACTGAAGTAAAATCTAATGGGGGAGACAATATAATATGCTTGATTGCTTGGTTGCCAGGGAAACTAGACACATCAGGTACGGAGCTGACTCAAAGTGTATATGGAAGCACAACTCCACCACAGCTGAAACCAACAGCTCTCCATACTTTAAACTGATGGAAAGTGGATTTGGAATAATATGCCAGGCCACAACATGAGTTATAGATAGACAGTAGTGTTGACATAACCGCAAGGGAAAATCCATATTGTGATGATAAGGCAACAGACAACTGTGGTACTTAGGCCACTAAAAGAAAACCAGCACAATGTAGTTACTTTAGCGTTAGACTAGGACTTCAGTCGATAAGAGTTTGAATATTGCACATGGAAACTCACTGGATGTCCTTAGGAAAGTTATACTCTCTCAGCCTCAAAGAAGGGCAATGGTAAATCCCCTCTAATCCTGTGATAGATTTGGTTTAGGGTTGCCTTATGTTGGAAATGACTTTTAAAAAGACAACAACAACAACATATTCTCTGCAAGCTTACAAAACCACATGTTTCTACATCAGGCAAAGATGGTAGAAAAGAGGTAATGCACTCTTATTACATAGGTTTGAAGTATCATGACTTCTTCCCATAGAATCCTTGACAACTATAGCAGCATAACATGTTTAACCTTATAGAACTACAGTTCTCAAGGTTTCCCAGAGAACAGCAATTAAACCTGTTTTAAATCTGTAATATAGGCTGGGATTCTGTTGGCTAGTCCCAACTCAAGCTGAACCATTGAATCAATTATTGAGTGATGAGTAAGGACACAGGTAAAACCAATTGATTCAATGGCTTTATTATAGTCAGGACTAACTGTAGGATTTAGGCCATAAAGAGATGGAATCTCTTTATCATTTATTTGTATGTCATTTCTTGGATGTGCATTTTAAAAAGTGTACACATTCTAAGAATTTTAATAGTAACTTGACCTAAATCTTACTGTTAGTCCCAACTAGAGTGGAAACACTGAATCTGCTGGATTTACCTATATGTTTTCTCACCATTCCACAATTGATTCAATGCATTTACTCTAGCTGAGACTAACCAACGTGATTCCAGCCATGATCTGTTGAACTAGATTCAAATTGCAGCACTTGAAACATGCCTACCCCTTCCCTCAACAAATGCTACATAAAGGACCAGGGAGCCAGGGGGAATCACAGAAAAGCACTCATGGAAGATACCTCTGCTCCATTGGCCTAGCCCATTCTGCAGAGTCATCTGGCCCTAGAAAGGCAGAATTGGCTGTCCTGGAGAAAAGAGAGGAAGCCAGATTCCATTCCCACCATCTCAATTGCCCATATTTCAAATCAGATCCAACCCATGATTCATTAAAAGCATTCATAAATCACTTTTTCTACCCATCCAGGTCCTCAAGTTGGTGCACAATTTAAAACAAAAATAAGAAAATCACAAATGGAACAACATCAGAAATAAATACAATGAAACAAAAGAAGAAGCAAACAATCCAGATGCAGGTTAAAATCCACCAGAGCAGAGACCCAGTGCAGTAGAGCAGATTTCACTGCCTAAAACTCAATAAGGATGGCACCTTGGGATAAATGACTCATTGGTATTGCCCACTTTTTTCCCCATGGGGAAGTGAATGTTTATTAGGTACAATCTTATCCTGATTTGTCTCTGGTGGCCATTTCTCCTCTCTGCTTCATTCTCACAAGAACTTTTGAAGGTAGGTCAGGCTGAGAAAGAATCATAGAATCATAGAGTTGGAAGAGACCACAGGGGCCATCCAGCCCAACCCCCTGCCATGCAGGAACCCACATCAAAGCAATCCCAACAGATGGCCATCCAGCCCCTGTTTAAAAACTTCCAAAGAAGGAGACTTCACCACACTCGGAGGCAGCATATTCCATTGCCAGACAGCTCTGACCATCAGGAAGTTCTTCCTGAGGTTTAGGTGGAATCTCTTTTCCTATAGTTTGAATCCTGTAGTTTGTGGCCCCTCCCAAAACTTCAAACCCCAGGATTCCATAGGATGTTTAAAGTGGAATAATAGCGCTATAACAGTCCAGTGCGGAAATGACCCTAGTCTCTGGAGCAGCAGAAAACAAGCCTGCTCCCTCCTCCACATGACATCTCTTCAAATATTTAAACATGGCTATCATGTCCCCTCTTAACCTTCTCTTCTGCAGACTAAACATACCCAGCTCCCTAAACCACTCCTTATAAGGCATGGCTTCCAGACCTTTCACCATTTTGGTTGCCTTCTTCTGGACACATTCCAGCTTGTCAATATCCTTCCTAAAATGAGACGCCCAGAACTGGATGCAGTATTCCAGATGAGGTCTGACCAAAGCAGAATAGATTGGTAGTATTACTTCCCTTGTTCTAGACACCATACTCCTATTTATGCAACCAAGAATTGTGCTGGCTTTCTTGGCTGCTGCATCACACTGCTGACTCATATTCAGCTTGTGGTCCACCAAGACTTCTAGATCCCTTTCACATGTACTGTTATCCAGCCACATGTCCCCCATCCTATATTTGTGCATTCCATTTTTTCTGTCTACATGTAGGACCTTACATTTCTCTCTGTTGAAATTAATCTTGTTAGTTTTGGCCCAGCTTTCCAATCTGTCAAGATCATTTTGAATTTTGATCCTGTCCTCTTATGTATCAGCAACCCCTCCCAATTTTGTGTCATCTGCAAATTTGATCAGCATGCCCTCTATTCCTTCATCCAAGTCATTGACAAAGATGTTGAATAGCACTGGGCCCAGGACATAATATTGGCCCAAACTCATTCAGTTTCATGGAGTAATGGGGATCTCCCAGGAACCAGGTCATGATAACCATACTGGTTCTCAGTGTTAACCTTGTGACTATTACCTTTGAATGTTAACTCTGAGATTAAAAGCAACAACTGAACATATGGGAAAGTCATAATGAATGTATGTCAGACAACTCTTAATGTTATTTAACTGAGAGAAACAAGGAACTGAGTAGGCACTGTTTAACCATGCAGCTGCCCACAAACCACAGCTAAGTGTTTCTCAGAAAATAGCTTGCAGTCCAGTTTGAATTTACCTTGTATATTTCTCTGTATCTGACACAATAACACATACGCACGCACACACACTGCAGCTAGAAAGCACATTTTAAATAATTGAGTGTAGGCAGTTGACTTGGAGTTGCAAATGACTGATGAATATTTTTTTTAAAAAAAATAGAATGAACTGGCAAGTGTTATAAAAGATTGACTACTTCGTGAGCTTCCAAATTACCTAATATTATGGATGTTTATTGAAGATATTAGCCTTATCAGATACTTACAGATATTTACAGATAATCCCATCCATAGATGTAATGTGGATGAATGAGAATCCTTTCCTAGGGAGTACTCAACACCCCCATATCTTTGCTGGCAAAGAAAAGCTCCACTTGTCTCCAAATACCTGGAACAATTTAAAAGAAAAATACAATAAAAATCACAATGGAATAAAGGGTGAAAAGAACATTCTTCAGAGATGTTTTGCAACCTTTAACAGACTACCCTGTCTGCTGAGGTAGAGAGTAAATATGGATAAAACCTGCCTTAGATTTAGGTATTAACATGGCAAGGAAAGCAACCTGTGATTCCAGCTATCAATGGAAGTTGATGGCTGTTCTTGGAACAGTAACTGAACAACTGTAGTGCCTCTACAGTTCTTCTGTTCCCATTGCTGGTATACCAGTTCATGTTATCCATGCATGACTTCCAGTTAAGAGTCCCATTAAAGCTGCTTTCTTACTGGCCTGATATACTCCCTGAAACCAAGTGCATGGAAATTACCAGTAGGGAGCTGAAACCCAAGCTTAGTATCACAGAATCCAAACTTAAGATTCTTTTCTTTCTTGCTTTCCTTAGCAGGAAGGTTCTGGCTCTGGAGAATAAGAAGGTACGTTGTTTTAACTCAAACCCCTTTCACATTTCACAGTTCTAAACAGTATTTTGAGGCCACTCCAGCTGACATGGGTGCATTCTATGGAAGCCTGGAAATCAAATGGAATCCTGCACTAGTGCTGCCTGACAGAGTATTCTAAATACGTCACCTGACTACAAATGCAAGAATTCCATAGAATGGAATTGCAGCAGTGAAAGTGACATCAAAGGGCTATATTTTGTAGTGTGAAAGAGATCTCAGACTATATACATGTTTAACTGGGCAAGCTGAGGGGCTCAAAAGATTCTTGAACTACAGTTTCCATCATCCCTGACTACTGAGCATGCTGACTGGGACTGATGGGAGTTGAAGTGTAAGAGCATCTGCTGGGCTACCATTTCCCCACTCTTGCAAAGCACACAGATGCTTCCACTCACAACATTCAGGCTGCCATTATTTTTGAGTCTTCATCCCACTTGGGAACATGGTCACAGCTGTTATGTCAGGCCCACTTTGCATGCCTAAACCTTCTTTATATTATTGCTATGAAAATAAAGTGAGGGAACCCCAAGTAATCTCCTAGAGCAACTGCAAGAATCATATTGCCCTCCAGATGCTGTTGGATGTCAACTCTCAGAAGCCCTAGCCAATGGCATGGAATGATGGGAGCTATAGACAAAGCTAGCATGGTAAAGCTGGGGGAAAAACAGAGACAGTTAGTAACTAAACCTTTTGGTCTTTGGTGCTGGACAGTTAAGCTGCCTTGAAACTCTCTTCAAAGGAATTGTTTTAGAGAGATGAGCTGCTTAGCAATACATTTGTCAGCTTCATCCATGGCAAAAAGGTAGTGATATAACAACCTTTAACTGGCAATTCTAGGAGTTGGTTTGCTTGGCAGTGGTCCTTCTGCAAGTCTTTGGCTGAACATGTGGCCATTGTGATATGTTCAATAACAAACCTTTGATGCTCCACATTGCGAGAAGGTGAACATGTGAATATGGCCCATGTGGACAAAAGAGATGTCACAAACAGCAGATCCCCGTGAGAGCTATCAGCCATGAAGTAGGACTGCCACCTTTTACTCTGACAAATAATACTCAGCCAATCTATCCAGCAGACTAGCTGGACAAAATAATTAGGCCACTGAGGCATCTTGCTGTGACCACCTGATGATAGTCACAGTGTTTTCCACCCATTTTGCTGGTCCTCTTTTCTATTTTTCAGTGCGTTGCATTACCATCTTCTTGTTGTTTTGCATTGTTGTTTTTATTTTGAGAGTGACCTAGAAACTCCCTTCTTTAAAGAGTCATCAATCGATCGTTGAATCAATCCTTTCATTAGATATAAAGTGGGAAAGTGGTTCACTAATACCTGTTGCTCATTACAGCCCTTTATTACCCTACAGAGCAATTTGCCTTTTGCAATGTGAGATACAAAGAAATCCAGTCGTGTATTATATTTCTATAAACTGCTTTTTTTGTCTTTTCCTCATCCTCCTCTTGAATCACTGGCTGTTGTTTTTTTTACCACCTTGCCTTGTCTCAGAAGCCCAAAATCTTCTGTTTGTAACCATTATGTTTTCCCATGGCCTTGCTTATCATTCTTACCCTACTTCTCCACTCATTAAAGTGAGGAAAGCTGTTGGGAGTTAGAGTTTCCTGGGGTATTAGTGCTTTGGGGGAAACTCTATGAAAGCTAAAACTGTTAAGAATCAGCCTTCTTTTAACAGAGTAGCAAAAAAGCATGTCCCAATCTCTGTGTGGCTTCCCTGAGACTGACTTAGAAAGCAAAACAAGGAAGGCAGTTTGAGGTTACAAACTTTAAAAAGGTTTACTAGTGAATTTTGCAATTACATATGCATTGGAGAGCCTAGATCCTAACTAGCTAACAAAAAGATTAGGTAAGATAGTAGCTTCATCCTTAACTCACCATCTTCTTGGTGGAGAGGTGAAGCATGGTCAGACGTAAGGAAATAGAAGCAAAAATGGCAAAGAGAGAGAGGTCTGAAAAGTGTGGTCTTTTATGTAAGGCCAGTGATCCCAGGGTCTCTCCTGGGTCACATGGTCTGTTTACCTGGATACCATAGCAATGCATTTTAATAACACAAAGAGCAAGAGTGAGACTTTAGGTGGGAAGGCAGAAGGTTTTGACATACAAAGGAAAAAGAAACTCTAAGCTAGCTAAGCCCCACTTGCCCTGGAACGAGGGCGGGGGGAGAGAGAGCACTGGAATTTTCCAACAAAGGAGGGAACAGGGGTACAATAACATTCCATTACTAGTTCCTGTCTGTTGGTGGCTTTGGGGGCAGGGTGGAAACCCAGAGCAGTCTTTAGTTTTAGTCTGAACATTAATAGAACTATCCAGCACACTGAGCTCTCTCTCCAGATGAGGTTCAGCATTTGGGACAGCTCTTTTAAAATTCAGACTAAGGGCCTTTCCACACTACACTGTTAACAGTGCTATTATTCCACTTTCAATATGGAATCCTGGGGTTTGCAGTTTAGGGATTCCACAGAGTGTTGAAAGTGGAACAACAACACTATAACAGTGTAGTGCAGAAAGGCCCTTAGTCTGAGGGCAGTTCACTACCTGGGAGCTAACCGGCCACCCACGTTTGGTGCTAGACAGCAGCCAGCCCTACTATTGGGAAGAAATAAGTAGTCACTTCAGGTAAGGCTGCAGGGGTGCCCGCCTCCACCATTGCCCCTGATGGGACGCCCAAACTGTGTTCTAGTCCTGCACCTCTGTAGAGCATGTTTGCTTCATTTAGGCGTGGTGGAGGATCCTGACCCATCATCCGCGCAAAGGTGAGCGTAAAGTGCTAGTTTGGCCGGCATCTGCAGTGTGTGTGTGTTTGTGGGGGCAGCGTCACCGTCTCCTTCGCACCTCAGGTGGCAGAACGACTTGACAGCTTCCCCGTCTGAGGAGCCATCTTTCTCGAAGCACCAAGCAACACTGATGGGGATGGGAAAAGGCCAGCCGCGGTCACGGGCCAGGAGAGCACTAGTAGTTTTTACAACCACCTCTTTGCAAGACCTGGCTGCGTGTTGCTGTGCGTGCGCGGCCGCCCGTGTACAGGCGGCCAGCTCGCTTCTCCAGGCCATTTCCAGCCGCCGCCCCTCTCCCCAGCCTCCCTTCGGAACGCCTGTCTGCGCGGGCAACCCCTTCCGCCGCCAGCGAACTCGCCAGGCGGGAGAGGGCAGCGGCTTCGCTCGTGCGCTTTGCACATGCGTGCTTTTCTCAAGCATGCTCATTAACTAGGAAGGAGGCAAACCCTGATGGGAAGCCAGACCTGACAGGGCGAGAGAGAGAGGGAGAGAGAGAGGGAGAGCGAGGAGCGACGCTCTCTCCCCGGCTCCAGGCACCCACCATGTGGAGGACAGGAGTCTGCCTTCCCCTTGTGTACCTGGTCTTTCAGCTTCAGGCGGCAGGTAGGCAGAAAAGTGGCCGGGCTCCGACGACGGAGAGGAGCGGCGGCGGCGCGGGGAGGCGGAGGGTGGACTTGGGGGAGTCGTTTCTATGCCCTCGCGCCTGGGGGGGAAAGGAAGGGAATGGCTCTGCCCGATTGCAGCCGGCGCCAACTGAATACAATCGATTAAAGCACCTGTTGGGCGGAAATTGCCAATACCTTGGAGTGCTTTGTGTGTGCGTGTTGGATCTTCCCCGGGCGTGCCGGATCTGTGTATGTTGCAAAAAGCTTTAAAACAAAATCCTGCTGGCAACAAGAAAATCGGTGTTGGAATTCCTCTCCCCTCTCATTTTTAGTATTTGCCTTTACACATCCGAAATGAGAAAGGAACAAATAAAGATCTATTCTGTATAGGTGCAGACATGGCTTTGTAGCTCTGCCTTGAAATCGGTCTCGCTTCCATCATCAAATCGGTTCTAGCAATCCCCAAGAAGGATGGGGCTAACTCTGGCTCTCGAGAGCTGTCGGTCTCCTTTCAGTGGACGAAGCATCTTCTGCCAAGACCAAAGTCTAAGAGAAGGCTTTCGATCGCGCGCGTGTTTGTGCGCGCCTCCATCCGTCCGTGTACGTTTTCAGGTTTCAGCACCAGGGACAGCGCCAGCCACATTACCTAGAAAGACGAGGCAGCAACTGCTGGCAAATGCATGGAGGAGAGGGAGAACATCCGTCTGGTAGGGTTTCTCCTGACCCAATGAGCACATTTAAAAGGAAATACGGTATTTCAGGAGAACATGGCATGGCAGTACTTACTGTTGACCTGTCAATTAAAGATGCCCACCTCTGTAGCACTCAGAAAACTGACCGGTGCAATCTCTTCCACAAATAAATCCACTGGAAACACGCACACTTTGTGGAAGAGATCGTGCCAGTCAGTTTTCTGAGTGCTACCGAGATGGGCATCTTTCATGTGTGCTCAGCTGTGGAAATCGCATTTTAGAAAGGTGACATCCCGCTGCGACAGCTGTCTCTTGTTGCAATTGCCGTGAAGCTAGATTCATAAATCCCTTCTCTGCTTACCTAGCAAAACCTCTGCAGCCTTCAAAAAATGCTGGGAATAAAATGAACTCTCTCCATTCCCCCCACCCACCCACCCCCCACAATCCATCCTCTGTGGAGATATCTTTTCAGTCCTGCCATCAGTTTTAGCCAAGCAATTACCTTCATTTTCTTTCTGTAGTCAAGTAAGCAACTGAGAGCGCTATGGCTTAAACAAGATCATAGACTTCTTCATCTGCTCATCCCTCCAGTCTCCTTCTTTTCAGCAAAGATTGCTTTGCTAAGAGTGTACTTAAAAACATTTCACTATTAATAGCATTAGAATGAAGTGCCTTGTTTTAGCAAATAATGCTGATTAAATTCTTGCCCTAATGAAAATGGATGCTGTCTGGATATCTCTTGAATATAACTTCTTTAGATGTTAGGCATTGTGCCTGTCCCCCCCCCCCCAAAGGTCATATGTGGCTAAACTTGTTGGCAAGGAGATGCTAAAGCCAAGAGGTTTGCCTATGAAATCAAAAGAAGATTTTCTTCCAGGCAATGTGCTGATCACATGTCCACACTGATTTAGAGATGGAGCACCCCCTCCTCCAAGTTGCTGATAATTTCACATCTGCTCATTCCATTATACTTGGCCTCATTTCATAAAACCCAGGGGTTTAAGGCATCTTTCTTCCCATACTATAGTACCATTTCTTGCCATCTTTAGGGCTTACTGCCTAATATACCCTTTCTCATTCTTCCTACCTTCATGCAACTCTTCTGTCTTCAGTCTTATGCCCACTCAGCCAGCAGCAAGTACCTTTGAACTCAGTGGACTTTATTTCTGAACAGAAAGCATAAAATTGTACTGCTAGAAGGGTTGACTTTTTTGGCTTTAAATTGCTTGATTAAAGCAATGGGGGAATCGTTGGCTCTCCAAGGTGTTCTTGACAAAAATTCCTGTAATTCCTTACCAATGACCATGTTGGCTACAGTTTCCCTTTTCCCTGTGTTAAAATGTTGCCTGATGACAAAAACAGGATAGGCACAGATCATTTCAAGATAAGAGACTGCAGCCTATTGAGTGAGCTCCACATAAAGTAGGCCTGTTGTAGTTATACTGAATGATGAGTCAACACATAAGTAAATCCCATTGATTCAATGGGGCTCCTCTGTTTGAGAGTAGCAATAAGATTGAGACTAAAATCTTCACTATTTCAGGGAGGAATTAAGAATCTGGAGAGCCCTGAGGCTAAAGAACTCTGAATCTCCATGTTCCTATAGATTCTTTCCACTACAAATCCTTTACAATGAACTACATTGTTGTTATTACTTGTGGCTGCCTTTAAGTTGACTCTGACTTATACTGTTCCTATCCTATGGATTTCTTGGCAAGATTTGTTCAGAGAGGGTTTGCTATTGCCTCCTTGTGAGGCTGAGAGAGTATGACTTGCCCCAGGTCATTTAGTGGGTTTCCAGAGCTGAGCCAGAATTTGAACCCTGGTTTCCCTGAGTCCTAGTCCAACACTCAAACCACTGCACGACGATGGCTCAAACTGCTGGTATTTTGATTATCCCTATACTGTGCATATGTTAGGCTGAAGCTAAGAAGTAAATGTTCTGAGGCTGCCTACTGTCATGGAAAAGGTGAATTCAGAATCTTGTTTTACTAAACATACAAAAATCTTAGACATACTGTGTAACTACATTTTATATCATTGCTACAAGAATAATTATTGATTATATTATATTAACATTTCAGCAGACCAATAAGAACAAAAAAAAAGAAGAAGGTGATGATGGTGTGTATTTTTTGTGGGGAGTTCTACCCGAAGCTACTGGAGAGATTCTGTTATTCAATCCTAAATTTCATTGCCACTCCACACTTCTAAAAGCTTCTTTCAGTTTCTGTGGACCTCACAGCACACCTCATTATGCTTGCCTCTCCCTTCTTCCTTTACTCCTTCCTAGTCCCACCAAAGTGTTACATTTCAGGCTACTCTTCAGTTGAGCAGTCTCATTCTACTCTGTGATCGTGATCTTATGATGCTAATGAATGAATGCATTGCAATAACTTGAATGTTCAGATTGCTGCAATGCATTGTACAAGGAGCTGCCTTTGAAGATGACTCTGGAACTGTCAGCTAATATACAGTGGCCAAACTGTGCACTGGGACAAGGAGTATGAAAATATGGGACTAGTCCTGTTTCATCAACACTGTCCATGAACTTGTTCTTAGGCCAAATAAGCTGTAAATTATGAAGCCCTCCATGGCTTTAGAATCTAGTACCTCAAGTACTAGCTCTTCCTGTATGAATTCATCTGGCATCTAAGATCATATCACAATCTATTCTCTCTGTTGCCCTTCTGAGTGAAGCCTGGAATAGTTGTTAGTATAGGAATGAGCCTTTTATGCAGTAGCCTCACAGTTAAGGAACACTCTCTGTAAAGAAATTTGCCTGGTGCTGAGATTGTCATCTTTTTGTATACAGAGAAAGATATACTTATTTCTTTCTCCAGGAATGTACATGTTAGTTAGAGCCCAACTGGTGTGACTGTTTTTGTGGTGTTTGTTCTAGGATGCATTAGGGAGGTAGGAGTCAAGGGAAGCAATTTGTTTATTACAGGTCAATACTTTTATTGATGTCATCATCATCACCATCATCATCATCATCACAGAAACAATAGCTAATCTCTGCAGATAGAAAATCAGGTATCAAGGAGAAGGCTTTTAGTTAGCCATGTTCATAACATACTAGTTTTCCAAATATTGGGATCTTCTGAATAAAGTGTTATGAAGCCAGGAGAGAACATAGAAAATTCATGCTGTCTCATAGCATAGCACAGCACAGCATATTGTATGGATCCCCTTTGGGAGCAAGGCGGGATATAAATTCAGTAAATAAATTCAATAAATAAATAAATGACTTAAATACATGTTTGCTACATCAGTGAAAACCAAGTGCATGGTTTGTATACCAATGCATTTTGGTAAGCTTCTTAACATTGCTATTGAAATAAACACAAAAGTATCATTCCTGGATTTCTTCCATACAGCAAGAAAGGAATCAGCTTTCTGGCCAATGGCATTGTGAAATTCATCTAAAGAGGGTCTATGATTATGAATTATAGATGGTAATGTTGTGTCATGTATCCATCTATGGCCATAAAATGCATTGCACTTAGTGCTGCTCTGTATCTTGAATTATATCCTTTTTGCGAGTTGTGCTTAAAACAAATCAGCTTTTCATGATGGCTCCCATCCAAAGTTCATCATACTAGAGAAACTTTACAGTGTGGCATATTAAGATAGGCAACAGGCTCATAAAATCTACAAAGCTAGAGGAAAATTGCTTTTCAGATTTGATTAGATGAATGCCGCAGTTCCTCTCTTCTTTTGTTGGACTGGAGCAATTCAAGAATCATATTGTCTAGGTATTTACAACAGCCATCTCAGGAGGTTTAGCAAAACAAAATGAGTGATAAAACCTTTGACTCTAATCTTGAGCACATATACCACATATATCAGGTGTACAGTGAACAGAAACTAACATTCCATAAATATATAAAGTATCATGCTGAAACAACTACATCAGAATATTTATTTCAATATGATTATTTATTTAAATAATATAACAACAATGAATCACACTTAGGTTGCTTACACTCATTTATTCAAATAGCCTTAAATGTACCTAACTCTTTTCTGGATAGTAGCCAATGTACTACTCCAAAGAATATATTTGTCAGTGTACATAACTAACTCCTGTGAATGTTTCAGTTTTGGGGGAAAGGGTTTGGCTATTTGCTTGGCATCTTAAGTGATGGTGGTGGTGGTGGTGATGGAGAAATCTATCCAGCATTTTGATACTATCATTGTGAGAAGATGATTGCTGGAGAAGTTTAGGTCCAGGTTATCAGAAGAACTGTATCTCCCACACCTGCTTTGGTTTTAGGATTTTCAGGGTAAGCTCTTTTCTCAGTCAGCTACCTTTACAGGCATGTTTGGTGTGGCCGTAATGAAGGGTCTTCTTATTGGATGTTCTCAGATTGTGAAACTCCTTTCTGACAGTAGATAAAGTGTCCTTTGACAAGCAGGCAAAGACTGTTTTATTCAGGAAGGCTTTTGGTGGCTAAACAGGTTAGTGAGGAATGGAATTTTAATAGGGGATGCTTTGTCTTTATCTTGAATGTGCTTTTAAATATTTTAACCCATTTTAATTCAGTTTTCTAATACGATAATCTTTTGAAGATTTTGAACAATCTTTTAAAGCAGAATCCCTTATTGTGGATCATGGTGGGAGCTGAAGCCCAAAGCATGTGGAAGGCCGGAGATTCCTCATCCCTATTCTTTAAAAAAAAAAAAATCTGGTCAACTAAGCTAGAAATAATGACCATTGAGGTCTGACTAAACAGTAGAAGTGTACAAAAGATCACACAGGCTACATGCTCTTGCTCATTTCCCAATGCTCCAGCAAATCAGCTCAAAATGAAGCAGAAAATAGTAAGCTGTACTGTCTCGAAAGAAGAGCTTGTCACTTTGGACGTGGGCTGCTTGGTATGATTCAAGTACCTTGAAAAGCAATGTAATTTCTTATCATAGCGTTATTTTAGTAGAGAGGGAAATGGAATTATGCTGCTAGGTACAAAGTAAATTTACTGTGCATATGGAAATGAGATTTAGAATGAGCATAGCAGACAGAGTTTTGAAATGTGCTTAGAATTCTGCTTCATGGCATTCATTAATTGAAACATTTTCCAGTCATTATCCCTTAAATTTGTTCTGCTGCAGAAGGTTCCCTGCTGAAACTTTATTAGGATATAAATTTATGCTAGGAAGATGCAGACTATAATCTTTCCCCCGTATGAAATCTCAGTAGACATACTACAAAGTTATTGCTTTAGTATCAAAACAAGCTTGCTGCGTGGGAAATTATCTTGGCAATTATACATCAAACAATTATTGAGTTTTTGTTTGTTTGTCTCCCTTTTTCTTTTTAATACTGGAAAAATAATTCCCAACAACATTGACAGAGAAAATGTTGATGTAGGTCTAGTGTGGTAATATGTCCCTTGAGTAGATGCTGTGTGATGAAGTGGTTGCAGAATGTTCTTGTTAGGTGACTGGAGACAACCTTTCTGAAGGCAGCATTCCCAAATTTTATTATGGTACTACCTACCACTGTTAGAAACATCTGCTGTAGCACATTGTACTCTGGCTTTGTGTACATGGTAAAGGAATCAGGTACACACTTCACTATGGAAGCCACATGTCAGTACCATTGTACGGAAGTGAACAAAAACTGGAACTTAGCTACAAGAGGCCTGAGAAGTCCTTCTTGTTCTCTAGATCCTGACAGAAACTAAATGTACATGTATCCATCATATTCCATATCTTCAAGATAGTGGAAGAACACACACACATGTAGAGACACATTTTAGATTTATGAAAGAGGCTCCATAGAAACAGAAGATATCTGTGTCTATCAACATAACTCACACATAGATTTGGACTGCACATTGACATCATTAGGTATGAACTGTGTCTCAGTGGTCATGTGGATGCAAAATGTCCATGGTTTTGTTTTTATTTATTTACTTCAGGCATTGACTTCTTGCCTCTTAGCCCACTTTGGCATTTCCAAGTAGAGCAAATAAACACCCTCGTCTGAAACTCTGGAGAGCTAACTGCTGCCAATCTGTGTAGAAAACTATAAAGAAATCACATCTTTGAAAATAACTGAAAAAATGGAATATATACCATAAGCATTCTTGTACTCCTGTTCACTTCATTAAGATACATTGGACTGAAGTCCAAGAAATCTTAGGCTAGAAATGTGTTTTCCAAAGTTTCAAAGATGTTACACAATTCCTTTACAATTGGCCCTCCATATTAGCAGATTCTGTATCCATGGATTCAATCAACCATGGCTTGAAAATATTAAAATAAAAATCCAAAAAGCAAATTTTGATTTTGCCATTTTATATAAGGAATAGCGTTTGACTAAACCATTGTATGTAACAGAACTTGAGTATCCACAAATTTTGGTATCCATGGGAGGTGCTGGAACCAAACCCTAATGGATACCAAGGGCCCACTGTATACCATTTTATGGTGAAACAAACTGGCATGGCCAGGTCTTTGATTATTGCTAATCTGTATAGAGTTTATTCTCCCGTATAACCAGATGATATGCATTATCCATTAGTTCAGGGGTGGAAAAGTTTGCCTCCCTGTAGATGCTTTGGAGAACTGGTCCCACAGAGTTGGTTTTTTTTCACCACTGGCTATGATGACTGGAGTATTTAAGAACTGAGTTTCAAAACATCTGGAGGGCCAAATATATTCAAGTAAATCTTGCTAGATTTAATAAGGTAGCATTTGTATTGTGTTTTATAGTTTTCAAAGCACTTCACATTACATTATCTTGTGGCAGCCATTACAACAACAAAGTAAGATAGAGCATTATGTTTTGGTTGTTATTTGCCATCAAGTCAACTCTGACTTATGGTGACTGTGTCATAGAGTTTCTTTGGCAAGGTGTATTAGAGATGGTTCACCATTGCCTTCCTCTAAAGCTGAGAGGACAGGACTTTTCCAAAGCCTCCCAGTCTGTTTTCCAAGGCTGACCAAGAATTCAAACCATAATCTCCCATAGCCCAACACTCAAACCACCACAATGGCTTCAATCACCAGTATTATGAATATCCCCATACTGTGCATGTTGGCCTGAGGCTAAGAAGTAAATTTCCTAAAATCAACTGGTGTCATAGGGGAAGCGAATTCAGCTTGAGTCATCATGATAAATACAGTAATTCAGGCTTGTCCAGCACAATACTCTGGATATTTACGTAGAAGTAAATTCTACTGCTGTGGGCAGGACATACAACATAGTATATGCATAGTATATGCATAGGGGTGTTGACCCTAAGGCATACACTACACAAGGTTTCTTTTGCTTGCGCTGTACATTATGCAAGGATTTCTCCCAGGAAAGACTGGTGATCTTCCATTGTAGAAAAGTACGTTCTTCTGAGAACTTGTCCTCTCCCTTACATAATTGCATAACTTGAGACAAATAGATAACTGTTGAAGAGCCACTAATGCATATTTTAACTTATTTCAACTCAATAAAGAAGGGAAAAGGAAGGAAGACAATTTCTTTTCTTAGAGCAGCTTTCATTTAAGGGTCTCAATAGCTTTCAGAGTTTCAGAACTGATTTGTGCCTGCTGAAGGCATGCTCCATCAGCATATGGTTGAAACTGCAATAGACACTGGGGAAAGATGAAAAAGGCAGGAAAATACCAATGAAAATTAAGTATAATCTATATGCTACTTGAGCTAGGGACAATTTATGTATGCAGAAGATACATATACAGTTATGATTTTCAAGGACTTTGACAGTTTTTCAAACCTCTTATATTCTGTACGTCCTAAATAAAACAGAGGGAACTAGGCAGCTGTTTGCCCAAAGGAAACAGTGGACAAAATGTGAACTGTTAGAAAACATTTCTTCTGTAATCAAGATTCAAATAAAGAGTACTTGTCATGAAAGGTATAGGTTTCTCTGTATCATTGTTTGAATAAAACTCCTTTAACATTTCGCAGTACTGGAACACACCCCATGGTGAAGTACGGTGGGATTTGCTGTTCAGCAACGTTTGGAGGGTCACATAGTTCCCACCTCTGATCTAGGAACTTGTACCCCCAAACTCCAGCTCTCTATATTCATGTACTGTGGGCACAGGGAGCAGGCTCTCTGGAGATGATCTTGACAAATGGGAAGGTTTATGTAAGAGAAAGCAGAGTGTAAGATGTCTTCAGATCTCTTCAGTGAAAACCATCTGCTTGTGGAGAGCATATGGGAAAAGAATTTGTATGCAAAAGCAGGTGTGGGCAGTAGAGAAGTTAGACTGGCTTTCTACAGTATCTAACTCTGTGGTCTTTTGTTCCTGTGCAACTACAGCCTTAAAGAACTGGGAATCAGTTTCTGAGTCACATTCCTTCGGAAGTAAAGTGGTCTTCATTATATACGATGGATTCCTAGGACTTATATAAAAAGATGGCACAATTCAGTATGTTGCGCATTTGGTTCTTACTGGAAAACATCCAAGTTTTGCACAACATTAATAAATCAATATTCTGTGTATGAGTACGTCAGAAGAGTGAATGCATTAGGGACCAATCCATCAGGTCTTAATTCACAGAAGTATGCCCGGAGAAATCCAATTGCCCACAATATCAGGTTACCCTTGCACTTATAAGTTGAGCATGAAATGCATTTGTATAATCAGAGGTAGGGATCTAAGCCAAGCCCCTTTTTCTTCTTCTTCTAAATGCCCTAAATATTGCATATTGCTTTGTTCATGAATTAGGCTGATTTCCCCCCCCCCGGTGATCTATCTGTCTGTCTGTCTGTCTTTCCTTCTTCTTTTCAACTCTTTCTCCCCCTCCTCTTTGGCCTTACTATATTGAGTGCAGTCTCATTCTCTCACTGTGTATATTTTACATGCATGTTTGATATGCAAAATGAAGAGCTTTGCTATGGAAGCAGTGTGTGTGGTTTTTTGTTTTTTTGTTTTTGGCAGGAGAATACAGACATCAGTCTGTTCCTGCCATGTGACCTTCTGGTCATTTCAGATGGATTTGTTAAGCAGATATTACAAATGCAAAGGATGACAGCTCCAGATGGTTCTATATTCAGTTGAATGTTTAGCATCATATTAAAGCACCCATTTGGTAGACATGTTCTGTATTTTTGTATGTTTTGTTAGGAACAAAAGGATAATTGAAAGAAGGAGGCATCGTCATTCTTCTAAGCAGCATTCAGTACAGCTGCCCATGGAATCAGCTGCTTGTGCTTTATTAGGTTAGGTTATGTGGCTTGAAGGGAAGAGAGCAATGTCTGTCTGTTGCATTATGCCCTTTACTTTCAAAAGCAAAATAATGCAAGTTGAAATTGTTACAAGTAGCCTTTGAAATTGCATTCCCAGAGTGGCTCACCTGACACAAACTCTTACCTTTGTGTGAGCCCTCTTGAAAAGCCCCAAAATATGGTGGAGGCAATAAAAAATGTTGGGAAAAGAGAATTTGTGGTTGCTAAGCTGCTATGCTTATTAAAACTTGCCCACTGCAGTTTGGAAAGAATTTCGTCATTGGGGTAATTTACAAATAAAGCTCTGTGCATGCAGTGGGAGTGACAGCGTAAAATTTCAGTACAGATAAAAATGTGAGCACAAATGTTTAGCCCATTAATAACAAAAGAACATATTGACAAGCAACAAAGGCATGCAAAGTTATGTGCTTAAAACATAATCCGTTTATCTAGAGAACAGTAAATAGAAAAGCTGTTTAACTTACAAAAACACAGTAACTACTCAAAACCTAAAAACAATGAGAAAGCCAAAGGCTTTTTCATAGACCATTCATAGACTGGTTGAAACACCTTTCACTCAAACCATCAAGAGACAACTACTTAGCTTGATCACTCAAAACATTAGTTTATTAATCATTTACTTTTTAACTGATTGACATAATTGTTATTCTCATTCTCATCTGTATTTATATTCCAGCTTTTCCCCAAAGCCACCTGAAATATCATCAGCATCAGCATCAGCATCATCAATCTTTATACCCCACCTTTTTCTCAAAACCAGGACTCAGTTAAATAAATTAAATGCATTAAATAATTAATCAAATAAATGACATGCTATGTTTCAACTTTTGATATTGAAGTAAGGGCTGGAAAACTTGCAGTTTTATGAATAATTTTACATTCACTGTTAGACAGTATCCATAATATTTCCTTTTCATTTCTAATTTCTGGCAGTTATACTAGGACAAGAATAGCCTGAAGAACTAAAAATAAACCAATTCTCAATGGCTTTCACAAGTCATACTTGAGTCCCAAGTATGAATCGTGTCAATCAACTCAAGGTTTAGTTAACAAAGCTGATTAAAGTTTAAGAATTATAGGCTCAATCCAATTGTTAGTTTCAATTAGACTGGATCCATTGAAACAATGGGATCAAGTCAATCTTTTTGTAAGTTCCATTGGTTCACTAGGCTTTCCTGAACTGGGATTAAGAATTGGACCCAATCCTTCATTTATTAGTAGTGCTAGCTGTTAAGTACATGGAATAGAAGGACGTCAAAACCAGACTGTCCTCTTAGCTGCCAAGACTTAGCAAGAAGTACCATCTGTCATGAAGATGTTTACAGCAGGCTATAGGGCAAATTTGGAGTACCTTTTCTTAACTGGTGATGTTTTAATGTCTTCTCTACTTGTTATATTAGGGGGATGTTAAAAATGTCTAATTTAGAGGGTGGAATAGTAGGCCAGATCTTCTTGGTTGAGGAAAGAAGCTGGTAAAGAGGCAGTCAGGATGAGAAAGAGGGAGTCTATCTTAACAAAACTATAGCAAATAATATTTTTAAAGACAAAAATAGTTGTTTTCAATAGTAAAGAAACCCAAAATAGATTAACTCTACAGTGTTTGTATATCGACACAGCCCACCATCACCAACACTATCCTTTGTCTTTGACTTTCTTGTCGCTAAGGTGAGAATTTTCTTAATTATTTGTTTTTGGGGTTTTTTTTAAATGGTCAAGTTTTCCTAATGGCTTTTGGCCTACTGTTGACTCAAAATTATTATTGATCTAAAAATAGGACTTCACAGTTTTCTGACTAATGGAGAGCTCCCAGCATCTTTGAACAAAGATTTTTTTTTAAATGGAAGAATACTTTTTGCAGATGACAAATTATAAAGATTACCTGATGGTCTTTGATGGTTCATTAGCATCCTCAACATTAGATTGTGAGATTGCTGGAATGGCTTATATATGCTTCCAGAGCTTAGTGCTGCTGCAGAGGTATGGCTAGTGCATTGTTATGCATGTGCATCATGATCCTGACAGATAACATGATTTGTTTGAGGTGAATACCTGCCCGGTAATGGCCCCTAAAATACATATAATGTTCAATCACTCTTGGGTTGATTTGGGTTTTATTTTGTAAAGCTTCAGAAGTCTTTTGGGAGAGGGGAGTATGTTGTTTCTTTCTCCTACAAAATCACAAGAGTTAACTGTTTCATGAACACAGGTAGAAAAGCATTTGCTTAAAAGACCCAAGAGCCTGCCTTATAATGAGTAAAACCACTGGTCCATGATTCTGTTCTCATATTATCTACCCTGAATAGCAACAGATATCTGGGGTTTTCAAGCAGGATTCTCTTCTAGCTATATGTAAAGATCCTTGTCATTTTCTGGTGATGTCCCATCTAAGTACTAACCAGGCCTGGCCTGCTTAGCTTCCAAAATCACTCAGAATTAAAGGTGTTCAGGAAGCATGACTGCCTCATAGGTCACAGTACTATGGCAATTGGCAATAGTCTGGTTCTCAGTTTTTCAACTGAATTTGAGTATTGCAAATATGTGAGGTGAGATACTACTGGACTGGCATAAGTAGACTTTCCTGCCATCCTCCCCTGGCAAGTCCTCCATCCCTTTGAAAAGAATATATGGGGAGGCTGAAGGTCCCTAATGAATGGGACAGGCTGTGCTTCAATTAAAGCAGGGGTAGGAGCCAAAGTATCTTTTAAGAAATTGTTACTGGGTACCCATTTTTTTCCTTCTAATGGTTCATGAGTGAAAGCTTCTGTGCTGTGTGCAATCCTGATATTTGGACTGAGATGAAAAATGAAGCAGGGAGTTTGCAAGTATGTTCACACAGATTATGTCCTAGCAAAGAGAGCACCAAAGGAATCCCATAGCACCTTTGAAACTAACTGGGAACAAGAAGTTTCTGGCACAAGCTTTCATGGACACAGTCCACCTAATCAAGTGGTGTAACTTCCTGTTAGTCAGTGTAACTTCCAATCTGAATCTGTGCTCTTGTTTACTGATTAAATTATATGTGTCACATTCTCTTCACTAGGTTTTCAAAAGCTGACTTAGGCCATTTCTGCACTACACTGTTATAGTGCTATTATTCCACTTTCAACATCCTGTGGAATCCTGGAGTTTGCAGTTTAGGGAGGGACATTTAAGAATTCTCAGCCAGAGAGCTCTTGGGCCTCAGTAAACTACAAACCCCAGAACTCCACAGGGGGTTGAAAGTGGAATAATAGCACTATAACAGTGTAGTGCGGAAATGGTTAGTGTCCATTTGGCTGTTACTTTAAAAGTGCCATTGTGGAACTTACACAAATCTTTTGTTGAGTGACGTGTCCCATGCTCAAACTTTTCCCTAACTTGCCAAGATGCTGCCAAATCCCAAGTAATTTGAATTAGGAGGCCTGGGTATTCAAGAAAATAGTACCATTATTGTAACCTCTTCCATCTTGTTCCAGTTTAATGGTCAGATCTTTATTTCTGAGGAGGTATATGCCTGTGTGTGTCTGCATATATCCAGCTATGTCTTTGGTTTTCTCAATTTGTTAGGTTTTTTCCCCTCAACTGTAGAATTTGGATGGAAGCCAAAAGCTTTCTAGTGCACAAAAATATATCTGAAATGTTCCAATAATGATTTCTGGCATTTTATCATAACATGCGAAGTAGAAAACCCTAATTCTGTCTAGATCAGAAGTCAGCCTGGGGCCTTCCACACGTATGCTAGACTGCAACTTCCATTTTCCCTCACCACTGGATATGCTGGCCTGAATTGATGGGAATTACAGTCCGACAACTTCTGAAGAGCCACAGTTCCTCATAATTGATTGAGAAAATGTTTTGGTGAGGGTCTTGTTCTTGCTGGGACTGTGATGGATGAGGAAAGGACCATCTCCTCTTCTTTGTACTCTGCAGTCCCAAAGAAAATCATTCCCGTGCCTGCTAGTAATAGTTTATTTTTTTAAAAAAAGTTATTGAAGTAAGCACTGTGTTAGCCATCATATCTAATGTGGCTCTTAAAACTAGGTTGAAGGGATGCATAAATCTGAGAGCTTTTAAAGGAAAGGAACTTCTGTTATGCCCTGTCTGTGTAGATATTCAGACACATTGCCACACTTACTAGGTTGTATGCTCCTTTAAAGCAGAGGAGAAGCAAACTCAAGAGGTCAAACATTTGCTGAAACCATAACACAAGAAATGATTTGTGATTTAAAAAAAAAGTCATGTAATAATCCTTTGTGTCAGTCCTCTCACTGGATTCATTGTGGCTAGAACCCTGTTGGTGATTTAGGTATGCAGTTCCCCTGCACATGCACTTGTACATTTTTTGTCTGTTGCCTGACAAACACATTCAGTTTACACACAATTGTGGAAATGAAAATTCATGAGTGTAACTGCTGCACATTTTTGGCTCCTGTCTAATTATTTCTCATTGTAGAAATGGACTGTATTCTTGCAAAGGGATCTGATCATGAGGACAATAGTATCCCTTTGGCTCTTTTTGCATGGCATTTGCCATGCGAAAGGGCGCATGGAGCATCACGTGATTGTGAGGAGTGATCTGCACAACGCACTTACAATCGCATGACACTCCAAGGTAGGGCAGGCGCCACTCGTGCACTTTTTCATTTTTGGCTTTCAGTCAAAAATGGTGTGCGATCGCACATTGCTCCAGGGCCCCATGCGCACTTGCTGTGCATGCGGAGCCTCCAGAGCCGCAGCAGTTGTGCTTCCTGCCCCAGTGCAGCCTGAGAAACTCCCAGGCTGTGCTGTGGAAGGAAGAGGCGGGGCTCTCGTGCTACTTGCTCAGGAGCAGTGTGGAGCTGAAGCAGCGGGGATGCGAGACCCTCTCGCTGGAGGCTGCCTGCGCGATCCCCGCACCCCAGCGCCAAAAAAAGGTAAGATGCAGAAAGGGCCTTTGACTGATCTTGCAAGTAGCTGTGTGAGGATGGCAGTCATTTCAATATGTTTGAATGAGGCTGGAAATAATTTTTTTTCACTCTCAGCCAAGCCATTTCAGCCATTTCTAAGCCAAGAAAGGGATTTCCTGACACTCAGGAAGCCACACCAAGAAGAATAAAGGCAGCTGCAAGAATATTTTGAGAATCTTTGTACTTTGGGAAGTATTCAACTATGCTGAAATACACATGCTTTTTCTGCATACAAATATATCTTCTGCACATAAAGACCATGTGCATTTCTGCACAGAAAATATGCTTTTTTGCACAGAATTTCACCAGTATTTCTGTACAAAATACCCACATATGTTTCTACATGTATAGTTTATTTCTCCACAGAAAATATGGCTTTTGTATATCAGCACAGAAAATATGTTTTCTGCATATGTTTTCTGTGCAACAATGCCATATGTATTTCCGTACAGAAAGTGCTTTTTGCACAGAAAAACCACATGCACTTCTGTGTGAGAAGCATGTTTTCTATACAGTAAATACATTTCTGTGTAGAAAAGAATATTTCTTCACAGACAAATACTTCCCAAAGCAGGCACAGTGATAGGGAATTGTGCAGAAATTTGTCTTTTCTTCTTTAGAACAGATTGTTTGTTCTTTCTTGTGAGAATTATATCCCTGCATTTGAGTACTTTAGAGTACAACCAACGTTATGTTTTCAACATTGTGCAATGAGGCCAAGAGCATGCATGCACTCCAAAATACACAGTGGTTGCACAGTATCACTGCAAGAGCAGTGTGACACACATAACTCTGGAGATGAGGATTTATGCCATAAGAGACATCATGATATAGTAGTTTGGGTGTTGGATTAGGACTCTGGAGACCAGGGTTGAAATTCCTCCTTGGCCATTGAATCCCATTGGGTGACTTTGAGCAAGTCACACTCCCTCAGCCTCAGAGGAAGTCAATGGCAACCTCCCTCCAAACAAATCTTGCCATGAAAACCTCATGATAGAGTCATAAATGACTTTGTTATCCCAAAACGTAGGTGCCACAAGGGCCAACCCGCAATGCCAGTACCTCCTTGCAAAGGTGGGGAGTTAATTAGCTCAAAATCAGGAGGCTAACGAGAGGCAGGGCAACTTAGCAAGATCTTGCTACCAATGTTTACGGGCTCATGCAGGAAAAGAACCAGCCAGAGATTCAAAAGTAAGCTAAAAATGTGTTTTATTGAGGGGAATTCACTCATGCATGCACACAAGATACACACAATCACACATTCACACAAGAGCTAACTGAAGGAGAGGAAAAATTATGTCTAGAGAGGCTGAGTGGTTTTGGGGAGTTTATAATTACCAGTCCAGAAGGGTAGTGAAGAGCTGAAATGTGATTTAGACTTCTTTCTAAGGGCAGACCAGATCAGGATTCAGAGTGACACAGTGGGGTACAGCTTTTGATCTGACTGCATCTGACTTCTCAAAACCAAGGGTCAATATATTCTGTTTCCCTCCCTGAAGAGGTGTGAGTTGATTGCTCTCCCAGCTTAGTGGACAATGGGAGTTGCAACACAGACAATGGGTCTGGAATGGACTGACTGGTTTCAGTGTCTTGGTTGAGTGGGGGTTTCTGGGCTAGGCTCAGTAGGAAATGCACACAACAGGGGTCCTGGCCTCTGCATCCAGGCACCTTATTGTGTTTTGAGTTTGGCAGTTGATAGGATTAGCTCAGAGCCATTAAATCAGGCTAATTTGGCTAATTTCAGTGAACTTTTGACCTGGCCATGCTGAGGTCACCTCTGACCTACTCCCAGCCAGTGTCCCTTTCTTCCACATGGCCTTGCCAGACATGGGTATAATTTATATTTTATGGCAATTAATACATTTTGCCAATTAGACCATATCAAAATGTGGGGGTGTATGGCCTGGTAACAGCTTGAAGGCACAGAACAACAACAACAACAACAACAACGCCCAATGTAGGATCTTGCCCTCTGTTTATATTGGCCATGGATCCTCCCAAAGTTTAAGAGCCAGGGTGCAACAAATGTTGAAAGCAGCATTAGAATCTCTTTGTGTACAAGGTAGCTGGGGTTGGTCATATGCCATTTTTCTTCAGGAAGTGTTGGGTTGATCAGGGGAGCATTGCTCATGGTTTATATGTGCAAAAGTGCATCTCAAGACTGCATCAGTATAGACCCTTGCTTGAAACAATCCAAAACTCTGCTGTGCTCCTTTGTTTTAATGATGACAACTAGGAATCCCATAAAGCAAATCTTAACCATTTCCATTTGCTCTGTATGCTCATAGCAAGCCAGATAAGCATAGTTTCTACCTTTTGAAAAAGCAAGCATATTTGTGAAGTAGTCAAATCTTTCCTTGGACTCGGAGATTGTTGTGTGGGTTGCCATTCTGTGGCCAAATTCTGATCTCACAGGTATGACCTGCTCCAAAGCTCACTAATATCAAAAGAAGACTTTCCACTGACTTCACTTGACTTTGATTCAAACCCTTAAAGCCCGTTAGATCAGTGACATTGCTTTCAAGAGCAAGAGCAGGCCCTCCCTCAGAAATTAGTTATGAAACATTTTGTTTGGGGATCTTTTTTTTTTTTTAAGACTGTTTCAAAAACAATAAGATGAACATTTCCAACATAGCTTTTTTTCTGAACTTCCTCAGAGCTAACTAATCCTTACTCTGTCACTATCTGGAATGAATACAAGAAATGAATACAAGAAAACAGTAAGCTGTATTGCATGCTTGTTCACCATAAGTCATTCCTCTGACTGTACCATATTGACTTAAGAGCAAAAGTTCATCCTTTTGTCTGATATCGAAAACTGTGCTGATTGTAACACCTGAAACAAAACAATGCATTTCCAGGAAAATCTTCTGCAACCCCAAATGTGTTGGACTACATTTCCTGTCTTCAATGGCTGTGCTTTTGGGAGTGACAAGAATTTTCATATGACCCATCCAAAGGCTCCATTTGGAGGAAAACTATCCTATTACCATATTCTCAGTAATGTCATCATAGAAAGATTTTGCACTGGTATCAATCCAGAGGTTTTCTGCCTGCAGTGTGAATGTTACCAGTGTAGCCACCAAACAAAAGTTAAGAGGATCCTCCCACCATTGTTCATCTACTTGGTATGCCTTCATTACCTGCTTATGGCTAAATCCAATTGTTAGTCCCAACTGGAGTAGATCCAATCAAATGAAAAGGACTCATTAAGTCAACACTTATTTAGGTTCCATTGATTCAGTGGACCTCTTCCAGTTGAGAGAAATAATTAGGTTCAGTCTTGAAGTGATGGAAGAGTAATTCTCCCTCCCTGAGGAAACTTGGGCAATTGAGTTCTAGAAGGGGGACTAGAGATCCCAAATCGAGAATTCTCAGCACTCACAACAAGTCCTTCTATTCCTTGTGGGAGATTATTGAATAGACAGTTGGACTGGTGTAAACCTGATATAGATTTGTCAAGTAATCACTCCCCCACAAGGTTGAACACCCCACCTTGCATGGCAGAGTAGGATCAGGTGGCAAATCATGCATGCACATACATGTGCACACACTGCTGAGAGGACCCTCACAGCTGCTTGATATTAGTAGGTAGAATGAAAAACCGTAGCAGGGTTTCCAGATCTCCCTCTGCAGAAAACCAGCTAGAAAGAGTAGCCACCAGACTTCACCGGGCAGTTCCTCACCCCTGAAACCTCAGGACAGCATATGAGTCAGGCAAACTCTCCAGGGCAGCTTCTACCTGACATCTCACTGTGAGGGACATTGGGAAGATTCTGATAATGGTTGTGGATGATAGAAATTGTAGTCCAACACATGTGGAAAGCACCCCATTGTGCAAGACTTGTCTAAAAATTTGATCTTTAAAGACAAAATTGTGTCTTGAGATACAGACCCTCAGAATGACATGACCATGGAAAAGCTCCCATTCGAACAAAGGATATTCCAATGACAATGTAATCTTTAAATGCAAGCTTTTAGTTTAGTTAAATTTTGCTAGAATACTTAGACTGCCATGGCTGTATGTTGATCACTTTGAGGCTACGAGGTTAGTGTTTCATTAAAGGCACAGTTGCCAAAGGATTTAAGATAAACAGGTCTCTCCAACAGCTTCTCTCATTCTTTGTGTCCTTGAGATAATTTTGAAGGGCAAGCCTGAAGCATGTAGCACAAAGTTATGGCAACATTTAGCACCACTTTTGAAACCAATGAGATACAATGATGCATCAAAGCATTTGATCTGAACAACAGCAAAGCATTTGATCTGAACAATTCCCCCCCTCCTCCTCCATCATCATTTATGCAGCCACCATCAGTGTACATGGTGCTTTTCTTGAGAAGTTTACGATTGTTAATTTGACAGTTCCCTGTCCTCATGCTTATAATCTAAAAAGACATGGCACACAAAGAAAAGAGGATGGCAGTGCGGGGGGATAGATTAAGTCCAGCAGATGCTGGCTGCTCTTCCCTCCCTCCATGGCCAGGACAATGGCACTTGGGATGGAGGGAGGCCTTTCATCAGTTGCTAGACATAGGCATGATGGAGCTGTGACCCTTTCCGCAACTCACCTTTTCTCGACGCTGGGTGCGGTGCTTGTGCGAGCAGCCTCTTGTGAGAGGCCCTCGTGTCCAGGTTTCTTCAGCTCTGCACGAGCTTCCTGCTCGCGCGAGAGGCCCGCCTCTTCCTTTTGCAGTGCAGCCTCTTCCTTTCACAGTGCTAGTTGGGATGGAAGGAGGGCCTTTCCTTACTTGCTGGACCTAAGCATGATACAGCTGTACCCAATGACAAAGTAGAGGACCCATAGTTCATTTTATAAACAGGGGAAATACTTTTTATTCTCCCCTAAATCTATATTCTGTGTGAATGTTTTGTCTTAATTATACCTATGAGCATTGTGGCTGATACCCAATACTCAGTCTTCTTCACCATCAGTGGAAATTTGTGCTTAAGATAATTTTGTTCTTGTAGCAATACTCAGTGCTGCATGAGAGAATGAGGTAGTATTTGAACCAAGGTCTCTTTTACTCACCTGCGTGTTCTAACTACGTATTCTACTATTTGTAACCCAAAGAGATTTGTTGCATGATTCTTTGTAGTTCACATGAACAAATCTATGATATAGCTGTCATTAAGACTATATAAGTATCTGCCCATCCATGTATCCACCCATCCATCCATTCTGAGTTTACTAAGAAGAAACTTCCATGACATTACCACTGTATGAATAACATTTGGAAGTGACTTGTCCCAGATTAATCATTTAAAGTAATTATGAAAATACACTTTAAATGCATGTAAATTGATCAAATGTTTGCTAGATTCATGCATTACTCTCCCCTCTCTCCCTCCCTCCCTTCCGTCCTTCCTTCCGTCCGTCCTTCCTTCCGTCCGTCCTTCCTTCCGTCCTTCCTTCCTTCCTTCCTTCCTTCCTTTCTTCCTTCAGTATTCAAAAACAGAGGGTCTCTGAGCAGTTCATAGAATGGATTAAATGACAAAATGATTAATATCATTAAAAACTGTAGCACAATGAAAACACGTACTACTGAGATGCCCAGATTGTAAAATATTCAATTAACAGAAACTTTTCTGGTTTAAATATGTGTTAAAGGCTGTTTCTGTTCGTTCAAGATCCTAAATACCAGGAAATAGCAATACGGATATGATATGGTACAGTACCCTGTGCCATAGTGAATTCCAGGTTCACTACTGCCATGAAGCTACATAGTTGTGAATGGAGTTGTGTACCTAAATGTACTTGTAGAGCCCCATGGGGTCTGAAGCTGAAGCTACTATTCAATGTTACAAGTTCTTAGGTGATAACCAGTACTTTCGCATAGAATACTATGAGTCAGAAGAGGCCCTGAAGGTCATCTAGTGTGTATGTTTTCTGGTAGTTAATTTGTGTGAATTGTACTGGGTAATTGCAACAGAGGCACATTTATTGCCTCTGTTGTAATTACCCAGTACAAGTGGTCCTGCCTGAGGCTGGCATGTAGCCTCTGCTATGCTTGCCCAAAGTCAGTTTGACCCTAGACCAAGAGAGTTCCTTACTCCTGTAGCATATAAACAATAACAATATAAATATGCAGAGGAGTATTGGAGCACCTTTAAGATGAACTGAGAGAAAGAAGTTTGTAGAGTAAGCTTTTGCGGATTGAGTCTCCTTCTTCAGATGCATGGAGAGAAGTACTTATAGACAAATTTTTGTTTCAATGAATGAACTGACTGTGGCCATTTCCATACCAGGCTTCTGAAACGGTGCAGAGCGACCTGTCACTGAGGTCTTCTACACCGTAGAGTGGACTGGCGTGGACTACTCAGGAGCGGCCGGAACTAGCCGGGCTGCGTCTTTTTCGAGGTTTTTAAAAAGCACGGAGCGCGCAGCCCCGTGCCGCTCCGTCGCCCGGCTCCAAAGTGGATTTGCAGGCGCACGCAAATGCGTGCCTGCAGATCTGCTGGGGGCGGGCTTCCGGCTGGCGAGCTTCTCCGGTTGGTGGAGAGCCTCCACCAACCGGAAGCTGCCATCTGGGATGCCGGAGGACTGTGGAGCAGCGAGCTCGCACTGCTCCGCGTGGCGACGGACTTACTCGGCTGCGGGTAAGCTCCGTTTTAGCATGTTTTCGCCCGTTTCCCCGCCCACATGTGAAAAGGGCCTGTGTGTGTGAATAACAACAGAAATGCAAAACTTGTGGGTATGGTGATGAGGTGACAAGTACAGTTTTAACTGTCATTTGGGGACAAAGTTGATAAGAAAGATATTGCCTGGTGCCAAGGTGAGTAAGTAACCATATGAATGGTGGAGGGACTTCCTGGAATGTAGTATGATGGCTGGCTGGGGAACTAGAAAGGAGTCGGAGAGCCCTCGTGAGGCTGGGGTGCTACCCAGTGTTATAATATGGGTAGTGTGCCAGGAAACCATTGTCTCTGTTTAACCCACTGGCAATAGAGTGGAGTTTGTGGATATATTCCAAATCTGCTGTTTCTCTTTCCAATGTCCCTCTGAAGTCAAGGACAGCATAAATAACATGTATTTTTTAAAAAGTGGAGTTAATGCTCCTGTTCCCTCAAAAAAGCAAAAAAGAAAAAAGAAAAACAACAAAAACAACTCATTTCTTTCTGACTGCCCACTTCAATTGAGGAAATTCACTCCTCATCAGTATTTCTTCTTGTCACCCTGATCAAACTTCTTCTCCATTCTGTATCCTTCCTGCTGGCCACTCCCACATAGCGTTCACTGCACAGGCAAAATGCATGATCATTTTGAGTTTTTCCAGAGAAAAATCTTATTTGCTCCATAAGTTAAAAAGAGCTGGGGAAAAACTTCATTAAATTATAAAGAAAAACATACTAAACTATGATTCAGACAAAAAAAATATGCTAGATGAAATTATTCCCCAAAAGATGATGTGGAAATAGAGAAACTGGCCAATGACATTCAACTTCAGAAAAGTCTATGAGGGGGAAAAAAACAGTAAACTGAGGGAGGTCACTCATCAAACTTTAAATTCCTATAAACAAGTTATTTATTATTCTTTCCACCTCAGTTTGGCACAGATCATTCTGAAAGTTACCAGCGCCAAGTTTCACAACCATTATTTGAACTGTTTTCTGAGTATAAGACATGGTACATGCTCTTTCTGCCTGATTTGTGGTTATAACTGTGGAATCCAATTCATTAAACTCCACATTAACAGAGGATCACATCTATTGCCCCATAATAAGCTAGGGTGAATAAGAAACTATTGCCTGTTATCAAAAACACCCTTGGGGAGGCAGCAGGGAAACCTGGCCAAAAGGCTATGGGACAGCTGAGACACTACTACCAAAAAAATCTCTAGCAGTGACCTGCTTCATTTCATTTGGAAAGATCACTTGAATACTATTTCTGAAGGGGATCTCAAGGTTGAGGAAGATACATATTTGAGGAAGCAGTCTTTTGGCTGTATTAAACCCTTTCCAACCTCAAATCTAAGGATCGAAGAGGGATTATGTGTGGCTTTCTCCTGGCAGCCAATGGGTCCAAGAGGTTTACAGCCCAATTGGCGGAAAACAGAGTTGGGTCTAGAAGTCTTCCTGCCCAGCTGGCTGAAAATAGAGGAAAAAGTTTGGATCCTAAGTACAGTGATAAACAGTTTAATAGATCCCAGCACTCATCTGTTTGCCTCTGTACTATCTATTTTCATCTCGTGTCTTTAAAAAGAAGAAATACAAAGCATCCAAAGGGATAAAGCCTGTTCTAAGATCCACCTGAAATTAACATCTTGGCCTATAGCACCAATCAGCTCTAGTCAGCATTGCCGATGTTGATGGATTATAGGCGGCTGAGGCTGAAAACATCCCGGAGGGCTGCAGTTGCTTGACACCAACATAAACTGTGGTTTAGATCAGTGGTTCTTAACTTGTGGTCTATGAACCCCCGTGGGGCTGCAATGTCCTCACAGGAGGTCCACATGCAGAGAGGAGTGGATGGAGTAGAAGCAGGGTCATTGCTTCCCTCACTTCACCTCTGCCAGCAGGTGGGAGTACTGGAGTTGTCAGTTGCACAATGGAGGGAAAGAGGATGGAAGGTGGCAGTGATGGCTCGGTGCTTTTTCCTGGAGCTCCTCAAGACTCCCAGCAAAGCAGGGGAGGAAGAAGGGTAAGAGTGAGCAGCTCTTGCATGTTCCTTTGCGGGGTAGCTGTTTCTGTGAAGGCAGAGAAGAAATGTGAGTTTCTCTTACACACATATACACTCTGTCTCCCTCATACACACATACAGAGACAGGGGCAAGTTGGAAGCTGTTCAAGTGGCATCCAAAAAGTGCGTCCAAGATTGGCTGCACTCCAGGTCTCATGTAAACAGTTGTTAGTCAAAAGAGTTGTAAGTTGTAAGGTACCAACTTTTCCCCACTAATACAATTAATCTCTCTTCATTTGAAAAGAGACGCTTCCACTGCCCCCACTCCACTCTCACTCCTTGTTGGTTTCCATGAAACTTAGTCCTAAGTAACTGTACTTGCATCTCAATTCTGCCCATGATCAATAAGATATCCCCCCTTAAGTATATGTGTTTGTCTCTGTGTGCATGTGTATGCAGAAAAGGGGAGAGGTGTTGAAGCTCCTACCAGAAGTTTCTGGTAGGATCAAAGGTTTCCACTGAGCCAACCCTGCCAGATGTTGTTGTTATTGTGGTTGTTGTTGTTATTATTACTATTTTGTATGGAATCCTTCCAGTTAAAATATTGCAATAGAATTGTGTGCATTTATTTATTTATCCTTTCTCTCCCAATCTGAAGACCCTTGATGAGCAACTTTAAATCAATATGTGATGTACTTTTAGGTTTGAAATACTCACTTAAATCTTGGTGGTCTGCAGCAACAAAAAGGGGTCCATGGTGAAGAAAAGTGTTCACAGTAAGGCACAGTTGGGTAACAATCTGATTCTCACACAAATCAAGACCAAGTTAAGTGTCAACCTTGCTATTTGTGTTACTGCCCTGGCTAGTCCGCACTTTGGGGATATTAAAAGATATCCCTTGATATCATAATTTGGCTTCACTTCTCTATTCCCTTCCACGTGCTTACGAGGCCACCAGACAAGCACGTAAACAAGCTCTGCCGCTAATTGCTGTAATATTCCTGGATAATTCAGGCAGGTCAGAAATAGCTGACTCACTGCTTTAGGAGACCTCCAGGCAAGTACTCTAATTAAGTATGCACGCAACCTACAAAAGAGCCTCTGCCGTGCGCTGGCAGCTTGATGGGTTAACTATACAATACCCAAGTACTCTGCATTTGCATACTGGCTACTCTATTGAAAACCGCAATGATAACTCAATCATTCGGATTCTGACCTTTCGGAGGCTTTGTCTCCAACTCCAAATCCATTGTTTTCCCCCAAGTACGGCATAGCCTGCAGTCACATTTTCCTAAAAAAAAAACCTTGATTCCGAGACCTTCCTCGGATTGCTCCCGAGTTTCATCCCGCCTTGCTGCCGCTTTGCTTGGCGAGCCTCCCCTCAGCTCCACGTGCTGAGCTACATCGCATCCCAGCTTCGCTCTCTATTTTTCTGGGCTTCAGGACAGGTGAAGTATCACCCAAACCAGCAATCCCTCTAAAAATCCCTCTATACCACTCCAACCTTTATTTTCTTTAGTTATCTTGCGTGAGTGTGTCACATACACTGTTTTGCTTGTATCTAATAAACATCATTTATTATTTCAACTTTTGTGTGCTTCTTGACTCGACCCAACCCCGTAGACATAGAGTTCAAGATCTCGCTACGTTACCCTGCCTCTTGTAACGCTAAGCAGTGCTCTGAGCTAATTTTCCCCACCTTTAGTTGAGCACCTTTTGGTGTCCCTCCCGGGACCCCCAGTTCACAGGGTAACAGAGGTCTACTTTCAAAGAAATGAGAAGATGTGCTGTATATCTTTCAGTGGATCCAAATATATATCATCTCTCTTCAGTGCCTTATCTTGTCATGTGGAAATCCTACTTCACTTTTAAATTCCATGTCACCCTCTATTTTCCTTATAACCTAGAAGCCAGATATCTGGGGACGCAGTTGTGGAATAGATACGATCTCAAACAGCCATGCTGTATTGTAGTCTTTTCCAAAATTGACAGGAAAGATATAGATTACATTAAGAAGGAAGAAAAAATCTTCTTTAGCTATAGGCATGGAGAATGCATTTGGAAGAGAACATTCAATGTCAATTTTTGTAACAAATACACTGTATCATAACAATATTAGAGAAGAACTTACCACTCCAAACCTGAAGTTCTGGGCATGGTCACATAAGTTACATTGTGCCCATGAATTTACAAAAATGCTGTAAATAGACCCTTCAGTGTATCTGTGTTTGTGTGCATCTGTGGATGGGTACTGCTTTTGTGAGAATTAAACATATGATCAGATTTAAATGAAATTGTTAACAAAATGAGATTAGTTCCTCATGAAGCATATGTCAACTATTCAAGTACAAAAATGCATTCAAATACATTCAAAGCACTTCATGTTGTCCCAGTGTGATGCACCCTCATAAAATATTTAGTGAATCTTTAAAAAAAAATCAAGTGAAGGGTTTTTTGTCATTAAATAAAATAGACACATTATAATATAGAGTCATTCTAATCAGGATCCTCCCTTTTAACTTCAATACTATTTCCTTTTTCTCGTGTGTGTCTTTTTTGATAGGATGCTTTTCAGGAGACAATGACCACTTCTTGGCAATTCATCAAAGGAAGAGCAGGAAGCCCATATTCATTTATCATCACGTGCAAAGTGTTGAGAAAAGTTTGGATACCAGTGATCAGAAGGATTATGAGCCCAATTCCCACTTGCCTTCCCAAGCAAAAATAAGCAAACTGCACCCTGCCATCATCGTGAAATCAACATTCTCTCGACCTGCACATGACTCATCCCTCAATCTCTTAGCTATGACTGATGGTGAGGACCAAGAAGTGGAAAATCGGCCCATCCCAGCTGCTAATGTGATCACTGTGGTAAGTTTCCTCCTACAACTTTCAAATTCTCAAAGCATAAGCCAACTACTGTTGGCTTCCAGGCTGTTGGTGACAATTTGTTTTAAGAGGGTAAAGGTGGAACTTGAAAAAGTCATTTTGAACAATGAGTCTCAGAATTCCCAGCTGGGATTCTGGGAGTTGCAGTTCAAAAAGGAACTTTACCAAGTTCAAGTTAATGTTACCTGTGATTTAGGATGCAGTGTTACACACACCTACCAGGCAGTAAATTCCACTGAACTCAATGAGTCTTATTTCTGAGTTAGATACACATAGCACTGTTAGTAGTTAAGAACTGGATCTGACAAATCAGCTCTTAGCAAACTTAAAATTCTGTCTAATGCTGCTAAATATTTCGGGAACTGCTGTTTTATCGTGCTTGTAGAAATATAATATGAACTTGGCCTCAGTCATGTCTATGAAGAATATGAGGATGGAGCAGAAAGCAAGAAGGTTAGATGGGAAGCCAAATGCTGAAAGATTAATTAGTTCAGTTAAATCTAACTGTGCTAGTTTAAAAAATATTGAAGCTCACCTCTTCAAGAGTACTTGTCTACCATGTGTGTCATCTGAATCCCAGTCAATTGAATTTATTGATACACAGTAATTAATTGAAAGAAACTTGAGAGTTGTTTCTGATTTTCCATATTGCCCCTGGTATGCAAGAGTTGGCCAGTGTCTGCTGTCTATCAAAATGTACAGAACTTTCTGCGTTCTAAGGTTTCTAAACCCAGTCTTACACCCACCAGCGCGACAAGCCCTTCTTCTCCTCCTGCAATCCTCCATTTTGCCTGAATCCCTGTTTCAGAGGGTGTCTCTGTGTCTCTGTACATATTTTGAGGAAGCAGAAAGATAGGGTAGAGACTGCAGAGGGAAAGGGGACCACTGCTTCCCCTGTTCTACTGACAGAAGCCGATCCATCAGTTGAACCATGCTATTGGGTCCGTACCTAAGAACTCCTTCTTTTCCTCCTCTGTTTCTGAAGAGAAGGCAAGTAGCATTCTGTGACCAATGTATTTTGGTAGATTCATATATTATCTCAGGTTCAAAGTATATGTGGATTTGCCTGTGATGTCCACACTCTCCATTTGTAGTGGGATCTTAGAAAACAAAGATTGTCTGCCCATGTAAAGATTCCTCAGACTTGGTTTCATTGTGCTTCTCTGAGTCCCACCTATGTTTTCTTCCTGACATTGAATTGTCTCAGGCTGTGAAGCTCTGTGGTGGTAAGGAGTTCATATGGAAATTTGCATATTCTTTTCCTAACTGTGCACACTGTTACCCATTTTTCTTAAAACATGCAATTTGTATGCATTTTTTCCTACTGACTATAGCATGTTTATATGCATTATTCAAAAGTAAGCATTTTGAGATGGGCATGCTAGGGGTATAAAGAATATTCCCAAATGTTCTTATCCTTGATGACGAAGGATGTCTCAACATATCAAGACATGCTCTTGACAAAAATTGTGATGTCCTATGATTACTTTCCCCATGTTCCACGAATTTTGGCAAAGAAAAAAAAAATCCTGTGCAAAATGTTTTTGCAGAAAGAACTGTTTATTATGTGCAAAAGACCCTGTTTCCTCTAGACAAATATCTTGTTTTTTTTCTTTTTAGTAAAACTCCTTTTTAGCACATAACTCAAGGTTATTATGTAAAAATGAATATTTTGCAAAAAAAAAAAAAAAGGCCCTTCCAAAATGACAAAAACCTTTGAAGTGTTTAAAAGCTCTGTAGGCCCACCCAGTAGGTAGAAAACATTTTAAAAGACTAATTTTTCAATGTGAAAGAAACCTAAGCAAATCTCTCAATTCCTAAAGGCACATTAAGGTAGAAAGGCTGTTTCAGGAGATGCAGTGGTGAGGGCATCTGTGTCACTGCTATTAAAGGAAACATCATCTCTGCTAATAAAAAAAATGAGTAGGCACAATATTTGGACTGCAGGTTTCATAATTCCTTATCCTAGGCCATGCTGATGGGAGTCGTAGTCCAAAATATCTAGATTATGCTCACAAACCTTGAGGAACCTCTGAAGTTCCTATGAAGAGAGCTCTTTTCCACACATATGAACATATTATGTATGGCTGTACCTTATAGGCTGAAGATTGGAGTTTCTTCTCACACAGCACTAGCAGTTTTAAACAGGGAAAAGACTGAAACATTTTCATGCACTATATGGCAAACTGGAGTACCAAAGAGGAAACAGGAGAGCTCTTTCCACATGGTCAATATGATTGCAATGCCTATTATATGTTTTTAAATACCTGAAGCCTGAATTAAGCACATTTGCACTTGGTCATTCTTACATAACTGCCCTATTAAGTCTCCATTAACTGCCTAGTGGGAGACCTGAGTTTCTCTTCTTAATGCAATTGTACAATGCAAAGGCTGCCGTTGCTGCTATGATGATGAAAGCTAGCCTGACTGAGTGCCATATGGGCAGCGACGGCTGGGCTCAACGGTGTGAATTAACTAAGCAGCCAATTGGCCTCTATTTAAAATCTGAAGCCTTCTGTCAGTCTGTCCAAAGGCCCATCTTGTTTAGTATTGCCTTTTTGGGAGGGAGATCAAAAGTACTTCAGTGCCTCACTATGGAGAGAGGATCAACTGCCAAATGGAGTAATCTTATGAAGAGCATTTTTCCTCAGGGAAATTTTAAGGGAGGCTTTGACAGTATGGTTTCTTGTGTGTTCCAGGAACACTGTTAGTCTGAAAGCAGTTACTGAAAGATTTGGGGTTTAGAATCTGCATTTTCTTCTCCTGTCAAGAATAATTCCTCTTTTCAAAACTGTTGAAGAATGATATTTTGTTTTGTTACAGTGCATTTTCTCCATTTGTTTGCTCAGTTACTTCTTGCTTGTTCTTGATTTTGAGCTACAGGAGAACAATAATCTCTGCTTCGCTTCCTGCTGACCTTTTCAGGAAGGATCCACAAAGGAGTTCCCTTGGGTATGCCCTTTTGGAGGAAATGGAACTGATTTATGATGAGTTTACCTTTAGGGAAATCTTGGCAGAAACCTCTATGGAAGGTCTTTTCCTGTGTTTCCACAAGAGACTCTTATTTAAGGCATTTCATTTGTTTATTAAACCATGTATATACCAGCTTTCAGTCCTCAACGGTGCCCTCATCAGTGGCTGATGACATAACAATAATAATTTATATAACAGTGCAGATTCCCACTCAGCTCAACTTCCTGCATAGAATTGTTCTGAGGATAAAATGGCAGAGGACAGAGAATCCTGTATACTGCTTTGAACATCTTAGAGCAAGGCTTTCCAAATGGTGTGTCATGACATACTAGTGTGTCACCTGTGGTATGTTGGTGTCTCACCTCCTCAGCCGAGAAAGAACCCCTCACCCAAGCTTGGCCCACTGCCATCGCTCTCGCTGGGGCCTTTCCTGGCAAGGATGATGGCCGCGGGCCAGGATGGGGGGGACTGCCTTCCCCCGCCGTAGATACGCCTCTGGGTACTTCTGATTTGCTAGTAAAGCTGAATTGTGAAATGATGCATGTCGAAAAAGTGTGTCACCAACTTGAAAAGTTTGGAAAGCTCTGTCTTAGAAAATAGGTGAAAAGGTGAGCTCCTATTTCTTTCTGAAGGTGGAAACACCCTCCTAAACAGCTAAACTACACACTGGCTTATATCCAGTTACTTCACTGTGCTAGCACAAGGCCCACTGTACTGGCAGTATTTTCGAGAGTCTGCACATTTTTCAGTACTTATGGGGAGGAAGTTTAATTGTGGAAACAGTTGTGCAACTTGTTGTTGCAAAGTACTTGTGTGGGAAGTACTTGGAAGGAAGAATACAGGTGTTGCAGGCTATATTCAGAAGAAGGTAAAAGCAAACCACCTCTGAGTATTCCATGCTTAAGAAAGCTCTATGAAATTCATAGGGTTGCCATCAGTTGACAATCAGCTTGAAGAGCCATAATTTAGGCCATTTCTGCACTACAGTGTTATAGTGCTATTATCCCACTTTCAACATCCAATGAAATCCTGGGGTTTGCAGTTCAGGGAGGGGCATTTAGAATTCTCAGCCAGAGAGCTCTTTGGCCTCAGTAAACTACAAACCCCAGAATGAAAGTGGAATAATAGCACTATAACAGTGTAGTGGGGAATTAGCCTAAGTAGGGAAGTCTTTTCTTTGGAAAAGACAATAACTGGCAAAGTTGAAGGCCTTACAAAAAGATAGAGACTGCCTCCCATGGACTGAATCATTGGAGGAAGCCATGGCACCAGGTTTGCAAGACAATAGCAGGACTGGTAGAAAACAGTGTCTCTCGGAGGTCTTTAATTCATAGGATCATCATAAACTGAAGCTAACTTGACAACAACAATAAAGGCAGTTTGGGAAGTTGGCTCCCCCCAGTCTTTTTTTTACTAATAAATCAACATTGCCAAGATCATGCAGCAGAAAAGAAAGTTGTATATCCAATCTAACTCTTATGCATGAAAAGTGCAAGCAGAGGTAGTGAACAATTGTTTTTCTGAGTGAGAAATTTGCATTATAAAAGGAACGTTGAGAAAAGCAGTCTCTTTTTTTGCCATACAACAGTTTCCTTGGAGCACATGGCAAATGCTAAGAGGTCTGTGGGCGTAATTGAGCCAAAAAGCATTGTTTTGTGAATCTGTCAGTCAAGAACCAATAGTAATGGATAATCTCAGGATTCAGCCTGGAGGACTGCTGAATGTTTTATTCCTATGTGGTATGAGGTTGAGGGATTTTTTTTAAAAAAAATTTTTTTAACCACACAGAGAATTTTGATGTAACCTTGAGGGACTTTCTTTTGCAAGAAAATATTGGTCTTGTCTGCTGTTTGTAACTTCTTCTGTCAAGAGCAACAGGGATGCAATTTCTGAGTGCTTTAAGCAGAATGTGATTACACTATAAGTGTGCTTCACAGATTCAGAGCTACTGTTACTCTTTACATTTGAGTTTAAACTGTAACTTTTCAAAATGTTCACAGTGGGCTCTCTTAAGCATTTGATTTCTTAAAATAACAATTGGACCAAAAAAATAAAATAACATAACATTATATTCTGCTGTTTCCCCCATATGATTCAGTGTTTCCAGAAGTGACTAAAAGAAATTTGAGATCTTTCCTAGGTGAAAGAGGGAACTGTCTTCAGGTAACTGGGAAAATTATTATAATTAGATGATTCCCTCTCTTTTTATTCTGAAATATGATCTCCAGAGGGGGGCTTTGTTTCACCTTCACTTAATCTAACTGGGAATAAGGCTTGGGTGTTAGTAATGTGAAGTAGACCTGCTGCTTAGGCACTGGTAGGGTATCAATTAGCAGTGTTTTCAGGAAGGAGAAAATGGAGTCCTAGAGGGAAAAGAAAATGGCCATTTCCTCACTAGACTGTTATGTGCTATTATTCCACTTTCAACATCCTATGGAATCCTGGGGTTTGCAGTTTAGGGAGAGGCCTAAATTCCATTCAACAAAATGGAATATGGCCCCTCCTGAAACTGCAAACCTCAGGATTCTCTAGAATGTTGAAAGTGGAATCATAGTGCTATAACAGTCTACTGCAGAAATGGCCTTACTCTTCCCAGTAGGCTCAGGCAAAAGCAAACTGCTACACCCTGTCCTACCTGGTGTGTTCTTCCTCATTAATAACGTTTGCCATCTCAACCACACTCTGATATTGCTTGGCCAACATGTCCCAGTTTTCATCTATGAAATGTTTGAGTGTATGGAAATATGCTACCTGCTGAACATCTAGATATTCTTCCAATGTTTAGCTAAAATTTGCTTCCACCTTGGAGCAAAAGTTTCTGGCTCTGCCCTCTAATGCAAGAAAGGACACGACTGCTCCAGAGGGTATGTCTGCTCTTCTACATAAGACCCCTTCAGCCGTTTGAAAGCATCTTCCATACCTCCTCTTAGGCTGCTTTTCTACAAGAGACGATTCTCTCCTTCTGAGGAAAGAACATTCTTAGAAAACTGAAAAAGCCTAGTCATTTTCAGGCTAATCAGGCAGACAGTGCTTTATCTCAGAAAACTAAGGAAAAAGGTTAAATACAATTATCTGCATCTGAATGTAATTTTATACTTCTACCAAGGCATGACCTACATGTAGAAGTAGGTCATTATATACATGTCTGGTACCATTTAACTTCATGTTACTGTAATCTCTCCCTTCCCCCAGTTTGTTTGCTTTCTATTTTATAATTCCTTGGCATAGTTTCACTGCATTTTTAGTCCTTCAAACCATGCTTTGCATGAATCCCAGGATCCTTTCTGAGAAGAAAGATGCCTCTGCTGCCCCCCCCCTTTTTGTGTGTGTGAATTATTCTGATGGGCAGAGTGTGTGTTTGCATGCCTTGCAAGTAGCCTTTGGTAGCCTCCAGCCTCTCTCTCCAGCTCTGTCATTCTCTATTTTGTTTGCACAAAGAAGTTAAGAGAGAGCCTGCATGGCTTGGCCTCGTTTCGTTTTCACTTCCTTCAGTGCATTTCAGTGAGCATAATTGTGGGATGAGCTATTGTGCTGGCATTGTGTTTGCTATCAGTCTTTGTGGAGATGGCAGAAAATGTGTTACAGCTGAATGTACACTAAAACATCCCAAAGGCAATATTTGTTTTATTTTTGTCATCTTCCTTCTAAAATATGGGCATGTGGGGGGGGGGCAGAAAATTAATGTATCAGCTTTAGTGTATCAGTTGAAGGAAGGAGATCAGGAGATTTTAATACAGAAATCTGAGGAAGGTGAATCTATAATGCAGATTTATTTTCTACATTGACCAAAGGAAATGTGAATTGGATGCTCATACTTTCTGTCAAATGGTACCACATTACCCTTGTATTGTGTCACTTGAGGAAAATCCCACTGAAGGGAAGCAACATATGCATGGATTAACAAGGCAACTAAGTAACACTAATTGGGATTTGGGGGAAAGGCATCATGTGGACTCAAATTTGACCGCAAGTCTGTATTTGTGAGAGGACTCTGGAGTCTTTGTGGTAAGAATGAATGAGTATAGTCAGCCTCAGCATCAGGCAGAGGCAGGCAACTCTCTCACACAGAAGATGCTGAGGGCTGAGAGTAGATAAAAAGGGGTTGGAGGACAGAGCTCTGTGTGTGTCATGTGGCAAGCATTCATCCCCTACTGACCTCAGATGTGGCAGAAGATGCATACCCTCCAACTGTCTTGATCTGGCAAGGGCAGTCCTCTGTTGTTCCCCCCTTTTCAGCTGCTTTCCTGGTGCCATTGTCCTCCTCCCAATTTTTGTACTCAGTTTAACTCAGCAGGGGACAAAGGACAGGAGGCTGGGGGATTTTGCCCTTCTGAATAGGTTCAGAGAAAAGCAAACTGATGCTATTAGCCCATGTGTTCTTCCTCATTAACAACTTTTGCCAGCTTGAGGAGCAGTGATTTGGATCCTATGATACATTAACTAGAAAACATATACAGAAGGAAATGTTATTGTCCTTTCTTCCTTTTTTGTGACCACTTGTGATCCCTGAGAATTCTTTCCAGGGATAAGAAGAGGTTACTTGGTGCTGTGGGATGGGACATTGTAGTGCTTTGGGGGAAAGAGGGAAAGGAAACTTTTCTCCTATGAACCCCTCCATTAGCTAATTTTAGGACTAAAGCCCAGTTTGGAATGATTCTGGTCTCCAAGTCTAGCCAGAGATATTTAGTTGCCTAACACAGGGGACAAGATGGTAGCATGCCCATCCCACGTACAAAGTGAACTGGACAGGAGTGGGATTTCATTTCACCATAGGAATGGGACAGTGCTACCTGTTACACCCAAGGGGAGTAGACTAATTCAAGATGATGGGTGAGCCATGTGCTGGGTGTTGCCATTGCTGCATCCAATCATCTATCCCCTGGGGCAGTTGCCTCAGTCTACCTAATAGTAGGACTAGGCCTGCCACTCTCCCCCAGTGGCATTTTTGCTCCATTCCATTTTATTCAGGAAGTTTGGCTGCAAGATATTGGTGCAAATGGTCACAAGGGAGAAGAAAGATGTGAAAATTTCCTTCCAGAGGCAGTCTTAAATTAATTTATTTTAGGATCCAAGTCAACATGTCTTTATTTGATAGCAAAACTGTCTTTGCCACTTAAGGTCTTAGAATATTCCTTTCCTCTAAACATTAGATAACATTCTGAAGAGGATTTCTCTAGTACCTTTAACAGATGTTGTGTGTGTGTGCGCGCATGCATTCGTTTGTGCATGCACCCATGAGTAGGTAGTTGGAGATATGTATTTACCTTACATTAAACATGGGAAAAGAAATTAAGCCAGCAATAATATGTGTTGTTGCAGTACAAACATCTGTTGTGCATTAGCGTCTGTTTTAAAAAATCAAGATATAAAATGCCCCAATCCAGGACATGCCTCTTGGGTAGAAGTAGTATTGGATGCTTATCCAAATCCTTTTAAACTTGGCAAGTGCATCTGATGCAACAGATGACAGACATCCCCAGAAAGAGCTACTAATCATGTGCACCATATGTACCAAGGGCTGGAATGGATCTATCTAATTATTTGTAAAGATAAGAACATTTTTAAAGTATTATTTATTATAAGACTGCAGATTTACAATATTTTACCTAAGGGATTCTTCTAAAGTATACTGCTGACTGTAGGAAAGAGAATCTACATTGGGTGAAATGGAACTTCTCGTCTCTCCCATCATATCTTTCTGGTAACTACATTGATTATGGCTCAGTTATTGGCAATAAATACTTTAAGCTACAGTGTATTTCTCTTTTTGGCCTCTGTCTTTTGCTTTTGGGCATGCCCACAATTGGAGTGAAGCCTCCTCAGACTTCTTTAAAACAGAATTTGGCCCTTGATTATGTCAGGTATTATTGTCTTGATCTTAGCTTTTTAAATAGGAGCAGGTAGTAAGAAAAGAACAATACACTGAGAGGTAGAACTACCAGAATTCACTAGAGCTACCCACTGTGTTGTTAGATTCTATATAAGTCTACAGATCCCCTAAATCCTGTGCTTCCAAATGAACCTAACTCCCATCCCACCCCAACTCGGTGAGCTAAAGTAGGAGAATAGCATGAAGCAGAGCCTCCAAAAAGAAGTATATTAGACATAGAAACAGAGATGCCTGCCTCATGTTGAGTCTACCTGTTGGTCCATGTGGACCAATATTGTCAATACTGACTTGCAGCAGTTCTGCAGGTTTTTTAGGCAGACCTTTTCCTTGTCTTACCTAGAGATCTTGGTATTTTCTGGTTGTCTCCTACCCAAGTACTAACTAGGCTTGAACCTCCTTGCATTCTGAAATCACATGGGATTCACAATGGTCTGATGATGTACAATACTTCCAGTTGTGGAGACTTATATCTACAAAAGCATTTTTGGTATGATACTCAATGCCATACTTTTACTTCATAGCATCTCGTGTATCAGTGATTGGAATGGAGACCACCTTACTGATAAATGCAAATGATAAATGTATCATAGCTAGGAAGGGTATGAAGACATTAATAACCTTATACCAACTTATTCATAATATTTTTTAAAAAATTAAAACTCACATATGGTGCTTAAGATGTTTGCATAAGGAGCTGAGCTGAGGTCTCTATTATGATTACTATATGATGGTTTTATAATAACAAACGTTATATTATTCTTCTACTATCCTTTGTTTCAAGGTCATTTCTGATGGACAATTTGTAATGGAGCTTAATTCTTATTTGGCTTTGCTCCAAAAAGAGATGGTTAAAAAGTTTTCTTTATCAGAGGTTGAATTAATGAATGCTGGTTTTTGGTAGAAGCATTATGAGAAATCCATGCACAGCCAAGAAAATTCATCCAACAAAACACTGAGTCCAACTACTAGTCTCTACCAGAATAGACTGACTGAATCAACATCTATTTAAATCCTCTTGATTCAACGGTTTACTCTAGATGGAACTCACAGTTGGATTTAGGCCATTATAGTGTGTAATTAGATATTAATATTGCACATATATACAAAAATGTATGTGTATAGCTTCATTCATTTTGCATGTGTTTGACTTCATGTTATTATAATGCAACATTAGCACTACATTATAAAGTAAGTCATGTGTATTTGCTTTCAAGTGGGCTTAAAATAAAATCTTATGTATTTGTCAGTTCCTGGACAGTAGTGTGAGGATTTATACTTTGTATGTTGTTGGTTGATATGATACACTGGGTGCTGATGGTGTGAATTCATGATGTGCTAAACACTTATTCTGATTAACAATCTCTGTAATTTTCATCAGTTCCTCCACTGTTATCCTCTGTTATTGATAATGGTGTTCTTTTGCTGAAGAAGATAGAAAATGATTTAGGCATTTGGTGACTTTTGTAGTTATGAGTCATTTGGACACCTGGCAGATACTATGATTTACTTTTTACCGTGAATAAAACATGATTTGGGCTAATTAACAAAGTAATCCTTAACAAAGCTAAGAAAGGCTAACCTTGCTTTGCTAGCAGTTTCTATATTTCCTCTGTAGAAGGGAAAAAAACTGTTTGTAATAGACTCATTTGTACAGCCCAAAAGTGGCCAATATGACTTTTCTCTTTAAAAACACTCCTATTGATTGCCTTTTAAGTTTTATCCTCAACATTAGTTTCAGGGAAGTCATAGATAATGTATGATCATTCAGTGTAGACATTCATGGATTTTAAGGTGCTTTGATGCTGTAGAGGAAAAAAAGCGAATTCATTAATATCATGGCAGGCAACCTCCATTAATGCATTAATTAATTTTAGTAGTCTAAAGTCTAATTATATTTACATACATACTTACAAACTAGTGCCAGTTTTTTCCTTCAATTTAATTACTTACTTCATTCCATCAGTGAATTAGTCACATAGACATCAAAATAAATGGATAAAATCCTGTGTATGCAAATAGACTTCTGAACATTTTTGAGCAATATAATGCTGCTTTTCCAAGGAAGACATCTTGCCAAGTGGCATACATCAAAGGTCAGTTGCCACTTAAGATCTACAATAGTTTCAGTGAATTATGTAGTGTTTTGTTGTGATTATTGGACAAACTGACTTCATCAGCATGCAGATGAAAACTGCTCACTTCAGTCCTTGTCCGTCATAAGAACAGTCTAGATGGCTTGTATTATTCCAGATATTTTGCATGATAAAGGTTCTAGAGAGCTTACTTAGTTCACTTAGTCCATTGTTTTTGGTTTTTAATTGCCTTAATCTATTGGCATTTCTTGTCCTGAACTATCTGACTTGAACTTAGATTTACCGTATAGGACATATCAGCCATATGAAACAGGCAAATTAGGGGGAGAATGGACGGGTCTATTTTTAATTTATAGCTTTTATAAAGCAATGTAGCTTGACAACAGGAGCCAGGAGGCTTGAGCTCAGTGTACCTAGCTTATTCTCAATCTTCAGAAACTTTGAGCAACAAGTAAATATATAGGGTGAGGGGAGTGCTGCATAATAACCCAGAAGGTTCAGTTTCTAACAATCATATAGCCCCTCTGCTGCTACAGAAATTATCTCAAACACATCTTCTGTTTTCTATCTGACTTGTTTTCTGTCAGTGTCTGAATAAGCTGTCTCTAGTGCAGGCTAACCATGGTATTAAGAATGGAGATGTTTCAGATTCATATCCACAGTTCCTAAAACCAAGTATAGCCAAAACTGATATTGTTGGTGGAATTTCCAAGATATCCAAGACCATGGCTATCCAATGGAAGTAAAGGAGAAAGTCCTGTGGACATCTTTAAGACAGAGCTGTGAGAACTGGAAAGAGAACAGACTCCCCTGCTCAGGAGCACTACCGAATGACAAAAGGAACTACAAATCAGCAATCAAGAATTCTAGGCCAGGTGTTGTGTTGGATGAACATTAATGAAAATGTCTGTGAGACCTTGTATACTGCTGAGTTTCTCAATTTCAGCTTTTGGTCTTAACATTGATTCTAGATGACATATTCTTTTAAAAGAGAAGAGCTAAAGTTTATAGCCTCCTCCTCGATGTATGTTAGGGATGTGAAATCATCTTAGTTTCACTTTCATTGCATTTCTCAGAATCTTACTTATATTCTCATCCCAGCCATTCATCTTATCATGTTATGAAGTTTTACTTTTTCTTCCAATCTGGAAGTTTATACACATTTTCTTTATGCAATTTTCCTAAGGTATATATTTCGTGCAGATTTCTCCTGATGCACATTCTGTTGTATGCATTTCTCCATGGAGCCCAGGATAGGAAGAGAAGGGGGGTCTCAAGCCCCTGCCCCAAATGATCAGGAAAAACTGGGCTACCTAGGCTCCTATGTGGCCACTAAGGAACTATCAATCAGAAGCATCCTAAATGGCCAAGTACAAGAAATGTTGAGACAAATGTTGCAGCTGAATTTTCCCAGGAATAACAAAAGTTGTTGTATACAGTCTTTCCTATGTACATTTTCTGGGGAATAAGCTTAACTGAACACATGGAGGGCACTTGTAGATACATATTGAGCATAGTAAAGGTTTTTCTAATGAAGGTTGATTGAATGTTATTGGGCAGGAGAATTAATTTGCCCCTCCCATACCCTCAGTTATTTCACTGTTTCGGATTACGTCCTTGAACATGTGGAAACCAAGACAAAGGAGAGTAAGATTTAAGCTCCATGCTGTGTGTGTGTATATGTACCTTCAAGTTGTCTATTGACTTACGGTGTCTCATGAATTTCATAGGGCTTTCCTAGGCAAGGAATACTTAGAGGTGGTTTGGCCACTTCCTTCCTCTGAAATCTAGCCTATAGCATCTGGTATTCATTGGTGATCTCCCATCCAAATACTAACTGGGGCTGACCCTGCTTAGCTTCCAAGATCAGACAGGATCTGGTGCCTTTAGGGTATTTAGGCCCCTTAATGGAGCTTAAATTTTACTGTCTCTTTTCTTGCTCCCCACATGGCCAAGAGGGCAGGGGCCTCTGCCTCCATTGAGATCCCTCCAAACCAACTGAACACAACAGAGACAACATCTGATATAAAATGTAGGCCTGTGATGCTAACACCATCATTATTCTTCTCCTGTATGATTTTTAAACCTCTTTTGCCTGATGAATAAGCTAATGGAGCTGCAAAAGGTTGCATGATGTGTTTTGTGCATTTAGTTGGCCAGTAAAGGTATTACTCTTCTGTGTATTTTGTATTTTGTTTTATTTTGCTGAATGGCCAGCATGGCTACCCCTGAATATGTTCATCAAGAAAAGAAAATCTTACCACAAGTTGGAGTTCAGGTTATCAGTGATTGCATAGCAGCAGCAGCAGCAACAGCAGTGATGGATCAGTTTGCCAACAGCAAAATCTGGTTCTTTGCTGCTCAAAATACTTTAGTTTTACACTCTCACAAGCCTTCACTTAGCCAATCAGCTAATAGATCTCACTCAAACCCGTATTATCTCATCCAATAATATTTTTTTAAAAAAAGGTATTCTCTACAACCCTACCTGCAGTATGGTAGGAAACACTGCAATTGTCTCAGTTAGTGTACCTACCTGAGTACAAGTGCACAGGCATTTTGCTGGCCTTATGCTGATCATTTGCTTTCATTTTTCCTCACACCTTCAACTCTTATTTTTATAATTCCTGGAGCTAGCATGCATCTATGTTTATAATATGCTGTTATCTACTACACATTCATTACAGCATCAACAGCTTAAATGAAGTGAAAAGAACTCTAAAAAGCAGCCCAGCCTATTAATATCCTCCCTGTAAGCTTAGGCAAAAACAAGCTGACATAGCCTCTGCCAGCTTGTGTCTACTTCCTCAGTGGTTACTTCTGCCATCTGGACTATGTATTGACACTCTAATGTTGCCTGGCCACAGATATACCAAAGTAAAATGTTGAAACGTGTTATTGGATCTTAGCTTTAGTATTTATAGAGATATTTCCCATATGCCCCCATTTCTTAGAAATCAGGAGAGATGTCAAAACTATTCCTGAAGATATTGATGTGAGATTTCAATTCACTTATGTTCCTCCTTTGTACCTTGTCAACTAATTTTGTTCTCTAATTTGTAGCCTTTTAACAAAAGACTTCAACCCTAGAGTTGTAGTTTCTCCTTGCTAGTGAAATGCCTGTGTCGATGTGCAGGCAAAAAACGAAAAGGGGGTTGCTGTGTTCTGCATGCTATTGTTGTGTGACTTCAAGTTGTTTCTGACTTACCAACCCTAAGGCCAACCTATCATGGGAATTTCTGGGACAGAGAGTGTGTGATGCACCCAAAGTCACCTAGTGGATTCTCATGGCCAAGCCAGCAATCGAACCCTAGTCTTCAAGGTCACCATCCACCACTACTACACTGTGTTGGCTCTCTTCTGTATAGTGACTAGGCTACCAGGTAGTGATTTTCACTCTAGCCCATGAGCCGTCTGCGCTCAAAGGTCAGCTTTTAGTGAATTTCCTCTGCATTGCAGCTTTTGATTTTCTTCAAGAACAACAAACTTACATGAAATTTTAATGCCGAGTTAAAGGCATATGAAATTAATGAGAACAAAAAAATCCTAAGTATTTGACATATTTGTGTTGCTGGTATCAAAACATACATTGTACTAATAGTGAGAAAGATCACCATGTTCTTAGGCCCAAATGAAGACATGCTCGGTGTCGCTAGTCTTTGGTAGGCTATTGAAAACCACTAAGCTTTATTGCTTTCATAAATGATAATTAACATGTATCTATTTCTCCAATTCGACATGGGTCTCTGTGGGGAAAAAATATAAACTGACCATGATAATATTTCTATGTTAGGAATTTTACATGATGGATAATCCTGGACAACTGTCCTATTATATTTTAAATTGTTGCAGTCAACTGCTGTGTTTGTTGTTAGATGTTTTATGAGTTGTATGATTTTTTTTTTAATTTCTTCATTTGGAATGTTTAGATACATTCAAGGCCTAAGCCAAAATTTATAAAAATCTATTGTAGAAAAAAAAAATCTAACCAGTTTCCAGGGGAAAATGGATTTACATCTATTTTAATTTATTTTATTTTATTTTATTTTGGTATTCTTTACACCTGTACCTTCCAATTGTTCTGATTTGGCATGGACAGTCCTGATTAATCCCCAGTCAGCCTAATTTTTCAACTGCTTTAAAAATGTCCTGATTTCTCTCTCTTCCTTTGGCTTTCCCCCATTTTTGTACTCAATTAGCTCATAAGAGGAATGTGGAGAGGAAGGGGCAAAACCCTGATCTTCCCAGTAGGCTGAGGCAAAACCAAAGTGTTGCAGCTACTCCTAGCTTGTGTCTTCTTCTTCATTAATAACTTTGGCCATCTTGACCACATTCTGATGTTGCTTGGCCAGATATGGCCTGGTGTTCTTCTTTGAAAAGTTGGATGGCATGTATATTCATGATTTGGTAACTGGTAAAGCAAGTGTTCCTGGAGATGTCAAGAGGACCATGGCAATACAAACTTCAGTAGCATATCATTTGGACTACTGTAAACCCCCACAAACCCACACATACACACAAACAATGGAATTGCTTTGGAAATATGTTTGGAAATATCAGCTTGTCTATTGTGGTCAAGACTGCTGACAAAGGTTGATTACAATGAACACATAACTCCTTTTGGACTTCCAATCAAGCAAGCTTAAACTGGCCTCCTCTCTGTTCTTCTTCCCCACATAGGCAAAAACGTTTTAGTCAAACAGACCTTGTGTTCCCAGACTTTAAATATCCAACTGGATTTTAATTGAATTAATTTTAATTGAATTAATCTTAGTTGCAACGGGCTTTTGTTTCCTTCTATTGATCTGTTTTTAATTGTGTCTTTAACCTGTTGTTATGTGTTAATTATAATGGGTTTCCATTTGTATTGTTTTATTGTTAGACAACTTGAGTGACATTTTTTTAAGGTGGAAAGGCTGGGTTTAAAATTAACAACTAATTAATTAAAATGTTACCGTCTTTGTATTGCTAGAAATAACAAGGCCAATATTTTCTAGTGCTGGAAATTCCAGGCCCTTTCCTACTACGTAATTATAGTATTATGATTCCACTTTAACAGGCATGCCAACATCATGTAGAATCCTGGGATTTGTAGTTTAGTGTGGCACTAGAGGTCTCTGGCTGAGAATTCTAAATATCCCTCCCTAAACTGCACCCCAGGATTCCATAGGATGTTGCTACAGCAGTTGAAGTGGAATCATAGTGCTGTAATTATGTGATGTGAAAGGGCTCTCCATACTCTCAAGGAAAGAATTCTGATTTTCAAAAATAAATTGATTGTCTATCCATGCTGAGTAAGAGGGAAGAGAGTCCAGATGTGGTACAACAATCATGGCAGATCTCCAGAGCACCAATGTTCAGAAGGAAAACAACTGTCACCCTCAATCAGACACCTGGCCATACTGTTTTTCCATTCTGTCTGGCAGAGTGTCATGTCTCAAAGAGGTTACTGTCCTGTGCTGAGTTTACAGTCTAGGACTGATTCTCTTGAAGAGTGAAAGTGGTGGGTCTTTATATTCAGACACTCAGTCCATTCTGATGCTGTGTGCCATGACAGTGAGTATGCTGAAGAGAAATGTGAGATGTCAGCTTGTTCTCTTGGAGAAAGCCTGGGAACCTAATATTTTGCAGAATGCCGTATTTCCCTGCCATTCCAGGTATCCCTTCTTTGCCATGAGCCTCTGCTGAAATATATAAAGGTGAAGAGTATAAGATCTTTCTTAAGTTCAGACTCTGACACTCACTTTCAGTCAGACACTGACTAAAGAACTCTCAGTTGAGCTAAGCGTTAGGAGAAACATGTACAGGAAATGGAAGAAGGGGGAACCACCAAAGAAGAATTTAAGCAAGTAGCCAGGAGATGTAGGGAGGAGGTCAGAAAGGCTAAAGCACAGAACGAACTTAGGCTGGCCAGAGACATCAAAAACAATAAAAAGGGCTTTTTTAAATATGTCCGCAGCAAAAGGAAAAAGAAGGAGACGATAGGGTCGCTGCGCAGAGAAGATGGCAAGTTACTAACGGGGGAAGAGAAAAGGCAGAACTACTTAACACCTTCTTTGCCTCAGTTTTTTCCCAGAAGGATACAAGCACTCAACTTGGCAGTTGGGGAGCAGGTGAGGAAGCAGGGGAAATGAGGCACATAATAGGTAGAGAAGTGGTACAGGAATACCTGGCCACACTGGATGAATTCAAGTCTCCAGGGCCAGATGAATTGCATCCTAGGATATTAAAAGAACTGGCAGAGGTCATTTCAGAACCGCTTGGTATAATCTTTGAGAAATCTTGGAGGACAGGAGAAGTTCCAGCAGACTGGAAGAGGGCAAATGTTGTCCCCATCTTCAAGAAGGGAAAAAAAGAGGACCCAAATAATTATCGCCCGGTCAGCCTGACATCAGTACCCGGAAAGATTCTGGAGCAGATCATTAAGCAGTCAGTTTCTAATCACTTAGAAAGCAACGCGGTAATCACGAGAAGTCAACATGGATTTCTCAAAAATAAGTCATGCCAGACTAATCTTATCTCTTTTTATGATAGAGTTACTAGCTTGATAGATGAAGGGAATGCTGTGGATGTAGCATTTCTCGATTTCAGTAAGGGCTTTGACAAAGTTCCCCATGACATTCTTGCAAAGAAGCTAGTAAAATGCAGGCTGGACAGGGCTACTGTTAGTCGGATTTGTAATTGGTTGACCGACCGAACCCAAAGGGTGATCACGAATGGCTGCTTTTCATCCTAGAGAGAAGTGACTAGTGGGGTGCCACAGGGTTCTGTCCTGGGCCCAGTGCTGTTCAATATCTTCATCAGCAACTTGGATGAAGGAACAGAGGGCATGCTCATCAAATTTGCAGATGACACCAAATTGGGAGGGGTTGCTAATATGCCAGAGGGCAGGATCAAAATTCAAAATGACCTGGATAGATTGGAGAGCTGGGCCAAAGCTAACAAAATGAAATTCAACAGAGAGAAGTGTAAGGTCCTACACTTAGGTAGAAAAAATGGAATACAGAAATATAGGATGGGGGACACATGGCTGGATAGCAGTATGTGTGAAAGAGATCTAGGAGTCTTAATAGACCACAAGCTGAACATGAGTCAGCAGTGTGATGCGGCAGCCAAGAAAGCCAACGCAATTCTCGGCTGCATCAATAGGAGTATGGTGTCTAGATCAAGGGAGGTACTGGTACCACTCTACTCTGCTTTGGTTAGACCTCATCTTGAATACTGTGTCCAGTTCTGGGCACCCAATTCAAGAAGGACATGGACAGGCTGGAGCAGGTCCAGAGGAGGGCAACCAAAATGGTGAGAGGCCTGGAAGCCATGCCCTATGAGGATAGACTTAGAGAGCTGGGTATGTTTAGTTTGCAGAAGAGAAGGTTAAGAGGGGACATGATAGCCATGTTTAAATATTTGAAGGGATGCCATGTAGAGGAAGGAGAGGGCTTGTTTTCTGCTGCTCCAGAGACCAGGACAAGGAGCAATGGATTCAAGCTGGAGGAAAGGAGATTCCACCTGAACCTCAGGAAGAACTTCCTGACAGTCAGGGCTGTCCGGCAGTGGAATATGCTGCCTCGGAGTGTGGTGGAGTCTCCTTCTTTGGAGGTTTTTAAGCAGAGGCTGGATGGCCATCTGTCGGGAGTGCTTTGAGGGTGTTCCTGCATGATTTGTAAATTATCCCTATCAAGTCATGTTTAACTCCACCTGTTTTTCCTGCTGTACCATTAATTTCCCTTTGTCTTTCATTGTGATGATTTATGGTGTTGATTGAACTTGAATTAAGTGTTGTGGTTTGTGCCTGTTTATGATCCTGCTTCAGAATTTACGGTTCAGCCTTCCATCCATACCTATTCCAAGATATTCTACTCTGTCCCCTCCCTGACTCTGAATCTACCCTAGCAGCATTCCATGGGTACTGAGTATTCCATGAGCTATTTCGGGCTTTATGCTATCTTCCTCACTATGCTGTTGTAGGTGTTCTCGCCTCTTAGTCTTCCCCGCAATTTGATCTGTACTTTGCCAGACTTTTGGTTTTCTCCAAGACTGCTAATATGTACCTCTTGGGCGCAAATGGTGCAGGAAGGAAGTTTCGGCACTCAGGAAGTTTCAGTGCTCAGAGAATGAGTAGTACATAAGAATGTGAATGAACCCGACTTCAAACCAGTGAGCTAAGTATATATTGTAATCCTGTTATCCTATTTGAGGTTTCCGGGATTATCTGTGGAAGTGCTGCATAAATGAAGGCAATTTGAAAGACAGTTTGAGGAAGAATTCTCAAATGAACATACTGCTTTCTCACTTTGAATACACTAATGAACGTTAAATAGAGGTACATCCAAAAATGATGTATGATTATGTAACTACTGATGGTTAAATAAACTTGCTGTACCAAAATAAAGGGACGCAAGTTGCCATTAACACTAATGGCAAGAAAACAGTAAGAGGTGTATGCATAGGTAGATACTGGTAAATTCTATATAGATAAATATTGAGAAATATGTTTCACATAATCTGATTTATATATTCCTGCTTCTGTTTACTTTTCACTGGACATTATCTTTGGCCCTTTTCACCTGTGTGTGGGGGGGAACGTGCGAAAACGCCCAAAAACGGAGCTTACCTCCAGCCGGGTAAGTCCGTCGCCCCATGGAGCAGCACGAGTTCGCTGCTCCACACTCCTCCATCGTCGTAGATGGCAGCTTCCGGTTGGTGGAGGCTCTCCACCAACCGGAGAATCTTGCCAGCCGGAAGCCCGCCCCCAGCAGGTCTGCAGGCACGCACTTGTGCGCGCCTGCAGATCCACTTTAGAGCCGGGCGACGGAGTGGCGCAGGGCTGCGCGCTCCGTGCTTTTTAAAAACCTCTAAAAGGTAAAAACACGCAGCCCGGCTAGTTCTGGCCGCTCCTGAGTGGATTCTGGTGCGGAACTACACTCTATGGTGTAGACGACCTCCGTGAGAGGTCACTCTACACCGTTCCCCCCCCCACATGTGAAAAGGGCCTTTGATTTAATGATACAGTATCATAACTGTACCTGTCTCACTTCCTGTACAGATAAGCCTTATTAGATTTATCTGAACATTTGTTCATCCGTTCTTAGATAAAGGATTTACTGTGAATAATTGGACAGTCTCTAAACATTAGCATTATATTTATAGGCTTAGTAATCAAATATGGATTAGAATTAAGAAAGTAAAAGCCCTTCATCTTCCTATTTTGGAACTCTTTAGAATGCCTGTCAGCCCTTCTTTTTAAACCTTTCCAGCCTTTGAGGAAGCCAAATATGTTTTTGTGGTTTTCAGGTTTTCTATTTCAGATTTAGAACTTAGGGCTGATTTGAAAACTTAGACTTGGAAAGCTGATAAAAGTTTTATTCCAACCCATGTCCACTGAAGGAATTGTGTATAAAGATCAATGTTTAATACATGGTTCTCTCACAGTTGGTTTGCCATCACTTTCTCTTCTCTTTCTTCCTCATTTTCTTTTCCTGGTTTTTTACCTTTGTTGTCTTTGTTGTAGCTCGCCAAGAACTGAGACCACCAGATTAGAAAGCAAAACAAGTTTATTTAACTGCGCAGGGGTCTCAGTGGAATGAATTTCCAAAGACTGAGAGCCACGAGTTAGGTACCAGCTTTCCTTTTATACACTCTTGTATGCAAATACAGGAAATGATTAAAATATGACCATATATGAATAGTTTATAGGTTATGGACAGGTTACAGAGACCCAGGTTACAGCTTTTAAAATGATGTATTTCGGTACCAAGGGAGTACTCTCTCTGGGTTGCACAGACCTAAAACTCCCCAGGTTCCCTGCATAGCTAAGCACATACCTAAGCCTTCTGATAAGATAAAGGATACATCTGTTCACCTTATTTTTCTCTATTTTTCTACTTAAGCAACTGCAGTTCTAAAGCTTTTAACCCTTTCATCTTTACAATTAATTTGTCATCTATAACTAGTCCTCTTGTTTTGTGTTACTGAGAATTGGAAAGGTGAGCCTTTTGTTCAGGGTTTCCTTCTGGAGTACAACTCTAATTCTTACATATTTTGTCCAAGAACTTGGTACTTTTTTACTAGAATAAATAGAAGAAATAAATAAATAAAAGGGAAAGGGAACATGAAAGAAAAGCCCAGTAATAAAGTCTAGATCCAGCTCAAATAATAGGAAATTTTAAATTATCTCTACATTAAGCACTTTTTACAAGGCACAGTCCCAGAACTCCCAGAACTACTACTGGATAGTAAGATGACATTCTGTGAAAATGTAGTTTCTTGTTATAATGCATGGTACAGGACTGTTTTTGGATGTTCTTACATCTTTGTAAGCAGACAAAATAAAACGACCACAGAAACAATTTAAATATTAAACACAGGCAGACATGTTGGTCCATGGGGAAGACAGAATGTAACTCCATAGCACATAATATCTTTACTAGGGTCAATCAGATTGTCACAAAATGGCAGGCAAGAATGAGTTCTCCAGAACCCACAAACAGGAAAATGTTGAAGGGTTGAATAGTGAAAGAGATGGCCCCAAAGTGTTTCTGCACTAAAGAAATCCATAGCTAGAGGAACTGTGCTGTGATTAATGGAAAAGATGAATGAAGATGGACTTCGGGATGTCTTGTGTAAACATGGAGCAGCAAGAGCCAGTGTCTCCTGTTTTCTGTTCTTCTCAGTCCTGGTTACATATATCCAACTGAGAAGAACCCACAGACATGGATGTCTGTGCTTTCTGCTCCATATCCATTGATGTGAATTCCAAAGCAGCTTTAAACTTACCTGGAAGCTGGTGTGTCAGTAGAACTGGCTGGCAATAGTCTACCATGCATTGCCCAGTAGGGAATGCAATAACCATGAGATTCAGTTCATAACCAGAATCAGCAACTCAGAAAACAGCCTGAATCAAATCAAACTAGAGATGTAAATCCTCAAATACTTCATTGTTGCATAGTGTTTTTGTGCAAAAAAGATGGTGTTAATGTGCAGATGGTATTTTTGTGCAAAAAAATCCCCTGACTTTTTGTGCAAAAAAAAAGTGTTTTCTGTGCAGATTTTTTTCACCTCAAGGAAAGTTGTTTTCAACATTCAAAATTTTTTCAAAAAAAAAACAACAAAAATACCTAAACCATATGATTTTCTATGCCGAATAATTCCTCTGCCACGCTTTGGGAAATTCAAATACTGGGAAGAAAGCATGCAAGATTCTCACTGGTCTATTCTTCTTCTGAACCAAGTCCCACCTGTCAAGAAACCCATTTTTCAGCCTCGGAATGAATGAGAATAAATACTCTTTCAAACCCTAGCTCAGACTAATTCAGAAGATGTCAATTTAGAATTGAAATCCTATCAGCTTTCACTGGGAATTAAGAAACAGCACTAGTTTTTATTGTTATTATTGTCATAATTTGATAGCGTTTGAATGAACAGGGACCCCTCAAGAAGGGATTAAACCTGCCAAAGTCTGATGAATGTTCAAGTGAAGTGTTTCATGCACCTGAAAAATACCACCCTCATTCTTTCAAAATGAGGTTAGGGAATGTGCAGTCCATGAGCTGCACAAAACCACTGCCTCTGAGCGCTTGCTGCCATTTACCTCCCATGTCTCCCAAAACACATTTTTGTTCTATTAAAAAAGAGAATCACACCCCAGAAAACTCCAGGGGTGTGATTCTCGTTTTGAATAGATAATTTAGTTGATTATCAGCTAAAAGAAAGTGTATCCACATATTATTTTATCTCCCAAACCACTTAAAAGAGGAAATGTAACTCATAGGGATCTGGGGAGAAATGGTGTGGGGATGGCCTTCAACCCTCCACATCCACACACATCACTGTTCTAAAAGGTAATGGTCAGTAAGATTTTTTATGTCTTGGCTGAACTGAGTAAATAGGTGCAGGGAGTTTTGTGCGAGATCAGCCTTTACCATTTGAAGGTATCCAGAAAGGGATGTATTTATTCTTCATAGGTTTTTGTAGACAGTGGTTATGAAAAGGAAGCAAGAAATAGCAATGGTCCTAGTTAAGAAATGTGCCAAATTTCAAAGATTTTAGACAGGTTGTTGTTATTTTCTTCACACTTAGCACCACAATCACAGAAAAAACAACAACATTGTGTTAGGTAATGTATGCAGAACATACATTTGGAATAGCAGAAAGACTTCAATATCCAGCATTTTCTAAACAAACTCCCAATGCCCAGCACTGTAGTTTGGGAACTATGTTAAAGCCATTCACTGTGGTTTGGTAAAGCCATTCACTGTGTTTAGATGCTACCATAGCATCTGAACTGTATAAAACTATACATGTCCCTTCTTTCTGTCTCTGCCTTGTTATCTTCCTTATCCAAAAAGATTGAGGAGAAATGTTATCACCCATGTACCTGCATCCCATAAAATTTAAACTTCCAATGAATCGTCCATAGTCTGCTCTGTAGGCATGCTGCTTCAGTTTAGACATCTCCTGATTCTGTCCAGATCAGCCAGATTTGGGTTGGAGATTTATCCATACTCAAAGCACACTCCTGGTATGCAAGAATGTACTCATTAATGTTAATAGGATTCACATTTTCAGGTTTAGAACTAAGACTCCCACTGAGGTCATAAAGCTCACCTCAGCATGGAGCAAACATTATGAGCTTGATAGCATCTCATCAGTTTTTAGACCATTTAAAATGTGTTATTTACCTTACCATAATTAGCAAGTGCATATGAAATTTGCAGAAGATATTTTTCCCCAATTTTAATAGCCTGCTATAAATTCCAGCATATTTGCATTATTGTTTGATGTATACCAAGAGTGGGCTGCTGTTGGTTTTCCCATGGAATCTTGGAGGGCTGCACCATTCTACTGTACCGCACAATTTTTTTGGAAATAATTTCCCCAAAATAGACACCAACTGTCCTAAGAGGCACGTGGAGCAATTTCACTATGTTTCTGCCTTTCTCTGGACTGTTCTAGACCTAATACATCCCTTTTCCCAGCAAGAAATGACCTGGAAGTTGATCTCTGAGTCAGTTCCTGATGAAGAAAGTCCTATCCCAGGTCTAAAACAACCCTTAGGGAAAACATGCAGCATTGTCCCCACCTACCCCCTTGGAGCACATTGGGCCAAAAATGTAGAGCTGTGGGATTTATGCTGCTGGCTATACCACTGTTTTTCTGATACTGGAAATTAGAAGATCCCATTTACATATCTCAAAGCTTTCCAGTCTTCCCTTCTAGTTTCCTTAACTGGTGCAGAGATTTGCTGCTGAGTGCTCTCCATGATCTCAGGATATTAAAATGATAAATAATAAATGACTAATGAGTTTAGTCTCCAGAGTTCATAATGTTTGACTTTTGTGGATACTGAAACGTAGAAAAGGAGATAATGAAATTCAAAAATTAATTCAGTGGTAAGCTTCTTTCACTTTTCACATGGATTTTAGCTGGTACGTAAGACAACATATTTTTGTCTTCCAAGCTTGCAAGGCACAGAAGCATTGCAATTATTTTAAGCAATGAGCTTCATCATTTTGTTATGATTAAAATTGCAGTGCCTGTTTCCTATGAAATGTGCTTCTAACTTATTGTGATGGGCACTGCCACGTCCTACCACCCTTTTTGACACATTTCCCTTCCTTTTCTGTATTGCTTTCTCATGTAAAGTGTACTTTTCCCTGGCTGCAAGAAATCACATTCACTTTAATGGAGTAAACCCACAAGCATCAAGGAGATAGAATAGTCCCCAAAGGCCATTAGGTTCTGTTCTATGTTTTCAAAACACATGGTATGGAAATAGAAGTAGAAGGGCTTTTCAAGGGCAGATATTAAATTACACTCACCCCCTCCACACTCATTACATTGAGTAAATAACAATGGAAGAAGATAAGCCCAGGCATACAGCCAAACTAAAAGAGCAACACACCCAAGTGAAGATCACTTATATGTGGCAGCTTGACCTTTTGAGCAAAAAGTTCACTTTGTCATTATAAACTGGGTTTCTACAGGATCTGGAAATGAAAATTTTGTCCAAGGCTCGGAAGTACCTCTTGGGTATTTAGGAGTCAACACTCCCCCATCTCTTCCCAGCCCCTTTTCTACTAGTCAAGGTTGGGTCACTCCTAGTGATAGCTGGTGACTTCTGTGTCTGTGGGGAAGGGATCTGCTTCAGGTTTTTAATTCACCCTTCAAAGAGGTTTGAACCTTGGAACCTTTAAAACTGAAACTAAAACTCTGAAGTGGTACCACCATTCCATTAACATGGGAGTCACTAGCTGTTACTGGTCATCACTGTTATGCCCCTGTGGCTCACTCTGTCGAAACCACTAGCATGATTAATATGTAGGTTGCTGGAAACAATCCTTTTAAAAACATCAATATTGCCATACCGACTGCATGAGTATTAATTGGGCTTCTAGGGATGAGAGACGTGGTTCAGCAGATACTGCTGTATTGCAGCTCCCATGATTCCTTCTTACAGCTTATGGAAGGTGCAGTCCAAAAATATCAAAAGGCCCCATGCTATCCAGCCAGGGGTTCATTAATGAAAAGCATACAGTTTTACATTAACACTGGCCCTTATGAAGATTCAAACTACATACTTATTAGTCAGTGAGACAGTTATTTAATTACACTTCTATCTTACCTTTCTTCCAATAAGTTCAAGGCAGTGTATGTGGCTCCGCCGTGCACTTTATCTTGATAGCAACCTTTGAGGTAGGTCAAACAGAGAGAGTGCTGTACTCAAAGGGGGTGGGATGCGTACATCTTTGTCTCATTCATGCAACACTTTGGCAAATGCTGTTCAAAAATGTTTCAGGATTTTCTAATGAGGAGCCTTTACCATGACAACTCCCCTACTCCCACTTTTTAAAGCCACTGGCTCTGAAGTTGGAGGTGGTGAGTTAAAAGGGGATTTCCTTTCCCAAGTTTACAATGAAAACCATGGCCGGTGGAACAAGAACTCCAACTGCTTCCATGCTTCCTTACTTCCTAGATTGCCCCACAGACTTCACCCCTAATTTTTATATCAGTACTGCATCAATAATGTGTAATCCAGGAGTGAGCAATTGTGGAAAGCTAGGGGGTGGCATAAAACCCCCTAAAAGACTTTGGAGTGCTGCACCCCATCAGCCTATCCCTGCCCCCCAAAATATATGTTTGTCCTTAAATGCCCTCTAGGGGACACGGGACATTTTTGCCATGCTTTTAAACTGAGGAGAGGCCTGTTTTAACAATAGGAACTGACCAGACATCATTGCCTGTTCACTTCCCTTCTCTCTCTCTCAATCTCTCCCTCTCCCTCTCCCTCTCCCTCTCCCTCTCTCTCTCTCTCTCTGTGTGTGTGTGTGTACAGTCATCTCTCCACATTTGCTAGGATTAGGGGCACAGAACCCCCATGAAAGTGAAAAAATTGTGAATAACTCTAGGCCCTCCCAAACCATATTTAACGGACAAAAAAGTATGATCACCATTTTCAACTCACCATGGATTCCTTTGAGGCATTAAGGTTCCTTCACAAAGCAGAAGTGGGTGGCTGATGGGGCTCACTGCCACCTCCAGTGCTGCCCTACACCATTTTTAATTGGGACTTACAAGCCTTATTCAGTTTCTCAGTCTCACGAGCTTGCAGTCCCTATTAGAAATAGCATAGGGAGGCAGCAGAAATGACAGCAAATAATCCTTGAATAATCAAATCCACAAAAGTGAAACCCGCAGATGTAGAGGGCTAACTGTATATGTATATGTATATAAAAAGAGGGCATTTGGGGACAAAAAGGGTTTTGATCACCTGGTGGTGTATATGGCCCATGGGTCACACTTTGCTCACCCCAGTGTAGTCCTCTGCCACCGCCTGCCAAAAAGTCAGACAGCATTTGCCTTTGTGCAGCAACTATTGTCTATAAATACAAGTGGCCCTGTTAGCTGATGGTTACTTTCCTTAATGATTGGTTACACAACTTAATCAATTTTTTTAGAAAGCAAAATCACAGATAAACAGCCAGAGGCAACGCCTGCTTCTTTGTTAATGAAGCAATGAATCTGATGGCTAACTGGCATAATACCAAATTCTGCAAAGAACAGAGACACTCACCTAGACCTTTCTAGAAACTGTTAAGGACATTAAGGTGATATGGCTTGGACGAGTCAATTTAAGCTAATTTAGTAGTGTTTGAATGATCAGTGCAATGCAAAATGACAGACAGTACAAGGTCCTCCTAAAATTCAATTTCTATCCATCTGTCCCCAAATGTCCCTCATTCCCCATTATACATATCTGACTTTACTCTGAAAGCTTGATGTTAGCAAAGACCATTTCTTCTAAAGCATCTCCAGTACCTAACAGGAGTTAAATGCTGAAGAGATATCAGTGAACTAGGGAGGAAAATGGCCACATGAGCAGAGCTAGAATTGAAAGACACACACACACCTGCCCCGCCACTCCCTCTCTAGCAGATGCTCATGACTTACTCAGGCAATCCATGGAAAACATCAAGTGACCAATTCGTTCCAGCAAAAGCTGTTGGTGAACTGCAAGTTATCTTTATTATTTATTTAATTTATGCCTCAGAGCAGCTAGCAATACTTTAAAACAGAGTTCAGCTAAAATCTTATTTTACAAAAGTTACACAGCAATTAAGCAAACCACAAAGCACATGGTTTAAAACATTTTAAGGACATTTATAACAGAAAAGCTAAAAGGCAACACTTTCAGCACTCCCTTCTGCCACGTGATTGAAGAATCAAAGGTCTATCTAAACAAGAAAGTCTTTGCTTGCCAGTAAAAAGAGAACAGAGATGAGAGGGAGCCTCAACGAGTCCTTGGAACCAACTTCTCCCTCTTAAGATTCACTCCTCCTTACCTAAAGAAGATCATCTGTAAAGGAAGGGTGAGGGACTTCCTGTGGCCAGGGGCCAATTAGACACCCATGCAAACCACCAGGGAGCATATCACCACTCTGGTTCCAGCACTACCAAGATTACTAATTTCCATACAGTAATAAATCAATCAACCCAAGATTTCCAAAATAATTTTTTTTAAATTAGGTTTTCCAGGCTCTTAGCCACTGCACTACATCAGCTTAAATCTGTGTACTGCTGCATGTATATATTATGCAAAGGTGGAATTCAAGTTTTTAAAAGAATACGAAACCAAGATAGACAGACAGACAGACAAATTTGAAGGGATCCAGACATTTGGGATTTTCCTCCTCCTTGAAATAAGCTCACGGAAATGTGTGTATCAGGAAGCACCTGTCCCATTGCTTCTTTATCTCTTCCCCAGCAGGTGGCTACACCGCACAGGTGAACTGTATGGGGAAAGGCTTCTTTGAAAATGTTAAACTTTAAATAGCTGCTATGCAGGAAATAAGGAAGTGCAGCCATACAGATATGACTCTGTCCCTTAGCATCTCTATGGTGAATGCTTCACTAGTCTTGGATTTAAATTAGGATAGAAAAACATCAGCATCAAACAAGATGCACCTAGAATTACTTGGGAAGTTTATGACTCTAAACATTTCCCTAGTTCTGTGATTTTCTTTCTGTCCTGAATCCCAATGCAACTCTTGGCGTGACTCTTTGGCCCTTTCCTCAAGACAGCAGCATCTCAGCATGGGGATGTGAGAGGAGCAGGACCGTGATGACACTTCTGCATGACATCGCCACAGTCCTGCCCTTCTTGCACCACCAGCTCACACAATCATAGAGTATATCACTGACAGAGAAACTTCGTCAGTGACCCCCCAATCGTGTGAGCCTTCTGTTGCAGCCAGACATGGAGATGGGTTGGAAGTATGATCTACATGCTTCCTCCCCTACTGCAGCATGGGAAGAAGGCCGGCTGCAGTCCAGAAGGAAGGCATGTGTCCCTCATGCTCCCCCCTGCAGGCAGCTGTTCATGTGCGGAGGGGAGCGCTGGGGACACACTCCCATCCTGGCAGAGGCACTGCCATGATTGTAATGGGACAATGCGCGAGAGCATCATCATGCAGAAAAGGCCTTTGCCTTTGAGGTGATAAGGATTACAGGAGTTCTACTGTATCCATACTGAGAATCACATCTCTGGTCTCTTATCTAACGCTCTCATGGGTAATGATACCTTAGGTTGCAGTGTTGAAGGGCTTGAGTTGGAATTTTTGACATTGTCAAAAAGGTTTTTCCCCACAGAGTGCTCATCTTGACCCTGCAGAGTGGATAGAGCTTGCAGTCCTTTGGGAATTATGACAATAGAGTATTATGGACCTCATAAGTCACAATATTTCCCTCAATATTTCCCAATATTTTTAGATCAATGCAATTTTTTTGTCTTTTAATTAGACTGAATAATCTATTAAAGATGAAGTCCCACTTTATATAATTACATCTCATCCCTCCTTTTTCATGTTGTTTCCTTTTCATCCACTATAATTTCCTTTCTATTTATCTTAGACTGTTTATCCTAGGCTCCTTAGCTTCCTTTAATTTCCTGTTGGTCCTTTAATTTCCTTTTCTACTGCCAACAATTCTATTCTGTCCCTCAACTACAGCTTTGCTCTGCTGAGATATGTTCCAGTTGCTCAGATCCAGTCATCTAAATGCAGTCATTTAAATCCACTTCCTCCATGTTCACTCTTCCATTAAGCAAACCCATGCTATAAGCATATTCAGAGATAACTGTGCCTACCTTTTGTTAATATTTTAAAAATACCATCCCCTGCAATGATAGTTATAGCACTGTGTGTATGCCTGATGTTAATGGAAACTTGTCAATTTTGTTTTCCTTACTGCCCCATTTTCTGTCATCAGAAGATTCTTTACTGGCTAGACAGGTTTGTCTTGCCTTTCTGACTCTAATTTTTGAGTTAAATTGCCACAATACATTATAAGCATGACTGCACATCTCTAACCTAGCAGCTGCTCACTTTCATTCATACGGCCCCTTACTAGAGGTCTGCATTACCCCCCCCCCCGCCCCTACCATTCTGAGCCCTGTAATCAGGTCAAACCTTGACCATTTTTCAACTTGGTTGCTGCAAGTGGATTCTCACTAGCTTTTTCCTTTCAAATCAGTGCTGGACATTTAGGGTGCAATCCCAGCTAATGAAGCTTGCCCAGGGCCAGCTAGTTCATATTAGACTGGCTGAACCTGTTCTGAATTCAGATCCCTCCTAGTCTAGGGACACTGGAAATTACTGAGGACCACCCTCATCCTGGCCTAATTTTGCTGACATTATAGTTGTGGCTCTGGACTGAAGGGCGAATCTGACACTGCAGGGTGTGTCATCTATTACTCTCTGTGCCTCTCTTCAGTATGAGCATTGCAACACTTGTCTATTTAACTCACATTCAATCACAGTGGCTCCTTAACTAAAATACTCTCTGAAAAGTATAATGGTGGATGTTATATGCAATGTCAGAATGGTTTCATAAATGTTTATATACTCCATGGGAGGAAGATCAATTTCCCACCTGTTTAGTGTTGTCAGGCTTTCAAAATAGCAATAAGGGACAATTGAAATTCAGGGCACGCAGAATTGAAAATTAGGAAATCTCAATTAACAAGTCCATGTTTTACCTAAAAACTAAATGAAAGTATTGATTTCAGTTAACCTGGCCATGTATTTCTCTGTGAAATGAACATGTCCACTTTCATAAATTACACACATTTCTTTCTTTATGAAACGCCCACAGCCAAAAATACAGGACTTTTTTTTGGGGGGGGGGGGGCAGCATCTCATTCAGTCTCTATAAATGGAAAGCTTTCCAGTCCTCAAATAGGGGACATCCTTTATAATAAGAGACAGATATCAGATCTATAAAGGACAAACTCTCTAACCTTCAAATAAGGGCCATCCCTTACAATAAAGGACAGTTAGCAACCCTACATCCATCCGCAAAGGATAAGACCTGGGCTAGTAAAGAGCATTAAAATTGGCAAGCATTCTATCTCCTTCGATTCTTCAGGGAATGCTATAAAATAGGTGTCAATTGGGGTTTTTTTCTCCCTAGTGCACCATCTAAGTCTAATCTCCAGCTTTTTTTATATGAAGACCACCACCACAGTACTCTGAGCTACTATTCTGTGTCAGTATGAGCCAATGTGATTCAACCATGGCAATGGACAGAACTCTCAGTTATAGTCAGTCTTTTGTGTTGTAGAGTCTGTTGAGGCGAGAGCTCTATAAACTGATCCTTTAACACTTCTTTTCTTCACTGAGTCTCTCCAACCTCCCTCTTGGAAACTAGTCTGCCTTCAGAGACAAATAACTACTAATTTATCCAGATTTTTACATTTTTGTTTTTTGGTGTCTTCCTTCCCATCCCCTAAATTTGGATCATCGTTCTTGATGAAGTTCTGGAGAACATGAAAGCTGACTACTTTGGTCACATCTGAATGATCACAGCAAAGAATATTTCTGTCCATTAGTCATGTGACTGCTTATAGTTTTTTCTCCTATACAGCCACTCCTGTTACTTTTGGCAGGTGTGGTTTGGATATTCTATGGATCAGTCAAAATTCTCACTTTGTCACTGGTTTTCTATGGGCAGTAAGCACTACTCTACAAGACTAGTCCAAAATACTGGGTTCAGGTCTCAGGATAAACCAAGAAGCCCTAACTGCTGAACACTATTCTTATTTCTAACTAGCTATAGTGCTCCCTATATCTTTATCATATCTGTGCCTTCACTCATAGGCTAAACATACTGAAAAGTAGTAGCAGACTTGAAGTGTGTGTAGATATTTTTCTTTTGTTTGTCTTATTTTCAGGACTTTCATTCTCCTAGATATTTCAGGGCCATAACCTGAAACCTGGGGGTGCATCAGGGGATAGGCCTTAAGCATCAACCATAGTTGTGCAGAATATGCCATTCAAATCAAAACCACTAAGTCTGACAAATGAGGGAACTGGATATATACACATGCTTTTCAAGGCAGTGCTCTCACCCTGGGATTCCTCCTACTCACCCTGAGGATCAGAGAAGAATTACTAGCCCACAGATCCGGGAAAGCTAGTACAGACAGCCCTACACATTCACAAGGTTTAGGGGCACAGGACCCCTGCAAAAGTGAAAAAAACCACAAATATCAAAATGTGTGTGCATGGTACGCTAAGGCATGGGCAGCCAGGGTCTAGAGCTGGTCAGTGAAAGGAGAGAGAAGGGGTGAGTTGTTTGGCATGGTGGCCTATACTTCCTCACTTTCCCTCATGTCCTTCCTTGAGTGTGGGGGCAGCATCAGGAGAGGGTTTGTGGGGCTGAGAAACTGGGCTGTGATATGTCCTTAGCTACCCAGGCAGTGCTGGTGGAAGAGGAAGGGGACCAGATGTAGCTTTTTAAAGGGCTTCATGGCCAGATTGGAGACTCCGAGAGGCAAGATTCCCCCGGAAAAGAAGCACCTGAGGTAGAGAAGCAGGGGTTGAAGAAACTCACAAATAAGCAAATCCGTGAAAGTCAAACCCACAAATGTGGAAGTCTGACTGTAGTTTTAGAAAGGTTAGAGACTGGTTAGTGCACTTCCTAAGACTGCAGGCTTGTTGTCTCCTGTCTTTTAAGGATGTTTAATCTGATCATAGCCAGATCAATTGGTTAATCTGGCCATAGCCAAAAGTTGGTTCCAGATCTGTAACGCTTCTGTCTTGCTTGTCGTTTGGCAAGACATTCTCCCCAGCAGATAAATGTAGACAACCATGAAATTACACTTGCACTGCCAGACATATTAGTTAACAGCAGCACAACATATTTCTCTTCCTACTCCACCACCTACTCAGTTTCCCAAAGAGTTACACATAATGATTCTCAAAATTTGCTTAATTCTTCTCAACATCTGAAACGTTCACAAGTTATTATGTGCGGAGGAAGAATGACTGAACAGAAAACTAGTAGCTTACCAGAATAAAAATCTGTTATTTGAAAATGCTATCCAGGTTGACTATTAACAGGGATGGATTATGTTTTGCATTACTAGAGTACCATTTCATGCTAGGCTTTTTCTAAATAAGAGAATATAATTCAAGGATGGAAAGCACAGTTGTGTAGGGATGTGGATGTGGAGGTGGGGGGGGCGATTCGCCCCAGGTAGAAATGTTTTTGGGCATCCCAGCCCGTAGCCACACCCCCGCACACCCTGGCCATATGCCCATGCACCCTGGCCACACCCCATGCACTGGAGCCACGCCCCTGCACATAGTGGTCACGCCCCCTCCTGCCTCCCCCGAGTCTAACACTCCAAGCTCCACCACTGGGAAAGCATGCAACCAACCAAATGTTCCCAGATTGCAGCTTTCAACATTCCTTGCCATTGGCCAAGCTGGCCAGGGCTTCTGGGATTTGCCATCTTACAACATCTGGAAGCCTTCACAATCCATATCCTATATCCATTGTTAGCTCTGACTGGAGGAGGCCTATTGAATCAATGTAATTTACATAAGTATTGACTTATAATTCAGCAGTTAATATGTTGATGCTATTCTTATTGCAGCTAGTAATTTGTTATCAACCATCTTTCACACACACCCTTGTTCAGGTTTTAGATACCTGTTCTTAAATCAGTTCCTAGGTATAGGTTAAATTGATTGATTTCCCTTTGCTAAAAAAAAGAAGAAGAAAATACAGTGTTTGGCTTGAGAAAAAAGACTAAAACGTTGCTCCTTAGCTTCACCAATAATCAAAATAGTTTTCCTATACTAAAGATACATATTAGTGAACTCTACCTTTGTTTTCCTCTTGTGGCCTGTAATTCACTTAAAACACTCATAAAAACACTACAACACTCATAAAAACACTACAACAGAGAATATGTACACTTCTGAGAGAAGTAAAACAAAATTCTCTTTCACAGCATTTGGATTAATCATCCACCTCTTAACAATGGAAAGCAACACTGTAAAAAAGAAAGATCGCACCACTTGGCTGGTCCAGTGATGCTCTTTCTGCCTTGTGCCAAATGCTATAGCAACACATGCTAATGCATTCTGTGTTGGTGAATCAATTCAGTTTCTGCTCACTGCAAGCCTGAATGGCTGGCAGGAACTTGCATTCATTGAGAAATGTAGGTCATTGTCCTCCAGTGTCACTATGGAGTTGGCCTGTGAAATTGAAACATGAGGTGGCTCTTACAAGGGAAGGAGCAGAAGTCGATAGGGGACAAAGATGTATGTGTAGAATATACTTGATATTTCACATTGGTCTGTTTAATTTCCATTATTCTTCGGGTTGGAACAATTTGAGCAGGAGGAGGACCCATCTGTATGAAACATTTTTAATCCATATTTTGTTTCTCTCAAGAATGAAGGAAAGAGTATTGCAGGGCAAAAAAGTGTGTTTTAATGGGGTAGGGAGGAATTACTATACCACATCTCTTCAATATTGGGATCACCAACTTTATTATTAGTTTCTGGAGGTAATAGTCTTACAAGGATCACCTTTTTTGGTTGTATATATTACTTCATTTACTTCAAAATGTGATGAGCCAGCCCTGTGGCATTTGGTCCTCCCACCTCCCATGAGTGAGGTGGTTACTTAAGTCACCTGAGATGATGATGATGATGATGATGATGATGATGATGATGATGATTATTCTCTTTGCTTCCCTGATCCACTGTGCGTGAAGACACTGCTTTATTTGAATGGAAGCATGCTGTGCCTGTGCCGATAGAGACTAATCCCTTTGCCAGTTTTCTAAGAAGTTGCTTTGATATTTGCATTAGGGATCCACTTACTGTATCAGCGCCACCACTCTACTTCAAAGACGTATGTGTGCTCAGTAATGTGCTTTGCCCTTTGGAAAAACTAATCAGTTAAATCTGATCCTCTTTAATGTTGACATGACTTGCAGCCACAGAACTGTCACAGTGCATTTCAATTAGGTTTGATTTCCTTACCTAAAAGGTCTTAAAAGCTAATTGCCACAGAGTGCCTTTGTCTTCCTCTCACAGAAAAAGACATGATTATTTAGTAGGCTGGGGAGGGAGAATACCCAGGGTTTGTGCTACATTATTGTCGCTAAGTACAAAACACATCAAAAAGAGCAGGGTTGATATTACCTTCTGCTTAAACATGATGGAAAGGAGTGAGAATATAATTCTTTTAGAGTTTGCCTGGGGACACAAGTGTGTGTGTGTGTCCACACTTTTGGGGTGGAGTCAAAACACATGGGGATCTCTAAGCAATATCCTGTTAGGGTATTCAACCTAAGGCCAGAGCTTGGAAAGTTTACCTTTTTGGACCCAGAATCCTTCAATTACAGCCCCTGCAACACAGCCATTCATGTGTTGAATTTGACTGCTGCAGTTGTGAATTTCATTTGGTAGCCAGTGTGCTGTAGTGCTTTGAGTGTTGGACTACAACTCTGGAAGCCATGGTTTGAATCCCTGCTCACCAATAAAAACCCACTTGGAGGCCTTGAGAGAGTCTCTCAGCCTCAAAAGAAGGCAAGAGCAAACCCCTTCTGAACAAATCTTGCCAAGGAAACCCTGTGATAGGTTTGCCTTAGGATCAGAAATGACTTGAAGGCAAGCAAATCAGAAAAATGACATGAAGGCACATGACGACAGCAACAACTACAATTTTTTGATAGGAACTTAACAAAATTTATAACCCTCAGCACTGCAATACCAGCCTAATTCACTGCAGTCAGAATAATCCCTCCTATTCCTGTCAGGGAGAAAATACAGATATATCAGATATATTTTCCATAAAGCAGAAAAGAGATGGGGCAGCTGATTTTGACTGAAATCTAAACTTTCTTGGCCCAATGCCATGGACCATTGTAGGGGAGGGGTTTCCATTCTTATTTTTAAAGGAGACCATAGATCCAGTCATAGATCTTTAGCTTGTAGATTGTAATACTGAGAAACGAAGGATTAAATTCACTTGTTGGTCCTGACAAGAATAGAACAGGCTCCACAATTTCCACTCATCCAATAGGTCTCCTCTAGTTGGAGCTAGCAGTGGGATTGAGCCTCATGTGTGTTTGGGAAATAAGAAGAGATTTGTGTTTGATAGAAAAAAGCAAAACTGATATGAAACGTCACAAGAATTCTAGTCTGAGCTTACTTTTGTATGCAGTGCACTTACTAAATGTAAGCTTTGAGTTCAAGCCATTGATTGTTGTTGGGCCGTGTGTGACTCCAAGAAGTCTTCATCAATTCTCACTGTGTCAGTAGTAAATGAGAAAGCCAATTATGTTCGGGAGATACACTGGTTAATCATTGCTTTGCTTGTACAGCAGAACTGTAGGAGTTAGGTGCCAGCATTCATAATAAAGTTTTCTAATAACTAGTCCACATCTTCTAAGAGAAAACGAAAATGTGTTACAGTAAGCAAGTACTGAGCATTTCATCTTTTTAAAATTTATTTTGCTGGGGAAAAAAATAACAAATATTGTGGTTTGGTTTTGTGAGTCTTTACCATTGTTTGCATACGGCTGTGAATGTGACTTCAATTTTACAGTCATTGTACTTAATTTGGCTTAGAACATTTAATTCTGAGTGTGCTTCAGTCACATTCTACAGCAGTATATTTCCTCCTGGGGCCAGAAGTATAAATTCACTTGAATTGCTTGGGAAAGAAAATATGTTACTGTAAGATAGGAATAATTGAAGGAAGTCTATTTGTAGGCATTAGTGAATTGAAAACACATTTAGCTATTTTTCTTCATGTTTATTTCAAAATCTATTTTCAGTGAATTGAACACCAGATTCAATCAAGATGCACTGTTGTCCTGCTTAAAAGTTAAGTGTCTATATCTTTTCATGGCAGACAGGAAGTTCAAAACATTAACAATAAAAAAGTTTAGACATTAATGGGGGTGAACAATGATTATCTGGTAACATATGTCAATGGCCACATTTTCATTGAATAATAAGTCAGGATTCTGGTGAATCTTGGTTTACTGGGGATATATCTGCATTCTGGTGTGCCAGCCATCTACTTCCACTTGGCTTCTCCTGTAAGTACTTAAACAAGCTAGAAATGTTTTGTTTTGTGTATTGTCCATCTCAGGGATCCTGGTTTGTTGCATCATTTACAAGCCAGAATCATAAACCAGGGCTTGTTCTTGATTTATAGATTCTTCCTTCCTTGTATCTATTTATGACAATATGCTAAAGAAAACTGCTTCTGGTATGTGAGCCTTTTGCTCTAGTGGGAGGAGGCAAGCAGGTGTGAACAGATGGTATGCAGTAGCACACAAGTTATTTATTGTACGGCAAAATTCTCTAGAATGCTGGCTAGAGTTCTAGAATTCTCTAGATTCCTGCATTGTATATGTGTTGTAAGGACCTCTTTAGAACTCAATGTTGTCCACATAGTTTGGCTCCACTTGATAGCCAACTCTTATTTTGAGCAGCCAGCTAATGCACCTTTCCCAGATCTATAGGGACAAAAGACAAGATTCTGTTCACTAGTTGCATGACATAAAATTACACAAGTATAGCTATACTGGGGTACTGGATTCTGGCACTGCACAGTGGATTACACAATGGGTAATACAACCATGCATTCCCCCATTATGCAACAGTTGATCGTGCTCCCTTCCCACTGCTAAGGACAGCATTTATGGAACTTCTTAGGCTGTGCAACCACTTATGCAACAATTTACGCTAGCATCATGGGGCCTTTCCACACTACACTGTTAACAGTGGTATTATTCCACTTTCAGCATCCTGTGGAATTCTGGGCTTTGTAGTTTACTGAGGTAAAAGAGCTCTCTGGCTGAGAATCCTAAATGCCCCTCCCTAAACTGCAAACCCCAGGATTCCCAGGATGTTGAAGGAGGAGTAATAGCATTATAACAGTGTAGTGTAGAAAAGTTCATAGGGCTTACACAGTTCTGAATAACCATCAGTGCTGCAACTTCCAAGAAAGTGCAGGTGGTTGTCTTAACAGTATTTATGACAGCATAAAGGCACAAGAGGATTCTGGCCTGTATACACTAAATGTGTCCCTTCTGTTCTTCCAAATTGTAAACTTGCCTGTTTGGGAGAAGTGCAACCATATCCAAAATATGTTGGACTCCAGTTCCCTTGATCTGAGAATCACCTACCCAAATATTGCCTTTTTCTGCATTCAGTTTAAACAGTTCCTTTGGTAGTCCTACCACACTTCTTCCTAGAATGTTCATGTGTGGGGAGAGAAATGGTGACTATGTGTTTGTCTGGCTGTTCCACAAATAGCAGCATCTGCTTTCTAACCAAAGACAGCAGTGTGAAGAAAGTCTACTAAGTCTACAGGCTTAACATGTTAGGCTGGTACTTCTGAAGTGGGCTTCTACTTGTGTTCACTTCAACATGAGTAAGCACTCCCTTCAGAGCCTCTCAGTTGACATGAGAAAGTTGAGAACTTCAGACACAGGGACACTGGGGGCACAGTTTGCATACCTGCCCACTTTCCTTTCCCCCATGTTTAGCCTTCATTCAAGTAGACATGATGCCTACGTAGGGACACCATGGTATTATCATGGAGACAAACTTCTGGTGCAGCAAACATACCATGTGTGAGTAGAAGGGACAAAATAACAGAGTTATTCAAACGAGTGCTCTTGGCAAGGTAAGGTAGTTTAAGCAGAAGGGGGATGTTGCTACAGCTACTCAGAAAAACTTTGGAGGTTCATCCCAGAGTGTTAAAGAATAAGGAAGGACCTGAGGAGAGGAGGTGAAGAAGATTTATGAGGAGATCATCAGTGAGGTACTAATCCTAAATGCCCCTCCCTAAACTGCAGAATCCTGGGCTTTGTAGTTTACTGAGGCAAAAGAGCTCTCTGGCTGAGAATCCTAAATGCCCCTCCCTAAACTGCAAACCCCAGGATTCCACAGGATGTTGAAAATGGAATAATAGCACTATAACAGGCTACTGCGGAAATGGCCAAGGTAGATGGGAGAGTATGTCTTGTACCATAGGTCAGTATCTGGTAGCAATCTGGATGGTTTTCAACTAAACAACTGGTCTAATCACTTTTAAGAAATAGGTGAGTAAGAAGCTACTTTTTAACTACATCTCTAATGTTAACTATTACCTTGGCAGCCTTAGAACTATAACTGTAAGTAATTGCTTAGTTCCAAGGACTGCCCCTTAGGATGTTAGCAGATAGACTTCTAACAAGAACGTTACTGGATTTAACTAAGTCACTACATAGCATGAATGCTGTGAGTCCATACATTCTAAAATGGTGGCAGAACTAATCCTGAAATATCTGAGTTAACCCTGATTCTTTAAATGACCAATATTCCTCCCACAGCAGCTTTTCTCTATATTCCTCTTTAGTATATGGCTAAATTGTTCTATTTTTAGCTTTACTTTTGTGCTTGTGAAATGGTTTGGATGAGTTTCATAAGCAGAAGGATAATGACAGATGGTGAGGGGGTGAGTAAGAGTAATCCATAGCTACCAAGAGGGTATATAACATCTATCATATGGCAGCAGAGGCTGACTGACATCCCAAACTACCCTGAATTCACAAACAAGTACTTATGGTAAAGTACAGGACCACACCAGCCTGGCTTCCAAAAGAAAGAAAGAAAGAGAATTTCTGCTAAAGCAAAAAGGGAATAAATGATAGCATGCTTAACCATCATTCATGGTTATGGACAACCTTAATCTGAATCATGCATAGGCTCAGAGATATAGCTGCAGGAGGAGCAAACTGAAAACATTGCCACCCAAAGAAGAATTCTGCCCCCACCCCAAAATGAAATTTTTCTTCAGTCCCCAAATTTCTAGCAGAGAGTGAGGGCCTTTCCACATTACACTATTATAGTGCTGTTATTTCACTTTCAATATCCTATGGAATTCTGGGATTTGTAGTTTACTAAGGCCAAAGAATTCTCTGGCTGAGAATTCTAAATGGCCCTCCCTAAACCGCAAACGTCAGGATTCTATAGGATGTTGAAAGTCAAATAATAGTACTATAACAGTGTAGTGTGAAAAGGCCCTGAGTTGTGGGGAAATCATTCATAGGTAGAACTGTTGTGTTTTCTGTGTCCATATTCCATGCATACCTTTGCCTGCCCCTTTTCTCTGCATGCCTAAACTTTTATTTCTAAATGTTCCTCTGAAGTTTAAAGTTACTCCAGTGCTAGTAATTGGACACTGAATGAAAATTTCATGATTCATGATGGGGGCTGAATACTTATTTGAAAGGTAATGTCCTCATTTCCCACCCCATAATTGCACCCCTGCCTACTCTCCAGTAATATAGATTAGAGTCTCTGTCTTTACTACTTTTGCATAGTAATACATAGAAGCTGGCCCCTCCCTAAACTGCAAACCCCAGGATTCCATAGGATATTGAAAGTGGAATAATAGTGCTATAAACAGTCTAGTGCGGAAATGGCCTAAGATGTACTCTTTTCCCCAAGAAATATTGTTTGAAAACGGAGTGCATCTTATACACCATGGCATCTTAATGTGTGTAAATGGGGCATGTCTTATATGCCAGCAAATACGGTGTATGAGAATTATAGCATCCATACAAATAGATCACATTCAATATATTTTCAAATAAGTCTTTTGTTTTTAAATAAGTCTTTTGTTTTTCTAATTGAATTTATCATTTCTTTTATTTAATACATTTTTATCTGGCTTTTCATTTTAAAAAACTCTGAAAGCAGTACTATATTATAATGCTGAAAAAAACATTTAAGAGATAGAAAAGTAAAACAGTGACAAAAACAAAAAACCAATATTAATTAAAACCATTAAAATCACTAAAGGTAACAGACTAGGACCATTTCCGCACTAGACTGTTATAGTGTTTTTATTCCACTTTCAACATCCTATGGAATCCTGTGGTTTACAGTTTAGGAAGGGGCCTTAGAAGCTCCTCCCTAAACTGCAAACCCCAGGATTCCATAGGATGTTGAAAGTGGAATAATAGCACTATAACAGTCTAGTATGGAAATGGCCTAGGTTAGCAACCACTAAAATGCCTGGGAAAACCAGTAGTTCTTCAACTGATGGCTGAAAATGCCTACACTGGGAGACTGCCTTATCTCAGTAAGGAAATCATTCCACCTAGTGAAATCAAGGTGGTGTAGCGGTTTGAGCATTGGACTATGAACCTGGAGACCAGGATTCAGTTCACTACTCACCCATGGAAACCCATTGGGTGACTTTGGGCATGTCACACACTCTCAGACCCCAGAAAACCCTATGAGAGATTTGCTTTAGGGTTGACCTGCTCAGATCTTGTAAACTCAGGACTGTGGCTTCTTTGGTTGAGCCTAAGTTAGTTTAGACTTATACCTGCCTGCCTGAGCCAGTTCTTGATAGGCAACTGAGAAAAAGTGGCAGAGGAGGTGCCAGTCTTGGTGGGAATGAAGTAAATTAGCACAGATTAGAAGGAATCAGAGTAGGCAGGCGGGTCAAGGAAGCAGGGGAGCATAGATTCAGAGTCATAGATTGAAATTGCATAAAAAAAACAGCTGAGAAAGGGTGACAGGAGAGGGTGGGCAGGAATAGAGCAGCCTTGGCAGGGATGAAGCAAACAAGCAGTAATGTGAAGGAATTGGGGAATCAGAGTCGGCAGGCAAGTCAAGGAAGAAGGGGAGCACAGACTCAGTCGAGAGAGTCCATTGTTTGGGGATTCCTCAGGCCCATTCTGCATCCTACCTCTTCTCGGCGCTGGGGTGTGGTGATCGCACGAGCAGCCTCTTGTGAGAGGCTCTTGCTTCCCTGCTTCTTCAGCTCCGCACGAGCTTCCTGCTCGTCCGAGAGCCCTGCCTCTTCTTTTTGCAGTGCAGCCTGGGACCTTCCCAGGCTGCACTGAGACAGGAAGCGTGACCAGCCCGGCTCTCGAGGTTCCGCACACCAAGTAAGCACATGCGGGGCCTGGGAGCAATGCGCGATCGCACAGCATTTTCAGCTAAAGCCTTGTGCAATAGCGAGGGCGTCATGCAGATCGCTCCTTGCAATCACGCAAGGCTCCAGGCCTTCTTTCGCATGGCAAACACCGTGCAAAAAGGGCCTTAGACCAGAGAGTGAAAGAGGACTAATGGTGATTTTTGTTACATACCTTGGTCCTTCTACCAAGCAAGACTAGAACACTAGTCTTAAAACTCCAGCATGCAATACACTTCTATTTATTAATTCCTGGTATCTAATTCATCCATTCATGTGCTGTCTTGTCCCTCTTTCTCAAAAATTTGTGCAAAATGAGACAGTTATGGCCAGAGACAGACGTAACTGCACAGTTGTTTTTGAGAAGGTTGCACAGTTCTGAGTAAACTGTGTGAGTTTCGTGAAAATGTGCAGCTTTTAAATATCGTGAGCTTTTGCAAGAAAAAAAATTCCCAGCTGTTTCAACACTACGGGAAGAAATAATGATGCCTTTTCCTTGACATCTGTTAGGAAGTGGGAAAATCAAGAATTTCCATCCTTGGTCAGAAGACTGGCCTTATCCATACTTCAGACATGATTTTTAAGTGGTTTAAAGGAAAGTCTGAAAGAGAGATTTATCTTTCTCTCTCTATAAAAACCATTAGCCTGCATTCTCATGTGCCTAGGCTATAGATTAGGAAATTTTAAGTAGGAGTTATTGATAAGATGAACAGTGTGCTGGCAGATCAGGAATATAGCCAAAATGTGTCTGAAAGCCTGCCCAACTTCACAGGGGTTTTACTAATAACCACTTATAGCCTTTTCTTCAATAGACAGGCCTAATCCCCCTTTACTGCCACATAACCTAGTGGCCTTCACCTTTTCGTAAAATAGCAAATCCCAAATCACAGTATTCACTGTTGTCTGTCTGGCACCTATAAGTTTTTCTTGTCTGTCTCTGACCAGTAATACTCTCAAATAGTGTGCCTTCCCCCTTTCTTAAGGAAAGCTTCTTCGCAGTCTTTCTACCTTCTAGTTCTGATAAACTGCAGAAACAGCAGGCACCTGAGTATATCCCAAAGGAACCAGTCTCAGCAGTTCTGGGACCAGTTATGCTGGCAGTGACTTTACAGGGACTGAATGGGAATTGTGTGTCTCTCTGTTGGCGTAGAAACCAGTGTATGATTAGAGAAAAATGAAACAATCAGTGTCTTGTACATGGATGCGGAAACATCAGCCACATCTGAAAAAAGTAGAGGGCCTAGGAAACTACTGAAGGTAGAATGTCAACTTTCTTTCTTTCTTCTTTTTTTAATGAACAAAATGGAAGAACTAAGCATGGCTGAGACTGAGGGTGTGTACAAACTTGCAGGATGGGAGGTCTCATTCTTGGTGAATTTAAGCTCTTCAATGTTATATTTTAATGACAAATCACTTCTTTTGGTTTTATTACTTAGTAACTTGAATGTAGTCTTTTACAAGTAGCAATTAAGTATCTCTTACAATTCTTTATATGCCTAAAAATTCTAAACAAGAATCTAAATGCGATAATGCTATTCTATTACAATTATATGTCATTTACAAGCAGGAGACTGCCATTAAAGGAATATATAACTAAATAAATGAATTACTTTCTAATAATCTCAGTCAATTGAAACTTCACAGCCTTCTATTCTATTCTCATAAGTTTCATTATTTGGTCACTTCACTACCAAAACACTCTATTGATTTCTGGGGAATTTGCTTCCACAGAGGCTCATTTAGTAGGACTATAGCTGACATAATGCTCAATTTTTGAAGAAGGTTGCAAATCACTTAAACGTGCTGTTTTCATTTGTTAGATGTGCAATTTGATAAAGGCAAAATTGAGACTTCCCCACTTTGAATCAGTCAGTGTTTTCTTTGGATCAGTGATATAAATTCTGCAGTGAAATTCCTAATGGGAGAGAACATTATGTTCTCAACAAGAAAAGTTTATGTATAAATCAGGTATACATCATCTGGTCCAACTATAGCAAGCGAATTTATAGCCCCTGGGCCAGAACTAGCCAGAGAGCTTTTTCATCAGGTTCCAAAATATTCTACTACAGATGTGTTTGTTCACATTTTCATTCATAAGAAAAAATGTTCTTAAGCTGTAAGAAATGTTTATATTTTGCTGATTAGTACTACATCATGTTTGAGCATTTTTTTAAGTAAATGTTCTGGTTTTGTGCTTCACAACTAGAGTAGATGCTAGCAGGTATAGCAGTTAGAGCGTTGGACTAGAGAGACTTGGGGTCGAGATTCCATTTAAGGTCAAGATGGTAGTAACTCTATAAGCATATTGCTGCAGGACTGTAGGCTGTTGGAAAGTGAATGTTGAGGTGGCAAGCTTGGCAGAAGCATGAAGAGTCTTTGTATTTGGGTGGGAATTGTCCCACTCCACCCACATGTTAATCTATGGCTATCTTAGCGGCATGTCAGATTGAATATGTTGTGAGGTACCTTGAAAGGCGGCTTTTAAATAATGAAGTACATCAAATAAATGTATTACTAAATGAAAACAAGTAAAAATAAGTAAATGGATGGGACCACATTTATAACATATAGGAACTGCTCTAGTTGAAATATTTTCCAGGTGCAAACATGAATATCAGCATAAACTACATCATTTGAAATGAGGACTGTGACTAAACAGCTGGCACAGCTTATGATAAGTTCCCAAAGGGGCTGAGTTGTATTAAATCCTTCTTCACCAAGCTTCACTGTTTAGTACTCCATTTCTGGGCACATTTCTAAGGGCTGGTTATGATCTGTAAGGCTTATATTAGTTGGGTCTGGTCTGTCTGAGAAACAACAGTTCCCCATATGAACTTACCTAAGTTCTGAAATCTTTGGAAGAAGGCTTTTTCTTGGGCCCTTTCCGCACCTTACCTTTTTGCGGAGGTGGGGGGCGGTGCTCATGTGAGAAGCCTTCGGAGGAAAGCTTTCGCATCCCTGCTGCTTGGGTTCCGCAGCAGCTTCCTGGTCGCACGAGTGCCCCGCCCACACCCCGCCTCTTCCTTCCGCAGTGCAGGCCAGGGAGCTGTAGGCTGCACTGAGGACAGGGAGCATGACTGGCCTGGCTCCAGAGGCTCCGCAGGGCAGGTAAGTTCGCCCCAGGCCCCTGACCGGTGCGCAAGCGTGCACCATTTTCAGCTAAAAGCCAAAAATAAAAAGGTGCATATGCGCTGTGCATGAGGCTCTTGAGCGTCGCATAAATGGGAGTGAGTCATGCAGACCACTCCTCCCATTTACGCGACGCTCAAGGGGTAATTTCGTTTAAGAAATACCGTGCGAAAAGGGCCTTGGTGTCACCACCTTCACAGGTGTATATATTGAGAACATATGTTGAGATAGTCTTCTTGGTGGTTCCTCCCAACCTGTAGAACCGTCTCCCATGGGAGGCTAGAGTAGCCTCCTCTCTGTTCTCCTTCCACTGACAGTCAAAGGTCCTCAATATGATTATTATCTACTTGCTTTTAAAATTGTTTAATATTATAGCTGAATTTTACCTGTATTTTATATTAATGTATATTGTAAGGCATCTTGTGTCCTGTACTGGAGAAAAGCAGGACAGGAGATCAGGAAACAGGAAGAGGAAGACAGGTGTCTAGGGTGGGATTGGTGGAAGAGACAGAATAAGATGAGACTGTTTCTTTTGAGTTAGAGCTCGTTATTTGGCTGGACTGTTAAGAAGCTTGTTTGCATGTTTTTATATGTTTTGGGGCCATACAATGTTCCTAAGCACATAGTCTAATGGGGCAGGACTTATGCTGCAAGGAACCAAGTGTTGAGAGGAAGTAAGTTATAGCCACTAGCTCTCTATATAGCGGTTCTCTCAGGCTGCTTCTGCAGTACACTGTCGTAGTGCTATTATACCATTTTCAACATCCTGTGGAATTCTGGGGTTTGTAGTTTACTGAGGCCAAAGAGCTGTCTGGCTGAGAATTCTAAGGGCCCCTCCCTAAACTGCAAACCCCAGGATTCCATAGGATGTTGAAAGTGGAATAATAACACTATAACAGTGCAGTGCAGAAATGGCCTCAATCTTTGGAAGTCAGGAACAGGAGCTTGGGAAACAAGAGGCAGAGAAGAAGCATTTTGCACGGGCATTTCACAGGAGAGTTTGAGGGGGAGTCCCACAGTGCTGTGACTTCGCCTATATAGAACAACTGAACATGGATGGTAAAGGGGCTGCTTCAGTAACCTGCAATACCTTGTGCAAGGTTTGTTTTCTTGCTTGGTGATGTGAGGAGTTACATTGCATCAAGTGCAAGATGGTTGCTCTGAGGGAAGGCGAAACAGTTTTCACCTTGCAACATATCTACATTGAAACATATTTGGGAAGGATGAAGCTTTTTTGGACAAAGAACTTTCCTGGAAGGGGAAAGTACTATTCCTAAATTGTATTTCAGGACTTTTTTTAGCCTATTTTTAAAAGCTTTTATAGAAAATAAATTATTACTGTTATTACTACTACTACTACTACTACTACTACTACTACTACTATTATTATTATTATTATTATTATTATTATTATTATTATTATTTAAAAATTTTATTTGTTACCTGTACTTCCTCAAAGCTCAGAGTGGGGTACAACAAAGGTTAAAATACAATTAAAACCAGCATACCAATTAAAAATACATTATAATTAAAATACACTAAAACATAAAACCATTCAATACAAATGTATCATAATTAAAATAATAGCTTGCCAGAAGAAATAAGTCTTTTAAATTCAGACAGCAGATTTTGCTGTTGGATCTCTTCCAGCAGGCCATTCCAAAGTCTAGGGGCAGCTGATGAGAAGGTCCTCTGGGTGACCATTGCCAGTCTTATTTTAGGTAGTTTAAGTGGCCTCCAGAGGACCTGAGTATAGGGGCCAGATCATATGGTGGAGGCAATCCTGTATTTTAATGTTTTTTTCAAAATCTGTGTACTTTTTAAATGGCTTTTATTTGCTCATTGTCTCAGGAGCCCTGGTGGGCTGGGAGGTGACAGAATATCATTTAAAAAAACAACAAACAAACAAGTAAGCAATAACCGGGGATGCTTCTAGGCAATTCCCAACCACGAGGGGGAGGATATTTAGAAAGGTGTGACATACAGAAGCAGAACTACCAGGAACCATGCTGATGTGAGGAACTCACAAGTGTAATCTTGGAGCCTCTGTCAATAATCTTACATAATTCTTGATGAACTGGAGAGGTCTCAACGGTCCAGAGGATGGTGAATGCTGTCTCCATCTTCAAAAAAAGGAAAAAAGAGGAGAAACTACCAAGCAGTCAAGACTGACATCAGTAACAGGAAAGGTTCTAGAACATACCATTAAATGGTCTGTAAGCACTTAGAAAAGAATGCAATGATTACTTCAAAAACAAGTCATGTCAGATCAGTCTACCCCCCCTTTTTTTTTATTTGATAGAATTACAAGGTTGATTGATCAGGAAAATGCTGTAGGTGTAGTACATGTAGATTTCAGTAATACTTTTGGCAAACTCTCCCACGATATCCATACTGAAAGGCTGTTAAAATGTGTGCTAGACAGTGATATTGGTTGGTGGACTTGTAACTGGTTGACTGATCAAACCCAAAGAGTGCTCACCAATGATTCCTCTTCATTCTGGAGAGAAGCGGCTAGTAGGAGCCCCAGGGTTCTGTTCTGGTTCCGACGATGTTCAACATCTTTGTAAATGAACTTAGATGACGGAAAAGAAAGCATGCTTATTAAACTTGCACCTGACACCAAATTAGAATGGGCAGCTAATAACCCAGAGGACAGAATCAGGATTAAAAAAAAACAGCTTATCAGATTGAAGAGCTGGGTCAAAACTAACAAAATGGATTTCAACAGGGATAAATGTAGGATACTACATTTTGGCAGGAAAAACAAAATGCACAGATATTGGGTGGGTGACATCTGGCTTGAGAACAGCACACGTAGAAAGGATCTGGGATCTTAGCAGACAAGCTAAATATAAGTCAACAGCATGATGTGTGGCCAAAAAAACTTACACATTACTAAGCTGTATCAACAGGAGTATAGTGTGCAGACTGAGGAAAGTAACAGTTCTTTGGTCAGACGTCACTTGGAATACTGTGTCCAGTTCTGTGCAGCACAGTTCAAAATGAATGAGTAAACTATCAAGAAAAAAAAAAGATAATACCAGTCTGGCGTGGCTTGTTTTTGAGGAAAGCCATGCAGGTTCTTAGTAATCACAACAGCTTTCTTTTCTATGAGCTCACAGACCATTTACTGGTCTGCTCTTGAGCGTCAGAGCAAAACGTATCTAGATGATGGCAGCCAAGATGGTAAAAGGTATGGAAATGAAGCCTTACTGAGAATGGCTTAGGGCAATGGTTCTTAATCTAGGGTCCAGGGACCACTGGAGGCCTGCACAGCCCTCACAGGGGGTCCATAAAGCACTGCTGCTGGACACCAACATCAGGGGCAGCAACAGGGATGCAGTAAGAGGGGTGTGTGCAGATGTCAAAACTGCTCCCTCATTTGCAAAACCATCAGAGGGGCAGTGCTGGCCCCCAGTGGGACTGGTGGTGGTGCCCTGCTGAGCATTTGCTCCAATCTGTCAATTTGGAGAGCAAAAGCTGAAGGCTACAAAAAAGAAGAGAACATTATACTTAATTACAGCAGCAAGACTGTGTTGCACACAACATTGGAAAGAAGGAACAGAGCCAGCATTGGATGAACGGAAGATTAAAGTAGTGTATATTATAGAAATGGAAACATTGTCAAGTATGCTGAAAAGAAATTCAAATCAACAGTTTGAAAAGGAATGGAGGCCAATTATAGAATGGGTGAAAAGCAACTAGTGAAAGAAAGAAAGAAAGAAAGAAAGAAAGAAAGAAAGAAAGAAAGAAAGAAAGAAAGAAAATCTGCTACAAGTTACTGTCTGTAGTATAAAACACATTCACTGTCTATCCATCATATCATTATCTCAACCATCATAACAGAGTGTGAGGCAGCAGAACAAGGCAGCAGGATATCCTTCCTCCACCATTTAGTGAGGCTATATCTCCATAACTATAAAAGTATCTAAGAACTCCCAATCACACAGTAAAAGGAATGATATTATCCCTCAAAAAGTTACAGTTTCAATTCAATGTAATTATAGCTCAGTTATCAGGGAAATAAATTAACTACAAACAAGTAGTCATTTATAATTATTCTTCCAACTCTCATTCTACTCTTTGGCTGCTAAAATATTTGTCAGGAGCTCACCACATGGACTGAACTCTCCTGAGTGAAAAATGTCCCCACCAGGGCCAGCACTTGTAATGAATGAAGTGTGCCCAGGAACTGTCTATGATCTTTCATGCCACATGAGAAGACGCTTTCCATCTGCTCTCTGCAAAGAACTGTTGTAAACAAAGAATAATATCGCTGCTCTGCTTTCTTCACAGAGCACCAAACATTGATCACAAGTTCACTATGTAAATGTAACATGTAGGTTTATATTTCCAAATAAATGTCTTAGAGCTTCAAAATCTTGGGTGTAAAAGTCATGAGGATCTGTCCACCAACTCCTATAATCAGATAGCGGCCTTTCATAGGAGTGGAGTTTGGGATGAGTTCTTCCAGATATTTCCATCTAGTGTGAGTGAACTGGCAAAGGTGGAAGGTCCCTAGAGAAGCAGAGACCAGGGTTGCTAGGTCAGGAGCATCTCAGCCTCTCATATTTCAGATCCCAAACCTGAGGCTTAGTGATGGGCCATGGTGATATAGTGGACACCAGTAATATTACAGGAATAGCATTATATGACAAGCATATGTATACATGTAAGGAAACTCGTAACTTAGAGAATGGAAAGCAGGCTTGAGAGCATTTTAGTAAAAATTAAAGGGAAGAAAAGCAATAGTGACCTCATTGTAGGGGTATATTGTAGCCCCGCCCCTGACCTAGACTGAAGATAGACTGAAGATGATGCCTTCCTAAAACAAATGACAACACCTTCAAAGCGAGAGATATAGTAGTGATGGGAGACTTCAACCAACCTGATATTTGTTGGAAATCATGCTCTCGCAAGAATGTAAAAGCCCAACAAATTCCTCACTGGCCTTGCAGACAATTTCCTTGTACAGAAGGCAGAAGAAGTAACAAGGGGATCAGCTATTTTGGAGTCAATCCTAACCAACAGAGTTGAAGTTGTCAGTGGGGTGGAAGTAGCCACCTTGAGTGGGAGTGACCATGTACTCTTGGGATTTCTTATTCAGAGGATCAATGAAGCAAAATGTGATCAGACACTCACCCTAGACTTCAAGAAAGCTGAACTTAGTAGACTTAGACCATTTCCACACGACACTGTTATGGTGTTATTATTCTGCTTTCAACATCCTCTGGAATCCTGGGGTTTGTAGTTTAGGGAGGGGCACTTAGAATTTTCAGCCAGAGAGCTCTTTGTCCTCAGTAAACTACAAACCCCAGAATTCCACAAAATGTTGAAAGTGGAATAATAGCACTATAAGAGTGTTAGTGTGGAAATGGCCTTAGAGAAATATTGAGTGAAATCTCATCGTCAGAAATGCTCAAAGTGGTGCCCAGAGAGGATGAGAAAGGGAGAGGACATAGAATTAGCTGGCCCTTCCACAGCCTGCAAAGTTTCTGTGATGGTGGCATTAGAAGGTTTCTGACTAGGAAGTCCTGCTCCCCTGTTCTTGTTTCCAGCTTCTAACGAAAGGGAGAGAAAAGGAGAACTGAGTAGTGTTTACTGTACAATCCTTCTGCAATCAGCTTCTTTTCCTTCAAAAGAAACAGGAGTATTAAGTACCCTTTTCCATGTTTCATGTTGTGTTGAATGAGGTCTCAGCTGTTTATTTGAAGAGGCCTCCAACCATTTTGGATACATTGCAGTCCCTGCAGAAAATGTAGAATCAAATTAAGCAGGGAATTGAACACATTTTCAAAGGTAAAATTGAGGACAAATGATAATTGAAATCTAGCTGTATTTAAAAATGGTCCTTTGGGTATGTTTTTCTCCTGTAATTTCATTCAGAGTGCCAAAGCCAAGAAAGAATACATAGGCTAGCTTTTCAAAGTGGAAGTTTTGAAATTAATGCTTTCAGCAATGCAAGGAAAATGTCTTGCTTTGTGTGCTGAATTTCTTCTTTGTTAATATTTGTGATAGTTTTCCAGATGTTTCCCTTAGATGACCGCTCCCCAAGCAGGGGATTTACAGTTGGCCCTCCACATTCACCAGGATTATGGGCACAAGACCCCCACAAAAGTGGAAAAATTGCAAATATCAAAGTGTGTGGCGGGGGGGAGGGTTCCAAGGCATGGTGGGGAGAATAGGCACCCAGGTCCAAACCAGCTCAGAGAAAGAAGAGGAAAATGAGGTATGACAGCATGGTGGCCCTATACTTCCTCTCTTTCACCCATATCGCTCCTTGGGTGGGAGGTGACATTGGGAGAGTTTGCGGTGCTGAGAAATTGGGCTATGAGTGACAATGTCTGCTGGTGGTGGAGGAGGAGAACCAGAGGCAGGTTTTTAAAGGGCTGTGCATCCTAATCTGAGCTGCCAAGGGGGAAGGTTCCTACAGCAAAGAAGCACCGCAGGAGGGGCAGAGGATGGAGAAATTTGCAAATAATCAAATCCATGAAAGTGAAACCCACAACTGTGAAGGGCCAACGGTACTTAACTTGGAAAAGAGAGATTGTTGGAAGTTTTACTGGAAGTGTTGCTACACTAACTTCCCACCCAGTTCGTCCAAAGCATCCCTTAAAACCTAAATAGCACTGAGTTTTATATCCCGGTGTCCAGAGGTCCCTGAAGTTCCTGAAAAATGAACTCTGAGTTCAACAGGGGTAATTGGCACCAATGTTGCTTTATCAAAACATGGCTTTTTAAGCTTTTGGACCTAACTGATTTCATCCAGCTTGTACATGTGCTATGATTGGTACTAATTTAAATTGTTTTAAATTGGATAGGTCAGAATTCTGCATTGCATTCATAACTACATAAACATAGCTACAAATGACCTAAGGAATTGACCCCCTCAATCCCCCCTTAAACTTCAAGGAGTTGCTCTGTGTAACAGAAGTCTGTGGCACAGTCAAATGGGTATTTCAGAATGACATGGCCATCCCATCCCATCCCTGAGCTACAGTGTGACTAAACCCATTTGTATACTATACTGTTATAGTGCTATTATTCCACTTTCAACATCCTATGGAATCGTGGTATTTACAGTTTAGAGGGGCATTTAGAATTCTCAGCCAGAATGCTCTTTGGCCTCAGTAAAGTACAGACCCCAGAATTCCACGGGATGTTGAAAGTGGAATAATAGCACTGTAACAGTGTAGTGCAGAAATGCCCAAAGAAGTAGATCACAGTTGCCTATCCACTAACAGTATTTCTCCTTCCACTGACCACAAAGTACTGTACTAGGTCCCTTCTCTCACCTATCGGCATTTCTCTCATCCATCCTGGTTCTATTCATTCAGTCACTTCATGGTCAGTTTTTAAACACAACATAACCGAAATTTGTTTATTTAACCCATTCTCAAGTTCTGAGTGGTATGTTTTCCACTAACTGTCCTGCATCCAGGAGGTCTGGTTAATGGCTAGATACTTTCTATTGACCCTGAATGCGAAAATGAGCCTCTTCTTCCTCCCAGTGGGCCTTTGAAAATTAATAGTAATCAATATATTCAGAATGTCATGCAGCCTACAGGCAGAAAGCCCTTCACATTGCTGAGCAACAACAAGAAAGAAAATCATTTATCAATATTGTATTGTATTTCTTCCACTATCAGCTATTTATGTTAGTCAAAATCTAGGATGCAGCTTAGGATATTGATCTTTTACCTGCAAAGGCAGTCTTGCTTGCAAGAGGTAAGTATTCTGATTTCAGTGGCCCCTTTTTCTCTGACCAAGTAGTCTCATTGGTCTGTTTTTCTGTAATTGGGTTGGCCCTCCAGATGTACTTCAACTCCCAATAAATAAACTGGAGAGATGTCTCAAGGTGCTCAATAGATGAATGATGTATTCATTAAAAACATACCCTTCACCTTCCCCAGTTTGGCGGGGACAGTCCTGAGCAGTCTTCTGCTGTCCCACTTTTCCAGCTGCTTTTAAAATGTCCCAGTTTCTCTCTCTCTGCATCTCACTTTCTCTCTTTATCCTCAGGTTACTTTGCTGCAAAGTTCAATGTACAAAGTAGTTTGCGCTCAATTCACTCAGCAGTGGGAAGAAGAGAGGAGTGAGTGAGTGGAATCTTGCCCTTCCCAATAGGCTCAGGCAAAAGCAAACTGCTCCAGCCTCTCCTAGATTATGTGTGTTCCCTCATTAATGTAGCCATCTTAACCACACACTGATGTTGCTTGGCCACATGTGTCTTAGTTTTCATCTGTTAAATGTTGAAGGTTACATAAAAAAAACCCAAACTGTTATGGCCTGCATGTGCTTTCAAAGACCTTCTTCAGGAACTAAATAAAATCATACTTATAAATTTCCTTTCAGTTCGCTTCAGCCCTATTCTATCAAAGTGTCCTTGCATATTATCTAGCAACCATCTCTTTCTTCTTGATCATCTACTGACATTTACTTACTTATTTTTTAAAAAAGAGAACTTTACCCTTTGTTCACCTATTTCTTCTTTTTGTCCAGTAAATGGTGTGAGAGTTTCAGTTCCAGAAATTTCTGAAATTAAACTTCAGATAGACCATAGGGGTATAAAAATGTATAAAAGATTTAAAACAGTGTAAAACGATGCATTATTTTATTATGTATTTATGTGTTATCTCTTTTTATGATTTTATGTAGTTCCTCAAGAAGGCCTTTCACAGCATATACAAGCCAAAACACAATGGACTTTTTATCTATAAATCATTAATCTGTTAAACATCTCGAGACATGTCTCCAGTTTCTTCTTTGCCTTTAATTGGACGCTCCCCCATTTTTGCTTCCTTTGTTCAACTGCTGGTGCTAACATCCTTCACTATTGCCCCAGCTGGTAGGGGGCTGTGGAAACTGGAACTCACAAAATGATGGGGGACACTGGTTCCCCAGTTCTGCAATATAGAAACATCTACAGATAATCAGATGCTTCTGTACTGCTTTTATCCTTGTTAGTTAGTTAGAACTCCATCTTTCCAGAAACTTTGTGACAATATTAGCCCGCAGCATTGATCGCCTAGAGCACAGAAACCTGGAAACTGTCGCTAACAGTTGCAGTAGCTAGATGAATAAATTCCGTGGGGAAATCAGTTCCCCCCAGAGTGACTACTTTCTTCTCCTTTAGGCTCACTAAGTCACAGGTGCCAGCACGCTTAGCACATTCAAAACTGTATTCTCCTTGGAGAACAAATGCCATAAATTATAAACACTGCAGACTAGCAAAGGGTATGATTAGTTTGTGTTGCCTAACTTTGGCTGGTGCAATACTTCCTTTGTCAAATTGCTTCCTTTGTGCCAGTAATATCTGAAGAATTTTTATGAACTTTAAGTTCTGTTATTGTTTTGAAACATGATGTCCAAGATCTCACTTGGTATTTCATGTTGCAACAACACTCTGTGTCCGTGGAAAGACACTGCAAGACTTGCAGCCTGGATCTAGCTCTTGGAGGCTTCTCCCTTCCTGATTTTGCTGTCATGTGGCCCAAGGTAAATGGCCAAGAAGAAAAAGGCTACAGCCTGTGAGAATTACCATATCGTCCATGGCAAGTGTGTAGATCAACTTGATTAATCTGTAATTCATTTTATAGTGACATAAGGTTAGGGACGAGTTAGGCTTTAGTCTGGGTTTTGTTTTGTTTTTGGTTATTAACTTCATAATTTTGGTGAAATGAACCTCATAAATCTGTTGGAAAAAATGAAATATAGGAGAATGTTTCTTTCCAGCCTTAATAAGCAAAGCACATACATCCACTGAGCACAGAAGGACAGGACTACTGATTCCAAAAAGCCAAAAAAAAAAAAGGCAAATTGCACACATAGATCTGTCATGCTACTCATACTTGTATGAAGAAATTCCTGCAAATGGAATGAAAAAATGCACAAAAGCTCTTGTAATGACTTTTGAAATGTTCGATTCTTATGGTTGAAAATGAAACAAGTGAAAATTTACATCCCTAACCCTGTGTATTCAAACACATCTGTGATGTTGAATTAGGGTTACCAGCCATTTTGTTAAATTCATCTTTGATAACTACATGGCAGGCACAGAAACCATGGAATAGCTGTTTTCTTTTGAATTTGACCAGAGCAAATAGATAATAATTTACTTCGGTTAGTTTCTGGCAAGGGCTTACCCACATTCACAACTTCTTGATCAGACAGTATCCAAATTCACAAGTTCTTGATAAATTTGGTGCATAGAATATAAGATTTTTTAAAATGTAGATATAGATTATAGATATAATGATATTTAGGAGAGTTTTTGTAACGGCAAGAATGGTACTTAGCTAATCCAAAAATTTATTTCATTATAGTTACATACAGCTTTGGTGGGAATTTTTTTTTTTAATTCTCAGAGAACTAGTTATATTGGAGAGAGCTAAAGCTGATGATTGAGTAATCAGTAAGTCTTCATTTGCATTATGGCTCAGTCACAGACAGACCTGTAAGGGCTTGGTTGAAGAACCTGTAAAGTAGCAACAGATACGCAGATATGCAGGTTAAGATGGTTGGGAGCCATTATCCACAACTTGGGAAAAGGGCATGGGAAACCGTGTGTCCAGTCTACTCTTTTATTCCTATGAACTGAAAAGGTAACCAAAAGGAAATCTTTGAATCCCATGCTGGGAGCAAAATAAGCTGCTAAATAAATAAATAAATAGATTTTTGTTCTTCTGCTTTCACTGGAGGCAATCATTCTGGCAACTGCCCCGCAACTTAACTCCCATATCAAGGTGTTAGGATTAGAGCCAAAGAAAGTAGTCGAAAGTTTATTAGCCTCATGGTGAACTTAAGGTTGTAGAAAGCAGAAAGGTTAATACTCTTTAAACTAAGAACATTTGATGGGATGGAAGCTTACCCTTCTCATACTGGAAAGAAATCTTGTTCTTCATTTAAAATGCAAGTTGACTTCACACATTATCATCCTAGTGAAAAAAAAAACCAATTTGCACAATTTACAGAGGTAATTCATTAGCAGGGAACTGAGCCTGCTGAGCAAGATTAACATTTGCCTGTTTGGGGTTTGTTTTGCAGACTTTACAAATGGATGTAAACAAGCTGAATATCACATTGCTTCGGATTTTCCGTCAAGGAGTGGCTGCCGCTTTAGGACTGCTGCCACAGCAAGTACACATCAACAGACTCATTGTAAGTAGCAAGCATTTCATGTAACCATTTGTCTTGCTTTGTTTTCATGCGCTGAAATCCAGCCTGGGCTGTTTCCGCACTAGACAGTTATAGTGCTATTATTCCACTTTCAACATCCTATGGAATCCTTTGAGGCCCTTCCCTAAACTGCAAACCCTAGGATTCCATAGGATGTTGAAAGTAGGATAATAGCACTATAGTCTAGTGTGGAAACGGCCCTAGTTGAACACTGAAAAGATGGGTGTTCCTGCATAGCAGGGGGTTGGACTCGATGGCCCCTGTGGTCTCTTCCAACTCTATGATTCTATAATTCTCATCATCTCTTACTGTTGCTGTGCTGGTTGGGTTAATAGGAATTACAATCTAGCAGCATCTAGAAACTATATGTCGCCCTTTCCTGTTGTGGAAGGTATCAGAGTTCGCTCTTGTGGAAAGCCCTGGTTTTCAGAAACACACACACACACAAACACACACACACACAATTGTGTGACTATTTAATATTTCTTATTCATTAGAATATTTGTATCCTGCCCTTTATGATTATATCTCGGGGCAAGGTGCATTGTAAACAATTTGAAACAGTTCCAGATTAAACCCATAAATAATTTAAACAAGAGAAAAAAACACTGAACAAGACAACAGTTAAAACATCTTTTACTTATTCATTTAAGATATTCTGGTATCATCTCCCAGCCCGCAAGGCCTCCTGAGGCAATGCCCAAATAAAAGCAATTAAAACAGTGAGAAGATAAAACATTTTTAAAACATATCAAAGTACTCTTTAAAAATTTTTTAAAACAGTCTTAAAATAGCCCTAAAATACATTTTTAAAATGGTTGAAACAAAGTAATTTCAAATATTAAAGCCATATGGAAACAGCATTGTTTTGGTTGCCTGCTGGAAGCTTAAAGGAAATGGAGCCACCCGAGGCCATTTCTGCACGACACTGTTATAGTGCTATTGTTCCAGTTCCAACGTCCTGTGGAATTCTGGGGTTTGTAATTTATTGAGGCCAAAGAGCTCTCTGGCTGAGAATTCTACATGCCCCTCCCTAAACTGCAAACCCCAGGATTCCATAGGATGTTCAAAGTGGAATAATAGCACTATAACAGTGTAATGCGAAAATGGCTCTAAATTCTTTTTTTTTTATGAAATCATTTTTATTAAATCTATACAGGAACAAACCAAAGCAAATAAGTACATGGACAAGTCAACAAACAAACAGTAGCGTTATATCTGAATTTACCAAATTTCCATAATTTCTGGTTTGGCTTTAAATATTGTACAACTTTGGCCATAATGTTTTAATTAACCTAAAATATATGAAGATATATATATAACATAGAATGGGGGGGGGGGAATGGCCCTAAGTTCCCTGGGTAGGGGGTTCCACAGTTGAGGCACTGCTGCAGAGAAGCCTTGTTATATCTACATACCAACCTAAGTTCCCAAGATGATGGGGCATGCAACAGGACCTTCTTTGAAGAGCTCGAATTTCAGGCAGGCTCATATGGGAGGAGGCAGTCTTTCCAATATACTGGCCCAAAGCCTTTTCGGTTTTTGTAGATTCAAACCAGCACCTTGAATTGCACTTGGAAGCAAATTGGTTATAATTTGGTTATAAAAGCTTAAGCAACCGAAAACCATGCACATGTACATTTCACACTAAATTAGCTCTCAAAGGCTTTAATAAAAAGCCATGCTTTTGTTTGGCACCAAAAAGAAATGTTGGGACCAGTCAGACTTCCAAGGGGAGAGCATTTCACTATTGGGATGCTCCAACCAAGAAGACTTCAAATTTCATAAAAATATAAAAATGACAAGTACTGGCTCAAACATTGTCCTTAGCATCAGCCTCTGAACCATACCATCACAGAGCCAGTTTGTCAAAGACCGCATCACATGACCAAATTGCAAATGGCCAGCTTTTTTAATACCGTGACCATTTCCACACTATACTGTTATAGGCCTTTTCTGCACTACATTGTTATAGTGCAATTATTCCACTGTCACCATCCTGTGGAATTCTGAGGTTTGTAGTTTACTGAGGCCAAGAGCTTTCTGGCTGAGAATTCTAAATGCTCCTTCCTAAACTGCAAACTCCAGGATTCCATAGGATGTTGAAAGTGGAATAATACCACTATAACAGTGTAGTGTGGAAATGGCCATAGTGCTATTATTCCACTTTCAACATCCCATGGAATTCTGGGGTTTGTAGTTTACTGAGGCCAAAGAGCTCTCTGGCTGAGAATTCTAAATGCCACTCCCCAAACTGCAAACCCCAAGATTCCACAGGATGATGAAAGTAGAATAATAGCACTATAACAGTGTAATGTGCAAAATGGCCTGTATCTCAATTTCCATTGTATATGGTGGACCACTTTCATTCAAGTCTCCCCATGACCACCAGTAAAACTTTTTGGAGTGACTTGTGGGACACCTCCCAGACATCTCCAAGGTAGAGCTGGAAGGTACCAAACAATACTTTCACCACGAGCAATCCAATCCATTTCTAAAGCAGAAGCATACACACACCCCAGAAAACTTGGAATGATATGTGACACTGGATCAAAAGGTTCATCCATCTAGCTCAGTATGCTTACACTGACTGGCAGTAGCCTCTCCTAAATCTGTCATGGCCCAGACTGAGACTAAGACCTTTTGTGTGCAAAGCAAGTACTCTACAACTGAGCTACTATCTTTACTTCACTAAATTTTAAGTTCCCTAGCAGTTAGTTAATAAACATATAAAAGGCATACACAAAACAATACTGTATTTGATATGTTTACTTCTCTGTACAGTGGCTCTCACAGAAACAAGTTTTAAAAGCAAGGCAGTAGTGCTGGCTATGATATATAGGGCTGGATCCAGATAAAGTTAGTTGCACTTGATCCCCATTATAATCCATGTGATTTAAATCCTGAAGAACATACCTCCTAGATTACATGTAAGTGTAACTAACATAGGCCTAAATCCTGTTGCTATTCCTGACTAGAATAAACCTATTCATTCAGTGAGATTTACCTTTGTTTTGGCTCATCATTCAATAATTGATTTGGGACTAATGAACAGGACATCCACTATTGTCTGTTCTCAGTCCAATAGTACTGTGGTGGGCGAATATTAAATAAACAAACAATGGCCCTCCAGGTGTTTTGGACTGCGGTTTCCACAAACCCTCACCTTTGGCTTTCCTGGTTAGGGCTGATGGGAGCTGGAAGGAAGAAAGGGTTATCTCGTCCTACGACAATAATTTAAAAAATGCTTTTATTAAGGTCACACTCTGCATGTTCCTAGCATATATGGCCAGACGGGCAGACACAGGGTCCTGTACCAGTAGTGGGGAGCTTGTCCCTCCATATGTTTTGGATTTCATCTGCCGAGGTAAGTAATTATGGAACCTGTAATCAAACATCTGTAGGGCCACAAAAAATTTCACCCTACTATGCTATGCCATTGCTGAGTTTGTCCTAATAAAAGTCCACTTGAGAACTAAATGCATTACTTAGTACAGTTCAAACACAAAGTGAATCAAAAATTTAAAGAGGGTGACATTTCAGTATAGCAACCTTACAAGAGATTCATTTCTAAAATTCAACCGCTTCTTCATAATTTGGCATTTGGGATTCCTGATTCCTCAGGCTTGCTTGCATGACTTTTGGTTAGTTACCTATATGTCACATATGCCACTACTGTGGGGATGAAATGTCTGCTTTTATTGTTGTCAGAGTTGCTGAAGCAAGTTAAATGAAGCTGAAGTTGTCCAAATGTATGATCTAACATCCTTATGACGGTGTGAATTCAACTTTGGTTCATTTGCTTATGGTTCATATAACACATTAGAAAACTGTAAGTAAACAGCTATTGGTCTCAACTCTCTTGGCTGAGTAGGCCCATTGAACCAAACTCAATGAGTCAACAGATAAGTAAATCCTATTGATTCAGTGGGTCTCATGTAACTGGGATAAATCAACAGGATTTGGGCTGTTATCTGTAAATCAATAGACAAATAAATTTCATAGATTTAGAAATTACTGTGTTTTTCTCCAGAGGCCCACAACAGTGCTTGGAGTCTCCCTTATAAGTATTTGCATCATAACTAACTGCAACCACATGGAAATGTCACTTCAGTCCCAAATTAAGGTTGTATCTTCAGCATTGCATGGCCATATGCTCCCCTAGTAAATATGCTGCCAAAGTATGACATTTATATGAATCTGTTGAAGGACTGGCCAGATATAGGATCTCTGCAATGTTTTTGGCCCAAATTAGATATAATTTTGTGCTGTGGGTAAGTCTAGACTCAGGAGCAAGCAACTGTATGGGGACCAGGGACCAGTTCCCACTTAGACTGTCCATGATCAATATCCCCTCCTGCATGGCTTGTCTTCAGAGTCCCTCTCAAAATGGTAATGGTAAATGATGTCATATCACTGCCTTATCACCATTTTTAAGAGTGACTTTGATGAAAACAGACATATTTGATAGAGGCAAGGATTCTGGGAGTGGGAAGTTCACACATTTGAGGGGTTCCTATGCAAGTTTAGGCAAAAAACTTAAAAATTGGCAGGTGGATGATTTTGATTGGCAGCAGGCTTCAGAAGCTGCAAAAAGGAGGTCCTAGGGCCACATCTGGCCTGTGGACTGCACTTTACCTATCCTTGGTCTATGTGAAATGTGAGGAATCTGTAGCCCTCCAGATGCTATTGACTTTCAGCTCTTATCATCTTTAGTCAGTCTTAACTAACTATAGCTATGGCCCAGAAACATGTGGAGGATCACAGTTTCCCCTGAAACCAGGGTGCTTCCCCACCCATAATCTGGATCTCTTTACACTGAGGGATTGAGGGTCCTTGCCACTAATCTGGATTCTGCTAATCTGGATTCTGTCTGGGGGACCTCTGTCACTCTCTGGCCACTTGAGTGCCCAAGTTGTTAGGGTTGGGAACGAGATAGACTGAGTTAACATCAACACTCTACTTAAGGACTGTATTGGAATCTCAGGATATTTACATGGGAAATGGACAGTGTGATGAACCTAGGGGTAGGTAGCAACAGAGTCACCCTAGTAACCAAGTGTATTTAAAAGTGATTGGTTGTTGACTATGAGACCCAGACTAGCCAGAGAGATGGGCTAGCTGGGGAGGAGTAAGGCTAACAGAAATTTAACTGAAACAGAGTTGGAAGAGAGAGTTTTGGAAAGGGTTTAGAGAGAGATCCATCTGGGAGGTTGAGGGGGAGTGTGAAAGATAGTGAGAGAGTTCAAGAGTGTTTGCTGGGTTCAGAGCTGAAAGTGTGTTGATGTTTGGTAACCTTTAATTTGCCAACTACCTTTTCTCTGGACAGTTTATTAAATACAGATTTGGCTATATTTTTGTAAAGAGCAGTCTCAATAGAGTGTCTTTGCTCTGGATTGGATATACACGCTACCAACAGTGACACAGTCATTTGGATAGGATAATCCATGCTTTGCCCTATTTCTGCAAGGGTGCAGATTTAGAAAAAGCAGTAGCGGGAGATAAACTGGAAGAGGAAGCCAGTGGAGGACAAAGATATAGAAAAGTACTGCATCTCTAGAAGGGAGAATTTAAAGCAGACGTTAGTGTCATAGCCCTGGCTTGATCCAGATCCCAGTTTTGACAGACAGCCTTTTTTGGTAATCTTTTAGGCTATTTATTACATGTATTTATGGATATACAAAAGCATACTTTCTTCTTAGAGAGAAACATAGACATGTCAATGCATGGGCCCTGAGTTTACCTGTCATTACAGTGCATTACATTACATTGCATGTAAGGCATCAAACATTCATTACATCTCAGTATAGGGCAAGTAAGATGTTAAATTTTCCTAAGGGCTGAACCTTTGTATCTCTTCATTTCTTTAACAGGCTTTATGATAGTTAACACAAAGAAGAACATTACCATCTTAAACAGTACAATTTAGTCATTTATTTACTATCATTATCAGGTTCTTTCATAGTGTCTGTGAAAACAATATACAGACATTTCATAAAAGCTTTTACATGTACAGAACTATGTCCTTTGTATCATATCCATTGCCATCTGTCCATCAAGGAATACAATCTCAAATGTTGAGACACAATATATCTCTAAATAAACATCTGTGAACACACAGGCATTCAAGGGTTAATCTCCTTGAGCACTGAATCTTAACAGCATCTATTACATCCATAAGCGTCTTAACTGGTATCCATTACACTCATAATGGGATAGATATCTCTTTCAACATAGCCTAATTACTTCTTACCAATGCAATTGTTTTCTTACCAGGATGGCCTATTTTTGTTATCATATCTTATGAAGCCATTTCTGCACTAGACTGTTATAGCACTATTATTCGACTTTCAACATCCTATGGAATCCTGGAGTTTGCAGTTTTGAGAGGGGCCATCCCATCCGGCCCCTCGCTAAACTGTAAACCCCAGGATTCCATAGGATGTTGAAAGTGGAATAATAGCACTATAACAATCTAGTGCGGAAATGGCCTGAGTTATCAGGAATAGCACAGCTGTCATGGACAGCATTCTTCTTACATTGCAGACTAAAGGCAGTCTAATCTGTGGGCTTTATCTGGCTCCTTTTATTTTTCCCAGCTGCTGCCAGCTTCTCCATACAGGCACGCACACTATAATACATCCTGTTTCCTGTATTATAACTCTCCCCATATATGCTATATGCTATAGATTGCACTAGATTGTACTCTTTACTTCACAGATAATGTCCTGGTAGACACTAATGAGATCATCCTCATGTACCTAATTCTAGGGACTTCTAACCACAGCAAATGTGAAGGCTCATTCAAAATCGCTATTGCCGTTTTAGGAGAGCTTTGAATCGGGTTTTTTTTTTTTTTTTGAACTAATATAGATGTAGCACAAAAGGTAAACCATGAAATGTCTACATTTTGGATGTTCAAAATACCAACTTAGGATGAAAGGGTTCATCCAATTGTAGCTTCTTTTCAGCACATAGACAACAGCACATCTTAAGACCAAACCACTGAAGGTTGGTATTAGCTGAGTTTCATAGGACCAAGCATGCTTCTACTCTTTTGTATTCTCTGTTTTTTACTAGAGCAAGAAGAACTGTGTTGAGCTCTTTGTATCACCAGTTCATAGAAAAGGAGTTGCTGATCCACTCCCATCAGAAGAAGTCCTGAGGTCTCTTAATATCAATGTTCTACACCAAAGTTTATCCCAATTTGGAATTACAGATGTCTCACCAGAGGTAAGCTGCTAGAAGTATAATATTCTCTAACTCACAAAGAAAAAAATTTATCTTATAAATGCTATTTTTCAAATCCTGTACGTATTTTAAAACAGACAGATTAATGTGATTATAATGCAGGATAAAAGTATATGAGAGCCAGTGTGGTTTGACTGTTGGACTAGGCTTTGGGAGACTAGGATTCAAACCCCAATCAAGCATGGAAACCACTTCAGCGAGCCACACTGTCTCAGCCTTAGAAGAAGGTGATAGTAAACCTCCTGTGAGTAAATCTTGCCAAAAAAACTCTACAATAGGGTCACCATAAATTGGAGTCATCTTCAAAGGACATAACGATGAAAGAAATGTGCTCCTACTAATACCAGTGTGATGGCATTAACGGTGGTTTGAGCATTGGACTATGACCCTAGAGCCCAGGATTCAATTCTCTGCTCGGACATGGAAACCCACTAGGTGACTTTGAGCGTGTCACACATTTTCAGCCCCAGAAAACCCCATGATAGGGCTCCTTAGGGTCACTATAAGTCAGAACTGATTTGTAGGCACACAAAAACAACAAATGCCAAAATATGCAAAATTAAATTTTGTAAGCTATATTTTTTTAAAAAAAAAATCCAGAAACCTGTTGGTGCCTATGCTAGTGGAACATATGTTACACCAACATAGTGCACTTTTTGCAATGGTGTATAGTGGTGGCAGGGTTGGCAGAGAAAGACACCTCTGGTATCAAAGAAATTTGCCTTGGTGGGGCCTGAACAGCTTGGGAGCTGTCAGGACAGAAGCTGTTTTCTTAGCTGCCCCACTCCAGGCACTGGACCCACAGCCATTTTAACTCATTGTTATTTGTGTGTCACTGCTACTACCTATGCCAGTTGAACTACAGAATTGCTATACAGGATCACAGCCTAAGACAGGATTTTGTGGCAGCTGAGACAGGACTACCCCAGAAGAGCATGGTGCTGTTACCCTGATTTCTGGGGGTCCCGGGAGGGACACCTAAAAGCGCTCTCAATTATGTAAGTTGGGGAAATTAGCGAAGAGCACGGCTAGCAATGCGAGAGGCAGGGTAACGTAGCGAGATCTTGAACCATATGTTTACAGGGTCAGTCCGAGTCAAGGAGCATGCAGAAATTGAAATAATAAATGTTGTTTTATTAAAAATACAATCAAACAGTGTATGCAGCGCACTCACTCAGATAACTAAAGAAATAAAGGTTGGAGTGGGATAGAGGGATTTTTAGAGGAGTTGTTGGTTTGGGTAATACTCCACCTGTCCTGAAGCCCGGTTAGAAGCGGAGAAGCTGGGGAGCGTGGATCTCAGCACGTGGAGCTGAGGGGAAGACTCGCTGGACAAAGCGACAGCAAGGCGGGATGGAAGCCAAGAGCGATCCGAGGAAGCGCTCAAAGTCAGGGGTTCTTATAGGGAAAACTGTGACCGCAGGCTAGATCGTACTTGGGGAAAACAATGAGTTTGGGGCTGGAGACAAAAGCCTCCAGAAGGTCAGAATTTGAATGATTGAGTTATAGCCAGATTGTCAATAGAGTGGACAGTATGCAAATACAGAGTGCTTGGCAGATGAGGATTCTTCTAATCAAACTGCCTGCTCGAGGCAGGGAGTTCTTTGTAAGTTGCGCGCATACATAATAGAGTACTTGCCTTTGAGGGCTCCTGAAGCGGTGGGACAGCTATTTCTGGCCTGCCTGTATTGTGTTGGAATATTATGGCGATTATCGGCTGTGCCTGTCTGCGTGCTTGTCCGGGGGCCTCGCAAGCACGTGGAGGGGAATGGGTATAGGAGGCCGAATTATTGATATCAAAAGATACCTTTATATCCCACAAGCTCGGGCTAGCAATGGCAGTAACAGTGCCCCCTGTAGTAAAGGAAACAATGCCGCCAGCCATTCTGTGCATGCACAGAGGCTGACCAAACTGCCACCTGAAATTCACTTCAGCACTACCAGCAGAGCAACACTTAGCATCATATGTGAGCACGGCAGGCTTACTTAGCAGAGATGGGTGCATGGCCCCTACCATACTGCCCTCCGGTGTCTCACATGTCCCCTGCCTTCCTCAGTGGTTGCAGCGACCGAACAGATGGTTTTGGGAAGCCCACAAGTAAGACATGAGCAGAACAGCAGATTCTCATTGATGTTCTCAGAAACCAATATTCAGAGGTGTACCTCCTCAGGTACTGGTGGTAATATATAGCCATCATGACTAGTAACTGTTGATAGCCTTAACCTCCTTATGAAACTTCATCAAACAAACATGGTTCATCTATAGCTTATACATTGGTCCTCTTTGTCTTTAAGCTAATTCCTAAGACTTTATTTGCACCTGCTTTTACTTCGCTGTAAGGTTCACAGTTTAACACCACCTTTGATAACATGCTGAAGGAGTTGTGGGAGGAGATAATGTAACAAACTAGCTGAAAATGTCAGTAATTCCTGCCGACTTCTTGTCTGCCCAACCAGGTGGTTTCCAAGAAGGAATTGGGCTCGGTTATGTAGACCGATACAGTTTGATACATGGGTGAAAATACTTTTCCAGCACTTACTAAGGAGATATACAAGTCATCGTTTACTCATGTAAGACTAATGGTATCAAAATTGTTAGAAGAATGGTTGGTATTGATTTGCCCAAGTACTTTATATTGTTGAAAGAAGATAAAAACTTCATACCCACTTGACAAGGGCTTTCAAGTGTGCACCCAGAACCGTGTAATTACATGTTGTTTTCCTTTTGTGCTTTTGAAAATCAAAGAAAAATGTTCTGCAAGGCAAGCACGAATCAGGCAAACTCTGGAGCAAAGAGGGATTTTATGCTGTCATCATCTTTCTCAGCATCTTTGTTATTATTGTGACATGTCTGATGGTAAGTTGGTTGCTTTATGTTTTTGATTGTTTGTACCTATCTGAAAAGCAAAACCTGCCTACTTGTGCCAAAAGTTATTTGCATAATATAGTCTGTCTTTAATCAGTAACAAAAGTAACTCTCTAAGATCAGATTTAAGTCGTAATGATCTGTCTCAGACAAATGACATTCATGTACAGCTGATTTTAAAAGATGGGGGTGCTTCTAATGTTTCTTATTTTCTTTTTTTTTTTTTAAAAAGGACTATTTCATACCCTGGTCCCCATCCAACCACATGTGCCTGTCGCCATCATGACTGAGTATGTGGAGACCTCTTCACAAATCCATAATTACAGTGCTCTTTGAGCAGGAATAGTATGTGGATGGGGGGGCTGAATCTGCCCCCTCTGTTTCCTTACTAAACGGACATTAGAGTGGTTATACCATTTTGAAGAGAACTCTTCAAGCGAAGCCATGACGGCTGAATGGGTAGAAACAAATTGTATATTCAGCACTTATTTGCCCACGCTGGCCTAAATCCAGTTTCCAGTTCCAACCAGGCTAGACACATTAAAGTTTACCCCTTTTTGCATACGGCCCTTGTTCAAAACCATATCAATTTGTTTAGTGTCTGCTATGATGATGTAAGTATAAAGACTAGAGCAGGAGTAAAGCAACCTTGGCCTCTAGATATTTTGGTCTAGAGCTCCCAAAATCACATTATTGGCTATGCTAGATTGACCAGATAGGAGATGCAGGCCAAAATATCAGGAGAGCCAAAGGTTTCCAACCCCTGAGCTTGAACAATGTAAAAACCGTAGGCCCTTTTACACTTACAATTTTAGCATTATGATTCCATTTTAACTGCCAAGGCTGCAACCAATGAAATCCTAGGATTTGTACTTTGGGGAGGCGGCTAGAGCTCTCTGACTGAAATTTCTGAATACTCTTCCCTATACTATAAATCCTAGGATTCCATAGGATGTACAGTGGTATATATGTTATAACTGTGTAGTGTGAAGGCATCCCGTGTCTTTGCAAACATTTGTGTCACTAAGATACACTAATTAAGGAAGTACAGCTGGCTGCCACTCCCTGTTGATTGTGGTCTGAGGGAAAAACATGGTCCCTCTCTGCAAACTGTGGTTAGAGTTACACAGCCCAGAATCCGCAGTCAGTTTTGTTTTTCTGTACCCTAATTTGCATTCACTTATGGAGAAACCACAAACACAAATTCTTGACAATCCAATGTGTTCTAGTGTTTTCTGTGCTGTCTTCCCACCGTTTTTAGTGATCTCATTAATAATCGTGTTATCTTCTGTCTTAAAGCACAAATTGTAGTAGTACTGGCCAGCAAGATAGGCAAAATGCTGTTGAGCATTTTAAAAACCTTCTTTTTTATATGATTATGCAGTTGCTTCCTGTTATCTCTCCCCTGGTGGTATCATTTCAAAATTACCCTTTATTAGTCAACTTCTATTATCTGTTATGTTGGGGATGGGTTAATCCCTGGTTTCCTCTTTACAACCACAGCAGCAGCCAATTATTTTATTGTTATGTTCAATTTGGTTATCTCAGTTGTAAAACCATGCTCATAAAAGATTTTTTGAAAATTGAAAATGAACAATTATTTTCACTTTAAAGGGAGAACTAGCAACAAAAACCCCCTCAGTTCCACCACACAAGGGTGACCTTCTTGACAGACAAGGAGAAAACTACTAAATAAGGGGCAATTTCAGGCATATGAAAAACTACTAGAGGTTATTTCTGAGAACATATAGTACAACTTTTCCCACGGGTGTGGGTGAGCATTGCTGTGAGTCCATAAAAGTTACACAGTTTAGTTATAACTTTTCAACATATCAGCTGGACCCAGAGTTGATTCGAGGAACTGAAGGGCTGCTTTCATTTGCAGAGAGATCTTCCACACTGAAAGAAGGGACTAGGCAATTAGTTTCCCTAGTTTTGCGTTCTTCCTAAATCCCTCCCCAGATACATGTTCCAGAGAGTCCCATATGATGCACTGGTGGGAAACTTTTAGTTTTCCAAATGTTTTTTGTACTATATCTCTTGTCAGCTCTAACTAACAAAACTGGTGGCGAGGGGTTTCTGGGAATTATGGGCCAATATCATGCACAGATCCATAGGTTCCCAGTCCCTGACCTAATGGGAACCTTGAATATTGTGTTTTAAAAAAAATCTGTAGGACGATATTTGATTTTTTAAAAATTAATACCAATGTTATTTATTTCTATTGGCTGTGATTAATATCCACTTCATTATTCAGTTTATGATAGTAGTTTGTGTCTTCTTTTCTCAAGATAAGGTAAAATAAATTCTTTTATCTGTTTTCAACAGGTTCTGTATCGACTTAAAGAAAAAATACAATTCTCTGTGAGGCAAGATAAGAACAAAAAACAGGAAATACACCTTTCTTCCATCCCCTTGCAGAGAGCTCCATCTGAGTATAAGACAGCAAATAGAATGGTCCAACCTGAACAGGCTCCGAAAGTTGTAAATGTTGTGGTAGATCCTCAAGGACAATGTGCTCCTGAGATGAAGTCCACACTTTCAGCCAGCCCGTCACCCTTCAAAATGAAACCAGTGGGCCTTCAAGAAAGGTATAGTGATGCCCTTGTAGATACTATTTGTTAATGCAGGGATGGGGAAATTTCATCCTTCAATCAGTTAAACTGGTGAGGGCTGATGGGAATTAAAGTTCAACAACATAGTTCTCTATCCATGTTTTATGGTGTTACAAGATGTAATCCCACAATTCTGATTTTGAAGTCTCAACTAATATGCCAAGTTTGTGTTTCTGCCACAAAAACAATGATTATGTATTACCTTTAAACTGCTAAGTAGTGAAACAATGTAACCTGTAGTTTTCACATATTAATTTGTGTCTGTCTGCAGATTATTCAGTACCGTGTTTTTTGCTTTTAATGTGTTTCTTCAAAAGGGTTATAACCTGATGTACTTATACATATAAGAGATGCATTCAGATCAGTGGGACAAGTAGGTCATGAACAACAAAAATCCCATTGATTTCAATGGGCCTGCCCTAAGTATGACTAAATATGGATTGAAACTTATATAAAGGCCCCTCTCCTCTCTTTTTCACAAATACACATACACAAGTATTTTCCAGATTCAAGTTATGCAACATTTTTCAAGTCTAGATTTTTATGAATGCTCATCACCCTTATGCAAAAAAAAGGGATTTGAGAGAATACTTCCTGATATTTCTGCTATATGAAGATCTGAAGTAACCTTTTTAAAGGATTGTTTAAATCATAACTTTATTTCCAACCCACACGTTACTCATGTAAATTAACTAACCATGCTGAAAAAACATACTCAGTCCTATTTAAATAAAATTAAAATCTCATCATTAGTTGTTTGGTGGGCAATAGAGAGGCGCAGGAACTAAATCGTACATTCCTACAGCATGAACATGGAAAGAAGAAGCAAACACTGAGAGACAAAAACAAACACTAACTGTGATTTTAAAACATTGCTGTTTGGAAAGAAAGGGTTCATTTTTTACAATGGTATTTCAACAGGGGATTGGTATTTTTCATGTTAGACTTGTCAAAAAAATCACAGCAGTGCAAAGAATGGGTTTTAAATCATTTCAAGGATTTTTCTTCCTTCCACTAGTATATCTGTAAAATACTGTAAAAGAGCTCAAAATAAAAAAAAAAATGTCATTGGCATCTCAACAGAAAAATTCAGGGTTTGTTATGTTTTGTTTGGTTTTCTGACCATGCAGTCATGAAATTATACAGGTATGCCCAGGTCAAGATAGAATTTAGTCAGGCTTGTGTGTGCATATCTGTTGCTGGATGACTTATCATAAACATGTGTTGCTGCAGTGTTTTTCCAGCACAACGGAATATATGAACTGTGAGCGCATAGATCTTGGTATACCACTAATCATAACAAAGAACGCAAAGTGTAGAAGTAATAGTTATTTATTTTTAGCTATGGACTGCAGTTGGTGAGACACAAATCAGTTACGTTACAGCTGTAACTTAGGAAGGGATAACTTCACTTCTTTTGGCAGTTCAACTGGAACATTTGTGTTATTTTTATAGTGACAGAGGTAGATTCTCACTAGCTTCGTAACTATAAAAGAGTATCACATGATTGCAGGGCTGTATTTGGCTTTTACGGTATTTGTGCTTTGTCACAGGTGCTGCTGAGGTGACAGTGAGGTGGATGAAAGGAGAGGTGATCTGAAGAGACAGAGGCTTGTAGCATTTAGATTTTTAAAGCGACTGAAAGTAACAAAATTTGCAGAAACAGAGAAAGTAGAGTTATTATTAATGATTCATAACTTTAGTTGTAACTAGCTGTGGAGGACTTGGGACTATAACTGTATTTCTTTTTAAAAATAACTTTAACTTTAATAATTAATAACTTCAGCTCAACTTTCCAAGCTTTGAACCAATCAGATTAGGAGAAAAAATAGGGAGACAGATTTAGTGAGACCGAATCCTTTCGTTCCCCCTTCCCTGCAACAATGCCGATTAGTTGCTTCAGAGCTGCTGTGTGTTTGATCCCAAAGATTCTTCCAATACACTGAGGACTCTATTTGCATAGCTGCCATTTGGTCATGGAGAAATCTGTTTTATTCTCTGTGTCTATGGCCATTTCCGCATGGTGTCGAAGTCCCGCTATGGGGATGGGATGGCAGCAGTCCACAGACTGTGCTTTCACATGATGATGTTGTGCTCTCACCGCCATCCCGTCCCCATGCATCACAATCATGGGATATCACTTAATGGATTAAATCCATTAAGCGCCCATGATTGTGCAACCCTCCCATACTTATCCACCATGCGGAAGGGCAAGAAGTGCGATGGAGGTGCACTGTGGAAGGCAGATGTAGTCCCTTGAGCTCCCTTCCGCAGGGAGCCTGTCAGTCGCGGAGTGTTCCTGTCATGCTCCCTTCCCAGCAAAGGTGCTGCCAAGATTGGAATGGGATGATGCAGGAGAGCCTTGTCATGCAAAAATGGTGCATGTGTCTGTCTATGCCTCTCTCTGGCCATTTCCATACTGGGCTTCTGAAATGGTGCAGAGCGACCTCTGACGGAGGTCTTCTACACCCTAGAGTGGACTGGCGTGGACTACTTTTTGTAGTTCCACACCGGAATCCACTCAGGAGCGGCCGGAACTAGCCACGCTGCGTGTTTTTTTAAAAAACCTCTTTTTCAAGGTTTTTAAAAAGCACGGAGTGCACAGCCCCGCACCACTCTGTCACCCAGCTCCGAAGTGGATTTGCAGGCGCGCGCAAGTGCATGCCCGCAGATCTGCCGGGGGCAGGCTTCCAGCTGGCAAGCTTCTCCGGTTGGTGGAGAGCCTCCACCAACCGGAAGCTGCCATTTGGGACACCGGAGGACTGAGGAGCAGCGAGCTTGCGCTGCTCCACGCAGCGACGGACTTACCCGGTTTCAGGTAAGCTCTGTTTTGGGGCGTTTTCCCCCGTTCCCCCCCACACACATGTGAAAAGGGCCTCTCTCTCAATCTCTGTCTCCACACACACACACACACATCCAAAGCCTGTTACTTCTGATGCATTCCTGCATCATTCTTGCAAATATCTTCTCCATGTAAACATAACTGTGCCTTTTTTCCTAATTACACGCTTTGTGTAATATATGTATCTTTATATGCAAGCACTTCTTGTAATCTGTGTGTCTTTCTACACAGTTTTTCCCTAATACATACATACATACATGCAAAGAATGCCTTGCAAAATTCAGAGACAGGGAAAACTGAAAGATAATTATTTTCCCTGTTTACATATTAGTATAGGAAGTCCAAATTAGATTGGATGCTACTAAAATGCAAAACAAACCAATTTCTTCCCCATCTCTGTCTGTCATTTGATACCTGACTAGTATCCATCTAGAGATTACCCCTAATTACAACTTGGCTAAAGTGCCATTCAACTAGAGCAGTTGCTTTACGTGTTTGATCATTATTATTCTCAATTCTATTAGAAAATTTCTCATTATTAGAAATATTTCCTAACCCTCTAAGCTCACGCTAGAGTGGCGCTTAAGTGAGTGTGATGAATGCTAAAAAGTTGCCATTGTAAGCTCCCCTGGTGTGTGAATAATGTTGCCGACGATGGACAGTGACATCTAGAGGAGAAAGAAAATGTGAGCCATGGGTCTTTTCAGGCCATTTGGGATAACTTGCTGCAGCAGCTGTTCATTTTGGACAGAATATGGTTGCCAGGAAGGTGGGGAGTGAGTAAGAATATATATTTTAAGCCACAGTCAGGGGTATAGCTCTGGGGGAAGGCAAAATAACAGCATTACCCCCAATAGGAATTCTGCCCTAGAAAATTTTCTTTCAATCACCAAATTTCTAACATTGCAGTAATACAAAAATTCAGTTCAGCATGGAGAAATATAGGTTAAGAATCCAAGAAGAAGGGCGGGCAAAGGGACCAAGGAAAGGCAAATAAGTTGGAGCAATTTTCAGTGCCTCAGTCTTTCCATTCTTAGAAATTCAGGACTGAAACAAAATTACCGTTGCAGTGAAAACAATTAAGATGAACTCTTTTTTGTATGATCATGTAATTTTTTGTGTTTTATTTTATTTTAGCAGAGACGATCAGACTGCTAGAATCAGAGCTGGCCTGAGACATTTGTTTGCTTCCCTGATAGAGAGCCAAATATGATGACCCACCTTACCCTAGTCCACAGTACCTAAACCTAGCCATGTTATTTTGTTAGATTATTATATTATTATTATATTCATGTATATCCCACTTTTTTCTACAACAGGATTCAAGGCAGCTTACAACAATTAAAACAGTTAATTAAAATAAATGTAAATAAAAGCACAAAGATGCAAACGTACCAAAATAACACTCAAAACATAGTTAACATATATATAGAATCAAAACCATTTAAAACATATAAATTGAAGGGGAAGAGTGAAAACAATAGAAGAACACATTATAAAGCTCCTCCAGTCTGTTGTCAAAACCCTATCAAAATAAATAAGTTTTTACCTTCTGGCAGGAGGACAGTAAGGAGGGAGCCATTCTCATCTCCCTAGGAAGAGGGTGCTTCAGAGCAAGGGGGAGGCCAGGCACTGAGAAGGCCCTCTTCTGCATTTCTCCTAAACGTACCTGTGAAGTTGACAGGACTAAGAAAAAGGCCTTCCCCAAAGATCCCAGGCCCATCGCTCTCTGCCCCACCGTGAAAAATTCAAGCGTCTTTTTCCCCCTGCCCTTTTGACAGTAAAAATACAGTAAGATTTATTTATTTATTTTAAAGAGCAGTTTGCTATACTTCTATGACAAACATAATCTTCTGCTGAGGTAACCACCTCTCTCTGTAGGGCCAGTCCTATTTGAAATATGGGTATACCTGAACAATGATAGGAGCGCAGTAATAAAAAGAAGTGTATACGCTAAATAATTATATCTAAACAGTAATAATCAGGACAAGTCTGGGATGAAGCAAGGTAAGATCCTGGCCATGTTAGTTGAGCTCTCTTCCCCTTCCTATACTCGTCTTTGTGCCACTGCCTTCCTGATCCACACTTAGTTTACTCTTATTATTCCATCTTTGTATAGGGACAGAAAGAAAGGCCCTTTTCGCATGACGTTTTTAAGGCGAAAGGGCCCCTTGAGCATCGCGTAAATGTGAAGAGCGGTCTGCATGATGCACTCACATTTACGTGACGCTCAAGGGCCTGACGCGGACCGCGCAGGCACCTTTTCATTTCCAGCTCAAAGCCGAAAATGCTGCGTGGTCGCGCATCGCTCCGGGGCCTCGTGCACACTTACCTGCCGTGCGAAGCCTCCTGAGCTGCGCTGGTCGCGTTTCCTGCCCCAGCGCAGCCTCTAACTCCCAGGCTGCACTGCGGAAGGAAGGGGCGGAGCGCTTGTGCGAGAAGGAAGGAGCTGCGGAGCCGAAGCAGCAGGGACGTGGCAGCGTTCCTCCCAAGCCTTCTCGCGCGAGAACCCCAACCCAGCAGCGCGAAAAGGGCCAAAATCTCCAGCAACTAAAACAAGTACAAATAAAAAGATACCAAAAAAATATAGTTAAAAATCAGTTAAAGCCTTCCCCATCATCCTCAAGCAAAATTAGAGATGCTAGGAGCTGTGAGACAACAGCTTGGGGAAGGTTGAGATAAACAGCATATTATACTGTGTGATGCTCCTTGCAGTTCAGTTCATCAGGGAGAAATTCCTCTTGTCTAGTTGATCTTTATGGAAAGAAGGAACTTCTTTCACAGATAAATGTCTTCTGTGCAAGAGGTAGATGGAGCATATTCATCTTCCTCTTCATAAAAATTAGCATGATGATAGGGATGGGTTTTTATTGTAGTAGTTGTTAGACTCAGCCCTTTCGCATTTTCATACATTCCAACTCTTGTTCACAAGTTGCATTTTCGTACCTTCAGATACTTGTTAAGAAGAAAAGGCAACCTTGCCTAAGCCTTTGCATATGTTGCCTGAGTATTTGCATAATATGCAGATATGTCTAAGTATTTGCATATTTGCAAATTCACTCATTGCTGAAAGATAGATGCCTTCAATAGAGGATTCTCTTGTGAAAGTGTCCCAAATAGGTGTATGCTCTATAAAATAGAACACATGGCCACTGTATCATTTGCACCAAAGTTGATTGAAGTGGAAGTAAGAGCTGATTCTGGTAAGAGAGAAAATGCAAATCCCAAGGCTGTGTCTTAGCATTTTAGTATGAATAAAGTTAATGAAGTAACAGACCTTGATATTGCCACAGGATTTACTCCATGAAATTGCACGTCACATCCAGTTCCCCTGGAGAACACTTGCACACAGACACTGTGAGGAAGACATTTAAAGCGTCTCCTGCATGGCTACCATCTTGTGTGCATCTGTCCATGGGAATGGGTCATTGTTTCCATAATATCTTTGGTTAATGATCATATGGAGATAACCTATAGCGCTTTTACTGGTAATAATCATTTGATCATTAAAGGTCTTGTCACACTACACTACTATAGTAGTATTATTCCACTTTAACTGTCATGGCAACATCTTATGGAATCCTGGGGTTTGCAGTTTAGGGAGGGGCATTTAGAATTCTCAGCCAAAGAGTTTTTGGACCTCAATAAACAACATATGCCAGAATTCCAGAGGATGATGCTGTGGCAGTTAAAGTGGAATGATAACAGTATAGTGCAATAAGGCTATTAATTCTCACATGATAAAGTAACAACACTCAACTGTGCTTCATATGTTATTACTTTTTTACTTAAGTTTAAAAAATGGAATTGAGAAAATGTATACATAGATCCAAGTGGATGTGTTAAATAAAAAATGTATTACAATGTCTGAACCCAGATAAGGGATTAAACAGCCACCATAGCCCTAGGCCATTTCCACACTAGACTGTTATAGTACTATTATTCCACTTTCAACATCCTATGGAATCCTGGGCTTTGCAATTTAGGAAGGGGCCTCAAACTGCAAACCCCAGGATTCCATAGGATGTTGAATGTGGAATAGTAACACTAGAACAGTCTATTGTGGAAATGGCCCTATTCAAGCATCCAAAAACTGAGTAGACTACTGACGTGAGTAGAAAAAAAATTGAACTCTACTCTCATCCTTGTGCATTGCCATCACTCTTCTACTCATGGAGGCTATCCACAAGATTCAGAATGTTGGAAAGTCACCATTGTGAACCATGTCTAGAGCGTCCACTCGCAGAGAAGGCTCTTCATTTCAGACCATGGCCCTCCAGATGTAACAGGTGACAATGCTGATGGAGGGCAAGATTAACTTCTTCACCCTCCTCGTAGATCCTTTCATACGATGAAATTATAAGGCTGTATTCCACTTCAGTTGCGATGACAACATACTGTAGAATGCTGGGTTTGTAGTCTGGTGAGGCACTAGAGGTCTCTGACTGAGAATTATGCATACCCCTCCCTAAACTGCAAATTCCAAAATTCCATAGGATATTGCCATGGCAATTAAAATGAAATATTAAGGTTAATTGTACAGTATATATTCTTTATTTCGCACGTACCAGGATCACAGCTAGGAACAGTTTCTCTTTTGAACTTTAGTTCCCAGAGTTGTCCAGCTGGTATGACCACTGGCTGAGCTGGCTGGGAGATTCTGTGCTCTGTATTTAGAAAAAGTGACACTTTGAAGCTGTGGTCAAAATGGGTAAGTTCTCCATTCATGCAAGCTAGTAGTTGCTTGAAACACATCTGTGAGGAAAAGCAAGGTGTCAAGTGGCTATTGATGTCTTTTGACAGAGGCGGATCTAGGGTGAGGCAACTGGGGTGCCAGCCCTGGGTGCCAAGCTCAGGGGTGCAAAAAAAGAGGAATTCACCCACCTGCCCCTCCACCGCCATTGCCCCCGCCTCTGCCTGCCCCTCCCCCACCAGCCCCACTTGCCCCACCCACTTTCACTGCTCACCACACCCACTCGCCCTGACCACTTCCGCCCACTGGTTGCCCTGCCCCCACCAGTTGCCCTACCCCCTTGCCCTGGGCACTGTTAATTCTCCATCCGCCACTGCTTTTAGGTCTTTTCAGTCTCTTTAAGATACTGAAAAATTCTTTCCAAAATTCCTTCCTGGCTGAGATTTAAGCCCTTTCCACAGGACGTTGTTGTCCCACATTGGGAACGGGAGGAAGATGGGACCTGGATGACACTTATGCACAATGTCGTCTGTGTCCCGTTGTTCTCCTGTTCCCAGGTGGCACAGTTGTACCACAAATCATTGATGGGTTTTAACCATCAATGACCGGTGATTGCACAGCCCTCCCACCACCCTCCTGCACTTACCTGAGCCATGGAGGGTTGGGAGGCACAATGGCCACACTTCCTGCCCCAGTGCAACCCAGCTGCCCTGTGGAAGAAAGAGGCATGGCTATTGTGCCTCCTCCATTCCTGCAGGCAGCTGGGCAGAGGAGAGTGCTCCTGTCACGCTCCCCTCCTGAGAGAGGCTCTACCAGGATCCCTGCAGGATGCTGCTGGGATCCAGTAATGTACGGAAAGGACCTTAGTTAATTTATGACTGGTGCCATCCATTTCGAACTTCTGATAGGCAGCCCAAACTGCACTGTTTCTTTGGCCTTTGCTTCAAATCTAGGGTTGGGTTTGGAGACTCTTTTAATTAGTGTGTGTGTATGTGTTTTGTGTTGAAAACTGTTCTGGTCTGTTTCAAAGAATATTGTTCTCTGTTGTGCATCTTAACCACCTTAATGGTCCCATTAGGCTTCGAGGCAACAAACAAAGAAAGGATTTAACAGAATTGCTGGCCTGAGTAGCACCCCTTGTGCTATATATAATATAAGTACTGTTAAACATTTCCTGCCTTTTTAGTTCACTACAGTGTTAAGAGCAATTGCTTGATGTCAAGTATTGTGTTGGTCTCTGCAAACTAAATAATGAAACTGTGCCAGTGTTTGTGGATGGTAGGTAGCAAAAGCATGAGAACCTAATACATTTACAGGAAGGGATCTGGAATTTCCTGGCTGAAATATACAGCTCTGCATAGATTCAGAGGATAAATTTGCTCTATTGTGTTGAGATGAATGTGCTTTCTCCATTGCTTAATATAACTCTTCACCATTGCTTTTCAGTGCAATGTCAACAACAATTGTTTAAAAGCCGAAGTTTGCAGCAACCTCTCAAAAGAGTTTGTTTGAGAAGAGTATTTCAAACACTTTGACACAACAGAGGAGTTTAGGTGACCTAGCCTTACATGATGAAATCTTGCATGAAAAAGTCATGCTGTCATGTCCCCTACCTCTGTTCTTTATGGTCACGTATATTGCCCATGACCCCTTTTAGTTCTGCATTTGGTGGCCATGTGAGCTGCTGTGCATAAAGATGTGCACATTTAAAGTTCCTGCAAAATGGTGGGTGAAAACAGAATCCTTATTGTTCCAAAATTCGAGCTCACATGGTGGAACACTAACGTATATACAGGATCATTTCATATAGCCACAGGAGAGGTAAGTAGTAAGGCTGGCCAGTGTATATACAGGCTGACATTTTACATCAGAAATACATAGGATAACTTTACACCCATGAAGTTATGTCTCAGTGGATACCTGTAATTCTGTAATGATACCTCCTTACAGAATTGTAGCCTTCCACAACCAGATGTGCATTGTGCATTGATGTGCAATGCATAACCACGTATAACCATGCAATCAATGCACAACACACAACGTGCAACTTGGTACTGTGGCACCTCATGCATAACTCTGCTCTTATAACCTTCAACTGAGTACGAATGTACATACTGACCAAAAAAAAAATAAAATTGCATCAGCAGAATGCCAGCCAACCTAGCAGAAGTAGGATTAGCCATGATAACTTCACAGCCTCCCCATACAAGCTTTAATTTTTTAGTGTGTTGGAAGAGGCTGAATTCAGCAGCTGGTGGCTCCCATGTCAGAGGAGTGGTGAATCCATAACAAGTTTTGGTTTAAATTTTAAAGGACCTATTAAAGATTCTGAACTTTTTGGGGCATGGAGGGGAGGGTTCAACACTTTAAATGGCTCCTTCAAAAATGTGATGCAGATTCATTGCCCCACTGACATGGAAGCCACTGACTACCACTGATAAGTTAATTTGAAGGAAAGCAGACATTTAAAGATTAAGTGAGCCCTGAGTTCTAGGCCTTTTCTCTTCCTGATTCATGATACTGGGATTTTTCTGTCTGAGAAAAACAGAGAATAAACACTGAAAGTACCTTCGGAGTCAAAAGACAGCTGTTTGTGAACCGCTCATGCTTGTGAATATTCTCAATAGAAAGCTTATTTCCCAGCACTTGCAGTCTTTTCTTTTGCATCATATAGTAGATACAGCTGGATATACTCCACCTTTTCTAAAACACAACTGTCAAAGAGCTAGTAAACAGTGGCAGTCATAGAGGGAGGAGATAAGCTTAGGAGACCAAGCTACCTTCCCCACCCCCACCCCCAAATGACAGTTTTGCTTACAGCGCGATCTTGAAAATCAATTAGTTTTGTAATTGTGGCATGTTGCAAAAAATTCATCTTTGGCTTTTATGTAAATTAACCAAAAGCTGAAAAGAAGCAAACTGCATTCTTAAACTTTTTATCCTAGGCAAATTCTTATAACTATTGTTGCTACTGGGTTTAGTTTGCACACAAGAGATGCCGGTGCCAACCAGTTTCATTCGCAAGGTGGCAGGAAAACACCTTTAGGCCACTATAGATTTTCTTGTCTTTGTTGCTCCACCCATTGCATTTTCTCCCCTTTGGCTGAACTTAAGATGAATTAATCAGTAGCCGACATCTGGCAGACAGTTTTAGTAGCTTGTCAGCGATTTATCTCCAGGACCTGTTAAATAGTTTGCTACCTCATACTTAGCTAAAAAGAAAGGAGTAAGCAGCAGAATACTAATATACATTTCAGAGCATTTAGTAGAAGGAAGCATTTGTGACCTTCAAGATTTTTTTGGCCGACAATTTCTTCCTAGCTTGCCTTTCCAGCGGTGGCAAGGTTATGAGCATTGCAATCCAAAAACATCTGGAGAGCCCATTTTTATTGATGACTTTAGAACAGATGGTCTACAGCAGGGCTGGGGAATGGATCTCCCTAAAGTGTTCTTGGACTGCAACTCCCATCATCCCTACTCAGAATGATGGATGAGGATAGGAGTTGTAGCCCAACAGCACATGAAGACTTCTTATTCCTAGTTACTGATCTAAAGCCTTAGTTGGATCATATGTCAGTAAAATTGGTGTGCCAGATCATGACAACATGAAATAGGAAAGCAGGTGGGTGTATACCCTCTTGATATTGGTTCTGTGCATTCAGGAACATAACACGCAATTGATGTATGCACACATCTACAAAAATGTAGCTACAGGGAAGGAAAATGAAAATTCTTCCCCCCTCCCCTTTAAATTTTCTTCAGTCCCCAAATTTCTAGTGTTTCAGAGTATAAGACAGGAAAATTTGTTTATACTTAGAATTCTTATATTAGCTATGTTCTCATCCCGCTGACTACTTTGCCTGTCCCTTTTCTTTGTATGTGTAAATACTCCTCTGAGGTTTTAAGTTACTGCAGTGCTAGAAATTTAGGGACTGAATGAAAATTTCGTTGGGAGGCAGAATTCTTATTTAGAGAGGCAAGGTCCTCCTTTTGTCCTCCCCCCCCTCCCCGTAGCTGCGTCCTACACATCCACCAGTGAGAAACTATTCTGCAGTGTGCCAGAGAGAGTGGGAAAGAAGGAACAAGTTCACAAAGGTTTGTTCCATTAGCCAGTCATTCTGGCACGACACCAGATTGTATCTCTCTTTAGCATGACATACGAGACAGTGGGAAGTAGACCCCACCCGTAGAATGTGAGAAAGAGTTCTCCTCAGAAAGGAAAACTACTAGGTCTTTTGGAAGAGGCTACAAACTGTTGCCCACTGTGGCTCTTTTTCCACAGTTAGCAACCTGATGCCCAAGGGAATCCTACAGGTGGAATATGATGTAGTAGCTTTGCATTGCTCCCCATCAATTGGTATTCAGAGACATGCTGCTTCTAGTCCTGCAGGTACCAGTACTGATAAGCTTGTTCCCCATGATGCCCTGAGTTGGTAGTAAAGCCTTTACTACATCTCGTGGTAGTGAATTTCATAGCTTAATCATGTGCTGTGTGAAGAAATGCTTTCTTTTGTCGGTCCTGGACCGCTCACCATTTTAGCTTCATAGGGATTATCCCTGAGTTCTGGTATTATAAAGGGAGGACCTCTCTGTCCTCCTCCTCTACCCCATGCAGAAATGTACAAAGCTCTACCATGTCTGCTCATTTTATAGTAAAAAAAACCCCCAAGATAAACCTTCTTCAGAGCAATGTTACTCAAGCCTCCAGTTATCTTTGTCCACCACTCCCCACCATCTGCACCTTGTCCAGCTTTAGAATACCCTTTCTTAGGTGTGGGAACCAAAACTGTACACAGATGTTGCTGTATCCCTAAAGGATAATCTGTGGCTTTCTTAAAGAATTACACAACAGACAATCTCAGTGTCTACCTGTTGACTTTTGTATGCATGCACACACATCTTTGCAGGTACATTGCATTGTCTCTGTGCTTCAAACTCCCTAAATTAATATGATTTCCTTATGTGTTGATTCACCCGTTCAGCAGATGAATCTCAGAATCTACTTTAGTGAGGACTGTGAAGATTCAATCATTGCGAAAATACGTTCTTGGAGGATCCTTGTCAGCAAATGCTACTTTTGTCTGTGCACTTGGCAAGACTGTCCCAGTCCTTTCCACTATTCCAAGGAGAATGAATGGCAGTTATTCACTTCATGCCACTGGGGACTCCAGCCATTCAGAATTAAGTCCACTTTGATCCCTGTAATCCCATACTAATTTCTGGGTTTTGATCATGCTAGAAAGTGATAGAACATCAAGATAGTATGTTAAGAAGTAGTTGCAACTGGGAAACGCATGGCAAGAAATAACTGCATGTATGTGCCTTCAAGTTGCCTGTCAACTTATGGAGACCCCATGAATTTTGTAGGGTTCTCTTAGGCAAGGAATACCCTGAGATAGTCTTGCTAGTTCCTTCCTGTAAAGCACCTGGTATTCATTGTGGTCTCCCATCCAAGTACTAGCAAGTACTGACCCTGTTTAGCTTCTAGGATCAGTCAGGATCTCCTGCCTTAACTAGTGATTTAGAATAATTTCTTTTCCCAATAACAAAGGTACAAATGCATTATGGCTGTAACTTATCAAAGGATAATTTCACTCCTTTTACAGTATAACTTTTAGTTTCTTTTACAGTTATGAGGTTGCAGTATCACTAAATGCTAGGGGAGGAATATCATCTACCATCCTCTCACACCACTCAGTTGCAGCACTATGATTCCACTTTCACTGCCATGACAACATCCTATAGAAGCCTGGGATCTGGAGTTTAGGGTGGAGTATTTAGAATTCTTAGCCAGAGAGCTGTAGTATGTCACCAAACTATAAATCCCAGGATTCCATACAAAGCAGCCATGACAGTTAAACTGGAATCATAATACCATATACTGACTCAAGCTATTATCCAGGCTACAGCTTCATACTCTGTTGTAAGCTATTGATGAGATGGACAGCACAGCAGGTATTTTGTGCCATAGACCTTTGGTCTACAGTATTCAGATATTATTCAACCAATTCATATCTTTCAACTGTGCCAATGTGACAGGGACAGTCCTGGTTAATCCTCTGTCATCCCACTGCTTCAGCTGCTTTTAAAATGTACCAGGTTCTCTCTCCTTCTACTTTCATCATTAATCCTCAGTTTACTTCAGTTGCTACAAACTGAGTTCAAAAGGCAAAAGTAGTTTGTATTCACCTCAGTGGACAGGGGGGAGAGAGGAGGGGTGAAATCTTGCCCTTCCCAATAGGCTCACCAAAAGCAAACTGCTACAGCCTCTCTTTGCTTATCTGTTCTTCCTCAATAACTTTAGCCATCTTGACCACACTCTGATATTGTTTGGCCATAGGTGTCCCAGTTTTCATCCTGTGAAATGTTGGAGAGTACGCTAATTAAGGAGAGACTATTTTGGTTAATTCTGAGAAGTAAGAAGGCAAGTGTTGCAACTATAACAGTGGTTCACTACTGAGGGTTTGAAACAATAAAACTAACTAATTGCTAAAAATAACTCTCTGGGCTATGGAAGAGGGTCCCTGCGTGTATACATGCATGCAAGATTCTTGGGGTGCCATTGCTGTTTCATCTGAAAGCATGGTTTTCCTGATAAAATCCAATTTGCTGGTAGAACTAATGGACAGGAAAAGATGGGAGGGTCTCCAAGCTTGCACTTTTGAACAGTCAGTTCCCGTTGCTCAACAGCACAGCCTTATCGAGGGAAGTTCAGGAGAGAACTGGCACTACATTAGAAAGCCTGATTAAAAGAGGGAAAGCTGAAATGGCTCTCTTGTCAGCTGTCTTCCGGCACAGGATGTAGAGTGATTCCTGTCCCCACCAGATACTGATTGCTTGAAACTTTGTCTAGAAGTACTTTTTCAAAAATCATTTCCTTCACTCACTTTTGACATGATGGAGTCTGGACAACTCTCAAAAGCAGCTCCAGATCTGATCTGGAGCACTGAAGATGCTAGGTGGTTTGCTGGTCATTTTAGAGTTTGCTATCCTGTGTGGGTGGCAGAGGCAGGAGTGTTTACTCAGGTTGCCAAGGCATCTCTTCATGCCCTCTCCTGTGACTGTACCTTGACATCTTACACACAGTTGTTTTTTAAAGGACAACTAAAACGTTTAAGGCAAGGTGATGCTTTGCAATCTCTTCTATTTGCCTTTCAATGGATTATTCAGAAGGCATCAGAGCTGGACTCATAGGGCTGCTGTGCCAACTGAAAATGCAAACCAAGCACTTTGCCAACCAACCAACCAAACCAAGCACCAACCAAAATGCAGTGTTCCTACTGGATAATTGATAACACCCTTCCAGCAGCAACAAACATCAGCAACAAAGGAGTGTTTCAGCAAAGTAATGGAGTCCTGAGGGTAGAGAAGGAGGCAGCACATTTTGTCTGAAATGCCACTGTGAAAAAACAGCTACACTTTGGAGGGCAGCCACATGACCTAAAGTTACTTTTTTTGGACTACAACTTAAGAGTCCAATGTTGGCTGGGGGATTCTGTTAACTTTTTGACCTTTGGGGTATCAGGCAGGTAACTTTTTGACATTTGGAGTATCAGTCAGTTTCATTTCATTCCCCAACCACGAAAAAAAAGAGACGATCAAAATAAGGTTTGGCACTGTGTTCTTAGCGTTGAACAAATATCATTTCCACAGTAGACTGTTATAGTGGTATTATTCCACTTTCAACATCCAGTGGAATCCTGGGGTTTGCAGTTTAGGGAAGGGCCTCAAAGGCCTCTCCCTAAACTGCAAACCCCAGGATTTCATAGGATGTTGAAAGTGGAATAATACCACTATAACAGTCTAGTGCAGAAATGACTGAAGACTTAAAGTCTGCTTTTACAGAAATAACCAAAAGAGTGTACTGGCAAATGCACCTGTCATGTGTGAGGAGATAATTGAATGTGAGATGAAATAGAGGCAGGAAATAGCCCTTCTAATGATTTACGGTTTTCACCAGATTGGTTGCTACTGAGATGGATAGGTGGAGCTTCCTGTAAAGATTTTTCCAGTTTAATGTAGCTTCCCTCCTCAACCTTTAGAAATTGCTGTTTGAATCCTTTGGGCACAGTTGCTAAAAATATCTAGATCTGAGGTATTAAGTGGTGGTTCTGACCCTGGAAGAAGTGTGAAAAGACTATGCCCAATTTATGGATTATTACATAAAGATGAACATTGCTGAAAAATTATTCATAAATACTCAACCGATCACATAGTAAGAAATGTCTTACTACATATGGTTTATTGCTGTATTCTAATTCACACTAGGACTTTCCATGGGGAAAAAAGAATAAAAGCTGCTGAATTTTCTAGCCGCTCTTCATCTCCTATAAATGAACATTTCAGAGAGCTTAAATTCAATGGATGATAACTTCATTTTACTTAATAATAGGATAAGTTTGATTCAGAGTGTTGGAGTTGGGTTTGGATTTAAAAATAAGGATGAACATTTTTTCCTTACTATATGTTGCTTCCAATGGCTATGATACTGTCACCACCTACCTGGGAGGAAGCCCCACTGAATTCAATACAACTTTTGTTTGGGCAGGCTTGTACAGGATATTTTATAGAAACTGTGCAGCTTTATGAACAGTTACTTAGAAGCAAGTCCCACTTTTCTCAGTGGGGTTTACTCCCTTGCAAGCATGTTTAGGATTGTAGACTAAACTGTCTTCTGAAAGTTTCTTCCCCAGTTCTCCATACCTATTACCATCCTTGTTGCCCTTCCCTGAACTTGCTCCAACTTTTTCTATATCATTCTTAAATTCCCAAAACTTAATGCAGTACTCCAGACGAGGTGTGAACAGTACAGAATATAGTAGAGCTATTATTTTCCTTGACTTGGAAACTATGCTTCTATTCATGCAAACTAAAATAGCATTCACCTTCTTTGCTTCCACATCAGCTGGCTCATGTTCATCATAATCAACAATAATCCCAGTCCTATAGCTGTGCATTTTGGGGGGTTTGATCTAAATGTAGAATTTTGCATTCATCTATTTTGCATTTCATTTTATTAATTTTTGCTCAATGTTCTAGTTTACCAAGGTTCTTTTGAATTCTGCTTCTATCTCCAATATGTTAGCCACCACTCCCAGTTTTGTGTCATCTGCTAACTTGAAAAGGATTCCCTCAACTATGTCATCTAAATTACTGATGAAGATGATGAAGAGTATTAGGCCTCACAACCTCTATCCAGTTTGAAGTGGAGCAATTAGTGATGACTCTTCGAGCATGATTTTCTAAACAATTATGGATCTAACTGATAGTGTTCCCATTTATCTCATATTTAATCAATTTGCTAATCAAAATATTTTTGGAGACTTTCTCAAATGTTTTGCTGTGATCCAGATAAGTGATATCCACAGCATTCCCACCATCTACTAAATTAGTTAACCTGATCGAGAAAATAGAAGATTAGTTGAACAAGATTTGTTCTTGACAAACATATGCTGGCTTCTACTGAGCACTGTGTTGTCATCAAGATACTTGCAGGCAAAAAATAACTAAAAATGGAAATGCAAGATGTTGGAAATGTGACGAAAAGTGGGGACATTTTATCATATGTGGTGGTCTTGTAAGATAGCAAGGAAATTCTGGAAGGAAATACATGATGAAATTCAAAGAATTTATAATGTAAATTTTGAAATGAAGCCAGAATTTTATCTGTTAAATATGCTTGGGTAACAAAGAGAAATAAGATGTCATCAGAAGACACTGTTATATCTGATAACTGCTGCAAGGCTGATATATGCGCAATATTGGAAAGAAAGGAAATATGTTGATATAGAAGAATGGAAATTAAAAGTCCTGGATATGGTAGAGACAGAAAAGTTAACATTTTCTTTGAGAAATAAACCTATCCAAAACTTTGAAAGGGAATGGAGAGAAGTTTTGGATTGGATAAAGACATAATATAAGAAAAGAAATAAGAATAAAGCAAGATTGTAAGTAATGCAATGTAATAATGTAGCAAGGTAAAATAGTAATGTGACAATGTAACAAGGTAGTAAGGTAACAAAGCAATTGTCTAACAATGTAAGATGTAACAAATCCCTTGAGTAAGCAACAATTATTTATGAATGGAATGGATACCTGCAGATTCAACTGGAAAACAAGCTTGGAAGTGGGGAGGGGTTTTTTTATTCTATTTTTAATTAAAATCTTTAATAAAAATATTTTTAAAAAAAGATATTTGCGGGCAGTTAAAGTAAGCTGAGAACAAAGAGGGAAAACAGGAAGAGAAGAGAAAGACTGGGACATTTTAAAAGCTTAAAAAGTGGGAGGACAGATGATTAACTGGGACTCTCACTGCCAAATCAGGACAGTTGGAGAGCATACTTTAAATATCAAAAGGACTGTCATGTAGAAGGTGGAGTAAGCTTACTCTTTGTTCTTCCAGAGGACAGGAACCAAGCTGATGAAGTCAAATTACAGTCAGCCCTCCATGTTTGCAGGTTTGACTTTCACAGATTTGATTATTTGTGAATTTCTCCAACCACTGCCTCCCCCACCTCAGGCACTTCTTTTCTGGAAGAACCTTCCCCCTCAGCGGCTCTGATCAGGCTCTGAAGGCCTTTTAAAAACTGCCTCTGGTTGTCATCTTCCTCCTCCACTAGCAGCTGCCTGGCCAGCTAAGGATGGCTGCAGCCTGATTTCTCAGCACCGTGAACCCTCTCTCAGGAGCCCTCCCACACCTAAGGAAGGAGATGGGCAAGAAAGAGGAAGTATAGGGCTACCATGCTGACCCACCCCCATCCCTCTCCTTTCCTTGACCTGATTTGGACCCTGGCTAACTGTTTTCCCCACCATGCCTCAGCCCCATCCCGCAGACACACACACATGCATATTTTGATATTTGCATTTTTCCCACTTTTGTGGGGGTCCTGCACCTCTAACCCTATTGAATGTGAAGGGTCAACTGTACAAGAACGGAGACTTCAAGTAATCATTAGGAGGAGTTTCCTGATCAGAAGAACTGTTCAGCAGTGGAGTAGATTACTTCAGACTGTGGTGGACCCTCCTTCATTGAACATTTTTAAACAGAGTTAGATAGCCATCTCTCAGGATTGCAGCAGCTGAACTGTATGGCCCTTTGGGTCCCTTCCAACTTTGTAAGCCTGGGTAGAATTGGAACCATATGAGCCAACAATATAATAGGATTGTATTTGTGGTAGCAAAATCCTTGCTAAAAAAAAAAGCAAAAACGAAATAAACAGACTGCCTGTTCTCTGGCACCCTCCATCCTGTCTCTCCCAACATTTTTTCACAAAGTAAATGCATAGGTTAAAGTCATATTGCATGTGTTTCTTTATTTTCTACATTTTCCTCATTACTATCACTACCACCACCGCCACCACCACCACCTTTATACTGAATTGATATCTTCAAATCCATCAAATCTTTAGCACAAAATTGTTTACAGAGTACTATCAATAGAAGAGAAAAGCAATACTTTCAATTAATACAGAACAGACCAAGATAATTTGCTGCCTGAGATAGAATAGCAAATGAGTTACTTAATATGCAAAGTCAGGCAAGTTATTTTGTAAGGTGATACAGAGAATTGCTCAAGAGCTTTGTCTTATCTATAGCATTAAGAATACAGTAATAAATTAAGACTGGAATCCTGTAGTTACACTTCCTTTGCGCTTGTGGAGGGAGGCAGCAGAGACAATGGGAGGCAGAGACAAGGGCAAGCAGCAGAGACAATGGTTTGTCAATTTTGAGCTGCCTGTTTCTCCAATGCATGGTTTCTAGGAAGTGGTTTTCTAAAATAAGGTTCTAAGAGGAAAGGTGCCTTAAACAATTGCCTGTCCCATGGCACAGGCAGTTACTGAGGCCACGCCTAGCGGAGTACCTTGCTGCCAAGGACACTCTCCCTGGAAGCCATGCACTGGAAGAATAGGCACCCATCTTTGCCAAGTGTTAAGGCTGGTCCTAAATACTAAATCACTACAGTCAACAGACAAGGTTTTGTTTTTAAAAATGAAATCAGTAGTGTAAAGCTACTAAAAGCAAGACAGTGGCTTAAAAGATCTTTAGAAAAGGTCTATAAATACCTGTGGGAGGCGGGGAGAGGTTTGCTTCCAAAACCTTTCCGGAGATGATGCTCCTAAAACTCTGGTTGGATGTCACAACAAAAAAAAGGCACCATATCTTAGAATGTCAAACTAGGTGATAATCTCAGTTATTTAAATTATCTAATAAACTGGTGTGGGGTGAGACACTCCAACAGATCCCTGATTCTTCAACTGCATTCTTGTGGAAGAATGCAACACCACTTAAAATGGGTGAGATGGTGCTGAATTTTTTCAATTAAGGTAGACCATTCATAGGGACAGAGAAAAAAAATACTCAAGTGCTCAGAGGAAGAAAACAACAACAACAACAATAGAAAGTGGCTTTTCAAATGTCCAAAATTCCAAAGAAGAGAGTCCTCCTCAATTTACTTTCTGATTTTTTCTTCCACAGTCCTTGAATAGACTTGAAGACTATTATCACCCTAGCCCAGATTCATCTACTTTCTGTGGCCCCAGATCAGGAGGGTGGGGGACAGCCCAATGAGAAGGATTGTCATTACAGTCTTCTGATAGCAAGTGCTTAACAGCATCTACATCACTGAGAACTAGCTAAAGGAACTCTAGTGGCAAGGCTACAACCTCATAATCCTGACTTCCCTTCATCTCTTCCCAGTGTTGCATAGGATGGGCTATAGCCAGCTGCTTATCTTCTCTACCTCCAACATTCTCTTCATGTTGAGCAGGGTGAGTGGAGGGGGAGAAGCTGGGTGAAGACCCTAGAAGGCTATAGTGTTATGACCCTCACCTGCCTCCCCACCCAGCCTTGTGCAGGCAGGACAGAGAGGAATCCAGAGGAGGAGCCCAGCAGAGGAATTGTGCTGCTAGAGACCCCTCCCTCAACTGCATAGTCATTGAAAACTGCATAGTTTTTGAAGTTGCCTGGCATCAGGGAGAAAACTGATTAAATTATTTGTTCTCTCAGCATTCAAACTGAATTTTCTATAGTTGGACTGTACGTCGTAAAACCACATCAAATCAGCCCTAGACCTCTTCAAAAATTGGGCCCACTTTAGAATGTGCTGAAGTTTATTGCCTTCTTTCCCAGGAAGTACTGATAGAGAGGGGTTTTCATTGTTTATTTAAAAATTGTATAAACCAGGAAATTGGCATTGCCCTTGGCACAGTTTTCCAATATAAAAATCAAAGAACATGAAGTCACAAGTTTACAACAAAAGCAAATGTTACAATAAATTACACCAAATTCTAGGGAGTTGGTACTTTTAAAAAAAACTAACAATAACACCAACAATAATACCACCTAGCAGAAGAGGAACAGCCTTGCATATAAATGCTACCAATGAGAATGGCAAATAGATTTCTCTTGGAAGAACAATCACTTGGTAGTGTAAGCTTCAGGCAGAAATGGCAATTGATATTGGGACTGGGAACTACACATCCTATTTTTGATGAGGCCAGCATATGCTTGTGATGGTACCCGAGCCTGAAAGTCTAGGGCTCTGCTGTTACAAGCCCATAAATACTCCTCACCACACCAAGGCCATTTTCGCACTGAACCGTTATAGTGCTATCATTCCACTTTCACCATCCTCTGGAATCCTGGAGTTTGCAGTTTTGGGGGGGGCCTCAACTGCAAACCCCAGGATTCCAGAGAGTGTTGAAAGTGGAATAATAGCACTATAACAGTCCAGTGCGAAATTGGCCTGAGTCTCGTTTTACTAAGTATGAGGGAAACTGACTGATTTAGGAGGGTGTCAATGGGGGTTGCAATGAAGTCCGTGGGGCTATTTGGCCCTCCTAGTGACATCAATGAGAGCACAGTGGGACCTGCTTTGACATGGAAGTAACTGGGCTGCTATAAATTTATTTTCAAGCAGCCACAGAACATTCTTGAAAATAATTTAATTTTCTCCGTTATTGCATTCAATCCAGGAGAAATTCAGCAGAGAAGACACTGCATCCCTAAGAAACGTGGAAAAGTCTGTTTTGAAATACAGCTCCCAGAATGCCCCTAGAAGCTTGTGGCCATGCTGGATGAGGAATTCTGGGAGCTGTAGTCAACAAAAGGGACTTTTTCACTCTCTGAAAATACCTTTTTCAAAATATATCTGATAATATGAAGAAAACTTAAATTTTTATTATCCTCATCATCTCTCACATTAAATATCAGAGTATTTATTTGTCATCATATATTAATGGATAAAATGTCTCTTTTATTTCTTGCTAAATACCACCTGAAAACATTTCTAGTGAATTGTCTTCTAATTAAAATACCTTTGCATCTGTTTGGGTAAATTAATGTATTTCTCAACACTGTTTTTAAAAAAATGAATCACTTTAACTGGAAAAAGCCATGAATCCAAAGTTATAATTAGATTTGGCCACATTTTGCATTTTGTTAGACAGGAAGTTGCCCTTTTGCTATGACTGGAGGATAAAACAAAGTAAAAGCCAAAGAAAATATTAACATCTCAATCATGCTTTGTTACAAAACAATATGAATACATTTGCTTGTTTGGCTAGGAAAAAACTCTCCAAGCCTTGTAGAGGGAGAAGACTGTGTAAAATGTTAAATCTGGTTTCTTCAGTATATTCCATCTTCCTTCTGCCACTTGTTCCTTTATGAATAGTTTCACACCCTTTTGCAAACAGATGTGGTGGGGAATACTGAAATAAAAACTGGTTGTATGTGTATATGAGAAAGGACAGAATATTCCCAACATTTGCTCTCTCTTTAATTCAGCATCCACTCATGCCTCACCAGAAATAGATTAAGGAGGAAGGTGTCACATACTGCTAGTTTCTTTGTTAAGAATATAAGAAGAGCCATGTTGGATCAGACCAAAGCCTTATCTAGTCCTACGTTCTGTTTTCTAGAGGCTAACCAGAAGCCTACAAGAGATCCACAAGCAGGACAAGAGTGCAGTAGTACCCACTTGCTCATGCTCTCCATCTAGGACCAGCCTAAGACATTTTGCTGCCTGCTCAGGGCTGCAAAGGGCAGGTTCAGGCCCTGATTTAAAAATGGAGAGGGCAGACATTTATTAGTAGCAGATGTGTGTGGTGAGCAGGAGCTGCTGGTGATCATAGGCCGACCAGCCAGCCAACTGGATAAATGCCTCTGGGCCATAGTGGTGGCTTTGCACTGAGAGATGAGGGGTCTTCAGCTCAGCATAAATGGGAAGCATCTGATGAAGGAGCTTTTCTCACACTCCTCTCCCTCTCTTTCTCCCTGATTTCCTATTGACTGGAAAGAGAATTTGAAAATGTGATGCCCACAGTGACCTCCTAGTAGGAGCACCCAGAGCATTCTCAAGGCATGGAAGACAAGTGGATAGTCAGGCAGACAGGGCAGAGGGGAGAGTGAAACAACCATTTGTGGCATGGAAAGGTTTGGCAGAAAGTGGGAGAAATTTCCCCTTTAGGGCTACCAGTTCAGGATTATCCCAACCCTGAGGTTTCTGAGCCAAAAGCTGAAACCCAGATAACAGCCCCTGGTGATGTCTTGAAGTGTTATGCATAAAGTGTCAGCCACAGTTGCTCACAGTTAGCCATCCAAATGTACATACACAACACACACACACACACACACACACACACAATGTTTTTTCTTGTTTGGAAATTAAGACAGAAATCTTAGCCAAAAGGGCTGTTGTCACATCAAGGTGATAAGAATAGATTATTCCTTCTTGCTTACTTTGGTGGATGGGATAGGGAACTGTGGAGGGGGCCAGGCCTGCTTTTCCTTCCCTCAGACTGGAGATGGCAGCTCCCTTCCAAGCCTGCTGTAGCACCCTGCCACCCTTCTTATACAATGCCTGCTTTCTCCTCTCAAATCCAACACCTTAGTGATAAATGGGCAAAGCCTCTCTAGTCCCATTCAGAAAGATTTAATAATCTGTGGAAGCATCTTTCTGTAAAATTAAACCTAATGAAAAAGTACTCTGCTAAGTCAAGAGTTATAAAAATAGACTGCAATTTTTATTAAAATAACAAACAGGGAAAAGGCATTGGGTGTTATACAAGTATATCCAGGCAAACTAGAACATCCAAAAGTATTTAACCTGTTTCTTCAGCTTAACACTGTATTCAGGTTCAGAGTTTCCTTACACACCCAGGCCTCTGGCTTCCTTTTCAGCTCAAAGGCTAAATTCCCAAGTTTAGGTTACCCCTTTGACCCAATTCAAAACAGATTGATTTATTCCCTTCCTCTCACTAGGCCCCTGAGAAGATAACCCCATTTATTCAAACAACCTTCCTTGGCTGACTGAAAAACTCTCACTCAAAATCCTGTCTGGAAATCTCTCTGCAGGAAGATCCCAAAAATGCAAATCATCATCTTACATAGAGCTCCTCCTGTCAAGGTCAGAGACCCAGGCAGCAAGCCAGCCCAGAGAAGGGAGAGGGAGAGATAGCAGAGTCCCACCAGGAGGAGTTAAAGCAAGCAATTACTCATAGGCAGTCCATTTGCCTAAGCAACAAGTGAAAGCCATAGTCAGAGTCCAAAATCCAGGGGTCAGGAGCCAGGAGATCAATCCAAGGTATCAGGAGCCAGATGCTGGAAGCAAGGAACAGGCAAGGAGAGAGCTTGTAGAAAGTTTGCTACAAGCAAAGGGAAGCTTCCAGGCAGGCAGTTATATAGGCCAGACACAGATGTGGCCAATCACCGCTTCTTGAACTTAATCAAGGAAGCCTCCCTTTGCTCAGCTCTCGTGAATCTCCACCTTGTTTGTGGGCTGATTGACGCAGGCTGCAGGGCATCCTCGGGATCACAGCTGGATCCCTGTTGCCCTAAAGGAGCAGGCAGAGGAATGTCCGAGCCTGCTTGGTCCATGGCAGCAGGGGGAGCTCTTGAGCTGCAGGACTCATCTCCAGCCAGAGCCACAGGGACCAACAGCTGCTGCTCGTCATCTCCACGCTAAGCAACAGGGACCAACAGTTGTTGCTCGTCATCAGCAGCTCTGACAGGGGCTTTAGTTATCACACCTCCTCAGAAAGCTCAGCCCTTCCCATGCACTGATAGGCTGGGTTTCTCTCTTACCAAGAACCTCTTGGAATACAAGGTAACCTGTTGCCAGGGCCAGCCCATCACTCAGGCTGGTCTGTCCCCAGGGTCCATTACAGGAACATTCAGTCTTATCACACAGCTCTTTTATGCTGCATTGCCCAGTTTGAAATCCGCTTCAGCCATTTTTGTGAGAGTAGCTTGATTGTTGCTGTTCTCTATTTCACCCTCGTCTGATTCGTGCTTTAATAATGTCATTTACACAGTTTGTTCATCTGCATTAAGATGTCATTACTGACTCCAGTACCCAGCCCCTCATTTTATGATTAGTTTCTCTAGCTGTAATAGCGCCATAACGGTGTGATGCGACAACACTATGATGCTATGACACTTGAGGGAGGATAACCTGGCCTCACCTGCTAATGGATCATTGGTGACAGAAAGTTCTATGGGACATTTGCATCTGAACTGGATATTGATTTTTTGCAGGAAAGGGAGTAATTAATGAATTATTTTGACTGTGAAAAATAAATACATTTTCAATGACCCTGCAACACAGTCGTGTCTGGAGAGCAACAATGTTGTGCAATTAGGCTGAGGCAAAAGTGGGACTTATGCTTTGCTTTGACACTTTTAAGAGCATGGGTGTGACAAGGCTCTTAATGAAGCTTACTGGCTTCTAGCCAGAAGATGGATGCAGAGCAGAACAGAATGTAAGCCCTGGCACCACAAATGCTGGAAAGAAAGGACAAAGCTAACTTAGTAAATATCTCGACCTCTGGAGGGTCTTTGCACATTGCAGTAACCATTCAACTAACCAGCGCAAATTGTAACAAGCTTCTGCTCTCCTATCTGAGGTGGAGATATACACACAGCCCTTTCTTCTCATCTGAAGCTGAACTTCCCAAAACTGGAGAGTGTGCACCCTTGTCTCCTGCCCAGACACAACCCTTAAAATCTGGAGAGTCAGGGCCAGGCCATGAGACCTAGCAGCTATGTTCCCTTTTGCTCTTATGTTCAAGCTAGTTTGCTTGGCAGCTATGGGAGGGACTCCAAATATTTCTGGCTTCCTTTCCTGAGCTATCCAGGGACAATTTTGAGCCCCTGGCAGACCAGCTATAAATATTTACACACGATTTCAATTATATATCATTCTTATTTTCTTTGAATTTCACTGATTTTACAAGAGATGTTTAAAAATAACCAATGAATGATACTTCTGAGAAACACAAAAATGTATGCAACACATTTGCACCCTGGACTGCTTACCAGATGTCCAAGCCCCAGTAACTGATCAGGGCTTTCTCCCACTGCATCAGCTCTGTCCTTGGTGGAAGAGGAAATGGTATCCCCATCTACCTGAGCGAGAGTGCAGGATACCCAAAGTTAGCTATGTGATTTGGGCAGAAAATCCCACATGGATTTCCTATTGCTGTCAGGACAAAAAAATGCTGAAGAGAAAGAGTCAGAACAGTACATAACAAAATACATTTTGATATCTCAACAGCACATTTTGTTAATAGATTTAGGGAAGGGGTGGTCTCATCATGCATTGTATCCAGACCCAGTGCCAGCTATCATCAAACCTGCCTAAAAATACAATAATAACAGTTTAAAAATAGCTAACAATCTGCTGCCCTTTCATGACACTTCAAATCTGCTACTTGACAGGACTGCTTCATTCTTCCTAGTGCTTAATGATAATGCTGGCCTTGACCTCACAGACTGAGATTCAGAGACATTTTTATTCTGCTCCAAGAAGAAATAAATAGCCATCATTACAAGGCCCTATTGATTCTCCATGAAGTTTCCCAATCCCTTTAAAATCAGCCCAACATGGTTACTGTGATAGCAAATCCCAGTTTAGCCCATCTAAGTCTCACTTCACTTTCTAAAAATAAACGGAATTGAGTTTGGCAAGAGTTTTCCCCCAAATAATTTAAAGTTGTTTCCATTGAAGCAAAAGGGAAGGCAAGAAATTAGTTCAATAAAATGAACCAAAATAGGTTAAAAGAATCTTCCTTGAAATAAAGAAGGGAGAGAGACTATCTATCTATCTGTCTCCATCTATCTTATCTATAATTACTTTCAAATTTAGTATTCGTAAAGCAATCTGTTAATTAGATCAAGACAAAGCAACAACAGTATACTTTCAGAGGGTTATATCCATAGAGAAGAACAAGAACAGCTGGTTATTACAAGGAGAGATTCTGTAATATGTCAATGGATATCAGAAAGCAGTGGTCTGACTGCAAGAGCACTTTAGTGTGGAGAAACAGGCTGTTGTTTAGATTTGAGTGCTTTTTCTTCCTCTCTGTCTTAGGTTTTGTTACAATCTTAGTGCCTAGTAGGACAGCTTTCTTTTTGGATTTGTTTGGATAGGTTTGTGTTTGGAGCTAGGTTAGTTTACATCAGAGGTAAACAGCTTATGTTTTTGGATTTCTGCTCCCATTAGCCCTACTCTTAATCCTCACCCATTTGGTGATAGATGACAACAACATCTGGAGGATCACAAGCTGACCATGGTTTAACTAATGCATGGATTAGCTTTGGATGTGATGAAGTAAGCACAAATGAACCTTACATGTCAAATATGATGAATATGTTGTTCAAATCCTGACATAACAGGTAGTATTTATGGCATAAGTGCTTCCTGATAGAGTTCCTTACGCAACCAGTTAATGGATATTGTGCAATTGCTTAATCTTTTCTTCCTTACTGGATTTTCCCTGAAAGCACAAAGATGGAAGATAGTGGGAAGGCATGGGAGAATTACAAATGGATGATGAAGATGTTAGAACTCCTTACAAAGTTCTATGAATGAAGCAGGGGAATTTCTTGATGAAAGTTCCACTGGCAAGTGCTTGTAGTCTTCTGTGGTTCAGCCTGGTGTGTACAATGTGGTAAAGCACTGCTTAGAACAAATCCCAAACTCCTAAATACCAGTTCTTGTGAGATAAAGAGCTAATTGTGCACTCTTTGTCTTTTGCTCCAGACGAGGATCCAATGTCTCACTCACCTTAGACATGAGCAGCTTAGGAAGTGTTGAGCCTTTTGCAGCTGTACCTACACCAAGAGAAAAAGTAGCAATGGAGTATCTCCAGTCTGCCAGCCGAATCTTGACAAAGCAGCAATTAAAAGACACTGTTGCAAGTTCACATTTGCTTCAGACAGAATTCATGGTAAGCTTATTGATCATCAGTTAAAAAAAAATAAGATACTTATATGGATTAGGGCAATTCTTCATTGTAAGGCTCCAGATTTCCCCTCTGATATGAACTCCTATGTAAATATTTAAAGGTTGCTTCCCTGATCTATTAGGTTTCCTCATACAGGGAGCTTTTAGTGTTCACATGTCTTCCAACATGTGATTGCCTAAGCAGCATTCTGACCTGATACAGCATTTACAGACATGCATTTTCTTCAAACTTCTGAACTGCTTTTAAGTACACTCAAAAGAAAGTTATCCTGACAATTTTACATAGTATCATGAAACTAGAAAAGACCAGCCCTACACTATAAGTCATGACTTTCCATCAATTATCAACTTCCCTCTAAAGAAATAGGACCCTTTGGGGGCACTGATTGATTAGACAAACAGGCAAGGATAGCAATGGTAATTGGGTCCAACACCCACCCACCCCACAGAGAGAGAGAGAAAGAGAGAGAGAGATTCATTTTCTTTCCTTCACAAACACACATTCAAACAGCTGCATTCCTCCTTTTAACCAAGCCCAAACAATGTTTCATCTCGAGTTGCTGGTGGTTCCCATACTTTCCTCGGACTTTTGTCTGCATTATAAAGACATTATCCAAGATGCCATGGCAGTTAAAATATAATCATAGCGCTATAACTGAAAAGGACTTTAATCAAAATTGCAGTTTTGCTGATGTCTACAGGGATCAGCTAGTGGTGGGGAAAAGTGGGTAGAACATCTCATGGCTCTGTAGCCTCCATATAAATTAGCCAAGAGCTGCAAGTAGCTTACAGACCATAGGATGCCAATATATGACTTATAATATCTGGGGAAGATGTGATGTACTCAGATGTTCTTGGGTTGCAAATTCCCAAAGCCCTATCCAACATAGCTTAATCAGGAAAAAAAAATCACTGATTATGTAAACAAACAAACAACAAAAACCATGGTACACCAAGGCTACATAGCAAGCACCTTCATGTTGGCATTGATGGCATACGCTTCATGACGAATCTGTTTTGAGAAGAATACCTCCAAAAAACAGATTGATCAGGTCTCTGAGCCAAATTGTATATTTCCACACTATCTAGTACCCTTAGGAAGGTAATTTTGAGGAAACAAAATAGGGTCCAACATAGAAGGGATTAAATATCCCCATTCTCCAACATCTTCTGTATTTAAAAAAACAATCATAACCTACCAAAGTTGCTTTTCATTGTTTAAAAACTATAACAGTGGGGTTGGGGATATGTGTGCAGTCTACATGTTTAGTGTTCTGAGAAGACATTTTTATCTTGCAGTATAGTTTGTTCTCCCTTTCTGTTTGTCTCCCTCCCGCCGGCCTTCCTTGTAGTCTGAGAGGTATGATTCTTTTGGAGGGTAGCTTAATATTACTCCTGCCTCCACCTACTGCTCTGCCTTCTAACCCAACAGCTACAGTGGATACCAGCCCTTTCAGCCTGGCAAGGCTTCATTACTTTTGCATGTTTGCAAATGACATATAGTTATAATTACTAATGCTTTTTGGTCGTGTTTTCTTCTTCCTTCGTCTTCAGGAAATCCCCATGAATTTTGTAGATCCTAAAGAGCTTGACATTCCCAGCCATGGGACAAAAAATCGCTATAAGACCATCCTTCCAAGTAAGTCCATTTTAACCTTAATTAGTATTTCATCCAGCAGGGGAGCCCTCCCTTTTCCTATTATCAGCTCACTGTTTATGTCAGATTTTCCATTTCTAACACTGGGTGTGCCTCTTCAACTTGGGCACCTCAATAGAACAGCAAGTGATGTGTGAAATGATGAGTTTTATTTTTTTCCTTCTTTTGGTCTTTCAAAAGAGCCATAGGCTTTCAACTTTTCTCAGACCACCTCTGATAATGTTGTCATGGCCTTGTATTAAAATAATTGACAGGTTCTGTATTTTGTATTACTATCTCTTTTTTTTAAGATAACATGAGATGGCTCCTAACTTTTCAGTGACAGAATTCTCCTGTTTTGATGGTTCAGTGTTCTTTTTTAAGTTGAAACACATTTTTTTCAGTTCCCTTAATAACCTTTTCATCATTGTCAGTCAGACTTGTTTTCTTCCCATCTATTGGTGCATATTTTATCCACTAGGCATTGTGCCTTTTTAACGACCACATTCAGTTTCACCAAATGTTAAAGACCTTCAGCAGTTTCTCTCAAATTCTTGTATCTATGGCCCCTCCCTAAACTGCAAACCCCAGGATTCCATAAGATGTTGAAAGTGGAATAATTGCACTATAACAGTCTAGTGTGGAAATGGCCTATATGAACACACTGGGATCAATGGAGCCAAACTCCCATTGTTCTACATATTTCAGATATGGCCAGTAAGACAAGCAGAAATTGTGATCTGCCACTTCCGTGACAATCCTTCCATTCTCCCCACCCCCACTTTTTTTTTTTTCAAAAACAGATTTATTATCCAAAGTCTCACAGGCCACTTCAAATGGCAGGTGAACTATGTCAGGCTTCTCTGCTCACAAGGTGTGAAAACCTGCCATCATAAATAGAAAATTAAATAAGCTTTCATCCTACTGCAGTTTTGAAGTGGTAGCATACAGCTACATCATCAACACCTCCCCTGAGGCTCAGACTCAGGGTCTATGAGACTAGGCAAGTGGATACACATGACAAGGCTTTAATGTAGTAGCAACCCAGCTGTTTAACACCCTCCCAAGGGAATTCTGGCTGGCTCCATTCTTCTTCAGTCTTTGGTGAAAAGCTAAGGCTGTGCTGTGTTCCATGCAGCCTGCTGCCTCTGAGTGTGGTGGAAGATCTTATCCCCTTGACAGTGTTGTAGCACAGTTACACTGCCAGTGTTGTTTGTTTCCATATATAAAATCAAGGGACCATTTTGTCCTTTGCCTCAGGCAGCAAAATATCTGGAACCAGCTATGATGATCTCTGTGAGAAACTGCATCTCACACCATCATTATTAAATGGCCATTTCAGAAACTAATCAATAAAAAAGCAGAGCCTAGTTCATTCCATTGAGGTGACATACCTGTGCAGAAGCCTCTAGTGGCCTTCATAGGTACTAAGATCCTCATCAGGGAAGGACATGCCATTGGCTTCTGCCTATGTGGAGTGCTTGAGGTGTGTCAGTGTAAATGCAGCACTTGAAATGGGAGAGTACAGTTCTCCCTTCTTGATCTATCAGCTTCCATCCATGGAGAAGAAGCACAGATTTCTACAATACTCAGACAGCCATGATGGGAAAGAAAAGTTCCCTCTATATCAGACCCATAGCAACAAAAGCAGCATTTAAAAAGTCTATAATTGTGAGGTGTGGAGGAAACCTGCCATGGTTCCATCGTATGGTATTCTGGGATTTATAGATCCATTTAGACATCTCTGCAGAGAGCTCTAGTGCCTCACAAAACTACAAATCCCAGAATTCCATAGGGTGGACTGAAGGACATTAAAGTGGTATCAAAATGCTACAACTGTGTAGTGTGAAAGGGACTCAAGTCTTCTCCAGTGGTATGTGAACGAATATATTCTGCCCCTGAATTTGGAAACTATGTACCTTATTGCATTCTATTGGTGCACATTCCCTCTTACTCTAGACAGAACCTGAAAGCAGCAGGATTCTTAGCTTGCTACAGCTGTACAAATCACCACATAGAGCCATCCCAGCTATCACAACTAAGATGCTGGTGCCCAAGGCAATTGCTGTTTCAAATGTGATGTTAGGATGTCCCCATTGCCACTTCTCATATGCTTCTGTAGTTGTCAGAGGTAAAAAGATTTTCATTGTCTTTCCAGATCCTGTAAGCAGGGTCTGTTTGAAACCAAAGTACCCAGGGGATGCCTTGAGCACCTACATAAATGCAAACTACATCAGGGTAAGTAAACTGATGTACATTGTGAGAATTTGCCATCTTCTATCTCATTTTCCTGTTGAGTAGTTAGAAAAACTTGATTCTACTGAGCTACTGCCCATTCTTTTTCTTCACACAAAGACTTGCCTGGTGCTGTTCCTTCATTTGGGATATAAAGGGGAACAGTCTCCTTGCTGATTTCTCCCTCTGTCAGAAAAAAAGTAATGAACAACCCCCAAAACAACCTCATACTATAATGCACATGAGCATAATGCGTTTATTGCTCCAAGTCAATGGTCACAAAAGACTATGCAAGCTTTCAGGTTCTTCAAAATTCTTCCTCAAACTAAATGGTAAATCAGGAAGAAAAAGGGGCAGAAGTGGGTGGTGTCTAAGCCATGGGTTGTGGATCTGTTTACAATCTTAAGATGGAAAGTGGCTAGGCCAGAGACGGCTACTGATATTTGAGAGGCTCCACCAGAGATATTGAGAGGGTTCAAATTACTCCTTGGATTCTCCCAAAAGTTCTGGAAGGGAGAAACAAATAAAGAATAATTTTCTAATCAGTTACCATGGCTTAACCATCGGTCACTTCCTTCCCCATCCCCATCCATTTTGCTGTATTTACCATCTAACCTGATGAAGAGTTCTGAAGAACCACAAAGCCTGAACAGTATTGTGAAGCTGGCCCGATCAAAGTATTATGGGTCTATGCATATGGGCCTATTCAATCACCTTCTTTATTTTTTGTGTGAAGTGAATACTCAATCAGCTATATACTATCTTAGCAAATGATCCTTCAGTGACAGGTTCATCCAGTCTCTCTGCACTAGTTTTCTTCTTATTCAAGTTCCTGTTTCTTTTAATACCCATTAAAATTTTAACCTAATGTGACTGTTTTTTATGTGTTTGTCTAAATTAGGGTTATGGCGGCCAGGAAAAGGCTTTCATCGCAACCCAGGGTCCTATGATTAATACAGTCAATGATTTCTGGCTGATGGTGTGGCAAGAGGATAGTCCTGTTATTGTTATGATCACAAAACTGAAAGAGAAGAATGAGGTATGATGTCTCAACTTGTCAAGTTATGAACATTAGTCCTAAGGATATGGAAGCAGCCAGCACTGTGATCAGATGCTCCTGGCTCAAAAGAGTCCTTAGAGTGGCTCTGCAGATCCACTGGAATCATAGCTTAATCATGACTAAGTCACATTTCACTGATTTAAATGAGTCTGCTGAACCTTTGACTAAGCCTGGATATAACTTATTATTCTGTATTATCAGCAAAAACAATAATCATGCTTGACTAAGTGATGTAATCATGCTTGACTAAGTAGGTTACAAGTCTCTGTGTAGGATATATGATATGCATAGTACTCCAAATGAAAAATGATGATTACCATCAGCTTGTACATCCCACTTAAATATATATATATATAAATATATAAAATATTTTACATACAAATGTAGAAGTATTTTCAAATTTAAAATGGTTCTCTGTATGTTTTGTGCACAAATCTACATGCTTGATCACAGAGACACCTCTATCTAATGGAAACAAAATGAAGGCTACTGCAAATATTTGGGCTCCTTCTTTTCAGCTATATGAGTAGTTCCTGAAGAAAATCCTTTGGATTTTTGGATTTTTAACTCTAGAAGGCACATTTATGAACTGACGTCAATGAAGTTTAATCTTTTGACTTAGGCTAATATTCAAACATTTTTAGACAATTTGAAAATGATGGGCAAACTTTATTTTTGTTTTGTTTTGTTTTTGGAACCTGTAATTAAATATATTTTAAGGCCTTTAGGTACTACCAGGCAAACTTGTGTTTCATTCAAATCATAAATGAAATAAAGAGCATGAACCTGGGCAGAACGAAGTATGAAAACACTAAGGACTGCACATTTTTTTACAACTAACTTGGGAGTAAATTACTTTGACTTCAGTGGAACTGAAATCTGAGTACACACGTATAGGATTTTTCTGTAGATTATTCGTTCTGGGTAGGATTCTAAATACCCAGTAGACGGTAGTGGTATTATAGCAAAATGGGATCTGAGTGTCAGAATAGGACTCTAGGAGACCAGGTTTTGAACCCAGCTCAACCATGAAAACCCACTGGATGATCTTGACCTGATCAGACTCTCTCTGCTCAAAGGAAGGCAATGCAAACCACCTCTGAATAAACCTTCCAATTTTTCTTTGAAGTTTTTTGTTCAGTCTTCTTGGGCATTCCATTTCGGACCTCAGAACAGCAGTCTTTGAACAAAAATACTACAAAGGAAGATTGGAAAGAGAAACAGCAAAATTGGGCTATATCCACAAACTCCTGTCCGCTGACAGTGGATTGAACAGAGACAATGGTTTCCTGGCACACTAAACATATTATAACATTAGTGAACACCCCAGTTTCATGAGGGCTGGCTTAGTCAGTTTATTGCATCTCCTTTTTGGTTTCCAGCCAGGATTGCACTAAATTGCAATAACTCTCTCCACCAATTCACCTTACATTTAGGTTACATCTCTCCTCTTGCCTTTGTTCCTCAAAAACCTTAGTTAAAACTGAATTTGTCACCTCATCACCATACTCAGAAGTTTTGCATTTCTATTGCTATTCACACATACAGCCTGCTCATTCATAGCTATAAATGTCTGTTCCTAGGCACTTCACTCTATTCATCTGATGAAGTAGACTTAAATCTACAAAAGTTTACACTACTAATTTCTTTCAGCTAGTCTCAAAGGTGTTACAAAATCCCTTTGTGTACTGATCTAGATTAATACACCTATGTCTTTGAGTTGTTGTTGTTGTTGTTGTTGTTGTTGTTGTTGTTGTTGTTGCATTTTTCTGCTAAGAAGGGAGGAGAGGCACTTCTTAGATTTTTCCAACTTGGGTGCCAAAATAGCTTGGCTGACCTAGGAAAGGGAGGATCTTCTTGGGAGAGGAAGCCATTGGTTGCTATGTCTCAAGCTGCAAAAGGTCTAAGCTAGCCATAGATGTTATAAACAGTTCCTTCTCTGATCTGGTCAAGATATCGCTGAAAACCTATCCTGGTATAATACAGTCTGCAGAAGAAATATTTTCCCAGAGGAAATGCCAAACTTTTAAATACCCCTGACACTGCTTGAAAAGAATGACTTGAAAGCAACACCCCCTGGTTTCCAACATATCAGGAAGCCCTGTGTTTACCTGAATAGTTCAAGCTCATTACAATATTGTTTATCTGCATTGTTGTGGACTGACAGTGGCAATTTCCTTCTAATAAAAGAAGGGCAGACATCTTAACTAGTTCCCAGGCTGTAGGGAGAAAGTCTGTGTTTACAGAAGCTTTTGGCGTTCCACTGAGAAATCCTGGCAAACATGTTAAATACTGTTAGAATTACAGGGGAATTATTATACTATCGTATTTGCTGCGGGAAGCATTGCAGTTTAGGGGAACGTGTAGGCAATGTCTTGGTTTTCTTTTTTGGAAATAGTTATGACAAATGCAAAGAGGGTGTCAAAATATTGAACTTTTTCAGTCTTCTGAAACATGGTTTTTGAGATCAAGAGACAAATTGCATATAACATGTTCACATCAGAAATATCTTGTACAATAATAGAATCAATCCCAGATGAGAAGGAGATGAAAATGGACACATAATGAAAAGGAATCAAAAATAGTATTCTCCTGTCAGTTAAATGCTTTTTGAACATGTGTGCCTTAGTATTTTGCACCAAGTCTGTGCTGGAGAATGAAGATTCCTCTCACTTCCATTCTGTTATCCACACAAAACAATGTGTTTGTAGACAATTGTAACAAATATACTAAGCAATTGAAGTATGTTATGAACATATGTTACATTACGAATATGCATGAAGGTTCACGCTGCAGTATCCAAATTAGTTGGACTTTCTATTTTTGTTTTGATAGGGATCACTGTATAGATTCAGAATAAATACCTTGAATGGATTAGTAAATATCGTTAACTATTTCCAACTTCAAATGATCAAAACTAGAATGCTGTAAATAAACAGCCATGTGAATTATATGTTGTGGTTCACACGCTGCCCTGACATTTAATTTGTTTCAAAGTTCTTCTATCAGTAAAATAAGTGCCGGAGAAGGGATATTTCTAGAGTCCTCGCAGCGGTGTGTTAAAAATAAAGCTCCTTGAACTATACTGAAAATTAGTGGCTGTTGTGATGGAGGATGGTTTTGCATTGTCCACTCAGAGCAGACTGCCAATTAAAAAGTCTGGGAACAAGATAACAAACACATTCCTGAAAGAACTTCCAAAGCCTTTAGGGACCTGTATACAGTAGACCAATTTATCAAGAAATCTCAGAAGCAAATAGCCAGATTGCGTCTAGGCCAGGTGCAGCTGTGGTATTTGATATAATTTTTTCCTGTGAGAAATATCTTCCAAGAGAGGTGAATGATGCTGGGGAAGGGTGGACACAGTGACAAAACAGGATGTGCTGCTACTGGTACTGCTATTGCTACTACAAGGACTAGCAATGGTTGTTTGTCATAGCTCGGAAAAATTACTACTGCTTGCGATGCTGAATGGGGAATTCTGGGGCTTGTCACTGAAAAAACTACTGTAAATATTCCACGTGATGATTCTGCAAGGCCCAGGGCCACATATGTTACCTGCTTTAATATTTGGAGGCAAGTTTTGCAGGGTGAATGGTGGTTGTTGCATTGTTAAGAGCTCACTGCTTCTTTGAATGCAACTCTGTGGTTCTTAGAAGCAATCTTTTAAATTAGCCAGTATTTCATTTAACAGAACAGGGCATGTGCTGCTGAATATATGCGAGGTAATGCAGTTTTACTTTTTCTTAAATAATATAAAGATATTGATAATGAACTATTTTGTTTGTTAAAAGAAGCTTTGGGAAATGTCTGTTTTATGGCTTTGATATATTGTGCTATTGCATTATTCTGGAAGTGTTAAATGGAATTGTGGTAGCGATTTTCTGTCCCATGCTGCTCATTATTTTGTATAAGAAGATATATTTTGCCTTTTTTTTTCTCCCCTCCCCCCTTTTATTTTTGGTTGGTTAATGTTGCAGAGACACTTAGCTCAATCAGAATGATGGTTTGAATAAATATTATTTTTGCTAGCTCGTCTCTAATGCTGATATCATCTTATATGTAAAATGAAATCAGTAACACAATAAAGATGATTTAAATTCTGTCTCACATTTACTCCCTCTACATTTACCTGTTTTGCACAAATTTTTGGCATTTACATTACTGGAAAACTATTGTGTATTAATTTTCTGTCTTCTGAAAGCATTTACTTCTTAGCCTAGAAAGTCCTAAATATCTTAAAGGAACTACATTCTATCTGATATTGGATGCTAAGCAGGGTCAGTCGTGGTTAGTAGTTGGATGGGAGACTGCAACAAATGGGCCATAAGCTAAATGTCAGAGGAAGGAACTAGAAAAACGACTTCTGAGTATTTTTGGCCTAAGAAAACCCTATGAAATTCATGAGGTCTCCGTAAGTAAATAGGTTACTTGAAGGCTCATACACAGACACAGCTTAAGTCCCATTGATTTTCATGGATCTTCCTTAGGCATAATTAGGTCCAGGTTAAACAACTGTTTTGAAGTAGAAAACCAAATTTGTGCATAAGCTACAAAAATCTAATTGGCTGAAAATTATGGCACCCAAATGCTTTCTTGAACTCTTTACAAGTTGGAAATAGAAAAAATCAAAACCTATGTGTATTTTTTTAAAATCTCTTTTAATGTTTTAAAGCTTGGGAACACTGTCATGTTCCTAAACCTTCAGACTGCTTACTTATTGATAGAAGCAAACTAATACTATCTGCAAATAAGTCCCAATGAAGTCAATGGGCCTTACTTTGGACCAGACACATAGGAGATTGTTGGAGACTTCGGTTTTGGAGACCCTGGGGAGAAAGGAGAGCCCCAAAGATAACTCTAGTGACTTGTACAAATAATGTTTTTAAAAAGGCAGCTGTAACATTTCTCCAAAAGAGCAAAAACCATGACAAATGACATGTTCCAGAAAACAGGAACTGCCCCTGGGAAATTGAGATAGGCTATTTCCACACTAGACTGTTATAGTGCTATTATTCCACTTTCAACATCCTATGGAATCCTGGGGTTTGCAGTTTAGAGAGGGGCCTCAGGTGTGTCAATGGGTGGGGGGTTAAAAATTAAAAGAAAATGACTTCTCCCTCTTCGATGTCTTTCTTGTTATTTTGAAAATAGTGTTCAAGTGCATTTTTCTGAAAAGGTTTCATTCTCAATGACCCCCATCCCAAAAGGTCAAGAATCATTGGCTTATAACATGCTTTTGCCTCAGTCTTGCCTATCACAACCTTGGCTTTACAGCTTTCCACTCAAAGATAAATCTGAAGGATCTTTTTGTTTAATTCAGCAGTTTTAATTCTTTTTTTCCCCCAGAAATGTGTACTCTATTGGCCAGAGAAGAGAGGAATCTATGGGAAAGTGGAAGTACTTGTCAATAGTGTGCAAGAATGTGAGAATTATACTGTCCGCAACCTTACGCTAAAGGTAATTAAATTTGTTAAACTTCCATGTAATTATTAGCTTATGGAACTCACTAACACTAGAGGAGGAACCAAACATTAAATAGGTTTCAGGAAAATAATATAAATAATGAATATAGCATGGAAAAGAAAGCAGGCAGAATTATGAGTGCCCTATTAATACTGTGTTTCACCCTACCTGCTGAATATGTTAGCATTGTAGCTTAGCATAGTTACATTTTAGACTACAGTTCCCAGAATCTCCCAGGCTAGTGGATTCTTGGAGTTGTAGTGTAAGCAAAAAAAAAAAAAAAAAAGTTCTGGCCAGTAGAACCTTGTTTATGTCTAGATATATACTGTATATCCATGGGCTGTATACAAAACTGCTTTAAATAATAAGTAAGACATTTAGGTACTCATTATACCAAAGGTGAGTGAATTGTCTCTCCCAAATGTTGTACTGGAGCACCCAGCGTCCCTCTTCACTGACTGTATTGATTAGGGCTAATGGGAAGGACAGTTTACAGGCATCTGGGAGTCCATAGTTACCCATCCCTGCATTACACTGACATATATACATCTTCTGAAGGAGAGCCAATATCACAACTGAAGTGAATTTCTTGACTTTGCCCTTTACCCTCGTGCATTGCAAGGGGCATTTTAGAGCTATACATTATATTTTATCTGTTTTTATTTTACTTTCATTGCACCTTGTATTTTCCGGCTCTGGGTATGGAGCACACTGATTTTTACATACCCAACGCAGTTTGGGACACAGACCATTTTTGCACGAATTTTTGCACTGAATTCTGTTGGGGTCAGAAAATATCTCCATTTCTCACAGTGAAGGTTTCTTTATTGAGATTCATTCCTTGGGGTGGAGGATCTGCTTCTTTTCAAGGAGTAATACCACCAACTGTCTATGGTTCATTGCAAATGTGAATCTTTATTTTCAGCAAGGAAACCAGTCAAGACATGTCAAACATTATTGGTACACATCCTGGCCAGACCACAAAACTCCAGATAGTGCTCAACCACTTCTACAGCTCATGCTGGATGTAGAAGAGGACAGGATGGCATCAGCTGGTAGAGGACCTGTAATTGTGCACTGCAGGTAGTTTGCTTTTTCCAGACCTTATTTCTCCTGAAAATTTAGTGAAGCAGAATTTTTATACAGCAGGACTGGGCAAAGTTCAGGTCATAGCTCAGATGCAGCCAACCAGAGGCTTTTTTAAGACCCCTAAATATCTTATCTCACTCTAAATCAATATAGCTGGTAATTCATAGACTGTATCTGCTTTTCAGATGTTTTGTCCCTATATTGCTCTTTTTAAAAAATCTCAGAGAAATGTGTAGTTGCTCATTCCCACCATACTGTGGCAGAAAACAGCTACACATTTGTGCTGAGACTCTGTTCAGTTGTTTAAGAAAGACAGTGAAAGATGCTTAGAAATATATATAAAACACTGGCTGATTTGGGTTTGTTCAATTCTTTCATGGTATGAGCAATAAGGGGGTCACTGTTACGTAACGATTGGTCACCATTCACCATTTGTATATTATCCCCCAGTTATCTCAAGGTTTTGTAATGATTTTACACATTCCAGAGGTCTGTATACCTAGGAGACCTAATCATCTCTGATAGCATTTGAAAATGATTTTGAGCTGGGTTCTTGTAGAAATAATTACAACCAATAAAAAGCCATTTTTAGTTTTATGTATATGTCTGCCTCCTCATAATCAAGCCCACATATATTTGTGTGCCAGAGAAATGTGAAGACAGGTCTAGGCCAGGACACTTTGTTGCCTTATGTGGAGGAACAAATCCCCACAAGTCAAGTTGTATAGCACCCAAAGCAAGCAAATTACACTGGCACCAGAGGTAGTACATCCCACAGGCACCTTTCCTTCTCTGTACTCTGAAATAAAACAAAAAGAGAAAATTTAATACTTTGCTGTTGTTTCATTACACTCATATCCTGCTGCCTGACACAGCTTCCTTATTTCTGTAATGGTAGGGCCGGCCCTGTTTGCTGGTACTATCCTATAGTGTAGTGGTAATCCATACTTCTTCTTCATGGTCTCTGTGACTCACACAAATGAAGTCATCTGCACCTGCACAGCGCTGCCTTCAGAATCTTCTAGAGCTCTAGGCCTAGCTTTTTGGCAGGAACTCCACCCCTTAACCTGAGGCTATATAAGGCCACCCAAGGGCTGTGTCTTCAGTTCCTTTTTTTCCACCGTGTACTGCACGCCATAGGAGCCTTCTACCATTGTTGTGTCTTTCTCTGTTTTCTTGACCTCGGTCCGGATTTGACCTCATTTCTCTGAACTCGATTTATGGCATAGGCTGAGAGTGCCCTAGTGGCATGACTTCTGAGCTGGGGAGAAGGCTCTTTCCCAGCAAGTTCATAACAGAGTCTTACTGTCGAAGCCACCCACTTGGAAAGTCTTTGAGAGGAAACCAGGAGTCCCTTTTTATCGGAAGAGTGGCACAAGAAAAGTCTTTGAGACTGGCGATACTCTGCAGTGCGCTATACATAAAAGGCCAGCACCCTCTTGACATCTAGGGAATGCAATGTCTGACAGTAAGACTCTGTTATGAACTTGCTGGGAAAGAGCCTCTCCCCTGCCCCCAAGCTCAGGAGTCATGCCAGTAGGGCACTCTCAGCCTTGGCTGCTTTTCTCAAGGGTGTACCCCTTCATGATGTCTGTAGGGCTGCCACTTGGTCCCAGCCAACTACATTTATATCACATTATAGAGTTGATCAAAGAGCCTCTGTTGATGCTAGTTTGGAAAGGCTGCTCTTTTTTCTATGGTACAGTGACTGCGTACATGTTGGCTTGCACTTATTGCCTTTCTGAGCATTTCCTAGCCTATTAGCCTAGCTTTCATTCCATATTAGTTTGTTTTTATTTTGCTGGGTTACCTCAAAGTATGTTCCTAGTATGATTGGCCATGACACCCCTCCTCCTTCTTCAGCTTGCTAGTCTCTGTGAGTCACAGACACCACAAAGAAGAAGGACAGGTTGCTCACCTGTAACTGGAGTTCTTTGAGCAGTCATCTGTGAACTCACACAACCCCGCCCTACCTCCCCACTTTGTGTCCTGCTATCCTTCATGTTCTATGGTTGCCGCAGCAGTCACAGAAGTGAAGACACGACCCTCAAGTGGCCTTATATAGCCTCAGGGGAAGGGGCAGGGTTCCCGCCAAAAAGCTAGGCCTAGAGTTCTAGAAGATTCCAAAGGCAACACTTTGCAGGTGCAGATGACCCCGCTTGTGTGAGTTCACAGGTGACCACTCGAAGAACTCCAGTTACAGGTAAGCAGCCTGTTCTTTCCAGGCAGCAGCTGCTCTGATTGACAGGAGTCTGGTCCCCTGTTGCACTGGAAGTAGCTGGCTGCCATTCCCACCCCATCTCACAAGAGCAATCTCCAGCACAAAGAGGAATTAAGACAGGGACCCTGTGTCTGCCTGCTGCAATGGAGAGCACTGTCAGAAGCCAACAGGTAACCAACTGCTCCATGAATAACAAGGGAACAGACTCTCAGTGATTGCAGCAACTGCTGCCTGGTAAGTGGGTATTAGAGGAGGGATCCAGCTAGAATTCACTGTGTAGCCCTGTAACTACAGTATTTATACATACATAAAGACCATACAGGATTCTAGTTATCATCATCATCATCATCATCGTCTCTGCCCTGTGTTTTCACCAAATCTGGGACTCAAGGTGGCTTTTAAAATACTTCCAGCCTCCTCGTCGTAGTTGATAAGTATAATTTTGACTCCATTCAGTTTTGGTCTAATTTTTTACAATTTATTTTCAGTGCTGGGATAGGAAGAACTGGATGTTTTATTGCTACTGCTATTGGGTGCCATCAACTGAAGGAAGAAGGAGTTGTTGATGCATTAAGCATTGTCTGCCAACTGCGTTTGGACAGGTAAGGTGACACAAAATGGACTTGTAATTGCCAACTGATATTTCTTTGGTCCCATTTACCCCTTCTCTGATTCTGTCTTCTCTGATTCTGACTTTATATATATCATAAACAAAACAAACTAACGGCAGAACAAAGCAAAGTTAGCAGCTAAAAGAACTCGGAGTCCAACAAGATATGAGGACAGATATATGTGAAGGCATCACTATTTCTATAAAAAATTTCCAGATAATTTGTAGATTTTTCCTACCAAAGAAAGGTAGCTTCATCGGTAGACAGGAGGGTGGAGTGTTAACACCAGAGTTTGGAAATGTTACCTTTTTGACTATAACCCACTCAGTTTCACAGCTTGCAATGTCACTGGCTGTGCTAGCTGTGGATATGTTGGAATTGTAGTCCAAGTTCTGGTTGATCCACCTCTCTGATGGAGATTGCAGGCTCAGACTGAATGAGGAACCCACTGTGGCAAATTACAGTTTTCAAAGAGACATCTTCACCATAGTTCAGTTGAACCTCAGGTATAGGGAGACAAAGTAACGTTCGTGTTTAACAAAGCTCCAACAGTTTTGCTTTCTGTTTTTCTTTGTTTCATTGCTTTTTTCAAAAAGAGACTATAAAAGACTACATTTTTCAGCAGAGGAATGGTGGGAAAAGTGGTACTTTGCTCTTTCCCTTTCATCTACTTTTTGGCCGTTTTTGTCTGGGCCTGCATTCCATAGTTGTGCAGGAACTCCACTGTTTATGTTTGCTATGGTTTTTAGCACATGTATCTGATCCCCATACTATACTTTTATGGTCAAATTAAGCACAATTGCTGCTAAGGCACTGAAATGAATCACCGTCGCAACATTTCTTCGGTGTCAGCTGGTGAGACAGGAAGCCTGGTAGGCGTTAGAAAAAGGACAGGAAAAGCTGCACATTGTACATGTGCTCTCAGGGCACAGTAGGTCACATATTTAGTGCAAGAATGAAAATGCGTTGACACTGGGAGCCAGATTCTCATTTGCTTATACGTTTTAAGATGCACGTTGCTCTGTCCAAATCAAATCAGTGAACAGTTGTAGGGCTGTGAGCACAATGAAGAAGGACGAACAGAATCTGTGTCTGACTTGACTTTTTCATTTCACAAAATCTGTTGTCATGCTTGCCCTACAGCAGACTTTCTGTAAAACTTCTTTTTTCTTATCTATCTTCCTTTCTCTCTTTTCCTTTTTCTTTTTTGTGTCTTTTTTAGTACATCTATCCCCTTCTCTTCTTTTAGTCTTTTATTCTTTTTCTATCTTTTTCTTTCTTTCTTTTTTCAATGATTTATTACCCTTATTAAATTTTGATCTATTGTATGATGATGTTATACTTTCAATGAGATGATAGAATGGATTTTGTATGATTGTATGTAATTTTTATGTAATGACCAGTCGGTCAACTTTTTCAATAAAAATAAAGTAAAAAAAAAACAACACCTGAGGCTTTTGTTATCCCATATTCATGGCATTGTCATGCTTAAAGTGAAAGCAACATATAAATTAATCAATTGTTAAATATTAATAAAAATATAACAAGGATTGCATTAGTAAAAATATATATTCAATTTTTAAAAATCCTGAAAGACTCAAGTTTTAGTTTTGACATGTCTTCAAGGAAATGTAGTTCTATACTTCTGTAGCACATGGAATGTATACGCAAAGATCTGAAAAATTACATTGTGGGTCACACCTTCCAGAATTCACAGGACTTCCTAGCCTAGATGGGTAGGAAACATAGAAACATACTCTCTTACTGTCCAGATTTGGCAGAGGCAGTCCTGATTAATCTTCTGTCATCCTACTTTTTCAGCTCCTTTTAATATTTAACAGTTTCTCTCTCCTACTCCCATGTGCCCACTTCTCCTCCATTTACTGCAATTTAGTGCTTCAAACTGAGTTCAGAGTGCAATTAACTCAGCAGGGGGGAGAGGGGAGGAAGTAGTGGAATCTTGCCCTTCCCAGTAGGCTCAGGCAAAGCAGCCTCTCCTAGCTTGTGTGTTCTTCCTCATTAATAACTGCTGTCAAGTTAACCACACTCTGATGTCGCTTGGCCATACGTGTCCCAGTTTTCATCTGTGAAAAGCTGGAAGGTATGTGCCAAAATGTAACTTTTTCAAGCTCTGTCTATGCAGCTGCGGAGCTTGGAGTGCATGGAGGGGGTGGGTGGGAGGGGCATGGCTGCAGTGTATGGGGACATGGCCATGGCATGCGAGGGTGTGGCTACGAGCCAGGATGCCCCCAAAACATTGCCACTGTGAGCGAACCACCCTGGTCACCCCTCCCCGTCACTACGCAACTGTGTCTATGGCCCTTTTCACATGTGGTGGGGGGAACGGGCGAAAACCCGCAGCCAGGTAAGTCCGTTGCCACGCGGAGCAGCGCGAGCTCGCTGCTCCACAGTCCTCCGGCATCCCAGATGGCAGCTTCCGGCTGGTGGAGGCTCTCCACCAACCGGAGAAGCTCGCCAGCCGGAAGCCCGCCCCCGGCAGATCTGCAGGCACGCACTTGCGCGCACCTGCAAATCTACTTTGGAGCCGGGCGACGGAGCAGCACGGGGCTGCGCGCTCCGTGCTTTTTAAAAACCTCGAAAAAGAGGTTTTTTAAAAACACGCAGCCTGGCTAGTTCCGGCCGCTCCTGAGTGGATTCTGGTGTGGAACTACGAAAAGTAGTCCACGCCAGTCCACTCTAGGGTGTAGAAGACCTCAGTGAGAGGTCGCTCTGCACCGTTTCAGAAGCCCGGTATGGAAATGGCCTATGTGTAATGGTGTTCTCTTTGTTGAAGAAGTATAGGATACACCGAGGCAGGAGTGTTGTGCCCGAAAGGGGTGGAAAGTAATTGTACCCACCACTGTGAGCGATAATTCTAATTAATCATCCTTCTACTGTTTATTTATGGATGGTTTCACCATGCCATCATATTCATTATTCTTAAAAGTAACTTTCAAATTTCTAGTTGTCGGGTTGTGGAGAAACAGTCTCTTAAAATAGTCCATCGTTATTGTTGTTGTTGTGTGCCTTCAAGTTTTTCCAACTTATTTCCAACTTATGGGGACCCTGAAGCAACCCTAAGTTGTTGGGGTCATTGCACCAGACTTCTGCTACATACAGTGAAATTCTCCGACAGTTCACTAGGGGTACAACTCACCATGAGCACAATTTCTATCTTTTTTCCAAAGCTGTTATGTTATGGGTTTGTGGACACCTTGAATGTATGTCGCACAACAGACAGATATCCAGTGCGCCAGTTAGATGTCCCATATGTCCAACTGAAACACATACTTTCTTCTGTCCCATTATCACCTTTGGAGGTTTATGAAATCATATGAAGCTTTGTAAAACATCTTAAAGATGAAGGTGTATACACTATAGACTGTAAGCCTCCATTCAGAGTGCCTCCAGCTATCAGAAGGAAAATACCTTGTGTCTCACAAAATCCTTCATGACCTTTTTTCCTTCTTTCCTTCTTTTTTTCCCCTCAGAGGTGGAATGGTCCAAACCAGTGAACAGTATGAATTTGTGCATCATGCATTGAGCCTATATGAAAGCAGACTCTCTGGTGAAGTTGTCCCTTGAATTCAAGAAGAGAGAAACAAATGTGTCAATCTCTCTTGAGGTAATTGATTTATTACCTACCAGCAACTTCTGCAAGGAGTTTACAGTTACAGAAAGAGAGGCGTTGCAGCCAGCTTGTAAAAGGAATGTGGATGGTTTTTTAAAAAAATTAAAAATGCATAAACGATTGATGGATCCTTGTCTTGAATGTATTGTGAGTTCCCTGAAACAGTTATAATGAAGGTTAATGTACCAATGTTACATTTGGAATTTGCATATATATCTTATGGAAGATTTATTTCTGTATTAATGGAATCTGCCACAAAGAATGTATGTAACGTATTTATGTATGTTCCATAACAGCTGGATGTGGGAAATTCCACTGAAGAAATGTATAAACACTTTAACGTTTGCAAAGTTTGTCTTGTGAAATAGGATGTCAGGTGTTCAACTGTACCTGTTAAGTGCTATGACCTATTTTGTGGTAAATGTAATTTGGAGCCACTCAGGAGTCTTGCTGCTAAAAGCCACAAGTGATTGATTATGGGTTCAAATGAAAATGACCAAACAAAAAGAAAAGAAAAGAAAACAGGAAAAAAACTCAGTAAAAATCAATTGTTTTTGGAACTATAAACTATACAAAATCAATTTGTATTTTATATGACAGCTCCAGTAAGTACTCTTAGATATTTGATGTGTACAGTAAATTCTGTAAAGCATTGCAGAACACAATGGCTGCAACACCAAAAGGAACACTTCACAGGCAAGCCCTACTAAAGCAAAAGAAAGTTGTAAAAGAAGCACACATTGTCATGGAGCCTCCTGTACTCTTGTGGAATTCCAGCTCATTTCAAAGGGCTTGCGCAAGAGCAGTTCCCAATGGGTTGAGTCCCGTGTCTTCTTCAGTGTTTATCTAATTTATTCAGTACTGTTTATTGTCTTAGAAGCTGCTTTATGCTCCAGGACAGAATCCAGTGCATTTGTAAATCTTGTGAGTTATTTTACTTTTTGGGGGGTGGGGCTTTGTTATATATATTAAATAGTAAGGATTTTAAACATCTGCCTGTCTTTTACTAAGTATTTGGGGGGTTTTTTCTAATAAATTGTCAGACCTTTCATTCCTTTCAGTGAGACGATGGATGTTTTGGAAACACAGACTTAGAATGCTATATGAAAAATGAGGACCTTATTTTCTTGCATTTGTTTTTATGTTGACAATGATCTGTTTATTCAGCAGGTAGACTTCTTTTTGGCAAGAACTTTGAGGTTTCAGCACCATATCAAATAATGAGTTTCTAAAACAGTGATGTTACTTTTGCTTCCCATAGCCAATAAACTTGGTATAAAATATCTGAAGATGCTTGTACTTCTTTCCATTTATTTCCTTGGTTATCACTGTATTTTGCAAGTCTTCTACTCTGATAGGCATAAAGTACTAGACTACATTGTTAGTTTTCTGCTGTGGTGCCCATAAATGATAGCTCACCAGAAGATTGCCCAACCTGGGTACATAGCGTGTCCCTCTATTGTACTACCCAGCTGACAGAAAGTGATGTGAGACCAATATGTGCTGTGAGAACTTTCCACATTGAGATTTACTTGTCTTTGAACCTTCCCCTGGAATATTTTCTGTACTTCCACTTTAGTACTTCAGTGTCCAATGTAGAATAAAAGTGTTACCTTAGCCAAATGGAGGTGATCTCCTAAGGCAGCAGATGCGTCATTCTGACTGTTCCTCCTGAGTCCCCAGGCATTAGTCTCTCCTAACGAACAGAGATATGCATATCATGTAGCTCATGCTGTACCCCCTATAGCCTGCCACCATCAGCCATGGTAAGAGGATGCTATCTACTTACAGTCTGGTGGACAACTATAAATGGAATGGGAGAGCACCATTTTGTCCTTTGCTTCAGGCAACAAATTGTCTCTGGCCCGCCCTGAGTGTAGAAGTCTGTCGCTGTAAACCAGATGTCCTGTCACACATGAGGCAGATTGCAGGAATATTCCAGACCTAGAATGCACAATTCCTCCTGATAATTCATGGGTAGACTGATAGTCCTGAATTTATCTGTAAGGCTGTCATAAAGGTTTCTGTCCCCCTTTCTGCAAAGGCAAAGTCTAAATATAAGTTCTAAGATTATGGCCCTTTTTTCAGAGAAGACAGATGCTGCCTGACCGTTTTGCATGCAACTGGATGATGTCACTCATCACAATAAGGTGCATATGAGAGAATCATCGTTTATTGTCATGCCTACCACTTTGTGTTGGGTTTTTTGTACTAAAGGTGAGGGAAACATGTGGCCCACCAGATGTTGTTGAACGCCAATTCCCATCAGCCCTAGCCAGCCTGGTTCATGGTGAGGTATGATGACGATAATAGGTCACAAACTTCTAGAGGGCTGAAGCCTGTCACACAATATGAATGCTTCAGGAGAGGGCTCCTAAAACTACTAGTAAAATATTCCATGTTTCCCTCAAGAGATCTTAATGGTAAGGAAAAAATATGAGAAATACATGAAGAAAAAGCAGTAGGAAAATATAGGATTATTACAAATGGAATATGATGACATCCAGATCTACTCTTTTTAAAATAAGAATGAGGTGGATTGGTTGGAAAATCAAACCCTCCACTTGAGGTACCCAACATCTGAGCATCAACTAAAGTCATAATGGAAGAAAATAAAGGAGAGCTTTAGACATATGGCCCTTCATTCTTCTATGGATATTTGATTATACAATCATAAGCAACTTACATATCCAATCATATGATGTTCCTTGATTGATACATAACATATTATTACAAAATGCTGGTGGTATTTACATGACAATGTGATATATATTTATATAGGCCAATCAGGAGCACCTGCAGACATGTACTAATTCACAGACAGGCAATTAAACAAAATTACAGTTCCTTATTCCCAGCTGAGTTTCCAAAGAAGTTCAAGCAGTGTATTTCTTTTATAAAATGTAGTCTTCTTTTGCTTAGATTTTCCTAAACAGACCAGATAGCTAGCACTGACTGAAGAATCGTATGAAAGGGCAGAGTGGTGTAAAATTCCCCAAAAAGCAATTGAATAGGAGGAAGTGTTCGTCACTAACTTTTTCCTCCTGTGAAGGCACATTTCCTTCCTAGCCTTCGCTTCACTTATCTGGGGTATGCTTTTAAAAAAAAAAAAGGAGAGAGAGAGAGAGAGAGAGAAACAGAAAGAAGCAATGGGAACTGTTACAGAGAAAATGGAGACTTTACTTCACATTCTGGTTTTTATCTGCGTGGCCTTTAGGATGTCTGGTAAGTACAACGCTTCAGCATTTTCATCATGTCTCTTCCTCTTTCTGGCTGAGATTCCCAAGTGTTCTGGGAGTTTCCACAATGCTGTTGAAAGAGAATGATTTCCGAGCTTCAGTTTATACAAGAGGAATAGAGGGATGGGCCAAGCAAATCCAAGATTGTTTAGGTTTCCTTCAAAAAGAAAATAAACGTTTGTTTTAATAGTTACTTCATTCTTTGAGACGTCTTTCCACAAGATATTCCATTTGGGCCAATTGCATTTGGAAGGGCTCCACATTTATTCATGTCTCGTGAAAATTACAAAAGCAGAAGCATAATACCAACTTCTGTAATAACTTGTTCCACAACCTGCTGGAAATGAAAAAATGGGAAGGCTTACAGTGTGGCATTTTTTTAGCTACTTTTCTAAGAAAGAACTTTTTGACAGAAATTAATACTGCAATTGTATTTGTACCGTGGTAGAATACATTCTAGGTTGGATACACTTTATTGGGAAGGAGGCTGAGGATCTGTGAACATGATGCCAGTCTGATCCCAAATAAATAAATATTCATTACAAATTTCATTAGTAGTGTTAGGTTCTAAATTTGTATTTCTAAAAGATACCCCATGTTTATATTAGGAACCCAACATACAGGCAGAGAGATGAGAAACTGTTGTCAGGTGACACATTTCACAAAATGTTTTCAAAGGATTAAGAATCTACCTTACTGTTAAGTTGTGGAAATGAAAGTAAAGGTAGCTAATGTCTTTAGCTGTATTTAGGTTAAGCCCTCTGAGGTCACTTCAGCAATGAACTTCTGTTACATTGATTTCAATGAGTCTACTCTGAGAATTACTATGTTCAGATTCAACTGTGACTGTGTAGTACCTTTGTGCTCTTTTATGCTTGTTTTTGCATTATTCTGGCAATAATTTTTTGATATAGGGTGACTCAGAAACTACTTGAACAAGATCAGGAAATCTTCAAAATAGGCAGAATGTTAATACCTTGTTTTCCCAAACTTCACTTTTAATGAATCATTTTTATGTGAAGATAAAATGAAACAGACTTGACTGCTTCACTTGGGCTGTTACTGTTGTTGCTGACCTATTAACATTAATCTGTGTTCTTTTCCATTTGTATGGATTTTTCATTTTATTTTCTAGATGGTTTTCTGATTATCCATGAGCAAAAACAGCAATGTATTTACGAGAGCAAGAAAATAGCGCATGTGAGGACGTGCAGCTTTACTAATATGAACCAGCAGTGGAGATGGATGAACGAGGAAAAGCTTCTCCATGTCAAATCTGGCCAATGTCTGTCTGTCACCAGGTCCTATGCTGCTCATTCCCGCAGAGCAATCATTGCCAACTGCTCTGAGGCACCAAACTGGACCTGTCACAGCAAGGAAGGGCTCCTTGAGGTGAAAAACAGCTCTCTGTTCCTCGAGAAACAAGGTTCAAGGGTTGTTGTGAAGATGGGGAGGAGATATCCCCATAGCTGGAAAAAAATGGAAGTCAACGAGAAGGGAGAGCCCGTTCAGGAAAACTTGTGTCCAAGCAATGGTAAGACATCCCTTAAAATATGTGAGCAGTCAGGTGTGTCTTCCTTCTATCATAGGATAATGTTATTGGGTTCACTGGAGAATAATGTGACTTGCAAAAATATATAAACCATTCTGGTTTTTCTTTTAAAAAATAAGGCCTAAATCCTGTTGCTAGTCTTGACTAGAGAGGACCCATTGAACCAAAGATGTTTACCTACATTTACCTACACATTGACTCAGAATCAATGATTGATTGGATGGTCTCCTCTAACAGAAATTACCCAACCAGATGCCAGCCTAACATTTTAAGGAGAGCAATAACAAAATCCTTGTAATTATCCATATGCTATATGTTTCTAGAATTGGTATCTATCCCCAATTCCTCAAATGTCTCTTGCCAGCTTTTTATGGCCTCTCTTGATATATTGAAGATGGAGTGGCATATGGATTTGGTGCAGTATGGGAAAAAATGAGAATACAAATGACCAAGTATCCCTTCTTTATAGGTTTTATCACACAAATTAACAGACTTGAAGAGAAATAGTTCTTCTTAACAAAAATCAATAACGATAGGTAGTAACAAACATGTCTATCTTCCTCTTAACAAACATAAATCTCCTCAGATCCACATATGAGAACAGAATGGTTTGTTGTGACTTCACTAAATAATACTTAGCACTTCTGGAATGCCTTATTGGGAATTAAAAGCAGGCAACAATCCTGACGACTACTAGGTGGCAACATGGTGAAGTGAGAGCAAATGAAAGAAGCTTGTCCAAAGTTGACTAGTAAATGGCTTATGGCTAGCATGGTTGCAGAATTCTTGTTTCACATTTCATTTTGTAAGCGGCTGTATCATATTGATGTGTAACAATAAGCCTGGGCGGTGTTGCCTGACTGGTGGATGACTTAGGTATATATTGTTTTTGACCACATATTTCGCCTAAATCCCAGGATTACTGGACACGAGCTTATGATTCTAAATCTGGACTGATGTATTCTCTATGAGCACTCAGTTATCAACCAAAACACATTCCACACATTATAGGCTATTTCCGCACTACACTGTTATGGTGCTATTATTCTACTTTCAACATCCTATGGAAGCCTGGGGTTTGCAGTTTAGGGAGGGGCATTTAGAATTTTCAGTCAGAGAGCTCTTGGGCCTCAGTAAACTACAAACCCCAGAATTCCACAGGATGCTGAAAGTGGAGTAATAGCACTAGAACAGTGCAGTGCGGAAATGGCCATAGTTTAGGACATCATATTTAGGTCCATACTAGGCTAGGTAGACAATAATAATTGGCAAAGCATGTGTGTTACAGATCAGACGGATTATCTCACAAGGACCATTCCTGAAGATAGTCCTAACCAAATGTTTTTAATTCCAGCTTCCAGCCAACCCAGCCAGTATGGCCACTAATCTGGAACATTAAGAGTTGTAGAATACCTTCTAACATTTCATAATTGAAAATTGGAATTCATGTGGCCAAACAGTATCAGTATTGACAAAGATGGCAAACATTATTAATGAGAATGAACACAGAAGCTAGGACAGACTTTGGCAATTTGCTTTTGCCTGTCCCTACTGGGAAGGGCATGATTCCTCCCTTTCCTCTTGTCACTCTGCTTTGAGTTTAACTAAGTGCAAACTACTTTTGCACTTTTAACTCTGTTTTCAGTGGCTGAAGTAAGCTGAGAGCGAGTGTGGTATAATGGTTTGAGCACTGGACTATAACTCTGGAGACCAGGATTCGAATATCCATTTGGCCATGGAAACCCACTGGATGGCCTCAGAGGAGGGCAAAGTCAAACTGAACAAACCTTGCCAAGAAAATCCTGTAACAGCTTCACCTTAGGGTCACTATAAGTCAAAAATGACTTGAAGACACACAACAACAACAGGGCAAAGGAGAAAAGTAGGAGGAAGAGTGAGAAATTGGGATATGTTACAAGCATCTGAAATAATAGTACAAGAGTAGATTAGTCAGGACACTTCCTGCCAAATAGGGACAATTGGAGGGTGTGGAATATATTAGGATTTTCTGGGTTAGTTTTTTTCTTAATATTAACAGCCTTGAATTTATTAATTTTTGATGAATATTACTGAATGAAATTTTATTATGAAAGCTGCTCATTTTTGGTACCTTTAAAGAAAGCCTAAATGTGCTAAATAACTTAAACAGATAGAAAAGAACAGTTAAAAACACTCTTTATACTTGTTGGCTTTTTTCTTGCATATATTTCTAGTCACTCAGACACTGATTCAGGAATATGAGAGAAAAAAATTAAAAGTACATATTGAAAACTTGTACAGGTGTAATCATATGGATTTTTTTAGTGAATCTATGTGTATACGAGGAGAGGCATAAGTCTGTATAGCAACAGGGGCAGGAGAGAAGCTGGTGTTCTTCTTTTCTTCCATTTAACAGGCCTTGTTCTGACTTATTTGGCTGGAACTTTGATTCATGGAGTAGAGAAGGAGGACAAACACACACACGACACAAGCACTTCTTCCACGCACTACCAATATCTTTGCCTCTTAGACATCTTTAACCAAAGGCATTTCCACACTACACTGCTTTAGTGCTATTATTCTATTTTCAACATTCTACTTCCTATTATTCTACTTTCTGGGGTTTGTAGTTTATTGAGGCCAAAGAGCTCTCTGGATGAGAATTCTAAATGCCCCTCCCTAAACTGCAAACCCCAGGAATCCATAGGATGTTGAAAGTGGAATAAGAGCACTATAACAGTGTAGGGTGGAAATGACCCAAGTCTGTTTTATATACTAACACCAAGAGAGAACACTTCATAGAGGAACATGCATTGAATGCAGACTTTGTTGTAGATTCATTTAAAACGCAGAGGGGGAATTATTTTGGCATGTATTATGTTAGCTTACATGATTTGGCTATAAACATGACAAAGCACAGTTTGAAGCCATTAATGCACCTCTATGTGTATAAACTCTATATACATAATATGTACCCTTCAAATGTAGAAAATACAGATCACGCAGGCTGAACCATGTGAACATAGCTTCTGTGTGTATAGGTTATGTTTACACCATCAGAACAACACATGGCTAAGGCCAGTGATGTAGATTCAAGTCGACTGACTCGGACTCAAGTTGGACTTAAGTCGCTCCAGTGACTCGACTCAGACTCGACTCAGCAAAAAATGATGCACTGACTTGACTCGACTTGAGACTTGTATATTTTTAGTGATTGACTTGCTGCCCTCAGTTCTATAACATAACACATTCACTCAGAAATGTTGCGACTTTGAACAACAGTTCCATCTCTCTTTGCCTACTGGTCACATGATGATCTGTCTCAAACCCAAATTGTGGGTGCATTTCTCAGAAGGGAACAGCAAATAGGTTAGGCAATGGGCTTGAGGTAGGCTTGAGATCTGCTTCTAAAACTTTTCCTAAGAGCAGAAGGCCAGGCTCGCCCCCAAATGCAGGGTTCATTTCTCAGAAGGGAACAGCAAATGTTTTAGGCTACAGGTTTGAGGAGGAAGAATCCTTCCTTCTTAAGCTTTTGAAGCTTCAGTAATCAAGAGTAAGAAGGATCTTATTTCCAACTTCTGAAAAATCCTCCAGCTTCCAAAATGGGCAGTAAGAAGGATCCTATTCCCCATGTTCAAAGCTGCAGGTGGCAAAAGCACGAATTTGGAGAGCTGTCTCTGCTTAAATTGCTACAAATAACTTCATTCAACTCTGTCCAAAAATTCTGGAATTTAAGTTGGACTATAAAGTTGGCTCCCAGACTTGAGACTTGAATTGAGACTTGACTTGAAAGTATCTTCAAGGACTTCAGACTTGACTTAAGACTTGGAGTAAAAGACTTAAATACATCACTGGCTAAGGCCCAAACTAAGACAAGAAGACACAAACTTGTTACTGGCACAAAGCTCCACGTGTACAATAGAAACTCATGGAAAATGAATCAAAGCCAATACAAAGTGTCCCAGTGTCAAAGTTGACGCCCATCCCTGAGAGAATTCATGCCTGCCCAACCTGTTGCTACAAAAATGAGGAGTATGGAAGAACAATCTGGCAACTGTCACTAATAAAAAGGTTAAAAAATGCCAGTTGAAAGTTTTATCCTGTCTATTCTAACAACAACTTGCATTATACAGTAGGACCCCTGTATCTGTGAGGGATTGATTCTGGGCCCCCTCGCGGATACTGAAATCTGCAGATAGGACCAAACGCCCTGCCCCCCACCTGCCTCCGGTTGATTGAGGTGGCGAGGAGTTGGCAAGGGAGCCATGGCAGCGGGATCACACTCCTCACTCCTTTCTCACCCACCACCACTGTGATTGGGCCCGGGGCAAGAAGCAGGAGGCAGCGAGGAGTGCTGGCTCCTTTCCTGCCCACCACGACTACAAGCGGGCTTGGGGTGAGGGGTAGGAGGTGACGAGGAGCATGACTGCCACTACCGCGATCGGGCCCTGAGCAGGGGGCAGGAGGCAGCAAGGAGTGCGATCCTGCACTCCTCGCTCCTTTCCTCCCCACCACCTCTGTGATCAGTGAGAGGCAGGAGGCAGCGAGGAGTGCAATCCTGTGTTCCTCACTTCTCTCCCATCCACCGCCGCTGTGGCGATTGCGCAGGGAGCCAACTGTGGATAAATGAATCAGCGGATAATAAATCCACGGATACGGGGGTCCTACTATACTTCCAAATATTCTCTCCATTATAGGGTACAATTTTGCAGAGCTTGGAAAATTGACATTAAGGAGAAAGCATATTATACATGTTGAAGTCTAGCTATAACTATGGTGGCATGTGGTTCTGGGTCCCAGAAGATATCCTGTCACGATATGTTATTGTATTCATTCTTCTTGAAAAGAACTTCCCAACATTGGCTACCTTGAGTGCATTCAATGGACATTTAGAAAGTTTGCATTTCTTTGGGGTTTTCCCTTCTTGTTAAAGTCATGCACAACTTAAAACTTGCAGTTCTGATCATGTTTATTGTAGGCTTGTCCTACTGAATGCAGCAGGTACTGAACTGTTCTAGGTAAGCAGTTGTAGCATTGCATCCATTGCACTCTAAGTACTATGTCATCTTCTTAGAATCTTAGGCATGGCCATGCTACTGACTCTAATAAGCTGATGTATAGTTATGAATATTGCAAGCAATAATTTCAGCAAATTGCAATCTAGGAAACAGGTTTGGTAAAATTGTGCTACTAGGAAGTTGACAGCACATTGACTGTATCATTAACTGTAGAGTCCTTGATGTGTATATTTGGAAGTTAAGTCCCCCTGAATTCAGTGTGGCTTACTCTGAGCCTGCAAACCCATATACCTGCAGCTTGAAGAAAATTTGCTTATAGCAAACAGGACTTAACATCTCAAAACCCAGTAGCACAGCACTGTAAATTTTATCAACATCAATACTGAGATTCATCCAACATTACAGATTCTGTGGAAAATGACCATTTCTATTTGTAGTTTGTCCCAAATGTTGGAATTTTGTTATAAATAAAGCAGATGGAAGGAAAACCTAGAGAAAACTGTCACCAATGTATTATTATTATTCTATATTTAAACTCTTCATTCCCCGAAAAAATGACAGGGCAGCTTACAATTTAAAACAAGTCCAACATAGTTAAAACTGCAAAGGCCAACATTAAAATAGAATTAAATTGTTCACAATACTGAAACAATTCAGAACATATGCCTGAAAATGAATAATGTATTTTTTAAAAGCTACTATTTTCTAGTTTAAGGCTAGTCTTGCATTTTTAATTTAAAGTTACTCTCTGTATTACTAAGTGACAAAAATTATACTACTACTATAATGTGTTAAAAAAATCACCCTGTAAAAATCTTCATTCAGTTCACTTGAGAAGAAACTGTTAGACAACAAGTTTGACACAAATCATAGGAGTTATATCCTCTTTTTGTTTTGTCTACAGTCTTAAGTAGACAAAACAGAGGATAAGCAAAAAGGATATCGCGTATGAGGTAGCTGAGTGATGTGAGCTGAGAAGGCATGTTGATAAGAAAGCATGCAAAGCATATACGAAATATATTCAAGCCAATGAGCTAATACTTATTCTGCAGTTCAAGCCAATGAGATCCACTGCATACAATGCTTTCTCTGTGGTTGTAACAGGGTTTCTGACATCTTTTATAACATTTATTGAGATTACTATTTGCTGCTTTTCCACCAAACATTGGCCATCCAAGCAGTTTGCACTTAGTCATCAATAAAATACACAATTATATAAACCAATAATCCAAAGCATCATTCTTTTTAATTAACTAATTAACTACTTAGTACCACCAGTGTGCACAGTGCTATATAGAAAAGAACAGTAAAGCACATCCATCTCAGTGCCATACAATCCAATTTAAAAACAGAATATATGGGAAGAAGAAGGGACAAAACAGAGACACATGCTATAGTCATACAACATTATAAGAATAAAAATAAACCAAAATTCCAAAAAGCTTTAGAGAACAGAAGACTTTTTAAGTGAGATTTGAACATAGTCATTGAAGAAGTGATCTGGAAGATAATTTTAAAGTATGGAACAGCAAGGTAGAAAGCATGAAGGTGAGCTAAAGAGCAAGAATCACTCAGGCCCTTTCCACACCTTACCGTCTTCCAGTGCTGGGGTGCAGGGATTGTGCAAGCAGCCTCCGGTGAGAGGCTCTCATGTCCAGGGTCCATCGGCTCCACACGAGCTGCCTGCTTGTGCGAGAGCCCCACCTCTTCCTTCTGCAGTGCAGCCTGGGAGTTTCCCAGGCTGTGCTGGGGCAGGAAGCACGACCAGTGTGGCTCCAGAGGCTCCTCATGCCAGGTAAGTGTTTTCAGGGCCCGGGAGCAATGCGCAATCATACACCATTTTCAGCTTCTAGCCGAAAATGAAAAGGTGCATGATTGGCACCTGCCGACCCCTGGAGCATCGTGTGATTGTGAGTGCATCGTGCAGATCGCTTCTCACAATCGCACGATGCTCCAGGCCCTCTTTCGCATGGAAAATGCCATGCGAAAAGGGCCCTAGTCAGGTAAGAAATATGGAACTGAACGAATAGAGATGCCAAGAAGGGCAATAACAAGTGATAAGGGCTGAAAGAAAGGAGCTAGTACACTAGCATTGTCTACATCGTAGCCCTTTTTTTCTCATCTACGTGGCATCCCTTTACATTACCCAGAGACTTGCATTATAACTAGGTGAAGTAGAATACACTCAATAAGGATATAGATATAAGGCTGATTGTGTTTTTTCCAATAGTGTGCAGATTTTATAAGGAACACAGAATTCAGATGTCCACAGTGCAGAATTTGAGCTAACTGGGTACAGATTATTTTTAGCACATTATTGACATAGTTTTGCTTCAAAAATTACCTGAAGCCAATTATTGAAACAACAGTTGTGTCACACAGACTACACTCTCTATAAGAAAACAGATAGGAATTGAAAAAGATAGGAGTGAAGAAAATAGGAATAAAGGAATGGAATGTACAAACTTATTCATTCATTCATTGAATTTATATGCTGCCTTTTCTCCCAAGATGGCACCCAAGGCGGCTTCCAAAAGGTTAACAAACATGAAAAGCATATAAACTATTAAAAGACATTTAAAATTATAAAACTAACAATAGATTTTTTTGGAAAAAAACAGCTAACAAATAAGTAAAAGGTCTCCAGCTCACCCATTAAAGGCCTGCTTAAAATGAAATGTCTTTGCCTGCCTATGAAAGGAAAGCACAAATGCACAAGGCTTGGGAAAGTTGCTCAGATTCTGGGAGCTAAAGCCAAAAAGTAACTTTTTCAGGCTCTGGAAACGAATTATTTGACTCTTATGAATGAGGTATCATCACATCTGCCATAGGGTTGGATGTTGGGCCTCACAACATCCAACGCACATTCACATCAACAGACTCACAACATCCAACATGTGTTCACATCAACAGACTCACAATATCGAATGTATGTTCAAGTCAACAGACTCCTACAGTTTCCTGTTCAAAGATTATATTTTTTTAATTGAAATGATTTATGTTTCTTTGGGAGGCAGTCTATCCTGATGGGTTTAAAATATATGTTATGCTAACATAATATACATGAGGTTTGGAACAAGGAAGATTTTTCACTGAATAGAACCCTACAGAGCTATGTGCCTTGTGCAAGTAAATAGAAGATATATGATTTTATTTTACTAGTAGCATTAAACATGCATATCAATAGTTTTAAAAGATGCTCATTTCAAGATGGCAATTTACAAACTTCTTTTAGAACAGGAAAAATCATAGGTTGACATTCTAAGCCTTCATAATTACACCCTAGATGATCATATTTGGAAACATCTGCTCCTTCTAACCTAGTAATTACAACATTTTAGAGGGTCTGTGAGTTAAAATGGTTATACATGGCAACCAGCCCAGTGTTGTGGCAGCAAAACAAGGTTTTGCCATGGATGAAACATTGCTTCTTGAAGTGCCTCAAAGAAAACACCTTTTTAATGCTAGACAGTAGCAACATATTCTATGAGAGAAACACAAGTAAGATGCAAAGGGAAACCCAAAATATTCAGACTATAAACATGACACCATGGACCACAGAATGTCACAGGGTGAACCTTGCCTTCCCAGCCACATATAAAGGAAATGAAATTCTCTTAACCCAAGGAGAACAACCAGGGAAGAAAATATGGGGGGGGGGATGCTTCCTAGACTCTTAATTACTACTTTGGCCTCCCCCAAAACATAGGTGACAAAAAAAGCTCATATAATCATAGGCCGTTATCAGAAGCTTATGGGCTGTGCCCACCAGAAGGTTTATTTCCTGAACAGAACCAGCATGAAAGTTTATGAGAGAGCCTCTGAACAATCTGTTATTACAAAGCAGCCTTGAATAACCAGGCCAAATGAAACCTATCAGCTGCATACAGCAGCCCACAAAGAGCTGGGCAGGCCTCTTGCTTTTCCTGCCTGCTATAGATTGGAAAAAAACAAGACTACGTAGCTCCTTTCAATGTGAAATGGTTGGTGACAGTATGTGCAGATCTTTAGCATTCTACAGTCAAAAGACTACATACTTCCAATGTTTCACAAATGAAAACCAGGGCCCTTTTCACACGGCAGTTTGCAAGCGAAAGGGCCCCTTGAGCATCATGTAAATGTGAGGAGCAGTCTGCATGACGCACTCCCATTGATGTGACGCTCAAGGCCCTCACGTGCAGCGAACATGCATTTTTTAATTTTTAGCTTTTAGCTGAAAATGACCCGCGCTTGCGCAACGCTCACGGGCCTGGGCCGCACTCACCTGCCGTGCGCATCCTCTCCTCAGTGTAACCTCCAACTCCAGGCTGCACTGCGGAAGGAAGGGGTGGGGTGCTGGCGGGGCTCTCACGCGAGCAGGAAGGATCTGCGGAGCTGAAGCAGGAGGCTTGCGAGAGCCTTCCTGCCCAGGCTTCTCGCGCGAGGACCCCAACCCAGCAGCGTTAAAAGGTAAGGTGCGAAAAGGGCCTAGGACATAGGCAGTGTGGTCAAGATGGAAAAAGGTATTAATGAGGAAGAACACACAAACTAGGAAATGCTGCAGTGGTTTGCTTTTGCATGAGCTACTGGGAAGCACAAAGATCCATCCCTTCCTCTCCTTTCTTACAGTAATAAATTAACAAAATAAACAGATTTTTTTTTTTTTTAAAAAAAGGCATAATAGCATACCCTCTAACAATCCTGATTTGACAGGGACAATCCCAACTAATCTTTTATCATCTCACTTTTTCAGCAGCTGTGTCCTCAGCTTACTCCAGTTGCTGCAAACTGAGTTCAAAGCTCACAAGTAATTTGCATTCCATCAACTTAGAAAGGGAGGGGAGGAGAGGACTGGAACCAGACAAAAGCAAACTGCAGCAGTCTCTCCTAGCTTGTCTATTCTTCCGCATTTGTAACTTTTGCTGTCTTGACCACAGTCTTACATTGCTTGGGCACATGTGTCCCTAGGGCATGTAATAATGTTACAGTCTTGTCTACCAACTGCTACAACATAACAACAGCGTGAATATCTGCAGACAGTACCAGCTTCAATCCCTGAATCTCAGTTGAGGACTAGAAAAGACTCATCTGAAATCATGGGGAGATGCTGGTAGTCAGTGAGCTAGAAGGACCAGTGTTGAATTAGAAGGACCAACAAAAGGATAGCACCTTATGTTTTGCATTCATGTAATCGTTCATATTATGGTGGTCAGATAGTTCACAAAGAACCACAGGAGAACTAGAAACTTGAAAGAAATCTCCATAACTCCTATAGAAATAATAAATTAAAGCCAATTAAAAGGATAACCCTAAGGAAGAGTAAAAATTCACAACAGGATCAGATTCAAATAATGCTTCAAGTCTGAAAAATATTAGCAACAGCAACAAAGTTTTAACTGAGCTAAAAATCAGTTGAGTCTATTACTGAACATTTCTAGGGATGGAGTTCCACCACAAGTGTTCTGCCCTGAAGAAGCCCTACTGCCAACTTCACCCTAGACAATGCAGAAACTCTGCCCACAGAGGTTTTTTCAGGTGCACAGTTTCCTTAAGATAGCCTGGAGCCATGGAATTTAGATTCAGGTCAAAAGTGGGACTATTCATTGCATCCAGAAATGAAAGAGGTCTGATACAACCCTTACGGTATTGGTGTTATAGTAACAGGTAAACCACTTGAATTTTGAACCAGCTGAATTTTCTAGAACAACTCTGCAACAGAGAAGGGAAATGTGCTGCTATCTGGAAGTTGTTTGGTTGCAGCTGCCATCATCCCTGGCCAGCATAGCCAATGAAGAAGTATGATGGGAATTGTACTCCCACAACATTCCCAGGCATATATGACCCTCAGCCATGCTGTATAGCCAGTTTCATATAAACAACCAAACTGAATGCTATTTTATGTCAGAAATGCTATTTATGTCTTGAATAGGATATAATTAAAAAGAAAAAAAAAGAAATCAGCATACTATTTTGTACCACCACTAGTACTACTACCACTATTTTAATGCTTGAAACCCAGCATTTAGAACAAATTTTAATGACTGAACCTTGATATGTTTGTGTGATTGTGCACACGCACTTGATTTGAAGGGCTGACTGAATTTGTAGGAGCACTACAGTAAACTCCTTTTAGGACTGTTTTAGTTATGACAAAACATGTCTTTGCCTACTTCTGGAAGGACATCATGGAGCTAATCTAACCTTGGCCATTTCCTCACTAGACTGTTATAGTGCTATTATTCCACTTTCAACATCCTGCAGAAACCTGGGGTTTGCAGTTTAGGGAGGGGCCCTAAATGTTGAAAGTGGAGCCCTTTCTAGGAAAGGAGTTCTGGATTTTAAGAGTAGCCACCAAGAATGCCATCCATTATCTTCCCAGAGACACATCTGTGAGGGTGGCAGAATAAAGAGAAGGACTCATATGAAAGAATACATTCCTTCAAATAACTTGGATCTGAGCAGTATAGGACTTTGTAGGTCATAGCCAGCACTTTGAATTGTGCCTAAAAACAGATTGGTAGCCACTGGAAGTGTTGTGACAGGAAAGTTGCATACTCCCTATAACTAGACGCAGTCAGAACCCTGCAAAAAAAGTCTAACCCCATCCAGCTCAGGCTTACTCTTTGATCTGCATTCCAGCACATCAAGAGCACCTTTGTCTTCTCTTGATTAAGTTTAAATTTGTTTGCCCTCATTCAGTCCATTATTGACACAGCCACTGGTTTTGAAGTGAAATAGCTTCCCTGGAGTTTGGTGAAAAGGAGCAATAGAGATAGATGTCATCATCAAACTGGTGGCACCAAATCCCAAACTGTCCAACACTGTCTTCTAGGCTCACCCCACCAGAGACCAAAACCATTGCAAAACAGTGCCTCCAGGCTCCATCGCAGAGAGATACCAAGGTCAATGTTATCAAAAGCTGGCAAGAGGTCCAGCAAACCAACAGGACACCTTCTTCTATCTTATTCCCAATGCAGATCATCCACCAGGATGACTATAGCCATTGCTCTTCTATAGCTAGCCTGCAAACAGATTGAAATGGAGCAAAGTATTCAATTTCAGCCAGGAACTCTCAGAACTGGGAAGCCATCACATATTCCCTACCTTGACAGAAACTGAATATTTGAAACTGGCCAGTAATTCTATATGGTGGAATCCAAGGATGATTTTTTCAACAGGATTTCCTTTAGTCATAACGGAACTCTGCTTTGCTTTAGTGAGGCATTTGCCACTCCCTCTAGCCACTTATCCAGTCTTCCTGTGGCCTTTTTAATAACCCAGGAGGAGCAAGAGTCTAAATTGCACATAGGAGCCCTCACCTTCCCAAAAATCCTGTTGACATTCATGAGCTGTACAACTTCATTGGACAAGCAGGGATCAAAGCTGTTGTTGCTGTCATTGTTGTGTGTCTTCAAGTCCTTTCTGAATTATAGTGAGACTAAGATGAATCTACCATGGGGTTTTCTAGGGCTGAGAGTGTGTGGTATGCCCACTGGGTTTCCATGGCCCAGCAGTGTGAGCAGAGTCAGATACCACTGGTGGCAGGCCCATGGTTGTCATGGCAGACAAAGTCTTGAGCAACTACCACCAGGAAAGTCTCAGTATGAATGATGACCTCACACAATAAAAGGGATTCCAACACTAATCCCAAGACCACCCTAGAAAGCTCAAGAAGGGAATCTGTTGAAGAGTGATGTGAGAGGTACCCCAATGGAATCCCTAATCTGTCCAAGCAATCCATTTGACTGTTTCTATAAGAAAATGGTGTTGTACTGCTTCTATTCTTTATTTTAAAGTAGTATTTTAGATGGTTCTCACTTTGTTGTTAAACACTGTTTTCATCTCAGCTTTTTTATGTTTTAACCATATGCATTTTCTATTGCAATTCTATCTATGATGGCTTCCCTGGCACTAAAGCAGTGATTCTACAGTTTAGTCTGAACATCAAAAAGCCTGTCCAAGGAGTTGAACCTATTTGAGGGACAGGATTCAGCATCTTGGATGGCTTCTTTCAAGTTCAGGCCAAAACCTGCAGCAGATTCACCACCTATTTTCAAAGTTTAAAGTTTTGATGATTCAAAAGTTTTGATTAAAGTCTGGTGTGGATTTGCCATTCCACTGACATGCAAGCCACTGACCACCACTGAAATAATTATAGAAATAATTCATCCCATCACAAGAGCAACCTGAAAAGTACGTGGCGTGAGAAAGTAATGTAGAAAATATCTGAGCAATTCCAGCTGAAACTACATCAGAAATTTTAATCTAAAATTGCTAACAATATATCAGCATTTATGTTCATTATAAAGCTGTTACTAATATGTGAAAGATTGCTTCTAAGTATGTTTAGCACTGATTTTATTTACTGTCCTTTATTAATCTTAGATTCCCAAGATGCTGAAACATTGGTTCGGAGCACTAGAAATACATCTCCTCCCTTTAATCCTATCACACATAATCCACAGAATTTTCTTGGTAGTAGCAGTACAGTGATTTTCACCAGCAATGTTACAGAAAGCAACAGTAAAAACACAAACAAACTCAATCTTAACCAGAATATCTTTGAAGTGACAGAAAAACCCTGGATTCCAACAACTACCCATCATTTCTCTAGCACCACAGAACAGGTAAGATCAGTTATTAATTAAAACGTATTGCTGTTTATTGGCAGCTGCTTAGATGATGGGGTCCTTCAATATCAAAGGTTCACAAACTGCAGTATAATGAATTTAGGAATGTTTCTGAAGGAACTCTTCATAATATCTGTTAGAAGGCAATGTAAAGCATTTCCATCTTTTCTTCTATAATGTGTTTTCCACAGTAAGAAAGACAGAGGAAGTGGTAGAAATCACAAGGGAGGATTGCAAATAAAGATCCTTTTGTCTATCTCACCACCCTCACAGGTATATCTGATGGTGAAACAGGCATGGTTCCACATACATCCACACATCCACTACTCCCCTCGGAGAAGAATGAACATTTTTCATTATCTAGACACATAGCTTGTTATTGACTTTACATTTCATGTAAGACATCACATATCTTACATCATATTAGCATCTTAACAAAGATGTGTGAGGCTGCCTATGAGGCAGCTAAATAGCCAACAGTTGCAAGAGATTAACCTTTATATGTCATCTATATTATTGTTAGACATTGCAATCTATTGTAGCATTTGTTATATATTTTTATGACAGCTATTTATCTACCTAGATAAGAAGTACGCATTTACTATAACCTATTTAACATTGAGAACAGAGTTCTCTCCCCATTTCTCTTACCAGCACTTAAGAGTATTTACCAGCTAGGAAAAGCTTCAGCAGCATAAAAGCTGTCTGTGATGTCTGACTTCACTGGAAGCTCTGGAAGCAGCCTATCTTTCATCTCTCAGGAGGGAGCTTTTATGCTTCCTCCAACATCTATCTGCTCAGTCTGATAAATCAGATAAAGATTTCCCCATTCAGTCAGAAATGAGATCTTGCTGATATGTGCCTTCAAGTCATTTCTGGCTTATAGAAACCCTAAGGTGAACCTATCATGGCATTTTCTGGGGGGCAGAGTAAGATAGTGTGACATGCCCAAGGTTACCCAGTGGGTTTCCATGGCAGAGCAGGGGACTGAACCCTGGACTCCAAGACTGTAGTCCAATGCTCAAACCACTACACCATGCTTATTGGCCATCTATAAAAGCCCACTGAATGAACAATCACTAACCATCACAATGCTATCTGTCTGTCAAAATAATGATTGCCTCACCTGGATTAACACTGTTGTACCAATGCAGTATGCCTTTTGGATTTTCTCTCTATATTCTGGTCACTTGTTTGTTGTTTTCCCTTTATCTCCTTTGTTTCTGGTTAGGTGGCTATATGCTGAGAACCAGCTGGTAAACTTCTATTTCATGCACACAGATACACATAGGTATTTTAATATTCAGTGGGAACATGGGAGATGGGCTTCTTGGTAGCATATCCCAAGCTCTGTAATGCCTTCCTAGAGGGTTTAAACTGATACCTTTCTTCCTTTCCTTCATTTCCGCACTAGATTCTTATAGTGTTATTATCCCACTTTCAACATCCTATGGAATCCTGGAGTTTGCAGTTTAGGGAGGGGCCTTTGAGGTCCCTCCCTAAACAGCAAACTCCAGGATTCCATAGGATGTTGAAAGTGGAATAATAGCGCTATAAGAGTCGAGTGCGGAAATGGTCATAGTCAGGTAAATATCTTTTTGTTTTGGCAGGCCTTTGAGGGCTGATTGCTCAGGGAAAAGGCCTTCCAGAGTGTTCTTGTTATTGTGTACCTTCAAGCCACTTCTGATATATGGCAACCCTAAGGAAAACCTATCATAGGATTTTCTTGACAAGACTGTGCTCTACTCTTATTTGCTGCTTTCCTTCTAATGATCATGGGTTTAACTGCTTTTAATTCTATTACTAGTTTCATTGTATTTTAAACTTTTCTCTGATGTGCATTGTATTTTAAACTTTTAAACTTTTTAAGCTTTTTTCCGATGTGCATTTTTAGCTGTATGTTTTAAAATATAAGCGTCCTTGAGACCCAGAATAGGGAAAAGGTGGAATCATCACCTCCACCATCATTGTCATCATCATTGGTATGATCACCTAAAGCTGCCTGAAGGATTTAAAATATGAGGCAGGATGATGATGTAATAAAAGCCTTGTCTGTAACTTTTTTCTGTTAAGGAAAACTGGTTAAGCTTTTCCAAAAGCCTAACACTTTCTCTCCTTATGGGAACAGGAAGATCACACAAAAAGGTAGGGACATGCAGTCTCATATGCTATCAGGTTATCTGAGAAACAGTTCTTCAAATTCTCTAAGAAAGCAAACTATCCCAAATATAAAGTGATTTTTGTCCTAGACTTCAGCACTTCTAATAAATTAAATTACTAAAGATACAAATAGATTCTACTACAGTTGTAAGAACTGGCCAGTCTAACCAATAAAGCAATAAAGAAATACTAATGAATTAGCTCAGAGTTTCTAAGCAAAGCAAAACAAAATAGCCAGTGGCATGACAAGCATAAAAGAATGAGAAATGGGAAATAAGTAGAGACATTGCACTCAAGAAAGGAATAGGCAAGAAGGAAGTAGCAGTAGGGATGCATCCCATTGGCAGAATGGTGTGCAGACATGAGTGGACCAGAAAGCCAAGGACACTGGTGACTGGTGGCTTCTAACACAATAGAGTGGTGACTCCACTCTGGCTTTTAGTCCAAACTTTAAGAAGTTATCTAAAGTGTTGAACCTATTTGGGGGATAGCTTATTTCAAGTTCAGACCAAGATCAGAAGCCACATGGAAGCATCAACATGGAAGCCACTAAGCACAACTGGCCAAGGGGCATAGGACTGCTAATCCTAAACTCTAGATACTGACATTGTGCCTTTAACTGACAGTGCAAGATGACAGTATGGGTGTAACAAGTCACAAATGATGTAGTTAACTCTAACTAACTACTTTTGGGTAATGAGGGTGCAACAAACTTAACATCTCAAAAATAAAACAAATAATAAGATTGAAGTTACGTTATTGGTATTACAAATAAGTTTCTAGTTATTCTTAATAATTACATTTAAACCCTTTTTAGAGGCATTTTTATAGGAATTTTCCAAATTTTATGACACTTTTGTATTAATCCTAAGAACTTTTCCCTCAAAAAATAACAGGGGTTAATGGACAAGTAATGAGCACCACAATCTACAACATACTAATAGTAGAATTCGAAAACATAGCAAAGTTAGTCCAGATCAGCAGGCAAGCAGATCTTATAGCACCTTCGAGACTGAGTTGGTAGCATATGCATTTGTACACTTACGTTTGCTTCATTGGATGCATGGAATGAAGCACCTAGGGACAGACCTTTATAGCTATGAATGAGCGGTTTGTATATGTGAATACCAGTAGAAACGCAAAACTTGTTCAGTTTAAAATAAGTTCAGTTTTAACGATGGTTTTCGGGGGACAAAGGCAGAAGGAAAGCTTTTGCCTAAAGTCAAGGTGAGTAGAGAACCATATAAACGGTGGAGGGAGTTGTTGGAATGAAGTGATACTGGCTGGGGACCAGAAAGGAGATGTGATAAACTGAACAAGAGCACCCTCGTGAGGCTGGGTGTTAACTAGTATTATGATATGTGTAGAGTGCCAGGAAACCATTGTCTCTCTTCGACCCACTGTCAACAGACTGGAGTTTGTGGAAATATTCCATTTCTGCTGTTTCTCTTTACAACCTCCCTTTGTAGTTTTTGTTTTTCTTGTTGTTCAAGGACTGCTTTTCTGAGATCTGAAATAGAAAGCCCAGGAAGATTGAAGTGTTCTGCAACTGGTTTTTGTGTATTCCCATTCCTAGTGTCTGATTTATGTCTGTTTATCCTCTGGCTCAAAGACTGGCCTATTTGCCCAGTGGAGACTCCAAAGAGCATTGTTGACAAAGGATCGCATATCTAACATTAGAGGATGAGCAACTGAAAGTTCCTCTAATATTGCATGTGATATAATTAGGTCCTGTGATGACACTTCCCAAGTAGATGTGTGGGCAAAGTTAGCATCTGAATTTGTGTCAACATTATATCGAGTAACACAAAAAAAGTTCCTTTTTTGCCTTGTAATGAGTAATGTCAATAGGTTGCTTTCATACTACGGTAACAAGTAACAGGAAAGAATTATTTTTAAAAAGTAACTTCCAAGCACTGTGCAACTTTGTAACATGACAAGCCTAAAAGGGTATTGAGGCTACTGAATTTCAGATATTGGTTGCATTTTTAAAAAAAATTTCTTGGTTCCATGTGTATCAAATATTTCATTACAGCTGTTGGAAAGAATGTGTGCTGAATTGTATGTAGTGCAGACACAATGTGGGTTGCCATTCCATCTGCCAGCTCAGGAAACATACCCACACAAAATTAAGAAAAGAGGCCAGAACACCCCCTTGTCCTACCAAGGAATTTCTATTAGAAGACTGAGCCAAATAAAACTAGGAAACTTGGTTCTGTTGTTTGGTAAGAGTACTATACTGGTACAGTAAAATTATGCCACTTATATATAACTTTTCTGTATGTATGAACCATGTTGTATGGTTGGAACGGGTAACAAAACAGGATATATGTGAGTCAGAGAGACAAATTTCTGGCTTGGTTCATAAATATGATATGTACAAAGTAATGTCACAACCTATCTAAGCACTTTTTCCAAAAGGAAATGTAATTTCTATGTGGATTTATAGTGGATCATGATGTTAATTGCACTTTTTCTATGCATGCTTTTGACCATCCATCAAGATTAGTCACTTGTCCAGAGAAGCACAAAAATATAGTTCTCTTTAATAATTTTGAAGAATAAGTGATATTGAGTGCTACATATTGTGAAGAACAGTAACAGTTTTTTTCAAGTCCACAACAAAATCTTGGATGCCGTGGTTGCATTTTGCTAAGGCTAATCTATTTTCAAGGGACAATAGTTGCTGCTTGGCCAGTGTTTTTCAATGTTTATATTACAGCAACCTTGAGTTACAAGTAAACCTACCACTCACATTTTCAAAACTATGATGAAAGATATGCCAAGACCATTTCCTCCTGATTTAAAGAAAAGAAGAGAGATTCATCTTTTTTTTTTAAGAAGTCAGGGAAACTTGGGAAAGAATTTAAAATAGCCTGGAGTCTGCTATTACTGATATGTCCTGAATTCTCAAAATTTATTTTGAGAGCTTTCCTTCACACTCTGTTCTTAAACTTGGCTTAGCAAGAAATAGGCAACCATGCATATTGATCTTGCATATTGATCATGTGATCTTAGTAACCAACTTTAATATTGGTTTGGTTTTTAATTAAAAAAGCATTTTTCCAAGCTCTGAGGTATTATGCAGCTATTTCACTGATATTTATACCACTATTTCATTAGTATTTAAGATTTTTGTACTGTGTCTAATAATAACAACAATAATAAAAGGTGGGGTCTTCAGTATCATTTTAGACCTCTATTGTATCTTTGTGCTTTTTCTTTTGCTTAGGCCCATTTGTATGAATACGTAATGTACCATGTACCTGTGCTGAGATAGCTATTTGAAGGGTAAACTCATATGAAAATTATACAAATCAGCATTTGGTTTGTTACTCAAATATTGAATGAATTGAACTTAGTCAATTCTAGGTGACAAAAAAAAAACATTAAACATTAAAAACTAGTATGCTTAATTAAATTCAGTGGGGCCCACTTCACAGTATGCTGGTTTAAGATTGCCTTTTAAGATGTCAGTGAGTTAGAATGGGACACATCCAAAACTTCTAGACAGAATAATCCCTTATCCCTCTTCAGGGGACAGAATAGAAGAACTACCAAATGTCAAACCATTCCAGACTTATGCTGGCACAGGAAACAGGGCAAAAATGTGTACGTCAGTTTTACAACACTAACCTCCTGTTCTTCTGTTTTGGAAGCACACTGAGGCAGGGGAGGATGGAAGTCAGCAACCCAGATCTTCTTGAGGTACACTCCTTTTTTGCTGGTATGATCTTCATGGTTCCACAGTGGACCACGTGCAGACCTCACTGTTCATGAGTGGAGAGGGAGAACTATACCATTATACTGTGCTTCGGATGCCCTTTCATAGACTACAGAGTTGTTGTTGCTGCTGCTGCTACTGCTGTTGTTGTGTGCCTTGTTGTGTTCTATGCACACTTATCTGGGAGTAAATTCCAGTTAAGAATTTTAGTCTTACCTCTGATTAAATACACTTAGGATATTGCTGTTCATGAGGAAAAATCAGTATGACTCTTTCTAAGAAAAGTTCTGCCTTGTGATTTTTGGAGATCTTTGAGAATATCAAAAGTATGAAGCTAGGCAGAGTCTAGTATTTTGACTTTCTAAAAGCTTTTGGCAAAACCTCTCATGAACAGCTCCTTAAGCACTTGAGGTCAAAGTATAAAGAGGAGAGATCCCCTTCTGGATCCACCTTCTTCAAGAAGCAAATGGCAGGAATAAATGGGCATGAAAGAAAGTACACAGAATGTTTTATTGGTAGCAGAAAGCTTTTTAATAAATGATGCAATGTAAGATCTGAACTAAGTAGAGAGATCACATCACATTATTCAGACTTGAGAGCGCTAAGAGAAACTCTCCAAACTGGGTCAGGTGGGAACAAAATCATAAGTTAGTTTCAATGTAAATAAATGAAAAACTAACGCATATATAATTTTAAGAAACTCCTAAATGAGATTTGAACAAACTAGGTGACTAACTGGGAAAGGGATCATGGAATTATGTAGGGTCACTAATGAAAGCATCAACTCACTAGGGCCCTTTCCGCAACTTACCTTTTTTCGGTGCTGGGGTGCGGGAATCACGCGAGCAGCCTCTTGTGAGAGGCTCTTGCATCCCTGCTGCCTCAGCTCCACAGCTGCTGCCTGCTGGCTGGCAGGCAGCATGAGGGCTCCGCCTCTTCCTTCCGCAGCACAGCCAGGCATTTTCCCAGGCTGCGCTGGGGGAGGAAGCACAAGCGCCGCGGCTCCAGAGGCTCCACACACACGGTAAGGGCATGCAGGGCCCTGGAGCAATGCACAATCGTGCACCATTTTCAGCTACAAGCCAAAAATGAAATAGTACATGATTGGCGCCTGCCAGCCCCAGCAGCGTTGCGCAAGTGCAAGGACATAATCTGAAATGCTCCTTGCAATTGCACGACGCTCCAGAGGCCCGTTCGCATGGCAAATACCATGCAAAAAGGGCCTAGGTGATGGTAATGAAAAGAGCAGATTCTGTACCAGAAATGATCAAAAAGAATCTGACAATATAGTGCCTTGTCTGTTTAAGTCTATGTGTTTGGCACATGTGGAATACTGTGCACAATTCTAGTTGTTTTATCTCAAAAACAGGAAGACCAGCTCTTCCAAACTGGTTTAAAGAAGTGTGAGTTCTTACAGTATAATTTGTTGGGCTGTGCTAGGATTTGCCAGTTTTTGCCACCTCTATGTCTGTTTGTTCCATACTTTTGGGAGGTTATTTGTAGCAGCTTCTCAGTTCCGCACTCCAGCTCCTCCAATGTTGTTGTTGTTATTGTTGTTTTCTTTTGAAAAACCAAGATGTACTTTAAGCCAGCTGAGATGGTCCTATCATTTGAAAGGCAAATATTCAAAGCAAATATTCTCCTTCCTTCCTTCCTTCCTTCCTTCCTTCCTTCCTTCCTTCCTTCCTTCCTTCCTTTACTAGAGTTGCAGTGCTATACTCCACCAATGGTACTATCTTCCCGTGGGGCTGAGAGTGCATGCTCCTGTGAAGCAAGAGGCTACGCTGGCGGCAGTGCTGCAAGTAGGATCTCTGATGTCAGACAGTCTTTTGTTGAAGAGCCAGACTAAATGTGTCCAACTACTGGGCAGCAGCAGCAGTGCAGGATGAAACTAGTAGAGGATCTCTCAGGGACAATGGCAGTGGCACCATAGGTAACATTTGATAGTACTGTGCAGAAGGAAGCACAGCAAACCACTTTTGATTGTCTTTTACCATAAAAACCCTAAGCTGAGACAACTGAAAATGAAATAAGAGATAGTGCCAGAAGATGACACTCCCAGATCAGATGGCACTAAAGTAGAGGACACCTAGTAGAGCTGCAGCTAATGGTGCAACTGGACTCAAGCTGAAAGAATGTTCAACTGTTGATGAAAGGAAAGGCCATAGCTGCACAACTCATATTATAGGGACACAGAATGTGAGAAGCATGAATCAGAGGAAGCCAGACATAATAAAACAAGAGATGGAATCTCTAAACACTGCAAGACTTGGGGTAAGCTAAAGTGGACAGGAATGGGACATTTTCAGTCAGATAATTACGCTGTGTTTTATTCAGGAAATGAAAATCTAAGAAGAAACGGGGTGACATTATTAAAGAGGAGAGATGTGGCAAAAGCAATCAAAGGATACAATGCAAAGTCTGACCCAATAATATCAATAAGACTTTAGGGGAAACCCATCAATATAACAACCATCCATGTTTATGCTCCACCTACATGAGCAGAAGGAGAAATTGGAAGATTCTGTGCTAGAGTCCAGGAGGAAACTGACCACATACCAAGAGAGGATTTCTTGTTAATCACAGGGGATTGAAATGCAAAAACAGGAAACATCGCATAATCAAAGACTGTAGGAAAATTTGGCCTAGGATCAAAAAATGAAGCATGAGAGTGACAGACTGAATTTTATGATGCCAATAGTTTGTTCATAGCAAATTCATTCTTCAAGCAACCAAGAGGCAAATATATACATGGACATCACCTTATGGCCAATATAGAAATCAAATACACTACCTAATCTGAAGCAGAAAATGGACAAGCTCCATTTTCTCCGCAAAAACAAGACCAAGAGCAGATTGTGGTACAGACCATGAACTCCTGATATCAAAAATTAGAGTAAAGCTAAAGAAGAACACTAAACCAACCATTATTCCAAAATACCACCTGAAGAACATCCCCGTAGAATTAAAAGATAATGTAAAAAAAAAAAGATTTGCACTATTAAGCCTAATTGACCAGGAGCCAGAAGAACTCTGAACTGAAGCCAAGGTCATGATCAGGGAGGAATGCAAAAAGACATGGTCTGCAGCCAAAAAGAAAGAGAAGCCTCAATGGATGACAGACAAAACTCTTCAAGTAGTTAAGGAACAGACAAGAAACAAAAGGAAAAGGTGACAGAAATAGGATCTCAATCCTGAATGTAACTGTTCAGTGACTTGTGCACAGGGACAAGGTAAAACACTATAGTTGCCAGTGCAGAGAATCAGAAGATGAGGATAAAAAAGGAAGAACAAGAAACTTCTTCCACAAGATCTGAGAAATCAAAGAGAAATTTGAACCAAGAGTGGGCATTCTTTACAGCCAGTATGGGAGCATACCAAGAAGAAATAATAAGATGATGTTAATACTGAAGATCTATATAAAAAAAGATGAAGGGATGACAGATTCATTCAAGGAAGAACCATTCCAGTCCACTAGAATGAGGACACCAGGAATTACAGTAACCACAAGATCCATTGCATTGCATCCAATACAAGCAAAGTTATCCTCAAAATTCTACAACAAAGACTTTTACCATATGTGCAACAAGAAATGCTAGATGTCTAAGTGGAAAGGAACAGACACTTAACCTGTCCTCAGGACAAGAGGCTACCATCATGGAGTGGTTTCCAGTCAGCAAGAGGGCCAGGCCATTTCCATACCGGGCTTCTGAAATGGTGCAGAGCGACCTCTCACGGAAGTCTTCTACACCGTAGAGTGGACTGGTGTGGACTACTTTTTGTAGTTCCACACCAGAATCCACTCAGGAGTGGCTGGAACTAGCCGCACTGCGTGTTTTTTAAAAACCTCTTTTTCGAGGTTTTGAAAAAGCACGGAGCGCGCAGCCCCGCGCCGCTCCGTCGCCCAGCTCTGAAGCGGATTTGCAGGCGCACGCAAGTGCGTGCCTGCAGATCTGCCAGGGGCGGGCTTCCAGCTGGCAAGCTTCTCCAGTTGGTGGAGAGCCTCCACCAACCGGAAGCCGCCATTTGGGACGCCGGAGGACTGCGGAGCAGTGAGCTCGCGCTGCTCCGCATAGCGACGGACTTACCCGGCTGCCGGTAAGCTCCGTTTTTGGGCGTTTTCGCCCATTCCCCCGCCCCCCACATGTGGAAAGGGCCTAAGTCAAGGCTGTATTTTATCACCCTATCTGTTAAAGTGGTATGCTGACTGCATCATATACAAAGCTAGATTAGACTCTGAGGAAGGAGATGCGAAAACTGAAGGAAGGAATATCAACATCTCAGATATGTGGATGACACCATACTGTTAGCAGAAAATAGCAAAGGCTTGGAAAGATTATTGAAGAAAGTCAAGGAAGAAATACAAAGGAAGGTTTACAGCTGAATATTAAGAAAATGAAAATAATGACCACAGAGCATTTATATAACTTAAAAACAGACAATGAAGACATTGAAATTGTTCAAGATTTTCCGTAGCTCACTAGAAAAGATAATAATGCTTTGCAAGGTAGAAGGCAATAGGCAAAGGGAAAGACCACATTACAGTGGATAGACTCAGTCAGGGAAGCCACAGCCCTGAGCCTGCAAGGCCTGAGTAGGGCTGTGATATGACTTGGAGATATCTCATTCATAGGTCACCTTAAGTCAAAGTCAATTTGACAGCAGTTAACAACAACAAGTGCTGTAGTGCAAAAGTGCCACTTCAATGATGCATTGATGTATTGCAATTCTAACAAGAAAAGTTGAAAGGAAAGAATGGAGGAAAAAAGGTAGGGACTCTTTTTTTAATTAAAGAGAAACCTGCTCCAGGGTGGGAATAAAATATTATAGCTGGAAATCGGAACTGCCAGAAAATAATGTGGGACAGCAGAAACATCATGTGATTATTTAAAAAACAAAAAGCACTAGAGAACTACAGCAACAAATCCCGGAATCTCCTGACAGATATCCCTCACATGGAGGAGCAATTGAATTATCTTGCTGAAAATGCAGTGGAAAGGGCACCTAACATAACTGAAGGTGTAAAATATTATGCAAAGTTTTTCCCTTTCTTTCAGAATACTAGGACACTTGGTTGTACATTGACCAGTGATAATTATGATGAAGCAAGCACTTTTTCACAAAACACATAATTAATGTATAGGATTCAGTGCCACAAGTTTTGATAATGAGTTCCTTGCTTGCTTGCTTATTTATTTATTGGTTCAGATTTGTATACTGCTAAAATTAATGATAACCATAGCATCACTCTCACACTACTGTAGTAAATTTCAAATGGAGGGGGGGTTAAAATTAGATTATCAGCAAAACCAATGTATATAGCTTATCACCATTTGGAGAAAGTCTGAACAGAAATTTAAAGCAGGCACTTGAAAGTAAAAACCGTTGGCATGTGTGCTTTATGTCTTTCAAGTCCTATCTGATCTATGGTGACCCTAATGGGAACCTATCGGGGGGAGGGGATCCTTTGCATTCTTCTAAGGCTGAGATGGTGTGACTTGCCCAACGTCACCTAGTGGGTTTCCATGGCTGAGCAGGGATTAAAGCTATGTTTTCCAGAGTCCTAGTCCAACACTCAAACCACTACACTACTATTGGCATCTGCCTAATATTACAGGGACACAATTTCATAAGGCTCAGGTTGCAACAGTGCAACACTGTTCTTGGTAGGCATGAGGCAGTGGTAAGAGTGGCTCTTTTGAGGACTATAGTAGCTGAACATGGGAGGAAAGGTTCAGATGATTCTTTAGGTAACTTGGATCTAAATCTAATTTCTAGTCACAACAACAGTATACTCATTAATTAAATGGGATTTGCATAGGTTTTAACATTCAGCTATTGATTCTGCAGGTCTACTCTAGTTGGGACCGGAAATTGGATTTAGGCCTTGGCCCAAGTACTTTTAGGCCTTCATAGACAAATAACAAAACCTTAAACTTGGCAGCCAGTGCTAGTTTTCCAGCAAAGATGTCAAACAGTGTTGAAGAGACGCCCCAGTCAACAGCCAAGCAGTCACAAATTGCACTTGTTGCAGCTTCCAGTCTATTTCCAGGGAACTGGGGATTATGCAAATTTATGGTCTATCCAAGGTCTATAATATTGGTTATATGGAATCTAAATACCAGTTGTTCAAGGCAACAGCAAGACAGGACAATTTGCCATCAGGTCTTGCCTGACGACTCCCATAGACAACTGACTGACCACTGCAAGAATGAAAAAGCCCGGCTAGATAGTGCTTTAAAATTAATTCTTATTTTCTCAGTAACCTTTACAATAATTACAGAGTTTTGTGCATGGCATTAGGGCTGCATGCTCATTGTGAGCTGGCTGCAACTAGAAGTTAGCAGTGTTGGTAAGTTAACATGTCATAACCAGTCATGAGAATAGAGCTTAATGAACATGGTTATGACATGTTATGTTGAGGGAGGGAAGGAGGGAGGTTGCAACTTGCAACAATTACAATTTTTTAAAAGATCTGTCTAACTGCTATAAATTCCACATGACATGAATGTTTATTACAACCTAGTCTACTCCAGTGTTTCAGTATGCATGTCCCAACTATAAGGGACAGACGGTCCATGCTGGCTGGGGCTGTTGGGTATGTTGAAGTCTGTAGCCCTGGACCTCAACATACACATCAGCGTCAGACAGCATAGTGCAGAAGGCAGAAAGCTGCAAAAGCATGGCATATCTGTTTAAACTAACATGCTTCATCCTTCCTCAATGTTATCATAATTCTTCAGCTGATTTTCCAGTCTGCTTCCAACTTGTTTCAATCTTGATAAATAATTCTAGATAGAAACATGTTCATTTTTCTGTTTTTTTTTTAAATAATTGTCTGATTTTTCTTTCCTCCCTGAATTCAATACACTTTTTCCTTGAAAGGTTTCCTGAGAGTATAAAAACTACTTTCATTTAAGTTACTTATATTTATTAACTGTAATTTCTTTGCGGAATGAGTGGGGACTCTCTCAAAAATAGATGCTGACATAAGAATAGTGGGGGAAAGGAGACAAATTGCCCATTTTTGTGTTACTGTTACTTCTCCATCTATGAAACTGAAATTTTATCAAATGTTAAGTTCTTTTTGGCATGATACTCTGTATTTTCGGAGTAGAGAGGTTATGTTGGCTGAAATATGTAAGAGAAAAATAATGGCTTTTTGATTTACTTTTGCTAAGATAGCAAAGAGGAAATCTGCAGTTCCTGTAAGTGACTTAAGGGTTTGCCTAAGGAAAAAAAAATTATATCTCAGCCCTGGGGGGCACTTGCGGTCTTGTTTGCTCAGTCAAGAGTTTGGAACAGTTGCTGAAGTTGCTGTTTTGATGTTATCCAGCTTTCCTTCTGTTGCAACCTGAGCCTATGGAAGCAAACTGGGAGCGCATGTTCATTTTCTGTTAGAAACTACTGACCCAGACCTCATCTAGCGGTGTACCTAAGGGAAGGATGAGGATATTGCCCCCAAACAAGAATTCTGTCCTCCATGACATTTTCCATAAGTCCCCAAACTTTTAGCATTGCAGAGAGTGAAATACTGAAAATCATTCCCACTTGGATCTCTCGCATTTGCTCTCTTTGCATGCCTTTGAGACCTTTGTCTGCCCCCCCCCTCCTTTTTTGGACGTTTGAACTGAACTGTATTTCTAAATGCTCATCTGAAGTTTTAAGTTACTGCACCTCTAAAAGTCTGGGGAGCGAAGGAAAATTTCACAGGGGTGGTCAGAATTTTATTTGGTGAGCCCATGTTCTCATCTCTCTCCCTCAGCTAAACTCCTGACCTTGCCTCAGGTATGGCAATTTCGTCCGGTGCAAGGCCTCAAGGCCCCTCCCTACACTGCAAACCCCAGGATTCCAGAGGATGTTGGAAATGGAATAATAGCACTATAACAGTCTAGTGAGGAAATGACCTAGGAAACAAGACCAGGTTGATTTAAAATTATAACGACTCCCAGGTATGAACTGGCTTTGCCTCAAGCAGCCTCTCGCTGCGGGCCTCTGTCCTTGTCACGCGAGCAAGCCTCGAATGCTACCCATCCACCCGACCCCCGGGGAAGGGAAGTCCTCCGAGAGGGCAAAAGTGACTCGGAGGGCCCTCACTTCGGACCGGGACAAGTGTGAGAGGAGGCGGTTCACACAGAGGACATGCCAGGGGGAGGAGAAACGCCTGAAGGAAATCATCTCTTCATCCATCTATAGTGTCAGAAAATAGCCCTGGGAAAGAAATCCCAGACGAGGAGGGAGGGAAGGAGGAAGGAAGCGGGGTGGGGTGCCGCAACGGAGGGAAAGCACCCGGCGTTGTGAGGCGAGGCGCAGCAGAAGAAGGCGCGGGAGAAAGGGAAAGTCTTCTGACTGGAGAGGCAGACCAGAGCGGAGGGCTTCTCCGTCGCCTCCTCAGGCGCTGGCTGGCTCGCCGGGAGGCGCGGGAGGGCGGGGAAGGACTCCTGGACGTTGACCGCCCAAGCGCGCCTGGCCAGGGCCGGGTCAGAATGGCCGCGAGGGAAGAGCGGCGGGCACCTTTCGTCTCCCGCCGCGTCTTCCCGCCGTGCCTGTTGCTGCTGCTGCTGCTACCAGCCCGGGCCAGCGGTCGCCCTTCCACCCGCCCTGCCCGAAGGAAACGTCTTCAAGGAGCCTCTTGAGCGCCCGCCGCGGCCGAGCTGGCCGGCAGAGGGAGCGCGCGGGCTGGTGCGCGCAACCCGCCGGCCCTCGGGCGGGGGGAACTGAGGAAGCCGCCCGGCGCCGCCGGTGGGGCAAAAGGCGCTTCCTCGCCCCCTCCCGCAGCCTGCCTTGCAGATCCAAACGGATGGCAAGGCTGAGCTGTGGAGCGGGAGTCTCCTTGTGGATTCTCGCACTGGCCCTTCTCAAGGTGGGTGAGAGGCGCTCTCAAGGCAAGAGAGAGGGAGGGGGCTCCGCTGGGGATGCGGGGGAGATGGGTCTTGCGAGGCGCGAGCCAGGTCTCGCTTCTGCTGAGCACTTTGCCGTTTCCTTCCTCTACCCTCCCCCGCCGCTGCTCGTCACGTCAAGCTCGCTCACCTGCCTTACCTTTGCTCTCAGCATCACGCGATCCAAACAAAATCTGGTCCAAGGATGGAAGACGTCCTTTCAAGATGAATTAGGTAGCCACCTCCAAATGCATTCCTCCCCATTCAGTCAAAGTCACTTCATACACGTTAATCAATTCCTGCTTTCTATCCCTTCATTCCATGGTCTATTCAGGGATACAAGAATGTCAAAATGATGGCTCTTATCTCCTCACCACCACTATCATTGTATACTTAGAGATAAAGTGGGAGATATTCTGTAGTTAGGACTGTGTCTACAAACCTGGAAGTTTATTTAATGCAGAGTACAATGCAGGCATGTTTCGATATGAAGGTATATGCTTTAGTATAGCGTGGCTAGAAGGAGGTAATTTCCGTCAGACTTCAGGAAACAACTCCATGTCAATGTGTTTCAAGTTTGAAGTACAAGGATCTAAAATGTAGCACGATGTGGTCCTAGGTGGGTGTGAAGAAAAGTAAAATCTTCAAACTTCATGTGTTGTTTCTGGTCCTTCCCTAGAGTGGTCTAGCAGCTCCTGTGAAATGCATCATCAACCAGACAGAGTGGAAAGTGTCCAGCCGGTCTATCTATCTCAAGTGGAGTAGTCTGGGAAGTCCCTGTAACTTCACTGTACACTGCAGCTCCCAAAATGCTTTATACAGGATTTGCCAGCCCATCCAAAGAGCCAACGGTTCCTATGAGTGTGACTACAATGGACTGGAAGCGGGGACTGAGCACCACCTCAGGATTACCTCTCTGTCTGATGGAGAAACCAGAAACATCACCTTGCAAACAGGTACAGCTGACAGGTACAGGTGTGATGACCATCTGGAGACAAGTTTAGGTATACAGGAAGAGTCTGTTGTCATATTGTCCCTGCGGTGCTCATTCTGAATTTGTGGTTATGCAAAATGAAAAGAACTTCAGATTGAAAAATTGCTGGCCAATAGTCATTCTAGGCATGTTTCAGTGTATTCCATATATGTTGGTCAGTGAGAGCAGAATGTTGCTAATATTGGCTCATAAGAGCAGTCTCCCTGTGCATAGTTTTGTTGTTGTTGTTGTGTGCCTTCAAGTTGTTTCTAACTTAAAATGGTCCTAAGGCAAAACTATTCATTGGATTTTCTTGTTAAGTTTTATTCAGAGGGGAGTTTGCCTGTGCATCCCTCTGAGGCTAAGTGTGATTTGCCTGAGGTCACCCAGTAGGTTTCCATGGCCTAGTGAGGATTCAGACTCTGGTCTGCAGACTCATAGTCCAATATTCAAACCACTATATAACTCTGGTTCTCTTTTAAATGACAAGATAAACAATAATCTGGATTCCATTAAAGAATGTGGTTTGTAATCACCCACAAACATTTGAAGTGCAACCTTAGATGTTATTGTGTTATAATAAGCTCAAATATAAAATTGCTGATTACTTTAGTTTTCTATTTTTGAAAAGTTAACCAAAACTCCCTTCTTTTGGAAAGCTTCCATCTAATTCAGACATCTTTCCTGTCTTTATTCTTCCCTGGGTATTGATTTGAATGGCAGACTTTACACTGAAGCCTGTACACATTTACATGCAAATAAACTTCATTGAACCCAATGGGACTTACTTCTGAATAAACATTCATAGAATTGCACAGTTAGTGACTCCTTCTTGTGCCTATCTTAGGGTATTTTAATTTTTTCAAATAGTACAATTAAAATAATAACTGTAAATGTAAGACTATAGAATCATAGAGCTGGAAGAGACCACAGGAGCCATCGAGTCCAACTCCTTGCTATGCAGGAACACCCATCAAAGCATTCCTAACAGATGGCCATCCAGCCTCTCCTTAAAAACCTCCAAAGAAGGAAACTCCACCACACTCTGAGGCAGCGTATTCCACTGCTGAACAGCTCTGACTGTCAGGAAGTTCTTCCTGAGGTTCAGGTGGAATCTCCTTTCCTGCAGCTTGAATCCATTGCTCCTCATCCTCGTCTCTGGAGCAATGGAAAACAAGCCCACTCTCTCCTCGACATGACATCCCTTCAAATATTTAAACATGGCTGTCATGTTCCCTCTTAACCATCCCATCTGTAGACAAAACATACCCAGCTCCCTAAGCAGCTCCTCATAGGGCATGGCTTCCAGACCCTTCACCATTTTGGTCGCTCTCCTCTGGATACGCTCAACCTTGTCTATATCCTTCTTGAATTGAGATGCCCAGACCTTTCTAGGTGACTATTACTCAAGGGAACAAAATTGATCGTAAACAACCAGCAAATGGTCATAGCAGTTGCCTTTTAAATGAAGCTAAAGTGTTTGTGCAATATTCTATTATAGGAGAACTTGATCCACTCTCATTTGTCTTAAAATGACACACATTTTTGTAATGTAATCATTCTAGTTTCTATCTGAAATTAACTGAAGTTAAATAGTCCATAGTAATCTTTCTAGCTTATTGTGTCACAAGAGGCTTTCTTATCTGTGCATAATGCAGAACAGAAGCATTATAATGTTATACATCCAAGCAAACCACCATTATACTGGTTGTAATAGAGACAAATTGCTTAAAATGAAGATTAAATATAGTAGTTTGTTATTGTTTTAATTTGCATCATCTTGTTATTAGTATTCAAAGTAGAAATTAATAACACACAGTGGCCTAAATTCAAATTTCAGCCTCAACTAGAGTAGACCTGTTGAATCAACAGAATTTACATAAATGTTGACTTGCCACTTAGTAATTTGATTTAGTTGGTCTACTCTGTTTGGGAATAACAGTTTGATTTAGGCTAGTATTGTTTTCTACAACAAATGGAATGCTATTTCAGGAGTAGCCATGGTGACCATGCTGCAAAGTACAACAAAATCCAAAATCCACAAAAGAGTAATACCCTTTTTTGGCCAACCAAAATACACAAAATACATCATGCATACTTTCATCATTCATACTTTCAAAGCTCCACTAGCTTCTTCATTAGACTTCTTCATTAGGCAAAAGATGCTTTAAAAATCATACAGGAGAAGAAAAGTTATAATGTTAGAGTTACAGGTCTACATTTTGTATCATATGTTGTTTCTGTTGTAATTTGGGGAAATCTCACTCTCAATGGAATGTTGTTGAATTTGGTTAACATGTCTCATTTGCAACATCATTTCATCCTTCTTGGAAACTGTATCGTACACTTAGGCAATTCAGTTAATGCAGTCAGGTATAATAATACTCCTGCTATAATCTCTTGGATTATAAAATTTGAAGAGTTAATGAACTTTAAAGTTGTCCATGGTTCATTGATTTTGAAAATATAATATGAAACCCAAGTCCAAAACTGTTATCTGTGGATGCCAATTATTTGCCTCTGTTAAGCCATTTAAATATGTTCAAACAGAGATACATCTTTTGATATAATGTGATTTTTGTTAGGATATATCTTCTAGCCTTCTCCGACCTGTTCCATCCAAATGTGTTGGACTACAGCATCATCTCTAGTTGGCTGTACTATATGAAGATGATGTTGAAGTCCGACCAATTTGAAGGAAACCAGGCTGTTTCTAAACCTGCAAGAAGCTTTCCCCTTTTTAGTCGATAATTCTTTTCCCCTTGTCCACAGAAAGAAAACAAGCTGAAATTAAAGCTATGTGTTTATACCAGAGTTCTTATCTTTTTTTGGGGAGGAGGGGGATCATGGATCCCTATGAGAATCTGGTGAAACCTCTGGATCATCTCCTCAGGAAAAAAAATTACTTCAAACACAGGTTTCAAAGTAATGAGAAGGAAATTAAAGGGGCAGCTCATGTTTTGCATGAGGTTCAGAGATCACCTGAGATTCCATGGACTGAAGATTAAGAATCCATGATATATGTTTGTGTGTACACACACACAGTTTTATTCCTCTTAGCTGATATTAAATATACTTATATTTCTGAGCACAATAACACATAGTAACATTTTAACAGTTTTTTTAAAGGAGGCGAATCAAATATTCTGCCATATTCTTCAAAATTGTTGTTTATACTGTTATTTGTTGTTAGGAATGTTGTATATCAAAAATAAACATTCAGTCCTGTATACCAGCACTAGCCAAATTGGTGCTCATTGACCAGAGCCAGTCCACAAACTATCAGCTGCTGGTCCCTAGAAGGTTTCTAGCCAATGGACATAAATTTGATACCAGGTCTTGGCACTCAGATAGTTTGTGAAGTTCCATTCTACATAGTTTTGGGGAATGAAGCTGCTGTCTCATATGCTCACTTGGAAATAAAGGAAATAAACACACAGACTAGGATTTACTTCTGAGTATACCTGTGTAGGATTATACTCTTTGGCTCACTGATATCAGTGGGGCTTCCTCTGAGTTCATGTATATAGAATTGTGGAATGAAACGTTTTTGTATGAGCATATCTAACTGTAGTAGTACATCTAACTATAGAGAGGCATACTAAAAGACATCCCAGCTCTAATAAAATCAATAGCTTTTGGCTACAGTCAATTAATTATTTGGAAAACTGAAGATGAAAGAATAACTCCTTGTATAGAACCTACTTCAAATATATTGCCAGGAGGCAGCATAGAAATTAAACAATAATTGATAATGAATATTACCTTTTTATTTGAAAACTTTTCCAAAAAGGTATACATTTTTGAACATTTCATAAAGACTGGCTGCTTATTTGAACATGACATTACATATCTGGCAAATATGATATTATAAAAATATCTTCATAGAAATACTGTATTTTTATGATACGTCAGTAATTGGACAGTCGCCAGTCAAGAACTTTGTAACAATGTAAATGGTTTTTTAAGTGTTTGTTTCCAGCCTGGTCTTTTCAGGCCAGGCACTTCCCAAGCTCATTGTTCCTTTGTTCTAACGGATGTACAGAGGACTGGGTGTTTTGTATTCTGGGCTAGATAGATTAGATAAAGTCTGAATTTCTGAACTTCACCTTCTAGGCACGCAACCTTTTTAATTTGCTTTAGGAGCAGTAACTCCCTCTCCAGTTCTTTCTGCATTTGTTTTATGACTGGGTGGCCCTCCCAGATGTTGTTCGACTGCAGCTCCCATCAGGTCTAGTAAGCATAGCCAATTGTGAGAGCTGGTAGCCAATGGTGAAAGCTTACAATTCAGTAGTATCTAAGGAGCAACACAGTCTGCATACTTGGTTCATATGTTTATTTTAGAAGATGGTCCAGATAGTGTAGAGAGCCAATATGGTGTAGTGATTTGAGCATTGGACTACAACCTTGGAGACCACGGTCTGATTCCCTGCTTGGCCATGGAAACCCACTGAGTGACTTTGGGCAAGCCACATACTCTCAGCTCCAGAAAACCCCATGATAAGGATGCCTTAGGATCACCATAAGTCATGACTTGAAGGCATACAGCAACTACGACCAGATAGTCTTATGTGGAAGACAATTACAGATGCTGAAGAGAAGAGAGGTAATTCACACTGCAAGGGCTGGCAGCTTCAATTTCAGTGTCACCATGAATTGGTTCCAGGTTTTTGCCAAGAGTTTAAAAGAGCCAAGCAAGGGGTTGGAACCTAGCCTCCAAATAACTTTGTACTGGTCCATTAAAGTTCAGACTAAAGTATGAAATGGATTCACCACTCCACTGGCAACTCACCACCCCACCTGCAGCTGTTGTTCCTGCTACAATCAGTATAAAAGCAGGGAAGTATTTTTAATTAATTGACTCACAGCTTTCTCTATCCAAAATGTTCAGGGCAGGTTAGAAACTGTTTACAACATAGCAAACACTTTTTCCATAGCAATCCAGCTCACTTCTGCTCTTTGCATGACATGTGGTTGACATCAGGTGATCTTCCCAGTGGCTACTGTTGAGAAACCTCAAAGCTTTTGTTGTTGTTGTTATTGTTGTTTTTTAAGAAAAAGATTGTCCGTTTATGAGAATGATGACTTCTACCTTTTCTCTCCCTCCCCTATACACTCATTTGGGACACAGATCCCTTACCTCCTGCAAGATTTGAAATTAGGAAGGAAAAAATTACAGCAACAACCTTACAGGTCTGGTGGAGTCCATCCTTAGGAAAAGTGGACCGATATGAGCTACAGTTGCTTGATAATGTCAAAACAGAAGAGGAGATCCATGTTCCTGGAACCAGTTCAAAAAATGAACAAACATTTGCTAATCTCACTCCTGGCACCAAATATACCGTTTTAATCAGGGCAGTTGCTGGAAATAAAAAGAGCCCTGCTGTTAATATCAGTGTTTCTACTGGTAAGTTTTCTTGGTTTAATTAATTCTACAAAGAATAATATTTCACTAATATTTCCCATTCTCCATTTTAAAAAAAAGGGAATGACAAAAGAAAACTAGAATTGTCTAATCATAAGAGAGATGTCATGGGGTTCATAACCCCAAAAGCAGTCATCCAAGATCTTCCATAAGAGTTAGTATTATAAGAGGGTTTCTTGTACTATTTATAGCAGGTTTTTCCAGTGTGGAATATGTAAAAGCCTAGATCAATGTGTGTTAAAAGAAGTGTGTTGTGGAAGGAATAAGGAATCAGCTACAGAGGCTTTCTCAGTGGTCACTCTCAGGGTCTGGAATGCTCTACTGAGTAAGTCAAGGCTGACTACCTCTTTGTTGTCTTTTCAACGTCTTTTTTTATTCAGGCAAGTCTTTGACAACTGACCACACTTGCTGCAAAAGGGGGTTTTAACTGAAAGCTCACTGTGGTTTTTCTTATGTTTTTAAATTGTGTTGTACATATTTTTAAAATCCTTCTAGACATTCATGAGTTTATTCTGTGTATTACTTTATTGTAAGCTTTCTCTGGTTCCATTTGTAGGAGAAAAGTAGGATGAAAACAGAAAAAAAAAATAAGAAGTCTTAATGTACAGTCAGAAATATGCCTGAATGTATTTGTGGCAAATACAATAATAACACAAAATGGAAGCAACCTGAATTGATTCTGCAGGATTGGCCAGAATGGTCTGGACAATGTCCTAATGTGGTTTTAATTTCTCCAATATAAAAATGCATGGAGAGGAGCTAAAGTTCTCTAATGGAAGCAGGGAAGAAGATGCTGGGAACCAGCCATACCTTGTGTGTCTTCTGACTGGATTAGGAATGAGGCTATATTGCTTGTAGAAACTGACAGACTGGTCATTTTTCTTAATATGTAGAGGTTAATCTATAGTAATTCTCATTTCTCTTTTAAGGATAAATAAATGTATTGAAATTAAGTAAAGTAAAGTAAAATATGAACAAAAATCATTTTTAAGCAAATGTGGGTGAAGGGGTTGTATGTGGGGGGGTTTGTTTGTTTTGCTTTGTTTTGTTTTTCTTTTCTTTTCTTTTCTTTCCTTTTTTTTTTTTTTTTTTGCAAATTTTAGATTTTTTTTTAAGGTGTACAATGCTCATACATAAGTTTTATTCCCCCACTTCCTTTAACAGCACCTTCTCCAGTGGAAAGAATTGAGGTCTTAGCCAAGATGGAATCAATTCATGTTTCTTGGTCACCTGGTGCTGGAAATGTGGATCAGTACAGACTGGTTCTACTGGATAAAGATGTTTCAGTTCAGGAGACAGATCTAGCAAAACACTATATAACATACAGTTTTTCAGGACTAACACCAGGTTGCCTCTACAATCTTACTTTCATTGCCAAGGCTGAAGGACTGGAAAGCTACAGTTTTAGAGTAATTAGGACTGGTAAGATTTTACAACTCTTTTCCTGAATAAGAAATATTGTAAAAACGAAAATTCCTGTGCCATTTTAAAGTTGTATTATAACATGGGTTTTCATGAAATATAGCTGATTTCATCACATGCATGAAGTATTCTCCAGAATTTCAGGTAAGGAATTATGGGCAGTGAGGTCAAAGGGAAATTAAATGCCAGCCCCATTATTTATACTGAACAGTCACAAAACAGTTGCTGATAACACAAAGTTCCTGATGCTATTGAGCAGTTAAATTGGCTTACCTAGTTTTGTGGTGCTTATGTTATCCACAGCATTTTTGTGATTGGCCCTGCTGTGAGAGGAAGAATGACTGCTTCAGCTTCTGTTTTAGATTAACCATGTCACAGTGTGTCATCCAAAGCTTAAACCATAGTCATTTTGCCCTGGTCAATTAGAAAAGGCTTAATTCTGATCTTACTTGCAAGTTTATATAAATTAGAGATAATTCCTACAAGGGCAGAGAGCCTGCTGAATGCCAGGAGCAAAAAGAACTGCCGGCATACTAATAGGGATGGAAATAATATTTTTAGAATATTCAAAATATTGTCAAAAGCTCTTTTTTTTTTCAGTTTTGGGGAACCCTGGTGAGGAAAATCCTAGACTGATGAGAATCTTCACAGTTCAGGACTTATTGTGCACGATATTATCACATGGTATTTTTGTGCAGAAATCAACATTTTCTGCTGGAAACAGCATTTTCTGTATGAAAAATAATAATTCTGCACAACACCTACATGTTAATTTTGTGCAGCATAAGTATCCAACTATAGCATTTTCTGTGCAGGAAACAGAAAATTTCTACACAGAAAATACTATTTTCCTGATCAAAAATACTACTTTAGAATTTTGCATAGAATAAGTCCCAAAATCTGAATTGTCTTTGAAAAATGCACAGTTTTCAAAGACTTTCTCACAGTTGGAAGATAATTTCTAAAATTGCTGGTTGCTTCTGTTGTGAATGAAATTAATGAATAATTACCTCCTGTCATAGCAATACGAGGTAAGTAGTGCTTGCTGTTAAAACAAGATTTATTATGTTGCATAGTGATTTCATAAGGGAAGTTAACATTGCCAACTCTGCTTTATTCACCTTTTTCATGACTATTGGCTAGGTAGCAACCACCTTTGCCCTTCACTTTTGCTTCAGTGACAGTTTTCCATCTTCTGTTCTCCCTCAAGTGATTCTACCCGATCAGAGAATATGCAATAGATGTGATGTCACAAAGTTATTTGCCCTTCAGATTTAGCTATTTGCTGAAGTCACTAAGGAATACTAAAACCTGTATAGAATGAGCACAGTGCTTTCTAAACAGGTCACATTAGCAATCCATTCAGGAATTGCAAAATTAGTATTTTCTGCAGGAATTGTAGAATTGTCTTTGTAAGTGCTAAAAGTTGGAGCTTGTTCAAAATGTATATTCATCCCTATTTTTATTACAGCTGATAACAAAAATTGGCCCCAGTTTTAAGAATATTAAATATAGCTCTGGTGTATTCCTATTAACATTTTGTGCTTTCTCTTTTAATAGTCCCAGCCAAAGTATTAGATTTGAGAGTATCTAATGAAGGCACCTTGGATACATTGAAAGTGTCATGGAAGAGACCTCTGGGTAACCTTGATTTCTACAATGTCACTTTGTTTCATCTTGGATCCATTAAAGAAAGGAAGACTTTACAGCCACAAGTCACAGAGACATATTTTGACAAGCTCATTTCAGGATGCCTTTATCAGGTTAATGTCAGTACAATCAGTGGTGACTTGTTCACCGAAATGACAGCATATGGAAGGACAGGTACGTTTCTAGCTTTTAGAGGCACTCTGATCAGAACTACTTTGACCTTTTGTGTCATTTGCTTTCTGAGCAGAAAATACTATGGGGAGATTCCATATTAGTTCACACCTAGTAATATCAATGACATCAGCAGATCTACTGAGCATAGGTCCAAGGCTATGAGAAAAGACAGCCTTTGAGTTTCAGCAAGTATGTAAAGGTTGTAGTTGCCTGCAGCAGCCCTTACATACCACCATGCAGATTGTGATATTGTATCAGCAAATGCATGGTATTGACCTCTACTGGCTACATAACTGGAATGTGGGGGTGGGACACTGACAGGAAAGGATTGTTTGTGGCTGGGGTGCAAAATCTTCGACAATCGTTATTGCAATTGTACCTACCTACAGCCACTCTTTCCCAAGCTAGGTTGACTTGTAGTTTTAGTTCCAGTGAGACAAAAATTATTAAAAACTCCTAAGGAGCATTTAAATAGAATTTGTGGGTAGAGGAAGCATTAAGTAGTCCAGTCTATCTGCTATCTCTCCTCTAGATATATCCCCCATCTCTTGTACAGGAAGAAAACAGGATTCCAAACTAGTCCTTCATCAAGCATTAAAAACTTTTGAATTGTATGCACAGCTGATGTTGAGAACAAAAATAGATATTGAAGAAGTTAGGCGTTCATATACTTCCAATTTAGAAACCAATTGTTTCTTCCATAGTTTTGTAATTCTATCTTTCAGTTCCACAGAAAGTTTCAGAGCTGAAAGTAGACAGTATGGGAGGATTGAAATCCCTGAAAGTAAGCTGGCTGCCCCCTACTGGAGACTGGGACAAGTACTATATTGTGCTGCTGGACCACTCTAAAGTGCTACTGAATACCACAGTGCAGAAGGACAAAAGGGAATATATTATCAAGGATCTAGGGCTGATTCCAGGAAGACAATATGAGGTTGCTGTTACTGTAGAAAGTGGAGCGTTGCAGAACACAGCACGTAGCAAAGGCAGAACAGGTAAGCAAACTTTTTTTTTATTGTTCCAAGTTAACAGGAAACTTGGGAAATCTACAAAGGACCTAGTCAAATGCTTACATGTGAGTTATAAATTTCCTAACAGTGGCTCTGTTCATGTAACTATGATCAAAAATATTAGGCATATCTACACAGATCAGTCAGGAGTAGGAAGATTTTTTTTTCTGCCTGTAGGGTTCTTATTAAATTAAAGTTAGACATTAGTCCTAGATAGATTGTTTGTTCATTGAGCCCAGTGTTGCTTACTCAGATTGGCAGCAGTTCTTCCACATTGTAGATGTCAGGCTCCTTTAACTGAACATGCCTGGTATTGAACCTCGAAGCTTTTGCATGTGATGCATATGCTCCACCACAGAACTATGACCTCTACCAATCTTTTTCGATCCAGTAACTTGACATATTTAATTATTCATTGGGCCAGAATCTCATTGTGGGTTTACTGTGACATAAATGCCATCATGTAAGCAGTTGCAGTTACTTGAAGATTGTGCAAGGCTGGTATCCCATTCAGAGATTTCCAGGGCCAGTAATGTTTATGAGTCTGGCCTCCATCTCAGTAAAAATATATTTATTGACTCTTTGGCACCACAAATGGCTCAAAACTGCCACAAAATGCAGGCATTTTGCACCAACAACCCCCAAGGTCCCCACAACACTTAAAAAAAATCTTCCCACAAAAATGAGCAAAAATCATCCAGAAGTGACATCATGTCAGTTGCAGTTATGTTGGGCATGTTAGTGCTGCCCCTGGGGGTGTAGGAGTGAAAAATATCCCATAGCTCCTCTGTGTTTGCTCTCCCCTGCTGTAAATGGTTGGGGATCCCCCCCCCCCTTTTCAGGTAGAATTTTAAAAAATCCTACACCACGTGGAAGGGAAAAATAAAAGAACAAACCCTTCTGCCTTGGTTGGTGTAAGCCAGCAGGACTTTGAATGAGGTGGTAAATCTGCCTTTTCATTCTGTGTCCCTTTGGATTATCCTATGAGTCTTCAAGCCTGCAGCTACTTCTGTATGCTCCCCACTTCCCTAAGCAGTGGGAAATACTAGGGTGGGACTGCTCAAATATGGCTTCCTACAGAGGAGAGGGAGCTAGAGACTCCTTGGTCTTGCACACCACTGCCACCGTGCCTTACAGGAAGACTTCCATTTGAGATCAAATAGTCTTGTGCACTCCTGTCTTTCATTAAAAACATATTTATTTATATAAGCTTTTGGACTATGTGCTAGTGTTTGATTTGTCTTCAACTACTGCCTGTTTGTGTTGCTTTTATTATACTTTTAGAAGTCATTTATAATTTATTATTTTAGGTTCATTAATTTGTGACTTCTTTGTACCTCAATCTTTGGATTTTACTTTTTAAGCCCATTTATTTATTTAGAGGATTTTGCTGGACTTGGGAGCTTATCAGACAAAGCAGGTAAATCACAGTTACAGCAGGATCATAGCATGAAACGCTTTCCAAATGATCTCCCACCAGAAGAATGACAGAAGAGAAATGACATGTGATAAGTCCCAGCAAAAGACACTATTATCCTGCTGTAATTGCTCTTTACCTTCCTCAGGTGATAAGCTCCTTGGTTAAGTTATTTTGCACATTGTTGCTTCTGTATGAAAGTCAGATTCTATCAGTATGAATAAGTAATCAATTTGTTGTTGTTAACTGCCATCACGTCAACTTCAACTTATGGCAACCCTATGAATGAGAGCTCTCCAGGTCACCCTGTCTTCAACTGCCCTGCACAGGTCTTGCAGACTCAGGACTGTGGCTTCCTTGCTTGAGTCTATCCGTCTGTGATGTGGTCTTTCTCTTCTCCTACTACCTTCTACCTTGCTAAACAGTATTGTCTTTTTTAGTGAGTCGTGTGTTCATGTGCAACAGTCCCAGTTTAGCAGATCTTGACCTCTAGGGAGAGTTCAGGCTTGATTCGCCCTAGGAACTGTTTTATTTGTGTTTTTATCAGTCCAGAGTATAAGTAGAACTCTTCTGCACCGCTACATCTCTTCCTATCTGCTTTTGTCACAGTCTGTCTTTCACAACCATACATAGAAATTGGAAATACGATGGTGTGGACAATCCTAACTTTAGTGTTCAACAATACAGCTTTACACTTGAGGATCTTGCCTAGTTCCTTCATAGCTACCCTTCCAAGTCCTAGTCTTCTTCAGATACCTTGACTGCACTGTCCATTCCAATTAACAATTGAGCCAAGCCATGGAAAATCTTGAACTATTTCAATGTCTTAATTGTGTGTTTTAAAGTCATGTAGATCATCTGTGGTCATCACAACGCTCAACTGTAAACCAGGCTTCACACATTCTTCTTGGCTTTCTTCAGTAATCATTCCAAGTCTTTGCTATTTTCGGCTAGCAGTATTGTGTCATCTGCATATCTCAGGGTGTTGATGTTCCTTCTTCCAATTTTTACACTTCCTTCCTCAGAGTCTAATCTAGCTTTGCATATGATACGTTCAACATACAAGTTAAACAGATAGAGTGATAAAATGCACCCTTGCCTGATCCTCTTGCCAACTAGAAACCATTCCGTGACTCCATATTTTGTCCTGATGGTAGCAACTTGTCCTAAGTACAGGTTACATGTCAGGACAATCAAATGTTGTGACACATACATTTCTGTCTCTGTAGACTTAAGCAGCTCTATTGGTATGCCCTCTGTTCCCACTGATTTATGTCTTCCAAGTGCCCTGAGGGCAGATTCTACTTCACTTTCTAAATTTATAGGTTCATCTTCAAATGGTTCTTCCTTGAATGAATCTGTAATCCTTTCATTTCTTTTATGTATCTCCTTAGTGTATTGTTTCCACTGGCTTTTTATTTGTACTTGGTCATGTAATGTGTTCCCTCCTGGTCATGTAGCATCCCCACTCTTAGTTTAAATTTCTGTTTGATTTCTTGGAAGAAGTCTCTTGTTCTTTCCTTATTGTCATTATCTTCTGTTTCCCTGATCTGTTTTCTTTGTCGCTGAACACAAGTCACTGAACAGTTGCATTCAGGGTTCTAACCCTGTTTCTGTCACCTTTTCCTTTTGCTTCTTGTCCTCAACTGTAGAGTTTGATCTGTCATCCATTGAGGCTTCTCTTTCTTTTTGGCTGCAGATAGTGTCTTTTCGCATTCCTCTTTGACCATGTCCATGACTTCAGAGTTTTTCTGGCTTCTGGTCAAATAGGTTTAATAGTACAAATCTATTTTCTACACTATCTTAATTCTTTGGGGATGTTCTTCAGGTGTACTTTGATATGATGTTTGGTTTGGAGTTCTTCTTTAGCTTTACTCTAATTGTTGATACCAGGAGTTCATGGTCTCTGCCACAGCCTGCTCCTGGTCTTGTTTTTGCAGAGAAAATGGATCTTGTCTATCTTCTGCTTCCAATTAGGTAGTGTATTTGATTTCTATTTTGGCCATAAAGTGATGTTGATGTACATAGTCATCTCTTTGGTTGCTTGAAGAATGTATTTCAATCATCTATAATTAACAAGAAGTCTTGTTTTGGTGTGTAGTCAGTGTCCTCTTGGACTCCAGTACACAGTCTTTCCATTTCTTCTTCTGCCCCTGTAGGTGGAATATAAACATGTATTATGGTTATATTGATGGGTTTTCCCAAAGTCTTATTGAATATTATTGGGTCAGACTTTGTATCATATCCTATGACTAATTTTGCTACATCTCTCCTTACTATTAATGACTCCATTTCTTCTTAGTTTTTCATTTTGTGAATAAAGCACAGGATAATGATCTGACTGAAAATGTCCCATTCCTGTCCACTTTAGCTTAGCTTGTCCCCCCCCCCCTGCAAGTCTTGCAATGTTTATACATTTCTTGTTTTATTATGTCTAGCTTCCCCTCATTTATGCTTCTAACATTCCATGTCCCTATAATATAAGTTGTGCAGCTTCAGATTTTCCTTTCATCTGTGAGCATGTCAACAGCTGAACGTTCTTTCGGCCTGAGTCCAATTGCATCATTAGCCACAGAGCTACTTATAATTGTTCTCTGCTATACTTCAGTAGCTTTATTGAGTGCCCTTTGACGTAGGAGTGTTGTGGCACTATTGTGGCACTCTCTCTTGTTTCATTTTGGATTGTCCTGTAATATGGATTTCATGGTAAAAGACATTCAAAAGGGATGTGCTGTGCCTCCTTCTGCAAAGTACTAGCAAGTGTTGTATATGGCACCACTGCCATTGTCTCTGAGAGATCTTCCACCAGTGTCACCCACTCACATTCAGTCTGACTTCTCAGCCAAAGCCTGTCTGACATGGGAGACCCTGCCAGCAGTACTGCTACTGTCAGCATAGCCTCTTGCCTCCCAGGATCACACAATCGCACCACCACAGGAAGACATTGCATAATAGGCAAATAATTATTACTTAATATATAAATAATTATGCAATAATTAAACTGAAAGAGGAGAATATTTTGATGCAATGGATCAAATCATAAATAACTACCATCTATTTATACTGTACTTCTTTCGACACAAGAACTAGAAATAAGTATTTTTTTACAAAAAAATAGTTAACTGAAAACTGGATTTCTTGTTCTTTTGACAAGAGACTATGAATTGTATAAAATAGCCCTGGAAGCAAGCTCTGTATGGTCCATAAAGTCTTCCACCCCTTCAATAAGCTATTTCAGTGTGCAGCAAGCTGAGTATTTTAGGTTTAAAAAAAATAGGAAGGGAGTGTCCTGAAAAACAATAGATTGAAGGGTGTATAAGAAGATCAGGGTAGGAAACTGTGTGTTATCTTACACCTCGTGTTGATTATTTTTCCTGCTACACCCTCCCTTTGATTCTTCAGACATTACATGCACTTTGACTCTTTGACATTATGTTTCTCATAGCACAGAATGTCAGGTTACAGCAGTTACAGAAATGGACTATTCATAGTAATTTTGTGACCTGCCAAATTGCTGCCAGGCCAGAATAGTTTTCCTTTTTAGAGGCAGTATTTACACTATATTGTATCTGTTTTATCTTTGCTACTTGAAAGAGGGATAAAATGTTTAGGCTATAAGGTTAGATTCTTGAGTTTCGTGTCTCCGTTGAATTTGTATCTAAATAGATTTACATGCAAAATCCTAAATCTTACCGTACATTCAGTAGAAACTCACAGATATTTCTATGGATCGTTGTGTCATACCTCTCTTTAACTTTTGTAAACTAATGTTTTAGCTTAATCTTTTATTGTAAGTGGCCTTGAATCCTATCTTGGGAGAAAAGTGGGATATAAATTCAATCAATCAGTCAATCAATCCTTTTTATCACTCTTCTGACCCTGTAGAGAAGCATCTGGAACTTGAACTGAGAAACTTGACTTCAGGCAGGTACCGCATTTTCATGAGTAAACACTTCGTTCATTTAATAGCTCCCTCTAAACACATGCTCCTCCTACATCCATTGTACTTTACATTTGAATCTCTTATTAATTAGGAGCCATATGGTTAAATCTTAGGTAGCATTATTAAATAATACCAGATGGAGCATGATTGTCATCTTTAACACTTAAAACACACACACACCAAAGAGCAACTAAACTGCTTTCAGATGTGGGGGAGAGAAAACTAATACCTTTAAAACAACTTTTTAATCAACACAGTAAAAACAAAAGAGTTTATAGTTTATAAAAAAGTATGAGCACAGTTAAGAAAAGGCTCAGATCCAGAGCATATGCTTTGCACACAGAAGGGCTCAGTTCTTGACATCCTAGTTAACCCAATCCAATAGAGCTGATAGAAAAGACCTCTGTCAGAAATGGAGGAAGAACAAGGAGAGGGCTGTCCACCCTCTGTTTTGCTTAGAAAACTTTGTCAAAGTGAAATAAAGAGTCCCCTCTGGAAGGGAAGTTCCAGGGTCTAGCAGTAGCCACCAATAAAGAACTATCTTGCATCCCTACCAACCATCCCTGTGAAATTGACGGGACTCAGAGAAAGGCCCAGGATGACTCATATGGGGAGATAAGGCCTAAAGCTGCTTCCAGCTTCCATGATAAAACTTCCCATGTTAATTATATAGCCATATATGTCGATACAAAATACAGATAGTATCATGTCTGCATTATTTCTACACACTGAGTGCCTGGCAACTAGCATCACTTTGTTTGAACATTTATCTGTTTAATCTATTATATCTGTCTCCAGTGTAATAAATTATGTCAGTGTAAGAAATAATAGATCTTAACTTCTGTGATTCAAACCATTGTTTACAAACAGTTTCAGCCATCAGTATTAAAATGACAGCTTAAATGTGTGCTGAAATTAATATTTCATCAGATGCAGCCCTCCAACTTGGCAGAGGAGCCTTGCTGGGTTTTTTTATTGCAAAATAGCCTTTTGATGTAGCTCCTCACAAACTTTTTGTAATGTTGGGGTGGTTTCACACCCTTTCTTTCACACAGCTCCACAGCCCGTTCTTCAGCTCCGTGTAAAGCATGCTAATGAATCCTGTCTTACTATCATGTGGGTGACCCCTCTGACTGAGTGGGACAGTTATGTGGTTTCACTGGGAGACAGAGCACTTACGATCGTGAACAAGGCTCTTGCCAAAGAAGCCAAAGAATTCACTTACACTGATCTTTTGCCTGGACGGAAGTATACTGCTACTGTCACCACCATAAGTGGGGATTTGAGCAACTGGACTTCAGTCGTGGGACACACAGGTACTTTACTACTGATACATTGCAAATCCCTATTTTTCTCAAATAGCAACAGCTAATGTATTGCTTTGTTGGAATTAAGCACAGCTTCTGAACTTGTGCATGGCTTTTAAAAATACAAATTGTACTTGCTCAGAACTCAAGAAGGTTCATGGTGCATCAGACCAGCTGCCTACCTACACCAGTATTTTGTTCCCACAGTGTTCCCAAAGTTGACAAACAGATGCTCTCAAGCATTTACTGGCATGCTGCAGCTAATACAGCCATCATGACTAGTAGCTACAGATAGCCTTGTCCTCTGTGGATTTCTCTGCAGAGGACAAAGTCATCCAAGTTGGTGGCCATCCCTATATATTGCAATAGCTAAAAATTCCATATTTCAATCAACTATACACACAGTGAAAAAGTACTTCTTTTTATTTCTGCACTTTGCCTTGGGTTCCAGTCCAGGTGAAAGGCAGTGCGTAAATGAAATAAATCTTTCCTTAATCTCCCACCATTTAGCTGAAGTATTGTATGAAAGAGAAAGGAAGTCTCACTACCCACATCCCTCGCATCACGCATAATTCTATCTCATGTTCCATCTCACATCTTCCATCTTGACTAAGTTTAGGAGCCACTTATCTTGTAACCTTCTTTCACAGGGGAATTGGTCCACCTTCCCCCTACCATCATTTTGGTTGTCTCTTTCCAATTCTTCAGTAACCCTTTTTAAAATGTGCCTACCAGAACTGCATAGGTTATTCCAAAAGTTGTGACACAATAAATTTGTATAAAGACATCATGATATTAGCAGTTTTGCTTTCAGGTCCTTTCCTCCAACAGAGATAGTTGGAAGAAAGGAAACCTTGTTGTTTCATAGCACCTGCCGTCACACACTTCTTCAGTGTTTTCATCAAGCTATACAACACAGCTCCATAATCCCTTTCATAATTGTCAGAGCCATCTCAGACTCCATTATGGCTTATATCAAGTTTGCCCCAATGTGCACCATTTGCTTAAGCTGAGCTGAGCTTGCAATTTTAATGCTCATTTTTTCAGTCTGGCAAGATCCTTTTGGAATTATTTCCTGTCTCTTCCTATTTTGACCAATATAAATAAGTTGGCATTGCCAACAGATCTGGCACATCAGATCCCACTGCTTGTGTCCCCTTTCTGAGAAACCTGACCCTTTAATACTCTCTGCTTCTTGGTGTCTACTCTGTGTTCCCTGTTCCTTAACCAGAAGCCTGTTCATAAGAGGATTTCTTCTTATCCCTTGATTGTTAAGTTTGCTCAGGAGTCTCTGGTGAGGAAGACTCACCAAAAGGTTTTGAAAGTGCAAGTAAACAGTGTCCACTGGATTGCCTCATCCACATCTTTATTGAAAATTATTGTAGATTGCCTCAAGATACCATATTGGTTGCTGTTTTAATCAACTTTCGAACATGCTCCCGTGCATCAGTAATATGAAGGAGCATGGGGGAAAAGTGCGGTGAAAACAGCTGTAGACAATGTATTTGGCAATTCCAAAATTAATTTTAGATACTTTCCAAATTACTGGAATACAAATAGAGCAGAGTGTTAGACAGAGGCCATCCCTTCCTGCCTCCTGAAAAAATGTAGGTATATTTTACAGGTAACATTAATTCTTCTGTAGCGTTGAATTCCAGAGTTGGCATAAGGCTATGACGCATTCAGCCTCCTCAATGGACTCAGTTTCCCAGTAATAAGACTCTTTGAATTCTAGGAGCCAAAGCTTTTTCATAGCAGCTTGTGGGTCCTGTCAATAAATATGTATTTGTCTACTTTTTGTGTGATCATTCTTTCTTTCTACAAGAAACTTCTCTTGATCATCTCTTCCCTTCAGACAGAAAAAACAGCTGGCCTAAGACATTCTCCTGCTTAAGGCAAAGCCACGAATAGTGCCCTCCATCATTTGCCCTCCACCATTTGGCCAGCCCTGGCAGGAAGTTAACAATTTTGACACACAAGCAACTGTTTTCAGCCCTCTGATACTGGTTGTCTTTTTTTAGTTCTATGGTAGCCATTTCTAACTACTTTTCCATGAATTCCATTGTTGCAACTGTTAGCTTTCTTCAGAGTCAATATCTGTTTCTGTTCATTAACTGTAATGCTGATCTGGATTTGCAGTTCCAGCACAAGTAACAAGGTTGAATGTGACAAACCAAGGAAAAACTGATAGCCTGTTCACCAGCTGGAGCAGAGCACATGGAAATGTAGATTCTTACCAAGTCTTACTCATTCATGAAAATGTTGTCATAAAAAATGAAACTGTTTCCAGTGACACGAACGAATACCACTTCTACTCCCTAAAACCTGGAGGACTCTATTCAGTGGTTGTCACCACTGTCAGTGGAGGAATATCTTCCAGACAAGCAATCGCCGAAGGGAGAACAGGTATTTAATCATTCATTCATTTGTATTAGTAGTCGATATCCCACCTGTTTCCTAGAGATGGAAGTCAGGGCAGCAAACAGGCAAGATCACTGACTTCCAACCTCTTACTGATAAAACCATGTGAAAAACCTAAGTTAAAAACCACAGCAACAATTCATAGGAACATCCATAAGGACTTTTTAAAAAAAAGAAAAGGAAAGGAAAGTGTTTCAAATTTTTTGAACAGTGTTCACTTACTGCTCAAAACAGTAGAAACAAATCTCTGTTGACAAAGCATCTCACAAAGTGGTCGCAACAATAAAGTCTCTCAGCCAGAGGTAGGAAACTGGAATTGGGGTGGAAGATTCTCCTCCTGCTGCCACATTCCCATATTTGGGGGTAGTCAGGTATGGCCACACCCCCTGACATTGGATCTTCAGCCAAAACTTCTGTGCCCAGTGCTCTGTCTTGGGAGCAGACATGGCTCCTCCTTCCTCTTCCCTCTGCAGGAAAGAGGGATGGGGAGAAAAACTTTGCCAGCTGCTGTTTGCAAATGAGAGTGCAGTCAGCCGCACTTCTCCACTTTCTTCCTTCAGGCAAAGAGAGAACAAGGAAGAAGAACAAGGATGAAAAAGGAATCCATGCCCTCTCCAATCAGTAATGAAAGGTAGTCAGAACTGCCTATGAGGTGAGGGTTGAGGACGGGATGAGCTTTCCAGAAACCTCCAGTAAATGGAAGACCAATCTCAGGCCTTTTTCACATGACAGTGCCATCCCAGCGTGGGGATGCGTTGCTGCTGGTCCGCAACACATGCGTTGTACGATGTTCTTGCTGTCCCACTACTGTCACATCCCCAGCTGTCATGATTGTGCCATATACTATTACTGGAAAAAGTCCAGTAATGGCCTCCCCTTGTGCAGTGATCCCATCGGCTGTGGGTGTGCGGGAAGGGTGGAAGTGCTATTAAGAACTTCTTTCTGCGGTACAGTGCAGGAAGGAAGGAGCATGTCTCAAAGGCTACCCATCCACCGACAGCCGACTGGTTGTATGGGGAGCATTCAGGTGCCGATCCCCTCCTGGCAATGGGCATTGCCAGGATCGTGATGGGATGACACAGGATCATGGCACAGTGCAGTAAGGGACTCAGTAAAATAGATTAGGCCCATGATCCAGAGGCTCACCTCTTATACAATAGAGCAGTGGTTCCCAACCTTTTTTTCACTTGTACACCCCACGGCAGCTCATTTCCATAAATTGTACCCTTTATATTAGTAACATGCCTATAATAAATGTAGTTGCTGTTATTTCAAATTTATGTTTTGTGACTATAAATAAATAGACCAATAATGGAATTAAAAAGTGGCAGAATAATAAGGTGAACCAACAGTGCACATATATTTACTTTCAAAATGCAAAAGATACAATGAAGTTAAGAAAATACATCACAGATTACATTTGAAAAACTACATTAAATATTATTACTATTTTGCACTAAATGTTAAATGTGTCCAGAGAAATTCTTGGTGATTCATAATTATCCACATTATGTTCACCTTTTTTTACTGTGCCCGTTTTCGACCATTGATCCATATCTGATAATACATGATTGGAAAAAAATAATTTAAAAATTTAAAACAATTACAAAAAGAAGAGACATGGAAAAGATTTGGAAGAACCCATTCATTGAACACTGCTCACAGGACTGACTGAGATGCCCGCTGCTAACAGTTCAGCTCTCCATTTTCTTAATGCGCTCTCTCAGAATAGGCACCACAGCAGCTCCCATATGCTGATCTTTGTCCTGAGCTGCCCCATCTTAGATTCCTCAAGGGAGGCTGACCGGCTATGCTCCCTACTTCCCTGCCCCCAGATAAGAGCACCAACTGAGACCAGTGAAGAATGGAAGATGCAACTGTGTGTAGCTTAACATTTCCACCACAGGCCCCCTCTCCCCAACTTTCTCCTCCCCAACTGCTTCATCTCAGAGAAATTGGACTGGGAGGAAAGGGTGTTGTCAACCAGTCCCATCCACACTACACCTAAAGAGAACATAGATATCTGAAGATGACAAAAAGCCTTGGCCTTATCTCCCCACCTCTGGTGACCTCGTCCCTCCAGAGACATCCACCGTAATCACAACCACCACTCATTCCCTCACACTTTTCTTTCATTTCGGTCCCAAACCCCATTTGGAAGGTTGTTTCTCCAGGACCAATGGCTGGGGTCTGGAGAGTTGGAGTGGCCTGCCTTGCTTCCCTGGGAACCTGTTGCAAGAAGATGTCTAACCTTCATCATTCTCTGCTTGGTTGCCCTTCAGATTGGCCTGTGCTTAGATCTGGGTGCTGCTGGTGCTTGGAGCTTTGTCCCCTCAAAGCTCCCACAACCACCCTCCCACTCTGGTTCTCATCAGATGAAGTAATTGCCACCCATGAGCCCATCCTGAAACTTCCCTCCACCTTCATGGCTGAGAGGACCAGCACAGTCCTGTATGTCCCACATCCAAAGCAGCCTGGGCTCAACTCTGAAGAGGCAAGCGGTTCTTCCTCGCATGCATGCCCTTCTGCCCCCACCCCCAAGAGAGATAGGAAGATTGGAGCCCTTTTCTTACCATTATTCAATTTTTTTCATGTACCTCTAAATGTCCTGGTGCATACCCCAGGTTGGGAACCATTGCTCTGGAACCTGTAGCCAACTTCCTAGATTCTAAGGGCAGGAGATTGGAATCTGTGCCTGAAATGATAACCTGAACACATAGGGAAGTATAGGAAATAAAGAGAGCTTTTCCTTCTTGAAAAATGAAACAGAATTGTATATATAATACCAGGCAATTCTTTTCTACAGACAATACATCTACTTCTACAAGTTTTAGGGCATTCTGTTGATTCTAATTTTTGTTGTTGTCAGTTGCTTACTTCATTTAAAAGAGCATCCTTTTATACTGAATATTTTGCTCACACTTACACTGCATCATGGATTCCGTAGACTTCAGTCTGTATTAAATAGTTAGCCTCACCCATGAATCTTTTCCATATGAGAATGAAAATTATGAGGTACAAAAAGGTTTTTTAACTGTGCAAGAATGCATGATGATGATTCATGTAAAATTGACTTCTAAGCACATTTGATGAAAAGCTGGAGAATTTTTAAATGACAACAAGGCATTTTGAATCACAGATTGGCAATAGCAGAACTGAAGTACTTGAAAAATCAAGAAGGAATAAAATTGATTTACTGAAAAATCAGTGAAGAGTAAAATTGATTTATTGAGGGTTTTTAACAGAATTTGGTCCTTAGTTGTTCAGATTGTCAATAACAGTTTTAGTGTTTGTTATTTTACTTAAAATGCTAATTCAGTTGACTTTTGACTAATGACTAAAGTTTCCTGGTATTTTATTACTTTAAGGAATGACCATTTTAAATTATTTTTAATATAGTAATTTGATGATTTATGATTTTACTGATGATTAATATACAATGTACAAATTTTGTATTTTTCCTCAATGTTTTAATGTTACCCGAGCATTGTTCTTTAATGATTTAACATGTACGCACTAACGTTAATGCTAATGTTTACAAGTTCTGATTTCTAAGCATACTGAGGATTTGTCACATTAGAATATGGTCCATTACATATCCATATATTTTTAAAAGTACTCTGAGAATGCTTTGGGCATTCTTGAACTGGGGTGGTAGGATTGTAAGCATTAACTGCAAAATTATGGATAAACTTTGTTTTGTCTGAGAGGAAATTAATAATAATTTGTTCCACTAGAGGGCAGGAAACACTCAGTATTTATACACATTTCTTAGAATTCATTGGTTGTGATGATGTAAGTGCCAGTTTTTAATGCACAACAGCATTTTGTAAAGATTGTGAGTGGCCTGCTGTTCCCAGATGACTGCTTCATATGTTTCATTGTTGAGCTTCTTTACTTATAGGGCAACAAGCAGCTTCCAAATTCTGGATCAGATTCCTGGGATTGTATTGTGTTGTACTGTATTCAGTGAACAAGGTTCATATAGATCTTCTCCTTTAACTGTAATTTGTTGCTTAAGTGTACTACTCTTACACTAGCACCGTGATTGCAAACTAAATTTTTGCCTCTCAGATATCTACAGGATATATTTTCTATTCTTTGATCTCTTATGATAGAGCCCATAGTAAGTACACACATTATAAGAGGGATCTCTCTCCATTAAGCTCACGTTTTTATGGCTTTGTTGCACAGTCCCTTCCAGCGTACGTGGAGTAACAGTTAACAACTCAGGACGGAGTGATTATCTCAGTGTTTCCTGGCTGCCAGCTGTTGGAGATGTAGATAGTTATGTCGTAACACTCTCTCATGAAGGACAAATAATTCATACTCTCACCATTGCAAAATCTGCCAGTGAATGTTCCTTCAACACCCTCATTCCCGGCCGACTCTATGAAGTGAGGGTAACCACAAAGAGTGGAAAGTATGAAAACCAGTCTTTCAGTCAGGAAAGAACAGGTAAAAACAATGGGGAAAAAGCACAAAATGTATTCATTCAGTCACAGAGATACCATGGTAGTGGACTACAATATGAATACTTGTAGTAGGCTACAAACTCATTGTCTCACCATAAATGTCAGGATTGAACATAGTAGGACTAGTTCTGTCTTTAAGTGGAGTGAAACAGCCACCTGAGGCCGCAGATATGGATAACATGAAAAAGTGGCAAAATCTTAGTTGCTTATTTCTTATATCTACTGCTGGGGGTTGTGCTCAATGACATCTTTGAGACTTTGTGTCTCCAGTCCCAGGATTAAACTGCTTGATTCTAGTTATATGAACCTTTACTAGGGTTATATGCAGGATGAGGAACATTTGCAGCTGTTCCTCAGACTACAATATGCCTGGGCTAGCTATGGTACAAAAGTTTTACAGTCCTTATATTGTTCATTCTTGCTACAATATATAATACAGGCCATTCATATTTCCTTGGTATAGATAGAATTCCTGAGGCTAAGAGTGAATCTGTGACAGAGATGGGATTTTTCTCTTCATGTAAAACACATCCACCCTAATCCAAAAGAAACCCACTTGTAAAGAAAGCACTTGGGTATCAGAAACTGCTAGCGTAAAATCAGATGTACATCCAAATTCAAAAGTCTACATTACACTGTTAACAATTCAAAATGAATTTGGATATGTCTGAATTATGCACATCAGTCCACATTCTGGCCTATCCAGTTTTAGTCCTAAATATTTTGCCACGTAAAGTGGAGGAACAGAAGGTGCTCCCTTTCTTAAATCAAGGAGCCAATCAATTTATTTGGTACTTAGAGAAAAAGTCCTACATATTTCTTTCCCTGGCCATGAAAATACAATAAAATAATTATGCAAATACTTAACCCTTTTCTACTCTTTCGTGACATTCAAAATGGGCTGCCTGAGGCAGCTGCCTCACTGCCTAAGGACAGGGCTGGTCCTGGGCCCATCTTGTCAAATTTAATTGGATACAACCATGACTGGATCAGAGTTAAGTCTACACTAGATTTCACTAATTTCTCCTCCATCCCTGAAACCTCTATTTCTCTTTCAAATTAGTCTCAGCCTATATTGCACATTTATCATTTCTGAAATCAGGACAAACTAAAGTGTGTTCTATCTTTTCAGTGCCTTCAAATGTCCAGGGACTCACAGTGAGCAATTCTGCAAGAAGTGACTATTTAAAGGTGTCCTGGCTACATGCCACAGGAGATTATGATAATTATGAAGTGATCATCAAGCACAACAATGACTTCATCCAAACAAAAACTGTCTCCAAGGATGAAAATGAATGTATTTTCACTAACCTGGTTCCAGGGAGACTTTACAGTGTCACTGTTAGCACAAGGAGTGGAAAATATGAAACCAGTGAAAGGGCCAATGGAAGAACAGGTAAATAAAGAGTATAGAGTGAATTTTTTTAAAAAAAATCTTTTTTAAAAAAAATTAAATCCAGAGCTTTTTTAAAAAAAAAATCTGGATTTAATGCATGTATTCAGTGGGACTTATATCATTGCTGACTTATCAAGCTCCCATTAATTCAATGGGTCTACTCTTGCTGAGATTGGATGTAGCCTATAATATCTTAAAACTGAATGAATAACCCTCTAATGAAAGTCTGTTTCCTAGTTAATAAAGAGCTGGGCAGAAAATGTCATCAGTTATCACACAGCATGATGGTTCAAGTACTTCTACTATGGGTTAATGCTGGGACCAGGGACTAGCAAGTCAACTGGCAAGGCACTGGAATCCAGATGGTATTGTCCTGGACATAATCATTGTCCAATGAACCGATGTGGGTGATCAGATTTTGTTTTGTGCCCAGCTATCTCACAACTGTGTTCAGTTGTGAAAAAATAAATAATTATGACAGTACCAAACAAAGAGCAGGGTTGTTCGTGGTCTGCCTCAGGGGTAAATACTATGGTGACATGTAAAATAATATTCTTCGCTTTTAGAAAGCAATAGGCCAGGGGTGGGGAAAATATCAAGACTGTTTTTGCATTCACCTGGACCTCCCCAGGACCCCCCAAAAAGTTTTGGGAAAAAATGCCCCAAAATGCACCTCATCATTTTAAGGGCACATAAGTGGCTATTTTGCAACAGTTGGGGAAGCCCTGGACCCTCCTTGGGACAGGGGAGACTTTTTACCTGACAGAGAGTTACCTGGAATTAATATTCCAGTGACTTCCTGTTTATAAAAAGGTCTCTTCTGGGCCTAAAATGGCCTAGGTGACATCGAACATATGCTGAAATTGCCTCCTAAATCCCTAGGGGATGTTAGGAGGCATTTGGGGTTATGAAACATCTTTAGAAAATAGGAGGGTGCCCCCCATGGCCCCGGATATCTGGTGTGGCTACCAAACTCTGACAGTTACTCACCCTTGTGCTAGACACTTGTTACACCTCTGTCTGATGTGTGTTTATACAGAAGTTAAGTTCTTTGTTCAATGGAACTAAGCCAGACTAAAATTTCTCTTGATACATAGCATCTGGCTGTTTATCAGATATTTTTTCTACTTATCTAACTGCAAGCATTTGAAGGGTAGAACCTTACAAAAAAAAAACAGCTTATTGGAAGGGAATGAGATTGCTCTCTCCTCAGAGCCAGTTCCCCAACTGCACAGATTTAATGCTTAGGGGAAAGGCTGCCACAGGCTTGCTAGAGTGGGACTGGAAGAAATTTGTCTACAATTACATTGGAGAGTAGAAAGATTTCACTTCCTTCCCTGCACGTTCCACTTCCTGTAAGGACCCCTCATCGAACCCAATTCCACCTGTTTGGTAAAAATGGGGAAATCTATCAGCTCTGTTTTTGCCCACATTTCAGTTTGCTAAGCCGTAAATTCCTTACATACCATATATAAAACAAATTGTGATGTGGGTACTTTTTTCAAAAAGAAACTAGCACTCGCCTAAGTCAATAGCTATAGCTACTCACACCAAGAAGAGGACCTTTGTGTACCTGCAATATACTTCTTAAAGATGATGAGCCTCTCAAGAAAAACATGTCTAAATGCAATAGGGATTCAAACATGGACTCTGAAGAGTCAAGCAGTCAATGCTGTTAGCCTGGATAGATGGTTCTTTCAGATTTGTCTTCTGCTATCATTAGCAGATGTTAGTAAATTAGCAGATGATAGTAAACTTTTATCAGAAACAAACTTAAATTCTCACACATCCTTTCAATTAGGTAAGGAAAAAAACTATACAGCTGCATGTATCAAAAGAATACTTTGGTTAAACTCAGATCCCATTGACTACTAAGAGTGTTCTCTATGTATGACTAAATCAGGATCAATCTTGTAATATGTGCATTACTATTATTATGTATTATTAATATCATTATGCATTATGTGTTGATCACAATTTACATTCAAATTGTGGAGAAGTAATTGGGGGAAGTATAAAACATATTCATAAATACTTTTTGTTGCAAGCTGGATTTGTTTCCCTTAATACACTTTCCAGTAATACCCATTATTGTTATCTGTCACTGTTCTGTCCTTTATTCCTCAGTCCCAGAATCAGTAAAGCAATTGATTCTTAGTGGTAGAAGCACTGAAGAGCTGTATATCAGTTGGTCCAGAGCTGATGGGGATGTCGATCAGTATGAGATCCAGCTTCTTTTCAATGATATGAAGGTTTTTCCTCCTAATCATCTTCAAAACACAGTTGAAAATTTTAGGTTTACATCTCTCACCCCAGGACGCCTTTACAAAATTCTTGTTGTGACAATAAGTGGAAAAGCACAACGTGCTACTTTCATAGAGGGATTGACAGGTTAGTAAAATGTACTTAAATCAGACATTTGGGCTTGGTACATTATGAATTGGTGCATTATGAACATGCACTGTAGGTTTCAGAGATTAAAATGTAGTCCAGCAGAGAAGTCTGATTATCTATTGTGGGTTCTGTTTCTAGCTCTGTGAAGACTTTGGAAAATTATTTTGTAGTCAAGTCATTTCTGATTTTCACAATTTTGTTTGCTATAGCTTAACAACGAACAGATCTAATAATTTCCTTGGCCATTTTTGTTTGGCATTTTCCCTCCCTTAGTTCCAAGTGCTGTTAAAAACATTCACATTTCACCAAATGGAATGACCAACAGTTTGAAAGTTAATTGGACCCCCGGAGGAGGAGATGTCGATTCATACACTGTCGCAATATTCCATCAGAATCATCCACTTGATACCCAGACAGTTTCCAAACATGTGTACGAGCACACCTTTAACAAACTGGAAGCAGGGGAGCAATACAAAGTTCTTGTACAGACAAACAGTGGCACCTTGCACAACAACTCAACTGCTGTTGGACGAACAAGTAAGTTTCATCTTGGAACAAAGGGGGAAAGCTAGTTAAGAGGTCCATCAAATTCTCCTCTTAATGGAGCATTTAAGAATGGGAAAATTAGCTGTATTGTAGTTTCTTAGAATCAGAGGCAACGCTGTCATTTATTTCTGTAAGTTCATGATCTCAGAACAGTGATGGATGACCTTTCCCTGGCTTGATTTAGAGTCAGCTCAATAGTTAGAGTTTTATTGCTTAGTGCTTAGATAAAAATGGGCTTGTTTTCTAAAAATTGTCTTTCATCTTGCACTGTTGGCAATTCTAACTTTGGGTGCCGCAGCTGGATGTGCCCTTTTTTACTCCCTTTTGGAAACAGTACTTCCCATCAAAAACCAGGTTAGAAACCTCATTAAAACTTTGCTTCTGCCCTCAAATTAACATAAACAGAGGGAAAAAGGTGTTTTGTGATTCTAAATCACCCACTTAGCTATGTAACTACCCTAGTGATCAAACAAAGCAGTGTGTCCTGGCCCACTCACCCACCCCCGTTCCCTAGTTGGCAGGCAGCAGCTGCCTAAGCAAAGAATCTGTTCTCCTATAGATCAGGAAGCAGCTGACTGATGTTACCACTTCCTCCCTCCAGCAATCTCTGTTGTGACAGTTAGAAACAGGATCACTGTCATAATTCTCCTTTGAACTGGAGATCACATGTGGGAGCAGGCTGGGAGCATCAGTCAGCTGCTTCCTGATTGACAAGAGAGCAGACCACTGTCGCTCACAGCAGCTTCTGCCCAGTAAGTGGGGACTGGAAGACTTTTATGGTCCCTGCGCCTTCCCAAAACTAGTGAATACGAACCAGTCATGAATACATAACTCTAGGTTATGCATTCATAACTGTCATAGTGAATTCCAGCTAGTGAATTTTAAATGTGGGCGAAAGATGCCAACCACTGTACAGGAAATAGTTGAGAGAACTGATCCAAGTGGAAAGAATAGTGGTAAGTAGTTACACTAGTAGTCTCTATAATAAATTACAAAATAAATTAATTCTGACTTTTAAGTTTTTAATGATTAATTAACATTTCATCAGAAGTACCAGGGTAATTGTTATAAGCTGTTTTTAAAAAGCTGGATTTTCAGTTTCATAGCAATTAAAGCAGTTTCAGAAAGGCAAAGGAATTTTTAAGGAAAAGAGCTTCTGAATATACACCAACAATCAACAAGCATTGGGCGCTCAGTCAGACAAATACTGACTCTGCATGGAAAGAATCTCTCAGCATCTCATTTTACAGTATGAGTTACAGGAGAACATTTTGGAGAACTGGGACTCCATTGCGAATGCAACCAAGCATTATGATCTGGACGTTTTCATGTTCTAAACCAGATGATGATGAACAGCAACAGCATTGCTTTCTCAGACAGTGAGATAACATTTTCAAAAATAATGTTTATCCAAAATAGAAGATAAAAAATTTCACTGATTTTTTTCAGAATATAAACCTGTTTATACTGGATGACTTAAACAAATACAGTTAGTATACTAAAGCCTTTAGTGGTAGATTCATAGCTCTGATATTCATTAGATACGGAAAAACATTTCTCTAGAGGACTGTTCCTCCATTGTATTTGCCTAGTTCAGGATTGAGCAGCTGTGCTTCTCCAGATGTTTTTGGACTTCAATTTGGGATATAATTCTTCACTAACTTTCTCTTCAAGGAAAGCAATGAGTAATTTTAGCAATTTTCTTCCCACTGCAAAAAAGTCTTTGCTCAAAAACCACAGAGTTTTTGAAGCCTATTCAGATGTGGTTGTTTTGCACAGAAAACAGCACTTTCTGGACATGAAGGTAATTTTTCTGTACAGAAAAAGATGTTTCCTGTGCAGAAAATGCTATTTTCTATACAAAACAACCACCTATGAATTTTACACAAAGTCCCAAACTATGAAGATTATCAGCAGATTCTTCTCAGGGTTTCTTAACAGTCAAAAAGCATGTTTTCTATCATTCTTTGGAATATTTTAAAATATTCTTTCCATCTCTAGCTTCAGCTCCATAGTCCCTCATCAGGCGCTATCCTGCCTATGCCTGGTGAGAGTTGTAATGCAACAACACCTGGAGGACTACAGTGCTAGTTAAATAAAAATGAATGAGTTCCTGCAGTGACCAGAGCAGAAGTGTACCTCCCCTATTTCCCCCATCCTGCTATCATAATAGCAGAGGTGAGAGGAGAAAGATGAGTGAAAAGAAAAGTGAAATGGTTCCTTTCCAATAATCCTATGAGAAAGGTATGGGAAGATTTGAGTAAATTAAACTTAAGCTGATTTGAGTGAATTAAACTTACGAAAGATATGTTGTTTCTGTGCAAATGTGCCTCTGTGCATATGGTCATAGCAAATTATCAGTTCTCATGATGCTTAAAGAAATACCAAACAAGAGCCTCTCTTTTTAAATGGTTGTTCCCAGTTCCTGCCCCTGTTCAGGGACTGCATGTTGACCATGCATACAGCAGCCATTCATTGATTGTATCCTGGCAAAGTGCTGCTGGTGTGGCTGAACGGTATGACATCCTACTCCGGACTGAGCAAGGCAGCCTTCTGAGCAACAAATCAGAGCCAGCTACGGCTAAGCAGCACAAGTTTGAAGATTTAACACCAGGCAAGAAATATAAAGTACAAATGTTGACAGTCAGCGGTGGACTCTTCAGCAGCCAAGTAGAAACTGAAGGCCGAACAGGTAATTCTAGAAATTTTCTTATGAGACATCAAACAGCTGAGGCAATAAACAAAGAATATACCAGAAGACTTACTCAGTTTTTGCCCCTTTAGAAAGCATCTCATTAATGTTTGCATTCTGCTTTTATAGAAGAATATTATTTTTAACTGATATCCCAGCTAAGACAGTTTAATATATTAAAGATATGTTAACATATCAGCAAGTATCTCTAAAATGTTCTTCCTATGGGTCTTTGTTAAACTTCAGAGATTGCCCCAGGGTACTTCAGATATTTGTAAAAAAAAAATTGCCCTAAATGAGAAAGAACTTTCAAATAAAATTAATGAGTGCAAGATGGAGGCAAGTGATAGTGAGAATACTCCATATTAATTCATGTAGAATCTGGGCCATTACCACATCTGATGCTTCAGTCAGCATTTACTTTACTTATATATGCAACTTCATAAAAAAGCCACATTGGTTAAAATACATGCTTATTTAAAAAAAAAACAAAAAGGATCCAACACTAACAAGAGAATTGTTAATGTCTATACACAAGGATTGTTAATGTCTGTACACAAACATTTCTGAACTATTATTGTGTGAGCAAATATGTGCTGAAATTGGGGAAGCAACCTTGATTTGGGCTAAAGGAAGATGGGGTAATATTAATCTTTTAAAAAAATTATTCATATTTCCATGAATATGCACCAAACTATAGAATGATGTCTTCCTGTTCAGTAAAATCTGATTAAAACATTAGTGGTGATTGTTCCATTTTAGTCAGTATAACAGGAAAGTTTGGGCACCTAGCATATATAGGTATACTTTCTGAACAAGTTCAAAGGACAGTTCTGTTCTCGTATCTTACTTCTTTCCAGAAGCTTGCTTTGCTTACTACAAAGTATGCAATCACTTTTCTGATTTCAGTTCCAGCAGCCGTCACAAATCTGAAGGTCACAGAAAGTACCACTGGACGCCTATCATTTAGCTGGACTGCTTCTCAGGGAGAACTGGACAAGTATGATATCTTTCTGTATAATCCAGACAGCTCTCTTCAGGACAGAGTTTCAGGGAACCAAAATCTCCAGCAATATTCTTTTCAGAATTTGGTGCAAGGAAGATTGTACAAAATGGTGATTGTTACTCAGAGTGGCAAGCTTACTAATGAATCATCTGTCTTTGGGAGAACAGGTAAGAGTACCTAATGGCCTAATCCATCAACAGTGGGAAGTACTTTTACAAAAAAAAATCAATAAACTACTTCGAATGTTGCTAGCTGTTTTTCATAGAATTGCTACTAAATTGCAACTCAGACTGGTTTTCCCTGACTGCTCTGAGAGTTTATTCAGTCACAGAAAAGTATGAGTCATAAAAGTACAGTCTACCCTAGGCTTGTACTTTCTGGTGTATGGCTGGGAAGAGGAATTTGAAGGCTAAATTTATAAGAGCTTGCTGTCCTATATAAACCAGGAACTGTAGTAACTCTTGATTGCAGTTAGTTCAAAATAGCCAGCATTATAAACCATTTTTGAAGTTGGCTTGTTTGGAACTAGCCATAGTTTAAGATTAATCAGAGTTTTCTTCATGACACATTAAGCCATGGTTAGTAAAAAGTGGAAGTGAATGTTTGTGAACCCTTTGTTTTTGACTATGCCAGAGATAAGGAGGTTAGGGACAACCTGTGAGACTGGATGAAGTCTAGGCTTGTTCATGTTGCTAACCCATAGTTTAATGTGATGTCTAAAATCAGCCAAAGTCATAATGAACTCTTAGTTTTTTATAAAAAATACCTTCTTCAAGGCAACAAATCAAAGGTAAGGACTGCTGATGGCAAGCCTCCATCTGCCTTTGTGAGAACTGTAAATTCAAGAAGTGCATGTGTTTGACATGCAGGTGTTGAATCTGCTGTCTGATACAAAATCTAGCATGCTGAGAAGTATAGCTTTAAGGGGTTTAATTTTTAATTCTTATAGCTCTTTGAGAAAGGTTGAAAAAATATGAGCATTCCATGTGAAATCAACAAAGCTAAGTGGCGGAATAGGCTGCAAATATATTCTGCAGTGTACTTTATGATCCAGTGTATGCTGCAATGCACCATATGGCCCTTGGTCTCTCTTCCACAGCCACTATTACCTGATAATTTTCCCTAATGGCATTTTAATGGCAGAAGTACTGTCTTCTGTATAGCTGCTCCTTACATAAACAAGATGGACACAAAATAGACAGATCTAAATATCCATCTTTTGGACAAGCTTGATAATTCTCCATTGTGTCTTTTCTAGTTCCAGCTCCAGTTAGCAATCTCAAAGCATCCAACAAAAACATGACAGAGAGCCTGTGGTTCACTTGGACTCCAGCATTAGGAGATGTTGATTATTATGAACTTAATCTTTATAATCCAAATGGCACACAGAAGGAAGCACAGCATGGACAGCATTTGACAGAATGGCATTTCAAGGGCTTAGTCCCTGGTAGAAAATACACTCTTGTTGTTATAACCTATAGTGGTGACATGACCAATACTGCAAACACTGAAGGGAGAACAGGTAAAGAATCCCAGTTTCTTTTGTCTATATTGTTCTTTCTGTATATTGTAACTACTTGCTTATATTGATTGCTTCATGATTCTTTGCTGATTGAGATTTTATAATGAGTGGTTTAAAGCATAACCCTATGATGATTACTCAAAAGTAAGTCCCATGCTGTTAACTTAAGTATGCTCACAATTGACTGTGTATAGGATTATAGTGCTGATGACAATAGTGTTGGTGACGATGGTAACATTATTGCTGTTGTTAGTTATTTCATTTATATGCCATCTTTTTCCCAAAACTGAGACTCAAGGCAGCTTACAAAAATCAAAACAAATACATATAAAAATACAAAGACAGAAGTAAAAACATACAAAAGGTTTATTAAAATGCAATTAAACTATCCATAGAATTAAAACCATACAGGAATCTTGGAATGTTTTTTGATAGTTTTAACAAAACAGACTAGAACATTTCAGTTTTATTAGTTTTTACACCATTCATTTTCTTGGTATTCCCCTGAAGAAGTGGGAAGACCACTACAGATAATTCAACTAATGCAAAATCCAGCTCTTTTTTAATGCAGTATTTGCTTTTGCTTGATGTATATTGGCAGGGATGGCAGATAGCATGGTGTACGTACAACCCTATTTTTTTTCTTCATCCCCCACTAGTTGGAAAACAGGGCTCCAATGTAGCTCCAATGAGTCTGTTAACAGTAGGTAATTTTGAAAATGTGAAGGAAGTGTCAAGTCAGAAGACAGATCAGAAAAAGATGTGAGTCCTTTCCTTCACACAGAGTTTTAGAATTAAGGCCTTAAATGTATTCACATGAAGTGTGCTTCTTTATTTCTCTTCTCTCCAGTGCCAATCCCACCAAATACTGTGTCTTTTGCTGATGTTACAAACACCTCATTGTCCATCACGTGGTTGGGCCCTCCTGACTGGACAGATTATGAGGACTTCGAACTGCAGTGGACTCCAAGAGATGCCCTCACTGTCTTCAATCCTTACAGTAATAGCAAATCCAAAGGACGCATTGTTTATGGCCTCCACCCAGGGCGGTTATATCGCTTCAGTGTCAGAAGTGTCAGTGGCACCATTCAGAGGACTTACAGCAAATCACTTTCTGGAACTGTGAGGACAAGTAAGACCACATACAATCTGAAGAGACCCAACCCAGGGCAATTCCTATAAAAATCTGATAAATATATTATTCCAGTGGTATTTCAGCTAAAGTTTAGTTTATGTCTGTTCATAAGTCATTTACATTTTTGTAGCTCATAGCTTTCTTTAATCAAGTGGGGTGATAATGCAATACATTCATGGGCAGCAGTATAATCACCTGATCATTTATTTGTCCATTTGTTCCTATTCCTACTAGGGCTGCAGCAGTTAAGGCCTATGCACACCTACCTAGAAGCTTATTTCTGAGTAAGAATGCATACGGTTGTGCTGCAAGGTTATCTAACATTTCTTTCATGTGACAACACTATTTATTACATTTGTATTCCACAATTTTTCTCTGGAATTCAAGGCAACATAGAATCATAGAGTTAAAAGAGACCACAGAGGCCATCCAGTCCAGTCCCCTGCTATGCAGGAACACATATCAAAGCATTCCCAACAGATGGCCATCCAGCCTCTGCTTAAAAACCTTCAAAGAACACAGGTGATGTTTCCATGGTATCTTTTATCCAGGCATTGAGAAGATCCATGACGGCTTAGCTTCAGCATATTTGCTGCATCCAACAATCACATCATGCCCTCACGTCATAAGGTGATTTTGAGGATATAATGGGATAGCTCCATGTATCTCCTTGAAGGAAGTGATCCAAATATTGCAAATGAGAGAATCATGTAGCCTGAGGCAATTCTCAGTCTATTAGCCTCATCATCCTTTAAATTAATAACCTACTTTCTTTAAAATACTGTTTGGAAAGTGAATTAAACAAAATTGTACAGCATTTTGTGAATACTAAATATTCTGCACACATGACAAGCAGCAACAGATCTAGGACATGCAAAGTAATAAACTGAACTAAATGAAATTTAAAGTATAATGTTGTCATCACTGACTTAAAAAAAATCCAGTGTTAATATATTTCTGTACTGCATTGTAATTCTCTTCTTAATTTAATTAATACGTAATTCTTAATACTGCAATTCATCTTTGTGCTATAGAAAGTAAACATAAAATAAATACTGTATATTCTTTATTCTTTTTCTTTAAAGGACCAGACAAGATACAAAGTTTGCACTGTCGGCCCCAAAACTCTACTGCCATTGCATGTTCCTGGATCCCTCCTGACTCTGACTTTGATAGATATAGCATTGAGTGCAAGAAAATGGACACTGAGGAGATTGAGTTCTCCAGAATAATAGAGAGAGAGAAATCTGTGTTTACCATCATGACACTTGTGCCCCATACAAGATACCTGGTGTCCATCAAAGTCCAGTCAGCTGACATGACAAGTGAAGTAGTAAAAGATAGCACCATCACTATGATAGATCGTAAGTCTCTTTTCTACTTGCAAATACAGCACAATGGAGAACAAAATGCAGGCAGGATGGGTGCAGGAAAACCAACAGTGCATGATAATGGGAAATGAATGCCTGCTTTGCTGCTTGAGTGCATGTTTTAATCATTTATGCTAGATTGTGACATGCCAAGTGCATTTTTAATTGCTAAGCCTGCTTGCTTAACTCGTTTGAAAGTCACAGGGAGGTTTTACATCCTTACATATCAACTAAACTTAGCCACCTGGTTTACAAGCTGTTCTTTATTTCCTCTAAATCATCTAAGTTGGCAGTCTCTAGTAAGCAGACTGATGGGCTTTAGAGTATTTGTTGGTATCAGAGCCAAATATTATCATCTTTCCAGTAGGACAGAAAGAGTTAATTTGTAGGTAGCAGCCTTTGGGGATCAGTTTCACTTGTGCTTAGAAGTTCCAGGCTGAGAATAGACTGAAAGTTGAAAACATACCAAGGAAGTAAACCTTCCTTTAGCAACCTAAATTTTCCATAGCTTTTAGAATGCAGCATACCAGCACATTTGTCTTCGTTTGTTTGCTTCATTACTACAATAAGCCATGGGGGTCCATTTTCCATCAGCCTCAACCAGGCGCCCCCCCCCACACCTTAGGGGACCCCACCTAACAACTACCCATGGGGAACTGCAGTGTCAGCCATGCAATAGTCTGTGAAGAATGGTTGCTTGGGTGCCTAGTTCTACTACTTGCTATTAGGGGATGCTGGAGCTAAAGAACCATGATGCTTCTCTGCTACAGACCGTCTGCTGCACCATTTTCCAGAAATCTTCGTATAACATTAGTATGTATCTGTTTGGTACAAAACAAAACCTAGAGGAGCCCTGAAACTGCAACCAGTTGCAGCTCAGAAAACAGCCATCAATAAATCTAGTGATAAAAGATACTTTATTCCTTCATACTGATCTCTCACATGGAATGTGCCCTTTTCATTCTGCACCTGAACTGGGTCAACATTTCCATCACTTTGTCTACCACAACTGCAGGGTCCTTTTCTGTGACAGCTCAAACTATCAGTAAGGTCAAAAATTTCATGTTTTATTCCAAAGATAAAAATGAGTAAACTTCATCTTCAACACCTTGAACATCCCCATTCCATCTCTCATTTGCCTAAAACAGCATTAATATAGCAAAGAAGCATTCCTGATTTAGAAATATTTTTCTCCTCTCTACAGTTGTGCTGCAGATCTGTTTGTTTTTAGATTTGCATAAACTATGTTTTAAGGCTTATTTTTACTGGTTCCCTTCCCTTCTCTCCACTCCGTTCCTTTTGATTTACTAATCTTGTGTGGACATATGTGTATGCATGGAAATGTCAGGGCTGCAGTGCCATAGAAGACCAAATTTAACTTGCAGAAGTCCAACATTAGGAGAGATTTATTGACTAATTACTTTCAGAGAGTCTGTAGATCCCATTTACATTCAAAATGCTTATCTCCCCAGAGATAAGCCCCAAATTCAGTGGGGCTTGTTGTGTGTCTTGAGTTGAACCTTTAATGGATTTTCCTGGAAAGATTAATTCAGAGTGGGTATGCCTTTGCCTTCTTCTAAGGCAGAGAGAGAGTGATTTGCCCAAGGTCACCCAATGAGTTTCCATGGCTGAAAGGGGATTCAAACCTTGGTCTCCAGAATCCTTGGTCCAACACCCAAACCACTACACTATGCTGGCTTGGTGAGACTTACTCCTAGGTACAGGATTGTAACCTAAATGAGATGTTCTAAAAGACCATTGGATTGCATGGGTTTCTTTATGATGATTGGTTATTTTTTAGCTATATCCAGTATCTCCTGGAGCTAAAAAAATATTTTACATTACATTTTCCCACTGCCATCCTTCCATACCTACCCCCTGTCTTTTTTCCTAACAACTCAAGTAGGTTAGACTGGAAAAGTATGATTGGCTTGCATGAATGTTATGAGGAAGCTGTGATTTGACCTGATACATTTGGCAGAGGTGATGGGGGTGAATACAGATCTCTGCATCTGAACAAAATTTGTAATTCTGAGCAAGGTTTGACAAGATTTTACAACAATGTATTATATGATACTATATTTTTGTTAATTACGCTGCATGCACACAAAAATGGTACTTTTCTTCAGGGTTTCTTAAACCCAGTATATATATTCCCAGGTTCCTTTGCTTAAAACAGTAGATTTGTGTGTTCACCCTCATTAATAACTTCTGCCCTCTTGCTGCCAACCATGCCCTTTTGACCACACTCTGATGTTGCTCAGCCACCTGGGTCCCTATTTTCATCTATGAAACGTTGGAGGATATGGAATAAGTGCATGGAGTTAAGCTTTCCATTATGCTGTGACAAAATATCCTTGATAACTTTTGTTCAGGCCCTCCACCACCACCTGCGTACATTCGAGTGAACAAAAAGGATACTGTTATCACCAAATCTTCCATCCACTTCACCTTCAATTGCAGCTGGTTTAGTGACACAAATGGAGCTGTGAAATACTTTACTGTGGTTGTGAGAGAGGCTGATGGTAAGATTTCTTGGCTATACAAGATAGCCTGCATTAACTTTTGGCAAATGTTCTCCTGAACCATTAGCACTGTAAAATTCCATTCCATGATGACTGCAAGATAATCTTTAGTAAAGTAGAGTAATTCCAACATCAAACATTCAGGAATCAATCCTGGTTTGGAATTTAGTCTTAAGTTCATTACAGACAAGAAGTTACTCATGATTATGTCCCTTGTCCAATAATGAAACTATAACATTATGCATTATGATGCACAGGATTATAATATAGTAAGAAATGATTTAACTGCTTTTGTAGTCTAGCTGTAAACTTTTTGCTACTTTTGTTGTTGTCGAGTGCCTTCAAGTCATTTGCGACTTACGGTGATCCTGAGGTGAATTTATCATGGGGTTTTCTAGGGCTGAGAGTATATGACATGCCTAAGTCACACAGTGGGTTTCCACAACTATACAGGGAATTGAACCCTGTTCTCCAGGGTGGTAGTCCAGTGTTCAAACCACTACATCACAATGGCTCTCTCTGTTACTTTTAGCGTTACTTTTATCAAGTAACCTCAATGATTTCAGTGGGACTAACATCTAGGTGAGTCTGTATAGGAATGCGGTAGTACTTGGACAGAGGCTGAGAATGTTCCAGTCTCTTTTGTTGTTGATTTTATTTTAAAAATGGTCAAAGCTAACTATGAAAATAAAAACTGAAAAACAAACAACATTTTAAAAACCATTATGATTCTTCTTTTAAAAAGAAAATTCTTGCTCTTTGAGCCGCAGCTTATTCTGATGTGAAACAAGACTAATTTAAAAGCATCACGTTAAGTGTAATTCTTCAAGTTTTCTTTTTTTTTTTTTTAATCTGTGCATTGGTCATGGGCCTTTCTGGGAAGTGAGTGGGAGTCTGATCATACTGCTATTCCATTTTCTTTTATTTAGTTTATATTCTTTCCTATATGTGGACTTATTTCTAATGTATATTAGGCTCTATATCACAGAACAGTCATTTGTAGCATTTAGATATTTTTAAGAAGTAATTGAAGTAATTTAAGAAGTAATTGAAAGTAGCTATATAGTTACTTATGAAAAGTGGAAAGAAATTTTAAAAATCTGTAATGATAACTCACTATGTAAATTTTAATTAAAATTACTTTTTAAATTAAAGTAAATTAAAATTAAAAGTAATTTTCCAAGCTTTGCTTATTTCCTAACACAGTACTTAAGTTTCACTTCTTTAAAAGAAAAATCTTTTCTAATCATCCTTTTCTAGGTAGTGAAGGACTGAAGCCAGAACAACATCACCCTTTACCTTCTTACTTGGAGTATAAACACAACAACTCCATCCATATCTATCAGACAGATTATTTTGCAAGTAAATGCACTGAAAGCCCTGACAGCATTTCAGAGAGCTTTGATATTAAGCTTGGAACAGAGATGGAAAATCTGGGGGGAAAGTGCAGTTCAAAGCTGCAAAAATATTGCGATGGACCACTAAAACCCAGGACTGATTACAGGTGAGATTTATTGTAGCAATCATACCACAAAAAATGTGGTATGTTATTTGGAACTATGCTTCTAGAAGCACTGGATTAATAGCCTCTTACATGGTGTTATCTGTGTTTTACTATGCCAAGTATAATAGCTTTGCCTTGCTCTGCCTCATAGATAGTGTCAACAACTATTCTTTCACCCGTAACTGTGATTGGTGCAATTCATAATGTGCAGAACTCTTGGAAGGTCTCTGTCGCTTTCACATTGAAAAGTGAATTTGCTACTCCCTGAGTGGAAAATATTTGATCCATAATCCTTGTTAGCAGTATAAGAGAGTGTGAGCAGTTAAATACCAACATACTTAAAATAGATACATCTGGCATTAAGGACAAAATATACTAAACTGGGAGCAGGCAGAAGTTCAGAATCTACTGGTAAATGTCTGGGTGATTTCCAAGACATTGGCCAAAGTTCCTGGTTCTCAGTTGTCTCAAAACACCAGTAACAAAAAAATCTCACTATCACCCACTAAGTTAGGCTGCGAAAACAAAGAAAGTATGAGATGGACCAGGATTGGATTTGTCTATAAAAAGAGAGAGGCCATTTCTGCACTATACCCTTTTCCATTGTCATACCATTGTGTTCCCAGCAGTACCACTGCCAAGATTGGAGTGTGACCCGAATACTCTCCTCTACTCCCTCTGCCTGCCTGCAATAGGGTAGCATGAGCAAAATGTGCCTTCCTTCTGCAATGCAACTGGCTACTTCCCCTGCTGCATTGGGGAAGGAAGTGCCTAAATCACACTTCCTCCCTTTTCACATGGGTGCCAGCGATGGGAGCATCACACGATCAGGGGCCATTGCTGGATTTTTCCAGTAATGGAATATCCCGCGATCCTGACAGGTGGGGACGCGTTGGCAGTGGGACCACAACGACGTGTGAAAGTATGACTTGTGGACTGGCAGCAATGCATCCCCGTCATGGGACAGCGACATCGTGCAGAAATGGCCAGAGATCAGATTCTGGTTCTGAAAATAGATTCTCCAGCTTAACATTAGCTGATAAACATTTTGGTCCTTAATTGTAAATATATAGAAGTCCTTTGTGCAACCATTTTGCATCTGGCTCTGATTGGTAGGTCTTAAAGTTCTAATTAAACCTTGACATATGTTGGTGTGAACACAATTACCAAATCCAAACAATCCAAAAATCCTGAAGTAACTATTTTCCCATTCTCCTCCTCCTCTTTATTTTCTGTCTCCAACCTCCACTGATAGAGGGAAATGGTAATGAGTAAAGTGGGCTATACTATATTTGTGTGATCGTCTTATCTCTATTCAGGCTATCACTGCTTATACACAGAAGTGCTGTGTCTCATTTTGTATGGTGACTCCTGACAATGACTGGAAAACAAGTTAAAATGTTTTGTTAGGATTTGGAATGCTACTGTCCTATTTAAATTACTGGACCAGATTGAATTTGTCTTGCTTAAATCCTGAGGTTAGAAATCTGGTCTGGTAAAGGCATTACAAGTTACTATAGTTTTGGCAATGTTTCAACTTAACATACATTCGTAAGTGTACAATGTTTTTCTCCCTTGACTTTCTGATTAATGTGGCTACCAAAGATGGGATGGGAATCTACTAACCAGGGGCTACTGAAGTATTTGTTACTACCCAGCATTCAGAATTGCTGTGCTGACAAATAGGTACTTCAGATTAAAATACCAACACCTTTGCCAGAACTATCCTTATTATAACACCAGTAAGGTAAAGCAAATCTTTCTCACAATGATCTAATCCCAGCTCACATTCCTTATTAATGGATGAACAGTACTTCGTCACCTTCTCTGTTAGGTAAAGAATGCTTTGGGAATTCTACTTTACAATGTTAGGAAGAGCCAATATTAAAGAAAGAGAAATGGTGCTTGACCACCACAAAGCCTTTTATCCCTGTGGTAACTTTTCAATATCTCCTGCTTAAAGCTCCCAAAGTCAAAAAGTTTGTAAAGCCTTGCTTTTATGATCTGCATTTGCAGTGGAAATCAAGATCAAGCAAGCTTTTGTCTTACTGCTGCACAAGAAGTTTCTGGCTTCCCTGAGCTTACCTTAGGACACAATACTATATCAATCATGATTCAGAATCAGGCAATATTGGACTGTGTAAAGTCCATGGTCTGGGGAGCCAAAGCTATTCTTTCTCCCCCAGCTGTGCAGCAGCAGTGAAACCATTTCAAGGTACAGCTGCATTCGCAACCACCGATTGACCATTGTGCTGCCCAGCTGCTGCTGAACTGCTAGAAAAATGGAACAGCCATGGCCTATGCATTAGGATAAAGGCTGCTCCTTCTTCCTTAGCAGAGCAACAGCGGCTGTACAGTTCATGGGCACACCCCTCCACAGAAAAGGAAGGAAGCAAGCCAGCCAGGCAGCCAGCCAGCCAGCAGGGCAGAGCTACATCTGCCAGCTGTCTGGCTTGGACAAAGGTGTTGTACAAGGAATTATGGAATGCACTATTGTCTTAACCAAGCTCTACACCCGTGTTAATTACTAACAGATGCCCGGTATTTAGAAGGTGGGACCATTTTTCTAAAATTAGTATACAGTCAGTTTTAGCTGAGAATGAACAATGGTAAAGCACAAAAGGCTATAAACCCTGCTGAACAGTGGATGGACTAATCATGCAAGGTTTCTTTAATCTCTTAAATGTGTGATCCTCAGCTTTATAAATTGGTCAGCATGTTCCCTTCTCTGAGAGGTCATTATAAAACGCTGACTCAGGTTCAAAGTTCATTTTGAGTTTGCTTGCACGATGTCACACAAAATGAGTAGGGAGCATTCTTGGCAGTGTAAAAGGGGTATGGGTTGGGAAATTTTAACTGTGAACATTTTTTTTTTAAAAAAATGCATTCGTTCGAATAAGGAGCAGCTATGTGCAGTGTGATCTACAATCCAGACACAAACGCCCAGCTTTTGCATCATGATTTTCAAATAATTTGAATCAATAAGAGCAGCAAAGTGAAGAGGCAGCACACTTGAAGTACAGTGGATTCATAAGATCCCTTCCTGGTTCCCTAAAGTGTAAAAAATGCATAAGCATCCAAAACTACTACATACCCCTTTTTCCCCTGACTTATTAAGAAAAAGTCAAATTGCGAATGACTCACGAGGTTCATGTCTGGATCATGCCTGAATTGGACAGGACTGTGGCACTGAGAAGGGGACTTTCTCACACCCCCTCCCTGATGTAAATCAGGGATGGAAAATAGGATGGCCCTCCTGAAGTTGTTTTACTGAAGCTTGGAACAGTTCTCACCATTGGCTGTGCTAGGTAGGGCAGATGGAACTTGCAGACAAATAAGATCTGGAGGGAATGAACTGATGTCCCTCCCCCCTTGATTCAGATCAAGTGTGGAAAACATTTGGCCCACCAAATATTGATAAATGACACCCCTGTCTTTCACTGTTGGCGATGCTAGTAAATTCTGTTAGGAATTAGATTCCAGCAATGTCTGGAGGACCACAGCTTCTATGATTTAAATTATGCACACACAGAACCTAAAGCCGCTGTTAGTTGTAAAAGAGGCAAGGACATGGCTACAATAGAGACCTTTTATTCCACCTTTTGTTCCTTTATCCTCACACTGCAGTTAATTAAAGCTTGGTGCAGGGTCATTAGTGTGGGGAAGCTGCTTGGGGGATGATGATTAAATTCTTCTCCCAGTCTTAAATCCAATTTGAACTTCGTGTAGCTGCTTTTAGGTAAAGGAAAAAGACATGAGAATATCCACCCAAGGATCTTCTGCATCATATATAGTTTGGACCAAAGTAAAACTTGAAGTATTTAGAAAGTACCTTGGCTTTTGAATCACTCTGACTCTAAAAGTGGGAGATAAAAATTACAATGCTTAAGGTAATAGAAAGAACAGAGTAGTGACAAGCCAGAAGCCTGAATTTACATACTTCATTATACTTTGCAGCCTTTTGTACTCCACGAAGTCGTTCTTTCTGTAATAACTTTGGCACTTCCATCCATTTAGAGCTATTATGATAAATTATGCCTCCCTGGGAGATCTAACATAAAACCTTTTATTTTTCTCCCAGGATCAGCATCCGGGCTTTCACACAACTCTTCAAAGAAGACTTGAAGGAACTCCCTGAGCCCTTATTCTCTGATACCTATTTTTCCTTGCCAATTACTACAGAGTCAGGTTAGTTACCCATCCTAAGACATTTGGGCATATCTTAAACATAAGCCTTGGTTGGAGACAAAGTGGTATAAAGGAGGACTTTTTAGAGCAGCTGTGGGAGCTTGGCCAGAGGATAGTGTCCTTTTCACCAAATTCATATGGGTGAAGTTTGCCAGGTCAGCAACATCATTTTCTCTGAGACTGCAGAGCCAAAAAAGCAAGATACCAACCTTGATATGTCATGCAGACAAAGCAAGCAAGGGTTGTATGGGAGGCTGGAACTTCTAAGCTAGTAGATCATGGAAACAGGCACAAGGAGAAGCTGGGTAAATGGCCCTAAAATTTAGTAAAATCTAAACAACCAGGTAAAATAGCAAATAGAACTGGCAGAAGGTAGGAGACATCTTTAGATGACTGGGTGGATGGCAAATGGTATACAGCAGCTGTAGTGGTTGCAGCCATCCCAGTAGAGCTCACACCCCACATAACCTTACCTATGGTACAGATATACATGGGATTTTTTTTCAGTTCCAATGTGTCTGCTGAGACGTTCACAAAGTGAGTCAGCTCAGAGAGAATGTTTTCCAAGACATACAGCATTGCTTTTAGGGCTTGTGGAGCAAGACAGTTCACAAATATTGAAGCTGGCCTTGAAGTCCTTCCCTTACCCCAAATGACCTGTCAGGTCCAAACACACACATCTGGCTTTCTCCAGAGTTTCCTCCTCTCACTACTGGTTCTTTGGCATATCAATAGTTGCACAAGTATATTACATGAACACAGTTTGTACCGAGCCAATGAGCCTATCAGCCCTGGAGATAAGAATCCATTAAAACTACCATATGTATTTGAAATCCTCCTCCAGCACCAGTGCCCTGAGACCCAGAGGAGCACAGCAATTCCCTGAACTCCAACAGGCACACTGAGACCTGGGAACCCTAATTAATTTATTTAATGAGAAGAAAAAACTAGTTCAAATGTTCCTCATTTGGAGCCTACAGATTAGAAATTTTCAGAGAGAAAATGTCAAGGGAGGTTGTGGACTTAACATGTTCCAAAGGCTCCTCATTCTCATCCATACATCCCCTGCCCTGCCCCACTACCAGAAATGGATCTGGCATTAAACCAGCTAACAGAGGTAAGAGGTTAGTTAAGAGAGGGAAAAAAATAAAGCATCCTCACACACATATACAAGCACATGCTTCCTCTCAACAGATCTTTGAAATCCACTAGATTGCCAAATCCTTCAGACTTTGGCCTAAAGCCAACTGCTAGTTCCAACTAAAGCAGAAGCATTGAATCAATACCTGACTGGTAAAGAATTAATATGCACATTTTTGTATATCCTATTCATTTCAATAGGTCTACTCTAGTTGGAACTGACAGTTGGATATAGGCCTTTCTGACCGGAGTCCTGTCATACATGCAGGCATTTTAGACACAAGTCTAAGATAAAATCCAGAAATTATGGGATATGGTAATTGTTCAAATGCAGAAATGTTTCTCTTGGGATATATGAAAGGACTGATGGAACCAGTGGATTTGGAATTATTATTTAATCTACTTGCTGCTGCAATAATCTTCATTACAACCCATTAGAAAGTATCACATTTTTTGGCAAGTTCAAACATTTTTAATGAGCATTGCTTCGTTAATGAAATTAAATTATACTTAGAAACAATTCTAGGAATCGAGCTAATACATTTATTCAAAGGTAGTCTTTATAACGTTCTGAAATAACAGTTTTGCAGATGAAGTACACTCATGGGTAGGGATTCTTTCTTTGTTTTCAATATATTGGTTCATTTATTTATTTTTGAGACTAATTCAAAATCAGTGGTCTTTTTAGATTGCATACTTTCATTAATTTCTTCATAGCAGTGTATCATTTGTTTCTGAACAAATCTTGCCAAGAGAACACTATGGTAGGTTTGCCTTAGAGTGACCATAAGTCAGAAATAACTTGAGAACATGCAACATGACCCCACTTGTTATTGCAGAGTGTACACAAGTGGATAGTAACAGTTGGAGAGTATGTACATTGATGAGTCAACCTACATATTCTTTTCTTTGGGATTGTGCATATTGCTTCGGCAATTGATGTAGAGGCTATGCAAGTTAACTGGCCAATGTGCAAATCATCTCTGGTCAATTCAGAGACTCTAATGTCTACATATGGTCACATAAAAATATGTTCATACATGTTCAGACCCTTGCTATTAATTGGAATTAGAGAACATCAGTAAGTAGGAGTAGAGTACCATTCCACTTATTTTTTTCTAGCCTTAAAGGTCTAGATTATTTGTCTGATTTTGCTATATAACTATTTCAGAACCCTCCTTTGGAGTTGTAGAAGGAGTAAGTGCTAGTTTATTCCTGATAATTATGCTGGTGGCTGTCACTGCATTTCTCATCTGCAGACGAAAAGTAAAGTGAGTAAAAATTCTCATTTGTCTCTTTCTAGACAAAGGGTAGATGGGCATTTATATATAATGAAATGTACATTTCTGTTCATAGCAGAGACATGCACTAAATGTGAGATCTGTTTTTAAGATTGCACCTTCTGAAATGGTTGCACAATAAATTCTGAGTTCCTTACATATTTTAATGTAGAAGAATAGGTGGAAATGCCTCAGTATTTGTGTGGTCATTTAATTAGAGGAAGGATTGTAGACTGAATGTCATTACTGTTCTTCCAAGATGAGAGGTTTTATGCATAAATCAGTAGAGCACTGCAGCAAAATTGTAGACTATGTTGTTGCAGCATTCTAGAATTGTTCTTGCAATAAGCATGATTTGGTTTTGATCGCAGAGGGCAGAAAATTCCTGGTGAACTAAAACAAAATTTTCCTTTAATAATGCACCAGTTGTAACATTCATCAACTTCCTGTATTCCAGTAGTGGCCATGAAAGACCAACAGCAAGAGTGAGCATTCGCAGGGACAGACCACTGTCCGTTCATTTGAACATGGGACAAAAAGGGTAAGATCAAAGTATTTCCCTGGCCTCGCAGGGCAATGCATTTGGCTTAATTGCCAACTGACCCATTTTTTTTCTTTTCTCTCCGACAACTTAAAGGAGCCGGAAAACTTCCAGGTAAGCAAGCATAAACTAAATCACTGCAGACAACATCTTTTCTGCTGACTCCTTATTTTTTGCCATGTTAACATATGGTTTGTCTCTCCCCCACATCCCCAAATGTTTTAGCCCAATAAAAGTAAATCAGTTTGATATGCACTTCACCAAACTTCAAGCAGACTCCAACTACCTCCTGTCCAAGGAATATGAGGTAAGGGCAGATAGAGTGAAAAGCATTTACCCACACCTCCAAATAAACTAATTGACCACTTCTGGATACTGTTCTCAATACATTTACTCAAGACCAGTCCAATTGATTGTAGCTGGACCAGTGGTGGTTGGTTTGTACAGGGAGATGAAGTAATACTGTTACAGAATCAAGATGGAGAACATCAAGTACCAAAAGAAGAGTGGAGCAGGACTAGACTAGCAAGTGCAGGTGTTGTTTTTATGTCCCTACATAATAGTTTCAGCAACCAGGACAAACTAATGATGGACTCATTCAGACTGACACTTGTGCCACTTTGTCCCATGCTGTTCCATATTTCTTCTTGTCAATGTCTTGCTGCTTTTTGCCACTTCTTCATAAAAACACCTTTTAAAGGGGAGAGATGGAGGGCTAGCTGGGAAAGAAATAAACCTTTTTGGCAGCAACAGTGGTCTTTTTCTCTTCCTATCTTGTTTCAATGCCCCTTGCTAAAAATTTGAAGATTAAAAAAAAAATCCAGATCAATAGCCCTAAAATCGTAGGTTCCAATAATGCCACTGGTGTACCCAGAAAGAGAAAAGACCAACCACGCACAAACCTGCATATTTACTTACAGTGTGTGTGTGTGTGTGTGATAGTCCCTCCTTTGTTTTCTCCAAGTCAGCCAATCCAAAAACTGTGTGTAATGAGATCAAAAACATTTTACCAGCTGTGTTGGCCTTTCTTCTGAACCCAGGTGGAAAAATGCTTAAAAAGATGTCCTACCCATCTCTTTTCTTTCCCAATTTTGTATTCTTCTGTTTCCCAGGGTCACTGTCATTTCAACCCTCAGCTGAAACAGTGTATTCAACACTGAACATTCTGAGCGCAACAACAGCATTATTGAAGCCTGCTATAGTGTTAAGACTTCACAGAGAGTTTAAAAAATAAATAGGGGAAAGAGGTGGGAGAAGGAAAATAGGGCAGAGGGTAGAAACAGAGAGCATGAAAATTGAAAGTGTGTGAAGCATTGAACACATGCACATCAACCATGACAGCCCACATGACTAGCAAATTTATTGTGTTTTTTTTTAAAGTCACCTTTCAGAAAATTACAAAATATTTCAGTACATTAAACAAAAGTATGAGAGAGTAATAGCCTAAAACAATGCATAGTTGGAAAGACATCATTTAGACTCTGTGTATGGGGAGAAGAGAGTACAACAGCAAATACACCAACCCCAAACACATTTGTCCTGTCTGGAAGAGACCTGTATCAGTATTTTTACTTTCCTTGGTTGCTAAATACTGCTTTGCAGGAACATTAAGATGGTAACTATACTACCTAGCTTGCTTCCTTGTTGATATCCTTCCTTCCTTATACTCCACAGGAACTAGTTGAGTGTATGTGGTGTTGTGCCCTCTTGATTGGCCTCTAATGAGTGGCTGAGCAGTATAGACCAACCATCTGTTCATACAGCCCACACACAACCCATTTTTGTGCAGATCGGTCCACTTTGTAGAAGGTATCAGAAAAATAGACTATGAGCTAGTTCTCTGGCTTGTTATAGTTTCAAAAATGATGTATATCCAATTGCTGGTCCCAACTGGTAAATCCCACTGATTCAGTGGGAACATTAGACTGTCTTATCCCAACAAAAGAATTCTAAAAAGCTCTTGATTGATCATTCCAGGTGAATATATACGATCAGTCTCTAAAACCTTTATTATTCACATATACTTAAAACAAGCCCCCATGTTTCCCAGCAAAGTTCCATTTGGCATGATTAATGGCGGTTGTCTGTCTGTTGTATATCAACTTGGCACTAGAAAGTGGCCTGGGAGAAATAAGGGTCAAAGTCCAAATCACTTGGCACTATCCAGAACTGCTTAGTTTTAGTCACATCAGTTCCCATTCCTTAGTCTTCAGTAGCATATATGTTATCAAAGTCTAACTATTTTCGCCCCCTCTTTGTTTCTTCTGTTGGCCTTTCACAGGATCTGAAAGATGTGGGTCGAAACCAGTCATGTGACATTGCACTTCTTCCAGAGAATCGAGGGAAAAATCGATACAATAATATATTGCCCTGTAAGTAGCAGCATTGGGCTAGAGGCTTTTCTTTCCCCTCCACAATTTTTAATCTTAACAAAAAACAGCGGGGCAAGAGATGTGTATATTCTTCATTCCAGTAACTCTCCTTGGCAACAAAACACCTCTCCCAACAAATGGGAGAGTTACAACGTAGGACTTCTAATAAGAGAACATGCTCACTTCATTCCACATACCAGAAGTACAGGGTTTGGTAGTGTTCATCCTGATTATAAAAGACTTTGGCTGTTAAAGCAATTTTGCTGAATTGTCACTATTGATGGTAGGCATATGTAACAATAAATAGCAACCTTTACATGCATGGTTGATTTTTATATGATCAGCCCTAGAAGATGAACTGCAGAGCTTCTTATTTAATAGTTGCTCAAGAAATCAAAAACTCAGCTGATTCTAATATGTTCATAAATCATTTGCCCAGCATTACTGATTTGGAAGGCGGTAGATTCTTCATCTGTCAGAATAAATTTAAAATCTATCGCAAGACTAACTCTTTCATGACTTTAGGACAGGACAAAGTGAAATTCAGTTTTATTTTCAAAGAGTGTATGGATTTTTCATCTTCAGCTCAAAATCCTGTTCTCATCTGTGTAGGGCAAAGCACAACCAAGGGAGAGGGAATTACATTAGCTCCGATATTTCACTCATAAATAGGTGCTGTCAAGTGTTCATGATGAAGAAAGTCCCATGTGGCGGAGGTGGGCAGTATGGGAAATCAGATAACAGCAGGCATGGGGAGAAATTACCTTGTAGATCAAGGCTGGGGAAATTTTAGTCCTCCAGATGGTTTGAGCTTCATTCTCATCAGGCCCAGTCAGCATGGCCAGGGGTAAAGTGTTATACATTCATTCATTCATTCATTCATTTAGAGCATTTATTTGCCACTAGTCAGCCAAAAATACTCTCAGAGTGGTTTACAAATTGTTAATTTGACAGTTCTCTACCCTTAAGCTTACAGTCCAATAAGGTGCAACACACAAGAAAAAGGCGAGATGGGGGGAAGGAGACGAAGTCCAGCAGATGCTGGGTGCTCTTCTATCCGTCAGAGGCCACAGCAATGACAGTTGGGTTGGAGGGAAGGCTCCTCATCAGCTGCTGGGACTAAGGCACGATGGAGCTCTGCCTGGTTGCACTTCTTTCCCTCAGAGGCCACAGCAATGGCAGTTGGAAGAGTTGATGTCCAAAATATCTGGAAGGCTAAAGATTCCCCACCACCACCCCCAGTGTAGATTCTAATTTATCATCTCCTATATACTGAAACTTCTCTTTCTACTGAGGAGTTCTCCATAGTAAGATTTGCTGATTTGACATTATAGACCTGCTACCAATGTCTACAGATGTCAGGCATGCTTTTTCATAGTACCTGATCCCTACATGCTGAATGGTACTTTAGCCCAGAACATGCTGAATCCATCCGCAGAGTCATAAATGGAGTCAGATGGAAGTCACTCCATGCAGAACAACTTTTGTGTGTGTGTGTGTATGTGTGTGTGTGTAAAAAACAGCATGCCCCACAGTGCTTTTCCTTCCCCCAACACACACATCTTTGATTATTTTCCATTATTTCATATCATTTACCACAAGCTCTTCAAATGAAAAACAAGGCTGAGTGTCCATTGATTATTATAGCTGTATTTTTCCTGCAGTATCTGAAGCAGCATGTTATTGAACACCTGTTGCTAGAAACGTAGGTGGGAAGGTACAACTGAGCTTGCATCCCATTCATATCTTGGTTGGCTGTTATGGGAACAGAATGGATATTGGCCTTTGGTCTGATCTAGCATGAGTCTTCCTGTGTTACCAGCTTGCTCCCAGCTTGATTCAAAAATCTGATCATGGAGCCAACCTTGTGCAATTTGCAAGCAAAAGGCTTCTCCAACATCACTATATTATACTGAGTTGTGTTTTCATTATTTGTGAGAACTTCAGCAAGCAGTAGGATACTGTGAACTAAGTGTTTTTGTTTAAAAATAATTTTATGGGTTTCTTAATCCTTGGAGTTGTCAGTGTGTTTTTAACATGTCTACATGAAAAGCACTAAATAAATATAAACTATGTATTATACATATAATAAAACAAAGTATGCCTATTCATACCTAGACAGAAGATTCAGTAGATTTCTATTTCCATGCATGGATTAAAGTAAAAAAAACTAAAAGCTGGGATGGTAATATTGGTATTATGCAAAGTTGGTAATATTCTTCTAATAAATCTTCCCCTTCAGATGACACAACAAGAGTAAAACTTTCAAATGTAGATGATGACCCATGTTCTGATTATATCAACGCAAGCTACGTCCCGGTAAGTGATTCCTTGTTTCTTATTTATGGCCCTTATATAAAAGAAATATTTCATAATAACATAAAGGTACATTGTTTACAACTATTTCCACACACCAACCTATATGTACTTTTAAGCCAAATTCTGAAAATTGTTTCTGATTGGTTTGAATGAAATTCAGATTCAGTTACCATTCAAGCCCACTTACTGTGCTCACTGTAGTTTTATCCAAGCACCGTTTTTACTATTCAAGGTCAAGTTTTCAGACATCACTATCTTTGTGGAACCTCTACCAGTATTTACTACATTTGGCATTCAATGTCTGAAAATATATTTCAGCTGACAGCATTTTTCACTGATGCAAAATTGGCAAAGATTCCGTTGTGCTATTCCCCTTAAAGAACAGTAGAATCACTCCAAATCTATACATCACTGTAATGAATGTCACCCAGAAAGTACTCCCTACCTGCTCCCGCAGCCCATCTGGGGTCTAAAATCTGTATGAGATCTGTTCTCACCAACATTGTTCTTTACTTCTCCTGCATAAGCTAGACTGTTATAAACTTTCAATTTTGAGAGGTTTGTACTGTTTTTGCCCATTTTAGGAGCATTTTGTAAACTTTTCTGTCACTACATTACAGCTTAGGATGTATTATATTGTATTGTATTATTAATTTTACTCTTTCTACATTATAATCCTAATGATATTTATATGGAATGTATGATTTCTCTCCCCAGTTTTGTTTTCACAACTCTGTCCCAAAGGACAGTGATGTGGCCCAGTGTCACCTAGTGAGTCTCATGACTTAAGGAGTATTTCAACCTGTCCTCTATAGCAGTGCTCTATGCTATTGGCTCCAATCCATTTGGATGCCCTGCTTAGGATGTAGATGATCTGTCCACTTTCCCCAGCCCTGTGTTATTAGTGGTACTGTGTACTGGACTGGCAGGAAAACTTTTCAGTCCTCTTTACCCCATCTCTTCCCTCAACATCATGCACACAAGTATTCATCAATCATTTTGGGTGGATATAACCTATTTAGAAGAAACAGACCAAACAAGAAAGGAGAAGGAGTAGCTTTATATGTCAAGGATATTTACACCTTTGAAGAGATCCATGACTTAAATCCAGGAAGCCAGATTGAGAGCATCTGGGTAAGAATTAAGGGGATGAGAAACAATAGGGATGTTAATATGGGGGTCTACTACAAAAAGGGGACATGCAGTGATAATGTGAGATTTCAACTATCCTGATATATGTTGGCACTCAAACTCTGCCAAGAATATAAGGTCCAACGAATTCCTCTCTTGCCTTGCAGACAATTTCATTGTCCAGAAGGTGGAAGAGGCAACAAGGAGATCAACTATTTTAGATCTGATCCTAACCAACAGGGATGACCTTGTTAATGGGGTGGAAGTGGTGGGATCCTTTGGTGGGAGTGACCATGCTCTATTGGAATTTGTTATTTAGTGGGGAGAGGAACCCAAGCATAGCCGAGACACACATTCTAAACTTTAAGAAAGATGATTTCTGTAAGCTTAGGGAATTACTAGTTGAAATTACATGTTCTAGAATACTGAAAGAGAAGGGCGTTCATGATGGATGCGAGTTTCTTGAAAGTGAGATACTGAAGCACAATTTAAAACTGCTCCAATAAGGAGGAAAAATGGGAGGTATCTAAAGAAACCAGAATTGTTGACTAAAGAACTCTCAACTGAGCTAAGTGTTAAAAGAGACATGTACAAGAAAAGAGACATATACAAGAAATGGAAGAATGGGGAAATCACCAAAGAGTAATTCAAACAAATAGCCAGGATATATAGGGGGAGGATCATAAAAGCTAAAGGACAGAATGAACTCAGGCTTGCCAGAGAGATTAAAAACAATAAAAAAAGGGCTTTTTTAGATATATCTGCAGCAAAAGGAAAAACAAGGAAATGATAGGGTCGCTGCATGGAGAAGATGACCAAGTACTTATTGAACCCAAAGAGTGCTCACCAATGGCTTCTCTTCATCCTGGAGAGAAGTGACTAGTGGAGTACCACAGGTTCTGTCCCAGCCCTAGCGCTATTCAACATCTTTATCAATGACTTAGATGAAGGAATAAAGAGCATGCTGGTCAAATTTGCAGATGATACCATATTGGGATGGGGTTGCTAATACATCAGAGGACAGGATCAAAATTAAAAATGACCTTAACAGATTGGAGAGTTTTGCCAAAGCTAACAAAATGTATTTCAATGAAAATGTAAGGTCCTACACTTGGGCAGAAAGAATGAAATGCACAAATATAAGATGGGTGACACCTGGCTGAACAACAGTACATGTGAAAGGGATCTAGGAGTCTTAGTGGACCACAAGCTGAACATGAGTCAGCAGTGTGATGTGGCAGCCAAGAAAGCAAATGCAAGTCTTGATTGCATCAATAGGAGTATGGTGTCTAGATTGAGGAAAGTAATAGTACTGCTCTATTCTGCTTTGGTGAGACCTCATCTAGACTACTGTGTCCAGTTCTGGGCACCTAATTTCAAGAAGGATTTTGACAAGCTGGAATGTGTCCAGAGGAGGGTGACCAAAATGGTGAAAGATCTGGAAGCCATGCCCTATGAAGAACGTCTTAGGGAGCTGGGTATGTTTAGTCTGCAGAAGAGAAGATTAAGAGGGGACATGATAGCCATGTTTAAATATTTGAAATGATGTCATATAAAAGAGGGATCAGGCTTATTTTCCACTGTTCCAGAGACTAGGACAAGGAGCAATGGATTCAAACTACATGAAAAGAGATTCCATCAAAACCCCAGGAAGAACTTCCAGATGGTCAGAGCTGTTCGGCAGTGGAATACGCTGCCTTGAAGTGTGATGGAGTCTCCTTCTTTGGAGGTTTTAAATAGAAGCTGGATGTCCATGTGTTGGGAGTGCTCTGATGTGTGTTCCTGCATGGCAGGGGGTTGGACTGGATGGCCCCTGTGGTCTCTTCCAACTCTATTCTTCTGTTATTCTGTGATTTACCATCTCACCAAGTAGGCACATCCCAACAGGTTTGCTGGGATCTTAGTTCTGAATAAACTGGGTGACTACTCACCCCTAAAACCCCCCATAAAAAAACAAGGCAAAGCTTGTGAGTTCCTGTTGAGAGCTACTTCAAAAGGAAAGGAACTGAACAAATGTGTCAGGGAAATGCACATGAGGTGTTTAGGAGTCTCTAGCAGGCCCCTGAAGAACACTGATCTAGATTGTGCGCATACAAGAGAAGCTAATAAATGCATTTTAAAAATGTATGGTGTCAGGTAAAATGGACATCCCCATCATAAAATATTGTTGGGAAAATTCAGTAAACAAGCTTCGCTCATGATCTGGGCTACAGACTTCTTCTTTTTTTAAAATCCACAAACATGAGTGATTTGTTCTTCAGGCTACTTTCTAAGACAGCCCTGCTCTCTTTCTTTGCATCATTCTTTGAGTATTGAGGGTTGACCTCAAAGAGCAAGAGGATTGATCAATAAAAAAAAAAAGGTGACCCTGCTTTGTGCCAAGTGACAGGAGCAAATCACCTTTTTACTTCTTTCCTGCTCTGTAATGGACTTGTATGTATGACACAATGCTTCTTCTCTTCTCCAGACACCATTTAGCTCCTAAGCATTACAGCAGTCTTTGGCATTATACTTCATTAGAGAGGTACCTAAGAAAAATGTCTCTGGTTACTATGGCACTCTCTAAACTAATCATAGTCTTCTGAATTTTCAGGGCAATAATTTTCGTAGGGAATATATCGCAACTCAAGGACCTCTGCCTGGCACAAAGGATGATTTCTGGAAAATGGCATGGGAACAGAATGTTCACAACGTTGTCATGGTAACCCAGTGTGTTGAGAAGGGCCGGGTGAGTAAATAGTTCTCCTGCTTGTTAGTTAATTACTTTCTTAAAAAAATTATGGCACGCTAGCCTTAAGACAATGCAACCACAGACCTGTTGCATTCTATGTGGTAGGAAGTGCTTTGTAATATGTACAAAAAGGCCTGCACAAGAAATCCAACTAGCTTTTGGCATAGAGAGACTTCTGTAGCACTCCAGTGGAACATCAGACATTAGCTAGTGGAGCTAATCATGTTCTAGACAGAAGGGAAGGGAAGGGACCACATAGTCCTCAGTTCTCATTGGGTCCTTTCATGCTACACAATTACAGCACTATGATTCCACTTGCATTCTCATGGCTGCATCCTGTGGGGTCTTGAGATTTGCAGTTTTGTGAGGCACTGGAGTTCTTTGACTGAAAAGTCTAAATGCCTCTCTAAACTGCAAATCCTAGGATTCCATAGGATGAAACCATAGCAATCAAAATGTAATAATAACGTTATAATTGTGTTGTGTGAAAGGGCCCTAATTTTCAGTTCCTTACTCAATGACATCTACTACTCACTGCTACTAGTATATAAGGCTGTTTCCATAACTTCTGCATTATTACAATAGGTGTATTTAGACGGAGTCCAGAGATTGCCCTATGGAGTTTTACCAACAGAAATTTGCTTTCGTGGAAGCAGCTCTCATTTATTCCCCCAATTCCTTGAAGTTCCTGAAAATCTGTCATTTTGCATTGCAAGACCCTCCAGCATGGGAAGCTGCTATGGGAAGATGGTATCAGTAATATTCCCCTTCCCGCATTCTTCTGTAGGCAGCAGTTTCTGCTGAATCATTTGGAGTCTTTTTTTTCCAAAATTGAAAAAGTTCTTCTAGATCCAAGCCATTATATTTTGCTCAGTTGTGGCCTTCTGGGAAATTTGACACTAGATTTGAAAAAATTTTATTTATTCATTGAAATGTTTTTAAACTATCCCTTTATCCTTGCAGATACCAGGTTGGTATACAGAAATAGAAACCTTTTTCTCATACAAATATGATCAAGGAATAAAACTACATCATGATAATATATAACCAAAAAACAGGCAGCAAATATAGTACACAACCATATCAATTATTCAACAAATTAAAATGCCTGGGCAAACAAACAAGCTTCAAACTTGTGCCAAAAAGATTGCAGTGTCAATGTCAGCCACACATCTGTGCGAAGGTCACTGAATAATGGGGGCACCACAGTAGAGAAGACTCTCTCACATAAGGTAGACAGAATTCTTGAAGAAAAGCTTCCAGATACAGGGAGAGGCTCTTCCATTTATAATTAGTTTCCAAGTCATTTAAATGCACTAGATCCCTTAAACTGAGCTTAGTGAATAAGTAACCAGTACAACAACTTCAAAATTGGTGCTATATGATTTTGCCTGTCTGTCTCAGTTACAGATCTGATCATCATTCTCCACTAGCTGAGTTTTCATTGTTATTTTTAAGGGCAGTATCATATATTGTGCATTACAATAAACCAGTTTGGAGGTTCCCATGACTAGGAAGTGTCCAGGAAGAGTCAAGGCTGGCAAACTAGTCACAGGTAGTAAGAAGCTGCCATACTGGCGTAAAAATGCCAAAGCTGGTCCAGGAGTACCCCTACATTATATATGACCCTACACTTGCACTTTCAAGAGGAATGTGACCCTATCTAGAACAAGTGACATGCCTAACCGGTCAGTACCAACCCAGTCTCTACCTTGTTATGTTTCATTTTTAGTTCATTGGCCCTCATACAGCTGCAGACCTCCAGCATTGCACAGATGGAAACCAGGGCCCATATGGCCAAGTAACATCAGAGTGCAGTCAACACAGTAAAAGTTATTAATGAAGAACACACAAGTTAGGAGATGTTGCAGCCACTTCCTTTTGCCTGAGTGTCTTGGAAGGGACATGATTCTGCCCCTTCCTCTCTTCTCCCCCCTGCTGAGTTAACTGATTGTAAACTACCTTTTCGCTTGGAGCTCAGCTTGCCACAATTGCAGTAAGACAAAGGGGGGAGATGAGAGAAAGAGGAAGAAACTGGAATGTTTTAAAAGCAGCTGGAAAAGTGGGATAACAGAGAAATGATTGGACTGTCCTTGCCCAGTTGAGACAGTGGGAGAGTATGCAGCCCATTACAGAATGCAGACCTGGTTCAGCACCTACATTTTCTCCCCTGATTCAGATGATGAGGAGAAACAGAGCTCATGAACAGAGCTTGAAAAAGGTTGTTTTTAGGCTACAAATCTGAGAATGCCCTAGCCATCATAACCAGTAGCCATTCTGGAGGGGGGTTCTTGAGAACTGTAGTCTCTCAGGACAATCCCTAAGGCCAGCATCCCTAACCCAGAAGCTTCATGTAGATCAGGAGTGGGTAAATGTCAGAGCTTGAGGGGCTGCATTGTCCCCTGAACAGGACCTTGGAGGGCTTTACAACTCTACCATTGCAAAAGTTATTAAGGAGGAAGGCGGCACAAACCAGGAAAGGTTGCAGCTGTTTGCTCTGGCCTGAGTATACTAGGTAGAGCAAGATTCCACCCTGTCCTCTCCATCCTGTTGAGTTAATTGAGCGTAAGCTACTCTTGCAGTTTGAATTGAGTTTGCAGCAGCTGAAGTAAGGTGAGAAGACACAGTGAAAGTAGGAGGAGAAAAAAGAAACTGGAACATTTTGAAAGCAGCTTAAAAAGTGGAATGGCAACAGAGAATTAATCAGCACTTTCTCTGCCAAATTAGGATAGATAGACAGTATGCTGTTTTAGGCCCAGGAGAGGCCTTTTTCAAAACTAAAAGGTAAATTGAAAAATGATTTATGATTTACTCCTTGAGTAGAAAAAGACCTCTTATGGGCCTAAAACAGCTCCCCCCAGAAACATGAGAGAAGTGCCCTCAAAATGGGGAGGGGGGTATTTTAAGCAAAAGAAATTTCAAAAACATCAAATTGGAGAGACCGTGTTGTGAGGCTTCAAAGATCTCCTGGGGGGCCACATACAGCCCACGGGCTGAACTTTCCCCACTCTATGTAGATGTTTACAAGCAGCACTAGGCACCAAACCTCCCTCTATCCACAACTGTTGGAGTACTGGCACCCTCCTTCTGCTAATTCATTCTCATTGCCCAGCCCTATAATAACAATGAGTACACCAAGCAGTAATTCAGTAAACAATATAAAGAGTGCCATTACTGAAAAACAGGAAAATGGTTCAAGAAGAATGAATTAGGTTAATAAATTGCAAGGGAAAAAAAGGCCAAACTCATCCCAACTGCTTCTGAGCCTCCTCCCTATACCCACAGCCCCAATTAAGAACAGGGAAGCTGGGCAAGTGAACTGCCTGAACAAGGTACTTGCTATCAGTGTTCCCATTTTACTATAGTTTTAGAGATGCCAGTCAAACCCTTGAACTGGGGAAAATAGCTTCCTAGGAACACTTCAGTGTCACCAGAGAGCTGGGTGCCTTTAGAGCATCACAAACAGAAAGTGAAACAAGTGGCACCCCACACCACTTTGTTGCCTTTCCTCTTTGGTGATAACCAGCATTGTATCTTAACCTTGGCAAAACACTTCCAGACCTGGAAGTGTCTCCAAGCAGTCTTATGACACGCAGTCATCCCAGGGCCAGAGTTCCTTTACCTGCCAATTTCCTGCCAAATCTTATTAGAATTTCTTGTTATTTCAAGCTAGTGCTTTCCCAGGCAGATAAATAGCACCAAAGAGGTCAGAGACAGTAGTTATCCATTCACACAATCCAATTAACATGTTGACAGTGAGGATTGACAAAATCTGTATAGCTAATGGCTGTGTGACTACTTCACAAGGTACACAAGTCATAAGACTGCTCACATTTAACACACTACATCTCATCCCACTTTTTGCAGTGACATGGCAGTTGTAGATAAAGAAGAATATAAATATGCCATTCTACTGTATTTGGATTGCTCAGTGCCATCAGTCTCAATGCACTAGTTGGATCATTCCACAATTTTAGTTTGCATTTTGATACTGTATTATACTTCTACAAGAAAAAGCATCATCATAAATTTGCCCATCCAAGTGTAGAATTATACAGAATGTGCAGAGCTCTACATTAGACTTGCAAAGTTATTTATAAAGAGTTTGTGGGGGTTTTTTTAATGTCTTGATACTATTTTTTGCTTAGTGGCGATTAGAAACAATGTAGGTACAAAATTAATAAGCAATTTCTTAGAGTTGCTTAGAATAAACGATTTCTATCGTTTCCTCCTCTGTAGGTAAAATGTGACCATTACTGGCCCTTTGACCAGGATTCCTTATATTATGGAGATTTAATAGTCCAGATGCTTTCTGAGTCAGTGCTGCCTGAATGGACAATACGAGAGTTTAAGATCTGCAATGTAAGTAGATATAACTATTTTAGCAAGCTTTCTGAATGATAAAGTGACAATCATAGAGTTTGAAAACACAGTTATGTTAGTCTGTTATGGAAAAGGATCTTGTATCACCTTTGAGATCAATTGAGAGAAAGAAGTTGGTAGTATAAGCTGTCATAGACCAAAGTCTGCTTCATCAGATGCATGGAGTGAAGTGCCTAGGAATAAATAGATCTTTATAGCTATGATTGATCAGGCCATATGTGTGAATAGCAATAGAAATGCAAAATTTGTGGGTGTGCTGATAAGGTGACATGTTCAGTTTTAATGATGGTTGTTGGGGTACAAAGGAAGGAGGAAAGATGTTGCCTAAACCCAAGGTGAGTAGATAACCATATGAATGATGGAGGGAGTTATTGCAAAGTAGTGAAACTGGCTGGGAACAGAAAGGAGAGGTAATAACTGCCCAAAAGAGCTCTCATGAGGCTGGGGTGTTCAGTGTTATGATCTGTGTAGTGTGCCAAGAAACCATTGTCTGTTTAACCCACTGTCAGTGGACAGGAATTTGTGGATATATTCCTATTCTGCTATTTTTCTTTCCAATCTTCCTTTGTAGTTTTTCTGTTCAAGGGCTGCTGTTCTGAGGTCTGAGCTGGAATGCCCAGGAACACTGAAGTATTCCGCAACTAGTTTTTGTGTATTTCCATTCCTTTGTCTGATTTATGTCCATTTATCCTCTGGCACAGAGATTACCCTGTTGCCCAATATAAAGTGCTGAAGGGCATTTATTGACAGAAGATGGGATATGTAACATTAAAGGATGAGCAAGTGAAAGTACCTTTAACATTGTGATTGATGTGATTAGGTCCTGTGGTGACATTTCCAGAGTAGATGTGTGGGCAAAGTTGGCATCTAAGTTTGTGGCAAGGTCTTGTACCTGTTTCCCTATCTGTGTTGTGTGTCTTACCTTAGGTAAGTAACTGTTTGAGAATAGGAGGCTCTCTCTAGGCAAGTAAAGGCCTATCACCAAGCACCTTTGTGATGGCAGCAGTATTGTCCAGAATAGGTTTACTGATGATACATCTGAGTGGCCTCAGCTGGGAACAGTATGTGATCACCAGTAGGATTCTGCCATTTCCTGTCTTTAGGTTATTCTATAATAGATTAGTCCTAGATACAAGTCTTGCCTCATTGATTTTTGTTTTGTTTTATTTTTGTTTTTGTTTTCTTTTTTACTTCCTTGAACAAAAATCTACACGGGGAGATTGGAAAGAGTAACAACAGAACTGAATATATCCACAAACTCCAGTCTGTTGACAGTGGGTTGAACAGAGACAGTGGTTTCCTGACACACTACACATAATATAACACTAGTTAACATCCCAGCTTCATGAGGACTGTCTTAGCCAGTTTATCACATCTCCTTTCTAGTGTCCAGCCAGCATCGCACTACTTGTCAATAATTCCCTCCGCTGTTCATATGGTTATCTACTCATCTTGGATTTAGGCAACATCTTTCTTCCTGCCTTTGACCCCCAACAGCTGTCGTTAAAACTGAACTTGTCCCCTGATCACTGTATCCACAAGTTTATCATTTCTATTGCTATTCATACATGCAACCTGCTCAGGCGTAGCGATAAAGATCTGTTCCTAGACACTTCACACCATGCAGCTAATGAAGTTGCCTTACGTCTATGAAAGCTTATGCTACCAACTTCTTTCTCTTAGTTAGTCTCAAAGGTGCTACAAGATCTCTTTAAATGATAGCAGAGTTTGATTGTTAAATGGTGATTGCCTTTTTCTGGTAGAAGGAGGCTGCGATCCTACACTTCGGAGTGAAGTGCAGTGAATACAGTGGAATTTACTTGTGGGCAGAGAAGACTAGAGTTGCCCTGCAAAAGCTATTTCTTGTGTTCTGCTCACTGACATGAACTGATACTTGTAAAAATGAAAAAGCATGCAGATATTTTGCTTGAAGTGACAGCATGGAAGTATCTGACTTCCCAGTAGATCTCTGAATATCCAGATCCAACTAATGGTGATGTCATATGGCTAGTGATACTGTACCAATAATCTAGTCCTTTTTGGTTTTCATGTTCCATAAAATCCCTCAGTATGTAACTTTTAGACAGTTTGCATAAATTGCAGTATACCTGAGCACTACTTGCCAGATACTTCACACCATCTTTAAGCTTGCTGTGCTAAGAAATATTTGTACATAACAACGACAAAGACAAGCAGTCAAGAAGCTGCACTCCAATGTGTAATATCTCCTTCCTGTGTCTAATTTTATTTTCTGCTTTCCATTTACCATATAGGAGGAACAACTTGATTCCTCTAGACTTATTCGACAGTTCCATTATACTGTGTGGCCAGACCATGGTGTACCAGAAACCACCCAGTCCCTCATCCAGTTTGTGAGAACTGTACGTGATTATATCAACCGAACACCCCATGCTGGACCAACCATAGTACACTGCAGGTAGGAGGAGAACTTTATTTTCATGCATCGTTCTGCAGATGTAACATTGAATAAACAACAAACAAGTTAAGTTTTCTCATAACAAAATGCAAAGGCCAGTTCTTCAATAACGATCAGCGGAGGGGATTGAGAGGTTCCTTTGCTCATCTCCCATTAAAAAAGAAAAGCTAAAATAGTTTGAATTTCTATTCAGAAATGAAACTGAAGATAAAAATGAATATGAAATGGAACTTAACTTGAGATACCTGCCTGTCACAATAGCAAGAAAGAAAAATAATTAATCAAGGAAAACTGTTTCTGTTTCCTTTTTCAGTGCTGGAGTTGGTAGAACAGGGACATTCATTGCACTGGATCGAATTCTTCAGCAATTGGATTTGAAGGACTCTGTGGATATTTATGGGGCAGTATATGATCTGAGGCTTCACAGGGTTCACATGGTTCAGACAGAGGTAAGCTGTAGATACAGAATATGTTTATTATCTCAAAATAATTAATGACCTCTAACTAAAAATTAGTAGTTAGTGGGCTAAATTTCTGGCTCCCAACCACAACAGGTTCTAGCAGCCTCCAAAAATGCCCCAGGGTGGGGAAGAATCTGAGCTGCAAATGACTAGAAATCCATTCCTGACTGCAAAGAAAACAATTGCTGGGTTGGACAATGGGGGGAATGGCTATCCCTTGTTAAGGAGAATCGCTACTCATGGAGGCTTAACAGAGTGATCAGTCTCATTTGTTTTGGCTCAGGGCATTTGTAGGGGACTAGAGGCCATAAAAACAGACTTGAGGTCACATGTAGCCCACAGATTGCATAATTCCCACCCCGTGCTCTGGACCCCATGTGACATTTTGCAGTTCAAAACATTAAACAGAGCTGGATGGCCATCTATTGGGAATGCTTCAATTCTGTATTCCTGCATGGCAGGTGGTTGGACAAAATAGCCAATGTGGTCTCTTCCAGTGATATGATTCTGTTGTTCCATATTCTCCTTGAACCATTCTGTCTTTAGCTCCACACTGGATAGCAGACCAAACTGCACAATATCGCATGCATACACACACACACACACGCATACACACACACACACACACACACACACACAGTTTGGCCTGATATATCTAATTCTTCTATCTTCTGTCTTTGGAGACCCCTGGTCAAGCTCAGATTTTCTTCAGAGCCAGCCAGCCACTAGGTAAAGAAACATCAAGCATATAAAGCTACATGACACATTTAATGTAGCATGTAGTTTGCCCCAGGGAATGCCCTCCTTTCCCTTAAGAAAATTTAACATTCATTAGTGAGTCCAAAATTTCCATTTTTCTCAGCTTGCTTCCTACTCCTCGCTCCAGGCACCTTGCCTCTGGACTCCCTATCTCATAGTCTCTGCCTCCCTGTCTCAGTTTCCCAATCTTAAACTCATTCTTCTTTGTCTTTGTTCAGCTCATGCATCACTTCCAAAAACTGCTGAGCCATCATATCACATTTGTGAATTTCCAGTCTGCCTGGCCATGACAAAGGATTGCTTGTGCAGTACTGGCATTGCCTATACAACCTTTCATCTCCCATGAAGCTAGAATCACTGATTATACTCCATGCATCTGACAAAGGACATTGTAATCTGTAAGAATCCATGCTGTAACAAACCTGTTAGTCTTAAAAGTACCATAAACCTCTTCATTGCTTTGCTGCAAACAGTCAAACACAGCTACTTTGAATGTCACTTAAACTTGAGTGTTATTCTATTGCCTTTTCTTAGTTCTTTTTTTTTCTTTGCATGCCTTCAGTATTGCAGAGATGAATGCTTAATTACTGAACTTTTCAAAAGGAGAAGAATGCTAAGTAACTATTAGGCAGCTCCTGCACAAGAAATGCAGTTTTTGTAACAATTGGAGACAAGCAATTGTCTCAAGCAATTTTCACCATCTCTGGCAAAATGTCTGTTTTGCTGTCCATTTATATAGACAGTAATTTACAGGCACTCTGGCAATACTTGAGACAAATAACTAGGGATTTTCCTCCATGGGTGAAGTAGGGTTGATGCATTAGGCTTAGTAGGGTAAACAGTGGTTCAAAAGATGAGACACACTTAGAGGCATTCTGGGTAGGACTGCTTTAAAAACCACCAGATGAACAGGCAGAAATAAAGAAGGATGTAGACATTTATCTAGGAGCTTATTACTTAGAAGCTGCAAGGTCGGAGGAGTACCATTGTGGTGTGCTCTGGTTATTTATCAAACAGATATTACTATAATTCATTAATGAGTTCATTTGAGATAGGAAGCCACTCTTTTCCCAATCTGTTGTGCAAAAATGGGTAACAAAACAAGATAGGCATATTTTTATGTTTACAATTAAAATCATAAACTCTCAGAGAAGTGAGGCTCTTAATGGAATTAGGCTTATAATGGAATGAGCTTCCCCTACAGAAGAGCTTGAGGTGTAGTTTATACATGTTTCTGTATGATCTTAAGAATGACAAATTGCAGCCTCAGACCTGCATCCATTGTTAGTCCTAACTAGAGCAGACCCATTGAATCAATGGAATTTAATCTAGTTGTTGAATCACCATTCAACGACTGATTCAACTAGTCTGTTCTAGTTGGGACTAACCAATAGAATTCAAGCCTAGCAGAAACCTGTGATGCTAGTGATTTTAGTGCAGTGCCAGTGCTTTAGTTAGATTGCAAGGTTTGGGTAAGCATGGACCCCAGAATGATAGGGGAGGGGCAAGGGGGGCTTGAGCTTCCCCAAGCCCAGGCATGTAGCTGAGCCAATTCTCCCTGAAATTATCATACACCAGTGATTAGGACCACTAAGACTCATGTGTAATTGAACCCTATGAGGTACAACCAGTCAAATGCATCCCAGTTTATTTCTGTCTTTGTTGTTGCTGTGTGTCTTCAAGTCATTTCTGACTTATAGAACCTAAGGTGAATGTATCATGGAGCTTTCTGGCTCTGAGAGTGTGTGACATGCCAAAGATCACCCAGTGGGTTTCCGTGGCTGAGCAGGGAATCAAACTCTGGTCTCCAGTGTCATAGTCCAATGGTCAAACCACTACGCCATGCTGGCTCTCTATTTCTCTCTTTACAGTGCTCTCTTTACATTCCTATCTTTACATTCACTCAATAGGTCTTCTATGTTTCCCTCTTTCCTTGATATGTTGGTTTTATGCTTTAAACAATTATATAATGTTTCATGTATTAGTTTGTCATCTTCTTCATGATAGTCACATTTTTAATTGCTTTAGTTGGTATTATTAGTCACTATATTTGGACATTTACCACTTTGTAAAAACATGTACGCAAATATGCAAAATTCATACTGGCCTGCTTACCAGTCTAGAGACCCCCACTACTATCTAAAGAATAGTTCTGGGGTTCATGTTAATAAAAACACCCATACTTGGTTTTTCATGTATTCGTGCAGACGTTCTCACCATTCTCACCATTCTGCATCAAGCATGCTGGTGCTAAAAGCATGCAGTTTGCTACGGTATATCTCATACCCTCCAGCTGTCCCAGTTTGGCAGAGAGAGTCCTGGTTAATATGCTGTCATCCCACTTTTTCAGCTGCTTTTAAAATTTCCCTATTTTCTCTCTCCTCCTCCCACTTTCCCTCTTGTTCCCAGCTTCTTTCAGTTACTGCAAACTGAATTCAGTGTGCAAAAGTAGCTCGCACACAACTCTGCAAAGGGAGAAGGGAAGAGTAAGCAGAGTCTTGCCCTTCCCAACAAGCCCAGACAAAAGCAAACTCCTGCAGCCTCTCCTACTTTGTTTGTTCATCCTCATTAATAATTTTGCCATCTTGAATACACTCTGATGTTGGTTGGACACATGTGTCCTGGTTTTTATCTGTAAAATGTTGTGGGTATGATAGCTTCCAGTAAAAATTCAATGATACACTTTACACTTAAGGATCTTGCTAGTTCCTTCATAGTTACCCTTTGAAGTCTTAAACCATCTGCATTGCACTGTTAAAATGCTATTATTCCACTTTCAGCATCCTATGGAATCCTAGGCCCTTTTTGCATGGCGTTTTTAAAGTGTATTAGGCATGCTCCCTCCCCCCTTCACGAGCCGCCGTACCGCATGACGTTCTGGCGAACCAGGTGCTATCACGGCCATGGATAGTGCTGATAGCGCATTTTCTTATTTTCGCCTGAAATAACCTCCCTTTCACGCATCAGTCACGCGACCAGAGGGCCTGCAGAGCCGTCATCCGGTGTGCTTCCGGGAAGGACCCGGGCGTGGGCGGGGTGTGGGCAGTCCCTGCTGCCTGTCCCTCATGCAACAACTCCCAGGGGACGCTCCGCCCAGCAGCAGGCCGGCCACTGCCCCCATCGCAGGAGGGAACACTGCACGACACGTCGCCGCAAGAGGCCACCCCGGGGCTGTGTTGCCACTCACACTCTAGACGACAGCAGCCGACGGGGTCCAGCCAACTGTGTTTTTTTTTTTTAAACCCGGCACTATCGTTAGCACATTACCAAAGTAGTATGAAACAGCCTGTTGGCAGGATCTATTGTGCTAACGTTAGCACGATAGTTGACGAAACAATAAAAGAAAAAAGAAAAACCACCGACCAACCAGAGGCGGTGGGTTGGGGACAGGGCAGGACCTGGGCATGGCCCAGGACGTCAACATGCGGACAAGGCACCAGGCCGGAACTGGTGCTCTCTCACAAATGCCCTACCGTGTGCAGACTGCAAGGGGGTCTCCACTGGGCCTCTTGCGATATTGACAATATCGTGAGGGCTCTAGTTCGTCGCGCTATCAAGGTAAGGTGCAAAAAGGGCCCTAGAGTTTGCAGTTTAGGGAGGGGCCTTTAGAATTCTCAACCAGAGAGCTCTTCGGCCTCAATAAACTACAAGCCCCAGAATTCCACAGGATGTTGAAAGTGGAACAATAGCACTATAGCACTATAACAGTATAGGGGGGAAATGGCCTTAGTCTTCTGATTTCTTGACTGCAGTCTCAATTAAACTATTTCAGTGTCTTCACTGTCTTCTTAAAAGTTGTATAAATCATCTGTGGTCATTTTTTTTTTTAATGTTCAACTGTAAACCTGCCTTTGCACTTTCTTCCTGGATTTTCTTCAGTAATCATTCCAAGTCTTTGCTAATTTTCTGTTAGTAGTATGTTGTCACCTGGATATCTTAAGTTGTTGATGTTCCTTCCTCCAGTTTTCACACTTCCTTCCTGCAAGTCTAATCTTTCTTTATGTATGGTATGTTTGGCGTACAAGTTAAACAGATAGCGTGGTAAGATGCAGCCTTGCCTAACCCTTTGCCAACTGGAAATCTTTCCATTTCTCCTTATTCCATCTTGACTGTAGCGTCCTGTCCTGAGTACAAGTTACACATCAGGACAGTCAAATGTTGTAACAAACCCATTTCTTTAAGAACAATCTGTAGTTTTGTATGATGTACATAATAAAGGCTTTGCTATAATCTATAAAGCACAAGCTGATTTTCTTCTAAAATTTTTTGATCCGCTCCATTATCCAAGGTATGTTTGCAATATGATCCCTAGTGCTTCTTCCTTTCTTGAACTCAGCATGGTCATCTGGCATTTTTCTCCTCCGTATATGGTAAATATCTTTGTTATAGAATTTTGAACATCACTTTGCTTGCATGAGAGATTAATGAAATGGTTCTGTGGTTACTGCAATCCCTGCTGTCCCCTTTCTTGGGGATTAGAATGTGCATTGAGTGCAATCTGTGGACCATTGTTTTTGTTTTCCATATTTGCTGACTAATTTTAGTTAGAACTAGAGTAGATTCTATCTCTGTAGCTCTGTATTGGTATGCTGTCTGTTCCTGGTAATTTATTTCTCCCAAGTGCCCTGAGTGCCACTTCTGCTTCACTGTCTAAAATTGTAAGTTCATCTTCAAATAGTTCTTTCTTGAATGAATCTGTCATCCTTTCATCTCTTATATATAGTTCTTCAGTGTAGTGTTTCCATGGGCTTTTTATTTGCTCTTGGAAATTCAATGTGTTCCCCTGCTGGTATCCTGATTCATGGTTTAAATTTCCCTTTAATTTCTCAAATCTTGTGGAAGATGTCTCTTGTTCTTCCTTTTTGCTGATATCTTCTGTTTTTCTGCATTAATTATTGTAGTAGTTCTCTTCCTCCTTGCACACAAGTCACTGAACAGTTGTATCTGGGGTTGTGATCTTGTTTTTGTCACCACTTTTCATCTGTCCTTAACTGCTTGAAGAATTTCATCAGTCATCCGTTCAGATGGCTTTAGTTTAGAGTTCTTCTGGCTCCTGGTCAATTAGGCTTAGTAGCGCAAATCTATTTTTTACGTTATCTTTAAATTCTATATGGATGTTCTCTTTTTTTTATTATTCTTATTGTAAAAAAAACCCCAAAAGATAACATAGCATCACAAACGTGAAAATGAAGGGAAAAGGAAAAAAAAATGCTTACATTTCTATTTCTTTCCAAATTTCTTATACATAGTATTACTTATACAATATGTTATAAATCATGCTGGTTATATATTTTTGAGTATATATATATCATTCTCATTATACCAATTGTTATTAATTATACCCATGATTAACATTTTCATTTCATTCTTATTTCTATCCTAAACCATAACTATCATTACCTAAATACTCTCATTACCCTACCTACCAATATACTATTTTTTCCTAATTAACCCTAAATTAAACCTATCACTATGACTAAGGCCATTTCCACACCGGGCTTCTGTAACGGTGCAGAGCGACCTCTGACGGAGGTCTTCTACACCATAGAGTGGACTGGCGTGGACTACTTTTTGTAGTTCCACACCAGAATCCACTCAGGAGTGGCCGGAACTAGCCGCGCTGCGTGTTTTTTTAAAACCTCTTTTTCTAGGTTTTTAAAAAGCACGGAGCACGCAGCCCCGCGCCGCTCCGTCGCCCGGCTCCAACGCGGATTTGCAGGCGCACACAAATGCGTGCCTGCAGATCTGCCGGGGGCCGGCTTCCAGCTGGCGAGCTTCTCCGGTTGGTGGAGAGCCTCCACCAACCGGAAGCCGCCATTTGGGATGCCAGAGGACTGCGGAGCAGCGAGTACACGCTGCTCCGCGTCACGACAAACTTACCCGGCTGCTGGTAAGCTCCATTTTTGGGCGTTTTCGCCCATTCCCCCCCCCACATGTGGAAAGGGCCTAAGTGTACCCCATCCCCAGAGCTCATCTCATATTATTCCACCTTCCACAACTGTAATTCTTCTTGTAACACCTTCCTTTTTTGTTAACACCTTTTCCACTCCACCTTTTCCAAAATGTGGGTGACTCAGGAGTCCATCCACAATCCAATTGCCTCCGTGAAACAGTGGGCAGACACAAAGTTTTTGCTATGGTGCCACTGTCACCTCATAGAGACCCTCCACCTATGTCACCCCCACTACTGCTGCCACCAGTAGTTGTTTGTTACCATCGAGTTTCACAGTAATTTTTTTCCCATGAGGTCCTCTAGTCTTTGGTTTGACCAAGTTCTTCCTGTCTGGTTGTCATGAACTTCTCTTTCCACTTAATCCTGTGATCTAGGCACAGTGAAAAAGTAGCTCTTTTAACAGTACTAAAGAATGTGTGTTTCTGTTGAATCTGCCAGCCTTCTGCCATGTGAAGAAATAGCAGAGTTCTGTTTGCATTTTAAAGACTAACAGATTTAATATTGCATAAGCTTTCATGGACTATCACTTGAATCTGTGGTGCTGTGTTAAGCTTGAATGTTTGAAAGTGCTATAATGCTGTTGCTTGGGACATAATGAAAAATCACAACACTCTGTGGTCAGGATTTAAAGGTTCAAGGTTAAAGTTTAAACAGATAAAGATGAAAAGCCTCTTTTTCTAATTGGAGAGGAAACATTTCTCTTAAAGCAATAAATATTATTGTGTGGAGACCTGGTCAACAGGCAGTTCAATTCAAATGTTATCCATGCATTATTATTAACTGAATTAGCTAACAGGAATATTATTTCTTCCAAGAAAGAAAAGTGAATGATTTTTAAATTGCTTTCTTATTCATGTTAATATGATATTATAAAGGGAAGACCTAATAACATTTTGTTTCTTGACTTCTTTAATCACACTGAAACTCCAGCATTAAATGTATTTGAACTGTAACATGCATTTACTGAAGTTACAAAGGAGGAAGACAGAAAGACTTGCACAGTCTTACTGCCTGAGTTGAGATGTGGTGACTCATTCCTGTCATAAAAGTTCAAGTGACTTTTTAGATTCACCTGTATAGCTGTGGGCTCAGTTGTGCTATTCAGTCATGGTAACTCAATTTAGTTAAACCAATTCATGGGGGAACGAGGGCCCTCCTACATCTAGAGTAGGCCAGGTTTTCATAAGAAGGAGGCTTACAAAACATTGTAGATTGGGTTTAACAGTAGAGGAGAAGGCTATTGGCACAACAGCTGCATGTTACTTCTAACATCAGAGGCAGGGTGCTGTTAGATATCAGGTGCTGGCAAACACAAACACTACAGAATGGAAATTCAGGGCTGGAACCGCCATTTTGAATCATGAGATAAAGCACATGAGGAGGTAAGGGAAGTACAGATTAACCTCTCATTCCCATGCCACCCTGGATAGGCTTGGTTTACCCTGAATTTGGAAGCTAAGCAGGGCTGGACCTGATTAATATTTGAATGGGAGGCCACCAAGAAATACCAGATATGTTCTTCAGCTTGGGCTAGGGAAGAATCCTGCCCCAAACCTTGGAGAGTTATTGCCAGTCAGAATTGACAATACTGAGCTAGATGAACCAATGGTCTGACTAATTATAAGGCACTTTCCTCTGTTTCTTTGTTGTAGAGGAGAGTTGGATAAGACATCTTGATTTTCTTCTCTGATCTTAACAGTGGGAGCCAGCATGGTGTAGTGGTTTGAGCATTGGACCATAACCCTGTAGAGCAGGTTTCGATTCCGCACAGAAACCCACTGGGTGACCTTGCGCACATCACACACTCTTAGCCCCCAGAAAACCCCATGATAGGTTTGCCTTAGGGTCACCATAAGTCAGAAATGACTGGAAGGCACACGACAATTGCAACTTAACGCTCCTACTGCAAGTAACTAAACCTTAGGAGATGTATTTTTACCTTCCAGAATGGGAAAATATCAAAGAAATCATGGTGTCACGGGGAAGGTGATGTGGTCATCTAGGAAATTGTTTCACTGATCCCCATCACTGATATCCCAACAGACTGTTTATGCTGTGAAGAAACAGACCCCAAATGACTTGTGTGGGTGCCAAGAAGAATGTGTCTGATGAAAACAAAAGTTACCTTATGAACAGTAATCCTCCCTTATTTTCATGCATGCTCTTCCTTCTTTCTAGTGCCAGTATGTATATTTACATCAGTGTGTGAGAGATGTCTTAAGAGCAAGAAAGCTACGCAGTGAACAGGAAAACCCATTGTTCCCAATATATGAAAATGTGAATCCAGAATATCACAGAGGTAAGGCTGAATTCAATTAGCATTAAGAAATGGACAGTGGCCCCATCAACAGTGGCCACATCCTGTACTTCTCCATCATGGTTGCTGACTTCAGCATGTCGTGATATTTGTTCTTCTTAGAAGCAGTTTTCCAAGTTTTGCTTTATGTTCAACAAACTAGTAATGTAACTGCAAGTGATGCTTGGCTGTGGGTAGTAATGCCTCACTGTTTTGTCTCTATTCTTTCCCCTCCTTGTATTTTCTTTTGCACAGTACCATTCTCTTTATTTGCTTCCATAGATTGATGACTGCTGGTTATAGCCACCTACCTCACTTTCTTTTTCCAGCTCTCTATCCCTATCTAAACTATCATCTTATTCCTTTGATATAATAAAAAAAAAAATTGCAATTTTGTGCATAGGGGCTCATGCTGGGCTTGTTGGCAGTGTGTTCTGATAAGTGGAGGAAGAGCCACCTTGCCAGGTGCTGGGAGCTGCCAAAATCTGACAGTGAAGGAAAGGAGGTTGTGTCTGTCGGCCTTGAGTCTCTTACTTTGTCTTTTCTTATATATGTAAGTAAATATATAAATAATAAATAAAACGAGCATCATAATAATTAAAAATAAAACAATAATACATTTACTTAGATGTCCTGCCCTATATTGCAAGATCTCAGGGAGGCTTACAATAAGATCAATTTGAAACCATAAGTAATAACAGTTGTTTACAAAAATTAAAAATATAATCAATAGATTATCAGTTAAAAACCAGACAATTTAAAAGCTGTTAAAACAGTTTTAAATAATGTAATCATCAAGTGCAAGTAAGATGAAGAAAAGGCAATCAGTATGGTAAGCTGGGCATTGTTCAAAGACATAGCTATGTTAGTCGGAATGAGCATGCAAAGGGATCTTTTAGCACATTTGAGTCACAGACTATGACAGCTAATGCTACCCACTACTTTCTCTTAGTCTCAAAGGTGCTACAAGATCTGTTTGCACACTGGGCATTGTTGTAATGCCCAACCCTCTATTGTAGCCCCACTGAAACAGGTGAGAAGTTAAATCTTAGTGTTTTGAATAAACTCACATGGGTCAGGTTCACTGCTCTCCCCCAGCCTGAAGGATCTATCTCTTTGTCATTTGAAAAAATTCCAAACACACACAGCACCCTAACAATCTTTCCGCTCTTCCAAGAGTGATGTATTTTTCACTTGAGCTCAGTTACAGCCTTCTTGTTTTCCCTTCCTATGCAATAACCTCCCATGCCTTGCTGTCTTCTAAGATCATAAGCTTTCTGGAAGAAGGAGAATATATTGTACTAATAAAATCCTGGGTATATTTACTATACCCAACCAATGATTCTGGTAGGACTTGCCTTTCCATCTTTCTTTGCTAGACATCTTAGTCTGATGCGAGAAGACAAAATGAGAGGCTTTTATCTATTTTACACATTAAAATTTCAGTAAACTTTCAGAGGATAAGCATATCCTCCAAGATTTCAAAGATGAAAACCAGGGCACATGTGGCTGGGCAACATCAGAGTATGGTCAGAAAAGGTGTGGCCAGGCAACAAGAGGGCAAAAATTATTAATAGGAAGAACACAGAAAATTACTATTTTAAGCAGAAACATCCAGAATGTATGTACTGAGCCTAGAAAAGCCTGAAAAAGAAAAGATAAAAACCACGCAAATCAATAAATTACTGTGTATTTATGTGTCCCTGCATGTGCACAGCATGAGTAACCATAAATATAATATTATATAATACATTATTCTAAAATCAATATGCTTTTATAAGACATGCTCAAAATTACAGCTTTCTCTCAGACCTTGTATAACTATGTTTATATCTAACCCCTTAGCCCAAGGCACATTATAGATCAGATGAAATGCCAACTTCCTGTACCATAACATGCAAGGTCACATTGAGCCAATCACAACCACTCAGCCCAACCTACTTCACAGGGTTGTTCTTAGAATAAAAACGGAGTGGGGAAAAGTAATATGACATACTTTTAGCTCTAAGAGATAAATGTGGTTACGGAAAATGTAGATGCACAAAACATGATTGTCATAAAGAAATAGGTGTATTCCAATAACCTTTTAGAACATCTCAAGCTACACCCTTGTACCCATTTACCTAGGAATAACTCCCACCAAACTCACTGGAACTTAGTTCTAAATAGATATGTAGATAATTGAATTGTTAATGTACATGGGACACTGCTGCAAAAAAAAAAAAAGACTGTCCCAAAGCAAGTAAACAGGAAAATCTTTATGAGTTACCATTTCTTTCCTTGGCACTGTGCAGCCCAGATACACACAGAGAATTAGTAAATCAAAAGGAGGGGAAAGAGAGAAGGTAACCAGTAAAACTAAGCCTAAATATACAGTGTATATGAATTTCAAAAACCATAAAATCATATCAAAAGAGAGGAGAAAAATATTTTCAAATCAGGATTGCTTCCCTGCAATATTGATCCTATTCTAAGAAAAGGGAGGGGGGAATCTATCTATGAAAAAGAGAAATTGAGAGAGCACCTGGTGCATAGTTCTAGCAGTGAACTCCCAAGGGACAGCCTCCTTCCTCTGCTTTTACAAGATGTGTCTTTTTGATAATTTAAAGAAACAATTTGGAATTTCTGTGCAGGAAAGGTACCAGCAGTTTGCTTTGGCCTAAGCTCACTGAGAAGGTCAAGACTCTGGCCTTGCTTTTGCTCTTCCTCCTGTTTAGTTGATTGAGTGGAAACTACTTTCGCACTTCAGACTGTTTACAGCAATTGAAGTACACTAAAGATGAAGAGGGAAGGTGTGAGGAGATAGAAACTGGAATGTTTTAAAAACAGTTGAGAAAGTGGAGAGTGCAAAGATTAACTGGGGCTGTCCCTGCCAGACTAGGACAGTTAGAGGTTAGGCACAGACCTACTGTCTGTCATGTGAGGGAATCACACTGCCTTCTGAAAAATGGGGATGGGCAGTGTGTGATCTTCCAGATGTTGATGGAGTGCAGTTCCCTTCATCCTTCCCCACTGGTTCTACTAGCAAGGTCTGATTGAATTTGCAGTCCAAAAATATCAGGACAGTCAGACATTCCTCACTCCTGATTTATGGTATAAATCTTTTTCTTATAGCAGCTTAACTGCCAAGAGTTTCTATCTAATGAATTTCATAAGTCTTCTGAGAATCCTTTGTTAGAGAGCATTTATTTTTTATTTAAAGCATATCTTTGCCACTTCCCCAAGGCTTGAGATGGCTCAGGACACTAATGGAAACCATAAAATTACAAAAAATACAACCTAACCATTCTCATAGCACTACAGTTCTCAGGGTTCCCTCAGGTATGGGAATGTCTGTTATATTTAAGACCATTGCCAATATTCTACTACTTTGAATCGACTCCTTTGTTATGTATACATAACTAAGTAATGTCTCCTGGCCTGACCCCACAAGCCCAACTTTTGTAATTTTATGGCACCTGCACTGGGCAAAGGCAATTTGTTCAGCTGCCAGTTGGGGTGCATTGCGAGAGGGGTCCTGCTTCTGATTGTCATAGTCTTGCTAACTAGTGGGAGTGGGCTGGAAACACCCATCCTTACACTCCAATTGGCAGCTGAACAGACCTCTTTTGTCCAATATGCTTCTGGCTGCTCAGGTGAGCTGGAGGAGGCATTTGTTATCGTGGCAATATTGCCATTGATTGTGACTATGTAATTCTGTTGAATGTCTGAATATAGAACAGTTACAGATCCATAACTCTACGTTACAAATTCATAACTGCAGTACAAAAAGCCAGCCACCATTCCTATATATATTCCTAATATGTCCTACTGAGCTCAGTGATTCTTCTTAATACACATGCTTAGGATTGCACTGTCTGTAAGCGTACATAACTCTCCATATGTCCAGCTTTAATGTGGCTACACCTTTTTCTTGCAGAACTGCTGTGACTTAGCTGCTGTGTGATCAGCAGAAAAACAGCATGTAACATTTTTTGTCTTCACGGTATCTACATAATAGAAAGAGTTTCTTTGCTGAATTTTCTGCTTTTCATGTACCTATTAAAGATACTGCCATCTTGTCAGGAAAAAAGGGATGAATTTTCTTTCTGTCATTCTAAGATACAGTTGCCTCTTTTGTGTACATACCAATCTTGTTTATATTGTTATGCTACTTTTGTAAAAATATATTCACTGTCTGGCACTAGAAAGATAAAAATAAAGCACTCTCTGTGTGTTTTCTAACTGCAGTTTCCTTTTTATTTCAGATGCTGTTTATTCAAGGCACTAATGGATTCCTGCTTTTTGCAGTCATATCAGCTAGCTGTTGTTTAGCTAATTTTTTAAAATATTTTATGCACTACAAAAGTGCCAGACATGTTTGAAGCTGTGTATAATTTATTGGTCTGGTGACACTTTAAAGTATATAATTTAAATATAATAGATATTGTTGTATATAACTGTATTTTGATATTATGTAAATATGTATTTTATCTATAATGTTTATAATTAAGCTTCAGATAGTACTATTTTTCCATGTTAAATTTATTTTAATGAATTCTTCTCTATAAACTATTTTATGCTGGAAAAGTAGTAAGGCTTCTTTTTTAAATCTAAATTCCTTTAAGCCAAGCTATGGGTAATAAACTTCCACAGTCTGATCTGGATATATCTCATATGTGTGAGAAACATGTGACCTGAACATACCAAATTTAATGCTTCCATGCATGTGTGAAAACTTTTCTGGACATGTTGTGTTTTTTGTTAAAAAAAAAACAGAATATGGAGAGGTCTCTTTTTAACAACAACCTTCCAAATCCACTAGCCAGCACAGTTAGTGGCTACCTGTGGGTTTCTGATAGCTGTACTCTAAAAATATTGACTTCTCAAAGCTGCTAGTTTTTTTTTTTAATGATTTCATTCCTATCGTTTATTGTTGAAGGAATACAGTACTAGTGTTTAAGTTTAAATACAGTAGGTCTGCATATAATGTGAGGGATCTGTTCTGAGACCCTTCATACTATACAATTTTGGTGTTTAATGTGGAACCCCTTTTTCTCATACCCGAAATGAAAGAGGATGGTATCGCAGCCACCAAAAACCATTAGTATTGACTTCTGACATACAGGTAGCATCAGAAGAGGAAACCTCATCAAATGCAGGGTGGTCAGAAGGTCATCCTAGATTGTACCTCCAGGATGATGTAAATAGTTCAATGTCAATATCAGGTACAGAACTTTCAACTTGTCACTTAAAGAAAGCACTTCTCGGATTTTCTTTGGTGTATCTGGATTGCCAGCCTTGCCACTCTTGCACTTTGGGGGCATTATTCAACAGCAAGACCACTTCACCAGCATGACCACTTCAACAGCTACCGCTGAACACAAGGTAGCAGCACAAGGTAGCACCAACCAGCAGCACCAGATACTACAACCAACACCAACAGCACAAGAAGCCAGCAGCAGATACCACAAGCAGCATCAACAGTGCGAACAGGAAGGTCAGTTGCACAAGATGCCACGAGCAGACCAAGCAGCTCTGGGGACCAGCAGTAGATAGCGCGAGCAGCAGGAGATACCATGAGCAGTATGAGCATCACAACGGGGATCTACATATAATTCAAACCACGTAAAACAAACTCACATTAAACCTGAGCCTACTGTACTAAGCATGCCAAACTCTGACCAAATCTGCATGGCAAGCAGATCTGTATGGCAGAGATTTAGACTTGCTGGCACTTGTGGTCTCTTCCAGCTCTAAAATTCTATGATTCTAAACATGGAGCAAGTGGACTTCATATAATATGCATTTCTGGTAACTTTCCTAGTGCCATGGAAGGTCAAAAATGTGGGGTGATGGCTGCTGCTGCTGCTGCTGTTGATGATGATGATGATGATGATGATGATGAACCATAGGCTTAAAGCAATGCTGGGAAAACTGTAGCTTCCAACACTTTTTTGTCTACCCCAGGCCCCCATGATGTTCCTCACATGTTATTTATGTTTCTTTGGGGCAAAAAAAAACACACTTATGATCACCTAGACAGCTACAAAACCTCATCTTAATGTTCTCAAACATAATATCCAAACTTAGGCAGAAAATAGTATTTGTGGCTGAAATGTTGCTTGCTCAGGACACTCTGCACAAAATTCATTTGTAGAGTGACACTGTATGATAAGCTAGGTTGCTCAGCTTTAAGGCTGAGCAGATACTTTGATAAGCCACTTTTATGAAGATGATGCAACGTTAGGTCAAGAGGAACAAATGTGGCACAATACAGTTTTCTGCTAAGTGAGAGCTTTTTGCTTAAAAGGACATCAGAGTGAGACTGAGCTGTATCCAGAGGTGACACTGACCTCACCTTCTGACTATAAAATACATAGGTAGCCTGATTTTAAAAGGGCAAGCAGTGAATAAACAATGGCTGCAATTCTAGATATAAAGCCTAGAATATCCACGCAGCATATTTTAAAAGATGCTGAAGACAGACCAAAAATTTGATGACAGACCATCTCATTAAGAAGTCCAGGATCTCCTTGACCCATGAAAGACTCAGTGATGATTGTCTATGCTGTCTAAAGTAGAAGAAAGAGTCTCTGTATGCAAAAAGGGTGGATTGTAGCCACATTTTCATGGTTTAATGGCTTCTTAAAATATTTTCAGTGTTGCTTTTCACTGCAGATTCTGTGTGACCTAGAATTATGCATTCGTGACTGGTTCATATTCATGGTCCTACATATTCACTGCTTTAGGGAATAAATATAAATGATGGATGTCCCCCAATCCCCACTTGCCATTGAAGCAGTGACTGATATTCCTGCCCCACCTGCCACTCATACAACCAATTTCCAGTGCAAGGGGGAATTGTAACAAGGATCCTGCTTTTGCCTGTTGCAACAGAGACCATGGGAGCTCATGGGAGGAGGTGGGAAAAATCAAGCAGCTGCTTCCTGGTTGATAGGGATGATGGCAGAAGGTGTTAGCCAGTATATGACGGCTGGAGGGGAGGTCAAGTTGGAAGATGCTACATAGCTACATAACTATGGTGATTGTTACATAGGTACATAGCTGATAGAGAATTCCAGCCCTTTTTTTTTCTTTTCCCACAATAAACTTTTCAATATTCGTTTGCCACTCTTTCAAACCTTTTATCGCAAGGTTTAAGGAGATCCTTCAAATAGGAAGTATAACCTCAGATGAAATATAAGCTTTTACCAATGCTATTTTACCTGCTGCTGAAAGCTTTAAATCAGAACAGTCTTTCAATTTTGATTTGGTATATGAATATAGCTTATTATTTCAAAGTACCAGCTGATTGAAATCTTTTGACAGAAAGACACCTAGATATCAAATATGATTGCAAGTAAGGGACAAAGCTGAGGCTAACTGGATTTGTTTTTGGCCTTTCTGCACTAGCCTGTTATAGCGCGATGATTCCACTTTCCACATCCTATGGAATCCTGGGGTTTGCAGTTTTGGGAGGGGCCAGCTGGCCCCTCCCGAAACTGCAAACCCCAGGATTCCATAGGATGTGGAAAGTGGAATTATCGTGCTATAACAGGCTAGTGCGGAAAAGGCCTTTGTTCCTCTGTTAAGGTGCTAATGCAGAATTTAGACTTCTCATAATTTATTTTCAACCCAGAATGTTTGTGGAAGCCCTCTATGGTCATTTTAAGTTTAAAAATACTATTTTGGGCAGAAGGAGAAAAAAAAGGAGGACATCATCAGCATAAAGACTAACCTTAGGTGCTTCTTTTTTATTATAAAACCTTTAATGTCTGGATCTCTGCAAATGAGCTCAGCTAAAGTTTTGGATGCTAGAGCAAATAATAAAGGTGAAAAAGGACATGCCTGTCTAGTACCCAAGACAGTGAATATCTTTGAGAGTCAGTACCACTGATGATCACAACAGCAAGTGAGTCTCTGTAGAGTTTCTGAAGCATATTCAAGGACTTTTGCTCCAAACTGATGCACTTAAAGAGTTCAAACTATATTGCCATGACTCTTATGACTGTCAAAGGCTGCCAGTGTGTCTAAGTCAATCAATGCAACTGGGATGCTATTCTTTCTTGCAGAATGTATTATATTTAAAACCTATCTGATGGCATCAACTAAATTTCTCCTGCAGATAGATAAGAATAAATAAGCTCATGTTCAAAAACGTTAGTAAATATAGTTCTAAAAATTTTGTGTTGGTTTAAAAGTTTTCTTGGTCTGTAGGCCATTATTAACTTTGGGTTGTTCTTAGCTAGGATATAGTTACAATATGATCATATTTCTAAGATTCTGGAATTGTATCTCCCTTAATTATATTACTATACTAGCGTATTTACCTGGCATTGCTCGGGATTTTATTTTCCTCTTAAGACTCACCAAACTGTCTTCTCCAGTACCTATAACTTTTCCCATATTTTCCAGTGCAATCTGTATTCAGAGTTATTTACATACACAGTTTTGGTTCCTGAGGTAGTATACTGTCCTCCTCCTTGCTGCTAGCCTCATCGCCACAGCTACTGGCCTTTTCCAGTACCTGAAACTTTTCCCTATATTCCTCAATCCAACCTTTATTCAGAGTTCTTAATGTACAGAGGTTGGGTTCCTGAGAGAATATACTGTCCTCCTCCTTCTTGCTGCTAGGCATCATCTCCATAGCAACTGTTCTATTCCAGTACCTGTAACTTTTCCCCATAGTCTCCAATCAAATCTGTGTTCTCTGGTGACGTCGATGTACTGGCTTTTGATTTTTTTGCTTTCTGTTGAATTTGTGCGATGGCTTTATGTTTTTCTGGAAGCGTATTTTGTTTTGGATTTCAGCTTTAAGATTCCTCACACATATGGAACCCATACAATCTACTGTGTGAGGCGAGAAGACCTTGTAACTATGTTGTCTATGTGACTTTAATTTTTCTCACATGTGCTTCCCAAATGTTTTCTGGCATCCTTATTGCTGGTAGGCCTCATCTCCATAGCAACTGGCCTGAGGCCAAGAGCTCTCGGCTGAGAATTCTAAAGGCCCCTCCCTAAATTGCCAACCCCAGGATTCCATGGAATCTTCACAGCCAGCCAATCATATGAGGTCTCACTTCACTGAGCCAATCATATGGGATCTTCGCCTGCCTGACGCAGACAAACAGACAAACTCACAAACTCATAGACAAACATTGGCTTTTATATAGTAGTGTTGCCCCCTTGGTAAACCCTGTACTGAAGTCTACAACTTTGACACAAAATTAATCTAACCCACCAGAGAGGTCACCTGGATGAGCACGTAGGCAACAACAGTTGTACGATCGAAAGAACCAGGTCGGGCCAGTAAACTCCCCAGTCACGTAGCCACAGGAGACCTCAAGCTGTGCCAACCCATGGTAGACAAAAGATCATCAGCCTTTAAGGAGCCAACTTGAAGGGATTAAGAGTTTTCCCACAAAGTTAGGCACTGGAAGCAATAAAACCTTATCAGGCAAAATCCATCTACATAAACTCACACTGCAACCCAAAGTGGTGGAAGATCCTGATACTTGGGTAACACCGTGTTATCTTCCAATATCAAAGAAGGTGCCGGTGTGAAGTTGTTTTCCGTTGCTGTCCCCTTTGTTCTCCCCGGGAGAGGATTTACCCTCAAGGTAAATTTTTCCTACAAATAATCCCCATTTCTGACTAGTTCTTTGGATGCCTCCCGGTCATACCAACTGTCCCCCTCTCCATAGCCGCGTGATCCCCTCAGCGTCTCTTCACTGAGTTCCTTTTCTTTCGCTGCTTTCCAGACCAAGGACTTCAGGAAAAGGTGCAGTATCACCCAAACTACAAATCCTTCAACAATCCCTCTATCTTATTTCCACTCTTTCTTTTTCTTTAGCCCTTGGACATGTGTGTGAGTGTTTGCATTTATGAGTGCCACTACTGTTTAATAAAGTCATTCATTGGACCTTTTTGTGTGATTTCTGACTGGGCCTGACCCCGTAAAAACTAGGTAAAAGATCTCGCTAGGTTACCCTACCTCTTGCATTGCTATTGCTTGTGCTCCGTTGAGCTTTCTTTCCCCATCACTTGGAGCATATCGAGGTGTCCCTCAGGGACCCCCAGATTTTCAGGGTAACAGTAGATAACTTATTGAAATGTGGAAACAGCTGGAAGCTAAATTTCTGATAAATCTAGAAAGTAAAGCCATCATATCCAGGCGGTTTGTCATTTTTTAACTTCAGACACATTTGAGAGCGAATCCTGGCTTGTGATCTGAAAGTAACCAGAAGCATGTAACAATTAAAAAAAACACTTTACTGTGTTCTTTTCAGGCATAGAACACAATGAGATTTATCAATCAAAAAGGATGAAGAGGAAATCACATTAGTTTGGGGCAGGAGTGTAGTATTTGGGAAGGAATAAAATGAGGACATTGCCTCTTCAAAGACAAATTTTGACTCCACAAATAAATAGTTTCTTCATATTTCCAGCATTGCAGAGACTGAGACACTGAGAATCACTCACACCTAGAACGTCTGCTGCTTCCATATTCTCTTGCTTACTTTTCTGCCCCGTTTCTTTGGATATCTACACTGTGTTTGTAAATATTCAACTGAAGTGTTAAATTACTGCCGTGCTAGAATTTGGGGAACTGAAGGGAAATTTCATGGAGGGACAGAATTCTTATTTGGGGGCAGTGTTCTCATTTTGCCCCATCCAGCATAACTACATAATTGGAGGAGTAACAGGTGACAAGAGATAGGCAGAAAATTATTGTCTGGAGAAACTACGAAATTATTAATGGTTAAGTCTGAATGTGTAACTCAACACTTAAAACAGATCTCAGTCCTAAGACAACACCTGAAAAGCATTCCTTCAGTGCTCCTCATGTGTTGTGCTAATGGGCCACACAGTGAGGAATTTTTCTCTGCAAGGATGGTGATGGTGATGAAATAAATGAATACTACATGATTGAACAACTATCTCATTTATTCTTTCCTCTGACTGATTTTTGTTTATGTCAACTTTTCCACTAATGCCATTGTCCACGCTCGGTCTAGACATCCCGACACACAAAAACCAAGTCTGGAATCCTGCATCAAAGTTGATTCTGCGTAAGTGGATTTACATATGCAGGAATTAGAATTGGGCAGTTTCATAAAGTTCATATCCAGTAGAGGGTTGCTGTTAGTTATCATGTAGCAAAGCCAGCTGGTGTGCATTGTGCATCAATGCACATCATGAATCAATAAGCCTTGTGTGCCTATGTGCCTCAAGCACTGATATGCATTGCACACTGGTGCACGTGGGTCCTGATGAGCTTCGGGAAGCCTTGCTAGTGTCCTAATACGTATCTATGCAATTCACTAACAAGGTTTCTTAGGACCTCTGCTACTTAGCTAAGTACATGCAAAATTACTTTACTAAAAGGTGATATAGGATTCTAGCGCAGATTTTTCCAGCAATCTTGACACACACTACAGTGAGTAGTACGGAGATGTTGTTGTTACGGAGTAAATTCTCATTCTTTTCTAACAAATACTAACTTCTTTTAGTCCTGACTAGACTAGATTCATTCAATTCATTAGATTTATCTACATCAGAACCTTCCAAACTGTGTGTTGCGACACATTAGTATGTCGGTTGCAGTGTGTAGGTGTGTTGCGCAAACTTAACGAGTGGAGGGGCTGCCTCTCCCACCACCACAGTGGTCCAGGTCTGGTTGAAGGGGCTGCCTCTGCCACCTCGGACCAAGGAAGACCCTGGCGAGGGCAGCAGTGGGCCAGGCCCAAGTGGAGGGGCTGTCTCTCCTGCTGCCATAACCGCTGCCTCTGGCTGAAGAAGATCTCAGCAAGAGTGGTGGCAGCGGGCTGGGTTCAGGTGGAGAGGTTGCCTCCACTGACTGAATTACTCACTGAATTACTGTGTCATGAAATGATGCATGTCTAAAAACTGTGTCATCAACACGAAAAGTTTGAAAAGCTCTGATCTACATGTTGATTCACCGTTCAGTGATTGATTGAATGGGACCACTCTAGTTGGGATAACTAATAGGATGCCAGTCACAGACAGCAGTAGTAATATGTCACACTGAGTTTATTGGCAATTTTTTATTTGCTTTAAGAGGGCAAATATTTGTTTACAAAACTGTGAGACCTGAGGACAATAAAACCACATATGATTTAAGGATCCTTCTGCACAGCTTCTCCAGCATGGATGACACAAGCCTGTCTATATGTGCCAATTTAGATGGTGACATGCCAGGAATGAATGCTTTTAAAATATTTTTACATGATCATGCAAAAATGGAAATGAAAGTACAATGTGATACACAGATGTTTTAATTGAGAGTCAGTGAAAAAATGTATTGAGATCAGCTTCTCACACTAACTTCATAGTCAGCATTCTCCTACAGGTCTGATCAGCTAGTTGTGCTTTTTTTTAACTTGACCCCTTGCAACATTTAAAGAGGCAATGCTCTTGCTTACTGCATTTCTCAAGGAATTTGGAGGGCCATTTTTGTATTGTAACATCTTGCCAATTCACAAACCTGGAAGTGAGTGGCTCTGAGAATTCCTTCAATTATTTTATAATCAGCATTGTTCTGTTGACAAAAGTCCTGTGCTCTGTGAATACCACAGTGAAGGCATGTATGCTAATATTTTTGCCTAAACTTTCAAAATCCATATTGTCTCTACAAGAGAAAGATTTTCGTCTTATGTATCTGCCTGTTATAGACCCAGAACAGTATAGTGGCTTGAGTGTTGGACTAGGACTACAAGATACCAGGATTCAAATCCCCACTCAGCCATGGAAACCCAGTAGGTGTCCTTGGACAAGTTTCACTCTCTGCATCTCAGAAGAAGGCAATGGCAAGCCCTCTTTGAACAAATCTTACCAAGAAAACTCAGTGATAGGATCACCTTGGGTCCCCATAAATTTGAAATGACTTGAAGGCACACAACAACAATCTGCCTTCTGATGAGCTATAAAAATGAAAGTGATCCAAACATTAATGTACCATTCCTATGTTCCACACATGCCAAGCCTGTGGAAATTCAAAGCAAGCTGCAGTTGACTACATGATGAAATGTAGACTGTAGTTTACAGCAAAATCTCTTTTCAGTGTGTGATGAGAACCCTCTTTTTCTTTCACATTCTTATAATCATAGATGAAAGATGTGATCAGGAAGATGGTTAGGGTCAATGAGACCTAGGGTCACATTGCATACTTTTTACATTTTCAAACAGCAACACGGTTTGCTGGTATCCTATCTAGCAGTGAATAGCACCTTTGCACACCTCTAGCCTCAAATGAATTTTCCAGATCTTGGAAAATATGTGTGAATAAAATGTGAATTGAATAAAAACCACAGCAAGTTCTTTGAGTGCCCCAGTCTCTCATATGTCCATTGTTGCATTCAAAGGCCCAAGTTCTCAGAAGTACGCTCTCAATATACTTTTTAAAAATGCAGGATTTATTGTTCTGAAGTTGCACCCCTTCCCAAAGCCGCAGGCCAAGTGTTCTAGCCTTTCCAGACACGCTATAGAAAACTGAATTGGAGTCCTCACACATAGTTGATGGACCAAAGAACATATCTGCTGCCAATACTATGCCCATTGCCTCCATGGTCACAGGTAGATCATTGAATTTCAGCAAACTTCTACCATGCTGGCTGTTGACTCAATGTGAGCAAAACACCTACCTTTTGTATCCATTTAAACTGGTTGGAAACAGGCTTAAATGAGCAGAAAATCAAGGTTTATATTTAGAAACATTTATCTATCCTTGGAGAAAGAAACTGGGAACCAGTATAGCCTTCTTGTCACCAAGGAGACCAATGAAGCAGATGCTACTTCTTTTTCAGTGCTTGGTGGACCAGGTGTTTTGTTACAACTGAATACATGCCAACAAATAGCTGAGGAGAAAACACCCACAATGCTCTTGTAAAATTTAACCCAACTGAAGCTGGCTCAATGCGTTTCATTTCACAGAAACCTCAGATCGTGTGCATTTCCTATACAGATTCAAGGCTTCCACAGTGTATCAACATTCTTGCCCAATTGCCTCTGTTTCATTGTAAATACGGCTTTGATTTCTGGCTACTTGTTTCCCCCACACACACACACTTGCTAGCAAGAACATTTTAGCCTTGCAGCTGTGGCTATACTCTAAGTTTTCTCCATGTATATACATATTATAGTTTGAATCCGGGATAGTCCCTGCATCAAGCCTACAGAAACTTTTGTTGATCACAAAGAACTAAGTCAGATAAGACCAGAGAATATAGGCTACTGTTATTCCTTGTATGAACATCTTAAGTGTAGTTCAGCAATTCACATAAGCTGCACATGGTTACATATCTAATGTTGACTACAACAGTAGTGCTACAAAGGTGGCATAAATCTGAAATTCAGGGTGAGTGTGGGAGATCAGTAGCCAGGGATGTATCCAGGGAAGACAAAATAAGGACATTACCCTTTCAAATAAGAACCCCCTCATTCAGTCCCCAAATGTCTAGCATCACAGTATAATTTAGGCATCCAATGAACAGGGGCAGGCAAGTGAATAAGGGAATGTGAACACAATAGATATAAGAGTTTTAGATATGGCGCTAGGTGGGACTGAAAAAATTTTTACTGAGAGGTAGAATATTTATTTGGAGCAGGGGCAATGACCTCGTCTTTGTCTGCAGTCAAGACAGCTGGATCACAAGGAAAAGAGTCCTAGTGTTAGCTGCAAAGAATTCTGATCTCAGAACCATTGTAGCATTTAAAGCCTTACCTGGCTCTTGCTAACATAGCAGAATGGAGACAGGATTGGCATTCCCTACTCTTCTGAAATTTTCTAAAACTTTCTGGTTTTCTCCTCTAATTGTAAATATGACGTTTAAGAAGGAATCTCGTAGAATAGCTCCACAGTTAGTCTAAGTATTTCTCCGAAACGTTTTCTCTTAGGAAGAGGAAACGTGGCATTGTCTGCAATAGGGTGATGGTGGTGATGCTACATTCTTTGGATCCAAAGTGTCTGCCAGTGAACCTACATCATGTCTCCAATCATCACCTTTTACTACTGGCATGACATCAGCATGGCAAAGGGCTCCGGTCTTTCTGCAGGGACAGAATGGGAGTCCAAGACCTGGACTGTGGCCATTCCAAGGGCCATAATATTGCTCTGTTAAAATATTTTAAATATATTCCCCCTCTGGAAGGATTTTGTTCATGGAAGTTCCCTTCATCAGATTTTGGAAATTCCTACACACACTATAGGTCACTCTATTCAGCAAGCTCTCCTGACCCGCTGCATAGTATTTTCAGAGGGCGAAGAGATGGTGTTCTGGAGAATGAAGATGGCTCTTCAACCTTGTCAAGGGGGGTTGGGAAGGGTCAGATCATCAACTGTAGCCACAAGAATAGAACTCCTGAAAATGCAGGATTTTGGCCTTCCATGTTTCCCTAGCAAAACAATGAGGTAAAAGATAATTTTAGTAATGAAAGCCTTGAGCCTCTTTTAGAGGGTGATGGATTTGGTGTTCATCAACAATCCTGTTTTCCTGGTGTCATAGCAAATGAGATTCATTACCAATAATACAATTACAATGTGGTGAGCAACTCTGAAGAAATATCAAGTGCACTATATAAATTATCCCCAGTATCTATTATAGTGCCATCTTTCTGCTGAGGAAATTAATCCTGTTCAGTAATATATGATGAGAGAGCAACCATTCCAGACTGTACATCTTATCAATAAGACACTTCATCATTTCCCAAACAATACAAATGACGCTTCTTTTCTCATGCTACTGCTTTCTTTCCTTTTTTTAATCCTTTGTATGCATTGTGTGTACAAATAGGACTGCATTGTTCTGTATTTGATGACAGCTATTTTAACCATTTCAGCATGGCACGTGCATAATTACCTCACAAATGCATTCCTTTTAGCTGTAATCAAACAATAAACAACCCTCTGCATAATACAGGGATACTGAATATGCGGATTGCTAATGCAAACACCCCCGTTTCTGCTGAGCAGATGTGCAAGTTCATAGAGTACAGATGAGAAAATGTAAGGACAGATTGCATTTGGACTGGTTTGGCACAGAGCAGATAGCATTATGATTAAGCGTATAATGTTCAGCAGCAGGCTTCCAGGAGTAATCGATGCAGTGAAAAGAGGAGAAAGAAGTGACTAAAAAAATTACACCACAATCCTGCAACTCCAGTGTGTCACAAATAAGCTCCAGTGTATGTTCATGAAGGACAAGGATTTATTATTGCTCCAGTAGCCTACAGCATTCACGAGGTGCAAGCGTGCCTCCTCCCACAATTCTCCTCCTCTCATTCTCTTGCCTTTTGCCGGGTGTGGATAAAGAAGGCAAACATGCCCAGGCAAAAGGCAAGAGAAGGAGGGAAGGTACATGAGCATGTTCTCCCCTTTGGAGCTCCCCACTCCTATTCCCGGACATTTGGCTCTCTCAGAAGAATGTACACTGAGACAAAACACAAGGATTCCTATGCAATTTTCCCTAACGCAGAGAACACATGATGGGACAACAGGCAAGAGAATGAGAGGAGCCCTAGAAGGGAATGGGAAGGGAGCATGGGGCGAATTATCTGTGTTTTTTCCATTTTCACAGAAGTGGAAGGGCCACTGTATTTCCTTAGATGGAAAAGAACAAGGCTGAAGGCACATGTACTGGGTTCTCGGATCATGGTATGCAGATTTTTAATCAAAGTGCAGCTAAGGTTTGTCTTAAGAGAAAACTTTAGGCACTGAACTAAGCTTGCATCCCAGAGATGAAACCAGCGTGAGGCCTCCTACTTGCTGAGGTGACTTAAAAGTGCCAGGAAAGGTGAGACCAATACCGTCAGGAAACTAGACTTTGTTAAAAATTAGACTTTTCGTAGGGTCACTCAAGGTGGAATGCTCAAAGTGGAGACACCAGACTAAGGGTTCTTTCACACGACACAATTCCAGCAGTACGTTCCACTTGAGCCATCACGTCAGCATCCTATGGAATACTGGGATTTGTGGTTTGGTGATGCACTGGATCTTTCCGGCTGAGAATTCTAAATACTTTCCCTTAAACTGTAAATTCCGGGCTTCCATAGAATGTTGCCATGGCAGTTAAAGCTGAATATAGGACTATAATTGTGTGGTGTGAAAGGGTTCTAACATGCATTCATCCTCTTCAGAAAATAATGCCAGCACCAGCAGAAGAGAATTAACAGTTGCATTGGAAGAAGGGTACAGAAGTTCTTGAAGTCAAACTGCTAGGCAGCAACAGTAATAGGAGGTGACACTTATGATGGATCTCTTATAGACAATGACTGTGACACTTTAGATAACTTGTTAGTAGTGTGCAGAGGAAGGCACTGGTAAACTACTTGATGCCTTATACAGCAACAACAACAAAAAACTATGAAGAGACAATCCAAAATGAACAAGAGACTGGGAAAGAGCACATGGCAAGTGCAAATATTGCTGGTGTCTAACACTGTAATTGGATTAAGGGTGAAACAGCTAATGTCCTTAAATATGAAAGGAAGGTCTGAAACTGCACAATGCGTAACTCAATAAAGGATGCCACAGCCCTGAGTCTGCAAGACCTGAGCAGAGTTATAAACAATGATGGGTGGAATTCTTTAACACAATCTACTTTACATAACTTTGTGTATGCTTAGCTATGTTGCAGAGGTCCTAGGAAACCCTGTTGGTGAACTGGGAAGATGTGTAGCAGGAGACCAGCAAGAGTGTCCAGATACACACCAATGCACAACTGCATTCCCTAGCTCGTGTCCCAGCGCACAATGGGACCAACACGCATCAGTCTTGTTGTACATCAGTCCTGTTGTACTTCAGTTCCCATGTGCATCGTTCACTTTGTTGGCTCCCCTATGTAGTAATGTAATACCAGCCTCTTACTAGATATAGAAGTTATGAAACTGCCCAATTCTAATTCCTGCAGATGTAAGTCAACTTAGGAAGATATAGGTCACCAACAAAATTCTGGCTAGGATCTCTTAGAGGTGTCTCATTCACAAGGTCACATAAGTCAAAGCCAACTTGACAGCACATAATAAATACTTAGCAATCCAAATTTCTCAGAAGCTATGCTTAATATGTAAAAATTCCATTGTTAATCACAGTTAACAATGGGTATGTGAACCGCAAAGCAGTGCTACGTGGTCAAGAAAAATACTGATTTTTCATAGGGCAAAGGGAATATTACAATACTATGAAGATATCCTGCAGTTAGTCCCATTTTATAAATAAAGTACTAAAGCTAGCATTGACCCCTCTCTTCCCTTAATCCACATACCATTCTGCACCCACAGGATACAGTCTGCAACATTTCTGTTTCTTAAGTCAATAAATATAATATTCATAAATGCAAAATTCCTTTGGATTTCACAAGAACGGGGACTTCACAACTCTCTTTAAATTGGTAAACAATTAAGCTTGCAATGACATCAGCATTACTGGGATTGGAAAGTTATTAGCATTGTCTGGATTAAAACACTACGTATATGTGTTTGTGTGTGTGTGTGTGTGTGTGTGTATGCATGCACGCATGATATAAAGAGTTCCTAAATAACTGTAAATAACTGCAAATATTTAACCTATATAGTTATGAGTGCTATGACCTATTTTATCTACTATATAAAAGTCAAAGTTTGTCTGTGAGTTTGTCAGTTTGTCTGTTTGTCTGTGTCAGGCATAGACCTCGTATGATTGGCTGTGTCGGGCAAGAAGACTTCATATGATTAGCTGCCTGTGAAGATTCTATGGAATCCTGGGGACTGCAATTTAGAGGGGCCTTTAGAATTCTCAGCTGGAGAGCTCTTGGGCCTGTCTTGAATAGGGCAGTTGCTACGGAGATGAGGCCTAGCAGCAAGGAGGAGGGCAGTGTATTCTCTCAGGAACCCAACCTGTATATGTTAATAACTCTGAATAGAGATTGGATTAGGGAATATGGGAAAAAGTTAAGGTACTGGACAAGACAGTTTGGGAAATTAGAGACATAGGATCTCAAATCTTTCTAACAGGTATTACCTATAAGAAAATAAAATCACAGGCAACATCAGGTATATATGCTAGTGTACTATAAATGTAAAGACTGTGGCTGAGATTCTGCATGTCAGGATCCCAATATTATCCCCAAAAGCTAAGTTTTAAGGAATGTATTGACCTTCCCACCCAGCCTCACACAGAGTCATTTCTGTATGTCCAGAAAGGAGGGGAAGATGTGTCTAGTTCTTTTTTGTAGCTGGACGTGATGCAATTCACAGTGTGTCCAGTTACAAGAAAAGAGTTGGATACAGCCCCACTATTCCACCTGGCCTCTAGTAACACAGAAGAAGCTATGTTGGAGAGGGGGACTGCACTGCTTGAAAAATAGGTTTTTGGTAGACTTTTGACAGTTGAACAGAAGAGAATTCTAACCTCTGTTACAACTATAAGTGTGAATTACGATGGCTCAAATAAGACTTACAACATCACAATTCTTCAACAGGATGTCAGCCTATGAGTATTTACAGAGAAGACTAGTAGCTTATTTATTGTTTTATCTTTGCTTATTTATTTAATTTATATTCCATCCTTTTCCCAGTGTGAGACACAAGGCAGCACCCAGTGGCTGAGATGCATAGCATAGCATAAATATCTGCCAGCAGAGTTGCGTTACACAGCTCCAGAACAGCACACCAACATAGTGCAATGTATGTGGATCAATGGTCAAAGAGCATGGCAACCAAGCCATTGTGCAACTTCAGTTTGCAATGTGCAGAGGCAGTGTGTAAAGGAAAGGTGCATTCATATGCTTTTCTGTCTATTTTAATGCATTAATGCATATGCAATGTTTTTTCATTTCTTTATTTTGTCTATAGCCCACCTCTTTCCCAATATGAGACCCAAAGTGGATGCACGGTCTTGCATGCACTATTCTGTTCACACCACATCGACTGGATATGAGTGTTATGTATTGTCAAACATAGGACAGCTTAAAAGTGTTTGTTGTCTATTGTGCATAGGGGCCCTGGGGGGTTGAGAGGGGAGGCATAAATAGATGAATAAACAGATACTTACCTGCATAAAATTTACACTTGCATAAATCACTAACAGACTGCTGGCCATAACGTGTTTACAAAAGATGAACTCTCATTTCCTTTAAATAATTAGTTCAAATAAGAGAAATTGGCAGCCTGTGAATATTGACATGAAAGCAAAATGTCACACTTAACACCACACAGGCAGTTTAGGAAAAACATAACAGATCAGGGTGATATTGTCTGCTGACAGACAAGTTTTGCCGAGTTTCATTTTACACATTTGTTTGGCAATCATCATTTTTAATAGACATGAGACAACCACAGGGCACAACCAGGTCCAAATAAAAGCACGTAAAGACCCTATATTTAGGTCGCACTGAAGAAGTCCCATGGGACTACTCATAGAATGTGGAGTATTCCAACATGAAAACAGAGAGAAATAGAGAGAGTGAGTGAGAGACAGAGAGTCAGTCATAATCTGAAGTCATAATCTGAATCAGGAAGCAGGGTGAGCAACTATTTTGGTCTGGAGGCTAATGTTCTGTTCATAGGACCATTCAGGGCTACACAAAATGCCTCCAGTGCCTGATTTTGAAAAAATATGTATTGTCTGAACAGTGCTGAGAGCCCCTAAAACCTGTTTTACAATTGCCTTTGCTGGAAAAGCCAGGGTAAGTGTGGTCTGAGGAGTCTAGAAGCCACAAAAATTGCCTTTGGGGCAAATGCAGCCCCACAGTCTCCCTTGGCCCCACCGCACCCTAAACTGTTGTGTGTAAACCCAGCTCTATCTGCAAACATAATTTCCTCCCCAGCAGTTCTTTTGAGTTGTGTAAGTGCTGTTGGAGTACGGAGATTGTTAGATGTTCAGCAGACAATGTTAAGGGCAGCAGAGTGTGAGTGTGTACTTTTAATTTGAGATCTTGTTAATCAGGATTCACCATTCCTTTCAAAGAATGGCTGAGAAAATAGGAATATTCTTAAATGGCACAAACTTGCTCGGCAAGTTCAACCTAATGCTGCCAAAGAACAATATAATGTTTGATGTAACAATAAATGGATTACTGTTTGAAAGTTTAATTCAATGAGAGGTGAGTGTGTGTGTGTGTGTTTGTGTGTGTGACAAGAATGAGAGAGAGAGAGAGAGAGAATGCAGGTACAGAGAAGAAGAAAAAGAAAAGCAAGAGAAAGAATCAAAAGAAGGCCATAGAACTGTGTAAAATAAAATTTCACTCCAAGACAATCCCATTAAGATCACTGAGATCTGTTAAGTGTCACTTCACTTTCAATGGATTTGCAAGAATGTTATGGTTTCTTCATGCTGAGTACACCAACAAAAGAATGAGTGAATGACTTTTAAGGCCTAGGGAGAACATCATGCCATAATAAACCCATTACAATTAATTGATAATGGGTTTTTTTTAAGAGAATCCAATTATATGTAACAGCATTTAATCTTCCTGGTGTATCTTAAGAGCAAAAAAGACTTAAAAAGTTAAAAGTGGGTTTGATAAAAGCAAGTAGACAAATGCATCACATGTAGTACTAGAAAATGATTAAAAGCATTCCAGGAACGAGTCTGAAGTATGCCTACCATGGTTTCTGTTGTGTTTGTTGAAGACTTTAAAAGTACCTGAGGGATATCGTACCTTGTTATAGATCACATTATTATTCCCATGTTCCTAAGAATCTATTAGTACCAGGTAAACAGCTATTGTTTATTTAAATTATCACAAAACATTCTGCATTGGCTACTTAGGCCATTTCTATACTGGACTGTTATGATGCTATTATTCCACTTTCAACATCTTATGAAATCCTGGGGTTTGCAGTTTAGGGAGGGGCCTCAAAGGATGTTGAAAGTGGGATAATAGCGCTATAATAGTCTAGTGCAGAAATGGTCTTAGTTATGTATGGATAACTAACTAACCATGACGGCCTCTCCTCTCAGCAGGCACATCAGGTGAAGGAGGCTTGTTCACTTGCTGAGCTGAGGGCAAGGAGGATGACATTTCCAACTCGCTCCCACCACCAAGCAAGGCTGCAACAAGGAATTGTGACAGCGGTCCTGCTTCTGCTTGTCACAGCCTCATTCGCCTCATAGTCATACTGAATAGGGAGCAGTTACAGACCTGTAACTGCAATGCAGAATGTCAGCCTATGGCTTTAAGTATATTTCACATCTACAACAGCTAATCCAATACAATACATCTGAACACATGCCACACATTGTTATAAACAACTCATGAATAAAAAGTGAATAAAACAATCACTTATTTAAAACAGGCTTTTGCATTCAACCTACTTGCTTTTGCGTATGGATTTTGTTGTCAAGCTGTTCAGACAAAAGGTCATCAGAAAGTTTGACTGGGGAGACACTTATTTTGAAATTCATCAAATGCCCTTATTTTACCTCTTCTTCTGTTCTATGAGTCACCGACAAGTACGTGCAACAACCATGTCACAACTCATTGCCTTCTGCTTTTTAAGCATGTTTGCATTTTTTTAAAGGAAAGTGAAACAAAGCAAAGTTATAATCTCATCCTAAACATATTTATCTTGGGAGTAAATTTCATTTATTTTAATGAGACTCAGTTTCAAGTAAGTTTATGCAGGATTTCAAGATCACGGAGACATGTATGCTCAAATGTAAGCCCAGCTAACTGCAACAGGACTTACTTTCAGCATAAAGTTGTATCCTTATACTCCAGCACCATAAAGATTTGCTTCAGAAGAAGTCCTCTTGAAGATAGTGGCGGCAGCCTGCTTCCTTGTTACTGGTGCAGTGAATCCAGTATCAATTTTAATCTGAACTTCAGAAGAACTGTCCAAGGTGCTGAACTTTAATCCCAAAATAGGTTCAGGACCTTGGATAGTTCCTAAATTTAGACTGAAACATGGTGTCATTTCACACCACACTAATATGGAAGCCACTACCAACTACCTCTTCTTAATCGCCCTTCCCCGTACAGATGCCTAACTATTGCTGTTAGTGTAAAAAAACATTGTTCAGACTTTATTCTGGCCTGAAACTCTTAGATTTGCAAAATATGTCATAGTCTATGTTCCCATCTAGAGCTCTACCTGTGCCCAGAGTATGAAAGGGTCTTTCACTTCAGTTCAATAGTTCAATAGCTCAGTTCAATAGTAAAGGTAGCTTTGTCTTTTGGTAAATGGTAGTAAAATTCTCTCAGAACACTGGTGTCCTGTGATGGAGGAGCCGCACAGAATTGTCTCAAGTGTCTCTTGCTTTCTACATTGTCTTCTTCTTAAATTTAATGAGGGAATTAAAAAGTGCAGGACCAAACCTGACACAGAGAATTGATTAAAGAAACCATTAATCGTGCTGGCTATTTAGTTGTTGCTGCTGTTGCTTAGTCAAAGTAGTGTCATAACAGAAGTGTACTCTGGTCAGAGAAGAAGAGAGAATTATTCATTCTCTCTCTCTCTCTCTCTCTCTCTCTCTCTTTCTCTCTCTCTCTCTCACACACACACATACACCAACACACTTTCTTTAGGAAATCCCACACACTCATACATGTGCACCCAACTTATGTTGATGGTATGTTTTCCTGATAGGTCAAAATGGCAGCTTCCTGGTAGTAGGGGCAACTGAAATTGAGAAAAGCAGTTCAGGCTTCCTCAGTACTTCTTTCCTGACTTTACCCCACTTCCCTGGGACTGCTTTTATTTTTGAAAAATATGATGAGTTCATAGCTCTCTTCTATCAACCACAGTTCTGCTCCCTGTCACTTGGAAATCAACCAGATAATGTAAGATCTGATAACACCATTTTGATCAAATGTTTTATTATACAAGAGAAGCAGGCAAAATCCAGCTATCACTGGACTACAGCTCCCAGCATCCCTCATCATTGCCTATGCTAGATACGGTTCATGGGAAGCTGTATTCTAACAACAGCTGGACAACTGGACTTTACTCATCCCATGAAAAACCAATCTCTATGGTTCTAAGGTCACACATTTTTGTTTGCCTATTTTCCTCACCTCTACAGTTCCTCCCCCAGGTCTGGTGGTGTGAATGAGCCCCAGGATAAGGGAAAGGCAGATATGCGGCCGAACACACATTAGCCATTATGGCTGTTTCACAGCCAACCAATTGCCCGTAGGAAGCCCTCAACAACACAGCTATATCTGCACCTTCTATCGCATGCTCCCCAGCAACAGATATGCCCTGTCACTGGAGATAGCATATAGCTATTCTGACTAGTAGCCATGGATGGTCCGGTCCCCCATTAGTTAATCCTCTTCCTTTTTCAAGACATCCGAGGCCATTTCCACAGGATTCCATAGGATGTTGAAAGTGGAATAATAGCACTATCACAGTTTAGTGCAGAAATGGCCCAAGTTTGCAGCTATAACAGCATCATGTGGCAATGAATTCCACTGTAGCGTGAAGGAGTATTCTTTTCTGTCTTAACATGCACTGATAGAAATTCCTATTTGCTACATCAGTGGCATTACTCCGGAACATCCACAACAACGATGTGGATATGAATTCAGATGCACCCCTGTTTTGCAGCACAGGGAGACAATTACTTACATAAGCAGCACCATAACATTTATCTGGAGTTCCGAACTGCGCTTGTTTGCTTTTGAAACAGCAATTTCAGACATCATCTCTTTTGTTGGGACAAGGTGAATTTATACAGGAGATTACTTTGAGGATTAAAAACAAAGCAAATTAAACGATGAAGCTCTTCCAATTATTGAACAAATCAAAGCAGGAAATAGAAGTTGTTTTAATAATCATTCGTCATCAGAGCAAAATAGGAGACTGATAAATTAATTGTAATCATGAACAGCACACTCCGTTTTCTGGAAGGATCGGAGTGTAAATATTAAACTACCAGAGTCACTGTTGGAAAGGATCATTTGAAATGCTGTTCCCTCTTACGCAAAAGGTCAGGCCACGATAATTGCCTCCATCTGGCCTTTAAAATATAGGTGCTCAGCAGCTGCAGCAACAATCATGCCAATATCTTTAAATAATACTAATAATAAGAAAGATGGTCATGGAAGTTCTGAAATGTTTCCAACTGCGGTGCTTTCAAGGCAAAGCTTTACAGAAATAGTTCTTTATACTGGAAATGGCTTTTCCAATTTCAGCTGATTAACCTGATTCTCTAAAATGCCTTGCAAAAGGGACATTATAAGCACACGGGAGAAATACAGACATGAGCATGAACAATGTGTCTGCTTTTAATTGAAATAAAAGATGACAGAAATTGAATTTGAAATTAGGAAAGGAGGGCATAGAGATTTTTTCAATCACGTAAATTGTCCAGTTTGAAGCCATTTCTCAGCAGCCACTGACTACTAGGGTGGCCATGTATCCTACTTTACAGGGAACAGTGCATTGAATGTGCCCCTAAAATTGAAAGGTTGCTCTATTCGTTGCCAGTTGATGGGCCCATGTCAGTGGGGTGGTGAATTCGCTCCAGCTTTTAGCCTAAACTTTAAAAAGGCTATCAAAACAACTGAGATCTATCCACAAAATTGGTTCAGCACCTTAGATAGCTCCCCTAAAGTTCAGACTAAAACCCAGAACAGATTCACCATACTACTGACATAGGAGCCACCAGTCATCACTATTCCACTAACACAGGAAGTGCCTTGTATCCTGTTCATTATGGTTTGCTTTTAGCAAGTTTGACCTAGGTGAGATCCAGTAAGTGCAGGGAGAAGAATGGGGGAAAGTGAATGAGAATGATGAAGGAATGTGAATGTGGCAGGAGGTTCTCAATAAGGGATGCTCTGTGAGATACCAGAACTGTTTCTTGTGGAAGAAAGAGAAGACGTAAAAGAGGGTCTTCGGCCATTTCTGCCCTACACTGTTATAGTTCTATTATTCCACTTTCAAAATCCTATGGAATTCTGGGGTTTGTAGTTTACTGAGGCCAAAGAGCTCTTTGGCTGAGAATTCTAAATGCCCCTCCCTAAACTGCAAACCCAAGGATTCCACAGGATGTTGAAAGTGGAATAATAGCACTATAACAATGTAGTGCAGAAATGGCATCTGCAGAGATAAGGTGGGCACCTGGCTTACCTGGTCATAGTCACTGACACATTATGACCAAGATTGTCAGACATAGCTACAGCTACAGAGCTTCATCACTGTAGCTACATGTCCCAGTCTGAACCCTAGAAGCCAGGCAGCTGCACCAAGCAAAGGAGTTCAGATATAGTGGAAAGCAAAGCATTGAATGATGATTTAGTCCCTACGCACCAATGGCTGGGACCCCTGCAGGGTCCTGTTGCAACTTCTTTTGGCATTGTGCCTTGCTGAAGGGAGGAACTGGACACATCATCATCATCCAGCACCCCAGCCTCCATCGCTTAAAAATTCCTCCAGTTAGTTTGGCTGCCTGGCTTCTAAGGTGGGTTGGGGGGTCTTTGCGGTAGTTGCAAAGCTCCCATGTGAATTCCAGTATTTACTCTGTTGTAAGTCTGGAATACAACATCATAAATACTGAACAGGACACTACTCCTTATTTCAATTTAAATTATAATAATTATTTCTTATCGTGCCACCTATACAACAGGCTATGTTTCTCCAGACCCCTTTCACAGGCCATCTTCCCTTCCAGTAAGACCAAATACTTCCATTTTCTTTTTCAATCCCCCTCAAAACAGTTACAGGGATTGGCACTTACCATTTTGAGACAGTTTGCAGAGGAAAATGGAGGTATTTGGGGTAGTAGGGGGGTTCTGTGGCCTTGGTGGGGTGAGGTGAGGAACTTTTGCATGTTTTCTTGCCTTGGTTGGTCTTTCATCATGGTTTGTGGTCAGATATCGCACCCGTATCACCTCACTTTTTTAAAAAAAAACGTAGCTTGGCTCTTTGTGGGGAATGAGTGGGAGCTTTGGGGCCACATGCACTCTGCAAGACCCATTCTGCCCACTCTGTATCACTTTTAAGATTAATCAATTTAAAAAAGCAGGAACTTTCATGAATTCCAATCCATTTGCACAGATGGAATAAAACATTCACACCTCAGACATCAATGCACAGCTACATACATAATACGTAACATTTTCCTGATTGTAACAATACAGAGACTTCCTGAGAAATTCAGGGACAATAAGTTTCACACAGGACAGAGACAGCCTGCGTCTCAAGGAAAGTTACTTTTCTCTTGCCAAAGGAGTTGAAATTGTATTATTTGTCTTTTATTGCCCTCTGTTCCTAGTACCCACAGTACCCACACAGTACCTGGTACCCACAGAGGCTTGGCCTCTGACTCCATCGAGACCCCTCCAGACCATCTTAACTGACAATAGAAGTAATGTCTGAATGCGAGCCTGTGACTCTCACACTGTCAGTTTTTAACATCTTTACCTGATGAAGAAGCTAGTGAGTCTTCAAAGGTTTGCATGCTGTGTTTTCTGAATTTTGGCTGGGCAACAGAGATATCGCTCCTTTGTGGGTTTTGGATTTTGTTGTAGGTTTGCTAGCTCTTGGGCCATTAATTGTCACTTCAGTGAAAACAATACATTCTGCTCTCAGAAAAGCTGCTTTTTTTTAAGGCAAAGTCTCATCTTGAGGAATAAAAATGTGTTGCACATCCTACTGTAGTAAAAACCAGTGTATTAACGTATGAAGTATGCTAATAAACCATTGTCCCCACTCAAATCTCTTCTAATAGATTGAAATTTGTGAATGAATCCCAATTCCACTGTCTTCCAAAATCAAGTAACATCACATATAAAAAACAGATACCGTTTATAAACAGGTACATGAAACACTTTTTTCATTGTTCACATTTTGTGTGGGCCGTACTAATAAGGGAGGACTGCTTACATTAAAAAATTCTCACAAAAGCTTATCAGAACTGCCATTTCAGACAGTGGTCATGCATTCTTTTTGTGTGTCTTCTTACAGAAGTGTGTTTAAATATTCTCAAGTTGCAAGACAAAATAAATGGAATTCACTTAGACTTTCTCCCTATATGAATCATCACCATTTCCGGAACAGATGTCCAGTAAAAAGACTGTTGAAAATGTGCATTAAGAAACCTTACTTGGAGGATGCTCAAAGGAACTCAATGAAGAACATTTCTTTTCCATTTTAAGTTCTTCTCTGTAAGCTGTGAGAATATTAAGGAAAGTGCTTGAGTTGTAGCTTTTACATGCACCTCACATATTTTTAGGCATTCACTCTAAGCAGACATGCGCAATTTCCCTTATAAACATCTCATCCTTAATTTATTTTCTCTATTCCTCAACTCAGCAACCAAATTATGCAACCCACTCAAGTGTCTCAGGAGACAGATGGTGTGGAAGATGCCTTCCACAATAAGGGAATATTGTAAAAACTATTGCAGGTATGCATTCACAGAGTAAAATGTTCATTCAAAATTTGCTGTGTGGTATTTAGCACCAAACTCAACACACTTTATAGACTGATTCTAGAACTTCCAGTTTCTTCTTTCTGTGTAGGCCAGAGATTTAGTTTCTAGTTTGTTCTTCAGATCTGGTTTCTTCTTTCTGTGTAGGCCAGAGATTAAAATGGAGGGATTTCCTGAACTGATACCATTTCCACATCTTACCCATCTCCGTCGTCATCCAGTCACGATCCTGGCAGTGCCACTGCCAGGATGGGAGTGCAACATGAACACTTCCCTCCACACCCAGCCAGCTGCCTGCAGAAGGGTAGTGCGAGCAACACACACCTTCGTTCCGCAATGCAGCCAACCACTTCCCATGCTGCAATGGGGAAGGAAGTGTGTAGATCGTGCTTCCTTCCTTTCCACGCAGCTGCTGGTGATGGAAACATTGTGCAATTGCGGGCCATGAGAGGACTTTTTCTAGTAATGGAATATCCTGCAATCATAATGAGTGGGGATGCATTGGCAGCGGGACTGCAATAATATGGGAAAGCACAACTCAGGGGCCAGCAGCAATGCATCCCAACCATGGGACAGTGACATCATGCAGAAATGACCTAAAATTCTTTAATTTTTTGTTGTGACTATTTCAATATTCCATTAGTGAGTTTTTTGCCCCTGAATCTTGCTATTTTGCAACATTCTTTTGTCTTTGTTTATGTATAGTCTACATGAAACCTTTAATGTTGTGGATGCATTGGTATTCTCTGAGGAGAGAATTGTTCTTGTTCTTTATTGACACAAGATATTTAATCTGATTTGATTAATGCTCAGTTGACCTCATTCTTGTGCTCCTATGCCATTTTTCAGTGGTGTGTGTGTGTTCCTACTTCCCAGTGTTGCTGCGGTTTGCTAATCTTGAAACTAATACAATTAAATGAGTGGGCCAATCAAAGGAGTACTGACTGTATCATGGCTATTTGGGACAGTAGGTGATGATTGTCCAGGCAATCTTTTTTTTTTAATAGCTGGCTTGTCCAGGTAATTTTTTTTTTTTAATAGCTGGCTTCTTTTTTAAAAAAATACACATATCCCAGCATGATGGAATCATATCAGGGATGGAGGAAAAGTTCTTTAGCTAGTGTGAGCAAAGAGGAAAGAGGACATTTTCCTTCACACTTTAGAATGGCCTTTTCCAATGCAGCATCCTGCAGATGTACTAGACTACAGTTCACGCCATTATCAGCCAGCACAAGCTGCAGGAAGGGGGGGGGGATATAGTCAGGGGAATAATTAATTCTGCCACCAGTATTGTTTAATTCATTTACTTTTTCATTACCTTTCCACAAAAGTTGCCAAAGTATTGTGCAGCAAATCAAACCAGGATAAAATGTACATTTTAACAATCAAGCTTTTTTAAAGTATTAAAAGCTCTTAAAGCAGCTTGGGGGAAAGGCTGTGTTGGAGAACTTATTGAACACATGATGACTTGACTTCACTTTACTTGAAGAACTGGAAGTGACAGCACCAGTCAACTGAAAGTGGAATAAGTACGTTGGTTAACGCTGAAAAACATCTTACAAATCCATGAACACCTAACAGACAATTACCAATAAGCAAGTTAAGAAGTCATGTAACCAACACAGTCTCAATAACAGAAGGATAAGCATCTTTGAACCTTACTGATATCAATGTGACAGGTGCACAGCTGAATATCTGAGACCCACTGATATTGTGTTTTAAAAAAATATATCAGAACTGGCCAGGAATCTAATAGCTTCAGATGTGAGAGTTATGATTTGAGAAATGATCGCTACATTTGAACTCTGGTTTATATAGTCGATTTGCTCTCACTACCCATCCACATTTATCTTCATTGTTGTTGTTGTGTGCCTTCAAGTTGTTTCCGACTTATAGTGATGCTAAGGAGAAGCTATCATGGGGGGTTTCTGGGGGCTGAGAATGTGTGACATGCCCAAGATCACCCAGTGGGTTTCCAGGGCCAAGTAGAGGGTTGAACCCTGGTCTCCAGAGCCGTAATCCAATGCTCAGACCACCATACCAGGCTGGCTCTCAACCACCCAATAACCTGAATCTTATTGGTAATGAAGCGGACTTTCTTTCCCCTCTGTACTTCTAGAAAAAATTAGACCTGGTGAATCAAGAATATAACTTTACTTAGGGAAAGAAATGTATTTCTGTCTCCCACTTTGACAAAACAAAATCTGAATTGTATTGGTGTTTCCTACAAGAGTTGACCTACCGTATCAATGGAATTTACATGAGTGCTGACCCACCATTGAACAATGAGACAACTACTTGGGACTATCAGTGGAATTCAGGCTAATGTTGTTTACAGAAACATTATCTGAATGTTTGCTTATGCCTTACATTGGGGTACGATGGGAATGCGCTGTATTCCACTGTATAATTCTATGTACTCTTCCAGATATGTCATGAGAAGGAACACACACAGTTTGCTGGGCATTCAAAGATCTGCGGAAGGGCTCGTGAAGAAGAGCAGAATTTACTTCCCCCCCAAATCATCTGTTTTGTCTTGGAACTAAAATCAGCCACATTCATTTCAGTAGTCTCTCTATCTGTCCCCTTACCCTGTTCCCTTAAAATCCTTCAAAAAAATTTTTTTAAAAAAAACTACAATGGCTCTGCTTTTTGTGCAATAAACACACACATGGGGTTGATATAGCTTTCTTCAGTGATATGACACCACAGTATCCAGATTCATGTACAGAAAAATCCTCTGTGTCTGATTCAACTCTGGGAAATGCAAAGCCCCACATCTGCAGTAGCTTTTCAGCAAAAGAATACTGTGGCCATTTCTGCACTAGCCTGTTACAGTGCTATTATTCCATTTTCAACATCCTATGGAATCCTGGGGTTTTCAGTTTAGGGAGGGGCCTCAAAGGTCCCTCCCTAAACTGCAAAGCCCAGGATTTCATAGGATGTTCAAAGTGGTTTTGCTGTGTTGACACTATTAACTCTGATGAAGTGCAGAAAAACTATTTTATTCTTGATTTCTTCAAACATTAACATCATAAAACCACATTTCCTCATATTATCTGAGCATCTTATGTAGTGCTGTTTCTACAGTGCCCATCACTGCCAATTTTATGTTACAAGGGTGGGATGGGAGAGAGTGATGACTGATTACATTTTTATAATTTGCTGGATTCTGGTGGGAAAAGGAAATCACATCAGTACAAACATGATATGCCCACTATCATGCTCACATGATATGGCCACCATCCATAGCTATGGAGAAAATGGTAGGAAAAAAAGCAAGAGAATGGAGACTCCTATCCTTACATATATCGCATGCTTACCCCCCCCCCCAAATAATCTCTTTGGCCATTTCCACACTAGACTGTTATAGTGCTATTATTCCACTTTCAACATCCTATGGAATCTTGGGATTTATGCTCATCCTCGCTTATAAGGATGCCCATTCAAACTCTTGCTCAACATACATTATCTTGACACCAGGCCTTTTTGTGGACTGAAAGCCTCCTCACCTCAAGCAAGATTAGGTAGGCACTCTGCTTGAATTAGCTCAGGTGTGAAAGAGTTCATCTTCAAGAATGCTCTCTGAATAGGCTTAATGTCCCTGTGACATACGGAAGAAGAGGTTTTCAGTGTGTAGAGGATTTCTCACCAGCTGCTGCCAATCCTACCTTTCTGAAGCACTATAATGAAGAAGTGCTGCTTTTTTCAGACACCAGGATGTCCTTTTCCTCACGATAAGTAACAATCTTGGAAGTGCAGGCCGAGGACATACTGTTGCCTCAAGTGGAGCTCAAATGGTGCCCCTCGGTACTATGTAAAGCAGATCCTGTCATCATGCCACATGACTACCTTAAAACAAAGTGGCGTAGCATCATGAGCCCACATCCAATAATTTATAAAAGTATAATGGCACCAAAATGACTGAACCTGCCGTCGAAAGGAGAGCAAGGGTGGGGACCATCCTGACCTCTCTCGGAAAGGAGTTCCAAAGTGTAGGAGCAGCCACCAAGAAGGCCTTTTTCCTCGTTCCTAGCAAATGTGCCTGAGAGGGTGATAGGACAGAGAGCAGGGCCTCTACAGATAATCTTAGAACCCTAATGGGTTCTTAAAGGGAGATATGGTCCTTCAAATAATCTGGACCCAGGCCGTATAGGGCTTTATAGGTCAAAAACAACACTTTGAATTATGCCTGGAAACGAACTGGCAGCCAGTGGAGAGGTTGTAACAAGGGAGTTGTGTGCTCCCTATAGCCAGTCCCAGTTAGCAACCTGTCTGCAGCTTTTGGGGCCAACTGTAGTTTCTGAGCACTTCCCAAAGGCAGCCCCACATAGAGGACATTAGAGTAGTCCAAATGGGATGTATCCAAAGCAAGTACCATTGTGGCCAGATCTGACTTCTTCTGGAATAGATGCAGTTGGTTTACTAGCTTTAACTGTGCAAAAGCACATCTGGTCACTGATGAACCCCAGGATTCCAGACTCAGAGCTGAATCCAGGAGTACTCCCAAACTGCAAACCTGTGTTTTCAGCAGGAGTGTAACCCTATCTAACAAAGGCTGAATCACTGTTCCTCCCAGATCTGTCTTTGAACTGACCAGGAGCACTGCTGTCTTGTCTTGTCTAGATTAAGCTTCAATTTGTTTGCCCTCATCCTGTCCATTACAGCTGCCAGACACTGGTTTAGCACAGGAACAGCTTCCTTGGCATTAGATGGAAAGGAGTAATAGAGCTTGATATCATCAGCATACTGATGATACCTGATCCCAAAACTCCAGACAACCTCTCCTAGAGGTTTCATGAACCCTAAGGTACTCCACAGGGACTCCATTGAACTCTAAGGGACTCCATAATCACGGAGTTGAGCAGAAATCCCCCAGCATGCTTTGAGAATGCCCCTCCAAGAAAGAATAGAGCCACTCTAGCACAGTACCTGCAAGCCCCATCCCAGCAAGGCGAGTCATGATTGATACTGTCAAAAGCTGCTGAGATGTCCAGCAGAACTAACAGAGACACACTCCCCTAGTCCAGTTCCCTACATCCACCAAGGCAACTAAAGCTGTCTCTGTCCCATAACCAGGTCTGAAGTCACTGTGTAACATGATACACCATGGAAGTCGTTAACAAAACTGATTGTAGTACATTCATCAAGGTCTACACTGTCAGTCTCTGGAATGAAAAATGCAACTACATTTTTCAGACAACTATATCGGTCCAAGAACTTTCAAAATAAAGACAGAGTGGCTTATACCACCACTATCAGGTACTAGCTCCAGATGTCTCAGAACCTGACTGGCACACAGCCTGAACTTCTGTGTGACTGGAGGGCCACACAGCCCTTTGGGCTTGGCAGTTTACTCTCTTGATCTGGAATTCTCTTCTTCATCCAGTTTTTAATGGCTAACCTTATTTGCTTGTCTGTTGCCTACTCGGGAAGTGATATAATAAAATCTTCCCTGACACTTAGTTGTCTTTATGTAAAGTGTCTCACTACTACCTTGCCTCACCTTCTTCTGGGCCCAGCTGCCATAACATCACTTAACTGAAAATCCTTTCCCCCTCCCATCCCCACTATGTCAAGAAGAAAAGAAATGCACGGCAGCTTCTAACACAGAAGATAACCATGGGTCTCTGTCTATAATAAAGATGTATCTCATCCTATCCCCATGTCTTCTATTATTTCTTCAGTCTTAAATACTTTCAAAAGTATTTCTACTAAACTTTCAAAATGTACCTACTAAACTTTGTAATACTTTAAAGAATAATATATCCCTTGCTGAGACAGATGTATTTCTTGATGCTCATTGAATCTCTATAAATATAGCTCCAGGATGTGTTTCAAGAACCATCCAACTGTTTTCTTTTTCTTCTTGGAAGTTGCCATCATAACAATGTGGCTATTATGTTTTGGTATTCTATTATCTAGTCTATAAGGAATAAGCGGGTAGCATTCTTCTTTTGTTCTGCCCCCCCTTCATTTTTTTTAATCTTTGATATTGCTGACCATTTGAGTTTTAATATGTAGTCCTGGGAAGATGAATAGACTAGAGACAAACATATAGAATAAAAGAACTGTGAAGACTAACAAAAACTTCATAATTCTCAACAGAAAAAGAAATTAAGCTTCTTAGCTTCAGGCCACTCACTCCAGATGTACAGCACATTCAGAAGGAAATGGATGGATTCTTGTTCTTATACTGTAAAATGTATTTCAGCTCATTTTCAAGGATTCAGACTGTCATACTTGAATAAAATATCTGATTAAAATAAAATTAAAAAGTAGACCTGGGGCCCTTTCATGCTACACAATTGTAGCTTGATACTTCCACTTCAACTGCCATGGCAACATTCTATGGAATCCTAGGATTTGCAGTTTAGGGTGGGATAGCTAGAATTCTCAGCCAGAAAGCTTTAGTGCCTTACCATCCTATAAAGCCCAGAATTCCACAGAATGTTGCCATGACAGTTGGTGGAATCATAATGCTATAATTCTGTAGTATGAAAGTGTCCCAGAAGTTTGTATTCCCTACCTAACAAATGCTAAATCACAGAGCACTTTCTAAAATGATACTAAGCACACCTCTAGTAGTGCATTCACTACTTTAAACATAACAGTGAATTATATATTTAGTTATATCAAGATAATGCAACAAATATTGTAAGAAACATCCCTTTTTTAAAGTAAAATGTCAGTCTTTGACATTTAAAATCAAATGCAGTCTTTCTCAACCTGGTGTCCCCTAAGCATGTTGAACCACAACTCCCACCATCCCCAGCCAACATGGTCAATAGGATAATGGGAGCCATAGTCTAACACATCTGGACAGTACAAGACTGAGGGCATTCATGAGTTTTTACCAGGTCCCCTATGCAATTTCCTAGATGATTTTTGCAACAAGATTTGGAATCTGCTGTATTTAGTAAAATTTCTCATTTCTCTATTTCCATTCCCAACAATAGCATAAACCAAGTTAGTCTTCCTTCAGACCCCATGTTTCTCATTTTGCCGATCAAATCATGCTCAAATCCCTTTGATTTTAATGTTATTTAAACTATTCTAGAATAAATAAGCCACCAATTCAAACTCTTGATACAGGTTTTCTCACTCATAACAACTAGCTTTCTATTTTTCCCTTTCTCTAGTTCTTCTCCTAAGATGATGTTTAATTTATTGAACACTTTGATGTGCACTTATATTTTATACACCTTCTACATATGGGAATGAACATCTATTTTGGGGAAATGATACAAGTACCATTTGAATCAATGGCTTGGCTTGTCCCCCTTTATAGCTAAACCCAGAATGCACGCTACAGAGCTTTAGGAAAGGTGTACCTGCAATACTGAAGTTGTTTTGTATATCAAAACGTACCTAAAAAACACTAAAAAGCAAACAGGATTTAGATATTTTAATAAAGAAAAAACTAATTGCAACACATGAAAGAGAATTCATATCCTTTAATAAAAGCTAAGCATTGGAGAGTTTGCTGAAGCAGAATTCTTCAAAGTAATGGCAATATAAATATTGAATAAAACAGGGGAAAAATCAGGAGAGTTGGCTGTGCCTGAAATAAGGTACACTCACAGCAGGATCCCTTTGAAAAATATGGAACAAAAAGAATGCTTCAAGATATACTTGAGTAAATAAACGAGGCCACCATATAGTTGGGAAATCCAAAGACATGGCACTGAAAGGAAATGTTTTAATGATCAAATCGCTGGGCTAGAATAATGAATTCACTCAGCAATGGACAAACCACCAACAGCAGCACTGTTTAGGCACAGTGTGATGTTTCTCACATGTCCAGGCAAACTTTACAGACTTTCTCTTCAAAGTGTTCCAAAACATAGGGCCAGTAACAAATCAGAGCTCTTCATTTCCCATATCTCCCTTTTGAATAAAGTAGAGCGATGGGAATCATAGGATAAAGAGAAAAATGGCATGTAAAGATTCAGATATAAATTAAAGGGATACATAGGTAAAACACACACAAAAAGTTATTTTTCAAATATAATTAAACTTTCTAGATGATTAAAACTAATCTACAACAAATCCATCAAAAAAGCAATAAATAAAAATAGTACTATACAGCACACTATTAAAAGCTGTTTCCTTATAAACGGTGCTCAAAAATCTGTTGAATAAAAGTCTTCTCCTGTCGATGAAAGAACAACAAAGAGGAAGCCAGTCAAATCTCCCTAGGAGGGGAGTTCCAGAGCTTCAGAGCAGCCACTGCAAAGACCGCCTTCCATGTTCCCATCAAATATGCTTGTGAAGGTGGCGGAACTAAGAAAAGGGCTTCTCATGAAGATCTCAGAATCACGGCAGGGTGCAGTCCTTCAGAATTTTCTTCCATTTCTTCAGGAATCTGTAATTTCAAAGAAAATATTCTTCATAAATATTAATATGTGTGTAGATGTGTGTTCTTTCATAAAGGGTGCATTTAAATCATGGCATGTTGGAGTTGTGACAGCCAGTGTGGTATAGTGGTTTGAGCATTGGACTATGACCTGGAGACCAAGTTCAATTCCCTGCTCAGCCCTGGAAACTCACTGGGTGACCTTGGGCATGTCACATGCTCTCAGCCCCAGAAAACCCTGTGATAAGTTAGCCTTAAGATAACTATAAATCAGAAATTACTTGAAGGCACACAGCAACAAACAACAACGTCTCAAAAAGTAATTTTTCCAAGCTATTTTGAAGGTATATTCTATCATGGTAAATATAAAGTGAGATCTTTCACAACATTCAGATAACTGGAAGATCTGTGGAGAGATCACTTCACAACTGGACATTAATCCAAATAGTGCTGATCAGGCTATTTTATGCAGGAGTTGAAAAAGACCAAACACCTTAAAGATGCCTCATCCCAGCCATTCATACAGCACATTATAATCAGCCACTCTTTTCATTAAGTGCTTGGTAAATAGTTGCTATTTCATTGCCCAGTACTGCAAGTTTGGGGAGGAAGGAACTTCCTGGCAATCCACTTTCACCACCACTCTTCTAGAAAATCTGGGACTGACCCAACATATTTTGATGCCTGAATCAGAGAATCAAAGTGTCTCCCATGGTGACAAAAATACATTACATCCAACAGCTGGTCCTTTGCTAACCTTTAAATGATATCCCATATCTGTCACTTGATGGACCACCTCACTTTGCCTAACATACAGGCAGGAAGGGAGGAAGGCAGACGACAGACAGACAGAGATACACGCAGTGACAGGCAATGTTTAAATAAACTGAAAATGGGTTGCAGTGCAGTGTGTCAACACTGTATGAAAAATTCTATTCGCACTATAGTGTGATAAGAAAGGTTCCACTTAGGGCAAGAGTGGGGAACACTGTTGTTGTTGTCGTTGTGTGCCTCCAAGTCATTTCTGAATCATGGCAACACTAAGGAGAACCTATCAAGAAGTTTTCTGGGATTGAGAGTGTGTGTCATGTCCATGGTCACCCAGTGGGTTTCCATGGCCAAGCAGGGAATCATTACTTGGGGTCAATCCAGCCCCCTAGTTGGCTATGCCCCCTTCCTTACCACACAATAGTTTGGCAGTCATTCAGCTTTTGCATATATATTTTTCTCAAGTTCTAAAAGCTGAAATGCCTCTCCTAAGGTTTAGTTACCATCAGTAAGAGCTTTAACCTGGAAGGAAATACAGCCCTAGAGAACTCCTCTGAAATAGAATTTAGCCCTCGGACTCAGATTCTGCACCCCTGAATTATGCTACAAAGCAGACAGCATGGAGACATACACACCTACACAATCCAGCAGGTTCAATGCCAGATTTATAATTTATGGAAGAAAACTGGGAATTAAGGAAAAGCACAGTTTGTGGGTTCTCTGGTAAAGATAAATTTACTGGCACTGAGTATGTTGTTTAATTGTGCTCAGCAAGGCCTCTTTGCTTTTTTCCCCTTCCTTGTGTCAATCATTCACTTCACATTGAAAAGCATTATTTTCGTTGAGCCTGTGCAAGTGACGCAAGGGACGGTGTGTCCTCTAAAACAGGGTGCAACCAAGCAAATTCCATTTGCTTCTTACTTTTACATAGAATCAACAGCATATTTCTGTCACAGCAATTTCCAAGGGGAAAGCCATCTTAGTCTGTGGAAGGGAGGGAAGGAATCCTGTGATGCCTTAAAAACAAAGGGTTAAATTCAATTACTAGTCCCAGTTAGACCCATTAAATGAACGGAAATTTGGTAAGTCAATGCTTACATAAATTCCAGTGATTCAGTGAATCTGGTCTAGTTAACCCACTCTAGTTGGTCTTGTTTTATCTGGTATATTGTGGACCGGCATATCATGAACTGACCCCCACTTTGTCAGATGCATCTGATGAAGCAGACTTCCGTCCCTCAAAGTACATATCAAGTAAAACTTTTTAGGTCTAAATCCAATTGTTAGTCCTGGTGTAGACATGACAGCCAGTGTGGTGTATCGGTGTGAGCATTGGACTACAACCCTGGAGACCACGGTTTGATTACCTGCTCCATCATGGAAACCCACTGAGTGATCTTGGGCATGTTACACACACAGCCCCAGAACACCCTGCAATAAGTTCACCTTAGGGTCCCAATAAGATGGAAACAGCTTGAAGGCACACAGCAACAAAACATTAGAAGCATACTCTTCAACTGTTCCCATTTGGCAGGAAAAATCCCAATTAATCCATTGTTTTTCCATTTTTTTCAGCTGCCTTTAAGTGGTCTCCTTCTCCCACTTTCCATCCTTATCCTGAGCTTACTTCAACCACTGTAAACTGAGTTCAAAGTGCAAAAGTAGTTTTAACTCAGCAAGGGAGAAGAGACAAAGGGGAAGGGGAAAAATCTTGCCCTTCCCAGTAGACTCAGGCAAAAACATCCTTTCCTAGCCTGTCTTTTCTTCCTAAGTAATAACTTTAGCCATACCGATCACACACTGATGTTGCTTGGACATGTGTCCTAGTTTTCTTCTGTAAAATACTGGAGGGTGTGGAAAACTTTCATTTGACATGTACATTTAGGAACTGCAGCCCACTTTATCAGATGCATATAATAAAGTGGAGTTCAATCCTTGAAAGCTTATGCCAGATAAAACATTTAAGTCTTTCCGGTGCCACAAGGCTTCTTGGCTTTTGTCACAACAGGCTGACGGAGAGGACAGAGTAAATAGGGATTTGAGAGACTTTACTGGCTGAAAACATTCAGTGACTTTGCCATAGCTTTCTCCAGCACTGTTACAGGAGAAAGAGAGAGAGAGAGACTGAGACTGAGACTGAAAGACAGAAAGATTCAGAGACAGAGAGAGACGGTGATTGCTGTAGGACAGCAGAAATGTTTTCATCCACACTGAGTTGTGTCCCCAGGACATCGCTGGGAGAAAGAGACAACAGGCTTTACCATAATTTCGGTCAGATGGTAAAATAGTCAGAAGGTGGCAATTTTCTCTGTTCTTCTGAGTTTAACAATGTAAAGCCCTCAAATGTTATGCTTGGTTACCAAGGCAACAGAAAGCACCATATGGATCCAAGGCCTTGGTAGCAGCATAGTGTAGCTGCCTGGGAAAAAAGAGATGCATTTAGTTGCTCAATACATTCTCACTGTGATTTCCAAGGGATGCTGGTTTTTCTTAGGTACTTTTTTAAAATCACACCTTTCATTTAAGCCATTATTTCTACATCTTCCCCTCACCTCAATGGAACATCACCTGCTTCTCCAGCACTGTTTTTGCATCCCCCCAACATCCATCCCAGACTCTTCTTTTCTGGTTGAAAAAAGAAAGAAAGAAAGAAAACACAACTCTCCTCTAAGACTCTGGGAGGGGCAAATCACCTTTTCATTAGATTGCAGGACAATCTCCTCTAAGACTCTGGGAGGGGTACCTCACCATTGTATCACTTAACATTTTTGAAAATACGTTTTTCAAATTGTCGCTTCTGGGTTTTTTTTTCCCCCTTCCAGTTTTTGTCACTACTGGCAAGGCACCCAACCCTGGAGGGTTCTGCGGCACAAAAACTGGTCTCGACTTCAATATGTTTTCCAGTTTTGATGTACTATATTGTTCAGTACCATACTGATGTACCATATTGCTATCGTACTGTATTGCTCGGATCTCTTTTAAGTTCCAGTTTCAACTCCAGTGTTTCACAGATGAAAACCAGGACACGTGCGGTATCAGATTGAAAACTGGAAAGGGTTCCCGTATCTTTAGAAACTATGCAGAAGAGGGCATTTCAGCAAGTGTTACTTGTCACACAACCAGGTAACAAGTAACACCTGATGAATGTTCCTCTTCTATACAACCATTAAAGGTACAGAAGCCCTCATGAGCTTTCACGCTGGCAACCCTAGGCAGTGGCAAGAAGAATCTGGCCAGGCAAAAAGAGGACAAAAGGGAAATAACATGCAAACTACTATTTTGTGCAAAGAAATCCTGAAAATTTTGTGCTAAGTTTAGGGAAGCTGAGAGAGAGAGAGAGGCCAAGAAAGCCATCCCGCTGACTACTTTTGCACTTTGAACTCAGTAAGTGAGGTCAGCTGAAGGTAAAGGATGAAAGCTAGAGGAAGAAAAATAAACTGGGATATTTTAAAAGCAGCCAAGGTGGTGGAACAGCAGAGATTTAACTGCAACTATCCCTGCTAAACGGGGACACTTGGACAGCATGAATTGCATTCAGCAGAGAGATGTGTGGACACATATAGAACCTGCTCCAGAAATAAACTGGAGTAACTGGAGTAATTTAGCAGACTTATTGGTCCCATGTTGCATAATATGAATGCTAGAATGCATCTAAGTAGTAATACTGGGACCTACCACATGGGAATGACACAATTCTTGTAAGTCAAGATTTGGAGAAGTCCTGGTTCTAGACTCATTCTAGACTGGAGCTGAGTTGTCTATAGTGGATCTCAAGGTGTAGCAGTCCTCAAATCCAGGTTCACTGAATTATACTGGGATCTGTAGTAGTTCCTTAACCTATTACTACGATCTATAATAGTTTCTTAACCTATTAACTGCAATCTCTTAACCTTACCCAATCTATAATAATTCTTTAGTATTTCCTTAATCCAGGTTTTATGGATTTCAGCACAATCTGTAATAGTTCCTTAACCTATTTGGTTAGCATTTAAGCTAGATGAACACTGTTCAGACCTTAAAGTTGGCAATTCATGCATTTTCTTAAATAGAAGCCAACTATTTAAATTAAATGAATTTATGCTAACTTAAAATAAACACTATGCCCTTACCGCACTATGGCCCAATAGTGCTTTGTCCCAGCAGGATCACGGCAGTGCCGTTGCCAGGGTGGGATCACGACCTGAACACACCCCACCGCCGCTAGCTGCCAGTGGATGCACAGTCTTAGGGACATATTTCTTCCTTCCACAGTAAAGCATGAATGGCAGGGCCCTTTCCCCACCTCTTCCTGTGCTGTACTGTGGAAGAAAATGCTATCAAACACTTCCGCCCTTACTGCACACTTGCAGCCAACAGAGGAAAGGAGGCTGTTACTGGATGCTCTGGTATACAGAGCATTTACAACACGTGGGGATGTTACAGCACCTGGTCAGCAATGACATCATACAATAGCCCACATCCTGGACTGGGAGCAATGTGTTGCCATGCTAGGATGGTGACGTTGTCTGGTAAGGGCCTATATCTTTAGCTGATATAAAATGAAAAATATATTAAAATGCCAATCTGACTCACAATCTGACTTCTGCTGATGAATTGCCTTCCAGATTGCACGAGATGTGGTGGATGACTGGTGTTTTAATAAACTGTGAACACAATCTGGAGAAAGCCAGGCATGATTATGGATCAAAGAAGGAGAATTATGTGCTTAAAAATGTGCTTTGGTACAACAACATCATTGTTATGTAGACTAGTGATTTGAAGGTCCAGAAAAAAAAAATAAGGGAAAATTGCATTTTTTTCCAAAGCTCCTTTTTCAGAATTTTTTTAAATCTATTACCAACAACAAACAAAAAATAGCATGATGAATAAATCCTTAAAACAAGATCTTTACATATTTGCTACCCCAAAATATCAAAGGAAGGAAGAAGGAAGGAAGGGAGGGAGGGAGGGAGGGAGGGAGGGAAGATTTCTATGTAAGGCTCTGTATAATATCAGAACATTACAATTCTTATCTTGGTTTCCTTTTCACAGATTTTTGTATAGGTATGTTATGTCTGCTTTACATGAAGTAGAACTAATACAGATAAAATAATTTTGTTTTCCTAATGCTTCTTAATGCCCTTTTTATTGGGTATTTTTTGCTTGCTCCTGGCAAAACCAATGAGGATCCGTATAGTTCAGGACCTTATAGCAACACTTGTTTAAAAAAAAGTTAAAAGCAAATTCATCTTGTAATTATTATCTTAATAAGATTGACTTTTAATAGCTCAAACATGATCATTTTATGTCTAACCAGGTTATATATAATTCATTTCATGTTCCTTAAAGTAGCAAAGTGACTTTTAATCTTTAAAGGGTGCTAATACTGCATTTTTCAATTTTTTCCAAAAATGTCCATTTTTTTCTGAAAAAACAGGAAAAAGTCAGGGTTGTTGTTTTTTTTCCCATTGCTTCAGAATTTCTGGAAATTTTGCATCTCTGATCTAACCAGAGTCATCATCTTCTGAATACAACCATTATTCTTTCTAGGTTTTTTTTTTATGTCTCAACATGGTGAGAAATATATTAGCTTAATCAGAGCATAAGTGGGGCTTGTTTTGTTTTGCTCATCATAGATGAATATTACTGGGTTCAGGTCTGGAAAGTAGAAGAGCAGCATGTTCTGGCCTCTTCATCAGCTAGAGAATCAAGCAGCATGAAAAATCTGCATGCACAAATATGTACAACATAATACACGCATGCACCCACATCACTGAATACCATAAAGAACATGAGTCCCATCCATAAGCCAGGGAAGAAACAGCTCTGGGAAGTTTGTATTCCCCAAGCCTATTAGCAATTAAACTACTTGGCCTCATCCAACATACAAAGAGCAACTGACTGTTCCAGTGTTCACTTTCTCTATCCTCTACATCCCTTTTTCTTTATGTGCTACATCTATTAGATTGTCAGTATACAGAGGTAGAGACAATCTTAGATCTTTCAGACTGATACAGCATATAGAAACTCTGAGGTTCTTTATAAGTGGATGGTGATGAGAGAAGGAGGAGAAAAGTATTTGTCTTATGACACACTGGAATCTTGGCAGAACAATGTTGTTATTCATGGATTAGATATGCCAATTAATAACACGAAGAAATAAATATCACTGTGACAATAGCACTGGTGGTCTTATATGTACAACTTATAGATTCTGATCATGAATGTTCCCTACCTGTGGTGATGGAAGTGCCAGCAGGGAAGGGGCACTGGCAATGAATGAGATTTTCTCTCTGCAGAGCACCATATGAGATGGGAACCAAATACTGTCATCTTCGTATATACTTGGACTTAAAGGTTCATTTCCAACATGGCACTCTTAAGTGCCATCAGGCTGGCACAATATAATTTGCTCCTGACTAGAAAAGAAAGCCACACGCAGAAAAGAGGCACACACATGAAATAAAAACAAACCACTTTTTTAATTATTTCAGAAATACAGTCTATGAGAAAGGAAATAATAAATATTCAATATTCAATACTAAATAATAAATGTTAAGAAAGAGTTTTGCTAAGATGAAGTTATCAACCACACTTTGGGTTTTCACAAACTGTCCTTCAGTCCATCTGGAGACCTGGAGTGCAGAGCCATCCTTCAGGTTATTTTGTTACCGCAGTACAGCCAGTTTGGTGCAGCTTAGGATCATTTGATGGAACAGACACGTTGGCTTTCATAGTGGCAGAAGCAGCTAGTTAACATTTCACAGCGTGGTCATCTAAGATTATTCTTCAGGCATCAGCAAGACCAACAGCTGGCAATACACTGGGAATGAGCATTGTTAGGAAGCACCACCGAAGTGCCTGCCAATTGCATTTGGCACTCCTGGCTCTTGCAAAATCCCTCCACTTTTCCTTTTGAGGGACTCTGTTTAGGAGTGCTTCCTTTTCTTGATGGCTTCTGCTTTGACTGCCAAGCTCTTTGCACAGATAGTCAGAACCACAATAAGCACACCAACCAGGAACGTCACCACTGGCCAAAGGAAGCAGTGCAAGAGTACAGATTCATCATGAGTGCGCCGTAACAGTACGTCATCTGGCCTGCAGAAGGAACAGAAACAAAATCATAAGAGGTAAGAGGCATAGGGGAAGAGTGGGTAGGGGAAGAGGAGGTAGGAAAAACGAAGACACTTGTGAAAAGGAGGCAATTGGCATCTTTTAAAAAGTCCATACAGTTTATATGTTCTGCAATGTATTGTTTGCAAGGACATTCCAAAGCCCTCCAACTCCCATTATTTGTTGGACTACCATCCCTATCATTCCCAGCCACTGTGCTGGATGGAATGATGGTAGCTGCAGTCCAACTCATGTGGAGGGTGCTGGGTTGGGAAAGGCTTGTCTGCAAGAAACTTTCGTGTCATTTGATGACCAACTTGATGACCACAATGAGCAATCTGCTTCATCTCATTCACTAATTCGATCTGCCCAAACAGAAAAGTAAGATACATTGCACACAATTTCACTAAGGATATAACAAAGGAAACTTCTATATGAATGCCATTACTCCGTCTTTTTGGAAATGTAGTTGAATATCCTCTGAAACAGCTAAAAACAAAGAAGGCCAGCATGTGGAAATATTGGAACTCCATGAGCTCCACTGCTTTAAAAACAATGGGGCCCTCACTGAGTGCTGCACAAGCTCCAGTTTGTACACAGAAGCAGTGTGCCATGGTAAAATTCTTTTTAACCAATGGTGGTGTTTAACATATGCAACATATGCACATGTACGCCTGAATCATACTGACTCACTAAATCCATTGTTGAACAGTGAATCAACAAGTAAGCAAATCCCATTCTGAGAGCTAGTCTGCTTTAGTTAGGAATAAAAATAAGATTCTGGGAACTGCAATAAAAGAAACGTTTATAAACTATGTAATTTTTCAGCAAGCGCTAGCTATGCCTTAGTGTCACAGGCCATTGCTGTAGCTGCAATCCTTCCAAAGAAAGATACACAGATTCTGCTACAAGAAAGATTCTGTGTAACCTGAGGATGAATGGGCAACAAACAGGAGTACAATGCAGAAATATGCAGGGCAATCTTGTGTGCATCAACTAAGAAGTAAGCCCTATAGGGTGCATAGGAGCTACTCTCTGCTAAGTGCATGCACAGTTCCACTTCTTCAGTTCTCTGATTTTCAAGTGAGAGAAACAGAGAGAAATCTGCTATTTAGAAGAAGTATATATAAAGCACAGAGTGACTGCCTTGCACAGTATTTTTTCATACTACGGGGTCCCTATTTCAATTTGGATCTAACCACTGGTTGTTATGCTAAAGAGCAGAGAGCCAATTAAGAACACATAGCAAAGATAACAAATGCTGTATTCTGTAAAAGAGAACTGTCTTCTACGAAGAGGTTCCCCACACCGGCAAGTAGTTATTCCATGATGGATGACCCCAGGGTGCAATCTATTGTTCCGCAGATGCTCATTATCTGTTAGACACTTTCATTTGCCAAACCCTAAGCAAACATTTGTGTATAGCACTTTATTCTGGCACAGGGAAGGTACCACTCATATACATGGTACACCTGCCAAGTCACAATGGAAAGCAAATACCAGACTTTTTTTAGCACAATGGATATGGGATAGAGACAGCTCCTAAATGACAGTATTAATCACCTGTGGAACAGTTCTCCAAAATGGCAAAAGCGGCACCTGTCAAATTGTTTCCCCTGAACTGACTGAATCTCACTTCGCACCAGGATACTTATGCAAACATAATGGGCCCACACATGTTCCAAACCAATTATCCTAATGCGGTAGCCATCTCATAATCCAGTAAGCCAGGGAGGAGACAGGTCAGTCCAGGAGCCACATACACCCATTTTGTGGTCCCCAGTTTGCACAGCCTGAAAACCCTCAAAGCACTCAGAACCCCAATTTAAAAATACCAGGGTTTTTAAGCCAATCCAGGACTTTGAAAGAGAATGGTGAGAGTATTGAATTAGATTAGAAAAGAATGAAATAGGGGAAAAGAAATAAGGTTGTGAGGAAGGAGGAAGACAAAATGAGGTGATAAAAGATAAAATGTAAATAGTTAAATATAAGCCAAAAGTAATAGTTCACAATTGTTGTAAAATAGAGATAATGTATGGAACTGAATGTTTATACGGAATGGAATGTTAAACTCAGATTCAACTGGGAAAATTGATGTCTGGAAGCGGGGAGGGGGCTTTTTTATTGTTTTTTCATTGAAAATTTTAATAAAAATTTAAAAAAAATACCAGGGTTTTGCCCTCATGCCACTTAAAAAGGGGCAATACAGTTCCCCTCCCATCCACTGCACCCCCCCTCAAAAAAAGACTATGTTTTTGTCAAAAGCCACAAATGGAAGTGACATTATATCACTTCCAGTTGCACCAGGACTGACAGTACAGCTCATGGGCAATGGTGTGAGAAGAAACTCCCCCTTTGTAGTTGCTCACTCTTTCAACAGGCCATCCCATACCTCTGACCTACTGCCCTAGAAACTCACCTCTTTTTTCCCCAAAAGTATCATCTTCTTCAACACCTATCTACAAGGTGGGTATAACATGGTCCTCTCCATGCTGGGATCTATCTGTCTTTCTACTATTCCTGTGCACCACTTGGTCTAGACAGTAGCTCAAGGTAGGGATGAGTGAGGCTTGTTCCAGTTTCTGGCCCAGGGTTTTCAGTGTTTAACACTTCAACAGTCTCTGTTTGGATCCATTTATATTCTATGAAATTACCGTTGAATTAGGGTTGCAGCCACTATATTTTTAAATTAAAGAAGCTAACCATCTTCAACACATACCCAGCAAGCATGTTGAAAAAACACTGTACCTACTGAATCTGGCCAACATAAATAGTGGGGAAATCTTTTTAGCTTTAAAAAGACCAAATATAAAAGAAAATGAAATTGGCAGATTTCTCCACCCACAGAGACTAGAAAGACATTTTACCAGTCACCCTGCCCTCTTCATCAATAGTAGGGCTTTTCTCATTCAGTTGGTAAGGCCTTCACAGCCACTCAAGATTGTAAAGGAAATTACTCACAGATCTCAGACAGCAATGTAACATTGGAGTATGAAATATCCATCTTATATAAGTTTAAAAGTTGTATAAAATTTTCCCCCACAATTCAGATGCAATAAGGGTAAGAGAAACTGAACCAGCATGGTTTGGACCGACACTCAATTACAGAAACCCACTGGATGACCCTGGGCAAGCCATACTCTCTCAGTCTAAAGGGAAGGCCATGGCAAACCTCCTCCTAATACATCTTGCCAAGAAACCCCTTTGATAGGGCTGCCATAAATTAGAATTAACTTGAAGGCAGGACAACAGCTACCAGAGGCCAACTGAACAGCTTTGCAAACCCTACACAATGTATAATTGAAATAGAAACAATGAGAAAGAAAGGAGGCTTCCTGCAGTCTCTGTGGTGCTGTTTTTCCTGTTAACCAACATGTCTGCTTCATAACAGCCTGGCACTGCCTACATAAGGAAACCCCTACAAACCCCACTGCTATCTCCAGCAGGAAAAGCAGTTACACTTTGCAGGTTTTAGTATGGGCATCCATTCAGCTGCAGTTAATGCATTTTTAGTGATGAATTCCCCTCTCCCTTCTTTTTATAAACTGCTGCATGATTGGGAAAGGGAAAGATGGCTAAAGGCAAAAATGCTTAAGTACCAAGCTGATATTTGCCAATAAAATGTAGTTCCTTATATAAAATATAAGCATTTCAAGAGAAAACAGACCTGAAGCTAAGGGCAATCAATAACAGCACTGCTCATGGGGAAAGCAATTAAGGTTGGTGCAGTGAGTCAGCACAACATACAGGTGTGAGGTGTTTATTCTTGGTCTCATGCTTCAAGCCTTACACTCCTGTCTGGTTTTTTGGTCAATGCAGCGGGCATCACCCAAATGGCCTCCCAACAGACCCAAACTAATTTTTCCTCTCGGGGTAATGGGCAGATAAAAATCACCAGAGAAACTATATGTTGTATTCAGAACTTGGACATTTTCTTGTTTATCATTATCACAACTCCCAGAATCCCCCAAACAGCATGGTCACTAGCAGTGTTGGCTGAGGATTCTGGAAACCACACTCCAAAGTTCTTAAGCTCTGATTTACTGTATTTTGACACTGACTCAATACGGAAAATGGCTGCAGACAAATTTACAATACTGAAGCAATGATATTCAGCAGATCTTGTGAGCTGTGAATGCAAAAACTCTAGTAATACATAGGGTTCAGCCTTTCAAGGTAATGAATGTGAGTAAACATATAGGACTCCAGAATGTGATGATGAGCCTAGAAACCCAGACAATGGTACTGAACAGGAGCACCTTTCATCTTCCTAAAGAACCTACTGTAACCCTTCAAATTAGATCAAGTCCTGGACCAACCCTGTCCTCTTAGGTGGGTCACTAGAAAGAAAAAGAGTACATCATTTTGAAAATGTTACTTGACAATTATGAATTGAGAGGGCCTGTGCCCTGAAGCTATGAACCAATCTGATGAACAGAAAACCAAATCCATTCTTCAATTATTTATTTAGTTCCCACCAGGGAAGCCCTGGCACTTTGCAAAATTGCAGCAAAATGACTTCCTACGAACGAAATTTATGATTCCGTTCCAGCACCATACAGAACAGAGAACTGAAGAGATGTATGTTCAGTGGCACAAAGACAGCTTACCTGAGGTGTTGATTAAAGTAGCATGTAAAAGGCTGAGAGCCAACTTCATCCTCCCAGTAATCTTGCCAGTGGGTTACAATGTCAGAGTTCTTCTCATTTTCTCTTTCACAGGGAGGGATATATGAACACTGTTGAAATAAATGGCTGTTAAAATGGCATCATTCTAGTGTCTGAGAGAATAAAATAGCATTTCTGTTTGTTCCTCCTTCAACAGCTTTCATAATTAAAAGTTAAAGCATATGCTTCAAAGCTGGGCAAAAAGAAAAGAAGGTTGGTTTTACTGAATATGGCTGCTATTGCTTTTTAATCATTGTTACTGAATGCTGGAATCGTCTAATCCAGAAGAGTGGGGTGCCCTGCTCTGCACATCACTGATCTGTAATTTTAGACAGTTACATAAAATGGGCATAATATAATTAGAAAAACTGTCAAAAAGACAAGGAAGACCCTGCTGGGTCACAGCAAAAACCTATCTAGTGAAGCATTTTGTCCCCACCATGGCAAACCAGATATTTGCATGGGAGCCCACAAGCAAGATATTAGTGTGATGGCACCCTCTCACGTTCCCCAACAATAACACAATGAACTGGCATTCAGAGGCATACTGTCCTTGACACTGAAGGTAGTATATAGCCATCATGGCTAGTAGCCACTGATAACAACATATAGTTTCACAGGTTAACATGCAAAGAGTGAGCCACCATTTACTTCTAATCAAAATGAGTGCATTTAAAACTGCAAATTAGTTACAGATACGAACCAAGTTCAACAGCTCCTTATGTAATATTATATCTTTCCAGAAGCAGGTCAAGCCACGTGCATATAACAGATATTTATGGGCAGTATCAGATTCAGAAATAAATGAAGGCCATTTCTGCACTACACTGTTATTGTACTATTACTCCATTTTCAACATGCTATGGAATCCTGGGGTTTGCAGTTTAGGGAAGGGCATTTAGAATTCCCGGCCAGAGAGCTCTTTGGCTTCAGTAAACTACAACCCCCAGAATTCCACAGGATGTTGAAAGTGGAATAATAGCACTATAACGGTGTAATGTAGAAATGGCTGAAAAATAAACATGTATCCCCTCCCTGCCACAAATTATAAAGGATGCTTCTAGCCCACAAGTAATCATTTCAATTACAGATATTTTGACTGACAGAAACATGTACAGACATATATGCCAATTGGTGCTGTGTCTTATGAACACTGCTAGGAAACAGTTTCAGAAGCATTTGGGTTCATCAGCTAGTTTCAAGCAGTGAAAGCTCAATTCATCTGAAAACATGTCCAGCCCACTTTTGCTACTGCTCAATCTTCACCCCTGTGGAAGTTTGGAAATGAACACTTGATACTGCCTTACTTGATCTAATTCAGTGGGTCTCAGCCTTTGGACTATCACATGTTTTGGACTTCAACTCAAAGGAATTCCTAACCACTGGCCATGGTTACAGGGGCTTCTATGAGCTGAGTAATCATGGGCTGAAGTCATTGCTTTTGGCTGATGGTGACACTCCAAGGTCTTTCTCAGGTAAGAAACCTGAGATCCTTTCAACTGCAGGTGATGGTGATGAAACCTGCTGCAGCTTCACATGCTCTGTTGCTAATCTATGGCCATTACTGCCTTCATAATCCCAGGTTAGATTCAGGCAAACAGCCTGTAGCTTTCCAGAGTGAGCAGATGAATACAGACATCAAGGACACTGAACTGGATCCTTGGAGTGCCAGGCAAAGCATGAGGCTCAAACCACTCTGAGACTTTGTACTTTGCACAGACACTTTTATACAAAGAGAGAGAAGAGAAAGGTCACACAAGCATAATTTTAATTAATTCCTGTTCAAAATAAGAAACACAAAACAGATGGGCTGAAGCTGCTTTTATCCTATTGAATTTTTTTTTTACATTCATCTTTTGGTGGATGTATTCAGCCTTACCTGGTCTAATCTTTTAAGACCCCAAAAAAGAACTGAGGCTGGCACCGATATATCCAAATTGGCCAAGACACAAGGTGTATGAGCTCAGCAGACATAACCTGAGAGAAAGCTTTTGTGCCTTCACATCTGTAGTACTTGCTCAAATGAAAGAATGGATGAAGAATTTTGAAGCTAAATCAGATGGTGATGCTATAGAAACTGGAAAACATTTTTACACTTCTAAACAGTATTTTGGAAAGATTTCAAGGGGAAGCTGATTTGGTTTTGATGTGTAGGAAGTTTTAATGAGCCCAAAAGTACACACTCTTTTGCACATTACTGGTTTAGCAGATGGAGGATAACCCTACAGAACAGTGAAACAGGGAAGCGTTGGAGAGTCTAAGTAATCTCAAACACTTAAAAAAATAACAACAATTCATCACTTTTTATTTGAACAACAGAATATATCTAGCTGAACAACACGGCAGATGATTGATGATACATCTAGACAAACATAACGCTGATTCACCAATTCATGTTCATCATTTGACTTTCATGTGCACATAAGCCACCACAGAGAGAGGTTTTATATGACCAGATCCCAACATCAATTTAGAAAAAATGCTTTTCAGTGGAACCAGCTGTTGGATTCAGAGGTAAGTACTCCACTGTCAAAGAATCAGATCAGGTGAAAATTGAAACTGCCTATGTACAAGTATGAAATAGGCTATCTGCCCGAAAAACGCTGGTACTGTCCAATTAAGTACCTCTATGGCAGAACTTTCTAAACTTTTCATGTCGGTGACACACTTTTTACACATGCATCATTTCACAACACAGTAATTCAGTAAGTGGAAGCAGCCTCTCCACCCGAGCCTGGCCCACTGCCACCCTTGCTGGGGTCTTCCTCAGCCCAGGGCAGCTGCAGCACTGGTGGGAGAGGCAATCCCTCCACCTGGGCCTGCCCTGCCACTGTCGCTGCTCTCACTGGGGTCTTCCTTGGCCCTGGGCAGCAGCGGTGGTGGGAGAGGCAGCCCCTTCATCCAGCCCTGGCCCGCCACCGCTGCCACCCTCACTGGGGTCTTCCTTGGCCCAGGGCGGCAGCAGGAGAGGCAGCCCCTCCACCAGGCCTGGCCCACCATGGCAGCAGAAGAGGCAGCCTCTCCATCCATTATGTTCACGCGACACACCTACACACTGCAGCCGACACACTAACGTGTCATGACACACAGTTTGGAAAGCTCTGCTCTATGGTATAACCTCCATTTGTCTACATGAATCTCATAGCAGAAGCTCGTTCGAGACTCCCAGAAATTCACAAAGCTTTGCTGATGGGCCTGGGTTTTCTGTTACAGAGAAGTTTCTACATGCATTCAACCAAATGTGCTTACAATCCCCCTCTCAGTGTTTTAATGTTTTATTGTGCATTAATACACAATAATTTCAGCAGCCAATGTACACAGGAAGACCTGCATAGGGCTATAATCTCTCCTTTAGAAATCCACCTCAGGGTTTTTTGACAGCCAGATTTTTCAGCTGTAATGCAACTTGCTGCTCTGAGCATTTTTCAGGCTGGTATGTTTTATGGTCTAAGATGCTTTTAAGACCATAAAAGGATTTTGACAAATGTGCACCATTGTTATCACAGCAAATAGTTCTTCTAAAGTCCCTCATGACCTATCAATATATGTACTGCCCTTAGAAGAGACTTATTATGCAAAAGAAACACTTTCAGAGGTTTGTGGTACGCAAATTTTAAGATTTATTAAATATGTTTTTTCCTTGAATCAATTCTTTCAGCTTTTGTCTAATTAAATTTCCTCAAAAGAATTTATTTACCAAAACAAATATAGCCTCTGTTCTGTAGTCATCTGGTTAATTAGAGCAGCTCAACCCAATAGCACGAACATTTCTGCAAGCACATTAGAAACACTGAATAGTTTATACTAAACAGATATTTTCAGGTTCACTCACATGGCCTTGATTACGTACCACAAGTAATGCTCAAAAATTACTGTGTAGTCTGTTTTCTACAGTGGTTCCTGCAGATCTCAGGATCCAGAAATATCACACAGGGTTTGGAGAAGTTATGAACCCCCAGAATCCTCCAGCTCATATGGTCTAACTCCAGTTGACTTTTGATAAAAAGCACTAGGCCCTAGCCCTTTTCATGCTCTTTCTAGATTATTCTTAATGGAAAATGGATGTCTGCTGCCTTGGGATGTCATGTCCTACAATCCTTACTACAGACCTATGTATTTACTGACATGATTTCAAGCCTTTGGAATTCCATCTTTGTGCAACATCAAAGCAACACCACAAAGCAGAGAAAGAGAGAAAAATATAGTATCTCAAGGCACCTTAAATGTCTGTAGCCCAAACAGCAACCTGCTATAGAACTTGAGGATAGTTTCAAAAATTAAAAACTGTTAAGTAGTTTCAAGTTGTTAGCATTTAAACTTTTAGAAGAATGTAATGCTTCAAGAGGGTTAGGTAAGCTAAGAACAGTGTCACAGTATAGAATTTCCAATTTCATACTAATGTATATTAGTGTGTCTTCATCACTTGTCAACTTATGGTGGCCTCATGAATTTCATAGGATTTTTTTAGGCAAGGAATACTTGGAAGTGGTTTTGTCAGTTCCTTCTTCTGAAATCTAGCCGACAGCATCTTGTATTGTTGATGTGGTCTCCTATCCAAGTGCTAACCACAGCTGACCCTGCTTAACTTCCAAAATCAAACAGGGTCTGGTGCTTTTAGGGTATTTAGGCTAATGGGATGGCAATGCTAATTACAGCAAGAAAATATGATGGGAGGCAAGGTATTCAAAATGTTTGAAGAAAAATCTTGACTTGATGACCTGTTTTATGTTTTCCGTTAAAGACCGTATTTCCCTTTTTTGCAACTTCCCTTTCTACCCACATCCAATTCCTTCTTGGCCTTTCAGCAAACCATGCCATTCTCCTCCAACAACACAAAGTCAAAGGAAACAGCAAAAAGACCCAAACACTCTACAGTTCATGAAGAAATGCATTGTGGGAGGACATGACAGAAGGCCTTCTCTGCAGGGGTACCCCAACACTGGGATCATTCTGGCATCAAGTCAAAACATGGCTTTTTATTAAAGCCTTCAGATGTAACTGGTTTTATCCAAGATGGACATGTCTTACAGTTCTACTGTTTGAAATTGTTTTAAATGGTTCTGATAACCTATTTAATATTTTTTTAAAAAAACCATTGTTATTGGTCAGAACCCTATATGGGAATTACATCTTCATAACGGGACGTACTCCCTCAGGAATTAGAATTGGTCAGTTTCATAACACATGTACCCAACAGAGGGCTGCTGTTATGTTACATCATGCACCAGTCACAATGTGTGTTGGGCACTCTTGTCGGTATCCTAATATGCATCTTCACAACTCACTAACAGGGTTTCTTTGTTCCTCTGCTACTTAGTTAAGTATATATAAAGGTACATGAAGTAAAAGAAACCATAGGTTTCCAGCAATGATTTACTGTTTTACATTGATTTTACTGTAAGCTGTCTTGAGATATTTAGATATAGGGTGGGATCTAAATATTTTAATCAATAAATTTAAAAAATAATACCATGTACAAATAACCAGAAGGTCAGCAGGAGATGCACCCCACATGCTAATGAAAGGCAACTCCATAAGTCTTAAAATATCTGATTCCTATTTCTCTTCCTGGTTTATTTGCACTTGAGATACAGGTGACTATTTTCGCTCTAGCTGCAAATATATCTGCTCTCGCTGTTGTTGCAGGTCCCTAGAGACCATGAGGATAGTGTCTTCTTTAATGCTTGGGACTGGGACAAATGTTTCATTCTGGAAAACTATTGCTATTCTTATCGTTATTTGGGTTTTCTCTCTTTGGTTATTCGACTTTGGTAAGGCCTTAGTGTGAATTCCTAGTGAATGTTTAATCTTAGTATAAATTTGTTAAAGTGAGGTGTTTAACTTTCTTGCTTAAAATTGGATTTTTTACAATTTTTTAAATTCAATATTAGCACACTTTATAGACTGCAAGTTACTGTCACTTTAGGAACATGAAATGGATTGTTTATAATTTAGATTGTTCAATCAATAATTGTAAACTGAATTTACTTTTTAAATTTTTTTTCGATATGAACAGGCCACAAAGTCTTGAGCTGTCTCTTTTGTTTTTCCATTGCAGGAGGAACAGACAAAAACGGAACAAACTATTAACTTTGCTTTAAAAAAATTATTTTGTCTGTTCCAAAGTGTCAACCAGACATAAAGCACAATTCCTATAAAAATAATTGAGAAAAGGAATCAAAGACCAGGAATTACAATAATATCATAAATGTCCTTCTTTTGCAAAGGGTTTAGTAATAATCATGGGAAGTAAATAAATGAACATCTTATCCTGAATATTTCCTATTTCCTTATTCCTAAGGAAAATATTTTACAATCCATTTATTTTCATTTTTTTTCTGAAGTAAAAGGCTTTTGGAAAAAACAGGGAGAAAAAGGACTCCATATCTTCTATTTATTTCCATTTCCGCACCACCCCCCACTGTGACATCTTTATCTGTAAATTTTACCAATACTGCTGTAAGCCACCCCCAGCATATTTTCCTATCGACAGGTGATATACAAATAAACATAAGGATAGGGCCCCAGTACTTCTCATTGTTCTGTTTGGAACTAGTCAAACAGACATAATGCAGAGAGTGCAAGAGTGACATTTCCTCTCTATAAGCCTGGCAAAATGTTTGTTACAATTAAATACTGAGATCTTGGATCTTCCACAGGCGTCAATCAGCTAACCACAAAGATAGAAGCAATCAATTCCATATTGTTCTTACTGAAAATACAAAAGCTATAAAATGGGGAAACTGAAATAACTCTGGGCAGTAAAATGCAGCAGTGTCTGGAAACTAAGTCCTAATAGGTCCATAAACCAACATGCCAAAACTGGTTCCTAGTGTTAGTCTTCCTGGTGATTAGCCAGCTTTTACATTCCACAATTGTACTAGATTTTACTGTGTTCCTCCTTCAAAGCTTTGCTTTTTCTCCTCATCTACTATAACTAATATACTACACAAACACATAACTACACAAGTGTAATCTTTGGGGCATAGTTCTAAACTTAGATGAAAATATGCTTTTTCAATTACTTCCTTCGGTCTGTCATTTTGTTGCTTGATGACTAAATAATAAAATGTAGCACTTCTTCTCTAACACTTCACAAGTTTCAGTACTCTCGAACAATCACTAACTAAGCCTCACAACACCCCTGTGAGTTAATTAAATGCTACTGTGGCCATAGAACAAAGAGGATAAGAGTGAGATATGGCCTCCTAAGACAGCACACTAATAAAACAGCCATTCAAGTAAGAAGTATGGAATCATATATTCTCAGAATTTGACTATACACCTAAAAATGTCTTTACAGGATACTTATTCACACTATGCTACATAAGAAGGCTTATTAAAGTTCTAATAAATACACTCTTCAGTAGAAGACTGCAGTAGCATAGCTTTAGGCAGCAGTTTGCTTTTTCAAAAAAATCTGTTGAGGATCAAACCTAAGTATGCCCTAGGGTCAGTGTGTCCACAGTTGTAACCTCGAGTGTTGAAGATCTACAGTTAGTTATTACACATATTTCAGGACCTAGACCTTGTATAGAAAAAAAATTCTGAGGCAAAGTATATCCTCTTCACAAAAAAGAAGATAGATGATGAAAAATACCTCTTCCCCCAGGAAATAAACCAAGATATATTATTATAAGCCAAGATACAAAATTATTTTATGTGTCTCCATTTATGTGTCACATAATACAGTGCAGAATATGGACATTTCCACCTCAAATAATCCCTCCACCTGAAGGGATCTCAATGCAGGTAAAGGCCAAGAAGTGGGAGGGATCATTTGGTTGGCCAATCCAGATATTGCTCTTTTGGATTTTGTTGCATTTTGCTGCACAGCCACAGCATATGTTACACTAGTACCTGGTGTCCACTTAATGAATTATTTGAGGCGAAGATGTCCATACTCTGCTTCCTAGGCTATTTATTTTAATTTATTTAATGCATTTCTTACCTGTCTTCCGAGTGCTCTCTATACTGACTAGACAGCACTGCCTTATGTTACTAATAGAAACATATAAAATAATATTGCAACTTGGCTTACTTACTGGCGGAAGAGATAGAAGAAGCCAGTGGGCTGTATTCACTATCTGTGTTGACTTGTCTAGACTAAGAGGGCTCACAAGTTGTGTCTGCCTCATTTTCCATCCTCCTAGATTCCTGTGGGCAACACCCAATAATTTTTCTGAAACCAGAAGTGACCAGGCAGGCATTTTGGGGGAAAATACTATTGGGAGGTGCACACTTTGTACATGGGGTGCAAAACCCTTAAAATGGAGAATGATGGTCCACTTTAGGGTTCTGAGGGTACTGGTGTCCAGGGGGCTCCATGTCAGAGCTGTGGCAAATCTCTCTGGGTTTTATTCCATACTTTAAAGGAGCTATTCAAGCACTGAACTGAATCCCCAGACAGACATGGAAACAATCAGTCATCACTGAGCATGAACCTCAATCTAGAGGGCAAAGAGAGTTAGTAGGGGATGTCTGGTGGGCGCTTGAAAACTGCACTAGGCACTTTAGTAAGCTATGTGTAGCCAGCAGATGCACACTTCCCACCCCTATTGTAGGTGAACAAAACAGTTTTAAATGCCTCTTTTTATTTCCAAGTGTTTCCTGGAATTCCTTCCCTCACTGAAATTTAAGTGCACCATGGGTTCAATGATCCATCTGACTCTTGCCCCAAATATGACTGAGGTTTGCCAGATTATCCAAGTTCATTTCATCCTGGATAATTCAAAATTTAGGGAGGGGGTCTTTGTTCAGATGTAATGATCTCAGTTTAATAATCCATCATATATTGTGCCAAAAATAAAGGTCAAGCCCAAGCACTTCACTCTCCCTTTGCTCACGCACCAGAATAGATTATTCCAGGATGTGATACACCATTGTCTCCCAGCACGTTAAAGCCGAGACATTGTTTAATTTTATCTTATAAACTGTGATGTGATGCTGAGACTGGAGTCAGGTTTAAATTTCACATCTAAACAAAATATACTATAACCAAGGGCTACTGCAGGTAAGGACTGGAAAAAATATTCAAAAATAGTTTTAAAAAATGGTAGAAAAACAGATTTCTTGAGCATGAGGAAAATCTGATGAGAATCGTAGACAGGTAAGAATAGTTGTTCAAGGCTTATTCAGCATGAAAAACACGTTTTTAAAAAAACAGATTTCTTGCACAGAACATAACATTTTTGCACAGAAAACAAGTTTCCTGTGTAGAAAGCATCATTTTCTGTGCAGAAAACATTTATGAAAGGAAAACACACTTTTGTGTGGAAAACAAGTTTGCTGCCCAGAAAACTGTTATTTTCTGTTCTGTATTTTCTGAATAAGCCCCAAACCACAAATAGTCTTTAAAAACTGATCAGTTCTTTGAAGACTCCTTCAAAGAGACTAAAAAACAGTAAAATTATTTGGTCTTGCCTGTGAGAACAAAATTTATGAAGATTTACATCACACATGCTAAAAATCCTCCAGGGAGAGCTGACTGATAGATACCACTTCCTGGAAGTAGCAATCTGTGTGAATTTGGAAGGTCATTTTCAATATTCTCTGAGCCAGCCACTACACTCTACATAACAACATTGAAAGCAATCATTTGCATGTGTCTTAGCAGATTCAACATATTACTTTTGACATATAAAATTCTAAAGGGCTTGGGACAAGAAAGAAAGAAAGAAAGAAAGAAAGAAAGAAAGAAAGAAAGAAAGAAAGAAAGAAAGAAAGCCAGCCAGCCAGCCAGCCAGCCAGCCAGCCAGCCAGCCAGCCAGCCAGCCAGCCAGCCAGCCAGCCAGCACTCAAATACCCTGAAACACCACCTCCTCCTGCCTGAGTTCTTGGTTCTAACTCCGAGGCCCTGCTCAATGTTCTTCAACTCCATCAAATAAGATGTGGCACCCTGTCTTTGAAACTCCCTCCCCAGGGAAAATCTTCCTAGACCACCTTTGATTTGATTTTGACATCAAGTGAAAAAAAAAAAAAGAATTGGTTACAGGAGACATTCCTAAATGGCTGCTCTCCATCCTGGTTGAACAATAGCTTTCATCATCTCCATCCAGGATGGCCTGGCCATGATGGCTGGGGATGATGGAGACTATAGTCCATCGCTTCTAGAAAACCCCAGATTTGGAACAACTGTGCCAAGACTTTATAAGCGTTCACATTAGTGCCTGTATTCTGTCTGAGGAAGTTCTCTCATGAGAGAATAACACAGTACCAGTCATGAGTCCTGCCCCATTTCCAGTTGCATTATTGTTTCAACATTTGTATCTTTTTGTAGCTCCAACATGAAACGCTATTGTATTTGTAAAAGCACTTCTTCCTAGCCATAGAAGTTGATTCTCTTTCTCAAACTCATCTGAAGGACCATTTATATCGGAACTGACTCAAAGACATATTACTGCTCACAGAGAACGAGATGGCCACCTCTTCCATTTTGTCTACACAATCTGGCTAGATAAGCGGACCATACAGGCAGTTTTCGTCAACAACAGTGTTGGGACAGTATCCTATATATCACCTAAGGACAGTAGGCTAGTAGGTGAAAGGGAGATGGGCATGCGCAAGGCTGCATGCTATATATTTGTTCTAACACTTGCTGCCAACTTCCAGCATCTGCTGTTAGAGGCGACCATCTTACTCTGCATACTAATGGAGCTAGCATAAAGTACTTCCCCATTATCAGTCTGCTTCTATATTGGGACCACAATGGAATGGCTAACAAGTGAAGAGAAGCTCTTCTTAATTGCTACTTCATTTGTGGTGCTTCCTCACCAGAGAAACTCACATGCTGCCAGTAACTGAAGTCATTTTATCATCACGCAAAATACATGTTCTGCTTTGTCAGGGCTTTTAAGTCAAAGGTATGTTTTGTATTACTGCTTTTAAAAAAAGTCTCTTTTATAGATGGTTGGCTTACTATGTATTATTATATTTGCTTTATTCAGCCTTTTTTAATCCAAATAGTGATGAAAGAAATGCCTTACAAAATTTCAAATTTATTAGCATACGAATATTCCTTTTTTAAAAAAGATATTAAATTAAATCTGAGAAATAATACATTTCTCAGATGCTACTAGAGGTGTCCATTATTCCCTAGGACTTCTTGTTGAAAGAAAAAGTTAAAAAGAGTCATCTATGCTACAATATGGAAAAGCCAATTTTTGGATTAAAACTTTTCCCTCCCACCACCACAACCAGATGAGGATTCTGCAAATCGCAATCTTGAAAAGTAACTTTTCCATTCTCCGTTGTGCACAAGCAATGTCAATTGTTGTTTTGTTGTTATTTGCCATCAAATAAATGTCAACTTATGGTAACTCTATGAATGAGAGACCTTGTTACCCCAAAACATGGATGCCATAAGGGCCCACCAGTAATGCCAGTACTTTCATTCAAAAGTGGGGAATAATTAGTGTAAAGGCAGAAGGCTTGCAAACGGGGGGTAAGTTAACGAGAGCTTTCCACCTATGTTTATGAGGTCAAGGAGGAAAGAACCAGCCAAAGATTCCAAAATTGAAATAAAAATGTGTTTTATTAAAAAAGGTTCACACAAACATGCAACAATCCAAATACTCTCACACACACACAAGAGCTAACTGAAAAGGAAGGAAAGTGTGGACAGAGGACTTTCAGGGATGACTTTCAGAGATGAGGCAATAATTGCCGGTCCAGAGAACAGCAAGGAAAGCAGCGATGTGGCTTAGGTAGGCACCTAAGGACAGTTCTCATTTGGGAATAAAACAGACAGTGTGGTGTTCAGGAAGGCAAGAGACTGCACTGGACAGCTTGTAATCAAGGGTTCTTATATCCAAAAAATATCCTCTGGATAAGGGTATGAATCGGTCTTCTAGCCGAGTGGACAATGGGAGTTGCAACACAAACAATGAAGTCTGGACAGAGCTAATGGTCTTAGTGTTTAGGTGACAAAAGGATTATGGCTGTTGTAATAGCCCAATATTGTGGAGAGATGGGGAAAATAATAGAGAAACATCCAGGTGTTTGGGGTCAGAGATAAGACAATCACAATCTGGTGAAGATTTCCCCTTTCAGCTCTGAGATGCCCGGATCACTATCTTTAAGCCTATTCTCTCTACAGGGTTGGTGCTATTAGCCTGAAAATGACTTGGTTTCTGTCTAAGAGATGGGTGTGGCTGACCTCCCTTGCTATCACACATTTACAGTCAGTAATATGCCTTTTCCAGTGTGACCTTCCAATTAATCATGCCAATTAAATATTTGCCAATTAAATCATGCCAATCATGGGGGGTGCATGGTGCCATAACAAACATCATGAGCCTTGATCCTCAACAACCTTGCTCAGGTCTTGCAAAGTCAGGAACACAGCTTTCTTTATGGACTTTATCTGTAATGCAGCTTTCCTCTTTTTCTACTATCTTCCACTTTACCAAGCATTATTGTCTTTTCTATTGTCACATCCTTTCATGATAGGCCCAAAGTACCATAAGTTCAGTTTAGTCACTTTGGCTTCTATTCAGAGTTTAGGTTTGATTTAAAAAAACAAATTCTATTACAGCCTTTTGGATCTCAGTCATGCAGTATAATACAATTTGCTTAAAATATCCTCAAATTCCTTAAATTCTCTCCCTGTAAGGATGACCCATACGAAGAAGCAAGCTTTCTGATATGCATCTATATGCCCTGATCCATATCCACACTGTTAACACTCATCAAGTCTCCTTAGAAAAGTCAGATGGGATTTGTATCTGCAAATATAGGAGGATTATGGTCACTGTTTCATATGGCTTTCAATGCAGGTACTTCAGATCATTCTATTTTGGATTATAGCCATTATTTAAGAACATACACCAGCTAAACAAAGTCTCTATCACTGGCAGTAAAGCAAGTAAATTGGAAAATTCTTTTTTTTTTTTAATTACTGTCTTTTCTGATCCTGGATTAGCATGGCCTATCACCGCAGCCATCCTGAAAACTTAATACTACACAAAGCAATTTGAGTTAGTGCTTTATCCATTTTAAAAACCACACCAGCAAACACCCACCCACCCAGACACCGTTGTATTAAAAGTTCCACAGAGAAGACCAGTTTTCCTTTGTCTTCTACCTGAGTAATAGACCCTATTTCCAAAGTAAATATTATGGTGTCTCTAATTTTGCCTAGAGGCTCTAATGCTTACTAGAGCACAAATACAAATTCTATTGATGCTCATTTAATTAAAATCATAACTTTGCCAACACTTACCCCATTTTGTATTGCAAACAGCACAGTATCTATGCCTATTTTGCTTCCCAAACCTGATCTGCAAGCCTCTCTAGTTCTTTTATTGTAATTAGAAACACAATATTTTCTGAACAAGCACCCTTGTACTAAAAACAATTCAAACACACAGGGAAGTAGCTCAGTGTACTAATTCCACATGAACCCACTAATGTCATTTTTACTATATGTTGGTTATTTAATGGGGCAGAAACAGCATCTGAGCCTTTCAGTTAAAAAGACAGTTTTGCTACCTGTAAATGTGCAAAGTCATACAGTAGTTCCTCAGCATCAGAAGGTGAGAACTGTATTTCTCCTTGTTTCCAAGCATATCCAACACTCTGCCCTCACACTTTCAAATATCAGCTTGCCAATCATACATTTAAGGAAAGTTTGGAAAAGGTATCGGGGGGGAGAGTCAATGTTCAGAATCTCACAGCCAGCATAGGAGGACTGTGGGATTTGTATTCCAAAAAAGAACTTCCCCCAAACTCTACATTTAAGGTTCAGGTTGTGTTATATTGTACTTTGGAACACATACTCATCTTCTTGTATGTCAGAAAGCGGATGAGGACCGTGAGAAATACTGGTCTCCATGTCAGTGGGACAGTGAATCCACCCTGAGTTATCTCAGGAACAGACCTTATTTAGGAGATATGGCTCAGCACCCTGGATAGTTCCTTTAACGCCTGGACTAAAACCAATACACTGAAGTGTTACAGTAGCCATGAGCTGCCACTGGATTAGGGAGTTGTCCCATGAATGGTTGCAGCCATCAGTAATCTCCTGATGCTTCCAGACGGAAAGCTCCTGGCACCATCAGTCAAAAGCCATTGTGTAGCTATTCTTATTTTCCCTCCCTGACATATTTTCTGGTAAGGAAAAAAAAACAATGGAAGAAGGTGTGATAAAACACTGGAGGGATAGCCTTACTACTTGGTTTTCCCCTCCTGCCCCCTCTGTTTCTTCCTGTGGAGACAATATGGAAAGAAGCAAATTTTAGTTGCCAGGCAACCATAGGACACAACCTCAGTTACATCCCAGGTGATTCCTTTCTTGCTTTTTTTCTCAACCAAAAGATGCTTCTTTCTCCTCTTTGCATTCTTAACAGTGAAAGAAAGAAAGAAAGAGAAAGAAAGAAAAAACATTTGCAACTGTTGTGATGCTGCCACCGACAGAACAATATACAGATAACCAAAACTAATGAATCCCAATCCTAAACAGTAATAAAAGAAAAGAATGAAAAACTACTAAGCAAATAGTAGAATTATAATTTTTCACAAGGTTACAGAAATACTTAAATGGCTGGGCTTTTCAAATGCGGAAGAGATTAAAATGATTTCTACTACCAAAGTATCAAAGGCAGAGCTTCACCAATAAATCAAGATACAAATCAACATTTACTTTGGAGAGAAATACATCTTCAAACAAAGTAAAATCTCTGAGAATGAAGAAAGTTACACAACAGAGACCTGGGCATCTAAAGTTTGAATCCATAGTCTTCCTTATTTTTCCAGGCCATTTCCGCATTACACTGTTATAGTGCTATTATTCCACTTTCAACATCTCATGGAATTCTGGGGTTTGCAGTTTAGCGAGGGACATTTAGAATTCTCAGCCAGAGAGCTCTTTGACCTAAGTAACCTACAAATCCCAAAATTCCACAAGATGTTGAAAGTGGAACAACAGTACTACAACTGTGTAGTGCGGAAATGGCCCCAGTCTCCACATCTGGTCTATTCCCAGTTTTGGTCATTTTGGGGTGGAGGTTTCAACAGGACAAAATCCATTCCCTTTCTATTTTTAGCTTCTTTTTTTCAAGTGTGGACATTTTGTGTGAGATTTTAAAAGCTATATACATTATTTACATCACTTCCCCCCGCATAAATAAAGCATGTTTATGCAGTGTTTTTGCATCTTCCTCTATGCACACTTTTCAAATGTATATTTTGTTTTGGTAGCATTTGCATAAATGTACAGATTCTGGAATGCAAATTGTGTCTGGCATGCAGCCAGTCTGGGAGGCACAGATCGAACTCTAGAAGTGCAGTTCCCAGTTTTAATCAGTCAGTACCAGGTGCTGTATGCTATAATTCAGAAGAAGAAACTGGCAAAACCACACCTGGGTTGCCTAAGAAAATCCTATGAAATTCACGGGATTGCCATAAGTTGACAGGTGACTTAAAGGCACATACATACAATAAATGCAGACTGAAGAAAGTAAGCACAAAAATGCTGCCGGAGTCATGTTCTCATGTACCCCTAGTCTTGCAAACAGAAACTAGACTAGATACTACCTCAGAATTTACTGATAGAGAAAAATTGTTACTGAGCACGCCTGGAAGAAAAGCAGATCATTTATTCTGCCAGAATCCACAAGTGCTGAAGAATTCTCCAATATGACAAAAATCTCTCCTAGGGGCAATGTAAAGCTCAGCAGGTTCTTATCCTTCTTTCCAGCCACCACAGCTGAATGTTGTTACAAAGCTCTTTTCAAACTTTAACACCCACTGGTGAAGGCCTAGCACACTTCCAAGTGCACAGTGACATTGGAAGCAGGGTTTATATGCTCCCCTGAGTCATACTGTCTTTATTGGATTATCTGCTGAGAACACAAGAGAGGGTCTCCTTGGGGGTTACTTCCAGATTGTGGAAAATCACTCCCGAAGGATGTTAAGATGTTTCTCTTCCTACTGTCATTCCATGAGCAAGTGAAAACCTTCCTCTACAAATTAACTGCAAAGGCTTATAATAATCAATTGATTTTCATCTTTTCCTCCCTTTTACACTGATTTCTATCAAATGGTTTTAATTCTATAGACAGTTTAATTGCGTTTTTACAAAAATATGTCTTTTACCTTTGTGACCAAGCTCCTACATAACTTCAGCACAGCACAAATACCCAGTGACAAAGTTATATTACACAATCCCTATGCTAAATATCGACATAGACCAACATATGTGGATCAATGGCCAGTGTAGATGCCTTACAATCCACTGTGCAATTGCAACACACAAAGGCAATGCATAGAGACAACACAAATGTGCATGCTACTCTGCGTACTTCACTGTGCTACCACACAAGAAACAGTCCCATACGCACAACTCTACTTACACTGCTGTCAGCTGGATATGACCATTGAGCATTGTCTAAGAAAAAGAAAACCTTCTATATGTGCAGCACAACTTATACCTGAATAGGTCGCTACCATTATGCCATCTGTGTTTTAATTTTTCGTAGCTGCGTTGAGTCCCAGTTGTGGGGGGAAGTGGGAAAGTAAATTAACAATAGTAGTGGTGATGTTCATGGTGATGCACACATGCATCCTTGTCTCTAGTTTTATCCCAACATGGGAATAGTCACATCCCAGCAAAGACTTTAATCTTCAGCATAATGCCTGAAGGAACAAAGCAGGGAGCCATATATATAAACAGGCAAAGAGTGAATTAAACCAAATTATTCTGTTGTTAATTTCCTACTTAAGATAGTAATTTTCATTCATTTCTTGCATTTTACGACTACCAAAATTCTAAACATTCTTCATTTAGGTGCAACATTTGGTACACCCTTCTCCCCAGTCTGGTTTTGTAGGAGTAATGACAGTTTTCCGGTGGCACTCATAAGAGAGTTTACCACAAGGAAAGGGTTTTCTATAAGGATGAAAGAGATGTTGTTTTGGTTTGCGTTTCTGTATAGCAATAAACATTGAGCACCTCCCAAGAAAATGAAAACAGGACTAAGGGCACCACACTTCCAAGACTTGGGTATTTTTTGGTAAAGAGAAAATTATGCATACGGGGAGGGGGGACAGCTACAAAACTGTACATCTGAAAAATCTATGGGGAAAATGTATTCAAGATATTATGTTCAACAAAACAATGTGTGTAAAATATTATGGAAAATATGCACAGAAATGTTCATGTGAGGCTTTCTTTTTAAAGTCACAATCTGACAGAGAGCTGCAATAAGAATATTGGATGATTCTGAAGATCCACAGTCTTTTATACAAAAATGTATCTCTTGTCCCCACCATCCAGTTTAGTTTTTTTTTTCCATTTCATCAGCCTAAGTACAGGCTTATTGTTGTTCTATTGGCAAATAAGCATAAGTCAGAAATCTTGCTGACCAGCTACAATTTGGAATCTAGCAATAGATCCCAATTTACTTTCTGCTCACCTCTAGATTACAGTTCAGTTTTGAAAAACAAGAATGTAAGACCATAAGGAGAAGATGGATCAAATCAAAAGTGAATCAAGTCCAGTGTGCTGCTTCACACGATGTTCATTCCAATGCCTTGGGAAGGCCATCAACTGCTCGTGAAAGTAATATCCCGTTCCTAGTATTTTTCTGCAACAATTGACATTCAGTGGCCGGAGAACGGGAGTTCTATTTCGAAACTCCTGCCCAGAATAATCACTTCCTTTTTCTTCATGATAAAAATAGCTATGCAGTCCTTATTTCAGGGGTAGGGATCCAGAGGGCTACAGACCAGAACTGACCCATGGCCTCCCCTCTTTGGCCCCTTCCAGTAATCAGGTTTAGTAAAAACTAAAAACGAAAAAAAAAAGAAAACTTGTGGGATCCTTTTCCTTAAATACCAGCTGATTCATGAGAGAGAATTTGGGCCAAAAGAAAATGGAAAAAAGGAAGGAAAGTTGGGGTTGGAACAAAAAGGGAGAAAAGCAATTAGCAGAGAAGAAGGAAATTTCAGGAAAAAGGCTGGGTAGCTGATGACTTGAACTTGGAAAGTTGCTTTCAAAAGTAAATCCTTCTTACTTTTGCAGTACATGGGTTTGTTGTTCTTGTTTTAGTAATCCACTGTCATTATGTGTTCCAATGTCAGACATTAACTTGTTGCTTTAGTCCTTGGACTGCTTACTTTAAAATAATCATGGATCGATAACGGAAAGACATGAAACCTGCAGAATTCCTGCTAAAATATATCTCATTTGTTGGCATATAAGACTCACTTTTTTTTCCCGAAAAATACTGTTCGAAAATGGGGTATGTCTTATACGCCAGTGCCTCTTATATGGGGTGCGCCTTATACACCAGTGTGTCTTATATCCCAGCAAATATGATATCTAAAAATGCCCTTTAAAGGTGACTTTGAAAAATAACTCAGAAAGGTTACTCATACCAGTTAAGTAGCACTGATCCTACCCATTATACACGGTATAGTTTTGTTAAACCCTCCTTACCAAGAAAACTAACTTGTCACAGATTGATCCATCCCATTAATTACTTTATTTATAACTGGTGTTCTTCCCAAAGCAGGGACTCAAGGCAGCCTACAAAACAGAAAATTACAAAAAGGACACATAGCTAAAAACATACAAGAACTATCGATACCATCAAAACCATTCATAACATTGATTTAAAAGCAAAGAATGAAAAGGTTTCTATCCACCAACAAAAAGACAGCAAAGGAGGAGTCAGCCTAATCTCTTCTACCTTGGACGAGACCTCTGGAATTTCGGAGCAACCATGGAAAACACGCTTTAATGCATTCCTACTGTAACAAGCCCGTGAGGATGGTGGGCTCAAGAGAAGAGCCACCTCAAAGATCTCAGACCTCTGGTGAGTTCATATGGGAAGATACAATCCTTTGGATAGCCTGGGCCAGGGCTTTATAGGGCTTAATCAGTCATAATCACCACTCTCCGCTGCACTCAGAAACAGACTGGCAGCCAGGTGTGGCTAACACCACTACTTTAATCTCATTACTTCCAGGTTCTGCTTGCTGCAAGCTTTGGTTTCACCCACTTTTGGCTTCACCTCAATTCATCGTCTATTCTCCCTCAAACAGCCCTGCTATGTGGCCCCACTACGTGCCACACTGGTCAGAGCTCCCTTTCAGCTTGAGGAAGCTACAGTAGGAGAGGTGCTAAAATGCAGAGTGTATTCACTGCCCCTCCCACAGCAGGTCCACTAGCCACCCCTGCGTCAAAGGAACATGGCACCAGTACTATGTAATGATCCACTTTTGCCTTCCACTAAGTTGTCTCTGCTTTGTTCCATAAAGCTTTCCCTTTTTTTTTAAGTCCATCCTTTCTCAGTCATTTATATATATGATTGTGATTATATTTAGCATTTCCTCTTCATTCAGAATGGCATGCTCAGGAACAAAACACTGCCACTGAAGCTCTAAGACACTGCAATAAATCACAACACAAGCCTCCCAGTATTTAAATCAGGAACTTTCAGCTACAATACAAATCCAAAGGACAAAGAAAAAATTTTTTTTAAAAAAATTCAAGGCCATTTTAAAACAACAGTGGTGGCAATCCTTTTGTACTACTTTGCCTGCACATGGGAACAGCACTTGCCACAACTATTCAAAACCATGATGCCAAAACTTTCCAAGAGATTCAAGACACCAGAACTTGGAAACATAACTTCTCTGGGCTACAGTGCTCAGAATTCCTCAGCCAGCACGGGCAGCACCAGAGACTGGTGGACTCTGGGAGATGTAGTCCAAAAAGGTAATGTTTCTGAGCTCTGATAAAACAAAGTCAGAAGGCAGCAGCAACGAACAGCCAGCAGTAAATACATTCAGCCACTGGATTTTCTACCACTGCTTTCTCTATTTGCTTACAAAGGGATCTTATAGCACCTTTGCATCTCTTTGCATGAATCCCTTGGAAAGATCTCTTTGCATACTGATAAAAGCTAACATGCCTATGTCTTTGAACTATATTTGCACAGATACCTATCCTTCTCTTTTTACATAAACTTCTACCTGTCTCTGCAACTAGGAAACAGAAGCAGATGGAAAGGACAGAAAAGGGAAGAAGGAGAAGATGTGTAGGTACAAACAAAGAATGAAGTAAACAATGATAAAGAAAAAACAATGGAAAGAAAGGGATAACAAGCGTGGCTGATATTTATTTGTCTGGACTTATTTCTTAGCTAGTACATGGACTTTGGACAGATCACAACTACTCTGCACTGCTCTTATGTTCCTAGTACCTCTGGCTATATGTCCTTCATTGCTCTTAAAACTCACTGCAACTGCCTATAAAGCTTCCATGACTTACTAGCAGATTCTATTTTGTGTCTACTTGATTAAGAGACAAATTGCAGAAGGGTTAGCCTGTATAAGCAGCAGGACAAGGAAATCAGTACAGCTTCATGGTCAACCTAACAGGTTTATTATGGCATGAACTTTTGCAGCCAACAGCTCATTTAATTCTTGAAGTATTGATTTAGAGACCACTTCACTAAGACAGCCGTGATTTTACCACTCACCTTTCCAATTGCCAGTATAAGTTTTGTTTTACAGCCAGAATAATTCGCTATAACTCATTTGCTGACCACACTTCTTACTGTGAATAAGACAGAGAGATTTTCCCACCTTCAGAGAAAAGAAAATTCATCACACTTTTGAACTGCCTAGATTAAAGAACAAAATTATGACTGGAATCCACTTCACTAGTCCCAACTAGAGTAGACTTGCTACTCTAACTGTTGAATTGTGAGTCAACACATATGTGCATCCCATTAATTCAACAGGTCTACTCTTGTCAAGACTAATAACAGGTCTATAGAGGTATCTGGGTTTCATTAAGTCACATAGATTGCAATTTCTTCTCTGTCTCCCCCACAAAACTGAGCCAAAGCATTGGTATTAAAAAACTTTCGTGTGTGGTTTTCTTCCCCACCACCGCCTGACTGCATGATGATTTCATTACTAGCCTGATTGTAAAAGCAATAAAGTCTACCAACCTCCCCTCTCCCCAAATATGTAAAATGGAAATATAACATGGTTTGGAAAGCACATGTAACATACAGGAAAACCTGTTAAAACAACTGCATTGGGTGGAGTTCCCTCAAACAATCCTTTTTGTAGCCATGTAACACAGGAAGTCAGAAAGCCAGCATGGGGAAGTGGCTTGGGCTTTGGACTATGACTCTAGAGACCAGGGTTCAAACTCCTGCTCAGCCATGGAGACCCACTAGGTGACCTTGGGCAAGTCACACACTCTCAGAGAAAGGCAAAGGCAAACCCTCTCCAAACAAATCTTGCCAAGAAAACCCTATGCCTTAGGGTTGCCATAAAAAGTCCGAGATAACTTAAAGGCACACAGTAATAAACAACATAGGAAGTTATCCAAAGAGCCCACAGTCACCTACCTAAGTGTAACTGGAGAAAACAAAAACATTAATAAAAATAATAAACATTTGGGTAAAATTTTCAAGTAATCAAAATGCTTCACATACTGCATCTAACTGTAATTCTGACAATAACCATGCAAGGTAAGTCAGTGTAATTATTCTCCATATTGGGAGCAGCAGGCCTAAGTACCTGGATGACTCCTCCCATCTGTTCTAAGCTAAGCAGGGTCAACCCTGGTTAGTACCTGAATGGGGGACTACTAAGGGTATCAGGTAGTGTGGGCTATATTTCAAAGAAGGGAAATGGCAATCTTCCTCTGAGTATTCTTTGCCGTAGAAAACCGTACAAAAGTCACAGGGTCACCATAAGACAAGTGACATGAAGACACATACATTATGAGACATTGGTGTGAGGCCAAAAGAGAGTGACTTGCACAAGACTTCTTATTAAGTTCCAGCAGGACAGCATCAGAGACTTCCTGAAATGCAACCCAATCTCTTAGCCACTCCACCAAAATGTCTCTCATTAGGTCTTTTCCTGATAGGGCACTGTTCTCTTGCCTCTTTTCCCATTCCTGCTTCTGCACAGGCTACTTATTTTCCCCCTCTTCCTTTCAGAGAATTGGCAAACCCACTGCACCCTCAGGAGCTGTAATTAAATTGAGTGATGTCTCTGTATCTCAGTGGGCATGGAGCAACTCCGTCACCAAGGCCTCCACAATGGACTCCATAGCTTCAGGCTACAATCAATCAATATCTGGCTCATTCCCCGAAGATACACTAGAAATTTCCTTCCCCTTTAATCAGACTTTATCCAACTTCCATTCTGACATCAAACTCTTCACAGGCACTTCCACTGTAAGGATAAACTAGAAAAACCAGAAGAGAAAGCATTCACAGAAAACTTTAAGCACTTAGACCAGGAAAAGAGAGGAGAGATACACTGGTGCTTTGGACATGCACTCGTTGCGTAGCAAAGGGTAAGTTAATTCCTCTCAGCACAGTTCACTACTCTGTAAAATTGAAATAGCTGTGCTTTGCCTCCTAGAGTGTTTTTAAGTAATGTATTTACTATTATTTTATCTTTTCCCCCACCCCAAATAGCCTCCATCCTGTGCCAAGCAATAGTTGGAGGGGGGGGCTGATTTTATCAAGAATCCAGCTCAAGAAAGGGTCAAAATTCTCCTTCCGATGTGCTGTGGCCAGGATTCTGACCCTCATGTGAGAGTCAGAGAGTCAGGTTTGAGAATAGTTTTAAAGCCACATACAGAGGACAGGTTTTAAATTACGTGCAGTTTTGCCTTAGTGAGATTAGGACAGCATACATAACTCCCTTGCCCTACTAATTTTTATATATATATAGAAATAAACCATTCTGTTATGTATGCTAGGTAGTTAGTAGTTCCTAGACCGATGTGATCTGGGTAACTTCATGACTCAACAGCAATTTGAAACCAAGTAACTATTCTTTGTCTTCACCCTCCACTCTACAATAGGTTGTCACTACCACTGGTTTCAGAGACAGAATGGTGTAGGGTTTGAATGTTGGACTATGAGTCTGGAAACTAGGGTTCAAATCCCCGCTCTCCCATGGAAATTCACTGGGTGACCTTGAGCAAGTGATACTCTCTCAGCCTCAGAGGGAGGCAAAGGCAAACCCCCTCTGAACAAATTTTGCCAAGAATATGATAGGTTCACCTTAGGACTACCTTAAGTCCGAAACGACTTGAAGCCACACCACAACAAGCACTGGTGTTTAGTTTCTTTAAAAACTGGAATGTATAAAATGCAGAATGGATAGACACAATACCGTTTTTGCCTGTGTATAAGACATACCGGCCTATAAGACTGCACCCGATTTTCAAACAGTATTTTTCAGGGAAAAAAAGTGAGTCTTATATGCCAGCAAATACAGTACTTCCACTATTTTGAATTAAGAAAGGACATGCACCCTTCTCACGACACACTCCACACAGTAGTGAGCATAGATTCCATGCATGGTCCACCATGAGGTTCAGCAACGGGACAGAATTTCAGCAGGTTCAACTTTTCACTCTTGGAATCTTTCACAGGACAAGCCGCGTTTGCTGCAGCTCTTTACCCAGTATTTCCTAGAATCAGATCGTCGTCCCCCCTATTAGATGCAGACCTTGTTAAAAAGTTATTAGGGGGTCTAAAATACCCAAAAAAGTAATCGTCTAAACTCTAGATCTAATCTGAATCCAGGAACCAGAGTCCAAAAAGAGACAAACTTTTCCATCCTCTGATTTGGCTCTAGCTATCCCCCTCACCTCGCTGATTAATTAAAGCACGCATAATTTTGGATCGTAAATTCGGAAAGGGTACATTATGTTCTGGGCAAGGGACACCTGGCAAAGCTTCCCGCTGGCTCTGGAGAAGCCACTGAGATCGCCAGCTGCCTTTGGTCCCGGAAGACTCTCGGAACCTGAAGGTTTGACTACGGGGGGCCACCAATAACGCCTAGTCCAACCTCCTCGGCGTCCAGTCGTGACATCCTGGGATGAGCAAGCAACAGGCGTTCCTCCAGCTATGAAAATGCACCGAGGACCACCGGGACGGCTGGGCGATTGCACGCTCTTCCGCTACCTTGCCAGGGAGGGAGGTGGGCAGCAGGCTCGGTGTGGCGGGCACCCACGGCAGCAGGGACAAAGGACCTCGAAAGCTGGCTTGGCCAGCTTGGCCAGCTTCCGAGGTCCTTCGTCCCTGCCGCCGTGGGATCGGCCCGCCAGATCGAGCCTGCTGCCCACGCCTTGGCAAGCTAACGGAAGATCGCTATGGGATTTCATTGCCTAAAAACAAACGCGCTCAGATACGGTCGGAACTCCTTTCGCCTGTCTTCTCCATCCCCGATCTCAGCGGATCGACAAGAGAGGTTTCCCTCTGCACGTGCCCAGAGGCACGGCGGCCGGCGAGCCCCTTTTCCCCGCGTCGCGGGCGCTCCCGGTCCGTCCCTTACCTTGGGGTTGGTGAGGAGCTGGTGTTCATCCTGGTGGAGGAGGGCCCGGGCGTTGGACTCGGAGTTGTTGACGTAGATCTGGAGGCAGGGGTACAGGGAGGTGCCCTTGCAGTCGGCGCCGCACGTGAACGTGCACTCGAAGAACTCCCCGATCTGCTGGACCGAGAGGACGGTGCAGTTGGCCGCCTTGCCTTGCAAGTCCTGCAGGGCCGGGTTGAGCCAGCAGAAGCCCAAGATGAAGAGCGAGACGATGCCGGAGATGATGAGGAACAAGCCCAGGCGGATGCTCTTGTCTTCGGCTTCGGTGTACTCGTACGCCACCCTGATCTTCGCCATCGCCCCGCCTCAGGAAGAGCATGGGCGGCCGCCCGACGCAAGAGAGGGGCCGAGGTAGCGGGGGAAGAGAGACACACACACCAGCCCCAAGAGGAAGAAAAAGCTGCTAGAAAACCAGCAGCGGCAAGAGGGAGAGCGAGCCGAGGCTTTGTTTCCCGCCCGCGCCAACACCAGCAGCGGAGAGAAAGGCGTGAGGGAGACGAGCCGGTGCGAAACCCAAACTCCTCGCCGCCCCGTTTGGCTCCCAGCGGCAGCGAGGGCAAGTCCTGGCTGAGGTCCAGAGCGGGCGGCCGCGGACCCGGGCGAGGAGTGGGGTCGTAGCCGGGGTGGGCGTGCGAGGAGAAGACGGCGGAGGCGGGTTAGCCGCTCCCTCGGCCCCGGGAGAGCGAAAACCAGCGCCTGGGCGGGAAGAGAAGTCACCCTGTGGGTGCTGCCGCGCGCCTCCCCCCTCTTGGCGAGGCTGAGGGAAGGGGCTTCCCCGCCTCCTCCTCCTCCTCCTCCTCGGACCCCCCTCCCGGCCGCTGGCTCCAGCCTCGCCGCCCATCAAATGGTCGGAGCTGGCGGCGAGCCCGTCGACATCTGCCACGAGGTAAGCCTCTTAGCTGGAGGAAGAGGAGGAGGAGGAGGGAGCCGGAACCGGCTCGGGGTAGCCTTTCTCTCCCCCCCCCTTCCCCCCCATTGATTGCCTCGTGGTGGCTCTGGCTCGCGCCCGTTCCCGCCATTGACACGCCGCCGAGGAGGGAGTGACCGAGTGCGAAGCCGCCGGCAGGCAGGCAGGCGGAGGCAGCGACCCCCGCGCCGCTCGCCTCGTGCCGGCGCCCTTCCTCATCTCGGCGTCGGAGCGAGAGGGACAGCTTGGCCCGGGATTATCTGTCCCCAGCGGTTTAAGTCCAGGAAGCGGGTTGATTACTGGTTCTGATTAAGAGCCTCGACGCGGGAGGGAGGGAGGGGAGAGGGGGGAAATCTTGAATGGGGGCAGCGCCGCCACGTGCGGACTCATTCAGAGGCCTCCAAGAGCCCGGGGAATTGGAGGGGGGAGTCGCGCTGGAAAGCGGAGCCGGCACGTGTTGGTCGGCCGGGGCTTGCCTCGCCCCCGCAGGGCTATTTTAATTATTTATTTATTCGACGGAGGGTTAATCCCTTTGAAAGAGACAGGCGACTCATTCAAGGGTTTTCCTTTCTCGCGCGTCTCCCCCCCCCCCCCGCCCCACCCCCGGCCACGTCCAGCGCGGCTCCTGTCCTGCAGAACCCTCTCAGGGAAAAAGCGGTTAATTGCAAAAGCAACGAAGGTTTCTGGCAGGCCTTCAAAAGACTCAAAATGAAACTGTTCCAAAGAGTACGGATGGGATATTGGGATTCAAAGGTCTCCTCTTCATACTCCGCTATAAGCGTTTTCTGCTTTGGTTCCCTCCCTGCCCGTCGTGGGTGAAAACGTTCCCTTTAAAAATAACCCACTGAATCAAGATGGTTCTTGTCCCTTGAAATGAGAGCAGGGCCGTTTATCGTGGTTGCCAGCACGCGTGGAGCTTCCGCGGGAATAAGCCCGCTAGTCGAGGCAAAGTTCACGAGTCAGGCCACTCTCTGGCCAACCTCACCATATTCTCCTTGGGCGAAGCGTCGTACGCTGTCTGTCCTACACTATTATAGTGATATTATTCCACTTTCAACCTCCTGCGGCATTCTGGGGTTTGTAGTTTACTGAGGCTGAAGAGCTCTCTGGCTGAGAATTCTAAATGTCCCTCCCTAAATTGCAAACTCCAGGCTTCCATAGGATGTTGAAAGTGGAATAACAGCACTATAACAGTGTGGTGCAGAAATGGCCTTAGAAAAGCTAGTCATGCTTGGTAAAGGGATAGGCAGTAGGAAAAGAAGGAGACCACATTTCAGCCACAGCCCCCAGTATGTAGGAGCTGAGCAGGGCTGTTAATAACAGGATGTCTTGGAGTTAGGTACTCACTCAGTCATGCAAAATGCCTAATCCCAAAATACTACCAAAATCTCAAGGTAATACCAAAAGGGAGCCATCAACTCCAGGAGGAAATCCCTACATGTACTATGAAGCAAGTATGGGATAGGTGCTGTATGGATCACCACACAACCACAGTGGCTACATCAGTGCCTAACAATAGGCTCTCCAGGGAAGAACAGAGAAAAATAGTGCTTGCAGTTAAAAGATTTGTGTCTTAATACTGATCATTCACCAGCCAGTTCTGGGACTCCATGTTTGAAATTCCCTGAACATGGAGAATTTCTGGTACTATCATGATTTTTTTAGGGCTATGCTGTTCAAGCTTGGAACAGGAGTTAGTGTAGAAAATTGGTGCAGCTAGGTAACATTAGACTCAGCACTTTTGGTAAATCAGTATAATATTGAACTGGAACCTGAGATATCCCTGTTCAAGCCTTCACAGATATATGAAGCTCAATGAGTGACCTTGACTTCTTGATCTGACCTAGCTCATAAAATTGTTGCAAGAATAAACAAGGAAGTGGAAAGCCATATGTCCCATTTTCAGCTCATTGGGGGAAATGTGAGATGTTAATGAAACCAATACATTTTAGACCTTGGGTTTATTAGTCTCCCTTTAGATGAGCACATAGGTCTCTTTCATGCTATGCTATGATTCCACTTTAACTGCCACCACAAGATCCTATGAAATCCTGAGATCTCCAGCTTAGGTAGGGGTTTCCAAAATTCCCAGCATGAAGAGCTACAGAGACTCACTGAACCACAAGCCCCAGGATTCCATAGGATGTAGCCAAGGCAGTTAAAGTGGAGTCATCACACTATAACTGAGTAGCATAAAAAGGCCGAAAATCATGAAGCCATTTCTCTTCAACCCCTAGCACTATGTAACTGCTTCTCCTGATTTTTTTAAAGCAAATAATCCTGTTTGCTGGTCCTGATAGGGGAAAAAAAATACTCTAAAACACATACGCTTTCACATTTTATATTATTATGTCACCATCATAACTACAGGAATAAACACTGTGTTTGCCCCTTCTGCCCTAAGGTTAAACAAGTTTGCTTGAGAAAAACTACCATTTTGTTGCAGAAATTTTAAATAAATACAAGTATGCTTCATTTGAGAACCAACATGGTGTAGTGGTTTGGGCATTGGACTATGACCCTGGAGATCAGATTTCAGTTTCCCACTTGGCCCAGAAACCCACTGAATGAGCTTGGGCACATCTCACACACACAGAGCCCCCAGAAAACCTCATGATAGGTTACACTTAGGGTTGCCACAAGTCAGAAATGACTTGAAGGTACACAACAACAATACCTCAACTGACAAAGTAGATGTGTTACTGCGCATGACTTATTTAACAGAAAATTTGGTACCAGAGGAGGGAATAACATGAAAAGAATAGGGATAGGTTTGTACATCAGAAAAAAAGAAGAGCAATGCAACATGTTTCAGAAACCTTTTTATTTGAAACTAGCAATATGCACATTTGAAATAGAACAACTCAAGTAAGCCTTGCATAAGTAAATGGAAACATTTTGAACCTTCTAAAGATTGCTTGAAAGCTTCTTCCAAAATGCATTCAGTATTATTGTTCTTTTGTCAGCCTCCACTTTTCTTGTGATACCTATTTTAGTGGCCAAACTTCATAGATCTGTGCTTTTTTTTCTGGCATCCTGGGAGTAGCTAGTGAAACAGACTTGGCTTCCCTGCCCTTGTTTCTCTCTTTGGCTTGTGAAATATTCTCAGCAGGGGATTCTGGAGCTACCTGCTATTTACCTTGTCTGTTGTAGGCAATGACACACAGCTACAGTTTACAAGCTAGAATAATATCCCCTTCTTTCCCAGCTCAAGCTTGATTGCACTGTTTGCTGCAGACTTGCTGCTGCAACTAAACACTGAACTTCTGCCTTTCTCCAGCCCTTCTTCAGCTTTCTCCCAATGTCAATGCTGCTAAAAAACTTCCAGCTAGACTGAAGATGAAGAGGAAAGAGTAGACTGGTAGGCATAAAAAGACTTTGTAAAAAGTCTTTGTCAGCGGCTTGGTTTCTACACTTTTGGGAGGGGGATTGCTTAGTTGTACTGCAGCCTACTAAAGCTTTCTTTGCAGTCTGAAGGATCTCCTTTGTTACACCACACACAGGACCTCCCTGTTGAAACAAGCTGGACTCCCAGTGCAGTGTTTCTGCTGTCAGTGGAAGAATTATCTGTTTGGACAGGCATTTCTCTGATCGCTAAGCTGTTCAGTTATCCTGATGATTTTAATGAAATACTTTGCCACTTTATTGGTTTATATTTTTATTCTTTTAATGCTTGATTTAATTGTATTACATGGATTTCAAGATTAAAACATTGTAAACTGCTTTGGGATGTTTTGAATAAAAAGAGGTGTAGAAATTTTTTTTATATGTTTTTATCCATACTGCATTTGTTTTAAATTGTAAGGTGCATTGGGTCTTGGTCCTTGAACAAAAGGCAGGATATAAATAAAGTAAATGAGTGAATGAATTAATGAATGAATGACCCCCTATGAGATTGGTTTGCCCATTCTTCTAGCAATGAGACACAGAAATGCCTCTGCATTTAGTTACACTTAGCTGTGTTAGTTTACTCCACTCTAAACCTGTTGCATGGTATTTAAAAATGATTGCTCCTTTTTAGAGGGATAGACTTGCTAGTCTGTTGCATAGCATCTTCATATGCTTTAAAAGCCTGTGCTCTAAGAAAATATTTAAGTGCCTCAAAAGTCTTACTGCACAATCCTATGGCTATCTTCTCAGTAGTCTATTGGCACTTGCTCTCAGATAAGTAGATACTGGATTGCAGCCATAGGTTACAATCCAAAATCCTTCAGTGTAATGTAAATATCCACATGCAGAAATAGGCTATGCCAGAACTACTCAACCCCCGTACAGAATAGCAAAGTAGCACATGTCAACTACTGCATGTCCTTGTGCAAAGCACAATATGCAACCACAATGCTTGATGCACTATGACAGTGCACAACCACAACACTGCTGTGTGCACAATTCTGCTTGCACCACTGTCAGGAGAATAAATCTCTTGCACCATGGCAAATAGTTTACCCTGTATGCCTAGTGTGACTTACATATGTGTATGCACCAATAGGATGCCAGCCACAGCCAGTTAAACACACAGAAAAAGACACACCAAATGCAGCTGTGTTACCCTGATTTCTGGGGGTCCCGGGAGGGACACCTAAATGTGCTCACAACAATGGGGAGGGAATTAGCAAAGAACACTAATTTGCAATGCGAGAGGCAGGGTAACGTAGCGAGATCTTGAACCCTATGTCTGTGGGGCCAGGCCAAGTCAATGATAAGGCAGAAGTTAATAATAATAATTGTTTTATTGAAGCACAGTCAAACACGTGTATGCAACACACTGACACGAAGAACTATAGAAATAAAAGGCAGGAGTTGGATAGAGGGATTTTGAGAGGAGGTTTGGTATGGGAAATACTATACCTGTCCTGAAGCTCAGTAAAAGCAAAGAAGCTGGGGAGCATGGATTCTCAGCACATGGGGCTGAGGGGATCAAACGGAGCGGCAGCAAGTTAGGAGGCAAGTCACGAGCGATCCAACGAGACGCTCAAAATTGTGGCTGCAGGCTAGTCTGTTCTTGGGGATAACAGTGAGTTTCGGGCTGGAGATAAAGCCTCCAAAAGGTCAGTACTTTAGATGATTGAATTGTGACAGAGTTGTCAATAGGGTAGCCAGTATGCAAACGCGGAGTGCCTGAGAGTTGTATAGTCCGCTCATCAAGCTGCCTGTGCGGGGCAGGGGATCTTTTGTAAATAGCGTGCATACATAATGGGGTACTTGCCTTGAGGTCTCCTGAAGCTGCATTCGGCAATGACTGGCCTGCCTGGATTGGGATTTGAATGGTTCGGCTGTTGTCGGCCGCACCTGTGTGCGTGCTTGTCCGGGGGCCTTGCAAGCACGTGGAGAGGAATGGGTACAGAAGGCCAAATTATTGATATCAAATGATATCTTAATATCCCACAAGCTCGGGCTAGAAACAGTGGTAACAGCTGCTACTCTGAAAATATGTTACAGAGCACACTCGGTTGAGTATTTAGTGTTAACTGTAGTTTCTATACGTACTGCAGATTATGTTTATCTTAATTGTTATCCTATCTTACAAGTTCCCTTCCATGTGTTGGGGGATATTTTTCTAATACTTCTCTCATCCTGAGCAAATGTTTTCCCATATAAGACAATCTAAATGAGATGTAATCTGTAACAAATTAAGAAGCCAGGTAATTGCCTGCCTAATTATGGTTGAATTAATCTTTCTAATAACACCACTAAGATCATATAAATTGCTTATTCTTTAATTTCTTGCAGAATGGATCTAGCAACAAGATAAAACAGGTTTTTCTTTAGGTGCTTCCTAAAACTATTCAATAAATCCATTGCATGGGACCAGTTTACATATATAGCTTTAATTGTCAATTGTTAATAGAGTGCACCTGCAGTGGGGATCCAGCAAAATGCCACCACCCTCTGTGCAGAACCCGTGTGTGGGACCAAGAGACAGAGACATCTTTCCAAACAATGCTCTTAGTGCTACCCAGTCATTCCTCCTTTGTTTAAGCCACAAGCAGAATCGTAGTTGACTTTCCAGACAGTCATGTTCTACACATATATCCATGTTCCTTCCATACTAGAGACATGGTAACGTCTGCCAGAGTTGGCCATTTGAACTGTGACTGTTCCAGTGGATGCAATTCTGATCCCATTCTTCATCCATCCTTTCACTGGCAGCCAAATATTTTGTGTGCTATGTTTTCTTAAATGAAAGAGAAACATTGGCTGAGATCCTACATCAAGAGATATATGTGGATCACCTAGCTACATCTCCATAGCTGCATCCGCCAGTGCTAGCTTTCCCAAGTCCACCTTGTAAGCAAAGTAGATCCACCCACCCCCCGCATGGCCATTTTCGTGTTCTCAGAGACTGAAGAATGAGCAGGAACATGTCCAGCTATTATCCGTAGCTGGATATGCTGTGACAAGCAAGGATCCCAAGGAGTTCTTAAGAGGTCCCTGTAAATGACATCCTTGCAGAGCATTGAGCTACAGGAAAATAGTTGGATACATCCCCACTCATCCTCCATTCACTGACAATATGTAAATGGCTATCTTTGGCAGTGGGGTGGTAGGCTACCAACAAAGTAGGTTTGGGGAGAGATACTGCGTGTCTGGAGTAAAATTCCAATCTCTGCAGTGACCAAAAAAATTATGACTTGTGAAAGTGTTAGATCTAATTTATTCCACCATAATTCACCCACATGATGCCAGCCATTGTGTCACAAATCCATAATTGTCATTTAAACAAATAGAGGTGATGGCCAGAAAGGGATTGGCTGTCAGTCTATCAACAACACTTTGTCATAGTATTCTACTTCTTAGGGTTTTTTTTTAAAAGGCTATAGTTCAGAATGTATTCTACTGCCAATTCATTCTGAAAAGTGTCAAAAATATGGCAATCACCACAAGGTTTAGAATATGAGCAGCGATATGTTGGCTTTCTCACTATGTAACTGTCCGCATCAAAACCTAACCAAAGAAATGTGCACTTACAAAAATTATGTCCTTTCTCCCTCAAAAAAAAAAGTCACGACTTCTCACACTCTTAAGGAAAAAATGGAAAAACAGGAATAGTACAAGATGACTGTGACTGGATGAAGGAATTGTGAGAATGTCTCAAAAAGTAAGCATGGCAGTTCTTCAGCAAACACCCACACATTCCTCTGAACCGATTTGGTTTGAAATCCTGAAGGAAAAGCAGTTGCCCTGACAGTTGATAGTTTTAACTTGTCAAGTCACTTTACCATGATCCCTTTAACCTCCTAATTTTCAGAAGCTCTTGAATCAGGCACTACTATTTTTGTTTGATTTTCTTGGCCACAGTCCTACGTATATCCACTTGGGAATAAGCTCCCTGCATGCAATGTGATAAAGAGCCATTGTGACTTGAATGTCGGAGTACAAGCCTGGACACTACAGTTTGATTCCCAGCTCAGATATGGAAACCCACTGGGTGACCTTCAGCCCGGAAAACCCCAAGATGGGATGACTCAGGGTTGCCATAAGTCAGAAACTACTTGAAATACACATCCGTTACAGCTGGGTGGACTCAGTCAAGGAAGCCAGGGCCCTGAGTCTGCAAACCTGAGCAGGGCTGTTGTTGATAAGGTGACTCGGTGGTCTCTCATCCACAGGGTCGCCGTAAGTCAAAGTCATCTGGACGGCAGTTCACAACAAAACATAGGGCTGCGCTGTACCTGCTGCTCTGCTGGAATGCAGTAGGCCTGCGGATTTATTTAAGCGTCGATTTGCCATTCAATTGAATCAGTATGTCTGTGCTACTTGGAATTAGCAACTGCATTTTGGCCTTTGTGCATAGCTATCATCTACAGCCATCATAAAGTCAATGTTTATCTGCCCGTTTGTCTGCATCAGGCAGGTGAAGACCTCATACGATTGGCTGTGTGAGGCAAGAAGACTTCATATGATTGGCTGGCTGTGAAGATTCCATGGAATCCTGCGGTGGGCAGTTTAGGGAGGGGCCTTTAGAATTCTCAGCCAGAGAGCTCTTGGGCCTCAGGCCGGTTGCCATGGAGATGAGGCCTACCATCAGTAAGGACGTCAGAAAACATTCGGGAGGCATATGTGAGAAAAATTAAAGTGACATACACAACATAGTTACAATGTCTTCTCACTTCACACAGGAGCTTATATGGGCTCCATATATGAGGAATCTTAAAATTGAAATTCAAAACAAAAATTGCTCTGTAAACAGGTTGGATTGGGGAATATGGGGATAAGTTACAGGTACTGGAATAGGCTGGTTGCTATGGAGATGAGGCCTAGCAGTAAGGAGGAGGACAGTGTATTCCCACAGGAACCCAACCACTGTATGTAAATAACTCTGAATAAAGATCGGATTGGAGAATATGGGGAAAAGTTGCAGGTACTGGAAGAGGCCAGTTGCTATGGAGATCAGGCCTAGCAGCAAGGAGGAGGACATTGTATTCCCTCAGGAACCCAACCTCTGAATGTTAAAAATTCTAAATAAAGATTGGATTGGGGAATACGGGGGAAAGTTATAGGTATAGGAATAGGGTAGTTGCTATGGACATGAGGCCTAGCAGCAAGGAGGAAGACAGTGTAATCTGTCAGGAACCCAAACTGTGTATGTAAATAACTCTTAATACAGACCGGGAAATATGGAGCAAAGTTACAGGAAATGGAGAAGACAGTTTGGTGAGTTCTTAAGGGGAAAATAAAAACCCCAGGCAACTCCAGGTAAATACGCTAGTAAGATACATAACTGACCAATCAAGCTCTTTGCAGTTCAACCTAAGGCAATGCTATAACTTCTGTTCTTTCCCAAACAACAGAAAAGGGAAGAAAACAGACTCCATGTAAAGCATTTGTATTCTTTTACTTCCCTTATTTCTGTCATTGTTTGCCAATGAATGTTGCAGAGATTGCTTTGATTTGCTACTATACAGAAGTGCTATGGAAATAAACTGATCCTCTGAAGCGGAACCTTTCTGATAGGAGTATACAGCTGCATCCACAGTAAGATCAAAATCTGTCAGTAGCTCTCTCAGTTCATTTTGATGCTGATTATATAACACCACAACATTCTTTGCTACATAATCTTCAAGCTGCTTTCAGTTATTTTATCTGGGGCCCATATATACACCGTAAGTATAGCGCTGTCATTGCACTCTAACTGCCATGGTTCCATTCTATGGAAACCTGGAGTTTGTAATTTGGTGAGGCCCCAGTGCAAATCCCAGGGTTCCATAGAACGGAACTATGGTAGTTAAAGTAGAATAACAGCACTATCATTCTGTAGTGTGAATGGGACCCTAGTCTCTGAAAAAGCCCCAGTAGTGAGTAGTAGCATTTGTGTCATAACAACCATGTGTGTTCCCCTGCTCCATGTGTGTTCCTCTTTGATCTTTTTTCACTGGCAACATTTTAATGTGGTGATGGGGAAGGTGTGTCCTTCTGTGTTGTTGTGATCCTTTCACACTACACAATTACAGCACTATTATTCCACTGTAATTGCAATGGTAAGTTGGAATCCTGGGAATTGCTGTTGCGGAGGGGTGGGGTTAGAATTCACAGCCAGAGAGCTGTAATGCCTCACCAGACCATAAACTCTAAGGCCATTTCCTCACTAGACTGTTACAGTGCTATTATTCCACTTTCAACATCCTATGGGGTCCTGGAGTTTGCAGTTTAAGGAGGGGCCTCAAAGGAATCCTGCAAACCCCAGGATTCCATAGGATGTTGAAAGTGGAATAATAGCACTGTAACATTCTAGTGTGGAAATGGACTAGGATTCCGTAAGATGTTGTAATGGCCATTAGTGGAATCATAGTGGTATAACTGTGTACTGTGAAAGGGCTCAGACTGCATCTTGATTCTGCACAATATTTCACCACTACCTAGGGCTAATAGGAGCTGCACTCCAAAAACATCAGGAGGGCCACACCTTCCCCAGCCCTGGTTCAGTGGCTGTGGGGAGATTTGAGAGATAAGATGGGACTTCCTCCATGACAATTTTGCCTCTGCGTGGGCGAATGTCCGGAAAGCACAACCATCATCTCTTTTCATTCATTGTGTTTTGGTGTGTGTTTGTTTTTTTTAATTGGTCCTCACCCATTTAGACAGCCAGTGTGGTGTGCCAGTTTGAATATTGAACTAGGGTTCCAAGAGGCCAGGTTCAAATTCCTGCTTGGCCCTGGAAACCCACTGGATGGCTTGGGCAAATCACACCCTCTCAGCCTCAATGCCCTTCTGAATAATAACTCTTGCCAAGAAAGCCCTATGATAGTTTTGCTGTAGGGTCTCTATTAGTCAAAAACAACTTAAAGGCACACAGCAGCAAAACACAGTCGCCCATTGCCTTCTCTACTTAATTCCTGACCTCTTCATTCTTTCCTTACACTTTAGAAACCATTACTAGTAGCCATGTTTGCTGGGGGACTCTGGGAATTGTAGATGCAAAAAGAAAAAAAGAAGTACAATTTAAAATCTCTGCCCAGTGACCACCAGCAGCTTACTGGACAGGAAAAGGAAAGAAGACACAAAACATAGGGGAGAAAAAGGTGTGGTTATACCCATTTCAGTCTCTAGTCCCATCCATCCCTCAATTTGGCTTTATCTACTGCTGGCATGTGGCCTTGTAGGCAGGGCAAGAGAAGAGGGAGAGAAGGATTCCCCATTCCTGCTTTAGTGGGTCGGAGAAGGAGCAAGGAGACCCAAAGTGCAGTGCACAAAGGGCTAGACTCAGCTTTAACTACCACACAGGAGTGCTGCAGGTATATGCATGTATGCTCATGTATGCATGCCTCCCTTTGCTGCTGCTTCCATATTGCTGCTGCTGCTACTACTGCTACTTGTTGATGTTGTTATTATTATTCCTTGCCAGAATCCTTCTTAGTGGGCTTACATATGTGGGATATAGAATTACGAAGATGCGTAATGCCTGTATTCAGTAGAGGGCTGCTGCTTTCTAACTATGTAGCAGAGATGGCAAAGGGACTGATTTGCAATGGGAAACCTACAAGAGGGTTCCAGTGTGCATCAGGCATTCTTGATGTGCACTGGATATGCATCTTCACAACTCAGTCATCGCGTTTCATAGTGCCTCTGCTACTTAGTTATACTGCATGAAAAGACATACGGGATTCCAGCTCTTGTCTTTTTTTCTAGTCCCCCACCCCTTTCCCTCAAAGCAGGGGCTCATGTCAGCATATGCATTAAAACACAATACCATTAAAACACACAAAAAACATTACAGTGGAATTAAAGTATCAACGGCATTTTAAAATAATTTAAAGCATACAGTTAAAACGGAAGATAAAGCAGCTTTTTCCTAAATAAAAAAAGGACATTTAAAACAAAAAAATAGTACAGCTTCTGAAAGAAGGGAGAGATAAAAAAAATATATTATTTTTTAACATTGACTCAAGCATATGAAAAACAAAATGGAACACTGAGGAAATGTGGGAAATTCCCACAGCTTAGGTTAGAGTCCTTAGAATCTTTTCATCTTTAAAGTACCTAAAAGGAGAAGCAAAGTAAAGATGGGATTCCCTCCCAACTATCTTCAGATGAGAGATTTATATGAGGTCCACAGCATGCTTAGAAAAGGTTAAATTCCCTTCCTAGGTCTGCTCTGATCCATTATTTATCAGCTCGCCCACCAGCTGATGCAATTTGAATTCCCCTAACCAATGTCGCTACCTTGAATGCAAAAGTGCATTTGATGTTGTGTGCAGTTTAGCCTTTAGGCAGCAATCGCAAGTCTAATTGTATATACTGATTGCCAGGGCTGTTCATTTATTTTCTTCACACATTCTGCATTTAAGGCTCAGCCAGTGTCTTGCAGTCTGAGCTTATGTCAGACGGGACTCAAGTCTGTCCTTGGTATTAGACTTTTAAAATACTCCCCTTCCCTAACACATACAGCTGCCCAAGAACTGCAGTTCAGGCAGGAAAGTTATGCCTACTCCAGGAACTGCAGCGGTCAGCTAAGTTCACAGGAAAGAAGATCTATAAACTGGCCAGCTCAAGTGATATATTGGTTATTGACTCCCTGGAGTATAGTGCTGGTCTCTGGGAGTGAAAAATTAAGTGTCGCCACCTCCATGGTTAAGGATGAAGAATGCTGATAGCCTGTTGAGGAAATAGCATTCTGAGGAACACAGCAGCAATAAAACTAAGAGGACTGGTGAAAATTGTAGACCACTCCCTGTAGAAACTGTCCAGACAGCTCACTTATATTTCCCCATACCGGTCCTGATCCCACTGGAGTGTTACTGATTTTAAGTGTCGTGAAAAGGCAGCAAATGGTTGTTTAATGTGATATTATTGTCTCATATCTTCCAACTGTCCCAATACAGGAGGGACAGACCTGATTAATCCTCTGTTATCCCTACTTTTTCAGCCACTTTGAAGACATCCCATTTTCGGCTTCCTCCTCCCACTTTGTTCTAGACTTACTTCAATTGCCGCCAATTTGTATTCAAAGTGAAAAAGTAGTTTGCTGTCAGCAGTGGGGAGAGAAGAGGCAGAACCTTGTACTTTCTAATATGTTCAGGCAAAAGGAAAATGCTACAGCCTCTCCTAGCTTGTGTGTTCTTCTTCATTAGTAATTTTTACCATCTTAACAACACTCTGATGTTGTTTGGTCACATGTGCCTGTGAAGTATTGGTGGGTAAATACCATAAAGGCATCAGATCCCATTTGATTTTGGAAGCTAAGCAGGGTCAGATCTGGTTACTATTTGATTGAGAGATCACCAATGAATAGCTGGTGCTGTAGGCTATATTTCAGAGGAAGGAACTGGTAAAAGCACCTGTGAGTATTCCTTGCCTAAGAAAACCCTATGAGACCCTATGAAAGAAAACCCTATGAAATTCATGGGGTTGCCATAAGTCAACAGTTGACTTGAAGGTGTGCAAACACGTATTGTATTTGTGCCCCTTTAGTGCTGAATGACCTTGGGCAAGTCACACTTTCTTAGCCTCAGAGGAAGGCAAAGGCAAACCTCATCTGAACAAATTTTGCCCAGAAAATCCCATGATGGGTTCACCTTAAGGCCATCATATGTTGGAAATAACTTGAAGGGACACAACAACAACAACGGATAGTTGGAGAGGATTATACAAAGAATCCTAAGGACAAAGGCTTAGATCCCAAAGTCAGTCCCAAGTAGAGCAGATCTACTAAATCAAAGGGAATTTGGTCTATACTTTGCTAAGTTTCCTTGATTCGATGGGTCTGCCATAGTGAGGAAGTGAGTTAGGTCAGGAGTAGGAATCATGTAGCCCTCTAGATATTGTTGGCGTGCAAGTTCCATGAGCCCTGGCCAGCATAACCAATGGTGAGGGAGTATAGGAGCTGCAGCTCAACCTCTGGAGGGCATTCCCATCTTTGTCTTAGGCCACAATAAGTAATGTGCTTATTTTCAGCAGAGCTCCTCTAAAACGAAGTCTCTGCTCGTAGTGCAGTCAGGTCTGGAAACAGGATGAAATCCAGGAGGCACAACACAATCCTGTTAGAACAGAAGTTTTTGCAACTAGCTAAAGGTGGTCAAAGAGGAGACCATTCTCACCTCCCTAGGAAGGGACCATCCTTAAGGGTCTTTCAGCATTAAGTGGGAAAATGTGGTGGCATGTCTCCCCTCTATTCATAGAGTCAACTTGACAGCACACGACAACAATCTCCTTACAGCATTACAGTAAGCTAGGATCCTATGCTTGTAAGCAGCACTGGAAGCAGAATAGGAGCAAGAAAGAAGACGAATAGCACTCACCCACAGTAATTTCAACCCCTTTCAGGGTTCTGTCCTTGGGAACCTTTCTGCCAACTTCCAGTCATAATGATGTCCCTACAGTGCCTAAGACTGGATAAATTAATTGATGGTAGAGAAAGGGGGATGGGAGAGAAAGAGACATGAATGTTGCCTTGCAAGTTGCTGCCACCTTTTCCTTGCACGTCTTGCAATGGCAAAGCCAGGGCTAGGAAAAAAAACCCTGATGTAGAATTATTTGACACAGAGTATATGAAACGAAACAACTGTGCCTTACCCTGGTTTTCCCAGTACAAATTATCTGTGTTTGTGGGTTTGTTGGCAACACAAGGCCTCTTGTTATGTCATTTGACGATGAACTTTAAATTGTGTTTTCTGTTTGGTAGACTATTACAATCTGCCCAACTGAGAGATGTAAGCCAATTAATTTTCCCCACATCCTGAAAACACAGGAGGGATTAAACTATAACATATGTGTTTCGAGTGGTCTCTGTCTCAAGGGCTTTCTGGAGTCCTTTGAAATATAGCCTCCTTGTACCTGCTGGGCTTTTCTTTGGCTTACATGTGTGGAGAACTTTGCCTTTGTAGCCCCCTTTGAAGCAGCAGGCATTCCATGGGGATCAAGGACTGAGGAACAGTCCTATGAAGAAGGGATGGTCAATGTGGCGAGGGCCAATCTAAGGCATTTTGGGACAAAGAAACCAGCAGCCTACCTCTCATTTAAATTTCCAGGTTCTTATGCAGTCTTTGAGGCATAATGCAACTCTGAGCAGCACTGGGAGCCCTGTTCAAGGTAAAACTTTTGCCCCAAATAATTTTGTAATTTTGGGGGGAAGGGGGACTTGGGGGGAAGTAGGAAAGGGGTTGGCCTGCAAGTGACCTGTGAGCTGCAGTTCCTACTCCCCTGCTGTAAAAGTTCTGAGTACTTTACATTTTCCTCCTGAATGTAAGGGGATCAAGCAATGCACCTCATCACCAAAGTCCCTGTCCTTTAGAGATAAGGATAGGATAAAACCTCATGTCATACATTTAAATATGCAAACTGTGCACCCTTATTGGAGGTTAAGAACGTAAGAAGCAACTCTGATCAGAGTATCAATTTATTTTATTCTATCTTGCCTTTTTCTCCCTATGCAGTATCTAGATTTGTCCCTCAAGCTCAGTATTATCTGCTCTGACTGGTAGAGCTTCACATAAAGTGTCTCAATCCCTACTATCTGATATTTTCAACTAAAATGTAGTTTTATGCCTGAGCTCTAGTGTGTGTGTGTGTGTGTGTGTGTGTGTGTGTGTGTGTGTGTGTTTTCCCCTGGTGTTACATCATGATTGGGAAATATAGGTGGGGCCTTGCCTGAGAAAGAACATCTTGAGATGTTCATTAGGTCAATCGGGAATGCATATAATTATGGTAACTGTGTCAGTATCTTAATATACTACTGGATGCTAGCTTCTGAAGTTGCACAGGTACAGGGGATTTTGCCACAATCCTGTCCTCCAGCCACTAATAAACTGAACAATAGGTTCAACACAGCAATCTGAAACATTTCATCATTCCCTCCCACTGAGTTCAACGGGACTTACTTGACAGCAGGCCTAAATCCTCTAAAGGCCCCAGGTCCTGTCCTATCTTGGAAGCTAAACAGGATCAGCGCTGCTTAGTAGTTGGATGCGAGACTGCCAACAAAGTGCTGTAGGCACTTCCAGAGGAAGAAACTTGCAAAACCACCTCTGAGTATTCTTTGCCCAAGGAAACCCTCTGAAATTAATGGGGTCACTGCAAGTCAACATACAACTTGAAGGCACACACACAAGCATGTCCTGCTTAGAATCATGTGTGATACACAACAGAAATGGAAGACAATATAGTGGCAGAGCAATCACACGACGTCGTCGCTCACCTGCTGCTTTGGCGTCCCCATCCATGGGAAATATGCCCTTTTTCATTACTGGGAAAAGTCCAGTAATGGCCCCCTTTCCCGCCATGATCCCATCAGCTGCCTGCATGTGGTAAGGACTGACGTGCTCAATAACACTTCCTTCTGCAGTACAGTGCAGGAAGCGACAAATCACAGGTTGTGGGGTGGGGAAAAGGTGAGAAAAGTGATGTGCCATTGCTGCTGTACTGCAGAAGGAAGAACACTGTGCCTAATGCTACCCAACCACAGCAGCCAACTGGGTACAGTGGACAGTGTTCAGGACCTGATCCCATCCAGCAATGGCAAGACTGGGATCCTGCCAGGACGACACACTATTGAGGCATCGTGTGGCAAGGGTCTAAGTTGCACAGCATGAAACATTGTTCCTCTAGGTGGGCAATTACAGAAGGGGCAATTTTTGTCCCTGCATTCCCTCAAAAGGCCATACCAGCATTTAAAAGCCCCCAGATTTTGGGTTTTTTTAAAAAAAAAAAACCTGACTTTTTTTTTTGCCTTATCCCCCAAATTTTGCAAGTCTCTTTCATACCTTAAAAAGAAGCCAGACCCACCCCATCTGGCCAAAATTGAAACAGAAAGTGTAGTGTCACTTCTGTTTTTGATTTTAGCCAATGTTTATGGTCTCTGGTATGTTCTAAACTAAAGTATGTGGGAAGAAGGACTTCAAGGAGCAAACCTGCTGCTTTCAGTGGTTTTGAGTTATGGGGGTTAGGTTTTAAAAATCACTCATTTTTAGGTGATGCACTTTGGGACCCAAAGAGCCGAACGTGGCCCAGAGACCTCACTTTACCCACTCCTGCTCTAGTAGCAAGTAGCAATCTCACTGAGTTTGCTATAAGATTCCCATCTGACATAGCGACATGGGAGGGTGCACAGATATGTGTGTCTGTGCAATCCATCCCACTACCTGATATCAGAAAGACAAAAATATTGTGAAACTCTGCTTTAATGGGATGTTGTAGTTGAAATGTCTTCAGCTGTAGTAGCCCAAACTGATAGATAACCAGCTACTCATGATTTCAAAGATGCAAGTGCTAGCCACAGAACCATAGCTAAGACTACACATGAAACTGCTGTGTTCAGTTTAGGACACTATAAATCAAAACGGGCAATGAGAAGTTGTAAATGGGTCCAGATAATTGTGCAAATACAACTGATAATTGATTAAAACAGAATCCTGCAGGAGAAAAATCGATATATCCCAGTTGGAAAAATTCGATGTGTGCTTGCATCCAAAAAAAAAGAGCAAAAATATTTGTTAATCTATATACTAAGAGCCAGAGAGAGAGCACTAGGCTCCAATTAAAAAGACGGAGATTCATATCAAACTATTGTCTGGAATCCAAAATATAGGGTTAACTCAATACAGAAAAACTGCCTCAGGTCTTTGTCTTTCTGGATAGCATACTTCTTCTCTTACTAGCATACAGAAAAGTTGGAATGTAAAATTGCACAAACCTTTTTCTGGTGTTCTTTGGGAATTTTATATTTTGGACAGATTGTGCATATTGGGCTCAATGGCTAAACCAAATTCTTCCCAATCCTGCATCATTTACATCACTTTTTTAAAAAAATACTGACCAAATTACAGGAAAAGCAAAAAATGCAGGGACTGGGCAGAAATTACACAGAGGTAACACTACCTTGAAAGCCAACATGTAGCGATTTGAGCATTGGACTACCAGGATTCAATTCCCAGCTCGGCCATCAAAACCCCACTAGGTGACCTTAGGTATGTCACACTCTCAGCCCCAGAAAACCCCGTGATAAGTTCACCCTGGGGTCACCATAAGTTGGAGACAACTCAAAGGTACACAATAACAACATTACCTTGCCACTATGCAATCTTTTCAATCCACATTAAGTTTCAAAAGCATTCTGTAGTTCTGTATAGCTTTCGGGTTTCTTGCTTTACTGTTCCTGGATTCAGCTGGTTCTTCATCAAAAGTAATTATCAGGATTCTAAATATTAACATACAGTTCCAAAACACTGCTTTTCTTTAGACCAATTACATGTGTTACATACTGTTATGATCCAGAAAATATTAGTGCTTTAATTCTAATCAATTTCAATATCCAGCTTCAACAAAAGTGGTTTGCCAAGTTTGTATTATTAATACCTTTTACATAATTCAGAAATTCTCTCTGAATAAAAAAGCTTAGTCAGGATAATGTATCCCAGCAGACACATTTGTAATTAATTCTTGATTCAAGAAGGGTTGCTAGTCAAGTTTACATTTAATTTTGATCAGTGTAAATATACATGAGTGTAAGTAATTATGGGAACAGTGCTGAAATGAATTTAAAAACCAATATACTGGGCTTTGATAGACACCTTTTTAGCTATTTTATTTAGAAATTGGTTTCTGCTTCTCAATTGTAAACAGCAGTGATTTAAATAGGTCCCCGTTTTATTGTACTAATTTGTCTTGAATGCAAACAGCCTATGGTCTAAGCATTAATAAACTAGTACATAGAAACAGACTTTAAAGATAAAAAAAAACAGCACTGAAAGATAACACAGAGACAATACTAAAGACTATTTTTTAAAAAATATGGTAAATTTAGTCTCAAAATTAAGCCTTTAAAAGTTGGCTTATTAAAATAAATGGAATTCTTTGGAAGAAAGCAGTTTCAAAATGCCAGCTTCCTCCTATTCAAAGGTACTCACTGCTGTTGGAATCAAGGACTGGAATCATGCCACCCTCCAGATATTGTGAACTGCAGTTCACATCATCTATCACTATTGCCTATACTGACTAGTGCTAATGGGAGTTGCAGTCCAACATCTGGAGAGCCCTATGATTCCCACATTTATGTTAAATCAAAAGCATTGTGAACAGGTCAAGGGGATTAGCCATGGGTTGAATAACAGACCTGAAAAATTGAGAGGTTCATTGGATTCCAGGGTCTACGAAGCAATTAAAATAAGTTCATAACATGAGTTCATATTAATATTTTCATACAGACTTTTCCAAGGTGAAGGGAAGTACTGCACAAGTACTATGAATCGATGAAAAAGTCAAAGCCCAACTATCCCCAGCATAGCACAGTCAGCCCTCCACATTTGTAGGTTTCACTTTTGCCGATTTGATCATTCACAGATTATTTGCTATCACCTCTGCTGCCTCCTTATGCCATTTTTAATAGGGACTGCAAGCCTCGTGATACTGAGAAATTGTGAACGAGGCTTGTAAGTCCCTATTAAAAATGGTGTTGGGCAGCAGCGGGGGTGGGAGTAAGCCCTACCAGACAGCCACTTCTGCCTTGTGAAGGAACCCTGATGCCTCAAAGGAATCCATGGTGGGTTGAATACAGTGATCATACTTTTTTTTGTGTTAAATATGGTTTGGGAGGACCTACAGTTATTCCGGTTTTTCACTTTCATGGGGCTCCTGTGCCCCTAACCCTATTGATTGTGGAGGGATGACTGTATTCCAATTATTTTGAACAATAAACCAAGGGGGGTGGTTACCAGGGCCCAAACCATCTGGAGACAAGTTGAGGAGGGATGATCTAGGCCAACAACTGTTCCATAAAGCAGAAGTTACCATCTTGCATCTTGTCTGGAGTAATCCATACCAGTGTGTATTACAAAAACAGAGTCAGTGTTTTGTGGATACTCACCAAGAAAGTGAAACTCCACAATACAAAGGTACAGCAAACATACACACACCTTCCTATTTTGACCAGAGGAAAAAGTCTTTCATCACTTCAAATGCTATAATCTCTAAAGGTTCATCGACTAGGAGGAGGAGGAGGATTTGTTTTCCAGAGCCCCTAGACCATGAAGCCTAGACACCTGAAACTGAGGATACATACTAAGGGACCACAGCTGTATGTATCTGGTTTATAAAACATATAAATTGTGTTTGAATCTTTCTGAAAAACAATTAGTGTCAGAGACCCTTAATAAGTGCACAGTCTTGGAGTTGATACACTTTGAAGCTGAGGAGGTCTGAATGTTACAGTTACAGGGCTGCCCCTGCTTCTGCTATGGTACAGCCCCTTTCTTCAAAGGGGTTTATGTTGGGGTACCGGTGCCTGTGGCTTCACTGAGATGGAGCAGGCACAAATTCTCCAACACACACAGCTGTATCACACTGCTTTGACAGCATTTATGACTCAAAACTAAAGGTTATTCCTTGTTGTGCAAAGCTGTATCCTTTGGTTGGGCGACAATGCACGTGCGTTAGCTTTTGAAGCGCCTCCAGAATTCTTCATCCTTTGAGAAACTTAAGTTATAATTAAGACCTCAACTCTATACACATTTGCCTTCAATGTAAGTCCCACTGAACTCAAATGAGACTCACTTTTAGGTTAACATTATAAGAATAAACTTGAACTAATTCTGACAATACAAAACCATTAGTGTGAGAAGTCCTGTGCCTGGCAATGACACCACTGGAAAAGAGCTCTAAACATTATCAGGTGGAAGTATTTGCTAATTTGTTAATTCAAGTTAAATTTCGTCATGTGTCTGGGCATATTCTCTGAACAATGAAGATATATATATTTCTATTTCTGAAACTAAGCAGATCTAGCTGTTGAATGGAAATTGCCTGGGAACTATATGCAGATCTTTCCTCAAAACACATGCACGGTCTCTTCTCTACCCTATAGTTGTCCTCCTGCTGTACTGTCAACATCTTTTCCTGAAACCTACACAATTAGAACTGGGTCTGTCCTACTATGTATTTTATAGATAGTGATATGGGCAACATCTGTGTAAAGCAGAATTCCACAGTCTGAGAGAGGCTGACATCTTCCCAGACAGAGATTAATGAGTAGGAGAAAATTAGAACACAATGGAAACAATATTTAAAGACTGTACTAACATGGAGAAATATATATTCTTTTAAAACTTACCTTGCATAATGTAGTGCAGACAAACTGATGAACATTTAAGTGTATTGGTCTAAACAAATCATTATGGAATTCCTACTGTTCCTCTGCTAAAATGAAATTTATAGAGGCAGTAATTTGCAACTCTGGGAAAATTTCAGAGTAGCAGTTTGATGGCTTGAGTTTTATTTCAGTTACCAAAACAATGACATGAGAGATTTTTTTTAAAGCCACATATCCCTTTATGTTTATCTACATAGCTTCATGGAATATTTCCAGTTTTCATGTTATACTTTATGTAAAAATCTAATTCTGATTTTCTACCAAAATAGCCCAATGGGAAAAAAATTCTTTGTCCTATACGAACATTTTGTTTGTATTATATTGAATGCAAATGTTAAATAGGTAAAATGTATTAACATGAAGGGCACAATGGCTTTATAAATTACCACTGTCTATATAACCACTGCTGTCTACACTTAATTCTACATCAATGACAGTCTAAAATAGAATCTGTTCTTGGCAGCATGTAACGCTTTATTATGTTAGCATTAGCATCATTGTATTATCGATCCTGTTCTTGTTTCATTCATTTTGAAGTTTTGATCATGTACAGTATTGAGAACTAGACCACAATAAAGTGCATCTAAAATTATACTTCTAAAAATATCAAAAGAAAAGCATTTGAAATGGCAACATTCTTTATGAGGGTACATTGCTGGGTATGGACTGGTCTTCCTGCAATTGTTGCCACCTGTGACTCCACAAAACATTTTAATGTACTAGTTAAACATAAATTGAGGTAAGCCATTTGAGAGACCAAAAATGGGAAAGAACTGTTGCTATAGAATTTTTACGGACTTACTATAATGGACAAATGTTCCACTGATTAAAAGACTAGCAAGAAACTTCAATGTCATCCCTTCTGATATCTTTGTAATTAATAAAAATGTATTTCAACAACTGAGAAACAAAATTAGGTAACGTAGCAATGTTCATCACTATGTACATTACCAGCATGAGCTCTATTCAGTTGGAGGAAGCACTTTGCTTTAAATAGTAATAATGACAGTTGTCATTTATATTATTACGTCTGGCATTTTAACCAAAAATACATATAAAAATGTAGGATTTATTTTTGCTGTACACCTGATATAGAAATATAGCAAGGTTATTAGCAGCTGATTTCCCAATATCACTCAAGAAAAAAGCCGACAAATTTCTTTCGCACTACATAGAAAAAGGTTTAAAACTAAACATTTCACTGACATTAATTTGCTGTTTTCTCTTGCTTTGGTAATTTCGAACACACTGTACCAACTTGTAACACCCAATAGCAATACAATCACAGTTGAATGAATGAATTATGGGTTTAAAAGGGACACACACTATCCCCTTCCCCCTCTATCTAGAGAACAGTTACAGTGCCTTTCACAAATAAAATGGTATTCATGTTGGTTTATTTGGATTTGAACCTCCAGGAAAAAAAAAGTAGGCATCAAATGAAAAGTAGCTTCTGTTCTCAAAAGTTTAAAACAACATACTCATGACAAAAGAAAGTTATTTCAATGTGAATTTTTGGACCATCTTCCATGATTGCACATCTTATCCAACCCCACTGCTAAAATACATTGTTCTATTATCTTTGCCTGTTCTGACATGACAACATGTTTGATCAGGAGTTCAGGCCTACAGTGAAAAGGTATGCAAGTCTTATTCAATGAAGTGTCAACAGCAAAAAGACTCTTCATTTTAAGTGCCACAATTACTTTATAGCTTTATATGTTTAATATTTCAACTTTTTATATATATTTTTTTCAATGCTGAAGGAGCGATATCACAATCTCAAATCAAAGTCAACACTGCAGTGAGGAGAGCTTTTCTACTTTATTACAAAGAGAAGAAGCCTTTATGTGGTCAGAAAATACAAGATTGATCTTTTTTTTTTCTCTTCCTATGAAACGCTGCTGTTCAAACAGCCAGAGTGAATTGTCTCAGTTCACTTCGTTAAGTCCCATCACATTCACTTGGGTATGGATGTCCTTGGCTGCTGAAATCTGGCCCTTTAGTGCACAGGGCGACAAAGACGTCCCCTGACCAGCAGTTCCAGAATGTCCCGTTTTCATATATTGCATCCATGCACACCTCCTAAAAATGAGGTACAGCAGGGCAAATATTTTCCAAAATAGATGTCATATATATAATATATACACATTCGTACATACATACCTTTATTCATGTGATGTCCAAAAATTTAAAAAAAATGTACACATTTATTACAAAATCGTAACAAAGACTGGACAGTGTTTTGCTCATTCTGGAAAGATGAAGCTCAGTAACACACAACCTTGGAAATGAACCAACAGTTGTGGCAATTATCTTTCTTCTAAACAGTCAGATATTCTTGCATTAAGTTGGCGAGAACTGCCTTTTCAAAAACTGAAGGGGAAGTAAAATGAAGGAAGCAGACCTTGCTCATCTTTCCAAATGAAATACGAGAAGGATCTTCACATAAAAATGCACAAACATTTTTTTTTATTACCAAGAGTGCTACAATGAACAATGCAAATTTTATTGTCTATTTCTGCTTTTTTTCCTCTCTCTCTCTCTCTCTCTTTTTTTTTACATTTTGGAAACTAAGTGGTAAACTTTTGTCAGTGTACTTGCTTGTCTTTACAGACTCAAGCTTGTCTGCTGGCAAAATAATAATAATAAAAATTTAAAAAAAAAATCCGACCCTGCTCAAACTAAAGAAAAACAAATTATGAATTTAGTTGTTGGGCAGCACATAATTAGTAAGGCAGGACTTCAAATGGTGACCCTTTTGCATGAGCCAATTGCCAGATCCTCAAAAGGAATTAAAACCAGGATGCCTGAGCCACATCAGTTTTGCAGTTATGTTGAGTATTGTGCTGAGACAGCCATACCCCAAGACAAGGGAAGTCTTTAGAAGGCTTGCTGAGCAGGGTTGTAGTTGAAGGTGGATGGCAGATGAGGCCTTTCTTCTAGTTTGTCATATTCCAGATGGAACTCCTACAAATAAAATAAAAAGGTGATTATTCTATTACTAATAAATCACCCATTAAAGTATTATAGGTGTTAAGTAGATAACGTATCTTACAGCAAAGAAAAATGTTATATCTTACAAATAAATTTGGTAGATCTTGTCTTGACCAAGTTGTCTGTCTACCCTTTTCCCCCTGTTGTATTTCAAAATAAAGTTAATCAACATTCATAGTCAAGCTATGCATGTATATATGGCTTATTTTAGGGACAGAATTAATTATAAATATAACCACAGACTTCCTGCTAACTCTGTTTCAGGAAAACAAAACATTTCTTCATGGCAAAGATTTAGTTAATTGTGGCATAAAAATTATACCTCCAACATGTAAAATCTACCACCATGTGATGCTAATACAGTATAAGACTGTCTACTTTGTAAAACCAGGCGACTACCAAATTACCTATTTAGTTTTTCTTTCCTTTGCGGGTACTTTAAAAAAATTTTCAAAAATTAAAATTATGGAACTTACGTAAGTGTGGAATTAGCAAAATCGCACTGAGTCAATGGGTCTATTGAGTTGAGCTTCCAATTATATTCACGGAAATTTAAAAAGATTATTTTATACATTTAAAATTAAAACTTGGAAGTTTAGATTTACACTCTTAAAAAATTTTTATGCCAAATGTTTACGGAACAAGGAATCAGTTTTCCACCAATTTCTAAATGTTGTCAAAGCTCCTGAAAGCAGTATCTCCTTTGCACCCTAGTAACAACATTTAAGAGTTCAGGGAGGAAATAATCGCTTTTAAAGAGTTAGCCATGTTAGTCTTTTTCAGGAAAAAATTAAAAAGGAGTCTTATGGCACCTTTACAACTAACAGATTTATTTTCATATGAGCTTTCATGGATCATAATCCACTTTCTCAGATACTTAGAGTACAATATTAGAAACTCAGGAACATATAACACAGTTACATGGTTGTGGAGGCAGGATCAGAATGAAACAGAACACCAACAGTGACAATTATATTATGAACACTAATCAAAAACTTTCAAAAGCTGAATAGCATAAACACTGTGGCATAGGTGTACACACTGTAGGACTGTCCATTGCCCCTGAAGCATTAAAGCAATGAGTTCCGCTTTCAAGAAACACTGTGCAGAAACCAGGGTCTTTTTTGAAGGAAGAGTATATTTTTTGCGCTATACAAAAGTGCAGCAGTGAGAGAGAGCTGAGCAATCTCAGTGTACAATTTATTTAGCCAAAGTAATTACATCTCACTATACCTGAGAGAATGTCTTGCAGAATTATTAATCCTGCTTTTGATTTTTCTACATTTTATTGTGTTAACAACTTGAAATGGATTCAAATGGCATTATCACATGATGTACACAAAACAATACTGTGAAGGTGAAAAATATTTTTAGTGTGGCACAAAAACATAATATTTTTACTGTGGCACAAAAACGAAACCTGGCATTTTTTGGTTTTGTGTGTGCACACGCGTAGTCAATACTCGGCAAGCAACAATAACAGCTGCTTCCCTCTAGAATTGCCTTGTATTTGGCTCCATCCCTCTTGCCCTCCATCCTGACCAGTTCCTCAGTCCCTACCACCTGCAACATCATGCTCTACTGTAATTATGGTGTTCTCAGGACAATTGGCACTGTTGGCTTTGTGCCACACACAGCATTTTGTGGCAAGGCCAAAAGGTTCAATTTTGGTCTCATCAGACTGCACCCTGGTGCTGCAGTGGTTAAATGCCAGTATTGCAGCCACAAGGTTGTGAGTTCAATCCTGCCGGGCTTCAGGTTGACTCAGCCTTGCATTCTTCCGCAGGTCGCTAAAATGAGTACCCAGCCTGTTGGGCGCAATTAGCTAACACATTGCAAACCACTTAGAGAGCACTTACCTGATAAGCAGTATAGAAATACACATGCTATTGCTACTGTACACACTTTTGCTGTGTCTCCCATTTACTGTTTTTGCAAACTGCAAATGGGTATCAGCTTGTTTCAGCAATGGCTTTCTTCTTGCCACTCTTCCATAAAGCACAATTCTGTAGAGCACTCAGATTATAGCTGTCACACAAATGCTTTCTCCCAACTCAGCTGCAGATCTCTCTCATCCCTTCGAGGCTACCATTAGCCTTTCGGTTGCCTTACTGACTAATGCCCTCCTTATCCCATTAAAGATTTTTTAAAAAATAACACAGCTCTAAATTGGTGGTTCTGGAATGATACTGGTATCTTTTTGGTTTTCATGATGCTATTAGTTTAGATATGCTTTCCAACAAACCCTGGGGCCTTCTAGAAACAGGTGTCTTTAATCCGAGATCATGTGCAACTGTGTACAGGTGGACTCCATTCAACTACTTATGTGGTTTCTAGAGAAAGTGGGTTGCATCAGACCTTATTTGAGCATGTCATAGCAAAGGGGATGAATCCTTACACAACTACCAAATGCTAGTTTTTGTTTACTTAACTTCTGCCTCACATCAAAAATATTTTGCACCTTCAAAGTGTTCAGTATCTTGTATACATCAAGTGATAACAGTCAAATCCATTTCAGTTCTAGCTTTTATCATAATAATAAAATCAAAGGGGAGTGAATACTTCGGCAAGACATTGTATACGGAGAAAAAAAAAAGATAAAAGAGCCAGTAAAATCTACAGTATCAAGAGTACATACAAATCACATTTCAGTGCTCAACCATAAAAATGTAGCACCAATGATAAAAAAGGCAAGTGAGAACTTCCAAAATATGGGTGCTATGCCAAAAAATGGTCAGCACAAATTGAGTCTGAATGTTTCTTCAGATCAAAGGCAGAGCTCCTCCAAATACGACCATTTCCTATCTCAGTTATGGCAATGGTTCTGTATATGAATCCTCACTGTAGGCAATACAGTGCAGAAGTCTATACCTTCCAGCATGGTTCAGAGCACCCATATAGTCTTTGATAGGCTGTTGGTTTAAGCTCAAAATAACTTAACAGATGAGAAAACCCAAAGGAGGACCCTCCTCTCTTCTCCAACAGAAAGATTGAAAATCCACTGGAGCACTGAAAAATGACACTTATAGACTTTTCTCTTTTGGTTTTAGTATAATGATTTTTAAGATAAGGTTTTGGTCACTCAAAAGGTGTAATATATGAAGCAAGAGTGAGAATCATCTGTCCCTCCAGATATAATTCAATTCCAGTTTCAACCAGTCTTGGACAGAACAGTCTCCAGTGAGGAATGCTAGGAGATGCACTCCAACAACATCTGGAGGGCAACAGTTCCCAACCTGGTATGGTGTATCAATGTAGCATACATTTTTGATGCAAGTTAACAGAGATATGTATATCTTATAGCATGGCAACACTGCTCAACAAAAAAGGCACATACTAGGTGCAGATCTGACTCCATAAGCCTAACCTATTTTTTCTAACATAGCACTAATATTAGTTTTGTGACCAAATAAACTACTGTTTGCATTTCAATAAAGGTTCACAAAAAAAGAAACATTATAAAGTTCTCTCTCTGTGGGTATGTTCCTTGAAATCGATTGTCAACTTGTTGTGACCCCATGAATTTCACAGGGTTTTCTTAGACAAGGAATACTCAGAAGTCATTTTGAGAGCTTCTTCCTCTAAAACATAACCTACAGCACCTGATATTCACTGGCGGTCTGCTACCCGAGTACTAAGCAGGGCTGAACCAGGTTAGCTTCCAAGATCAGACAGGATCTGGTGCCTTTAGGGTATTTCTACCTCCACAAAAAGTGACAATGAACTAATGTTTTTAGAGTCCTTCCCACATGATATGGATTTATTGTTTTTCCTTAAAAAAAAACCCTCAGGTTTTTAAATGATATTAGCTCAAGGATCTAGTCAATACATAATATTTTTCCCAGCATAGTCATGTAAATACGTTTCAACCACAATACATGGTTAATAAAAGGCGAAGCAAGTTGAAAAGGAGGAAAAACAACTCTTGTAACTAAGGGATCTTAACATACCCTTGATTTCTTTCACAATGTCTAGTCATTATTTCAGGCATTTGAAGGATGGGTAATGGTTAGAACAGAAATACAATGAACTGTAAGTGACCTGAGGTAACAAATGCTGAGAAAGCATCTAATGTATCTGCCTTTTCCAACTCCCCATCCACAAAGAATCTCTATCCATATAATCACAGTTCTTAAGGCTACTTTGTTAGTCCCAACTACAGCAGACATATTGAATGAACAGGATTTCTAAAGTCAATACTTATGTAAGTTCCACTGCACTGATTCAACAGTTCTACTCTAACCAGAACTAACAATTTAATATGGCCTTCAGTGTGAAACAAAACTTTTAATGGCACAGCTTTGAATGTTCCTGTTTTTAGGACATCAGTATTAGTGGGAGCATGCCTAAAAGTAAACATAGGAAAATTAACAGAAAAACATCTACTGTCCTGCATGCAGATTTTAAATTTATGTGAAGAAAAAATACCTTAGCTACTTTTCTCCAGTTAAGACAATCAAAGAAGTAGTATGTTCCCCTCTCATATGTATTGGTTTTCATTGTTGGTTCCATTCCTGGTGCTCTGGTAATCCATACTCTCTCTTCTTTGTGGTATCTCCAATCTCGGTTAAATCTATCATCATCCAACCAAAAAGAAAAAGATGCTGTTAAGTTGGATGTTGTTAAGTTTCCGTATGTTCAAAAGATTAAAAATCACTATGCCTTTTCCCAAAAATACTATGTTAAATATTTTACTCTATGTCACAGTAACATAACCATTACAAAAAGGAAGTTTGGGCATCAATGAAACACCTCAGCAAAGTACCTAAAGATTAATAAAATACTCTTCTGCAGAATCTTACACAAATAATTCCAAATATTTAAAACGCAGGTAATTCTCATTACTATTAATAACATTTTAGATTATGGTTTAGAGATTTCAGGCTCCTCGTTATGATTTTGGCCAACTGCCGAATGCCGGGGCTAAACCGGAAGGCTGAATGATTATTGCTACAATTAGTAAGTAGATACACACACAGATCCACTCTACACCCTTGCAGTACCAGTCCTTCTCCATCTAATGGATGATTTGTGCCCATCACCTGTTAAACAACATGTGCGCACCCACATATACTGGATAAGGAACGGGTCTATCACCCTTTTAAGCACAGATGGTGGCAAAATCTACAAACAGAACCTTGTTTCTATTCAAGGTCCTTCTTGCTGGGAAGAAATTCTCCCGCATGCAGCATATAAAGAAGCTCATGTTGAAACATTTTTTAAAAAAAGTTAGAATAATTTTCTCTCTGCCCACCATATAAATTTAACTGAAATCTGAACATACAGCTCTACTGCTGCTAATAGCTGTAATACATCTCCTCCGTTCATGTAATAGAGATAAAACAGCAGATCTTCCCCATAGCGGCCAAGCTTTATTGCAGCCAACTGTAAAGAGAAAAACAAACATGAACATGTTTTAAAAAGACAACTGCATAAAGGCACTAAAATCCAATCTGAAACATGTTCTTTACTATATTGAGGAGACTATGCAAAGACAAATTACTCCTGCACAAATCTAACAGACATCAAAGAGATAGTAGTAAAAACTAGTTCGTAAACTGGTCTCTGAGTATGTTGCCAGTGATATCCTTAGAAATATAACAAAATAAGTTATTACCTTTTCTAGTACTGTACCTATTTCAATTTTATCTCTGCAGTCATTGTGATTGTGAGACAGCAGGATTTAGTCTGAGTCAGTGTGGTACGGTTTGAATGTTGGACCAGAACTCTGAAAGACCAGGATTTGAATCCCTGCTCAGCTATGGAAATCCATTGGGTGACCCTGGGCAAGTCACACTCTCTCAGCCTCACAGGAAGGCAATGGAACCCCTCTGCACAAATTTTGCTGAGAAAATCCTGTGACAGGTTAATCTTACGGTTTTGCTAAGTCAGAAATGACTTGAAGACACACAGCAACAAATATTTATTTAGTCTTACAGTTTTGTTGTCCGCTGCATAATCACTCACACCATTGCATTTATTTACATGAGTAGCATTAGCTCACTAGTCTTCCTCACAGAATTATGTACTACCTACTTATGTTTAAAAGTTTTGCTAAGCGTATTAGCTAATAGATGAATGAAGAATTTAATCTAAGCCAGAAGTCAAAATTCAAAATCTGATTGAAGTCATACTTGTTTTGGGTATTTTACTTAATGTAATAATTATATACAATAATTCTTAAACAATACAATAAGCTGTTTCAAAGTATAATATAAAGAAACATCATACATTTATATCTACCATTTACTATATCAATAAAAGTACAGCTACGGCTATTTCCACACTAGCCTGTTATAGCACTATGATTCCACTTTCAACATCCTGTGGAATCCTGGGGTTTGCAGTTTTGGGAGGGGCCAGCTGGCATTATAGCACTATAACAGGCTAGTGCGGAAATGGCCTACATTAGCAAAAAGAACTATCATTCATTCTCCTGAAACATGACTGAGAATAGGTATGATCATTTTTCACAAGAGCAAAACTGAAAATAAAATCCTGTTTGGAGATTTCACATTTTAAATAAACCTTTCTCTTCTGTACAAGTACTGAAGAGACATATATTGTATTTTTCCAATGATATCTAAATGCAAATAATATTAATTACCAACTACTGGTAGTTGAGAGAACCAGTGTGGTGCATTGGTTTGACCACTGGAAGACTACCACGGAGACCACACTTCAGATGCCTGTTTAGCCATAGAAACCTACTGGGAGACCTAAGGCAAATCACAATCTCTCAGCTTCAGAGGAAGGCAAAGGCAAACCTCCTCTGGACACCCTGCCAAGAAACCTACATGACAGGTTTGCCTTGGGATCACCGTAAGTTGGAAACAACTTAAAAGCACACAACACCACCAAATTACTTGGTGTTTATGTAGTGATGTAGATTGCTCAAACTAGTTAACATTCATCATCTAAATAATCTTTAAAACAATCCTGGAAGGATTGTGTCCACCCTCAACTGCAGATTTTTACAGAAATGGAGATTTTAATCTGAGTCTTCATGGTTCTAACTCTCTGCAACCACACATACCAAATTCTCAAATACATCATTCAAAAATAAGCTCTCATTTTATTTTATAGAGGGATAAGAAAATATACTCACCTTATCCCTAATGTGAATGTTCGTTAAGTATTCGGATGGAACATGGAAATCTAGATAACGGAAAGAGAAGTGACACAATTTTTTAACCCATGAAATTTATCCTCAATTAAGAATGTTTATACTAAAAGCACAATCACTGACTCAGTAGTCAATCCTACCTATATCTTGAGGTCGACAAGGTGAAGAAGCCCACGGTGATGCAAATTTAGGGTAAAGATTTCTGTGTAGAGAAAAGGATGGATTGAACTGATGAAGTTCCATCTTTATCCCAACATTTCTGCTATTGTTAACAATGTTACTTCACACTTAAATACAGAGGTCAGACCACACATTATCTAGGAAATGTTGCTTTTCAGCCACTAAAGAACTGATTTCATACAGGATGGCACCATATATCAATGGTAACATATGCAACTGGCAATCACACAGAGTTGTCTGATGTACGGTCCCTCCTCATACCAGTAATGCACTTGCACATATCATGCTGCTATTCTCATGGAAAGGAACGCAACATTCCTGATGTTTGCTGTTTTCAAAAAAAAGGAAAAACAACTGTTCAGACCCCAAAACAGCTACGATGGTTATGCTGGAACTACTGTTTATCTAACTTCTGTTAAAATAGAGGAAGTGAAAATAAATGTAGTTCTTCAATAAACAATAACAGAAAAAGTGACCAGCTTCTAAAATCCAGAATGTCCTCCCTGCTTAAGTACTAAAACCTTTATAATGAAATTGCACACCAGGTAGTCAGTTTTCCTTTTATACTATAGATGAAATAATTGCACTCAAGTGTCCCACTGTAATTATTTAAAACACACCCCAACCCACCAACCTGGCATTCTTTTATGGCAGCAGTAGCCAGTTATTGTGGTCTGCCCCCATGATCCTGGAAAACTGCATGCCCTATTTTTTAAACTAAGAATGTACCCCTACTCTTTTTGTGGGTAATGAGTAGCAATTTCACCTTTTGGGTAGGGGGGCTGAATCCAGTTTTGAAAAAAGTGCCCCCAGAACAGCCCGAGAAGCCCAACAACATGGCAAAATTGTTCCCTATGCTTCCTAGAGGGTGCAGAAGGCATTTTTTCTTTTAAACAAATAAAAATAAAAATGAGAGGCTGCATGTTTTCCATCCCTATTCTACAGTTAGAACCCTTTCCTTCTGTGTAGAAATAGAAGGGTTAATGATTTGTGCTTTTGGCTGCAAGCTCTCCTGATGCATCATATGCAATTCTAAAGATCCTTCAACATTCAGGAGTGGTTTTTCATGGATACAAGAGTATGAAGGGATGTGGTGGGAATGACAGGCTCATAGTGAGATGAAGGGGGTAGAAATGGCAGGCCCTTGGAATCCAGCTAAGGTCTGTATGATTAGTACAAATTCCGTACATGGAATATGATCCATTTCATACAAGTGAAGAGAGTACTGCCTTCACGTATGTGGCATGGAGGTTCCATCATGCCCACTAACATGGCCCAAGAAGTGAATAAAATATATAAACTCTGCTTTGCCACATACATAGCAATTAAATCCAACAAAATGAAAAAGCTATATGGTTGTCAGAATCTCTTACACCCCCTACTACCTTGCCTATAAGTTTAGAATGAAAAATATATCCTCAAAGAACACCAGAGCTAAGACTGATTTCATTTGCATGTTTTGCAAAGTCTAACAACGTAAGCCCCATACAGTCATAAAGGCAGCAAAAGATAGCCATGTATGCACTCTGTCACATAAGCTGCAGCTCAGGTAAACAAATGACTTAAGCAGAGCAGCATTTGTGAAGTAAAATCATTATCAACATGTTACTATATAAAGGCCACAGTCACAGTAATACAACTAATACCAATACGCACAAGAAACTATGCCATCCACAACTGCATACAGGTATCCTGAAGTTTGTTTTTTCAATGATACATGATATATATTCGTGATGAACTTAAAATGGAAGAGATATGAAAAGAGATCCTGAGTTAGGGGACACTTGTGAACCCTACAGCTAAATGTATTATTATGGTTTACTTCACTGTAATTACATTTTCAGTTTGCCTTAGCAAAACAGGTTTGAAATTCTGATGTTCAAGGAAAGTCAAGTGTTTACTTTAAGCATTATAAACAGTATTACAGAGAAAAACAACTTACTCAGGAGAGTTGAGATTGAGACCTAGAGTTGTCAAGTCACTTCCTAACGCGAGATGTACCATGCCAGGATCTGTCTCTGCTGCCCTGATGAATGTTAACAAACCAATCATACCAAATTGGTCTGTCACCATTCCTTGAGGAATGTTGGTAACCCGACCTAGTCAAGCAAATCACCAGATTAATTTGAAACTGCATGGAACCAAAAACATTCCAAAATCTTGTAAGAGAATTCAGAAATAAAAAGAGGCAGGTTATAGTGCATACCATCAGGTAACACTTGGATCCCTTTTTTCTGCTGGTTGTTGTTTTGTGTTGTTGAACTTTTATCTCCAGGAAACTTAGGTCCATCTGCACTAGAAGAAGTTTTGCCTGATGTATTCAAATTCTGGTGAGAAAAAATGTACGGAATGTAGTACAAGAAAACATGGAAAAGAGCATGCCTGCTTAGGCTGAAAACAGAGTCTCATTGGATGTGTATGAAACTATACTAATTTCTACATTTTCTCTGTCTCTTGCCAGCTTTTTATGCCAAAGGTGGATTCGAAAGCTCCCCTGAATCTAGGGTGCAATTTGTGGCAGTACAGAATACCTGAAAACTAGGAATGAAAAGACCAGCAGTTTATACTACATTCACAATATGGCCTTTGGATTAGGGAATGGAAGTTAGGCTGGATTCTGAACTTGAATCCTTGGAAGAAATATTTGTCTGATTAACCATCTTGCATCTGTGACATGGAGTTCTGCATGTATCCTTTTTCAACATTTACAATGGGAATGGGCAAACTGTGGTCCACTAGGTGTTACTGCAACTTCCATTAGCCCTAGCCAGTATAGAAACTGATAAGGGAATACTGTAATTGCAAGCAGTGTCTGGAGTGCCACAAGTTGTCCACCCTCAACCTATGTGAAATTAATGAATGAAATTTACAGCAAGATCTGATCAATATGCTCATACTTCTTTACATACAAATGAGATGGGTCAATGTATGTTCAGAAACAGTGTCTTCATGTGGACTAATAAAAATTCCTTCTTGAAAGTGAAGCAGAGTCTAGTCTCCTCCTCCTCAGGAAACCAGAAAAATAAAGAAAAAAAAAGATGCTCCCTCTCACACTTTAGCAAACTATGTGTGCCTGGCAGTGGTTTGGAGAGAACACAGCCAAGTGTGGGCATGCACACTGCTTCAAGCAACCATTTCTCTCCCAGCTCACCTCTCTTGTTGCCTTGAAAGCAGAGGGGCTGGAGATGCTCCAAATAAATGTGGTCTCCTCCTTCACACATACATACTCGTCTCGCCTTCCCTCCATCTCCAGAATCAAAAAACAAGAAATGCATGAAAGAAATCACACAAGATTTCTTCCACTCACACCTCATCCTCCAGGCTGTTCTGTCTTTTAACATCTTGCAGGAAGAAGAGGGCTTCCTTTTAGCCTTGTTTCTTCTGGAAGGCTGCCACCACCAACTCTTGACTGGGCACAGTGGGTTGGTGGCAAGGCTGGCAGCTGCTAAGGGTTCAATCTTGTCACTTTCTCATTTCCTTCCTGGGAGAGAGGGGTAACTTCTCGTAATACGCAACTCAGATTACAGAGAGCCCTTCCTCTCACCCCAGCTAGGAAGACTAGCAGTCCATACCAAATTGCTGAGGATACAAGGCAGAATGAAAAAGTGGAATTTTCTACTGTAAGGGTTTTAATTTTAATTTTTAAAAGTTGTATAACCGTGAGAAGGCATTATGCACATAGGGCACCTTCTCCCAGGGATGTTGTAGAAAGACATGAACAAACTGCCTAAGAGTAAATTAAACTGAGTTTAAAGATTTTCCCCCCTTTCCTAATAAATTATTTTCTCTTTTACACAGTAGACACTTACAGATTTACTGTCATCACTACTTGATGTTGGATCTTTGTAGTTGGAGCCAGGTAATGCTGGAAAATCTTCGTTGTGTATTGAGAAGTCCTGGGTTTGCTCACTTGCTGGTTTTGTTACCATTCCAACTGTGTTGAAGATAAATATACCACGTTAATATTATAAATATATTTTGTGTTGCTGTTGACTACAGTAGCTTGGAGAATGCTTCTTGTTACTTCTTGTTTTAATTTCTACATTGTAAGCTTATCTGGAAGCTTTGATCACTGAAAGGTGGCATAGAAGCTGATTAAATAAAATTGCCTTAAAATGAATTAACCTGCTTTACCATTAGCAATTTTTTAATCTTTACAGACACTGAAATAAAGAAAACCAATAAAATGAAAGTATTTTGCTCTTTTACACTAACTAGGTTTGCAGAAATGATTATGAATATATGTTTACTAATGATCCTTTTGTAAATTGGACTTTAAGTCAATACTTTTATTACATTGCTAAGCTATGGGAGAAGCAAAACAACATATTTTCCTAGACGTTTAAATAGCATTTTAACTAGTATTTAATTAGTAAACACTATTTAAATAGTTAATAGTATTGAAGCAAGTTGCTTAATAACAAATGTTATCAAGTGAATTATTTTTTAAAAGAAATAAAAACTGTTTAACTATAATCCACAGCACAACAAACAACTGCAAATTGTTTACAGTGGAAGAGTGCAAGAGAAAAACTGCAAGTATTTAACTGGTAAATGTCACTACAGATACCCTCTGGACAAAAAGTTTTTTCAAAAAAGTAGGCCAAGCCATTCAAGATTTGAAATATGGAATTTTAGGACTAAAGGACAGCAGTCACAATAATATCTACTTCCAAGATAAAGAATTGGCTTTCAAACAGATTTTTTTAGAAAAAATAAAGTAGTTGCAAATTACTGTGCAAGTGAAACAAGTGAAGGGGGATGAAATAAGAAAATGTATAGCACAAATAATCTGATAATTCTCTCTCCCGAACTACTCCTAAACGAGGATATCCTTTACAATTCCAGACTCTGTATTGTGGTTTTAAGTGGTAGTGTCATTTATACAAAACTTTTAATTTGCCAACATTTGGGTCTTCATACTGTTAAATTTTTTAATCAATGTCAGGAGCCCTGGAACAAATTATTATTCAAGCTTTCAAATTAAGGACCAAGTATAAAGAGAGTGCCTCCACGCCTTCACAAAGGTGATCAGAGAGACATAAAGATGATACTAGAAACAAATTCTCACAGGGCAAACTGATGCATGTTTATTCAAAGGTGCTCCACACTGAGTTCTATGTGGCTTATTGTCAGGCAAGTGTTTAATGGACTGCAGTCTAAAAACCAAAAGATTGTCAATTTCTTACAGGAATCCTAACTTTCTTTCAAAGACAAAAGGGAAAGTAACTCAGTTACAAGTGTAACAAACTTTTTTTCAAGTAACCATGATGTCTTGTGATGATAACAATGATATATTTCCAACCTTTTTAAAGTAATGTACACTCACCATAAGGTGCCCTTCCAGCTAAAGGATTTATTAACGGAGTTGGGTTCCCACTTCCTTCCCTTCTGCTTCTGTCTGCTAGTGCTGGAAAATCTGAAAGGTCCAATCCTGTCACATTTTCACTGCCATCTAAAAGAAAGCAGATTCAATACTTTATAATTTACAACAACATTTTGCATGAAGTATGTACACCAGTGCTGCTCAAAGTGGTGGTCAATGGACCAGTGCCAGTCCCTGAGCTAATGGCTGCCAGACCCTGGTGAGTTTCCAGGAAAAGAAAGAAATAACTGTAGCCAATGGAGACAAATAATGTACCAGTCCCTGGAACACTGGGAAATCACATCAGACAGCTTAAGATGCACCGATATAAACAATATATCACAAAGTAATTAGTAATTTGCTAGGTGAAGGAGATACCAAAATGGAGAGAAAAGGTTACAGTCCTCACTCCTGACAGAAAAGGAGATTCAGAGTACTATCTTATGCATCACACTGTGATGCATAAGACAAAATCACAGGGTTAGAAGGAGATCAAAGGACCACTGAGTCCAACCACCCACTCAATGCAAGTTCTCCAGCTAAAGCATCCCTAGCATATAGCTGTCCAGCCTCTTTTTGAAGACATCCAGAGATTCCATCACTTCTCTAAGTAATTGGTTCTGTTGTTGAATCACTCTTACTGTCAAGAAGTCTCTTCTAGTGAAATCTATTCTCCTTTAACTTAAAACCATTAGCCCTGGTCCTACTCTCTGCGGCAGCGGAGAACAAATCTGCTCTCTCCTCTCGGTGAGAGCCCTTGAGGTATTTTTTTAAAAATGCAATCATTTCATCCTTCAGTGTTCTCTTCACCACAATGAACAAGTCCAGCTCCTTCAACCCTTCCTCATATGTTTTGTTCTCCATACTTCCTATCGTCTTTGTTGCCTTTCTCTGAACCTGCTCTAACTTGTCTATATCTTTCTTAAAATGAGGTGTCCAGAACTTGAATGCAATACTCCAGATGAGATCAGACCAGTGCAGAATACAATGAGACTATTATTTTCCCTGATTTGGAAACTGATTCAACTAATGCAGGCTAAAACAGCATTTGTCTTCCTTGCTGCATTATCATGCTGCTGGATCATGATCAACTTATTAACAATAATCCCAAAGTCTTTTTTTGCATGTAGTATGCTGAGCCATGTATTTTCCCCCCATCCTATGCCTGTGCATTTGGGTTTTGTGGTCTCAATGTATTTACCATATGTATGCATCTGTATTTACTGAATTTTAGTTTATCAATTTCTGCCCAACTTTCTAGTTTATCTAGGTCATTTTGACTTCTGCTCCTCTTCCAACGTGTTAGCCATCCTTCCCAGTTTTGTGTTATCTGCAAACCTGATAAGGTTTCCCTCCACCCTGCCATCCAAGTCATTGATAAAACTGTTCAAGAATAATAGTCTTAGGACAGAACCTTGACGCACTCCACTGGAGGAGATCACTTTCCAACTTAAAGTGCAGCCATTAACTTGAGCAACAGAATTTGTGTTTGACTCTAAGTAGTCTACCATTAGATAGCCAGTGCGGTGTAGTTGTCTAAGGTTGAACTATGAACCTAGAGACTAGGGTTTTATTCTCCACTCAGCCATGGAAACCCACTTACTGACCTTGGTCACATCACACATTCTCAGCCCCAGAAAACCCCATGACAGGTTTGCCTTAGGGTCACCATAAGCTGTAAATGACTTGGAGGCACAGAACAAGTCTACCATTGAATGATCCAGCAGACTGACAAATCTCAGAGGAAACAATCTGATAGAAGGGAGTAGTCTGCCTGTTGTGTAACCAGCAAGAAAAATGAGTTCCCAAGGAAACCAGTTAATACTTGTAAGTCAATCCATGGATTATGAATGACACTCAATTCTTGTCTAATCAGAGTGATAAGAAACTTTACTATAGGAATGGGCAACTACTCAAGATCTGGGGCCTGTCCCTCATGGAAAGGATGCGTTCTCTATTGTTCTGTTATCCTCCAGAACTCTTTTTCAGAAAGGTTTTTTGTTGTTGTTGTTAAGTAAAAAGTACTCAGAATACCCTATCCCCTTCTAGGGGGGATGGAGAAGGGCCTAATTTCCCCCATTCCCTCAGGCTATTGTGGGCTCATGAAAGGCCTTTTTCTGAAACAGGAAGTGAACAGGAAGACAATTTCACTTCTGAAAAATGTCTTCCATTGGGCTTTGAATACCCCAGGGCACAGGACTGACAAAACTGCTCACCATCTGGACAGGGGTATTTTGAATAAAAGAAAAAAATTAAAATGGAGGAGCACCTGGGGTCCACAAAAATATTTCAGTATAGCTCACTTTACCCCTCCCTAATCTTTTGTTTGGAAATGTGAAGCCTCTAATCTCAGCACCATGCCTCACCTAAATCTTCTAAGGTGCTGCAAGAGGGCTGCAAACACAGCAGAGGACTTTTATAAATTTATTTAAAGTTCACATTCTAAGATGCACTCTGAACTTTTTGACTCTGAATGAAAAAACAGCATGAGCTGCACATAGACCTTGCCTTCTTTGAAAGGAAGAATTATTTCTGGGAGTATATTAATCCAGCAGAGGTGTCCCACTGCTGGAAGGGGAGAGATCATTTTTGTCAATTCCTCTTCCCCTTGTAATCTTGGTGCCATCACCCAAACTATTCTGGATAGTCCCCCAATCTTCCAAATAGATTTTTGGAGGGCACTACAGGCTGCAAATGGAATGGAAAAACTCTGGTCCCTACCCTGTGCTCATAGGAGTGAAATCTGAATCCAAGTCCATGAATCTAGGAATTCCTATACAAATTTTGAAACTAGAAAAGAGACTAAAATATATTAAAACATACTTTGCAGCAAGACTCAAAAGTACAGATTTAAAATAGGCTTACCTGTTCCATTAAAAATGTTACTTGATAAAGAGTTATTCATTCCAAACGCCTGATTCCTGTTTATTCCAAATCCAGACATACTGATACAAGCAAAACAGAAAGGGTTGGGGTGGAGAAATTTAACATATTAAATCACTTATCTTAACTAGTATTGAATGGAAGGAGAAAAGAATACATGGCCAGCACCTTACTCTGTCTTTCATGTGCCCTTACAATGAATCATTTACTATGCAAATGAATTATATAAATACAGCTTGATAGGTGAATAAATGAACTCAGGCAAAACAAAATAAAAAAAACCCACCAGATTTTAAAATAAAAAAAGCTATACACTACTGCTAGCACTGAATTTGTCACAAAGATAAACTGTGTGTGGAATAAATTAGTTTAACAGGCAGAGAATTAACTGTTTCCAATTGGAAAGCTGGTTAGATGCTAAACATTTTTTAAGCTTGAAGAAATTCAACCTATTAAACCTACCTGTGAACTCTTAAACAACCACCTCTTACTACAGCTAAGATCACATGGATTTACATAACTCATAAAAGTAATCTAGAAAAAGGTCCAAAATTCTAAATCTTCTGATAGTACAAGCATGCACTATTATCTTCTAACTACAAGTAAATATGCTAAAGAATTATCTTGTATCCATGAACATTAAGAAAAATAGACCAAATTTTAAACTTAACAAGGTCAAGAAATAAAAATTTAATTTAGCACAGAGCATATTCAAAGGTTGCTTTGTCTGGAACAAATCCTATTATGAAAAAAAAATATTAGACTGGCATTGCTGATAAAACACCCACAACAGAACAAGATATAAAATGTAACTCTGAGGAAACACAAAGCCATAATCACCCAAGCAAGGCCTCAAAACAGCAAAGGAAATTGAAAACCTCAACACAAAGTAATGAGTTCACATATAATGCTGAAAACAAATCAGCATGTGGCTTTTTTTTTAAAAAAGGTATCTTAGTTATTTCAGATTTTAGGCATATTCATAAACAAAGAGCTACTTTAATACTCAAATTTGTCTTCTTGTCCCTTGTTTACACCGAGTGTTTATTTTTTTCATTTGATCAGTTTCTCATTTATAGTTCAAGGCAGCCTGTCATCTGGTTTATCCCAAGTATCTGTCTTTGGGTAGATCACAGCCATGAGTGTAACAGCATGGCTATATACCTGTTCTCCTTAACAGATCAAATACAACAAGAATCTTCCTTTGTTATGTGATATTTCTAATATACCTTGAATACCGTGGTGATAGATTCATAAGCCACTAGTCTAGAAATTAGCTTGAAACTGCTAGAAACTGGAAGTGTCTAATCAGAAATAATTCTAGTTGGCCCACCCTCCATTTCTGAATTCATTGTTCTGTGCATTTGGTATTCCTTGTCAGAGAAACAAATGGTGGTTAAATGGTTTTTAAAACAAGTCTTACTTAAAATATGTTCCAGCGTTTCCAGTGTTTTCCCACATCATTCTCTGGATGATCTATAGATGATCCAGATTTTTGAATCCCACTGATAGAAAAACAAAATGATCTCTTCTCTCCAATATACCACCAACATAAAAAAGGCTTACAGTAACCAAGAGCAGATATTTGTATTCAAGTTCTGGTATTCAAAACAAATTCCTGGACTCAAGCATTCTTTAACTGGAGACTTCTCCACCTAGCTCCCATTGGGGTTTCTAGTAAAAAACAAAGCAGATTCAACAAGCCTAAGCTTTTCCACTGCATCTGAGATATACCAACACCATCCTTGCAAATTATGTTTTTTTTTAGAAATATGAGTAACATGTATTTCACAAACTAAGGCATATCAATACTGCATCTCTTCTATGCTAAAGAAAAACCCCAAATGGATTTTAAATGGGTGCTAGGTATTTTTGGAAAAGTATTTCACAAGCAGATGGGACTTCATTACATATACATTGATAAAAACTACCAATCCCAGCCATTTTTATGTCTAGGGCATCAAATCATTCAAGAGTTATCCAAGATTTGGACATCACTGTTTTCAAACCAATAGTGGATAATTAAAAAAATATCCCATCCAAACTTTACAAGGTACAGGTATATCTTCCCCTCAAAATTTGGTAACCTGTTTATTAGCACTCACATTGATCACATGACCATATTGACCTATCTCCTCTTCTGACAGGTTAAGTTAAACATCTTGTAAATTAGATATTTAATATAAAATATTATTCTTGTTTATCATTACTTTAATATTATTTTGCCCAGGACTATATAAACACAAAAATTGTGTGTTAAATGCTCTTTTTAATTAACAAGCATCAGAGTCTGAATCTAAGTAGTCTAATGTCTGGGAAAAGGATCAATCCCTTACTTTGAAAAGATGGGGAAAAGACTGACAACCAGAAGGCATTTATTTAAACTATGCCTTTTTTACTTCAGTCCCTTTATCCAGCCTAGGATTAGAAAAATATATGATAGAACCATCTGGTCCAAACAGCCCCATTAACACTTGCACAAGGCTCCATTTGTGTTAGAGGCCATAATTAACACTCCCAAAATGTTTGGTAGGAAGGCCAACTTGTCACAGATCAGTTGCTCAAATGTATCTTTGCACTGGAGCAGTCCTTGCATTTTAAGTCAGGCTACCAGAACTCCCTGATACCCATGTGAATTAAAACAATTCATGTTTTAATTCAAATATGTTTTATTTGATACACAGATTTTTGTTTGTATAGCTGTATAACATGATAAAAACATTTCAAAACAGACCAACTTACTTCCCTATAGAGAAGATTTACCCTCGTTTTTCTTGATTTGGAAGAGTTATTTGATAATGAGTTATTTGAATGTCTAGAGATTTAAGTTGAAAAAAGTTCTGTTACGGTAGGTGATGAAATAATTTCAAGATTACTAAATTGCACAGCGAAAATGAAGAAAAAAAGGGATAGATGAATGTAAGGTTATTATGAATTGGTGCTGATAAGACATTTGAGGATATGTGTAAGGAGAAATGTTTTCTCTTTTAATGAGCTTATAATATCTAGTAATTTTCTCTATTTCTAAAGGGGAAGAGATACAGAGCAAAGATAAAATATATATAAGAAATTATTCTATTATTTTAGACTAAATATTACTATGTAGTAACTACTAATATAGGGGTTAAACTTAAATGATGAATACTGAATATATCTTTGGTTGGAAGCCATTCTATTTTATATATTTTAGTTTAGGTAGATTAGGATTTTCCCCTGGGGTCTTTTCTCCCCCCGTTTCTTTCTTTCTTTCTTTATATATATGTGTCTGTGTGTGTGTCTGTGTGTGTGCGTGTGTAGTTGTAGATTAGTGGATTAAGATGCCATTAGTGTGTGTTACTGTCTTAGTCTGTCTTTTAGGGTTATAATTCTATATTTTTTGCTGTTTTTTTAATATATTCTTTTAAAAAATTCCCTACTTCATCCTTTAATGCTAGATAAAAATCTAGAATACATTCTGCAACAATTAATCCATCATACCTGTTCACAGTAAAAGGTTGTCGAGAGGGTTGTTGCTTTGGCATACAGATTATGCTGGGTGAGCTTCGATTAGGGCTGCCTAATCCTGAACTGCTCATGCTGTTTGTCCTGCTGGGAATTCCAATGCCCTGACCAACCTGGGAGTGGTTCATCATATTCCTAGGATTCATAGGCAATATACCCCTGAAAAAGATGAGCCAACAAGCATCAGTATGTTCAGCAGAACAAAATTATTTTTAGGCTGTCAAAACCTGGCCATACAAATAATCTGGGTACACACCACCTTTCAGGGGTGCTTCTAAGTAATATCCATGCAGTGAGACAGATAATGAGTAACCATCCACCCTGAGTGGCAATCATTTCTTTCACATGCAGGTCCTTCCAAACTCTGTTAAACCCAAATTTTTATAAAGATCACATTCAGTCAAGTCTGAGACATTCTATGAAAGCTACATATCAGTCTTAGGAAACAGGGCTTGCCAAACCGAATGCACATTTAAATTTGAAATATTTTATAATTAAACCAGAGCATCTATATGATTAATACAGTGCTTCTAGGACACCATCTTGAACCACTGTATAACATATACTATTTTAACAATGTAGCACAGAAAAATGTAAATATTAGCTTTTTCTCATCGCCCATAAGCACTAATCTCGGAAATTAACACATTTTCTTAAAAAAAGCGTCCAGAATGCAAAATAATATTTCATTAAAAATCCAGCATATATGAGAAGGCCCTGCAGAAATATTTGCTGTCAATAAATACCTGCTTGGAGATGGAGGCGTGTGAAGTGACATTGTTGGTACCCCTGTTGTTGGCGTTACGTGGCTCGGTAACTGAGTGCCTTGTGATAAGCTGCGATTTAACTGAGGGGTATTGTTGCTCATTCCCCTCATTGGAAGGCCTAGTGCACCTATTGAAAAAAATTCAGAGGAGTGGGAATGTACAAAATTAAGGAACAGCTCTATCTAATTTACAATTATGGGAATTCACTTCGATTTGACAGCCAAGAATGGTATTTTAAGAAAATATGCAGGGAAGTGAAGTTTTAAGAGACTTATGCTGGGAAATGCAGTTTTCTTTTTTTTCTTCTTCCTCTTTTTTTTTTTTTAAAAAAGCACACACAAGCCAGACAGGCTTTTTAACAGATCAAAATTCCCTGGCTTCCACTTCTGAAGTATTTCTAATCCAAAAAATCAGGGTGAAGTGGGCTTTATTTGGAAGCTCCATAAATTATACATGCATAGATTCCCCCCCCCCCGATGCTTTAATTCATTCTCCTAACAAATCCAATTTTTGTTGTTTTTGAATGACATTTTCTAGACAAATCCAAAGGTAAGGAAAATTTTGTTTCAAACAATTTTAACAGGAACTATTCTGATTTTTCAAAAAGAAAATTAGGATGGTATTTTTAAGGTATACCACATTTGAAATATTTCTTGGTAAACTGTTATGCCACTTACACTGATGCTCCAAAAAGTACATAAGACAAAAATCGGTTGCAAGTTTAGTACACAATGACAGTATTAGTTGTACCCAATAATGTCTACGTGTTAACAGAACAGGCAACATTGGTGGAAAAGATTTTATCTCCCATTAGACAGAGATCATCCCTCACCCACATGTTCCCAAAAATCAGCTGCAGAAGTTTGGAGATCCTCCAGAGCATATTTGGGGTTGATGTGTGCTGACAAGGGGAGGAAAGCAAGATGTTTTGCTATGTAAGCAGAACTATACTTTATGACGTTGCATGCCTCCCTAGGCACCATAGAACTACTGCTTTGTTTAAAATGGGGTTAAAACAAGTGCACAAGAAAAGGAAGCATGCTAGTCTTTCCTGCTCATCAGTCTCTCCACATGAACAGTAAAACAGTCTGAAAAGAAGAACCCTTGTTACATATGTAGCTTCTCTATGTGATTGGAAACTGTGACTTTTCAGGGTTCTGGATCACATAAAGATCCACCACAAGCTCTCATTTTTGTACTACCACTGGCCACACATAGAGATCAACAACTGGTGGTAAGAGGCAGCCTGCATCTTCCACTCAAACATTCAGATTAGCCCATTCCTGAACTCTCAAATGGGGTTTAAACTGGAATAATTTCTGAGTAAAGCATGCATGGAATCAGGCTGCACATCATTTAAAATGCTTTGGTGAGAAACATAAGTGCATATGCATTCGAAGAAATTCATTTGACTCACTTTATAATCTCACTTTAAAAAGAAGTCAGGTGCAGGTTTCTTGGGAAATCTGGGATTCGGTTGTTTCTTATTTATCATACAATGTATTTTTAGAAGCAGGAAGAAGCTAAGGCTTTGTGGAACGCTTAATCTAAATCCTAAAATGATATTTGTATGATGTGTACAAATGTACACACACGTACACACATATTTTAAAATGACAGGCAAACCTAATGAATAATCCCTACTACAAATAAAAAAAACATATAAACACCAGCCTTCTTCATAACCTCTGAAACACATAATATATCAGTAAGCCATGTCACAGTCATTAATTCTGAAATCCTGCAACATACATGTTAGTGCTGAATCCAATGATTTAACTGGTACAATAAAAGGTCAATTAAAAAGTACTTCATAGTTTCCTTTTATTTTGCCACTAGGAGCTCAAGCAGCTTAAAACATACACATTAAGCCATCTCTCTGATGACCAGGGAGCATTGCCAATAATATTGTCTACAAGAACCAATTCATCTATGTGCGCCTGGGACTTCAACAGCTAAGAAATGTGAAATACTACTATTTGGCCTGTGATGATCCTTTTTTTGGGGAAATATCTGGGAGCTCGCACACTGAGTGCCAAAACCATCATTTGCACTTGTATGGATTGGTCAGGTTTTTTCTGCCCATCAATCCTGCTTGCTTTTCAGAGATTTAAAAGAAGGAAGATTAGCTCGCCTACAAATTCAAATTTCACCGTGCTTACTTGCTTATGCATATGATTGGTGTTTTGGAATGGTGAAAATTTTTAAGGTATTGTGATTGTGTTGACTCTTAAGAACAAAGATGACGGTAATAATAAGAGTAGTACTTCAGCTCTGATGAATATGGGAAACAAAACTGTATCAACCACAGTGTTACATCATGGGAAATGTCTGTTGTGGGCAGCTGCAAACATTGTAGTGTCTGCTTGCAGAAGCTAGACAGCTAGGAGTAAAGAAGTCACTTTTGTCTAGTTTCACTTTCCATCCCTGTTGTTAGTTTTACTTCTGCCTAGGTTTGGAAATAATCCTGATCTATTTAATTCTCCACTGAAAAGGACTGCTTGCAGATATATTCCAGGAAAACAAAGGTTATGCCACATTTCTAAGAGGATAATAATATACTGAAATCGTGTTAACTGGCAAAGAATATCTCCTCTTTCACACACTATTACCACTGAAAGGGCTTAATAGAACAAAAAGAATTCTTACTTTGTTGCCCGTATAAACTTGCCCCAAACTGAGACAGCTGACCTGATGTTGATGGTGATGCCAGCATCTAAATTAGAAAATAAAAAGCTGTTTAAGAATGGGATAATGATTTTTTATAAAAAAAAACCCACTAAATTCTTTTAAGAAAATTAAGGCAGGTATCATGAAATGTATGTATTAATCTACTGCAGTAAAACCAAACAATAACGCTTACCAGGACAATATTATAAATACAGTTGGCCCTCTACAGGAACCCCACAAAAGTGGAAAACCTACAAATATAAAAATGTGTGTACATGTCTGTGGGAAGGAGGCTGAGTCATGGTGGGGAGAGTGGACACCCAGGGTCCAAATCAAGTCAGGGAAAGGAGAGGGAAAGTGTGGCTGGTTGGTAAGCCGGCCCAGTGCTTCCTCTCTCATCCGTCTCCTTCCTTGGGTGTCTGGGGACCGTTAGAAGAAGGTTTGTGGCACTGGTAAACTGGGCTGCAATCCACCCATGGCTCGCCAGGCAGCAGCTGGTGGTGGAGGAGGAGGAGGAGGACCATAGGAAGGATTTCAAAGCGCTGCATGACCTGATCATGGCTACTGAGAGGGAAGATTCCCCTGGAAAAGAAGCACTTGAGGTGGGGGGGGGCAGGGGTTGGAGAAACTCACAAATAATCAAATCCATAAAAATTAAACATGCAAATGTGGAGGGCCAACTGTACTGTATTCCCTGTATATATAAACTCAGAGAAAGAAAAAGTGGACATGCTATGACAGCACAATATACTGGGATTAGAGCAACAAGCAGAGTTTCTATCTATGAATAGGTCACAAGTCCTCTCCCTCACAAAGTATCTCCAGAAAAAAACAGAAGCAGATGCCATCACATCAGAAGGGACTGCAGTGGAAACAAGAAGCTGAAAGAGCCTTAATGTGTACAAGTGTGTACATGGGCTCTAGATCCTAGAAAGAGCTGGGTCCATTATGGCACAGTTAAGTACAATAACAGTAGAATGACTGTATGAAATACTGAGACCATGTTAAACCTACTCTTCACATAGCAAGGAGGAAGGGAGGGTAGGAACTCCCACTGATCCTCTCCCAAGAAAACCCCCCTCTCCCCAAAAAAATATTGTCCAAAAATCTTTTTTGCCCAGAAACTCCAGTTTAACTGCTTAAATTAAGTAAGATAATGATGTTGTACCTTGAAACAGCCCAAATAAACCTGCCTGCACAACACCCTGAACTGTGGCTGAGATGGCATGTTGTGGCTCTGCAAAGGCCACACTAGACTGCAGCTCTCTCACCAGTGGAGCATGCTCACTCTGATCTATATGACAGAATTCTATTGTAGCGTCACCTCAATGAGTGCAAACTATTCCCTCAAATTTCTGCCACTTTCAATGTAGAAGGTTCTTTGTTCACAAAAAAAATCCCAGCCAGGACAATAAATATTCCCAACAAATTTACTGCATTTTGTCATTAGTATTTTCTGTACAGCTGAAGTGACAAACTAGGACAAACTGCTTTTTTTCAGCCAACTATGATGTAGTAAAGAAGTGATATGGTCTGATTTTATGCAGTCCAGGCCAAATGAAAGGAAATCTACATGTCTGCAAGGAGGGGAAAGATATTACATTTCTCACTGGGAATGCTAACTCTAACCTCAACCATAATGCATAATACTTCTATTGCACTAGAATTCCTATCAGGGTCAGAAATTACCATACCACGCACACAGTGCACATTTTGTTTTCACTTAAATCCTAGTACATGAGAATTAATAAAGTAAACTGATGCAAGAAATTAAAGGATTAATTTTTTATTACACACATTAATGTCTGACACATCCCAAATTTATCACTAATTTTAATCATAGCAAAACAGGTGCAAAGTATGAGATGAACGGATTCACAAAATATCACTGGCCCAGTTCCACCAAGGTGTCTAGGTTGTTCCAACTGTACACTGAGGCTTACATGGCAATAATGCTCTTCTATGCATATATGTTCCTTCTACACAAAGAACTAGATGTCAGGATGTTCTTGTTTAGACTTTAACATACAGGGTTTTTTAAAAAGTACATAGGAATATTCAACTATGGGAGCCCTCTAGTTATGGTCTGAAGTGGTACAACCCAGTAACAAATTTATCATTTCACTAAAAACTAGATTACTGTCTGCAGACTGCAGTAATCAATCAGAAACTGAAAAAGATATTTCTTTTTCTCTTTTTTTTCTCTTTCATGGCACAAGAAAGGCCTAATATAAGTAAACATGCATGACAGGGAAGACCAATTCTTAAAAAAAAAACTAAATCTTTTGAGTGGAAAAATTACTTACGGAAAGCTAAGTAATGATATATAAATGAACAGCTCCATGAACATAAGTAATATCTGATTATTTAGGGTGATCCCTAGTTTGTATTTTAGTATTACTCAAGTCAATATGAACATGCAGGCGTTACACGACATTAACCCAAGCAAAAGAGGACTTAGATTCTAAATACTTACATCTCATAGCTTTGACAAATCCATGAAGGGCAAATCTATCAATAACAAGGTAACTTAACTGGCAGGAAAATGTGTCCATATTTACATGAAGTACATCTCCTTGTTAGTTATAGGACATATATTCAGAAGTGTGACAAACATGCAAAGCTGGAAAATCTTCAAGAACTGTCTATTTGTGCAACTACTACCTTCTAGGATTATGAAATCCTTTCCAATTTTTGAACAATCCAATTATGTATAATAAACATTTTAATTCTAACTGCTAAATTTCAATTATTCTTCCAGCTTTTCAGTTTGATGTGTCTGACTTCAAACATCTTATAAATCATCTCATGTATCACCTCATAATAACATTTTGAGTATAAAATGACCCTTTGGGTGACTGCAAATACATAGGATAAGTTTGAGGACTGGGTGTGATTTTAGAATCAGATCCATTATTATGAAATTGTCAAAAGGTTAACACAAAAAGAAGGAAAGATTTAGGATTGTAAAAAACTTACATCTTTTTCTGATCGATGTGGAAACATCGAAGACTGGCTGTAGTACATATTTTCATCGTGGTAGTCACTGTCGACCCCCTCTACAAACTTCTTTCTTGAAGCACCAAACATGCTGTTTGTCACCTAGATACAAGAGCATGGCATTATTCTTTGCACAATTATTTGTAAAAATAACACAAACAAAGCAATCTTTAGGGTTTTTTTTTAAGAATAGGAGAAATAAATAAGCCTTGTGCTGATGCAGCATTAACTATACTATGGTTTAGCTTTACTTTACCATTATAGGAGTGACCCTTCAGCTCACAAATTTCCCCATCCCTACTCATCCCTTCACAGCAGCATGAGATACAAAACTTTGCTTCCATTTGCAACTAACCACAGTAACTATGTCAAAACCTGGATAAACTGTGATTAATTTTACCTATGCTTTCAGAAAACAAGCCAAAGCCACAGTTAATCCACAGTTAAGACTAACCAATGTGCTGGCAATAACATTTAAAGCCCTTAATGGCTTGGGATCTCAGTATTTGAGGAAGTGCTTATACGTATATATACATATAGCCTGACTGAGAATTGAAATCTATTGGGAGGGGTACTCTGCCATGTTCCATCAGTAGGAGAAATAACAGTGTGGGAGGATATGGAAGACAGCCTTTTCTGCTATGGCACCCTGACTGTGGAATTCCCTCCCTCTGGAAGCCAACATTGGAATTATTTCAATGACAAGTTAAACCTAGCTTTTTAATAAAACCTTCAGGCCAAATTGGTTATATCAAGGCTGCACACGCTTTACGATTCAAGATCATTTTAACCAGTTTTAAATCAAGAAACCATTTAATATAACTTTAATTTTTTTAAACTTCTGTAATTATTTATTGTTTTTAAACTGATTTTACTGTAATCCAGCCTGAGATCTTTGGATAAGGGATAGGATATAATTATTTAAACAAACAAATGAACAAATAAAGATATGTGATTGACGTGCAACAAGCAAGTCCTTAGTCACACGTGTTTCCTGATATTTTACCAAGATGGCTATATGTATTCAACACTGCAATTGTGCTGACCCTAAACAGAGAGAAATACAAGTCATACCAATGACATCCATATTCTTCCCAGTTCTGTATTACAAGCCCTATGACATTTACTTTACTAAACACTGTTCACTAACTTCTTCTTTATACAAAAAGCATCTTTCACATTATTCCAATACAGTGCACTAATGCTCTCATTTCATGATTGGTTCATCCCATTGTACAATCTTCTAAGAATGTAATTATCACCTGCAAAATGGAATGCACTGTTTAACAGGCTAAGGGGATTATCTCCTCTTTTACTCTGGCAGAGGAAAATGATGTGGAGAGGAGAAATCCTTCATGTCAGCTCCTCACAGTGAACATAAAAAGGATCAAAGCCAACTAAAGTAACCATCCCACAAGTAATGAAGCCAAACATAACGTTCTTTACTTTCAATTATGGAAGGGGTATCACTACCACAGCACTGCTTGTCACCACTAAAAAAAGTTGAATTTTCAAGTTAACAGTCTTCGTATTCTGTCATTAACCTTCCAGCAGGGAGCAAGATCATGTGTGCCAACTCTGTGAATTCATTATGAAGCCTGGAATCCCACAGAATTACAATCCCACAAATTAGCACCCAAATGCAATCATTACTTATAGACTTAGGAACAAATGTTCATAGAAACATCTAGACCAAGGTATACAAGCATCCTGAGAGGAGGTGCATTTGTCACTTTGGGGTCTGCTGTATGTCAATGCTAAATGACTTCCATTTTGCACTTCAACATATCTACCATCCAAACAATCATAAACAGACTGACATAGATTGTTATACAACATAGTTTCCATTTCTTAATGTTGTTTATCACAATACAGATTTTGCATCATTTCCACTGTCATGCTCAAACATGACAGTTAAGAAAGGATTTGGAATTAACTCCATTCCACAGTTTAACAGACTCAGTTACAAAGTTTACAAAATGTACTAGTAACAATAACTGTTATCTTTGACCTAAATTTTTTGACTTGTCCTGGTACATAATTTTTTAAAAAAGAATAATCCAGATCACTCCATCTCTCTCTCTCTCTCTCTCTCTCTCTCACACACACACACACACACACACACCACACACAGAGATATATCTGTGTGTAAGGCTAGTCATGTGCACCTCTATGCATACTTATCCAGAAATAAATCACACAACTACAGATATATGCACACTGGTCTGCATTGTTAGTGATCTAAGAAATCAAACTCTCACTCTACTTTTTTTTAACAAAACCTGTTTTGTAAGGGAGTACTACACAGTACTTTATTTTCCCATCTATAGCTTATATTGTAAGTATCATGCAAACTGTAGGACAACAACAAATATATTTTTATTCCTAGTGGTATGAAGTTTCAAACAATGACAAACCCTGGTGTTTGTTCATGTGTTTCAGGGGCTTGCTGTGTTTATATAGATAACGAATCTTTCACACTTATCAGTTAGTACAGAAAAACACAGCAAGACTTGCTTGCTGGGGACAAGTTATTTAAACACATCATACTAGTGCTCCATCTGCTGAAGTAATAACCAGTCTGCATCTGATCCCAGTTCAAAGTATCTGTGAAAATCTTTAAAGCCCTTAACGGCTTTGGACCAGTCAACCTGGAGGCACACGTCCTCCCATACTTTCCTGCCCAACTCTTAAAATCATCCTCAAAGTGTCTTCTCTGGGTGTTCTTGCCTGCAAATGCTGTAATGGGTAGCTACTGAAGAAAGAAACTTATAAGTAGTGGCCCTCACTTGAAAAGCATCCTGCCAAAAAACATCTCAGTAACAACATTCAAATGTCACACTAAGAGATTCATCTTCCAACAGGCAATCAGTCATTGATTTTATTTTTGATACCACTGTTTAAGTTTTAATTGCTCTTAAGGCCATAAATATTTAATATTTTGATACTGTTTTGGCCAGCTTATTTGTCTTGATTAGGGTTTTATTGACTCATCCATATCTTTATATTTGTAAACCACCTCAAAGCTGCCTGTTGGGTACTAACCAAAAGCTTCGCTTTTAATTGTATCTATGTTGTATCTTACCTCAAGCCTTGGGGAGAGGTGGGTAATAAAAATTATTATTATTATTATTATTATTATTATTATTATTATTATTATTCAAAAAAATCTTAAATAAATTATTTTACCTCTTTTATAAAAAGCAAGGATGGATAGTGATAAATCTAGGACACTGGAGAAAGCTCATAATGGCTTTCCTCTTTATTGGTATAGAAATATAATAACTGTTAGCTTCTATTGGAAAAGATCTAACTACCCTAAAGGCACCAGATCCTGCCTGATCTTGGAAGCTGGCAGGGTATTATTATTACTGTTACCCTTATACTGGGTCACAAAGGATCAGACACTATTAGACTTTTCTCTGACGTACCAGCCTTATTTAAATACAAGTAAGGTTTAGATTATATGCTATATCTTTTGGTCCAAAGAAAGCTCTTCGTATATTTTACTGAGGGGTTTTGCTACATATTTTGAAAAGGATTTCCTGTGATATTTTGTTTTTTTGCATTAGTATAATGCATGTGACTCCTCTTTCTCATGTGATCATCAATGAAGTGTTCTTGCCTTTAAGTTATGTTTCCATGCCCCTTATCCCCGAGCTTTAATTTAGTCCTTAATTTTTTTCCAGTTTTGACCAAGAAGGAGAAAAGGAGAAATTCAAAGGAATTTGATAGAGTTTATGATTTTTCTGCTTCACGAGAAAATATTTCTACAATTGGTCTTTTTTCTGTTCTTACAACATACCACTACATTATATGGTAGATGTTGGGTATTCTTAGTTAATTTAGATTATATAGCAACTTTTATATTGGTAATCAGACATGTCACATTTGGGTTTTGTTTACAAGTTTTTACTACTTGAGAGTTTCAGCACCATTATACCTTATGTTATATTGTTTAACATAGACTGTGGTTATTCCTAAATGAAATCCCTATAAAAAAGCTTTATAATTGGTAATTTTCACTTTATCCACTTTTCTAGTTAAAAAAATACCCTATTTCAGCAGAGATCTTAAATGCAAGATGTCTGATTGCATCTAGTATCTTTAAGTGAAAAACAACTTTAAAGGACTAAAGGGAAATGTTTCCACATCTGCCCTATTCTCGCAAAATGAGAAGTATATATTTCTTTGGGAAGGGCACATTTGTTTTGTCATTTCATGTATCTTTGAAAGATCCATCTCAATGATTAAACTACATTCCTCTCTAGTAAAAATGAATTCTAGACTTTATATTTTTTTCTATACACTTTTAGAATTGTTTGGGTTTTTTGGTTTTTAATTAATGAAATATCAAATATGTTCCACAATTAACATAATATACATCTTCTCTTTAATAATCCAGTAAAGTATCAAGTATTAACTGAAGAAGCCACCCAACAGTAAATGCCACACCTTTATTCTGACACAACTGCCTTGAAACACAGTTGCAGGGTCTCAGTCTATAAACTTCCTTTCTAATTGACTGCCTTACAAAAATCAGATCTACTACCTACACTTCTCTGAAGACACTTTTCAAATCAAACTCACTAAGGCAAAGCCTTGGAACATTCTAGTTGTGCTGGCACAGAGGTAATTCCTTCCGGAAAATCTAAAGGAGCATGGAAGTAAACAGAAGCCAGTCCCTTCAGCACTGCAGAATTTAAGTTGTTTACAACTTTAAAGTTGCCATCCTAGGCACATTTACCTAGATGTAAGCTTCAGTGAACCCAGTGATACTTACTCCTGAACAAATATGCATGCAATTGTACTGTAAAAGTCAAGAAACTGCTTAAGGCTGAACACATTTTCCCACACAAAACATGCTGGCAGAAACACTGGAATGCATGTGTAGTACTCAGTTCTCCCATGCTGACATCCCTTTCAGAAACATTAAAATCCTACTATTCAGCTTGTATTGGAAACCAGGGATGGGAAACTGAATCAAACAGATGAGCAGCAGCCTCTTCTGAAAGACTATATGCATGAAGTCCCAGTTACTGGATCACTGAAAGCAATTACATGTTTAGTTGCCCAGAAAGGTACATACACAAGTAAATCCAGGTCCGCATACTGAGGCTGTACTATGATAACTAACCTAGAGAAACTTCGGGGTTATATGTAACCTTTTCCTCTAGCCAATGGTGATTCTCTAGAACCCAACTTTGGTTTGTCTTAACGTTCAAAAACCACCACAGTCTGACCACTGTGTCATTGAAGCAAATGATGTTTTGCCTCAAACCAGAGCATCACTATGTATGAGGGATGGAGGAAACATGAGCCTAAGACACCACCAGGTTCCTTCATACATTGCCTCGGCATTCCAGCCTAGAGCAGGCACAAGCTGGACAAGGCTCAAGGAATGGTCACCTGAATCACAACATGACTTTTCTCCACATCCTACATGAAAAGAAAACTGGACAATATTCTGATACTGTTATTTGGAGGTACTGTTACGCAGTCGCTCCATTCTTTCCTGGAGAGATGCTCGCAAAAGGTGGTGCTTGGGGGGAGGGGTTCCTGCTTGACTCCTTGGCCGTTGGCCTATGGAGTTCAGGGTTCAGTCTTGTCCCCTATGCTATTTAACATCTATATGTAACTGCTGTGAGAGGCTATCTGGAGTTCTGGGTCAGTGTTAATCAGTATGCTGGTGATACCTAGCTCTATTCCTTCTTTCCACCTGATTCCAAAGAAACTGTCCCTGTGCTAAAGCAGTGCCTGCAGCTGTAATGGACTGGATGAAGACAAACAAAGTGAAGCTTAATTCTAACAAGACAGTGGTACTCCTGGTCAGCTGAAAGACAGATATGGGAATAGGGATTCAGGCTGCGGAAGATGGGCGTTACACTCTCTGAAAATGCAGGTTTGCAGTTTGAGGGTTCTCCTGGATTCAGTCTGAGCCTGAAGGCCCAGGTTTCAGCAGTGACCAAGAGTGCATTTGCACAGTTAAAACTAGAGAGCCAACGGCGCCAATGCCTGGTGAAGTCAGATCTGGTCACAATGGTACATGGCTTGGTTACATCCCTTTTGGATTACCAGTGATGTAGACTTGAGTTGATAGACGCAACTCAAGTCAGACTTAAGTTGCTTCAGTGACTCGACTCAGCAATGGAGGCACTGACTCGACTCCACCCGAGACTTGTATATTTTTAGTAACTGACTTGCTGTCCTTGTTTCAGTAACATAACACATTCATCTAGAAGTCGCACAACTTTGAACAACGGCTCCATCTTTTTTTTCCTACTGGTCACATGGCAATCTATCTCAAGCCCAAAGTGTGGGTGCGTTTCTATGAGAAGAACAGCAAATGGGTTAGGCAATGGGCTTGAGGCAGGGTAGAGGTCTGATCAGCAGCCTGTCCCTGCTGCATATCAGAGGAGCCTTCTAAAATGTTTCCTAAGAGCAAAAGACAAGACTTGGTCCCAGAGTACAGAGTTCATTTCTCAGAGAGGAACAGCAAATGTGTTAGGGAACCAGCTTGAGGAGGAAGGACAGTTCCTTCTAAAGATTTTGAAGCTTCCGTAAGGGGAGTAAGAAGGATCCTATTCCCCATGTCTGAAGTTGCAGACGGCAAAATTGCAAATGTGGAGGGCGGACTCTGCTTAAATTGTTAAAACTGACTTTATTTGACTCTGTCCAGTAATTCTGGAATTTTGGTTGGGGTATAAATTTGGCTTCCAGACTTGAGACTTGAAGGTAGAGACTTGAGACTTGATTTGGACTTGGAGTAAAAAACTTAAATACATCAGTGTGGATTACACATTCTACGTGAAGCTGCCTTTGAAAAGTCCTCAGAAACTTCAGTTGGCTCAAAGAATTACAGTCAGGTTGTTAACTGGGGCTGGCTCCAAGGAAAATATAAACCCCTTGGTGCAACAGCTCCACTGGCTGCTAGCCCATTTCTGCACACAATTCATAGTGCTGGTTTTGACTTATAAAGCCCTTCCATCCAGGTTATTTGAAGGACTATAACACTCTTTATGAGTCTACAAGAGCTTTAAGATCATCTAGAGAGGCCCTTTTCCCTGTCCCCTTCTCAGATTCATTTGGTGGGAACAAAGGAGAGGGCCTTCTGTTAGTTGATCCCAGACTTTGGAACTCCCTTGCTAGGGAGGACAGGATGGCCTGTCCTTGCTCTCCTTCCATCAGAAAGTCAAAACATTTTTATGCCATCAGGTTTGTGTGTAGTCCTTTAATGCACGCTAATACATATAATATTTACATTTTTACTTTATAAGGATCTTAATTATTTGAAATCTTATACAGTCTGCCCTCCACATTTGCGGGTTTGACTTTCAAGGATTTGATTATTTGTGAGTTTCTTCAACCCCCATCCCCAGCCTCAGGTGTTTTTTTTCTGGGGAAACCTTCCCTCTTGGCAGCTCTAGTCAGCCACACAGTCCTTTAAAAATCCACCTCTGGTCCGCCTCCTCCACCAGTTATTGCCTGGCCAACTAAGGATGGCTCACAGTTCAATTTCTCAGCACCACAAATCCTCTCTTGATGTCCCACATATCCAAGGAAGGAAATGGGTTACAAAGATGAAGTACAGGGCCACCATACTGACCCACTCCCTTCCCTCTGCTTTCCCTGACCTGGTTTGAACCCTGGGTGTCCATTCCCCACCATGCCTCAGCCCCATTCGCAAAGACACACACCCCCATTTTGACATTTGTGATTTTTCCACTTTTGCGAGGGTCCTGCGCCCCTAACCCTAGCGAATGTGAAGGGCCAACTGTATTTACACTTGCATTAATTTTTTGTTTGATTTTTAAACTGTATTGTTTTAAATACATTGTTAGCCACTTTGAGCCCCACTGTTGGGAGAAATAAATACATACATACATACATACCTACATACCAATTTATTAAGGTAAAAAGTAAATTAGAAAATCAGCAATAGAATAGCTGTTCTAAATGTTCAAATTTGTTTTGAAAGTTACATTTTATACTAGCATATATACCTGACGTTGCCCAGGATTTTATTTTGTCATTAGGTAATACTTGTTAGAAAGATTTGAGATCCTGTGTCTCTAATTCCTCAAACTGTCTTGTCCAGTACCTGTAACTTTTCCCCATATTCCCCAATCCAATCTGTATTCAGAGTTATTAACATAAAGAGGTTGGGTTCCTGTGGGAATACACTGCCCTCCTCCTTGCTGTTAGGCCTGATCTCCATAGCAACCAGCCTATTCACGGCAAACACAGCTGACTGAGATTCAAGAGCTCTCTGGCTGAGAATTCTAAAGGCCCCTCCATAAACTGCAAACCCCGGGATTCCACAGAATCTTCTTAGGCAGCCAATCATATAAGGTCTTTGCCTGACACAGCCAATCATATGAGGTTTTTGCCTGACACAGACAAAAAGACAAACTTTGACTCTTATATATTGGAGTAAGACTGCAAATTCCTCCCCATGTGAGTAGTGAAAGTAGAATACTTCCACCCCTGTATGAGCATAAGAAGCAGGGTTTATTTAAGAGCAAGCATGGCATGGTGATTTGAGGGTTGGACTGCAACCCTGGAGACCAGAGTTCATGATCCTGCTCCACCATGGAAATTCAGTGAGTGACCTTGGGCCTGTCACACACTCTAAACCCCAGAAAACCCAGTGATAACTTCACCTTAGGGTCTCCATAGGTCAGAAATTACTTGAAGACACACAACAACAATAAATTTAAAATGAAGTTCCATCCAAATCAATGCTTTCTAAAGAAATTCCTACCCACAAATAGAAGGGGAAAGATAACTGAACCCTAATTAAAACATTTCCTATGATGAAAGGTAAAAAGTATCCAGTGTCTTTTAGTGTAAAAAGAAGATAGGGTGGGTGAAACATTGGGACCTTCAATATTATAAACATACAAATGAATCAGAAGAACTGTTTTCCTTTACATAACATTTAGATTTGAGACCAAAGAAGAGAGGATGCATTACGAGTAAATGGCAACTTTTATATGTTCTGGAGGGGAGGGGAACTCTACAGTTCTTATGTATGTGACTAACAATGTGTACCATTGATGGTTTTAACCTTCTGGATCAAATAAATAGAAAAAAAAATGTCAGAAAGACAAAGGAGCTCCAGCAACTTGTAGCTTGGACTCCAGCCACCAGCAGATGTAGCCAATGTCTGAATTTATTCATGGCATCACTAGCTCTTAACAGAAAAAAATATTGCATAGCCCTGAACTAAAAGGACCATACATAGTTCATGGTCATAGTTTCTGAAATAAGAATTGAAAAGATAAGAATCTGAATGTGAAGGTTGCCATAAATGCAGTGAAAAATGACAGGTATCTTGACAAATGTCCCAATGGGTCCTCAGTGTAGCTTGGTTCTTGGTATGTGCCTTCCAGTAGTTCCCAACAATGTAGCTTACAAATGTGAAAAACAAAACTGTTAAAAATATAAAGTCAACTGACCCCAAATTACATTAAAAGAAACATCAGAATTATCAGTAAGGATGACTTAGTAAAACTACAAGTTAACCAACAGCAAATAAAATATTGATTATTCAAATTTTCAAGCAGCAGTTATAAATTCAGTTATAAACGCCATTGTCTTACCTAAACTCTAATCCTGAAAGCAAAATTCTCATCTGGGCATTTTTTTACCCTTCCATTTTTTTCAAATATATCTTTTAAGAAAAATGCTCATCCTAAAGATACATACAGACTGCACCCACACATTTCAAAGGCACTTTTTCATCCCTGACTCTATCAAATAAGAACAAGATATATTTTATCATCTCTTTACCCATACTTAAGCTCTTCCTAGAAAAACCTAACACACACTACAAAAATTTCTACCTACCTAAAAACTGTATTTTTGCCCATTAATTTTTTTGTGTCTGCTGAAGCAAGCAAGCTTTGATGGACACTTCCTGTAAATGAAGTAGATTAAGTTATTAGAAAAGTTGCTTAACTTGACAACTTTAGCAAAAACAATAGGCTTTATTTTGCTACTATACACACACACACACTGTATATACTCACGTATAAGTCTAAAAATTTTAGTCAAAAAATTGACCCCCAAAACCTGGGTTGACTTATCCATAGATCAATCTAAGTACCTTAAGTCTTACCAAAAAGAAAAAAAGAACCCATCCCCTTTCTGTGAGTAGAGTGGTGAAAGGCAAGAGCTTAGTCTGTCCTGGGAGAACTCAAAAGTAGCATCAGTCCCCTCTACTCTCTTCACTGCAGTGCCACTTCTGGCCTTTTTGAAATATCTGGGTGGGAAAATGGTGCTTCCCTTCAAAGGAGCACCAAGAAAGCATAGAAGGGGTTGGAGACTAAGCTCTCGCCTTTGGCCACTCTCCACAGAGAAGAGGATGGTTCCTTTTTTGATAAGACTTAATACTGCACCTTAGCTTTTATTAAAAAAAAGAAAAGGAACCATCCTCTTCTCTGAGTAGTGAAAGGCTTTTCTGAATGCTTGAGTGGGAAAATGGTAGCAGCCAAGGGCAGCTGGGCCCCTGAAGTGGTGCTACCACTTTCCTCTCTCTGCAGAATGACCCTCAACTTATCCATGGGCCATATCAGACAGACAGACACACTTTATTTTGGTTACTTGACCAATAAAAATAATGAGTACAGTCATAAAAGTGAGTAACAAAGTTAACTTCTAATATCTGACATCAATGACTGTTAACTATTTGAAGGCATTTCTTACACATAATGTAGCAAAATTTAGCTACTTTAAGTATAACAGTTTGTTCCTGATTATCCAACAGATAGCATAGTAAAAAACATCAGAATGTTCTGGGAATTTGGTTAGAAGGGAAGCAATCAGCTGTTGGCAAATATCCTTATAAAACTGACAATACAAAAGTACGTGGACTGTAGTTTCTATAGCGCTGGCATCGCAAGGGCAGAATCAGGTTTCATAGGGAATTTTCCCATATTTCCCTTCCAATAACATTTTTGAAAGAATACTGAGTATACATGGGGTGTGCGTGAGCATGTGCATGTGAATGTATGTACATACACACAAGAAAGAGAAAGCATAACTTATACATTACTTACAGGAGCTCTGAAAGGCTCATCAAAAACATTATAACATTGTAATTAACTTAGAAATTAAAATCAAATCTGGTATTAATTCAACAGTGACAAAATGTATTGTCAATACCACTATTTTTCAGGATTAAAAGAGGCTATCCAGCATTCATTGCATTTCAAGCTAACAGTTAAGACACTCTGTAATCTAGAACTCCGTCTCCAAAGCACTGGCCAGCCAGATGCCAATAAAAAATTCAAGAGATAAGGTATGCTAGAAAGCCTTCTAGTTTTTTTAGAACATTGATCTGACAATCAGAAAAATATTGCCCCGGAATATGGAGATTCATTTTTTAATGTAACAGTTAACAAACACCAACAGATTAACCCCATATGAATTTGCAGGTCATTTTACAGTTACCTAAATTAAATACAGATGTATTGATGTTTGCCACTGAAAAGCCCTTGTCACCATGAACTATAGTGACAAGTATGCACAGGGAGAAACAAATCAACTGCTTTTCCATGTGTTGTGGCCCAATTCAGTGATTATCTATTTATTAGAAGAATTTACTGGCTGCTTTCCCAATAAAATGTTTCACTGTTGTATTTTACTGCACTCTAGATGCAAACATCCCTCAGAGCAGCAGGTAGTAGTACTGCACATGACTGAAACAGCGCACACAAAAGAAGAGTTCAACTGTTACTTTGGCAATTGGAATTCCAGCAAAGGCATGAGATTTCTGGCTTCTGGCAAAGTCACAAGTGATTAAGTACATCTAAAACACAACTAACCTAGTGACCATCACTAAACCATGTCAGCAATGAATTTCACAAGGCAATCATGTGCTGTATCATGTGTGTGTTGAGGACACACCCTTAAGTTTAACATATATATAAAACATACCATCTTATACCTCCACAGTCAACTATATCCCATAATAGTATTATTTTTCCCACCCTATTCCAAATCTCCCTTGACTATCCAAACAGTAGTTTGGAGGAAACAATTTTCTCTACTCATTTTCTCCACATAATTGAAAGTTTGCCATGTTTCCTTTCTTCTAATGACCTCATTGTTTTAGTTATCCTTGTCCAACCCTATGGTATCATTATTGAGAGGAAGTGACTGTATGCAATCTACCATACGACAAACTTATGGCATAAAAGTACCTGTTGCTTTATATCCATCCTCTTATGTAATACTGTATACTATTGGCCCTCTACACCTGCAGATTCTGTATCCGCAAATTCAACCAACCCAGCCTTGAAAATATTTTTTTTAAAAAAATCCAAAAAGCAAACTTTGATTTTGCCATTTTATATAAGGGGCACCATTTTACTACACCACTGCACATAATGGGACTTTAACATTCACAAATTTTGGTACCCACGGGGGGCCTGGAACCAAACCCTAGCAGATAACAAGGGCCCACTGTGTACTCACGTATAAGTCTAGAAAGTTTAATCAAAAAATCAACCCAGAAAAAACAGGTCAAAGTACAGCACCTTAACTCTTATCAAAAAAAGGAATCATCCCCTTCTCTCAGTAGAGTGGCAAAAGGTGAAAGGTTAGTCTGTCCTGGGAGAACCTAAAAGAAGCACCACCACCCCTCATACTCTCTCTGCTATGGTGCTGCTTCTAGCCTTTCTGAATACCTGGTTGGGAAAATGGTGGCAACAACCTTTGGTGTTTTCTTTCAAAGGAACACTTGGACAGGTCTGTGCTTCTTTTAGGTTCTCCCATAACAGACTAAGCTCTCATCTTTCACCTCTCTATTCACAGAAGGGGATAGTTCCCCTTTTTGATAGGGCTAATACTGTGTCTTTCATATATAAAAAAGAACCACCCCCTTCTCTGAGTAGAGTGGTAAAAGACGTTTTTGAATGCTTGAGTGGGGAATGGCAGTGGCCAAGGCCAAGAGTGCCAGGCCCTAAGGCAGGGCTGGCATTTTCCACTCTCTGAGCAATGACCCTCAAATTATCCACAGATTATATCAAAATCCATAATTTGGCCCCAAAACCTGCCCTATCCATTTGCCTTTTCACTGCTACAGACACGAAACTGTGAGCTTTCTACTGTAGCCCAGGTTCTCCTTCTTAGATTATTACAATTCAGAACCCATCCATTCACATGAGCATAAGATATTTTTATCTAAAGTATAAAACTGACTCTAATCCATAATTCACTTATGAGTCTGATTAATTTAGTAATAATTTAAGTAAGCCAATCTCAAATAGTTTCTTTGGGGGATATTTAATTCTATCTTCCATGTTTAATTCTTCAATCAATTTACTTGGGACCCAAAGTAAAATCCTGAGTTCTTGCTGCTAGGAGCTGGTGCTGACCCTGTTCCACAGCTGCAGCAGCCATTAACACTGCTCTCTAAGAGAATACAGTCCTTTCTCCCCATCCACAGATCTCATCTTTGCAAATCAGATTAGTCCTGAGATGTACACATGCCCTCCATCCCATTCTTGTCCTCCCATTCCTTTGCCTTTTGCCCAGGTGTGCATGCCTTCCTCCTCCATGCCTGGGGAAAAGGCAAGTAATGAAAGAAGTAGTATGGGGGGAGTTATTTGCAGGTTTTCCACTTTCGCAACGGTTCTATGCTCCAAACCTTCCAAAAGTGGAGGGGGTCACTGTAAATCCTTACACAGCATTTTAAGTGATGTAAAAGGACAGTTCAGATGAGGTCTGTTACAGAACCCAGTACAGGGTCTTGCTTGCTGTAAGCTGTTTCAGACTTATGGGAACCCAAAGGTGAACCTGTCATGGAGTTTTCTTGGCAAGATTTGCTCGGGGGGGGTTACTTTTCCTTGCTGAGGCTGAGAGAATGTGACCTGTCCAAAGTCACCAAGTGGGTTTCCATGGCTAAGCAGAAATGCAAGTCCTTGTCTTCAGAGTCATAGTCCCATGCTCAACCACTACACCCACGGTTTTGTACATAGTTCTTAATAATCTGCCATGGATAACAGCAACAGCAAGGCATTTTCCTCTATTTATAATTTTTAATGGGCTAAATCGGTCGCATTTATACTGTTTTAAATTATGAATATTTACATGAATATTTTAAGCTTTTGTATCATCAGATTTTTGTCTGTATCTTTTTTCAGCCTTTTAAGCCACGTTGGGTTATCTGCTTGGGAGAAGGTAGAACATAAATTAAATAAATAACTGAAGGTCACCAGTGCAGGCAATACTTGGGAAACTACTAGTAGAATGTTTCCCATACACCTTAGGCATGTGGAAACCTCTAGTTTCTTCAGACAACAAGTTTGCAAAAACGTATGGAGTTTGAATACAAGTGTCATGCATATATATAAACAAAGATGTTTGGTAATGGCATCTTATATTTATAGATCAATTAAAAGACATCACCACTGTCAATGGTTGTTTTCTATAAATGGGAAAGCATTTTTCAAATGAAGGTGCTCCCTGAATAGTTTAAAATTAAAATGCATTAAAATGTTGTTTAGTGTTTGATAAGGAGTGCTATTTTTCCTTCGTTCCCCTCACTTCTTCAACCCATGCATGTTATTTTAACAAAACCAATAAACTATGATTAGGGCGGATATTTTTATTAATATTCTACTACTACTATATACTAAAAGTGCAAAAAGAGAGTGGATCAGCAAGGATGGTCCATACCCCTTTCTCTGTCTCTTGAGTTTCAACTTGACTGGGTTAGCCCACAAGAATAAAGAGCAAGGTGAAGTGCATTCCTAATGTTAGAATTCAAAGGAATTACCACTTTTCCTTACATGTGAGAAGCACTCTCTTGACTCAGTACAGTTGCTACAGGGCTAAGCTTTCTTTTATGATAAGCAAGTGACCCAGATTTGCTTCCTTTAATCTGTCACTCCTCAACAGCATTCACAGGGCATAATATATCCTTATATGCTAGTCAGTCCCAGAATATGCAACTTAATGTTGCAGAGAAAGAAGCTACAAAGCAATGTATAGTTAAAGCAATCCAAAACATATGCTTATAATTAGAAAGAGATGAACAAACAGAAGAGCCAGGGTGATGCAGTAGTTTGAGCACCGGACTACAACTCTGGAGAACAGGTTCTGATCCCCACTTGCCCATGGAAACCCACTGGGTGACCCTGAGCATGTAACATTCTTTCAGCCTTAAAGGGGGGCAAAAGCAAAGCACCCTCCCTCAAAGAAATCTCACCAAGAAAAGCTCCTGACAGGTTTATCTTAGAGTCACCATAAGTCAGAAACTACCTGGAGGCACACAACAACAATTTATACATCTTGATACTATGCATGCATTTTCAGTTGGCTGCAAAAACCAATGAATTCAAGAGGACATTCCCATCTTAAGTGCAAATCAGAATGCATCTTTAACAGCACTTTGACATACATTAAAGTGTGATTGCACCTTTAAAACAAACAAACTATAAAGCTGCAATATTTCCAATCCAAGCCTGTTACACAGCCTTGCGGAGTATGAGGCATGTAGAGGGATTCCTCAATGGTAGTAACAGGAGCTTCTTTAAGTCTATGAAGCCAACAGCTTGATCTATGAACAGAATCCAACATTACTTAAAATATAATTCAAAGCATATCTCAGACTGAAAATCCTACGTAATTTTCTGTGGCTATATTTATTATTTATAAAGCTTTTACCACTTAATGACTTTTTTCATGTTTTAGTTTGCAATTTACCTTTTTAATGCTTTGTAGCATAGGTAGGGTATAAAGAATAAAATTTGGAGAACACTAAATATACTGTATCTCCTTAGCTTGTCAGCAGATCTTTCACTTGACACTGAATGCAAAAATTTATCAATTTTAATCTAGGAAACTGTTGCAAATTCTGTTCTCCTAGTGTCTATTTTCTCTCATACGACCTGAACAATTCATAGTTTCTTTCAAAAACAAGAATTATGGCCATTTGAAGAATTACAAATAAATTATGGTAGAGGTCTTTAAGCTCAATAGTGGTCTTTAATGTGACAAAATGTGTTACTGTGCTACACAATGGAAAATGATTTCCGATGATTTTTAATTCAATGGCAAAACTGAGCTAAGTGCCAACAGACATATTTAGTTTCACCACTTACTTCAGATGTTTTCTTCCATATCTGGGGAGTTTTATTTACTGAACTACTTGCATTCACACACATGCTATACATTCAGACAGGATCAACAAAGTACAGGAAAAATCCACAGCCGAAGGTCACAAAGGAAATATTGTCCTGGACCCTGCAAATTTAAAAAAAGATCTTCATCCTAGAACACAGTTCATTGTCAAAAAAGTGATTTTTTTTCCAAACCTGGAAACACAATCCAGATTTTCACCTGGAACTCCACAACGGAAAAACTCTGCAAATGCCTGATAGCAAAAAAGTCCACTAAAAATGGAAGAACCCTCACATTCCACAGCTGATGTGGGAACTGTACAGCCCTCTAGAAGTTTCTGAACTTTATCTCCCAGATTATGTTACCAACAGCTATGTTCATTAGGGCTGACGGGAGTTGCAGTCCAACAACATATGGAGAGATATACAACCCCCATCTCTGCTCTACAGCCTTCTCCCCAAGATTACTTGCACGATCTAACAATAATAGTTTAGTAAGGTGTAGGCTATTATTTCAGAGGAAAGAACTGGGGAAAAAAACCCTCTGAGTATTCCTTGCATAAGAAAACCCCATGAAGCTTCTGGCAAATCCAATAACTAGACACAAAGCCCTCTCGTAGTTAATTCCAAAAGATATACTACCAGTTGGGAGATAGGAAGATGGAGTACAATCACTACGTAACCAGCAAAAGCAAGCAGCATCAAAATTCAATACAGAAAGGAGTGAAAGAGTCAAAACATGAGTCAAGAAGGATGAAGACCCTTTCTGTTATTTAATATACCTGTTCATATGCTTACTTCTGTACAGAAACAATTGCTGCACTTGCAACTACTTTTTTAATGTACAATGGGTTTTTTTAAGCATTTTTTAGGTTCAGCTACACATTACTAGAAAAGGGCAAAACTCACCTGAATACATCATACATCACAAATACTACACAGATAAATTAATTCATGTATTTTGACAACTTTTAATTATGCAACACACTGCCATCTGAAGGGGAGGGGCAATCAAACATTTAACGTGTGCAAAAATGAAATAAACCACTAACTGGTTTTTGACACGAAATAAACAGGCAAAACACATCACTCTGCAGAGGCAGATTTTAACCTGTCCTCCCAACTGAATTAATTCCTAGTTCCTTAAGAATGTATGCACCATATTAAACAGGTACATTAAGTACAGGAGCATTACATTATTCAACTTACATACAACACATATTAAAACATTCTAAAATATTTAATTTCCTTCCATCTCGAGACAATCTAGGATGGCTTTGCTGCAATACCATTGGTTATTCAGATACAATAAGCAAACCTTGAGGAAACATGTTAACATGGATCTCTAATCAGCTGTCAGAATAGCTAAATTAATTTCAAAAACTGACTATGAGGCTGGAATCAGCAAGCAAGCTTAAAATAATCAGCCTAGAAGGAGTATTTGTGGTTTGCTGTCACCTTTGCTGTCATCTCAGCACTCAGGGAGCAGATGTGAACACAAACAGAAGAAAATTATATTACTACAATTGTTTTGACACAACAAATATAATACAATGCAATAATACCAGGAGACTGTTAGGACATCAAAACGTGTTGAAACTATATTTGAGACAATGTATTCGAATGAGTAAGATGAGTGGAAAAATATGTTCCAAAGTTTTCTCCAGCAGCTACAAAATCTGGACAAGCCCATGAGTCTATAATGAGTTAGAGTTCATAAAATGAGTTATGTAAGACATTTTAAATGCCTCTTGACAAGTGATGAAACAGCTTCTACCATGACCACTAAAACAGTTTGTACTACTACTTGTTATTTTATACAGGTTTCTTTAGTAAGTGCTTTTAATTAAAACAGAAAAAGAATCCAATACAGTTGGCTTTTAACCCCATAAATCCAAATTTTGGGACTGTCACTGTTACGTCCTCAGACAAGATCTGTCTCACCTACAATTGTCTATGACATTTAATAACAGCTATTAAACACACATTAAACTGTTGAATAAAATCCTTTATTTGTTAAACTATCACAGAAGTTTTTTTAGAGCACTGTTTTAAAAATTCATGGTTATGAGTTATATGCATTCTTTACAGGACTCTCTTGAAATAAAGCAGGTATCAGCTAATACGTACCTGAGTGAAAGAAGTCTATCAGCATCAGTACATTTGGCATGCCTACTCTAAAGGGACCGGTTCCTGTCTGATCTTGGAAGCTATGCCACATCAGTACTTGGAGAGGAGACTGCCAATGAATACCAGGTCTTTTACACTTTACAGAGGAAGCAACTGTCAAAACCAGCTCTGAATATTCCTTGCCTTAAAAAATGCTATGAAATTCATGAGGTCGCCATAAGTTGACAGGTGGCTTGAAGGCACATACAGACACAGACACACAGTTGGAACACTCTTCTTTTCTCAGCTGTGGTTAGAAAGATCGGGGCAATACTGCAGATTTCCCCAGAAAAATAAAACTTGTCTATACTTGTTCTCCTTTACCTCAGGAATAAGTTATGTCAGTTTCTATATAACCTTCCCAGCTTTGCGTGTCAGGGGCACATGTTCTCTCCTCCAACTTTGATCCGAGTCTCTTTAAAAATTTCTCATTTCAGACAAGGAACTATTGATATACTAACCAGGTTCTAAAACAACAACTTGATCATATCTCAGATGTTAGTTAGTAAACCAACAATGAATCAGACTCCTAAGTTTGATAGTCCTAAAAAGTGGATCCACTGACTCAATGGGATTATTACAACAGTTCATTTACCATAGAATCATTTATTCAATGGGTCTACTTTAGTTATCATAAGCAAATGGATTAGCACATAGTTCCCAGTTTGAGACATAACACAAAACGGTGGTTTAAATAGAGCAGAAATAAAGTATTAAGTTCAGGTGTAAAACAAAAAGAGAGAGGTGTGCTGGTCCACAAGTTTGTTCACAATTTAATAAACTATTGTTCACTGAGATACGAACAAATATCAAAAGTATTACTAAATATTAGGAACACAAACTTTCCAGGATTAAAGTCTATTACAAATATTACAAAGCCAGAGGTCCATAAATTTTGGCTTGCCATGGCATGAGCTGTAGTCATCCTTGAGCTATATGACACATATAAAAAAATCTTTCACATGCTTATAAGTAGCAGTAATTCTTTTCACTGCTTTTAATCTAACTTCAAAATGGGACATACAAAATCATTCATTAGTATTTTGACAGCTGAAACAGTGAGAAGGATTCCTTACCCAAATCTCACTGCAAGATGAGAAGTGAACCTGTCCCCTACTCTCAACCACCTGTGCATATCAAGAAGGAGAAAAGATGATTACCTCTCTTCCCAACATAGCAAGAGTCCCTCCTTTCCCCTCCAAATTCTCTATGATGTTCTTAGAAATACGGTGAAATCGGTCATACGTTGTGTTGACACTGGACAAGTGGTCACAAGGAAGTAATCCACACTCACCAAGGGCCATTTGGCCATGGCACTTGTTGACCTCAGCACAAAGCTAAGGACTACACACTAAAAGAAACATACTGAATACCTGTTCCAATATAGACTTTGACATTATACTTAAACTTTCTCAAAAACGTGAACATTCTTGAAATTATTATTTTCTATGCTTCCAGAAGAAAGAAGAACTGGTTACGCTTAAGTGTGACGTATGAGAGAGTTTTTTCCCCATAAACAACCCAAATCAATAACAGAATGATAACTCAAGGAATATCTGTATGGGTATATGTGCTTTCAAGTTCCCTGTCAACTTATGGTTACTCCATTAATTTCAAAGGGATTTATTAGGCAAGGAAATCCAAACGTGGTTTTGCCAGTTTCTTCCCCTGAAATATAGCCTACAACAGCTGATATTGATAGGCATTTTCCCATCCAAGTACTAACCAGAGCTGACCTTGCTTAGTTTCCAGGATCAGAAAGGATCAGGCACCCTTAGACATAATTATCTGCTACATCTCCTGGTACATCTGCAGATCCCATGACAGGTACATGAGAATACGAAAGACAAATATGTCTGAATAACATTTTTTAATGTCTTTGCCACAGTAAACCAATAAGAAGCTACATTTTATAATAAACAACAAAGATATTCAAATATTAGAATAACAGCAAAATACAAATAGCAGGAAAAAAAGAGTATATTATTCCCAACACGCTGAAGAGCAAATATATGGAACTTTAAAATCTCCATGGCTCAATCAAGAAAACTTGCTCAAATACTACAAGGCCCTCTGCCACAAAAAAAAAAAAAACAGGATCACAAGCTTATATGACTTTTGGAAAGAGCTCCTTTTCTGCTCTAACAGTAATTTAAATGTGGAAGCAGAACTTGCATGTAGAAGTAAACAGCCACATTTTTATTCCAAGAAATGAAGGAGATGAGGAAAAGACGGCCTTTTCTCAATTTATGCCAATCAATATCAGGTGCTGTAGGCTATATTTCGGAGGAAAGAACTGGCAAAGCCACCTCTGTGAGAACAGGCCATTCATTCCTGTGCTTGGTTACCTGTGCTTTAACCAGTTTTGACTCCATAAGAGAATTCTCTTATCCCATGATTATGAAGTTTGCTCCAGAGTTTTTTAAATGCAGCTTCATCAAAAGCCTTTCTGAAATCCACATGGATAACATCTACCAGATTGCAGCTGCCCATGTGTTTACTGACACTTTGAAAGAACTCTTAAAAGTTAATTAAACATGATTTATCTTGGCTGATTTTTATTTAAGCAGGGTTTGCCCTTCCACATGCTTGGTAATTATATCCTTAATCACTTTCTACCAACCATTAAGGTAAACAGCCTAAAGCATCCAAGACGTCCCCTTGATCCATATTTAAAAACTGGTAGTATGTTGGCCGCTAGACAGTCCTCTGGTACAGAAGCTGATCTCAGGGAGATTTTTTTAGTTAGATTATTATTAATTTCATATTTGAGTTCTCAAATGGTATCATCTAGATCCAGTGATAAGACCACAATCTGAACATGACTCAGCAGTGTGATGTAGCACCTAAAAAAGCCAACGAGATTCTAGGCTGCATCAATAGGAGTAGTGTCTAGGTCAACGGACGTAAAAGTACCACTCTATTCTCTCAGATCCCCCCTGGAATACTGTGTCCAGTTCTGGACACAATTCAAAAAGCATATGAATAACCTGGAATGTGCCCAGAGGAGGGCAACCAAAGTGGTAAAAGGCCTGTAAACCATGAATGGACTAGGGATATGGGTATGTTTAGCCTCAATAAGAGAAGGTTAAGAGGTGACATGATAGCTATGTTTAAATATTTGAAGGGGTGTCATATGGAAAATGGAGCAAGCTTGTTTTTCTACTGCTCCAGAGATTAGGACATGAAGCAACGGCTTCAAACTTCAGTAAAAGATTGCACCTAAACTTTAGGAAGAACTTCCTGATGGCAAGAGCAGTTTGACAGTGGAATATGCTGTCTTGGAGCATGGTAGAGTCTCCTTCTTTGGCAGTTTATAAACAGAGGCTAGATGGCCATCTGTCAAGAATGCTTTGACTGTTTCTTTCTGTACAGCAGAGACTTGGATTTGATGGCCCTTGTGGTCTCTTCCAGCTCTCTGATTCTATGAATTTGTTACTCAGTTCCTGAACTTCCCCTCTTGCTGCTGCCATTTGTGTCTCAGCAATTCACTCTCCTGTCTTGGAAATGACAGTTCCTTTTCTTCCTACAAAAAAAAAATCTTCTTTAGAACTCCTATAACTTCATTGTTATCTCATGATCCAACTGTTTTCCCTGGCTCTCTTCCTGTTCCTGATGTATTTAAAGAACATATTGAGTTGGTTCTAATGCTATTAGCAGTATGCTCCCCAAAATTCTTTTTTTTGAATTTCAAATTTTTGATTTGCAATTTCTTGTGAGAGTTCGTGTTCTTCTAAGTCTACCTCATTTGGGCAAGACTTTCAGTTTCTGGAGGAAGTGCTGGAGCAAATTCTTTTACCTTTAATCCTTCACATAAGCCATGCTAACAGCTCCCTCTGGACTTCAGATGTCCCTTTCTGATTTGTGACATGGATTCTAGTTGAACATCTATTAATATGGCTTTTAAGTAGTACTCAAGCATCTTGGAGAGATTCAATCCTTTTAACTTTTCCTTTCAATTTCTTTTTACCAGTTCGCACAATCTATACAACTTCCTCCTCTGAAACCAAATAAGGCTGCTGGAGTTCCCTGGTGCTTTCCCAGTCATACATAAATTAAATTTGATAGGACTGCAGACAGACAGTTCAATTATACTCACATTTGCACTGGGTTGCAGGTAGTACTATTTTGGATTAATTTCAGGCTGCCTCCTCTCTGGTAGGTTCCAGAGGGAAGTTTTTCTAGGGCACACTCATTTAGGACATTCAGGTCTCTTTTTTTTAATTTTGTTATAACCTAAGTAGGCAGTTAGCAAATCTATGTGAGAATAACTGAAGTAACCCATTATTACAACATTACCACCTCCAGATGCTTACCTGACTTCATTCTCCACCGCACGACTCTCCTGACCAGAAGAAACATATTGCAAATATTACATCTCAATCATTTTACCTCCCTACTTTCTGTATGCTACCAATATAAGAATTTCTAGAACTCATTTCTCCCATATGAAAATGAATTTATAGTAAATGAATTCTAACTGATGCACAAACACATAGAAAGAGACCCAAACATCAGGGACTTCAGTTTTTAATCATTCTCTTTCCAAGTACAAAACGGCACAAACCTAGCCATGCAATTTCAGTACTACTCAAAAAGTTTTCATCTCTTGTGACTCTCCAAGCCTGAATGTCAGAAGCCAACACATAGCTTTACATGACTCAAAGTAGCTAGTTAGCTGTAATTGGTTCCCTTCTCCAAACTGAATGAGGGATGGTTTCATTTCTTTTCCTGCACCACTCTTAACTTTTTATTATTTGCTATTTGCAGTTACAGAACTGTTCAAACCATCAAAATTTATCTGAGTCATAGACCAGTTCATATAAAATTCAATGTTAAAACATAACAAAGCAAAATAGTATGGAGATGCTTAAGCCCTAGTATAAAAACCATGACAACCAAACACCACACTTAATAGAACCCCACCACCTTTACATCTTACATTGTTGATGTCAAGTCAACTTTGACTTATGGCGACTCTAGAAATGGGAGAGCTCCAAGTCTGTCTGTTATCAACAGCCCTCCTGCAAACTCAGGGCCACAGCTTCTTTGACTGAAGACACATTATCCATCTGTAATGTGGTCCTTCACTTTTCCTACTGCCTTTGACTTTACCAAATGTTATTATTTTTTCTATCCAGCACCACATTTCACATAAGCTGATCTTCCTGTCAGCTTTCCTCACTATCCAGCTTTCACAAGAGGTTGGCAGCAAAAGCTTTTGTAGACTTAAGTCTACTTCATCAGACCCAACTGAACAAAGACAGGAAAAGAGATAGCACAACAAAAAGGTTATTTTAAAAAAATACCAGTAACTTTAAAATATTTTCCACAAGTAAATTACTTGTACATCACTAATGAATTACATCAAAGGAAGGGTAACACAGCATACAGAAAGGACCCAGGCACTTTCATAAGATGAGACATTTGATCTTAAAGAAGAACTCATTGTGAAGTTTTATCATTCAAAAGAAAAGAAATCAAACTCCATAACACATTCTCTGAATGCCTGGCATTTTCTACCAGTGACTTCTTAGATGACAAATAAGAACTGTATTTAGTATCACTTACTTTTCTTTTACACGATGGGTCAGAGGCCTAAATTTGTTCATTCCAAGTGCAGCACCCTCAATTAATCAATCATTTTACATAAAGTTTGATTTACCAAGTTTCCGTTGGTTAAATATGTCCACAATAGTTGGGACTGACAAGTGGAGTCAGACCATAGAAAGCAGCGTATACATCCAAGGACATATATAAATGAGGCAAAAGGCTTACTTTTCACCTTGTGATATATTAATAAAAAGGGTTCGGGGCTGGTCTTTACAGATATATAGCCATGGTACATTTATAACACAAAGGACAGAATAAGATAAGACAGTGACATTAAAAAAAAAAAAAACAAGGACTGGGAAGAATACACTTTATAATAAAATAAGAAGAAAATTAATGCCAGAAAAGAATATTGAGCTATGAGGAACCCATTTCACAAAGAGCTATGTCACAGGGAATATAACATGCCATGTATATACGTGACACATATATGTCACATAAATCTATGCCTTAGAAGGGAGCGGGGGGGGCAGGGAAGCACTCATAGTTTGCTTTTTACGCTACTGTAAGCCATTACGATTGTACAGCCACTATATAATTCTTGCTCCAGTTCAGACAGAATGCTAAAGCACGGTTCAATGTTATAAAAAGGAAAGCAGTGAACCTTTTTTTTTAACTTACACACTTCTTTTTTCATTCTTCACATTCTAGAAGAAATAAACTGAGGGTTCTGACTTTTTTAAAATAAATAATAGTTTTCCATTATGCCCAAATTTTGGAAACTGGATTTCTAAATACAATCTGAAACCAAGGTTTGATCCTGACTGTCTGAATTAACTAGGGTTTAAACAAATGAATAGTTTGTTTAAAACAGAATAAAATGAAACAAGATTCCAAAGTTCAGACACACTAAGAAAAGGCCGTTTATTTAAAACCAAAAATAGAAATTTTCTGTCTCCTCTCCTTACTTGCAAGTATGTAAACCTGAGTCCTCTGCTATTCAATCTCACAATGCAGAATTGTTTAACCAGGATTCTGACTCACACACAACCAGAAGAACCAATTTGTTTTGCAAATTATACTTAATGAAACTACTTTCTAATTAATACTTGCTATAATTTTTAGATTAAGTTTTGATGCTTATACTTTAAAAGACACAACACAAAAGAACAGAAAAAAGCAAAACAAACAAATTTGGATGTGCCAATTCTTAAAGCTACAATTAAAATAGTTCAGGTAGAGATAAGCCAAATAAATGTGGTCTTTCCACTGAAGTGACCAACTAGTCCTTATTTCCTGTCATTCCCACTGCTGCAGCTTGATGGAATGACTGTTGTCAGGTAAAAACAGAGGAAGAGAAAAGACAAAGGAGCTGGTCTCTTGACCAGTGGAGAAGCCCTGTCATTATCTCTGTGCAGTAGATAATGCCATTATCTCTGTGCAGTAACCATAATTTTCCCTCTCACTGATAAAATACTCTGCACTATTCTACAAAAATTTTTCTCCATTCTACTGAAGTAACGACAAATGGCTTAACTTCCACAATGGAAGCTAACTGTAATACCACACTAAGGGCTGCAAAACTGTTTCCACTCACCTGGCAGAAAACCGCACTGCACTGAATGGGATTTACTTTTGAGTAGACATATAAAGAGGTGTACAGTTCAGTGGATACAGCAACATTCTGGCTTTTACTATGAACTTGCTGTCTCAGCATGTTCATACGGACAGCAATTTCACTTTAATTACAATCCTTTAAGGACTTAACAGTTACTTAAGTACTATTCACACTGAAAAATTACAAGCTGTAAAGCTGAGCAACAAAAAACTGCCTAACTTCTGCCCAAATGACAAATGTTGACTCAGAAATAAGACCTTCTATGTCAAATAACGTCTGCTCCTAAGTAGGTGTGTATTTGTCTGCAACTTCAGTTATATTAGTATTTTAGAAAACTTTAGAAAAGTAAGTGGAAACTGTAGTCAAGAAGGCAGAAGAAGACTAAGGCTTGGAAAGGCAGCCATGAAGGAATTAGGTAAGATCTTCAACTGTAAATTAAATACTTGAGTCAGAATTGTCCAGGCCACAAGTATTTCCAATTTCTATGTATGGGTGTGAAAGCCTGACAGTGAAGAAAGCTGACAGAGAGTGAAGTAATTCATTTGAAATGCGGTGCTGGAGAAGAGTTCTATGGATACCATGGTCTGCTAAAAAGATGACTAGGACTTAAAACAAATCTAGCACTTAAAAGCCTGAGCTCTCACTAAAAATGAAGATGATTAAACTAAAGCTGTTGTATTTTGGAAATATGAGAAGTAGAAAGAGATAGGAAAAGAAGGAGACTGCACTACAGGTGGAATCATCCAAATCAAAGAAGGCACAGGTCTTGAGTTCACAAGACCTGCTCAGGGCAGCTAATGACTGTGGATCCTGGGGATCTCCCATTCACAGGGTTGCAACTTGACAGCCAATAACAAAATAAATCTTGAAACATTAGTTTTCAGAAGACGTTTTCTGAGGAATACTTGTCAAGAAAATATTTTACAAGAAAAAGTTTTGCACTTTAATATAAGCAATACTGTTACAACTGAAGTCAAGCTATAGCTTAATCAACATGCATACGTATTTTATATACACTGTTGTCAACAAAGGACTGAGGGATGACAAACAAATTGAATCATAGGACAAAACAGAGGTGTTCCAGGTCAGCTGAAAAGCCAGGTCAAGAAGACGGACTAAGGCTGTGCTGAAAGAGGTTACACTTGTCCAAAGACGCAGGTTCATGATTCATGTTCGCCCCTCAGTTAAGCCATGAGCCTGGAAGCTAAGGTTTCAGCAGTGTCCAGAAGTGAAAACAATACCTGTTACTGGGTGTGACAGTGACAGATGCCTTAGTTACATCCTGCTTGAATTGCTGTAATGTGGTTTACATGGGGCTGCCCTGAAGAATCACAGGAAAGTTCAACTGGTTCAGTGAGCTGCAGTCAGACTGTTAACCAGAGCTGTTTCTGGGAAGCACAAAAGTCTCTTATCACAGCAGCTCCACTGGTTACTTGTTCACATCTGAAAAAATTCAAAGTGTAAGTTGTGACCTATAAAGCGAAACATGAGTTGGTCCTGGTTACCTGAAGGTCTGAAATCTCCTATACAAGTCTGTCTGGGCCTTGGAATTTTGAGGAAAGCCTTTCTCTTGGTCTTGGAACAACTTACATGTACTTCTGATAAGAAAGAAGGAAAGTGTCTTCTTTGTGGCTACCCTCAGGTTCTGGAACACCCTTCCTAAGAAAGTCAAACTGGCTCCCACCTCTTCCAGGCAAAAAAAAATTTTTTTTTTTTACAATTATTATTTTAACAGGGTTTTTAAAACTGAAAGCAATAGCTTTTGATAAGGTGCTCTTCTACTGGTTTCATTCTAGGCTTTTAGTATTATTTGCAGTTATTTTAGTTAAAGTTAACTATTTTTTGTACTTTTTTATGTGTTTACGTTCTTATTTGTGCTTATGTTAAATGCTGCAAGCTGCCTTGAGTCCATGCTCTGGGGAACGGGTGGAATTTAAATGTTCCCTTTCACCTTCTAGGCTATTTTAACCTGGCAAGGTGGCTTATTTCAAAACTGGACATAACTTTTGGTTTACTTAAGTCTGAAAAAGGCCTCTCCTGGGCACAAAAAAAGTGCAAAAATATGGCAAAGCTGCCTCGCACACCCCATACAAAACACAAGAGAGCATTTTGAGTTTTTAGATTAAAAAAAAAGGTTTTTGAAAAGTTTTGTAAGCAGAGTGCAGCAGTCCTTGAAAGTACACCAAGAGTTCTACACAACCTCCTATACCTCGAATAGTCAGCCACCCCCAGACTATCTGAAGCACTTATTAAATGGGATATCCATTTAAGGGAACCGGTTTCCACAGTTCTCTTGAGCTTCAAAATCCTATCATTTTGCTTTAAGATCTCATGACACTTTATGTATCATTATAATCAACAATTGTCACATGGTATCAAGACAGTCTGGATGTATAAGCAACACGTATGTCATAATCCATCTCAGGCTAACTAATGGAACATATATGAGTATAAGAATATTATTCTGAAGCCAATGTGTTAGGCAACATTTTAAAAGTTATTTCAAGTTACTGTTATCACGCTAACATTCAAGTCTCCCACTATAGGTACGTTGTATGAGCTGGGGTCTTATTCTGCAAGGACCATTCACTGAAAATTTCACCAACTTTGTACTTCTCAAGTCAGTACCTAAAATTACAAAACTGGATTGTCTGAGATTTGTAAAACATTCCCAAGAAACCAGTGTATATTCTTGAAGCTATACAATGTATGTTCCTGAAGCTGTACTTTCATGACAATGAAAATAAAGGACAGGTTTCAAAAACAGCAGGAAGAAAATGTAACAGTTCTAAACAGACAGGTATATTTAGCTCCATTTTGAGTAGCTGGGTGAAACAGGGGAAATGGAGTAAAAAATGTCCAAATTTTCTGCACAGAAAAGAAAATACATGTAATGTAAACTTTCTTTAAACTGTAGGGTTTTCTGAATGCATTATATAGTTCATTAAAACGAGCAAGGGAGTACAGTGGACCCTCTGTATATGCATTCTTCAAATTCTGTGTAAGTGAGGAGCAGTGAAACATCCACGTACACATTGCTGCCATTTAATAATATGGGATGCAATTATTTGTTACTTGCAGGGGGTCCTGGAATTGAACCCCTGCCTATAGCAAGGGTCCACTGTATACAGTGGAAAACAAGACAAAATTTAACACAGAGGAGTTATGCTCCTAGCAATCCTGTCAACAGGAGTTTTAGAAAACAATTCCCAACAGACAAATTAGTGTCATGCCTTTTACCAGTTGGGAAGCCCTTTAATAAAGCTGTTCTATAATAAACACACCATCTTTTTAAAAAAAAAATCCAAGTTGTATGTATACTAAAGTTAAAAACACTTTAAATCTGACATACATACTTTATAAATAAAATAGGATAAGGCAGATCTTTTTAAAAAGTTTCTTATAACACTAAACCTTTCAAAAGAATTGCAACCTTTTTCATTGGCACTTTTAGTACAAGATTACCCAGTGTCTATGCAAACAATACAATAAGCATCAGACATACCGCTTTCAGGTTTCAAATGCACGGATTCTGAAATCACAGTTTGTAAATAATATTTACATATCTCAAAATATCTAAGCAATGTCCTACTTTTTTCATGTTCTGATGGACAGTAAGATCTAACCCATATTCTTCCAAACCAATTTCCCAGATTGTCTCTGAAAGCAACCATTTGCACCAGCTAACTATATTTAACACACATACACACACACGTGCTGATACAGAAGTAGAGCAAGATTTATATCTTATGGATTTCCCCTGCTGCCCGAAGAAGTTAGATGTGTTCTGTTAGTGCCTAGGCTCCTTCTCCCCTTGCCCTGAAGAAAAAGAACGAAACAATGCAAAGGTGTAGGAAGGGCTCCAATATTGCAAATGATGAGGAGATCATCTCCAATTCTACAGAATGAAGGGAGCTGTAACAGCATCTGCAAAGTTGTCTAAGGCAGCTCTACACTGTTATTTTCTCTAAAAACATTTCTGCAGTTCCAGTTATTTAAACTGGGGTCCAAGGACCAGAACTACTGATTCAGAAATTTTGAGACTAAAATCCCATGCAGTCTGGGTGTAAGGCCCACTGAACTCAACGTGTCTTTCACAGAACAGATATCACATATAGGCCTATACAATTAGCTCGTGTCTGGTATGAAGATAAAAGAAGATAGTTAAAGAACCAGAGATATCTTTCAATTCTCCAATGAAAGCATAAATGAATGGAAATGCAAGTATAAATGAATGGAAGGACTTTAAAATGTGATCAAGTGAGGAAAATCAGATTCTAAAATGACAAGCACAGGCATGGTACATTGCAAGACTAAACTGACAAGACAAATCTGCCTCTTCCTAAAGAGTGCATTTTCTATAACAGCAAAAAATAAAATTAAAAAAAAGTTTTAAACCTCCAGAGTGAACAGCTGGGACAATGCTATCCTAAAGCAGTCCAGATGTCCCAATGTTTGCTAAGTGGCTTTTGTGACACAAAAGCATTCCATAGGAATTCTGTGGCAAAGCCAAGAAAAGCAGACAAATGAAGCTTCATCTCACTGGGGAAGAAAAAAGAGTTACTGGGGATTAACATGGGAGGGTATAGGCCCAGTGGGTTCACACTACACAGATCAACTTAGGGCACTGCTGACTGAGAATAAAACAAACTATATAATACTTATGTTTTCCATGTCCAGAAATAGCCCACATATTTTTGGAATTCCCAATAACTCTGAAAAGAGTTAAAATATCTGAAAAGAAAGTCTCTATCATGAGAGGAAAACAAACATTTGTTTTACAAAAACAGAATTAATAGTAGTTAATTAGTCCAGTAGTTTGGACTCACCTAGAAGTATCTGACAGCTATGTATAGTGGCATGGCAATTGTAACAAGCTCAAATCTTGCCCCTGCACCTCTGCAGTTGAAAACTGGCCAAGTTTCTGACCCAGAAGTGACTGACCAGTCACTACTGGTCCTAAGTTTTTAACCAACTCCAGTTTTGGGAAATAAGATGTGAAGCAAAGTGATATCTGGATAAATTCTTCCCATGCACCCCACAAACCCTAGTATATGGCAAAGATCGATTACTTTGGTCAAACTACAACCTAACGTACTTACACACTCACCTGCAATCCTCTTTTCCCCTCACCTGCACTTGCGTTTTCTTGACTGAAGTAAATGCAATTGTACTTAAGTGTAGAAGGTGAATTTTAATTCTGAAGCCTTTCAAGTATCTTACCACACTCACAAGGCCATAAACTAAGAAATGCGATGGTCTGCAAATAACAAGCAAACTGAAATAACTGATCTCCCTACAGCAAATATGAAGTGACTATTCTAACTAATCTAAATGCTTATTTCAGGTAAAGAATTTATTGAAGTCATTAATGAAGTACCATTTTACTAATGGTAAAATTTAAGCAAATACATTCAGGAACCTAAAAGGTATATTTACTACAACATGGTATCTCCTATTCCTGAACATCTCTCCCGAGGAACATAGCAGAAAGGGGCCACACCAAAGTGTTCTATAATATTTTACTACTTTAAGAATGTGAAATGTACTGAATTAGATCCAAACTTCGTAAGTACTAACTTACATCCCATTGATTTTAACAGTTCTACCATAAGTATGACACATCTGGATCTAATGAGTTATATACATAAACTTTGGACTGGCTTGGTATTTTTATAATAACACAAGTACCTTAACTTTACTCAAATAATAACAACATATTTAGTACTATTAAAAATGGGGCCACAGAAACAGTTTGCAATTAGGAAAATGAAATTAACCCCCATAGAAATAAGGGAAAGTCACTTAGAAACCATACGTAGAACTCAACACTTTTTATGCAGATCTCATATAAGAGGGAGATAAAAATGGAATTAATAGTAATAATTTTGTATATTCAGACCTAGAGCCAATGGTTAGTCAATGGGAATTTGGACTTCAATCCAAGAGTTAGTCCCAGCTACAGTAAATAAATGTAACTCACATAAACAGTGACTCATTAAGCTTCCCTTGATTTAATCAGCACAGTCTAGTTGGGACTAGCCGCGGATTAGGCTTCTGTTACTCTTTGTAAAAATAGTTTAAAAAATACTGCTGTACAGTTATTACTGTAATACATAATGCACAGCAAGCATCATAATGTGGTTTTAATAATCAAACTTTTCTAATCAGAATGAGTATCCTTAGCTTCCAGTTCTGAACTTCACTATGAGCTTTCACAGCCTTCTGAAAACTAAGTTTAAACAAAAATAGTTTCTGCTTTGTATTTTCAGATTCCCTTTCTTTATTTGACACAGAAGATGCAAGATACTGAGTCAAGTAAAAAGCAAGAGGCATCTACACACTGCTTTACAAGTGCCTTGCCACCATGTTGCAGGAGTAAGATGCTGGAGAGATTCCTAGATGGCACTGGGGCACTAAACACCCAAAGATGAATAGTCTCTGCAACGTTAGAAAGTGTTTTCCTTGTATAATGTTCCAAGAGTTTTGCTTGCTTATTTATGCAGTCAGATGCAGTATCGAATGTATCATCACTTACATTTCGTAACTGCCTTGGTAAGAAAGTTGCAGGAATGCAAACTAGCAATGTAAAAGATTATCTACCTCACATTCCGTTTGAAAAGTGTTCAGAAATGCTTCTCCTCTACTCTTCTACTTCAGACACAGAAAAAAATGCAAGAAAAGATTTGCCCTTACTTCTCACATATCTAATGTCCTAAGACCACTGGCTACAAATAAATAGTATAGCATAGCATCTAAAATAGCATTTGTTGTTGTGTGCCTTCAAACTGTTTCTGACTTAGGGCGACCTTAAGGCTAACCAACTCTGGGGTGTTCTTGGCAGAATTTGTTCAGAAGGGGCTTGCCATGACTTTCCTCTGAGGCTGAGAGAGAGTGACTTGCCCAAGATCACCTAATGGATTTCCATGGCCAAGTGAGGATTCAAATCCTGGTCTCCAGAGTCACAGTCCAACACTCAAAACACCACACAACACTGATTCTCTAACACAGTTTTAGGTGTATACAATTTTAACGAATATTATCACAAAGAGACTTTAAAGACTAGCAAGCTTTATTGGCAGGGATAACAGCCCACTTCATCAGACGCAGGTTGCTTTTGTTAACTGTGCCACTTTTTAATTTGTGGTATCCCACAAATTTGATGAGAAGCATAGCTGATGCTATAAGACTCCATTAATCATTCCCACATACATACTGATTTACATTCTTTAGAGAATCTGGGGGCACAGAACCACTGAAATTAGACATATTTAAATGTGTAAGCATGCTTAAGATTCCAGTGTGAGAGCTAAGAAAATGCATGAAATTTTATCACTGAACTACACAAACTTAAATGTGCTCAACAGTGTTTGAAACAGACTAAACTAGAGATGAAAGCCTTTCAGGTGCCACTACACCCCATGTTATAACCTCAGTAATATAAAATGGTGCTGATGAGAAATTAATTACATTAATGAGATCTAAACACACAATGTCTGGTTAAACATTTCAGCAGGAACAAGCATATTTTACTGTCACCTGGCCCAAAGCTTTCCAACACTAAGAACAATAATCTCTAAATGTTACTAGCTACTATTTGCCATTCTTTTATATTCCAATGTGTTGTCTTTATACTTGTGCAATTTCACAGTGCAATTTCAAGGTTGCGTGTATCATAAAAGTATCATCTTCATCAACGTGAACTTTCTCTCTTGTACAGAAATAATCTAGACCACGCACAACAGGTAATTTTTCTTTCCTGTACCTTCTAATAACAATCTCATGAGTAGACATCATAAGGTAAAAGTACTTATCTCCACATTGCAAAAAGCTTCCCTGCTGATTCTTCTATACCAAAGACACAGAAATAGACAAAATTGGATTTTTTAAAAAAAGTCGACAATCCTAGAAATAGGTTCTACCTTTGAAATATTTTAGCTTAAGAGAACATTTTAGTATTTGTATGTACCAACTTCACTCTCTGCTATAACAGGACAACCTGTAAAACAAGTTCCATTGATTCTTTAAAATGATACGCATACATATATTAACACACTGTGAACAGGAATTCTAGTCCATATGTTATATAAGGAATTCCAGCCCTTAAATTACTCCTCCATAAGAACAAAAGTACTAAAAAGGAACAATTCATGAAGCTAAGTCTCAGTTTCTCAGATCGGAAAGTCTGTCCCATAATAACTGCTATCTTGCAGTTTTATATAAAGATGGGGTATGCATTCTTTAAATAATTAGATCCTGATTATGAACACTAAAATAAACACCCCAGATTTTCTTTTGAAGTGAGTAGCTTGTTACATTCAAAAAGAACAACTTCCAAAGATGTCTTTTAAATAACCAAAGTTACTGAATCTGGAAGAACAGCTTTTTAAGCCCTTTGATTTCCAATGCTTAATATACTAAAAATGATACCACACAAAATGTTAGTGGAACAGAAAATACAAGATTTGAATTGTCATTAATATATTCATTTATATCCTGCATTTCTCCCAATACTGGGACTCAATGCAGCTAGCAATGTATTTTAAAACAGTACAGATTTAAAAAACTACAGAGACTTCAACAAAATTACAAATACAGAAGTTATTTACAAGAAAAATAATTTATAAGCTAAAAACACTAAAATTCATCTATATAAACCATAAAGCCATACAGCATATCATTAAAAGCCCATCTTATTTAGTTTCTAAAAGCCTGACAGAACAAGACTGTTTTAACTTGCTGGTAGAAAGAGAGCAGGGACGGAGTCATCCTGGCCTCCCTAGAAAGGAGTTCCCGAGCCTGGAAGGAGTCACTAAGAAGACCTCTACCTTTTTTTCCACTCAACAAGCTTGAGGAGGTAGTGGAACAGAGAGAACGGTCACTCCAGAAGATGTCAGAGTTATGGAAATATTAGGATCCACTACAGAGGCTACCACTTGTGCAGTAAAGTACGCATTACTTTGAAGCAAATAAGCAACTATTCCTTACATAAAATCTTGGACAGAACAGTTTCCATGCAAAACTTTGGACGTCTTTTTTAAACCAGCACAAGACTGAGTCACCACAGAATTTCATAATCTCAGCTACAACAATAAAAATGAGGCATTTGAGTACATATTCAAGTTCAGTGGGCCCTCCATATACGTGGGGGTTCCATTCCAGGAATCCCTCTGTAAAAAAAAAAGAAAGAAAGAAACACAACTGCTCGCATCCCATAAAACCCAATGGTAGTGACATACACACAGACGTCCACCCATTGCCACCATTTTACATATAGGAATGAAATGCTTTGTACAAACACAAATTAGTGCATTCTGAGGCTGTGCTACTTTGTAGAAGCAGTTAGGATATAGTGATCCTCAATTAACTAGCCTGTTCTTTGTAATTCTGATAATATTTCCCCATTCTCTGAGGTTTCAGTCTATAAGCTGCTTTATCTCCTTCAGTTTCATGACATATATCTAGTGTATCAGAAAGTGTAGCGAGATATGACAAATTTGAAGGGTAAGAGATTATATACTGTCTGAAAAAAGGAGTTAAAAAGAACAACCATGTAAGCAGTAGTATGCAGAGCCACTTGTAACTCATGATACTTGATGATTATACAGTAGATTTGTACAAGCATGTTCTGGGAAGCAGATGTCAGTCAGTGTATGCTGATTTACCCTGACTGCCAACACTAGATCACTTACAGTATAATACATATATTATTAGATACTATTACTGTATAAACAATCACTGTGTCTTATGGTTTAAGCTGCTACAAGTGCCTTTAATTTTAAAGACAAGAAAAATTAACAGCTACATTAGCTGTGAACTACTACAACCAGTTTTCTACATACACACACAGACAAACTTTCCATATAGCTTAAACTACTACTGTGTGATCATTCTCTCTCTCTCTCTCTCTCTCTCTCTTTTTTGTCCAAGGAGGCAAGCCAGGAAAGAGTTCTATGTGTAACATCTGAATCTGGATTAATTATTAAATGCAGTCAAACAAGCCAGAATCATAAACCAGGTTTAATCTTGGACTTGTTATTTGATTGGCATGCCTGGTCACACTTAATCCAGGACCCCATGTCAAGCAAAGAGAAGAGCAAATGGGCTGTGTGTCTACTGGCATGCAACACATTGTAGTTTATTAAACCAAGAGTCACGGACTAACATTACAGCAGTACAGTCAGTGATAGTGTGCTGGTCCCAAAGCAGGATATTTGAGAATCCTATTCTGAAGTATCTTTAAAAAAATAGCAATAATTATATTTCAGATACTTTTGTAAAAATACAATGCACTTCTACTCATGTCTACTCAAATACACTGCAAGTTTCATTCAATTCAACAGGTCATCTAGATTACTTAACACACCAACTGAAATTATCTTTAAATTTGTCACTATGAAAACAGCTGCATCTCCCTCTGTATCTGTTTCTACCAAACAAGGAACCTGTGGTTTTGCTTAACGATTGAGAAAACCATCAAAAACATTTTTAAAATATGGAATCTACTACTGTTGTCTGTTTCTCCTTCCTACAGATTTTTACAAATGTCCCAGATGTACGCTGAAGCAGGTAGAGCCTGAGTTGAATATCTACAGACTTCTCCAACTTTCAGTCTGAAGACTGTAATCAGATGTACATGCCACGGCTTGAACAACCATCATTCTTCTCCTTCCTCGTCATCTTTGCTTTGAATACAATCCAGTTGTATGAAGAGTTCTGAAGAACAGTGGTTTGCAACCTCTGAGTTGATCTAATAATGGTACTGTGCTAATATGGATTTTAGCACTTAGCTTTTGGCAAACCTTTACTTTGAGTGGGGACATCTCATTTAAGGTAAGTTGGAAGCATACTATATCATATTGGGGGAGGGAACCACTTAAGGAACCTGCTCAATTCTACATACATTTTTGTAGAAACTACCTCTACTATATACAAAAAGTTATTTTTGAATAAACTTGCAGAATTGCACTGGGGAAATGCATGGGGAAGGCACAGGAAATCTGTGAAAATCGCTCCAACTTCCACCAGCAAGAGCCTCAACAAAACCTTTCCTTGAACACTGACCTTAGATCATGCAATTTTGAGTACTGGTTTTAGCATTCTAAAATAACTACCACATACTCCAGCTAACTTTTAGTTAATTTAACACTACAGATTATAGTTAGTGAAGGAGTTCAAAATGTTGTGCAGACTGACTCAACCCACAAGCTTCACCAGTGAAAATCAAAATGTAGAATACAAGAATATTTAGAGACATTAAAAAAGCCCTTAGCTTCAGTTACATGAATACTCAAGAGTATTTCAGTAAAAGCGTTACTTAAACGTGTAAGGACTAATTGAGTATCCCAACAATCGGTTAACTGTTATCTGCAGTATTAGATCTCATCTTAAATATCCCCTTTCTTTAACAATTTTATCAAAAGTTATCTGATCAGTATCTAGGCCTCAACATGCAGGACTTAATTTCTGTAGAAATTAAACAGATCTGAAGATGAATTTCTGACAAAATCAACTAATACTAATACAAAACATCCCATCTTAATTTTTAGTTCACATGAGAAGTCTTACTAAGGCAGTAACCATCTTTATTACTCATTTATTCTTTCCTTAATACTGCGGCTTGAAAAACGGAAAGTATATATAACTTCTTCTAAAGGTAGATTTTTCTTTAAAGCAGCAAAGTGAAAAGAATTCCCTGCATATACTCAATAAATTTTCAAACTGAAAGAGTAATTTCAAATTCCTCTACTAGCAGTACGAATCCTTGTTGCTCTCTTTTCCCAAATAATAGACTGTAGAGTTTTTATAACTATGAAAGTTGGGTTCAGATCATTTCTCCCCCAGCACCTTTTGGAAGTATTTTTATGCAAACTTAAGACTGATGGGGGGAGGTGAGCTGGTTAGAAGTGGAAAGTGACTGACTCCAGCTCCTTTTCCCACATATTTTGCTAGACTTGAAAAGTTCAAAGTATTTCACGCTCAATATTCATTACACTGCAAGACGACTGAAATACAGTATATCCAGTTCCAAGAAACGTCCAACACACTCACAGATGTGTGTCAGGAGTTTGCAGGCTGCTTTTGCAAAGTAGTTGTATCCATATCTGTATAAGAGTAGGTTGCACTGCAACCAAGCCAGCAACTACCTGGGATATTTAGTGAACTAATGTAAACTATGCATCAATAGTTTAAGATCTAAGAATTAAGACCACAGAAACACAGGTAAACCGGAATTATCCCTCACAGCATCGTTTTAAAGAACAGGACCAGTTGGAGAAAACTCCAGTGTAGATCCTGTGTTCTATTAGCACCACACTGTGATGAACATAAAGTCGTACATAAAGTCGTAGTGCATACTGTATAAGGTACCATCTTCAAACTTAGTAAAACATAAGACACACAACACAACTTCGACGCAAGCAAAAGTTTGCTGCCTTGATGGGCCAAGTCACCTAAGTAGCACCAATATCTGACTGTCGATCCCTAAAACGTGACGAGGCCGCTTGCGTTACTACACGCAACTCCAACGCAAACAAAGGATCCTCTTGCGTTTCCCTCCATAGTCCGCCAAGCAAGCGAAATTTCACTACGCACAGACACCCCGCTATCAGCTCATCGCCGGCCAGCTGCGGTGCGCACAACAGAGCGAGTGCTCTCAAAACAACAACAAACCCATCCACGCCAAGACCTCGTTCCGGGCAGCGCACAACCGCTCGCTCCGAAGTTTCGTTCCGCAAACACGGCCGGGGGCCGGAAGGGAACTCTGTGCAGCTGTGTTTGTTCGCAAGACTGCGGCGAAGGCATCCTCTCCTCCACCGCAGGCCACGAGCAAAGAAAGGAGACCCATTCTCTCCCGGGCCTTCCTTGTTGGAGGCTCCCGTAAACAGGCCGCAAAGACCAACGCCGCCCCACCTGAGAAGAACCCCCTCCCGTGTGCACGTGAAGAGGGCACATCCTATTCCTCTAGACCCTTACCCAGACTTCCAGCCACTCGTTGCGGGGGGGGGGGGTCGCTGGAAGAGCCGCGGCGCTCGGATGCGGGCCCTGACCAGCGCTCGCACTCCAGCGGCGTAAAGGGTAACAACAGCCGCAACTAGGCCAAGCGACAGCCCGGCCGCGGACCGCAGGCGAAAGTCGATAAGGACGGGCCGACGGCGGGAAAGGGGGAGCCGCGGGGCCAGAGAGAGCGGCCCGCGGCCGTGTGACCGGAGCAGGGCCTCCCTCGTGAGCCGCCTCCCGCGGCGAGGCCTTTCCCCGCTCGCCCTGGGCACCGGGGGAAGACTGGCACAGGGGCTGGGCCTCGGGGCTCCCGCACTCCCGTCTCAGGCGCTGCGCCGCCGCGGAGTGGCCTTCCTCCTCCTCACCCTCCTCTTCCCCTCACACATCTCTTCTTCCTCCTCCCCCCCTTCTCTCCCTCAGAGAGACAAAAGCAAACGGAAACCGAGCGGGATGAGCCCGGCCCGCGCAACCTCCCACCGGGCCGGAGCCGGCGGAAAGCCTCCCCCCGGTCTCCGCGGATTCCCTGGGGAGAGGCTCTGCCGGGCTGCAGCACCGGAGGAGGTGGCGGCGGCGGCGGGGGAAGAATAATAGGGCCGAACTCACCGCATGAATTTTCTTGTCCCGAGGATCCAAGATGGCTGAGCACCCCGCACGGAGGATGCTGGGGGAGCGACCTTTACCCTCTGACCCCGGCGCTGCCGTCGTGACCTCGCCGCCGCTGCCGTCGCCGTCCGGCAGCAACGGCGGGACAAGCGACGAGAGCGAGCGAACCCGGTAGGCCGGCCTGGCAACGCCTCCCCTCCTCCCCTTCCCGCTGCCGTGGCGGCGGCGGCGGCGGGAGCAGGAGTTGCCGGTGCCCCTGAGAGAAAGGCGACCTCCTCGCTCCCGCCTTCCGTCTTCTCGCGGGGCCGGACCTGGGCCTCGTTCTCACGGTGTTTCGCCCCTTTCGGGACAGCGGAAGGAGCCGCGGCTGCCGCTGCGAGGGACTCGGAGATTGGCCTCGAAGCCAGCGGCCTTGTGGCAGGAGCTGTGAAGAGATTCTGAGACATCCGAGGAAAGCGGGGCGGGGGGCGGCTTCTCTCGCACGGTGGGGAGGGAGGGACCTTTTACATACGCAAACACACACCCTGTCTGGAGCGCAAGGAAGCGGGAGCCCCTGTGACATCGCATAGGCCGTTTCCGCACAAGAACGTTGTAGTGCTATTGTTCCACTTTCAACATCCTATGGAATCTTGCGGTTTACAGTGTAGGGAGGGCACTATAGGGAATAATAGCACTATAACGGTCCAGTGCAGAAATGGCCATAATCTCTAGATTGGGGGAGGCATCTCTTTGCTGCTGCTTTGGTAACAAGCCTGCCAGCGAAAATCCAGGGGCTTTTTCAGAAGTGGTGAAATTCCTGCAGGGGAGTAGTAACTCCTTCTTCATAGGAATTTGCTTGCCCATTGAAGCGTGTGGTGTCTCTTCAGATGAATTATAGGACTGCATTTGTGTGGCTTCCCAATTATGCACATGGCACATATGGGCCTCTTCATGTGCTAAGAATCTGACTGCTTATGGTGCAGACTTTAAAAAGCTGTTTTGTTCACTGAAGGATACATATTTGTATTTCAGAAAGTAAGCCTGGGTCCCTCCAGTAAAAGAGGAAGGTTGGCAGTGAGTTCAGGGGGGAGAGGGTGCGGAAATGTGGAATATACTGTATTCAATATTCTTAGGCTACTGAAAGCTTGCAGAAATCATTTTAAGGCTCACCTGTTCTGAAAGAGAGCTGGTGCCAGTCCATAATCTGTCAACTGCCAGTCCCTGGAGAATTTCCAGGAAAGAAACAGTTGTTGCTATTGGGCATAAATATGGTTGTGCGCAGTCCCAGGGCCGCATTTAAACTAGGCCTTTAGAGTGCTGTACCAACTGGCAAAGAGTGAGTTGAGCCAAAACTTGGTCTGCTGAAGCTAAGCTAGACTCTACCAAGTCTAAGGATGTTGGAAATTATTTGGACAACTCTCGGTTAACTGTTCTGGCATTGTGGATCTATCCTGTACTTGATTTGTAATTCCCTTTTCCCACCCCTCCTTCATCCATTTTGGTTTTTCTGCAGCCAAGTATGCTCTCAATAGCCCTCTGAGATCTGATTAAGCTTGTGCCTAATCCTATTCTATTACAGCTGGCACATCTTGAGTAAAAACTGCACAGGTAACCTGTTTGTAAGTAGTGATAACATTCCATTGTGGAAACTGCATCGGCTGTAGGTCCTGCATGTTCTAATTCTATATGCAAGCCAGACATCGAGCAGAGAGGAAAGGCAGCTACAGTGCTGCTAGGAGAAGAAGGTGAAGCAAAACACAGTCTTGCCCCCAACACACACACACACAACAATAGAGGATTCTTTCATTAACATAGTTTTGAAGGGAAGGTACTAACCAATCAGCTTCTTCCACAAATGTGACTAGAAGTTTGTCTGCAGAAGTTGTTGCCAATACAAAAACAAAACATCCTGTGAAAAAGAATATTGGCAGAAACAATGACATCCCATAGTGTTCTTCTGTCTTCCCTGTCTTACAGACAGAAAAATATAGAAGTAGCCCTGTGGTATACTATATGCCATGGAAATGCCTTCAGGCTTGTTATTTTGGGAAAGAGAAATTTTCCCAACTGAAAGTGTGAATGCTAGTTTGCTCACTAGATAGCTGTGGGATCAATTTATGATTATGAAATGTGTAGGATATTGATAGTGTATTCTACATAGAATTCAGCTGGCCATTTGTATGTATTCATCCACAACTAGATTGTTTAAACTTTTTATGTGATACTCCCTATTCATCATGGCTGCAATTCTGTACACACCTAGGAGCAAGTCCTATTAATATCAGCAGACTTTCTGGGTAGACACAAAGTAGGCACTGCATGTGACTGAAGGTTATTCAAGTTTAGAGATTCACATGGCTGATCAGAATACTTGACAGGTTTCTATTGATACTGTCCCAGTTAATTTATAAAGATGGAAAACTACTTCCAGCATTTTCAGAGATACAATTTGTCAAGCAGATACTACTAAGCACACTAACAATTATTGCTGTTCTCCAAGTGTGGCTTTTTCACTATATATGTGGTTTGAGAGATTATATTCTGATGGCATTTTGAGATTTCCACAAAACAAATAATTCATTGTGCCCAGGTTTGAGCTATCAGGTTGGAGGATGTCATGGCAACCTGTAGATGAGGTAGCAACTGTCTCTGGATTTTATTTTTAAATGAAAAGTAATGTGATTGCTTGCATAGGACTTGGATATCTGACAGCCAGTAACAGATTCTAAAAAGACAAAGGATCTTAATTATTACTAACTCAGCATTTTTTCTACATTTTAAGTAGGACTTTCTTGTGCTACAGGGAATATTTTAGAACTTGCTTCTTTGCTGTGTGGCTTCTTGTAAAATAGCTAGTTGTAATATTTAACATCTTGATGATAATTATTCCCTTTTATAGCCCAGACTTATTTATAAATAAATAAAAAGATTGCAGCTTACATAAGATCCATAGCAAATCTCATCCATAAGACTTACAGCCTGAAAGATATGACAGAAGGAAAAAGCGTTTGGATGAGCAGGTGTGTGAGGAGGAACACAGTTGTGAAAAACTTATAATGACCAAATTGAATGGAAACTGTTGGACAGAAGGGAATTGAATCCAGCTAGTCTCTCAGCACAGCTAATGGAGCATGTCCTGCTTTCCATATTTTGGGCTGCAGGATTTAAAATAAAAAGTAATTCCCATGTTAAACTTGAGTTTCCTTTGTGTCCTTGTTTTGGGGAATAGGCAGGATATAAATGATGACGACACCAACAACAAATATGCAGAAAAATGAATGAAAATAATTGTATAAAAAAAAGCTTTGTACAAATTAATGCAACATAAATATTGAAATTACCATTTCAGTACTTAGAAGTTACAAATCTAGGTTTCAAACTTAATACACCATACATTCATTTTGTCATTATGTTGTTTGTTTTGAGTTGGTGAGTGAATGTGGTATATTGGGCTGAGTGTTGGACTAGAACCTCAGGAGGCCAGAGTTCAAATCCTCACCCAGGATCTTTTAGAATCTGTATTGATGGGTTTTGTTTTTAGTGAAAAAATTACGTTTTGCAGCTTTATAGATTTTTTTTCAACTAAGTTAGGTTCAAAATGAACAGCAACATTCTGAAATTCATTCATACTGATAGTATTGTGTTGGCCAAGTAAAATTTGTAACAGAGAGGTGAGAAGACAACCATTTAGTGGTGCTACTGAGAATATTCCCACTTTAAATCCACACAATGGGGAAATGGCATACCCTTTAGGAAAGGACTCAGATATTATTTGTAACAGGTGAGCTCAACTAGGTCAATACACCGTCTAATTAAACCATTAATTGATTGAAGTAGGATTGGAAAACCTGCAGCCCTCTTCGCTGCTGAGTATTGGTCATGTTAGATGTTAACATCTGGAAGACCATAGACTCCCTGATCCCATGCCAAAGAAATCATGGCTTACATCTCTTAGTGAAGAAACTCCAATATTTGAAAATTCTGTAGCTATTAGTTGAAAGTTGTACAAGTCACACCCTTTGTCTGTGTTCCTCACTGTTATGTTGATACTTCTCTTAAATATTCTTCTCATTACATGTGACAGATGCATCTTATTTTCCATATTATAGTGAAATTTATGTTCCAGTAAAAAGTGAGAAGTCGAGGGAAAAAAACACAAGACATCATAATGGGTAATAATGAAAAAATATATACATAGAATATAAAATAATTGGTAATGAAATGTCATGGTTCATTCTTCAGCTTTTGTTTACCTAATAATAGAATTCAAATTTTATTTTTTTCACTTGTCCTTTCTATTTCTGTTATTAAATTGTAGTCCTGTTGGCAAACTTGTATCAGTTTTATCTTCTGTACAATGCCTAGTTAGGTTGCATGTTCAGTAAACTGATGATCCACTTAGTTTATTTAACTGAAATACAGTTTTCCCATTTTGATGCAGCTGTTAGCATCTATGGTAATTTTGTGTATGAGATAACAGACCACAACCTGGTGACTCCATGTATGTAGCTTTATTTTCCTATTCTTTTCAGTCAGCCAGAAAAAATGTGCTTTAACAGAAACCTGCTTGAAGAATTTCCCAAGAAAAGAGTAAGATCTTGACTTAGTTATACTTAGAGGAGATCCACCAAAATTATTTTACATATCCTAGTCACAGTTAAGTTGGCTCCCACTGATTTTCAGTGACTTAAGTAGTTGGGATCCAACCCATAGATTTCCTTTACATGCAATTATTAGGTCACATCTATATACTTCTGAGCACCTTGAAATATTGCCAATGAAGGGACAAAAGATTTGGGGACAGGAATGAATAGGCAGCAGCTACAAAAAACATATTGGGTAACTAGCCACCCACCTACCCCCCCCAGTTGCTGGGAGAAACAGTGCTGTGCTGTCCCTTGGGCATTCTATATCGTGGCCTCAGTTTTCATTCCGCCCACTAATTGTTCCTCTCTTGTCTCTGTTTGGATATTGGAATAGTGGATGAAGCAGAGTGGACTTGTTTATTACCAGCAAAAGTAGCTGTTTCCTATTCCTTTCAACAGTTCACAAGGAAAGCTTAAGCTGGGTATACTGGCTAGTGCATTTCTACACAATGCATATGCCATCCATCCATGACCTTATTTATATCCTTCCTTTCTCCCAGGCTGGGATTCAAGGTGGCTTATAAAACAGAGACTGCAATAAAATATCTATAGTTTAAAATATATAATATTAAGATAAAAATTAAACAGCATTAAATAACAGAATTAAAATTGGTTAAAATTTTACTTTAAAACAGATAAAAACCAGTACAGCAACATAAAAGCCCCTTTTTGTTAAAATCAGTTTCCAAAGGCTATTGGAAAAGAAAGGTCTGACCTGGAGAGCACGGAAGGACCCTTCCTAACTTCCCTAGGGAGAGAAGTTCCAAAGTTTGGGAGCAGCCACAGAGAAAGCCTTCTCCCATGTTGCCACCAAGCATGCCCATGAAGGTGGTGAGGTAGAGACAAGTGTCTCCCCTGCAGATCTCAAAGCTCGTGCAGGTTTACGTGGAAGATAGAATCTTTTAAATAGGCTGAGCCTGAGCCATATAGGGCTTTATAGATCAAAACCAGCACTTTGAATTGTGCCTAGAAACACTAGCAACCAGCGGAGTTGTTGCAACAAGGTAGTTGTGTGTTCCCTGTAACCAGTATCTATTAGCAATCTGGCTGCAGCTCTTCGGGCCAGTTCATATTTCCAAACACTTTTCAAAGGGAGCCCCACATAAAGTTCATTACAGTAATCTAATTGGGCTGTAACTAAGCCATGTGTCACTATGCCATGTGTCACAGCTGGTGCACTACCTTTAACCATGCAAATGCACTCCTGGTCACCAAAGAAACCTGAGCATCCAGGAACAGGGCTGAATCCAGGAGTATACCCAAGCTGCAGGCCTGCATCTTCAGAGTGTAAGTCCATCCAAGACAGGTTGAATTCCTATTCCCTGATCTGCCTTTCAAGTGATCTCTGTCTTGTTGGGATTAAGCTTCAGTTTATTGGCCCTCGTCCAGACCATTAATGATGATAGGCACCAGTGTAGCAAAGAAACAGCTTCCTTGGAATTAGTTGAAAAGGAGTAATAGAACTGGGTATCATCAGCATACTGGTGACGCCTGACCCCAAAACTCCTGACAACTTCTCCCAGCAAATAGCATGGGGGACAAAACAGAGTCCCCCACAGGCCAATGGCCAAGGAATCAAACAGGAGTCCCCCAGCACCACCTTCTGGGTTCACCCCTCTTGGAAGGAATAAAGCCACTGCAAAACAGTGCCTCCAGGTCTCATCCCAGTGAGGTAGTCCAGAAGGATATTGCAGTTGATGGTGTCAAATGCCACTGAGAGAGGTCCAGCAGAACCAACAAGGACACACTCCCTTATTTAGTTTGCACTGTAGGTCATGCACCAAGACAGCCAAAGTTGTCTCCATTCCATAACAAGCCTGAAGCCAGCATTCTCATCTAGAAATCGCTGGAGCTGAGAGGCCACAACATGTTCCAGAACGTTGCCCCAAAATGAGGTATTGGACAATGACTGATAATTATCACATAGCGTGGCATCCAGGAAGGCCTTTAAGTAACTGCTTCCTTAAGGCAGGTTGAGACCATGCCTTGCTGGAGAGAGGCATCGAACACTTCCATTACTCATCTAGCCAGTCGTCCTCTGGCCTTTTTGATGTCAGGAAGGGCAAGAATCTAGCATGTATGTGGTAGCTCTCACTTCTCCAAGGATCCTGTCCACATCTTCAGGTTGCACAAGTTGAAAACTACATTCACATGGCCGAGGATACATCCACAGATTCTGTATTAATTGTAGCATCCAAGTCAGAATTAATGTGAGCAACATTATCTGCAAAGTGCTTAGCAGATTGTTAACAGCAGGCTATCAAGTGGCTATATTCTGCTTTTGTGAGCCAAGGTATAAAAGGCCCCTAATGACTTGAAATAGCTCTGCTGGACAGCTCTTTGCAGACAAAATGGTTACAGAGAAAAAAGACTTCTGCTTCCTGTACTTCCATGGAATAGGTCTTCAAATAAACTCTAACCCATATTCAGTCAGATTCACTCCATGTTTTCTGCCAATGTCACCCTAGTATCTGTCTCACTCAGGTGACAGCTCCATTGAGAACCAGGGGACTGGTTTAGAACTATTTGGTGAGAGGGGACACTCAGGAGTGATTGTGTCCATTTCCTTATTCCAGAGGTCAACGAGGGCTTTGATAGAACCACCTGCTGAAGCAACAGCAAACTCCCCAAGAGCCATCAGGAATCCGTCTGGATCCGTAACCCTCCTACAGCAAATCACCCTGATCGGTCCCCCACCCCTGAAGAGGCCCTGAGTCCCAGTGAGTCTAAACCTGACCAGGTAGTGGTCTGTCCATGACAACAGAACTATAGAAAGACCCTCTACTCTCAGATCTCCATCATCCCACCCAGCACAGAAGACAAGGTCCAGAGTGTGCCCAGAAGCATGAATAGGGCCAGATATCACTTGGGACAGACCCATGGTTGTCATGGAGCACAAGAAGTTCTGAGCCACTCCTGAAAGGGCAGTCTCAGCATGTATATTGAATTCCTCTTGCATCGCAAGCTAAGAGGACTCCAAGATCAACCTTGCGACCATCCTGACTAGCTCAGGAAGAGAGACTGTTGAGCAGCACAGTGCTTGATACACCAACAGAATCACTAGTCTGTCCTGGTCACCCAACTTTAAATATACACACTCAAACCCTACAGTCTGTGGGATGGGGCACCTCATCAGGAAGATGGAATCTTGACAGACTACTGTAACTCCACCTCCCAACCCCACAAGTCACATCTGCCGCTGCACAGAGAAAGCTAATGGGCAAAGCTAAGAGAGATAAAGACCCCCAACCGCATCCAATCAATCTCTGTAATACAGGCCCGGTCAGCATAGTAATCCAAGATCAAGTCCTGAATGGCAGTTGTCTTCCCATTCACAGAAGTGGTATTAAGCAGCAGCATTTTCAGCTGAAAGGAACTTTTGCTGCTGCTACCCAGGTAATTTAGAATAGAGGACAGTTTAGGAGCAACAAACACCCTATTTTGGGTTCTTCCATGACCACATACCGTTTCTCTCTTACCATATCTTCTTTGCCTTATACCACTGGAAGGGCTGCTCCATGAATCCCATCTTATGCCTTTCTTTTTCCACAGACCTTAAGTCAGCAGACAATGCCTTCCTTTTTGCTAACAAATAATTATAAAATTATAAATAGGCCCTTATCCTGGCAGGCAGGTATTAACATTCCTCTCCCACAGTCCCTTGCCCTCATGTTCCCTCAAAATGGCTCTCACAAAGGAAAGACCTCCTTTTGGTGTTGCCTCTTTGGTGATAACCCCAATGGGGAGTGGGCCTACCCCCACCAGAGCCTAGCTTATATTTACCCAGCTCACAGAAGTAACAAGTTCATGTGGACATGAATGGTGGTTCCGGCTGGGCCTTAGTCCTGGGAAGAGATAGCAAGCAAGCACTCACAGATGGTTCCAGGAGGCTTCCTGGTGAAGCAGCAAGCAGGCAAGCTCCCCTCCTTTAGTGTCAAAGTGGTACTAAAGTACTATTCACCAGGGTATGTAAGTAGTATTCAGTAAGCAATACCTGAAAACTTGTAGTTCAGACCATGTTTCCTGAACAGCATCACTCCTCCTAATCACCCTAAGTTGTGTAGAACATTCCAACAACCAGAATCCCAGAAAGTCTCCCACTCTTTTTGTGGGAGAAGTTTGTGGTCCTCCATATATTCAGTTCCCAGAAGTCCCAACCAGGATGGCTAATTTCAGGGGTTCCTAGAACTGAAATCCAAAACATCTGGAGGACCAACAATTGAAAATCAATGGGCCAGATAGACCTGTTTAAGGCAACTTCAAATATTCATATCTAAACAGTATGTTGTGTTATCTAATGTGATTGCGGTATATAAATCTGTATAATACCCATGGTCAAATAGAGACAGGCAGGATGTAGGGTTAAAAGATGATACAGAGGCTCCTATGCTTCTTTTATTGGTTTACCAAGTCTCCTTTACAGATCTGAGTAGCTACGAGAAATTTGAAACAGTGAGATTTCACTGCACCTAATTCCTTTTGATAAAAGCCCAGATTGATATGTGCATTTAGGAAACTTGTTTAATCCAGTGTCTTTGCAGTAGATTAGGGATAGAATTGTGAGACCCTCATGATGTTGTTAAGCTGCAACTCCCAGCGTACATCACCATTGGGTATACTAGCTAATAGTGATGGAAACTTCAGTTCAACAACATCAATAGGACTACACAATTCCTGTCCCTGCACCACACCTTGCAGTAATTTGCTCTGTATCTAAATGTCACGTAAACTAGAAGGGAACCACAAAAAAAGTGGGGTACTTACAATCCTGATGCATTACTATTTTTTTCTTCGTAGTCTCTGTACCTCACACAGTGGGTTCTTAGCACCTGTGCAGAAGCCCTTTCAGAATGTTCCAGAGCTTAGTAGTTTGGCAGGAACGCTACCCCCTCCTTCATTCTGCATGTGACCAAGGCTGCCAGGCTACCCTCTCTTCAGTTTCTCTCCATCCACCGAACAGATAGGTCCTGTTGGTCTGGCTGGAGCTGAGCAGCATTTGCTGTTTCTTTCCCTGTTACCCTCCCTTTTAAAAAAAGCATTACTTAATATCCTTATGCATTACTAATTAACTGTTTTAGAAGGGGTTAGGATAAGAAGAATCTAGCAGTACCTTTGAGATGTTTTATTTATTTTAGCACGATTAGCATGATTTTTCATGGATTTCAATCCACTTATTCAGATGGAGTACAATATTAAGCAAAAGATATTTAAGAAGAATTACATAGTTGTGGGAGTAGAAACAAAGTGTCTCTACCCACTTGGGATCTTGAAATATAACCCAAGAAGGAGAAGATGTGTGAAACCTAAAGTCATTTGGGGAAAGTTTCAAAGCCAATTCCATGTAGTCCTTACTGTTCAAGACGCTAGAGCCAAGCTGTGGTCCCATTATCATATTTTCCAGCACAAGCTTTTTTCCACATTTATTGACAGTTATGAATCACAGTGTTTTAAACAACTCCTATAAAAGAACTCTCAAATAGTTTATGGGATTATGACACCTACCTATGCTTCCTATATTTGCTGTAGAGGAAAAGAATTAAAAAGCAATATGTTTTAGGAACATCCAGGCTAGAAGTTTTCCTTATTTTTCAAACTGCCTCATAGGGGAAAAAAACTGAAAACATGATATAACATGATAATGTTTTCATGTTGTTTTATCTTGTTACTATAAAATAAATAACTGGACCAGCAAACACACTGAAGTTAAGATCAGAATCATTAGAAAACATCTAATGATTTTTAAAATGTTTTATGAGCATAAATCCAGATGGTTTGACCAATGAATTATTTTACAGATTCAGGCCATACAAAAATGCATGCTGTGTTATTTTTGCAGGTTCAGTGAAAAAAAATGTTTACTAAGCTGCAGGTGGAAGAGAATAAACACTTTAAAATGTTAAGAAAGCATAAGCAGAAAAATCACTGGTATCATTATGGTAATAAAGTAACAGTGCAGAAGAATACATAAAATAATTAATGTTAAGGTACAGCCATTGAACTGCACAATTATCACAAGCAGAGGCCTATTTGATTTTAAATATTGACAGAAACTGACTAAGCTTGAGATATAGTATCCCCAAATCAGTGAAGCATATATGTTGCATAGGATGACATGACTGTAACTGGTACATGGTTTGTATGTGTCTTTTAAGTCACCTGTCGAATTATGGTGACCCTATAAATTTCATAGGGTTTTCTTAGGCAAGAAATACTCAGAGGTTGCTTTGCTAGTTCCTTCTTCTGAAATATAGGCTACAGCATCTGGTATTCCTTGGCAGTCTCCCATCCAAGTACTAACCAGTGCTGAGCCTGCTTAGCTTCCAAGACCAGATAAAGTCTGATGCTTCTGGGGTATTTAGGCATGCCTATAGCTATGCAATTGGAATGAATAGCCTTTCAACAAATATGAAATAGTTTACCATCTCCTATATTCTGTTCAGTTCAGTTTCAGTTCAATTTGATGTGATTGCCTGTTGTGTTTCCAAAATCCTGCCCTTCTATATTTCTGTGGAATAAAAATATGGTCTGCTTTCATAACAATTATACAAAAAAAGCTGCAATAACCCACCCTTACAATATACAACCTTTTGGGCTTTTTACTACCACCTTCCTCATTCATAGTTTTGGCCTACCTCTTCTCTCTTTACAATGTCTATATAGGTTTTTTTTTCTTCATCCCTGATACTTCCGAGTAACAGAAATCTGTGTTCCATATATGGTGTTTGGAAAATAATTTCAATCTCCTACTGAAGGAAATGTATGGCTTGCTGTAAGATGCAAAGAAGAGGTAGAATGATCGACACATTTAAAAAAAAAATCTCAATATTGAGTTCCTTACTCCAGAACTAAATACTGAAATGTGTTCTTTTAAAAGGAGGAGATGATCAGGGTTCGAATTCTGGCTTGGCCATGGAAACTCACTGAGTGACCTCGGGCACTCTCTTAGCCTCAGAAGAAGGCAGAAGCAAAAGCAAATCCACTCTGAATAAATCTTACCAACAAAAACCCATGATAGGTTCATCTGAGGCCATTTCCACATGAGGTTGATACATCGTAGCAGCATCAAATTCCTACTCTCTCATCTGCACGCTGAACTGTTTTAGCTTTATAGTTTTCCTCGTGGTTCTGCACGTTTTGAGCTCCTAGAACAGTTCACTGCGATGCAGAACCACTGTATGTGAAAACCGGAAAAATTCTGATGTAAATCTCCCAAACAGGTTCTACTTTGGTTTTCACTTACATGCAGAAGCATAGCATCGATTCACATCTCAGAAGTGGCCAGCTATGGGCATTCCCAGGCTGTCCCTTCCGTCATTTCTGTCCCTATCTCTCTCCACCCATCAAAGGACAGCCTGCCGTCATTATTGTCTTCCTGTGTTAAACAGACAGCGAGAAGAGAGTGGATCTGGCAATGGACTGTTAAAAGGTGGTTTTTTTCCACGTATCAACATACATTCCTACGCACAAATGTAGCAACACAGAAATGTGTTAAAAATGTGTGTATGTGTTTTAAAAAACAGACCAATCAGCAATGGCAGGGCAGGGTGAGGGAGGGGAATGGGAGTGGCCAGGGACTTGCTGCTGTGGATGCAGCAACCGCTGTTCTCCGCAATAGTACGATGTAAATGGGGGGAGTGCAGACAACACAGTTTCTGAATTTCTGAATTCAGTTTCCAAATCGGAGTATAAAAACACTGCTCTTGACATGCAGTGAACCGCTCCTCCTTTCTCGTGCGGAAATGGCCTTAGAGTCACCATGGCTCAGAAATCACAGGAAGGCATACAACAAAAATAAATTGCTAGAGTAAGCCCAATGAAATGCTGGGGGTGGGGTTTATGGGTGAGCATACAGTTTTGACTACTTTCTGCATGCTTATCATGTCTTCAAAACCTGCCAATTTCTCCTATCAGTTTCCCCCTTTCACAGTCATGGTATCACTGGACTGTCATAAATCAACTATGCTAACATATTTTTGTGTTCTTCTGTCATACAGCAATTTAGTAGCAACCCTATTCTCATCCACCAGCAGTAACTCAAGCATAGGCTTGCACTGGAAGATAATAAACAGTACTTTTGAAAAAATATATTTCTTCAGAAAGAAATATTTTTCCTGGTTTGTTAAAAGAACCAAAGGTCAGTAAAAAGTATTGACGCCATCCCCCAAAAAAATCACAGGGAAAATTTAGCAGCTTATTAACAACTGAGACATAACAGAGGGAAAAATTGAATGCGTATGTAAAATAACAATTCATTCTAAAGACAAAGGGAACAATTCTTCCTATCTTTCAGCAGAAGAACATGAGAACATTCCAGTGAAATTGAAAATTGACAAATTCGACACTGATAAGAGGAAGAGACTGATCATAAAGCATGCATACTGTGTGGTAGACATTACCAAAGAAATGTCTGAGAGTTCAGGAGACTGAGATTCAAGGAAGAGTTGGACATTCGTAACATATCTGGTGACCATGAAACATCAAAGCTAACTGTGCCTGTGAAAAAATGAATATCAAAGTTAGCTCTGGGGCTAAGAGAACAAGTCTTTATAAAACTAATTTTCCCACTTACTTTGTAATGTAGAGCTTAGGAAGCTTTTTGATGCTGGTCAGGTGGGCAAGAATAACCAGGCAAGATGGACCAAGAGTTTCATACAATTTTCTGTAGCTAATTCAGAAGTGATTAATTCTACCTTTTCCAACAGACTTCAGGCACATTCTTAAAATAAGCCAATTGCATAATATATTGATGAAAATATAAAACAGCCTGTTATTATGAACTGGACTTACTCTATGCTGTCCTCTGTAGTGACTGTTTTCAACTAACCCATAATCACTAGAGTCACATTATGTTGTTCAGGAAATGTTCACACTTACAGGTTCTTCATGTAATGATTATAGTAATTGCTAGCATACATGAACAGCTCATAACAAATATATCCGCAAGAGATACATCACTTTCTTATTGCCTGAACTACTTCAAACACAATGCTTATGAGTAGTGCTGGTTCACTCAGAGAAAGCAAATAGTGCCAGTATGTGCACAAATTGGGCCTTAACTATCAGCTAACGTCCAGATGTTGTTAGACTGCAACTTCCATCAGCACTAACCAGTACAACAATTGGTGAAAGATAATGGAAGCCATAGTGCAATCATATCTGGAGGGCCACAGGTTGCTCACCCATTTCAGAGAGAGCCACAACTGAGGACCTAGCTTCAAGAATGGCTTTCACGATGCCCTTGCAATATGGACTTGGTAGATTATAAAAAGAATGTTCTGAGTTGATTTTACAGTATAAAGGAAAATATGGGAGCAACTCCTCAGCTATGTACTTGTCTGCAAGCCAAATGAGCAAAAAAATAATATTTTAAATGCACATATATACTGACCAGAGAAAAAAGCTATCTGTTAGTATTCAGGAAAGAGTAGAACACTTACAGCTCAGTACAATATGGCACTTTAAAAGGGAAATTCAGTGTTGGGAATTACTGGGAAAGAGATTTAACATAAAACAAATCTTATAATACCATTATATAAATCTATGGCACATCCACATGTAGAATGCAGCACAATTCTAACCGCTCCATATGAACAAGATTATGGTACAGTGAGAGAAAGTACAGCATCATGTTACTAACATAATCAGAGTGAACAGTTCTTTTTCCAAAAATCAGAATTTTGGCTTTATCCAATGAAATTGACCTTGGTTTTAATACAACAAGTAACTGTTTTTCCCCATATGTCACATATACTTAACTTATGAAATTGCCACAAGATGTGTGACAGTTTCCAACCTAAATGTCTTTGAAAGAGGATTAGAGTTAAATCATGGAACATAGTTCTTAATGGCTATTAGCAGCCATGATAGCTAAATATAGAACCTGCATATTCAGAACTAGTTTACTTCTTATCATTAGATGTCAAGGACAAAGCAGGAAATAAGCGTCTCCAGTTCAAGACATCTGGCTATCCTTCACTGAAAATAGAATGATGTAATAAACAGACTTTTGGTCATTTCTATTCATGTACCCATATTCTCACAATTTAAAAAAAAAACACAACACCAGCTACTTTAGCCTCAGCAATATTCTTTAATCTGATAGCCATCTGATGACTATAATACAGAATCCTAAACAACATTTGAAGAATACTCCATACATTTAACAAGTCTTTTTGGGAACTGTAATAGATCGATTGTTTATAAAAATTATTTTCTACCCTCCTTCAGTAATTTTCAATTGACTCATTGTTTCCCAACTAGTTCTAAAACACTGTTCTTCCGAAATATCCTATTGTATCAAAATAATGCAATTCTGGTAGAACCTCTGTTGATGTTGTTAAAGGTAATTATTAAAGGTTCTAACAGAACCTTTCCTAATCCTGAATGAACAAGCAGCTCAATATTTCCTCAATAGGACTATTACAGGCTGAACAGTTGTTGGTGTTTGACAAACAATAAACAAATAATATTCACAAGTGATAAAGATGTGTGGTACAAGCAGATTATACTCCTGTGTGGTGATCATGTCCCAAAATTCATGTTTATGCAGAGAAGTAGAGATCAGTAAGTTTATGAAAACAAGTGAAATCAATAACCAGTTATTGTTTAACTTGCAATTTTAAAAAGTATTAGATTTGTTTCGTAAAAGGATGGGATATATTGGTTTTAAAATCAGCAAGGTACAACAAAACAACTACAAAAATAATCACAATTATGTACAGCAGCTTCCACTTCTTTCCTTAGCTTGTCTCTTGCTGTTTTAACTGTTTAACCATTGGCTTGCAATAGAATTTTGCTATCCAAACTTTCTTTCCTTTTTCTTCAGTTAGCCTTGTGTGATTGTGAGACTGCTTGAATCTTGTGTGCTTGACTGATTAATTTTCTAATAAAACCTTCTAAATATATTCTTTGAATCCCTAACTGGTCTCCTTACACCAGTACTGGTATATATAGGTATTCAAGATCTCGTAAGGGTACTCCACCTCTTGCAGACCTCCCTTTTTGAGCTAATATCTCCCCACGTTTTCACATAGGCACAGGTACTGGCGGAGGACTACTGCAGCAGGACCTCAAGGTCCCCCACCTTTTGGGGTGATAGAAGTCTATTGCTACAATGCCATGGTGTGCTAATGGTCCATCTCTCTCTCTTTCTCTCTCTCACACACACACAAACACACACACTAAAGCATTTTTGCACCATACCTCAATTGCGGGATGTTCCAATGCCAACATGGGATTGCCAATGGCAGATTAGGCTCTGTATGCAGCCTCTTGTCTTCTGCAGGCACCTGGGCATTCACGAGACAGCACCAGATTGCACCTGGTGCCTGTTCGGCAGCTCAGAGTCCCAGGCCACTCCCAGGTCCCGCTCCGTCCCCGCCCTATCGCCCCGATTGGTCGGTGTTTTGTTTTGTTCTTTGCCAGCTACCATACTAACATGCTACTGTGCTAACTGTGGCACTGACTTTTTCTGAAAAAAATTGTAAGTTGGTCAGATCCTGGGGGCTGATGTCATCGCGGGTGTGGGCAGCGATGTCAGCCCCTGGGTGGCCTTCCTGGATGATATGTCCTGCAGTGTCTGCTGGTATGACGAGGGCAGCAGCCGGCCTGCTGCTGGGTAGAGCTTCCCCTGGGAGTTGCTGAGTGAGGGACAGGCAGGGACTGCCCACACCCCACCCACTCCTGGGTCATTCCCAGAAGGACGTTGGATGGAGGCGTCGCATGGCCACAGCTCCCACGATTGCTTTGAGAAAGGCTGGTTTTTGGCGGGTTTCTCCCAAAAATGGAAAAAAGTGGGATTAGTGCTGCCTGCAACCGGGATAGCACGTGTTTTGCGAGAACATCATGCGATAAGGCAGCTCCTCAAGGGGGAGTGAAGCATGGCTAATGCAATTTGAAAACACCGTGCGAAAAGGGCCACAGACACACACACGGAAATTAAAGAGGAAAGGCTTACTATTTTAAAAAGATCTGCCTCTTATTTGCTGTTTCTTCCTTCAGACATTCCAGCTGCTGCCACATGAAAGCCAGGGATAGATCAAATAGATAGATTAGGAGCTATTCACCTTCCTCTGCCCGCAATTTGTTAAGTCTGAGAACTCTGATCTATCCTCGATCAGGAATTCCCCCCCCCCCGAGATAAAAAAGGCCTTTTTAAAGATAAGACTGTTTTCATTTATATCTGTCAGGGGGAGGGTAGCATCCGTATGTGTGTGTACATGTGTACCAAACAATGAAAAGAGACAGCGATAATGCTTTGGGGGAGGTTGTGGGTGAGCAGTCCAAAATGTGTGAGACACAGTTGGATGCTGTAATTCCAAGATGGTTCTGAAAGTGAGCAAGGAGAAAGAACAATCCCAATTAAATAACATTTTTATAGACAATGCAATTGTAGTGGGTGAAGAGCATTGTGTGATAAGGATCTAAGTGTTGCTGTATCATTCAGCAGTTGTTTCAGGGAGTCTACTCTGAGGGGAACTTGCAACTGGATTTAGGCCATTTTCTCCTTGTTTCATTTGTATCTTCTGCTATTGATTTTCTATTTGTTTTATTTTTAATTAACTATGATGATTCTGCTTTTAAAATGTTTTGCGGTGTTTTATGGCATACCGTATTTTTTTTTTTAACACTAAGCCCAGAGAGACTGTAATACAATCAATGACAGCAACAATAATCTGGTTGGCAAGGTGTGTCAGGCTTTCAAAGTTAAGCCCCATCACTACTACGAAGTTAGCTTGAAAACAGATCCTGCTTATAATTCCTTGCAGTAATCTAAACAGGAGGTGGTAAGGGCTTTCAGCTTTCTGTACCGTTTCTCAACTTTCTTTTTCTCTATAGAGGAGCCATGCCAATCAGGTGCCTTCCAGATGCCAGTACCAAATGGCAGTCAAAAAAGAAGCCTGAGACCTGGCTATGTTACGCACACAGTTGTCTTTCCTGCTTGTATCATAACTTGTCAATCGGTTTTGACATTCATTGTAAAATTGATGACCCCCCCCCCCCGCGCAAAAACTGAGAATGGCTCAAAATGGCCTTTGGACAGGCCAAAAAAAGGAAGCCAGACACTTTGGGGGGGGTCATTCCTACAGCCACTAAGTGAAGCAACCTGGTAGTCAGAGCAAAAGAGGAAGCTTCTCCCCTCTGCAGCCAAGCCAGGCTCCATGGTGCCTCAGAGACCTCCTCTGTTTCCTCATCACCACCCTCAGCACCAAAAAGCCACCTGATGAGTGCATCCACTAGCAGACCCTCCAGGCAGCAAGTCTCTGGAGTCTCTTCTTCCTAGCCGGCAGGAAGTCAGAGAGGGAGGGAATAGGAAAAGTGCCTCTTCCTTGGAGCCCTTCCCTCCTTATTTCTCCCCCCAAAACCACCACTCTGGCCTAGAGGCATTTACCTGGCCTAATGGCTGTTCCACAGTCATCTACTGGCAGTCACCTGCTTGTAGAAATTTTTCACTGGGGCCTGAACATGCTTTCATCAGCCCTGCTTATGGCATTTCTATTTTGACACAGGGGTCTCCTGTGTATGAAGAGGTGTGTGCCTGGCCTTCAAAAGTTACACCCTTCCCTATGGGAAGGCACATTGTACGCTTGAAACATTAAGCACAGTATTTAAAACAGATAAGCAAACTCCAGCCCTCCAGAAGCTGTCAGCCTGCATATAACTCCTATCAGCAATAGCCAGCCTAGCCACTAATGCAGAATAATGGGAGTTGCAGTCCAATAAAATCTGAAGGGCTGCGCTTTGCCCACCCCTAGTTTAAAAGGTGTAAATCAGAGGTCCTTCAGTTCTCTAAGCTCCGTACAGAACAGCCAGGTTAAAGCACAGTTTTTCAGACTCCTTTCTTTGAAACATTCTTTGTTACAAATAAATATTATTAAATAAACATGACCTATGTTTTGTGTGTCAGCCATCTCTTTCATTTAGTATCCTTTACAGTGTTCTCTTTTCCAGAAAATATGCTTATTGACAAATATATTTTAGCATCTTTCCCTTTTCAGCATGCAGAAAATTAACTGACAGGTGGGTACTGCAACAAAATATTGTCATGAGGGAAAGTGCTCCAGTTCACTGTTCCAGTCAGTCATACTCTCTTCCACAATGCTCCATTCCATCTTTGCCGCCTGGTTTTCTGTTTTTTCCCCAGCAGTCAGCCAGCCAGCTTTTTGTGACAGCTGAGCATACAGTGACCTATAGTGGATTATTTGGGTTGGTTCCTGCATCCTTAAGGGCTTTTGCATTCTAGGCTGTTATAGCGCTATTATTCCACTTTCAACATCTTATGGAATCCTGGGGTTTGCAGTTTAGGGAGAGAATTATGAGAAAATCAAGAGGATATACACATCAAGCTTTTGAATAACATTGGAAGCACATTTTATATCCTGAACACTGCAGCATATGCATGGAGATGGTACTGCTACCATTAGGCAGCATGAGGTAACTGCACCCAGCAGGATTACGAAAAGGGAGCAAACAGTTGTAACTGCTGTTTCACCACAGGCAGCAAAGTGTCCTGGGCTGGCCCTGATTGCTGTAGCTGCTGCAGTGGTGATTCTGGTATCACAGAATAATACCAGGAAAGTATATAAGGTGGAAATGGCCAAGGCGATACGATTAGCTCCCCAGTTTCAAAGCATCATTTAAAAAGATGTTCTGTGCTAAGGAACCCTTGCAAGCACTTTTATTACAACATAAACTGGAAACGTGAAGAAAGCACAATACGTGTTCCATAATGTAACATCACCAGCACTGTGCCATTTTAACAGAAAAAGGGAAAAGATGGCAGAGGACTTTGTATTAAAAAAGATGGTTAGGTTTAACGGTTGGGGCAGGGTGCAGAGATGAAATAAAATCATCTGCAGGGGTTATATGAGAAAGCTATGCCCTTCCTCCATACCCCTCAGATCCTTCTCAAACTAAAAACTGAAGCAGATGATGTAAGTTCTAAAGTTCTCTTCGAGGGATGCATTGTGTGGCAGTCTGGGCAGCAGCAGGAGCACATGCCAACTCAGAGGCCTCTATTACTGAAGCAGCAGGAAGTCAGCATGATGGGTACCTACAGGGATAATTCTTCATTTTCTTCTCAGGGATACAGCAGTTTGCTTAGTGGAGCCAAGACAGAACTCTGAGAACAGTTGTGTTCCTGTCATACAGAACACAATAAAGGACGTCCTTTGAAAGAATGCACAGTTTGACGTTGTGGAGTAATTCATGCCTTGGCTTGCTGAAACACTGGTTCAGGATAGTGGCACAGAAATTCTGCCATCTGTCCTCGTGTTCTTCCTCCTGCAGCTGTGCCTGTTTTTCTTGTCTCAAAATCTGAAGACACAGCAAAGATGATTCTGTTAATCCAGTGCTGAGGGCGGATTCTTTGTGCATACATACTCATGGTCTGAGCAAGGGGAGAATGCCTCATGTTACAGGGTAATATGAACCCCTCTTATTTCCTACTTGGACTGGGGACTCCTGGTGTCTGCACCCCCTTTGTTGATGGTGCAGGACTGGATAGCTCGCAGGTGCTGAACTTCTGAGTGACACCAACATGGCTTAAGTGAGGGCTCAGTTTTGTCCCCTCTGATACTCAATATCTGCATGAAACTGCTGGGAGAAGTTATCTGGGGTTTGGGGCTTCAGTATTTCTAGTGTGACACTCAACTCTATCTCTCTTCAGCATCTAATTCAAAGGAAGCTGTTTGGGTGCTAAACCAATGTCTGCTGGTGGCAATGTACTGGATGAGGGTGAACAAATTGAATCTTAACCCCAACAAGATAGAGGTGTTTGTGGTCAGTCGTAAGGCAGATCAGGTAACAGGCATATAGCTTGTTGTGGATTGGCTTGCATCCCCCTTGAAATCTCAGGTTTGTAGCTTGGGTGTACTCTTGAATTCTGTCATGAGCCTAAAGGATAATATCTCGCTGGGGGCAGGAGTGCATTTGCACAGGATGCCAGCTACATCTGTTTCTGGAGATGTCAGATCTGACTGAGGTGACACATGGCTTAATTACACCCTGTTTGGATTACTGTAATACATGGGGCTGTCTTTGGGAAACATTCAGAAACTGAAATGGGTCCAAAGTGCTGTGGTCAGACTGCTGACTCAGGCCAGTTATACAGAACATATACCTTCCCTGTTGAAAAACTGCTTCACTGGATACATTTTTTTTAATGGACACAATATTCTAAGTGTTGTTATTGTGATAGATGATGGCTCTGAGGTCAATGAGCAGATGTGCATAAACAGAGCCAGTGATAGACCAAACTATCTTGGAAACATCCCCCATCAGCTGAAAGGCGAGCTGAGACAGAGTTGTTGCAACTGGTGCCAGTGTGAGAAGGGACCAGCAAAGATTCAGAGGAATTAGATCCACCTTTGCCCTCCAGCTCTCAATCACAGAAGAGACAGAAATGAGCAGCTCAAAGGGAAGCCATTTGGGCAAGATTGAGTAAACAGAACAATTATGAGTAACACCTGTTTTTGTCAGCATTTAAGACCGTCGGCATGGCTTGCTGTTTGCTTGCAGTAAATCACTACTCAAGCTCCAATGACTCTTATATTCCAGCTCTCCTGCCCCTTTGGACTGACTTTCAGCATTCTGGACCTTTTGGATTTGACCTTGACTATGGCTCAGCTCAGTGTTTCTCCTTGATTGTTTGCACTGGACAGCCCCCTCACTACCTCTTTCTCTTGGAAAAGTACTATTGCCTTCCTTCTCTTATTGGCAGAAAGGCATTGGCAGGGAGTTGAACTCGAACAGTTATGACCTATAAAGCTCTATATGACTTAGACCATTTCTGCACTAGACTGTTATAGTGCTATTATTCCACTTTCAACATCCTATGGAATCCTGGGGTTTGCAGTTGGGGGGGGGGCTTTGAGACTCCTCCCTGAATTGCAAACCTCAGGATTCCATAGAATGTTGAAAGTCGAATAATAGGACTATAACAGTCTGGTGCGGAAATGGCCTTAGATTAAGTCTACCTGAAAGACCACATCTTCCAATATGAGCTGCCAGAGTTTTAAGGTCCTCCAGGGCAACTTTCTCTCTTCGTCACCCCCATAACAGGTACAGGTGATAAAGACATGGGAGAGAGCTTTCATGGCAGCTGCCCTCAGGCTATGGAATTCTCTTCCATAAGAGGCTAAGTTTACCTCTCTCTGTTCTCTTTCCTTCCTTCTTATTTACCCAGACCTTTCACTGTTAACCGGACATTGCAGAAAGACTTTTAATTGGCCTGTTTTGTATTGTTATCACTGTTATGCTGCAATTGCCTTTTTAATGGTTTTAAACTAATGTTTTCAATGTGGTTGTTAATTTAATTGCTTTGTATTAACTATTGTTTTAACTATATTTGGTTTTAATCAGATTGTAATCTCTTTGGGGTCCTACACTAAGAGAAAGTTAAAATATTTTATTTAATGTTTAGAAAGTGTTAATTAATGTAAAAGGCATTCCATTCAACATGATGTGAGGCAGTATTAACCCGAACATAAGAAGAACCATTCTGGATTAGAGCAAACCTCCAGCATCCCATTTCCTACCATGACCAGCCAGATGCCACAAGCAGGACATAGGAACAATAGCCTCGCATCCTCCTGCTGGTTGTTTCGCAGCAACTAGATTTCAGAGTCATACTGACCTGATCCTACAGGTCATGCAATTGTATTTATTTATTATCAGTTAGCAGAAGTACTGATTTTACAGAACTGAGAAACATCTTAGTCCCAACTGATACAAATCTGTTTTTCTTTTCCTCTCTTCTTTGTCTTCTCCCCCACCCACTCATTTTCTTTTTCATTAGTGTTTCTCTCTCTCTACCCTGATGCTCATTCCATCTTTCACCCTGTTCACTCTCTCCTCATTTTGTCAGGCCACAGAATCCTTGTCACACACACATGCATGAGTGCATACCTGCATGGATTTTGTAGTTGCTGAAAAATTCCATCCCACCTTTTAACTGCTTGAAAAGTTTATGGGCCTTGGAAACAGAATCACTTCACAGAGTTAACTAGACGCATGTTATAGAAAGCAGACACCTCAACCTGCATGCAACTTCATCTCTCCTTGTTAGCAAAGTATGCCACCCAGCAACTAAAGATGGGACTGACAGCTAAAGAATAAAATTGATCAATCCATTTTTAAAACAAGGTGTCATGCCCTGCTTCCAGAGCATGGACTCTGACTCAGAACCTGAAACAGAGGGCATGCCAGAGGCTGAAACAGAAGGCATGCCAGGGCCTGCTGTACAGAGAGAGGTTACAGTGCCGTAAACAGAACAGGGGACGGTGCCAGCTCCAACAGAGAGTCCTGCCTCTTCAGATATAGAGGAACACCTACCTCGACCCAGCTTCACAGAGCACAGGCAGCAAAGAGAGAACCAGCGTTGCGCGCTCAGGATTTATAACCGACAACAATCAATCAAGTCTCAACTGTGCTAGGCTCGGGACCTATTTAGCTGACGTCCTTCCCCTCCAGGAGTTGTCAGAGCTTATCTGACCTGCTACCTTGCTGGAGGCCTTGACAAATGCTCGGACTGACCTTGGACACTCCCTTGCTGTGTAACCCTGCCGGACTTTGTTTATGTTGGACTTTATTTATGACTCCTTGCTTACTGCCTGGAAGTAAGTAACAAGCTGGGAGATATTCAGTTTGTTTTGTTGATTTATCAGCTGTGCCAGGACTAAGATAGGACACAAACAAACAAGATGAACATACCCTAAGTTCTCTATACAGTCACACCAAGTTTCACAAGCCTGGGTTTCACACTTTTGGAACACTGGCAGACAAATATTCTCTTTTAGCATTAAAAGACAACGTTTATACATCACCAAATAACCAATATTTCTCCAGACAGTCAACAAGAGACTTTCTAGGTCTATAAAATCTCAATATAAGTAAGAAGACAAAAATACTAAAGGTTCTCTGTGATGTTTCAACTGAACTATATATTTCATGGATGTATATCATAACTTGACATTGCACAGTGTTAGGAGCTATCTGGGCTAGAACTAGGAACCCGTGGCATGGACTGTTATAATAAATCTGTTAATGTTACAGGTGTCACATAATTCTCTCATGACTTTTAGTGTTTGTTTGTTTGTTTAATGCATGGGCAGCAGGGCATGCATAAGATTTTTCTGAGATAACAGCTATATTTAAGCAACTGGCTAAACCACCGTTTAATGTAACAAAATGAGCAACAGCAAACCTCAACCTCATGCTTTCCACCCTTTCTCTCTTCTCCTCTGACCACAAATAAAAATGTCATTCAAACTTGGCTAATATTAACCATAGTTTTGTTCAAATAAACCAGCTTCAGAATCCATTTAGCCACAGTTTACCAAGTTGAAACTGGAAGTGAAAGTTTCTGAACTTCTCAGAGCAGTGCCAAAGGAAGAAGCAGTAGGGGGAACACACACATTTCTGTGTGGCTATTTGACATCATACTAAACAATGGTTTAACCTGACCTCCAAACTAAGCCAGTGGTTAGCACCATAGTTCGCACCATGGCAAATGATGTGTGCTGCAGGAGTTTACCAGTAATTTCCTGCAGGGCACAGATTGGGCTGCTGAACAATGGCACTCATGTTTATATTTTACAGGATACTTTTTTTTGACAAGGTCATCTTTTGGATAATAGACACCTGCATTATTTTATTTTATCTTATCCTGTTTTGTTTTGTTTTGTTTTGTTTTGTTTATATCCTGTCTTATTGTGGCATGGGATCCATGGTAGCTTACAAAAATACTAAAACAAGTAAAAATCCAAAAATAAAAAAGTTGAACTAGAATGTACTAAGCTGTCATATTAAAATGCCAATAGATTTTAAAAGTGTAAAATCATTTTAAAAACATAACAAGAAAGTATAGAGCACACACACACCATAAAAATTATTCCCTGTAACCAATTAACCACTAAATGTCTGTCCAAATAAAAGGCCTTTGCCTGTCAATGAAAGGAGAGTAGACAGCGTGCCAATGTAGCTTCCCATGAGAAGAAATTCCACAGCCTGAAAATAACCACAAAAAAAGGCTCTCTCCTGTGTCTCACAAGACAAGCCTGAGATGGTGGTGAGACCAAAAGAAAGCCCGTCCCTGGGGAGAGAAAGCTCTTCTCCAGCCATACTGACTGTGTGCTTTTCAAACTGCAACATCCAAAGAAGCATAGAATTCACACCCTGATCTTATGTGCATAATTACACAACAGCATGGATTCTACAGTCACGCACAAGCAAGGAAGGGTATCTCATGCCATCAAACAAGGATTAAATTCTGAACCATTAATTAGCACTGGATAAACTGAAAACGTGTAACTTATTCTTCTGCTTTACCTCCACTAGCTGATGTAATCCTTCCTGCCTTTGATCCTTCTAGAGTTGCAGATGCCTGTTTAAAAATCTGCAAGCCTCATGAGACTGAGAAACTGTGAATGGGGCTTGTAAGTCGCTACTAAAAATGTGTGGGGCAGCAGTGAGGTGGCAGAAAGCCCCACCAGCTACCCACTTCTGCCTTATGAAGGCACTCTGATGCCTCAAAGGAATCCACAGTGGGTTGAATAGAGTAACCATACCTTCTTTGTGTGTTAAATATGGTTTGGGAGGGCCTAGAGTTATTCACGTTTTTTCACTTTCACGGGGGTCCTGTGCCCCTAGCCCTAGCAAATGTGGAGGGATGACTGTATGTGCACTTTTTTCCTGATATGCATATTTTTGTCATTTCTTTCTCTCTCTCTCTTTTTTTCTTTCCCCTGGCCAGGTGCTTCACAGACACAGACAAAGGTTTGCTTTTGCAGTGGTCTCACTGACTTAGACTTAACCAGTTGTTTCTTAACGTACTTTAATCAAAAATGAAACTTCAATCTGGCACATCTGTCTACTTGTTCCTTTTTCATAGGCTGCAGAAAATATTTTCAGTGATTAGGAAATACTCTCAAGAGAGATCATCATAAGAGACAATAGGACAGAGTGGCTGTCTTGAGAAGAGCAGAAGAGCAACTGACAATGCTTCAACAATCTCTATTGTTTTCACAGACTCTTGGTGGTTTTAAAAAAATACTTTTATTCCATTTTCTGAGTCTTAGAAAAATATGTTGCCTCATCCCTGATTGTATTGTTTTGACAGGCAGTTAATTTTAAAGTTGCTTGTCATCCTGGGATCTGTGGTGTCCCATGCCTTCCATATCAGCGCTCCAGTGAAGTTGCTCTGTGTTTTATCTCAGACTTTAAAAGAGCTATCTACAGTGCTGAATGCTATCCCCAAAGGAAATTCAATCCCTTGGACAACTTCTTTCAAATCTGGAATAAAATCCAGAATGGATTCACCATACTCCTGACTCAGAAACCACTGGCCACCACTGAGAGGCAAAGATAATTAATAAATGTTGCATTATATAAGAATATCCCAAACCAGAAGTAATTAAAATGGTAAAAAGACCATTTCCAGAAGAAAGACATGTTAAAAGAAGGACTGTTTCTAAGGCCTCTTAATGATAGTCACAGGTTTTTAGCTAGAGGCTAGGCTGATTATTGCTCCATTCATGATGTTGGTTTAATCAATAGAACTGAAGTTTAAAAGATGAGACTTGTTGCTTTAAAAAAAAAAGATTCCTAATAGCTTTTAAAATCTGTTGCCAGTTATAATGAGACAATACCACTTGCCATTGCCTCTTGAAGTTGCTTTTCTTTTATATCATCTTTCATGTACACCACAGCACTTCCTCGTTAAGTGCATGCAAAATAGTTTAACAACCACATTAAATATTTTGATTTTTTTAAAAAAATGATATAACTGTTGCTGTAACTGGACAAGGCAAGTACATGGGGCATCACAAATGGATATTTTGGCCCATTGCCTGTTTTATCTCCATCTTCAAATTACCATCAGATTTTAAATAAGGCAGTTGAATAGTTGAGCTTTGGTTTGTTCAAGAAATCAGAGCATATTGTCATCAATTATCCCTTCATTCTGAAGCCATGCTGTTTATTCACTATGAGGTTGGGGTGAGTGGGCATAGGATTCATCAAAGTAGAGGTAGAGGGTTTAAGGCATTTGCATTGCTTAGATAGGGCTTTCTATCTGAACGAATCGCCTTCTCGGCATTTTCCTGGAGCTTCAGGTCTTTCTCTGAATACTTAATGTAGTCATTTGTCTTTAGCTGCCCTGTATCAATCGCAGGACTGCATCAAAGAATAATTGCAAGCGTTTCATACCTATACATTACCAGATATGATAAGACATTGTGATGTCCATGCTGCAACGTGGGTGGGGTTTTATTAGCTGGAAAAGGGGAGGAGCAGCCTGAGCCATCTTCCAAAGAGACATGCTTCCAGTCTGGGGAGAGGGAAGGGAGTTTATGAAGTTGTAAGCTAATAGGTTAATTTCTTTTCTCCAGCTAGGTAAGCCATTCTGTACCAGGGGGAGGAATCATTTAGCTGTATAGATGATGTTGAACAGCAGTTCCCTATGTTCCTCACCATTGCCCTTGCTGGCTAGAATTGCTGGCAGTAGAGATCCAGCAACATCTGGAGGGCTGTACAATTCCCACCTCTGATCCAGCCAATATCCCAGTTTTGAGTGCCAACTTAAAAGTTAAAATATTTCTCTATTCCTAGCTGTTTTCACATGATATGATTTTTACATAGCAATTTTGTATCTATTGATAACACCCTATAATTTGGTGATCAAATTGCACTTCCATGTTCAATCTTTTTTTTTTTTTTCTGCACCCAAATGCCCCAAATACCTTTGATGCTGAGGGGTGAGCAATTTTACTATATGTTATATCTCCTGGGCTTATTTTAGGCCCAGAAGAGGTTTTAAAAACAGGAAGTAAACTGGAACCAGGATGCTTCCTGTGATAGGAAAAAGACTTTCCCTACACCTAAAATCACAGGAGCGAATAAATATGGCAAAAATGCTGCCATGTCTCCCAGAGGGCATTGGAGAGGGCAATTTTTTTTGTGGGATGTCAGTGCAGTGGAATCCTCCAAGGTCTCCTGGGAGGAGAAATGTGGTCCCTAGCCCCCAACAGTCACCTGGGAGGGTTTTTTAAAAAATGTATATATTGAATGAATATTGTTCGCATCCAGAGATGGACTTGTTCTGGTGAAACGGTTGATTCCAGTGGAACTGAGAAGGGATGATCACATCCTCACTGCAGCCATCAGTGTACTTCCAAAACTGGATATGAAGGACTGAGAAACCCTTGAGGGTGAATTTTCAAGCAACATAGAGAAACAGATACAGGGGGAACAGGAAAGAGAAGAAAGTCCCATAGCCTCCAACTGTCCTGATTTGGCAGGGACAATCCCTGATTAATCTTCTATCATTCTACTTTTTCAACTGCTTTTATAACATCCCAGTTTTTCTCTCCTGCTTCCACTTTCCCACTTTGTCCTGAGCTCACTTCAATTGCTGCAAACTGAGTCCAAATGCAAAAGTAGTTTGAGCTCAGTTAACTCAGCAGAGGAGATAGAAGAGGAGAGGGCAGAATCTTGCGCTTTCCAGTAGGCTCAGACAAAAGCAAAATGCTGCAACCTCTCCTAAACTTTTGCTATCTTGACTACACTCTGATGTTGCTCCTGTTGGTGGTAGTGTCTGATCTGATTGACTGTGCCTTGTCAGAATCTCAGATATAGTTCATTTACGTCATGTGCCCCCGATTCTTCTTATAAAACTGCTGGTTCTTTTACTTGGCTAAGTGGAAGAGAAAGATCAAGCACTGCATTGCTACCTTGTTATCATATTATTCTTGAATTCTTTCCCTACAAACTTTAAATCACAGCTACGGTAGTGGCAACCTCTCATAAGAAAAGGTACTGGGGCATTGCTATATGAAACTTAAGATGTTATTCTTTTTTTACTGAATTTTAAATTTACTGCCCTTTAATTTAATCAAATGTTCCCATGTCTTTGCATAGTGTGATAGAGACAGGGTGATTTATTAATATAAGATCCATCGCAACCAAGTCCTTGCCAATGCAGCTTCTTCCCAGAATAAATAACCTAGAACCTCTGTATTTTTTCATTAAACACTGATCTTGCTTTGGCCTTAAATCTTATAGTGTTTAGAATCTGTTTTCAGTCCACAGTGAGTAATAAAGCTGGACACAGTATTCAGTACACATACAAATACTTGATGTCCTCTTTTAGAACTTTCTTTACCACAGTGTAACTATGCATAACACATGATGTTGCTATTGTGTGTTTTTCTGCAGAGCTAGGGTTTGATTAACTGTATATCCATGCATAAAAACTAACATTAATATATTTAGTTTCAGTAAACATAGTACCTAAAAATGAAAAGATGCACGTACTAGAATCCCATAACCCCAAAGTTTATAGGTTATGCATACAGTAGGCATACACAGTTGGCCCTCCACATTTGAGGGTTTAACATTCATGGATTTGATTATCTGTGAGTTTTCCCAACTCTTGCTCCTCTCCTCAAGATCCTCTTTTCAGGGAGAACCTTCCCTCTTGGCAGCTCCAATCAGGCTATCCAGGCCTTTAAAAACCCGCCTCTGGTCCTCCTCCTCCCACTCCACCAGCCACTGCCCAGCCAGCAAAGGACAGCTCACACTCCAATTTTGCAGCACCACAAATCCTATTCTGATGCCCCACGGAAGGCAGTAGGTGAGAGAGAGGAAGTATACGGCCACCACACCTACCCACACCCTCTTCCCTCTCCCTTCCTTGATCTGGTTTGTACCCTGGATGCCCACTCTCTCCATCATGCCTCAGCCCATGCCTCCCTCATCCAGCCAAAAGAGTAAGCAAGTTCACAACCCACCTCCCCATAGTTTTCCTTGTAGTGATGAGATATATTTGTAATGGATTTTATTATTTCCAAATGAGCATCCATACATACAATAAACAAGCATATCAAAATTTTATGCCAAATAGTGTCTTCTTTTGTCCTCTTTCAACCATGCATGTGGCTAACCTGAACAATATTTGGTTGGAAGAAGTTTTGTGAAAACATAAAGAAGAGACAAAAACTGGAGAGCACCTAATAGAATGAAGAGTAATAGATAAAACCAGAAGTTACCAAAATTAATATTTTCCCATGTCACTGTATCAAAATACATTTAAGGTTCTCCATTCTTAACCAAGGCAGTGATAATTGCTCTTTGAATTACTTCAGAATCTTTTGTATTACAAATGAGATGAAAACATAGGCTATTTTCTAAAGGAAAAATGTTCTGAAGATAATGGGTAATAGAGATAATGGTGCCCTTCTCTGACCAAATAATGTTGTCTCTCATTTTACGTTATACAGAGTAATATCTATCCACAGGTCATTCTCAGATTTCAAAGGCTTAATAGTAACTTTGCTTATTCTTCTCTGTGATAGTATGATTCCATACCACAAACAACCTCCTATGTGTTTGTCATTCAGCCAAAGACTATCATGTCCTCCGATTCTGTGTCAGTGTTCCATTCTGACTATGGAAACAAATGTTAATAAAGTTAATTGTCATGGAAGGCTCTAAATCAGGGGGGAAATCACAGGAGACCCCCCCTTTCATATCTTGGTTTGCCCACTGTTACAGCAGACTTCAATATTTTTTCTTTCCTTCCTTTTTGAGGGAACAGTACCCACTGACCTTCGCTTCATTGAGCCTGATATCATTAGTTCTTACCTTTGTATCTGTTTCACTCACAAATCCTGTAAGAAACCATCTCTAAACAGAGCTAGCTGGCCATGCTGCCAAGTCCAAACTAGGGCCCTACTATCTCACACAATTATAGCACTATGATTTCACTTTAACTGTCCTGGCAACATCCTAAGGAATCCTGGGATTTGTAGTTCAATGAGGCACTACAGCTCTCTGGCTGAGAATTCCTAATACACTTCCCTAAACTCCAAATTCTAGGATTCTATAGGATGTTTCCATATCAGTTAAAATTGAACCATTGCACTATAATTGTGTGGTATGACAGGTCCCCCTTTTGTTAAGTAAGCAAGGAAAAAGAATTGGATTCAGCTGTAGCTTCTTGGACTAGATCTTATAGATCATGTAAGATCATGTAAGAAAGACCATCACCACTCTAACTTCTAGGACATGTTCATGAGTTTAAACATCCCAGGAATTACGAACATTCTTTTTTAATTTATTTAATCAACTGCAATATAGTGTCCTGTGTTCTGACTAGAGTAATTAAATTTAATATGTTCTAATCTGGATAGATTCTACACCACTTAATCTCCTTCTATGTTGTTGAATTAGAGCTTCTCAGCTGAGCTCCTGAACAGGGATTTCTTAGCCCTTTGGGAGGAGCTGATTGGGCAGACTTCAGAAACTGACAGACTAGCAACAGTAGTATTTAATACTCAGGTTTCTTCCCCAAGGTTCCTTCCATCTTTATGTCTTTCCACTGGCAAGTGAAGACATTCCTGTGCGGGCAGACTTTCAGCAATTGATGGTATATAATGAGAGGACGCTGCACCTCTTACTTTGCTGTTGCTGGTGCTATGCTTTTTTAACTGTTATAATATTATAACATGTTTAATTCTGGTTTAATAATATAGCATTGTATTTCTATTTCCCCTTTTAGAAATCATGCTGACAGCTACTTTCAATCCAAGTTATGGAAGACAGCTGGGATATTAAACAAATAAATAAATAACAGATTGATTGTACTGCTCTCTTTCACTCAGTAGGATGTGGATAGTTAATTTGTTAAGATAGTTTAGGGTAAATTTAAATTGGCAGACTCTCCAAACTCATGTAAATTGGTTTGCACATTACATTATGCAAAAGGGGACACCTCTCCTATTGGGTGCCCAGTTTAAAAAGTGAGGGAGAGGCTCTGTGAAATACCGCAGGTTACAACGCACTGATCTGTGATGACAACAATAGCTTTAATCACCCAAAGAACATCAGCTTATGAATGAACAACAGTCAATCTCTCTCCATACATTAGGAAGCCTCTGAGGTTGGGGTGGAATCAGATTTCTCATGAAATCTGAGGTGTAGTGCATTTGTCCTACTCTCCAAAATCTTCCATGCATCCCTAGTAACCAACCATACTCACTTCAATTATATGTTCATTTTCTTTTGGCCTTTCTCACATAACTGAATACTTAGAGAACATGCATTATTAATCCCACAGCCTAAATGGTCCTGAAATGCATTTTAAATACATTATATACAACTAAAGTAATGCACATATTAGGCTTTCTTCCTGACCTAACATAACAAATCATTTCCTGAAAGATACTGTACACGTGGAAAAATGGGGTGGCAAATCTGGTCCTAGAAAAATCTATATGGGTAAAAAAAAAAATTAAAAAAAATACCTATCAGATACCTGAAGGTCACTCTTTAGATTTTTACAGGGAAACAATTTTTAAGTTATTACACCTCCAAATCAATACAGACCATCCTCAGACTGATCACTTGCACTGCTAACCCAGTAAATCAGCTGGGCCATTTTCTAAACATAAGCTAGACACCCATCTGTTTCTCCCACCCCAAAATTTCTGGTCTTAATGGTGGAATGTGATTCATAAGGCTGTGACTGAAGCCCTTTAATATGTTGTAGAAGCACTTTCAGATATGAAGTCTATAAAATGTAATGTTTATAGCTCTCTTATACCACAAAGGCTAAACCTTGGCCCGGTTTGTGAGAAAGTAATGAGAAATGTACTATTCAGCCAAATCCCTTGATGAGAATCCACACAATACCATAAGGAATCTTCCCAGGGTTGCATTGGCACTTTGGGGACATGGTTTGTATAATCAGTTTCTTCATGTTCTTGGGTTATTCTATTAGAACATCTCTTTTTTCAGGGCTTGAAAAATAACTTGAAAAATTACTTTTGAAAGTAACTTGTTTCTGCCAGTCTTTGCAATGGGTTACTTTTCAAACACTGTAATTACATCTTGTGCAGTTGAAACCATAACTCATTCTGTGAAATGTTGTACTGTTCACAAGGACTTCCACTGTTGTTGATTTTTTTAAAGAAAAATTATGATTGATAGGAGAATGTCATAAAACTTGAAAACTTCTTGTACGCCCTGGAAAATTAATGAGAAAGGGTTACTCATTACACCAACCAGGTAGCTCTCTTCTTGTTCATTATATTACTTTTCAGATCCAACTATGTTGCAGGTAAATCACTACTTTCAAGCTCTGCTGCTTTTATAAATTATCAGACACCCAATGTACTTAAAGGTATCAAAAGTAATTGGAAAATGTGCATTTTGTAGCTAGAGAGAGGAAACAGGAATAATAGATGATTGATAGACAGACAGACAGACAGACAGACAGACACACAAATGCATAAATGAAGTATTAGAGAAATCTTAACAAGCCAATCCATTCCAGAATCAAGGAAGGAAAAAAAACTCCTATAATTCATGCCATTAAGGCATTAAATTAAAATTAGAAATTAAGTTCTCAATAAAACTCATAACCAGGTGGAAATGCAGTAGCAAAGAGATTGAGATGTATGCATAATGGTCCTTGTACACACCCCCAATGAAACTATTATGATGGGAAATTAAAATAACCAAGCAGAGAGATTGGAAATTGCAGCAAATTTAGAACAAGAAAGAAACCAGAAACCCTAGAAAAAGAAAGAACTTTTAGGGATTATTTTTAAAACTACTCCGAATATCCAGTTATTCACCCATTTTAAAAGAAATCTTCCCAATTGTGAGTATTTTGCCATTTTACATTTTAAAGAACACTCATAAAACACTCACTTTGCAGCAAGTCCCCATGTTGTCTTTCCTGTTTTGGGCTAAGCAATCAGACATACAACTGCCCTAGCAAGCCACAGGGTATCTGTTCTAATGTCCCTTCTCCCCCTCCCCAGATTGTGCATGAAAAAATGGATAAAACCCCCATCATCCCTAGCCAACATTTGCCATACTAACTGGGGATGATGAGAGTTGTTCAGCACATGTGGAGAGGGTCAAGTTGGGGAAGGCTGATCTGGAAGCTGAGAATAGATCCGCATGATTTGCTGCAAACATTGATAATGCTGCAGCTGAATGGATAACAACCATTAGATGCCAGCCATAACTTGCTTTGGTAGTTTTTATGATCTCCTGCTGTTGTTTTTCTTGTATCCTTTCAATGCCTGCTGAGCTGTGCTGCTGGGATTTTGCTGTTTGGCTTTGGTAGCTGTCATATTAGGGTTTACTGTTGACTTTTAATAAATGTTCTTAGCTGCTTTTGGGATTCACTGAAACGAAAGGCAGAGTATAAGCATGCATGGTGGGCAGTAGCTCCAATGTCAATGAAACAGTGAATCTGCTCTAGGTTTTAGCCTTATTTTTAAAGGAGCTGTCCAAAAGGCTGAGCTCTGTTCAAGGTGCTGAATATGGCATAGGTCAAGTAGCACCTCATGCTGTTGCCTTGTGTGGATGCTGTGGATGCTGGGGTGATCATGACATAAATGTGAGAAAGGGAAGTTTTGGTTATTGCTGTTATCAAGTCAACTTCAACTTAAGTTGACCCTACAAATGGGAGACCACCAAGCCCTGATGGAGCAGTGCTTAAATACCAGTACTGCAGCCACAAGGTTGTGAGTTTGATCTTGCCTGGCTCCAGGTTGACTCAACCTTCCATCTTTCCACAGGTTGGTAAAATGGGTACCCAGCTTGTTGGGGGCAATTAGCTACACATTGTAAACCACTTAGAGAGCACTTAGCTGATAAGCGGTATAGAAATACACATGCTATTGCTATTGCTAAGACACTCATTTATCAAAAGCCCTGCTCAGCTTTTGAAACTCAGATGGATAGACTCCTTGATTGGGTCTATCCACTTGTAATGTGGTCTTCCACTTTTCTTACTGCTTTTGCCTTGCAGAGCATTGTTTTTCCTAATGAGTCATGTCTTCTTATATGTCCAAAGTACAACAGCCTTAGTTTAATCCTCTTCACTTCTAGAGAAAATTCCACCTTGATTTGCTTTTGAACTTGATTTGCTCTTAAACATTGGTGGAAAGATCTCATTGTTACCCCGCTCTTGCAGGCCTCCTAATTTTGAGCTAATTAATTCCCCTCTATCACGTGGAGGTACTGGCATCATGGGTGGTCACCCCTGAGTCACTCAAGTTTTGGGTTAACAGTTCCCATAAATAAAAAAATATTTTTGACATACATACATACATACATATATATACGTCAAAAATATATATAGAGTGTGAAAAATATTATTTGATTTTTTTTCAAAATAATTGGCCCCCAAATGCCCCCTGCAGCACAGAGGCTTTTTTACCTTGTTTCTCTCCTCCCTCTGCAATAGACCATTTTGGTCAGAGGAAGTGATCAAGAATTGACTTCCAGGTTATTGGCTGTGGTTTTAAAAAAGGCATCTTTTGGGCTTAAAATGGCCTGGAAAGGAGAATGACAAAAATTTCCTCTTTGCCCCCAGAAGTTGTTTGGGGACATTTTAGGGCCAATTTTGTTCTGAATTTTTAGACTCTGTATGTGTGTGGGGGGGGTGCGTGTGGGTGCACACACGTGTACAAACACTTCCATGGAAGGCTACACTCTGACCCCTTGCCTCTGACAGTGGCCCACCATTGCTCTGGACTTCCAAAGAGTGGGCACCACAGCTGAAAAGGTCCTGCTTTGTCCTCTGACCTTTCTCATTGATATTAAAGTATCTTCCAACTGTGGAGGATTTGGTGACTTCCAGATGTCCTGTGTGCCAACAGCCATGCTATCTGGGGAACATGTGAGTTTCTGTATTAATGTGAGTTGTGGTCCAGCCTCTCTAGAGGACATAAAGCTGGATAAAGCAAAAGCAGAGCTTCTCGTTGAGGAGAATTTGATCCATAAGCTATATAGGACCAACACAAGTTTTAGAGAGTTCTCAACAGAGCTTGGAAATGTTACTTATTTGGACTGTCAGTATGGGCAGTGGGAGCAAGAATCCAAAAAAAGTACCTTTTCGAAACTGTGGCCATTTCTGCACTACACTGTTATAGTGTTATTATTCCAGTTTCAACGTCCTGTGGAATTCTGGGGTTTGCAGTTTACTGAGGACAACGAGCTCTCTGGCTGAGAATTCTAAATGCCCCTCTCTAAACTGCAAACCCCAGGATTCCATAGGATGTTGAATAATAGCACTATAACAGTGTGGGATGGAAATAGCTGTGATTCTTAAGGTAAATCCAGCACTTCCAGTTAGTCTTGGAACCTAATTAGAAACTAGTATAAATGGATCAAAACTAGGAGAAATATCAATATCCATCAACCACCTGTCAGCAGCTGATGCTACACAGGATATGACATCATAAGCTCCTCTGTGTATGTTGTGGTTTGAAGCAAGGATACAGGAAGCCACCTTAGATCAGGTCAGATATTTTGTGCCAGTGTGTTGTTGCAGTTTGAGTGTTGGAGTAGGACTCTGGGGGACCAGGATTCTCATCTTTACTCAGCCATGGAAATCCACTGAGTGACCTTGAGCAAGTCACACTCAGCCTTAGAAAACGGTAATGGCAAATCTGCTCTGAATAAAGCTTGTCACAAAAATCCTATGAGGGGGTCACCATAAATCAGAGTCAAATTGAAGGCTCAGGACAACAACAACAAAATAGATATTATCTGCTCCATCTGACAGCATCTCTCCAGAGCTGCAAACAGAAATCTAATGTCATAGTCCTACCTGGAGGTACAGGGATCTTACATTTGCAAAACATGTGATTCATCAATTCTAGAAACCTCCCTTCAAAAGTATTTCCCCAGAGTCTGATACTTTTAAGTCTATTTATTTATCTATCACATTTTTTCTTGCTTTTTCTTTGAAGAGCTGAGGATAATGTAGCTGGTTTTTTTCTCGTTCTTTCCTTTCATTCCCACAATATAAAAATATGTATCTTATAGAACAAGTGGCCAAGGTCATCCAACTGTCTTTGTGGCTGCTAGAAATGTGAAACCAGGCTTTCCCAGAGCTTGGAAAATAACTTGGACTACAACTGCCAGAATCTCCTAGCAGACAACAAGCTCAGTGGCCAACTGTAGTCCAAAAAAGTAACTTTTCCCAACTCTATTTCTCCCTGCATTTCTTCTGATATCCTAACCACTGTGCTACTTGACAACCAAACAAATATTTCCATTCATCCATTTTTATTTCTCATACCACGTAAGGTTGTGCTGAAATTTTTATTGAAGCATTAACATCATTTGCAAAAAGCACGAATATTAGCTGGAATCTTCTGATCACACCCAAACAGGTTTCATTTTATTGAGACTCACACCATGCCAAAGAAACTTCACGAAATTGTGCCTCCCCTGTGTGTATAAACATCCTTCCCCTAGTTGCTGGATTGAAAAACAGCTCTGATTAGCAGGCCTGTATGGTTGACCATGTCTGTCTAAAACAGGATGCATTGACCAATTTTATTTGGGCACACAAGAACAATAACAGGCAAGACCTAAAAATCGGATGATCGATTTTATATGCTTTTGGCTGTGTGTGTTAACATATAAATTAGCTTGCTGAAGACACAAAGAATGTTTTATGAGCTTAGGATGTAAGTAAAATAAAATATTGAAAGATTCAAACAGTATCTTTTGTTGAATTGAATAACAATGGTCTGTAACTTTGGACTAAGGGCCTAAATTGGAAGGGACCAGATCCTGTCTGATCTCAGAAGCTAAACAGGGTCAGCCCTAGTTAGTACTCGGATGGGAGACTGCCAATGAATACCTGGTGTTGTAGGCTATATTTTAGAGGAAGGAACTGGCAAAACCATATCTGAGTATTCTTTGCCTAAGGAAACTGTATGAAATTCATGGGGTTGCCGTGAGTCAACAAGTGACTTGAAGGCACATACACATGTGTTGGATTTAAGAGACGGGCAACAAGAAGTATTTCTTTCCTAAGAAAAGCCTGTGAAATTCATGGGGTCACCATAAGTTGACAGGCAACTTGAAGGTGCATGCATGTACACACACACACACACACACACACATACACACAACCTTGGATTTCTTAGGCTAAGGGAGACTTATCTTCCTCTTGCTCTCTCATGGCTTTCTGGAGTGCTATAAGTTGTTATTGTCTTTTCCAAGTCTTTTCCAGCTTATGATGACCCTAAAGTGAACCTATTACAGGGTTTTCTTGGTAAGATTTGTTCCCAGGGGATTTGCTTTTTCCTTCCTCTGAGGCTGAGAGAAAGTGACTTGCCTAAGGTCACCCAATGGTTTCCATGGCTGAGCAGGGACTTGAATCCTGGGCCCTTTTCACGTGGGGCGGGGGGAACGGTGTAGAGCGACCTCTCACGGAGGTCTTCTACACCGTAGAGTGGACTGGCGTGGACTACTTTTCGTAGTTCCACACCAGAATGCACTCAGGAGCGGCCGGAACTAGCTGGGCTGCTTGTTTTTTAAAAACCTCTTTAAAAACCTCTTTTAAAAACCGTGCCGCTCCGTCACCCGGCTCTAAAGTGGATCTGCAGGCACGCGCAAGTGCGTGCCTGCAGATCTGCCGGGGGCGGGCTTCCGGCTGGCGAGCTTCTCCGGTTGGTGGAGAGCCTCCACCAACCGGAAGCTGCCATCTGCGACGCCGGAGGAGTGCGGAGCAGCAAGCTCGCGCTGCTCCGCGTGGCGACGGACTTATCCGGCTGGAGGTAAGCTCCGTTTTTGGGCGTTTTGGCCCGTTCCCCCCCACACACACATGTGAAAAGGGCCATGGTCTCCAGCATTCTAGTTCAAAATTACCAGATACAAATTAGAACAGGGCTGCTGTCCCTTTCACATTTGTATAGAAGATGGGATTTCAACAGGTACAGTTTGCATTACAAGCTACGTGTGTTGAAATCTCATCTTTTAGACAAGTAAAAAGTTGCAGGAGCACTATTCTCCTTTGCATCTGGCCACCCTACTGTATAGTAAAGTCCTTTTGTTTTAGAAAGTCCTTAAATTATTTTCCAGGCAGAGAGCTCCTAGGGCCTGTTCATACTACACTGCAAACAGGATTGTATTTTCACTTCAACTGCCATGGATTTGTCCTATGGAATCCTGGGTTCTGGAGTTTAGTGAAGGGTATTTAAAATTCTCAGCCAAAGAGCTCTAGTGCCTCATCAAACGAACCCCAAGATTCTGATTCCATAGGACTCAACCACATCAGTTAAAAGTGGAATCATAGTGCTACAACTATACAGTGTGAAAAGGCTCTAGCAATACCAATCAAACAGTATTGTGCAGCTATTCCATCTTTCCATCCTCTTGTTTAAAAAAATCATATATATTAATTTTAACACCAACGAACTAATTCACAACAGCAGGGGAAAAAAAGAAAAAATACATAAACAATATATATGTATAACAAAAGCTAAAATTAAGCCAAACTAAACAAAACTAAACTGTAGTTTAACACAATAATAAAACACAAATCTATTACTATAAACACAACCTAACTAGACTAGGTAACTAAACACAAAAGAACTTTGACCCCCCCCCCTACAAACTGCAATGAGAAAGACAAAACAATTAGTAGAAAGTGTCCTGTGCTACCATTACAGATCTGACTAAGTTCAACTTAATTAGAATTAGTAATAACCATAACCACAAATTGTTTCATTATTAGGTTCCTTATTCCTCAAAAAAACAAAAAACATAAACGGTTTCCAGTCTTTCACAAACTCTTCAATTGATTTATCTTTTAAAATCCACATCAGTGTGACAACTTGGGAAAAGTCCACAACTGTAACAAGTCACTCTTTCGTCAGCAGTGCTTCAGTCCTTTTCCAAGTTTGGGCAGTCATCTTTCCATCCTTGAGACTTTTTTTCCTGTTCAGAAAATAGATAAGACAAACCATGGACAAACATGGGAGACTATGCCTGTACTCTCCACTGCCTCCAGTAAAAAAATAAAATGTCATGCTTGAGGTACAGTGAATGCACAATAAAATCCTTGCCTGGAAACACTCTTCATCTTTTTTTTTCCCCAGAGGTTATATTATAAAAATAGATGTCTGGCATTCATTTACTTAAGATATTTGTGAAGATTCTGTTTTTGTGTGATTTTTGTTTTATGAGGCTTTGCTCTTGCTTTTTTATGGATGAGATTTGATTCAGCTGCTCTTCTTCTTTTGGTTCTTTAATTGTATAAAAATATATGATAGTTTTTAAAAGTGATTTAAGTGATTTTTACTTTGTTATTATCATTCAACAATGAATCCTCTGTGTTACCACTTTTTCAGCTGCTTATAAAATGTCCCAGTTTCTCCCTCTTCCTCCCACTTTCCCACTTTCTTCCCGGCTTACTTTAATTTCTGCAAACTGAGTTCCAAGTGAAAAAGTTGTTTGCATTCACTTAACTCAGCAGAGGGGAGAGGGGGTGACAGGTTCTTGCCTTTTCCAGTAGGCTTAGGTAAAAGCAAACTGCTGTAGCTTGTCTGTTCTTCCTCATTAATAACTTCTGCCATCTTGACCACACTCTGATGTTGCTTGGCTGCAGATGTCCTAGTTTTTATTTGTGAAATATTGGAAGTTATGCTGTATTGACATGGATGCATCAGAGTGATCACAGGGTACTGAAGATAGGTCTGGGTTTCAAAGCACTCAGGAGAGGGGCTTCATAGGCAAAAGACAGAAACTGGCTATATGACAGGCTGTATGAAAGATCACATTCTTGTGTATGAGCCTGTCTCTTGGGAGAAGGACTCCTCGCTGTCTGAGCACAACTGAGTCCACATTTGTTGAGTACATTAAAAAAAATGGGTCTTCTCACTTATGGCTTCTGGGCTCTGAAACTCCCTGTAAAGGGGCAAAATGCAAGCTCTTCCTTTGTTGTCCTTCCACCAACAGCAAAAGTATTTTTATTCAGATAAGCCTTGAGCTTTTAAAGTTGCTTTCTGATCAGCATTTTAACTTCTGGATGGCCAGGAATAGGCGCAGTGTGCTTTGACTGGTGACTTAAGGAATTTTGATTCGCAGAAGAGCAATACAATACATCTTGCCAATTCCCAAGTACACTTGCAGGAATAAGAATCCTATTATTTTTCATGGTTGTTTTCCAATAAATACCTGTAACAATCAGTCTCATTAGGAGTAGAATGCAGTCAAGCTCACAGCTCATGTTTACTGTTGGCTTTCTCTTGTTCTCCACTCCTCTTGCTTAGCATCATCTTGACATAGGCCATTTCTGCACTAGACTGTTATAGCGCTATCATTCCCCTTTCAACTTCCTATGGAATCCTGGGGTTTGCAGTTTGGAGAGAGGCCTCAAAGGCCCCTCCCTAAATTGCAAACCCCAGGATTCTATAGGATGTTGAAAGTGGAGTAATAGCACTATAACAGTCTAGCGCAGAAATGGCCATACTTTAATGGTCAATAAGAATAATTTGTATTTCCTGCTATGTAGTACTTTATGAATATCATGAGAACCAGTGTGGTATAGTGGTCTGAGTGTTGGCCTAGGACTCTGGAAGACCATCTCCATACAGCCATGGAAATCCACTGAGTGACCTTGGGCAAGTAACACCCTCTCAGCCTGAGAAGAAGGCAGTGGCAAATCTCATCTGAGTATATATTGCCAAGAACAACCTGATACAGGGTTATCATAAGTCAGTGTTGACATGGAGGCATGCAGCAACTCCCCATCAGTCCTTACCACTGATGAGTTGGCTAAGGCTGTTGGGATTTGCATCCTAGCATATGGAAGCTGCAAGACTGCCACACTTGCTGTACTGCATTGGCTGAGCAATGAGAACTGTCAGTAGACAGTTTTGTGGCATGAGGCAAAATGTCCATTATGTGTCCAAAGAGCCAACCAGAGTAGCAACTGAATCTTCTTTCAACGTTGACAATGGGAAAGAATCTGCCACTGCACTGTGAGAACAACAGATTAGCTTAGGGGACACGAGATAAGTCATGTAACACACATAGTTTTATCCCCCAACAATTCTGCAATGTTCTCAGCTTTCCAGAAGTTGCTACCAGCAAAGACTGCTTTGCTGTGCCTCATGGTAGGACCAGACCTAGGAGTGATATCTAAAGAGTGCTATTGTAATATCACTTGTAACACCATGGAAACAACATAGTCAGCAGTCACCCTTGGGTATTGTTATTTGTTTGATCATGCACAATTTTCTCATCTCCAGCATTACACATCCTCTCTGGAGACTGGACGACTAAAAGTCCAGAAGACAAATATAAGCATAATAATTACTAACACTATACTATTAATGGGTATGTTTGACTAAAACAGATTAAATTTGAAAACCACAGTGAGACAAATCATGTTGCTTTCATGAGAATCAATTTGTAACTTCCCAGATGAAACAAATTTTGAGTCATATACAGAACATGAGAGGTGTCTGCCAGTTTCAGTAAAGTAGTATCTTTTTAAGATGGAAATTTGTTTTGAAATAAAGTTAAAAATAAAAACAGCAAGAAGAAAGAACACCTAACAAGATAACTACTCATATACTAGAAAGAGGACTGGATGAAGTTTTGCAAGGACACTGATGCCAATTCCCAAGTGAGCATCAAAAGAGGAATACAGACTGCTGACAGAAAACCCCTGCAATGCATTAAGTGATTCCCAAAGAGCAAATAAAGACTTGGATTAGATCCCAGAAACTGCAAAACTTTGAAGCTATACTTAGTAACATTAAATTGAGTATGATTCACACCAAAAAAGAAATTGTTGCCATGGTCTCTAAAACAAAGAACAGCAGCCTTCAAAATGAAACACAGAAAAACGGCTACTGTGGGTGGGCTTGTTTAAACTAGCAAAATCAATGAAGGAAAGATAGAAAAACTTGGAAAAGAAGTGGAACGAAGTCCAGCGTTCAACTCAAGAAGATCAGCATGGATGGAGAGAGAACATGGTTGCCAAGTGCTGTAGTAGTAGATTCTAGATGCTAGTAAGCTTGCTAGCAAATGATGCAATTGCTCCAACTAGAGCTATTAATGAATAACTCTTCATAAGAGTCATGGATCAGATGTATTCAAATCATTAGGCACCAGAAAACAATAAGGAATGGCACCTTGGGCAAGACATTCTCAATGGGCTCTCCTTCCCTGTGCTGCCATTGCTGTTACTAGCTATTGTTCCTTCTTAAAGTGGCCATTTTTACATTGCTGGGGAGGGTGTTAATTTGTTGCCCAGAAAAAGAAAACAAGAGGAAAAGTTACAGATCTTCATAATTTTCACCTTTGTTAATATTGCATATGCATACTACATTCACTGTAGTTTAATTTTAAAAAAAACAATGCATTTCACAAGAATGAAGAAGAATGCAGCCAGATGACCTATGTGCTTGCTCTGTTTGCTGTCCAAAGTGGTAGCTTTTCATGGGTGCTTACAATGCCACCCCCTGTCCATTCTTATGGTTCTTTATCTTTAAATCAGAATTGGAATTGATACCTTTATAGATGAAGAAGGGCTGGATGCACACTAGAGCCCAGAGAGCCATGCCATCCAAATTCCAGCATCTGTGGAGCTCAGGAGGGCCACTGCACTCAATCATGACCACTATTTTGGGCAACTGGAGGTGCTGTTGCATCACTACCAGTCATCTTTTGGGGCTTTTGGGGCTTCAGATTTTGCCATTTTGAAGTGGATGCCTTGAAACAACAGAGCTGTTGGGACCGTATTTGCAAACTGAAAGGTTTTTTTTCCGTTTTGTTTTGTTTTTTAACGGTTACAGGGAGTTTGAAATCGTAATTGGGAGTTTCAAGGGCTCCATGCCCCACAAGGGCTGTGGGCCACAGGATTCCCACTAATGAAATACATAACGCCTTCAAACAGATGTGGCCATCTTCCACTTAATACTGTTGTTAGGGATTGCCAGCAGGAGAGAGAGCGAGAAGATAACGCCTGGTGCAGCCCTTCTCTCTGCCTTCTCCTCCTCCTTAGTGCTGTTATTGTTTACTCTCTCACCCCTTTGGACCTGAAGAAAAGTGAAGGTAAGGAAGCAAGTAGGTGGCAGTTTTGGTGAGCAACAGCATCAGAATGAAGCTTCTTGTGAGGCCCCACCTGGGAGAATGAGCCTTGGCTGATAAACAGCCATGTCAGACACAGAGAATAATGGTTGGTCACTTTGTACTTGATTCTCAGCCCTCAATCATTTTAACTTATATATTTTTTTACATTCTCAACGGCTTTAAGATATTTTAGGGGCAGCATCTCAAGTCTTCTATAGTATCAGAAATCTGGCATGACAGTAGCCTCTGAGTTTATGACCTTCTTGATTGTTACTTGGTTGTTCAAGAGAGCACTCAGTAGGACTAGTCACCACAGAAACATAAGATCATAGAGCAAGAAGCACCATGTAATCCAACCCACTGTCAGCTCAAGAAATCCACTGCCACAGCACCCCTGAGAGATCAGCGTATAGCCTCTATTTAAAATTCCCCAGTGAAGGATATTCCAAGATAACATGCTTGTGAACAGCTCTTAGCATCAGGAAGTTATTTTTAATCTTTAGTTGGAATCTCCTTCCCTTTCATTTGAGCCTATTGACTCAGGCCTTGTCCTCTGGAGTAAGAGAAAACAACCTCCCTCCATCTTCCATATGATACCGCTTCAGGTATTTAGACATGGCTATCATAGCACCTCTCAGTCTTCTCTTCACCAAGCTAAACATACCCAGCTTCTTCAGCTATTCTTCACAGGCCTTGGTTTCCTGATCTTTTGCAATCTTGATTACCCTCCTCTGAACATGTTCCAGTTTGACAACATCCTTGCCAAACTGTGATGCCCAGAATTATTCCAGTATTCCAGATGAGGTAGGGTTACTATATTTTGAAAAGCAAAAAAGATGACACATGTACCAACTGACTACTTCAAACCACTAATCACTATGACGACTCTCACTGTAAATACCTCTACTATATAAACTGTGATAATTGCTACCAGAAATGTTCCTAAACTTCATTGCAGTTAAATAACAACAATTTTGCCTTCACTTTCAAACCACCCAGACAGAAGTTTTAACTCTGAAAAAGAGGACATGCCTTGGAAACATGTTGACATGTGTGAAGTCTGTTGCCTATCAAGATCCCTAGCTCCTTTGTACATACAATTGGCCCTCCATATCTGTGAATTTTGTATCCATGGATTCAACCAACCACGCTTGAAAATATTTTAAAAATATGTATTAAAAAATAAAAGCAATCTTTGATTTTGCCATTTTACTATACCATTGTACATAATGGTACTTGAGCATGCATAAATTTCAGTATCCACAGGGGGCCCTGGAACCAAACCCTTGTGGATACCAAGGGCCCACTGTATACTGCTATCAAGCTAGGTATCACCCACCTTGTATTTGTGCACTTTTTTCCTGCCCAAATGCAATACCAACTATATATTATTAATATATACATATACATATATATTAGCTGCTACCACCTTCAAGGTGTGGTTTAAGATTTCATATGCAATTTGAATTCAAATTCATATTTCAAATTCAAATTTCCCAGCAAAGTTAATTGGAGACAAATGAAAATCATCAATACATTCAAAGTGACCTTTGAAGCATGCCTCCTGTGTGGATTATAGCCCCATTCATCTGATTCATCCGATCGGCAGTCCTTGGTTTTTATTGCCAGTTATCTTAGCTATATGTCCTTCTTTTTGTAGCAAAAATGAAGTACAGGATAAATTGCAGCCAGAAATGGATATGCAATACTTATCAGGACAAACCAATTCATTCAAGGTGATACAAAATATTACAAAATATTACACGGACTCAAGTTCAAGATGTAAAAGGCTAGATTGTTTCTAGGAGGATTTCTAGGGCCATTTCTTCCCTACACTGTTATAGTGCCACTATTCCACTTTCAGTGTCCTGTGGAATTCTAGGGTTTGTAGTTTACTGAGGCCAAAGAGCTCTCTGGCTGGGAATTCTAAATGCCCTTCCCTAAACTGCAAACCCCAGGATTCCATAGGATATTGAAAGTGGAATAATAGCACTATAACAGTGTAGGGAGGAAATGGCTTAATAAATCGATGTGAGACTTTTTCAAGAAAGGGTCATACAATGGAATTTGCATAAAAAGTGGAAATGGAGTTTCTCTTGCAGGAGGCCAAACATGATTCGGGTAACAATTAGTGTCAAATTATTCAATAAGGAATCTTTATTTAAAATTGGTGAAATAATAATATACTATATTATTTACAGAAGGAATTAAATTCTGAGTTGATTTTACCAGGCCATGTTTAATCCAGTTCCAAATAGAACTAATGCTTTGCTGGTTGAAAAAAATCCTTACATAGCAAATCCTCCTTCTTCCTGGCAATACCTACTTATCTACAAATACCCTCCATCAGAATCACCCAAAAGCCACAGGACTTTGCACAAAAATAAATTGAGAGTGGTTATGAAAAGAGAATTACTGTGTTTTCATGTTAGCACGTGAACTCTTGAACTCAAAATAAAAGCTTCTTTTCAAACACTGTCCCTTCATATCTCCACATGCACAGTGTTCTGTCTAGAAAGTTCTCAATTACTTGTGTGAGGCAATAACTGCCAAGCAACCATATTCTTCTTTCCTGTCAGTGACTTCCATCTGAGCTTGCTGGTCACTTTCTCAAATCAGGATTGGGGTTTAGAACCAGACTCACAATTATTTGCTAGAGGCAAATATCTTGTATTCTTTTCAAGCAGGACAAGACAGGATGAACAATTATGTTTTTAAATATTTTTAGCATGTCACAACACAAAGTCTCAGGGGATCAGCATTAGACCAGTTGGAAAACTAAACAGATATCAAATTTTTCTCCCCCACAGAATCTCAAAATTTAACACTAACGCACACACTTAGAAGATTAAAATCTCAAATTCATCTTCCCATTTGCTCCAAGCCATCAGAACAGACCCAGTGACGTGTTGGCATTTTGCTGCCTGCGGCAAAGGGCAAGATGGTGCCTTTTCCATCCCATGAACACAAGTTGACCGAACTGGAAACTGAACTTTACTTCAGCCCTGGGAATGGGACAGAGTCATCCACCACACCTGAAAGGATCATGCTTGTTTGGGGGGTTCAAGAGAGTCTTGTGTATGACACATAGCTGTCTCTTCCATGAAAGAAGAATGGCTGGGAGACTTGGGAGAAATAGCTGGGTGTTGCAGATGAGGCTGCCACTGCCTCCCCAATAAGATGGAAGCCATAAGCCACCACAAGGACAAAATATCTTTGAAGGGTCTTTGAGGGCAGCATGCCTCTCGCAGGCAGGGGCAGAAAAGAAGGGAAGAAAGGAAATACATCTCTAACCAGAGGGATGTGAAAGGAAGAGTGATGATACAGAAAGTGCTGATCAGTGAAATTTCAGGCAACATAGCATGAGGCCTATGAAAGCAAACAGAATTCATGTAGCACTTTGCAGGATAAAGGTAATAATACTGATTGCATGGGAAGCTTAAACATCATCATCATCATCATCATCACTCCCTCCCAACTCAGTTCCTTCACTTCAGCAGCATAATTTAATGCTCTCATTGTTAAAATGGGGATCAAAAATCCTTTCTGATCTACATCAAATGATCCAGATAGCTATCAGTAGGCCCTCATCTACCTTCTGCCTAGTGACCACCCTTGCCTGTGCAAGGTACAGCAGTACAGCTGCTAAGGTACATTTCACCAAAACAATAAACGATAATCATTTGCTTTGGCTTTGTAAGTCATTTGAAGGTTTTATAATTCGGAGTAAAGGAAATCACAGGTAGGGAAGAATCTTGACCCATTTATACACTCATGGAAGAGAGCAGACCTGTGGAGTGATCTTTAACAACTGTAAAATATGGCAGGGGGTGAAATAATAGAGGAACAGCCAAATCTTAAAATGAGTATTATGGACAATAATCACACTCATCCTGCTGTTGTGCCTAGAGCATTTAACCAATGGTAGCTTTGTACAGTTTCATTTAAAAACACTATACTATTCTATCCTATAGTGCTAAAACAACCACTTAACATTATAACTGCTGAGCTTTTTCATTTCTGTTTGCCACTCCTTGGGCTCCATCGGCTTGAAGTGCTGATGCATATCAGTGTGTATGACCTACTCCTCTCATCCCATCCCTTTTCAAGGCAAGGGTTCCTTAAGCCTGGTTAAGTGGTTATTAAGACAAATTGCACAGTCCACCCCAACCCATCCTTTAAAAGAAAATGGTTGGTAGTTAAGCCCCTCAAAAACGATTGATTACAAAAGAGCCATTTTTAAAAAGCAGTGTATCCACTGAGCTAATGACAGAGGAAAAGTTTCAATGGATCTCTAACAGCAGGATATAGGGCCCATTCATAGTACACAATTATAGCACTATGATGCCATGTTAACTACCATAGCAACATCGTATGGAATCCAGGGATTTGCAGTTGAAGGAAGAGTATTTAGAATTCTCAGCCAGAATGCTCGGAGTACAGACCTCAAGATTTGACAGGACACAACCATGGAAGTTAAAGTGGTATCATAGTGCTATAATTGTGTGTTGTGACAGGGTTCATAACTGAGAGCTTGGAAAAGATACTGTTCTGGACCACCGCCAGGTGTGACTGGTAGGTGCCGTATCAGTGGGATGGCGGATCTGCTCTATGTTTTAGCTTGAACTTTAACAGAACTATTGAAGGTGCTGAACCTCTCTTCAGGAATGGATTGAGCACCTTAGATAGCTCCTTTACATTTTGGGCTTGACCTCTGAGTGGATTAAGCACTCCACTGATATAAACTGCTACTTACTACTACTTGCCACTTACCAAAAGCCCCCACAACTCCTCAGCCAGCATGGTTGGGGATAATGTTGGCTGGAGAACTCTGGAAATTGCATTAAATAACTGTAACTTTTTCCAGGGTCTGGAATATACAGAGATGAGTGCCTTAACATCCTATAGTGCTATGTTCTGAAATAGAATTCTGCTGACATACAGAGTGAAAGGTTAGTAATCTCAGCCATCACAAGATTTCAGGGCCAAAATCTCTTGAGATACAGGAGATGTGACTGGGAAGCAGTCCCATGGAAGTGTTTTTTATTAAATTGTTTTTAAAATTTTTATTTTAATAAACACTTGGCTGTATTTTGTTTTAAGCTGCTTTGGGTTCCATGCCAGTAGAAAGGTGAGATATAAATTAAATCAATAAAATCATAAATCATAAATCAGGATCCCACCATAATGACCATAACCTTCAGCACAGGTTTTTTGAAAGAGTGGACATAGTAGAGATTGATGTTGTTATTTACCCTAAGGTTCAAACACAGACTAATAATACACCTTTAAAATTCATTGCAGTTTTTATAGAGGCGGGGAAAGGATTAACATATGGGAACAGAGTGTCTTCTTCGTGCAGACCTTTCCTGCTCCAAAATTCCAAATAGCTGCTTTTATTGCTGTTGTTTGCATAATAATGAGAAGTTTCACGGTGGGACAATTCAGGTCTGTTGGTGATCCTGTATTGAACTTCCCTATAGAGCTCACACACCCAGCTTCTGGGGCGCATGGTGAGAACATGTGCAGGATGACAGACAGCTGATGTCCTGACAGCTTTTGGCAAAGCTGCATTATTTCACAGAGGACACTCCATCTGTCACTATATTCAGCCATTGAAACTGACCTCAGTGGCACTAAGGAAGCCCTGGCAGATTAACATTTAATGATGCTTTCAGCCTGAGCCCTTATAATTTTTCATCTTCCAGAGGAAGACACAGAGCAGAAACAAACAGTGTGGTGTATGGAGTACTCGTGGCAGCAGCAGTGAAGGATTCTCTTGGCTGCCCTTGCCAACACAATTGAATTGCTTTATGCTGATTTTGTTACCTAAGAAGAATGAAATTGCTTCCTAAAAAGGAGAGAGTGACTTTATTTTTTACAGATTGGCATCCTCAGAACTGGATTTACGCTATCAATATTTAATCATAGGTTCCTCAGAATTGTCTCCCAAGATGGCAATGAAGGGTGGGGAAGCTTTGGGAATTGGGGGGCAATTTTCTTCCAGGCCACACCTCCTCCAAAAAGTCTTTAAACTGCTAGTGTTTGATTTTTCAGCTGACAAATGATAATTACATCACTGCAATTGTCAATAATTACATCACTGTAATTATCACCTAGGACTGTAAGTTGGAAGCAAACCATTCAGTTACAAATCTGATGTTGAATCCTCAAACACAATTGCTTAACAACCATCTAAAAATGGAAAACATCTCTACTGACGAAATTCTTCTAAGCTATTTGAACCCAGAACCTGTATAAATATAAGAAGTACATATAAATGTGAGAAGTACAGGAACATCTGAAGCTGTTTTATACAGCATTGGTCCATTTAGCTGAGTCTTGCTTGTATTAATTGGCATCAGTCTTACAAGGGTTTCAGAGTCTCACAGTTGCTTCAGAAGATTCTAGAGACCTTTCATTCATAAAAGATGTACTATACCACTGTGCTCTAGTATAACGCATAGCAGGTTGAACATACTTACAGGGCAGAAATGGTTGGACATGCTTATTAAATGGTCCCTCAATAGCACCAGTTAATATGCAAACTCATACAAACATATAGTGGTCATGCAAATCTGTAGCTGCATAGAACAAAGCTTGGGAAAGTTCTTTTGTGGGCTGCAATTCCCAGAATGCTCCGTTGTAGTCCGTTCTGTACTGTACATACCATGGTTTGATTCCAAAATTACACAGAATTACTGAAATCATCATGCTTATTTTTTTAAATAATTAATAAAAGTCTACACCATAGTCACCTTGTTACCAGTAAATTGGATGCAGGCTGAGGCATTTGGCAGTGAGATGTGATTTGGGCCACTGGAGTTGGAAGTTTAAGCTGATTGCCTCCACTTACACTAGACTTCTAATACACACACACACACACACACACACACACACACACACATACACACACATATACATACATACACATACACTTAAGCATTATGAAATACCAATAAGCCTCCAATAGCTACCTTCCAAAGGAAAGCAAAATCTGGGTAAGCATTGCATCTCTAAAACTTATCACTGCTTGTAGAAGTGAAACAAATACGATGAAGGAGCCAAAAAAGAGATTGTGTGTTCTTGAGAGAACTTTTCATTGGAAAGGAAAATGGGTGTAAGACTAACAATATACTAAAACCAGTGTTCAGATCATGAGGGGAAAAGCCGGGAGGCCTACTACATAGCTCCTCCTAGTATTATGTAGGCATAAATGTGTTTTATTTTATTTATGTCACACTTTTCTCCCAGCACAGGGACATTAGGACTTAGAAAAGTTTGCTTTAGTGACTAAAGCATTCTGGAAAATATATTGGGAAAAATACCTTTACTAAGCTGTGTTAGTTTTAGTACGTCAGCAGTCCTTGTCTCCCCTATTCATCTAAGGAGAATAGCCAAGAGGACCACCACAAAAGCCAAGTGACCTGGGCCAGACTCTCTCTCACCCTTCTCTAATGTTAAGAACTGTATAAAAAGAATGTAAGTTATTTAGTCAACATAGTCAGTGATTCTCTCTGTTTACAGTATAAAAGCTGAATGAGCAGAACAATACAGACAGCCACTTTCAAGACAAAAAAATTCAGTTGAGGCAGTAGCCTAAATTAACCTCTATAAATCTTTCCCTTTCATTCGTATGAGCTTTGGTCAACCCTGATGAAAAGGATGTATCAGCTGGAAATGGAAGCTCTCCATTCCCTGTAACAAAAATTAATTTGGGTTTAAATTCCATTCATAAAAAAAGCAGCCTCCACTACCCCCACTTTTTCTGATTACTCACAAACTGTTTTATCTCTGGTCACGTAGGGTCATATAGCAACTTCCTTTGCTGGTTGAAGGGATAAAGCAAACATCCCCAGGATTGGAAAAGGACTAATAAAAAAAAAGTTTAATCATTTCAAAGGTTATGTAAGAAACAAGCCAGCAATAGGACCTTCACTGGACAGGTTTCTGATTTACCCTTCTAAATGGAGTCGAATGGAAAAAGGTAGGAATGGTTAAGCACACAAGCCTCTGGAGGATAACTGAAATACAAAGATGACCTTGCTGAAAAGCCAAGAGTGGATGCAATCTCATTGCTTCTCGACAAACTGAAACTATAGCCAGCTGTCAAGAGAAACAACTGCTTTCTGGATAGAAGCCACAGAGAATAAAAAGCTTTAATTCCTTCCCAGCATTGATTTACACTCCACATGTGTATGTGTGTTTCAGCAAGTGCCTGCCAGTTCTCTAGTAACTAGGAGTATTAATGGATCAGAGCACTGTGTTGAATTCATGCACAGTAATTTCATGAGGTTGCCATAAGTCAACAGGCACCTTGAAGGCACACAAACATGTAAAAAACTGCATAGTGTCCTTCTAAATACAATCAAGCCCCCTAAACCTGCAGCCTAGACTAAGGACTGCTGTTGCACACTTGAATTAAGAGCATGCCCTGAGAGGAGTATAGGATAAACAACTTGGAGCCTGAATTTAGTAAATGCTGCTTCAACAGAATATATAAGATAAGGTGACCATTTGTTGTTATTGTGTGCCTTCAAGTTGTTTCCGACTTACAGCACCCCAAGATGACCCTATCATGGTGTTACCCTGATTTCTGGGGTCCCTTGGGGGACACCTCAATGTGCTCCACATGATGGGGAATGGAAACTAGCCAGAGCACAAGCAATAGCAATGAGAGGGGCAGGGTAACCTAGCGGGATCTTTTTACCCAGTGTTTACGGGGTGAGGCCAAGCCAAAAACCAAACAAAAATGTCCAATAAATGATTTTATTGAAGGAAAGTCTCACGCAGCAACACAATCACTCACACACTCACTCAAGACCTATTAAGAAGCAAAAGAGAGGAAACTGCATAGGAGAATATTGAAGGGGCCTAGCTGGGGTGATACTGCACCTTTGTCCTACAGTCCTTGGTCCAAGAAAAACAGCAGAGAAGTGGGGCTCAGCACGGAGAGGGCTGAGGGGATCACTCAGAGGATGGAGCAACGGTCTGCTGGGATGACCAGGGGTGATCCAAAGAACTGCTCAAAAACTGAGACTATTTGTAGGGGGAAAAGTACCTGGTGGGCTAATTCTTTCCTGGGGAGAACAATGGGTGTTGGAGTGATAACGAAGTTCCACCATGGTAATTTCCTTTGTGTGATGGGATTGCAAATTGCAATTGATGGGATTTCAAAGCCAAAGTCTCCGGATCTTCGGTGGTGTTAGTTTGTGGTGTGACTTCATGTAAATGGTCCTCGCCTGATGGAATATTCGCTCAACTTGGGGCAGACATGCTAATCCCCTCAAGTCAGCGTCTCGGGGCTGAGGACCCTTTGTTTATTGTGGGTTTACACATCTTGAGGTCTCCTGGGGCTACATGACTGGGGATTTTACTGGCCTGATCTGGTTTTTCGATCCTTGACCATTGCTGCCTACGTGCCCATCCGGGTGACCTATCAGGCACATTGAATCATATTTTAATATCAAAATTGTAGAGCTCGGGACGGGGTTTTCCCAGCCGAGTGACAATGGGTTTTTCTTGGCAAGATTTGTTCAGAAGAGGTTCACCTTTTCCTTCCTCTGAGGCTGAGAGAGAGTGACTCCCCAGGGTCACCCAGTGGGTTTCCATGGCTGAGCAGGGATTTGAAACCTGGTCTCCACAGTCATAGTGCAATGTGTAAACCACTACAGCATGCTGGCTCTCACAAGGTAGCCATTTACATATCTATTGAAAAACAATGACCAAAAAGGACAGAGATTTGCATCAAATTCACACGTGCAAATTTAAATATATATAGGTAGCTATTTAGAAACTATTATTATAATTTAGATATACTGTAGGATGTAGGCTATATTTCAGAGGAACAAACTGGGCAAAGCTACTCCTGAGCATTCCTTGCCTAAGAAAATCCTATGAAATTCATGGGGTTGCCATAAGTTGACAGGCAACTGAAGGCACATACACACACCCACTTGTATCACTCAAATGGGAAACATGATCAATAGTGTCTGTCCAGTTGCTAATTGTTACTGGAAAACTATCCCTTCTTATGGCATTGGATTCCAAGCACCACAAGATTAAAAAAAAAAAGGGCAACAAGGCGATAACAACTTTCAAAGCTAACACAGCATCTTCCTATAAAAGAGATCCACTTGCCTTATTTCATCACTAAAAATATTGGTATCCCTGCAGCAATTGTAGTTCACCTTTTATAATGTCACTAACGTATTTACCTGGCATTGCCTGGGGTTTTTATTTTCCTCTTAAGAACTCACCAAACTGTCTTCCTTACTTCCTGTAGCTCCATATTTCCCAATGCAATCTGTATTCAGAGTTATTTACATACGCAGTTTGAGTTCCTGAGAGTGTACACTGCTCTCCTCCTTGCTGCTAGGCCTTGTGTCCATAGCGACTGGCCTATTCCACTACCTATAACTTATCCCCATATTCCCCAATCCAGTCTGTATTCGTAGCTGTTAACATACAGAGGTTGAGTTCCTGAGTGAATACACTGTCCTCCTCTTTGCTGCTAGGCCTCATCTCCATAGCAACTGGGCTATTCCAATACCTGTAAATTATCCCCATATTCCCCAATTCAATCTGTGTTGTCTGGCATCGTTGATGTACTGGCTTTCTTTTTTTCTTTTTCTTTTTTGCTTTGCTTTGTTTTGCTTTCTGTTGAATTTGTGCAATAGCTTTATGTTTTTCTGAAAGCATTTTTTGCTTTGAATTTCAGCTTTAAGATTCCTCACATATGGAACCCGTACAATCTACTGTGTGAGGCAAGAAGACCTTGTAACTATGGCCATTTCTGCCCTACACTGTTATAGTGCTATTCTTCCACTTTCAACATCCTTTACAATTCTGGGGTTCATAGTTTACTGAGGCCAAAGACCTCTCTGGTTGAGAATTCTTAAATGCCCCTCCTTAAGCTACAACTCCCAGGATTCCATAGGATGTTGAAAGTGGAATAATAGCGCTATGACAGTGTAGTATGTTGCGTATGTCACTTTAATTTTTCTCACATATGCCCCCCAAAGGTTTTCTGGCATCTTTATGGATGGTGGGCCTCGTCTCCATAGCAACCAGCCTGAGGCCCAAGAGGTCTCTGACCGAGAATTCTAAATGCCCCTCCCTAAACTGCTAACTCCAGGATTCCATAGAATCTTCACAGCCAGCCAATCATATGAGGTCCTCACTCAGCCAATTGTATGAGGTCTTCACTGCCGGACACAGATAAACAGACAAACTCGCAGACAAACTTTGACTTTTATATAGTAGATTATCTATCTATCATCTAGCTAATTGAATTTATAACCAGGATCGGAGGAGGCAACTTCATTTGATCCAAGGAGGCAACTTCACTTTATCAGTGATTACACAGTACTTGCTGATTTCAACGGCAGTCTATCCAGATGTGTTTCTTCTGAAAGCAGTGAGCTTGGTTATGTGTTCAATTATCTGCAGCCCAGCAATTAATTGAAACGTTTGTAACCAACTTCTGTGACTGGAGTGGAGTGCCATTATTGTACTGAAAGTGGGCAACCAGTGGTCCTCTGGATGTTTGCTGGACTCCAGCTTTTTTTGTCTTGGCTAGACTAACTAGGGCAGATGGAAGCTGAAGTCCAGCAGCATCTAGAAAGGTGCAGATAGACTAGCCCCTTGCTATACCAGGATAATTATTATTGCAGGTCAATCAGCATCGAATTCTTTGACAGCATCTTGTCATCTCAGTGTGCTCTCTACTGTATGGAACCTGTTTGTTCAAGAAGTTTCTCACTTTTCTTTGCACCCATCTTTTTTTTAGCATCATAAGAGATTCATGTCAATATTTGGTTTCCAGACCAGTGTGTACCACTCAGCACTGTCCTATTCATGCTTTCTGGAAGAGTTTTGGGTACACATCTTGGTGTTAAGGCCAAAATCAAGTCTCTAATTCCAACTAAAGAAAAGACTCATTGAATCAACTGCTAAAAAGTCAGTCAAGACTCATGTTACATCCCATTGATTCAGTGGGCCTGCACTAGTTAGGAACAGAAATTGGATTAGACTTTAATGTTTAAAGTTAATTTTTAGATTTTCGGTATTCAGTTTGAAAAAGCTACTTTGGGGGCATATATGGCCAGAAATCTCCCATGCTACCTGGGGGATTCTGGGAGGTCTAGTCCAAAAAGAAAAGAAAAAAAACCTTTTCTATGTTTGGTTATTGTTGCAACACTGCTATACCTCAAGGCTTCCACCAGACCACTCATACACACTTATGTTCAGCTAGAAATATCTAATGTTTGAATACATGGAAATCAGCATACCCACCTGAACAGAGATAAGAAGTGGTCTTCCAGATGTTGCTAGACTGCAACTCCCAGCATTCTTCATGACTATGCTTGCCAGAGCTACTGGGATTTGCATTCGAACAACATCCAGAGGTTTTGGACAAATCCCACCTTGATAAAAAGAATCAGCCAACCCCTACGCTCTCCACGCTCAAAGTCTGGCAGATTGCCAACTGACAATGCTTAATGCCATTGCAAAATCATTCTGGTATATTTAAAGAGGAGGGCTGTATGATTGCATCAGTTGAGATTTCAGTCTAATTTTTGACAAGGGGTATGTGCATGTTCAGTGGACATTTATGGAATAAATCAGTAGACATTGTTTTGCTACTTGATTGACATGGTCTTTTTTCCCCCTTCCAGACTGATTAACATGGTTTATGACATTACAATCTCCTATAGGTGGTTCAAATCACAGTAGAAGTCAAATTGTCTCACTTTAGTTAGGAGACAGTTAAACATATTGAGAGGCTCTGAAAAATAAGATTGTTTCCAATTACTCTCTTCTATACCCACCATTAAAACAAATGATTATGGCCCAATCCACAAACTAGAGCAGACAGATAGTTGGATTTAAGCCAACTGAGACTTACGGACTGAAATCAGCTTATATTGAAGCAAGCTCAAATGTTCTCTTTGCCAACAATCATGCAGCTTTACTAGCAGTAATTATGAAGACTTCAAACAAACCACCCATGGCTTCCGGTTTATTTATTTCCAACACAGAGATATCAAAAATGGAACTCCAGTAAGTATACACCAGGGAAGCCAAAAAACCAAGGTAACCAACATCAGGGGCTGATGCTCACAGAGGTTGAGGGGGCAGTGGGTGGGGTTACCAGAGGTGAAGCCAAGAGATTGCCAGAGGCTAAGTCAGCTACAGTTAGCTTGCTGCTTCCTGGTAAGATCCAAGGACACCTTGTATCCCTCTGCTGGTTGGGAGGGATGATGGGGATTAGGTGGTATAGTGAATTGGACGACTGCCACTAGGCAGATGGGTTGTAGAGTCCTTTTCCACATCATGGCCAGCATTTATTTGATACTTTTTTGTATTACCTTAGCAGTTTGAGGCTGGGATAGTGAATTTGCCTCTGTTACTAACCTGCTTGACTAGCTCTCACAGCTATGTGGGGAAGAGCTGGTTCACATTTGTGCATTTTGATTTTCTTTGTTTGCTTTAACACTATACAACTATTGGGAGTCCATCTTCTATCAGCCTCATCCTGGAGTGGGAGGGCTCATCAGTCCAGAGACACCAAGTAGCCAGTGATGGGGAATTTGATTACCAGCTGGGAATAGTCTTGGAAGAATTCAGTTTTCAGGAACCCAGTTCTACTCTTGCCTGTTAAGAGATGCTGGACTGTATGAGCAAAAGGGCTAGAATGCTTTTCCACTGTGTCCCATCTGTTGCATCATTTATCACCAATAAAACTTATGCTATAGCAAGAGCACATTTCAGTGTTCAACACCAAACACAATCTTGGAGAGGCCTGAAACTACAACCAGCTCCAGCACAGAAGAGAAAGGCAACACCCCATCTGTCCCAACAGAAGGACCACCCTGATAATCTACAAAAGTCTCTGCAGCACCAGGAAGTCTTCTCTTCTCTCCTTTCTTCTTCAAAGATGGCTCAAGCTGTCCTTTCAGAAGCAGTTGCGGTAGAAATAGAAGTAGTAATCAGTGAAAAATATCCCAGCATAGTTAGGATCAGTTGAACAGTCAGCAAGGTCCTGTTGGGACAGACAAAAAGGACAGATTAAGATCAGGCTTTGTTATCCCTAAATGATTTTTCTTCTTTTTTAATGTGAATCCCACTTTGAAACCAAGACTCACAGGAACAGCAACACGAAAATGGTATGCACTTTCATGCAAGGATGCCACAGGAAGAAGCCAAAGGTGTTGGAGTCCCTATAACACAAATAAGATAAATGATAAGACAACAACATTGACATAGGTGTCTATCTTGCTGGGCTTACATGTGTCTCAAATTTCCAGGCTGGAGCATTTTCTAGTACATGGGACCATTTTAAGCTAATGCTTGTGTGGCAAAATGTGTTATTCACCACCCCGCCACCCCCACACACAACATGGACATTATTCCATTACAGCAAAAAATGTCTCATGTGAAGCAGCCCTTGGTCAGCTCTTAAACAGGCATATCCTCACACATAAGGGTTTCATTGACTTTAAACAAGATTCCAGTCATCACAACTTAAACTGAAAACAATCACATGAAACATACCAGACTAATTTTAGAAAATCAGAGGTTTGAAAAAGATTCCCAGAAGCAATTAGCCCCAAGCATATAAGAAAATGCATAGAACTTTTACAAACTTTTGCCAGGTTATTTCAAATATCTGAGGCTCTTTAACTTTGAAAGGACATCACACAGTTGATCTTTTGACTTGATTATATTAATGCTTGACTAGAGGAAAAATGTCCTGTATTTCCTTTTAGGTTTCTCTTTACTGACAGATAAATAAAGATCTACATAGAAGTTGACCAAGCATAGTACCTGTGTAGTTTCCTGAAAGAATTCACTCTTCTCATAGGGTGGTAGGTGATACAAGCAATGTTTTCCAAATGTGACTTTGCATTGAAAGATAATCAGTGGTTCTGTCGTACTTCAAGAAAGCAGGATAACATGAAAAGCTGTAAAGTTCCATTCCAGTACTTTGACAAAGAAGGTTAGACTCTTAAGAAAGAAAATGTTGGAACTAAAATACCCACAAGCCAAAATCAGCCAAGTGCACAAGGCAAATGCTGACATAATCAATGGGAGAGAATTTCACTGAAAAGTAGAGCTAATTCTAATCACTAAAGGTGCTCAGAGAGCATCAAAGAGATATTGGAACAGCACCATAGAGACTGAGGAATGATATTGAAAATCAGAACACTTGTAGACAATAGGACAGGAAAGAAGTCTCAATTTAAAATAAATAACAAACTAAACAAATACCTAGCTGTTTATTTTCACATTTAACAGCTCTAGTGACTGAACTACTGTATATAATCATGTGTAAGTCTAGAAATCCTAGTCAAATAATCAACCCAAAAAACCTGGGTCGACTTATCCGCAGGTCAATGCAAATGCTGTATATTAACTCTGATCAAGAAAGGAATAATCCCCTTCTCTGAGGGTAGAGTAGAGTAGAGTAGAGTAGAGTAGAGTAGAGTAGAGAAAGGTGACAGCTTAGTCTGTCCCTGGAGAACCTAAAAGAAGCATTGACCCCTTCTGTTCTCTCCACTGCGATGCCGCTTCCGACCTTTTGAATGCCCAGGTGGGAAAATGGCAGTGATGGGGACAGCTCTTTGGCACTTCCTCTCAAAGGATGCTGACAGAGTAGAGCAGATTGGTGCTTCTTTTAGGTTCTCCTCAGATGAACTAAGCTCTTGTTTTTGACCACTCTACTCAGAGAAGGAGACAGTTCCTTTTTTGACAAGAGTTAATTCTGTACCTTAACTTTTATGTATAAAAAAGGATCAGCCCCTTCCCTGGATAGAGTGCTGATTGACCTTTTTGAATGCCGGGAAGGAAAATGGCAGTGGTGGCAGCCAGGGATGGCTGGCCTCCTGAGGCAGCACTGGCTTTCCCCTCTCCATGGAATGACCCTTGACTTATCCATGGGTCTTATCAAAGTCCATAATTTTGGCCTCAAAACTGCCCTCAATTTTATGCATGAAGTTAACTTATACAGGAGTATGTATGGTACGTGGAAGACAAAAGCAACACACTGGTAAAATAGTAGCATCAACACTGGAGTCGGCTTCTGTGGACATCTTAGTAATCCTGCTGATGGCACTGCATAAGTGCTTTCCCTACAGACGGCACTGCTTATGCAAACACAGTGGCTGCAAGAGGACATCACCATCAGCAGCAAAATACAACACATGAATTGGCTTTAAGGATTCAACCTAGCTCCATTAGGGTCAAATAAGGTTATGTTGTTGGCTTCAATAGAAAATGGATTGCAGAGAAACTAAGCAGAAGTAATCATTTCCTGATTATTTCTTCTGGACTTCCTCACCCTTTTGGTTTTGCATAAGTTGGAGGTGATTAGTTGTTTATTTATTTACTGATTTCTTTTTTCACAGCCCTGGGATGCGAGGCAGCTTACAAGAGTTAAAACAGATATATTTAAAAGTACACATCATACAAAAGTTAAAATATAATGAAACCATCAACAGAATTAAAAACAATTAAAAGAAAGTCCATCAAAAAGAAAAAAACAAATTTAGACAATGCAACACATTATTAAAGGCCTTTTCCCCATAAACAATCAATCCCCAAAGGCCAGAGGAGACAAAAAAATGATAATAAGGAAGATACCAGTCCAGTGTCTCTAGCGTGGGAGTTCCAAGCCTGGGAGCAGTCTCCAAGAAAGCCCTTTCCTGCATTCCCACCAGATTGTACTTGTGAGGAAGGTGGGACAGAGAGAAGGGCATCCCCAGAAGATTTCAAATCACAGCCATTCTCATATCTGGAGACAGGATCTGTCAGACAGCTTAGACTTAAGCCATATAGGGCTTTATACGTTATACCTAGTATTTTGACTTGTACCTGGAAATGGATAGGCAGCTGGTGGAGCTCTTGCATCAAAGGAGTTGTATGGTCCCTGTAGCCAGCCCCTCTTACCCTTCTGGCTGCAGCTCCTTGGATCAGCTACAGTTTCCAAACACAATTCAAAAGCAGCCCCATCATGCTGGCCTGAGGTGCTTAGGGAGAGCAGAAGCTGCAGTCAGAGATCCCTCCACTGCTCCTGGATCTAGCTCAAGAGATTCACTCTCTCCAGCTATCAGCTGCCATTGCTGGTACCATCAGTGGGAGAGGGGGCAGTAGCCTCTCCACTGTGTTTTCCTCTGACTTCCTGACCTGCTGCTGAATTACTACCTGCTATGCAGGCATGAAAAGTATAACGCAAAGATAGTCCAAAAGTAAGCCTTGGGGAACTGTTGGTACTTCAGATGTTTTGACCTACTACCATGGCCAATGATGAGAGATTGTGGGACACTTTATCCAAAACAACTGGAGGGTCTACAGTTCCCCATCCCTAGTGTAAAACTTAGCAGAAAGGCAATGCTTCTTCATTTTACACTAGGGTCGACACAGCTCTCTTAGGAAATAATAAAGGAGTGGGTGAAACCTCTGCATAGGTCAATTGCTTGGAACTTATTTCAAAGAAGTAAAGGGAAGTTTTAATCTGCTGCTCCCACTTTTTATTACTACCACTATTATAATTATCACCACTTACTATGACATGATTTTTATTTTGTACTTACTTGATTTCCAGTGAGATTTTTACCTTGAGTGGCGTGTGTTTGTTAAGGGGAACAATGTAGCTATAATTTCCAGACCTAAAACAATTAATATTGACAGCATTTGGTATCTGGAAGGTCTAGACAAATAAAAATACCAGTGAAAATCTGTATGAAATCATGAAAATAAATCTAATAAACTAGTCAGTGATTTGAATGGGGAAGAGTGAGGTGAAATAATTCAAGTCTAAACACAATAGTAAGCTCATGAGGTATTTCAATGGGAAGTGTTGACCAACACTGAGTGGTGTAGCAGTAAAAATTGAAATTAGAATAAAAAACACCTTTGAACAATAACTTGCAAGGAGCAAAACAGCAAAACATGATGGCTCTCTGCATGTTATTCAGCCTGCCTATCGTGATTTAGCTAGGATTGAAATAAAATGTGAAAGATGTAGAAAATTTTGCCTGTCCAAAAATTGCACATCCACTTGTACTGTTAAGTGTCCCAAGCATACAGTGTAGGTTTTGAGTTAAAGAATTTACAGAAATAACTGGGCACAAAAAACACTTTTGAGCTGGATATGGCTCTTGGACATCCCCTATAGCTTAAGCTAAGACCAACTGATAGTAGATGTTCCAGTTATTTGACTGTTGCAGCAGCATAGCTGTTAGCCCAGTTCATCATTTTGTTCTCCTGCATCAGACAAGGGAAACACAGCAAAACCATTTCACCTACCCACATTGTAAGTTTCTTCTGCAATAACGACTGTCTATTTTCTGCTGTGTCTCCAAGATCTGCATAGAACTGATGGTTGTATCAGTCCCTAAGAACAAAAAAGAACCAGGCATGTACACATCACCCCCAAATTATTTCAAAAGCAGAGAAGTTGAACAAAGGAACACTTAAGAAATGAAAAATATAGGCCAAAAATGGTATTAATGATATCTCATTAGAGCAACAAATGGCTTTCTGGGGAGAAAATTTGGGATATAGGATTGGGATATGTTTTTTCTTGATCATCTCCCTCCCATGGTTCAAAGTCCACACAGATGAAAAGTGACTACAGTCATGCCCAGAAAACTTGCAAACTCTCTCCCTCTTTTTCCCTCTTTCTCTTTCTCTCTCTCCCCCTACAAGCCCTATCAGTTACTCCTTGACCTGGATGATTTTACTTTCAAGTTTTCACAGGTGAATTTGTATGCATAAAATAGCCTTTTCAACAACAACAACAAAAGCTCAGAAAGTACTACACAAACCTAAACATGGCAAGATTTTCTCTGATACTATAACTGATTTTCTTAACCTTCTACCCATATGGCTTCATTCCAAAAGCAACATAGTTCAATGAGCACATCATTTTAGAAATGCATAGCTAAATTGCCTTAGAGCAAAATAAAAAATGACAAAGACTGCCCCCAATGGAAAGCTTTTCCTTCTCTTTGAAATTAAGAAAGAACTGTCAGGGATGGAGGAGGCCTAAACATCCCTTGTACATATGCAGTGATCCCAATCGAGATCATATCCATTTGGCCCTGCGTACATCCTTTAAAGAAGACTTTGAGCATCACTGAATGAGACACCAAGCAACATGTTATACATTATACTTATTATGTAGTTTAGCCATTGCTGCGAAGACAATGAGAGAAACAGAATATGTGAGCTATGCTTTCTCATCTACATGTCCCATTAAAATCATTGTGAGGAAAGAGCAGGGAACAGGAGAAAGAAGGCGGAGAGGTTTGAGTCTTCAAAAAAGGCAAAAAGGAAGATACAGGAAATTACAGATCAATCAGCCTAACCTTAATACCATGGAAAATATTAGAAAAGATTACAGAACACAAGAATCTGTCTCCAAGTGTCTTGATAACAATGCAGTGATGAGTAGGAGCCAACATGGGTCTGTCAAGAACAGATCCTGCCAAACTAATTTGGATCTTTTTTTCCATCAGGTCACTAGTTTAGTAGATAGTGGGAATGATGTGGGTGTCATTTATTTGGATTTTAACAAAGCATTTGATAAGGTCCCCCATAATGTTTTGATCAGCAAACTGATTAAATGTGGAATTGCTGGCAACACTGTCAGACGGATCCATAACTGGTTGGAAAATGGCTTAAAGAGGTATCATCAATGGCTATGCTTCAAACTGGAAGGAAGCTTCAAGGGGATGCCTTAGGGTTCTGTCCTAGGGCTATAACCGTTGAACTTTTTTTATCAAGGATCTGGATGAAGTGAATCATTATCCAGTTTTCAGGAGACACAAAACAGGGAGGGATGGCTTACACATTGGATAATAGAAACAGATTTCAAAAGGACCTAGATAAACTAGAAATTTGGGCAGAAATTAATAAAAATGAGATTCAATAGAGACAAATGCAAAATTCTACATTTAGGCCACAAAAACCAAATGCACAAGTATAGGGTGGGTGATACATGGTTCAGCAGTATGACATGCGAAAAGCATGTTAAGATTATTGCTGATCATAAGGAAATCATAAGGCAGAGCACGGAGGAATGGGAGAAACTGGACACAGTGATAACAACTGTATTAATACATTATATTAGGATGCAAGGTCAAAGGATGAAATAATGGTGCGTTGCAGAAATCCAGGGTTCCATGTATACAGATTTAACATACAAGGTATAAAAATCATGGAGCAGAACAGTTCTCAACACTTTTGTGGCTTTTCGTAATTCTTTGCACAGAAACATTTTTATGATGCATTTTCATGGTATTATTCAAACAAGACAGAAAATGGATCGATTAAAGTACGGTGCTAGTATTAACCTTGGTTCAGTCAAGCAGAGCATGGGATTTGAATACAACTCCCAAAGTCCCACAGGGAGGTACTGGGAACTGTTTAATACCATCCAACATTTAACCAATGAAAATTGAGTCATGTGTGGCCAAGAATCATCAAAAAGTGGTCAAGATGGGGAAAGTTCTTAATGAAGAAGAACACATAAGCTAGGAGAGGCTGCAGCAGTTTGCTTTTGTCTGAATATACTGGGAAGAGGAGGTTCCATGGCCTCCTTTGTTCTTTTTCCTGCTGAGTCAATTGAGTGCAAACTACTTTTGCACTTTGTATTCAGTTTATAGCAATTGGAGCTGAAGACGAAGGAAGAAGATGGGAGGGGGAGACAGACTTTTTAAAAGCAATTGGGACATTTTTAAAAGCAGATGAAGAAAAGAGGTGATAAAAGATTAGTCAGGACTGTTCTTGACAAATCAAGATAGTTGGAAGATATGACACTGTTAAACATCAAAAACTATCCTGTTTTTTGTTTTGTTCCTGGCGTTTTTGACAGTCCCTGAAGCCCCCAGCAGGCCTCAGGTGAAGAAAATTGACCCTTGAAACCACTCCAATTGCTCCTCCTCGCCCTATGCTTTCTTAACTTTATAGCCAGGGCACGCTCCTAAAATACTGCTTTGCATTGCAGTGATAAAGATGTTCATGTAACAGGAATGCGTAATGAACCCCCATAGGATGGAGAGCTGAAAAAATTGTGCAAGAACCCAACTGTGCTTCCCTCCTGCAACAAACAGCCCCTCCTGATCTCTTTGGCAACATGAAGCAGAGGAAAAGGCACAGTAAATCAGGTCAAATCGATTTCCTTAAGAAAAGAAAATAATGATGGAGTCTACAGATACTTGATAGGTATAGAAGCTGACCCTAGCAATAAGCTATATACACAACCACCCTAACCCAGATAAGGGACATTTAAAGGCAGGGCTGGGCAATCTCTGGTCCCTGACCTAATTTAGTGCTATTCACAGCCTAATTTCAAAAACATTCTGCAGACTATCAATTCAGATCAGATGCTCCAGCAATTTGTTGCTCCCCTGGGTGGAGGAAGAGGCAGGAGAGAGGAGATGCCAGAAAAAAAGCAAATGAGTACAATGTGGGAAAGAGAGGGGGTGGACCTCTATCCTTATAGTAGTTCTGGTTTTACCACCATATATTTTCCTTCTATTGCCCTGGAGACGGGCCATTTCCGCACTAGATTGCGATAGTGCTTTTATTCCATTTTCAACATCCTATGGAATCCTATGGAATCGTGGGGTTTGCAGTTTACAGAGGGGCCTTTGAGTCCCCTCCCTAAACTGCAAACCCTGGGATTCCATATGGAATAACAGCACTATAACAGACTAGTGCAGAAATGGTCAGGATCGAGACATTAATTTTTGGACTGCAGCTTCCAGAATATCCTAGCTAGCACCATGTTGGCTAGAGGATTCTGAGAGCTACAGCCCAAAAAAGTAACTTTTCCAATCTCGGCTCCTGAGGGAAGGCAGCTTTCCTTGAGGGGTACAAAAAATTTCTCCACGTTTCCTTTAATAAGATTAATAAAAATGCTTTGGAAGGATTTTTAAAAGCGGGGGGGGGGAGAGGGCTCACAGTCATTTCCAAGATCAGGCTTCTCAATCCAGTTCTGTTCTGATGGTTCTTCTTCTCTGTTTCCTGAGGGGAAAATAAGCATTTATCACTGTAAGTGCCTTTACAAAGTGAAACAACTATATGGTTAAATAGCACACAAATTCTCAACACAGAGAAAAATGAACTTCCATGTGACTTTTCCTAGAATATCAGTGAAGGACAGATTTGAAAGATGTTTGTAGATCAATACAGCTTATGATAAAATCTTGAAAAAAAATTGAAAACCTGATTTTCCCCCCAGGGTTCTCATGTTGTAGAAAGCTTTCACGCACAAACTTCTCCTCTTTAGGCAATTGATTTCCACACGTGGACAGTAATGATTGAGAGGGCAGTGCTAGCTTGCTCCCCTCCTCATGCATCAATTTGAACCAATTGATTTAAACTGAACAGAGCTAGAGAGATTTGAATCTGACATACTTCATAACTGCCATTTTTCAAATTATGTTCTGGAGTTTCTTGGTGGCCTGGCAGGGGTTCATCAATGAGAAGAGATAAGTCATGGAGCAGAAGCCTCTCTCAAAGTTAACTTGCTTACATTTTTGAACACAGCTGGCCTAAGGACAAGATGTCTGCCCAATCCGTGTGCCAAAGCTGACTGGACTGGCAGCTGTATCTTATTTTAATGCTAGCGACAGAAAGGCATCCACTGGTACACATCGTGGTTGTACTGAGTACATACTTCTGTCCTCCAACAGAGTGAAACAACCATAAATTTCACTAGGAGAGGCTATCAACATTGTCCCTCGCATCTATTGCCTGCAAAAGTTGCCTCTCTCTGCCTCATGGTAGGGCCAGCCTGAATCTAAGCCTCCAACGTACAACCACAGGAAGTAGATCGCAGGTACCGTCAGCCCTCCACATTTGTGCGTTTCACTTCTGCAGATTTGATTATTCACAGATTATTTACTGCCCCCCTATGCCATTTTTAATAGGGATTGCAAGCTTCATGAGACTGAGAAACTGCAAACAAGGTCCCTCGTTCCCTGTTTAAAAAATCCCTATTAAAAATGGTCTGGGGCAGCAGCGGAGGTGGCAGTAAGCCCACCAGCCACCCACTTCTGCCTTGTAAAGGAACTCTGATGCCTCAGAGGAATCCACAGTGAGTTGAATATGATGATTATACTTTTTTTGCATGTGAAATATGGTTTTGGAGGGCCTAGAGTTATTTACGGTTTTTTCACTTTCACGGGGATCCTGTGCCCCTAACCCTTGCGAATGTGGAGGGATGACAGTATTACCTTAATGAGTTATCCTGTCAAGAGGCTGCCACAAGAAAAAAGAAAGGGTCCCTTTAAAATGTCATAAAACTTGGCAAACCATGGACTTCAAAATTCCTTATATAGGTGTCTTCAAGGAAAAGCCAGAGCGCCGGAAGTAGTAAATGAGGCTCTCTCATCTTAAAATAACAAAGAGTTGCATGGCCTCTTAAGGACTAACAAAGTTTATTATGGCATTAACTCTCACAGAATACAGCTCACTCCATCAGCTGCAATGGACTGTAGTCTATGAGAGCTTAGACCGTTAAAAAAAATTGTTACCGTTTAAGGTGTTGTTCCTGCTGCTGCAGCCTTAACATGGCTACCCCCCCCCCCAGAAATTATCTTAGAGTTGTTTGCTGATCAGTCAGCACCTTGCAATTCTGAGCCAGTTTGTGCTCTCTTTTCTAGTTGCTAAGTTTCTGTGCATGATCATCACTACCATCCAAAGAAGCACAACCACATGGAAAAATCACTCTTGAGCAACAATTATTATTGTCATAGGCAGTCTGAAAAAATGTTACCATGATTGTGAAAACACCACTAGGCATATTCAACCTTCTCTTGAGCGGCAGCAATAAAACACCTGTTCCTGATTTAACTTACTTTCTTCCTTTGCATTCATCCTCAGGTATCTCAGCTCATTTCTTTCTGCCTGATATATTGAACAGCAGTAAGTTCTGTGACAAGGTAAAATGTCACAGAAATTCACTTCAGGAACCATGACAGTCGGCCTGGAGTTTGAAGGCACCGTATTGTATTCGGTGATAATCGCTACAACAGAAGAAATCCATCAGCAATGCCTGTAATTATCCATATTTACTGAAACTGAATTTGATATCAAGCATTCTGATTCTAAAACTTGAATAAATTATGCAAATTACTCATATTTGCACAGATTTTTCTTTAAAGATAAGTTATTCCACTCAGTGTTTATTCTCCTGTTCTACAGAAGAAGCAGCACACACCCTGGCAGCTGGAAGTTTATTTTCATGCCTCAGGCTGACCTTTCTTTAATGTAGCATTGGCTATGATGATTTTAATTATTTGTCTCCAGTTATACAAACTAGTTCTATCTATTCCCCACCACCACCAAATCAAGCTAAGATTTGAAGGATGTAAAATCTTGTGCTAGATACTCAGGGCTAGCTATGGGGGAATTAGGCATTGTCCCTTAATAATACATCCCCCCCCCCCATGAAATGTTCCTCTGGTCCCCAAATTTCTAGGACTGCAGTAACTTAACACTGCTGTTGAGAATTTAGAAAAACAATTTAGGCATACAAAGAAAAGGGGTAGGCAAAGGTACCAACTGAATGCAAACCCAGCAGATCAAAGAGTTCAAGGTGTGAATGATTTTCCTGTTTCATTCTCTGTGATGCTAGAAATTTTGGAAAGTTTAATTTTAGATGGCAGAATTCTTATTTGCAGAGCAATGCCCCCATTCCTCCCCCCCCCCATTGCTATAATCCTGTAGATACCACATTTTAGGTTCACATGGCACAGTTTCAGATTTACAAGTAATGCTTTTCATCTCTATTGACATTTTCCAGGCTCAGATAAGAATTTATATCACAGTACCTGGCAGAGTGGTGAATGGAGGGGTTGTTATCTGACTTGTTGAAATGCTAGGAAAGGATGATAAAAAAATATTAGAAACTAATACTCCAGTGCAATAGCAACATACACATAACCATATTTAACTGTCTTCACCAAATCTGTAAGACAAAAAAGGTTTTCCACACTAATGCAAAGAAGCAAGAACTCTCACGGCAAACATTGACAGTTGGTGCATCATAGTGCCATCTGAACAGCCACACAGAGTCTGTACAAAGCAGCAGGGACTGGCAGGGGAAGGAATCTATGTGGTATAGTAGACAATTGGCAATCACCATTCAGATTTCATTACACTGCAGACAAATGGCCAATCATCAGATTTCTTCCATGTCTTTGCTCACTATTGGTTCTGGAGACCTTGATGGGCATGCCCTCTTTTTTAAAAAGAAAAGTGTTACTGTGTTCCAAAGTAGTAACCTTTTTGGAGAAGAATCCTAAAATTCTTATCCAATATGACAAATTAAGTAACATCATGCTGTGAAATTCTAACTCTCTGTGTTCATGGGCTTGAACAGCAAACCACAGCATAAAGACCTAATTTCACTTTTGTTAAGTGGAGCAAGGCTTCCGATAGAGGACTAGGTGACTTTAGATGGACTTTCTTTCCCAGAATGGATTGAAAGAACATAGAAAGCTATATAACCAACTGCAAGATTCCAAAGGACTTACCTAAGCATACAAATGTGTGTGAAGAAATGATATGCTTTTATTATGTTTATGTGCACAGACTCATCCCCATATAGTCTCCTGTTCTTTATATAAAATACCAAAAGAATTCCTTCTAGTCAATATAAAATAGCTGTGTTTGTGTGTACCCAGGCTTGACTTTCTTGCATTTTGATCATCAGTAATATCCAGTGCTTTGTTCTCTCTATTTCATTAATTAATTCATTATTAATTTAATAAAATGTTTTGCAATAGGGGAAGAACAGAACTCCAAAAAAAAAAAAAACTCACTCTAAACTTAACTGTAAACTGTCTGTGGTTCCCCCTCCCCTCCATCTAGCAGGAGGGGGAAGAGTGGCCAAGGAATCTTGTATGAATCACAAACATTGAACCATATGAGTTCATTGGGGGAATTTTTGCTTCCATGTATCCTGGAATTTTTTAAAAGTCCAACCTCTGGAATGTTGCTGCTGGTGGTTGGGAATTGCCACTGAATGCTTCAAGATGACAGAAATGTCATTTTTCAGGAAGAAGAACAGGAAGAAGAAGAAGAGAGAGAATGCTGCAGCCAACTACAACATTTACTGATGTGTGTGCTGCTATAAAGCGCTCTCTCTCTCTTTCTCTCTCTCTCTCTCTTTCATCAATGCAAGAATAAATAATTGGAATAGTTTTCTTCCTGCTGTGCATGATTACAAGAATTTTTGAAGTTTTTTAACATTTTTTTTAACTTTGGCACTGGTGATGAAATATCATTTATAAAAAAAAATGACTTAAAAGAAACCGGTCCCAAAGAGTAAGGAAACAACCCTTTGGCAATTGCTTTTTTGTTAAGGAAGAGAAAATCTGCAAGCATTCTTTATACTCCTGTTTCACACAAGAGCAGAATTCTTTCCCCTTAGAGGCTTGCCAGTCCTTCTAATATGCAGCCTGATACCACTTTACAGTAAATGTTTATATGCTTTAGATAAGCTGCTATCTACCCAGAGTATTATAGAAAAGAAAGGAATTAAAGCCCACATGAGCAAAAGATCAGTCACTTACCTGGGTCCAGAATGGACAATGTCTTGTTCCGGTATGCTCAGTACATAAAGGGTGCATATAGTCATAACGCTGTAATGAGATGTTAATTTTACCAACTAGGATCTTTGTTCATATACAAGAGGAACACGGGGTGGGTGGGGGGGGAGGTTTCTACTTTTTCCCACATGAATTGCATGAAATAAACCCAATTGGTGGCTTCATGTTCTGTAGGCCAGCCCTACCACTAGGCAGAATTATTCAGGTCAACTCAAGCAGCAGATTTTGGGAGTCACAAAAGGTCAGCAGATTATTATTTAATTTGTTATTTGATTGGCAGGGATGGGGGAGGGTTGCTTATGTGATTTTTCTCCCAAATGTGCCAAAATGACTAAATCAATATTTATGATCGGGATCAAAGAAAATATTTTGGGTTTTTTTTTAATTACTGATAATATGTATATATACATGTATTTTAACAAATTACATCCAACATCCATATATGATAATTATGTTTGGTTTATAAAGGCAGGCTCATTAAACTAACAAAAATTACATCTAGTTAGTACGTTTTCTTACCAAAGGGCCATGACAGCAACCAATGCAATTACAGTTATCTGGAAAATCCTATAGCTGGACCATGACTGTTTTTTTGCTGGAACACACACCTAAAGGAGAGGAAGAGAAGGAGGAGGGAGGGAGGCCAGAGAAGTCTTCATGAAATATTGCAGGAACCACACACAATATTTTTATGGAATTGCCTCCATCTATCCAAAGGAAGGGTTGCCTCTCTCTTCTTCCAAGTCTATAGGCATAGGTTTAGACAGCTATACTCTGGGAGATGCCTTAGCTCTAGATGTCTTGCATCAAATAGGAAGCTGGACTAGAAAGTCTTCATGTCTAGCTCTGCGATGTTATGAACTATACCAAGTGGTAGTGACTGGTGGCTTCCACATCATTGGGATGGTAAATCCATTTTGGAGTTTAATCTGAACTTTAAGGAAGATATCCAAGATGCTGAACATGTGTTAGGGGTAGAGTTCTGCACCTTGGATAGTTGCCTTAAAGTAAGGACTGATAAAGCAAAAGCACTGTGCTGCTGACAGAGAGGTCATCAATGATCAATAATGGCAATATGCATGTTCAGCTACCTACAGCTAGAATGAGATGTCAATGGACAAATATTTACTATTACATTATAGTCCTATTTATATCTGTCTGCATGTGCAACAAGTGCTGAAAGTACTCCAGAAGAAATTATTATATTTTCCGAGAATCAAGATACTGTGAATGGGTGGGAATCCTATAGACTGCAAGTGCTCGAAATTTGTAGCGCCTCCTCCCCAGTCTTTCTGGAGTGCCAATCCCATTAGTGGTGACCCTCATTGCCAATAGGCTGATGGGAACAGCAGTTGAACAACATTTGGAGGGGTACACCTTGTCAATTCTTGCTATGGAACAATGTCTGTCCAAAAGTAAGTGCCATTGTTCACAATAAGGTTTGCTTCCAGGTTAAGTGTTTATAGGACTGAGGGCCTTATGTTATTACCTATTTATTTGGTTGTTACATTAATATTTCATCTCTCTTCCAATAGCTCAAGCTGACATACGTGCCTTCCTCTTCCCCATTTGTCCTTCACAGCAGCCTATATCAGGTAGGTCAGGTGGACAGAGAATAATTGGCCCAGGGGCATCCACTGAGTCTCATGACTCAATGAAGAAAAGAATCCATGTCTCCTACATCCCAATTCAACACTCTCATCACTACACTACATGAAGCTGTTAGTAGTTAGCAGTAATAGTACTTTTATTTCTATCCCATTTTTCCCCCCAAACTGGGACTCAAGGAGGTGTAGAAATTAAAACAAATACAATTTAATTAAAGCAGTGTTGTTGTGCACCTTCAAGTTGTTTATGACTTATGGTGAACTATCATGGAGTTTTCTGCGTCTGAGAATGTGTGACACGCCCAAGGTCACTCAATGAGTTTCCATGGCCAAGTGGGGAATCCTGGCATAGTACAATGTGCAGACCACTACACCACACTGACACATAATTAAAATATACAAATGGTCAACATTAAAATGGAATTAAAGCATCATCAACAGCATTAGAAATCATTTTAAAAATACAATTAAAAAAATAATACAAAACAGCTTAAAAAGAGCACAATTAAAAACCGTACAGCAAGGTTATTTCTTTAAAAACATTCAGTTGTCAAAATCCTGGCACAGTTGGGGGGAAAAAAAGACAGTGAGTCACTTCACAATCTACATGCTTAGTTTTCCTCACCTTGCTGGGTTTTGTGGGGGCTGGTTTTCTTGATGGTGAACAAGAGCCAGCTTGGCTAAATTTCCTGGAATCAAGAAAAAAGTGCTATTTTCCTAGCTCATCATTACAGTAAGTAACAAATCAAAAAGGAAAGTGTTAAGACAGAAAGTTGGCAAGGGTGAAGGTTCACAGGAATCTAAATTTCAGCTGTGGAAGTATATCCTTAACATGACCAGATGAATTTTATTAAAAATTGCTTAGAACTATACATTCCTATTTATTCCATGGAAGCCACAAGGGAAGCCTGGAACTCATTTCATTTGCTTGAAAATGGGATGTGACTCAGAATAAATTTGTCAGAACATGGAATCCCAAGAAATTATTAATAAGGTGTTTCCCATTTTCCAAAACGGAAGTACTTACTTACAGTTGTAATAATGCAATTTGCAGTTTGACATAATAGAACAGTAATGTTATCACAACCACAATATTTAAAAAAAAAACTGAAAAGGTGTTCCTGAAAAATAAGATTTTGTCAGAGTAATTCAGCTTAACCTTCAGGAACTGCATTGTTCATAAATAGTGTACTTCAAGCCATATATCCTACTCTGCACTGAGAAATGTACATACCTTATTGGATACTTTTCAGTAGTTGTTGATGACTTAAAGCTGCTTGTCCGTTTCAGTCTGGCCAGTGTTTTGTTCCACCTTTCCAACTCTTCTATCCTGACTTCGAGATTGTTTGTTAATTTGCAAAGTTGCTTCACAGCACCTACATTCTCCATAAAAATTTGGTCCTGGAAAACAATACAAAGATGGAAGAAGTCCAGTGACCAACAGGTGAAAAACAACCATGATCCAAAGACATACTAAAAGTAAACACAAGAATTTATGCAAACTTTGGGAACATCTTGGACTACAGCTCCCAGAATCTCCCAGCAAGCATGGCTACTGGCTGGAGTATTCTTAGGGTTATAGTCCAAAAAGTAATGTTTGTAAGTTCTGGGCATCTGAGCATCCTAGAGTGAATGTTGAAATTATTGATTCTGGTTTGTTTAAAATGTAAATCTGCCTCCCTTTTCAATACTGTATCACAAGCTGCTTTTGAGACTCTTCTCAGTTTCAAAAGTGCTTTGCCAGACAGCAGAGGGAATACAACCATGAAGCTCATTTGGATCTACAGAATTAGTCGTGCAGATGTTTGCATACTGGCCTTCACGTCTGGTTCTTCAACTCCACCCTGAGGAGTGCTCAAACATATAAAATATCAACACAAGTTTAATTCAGAATAGAAAATCATTCTGTTGGATCAGTAAATATTTCTATAACTATACATATAGCCATAAAATGCATAAAAGATGTTCCATCTGTAGTAAGTGGCTAATGAACGCTCTTGCAGAAAAAGCAGCAACTAATGAGAGGACTTGGTGCACCACCACGCTAAAACATTTGTTTTGAATTAATGTTATGCCCAAACACTAAATATATCATGGCAAGCATGTGAGGTTTTTAAATGTTTTCCTCTACAAACTGTTTCCCCATCGACAGATCCAGAATTCCCTGTTACACTGTACGTTCTGTACATATCAGATGGTGCAAACAGGCTCAGCTGAACCATTTATCTTGCAAACCCAACACAACTACCCAAGGGAGAAAAAGACAGATGGAAGAAGAGAGTCTCCCTTATGCTATTTCAGAAATGTTAATTTATTTCCTTTATTTTTATTTTTTTGCTTAGAAGAATAAAAGGCACAGAAGAGATATGGGGTGGGCAGAAGATAGGTCAGGATTCACCAGAACATCTCTGAGAGATTTGCGTATTCAGAGACAAAACCCACTACATTCCAAAAAATTGAAATGAAATAAAATAAAACAAGATCAAATAAAAAATTAAAAAAACATACAGAAACTGCACGACTTGGAAGGAAAAGGCCACAACTTTATTGGTTACAACCACTAGTACGGTTGGCATTAGCATGTGTCCAGGTCCAGGCATTGACCAGCCCACCTGTTGATCAATGAGCTCACCAACTGGCCTCCTGAGCCTGGTCGGGCCAGGCCATGATGTCTCACACTCCCTGAGTCCCATAAAGGGATCCCCATAAATACCAACACCTGCTAATTCAGAATTGATACCCTGGATCCAGGACCCATGCCAATTGCCAAAAAGTTGTGACAAGAATAACACACAGATAAACAGCCCCCTAGCACAACACATAGAGACGCATGCCAAAATAAGAAGGTAGGTAGGTGGGTAGAAGTTTGCAGCATGAAAGACTGCATGAGCAAGGAAGCCAGAATATATATCCCCCTGTCAGACCTGAATGAAAACCTCAGCTGAGTCACTCAGGTCCCAATCGCCAGCCAATGAATTCAATCCAAAGTTTACACTCGTTGGCTGGTGCTCCTGCATGTTCCCCAGGCCACAAGGAGCAAAAAAGTCTCCTGGAAGCAAGAAAGCCAGCTGGCTGCCATTACAGGCAGAGACCAATACTTCGCTCCTGCCCTGCAATCACAAAGGCCCTTTCTGCACCAGGCAGTTAAAACGGGCCAAGGCATCCTGGCACGGAGGTCGTCCACACCTTAGATCGGACTAAGTGCAGACTATTTAACTTAGTTCCGCACCTCAGTCCGATCCAACCCACCCCCAGGTGGTCCTCCCCCACGCTAAGTAAAGACCGGAAAAATCAGGTCTTTACATTTTCTGGAACGCGCCATTGCGTTCCTACTTACCTGTGGAGATGCGCAGGCTTGCACCAATGCGAGCCTGCGATCAGTGGAGGGCAGGCTGTGGGTGTGGCCAGTGTCAGCGGTTGGTCCACTCCCACGAAGACACCAGAAGCCGCCATTTTGAGCCGGAAGCCACAGGAAGCCACCATTTTGAACCAGAGCAGTGTGGATCTACAGACCTCACACTGCTCCAGTTCACCCTGCACTAATGGAGGAGCCCTGCGGAAGGGCTCAAGGGAAAGTCTGCGTTACTTCGGACCCAAGAAGAGCCGGTAAGTAATGGGACGGAGCGATTCACTCACCTCATGCGGAAAGGGCCAAAGACACTGCAGAAGTAAGTCCCTGCAGCATTCTTCTAGTTAGACCTCCAATTTTTCTTTAGAGGCTGCCCTCATGTACCAAATCAGACTGCTGAGCAAAACTTAGAAAAGTTGTTTTTTTGGAATACAATTCCAAGAGTTCCTGCAGGGTGTTGAAGTCCAAAAGGTAAACTCACCCAAGCTCTGTTCCTCAGATGTAAGAAAGCATGTGGAGGGAGAGCCAAGAGGTTGATGTGTAACAGGATGGTGAGCTCAGTTCTTGGCACTGAAAACAGATTACTCTATCTCCCCAGTTCTAAGTCTATATATCACATCCCTCCCAAGCATTATTTGGAGCGGAGGGGTGTACATTCCCAGAGGCATCAGCTGGCATGGGCAGCAGCCATAATGATCTATAGATTCGTGGAGATGTTGTTTTTTTAAAAAGTAATCTTTCTAATCACTGTTCCCAAGTAACCATTTTGCATTTCTCTCTTGTTGGTGGACTTCAGAGTTCTAATGAAAAGCTAGGTAGATACTCCAGTCCTAAGGTCCTTTCGCACTACACAGTTATAGCACCGTGATTTCATTTTAACTGCCATGGCTGCATCCTATGGAATCCTAGGGTTTATACTTTGGTGAAGCACTAGAGTTTTCCAGCTGGGAATTCTAAACACCCCTCCCTAAACTGCCACAGGATGGAACCATAGCAGTAAAGGTGCAATAATAACACCATAATTGCACAATGTCTACTTCCAGAATAGGCTAATACCCAGTTGCATAGGGACGGGGGGGGCGATGGGGGCAGCAATGTTTTTGGAGCATCCTGGCTCATAGCTGTGCCCCCATGCACCACAGCCATGTCGCTGCGCCGTAGCCCCCCTCCCATGCAATCTAAGCTCCATCGCTGCTAATACAAGTCCAAGGTCTTCTTGCAAGCTTCCTTTGCAAACCTCACTACATGCTACTTTAAATGCATCTCTTTAATCAATGTCAGGGCTGTCATAAACACAAAAAAAGCCAAGCATAGGCACACAGTGTGCAAGCGGCAAACAAGATTCACACAGACACAACCAAACTGTCACTGAGCCCTCTGCTGGGCTCTTTATTTTTTGAAAAAAAACCCTGCCATTTGCTTTTCTTGTTTTCTTCTATGAGTCTATGTGCTGGAGCAATTCATATAATCCCCTCCACTCTTTCCAAAGAGATCAGAGGGCTGGGAGAATCAGTCTGCTTTTGGTGCATGTCATGTTCTCCGATATTCACCCATAATTGGTTGTTATGTGCCTTCAAGTTGTTTTTGACTTGTGGTGACCCTCAGGTGAATCTATCACAGGGTTTTCTTGGCAAGATTTGTTCAGAGCAGGGTTTGCTTTTGTCTTCCTCTGGGGTCAGAGAGAGTGTGACCGGCCCAGGGTCACGAAGTAGGTTTCCACAGCCAAGCAGGAATTCAAACCCTGGTGTCCAGAGACATAGTCCACCGTTCAAACCACTATACTATGCTGGCTCCCACCCATAAGTACATTCACATAAGTCTTCTTCCCCATATTAATCTGGGACTTTAAAAATGTCTATTTTCAATTTTTTTCTGTCAGAAATTCACATTTTATCATGCATTTTAATATGCCTATTGAATTATGAATTGTGTCAAGACATTTGGGAAATATAAAGCTAATGGCTTTCTTATCTGTTCATTAATTCGGAAGGATGGTTATATCAGTTTATATCAAAATTGTTCAAGACGGAAACCCTTGCTCCAGATGTTTTGAGACTACAGTTCTCCCTCCACATTCGCAGGGGTTTGGTGCAGAGAACACCAGAAAAGTGGAATAATTGTGAATAACTCCCCAGGGACTATGGAGTGGCCGAGGTCACTGGCGTCCCTCTGGGGCAGCCATGGCCGGTTGGAGCAACCTGGCCATGCCATCATCCATGGAGAGGGAGGCTGGCGGCCCTCTGGACCTCATGGCTGGACCTGCTCTGGCCCCACACACTTTCCTGAGATCTCTGGTGGCCCTCTCAGGCAGCGATCACGGGGTGGATTAGCTCCATTCCCGTGATGGCTGCCTGGAAGGGATGCCCCTGATTTCAGCAAAGCGCACAAGGCCAGAGCAACCTTAGCCAGGCGATTGCTGTCCACTTTGGGCTCTCCCGCTTTGCTCATATCACTGGGTGTCTCTTCTGTGTGGCAGTCGCAGGGCAAGCTCTTTCCTGCGATTGCCACCTGGAAAAGAGGTCAGCGATCTGAGCAAGGCTCAGCGAGGCTCAGATCATGGGTGTCCCTTTCAGGTGGTGATCACAGAAACAGAGCTAACACACCCCGGCATCGCCCACTGCAAAGCATGCTGGGCCTGAGCAGGTCCAGCCCACCATCACCCCTGGAAGGAAGGCCATCAGCCCTCTCCCTGGGCTATCCTGTGGTCCACTTGCTTCGGCCAGGGACGGGGAGGAGGAGAATTGGGAGCTGGCTGCAGACTTGCAAATAATCAAATTCACGAATGTGAAACCCGTGAATGTGGAGGGAGAACTGTACAACATCCACAATATATTGGCAAGTCTAGGGAGGTTGAGAGTGATTGTAGGCCAAAATATCTAACAGGCAGATGGACTCATATCTCCCACTCAGCCACAAAGCACATCCCAGAAAAGTGACATGTGGATTGGTGTGTGGTTTGATGTATCTCAGGATACAGTTTTTTTTCCTAAGTGTTTCTAGAGCTTGGAAGGTTACAAATAGTTACAAACAGTTTCTTGCAATTAATTCCTTTTCCTGAAAACTACCTTGCGACAGTAACTCAAAGAAAGTTCCCCAGTTTTCCCTCATTTTGTGGTATAACAGTAACTTCTTAGTTACATTTATAGTTACAGAGTATTGCCTCATTAAATGATGGCAGGGAAATATCACACAGTTCAAGGACTGACTCATGTTGTACCTTATGTGGCTCTCTCATGTTGTTATGGGTCTTCAGAAGACAACAATTGGATGGGAGGAGACCATGATTTGTACTGAAAGCCAGTAGTGTGAAGCATTTTTTTCTCTACCAAAGTAGCTTAAAAGCAAGGCTAAAAAAGTAAATCCCAACTAGAGTAGATCCACTGAATAAAGTCAACTTACATAAATATTCACTCATCAAATTCTCAGAAATAGTCTGGTTGGGACTAACAACTAGATTCAGAATCCAAAAAGTAATCGTAAGTATTTTGCCAACTAACTGTTGCTTGGAACCCTGGAACTATACCTTTAAGTGATCAGAACTAATTGCTCTTTAAAAGTAACTTCCCAGCATTCTGAATATGTATAGACTGTTTGATTAGGCAGCGTCTCGTGGGCAAAATTACTTTTTGCTATTGTTTTCTATCCTCTCTTACTTATCAGAAAAATCAGTGTATTCTCTTATTTCTCATATTAGAATATGCAAAGGTCCTCATAACATCATACTATGTATAATGCTGCATTTTATTGAATTGCTTTCCCACGCTAATGTGTAACATGAAAGCCACCATTTAGACTTTGAATAAAGTGGCTATTGTTTAATCTGTTGTTAAGCTGCTGCAGTATGTTTAAGCTATACAGAACCACCATTGTAAATGGCACACAGAGATGTTCTGTTTTTCTGGTAGCCCTAATGTACTACCACATACAATATGTAGCATAAACAAATCCTATACAGCATGCTGAGCCTACACAATTAGTAGATACAAGACATTTCACACTTTGTTTACTGAAGAGTTATCTTCAAAACATTCATGCAGTTGGAGTCCTGAAACTCATGGCCTTGTCTCTTGCCTCCTGCATAAATAGAATGAATCTGCTCCTTTTCCCACTTGGACATCAAAATCACGACCAAATCCTCATCAAAGGATAGGTTGTATGAGGAGAGGAGGGTGGATAGATTTGTTTAGCTGCAAAGCCTAATGAAATCTCAAAGCTTGACACCAGTTGAGGGCACTTCTAGATAGCAAAATATTCATGCTAGCAATCAGAAGGTACTTTGCAGTTCTTCCATTCTTTTTCTCTTAATGGACTTTCCCCGGGGGGCGGGGGGAGAGATAGATGAAGCAGTGAAAAACAAAAGAGAATTATAAGTTATGAACACCCATAATATTTCACTGAAGGAAGCCAAGCAACTGTGTGATAAAAGTATCATCTGGAATCATTCTAAGACTTTATCCGCATCAGTCTAAAGGCAGTGCTGTTCAAAGCAGCAGTATAGACTGGTACTAGTCCCTGAGCCATTGACTGCTGATCCTAGGTGAATTTCCAGGAAAGCAAGAAATAATTATAGTCAATGGGCATAAATATGGTGTCAGTCCTAGGCACATTATAAAAAAAAAATAATTGCCAGTCCCCTGATAACAGGAAGCCAGAGTAGCACTGGTATAAAGAAGAGAGAAGTGACTAGTGGGGTGCCACAGGCTTCTGTCCTGGGCCCAGTGCTATTCAACATCTTCATAAATGACTTGGATAAAGGAATAGAGGGCATGCTGATCAAATTTCCAGATGACACCAAATTGGGAGGGGTTGCTAATATAGTAGAGGACAGGATCAAAATTCAAAATGACCTCAACAGATTGAAGAGTTGGGCCAAAGCTAACAAAATGAATTTCAACAGAGAGAAATGCAAGGTACTGCACTTAGGGGGAAAAAATAGAATGCACAAATATAGGATGGGGGACCCGTGGCTGGATAACAGTACGTATGAAAAGGATCTAGGAGTCTTGGTGGACCACAAGCTGAACATGAGTCAGCAGTGTGATGCAGCAGCCAAGAAAGCCAATGCAATTCTTGGTTGCATCAATAGGAGTATGGTGTCCAGATCGACAGAGGTAATGGTACCACTCTATTCTGCTTTGGTTAGACCTCATCTGGAATATTGTGTTCAGTTCTGGACACCTCATTTCAAGAAGGATATCGACAAGCTGAAAACATGTCCAGAGGAGGGCAACCAGAATGGTGAAAGGTCTGGAAGCCATGCCCTATGAGGAACAGCTTAGGGAGCTGGGTATGTTTAGTCTGCAGAAGAGAAGGTTAAGAGGGGACGTGATAGCCATGTTTAAATATTTGAAGGGCTGTCATGTCAAGGAGGCAGCAAGCTTGTTTTCTGCTGTTCCAAGACTAGGAAGGCTGAGGAGCACTGGATTCAAGCTGCAGGAAAGAAGATTCCATCTGAACCTCAAGAAGAATTTCCTAACAGTCAGAGTTCTCTGGCAGTGAAATATGCTGCCTCAGAATGTGGTGGAGTCTCCTTCTTTGGAGGTTTTTAAGCAGAGGCTGGATGGCCACCTGTCAGGAGTGCTTTGGTGTGGGTTCTTGCATGGCAGGGGATTGGACAGGATGGCCCCTGTGGTCTCTTCCAGCTCTATAATTCTATAATTCTATGAGTTCTTGTGACATCACTCCTTGGGTTTTGCTGTGTTGTGCAAGTTATCATCTCTACTCACTCTATTCTTTTGGAGGGCTGTTTGTAGCCATTTCTTGGAGCTGCACTAGGGTTTAAATTGGGGCATGATTTGCTGAGGTGGTCCTGTAGTTGGAAGGAAAAATGTTCCCCTCTCTGAATTTTTGTAATTTTTTTTAATCATGGAATTATAGTACAAATGTGTACTGTTAACTCTTTTTAAAAAAATTAAGAGAAAGGAGAGAAGAGGAGAAGATATCGTTCTAATTTGTCTCTGAATTAAAGGGAAATCCACCTAAGGATGGAAATAAAATGCTGCAGCTGGTACCAGCAAATAGTCCAGAACAACAAAAGCACTGTTTGGACATTTAAAAATCAAACAAACAAGCAAACAAACCAAGAACTACAGCAACAAGCACTGCAAACTTCTGATACCTTTGCCCCATCTGGAGAAGCCCTAATACTTAAAAAGTTTAGCACACCCATTTAAATCCTGTAAGCATGCACAAATTAGAATTTACGAAAAAAATGCTGCCCGAGGTGGGGCAGCAAATTAACACACACACACACACACACAAGTGAAGGTGCCTAACTGCCAAAGCCAGCCAAGGTAGGTAAATGACAATGGAAATGCCACAAAGACATCTCCCTTCTATTAGTCCCTGGCAGTAACAACAACATGAATAACTAAAAACTACCTGCCTTTTCATGGCTCCCCAAATCTATTGTCCAGGGTATCCACCTCATTCCGTCTAATGACAGGGGAGGCCCTGTATCAGGAATAATCAGATGGGAAGCAGCTGCCTTTGTGAAAGGCTAGCCTCTCTTCCTTGGCAATAATTTCCTTTAGTCCGTCACCAGCTAGGTGTTAGGAAACATGCCATTCCCCTTGTCTAAAGCAGGTGGCTTTTCCACATCTGAATAAGCAAACATGGCAAAACTGACAACTTTGGCAAGGGTAGGCCCACACCTTCTTCACAACTTCACATCTACCACAGGCCACAACAGGCTCAGAAGTTGTTAAACAAAAGGGAGCAGAGTGTTAAAAAAATGAAAACTGAAGTGAAAACTGAGGATGACTACTTCCCAGTTTAATATTTTGGGTTAAGCACTTCATATTTTGGTTCTCCTGCCATCCTCAACTTGTTCAAAAATGAAATGGTTGTTCCTGGACACTTCCAGGAGTAACAAAACACAACATTGGTTGGGAGGACATCACTACTGGAATGGTATCAGGGAGACTATTGCCCCCCCCCACACACACACACACACACACGCCTCTGGCTTGTGTGTCCCACAGTCTGAATTAAGACTTGGTGTTTCTCTTTGGTCCATAGAGTCCATTGATAAATCAACCATTACCACCACCATCTCTCATTTTACTCATTTCCTGACCTTTTCTCAGTACTGGTACGCAAGGTAGCCTACTGAAAAAGAACAGACTAAAAACATACAAAACAGTAAAAATATATGAAAACTATTTTTAAAAGCCATTAAAATATATGAAAACTATTTTAGAAAGCAATTGAACAACCTATGGAATTAAAACTAACAAACATTCATTCAAAGACAGAATACAAAAACAACAAGATAACTTTTCCATGCCAGGGCCAACCACTCCAGGCTGAGAGTCTTCAATCTATTGGCAATTTGGCATGACCCACTTTTAACCAAAAGGGATGTCAAGGAAAAGGAAAAGGAAATCGAACCTCATTTGTTGTACACTGTTACGAAAAAGCAATAAAATTACCTTATCAACAATCAGGAAATCATCAACTTTTTCTCCATTTTCACATATAACATTTCCAACAGATCTTACAGCTCTGGGTAATAATTCTTGCACTTCCTGAGCAATGACTCCTGTTTACAAAAACAAGGACATGGTTGCAATCAAAAGCAGTACATATACCCATGCAGGACAATTGCTGTACTGTTTCTTGGTCTAACCAAAATGTGTAAGTATTAGCAGAGATCCTACATCAAAGGCCCTTTCCAGAGCATACCTTTTTCCGGCATTGGGGTGCAGGGATCATGTGAGCAGCCTCGGGCGAGAGGTTCTCGAATCCCTGCCGCTTCAGCTCCACACGAGCTGCCTGCTTGCACGAGAGCCCTGCCTCTTCCTTCCGCAGTGCAGCCTGGGGATTTCCCAGGCTGCGCTGGGGCAGGAAGCGCAACCAGCACTGCTCCAGAGGCTCCGCATGCCAGCTAAGCGTGCATGGGGCCTGGGAGCAATGTGCAATCAGTGCCTGCCGGCCCCTGGAGCGTCACGCAATTGTGAGTACATCGAGCAGATCGCTCCTCACAATCGCGTGATGCTCCAGGTGCCCTTTCGCATGGCAAATGCCGTGCAGAAAGGGCCAAAGAGATGTAGCATAAGTTTACACTCACAGAGTTGTGCCTCAGTTGCGCTATGCCACCTTGTTACAGAATTATACTGTAACGTTGCACAACCAAATGTGCCTTGGGCATTGATGTCCATGTAACCATGTAATGAATGCACAGTGTGAAACAATGCACTTGAGATAATGCACAATGACATCAAATGGCTGTGATGTTGTTAATAGCATAGTTAAATGAACTTACACTTGTGTAACTCTTTGGCCATTTCTACACCAGGCTTCTGTAAAGGTGCAGAGCGACCTCTCACGGAGGTCTTCTACACCGTAGAGTGGACTGGCATGGACTACTTTTTGTAGTTCCACACCAGAATCCACTCAGGAGTGGCTGGAACTAGCCGGGCTGTGTGTTTTTTAAAAACCTCTCTTTCAAGGTTTTTAGAAAGCACGGAGCGCGCAGCCCCTTGCCGCTCCGTCGCCCGGCTCCGACGCAGATTTGCAGGCGCGCGCAAGTGCGTGCCTGCAGATCTGCCAGGGGCGGGCTTCCAGCTGGCGAGCTTCTCCGGTTGGTGGAGAGCCTCCACCAACCGGAAGCCGCCATTTGGGATGCCGGAGGACTGCGGAGCAGCGAGCTTGCGCTGCTCCGCGTTGCGATGGACTTACCCGGCTGCCGGTAAGCTCCGTTTTTGGGTGTTTTCGCCCGTTTCCCCCACACACACACATGTGGAAAGGGCCTTTCTTGGTTGTCGCAGAGGTTGATTTTTCCTTCTACCTTCCGCAATGACCAATCCTCCCACCTCAGACTTACTGTTGAGTTGCTGCAGCCCCTGCAGCCCCAGCATGGATAGTGGAGAAGAAGGAAAGGATTGTCTGGCTCTGTTCCTGTAGCCAGACATAGAATGACTGCATCATCATTTGAGAACTCTGGATGACTCAGCAGATGATTTCATCATTCTGTGTCTAGTTACAGAATAGAGCCGGATGCCTCTGCTTACCTAGAGTATAATGCCTATATGCCTATATGCGGATTATTCCTTCCAGCCCAGATCCTGGTCCAATCTACATGTTATGTACATTACTCTTTTTACGTGCCTGCCTTGCCTTCTTTGTGGTGGCATTCAAAATCCCCAGCCAAAGTGCCAGGTAAGAGGCCATTTTATTTATTCTCAACTTCTAAGGTACAATTGCAATGTTCAACAGTGCATTTTTTTGTTAATCCATTTAGCCATTTAGGCCTAAATCACAATTTTTAATTGCAACTACAGTAGAACCACTGAATCAGTGGGAATTTGATAAATCAACACGTATATGACTTCTGTAGATTCAATGGGTCTTCCCAGTTGGGACTAAATTGGATTTATGCCATAGTTTGGTCCATTCTGATGTATTTAGATTTTAATTTTTTATACACTGTTGTGGAAGATGCTGGGGATTGATTTCAAAGACAGTACACAATGCCTGTAATTATTATAAATTTAATCATTGTGTATGTTTGAAAACAAAGGCAATTGTGATGAATTTACAAGGAAAGAAGAGGCCAAGGTGTACTTGAGATCCATATACCCAAGCCGCCTTGAGTACCATGAATGAATGAATGAATGAATGAATGAATAGTGACTTTGTTGTCTGAGTACCTGTTTGGTGAATCTGGTTAATTCCCACAGCAGACGCAAATTCAGGCTTGTAGTCATATTCAACCAGCCTCATCTGTGCTATTCTTCTCAGCTGCTCATGCGTATCAACCTAATTGACCAAAGACAAGGCCTTGCATGTTAAAATATTTAACAGAGTATATTCATCTCAAGGGTTTTAACATGCAAGGACTTTTGAAGTCTCAGATGGCTGCAGTTAATTTTCCATATTGATATTAACCAGGAACCCCATCCTTATAGCCAATACATCTCAGAATGAATTCAGAGCTGTTTATCCAGTGGTGGCTTTGTGTTGTCCAGACATGTTTCCATTAAAGCACAGGGTGTGGCAGGAATCCAGTTTCTCCCGATTTCCTCCTACCTATTATAGTCATCCATGTCATATCCTGTACCAGACTTCCCAATCCAGGGCCTTTCACACTGACAGTTGTAGCGCTATGATTCCTCTTTAGCCACCATGGAAACATACCATGGAATCCTGAGATCTGACATTAAGCGAAAAGGCTATTCAGAATTCTCAGCCAGAGAGCCCTAGTGTGTCACCAAATCACAAACTCCATAGGATATTGTCAAGGCAGTTAAAGTGGAATCAAAGTGGAATCCAGTTATTTAGCATGAAAGGGCCTCTGGTGCCCTCCAGAAATCTCTTCATTTCTGTCCAGCATATTTTATTCCAGGTGGTCTTCCCATCAAAATCTTGAAGAACAACCATTCTGGATGCAGTGAGTAGAGGAACTGAATGACAAATATCAGGTACTCTGGTGTGCACAAGTAGAAGTGTTTTCTACTCATGCAGAAGCACCACTGGATGCAACCCAGCTGCAGTACTTTAAGAGCAGCCTGTGGTGAGTTATTGGGCCACGATGTCTAAAATAAATTATAGACATAAGGGCCTGCATGTTAAATGCTGAATGATGAGCCATCAAGTGTCACAGTTGGCATACAAGATGGGAAAATCAGTACAGAATCTGAATCAGTAGCATGCCTTCAAAAAGTTACTTTTATGGATCACAAGTACCAGAGTATCCCAGATAGCTATTTCAAGCTTGCAAAAAATTACTTTTTTGAGCATAACTCCCCAACCAGAATGTTGGCAAACTCTAGGAACTGTAGTCCAAAAAAGTTTGTGTTCCAAGGTCTTTATAGAAAAAAGGAGTTATATATAATGAAATATAAGAATGTACAGTTGGAAAACCATGCATAATCAGATATTATAGTATCACCTGTCTCTGTTTTTATGATCTATGAGCATCTTCAGATCATAGAGTTGCAGCGGGATTTATCAGCCATCTAGTCTACTTTTCTGCTCAATACAGGAAATCCAGAGCTAGATCATACATAACAGATGAGTGCACAGCTTCTAGTGAGATTATTATCACAATCAAAAACAGTCTTCAAAGACTGATACTGATTGGAGGACTTTTGGCAGGGTGGGTGTGTTGTTTAAACCCTTGTCTGTCCACTAATTTTGTACTGCTCGCTATCACACACACACACACACACACACACACAGTGCTTTTTCTAGTCCCTCCTCAACACACACACATACACATACACAAATACATATCCCAAATGGATAAGCGGCCCTTCCCTGAACTCACACTACACTCAGGATGGCAACCTCCTCAACAACCATGCCCCACATAGATTATAGGCATTGTAGTCCAAAGAGGTTTTTTTTTCTAAGCTCTTATCTGACTAGATAATACTGGGTCAAAAGAACAAATGGGCAGTGTACTGAATTTCTACCCATTCTGCTTGACTGAGACTTTTCTAGTTGCCAATCCATGAGCAAAGTTGTTTGTTTTGTTTTGTTTACAAAATTAGTTATTCACATTCCTGTCTCACGGCATGTACATCAATGTCCTGGTGACAGATGTTCATACAGAAAGGTTCTCTAAAGGGAATTAACAAGCAACATAGTAAAATAATTTAAAATTCAATTGCACTAAAACTCATCTTTAAATCTCCACCCACAACAGCAAGCACAAGCAATAGGAGTTAAAAGTATATTCCACCCTCTTTGCTGAGTTAAAATAAGGACAACAAAGTTATCAAGGCCCACAGTCAAGGAAAAAGCCAGATGAGCGTCTTCAGGGGAATCCCAAATGGATGGGGCTTCCACTGAAAAGGCCCTCATTCTCATCCTCATCATATATGCTGCTATAGTCATTTGCCCACTTCACTCACCTCTTGGATATTTTGTTTGACTCGACTGTCAGATGGATGCATGACTGCTCCCATAACTTTCATGTTTCCACAAACAACCAAAGCTTCATCTGGTGTATCTGTGTTAATCCCTACTTGGCCATGACAAATAATTGTTTCAGGAACTTGCCCTCGCTGCCAGAATGTACCGCTGTCATTCTCAAACTGTCCAGGGTTCGAGGCCTGAAAGCATTTTAAAGACAGTAACACAGGGATAGAGAGACTGCTCTACTGTGACGAAGAATTAGTACCAGGCAAATCCAAAAACCCGAATGACTGCAAACAGCAGTTCGAGAGGAAATTACCATCTGCAACACTAGGGCCCTTTCCACAGGTTACCAGATCCCAGAGGCGTCCCATGGCGATCCCAGTAGAGCCTCTCCCAGGAGGGGAGCGCAACAGGAGCGCTCCCCTCTGCACTGGTTGCCTGCAGGAATGGAGGAAGCCACATCTCTTCCTTCCGCAGTGCAGCTGTGCAGTGTCCCAAGCAGTGCTGGGGCAGGAAGCGCACCCATCGCACTTCCTGAGCCTTCACAGCTCAGGTAAGTGTGGGAGGGTGGGAGCGGGAGGGCTGCACAATCGCCAGTCATTGACAGGTGAGATTGTGCCACCTGGGGACAGGAGAATGACGGGACACACATTGCATCGTGCATAAGTGTGTTCGGGTCCCGTCCTTCTCCTGTCCCCAGTGGGACATCTTGGGGAAATGACCCAGGCCCTGAGTCTCCAGTTTTTGTGTATCATCTCAGGCAGGAGACAATGGTGTGAATTCTCCACTTTTGGTAGGGTCAACTCCAGATGAAAAGAAAGGGTTGTGTGCAAATCTCCAGCTCAGCTATCAAATAGCAGCTTGCTACAGTTTCCAATGATTAATGGGCTGGGTGCGACAGCTTTCAAAGACTCTCCAGAGTTAGCCTCTTCCTTCTCTTCCAAGTGATTCTTCCAAGGGCAGAAACTCTGCTCTGTTTCTGCCTTCTGGCTAGAAGTAAGTAGGCTAGATGATCACTTATCATTATGTGTTTATAATATATAGCTAAACGGTTTTCACATGGTCTGTATACCTTTTTGCTTCTTTTTCATGTTTCTCTTTATATGTTTCTCTTTTTGATGCCAATACTCAAACTTGATAAAAATAATTAAAAACAAAAGGCTGGATGAAATACTCCTTATTCTGTCTTCCTAAGTACACGAGAAGGAATAAAATCCTTTCATTTCATCCTGACCCGAGAGCAGCCCCTTTAGTGAATATTTCTGCCTTAATTTTCAAACAGGAGAATATTGAGGTGGGGGGGAGTATTAGAATGACAAACTATGAATAACTGTGATTGGTGTTCAATGCATAACACTTAACACTAGGGACCATTTCTACGTCTCAGGATTTTTTCCAGAAACCTCAGGGTGTAGGACAATCCTGAACAGGGAACCCTAACTATAGCATTATTTGCTACACCTACTCCTGCTCCTAACTTGGATTCTCCTGCTTCCTCTGAGATCATGATCATGATTTTTATTTTCCCGTATTTGCTGGCATATAAGACACACCAGTGTATAAGACATACCCTATTTATACACTAGCAAACACTATTTGCTGGTGTATAAGACACAGTGGTGTATAAGACACACCCCATTTTCAAACAGTATTTTTCAAGGAAAAAAGTGAGTCTTATATGCCAGGAAATACAGTATAGCCCACTTCTTTTCCAAAATTTAAAAAAAAAATACAATTAAAAACATACAAAGAGTGAATATTAAAATAGAATTTTGTATGTACAATATTAAAACAATAACACTTCAGTAAAGAATACAAATGCAATTTTAAAAGATAAAAAGCTCATGAAAGCAATTATTAAAACAATGCAGCACCCAGTAGCACATTGTCTTAAAAAAATTGTTTTAAAAGCCTGTCTGGATAAAAAGGTTTTATCTACTGCATTAAGGACAACAAACAGAGAGCCATTCTCGCCTCCCTGGGAAAGGAGTTCCAGAGTCTAGGGGCAGTCATAAGAATGTCCTCTCTCACCCAGCTATGTTTGGTGATGAGACTCAGAGTCTTTCCACACTACATTGTTATAGCACTATCATTCCACTTTCAATATCCTATGAAATTCCAGGGTTTGCAGTTATGGGAGGGGCAGCCTGGCCCCTCCCATAACTGCAAACCCCAGGATTCCATAGGATGTTGAAAGTGCAATAATAGCGCTATAACAGTGTAGTGTGGAAAGGCCCTTAGAGAAAGGCTTCTCCTGCTGATCTCTGAGTCCAAGCCAGCTCAAACAGGGGCCCTTTTCACATGTGGGGGGGGGAACGGGCGAAAACACCCAAAAACGGAGCTTACCCGCAGCCGGGTAAGTCCGTCACCACATGGAGCAGCACGAGTTCGCTGCTCCACAGTCCTCCGGTGTCCCAGATGGCAGCTTCCGGTTGGTGGAGGCTCTCCACCAGCCGGAGAAGCTCGCCAGCCGGAAGCCCAACCCCGGCAGATCTGCAGGCACGCACTTGCGCACGCCTGCAAATCCACTTTAGAGCCGGGCGACGGAGCGGCACGGGGCTGCGCACTCCATGCTTTTTAAAAACCTCGAAAAAGGTGGCCATCGTGCTCCCTTCCACAGGAAGCCAGCTGGTGTGGAGGGGAGCGCTCCCGTCGCGCTCCTCTCCTGGCAGAGCCACTGCTGGGATCCCCACCGGAAAACTTCACAAAAAGATAAGGTGCAGAGAGGGCCATGGTTGTTCATTGTGGCCTTTGGAGCCTAATGGACATAATTTCAAAATATTTACGTGCATGGTTTTGAACAGTTTTAACCTGTCAAATGATAGAATATATGTTTAGTTTGTTTAAATCGCTTTTACTGTTTTAAATTGTTTTACCTGCTTAAATTGAGTTTGCTCATACCCGCCCTGAGATCTAACGATATAGGGTGGAAATGACTTGAAGCTACACAACAACTCCAACAACAACAAATTCTTTAATTAATTAAAAATATCAAAAGCAACTGGCTAAGAGGTTCTGGGAGTTAGAGTAATATACATATATAATTTTATCAAGCTCTACATACAACGAATACATATATGGTGGGAGTCACACATGTTTGCAATGTGCAAATATGCATAGGCAGCACTTTCGCTAATGAGGAATATTGGAAATATAGGCCTGCAGATTTGCACTTGAATGCACATTTTGTCAGGTGGAAGAGCCTGCTGTTTTCTCTCACAGAGCACACAGATGAAAAGTGTATTGTCTGAACAGACCTAAATAAAGTCACTGATGGCTGTGGAAGTGAAAAAGCGGTGGAGTACAAGGTCCACAGCTGGCCCAAGCCATTTTGCTGCCTGGGGGAGAACAGCAAATGGAATGTTCATGCAGACATGCACCCACTGCACAGAAAGCAATAAATTGCACGAGAATCTCCCTTCCCCCAGTAAAAACACAAGAACAAAGCACATAACTAACACTTGGTTGGCAGTTCATGATCCTCAAAAATCTGCTGCTCAAGGCAGCCACGGGCCACCTCACTCTGCCTAATGAGCGTGCCAGCACTGACAGGAATTCTCTCAAGGACACAGGGTAGCAAATATGCTTCCTGCTCCAGTGTTGCCTATTTCTTCCAATATGCTCTGTTTCTGTGTTTGTAAATAACACTAATATCACAGAGACACAACAATTTTCCAGAGGCTCTCACACCTAAAAGAAATTGAGCCTGTAGTCGTGAGCACATTTGCTTGGGAATAAATGCCTCAAATTCAGTGGGATTTACTACAGTGGGAACAGACATGCACAAAAATCTGCAGTAAGCACTGCTGCATTAACTCTATGGTTCCCAGGTTTCAGGAGCTGGACATTGTTCTCCAGTCCTCAGGGCAAGAAGGAAGAATCTCAGGGTGAGAACACAGCCTTGAAACATATTGCGTCCCTTAGCTTTGCTGCTATCTCCATGTAGCAAAGGAAGGAGGATGGATTTTCCCATCAATTATATATCGTTGTGAGCTAACCCTACTGTAATGCAAAGTGTAGTACAACTTGGTCCTGAATGAGTATTTAAGATGCATTTGCTGTACAAAAACTCGGCCCTTCGCTGAAGTAAAAATTGCTAGAACTGTGTTGCCAATAGAAAAAAAGAAATCTGCCTTTATTTATTGACTGATTGGATGGATGGATGGATGGATGGATGGATGGATGGATGGATGGATGGATGGATGGATTTTCCTTGGGGACATCCTTATGGATACAGTCAGGATGAGTGTTCGCACTTCAAAATTTTCCATTACACCATTGAGTAGGGCAAATACATGACAGAGGTGATGTAGGAGTGATACAAAGTATCATGAGGCAAATACTAACCTTTTATTAAAGTATTAACCTATATTTTTAAAAGAATAGAAGACCCATTCTATTTCATATCAAAGCAAACAGCATCCAGGATGCATTAAAAAAACTCATGTTTTTTCTTAAAAAAAAATATGGACTGCCATCTGTGATACGCAAAGCCAAGCATCTCACAATTGGAGCATGACCTGATATGCCTGTTAACCACAACTCAGTAGGTAGATTTTTAAGCTTTCGCAGGACTGCAATCAAAATAGGGCATGGGTTTCTCCCTTACAAAGCAGACACTGCTCTTTGTCACACAAACCAGGAATTCCAAGTTCACATGACTTTGTTTAAAGGAAATCTTGCCATTTCAGCTTTTAGATCTATGTACAACAGCTTTCTTTAAGCAGCTCAGAATGTGAATGTGGCTTAACCCATTGTATTCTGGTAACAACCCTGTAAGGTAAATCAGGCTGCGAGCTAGTGATTTTTCCAGGGTCACTAGGAAGGAGGGATTTGAAGCCAATGCTGGGGAATTCAGAGTTATCCAGACAGGTAGTCTCTAGCCCTGCTTGTCAAAAGGCATTTGGCAACTGTTCTACCTTTCCCTCCTCTGAGATATAACTGTGGGTATTTCCCTTTCCAGACAGACCTTCCAGTATATATTGTGTACAGTTCACTAAGAGAATTTTACAGACCTTCTAGACAATTGTCATTGTTAATCATCAATGCATATTTCATCTCCCTTTCATCTATGATTCCTCTTAAAGAGGCTAATCTATTCAGCTAGAGAGATCTGAATCAAAAGCATAAATCTTGATGCAGGTGTTCTCAAGAGCTTTGCTCCCATAGTTTTTTAGGATGCATATCACTCTTCTCCCATTCTTGATCTTTCTTTGTCTGCCTGTCCAAACATACAACTTGTTGTGAGAATGTGTACAGATGTATTGTATACCTGAATGCAAACTTTAAAAAAAGAATTCCATCCGAATTCTAGAATTTAAAACTCTTTCAGGCTCACCTGTTCCAAATTTTCTCTGTGTTTGTCCTCCACCTATCTTTTTACCTTTCCAGTTCAGAAAAGATGGTACATTTTTCTACATGTTTACAAAGGAAAGGAATCTACCCTTAAACAAGATATTAAAAGAGACATTTTTCACAAAAATTCCAGAACCCAGAAATATTTTACTTTCAATGAATAAGTTGCTGTAAGTGTGTATGTTGTTACTTATGTAGAATCATGTAGCCCTACAACATATGAAGGGCTAAAGGATTCCTGCGTATTTCATTCATTATAATTAGACAATGCCATCTTTTCTTTCTGAAAACTAGAAAGCAGAATCAGACAAAAGTAGATGGTTTCCTATGTTGTGTTGAGCCACATTTCAAAGAATCAGCTTGGCCCTCCTCAGGAGGAGAAGAAACAGTCAAAACCAAGCCAGCCATCACTCTGTATAGATTGAGAAAAGGAGCAAAGAAAGTTTCACAGCGTAGAAAACATCTACAATCATGCTCACAACAGTTTGTGAAGGAGAGTCAGAGATGGGAGGGAAGAGAGGATGGGCTAAACAGAACAAATTTATAAAAGAATTCTGCGATGATCCATCCACAAATGTGGATGGGATATAGAGGATTGCAATAAAAATCAAAACAGAAACAAATTGCATTGATGCTTCATTTCAGTTCCACAAGCAAGAAAATAATGGAAAAGGGTCATAATGCGAACAAAGGCTTAGGTTTCAAGTAGCCCTCACAAATTATTGGAAAATCATTTACTAAAAATGATTTATGTTTTCTTTTAAAAAATTAAAAATGATTGTGAAATTACAAATGAGGAATGGCAATAGAAAACACAACTCTCCCATAAAATTCTGTTTTGGGGGGCGGGGTGAAGCCACAATAAAAGCCTCTACCTCTAGAAGCACCCAATATCTACCAGACCCCCACCTTCATAGATGTGTCCTCTGTTATTAGCATCAAAAGGCCAAATAGCCATAACACTGAAAAGACAACACATTTTAAAAAGAAGCTTTTCTGCAAAATTTTGAAAACCAGAATATCAAAGACACACAATGATACAACTCAGCAGACAAAGTCTGTTGGAAATATAGACAGCTTCTGAAGTGCCATGAACTAATCCTTGTGGTTGGAATACAGATTCCTCCCCTACCCCCTGCTTTCTTTTATTAATATTAGCTTGCACTTACCCTGACAATGATCCTTTCTGAGACAAGAGCAGCCACCAAATAAGACTGGTCTTGACTGACAGCATATAATCCAGCCACTAGCATAAAGTATCTACATATTTTAAAAAAGAAAAAAAAATAGATTATTTCATAAAGATCATAGGTCTAACTTTAAAAGGAATTCCACTGTTTGTATTTCTTTTGTAAGCACTGATTTTAAAAATTGTTCAGGCTCTCCCTACGCATATTATAACGCACCATTTGTATTTCATTTAAATGAGTGTTGCTTTATTTAGTTATTGCAGGACTCCTCACAACCTCCCTCCATGGATCCAGGTTTTTGTATACAGTTATATCAGCAGTGTGCTGGACACCGTAAAGTATATATGGTATAAATCCAGAAATCTAAATATAGGCTGTATGGAAGGATTTTAGTCTGTCAAGCATGATGATTTTGAATATTCAGTGCTTACCAAACATTTGGGGTCTGTGCCAATCCTATCCAGACAGAAAAACAGAGATTGTAATGCCCATCACTGATAGTATAATATGAGTGACAGCTCAATGAAACATTGATACACAAACATATTGCTAATAAACAACGGAGTTTGTATGGGATAACATAATTTTCATACAGCAGAGAAAGAATAGGATGGAGTAGGGGATTAGGAAAGATCCTTAAATGTATGTAAGACCTCAGGGCCGCATTAAGGTTTTCATAGTATTAGATTCCTCATCTCACCTCAACATACCATTAGGGTTGTTTTTGTAGGCCTTAAAATCCTGTTTTCATAGGTTCTAAATGTTCACAGGCCCTAGTCACTGTGCTTAAAGTGCCTAATGGATAAGGCAGCCTTGTAAGAACTAGCTGTAATGCGTAAAATGCTTATTGTCACACAAGTACCTTTGATCTGGGTTAGGTTTTCCTTTCTTTCTCATGTTATTTGCTGTTGTTTCACTAAAGTGCAGTCTTGCCACGGTTATTTTAGTCACCTGGTTCCCTGGCAGATTAAGTCTGTTTCAAAAGAGAGAGAGAGAGAGATTTCCAGTTTTCAATGAAACAGTGATCTTCCATCAAATTATCCATGGAAGTTCCTAATTGGTTTATTCATTAAAAATACACCGCACAGAATATTTTTCCATCCACTCCCCTCCACCTTGTTCACCTCCAATCCATAGTAGTAAGTGTTGATGCTCTGCTTCCCACTTTGTTCCTGCCATCCCAATTTCCATTGCATCTCTCAAGTGTTTCCCTATTTGCATGTTGCATTTGTGATCAGATATGATAAATCAATTGCAGGAGTGATGCCAGGTTAGATTATACTTGCCCTGCACTACTACTACTGAGGCAACAATTAGTTTCATAATTTGTGAACAGTCATTTGTAGTGCGTGGTTCTTCTAAATCTTCTGAAATCCACATATGCATATACCTCATTTTCTCAGTTTCTTACCTCTTGGTTTGCATCACCCAAATGACACATTCCACACTTTAAGTGCTCATAGGGAGGAAAGTTTATTTCATTCCAACTATGCTTAGGAAGAGTAGCTACACTATTTTATCACTATAATAACATGTCATTAAGGGCTGAACGGTATTCCTCCCACGGACAACATGAAGGCCCTGCAGCCATTTTTTCAGATGCCCCTCAAGTACCCTTTTGCAAATGCTATCAAATTTTTTCGCCAAAATTTGATGGCAAAAAGTTTGGTGTTTTTCTTTTTAAAGTGCTATTTTCCCTTTGAACAAGGTAGGCACTCCTCACCTGGCTTGTTTATTAGCAGATTTACACTCTTGGAAGTATCATAGTAGACAGGGAGTAGGCACAACGTTCTGAAGGGAAAATCATAAAAACACAACAAGCTGCCTGAAAAGTTCAGGGAAGGCAGTACAGGGAATGTGGTCTTGCAAAGTACAAGCCCAGCATCCACATGTAGAACAAAATTTCTCAACTAGGAGTAATGCAACAAAGTGTAAACAATGGCACAAATTCTTCAGAAGTCAAGACAACAGTATCTGAGAGTAATTAAGTTGCAATAAAGGGTTAACACATACCTTTTATTAAGAAAAGAAACATTATTAGGACTATTCATCTTACAAAGTTAGCTCACCAAACTGTGTGTTGGATTACAGCTATCATCAGGAAATGGTAAAAATCAAAGCTCAGCTGAACATGAACACTGAAACAACGCTGAAAATTGAACTAACCACTGTATTTACCTCAAGTTCTTCATGCCATTTTTGTGAGCATACATTTGCTTGCATTCTATTGATTACACCTGACTAGAGTCAATCTATTCAATTGTTGAGCAGTGAATGTACATGTAGGGAAATCCTTCTGATTTAATGGGTCTACTCTAGTCAGGACTAAGAATAAGATACAGGCCATTGAGTTTTCACGCATATCATGCAAAACTCAAGCATCTTTTCCACGTGTTTGTAATAATTAGAAACAGAAGGAGATAACAGTTGATGAGAATGAATTTGAGGACCTACAATTAGTCAGACCTTCATGATGGCAAGGCTATGGAGGTCTGGGACTAAAAAATGCCCAGGGTAGAGATCACTGAGAGACACTTTAACCTTTCAGGAGGAATAGTGGAGTATAAGTCCAATGAATGACTTGACTCCGCACATATTTTTGTTTGCAGAAAGTACATTTCAGGGAATGGAGAATAAAGCCAGGGCATACATCTTGCCTGCAGCAAATCTGAGTTTTCTTGAAAGAATTAATGATTTTGTCTAGTCTGCTTGTCCTTTTTTACCGATTTACTCTTGTATTTACATTGCATCATTCTTAAATATTTTTTAAAAAGTGGGAGAAAACAAATGTGCATATGTACAGATTTGTGAAGGAAATAGTATATTTTTTTCACTTACTTAACAGGAGAGAAAATCTTTTTGCTTCGGTCAGATTGAGATTGTTCAATGACAATTACTTGATTGGGAGCATCCACCTATATATGTAATAAAAAGCGAAAATCTTTTAAGACAGAATTCTAAAGTATAGAAAGATGTCCAGACCTCAAGCTTATCCCTTAGCTTATACATTTGGATGGAAGCTGACTCACACCAAGGCCACTGTCTAGCTCAATATTGTTTACTCTAGAGGTGTGTTCAACAGGTCTGGGGTTCAATTTTGCCCCTCTAGAACTCACTGTGAACTGTATTTCCCTGCTACATGCCCACATTTCATCAGTGAACTATGGAAATCCCTCTGGATGAAACACGTTCTGATTGTTTTAAATGGCTTTTAGTAGTTTCCACCAAGAGAGCCGGCATAGTATAGTGGTTTGAGTGTTGGACTACAAGCCTGGGGACCGGGTTTGATTGCCCACTCAGCCATGGAAACACACTGGGTGACCTTGGGCACATCAGCCCACACAAAACTCTGTTCGCCTTAGGGCCACCATAAATCAGAGACAACAAGAAGGCACACAACAAGAATTCCACACCAAAATTCACCACTGAATCTTGGTGCCACTTTTGAAGGTGGAAGGACTACAGAAACAGCTCTGGAGGCACATGTGGCCCACCTTTGTGTTTACAACAATTAATAGTGGCTCTCTAGGATTCCAAGCAAGGGTTTTCTCCATCATACCCAGAAATGACAAGGATTCGACTTGGAACCTTTAGCACTTAAAATATTGTATTCTACCACTGATGTCCCACTGAAAACAGGTGTGCTTTTGCTACTTTGTGCATCTGCAACTGGTATTTGTTTACTTTGTAGTTTTTTCCTTTCCAACGGTCTGTGACTTTATTAACGCTTATGTATGTATGTATTTACCATTTGGCTTATTTCCCTTCTCTTGAAGAATGATCTGGACAGCATACTGAATTATTTGTGAAAATCTGAGCATCCTTGATCACTGGTGAGTCATAGCAAATATAAGAACTTACTATTTGCATTTTACTATGTAAATCTGAGCTAATATATGGGTACTGTTATGCATATATTTGCTAATGGGTCACTGGTAACTGTATTTACAGTTAAAATTAATTATCTCTGTATATGTGCATATTTGTTAAACCAAAACATTTCAAAACCCCAGAAATCACAGAAAAATTAACAAAACCCCCAAAAAAGTCTATAGCAACCGTTACAAATATTATAGAGCAGTTAACCAGTGTTATCAATCATACAAAGACCTTAATATAATGATGAGACCGTGGTTTTCCTACATATCCATAGGTAATCCATGTCAGACAAATGCAACCATAATAACTGAGGGACATATACATACCTTTATCCCAAAAACCTTTAAATGGAATATTTCCACAGGCTTCAGTCCCAAGTGGGTTTTGACAAATTTTGGATTTCCAACAACTCGAATATAGACCGTAATTTGGAAATGATTTTTCTTCTGACAGACAAAAGCATCATCTGCTGCTGAAAAATTAAATCCTTTGTCTGTTACAATGTGATATCCCACATCCGGGCTACAAAGACAAGAACCAAAAAATATTTGTGAATGAAACAATCTTTCAGATTTAATAAATAGTAATATTTTATGTATTATTTTATCAGCTTACACATTACTGATATCTAAAACTGATATCTCAAAATGTGAATATCTTGAACTAGTTTACACTGCCAAAAGAAATGTATAGATATAGCACTCCAGTAACAAATATACGTGTTCCTCTAACCTTGTAGAGGTAAAGATCACAGTATTCATCACAGGACATAGAAAGGGACTCCAGGTACTTATAATATCTCTCTGAAATTATACTGGATATTGTTCTATTATTTTGTAACACCTTTTCTTAAAAAGCTGCACTATGAAAATGGTTTGGGACTCAGGTCAAGGTGCTGTTTTTAACCTTTTCAGCCATCAATGCATCTGCTCAAGACCATTGATTGGACATTTTGGGGTATATACCATTAGCACCATTATCCTCCCAACTTCAAAATCAAAAAAGGAGTAGACTTCCAGTCACTTTCAGTTTTGAAACAAAAATGTTCATATGTAGAACCAATGCAGCCCATGGGGTATTTCTGAGGACAAAAATTACTCATTGGACATACATTCCACATTTCCCCCATCCCCAGTGTAAACACGTAGTAGATTGCAAAGAACAGGTGCAGCAAGTCTCCAAGGGCTTGCAATTTAAAATAAGCATGGAAAGAATAGAAAGTGGGAGATGTAATTTAGATAGGGGGAAAGTATTACTTTGAGTATTACTTTGATTACATGCAATCCTTACTCTTTGCAATAAGGAATAAGGATCTCAGGCAGGACTTTCCAAATAGTGTGTCACTACACGTTAGTGTGTCGCCTGAAGGGTGTAGGTGTCTCACCCAAGCCTTGGAAATGTATGTTACGTATTATAAACAAATCATATGTTTTTAGAAATATAAATGAAAGATTTCATGAGATATGTTGTGTCCCCATACATTTCGTTATTACAATTTATGTATGTGTCCGGATCTCCTATAAGGGGTTAGTTTAACCTCGGGTTTGCTAGTAAAACTGAATTACTGTGTCACAAAATGATGCATGTCTAAAAAGTGTGTCACCAACATGAAAAGTTTGGAAAGCTCTGATTTAGGGAAAGGGCGATCTAAAGGCTTCCCAGAAAAAAGTGAGTTTTGAGGAGGGAGGAACTGAAGGGAAATAAGGGAGATGCTCATAGAAGGGCATTCTGGATGGCACTTGTGAAGAAAAGGAGTGAAACTATTTCAGAGAGAAGGCAATCTTTGAACAGCTGCTCAAGGAATGGTTGTAAAGCTAGAAGCATGCATGTCACAAGAAATAATACAAGTGCAGTGAGATAAGGAGGACTCTTGAAGATAAGGATAAGAAGCTTGCACAGGATGTGGGCACATATAGAAAGCGAGTGAAGAGGCTTCAGGAATGCAGTCACATGATTGGGATAGCTGAGTGCTGGATGAATCCCAGTTTGAAGAAAATGCAATGATGACAATGCCGACTTGTGTGAGTGGAGTGGAGTGGAGTGGAGAGGACAAAGGTGATACTGCAAGAGACCAAAAAGAAGATTATAGTAGTCAAGACAATTGATTATCAGGACTTGGAGAAGAGCTTTTGCTGAGGAGACAGAGTAGTGTTTTTGAAGAGAGAGGCAACATGGATTGGCAGTGGAGAGAATCTAGAGCTGGAACAAGAATCCTCTTTCCCTTCCCTCACATTCAGTCCATGGCAAGATCAAAAGAGCCAAAAACAAGCCTTCATGCCTGTTCAACTCAGAACCCAAGGTTAGTCAGAATCCTCAATAATCTACAGTGACTTGTTTACTCAGAATATTGCAGGCAAAATCACTCAGTTTGGACTTCAGATCAGAACTTGGAAAAGTTACTTCTTTGGACTACAACTCCCAGATTCTTCCAACCTGTGTGGTCTTCTGCAAGTAGTTCAAAAAGTTATTCCCTTGCTCCAGCTCTGTTTCAGATTAAACACAATTCTGGGGAAGGGTGGTCCTCTAGCTGCCTTGGATCATGGTTGCTTCCCAGGGATTATTGCAGCCTCAGGCTGCTGATAGGATGCTAATGCTTGCTGAGAGAGATTCAGGCTATCAAATATGACCTTCAGCATTGCCTTTGTGGCTTTTAAAATCTAACTGGTAGAGATTAGCCAGTTAGTGCCAAGAAGGGACTTCATGGTTTGGAATTCCATGATAACTGAGATGGATTTGCAAGGTAAACAATGCACAAAATATTGCCTGTGTTATTCAGAAAGGACTCGTGGGAAACAGTCCCTAGTCATGTCAGTGTATGAAAGCACCATTTCTTTCTTACAGTAGATCACCACTCAGCCATAAATAACTGCGGATGTGTTGTAAATATTGTCACATAAATACTGTCACATAAATGAATGAGGAAGGCTTCTTTGAGCATTCATTCTTCCTAAACTCACGGTAGATTTGGAAGTGTATGTAGAACTCTGTTCTCTCTCTCTCTCTCTCTCTCTCACACACACACACACACACACACACACAAATGCCCTGTCATTGACACTTGCAAATTTGCCATGAGGATTGCTCCTATTGTATACATAAACCTGACAGAGAAACCAAGTCTGCTTTGCTCATTTTTTGCTCTTCTGTTCAGGGCAAAAGTATCCAAGATCTTATAAAAAGAAGCAGTGAATTAGAGGTCCAGTGAATTATGCCTCTCTGTTTGCATAAGCAATGCATCATTCCCCAAGCTGTAGCACAAGACTGCAAGTCTGCACTGTATGGAGTCATTTTGTTCATCATTGAAAGACTGAGCAACAATCTCTTGTTGCAGAGCACCATGGAAATTTGTCTTTCTTCACAGCCAAAAACAAAAAGGCAACTCTTCAGAACTCATCTTTTCATCCAGCCATTAGAGGTTAGAAGGGTTTAATGTATAGACTTTAGGAAAGATTTATATCAACTTTATGGTTTTTCAGGATGAAGAATAAAGAGTCAATGATTCCTCTGAGACCTACTTTCTTCATGAAAGTTTAGTACACCAAGCAAGAAGAGCTGGTTCATAAAATGGCAAGTTCAGTCACTTCTGAATTTGGAAAGAGCATCATAAAAAGAATGTTGGGTTTCAGAGAAAAACAAGTAAATAACAAGGCTTTTAATCAGAACTTGGAAAAATCCCCCATGCTGGCTGGGGGATTCTAGGAGCTGTAGTGTAAAACAATAACTCTTCCAAACTCTGCTTTTAGCTAGTTACATGATCAAAGTTTTCTTATATTCAAGACTTAATCATTTCCCAGTCCCAGTTCTGCTCGGTTTTATGGATCGAGCATTGTGTTTTCTTTTGGACACCAAAGTCTCAGACACTGTAAACACTTTATTCACTATTGTTGATATTTAATTCTTTTAATGGATTCATTACTTTCTGTGAATTAAAATAATTCATTTATATTCCCATAACATTTCATTTCAATGAGTCCCCCACCTTCATATTCCCCTCTACTAAGATCTTCATATTATAGTTGTCCTCCTAAAAGACTGAACCAAAATTAAGACAGGGAAACTATCAACTATATTCTAGGGATGATGATGATGATGATGATGATGATGATGATGACAATTAATATAGCCCTATCAGTGCACAATGATGTGCACATCTACTCTTCAGCCACAGCACTTATGAGAAATGTCACTCGTTGTATGCCCCATATGTTGCAGAATGTTTGGCCTAGAAGTTCAACCATGCCTTATGTTGCTGCAAACCCTGACATTGTTGCACACACTGAAGGTTCCATTTACAACACAAACTTTTCAGGGACATCTGTTCTAAGGAAGGACAACCAATGGCTCTCTAGATGTTTTGCTTCCAACTTTGATCAACCCTACCCAGCATAGCTGAGCTGAAGTCCAAAAGATTTTGAAGGAAAGGAGGGGGCAGAATCTTGTCTTTCCCAGTAAGCTCAAAAGCAAAGCTCTACAGTCTCTCCTAGCTTGTGTGTTCTTCTTCGTTAATAACTTTTGCCATCCTGACCACACTCTGATGTTGCCTGTTCAAACACGCCTTGATTTTCATCTGTGAAATTTTGGAGGGTATGCAGACATAGTGATCTAGTAGAGAATACACAGCCCACTGAGTAGATTGCTAGAGTCATGCTAAATCTCTTAGGCTCAGTTCACCTGGGAAATCTCCCAAAGGACCCAGAGAACCATGACCTTTGTGAGGGTACCAGGACTGACTTTGTTCTCAACTCATTTCTATGTTCTCAAGACACCCAGGGAAGAATAATTTAACAAGCACATATTTACAGTAGAAATATCACGTGTGCAGCATCATTCTCAACAAAAATTATTGTGTAACTTCTTTCTATGCCCTTCCATAGCAACCTGAGCATCAAAATGAATGAGCTAAATGTTGACTGGCACTTACAGTTTTTCATAACTATGGTTAAACAGGCTGCTCCAGGAAAACCTTTGATATGGCTGCCATGTGAGGGACTGATAGCATTTTTCAACAGGCCCCAAACCTGGTCTGTCACAGTCATAAATTTGCATGTCAGAAGAGAAATCTTTAATAGGCACTGGAAAGAAATCAGAAGAAAAACATTTGACAGGCACTGCAAAGAAATTTGAAGAGATATTTAGGGGTTGCCTTCTTGGCCATTCAGCAAAAGACAATGACATTCAAAATCCACAAAATAGTGATACCTTTATTGGGCACCAAAAATGCACAAAATACGTCATGCAAGTATTTGAAGCTCTGGTGGCTTCTTCATTAGGCAAAAGTGTTAAAAGTCATACAGGAGAAAAAAAATTGCAAAGTTAGAGTCACAGATCTCTATTTTGTCAAGATGTTGTTTTTGTTGTTGTCAGACAGAGGCCACTCCCCTCTTTGGTTATGTGTGCATCAGGAGACAAAGGCTCATAAAATCCAAGCAATAAAATTTCAACTCCATTAATAACAAAAGAAGTAACTTTCCTTGAGATCCATACTGTTTCTGTCCTGGTTGAGCCTCACCTAACAACAAAACAACTCATCTACCCATTAAATAAATAGGTGTTAAAATGCAGCTGAAACTGGCAGTGGGGATTGCTTTTATACTACAACCTGGCTCCCATTCACACTACACAATTATAGTGCTATTACTCCACTACAACTGTTATGATTCCATCCTGTGGAATCCTAGGAATGGCAATTCAGGAAGGGGTATTTAGAATCCTTAGACAGACAGCTGCAGTGCTTCACAAAACTGCATATGGAACCATGACATAAAAGTGGTAAAGTAAAATAATGGCAGCATAATTGTATAGTGTGAATGAACCTCAGTCTTACTTACTGCTTTGCAAGATTTTAGTTCATAGGATCAGGTCAGGTCTTCAAGGCAAACACTAGATTTTAAGATCAGCAGAGCTTTATGAATTTTTTTTCATGTGGAATTTTCAGAGCTTGGAACATTGCTTTTTAATAGTAGTTTGTTACCATTAGAATAGTTAAAAGTAACTGGTTGTTAAAACTTGATTCTGTGTTTTATAAGAAGTAATTACTTGAGTTCCTCGTTGCATTGCTCACTACATTCTGCTTACTTTTTAAAAAGAAATTTTATTAGAGAATAGCATAAAACTTGCAAAATACCCAGTACGGCTTTAAAAAGTGGTTTTTTTAAGGTGACTAGAAAACTATGGCTCGCTACACCAATGAAGTAACTTTATTCCTGCTCATTATGTGACTTTTGGGATGAAACTGATATGCCCACATTTTAAAAAGAAAGAAAGGAAAAGCAGTAAGTTATAGGTAATAATTGTTGTTGGCCATTTCAGCACTAGACTGTTATAGCACTATTATCCCACTTTCAATATCCTATGGAATCCTGGGGTTCGCAGTTTTGGGAGGGGCCTCTCTAGCCCCTCCCAAACCTGCAAACCCCAGGATTCCATAGGATGTTGAAAGTGGGGTAATAGCGCTATAACAGTCTAGTGCAGAAATGGCTGTTCTTGCTGTTGTTGTTGTGCCTTCAAGACATTTCTGACTTATGGAAACCCTAAAGTGAACCTATCACACAATTTTCTGCAGCTGAGAGAGTGTGACTTGCCCAAGGTCACCCAGTGGGTTTCCAAGTCTGAGTGGGTAACTGAACTGTGGTCTCCAAGGTAGCTCAACACTCAGACCATTCCACCACACTGGGTTATTTATAACTTTATTTCTAAGCTCTGGAGAATCTGAATGTATGTCACTACATTTGTTTTGATTTCATTTGCTCTACATCACATTCATAAATGCACCATGTTAGACATTAATTTGTCTAATTTAAAATTATTTCTGCTTTAAAGTTTAAACAGAGAAAACTATCCAATAATATTTAATGTAGCACATATTATTTTATTGTTGCTAAGAATAAATTTGAATGTACATCCAAACATTTGGTGAATTGCAAAGAAGTAGATTTATTTCGAGGGATGGTAATCTTTTGGTTTGTTTTGACTTTTATTGGTCCTTCTGACTTGGCTTTGGTAGATTGTTTGTATTCTGAAATTAATTTATTTTGATTTATTTTATTTATTTTGTCATAGGTGGGTAGACAGGGAAGATCTATTTTGTAATTAGAAGACAGCAAGTAATCCAATAGCACCTTTCAGACTAACAGGGAAGAAAAAGGCCAAAATCTTGTTGAGGACTTACACTTGTAAGAGTTAGAATTGGGCAATTCCACAACGTCCATATTCAGTAGAGGACTGCTGTTATGTTGCTATGTAGCAGAGCCAGCAAAGAGACCATTACATAATGGGACCAATGCACATATGGACGTGCCTCGCATCAGTCCCAATGCTCATAAGGCACCAATGTGCATCAGGTACTCTTGCCAGTGTCCTGTTATGCATCGTTGCAATTCCCTAACAGGGTTTCTTAGTGTTTCTGCTATGCAGCTAATTATACATAAAGTTACATAATGCAGGTGGTGATAGAGGATTCTGGCAAAAGTTTCCAGCATAAGCTTTTATGGATATGGTCTACTCCATCAGATGCCCACCAGATTTTATAATAGTTCTATGCTTTGTTAGGACATGCTGCTTTAAATAAATATGATCTGTAGACTACCTGCAACCAATACATTAAATTTGTGGTTGCATATTGCCTGTCTAGTTGCTTTCTTTTAAATCACATCTCCTGGGAGACAGCAGCAGCTTATTTCCTGGACTGAATGACATCTTTAAGGTGTGTGCATATAGAACTTACATCTTGCCCAGTGGGCAATGGACAGATTTAGCCCCCCTCCCACCTACCCATTAAACTACAGTCTAAATCCTATCACATAAAAGAAAAATAGCTGGACAGGTGACAGTCAGTCATGCATTTAACATGCTGACCTAAATCCAGCTGCTAGTCTCAATTAAATTAGGTCCATTGAATTAACTGAATTTACATAGTTGTTAACTTATCATTCAGCAATGGATCCAGTATTTCTCCTGTAGAGGGAACTAGCCACTGGATTTAGGATCCTGCTTATTGGCAACCCAGCCTGGAGAGAACACTAACTAGCTCTGACTCTCCTCTGTCTCAGCTCTTCCTACACTACAGAGTTTTTGTGGAGAAAAGTGGAAGAGAAATGCTGAGCTGCTTGGAGGAAATATGCAAATGAAGTGTAACTGGGTGTGCTGTTTTAATATGTATTGTGTATTTTAAGCATTTTAATTATTTTAAATTTTAATGTTTCAAAAAGTGTTTTAATTTGATGTACCATTTAATGCTTTTTAAAATTTTGTACTTTTTTAACTGCTTTGTTTTAATTTAGGTTATAAGATGCTTTGAACTGGGAGAAAAGCAGGATATAGATAAAATAAATAAATTATGCATATATAAAAAGACGTGGACAGGGACAATGTATGCTGCTTGGAACAATTTCAAAGAAATCATGTGGTAAAATACATATATCTTAGGGCAGTGTTACTCCAGGTGGTGCTCACTGGACCTATTCTGGACACCCAGCCGTCTGCTGCCAGTCCTTGGAGAGATCCCAGGAAAAAAAGAAACACTGGTAGCCAATGGGCACAAATATGGTACCAATCACTGGAACATTGGCAGAAAATTTGCTGGTCCCCCACATCAGATAGCTTAGGAAGCATATCCAGACTGAGTGAAAAGTCCCAGATGTTGTTCCTGTCCTTTCTGATTTTATATTGGGTTGAAATAAACTGATCCGGGGATCTAGTATCAATCAATCAATCAATCAGTCAGTCAGTCAGTCAGTCAGTCATTTATTAAGGTCACAGATGAGCATAGAGCATAGGGGAGCTGATATAGGAGTCTCTGATTGTACCAGGAGCTGACAGAAAATATTCTGGGATAAATAAAATGTGTGTGGATCTCCAAAATAAAACTGGAAAGAATAGGAACAAAATCTGAGATTTTCTGATCTTTTAAATCAGTCTAGGTACACCCTTAGAGTAGTTTTATATATACTGTAGGTTCCTCATATCCATGGAGTTATGGCCATTTCCACACCAGACTGTTGGTGCATTGCAAAGAAGTAGATTTCTTTCGAGGGATTTAGGAAAGGGTGTCTCCATGATTCCATAGGATGCTAAGAGTGGAATAACAGCACTATAAGAGTCTGGTGCAGAAATCACCTATGTTCCTAGACTTAATGTGGATGGCAAAAAACACAGATAATACCAAATTTGACCCCTAGTCTGGATGAGATGGTGAAGGAAGAAGGCAGCTCCACCACCTGACTCCTCCTTCTTGGTTGCCTTCCTTCCCAACAGTGGTGGGCAAGCAGCCCCCTCCCTGGGATCCAAATCTGATGGGAGGTCTGGCTGCTCGGAGCCACGTGCCTCTCTCAGCCAAGAAGGGAATGCCTATCTCCTTCCTTGGCTGAGAGAGGTGCATGGCTTTGTGGAGCCAGGCTTCCAATGTATCTCTTGGTTGAGTAGGGAGCATCCATTTCTTTCCTTGGCCAAGAGAAGCACGTGGCTTTCTGGAACCAGGCTTCTCATGTCACTTTCAGCTGAGGAAGGTCTCAGCTGAAGGTCAGTCTCCATCTTCCTTGGCCAAGGAAGGAGTGTCCCTTCCTCGTCAGCAAGAGAGGCACAGGAATCCCAGCTGTGCCTCACAATGTGCTTCTCTCAGCTGGGGATGGAGGGAGACTCCCTCCTTAGTCGAGAGAGGTGCATGGGGCCTCGCTGCACAGAGCAAGGACTCCAGTCAGCGGTAGCAGCCTGGCCCTGGAGAGTATCGTGGGTAAGTGAAACTGTGGATACTGGTCTAGCAGAAACCAGAGACCTGGTGTAATTATAAAAGCAGACTATTTGATCCTCATATTTGTGGCATGTGTGGATTCTGTTAAAAGAGAAAAGAACTCAGAAGAAAACTCTCACGTATCTTTTGGTAATGCAGGTACTGAGCTAGGTAGGGGTGCCATTTCAGAGCTGAGTGGAGCAGGGTTTTCCAACATAACTAAGAAGCCCAACTTTAGAAATGGTCAATACAAAACTGCACAGAAACCAAAACAAAAAAGCCCCCACTCTATTTTAAAGAAACAAGATCTTTTTTAAAAGACAAGGGAGAAAAATGTACATGAGGATGGTAACACTGGTGCAAGGTTCAGGAAAAGTGAGCTTGTCAAAGAGGGCAGAAGGTTCTCTGAGGGTTCTTAGAGCTGTTGGTTCAAAGACTTTGTGCAGCTAGTCTGCCTTTCCCTCCTTAATGGATTTTCTGGGGCAAGGTGAGAGAGGAGTCAGAAGAAGCTGTGAGAAAATACAGGGCGGTTACAAATAAAAGATCGAGACATCTGGATTCTCTATAAAAATTTCATGGTAGAGACGGGGTGACTGCACCACCAAGGGTTCCTCTAGAGGCATCCGTAAGTGTTCGCTGAGGCATAATCAGATGCAGCCTGAACTGTGGTGAGGCTGGCAGCTCCCTCCCCCTGCTCTTTCACTAATCACGCTCACACTGCACATCATCGAGAGGAAGTCAGGGTTTTATAATCCATTGATATTAGATTCTAAGCTCTTCAAATATGGACATCACTTGAGGACGAAAGAAAGAATGACTGCACCACTGTCTGTGAAAAACACAATGCCTGAACTTCAGGTGTAGTACGTGCAACTGTACGTATGTTACTACATATGCAACTCCCCTAAGTACTAGCTATCACTTGTACAGTGATGAAGGATGATGAGCGATCCAGTCCAACAACATCTAAACAGTCACACTTTTCACATCTCTGAGTTAAAAATATTCTGCTCATCAAAACTGAAAAAAAATCAATGAATAATGTTTTAGAATAACGGCAGGAAACCTGCGACCCTTCAGATGTCGTTGGACTGAAACTCTCATCATCCCTTATTGTTAGCTATACTGATGATGGCTTGGGAACTGCGGTCCAAAAACCTCTGGAGGGTCACACATTCCCCATCTCTACTTTATAATGAAAACTCTGCCAGGCCTCTGGGCACATTGCTTTAAAATAGGTCAGAGAGATCCACAGTGATTGCAGTCCGCTTTGAACAGCAAAGCTGAAAAGCTTCACATGGCCCAAGAGAGGATGAGATGGCAGAGAGTACAACTGCGCAGCATCACTGCAGTTCAGAAAGTGCAGAGAGATCAGCAAACACTGCAGTTACTGGTATGTCTGCAAACGTGTTTATGCCAGCCTTCCACTCATGTTTATTCAACACCAATAGAGGCACAAAGACGAGTACACCTAGGAGCCTAACTTTAATAACACAGTTGGACATGTTGTGAATCAGCCTGCATTGAGGTCAACAGTTCAAAGTGGTGCTCTTTGCCCAAGAGACCCTTGACAACTCTGCATCACTCTAGCCTCAAGGGGTGCATTCTCCCCTGCCTTCCCTTGAGATTTCTAACATTAGCCAGAAGTCCTGTCATCTCTGGGCCCAGCTACAAGGTACAGCACAACAGTCAACCTGACGGTGGCTGCTCCAGGATGAAGCATTCTCAAGAGGGAACAATTTGCAATAGGAAAGTAGTATGAAGAGGGGGTGCTTGATAATTTCCATGCTCATTAGGGTTCCTAGATCTCAAGGCCTACACCCTCTTCTCCAGTCCTCTGGACAAGAAGGAGAATCTCTGGGCAAGTGAGTATCTTCCTCATTTGTTATACAAAAGGGTGGTGTTTGTTTGTTTTTGTTTTTGACCACATATCGCTTTAGCTACTTTGCTTTAACTTATATTGTAAGCCTCTTTGGATTAAAGAGAAAGATGGGATGTGAAAGACGAGATATCAATCAATCACTCAATCAAGTAAATGGACACGGTGTGGTCTTTTTTTTTTTAATCTAAAGGTGTTCTAGATACTTAATGTAATCCTGAGCTTGGGGAATTTTGAATGGAGGTGTTAACTCCCAGAATCCTTCCACTGATAGTCACATTGACTTCTCTGAGAATTGGAGTCAAAGAAAGTAATTTTTTTTTCCTTGGTACACTTTAACCCTTTTTTAGATTGCAAATTCCTTTTTCAGTTTGTCAATGCAGGTTTGGTTAGTCACCAGAAGCAAGGGAAGAAGCAGCAAGCAGATGAAAAATGGAGCACCTCTTTCTCTGGCTCCCTTTACTGCAGATTGCCTTACCTACAAGGGCACCGTGCAGGAAAAAAAACAGTGAGGCTCAAATGGGAAAAACAAGCACTGCTGCCTAACCTGTTTGACCAAAACGGGATTATGGTCTAAACCAACAAAAAACATCTTCTGGGAAGTAGTGATGCAACCTCCTATCATGATGGGCCTGTAGTCAGTGACCAAGGTTAATACAGTCAGCCATCCACGTTCATGGGGGTTAAGTGTGCAGGACCCCTGTGAAAGTAGAAAAACTGCAAATATCATAAGCCTCCCCCATACCATATTGAGCACACATACAAAAGTACTGGTGGGGTGTCTGGACCCAGCCATGCATACGTTCACTTGCTTGCTCATTCACTTGTGCAGGTGGGAGGGTGGAGGGAGATGGGACGGAGATGCTGGAAGACGGAGGAAGGGGACAGCCACCCCATCTCCTTCTCTCTTCCCACCTCCGCCAATGAGCCCTCCCTCCTCCTGACCCATCCCCTTTCCCCTCTTCCCCATGCAAGTTTGCACATGCCCTCTTTCCCATCCTAACCCCTTCCCCCCAGTAATCTTTAAATAATCAAACCTGTAAATGCTTAACCAGCAAATGTGGAGGGCCAACTGTATCATCTTTGGCCTCATCCACAAACTCATTGCAACTGCATGTGTCCACCCACGCACCCATGTAAACACATCTGTTTTTTGTACGTGCCTTCATTGCATTTCCAACTTAGGGCAACTCTAAGGCAAACGTATCATGCGGTTTCCCTGGCAAGATTTGTTCAGAGAGGGTTTGCTATTGTCTTCTTCTGAGGCTGAGAGAGTGTGACTTGCCCAAGGTCACCTAGTGGCCAAGTGTGGATTTCGATCCTGGCTTCCTGGAGTCCTAGTCCAACACTCAAGGCACCAGATCACTCTGGCTGTGACCTTTCAAATTATAGTCTACAACTAAGAAAGTGGATAAGGCTAATTATAGCCTGTTTTATATCTCTGTAAGAGCCAGCCAGGTGAAGAAGTCCCTTGGACAATGAACAGTGGATCATTTAAGTCTCTTGTTACTGCACCTCTTGAACCAATGGAACACAGCAGTTACAAATCAAAATTAAACCAACAAATACATCCTAGCTTAGTCATCCAGGGAGCTCAGCAATGGAGAATGATCATTCATAGACAGATAAACAGATAGACAGAATCTTATCTCAAGGCAGTAAATGTTGTGCTTTGTAGACATCTCCTAACTCCACAATTTTGCTGTTTTTAATTATCAGATACAGGGGGATGAGATGCACTGTGAATATCATTGAAGGATGACTTCTCTCCCCTTCAGTTTTACTTACTTTCTCCGGTATCACCAGACCGTATTAGAGATTCTAGAGAATCTTCCAACATCTCAGACTGCTTCCTCTTTCTGGATGTTGAGGAAAGGCTGTGGGAAAAGGATGGTTATCAACTTTTAAAAAATTATTTCAGTATTAGAATATAATAAAGGCACTCAGCTTCTACTTTATACTGACTCAGACCCTTGGGCTGTGTCAGCTAGTATTGTCGATGCTAATCATCAGTAATTTCCTCATCTTTCTCTTCTTAATGAATTTGTAGTGCTACAGCAAAAGAAAGAGCAAGTGGTGGGAAAACACAGGAGGGGTACAGATGAAAAACAAGGATGTCTGGATCTTCTGTAAAATCCAGTGAATGGGAGAGAGTAATTACACAACAAAGGCCTCATCTGGCGGCAGCAGCACAAAGAAAAAAGGATCCTATCAAGAAAAGAGCAACTGGCTTGAGTAGAATGAGACTGTGAGAGATGGAGCAGCCCATTTTTTATAAAAAGACATTCTGTATTTAAATCCCAAAAAGAAGAGAAAAACTGTAATCCCATGCATGTTCGGTTGCAAGGAAAGTCTACTTAATGCAGTTAAACTTACTTCTGAGTAAACCACATGCATGAGAGTGAGCTGTTACATATTGAAATGCTGCCACCTTGTGGAGACTTGGAAAACTATCCTCATGAATTAATTTCATGCATGAGATGAAGTAGCAATAATAATAGCATTTTCATTTCTATACCACTTTATAGCACCAAGCACTCTGTGAGCGGTTTACAATGTGTTAGCTAATTGCCCTCAACAAGCTGGATACTCATTTTACCAACCTATGGAACGATGGAAGGTTGAGTCAACCTGGCGCCCTGCAGGATTAAACTCACAACATTGTGGCTGCAGTACCAGCATTTAACCACTGCGCCACCAGGGGTCATGCTTGCCACCAAAATTAAATGTCACAGGCTCACAGCAAGTTAATCCTTGTCCAACTGGTGCACTCTGCATGCTTTTTGGACCAGAATTTCCATTATCCCTGAGCATCAACAGCTCTGTCTGGGAATGATGTGAATTGTAGTCCAGGGCACCTAAAGCTGCCTGGTTGGAGAAAGCCAAGAGTACCATGCCTGGGTTTTTTTTGGTCTTCCTGCGGCTTCCCTATTCTGGAATTTAAGTTATACTTATTATTAATATTACAACTTTTACCAGTAGTTCCCGCAACACCTTCTTTCTTCTGTCAAAGCAAACTAAAATGATAAATTACCTGGGGCTGAGAGGGGTTCTTGGTGGGGAGCCATGAGAACCAAGGCTGTTAGAAGATGTAGAGTTAACCGAGGAAGTGACAGTATTTCCTGATTTCAGAGTGCAGTCCTGGTATGCAGGACAGACTTGTCCAACTTGTCCATTCATGTTCAACTTAGAAGTAGCCTCCAAAAAATTGCCGGGTGATTTACTGGCCAGCCCTGTGGAAGAGAAAGAAGGTGGATGTTACAGCCCGGTAGAGCATGTAACATCATGATATCCAACTGAAAAGTGGAGGAAGGGGATAATCTAGATTTGCTCTTTGACAAAAACATTAAAATAAATCACAACCCAAATGCCAAGAAATTAAGATGCAAGTGACCAACCTTTGGACTGTGCTGGTGAATATGGCTCTGATCCTGAATCTGGTGGCGAATCAGGTAGCTTGCTTTGCCTGGAAATGGAGTCAAAGAAATGTAGTTTTTGCAGTGTTAAACAACTAAGGCCATTTCCACACTAGACTGTTATAGCGTTATTATTCCACTTTCAATATCCTATGGAATCCTGAACTGCAAACCCCAGGATTCCATAGGATGTTGAAAGTGGAATAATAACGCTAAAACAGTCTAGTGAGAACTGAGAGTAAGATTACCAGATCAGATCTGGGATGGGGTTCCTGTAGCTTTAATCCTTATAATCATGGAGCAAGGTGAGGTTCCATAAAGCTCCATTAAGTGGGGTGAAGATACCTGCCCTCCTTCACCTTCCAACCCCCAACTTTCAGCTGCCACCATCCCCTCCCAACACGGCTATTGCCTTGCTGGGGGAGGCAGGGAAGGGGGTAGACAAGAACAGAGCCGGGTGCTCCTCCATGCCCTTTTTCCCCTCCCCACACCATATCCAACAATGAGGCAATAGTCATGTTGGAAGGGGACACCTGGAGCTGAAAGTTGAGGTGAGAGGGGACTCAACAGAGCTTTGTGACACTTTGCCTTGCTCCAATCAACTATATAAAAGTCAAAGTTTGCCTGTGTCAGGCAAAGACCTCATTTGATTGGCTGTGCCATGCAAAGATCCCGTATGATTGGCTGCCTAAGAAGATTCTATGGAATCCTGGGGTTTGCAGTTTAGGGAGGGGCCTTCAGAATTCTCAGCCAGAGAGCTCTTGGGCCTCAGTCAACTGTGACTGTCTTGACTAGGCCGATTGCTATGGAGATGAGACCTAGCAGCAAGAAGGAGAAGGGCAGTGTATTCCCTCAGGAGCCCAACTTCTGCATGTTAATGTCTCTAAATACAGATTAGATTGGGGAATATGGGGAAAGTTACAGGTACTGGACAAGACAGTTTGGGGAATTAGAGACACAGAATCTCAAATCTTTCTAACAAGTATTACCTATGAGAAAATAAAATCCCGGGCAACACCGGGTATATCCGCTAATATTTGTTAAGGATCGAAACTACAGGAGCCCCCTCCCAGTGCTACTCTGGCAACCCTATATAACATGCAAGCCTGAATTCTATTACCTGTCCTAACTTGAGAAGAAGCATTAAATTAGGAATAGGCAAAAGAGTGGCATACAGTCTGCATATGTGCTTGGGACCCCAAGCGCCCATAGAAGCCTCCCAAAGCCCCCAATTTTTTAAACAAAAACACTAGGCCAATTTTCAGGTAAGTTTTTGTCCAAAACCCACCCAAAACGTGCCCAAACTGCAGCAGTTCACTCCCCCCAGCTCTGTCAAGACCCCAAAACCTAGGGAGTGGGTGGGCAGGGGACAGAAAAGAATATTTTAATAATCAGGCACTAATCAAACAAAATGGCAGTCGAAGTGACTTTGCACGGATAGGTGCCAGTGCAGGCTGCCAGATGGGGAAGAATGACCCCACCTCCGCATGAAATCAGTTGTGTAATGATGAGTCAACATGTACCTCATTCATTTTTCTACCATTGAAGATTTTCACTCAGATCCCAAGAGATGTACATTTAAGCAAAATAGCCTAAGGGCAATTTGTTTACCTGGAACTGCAATTCTTGAACTGATTGTCTGTGAACTCACATTTGTGGGTTCTGTATCTGTATGAGTCACAATGAGTGTGAAAAAGAAAAGGAATGTTTCCCCCCTTTTCCATCCCACTGCCTGTGATTCCCCACTTCCTCAAAACCCTCCCTAGAGTGCCCCTCCCCAACCTACTACTCTATAGCAGTTTTAGGCCATTTCCGCACTAGACTGTTATAGTGCTATTATTCCACTTTCAACATCCTGTGGAATTCTGGGGTTTGTAGTTTACTGAGGCCACAGACCACTCTGGCTGAGAATTCTAAATGCCCCTCTCTAAACTGCAAACTCCAGGATACCATAGGATATTGAAAGTGGAATAATAGCACTATAACAGTCTAGTGTGGAAATGGCCTTAGATTACAGTGCCCATCAGTCCCACCCAGCATGGCTAATAGCCTGGGACAAAGGGTTGCCAGACTAAAAGCTGGGGAGGGTTCCTGGACTTTTAATGATTGTATGAAAGAGGGAATTTTAGCAGGGCTTGCTTGTTACCTGGCTTTGTGACAAGCAACACCTGATAAAATTCACTCTTCTGCACAACCACTGAAGGCACAAGAACCTGCTCCATTTTTCACTCTGGCAGCCTACTGGGAGCTGTGGTCCTAAACATCTGGACATGAAGGAAGTGTCACTCTTCATTGAAAATCATGTTTAAATAAAACAGATTTTTAGTTTATTCTATTTCAGTACAGGCATCCTTCAGTTAACAAAGTCCCTGACAAAGAAGCTTCTTTTCACAAAGTCTACACCTATTCAAATCCCCTTTCCTCCTCATCTTCTAGCTAGAATTTTTTCAGCAGCATCAGCATTGGGAGAATGGTGAAGGAAGGCTGGAGAAACACACTTTTGCTGTCAGGCTGCAGTAGTGTGTCTGCCTTAAACAATGCAATAAAGCTTGAGCAGCGAAAGAATGGGATTCTTTTCTAGCCAATCGTACTATAACTGAGCATACCTGCCCCCCAAAAATGCAAGATAAAGAACCAAGAATCCCTTACTGAGTATGTGTGAACAGCCAAACAGAGAAAAGGAGAAACAGACAACCCTGGCACACCAGCTACCACACCTCTCAGCATGTTAAAGAAGCATACATTATAAGTTTGGCCACCAAAACGGAAATCATAAGAAAAGTGAAGGCTGGATAAAGAAAAAGTCATCCCTAGGTGCATTTTGGAGGAAGATTTCAAAGGTCTCTAGAACACTGAAACGTTTTTGTTCACTTAGACAAGGCTTCTCTGATCTGGTTGTTCCATTTCACACGTGCATATTGTTAGTTCTGGATAAAAAGCTTGCTGAAATATGTTGAACTGCTCTTGTTTTCTGTGGTATAGGGACCTATTCCTATTCTTTTCTTGCTATTTCTGCCTCTAGTACTAAATTTTCTGCTAAAGAACCAATGCACAGAAACACATCTACTTAGTTAACTGAAGTATACCTGTAATGTTGGGATTTTCTGTGTGCAATTATAATAGCTGAAAGTCAAGAAAATGCTGAGGAGGATGGTGTTCATCTTTACAGGCTTCCAAATAATATCCCATACTTACAGATTTCCAAATAACTCGAGGTCACAGTCTATGAACTCTTCCAGCATACGTGTATCCATCATTGCCTTCTCCAGTGCTCCATGAACATCTTGCCCTTCAGATTAAAAACTAAGAATTGAGCTCCCCAGAACAAAAAAAATTCAAATTTCAGTTTTAAGTTAACAATGGCAATGAGCAGCTTCTCATTTTACAACCAACCACTGTTTGACTTCAAGGATACAAGGGAACCAAATAGCTATGAAATAATTTGCCAAGGAGGATCTGGTGGTGTGCTTTTTGACAGATCTGGACATTGTCATAAATAGACTGTCCAACTATTCTGGTTTCCAGAACCCTACTCCTTCCTTAGATTGTCTCATCATAGGATAATATGATAAAAGACATTTGGAAGTGGTTTACTAGTACCACCTCCTGCTTAGTACTAATAAGTGTTAGCTATGAGACCACTGCCATTGTGTCTGAGAGATCCTCCACCACAGTCTCTCTCTCTCTCTCTCTCTCTCTCTCACACACACACACACACACACACACACACTCCTGCTACTCCTACTACTGAGACTGTTGCACTTTGGATATATCATGAGAACTGTCTGGAAAAAAATAATAATGCTTGGCAAAGTAGAAGGAAGTAGAAAAAGAGGAAGACTACATTACAAGTGGATAGATTCTATCAAGGTCGCCATGGCCCTGAACCTGCAAGACCTAAACAGGGCTGTTGATAACAGTGTGATATGGTCATCATACAGCAAAGTCAACTTAATAGCAGCTAATAACAACAAATTCCTTCCTTGAACTTCATATCCATCCTTCTTGCTATAAGGGCAATTGGTGCCAAAGTATAGGTCTCTATGCAAGGAAGAGATTAAGAGAGTTCCCAAATGCAGGAGAACTTTCTTAATCACATTTTGAAGTAGTATACATTGCCAGCTTAAGGTAGCGATGGAGAAGAAGCCAAGTCCAGAGTCAAAAATGGCTAACTGAAGTACAGTTCTTGCTCACTCAGCTCCAGTGTTTTCCTCTGTGGCTACGTTGCAGTGTCTAGCTGCTTTCCTTTTTCATTGTTGCCATTTCCACATTACACTCTTATAGCGCGATTATTCCACTTTCAACATCCTATGGAATCCTGGGGTTTGCAATTTAGGGAGGGGCCAGCCACTACCTCCCTAAACTGCAAATCCCAGGATTCCATAGGATGTTGAAAGTGGAATAATCGCGCTATAAGAGTGTAGTGCGGAAATGGCCTGTGTCATAGCTTTTCCCAAGCTACTCATGTATGATGAACATTATGGCTGAGTGGAAAAGAATCTCGCTGTCAGGATTTCCCCCATACACATACACTCTGGAGTGGGTTTTTTTCCTAGAACATTTCTGCACAGCCTGCACATTGTTTCATCCCACAAATCATCTTCTCCATTCCAACATCTGGATCTAATCCCATGTTATGGTACAAAAAGGCAAGCACACTGGTAGGTACATTATGGCATACTCTTTTCTTACAAAATTGAAGAGTATGCTTCATCTGGTGAACACTGATATTGCCCCACAAGTATTTCATCTCTATCATGGTAACAATCTAAGACTTGGAAGATCCAGACTATATGCTTTATAAACTTATTCATCCCTTTGCATTGGCTTGCATTTCTTAAGACAGAAACCACGTATTAGGCATCTAATTTTAGTCTTGTGTGAGGCAAGGACACTTAGCTTGGGTATGTCTCTGTTTCAAGGCATCAGCCTCTCCCAGGAGGAAATAGTTCAGTACACAAACACACCCTCTGTCTTTATAACCATTATGACTTCTGAACCTTTGTACACTATCTGAAAGGGCAAGGGAAATGTAACAACCAATGTTGAGGATCACAGCTGACTGGTAAGAACTCTGAAAATAAAACTAATGCCTTGTGGTCATTAATCAGGCAATAAAGGTGGTCCACACAGAGACCAATAAACAGACAATAACAGTTTTCTAAAAATATAAAAGGCTCATTAGCAAATAATATAAATAATAATAGTAATAGACAAACCAAAGAACATACTTGTTGAAGCAAGACACCAATTGCGTAGGGACGGGGGTGGTGGAGAGCGGTTCTCCCGAGGCGGCAATGTTTTTGGGTTGTCCCGGCTTGTAGCCACACCCCCATATGCCATAGCCACACCTCCACACGCCCCCCCTACACTCCAAGCTCCGCCACTGCAAGACACATGTTGCAGACATATGCTCCTGAATATCTGGAACAGAGGAAGGCAATATATGGCCTTCCAGATGTTGATAGACTACAACTTCCATCAGCATAGCCAGTGGTGAGGAGTAATGGAGGTTGCACTCTGACATCAACTGGACAGGTGTTTCTCTAACAAGTTTCTCAATAGACAGGGACAGCAGTCCTTAGAGAAATAAATACTGTACATACAGATGGCTACAATAATATAGCCTAAAAGATCCAACACAAGCTTTCAGAAAGCTAGGCCAATGTGCAAGAGGTGGGGAGTATGTGTCTATAGGACTTTGATCCCCATCAGTCCCAAATGGCATGACCACTAAGCAACAATGATGGGAACTGCAGTCCAATAACATCTGAAAGGCCGCATGTTCTCTACACCTTCTATATGCTGCCTCAGTTTTGAAAATGGTTGTTTGACCAAGACTCAAAGTACTTTAGAGCTCAACACAATTTCTCTTGGCCACACGACAGAACAGCTGTGATATCTCTCTATTCTTCCTCTTCTTTTTAACCTGTAAGAATTTAATTTTGGTCATAACCCAAGAACCCTCTTAAAGCATCCTTCTCCAATCTGATGTCCTCTGCATGCATAAACTACAAACCCAGAAAGTCAATGGAAATAATCTTAAGGTAAACGGAAAGATGGGGCAAATGTTTCTGGAGGTTCTGGTATTTGTAGCTGTAATTCTCAGGATGTTGTTTTTTTTAAAAAAAAAAATCCAAATGATGTATTTCTTATCCTGGACTATTTGCTGGCAATTCCCTTTAACAGCTGCAATTTTTTATATCTACCCTCTGATTATTTATTTTTTTAATTCCAAAACATATTGGATTTTAAAAGGCCTGAAGAAAATGTGTACATCTGTTTTTGTGGTCCATACCAGACCTTTTTGTCCATTCTCCAGTGTTGCATATTGTGAAGTCCAGTGTTTGTATGCCTGCTGTTTCTGAGATGCATGGTAATAAAAGTAAGGGCTATTATATCATCTTCTTCTCCCCCCCCCCTTCTAAAAATAGTTACAGCATCATAGTACATCAGTGAAATAGTGAAACAACACTTTTGCACTGAAATGCTGTTTCGCTACTTCACCAATGCACTGACACACTACAACTCTAAGAAAAATAAGAAGAAAATTTCAAATACACAAGAACACACCCCAACCTCAGCAAACCATGGCCCCAGGTCTTTTTAAGCCTTCTAGTGAGGATCAAGAAATTATTATGTCTGGCAGCAAAAAGCTCCCCAAATAACAGAAAACAGTCCACTAACAGGGAATGAGTAAACATAGAAAGAACATCAACTTCCATGCAACAAAGAAGACATACACCAGTCTGTAAGAGCAATACATTACTGAGTGGACATGTGTGATGAAGGAGATTTGGAGCTCCTGGTGTTGACAGTTTTTGTCTGATCATCCTTCCAGTGCTTCTGGACTGCCACTGCTGTTGGATAACCAGGCTCCAGTGGCAAAGTGTTAGACTCCCCCATGCCAGAGAAAGCTGTGGTGATCTGTCAGATTCTGAGTCCTGTCAGTCACTGCTGTACCTTTCAGGTTGAGGCTGCTGCTGCACTGCACTTCTGGACTGCCCTTGATGACCATCTTCACCTGACATGAGCAACTTCTTGCTTGAAGGCAAGATTTCACCAAGTGCCTTACACTAGCACAGCAGCCTGTTTATGGGTCTCCAGGGCAAAATCTGAACTGTTGGCCGTGACTGTAAGGCTTCAGAGGACCTCCTCATTGCCACATTTCATCACCCTTCAAGGCACTCTCTATTTTGTTCACTGTTGCAGTGCCCACTTTAGGCTGAGAGATGGCTGCCCCTGAATTATCGAACTACCTTAGACTTCCTGGAGTCCAAATGTGAACATCACTCATTAGCAGTGTAAATATTTTATTTTGCTAACATTCAGTAGCCAGGGATAAGATAGTAGTAGAATTTTAATATTTGTAGGGGCTTCTTCTTTTCATCAGTTTTACCATTGCCAGACTTTGAGAAGAGCTGATAACAATTTAGGGCCATTTCCGCACTAGACTGTTATAGCGCGATTATTCCACTTTCAACATCCTATGGAATCCTGGGGCTTGCAGTTTAGGGAGGGGCCTCAAATGCCCCTCCCTAAACTCCAAATCCCAGGATTCCATAGGATGTTGAAAGTGGAATAATAATCGCGCTATAACAGTCTAGTGCGGAAACGGCCTAGATCTCATTTCCTATAATGAGGTAGAAAAAAATGGTCTCAATATGATATTCCTTATTATTCTATTATGAGAACCAGCATGTTGTAATGGTTTGAGCATTGGACTACCACCCTGGAGATCTGGGTTCACCTCCCCACTCAGCCATGGAAACCCATTAGGTGACCTCGAGCACATCACACACTTTCAGCCCCAGAAAACACCATGATAGATTTGCCTTAAGGTGACTATAAAATTGTTCCACTATACAAAGCTAAGTGGTTTGGTTTCCTTTCAGCATGTTTTGATTTCATTCACGGAATTAAGTAATTTGAGTAATTAAGATGACATGGGCCTAAATACCCCAAGGGCATCAGATCCTGTCTGATCTTGGAAGTTAAGCAGGATCAGCCCTACTTAGTACTTGGATGTGAGACCACCAATAAATCCCATGTGCTGTAGGCTATATTTCAGAGGAAAGAACTGACAAAACCACCTCTGAGTATTCTTTGCCTAAGAAAACCTATGAACTTCATAGAGTTACCAAAAGTCAACACGCAGCTTGAAGGCACACACACACACACAATTAAGATGACAAACTCACTTACAATAAAACCTGGATTTTAGAAGTTCAGGGCAAGCCAACACATGCATATACATTCTTTGATAATGTCACACACAGGTGATTGTGTAAATTCTACTTAAAAGAATGGTTGTCTGTAGTAATACAAAGATTATTTTTTCTGTGTTTCGGAGAAAAGAGTGTGTTTGGTAGACAGACTGTTGTGTACCATTTTTGGTAATGAATACATAGATGGATCAACAGATAAGGTATTACACTTTGATTGGATATGGAAGTGATCCTTCTGTGTGCAACAAATATGTGGCTTGAAGGTATAGTGTTTTTAACTAAAATGTAGGCATGAATAGACCTCCAGATCCACTGGAACTCACTGCATAGTATTATGCCAATCACCCAGGCCCTTTTCGCATGGCATCTGCCATGAGAAACAGGGCCTGGAGCCTCGCACAATTGCGAGGAGCCATCTGCACGACGCCCTCGCAATTGCGCAAGGCTCCAGGGGCCAGCAGGCAACGATTGCATACCTTTGCATTTTCGGCTTTCAGCCGAAAATGCTGTGTGATCGCGCATTGCTGCCGGGCCCTGCACGCACTTACCTGCACGCACAACCACACTTCTATTTAGCAAGGGTGCTTCCAAATGGATAGTTCTTACCAGCAGCAAATCTGCTGCTGGTAAGAACTATCCATTTATAGGTGGAATAGTTGACTGTCTATTTGATGAATAGCTTTCATTTAGGAATAAGTATATATTTGTGTGCAGAGAGACAGCTTGGTGTGGTGGTACGAGCACTGGACTATGACCCTGGAGACCAGGATTTGATTCCCCACTTGGCCATGGAAACTCACTGGGTAACTCAAGATGTATCATACATCTTCATCCCCAGAAAATCAGAAACAACTAGAAGGCACACAATAATAACTTGTGTGTGTGCATTCATCCATCCATTCAGAAAGGTATTGTAGCACTGCTTAAAGGACAGATTAAAATAAATGGGGGACAAAACGAACACCCACTGCAAAGGACTATACTGAATGTGTGCTGAGCTAAAGACAGCTAAACACAGGTTCATCTGCTTGACTGATCACTGCTAAAGTTAAAGAGACAGGAGAGTAGTAAAAAGAGACAGAAAAGTAGTACTAAGCACATGTATACCTGTGGACATGGCATTACTCTTAAACAAAAGTTCAACTGCATGCCACAATAAAAGGGAAAGACACAGCACTGGAAAAAGATGGGAGGGTTACAAATAGATGATGTCACTGTGTGGGTGCCCAAAGAACAAGTGCCCAGTACTGTCATCTTTGGCCTATATTGGATTGAATTTACTATTTCAGTGGTTTCTTGTTATTAACTGCCATCAAGCTGACATTGATTTGTGGTGACCATATGGATGAGAGACTCCAGTTCACCCCATAATCATCCACTCTGCTCAGGTCTTGCAGATTAAGAGACGTGTCTTCCTTGGCCCTTCAGTATTACATAGAAGTTGGAAATACAATAACATGGACAAACCTAACTTTAGTATTCAATGATATATTTTTCCACTTGAGGATCTTGACTTCTTCTTCATAGCTTCCCTTCCAAGTCCTAGTCTTCTTCTGATTTCTTGACTGCAGTCTCCATTCTGATTAATGACTGAGCCAAGGTATGGAAAATCTCAAACTACTTCAATGTCTTCATTGTCTACTTTAAGGTTATATAAATCATCTGAGATCCTTATTTTTGTTTCTTAATGTTCAGCTGTAAACCTGCCTTTGAACTTTCTGGTCTGACTCTCTTCAGTAATCATTCCAAACCTTTGCTGTTTTCTGCTAGTAGTATGGTATCATCTGCATATGTTAAATTGTTGATATTCCTTCCTCTAATTTTCACACCTCATCCTTCCAAGTCTAATCCTGCTTTACGTATGATGTGTTCAGCAAACAAGTTAAACAGACAGGGTGATAAAATGCAGCCTTGCCCAAACCTCTTGCCAATTGGAAACCATTCCATTTCTCTATATTCTGCCCTAACAATAGCCTCTTTTCCTGCATACAGGTTACACATCAGTGCAATCAAACATTGCAGCACACCCATTTATTTAAGAATTATCCACAGTTTCTCATGATCTACACACTCAAAGGCTTTGCTATAGTCTATGAAACACAGGCCAATTTTCTTTTGGAATTCTTTAGTGCACTCCATTATCCAAAGTTATGTTTGCAATATGATCCTTTGTGCCTCTTCCTCTCCTGAACCCAGCTTAGACATCTGGCATTTCTCACTCCACATATGGTAGAAGCCTTTGTTGTAGAATTTTCAGCATGATTTGCTTGCATGAGAAATTAATGCAACGGTCCTGTAATTACTGCAATCTCTGGTGTCCCCTTTCTTGGAGATTGGAATGTATATTGAGCATTTCCGGACTGTAGGCCATTCTTTTGTTTTTCATATTCGTTGACAGGTTTTAATTAGAACTAGAGTAGATGCTGTCTCCATAGACTGAAGCAGCACTATTGATATGCCATCTGTTCCTGGTGACCTATTCCTCCCAAGTGCTCTGAGTGCAGCTTCCACTTCAACGGTTGGCACAGCACCCTAAAATCTACTGATGCTGAATGTACATAAAAGCTCATTTTCAAGTTCCTTGAAGGAAAGGCAGGATATAAACTCAGTGCAGTGGTGGATCAAAAGGAGGACAGGAGGTACACTCCACCTCCTGCTGCAAAACATAAGGGGATACAATTGTGGCTTCTCCCTCCCCACTCTCTCACTAAAGTGCTGGAAAAGAGAAGGAGGGCTCAGCTGAGAAGAAAGTGACACTTGCAAACTGCCTTAAGAGAAGTTGATCTACCCCCCCTTCCCCTTGGAATTTCCTTAAGAAAAGCAGAAAAGAAAACAAGGATATTGAGAGAAAAAAGGTAGCTTCCTTTTGAAAATGAACCTGTCAATCTTAAAAGATCCTGCTATAAGGAAAAACAGGGGAAAGGGAATCTAGCAGTACATTTAATATTGATTTGTATTTTAGCATAAATATTTGTGGACATGAGAGCCAGCATGGTGTAGTGGTTTGAGCATTGGAGTACGACTCTGGGAACCAGAGTTTGATTCCTCACTAGAACATTGAAACACACTAGGTGACCTTGGGCATATCATACACTCTCTGCCGCAGAAAACCCTGTGATAGGTTTGCTTTAAGGTCGCCATAAGTTAGAAATGATTTCAAGGCACACAATAGCAAATTTGTGGGCATCAATCTGTTTCTTCAGATGCAATGAATAAGGAAGTGGGTTGATACCCTTGTAATAAAATATAAATCAATAAGTCTCACAGAGGCTGTAGATTTCTTTTCCCCCATTCCACTCTCTTTTCCTTTCATTCATCCTTAAATGGGAGTTACAATTTTCTGTATTCAGAGTCTTTTCTTCCCTGCAAAATGGTGAGTACAGTGGAGATTTCAACAGCTGGGGGAGAGTATTATCCAAGGCTCATATTGTAGAGATTAAATCCAGATTCTAGGCATTCTACTTGGTGTCTATTAGGGCCATTAGCTAGCCCTGATTCTAAGATTTCATATTTTAAAAAAATAAGGACAGTATAAACATAATCCAAAATTATGCCCTATCTACAGAGGCAGAAGAAGGAGAAATTGAAAGCTTCTGTGCTGGGATCCTTGGAGAAATTGATCACGTACCTAGATAGGATGTGTTGATAATCATAGGTGATTGGAATGCAAAAGCAGGGTCAGAGAAGAATCAAAGATGGTTGGAGAATTTGGTCTGGGCTCAAGAAAAGAAGCAGGAGAACAACTGACTGAATTTTATAAGGCCAACAGTTTGTTCACAGGCAACCAAAGAAATGATTGTATACACAGACGTTACCTGATGGCCAATATAGAAATCAAATAGACTATATAATTAAAGCAGAAGATCACCAGAAACGGTTGTAGCACTGACCATGAACTACTAATACAAAAAAATTAGAGTAAAGCTAAAGAACACTAAATCAATTATCATGCCAAAATACAACCTGAAGAATACCCCTGTAGAATTTAAAGATAATGCAAAAAGTAGATTTGCACTATTAAACATAACTGACTGGGAGCCAAAAGAACTCTGGACTGAAGTAAGGGACACTATGAGGGAAGAATGCAAAAAAGATACTGTCAGCAGCCATAAAGAAAGAAACGCCTCTTTGGATGACAAATGAAACCCTTCAAACAGTTATGGACAGATGAGAAGCAAAATGCAAGGTAACAGAAATAGAGCCTGAAACCTGAATGCAACTGTTCAGTGACTTGTGCACAGGAGCAAGGAGAACCACTATAATAATCAATGCAGAGAAATAGAAGATGACAACAAAGAACAAAAGCCCTCTCCCATAAGATCTGAACAATCATATGGATATTTAAACAAAGAATGGTGATTCTGTATGACCATCAGAAGAACACATTACATAACCAAGAAGAAATAAAAAGGACAGTGGAAACAACACATTGAAGTTCTATGTGAAAGAGATGAAAGGATGATAGATTCATTCAAGGAAGAACCAGATGAAGATGAACCCACAATTTTAGAAAGTGAAGTAGAAGCTGCACTCAAGGCTCTTGGGAGAAATAAATCACCAGGAACAGATGGAAGAGAGATATAATTCGCCCAAATTCTAACTAAAATCTGCCAACAAATACGGAAAACAGAACAATGGCCTACAGAATGCAAAAGCTCAATATATATTCCAGTCCCCAAGAAAGCAGACACTGGGGATTGCGGTAACCACAGGCCCTTACATTACTGTCCAATGCAAGCAAAGTGATGCTAAACAAAAGAAAGACTTTGAGCACATATAGAGTGAGAACTGCCAGATGTCCAAGCTGGGTTCAGAAAGGGAAGAGGCACTAAGGATCATATTGCAAACATACTTTGAATAATGGAATACACCAAAGACTTTCAGAAGAAAATCAGCCTGTTCTTTATAGATTATAGCAGAGCTTCGATTGTGTAGTTCATGAAAAACTATGGATTGCTCTTGAAGAAAAACGTGTACCACAACACCTGATTGCCTTGATGCATAGCTTACACTTAGGAGAAGGTACCACAGTCAAGTCAGAATAGAGAGAAATAGAAATGGCAAGTGGGTCGGGCAAGGCTGTATTTTATCACTCTATCTAATTTATACACTAAACATACCATATAAAAAGCTAGATTAGACTCAGAGGAAGGAGAAGTGAAAATAAGAGGAAGAAACATCAAGATATGCACGTGACATCATACTACTAGCAAAAATAGCAAAGACTTGGAATAACTGTTGAAGAAAGATAAGGAAGAACATGCAAAGGCAGGATTACAGTTTATTTATTTGTTTACTTATTTTTACACTTGATCTTAGCCAAAAGAACAAGAAGCAATAGTTTACTTATTTATTTTTACTGGCATGAAAGTTCAATAAAAGAGAATTTCGACTATCTGTGTTTCTTTTCTGACCATTATTATTATTTGTTTCTTTTCATAACTATTACTGAAAATAATTTTATTATAAAGTGGGTATTAAAAATGATCCACACCAGATGTCAAATATACCAGGTACACCACTGTAAATAGGATGACTATTTTGCTATCCATTCAAGTGCCTAACTACTTCAGTGGCAAAAAAGCAGACGAGCCATGCAAGATATGTTCAATTTGATTTATCTTTCAGGATTAAGAAGCCAGGAAACAACAGGACGGAACAAAATGAAACCAACTGCAGTGGTACCAACCCAAAGCATTCTTTCTTAACCATCAGTCTCTTACCTTGAAAAAACTGTTGCAAGGCTTCATTTTCATCCACCACGTCCATGGACAAGGAAGGAACTGGGGGAACCCAGCTCGTTCTCACACGGCCCACCTGGAGTGCTCAGATCTACCAAACTAGTTAATACAACTTAAACTTTTTCAGAGCACTGCACGTCTACCTTGAAAAACCTTGCCCCATTCCTGCAGGAAAACCACTGACTCACTGCCACAGAAAATTCAGTACACTGCCAATAAGCTTCCAACTGGCTCTGTGAGTTTCTTTCTGAAGTTTATTCTAAAATCTTCCCACAATTTAAGGATAAAAGTTACATGAAGCATTTCTCCCCCCTCCCCAACTATGGCCGTGGACCACAGCAAATGTTTTCTTTCTTCCTTGTTAAGGACCTTTACCCTCAAATTCACTTTACAATACATGTGCAATTAGTAAAGCAGCAAAGGTTGCTTATCTCCTTCCTGTCCTGCCCTCTCACGTATTTATGTGCAACCAGGTAACAGATATGGATGGATACATGGAAGGAGGGGATGGAAAAGCACTATACAGTTTAAAACAGAGGTATTCATTGATTACCAGTTAAGTTTAAATGCAGGTTTTCATAGATGTCTTAATGACTAAGATCCTGGATCAGGAGGTATGAAGTTCTATACAGTTGGAACAATGAAATGCTTCCCCTCTCATTTCAACAAACTCCACTTTTAGCTGGTCCCTTGCCCCTGTGCCAATTGACTGGCCAACGGAGAGCAGCAAGGAAGTGTCCTGAATTCCTGGAGGATGATGTCCCTACTGTGTGTCCCACTATAGGAACATAGCTGGATACTTCTCTCCTTCTTCTCCATTCTCCATCAGCTGGGAAACTGCAGCAGTTAAAAGGTAAGGTGTGGGTTGATCATTGTGCAAGGTCAGTAGAGAATTCTGATCCCTGCAATGACCAAAAAATGACTTACACCCGCATATGTTGGACTTATGTGGAAATCACTAACAGATTGCCAACTGTGATCCTTTTTTAAGCCAAAAGAAAGAACACAAATACTAAGGAGGCCACTTACACATTATCAAAAAAAGAAGACATAGATTAGCAAGAAAAAATCCTTATGGGAATTTTTATGCATGGATGCAAAAGTAGAAAAGATTTCAATTATTTAAATAGAACAATAACCACCTCTAGTACCTGTTGTCCAGGTACTGACTGTGAATGGGTAACTTTGAGGTCTCTCCTCTCTCTCAACCCTTCTGATTATTTTTAACTCATATTTGGATTGGACAGCCTCTCAGAAATAGGACTGCCTTCTGTAAAAGAGGACACATTTATTTTATGATAAAATGGGCAATAAAGCCAAATTGAATTCCTGTGACCTTCCCCACCATCACCACCACCACCATGCCAAGATGAGAACTACAAGTTTAACTTAATTATTGTGTTTCTTGTTTTGTTCTTTGCCTGTCCCACCCAAACTCTACCCCACAGCAAGAATATTCACAGCAGTTTCTGTAGAATAACGTGCATTGTCTATTAGCAAATCATATCTGGCTTGCCATAAAGTGCACCTAGATGGGCCCCTGGAGGATTGGGAAAGGAAAGGAATGCAAACCAGGTGCCAGAAAGCTTGGTGAATTTCACTAGGAAGGAAGTAGCAACTGTAACTTGCTACGCAAGTCACAAGTAGGACTGACATGGAACAGCTGATGCACATGACTGAGGACAGGCTAGAAAGAAGGCGCAGATGTGGTGGCAATGAGAGACTGTGGGGAGCAGGGAAAGTGGGAACTTTGGACCACATCAGAATACAAAAGGTGGAGAAAGTGGTCAGCAAATGTTGCAAATGCTGCAGGAAATACAAAGCTCCACACTTCATCACAACTTCTCACTGGGAAGAAAGCAAACTTGTTGACAATGCAGGTTTTTATTATACAGTACAAAAGTTGTGAGGTGTTGTGGTGGAAGAAGTTTAGTATGCTAGAGCAGACCCATACAATTTTGACATGCTGAATCAGAGTTCAGCTGGAACTGCCACAACAATGATGTTGTCAAGATCTTGGCAAGTCCCAGTATTTTGGCTTGTGCCTTCAAGTCACCTGTCAAGTTACGGTGGCCTCATGAATTTCACAGGGTTTTCTTAGGCAAGGAATACTCAGAAGTGGTTTTGCCAATTCCTTCCTCTGAAATATAGCTTATAGCACCTGGTACTCATTGCTGGTCTTCCATCCAAGTATTAACCAGGGCTGACTTTGCTTAGTTTCCAAAATCAAACAGGATCTGATGCCTTTAGGGTATTCAGGCCTTTCGACAATCCTAATTTGCACAAGGCCTCTGGTTAAGGAATTGTCATTTAAAAATATCAGAATTGAGGGTAAAAATCTGATCTATCAGTGTTGGAAATATTAGTAGAATTTGAAGTGGTTCTAAAGTCTCTTATTGAGGGCTAACATATTCTATAGTAAAAAAAATCCAGAGGAATCAATGTTTCTAGTTCCCTGACCATCACCACCCCAAGGAATATAAGTACAGCAGCTTTGTGGAATATTTTTGGTCAGAGTTTAGCTTTCTGTATTACAGAATTTCCATTTGACACAAGCATACAGATGCTTTTCTCAATATCAAATTGTCAGCATCATCTCCTCTCCTATGTTGGCCATTCATAGCTCTGCCACCCTCTATTTGAAACTTCTTGTTGTTATTTTACAAGCAATCAACTAGTGTAAAAGGCAGAGCTCAATAGTAACCACTTATTCATAAATAGTCACAATCAGCTACTTTTCTCAATAACAAAGGTCTAATTTTGTTGCTATATTTTAATTTTAACTGTTTGAATTTAGTGTTTTTCACATAATTGTTTATTTAAAAAAAACTTTTTTTATCATCATGTAGGTTTTAGCTATACTTCGTTTTGATTTGTTGTAAGCTATGTTGGGATCCATACTAGGACAAAGGCAATATATAAATTAATTAGTTTAGTAAATGAGAATAACTATATTACACCACGTGTTTATCCACAGTGAAAGTTTCCCACACCATTTTATGTCCTTCCTTGCTCCTTCCCTATCCGAATACTGTCCGAAAGGGACAGCAGGAGAGAGAGTTGATGTAGAAATAAATCTTCATTTGTAGTAACTGATTTCTTCTTCTCCTTCCATCCCATTCCAACTCCACCTGTCCATCTGTTTGACTTGGGAGTCACCGCTTTGCTACCACCTCTCATTTGTGGAATTCCCTCCCCTTAGAGACCCGACTGGTGCCAACACACTGGTGTCATGCCAGTACTAAATAAAAAGAAAGCTTTTTACAAAAGGGTTTGGTGGCTTATGTATTTTATCTAATCTCCATGTGAGTAGTTTTAAACTATCCTAGGATTCCTAGATATAGGGCAGGATAGCAATAATTTCATGAATAAATAAAATTAAACTAGGGCAGACAGCAGCAACATACTGAAAATAGAGAGCGGGTGGGCAATTGGACAGACGTTAAACATCACAACCTCCATGACGAGCAAATGCATCAGATTTAAAAAAAAAAAAAAACTTTTCAGGTAGGAACAAAATATGGAGGGGGGCAGGGGTAGCCACTGTGTGACTGGCACACTATCATTTGGAGCTTTTTTAAAAAAAATAAATAAAATGGGAAGTATATCAACAAATACTTCCTGACACATTCGTGCTATCTGGGGAGCCCCTATGATAGTAACTTAATAAGGGATAATTTCACTGAGTTTGTCATCTAAGTAAACTTTTATATTTATGGTAATGTCGCCTTCACTGCGGTGAAAGAATATTACACAGATTATGTGGAGGTTTATGCTGTGCTGTGAGAGTTGAAATAACAAGACGGGCAGAAAAAAGAGTGCTATTCAAAGTCAAGGACTGATTCCAGTCCATAGCAGGTTTCTAGGCAAGAAGAAAGAGTTTTAGCCAATGGGTACAAACATCGTGCCAGTGAGTGAGAATGAAAATCTAGTCCACTGCACTGGGCACTTTTAAGAAGCACTACTTTGCATTACAAGCCAGTAGCTTGCAGCAATTTTTTTTTTTAAAAAAAGTTAACCAAGAAGAACTGTTGCAATTACTTTTATTTATTCACTGTTACCTTTGAGAAACAGCATATCTTTTACTTTTTAAAAATTGTAGCCATAACAACTACTCTGGGGGCCTTAGAATGTAATTAGTTTTTAAAGCAACATTCTAAGTTCTAAGAGGGAAAATAACATGTTTCAAAGATGACACAATGATTTGGGATTTACTGAGTAAGTGGAAGATGAGAGGAATCAAGGCACCCACTGTGCTATTTTTGGAATGCTCAATTAGTAACAAGTGACAATTGCCTTTCTGATCCACCTCTGTCCACATCTCTTTGTAAAATGATTAAAGCCTTCTCTTACAGTAACATCTTAGCTGTGCTTTGTTTTAATTTGTTGTACATTGCCTTGGGCCCTGTGCAAGTAGAAAGCCAGGATATTAAATGAACAAACAAAATACAAGAGCCACGCTTTTCCAGTACACAAATACCCATTTAGTGGATTTTTTCTTCCTTCTTCTTCTTCTTCTTTCTTCTTTTAAAGAAGAACCAGAATAGTGATAACAAAATGCCCTCCCACAGCATGCCTTGGTATCTTGAGAACCTTTATTTTTTTAAAAAAAAAAATTTTTTTAAAAAAATACTTGTACTTTGTAGTTATTTGCTCCCATCTGTAACGGAAAACATACTGCAGCAACATTCACCAGAGGAGGACAAGAAGAACACAATGGCCCCATCTCCATGTCCAGATGCTTCAGTAAATTGGATGGAAAGGTTCTGAGTGCTTTAGCAGTGCCAAAATGACCTGTAAGAAGTAATCATGTCTGAAATGTCAGTACTGCTCTGAATCTGGCATGAGCAGAGGATAGTGAAAATCTGTCACTTCTTTTGTTCTGCTGTCTTATACACTCTCTTCTCTAAAACCAGTATTGCTTCAGAGACAAATGCACCATAGTTTATGCAGCTGAGTACTGCCAGCTGAACAGAGCTTCAAAAAAAAAAAAAAAGGAAATGCTTCTTTTCAAGGAAGATAAAATGCCAACCTTTCTACAAAGCATATTTAAACTGAATGCAATTCTGTACATTCCCATTTTGAAGTAACTGGCTTCTTAAGTAATTCTGACCCTAAGGTGACCTTAACACAGGGTTTTCTTGGCAAGATTTATTCAGAGGGTGTTTGCCATTTCCCTTCCTTGAGACTGAAAGAGTGTGATTTGCCCAAAGTCACATAGCAGTTCACCATGCCTGAGGGGGCATCTGAATCCTGGTCTCCCAGAATGCTAATCCAATGCTCAAAACCACTACACTACACTGGCTCTCCAGTTGGGATTACTCTGGGATAGCTATTCTGTGCCTTTTTATCTGAGTAATCTGACAGTGAGGATAAGAAGGTAAGGTAAGAAGGCCCAAAATTGTTATCCAAGATTTATTGTCTGACTCATTTCAAGTTGTATAACCGATTACAAGCATCTGTGTTTCTTCACTCAGTAATTCTCAGCCTTCAGTCTCCAGATGATTTGGACTTCCCAGAATCCCTCACCATTGGCTGTACTGAGTGGGATTTCCGGCAGCAAAATCCAAGGACCTAAAGTTCAGAACCGTTGTCTTAACGCCAGCGTGAAGAGAAACAAAAAGCAGAGTGAATCAAGAAGGGACACAGGGTCGTTCCACCAGCCACACTTCCTGAAGGCTCCTCCCTCAGTTTCAGTCCCAGTAGCCAGATGTGAACAGAAAGAGCTGAGATGGCTGAGAAGCAGTCATTGCACCAGTTCTGGCTGGAAGACTGCATGTTTTTTGAACATTCTTTTCTCCCCTTTCTCTTTCACCTTGTTCTCTGTCTTCAAGATAGTTAGCCTGCACAGACTGTGTTTGTTTATTGACATTCTGGGAACCATTCTAGATGCAGATCAGATAAACGCTGGCATTCTGTCAGTGTCATATGCATGTGTCAAGTTAAACCGGTGTATAAAACTCTTTTAGTCACTGCAAGGGAGAGAAATTACTACCTCCCTCAATCAATGACCAAACCTCTGTAGCACTCCAATATTAGTCTTCTTTCCCACAAGACCCACCCTGACATCCATTTAGTGCCTGGTGGAGAGAAAGCACACAGAAGAAGTGTCTGGCTGTAGCCAAATGGAGAACAACCAAGGCATATTTTGAGACCAATTCAGATTCTCCTAGAGGTCCTGGAAAATGACATCGCCTTTTTGTCTGGCTCTAGGCACACAGCTAGACGCTTTTCCAACAGCTCCCTCCTTCCACTCGCCACCAGCTACTAAGTGGACATGGACGGTAAATCCTATGGGAGCAAGACATAATGTTGGGCTGCCTGGGTGGAACTTTCCAGTATGTCTGCTGATGCAGGATCTCAGCCAAAAGCATGTTAAATCAGGAGCAGGAATCATACAGTTTTCCAGATGTTGTTAGACTGCAACTGCCAACATTTCTCACTGTTGAATACGTTGCCTAGGCCCTCTGGGAACTGCCATCTAGCATCATTTGGAGGGACACACAATTCCCATCTTTTCTTTAAATAAATAAAACAATGAAAGGTTCAAATTGCATTCTCTGCTTATCTTGCCAAAGCACTTCATAATCACACTTTTGCAGAAGTTTTCATAGAAAATGCTAATAAATCAGTTGGCAAAATACCATCAATCACAGTGCCTGCAGTATCAAGAGAACTGCCACATCCTAAAGCTCTGCCCAGATACAGACAACCCCTTAAGTCTCCTAAGCAACCATCTGGGAGATGTTCCAACGCAGAGCTCTGCATGAATGGATGCTTTCCATCAACACATACTGATTTTCACAGATACCAGATCCCCATTGGCAGGTTTCTCCTAGCAGTCCTAGCCATCATATGCAATGGTGAAGGATACTAGGAACTGCACTCTGACAATATGCAAAAGGACACACTTCACACCTGTTGTGAAGATGCCATCTTAAAGATATATGCATATGAGAGCCTCAGGGAGAATAAACTGCTGCTGCTCCATACCACACAAATGTATCGTATCAGCTCCCACTGGTTCAATACTTTGAGTTAAATAATATATTTATATTATTTAGATATGTTGCATATTTTCATGCCACTACCTTGACCAGTTGAAGGGAAAGATGTTGCTTACAGGCTGGCAATTTATTTTTTAAAAAATGGTGAGATTTTAAAATACTATATTAGAAACAAAACACTAACATTCACTAGATTGACACAAACTGTTTCTGCTTTACAGCACACTCTGTATGAAACATGTTATCAGCCAGGTGGCTGAATGGCCCATCATGAGCATAAACAGGCAGAGACCTCAATACAAATCAAGGATGGGCAACATGTGGCTCTCAAGATGTTGTTGGACCCCAGCTCCAATCATCTCTCATCACTGGCTAGGGTTGCTGAGAGTTCCAGTCCAACTATAAGCCCTGATACAGATAAGAGCAGATGTGCAAAACTAGGCTGCACATCATATTCAGATCAAACTGGATGAAAAAGAGAAGTTGGCTGCTAGCCAGGTAGCAATGTGACCTGGTTTCAGTGAAATGTGCTTACTGGTCACAATCAGTGCAACCATATGTTATAAGAGAACAGCTTGAAAAGATGGCATGCAAGGTGAGTGAAAAGCTGATGGAAATCATATCTAACCAACTGTGGGTATCTAACATTAAGTGCCGATGAATTTTATTTATGGAAAAAGTTTACGTGGAGATCACTACTGTTTTGTAATTCATCTGAAAGAAAATACTGAAGGAAATACTGAAAGGTGTGCAAGAGAAAGAAAATGCCTAGAATACACACTCTCAGAAAAAGCTGAAGAACTCTTTTCTGTTCTTACCAACATTTGTCACTTTACTGCATGAGACATAAATGCTCAGGGGCAGGTTATTTAAAGAACAGTTAAGCCCATTCTGTCAACATCTTAAAAAATTATCTCCCACCTGAACAATAATAATAGAAAACAGAAAATAGTAGCTCTTGTTTGGTATTGCCCTATGTATTTATCACAGGCTACTGACACTGAGCTATCTTTAGTAATAATAAAGAAACACGATTCCAGAGTTTTCAGAATACACACAATGCTTTTTAAATGTTTCAAACATCACAAAGCTCTAATTTAACTTTTATTAAGCTGAAATTCTACATTAAAAATTGTCCAGAACACAACAAAAAACACCAAATCTTGAAAAGCATTTAACTGGCATTTCTCAATCAAAAGTCACAATCTTTTGTACACCTGAAAATCCCCTTGTCTTCACTTCAAATGGAACAATATAGTTTTCTTCTGTATATTAGACCATTTTGCTTGAATTACAAGAATATGTAGTGCAATTTGCACAAAAGTAGAAGCCTTGGACCCATTTTTCAAAATAAATATCAAGTGACTAGGATTTAGAATCAATCAGATACATAAATTTATGGGAAGTTCATGCAAGCACCAGAAGTATAGAAGTTACAGCTCTTCCTTGTAATATCCAAGTTTCGCCAATGACATCTCTTTCCTCAGTTGCATTACCTCCCAAAACATTTGATCCACTGCACAAAAGAAAAACAGACATTACCAAAACAGTTGGATTTTTTTAAAAAAAAGATCTCTGTGACAACACTTATTTAAAAATATCCCTTCTCTTTCACAAGATACAAAAATGGCTCTTTACACACGCACCCAGAAGTGATACCAACCAGACATTCAAGAAAGCACTGTTGGCTATTTGTAATGTAGACACACCAGACAATATATATGGTGTATCCAAAACAAAGACATTTTTAACTTTAAATTTCCAGATATTAAAAATGTCATGTTTGAAAATAATGCACCCAGTAGCAGAAATCAAAAGGAATTTTGCTGCAATGCAAATGGCTAATGCAATTTGCATTAGGAAAACATTAAGTACTAGCTTCTTGTGCTTCCTTTGAGTGCCAGTGTACTTTCTGGTGGTGGTGGTTGTCTTGGCCAGCACATCATTGCATTCTAAGACACATTATTGCTACTGATTTATTGCTTGGGGGCAGAGGGAAGGAATCTAACTAATGATTTAGCTACACTAGATGATCTAAAGCAGGAACAGGCAACTGCAAGGAGGCCAGAAGTCAATCATTGTCCCCACACTAAGCCACACTACCAAAGGTTTCCGCTACAGATTGATGGGAAATTGCAATTACAGCATAAGGTAATTTTGACTGTGACTTGCCAGTTTGTTGAACCAACTTAGGGATTGAGGGAAGGGAAGGACTGGGGTAGATTCACAGTTAATCTCTCGTCTTTGGGGTCAGTTCAGCTTTTGTCTTTTTTTTTCCACCTCGAAAAAATGGTGTGGAGCTCCGGAAGGGTCAGGAGCGGTATGGGAGGCACACAAAGGGATCTGGGTCTACAATTTCCCCATGCTGTTTCTAGTAATAATGATTATTTTTATGTGTTATCCTGCTTCAAAAGTTATTCCCTCCCAACTTCACACCAGGGCTGTAAAATACACTTTACTAGATTTTTCATCCAACTTTAAAGATGAAACTAGTGTAATTTAATAACTATGCATCCATGCCTGAATTTTTTTTACTTCAAAATCAAACGTATTTATTTTTAGTGACTTAAGGTTAAAAACAAGTCTGTCTCTTACATCATTTAGCTTTGTCTAGGACAGTAAGTTAGCAAGTTATAAAGTTAGGTTTCACTTCGTATTAAAGTTTTAGCATTCCTTCAGAAGTGGTTTTACATTGGCAGATAAGATCAGAACAGTTTGTGAAGTAGGATTGTAACAATGAAAGAACCTAGAAGGCCATGAATCCTAACAATGGACAGCAACAAAAGTAAGCTCTCACAGCCAGATACAGCACGGCACAAAAAGAGCGTAGATACATTAACATGACATTCATTAATCTTATCATAATTTAAAACTGAACTGGACTGTGTTGTCCCATGTAGTCTATCCAGTCTTCAAATAAAAAATACATCAGCCCATAGTTATGCCCTGTATAAACACTGTATAAAAGTTGACTGCTGGCTTTATTAAAACCAACACTTTTCAACAGCTCTATGATACATCTCCATTTTCACACAGGTGACTCAAGATATAACGCCAGCTCTTCACCTGTTAATATATTCTAACTCCCATCAGCCACAGCTGTCATGATACTGTGGTCAGAGATAATGAGAGTAGTAGCCCTCTCCTCTCCTCTCCTCTGGAGAGTCATGAGTTCCTTTGTTCTGCTAGAGAACACTATGGCCCCAAAAGAAGAATCAGTTCTGAAAGCAGTATCAATAAACACACAGCTATATTTGATCATGAATGTCTCATTTACAAGTGATTCATCCATCATGCATCTAATGAAGTAGACTTAAATCTACAAAAGCTTTTGCTACCAATTTCTTTCTCTCCGTCTCAAAGGTGCTACAAGATCCCTTTTGCATACTGATCCATGGCTGCATCTTTGAATTCATCTATCACTGGACTCAGATCTTTCTTGCAGTAACATACCAGCATGTCAACAAATTCAATGTTAGACACAAGCCTTCACTCACCATCTTGCTGCTTCACAAGCCCCTGTTGAATATACCGTATGTATGTGAAAAAGTTACATACAGATGTGATCTGCATAAAAAGGGAGAGGCACAGGAATGATAGCTTAACATATTTAATTCCATGCATTACTCAATTCCATAAAACACAAGCACAGGGAACCCTAATACTTACCCTATATCTACAGAAGGGAGAAATATAGTAATAGTTGCTTGAGTCTCCCAACTTGATTCTATGCTTGCATGTTTTACTTTGTCCACTGAGAGCACATTTCCTGGATTAACAGAACAGAATAGTTTTAAAAAACATTTCAGAATTTAACAGGAAAACTGAAGTCCGGTACAGTTATTTACAACTGGGCAAAAAAATGTGTTCTCATTTCACACAATTATTTACAGGTGCCATTCTAGGGGATGGACAACATTATGGACAGTGTTAAAAGGGATAAGGACAAATTCATGGAAGAGATTTAGCATACCAATGTTTACTAGAGAGCACGATGGTTATATACTGGTCCCAACCCATATTTCTTCCATAGTTCATACGCTTCAGATAGACTGAGTATAATATATGTACAACAGAGCTAAGGATATCCAGTAATGCTCTCAGTTGAAAGTGAACTGTTAAAAATATGTTTTGCCTTTCAAATTTTAAACATGCAAATCTTTTTTGATTGTGTAGGCTATAGTCCTTGTCTTCTGTCCTCACAACCAAGATTAAATGTCACAAGTGCACCTGTGTCTACAAAAGAAGAGTTTATATTAAGAAATTGCACTCATGCCTTCATTTTTCACTGCAACTGGTGTAATTATTAGCACAGATCAAACTGGAACTATTTTTAAGTCAGTTATTACTCATATTTTTATGCTATCCTTCCTTAAAGGAATTCAAGACAGTTTACAAGTTTGTACCCCGGGGAACCCAACTGTGATTCAAACATCATCCATGCCCCACTGCTGTCACAGCAGGTGCCACTGGAATTACCATGCCTGTATTAAGAAATTGTCCCTGTGCCTTTATTGCAAAACAGGCAAGGCTTTGCATTGCTGGGAAAACAGGAATCCTGTGGATCCTCTTGTGCAGTGCCTATAGGGCTTCTGCCTTGGAGCAAACATTCATCAGCCATTTCTTGATAAGACAGTTAGGAATTAATCCACTGTTTGGAAATACAGTCCTATGTCTGTTGAATAACAGGAGGCCTCCAGTGTAAACATACTTTGGTCCTCCACATTCAACTGCAGAAGCTTTCACAAATCGAACAGGTTGTAGGCCAACAGGTTCAATGCTTAAGGTATTGTTTTCCACAGCTTCCAGGACAGCAGATGCCAACTGAAAACAAATAAGAGAGAAATTACTTTAATTTTGACCACAGTCAAGGTTTCCACAACTGTAAAGAGACTATGTTACCAACTATACCTAGAAGTGAATGCACGCACACACAAACTTGTGCCCACCTCCCCTGGAGAGTAAAAATAAACTTACTGCACAGCATTTGGGACAAGACAATCTGTGTCATGTGGTGCTGAAGAATATATGTTGGCAAGACTCAAAATCAGCCAAGAACTCAGAGTTTTAGATAAGTTCAATCATCACCAGTCAACCCCAGCTTCTCTTTCCTATTCCATACCCATTTCACCTCCACATTAATAGTCGGTTTATTTTATAGCATGGTTTTAAAAGAATGCCTGAGAACAACTATTGAGCAGCTAAGAAAGTGGTAAACAAGTCACATATAATGAAAGAAAAGCTACAGATGAGTCCAGTACAATCTGAACGCACGCTAACAACTTACTGATATGAATTCTTTACATGTGGCAGGAAACAGGGCCCTTTCTAGTACATGCAAAGGAGCACCACCCCATTGTCCATCAGATTGTCATTTCGTTCTAGGATTTATAGGTCTGACCTAACTTACTGATTTGTGCTAGTACACAAAGTATAAGAGCAGTTTATTATAGGAACAGGGTGGTTGTTGTTGTATCATGACTTCTTCCTATTACACTCTGGTAATGCAAGAATACAGGCGACATGGAAGGAACACACAATCACGTGAGAACAGCGATGATGGATCAGAAGAGAAAGATCTTCTTCCCTTCTCCAAACACTGTTCCTGAATTCCTATGTTCCAGAGCACTGGAAAATGCAGTCACAGGGGAGGAAAGCCAAATCATTCCTGCAATGCAAGAACTAGCTTTTGATTTGCATAATTTAAGGTCAAGGAATTCAATATCTCGCTGTCCAAGATTTGTATTATATACAGCTCAATTTGTGTTGATCAATTTGAGGAGCACTAATAATACTAGTTCTTAGGGTAAATGAGAAGAGTAGGAAATGATCTAGGAAAAGAAGGGATTGCCCAGCAAGAGGAGATACCTCTGGAACCATCTGACAAGACCCCTTGGGATCCCTGAATTCATTGCAGCAAGGCTAGTAGAAGCAGCAAATTTTGAAACAAACAGTAGTTCCATATAGGAAGCCCAGGAGAAAGAAGATTTCATTTCACTTCTCCCTTGCCGCAACCTCTGCACACACAACTGCATGCCATTATAGTCAATGGACGCACAGCAGGCACATGCTCACACTGCTGTGCATGCACACACGTCATGTCCATTGACAATAATGGGACACAACATATTGCTTGCTTTGCTTTACATGGGGTTCCTGAATGGAACCCCCATACATATGGTGGATGAACTTTAAATGCAATACATTCCAAGGTAGCACTGTTTTAAGTACTATACTGAGTATTGTTAAAGCATTATTTTAACTGCAAGGACATTCAGATTAAGATCCCAACCATCATCATGCACAACTCTTCCCAACACATACATCAATGTTTGTAGCCCCTGCCACTTTTTACTTTCTAATTACAAATGAATTCCTCCTCATGGAGGAGGTAACTTAGTGCTTCACTCACTGCAATGAAAACTCCCCACCACCACCACCAATTACATGCTCACAAGTGCTTCTCACACTTTGGGCTGGCTGCTGACCTCAGGACATGAGGTGATCAAGGCGAACAAGCCCTCCTACATGTAATGACAATCAATATAAATAACAATATTTAATTTCAAAACGTTACCTCACTTTTGGAGAAGGTTAAACATGGAAAGATATCTTCCTGATAGATTTTATCTAGGAAAGGGCATGTTCGGTCCATAGTGGGATCATCCTTCCAGGATCTGAATTCATTATACAGGGCTAAGTCAGCCTAACAGTTAAAATAAAAACAGGACAGAGTGTCCAAAAACTGAACATACTATAGTCAATACTCATGTTATCTTGGATAGCATATTTCCATTTCCATAATTTTTAACTGACAACACAGCCAAGGTTCACTAGTGCCTCACTCCCCATTGATTTACATATACTTAACAATTCTTCCCAAGAGTTAACTCTGCTACATTGTGTCCTTGCTTCAAGGCAGCATGCTGCAGAGACTACATTGTTCTACTGTACAATCACAGGCACAGGCATTAATTGTTTGCCAACTTCTGCCTTTTTGTCTTCTAATCACAACATGGCCTATGGGAGCAAATTTCCAAAAATAAACTGGAGGTATTAAGAACTTTAATTATTTTCTTTACACATGCAGAGGGAAACAATAGTGAACTCACACCAGGATTCAGTTTCTCAAAATTCGTAATGACAGGAAGCATTTTTGTTCACATGCTTGATGCCAAGTTGGAGGAGGTAGAGGAAGTCAGCAACAAAAACAGCTTCAGCTCCAAAAGATATAGTACTTGTAACCTTACTCTAAACTCTTCTTAAACATTATACATCTCTTTAATTCCAGTGCTTACTACAGCCAAATCAACAACACATGCACTAAACAAACACATGCAGAGAGAGGTGCATTGTACTCCTTTACATTGGGGTGGGGAAACTACAACTCACACACAGCCCCCAGCGCTGTTTCTGTGGCCCCCATGAAGTAAAAAAAATGCTCCAAAATGTCCTTAATTCTGTAAAACCCTTGGAGGGAATGGGGGTGGCATTTCTCCCACGTTTTGGGGTATCCAGGGCATTTTAGGTCCAGAGGAGACCTTTAAAAAAGGAAGTGATCAGGAAATGATAGGTCCAGGGAGAGGCCTTTTTTTAAAAAAAAAAACAGGAAGTTACTTGGAAATCACTTTCTGGTTTGTTGGAGTTTTTTAGAAGATGGCCCAGGTAGGGTCTAACATGGCAAAAATATCCCACACATGACTGAGGTTATTTGGAGTCATTTTGGAATTTGGGGCAAAAAATATTGACCTGTCTCTTGGGTGCTGTGGATTGTGTGCAGGCCACAGGCTTCGTTGTACCCATTCCTGTATTAGAGCAAAAGTTATTTCTTCAAATCTGATCATGAGATTATTAAACTGGATAAAACAAAAAAAAGGGTACAAGCCACCAGCATGATGAGAAACTTTTAGACGGAATTTGTATATATGTGAAGTACAGGTTTACTTGGCCGCTTCAACTGACCAGAGTAGTTACTGGAAGGAAAAAAGCATCCACACACACTTCACGTTATTGCCTTATCAAAATGTCTCAGTAAGGAAGTTTTCATGAGTTCTTTATAGTTTCGGTGCATACCTATAATGCCTAGAGCTTTTATTCAACCCTTTAAATACCTCTTTGCAGTCTTTTACAATTGGCTGCATCACACCAAGATCCTGGTTGTTGACACCCATTGCACTACTTGTACTCTTGTTCCTTGTGTGACCTTTTTTGAAGGGTGTTTTCCCACTAGACTGAACCTCTTTCGTCGGTGATGTTGGTGAAGTGGACAGCACCAATGTTTTCAGAGCTGCTACTTCAGCTTGAAGAACATCAATCTAAATAACACATATTTAAAAAGACAGACAAAACTTGCAGGCTTCAGAGAATTTATAGAGAAGAATGTCCACATTTATACTAGAATAGTTTTTGTATCAATGACATTTCATAATATATTGCCATAGAAATACAACGGATGGGAAGATAAAATGACAGAAGGATGAACTTCAGAATTCATAGCCAACATGACTAGAAGCAGCAAGAGTGTGCAACCCAAGAGACCCTCCACAGTGGTAGCAAGTGAGAGGCAAGATGACTGATCCTTTTTAATGTGCTCATCTATGACCCAACAAGAAAGTTTTGGGCATTTCTAAGTAGGAGTTTGTTTAATATGAAATCTCAGTGAATGGTTAGCTCCAAAAACCATGATGTATGGCATTATGTAGACATGCCAACTGCAGAGAACTGCAGAGAACCACAGTCTTTACTGCCAGTGGATGCTTTCAAAAAATTCCACTGCTACATTCAATAAGAGTCAGTGAAAAATTCATTATCTGCACTCTCAAAAGTTTCCTCTGCTGCCTCCTCAAAAAAAAATTGCAATATAAGAAGAAGGATATAATGCACTTAATCATCATTGAGCTGGTTACAAAAAGCAACTCTTCTTTTTGAGTTCTACAGTACATTCCATAGTACATTCCACAGAGAATCCCAGAGAATCCCAGGGACAGTCAGATTGTCTACAATTCTCTGAGCATATACCACTGTAACTGACTCACTGTCACTCTAGAGGTTCAAAGCTACAGCAATCAGAGTCTTTATGAGACTGAATCAATTATAAAACAGTCAAAGTTGTGGTACACCTTAATCCTAAATCACCTATAACAGCATACACTAACATCCTGCAGCACTAACATCTGAGAACAGCTCTGCTACATCAGAAAAGCCTACTGATTCAGCATTCTGTTCCCAAAGTGGCCAACTAGATGCCTACGGAGAGCAAGAAGCTAGAAATGAGTGCTCCTTGGAAACTGTTATTGAGAATCATACTGTCTCTGAACCTGGAAGTGATACATAGCAGTCGTGACTAGTAGCCACAGATAGGTCCATCAGTTTGACCACAGAGTTCATTAGGCAATACCCTGGCTGGTATATCAACAAATGCCTTCCTGGTAGTGGAAATCTCTTAAAGATAATGGATAGTTAAGATAATCGCAACTCTACCTGGGATGGACAATGCAATCAAAACCCAGATAAAACCAACTTAATTAGTCTCAACAGTGAAGCTCACCAGGACAGCTGTTTTCTCAGAGGTGGAATTTGAAAAAAAAAAATCCTTTTCTTTTAACCATTAACCAGATATTACAAAGAGCCCCAGTTACAGACCAACGATCCAGTGAAACTTTACAAAGAACAAGTTCACCAGCTCTTCTCATCATCTGTTTTCTAGGCGCAAGCATACTTCCATAACTCCTCCAGCAACCCCTGACTCATGTGAAAGACCAGAAGGCTAATAATAACCAGGAAAATAAAAATAACCTGTACCACGTAGCATCCTAGACTTTTTACGAGCTCCCCAGTTCCCACCTACAGCCAATCAAAATGTCCTCTTTTCTGAGCACAGAATTCAAGAAATCTGAACACTTAGCCAAAGTGCATTTATGGACTATATCCACTTCCACCCACAGTAAACAGCACCATATCCTCCAGCTCAACAGCACTCCTCATCAGCTTATCTTTGAGGAAATTTACTTGCAAGTATTTTCCAGTCTATATGGACCACACATGAGTCTACTGATCTGAGCTTATCATTAAAATTGAAAAAAAAATTCTAGTGTCAGGGTCAAGGAACATTGCAACTGACATTGACAGTCTGATCCAGAACAGACTAGCTCCATAGCAGCATAGCTCCAAGTGAGTGGATACTGTGAATTGAGTCTATGCCGAAATCACATCAGATAATGATAACCTACCCATATCATTGCACAACCACACACATATGCTACAGAGATAGCAAACTTTAATTCACAACAAATTCTTGAGGGCCAGATATAGTAATACTCAAAGTGATTTTGTTTTGGGAAGTGAACATTGAGCATATGATGAAATGTGTTTCGACAAATGGCTGTCTCCCTTTAGAATACTTTCATAACGGCTTTTCAAACTTCCTGAGGAGTTTGGACTTAAGAAAGCTTGTTCCCTAATATGCACAAATAAACAAAAAAAGAAGAGACTATCAGAGTGATGCATGCACCCAAAACAAACACATGAAATCCATTAGGTCACAGCCATAAGATTAACAGACTACCAGAACTCACTTTTCCTTGTGCTTCTTTCAGTTGTTTTTCTGCTGCAGCCTGCTTTATGTTAGCTTCTCTTACCATTTTATGTGCTTCCTGTAAGAACAAATACTTATGTGCATAAATGCTTCACACATGGTATCTCCTGCTTAAAGACAGTAACATGTCAAAATATTTTTCCACACCTTTACAAAAAGCATAAGGCAAAAAGAATATTTTGCAGCTGTGTGGTCAAAACTTAGTGGCAGCTGATGGTTCTCATGTCAGTGAGGTTTTGAATCCACTCTGGGTTTTAGTCTTACATCTAAAAGATCTATCCAAGGTACTGTTGTATTGGAGGGTTATGTTCAGAGACTGAGATAGCTCCTTAGAAGTCTGGTCTGTAATCCAGAGCAAATTTACCATGCCATTGACATGAAAGCCATCTTTAGTCAAACTCACAAATTACTTCTTACACTGCTTTTCAAAGTCTTTGGTGCCTTGCCAGGAGAGCTGCCACTGCCTTTAAGATAAATAAAGCACAGCATTTGAATGCTCAGACATGTTCCTGAGGTACAATATAGGCAGTCACATTGTGACATGGTTTGGAATGGCACCTTCATTGTTTTCTTTTCATATGACAACAAAGGGACATCAGCCTCATGATGAATTACCCCAACCTACACAAGAAATCATTTCATTTTTAATATGACAATTTCTCGAGAAGTTGTTTCCCAAGCTTTCCCATTTTGAAGACTACACTTGAGTGCTTTATGAAACAGCCACCCGAAATCCAAGTATGTTACAACAAAGCCTTCAAACCAACCTCAAACAGACTAGCAGTAAGTTCTTCCAGTTCCTGTCCCAGCTGGTCTCGTACTTTAGAAAGCCTCTCACATTCTTCATCTTTGAGTTTCAGCTCCTATGGAAAATTCAACATTTATGTTGACACTCAGAATGCAAACCTAGCAGAGCAGGGACCAAGCTAGACACAACAGGACACCTGTGCGTGCTGTGTTCTTGTGCCTGCCTTGTCACATACTGAGGCCATTGCCAAATTACACTATTATAGTGCTATTATTCCAGTTTCAACATTCTGTGGAATTCTGGGGTTTGCACTTTAGGGAGGGGCCTTTAAAATTCTCAGCCAGAGAGCTCTTTGGCCTCAGTAAACTACAAACCTCAGAATTCCACAGGATGTTGAAAGTGGAATAGCAGCACTGTAACAGTATAGTTACATGTGATGGAGAGAAGAAAACAAATGATTTCTCTTTTAAATGAAACAGAACAAGGAAGCAAGGAGAGCAAGGGATCTGCTAACCCTGCACTGCACTTCATTTCCCGAAGCCGCTTTCTCCCCACCTAGCTCTAAGCAGCAGAAACAAGTAGGTTTACAGGGAAAAATGCCTTGATCAATGAGACACAGGAAAGCAAGAAGGTTATAGCCCCCCTCAGCCATGTGCTCCATTTCACAGAAAGCAAAGCAAAAAAACAAACAAACCCCACTTTCACCTCATTCACCAGACTTTTAAAGTCATGAATACAGAACATGTGACCCTCCAGAAGTTGTGGAGCAGCTACTCCTATCAGCGCTAGCCAACAGAGACAATGTTGAGAAATCATGAGAGATGCAGTCAACATTCTGGAAGGCCACATTCTCCCCATCCCAGTTTTATGTAAATGGTACAGAGATACAAATAATAAATACACACATGGCTGCCCTACCCAATTACATTTAGCATACTAAATACAGCTTACGACAGTCTTCAAATTCTATGGGTGCATAATCAGCAGTTCCAGCTTGGCCAAATATTCCTTTACCGTCTGACTCCCCCTGTGGGATACACTCCAGATGGGAAGCACTAACTAGCACTGGGTATCTCACTGCAGTGGCCCAATAATCAGAGGAATATCTACTATGCAGATCAGATGCCACCCAACACCCATTTATGCTACTTGCATACCTCAACCTGCATAGTGCCTTGAAGTGGAAGAAGACTACTGGTAACAGAGAAAATCCTAGGCACACTGGCAGATAAGATAAGAACATAGGAAACTGACCAAGTCAGGCCACTGATCAATCAAAGTCAGTAACATCAACACTGATGGGAAGTGACTCTCTAGGAAGAACAATCTTCTCCCTTGCTCATAGTGTTTACAAAGTGTCAGAGAATAAGGAAAGATTTAGGGCCAAAATGTGTAGAATGAGAAAAGAATAAGGGAAGGCAAAATGTTGGCTGGGTCACAATCACAGGGAGCTGCATCCTCAGCAATATCACTAAATGCATGGCAGGTTTTGCATTACTTACAGGTTTATGTACATTTGTGATACTGTTCCACTCACTGTTATTGAGTTGGTTGCACTGATTTAAATACAAGTGTAGTATATGCTATCTATGCACCAGGCAGGTAAGTTCTTCTCAGCATCATGGATAAACAGTAACAGATTTCTAGCAGGGTAGGAAGGGTTATGTTCTCTTGTTGTGTGCCTTCAAGTTGTTTCCAACATATGGGGATGTTAAGGCAGACTTATCACGGTTTTTGGGGGCTGAGAGTATGTGACGTACCCCAGGTTACCCAGCAAGATTTCATGGCTGAGTGGGGAACTGAACCCTGGTCTCCAAGATCATAGCCCAACACTCAAACCACTATACCACACTGGCTCTCTAAGCCCTGTTAAATGGTGTATGCTTTAGTCTAGCAGTTCAGAGATACAGAGATGGCTAGGAACAAACCAAAGAGGAAACCTTCCTGTTAGCAACTTGCTTATACTGTTCTGCTGTTGGGAGATAAATCATGCTTGCACAGTTCAGTTTCCCTTGTTGGTTTTGCCCCCTACAACACCAGGACCCAGCTTCCACTTGCCTCAGCCAGAGGAGACTATAGGGAGCTGCAATGTCAATCCTGGGATGGTAGAAATTTCTGTTTAGGGGCTCAGTTCTATCACTTGCTGTGAGGACATGCTGGAATACATCAGTTAAAGAGCCGTGATGCCTTCCTCTGCTGTAGACCACCTGCTGCATCAATTTACTACCAATAAAGTTTAGCTTATAGCAATTATATGTATCAATTTTCAATATTAAACAAATTTCTGGGCTGAATGGAATTGCAGTCTGGAACCATAAGAATGATATGTTGACAGCCCAATCCAACATTTACTTATAGATTTTATATCCCACCTTTCTCTCCAAGTTGGAATGTAAGAACAGACTATAAAATAAGAGGCAGAAGCTCATTGGCTATACACGTGTGCACATGAATGCATACACAGTATGTGAAAGTACAAATCAGAGTTCCATTAACCAGTGCTGAAGATCTGTGCCAACACGGGCATGACAGATACACAGCACTAGGGGGCAGCCAACATGTAGAAGAAATACAAAACAAGGACCTCAAGCTTACAGAACAGAAAGGTGACATTTCTACAAGGTGAAAAGGATACATTCAGAGCAGTGAAAGTAATAACACAACACAAGCAACACCGCTCAGCATTTCTATAGCATCTCCAAAGGATTTTAAAGATTTCTGCAAATAGTACAACTCAGCAAAACTGCAATGTAGCACAGATTTAATTTTGAAAGCAAGCAGAAGTGAGAAGCCAGTGCCAAGATCACTTCTTCTGAACAGCCTCATTTACAGGAACAGGGTAACTCTGGGCTAAGCAGCTTCAACCTACTAATGAGAATAATCTTGATTTAACAGTATCACTGCCCCAGTAAAAAGGAAAGAAATAAGAAAGCTGTTTCTTTTCTTCCTTGTAAATCTGTAAGACCTCAATGTCTACAGGCCATGTGACATTTCTATAGGCTGATTACATGTGACTTAACAGGTAGAGAAAAATCCAAAAGATGCTATTCCAGACTCTCACTCATATTCAGGTGCTTTTCTAAACAAAAAATCAGTTAATTGCATGCTATACGAGAAACTTCACATCAAAGTACGAAGTACTATTTTTCCACTTCTAAAAAGAGACAGACAGTCTTATATTGAACAGGTATTTATAATCATCACCTCCAAGAAATACGGAGGAGGCAAACTTAAAGTAAGTTCTTTAAAAGCTGTTACAAAAAGTCATAATGACAACTTCACAAAATGCCAGTTTGTAATGTGAGAGATAAAGGAATAAGATGTGGATACTCTGTGTTAAAGTTATGTATCACCAAGGAAAGAAAAAAAAAACCTGTATAAATTGGGTGGACTGGCAAATATTCAGTTTATATTACTTCAGAAGTATATGAGGTGCTGGTAGAGAACAATAAGGTCTCACTTTCAAACATGTTCACAACTATATTCATAACCTATTATCCCATCTCTTATGAACTGTTTCACTGATTTCCACACACACCCTTCCGCCACCTTAAGTTTCAAGCTCACTTTCACAGTGACTAAGACCTAGCCACTCTCATTCATTCATTGACAACTTCAATTGATGACTTCTAGATTCAAGCAACGGACTAGACTAATCTAATTAGATTGATTGATTAGACTACTACAGCTGCCCTAGGTTATTCAGAAACACCAAAAATTCAAAAATTTGCTTCTTGATTTTATGGGAACATAAAAGCAAGTAATTTGAGCCGAAAGTATACCAGGCAATATTTTCCATATGAAGTCCTACTATATCAGATACTTTAAGATTTCGATAAAGTCATGCTGAGATGGAAAACTACATTATGCTTGGAGCCTGACCTTTTTAGCAGTTGCCCCAATGTTACAAGTTTCCCTTTCTTCCTTTTGAAGGCAGGTAAACACACCCTCATGTAACAGTTTTAAAAAACAGTGCTTCCAAGACTGAGATTTGAAGATCCACCCAGTTCTACTTTTAAACTTTTTTTACTGAGTTCTGCTGATTTTCTTTTTAGTTAGTGCTTTTGTTGGTCTGCTACAGGCAAAGACCTTTTTCATTCAGACCACCTTTTGGTTGCTCACTGGCTACTGCAGAAGGGTCATTCAATGAAGGTGCTATACTTTCTCTTCACTATTATTTTTTTTAATTTGATTACTTATAGGTTTTTTTAAAAAAAAATCTTACTTTAGATTGTTTTAGCACTATTTTTGTTTTTGTTTTGTTACAAAACTGTGTTCAGTCTCTCATTGGGAGCTAGGAGGATATATACATTAAATAAATAAAAATTTAAAAATAAATATATTAATTGTTAAAATCACAATACCAAAATTATTTAATAACCAAATGAAAAATTCTAGAAGTTTACTAAGATGAGAGAATATTTTGGTTTTTTAAAAATATAAAAGGCATGTGGGGAGAGGAGAGAAAACAAATGAAAGTCAGGGTCAGCAGAATGCTGATTTTTTTTCCATATTGCCAAGCCTGTATTGGTAATACATGCAATATTTATTAGGCTTACCCTCTGAGCCTTAGCAAGTTCCTCCTTCAATCTCTCATAGCCCTTCTCTCTCACTTCCAATACCGATGGACTTCGCAAGCGAGACAGACTATCTGTGCTCAGTCCCAAAACATCATCGCCTCCTTCAGAAGAGTCTTTTACTGCTGTGCCTTGCAGAAATTCCCTTTCTGCATTACTGCTTTCCTTTCTGGAATTATCATGTTTGCATGACCCACCCTGGGGTCCTGAGGTAGAACAAGGTACAGTTTCTGTAACATTGATGCTGAAAGAGAAGAGCATATAATACTTACTGGGCAAAATAATTTCATAAATTCTAGGCAACTAGCATATATACCCGGTGTTGCCCGAGATTTTATTTTCTCATAGGTAATACTTGTAAGAAAGATTTGAGATCCTGTGTTTCTAATCCCTCAAACTGTCTTGTCCACTACCTGTAACTTTTCCCCATATTCCCCAATCCAATTTGTATTCAGAGTTATTAACATACAGAGGTTGGGTTCCTGAGGGAATACACTGCTCTCCTCCTTGCTGCTAGGCCTCATCTCCATAGCAACCAGCCTATTCAAGACAGGCACATTTGACTGAGGCCCAAGAGCTCTCTCACTACAAATTCTAAAAGCCCTTCCATGAACTTCAAACCCCAGGATTCCATAGAATTTTCCTAGGCAGCCAATCATATGAGGTCTTCACCTGACACAGACAAACAGACAAATTTTGACTTTTATATATTAGATTATATACAGAGTTTTAGAAGGCCAAAGTACACAGACATGTCATGGCAATGTTTTATTTAATCATTAAATAAAATAACCTTACAACCAACCTGATACCTGATGTTTCTGCACAATTGAAATGCCTGGGAGATGAATATACGGGCTGTGTAGGGAGATCAGCAACATTCAGGGCAGTTGGCTGAACAGGTGTGGAGCACACAGCTGAGGGGTGAAGACGGTAGATGACTGTAGGTGAGGTAGTTTGTTCAGAAGCATTCGACTCATATACTCCTAGAAGATCTGGAGTAGTGGGTGATGCTAGATTCACTTCATGAAAACCTTCCAGAGTGTCATTGGCCATAATAGAAGATTCATCATATGGAGCCCTAGTATGAGAAAAAAGAAATGCAGGCAGCATAGGTGCATATATTCAATGGTACAGGCTTATATTAAGACCACACATTGCCTTCAAGAATCATTTATACTTATATTTATGGAAGAGTGACATCAAACAGGTAAGCATAGGATACAACAGTTATTTTACAGTCCTAAAAAACTTCAGTTCAAGGTTGCCTTCTAGTGGTAGAAACTGTCCACACGTACAGAACAGGACTGTTTTAAGTTACAAGTGGAGGAGCAATTTAAATCACGTGTCCCACTGATATTTCACATATTTCCTAAACAATGGTGCACATTAAATTGTTAGAAAAACCACTGAATGTTTATTTTGCAGAAGATTTTGGAAACAAACATATGAAACACAGTTGTCTTGCCTTCTTTTCAAAGCAACTGCTCCCTGCTTCACTTCTATTCTTCTCTTACCCCATGGAACACTTCAGCCATGCCCGATCACTCCTATCCAGAAACACAAAATATCTTACAGTCCACATCCTTTGCTCATTTGAGCCCAAGCCTTTGTCTATTTAGAGCAGCCTGACCCAAACTGGTGTCCTCCAGATGTTTAGACTACGACTTCAAGTCCAACCCTAACAGTAGTGAGGAAACAGCAATTGCTATTCGAGGATTGTTGGGAGAGGCTTTTATCTACTGCCTCCCCCATCTCAATACAGACCACTGGTCCCATGAAATAATTATCTCCTTTCCATTACCACCCCCTTGATTGATGAGTGGAAGAAAGTAGACAGAACGAACTGTAGGTCATAAAGAGAAGAGACAATGGATTATGGGCTACCCAGCTACACTAAACAAATGCACAATACAGTTTTCCCAGTCAAGGAGGAGGTGTCACAATTTTCCTGTTTCATACAAGTCTCTTCCTAACGGGTCATGCATGATCACAATAGAGTACAAGGTAAACTGGAACAAACACTAAATAGACAGATGGAGGCATTAAAAAAAATCCTGCATTTCTACTTCATTAGTCTAATTCTCAACAGCATCACAAGGAGAGAGACAGTGTAAAGGAAGGAAAAAAGAAACATTGGAGGAAGAAATATTGTCCCTCACCAAGTAGCAACACAGTGTGCTTACTTAGGTGTCATAAGTCTTCTTGCTATCTTTTCATCAATTGCAACAGATTGGTACAACTACTCTCCTAGAAAATATATATACTAGTCTGGGAAGAGGGGCATACAGTACAGTTGTGGCTATGCCAGCTAGGACTGCTGGGACCTATAGCCCTACCACATTTGGTGCTGCATGAATCCTACCTGATTTTACCCACTGACATAAGTGGAAAATAAATCTGAGTTATTTAGTATTTTTTTTTTAACAAGAATATACTTATCTATCTGGAGTGCTATCTCCATTCATATTACAGAATGAGTGCAAAGCAGCACAGAGTAAATTACTACTGTAACAACTATGTTCAAGCTTTGCCCGTCAAAAGGAGGAAGTGTCAAAACACAAACACAGAGAGAGAGAGTAATTTTCTGTGGAATGCTACCTCAGGTGGCTTCCAATTACTCTGACAAAAACCCGCTAGTGTCATAAGACACTATAAGGAGTCAGTGCAGTAAAAAAAAAAAAGGAACTCCCAGTAGCCTACTGATCTTCTACAGGTAATGTGCACACACTTCTAAGTACGCCTACCCTTGATCCAGTGTTTACTTTGTAAGGAATGCTAACACTACAGTTTACACAAGTATGCACAAGTCATTTTAAGGTCATACTTGTCCAGTTGTACTTAAGAGCGCAAATTCCACTTTCATCTATTATATAAAAGTCAAAGTTTGAATGTTTGTCTGTCTGTGTCAGGTGAAGTCCTGGACTCATATGATTGGCTGCCTGAGAAGATTCTATGGAATCCTGGGGTCTGAAGTTTAGAGCAGGGCCTTTAGAATTCTCAGCTAGAGAACTCTTGGGCCTGGCTGGTTGCTATGGAGATGACACCTAGCAACAAGGGAGAGGGCAGTGTATTCCCTCAGGAACTCAACCTCTGTATATTAATAACTCTGAATACAGATTGGATTGGGGAATATGGGGAAAAGTTACTGGTACTGGACAAGACAGTTTGGGGTACTAGAGACACAGGATCTCAAATCTTTCTAACAAGTATTACCTATGAGAAAATACAATCCCGGGCAACACTAGACGCTCGTCTAATATATAAAAGTCAAAGTTTGTCTGTCCGTCAGGTGAAGACCTCATACAACTGGCTACCTGAGAAGATTCTATGGAATCCTGGGGTCTGCAGTTTAGAGAGGGGTCTTTAGAATTCTCAGCCAGAGAGCTCTTGGGCCTCAGTCAACTGTTTCTGTCTTGCATAGGCTGGTTGCTATGAAGACAAGGCCTAGCAGTAAGGAGAAGGGCAGTATACCATATTCACACGTATAAGATGCATTTCCCCCCCAAAATAGCCCTTAAAAATGTGGTGTGTCTTATATGCCAGGGGCTCATTGGAAGCCCTCCTTTCACCATCCCCACTTGTTGAGGCTAAATGCATAGGGAAAGGGAGGAGATGAAAGGAGGACTCCCATGAGGCTCTGCCACGCTGGCTCTGCCCCCCGGACCCTCTCCTGCCTTTCCTAAGCATAAAAAAAAACGCCTAGAAAAGGCAGGGAAGGGTCTTTGGGAGCCCAGCGCTGGCTCTGCCCTCTAGACCCTTTCCTGTCTTTTCTAGGTCTTTTGTTTAAGCTTAGAAAAGGCAGGAAAGGGTCTTGGGAAGGCTGGCGCTAGTGCTGGCTTCGCGCCCCCGACCCTCTCAAGCCTTAAAAAAATGCCTAGAAAAGGCAGAGAAAGGTCTGGGGAAGCCCTGCACTGGTGCTGGCTCAACCCCTGGTGCCTCTTCTCTCTTTTCTTGGCATTTTCCTTATGCCTAGGAAAGGCAGGGGAGAGGCGGGGGGCCGAATGGAGCGCTGCCTCAAGGCTTCTCTAGATGTCTCCCCTCTCTTCTATCCATTGTGCCTTCGTGGAGAAAACTCCCATCAAGGCAAAATGGAAGGGGACAGGAAGCCCTGCTGCCATAGTAAAAAAGTTTTTCCCAAAAAATAACCACCAAAAATGGAGTGCGTCTTATACGCCGGCAAATACAGTATTCCCTCAGGAACCCAATGTCTGTATGTTAATAACTCTGAATACAGATTGGATTGGGGACTATGGAGAAAAGTTACAGGTACTGGACAAGACAGTTTGAGGAATTCGAGACAGAGGATCTCAAATCTTTCTAATAAGTATTACCCATCAGAAAATACTAGTACTAAATACAGGCATACCTCAGTTAACAAAGCCTCTGACAAAGAAGCTCCTTTTTACAAAACCGTTTTATGAGAGCCCAGCCCCAGCTCTTCTTGTCTTCTGTCCAGCTGGAGGGGATTTGTTATTTTGTGTTTTGTTTTGTTTTTTGTTTGTAGCACTGGCAATGGAAGGATGGTAAAAGAGGGCTGAAGACAGATGTTCAGCATTGGGCTGGAACAGTGTGCCTGCAGTAAGCAATGCAATAAAGCTCAACCTGGGAGGATAGAATTCTACTCTAGGTGATCCTACTATAACTGTGTGTGCTTATGTACAACAGACAAAGTAAACAGCTGTCTCCAGAATCACTTACTGAGTGTATTGAAGAGCAAAACAGAAAGATAAGGTGAAAGCAAATCAGTCTGCCTTGTTGGCTATCCTGACATGTTGATAAAGCATTGGTCTTCAGCTCTGGCCACCAAAATGGACATCATAAAAAAGGGAAATCTTGTGAGATGCATTTTGGAAGAAGCTTTTAAGTAGTCTCTAGAACAGGGCTTTCCAAACAGTGTGCTGCGACACATTACTGTGTTACCTGTCGTGTGTTGGTGTGTCACCTCCCCAGGCAAGAAAGACCCCCCACCTAGTCCTTGCCCGCCGCCATCACTCTTGCTGGGGCCTTTCCCTGGCAAGAGCGACGGCAGCAGGCAAGGACCGGGTGGGAAAAGGCTGCTTTTCCCCGTTGTTCTCGCTGGGGCCTTTCCTGTTGAGAGCAACAGCAGCAGGCCAGGATTGAGGGGGCTGCCTTTGCCCACCCTAGATACACGTCTGGGTACCGCTAGTTTACTAGTAAAACTGAATTACTGTGCCGCGAAATGGTGCATGTGGAAAAAGTGTGTCACCAACATGAAAAGTTTATAAAGCTCTGCTCTAGAAGACTGAAAATGCAAGGCAGACCTGACTAAGTTGTTTCATTTCTCACAGCCATATTGTTAGTTTTGAAGAAGTTTACTTGAAATATGTTGAACTGCTGTTCATTTTTGTGGTGTAGGAACCTATCTCTCTTCTTGCCACATTATTTCTACCTCTGGTAACAAAGTCTCTGTTAAAGAAGTAAAGCTCAGTCACACATCTGTTTTGTTCACTGAGATATACCTGCATAAGTCTTCTTAAGGACACAGAGAGAATGGGGCAAAAAAGGGGAGTAAAGAACTAACCAAATAATATATATTGCTTCAGGGTGAGATTATATCACTACTTGCCATTCTTCTCTGCAGGAAAGCAACAGCAAACTGTATTTTAAAAGCTCAAATATCCAGGGCTCTCAATCCCTATGTATTATGGAAATTTAAAAGCTTACTGTAAGAGTTTAGAGCACCACTTGACAAATCCATGTCTGAAACTTAGGACTTTCCGGGTATTTTATAAGAAAAGCCCAACAGAAGAATAGTATCAGGTGTGTCAGCCATTTTTCCCATTAGAATTATCAGCATAACTGAAAATACAAGCCGAGACTCACCATATTTCATGACAAATCCATAAGCAGTGGTGACAAGGGATACTGAAGTGTCATATTTAGGCATTTTCAGAAACCCAGGCAGCTAACATGGAGGGGAGAAAGAAGACCTGATTCAAGAGCTTGTTAGAACAGGGTCACCCAAGCAGTGCAGAAACCACTCCAATCCACAAATAGTCATCTTCACTTTGTCTCCAAGAATGCTACATGCTGTTACTGAATTGGTTCAGATGTCACAGTAAAGGAAGATTTATCATGATGGCACTGAGCCTTAGCAAGTCTCAGTTCATGCTTCCCTGCGCCAGCATGGCCATAAGGAGCTCAGGAGTTTCAACCTTATCCAGATCTGACAAGCCTGTACTTATTTTAAGCACTATTTGTTTCACTAAAAAAAAAAAAAAAACCTCTCAAAACATAGGTTATGAAGCTGTCACATTTCAACAAACCAAAATTACAGTCAGTTATAGTTTGGAGCAGGGGTGACAACTATGCAGCCCTCCCCACATGCTGTCGGACTAAAACTCCCCACCAAACCGAGTCAGCTTAGGCAATAACATGGAATGCTGGGAGAAGTAGTTCTCCAACAACTGGTGGACCACGATTCCACCTGACTTCAGGTTTCAAATGCAGTGCTGAACTGGGTTCAATCAAAAATGGAAGCACAAATTTCCAGGTTTCTCTTCACAGGTGCTACTACATTTAGTTGCAAATGACCCCATTGGTCAACCCTAGTATTTGGTGTTACTATACCATTAATGCGGTAGAAGTATATATTTTTATTCCATGTTTTCTTCAATTTCTTCCCCTTTCTATTCAAATTTCCTTTTCTTGTCATAGTAAGAGCATGAAATAGCTGGTAAGAAAGAGGCACTATAGTAGGTCTCAATCACCCATTTCCCAGGATGCTCCCTTTCCCTTCCCAGTACTCCCCCAAATCTGTACAGTTCTCCCCGCACAGTTGTGGGTTTGACCTTTGCAAATCTGATTATTCACGAGGTGTGCATGTGTTCCCCTCCCCATTCTCCTCCTGCTGTTCCTTTGCATTTTGATGGGCACAGAGAAGACAGGCAAGCAGCCAGATAAAAGGCATGGAAATTGTGGGGAGATACACACACACCTTCTTCCTCTGCTCTGTAGCTCCCCCTCCCACTTCCTTGCCTCTGGCCCCAGCACTGAGAACTCGTGTCAAGGGAACAGGCAAAGGAATGGGGTGAAGGCTCGCGTGAGCTTTCCTTCTCCCCTCTAGAGCAATCCTCTCCCTTCCTTGCCTCTTGCTCCAGCAAGCAAAAGGTAAAGGAATGGGATAGGGGACACCTGGAAGGAAATGGGAGGGGGATCACAGGAGGGAATTATTCATAGTTTTTCCACTTTTGCGAGGGTTTTGTGCCCCAAACTCTGGCAAAAGTGGAAGGGCCACTGCATTCCATATTTACTGAGCCTGCCTAATGCACATTCAGTTATTTGGGGGAGGTTGCCTCCTTAGATCCTTTCTTCCAAACTTCTTTTTTTGGGGGGGTACTTCTACAAAGCATGTCAATTCCTCTCCCCTGTTGACACTCAGTAACTAAGTCTGCTATTAGAAGAAGCAATATACTTTTAAATGAATAGAAGAACCAATTTTGTGCTGATTTTTTTTTTAATACAATGCTTTGTATTGTTACTCAGCAGCACATTCCCACTTTGGTCTTGGGGAAAAAAATTCTGTGCATTTGTTTCTTATGTTGAAAGGATCTGAGCATCTTCCAAGATATTGTCTCATGTGTCAGTGTTGGTAATATCTGATAGAACTCAAAAGAGAAAATTATTGTAGCTTTACACGCTCAGTGAAAAGCTGGTATAAGCCTCATGTGTATTTAATATTTAAATACTTAAATATGCATTAAAAAGTGACAGAGTTTCCCCACAACAGTGCTTTGAAACACACTTCAGGTTGTAAAACTACTAAACACTAAAGCAAACTAAAAGAAGCCCTGACTATCAAGAGTTTAGGACTCATCTCTGCATAATCTTAGATAAGTGACTATTAAACAGCATTACAGATTTTAGGCACCATAGGTACTGTACTTCAAGAACAAAGTGACCTAAGGATAACAATCCAGCCTGCAAGAAGGGAGCCAATATACACTTTCAGAACAAATCATAATACAGCCCTTCTTAAAACTTTGCCACCTCAGAATACAATGCAGGGGAACACAGAGAAATAAATGATTGAATATTTTCCCTATGTAACAAACTCAATGTGCTCAGGAGAACAATAACATTAGCAGAAGACAAGAACTCTTCTCAAAAGTGGATTCCAACATAAGTTCCGCATCCACACTCTAAAATAATGCCATTTAGGATGGCTTATGTGGAACTGTAGGCTATATTTCAGAGAAAGGAACTGGCAAAACAACCTCTGAGTATTCCTTGCCTAAGAAAACTCTACGAAATTCATGGGATTGCCATAAGTCAACTGGTGACTGAAGGGCACATACACACAGAGAGAGAGACATTTTCCAAATTAAATTTTAAAATCTTATAAGAGACTATGATCTCTTTTCATTTCCCTGTTCTGGTTAATATACACACTTGTCATGTCAATAACAATTAGAGTTTGGAAACAACACATTAAAAGTAACACATTACTCTTTGGAGTAATGAAGACATAACTGTTTGGTTTTTTTCCCTTTTTTGGACACATCCTTATTTAGGGAGTGTAATTTTCAAGTGATTTGGGGACTTTTTAAACAATTTTCTATTTTTTTAAAAAGTGCAGTTTTTAAAGAAACTAAGAAGCAATGTATTAACATATTACTAATTTCTCTACCTCAAAGTAACAAGTAATGATTAACATGCTACTTTTTAAACAGTAACATTCCAGGCTCATGAATGACTATTCCAGAAATCTGCTAGACATCTCTCGAACTTGTATCAAGTCTTCCACATCCACCTGACTCTTAAGGTATATATCAGAAATGAAGAAATCTAGCATAAAAGAAACTGATTTTTCCACTTCAAATGCATTATCTTCCAGTCTTTCTGAGTTGGTGGTGTTTCTGCATTTATAGTTGGCACCAGCAGCTGATATTCATGATTAATAATCACAGCCCCAGGTCCTCCTCTAAAAGAAAAATCTGGAGCACAGAACCAGAACTGTACAGGGCTAGCTGCTACTCTGGCTGTTCAATAAGCTGCTGCCGTAGCAAACCTCTGAAAGGTTGTGGGAAATTAAAATGGCAGTACCCATCACTGTTTGGGCACTGCTATTGTCCGTCACCTCTCTCAGGTTTTACCAAGAAAGAAGGGGATCCACCCAGAAGGCAGTCTGTCCAAGATCCCTTCAGACCTGAAGCTTTTTGGTTCTTGTGTCTTACCCAAAGTTGGCCATCAAATAATTCATAACAGTTTCTCTATATGTGTGTGTGCGCACATACAAACACACACTAGTATACTCTAGAATTCCCAATTCATTTTAGCAGCAGTGCTCACTTAGGGGTTAACTCTGACACTGCTTATTTACCCGAGGGATTAATTCACTGATAAATACACTGTAAGCTCACAGTATGTTCTAACAAGAAACACAGGCAGCTCACCAGCAGACCTTTGTGATTCAGGGCTACATTTTGGTATTTTAGAGTTCACAGATGTCTGGGAAACCATATGCCAACTATACAACAGATAGAGATAGGAGAACATAATATTTAGCACAACGCTGAGAACAATAATAATTCGTAAATAAAGGAAGTAACAGTAAAATAAGACATCAAGATACCAAGAGAGTAAAATAACACATCAAATCATTTTTTTTAAACGTTGCTGGCAAAAGAACAGTTAAATCTCGTACTTTAATGGGCTTGAGCAATGATTCTGGAAGCTTGCCAGATTCCTCAGATTTTCTCTATCACAGCCTTTGCATCCAATCAGCCCAGATCCCCTCCATTAACAGTAGCAGCTGGCATAAAAAGCTGCCTCAAGAACTCTCTTGGTCCTTGTAATCAATTCCTTTTTTAAATTTTAGCCTACTTTCAGTTACTAAATTCAGGGACAACAAGCAGTTACTGAATTGCTACCCACTTAAGAAATACTATACGAGGAAAAGAGGCATTTCCATTTTTAAAAATACGAGCATGCTTTAAGAATAAGCAAACCTACATTAGAAGTGAATATCTGTTTATCTTCATCCCATGTCATGTCCATTAGATAATGAGATGGCCTCAGATCTTGCTTGTAACCCATAATGTGCATTTCTGCTAGCTGTAACTTTAGAGAATGATATTAATATTTCCACAAAACAGTCTTTTCACTAGTGCACAGAGCTGCCAGCTGAAACACTTTTGTATGTAAAAGAAGATTAAGAAACAGCTCAAAGAATAAGAGCTGGACTATTTCTGGGAAAAACAAGTTTTAATTGCTAATTTTCTATGGAGTTGTTGTTTTAAAATCTGAGTCATATTGCTTTGCAAAGAAAAGTGACCTGAATAGAGTTGTATCTCCCTTGAAATTCAAAGAAGGGACCCTATGAAATTCATGGGGTCACCATAAGTCAACAGGCAACTTTGAAGGCACATACACACAGTTTTCTTTAATATTTCAAATATAATTTCCACTGCAATACATCAGTGGTATTTACCGTTCTCTAGCAAAACAGAGTCCTTACTGTTCTCAAAACAAAACTATATCTATATGTAGAAAGAGAGCAAATATGATATGCATTTGCCAAGAAAGTTCTTTTTCTCCCAGGTAACCCTGTACTCTCAAAGCAAGGATTTATTTCATAGACCAATAAAAGACCCTCCACTTCTGTATTAGGCATAACTAAACTATGAATTATTACATCCTTTATGGAGGTGCCATAGTTTACAGGAGAAGGAATACTGTTTGTGCCTAAGGTTCCATGTTCAGTCCTCAGTATCTCCAAGTGGTATGACATATCAAGTAACAAGTGATTGGCAATAAAGCCTTACTGATACCCTATACCACTGTTGCCAGTCAAAAGTGAGAATAATGAGCTAAACTGACCAAGGACAGTTTCATATACATAGTTCAGTGGATTACATGAAGGATTCCTTCCTTGTTTATTCTACGGTTTCATGCCTCAAATAGATGTTTGATGTCAAACTGTCCTGAAGGTCTACCAACCTACCATGTACCTACTCCAATGAACGGATGACTTGGTTGTGGGTATATAACTCAGAACAACTTCTCAAAACACCCAGAGTTTTGAACTCAACTAGGAAACAGAGCAAGGGTTAATGAGAGCAAATATGAGACAACCAAAATACAGCTCCATAATCACATAATGTTATCCACTAGAGTCCTAAAACTAGAGAGATCACTGGTTCAGTTCTTTTAGGCCTAAAAGCTAGGCTCAAATGTAAACAACAACCATCATTACAACTCTCCTTCCCACTGCCATGACCTCTAAACCTCTCCATTCTCCCAACAAAATTAGTTCCTTGATTAGTGTTACCATTACTTAGTCAAACCAGAATACAGTGTTAACAATAGCTACTGCTGGCAAATAAATACGACAGGAATGTATTTTTTAAACAAGCATGGCAATCAAAAATGGAGAGGCAATGCAAAGCAGTGGTTTAAACAGAACGCACATGATTCTGACTTCTAACAAAACTAACAGCAATGCTGCTAATTCTTTCACTAGACGAAATAAATTTGCACATGTCTCCCTGCAGCAATGTGTGCAGACTTCAACACAACTACTGAATGGGAAGCAAGTGGGTGGGCAATAAGCAAAGACATCATCAGGGCTTCCTCCAACTGAAAGCTCTTTCTCTTTCTCCCTCTCCCCTTTCACTATCTAGTGTCAAATGCCCTGAGGGAAGGATTCAAGAGGGAAAGAGTAACAGTGAGGATAACACCAAGCACCTTTCCTGTTTCAGAGGGAGTATCTTCTTTCCTTAGAAGGCCATCTACCACCAGCTGTATCAAGGAAAAGATCCTGGAAACCCAGTATATTATATTATCATTTTACACCACTTTCCTTGTTAGAAATCCCACAGCAGTTGACAGTAAAAGTTGACAGTAAAAACAACAGATAAAGGTAAGAAACCCAATTCAAAACAATTCACTCACAATCATGAGTCACTGTTTTGACAATGTTTATTGTGATTATTATAAATAAAAATCTTAGATAGCTTTTTTTTAAAAAAAAAAAATTCCCCTAAATGTAGCTTAATTGTGAGAGGCAGCATAGTAGCTTGTGTGTTAGACTAGGACTCTAGGAGACCAAGATTCAAATCCCTATTCAGCCATGGAAATCCAGCAGGTGACCTTGGGCAAGTCACCTTCTCTCAGACTTAGACAATGGTGTGGACAAAACCCTTCTGAACAAATCTTGCCTCCCAAATACAGGGTAGCTTTAGGATTACCATAAGTTGGGAATAATTTGAAAGAACAACAACAACAGGTTCACTTATCCCTCCTTGCAAGAACATATATCTTAACTTAATCTTAACTTAACATATTTATATGTCAATATAATAAACATGTATTACATGCATAATAAGCATTTATATTAATAAACTACAATAAACAGTAGTTTGCAGTCCTCTGTTGCAGGATCCCAAAGAATTTTCTTGTGGACAGAGTCATAACAGTTTCTCTTTACTGAAAAGGACACTGCTCCACCAAATGGTGCCCCTTTAAACAAGATTAAGTATCAGCTGCAAGTCAGACACACATTAGTTATTCATTAAAAGCATAATGACTAAGATAAATTATTTATCCCTCTTTATTCTCAAGGTAATGTTAACCTAGCATAACAGAAATCTACTACTACTAAGAGGAAAATAAAGACACACATACAAAAAAAAGGGGGGTTTGATGTGGTCAAACACAGAATACATAAAACATAGATGAACTGCCAGAACTAAAAGAGGAGGCGGTATAATTCTGCTCCTTCACCTTTTGCACACCCAGTCCCTCTGGTTCATGTATAATAGATTAAGCTTGAGGTAAATGCATGCATTGTCAGTCTTCCTTCTAAATTAGAGGTAATCTTCCAAGGACTTTATAAAAATGCTTCCTCTCCTAGGTTTTTTTTTTTAAATTATCCTATAAAGTCTTAATATTGCCAGCAAGGAAAAGATGGTACAAAGAGTTAACAATTAACTCCACTTCTACCAACAATAGTTACTGTTTGCTCTACACAACCCTCTATTCAAGATTTTCAATAAGATTTTGAGAAACACATGCTCTGTTCTCCTTCATTCATCATAATCTGATTCAAATGCTATTAATTTAAATCTATGGTACTTGCAGTATTGGTCATTCCCAGTCAGACATTTTTAATCCATTACCAGAAGTAAGTATATTACAGACAAGTTGTTTTGAACATTATGACGGAAAAATTAGTTTTAAAAGCATTTGGAAGTGGCAAGCTGAAGCACAGGTAAAGCCAAGAAGGAAATTAAGGGGACAAGACAACATTATACCCTGTGCAAAACTGTTGTATTTAGGCCAGTAATTTCAAGCACTGTTTTAAAATAACAGTGAAAGCCAACATGGTATAGCAGTTTGAGCACTGGACTACAACTCTGGTGAGCAGTGTTTGAAACCCACTGGGGGACCTTGGTAGAGTGACACAGTCTCAGCTCTGAGAAAGGCAAAGGCACAAACCCTCACTGAATAAATCTTGCCAAGAAAACCTCATGACAGGCCTTAGGGTTGCCATAAGCTGGAAATGACTTGAAGGCACATAAGAATAAGGACATTTCCACACTAGACTGTTACAGTGCTATTATTCCACTTTCAACATCCTATGGAATCCCAGGGTTTGCAGTTTAGGTCCCTAAACTGCAAACCGAGGGATTCTATTGTATGTTGAAAGTGGAATAATAGCATTGTAAGGGTCCAGTGCGGAAATGGCCTAACTTTCAATCAATGTTTGAATAACAAACCCACAGTGTGTACCTTTCAGAACAAAGCTCTCTCTTCTTACCTAAATGTCACATCTACTACCCTGTAGTCCATATTTACATTTAGCAACCACTATTCATACCGTTTGTTACCTAATGAATTTCCCTTTCGAAATTTAAGTTCCTTTAATGCACATAACTGTCTGTACTGATCTGCACCATTCTACTTCCCAGTTAAGAATGTGAACTCAAATCACCTGTATATTTGCTAAATAAATCAGTTCAGTTTTCAAGTATTCAGCTTCTGTACAGAGCTAAGAGAAAATGCAGAGAAATTGGCAGGGGGCGGGGGAGAACACTCAGTAGCTTACTGGCAAAGTGCGGAATGCAAGAAATGCAAGCTGCCAATTTTGGAGGATACAACAGACCCTGGGAGGCCGGATATTATTATGGTTGCCACAGGGTACAAGCATTTCTAGGCATCTCTACAGGCACTAGGGGTTACATGTGCATAGTGGCTTCCTAGTAAACAAAGATTTCTAGAGAGGCAGTGCTGCTAATCTGTGACAGTAAAAAACAAATCCTCCTATATGGCATACTAAAAACAAATGATACTATTAAAGCACAAGATTTCACGGACTACAGACCACTTCACCTAGCGCATGACGAAGATCTGACTATGGAAGATTTAATATCTTCAGACTTCTGAGCCTCTGCTGCAGGATTTCATCAGTTAACAAAAGCAAAGCAGCTTGGAGTGAAAGCAAAACAGCCTGTAACGTCAAAAAGCTTTAAAAACAACGAAGGACAATAGATGCCAGACGTCAACCCCATTCTTCAACAGCAGGTTAAAAGCAGCGACTGCAAATGGAATACGAGGTTGTCTAGCAAGACAGACACACAAATGCATCGTGCCGTCCAGTCAACAAATTTAGGACTGGTGTTTCTATATTCCCCTCTAGCGTATTACATTGCATCATCATCATCATCATCATCACCATCGCTGTAGTCTGGTTTTGAGTGCCTCTTATAACAAAATCAAGGGTTTGGAACAGCAAAACTGGGGCGGGGGGGGGCGAGGCAGCCACTTCCGACGGCAGGTGGACAAGGTGACTCCAGCGTGTGAACGAATAGTGGTGTCGAGGGCGCACTCAACCTGGATGCGAATTAGAAACTTAAGAGGAAGGAAGCAGAGAAGGATCGATGGCGAAGGTGCCGGGGGGGGGGGGGCGGGAGGAATCCTTGGACGTACAGAAGATATTATTCAGAGAAGGAGAGAAGGAGTGGGAATACAGGAAGAAAGGCAACGACAGCGAAGGAAGAGACCGGACTAAGGAGTGCGGCAACAGGGGGCCCCTCAAAACACACCTTTTGGCTCCGCTGGGGGTGCAGGTTTCGAGGTACGGCTGCAAACAGGCAGCGCAGGAGCCCAAGGCTGTGGAGCTGCTGGGCCACAAGTAGAGGACGCCGAGAGAAGGCAGAGTGTCTCCCAAAAGTGGGTGCCGAGGCTTACCTGCCGAAACCAGCGAGATGGTCCCCTCTCTGGGGAAGAGGACGGCGAGACGAGGAGCAGGACGGCGGCGGCGGCGAGACGCTCGACACGGGCTGCTCCCGCCTCTCCTCGGGTCGCTAATTCCTCACACCAAAACGGAGCGGCAGGGCGCGTCTACGCATGCGCTCAGAGCCCACAGCGGCCTCTGGCCGGGCGGAACTAGATTCAGTTTCAGTCGAGGCTGGATCGGGGAGGAGTGGTCGCGGGGTCTGGAAGCGGTCTGCGTTGAGGGACTGAGGTGGTGTCTTTCTACAAAGCCAGCTCCTAGTATTCATTCGTGACGGGGAAGACAGGAAAAAGCGGCACGGCTTATGAGACGGAGCCCCTGAGGGTGCCGAAAGTGGGCCGCAGATTGCTGTTAATTCGCTTATCAAAAGGGGCCCTGTAGATACAGGCGGGAGAGGTTGCGAGCACTCTGGCAAAGAACAGTAAAAGTCCGCCAAATTCTAGACAAATATTTAGACGCACGAGAAAGAAAGAAAGGTGCGGTAGCTTTCTAAGACATTAAAGGGGGCTATCAGAAGGGGGTAAACAACCAGGACCTCTGCAGAATATGTAATTCCTACTCTTATTAACTGAGGGAAAATACAGTATCCGTGATTTGGGTCAGAACCTCTCTTGAGGTTAGAGAGTGTCGCATGACTTGGAAGGGCTGCTGCTGAACCTCAGGGTGACTTTTGTCCAGAGACTGGAGGGTGAGTAGACCCGTTGCACCAACGCAGTGTACCTAAGTGTGGACTAGCTAAATTACTTTAGATAGAAAGGCCCTAAGGCCAGTTCCGCACTAGCCTGTTATAGTGCTATTATTCCACTTCCAACATCCTATGGAATCCTGGGGTTTGCAGTTTAGGGAGGGGCCTTTGAGGCCCCTCCCTAAACTGCAAACCCCAGGATTCCATAGGATGTTGAAAGTGGAATAATAGCACTATAACGGGCTAGTGCGGAAATGGCATAAGTCACTTGGGGAATTGAGTGTTCGACTATGACTATAGAAGACCAGGGTTCAAATGCCGACTGGGACGTGGAAACCCACTGGATGACTGTGGCAGATCCCCTCTACAGGCTAGCCCTGCAGTTCCAGACCGTTGGGCTCCTGTCATTCACCGTGCTCCCTTGCCACTCAAGATCCCTCCCTAGATCAGGTACTTGGGCCTCAAAGTGACTCCAATACGGACCTTGGATGTGTCATTCTGTGGGTTCACTATTGTAAACTTACCCAACTCTATCAAAACAGGAACAGCCAGGCATGGCTGTAAAAACAAATAAGTAGAAGTTTATTAATACACAATTAGATCATACATTAACCCCAGAACTATTTAATCACTCACATCTCCCCCAAACCCTATTCAGTTCTGCCCCACTGGCTTACCCCTCTATCTCTCTTACAGCTTTTCTCTGTTCCTATATCATCTTTTCCCTATCTGCTTTCTGTCAGAGACAAGTCACAGTTTTGTATCCTCGCTCCCCCATAGCAGCCCTGAACAGCATTGCCTGGGCTGTGACTGGTAGCCTCTAGCCAGGCTTGCCCAACTCCTCCCTTCATATCTTGGAAAACTCACACTCATGTGACTTTTGCCCAAGCATGGGCAAACCCCCTCAGAAGAAATTCTGCCAATAACACCACATAAGAGGGTCTTGAAAAGTCGCACACACAACAACAACAACAACAACAACAACAACAGTGCTTCTTGGGACTAACCACTGATTTTAGGATTTAATATCCTTCTAAAAATATGACACCCAGAATCTCATTTATGGAGTGATTTTACACATACGCACGCGCGCGCACACACACACATGCCAGCATTCAGTTGGAGACCAGGGTTCAGTTCCCTGCTTGGCCATGGAAACCCAGAGGGTGACGTAGGGCACATACTCTCAGCTCTAGAAAACCCTGTGAGAGGTTCGCCTTAGGGTCACCATAAGTCAGAAACAATTTGAGCATATACAACAACATACACACATATATAATCACTATATTCCCCATAAATATAGATCAGGTACTTGGGCCTCAGTGTGTATGTTGTTGTGTATGCTCAAATTGTTTCTGACATGCTGTGAATGTAGCATATCTCGATTTCAGTAAGGCCTCTGACAAAGTTCCCCATGACATTCTTGCAAAGAAGCTAGTAAAATGTGGGCTGGACAGAGCTACTGTCAGGTGGATCTGTAACTGGTTGCCTGACCGTTCCCAAAGGGTGCTCACCAATGGCTGCTTTTCATCCTGGAGAGAAGTGACTAGGGGGGTGCCACAGGGTTCTGTCCTGGGCCCAGTGCTGTTCAATATTTTCATCAATGACTTGGATGAAGGAATAGAGGGCATGCTCATCAAATTTGCAGATGACACCAAATTGGGAGGGGTTGCTAATACGCCAGAGGACAGGATCAAAATTCAAAATGACCTGGTCAAATTGGAGAGCTGGGCCAAGGCTAACAAAATGAAATTCAACAGAGAGAAGTATAAGGTCCTACACTTAGGTAGAAAAAATGGAATGCAGAAATATAGGATGGGGGACACGTGGCTGGATGGCAGTACGTGTGAAAGGGATCTAGGAGTCCTAATAGACCACAAGCTGAACATGAGTCAGCAGTGTGATGCGGCAGCCAAGAAAGCCAATGCAATTCTCGGCTGCATCAATAGGAGTATGGTGTCTAGATCAAGGGAGGTACTGGTACCACTCTACTCTGCTTTGGTTAGACCTCATCTTGAATACTGTGTCCAGTTCAAGAAGGACATGGGCAAGCTGGAGCAGGTCCAGAGGAGGGCGACCAAAATGGTGAGGGGCCTGGAAGCCATGCCCTATGAGGATAGACTTAGAGAGCTGGGTATGTTCAGTCTGCAGAAGAGAAGGTTAAGAGGGGACATGATAGCCATGTTTAAATATTTGAAGGGATGCCATGTAGAGGAGGGAGAGGGCTTGTTTTCTGCCGCTCCAGAGACCAGGACAAGGAGCAATGGATTCAAGCTGGAGGAAAGGAGATTCCACCTGAACCTCAGGAAGAACTTCCTGACAGTCAGGGCTGTCCGGCAGTGGAATATGCTGCCTCGGAGTGTGGTGGAGTCTCCTTCTTTGGAGGTTTTTAAGCAGAGGCTGGATGGCCATCTGTCGGGAGTGCTTTGAGGGTGTTCCTGCATGGCAGGGGGTTGGACTGGATGGCCCGTGTGGTCTCTTCCAACTCTACATTTCTATGATTCTATGAAATGAGATTCTGGGTGCCACACTTTTAGAAGAAAGTTATATATATGATATAAGAAGTGTGGTGTAGTGCTTTGGGAGTTGGACTACGACACTGGAGACCAGGATTCAGTTCCCTGCTCGTCCGTGGAAGCCCAGTGAGTGACCTAAAGTGCATCACACACTCTCAGTTCCAGAAAACCCTGTCACTATATTCCCCATAAATGAGATTCTTTTAGAAGAATATTATATATAGAGTCTGCCTAACATCTGTGAAGTAGGTAGGTAGATAGATAGATACCTGTACCTGTTTTCAAAAAGGCTGCACAGCCTGATCAGAGCCACCAAGAGAGAAGGTTCCCCTGAAAAAGAAGCCTCTGAGGTGACAGGGAGTGGGCAGAGGTTAGAGAAACTTGCAAATAATCAAATCTGTGAAAGTCAAATCCACAAATGTGGAGGGCCCACTGTAGTACATAAATTGCAGTCAGTAGATTTCAAAGTCAGAGTGGAGTAATCTGAAGAACAATAATAAAACCTTTCCCATTGCTTTAAGGTAACCTTTATAAGCATGAAGTGGATGTGCTGCTGCCTTGGAGATACATAGAGGTATACCATGGAAGTGGATATTCCTAATGGTCCCAGCAGCCATGGCTCACACAGGCAGGCACCGTTTTTCCAACTCCAGCAATTACATAATTTTGCATGAAGTGTTTGGGGTCAAATGAACAGCTATAATTTCTAGGCTATCCAAAAGCAGACAGTTTTAATAGTTAAAAATATGATCTGGCAATGCATTTGACATGAAGTTACATACTTCCTCATATAATGTGTGTTCCTACTTTGGACTTTATAGAGTAAACCAGTACTGCTCTATTTCCTCGGTAACAAACAACTCATAACTTTTCTGTGTAAACACACATCCTATCAATTGTAACTACAGGCAGATACTTTTAAGGAGGCATTGGAAAATTGCTTTAGTAATAAATGTTCAGTTTAATTTTCTTCTCTTTTTTGTTCCTGCCTGTTTTATTGTGTTTTTTATTGTTGCTTTAGTGCTCGCCCACTCTTTGCATTGTCCAATTATGTAATCGTATCATATCTAAACATATTTTAAGCTAAGGAACACCACCCAGCCCAACTGATTAGCTAGACAGTGCAGGGATGAGAGAGGAGAGAAGACTATTGTTCTACCACTGCTGGTAAAATAATCCTGGTTAAAATCATTTGAGAGGAAGATTTATATTACCACAATGGTTGAAAGGGGGGGGGGATCATGCTCTACAACAGGAGTAGGCAGCATATGTCCCTCCGGATGTTGTTGGACTGCAGTTCCCATGAAGCCTCACCACTGGTTATGCTAACATTGCTGATGGGCAATAAATGCAGAAACTTGGGAAACGGTCTTACACGTGAATTAAATTATTGATCCTTCTAGCACAATATTGTCAGTTGTGACTGGCAGCAGCTCTCTAGGGTTTTAGTCAAGATTATTTCCTAGCCTCACTTAGGGCCTTTTCACACTACTCAATTGTAGCGATATGATGCCTTTGTAACCGTCATGGTTACATCCTATAGAATCCTGGGATTTGCAGGTTAAAGATATGCATTTAGAATTCTCAGCCAGAGAGGTCTAGTGCCTCATCAAACTACACCCCAGAAGATTCTATAAAATATAGCCATGGCTAACTAAGTGGAATCATAGTGCTATAATTATGCAGTATGATTGGGACCTTGGAGACCCTGGTTGGTATGTCATCCAGATACTAACCAGGTCTGATGCTACTCAGCTTCTAAAATCAGATTAGGTTCCAGATGGAAGGGTGGTACAACAATATCTGAAGAACCGTTAATTGTCAATTCACAGTATAGAGTGTATGGATATACCTCTAAGTAAATCCTCAGATTGGCGCATCATCTACTTACGTTTATTATCTTCCAGGATTTTATGCTTGGCTGTTGAAGAACTTGCAGCAGTTGCTCACACAGCCAAAATTTTCTTAGAGTTTGCCAAGTAGTCATTGTGCTCCTGAGCAAAATGGCCACAGCTCCAGTCCAGCTTAAGACAGTATAATGTTGATATACTCACAGATACCTCATACTCATCTAAAACTGAATGGTTAGCATTCACTGTTTCTGTAGCGTTGATTACCTACTTGTTGGGAATGTAGTATGTGGAAAGGGGCTTGGAATTTGCCTCCCAGTTCTCTCCGTCTAACTGTATACTGTCAGTCCTGGTTATTTTTTTAAAGGGAGGTTTAGAGGAAACACAACTCTGCAGGGGCACACTGAAACCTAGAGGCAGCTTGGATTTCTTCCCAGACACACAGATTTGCCCTGCAGCAAATCTGTGCACAAATCACACAGACAGGTTTGAGCAGAGCTGTCCAAGTCCAGAAGCTGTTAGGGGTGGATATTGTCAAGAACGCCTCTTTTAGCCCATCTTTGGTTGGACACATGGATTGAACCTGGACAGATTACAATGTACATATTTGCTGAGCTTGGAAAACTTACATTTTGAATTTCAACAGCCAGAATCCCTATGTTATGATCATGTTGGCTGGGGAACTGTGAGATATCATCCCAAAAGAGACTATTCCTAACTCCGGGTGTTTCTAAAGCATGAAATCTGAGCAAATTACTTCAATGAGCAGATGAACCTGAATTAGCTTCCTACTCATATTAGAAAGGTAGTAAATAGGTCCCTCCTCAAGACAAGTATTCTTCACCCATTGACCTAAACAATTAGTCAAGTCAATATAACTAGGTTGAGTCCTGATTCATCATTTCTCAGACTAAGTTCTAGTTTATTCAGCCTTTGTCTTGGGCATATCAACTTACTGATGTTACCCAGCTGTATTGTGCATTCCAGACAGCTGTCACTCTGGACTGTACGAAGAATTTTCACCTGTCATCTCTCACCAGTTCCACCCAATAGCGAGAACGAAGACAGAACCCTACCACCACCACTACCACACATCTGCCACTTGGCACACAATTCAGAGCTCCAAAATTCTTCATCCTCCAGTTGATGGAAAAGCAAATGACACAATGCCTAATTCCTCAGATAAAATCCAGTATCAGCAAAATATAACCACACAGTGACAGCACATAAGTTGAACACGGAGAAATTCAAATAACCTGTGTATATTTGAATTAGAACTAAGTCTCACTGTAGCTACTGGGCCTTATTCATGGATTACACTAAATAATGACATTAAATAATGTAAGATGTACAAAACAACATAAAATTGATCAGTATGCACCAGCATTTATTTAATTACTTATTTTATGTTTTCAAGTTTCAAAATATGGGAGTTTTCAAAGCAGAGAATTCTGTACCACAGGTTTCTGTCCTGTCACATAGCCTTAATATCAATCATGTTGTCCCTTGTGACAATCTATGTGATTTAAGGAGTCAAGACAGCATTCTTCCCTGAGTGAATACCCTCCAGATATGTTGAAGTGCAGTTCCAATCATCTCCAGCCAACATAGACCATATTGCCTGGGAATTATGAGAGTTCCAATCCAATGTATCTTGAGGGTACCTGATAAAGAAAAGCTACCATACAGACTGATTATCTTTTGAAGAGAGAAAGTAGGCAAGGCTGTATTTTTTTTTATTTGTCCTATTTCCCTTGGCCAAATTGCACATGATTTTGAAGTTCACAAAAGTTCATAGTCAAGTCAAGGTTTACGATTCCCCTCTCTGGCACTTACAAAACCAGACTCCACTTTGAAAACAAAAAACGGCAGATGGCAGAATCCAGGCTGGAAAGTGCCAGTGCAAATTATATCCAGGTTTCTGTCTTCAAGACCAAAGGGGGTCCCTTCCTTTGGATAACAAGTAGAGGGATAATTATAGATTAGAAAAGAGCCTGATCAGCAGCTGCTGCTTGTGTTTGTTCCCTGTTGCAACTGACAGCCCTCGAGAACTTGGCAAAAACAGGCTTCCAGAAGTAGAAAGACATGTTAACCCCTGTGCTTGTCAGTCCAGTCCGGTGAGGGCTCCAGAGAGCAATGAAAGCCCTGAGCGGTTCTGGCTGCAGAAGAGGAAAAGGCAAGCAAAGTGACCCGAGAGCACTCTCACACTCAAAGAACACAGAAGAAAGGGCCTAAGTCATCATTCCTGTGCTTTGGGTGGCCTAATCAGAACAATAGCAGGTTAGTATCTCTGTAAAGATTATAGATTCTTTTTATCATAGTTTCTGTCTGTACTCAAGTAAATTGGGATCTTTTTAAAAAATTTATAATGTGCACAATTTGTTTTAATGAATTATAAAATTTATTAAAGTTATATAATATTTAACAGCAAAGTTGTATTGGTAGATATCTATCATATTTGAGTCTTTCTGTGTTTGGGTAATATTGGTGCCCTTCCACTACCTTTCTATTGCTTGTAATACTGAGGCAGTCAGCAATATGCTTAGGATTTATCCACCTGCCTCAATACACATAGCAGTTTCTGTATAAAGGACTAATTTGTCTTTTTTGACTTGAAAGATTTCTTGTACAGTTGGCCCTCCGCGTTCACTAGGGTTAGGAGCACAGGACCCTCGCAGAAGTGAAAAAATTGCAAATATCAAAATTTGTGTGTCTCCAGGAAGGGGACTGAGGCACAGGTGGGGAAAATGGGCACCAAGGGTCTAAACCAGGTCAGGGAAAGGAGACAGTTGGCATGGTGGTCCTGTACCTCCTGTCTCTTGTCCATCTCATTCCTTGGATGTATGGAGGGCTTTGAGAGAGGATTTGTGGTGCTGAGAAATCAGCTTTGAGCTGTCTTTAGCTGGCCAGGCAGTGACTGGTGGAGGAGGAGGAGGAGGAGGACTGGAGGTGGGTTTTTAAAGAGCTGTGTGGCCTGATTGGAGCCACCAAGAGAGAAGGTTCCCCTGAAAAAGAAGCACCTGAAGTGGTGGGGCAGCGTTTGGAGAAACTCGCAAATAATCAAATCCATGAACATCAAACCCACAAATGTGGAGGGCTGACTGTAAATGCATGAAGTAGATATCATTCATGAATGTGAATGGGAATTCTCTTCTACTCACAAATTTCAGTGATACCATCAGAGCAGAGACACTATGACACTGTAGCTTCAGTATTAGATTACGAATCTGGGAGACCAAGATTCAGATCTCTGCCCGCCCATGGAAACCCACTGAGTGACCCTGGGCAAGTTACACTCTCTCAGCCTTACTCAAGAAAATCCCCATTCCACAACAAGTGGATCCTGAAATGTTGCAGGAGCGGCTTATCATGAGGTGAACTGAGTGAATTAACACATGTAGTTATATAAAGGAAAGGTGGGCACAATAACTTCATTACACCCAGAGTGAAAAAAATTACCAGTAGGAATCACTCATTATTCTCAACCAGCTTTCAGAAATACTGTCCATTTCCGCACTAGCCAGTTACAGTGCAATTATTCCACTTTCAACATCCTATGGAATCCTGGGGTTTGCAGGATTCAAACGCCCCTCCCTAAACTGCAAACCCCAGGATTCCATAGGATGTTGAAAGTGGAATAATAGCACTATAACTGGCTAGTGCGGAAATGGCCACTATGTGACCATTTCGTCTGATCTGGCTTTTTGTTTGTGTCTGTGTGTGGTCAGGTCTCAAGGAAAATGATGGGTTCTTTACATACGTCTGACATTACAAATGACCCTTAATAATTATTTTTAATGTAACCTTTGGGAAACAAGTTTCAAAACCCATTTTAGCTTGAATTAGAAGCAGAATAAATAAGCAGTCTCATTTTAAAGTTCTTGCTATTTTTATGTGGATTGAGACCCAAGTGTGATCCTACCATCCATTATATATGGCTAAATGCCCCCAACTTCAGTGGGACATACACATGAACAACAAAGCTAAATTTGAGAAGCAAGACTGAAACTCATAATTGGGCAGTGACTTCTTTACAACAGTCACTGAAGACTGCCATTAAAAACAGAGGTAATTAATTTTCTAACACTGGATACCAGTCAGCTTAATGAATGCTCTGAAAATATTTCAGTCAGGGGATTCACTAATGGAACTTTTGTCTAAGTTCAGAAATACCTAACTTTTCTCCTGAGGATTCTAGTACAGCTAGTGGAAAGTCACTTTCTAAGCTTTGGTGAAAACCCAGTATGAGTTCAGAAGATGAACGGCTTAACTTTTTTCTAAGTGCATTGAAGCTGCATTGCTAATAGCTTGTTAGATTGCCTTTACTAGTAACTGAGTAAGGCAATAAGTGTTCTGTCTATCACCGGGATTGCTACATAGGTGCAGGATCTGCTATCTGTTGCAAAATTCATCATCAACTTAAATTTCCATCCCCTCCAGCTCTGGAGGTCATCTCGGGAAAATGTCAGTTATGCTTTCTGAAATCATAGCGGTCGTGGAGGTTGTAAATGCTGTAAATACTCTGATAAAAGTGTTCCTAATGGAAATTGTAACTGTTTATGTTTAAAGCAACATTCTACCTACAATATTACTGATTTCCTCTTTTGTCTTGGCATTCCACTTTTCCAGAAGCAAGCAGCAGAGATGACAGTTACATATTCCAGTAGAGTTGCAAATGCCACTTTCTTTGGGTTCCACAGACTACTTCTCAAATGGAAAGGAAGCATCTACAAACTGCTCTACAGAGAATTTATTCTCTTTGCTTGCCTTTACACAGCCATAAGTGTATTGTATAGGTACATATTTTTCACTTTGTGAAAATGCTCTTGTCTCTCTAGTGCTTACTTGTAATCTTTCCTTGGGCAATCACTGGTTTTGGGATCTGCAGCAAAAGACTGAAGTGCAGAATCCTGCTGTTCAGGATGCTAGTTAGCCATGCCCTTTTCCAGGGGCCTCCATACCGTTCCTTCCCCCACCCTAATATTCTGTTTGTTTTCGCCAAACATGTGCTTCTATGGCTGGAAAACAAGTTCAGTCAGTACTAAAGGATCGTTTTCCTAACTATTTGTTGTACCTTTGCAAAATTTTATGTTCCCTCCAGGCAACTTCTACCTCCCCCTTGTGTGTCAATGTGGCATTTTGTCTACATAAGAGTTTACACACAGACAAAGAATTCGCGATGATATACACTTGCATATAGCACCACTATAAGGATAAGAAGAGTCCTGATGAATCAAACCTAAGGCACTGCCTAGTCCTGCATTCTGTTCATATAGTGACTAACCAGTTGCTTACGGGAAGGGCACCAACAAATGCAGCTCTGTCTCATGCTCCTCAGAAATTGATATACAGAGGCACAGTGTCTTTGATTCTGAAGGTGATACATAGTAACCATTATAGCTCTGTTATAGTATGACAACGAATCACTATGGCCCTAACCACCATGATTTATCTAATCCTCTTTAGAAGCTATCCAAATTGGCAGTCATCGGTACATTGTGTGGCAGTGAGTTCCACAGTGTTTGCAGTGTCTGCAGAAATGTTGTCCTGAATCTCCCATCATTCAGCTTAAATACACGATTTCATATCCTATTATTATAAAAGAAGGGGAAAGTTAACTTTCTCCATAACATGAAAAATTTTAAAGATCCCTATCATGTCTGTCACTACTCACCAAGAAGGTCTCCTACGCAAAGTTTGTTGATGTTACTGGGGACTGTGTATCATTTCTGATCCATCACATTTTGTTTCATTGAGGAAGCAGGTGGTTCTGCCATGATCACCCAGGCTACCTACTTAGCTTCAACTGGTAAATGTCAGTCTCCACTAGTGTTACAAGATGAATATGAGATGGATCTAAAAAATTTATTTCACAAACATTAAAAGTGTTTGCCTTTATTACAGTTGCCCAAACAATTCTCTAGAGATCGATCTTAATCTGATGTGCGTTTACAGTTCACAGCTGTCGAAACCTCTATGCTGAATATTTCTGCTTGCACACATCCTGTTTCGTTACCATTATAACAATTTTAATAATACTTTTTCTTTTTTGCAGATTTTTCCTTACTGGAAGCCAAAAACGTTACTTTGAAAAACTGTCAATTTACTGTGACAAATATGCAGAGCAGATCCCAGTGACTTTTGTGCTTGGTAAGCATATATTCCATGATGACCAGATATGCAAGATGACTTCATTTAGGACCTCTCAATGTCCTGGAAACAGAAGGAGAACACAGAAAGACAGGTTAAGGTCAGAGGTCAGTGGCCATTCTGGCTGGAAATAAGGAAAGTAGGTGGTTCCGATGTCAGTGGGGCAATGAATCTGTTCAACTTTTAATCTGAACTTTAATGGTGGTACACGTATTGAACCTGCTTTAGGGATAGAGTTCAGCAACTTAGACATCTCTTTTCAAGTTCAGACTAAAACCTGGAGTTGATCCAACATCCCACTGGTATCTAAACCACCCATCTCCACTGGCTGAAAGATTCTGTAGCTGTAGTTCAAAACATTAACTTCATCAAGTTCTGATTGAAAGCTCTCTTAAATAAAAGTTGGAAAAGCAACCATAATGGCTTGGAGATTCTCTGAGTTGTAGTTCCAAAAACGAACTTCCCTGGCTCTATTCTTGGTGTGCTGCAATAGGGCTGTTTTCTTAATGGACTCTAGAGTTTATTCCCATGCTGAAAAAACAGATTCCCAGGCTGAAAATATGCTCAAAGGCACAGTGTTCTTTAATTTTGTATATCCATGCACTCGCTTCACTCCCATCTGAAGTAAATGTTTTGCTCCAGCTAGTGAACTATAGGCAGAAGGAAGGAAGGAAGGAAGGAAGGAAGGAAGGAAGGAAGGAAGGAAGGAAGGAAGGAAGGAATAACCCACAAGCTAGAAACTTGCCTGTTCTTTGGACCAGATTTCTGGGCAGAATGACTATAGCAAGTACATGTTCCAAAACTCATACGTCAAGGTACCATAAATCTGTGGCTGCTGGGGCATTAGTAGGACAGTATCACATTGCTTAGTGTATCCCTTTTCACATCTGCCAATTCTTCACTAAATATGCCCTGCTGAGGTCATTTTTCCAGCAGCTGCCCAATCACAGGCCCAGGCTGATAGAAAGAATAGGTTATAGATCACTGGGAAAAGGGTGTTCATAAAGAAAATTGACAAGTAGACAAAATGTTAAGGTACGCTGCCCCTACACACACACACACACACACACACACACACACCAATTGTTCTTGCCCCCATTACTTTCAGTGGTTGTGTAGTGGCCTCAAGACACACTACAAACCCACAAACTCAAAGCCAGAAACCTCTGCCAGGAGAATCCAACGTGCTGTGTCAGTCCAAGCTAACCTACTAGTTCTAATAGTTTTCATTTCCAGGAAAAATTAGATTTTTATAAATGTGTCTTATGTACCCATTCAAAATCAATATGCCCTAAAACACTTTGCACTACACCAGGGTTACTTCATAACAACACACTATTGCTAGGGAAATCCATTTCTATCCTTCTCTACTGTGAGGGCTGCAGCAGAGCTCAGAGAGGACAAGGAAATCTGAGTTGGTAGCTGCATCAGTCTTGTTCATCTGAAATTCCTGGCAGTCCAATATTTTGAGCCCTGGTCTACTACTGCTTATCTCTCAGTCCAAAGTTAACTTATAAAGCAAACATGAGTTTGTTTATTTCATAATTTATATGCCATCTTGGGTGTTGTTCTCGAAAGGTGGGATGTACATGAAAACAGTAGTAGCACAGGGGCCAGACCTAAAATATTAGATCCGCTGCATATCAGTTCAAAGGAATACACAGTAGCAGGTGAACTCTGAATTAGCTTGGAAAGGACTCCAAAAATTCCTTTGATCAAGGTGTCCCCTCCCACCCCAAGAAGAACACAGCCAGACTATATCTTTCATGAGTGAAAAGCAGGGCTTTTTTTTTATAAGTTTGGGAGGTAACGATCTCATGAAGCATACGGTGCATGTGTGAAAATAATGTAAGAACTGTCATTTTCCAGTTGCACTAGCGGTAGTAATACTAAATGTATCCAAAACTTCAAAGTAGTGATGAATAGATCTATGTCATTTTCTACACGTTTACTCATAGATCCACCCATTTTTACATTGGCCATTTCTGCCCTATACTGTTATAGTGCTATTGTTCCACTTTCAACATCCTATGGAATCCTGGGGTTCACAGTTTAGGGAGGGGCATTTAGAATTCTCAGCCAGAGCGCTCTTTGGCCTCAGTAAACTATAAACCCCAGAATTCCACAGGATGTTGAAAGTGGAGTCATAGCACTATAACAGTGTAATGAGCAAAGGCCCATAAATAAAGCCAATTGATTCAGTGGGTCTGCTTTACTCAGGACTAACAAAAGGATTTAGCCCCTTGTCTCAAGATGTGTGTTTGAACAAAATGATTGTATGTTTTTTAAACAGAGAACTATGTTGCAGCCAGACAAAAATCCAATAGGTGGCTGCAGCCCATTTTGCATATTAATCTAGAACGGGGGTGGGCAAAGTACAGCCGATAACCTACACGTGGCCCTTCAGAACTATTTCTGTGGCCCCCAAGGACCCACAGGGATAAAAAAAAATCATAAAGGAGGTGATCCATAATGCCCCCAACTGCACTGTATGAGGGGTGGAGGGCATTTCCACCACAATTGGAGGCCCCCTGAGCCCCCAGGGGTCAAAAACAATTTTTACAAAATGTTTGAAAAAAAAATTACCCTGAATGATCCAAATTGTCCTCTAAGGGGCATGAGGTGCCTTTCCATCATCTTTTGGAGCTCCCCTTGGCCAATTTGAGCCCAAGAGATAGGGGAATTTGGAGTCTTTTTTTTTTTTCAGCAGCAGATATAGCTCTCCAAAGTTTCCTAGGGTACTAATGCCACACCGTAGATTTTCTCAGTTGGCCGTCCCAGTCAAAGACCCTTTCCGCTCCACCCTCCCAAACCGCCATAGGGATTGGAGAAGGACAGCAGTGTGACGATACTTATCCACAACATCATCACAGTCCCATCCTTCTCCCATACCCAACCAACGCAATCACACAGCAAATCACCGACAGGTTTTCCCCAGCAATGACAGCAATCACGCCACCATTGTGGACTTACCTTGGCTGCAGAGGCCCTGGAAGCACAACGGCTGTGTTTTCTACCCCAGCACAGCCTGGAAAACTACTTGGTTGCGCTGCAGCAGGAAGAAGCATGGCCATCGTGCTTCTGGAACACGGAGGCAGCCGGTGCAGAGGGGAGCACTTCTGTCATGCTTCCCTCCTGGCAGAGCCAACTCCTGGAACCACATTGATGTCTCTGCGACCAGATAAGCTGCAGAAGGGGCCTAAATGTTGAGGCTCAAGTCTGTTCATATCAGAATTCAGAAAGATCAAGCGTCCTTGATTGAAAAGCATGTTGGAAAGCTAGATTTGCAACCTCATACATTTTGGTATTCACATTTATGATCATGCCATCATTACCATGATCATAACTATCCCCTAAGAACCACCTTAAAAGCCAGGGAGCCACACTAACCAAAAGTGTTCTGTGGGGTCCTGTCATAACTGCTTGTCACATTAACTGTTGGGAGGAGATTTCAGCATCTCACTCACCGGTACTGCAGAAGTCCTTCAGTTGGTGCAGCTACATGGCTTTTAAGGGTTTTTTTACGGAGTCAGATTAGGTGATAGATTGTAGCTACGTCATCATGGCTACATTTTCCAATGCAGGATCTTGGCTTTTGTTTCAAATTTACTACCTCTGGAAATCTTAAAATAGATACCTGATTACTTTTAAAAACATCTATCTGATTTTGTTCTTATATTCTGGTTAGAATGGAAATACCGGGAGCCAGTCGTGCTGACATTGATGCTGTAGCTGTAAAGGAAAAAAGCTCAGTATTCTCTGATGGTGCCATAAAAATAAGCACACAGCAATTTTCCATACTGTCAGGTTGGCACTGTAATACACAACTTGGAACACAATACTCATCTTCCAATATACAGGCTCAGTGGAGACAGACTGTGCAGACTGTGTGTAGTGATTGTTGCCAACTTCGGTGGCTTTAAAGGAGGATTAGACAAAGTCATGGAGGATAAAGCTCTAACTGGCTACTCATCATGATAGTTATATATTGCTTTCAGCATCAGAGGCAATATACCAGTTGCTGTGGAATACAATTGGGAGCGTGCAGTTGTAATGATATCCTGCTTGTGGACTTCCCATAGGTACCTAATTGCATTTATTTGGGCTGTGGGAATCAGAATGCTAGACTACATAGGCCTTGGGCCACTTCCAGAATGGCTCTTCGTGTGTTCTTTTGACTACCTACATCCTGCTATAATCCCCAGACGTGGAGGACCATAGGGAACTGTGAACATGGCTAAACTGAACCTTCTCTCCAGTACAAGGACTGGTTGCAATGAAATAGCATGCAATTCTTCAAATTAGATTTGCACAACTCCCATGTTAGATTTGTTTGCACTCTACACATTGTGGTCGTGCATTAAATGTGCATTTGGATTTACACTTCACACCAGGGAGCTTGTCACACTAGTATCCACTTGAAGAGAACCTTTTTTTCTTTTTCTTTTTCTTTTTCTTTTTTTTCTTTTTCTTTCTTTTTTTTCTTTTTTTTTGCTTGGAAGGGCAGTGAGAGGACAACAGTACCTTTCCCAATTTTGTTGCAGTGCTGGTTTAATGATGCTGGTTTCCATTTTTGCCTTCCCACATTCTTCAGATTATTTATTCATTTGTCTTTTTTGCAGTGCAGTGTATCTGTAGAACTCTTGTCCAGAATGACATTTCGAATTATTTGATTTTCTTCCTATCAGTGTCTTCACTGCCTGGCTTTCACAACCATACATAGAAATTGGAAATGCAATAGCATACACAATCCTAACTTTGGTACTGCATGGGAAATTAATGCAATGGTCCTGTGATTACTGCAATCCCTGGTGTCCCTTTTATTTGAGACTGGAATGTATATGGAGCATCTCCAATCTGTGGAGAATAATTTTGTTTTCCGTATTTGTTGACAGATTTTAGTTATAACTAGAGTAGGTTCTGGCTCTGTAGACTGAAGCAGCTCTGGTATGCCATCTGTTCCTGGTGATATATTTTCCCCAAATGCTCTGAATACAGCTTTCACTTCACTTTGTAAAATTGGCAGTTCATCTTCATGTGGTTCTTCCATGAATGAATCTGTCAGCCTTTCATCTCTTTTATATAGTTCTTCCATGCATTGTTTCCGTCATCTTTTTATTTGGTCATGCAATGTGTTCCCCTGCTAGTTGTAGAGCATCCCCACTCTTGGTTTAAATTTCTCATTGATTTCTTGGATCTTGTAGAAGAGGTCTCTTGTTCTTACTTTTTTTGTTGTTATCTACTTGCTTTTTTGTTTATATTCTGTATCATGTCCTACACGGGACTGCATTTGAAGAAACTTCAGTTGATACAAAGACCTGCAGCCAGATTGTTCACTGGAGCTGGTTACAGGGAACATAGAAAGTCTTTGTAAAGTCGAAGGCTTTCACAGCTGGAAGCCATAGGTTGTTGTGGGTTTTCCGGGCTTTGAGGCTGTGTTCTATTAGTATTTTCTCCTGACGTTTTGCCTGCATCTGTGGCTGGCATCTTCAGAGGAATGTCTTTGCTGGTTATGACTTATAAAACCCTATATAGTTTAAGACCAGGCAATGCAACACAGTGTAGCTCACCACATGAACCTGCCCAGGTCCTGAGATCCTCATAAGAAATCCTTCTCTTGGTCCCTCCACGGGCACATCTCTTGGGAACATGAGACAGGGCCTTCTCAGAGACAGTCCCAAGGCTCTAAAACTCCTTTTGAGGGAGGCTGGAATGGCTCCTTCATTGCTGTCCTTGCAACAGCAGGCAAAGAGGTTTTTTTTATTCCAACGGGCTTTTGAAAACTGACTATTTTTAAAGAAAAAGGTTTATAATCCAGTACTGTTTTTAATTCTATTGGTTTTAAAACTGCTTTTTATTATTTTGAACTGCGTGCTTTAAACTGTTTTCTGTTACCCTGATTTCTGGGGTCCCTTGGGGGACACCTCAATGTGCTCCATGTGATAGGGAATGGAAACGAGCCAGAGCACAAGCAATAGCAATGCGAAAGACAGGGTAACCTAGCGGAGTCTTTTACCCAGTTTTTACGGGGTCAGGCCAAGCCAAAAAGCCAAACAAGAATGGCCAATAAATGTCCAATATTGAATGCAAGTCTCACGCACCAACGCAATCACACACACACGCACCCAAGAGCTATTAAGAAACAAAAGAGAGGAACTTGGATAGGGGAGTATTGGAGGGGTTAAGCTGGGGTAATACTGCACCTCTTCCTGAAGTCCTGGGTCCAGGAAGGCAGCGGGGAAGTGGGGCTCAGCACGAAGAGGGCTGAGGGGATCACTCAACAGACGGAGCAACAGTCTGCTGGGGTGACCAGGAGTGATCCAAAGAACTACTCAAAAACTGGGACTATTTATAGGGGGAAAAGTACCTGGAGGGCTAATTCTTTCCCAGGTGTTGAACAATGGGTGTTGGAGCGATAATGAAGCTCCACCATGGTAATTTCCTTTATGTTATGGGATTGCAAGGTGTTGTCAAAGTCTCAGGATCTTCGGCTGTGTTAGTTTGTGGTGTGACTTCATGTAAATGGTCCTCGCCTGATGGGATATTTGCTCAACTTGGGGCAGACACGCTAATCCCCTCAAGTCGGCTTCTCAGGGCTGAGGACCCTTTGTGTATCAAAATTGTAGACCCCGGGATAGGGTTTACCAGTGAGATAACATTTCAATATTATTGATAGTTTGGCTCCATTTTAATGTTGACATTTTGTATGTTTTAACTATACTCTGTTTTCATTAGTTAGCTACCTTTTATGTCAGTTTTGGGGAAAAGGTGGGATGATGATGATGATGATGCAATCACAGTTGCAGTGGAACGATAAGGACAGTTGAAGTGTTAACATTGATTTGTCCATACTTACATGGTTGGTCTTCAAATAATCCCATTCAGGACATTGGACCAAAATTTAACGTGTGTAGAGTGATTTGCAACACAGACTTGTTGTTGTAAGTCTTTGTTAATACCTTTAACTATATAGATTATTTGAACATCTATATGTATGTAACATTTTAGCCAAAATGTGAATCAGAGTTTTTCAAAATCTGCAGGCTTCTATGTTACTTTGGTAGTGAACCGTTGGTGGAACCAATTTGTCAATCTTCCATGGCCAGACAGAATTATGCTACTGATCTCCAGTACCGTCCAGGGAAGAGATGAATATGGCCGCTTGCTCAGGAGAACACTAATGCGTTACGTGAATTTAACATCCGTCCTCATCTTTCGTTCGGTGAGCACAGCCGTCTATAAAAGATTTCCAACCATGGACCATGTGGTAGAAGGAGGTATTGTCTGTTTCTATTTTTTTCCATCTCTGCCCCAACCCAGCACAAGGAGCAATAAGAGACTGTTCCACAATCTTCAGTGTATCCTTAATATATATCAATATTGCAAAGGGGTAGTTTGTCAGAGAGAAAAGCAGCACCCAGTTCTTCAAACTCAGAGTTGCTCCCCCATGAAATATGTACTTAGGAGCGATGATCACCGATCGTAGAGTCACTATATTAGTATAAGTTTTATTGAATTTCATAAGCAGGTGTAAAGCCACTATTATAAATTTAACAGGAAGCTTTGCAAAATCCCTTGGTGTGCACCATGAGAATTTCCCATATGCCCATCTTTGTGGCCAAGGCCCAGTACTGCATAAACTGAGCTTTCTCAAAGTCCTTAGAATCACACTTACCTTTAGTGGAAAAGGATAGGACTGAACTAGAAAGTCCCAGTTGAAACAGGCAGGAAAGCAGCTGGCATTATGGTGAATTTCAGTTAGGAAAACCACTTGTAAACAAAGAGGTATGCATCTTTTCCCACTCCTTCTCCAAATTCACAACCTCACAGAATCTGAATTTTTAAAAAATAAGTGGAAGACTGTTTCCTTCATTTCATCTTGTTTGCTCCTTAGTTATGACAAACTTGTTTGTCTCTTTTAATGAAACGAGTAAGTCTATGCATAAGTAAGTCTCATCATGTTCAGTCGGAACTAATCCCAGGTAAGTTCATTTAGGATTGCAGGCTTAAGCACTACTGACTTCTTCTGGACTTATATTGTTAATATGTTTGTTGAACACTTGGAACAATCTGAATCTTTCATGTCTGGCCAGGAAACCTCTTTAATAAAAAGTTGGCATCTTTAAGCAACAGGGGTTACACAGAGGGCAGAAGTGACTTATTGCTGTGAAGTCACTGATCCTGCACGGCATGTGTGTCATGTGATTTTCTTTGGAATGAATGCAACTAGCTACGGTACTTGGCCTTTCTAGAATTCACACAAGATGGCAATGCAATTAACAGCTTTTCCCAACCTAATACATTCAAAACTTATCTTGGCTCAGGCAGAAGGGAACTGTAGCCCAAAATTATTTTGAAGAAATTCTTTTAAGAAAGATATATATGGAATACACATGTTGAGATAATACTGATAAGGAAAAGAAGTAGTTTCTCACCATACATATTTCAGTGGTTAAAAAGAAATGCTTACAATTTCATTGGTAAGTGCTCACTGTTTTACTCATAAGTATTTTTAAATACTAAAATTTGGAAAGGCAACTGGGAAGGGGAGCAGATAAAATAGCCTCAAGGGCTAGAATCAGTTTGCAAGCAACTGGTTGATCAGATTTGATTCACACATAGTTTTACCAACGTTGGAGGGGTGTACAGTATAAATTTAATATATATGCACCAGAATATATAAAAAGTAGTTTTTAAACACTGTGAGGACAACAACTTATCTTCACTAGTAAAAAATCTTTTTTTAGCACTACTTAATGCAATGTTTGTACATTGTACATTGCATTATTCACAACTTTACTCTTGGCTTTTCATTACTTAAAAAAAAGGATTGTTAACAGAATAGCATAAAATTTTGGGGGGAAAAAGTCCTATTTTAAAATCATTAGAAAGAAGTTACTTGTTACATCCACTTAAAAGAGGAACTGGCATTCTTATTCATTATGTTACTTTTCAAATATAACTTCATTGCAAAAAAAAAGTAAGTAATTACATATAACTACTTTGCTTGTAACTCAGCTACTTCCAGGCTCTGATAGACACAAAATAGAACAAAATGATCAGATCCACTCATGTTCTTGTAAACTGAAGCTAAATCAAGCCTTTCTTCAGATCACATACTCTCAGGGGAAATAGGACATCAGAAGCAAGCTGTATTTTTTTATGGACAGGTTTTATGACACTAGAAGAAAGGAAAGTATTTGATGACCTCAAGTCTCCCCATCTGAAATACTGGATCCCCTTTGTCTGGTTTGGAAATCTGGCAGCAAAAGCACGACAAGACGGAAGGATCAGAGACAGCATAGACTTACAGACACTAATGAATGTAAGTAAGCAAACACAGCAGAAAATTAGAATGTGCATCTTAAATTTGTCTGTTCAGTATACACTTTCTTTCTTTTTTCTTTTCTTTTCTTTTTTTTTTTTTTGTCTTTCTTTCTTTCTCTTACAACTCCATGAATTTTGTTCTATGGTTTATTATTCCTGTAACTTCAAGCCTTGTCATCAGACCAAATCACATGCTAGACCAAATAACATCTTCCCTATTTCCCATGCCCCATTGATTGAGACTTTGAATTTCTTATTTCTATTCAATTTGTTCCCTATTTCAAGGCTGACTTGAGGGGTAATGGGCAAGCATCCTCTGGAAAACCCTGTCCTACATATGTTGTTGGTGCTATTTACCATCAAAGCTGACTTTGTCAATTTCCGCATGAGACTGTTACAGCGCTATGGTTCCACTTTCAACATCCTATGGATGTTGACAGCTGGCCCCTCCCTAAACTGCAAATCCCAGGATTCCATAGGATGTTGAAAGTGGAATCATAGTGCTATAACAGTCTCGTGCAGAAATGGCCTCTGTCTTGCAGCGACTCTGTGAATGAATCCCAATCAATAGTTCTGTTCCGGTCTTACAAACCTTTACAATTAATGGCTTCCTTAACTGAATCAATCAACCTGTAATGCGTTCTTCCTCTTTTCCTATTGCCTTCCATTTTGCCAACCATTACCATCTTTTCCAATGAGTCCTGTCATCTCATGCTGTGTCCAAAGCACAATAACATCAGTTTAGTCATTCTGACCTCAGTGAGATGTTCTCCATTAGTGGACCTTTTCCAGCTTACCTAGCAAGACAGCCCAGCAGCTGAGAGTTACTATTTCGAATTCCCTCAATGCCTTTGACGTAATACAGTTCCAGTATACAGTGGGAAATTTAAATGGCCTTTCCTAAGTCCTATATGCTTTTTCAAAGTGAGACATAGACTAGGCATTTATAATGGGCTCCACTGGGGCTATGGCAGCTACCTAAAGATTCTAAGATGCCAGGCCCATGGCATTTCAAAACTTGAGCCATTTCTGCACTACACTGTTATAGTGCTATTATTCCACTTTCAACATCCTGTAGAATTCTGGGGTTTGTAATTTACTGAGGCCAAAGAGCTCTCTGGCTGAGACTTCAAAATGGCCCTCTGTAAACTGCAAACCCCAGGCTTCCACGGGATGTTGAAAGTAGAACCATAGCACTATAACAGCACAGGGCAGAAAGGACCTTGGATGCCCAACTTGCATGTCATGAAAGATATTGAAATTGCATGTCTGAATTTGATCACAGTCACTCGCGTGCACACCTTTTATAGAGTGAGCCCTAATGCTTTTGATTTCCCTGCCAATAAACAGACACAGACACAATGTGATATTGGCCATGTGACACAGTGTTGCCCACTTTGAAAGCGGAAATGAACTATTGGCACCATTTGTTTCAGGCCCTCAGTAGATAATTGAACAGTGACCTTGAACAGATACGCACCTCCTGCAAGCCTGATAACCCTGGGTCAAATTACCTGCGTCATCTGCTCCACCATCTTGTATCATCTGCTCCTCCATTTTGCCACAAACATGTTCCCACCCAGCATGGTGCTATAGTGAACACTTGGTGAAAAAGGGAAAAATGAAGTAGAAAGATATTATAATTATATCTTATAACACCAAGGCTGTGACGTTTGCCTTGACAAACTAAGCTGAGAATCATAAATTATTTCCTAAAAATTAATTCTAAAAACTCAGCAGATACACATGGCCTGCAGCATAAAACTTTAAAACATGGCTGACATTTCCTCATGGAAGATACCTGCATCCAGTTTTTAGAGATATCCTCCTCCTCCACCCATCCCACCCACCCAATGCCACAACCCACTGCATTCAACAGGGTCTCCTTGATCCTCTGTATGTTATTTGGGGGCTGGGGGATGGAAGAATTGGCTTGAGGAGGAAGGAAGACTGCTTTTGCGAGCCTTGCTCCCCACTGCCTATATCCAGCTCACGGTCCTTGGCTTTTCAGTGATACCTTGAATTATACACATTTCCACAGAGAGAGGTAGGACACTTTAAATTTAAGTATATGAGGCTGCATTGCTATGCACACTTTTCTGTGAGAGTGCCTATTGGATTCAGGAGGAGTTGTGAGCTTACGTGCAGCAGCAAGAAGGCAGAAGTAGGTAGATAGTAACCCATAGCCAGGATGTGGTCCTTGAACCCCACTTCCGTGGCCTCTGAAGGCTTTCAGTTTCTCAAATACTCCAAAATTTAGAAAATAAGTCCAATTTATGGACAAATTTTGACCAAAAACTACACAGAAGCCTCCCAAAGACATAACAACATGCAAAAAAGCCCCACCCCCTCAAGCACCCTAGAGCCTTTTACTACCCTAAAATACCTCCATTTTCCTCTGCACTCACTCTCAAAATGGTGGCAGGAAATGATGCAGCAAGTTCCACGAGTAAATGACAGATGATAACAGTGAACAGATGATACATACCATCTATACCTACAGAGTACTTTAGAGGGTCCTAACACAAAAGACATGGAAAACCTCCCCACTCATCTACAGTGGGTCAATAGCCTAGTCTTAGCCTACCCTCTTGCTCTGATGTTGCTGATCAGCTAATGCGATCCTTTATTTATAGGCTGCCATGAATGCTACATAAAGAGAAAGGCAGGATATAAATTAAATAAACAAACAGGAGTCAGGAAATCCATCACACCCCTCTATGGCAAGTCCCATTGTACCAATAACTGTAAAATGATACCTCTGTTTTCAATGACATATTTTCTTTGTTTTTGTGTTTTCTATTCAGGAGATGAATCGGTATCGATCGTGGTGTAGTCTGCTCTTTGGTTATGACTGGGTTGGAATTCCACTAGTGTACACACAGGTACTTTTGCTATATTCAAAGTCTGAGATACATCTGGGGATGAAGGAAGGGAATCCCTGGGGCAGAAAACTAAACTTTAATACATTATCAAACATTGAAAAGCTTATACCTCCTTTGACTGAGGTTTCACAAATGGTCTGGATGTGACTTCTCCAACCAGATTCCCTCCAGATGTGTTGGAATGCAGTTCCCCAATCCTATATAGACAAAATGGCCATGTTTCTAGGACTGTGGGAATTGTAGCCCAGCATATCTGCAAGGGAGTAGGTTGGCAAAGGCTGATTCATGACAAAGCATTGGGAAAGAGCTGACCAAAAACTCATCTGAGGTCAAATCATAGCCATTACACCTTTGCAGCTAGCTGCTCTCTACCATGATACATTTGCATCAGCCAGCACCAGATAGGTTTGTTTTAAAATGGCCATTGATATTTAGGAAATTCATTTGTTTAGGAAACATTAAGAATATAGTCGCCGTGGTTGTACATGTGCTTCTGTAATGTAAATCTACACTCATGTAATTACATAGTGGTCACACTGTACCCATTTTTCTCCTAAATACCAACAGTGTACATCTAAGTGCCTGCTTGCTACCCCCTTCTGCAATGGGAAATGCACAGTGGGTTGTTTCAACAATGCCAGTTAATAAACGAGTACAGTGAAGGCACTGAGGAATCATCACACATCATCCTAGAAAGAACAGTTGCATAACTGGAATCCAACTGGAGTATAACCACTGAATCAATGCATGGGCAAAAACAGTTGGTGCAATGGTTCTACTCTGTTTGAGACTTACAATACGATTTAGGCCCATGTGAAATAGTGGCACCTGTGGAACTCTGTTTATGCAACAAATTTAATATATCCATTGCACAATGATCCTAAAAGTAAAATTATGGCTGATACCCTGTTGCTGAATTATGATAGTGTAAATCATGTAAATCATGACTGGATTGGACCAAAAATCCAAGGATCCACCCTTCTTCCTATAGCTGGATCCAGAGAAACACATTCATCCACAGCAACCTCCAGAAAAACCCAGGTCCATGCAGATGTCTGTTACAGTGCATCCAGCCATAAAAAGATGTCTGGATGCTCATCTGCTGGTCCTCCCACTCTCCGTCAACCAGACAATGGCCAGGTTTAGGAGGCTGCAGCTAAGAAAAAGTGGGTTGAGGCAGGGAGGGGGTTGGAGAGCAGACTATTGTAGCTACATCTTATGAGTGTATCTCCCGATGCAAACTTGTGGCCCACATGTGTTTCTTTTTAATTTTTTTTGTTAATTATAAGAAAAGAAAAACAAAACAAAAATACATAACATGATAAGCAGAAAAGTGAAGGAAAAAAAGTTACAACAAAAAAATTGTTTACATTTCTATTTCTCTCCAAATCTATTTACATAATATTACTTATTCAACATATCATAAATCATACTGATTATATATTTTGATTATATATATCTGAACCTCATTCTCGTTATACCCATTGTTGTTATTTATTCCCATTATTAACATTTTAAAAAATATACTACTAGTAATTTCATTCTTATTTCTATCCTTTTCAAACTAAATTTAAGCTATTACTATTACTAAGTGTACCCCATCCCCAGAGCCAATTATATCTCAAATTACTCCACTTTCCAAAATTGTAACTCTTCTTGTGGAGGTGTGACACCTTCTTCTTTTACTAACACCTTTTCCACAAGTATCTTCCATATTGCTTCAAAATCACTCCCTTTCGTTATTCCTTTTTTGGCCTTAATTCCACATGTTAACGTATTATTAATTGCGATTTTCCACACTTCTTTATACCAATCCTCTATTTGAGAATCCCCTTGAATTTTCCATTTTCTTGATATAACTAACCTTGCTGCAGTTAATAAATTTGTAATTAGATCCTTCATTGCCTGGGTACAATTAAACTTATCATATATAGATAATAATGATAAAAAAGATAATAATATTTCTAAATCAATTTCTGTTATCCCTTTTATCCCTTTAAACATCATTTGCCGAAATTCCTGTACACATTCACAACTCCACCACATATGAATATAAGTATAGTAGGACGTGGGGAGTTGGTTCTGGTCCATGGGGGATTGGTTCTGTGAATAGTAGGGAAGACCCTGTCCTGCCACTGGCCCCGGCCCAATTGCGATGGTGGGCAGGAAAAGAGCAGATCAGTCATAGGGCGGGTGACAAGAGTTGGCAAGGAGCATGATCCCATGCTCCCCGCTTTTTTCCCGCCAGCCAGGGCCGGAGCGGGCAATGGGAGTTGGTGAGGAGCGCAATCCTGCACTCCCCTCTCTTTTCCCATTGCTTACTGTTGGGATTGGACCCGGGCCCAGTTATCCACAATTGGCCCAATGGTGGCCAACCACAGATAACTGAATCAGTGGATAATGAATCCGCAGATACGGAGGTCCTACTGTACCAATTTCTTGGCAACCCCTTCAACACAACCTTGAATAATTCTTATCTATGTGATTTAACCTTCCTGGTGTTAGGTACCATCTCCAAACCAATTTATAATAATTCTCTTTTATCTGTACGGATAAGTTTTTTAAATGATGCTGATTCCAAATTTTTTCCCAATCCTGAATGTCTATTTTTTGTAGTAATGCTTCCTCCCATGTCCCACATGTATATGATACCAAAAGGTTCTAGTCGTGGTCTTTCCAGTCATGTGTTAATTACATATTCGTTATTATCTTAATAGTATAGCATTAATTGAAGGCACACCACTGCCACAGCAACAATAGCATTAAGAACAATAGTTCTCAACCTTTGACCTTCCAGATATTTTGGATGCCAGCTCCCAGAACCCATGGAGGTACTAGTTTGGGTTTTTGGATTGAAATCCAAAACATCTGGAAGAAGAATCACTGAAGCATAATATTAGAAAGGTAGTACTATAATATTAATAGTAATAACATTTTGGTATTATTAAGATTATAAGACAAAGTAACGAGATCAATACTATTAGTCTTAATGCGATTTTAACTCATTTTAGGTTGTCACTCTCGCTGTCTATACTTTCTTCTTCACGTGCCTGATAGGACGTCAGTTTTTGGACCCTGACCAAGGCTATCAAGGTCATGATTTGGATCTTTACATTCCTATCTTCACATTGTTACAGTTTTTCTTCTATGCAGGATGGTTAAAGGTAAACCGCATTATAGTTTTGAATAGGTTTGGAATTTTCTTGAAATTTTATTCAAAGTTGGTAACTGAGATTCTTCCAAGTCAATGAAAGTAAAGGGATCTTTTATTCAAAGTTATGTAACATTTGTTATGGAGTTGCAGAAACAACTAGTTTACCCCAAATATCTCGTTGTGTACATTTGAAGAGTTGGCAGTTATTCAGTAGAACTTCCATATCTAATGTACAACTTGTTTTGGGAGATATCCCAAACTCTTTGATATCAGCTGTTTCTGTGCACAGGGACACTGTGATACTTCTGCAACCACCATGTTTCTTACACCTTCACACTGATGAAAGTGTTTGTACCAAATGATTTGGCATTGGCAGTTACAGTGTTAGCAGCATTTCTGGATCACACTCTGCTTCAGATTCCAAGGTCTCTGTACAATGTCCTTGCTGTTATCAGAAAAGTAAATGTGTTCAACCACTTATAACCTAACTTTGCAAATAGCCAACTATCAACAAACCAGTTTTTCCCAGTTCTATATATAGCTTGTTACCATTCCTGCAAATATTACTTTGCTTCTTATCCTCCAACTGTGTGTGTGAGGGGAGGAATCTGTAAACTTTGAGCTTTACCTAACACTTCGTTGGGTAGACAGGAAATGGAATGTGTGTATTCTGTGCCTTTCCAGCCTACACTCGAACCACTTCACGTGTTACGGTCTTCTTGTGGAAGTCATTGAAAATAATAACAGAGGTGTTAACATTTGTAAAGCCAGCATTTATTTTATTTTTTTAAAATATTTTGAGACCCCCTATTTCTAAAGTCATAGTACTGTAGAGGTTTAAAAACAGTCATCAGCACTGCTAAAATCCTACAATAAACATAAAACATGATGAAAAAAATAACAGAGCAGAGAACAACTTACAGAAGTACAAATCAGTTAATCAGGATTGAATTAAACATTATTCAACCTCCTTCCACCTAACATTGGTCCAGAGAAGTCCCAAGACAGTTTATTCCTGAGGCAAAGCAGAAAGTAGGGGACACTCTCACCTAGGGCTCTTTCCACAGGACATCATCATCCTGCATTGGGGATGGGGGAAGGACAGGACCCAGACAACACTTATGGATGATGTCGTCTGAGTCCTGTCGTTCTTCCATCCCCAGGAGGTGTGATTCTGCAGTAAATCATTGAGGAGTTTTCCCCATCAATGACTGGTGATTGCGCAGCCCTCCTGCCACCCTCCCCCACTTACCTGGTGTGCAGAGGGTCAGGAAGTGCAATGGCTGTTCTTCCTACCCCAGCACAGCCTAGGACACTGCCCAGCTGCGCTGCAGAAGCAAGAGGCTTGGCCAGTGGTGCCTCATGCATTCTCACAGGCAGCTGGTGCGGAAGGGAGTGCTCCTGTCATGCCCCCCTCCCGGGAGAGGCTCTACTGAGATCCCTGTGGGACACCACCGGGATCCAGTAAGCTGCCAAAAGGTTCAAAGTCATGATGCGTAATACCCAAAGCCAGCCAAGATACTTTGACACACAACAAGCACCACTCTGTCTCCCAAGTAATAAAAACACGGCAGTAAAAGGACAAATTATTTACAGTGTTTTGCCATTTTAATGGCAAGTAAAATCTGATGCCTGAGGCAGCTGCTCACTCTGCTTAATGGTAGAGTTGGTGACACAAGCTGTTCTTTCTGCCTGCCTGCTTCTCCAGGGCACAGCAATGGATGGAAACAGTTCTGCTAAGTGCAGCTCTGTATTGCCATCCATGGGCTCCAAGGTTTGTCCTAGCTGCTCTTGAGCACAGAGGGAAGAAGGAGTAGCCTCATTCCCCAGCATAAGGGTACTCCTATTTCTTTCAGTGCTCAGGAGGCCCAGAACAGGTGTTTAGGTGTATCTTCATGGCCAATCAATGGCCATGAAAATGGAGCTGTGGCTAGCATGCTGGGTTGGGCACCTTGTAGAAGGAAGCACTTGGGTACTTCTGCCTCAACATCTGAAAAAATACATAAGCAGGAATAATCCGCAGTTACACTACTTACATCACCACAAGGCAATTTGATAGCCTGAGCTATGTAGAGATACTGTGCAACTAGAAGCAACCAGGAATGTGTGGCATTGATGAGGATTATTTGATTCACTTTGTGTCTCTTAAGGACCACAGTCCAGAGTGTGAAGGAGTTTTGTGCTGTTGCCATAACCAATTACTTTTGTTCACACTCATAGCCAAACAAATCCATCTGACACCTAGCAAATTTAAAAGGAAATTACTTAACACCACATGCTGCTCATGGCTTCCTCTCAGCTATCCCACAAAGCACCTAATTACAAATAAAAGTTATACAATACATTAAATGGTTTCTAATGAATATTCATTTTCAGCTAATAAACTTAGTGATCCCCATTAAGCTCTGTAACCCACTATAAATACAATATTAATACTCCTATATTAATGCCATATTGATTCTTTACTCTCCAGCACATCTGAATTGATTAATTAAAAGAGGAAATCGTATAGGACTACAGTCATGTGGGCCCAAAATTTCATCCTATCTGACACAGAAAGGAGTAGATGTTCCCAGTAAGGTTCTCCATCATGCTCAGAGGTGCTCTAAACAACAAGGGGAAGCCTGTTGATGTCAATATGTAGAATATGTAGAAATCAATTGTCAGAAGACTTCACAAGATTAAATGGATGTGAATCAGGTGTGGGCTGAACTGATCTACACTGACTTAATAATGACCAACATGAGTGACTGAAAAAAAAAATCTGTAGATGCTGGAAGAACAGGAGGGACATGATTGTGTGAATCTATCCAAAGTGGCCATTTCACTGAGTGAAGCAGTGATCTAGAGAACTGCCATAAATTCAGAGGACTGACATATGGGAGCAATCAGGATTTTCTTTTTGTACTGCCATGGTTGTCACTAGTGAAAAGACAAGAAGCTGTCTAACAATTGCACCTTTCCATTTCTATGAGAAAATGAGCTTCTCCATAAAGCACTAGCTGAAGCATTTAAACATACTTCAAGGTAGGTCCATATATTGCTAATAGCTGTAGTCCACCCTTAAAATTATAAAGGTAGGATATTCCCTGTCTCCAGCCTAATTATAACTCTAGGAGCTACAGTGGATCAAAATGCCCTAAGCAGACCCAAGGGCATGATAGATGCTGGTGCATGAAAAATTGTTTATCTTTGCAAGTACCTCCCAGCATTCCTGTATGTTCTGTCAGCTAATGTACACAGGTCTGCAGAAGGGCTAAGTGAGATCTAAGTGTGTCAAACTGATTGCCCAGTGTGCTCTTTTTAGTCTCACTGTAGTGCCTGCTTGACCTATACATTTGAAAATAAATGGATTATTATGATGTCACAATAATCCTTCAGGACTACCTCCTCCAAAGGAAATGCATCTTCTGCTGGTGCCTATTCAGGAAAGGGGAGTTCCTAACTATGGCTGGAATCCTCCTATTGCTTACAGTCCTTCCTCCACATTCACGAGTTTGACCTTCACAAATTTGATTATTCGCCCTTCCCATTCTTCTCCTCCCATTCCCTTGCATTTTGCCAGGCGCAGAGAAGGAAGGCAAGCGCTTGGACAAAAGGCAAGGAAATGGAGGGCAAGGCATGCACATACCTTCCTTTTCCCCTCCAGGGCTCCCCCTCCCATTTCTTTGCCTCCGGCCCCACACTGAGAAATCGTACCAAAGCAAAAGGGAAGGGAATGGGGGGAGGCTTGCACGAGCCCTCCTTCTCCCTTCCAGAGCTCCCTCTCTCATTCCCTTGCCTCTGTCCCCAGTGCTGAGAACTCATACCAAAGCAAAAAGGAAAGGATTGGGGGAAGGATCACATGATCCTTCCTTCTCCCCTCTTGAGTTTCTCCCCCATTCCCTTGCATCTGGCTCCAGTATGCAGAAGGCAAGGGAATGGGAGGGGGGAGCCCCAGAAAGGAAAGGGAAAGGAATTGCAGGGGATAGTTATTCATGGTTTTTCCACTTTCACAAGGATTCTGTGCCCCGAACTGTCACAAAAGTGGAGGGGTCACTGTAGTACCAATTAGAGCAGACTTAATCAGTTATTGAATGGTCAGCCAACTTATAGGCAAATCCTATTAATTCAGTGGGCCTATTTTAGTTAGGACTAACAGCAGAATTTAGCCCAGCATTTGTTAATCTGCTACTTTCCAGTGATGTAGTTAAGTCTTTTACTCCAAGTCTCAAGTCAAGTCTCAAGTCAATCCCAAGTCCTTGAAGACACTTTCAAGTCAAGTCTCAAGTCTGGGAGCCAACTTTATACCCCAACATATTTCCAGAATTTCTGGACAGAGTCAAAGCAAGTCAGTTTTAACAATTTAAGCAGAGTTGGCCCCCACATTTGCAATTTTGCCATCTGCAGCTTCAGAGCTGGGGAATAAGATCCTTCTTACTCCCCCTTCCTGAAGCTAGAAGATTTTGTGCCAATGGGCATAAAAGAGTCTGCAGCTTTGGAAAAAGGAGTAAGATCCTTTTTACTTCCCATTTTCAAAACTGGAGGGTTTTTCAGAAGTAGGGAATAGGATCTTTCTTACTTCCCATTACTGAAGCTTCAAAAACTGTAGAAGGAAGGGTCCTTCCTCCTCAAGCCCACTGCCTAACACACTTGCTGTTCTATGAGAAACATGTTCTATGCTTTGGGGACAAGTCTTGCCTTCCGCTCTTACAAAAAGTTTCAGAAGGCTCCTCCAATATACAGCAGGGACAGGCTGCTGAGCAGTCCTCAAGCCCACCTCAAGCTGATTGTCTAACTTGTTTGCTGTTCCCCTCTGAGAAATACACTCACACTATGGGCTTGAGACAGATTGTCATGTGACCAATAAGCAAAAAGAGATGGAAGCATTGTTCGAAGTCATAAGGTTTCTGGATGAATGTGTTATGTTACTGAACCAAGGGCAGCAAATCAGTCACTAAAAAATATACAAGTCTCAAGTTGAGTCAGTGCATCTTCGTTGCCGAGTCGAGTCTGAGTAGAGTCACTGAGGTGACTTAAGTCTGACTTGAGTCCGAGTCAGCTGACGCGAGTCTACATCACTGCTACTTTCATAAACAGTGTGTGTGTGTGTGTGAGAGAGAGAGAGAGTGAGTGAGAGAGAGAGAGAGAGAGAGAGAGAATGCACACACCCTCTAAGCCCCATGTATGGCTTAGATGGAATTGGTTTCAGTTCCATGTCTCCTCAAAGTTTGTTTTGTTACCCAAAACTGACACACAGCACTGCTATAAGACTGTTGGTGGTGAATCGTGTAGCAGGGGGTCTACAGCAGAGGAAAGCATTCTGGTTCTTAGCAGATGGATTCCAAAAGCTCCACACAGCAACCAGTAGAACTGAGCCCCTAAACAAAAAAATCTACCCAAACCCAAGGTCAACACTCTAGAGCCCTGTAGACCCACTGAATTGAAAGAATTTGCCTGCAGGTTGGCTCACCATTCAAGAACTGATTGAATAAGTTTATTCTAATTGGGATTCCAGATCTCCAGAGCTGGGGTACTGGCCCCTCTCTTCAAGCAAGGCCATTAGAAGATGGATCCCTGAAGTTATACAAATAAAGCAAATTGAACTGCACATGTGTGACCCATCTGCCATCCTAATAGCTATGAGAACTGTATAAGGAGGCTGGTAAAAGGAAAATTTACTCCCCTGGTTCATTCCCAGCCACAGTTCTTTTCCCAACTTTTAACTGCAAGAATAAAACAAAAACTATGCAGCAGACCTACTAAATGCAAAATAACCCTTTCAGTGCCTTCAGGCAGCTGTTGACGTTTGGGCATGATTCTGACTAGGATTCTAGAGTCCATCTGCCTGGTAGCACCCACTACAATGACAGAGGCCAATTATGCATTAGACTGCTATAGCGCTATGATTCCACTTTCAACATCCTAAGGAATCCTGGGGTTTGCAGTTTTGGGAGGGGACCTGTGGGGTTAAGGTTAGGCATGGTAAGGCTGAGAGGGGGCTCTGTTGTTCTGTATTGGCTATTCTCAACACAGCGTACAATATTACCTCAATTTTTTAAAAAATCATATAGATATTTTTATTTTTTTAAAGCCACAGACCCATAACTTGCAAACATCTGTTTGCTGCAACCCAATCTTAATCTTGTCTTTACCATGGACCCATTTAAATATCTTTTGTTACCACGGATCACCAAAACTTAACTCAAGGCAACTTCTGGCTGTATGTGGGCTGGCAAGAAATGTCACATGCTTTCTTTCAGCTGCTCAGTGTTATTCATGTGTGTGTTCTCACCACGTACAGAAGTAGCAAGTGCTGAGTACATTTTTTGCTATCAAACAATTTCATAATTTTGAGGTTTGAGATATTGTAATGAAAAATTTGTACAAATGATGTCTGTCACCAGCAACAGACTTCTGCTCTTTGAGGTCAATGTATGACTGTCCAACTATCTGTCTATCCATCTCCCTCCCTCCCTCCCTCCCTCCCTCCCTTCCATTCAGTTTTAACTGTAAAAACTCATAACATTTCTTCACACCTTTCCAGACTCCTTATGAGGATATTGAGGCCTCCCAGGGGTCCACAGACCCGATGTTAAGAACTGCTGTTGTAACCTGTGTTTTCCTCACCTACACATCTTTCATTTTGAGTGATTTGTTCTGTGGATGACCATTAGAAGGAAAACATGGATTTAATTTGCAAGTCTAATGGCTGAGGTGTATATCTCGGAGGAAATCCCATTGTGGGAGAAAAACAGGTTAATTATAGACAACACATATTCTCTTTAACATCTAGCTTGAACCCAAGGGGCAATAATTACCCAAGGCTACCTCATTGGTAACAAAGTTTAGAAATAGGTCTGGATTAGTCAAACCCAGCACAAAAACTGATTTCAAGATTAATTTGTGACTTCATGTACTGTTATGTAAGTCTTGATGCCAGAGACACAAGACAACAAGATTCGTTGCACCAGACAGCTAGATGGATATTTCTGAGCAAGCAAGCACACAGCAGGGAACCTGTCAATGAATGAAGAATATCTGCCAAGAGTGACTACAGGGGAAACATTGCATTGGCAGGACGAAACGCTGATCCCTGCCATGGGCACATGGCACGTGATCTCATGTGTTCTGGAAAGGAATGCAATGCAAGACAATTAAGTGCTATTTTGGGGATTCCTGGATGTGACATCTAAATGGATTATAAACTAATCCAGGACAACACAGAGTAGGATTAAAAGAGTCTCATGTAAGGCAACCATTGTCCTACATATAACCGATATGACTGGCAGCTGAGCAATGATTGGAAAAAAGCTGTTGCAACAACCATCTTACATACAGAGAAAAAGATGCATTTTAATAAATTAAGTTTTTCTGCACAGCAGGAGAGATGAATTAAAGTTTTCCCCTTCTTCTTGCAGTTGTACCAGGCTGACAACTCTATCATAACATTTTAACTGCATAAAAAGACATAAAGAAATCCAGTAGCACCTTTGAGATTAATTGAGAGGAAGACATATCTAGCAATGGACAGACCTCACTTCATCAAATGCATGGAATGCATCCAATTAATCTCAAGGATGCTACTTTTTATGCTTAAAGACTAAAATGGCTATCTCTCTGAAGATTTTAACAACATTACTGGAGCGGGAGGGGTGTGTGTGTGTGTGACATTGACTTTAGCAGAGATGTTTTGACAGAACATTCAGTTTAGAGTGTCTAGAGCTTGGGTAAATTACTTTTGGGATTACAACTCTCAGAATACCTCAGCAATTCATACCCACTAGCCCATCCTGATTTGGGGTTTCTGGGACTTGTAATCCAAGCAAGTGATTTCTCCAAACTCTGCTGGAGTCTGCATGCTACTGATTTCATTAGGATGAGATCTGTTTTATGGTCATTTTACCAGGTATGTGCTAATTGCAAGAAACAGTGGTATGGGCTGCTGTGGGATTTTTAACAGACAGATTTGAAGAGTTCCTGCTTTCTAGTTTTATGGTGATTTTAGGAGGCTCTAATGCTGAACTTGAGAGCCAATGTGTTGTAATGCTTTGAGCATTTGACTATGACTCTAGAGATCAGGCTTCAAATCCTTGTTGAGCCATGGAAACCTACTGGGTGACCTTGGGCAAGTCACACTCTCTCAGCCTCAGAGGAAGGCAAAGGGAAAACCCCTCTGAACAAATCTTACCAAGAAAACCCTGTGATAAGTTCACCTTAGGATCACCATAAGTCAGAAACAACTGGAAGGCACACAACAATAACAAACAGTGAATGGGGAATACTACTGGAGGAAAAAAACCCTCACAATAAACATACCGTCTAGTTTGACTCTAAGCCTAGTATCACTATGTAACATTAGGTACTTCCAAGGAAAGGCTTCTAGTGTTACCAGTCGGAAGGCAGTATGCAGCTATTCCATCTTTGCTTCTTTGGTGTTCCCCCCTACCCTCAGTAAGAAAGAAGATGGAAGAAGCAGTGGAAAAACACAGAAAATTACAATCTGAAGATATTTGGACTCCTGTAAATTCAGTGAATGAGACAGGGCAATTGTACTCTAACAGTTTCATTTAGAAGCACCCTTATATTATGGATATAGAACACATTTTTCCTTATTTAATTAACATGCACAGGATTTTGGTTTGCATGGGGAGGGATAGTCTAACCCTCTTTTGCCCAGATATGATTCTGAAGACTGCCTTCCCTGCAATCTAGTAAGCTTGGCAAAAGCTTGCAAGTAACAACTTAAAAGTGACATAACAAAGGCGCATTTCAAAAGTAGTGCAACAAGTGGGAACAAACCTATCCTGAATAAAGTCAGCCCTCCACATTTGCTAGGATTAGGGGCACTGGACCCTTGTGAAAGTGGAAAAACGGTGAATAACTAGACCCTCCCAGCCATATTTAACACAAAAACAAAGTATGATCACCGTACTCAAGCCACTGTGGATTCCTTTGAGGTATCAGGGTTCCTTCACAAGGCAGAAGTGGGTGGCTGGCGGGGCTTACTGCCTCCTCCACTGCTGCCCCACACCATTTTTAATAGGGACTTACAAGCCTCATTTGCAGTTTCTCAGTCTCATGAGGCTTTCAGTCCCTATTAAAAATGGCATAGGGAGGCAGCAGGGGTGAGAGCAAATAATCCTTGAATAATCAAATCCATAAAAGTGAAACCCACAAATGTGGAGGGCTGACTGTGCTTAGTGTGACAAATAATGTTTTCTGGTCATTCTTTAAACATTACTTTTCAAGGGCATTCTTGGGGCATTTTTCATGGATTTGTTTCCCTCATGTTTTGTACTATTCTGTTATATTATTATACCATTCTCTAAGTTGTTATTTCAAAAAAGTAATTATTGGTACAACAAATTGACAAACAAACAAATCCTGCAAAGCTAGTATCAACAAATATATTCAAGGTGGATATGCACTTTTTAATAATGAACAACATTTTTCAAAATTGTCTTTCGAAGCTCTGTCCATGTATTGTTAACCAATGGGAACTTCCCCATTACTGCAGTGCTGTGTGTGTGTGTGTGTGTGTGTGTGTGTGTACAGAAGATGATTCCACTAGGATTTCTGATGGAAAAAGAAGAATTAAACCTCCACACATTTTGGTATGCTGTGGTTTCAATGCAAATGGGGAAATGTGAAGAGTACACCTCATCATGTAGCAAACGCCTTGTCCTTTCCGGACATTATTATCATTAGTATAAACCTGCAGTATAAAGATCTTTCTATATTTCCCCATTAGGCTCTTTGTGTTATCTCCTCATTAGGCAGTATCAAGATCTTTCTATTATCTCCCCATTAGGCAGCAATAATTACTCTGTATTTACAAAATGATGCACAATTCTAACTGCAGGTTGCTGAGCAGCTTATCAACCCATTTGGGGAAGATGATGACGATTTTGAAACAAATTGGTGCATTGATAGGAATCTTCAGGTAGGACTAATAATAAGCTTCCAATTATTATTACTTTCTTTTGTCATGCCGTTTTGCAACATCTGTCCCCTCCCACATCTCAGAGATTAACAGAACAATTTCATAGATGGCATTGGAGCATCCAACACGCTGCTGAAATACATCTGGCAGGATCAGAGTTCACCATTATGCCAACTTCCTTTTTTACCCTCTCAAAGCAATTTCCCTCCCTTTGCCAGCAAAGACCAATTAAAGGGTGGGCCTAAATTTTTGACCATAGTTCGAAGATGACCAAAGACTAGGAAGGGCTCAGATTGTTCCTCTTCTCTGTCCTCATCACACACTCTACTTCTTCCTCTTTTCCTCACTTGTTGCTGATGATGATGTTGTGCACCTTCAAGCCTTTTCCAACTTGTGGTTCTGAAGGTGCAAAACCAAAGACACCAATCCTGTATTTTTATAACAATGCTATTTTAGTGGGAGAAGAATCTGATGTAATAAAGTGCTATGACTGAGTGGCATTTCTTGGATTCCCCAGCTTTCAGCAAAAAGTGAGAAAGGGAGGGAAGATTAAAAAAAAAAAAAAGGAAATAAATGTGACAGCACCTTTAGGACAAACTGAGCTTTATTTTTGCATAAGTTTTTGTGGATATAAACCCACTGCTTTGGATGCATTATGGAGTGGTATTAAGGCTTCAGGTATAAAGCATAGGTAGGTAGGTAGGTAGATAGGTAGGTAGGTAGGTAGGTAGATAGATGGATGTTTTCAGAGGACTGGGCAAGGTGGTACAAGTCATCCAGATCTTTACAGTTGTCAGTTATGTTGATATGTGAAAGCGATAAAAGTCCATTTTCTTGGGTTCAAAACCTTCTCTAGAAAGAACCTTTTGTTACATGTGCGGTAATTCTTACAAGGTTCAAAAGAAGTGCAGGCAATTGTGGCAAATTTTGCAATCAGAAGACGTGCTGACTGAATTGTGCGGTTATTTGGACTGTGGCCTAAGATTATTAGGCTTCAGAAAATATTGCAAATTGATGGTATTCTAATTCATAATCATTATCCCAGGTGTCACTTCTGGCAGTTGATGAAATGCACATGAATTTACCACGCATGAAAAAAGATATTTACTGGGATGATTTATCAGCTCGTCCACCATACACATTAGCAGCAGCAGATTCCTGCATTCCATCTTTCCTTGGATCAACAATTGAAATGGGGTACGTAGTGCTACAACAACCTGTCATTGTTTTGCATGATCAAAATGGTTCCTCAGTGGTTTCTCATTAACAGTCCACCCTTAAACCAGGATTAAAGTTTAGGTGACACTGATTATGGAGAGAATATAGCAAATGGCAGGCAATGATGAGCAGAAGACCTTGGTTTGATCAAACCCAGGACCTATTTGTTCTAGCATCTTGTCTCTCCTAGTCTCCAGTTAGATATCCAGTGTAAGAAGCAGCCATACAAAATTGCAAGCAAGACATGCGTGCAATAGGACTGTCCTCATTTTCTGCAGCAACTGATATTAAGAGTGTCCAAATCTTTGCTTCTTTCATTCTTACATGCCGAAATTAACAATTTCAAATGTTTTCCTATTGCTGGGTAGTTTTTGCCCATTATTTCACATTTTGAACTTTTTTTGCAAAAAATTGTTTGCACCAAAAATGGAGGGGGGCTTAGCAAAAGAAAACACTTTATGCACAAAAAATAGCACCCCCCCCCAAAAAAAATCCACAAGTGTTTCACTTCAACAGTTTTTTCACAAAGATATCCCAAAAGAAATTTTTTAAAATCTCTTTGACAGGTGGTCTTTTTCTTGACTGGATGTCTCAGTGTTTTGAAATATCCTTTCTTCTCAAGGGCAGGAAAATTTACAAAAAAAGTGCTTGTGGTTTGTTTCTGCAGGGGTTTGGGGTTTGGCTCAGCAGTGAAACCAATTGGTGAGGGCCTCCTTCTCTGGACTTCTTCAAAAAGAGGCTAGAGAACTATCTGGTGTAGATGCTTTAGCTGGAGATCCTTCTTGGAGCAGGGGGTTGGACCCGATGGCCCAAGAGACCCCATCCAACTCTATCATTCTGTGGAACAGCACATGTCGCACAGGTCCACTTTCTACACCTGGCTGGAGATGATGTGAAACCACAGAGCTGGAGAGTTTTGTATTCATCTGGAATGTGACATAGAGCCAGTCAAACAATTCAATGAGGAAATGATATGGAAAAAAAGACAAATACCTAGAAAGTGGATTTGGGCAGGGGAGGAAATGGGAAAATGCTAAGCCACTGCTGCTAAAATTCTTGAGGTTAAAAAAAGGGGCAGGAAAATAGGAGAGGCCTCTGGGGTACTGCTGGTGAGATTCCAGATAAAAACATGTGGAGCATGGGGAGGACCCATGACCATCTTTTTGGAGAATACACATGGATCCAAGCAGTGCTGGCTACACCTTAGCTTGTAATAACATGAACTTGGAATGTTTTTTATGAATAAAATAAAAAAATGTAATTAGAAGGTGACAGAATTACAACTATAATTCTGATTAAAGTCTTCTGTTTAAACTATATTACTAGTAAAAATGCTGCTCCTGGTGCATAGGTGGGTATTTTCCTATGGCCCAAGTACCCAGAACCAACAGCAAGCTGTGCCACATTCAGAATTGTAGAATAAGAAAAAAAAATCAAAACTGGAAATGAGCAGGTCCACTTTCATCTGGGAATGTTTTTTCATTGCTACTTGTATGGGTTTGGGAAGACCTGCATTCTGTTCTAGCCCAAATCCCCTGCTCTTGGAGGCTACCAGGAACAGGGAGAAAAACATAATTTTATAAAATGATGGGCTTATGGGACACAAAATGGCCTCAAGGGAGTGCAATTTGCCCACTCAGTAAAAAATTGAGCCTATAACAACATATTGCAGTGTGGGGAGTGCTCGGATTCATTGATCTGGCTGTCCAGCCATGCCCTTTTCCAGGATATTCTGTTCCAACCCACTGCCCTTCCACCCCTGCTTCTCATTTTCATTCTACTTCCAAATGTAACCCAGCATTCTATGATCACTGATCATGCTTAGTTCTCATTGGGCAGCTTGTAGTTACAATTCCTGCAGAAAGATCCTATCTTCCTTTTTCCTCCAAAGTTATTTTGAGCTGTATTTTTTCGCAAACCAGCCCCTTGATCATAGTTGGTGCTGTTTTAGGACTACACAAAAATGCATACCAGTAGAACTCATTTTACCATCAGTATATATAAGCATTTTCATGTTTTCTCTTACAGCCTGGCAGATAGCCAGTTCCTGTATGGAGAAAACTGGCACCGGGATTATGATAAGCCCAGAAGGCAACATTCAGTGCTGAGAAAAATGAAGCGATTTCTCAGCGTCCGTGAAGAGTCCCCTGTTCCAACCAGGAGCTACCAAAGACAATCCAGTGAAAATTCTGTTTTTTTCCCATCTCACGAAATGCACCACATTGGCAATTTGTTAGAAATCCACTCTAGAGGAAGACATTTTGCTTCAAATGAAAGGAAAAGCCATGAAGGACCTGATAAGAGTATAGATCTAGCGATTATAAGAGAAACGAGCAAGAATGATGCACTAGAGACAGGTTGCCAGTCCACTGTGGATGAGAGCATAACCAAAACAGATCCTGTGGCTTCTGAAAAGATTGTCATTGAGTCTGAGGACAGAAAAGCCAGAATGGATTCAGAAGCAAGCAGCACTGCTCACATTGTGACAGCAAAGGATTATGAGAGTCAAACTGAGTCAGAGACTGACTCTGAGGGACTTGTGCTGACTCCCACCACACCAGAGAACAGTCCTGCATGCCAACTAATATCTCCTTCAAAAGCAGAACCACCTCACATAGAATCCAGGCTAGGGGATTCATCCATAAGGAACCAAGGGGAAAAGGAACCATTTTTACCTCAAAGTACATCTGAAAGTCAGTTAAGAAGATTCTCAGGCACTCTTACTCAACATGCCATGCCCACCACAGAAACTGCTCCTCTTCTACCAAAATCTTCTAAAACGTCTTCTGGAAAAAGCAACCTGAGCACCTCAAGCACTCCTACTTCTAGTTCTCCAAATACATTTGACATAAGCTACTTACTAGAACAGGCTGATGTTAAAGAAACTGATATCCTACATATAGTTGAGATTAACAATGGGCAAAATAAAGGACATCTCTGAAAGATGAAAGAGCACTAGCATACTTTGCTCTTGATTCCTACAGCACACCGAATATTTATTTTTAACTGCTCACCTCAGGACATGGGTTTGCAAGTGACACTAGGGCCTTGCCCACCAAATGCTTTGGATACCTTTATTTTGATAAAACAGTTCAAAAATGTTTAAACCTACCTTGATTAAATTTTTCTGAGCAGGTGTCAGTCCAGGTTGAGCCCGTAAATATGTGGTACAGATAGGAAGGAGAATGTGTGTTAGGTTGACCATGTTCAAAAAGTAGGCTGGCATTCTGTTGGTTAGTCCCAATTGGAATTGATCCACTCAATCAATTGCTGAATGGCAAGTCAACTCATAGGAAAATCACTCTGATTCAATAAGTCTGCTTTAGTCAAAGCTAACAGAATTTAGGCCTGATGGTCTGTTAGCAATAACTTTTCTCCTAGTGGTGGTACTGTGATTGGAGAAGGCACATTTGTGAAACTTCTTCCACCAGGCTTTCCATCCAGTCCATTACCCCTTCTTCCACCCCTACCCCCTGTAATATATCAATCATTGGTTTTAAAAACCATCAGTATCAATGGAAAGTTTTTTACAAGCCTAGCTATAGCATGGGATAATTTACAAGCACATTGTTACTGGGGACAGCATCTTTCCCATGAATACATACTTCCCCCAAAAAATCTTCTCTTCTTAGGGTAATTGGGTTGAAACAAACTTCACACTAGCTTGAAAGCAAGAGAAGACAAATTTGCAAATAAAGCTGAAAAAAGACAATCTCAAATATCATTTTCTTGAACAAGTTTAATTCACTTGTACATTTTTATCCAGAACTAGATCTAAAAACATAAAAGTGGATGTTAATGAGAAATTGAACTTTTAAAAGTATCACTCGGAGTCATGATGGTTCTGAGCATAGAATGCCTTTGCAAATTACATTTTTAAATGGTGCAGTATTCAGAATTAGGAGTCATGCAATTGTACAGGTTTCTTCAAAAATACATCCCCTTGAGACTTACTCTTATGCATGTGAGCAATGAATTAGAGCCATAAAGGTCCCAGTCATCTATGAGATACCACAAAGAATAGTCCTAAACAAACCAAGACTCTCATCCACCTAATTGTTACTGCATGTCTTGTCATTCTATTTCCAAAATCAAGTTTGGCCCACTGCTGAAGGAAATCTTCTTCACATCTTTGACAGAAGATTATTATACAGAAGATTGATCTCCCTAAGCGTATTATACAGAAGATTGATCTCCCTAAGCGTTATCTTACTTCTAATGTGTATGTAGTGTCTGAAAGAATATAATATCACCCTGACAGAATGCAACCAAGACAGATTGAGAAGAGCTAGACAAACTTTGATTAGGTTCCACTTCCATTAATTAGCTACCAGACTTAACACAAACCTTCTGTTCATAGAGAAAAATCCCATCAAGAGACTGTGGTCCTTTCAGCACCTTACCTGTTCTCGAAGCCATCATGTGGGCATCCAGGGAAAGCCTCTCCCAGGAGGAGAGCACAACAGAACTGCTCCCCTCCACACTGGCTGCCTGCTGGATGGGAGGAAGCACAATGGCTCTGCCCCTCCCTTCCACAGTGCAGTCCAGCAGTTTCCCAGGCTGCCCTGGGGGAGGAAGCACAGCCATTGCTGTGGGAGGGAGGGAGGCAGGAGGACCGCGCAATCATGTGTCATTGATGGGAGAAACCCATCAATGATGTAATCCGCAATTGTGATGGGTGGCCATGGGATCGTGATGGGATCATGACAGTGTCATGCAGAATCGTCGTCACGATCCCGTCACGATCCTGTTGCAGGTTCAGTGTGTGGTGCAAAAACGGCCTAAGTGCAATTATGCCCATCAAGGAATGGGAAATATGATCTTCAGAGGTTTCTAGACTATGTTTCCCACCATCCCTTACCCCTAGCTATGCTGCTTAGGGCTGATGGGAGTTGCTGTCCAGCAGCAAATGAAGAACTTTAAATTCCCTTCCCTTGGAAAATAGGATTGTAATTATGACTGTTGTCCTTTACATATATACTTCCAGTAGACGTTCATAGTAGTCGACCACATGGCCTAGCCTTAAGCAATTTATTGAGCAGTTTCTGGTGTTCCTCCTTTAGGAGCTGTCAGACACACTTCATTGATTCAATATATTCAGTATACCTCAACTAATGCATAAAGGCACTCACATGGGAATCTGCTACAAAAGCTGACCTTCCAATGGGAATCTATTACAGCAACTCTTCATCTTCTTTCCCTCCAACCTGTCAAGAATTATGTTCACACCCTGCATATAGAGCAGGGTTATTAGCATTATGCAAGTTTCCATCAGTGAGTTTCTACACCCTCCAATGATACTTCTTTGTTTTATGAACCTCAGGCTTTGCAAACCCAACTCTATCATTCCCACGATCAAAGATACAATAAAAAGCAGACATAAATACATCTCCCAGAATCCACAGAGGCATATTGTGGCTGCTGAGGTCCAGAGCCTGAAAGCCACTGAGACACAGATCTTCTTCTCCACTAGTTTCCTGCCACAGAAAAACAAATACTTCTTTTTGAGTTATGTGCTTCCATGACTGGTGAGCGTAACAGAAACGCGAGTTACATGAGCAATTTGGCCTCTGCCAAACAAACATGCCTGCCCCTTTCAAAAAACTTTCACATACTTTTGCTAAAAGGTATGGGGCTTCTCCTAGGAGGGTAGGATGTAATAATGGCCAAACTTCTACATCAAGCAGGAATTCAGATCTATGTCTTCCCACCCCAGCAGCTCTCAGGTGCCAAGAAGTGGCTCGGCTGCTGCTGTTTACTGGTGGGGAGGAGGAAGGGTGCAATTCAGAGAAAAAAGCAACTAGTTTCAGCTCAAAGGGGGAAGAAATAAGGGTGAGTGAACTTTGGGGCTCAGTGCAACTGCATCTTCCAAATTGCTTCCCCCTTCTCCTTCCCACCAGGAAGCAGCGTGGCCCCTCCTGGGGCTTGATAGTGCTCAAAGAAAAGGTTTTTGATGGGACACAAAGGTCTAGAAAGGAGCTTCTTATGCCTTGCCCAAAAAGAGAGATATGCATGTGAATACATCACTAGTACAATGTTGCTGAATATGTCCTCTCTGCTATCAGGCCTATATTGCTTCCCCCGGTGCAGTTGTACTTAGCTCACTGGATGGGCCAGAAGAGGGATGAGGATGCACATGCAGATGCCCATCAGAATCCATAGACAATCTGAAGTCATGCTGCATGGATATATATCTTAATGTGGATGCCATCCACCCAAGTGCCTTACTTCCAATGAGATGTTGTAAAGCAGTAGAGCTAGAGGGTGGTCTCAAATAAATTCACCACCCTTTCAGTCCCTTGCAGCTAATTCAGCTCGTGAGTATGAGCCATTTCACCTTGACCATGTTCTCAGAGAATGTCTCCTGCCTCTGAATCCTTGATCTTCTTCTCTCTCATCTCATGCCTGATATCCTGGCCATCTGTCACCACATCTGTGCCCCTGCTGGTCCTTGACTACCTGTGCCAATTAAGCCAAGGCTTGAAAAACTTGCATTTAGATACTCCTCCAAATATATCTTTTCACCCACACTCTGCTCCAGTTAGCCATTTATAATTGTGTCAACTGAAGAGGACCAGCGTGGAAGTGTTGCTGCAAAGCACTGCTGGGCAGTGAAACTTTCACTGCTGAACAAGAAGACAGGGAGCACTACACAGTTGCCGGGGCAACTGAGACATGTCCTCTCTTCTGGGGAGAATGGAAAGGCATCATTTACCTTGGATAAAAATCTCATTGGCTGTGCAATGCTCTGATGCCATTGTGTTTGCTGTGTTATCCCCATATGGCTGAGATCACTCAGCAAAGGACAAAAGGAGGCCATGCAGCAGGAGCATATTGAGGCTGCAACAGGTTGGGGGGAGGTTGACAGATCATCAAATTAGGGGAAGCTCTTGGGGATCTTGCATGCCCATCAAAATACATTTTCTGTATTGAAAATCTAAAGTGTGAAAATTTGGCATAGCATCAGTGTCTTTTGTGTCGTTCTACAAATGGAATCCATGAGAACTCAGATACATACCTTGATTATGTATTGCTCAGCAGTTAGTGTAAATTCTCTCCCTCTAATGGAAAAGGTTATTGAGGGCAAACTGGATAGTCTTCTGCAGTCTACAAGAAACTATAATATAAATCCACTTATTCATTGAACTGAGGATCGAGTGTTTTTTGTTTGTTTTGGGATTTCTCTTATGTATTTATTATCCCTGTAGATCTTATATGACTTCACAAACAGATCATCAAAGTGATAGAAATCCTATTTGTCCTCTATTGTCTAGTAGCCAAAGGCATATTGCTTCTAAAGGTTATTGGCCCATTTTTGAACATTATGACTAATAGCCACTGATAGATTGCACGAGAGGCAGCTCTACAGCACATTCCTGTGAACAGATTCCATGGCTTGTAGAGGACTCCCAGCAACCTGGGGCCCATTCATAATACAAAATAATAGCACTATCATTCCACTTTAATTGGCATGGTTCCATACTATGGAATTCTGCGGTTTGCAGTTTAGAGAGGGGCATTGGGAATTCTCAGCCTGTGGACTCTGGTGCTTCACTAGACTACCAGTCCCAGAATTCCATAGGATGGGACCATTGCAATTAAAGTAGAATAACGTTATAATTTTGAATTGTGACTGGGCCTCTGGCACATTTCAGACATCTTGAACCAGAGCTTCTATTATCCCAAGCCATCAGCCATGCTGTCTGGGACCAGCAGGAGCTATAGTCCAAAGCATGTGGAAGACTCCAGTGGGGAAAGAGGATCCCACAACTGATACAACAAAAAAATAACTTGCTATTAAGGTGCTCAGTCTTGGTCTTCCCCAACTTCCTGAATGGCACAAAGTCAAGTGCAAAGCCCATTACATCAAACTGGAAATGCAAGGAAGAACATGGGTGCCCCATCTTTCTGATTATCAGTCTGGAGACACTGACACAAAGCTAAACAGACAATAGGTGAAAGGAAACATAGGAATAACTCCAATTGCTCGTCTCATCTCAAGTAGACTAGATAATTGGTGGGATTTCTGTAAATTTCAGCTTATCATTTAGCAGTTAAGGCAATAGGTCTAGTCTTGTTGAGACAAACAATTGGATTTGATCCTAAATGGAGAAACTAAACATGATTGCATTTCACTGATACCAACACTAGAAATTATATTTCAGTTTAAGCCAATCAATACAGCCAATCAGTATAGGTGATTAAATGGAGGGTCACATATCACTGCTGATTAATAATATATAATGGAACAGCCTTTAAAGAATGGTTAAATTTCCTAGGTTCAAGGTTAAATTAATTTTTCCCCTTTCATACAGTTGAGCACAGAAAAGACATTGCAGACGAAAATTTCCAGGTCTGAAACTTACTCAAGTACTTATTGATTAATGCCTTTGGCATCCAATGATTCTACTCAACATGTATGTGTACAGGATATTTTAGCTGCTTAAAATTATTTTAAATTGTATTTCTTGATATGTTTATCTTTTATTGTTTTAATTTTAATTTTTAAAATGTTTATATTTATTTTTATTGTACATCACCCAAGACTTCATGACACAGGGCAAGATATGAATATAGTGAATATATAACTATATATATATATGCTTCCAATTGTTTTATTAATAGTCCAGTCTTGTATATTTCAATGGAACTCACATCCAGGTCAACGTACATAGAGTTTCAGTGCTAAGATATCTCACAAGGGGGCAGTGTGCCCAAGATCAAAAATCATATGAGCTCAAAAAGAGTTGTTTATGCAGGAGTAGAGAATACCTCAGCACTGGCATCAGTTATGAGATTTGCTTGGTCAAATATAACATCAACAGTATCATGGACATTAGAGTCCAGTCTTAGCATTCTCATGGCTTGGTTTCTACTAGATGAACTCAGTGCTCAAAATCATAAGCTCTTGCAACAACCTATATTCAGAAACCAGAAAAGCTAAGTTGATCCAGTTCAGATTATTCCATAGCTCAGACCAAAGATAATAAAGACAATATGCTGAAAGTCTTATGGCATTATAAAACCCACCTATCTATTGATATCTAATATCCATGTGAGAGCCATTGTGGTGCAGTGATTTGAGTGCTCTAGAGACCAGGGTTCAAATCCCCACTCAGCCATGGAAACCTATTGGGTGATGATGTAAAGTCGAAGGCTTTCACGGCTGGAATCCATAGGTTGCTGTGGGTTTTCCGGGCTCTGAGTCCATGTTCTATTAGTATTTTCTCCTAACGTTTCACCTGCATCTGTGGCTGGTATCTTCAGAGATCCTCTTAAGATGCCAGCCACAGATGCAGGCAAAACATCAGGAGAAAATACTAATAGAACATGGTCTCAAAGCCCAGAAAACCCACAATAACCTACCAGGTGACCTTGGACAAGTCTCACTCTCTCAGCCTCAGAGAACGGCAAAGGCAAACCCCTGCTGAACAAATCTTTCCAAGAAAATCCCATGATAGGGTTGCCTTAGGGTCACCATAAGTCAGAAATGACTTGAAGACACACAACAGTAAAAATATTCATATAAGAGACAGTGTAATGTAGTGGTTTGAGTGTTGAACTAGTTGGCTTTTCACACTACAAAATTATAGTGCTGTTATTCCAGTTCAGTTGCCATGGCAATACTATATGGAATCCTGAGACTTGCAATTTAGGGAAGAGTTTTTCACATTCTCAGCTACAGAGCAATAATGCTTCACCAAACTACAAATCCCAGGATTATACAGGTTGCAGCAATAGCAGTTAAAGTAGAATCATAGTGCTATGATCGTGTATTGTGAAAGGCCTCTAGAGTCCAGGAGAACAGATTTCAAATCCCTGCTCAGCCATGGAAATCCATTGGGGACCTTAAGCAAGTCACACTCTCTCAGCCTTAGAGGAGGGCCATGGTAAACCTTCTCTGAATAAACCTTGTCAAGAAAGCCACGTGATGGATTCAGGAAAAGTCAACTCGAAGGTTGCAACAAAATATTCATGTGGTGTATAGGTGGACAACATATGCTTGATCAGGTCCCAGTTAGCCTACTGCTCTAGATCTGCATGCCAGAGAGGTATGACTTAAATTTGAGTAAATAAATTTCATCAAAAATAGAAATTATATAATATTAAAATAATATGTGTTCTTGTTATTGTGTGCCTTCAAGTCATTTCCAACTTATGAGGGGTTTTTTGGCAAGATTTGTTCAGAGGGTGGTATGCCTTCACCTTCCTCTGAAGCTGAGAGTGTGACTTGCCCAAGGTCACCCAGTGGGTTTCCATGGCCAAGTGAGGATTTGAATCCTGGGCTCCAAAGTCGTAATCCAATGCTCAGACCACTTCATTATTTATAATATATAGCATTGTTGCATAAATGTAAGTTCACTTATAGTTTGATAGCTTGGCCCCCTGAAATTTGCAGTGGCATCTGTGCCAATATCCAAACATTTCAAAGTATCTCCAACTATGCTCAGTATTAATGCTGCTTATAAAATTATAATAAACAAATAAAACCAGATGACTGGCATCCTGTTCAAAAATTATGATATTGTAATTACAGTAATTCATTTTTGCAGTTGTTGCAACACCACAACGACAGAAAGTGCCCTCCAAACCTACTCTTTAAGCTATGCTGTCCCCCACCAAAGAGCAAGATTTCCAAGCCTATGGGGAGCAGGGTGGGGAGCATCCACATCCAGCCCTCCCCCAGTAGCAGAACCCACAGCAATAAGCAGATGCAAAGGGACCCCACAGGGTTCCTTGCTGCCACTTATGGCCATCTCCAAGGCTCTGAAACTCCTGTAGTTGTTGATGTTGCATGTACCTTTAAGTTGTTTCCAACTTCTGGCAACTATAAGGTGAACCTATGATGGGGTTTCCTGGGGCTGAAGAATGTGACACGCCCAAGGTCAGTCAGTTGGTTTCCATGGCTGAGCAGGGAATCAAACCCATGGTCTCCAGCATCATAGTCCAATGTTCAAACCACTACACCATGCTGGAACTCTTGGCTAGACTAATATCTTCTCAGCTGGCTTTCCATCTGGAGACCCATTCCCTATTATTTAGGCAGGACTCTGGAATACCACTGGCTGGCTGTTACTTATTTTTAACTGGTCTGTTTTAGCTACTTTAAACGTTTTTACATTCCAATGTTGTTGTTTTTTAATTCAGTTTTGTTGTTGTTAGCAGCCTTGAGTGCCATGGGGACAAAAAGGTGGGACATAAATGTTTAAATAGGTAAATACTGACAATATCCCATCTACAGGTCGTGTTTTTACTTGGTGCACTGCTGACACACAGTTACAATTACCTCTCCAGTTCGAGTTGGGTTGGCTCCAATACTTTCTTGCAGTCTTACTATTTGTGAAAGTGGACCAGTAATGAGAGAAGTACCCGAATCGACAATGGCTTCACAGCCAGAAGAACATGATACGATCTGTCCTTGGATTTTCACACTGTATTTATTGTAGGAGGCCATGGATGGCAAAAAGGAATGGAAGAGAGAGAAAAATAAAACCACAGATGTCAAGATCTGTGAAACAAATTGTAAGCATTTGGGGAGATATATTGGGTTGTAGAAGCAAGAAAATAATAAACGACAAGTAAAATATGCAATATATTTCCCCTCTCTCTCTCTCTCATTCTAGACATATATTCTTAATATGGATACAAACCTTTTTTTAAAAGGAGGGTTCTGGAAAAGTTTAAATTGGCCTCTGTACTTCACAAATATCAGTTCTTGTATTGCACATTTTCCTAGCCATATTAACACATAAGTAAGCCCCGTTGGCTTTCATGGGATTTACTCTCAGGCCCTTTCCACAGTACCCTCCCATCCTGCCATGGGGACTGGAGAAGGACAAGACCATGGTCATTTCCGCACTAGACTGTTATAGCGCTATTATTCCACTTGCAGCATCCTATGGAATCCTGGGGTTTGCAGTTTAGGGAGGGGCCAGCCGGCCCCTCCCTAAACTGCAAACCCCAGGATTCCTTAGGATGTTCCAAGTGGAATAATAGCGCTATAACAGTCTAGCGCAGAAATGGCCCATAACAACACTTCTGCCTGACATCATCATTGTCCTATCCTTCTCCCAACCCCTGGTGGCACAATCGTGGATTAAATCATTGACTGGTTTTCCCCGTCAATGGCATGCAGTCATGCCACCATCCTGGACTTACCTGACCTGCGGAAGCTGCAGAAGCACGATGGCTGCACTTCCTGCCCCAGTGCAGCCTGGGAAAGTACCTGGCTGTGCTGCAGAGGGAAAAGGCACGACCATCGCGTTCCCTTCTGCAGGACCTCGGATAAGTGTATGTCAGAAGTGCGTGTGTGTGCGTGTCTGCAGAACAATTGAGCAGACAATTGTAACCTCTGAGAAAATACAGCCACTTATGCAAATAATTTTACACTACCATAATATCCCAGCAGGGTTCTCCCCAATATAAATATGGTATGATAATTACCATATCAAACCAATCATGGAAAGTTGCTTTAAAATGCTTCTCCCAGAGTCTTGATCCATCTCTCTATCTCTTTCCCCACTTCTCCCCCACATACCACAAGACCACATCAAGGCTAGTCCTCACTCTTTAGTCTGGAGACAGTATTTATGTATCACTCATGGCTGTAATATTTGGAAATCAGGAGATGTTTTCCTTTCTGCTTTCCCTCCCCAAAGTTTTAGCTTAAATGAACTTACCTGTTAATATGTATTTGCCAGTAACTCTTCTTAGTGATGGGAATCCAGTGAATGGGACCTTTGAAGCGGGAATGGTCTATGCCCCCAAGAATCAATTCACCCCCATTTTCAACATCATGTCCTCTAAAAAGATAAAATGATCTGGTGAACAAGCAAAAGATGCAGCTGTGCTGTGACATGAAAATAAATAGTTTCAGTTCTGTCATGCCAGGCATTTGTGTTTGTCTGAGCTCTTCAGATGTTCTAGTCATGTAAAGAAAGAAACTATCCCAAAGAAAATATTAGGGATTAGTATAAAGTCTAGATTGAATACCAGGGCCATTAAGTTTAAAATCAAGTCATCCTAAAAACAAATCTTCTATACAACATAATGTTTTGAAAAACTAGGAGAAAATTCTTTAGACCAGAGTAGGGAACCTTCAGTTCTCCAGATGATGTGGACCCTATTTTCATAATCACTGACTCTTAGCCATGGTGGCTGAGACTTCTGGAAGTTGACATTCAAAACATCTGGAGGGTCACACATTGCCTATTCCCACTTAAGAAGCTGTGTCTCTGAGCCAGAGATATTAATTAACTGGAAAATTCACCAGGTTGGGTAGGCACCTCTGTCATTTCACGACCAAATGACCTGGCAGTGTCCCAGTTGTCCCAGCACAAGAACCCCAAGACTAATTTCTGTGTAATACTGTGTCCAGTTCTGGGCACCCCAATTCAAGAAGGACATGGTCAGGCTGGAGCAAGTCCAGAGGAGGGCAACCAAAATGGTGAGAGGCCTGGAAGCCATGCCCTATGAGGATAGACTTAGAGAGCTGGGTATGTTTAGTCTGCAGAAGAGAAGGTTAAGAGGGGACATGATAGTCATGTTTAAATATTTGAAGGGATGCCATGTAGAGGAAGGAGAGGGCTTGTTTTCTGCTGCTCCAGAGACCAGGACAAGGAGCAATGGATTCAAGCTGCAGGAAAGGAGATTCCACCTGAACCTCAGGAAGAACTTCCTGACAGTCAGGGCTGTCCGGCAGTGGAATATGCTGCCTCGGAGTGTGGTGGAGTCTCCTTCTTTGGAGGTTTTTAAGCAGAGGCTGGATGGCCATCTGTCGGGTGTGCTTTGAGGGTGTTCCTGCATGGCAGGGGGTTGGACTGGATGGCCCCTGTGGTCTCTTCCAACTCTACATTTCTATGATTCTATGATTCTATGAATTAAGAATGGGAGTGAGACATGGTAGAAGTATGGTTTCATTGCCAAGAACCTCGCCACTTTGCTGTGTGTAGGTATGTGATTCTGGTATGATGTGTTGCCATTCCATTATCTGACTTGTCATAAGCTTTCCAGTAGCCCAGAAAGAACATAGAGTGGGGAGTCTGAGAAGGTAGAAAAGAAAGATTCTGGGTAATTTAAACAAGTACTGCCTCAATCACAGTTGAACTGGGGACCAGTTAGGGAAGAAATCTGGCTAGATAATTCCCACTTACCACAAGCCTTTGAAAATTTCCCCTTCCTCTCTCTTTGCCACAGACTCAGGGGTGGCACGTAACCAAAATGCTTGCACTCAACCATAGAGGAGATCCAGTTTCAAATCCTAGAAAGTCCCAGATTTAATCTCTTATATCTTCAAGTACAGCTGGGAATGACTTCTGTCTGAAACCCTGGAGAGCTACTACCAGTCAGTACAGATCAGTGGCCCAAGAACTCAAGTCCCCAGATGTTCTTGGTCTACAGCTCCCAACACCACTGATCATAGGACCAAGCTGGATAGGGATTATGAGAGCCATGATACATCTGGGACCCAAGGATGGGAACTGCTGGGCTAGACAATCCTGAGCTACATCAACCAATAACCTGACTCAATGTCAAGAAGCTTCTTATGTGTTCATCCTTTTGTTTAAACACGAGCTGGATCCTCTGCTGAACTGAAAGAGAAAAGGAGTATATAGGCAGGGGAATTCTGCCTTAAAACAGATATACATTCATGCCCACATTCAGTTTTCAAAGGTGACTATTTCCCTAGAAATCATCCTGTGCTGTTATCTCCCTTATTTACACTTTAAAATACTGACCTGTTCAAGAAGAAGGAAAAGACAGGTTCCTCTAACAGATGTTGCTTTATTATATTGTCAAATACTGGAAGTGAGTTTGTTACCGACAAAGATGGGTATCCCAAGCCCAGCACCCCATCAAAATGTGCAAAGGCAAAGGTCATGCCCGGCTCAAAGACAGACTCTCCAAAGTCTTGATCCTCGATGGTAATGTTGCTTATCTGTTCATCAGTTTGCCAAAGAGAAAAAAATATATGAAATGTATATACGTTGTAGTTGCCCAACAGGTTGTTAACTCCAAGGCAATTCAAATTTCTGTTTATGTCACAAAATAGCATTCTTTTAATAATTACACTGGCAACCAAAATAAAGAAAAATCTCTGTCTCTCCCTAATATTTGTGAATTTTTATTCTATCTTCAATTCTACTCAATTTCTGTTGATCTTTGTCAAAATCTGAGCACTGGATATAAGCCTGAGACAGTGCTCGGCTGCACTGCAGAAGGAAGGGGCATGGCCATCTCGTCTCTTCCATTCCCTCAGGCAACTGCTATGGAAGGGAGTGCTCCTGTCGTGCTCCCCTCCTGGGACAGGCTCTACCGGGATCCTCGCGGGACACTGCTTGGATTTTGTAACCTGCGGAAAGGACCTGAAATTTCCCTGCTGAAGATTTCCTTGAGAATCCCCAAGCGGGGAGCAACCAGGCCACACCCACACCACAGCCATTAACTGATCTGCAGTATCTTGCAATGAAGTGGAATGAGGCATCCACACTCAAACTGGCTACCAAATCATAGCAGGAAAGGGGGTCATTAATGGGTTATTTTCAGCATGGAAAAAAAATCACATTCCCAACTACTGCACAGCACAATAGCCCTGGAAGAACCACAATGTTGTGTGATAAAAATGAGACAAAAGCAAAACCAAACCACTGCTATGACGGTATAACAGTGTGGTGTGAGAAGGACCCCGATGAAGGATACGTAGCTGAAGAAAATCAAGTACTCCAATCTAGAGATTTTTTTTTTTACCACTTGGGGGAGCACCTCTGCAAATATGTATCAGCAAGCTTGAGCCTATAGGGTTTCTTACCTGTAATTTGTCTCTGGCAATAATACCCATAAGTCTTCCAGTGCCATATTGCAAAGAAAATGACTGCCCTCCATGTGCATAAGACTGTGACAGAAATGACTTGAATTTTTGATGCAGCCCTGCGAAAGCAAAAAACATTCTTCATTATTGATTTTTCACAAGTTAGGATTAACTTTTAAAATTTCCCTCACAAAAATGAAGAGATTAAATAATGCATAGTTCAGGTCACCACTGAGTGGCAGACTGGGGAGTGGTGAGTACCACTGATATACCCTGTGGGCAGAGTTTTTTGTGCCATGTGGGCTACTCTGCTGACCTGGAGTGAAATGAAGGGTGCTGTTTCATCTCCAGTCCTGACGTTCCTGTAAGGGAAGTAGGATGCCATTTTGTCTTATGCTTCTGGCAGTAGAATGTCATTTGCTGGCTGTAGGCAGTGCTAATGTTCAGATCTAGATTTCAAGCAATTCAAGATAGCCCTGGATACTTTAGATGTCATCAGATGTTAATTTAAAGACGGTATTGCTTATCAGGTAGAGCTATGTAGCTACATTTATGTGGCTAAAGCTTATTTGCAGACTGTTCTGATCAACAGAGGGAGGTCAGAATGAGAGAGAGCAGGAGATTGTTCACACTAAACAATAATAGCAACTATGATTCCACTTCAGTTGCCATGGCTTCATCCTGTGGAACCTCAGGCTTAGGGCTCTCTGGCTGCAAATTCTAACATCCCTCCCTAAACTGCAGGTTTCATGGTTCCATTGGATGTTGTCATGGCAGTTAAAGTGGAATCAAAGTGCTATTAATGATGCAGGGTGAAAAGGTCCCAGAACCGGGCATGTACCTTTGGCTTCCTCTATACTAGGAGTTAAGAATTACTCCAGGGCAGGGACCAAATTTCAATTTCATACTGCCTCTCTCTATACACACAAACAAGGCCTCAAGCAGGCAATACCCAAAAGCAAAAGTGAAGCTAGAAGTAACATGACATTTCATTTTTGACAATTTTCCCAGCATCTCTGATGAATTGAGAGTTTAGGGAGAACAGGAGAGCAAAGCTGGTGCATTTTGCAGCTATTTTGAGCACTGTGCAGCAATTTTGGCTGATAAATCACCTGGGGAAAGCAGATCTGGATGCTTGAAGGGGTATTCTGGAGCTCTAAGAGCTGCAAATATGTTTTCAGATCCTACAGACCACACTGCCACCATTTCTGCTCTACATATTTACAAATACAGGCATACCTCTGTTAACAAAGCTTATAGAATCATAGAGTTGGAAGAGACCCCAGGGGCCATCCAGTCCAACACCCATCAAAGCATTCCCAACAGATCGCCATCCAGCTGCTCCTTAAAAACCTCCAAAGGAGACTCTACCACACTCAGAGGCTGCATATTCCACTGCTGGACAGCTCTGACAGGAAGTTCTTCCTGAGGTTCAAGAGGAATCTCCTTTCCCGCAGCTTGAATCCATTGCTCCTTGTCCTAATCTCTGGAGCAGCAGAGAACAAACCCACTCCCTCCTCAACATGACTTCTCCTCAAATATTTAAACAAGGCTATCATGTCCCCCCTTAACCTTCTCTTCTGCAGACTAAACATCCCCAGCTCCCTAAGCCATTCTTCATAGGGCATGACTTCCAGACCCTTCACCATTTTGGTCATCCTCCTCTGGACATGTTCCAGCTTGTCAACATCCTTCTTGACTTGAGGTCTCCAGAACTGGACACAGTATTCCAAATGAGGCCTAACCAATGCAGAATAGAGTGGTAGCATTACCTCCCTCGATCTAGATACCATACTTCTATTGATGCAACCAAGAATCGCGTTGGCTTTCTTGGCTGCCGCATCACACTGCTGACTCATGTTCAGCTTGTAATCTATCAAGACTCCTAGATCCCTTTCACACATACTGCTATCCAGCCACGTGTCCCCCATCCTATATTTGTGCCTTCCATTTTTCTGCCCAAGTGTAGGACCTTACATTTCCCTCTGTTGAAATTCATTTTGTTAGCTTTGGCCCAGCTCTCCAATCTGTCAAGGTTGCTTTGAAATTTGATCCTGTCCTCTGGTGTGTTAGCAACCCCTCCCAATTTGGTATCATCTGCAAATTTGATGAGCATGCCCTCCACTCCTTCATCCAAGTCATTGATGAAGATGTTGAATAGCACTGGGCCCAGGACGGAACCCTGTGGCACCCCACTAGTCACTTCTCTCCAGGATGAAAAGCAGTCATTGGTGATCACCCTTTGGGTTCAGTCGGTCAACCAATTACAAATCCAACTAACAGTAGCCCTGTCCAGCCTACATATTACTAACTTCTTTGCAAGAATGTCATATGGAACTTTGTCAAAGGCCTTACTGAGGTCAAGATATGCTACGTCTACAGCATTCCCTTCATCTATCAAGCTTGTAACCCTATCGTAAAAAGAGACAAGATTAGTCTGGCATGACTTATTTCTGAGGAATCCATGCTGGCTTTTAGTGATTACGGCATTGCTTTCTAAGTAATTACAAACTGACTGTTTAATGATCTGCTGTAGGGTCTTTCCTGGAATTGATGTCAGGCTGACCGAGCAATAATTATTAGAGTCCTCTTTTTTCCCCTTCTTGAAGACGGGGACGACATTTGCCCTCCTCCAATGTGCTGGAACTTCTCCTGTTCTCCAAGAGTTCTGAAAGATTGTTGCAAGTGGTTCAGAAATGACTTCTGCTTTTTTACAACCAACCAGCCCTGCTTTTCCTCCTAACCTTCTGTCTAACAGGAAGGTCATTTTTTAGCAGCACCAGTACTGAGAGGATCCTGAAGGGGGCTAGAAAAACATAGAGGTTTAGTGTTGATGTTGCGCCCGAGGCCCGCTGGGTAGGCCCTGTGTTGCACACTCACACAGTTCAGTTTAGCCTGCTTTCACACTAATGAACATATATGGGGGGTTAGCTCATGCTGTTCATTGCTAGGTCAGGCTGCCCTGTATGCTGCAGTCCTGTGAGAATAGCCAAGGAATGTTAACGATGGGTGCTTCACTCCCCATGCCGTGCAGTAAGGTGAGGGGAGAGGAAAGCCTGATTAGAAACCGTTCGCTGCCATTTCGGGCGGGTAGTGAGATTTGGCCACGAGCCTATCATGCACCTGGCCCATGGGTGCCTCAGTAATTGGCGTCCGAGGAGGGGACAGCCCCCCTCCTGCCCGTTTCGGCACAGTGGGTTGATGGATTGGCAGCCTGTTTTGCCACTCGCGTACAAAAAGCCTATATAATCTATTGGAACAAAGAGAACCCTGCTCCATTGCCTGCCTTGCTTCTCGGACAGAGTCAGAGTGTAGGTATGCTTGTGTGCCTTTCATTTTTCCTTTTGCTTCTTCGCTTAATAAACTGCATCCTCAAAGACCAGAACTGGCTTGGTTCTTGCCTCCCAGCATCTCGCACTTTGAACATTGCACGGCCACCCAATCCAGGGAGGGTCGTGTGTGCTACAGTTGCATGGCAGGGGTATATCTGCAGTAAATGCTGCAATAAGGATTGAGCCAGAAAAGAATGGGATTTTACTGTGGCCCTACTATAGGGATGTACCTGCCTACAAAAAGTAAGGTGAACAGCAGCTACCTCCTTAGGAAAAGCAGAGCTGGTGAAGTAAAAGGCATCTCTGGATGCATTTTGGAAGATACTCTCAAATTGTATCTAGAGGATTCAAAATGGTTTTGTTTACTTATGCAAGGCTTACCTAATCTGATTGTTTCATGTCCTATGTGCATATTATTCATTTTGGATAAAAAAAAATTGTTGAAACATGTTGGAATTATTCTTTTCTGCTGCAAGAAGCTATCTCTATTCTTTTCATGTTAATTTTACCTCTGGTACCAAATTTTCTGTTAAAAGAAGTAATGCCTGGGAAAACATCTACTTCGTTAATTGAGATATACCTGTGAGGGCTGAATACAGTTCTTTTTTCACAGAGAGAAGCACATGATAACAGCCAAATTAAATCATTTTCACTGAATCCCTTTAAAAAATTCCATAGCCAAATTAAAGCTAGGAAAATGTTACCTTTTGAAGTACAATACCTAGGCTGCTCCACCAGCAAGACCAATACCCATTTTGTCTGGGAATTCTAGGAGACTGAACCCAAATATGACTTTTCTGACTTCAGAGGCAAATTTTGCATTTGCAAAGTTGTACCTGCCAACTTAAGACTAGGGAATCCAGCACATCAAATCATATATGTATTAGCTCATCAATGCTCAGTGGGGGAGTCAGGGCTGGATCACAGGACTCATATCTAATACCTCATACCTGGGAACCTTAAAATGATAACCACAGAGTAGCAAGTGATTTATTGCGGCAGGAAACAAGCCCAGCATTAACACCTAGACTGGTGTGGGCATGCTGGAATCCACTAGGACTGTCACTCATTTTCCCGGTATCCTTGCTTTCTTTTTCTTTTTCTTTTTCTTTTTTTTCTTTTTTTTTTCTTTCTTTCTTTTCTTTTCTTTTCTTTTTTTTCTTTTCTTTTTTTTTTTCTTTTTTTTGGAGAATCAGGGCATGGCTAATTAGGCATCTGTATAGTTACTGGTTCTCATTTTATTATTTTTATGTTAAACTATTATTTTTATTATTGCTATGTTAAACATCATTTTCTATAAGAAACTGTGCTTGCTCCTGAATGCTGCACACTCTTTTTTTAGAAACAGAGCAGCAGAAGAGAAATTCCATTTTATTCCTGCAGTCATGATGGCACCATAATTTAAGTGAGTTTAACAAGTGGAACGACCAAGTTAGCTGTGTGCTTCCCAGCGTATGTTCATTTAAAAGGAGCCCCGACAAAACCATTCCATCCGAAGCCTAAGCTGGCCTAGCTGCAGCATGGCAAAGTCCACTAAAGATACTCAGACTGGAGCAAGTCAGCTGGACAGTTGGCCACTGGTGATGTGTGGTGAAAAGTGGTGAAACTACAGTGGGGACAGTGGAGTGGGGAGAAGCAGAATGCCTTTACATAGCTCTTGATACCCTTCTCTGACTAATGTCTTACATTCTGAATAGCCATCTACATCCAACCTCCAAACCTGGATATATGGAGTGTATTCACATTGCACAATTACAGCATTTTGACACCACTTTAACTATCAAGCCTCCATTCTATAGAATCTCCTTAAAATTCTCTGCTCTATTACATTTCCCTGACCTACAGCAGATAATTCCAATTGCATGACCAAACTACAAATTTCAGAATTCCATTGGATTCGACCATGAAAGTGATATCTAAGTGATATAATTATGTAGTATAGATACAGTCTTAAAAAGGGGGGAGAAAGAAAGAAAGAAAGAAAGAAAGAAAGAAAGAAAGAAAGAAAGAAAGAAAGAAAGAAAGAAAGAAAGAAAGACTACACTAACAAATACTGCTATCTCTTGACACATTTACCCCATCTGGAAAAGCCCAGACAGGGAGAGGGAGAGGGAGAGAAAAACCCTACCACCCCCAGTTCTTTGGGTTTGTGCTTGCAGAGCCCTGGGATCAGAATTTGATGGGGTCAAGGTTGTGTTTACTTCAGTGCTGAAATGGCATAATTTTTCCTTACCACAAGCTTCACTGATGCAATAAGCTGAAGGGACCCAAAAATCAGCAGAGCCAGTATCAAACACCACTGTGAATTTTTGAGGTGGAGTGCCAACGCTTACCTCTCCATAATATTGCGCCTGTAGGGACAGAGAGGGAGAAAAGCAATCCATCAGTTTCATATTCACTTGCCAATCAGTTCATAAGACCGAAATATATCAGTTAAAAACTCCCAGCCACACCAAGCTAAACAGTAAAATAGCTTTGTCTCCTACCAGTAGGTAGGGGCACCTCCCCAGACCACCAGGACTCTCAGGTTACTGCCTGGATTCCCTGGTTTCGGAGGGTCATCTCCAGCTGGCAGGCAGGGCCGTGTTATCGCTGTTTCTAGCCCAAGCTTGTGGGATATTAAGATATCATTTGATATCAATAATTTGGCCTTCTGTACCCATTCCTCTCCACGTGCTTGCGAGGCCCCCGGACAAGCACGCACACAGGCGCAGCCGACAATAGCCGAACCGTTCACATCCCAATCCAGGCAGGCCAGTCATTGCCGAATGCAGCTTCAGGAGACCTCAAGGTAAGTACCCCATTAAGTATGCACGCTACTTACAAAAGATCCCCTGCCCTGCGCAGGCAGCTTGATGAGCGGACTATACAACTCTCAAGCACTCCACGTTTGCATACTGGCTACTCTACTGACAACTCTGTCATGATTCAATCATCTAAAGTACTGACCTTTCAGAGGTTTTGTCTCCAGCCCGAAACTCCTTGTTATCTCCAAGCACGGACTAGCCTGCGGCCACAATTTTCCCTATAAGAACCCCTGACTTTGAGCGTCTCGTTGGATCGCTCGTGACTTGCCTCCTGACTTGCCGCCTCTCCGTTTGACGAGCCTCCCCTCAGCTCCACGTACTGAGAACCCATGCTCCCCAGCTTCTTTGCTATTACCGGGCTTCAGGACAGGTATAGTATTTCCCATATCAAACCTCCTCTCAAAATCCCTCTATCCAACTCCTACCTTTAATTTCTGTAGTTCTTCGTGTAAGTGTGTTGCATACACATGTTTGACTGTGCTTCAATAAAACAATTATTATTATTAACTTCTGCCTTACCATTGACTCAACCTGACCCCGTAGACATAGGGTTCAAGATCTCGCTACGTTACCCTGTCTCTCGCATTGCTAACTAGTGCTCTTTGCTAATTCCCTCCCCATTGTTTTGAGCACATTTAGGTGTCCCTCCCGGGACCCGCAGAAATCAGGGTAATAGCCCTTTTATCAATCAGGCACTTTAGGCACAGTGCCTAGGGCCTATGAAAACATCCCTAGTGATACATCGAGGTCAGGTAAGGAGTCAAATACAAGAGTGCCTAGAGCCACAAAAACCTTAAGGCCATCCAGCTGACAGGTAAAGGTTCAGATTTTCCAGATTTCATGAGATCAGTTCCAGACAAGAGACAAGGCTGGATACAAATATCTAGTCCAATTTCCACCTAGAAGAACATCCCTGCGTGCATATTTGAATGACGAGCTATGAGTAACTGCAATTGCTGCTTAAAATGTACTGCTTAATGACACAGGCCAAATCAAACAAGCCCTGGTCCCATAAAGTCACCAGGTGTAGTCTCTGGGTCTCATGTTTTGCCTGGAAATCTCAGGGCTAGAGATCAGCCTGACCTGGCAGCCATATCTGAGTTCCCTACATGTTCGTATGCAAATATGTTCTAGTAAGTTGTGATTAGTAAACAGACAATGTACTGATGCTGAAACTGGGACTGAATTATGTGAATGTCTTGTCATTTTGTAAATATCTTGAATCCCGAAGGTGCCATGAGAGAAGTGGTATACCAGTGGAGTCTGACTTCCAAGGTTTATCAGTCTTCCACCTCCGTATCAGCCTATATGAAGTGGAATAGCTCTGTCTCACATCCTATTTTTAGAAAAAAGTATTTCTGACCTCTGCTGCAGATTGTGACATAATCTGAGGTGTCAAGAACATGATCCCTTTGTTTGTTTGTTTGACCATTCATGTGTGGTACATATTTGTCATTTTTTTGCTAAGAAATTTATGTCATTAATCAATTTTGTATTAGCTTGGCAAAAGCTAATATAAAATATTTCAGATTGCAGAGGGCACTGTGGGACCACTTCAGAAATCACTCCTATTCCTCCCTATACAAAGAAGAGCTTTGGTTACAGAACTGAAGTTAGAGGGGACTCATGACAACAAATCATATGGGTTGGGGTGGTGAATCCACTCTTGGCTTTATGACTACTACTCCTTCAGCTGCTTCAGGAGAAACAGGAGCTCTTCCAGTGCCAGATGGTGACCTCAGTCAAGAGTAGGGTCTGGATGGGCTCCTTTACAACCTGGAGAAACTACAAGAGGATTGACTGGAAAACCAAGATTCACCTGCCCCAGTGTAACAGTTTCCACCGCTTTTGCCATAATAAATATTAGTCTTCAAGATGCCACAAGACTACTGGATGCTTCTGCTGCTAATAGAATGTCTGTCTGCGTGTGTCTCTTTCTCTCTCTCTGTCCCTGTAATATTTCAGCATAAAGAAGGCTATCTTCTGTCTCATTGCCTTATTCCATGCCAGTTTGGGGCGCAGCTGTTTTTTCTGTAATACTGCCAAGTGAAAATTCCCTCATTGTCCCTCACTACTCACTTCCATTCACAGTCCCTTCTGAGACTTTTTTTGAGTCCAACTGCCTCCTCAAATAAATGCGAAAAAAAATCAATACACATTTCAACCAAACATTCTTAGACTAGACCCCTGATCAATATTTGTTCAAGTTTTTAGAATTAGCAATATGCCATTAAAAACATCAAGCCTCCTCCTCTTTGCAATTTATGAAAATATATCATTGTTCCTTAAAGACACAAATTTGCATGAAGCCCTGACTATATTTTAATGAGTACCATCATGGAGGTAAAAAGCCATGTGCTGCATACACAAGATATGTATTTTAAATCCTACTTAATCCATGGAATGATTGGATAATTTCATATTTTCAGCATAAATTTTGTTTACTTTGCAATGTGGCAAAATGCTGTTGGTAACATGAGAACTACTGACAGCTTTATAAAAACTGAACTTATAGGTGCCAATCCAGGAATATCATGGTTAAAACAAAAACTTTTGGGGTGCATGTGGGAATCTGTATGGTCTTTCTTCTTCCCCTTTCTCCCATTTCTATTATACAAGTACATACTCACATTCATATAATCACAAAGCTTTTCTCTTGCAGGTCCTACAGATAAAAGAGCATCTGAAGGGAAGCAATGCAGGTACTTCTGAGCAAAAATGTCTGGCAAATGATCTCTCCAGAACTGATCCAATTCTCCTCTTTTCCGAAGTGTTCCTCTGATAGATTTAAATCGAACTAGAGGGATCCTAAGTGAATAATATCAGTACATCATTTGTGTGGCACACAATGGGATACCAATTCGTTCTTTCTTTTCCTTTTTCCTTCGTTGCACATTCAATGAAGTAGAGTTTGGGGCAGTACAGCCTGTTGGCTTGTGGATGTTCTACTTCTGGCCTTTACAGGTTCTAAGGCAAGCTATTCCTTAGTCCACAACCCTGGAAGCTAGTGGTCTCTGATCATCATAAAGCAAACAGTCCTCTGGCAATTATAAAGAGGGAACTGCAAAGAAAAGAACTTTGAGAAGGGATACAACCACAATGGACTTGATCCTCACGGGGTTCCTTTTCCCTGTGACAGTATGCGATATCTTCCTTCAACCCAACATGATAGCTGCTGTTTTATTCCCTGCATAGCAGTTCTCACCACATCTTGGGGTTGAGGGAGACTCTCTGACGGACCAAACAGATAAAGGATCTCCCTCACTGTTTGCTTGACCTGGTGCCCACTGTTCCAGGCTATAAAGGGGAAACAGTGATATTTCAAAGAAAAGCAGAGATCCATCTGATATTTCAGAAACAATCATAAGATAACAAGTCAAACTGCCACGTTTTAATGGAATTAACTGAATATATTTTACTAAGTGGAATATAATTTTACAGGCCTTGTTTTACTGTTTGGTTTTAAAAGACCTTTAAATCTAGTTTTGTGGACTGTTTACAGCCTACTTTGGAGTTTTATTTTATCAGGTGATTTTTTATTTCTAGACAATGTTTCATTTTTCCTGGACACAAAACTAATGATCAAAACATACTAACTAACTGAGCTGCTTGCATTGCTTACAAAAGGCTGAAGTCCAGTCCCTGTAACCTCCAATTAAAACAATCAGGTAGCAAGTGACTGGCACAACTTCCGTGTGAAATTCCCAGAAAGCTGTTGCTAGTCAGGGTAGACAGTACTGGACTGCACTGACAAATAGTCTTAGCTAGTATTAGAGAACATCCTGTGAACTGGAATCAATGGGACTTGTGAACGTAGTCTTACCGAAATCCCATTCATTGCAGTGCAATTTGTATGAAAAATGTTCTTGGTGGATTTTTCCCACCATTTAAGTCTAGTGGCATACTTTTCTACAGCAAAGAGGAAATATCTTTCAACTTCAAGAGCTACTGTAAATATGTCTCTGAAATAACAAGCAAGACTGTGTCATACAGAAAAGTGGTTAACATTCCTACGGACTTTGCAAAATATTAGAAATTCTTCTTACCTTACCAGAGCTGTGATTAATGGAATATAAATCAGAGCTGCCAATAAAACCTTCATGATTTTGGTTGACTGGGGCTGAAAATGACCAGTTCTTAATGATCTCACCATTTTTATGTACCTCACTGGACCACATAACAACTGTTCATGAGGTCAATCAATGCCTGAAGGTCAGTAACTTGGCAGAACATTTATAGTGTGCTGCAGAAGTAACCATTTGAGTAAACACTGCTAGAAAAGGGATGAGCAGAGAGTAGTTTGGGATCTAGTGTTAGATTACTGGATGATCTGGAACAAACAACAAGAGTTTCTGACTCAAATTGTTTCAACAATAGTGACAACCACACCCTATCCTCCTCCTACCCTTAAATCAAGCTATTCAAAGCCTTGCTCTACAGCAGGAATGGGAATTGTGCAGATGTTGTTGGACTACAACTCCCAACTGTCCTTGCCAGCATAGGCAATGATCAGGGATGCTGGGCAATGGAGTCCAACAACTTCTAGAAGGTCACATGATTCCCAACCTGGCTAGGGATTCTAGGAGCTGTAATCCAAAAAATTAACTTTTCCAAGCTGCGGTCCCGAGGTCTTCCAGGTCTTTTGTCTGGATGTTTTATTTTAATAACTAACAAATAACACTCCTTATACTTTATCACACTGAAGCTACTAATCGACACAGCTACTTGTTCAGGTTACACTGAAGCCTGAATACTAGAGCCAAGAAAGGATCTTGAGGGCAGAAGGGCAAGGCGAACCATAGGATCTCAAGGGATGGAACTGCAGGACCAGCCCAAAGAGGAGTTCTGTCACATAGATTTGGCTTGTGATCCAAGGAATGCCTACTCCCAAAATTCCCTGTCTGTCCACTGAGCTCTTCAGAGGAGGATCTTTTCCATGTATCATTGTGGGGAGAAGTGCATTATTCATTGACAAAAAGAGTTTTGGAGTATCTTGAAGTTTGACATCAACTCAGTGTTTCTTTCAGTGCCAAATCAGAATGCTTCTCTTTACCCAGATATTTAAAACACTGACAATTATTCCAAACTCACCTCCTTAAAATTTTTCCACCCACGACTGGAAGCAAAAGTGTTTAGCATTAACTAAGATTGACTTGACAACATATATTTTAACCACACACAGTCTTATAAAAAATATAAGCAGAAGGGAAGGGGAAAGAAAAGAGAAAGGTGACTTAAGAACAGCATTCATATCTATCACAGATCTAAGTCACCTGTCAAATAGTTCCAGAAATATGGACTAAACCCTCAGATCTTTTCACTTGCCTCTTGCCTTCAAGGGCCAAACCTGTAAGATTTTGTGTCCTATACAGAGGCTGAAAGTAACAAATTAAATCAATGCAGTTACCTGCAATACATTGCTTTTCAGAGATGACAAGCAAATAACAGGTCCTGCTGAAATATTAAGGAGAGACACAAAAAATAAATAAATAATCTCTTCCCATGCAAGAGAGAGTGTGGAATAGCAGTTAGAATGCCAGGATGGGTTCAGATCCCCACTAAGCCTGAGGCTCATTGTACGACCTTGAGCCAGTCAACAAGTTTCAACCTCTTCCACCTCACAGAATTGTTCTGAGAATAAAATGCAAGAACCACATACACTGCTTTGAGCCTTCTGTAGAAAAGGAGGAATGTCAATAACACCAACTGAAATAAATCAGTCTCACTAGATGTTATGAATGCAATGCCTTTGATTTCCTTCTCTACTCAAGGAAGCAATTGTGGAAGATCTATTTTCTAATCTGGGTCATCTGAACAAAATAGATCATGTTTGTTTGGGCTGTGGGCCAACTATGGTCACTTGATGGCTCTGACCATCCGTTAGTTCGACTATCCACATGTCAATTTTTCATCTCAGCTGAGGAGAAGTAGCACACAATAGCCAAAACTGAATCAGTCAGCTGACACATTTTACTGTATAAATCAGCTCTTTCTCTGCAAGGAGCAGAGACTTTCCAGAGACTTCCACTTCTGAGAAGCAGATATCTACCATCTGGACTCTTACAACCTTTGCCCTGCATAGTCACTGATAATATCCCAAGACCAGCCAACCTTTCTATTAGGCAAAGTAAGATGGCTATCTAAGGCTCAGATGCTGGGGAGATGGCACTGAGATGCTGGAGGACATAGCTATGGATGCTATACAATCTGTCCTGCACCCCCTAAATCAGTGCTTCCCAACCTTTTTTCATTTGTGTACCCCTTGGCAGCCCATTTCCATAAATTGTATGCCCCCCTCACCAATGCCATGTCTTTCCTTGGGGGGAAAAAAAGCCTCATCGGAAAGCTTCTCTGAGCTCTGAGGAGATGTCCCCACACCCACGAACAAAAGATAAGGTGTCAGATTAGCCACCCTACCTGGGCCTCTCCTTTTCATAGTTCCCTGTTACCCACCTTGACATTCTCTGCAGTCTCAGAATCCATTTTGCTCCCAGCTGAAAGGACAGGGAGGAGTGACTGGTGCTGTACATCCTTCCCTCAGATGAATTCAGGACAGAACTGGATGTCTCCACTGTGCACGCTCTCTCCTCATGGAGAGGGACACAAGGAAGAGGGAGAGAAGAACACATGAGCACAAGGCTCACGAAGGCACCCGGTGTGGGTCTAGCTGGGCAACTTGAATAGAAGGCTGAGTATGCATATGTGTGTGAGAAAGACTCTCTTTTTTAAAGAGTTTGTGGGCAAATGACATCCAAAAGTTTGGCTTGTGTGTCACTCTTCTCTTCGTTTGATTGATTTCCCCTGCCTCTATACCTTACGGTTCTGGGACAAGAATGTCAACGACATGGGCAATCAAGAACCGCCTTGAGTTGTGATGTGCTCTCAGAATGACTTATACTTTATTAACATCTTGCAGCGTAGCTACAGGATCTTTGGGTTGGGGATGGGTGTTGCAAATTAGGCAACAATGCAAGGGAGGATTCTTTGCGCGCTCCTTCAACCAACAAAGAGCTGGGACTCAGAAGGTAGATCAGCACCCGGATGTCATCCATCTGCCATTGAACAACTTGAGGTAAAAGCACTGTGTAAAGAGATATTGGATACCTCTTTTTCTAACGTCCCCTAAAATTACACTTGCATTAACTCCCTTGCTAAATCACAAAGAGGATTCTGGCCTTTGGTTTTGCCAACAGAAGTACAAGGTGTAACAATCTAAGGTCAAAGTGATCCACATTGATAAGGAAGGTTAATGGCTAAACTCTGAGCCAGTCTTTAATCCAAAAATATATTTAGGCAAGTCCTTAACGTTTTTATTTTAACAGGGAGGAAATTTGAAGAAACATAGAAGAATTCTACATCCACTAAACATCCGTACCTCAAATGAATAAAAGCCAAATTCTGGTTGGAGAACATGTCTACCATACCATAGAATTTAACAATTCAGGGTCAGATTAGATGTCACATTTGATTTTTAAAAAAGCCTCTGCTTTTGTTTACCTGATTTCACCTCCCTTCCAAAAGTAGACAGTGCCACCACCCCTGTGCTAAATCAGTTCTTGGGCAGGGGAAGCATGGTTTTGAGTCTTCTAAAGCATATGGTTGTAGACAAAATGTTTAGAAGGCTGAGAGGTGAATTGTGGAGGGGGAAACATACACATGACAGAACACTGGGATGGGATTTTTGTAGTATGTGAGTAGAAAGAAGCTCTTAACAGAATCCTTAAAGACATTCAAGGATTATTGTAAGACATTGAAAAATCCAATTGTTTTGACAGTTACAAGTTTGATGAGGCAGAAGAGATCTGTATTTTTGATCTTTTACTGTATTTTTACTGTGTTTTTAATCTCTTGCTGAAAATTATGTTTTAAATATTTTTAAGTGTTTTAACTATTTCTAATCATGTCTTTAAATAATATTGGTATTTAATTTTTTTTAACTTTTGTAAACTAATGTTTTAGCTTAATCTTGAATCTTAGCTTGGGAGAGAGGCAATAAATGAATGAATGAATGAATGAATGATCAGGTCACTTATGACACTGAACTAAGGTAGATTAATAAATGAGCTCTCTCCATATGATAGACCTACCTCAGATGGGCTGGAAATACTACCATTCATACAGGATATATAAAAGGAGCAAAGCTCTTCATATGTTCAGCTTTTTCCTGTCTTCTTGGTTCCTCTCTCCCCCCACCCATCATCTGTGGTGTTTGATGGAGCATATGTTGAATTTGCAGGAGAAAAATGGCATATAGACAAAAAAGTTAAATTTCCTTCTGTGTACTATGATTATGATCTCGCTTGTGGAACCCAAAGCACTTTTCATTTAAAAGAAAGGGGGGGCAGAGATTCTCAAGCATGGGATTCAAAGACATATATAAAAGTAATGCCTAGTTTTCAAAACTGAGCAAGTTACTTTTTTGTACTATAGATCCTGGAATGTCTCAGCAAACATGGCTAGTGCCTATTGCGGCTGGAGGGCTTTGGGAGTTGTAGTCCCAAAAGAACTTTCTGCAAATTAGCAGCCACTCTTATTCACAGGTACAAGAAATAATACTGAAGTATTAAGTCTGAATCCAATGCGTATTCTTAGCAATAAATAAGCATTTGTGCAAACTTTGTCTAAGAAAACCCTTATAAAACTCATGGGGTTGCTTTATGTTGGCAGGTGACTTGAAGAGATGTAACATATACATAGTAGATGACAACATATTAAAGATGAGTAGATGACACGTTGAAAGTAGAACTCAAGTTACCAGAACGTGGGTATAACACAAATCCCTGTGTTTTAACAGGAAACATAGGAATATTTTTGAAAATATCCTTGGTTAAGCAGTGTGCTATTGTACAATTTTGCTGTGATTGTTTTCTGTTTGTGAAAACTGTTCTGAAGCAATGCCTGTATTTCTCATCAGCAGACACTCATTCACTTATCAGAAACACTTCAGGGCTCTTGAGAGTCATGATTGTTGCTATGTAAACCAAGTATGTATTTTAATGGAAAGGAGGGAATGCCAGCAGAACAGCACAGAGGGTAAGGACAGGGAGTCTCCTTAACCCGCAAGGTTGATTCTTCTAATAGCAACAGCCGTTGTGACTTTGAAAAGTTTTTAGCATGGGCAACACTTTCGCTGCAATAATCTCCTTTTTCCCTTCTGACAGCTGCCAGAAATACATCTTAGGGGACCTTGAAGAGATGCCAATTGATAAAATGGTGGATCTGAGCGGCAGGCAAGTGAGACGGTTTCCTTTGTGTGTTTGTTCTTTCAGAGAACTGGTCAAGCTGTACCTAAGTGACAACAAACTAAATAATCTGCCTCCTGAGCTGGAACAACTACATAACCTCCAGATCCTGGCACTGGATTTCAACAATTTCCATACCCTGCCCTCAGTGGTTTGCACCTTGAAGCAGCTATCTATCCTCTATCTGGGCAACAATAAATTGGGAGACTTGCCTGTACAGCTGCGGCAGCTGCAGAACCTCAAGACACTATGGATTGAATCTAACCGCCTGTATCGTTTCCCCAGTGTGGTGTGTGAGCTGAGGCACCTCAAGACACTGCATGCTGGATCCAATGCCCTGCGTTCCCTGCCTGGACAGCTTCAGCACCTGAAAGAGCTGCGCACGATCTGGCTCTCAAGCAACCAGCTGGTGAGCTTCCCACCTGTGCTCCTGCACATGCCCTTTTTGGAAGTAATTGACGTGGACTGCAACACTATCCGAGATTTCCCTAATCTCACACACCTCAGCAATCTGAAGCTGGTGATCTATGACCACAACCCCTGTAGAAATGCCCCCAAGGTGGCAAAAGGGGTGCATCGGGTTGGGAGGTGGTCTGAGGAGAGTCCTGAGCCTAGAAAGCGATCCGGTCTGGAAAGGAGCAAAGGATCTGAGGATATCAATTCCCTTCTTCCCCCTCCTCCTCGCTCTCTCAAACAGTCCAACTAAGGAGCAACAGAAGATTCCCTGGGTACCAAAGATCACAGAACTGGTAGCATGCTCCTGAGTCTCAGTCTCAGCCAACCTGTGAAGCTCCAGTCAAAGATTATGCCTTTAGAATGGAAGGGTGGCTTTTGCTTTTACACGCAAAAATCTTTCACAAAAGTAGCACATGCATGATTTCACTGGTATGTATACATGCAGTTTTGTGAGGAACTGGAGCAACTCAGTGATAAGATTAACTTCAAAGCAAACAGCAGTCAGTCAGCAGAGGTAACTTGTACAGGTACCTCCTACTTCTCTAAAGACTCCAAATGCAGGAGCAAAACTGTGTTGACAGGAGGAAGTGGGGAGAAATCCATAAAGAAGGTAGATAATCTTGAAGCACTATAATCCTGTTTTCTGTCAAATGAAATACGAAGCAGTAGCACTAGGAGAGCTAATATGGTGTAGTGGTTTGAATGTTGGACCAGGACACTGAGAGACCAGGGTTCAAATCCCCACTTGGTCTAGAAGCCCACTGTGTGATCTTGGGCAAGTCACACTCTCAGCCTCAAAGGAGGGCAGGGGCAAACACCCCGTGAACAAAACTCGCCAAGAAAACCCTGTGAAAGGTTTACCTTAGGACTGCTTTAAGTTGGAAGTGACTTGAAGGCATACAAAAAACACTACAAGAATTGTCTAGAAGTGGTTTAAAACACTTCATTCAGTAATTGTATCTACTACCTTTAAGTGAAGAACACTTGTGTTTGATCCCATACTTCTAAATTTAAATGAAAGATTTGGTTTGAGGAAGCTACAGGTTCCTATCCTGTTACTCACTGAATGGCATAATCCAGATAAGATGAAGGTGATCCTTGGTCAGTTGAAAGGCATGATGAGGCTTCATGTCCCCTGAAGCACAGGTTTGCAGCTGAGGTGTTCTGGACTCAACTTGGAAGCCCAGGTTTCAGTGGTGGCTAAGATTGCATTTGCTGAGTGTGCTAGCTACCCTTTCCTTAAGAAGTATCTGGCCACAGTGACTTATGCTTTACATCTTAGTTGGATTACTATGCGGGGCTGCTGTTGAAGAGTGTTCGGAAACTTCATCTGGTCCAAAGAGCCACAGCCAGATTGTTAACTGTGGCTAGATACAGGCATCACACAACAGCGCCACTGGCTGCCAGTCTGCTTCCAGGCACAACTGAAACTGCTGGCTATTGACCATTAAAGCCATGCACAGCTCAGGTCCTGGTTATTTGAAGGCCAGTACTCTCCTTTACAAACCAGATCATGCTGTGAGATCTGGTGGCGAGGCCCTTCTCTCTGCCCCACTATCCTCACAGATACATCTACTGGGAATGCAGGAGAGGCCTTCTCAGCGGCTACTCCAGGCTTTGGACCTCCCTTCCCATAGATGTTTGGCTGGCACCCTCCCTACTTACTTTTTGCAGACAAGCGAAGACTTTTCTATTCCAACAGGCATTTGATGAGCAACTATATAAGCACCATCTTACACAATGTGCCGATGTTGTTAATTGTTATGCTGGTAAGTGTGTGTGTGTGTGTTTTAATTACCATGTTTTAATCTGGTTTTAATTTTTTTAGATTGTTTAATCTTGCTCTTAACTTTTGTATCTTGTGGATTTTTAACAATGTGTTTGTAAATTGTTGTAAACGGCTTTGAGTCTCAATCTGGGGGAAAGGATAGAAATAATTACCACAATCACTCCCTTCCTGTGGGAAACATAAGTTTTGTGGAGGATCCTTAACAGACTTCTTGGCTCTCCCATCAAGCTAGGATTCCAATATGTCTTTGGGAAGCCCTGCTTCCCAAAACAGTATAGACACAATCTCAGATTTGTTGCCAATTAATTCCTTACATTATCACACATATGGTTATGAACCAAAGGAGTCTTTCTGCCAAGAGGAGTTAGAAATCTAAAGGAGTTAAAGCTGTTGGTAGTAACTCTACGAAAGCTTACTGTAAAATACATTTTAATAATGTATTTGCAACCAGCTGTATGTGCAAGCTTCTATGGGCAGGCCTACTGCTGTATCTTTTCCAGCTGGTATTAGAAGATGCTAGCTCAAGTAATCCTGCAGCAGAATCTGGTTACCTATTTGCTTCTGAGCTTAAACCAAAATGCTAGTTTTAAGATTTATTTTTGCATAGCCTGGTATACTCCTAATTTGAGGACCCAACCCGACTCAAGCCTACCCTACCCACTGCTTTGATGCCATCAGCTGAGGTCTACCGTTCAGACGCTGTTGGCTACCCCACTAACATGTCAAGATGGCAATAATGACTTACAAATTTTCGATAATGGCTTCCTGAATTTTTTTTGTTCTCAAGAAGCCACCTATGGGCATAGAATGCCACATTTAGTCCAGTAAATTCTGCACTCTCATGGACCGGAGACCCCTATGTTTCCATACAATACTGAGGTGTTACAAAGCTCTACTTGCATTGCCGAATACTTAAAAATTTGTAACTAATTTGATATTGTGCACATGTATGCATATGCACTAAGTTTTTATGGTTTTTTTTTTAATCACATTATCATTGTGTGCTTGAAATAGCAGGATAATAAAGCAGCAAATTATGTGTGGTTGCTATTAAACCTCACAGGGTTACCTGTTACTAAATATTCTGCTATTCCATCTATCCCAACTTTTTCTTTATTTCCTTGTGGTGGGGGGTTACAAATGCAGGCTCTAAATGTCAATACTATTCATTTGCAAAAGGAAGCATTCAGTGATGGACTGAATGCTACAGTTCCTCACATCTAGTTTGTGTCTCTTTGTTCTCTTAAACAGACTGCTTCTCTTAATGTAAACGGGATAGGAATAGTCCATCTGTGATAGCAAACAAGTTGCTTTGCTCCTTAGAAGTTTTGTGCAAGTAGACAGAGCTGAAATATGTGCAAAGGGAAAGATTAGGGGCATCCTTAATTCCAATTTTATCAAGCATTTTATGTCTCTTTTCTTCTCACCTCACTGTGAGCTATTTTTCCATTAGGTATCCCAAGTTCATGAATCTGAAACTGTTGACAAGAGCTTTAAAATCTCATGCCAAACTTATCAGAACTTAAAGTATCACAAAACAATCATTTTCCGTAACACACGTCATTGTCAAGTGCTTTCCAGCTGTTTCTAACTTACAGCAACCCTTAGGAGATCTTTTCATAGGGTTTTCTGAGGGCTGAGAATGTGTGACATGCCCAAGCTCACCAAGTGGGTTTCCATGGCCAAGTGGGGTATCAAACCCTGGTCTCCAGGGTAATTGTCCAATGCTCAAACCACTACACCATCCTGGCTCTGTAACACACATACCACCTACTTTTTCCAAAATTCTTCAGAAAGTATGTCAAAGGAAAATTAACTGATCTGTTTTTACCTCCTGAAATCAACTGGGGCTCAAATTTGTTTCTCTTTGCTGTGATCCAGTATAAAAAGGAAAACAGTTAAAACATGTAGTGATTTGTATGACAGTAATGTAATGTTAACATAAAGGATCCAAATGTTACATTTTTAAATGTCAGCATTAAACTCTGTTAATGTGGCCAACCATCACCTGTTCACAGTCTTTGGATTCTGTTCTCAACATTTTACATTTAATAATATTCTGATACATCACTGAAGAAAACACAAAGTAAGCGGTACTACTTCTACTTCGAGCAGATTATATATATTTGAACCTTTTATTACAGAGTACTACACAAAAGGAATGGTGGGGAAATACAGATGTTATATAACTGAAAATGAATTGGTCTTTGAAAAACAATATAAGTTAAACTAAAAGACTAACTGCATTCCAGTGCTAGGTATGGCAGCGTTTCACTCTGTAATCTGTTAGAATCACACTTCAAAGTATTTTGCAAACTTCTGGTCCGTGCATTCTTACTGCTGACAAAATATTCAACATGGATAACGATCTGGTACTCGTTTCCTGGAAGAAGAGACAGAATTTAATACAAGCAGATGTCAAAGAAGAAAACATGAATTCACATGGCATCAGTTACAATTTTAGACTTAATCTACAAGTGTTTGCATGTAATTAGCTAGTAACATCGAATGCAGAAAGAAAAAGTAACTTCATAAATATTCAAACTACTCTTGATGTACATTTTAACGTATTCAAATCAAATCTGGCAAAGTATTTTATGTTTGATTGAACTCTCCAAAGAAGAAGGAAATTACTGTTTTACCTTGGGGCTGCTTTAATAATGTCATCAACACGGAGAATAACTTCTGCCGCTTCAGCAGCACTAAGCAAAACTTGTCGTTTCACTTGAAAGCTTTCGACTACTCCCAGACTCGCCATGTCTGCAATGGTACCATCTCTCATGTCTTGAGGATTAAATAAAAAAAGAAAGACGTTTCATGAGATTAAAAATGCATTGCCAGAGATCTCGTTTTCAGTTACATTGTGTTCTTTGACTGGTCTCTACAAAGTGAGGTTTATTATCATGAAAATTCCACATATTATACAATAACTTTAGCACAAACAATCCAAGCACCTCATACTCACTTTTTCATTTTACCAGCTCTTTACAACAAACTCACTCCTGGCTTTTGTATTCCAATCTTATACAGATAAATTGGGGAACATTTACATTTAATTCTACAATTTAACTTTAATTTTAGTGCTGCTTCTGATCAGTATATGCAATACAAGCAGATATGAACACAGCGTTTTATTAAGAGAAGGATCAGCAGACTTCAAGGCTTGTGGAATATACATTCAAAATCAAGGAACAGGCTGCTTTGGAAAACATGCTAAACCCAATCATTGGTTTACAACATCAAAACTAGACTCACAGTTCTTTTGCACAAAACTCCCATTTCTAATTTCACCATCCTAGAAAAAGTTCTGTTTTCAACAGCCTAATTTTTAGGAATGGAAATTGTGATGGAGCCTGAGGGTACAGCTAATCTGAGTGGCAGGGCAGCCCCAGCAACAGGTTGCCATGTAACCAAAGTGGCTCTGTGGGAGAAACCCAGTCCATTAGTGAAAGGGAGGGGCTGAGGTTTGAGAAGAGGAGGTCTAATTATATGTAAGACACAGTGACTTGGATTTTTCAGATTCCTTCAATGATATTGCCAGAGAAAGAGAGACAGAGAGAGAGAGCATTCTAGGATAGAGTCCTTCAGTCACCCAGGGGGGTTGTCTGAGTAAGAGTGGCTGTCTTCTCAGAGGCGGGGGGGGGGGGGCAAACCATTTTTTCAGTTGGGTCAGATTTGGGAATTAAGCCTTTGAGCAAAAGGGAAGCCAGTGTGTGTGTGTGTATGAAGGAAGGTTCTGTATCTATATACAGGATTAAGCTATCAGAAACTGGATAGACACCTTTTGAAGCTTGGATATGTTCATGATACCCAAAACCTTTGCCCGTTTGTTATTTTAATAAAGATTACATAATATTTTTATAAATTCTGACTCAGTAGAGTACTTTCCATTAGTTGCAATCAACCAGAAACACACTACCACAGATCAATAAATTATTCTGAATAATAACCGAGAGGCTTTATCCTTTATACACTAAGGTTTTATAGGGGACAGCAGGACTGTATAAGGGGGCAAGGTGCTTTGGCAGAGTAGGGGGAAAGATGCCATTCCAGTCTGAGAGGAAAAGCAGGCTTCGCCTCCCCAATAGGGATCATATCTGTTGTTGCTACTGTTACACTGGAAACAGTCAATATACTCCAAGTCACCTGGAAACAGATAATCAGAACTTGATCTATCTTTTGAGCACTCATGCACTAAGCCACAGCAATACAGCCTTTCAAAAAGCAAAGCAAACAAACAATATGTAAAACTCCTTACCAAGTCCATAGGTAGTTTTCCCTTCAATGTGAGCAGCTCGAAGTTGGGAAACTAGATCTGCACTGTCATAGCCAGCATTCTCAGCTATGATGGTTGGAAGCTAACAAAATAAAACAATTTGTTAAAACATACTAAAAGGACAAACTTGTCATGCTATCAGCCAATAATAATTCCACACATGTTACACATTATACAACACTTTTTGCCACTACAGTAGGCCCTTACTTTCGCAGGGATAGGGAACAGAACCCCTGCAAAAGTGAAAAAACACAAATAACAGCAGGCCCCACCCACCCATGTGGGGTGGGCGCAGGACAGACCCAGTGGGAACAGAGCTTCCTCGCTGGCTTTCTCCTCGTCTCCAACCACGTGATCAGGATTGCGCGGGTGGAGGTGGCACAAGAGACAGTCAGCAGGGAAACAGCTTCCCTGCTGGCTTTCTCCTCGCCTCCACCCGGTGGGGGGAGGCACAGGAGACAGCCAGCAGGGAACAAGGTTCCCTGCTGGCTTTCTCCTCTCCTCCGCCCGCCTGATCATGATCGGGGGTGGGGGCGAGGAGAACGCCAGCATGGAAGCTCTCGGCAATGGCGGAAGGAGTGCACGGAATGGGTAATTGGCCTCCCTGCACCCTCCTGCCGCTGGCCCTGGGCGGGGAAGAATGGGGAGGGTAAGCAGCTCCTCGGGAATAAACAAATTCACGAAAGTGAAACCCGCAAATGTGGAGGGAGAGCTGTATTTTGAATCACAAACTCTTCCTCCCCTTCTTTGGCACGATTTTCTACTTATTTACAACTTCAAACTGGTCCCTTAAGGTATTTTATCTTTAGATGAATATTCAAAAACCATGCTAGGAAACACGCTAATAAAGAAGATTCCTAAATGGCATCATCTAAAAAAACCTGATACAATGAAATGGATACTCTTCTGGTTTGAATCTGAAAATCAAAGGCAACCAATTCCTGTTACTCAGTTCTTCTCTAGTCCACACTAATTGCTGAAATTCTTCGTAAAATACAAAATTTTGCGATACAATGAATCCTAGAGCAAGTGTACATACTGCCAGCAGATATATTCTGAGCGCAAAATCCGATTTTTTTTAAATTACCAGATATATTTTTCCTTAGATTAATTAAATTTCTATGAACATTTTATAATTAAAAGCATTAAAAAAAAGTCCTCACACACAGACACCACACACACACTTACTTTACCAAATAGAAACATGTTTTTAACAGTCCCAAACTTCATGGAATGCACAATATCAAGTTGTTAAAACATTAACATCCTATGCATGTTTACTAAATAGGCATCTTCTGGTACTTTCCTCAGTATCTCAAAAAAGTGTCCCATCGTGGTTCAGGTGATATACAAACTCCATTCAATCAATTAGTAAGAGTTGAAAGGTAGATGACAAATCAAAATTAACTGATTAACTGACAGTCACAGGTTTTTTTCTTGAAAAAGAGACAAATGCTAAGAGTAGGAAGCAACTGAAGTCAGACATGTTGCATAGCTTGTAATTTGGGCTACACTTTATGTTTTAAACAACATAATGTAAAGGGTTAATCAAGCTGAAATAAACATGGTGAGAGGTCTGCCAAAAAATGATGAATTGTTAAACCAGACTCAGCCCTGAAAACTTGCATACCCAGAGGTCTGCAAACAACAATCACAAGAAGTTAATAAGTGCATCAGAAATGTGCTCAGTTCCTTCTCTTCCCTGTTACTGTTTTGTTTTATTTCTATTCATTATAATTAAATGTCTACTACCTTACCGTACTCAAGGCCTTAGCAAAAGACTCCATTGCTAATGATTCTTTGCCTGGTGTTCTTTTTGCAAGCTCCATCACAGCATTAGCCATTAGCATCTCTGAACAGCCTGCAAGTTAGAAAACTTAGTATTAATGACAATCTCTGCATTGCTGAAGGAAGTGTAAAGGAAAAGACTGAATACTCACCTCCTCCATAAACAGTTCTGGTATCTTTTACAGTCTGGGCAAGAACACACAGTGCATCATGCAGTGATCTTTCTGCCTCATCAATGATCTGCTGTGTTGCACCACGCAAAACTATGGTGCAAGCTTCACCTAACAAGCAAAAAATTGTGGGGGGGAAAAATTAAAAATATTTCCAATTAAATCAACATTTGCATAGCAGAAATCTCAGGTCTCCTATTAATAGATCCCTATGAAGTTCTGCTGCATGCTTGGTGCTTATCCTCCAACGAGCTTTCATGCTACGTTAAGAATGCCTGAAGTTCTGTACTACATGCTATCTGCCTAGATATCACAGTTCATTTACCCAACACCTCATACTATTTTGACCAGAAGGAAGGCCACATTCATTTCAGAAGATACATGATAAGAATGCTCCCAGCCAGTCTTCTGGGGACTTGATAATCCATCTGTTCTGAGCAGGCTTTTCTATCCTTGCACACTTCATGGCAGAATGAACTTTAATAGGTGAAGGTAGTCCTAAGATGAAGCTGGGACCACTAAGTACAATACACCTCTTATCCCACTGTCTGTATAGCTATTCCTCAAGGCACAGAAAGCCTGTGGCTTGAACTGTTTCCCTTTCATTTCATAGAATCACCTTCCCCCAAAGGCTGCTCATTAAAGGCTGGTGCTGTTTCTTCACTGTTAAGGAGTGGCAAGAACCCTTTCCCACATTCCTGTAAGACCCAGCCTTCATCAAGGAAACTGCATGAGTGGAGCAGGGAGTTTGAGGACATCCCAGTGACTCCTCAAGTCTCACCTCATATTGCAGGCCTGGATTTAACAGGCTGGGTGGGTGGGACGGTTGCTGCTGGGAGTCTACAGAACAGTCAGTTAGGGCAGGGGGCTAAAGAGCTGAGGAGGAAGAGTGGCAACAAGGTGTATTCGGATATTACTTTGCATGATAGGCTTGTTAGGTAACATGGACAGGGGAACACTCACAGGAATGGTTGAGGCAGAGACAAAAAAGACTTATTGATACATGTAGGCGTTGGCTCTTTGCCCACACAGTGCTCCTATTAACTGGCTAAAGGCAGGCCTGGGTGAGCCTCTCCCTCCTTTAGCATTTTGGAAGGAAACAGGACCTTCAAGTTAATTTGGATTTGAGAGGAAAAGGTCAGAAAGTGACCAGAAAACCAAAGTAAGGTAAAGCTATGCAGACGGGAAGTCTGTTTAGCCACAGAAAATGTTATTAAGTTTTTAGAAATTTGAAGTGAAGTTAAACACCAACAGGGGATTCCAACCCATGTCCTCAAAAAACTTGACACATTCTACTGACAATGTTACCTGTTGCAACCAGTGTGAACTACAAGACATAAATGTGCCATGCCTATCTGGAAACAGTATTTGCCCATTATTGGTTAAATTATATCATTTATTTATATTTATATTACTGTCACAGCCTTCCTGTTGTTCAGTTGCTGCTGCTGCTTAGTTTTGCAAGAAATCAATATAAATTTGGTTTAATTGCCTGTGTGCTGATAGACTTTGAACATGTATACCTGATTCTGTCAGGCGTGTCACTACTGCCTCAATCTATCAGAGGCTCCATTCTTTGAACCCTACAGTGGCATTTTCCCTCAACAGACTAAAGCTTTCATGTACAATGAGAACTGTCCACTATAGTAGTACCCTCCTGCAGGCCCAATGCTCCATGACTGCTTGTTTGACTAATACTGGCTAGCATTCTACTGGTTAGTCCCAACTAGATTAGACCTATTCAGTCAATTGACTATTCAACAATCAACATACCTATAAATTTAATGGCTACAATGGGTCTGCTCTAGTCAGGACTAAGAATTTACGCCACCGTCATTTGTGAGACTGAATCTCTGATCAGTCACGGAAACCCACTGGGTGACCTTGGGAAATCACACTCTCTCAGCCTCAGAAGAAGGCAATGGCAAAATAGCTATGAACAAATCTTGCCAAGAAAACTCCATGATAGGGAAAGTTAAGTCAGAAATTACTTGAGACAGACCAGTCTGTATTCTCTGCAACCCTGCTGCTGAGACTATGTGGACGTTGTGTTGTTTGAGTTTTCATTCTTTTGTTTTGTATGTTGTACTCCAAAACTAAGATGTGAAAAACAAAGATAGACACAAATCCCCGCCTGCAAAAATGCTTGGGATGATTGCTTGATAAGATATAGGAGCTGATGAACTGGACACACTATGGAATATAATGCACGGGTATATATGCTAAGGAGGGGAGAATGTCACCAGTTCACTAAATGTCATTTTGTGTGAATGGAAGTGTCAATCCCTGACTGGTGGGCTTTGATAGTGTTTTCAGGGAGCACGTTATTTTAACATTATTTTTTTATTTTCCTTCTCCTTGAGCACATTCTTCTTGGATTCAACCATTCAGTCACTCTGAACAACACTCAGTAGCAGAACTTACCCATAGCAACTCCAGAGAAATGAATAAGTTTATCTTCACCAATCATTACTTCTTCAATCAGCTTGCAGCTTCCCAGCTTTACTAATTCTGGGTGATCAAAAGTTGAAGCAATTTCACCACCTGAGAACACAAGTTAATGACAACCTTTTTTTATTAGCATGAAACAGTTTTTGGAAGCAATTTCTAAATAGGAGCATACAACCAATTTGCAACATATACTGTTATGAAGTGATGCATAAACATTTACCACAGCTTGATTTCTAGCTCTCATGGATTCAAATATGAACTTTAAGATACTACTTTCACATAGCTTTGTTACCTTTTACTTTCAGGTTGGAATAATATCTGGTTGTATTGTGCATCTGATGATTCAATGTCAGTACTCATATATTCATGAGTCTTTATAGCAATTCCCATAATTATTTATTTTCTATAAACCCCCAAAACAAATAACAAAACACTTGGAAATTGTTTACCTAGGGGAAAAAAATCACTCAAATCTGGTATAAAAAAAGTATAGATTCCACATAACGTAGATCCAGAGACTGTTCTGCATAAGTGAAAGACACTTTAGCATGCACAAAGAAGAGGGTAGGTATTCTGAAGCCAAGCTCCCTATTGGCCAGCATAACTATGCTAACACAAGCAGTGGCAACCAGCATTAAAAGGGTGCAGCAGTGGCCAAGGTAAACAAAGAAATACTTCTAGAAGTTCTGCTAGGTCCTGAGCAGCCCATCTCGTCAAATACCAGTTTTTAGATGAGTACTTAAAGCTACAAACACTCCAGAGAGCCTTCCCTAGAAAAATACAGACAATTTTCCAAGGGAATCTCGTTAGAGCAACTTTAGCTTCAAGGACTTAACTTAGAAGGCAGCCTTAAGGAAACAAGCTGGTCAGGGACATGCAGCTTCCTTTCTGGATAGAGGTTTTCTGTCTTCCCACTGTTGTGCAATTGTGAAAACAATGCATTATGCCTGTGTAGTGGAGCATTACACTAGAGTAGTGCATCAATAGGATTCCAGCTTGATCTCTTCCTCCTACAGTCCTTGTGTGACAAAGTCTTATTCCAAAAGGCACCTCAATCTTCAGAAGTAGAATTCTAGAGGTACACATGAGTACAGCAGAAAGAGACAAGAAAGCCCACCATGCAAGAATTCCACCTACAGTTATTTAACCCCATGCATATGTCTTTCAAACAACAGGAAATCTACTCTAGGAGATTCAATACAAGTCCATCCAATACCACATAAGCAGCTCTGAGAGTCTGTTTTCTTCTAGCTATTATACCTCTTAATATGTGATGTATTCCTACACTAACTTGATTAAAATACATTCTACTTTCTCCATCCTAGTTCAATCTAATCTGAAAATAACTGTAAATGATAGGCTGAGATTCACTATCAATTCTAGAATAAGTTACTCTTCACAGTACCTGTAACAAGAGCCAGACGTTCAACTCCAGCAAAATCGGCATGTTCAATAGCCATAACACCAGCAGCAGCAAACATCTGTTCTGGGTAGTTGTAGATAAGTTGCCTGTAATTAAAAATGTGTTCATAATAGTGCAGCAGGAGACCTCAATCTCTGAAAACAGGGAATATGCTTGTTCTTCAAGAATTTGGAAACTTCTCAGATTTTGAGTCAAACTTCCCTTTGAAATGCCAAGATAATTAATAAAAGCCCTGATGGATCAGACCAATTGTCCATATAAGTCTAGGAAAAGCAACCTGTGGCTCTCCAGATGTTCTGAACTAAAACTCCCCTAAACTTCAGCCAGCCTAGCTGATGATCAGCAATTTGGAAAGAAGTCTAAACAGCTCCAAGGGCTTCAGAATGCCAATTCCTGGTTTCTCTAGTTTACCCTAGTTTCCAGTGGCCAGAAGGATGCCTCTGGGAAGTCCACAATAAGTTCATAAGATTAATAGCACTCCCCCACTCCTCAGCAGTTGATTTTCAGACATGTAATGATGCCACAGGCATCATTCTGTCACCACAATCAATACTCATCAACACAATTATTCTCCAGTACTTGACCGGAGAACATTTCCAGCACTGGTGTGAACATGCAGAATGCAGCCTACATTAATTCAATAAAATTAAACTAGAAAAAATTGTGCAACAAGTGAACGTTCTGCAAGATACAAAACTAAATTACAAATAATTTTCTTAAATGTTAGAATAGTATCTAACAGAGTTACTGATACAGAAGAGATAGGGTTCCCAAGACATAATCTGGTAATACATGTGCAAGCATGGTTATAAAAATTATGCAGCAGCGAAGTTGTCAGCAGAGGCTCTGATGGGTAAATAACAAATTCCAAATATTCTACAACATACCTGTTGATAAAACAGTTTATTCCATGCTTGAGAATACGCTCAACCTTTTCCTTCATTTTCTCTTTCTCTGCTTGTTCTATTTCTGCCACCTTTGCTGTGGAATCCACCCTTACACGAGAGCCAAATATCTAAATCAAATTATAAAGATGCAAACACTAATCTTATATGTTCAAGTTTGATTACATTATACAGTATAATGTCACTGAGGATGGCTTCCTTACCTTAATTTTATCAGTATCCATGGCAGTATTTGCAATAAGTATCTTTGCATTTTCAATTCTTTTTGGCTGGTTAACTCCAATTTTTTTATCTAAGAGAAAACCTGAAAGAAAAAATTAAACTTGGTTACAACAATAAGGACAATGAAAGGCAGAGAATTATGAGGTCACAAAATCATCCCTTGCCCAATTGCTCTTATTCAGATGGAATGCATTCAAAATGGAAGTGGGAAAGAAAATTCCTTTTCTGTCTCAGTGGCCTTATTATTCATAACAATGTGCAGCAAACAACTCCATGTGATATCAAAGAGGAGGAAATCAGCTCTTCCCCCCTCCAACACATGAAGCAACTGGAACTCTCCCTTCATTAAGCTCAAAGTTCTGACCACAGTTCCCCCTTATCTAGCTGGGTACACACAGCAGGTGAAAAATAGGGTCAAAAATGGAAGGCAAAGTATGGTAAAAATCACTCCTTGCCTACTAAGACCCAAGAAATGCTGGAGTATTCCAATTTACCAACAGAACTGCCCTCTGTCTTTCTGGTGCAGAATTAAGACATTCTACCGTAACAAAATCCCAGCCATGACAGAAGATTTAAGTTATAATCTATTTATAGCCCATCTTTTCGCCAATCCTAGGACTCAAAGTGATTTGCAGATAACAGATACCGACAAAACTGTACTGCACATAGAAACATAGAATAACAGAAATGTAGAACATAGAAAAATAAAACTGTCAAAATATAATTTTACTATGAACAACATTTTAAAGCCTATCAATTAAAAAAAACAAATACAAATAATACACACATTATTAAAAACTGTTTGCCCATAAACAGACAGTACGCAAAAGCCTTACAAAAGTTTCAACTGCCACCAGAAGGACAAAAAAAGGCAGCTGCCAATTCAGCCTCTCTGGGGGGAAGTTTCAGAGCCATGGAAGAGCCATCAAGAAGCCCCCCGCCCCATGTTTGTACCAGACGTACATCTGCCAATGCTGGAAAATAAAGAAGGCCCTTCCCTAAAGATCTCAAAATTCAGGCAGGTTTATATAAATAAAAGTGATTATTTAAGGCCACTTCGGATGGTTAATTCATACAAGATCTTAAAAAGTGACACAAAGGGTTGTATCAGAATGGGTTGTGTATTCAGTATCAGCATCCTATGAACTGGAATCACCCAGGAAGTACTGCAAACGCAATCCACAAAGACAGAAATAGCTTCAGGTAGCATTTTTCTGAATGCAAAACATTAGGACAAAACTTAGTTTTCAACTTCATTAAGGCTAAGGGAAACATGGAAATACTGTTATTGCTTCTTTTCAGTAACGCAATGGATTTACACTTTTTTCAGTGAAAAGTTTGTCTAAGCAATATCAAAGTTCTGCAAGTCCATCTAACTCTGACACACAGGATACTGAAATAATTGTTGATAAATAAAAAAGGGATACCTTCATCTAAGTAAGAGTCTATTAGACTTCCTCCAAGCTTCTTGATGACATGAATAGCCTCCAGGTTACCAGAGCCCTTCAATCTAAGAACAGCATTCACTGCAAGTTTTGCAAAATGAGTTTTGTGATGAGTAAGAAGTTTTGAAGAGAGGGTTGTTTCTGCAATATTCATCAAATCTTTATGAAACTGTTCTTCATTTCCACTGAAAGGCAGAAAAGGTGAACTTAACAAAGGTTCTGAGACTCCAACAAAAATGCTGATCCAAAAGCCAAAGCTCAGTCTGTAACAGCAGGTCAGCTGACTCTTCACTTTGTAACAGCAGCTACTTATGCCAAGCTCACAACCTGCTCATGAGACACAGGAGAACCTGAGCCTCCCGAGTCAGAAACAAACAATAAAATATCCCAGTGTATGAAATCCCAATAAGATGCTTACTTGGGCATGCTGTAACCTTAGCATTTTAGCCACCGGCATTCAAAGCCTGGTATCTCATGAAGATGTCTGACACTGCATCTCCTTGCTGAAGCAATTAAACTACACACTGAAGTGCTACTGTCAAATGCTGAATCTTCCAATATTTCAAATTCATGAATAACTAGACTTATAACATTTTGTTTCTCCGGGATTTTAAACACCCTTGCTTTTTCTCTACCACATTCAGCATAATCAGGCAATCCAAAACAGTCTATAGCCCAGAATACCACCTTATCAAAATGTGGAGACATCCCAAACATTATAAACAGAACCACCTTGCTTAAGGGATTATTTTCTCCCAGCAGGACAGTGTGGATTCTTTAAAGATCAGGAGTGGTAGAAATAGGTATCTAGGGACTCAGAAGAGGACCTTTTACATCATTACCCATCCAGTGGCTTCATCAATTATCTCCACTTACCTTGAAGGACTGTTGTTGAGCAGAAAACATATAATTTTTTTAAATCTCTACAGGGATATGTTACACAATTCTGTAAATTTTGGCCACTAATTTTTAAGCTGTATGATGACAGAACAATAGGAAGACATCGGTTTCAATCAAGACGAAACCATTCTTTTACAAGTAAAATTAGCTTTCAACCATTAAATGCTAATTGCTCTTCCCTCCTATAGCTGCAAAGATCCATCCTCATACTGTACTTGAGAATGACAAATGTTCCAGAGCTGCTGAACTAACCTATGATCCACAGCAGATTTCACCAAGGCTTCTCTTGCTGCTTTTGTGGCTTCTCTCCATCCAGCAATAATAGTTTGAGGATGAATCTTTCTTGCAATCAATAATTCTGCCTCCTATCAATGAAAATAGTTTACACTAGCATAAATCACAAATGAAATACTATCTTCAACTAACACATATTACTACGTTTAGTTTTATCACAACACATTCTCATTGTTTCAATGCTTTAGGAATCCTTCCTTAGATGTCAGGTGTTCAGTCTTACCCTCAAACATTTCCTGGGGTATTGACTGACAAACAGCACTGACGTTACTTTGATCAACATAAAGAAACTTACTTTAACGATGCCTCATATTAATTTATATTTTTCAGTGTAATCTACAATTCTTTGTAAATTTAGTGCATTTTTCACCCTCATGTTACACAGCACCAAATTATAAATGGAAGATGGATTTATCTTCAAATAAATGAATTTATTCTATTTAAACAAAAGCTCAAAAATTCAATAATCTATTTTACAAAAGATTGGCTGGAATTCTATATTGCAGTTAAGGATGAATAATCTAGTTAGAGATCAACAAGTGATTTGTGTTCATGAACACTATGTAGTCATGATTGTGTACTATTGCCACAATCATGATTGCCTTCCCAAACTTACTTTACCAGGCAGCTGCTGGATCAGGCAAAAGAGGCCAGTTCAGCTGGTGATCGGGATGCTGGAGGAGGAGGTTTCCACCTCCCTTCCACCAGTCAATAAGGCTGCAACGAGGACTTGTGACAGGGGTCTGGATTCTGATTCTGAAGAGTTGTTGGCTGGCAGGAGAGTGGAAACATAGTCCTCCAGCACCTCAACTGCCAGCTGATAGACCTCTTTTGCCTGATGCCTAGTAAAGTAGGTTGGCAGTGTCGGTTGGGAAACAGCAAATTCCAGGCATTAATTATAAAAGCTACAAAAAGCATTTTATCTCTATCAACCTAGGATCCCATATGAAGGTATCTAAAATAAATATTTAAAGATATCACATAATACATAAAAACATTTCATTACCCTTAGCAATTCAGCAGCCAAAACTGTTACTGAGGTTGTTCCATCACCAACTTCATCATCTTGAACCTTGGACATATCTGTAAGAAAAAATGCTACCATATCATCTTTATTTCTGGCACTCCATGTAACATTCTATGTTTATTAAATAAAGGTACCTATCCAAGCATAAGAACTCAAATTACTGTAACTTTGCTATCTGGTACAAAGCAGGTCACACACAATCTCCTCTTCACTGCACGACTAGTAAAAGCAGAACTTTACAAAAGCTGACTTGCACATCCAGATTTTCTTGGCATTTAATTTTGGTTGCTTTGATGAAAACAATCAACATAGTACAACTGGTAATGTCAGATGAAGAAGTCTCTGGTGAAGCATATTTTTCTTTGGAAACAAAAAATCTACAGTCCTAACTAACAATTAGATGTTATTTATACTAACAATATGTTCAAGCAAACATACCAACTAAGATCTTGGCTGCAGGGTTGTCAACTCCAATAGCTTTTAAGATTGTTGCTCCATCATTGGTCACTGTCACTGTGCCTTCTCTCCCAGTGCTCAGAAGTATCTTGTCCTGCAAATCCATAATTAGCAATATTCAATACTTGACCCAATGACACGAACAAAGGCCACATATTTCCAAATTTAGTAATATCTTACCATGCCTTTAGGCCCCAAAGTGCTTTTGACAAGGTCTCCAATGGCAATGGCTCCAACAAAAGACGACTAAAATAACATAGAAAAAAAAAATCTTTACATGACTCTACCAGAAGAGATTCAAATTGTTATTTTACAATGAATCAAAGGTACTAAGGCCCAACTGTAGCTCTAAATGTGAGAGGCAGTTAATATTAAACTTACCAAACGGGCTGTTTCTGCTCGCTCCTCATCAGCACCAGCCTTGAATATGTTCACAGGAGCTAGCGACAGCGACGCCTATAATTGGGACATTTAACACATAACAAACACTTGTTTTTGAGGTATTTTACAAAGTAACAACTACGGTCCCAATCCAGTATCACACTAGCAAACATCTAGCAGGCAGGACCTTCCTCCCATCTTCTTTCCCCTTCAGCCCTGTACATTGCTCGAATACCTGCTCTGAAGGGAACCCTGTCCTTCCAGAATAGTAGCGAAGGAGTTCCCCAATTCTAGTTCTCCCAATTGCTCTTGTGTTCATCCCACCTGCTGCATTTTACAGCACATTAGATAAATAATATTTATGGCATTTAGCCTCTTGATTTCACAAAGGTACATTTTAAAATATGAACTAATTAGGTTGAAAAACAGTATGTTCTCAGCCTACTTTCAGCTTTCCATACATAATTATTTAAAAAATTTTATCTTGCCAATCATTCACTAATACAGTTACAGATTTTGAGTCTTTCAGATGAAATTTTGCAGAGGAAAGTTGCATTACAAAAGGAATTAAGAATGCCTTCACAGTCTCAGGAACGGATCTAAATACAAGCTTTTATTTTGCAAAGAAAAATTGATCTTGCTTCTCCCATGAAGCAATTCCTGTACCTGGGAACTGTAACTCAACTAACAAAAAGAGAACATAAGGATTTGAACTACATTACCTACAGTGCTATATCAAACAGGAAGGAGAAGCCAAAGAACTGCTAGAAAACGTGTGTTTAACACAAGGGCCGTTTCCACACTAGCCTGTTACAGTGCTATTATTCTGCTTTCAACATCCTATGGAATCCTGGGGTCTGCAGTTTAGGGAGGGCCGGTTGTAAGCCGACTTCAGGCTTACCTTCTTACAGCCGGTTGGCTCCTCCCTAAACTGCAAACCCCAGGATTCCATAGGATGTTGAAAGCAGAATAATAGCACTATAGTATGCTAGTGCAGAAATGGCCAAGGACTCAGGGAAGCAGTCTTTCCACAGCTCCCAAGCTTTCTTGGCATAAAGCTATAGCAGGATACTGCGAGATTTAAACTTGCAAGATGTACTGCATTTCTTTACTATTTACAGTATTTCTATGGGACGCTGTACTCGGAAAAGCTCTCAAGGCAGATTAGGAGACCGTCTCGGGCTTCAGGCTTACATTCTAAGAAGGCGAAACACAAAAGGAAAAAAGGATGGAGGAAGGCAGAGCATTTCCGAAGAGCAGCGGCTGCCTTTGTCTCGGGTGCCACCAAGATGCGAAGGAGAGGCAGCCGTCCCTTCGCGACGAGAGTTTGACAGGAAAGGTGAAAGCCCACACCGCGCCCCACACGAGGAGAGCTCTGCCTTTTCCCTCCGGTGGGGGACGAAAGGAACGGCTCGGGGCCTCCCGGTGTTTCTCGGCGCAAAAGCCGTTCATTTTAGGAGAAAGAGCGGAACTCCCCCGCCAGGGCGTCTACGCAGCGCGCCGGCCCCTCCGAGTGGGACCGGCTCCCTCCTCTCCTCCCCGGTTCCAGCACTTCTGGAATCTTCGACCCTCCCTCCCTTCCTTCCTCCTCGCCGAAATGGCGGCCAACGGTCCCTCCCGGAGGAACGGATCTTTTTTTTCCATCCTGCCGTCAGGCACCGGAGCAGAACGGAGAGGAAGGCCCAGGACTCACCATGGCGACGGCGACAGGGAGTTCAAAGCCGCGACTACAACGTCCCCAGCTACCGCGTGCCCGGAGCAACAGCCTCGCGCCCGCACACACCAGCCGAGCCAACGGAAACCGGAAACGACGTTTCGGAGGCCGCGCCCATGGAGGAAAGAAAAGAATGTTGCATTCTGGGAGCTGTAGTTTCTTTCCTCCATTTCCGCTATGGCCATTTCTGCAGTAGGCTGTTGTAGTGCTATCCTTCTACTTCCAACATTCTTGAAGCCCCCCCCTAAACTGCAGGCGCCGGGATTCCATAGGATGCTGAAAGTGGAATACTAGCACTCTAACAGTCTAATGTGGAAATAGCTTATGTTATTTGGCTTATCCCTCCCCCTACAGTGCTGGAGTTGCAAGCCTCAAAACATTTGGGAAGGCTCCAATGGCCCAACCCTGCTGTGATCACAGTCATGGCAGGCAGGCAGGCAGTGAACCTGGAGACTGAGTCCTCCTCTTTTTGGTCTTTTACTTGTAAAACATTAACATGTACTAGTATTGATTCAATTCACTTACGTACCAGACGAACTAGTCACATATCAGACCGCTTGTAACTCGTTTGTCCTTGTTTGCTTCAGAGATTTCTTGCCATTGCTTTCCTCTTGAGCCTGAGAGAGTGTGGTCACCCAGTGGGTTTCCATGCCTGAGTGGGAATTTGAACCCTGGTCTCCAGCGTCCAACACTCAAACCACTACAGCAGGAGGGTCCCCCCTCCCCAAAAAAACTAAAATCAGGAAGCAGATCACTGGTCACCAAAAGATTTCCTTCTGCTCTGAATAGTTGTTGGGAATAAAAAGAGAATTTGGGCAGGTGCAGATTTTCCTGTTTCTGGAAAGGGAGAAAAAAGTGTTCCATTTGGTCTCTTCTGTACCATATCTGTGCCAACAGGAGGCAAATAAGTGTATTTCATAAAATCCTCAGATATTCCGTAAAATATAAAAACTTTTCACTGCTGGCTCCTGCCTTAGTTCATCCCAGTCCCTGTATTTCCCCTGCTTAAGTCACTAGATTTACAGGGTTTCATTAACTGAACTGTCTCAGATGGCAAGAATACAGGAACGTATCTTACACCAAATCAGACCACCAGTCTACCTAGCTTAATATTGCCTGTGCTGAATGGCAGCAGCACACCTGAATTTCACAGAAGGAACTTCTAGAGCCTATCTGGTGATTCTGTGGATTTTATCATGCGAACCACATGGTCTACTAGCAACCTGGAAGCCTTGCCCTATGAACACCATGTTTCTCCAAATCTTAATCAAAAGAACTCTTCAGTCAATACCAAACTCAATACCAACAGGAACTGTTGAGTTGAGGGTAAAGTTAGCTTAGAAATTCCTGGGAATTAGAATGGGCCAAACTAGGTAATAAATCCCTAGCTTAGAGAAGGTCTTCATACTTACCACCTTTAGCATTTAGTCCATCACAGCTAATATTGTACAGTGTACTTACAAAGAAAATTCTGGTTTCAGTTGATTTGGACACAAGGAATAATATAATCTCACACCAAAGAAACAATAAACACTTTTACATAGTAAAAATCAGATATTTTATTGCCATGCTACTGTTCTTATGAAGCTGGCACTGGTGAGGGGACAATGTTGTCAATAATACAGAATACATTTTAAAATGGACATTGGGTAAGCTCAATGTAAAAGCAAGCCAAAATTAAGTGGTAGTATATGGATGATGAAAAAGAAAATATATTAGCTGTAGTATAAATGTTACTCTCTTAAAAGGAAGCCTGGAATGTTTGAAAACAATAATTGTGGGGAAAGTGGGGCTTAAAACAGTTTGTGAACTTTTGGGAATATTTTGGCAACTCTTTAGACTTTTTTTATAAAATAAAACTCTAGAAAGCTACTTTTATACAAAGTTGCTATATTGATGCCTTTATGTAGGAAAACATTTTAAAATGCAAAATTAGGACATACAACAACAGCTTTACAGTATTTTACAATGTAATGACAAAAGTAACATACAAACACAGTTTTGGCTTTTTATAGAAATGTATAGTTAGGCATTTAAGAAATGCATTTGTGGCACACTGGTGATTACAGGACTTTATTGTCCATTTTAATGCTAAGACTTTAGATCAGTTGTACTGTAAATTCTGAAACATTATTTTCTTCTCTAATCTCACAGTGGTTCTGAAGACATAAGTAACACTACAATGGAATGAAATGTTATGTCTAGAAATAAAAAAGCAAGGCACCATACTTGCTGGCTGAGACATGCCATATTGGTACACCATACAAACACTATTTTCTTTTACAAAAGTGGAAGCATTTCCTATACATTCAGTAGCAATCAATGTCTTTAAAAACAAGACAGCTTGCGTTCAAGGTTTGGCAATTATCAGGGGAAATAAAGAATTAGTACCATATACATATTTTTAATATAGAGAATGTGTGTATTGCATTGGAAATTAACAGGGAATTCAGGTTGTAAGATCCACTGCTAAGCAAAAAGTACAGAAATTCCTGAGCGAAGGACCCTTTCTATTTTTAAACCCATTTGTTTTACACACAATACTCCAAACATCAATGTACCAATGAAAGCAAAAATTCAAATAGTAATCTCAACTTTAAACACAAATAGGAATTTAAAACTTTCAGATATTATTCATATAATTACAATAGTATCATATTTTCAGGTCATATGTGAAAGTCAAACATGTCACTTAGGCTGAGGCAAACATGATGCGTTCTGCTAAATGAATGTCAGTTATGCACGAGAAGATTTCTGTAACTCTTTACCCATTGCAGGAATGGAGGAGGGAAGCAAAAATTTTTGTGGCAAAGGACTATCAGCTTTACACTCTTTTTCACTGCAAACCAAGATTTAGAGGTAGGGGTGGGAAACAACATTACCAATCCCAATTTGTGGCTAACACTAGCTGTCCTTGTGACTGGCTGGCACATATGAGGCTGATTGTCAAACTGTTCCAAAATGCCTTAAGGGGTGTGTGCGTGCATGGATGCATGTGTGTGTGTGCACGTAAAACATATGGCCTTGGTATCTACGTAATCTGGTCTTTAACTGCAAATCAAGTCTAGCCCCACATTATAAACTTTATGGCAGGATTTCCAGGGGACAGTTAATTGTCAAAGAAGCCTTCTCATGGCAAGCCCTTTATCAACACTTAGGAAGACAGCCTTTTACAAAGATAGCAAACGATCTCATTCACAATGACAACCATACATTTCATTTTATACACAAAGGTACACAGCAGAAAGCATGTATTTTACCAAATATGTATTTTGTCGACCTAAAAAAATGATAAAAGCATTCTAAATGCCCTTTGAAATTATATTTTTAAAACTCATTAAAAAAACCCAACTGTTCAGGGACACTTAAAAGCCATGTTGTCTAATATTAAATTTCATCTTCATACTCTCACACAAAATACTACCTCTATGTCGAGTAAATTCTGGGTTGGAACCTGTTAAGAGAGCAGAAGTTTTGGAAGGAAATGTCCATATCCTATCCTCTACCCCTGCCTAAGAAGTCAGGGAATCTTTCTGGACAAGGTAGGCTTCAGTGCACATGCCTAGAGGAAAGGTCCCAGATTGAGTGTCCCAGATTGGGCAGAAGCACCATGTACAAGAAGAGCTCAAGTCATATAAGGACCTCTCCCAAGCAGAGCTCTGGCTTGCATCCACTAACCTCCAGAAATAGTTTTTTAGGAATTGCAATGGGGGAAGAGTGCAGGAAAATCCCAGTCCCTAAGCTTCTTTCTATTCCTGGTTTCAGAATCCTGCCTAGTGTACCAATGGTGTAGTCCAGCAGAACATCTGAAAATAATCTAGGCCACACCTCAAGAACAATTATTTATTAAGACCTTTAGTAACTGGGGTCATTCCATTCATTACATTTGAAAAGTTAATGCTGGTTAGTGTTATTTAAAGTAATGTTTTAGGATTTCAGAAGAATGTAACATTTGTTTGGAGATCATGTGTACCTTGAAACATACATCAGGAACATTATACAGTAAAGTCAAAATATCTTGGGAGATGTTTGCAGGAACTCAACTGCTGTATAAAAGATCCTGTTTTACAACCAGTGAAAGGTGCAGGAATTCTATTGCTGTTTTTATGTGTTCCTCAATAGTGGGAAGCAAGAATTTATATTTCAGGCAGTTCCTGAAGACTCTATTGTTACTGTGAACATGTCAAATGTGAATACATTGTTGTTCACACAGAAAATGAAAGCCTAAAAGTGATACCGGTGATATTAAAAGGGAAGGCATGAAGGAAGCTGACCGACTAGCACTAATGATGAGAAGAGAGCAGTACAATGTCAGAATATTTGTTCAAGCAATATTATTAATTATAACTTCTGGATTTAAAGGAGTGAACATTTACTTCAACCTTTTCTTAGTAAAATTACAAGGGATTTATTTTTTAGAGAAGGAAAAAAAAAGATTTCATCAACTAGATGAATCCAGGAATGAGAATCCAAACTGTAACAAAATTCGCAAATGTACCATTATGAGATCATGTTCAATACTGTTTGGGTTTAGTCTATTTAATTATCATCCATATAAGATTAGTGTACTGCTAATTTAAAAAGTAATGTACACTGCAGTGGAAGAAACAGTACTAATGACAAAAATTCCAGGCCAAGAAGATGTATTTTGTACAATCTGTATGTTCTTACACTATGCCTGCCCCAAAATGTATTTCATCTTTCATTTCACCTTTCCTCACTGGTCTAGAAATAAATCTTAGCAAGTTTCCTGTACATATCTATTTCTTTCCAGAGTTTAGGAAAATGCACCGACACAATTTTGAACTTCAACACACACTGCATAAATATCCAGTACATTTTAAGAAAACTTCTAAAAACTGTGGGAAGGAGAAAAAGAGTAAAAGATAACAATCTTGAGATGTAGGCCATATGTAGCTCATTTCTGAGGTCAAAGAGTAGTCAGGTTCTACCAGGGTTATGCAGAACCCAGGTTCTCCACTTCTGTTAGAAGTCTTGCTAATTTTGTCTCTCAGTAAACATGTGCAATAGTGCAAAATTATTTGAAACATAATAATGAAAAAAAAATTAAAAAAAAAACAATAGCAAATGAGGAAGGGTGGAACAGTGACCACAAAAAGGAGAGATCAATTTTGATCTGCACCAGTCATACAAAATGTTTGTACCTCAATGTGTGATCCTATGGAAGAAAAAAAAAGTTGGGCATTCCCACAGACCTCATGTCACTTTGCTGACTGGGCCCCTTAGCATATAGAAGCAGAAGAAGCTTATATTTTAAGAAATTACTGATGCAGAACACAATCACAGTACAAACAAATGCAAACACTATTCGCCCAGCATTGACACCTCAGGCATGACTATTTCTGCCAAGTTTTTAGCTGATTTATTTCTGCTAAAAACTTGCGTGAACAGAACTGGCACACCGGTAAAATTAAAAATAAGACACGGAAATTATTTAATAATCTCACATTATGGCAGAATGTTGTTCAAAGATGATGACATCAACAGGTTGTCCTGTCCAGGAGGCAAACAAAACGGCTATACATGTGTTCAGTATGACCGTGGGATTAATTCCATGAGCTCCATGATGGCACAGAAATGTGGTATTCTCTAAAGCAATTATACCATAATGCAGCCCTGAATACAACTGATCTCATCTGATTTTGGAAGCTTAACAGAGTCAGGCCTAGTTAGAATGCGATGAGACCACCTGGGACTATTAGTGATCTTCCGAAAGCCTGGCAAACTGTTAACCAGCCAAAGTTGACAAAACTGGGCCAATAATCTGACTCAGTAAGCAGTAACTTCCTATATTTGTAATTCCAGCTTCTTCCTTTATGGTAGCAGAAATCTGGGAGCAGAAAAAGTGCTTGGAAATATGTTATCAATATCTGGTAAAATATAAATTCAATATACCTCATTGTACTGGATCTGAAATGCATTCTTTGTTGGTTATGTTTATTTCACTAAAATCTTTTTAAAAAACAATAAAAATGATAAAAATATATCTGGTAAAATATCTGAAACTATTATTGAGTCAGAGGAATTTCCTGTGATATAGGAACACAGAGCTGTATGGGTACAGCTGTTTGTTACTGTGCTTAGAAATCTAATTAGCCTGAAAGCAGTCTCCATTCACCCTCTCTTCCATTTTGCCACTATATGCCAAAATACAGACCTCTTAAGGAACATGGACCTTTGAAGAATAACATGCAGAATAAGGATCTATATGCAAATTTGACTGCCAAAAGAAAAGTTGGGCTATACTGATAAGCTCCTACACTTCTGGGTTTAGAAAGTCTCCCCTGCCCCTGCAAAAAAAACCCCAAACATAAGACTTCATATGGATAACTGTTAGATGGTTTTCCAGGTAGTGTTCCCTACACCTATTAGTCAATAAATCTAGTGAAACTGCATTGTAGAGGTACGTCAGACTGTCACATCTGCCCTTGTATTTTTCACCTCAACAATAACACAAGTAAATAATGTACCTTTCTACAGTAAGGAAAGGGTGGACTAATTCACAGCTAAGATTAACAAATAATGGTACCAGGGAAATAAGTCATGCATTCTTATTTCTGCATGAAAACATGAGCTGACTGTAAAACCAAAGGGGTACTTCAACTTTCTGAAGCAAGTTTCACTATTATGTTACTTATTTCCTCAAAAGTAAAGCACTTTCTTGGTAAGCAGACTGCAAGTCCAAAAGAAGTATTAATACTGACGGCAAAGTAAAAAAGGAGCCCCAAGTCTGCAAATGAGGTGTTTTATCACAAAGTTTACAGGTCTCCAATAAAGTGCATATCTTGTCATTTGATAGCAGCGAATTAGATACACTGCCCCACTGAAGAGGCAAAGAGGAATTTTCAGGTGACATAATATGAGAAAGGAAAGAACTAGTACTATTTCTTTCCAACACACATGGCAATTGGCAAGTAGGTGGTGTTCAGGTGGATAATACGTATGAGAAGAACATGGGAATTAACTGAGATCCCATGGCATATATCAGAGACAACTGATCAAACTGCAGCTGTGCATCAAGGAATATGCTGTGGTTGTATCTTCTTTCTCATTATACTTTACTGGATACTCTGCAGTATTCATCCGCTACATGCAAGGTCCCGAGCTTAACAGCATGCCATACTGGCAGCTAGGCTTTAGGTTGCTGCAGAGGAGAGGCTTCAATAAAGTTCTGGCACATTCTATTTACAATTGCTTATAGAAAATCTCAGAGGTTCCCTACCTTCTCAAAAAGTAGCAAAATCAGAACCTTTTTATTTCCAGACAATGTTCGTAGCTAAATAGAAAGAGATTTAAAAGTTTTAAAACTTCTATAAAAATTACTTCTTTGTCCAAATTGGGTTAAATCTGCAACCACTATAGCACCTTAAGAAGGGATTGTTGTTTGTTATTGTGTGCCTGCAAGTCATTTCTGACTTATGGCAACCCTAAGGTGAAATCAAGGTTTTTTCTGGGGCTGGGAATGTGTGACGTGCCCAAGGTCACTGAGTGGGTTTCCATGACTGAGCAGCGAATGGAACCCTGGTCTCCAGGATTGCAGTCCAACACTCAAGCCATTACTCCATGCTGCCTTTCTAAGAAGGGATCATACCTACCAAATGACAGACAAATAAGTTGAGGGGATTTTGTTGAACATTCTTTTAGATTGGATTGTAATAAATAAAAATGCCAGTAATTTTTTTTATTTCTTGGTAGAACTGAAAGAAATTTGCAGTCCTCTAGGGGCTTCTGGAAACTTTTTTTTTCCTCACATACACTCTGTTTTAAGCCGAAAAAAAGTGCAGCTTGGGGGGTCTGGAAGAGTTAGGGGCTGCATGCATCCCTGGGGCCACATTTTGCCCACCCCGTTGTTAGACAGTGTTGGAAGAATGGCCTTTTCACAGGTCTTTCTTGCAGCACCAATCTCATCTCTGCTTGATATCCTACCTCTCTCTCATGGTTGTTTATAGTTCCGCAAAGCAATGTGAGCCTTGTGGGAATCAGAAACCAGTATTAATGCTTTTATCTGATATCTCTCTATCCCATAAAAAAGAAGGAAGCTCTGGAATCGAGAATTTCATCAAAGTCACAATCTTTCTTCCAAACCCAAATGATCTCAGAGCCTCTGGTAAAAGCTGTGATAGGAATACAAAGTTAACCAGCCAATCAATCAACCCCATTCCTTCCCTGGATATTTTCACAGAAAGATCTGAAAGATATCAACCCATCCTCCCAACATACCTCCAAAATCCCGAAACTTTTTCTAAGCATCACTTGGCATTCTGTCTTAGTTCTGGGAACTTTCCAGTGAAGCTTACTTTACTTCAGAAGTCATCAGAACCAGTCTGAATGAATCTGGCTCATGTTTCAAGCATTGCCTGAAACTTTTGTACATCCTCTGATTTTATCTGTATATCTCATTGTAATATCAAATATCATAAGTAGGGCAGTATTCAGTCCTTTAAGTATTACTGAAATGGAGATAAAACTCACAAATGAACAGAGAAGTTGTTTTGCCAGGGTATTGTTCACAAAAGGACAGGGATACAACAATATATTTTGCCTGCTATACTGAAGGTAGGATGCCCCTGGATAGCAGTTGCTGGGGAATATGAGCCAGAGAGTGTTCACATATGGTTGTAGGCTTTTCTTCGTAATTTGCTTGGCTACAGTGGGAAAATAATGCCAGAATAGACAGTAATTTGGTTTAGTCTAGCAAGGCTCTCTTGATATGATTATGTTTCTAACTGATTGCAGGGGCAGGGGGGGAGGCAGCTCTTCCAAATCTTCTTGGAAGACATTTAGCTTTTGAATAGCTTGCATGCAGTTTTGTTCAATACCAATGGGCAAGTATTGAGAGATGTGAAAATTCAGAGGAAAACTGAAAAATCTGAGTTATCACACATATTTTTCACCAAAATAATCTTTTAGCATTTTTTTTCTAATAAAAAGTTGAATGTTGCAGGAGAGATTACTTACACAGCATTTTCTTTGTTCGGAATGAGAGAGTCACTTCTGAAAGCAATGTTAACATTTACCTTGCTACAAATCTTTTATACAAAGATTCAAAGACAGCAAATTTAATGATCAAAATATTGCTAATGTATAGCAGTACTCTGAAGATGTGATGCTGTAAAAATATTCTCAAATGTAGCAGAATACAGAACAAATTCAGGAACCTGGTTCTTTTGTGAAGTCCATTAAGCTTCAAATGAAAGTTCAGAACCTGAAGTTACGGATCTTTTAGATGATGGTGAAGGAGAGACAATCCTAGTATTTTCAGTTACGCATTAACTGAGATCCCATGGCATATAAATAAAATAAAATGGATGTGGGGCAGCTAATTTTCTCTATAGTGACTGAACGCTCAAGCCTGCTCCTATCAGTGTTTACTCAGGAGAAAGTCCCAGTGAATTCAATGGCACGTAATCCCAAAGACGTGTGCACAGGACATTTCCAAGACAATGCATGATTGCAAAGCTTAACCAGGTATCGAAATTTACTGCTGCTCCATAATTTTTAGAGCTTCTCTCTAAAAACATGAGTTCCTGTTGCTTCTGCATGATAATGCTCAGGTTTACATTCTATTTTGAAGCCCAAACAATAAAATATTTGTTTACTGCAATACTGATAATGTTTATGTCAATTCATGTTGTCTACCTTACAATTGCTGGAAATAAAGACACCTTGCAATACAATCTTATGTGTGTTTACTGAGATTTGTCACTGAATTCAATAGGACTTACTCCCATTTAAGCATCTAGAGGACTGCAGTCTTAGATTTGCAGCTGCTGCACTATAACACTGGACAGATTTCTAATTATTCTTTAAATAATGATGTTTATCATTTTAAATTTCATAAATATAACAGTACCATTATGTGCTAAGTTATATTATACAATTCACACACTTAATGTAAAAGGTTTATAAGAAAGTAAGTTTCTCATATTGTGATCTTCCTCCTTATTTCTGCCTTTTTCATTTCCATAGTAAAAGCTTTCTGAAACTGATAGGAGCAGTGGTACCATTCTGCAAGCATCATGACAATGCTTGCTTCCTCTGCAATTCCACTAGTCTGTGCTACTATAAATTTTGCACTTCATTAGCTGTACTCCAGGCATCTTTACTGTGAAAGTGATGGAGTCCTGAAGAGATTATCAGATAAGATCCGGAGATACCAGAGGTACCTGAAATATTCAGCAGTAGTTAAAGTACCATCCATCTATTAAAGGGTTAACTTCATATCTTGATAAATACTGATTTCAGAGATTCTCCACACGTTCAGTAGCTACTCAGTTCATAAGACTTGCTGTGTCAGCAAACGTATCTTAAGACAGAACACGATGACATCAAGCTCAGCACGCCAGCACAAAAAAGTACATTATGACAGCAATGAAAGAATGTTACACTTAACATCTTAAACAGATACCCCAATGCAGATGTTTAAGACAAAGATCATGGTCTCACAGAAACCAAGAGTGCTATTATTAATGGAACCATGTTATTGACTTGTCTTGATAAATCCTACAATTCACACCCACCATTTGAATGGCCCACAATTATTTTCTGGAAGAAGCCAAACGTGAAAACTCATGCCTCAACATACCCTCCTCTAAGGTGCCACAGCACTTTCTATTCTCAAACATCTAATATGCATCTTTCCATTTGTGCAAGTAATAAAGAAGGCCTTTCTGATAAGCGACAGTATTACCAATGGGCCTTCAGAAAGCGTTTCCATGGTAATACAGAAACTGAAAAAGATGCTACACACAAAATACACTGAACAGAGACTATGTACAAAATTGAGAGTTTACAACCTAAAGACTGTACAACAGAGGTGGAAATGGTGAATGAAAAGCAAGGAAGGGAACAGACATTTTACAGAACTAGAAGTAAAAATATCCCACCACAGAGATAATGTAACTATAAATAAGATCACAACTGTCTAGAGTGAATGTATCTGTACAACTACAGGAAAAAAAATATGGCAAACTTAAACCAAGACTGGTTTCAGATGTTGATGAGGAGAGGTGTGATTTTTCACATGGCAACAGTAACAAGTCGGTTCTGAAGCTCTATTTTCAGGATGGCCCAAAAAGCACTAGTGCATGGTAGATAATATTTCTGCATACACAAGGGAGAATTGACTGGTTGTTGTTTCTTTCCTTCTGACTGCATCCTTTCAGACTGCCTGATGAGATGCTGGTCTCCAAAAGCAGGGGGAGGGACTGGATGCAGGGGCTCACTTCTCAACACAGCACTGGGCCAGAAAAACCCCACAGAATGCTACAATCAATCATATAGCCATTCAGCCTTACAGCACCATATTCTTTTAATGATACCCTTTTCAGTTAACTAAAAGGTGCAGTTTTATCCAGGTGTATCTCACCTCCCTGCAAAACAGTATGCATTCTTTGCAGAGAAAAAAAAATCCTGTAACTGACACACAATCTTATTCTGAAATCAAAATAGATCTGACAATAAGAGAATGGTTCTCAATTTCTAGTTGCTGGATTTGTAGTTGGGTGATTTTAAAGTGCATCTGGTCATTAGTTCATAGCCTGTTTTAAAACTGAAACCAAGTGCTACATGATATTCTAATATATGTCTATCAAGTTGCAGATTTCCACAATTTTTTTCTCAGTCTCTAGCCAGACAACTCTTTAAAGTAATGGCACTCTAGTCAGCATTTTTAAATCTGAAATCTATTAACTGGCTATATTAACAGACTTGCATTCTTCCGTATCATAGCAAGCTGCTCCTATTGGGAGGGTTTTGGGGGGTCAGTCCTATTAAACATCGGTTCACAGCCCACAAACTCATTTAGTCCATGCAAAATGGATAAAATGATTTGTACCATTTTAAAACATAACTCAGCCTAATCAAAAGCTCTCTCATTGGGGCTACATGATCTTGAACACGTGAATCTTCAGATACATATTATGAGAGACTACACTGATCTGGGAGCAATGCAATTTTTAGGAAGCATAAAAATGTCGTAACACCTTCAGTGACTTTATGTACTTGGCCAGTCTGTCCACACTGGCACACCACTACAACTTTCAGTCAGTGAAACAGGCACTATAAAAAGATGGCAACACTGACCAAAAGCTGCTTCTACAATTGTAAGATGATAGTGTTATTTAATACTCTCTCTACCTTAAAATTCCCTTTAAACAAGCACATGAAGAAAAAAAACCCTATAAATCTATGAAAAGTGATAGCATTTAAAAAATCAAACAGGGTACTCATTCAATTTTTTAAAAAAAAACTTCACAAAGGTGCAAATGATTTAACTAATGCTTTCCAGGCTCACATAGGCAGGTCAGTACTGTTATGTCTAGTTTTCCTAGAAGTACCGTCGTCCCGAGGCAGTGCTTTCTGCAGGCTTGACATAGCAGCTGTTCTTTCAATGTCTATCACAGCATACAGCTCTGTGCGCCTGGTTGGAGTCTGTGGAAGTGGAGTGGTAGGAGTTTTTGGCGTCTGAGGGTTGTCAGAGTCACTACCACCTTCCAAATCAACCTGTATATAGTTGAGCTGCCTGTGTTCTGAACTTGGTCGCCTAATATCAAAATTAAAGACTGTTGGGGTGCAGTCCCGACGTCTTGCATATTCTATTTTGTGAGCACTTGATGGCACTGTTACGTTCTCTGTATTGACATAATTATGCATGGGATCTAAATTATTGTGGTAGCCATTAAGAGAAGGTGTCTTTGGTCCTAAACTGTCATCCTCCTCTTTACTGAGCTTGCGGGCTTCCCAAACTGGAGGCAAAGATGGAAGATTTTCATAATTTAACAATGCAGTTCTCCTCTGAGCTGAATTGTTGACATTTTGAGTATCAGAGGTACTGGATGATATCAGACGACCTCTCCTGATCCCTGAGGTGCTAGGGATGGACAATCTATTTACATTTTCATATGTCAGTTTGTTACCAGAAGAAACATCTTTGCGTTCATCACTGTCATACCCAGTGTCCCATTCATTGTTACTACTCCCACAAGCTTGAATACTGCTACCACTAGTTTCAGTACTGTTCCCGCTAGCTTGAGTACTGTTCCCACTTGATTCCAGTTTTTCTTTCTCCATTAACTGTCTCTGGACAGGTGTTGGGCCCAAAACAAATTTGACTCCTTCAGGTTCCAATACAACCTGGGCATCTCTGTCATCAGAACAAGTTTCATCCTCTCTTGTGTTGCTCATTTCTGCACTGGAAACCCTTCGTTCCAGAGGTGTACGGACACTTGGTCGGTTTTTTCTTTCCTCTTGTACACCAGTTGTATTCACATATGTATGGACCTGCAAAGAGCAGAGTCAAATATCAACTGCAGTATCACATAGCTACCATACACTTTGCCATATTTACTTCTTTCCTCATGACTGCATGTTTTTGGTACATCCCAAAGGAGTATATGGAAACATGAACACTGTCTCAGTCAAGAAGCTATCTTCGAGCACTTCCACAATAAAAATGCAGAGTGTTAATAGAAATTAATAGAATTTTTTCAATCATGACTGGCCACAACAGAATTAAATGGACATATGAACACTAGGAAATAAACTTTAAAAAGAACTTACTTGCTCCTCAGCCACAAGCAAGGGATGTGTTGACTCCTCACCTACTGAAGGAAGACGTGTACTTCCTACAGAAGGGTGCCTGCTGGAGGGATGTGATGAAGCATCTCCATAGGAAGGGTACCTTGGATATCCATTAGGTAAATTCTGCCCACTCAACCCTGGTGCTGCATGAAAAGAAAATGCAATTATCCTGTAAGTTAGAAAACATACCATATTTGCCAGCATATGAGATACGCCAGCATATAAGATGTACCCCATTTTCAAAGGTTATTTTTGGGGGGGGGGGGAAGTACCTGTTATGTCTTATATGCTGGCGAGGCTTCTCCCACCCACCCCCTTCCCTTCCATTTTGCCTTGATGGGTGTTCTCTCCACCAAGGCAAAATGCACAGGAAAGAGAGGGGAGCTCTAGGGAAGCCTTGAGTGAGCATTCCTTTTGCCCCTAGACCTCCTCCTCCCTTTCCTATGCATTTTGCTTCCAGCGCAGACAACTCCCGCCGAGGCAAAACAGAAAGGAAGAGGGTTGGGGGAAGCCTTACCCAAGCGCTTCTTTCACCCCCTAGACCTCCTCCCACTTTCTTACACACAGACAAAATGCATAGGAAAGGGAGGAGGGGGTCTAGAGGGTGAAACTAGCACTGGTGTGGGGCTTCCCTAGACCCTCTCCCCCCTTTCCTATGCATTTTGCTTCAGTAGAGAGTTCTCCCCACCAAGGCAAAACAGAAGGAAAGAGGGGGTGGGGGAAGCTTCATGGGAGTTGTCCTTTCATCTCCTCCCTCTCCTATGCATTTTGTCTTGGCGTGGAAACAGAGGGGGTGAAAGGAGAGCTCACAATGACACACCCAATGTAATAACACACACCCTATTTTCAATGGCTATTTTGGGGTGGGGGAGTGCGTCTTATACACTGGCAAATACAGCATATTCATCCATCAACAGGTCATCCCAAACTAAGCAGGTGAACTAAGGAGGAGAAGAAACCCTCTGCAGAATGGTATGTCAGCAAGGCACTACACATTTACAACAGCTACATTTATACTAGATATATAGAAAAAATACAGGTGTAGCAATAGGTAGCATACCGCTTTAAAAACAAGGAAAATGAAACTGGATCAAAACAAGCTAAAATACCTTGATAATGAGAAATCTTCCCCTTTTGGGGGATGGATTAAATTTAATCATAATATCTTACAGAAAGTATGGACTTGTCCTGAGCTATGTTTACCAAGAAATATGGCCTGATTTCTTCTCACCTAAGCATATTATGATCTACTCCCACAAAATGGACAATGTTATAAGAACAGAGAATTCAGAACATTAAAAAAACTTTTTGATAAGATGCTTCCTAATTCCATTTTGAGCATTTCTGGACTCCCCTCCTCTACGACTCCTTTGTTTAGCCATTAAATTTAGTTGTCTGATTATGGACTTTGTTGCTGTTGTTGTTGTTGTCTTCAAGTTATTTCCAACTTATCATGACCATAAGGAAGACCTATCATGGGGTTTTCTTGGCAGAATTTGACAGAACTGGGTGAACTTGGGCAAGTTCACCCAACAGATTTCTATGGCTGAACAGGGATTCAAACGCTGGTTTCCCAGTGTCCTATTCCAACTCTCAGACCACTACACTCACGGACTGCTCTCTCACAGACATCATTGTGCAGCATTTAAATTCACTGGTGCTGCACAATCAGCAGCAGTTGATTACCAAAGAATATGAAGTATAGATTCAAATCTCTTTTCAGAATGAGTTTTGTATTTCAAAAATGCAATACAGGGAAAAGGGGATAATGTACATTTAACATTTCCATGCCCTTAAAAACAGCGTAAATGTATTAACTGCAGGATTCAGGATCATTTTACTCTCCCTCCCCACAAGTCTCTACAAGTCCTACCTCATCATTAAAACTTACTTTGCAAGGGCCAAAATTATGGATTTCGATATGGCCCATGGAAAAGTCAAGGGTCATTCTGCAGAGAGGGGAAAGTGTCAACAGTGCCTTGGGAGGCCAGCTGCCCCTGGCCACTGCCACTGTCATTTTCCTGCCCAGGCAGTCACACAGCTCTTTTGCCATTCTATTCAGAGAACAGCATGGTTCCATTCAAATAGGCCTTTTGCCCCTCTACTCAGAGAACAGGATGGTTCTCATATAGATAGATATAGATATAGATATAGATAGATAAATAAATAAAGGTATAGCATTAACTTTCACAAAAAAAAAAAGGAACCATCTTGCGAAAGGTGAGAGCTTGGTCCCTCCAGGAGAATCTATAAGAAGCACCAATCTCCTCTACTCTCTCTGCTGTGGTGCCATTTCTGTTTTTTTCAAATGGCTGGATGGGAAAATCATGCTTCCCTTCAAAGAGTGCCCGGAGAGCAAAGGCGGGGGGGGGGTGTTCATGCTAATTTTATGTTCTTCTGGATGGACAAAGCACTCACCTTTCACCTCTCTACTCAGAAAAGGGGATGATTCCATTTTTGACAAGAGTTAACATACAGTATTTCCACTGATGTGTGGATAAGTCAACTCAGGTCTTTTGGGTCAATTTTTTGACTAAAATGTTTAGACTTATACGTAAGTATGTACAGTATATTCCCCTGCCCAGTCTAAAGACTTATTTGAACTGTGAACAGATATGGTTTGTTATGATTAGTGTACATGTTTGTTTGGGAAACATGAATTGAAGAGATTTGGAAATTGGACTTTAAAAAAATCACACTAACAAGGACAACAACTCCTCCCACCCCTAGATCTGTAGACTCCAAGATCTACAAATAAAGCTCTTTGATAAAAATCAATCTCCTCACCAAAAAAAAATTCTGTCACAAACCTACGCAGCTAAACCACACATTTGTTAAACAGAACTGTTATTTAAGCAGTTTCTGTATATGACTCATACTGCAATACTATACATATCTAATCTTAGATTCAATGGAACTTACTCTCAGGTAAGTAGGTAGAGGATTGCAATAAGGTTTAAACAAAAGGACTGTTTCGTAACTAAGTAAGGAGCAGGCTGAGGACAAAAATGTATAGCAAACAAGGGAATAAGCAGAGTGTAAGGATAAAAGAAGAAACAAAGAAAAAGAAAACATTCAGTTTCTAAATTTGTTTTCAACATGGCAGCTGCAATGAAATTATTTTATCTTTCCAAATTCAAACAGTGATTATGGCTCTGCAACATGTTCGTTTACAGTTTCAGCCATTATTAACTCTGTCAAAGAGCTTCCAGGTCACAGTTCAATGTCAGCTGTCACTAGATGTGGACAAATTCACAAATAATCATTGCCTAGAACAGATGAAGTAAATTTATTTTTTTTTAACATCAAAAAATGGCATCTGAACTGAGGTTTCACACTCAACACTCAGATAAGAGAAATGAACTTACTGGTAGGTGTGCGGGGTGTTCTTGGAACTTCCATCTCTGTTTGATGTGGGTTTCTTTCTACTACTGGCTCTTCTACCACATTTATACTATTGTTCTGCATGATTTCTTGCAGCATATTAAATAGTTCTTCTGCACGGGCACACTTGAAGGCAAATATTCCTACAACAGCACATTATCTGTTAGATACCCTTTTAGTTGCAAAGATAAACTTTGAATTAATAGAAGTGGTACAGTCCATTTGTGCGTAAACCTGTTAATAAAAGAGTACTATCATATTTCATTAAAATAAAACTTTTTTTTAAAAAAAAAGTTCCTATCCCTTGAAAACATAAATTTTTAAAAAAGTAAATAAACAAAAATCAGTAAGTATCCAAAAGAGAAAAATTAGTATGCATTTCCAGAAACCAAATTTTCTTGTTAAGTAATAGTTTCAGAAAGATATAGTTTTGCTGCAATAGATATTTTCTGCTCAACTCTAACAACACAAAATTCCTGCACAAAGAACTAAGAAGGATTTCAGACAGGGTTCACAGTCCAGGTGCACAGAAAGGTTAAGATATGAGGGACTATAAAACAGATTGGGTGAAACAGACAAAGCCAATTTGCTTTTAGTCTCAAGGATAGACACAGAAACAAAGCAGACAATACCATGGATGTTCCGTTAGTATTGTTCCACTTTGCCTTTCAACAGCAGAGGGAGCCCAACTTACCATAGTCAGCAAAGAAAGAACCAGTGCAGTTGCAGCTTTGGATTATTCTTCCAGTGAAAGCATTAAGTTAAAGTTGACATTCTTGTTAACAAGTGTGTGTGTTTCGGTACTGCTGAGCTTTACCTTATCTAATACTGTATATTAAAACTATCAAATACTATTACTTCAGCCAATGAAATTTACTGTAGTAACGAATTATAAAACCCAACGATTTTAGTTTGCTGCCCCTATGTCATCCAAACCTCTGTGTGATAGTGCTCTGGGAGGATGAGACAATAATACACAGCTGTTTACAGGGAGTCTGAGAAATGCCGTTGTTTATGTGGAGTCTGAGAAATGCAGTCAATACTTCGTAGTCATGATAGCTGCATTCATCTCCAATGTTGGAGGCAGTACTGCTCTGTATACTATTTGTGAGGAAATAAAAGCAGGAAAGTAATGCAGTGTCTGTGCCCTGTTTGTGGCGTTTCCATAAGCAATTAACTGGCTACTGTGTGAACAGAATGCTGGGTATAATAAGGCCTTTGATTTGATCCAGTATGCATCTTCCTATGCTCTTAAAAGTACACCTATAATCTTGAAATGCACTGGGTCTATGTCCTTTTGCAGAATAAAAGCAGAACTGCAACATATAACGTAGTTTTTGCATTGGCATTTAGACCATGGTTAGGGAATGTATGGCTTTCCAAATGTGCTGCACTGTACTGCCACTGTCCTTCATCACTGGGTATTCTGACTAAGCCTTATGGGAGCACTTCAGTAACATCTGAAATGGTGTTTCTCACCCCTGATTTCCTTCCTTTCCTTAAGAAGTCCTGCTTTGCATTATAAAATTATAGTTCAAGGGGATTTCAAAAATGCTCTCACAGCTGGAGATGACACTTGTTATACTCCATATTCCACAGGTGGCTTAAACAGACACTGCTGGCAAGCTCTTGATTAAATTATTTTCACCAGAATATTCTCTTTATAACAGCTACTAAATCTAGAAATACTTAATAACACACACAAACAGACAGCAGGAAAACATTGCTGCTTACACAAGCAGGAAAACATTGCTGCTTACACAACAGGCTGGAGATAAAAAGGATAATTTTTATAGTTACACAAGACAAGCCACGTAAACACACTTCTTTTCTTCTGAAGTTAATCCTGCTTCATGCGAATCTAAAATGTTGGTAAACAGGTGTCTTTAAATACGTACTTGATTTCAGAAAGGACTAACCAACAGCTGGGTCCCTAAAGGAATGTTTCCTCTTCACACAATTTTGCTGTGATATAACTTGGTTTCAAAAAACCATCAGTAAAAATAGTGAGTGACATACTGTTAAGGTTATTGAAGTGTTTACGATTTATATCATTTATTCCCACAATATCACAGCTATGATTTATGCAATGCCAGTGTGCAAATTCCATGACTCTCCCAAATCTATAAACACAAATGGAAGCAACACTCTTTCTCTGCTGTATGCTTCCAGCAACCGGGATGCAGTGTTCTTGCCTCTCAACAGGCCATTCAGCTATTGTGGCTAATAGGCACTGACTGACCTACCCTGCACAAAGTTGTTTGATTTCTTAAAGCAAAGCCAAAGAAACCCCCCACATCTTGCAGCAGCAAATTCCATAAGTTGATATTACACATTTTGTGAAAAATCATTCTGTTTCGCCTCTCCTGAATTCACTGTCAATTGTTTGGTGGAAGATATTTTATCTACTTCCTTCCCAGGAAAAAGAAAAGTCTTGAATGATTTAGCCTTACAGGAAAGGGATTCTAATCTCATACTTCTATTGGTTGCCCAATTCTGTACCATTTCTGTCTTTACAATACCTTTCTGGAGACAGGCAAGCAGATTTATAGGTTTGTTTCCTCTACAGATCTATACAGATATATTAGAGTATTTTTTTTTCTTTTTTACTCCTTTTCCCATTAAATCTTATTCACGCACAGCACAAAGACAACATGACCATATGGTTATCTTTTCCTGGTTAGATACTGTAAATTCAGACCCCCTTTAAAAAAGAAGGAAGGAAGGAAGGAAGGAAGGAAGGAAGGAAGGAAGGAAGGAAGAGGGAGGGAGGGAGGGAGGGAGGGAGGGAGGGAGGGAGGGAGGGAGGGAATATATGAATTTTTTTTATTTTATATTTTTTTGCCACAATGTGTATCTCTTCATGCCGCATACCGACCAACTTTTTGTCTATTTCATCCATTAGAAAAGAGCACTTTGCAACTTACAGCAGATTACTGGATAGTTAATATTTACTACCCATCCAAATTTCATACCACTACTGCAGCTTATCCAGTAAGATAACTTGTTATTTTCTGATATGCTATGATAAACTCATATAACTATAATGCAACATCCTAAAATAAGTAACAAATGAAAGAGTTCTCTTTGCCCAAAGAGATTTTAGGTTTGCTTTTCATTAATAGCAGCCCTCCATGCTGCAGGGCAAGTTGTTTTTTGATCCGCCCCTCAGATCCTAAAGCATGACAAAGTAACTATTTATAATAGTTTAATAGTAATAGTAGTAATTTAATCATCCTCATCATCATCCTACATGATTTCTGTCCCTTGCATGACACCACCACCACCACCACCCTTGGCAGTCCTGGTTTATATGTATGTTCTGATAGGTCCTTAAAACACAGACAGGTATAGAGGTCTAAACAGAACAGAACAGAAGAATGAGACAAGTATGGTCCATTTTAAGTTTCCTACCTACCAATGTGAATCAGAATGAGATTTCAGAAAGGGAAGAATTACTAAACTAGATTTCATTAAAATATCAGGGATTCAGCTTGCATCAGACCAAATAATGTTGCTTAATACTAGGGCTGATCCAGCAAATAATATTTATCTTCTAGCTCTTCTACAGGACCACCACTGTTACCAAAACACTTCCTCAACAACCCAATTCCACCTAACAGAGTTATTTCATAAGTTATTTCATCCTGAATAAGAGCCATACCTGGTCCAGTTTGACATCTTCGACCACTTTCAAAAGAGAAGAGATTGGAATCATAGCCATAACGACGGAGACAGAGGTAATGCCATTTAACAGAGTCCCGTTTACGAGTATACAAGATTAGTTCTGTGTCTGTAAGTTCCATTATACCAGAACCCAATTCATTACCATCATCATCCACATTTATAACCTAAAAATTAAAAATAAATCACAAACTAGCACATATAAGCAAACATACTTATAGTTACTTTTCATTAATTAAAAACAAATATGTATCTTACCAAATTCAACTGAACAGCTATTTTATATATAAAACTCCTATACAGTAAATAAGTCTGATATGGTGCAGAACTAATAAGCAGTTCAAATTATTCTATTTTTTTTCTCCAGAGAAAACCTAAGAGAAAAAAACTAAAACCTAGTATTACCTACCCACTTCAAGTTACTAGTGGCTATAGTTTTTTGCCTACCTTGACTTGTCATTATTTATATCATCTTTATTCACTTTCCTAAAGCAATGAGAAAAGAAAACCCCAAGCTGTATCTTTGATAATCACAGAGGAACCCTACAATATTCATCACACAAGCACTATGATTCCGTTATTTCTTAACCTACCAAATGAGAAACTAAGTCAATATAGAAGGAAAAAAAAAAACAAGTTGCCTGGAGAATCTCTATCAATTCTTACAACTTTATCCCTTCCTTCCATCCCTAAATCAGAACTGTGGCAAAACTCTTCAAAATTTTACCTTGAATTTGTTTCGATGGTTATCAGGGACTGTTTCTTTATCTGGACAGCTACAGCAGCTACCCATGACTTCTTTAGAAGACCATGTGATTGCTAGAGCCAAAGTAGAGAGATTATTTTTAAAGAAGTGAAAGTGAATGACATAAAAGTATATTTCTGAAATACTAAAAAAAAACCATACAGAATAAACCATTATATATCAATGAGAGGACAATGTATGCATATGTGACAGGAAATCAGAGGATGATTCTAGACTTGCATTTTGCTCAGAGTATATCTATTGAAATCAACTGATTTCCTCAGTTGTAACTTGTCTGATTGACTTAAATTGGTATACTTCAAGTATGACCAACTCTTAATCCCACCCATGTACTTTGTTGGAAACTGACATGTTCAATGCTGAAAATTATTCCACTGTGGAAAATCAGGAAAAAAAAGTCAGAAAAAAAGGAAGATCAGAAAAATGTTCTCAGGAGTAGACATTTGCCATCTGCCATCATACACAGACTGTACATGTACGGGCCTGACTTCTTTATGTGTCTCATTTCATCTTGTTATGACTGGATGGAGTTGTTTTCCATGAAAGTTCATAGTCTATGTTAGGAATTGTTGGAATTTTATTCAAGCCTCATTTATGTGGTTATTTATTTTTATTCACTTGTTATCTGCTTAGGGTGTTGGTAAAAACAAACAAACATGTTTTTACATGTTTGAAATATTTTATACTGTTTCTATCATTTGTTTGAGGTTCTTTAATCATTTTTAAGATCTTGTTTTATATGAAAATCCCCTTGTTCATTGTCATTCTCCTGAATTCACCCCTGTATATACTCAAAAACTGATGATGAAGGTTTATACAGAAAAAAAGACAGTCTTCCCAGGTATTTTGACTGAAAGTTATGAAGGGTTTTAAATGTTAACATCTTAAACCGAGCTCAAAAACATAGTAACAACTACTACAGAGTCTCTCTAAACTGTTTAATCCATCTAAGATGAGTTAAAGCAACTGAAATTTCAGTGTGGGTCATCTGTGCAGACCTACTAATAAACTAATTGTTGGTAACCTGTGGCTCATGGGATACATGCAGCTCCTGGGGCTTTTTGCAGCCGGCAGATCTCCCTGAAACTCCCTCAAACTCTGCACCACCTCGAATTGTCCCGAAGCCTGGAAGTTTATAGGAGTGCCAATAGCGTTTAACACCCACTTCCAAGCCTTTAATTGACCAAAACTGTTGAAAAGAAAAGTAACTTCTATTTCCTTTTCAGCTCCTTGTCTGCTGACAATAGGCTGGTTTTCAGCGGGCACAGAACACTAGGACGGTATGGGCAAAACTTGTCCCATGCCCTCTGCAGTTGCCACCCCAGTAGAAACCAGTATAGTGATATAAATCAATTGGTACAAGTATGTTTAAAGAGGGGTTGCAGTTGGTACTCCAGCCTTACACTTTCTGCTAGAAACGCCACTTGCACATCTCAACTAAACTCAGATCTGAGAGTAGTCCCAAGATGCAAATCTTGGCCCTTAGGACACGTACATAACATAAATCCCATTTGGATCTGGAAAACCAGTACCTCTTGAACCAACTGAAAATACTAGTACCTTAAATATGGTAATGGGGCTTGGACCAGGAATCCTGAGAGAAAAAAAACTCTTTGGAAAGTTTTTTTCTTTCTTTCTGGAAAACTACTTTTTGGAAGGCAAGTTTATTTGGTAATTATCCTTAGAATCCACTCAGAAAAGACTTCCAAACTCACTGAAGAGGAAAGTTTGGCCAAAGGTAAATATACTCACCTAGATTTGGCCATCAATATTCCTAGCCTCTGGTACAGCATCAGTATTTCTGTCATAGTTCAAAACGCCATGTTGCCCTTCCACATAGTCACTTGACCTAGAAATGAAAGTGTAAAAATAAATCTATGATATGAATTTTAAAAAGGTGTTTTGTGCAGAAAACTGGTTCTGAAAGTGAAAACTTTATTAAATGACTGATTTCTTTAGAAGATAAGTGTACATCTTTAGCTTGAACATGTGAAGTTGCCTTTCGATGCTCATTTGAACATGTCCTTTGCTCTCCCTCTCTGAAAGCAAACACACAAACATATCAAAACAAATAAATACTGCCATTCTGTGTGGAAGACATGGTGGAAGGAAAAATATCTGGAAACCTAGAATTCATTCCTATAGACTTCAAATTATAATGCTACTTAAGGGAACACCTCTATCATATGATAGATTTTCTCCATTTATCTCATACTGCACACTGCTCTCTCCATAAATATAATAAATTTTAATTGTGGGCTTTTTCATTTTTTGTTTTTGTTTGGTTTGGGTTGGATTCTCCTCCTCCTCCTCCTTCTTTTTACCAGAGTTATGGCTTATCTGCAGATTTCTGCTTAATTCAAGTGAGAAGCTGACTGCAAAGCTAGCATAAGATATTGACAAGATCTCTCCTGTTCAGAGAAGAATCAGTAACTAATTCCAAGTACTTCCAACAATTTGTCAGGTGTGAGACTAATCATTTGTCTGAGACATATGCAACTCCAACCAGGTAAGCTTGAAAATGGCTAACTGAAGTAGTTAAATTACATGTGCAGCCAGGCAGTACGTACACCTGAAGAGAACAGCTACTGTCAGGTCAGACCTCATGTTTCTAGACTCTCCTTTGAGTTCTTAGAAAGGGGCTTGCACCTAGGACATGACAGAGGATTTAGGAGCATACACAACATTCACTTAAAAAACTACAAATCAAAAAAATCCTAGGAGAATCAAGAAGTCCACCTTATACCAAAGTGACAAGAAGATAAGGCACCAGGCAAGCCTCCCAGAGAAAACACATTCCAAAGGCAGAATGCCACAACCAAAAAGGCTCTCTTCTTGGTCATGACAGAGCTTAACTTAAAAAGTGGAGCACCCACAGTAGAGAGACAGGTAATGATTTCAGAGAACTGCAGATTAATACAGATGAACTTAGAAACAGTGCAGGCAAAAATAGTTCCGCATTTTAAAAATGTACTTTATGTGGGCCTTTTTTGGCTATTAGCAATTTGTTTAAATTGGAGTAGACAAAGTGAACATGTCCAGATACTGGTGGATTGAAACCCTCAGCATCCCTCACTACTAATTATGGTGGATGGGGCTAGTGGGGGCTTAAGTCAAAAATCATCTGAAGTGTTGGATGATTTCCACCTCTGTATTTAATTAATCAATACTCTTTTTAAACAGGGAAGGAATATTACACTTTGTAATATAATATAGACAGATACATAGAATATAGTATAGATACTATAAAAACAGCAATATGATTTCTAAAATGTTTATTTTACTCTTCTTCCTACACTTTTTTTTTTTTTTTTTTTGACAATTTACACTTTTCTTCTGTGGATAAACTACAAATGCTGCAAACTTTCTAGGCTTTAAATTTCTATAAAATTTATCATGAAGCAAGAGTACAATAAACAAAAAGATAGTTATTCTTTTAGTCACAGCCTAAACTTAAAAGAATTTAACATTAAATCCCACAGATTATATTAGCAAAAATAAAGTATTATTCATACTTTTCTATAAAAAAAATTGACAGTTTAGATATCATTGTGATGACTAAACAACACACATTTACTTTTTTACAGTGAACAAAAAGATTATTCTTCACAAGAAATGCTTCAGCAGCAAACAAAATTGTAAAAATGAATGTCCTTCTACTCTACACAACCAAATTATGTCATCCTCTATAGTCTTGATGGACAAAATAACTTCCTTAGATTTTTAAATATTAAGTGGTTAACACAGATCTGTGAAGCCTTCAGTGGCCTGCCACATATATTTGGACTGCAGCTCCCAGCATTTCTTACCACTGACCATGCTATTTAGCTGGAGTTCAACTACAGCCAAATGACTACACTTTGCCCACCTCCAGGTTACAGGGAGGGGAAAATAAGGTCATTATTACAGCTTCTAAAGACTAACGACAGTGAAGACACATCAGCAATAGTCTTTGACTTAAAAAAACAAGCTGTCTCACTCTAGCCACACCTCACAAGATCAAAACCTGGCTAGCAGACAGGCAACTACTAACCCTGCCTTGAATACTGATTTTAAATTTTGTTTCTTCGTTATTTAAAGCCTAAAGATATACATAAACCAAGCAACCTACCAGGATACAATTAGAATTGCCAGTTTTTAAAACACCAATTTTTTACATAAGAACAGCTAGCAAAACACAAAAATTATTGGTATTATACTCTTCTTAAACCAGCAAAATAAATGCTTAAATGTGTAATGCAAAAACTGAGTGAACTTACAAAAAGGTTTTTACTAGGCTTCAGAAATAAGTGCCACAGCTGCCTGTTTTCAAAACATGAAAGAGACTACATTTAGTTTGGAACTTTATGAACACATTCTTCAAATACCAGTAATATTAAAGGTCTCAGAAGAGGCAAGACCTTATTCCCCAACCTAAACATCACAGTTTAATCCTTGGAACAGCTGATAAAAAAACCTACATAGTAATTCAGTTCAACTTGCTTTCAGAGGAGAAACCTTGACATTTGGAAGAAGAAAAGTTGAAATCTGAAACTCCATTTTGCACCGGTGATACAAAGTTGGCATACTCTGGAAATCTCACTTCATGATTATTCATGATTATTTTAAACATTAAAATCTCTGTTTATTCAACAACATACAGCAATTCTTCAAATGAATATTCAGCTCATCTTCTCTAGTCTTACAAAACCTCCACACCAAAAGGGGTGATGTAACAGATAAATGCTTAAATGTAACATAGTCTGACAAAATTGCAAGGGTGAACCATTTCACAAACCAATGAAAGGTTTATTTCACATGTACTTTTTCTAGAAACATCCAATGATACTGTGGCCACAAACTCAATAGAGATTCCCTACTGTAATGGCTGGAACATATAACTTCTTACATTTTGAAGACCTCATTATTCAAAACAATAAAGCATGTACATTGCTTTATCTTCAGGCCTAAAGAGTCTTTGAGTCATTGATCATAAACTACTTGCCTTTTTGAACATTTCTATGTACCTTCAAAGAGGCACAAGAAGGTACATAAACTAGCTTCTCTGGACAACAGGAGGTTTTTCTACACGACTAAGAAATTTATTTCCACAGCTGCTGATTTTATTTACACCACCATCTTTTCCCTTCACATCTCCTCATACACAAGGCAAGCCACTGTTCCATTATATCTGGCCAAGACTCTCATTTTCAAGCTTAATTGAAGGGTAAGAATAGCAATAGGACAACAAGTACAGCACATGCATATATACCTACACTTTCCCCTTTTCCACTGTCCCAGCATGTTAGATGCCATGGCACAACCACACCCCACTGCCAAGCTGACTGGGGCAAGGAAGGGAGATGCACCATTTAAATAGGGAGCACAGAGTGCAAGTATAACTCTGTACATCTTCTTCCTCATCTCAGTTGTGCTTCAGAAACCCTAACAAGCCGCTAACCAGCAGGCTTGTCAAGAGGGATTCTGCTACTGATGCCTCAGTGAGTCATATGCTGTCTGGGATTGCTCAAAACCTGCCTTTTTTTTTTCAACATAGAAAAGGAAAGAAGCTGGTGCAAAACCCCATCCAGGAGGTTAGAAAATAAAATAATTTCAGAATATCCAGCATTGTAACTGTTCATGGGATCGGATCTCAAGTTGGGAAGGAATTTTTAACTGTGAGAGGACATCACGAAAATCCATGAGCTTCGCAACAGTAATTAATTGTCACAGTTCCACACACGGCCGTGAGTCTCTCATCACAGTGCTTAAAACTAGAAATGTAGGCTTTTTGTGATAAACTCCAAGTGATTTGGCTCCTAAGAAGATGAAGTAATTGGCAGCCCCACACAAGCTTCAACTGAATTGTAAGTTGCTACACACCGCCCACATAGCTTTAAATGCTTGAGTGTGTATGATTAGGAGGGCTGATGCATGATCACATCAAATTCTTTCCCTCAACTCACAGATCAAAAACTTGCCCTCTCAGCTACATTCTTCTTTAAACAGCCACTGTTACCCTGGTAACCCTATGCTGCTGACACAGGCAGCTGGTCCATTTAAAGTCAGCCCTAGCTGGCAACTGAAATGTTTGTCAACCAGTTGGGAATATATTTTCTCAATTCCCAAGGAGTTGTTGCTTTCTACTTTCAAAGCTCATTTATGATTTTTTTTCCTAAAAAAAATATTCTCATTAACAGTTAACAACAAAACTTCATTGCATGTACCTCTTGTACATCTGGCAATGCAATCTTAGTGTAAACTTGTAAACAATTTTTAAAGACGCAGAAGAAGAAAAGGAAAGAACTTTTAATTAGTACCTTTATGCACACAGAAATGCCTTGTCTTTCTCATAAACTTACAGTACCAACTGCTGTAAATATGCTGCTATATCTATAAATCTATAGAGTTATTAAACAGTAATGGAAGCCTGTAAAGTTCATCAGAGTACCAACATAGTGTTCACAAACTTCTGATAGCCAAGAAAACCTTTTGTTCTGAATTAAAACTAGAATTAAAACCTCACAACAAACCCCTTTATGTTTACAAAGTTCAGCACTGATTAATACCTATACCGTATCATTAAAATGTCACAAACATGACAAGCTTTTGAATTCTTCCAGAACTCTTCGTCAGACACAATGGTACAAAAATCTGCCTCCACACACAATGGCTAGTCCTCAAGCACAGATGTTTGGACTTTCTGTTTCCTCCTCTATACCCTAATATATGAAGAAGACACCCTTGGAAGAACTCAAAAGCTCACCATGTTTGTGACATTTAAGTGATCCAAGAAAGGTACTGCTCCACCCTGCATTTTACTTTTACTTTTATTCACTGATCACACGGCTACTTTTTGTTTGCTTTTTCACTCTTTTATTTTTAGAGTAAGAATTAAAAACTATCAACTCTCAAAGGGAACCACCCACGTTCTCTGCATGAGTCAGTGTTCTGTGCCTTCCCCTGAAGACACACAATACTGATGTCTCTCTTATTAGAGAGTGATTGAATGATTCAACCACACCTGATGGAGATATGCAGCAAAATGACCCATTCCCAGCCAAAGCAGACTGTAGGAAAAGTAAGACTAGAGGCAGAGCTACAGTGGGTGGCCTCTGTGAGAAAGTAGGTAATCTGGGATTGCAATGATTAATTTTAGTTCTTACTGCACATTATTCGAAACACCCAACCCTACTTAGTAAACTGCTCAAAATAGTATTGTTTGATATGCTTTAAAGTTTCTTTTACTAGACCGCCAAGGGAGCACCAGAAGCGCACTCACATTCCAAAGCCCTTGCTCCTGACCTCTATTCAGCATAGCACACTTGTATGCATCAAAACAGGAACAACACTCCAGTTTCTTTGTTAATTTGAAAGAAAATTTTGTTTGATAAAACAAGTTCAGGTACTGGGATCTTTTTAAGAATTTAAGAAACCTGCCAGATGAGACTAAAGGCTTCTCTAATCCAGCATCCCACTTCCCCATGGTGGTCAGCCAGCCGCTCATGAAAGCCCACGGGCAACAAGACAGCAATCTTATCTAAAATGGGAAAGGAATTAAATTTCCTTTGACTCCTTTCTCCATATGGTCTAGAATTGGGATCTGGCACCAAGTGGGTGAATTCTAATGCTCTGCCCATGCAATACGCCACCACTGGTTGTCAAGCTCTGGGAGGACCACCGCAGCTGCTCCTTACTGGTGAGAGGGAGAGGGAAGCAAATTCAGAGGAGAAAGAAACAACTGGCCTTGAGTTGTAGTGGGGCTGCAGTGGGGAAGAAATGAGGTTGCACTGTCTTTTTTCTTCTCCTTGGAACAAAGACTTGCCACTTCTTCCTCCTTTGAATTGCCGCAGCCCTCCCTCCCCCACCAATACAAAGCAGTAGGTGCTGCTGCTGTCCCTCCTGGGGCTTGAGAGGGAGGTTTTGTAGAGGACACAAGGGTAAAAGAACAGTTCCCTGCACCCCAACCAAAATTACTTGTGCACAAACCACACTTACACATGTGTAAGCCACTGACATGATTCTGCCCTGGAGGTCCAGATGTCAAATTTTACCTGTATATGCTCTACTCCATGCTTTATTTGAATAGGTAAAAACTATTCAAGTGCTGTACAGGACCTGCTTTGGGTCTCATATGGGGGAAATGTGGGATATTAATTAAATAAAGAATAAATAAGCTATTTTTGTTGCTGACTATACCACTTCACTGATGAGCTACAAAGTGTTACAGGCACAGTATGAGCTAACAAAGACGCCCAACTTCTTAAGTGTGCGGGGAGCTGTCCATTAGCAGCAGGGTTGGCCCTACTATTTCAAAGGATGGTTCACCAACCATCTAACCCCAACACTCCTACCAACCAGCAGGGGAGTACACAATGTATTTAGAACTTGCAAGTAAGCAGGCTGCATAGCAAACTAGATGTACCCAACTCAGCCTTTAGTGATCCTTTGACTTCACCTCTGATAATCTACCACCCACCCATCCACCCATCAGAGTTAGCATTAATCGCTACTGATTAACAACAGTAGTTACAGAAGATTTTATCAGTCTAGTTTCAACTAAGCATATATGTCTCTCCCTTGGAAACCAAGTAAAAGACATGCAAAGAACTGTGACATCTACTGAAGCAGGAATGATCAAACTTTTGCTTTCTAGTTACTTGCTTTCTTGAATGTGAAAGATCTTAACAGTATATCTGAAGCGGGGAATCATACCTAGCAAGAGGCAATCTTCATGCTGGAAGTTCTCACAGCTTGCAATATTTGCATACTAATCTTAACTGCCAAGGCAACCAATAAGGAAAGCAAGCAAGCAGTAATCTGAACTGGGTGTGACTGACACATGTAAATATTAGTATAGGGTTAAATGGGTATAATTATTGCAACATGCAGAAAGAAGTGAACTTATATAGGATCTTATTTAACCGCATACCAAAAAAGGGCATTCATCTGTTTTCTTGTTTCCATTTCCCTAAACTTACTCCACATTACAGATACCCTTTTCCACTGTAATGTCATATCCAATTTGTGTTGCCCCCTCTATGGATTAACAATATATCATCATAGATACACCCCAATTAAGGATTTGTATTCATCACCAAGTGAATACAGTTCCTCAGTGCAGAGCCCTCAGTGCCTCTAAAGCCCAGTATTCTTCTCTCAAGCTCTGAGCTGGAATGGTACATAAGGGAAGACACTTGCTACGATTATTTTAACAAGCAGGAGTTTTGATTTGTTTTTACTTCAATTTATATCATGCCTTTCTATATATGGCACCTCAGTGCATTTCCACATACAATTTAGTGGTAATAAAAACAGGATTAGTAGTAAACCAAATACAATACAATAAAAAAGAGCAGACGCCAATCAAAACCACCGACAGTGATTACAGTGAGCCCTCCACTTTTGCAGGAGCTAGTGGTACAAGACCCCTTGCAAAAGCAGAAAAAATCACAAATGCAGTTTGTTTGTTTTTTTAACCTGAGAACACTTCTCTAGGAATCTCTAGGTCTTCCCACACGATTCTGTGGGCAACTTCTGGCAGAAGTGAGCCATATAAGTCCATATAAGTCATGCTGGAGGACCTAGCAATGCTTAGAGAAGTAGACCATAGAATCTCATTGGAGGACCCAGAGATTACTAGGGAGAACATATTTTTTTCCATGGCAGGGACAAATAGGGTAAGAAAACTTTTTCATAAGTAAAATAAAATAACCCAAGAAAAATCAAATCTAAGAATGTTGAACACATGAAAGTGAAGGGCCTACTGTATACTAGAAATGTAGTCAGCCCTCCAGATTTGTGAGTTTGACATTCACAGATTTGATTATTTGCGAGTTTCTCCAAACCCTGCCCTACCACTTCAGGTGCTTCTTTTTCAGGGGAAACTTCTCTCCTGGTGGCTCCAATCAGGCCATGTAGCTCTTTAAAAACCTACCTCCAGTCCTCTTCCTCTTTCACCAGCCACTGTCTGGCCAGCTAAAGACAGCTCAAAGCCTGATTTCTCAGCACCACAAGTCCTTTCCCAAAGCCCTCCATATACTCAAGGAAGGAGATGGACAAGAGAGAGGAGGTACAGGACCACCATGCCAACTGTCTCCTTCCCCTGACCTGGTTTAGACCCTGGGTGTCCATTCTCCCCACCCGTGCCTCAGTCCCCTTCCCAGAGACACACAAATTTTGATATATGCAAATTTTTCACTTTTGCAAGGGTCCTGTGCCCCTAACCCTAGCAAATGTGGAGAACCAACTGTATTAAGATGAGCTATAGATTTTTTAAAAAATTAAGGCACTTGAGAAGAGAAGAAGTACGTTTTCCTAGACACAGAGGTTCCCAGACATAGGTAGAGACACCAAAAAGGCTCCTATTCTGGCCCTATTCACCAAGAGGCATACAGACAACAAGGAGTAGGTTTTGCCCTCATAGTCCACACAAACAGCTATTATCATATTGCCTGTATGTAGGGTTTTCTTAAGCAATGAATACTCGAAGGTGTTTTTGACAGCTCCTTCCTCCAAAATATAGCCTGCAATACCTGGCATTCATTGGTGGTCTCCCATCCAAGTACTAGCCAAGGCTAACCCTGCTTAGCTTCCAAGATCAGTTGTACTCTAGTGCCATTAGGGTATTTAAGGCCCTCTCCTTTACAATTCACTGTGTGTGAAAACTTTACAAATGTGATCCTAACTACATGACAAAAAAAAACCCTGTTGAAACCGAATAATATACATATAATAAACATTTTTTTTTATTCAATACAATCCTTTATGTGACCGGGGCCAGAATATTTCATTTACTTGTATTTATCTATTATATTGTTTAGTGCTTCCTGGCTTTCCAGAGTCCCCAAGGTGATACCCAAGTAATAAAAACCAATAAAACATGTTTTAAAAAATAATTCAAAACGATTAAACACAGTTTCAAGTATGCACACAATTAAAACAATCTCAAAAAAGGAGCTCTGGCTTCCAGAATGAAATGCCACTTAAACCAGTGTCCCCCACAAGCTCCAAAGAGATGGAGCCAGTCTGACTTTCTTTGGAAAGGAGTTTCACAACCAAGGACCAGCTATTGAGAAAGCCCTGTCTCATGCACTCAACAACCTAGTATCTCAGGGTGGTGGGAAACATAACAGGGCCTCCACTGAGGATTTCAAACTCTAAGCAGGCTTATAAAGGAGGAGGTGGTATTTCAGATAACCTGTCTTCAAGCCATTTCGGGAGAGGGGGGTTCCAACAAAAATCAGCAATTTGAATTGCGCTCAAGAGACAAACTGCAATAGTTGTGCAATAGTTGTGCCAAGAGCAGTTGGCACAAGCTCAGTAATATGGGGTCTCTAAAGCACAAACTGAATAACCATCTACATTTTATGCCAGCTGTAGCTTCTAAATACCTCTCAAGTGCAGCCCCACATAGAATGCATTATGATAGTCCAACTGGGAGGTAATTAAGTCATGAATCATTGTGGCCAAATCCACGTTGCACACATCCACAGGAAAGGGGTGCAGCTGGTGCATCAAATAAAGCTGGGCAAAGGCTTACTTTTGCAGAACTTCACAGACTAACTGTCATGAGGCTGAACAAAAGCCTCCCAGCACCAACTTCTGGGAACATTCAGCCCAAAAAGGTCTGTAACTGGTCCAAAATAGTGCCCCCAAGTCCCATACTAGCCAAACAGCTCGGAAAGATAAACATGAACTGCATACTGCGTGTACTGCATACTGCCGAGAGGTTCAACAGAATCAACACAGAAGCAATCTGCCAGTCCAGTTCCTCATATAGAGCATCCACCAAGGCAATAAATATTTCCATCCCTTAACCAGATTTGAACCTTGACTGGAATGGATCCAAATAATCAGTTTCATCCAAAAAAGCCTAAAGTTGTGCATCCAGTTGGGCTTCATACAAGACCTCCAAATTCTTTGTACAACATTCCTCAAGTTAAAGTGGTTTGAAGCTATTTTAAATCTATAATGTAGGCCTACCTTAGTCTTATGAGGTCCTTTACTCTTTCCTGTGTTTCATGTTTTGAATGGCTTTACTCTTTTTTTCTATACCACTGCACATTTGCTGCCTGCTATCCCATTCATGGACCAAGTAAACAGACAAAGGTGAAAGGAGACTCTGAAGTGAATGTTAGTCTGCTAGGCATAATGGGACAGAGATCTACCTTCAACAACAGTCACACATTTCCTGTGATTTGCAAACTTTAGAAACTGGATCCACCTTTAGAAAACAGCTTTGGTCAAGACTTCAGCTATCTAAAGATCTCAAAGGGAAATCCTTTCAGTGCTTCAATGATTAGTTCACAAACCTACCAAAACAGGAGTTCTGTACACTTGATGAAGCAGACTGTACATCCACACTATGACATACCACTGGGGAAGTAAGGTGAAGTCCCTATAGCACACTGGGGTAGGGAATTATTTGTTTGGTAAGTACGTAAACTAGTCTTCCACATTGTTGTACCAGGTAGGATAATTTATTCTGTTATAAGGTGGCTGTTATTTTTGTACTGCCACCATGTCACTGTTAGTAAATTATGGCTTGTCAGTCAACTGGGATCAAGGAGGGCTGGGTAAGGCATAAAACTATCAACTGGCATGATGGCGCCCCATTTCTTCTCACACCTAGATTCCTAAGAAACATGAACAAGCACCCAATACAATCATTTTTCCTCCTTCCTCTTACACATAAGGAAACTAACAGGGTGGGAAATCCACCTTTGTCAGAACTGGCTCAGGTTGATGAGCAAGTCTGTTTGCAAACAAGAATGAAATGCAAAATCCTGAGATGACCAGCTCCAGCACAAACTGTGCTTCATGAAAATTAACCTTGCATCATTTCTAATTACTTATTCATTTGCTTTCTCAGTTACATTAACCACATAACCATCCCATCCACTCTACCCACACCTCTTCACAGAATGGGGGGTGGGTGGTACACTTCGGCTTATCTGTTGATCATGCCAAGTGTGTGAAAGGTTAACTTGGTAACAGACATGCAAGAAACAACCTGTCTTGAACAAACAGTACCCTCAGAGTGCTTTCAGTGAAGACAATTGCACCATGTGTTAAAAAGAAAAAAATCAACGCCACCAAGAGAACTAACGAGGCAATCCTCTTCTGCATGACTGCATTTAATTTGTTAAACTCCAAAGTGGTTTTATACATCTATCCTTATATTCTTGGTCTTCTTAGCATCTCATGTACCCATCTGACAGAAGACAGTGTTAGGGGCAATATACTAGCTTTGCATTACACAGAGGTTCACCCACCTACACACATCAGTTAGTAACAAAATAATGTCTTACAAACAAAGTCAAGAGTTCAGATACCTTCACAGTCATGCAGAGTATTTGTGTTTTAAAAAGAAGATTCTCAGGACACTGTAGTGAAAGAAGACAAAGGACTTATTTGTCTCTCACAGAAATGCTTTCATAGTGTTATCTGTTCTGTAGGAAAGCATGGAAAAATCAGCCCTTGCAAATTTTTCTAAGAACACGCTGTTCATATTCTCCTGTGTCTTTCTTATAGTTTTCACTGGAAAATTTATTCTTATAGCAGATGACTATATCTGAATTAGAACTATAATAACCAGGTTAACACAGGAACACCACAAACAGTCTTACGAGTACCAAAGAAGAATAAAAAAGAATCATAGGTGCCCTTAATCAGGGTGTAAGCCCCTGAACTCAGTGCATCCATCTTCCAAGAGAACATATATAAGACTGCACTGTGAGAAAGTATATTCATCAATCAATTTTTTTTAGCTGTATCACAGAACTGCAGGGGGGGGGGGAGATTTAATTTAAGGTCAACTAGTGATGGCCTTTAAAGTCTTACACAACTCAAGTCCAGGTTATTTGCAAGACCGTATTCTCCCTTACAAACCCCCCGGCTTTGAGATCTGTTGGGGAGATCCTCACTCTCACAAGTACATTAGGTGGGAACACGGAACTCCAATCCCAGAGAACTCAGACTAGCAGCTTCTCGACTTTCTTTCCTCAGTCAAGTAAAGATATTTTTATTCTGCCAGGCATTCAATGTGTGATTATATGTGACCCATCTGATAGAATGTGCTGGATATTGCCAATTGTGTGTATGGATAAGTGAGTTTTTAATTATGTATTTTAACTTTGTTTTTAATTTGTTTTGATTGTTTAATCGCATTTTAACTTTTTGTATTCTGTGGTTTTTAACTATGTCTTTTTAATTGTTGTACGCTGCTTTGAGTCCCAACTTAGGAAAAAAGCAGGCTATTATTATAAATAAAGATAATAATTTTTTAGAAATGTAACTTCTTCCCTTGGGGACCAAGGGTAGGCAACAAAAAAAATAGAAACAAAACTACAGATTTGAGTATTACATCCACATATTTAGCAACAAAATCTTTAATCAAGTAAATCTCACTAATATTTTATTGTCCTTCAAGACTGTGTCCAAAACTAGCAGAAGCTAACCATTTTGGAGAGTCCTGTTAGGGCTTCCTATTCAGTAATAAAGCACAAAAAAATCGACCAAAGCTAACTGTGCTCAACCAAACCCACGAAAAACACTTCTGAAATGGAGCATTTTCATAATTGTTTTTTTGGGGCACCGTTCTGCCTCGAGTATGGTAGCAAAACAGTGAGAGATCTGTGAAAGCACAGTACAGCCTTCCCAAGCATGATGCCCTCCAGATGCATTATCTAGCTGAGGATTATGGGTGCTGTAGTCCAACACGTATAGAAAGTATCAAGTCGAGAAAAGATGGAATAATGATGAAAAGACTGAACTATAAACCAGTATGTTTCATTTGTGCCATGAACTCACCAGGTGGCCTTAGTCTCTTTTACCTGCAATATCTGGAGGAGGAGAATCAAGGGATACTGTTAGAAACTGTGGTTCTTCAATGTTGTTGGACTCCAACTCTTCACAGTCCTAGACTGGTGAGGCATTATGGGGACTGCAGTCCAACAACATCAGGTGGATCACAGTTGCCCGCTCCTGCTACAAAGTAAAGAATATAACAAGATAATGCATGTTGTTTGTGGTGTGTAGTAAAATCTCTACAATATACACACACACATACACAGTACTGCCAAAAATGGGCAGGGCTAAGTAGATGACAAAGCCCTGGCCACTCTTTGATGCAAGCCATGCTGAAAGAAAACACCACAAGGAAATGTAGCTAGGGCAGTATTACTGTGCTGGCAAGTCTGTAATCCAAGCTGAAAAATTCTAGACCTCTGCCTGGGCAGTCTTAAGATGTTCCTCTATAAATTCTTGATTTTCTTTATTTATTATTTGTCCCCACAGAACTCAGTGAAGGATGACAAAATTTATTATGAAAACTAAATTACTCATTAATTCAGACCGTACACTGGAAAAACAAAATAGCCCCACTTAGAACATCATTTTACAAGTTTTTAGTTTTCTATAGTTTGTTGTTTGAGAGACCAACAAGAATTTATTCTTCCCACTGTACCAAGGACAGGTACTACATCTGTGCCCTTTGGCTCCGAGAGACTTAATAAGGACCAGCAATAAATAGCTCTGGAACTAGCACCAGTCCACTTTGAGTACCACTGTTACACTTTTTTAACTAGCATAATATACAACCAACCTGAGAAAGACATCTGGCACAGAAGAACCTAAATAAGAGCTCAGCTGCTAAGAAACAGTGTTTTATTTCTCTTCCCCTCTCAATGAAGAAGGTTTGGTATTATCCTAACTATAAAAGCTAACATTATTACTAGTTCCTAAACTAAATCCATGTTTCCTTAGTTTCAGAGAAAAGCTTCTGGACATGCTGGTAACAGACAATAAGTTTAAGGTTCAACACAGCTCCAACAAAACAGATACACATCATAGAAGCAACCAAAAGTGAAAGATTACATCTTTTTAACACCATGTAACTAACCAATTAATTGTGCTTAACTGCACCATTTTACCCATTCTAAACTTGTTTTATCAGAAGCAAAACCCACTTGTACCCTGTGGGACTTGCTAGAATATCTATTTCTTAAGACCGTAACAAATAGAAAGTTATGCACATCTAGCTGTTGAGCATACAGGCATAAACTTACTAGAGAGACTCCTAATAGATGAAAATGGCACTTGACCATATTCTTGATACAGAGTTAATCTAAAGGCCATTCAGTATCTTCACTTTGCTCTCTGAGACTGCCATATATGAATAGTAAAGCAATCAACTAAGAACTCTTTCAAAGTCAATCAGGTTGCAATCCTAGACAAACTTAGATGGGAGTAAGCCCCAGTGAACAAAAGGAAATGTATACCTAAATCAGGCCTGCACAACATGCGGCCTGCCAAAGGATTTCATGCGGCCCACATCGCTTGTGAACACAAGGGCCGAAAAATGTTGCAGCAATTACGTTGCTGATGGTTTTGTTCCCTCCTGGGCTGTTCCCTCCTCCTTCCCTCCAGCAGGCAGCAGAGAGCTGAGCTGATGCTACCTTTTGCCCTTGTGCAATATGGCAGCAGTTGCTTCTTCTCCTTCTGCTTCCCTTGGATGGGCGATGAGGACGGAAGTGCCTGCGAAAAAGAGAAGACCAGCTGGGGCTGGAGGGGGCAAGAAAGGAGGTGGTCTCCTCCTCCCTGAGCAAGCCAACATGGACTGTTACACGGCAAACTGGGACCCTCTGGGGGAAGCAGCCTATTACAGGTCAGTGTCCTTATTCACTCCCATCCCTCTTAAGTTGCATTGGAAAAAATTAAATTGCATTTAAAGATTGCATTTTAAAATGCAATCTAAGTCTATTCTGGCATGCACCCTCATAAATTCCATTCCCCCACTCCACCTGAAATTCCCCTTGTTTATCCTCCAAATCAATTTTCTTCCCCCTTCCTCATAAAATACTTTTTTCTACCACCCCAAATTGTTTCCCTTCTCTTTGGTCTTTTGAAAATCTTTTGCAAATTACACACTGCTACATTTCTTAAGGCACAGCTCTCGTCTTTCCAATAATCTTATTTACTGGTTTTGTGTAATCACAACTTGCCACATCTGTATTATCTCAGTCATCCTAACAACCGGTCAAGAAGTTAAGATAGTGGCCATTTCTGCCCTATACTGTTACAATGCTCTTATTCCACTTTCAACATGCTATGGAATCCTGGGGTTTGCAGTTTAGGGAGGAGCCTTAGAATTTTCAGCCAGAGAGCTCTTTGGCCTCAGGAAACTACAAACTTCAGAATTCCACAGGATGCTGAAAGCAGAATAATAGCACTATAACACTGTAGGGCAGAAACGGCCATTGTTGTCATTCCCCATGTTATATATTGGTGGTTGTGGGTGAAATTTAAGGAAGTAGGTTTCCCTAAGATTGCTGGGTGAGTTTGTAGCAGAGGTAAGAACTTTGAACTTTGCAGCCACGGAAAACCATTGAGTGAACTTGGGTGGATCACACACTCTCAGCGCCAGAAAATCCAGTGATAGGTTTGCCTTAGGGTCACCATAAGTCGGAAATGACTTGAAGGCACACAACAGTAATAATTCACCGAGTCTACTCTGGTGAGATAAAAGCTCACCCAGAGTTAGAAAGCACAGTTTTTTAAGACTATAACTCCCAGAATTTCCCAGCCAGTCATCATGCTACCTGGGGTTTTGGGAGGTTGTAGCTCACCAAAAGGAACTTTTCTGAAGCTCTTATTTGAAAGGATGTCATGTTAAAGATGGAGTAAGCTTGTTTTCTGCTGCTTAAGACATTAGGGACCTTTCTACACTATGCTGGTATAGTGCTATTATTCCACTTTCATCATCTTGTGGAATCCTGGGATCTGCAGTTTAGAGAGGGGTATTTAGAACTCTCAGCCAGAGAGTTCTTTGGCCTCAGGAAACTATGAACCCCTGAATTCCATGCGATGTTGAAAGCGGAATAATAGGACTATAACAGGGTAGTGTGGAAAGGCCCTAGGACATGGAGGAGGCTTCAAACTGCAGGAAAAAAAGTTCCACCTAAACATTAGGTAAAACTTCCCTAATTTCCCTTTTCTATAATATGGTTTATCATTAATTATACTACAATTTATTTTGCAAATAAAAAACATTATTATACCATTATTATAACTTTACTTGGAAAGTGAGGTGCTAAAAACCTATCTGTGGCCCAAAGAAGTTTAGCCTATTTAATTTCGGCCCTTTACTACTACCGAGTTGTGCAGGTATGGCCTAAATAAAGATGCTTAGTAATGCACTGTTAATTTCCAACTTGCTTCTACTCTTATTTTAAAGTGGTCCAACAGTTTTAATCTACAATCGTTCACAACACACAGCTTGATTGGTTTCCCTTTATTTTGTGTAGGTACATAAAATCACAGATTACTAGTCAACTGAATACTGAGAAATGTTTTAGTTTCTTTCTAGTCCCATGAGGATGTGATGTTTGATGGTGGCTTAAAAAAAAAACTTGAAAATATGTTTCTAGCCCTGACTTCTCCACTGTTACCATTACTCAGAACTGTAAATGGTATGTCAAATTCCTAAATGTCAGTGTGAATTTATAAGAACCATTAAGAAATAAATTTAAAGTCTGCTGTTGGATCAGGGAGAAAGATCCACCACAGGAAAGAAATTAGTAAAATATAATAGCAAATAGCCGGGTTTGAAGAGGAAAGAGATCAAGACAGGCATGCAGAAGTGCTGGTTTTGTACTGCACTAAAAGAATATGAAGGAAATTAACTCATCATGTGAAAATTAAAGAACTATGAGAAAAAAAGAGGGATACCTGATCATATGAAATGGAGGAAAGATGCCTCCATGTGAAGCAGAATGTAAGATGAGATTTCACCACCCGCCACTGCGGGAAAAAGGATACAGAAGAAGAGGACACTACTGAGCTCCTTCTCGTTATACTATCTTGGCTTAATAAGCTTGTAATTACAGTCCTCTCTCAATGTTTCCCAAGCTTCATTATTTGCAAAGCACCTGCATGCCTCCCCCTCCCATTATCTTCCTCTCACTCTCTTGCCTTTTGCCCAGGTGCACATGCCTTCCTTCTCCACACCTAGGGAAAAGGCAAGGGAATGGGAAGGCGGTAGCACCATGTTCAGAGAAGAAACACAATGTGCCTTCTCCCCTTATTCCCTTGCCTTTTGCCTCGGTGCACACACCTACCTTCTCCTCACCTGGGCAAAAGGAAAGGGAATGGGGGGAGAAGCATGTGACCTCCCCCCCCCATTTTATTGTCTTTTGCCCAGGTGCAGAGAATGCACACAAAGGCAAAAGGCAAGTATGCGTGCCTCCGCCCAATTCTCTTGCCTTTTGTCCAGGCACGCACGCTGGGGCAAAAGGCAATGTTGTGGAAGGGGTTTGCCCCAGCAGAGAATGAGAGGGGGAGCACAGGAAGAAGTTATTTGTGGTTTTTCTACTTTTGCATGGGCTCTGCACGCCAAACCCTCATGAAAGTGGAGGGGTCACTGTAACCATAATTTCCTCTTTTACCTGAACTGGCAAAGTATGCTTACCAACTTCAGAACAAGTCAGGATATTACACCATCTGTGCCGTCAAGTTGCCTATTGACTTTTGGTGATCCCATGAATTTCAAAGGATTTTTTTAGGCAAGGAATACTGAGAAGTATTTGAAGTATTTAAATTTGAAGTTAATTTAATATCACAGAAATTTTGAATGGGGCAATGGCAGTTTTTCAGTTCAGATAAAGTGGTTTACTTCCATTTCAAAGTGGAGAATGAAGGCAAAAAAGCTCACTGTTCTATATAACAATGTCTCACACACACACACACACACACCTTTGCTGCCTCTGCAGGCCATGACATACACAATGGCTTTACTAGAGCTACAGAGTATGTACAGTATGTTATAAGCAGGTCATTTCCTCAAGCGCCACTATCCAGAAGTGGTCTTCCACTGGCACAATTGGATTCCCAATCTTCTAAAGCATATTTTAAAGACATGAAAGGTGCTACGTAGTTCTGTCAGCAGAACACCACAATGGAATCTTTATGCAAATCTGAAAGGCAGTTACAACTCAACAGATGGTCAAGCTCTGCAAAATTGTTATTGTTGTCTTGAAGTTGATTCCAACTTACAGCAAACCTATCATGGGGTTTTCTGGAGCTGTGAGCATGTCACGCACCCAAGGTCACCTAGAGGGTTTCCATGGCTGAGCAGGGAATCAAATCCTGCTTTCCAGGGTTGTGGTCCAACGCTCAAACCACTACATCTTGCTGGCTCTCAGGCTTTGCAAAGACTTATCTCTATATGAACCAAAGTATGGTCTATATCTAAATCCATAGGTTGAATAAAGTCCCTCAATATTCCTCTTGCAACAATCTTTAGTACCTCAGCCTCTGATATGAAAACAGAAAAGCAGCTCCCAACCCCTGGTTTCAAAGGTATGAACGAATCACTCATCAGTGAATTATTCTTCAGTATCACTGTTTGCAACTAAAATATTACTATTATTCATAGCTAACAAAAATGCTCATCACTGAAACTGGTATATTATCATCATATTTTCTGGACATCTCATACTGTGAGTTTATTGGGAACTGGTTTGTTTAGCCATTATTCCTTTTCCAAAAAGGTTAAACAAGCACTCTCCCTAATCTCTTTCCATAAACAGCTGAAGACTTTTCTATTTCGACAAGCCTTTGAGGACTGATTACTTAGGTAAGATGGGCCTTGTACAATGTTATGGATTTTCAATCTGCTATTTTTATTGTGCTGTTGTGCTTCTTATGGCTGACATTTTTAACTGTTTTTTTTTAATTTTTTAAAAATGTAATCGCTTTTTTACTTCTCTGAATTTTTAACTTTTTTTTTAAACTACTGTAAGATGCCTTGAGTCCCAAACTGGGAAAAGGGCAGGCTATAAATACGTGATCTATTTTCACCTGTTCATCCCATAACTGACTCAGGACGGTTGTGCCTTTATCTCACAACTGTATGAGGGAGGTTAGGTTTAGACAGCATGATTACCCCAAAATCAACCAGGGAATCTTATGACTAAGCAAGGTTTTGAACCTATGTCTATTTTGTCAGAATCCAATACTACAACCATACTATGCCATAACCAGATTAATACATATATACTATGGTGTGGCCAACAAGTGCTTATTTAGCAACAAAACTGCTACAAAGTCCATATGAAAAATAACCCAAGTTGCAGCCACATAAAAAAAAGAGGTAATAAGAAAATCATATAATCCCACAGGAGAATTAAACAGTACTAATTACCATAGAATATATGTCTTTTATAGCATAGATAAGCCTGAGTTAAACATGTTTTAAAATATCTGAAGGTATTTGATTAAAAAAAGAACTGCACTAAAGGGTATGTCTCCAGAGGTACACAGAAAAACCACTGTGTTAATATGAGTGGTTCAAAAAGAAAACAGACACTCCGTGATAAAATATTAGCTCTGTAATAGTATGCAGCTGAGATGCATAATGACATCCCTCAGCATGACCGTCGGTGGTGTGAAATGCTCTTCAGACTTATTTATAGAGTATTCTATTAAGGATGGTAGTTTTGCTGCACACTTAGTTCTCAAAAACACTGCCATGCTAATCACCTACAGTCCAAGCAAAATATTTATGGAAGCTGCAGCCTACGCATGGCATTTCACCACTAGCATTAGGGTTACATCAGCAGTAAGTACTTCTTGTCTAAAAAGGGCATTCCCTGATCTTCTTTTGACCAGAAAGCATTTGAACTCTATAAATGTACCTGTTTTGGGCATGTCAAAATGTGAGAGTCAAGAGTGTTTATTTTAAATCAGATTTTTATTTCACAGCTACCAGTACACACTTATAAATACATACCCATTAAATATTTTGATCATATTAAATGAAGTCTAAGGGAGCAAATCACTGTATTTTACTCACAAAGTAATAAATAACACTCATCTTTTAACAAACTTATCCTGAAACATCCAATTCTGTCAGGAACATTATAGTTGTTAGATCCTCAAAAATACAATCTGACCAGAAAACAAGTATCTTCCCTAGTGACATGCAGCAGACAATTTAACAACCACCAGTAAATTAGCAACCATCTCCATCTCATCATCATCCACATCATCTTTTAAATAACTGGATACATTTTGAAAGCACTGATGTGAGTTGGTTATTTAATCTATAAAGCAATCCAGCAAACCTTAATCTTTGAGCACTTCCACAAAATATTGTGAACATTTATTCTGCATACTCCACTAATGACGATGTAAGCCTTTTTTTCCCCCAAACTCTATTTAAAATCATGATAATGAATGCTTTTCTATGTTTTCTCCTGTTCCAGACTTCTTTTGACAGGTTCAACCACAGATCTCTCCCTTAGTCACACTTAAAGTTATGTGACCAATATTTTAATTTAATCATTAACTACATTTTGCTTATCAGCCTAGATGAAGATGAAAAGATTTCTTCTATTTAAAACATCTTGTAAATTAGATGGCATAGTACTTGGCATAGTACTAGAAAAATGCTGATTCTGGAGAAAAAACGAAAAGCCTAGTAATTCAATCCCTATAAAATATTACGATTCAACTTCCCTTAAAACTTCAATGTATTTAGACTCACCTTTTCCTGAGGAAAAGTTTGTTCAATATAACTGCAACAGGTAAGTAGTGAAAGGTTGGAGAAAGATTAATTTATATTTGCATCTAATCTAGATAGCCAATCAAATACAGCTTTTACATTTTGTTATGTGCCTTCAAGTCATTTCTGATCATAAGACAAAGCTATCACTGGCCTTTCTCAACAAAAGATGTTCAGAGAGGGATTTTCACTTCCCTTCACTTCCCACATATCTAGAGCTGTTATTTCTCGTATGTCATTATTCTGTGCCTTCAAGTTGATTCTCGCCTATGGCAACCCTATCAAAGGGTTTTCTTAGGAAGAATTATTCAGAGGTTTGTCACTTCCTTCTTCTGAAGCTGAGAGAGTATGATTTGCCCAAGTCACCCTGCGGGTTTTCGTGTCTGAGAGGGGATTCAAGCCCTGGCCCATCAAAGTTCTAGTCCAACACTCAAACTGCTGCATCACACTGGCTCTATTTTTCTTATCCTGTATGAGGTGAGCACAGTGACTGGAAAAATATGTGAGCCTGCAGGGTCACTTTTCTTCATAATTGAAATTACTGAAACAGTTTTATAACAGATGTGAATAATTTGTATTTCTTTTATCAAATTGTGCACATCTATTTTGGAGGAAGAAACTGGCAAAACCACCTCTGAGTATTCCTTGCCTAAAAAATCCTACGAAATTCACATTCACTGTTAAGTTGACACACAACCTGAAGGCACACACACACAGGTCAGCCTGATAACATGACTTAACCAGATCCCACATAATCTTAGAAGCAGGGTAAGCCCCGGTTAGTACTTCGATGGGAGACTGTTGAGGAGGACCAATCACTGTAGGCTATATTTCAGAAGAAGGCAATGATCAGCCAACTCTTGTGTATTCCTTGCCTGAGAAAACACTATGAAATTCATGGGGTTCCCAGAAGTTGACAGGTGACTTGAAGGTATGTACATACAACACACACATGCACGCACGCACACACACACACACACGCACACACACAGAACAAACGAGGACAATACTTTTTAATTACACATGTGCATTTCAGCTTATCTGATATGAGAGACCAGTAAGTACTTTTTCTATTGTGCCGAGGACTGGTACCATATTTGTGTCCATTGATGACCAAGTGTTTCTTTCTTTCCTGGAGACTCACCACGAACCAGCAGTAAATGGTTCAGGAACTGGCGCCAGTCCAGGGACCTCCACTTTGAGTAGCACTGAGTTATACCTTTTTAACTGTCATAATACCCAACAGGGTCACCACAAGTTGGCAGACAACTTGAAGACACATAGACATATGCATTATAAAGCACCTCTTTTGCTAATGGCAAGTATGAAGAAAAGCTAGGCTCAAGTGTTTTTCTAGTTGCTATGCTCACCACAGGTAGTGTGTCACTGTCTTCTGACAAAACACCTTCCTTCCAACCTTGGAACTGCAGGGGTTGGCAACTGTGGATAGGTCACATTTTATTTGGCTGCTGCACTGACAAGGGGTTCAGAGCACCCCAGCTGCACAGTGGCCAAAAAGGCAAGCACTGAGTCTTGTTTTCTGGTCAGAAGAATAGGCAGGGGAAAAGCTTTTCTGGCTTTCATCTGGTCACCCAGCAGTCAAACAAGCAAGGGCATGGGGAAGAGATCGAAAGTTTTCTCTTGGCTAAGAAAGCAAGCCCCAAACTGCTGATATTACAAGATGTAGTAGGGTTTTTAACATTTTTACACATCTCAAAAATGGTGATACCTTTGCTTCCATAATTAGTTTTGACAGGCTCACACACCACCTTCTTCAACACAGGGACACAGTTCAACAAAGGACTCCCATGAAGGCTTCTCTTTGTCCTGCATCACTACCACTGAAACAGAAGCTCCTTCTTACCTCTCACCCATTAGTAACTCAGTGGATGATTAAAATATACATACAGTAAATAGTGAACACTCAAAAATTAGACATGCTTGAAAAAGAACTGATCTGCAATCCCAACTCCTTCCCTTCCTTGTTTCACCAAATAACCAACATGTTTCAACAGCAGTTGTACCTTGTAGTAGACACAGCTTAACACAATGTTTAATAACTATTCATTCAAGATGTTACATGTTTTACACGATATATCTATCTATCTATATATATATATGTATGTATGTATGTATGTTATGGACAACAAAATCTTTCTCCCTCTAATATTTACTCCATCTAAAGGCGCCTGAAATGACATCTTTGCCTCCTAAATCTAGAAAGATAAATAAACTCTCCAGGGAACTGGTTAGGCCAGAGAAACAGAGTAAATTCTTTGCACATGGTCAGTCCTTAACTGTTACCAAAAGGAAGTTACAAGAATAAAATCTGCGCTTAATGTGTATGAACAGAGTTATCCCATACTCAGAATCTGCCAAGACCAGATATGCTGTTGCTAAAGCAGCAGAATAATTTCTATGTATTTCTATATATAATGCTGGAGTGGATCTAAGGCAGCACACAGCACCTCCAAGGCTGCTTTTGTATCCTCCAGCCTTTCAGACTCCCCCTCACTGCCCTTTTTCTAGGGGGAGAAAAAAGGAGAAGGATTGCCTCTTCTGGAAGCCTCCAGGAGCTGTGATTTACCTCTGGAGTAGGTGGCAGCACCCTCCTGCACTGTCAGTAAATACTTGCTTTTTCAAAGCCAATGTGGACTTCCATCCACTCCTTCACTACCATCCAAAGAATCCTAGGGGCAGAAAATTGGCCCAGGATTCACCACAGCTACCTTCCTCCCTGATTAAATGCATCCTTAGCTATGGGAGGCAAAATAAGGGCACTCCCTCTCATTAGAATTCTGCATCTCATGAATTTTCCCTTTTTCAATGTCTTACTCTGCGGTACTAGACATTTGGGGACTGAAGAAAAAAATAATGGAGGGGGGAAGAATTCATATTGGGAGCAGGGCCACCATTTGGTCCCTCCAGATTATATCCCTGTACCCTAGAACAGAAGAAGTAAAACCAACACACACTAGAAAACACAAAAAACATTCTATGCCTGGAAACACCACCACCGTTTCCCATGCAGGGATTTTGCAGGCACCCACATACAGAGGAAATCAATGGACTCATGACAATGGAATTCCAGCATACCCCCTGCATCATCACAGGAACATCACCACTGTGTCCCCCACTTCATGTGCACCAGTGGCACAGCCAATCACTACTGGCCCGCTACTGCCTGTCACCAGACAACCCTATAGGGTGAGGTTCAAATCTTCTTCTGTTCCACACAAGAACTACTTTATGAACACAACACAGGCAAAGAGGGAGGAAAAAGTGCACAATATCCACACCATTCCCTGGGGAAAGGGTTCAAAGGTCCAGCCAGGGAAGGAAAGGCAGCCAAAGGGAAGGCAGCCTTTCAAAGCAGCCAAAGGGAAGGGCCAGACAACTGCAGCCATGACCAACCATACTTTCACATCTGGGGGTGGGAGAATGGGCAAGCTTCCGGGACAAACACATTATCAAGCATATGCTTTTTCCCAGTGGGAGAAGGAAAGAGTTTTGGACAGTTGAGCAGCACTGCCCTAGAAAGCATACTTTCAAGAAATGCTCAGGATTTGGAGCATGGGACTATGGTGGGAAGAGGAAAATGGGTGGGTGTCAAGCCACCCAACATCCCAGCCCTCAACTGAATGTTTCCTCAACTTCTCAAGCATTTCCGGGGGAACAGGATATTGCAATGGAAGAATACATAGAGAAATGCTTGACCACCTACCTCACTGGATGTAACCCACTCAAGTTCAGGGCAAAGACTTTCCCACTCACTGTGACCACCAGTACAACAAACTTTAAGATATTCAAATAAACAATATATAAAATATTTCATTGAATATGAAATGAAATGGTTTAAATGACCAGCATTTCAAGTGCAAAAATGTTTGCATAAATCCATCAGATATCTCCAAATAACTTCCAAAACAACATGATTTCTATTGTCTTCCATTAATTTCCACTATTTTCTAAACTAAAAAAATGCTACCTAATCTCACTCAATATTTTTATTAATGTAGTTTCCACTGTATTTTAGCTTATTTATGGTTTTACTAGGGCTAAAATAAAATGTGTAAATAAAGCTCACTGTGATGAACATAATTTATTGAACCCAACCTGGCTAACTAAAAACTACCATGAAGTTTGAATTAGCATTCACTTTTTCACATGGCCTCTTTGGTTTGTTAATCACAGTGGCACATGAAAAGACTGTTTCTGCACACACATACAAGCATAAACTTAAATTACTCTGGCTGGACATGTTCTAGGTTATCCATTCAGAATTCCAATATTTCAGTGTTTATAATTTAAACAGTGTAACATCTCTGGCTTTAGACAATTTAAAAAATTAACTCATCTTCAAAACAAAAGAATTAACCTGAAGAATTATTGTTTGAACTACATATAACTGCAATAACTGCTATCTTCTTTATATAAATTTGGTGTTTTCATACAATTTCCTAATGTAGATAATTCTTTAAAAGATAAGGACAATTTAATCTACAATCTCATAAACATTAATTCAGAAATAAGTCCCACTGAGTTCAATATGAAGTAAGACAGATAAATTGCAGCTTCCTTCATTTTCTAATGAGAATGACTGAAATGGTTAGGAACAGGAGTACCCTCAAATAAGTTTACAAGTGGGACCCACCTAACTCTGATTTTACCCTTCAGAAAACCTGCTCTTCAAAAATAAATCATAGTTGCATTTGTATTTCAAATACCAATGTCAACTTTCAATACTGCACAAAATAATGGATGCTACTATTTTATTTAAATGTCAGGAAAAGATGCCTGAGTAAACAGATGTCACTGTTTACTTTTCAGGTCATATTTCAAAATGCTGTTACTTGGTTTCCACTTTCGTTTAGAGTTCCTTTGGCAACTTGGGCATCAGTTTTGAACTTGCAACACAGAATCACTCCAGCACTGATACACCATAAAGTATTTGCAAGAGGCATAAAAACATGAATTATCTTCTGAAGACATGATTTAAAATTTTAGCTATTCAGATTAGAAGCCCAACAAGTTACATTCAGAAGCTAGAAAACCTACCTTTTACTCCAACTCCCAGCACCCTCCATTTACCACTAACCATTTCTTGTTACTGCTACACAAACACACATATATTTTCTAAGCACCGCTTTCGCTACCTGCAAAAAGCATGGCACACATGTTCAGTCTAAAAGAAAGCCACAGTCAGAACAATATTGCTTCCAGTAGATCTAGGGAAAATCTGAAAGGTTTGGTGCCATCCTGATTCCTTCAATTACAGACATTCTCCTGATAAAGAAACATCTTGTACACGCTGCAGCCCTTGCTTCAATATTTCCTTTCCTAGTCACAAGACTAAACTCTCCTGATGCACAGGAATCATCATTTCTCTGCAAAGACAGTTCACCAAATCAAGCAGCTGACAAGTTACAGTATTGTGAAAACCACAGCGGCCAAGTTACATTTCATTTGAAGAACCGCAGAAATCCAGTCTTGCAAGATTACTGTTTAAATCATGCCTACAATCCTGATGATGGATGGCAGTGTTTTAAGCCATTGTAAATTCACGCAGAATCAACTTGAGACACGCAAGAACATAACCTGCTTATGTTCAAATATACCAGTTTAACTGATTTACACGGTTCACAGCTAAGCCAGTTCCTGCTACAACAAAAAAATATACGCAAGACAGTATCTGTTCCCTTTCGCATCCACCTCCTTGATGCTCATCTCCAGCACACGTATTCACAAAATACATATATAGCACTAACGTACAGACGTGTTCTTTCCTTTCAAGGCACCGAAGCTAGAAGAGCCACTGCACAAAGAACACGCCGGAGAAAAGGCTAAGAATCTATTCTCCAGCTCTCACTCGGCTGTATCCAGGATCTCACTGCATCTCTATCAAGAACTTAACCAGAGAAAAACGCGGAGCTGGCCCTGAGACGCCCCTTGCACTTGCGGCAGAAGTGTGACATAAACACTTCGCGGGAAGCAGCCCCTGGAGGCAAAACATCCAGCCCGACACGTCAACGACCTCTTCAGCCAAGCGAGCTGCCCAGCCTAACCGCAGCCTGGGCGGACACTGACTGACAACAGTCTTCTTCCACGACTGACACGCACCAACAGAAGGATGCTACCTTTAACGTGCACGCACCCCGCCCGCCCGCCCGCCCGCTCCCAAGGCAGCCCAGACGCCCTTCGCACCGCCCGCGCCGTCCCGTGTCCACCGGTCCCCTTCGCGTCAGCAACCGAGCCGCTTCTCTGCGCAGGCAGCCTCCGCCGGGGACTCCCTGCACTGACCGCGGCTACCCAGGCGGAGGGCGCCTCGCTGTCCTCTGCCTCCCACAGCCCGCCGAACCGCCCCGTCGAAAAAGAGAGCGGCTCCCTCAGCCCGCCGCCTCCCGCTCGCTCGCTCGCTCGCTCCTCGCAGCGGCTCCCAAGCCAGGCCGAGGAAGCGACCGCGGAGCAAAAGGAAACCCCACGGAGTAGGGACGCCCAGCCCGGGGTGGGGGAGCCGCGAAACTGCTGACACAGGCGGCGGCGGCGGCGCCAGGACGGTTTCCGCGCTCACCTTCTTCATGAGGCCAAGGCGACAGGAGAGCCCGGAGCCTTTCCCTGCCTCGGGGCAACCAGCCCTCCACTTCCAAGAGCGGCAGGCAGGCAGGCCTCGCTCTGGGCCGGACTCTGCCCGGGACAACTTCCGAGGCCAAGTGGGCGACTCCTTCCGGAGCAGGCGAAGGGAGAGGGAGCTGGGGGCGCGCGCGCCGAGCTCCCCTGACGTTACGGCTCCTCGCCTTAGCCGGCGGGAGGGGGAGGCGGGGGAGGCAGCCACCCACCAGACGGCCCGGCCTCGCCTCCCAGGGCGCCACCTTTCGCCGTTGCCAAGCAACGCCAGACTTGTCGGGAGGGGGGACTTTCGGCTCCTGGGAATCACAGCGCGGAAGAGGGGGGGAGTGGAGAGTTTCGTGGGAAGAGGAAGGCCGGCCCAGTGCGCTGCGAGCCGCGGGGGGGGGGGGTAGAGAATGGCCTCTTTATTTGCATGTAGGCAAATAGAGGCCGTTTCTGTACTGGCCTGTTATAGCGCTACTATTCCACTTTCAACATCCTAGGAATCCTGGGGTTTGCAGTTTAGGGAGGGGCCTTTGAGGCCCCTCCCTAAACTGCAAACCCCAGGATTCCTAGGATGTTGAAAGTGGAATAGTAGCGCTATAACAGGCTAGTGCGGACATGGCCATAGGCTTAAGCACAGTTACGCAACCTGGGGGTTGAATCGTGGCCACACTGGTGAGGTAGTCCCCAGCTTACAAAGAAGCATTTTTACTTTATGTTTTTGCTTCCACAAAAACTAGCCACACAAGCAGAAATTGACCAGAAGGGCCATTTAGTTGGCATCTGATGAAGTGGGTTTGTGATTAAGGGTACTGTACGTCGCGAAAGCTTTCTTCTGCAAACATGGGACCAAATGCCGCTGAATAAAGCGTCATTCTTGCTTCCGCTTTTTCGAGGGCATATAGAATTGTGCTGCGTACCTTCTGTCCTTTGGGACACAGCAAGGCTCTTTGATGTTAGCTTTCGAGGGGCTCGTACCTCTTTGGGCTTGGCTCAGTTGCCTTCACTGCTGCCACCTTGCTCCCAGCTTTCGGCAGCCCAGTGTTGATGGAAAAGTAAACCCATCAGCTGCAGCGGAGCTCCTTATTGTGTGCCTTCAAGTGATTTCTGACTAACCTCATCCCTATGAAGGACCTGTCACAGGGCGTCTTGACAGAATTTGTTCGGATGAGGTCCTCTGAGGCCGAGAGAAGGTGACTTGTTCAAGGTCACCCAATGGGTTTCTGTGGCCAAGCAGGGTTTCGAACCCTGTTTCCCAGTGTCACAGTCACATTCTCAAACTACTACACCATGCTGGCTCACAGTGAGGCTTACTGCCAAGTGACTACTATATGCAGAAGAATGCAAGGCCAAATATTGTAGTTCTGTGCACACTTGTGACGGAGTAATTTTTATTAATTCAGTGGGACTTCCTGCTGAGGACACACGCATTGGATATTGCTGCAGAAGGTCTCTTGACTGAGGATATCTATATCTTTCCAAAATTATTTTGTTCCACCTTTTCCATTCTCTACAGTCAATTATCTTAACAAACCTACTGAAGGTACCGAAATAAGTACAATCTATTTATTACATTCGGTGACACTTTGAATTATATCACTCTGTCTCTAGGAGGTTATGTAACTTGAATCTTTGGAATAAAATCAAACCAATTAAATTGTACTGCTTTCTTCAATAAACAGCATCTTATTAGGTCTGTTTCAGACTCGGAGACTCCTATTATTTTCTCCTACTCTCCTTTGTTTGGGAAATAGCCAGATCATGATATATTTGGATATATTTGGAAATTGCTTCCAAGAAACATACTCAACAGAGCTACTTAAAACAAATTAGTAAGAAATATGTTTCACTTAAATTATTGAAAAATAATGTCACATTGAAGGTGGACAGCAGTGACAACTGTTTAACATGACAGTATCTTTCAATAATTTCAGTGAAACAAATTTCTTAATAATCTGTTTTGAGTAGCTCTATTTCCTTCCCAACTTATGGCAACCCTAGGGTGAACCTATCATGGAGTTTTCTGAGAGCTGACAGCATGTGATGCACCCAAGGTCACCCAGTGTGGGTTTCCATGGCAGAGTAGGGAATCAAACCCTGGTTGCCAGGATCATAGTCCACTGCTCAAACCACTATGCTGCATGGTTCTGTATGTTAAAGAGGTTTGCTCATTTAATATTATTTCTCAAAATGAAACATTCAGCAGGGTATTAACATCAAATTTATTAAATGAGACATAGCCAGTCTTCCCATAAGATCCTGAATAGTTTTATACAGTTGGATTAAATAATACTACATTTGATTGTGCAACTATGATTTACAGGAAATTAGTTCTGTTGTAATAAATATCATCTGTATATAAATATAACTGTGTATCACGGTTTTCATTTTGTTTTATAGCTTTTTATTTAAAATATGCTTTTAGCATCAGCTTGAACTAAATATCCTTCAGGCTGATATTTTGCTTGAATTTCTTGCTTACATCCAGATCCCAACATATTTACTCTGAAGTGAGTCCGGTGGGTAATCATTCCTTCTAAGCGAGGAATATATCGCAGCCTGAAATTGCTCACAGTGGCTGGAGCCTGCATTATCTTCTCTTTCTCCCAAAGCATCTCAATCTTGACCTGTCATGCCCCTATTATTCCAGTCCTTGCACTCTTACAAGAAAGAACTGCTATTGTGTGGTGCTTTTGTGATGGAGATTAGACTGCATAGACTACATATTTTCACCTGTGACCCGTATTGTTATAGAAAGTAGCCAACTCAGTAGTCTAAAAAGCAGTCAACCAGCATAACTTGTTTTTACACAAGTGGAATATATCTGTTAAATAAATTGTTCCGTATTCTTTCCCATGTTCCACTTTAGTTCACTGGAGTAAGTCTCATTCCTCACCAGATCACTTCCCACAATCCCTTCTGGGGTCATATCTGAAAGAAGCACTTTTGCACATGAAAAAGAGGTCTGCCTTTAAAGGAGTATAATCACCCTGCGCTTCTGGTCTGGACCTCACACATTTCTGACCTTTTAACCACTTTCCTCTGTGAGAATGGCCATAGGCAAAAATATTCTCTTACTGCTATCTGTGAAAACAAATAACCTACTATACCATACTATATTCATAGCACAAAGACTGTGGCTATTATAATCTTTAAATTGTCCACATTTCTTCTAGACTTCTGTACCGCCATAAGTTTTTACTATATAATCAAATGTACTGTATCCTATGTAAAGAGAACCAGCATAGTGTAGGAGAACCAGTATGGTGTAATTATTTGAGTGCGGGGCTAGAACACTGGGAGACCAGGGTTCAAATCCTACTCAGCCATGGAAACCTACTGGATGAACTTGGGCAAGTCACACTCTTTCAGACTCAGAGGAAGGCAAGGGCAAACCCCCTCTGAACAACACCTGCTAAGAAGTTTTGGTGACAATCCACAACAACTGAAGGGCAATAGTTTGAGAAAGGCTGACCTAGAATACTGTGACCATTTATTGTCTAGAAGAGGAGAGTATTAAGTAAATCTGAGACGGGAAACTGACTTTAAAACGTGCTAAGTCATTGTAATAGCCATAGTAATGTGAAACCTATCAAAACAAGGGTGTGGTCTTTCGGATGACCAAAGATGAAAGTGGTGGAGTTCCTCCACAGCCTGCAGCAGGTATCTGGATTGATTGTTACCTGCTACCTGCAACAACACAGGCTGAGCATACTACATAGGGCTGACTTCCACCCATCCCCTTTTGCCATTGTGCATGCATGTATTTCCATATGTTCAAACCCTTGAAGAAAAACACCACTCTTTTCTGTGCATTCAATTAACTGTCCAGGAGATTTTAGCTTTTGTTCAACTCTTGTTATCTAGGGGAGGTGAGACAACTGTAAATCCTTCCATAGGGTTCTACAGTTTAACAAGTAAAATAATTCTGAAATGATGGAATTTCTGTAGGACTTCCAGTTCTTTAAATTGCTCTCAGAGACCTTGGTCATTGTGGAATCCTTTCAGACAGCCATTGAAAAACGTAATCTTCTAGGTAACATCTTTCTTGAGTGTAAAAAAATGTCCAACATTGCCATGCTGGCTTGGGGAATCTGTTTGTGCCTTCAATCCATTTCTGGCTTATGGCAACCCTGAGGTGAATCTATCATGGAGTTTTCTTGGCAAGATTTGTTCCAAGGAGGTGTGCTTTTGCCTTCCTCTGATTCTGAGTGTGACTTGTACAAGGCCACCCAGTGGGTTTCCATGGCCAAAGCAGGGATTCGAAACCTAGTCTTCCAGTATCCTATTCCAACACTCAAACCACTACACCACAACGGCTCTCTTCTGGAAGATACAGTCCTCAAAAATAATTATTTTAAGCTTTGCCTGTCTGTGAGTTATTTCAGTTCCAAATCAGTGCCTGTTGACAGTAATAGACTGGAAGAGAACAAATGAAGCTTAATCCAAAAAAGACAGAGGTGTTCCTGGTCAGTGGAAAGGTAACTAAGGGAATAGGGATTCAACTTGCACTGGATGGTGTCACACTCCCCCTTAAGACACAGGTTTGCAGTTTGGGTGTACTCCCGAACTCATCCTTGCACCTGGATGCTCAGTTTTTGGTGGTGGCTGGGAGTACATTTGGACCATTAAAACATACATGCCAAATGCACACACTGCTAGAGACATCTCACTTGGCCACTGTGTCACATGCCTTGTTAGGGTTATTGTAATGTGTTGCCTTTGAACAATGCTTGGAAATTTCAGTTAGTACAAAAAGTTGCAGCCAGATTGTTAACAGAGCTGGTCACAGGAGCACATGGCTCTCTGGTTACAACAGCTCCACCAGCCGCCAGTCTGTTTCCAATGACAAGTCAGAGCGCTGAAATGACATATAAAGCCCTGGACAGTTTGGGCCCAGGCTATCTGAAGGAACGTATCTTTTCATATCAGCCTGCTCAAGATCTTTGGGGAGGTATTTCTCTTGATTCCACCACTTTCATAGGCATGTTTGGTGCAGAATAAAAGAGAGAGTCTTTTCTGTGGCTGCTCACAGACTCTGGAACTCCTTTCCTAGAGAAGTCAGGCTGGCTACCTCCTTACTTTTCTTTCATCAGCTGGAGAAGACTTTCCTGATCCATCAGGGATTTGGAAACTGCTTACATATAAGGGCTTTATGGTTTAAGCATGGTGTATCAGCATGGTGTAGTGGTCTGAGTGCTCGACGACAATCTTGGAGACCAGGGTTCAATTCCCCGCTCAGCCACAGAAACCCATTGGGTGACCTTGGACATGTCACACGTACTTTCAGCCCCGGGAAACCCCATTATGGGCTCACCTTAGGGTCACCATAAGTCAGAAACAACTTGAAGGCACGCAACAACCACTATATTTTACTCTGAACTTTTAATGTTTTAAATGGTTTTAATTTTAGAAATCGTTTGCTACTAATTTTGTATGGTTTTAGCTACAAATGATTTTACTTGTATTTGTTTTTATCCTTGAGCCCCAGACTTGGGGAAAGGGCAGAGTATAAATAAAGTGATTGATTGATTGCTTGGAAGATGAAGTCTAATAACTTTTCCAAATGTTGTCTTTAGAAGGGTTCTCTTTTTTTAAAAAAATTATTATTATATTATAAGAAAAATATATACATAACATGACAAACATAAAAGTGAAGGGAAAGGGAAAAATGCTTACATTTCTATTTCTCTCCAGATTTCTTATACACAGTATTACTTATATAATGTATTATGAATCATACTGATTATATATTTTTATTTTATTTATTTATATATATATATTATATAAAAATCTCATTCTCATTATACCAGTTGCTATTAGTTATACACATAATTAAAATTTTCAAAATATACTATTAGTAATTTCATTCTTATTCCTATCCTTTTCAAAATATAATATTCATAATGTCATATTTCCTTCCTAAACCATAATTATCCTTGCCTAATTGCTCTTATTACCCTACATACCAATATACTATATATTTTCCCATCTATCCTACCCTAAATTGAACCTATCACTATTACTAAGTATACCCCATCCCCAGAGCCTATTATACCTCAAATTATTCCACCTTCCAAAATTGTAACTCTTCTTGTGGAGGTGTAACACCTTCCTCTTTTGCTAACACCTTTTCTGCAAATATCTTCCATATTGCATCACAATTGCTCCCTTTCATTATTCCTTTTTTGACCTTAATTCCACATTTTAACTTATCATTAATCACAATTTGCCATACTTCTTTATACCAATCCTCTATTTGAAAATCTCCTTGAATTTTCCATTTTCTTGATATAATTAGCCTTGCCTCGGTTAGTAAATTTGTAATTAAATCCTTCATAGCGTGAGTACAATTAACCTTATCATATATAGATAACAATGCTATACTAGGGCATATTTCTAAATCAATTTGTTACCTCTTTTATCTCTTTAAACACCATTTGCCAACATTTCTGTATACATCTACAACTCCACCACATATAAGTGGTGGATGAATATAAGTACCAATTTCTTGGCAACTCCTCCAACACAACCCTGAATAATTCTTATCTATGTGATTTAACCTTACTTGTGTTAGGTACCATCTCCAAACCAATTTATTATAATTCTCTTTTATCCGTACGGATACATTTTTTAAGTGACGCTGATTCCAATTTTCTTCCCGATCCTGAATATTTTTTTTTTTGTGCTAATTCTTCCTCCCATATTTTTCTAAGATATTCTTCTTGATCTTTATGTTTTGATAACATTTTATATATTTCACTTGTGGTACTCTTCAAAATTTCATTTTCCTCCATACTTTCTCTTTGATTCATAATTTGTTCAAATTTAGTATATTCTCTAAGAAGGCCTCTCTAATTCCTGCTGTATTACCTTTCCACCCTATAATTGACAGAGGCACTTGGATTTCCTCTTCCCCATATATGGCAAATATTCATAAGATGGCATCAGTGAAAGATTTTGCCTTTAGCAGCATATTGGAAGCAAGGCAGTTCCACAGGATTAGCCTTAGATATGCAAAGAAAGAAAAGGCAGGTGAGCAGAGGCTATGATTTGTATATTGTTGCTCGGACAAATACATGGGCATAAAAATGTGAGTTCTCTTGGTAAGGTCTCTCTCTTCACTGATTATGTTGTCACAATAGTATTGGTCTCACAAAGAGCAACTGAAGGTATCAGTTCACTTATGAAACAACCAGCCCTTTAGCCCTTTTCCACATATAAACTCAACTGCTTTGCCATCATTAAATTACTGATCCTCCACTCCAATACTGATTGTCTCTTTCTGCCAAATCAATTCATCTCTTGGATTGATTTTGAATTTTAGAGCAAACCTGGGGGGAGTGAAAGGAGAAGAACAGAAAATTAAATTGTTTTCCAATAGTAGTCTCATGAAACATGTTTGCAACCCAGGTCAGTCCAGTTTTAAGAAAATATTCCATTCTCCCACACAATAATTGTTAACTGCCTCTTTGATTTACTCTTCAAAAAAAGCTATAAGCCTATTTGTAAATGAAGTTACTAACCCCAAACTATGGAATATTGGAAACATTAATACCACCAAACATATTTGGAAGTATCCTCCGTTGATTTTAGAGAGAGAGAGATTACCATGTACTGGTCTTAAAATCAGAAAGAAAAGCCATCCTGGAAGCAGACATGCTGAACTTTTCCTTCGAGTTTTTATAGAAGTGCCATGTTGCTTTTGTATTTGCATGATTACAACAGCCGAACAAGTTGCTAGCTCCATGTACAATACTGAAATAGTATTACCTGAGACTAAATCCCATGATTGAGAGCCAGTATGGTACAGTGATTTGAGCATCAGCCTATGACCCTGGAGACCAAAGTTTAATTCCCTACTTGGCCATGGAAACTCACTGGGTGACCTTGGGCACGTCACATACTCTCAGCCCCAGAAAGCCCTATAATATGCTCACCTTAGGGTTGCCATAATGACTTGATATGACTTGAAGGCACCAAAATACAACACAATCCCAATATTAGTTTCAGATAGTACTCACTCCTCTTTCAGTTTACCAAAATCTGACAAGCCCCATCGGTAGACCAGCTGAACCATACAACAGTACCAGGAATAGCTGTTATAGCAAAGATGGAGAATATGTGGCCCTCTAGATGTTGTCAGATTGCAGCTTCCACAATCCCTCACCATTGACTATGCTGGCTAGGGTTGATGAAAAGTCCAGTCTGAGACTGGGGCCATTTCCGCACTAGACTGTTACAGGGCTATCATTCCACTTTCAACATCCTATGGAATCCTGGGGTTTGCAGTTTAGGGAGGGGCCGGGCATCCCCTCCCGAAACTGCAAACCCCAGGATTCCATAGGATGTTGAAAGTAGAATGATAGCCCTGTAACAGTCTAGTGTGGAAATGGCCTGGGAGGGCTACATGTTCCCATCCCTGAACTGTATGATCACTGGTTGGAGCTCAGTTCCATTGTTATCTCACCAAAGGTAGCCCTTGTGTTGTTAATTGCCCCTCAGCTGCTCATTCTATGCATAGATAGCTGTACAAAGCAGTCATTATGCTGGATCCTAGTAGGGTAGGGGACCTGACTGCCCAAATGTTGGGACTCCAATTCCCACTGGCCTTTGCTAGCTAGCACTCGTGGTAACTGCAATTCTATGTCTGGAGAGCCACAAATTCCATCCTCTGCTATAGATAATGACTACGTTATACCGAATTGCAGGCATATGTAAGCACTAGCATAAAAATTATATCCTCTGCTTAAGAGTACTTAACCTCTGCCAGTTGTTTTGATTGTTTTTAACAACTGAAATCTGACATGCCCTGAAGTTTGAGCTCTTTTTAATTCAGCAATTAAAATGTATATTCTTTCTGTGGAAAAATGTGCTCAAGGTAGCTAAGAAGCCACTATATTATTTCTCTATTAATGGTGAGTAACCAAAAGACATACTATATTATTTTGAATTGCATTTACTTACTTATTTATATATCCCCTGTACGCATCAGATCCTGTCTGATCTTGGAAGCTAAGTTGGATTAGCCCTGGATAGTACTTGGATGGGCGACTACCAAGGAATACCAGGTTCTGTAGTCTGTATTGCAGAGGAAGGAACCGGCAAAATCACCTCTGAGTATTCTTTACCTAAGAAAACCCTATCAAATTCATGGCATCTCAATAAGTTAACAAGCAACTTGAAGGCACATACACGGGTGCATCATGTTTTACATGAATGGTTTATGATCTAAAAAAACATTACATACAAGGAAAAGGGGATGGCAGTGGAGGAAGGGATTATGTTCAGCAAATGCTGTGTGCTGTTCTCTTATTTTGAGGCTACAGCAATGGCAGTTGTTTGTTGTTGTCATCATCATTGTGTGCCTTCAGTTATTTCTGACTTATGGTGTCCCCCAAGGCATGGGATTTTCCTGGCAGAATTTGTTCAGAGAGGGTTTGCCTTTACCTTTATCTGAGGGTGAGAGAATGTAACTTGCCCAAGGTTACCTAATGGGTTTCCATGGCCAAGCAGGATTCAAACCCTGGTCTCCCAGTGTCCTAGTTCAACACTCAAACCACTACACCACACTGGTTCTCTTTTCAATATATTGACAGATGTTAACATAGAAACACTTTTACTGCAGGCCTCAGGAGAAGTCGCCCTCTCTCCTTATGAAAAGTCTAACTGACTGCAACAGTATAGGGTGCTGTTGTGTAAAACTGCCACCTACTGCACAAAATATAAATGACATCTTAGAAGTGCCTATCACATAGCTTCAACAATAGACTTTGCTAGGCTAACTTAATTTTTAAAGCATAGCTGTGTTTTAAAAATAGGTTTGATACACTGTAACTAGTTTTAAGGAAGTGGTTTGATATGTAAACATATTACCAGAATTTGGAATACTTTTTTTAAAGTAACCAATTGGCATTAGGCATTGCTTTCCATTACTTTAAGAGCAATGCATTATCATTACTGTTGTTGTTGTTGTTGTTGTTGTTAAAATGTACTTTAAAAACAAAAAAGCAGACCAAAAATCCCCACAAATAACTTTCCCATTTTTTTAGAAGTAATAAGTACAGATCACTCATTACACCTAAAAAAAAAATAAAGGTTATTGCAATACTTCACAAAAACATCACTGTGCCTGTTACTTTGAAAAGTAACATAGTTTTTGTAACAACATGCTTACAATGCCAAGCTTTGCACATTACTCACTAAAACAAAGCATAAATGTTTCAAGAGTAAGAAACAAATTCAATATAGAAAAAAACATACCCATCAGGCTTTGTACCCAACTGGGAGCAAGCAAAGGATGAAAGCAAATGTACTGTAGTTCCGTGAACAGAAGAGCTTCTGTGAGCAGGATTGGGATGGAAGTAACTCATCCTGTCCTGCAACCGTATGTATGTTCTCAAACTCCATTCTGAAGGATTGTGCATCTTCCAGAGCAGATTTACTGGCAGGTAGGTGGGCAGGGAGGGAGAGATCAAATAGCAATGTGTATGTGGATATCCACTGATACAACAATAATCTCGCCCACTTTGCATGACTGCCACTCTTCTCTCATCTGATCTCTTCTCATTTGACTAAACCTCATAATTATTTTATCACACTTCTTTGCTAAAGTAAAATACAGACATACCACAGTTAACAAAGCAGCTGACAAAGCAGTTCATTTTTACCCCGTCTTTTTACTGGATCCACACCCACCCGTCCAGCCACCCTTTTATTTTGTTCTGTCTAATTAGAAGTTTTCTGAAGAATTGGCATTGTGAGGATGGTGAAGGAGGGCTGGAGATAGACAGACTTTCTGTGTTGGATTGCAGCAGTGTGTCTGTAGTAAATGATGTAATAAAATTTGACCTGAGACAAGAATGAGATTCTACTGTAGGCGATCTTACCTAGTTGTGCGTGCTTATTTACAACAGGCAAGGTAAAGAGCTGCCTCCAGAATCACTTACTGAACATGAATGAAGAGCAAACCAGAAATGGCAAGAGCAAATTAGCCCTTCTCAGTAGCTACCAGCTACCCTGTTACATTGAAAAAGCATAAATCTGTAAGTTTTGCCATCAAAATGGAAATCACAGGAAAAGTGGAGGCTATTGAAAGAAAATCATCCTGGGATGCATTTTGGAAGAAGCTTTCAAATGGTACCCAGAAGATTCAGGCTGCTTTGTTTGCTTACCTAACCTGCTTATTTTATTTACATGTGCGTAAGGTTAGTTTTGAATAAAAAGCTTTCTGGAACATGTTAAAACTACTTGTTTTTTGTAGCATAGGAACCTATTCGCTATTCTTTCCACGTTATTTCTACCTCTGGTACCAAAGTTTCTGTTAAAGAAGTAAACTCCAGGAATATGTCTATGTTGTTAACTGAGGTATACCTGTATACTGTAACACAATTTAATTCTACTAAGTTTTTTCCTGCTTGGAAATTTGCCTTTTGGCAAAACATACTGATTCTGGTGCTTCATTCGGGAACTGTAATGTTAAGGAAAGCTTATTTTTCCCTTCCCTCACATTCAAGGAGCACTATTAGAAACAAGCATGATCACTCCCCATCTGCATCCCCATTTAGAAAGACCCAATGGATGAAACACACAGCAGACCCTGGAAAATTTACAAAAAATGGCATTTAATACTTCAAGTCTCAACAACAGCTGAATTAGATATGGTACCAAGATATTACAGTAGGTCCTCCGCATTTGCAGGTTTGACATTCACGAATTACTTGCCAGTTTCTTAACCCCCGATTCCTCACCTCAGGCACTTATTTTCCAGAACCTTCCCTCTTGGCAGCTCTGATCAGGCCATGCAGCCTTTAGAAACCCACATCTGGGCCTCCTCCTCCTCCAGCAGCCACTGCCTGGGCAGCTAAGGACAGCTCGCAGACTGATTTCTCAGCACTACAAACCCTCTCTTGATGCCCCCTTACACCCAAAGAAGATGTGCAAGAGAAAGAAAATATAGGCCTACCATGCCAATCGCACCCTTCCTTCTTTTCCCTTACCTGTTTTGGACTCTGGGTGCCTGTTCTCCTCACCATGCCTCAGCCTCCTTCCCTCAGACACATACACATATTTTGATATTTGTGGTTCTTCCATTCTGACAAGGTCCTGTGCCCCTACCCCTAGCAAATGTGGACAGCCAACTATATATTGATAGCCCTATATATTAACCCTATTTTTTCTCAGAACAATAGTCTATTGCATTATGTCAGCATTGTGATTCTTTTTCATCCTGGATCTGTTCAGGTCTGCCCAGCCCAATATTCTTTGCATGAATCCAGCCAATCACCAGACACTACAGCTGAGCACAGGCATTCAGTGTGAACAGAGCAGGCTGAACATGCAAGCAGGGCAGATCATTATGTAGGGAGCCCTAATGCCCTGTATACCATGGGGTGCTAGTCTTTCCTCTTTTAGTTCAGACCTTGCCTTATTCAACAATGAAAAGGCATTCTGGCTACAAGTACAACTTTCCATGCATCTGATAAAGGAGAGGCCCTGACTGTGTCGGACAGCTGTATTTGTATTCAGGAGAATGTAAGATCTTTCCAGACGTTGCTCCTTAACAAGGCAAGGGTCTGAACTGAGTGAGGGGCTGGCCTGTTCTGGGACGTGGGGTAAGGTGGCCATAGTCTTGTATCCAATGCACACATTCAGACTAAATGTCTGAACAGGGCTTATAGTCTACTTAAAATGCTCTGTGGTTCATTAATGAAGCTATCTTTATCTATGCACAAGTATGTTTGCTTTTACTTACACTATGCAGAGAATCGGGAATTTGTTAATTTGCAGCAAACTTATAAATAGGCAATAGCACAGACCTTTTCATAAAGACTAAATAGAGTTATGTTCACATCACATGGTATAGTTTGCCAGTTAGTGTTTAAGTTTTATTTTTTCAACTTCTGAAAAAAGCATTATTGTGCAGTCAGTGCACTAAAGAAAAAAATACATAAATGTTTCATAATGGTATTTTTATTTATGGAATTCAAAGCAATAGACATAGCTACCATCATCAATTCACTTGGCAATTTTCAATTTACGTCAATGTAAAATCTACCAGTGCTGCTTCTTTGTGTGCAGTGGTACATTTGTTTTATCAGATAATTCTGACAAAGTCAAAATATACAGGCAAGTAACAACAGAGTTACTTTATCTACAATGCAACAAGAGTTTCTTATCTAAGTCAACAAATGCTTATCAAGTGAACAAATAGTATGTTTTCTAAACATTTAACACCAATATTATGGTGGGATTTCACATAAAGCTCAGCAAACTACCAGAGGAACATGTCTATGTAGCTCTCAAGGACAATGGGGGGGAAATCTTCTTTTTCCTTTCCTTCTTTTTTTAAACAGAGAACTACACTACTTAAAGAAAATGAAAAGACAATTGTATTTAAACTATGAAAATAATCTTTATTTTAAAAACTTTTAATAATGAAATGTCAAATGCACCATCAGTCTCTGTCTCTCTCACACACGCACGCACTCACACACACGCATACATACTTCTCACTCTCCTGCTTCTGGAATCTTCTTATATGCCATCACTTCTACTAAATCTTGGACAATACGTTAACAAATTCTGTACCAGAAGACGGTTTATTTTGAGTCCTTTAAAGGGCAGATATAAGCTATATCTCTTTGGATTGATCATCATCCTCAAGTTTCCTGATTTCATTTTTCAAGCAGTTAATAGTTTCACGACTTGCTTTTAATCTTTCTTTAAGCTCAGCAATCTCAAAACTAGTTTTCTTCTTGGCAGCTTCAAGCTTCTCCCGTGTTTTTACCTCTACGTTGGCAACTGGAAGGAAGAAATGTATGCAGAATTTATTACTGGCTCATAATGACTCCAAAGTAAATCATGATCCCATCTCATCTGCTATATTTTTCATGCCTTGATGGACACTGAAATGTGGGTGCATATATAATTTAACAAGCCTGATTTTTAACATATAATTCAAGTCTGTTCGCAGATTAAGAATATTATCTTTAAAACATCAGAAGTTACATAACAGATATGACACAAGTCCATTTTTGCTAGGAATCTGCCATATGCTGCTTCAGTGTTCTATGCAGGAATGGCTTTCTTATATTGCCTTTCAGATTTGATTAGAGTACACAGCTATCTTCCACAGGTTGATTGCTCTCTGCCTACACTAACAAAGGTGGGAATCAGAAAGGGTTTTGTGCAAATTATAGCCATAAAAATAAATTTAAGTAAATTTCAATTCCTTTTTCAAACTATATTTAACATAAACTATAAAGAATCATGTGAAGTTGTGGATCTAGGCTTTTATTCTCAAAAAGGGAGCATTTAAAGATAAAACTGTAATTCAACCAAACTTTGCATGTAATTGTGGCATTCCACACTTACACTCAGTTTCATGCTTATAAGCACCAAGCGTTAACTGACGAGATGTGGTCAACAGCTGCTGCATCATAGCAGTAGGATCCTGAAAAATCTAATGAAGAAAAAATAATGAATTTCTGGAGCTGAGATAAACATATTTAATTTCTTTAATACTTTGTTTTCTTACCATCTCGTCATAAAATTCAGAAACTACAGTTTTCTTCCCCAAGATTGCATTAGTGTCAGATTGAAACAGCTTCAACAGATGATACAGGGTTACCTATGCAAGAAAAAAAAAGTCTGATCACTACAAACTACAAAAATTAGTCTACAACAGAACTGAACACTGTTTTATAACTTTCTGCATATCAGCACAAGCTTTAATACTAAGAACATATTAATTACAATAGAAGAATATACTGTATCTAGGCAAAATCTAAAGGAATAGCTGAAAGCTGAATTATAGGCAACATACAATGAAGTTGTAATGATACTGTTGTAGTTTTGTGCCTTCAAGTCATTTCCAACTTATGGCAACCCTAACGCAAACATATCACAGGGTTTTCTTGGCAAGATTTTTTCAGAGGGAGCCCTCTCTCAACCTCTGAGGCTGAGAGAGGGTGACTTACTCAAGGCCACCCAGTGATTATACACTCACAACAAAAAGCTATTCATATTTCCTTATGTGTAAGACACAATATATTAATCAGTTCGGCATATGTGCATAGGTGTGCACAGGAGTTCAAGTAAGAAGAGCTATCAGTTTCCCAGTACTCTAGCATACAGAACTGCATTGATACCTTAAGATGAAGAAAGGTAACATATTTAAATGGATCAAACACAAGCAAAATTTCCATACTTTTCCAAAACAACAAGTGATCCAATAAAAGGATGTGTTCTCTCAAGTCTGTCTTTCAAAATTCTCTTTTACCAATACTTCTGGTATTAAGAATCATTTTCATGATTAAGTATGTGAATTGTTTAGCAGACACATACAGTTGCAATAGGCGGTTTGTCCCTGATTATGTGGGAGACAATACATTCAAATCACAAGATTTCATGTTCAATAATTTTCTCCCTTACATAAGTACTTTCCTCGAGAATTATATTTGCTCAAGTAATTTTCTAAGTTCTAAATTTGGTTGCAAAGCATAAAAGTCAGTTTTACTGTGGGATTCAATCATTAAAAAAACCCCAGTGTTACATGCACATGGTCTCTCAGTGAGGTTCAACATAAAGCAGTGGAGAGACTAAGTATTGAGTCCAGAGTACCCCCTCCATCAGGGATGTAGCTACTAGGGGTGGGGCTGAAAATATTGTCCCCCAAATAAAAATTCTGCCTCCCAGACTAAATTTTTCCTTCAGCCCCCTTCAGTTTCTAGCATTACAGTGAAACATGGAAAGTATTCACATGCAGACCTCTTATATTTGCTCCATTTGTATTCCCTTTGTAATTTTGTCTGCCCCTTTTCTTTGGATGCCTAAAGTGTATTTTCTAAATGGCCAGCTCAAGACTTAAGTTACTGCAATACTAGAAATTTGGGGGCTGAAGGAAAATTTCATTAGGAGAAACAGAATTCTTATGAGGGGGCAACGTCCTCATTCTCCACCACCACCACATATCTACACCTCTACCCTCCATTCACAGAAGGGATTAAGATCCACCTGAGCCTCATGCTGAAGGAAGGTGATTTTCAGTTATTCTCCTCTTCTCACTACACTTTCTTTTCCACCCAACTTACACACTGTTTTGGAAGATCCCACAATAATTTAGAATGGCTTTTCTGTAGGGAGAAGGTGGAGTGAACAAAAATCACTTCTCCCCTCCTTCAACCGTACCATTCCAGAAATAAAGTTCTGTTCACAGGAAATATGGATCCAATGAGAAAGAAGTGAACTACATCAAGGCAGTATTTTGAAAATTACAATTCATTATGCAAATCAGATAAATATAAGCACACTAGTGGTGCCCAGCAAACATCTGAGATATTAAAACCAGTACACTTGGCTTTTACTAGGAGTTTAAAATGAAGCATTTCAGCAAATCCAGTTTCTCTCACTACAGCACAGAAACTGTACATTCACAAGCAACTTTTAAAGACGAACATACTCTTCTCACATGACTCCAACAAGGGATGTAGGAACCAACATGTTGTACCTAATATGAAACACCTTCATTATAATTAGAAATGAAAAGCAGGGCTTTGATATTTGTGATAGCAGGCATACTTACAGGTCTTTCATTAGGATCAATAAAAAAGATCTTGATAATGATTTCAAATTCACCCCAACCTGTTTCAGTGATTTCATATGGTGGTTTAGTTACAACTAAAATAGAAAGAAAGAAAAAAAGAATCAAGCCACGCAGACTTTGAAAAGAGAAGAAAACTTGTATCTATTTAAAAAAAACCCCACATTTAAAACATACCTCTCAGTGGATTACCATAGCTTTCATGTAACTTAAACTGGATTTTCTTTACATAAGCAGACATATCCTAGAACAAATATAGTCAACACTTACTTATACATTTAGTAACACATTTTACAATGCTTCATTGTCCCCTCCTAGTCTGTTCCCTTCTCAACCCACCAGAGGGTATTAACTGTTTTTAAATTGCTGCCTCTTGCAACATTTGTGTGACCTCTAATCTTTCCCTAGAAGCTTTCTGAAAGAAGCACTGAGTAAATTTACTAAGAAATGAAGTGCATTCCACTAAAAGGCATTTCAGATTGCAACCACAGGGGATCTGCTAAAGGCCAATTTCTTCAGATCACTATTTTTCCCAAGGTTATCCCAATCACACTTTTTCAATATATCCACCATTTGTTTACCGTGCCATAGTCTGTTTTTTGTTTACTGTACACTGTGGTCTCTGCACTTCTACTTTCCTTAGATAAATGTGTATCACACCTTAAGCGTTCAGGATAGAGTAAAAACTATTCTAGTTCATTTTTTTCTTTTATGCCTACCTCATTTCTGTAAGGTTTAACATAAACTGTCCATTGATGAGTGTGCCCATCCTCTTCTCGTTTCTTCCCAAAATAACGTGCAACATTTCCATAAACTATAGGTTTCACAATAGTTACACCCTTCAATTTAAAAAACACAGAACAGCTTTCAGAAAATGGTCATTTTTCAGATAAACAAGTTTGCTAGCACTCACACAGAATTATAGAAAGTTTCATTCTTGCACTATGCACATCTATACAAATTCCATGTACCTATACTGTATAAGCAATTATCAAAAGTTTGCTATCCCATCCTATATCACAGGATCTCAGTAAAGTGGATGTTTAAACAAAGCTAACTAAAGTGGATTAAAACATACTGAAAAATTCAACAGGTTAAAGAGTTTAATATAAGGACTCAAAAACACTAAAGAAAATGAAATACATACTAACAGTCTAAAAATCACCTTATGTATATAGCATGTACACGTCCCTTAGCAACTGCAATTAGTCAAAGTTTGCAACTGTTTATATTTTGTTTGCTTTCTGTTAATTTAAACTCAGCCTTCTTTTTCTCAGATTAGCTCATTTGATTTTTTTTTGCAAATAGGCAGATACAATTCCAGACATGTTTTGTTTGTTTAAGGAACTCAAAACTGCCCAAGTCATGAAGGGTTGGAGTCAGATTTAGACATACTTGCCAAAGACTCACCAAAATGTCAACATGTCATTTTGTGACTAACTTCAGCCCAAATGAGTTCAACAGATTTACTCCACAGAAACTCCATTGATAGGTTTGCTTCAGGGTCACTGTAAGTTGGAAATGACTTGAAGGCACACAACAACAAAATGATAGATCTGACCCAAGCTTTCCATTAACTTTCTTTAATTCTAATCAGAACAGATTTTGGAAGGTCTAGCTAAATATGGCTTCAAAAATCCGCAAAATCGTGTAGTTTGTGAACAGGCAACGTTATTGCTGAGCCGGCATGGGTGTAACCAGTGCTCAGATAGGATATATGGGACTAACTTTCCTGCTACAAGGTGAGAACCAGAATTTAACGGGCACAGCGATGCACTGGGACTCTGGTGTTATGGGAGAATCCTTGGGCTGCAACATATGGGGCTCAAAGACGCTAAACGCACTTCATTCTCTCAAAAAGTGCGTTCAGGATTGCAATTTAACAGTGCAATCCTGTTCAGGTTTGTTGCTGTTGCTTGCCTTCAAGTTGTTTCCGACCTACGGTGAACTACCACAAGGTTTTTCTGGCAAGATTTGTCCGGGAGAGGGGCGCCTTTGCCCTCCTGTGCGGCTGAGAGTGTGTGACTTCTCCCAGTTCAGCCGGTGCGTTTCCATGGCCGACTGGGGATTCGAGCCCTGGTCTCCGGAGTCGCGGTCCGGCTCCCAAACCACGAACTACTCTGGCCATACAGGTACCTAATATTAAACAAAGCCTTCCGAACTCTAATGGAACCGCACCAGTGATCATCAGAGCCCCTCCCCGCTTCCTAAGGAATCTCCCTGTCACTCAAGTTACCGCTCCACACCCGAACGGAACCGCCCCTCGTAAAGCCTGCGGCCGCTCCGCCCGCCTCCCCCCTCCTCTGAGCGCGCGCGCGCCCGCGCGCCCTCCCCCGTCCGGTGCCAACGAACGGCGCTCACACCTTCACTCTCCCCCCCGAGTCAGGCCCGAACTCAGCCATTCTCTTGAACATATTGCACCGGAAGAGAAGGCTCCTCGCGCCGCTCGAGAGCAGCAAGGCCGAGCTAGGGCAGAGACTCCCCCATCTGCCCGCTCGCCTCAGGAGACGCCGGGAGCCAGGCCGCCGAGCGAGGAACGGCTCCTCGCCTCACGCCGTCTTTCCCGCTCTCAGCAGCGCCCATCACCACCAAGCCTCGCGACTGTCCCACCCCTTTCCCCAACTGCTTCCGGGTGAGAAAAGTTCAGTTTAGCGCTCTCTAGGCCCGTCGCCCCTCCCCGTCCTCCTCCTCCTCGCCGCAAGGAGGCAATTTCGTCTGCGTGACTCCGACATCGAGTCTCCTGGGACATTTCCACACTAGGCTGTTATAGCGCTATTATTCCACTTTCAACATCCTATGGAATCCTGGGGTTTGTAGTTTAGAGACTGTCCTCAGAGGCTTCCATAGGATATTGAAAGTAGAATAATAGCACTGTAACAGTCTAGTGCGGAAACGGCCTTGGGCTCGCGACCCGGAGGTTGGGGGAAATAAGGTAGGAGAAGTGACGGGTTTCAGAGGGGGTCCTGTCGGTACCGGGTAAAACCAGAGGGTGGGATGTGTATGATAAAAGAGGTGGGGAGTTTGAGGAAGCTTTGGTTCTCCAAATGTTGTTGGACTTCACTCCTAGAAGCTCCAGGTAGCACAGTAAGATTAAAAAGAAAAGTGGGAGTCATAGTCCAAAACATCTGGAGGTCAAAGATGCAGCTACAGTGTGGAAACGAAGATATTGCTCCTCCAGCGAGGATTCCGCTTCATCGATGGAAATGGTCCTTCAGTCCCTAAATTTCTCACATAGAGCGTGAGACATTGGACATTTCTGCCCTAGACTGTTACCGTGTTATTATTACACTTTCGATGTCCTATGGAAACCTGGGGTTGGCAGTTTAGGGAGGGGCCACAGGATGTTGAAAGTGGAATAACAGCACTATAACATCTAGTACCGAAACGGCCACTGGAAGTCATTCACATTTAGAAGGCTTGTATTTGCTGCGTTGGCATTCCCTTGGTTACCCTGCATGCCCCTTTTCCTTGGCTGCGTATTTCTAATTGCTCAAGGTTTAAGTTGCTGTAACGCTAGAAATGTTGGGATTGAACACAGATTTCACGGGCGGGGGACTCTTATTGGGGACGGCCATGCCCTCGTCCTGCCAATACATCCTTGCGAAATTTTCCCACCTCGATCTGAGCAGTCTCCTTTTTCTGTGGAAAGCCACTTTGAGCAAAGATTCGTGTTGCAATCCTGGGCACGCGTTGTGCAAGGCTTCTGAATAAATCTGTTCAGGAGGTGGTTTCACACCATTACTGTGTCCCAAATACATAAGTGCTCGCAGACCTTACTGCTCAATCATACTTGAATTCCTAAATAAATTCCACAATTTTAAAGTAAACCCGCCGACCCCGCCCCCCCATTGTAACTGGAAAGGTCTGTAATAGCTTTAACCATTTTAATTGGGAAGCATTTTTCTGAGAATAGTGATAGTGCATGTAAATGTACAAGCAGACTGAAATCCTTTTTATAAAAGTATGATGACATTAGGTCAATGACAGCCTGTCCCGCCACCTATCTCAGAGGGTAGTAACAAAAAACAGAGAAGTTTATACCTTATTATAAACTCCCTGAAGGGACAGAAATGCAACTGACAAAGAGCTGCATCCCAGCTGCGAGAGACACTTTCAAATTGCTGTTGAAAGATATGGGAGTTATTTCCATATCTAAGCAAGACTAACACACTCTCCCATCATCCTGATGTGGCAGGAGACCCCCTAATTCTGTTGCCTACTTTTTAAACTGCTTTTAAAATGTCCTTTCCTTTCTTCCCACTTTCCCTCTCAATCCTTACATCTGTTGCTGAAAACGGAGATAAAAGTGCAAGAGTAGTTTGCACTCAATTAACTGGAAGGGAGAAGTGGGTTGAGATTTGACCTTCCCAGTAGGCTTAGGCAGCATACTGTCACAGCCTCTCCTAGCCTGTGTATTCTTCATCAATAATTTTTGTTCTCTTGACCACACTGTGGTGTTGATTGGTCATCTGTGCCCTGGTTTTTATTATTACTTGAAAGCTAAGCCCTGGTTAGTAACTGAGTGGAAGAGCATCAATGAATGTCAGGTGCTGTGGGCTATACTTCAGAGGAAGGAACTACTGGCAAAGTCACCTCTGAGCATTCCTTGCCTAAGAAAACCCTATGAAATTAATGGAGTTGCCATAAGACAGACGACTTGAAGGCACATATACACACACAGGCTAACATACCAGAGGAACATGTTCTTTATTCAGTATCATCACAATGCCTTTTTGTGGGAAACACTTCTCATCAGTACTGAACTCAATTTATATCTAATGCAGGTTTAATTTGCTACTAAAATGCTGGCACTACTGTGAATCTACTGAAAACCTTATTTCTTCAGTTTCCAAGTCACACTTGATGATCCAAATGTGAACCTCTTGCTTTCTATACAGACGGAAATGTATACTTTGAAAGCACATCACATATTCACAGGACATAGAATTCTGAAACTCCTTTCTTCTTAAAGTTTTCTTTAAAAGCTGAATAGCTATCCCCAAACTGTATCTGATTGTTTTAGGACAGCTGTAAAACATGTTTCCCAAACCAGAGGAAAAAAGAGAGGGCCATGCTGTAAATGTTGGCAGTGTGGAGTGCTCCTGTTCAAACAGGCCCCTCCACTCCTAAAGTAACCCATTCCACTCCCAACCCGGACACTAACAGTTGTATGACAACTCACATGCTGTTACTGTGTGTGGAGGACGTCCCCTCCCTGTTTTGTTGTCTCCTTTTTAATATATGGATAGAAGCACCTATCCTTTCCTCATTGGCCACTTTGCCCAATCCAGTTGAAGTTCTGGAGGAAGTGGTAGAGAAGGGAAAGGTACTTTTGTTACTGGACTTTTGGCATATTTCCTGTATTTGTTTCTACTTGTTCTTACAAAGCTAGGAAAGATGGCAGAAAACATGTCCAGCATTAAGTACTACTTATAGGCTTCCCAGAACATTAACAGAATAGTTCTGAAACCAAGATGAGTAGATGTGTAATTTTGTTAGCTGCACAAGCAGATTGGTCACAGGACTTTAAAAAGGGTGTGTGTAATCATCACCACCAAATAATCAGCAGCAGCAAATAAGTTTTTGGTACCTATGAAAAACAGCCTATAAAATTGTCTGTTAAAGTAGTCCCCAGTATGGAACAGCTTCCAGGAAAGGACACCTTAATAGTTATGCGTATGCATGCATGCATAACTGAATTTTGCCAACGACCAGGGTTAATTGAGCCTTATTCCAAGATCAACTTGGCTGTTATTGTGAATGCAAGTATGACATCAACATAAAAATGAAGGGTGACAAAAAGTATTAACATTGAATCAAGTTTTTATTTTACAGGAATATATTTCACTTAGAATTTAAGGCCACTTTGTCATCTTGTACTCTGGAATATCACTTTTGGCTATTTTAAAAAACTGATTTTAAACATCACTAGTATTTGTCTAAATGGGGAAAATATTGGTGCATAATACTCACAAGACAACATATTTGCAAACTCTGCACTGTTGATTCTACATTTTTTCAGTGATGACTCTGATTTTTTTCCCCCTGTGCACAGATTTTCCTTCTGGCCAATCAGAATCCTTTTAAGGCAAAACATTTCAGAACCATAGCTTCAAATTTGTATCATGAATTTTCAGACTTTTTAGTCATAAAAGGAATATTTGTGGTGGAAGTTAGGAGCTGGCAGTGAAGTGTTACAAAAATACTTGATGAGATCTTCTTTTATGGAGAAGGTATGCATAGATTGTATGAGATTCTAAATGTGATGGAGAAGCCAAAAAAGCCAAATAAGAGAAAAGACCAAAGGCTGCGTGTGATCACTGGCAGCAGTGATAATTCATTTCCCTTTCCTCCTCCTGATGCAGTTACACAATCCAAACCTATTTAGAGGGATGGTTGTATATATAAAACAGTAACAGTGGTTAGAGCTTCTACATAGCAGCAGTCATTCATAGAATTAGAACTGAGCAAGTCATCCATCTAAGTAGATATAATGCTACCTTTTCCACTTTTATTTCTCAAGATAATCTGTTCTATTTCATTTCAACAATTCTAATAGCTTCACATTTCTCAGTCCCTAGATCTTAATCATAGGTGTATACTTGTATTTCAAAATAGGAGCACATAGCATCAAAAGAATACAAGGGAGACTTAAAAGATCTATTAAGTGGACTTTATTTTTCTCCAACACAAGGTAACTTCTTTTGCAGTTTAAAGACCAAATCCTAACAGTCACCTGAAGACTGGAAAGAAAGATAATTAAGATAACTGAAGAATTAAACAGTATAAAAGTGAAAGGAATTCTGATAAATCACATGTAGGAGAGAGACTGGACAGAGGGTTAAAGAACATATGTTAATGTGATAGGATACCTGCTTACCTTGTGATGAAATTTCAGTGTCAAGAAATGCAACAGTACCACATGAACCATCGTGTATTAGGTCATGATTATTATGTATTTTTTAAAAACTGGTTGTGCACCTACATATATGAACCTATAATGCAGCACCTATCCTTAAGGTATACAAATTATTTTGCATTAATTACACATATGGGGAAGATGTAGCCAAACTGCAAGTTAAATCTGTAAAAAGCTTTAATGAGAGTCTGCAGTGTGTAAGCTTAATCCATTCTTTCACATTTAGAAAGTCAATCACAAAAAATAAGAGCTGTAAATTAATCAATGTATATAGTGGACATGACATCCAAAGTATTATCTCAAAGCAGTAAATACACTAACTTGTTAGTGTAAAATTCAAAATTATTGCAAAACTCTTGTTTTGTAGCATCTGCCCAAATTTCAGTTCTCACAAAAGTAAACATGTACAGCTAAGGTGGGAAACCTGCCACCTTTGGTCTAACCTAACTTCTAACCCTTAACACCATACAGCTCTCCTGACACTGCAGGTTCTCTTTTGCGTTCCAGACTGCAACTCTGGAAATAGTTTCTTCATTAGTTTTTTGTGTGTTGTGCTTATATATAAACAAGCAAGAAGAGGAAGGTAACAAAGTGATAGGAATGGCACAAAGAGCTATGAAATCCCCTACCCGCCCTCGCCTCCCGGCAAAAACCACTCACCTCCTGAGTCAATGGCTCTTTTTAAGAAAAATATTCTCTACCTGATGTATGGCATACTACCCTCACTGTGATGTAGATCAATTCTACTCAAAAGTTGTGGTATCTGGATCAGTGCTGGTCTGTGGCACGTTTCCAGGAAATAGCTATAGCCAATGAGCACAAATATAGTAGTGGCCCCTGACATATGACTGTAAATAAACGATTGATTGGTATCAGGAAAAAAAATCCAGCCCACAACATCAGATAGCCAGAGAAGCATTGATGTAGGTCGGTATTCCAAGTTTAAGATTTGGAAAACTATGCTTAACATGATTCTCAGTAAGAGTAAGATATCAACTCAAATTCAAGAAAGGTGACTCAGAAAATGGAGATATTTTCAAGGAGTGGCATTCTTTTTATTTAATCTAAGACTTCTTAGCTGGAAAGCACCTAAGCAGCGTGCAGTCAGATGGGGAAAAGAACATGTAATCGTAAATTATCAGATATACATGTACTATTCTCTCCACTCTCTAGAAAAGAAGTGCTGATATTGATTATATACAATATTCCTGAAAAATGTTTTGCCTTTACATCAGCTACCTAAATAGTAAATCAATACTTGTAGCTTCCTGTCTTTAAAATCTGTTACTGATCTTATTTTCAAGAGCCTGAACACTTTTTTCATAAAGTCCTCTTAGCTTTTCAAAATGAATTGACAAACAGTTAAAGTATTAGTAAAATGTACATTTTACACAAGACATTTAATGATACAACATTAAAAGCTGTATTTTAAGGCTGTATGTTCTCCACATCATTCTACATCAAACAAGTAAACAGTGTGACTAATAAGATCCTATATATAAAACTTGGAAAGTATGCTTAAACTGCACATAAGTGAAAAATGAAAAACTATCCAATATTAACAAAAGAGTTTTAAAACCGAAGTCAACACACACATTTAAAACCTGCAGTTTATACTGATGGGAAACAAGAGACTTAATTATGCAGTTGAACATACTGAGAAATAATCAAAACCAGTTATAATACATATACTCAGTAATGGCAAACTAACCAGAATTTTCTCTGTTAAAATCACTCAGAAATATGCTTCGTATGCTCAAACACTGCTTATCAGGCCATCTGGTCTGACATCTGAATGAGAACAAAAGGCATCACATTTGTTTGACAACTCTGTTTAAAAAGTGCTTTGTCTAAAAAATATTTTCTCTAGAAGTTCTCCAGCTATTATTATTGGTTCAATATAGTGGAAGGAAAGCTACATATGAAAAAGGTGTTCAAATTTGCTCTGCCAATTCAATTTCTGGATGGTATCAGAAGTACCAGTCTCTATAATCACACACCACACTGCAAATTTAAGTTACAGTGGCAATGTAGGCAGATGACAACTCAATTATCCAGGATTGGGCCTTTAATCTGTTTTTTTAGGTAACTGTTTAATCCTTTCCTTAAAAAAAGCACATAAAATACTATTGATTTAACTATGAAAACTTTTATACAAAGTATCAAGTATATCCTTGCACATTATTTACATGCTCCAGAAGCAGATTAAATAAGTCATTAAAGCCCACTTCAATAACCTTTCCTGAAAGAGCTTGTAGTGTTGACAAGTCTGAAGATGATGTACAGATTTCTACTTAGAGTTTATTACAAGTGGAATGCCTTCATTTTCTTTGTCAAAAAAAAAAAATCTTTGGACCTTGTTTTAAAATACACCGAGAATTTATAATTCTCATTTGAGAAAATAACATTTTACTCACAAGACAATTATGAGGACTACACACTCCTAGGTATGTTAGAAATATTCATCCTACATATATCAAAAGTTTATCAAAATCAATCACATTTTGATTTTTGGCAGATCCATTGCCAGCAATGGAAGTCTTGAGAAGAATATGTAAGACCATTTATACAAAACATTATCTTCATTGTTCAGTGATAAAATGTTGATTTCCATAAAGCTAAATTATGCTTTACAGTTGTGTTTTCATTTTGGTTATTAAATATCTGGAATTATTTCTTAAACAAAAACATATTGATTTGCACATCTCACTTACCTGCTGTTTCTTCCATTTTTGCTATTTTCAGTACAATTCAATCCATATTCTCTACCCACAGTACAGATAATTAAAATTAATACTACATTGGATTTTTTAAAGAGCTGAATTTTACCCAACACAGACAAGCAATTCCAAGATATTTCAGTATCATCCCATTTTCTTGTTATTGTGAGTTATTCATAAGTTAACTCCCTCAGGAAACACCACAAGTCTCATTCATGTCCATACAAAGGAAACAGTCTCAATGCATACATTGCGTGAACACTTATTCTAGGATGAAATATTAATGTGAATTAGGAATTCATGATATTTTGTTTCAGTTCCTTTCAACTTTTCAACCACTCTTCCAGTGTATAAACAAATCAGAAGCTAAAGGGAATTTAGGAATTGTTATCTTCACATAACCAAATTTGTAGATCCAGTCCAAAATATTTCTCACAGGAATCAAACATTTTATATATGAATTATCTTTGGAGCAATAAAACCTATTAACAAATAGGAGTATATCATGATAACTTTCAATGTATAAAAAATTAAAGGGCAATTTTTATATTAAATGGTTAGTCATTAAAACTCTCCAGCACGAGGTTTTAGCACATCTGCACAATTCTAGTTACACACAATGTAAAATACACTAGCAAAAAATGAATAAGCCAATCACACTGGCCTCAGCTATGCAAGTGACAAAGCTGATTCTTGCAACTGCAAGAATCAGCTTGTCTTGGCTACAGTCTTCTAAGATAAGAGGTTTGGGTCCAGGCATAATCTTACTTAAAGTAGACCCACTGCAATCAATGTGACCTATATTATTCACATCTAACTTAAGTCTCATTTATTTTAATTTGCTTCTGTGCTAAGCAGGACCCAACTTATGCAGACCTATTGAGAAGCCTTACGTTCAATGGACTTACTCCCAGATAACTCCACAGATTTCAGCCTACAAAACACTTAGTACATTGTGCCTTCTAGTAATACACTTTATATATGCAAGGATGTGACAAACATAATTTTAAAAAAAGAACTATTATACAAATGCACTAACTAGAAGTATGATCGGTCAGTGTATCAAAATGTGCTTTGTGGTAGGGTCAAATATGATTCTGAAAAACTTGAAGTGGCTTTCATTCAATTTTATATCCTAGAGTAAATCTGTATTCTGACTCATATTACTGTGTATGTGTGTGATTCATATGTAAGATTTTACTACTAATAGAAGAATCAATACCTATAAAACCAAACATTTAAAATTATTCTGAAATAACTAGAAACCAGGCAGGTAGTAGTGTAATCTGAAAAAAAGTCTTATTTTTCAAAAGGAAAACTTAAGACTACAAAGCAAGTGACACTTCTGTCAAACATATATGTAAACTCTTTCTTTAGTTTGTGGAGTGTATTAAATGTCCATTTATTAAGGCAAATTATTGCTCTATTAGTTATACAGGGTGTGTGTGTATGTGTATCTAGTTAACACATCAGTCAATACTGTTGCTCTGAAAAGCCTATCTGAAATCTTGATTTTTTTTTAAAAGGGAACATTTTCTTCAGTCACTTTTAACTGATATACAACTATGTACAGACTGCCTAGAACTCTGAAGGCAGGACATAAGCACTAAAAAAAACAAAACAAAACAAAACCCTGCAAGTAACTCACTTGAAAGTGACCAATGATTTTCCCAATGGTATGTTTATATGAACTTGGCATTATCATCAATATTCAGTTTCAAATTTCATCTTTTCAAAAGGACGCTCAAATTTTTTTCTGATCACAGAATATTAGTGTACAGTTTTTACATTTTTATATGTCTTTCAGCAAATTCAAGCCACTGATACAAAAAAAGCTTCCAATTAATGATTGGTTCCAATTAATAGCTATCAATTAATACTACTATTCTAGTAACATTGAGTGCTACACACAACAGCTATTCATTCACCAGATACAACAAGTTGACGCATATGAAAAAAATTTGCAATGTTTTGTTAGAGACATTTTAACACCATTAAATATTGCTAAACACAAGACGCTCCCTGAGGTGTAAACATCAAATAACTTGAACAGCTTTACACATCAGCCCCATTAAATGGTTTATTACAACACTACATCTATTGTAATCAAATTGGTGCTTTTTACAGACATCATCATTTGAACATTTAAACAAGAACTACTATAAAAACAAGCATTTACGTGACTGTTTTCCAATTGCTTGCACATTTTAATTGCCAAATATATATAACCAGTAATAAAGTTGCAAAAAGCTATACGTTTTAAATCACACAGGTTCCTTCAAATAAAACAGCTAAGCAACATAAAAAGGTAAGAGAGCTACTGGTTACCATGTACGCAGATTTGCCTTATTCAGATCTATTCCTGTTCATTTTATCCATGAATCTTTACAGGTTCTGTTCGATCACAAGACGCAAACTGCAGGACAAGCCTCCTTCCACGAAGTTTAGTTTCTTGTCTGGTGAGGCGTTCTTCCTTCAGCTGTAATGTGTCAAAATTTGTGATGTAGATTTTGCTAGATCCCACAGCACGCACAAATGGTTGGTTTAACTATACATACACAAATCGTGCAGTTCAGATCTTATTTCAGCATAATGGAAAACTAACACAAGAATGTCAGACAGAAGCTACTTGCTTGAAAATAAATGACAACTGGATATTTTTATAATGATTTACAGCATTTAGTCACTAAAAGCTACAATTTCATAAAAACTTAAAATAGAAACATTCCTCCAGAATAAAAATCATGAACACAAAGAATAATGCAGAAGAGTGATGGGTTTATCTTGTTTTATACACCATATTTGTAAAACAAAAATATTTACATATATATATATATAAATAAATAAATATCTATGACAGGTAAATTGCACACAAATTGTAAGCCAGCAGTTCATCTCACTGGTAAGTTACAAAGATGTTGTAGAGCTGATGGAAGCTAGAGAAACAAGTAGTGGCTGGTTCATATGAATTAGCGCAAATGGGGAAAAGCTGTCATGCGGCATGTATGTATATGTGTGATGGCTTTGTTCAGTGCATGGCTGACATCCACAGATGACTGGCTCTCCTTTGTTTATAACTGGCATGCAGGATATTTAGAAGTACATAAAATTAAATAAATTGAGGCTTCTCTTGCAGTCATCTGAACCAGCTGAAATACTGGCAAATCTAAATAACACTCGCCCCCCCCCGAAAATAAAAAATAAATCCCTCTGCCATGGATAGGAGCCATTTCTGAACAATGCCTTGCTCAAATGGGAACCCTGTTTATTCTCTGAAAGACCAGTGATTAAGGCTTTCATAGAAAGTGAGTTGCATTGAAATAAGGACCAAAGATCCAAAGAACTACTGAAATTCCCTTCAGTTTCAGGAAGAGGTGTTCAAGAACCACAAATTCAAGTTGTCGTTGCAGTTCTTTGGATCCAGGCCAATGAGATTTAGTAAGGCTCTAAATTTTTTGATATCAGTACTAGTGCCACATGTATGACTGCTGCTTCCCTCAGCAAAAATGTAAAATGCAGCTAACATATTTACATCTTTAAACATCCGTATCTATGTGTCACAGTACCCCACCCAATCCAGGTTCCTGGATGCATATACACACAGATCTTTACAGATGCAAATAAATTAATCACACTGGAAAACAAAGGTTGCCTTATAGCAATCCTACCTGTTTGACAAGTATGAACTATATTTCTAAGTGAGGTACTTAAGAACAAGATGGCACATATATAGTTGTTAAAATGCTAAGGAAGCAGGGAAAAGACGGCTCTAGTAAATCTTGTTTTAGAAATGGAAAATCACACCTATGCAGATGCACAAACATTATTTGGATAGTTTTTACATACACAGTACACATTTTGATCCCATTTTTAGTTGGAAGCAAACTCCAATAATTTCAGCAGTGTTTACATCCAAGTAAGCAAGCTGATATTTTCAGCCTTAAAAAACAACAACTTGGAAGTAAGCCATGTTGAATTTTATGGAATGTACTGGCAATAAATTAGTATGGAATCAAGGAGATAAGTCTGATTGTTAGTTACAACTAGAACATACAACACAATCATGGGACTTTATACTATTTTAAAAGTGATGGAAGCATCCTACAGAATCCTGAGAGTTGTTCTTCTGTGACACAATAGACTTCTCTGGTAGAGAATTCTGAATTCGAAACTACAAATCCCAGGATTCCATAAGATGGAGCCATGGCAGTTAAAAGTAATAACAAAGTACTGTAGTTGTGTAATGTGAAAGACCCCAGTGAATAGGGAGACTTGATAAGTCAACGCTTACATAAAGTCCCATTAATTCAGCTGATATACTCTAGTTGGAAATAACAACTGGATTCAAATAAAGATGTAAGTTTAATAACTCCATAGCAGTAAGTTATTTTTCAGTAGTTCACATCATTTTCCAAAAGCTTTTAAGAAAGAACGTTTTTAAAAAATCAGAAATATTTGCAAAGATACATATTGGTAAGTAATTTCAAGTGCAGACATGTGGATCAAGAATTTGAGAATGTATAGTAGCATGCAGCTGTCATTCTTACTGCTAATACTATTTGGCTTAGAAAACAAATACATGACAATAATGAGAAACTGAGATATTTTTCTCCCCACACACTCTGTTTTTAAGAATGGGTGTCATCAGTACACAGGATTAGGAGATCAATTTCATTAATTCTGATATAAAGTAATTAACAATGACCTTGTGATACAAGGCCTTCTGATACAACCAAATCCTTAATTCCATTTAAAACAAGTTTATTAGAAAGGGGCATCAAACTGTGTATCTATAGCAGCCAATGGATAGAAAAGGTGCTAGTGCACCCATGGAATCTCAGTTTTAGAGAAGTAAAATGACAGCTGCAGAACTGCTATTAGGTTTTCCAAACTCACAGACACAGTATCCAACTGATATCAGGTTATCTACTACTTCTAAAGGAATACTGAACAGTTATATAAGATTTCATCTAGCCATGACACACTAAGGGCATAGCCCAGTTTTCATCTAAGACAATGAACACATTTTTAAAAGCTATCAATACACAAATTAAATATTTCATAATGTGAAAATACTCCAAAGTTTATCAGGAGTTAACATCCACTCTATTCTTTATTTCACTGTGGTTAAATAGGTTAGTAAATTTAAACTTACTGATTTCCACTGCAAGCAATCTATATAAGCTACACTAAGTGATTTTAGTATTCTGTAGATTGTGGCAAAATGGTATAATACAAAATATCAGGCTATAAACATTTGTTAATAATTTGAAAATGTTTGCAATGATTAGACCAATGATAGTTTATAGCTGTACAAAAATACTGCTATTCAGTGAAGTTTTACAACATTTCTATTGAAGTTCTTTGGAGGCACCAAGGACTTCAGAATATCAATATGACTTTGGTATTACAATATCTCCTTCCATTATGAAAGTATCATATCTGCATTCTAAAATCATATTAAAACATGCATTAAAGTGTTTCCTATAGTCATTTTTATTTGGCAAGTAATTTCAGTGTGTATTTCAAATCTCAACACTTTTTTAATGCAAAAACTTCACTAGAGAGCAACAAAACCTTAATGACGGTTGAGTACTCAAACGTCCATTGCTACTAATCACTTAAGATGCAAAAATAAACAAGGTTTAGGAACTGCAAGTGAGACCACATGCTTTGCTCCACCCTCCCAGCCATCTCCTTCTCTTATATCCCTTCTCTCTCAAGTCAAAACCAGGTTGGCAATGATCACTTATAATATCAAACCTGGGTAAATGAATCCTTTTGATGTTTCTAAACTCACTTGAAAATACCAATTAAACCAGCTTGTCCAAGTGAATTGGGGAAAGCTCACTGTGGCTGATAATGATGTAATGCAATGCAGACAAGAGGGCAGGGAGGATTTGTGCAAGATGGAAAAACCTTATTGTGAAGAATGGCATGCAATCTTATAGCCACACAATCCCTAAACACTAGTTAATTTTTACATTTGCAAGAGCTCAGTTTCCCTTTGTACTTATTCTCTCAACTCACAGTCAATACTATAAACTGAATTATATACAGTTTTTGCATAATACTAATATTGACAATATAACAAATACAAGATCTTATTTTGTGATCACATATAACACAGCAATTTGAAGTTGCATTTGTGACCCATTAAGTTCTCTATAATCAGGGCACTCTCTACTTAACCTAATTTCAAAAAATGTACTGTTTTCCTAACTAGCTTTTTGTACTTCAGACTCTTTCCTCATTTAACAGCCTCCTTTTGGGGGAAAGAATGCATCCAATTACCTGTCTAGCTGTGTACATCTGCATAAATTTATGCTTTTCATTCAATTTCTCCAGTATGCTTAATAAAAACCGTCAAATTTACTAGTGCAAGCTTCCAAATTAAAATCTGCTTTTTGGTGAAAAACATTTCAACCATATTTCTGAGGTTACTTATACAGATTCATATTCCTAATAAGAATAGGAATTCTACTTGCTTTGTCTAGGCTTTGCAGATTAGTAGTGTTACATACAGAACCTTAGTTGTGATGACTGAAGTCACAGCTAATCAAACTTTCATGCACTCAGTACACAAATATGGAATCTCAGCAAGGGTTTACTTCATAAGACATCCTCCCTCCAAAACTCCACAATGTAGTTATGTTCAACTTTTCAGTCATAATAACATTCATAGTAAGGCACAACAGAGTGCAACAATAAAATGACCAGAACTGGGTTTTAAAAAAATCAATTTGTTCTCAAACCACAGTAAGCAAAAGAGATTCTCTCCAATTTGCTTGCTCAGTAAAATATCCCAACCATATGTGTACTTCTCCAAAATTAAGTCATTCCAGGAAAAACAAAGCAGTCAAAACAGGTTGTTGTGCATTTACGAAACAATATAAGTTGTACTCACAACTTATGATTATGAAAAGCAGAATCAACAAGAACACTGGATTAACATAAAACCAATAACAAATTGAACAGAAAAAAAATTACTAACATGCACAGAATTATTGTTCACTACACTAAGTTTTGACAAAACAGAACAAAAGATCTACCAAAATTCATAGGTGAACGTATCTACATGATGATATATGCAAAGACATTTGTCAGTTACCAGCTCCAAACAACATCAGCACAACCAATACCATAAAATAAATATGTGACAGCAGGAAGACATAACATATATGATCTCCCACATTAAGAATTTCAAATACAAATAAGTAACATGCCTTTTATCATTAATGTTATCCTTAAAATAAGTACTACCCAGCAAAAAATTTAAACATAATAGAATTGATTTTGCATCATAAAAGGAGACAAGTGTAACTATTACTACTTTGTCTCTTTGCTAACCCTGTTTTCTAAGAATTTTATTTTTTCTTTTTTCCAGCATGAGATTTTAGAGAATGAAAGCAATTATGATTAATCATGGGCCGGTGTCTGTTCATCGCTATCAGGGGTGGGCATGTGTCTGCAGTCAGTGGGCTAATTTTGGTTCTGGCAGGCTTGTCACTCCCAGCAGCCATCGGAAGTCCATTCTGGCTGCTTTGGGAGTATTTCTAGGATGATTTTGAGTAGTTCCTCAAAGCAGCTTTTAAAATTGCAACTGTATCAGATCATATTTTTAGGCAGAAAAAAAACCACTGAATTTTTGTGTGTGGGGGGGTGAAGTTCAATTAGGTCTGGGGATCTGGGAGGATCACGGGCCACACAGGGCCCTCATGGCTGGCCCATGGACTGCAGAATTCCCACCCTTGATCTATATGGAAGAAGGTATTGAGTACAGCCGTCCAATCTGTGTTACTAAGATTTAGTGGTATCATGAACAAACAGTAAAGCAAAAACAGGCTCATTCATCTGACACGCAGCATATTATTACCCTGTACCATGCCTTAATGTGCAAAGTTTGTGTAAAGTGGGAATGACATAGCATGACCTTTACTCCTTGATCTTGAGTGGTTAAGACGTTCATAGACTGGACTTACATGCACATAAACTCCTCTTATCATGTCTAGTGTGTGAATATAAGGCAGGCTAAGGACGTTCACATGCTGCACACACCAAAGCGCATATGAACAGGGACATTCAAAAAATTCCTTCCTAGGGATGGAAGCTTGTATGGCTAACCTTGTAAACAGGTTTTTAGGCACCATAATTGTCTAAACACAGAAAAGACAAGCATATGAGTATTTTTAAAAACTAGACTTTATATTTAAAATAACGTGACCAAGAATACTCCTTTGTTCTGTGCATTCATACTGTTTTACAATATGAAGTTTTGCTTATAATGGTTTGAGAACACAGCATAGATAAGTGTTGTGTCAAATGGAACTCAAACGCTACATTCATATCAATTCAATCTAAGGATGCTTCATCTTTCTTTAATTCAGTATTAATTTGATTATGGCTCTAAAAAATTACTGTAAATAAAGTCAACCCGTGTTCCATCTATCAGAACAGTTAACTATCTCATTTTCAATCTACATCTTATCAGCCCCAGAATGTGAGAAGTTTGAGCATTACACATCTCCTATGAAAGAAAAGTACATGGGTAGGAGAAAGCATGACCATGAAAGCATGTAGCTCATCACAAGGAATGAGCTACAGTTTTCATTCTTGATTTCAGTTCTAACATATGTGATTATTTGTTGTATTGCTACATATTTATGTTGCTGTCTCCTTTAATCTAGATACATGTGTATTTCAACACAAATGGGTTTCTTGATTTGCACAAAAATTTGCTCAATTTTCTAGCAGATCAGTACAAGAAAATAAGTACATGTAAAATATTCACAATTTTCTTGTACTTCTCTATTGACAATATACAAAAGACGTTACAAAAAAGTACAGAATTTCATGAAAACATTCAAAATAAGCAAGTTATAGCCAGAAGTACATTGCCAATGCATATTAAAGAACCGATATAAGTGTGTGAAAATCATGTGAAAAATCACTTCAAGATAGTACAGTGTACTGTTCAATAAGCAAACAAGAAATCTAGAAAAGGGCATCCAATTTCAGAGAAGCTGCAGACTCTGTTCATTACTATTAATGTACATTAAGTACAAATGGCATTGGCTTGGGTCCAAAGAATTGAGCAGAAAGATAAAATGACTTTGTGCTGTCAGATGACCACTTGCACAAGAGCTAACCAAATATTATCCCCAGTGCACTACCTAAATTTTACATAGGTTGTAATACAGTGGAATAATAGGGAAAACAAAGTATGCAGTGGACTCTCCAGATCGAGTTTCAGATCTATGATTTTTACTGATTGTGGATCATGTCCTATACATAAAATGGCAGCACTGTGAACACATCCACACTGAAGTGTCAATGTTTATATTGGCACCACTTAGTAATATGGAATGTGATCATCAAATTTTTTTGGCATCTGCAGGGGTGGGGAGGTCCTGGAACCTGCAGTTTACAGACTCTGACAGACCGCAAAAATGTTTTGAGAACGCATTTGTTCAAAGTCTTTCAGAAGAGCTTGTGCAGAATAGTTCATCTAGACTTGGGAGTCACTTTTCACATAATACTCTTCCACTAAGTCAGAGACTAATCTCCTTCATATGAACAGAGAAGTATCTTTGGTTCCAAGCCAGTGTAGTTAATTAAAACACCTCACTGTTTCATTTATGGTGAAAATATTTTAAATATCCAGTAAGTTACGAGTGGAAATTTTGTTGGTTAGTCCCAACTGGAGCAGACTCATTTATCAGTGACTGAATTTACAAAGGTAAACCTCACTGATTCAATGGTTCTACTTCAGTCAGGATTAGCAACAGAATTCAGGCCATTATAGTTAGCATACTTCATACATTCTCGGGATGGCACAGAGAAGTAATCCACAATGATTGGGTTAATCCCCACGTGCCAACCGGAATAGGCAGGAGTCCATGTTCTAAATCAGTTGAGACTGTTATGACCCCAGTCCTCCTCTGTCAGTTTTTCTTATCCTGCCAGCCTAACCGGACATGCTTTCTTCCTTCTCTGTCAATATTTGAAAGAAAGAGTTTTGGAAAGGAGAAAGATAATGTCAATGAAGACTGAATCCCAGATGCCCACCACCCAGCGAGGCTCTGAGTCTGAACCAAAAGATGGTCTTAAAGGAAATTCCTCCCAGATGAATGCAGGAGTGCATCTCTCTGCGGAAGGGAAAATGACAGACTTAAGAAAGGTATTTCTTTGCTCCAGTGAGAGCGAAGTGGAGGAGGTAAGATCTATGAGAACTAAGCAAGATAAAAAGGAGAGTAAGGAAAAGTCAAGTAAATTGGCACAGAAGACAATAACAAAAAAGAAAATAGGTACTGTTAAGAAAGGGTGCTCGAATCTGTCTTCTAAGACGGTTGAAGTCAAGGCGCCGGGAGTTAAATCAACAAAGGCAGGTTCAAGCTGCCATGTTGATTTTATGGATTCCACAGAGATGGGAGGGGTAACTTCTGAGTGAAAATCCATCTCTGGAGCAGGAGCGGAGAGCCTGACTAAATACCCAGATGTAAGGGGCGAAGACACGTCGGACCGTTCAATGAGTGCAAGATCAAGTGCTGTCAATCAATCACCAAGTGCTCCAAGGCTTGGAGAAAATGGCACTCGAGGTGATCCAGAGCGGGCCACATATTTTGAGAAAAGCGGCTGGCGTTTGGCAATGCACATGGTATTGTCAGAGCAATATAACATTGTGTGTGGTGGTGAGTATGATAGGATGAGAATGCCTAGTATGTATATAGAGAGGAAATGTGTTGGTGGCATGAGGATATGTGACCCAATTTTAAGCCAGCTGGCTGGGTTGGAACAACTTCCAATGCTGCAAATTTGCCACTGAGTTCATTGAATACAAATGAATTGCAATACATGATTAATCAAACTATCTCTAATGCATTAAATACCATGATATTATCAATGAGAAATCAATTTAATCAATGTAATCAATTTAAAAGACCTAATGAATTTGAGACAGTGATTGATGGAAGACATCATAATTTAATGAATTCTCAGAATACTATGGCTATGCAGGGCGCCCATTCAGCAACTGCATGTCAAGAAAATATGGACACTGATGTGATGAATATGAATAATAGAAGAGATGTAGTTTTGGAAACAAATATGGAAAGAGAAAGAGAGCCAAAGGAAGCATTAACAAGGAAAAGGAGATTAGAGAGTCAAAGAAAGGATAACAGTGAGATGTACGATGACACAAGAAGTTCTGTGAAAAGAAAGAGGAGTAGTATGAAAATTGAGGATCGGGATGTTGGTAGTTGGCAAAATGATGAGGCTCATACTGATGTAGGGGAGTTGAATAAGGATAGCTCCTCAGAAGGAGAACAGGATGAGGAAGTTGGCAGTAGCAAATTGTTTCAACAAGATCAGTTTAATGGTGTATTTAGAAAAGTTCTGCATACATTAGGTTTAGAGTTGGATGAAGATAATAGTCAATCTAAAGACTCAAAGGTGAAGGAGGTGAAAGTGGCATCTGTGATAAAAAAAAAAGGAAAGAAACTCATGGCTTAGATATTCCTATGCCTGAAATGTTTCAGGAGTTGATTCATACTGAATGGGAAGCATCACTGACTACACATAGGTTTGTAGATCATACTAAAAAGCTTTATTCCTTTGGGGGAAAAAGATGTAGAGTTTTTGAAGGTCCCCCTAATGGACGGTCCAATAGCTGCACTTATTTCAGGAGCTCTAGTTTCCCAGGAAGGCAATACGATGCTGAAGGATGTGGATGAAAAGAGAGCAGACTCAGCTTTGAGAAAAGCACATGAAGATTCAGCTGTGGCAGTAAGAGCCTCTGTAGCAGCTTCTATGTTTGAACATGCTGCTGTAATGTGGATGCAAGAGTTAATGGATGATGATGAAGTTCAGTCTCAATTGTGTCTGAGAGTGTTTTCAAGAGTTAGGAAAGTACTGGAGTATATGTGGTAGATGCCAGTTATGATTCTATAGCATTTATGGCTAGAAATATAAATGCTGTAACTGTGGCCAGAAGGTCATTGTGGTTGCATCACTGGGATGCTGACCAAAAGTCCAGATATAATCTTGCTTTTGTTCCATTCAAAGGGGAGCTGCTGTTTAGTAGTCAGGCATTAGATAAAGTATTGCTTGAGAGCAGAGAGAAAAAACAAGTAATCCCTACTTTGCAGAAAAATAAGTTTGATAGGAGATAATTTCACAACCCATATTATTCCTTTCACAGCAGAGGAAGTAACAGACAGCAGGATTCAAGGTATGGATGTCAACAATGGTATAGGCCAAAGGATCAGTTGAGAAGGTCAGGATCTTTTAATAAGAAAGGACAAGTTGCTAAGAGAAATTCAGGATCTACTCAGCAAAAGGGAAGAAACCAATTCTTACAACCAGATGAACTGTGCGGGAGGAAAGCTGCTGCAGTTTGGCATTCTGTGGAATCAGATTACATCGGATCAATGGGTTTTGCAAATGGTAACACAGGGTTACAAGATTTTGTTCGACAGGATGCCAAAATGCAGGTATGTCTCCTCGCCAGTGGCAAAAGTGGAAGAGAAAAGAAGGATAGTGTTGAAGGAGATAGAGCATTTGATGCAAATAGGAGCAGTGGAGGAGGTATCTCAAGACCATTGGATCTTTTCATAACTTTTCATAACATTCTTCACGGTCCCAAAAAGCAATGGTACTTATCATCCTGTCTTGAACCTAAGATATCTAAACAGGTTTGTGAAATATCTGAGATTCAAAATGGAGACTTTATGAACTATAAAAGAAAATTTGAGAGTGGGGGACTGGATGGCTTCAACAGATCTGAAAGAAGCGTATCTGCACATTCCTACGAGGAGTACAGACAAGAAGTATCTCAGGCTTCAGTATATAAACAAACATTACCAGTTCAAGGCTCTGCCTTTTGGTTTGGCTTCAGCACTGAGGGTATTCACAAAAGTTTTGATCCTTTTGGTAGCTCATCTGAGGCAGAAAGGGATGCATATCTACCCTTATTTGGACGATTTGTTAATAAAGGCGGATTCTCAGCTGAATTTGAGAAAGAGTGTGCAAATGACTATAGATGTGTTGGAAACTTATGGATTTCTAGTGAACATCAAAAAGAGTCATTTGACCCCAACAATGGTACTGATGCATTTAGGGGCAAAATAGATACCAAGAAGGGGCATGTTTATCTCTCAGAGGAGAGATGTTTGAAAATCTAGAAGGTGATGCAAAAGTTGCTCAGGAGTACTTCAGCAGATTTGATGTGGCTGATGCAATTAATGGGAACTCTGGTGTTGTCAATTATTCAGTTAGTTCCATGGGCCAGGTTCTATTCCAGAGGATTACAAAGGTTGTGGACTCCTCATCAATGAAACATAAGCAAGAAAAAACATTATTTGGTCAAGCTGCTGGCCAATCTGAAAAGAGAATGGGCCTGGTGGATGAAAGACTTGAATTTGAACAAGGGTGTTCCACCGGCAATCAGTCATTACATAAAGATTACAAGCAATGTGAGTTTGACAGGCTGGGTAGCTCTGTGTCAGGGAATGACAACACAGGGTGTTTGGACAGGATTGGATTTGAAAAGAAATATAAATTTTTGGAACTGAAGGCAATTCATCTAGCACTTATCAGTTTTGTAGATGTTGTGAAGGGCCAAGATGTTCACATATGGACAGACAACACAACAGCAAGAGCATATGTTGTGAACCAAGGGGGCTTCACTCCGAGGTGTTGATAGACAAGTTATTCAAACTGTTCCGCTGAGCGGAGAAAAACCTGCAGTCCTTAACAGCAGTACATTTGAAAGGAAAATTGAATGTCAGACCGGATTATCTCAGGCAGAACAGTCTGCATCCCGGAGAATGGACACTGAATTATCTAGTGTTTCAGAATTTGAACAAACAATTCAGGCCTTTTCAAGTAGACTTATTTGCCTCAGCGAAAAATATCAGACTAAAAAGGTTTTTTTCAATCAATGGAAGCAAGCTTGCAGAAGCAACAGATGTTCTGTCAATTCCATGGCCAAAAAATCAACTGTATGCTTTCCCACCGGTGCAGATACTGCAGAGAGTGCTGTTAAAGATACAAAGAAAAGGGGCAAAGGTGGTGTTGATAGCGCCTTATTAGCCAAGAAGGTCTTGGTTCTCTCTGCTGAGACAAATGGCCGTAAGAGATCCTTGGAGACTGCTACTTCGAAAGGATCTTCTAAGCCAAGGGCTTAGAATGGTTGACTTTGATGGCCTGAGTCTTGAGAGGAAGGCCTTAGAATTTCAGTACTCCTCACTGGCTGTGGTGGACATTATTATGGCATCTAGGCCTCAATCAACTCAAAACATATATAATATGACGTGGAAAGCCTTTGAGAAATGGTGTACTGCAAATATTTTGCAGTTAGCTGATATTCAAGTTAAGCATGTATTGCAGTTTCTGCAGGATGGCTTGCGAAGAGATCTGAAGCCAAACATATTAAAGCATCAAGTGTCGGCTTTGTCTGTGACATTAAAATTTGAGGGGGTACCCCTATCAGTACATCCACATGTAAAACGATTTCTGAGAGGAGAAATGTTGACTTCTTTTCCAACAAAACAGATTCCTGAGCTGGGATTTGGGTAGTGTTGGACTCTTTAACAAAAGCACCTTTTGAGCCTATAAGGGATGTTTCTTTGAGGTTGATGACGCTTAAGACAGCGTTTTTGGTGGCAATTATTTTGGTCAGAAGAGTCTTAGAATTGGCGGCATTATCAGTACATGCTAACTTACGTAAGTTTGAGAAAGACAGATTGGTACTAACTTTGGATCCAACCTTTTTTCCTAAATGTGCATGGAAGAAGGTTGCACCAAATGTAATTTATTTGCCGAATTTCTTTCCTCATCTGAAGAGTGCCAAGGAAAAGAGGTGTCATACTTTGGACGTGACGAGGGCTGTACGTCTTTATATTAAAATAACAGCAAGAATTAGGAAGACAGAGGCACTCTTTGTTTCATATAATCCAAAGACTATGGGTCAAAAAGCTTCTAAGTGTGTAATTGGAAAATGGATACAGATTTGCATTTTTCAATGTTATGATGTGGTGGGTCAAGCAAGACCATGCAAAGTATATCCGCATTCTGCAAGATCCATGGCATCTAGTAAGGCTTATGCTGTAACTTCTTCACCAGGTTAAAGCTTTGGTATATCCCAATCATTGTGGATTACTCCTCCATGTCATCCTGAGAATGAGCAATTGGATTTACCATGAAGGTTTCATTCTGGGATGGCAGGAGGAGCAAGTCACACCCACCCTGGGGAAATTAAAAAAAAAAAGGAAAGGAAAAAAAGAAAAGAGGAAATGTTGAAGAGAGTGCAGCAAGTTGTCACATTTGAAACTTTTGGAAAGGTGGGAGGACAGAGTTGAAGAAAGTTCGTGGTTGGGCTTGGCTGGAGAAGAAACTGACAGAGGAGGACTGGGGTCCTAATGGTCTCAACTGATTTCGAATGTGGACTCCTGCCGATTCCGGTTGGCATGTGGTGATTAACCCAACCATTGTGGATTCCTCCTCCTGCCATCTCAGAATGAAACCTTCACGGTAAGTCGAATTTCTCATTCTAGCTCAATGTCACTTGTTATTTCACTGAGAGGAAAGCCGAGTCACTCTGCCACTGGAAAGACACTTATATCTACTTACACCACTGCTTACAAGGGTACAAACCAGTATTTAACATTTTAACAATTAAGTAAAACTGACTAACACTTGTAGCAACTGATATAAAAGAGTATGTAAAATCAAATTCCCATTTTAAATTCTCACTTTTTGAATTCATCCATCAATAATGATACATTACTGTAATTACTGTATTAGGATAATATCCTGGAATTTTAGATGAATATGGAAATTTAAATTATCTGTCTTACAAGTAGTTGAATCTCAGCCTGACAATCTAACTTGTGTGCCATGAAGAAAACTGCTTTTCTATAACCAACACAGAAAATAACATTTGTTTCTTGAAGCTCATCCTGTATATAAATTCTGTAAACTCAAAATAATACAAGTTGTATAACTGCATACAATTTAAGGCTCTCATCACAATATACATCTGTTAGAGAAACAGTTTTCAACTTTACAGAAAACAAAGACCATTTTAAATAACAGATTGTTTTTACAGTGTTGTGATCAGCACACAGCACTCAATTTATATCATATCTCCTTCCAGAAGACATTTAGTACCTTCCACCATTTTACTAAGGCAAATACTGCTAATTTTCTTATGAAGCAATTTTAGTTTATATCCGTGTATATAAAAGTACACTCACTTGAAAATGTAATTATTCTAAATACCCCACTCCACTTTTAGGTTTACAAACATTCCATTGTCTTTCCAGCTGCATTTTTCAGAGTCAATACAAATTAATTCTTTCTAAATTTTTATGTGACTAAAAAGAGACATGTGGAATTTTATGCTTAGAAACTAAGATGATACACATACTAGTGACACATGTCACACACTCATTTTAAATACAACTGTGTCCTAATGATTTCAAATAGTTGTGATTACAATAAGACCTTTGGTCATGTACCGTGAAGATTCCCAATTGTTACTATGAGCCTGGAGTGGGTAACGTGCAGTCCTCAAGGAGCTGCTGAACTGCAGCCCCCATCAGTCTTCCTTTGACTATGCTAGGACTGCTGGGTGTTGCAATACAACAAAAGAGCCACAGGTTGTCCACCCCTGCTGTTTAGGGGAAGTCACTGCTGACTGTAACCAAGGCAAATGAACTATGTCTTGACAATAAGATCAATCACCAATCAATAATGCCTAGATCTACTACAGAGAAACTGTATAATTGAAAGTTTTATATGGACATTAACTCCAGCTTCAGTGTTGGTTATAAAATTCTGAGCACACAAAGTATCAACATCAATGCAAATAACCGTTTCAAATTGTCTGAACTTCTTCAGTCTCAGTGCGTAAATACAAATAACCCAGTTTGGTCAAAAGCTGTTACTGAAATGTAATAGTTAAAATCAAAACAATATGACTATGTCAGCAAATGTTAATTTTAATAAGCCTTCCCAATTCTTATCCGACATCCTAAATACTACAGGCAAACATGGGCAGGTTGATGGGAGTTTGCGTTTTTTCATTTAGCAACAAACTTACCGCATCATATCAACTTCCTTTCAGTTATAAAAGGAGTTGCCAAGTGGCATGAGACAGCTGTTCCAGAAAATTAACTGCCCCACCCCAAAATACACAATCTCCTTCTTTGGATCTTGATGTTAGGCACTTACAGGTTAAGCACTGTACACAGAACAATGTAATTTCATTCAAGATTATCTACCTGGGATATGCAATTGTATTGCTGGTATTAAAATACACTTTTGAGATAAATCACATTATTGCTACCACTATGCATATGTACAGAACCCACCTGGAGTGAAAAGTGGGTTCTTCATCCATGAGAACTACTACAAAAATATATTGTTAAATATATTTAAGATTTTACAAGATTGTCATGTTTAATGCTACAGCAGAAATAAGGTACTCATAGTCTCCCATGTGCACTGTACTGTTAACTCCCTGACCACTAGCCATGCTGCCTGGTGGTGATGGGATTTCATATTAGTCTGTAGAAAGAAGAAACTGCAGCTATCCAGATGACATCAAATATTAACTCTTATCAGAAGATACTTTTCCAGAAATGTGGAATATGTACCCTCTATATTACATTTTCCCTCTAAATTTAGGCATTTTTTTGTTTTGTTTTTTACTCTTCTGAATCACTGGAGCATTTGTATGTACATTAATAGAGAAAGCACAGAAAAGGGGCAGTTCCTTTACTGCGAAATGAGGAAGAAACCATAGTGATTAATTGGCACTTTTATATGTGAAAAGAGGAGAAAAGGCCCATTCAAAACTTGAGTAGATAAACTGAGCCTCCACAGTAACATTTAATTGGAAAATCACTGAATGAAATAAAATAAGATCAGCCAGAGAATCCATACTAAGATGTCAAGAGGAAAAAAACCTGAATGTGTAGTCCAAAAAGTAATATTGATGTGCTTGCCATATTAGTGCTGCAACAAACATATGGTAAGAAGACTTGATGTGTGCTTTTTATAGCTGCTAGAGCCTACGTCAACATTCTTTTCATTTCATCACAGTCGTGTGCTGAAAGCTATGCCTGTAAGATAGGTACTCATACCTTACTGAACCTAACAATCCTTACTAAGGATTGTACAATTGTCCAAGAAGTGACTTAATCAACTATACTGAACATCCATGGGATATAACCATGGGAAATGGAAATGACAGTAAATCAATGCAAGGGGATGACAGTAGTTTCTAAAAGCAGCAAAGTAGAAAAGAATCTTAACTAGAAACTGAAAGGCAGCCAGTGTTGTGTAGCAGCCTGAGTGTTGGACGAGGTCTCTGGGAGACCATGGTTTGAATCTCTACTCAGTCATGAAAACTGACTAACCTTGAGCAAGTCAATATTCCCTTGGCCAAAGGAAAAGGCAATGGCAAACCTCCTTAGAATAAATCTTGCTCAGAAAACCCTACAACAGGGTTGTTATAAGTTGAAACTGACTTGAAAGTGCACAAAGGAACTGAGGAACGGCTTCAAGAACTGAAAACTTGAGAAGACTAGTGAAATTATCATGGAAAGAAAGTATGATGCCTAACTAGCTGTGGCACTGAATTTTATGCCCTTTCCTTGCATTTCTTTTTAAATCAAGAGCAGCCTCCATTTATCAGAAGGATAAAAACAAGGGGGGACAATTTTGAATGAGAAAACAACAAGAAATGTGTGTTATCGCAGGGAAATAAAACACCTGCAGTAATCCCAAACTATATGTCTATAGGAAAGTTTTGCAATGTTAACAATCTGACACTATACAGTAGGGAAACAAATTAAAACTGGATAAGATTGAGTACCCTACCCCTTATCCTAGTTCCTTCTTGGAACTAGAAGGGCTTCGTATTTCAGATTTTTCTCCCAGATTTTGGAATAGCTGCATTTGTGTATACATATACTACTGTGTACTCTGTAGGAGAACTCTGTGGAGCCCATGAACAAACAAGCAGGAACACTGCACCTGCTGCTTCACACTAAGCATTACACTTGGATTCTTGCCATTCTGCAGATGTTTGTGTCTCTCTCCAGCCTTGCATCTCGTTTGTTCACTACTTGTGTGGCATATGAGGCACAAGACTGAAGAGATATTGAGAATATGAGAGATGAACGAGCAGGAGCACTGCAGTCGCTGCCTCTAAAGTGGAAGCAGGTGGCTGGCGGCAAAAGGTTCTGGGTTTTGAGGTTTTTGGATTTTGGGATAAGGACACCAAACCTGTGTTTTTTTTAAAAGCTCTTTGGGAATTCTGAAATGGGAAACATTATTTAAAATAGCCACAGGAACACTCACCGAGCTTGGCCAAGACCGTCACAATTACAACTTACCCCACAATGTGTTCAGACACACTTCAAAACAGAGAAGTCAGTCCCTGAACCTGAGAGACATAGGAATTTAAGAACTGAAAACCTCTATGATTTACGTAATTTGAATTCCTCTGGCAACTGTTTAAAAGCTCACAATCAGATGCTTGAATTTAACCTCAGTTGTTTCAACAAGGTTAATGTAAATTCAAGTTTCAACTGGACTGATGTCATGAGAGCTACAGCTTGATTGCAAGTGATTCTATTGCAAACATGAATAGTTCACAGGAATGTGTACTAGGCTACTCTGTCAATGTAAAGTCACAACTCATTGTACTACAAAATGGCAGTAGTTGATTTCAATAACAGCTGCTATTTAAGAACCTCTCAGTTGCAGTTTGACATGTTAAGGATATCTGTAAAGTAGTTGTAGGCCAAAGGCAAGATCACCCAGCTACATGGTGCCCCAAATCCTGAAAGAACCTTCATACATTCTTCCTTTTGACAAGTGTTTATGTGCTGGGCTTTGACAACAGTCCTATGTAAATCCTAGAGATCTTTTTTAGCTACAATCACAAACCATTTGTTTGTACTGTTATATTTAAAGTAGAACTGGCTATCATAAAGAGCAAAATTTTAAGAACACACTGAACAAAGATGCTCATGCAAATTACAAAAGGGGAGGGAGAGAAGAATGAGGTAGAAAAACCACAAGTATGAATACTTAAATGATAGCGACTGTACCTCACTGTAGATTATGTGTTCAGCATACAAATATACAATTTAAAAGGAGATGCTTATTCTCTAACACTATTTCATCATTGCTTAAAAAAAATCCTTATGTAAGAAAGAACATGCCCACCTCTTAACGATGTCGATATTCTCGTTCTCTGTCACGCTCTCTGTCACGGTCTCTATCACGGTCACGATGTCTCTCACGTTCACGGCTTCTTTCCCGGTAATAATCATCATGGCGATCTCTGCTACGAGATTTGTGGCGCCGGCTTTTCTCTCTTGATCTGCTGTGGTCTCTCTCTCTTGATCGCTCACGTCTTCTAAAAGAAATTATTTCATTAATTCTCTCAAATTACACATATTTTGTGGAAATAAACCAAATGCTCTGATTTTGTTAAAGACCTTGGATACAGAGCAAGGGTGGGGAATCTCTTTCACCTCAAGAGCTGAATAAAAGGTTTTTAGGGGCGGCAGGCTGCATTCCAGTGGTGAGCAGGATCAAAGACAAAAAGATGAAACCAGAGCTATGAGCATCCTTTCACTTAGCACTCTTCCCACAAATAGCAAAAGCTCTGAAGAGGCATTTCAGTCTTTCAGAATTGCACAAAATCACCAAACAATGTTTTCATTGGGATCAAGTAGCAGTCATCTGGGAAACTAGAGGATTCAATTCAGTCTCAGGACAGGAGATTCCACACCATTTATATTGTAAATACTCTATCGGTACAAGAAGGCAGCCAACACAAGTCTGGACACCACATCCAGACCCTGCACCTAATTTGAGTCTCAATGATACTGTGCTGCTCCAAAATGAGCAGCTTCCTTCCATCTTGTCACGTGAGGAATCATACCATCTCACAGGGTTCCATGGTGACAAAGTTCTGATGCCCTCTTGCATCAAAAAGTGGCAGCAACTGCAAGGTCACTTAATCTGCAGCAGATGGTGGCACATTCAGTGGTGGCCACTATGCTGTTGCACTGCAGCTGCAGGTAGTCATGGGAGGCAGGTTCCAATGCAGCATCCCAAACTGGGGAAGTTGCTGCAGGAAGCAGGAAGAAGCAGATACAATGAAACATTTTTTTCCTAGCCCAACAATTCTAAATTACAGACAGTAACTAGTCCACTGACATTAGGCTATGTTAGGTACAAGGAAACATAATCACAGAATCACTCTACTGCTCTTTTTAAAAAAATTAATCAGTATGTTTATGTAAAACTGAACAGGGCAGATATTTTCTTAAATAGTGCATTACTAGTGTTCAGAATGTAGCATGGATTTCCTTCAGAGCCAAGCTGAAGTCCCCTGAACACTTATTTGTAATTCTACTACCTTTCACTGTCATTTGAATCCCACTATTAAAATTCATTGAAAAACTGGAATCATATTTAACAACAGATAACATTGGGATACAGAAGGTGTCTTGAATACTTCTTATGTTACACATATTACACATGCATTTCTCAATCAAGAAATTAAGCCTTACAAAGTTAGGGAGGTACTTTATGAAACATTTCAAGTCTGAGTTATATTTCCCTATCCCACTCAGGAATTTTATCCAAAAGGTTGGTCTACTGCTACACAAAAGGTTTACCTTGACCCAGAACCATAAGATTTGGATTCAATTCCATGTAGGCAGTCTTGCAGAGAGCTAATAAGTACTTTGCAACGATCATCAGCAGACACTTTGGACTGTTTAATTAATGAAATTGCAGTCACCAAGGTTTCTATAGCACTTCCATACTCCCCTGGAAAGTGAAAAAGCAGTGGATGAACAGGTTCATGGTTTCTTTACATCGAAGTCATTTTCTGCAACTGTTCTATCATGAAATACAGCACCTTAAAGCCTCGATCCAATAAACAGCAAATGGGCTGAGCAAACCTGTGTTTGTTCTATACCACTTCATACTGCAGATGGCTGATGTTTCCCTATACAAAGAGTCCCTTCAGATTAAAAAGCTCTCAGTGTCAGGGAAATGGGTTCTCAGTTCACACTCTTCCTGATATATCAATTTTTTCTGTGCAAGAGTAACTTGTGGTGGAAGAGTATTCCCCCATGTGGGCCCTCCCTGCAACCGAAAGTAGTATAATTCAACTACTCCTTGTAGGAATTAAGCCTATGTTGTTATTATTAACAACTTTATTTATATTCTTTCCACAAAAGTGAGACTCGAGGCAGTTAAACTATGTTATCTAATTTATATGCCCTCCTCCCATTTCCAAAGGAAACGGTTAAGGCGGCTTTCTTAATTACAGTCAGCCCATTTGCAAGGATTGGAGTGCAGGACCCTTGAAAAAGTCGAAAAAACACAAAAAGTGTGTGTGTGTCTGTGGGAAGGGGGCTGAGGCACAGTGGGGGAGAGCAGGCACCCAGGGTCCAAACCAAATCAGAGAAAGGACAGAAAGGGGGTGGATAAGCATGGTGGCCCTATATTTCCTCTCTCTTGCCCATCTCCTTCCTTGGGTGCGGGGGTCATCCAGGAGAGGGTTCGTGGTGCTGAAAAATCAGGCTGGGAGCCATCCTTAGCTGGCTGGGCAGTGGCTGGTGGAGGAGGAGAACCAGAGCTGGGTTTCTGAAGGTCTACATGGCCTGATTAGAACCACCAAGAGGAAAGGTTCCCCTGGAAAAAAAAGTGCCTGAGGTGGGGGGGGCAGGAGTTGAAGACACTTGCAAATAACTAAATCCACGAAAGTCAAATCTGCAAATGTGGAGGGCCAACTGTACTATTACAACAATCTGAAGAGGCAATATAAATAAAAACAATTTAAAAAGAAGTAAAAATGATCAAGGAGCAATACAGGGAAGACCTTTTAGAAGCGCCAGGTAATGCTTTCTAAAACAGCAAGTTTTAGCCTGTGACCAAACGGTGATCAGTTTCGGGCCAAATGAACCTCTAGTGCCAGGAAGCCACAACAAAAAGGATTTTCACATGCTCTTGGCTTAAAGAGGAGGAGGAGGAGAGCCTAGCATTCAGATTCCTATAGGACACGGGGGGCCAACACCTAGCCTTCACATTTCCCTCTGTACCTGTTTTTACAGCCCCCCCAACCCCCACTATCCTCCAAAATGGTTCTATGACAGCCAGGAATTTGCAATTTACTTTAAAACTTTAAAGGTGCCCAGGAAACATGCAATTCTGCCTTAAAATGAGAGAAATGCTCTTGGCATGCCTTGTTTACAAAGCAAACTGCAGATTTTTGGCTTTCACAGCTACAAGTATGTTGGCATAGCACTGTACAGCCCACATCCTGAAGAAGTTGCTCTCCCTACTATAGTGAAGACATTGTTTTCGATACCATGGCTGTGAGCCATAGATGGTTTTTTAATCAGCATTATGGAATTGTGCCTTGAAATAGGTATGGTATCCTGTATCAGAATCATCTTAATGAATTATGGTGGTATAACCAGAAATTATGTCTATTTAAGTACCTTTATATAATGCCCTTTTGTGCAATCGTTTCAACTAGCTTTATGTTCTGCTAGCGTTTACTAGGATTTCAGCCACAACCTCCAGATAGTTACATTCCTCAATGTTTATATTGTTCGCAACATTTGCTTTTTTAATGTTAGATTACAAAACCAGATAGCCACTAAAGAATATATACTGACCAGCACTTGCATCTGATACTGCTCTTGAAATGGCACTGCTAGAGATAGCCCTATTTCTATTCATGATTTCTTCAAATTCTGCTTCACTTAGAGGTGTCCTTGCAGCATCTATTTCTCTGTAAACACACAAGTTCAGAATTTTTACAACCAGTTAGTTAAGGCAGTATAATTCTAATATGCAAACTTAAGCAAAACAATATGTAAGAGAAAGCTTTTTTAAAAAAACCATATGTTTACAGTGCAGAAACCTGCAGGCTAGAAAGAAATAAAAGTACACTATCACAGAAAAAGCCACTCTGAAAGGAATGTTGAAGCTTCAGTCAGATGATCTACTTATACAGTGCTTTCCATCTTCAGAAAGCTTAAGCGGATGTTTATAAATCTTCTGTCAAGCAACTGAGGTAGAAAGAAATGTGCCCTGCCCAAATCGGTTCAACAAAAAGTTTTGTGCTTAACCCATAGTTTTAATTCTTTTATGATAATACACATAATGAATAAATGTTGCCAAGCATTAAGAATCCTTCATATTCTATAAGGACAATCATGTCTTTAACACAAGCAGTGTGATGTGCTGTCTGTATACTAGTTCCTTAATTAACAGAACTTAGGCTCAGAAAAAAAATATTTAATTTATTCCGCAAGTGTCCTGTTCAACTCTGTGACATCTACAGTTCTTTGCATGAAACCAAAAATCCTGAAGTTTGACAGGTCTGTGCTTGAAGAGGTGCTACCCAACTTCCTCCTCTTTGTGGTATGAACTGCTCTTAAACATGTAATTTGATTGAGGCACCCAGCAAAGAGATCATGCCTTAGGATTTGATGTTAGACTGTATGTGTTTTGTATTCCTTCCAGCACTGTAAAATTACAGAAATTACGTTCTTTTGAGAAATGTTTCTTGCAAGTGTTAGTTCTTCTGGTAGAAAGAAAATGCAGAATAAGCAATGCTATCCTCTTAAGAGCAAGAAGTGGATCAAGATCCTATAGCTGATTTAGCATAAGAGGAAATGTCTAAAAAATTCATACCTCCCTGCGTTTTGAGTATTATTTTTCGTTTGTCTCCAATACAATGGCATATGTAATTGTTCTCTTATGGACATGTTATTTCCAGTGAAACGCCTATGGTATATAATTGACAATTTAAATATAGTTATGGATTGTAGTTGAGATCATCATGAAAATATTGGACATTCTGTGCAGAGATTCTACTCCTGCTTTCACCACCCTCAACCCTCCCTTGCCTAAAAGAGCACTATCTTGATAAACAAAAATAACCAAGTTTTTATCCTCATTCTCATTATTATGAATCCTCTGCATTTTTTTTTCAAGAAATTATGCCCAAACACTCAAAATTACTAGAATGCTGTTTCATAGCATTTGACATTTTATATTTTTAGACAGTAATATCAACAACAAATGAACTAAACTTCAGTCAATAGGGTTAAGTTAAGTTAGAGGATTTTTCTTATAGATTATCATGCAAACAAACCAATCCTATATGCACCCATGTACATAGATTTTGATACCTCACAATCTACAAACTATTGAGATATGCTGTAAAAGACATAAAAGACAAAAGCAGCATCAAGAAAGAGAAGGCCTAAGCAAGATTGCTGTAAGTTAGTGACAATATGGAACTGTAGTTCACTATCTCCTAATAGAGTTTAATCAGCAATTATTAAAACAGTTTACAGTGGGCTTTCTTGTCAGAGACTAATTCAAGTTTTGTCCAATTTAGAGACATCACTACACATATTGTGTGTGCGATCAAGAACTACACTGCAACTTTTTGCAGGTCAAAGAATCTTTCAGAAGCAGGATATATTCAAACAGCAAGTGGAAAGTAAAAAAAAAAGCTTGTATGTCTTCAATAAAATGACCACAACACTAAAAATCAAATACACAGCTGAAGAGAAAACAAGACTTGAACATTCTCTTTGAGGTACTAGTTCTCAAAATGTGAAGCAGCACTTTCCTTGGGAAGGGGAATTCCTAATTCCATAAAGGGAATAAGATCTAAGGCAGATGAACCCTTCTTCTTCTCACCTACTAAATTATGGATTAATACACTACCTCTTTGCAAATAATACTGGGCTGCTTCGTATTAGATTTGTGGACTTCATTCAGTAGGAGATGCTGTTTTGTTTCAAAGATTTTTTCCTCGTATGAGGTTTAAGGATGAATGGTCATATATTTTATTTTCACTTTCTAATATCACTAATGCAGTAGCTTCCTCCTCCCTCCATAGAACTATGCACAGCGGCAGACTATACTTGCAACAGAGCATGTAAGGATGTCTGAAAGGCCAACTATGGAACAGTCAACTATGGTCTGAGGGACCTAGGAAGAATACATTCGTAAGGACAGGCAAGGTTGAAAAGGTTTTAAAATACTAATTTCATAGCATCACCACATTGACAAACACTTCTAGCAGGCACTTTACTTCCCTGAAGCAAATGGAGATACAATCACCTGAAGAGACTAAAACTGAAGATCTTAAAGAGGAATAAAGATGCTGTCAATGGAGAAAGGCACTCACCTGCCTGGTGGCCCATAGTCACCTCTGTCATATGGTGGGGGTCGGCCATACGGGTCTGAAGGTGGTGGACCACGGCTGTCTGATGTAGGTATGCCACTGTTGGCTGGTGGAGGGAAGAAAGCTGGATTCACGTGTGGGGCTGGTGGGGGAGCACCTGGTGGTGGCCCAGGTAAGTGTGGAGGAGGAGCCAGTGTAAGGGGTGGCCCTAGTGGGCCAGGTGGACGAGGGGGGAAAGGACCAGGAGGTGGAGGAGGACCCTGCTGTGGGGGTGGTGGGCCTGGTGGAGGACCATATCCTGGAACTGGAGGTGGAGGCCCAGGGGGAAGTGGACCCAGTGGAGGTTGACCAAAGGGCTGTCCTGGAAATAGAACTGGAGGAGGAGGGCGATCACCACGATTAGGAGGACCACTTAATGGAGGAGGTAGAACCTGGCCAGGTGGAGGAGGGCCTGGAGGACCTGGTGGGCCAGGAGGACCTAGTGGTGGACGTGGAGGAGTCTGTCCAGCTAAACGGGGGGAAAAAGGAGAAAATTAATAGTACCTTTCTGGTAGGACTTAACAAAATTGCTAGTAATAAACACCGGGATATTTACTGATATGTATTTCTGCGTATGTAAAAGTACAAATACATTATATTTAAACATTCACACACACATAATATATACAAATGCACAAGTTTCTCAGAAAATCTGGTAATTTTAATCATGAAATGGCATAAGGTATCATGTATAAAGCAAGAGGACAACATTATGTCAGCAAAAAGAAAAAAAATAATGTAACTGCATAATCCTTTTTTTATAATGGTTCTTGCTTTGGGAATAGCAAAATAATGAAAACAAACATAACACAATATACATTAGAGAATGCTAATGAAACTACCCACAGTCATAAATTCAACATAATTGGGAAACTTTTAAGAAATCTATGGAGGTTGTGAGAATTTACCAGTTCCTGTGACTTTCCCCTTTCAGTGATAAGTATAAATGGGAAAAACCATTTGCATTTCCATTTTCCCTTTTTATTGTTACTCTGTTTAGACTGGATATGCTCCCATTAAGCCTTTTTAATCAGTAAAGAATGCATCAGTATTTCATAATAAAATAATCTAACACTGCAAGAACAAAGCAACAAGTTGCAAGAACAAGAGATGCTACCAAAATTTTATTTTCCACTCTGCTGACTCTTCCTGAAAAACTTTTGTTGATTTTCCCTACCACCATTCAAAAATAACCTTACATTCAAGATTCATAAATTATATTAAATGTTTTCTTCAATTATTTCAAAACTATGCAAATACAGCACAATTTTTTATACAGCAGGAATTCCAGCGTGAGATTTGTTAAGCATTAACTATTAACTGAAAAACACCTGTTTTGAAATTGCTCTAAATTTACACCAAGATGGAAGCCTTAAATATAATCTCTGAACAGTGACTAATGATAGAACATTTTGTTCTTGCTTTAAAGGTATAATTTCCCTTTGTAGAAGTTGAGGTCTGTATTCTACATTGTATATAATAATAAGTCCAAACTACTGTTTTATGGGGAAAAAAACCCTTAACTTATAAAAACAGAGTTCCTTTTAACAACACAGCTCTTCATATAAGGCCTGATTATCAATCTCATTTTAACTGTTAAGAAATAGTAGTGAAGGATTAATGTTGGCTCCCAAGTCTGCCAACCAAATTTGCCAACCTCTGTCAAAATATTCACAACTTTAAATCAATTAAAACTTTTTTCATTTTGTTTGAAGTCACCATTCATGGAGTTGCTAGTAGCCACTGAGCTTCTGCATAAAAAAATGTCACATAACAGACAATTTTATTCTGTTTCACTGCTAGCCACCATATTATTATACAATTTTGAAAACAACATTTTTCAACATCCTAAGTATGGCTTTTTACATTAGTTTATATTCCGGTGCTTCTCTAATCTGACTGCTACAAAAGCAGACTATCCTCCTGCAGTGGCATCTCTAAAAAAATCCTTTTCATGACCATAATTTAATCACATTTTCCCCGGTTTCCCCTGACCAATTTCTATTACACTCCATATAGGGTAACCCTCCCACACAGTACACAAAAATGCAAAAAATGCAGGTAAAATGTTTTACCTGGAAAAGGTGGTGGGGGTCCTCCTGGTCCAGTTGGCCCAGGAAATCTGTCCCCTCCAGGAAGGGCACCTGGAAAGCGACCCCTCCCTCTGTTACTTGGTGGAAATGTTGCCCGTGAACTGCCTCCTGGAGGACCAGCTTTTCCTTCCCCAGACATCTGGCCAGACTGCGTACCTGCAACAGTGAAACAAGAGTAGATGATAAACATGGAATTAATAAGGGCTTTTCAAGCCTCTGGATTTTTGAAAATCTGGCTTTTAACTGTGGATTGTGATTTTGCTTTATTTGTTGCATTTTAATTTATGGAATTGTTTTTTATAGTTCTGTTGGCTACACTGAGTACTTCCCATTCAGAAAAAAGTACAGGATACAAATTTCACTATAAGACGTTTAAAAATCCGAATATGCAATTTGTCAGTTAAAACATGTCTTGCCTATTAGTGTTGTATATTTATGAATTTTGGGTAGAATCCAGAGAGCTGTTATATCCATGCACAAAGTTTATGGGCACCCAGACTGATTTTTTGTGTCTTTAAGAAGCAGACCCCTATACATTATCCAACAGTACTTCTGAAGTCTCCTTCAGAGAAATACAGTTACAAAGCCCTCCCCCACAAATGTCGAAACAGATGCATAAATCTTTGTATCCTGGCTTTTATTATTCTTTCAGTCAGACCTACACTGCTGGAGGCATGGATTAAGAAGAGCTTTCAATGGAATCCATCACCTTTGAATTGTACACAGCAAGCACTAAAATAAAAATTACTTGAATCCTACAGGTTTATGATGCTTACAATGCTGAAAAATGGAGATACACTGAATGCAAAATAAAGCATCAATGTTCTATGCCAAGGTGCCTTTTTGCAGTGTATCTTCAGATGCCTAGGACTTTCCCACTAAAATTTAACTTCCCACCAGGACATTTAGAAGGAAGGAAGGAAGGAAAGAAAGAAAAAAAGAAGATAACACAGCTTATTGTACAGTATCAAGAACCAAGCAGTTATAGTCTACAAAACAGCAAAAATACATCTTCAGGATAAGAATAAATACTTCATTATATTTCTTCTTATATAGCTGGTTCCTTTTTTCCACATGACTAAGAAAAATCAAATTATATCATTAAAAAGCTTTTATCAAAAGTGCAGTCCTTACTTACCATTGCAATATGCAAGTCCATTAGCCTAAACCATTTGCAAAACTCAATTCTGAAAGAGTCGTGATCAGTTGTGAAAACCAGGGTACCTCACCAGTTCCAGCTCCTTCTTTCTTAACTATAGGGAGCTTAGATGTAAGGGGAGAAGTAAAGCCCAGAACACAAAAGCATTCTTGTATTCTCACAAACAAACATACAAACTGCAAGACAAAAATGCTCTTCAAGGCTGCCCAAGATGACTATTCTAGAATTCTAAGTAGATCAGTATGAGCCAGCAAAACAAAACTGCCAACTGTTCTTCATGACAACCATCATACAGAATTCAAATTAGGCCATCAATCTTCTGATCTACTGGTTTAATTCAGAATTTTGTGGACTGGAGAAAACACTGAAGTCTAACACTGAAGAAAATATTTTGAGAAAGACTGATGAGATGAACACATATACTGCTGCACCAAAGCAGTATTTCAAAAAATATATGGAAAGTTGATCAACTTTATTCATGTTTATATCACCAAAGTTAACCACTAACACAAAATGTCAAAGGAACAGGCTGCTTCTTTCTCTCCATAACAGTGCTCCCAATATCATCAGAAGCAGTCTGAACAAAATATTTTTCAAATAAATCAAACTTCAGTTAGCAGCTCAAAAAACCGAACAGCATTTCAAACATATCCACATCTTCTGACAAACTGAAACTGCTTTGAAATGCACCCATTCATTTCAGTGAAATTAGTCAAGAAAAACTCTTACTTTTTCTTGACTGCAGTTCAAATTGACTCAGAAACTGCTTATTACATGGAGTTACAACTGGATTTTGACCATGCAATTCTCTTTTAGGTAAGAGATCCATCAGTTTTTTTGAAGATGCTTCAGATCCCACACCTACGAGCGCAAATCTGAAAAAGAAACAGAAGAAAATCTATTCTGGTGGATTGAAGTAGGCAAGCTGTGTAATTCAAACAGGTCCACAAGGGATGAAATGAAATATTTTCAAAGAATTCAAGAAGATTGGAGTCTATTTTTTGTTCACAAATTATCGGGGGGGGGGATCAAATATACCATATATAATAATAAATAAAACGGCAACAAACAAATAAGGCACTAATTAACTTTCTAATATATAGTGCAATAGTCCTCATCAGACACACTCAAAAGCATCTCACTGTATCTTCTTGCAAACCTTCTGCTACACCTTGTCTCCTATACTCAAAACAGCCCTCCTTCTCTTATACTACTTTTCTCACATATCTAGTCTTCCTCATAACCTGCTTCTCCAGCAATATCTCCAGTACACTAATACAACATGTATAAAGAAAGAAGCTGTAAGATATCTGTTGAAAAAAGCCTTCCCTGAGACCCTCTATAATGGGTAATTATTGGCCAGGGTCCAACATTCCCAGCTCCAGGGATTCCTTGTATGAAATGGATTATCTAACTTCACTTCAATCTGATTTCAGGCCTTATTATAAGACAAAGATAACTTAGGCCACTTTGGTGTAAGGCTCTCCTCAGGAACTAGACGGTGGCAGTGTGTCCCTGTTGGTTCTGCTGGTTCTCTCAGTGGCTTTCAACAGCATCAATCATGGTATCTTTCTGGGCTGCCCAACTGACATCAGGCTTAAAGGAACTAGTTTACAGTGGCTCTACTCCTTTCCAGAGGGGCAAGCACAGAAGGTGGCACTGGTGGATTCCTGTTTGATTCCCTGGTCACTGTGCGATGTCTTCTCAGGGATGTTTTCTTTCCCTCATGCTATTCAACATTTACATTAAACTGCTGGAAGAGGTCATCTGAAGACTGGGGATTCCTACCCTATGCTGATGACACCCAACTCTTATTTCTCCCAAAGAGCTATCACCTTCTGTTCTCAAATAGTATTTGGTATCAGTTAACAAACTGGTCAAGGGCAAACAAACTGAAGCTAAATCCAGGCAAGACAGAGGTGTTGCAGGTCAAAAACCAGTTCAGAGAACAGATTCAGCCTGTGCAGGATGGCAATACATTTCTCATGAAGACACTGGTTCACAATTTGGGTCTTGAATCTAGATGCCAGGTGTTTGTGGTTGCCAAGAGTACTTTTGTAAACTTCAAGTTAGCGTGCCAACTGCACCCATTCCTGAAGATATATGATCTGGCTGTGGGGCACATTCCTTAGTTACACTCTATTTGCTTTACATATTTGCTTTGCTTTACTCTACATAGGGCTACCTTTGAAGAATATTCAGATACTTCAATTGGTACAAAGAGCTCTAGCCAGATTGTTCACTGGCATTGGTTAGATAGAACATACAACATTCTTGCTGCAATAACTCCACTGGTTGCCAGTCTATTTCCAGGCACAATCCAAAGTGCAGATCATAACCTATAAAATCATATATAGCTTAGGTACAGGATATCTAGTAGACCATACTTCCCCATATGTCCATGCCCACCTTCCGAGATCCTGAGAAGCCCTTCTTTCAACCCTACTACCTTCACAGGTACATCTGGGTATCTGATAGATTCTTCTCAAAAGATGCCCCTGCTTCCGGAACTCTTGCACAAGGGAGGCTAGAACAGTTCTCTCCTTACAGTTCTTCCTTTGGCAGGATAAGCCTTTTTTTTTTTTTAATTCAGACAGCTTGGCTTTTTAAGGAAAGGGCTTCCAACGAGGTCCTGTGTTGTTCAAACAGAACTATCTGTCTTACCTGTGAGACAGTCCTTTTCAGTGGAAGAGGGGATGAGCATACTGACTAAGAAATGATCTTCATCTTCTCCCAATACACAGCAATGTATAAGCTGTTTTGGGGAAGCTGCTCATGGAGTAACCATCTCCATGTGGTCAGTTGTGCTACAGCTCTGAAGCTCCAGGAAGAAACTAAGCATCTAACCTCTTAACCCATTACACTAGTGAAACATGTCTTAACATTCTCTCAGGTAATAATAGTACTCATACATTATAGAAGAGGGGAAAAAACAGTAAACATGGAAGGAAGGAGACTGCAAGAGAACACTTAACAGGTAAATACCACTATGAACAGTATTCCGCATTCTATTCCAATCCTGAACTATGTGCCAAAGTTTTGCCCAAGCTTCAGCTGCTCTCTTTTCCTGAAAAGGACCATCTCACATATAAGACAAATGGTTCTTTTTCCAGTGGAGAGGGGAGGAGCATTGTGACTATGGAATGTACAAAATTTACCTTAGTAGGGTAAGATAATTGCTACTGGAGCAAAGGAATTCTCAATGTTCAACAACCTGCTGAAGGACTCATTGTCTGAAGACATCCTATACTGAGGCAAAGGCATCTAGTTAGTAATGCCTAACAAAGGTAGATGGTGTCTTCCATGTAGCCACGCTGCATTTCTTGTAAATGCTACTGAGGTTGTGGATGCTACTGAGGTTGTGGATGCTACTGAGGTGGCCATGCTCCTGATGGAGTGTGCCTGAATTGGTCCCAGTAGTGGTACTCCTATCACCCTCTAATAGTCCGCAACACAGTCTTTAATCAACCTGCCCAGTGTGGAGGATAAGATCTTCTTTCCTTAGGAGTCCAGAGTGAAGGACGTGAACAGGGAATCTGCCTTCTGCAAGCTGGCTGTTCTTTCCAGGTACACCTTGATCATTCATCAGACATCCAACGTGTGCCACAGGGGTTTTGATGGCTTGGAGGAGAAGGATGGCAATACTACCTCATCCTCCCTGTAGAACAGTGAATTGATTTTCAATATGAAGGAGGGATCTAGACATAGTCAAATGAAGTCCGGTCTTATTTTGCACAGTTTCTTTCTTTCTGATAGGGCTTCCCACTCAGAGATACTACGTACTGATATAATGATCATTAACTGGGGTGCCTTCCATCTTAGGTGCTTGAGTGAGCTACTAGTTCAAAGGGAGCTACTCTAAGTGCCCTGAACACCCTGTGCAGGTGCCATGATACAAATCTGTGATTTGCTGGAGGAGCCAAGAGGGAGAGTTCCCTAATGAATCTGCTGATGTGAGGGTGAGCTGATATCTTGTCACCTCTCCCTAGAGAACTGACATGATGACAGCAATCTGCGTCATAATTGTGCTTGATCTGAGGTCCTTGTCTATCCCCTCCTGAAGGAACTCCAGGAGTAGGCGTATGAACATCTGGAGGCAATCCTGTTTCTTACACCTATAACACCACCTGAACACTTCAAAGGTATACTTTGTGGACTTGGTAGAGGGTCTTCTAGAGGACAGGATGGTGGCCAGTATCCTGTTGGGAGTATCCATGCCTTTGAAGCATGTGCCTTTCAACAGCCACATGTGAAGCTGGAGCCACTCTGGGTCCAGAGGACAGATCCTCCCCTGTGACAGAAGGTCCAATCTCACTGGTAGAGACAAGCAGTCCAAGGTCATGCTGGCTATCTCTGAGAACCAGTCTTCTTGGTCATGCTGGAGAAATGAGTATTACCTGAACACTCTCCACTCATACTTTTCACGGCACCCCAGACAAAAGGGGAGGTCAGGGCATCTAGGGCCTCTACTCCCTCTGTAGAACCCCAAACCTTTCTGTCAGGAGCTAAAAGACCTCCAACTGAAGGCTCCACTCAAGCTGGTCTAGGTCAATTTGGCCCAGCCAATCCACTCTGGTGTTCAGGATCTCCTGAATGTGTTCTGCCTCAAAGGATAAGAGATGGCTTTCCACCCACATTTGTAGGAGCCTTGTTTCCTTCATAAGGTGGTGGGATCTGGTCCCACTTGTGGTTGATATGGGCCTTGCTTGTGAACGAATGAGCACTGCTCTCAATTCCACCTGTTGCTGGAATGCCATCAGTGCCAGTCTGATGTCTCTCAGCTCCAGCCAGTTTAAGCTATGGGCTGCTTCCTCCTCTTCCCAAACTCCTTGAGCCAGGATAGGCCCGCAGTGGGAAACCCATCCTCGTACACTGGCATCAATTGTGACCTGGACTTCTGATGTGTCCCAGAAGGATCTTCCCTTGTGAATCACTGGAGAGGTCTATCAAGCCAGAGACTGGACTACCTCCAATGGCAACCTGATTTTCTGGTGACTCTTAGCTGCTGTGGCTGGCTGATGAGGGAGAAGGAGCCACTGAAGATGTCAAGAGTGGAACTTTGCCCATGGAAGACAATCTATGGCTGCGATCATGATGTGCTAGCAGGAACAGATCCAACTTCTTTGCCTGCTTTACTTGAACAATGGCCTATTTCATGCTCTGAATTCTCTCTAGGGCAAAGCAACCATGCCTGAGTTGATGTGTATCACTGCTCCCAGATACTGGATCTTCTGAACCAGGGTGACTCTTCCAACGATTTATATGAAAACCACAGTGATCCAGACGAATCCAGCACCTGCTGAACATTTCTTTCACCATCCTGAAAAGATAATGCACACACTAGCGGGTAATTCAAATATGAATAAACATGGATGTTCTTCTCCATCCGCCTAACAGGGCTACCATAACCTTGATGAAGACCCTAGGGGCTGATGTCAGGCCAAATGGGAGGGCACTGTACTGGTAATGCTTACCTGGGCAGGCAAAGCAAGGCAATCTGCAGTGTGCTGGGATCATAATATGCAAATATGGTTCTATTAAAGTGAGAGAGACCAGGCCAGAAGATTCCCCTAGCTTGCAGGATAGTTTGTGGCATCTGCAAACTGCACTTTTTGATAAAGTTGTTTACCCTTCTGAAGTTCAGAATTATCCTCCATGATCCATTCCCCTTCAAGACCAGAAAGATGACAAAGTAGCAGCCTTTCAATCTCTACATTTAAGGCACATTCTCTAACCACAGTCTGTTGGGGTAGTTGACTGAATCCAGCAAGAGGTTCTCTGAATCTTGGAGATGGGAACAAAAAGTCTGGAGGAGCTTGCATGAATTCTAATCTGTATCCTTGGCTGTGGGTGCTGAGCACCCACTGGTCTGAGGCTGTTTCACACATCCACAAAAACGTGAAGCCTACCCCTGACTGGAGGGTTGGAATCAAGCTTGATAGTTGTTGTCCCATCCCTCTGTGATGGGGCCCTCCTGGGATCTTCCTGTGCCCTGTGGTAGTTCTGCTGTCTGGACTGATGTCTCTGATCTCCCAACAACTTTCTGAAGCCTCTGAAGTCTCTTTGTCTGAAGGAGAAGGAAAAATGAGGGGAGTAGCTCGGCCCTGAGGAATGAAAGGATTGGCCTTGCCTGGCGGGCACCCTGTCCTCCATCTTCTTATGATGGGTGAGAACCTTCTTCTTGTCTTTGGTATCTGTGAATACTGGGTCTAGTGATTAACTGAAAAGCTTGGTATCCAGGAATGTGGCAAAGGTGGGATTATGCTTGGCTCTGCTTGGCACCTCTGTGCCTCTTGGGGAATCCTCTCCATCCTTCACATACACAGAGGATTAAGGGCTGTTGCATGACCATTGACCAAGGGGACCTGGAGCCTGGACATTTCATTATCAGGGTGTGTGCAGAACATCTTGACAGAACCTGGAGTGGGTATGTTAACAGCAGGCTTTTTCCATTCTTTGTGAACCACCACCTTGTGAACCACTGCAAAAAGAGACTGCTAGCTTTGGGGAAGCACTCCCCACTCCTCTCAGGCAAATCAGGATTTTGGCACTATGGGATCTGAGCAGGCATGCTGAGACCCGTTTCTAAACTGCCTCTTCTACCAAGATATTGAGATTCTCTTGCAGGAAGAGTCTGATAAAGGGAGGGAGAGCCAGGCTGTCCTGGTCTTCCTCTGAGGAAAGTTTTCCTTCAGCATCAGAATAGTTGCTATGGTTATCTTTCTCTTGCCTGGAATCACCATACACTGACTGACTCTTCTCACTGGCCTCAGAGCAGCTGAGGTAGTCTTTCTGCATTTGTGGTGGTGGGGCTGTTGGGTTGGCATCCCCGGTCCTCAGATTCCAAGGAGTCCATGCTGGCAATGTAGTTGCCATCCACTCCCCCAATGGTGGGTAGGCCCTCCATGCTCAATAACTTCTAGGCTAAAAAAGGAGCCAGTCTCTTCTGCAGCCCACTCTTCCCACAACAAAGATGGCAGCTGCAGCCTACTTCCAGTGTCTCCAGGAGCACAGTGGTGATTGTAGAGCATGGGGGGGGGGAGGAAGGTAGACTGCTAGCATAAGCACTGCCCCTGCCCCTGCAATGATGCCTGGTGCTCTGGCAATGCTGGGCAGGGGCACCTTGGAAGTCCCTTTCCTTGAAGTTGTCTGAGCCAGGATGCGGTGGGGAATGGGATGTCCTCCCCACAAACTAAGTCTCTCAGCCAAGGCAGGAGTTCCTGTGGGAGAAACCCTGGTTACAATACCACCCACACACAGCTGTCTCCACTGGCTGCATGGTCTGTACTTCTGCCTCCAGCCCAACCCAGGCTAGATGTTTGTAGGATGTGTGGGCAAAATGGAGGGATTTTCCTCCACCTGTACTTCTGAGGCCTCTCTGCCCTCCTGATCGCCCATCAAAAAGAGCTCACGTTCATCAGAACCTGGCTGGGATGGCCACAGAGATCCCATCTGTCTCCTGAACCACTCAAACTTTCATCTGTGCTGGCAGCTGCATTCTCCTCACCCACATGCTCACTTGAAAAGTGGGAGGAGAAATATGCAGCAAAAGAATGGAAGGGGGGAGAAAAGACAGGAGAGCTAGCATGAGTAGCCAAAGTTGGAGGGGTGTAGATCAAAGGCAAATGGAGAGCGAGGCAAAGCAGAGAAATACTTCTTTTTAGGTGAAAGGCAAAGGAAAGATGGAAAGGAAGAGAGAGTAAGAGCAACTGAAGCTAGTTGAGAAGCAGGCTTACCAGAGCGAGGCAGGAACTAAGTCTGATCACATGGAGAATGCTGTTCCCCCTTAAAACAACTTCCATGTTCCTGCCAATCGGAAAGAAGGTTGAGCCAACCCATAATCAGGATGCTCCTCCTCTCTCCATTGGAAAATGCACTGTTTTTAACTGTTTTTGGTTCTTTTTAAGTGTATGTTAAATGGTTTTAATATTGCTAATGGTCTAATTCTATGTTAATGTTGCCATTTGGTATGTTTTTAACTGTATTGTAATCATTTTAATCACTAAGCTGCCTTGAGTCTAATTTGGGAGAAAATTTAAATAAAGTTTATGATGACGATGCCAGTATTCCATACATCCTATCATACCGCTGATAATAAAACAAAAGGGTGAATAAATTCTGCATTTAATCAACTTCTTACCCCTTGGACTGGCCATTAGCACGGTTTTCAAAGAATTTTATCTCCAAAATATCATTTACACCAAGGGAATGAACTGCTTCTGTTAAATCTTCATCTGTGGTCCACTGAAAAATATTCATAATTAATGTCTCGTTTGTTAACACAATAGTAAGAAAGCATCAGACATTTCCACTACACCATTTGCAAGAGTAATCCTTAATGTAATATACAAATGGACTCATCTGGCATCTATGATACGTTCCATATTAAAAAATATCAAAATTCATCTACTTTTTGTTTTCTGAAAGTCACTGCAACATTTATTCCTAGCTGACACTTTATTATTTGAACAATGTTTAACTACGTTTTAATAATGTCTCAAAATACTTTGTTACACTCCAACCATAGAAAATAATTGTTACTAACTCAAAAAAAAAATCACATTACAATCATTACCTACAGAAAGATGCAAAGACTATGGTCCACTAGTAGAGCACATAATTTGCATTCAAAAGGTTTCAGTTAGGGCTCTAGACAAAACTGAGCTGGATGGACTGACCATCCAACAGAGTACAAGGTAGCTTCCTGTGCTTCTAACTGAATACTTACCCATGTAAGATTCCCAATATACAGGGCAATTTTCTTTCCTGTATATGTATAGACAACATTTGGTGCTGATCCCTTGCCTACATCATCTCCAACAGAAGGTGGAAGAGAGTCCATATAATCACGATCCTCTGGTGCATCGCCGTTATTGGCAGATGGAGAGATAACGTCGTCATACAGATCTATTTGATCATGCCCACCATATTCAGCCTCCTAGAAGACAAAGTTCATATTTACAATATTGGAGCATCACTGCCACATTATTTTACTAGTATCTCACTTGCAGGTTAACACTGTCTCACAGCATTTTCATCAATACCTGTGCATGTCCCTGAAATTCCATCTAAGGATCTTGTAACAAAGTACTACACTATATTTTCAAAGTTTGGATACATTCTTGAGTTTTCATAAAGTTAAAATAACTGGAAGCAGCTCGGCTGAACAGGAGATATGGGGAGGGCTGCTGCTTACCATCCCCTCTGTTGTTGCCATTGCTGTTGTGTAATTTCATTTTCAACTTATAGAAACCCTAAGGTGAACCTGTCACAGAATTTTCTTGGCAATATTTTTTCAGATTTGCCTTCTTCTGAGGCTGAGAGTGTGTGACTTGCACAAGGTCACCCAAAAGGTTTCCATGGCTGAGTGGGCATTCAAATCCCAGCCTCCAATCAGTCCAATGCTCAAACGACAACATGATGGCTGTCATTATTTCCATATCAACTGTTTTTCCCTCTGAAAAAATAATCCCACAGGTTGCTTCTCACTTATAACAAGGCAGCAGAAGTGGGACAATTCTGAAGAGAGAAAAAAAAAGGCTTGCAAGCAAAGACTGAAGTTGGTACCATCACTATCACAAGCAGATTCAGTGAAGATACATTACAAGGCCTTCTCAGCAGCTGCTCCCACAACATGTAATTCCTATCACAGTAGGCTAGGTCAGCCTCTCTTTGTTCTCCTTCCTCCAGCAGGCAAAGAAGGGGATGATAATTTTTTTCTAGGAAGGCATTTCACAATTCAGTGGTTGATGCAGAAGGTATTTTAACAGGGGACACTGTCCTTTTATTCTCAGTGCTTTGTTTTAAAAGCTTGTAAAACACTGTCAATTAGTCCTGTTTTAACAGGATAGTTTATTTAACTGGTTTTAACTATTTTTATTATCTTTAGCTGTATTTTGTTCTTATCTATGTTGTAAGATTAATTGGGTCCAACACTGGGAGAGAAAGGGGATATCTAACAAGCAACTAAATAAATCTAGTAACCATTTTTTACTCCATGGCATTATTGTAAAAAAAATGGGCCTGGCTGGAGACAGTGAATGATTCACTGAGCTAGATACAAATGGCCCAAATGTAAATTAATGTAACTAAAATGGCCTAACAAATAAAACAATAAAGTAGTTTACTTCATGCTGTTGCAGCAAAAAGCTGATGCTGATAAGCTGCTCTCACTGACCTTCAGACTGAGATAACAGCTAAAAGAAATCTTAGAGATCTGCTTTTTTTTAAAAAATGCACACATAAATAGGAAACACTGAAGAAGCTGTACTACTGAAGCATTCCACAGGGCTCCTTGCTAGTCTAAGAATAAAAAGCTTGCAGCTTTTTTAAAAAGCCAGAAAAGAGCCCTGCAGCAAAGGGCTCATTTGGAGGTAACTTTTACTGACCATCAGCAAGCAACTAATGCAAGCCTGCATTACTTAGGGGTGACTACCTACCCAAAACTCCACCACTATTCCTCTCTCATGTTCCAAGGGCAAGCTTACTCTCTTTCTCACTTAACTGTGCATCTTTAAGGCAAAAAAAAGCAGACACATGGTCTCCATGGCTAAGTGATATTCTCTCCAGAGCTACAAGCTAAATCCTTGCAAATATAAGCATAATAAACTTTTTTAAAAGAATGTTTCTTTTTTTTCATGTCAAGATAATGTGATCATTAAAAAGGTATTAACACAGTTGATGCAAACAGAAAAGAGAAACGTGAGGGCAATCCTGATGGCCATTTATTTTTCATTAGAATGAATGAATAAAGGTGAGCAAAAATTAATGTAACGTATGTGCTTTTGAGTCACTGTTGACTTATGGTGACCCCAAGAAATTCAAAGGGTTTCTCTAGGAGAGCTAAAAAACAGTTTGCCATTGCCTTCCTCTGAAGATAGCACAAAGCACCTGCTATTTCCTGGTGGTCTCTCTTCCAGTAAACTAGAATTAACAAAAACACTCCTAATTTCTTTACACAAAATGGGAAACTGAACTCTCACTTAGAACAAACCCAAAGGCTTATACTAGGTTTATATCAGTTCTGTGACCGTGCCTCCTTACACACCGACTTCTTGGAGCTGTGGTTTGCTGAGGATGATTAGAATTCACTGTTAGAAACATCTCTGCAAATTTTTGGACAGCAATACTGACAGGTGGAAATATTTGCAGTTAACTTGAAGAGCAAAGTTCAAACTGCATTTCTGTTTAGGTAGCAAAGTCTTCAAAATTTGATGTTTCAAGCACCATGCATGACACAAATGAATTTCATTACCTGACACTGTACTAATGACAGATTGCAGATGTATCTACTACATCAATATTGAGGAGAAAAGCTATTCCCTATAGATATATGAAGATTTTGTTGAATCCATAAAGTAAGTTTTACTTTCCTTTGCACAGTTAGCAACAGCAACAGAATATCTATATTACGGAATGCTCTCTAGTGCTGGCTTTCCTTGTTATGGCATTCTCTCACCAAGTAAAACATTGGCCTTTTTGGCATTTCTCCATCTTATCCTAACTACTCCAGATGGTCAAGAAGTTAGGATTGCTTAAATCACCAAACAGTAAGAAAATCTGTCACACCACTTAACTATGCACAAGCCTTTTCCAGGGCTTCTAAAGCAAAGGTAGGCAAGTTGTTGGTCTCCACATTTTTATTACAGTTTCCATAATCCTTGGCAAAAGGCTCAGCTGACTGGAGTTATGAGAGTTGTAGTCTAAAATATCTAGAGAGGCCAGATTACCTATCCCTATTCTAAAAATGTAGACCCAAACCAAATGAAAAATAGCAGTTCCACAAGCTTAAACGCACCATTGGCCCTCTACATTCACAGGTTTAACATCCACAGATTTGATTATTTGCAAGTTGCTTCAATCCTTGTGCCCTCCGCCTCAAGCACCTGTATTCCAGAGGAACCTTCCTTCTCAGAGGCTCTGATAAGGCTGCACAGCCCTTTAAAAATTCTGATCTTCCTCCTCCTCCTCCTCTACCAGCCACTGCTCGGACACCTAAGGGTTGCTCACACCCCAATTCCTCAACACTATGAACCCTCTCAATGCCCCGCCACACACCCAAAGAAGGAAGTGGGTAAGAAAGTATAGGGCCACCATGCCGGCCCATCCCTTTTCCCTCTGATTCTCCCCACCGTGCCCCAGCTCCCTTCCCGCAAACACACATACATGGATTTTGATATTTGTGGGGTTTTTCCCCACTTTTATGGCGGGTCCTGCACCCCTAACCTCAGCAAGTGTGGAAGGCCAACTGAACCAGTTTACCTAATTTTGTAGTTTCTTCTTAAGGACAACCAAGTCCTTTTGCCCAAAGTCTCTTCTGGTACCCATTTCCATTATTTTTATTTTTTTACTCCATTATTTTAACAAATCAGCAATACAACAATTTATCAGACTCATCAGCAGAGAAAAGCAGTTTGACAAACATTTCTGAAATACGGACACAAACTTCAGAACACACCAAAGATCAACCTGAAAATGCCTTTAATGATGTATTTGTTCAATACAAGCATTCCTTCAATCTTCAGGATTCTTTCCTGAGATGAGAAAATGAAGCCAAAAAATAATGAACTAATGCATACATTGGTCAGGTTAACAATCGAACCAAATAGTCCAACATTAACTCACACACGAATGGACAACATGTCCCCTTCTAATGCCGTCTATACTTTAAAAACAAAACAAAAAAAGTGTCTTTTTTCTCCATTACTTTTAGGTTTTCCAGAAATAACACATTTGTCTGAAACTACCAAAAAAAAACCTTCACCTTCCCTAACTCATCCTGTCTAAACTAAACATTATTAAACCCATAATGAAGAAAACCACGCTGGCATAGCTTATTGAAGGTACTCTGTCTTGTGTGTGTGTGTTTTTTTTAAAAAGGAGAAAATGTTTGCAGGTAGGGGACGTGCAAGCAGCGTAACGCCATGGGTCTTCGCAAGGAAAACAGACAAAGGCATTATTATTCTACACCACTTTTTAGGGGAAACCGTTCCACGTTTCTCTCGAGTCTGGAAAAGGCATCCTCGTAAGAGACCCGCCGCTTTTTGAACCTCCGCGAAAGAGGGAGAGCTGGCCTCGAGGGGCCGCGCATCTCCATTGCAGCCTCTTGGGGAAGCGAAGAGGCGGCTGTTGTGCGCGTCTGCGGCGCCGTGTTCCTGCCTCCCTCGCCCCGAGGGAGAAGGCGGAGTGGGCAACAACAAGCAGGGCGATGTTGCGAGAATGGAAGAGAGCGAGAGAGAGAGAGGGAGCGATCCCCCGCCTCTGGCTCATTGTTTCCCAGGCCCTGGGGCCTCACAGAGAAAGACGAAGAGGCGGGAGAGGAGCGGGGAAGGCGACGCGCCTTCAAAGGTAGGCCGCGCCCCCTCCCGCCCCCTCCCTCCTTCGGAGAAGGTCCCCGGGCGCGGCGGCGGCGGCGGCGGGGAGCGCACCGACGGTAGCCACTCAACGGGGCAGGCGCGAAACTCGCGCGCGGCCGCCCAGCGAGCGCCACAGAGTCCACAATGGCGGCAGCCTCCCTCCGCGCTGAGAGGCCCGCGCCGGACCAAGCCCTCACTCGTGCACGCACAGCCAAACCAGGCCTCCGCTCCCGTATCTCCGGGCAGGGCCAACCCACCTCCCATCCCCTCCTCTTTCCTCCCCCGGACTCGGAGCGCCGTCGCGGCCCAGCGGCGGAAGCCCGGCGCAGGGGCCCTCCCTACCTGGTTAAATTCCTCTCCTACATCGGCGTAGATGTCTATGTGGTCCACGCCGTCCGCCATATTCCGCCTCTCCGCCGCAGCCGCCGCCGCCGCCTCCTCCTCCTCGCCGCCGCCGCTGCTGTTGCAGCCGCCAGCCCCGCCCGACACCACAGCTGCCGCAGCCAGCCACCGCCGGCGAGAGGAAGGGGGGCACTTGGGGCAGCACGGCGTCACTTCCGGGAGCAAACGGGACAGCTTCCGCTTGGCAGACTTTTGTATACTGCGCTCTTCGTCACCCCCCCATCGCCCGTCCGAGTCTAATCACATGTAGCCACGCCCCCTCCTCTCCCCTCCTTCCGTTGAAAGGCCGGAGGGGGAGCGGAGGGTGTTGTCGTTTGTGGTGTTTGGTGGCTGCCCGTCTCTCTCTGATTTCTTCCTGCTCGTTAGGGCTGCCGTAGGAAGCAGCTGGGGTGTAGTCTCAGGTCGCCCCCCAAGCCCCGCCGGTCACGCTAGGAAGACACACGTGGAACCAGGGCTTTGAGAGTCATGGGAGCCCTACCTGTGCCGTAAGTCTATTACGGGGAGGGAAACTATTGTCACAGCATTAAAGGAGGTACAAACCCTAAATCCAGCTGCCGCCTCCAACCAGAGTGGGCCCATTGGGTCAATCGGATCTGCATAACTGGTGCCCGGTGCGTCGACTGCTTCAGTAGAGCTGCTCTAATTGGGGTTGACCCTTAGATCAAACCACTCCATTTGGAGACTGAGCTTAACCGCAGATTTCATGGCTACAATATCTGGGCTAATCTGTTTCTTCCCCTTTTCCTTTAATTATTGTACCGCTTTAAGGATGATGGAGAAATCTAATAAAGTTGAAAACTTGCATACTTTCATGCCATCTTGGCCTGCTGTAATAAAAAGACTGTGCAAGACTATGGATTTTATGGGGGAGGGGGTTGCCCCTCATGGACCTATCCAGTTACTTCTGTTTATGGGGATGTTTATGCTTATTTAGCAAGAGGGAAAGCTGCCTCATGCCGAGTGCACTGAGCTCCACAGAGTCTACCACTGGGACTCTCCTGAACTTCAGACAAAGCTTGCTTAGATGAGACCCAGGATGGTGTAGTGGCTTGAGTGTTGGACTATCACTATGGAATTTCTGAGCATTACTGTATTTTCCAGTGGGACATGTCATATCAAGATCTGTGCAAATTACAATAGCCTCCTTTTAATAATTTTGGCATCGAGTGGGAGCTCAGGCTTGAGTTACTCTTATACTCATTATTTGTCTTTCTGATGATCCATGCTATCTGTAGAACTCTCCTCTGATGCCACATTTTAAATAAATCGATTTTCTTGATGCAGCTTTCTTCACTCTCCAGCTTTCACATCAACTCAGAAATACTGTAGATGATTTTGGAAATGAACTGTACACTCGGCCTTCCACGTATGCAGGTTTAACCTTCACAGATTTGATTATTTGTGAGTTTCTCCAACTCCTGCCCCCTCCCATTACAGGCACTTCTTTTCCAGGGAAACCATCCCTCTTGATGGCTCCAGTCAGGCCATGCAGCCCTTTATAAATCTTCCTCGAGTCCTCTTCCTCCTCCTCTACCAGCTGCTACCTGGTCTGCTCGCAGCCCAGTTTCTCAGCACCACAGATTTGATGCACCACTCACCCGAGGAAGGAGATGGGCGAGAGGGAGGAAGTATAGGGCCGCCATGCTGATCCACTCCCTTTCCCTCTCCTTTCTCTGATCTGGTTGGGATCCTGGGTGCCTGTTCTCCCCACCATGCCTCAGCCTCCTTCCCACAGATGCAAACACACACAGTGATATTTATGATTTTTCCACAATATGGCCTGGATCTGTTCTAATGTATATACATGTGTGAGCTGCCCAGAGCCTTTGGAGCACAGCAGGCTGTAAGTCTGAAGAATGATCAAAAATTAAGGGCTACAAAGAATATTTTCAGGAAAACTTCTAAGTCTAATTTAAAGACAAGTTTCTCTACATATTTGTGCCTAAAATAGAAGTTGTTCTTTTTTTAAAAAAATGCTGATTCTATTTACATTTCGTATCTGAGTAGAGATATCTAAGTGCACCTTAAAGATACCAGATAACATCTGACCCTGGAAGCTAGGCAGGGTCAGCTCTGGTTTGTACTTGAACAAGGGACTGCCAATGAATATCAGGTGCTGTAGGCTATATTTCAGAGGAAGGAACTGGCAAAACCACCTCTGAGTACTCCTTCCCTATGAAAACCCAGTGATATTCTAGGGGTCGGTAATAAGTCGACAAGTCACGCACACATACACACACAGTCCGTAGCTATGCCCCTGGGGCTGATTCAGGAAAAGTTGACCTTGCATAGATCCTATTGAAAAAAGCTGGATCTGCTAAGGCACACTTAACTTCCTCTAGCCCACCACAGTGCACTTAGGGACAACGTGACGTTGTTAACATTTTCCTCTTTTTTTTTTCTCTCCCTCTTTCTGTTGCCAAACACGTATTTCACATGAAGGAACTGGCAAAACTATCTCTGAGTACTCCTTGCCTAAGAAAACCTTCTGAAATTCATGCGGTCATCATAAATTGGCGGGCAACATGAACACAGGTACACGCACAGATGCAAGTACAAAACCCAGACTCCTTTTATCAGGTGTAAAGGATGCACATACAAACTCTAGTGTCTATCCCTTTAAAATCATGAGAAGCTAAATTAAAGATGGATTTGGCCTTTCGGTGAGACAAATGGAACAAAAGATCTTTATAAAAGTTCTGGTGGATCAGATCAAAATCCTACTCACATCAGGCACTGGTACAAGACTGCCTTGTAGTATGATTATACATGTGGCATTTATGTGTCTGACCGCCAAACATGTCCATCATATACCGTACTAAGCATTTCCCAATTTAGTTTTTTATTACCTAGAATGCCATCTAATATTAATCTCCAGCAAACAATTTTCTTCTATTCTTTTCTATAAAAGGGGCCTGGCTGTTTCTCATACTAGTAATTGTTGTTATGTGCCCTTCAAGCTGACGCTAACTTACACTTTTCTTGTCATATCATAAAGTTTTCCTGTCAAAAATTGTTCAGAGGAGGTACTTCATTGCCTTCTTCTGAGGCTGAGAGAGTGTGACTTACACAAGGTCATCCAGTAGATTTCCATGGCTGATCAGAGAAATTCAGGCCATTTCTTCACTATACTGTTACAGTGCTATTATTCCACTTTCAGTGCTATTATTCCACTGTTACAGTGCTATTACGCCTTTGATGCCCCTCCCTAAACTACAAACCCCAGGATTCTATAGGATGTTGAAATAGCACTGTAACGGTCTAGTGCGGAAATGGCCTCAGACTCTGGCCTCCTGGCTCTGCTTCTTTATCTAGTATTAAGAAATTTTATATCTTGAATTTTATATCTTAAAACTGAGAACAGCCATTCCTTCTTTTTCCAAAGAGTCCTTAAAAATTTGGTGAGAACTTTTGGTGAGATCTCTTGTATTCTGTCTAGCCTAATTTCATTAACAACTCTTCCACTGTCTCATATAAACTACAGATGGAACTCTTTCATACTGTGCCCACAACCTGTTTTTCTCTCTCCAACACAGTTCCTGGTACTTTGGTTAATACTGTATCTATTATAGTTTTTTTAAAAAATCTAGTAAGTTCAACAATATACTCAGTGCTTTAACAAGCATGAATGCAGCATTATTTTTCTGTTAATAACAGATTTTCTGAAGTCCATTAAACTGCCATACATTGTTACTACAGTAGATGTCAGTATAACTAAAGTAAAAGTAACCAAATTTGAAATCTAATCTTGCAATTGATTTTTCTCTCAAATATCCTACAGATGTTTTGTGTACACCTGCAGTCATTCATATATATACCGTGTATATAATATATACACATACATACGTATGCATCATTCTCATTGGAATATTTGGAATTTTGGCAGAGTTTGTCTGTTTATATTTGTATGATTTTTTTAAACTCTGCTGTTCCAAAATGATTCACAGTAGTAACACTGCTACAGTTAAAAGTAATGTGAATTATAACAGCAGTTGATTTAAAACTCCAGTTAGAAATTTCAAACATAAAGCAAAACACAAGATGAAACAATGATAAACTGTCAGAGTTTCAGAACTGCTGAGCTAAATTAAGCAGAAATGAAACAACATAATAAATACATATTCATTCCCCTCTGAAAAGGATGGAGGATAGCCTTGAGTGGAAGGAATTTTTATGATAATCTTTCAATCGTCATAAACAGAATTCCTCACTGAATGTCCCTCCAAAGACTCCATAGACCTAAAAGGCTTCCTAATGAAGATTAAGTTGCTTGCTAAGAAGGAAGGCAGAAATACACAAACAGCCACTTAGTACCTTCAAAGAAACTGGCAGACAAGGCAGATGGGTACAACTACTAAACAAAAAAATGGAGGACCAGCTAAGTAAGACTCCCAAGTTACTGTCAGATTATTTTGCAGCTTTGCTCTTCTGATATCTTAATTCTAAAAGCAATTTCAGTCCCATTAATTTTAGGGGGAGTGATGGGATTAATTTCAAAGTAATTGTGCTTAGAGCCATAGGATTAGTGACTACATTTCTTATAAAATCTGTATAGAAAATACTTCTCTATGTCTTACTTTCTGTTACATTAAATTGTGTATATTTGGGTGGAATGAATTTTTAATGAGAAAAAAAGATATTCATATTTAGGCCTAGTATAAGGGAACAAGGTTAGTTCCTAAACCTAGTGTATCATGTGTAGAATACATCATAAATATGCATAGATTAAAGATATACTTAAGACATTTGTGCTTTATGGATACAATGTGTCTGTGCAAATGTATGCTCTGAACAATGGGATAATTGTAACAATATCTTGGCATTCGAGGGAGATGTTTAAAAAGGGATTCCTGCTCATGGTGGAGTTGTGCTAAAACATTTTATTCAACAAGGGAGGTAAGGGGCTATTTGAGTCCAACAAAGCCTGTGTAGCCAATCACCTAGACGGCTGCTGCTGATATCTTTTTACAATACGTAGTGAATGCAAGCTAACCCAGGAGCCTGGAGTTACCACCAGGGCAGTGTAGCAGTCCAAGGAGATAGGCCAGAACCTGAATCAGAGACATTTAAACTGTGGGAAGCAAAGGGAGAAGAAAAAACAAAAAAGAAGGAGAAGGAAGAAAAGAAGGGCCCTCTCCGCGGGGTGCTGTTGTCCTGACATGGAGATGGGAGAGGAGCAGGACCACAAGGATGCTTCTGCATGACATTGTCACGGTCCTGTCCTTCTCCCATCACCAGGTGGCATGATCATCGATTAAATCATTGAAGGGTTTTCCCCATCAAGGACACGTGATCACACCACCATCCCACACTTATCTGGCCTGCAGAAGCCCCAGAAGCGCAATGGAGGTGCTTCCTGCCCCAGCACAGCCTGGGCACAGTCCAAAACTGTGGACTATGGGCTAAATCTGATATTTGTCCTATTTAGAGTGTATCCATTGAAGTAAATGGGCCTTGTGAGTCACAGCTAGCCTAAGCTCCAATAATTTAAACAAGTCTACTCTAGCTAAACTGAATAGTGGCTTTAGATGATAGAAATCATGCAGCCCTCCATATGTTGTTGGAGTGCAACTCTCATCAGCCCTAATGAGCATAGCCCATGGTGAAAAATGCTGGGAGATAGAGTCCAACAACATCTGAAGGGCTGCATGTTTCATGCACCTGATTTAGCCCTTAATTTAATAAGGTTTTACTACATTTGAACTGATACCCACAGTTTCAGGGGGTTCTCATGTTGGCAACAGACTTTGGAAATTACTTTTTGAAACCACAATTCCTAGAGTTCCCTAGACAGCATATAAAAATGTAACGTTTCCCGAGCTCTTTTAGCAACTTGGGTGAGTCCTACTGCAGTTAATGCCTAGGTTCATTTAGGGTCAACTGTCTAACTGGTGAAGAAAATTTATTTGGGCACATGTAAGAAGGCTCACTCCACATTCATTCCCTGTGGTGATTTAAACAATAAGCTGCAGAGAATTTGTGTAAAGCTTTGATCCATTATTTTGAAGGCTTGTTCAATTATTGCAAGAAACAAAGACCCATTCAAAGAGTAGATACACTGATGTGCGTTCTCTCCAAATGTGTTGTTTTAAACCTGAATTTCAGACTGACATACTTATCGAAACAACACACTGTATTTGTATGTTGCAACATGGCAGATAGTCTTCTTCCTCCCAGCTACGTACTTTAGAATTTGTTTCTTTGTCCATATCAGGTTAAAACAATCTAATTACATAAGACTGCAAAGCTGGGATACTATTAATACACTTTAGCTGAATAATCAGAAAATATCATGTTCTAAATGGCATCAACTTGTTCACATGCTGGACCCTCTCACATGCTGGTTTATTTTATGCTTTCCAGCACTCTAGAAAAATTAGAAGGATAACAACAGCAGTTGCCAGTAACAGTGTTGAGTTGTATTTCTTCATATTTTATCATGAAGTGTGAGCATTACTTCTTCATATTTTTAAAGTCTTGTCAAAAAACTACCAGTTAAAATGATATTAATATACAAGAAAAGAAGCTGAACATGAGTCAGCAGTGTGATGCAGCAGCTAAAAAAGCCAATGCGATTCTGGGCTGCATCAATAGGAGTATAGTGGGAAGGGAAGTAATAATACCACTCTATTCTGCTTTAATAATAATACCACTCTATTCTGCTCTCCTGGAATACTGTGTCCAGTTCTGGGCACCACAATTCAAGAAGGATATTGACAAGCTGGAACATGTCCAGGGGAGGGCAATCAAAATGTTGAAGGGTCTGGAAACCATGCCCTATGAGGAGCGGCTTAGGGAATTAGATATGTTTAGCCTGACAAAAAGAAGGTTAAGAGGTGACATGATAGCCATGTTTAAATATTTGAAAGAATGTCACGTTGAAGATGGAGCAAGCTTGTTTTCTGCCACTCCAGACACTAGGACATACAGCAATGGATTCAAACTACCAGAAAAGAGATTTCACCTAAACATCAGAAAGAACTTCCTGAAGGCAAGAGCTGTTTGACAATGGAATGTGCTGCCTTGGAATATGGTGGAGGTTTCTAAACAGAGGCTGGATGGCCATTTGCTAGGGGTGCTTTGAGTGTGTGTTCCTGCATGGCAGGGGGTTGGATTCAATGGCCACTGTGGTCTCTTCCAACTCTATGATTCTATAATTCTGTGAAAGAAGATGACTTGTTAGCATGAAGGTTTATTTGGATTGTGAGTACAAGATGAGCAAGCCACACAAATGACAATGCTTAATTGCAAAGAAGAGCCTAAGCCAAGTGCAGGCAATTTATGGCCCTCTATCTGTTGCTGTCTCATCACCCCCAGAAAAGATATGAAGAAAATTTGAATAAATATTAGTATAATCAAAAACATTATAGCAGTATCAAAATACATATTCCTAACTACCTCATGTCTCGTCCTCCAAAATTCACCAAATTGGAGGTGTGCAGCAGTTTCCTAGATAAATGAAACCTCATGGCACCCCCACAAAGGTTCTGTTTTGGGGAGGGAATTGTTACTGCCCTGCACACGCCCCATGGTTTAATTGGCAATGTATTATTTAATTGGCAAAATACATTACTTGGCATCAATATAAAATGGATCCTGAGACGACTGTAAGGTCTACCTGGGCAGAGGAAAGCTAATGCTGAACATGTATGAAGATCCCCTCTAAGCATAGCCAAGGTCATTGTCAGGCAGATTACCAGGTAACTATAGAGATAATAGGCTTAAGCTGAAGCTGTAACATCTCTGACACCACACAATAGCAAACAGAAGTTCCTACCCAAACACTGACTGTTTTAGCCCTTCTTCCTATCACCTAGACATTTCCCTGCCTTGTTCCCGTATCTGTCCACCATTACAGAGCTGTTATGACAGCCATTACCTCTTTGTCACCTAACACTGTTAATGCTGTCCGGACCCCATTGTCCATGTGTCAACCTCCATTGATTCCTCGGCCAAAGAGCCATTCACACTCATGTCTTCCAGGTAGATGTTGGGTATAGGAACCCTCTGTTTTGAGAAGTTCAATGCAGTACCTCATTTGCTGAATGCCACACTTCACTCTGATTTCCAAACAAGTAGTGTCCTTAGGCACAAGTCTAAGCCACATCACCATTTTGTTTGCTGCTCTCCAGATTGGTAATTATTGCCCATTCCCTAAAAGTCCGCTACCAGCAACTTTCCTCCCTTTATTCTTCACTTAGCTCCTGTGCAAATGTGTGAGTGCTTGGATCTTTTGCATGCATGATTGAACTTCACCTTATTTTGGAATCTCTGGCTGGTTCTTTCCTGCTAGGACCCCATTAACATTGGTGGAAGATCTTGTTATGTTACTCCCCCTTCCAGGCCTCCTAATCTGAGCTAATTACTTCCCCATTTTCATGTGGAGGTATTAGCATAACAGGTAGACTCCTGAATCACCCACATTTTGAAGTAACAGTTGATTCTGGTTCAGTCTACAGAATATAGTTTTCAACCTACAAAGACCTTGGAATCCAACAATACCTGGAAGTCATTATTTCTGTCCGTGGACTAGAACAGCAAAAAGTGGGTTGGTGTCCTAGTCAATACAGAGACAAGCATATCTCCTGTCCTGCTGTGATAGGACTGCTCTGTTGCGTTAAATTTATAGCCAATAGAAAACATACAATAATAACTCATTCATAGTGGTTTGGAAACCAGGGCCTGGAATAATACCACCACCATCAGACAAAGCTCTACTGATCCCCTTATAAAAGATGCTCTGTGGCATTGTGATGACTTGCTGCATACTGCTACTGTTCATAAGCTACTTATGCATAACCTTTGGGATGAGTTCTTTCTCCCTCTCAAGGAGAAACTTCTCTTCTGTTCCACAATCCATGGTTTCTACACTTTTCTCCTAGCAACCTTGTCAATACTCTTTCTAAAAACTGCAGGACTGTTGCCAAAACAGACTTCAGACATCATATGTATGAAATGTTCCATTCTTAAGCGAGAGGTTGGCTTTAGAAATGCAGGCACTATGTCTCTGTGCGAAAGGTGATGACTTATCCCAACTGAGGGACCAAGACCAGTGCTTCCTTTCTGGGATTAATTTACTCTCCCCTACTGCAGTTTAGGAACTGAATTAGGTTGAGAAAAAGTTGCCCATTCTGATAATTTTGTACTGAATTGAATTTTTACTTGGAGAACTGAGGGAGAAGAAAGGAACTGTATATTTAGAATTTAACTAGACCCCTAGCCTGGTAAAACACATAAATGACTCATACTATCAACTGTCACTTGGAAGATTTTCTTCTACCTCTGACACTCCTAACTCAGAGGTAGGGAACCTGTGGTCTTCCAGATATTCCTAGACTCCAGTTTTCATCTTCCTTACATTAGCCATGATTTCCAGGTCTGTTGGGAATTGGATTTCTACAGTCTGTGAAGATACACAAATCCATATGTGGACACAAGTCCCCATTTTACAGCCTCCAAAGCAGCCAAGGAGACCCCCCCCATTTCTAGACCACCCAAACCACCAGAAAAAGTGGCAATTTTCGTTTTGTTCCCCAGTAACACTCACAGCTGCACAAATACAGAAAACCTGAAATTTTCAGCTAAAACCAAAAATTATATTACATCACTTCTGGTTGCCCTGGGAGTGACACTGAGAGAGGGAATGCCCACCCATCACAGTTGCCCACTAGTGCTCTAGGTGCCGTGCTGCAGATAAGCCAGACATAGCTTCTCATGAAGTCTTTTTGGATATTAGGGTGTCTCCAGCTGATAAGGGGCCACCCTGGCCTGAGTCTGAGTCGGACATGATAGGCATACAAAATGGCTAAAGGAATGGACATAGGCAGTGCTTGGTCTGTTTAAAAGACAGAAGACAGGAAAGTTAGGGTGTTTTGAAAAATCAAGTTCATGCAGACTCCTTAAAAAAAAAATGGATTACAACTCCCAGAATCCCTCAGGTAGCTTGGCTATAGAGTTTGCTAGCTGGGGGATTCTGGTGACCCTGGTGACTTATAACATTCTCAGTTGTTGTTAAGATAAAATGGATAGCAGAAAATGTAGTTTGTACACTTCCTTGCGTTTCTTGGAGGATGTTAGTATAATAATAATATTTACCAGTAAAAGATATTTACTATGGTTGGGCTGGGTTACCACTGTTATCTTGTGACTGTAACCATTTTGCTCATGTTGTTATGATAAAAGGACAGCAATAGAATTTGTTCCAGCACCAGTATAGTTTGTTATTTTGTTTGTTTAATTTATATCCCCCTTTTGTCCCATATGGAACCCAAAGCAGCTTTCACATTAAAACATTAAGCCAATATGTTTAAACCTAAAACTATCTTTTTTTTAGAAAAAAGCATTGAACACAATCCACTTAAAAACACTAATTTAAAACAGTTAAAAGCACATTAAAACTTCTTAAACTTTAAAATGAGCACACCCACTGCACAACCCCAACCAGTTGAAAGTTGAAGGCTTGTTTAAATAAGAAGGTCTTTGCCTACTGGCAAAAAGAGAGTGGAGAGGGGGCCAAGCAAGCCTCTCTTGGAAGAAAATTCCATTTCCACACTATACTGGCCATTTCCGCACTAGGCTGTTGTTACCCTGTGTACTGGGGGTCCCGGGAGGGACACCAAAATATGCTCAACTAAAGGTGGGGAAAATTAGCTCAGAGCACTGCTTAGTGTTACGAGAGGCAGGGTAACGTATGAGATCTTGAATCCTATGTCTACGGGGTCGGGTCAAGTCAAGGAGCACACAGAAGTTGAAACAATAAATGAAGTTTTATTAAACACAAGCAAAACAGTGTATGCGACACACTCATACAAGATAACTAAAGAAATAAAGGTTTGAGTGGTATAGAGGGATTTTTAGAGGGGTTGCTGGTTTGGGTGATACTTCACCTGTCCTGAAGCCCAGAAAAATAGAGAGCGAAGCTGGGGTGCGATGTAGCTCAACACGTGGAGCTGAGGGGAGGCTCGCCAAGCAAAGCGGCAGCAAGGCGGGATGAAACTCGGGAGCGATCCGAGGAAGGTCTCGGAATCAAGGGTTTTTATAAGGAGAATGTGACTGCAGGCTATGCCGTACTTGGGGGGAAACAATAGATTTGGAGTTGGAGACAAAGCCTCCGAAAGGTCAGAATCTGAATGACTGAGTTATCGCAGACGTTCTCAATAGAATAGCCAGTATGCAAACGCAGAGTACTTGGGTATTGCATAGTATACCCATCAAGCTGCCAGCGCGGGGCAGAGGCTCTTTTGTATGTTGCGTGCATACCTAATTAGAGTACTTGCCTGGAGGTCTCCTAAAGCAGCGAGTCAGCTATTTTCTGGCCTGCCTGTATTGTCCAGGAATATTACGGCGATTAACGGCTCTGCTGGTATGCGTGCTTGTCTGGTGGCCTCGCAAGCACATGGAGGGGAATAGAGAAGTGAAGCCGAATTGTGATATCAAAAGGATATCTTTTAATATCCCCAAAGCTCGGACTAGCCAGGGCAGTAACACTGTTATAGCGCTATGATTCCACTTTCAACATCCCCAGGATGTTGCAAACCCCAGGATTCCATAGGATGTTGAAAGTGGAATCATAGTGCTATAACACCCTCCTGAGGAAATGGCAACTGTTACAGTACTATTATTCCACTTTCAACATCCTGTGGAATTCTGGGGTTTGTAGTTTACTGAGGCCAAAGAACTCTCTGGCTGAGAATTCTAAACACCCTCCCTAAACTACAAACCCTAGGATTCCATAGTTGAAAGTGGAATAATAGCACTATAACAGTGTGGTGTGGAAATGGCCCAAGAATGCTATCTTCAGAGTGTTTACCAAGCATATCTGTGATGAAGGTGGGACTGAGGAAGAGTCTCCTCTTTTTTTTATGTTAGGCTTATGAAGCTGAAAGAAATTTGAAAAAAAGTTTCATGGCAACAATGCATGAACACTCCAGAATGCTCCCCTAGTACCTCCCTGAACTAAAAACTAAAACTTTCTTTCTGTGTAAACAAACTACTGGCAACAACACCAGACTGCATCAGGTGAGCAACTATCCAAAGAAGCAAAGGTGGGACTGAAATTCAACTGACAAAGATCTCATTCCCCTCCTCAGGGAGTTTGATGTTAAGCATGTTGGTTCAGCTCATTGCACAGCATGCCCTGACCAGAATGCCTTGGCAGTATCTACCTATAAAGGCTAGAAAGCTTTGGAATGGAAACCAGAGCTTGGAAAGTTGACTTGTTGGAATTACAATTCCCAAAACTGTTATCCAAAAGGAAGCATATTTGCCAAACTCTGGTTACAACAAAGACATTTTGTCCTAAATCTAATTGTTAGTCCCAGCTAAAATAGATCCATTGAATCAGTGGGAATTTAGCAATTAGTATGTGCACATCTCATTGAATCAGGGGCTCCACTTTAGTTGAAATCAACAGTTGGATTGAGGCCATATGATTTTTTTCTGCTCTGCACCTCAGCTTCTTATTACACACCGTTTATGTCCAAAACATTTACAGAAGCCTATTGGAATTTTGCCTTTGATAGTACATGCCATGTTCTGCACAAATTAGAACTAAGACAGGGTGTGGAATTCAAGCTCAGGTGTCTATGGCAACAAGAATTAGATTACTGCCTTACATTTTTGGATGATATAGGTGGGTGAACCACAAAGGCTCATACAAGTCTGGGTTTAGGTTGAATAACCTTTTTTTGTCCTCTGGGCATGTTAGACTTCAGCCACCAAAATCCTTCATCATTGGCTACCCTGCCTGAGCTGAAGCCCAAAACACCCAGAGGAGGACTGGAACAGATGACCAAAGAAAAGCATTCCAAAGATGTTCTTTCTCATTTTTACATTCACTGTTTGTTACATTATAGTAATCGATAACATGACAATTTTAATTCCACCGGAAAGCAGGGAATTGTGGGAATTGGTGCAATTAATAAAATTCTATCCTTTAATATTAAAAAATAAAAGTCTTGGTACCAAATCATTTGGCCTTGTGTGTGTGTGTATATAAAATTAATGAGTGTAATTAAGAGTATACTTTGCAAAGGAAGAATCCATTTAGATTATGTAAAGTCAAGGCCTACTCCCCAACCTGTTATAGTTATTTGGGTCTGACACAATTTAATTTTGCAGAAGAGTGATATCGGCAAACTTGGAGTGTCACTCCAAAACAGTCCCATCCTGATCAATGGCCAACATGTGTCTAATGCGGGGGACAGGATGCCAGGGCCATTTCAGCACTAGACTATCATAGCACTATGATTCCACTTTCAACATCCTATGGAATCCTGGGGTTTGCAGGGGTTTGCAGTTGGCCCCTCCCGAAACTGCAAACCCCAGGATTCCATAGGATGTTGAAAGTGGAATCATAGTGCTATAATTGTCTAGTGCGGAAATGGCCTGAGAATTATAGCTATGGAGGATATGGCTATCTTTATTGGGATAGCAGATAGGTTCACTACACATTGTAGTGTTCAATTGCATTAGTCTCAACTGTGCAAACGTCAGTAAAAAAGAATAGATGCAAGATAAAGTAAATATACTTCAAGGTACTTCAGAAGCCTGGGATAACAAAGAGGATTTTTCAGAGTGCCTAATAATTACTGGTCCAACACTGGCCACTGGCTGAGCTCCCTTAGGGAGAGCATTCCAGAACTGGATCAATAGAGATGTTGGCCCTCCCTTTAGCCGACATAAGCCCCAAGTCAGAGGAAAATGGGACGTGGAGGAAGGTCTCAGTCTATAACCATCCTTACAGTATAAGCAAGGTGATGTGGGATGACCTTGCAGATTTCACTATGGTAGATATTACACACTTGAACTTCCAAAGGTAGATTTCATTAAGGTATTGCATCTGTCACCAGGTACTGATTGGTGATGTGTTCCCTACATGGTAAATGTGGGCGTTATGTCAGTATGTATCATCAAGATTGACGGCACTCATGTTCCTACTAGTTCTATGGAACTATGGGGTGTGCTGTAGATTAACATAGCTATAGGTACTTGTGTATTGGTTATGAAAAACATAAGAAGAGCCCTGCTAAATCAGTCCAAAGGCATAGCTAATCCAGCACTGAGTGTTCTGTTTTCACAGTGGCCAATCAGATGCCCATTGGAAGCCCACGTTGGCTGTGAAGCAGACAGAATACACCAACAGCAGCCAGTGAGGATAGCAGGAATGGAGAGAAAAGTCATAATTATTCATTCCCAGGTTGAAAAATAGGTTTTCTGACAGTCATGAAACTCCATTGGAAAGAATGACAAGCCAGCAAGGATTCTGTGAAATTTTCTCCTGGTATTCAAATGTCTCAAACACTTACAGAGAAATTATTCTGCAGAGAAAACCATGTATTTTTTGTAAATGAAGAAACTAATTTCTGTGCACAAAACACAGTGTGCATGTATGTGCACACAGAAAACTAAAGGTGTTTTTTCTCCACCAAATAATTGCTTCAGGGAAAATACTGCAGAAGAATATTTGTTCTCTCCTGCAGTGGGGAAGAAACTCCACTAGGGTTTGGTTCCAGGACCCCCATGTATACCAACATTTATGGATGTTCAAGTACCATTACGTAGAATAGTGTAGTAAAATCACATCCCTGATATAAAATGGCAAAAGCAAAGTTTGCTTTTTGGACTTTTTTTTCTGGAATATTTTCAAGCCGTGGTCAGTTGAATCCATGGATACAGAATCTGTGGATATGGAGAACCAACTTTACCATAATTATTAATCCTAGCACACAAGGATGAAATACCAAAGAATTACATCCTAGGGATTAGGTAGAATATAATTCCCTCTAACTTCAGTAACCAAATAGCAGCATGCTGCTCAAGCTAAAACTCTGGACCCACCATCAACGAGAGCCCCTCTTACAGCACATTACTGTACTCCAAACATGAAGTTACTAAGGTCTGTCTCATTGTGACCAGACTATCTTGGTTTACAAAGAGATATCATTGGTGACCCATCCAGAACTGAAAGTAAACCTGTATTCCTAAACAATGCAACCATTCAGGCTTCCAGTAATAAACCTGGATCCAAAAATATCCCCAAATACCTGATTTTTCGGAACGAAGGCAAGTACAGCGGCCCCTCAACTTTAGCAAGGGTTCAGGTTACAGAACCCTCACGAAAGTCAAAAAACTGAATAACTGCCTGAATGAGCATTCCCCTGCCCATTCCATTCCAGGGCTCCCCCTGCCATTCCTTTGCCTTTTGCCTGAGGAACTATGCCTTCTTTCCAGGCTCCCAGGCAAAAGGCAAGCAACTGGGAGAGGACAACCCTGCATGTGGAGGTGTGCATGTGCCTTCTCCCCATTCCCTAGCTTTTTCCTCAGATGTATAGGCTTTCCTTTCATGTGCCCTGACAAAAGGCAAGAGAATGGGAGGGGCAGCCCTCTGTGCGGAGGAGGCATGTGCGTGCCTCTCCCATATTCTCCCTCTCCCATTTGCTTGCCTTTTGCCCAGGCATGCATGCCTTTGTTCCATGCTCCCAGGCAAAATGCAAGTGAATGGGAGGGAGAGAATGAGGGGGTGGCATGCACATGCCTTCCTTCTCAGTGCGTAGGGCTCCCCTTCGCATTTGCTTGCCTTTTACCCTGGTGCAAAGAAGGAAGGCATGGTACGCCCATGCAAAAGACAAGCTGATGGGAAGAGGAAAATGGGAAGGAGGCAAGTGGGAGCCTTGTGAATAATCAAATGACAAAGGTCACACCTGCAAATGTGGAGGGAAAACTGTACAGTGAGCACATGCTGTTTTGCCCCTTTCCAAATCTGGGAACTCTCTGCAAACAGTGCCTTCATTCTGCCAAGCTTCAGTCTCATATTTTGGCCTCCATCCAGCACAGTAATGCCACACAAATATTGCTCCAGCCCCTGCATTGATTCACCAGCTTTAGGCAGAATGGAAAAATACAAGTGGGTGTCATCTGCACACAAAGAGTTCATGAACCATCCAACTTCACACAAAGACAATGGACTACCCAACACCCATCAACTCAGAAAGCTTTCCATTCCAGTTTCAGATGTTGCCAGATGACATGTTTGGCCTACAACTCACAGACTACCATACCAGGCATATCTCGGAATCGTAGTCCAAAAAAGTAAGTTTTCTAAGCACTGAATATTGCATACCACTAAAATGTCTGATGTCTTGGACTCACTCTAATGTTAAGATATTTTTTTCTGCTCATGTTCCACTTTTTCCACAATGCAAATATCTTCCAGCAGAGGGAAATTTATTTGTCACTGCAGGGATTTCCACTAACCCCACCACTGCCACCACATATTAGGTTTTCCCCTAATCCCTCTGCTGCCACCAATTGTGAGAGCACCTATCTCCAACGGCCATCAATGTTAGGATCTCCTCTTGTCCCACTGCTGCAGCCACTGTTTGCAGAGACCTCCTAGATGTGCTTGTGGTTTTGTGCAAAACATTATTCATCTTATCTCCCCACTGGCCACCACCACACTATATGAACTGCTGCCACCACAGACACTGTGTCTGAACTCAAGATTTTAAATATGTAGAGTTCTCAGAGGCTCAAGTGTATAATACAAAAATAATTATTCAAGCAGAAGTTGAATATAACATTACAGATTTATTATTGAATACATCTAAATCACAACTTTCACTCTCTCACATACTCATCTGCCAGCTTAATCTGAGCCTGATTCTAACTAATCTCCTATCCCTGGCGCTGATTAGCTCTCCTAAATACTCAAACTCCTAAACCCAGCTAACTCTTTTAACATCTATTCCTAATTCTGACAGGCTTTAATCTTAGGCCATTTCTACACTAGACTGTTATAGTGCTATTATTCCACTTTCAGTATCCAATGGAATCCTGGGGTTTGCAGTTTAGGGAGGGGCCTTTAAAATTCTCAGCCAGAGAGCTCTTTGGCCTCAGTAAACTCCAAACCTCAGAATTCCACAAGATGTTGAAAGTGGAATAATAGCACCATAACAGTGTAGTGTAGAAAGGCCTGATAGCTGCTATCTCTCCCTCAGACATTCAGCCAATCATCAGTCACTCCCAGTATTCTGTTCTCTCACCTCCTCCGAACAGATCCTTACCTTATAACATCTCCTATAGATTGCATAGATTCCTATACTTACCTTACTGTATCTAAAACTGCAACAACACTTTCTGTCTAAGGTCATTTCCACCCTACCCTGTTATAGTGCTATTATTCCACTTTTAACATCCTGTGGAATTCTGGAGTTTGTAGTTTACTGAGTCCAAAGGGGTCTCTAGGTGAGAATTCTAAATGCCCCTCTCCAAACTGCAAACTCCAGGATTCCATAGGATGTTGAAAGTGGAATAATAGCACTGTAACAGTCAAGTGCAGAAAGGCTCTAAGTCCACAGCATCACAGCCACAACCCCACTTCTCAAAAGATCGTCAAATGCAAAGATATAGCACTGAATATCCAAGTCAGAGACTATTTCACACTACATAATTATAGCACTATGATTTTGCATTAACTGCAGCGGCAACATCTTATGGAATCCTGCAGCTTGTAGTGTGGTGAGGGCCTCTACTTCTCTGACTGAGAATTCTTAATACCCTTCCTTAAACTGCAGATAATATGAACATCATGAGAAGAAAACATTAAGAATGTTTTTGTGTTCATTTGTTTAAAAAATTAGATTCCACCCGGCTGGTCTGGTTTTCATGATTCCTGTAGTCTTGTTTTCCCAGGGGGGAACTTGTCCCTTTCTGCTAATCTCTTTATGTGGATTTTCCCATAGTCACTCTTCCCACACCATCTCTACAATAACAGCATTTGAAGCCTAAGAGAACTATACAGCCAGATCAACATTCTGCCAATCTGCTTCTCCTCTATTTCCTTCAGGCAGGAGAAACTGAGAAATGAGGCTCAAAATAGAACTTGAAATAAACAAAAGCAGTCATGTAAGGAAAAAGGTTATCCCCAGGGGATAAAAGGGTAATAATGGAGGAATGAAGTTACAGCCTCTTTACATCTTCCATTGGAAGTAGATCTGAATCTCTTGGAAGCTCAAATACAGCCAGAAGCAATAAAAGGTAACAGCAGCTATAGTAGTGCCTAACCAGTCTTGCTCATTGGCACATGATGTAAACTTAGCTGGCACAAGGGATTTGTTGTCTTAACATACTTCCCAATTTCTGCCTGGTACATAGGAATTATACTGTATTTTCTGGTGTATAAGACTCACTTTTTCCCTGAAAAATATTGTTTGAAAAAGGGTCGCATCTTATATTCCAGTGTGTCTCATACACCAGCAAATAGTATTTGCCAGTGGATAAATGGGGTGTCTCTTATACACGTGTGTGTCTTATACGCTGGCAAATATGGTAATTTCTGATCTGGGATGCATTCCGATGGCCTGTTGAGAAATGGAGGTGCTAGAATGCCACCTCACATTCCAGGAGGGAGGAGAAGACTTTTTTTGTTCCCATTCCTTTCCTAGGGATTTATGAGACGGAGCTGGAGGGAGAGAGATGGACACTGTGCTTTGGGAATCCTTGCTTATTTGTACGGAGTACCTTAAGCTCTACTGTCCTATGATTCCACTTTAACTGGCATGATTACATCCTATGAAATCTTGGAATTTGAAGTTTAGGAAAAGACATTTGAAATTCTCATTCAGGGAGATGTTATGCCTCACTGAACTACAAACTCTGATAAAAAGCTGAGGAATACAGTTTCCTCTCTACACTTGCCAGGCAGTGGCTAGTGGAGGAGGAAGAGGGCCACAGTGGGCTTTCAAAGGACTGCATGGCCTGATCAGAGCCAGCAAGAGGGATGGTTGCCCCAGAAAAGAAGCACTTGAGGTGGGGGGGGGGTTGGAGAAACTTGCAAATAGTCAAATCCGTGCAAGTGAAACCTGCAGATGTGGAGACCGGACTGTAAATCAACTAAATGAAAGAACAAGAAAATAGAACTCCCTTCCCTTTTCATGGCTAGCTGCAGGAAAGCACTAATCATATACACAAAAACCGTCTTCTGGGTTTCCTCTGCTTGTTGCAACCTGGTACCCTACAGATGTATGAGATTCCCACCCTCACAACTCTTGACGCTTGGGAAAGGCTGCCTACACATTAGTCCCACATATAACTAACAGCAGGAAAGCTATATGAATGCAGATGCCAGGAGATGTTAAAATGTGAAAATGATAAATATTAAATGGTCTTTCCCACAATTTTTGTATCTGCTGTTCTAACAGTAAAGCATCTTCCAAGCCACCATCATGGCAGTCATTCTCTTCTTATCTTTCCTGGCAGACTTCACCCTTTAATTGTACCTGATGCTATTTATGCTATCTTATCAGATGCTCCCTGCTATTTCTGCTTGGAGAAAGTTTGAGCATGTTACTTAACAGAAAATTCTCTCTCTCTCCCTCTCTCTCTCCCTCTCTCTCTCTCTCTCTCTCTCACACACACACATACACATCACACACACACACACCTAGAATGAGCTGCACGAGGAAGTCATTACTTTAAAACAAAATATATAGCATATGTTTATCAGAACCTCTGACTATCAAGCAGAAGAAAACCACTTATTTTTCTTAAATGGCTGACTCCAGCAAAAGTAAATAAAGGATAATACAATTCTAATTTGAGATGCTGGGGGGAGAACAATACTATATTCCAAGACTGGGCAACTTGTGGCCATTTTAATTGGGGTCCAGCATCAGAAGGAGCATAAGTTGTACCTCCCTGCTGTGCAATAATGGTGTCAGTTGAACACATGGCCCTCCTACACTGAGAAATGGGTAGATGCACAAGACTGAAAACCCCAAGCAGTATAAAAATGGCAGAGATACTTATGGCATCACTGGAAATATTGCCCCATTAGTCAGACACTGTGCCAGACATGATATCCACATGTTGGCAACACATAGAGAAAGCCACTGATGGGGAGTGGCACATGAGGCATCATTCACATGACAATTCACAACTTATATTGCAGTGTTCCCAACCCATCACTCCTAGTCACAACAACCCTCCTAGTACCATAGTCCTCAGACATCTTGAACAAATGTTGTCATGGATGCTTGCAGCCAGTATGTTCTTTATGACCATGGTGTCTGTGTGGAAGGTTTCTATCTTGTTTCATGTCCTCACCCTTATGCACAAACCCTTTGGCCCAGAAGGCTGTGTTTACTCTATGTGGGTCTCCAATTGAGGAAGCTGCATGGGTGTTGCATTATAAGGCTTCTACTTCTTTCCCTCTTGATGAGAGACATAATACTTGTGAGCAGTGTATGGCAACAAAGGAACTGAACCTCTCTGGATAGGTACCTCTTGCTTATTAGTATATTCCAGCTGTGACATGCTGTGGCACCCATGTATCTCAAGGATCACACTTTGTGTCTGTGTGTGTAACAAACTGAGGGTATCTTCCTGTCCTTATGAGCCTGTTGGTTCCTCCTCTAACTTTCTGACATGGGGGCATGGCCACATGACCTCCCCATTACTCTTGGCAACAATGCCACATTGGTCTGTGGTTGGCAAGCATCACTGTTGCTGCCATGGGTGCTGTCATTTTCACTCTGGTGGGTGCTTTTCTCAGCTATGTTTTTGCTCTTTCTGTTCCACACTCCTAAGCAAGTTGTACTTTATATGACAGATGTTGCTTTGGCATATGTTTGAGCAAATTTCAAGACTATGAGATTTCAGTGTTGTGGCTTGGTGAGGCACTAGAGCTGTCTAGCTGACTGTTCAAAATGCCCCTGCCTAAACAGCAAATCCCTGGATTCCACAGGATGTTGCTGTTGCAGTTAAAGTGGAATCAGTATCCATGGTGTGTTGCTAAAGAGCCAAAACACTAAGGAATAATTAGCAAGGTGTTCATCAGTAAACTCCTAAACACTTTGAACAGATATTACAAAGGACCAGAATCCATAAACAGAAAACTCTTCTGTGTAGCTACAGAAACCTTGAACAACTTCAACAACATTTTTGCATCTCTGCACTGTATACATTGGCACTATTGTATCATCTTGAATGCTCAAAATCACTACTAATTTAGGACTGAAAAATGCAACACTAGAATGCAATCATACATTAATAATATTCTCTGGATTCTTTGTAAAGATGAATGGACAGAGCATGGAAGTTCCAAAAAAGAAGGGGCTGGCTGGAATTGACCAATGAGCTGTTGTTTTATATTCAGACACTCGAAACTTAGGAATCTGTGACCATTCAGTGCTATTTAAGTCCCGGTCAGTGAAAACTTGAGATATCTTTGGACTCTTGGAAAGTTTGTCTGTGCTAGTTAATTAGGCTGCCAAAGGTAAAGAGTAGGTTTACAGCTGGAACAAGCTGAAAAAGCCAGATTTAAACAAGAGATCATTCAAATAGCCAAGACTTCTTCTCTCCCTGACTCACCACAGAAATAATTAATGTACTATCTTTATAATTATGAGGATGGGATGTAACTGCTCTAGCCTATATTTAACAACATCGCATTTTCCCCCTGGAATGAAAAGTATGCCATTTTTTTCTGAAATTAAATGTAGAAAAGCTGCACTTCATGTCCTAATGCTTGATGCATTTCTGACAATTTCAATGAAGAATGATTTGTTAGGCTAGTGTGAACATAACTCCAAGTATGTATGTTGTGCTTGCCTTAACTTGTCACTGCACAGCATAATAATGATCCATCAACAATTCACTTTTTAAAAAATGCCAGATATTTTTAATAAAAAGTAATTTCTTAATTGCTATCCCAACTTCAGCAAAGGGTTACATGTTTAAACAATACCCAAGTCTTTTTTTATAAAAGAATTTTAAGTGTGCTAATAGTGCTCTCGGTGTCATCTTTTCTGATCCCTGGAGTATCGATGTGGCAATGTCCTTTGGTACATTTGTTTGCTCTTCATTGTCCTATAGTAATCTGTGTGGGTTTCTCAAATGGACATAGTGCAAAGGAATTTATAACAGTCTATTCCCTCTTAGGAATTCAGTTTAAAAGGAATAGGTAGAAAGGAATGAAGAAGAGTCTCCCCCCCCCCCAAAGGAATGTCAAGGATGTTTGTTGGGTTAATCAAAGCAAAACTGAGTTTAAATACCCTGCATCCCATTGTCATTCTTCAGCAGGTTATGCGATACTCCTAAAAATGACTGGTTCTGGATTGCAACTTCCAGAATCTCTAGCCAGCACAGTATTCCCCAAAAGTAACTCCTCTAAACTTTATATAGTGCATTGGGAAGCAGAAGCAATACATTCTGTGAATTCTGCTTGACAAACCTATTCTAAAAGTAAGTTTACAGGTTTGTTATAATTTGTACTTGCGACCTCCACATTTCCTCAGGGAAAGATTTCCTTCCACCTCCTCCTCCCACAGCCAATATTTCTTTCTGGGAACCCCTGGGGACACTTGGCAGCTTCCATGTCAGTGGTGATGGTGAATCTGCTCTTTGTATTAGTCTGAATTTTAAAGAACTATCCCCAAAATAGGTTCAGCACCTTGAATAGATCCTTAAAAATGCAAGCCAGGTTTCTTTTTTCATGGAATCATAGAATCATGCAGTGCTGGCTTGGGGCAATAAAGCAAAGTCTTCTTTGTTCTTGTATGATCTTCAATTTGAAAAATCATTCCTCACTCACAGAGATATTAATTAATTTATCCATTAATACATTTGATGCCTTACACATACTTACTCATTCATGCATTTGATTCATAGCCTGCTATTTCCTAGGGGCTTAGAGAGACCTTCAACACTTCTTCATGTCCCTTCAGCAGAGCTTCAGAAGTTACTTCTTGGACAATTACTCCCACAATCCCATGCTAGCTGGGGATATTTGGAGTTGTCATCCAAAGTAGTAACTTTCACAAGCTCTGCCCTTGAGGGCATTGGATCTAAAGCAGCTTCCCCAACTTGCTGCTGTGCAGGTCTACTGAATTTCCACCACCCTAACTGGTCAGGGTTGTTGTGGATGATGGGAGGAAGATGATCTCAGGAAATCAACTGGCTTGGGAGATAAAAGAGGCCAGATGAAATTAAAATGACACCATAAACATAATATTTATATTTTAAAAATTGTGACAAACTTAAACCATTTCATTAGAGAGAAAAGAGAACAATCCAAAATGCCAAAGAATGCAAAAAAAAAAAAAGCATAATCATAGAATCATAGAGTTCTAAGAGGCCACAAGGGCTATTGAGTCCAACCCCTGGCACGCAGGAATACACAATAACAATCAAAGCCCTCCTGACAGAAGACCATCCAACCTCTGCCTAAAAACCTCAGAAGAAGGAGACTCCACCATGGTCCGATCTTTTTATTCTTCTCGAAGGCACTTGCCTGCTAAATGTTTGTTTGCAACTCTGTTGAAGTTACCTGGCATGGGTAATTGCTACAGACAACACCCAAGAGTCAGGTAAATTTAGCTTTGAAACTCTGTTTCTCTCCAGCAATAGCAGCACAGACAGGTATCAATGGGAAAGATGCTACAGAGTGAGATACACTGGGACAGAATGATCAGAACTGGAGTTTCCTGGCAGCTGCCTCTTTGAGAATATTGCCCTCCCAGCTGGCCTCAAGCCCTCTCGTAAATTCTTCAAGTGTGCTTCCTACTGATTGGTGGAACTGACTGTCTGCCTCACATTTATTTATGAATTATAAATAGCTCTGAAGTGTTAGATTGCATAGTGATATACAAGCCAAATCAATTCAATTAGAACAATTTAGAATTTAAAACAAAAAAATTAAGCAGATGAAAAATATTAAAGAAATAAGTTTAAATGGTTTAAAACATTGGTTCTCAAACTTTATAACCTGTGACTTCCACTTTACATCTACATATGGTTGTTGCACGCCTGCCTCCACTTGATGTAGTATATGAATAAAAACATTTTGCTTGTTTAGTGTATTTTCATTCACATATTTATGTGTGTTTATTTTGACATCTTATAAGGAAATAACATTGTCCAAATTAGAATGATGTTTTAAACGTTTTAAATAAATTCAACATCCAGCTCAACACAATCACTTGTTTAATGTTTGCTGATGTAACTTTTCTCAAGTAATGTTTATACATAATGGGATGCATGTGCTTGTATCTGAATGCAAAGTTTATCTGAAGGAGAAGTAATATTAGAAAGAGCAGCTCTCAGATCTTTGGTGACATCAAGTCTTGCACAATATTTACCCTTCACAGCCTGCAGAGCTGAGAATCCAGTTTCCTTGTAGGTGAGGAGCAGGGGGAGTAGGGTAGGTTGGAGAATCAAAGAAAGGAGAGCAGAGGATCCAGATTAAAGTAAAAACAGAACCTATTCCCCAAAAGAAAAGACAAGTGGAAGGAAAAAAAATTGATGAAGACCTTTTTCCTCTCCTGGCCCCAAATGTTTCTCCTCAGTTTTCTCTTGCTTAACAACATTCCGGGAGCATATGCAAAGGAGGAAAGGATGTAAAAAGAGTATTAATGCAAGTGCTCCCTCTCCACTGCTATCTTGACACTGCTGGCTGGCCTGCATCAGGGCGACATGGGCAGCAACAGTACGTCAGATGGGTCCTCTGGCTTGGCACAGCCATCTGGTGAGGGAAAAAAATGCTGTGCTGTGTGAACAATACTTCAAGAGTTGTGGGGAGAGAAAGTGGGAGACAAAATGGGGAAGAGGTGAAGGGAAAAGGAGAAGGCAGCAGACTGGCCATTTCTGCATTACACTCTGACAGTGCTATTATTCCACTTTCAACATCCTGTGAAATTCTGGGGTTTGTAGTTTACTGAGGCTAAATTACCCTTCCTGAACTGCCAACCCCAGGATTCCATAGGATGTTGAAAGTGGAATAATAGCACTATAACAGTCTAGTGTGGAAATGGCTTGAAACAAAGAAAGAGGGAAGGCAGGAAAGGATATCAACCAGGCAGCATAAGCAGTGCTGGATGCAGCAGCCATGGTTGGAAGAGAAGTTCTCTCAGAGCCAGCAGTGCCTATGGGTTCACCTTCTCACCATTTCTAAGGGAGCTTTATTTCGGTAAGAAAGGAGTGTTAGGAAGGGTTGGGGAAAGGGTGCCTGAAGTACTTTGTCCTGTGAAGCATTTGGCTGACTGATAGATGGGCAGGCAGGTGCCTTTTCTCTCAGATGTGTCTCTGTCTAGGGGAAAAACCAGGCAGCTTCTCTAGCTTGAATACTCCCTGCAAGAAGCCGCAATACTTGCAGGCTGACTTTTCTTGTGCTGCCCTGAGCAATTTTCATGCCCCCCAATTTGAGAACCACTGGTTTAAAAGGCTAAAACAGTTTAAAAATCATGTACATGTACATTTTGGAAAAAAATTATATGGGTCCAAAGCCTTTAATCAAAAGCTGTGTTTTAAGTTGGCACAGAATGGGATCAAAATTGGCACCAATCTTACCTCCAAGGGGAAGGCATTCCACAAATGAAGTATCGTGGCAGAGAAGGTACTCTCTCATGGGCTCTCATTATATATTCCTCCCAATGGCGGGGGATACAGGAGGGCCCCATAGCAGACCTGTGTCCTCAGGTAGAAATATATAGGGAAAGGCGCTCCAAGTATTGAGACCCTGAGCCATTTAGGACTTTGAATTCAGATCAGAAGTGTCTTACCAGCCAGTGCAATTCTTTGAAAACTAGTGTGAAGTGCTTTCTATACAGTCCTCCAACCAACTGCTGCGTTTTCCCCTATCTATATCTTTCTAAGTCATCTTCAAGGGCAGCCTCACACCTAGTGCTTTATTCTTCGGGTCAGGAGAGTTCTGTGTTCTATGACATCATGAGGCAATTCTGCTGTTGCCATGAGCTGTGTTCCCTGCATGTACTCCCTTAATAGGTAATATTAAGACATCATTGGTATACAATGTTGTGATTGGTAAGCTCTGATGGAGTTGCCATGTCATCACGGGAATAGATCCTGGGGCTCTTATGTTGCTTCTTGTCTTTACTGGCATATCATAACTATACAGTCTTGCTTCACACTGGGTACTGATGTGGCCTAGCAGCCATTGGCAAAGCAGAGTGTTGGGACATTCTGCCTCCCCTGCCTTATTTTTCACATGGAAACAGAGATTTATCCTCATACAGAGAGACTTTTCTGTGGTGGTCACTATGTTTACAGAATAGTCCTAGATGCCCAAGGACACTGTAGTCCTCCAGATGTTGCCACATTCTTGTTCCGTTAGTCCTAGCAAGTCAGGTCAATCAGTATTAATACCAGGAGTTCCAAAGGTTCCCCATCCATGCTATACACAGAAGTCCACTCAAGATAAATAGAGTTGACTTCCAACGAAATGGATAAGGATTGCAATCTTATTTTTGCAAATTCCATATACTCTCAGTCTCTTTTTTTAGTCTATAATAGTTGAAGCATTTGAGAGCCAGTATGGTATAGTGGTTTGAGCATTGGACTAGAGCACTAGGAGACCAGGGTTCTAATCCCCGTCCTGCCATGGAAACCCTGGTCTCTAGAGTTGTAGTCCAACCCTCAAACCACTACACTACACTAGCTCTCACATGAACAACAGGAACATGCTGATAATATCTCAGTATTGTCTTTGAGAAAGGAAACAGAGAAATGCTCACAGCTTCGAAAAGTTATTTTTGGTGGGAGGCTGCATGTGTCCAATCAAGAATCTCCATGGTTTGCCTTTTCACCAAGTGCCATTGACTATTCTGGATGGTGGCCTGAGGTTTTGTAGACTGAGCTCTGCTCTTGTTCATACTGTACGTTATATTCACCTATATAGACAGGAGAGTGTCAGCATGATGTAGGAGTCTGAGCACTGGACTATGACCCTGAAGACCAGGGTTTGATTTCCTGTTTGGCCATGGAAACCTACTTTCACCCCCCCCCCCAAAAAAAATCCATAATAAGGACACCATAGAATAGCCATAAGTCAGAAATGACTTGAAAGTACACAGCAACAATAGAGAGAGAGAAGCTGTTGTTAAAAAGAAAAGAGTGTAACTGGGGATTGTTATTAAGGACTGTCAAGGTGGCTGCAACTTATGCTGACCCCACGAATGACAAGACATTGTGTTAACAACAGTCCTGCTCAGGCCTTGTAAACTCAGGGCTGTGCTTCCTTGACAGTGGTACTTATCACACTACACTGTAATGGCAGCTTAAGTATAATGCTTTCACTTAAGGTACCATGGCAATGTCCTATGGAATTCTGGATTTTATAGTTTACTGAGGCCAAAGAGCTCTCTGGATGAGAATTCTAAACATCCCTCCCTAAACTGTAAACCCCAGGAATCCACAGGATGCTCCCATGGCAGTTAAAGTGGAATAATAGCACTATAACTGTGCAGTGTGATAAGGCTCTAAGTCAATCTACCTGTGTTATGATCTTCCTCTTTTCCCATTGCCTTCCAATTTACCTAGCATTATTGACCCTTCGATTAGTCATACCATTGATGATGGTATGTCTAAAGTACTTAGCCTCCTGGTGAGTGTTGAGAATTGAACGGTTCTCCTGCTCATCCGTTTGTCCTTCTGTTGGTCCATAGTGCCAGCAGTACTCTCCTCCAGCACCACATTTCAAATAAGTTGATCTTTTTTCCCCTGGGTACAGTACTGATTTAGTTCTGTTCTCAACAAAATACAGACTAATCTGTGTCTGGAGGAAACTGCTGAAGTCACTGAGATGTCTCATTCCAGAGATAAACAGACATCCTGATCGGGCACAGAGGAAGAATCTCACTTGAAAGGATGGAGCTGATCCCACCACCTCTTCTGTCATATTTTCCACCACCTGCACAAGACAGAATTTGCCCACTCCATTCACACTACACAATTACAGTGCTATTACTCCCCTTTAACTGCCATAGTTCCACCCCAGGGAAGCCTGGGATTTATAGTTTGCCCTCCCCTAAACCGTCAATCCAAGGATTCCATAGGATGGAAGCATGGCAGTTAAAATGGAATAACAGCGCCATAATTCCATAGTGTGAATGCCCCCCCCCCCCCCGGTGACTATCCGATCTCTTCAGGTCTACCAACTCCTCCGGTACCACCGGCGCTTCACTCCTCTTCTGCCGGCAAGGAGCGCGTGGTTGGTACTAAGAGGACACCCTGCGGGGGCGGGTCTCGTTTCCTCTTACTGGATTTGGTGTCTCCTGCGTCACTCATCGTGCGAGGGCGGGCCTCGGCGCTGGGAGGCTGGTCCCTCGGGCGCGTTCAGCGCTCCTTGCGGCTGGGCTGCGAAGTCGGTCGCGGCAGCAGCACCGGGGAGCCGGGAAGGGAGGCGGCAGTCGGAGAGGCGGCGCTGCTGCAACAGCTCGAGTCGCTCCGAGCTACTGGGGGGGTCTTTGCTGCTTCTGTGGCGGCGAGGAGAAGGAAGCGCTGGGCGAAACTTTCTTTTCTCCTCTACCTCGGTGCCGCCTGAGCCCCACCATCCCCGCCGGGACATCTTTCGGTAGGTGAGAGTTAGAGGAGGCGAAAGAGGAAGAGGCAAGGCGCCCTGCGCTCTCTTCGCACTAGACTGTTGCAGCGCTATCGTTCCACTTTCAGCATCCTATGGAATTCTTGCGTTTGCAGTTTGCAGTATCCTGCAAACCCCAGGATTCCATAGGATGCTGAAAGTGGAACGATAGCGCTGTAACAGGCTAGTGCGGAAACAGCCGCGCGGTGTCCTCTGCGCTGACTTGCTCTTCTTCTTTCTAGGCGATGGGCAGACTCGGCCTCTTGCTTCTCCTGGTCCCTTTGGCCGGCGGGTTGGACTTCGTCTACCATCACACGCGGGAGCTGGAAGCGTTCCTGAAGGACGTGCACAAGCGTTACTCATCCACCACTCACTTATATAGTATTGGCAAGTCCGTGCAAGGTAGCATTGGTGCCCATGTACCTCTTCTCTCTCTCTCTCTCTCTCTCTGTGGCTCTCGCTCTTCTCTTTTTCTCGCTTCCTTTCCCCGCTGTGCATTTGGGAGCCCGTTATGCGCTTGGCAAGAGGGGGAAAAAAAGTGTTCACCTAAGGGCATTTTGGTGGGTTGAAGTGCCACCGAAACCAATCGGATTCTCATTCAGAGGAAGTTAAGTGTGCCTAAACTGGGGCAGGGGGGAGCAGATCCAGCTTTTTTTTCCTCAACAGAACCTATGCAAGGTCAACTTTTCCTGGATCAGCCCTGGGATGTAACTATGGGGTATCTCTGTTTATGTACCTTCAGGTCACCTGTTGACTTATTATTGACCCCTTGAATTTCATAGGGCTTTCTAAGGCAATGAATACTCCAAGGTGGTTATGCCAGTTTCTTCCTCAGAAATAAAGCCTACAGCACCTGGTGTTTGTTGGTGGTTTCCCACCCACATACTGACCAGAGCTGAGCCAGCTTCGCTTTCAAGATCAGCTGGGTTCTGGTGCCTTTACAGTTTTTATGCCCTTGTAGCTATGGGGAGGGGGATACTGAATGAGGGCACTGCTGCTGTAAACAAGAATTCTGCTTCTCCAATGAAATTTTCCATTACTCTCCAAATTTCTAGCATTACAGGAAGAAAAAAGGCAAGGAAATTGATCAGGGGAATACAAACAGAGCATGCAGTTAGCCCTCCGCATTTACAGTTTTGACTTTCACAAATATGATTATTTGTGAGTTTCTTCAGCCCCTGCTCCCCCATCACAGACACCTCTTTCCCAGGGGGAACTTTCCCTCTTGACAGCTCTAGTCAGGCAACACAGCCCTTTGAAAACCCACCTCTTCCTCCACCAGCTGTTGCCTGGCCACCTAAGGATAGCTCGCAGCCTGATTTCTCGGCGGCATAAACCCTCTCCCGATGCTCCCACACACAACCAAGGAAGATGTGTGTTAGAGAGGAAGTATAGGACCACCATGCCACCCCCCCCCCATGCCTTTCCCTCTCCTTTCTCTGATATTGTTTGGATCCTGGGTGCATACTCTCCTCACCCTGCCTTGGCCCCCTTCCCACAAACACACACACAACCATTTTGATATTTGTGATTTTTTTCACTTTTGCAGGGGACCTGTGCCCCTAAACCTAGTGAATGTGGGGGGCCAACTGTGTGAGAGTTCTAGTGTGAGTGGTTTTCAGTGTCTCATTCTCTGCTAGAAATATGAGGACTGCAGGGAAAATTCATGAGCAGAAATCTTATTTGGAGGGGCAATGCCTTCATTACTCTCCCCCTTCCAAGGTACACCTCTGATCAGCTCATGCATTTAGGACTGAGGTAGTAACAGTGTGATCTCAGTTATCCAAACCAGAACTTAGAAAAGTTATTTTTTAGTTTACTGCATCCAGAACTCAGCCACGAGCTTAGAGATTTTGTGAGCTGTAGCCCCAAAAGTAACCTTTCTGAGCACTGGTCTAAACAAGGCAGGATAACATGCAGCAATTTGGAGAGGTGGACTGGGCAGCGTTTCGGTCATTTGCAAGACTGTTGCTGTATACAAAGAAATAGCTGTGTTAGTTTGTTTTAGCATAACAACAAATACGAAAATTCAGTAGCATATTTGAGACTAACTGGCAGCAAGAAATTTATAGCATAAACTTTCATGAACATAGCCCATTTCATCAGATGCAAAGTTGTTGGCTGTTTGTTCATTTAACATTGAACTGGGACTATAAACCGTTTACTTAGAATATATTTTTACAGAATAGGAGAAATACTGTGATGGTATTTCACAAAGGCCATTTCTGCACTAGACTGCATGAGACCTCAAAGGCCCCTCCCTAAACTGCAAACCCCAGGATTCCATAGGATGTTGAAAGTGGAGTAATAGCGCTATAACAGTTTAGTGTGGAAATGGCCATAGTCAGAGGTATTTCTTTTCTCTATGCTATTCTACTAAGATCGAGATAACTAAGAGCTCTTCTGAATTGCTTGTTTTGTTTTCTAATGAGTGTACAATTGGTTCTCACTTCTTTAGAGGAATCCAAATAGCTTTCCCAGCAGTTAGCCCAGGGGAGAAATAAGCATTTTCTAAATGTTTAAAGCAAATTTACTATGGATATTGGACATTCTTAATTTAGTATTTGTACTGTAACTTGGCATTTATTTGCAATTTGATTTCATGAAGGTCTGCTGGCTAGTGCCCATCCTGGTATTGCTGGCAAGTGGTACATTCCCTTCACATGACGTTATATGATATTTTAAGAAAAAGGGATCATTCAGTTGTATGCGTTCTTGTTCAAAAGCTTGCTTCCAACTATTCTATTTAGGCATTTGGTCATTCATCTAAGGTTTTTAAAGACAGAAAGGGAAGCACTTGATGAAAACCAATAGCAATAGCAATCCACCACAGCGCTTGTTAGGAATTACGTTTTGTTGAATTTGGTGGAGATTAATACCAAATACCAAATAAATGTATTTACATTTCAGTAGCAAATGGATATATAAGTAGCAAAGTACACAATATGCTGGGAGATCAATAAGTGATCTTCCAGTGTGCATGCAGGTTAGTTAAAAAGTGTCTGTTAAGTTTCCAGTGTGTTTGCAATTGTGATTGTGAAAGCTGTATTCTCGGCCATGGGGTGAATAGTAACTTTTGGGGAAAATTTTTCCAGGAAAACAGCAGAGATAAAAGAGCTAGAAACCCTTCTGTTTCAATGATCTCAACAAACCAGTAGCCCTGTGTTGTTATGTTTCTTCAAAGTGAGGAGATTCAATAGTGGTTCTCCCAATCTAATGCAGGCTTTAAGCCCTAATTGTGTTTAGCCTTAGAGATGGCAGTACAATTATATCAGTCTTTTACTATGTCGATGCTAGTTATTTCAGTTTTGGGGAAAGAATATATGTTATCATGCCTAGGGGACTGTACTGTTTCGGTGGCTCCACTTAATTGTCTACAGTAATAGTTTCTGTGTAAATGGCTATGATCTAATGGAACTAATGTTCTCTAATCTAATGTGGTCATGTTGCCACAACAAAATCTGATTTATCATCAGGTTCTTGATTCCTGCACAGACTTAGGCTACGTACACTCTATGAAATGTCATAGTGGTGTTAATCCCTCAAAACTATCACTTGCTTAGTAAGATGACACTATTGTTTGAGAAATACAGTATAAAGTTATTTTATTGAGAAGTGTATCATCCGTTCTCATAATCCTGTTGAATCTGGGCTTGCTCAGAGCAATCTGTAGCTGCCTGTTGACATGATGTAGCTGCAGAGATTTTGTTGTCAAATGTGGTAAAAACTGTGAAAGAAAAACCTTTGTGCATGGCTTAATATTTTATGACTGTAAGCAAGAGGAGTTGTGCAAGGCAGTAGAAGTCTAGATTCCCTTGGGTTTCTGAACAGGAGACAGCTCTGCAAAATGAAAAGAGATCAAAGAAATAAAGGATCCACTTGATTTAATGTGAGAACTTTTGTGGTCCATTTTTAGGCATGTGGTGCTAGCCATTTGAGGAGGTACTTTTGTTCCAAACAAAACCTGAACATGGGTGTTTCTACAGTAGAAGATGCTATCATTTTATTGAGAAATGCTGGGTGCTTATTATCTTTCACTGGTTGTAGAAAATGTCCTTGCCACAAATGGTGCCAGGTAGACAGATGAATGTGGCGCCCAGCTCTTTAACCCTGTGCTCTTCATTCTGAATAAGTACAGGGCAGAGTGACAATCTGAGCTTTGTGTGTAGCTCTGGCTCACTGTGCTGTCATTAATACTTTTTGTTCAGATGCTACATTTGTAGGGGAAATAGTTCTGAGATCAGAATTCCAGGAGACACCTATAACCTGTTTTTAAATCCATGTTATTTAGAATTAAATCCCACTGATTTCAGGTGTAACATGTATAGGAAAATCTGCATTATGTTATTATTGTCTGCTTAAATGCAGTACAGAACCCTTCTATTATATTTATTTCTTTTGAGTCCATGGTAGTATAAAAATGCACACATCTGGAGCTCATTGCAGGATTAGACCATGGTCATTAACTAAGCAACACCCAACATTTCACATACCCATAGTTACAGTCTTTTAAATTGCACCTCTTTCAAGTAAAGAACTGTGTTTCTCTTTGCATAGTGGGCATAAGTCAGAAAAAACCATCCATGTGTAAAGAAATAAGATGAATTAATACATTGATTATTGTAAAATATTTTTTTCTAGAGTAATAGTCATAGATGATAAAGAAAATACCACTTCTGAGATTTTTCTAAAACATCTAGGTAGTTATTCAGCTTCAGGAATTCAGTGAAAATGCAACTTTTAAACACCCCCTTTACATTTCTTGGCCAAGGCAAAGATCATATTTTGAAAGTCAAAAATGTCATTCAGCTTTTGTAAAGTACCAGTTACAAGCTTTTGCTTAATCATTGTTCTAGCCTCTGAATTAATCTATTTGTTTATGTATGTAAGCTGATGGTGCAGATATAAGAAAGCCCGGGGAGTGGCAGGATTAGCACTAACCAATGCCTATAACTTGTGTACACCCCAGTATTAGTGTCAGAAGTAAGAGTCTAAGGAACCTTTTGAAAGCTTGAGGGAAAAAATGGAAAAACTCAGAAGAAAATTTCTGTTTTCCTACCCAAAGCCCCTTTTTCCCCAGAAATTTCATAACAATGGGTTGTGAAATATTTCCATTAAGAATAGTGAATAAAATGTTTAAGACAAGGTTTCCCCACATTTACCTACTGTCATGTAGGTAAGACTTTCATGTAAGATTATGTGCAGCATCAGATAATTACAATTAGTGGTCGTGTTTTCCTTTAATCAGTTCTTTTTATGGAGACAAATGTGTTATATCAACTTGACACTACAGAGAACTAGTGGAGACAAAATAATTTTCTCTGTTTTCTAAAGCTGATGTTCTCTTCTGTTTTTTACCAGAGTTTTGTTTTTTAACCTGCTCATTGACTGGAAAAACCAAAGAGGTACCTTTCAGGTGTTCTTTTCAGGCCAGGACCTTGTAGCTCAGGGCATTTCTTTTATAGTCTGTTACTCTAATTTGTAATTATAAGTGGGCTCTGTGTTGTTGTTGCGTGCCGTCTGGTTGTTTCTGACTTATGGGAACCCGAAGGCAAATTTTTCATGGGGTTTTCATGGCAAGACTTAGGGTTTGCCTTTGCCTTTCTCTGAGACTGAAAGACTTTGACTTGCCCAAGGTCATCCAGTGGGTTTCCATGGCCAAGCAAGCATTCGAATCCTGGGCCTTTCCGCACCTTACTTTTTTCCTAAGCCATCGCATGGAGATCCAGGGAAAGCCTCTCCCGGGAGGGAATTGCTCCTGCTGCGCTCCCCTCCGCACCGGCTGCCTGCTGAACGGGAAGAAACACAATGGCTCTGACCCTCCCTTTGGCAGCGTAGCCCAGCAGTTTCCCAGGCGGGAGGACTGTGCAATTGCGTGTCATTGTCTGTAGAAACCCAACAATGATTTAATTCGCAATTATGATGGGTTGCCATGGGATTGCTGCAGGATTGCGATGACATCGTGCAAAACCATCGTCACAATCCTGTGGCGATCCTGTGGCCATTGAGGGTTGGGGGTGGCGTGCGAAAAGGTTTCTGGTCTCCAGAGGTATAGTCCAGTGCTCAAACCACTACACTACACTGGCCCTGTGTAGGTCTAAGGCAATCAGGCCTGAATCCTCAAGTGTCTATTTGGTCGTTCCTTTCAGATTTCATCCTCTCATCCTCCAGGGTTTGTTCTCCTCAGCTTAGTTTCTTTCTGCTGCCTGAATGGTCTTGTGCATGTGTGTCTTTTCCATCTCATTCTTCCCATCACCTATCTTTCTACTCATCCTCTGACTCATCCTTCCATTCTTTATTTCCCTTATTAGTTACTGTTACTTGTATGTAAGTTTATATACCTTCAAGCCGCCTGTTTGACTTATGGTGAATTTCATAGGTTTGTTTGTTTGTTTGGCAAGGAATACTCAGAAGTGGTTTTGTCAGTCCCTTCCTCTGAAATATAGCCTACAGCACCTGTATTTGTTGGTGGTCTCCCATCCAAATACTAACCAGGGTTGACCCTGCTTAACTTCCAAAATCGGACGGGTTCTGATCTTTAGGGTATTTACTTCAACAATGAACATCAGTGTTTGTTTACCTCTGTGGGTGGATGCTGTCCTGTGCTCCATTCAGCAAGTTTCCCAGGAATGCAAGAGCTGTCAGGTAGTTAAGCCAGTCTAGGTCAGTCACAAGTTATTCAGCAGAATGAAGGAAGAAGCAAGAAGGTACTTGTCAGCCGGTCCAGAAGTTACACAGTAAGTCAGTAGTCCAAATAAACAAAGCCAGCAAAGAGTCATAGTAGCCAGTCCAAGGTCCAGGGAACACAAAAGACCAAAGAGTACTGCTAGTCACCAAGAAAACTCTTAGGGAATTTATAGACAGATGTATCAAGCCACCAGGTACTTTAATTAGTCAATGTCTCTTGTCCTGTTTAGGAAGCCAGCCAATGTTCACAGTCCTTATACAGAGTGTATCAGAAAGAGGAGATAGCAGCAGCCATGGTCAGGTTTATAGAATCTTATCAGTCAGGCAATTACCATTCACTTTTCCCAGCAGTCCAAGTCAGCAATAAATGTTCAAGGGACTATCCAGTAGCATGGTCAGCAAACAATGGGAGGTTTAAGGTCCTTGAGGAACATGAACCAGGAATCAAAAGATGGACGCATTGCTTCCACCAGAAAGATCGGTTGTCAGCAACAGATTTCTCCACACGAAGTCTGTGATATTTATGAGCCAGCAGCCCCCCTCAGCTGTTGCTTGATTAATAAGCTTTTCCTATACAAGTGCTCTGAGCACTGTGAATCCTCCCATTCTTGTACACTGGGCTTGTAGTAGTTATTGTCAGGTACCTCTCTCTGTGTTGTAGCTTTTGGGAAAGGTGCCTATCTGTGCCAGTGTCTGCACCTGAGTCCTGGGATCGAGGCATGACAGCCTCCTGTTTAAGAATCTTTGGAATCAAAGTAACTCCCATGCTTGGAGAATGGCTGCACCACATCTTCAACCTCTTACTAAGGAGTAGGGCCCCCTTCTGCATCAACCCCCAGCACCTCTGACTCAGAAGTTGTAAATTCCTGGCACTCCTGCTCTGTGTTCTAATCTTCCAATTCCAGAGAGTGAGTGATGACAGATGCAAATTGACTGCCTGCATAGACATACAGCTGAGCACAACATATGTGAAGTCCAGAACTTCAACTTGTAGTTCATTTAAAGAAAACAAAATAAATAAATAAATCTTGCAAAGCGTTAATTGCATTTCCCCCTCTTTTGACTTACCCTGCTCCATTCAATTTTACACTTTAATCTTAATAGGATGTACTTGGTAATGCAAACTGAAACCACTTGGCCTTAGTAGCAAATAATTATAACCAGTATTTAGATGCCATCTAGGTAAGCCTTGCCTAAACTACGTGCAAATCTTTGTTGGATCCTAATCTGGGAGAAAAATGATGTAATCTGGTGTGATTCTGAAGAGGTTGAATGAGGTGTACCTGAAACGCCTCACTGAAGAGACACTAAATAAGTGCTATTTTTATTTTGAGTAACGCCCGTTTGTGTCTGTTGTGCAACGTTTTGCTTTATCCTAATAAAGCCGGGGCAGGCAAGTTCTGGTATTCTGTCTGCTGTTTTCCTAGTCTTAGGACCCTCTGGATGAACACAGAAGTGTAAAGAACTTCCTAGTAGGGATATCCAGCCCCATTTTGAAAAATCCAGATTTTCTTCTGGAACTAGAAGGTAGCACAGCACACACTGAACAATAGTTGGTGTTCCTGAAGTCTTCCAGAAGAAGAAAAATCTTATTTTGTGTCCAAGATCCACAAAAATGTGTAGGTGGAGCACATGCAGCTCCCGTGCTGAATGATTCTCATGCCTGCAGTTAATATATTGTCATTGCTGAACTACATGAATGTGTTCATTATATCCTACAGTTGTTTTTGCTCGGCGAAGAGCAAAAACAACTGTAGAATGTAATGAAAGACGCACTCATTTAGAAGTAATTGCAGGTTCATACAATTCAAGGGAGGGAGAAGTGTCAGCATTAAGCTTACTCAGAACTCTTCTGTGGCAACTGCATGTTGACACCGATGCTCAACACAAGGAAATGCAGCAATAGAAAACTTGCATTGTGTTTGGGGTGTATGTAAGTGGGAGACGTTATCTGGGAAACTTCAAATGTGAGCTGCCAATCATGATAAGGTGCTTCTGTAAATGGAAACAGTTTTTACTTATGATTCAGCAAGATGATAGCACCTGAATGTTGCCAGCAGAACAGCTAGTTCTGGTGAGTAGTTTTTAATTTTCTCAGTGCAATTGACTGCCTGCCACTGCTTGCCTTATGAGGTGAGCTGGGTGTGCATGATTTTATCAGGTTGGTAATTTTACTCACCTTTCCTTTTCCTTCCAGCTCTGGAAAGGAGAATTTGCCCGGGGGTGGTGAGGTAGCCCCAAGCTATAAATGTCTTAACCTTTTTTATTAATATTTGTATTAAAAGAAAATTAGTAGATAGGTTAAACAGATATTATAATACGTATCCAATTCTTAAAAAGATGTAAAAATAAAAACCAGATGACAAAACATAAAACACAATAGTAATAATAGAGCATTGGTTGCAGAATTCTCTATCACATTTATGTTATAATATAGATGCTATATCAACATAAACAAAGGGCATTTCCACACTATACTGTTATAGTGCTATTATTTCACTTTCAACATCCTATGGAATCCTGAGATTTGCAGTTTAGGGAGGAGCATTTAGAATTATCAGCCAGGGAGCTCTTTGGCCTCATAAACTCGAAACCTCAGAATCTCACAGGATGTCGAAAATGGAATAATAGCACTATAACGGTGTAGGGCAGAAATACCCCTAATCATTATTGCTAATAATTCTAATACCTTCAGTCCTTCCATCTAAAGGTATGGGTGCTCATTTATATGCCAATCGTCCTTCAGATTTAATTAATTTATATTAAATATTTTTCTACTGCTTCTTTCATTTTATTATTTTTCTTTTAACTATGTACTTGTTATTAGTGTTTGTACGTATTTATTCTTTAAGCTTCTATTTTATTTGTACCAGTCAGTCTTAATCTTTCTGAAATTCTTTATCAATTGATAATTTAGTCCATCACTCCCAATAGAATCATAGAATCATAGAAATGTATAGTTGGAAGAGACGACAGGGGCCATCCAGTCCAACCCCCTGCCATGCAGGAACATCCTCAAAGCAGTCCCAACAGATGGCCATCCAGCCTCTGCTTAAAAACCTCCAAAGAAGGAGACTCCACTACACTCCAAGGCAGCATATTCCACTGCCAGACAGCCCTGACCGTCAGGAAGTTCTTCCTGAGGTTCAGGTGGAATCTCCTTTCCTCCAGCTTGAACCCGTTGCTCCTTGTCCTGGTCTCTGGAGCAGCAGAAAACAAGCCCACTCCCTCCTCTACATGGCTTCCCTTCATATATTTAAACATGGCTATCATGTCCCCTCTTAACCTTCTCTTCTGCAGACTAAACATACCGAGGTCTCTAAGTCTGTCCTCATAGGGCATGGCTTCCAGGCCCCTCACCATTTTGGTCACCCTCCTCTGGACCTGCTCCAGCTTGACCATGTCCTTCTTGAATTGGGGTGCCCAGAACTGGACACAGTATTCAAGATGAGGTCTAACCAAAGCAGAGTAGCGTGGTACCCATACCTCCCTTGATCTAGACACCATACTCCTATTGATGCAGCCGAAAATTGGATTGGCTTTCTTGGCTGCCGCATCACACTGCTGACTCATGTTCAGCTTGTGGTCTATTAAGACTCCTAGATCCCTTTCACACGTACTACTATCCAGCCACGTGTCCCCCATCCTATATTTCTGTATTCCATTTTTTTCTACTTAAGTACCGGACCTTACATTTCTCTCTGTTGAATTTCATTTTGTTAGCCTTGGCCGAGCTCTCCAATCTGTCCAGGTCATTTTGAATTTTGATCCTGTCCTCTGGCGTATTAGCAACTCCTCCCAATTTGGTGTCGTCTGCAAATTTGATGAGCAATATTGCTAGTTTTCCCCAATTCTTTTTCCCACAAGGTGGATATCATTTCCATGGGCCTCAAAAGTGATTTATTGTCTTATCTGATAACATCATCATTAATTTATCCAATTCAGCCACGTTGTAGAGTTTCAGCAACCAGTCTTCTATAGTTGGTATTGTAGAATATTTCTACTTTGGGGCCAACGGCACACAGATATCATGTGTAAAAAAGTTTTCTTTTGATATTTATTTATTTGTTGTAGATCTTCTATAATGTTAAGTAAGTATAATTATGGGTTCATTGGAAAATTAGTTTGTAGTACCTCAGAAATTTTCTCGTGTATCTTCTTCCAGAACAAACGTCTTAACCTTGATGTAAGAGGGCAGGTGACTTTCCCTCTTTGCCTTCTCAATAGACATTAATGATCACTGAGACTGGAATCCTATACACCTGACACTGAGGTTCACCAGTTAAGCTGGAGAAGAAGAAGCAACTTTGGCCATTTCAGTACTACACTGTTATAGTGCTGTTATTCTACTTTCAACATCCTGTGGAATTCTGGGATTTGTAGTTTACTGAGGCAGAGAATTCTAAATGCCCCTGCCTGAACTGCAAACCCCAGGATTCCACAGGATGTTGAAAGTGGAATAGCAGCAGTATAACTGTGTAGTGCTGAAATGACCATAGAGAGGATGTGGCCCAGAGTTGGATTACAAGACAAAGTACTATTTGAAATGCATTGGCATAATGGGTCTATCTGTAGAGCAAAGAGAAACAAAAGGCATTTTGAAGAGTCTTTCTAAATATAACTCAGAATTAAGAGTTGTACTGTTCTCTGAGCTGCAGCTCTTAGAATCAAATTATTATAAAAACTGATAAACCTCTGTTGTCTTTGAAAGGGTTTGACAATACCCTTCTTAAATTAAGATTTTGTTTCCTATTTAAACAACAGAGTGTAGGAACATCTGTAATAACTGGTTTAATAACATAGTCAGACAGTGTTTCCATGTGTTAGATGTTTGTCCTAAAATCAAAAGAAAAGGAAGTGTTGCGTTCGTGGCTCTTTGATATTGTCCAGAACTAGCATTCAGCAGTAAACAGTAATATTCTGTTTCTCACTGTGTTTCTTTTTACATACTTTCCTTTACTGCAAAATATGCATACCATGTACATTTGAGTGCCCAAGGTATAGTTATGTACTTCATGTAGAAGACATACATGGACCCTTTATGCTGCTAAGGCGGCGCTTTCCTGCAGTTTTGTAAAAATCAGATTCCCACTTTCTCTCCACACATGCAGCAATTCTGTAGAACAGTGGTTCTTAACTTTTCTTTTACCCTCGATCTCATTTAAATAGCTTTTGCAGCCACAGACCACCAAGACTTAACTCAAATTCAAAATGTAGTAGCAAGAAATGTCACATGCTTTCTCTCAGCCACTTAGCCTCATTCACTTACATGCTCTCACCACGTGCAGAAGTAGCAAATACTGAATACATTTTTGCAATCAAATAGTCACAGTTCTCCCTCCACACATATGGGTTTGACCTTTCCTAATTTGATTATTTGTGAGGCACGCATGTATCGCCCCGCTTTTCCTCCTCCTATTTCCTTGCCTTTTGCTTGGGCTTGCATGCATTCCTTTTCCATGCCTGGGCAAAAGGCAAGGGAATGGAAGGGGGGAACACCACACTCAGAGAAGGAAGGCACGTTGGTTTCTTTCCCTTCATTCATAGAATCATAGAGGTGGAAGAGACCACAGGGGCCATCCAGTCCAACCTCCTGCTATGTAGGAACACCCATCAAAGCATTCCCAACAGATGGCCATCCAGCCTCTGCTTAAAAACCTCCAAAGAAGGAGACTCCACCACACCCCGAGGCAGCATATTCCACTGCCAGACTGTTCAGACCATCAGGAAGTTCTTCCTGAGGTTCAGGCGGAATCTCCTTTCCTCCAGCTTGAATCCATTGCTCCTTGTCCTGGTCTCTGGAGCAGCTGAAAACAAGCCCACTCCCTCCTCTACATGACATCCCTTCAAATATTTAAACATGGCTATCATGTTCCCTCTTACCTTCTCTTCTGCAGACTAAACATCCCCAGCTCCCTAAACCGTTCTTCATAGGGCATGGCTTCCTGACCCTTCACCATTTTGGTCGCCCTCCGCTGGACGCATTTCTAGCTTGTCAATATCCTTCTTGAATTGAGGTGCCCAGAACTGGACACAGTATTCCAAATGAGATCTAACCAATGCAAAGGCAATTCCCTTGCCTTTTGCCTGGTTATGGAGAATGCATGCTAGGACAAAAGGCAAGGGAAGGGGAGAAGGCAGATGTGCTTCCCCCCATTCTCTTGCCTTTTGCCCAGGGGTGGAGAATATGCATCAAGGCAAAAGGCAAGGGAAGGCATACCCACCTCCCCCCAGTTCTGTTGCCTTTTGCCCAGGCACAGAGAATGCACACCAAGGCAAAAGGCAAGGGAATAGGAGGGGGAGCACCATGCACAGAGAAGATGTGTACATGCTTCCCCCCCCCCCATTCACTTGCCTTTTGTCTGGGTGCAGAGAAGGAGGCTACTCATGGTAGAGCAAACGGCAAGGGAACAGGAGGGGGACCCCTAGAAGGAAATGGGAAAGGCAGCATAGAGGGCAAGTTATTAGCAGTTTTTCCATTTTCATGAATATTCTGAGCCTCAAATCCTCACAAAAGTGGAGGGACCACTGTATTTTAATAACCTTTGAACAGGTTAAGATATTGTAATGAAACTTTGTACACGTGATGTCTATCACCAGCAAATGACTCCTGCTCTTTGACATCCTTGTAAGTCCACTTGTCTCTTTTCTTTCTCTCTTTCTCTCTTTCTTTCTTATTAAAGCTCATAACATCTTTTCAAGCCTTTGTGGGCCCCCTGCTAGGGTGTTGCAGAAGTCCTCCAGAAGTCCACAGTCTACAGGTTAAGAACCACTGCTGTAGGACATTTGTAGTAGATATCATAAAACCAGTTTGCATTTGTTACTTGTCTATCCTCATTGCCTTTCCCTGTATTTCTTCTTGTGTTCTGGGCATTATCATGAAGTTTTCTTTAGATTTTTTGTTTTTTTGCAAGTCTTCAGACAGTGGATTGTTGAATGTCCCAATGCTATTTCTTTTATTTTAAAAATGCAAGTCTACAGTTCTATATAGGGCAGCAATTTTTATTCAAATCACTAGTTGTTAGTTTTGAATAAATGTAGGAACATAGGAAGTTGCATTCCACTGAGTCAGACTGCTGGTCTGTCTAACTCAAGGGGTAGAGAATGTGTGGCTTTTTAGAAGTTGTTGTGCTCCACTTCCTATTCTCTGTTACCAATTTGCCCAGCCTGATCTAGCTCAGTATTGTCTACACCAAGGGCCCACTCACACCACACAATTAAAGCACTGTGATTCCACTGTAAGTGCCATGGCTCCATCCTGTTGAACCCTGGGGTTTTTAGTTTGGGAAGGCACTAGAGTCCTCTGGCAGAAAAGTCTGAATGCTCTTCCCTAAACTGCAAATCCCAGATTCCATTGGATGGAACTGTGGCAGTTAAAAAGGAATCATAGCCATGTAGTCTGAAAGGGTCCTGACTGGATTCCCAATAGCCATGGATAACTGTTTTGTTCTAAGATTTCATCCTGTTTGAAGATAATTGTCTAAGGGTAAGCCATAAAAGGAGCCTATAAATCTTTCTGTGTCTGCTCATTCCCACATGAGCGTTTGCATTTTCCTATGTCCTCTGCGGCAAATACCATTTTGTGACTGAGATGGCTCATGAATGCAAAGTAGTCCTCTGCTGCTTGCTTCTTTGCTGATGCTGTTGTTTCTGCTACCCCTTCTTTCTTTCTGCCTTTGTCTTCTTTCTTTCTGTATTACAGTGATAACATGTTCCTGTTTTTGCGTCCGTTGTGGGTGAGGGGGAACAGAGAAGAACACATTTGATACTAAGGGCAAATTTGCCTTGATACGAAATGTGTCACAAGTCATGCGTCCACCATGGTGGTTGTTGTTGTTGTTGTTGTTTTGGTTCTGTTTTGTTTTGTTTTAGTAAAAAACAGGCAGGTGTAAGGGGGAGACTTCTGTTTAGACCACAAGATGTGGAAGTCGCCAGTTGTTATCTTTAAAAAATCATGTCCCTCTTCTGCCCCACCCCTCAAAAAAGTTCTCATTGACTCCAGTTTTTAAAGCTCACCAGCTACACCAGAGTTGTGTGTGATTCCCCCATCCTGACATGATTATGACTTAAGAAGGAAAGTTTAAACTCCACCTCCTGAAATGATGTTGAAAATTTGTCCCCCCCCCCCCATCTGCCGCTGAACCTTTGACATGATTTCTAATAATACAATCAGGATCCTGTCTGGTTGAGCTCTAAAGCAATGTGGCCAGCTACAGAGGGGTTTTTTTGTCACACCAACAAGCTGCTATCACTGAAATAAATGAATGTTTCTCATCAGTATCCTTTCTCTGCGTTTCAGGCCATTGTATATTTTATTTGTGGAAATACAGTTCTCCCTCCACGTTTGCAGGTTTCACTTTCACTAATTTGATTATTCGTGGGGTGCCCACTTGGCCCCCATTCTCCCCCTCCCACCCCATTCCCACCCGTCTTCCTCCTCCCGTTCTCCCTGCTCCCGGTGCAGGCATGCCCCGCGCTGGCGGCAGGAGGGTCCAGGGAGGGCGATCACCAGTTCCCCGTGCTCCTCCCCTGCTGCCGCCGCGGGTGCATGCGCACCCGCACAGGCAGAAAGAAGGCCCGGGGAGGGTGATCACCAATTGCCTGTGTTCCTCCCGCTACCCCCGCCACTACCGGCATGGGTGTGGGTGTGCCCCACGCCAGCGGCAGGAAGATCCAGGGAAGGCAATCACCAGTTCTCTGCATTCCTCCTGCCACTGCAACCAGTGCGGGCGCGCCTTGCACGGGTGGCAGGAAGGTGCAGGGAAGGCAATTGCCTGTTCCCTGCCTCCCTGCCCCCTGCCTGGATGGGTGCACCTGCTGGGCAGAAGCCTGTAGGAAGGGCACCCGATTTGCGATTATTTGATTTTTTACGAGGGATTTGTGTCCCTATCCCGCACGAATATGGAGGGCCTACTATTCAGCCCTGCACTTAATGACTATCTCTTTGCATCTCTGTTTTTTTAGCACAGCAAATTCCTCTTTGGAAAAGAAACAGTAAATACATGTTGAAATAAGCAACTGCCGTTAGATTAGATTTCCAGCTGATTTGAAGCAGCTGGTTTCACTGTGACTTTAAGTAGTCAATAGGTTAGCAATAATTTTAATAAGCAGTTGAAAGGTTTGGGAGGTATCAGATGCAGTAGCAAAACATTCTCACTGCACAAGCAACTGTCTGCTTACAATTTTTGACAGAATTTACTGCTATGTTGATTTATTATCATTTTTAGTGCTTTCACTGAACCAAGAATGAAGATATCCACACTCTGCAATTATAGGACTTCGATAACCACTTTAATTGCCATGGCTGCATCCTAGGGGAACCTGAGATTTGTAGTTTGGTCAGAGGTACTCAGAATTCTCTACCAGAAAACTATATTTAGGGGATACCATACCAAACTACAAACTCCAGGATTCCATAGGATAGAGGCTTGGCAGTTAAAGTGGTATCAAGCTGCTACAGTTGTGCAGGAAAGTTTATTCTTATATCTAAAACAACACCCTTTTTCACCCTTCCCAGCTTGTATGTGAACTTTTAAGATTCATAGTGGGAGAAATAACTAAACAGTGCAGTATTCAGGTATGCTTTAGATCCAGTAGGAGGCAGCCACAAAACAGTAGGTGTATATAAGTGACTGGTAGAACAGGAAAAACTTAAATTTATGTAGTTACCTACACTGTATCCTCCGTCAGTTACTTATACTGTAGTCTTTTCAGAGCTTGGAAAGTTATTATTTTGGTTTATCTGAGAGTAGTTACCCAGAAAGATAACATTTCCAAACTGGACTCCTGTGCCTGTTTATTAAAAATTGAGTCCCAATCCGGGGGAGGGCAGACTCTCAAGTGAGTATGCGTTGGACAAGGGCCTGTGTTGGTCTAAGTTCCAAGCTGCACAACATGTTATTCACACTTCTAGAATAAAAGGGGCACTTTTGTTTTAGGGGGAAAAAAGGTAGCCACAGGACACCGATCCAGAAGATGTTGACAGTCTACATCAGAGTTCCACATGAGTATATTTCTGAAAATTTGGTCTTTATTGCCATTGGCCTTTGAAAGTAGTGCAGCAGCTGGGCTGGAAGGAGGAAAGGAGAGGTAAGCTTTAACACAACACATAGTTAGTTGGATTTGCAGCCCCAAGATGTGGTGATAGCCAGTTGGGGGTTAAACAGATTCATGGAAGACAGATCCACCCATTGTGATTAGTCAAGATGTTATTTGGAAATTAGGAAAGGAGAACTACATGCAGCCCTCCTCCAGATTTACAGGCTGTGTGCCACTGAATTTTCTGTGGAGCAACAATGGGAAAAGGACTTTGCTTCCGTTGCCATTCTCTTATCCATCCTCACAGCCCCAACCCTCAAAAAAGGTAACAGAATGTAATGGAAAAGTAATAAGCAGCGTAAAAGTAACGTCCCTCTACTTAGTTACCAACTTTTGTAACTGTAGTGAGTAACAGCACCTGGCTTCTGTTTATGTACTGTAGCAACGATGGATTTAATTATTTCTGAAGAGCAGTTTCCCAATCTCTGTTCATAAGTGTGGGAAAGAATTTCCAGTGTTGTGTGTGAGGTTGCTTTCTCTGGGCAATGGCTACTTTACCTGCTGAATCTGCAGTTGTGTTTCTAATAAGCCTCTGTTTGAGTTACATAGGCTATTTCCGCATGAGATTGTTATAGCGCTATGATTCCACTTTCAACATCCTATGGAATCCTGGGGTTTGCAGTTTAGGGAGGGGCTGGCCGGCTCCTCCCTAAACTGCAAACCCCAGGATTGCATAGGATGTTGAAAGTGGAATCAAAGCGCTGTAACAGTTTCTTGCGGAAATGGCCTTAAACTTCAAAAAGAAGCAGTCCAGGGTCAGATGTGGCAGCTGCCTGAGATGGTAAACTTTGGGAATAGAATGGGACTGGAGCCAGAGTTTGGAAAAGGTTGTGACATTCTTTGTTTGTTTGTTTGTTTGTTGTTGGATTACAGCTCTTGGACTACCCAGCAAGCATGACCAGAGGCTGTGCTGGCAGGGAAGTTCTGGGAGTTGTCATCCAAAATGTAACTTTTCTAGCTCTGACTGGGGCATAATCTACTGGGATGGTCTCTTGTACAAGTACCGTTGTAGTGAACGGAGAGCTTCAATTCATTTCAGTGAGGTAGAGAACTTCCCAGTGGTTTCTTCCCACTTATTAATTAGTGGATGGAGTGCCTCTTAGATTTTATACCGCAAGGACAAAAATGTCTTAAAATAAACCATTAAATTGTCATTTAAAATATACGGTATACATCAACAGCCCAGTAGACGTATTTATTTTTGGAGTTATTCCCAATGTCTCCAAATGTCTGACCATCTGTTTATTTCATGTTTGGTTTGTTAAGAAAGCTTGTTTTTGTACCATACCATACATGCATCTGTTTTGTTAAGCCCCTGCTTGATTTTTTTTTCTTTTCCTTTTGCAGTGCATTTCCTGTTGATGAAGTTTGATAGCCTTGTTCTCATAAATAAAATTCTTTCATTTCTATAGCTTAATTTAGTTTAAAACTGGGTAAACTATTTTTCCCATTATACTGTGTAAGGGAATATTTTTTTTTGTGCTAAACTAAAAAAGAATTTTGGGGGCTGCAATCCTGTGCATAATGACCCAGGATTGTAACTAGAGCTTTCCAAAGTTATTTTTTGTGATTACAGCTCCCAGAATCCCCGGTCAGCATGATCATTCCCTGATTTCAGTGGGACTTTGATGTGGTGTGCTGTGGTAGTGGATTGCAAACCAGCTCCTTTATATCCTAGAGATTTAATATCTGCTATTCTAGGAACCAGAAAAGAAGGCAAGGGGAATCAATTAAAAGCAAAAGAAGCTTGTTCTAATTTTCCATTGTTTTTCTCTGTATTGTTTCATCACTGTGTATGTATAAAAATTTCTTTTCCACTTAAAGGTAGAGACCTGTGGGTTCTTGCTCTGGGAAGGTTTCCAACCCAACATAAGATTGGCATACCAGAGTTCAAGTATGTTGCTAATATGCATGGGGATGAGGTACGTGTACAACTTCAACTGTTGTTGTTTACAATATTGTTTACTGGGTATCTTGCAAGCAGCCCAGCTCATTGCACAGGGGAGATTTAAAAGGGTTTTAAAAAATAATGACAGTTTGAGAAGGACTATCTGACTCTAATAAATTAATTAATCCTGAAAGAACTAATGTAATTTTTGGTAACCTGGAAGAATGAAAGTGTCAGAGAGGAGAAATGTGTGCTAAATTAAATTATATTCAAAGTACACATTTAACATTTAAAGGCACTGTCTCCTGAGTGGGACTTAGTCCCTAATAAGTGTTTATACTCACCTAGGGATAATCCTCATTGAAACTGGGATTTACCTCTGAGTAGAGATACTCTATAGGCAACATTTCCCACCCAAACACTAAGAGGACAAATTCTATGATTTGTCCTGTTAGTGTTTGGGTGGGAAATGTTGACTATTCCCCCTGTCACAAAATGACTGCACTCTAAAGCAAAATGAGCAGAATTGCTTTGAGTGCATTACCAGCAACACTGGGTACACAAAATATTTAATAGGAGGCATTTCCAGACTGCTAAGACATGAAAGAAATACCACAGTGAAGCACAGTCACCTGGAAAAGTTGTGCTGGTAAGATTTTTTGTGTTTCATGAGTTGCTCTGAGGAAATTTCAGCCTTCCAGATGTTTTAGACTCCAACTCTTATCAGCCTGGCCCAGTAAGGTAATATGGGAATTGGAGGGCCTCCACCTGGAGAGCTCTTCCACACCTGCTCAGGAATATGATGCCATAATTGCTGCTCATTCTGGAATAAATTCAGTGAGATTTAATTCTGCACATGATTTATCTTTCTAGCCACAAACATTTTGGGATGTAAGAAGTAACTTACCTAACAAAGGATCAGAGAACCACAATCTTTCTCTGGGCAGTCAGTTCAGCTCTTCTTTAGCAAGCAAGTGTTGTGACAAATGTAGAGCATGTCCTTCGTCAACCATATTGTTTACTGAGCATAATATTTCCACCTATATTGTTTCAAGGTTGTAATTTGTGTTTGATTTTCATTCATATATATATATATTCCAGATACATATATAGATATATATTCCATATGATTCATATGGAATCAATCATATGGAAAATTTGACTTCCAGGTTTTTGGAAGGTTTCCATGTTGACTAGCTGACATGTTAAGGGTGTTGCAATTCTTGGCGAGAATAGCAAAATCCTGTTGTTTCAGAGGATATGAAAGGCATCATATGCTGATTTTTGTTTTAAAGAGAGAGTGGCTAAGTCTATCTCAGTTTCCTCCTCTTGAAGTAAGACTACTGGGAATCTTGGAAATATTTCATTCTATTTGGTTGTTCCACTGGGAATGAACACAACTTACAGTGCTGGTGAGTGTGTATGTGTGGCAAATTGAAATTCAGATTTTTTTAAAAAAAGTATTTGTTTTATTTCGATTATGGTGATGCAGGAAGATAGATTTACAATCTAGGTTTACTGCCTCACTATTATTGTTTGTCACCTGTACATAAAAGTATTGTACCTCACGTGTATTTGCAGTTCCCCCATCTGCCATTTTTAAAATGTATATTTGACAAATGTGTTACAAAATTTAAAAGTGTAATAAATATAATGTTACAGTTAATTAAATGGAATATACAGAGTATTTTTTTAAAAAAAATGTATAAGTGATACCCTTTAAAATCTGGATATGTTCATGCATAATACTTCATATATCAGGCTAAAACATCGTTCCACAGATTGGCATGAGTTTTAGGTAGAAAGACAACCTCTGAGAATTCACTGATGAGAGTGGGAGTCCCAGAACAGGCTACATGTTCTCAATCCCTAATGTAAGTAAATATGCTAAGGGAATGCTACAACAATATCAGCAATGATCATCATCATCATCATCACCACCACCACCACCACCACCACCACCGTCATCTTCCACTACCACCTGCCCATACTGGTGCACCTCAATAAGGGGGCAGATCATATGAACTATTTTGATCCATGGATTCTCTTCTGACACTAACACTGCACTTCAGTATTTGTTTTGTGTCTTGTGGCTTACATGGCACGCTTGGCAGCCTTTTTCTCCTCTGAATGCACACACAAGGACATTTAAGAGGAAGTAAAACAGATGTGCTGTTCCCCTTTACCAGTGGCATTTAATTCTAGCTTTTTCTCAATAGTGTTCTTAACTGTAATTATAGCTAGAACTATATGCTGTCTTTTGCATCATGTACTGACTTTGTCAGCATCAGTAATTTTACAGAGGTCAGAAAAATTAGATGAATGCTTTTTCTTGATCAGTAACTCTTGAATTTTCTTTGCTTTGATCTATTTGTATAATTGTTTGTTTATCTAGATACATAATCAGCAGATTAATCTTGTAGGTAAAGCATCTACTGTTCTTTCAAGTGTGGAAACTTCTCACAGACTCTTCATCTGGGCATAGAGATAAAAACTATTTGACAGCTTTTTTTAAAAAAAATGCAAATGCTAAGCAAAAATAACAACTATCCATCTGTGCTCTGAACTGCAATGTATATACAGAGAACAGTAAAAATAAACTTTCTCTGCAGTAGTGAGGGCTAACACAGATTTTGTCTGAAAATTACCTAAATGACATAGTTACAGCACTGTTGTTGCACTTTCACTGCCATGGTTCTATCCTGTGGTATCTTGAGATTTGCAGTTTACGAAGGTATGCTTAGACATCTTCTACAAATCCTAGAATTCCATAGGGTGCAACTGTATCAGGGTGGAATCATAGTACAATAATGTGCTGTAAAAGGGTCTCTGGATTATAATGTCAGGGTGAGCTCACCTGTGAAAAATTTTGGCAGTTGAAGCATGTATTGTGGAATTACCCTACCATATTTGTGCAGTTTTATGAACTGTGCAATTTTATAAGGGATTCCAGATAACAGCCTCATTAATTTGCTACCTTGCTGTATTTTCCCACTGCTACTTCCCTTACCATTAAAAATGTTATTCAGGAGGGAAGACAGGATAATTACATGATGCATTTTCTTAGATTTAGGCCATTTCTGCACTAGCCTGTTACAGTGCTATTATTCCACTTTCAACATCCTATGGAATCCTGGGGTTTGCAGGCAGTAAAAATGAGGTTACATAACTACCATTTTGGCAGTTGTCTCCATCTGTCTAATGGTAGAGCTAGTCCTTATAATTTTTAAAGAAAACCTTTTCTGGTGTGATTTCTTTGTGAAATAATAATCTAGCTCTTAAGTAAATTGAAACAGGCCTTAGGTTAATGTCCAGACAGTCCACTTCCCAGAAGGAACAGTTGTTTATGTTTACTGTCCCCCCCCTCCCCCCGGTGTGTGTGCATGCACACCTGCTTGCGCCTTCAAGTCACTTTTCAACTTTTGGTTGCCTCATGAATTTCACAGGGTTTTCTTAGGCAAGGAATACTCAGAGGTGGTTTTGCCAGTTCCTTCCTCTGAAATATAGCCTACAACCCCTGATAGTCATTGGTGGTCTCCCATTCAAGTACTAACCAGGACTGACCCTGCTTAGCTTCCAAGATCAGACAGCATCTGGTTCCTTGGAGTATCAAATGCAATTCACACCGTACTGCATGCTGAACAAAGATAAACTGCATTGTCAACTGAAGCAATCTTTCCCCCAAAGTTTAGTAGATAGTATTTTGGACATTCTCTTGAACTGATGTCTACAGTATGCCACGTGGAGTCTTAGCAGTGAAGACGCCAACTTCAGACTGTTGTGTTTCTGCCTACTTCCTTTTTTCCAGATATTTCCAATTATCATGCATTTGCTTCAGTGGCAGATTATTATGTCACATATGCAGAAGACAGAACCCACAGCACTTAATGAGGGTTGGGAATGCTGTGGACCTTCAGATGATGTTGAATTGCAGCTTTCAACATTCCTCAGTACTGGCTATGCTGGCTGGGACTGATGCAAGTTGCAGTCCAAAAAGATCTGGATAGCTGTACAATTCCCACCTCTAGGCTAAATTCAGTTGTTAGTCCTAGCTAGAGTAGACCAATTAAATCAATGGGAATTTGGAAATACACCTCATATCCCACTGATTCAGTGGGTGTATTCAATTTGAAGACCAGCTCATTGTCCCCCATCCTGCCTTTATTTTCATTTTCATTCTCAGTTTGATTCCTCTTCTTCCCTTTTCCCTATATAACTTCTCTAGCTGAAGCCTGTCTGTTATCACTAATGTTTTTAGCATTCTCCTTCTGCATCCTTTGATTATATTAGAACTGTTAGTCATATTCCAATCCCATTCTGCGTTGACTCTTGCGGTGCTTTGGCAACTGGACCTTTTAGTTTTCAGCACTGGATCTGAAAGGTCCCTCCCTCTGATAGAAGGTCCTTCTGCTGGAAGAAGGAAACCTTTGAATCCTGTTATCAGCTCATTTATTATTTGCCCTTTGAGCATGATGCATTTGTCTGTGTTTCTTTTCACTTATTCCTATAGTGATCCTACGTTAAGTTTAAACAACTTGTGATTTTCAAGTCCCTTTTATGGTTTTGTCCCATCTTACTTGCCGTTTTCTCCCTGTTTTTTCTTGATCTCTCTTTTTCACCGTTTACCAAATATTAATGTTCATAGTGAATTTCTGCTTCCATCTGTAGTTTCTTTGTTTTCTCTTTTCTTTACTAGCCTCTTATGGGTGAGGCTCATCCCTTATTACCTGCCCAGGAATTTCAACATGTCAAATTGTTACTTTAATTGCTGTTCTGTGTTTCAGCCTGGTTTAATTGTTAGTTGCTGTTATTCTAATATATTATTATTATTGTACATTTTAATTGTATATAGCCCTGGGAGCTTACCCTGCCCAGATAGATGTTTATAAATAAATGTGCTCCTTTAAGAACTTCTGCTTATTCTTTTGTGTTTTCCTTCTTGTGAGGTTCTGAGTGCTTCCAATCTTTTCTTACCTTTATTCAGAAATCAAGGTTAATCGTGTAGGTTTTAATGTAATCTTTCAGTCTTGATTAGCAAGTACAAAATTTCTCTTCTTCCTCCAAGTTTCCTCTCCTTTTATCTCATGCTTTTTTAGATTGTGAGCTCTACAGGCAGGGCCCTGTGCATTTGGTTATGCGTTTGCTATACAGACTTTTTTTAAAAAAAAAAATGATAAAATAGTTGCCATCTCTGACTTGATTTTGTTGGACGGAAGCTAGATTCAGGCCTATGCAAGCAAGCCAAGTGGATGACAGCCATACCATAACTTCTAACTGTCCTGATTTGGCTACAACGGTCCCGATTAATTCTCTGTTGTCCACTTTTCCAGCTGCTTTTCAAATGTCTCATTTTCTCTCTCCTCTTCACCTTTCCCAGTTTGTCCTCAGCTTACTTCAGTTGCTGCAAACTGAGTTCAAAGTGCAAAAATAGTTCATACTCAATTAACTCAGCAAGAGGAATGGGAGCGGAAAGGGCAGAATCTTGCTGTTCCTTGTAGAGTTAGGCAAAAGCAGCCTCTCCTAGCTTTTGTATTCTTCTCATTAATAATTTTTGCTATCTTGACCACACTCTGATGTTGTTTGGCCACACATGTCTTAGTTTTCATCTGTGAAGATTTGGTGGATATGCTTCTTCAGCCCACTAAAAGTACTACACAGTATTTTCTGTAGTTAGGATGATAGGATAGAGGGGAAAAGCACCTTTGGCTAACCTTGGTGAAAAAAATCCTCATAGCCTTCCACATTCAGCAGAGCTCCACAGCTTTCCACGTGTAGTGCTTCAGGATAGCTTGTATGGAGTAAGTCATGGGAAATCTGCTTTATTTTGCCAGGCCAGCTGCACACCTAAATCTCAGTCCCATCCTACAATACTTGCAGTTTGACATAAGCTTTGTGCTACAGGAGTATCTAGGATTGATACAGAAATAAAATCCTCTACAGTTTGCATTTGCATGGAAATGTTACCTGTTCCTCAGTGGAAGTGAAATCATGGCAAGTCCATCAATAGAAGAACTGTTGCCTTCTAATAAGTGTTATTGTGTTATTACAGTTGCTAATATTTAAGGCTCAAAAGCCAAGTGTGGAATTTTTAGAACTCTATTAAGACATTAAATATTACACACATGTCATTGGCTAGGAAAAGTATGGAAGACTACATGATACCAAAAAAGTAAGATTGAAGAAAATCCACAGTCTTCAGAAAGAGAAATTGGAAATACACCCAGGTTGTGTAGCCTCCCCCCAACCCTTGTTATTTGTTGGACTTAGAAACCTCACTTTCCCCAACCAGTAGTTGGACTTCAAATATCTGAAGAATATCAGACTGGGAAGGGCTAATGCAGGACAATGATAACCTCTCAGAGGAGGTAGGATATCTTGATATCAGTTTCCATCCCAAGGTACTGTTTTCACAAATCACATCATGACATGGTTAATTCTACTGAAGAACTAAAACACAAGGACATCTATTGACCTATATGCAATCTTGTGACACATTTGACAAACCTGCTTCCCTGATGTTATTGGCTCCCATCTTTAGTAACTTCCACACCTTAGTTCAGTGAGCAGGAGAAGAAAGAGTAGGGGAAGCAGCATCTAGAGAACATTTTTGTAGTAACCTAAAGTAAGCTAAATGAGACGTTTAGCAAGCATAGTTAAAATATTGGGTTGTTTGTTTTTGACTCTTGTCTCTGTCAAGTTTCCTTTCTGTCTAATTTCTTTTTACAAATTTGGGTAAAATACAGGTGATCGTTTGCTAAGTTTCCTCACAGCATGTGTCTATCCAGTTGGTGACTTAGGTGTCTTGTTAGTCTGCCTTGCTTAAAGAGAATTTTACCACATACCAACTACAGATGAAAGCTTTTGTTTGTATCAGTATTAGATCTTCCATTAGGGAAGAGACGTGACACCCGTGGCTCTCCAGATTTTTGGACTCCATTTCCCATGATCTCTTACTACTGGCTATATTGGGCAGGAGTTGCAGGTGAAAATATTTGGAGGGCCAAAGCTTCTCCATCACTGCATTAGGATCCTGTTAGGAAAGTTCTATAATGCAAGGATGCATTAACACTTTTTTTTTGCATTAATATACATTCAGTTTCCATTCACAGACTCAGTTCCCATTCATATACATGTGTACATTCCCCACTCGTACGCACACACACACACATTCTCGTCAGTTCGTAAAGAACCTCTCCCACAACTGTGATTTTTTTTTTTTTGCAGTGATAATATGCATCCAATTTCATTTATGATCAGCATAGCCAGTGTATAGTTGAGTGAACAATGTTGTTGTTGTTTTTTTGCCTGAAATGTGCCCATTACTGTGTAGGGAATATGATACATATGAGCTAGTGTGACCACAGGTATAGCTCCTGTGATTTTTCCCATCATAGGTGTTTTTCTTCCAGACACTCAGGTAGCTGCATCTGCTGATCGTCTGGCTCATTTTTCATCTGGATGGTATTAACTGTGACAGTGGCCACTTAATGCTGATTTTTCAGTGTGAGCAAGCACCACAAATGCTCAGAGACACTCATTGGCATTGGAAAAATAAAACACATGTCCCTATTATGTGTTTAGGCACATGATGCTTTGTGTTAGGCCAGCCTCTTATATTAACTTTTGTTCTCAGATCAGCTAAAATGTATGCTCCTTCTTATCGCCAGTTGAATTTAAAAATAACTTCCTCTCATGCTTCCTTAACACAGGCAGTTGGACGTGAGCTGCTGCTCCATTTGATAGAGTTCTTGGTGACAAGCGACCAGCACGATCCAGTTATTACAAAGCTTATTGACAGTACACGGATACACATCTTACCTTCAATGAACCCTGATGGATTTGAAGCAACAAAAGAGTTTGATTGTTTCCCTCCATATGGCAGGTAAGAAGCATATGTGCAGGGCCAGGGAGGGAAATTTGGGGGGACTATTTTAAGCACTACTTTCAGTTACCCTTAATTCCTGCATTTCATTCATCTGAGGAATTGGTTTGCAGCTTCTCTTTTTACCTGCCAGAAGCTTAAACCATAGAGAACTTTGGTTCTTCAAGCTAAGGGTGTATGGGATCAACAGACAGTGAGAATACTTTCTAAAGTAGACAGGTACTAAAGATGGCAAGGCTAAGAAACAGACTGAGAAAATTATGGACACAAGCAAGTGAGGGAAGTTGATATATGAGAGGAACATCTGTGAGAAATCTTGCTACCTAGAGAAAGGTTACTATGATGTGGTGGTATAATGTTTCATCATGAGTAGCTTGTATGCTCACTGGGAGCAGGAAGGGCAAGTTTGATTTTCCATTCTGAAAATACAAAATGGGACCTCACTTATCAGGGACATGTCCCTTTCAGTGTGCGTGCCTCTTGGGTCCAGTCTGCCTCATTAGATCTTATCTGACTTTACCAGAATCTATCCATGGCAGATTATTATGTGACACCTTCATTCAATTGTCACTTTCATTGCCTTTCTCTAGGCAGACAATTTACTTCATACCTTACTCAGTTTCCATGTTTTTCAGCTTTGTGATTTTCAGTACCCACCTACTTGTGTTGGCTGAAAACCAACTCTGATCATTTACCTGGCTACAAACCACTTTAGCTGATCATCAAGACACTTTTAGAGCATCAGTAAAAGTTTGCATAGGTACTGCTGGTTGCTACTGTCACTGGTCCTTCAAAGCTAACTGAACTTCAGTTTGGAGGCTCTGATCTTTCAGGGAAGCATCAGATTACCCAAGATGTGACACTAGTAGCTAGAGACCAACACTAACTGTGCAGCTTGCATGGCATGCACAGAAGTTTGGAACAAAAACTTCCTTTGCACTTCCTCTATTTTGGTAAACCATAATGTGTGTGTGTGTGTGTGTGTGTGCATGTACAGAAATATAGCATGGGGGACACGTGGCTGGATAGCAGTATACGTGAAAGGAATCTAGGAGTCTTAATAGACCACAAGCTGAACATGAGTCAGCAGTGTGATGCGGCAGCCAAGAAAGCCAATCCAATTCTCGGTTGCATCAATAGGAGTATGGTGTCTAGATCGAGGGAGGTACTGGTACCACTCTACTCTGCTTTGGTTAGACCTCATCTTGAATACTGTGTCCAGTTCTGAGCACCCCAATTCAAGAAAGACATGGTCAAGCTGGAGCAAGTCCAGAGGAGAGTGACCAAAATGGTGAGGGGCCTGGAAGCCATGCCCTATGAGGACAGACTTAGAGAACTGGGTATGTTTAGTCTGCAGAAGAGAAGGTTAAGAGGGGACATGATAGCCATGTTTAAATATTTGAAGGGATGCCATGTAGAGGAGGGAGTGGGCTTGTTTTCTGCTGCTCCAGAGACCAGAACAAGGAGCAACGGATTCAAGCTGGAGGAAAGGAGATTCCACCTGAACCTCAGGAGGAACTTCCTGACAGTCAGGGCTGTCCGGCAGTGGAATATGCTGCCTCGGAGTGTGGTGGAGTCTCCTTCCTTGGAGGTTTTTAAGCAGAGGCTGGATGGCCATCTGTTGGAAGTGCTTTGAGGGTGTTCCTGCATGGCAGGGGGTTGGACTGGATGACCCGTGTGGTTTCTTCCAACTCTACATTTCTATGATTCTATGACTCTATGTACCTCCAAGTCGCCTTTCAATTTATAGTGGCCTCATGAATTTCGTAGGATTTTCTTAGACAAGGAATAATCAGAGGTAGCCTACAGCACCCAGTATTTGTTGATGATCTGCCATCTAGTTAGTAATAGGAACTGAACCAGTTTGGCTTCCAAGATCAGACAGGTTTTGAAACTACTGTGTTAAAATCACTTGTGCGCATGTCACATATTTAGGAAACCACTTGTGGATGGGTCACATATTCAATGAACCTCAAGGAAGGCCTAACTCTATGTAGACTACAGGCTTTATATGTATAACATCCCAAGTTCAATCCATAGTATTTATAGAATGGAAATGTCCCCTCTCTAAAATCCTGAAGGCTTTTGTGAGTCAATGCACAGAGTGCTGAACTAGATTGACCAGGCTTCCCACGTGCTCTGTGTGAGGCTGCCTTTGAAAAGTGCTCAGAAACTACAGCTGGCCCAAAGAGCTACAGCCAGGTTGTTAACTGGGCTGGCTACAGGGAGCACACAACTCCCTTGTTACAACTGCTCCACTGGCTGCCTGTCCCTTTCTGGCCACAATTCAAAGTGTCGGTCTTGACTTGTAAAGCCCTACATGGCTTGGTCCCACATTATTTGAAAGACTGTATCTCCCTTTATGAGCCCAGTAGGACTCTGAGAACATCTGGAGAGGCCCTTCTCTCTCTCCCAGCACCTTCCCAGGCTCATTTGATGAGAACAAGGGAGAAGGCCTTCTCAGTGGCTGCTCCCGGACTTTGGAACTCCCTCCCTAGAGAAGCCAGGATTGCCCCATCCTTGCTCTCCTTCCAACAGCAGATTAAGACATTTTCCTCAAACTTTTATAGATCGACTGGGTTTGGGATCTTAATGCTGTGGGAGTCTGTTTTAAAGTTGGTACAGTCACGTAGGGATGGGGGGGGTGATGGGGGTGGTTCACCCCCAGTCGCGTTGTTTTTGGGGTGTCCTGGCTTGTAGCCACACCCCCACGCGCCGTGGCCCTGTCCCCACGCCATAACCCCCACACCCCTCCTCCACACACTCCAAGCTCCACTGTTGGGTTGGTGTAGTTTTTTAAAATGTATTTTAGTGTATTTAATATTTTTAGTATTAATGTTTTAACTTTATGAATGGTTTAATTGCTTTCTAAGTTTTATATGTATACTTTCATAGATGCTTTAATTTGTACTGTTTTAATGTTGTTCGCTGCCTTGAGTCCCACTGTTGAGAGAAAGGCGGGATATTAATAATAAATATCAGGCAGGCAGGCAGAGACCAATATTAGAATGAGACTGTGCATCAAAACTTCATATAGTATCAATAAAACTAAGTTCTTGATGGCCTCTATTCATCCCATCCCTGTTTCCTAGCAACTAGGCTATTCTATTTATTTAATTTATATCCCGTATTTCTCCTAACACAGAATCCAAGGCAGATGGGGTGAGCAAACTGTGTTCTATGAGTCACATGTGTCCCCATTTCCTTTTTTTTTTTTTTTTTTTTGCAGCCCCCAACCTTCCCAGGACACATTCAAAGCCCTTGGAACTCCCCAATTTTTTTAAAAAAATGTGAAAAATCACCTGAAAATTTTCAGTGCTGCTAACAAAATGTTCCCAAAGGTGGTGAGTTGGCCTAATTAACACCCCATGATTCACAACTAAATTAAAAGCAGAAGATCACTTCTGATTTGTTGGAAAAGTGTCAGTGTGGCCTGCTGAGAGGGCATGAGGGCAAACATTGGCATCTGCCCCAGTGCAGTTGGCCACTCTAATTTAGATTCATTAAAACAATGAAAAATGTGTGACCATCTGCCCAAACAAACAATAAAACGCTTTGTACTTCATTTAGTTTGCTATTGGCAGTGAACTTTCTCTGGGCCATTGTAAGCTCAGAGAAGCTGTAAGCCCAGAAAAGCTGTAAGCTCAAATAATGGTTGAGATCCTGGACTAGGAGACAGTATCACACATGCATAACTACAATACATTTCCCATCCAACACTCCCCTGAAACCCCTATCTTTTCTTTTCTGCAGCCTTCCCTCCATTCCCTGGCTGCTGGAGAGTATAGGGGACAGCAGACAAGTGTTCTGCTATTTTCCTATAGCTCACATGTGTCAAACAAAAGGCCCGCAGGCTGAATCCAGCCTGCCAGGCCATTTCATGTGGCCCTCGCACTTCTCCTGCAGCTGCAGCACTCACCTTGCCTGGCAAGCCCAATTCCCACATTATGGGCTCCGGCTGCTGTTATTCTGAAGAGTGGCCCAGCAGCCATTACTGGCAATCTACTTCTACTTCTGACTGCTCCTCTGTCCAAATCTTGCCAGCAGAGTGTTGCCACAGGCTACCGTGGGAACACTCTGCGTAGCTTGTGAGAGTTGGACAGAGGAGCAGTCAGAAGTAGAAGCAGATTGCCAGTGATGGCTGCTGGGCCCCTCTTCAGAATACCAGCAGCCGGGGGCCCGCAATGTGGAGATTGGGCTCGCCAGGTACAGAGAGGGGCAGGGGGACAGAAAGAGCCACAGGGGAGGGGGAGCAGAAAGAGGCACAGAGAGGGTCTGGGGAGCAGAAAGTGGCACACTTTGGATATACTGACCAATTCTGTGTCACTTTACAAAGATATAGGGACCATAAACTACAGTCAAACAGCCCCAAAGTGTCCAAGAAAAGAAAAGTTGATGCAGAGGGAAGGCAATTTAAAAACCAGTAATAACTGAAGACAGAGGCAATTGTTTAATATGATAAAAGAGTAGATACATTTATATAGTCTTATAGATACAACCGGCCCTTTGAAGGAAACCATAATACTGAGGTGGCCCAAGATGAAATTGAGTTTGCACCTCTGCTATAGCTGGACCACAGCAAATGACATCATCTTCTGGAAGACCCCTGGGAGAACCTCCCCCCATTCTCCACCAGCCAGGAAGTGGCTGTGTGTGCATGTGTGGGAGCTGCAGTGGATTTGGGGAGGTTTTTGGCTGTTATAGAATTCTGATCTCTGCAACCCAGAAAGTGGGTTAGAACAGCAGGCAGTATGTTCATTACTATGGGAACATTACCCACGATAGATTAAGTTTTTCACACTTAATTCGGCTCTGTATATTGGTCTGCATTTTTCCCCCTGTAAGCAGGACAATATTATAAATCCAGTATTTGAAACACCTATTGCACTTTGAGAACAAGGAACAACACAGACAGCTCCAACTGCTTTAGAACAGACAATAATATGCTAGGATGATACTAGAAGATGGTCACATTACAATCTAAAATTTGAAGGTATGTTTCAGACTGGAGCCTAAACAATATTCATTTTATCCTGCTAAGGTACAATGCTAATATGGAAGACCTGAACAGGAACTTTCCTGATGTCTTCAGCAGGAATAATGGCTTAATCCAGCCGGAGACTCAAGCAGTGATAGACTGGATAAAAAATGAGATGTTTGTCCTCTCTGCTAATCTACACGGTGGATCACTGGTAGCAAGTTATCCTTTTGATAACGGTAATTCAGGTAAGTTGACACTTGTCTTTGATTTTGGAGCACTAGATATCATGGTGGCTCCTAGCTGATATTACATGAAATGTGTGTCAAAATAAGTCGTATTTTCTTACGTGAACTACTCCCCACCATGTGGTGCTCTTCAGGTGTTTTGGACTAGAAATCCCATCAGCATCTACAGTTTCAGGTATGATGCAAATACTGAGACCATTTCTGCACTACACTGTTGTAGTGCTATTATTCCACTTTCAACCTCCTATAGAATCCTGCGGTTTGGAGTTTAGGGAGGGCCAATTACATTTCTTAGCCAATTCTCTTTGGCTTCAGTAAATGACAAACCCCAGAATTCCACAGGATGTTGAAAGGGGAATAACAGCACAGTAACAATGTAGTAAGGAAATGGCCTGAGTTTCATGAGAGACAGAAAGACGGGCGTGCACCTATACCTGTTGTCTATACTCTTTGGCCCTCAACAGCTCTTTATCTCACTCAGTTAAAGCCAAGGGTATCTACACTGGTAAAGTATTTCCAAAACGAATAGAGAATTGACATTTTATACATACACAGGTCTTCATCCTGATGATTACCAGAGAAACCTGTAAGTGGAACATTTTTACATCTTATCCAAAATTCACTACAGGAGCCTTCCGTATAATAGCAGCCCAAACTGCTGAAATTGCAAACCAAGCCACATATCCAATAGAATGCAGAGTTGTGGTAGTTTCCCCTTAACACTTTTGCAGCAATGTACAAGTATACTGTACATGGAGCCAGAGAGCTAGTGTTGTCTAATCGTCTGAGTGTTGGACTAGGATACTGAGAGACCAGGGTTTGAATCCCTATTTGGCCATGGAGACCTATTGGGTGATCTTTGGCAAGTCACACAAGAGGCAAGGACAAACCCCCTCAACAAATTTTGCCAAGAAAACTCCACAATAGGTCAGTCTAAGGATTACCCTAAGTCGGAAATAACTTGAAGGCACACAACAACAACATATATACCTCAGTTAACAAAGTAGATACATTCCTGGGCTTTACTTTTCTAACAGAAAACTTGGTACCAAATATAGAAAGAACATAAACAGAATAGGACTAGTTCCTACACCACAAAAAATGGTGTCTCTATTTTGGTCCTGCACACTCAGTAAGGGATTCTGGAGGTAGCTGCTGTTTGCCTTGTTTGTTGGAGGAAAGCACACACAGCAACACTAGGATCAGCTAGAACAAAAAGGCACTCTTTCCCAGCTCAGGCTTTGTATATTGCATTGTTTACTACAGATACACTACTGTAACCCAACACTGGAAGTCTGTGTTTCTCCAGCCCTTTTTCACCATTTTCCTAATAGTGATGCTGCTAAAAAAGTTTCAGCTGGACAGAGGATAAAAAGGAGAAACCAGGGGGAGGCTAGACAGGAGGAAAAAGACTTTGTGAAAGGAGCTTCTTTATTAGAGACTTTGTTAGCTGAGGTATTCTTGCACATTGAAACTGTGGCAAGTTGTATGTGTAAATTTTAACAGAGCAAGCATACTAGAAGGTTGGGTAGGGGAATTGTTCTGGAGGGACAAGATCCATCTTTTCCAAAGCCCTGCTGAGCTTCACCAAAAAGAGTTAAAAGAACAGTAATTCCCCCCAACCTTTGTCATACTTTTTCTTCATTAGTTTTTCCACTGCTGCCGTCTCCAGTCTGAGAAGACTTTAGATCCTGCAGTTACACACAATTTCCTGCTACTCTTGTGGAATGTCTCCACAGCACCTCCCTTTTTATGCTCTTTAGTGTCAAGAGTAGCACTGGATGCAGTTCTTCCTGTGGCTTTGTAGGTAGGAAGGAAGTTACAACCACAGGAGTACAGTCTAGCAATCCTTTGCATTAGGAGAACCTTGCAGTGGTATCCAGAAACTTCTATGATGTGAACTATAGTCATCTATTGTTATATGTATGTAAACTCCCCATGCTGATTAGATTTTACTGCAATCCCTTTTTTTCCCCTTCAGTTACAGTTACTTCACAAGACATTAGTGAAACTCTGGATGATGATGTTTTTGTGCACCTTGCAAAAACATACGCAAGCAACCATGCTACAATGCATGAAGGGGATGCCTGTCACAATGGAGATCAGTTTCCAGATGGCATTACAAACGGATATGCTTGGTACAGACTGATAGGTACCAATTGCCTCTCTTTCTCTGCAGCTCCTGATTATGTGTGTGTTCTAAGGCGGTTGTTCCCAAAACTGGTTCCTCCTCAGGTATTGATGGACTATAGCTCCCAGAAGTGCTGGCTACTGGCCTAGCTGGCTGAGGCTTCTGGGAGTTGTACAACTTCAGATATGAAGACCCCAGTTTAAAAATTACTGCTCTGTAGCTTGGATGGGCGAAAGACAGTTTGGGATCTACTCATAGGTGTCTGATTACTTGTACTACCCAGTTATTTAACATTAAGAACAATAACTGCCAACAACAGCCTTCCCCCCGCCCCCCAGAATTATTGGACTGCTGACATGAGGAAAGCTTGAGGTTGCCCACAATGTATTTATGCGTGGAAGGATTAGGAGTGCAACTCAATTCTGGCACTGGGAAGAAATCCTTGTTATTACTCAGCTGGTGCTTCAAATCTAAATCTATCCACCTGGCTCTAGCTGATGAATCTGAAACACAGACTGTGCAGCCTTGGGGTGCATTCAGATGGAGGGAGCCCGGGCTATAATTAAAATTGCATTGTGCAATTATTCTGATATTCTGTTTTTAACAGAGGTAACAAAATAGAGGAAAGCAGTGGGAAACTGTGGAAGGCAAAGTTACTAGGACCCCATAAATTTGAGTGAATGACATAGGGCAATTATACAATAAAGCCATGTCATGAAGTATCCCTGCTGTCTGCTCCCCATGGAGGAATGTACTTCTAGGACTCCTTTATCAAGGATAAAGAATCTGAGGTGTTACAGCCTTGTTTTTGGATCCTCACAGTTGTTGTGGATGTAAAGAATAAGAGCAGTGTGGGATCCTCTACTGCAGGGGTGAGCAACTATGGTCTTCCAGACGTTTGGGAGCCTAACACTCCCGTCAACCTTAGCCAGCATAGCCAATGCTAAAGATTATGGGAATTCCAAATCCAAAATGCCTGGAGGGCCACAATTGCATTAACACAGCTCTGCAGGATCAATTTCCTGGTGAAAAATGCAGAAACAAATAGAGAAGGTTTGTTCATTTTTGAGTTCACATAAGCCTTCTGTAACCTAGGGTGGACTGTGGGGACAGGAGGGTGGACTAGGGGGTACCTGGAAGTAAGTTATGCTAAGTGCTAAGTGACGAATTCATTTGCATTCCAAAGCTCCAGCCAGCACATTGTCTCCCAGGCAAACACTGGCCCTTTTTGCACGCAACTTCGAACGCGAAATGGCCATGAGAATGATGCGGAATCACGAGGACAGTTCCGCATGATGTTCTCGTGATCGCGCGTCGCTCCCGTAGTGATCCTGCGGCAATCGTGCATTATATCATTTTTGGGTTTTTCCCAAAAATGATGCATGATTGCGCATTCCTCCCACGTCCCTCCCGCACTTACCTGCCATGTGGAACCTCAGGAAGTGCGATGACTGCGCTTCCTCCCCCAGCGCAGCCTGGGAAAGTACCTGGCTGCGCTGAGGAAGGAAGGGGCGGAGCTATCGCACTTCCTTCCGTCCAGCATGGAGCTGGTGCGGAGGGAAGCGCAGGAAACGCGATTCCCTCCCGGAGGAGGGTTTTTGCGTGATCCCCGTGCGATGCCAGCGACACCAGGTAAGGTGCGAAAAGGGCCACTGTCTGTGACTTTGAAAAAATAATGAACATACCTAATGAAATTTGGCAAACAGTACTATCTGAGGGATATGATAGAGTGCTTTAGGGGATTGTGCCTTATAGGTGCCTTTGCACATTAGCTTGAATTGGTTTCTACTTGTTTTGGTTTATACTAGGTCAAATGAAACTCTGCTTTAGCTAAACTATACAGTCATTCTGTTCCCAGAACACCACAGTTGTGCTCAAATAAATTTTTATAAAAGAGTAAGATTACTTTTGTATTAGTGCCTGGTGTTGTGTTGTGTGATGCCCATCAGGTAGAAGCGGATTGAGTAAAAAAGAATGACACTTCTCTTGTTTACATGGGACCAGCTAGTTGCACTCAGTCCTATGACACAGAGGTTACCCAGCTGCTAGTGATGCTGACTGTGCAACCACTCACAAGCCCACCACTTCATAGCATGGACTGAGGCTACATCTTTCCTGTGCAACTGCTGGAGCAGTCATCTGACTAGTCAGGCCCTTGCAAGGCAGATGGCACATGTTCTTCCTTCCTTCTGCCTTCTCTGCTGCTCCCTGGACACACCTCAGTTCCTCATATTCCAGCTTCCTCATGAAGTTGGCTCATGTTTTCCAGCCTTTGCTGCCAGAGAATAGAGGCACTGTCTTGTGGTAATGTCAAACATATTTCCTATCACCGTAGCTTCTAATCTTGCTCCAACTGAAATTTAAATTTTCATCTAAGCCAGGGATGGGCAACCTCCCAGAACCTCCTCAGAACTCCCTGGGAAATATACCCCCACTGGAATCCAGTGCTGCCATTACAGTAGTGGCAAAATGGCTTTTGGACATTACGTATGTCAAACACTTGGAGGATGATGCTTTGTGGAGGCTTCTAGCAGCACAGTTTTTCTCATAAACAAGAGCTGGAATCCTGTTGGTAGACTTTTGCCTTTTGGTTACATTTTTTTTCCAGGTCGTGCAGCTGTGGTGAGGGAATACAAATGTAAGCCTAAATTGGGTTTTAGCTCCCACTAGAGTAGACCCATTGAATCCATTGGATTCACCTAGGTGCTGACTCACTATTCATAATTCATTTAGTGGGTCTACTCTTTCTAGAATTAACCAGTGGAATTCCAGCCTTAATCTGCCAGCTCTGAGCAGCCTACTTGTTCAGTGCTTTATTTTCTCCATGGCTGCTGTGCCCATATACTCCTTCCTTCTGCTGCCACTACCTATACTAGCCCAAAAGAATTATGGGGCAAGGTGTGCAGCCCCTGCCTGTGTTGTTTACATGTCAAAAATCACTGGTGCCCCACCTCTGCAATGGCACATTTGACAGTGATATCTTGGTTAGAGCAACAAAAACAGCCAGGGAAAGACACGAGCCCTTACTCGTGTTCAAAGAGCAGAGAATTATATTGATAACTCTACAGACCATTTCCTTTGTGTGTCTAAACTTTAAGCAGATGCTGTCAGATATATTTATGTAGACTGGAAGATGTATGTAATGTTGATGAATGAACGGCTTTTGGTACAGGCCCAAGAGAATGCCTTTCTGCCCAAGTTCCATTGAAATGAATGGGGCAACATGAACATCTTCATGTATGCCCTTGAACAGCTGCTCTTCATAATTATGAGAGAAGAGGAATGAGGAGAATTGTTTGTGGGTTGTGTGTAATCATATCACTGAGAAAAGTATTCATATATTGTGGCTGCAATTCAGACAGAAAGATAGATAGATAGATAGATAGATAGATAGATAGATAGATAGATAGATAGATAGATAGATAGATAGATAGCCTATTTATCTGTTTCAGTTTTTGTTTGATAAATGGCTAGAAGTGTGAGGGTAAATGTTTCCTTCCTGCCTACACTGTAGTGTTCTAGTGGAGCAGAAATCTATACCACCAGTGTAGGGGTTCACCCTGAAGGTCAGTCAGGGGCTGGTATGGGTGAAAGGCACCTGGACACCTTCTAGCTGGCATTTTTTCAGACGGGAAAAAAAGGAACAGCTGTTGCTGCCCAAGACCTCCAGAGTATTTGCCAGAAACCCAAAAGGGCAACAACACTTCCTTTTTCCTCACCAGCTGCTGATTGACCTTGAAGGTGACACTGGTTTCTTCAAACTGGTGTTACATGTGGAGAGGTTCGTGGCACAAGTAGGCATTGGATACCTCCTTCCCTAGTGATAAGGAAAGGGCATACACTGGTGCAATAGAAGGCTTCACCCGAATATGTCACCAACAGGATTTCAGACATTCTTATTCACTGTTCATGTTAAAACAGAGTTTGGAAATGTCCATCTTTTGGACTACAACTCCTAGAATTGCCCAGCCAGCATATTAAAAAAATCGGTGTGCATCTTTCTTTCTTAGTGGTATTTTAACTATGCATTTAAACATTTTCTTTAGGTGGGATGCAGGATTATAACTATATCTGGGGTCAGTGCTTTGAAATTACATTAGAACTATCATGTTGTCAGTATCCACCAGAAGATGAGCTTCCATCCTTCTGGAATGACAATAAAGCTGCTTTGATTGAATACATTAAGCAAGTTCATCTTGGTAAGTTGCATCAGCTGAATGTATCTTTACTGTGCATCATAATCTCACTTAAATCTGGTAGTAAAGATTGTTGAAAGGACAATTAAGAGAACATCTCTGATAATGTTGCTTCTATATGAAATTCATCTTAACTATGCATTGGCATAAAATCTGTAGTTAGTCCTGGTTAGAACAGGTCAATTGACTTTATTTGTGTGTTGACTTACCACCAAACAGTTGATTCAGTGGGTCAGTTCAAGATGGGGTTAATGAAGGTGGGACTAACCAACACTGCTGAGTGTTTTCTTGGTTCATAATTAATTTAATGACAATAAATCTGAATGAAGATATATTAACAGCCCTTCCTTATTACACAATTATAACACATTCCACTTTAACTACTGTGGATGCATCATATGGAATCCTAGGGTTTGCAGTTGGGGAAGGCACTGGAGGCACTGTCTGACTAAGAATTTTGAACACTCACGCCTTCCTGAACTAAATTCATGCAAGTTAGGCTCATCAGTGGCTACTAATTGGAATGGGTATATATCTCCGCCACATCAGAGTGCCTTTATCTATCCTTTTCTGGGGAAAGCAAGATGGAAGATGCTGTGGTACCCTTACCCTGTTGTTGGTCTTCTGATAAACAGCTAGTTGACCCCAGTGTGAGAATAGCCCTTAGACTAGCCCTTAGCCCGCTGCAGTATTGCTCTTATGTTCTGAAGGTTAAGAAATTATCTTAAAAATGACTCCTCTAAGTGGTATTTGTGAAAGGTCATTAGATCATCATGTGTAAGCATATTCTTGGGTATAACTTTTCACTATTTTTAAAAAAAATTAATGAAATGCAGTGACTAGAACATGTAGTTAGGAACAGAGGGAGAGAGTGAGAAATGGGACCTGTTAACTCTTTCTCAGAACTTAGAAAATTCCTTTCTGGGGAGAGGGGAGTAAAAATCCCAGAATCCTGCAGCTAGCATTATGGCCAGTGGCCATGGAGGGAGAGGGTTTCTGACATCAGTAGTCACAAAAGAGACTTTTCTAGGTCCTGCCCTTTTCCTTATTTGCTGATTGTCATCTTGAAAAAAAATCTCTCTCCTATCTAGTATAGCTTTTGATGAGGCCTTTTTAGTTCTTACTGAGGTAAAATCAACAATGCTACAGTACACCCAATTATTCTGTGATGCTCAGTTTCTGATGGAATAGCCTCTCTGTCTTAAGATAGGGTTGTATCATTGCACGTCTTCTGTTGTCCACTGGCAACATTTCTTGTATGGGCCCCATTGAAAGAAGCAGTGTATTGCTATAAAACAACACTGCCCTCCTATGGCGTGTAAAGGGCACAACTTAAAAACAGAGTGACACAGTGGTATCATCATGGTACATAAACTCTGCCAATTACCTTGTTCAGAAGAAGGCTGCTTCACATCATCCTACTCCCACAAAAATAATTTTCCTAATTAATTTAAAAATAGATATTGGATGGATAGGCATTATGAAGGCTTAAGACTAATATACATCTCTGGTCATTGGAGAGGTCAGTATTCTCTACTGATGATGCAACAGTCCAGCTCCCCCTCAACCCACCATGTAAACTGCTTTCAAATCCCAGTTTAATGGCCAGTGGAGAGCAGGAAGAGAAGTGTCCAGCTGTGTTCCCATGGCTGGATGTACAGCAATGACATCATCCTCCAGGATCTTTGAGGACCCCTTGGGATGTCCCAGAGGATATCTGTCATGGCATCCAGCTGTAGAAATATAGCTGGATGCTGATCCATATTTGCTCTCTAACAGCCACTAAATGGCTGTGTTGGGGATCCCGCAGCAGCTGAAAGGTAGCTTTCGGGGTATCAGGAGGAAATGTGTCATTGTTCTGCCTGTGTGGAACTTCATAATATGTCTCCTGCTCCAGGATCTCTGTCACTGTCTTACAGTAGGGTGCTTTGGATCAGTATATTTTTCTCTTTGATTTGATTCTCAGCTCTCTTGTCTTTTCCTTTTTAAGAAGAAATAACACACATGAAGGCAGGTATTCACAATCACAGTTGTAAATGCATAACCTGGAGTTATGCATTCATGGCCGGTTTGCATTCGCAAGCCTACGTCTTCAATAGAATCCATAGGGATTGTGAAAGTCCCCTAAGCCAGACTTCTGGGCAGCAATTGATCTGTCAATCAGAATGCAGAAGGCTGATGTTTCCATCTCCCTCCTTCAAGCAGCCTCTTGTGTGAAAAGGAATTATGGCGAGAATCCTGCTTCTGACTGTTGCATATGTTGCAATGCACAATGCAGAAAGGCAACGCACATTCACAGGCTGTTCTGTGTACTATAATATGCAACTGCATGTGGAATGGTTCCACATGTGCAAGTCTGCTTAGATCACTATCAACTGTACACAACAGTTCCAAATTGTCCAAAAACACACTCTGCATGTGTAGTGCTCTTGCATATGTCACTAACAGGATACCAGTTTACTTTCATAGATATGCAAATGCCCACACAGTTCCACGTATTGTACATACCTACTTCCTCTCTCCTTTTTTCACACACAAATGTGTATGTGTGTTTGTGTGTGCTTGCATGCTGCAGTTCAGCTTGGGGAGAAGTCTTCCAGTGGAAGATTTTCCCAAATTGCGGTAGGAGAAGAAGAGATTTAGGTGAGCCCTTTCTTTCCCTGCTGTGAGTCCTAAATTGCTCCTCTGTCATAATTTGTGCCTGAAAAAAAAGCTTTCTGTTGATGCCAGTTTAAGACTCCTCCCCCCATACAGTTGTTGTAGCTAAAGAGGAAATGGGCTTGTTTCCTCTGCCAGCTCCAGAGGCCTCACTGTTTGGCTGATCCTCATATGTTGTGCTTCCTCCACTACAACCTTGGGTTAGGATGCAATTTCCAAAGGTTGTGCAGCCCTTCATTACAGCCTTAGATTTGGAGACGAAGGGACATTGCTAGCTTGTGCTCAGTGATGCCAAGGCAACCTACCTGTATCACTGCCCTTCCTTGGGAGAAAGCAACGATAGTTGAGTCGCAAGCTGATAAGCAAATGAAATCACTTTCCTCTCCCATTTTAACCGCTTTCTTTCCCTATAGGAGTAAAAGGTCGTGTTTTGGATAAGAATGGAGAACCTATTCCAGGCGTGATAGTGGAGGCTGTAGGAAGACAGCATGTCTGTCCTTACAGAACCAGAAGAAACGGAGAATATTATCTTCTGCTGCTGCCGGGGTCCTATATACTTAATGTAAGTCTTCTTGTCCAGGCACATGGGCTGCTATGCCAATAATTGTGGCTAAGATGTGTAGAGGATCACTCTTGTTAGCAAGGGGCTTCTGGGCCTATGTAGAAGGTGGGCAGTTTCTTCTGTACTAGTCATTTATTCCTCCAGCTGAGAGTTTTTGGGTCGGTGGGGAGCTCCCTGAAAAGAGACTGAAACTCTAGTACTGCATGGTGGACCCCCTCACACGCACATCTGTTCTGGTTGTGATAGATATTCTTATTATAACATCCATATGATTTCTGTGCGAAACTCTGTTTTGCACTTAAATTGCTTCCCAGCAGTCTCTCCCTGAACCATAGCTGGAAAATCCCTGGTTTTGACAAACCCAATCCAAGGATCGGATTCTGATTAAAAGCATTCTGTCATCCTTCCAAAATTTACCCTGGTATTTGAAGGAATTTCTCATTTAATTCTCTCACTAGTTATAGCAGTTCAGGAGGTCTGTATTCTGCTGGGCAGACCATCTGTTAGAGATTTAGTTGCTTGTTATGGCTGCAACTTGGAAGTTCATTTTATTGGTGTACAAAATAAGATATATAAATACGACCTAAGCTTGGAAGGGACTTAATTATTGCAGAATGAAGCTGAAAGGCTTCTGTGCTAAGGAAAGGTTACAAGACATCCTAACATGTATGACATACTTAGTGTATCATATTTGTGTTAGAATAAGAAACAAACACATTGCCTGTGATTTACTGCTGGGATCGGCAGGCATGCACATGCAAGGGCCCAGATTCAACAGTACTTCAGTATCCAGCAACAGCAGAACGGAAGCTTTCTTCCTTTTTCCTTCAAAAGGAAACCTCTTAATGTTTACCAGCCTTCTGGATTGGATGTTTAGAAACACAGGGGAAAAGGAGAGCTACAATATGGAGGAGTGGTCACAGATGGGACCCAGTGGAAGCATATCATTGGATCCTGGCAGAGATCTCAAACCCAGTCTCTGACGTATCAGTGCAAGTGCCTGAGATCCTGGGTCAACATTGGCAGACAGGGTGGCAGTGACATGCTGGCTGGTATCTTGTTAGTTTTGTTGTTGTTATTGTTGTTGTTTGTTGCTGTGTGCCTTCAAGTGGTTTCCAACTTATGGCAACCCTAACTTGAACCTATCACATGGGGTTTGCTGGGGGCTGACTGTGTGTGACATCCCCAATGTCACCCAGTAGGTTTCCATGGCCAAGTGGGGAATTGAATTCTGGTCTCCAGGGTCATAGTCGGTGCTGAAACCACTACACTTAATGACTTAAGCGTGCCCAAGGACAGCATATATGCACATATGTCATGTTTTAAATTGGGGTGTGTATGTGTGCTTTGACGTCGTCTGTCGAATTATGGCAACCCAATGGCAACTTCTTAAGGAAGGAATACTCAGTGGTAGTTTTGCCAGTTCCATCCTCTGAAATATAGCCTACAGTACCTAGTAGTCATTGGTGATCTCCAATTCAAGTACAAACCAGAGCTGGCCCTGCTTAGTTTCCAAGATCAGATAGGATCTGGTGCCTTCAAGGTATTTAGGCCTTTTAAATAGGTGCATAGGGCCATTCGCATGCCCTTGCACTCTGTCCAAAACCCTCCTACTGCTCAGAAAATGTCAAGGTATGGGAGGGGGGATTGTCGCTGTTCTTGGTGAGGAGGAGAGGGGGTTGCAATTCATACTGTGACTATCTGGCTCTTCTGAACTTCCTGGGGAAGAAAAAGTGAGTACTCCATTTGGGAGTGCACCTTTATTTCTCCCCTCCAGAGCCTGAATTGCTTCCCCCTCCCTCATTTGTCAGTGGTGGACAATTGTAGCAAGAGCCCTCCCTGGGCTTTAACAGTTGCTAGGTGGTGGAAGGAATCAGAACAGCATGGATGGAACTCTGTGTTGATGTAGGATATAAGCCTCTGATTGATTTGATCAAAGGAATCAAGGTCTGATTCAGCAGTATAGTGGGTGGAATGATGGACAAGGACTCTGGAAACCAGGGTTCACCCACTGGGTGACCTTGGCAAATCACAGTCTGTCAGCCTCAGAGGAAGGTAATGAAAACCTCCCTCTGAACAAATCTTGCCAAGATAGCCCTGTAATTGGTTCGCTGAAAAATTACTTGAATGTTCACAAGGTTTGTATGTTTAGTGTCTACTGGAAAAGTGAGTCTAGTCATATTGAAAAACTGAAAGGATGGCTCCCACTCTGCTGTTTGATTTTAGGCAACAATACCTGGATCTGTGTCATCGCTACATGAAGTCTACATACCAAATAGAACAGCAGACTTCAGTGCCCTGAAATACGACATCATTTTCCTCAGTGAAAAGTCTGACAGAGTGGAACCTGCTTCATGCCCTATGGTGCCACTTTATTCTGCATATCGCCATAAAAACATATCGACCATGCTGAAGCCTTCTACTAACTTTTTGATTTTAATTAATACTTTATATGTAACATTCAGATAAAACTTTTTTATGTGTGGTTTTGAAAGTACTTGAACAAAAAATGATTTGTATTCGTATATATAAGACTTAACCATTTGCTGCTGAGCATTCCTGACAATCAATAGATACTGGCTATTTCTATATGACGTTGCATACTCTATTTTTATTTATTAAAATAATTTTATCTTCCCCCTATCCAGGGATCTCCAGGTAACAGACAATTTAAACAACTTACATATTTTAAAAACTGCAGCATAGAAATATATTAAACTAACAAATTAAAACAACTTAAAACATTTGCATCACCATCTGAGGTGGTTGTGAGGAAACTTAATATATTGTAACCAGGCCAATATAGCTGCAGAACTATTAACTTGGCATTAGTTATGGTAATTTCTGAGAGTCTTCTGGATTATCTTTGTGAACCAGCTAGTCTGACTAACTTTGCAAAAGATCATTACAGCTACCAGCGGTCTGGATTAAGTGATGTTTTCCTTTGCCCTTTGGTATCTCATCAACTGCATCATTCTTCCATTGAGATGCATATGTTACATACAAGCTCCTTGGCTGCCATCGGGTGAGATGGAAGGCACTGTGCTCATCACCAGTGTTGAAGAGGTTGTCCAATGAGCTTCTGTGGATGGAACAGCAGGGGTCCTCCTCTTCCAACAGCACAAAATGCTTTGGGCTGGCTCTTGAGTCCACCCGACTGCCTCTACAATGCAGTGCTTTCCTGTCTTAAGTCAAGAAAACTGCTATTCTGACATAGGCACATTCTTGGCTTAGGACAGCACTGTTGGTAAGAGGGGTGGTCAGAGCAACAGGACACACAGCAAACATTCTATAAGTACTGTTCAACTTGTCTCCAACTCCCACTCTTAGCAGAGAGCAAATAGAAATAATCACTGAACAAACACACTTGGCTTAGTTTTCATTAAAACTCTGTACTGTTGTGCTAGTAAAACAATATGAGAGAAGAAACACGTGCTGTTTTAGGAATGCAGCCTGTGGTGTATCTTCCTGCTCAAGAAATACAGTATAATCATCAACAACATACAGAAACAGGGTGTTCAGAAAAAATAAATTTTAATGGCATTTCTTCCCACAATCTTACTTCCAGTAATTAATTTAACTAGCAGTGCACAAACCCAGACTTAATCAACTGGGCTACTAAGAAAGAGCACAACTGCATGCACATGTACTCAAGAGTAAATCCAATCCAAGCTGATACCATCAGATTCTGATTATTTTGATCAGAATATTCATCAAATATATTAGTCACAATCATCCACTATTTCTTACTGGGAAGCCAAATTAAATAATACAGTATCTTTATCAGCTCATACCTTCTCTGTAGTCCTCTCAAGATGGGCCCTATTGTTAAGCAGAGTGAGGCAGTGGCTTCAGGCAGCAGATACTTAGTGGTGAGGAGTTGGCCATTCACCTCCGTTGAAGGTCAGCCGTGTGTTCCACACAGCCTATCTTGTAACACCTAAGGTAGCCTATTACCCTCAGGTGAAGTGAAGGATGCTGTTTCTCTTTAGAAAATATACACAAGATCATGTCAGTGACATCCTGACAACAAGCCTGCGTTCAACTAGGCAGTGACAGTAAATTCTTTAAGGCTGCACAATGATTCTAGTATCTGCTAATATAGGCCAAGATGCTATGTCCCATAGAAAAATGCAGATCAACAGCTTCCAGGAGCTCAGTGGATGTCATCAGACTTATATTAAAATTAGAAACAAGCACTTTGTATGTGGATTATCTTTATTAGCCAGCTGGCTTGACTGGATAAACTTTAAAAAAAAAAAAAATTACAGCTACTAGTTGAGTCTGGAATAAGCATTTTTTTTTGTATCCTATTAATTCTTGCACTGATGAAGTACAAGATCCTTCAGTGTCTTCAGGTAAGGTAGCAGATGCTATGCTATCACTAGTGTTGAAGAGCTATGGGGCTGAGCCAGACACTTCCCTGATTCTCTACCACCCACCCACTCCCCACAACCGCCACTAGTCTTCCTGGCTCAAGTCTTTGCCTAGGAACCCAATATGTATATATAGGTGGAGGCCTCTTTTAGTTCTGCACCATTTTCTGAAATCAAACATGGGATGCAAAAAAATGGTAAAGAATATTCACTACAACCTCCAGGAAAGCTGCATAGGAAGGAGTTGATGTGAAGAAGCAGAGGTAACACATTATTCCTCCCAAACATAACCCAGGGTATGAGACTATCAAGAATCTAATGCTACCCAGTTCCAAGTGTAGAAATGCCTTTAGGAGGGACATTGCTTTGTACTGTTGTTACCAGCCACTTGTTTTACTGTCCTGATTAAAACTGGAAGCTAACAAGCTAGAGCCAAAGAATGTGAACCACTAATACAGATGTTTGTTTGGGAGCTGACTATATTCTTGGCCAAATATTTACAACTCAAATGTACACTTTGCATGTGGACTCATTCTGGTCATGTTAAATAAAAATAAACACACTTGCACTGTTCCTTTTTATCCTGGTAAGAATGGAATGCCAGATCCTACGTAAAGTGACAGGACAACTATGAGTTTCAAAAAATATAAAAGGAAGCTTTTCATCTAAGTTTTGAGAGACAAATATGAATCAAGAAATTTATGACAACTGAACAGACTGTTATAACTTCACAACATAACCTGGAGATGCAGTGACTATGATCTAGAGTATCTTCCAAGTATAAATCAAGAGACTTTGCATGCTTGCTCTTGTTCTCCCAGTGACCAGAGTTCTTGCCTCAGTACTGTAGATCATATATATTAAGTGGCTCTTGAATTTTATGGATGACAAAGGGAAGTACGCTTCTCAAACAGTCAATACAGATTTAAAACTTTCTTCCCCACACCTTAACCATGACTAGGGGATATGATACTATAACTCAGTTGAAGAGGAAGAGAACTTGATAAAATATTACTTAAAAAATCATGGATACCAGAGTGAATAACTGGTAACAGCCAATCCAATCTCAGCACAGAGAACTCTGTGAGGAGAGGGAAAGGCATCAGTGAGAGGGAGGAAGATTTTTTTTTTAAAGAACTGTTTGTTTGTGACAGCTGGGAACAGACTATTAAAGGAGTCAGTTGTGAGAGCCTGAGAGGAATGTATGAGTTCTGGATATCTCAGTGGGTTTAAGGAAAAGGGTCTCACATAACTTCATTTGAACAGTGTTAATTGTTTGGAACTTAGAACTGGAACCTGAGAGCAATCATTCTGTATGTTATTAAATAAAGTTAAACTATATATTATTTTGTAAAACTGTCTCTGGACAGCATAATTTACCCTGAAACAAGGGTGAGTCACGCATACCATAAAGAAAGCAAATCTAATACACACAGTAATCTACCGTGAGGTCATCTGAAGGCCTACAACTCCAGATTCAAGGAGGGATTTTAAAAGGGGACCTGAAGGCAAGGTAACAGTGACAGATTTACAACGCTAGGAACTATGGTGCCAATCTGAGAAGGAAAACTGGGATGTGGCAGCACTGCTGTTAAGATCCTAACCAAGGGTCTGCACATTAGCTTCTAAAGCTATTTAACATGTTGCTCTATGTAATCCAATAAGAGCTGAACTGCAGTGAGGCAAAAGAAAAATAACTCAACAGAGGGAACAAAGACAAATGCCCATAACCACATAACATTATTTCTGATCCCTTAATCATTGTTAAGAGTACTGATATTACTATAGGCATTGCCTGAAAGGATAACCAAAAGCCACTGCACAAACAATTCACTTCCAGCAGATCTGAAATCAGGAAAGTTTTCACTAAATGAGTGTAGTTTTAAAATAAGATTACAAGGACAAATCAAGCACTGAAGATATTTTTAATGCTGCAATCGGAATCCTTTTTTCAAACACAGAATTTAGTAGAAGACCTGAATGGTAATTTTATTCTATTGCACTAAGGAATCAGAATGTTAAAAAGGTAATAGTACCACAAATACCAAGTTTAAGCATATGTTAACATGTTCCTACATATAAATATAACTTGGTACAGCATTCCATTAGTGATAAACACCAGAACAATGCTGATGTATGACTTGTTACTGTGGAAGGGAGGACTTTCCTACCTCCCCTAGGCAATGGCTCCCACCCCTTCAGAGCTCACTTTCCTTCTATGCCTTCCCTCAACACGGCCACATGGTGGCCAGCAGAGAGCTGTGGATGGAGGATGTCATCTTCCAGGATAGCTGAAGAAAGCAGAGGATGCCTCTGGCACAGCCATATGCTCTTCTGTCACTCTCAACCTGCTCTCCCTTGGCCAGTTTGGGGAACCACCACAAGGGGAAGGTGAGCCCTGCGGGAGGTGATGGAGAGAAAGGTGTTGTTCCACCTGGGTGGAATTTCATGCTTCATTCTCCTGATGCAGGATTAAGGTCTAGATGTTTGGATTGCTTGAACAAATCTAACCAAAATTTACTTCGAAACAATTATGACTGAATGATCAATTCCAGTGCAATATTTCCATTAAGACTCTTGAAAAATAAGAACACACTTTTGTCATCTTTCAAAATATTTTGCATTAGTTAACTGAGCTTCTTAAAACAGTTCGGCTGAATTCTAGTCAGCAAAAATAAGTTAGCACAATCATTTCTATGGGCTGCCGACACACTGGGCAGGGCTTGTTCCGCTTCTTCAATTTCTTGGCGCACGTGAAGCATGACATAAGATGTCCTGTCCGTCCATGTACTATGCAGCCATTTTTTGGCCGAGTTTGGCAGATGACACACGGTTCTACACTGGAGAGAGGCAGACTGGATTCTGGGCTTTTGTCTTTATCCTCAGTGTCTTCCTTCTCTGATTCTTTAGAGTCTTCTTGACTACCGCACAGCATACTGCTAGATGTAGATGGCTGAGAATATGCCTCACTTTCCTGAGACTCTAAGCTTTGCTCTGAATCTTCTGTTTCTTTATCATCATTTACCTTCCCTTTCTTGCAATCCGGAACATCAAAGCCATCCTCTTGATCTAGTGCTGTGGTCTTTTCAGAGTCTAATGATGTGGAGTTTTCATGTTTGCTCATTTTAGACTTCTCGGTCTTATCAGGGAGCCAATCCTCTCGAAGAGCCCAGCATCTTGGACAATGGCGTGGCAAGGGTGGGTTCATTTCATTGCACTTTGAGCATTTCCAATAATCCTTTAGTGAATTAGAAATGAAACAGTTAGCATATACGTAAACATCATTTAAAGAAAAAGCACAAATCAACAATTCTGTATTTTCAGAAGATAGATGCACAGCATGTAAGAGAAATACTAATGTGGCTAAACTGTTGCACTGGACAACCAGTAATTCCCCAGCCACTCACCTCTTCATGAATGTGTATACTGGCTTGGGGACTTTCTCAGTTAGCTCACCAGTTCTTGACTCTTCAGTCCTCCACATAAATTCTGGGATGCCCAAATTCAATGTTGTATCATACAACCCTCTTAAGAGTACCAAAAGCCTTAGTTGCATCACACAATAGTATGAACTTAACAAGGCAGAAATTCAGGGCTGTTCTGAGTTTCTCAAATGTGACTTCTGCAGTACTAGGACAGAAGGATGTCGCTTTGGCAGCTGGGACAGTTTTGGAGGGCAACTAAGAAGGGATTGTATCTTGTCACATATATGAGCTTGACTGAATCAAGAGAGTAACATCATTATGTCATGTGTGAACCACACATTCCTGTTCATGAGACATGCAGTTAAAAACAGACTCAAAGAGCAGGTTATTGGAAGTATTAGCAGCTGTTAAGGGCTTGAAACTAGCTAACATAATGTGAGGTAAACAAATTTTAGCAATGTTTGCTTGCTGGTATGCTCCATTCTCATTTAGACAGCTGGTTTTGGGGAGGGGCAACAAGAGGGACAATTACTCATTGCTTCTCCACTATTCCACTTTCCATGCATCTTTGTTATCCAATTCATGCTATAAACGTTTATCAACTCAACTGATCAGAGGTATAGGGCCACTTCATTTTTTTTCAACTTTTTTGTCAAAATGAACTGATGGTTTGGTGTTAGACTGACAATTGTTGAGGAGGAAATTACATTACTGATTGGCTCCTGGGCACTGGCTGGTCAGAAAATTTGGCTTTCTTAACTCACTGGAGTCATAATTCTCAAAGAGAAATGAACACTCCATTCCTATAATCTAACATACCCAATTGTTCTACAATGTTACTCTATTCTATCTTGAAACTTTAAAAAAGTGTAACCAGAGCAAAAGTGGCAACTTGGGTAGATCTCTGGGACAACTCTGACTCTGGGAAGATCTGCTATGGGGTTACGCCCCTACTCAAGAAGTGTTTTTGTGGTTGTCTCCAATTTCAAAGTGACTGCAAGTTTTCAGTGGTTTTGACCGCCCCCATCCCCTGGACAAACAAAAATGCAGCTTTCAAACAATGCAATTAGTACAAAGCCATGAATTTACTTACAGCCAACGAAATTTCAGGATCATCATCAAATGAATCCACATCACTGTCTTCAGTCTGATATATAGTTACTTGATATATCTGACAGAAGGAAATGTTTAGTGCCTAATTAATGTTCTAATTTAAACCAAATTCATATTGCTACAGCATCAGAGGGAAAAATATTTTAGTTCTGTTCCATTTGTTACTAATAGGACACAGATGGCTCTTCTATTCCATAATGAAATACTACAGTCCCTTTTACACTTGACGCATCAGTGGCTTAATACAGATTTTCCTGATTTCATGTTGAACTAGATTCTCAGCCTAAAATACAGACTGTTTTTTAAAGGAAAAAAAGAGAGGTCTGTATCTATCAAGAGCACATATTCAAACTGGCAGATACATTTTTGATTTATATGGATTTCAAATTAGGCAAGTATTGTTGGCAAAGACAACAAACAGTAAAGACTATATATGACATGGGAAGAAGACTGGGTAAAAAGCAGCTATGGAAGACAATAAGCTGAAAGGAGCATTCAAATCAGTCTCTATCATCTTCCAAATCAGCCTTGGGAAAATATGATGGCTACAAAACACATTCTGAGAAATGGAAGAAGGCACTTTAGGAGAATAGACCTAGCAGTTATCAAACCTGAGGGTCGCAGCCACTGGTTTCTCCAGCTGAACTGCTGTCAGGGAACATCTTTCGGGCTGTCAAGACCCACTATCCATCAGTCTGACTAGCCAAACATCTGTCTCAATTATAGGTTGGTTTTCTGTGTTCTATGGAATTCTGAACACAGTGAGCTGGAACAAGACATTAGACTCCCTGAAGTTGATGGGACTGAGAACTCAGGATTTACTTGTCTTATTAATTTTAGTGAGTCCACTCTAGCCATGACTAAGTCTGAATCCAACTCAGTGCTCACAGGCAGCACTTTCTGCAGTAACATGCCAACTACCTGTACACTTCACACATACCTCATCATCTTCATCTGTGAGCTCAAGGCCTTCTTCATTAGGGCTGTAGTCTTCTGAATAGACAGATTCAACTTCAAACTCAACACTGAATTGATCTGAAGCTGAATCATCATCTAGCCAATCACTTAAACTGGCATTGTGATCCTAAAAAAGACAAAAGATGTAATGATTTTTAATTGATTTGTGCTTTCTAGTCCATAAAGCGAAAGCTGTACATTTCTGCAGAATGCAATGCACTAATAAAATATACATACAAATAAAAAAAGGAGAAATAGAAATAAACCTGCAATGATACAGGGCATGGCTTGTTCCAATAAAGAACGAGCAACTAACTTATATTCTTTTTATAACCAAACTAGAAAAAAGGTTTCATATGCTAAGATACATATTTTTTATTTATGAGCAGCTATTCATATATGATCTGATTAAAAAAAAATAAATACATTTAAAAATACCTACTGCCATATGTGTGAATATCTGCTGCAGTGACATAGGCTTAGATCCAATTGCTAGTCCCAACTATGGGAGACCCACTGAATCAACAGAACTTGTATGTGTTGACTTACCAAGTTTCATAGATTTACTGGGACCAGAAATAGATCAGAAGTCAGTATCTTTTTTGCAGGACACAAAAACCAAATGTAGGCAAGACAGTGTCAGGCAATTTCCACACTACACTGTTACAGCGTTATTATTCCACTTTCAATATCCTGTGGAATTCTGGGGTTTGTAGTTTACTGAGGCCAAAGATGCTCCTCCCTAAACTGCAAACTCCAGGATTTCCTAGATGTTGAAAGTGGAATAGCAGCACTGTAACACTGTAGTGTGGAAATGGCCTCGGTGACAGGCACGCTTCAGTGCATCTGCCTGCACTAAAAAGGTGGAATGCACTCTGAAGGAAGTGGAGCAGGTCAGTAGCCATCCTTCAAAAAATCAGGGAACTGCTGTGGGGAAGGTTTTAGTTCTCTACAATATTTTTTATTAAGGCTAGTCATACAGTACAAGACAGGAACTCAGTCTTCTATATTAAAATAAAATAGAAATAAAACCAAGAAAATGTTTAATAGGAGTTGCAAAATTCCACAAGAATGGAGTAGTAAGCAGGTTGAGAAGAGAGGAACTGCCTTCCAGTATTAGTGACTGGCATGAGTGACCAAGTGGTCATATTCAGGAGACTAAAATGCAAGCCAACATATGCTGAAAGTGAATTTACTCTGCTGGCATAAGCAGCTTCAACAGATAAGAGACAGCTTACTATTAGGAACAGTATCATTTTCTGGGAGTAGAACAGACCTTCAGCTCCCCTACAAGTTATCGTTTTATTTATTTTTATAGCATCATACAGTTGGAAGGGACTACAAGGGCCATCCAGTCCAACCCCCTACACTACTGAAAGATGGCCATCTGCCCTGTTTAAAGATCTCTAATCTACCACTCTTTGAGGCTGTTTATTCTACTGCTGAAACATTCTAACTGTCAAAGAAATTCTTCCTAACGCTTAAGTACTTAAGTACCCTTCAGGTATTTAAAGATGGTTATCATGCCACCACATTTCCATCTCCCTAAGTCATTCCTCATACTGCTTGGTTTGCAAAACTATAGCTGCTTTGAATTAGTACACAACAGATGGAGAAAATATTGCTAATCAAAAAATGACTAGGAGTTTGAGGAGGAAGCTGGAGGACAAAGGCATAGAGTGCACAGGCTAATATATGTCAGGGTTAAAATCTGATTCATGTTGTTTTTGACTACTCTGCTCTGAACATAATTGGTGGTGATGAATGAATGGTGCACATAACAATACTGATGAAAGATGCACATTGTGAAGTATGCAATGTAGAGCTTGTACCACATTTAATATTTATTCTGTAACAGCAAATGCTGAAGATACTCCTTAAGGGTACAAAGATCAGGCTGCTCACACCAACTATCCTTATGGTGTTTCTGACATGTAACTAAGTGATGGCAACCAAGCATATGTACCTCACAGTGACTTTACCCTATTTTGACATGTTCCTATCTCAGCAGAATTAAAATCATGATAACAGGCACCAAAGGGAAAAGATCCAGATTACGGTCCGAACAGTATTGCAATAATTGTTTCAAACTAAGAGGTCAAGTGATCTTAATCAGGGGTCCTTAGACAAGGTGAAAAAAAATTACTTCTCCCCTTCTATCTCTGTCCTGTTACTCTGGATTTTCCTGTCACTGTGACTTCTAAGGTAAAAATGTAGTCTTCACGTGTTCACTGAATTTTTCCTTTTTCCTGACCAGTCTACATATAGAAAATCAATTTCCAATGCAACAAGATAAAGTGCATGTAAAGATTATTTGCATGTACATATTTATGTGCATTTTTCTGCGTAGAGGATCCATAGCTCTCATAAGAAACTCAAAGGGATCAACGATCCTTCCAGCAAAAAAGATCATCATACACACATACCTACCTTTTCTTAGTTTTAACACTTCAGTTATTATTTATATTATTTTAGAAGGAGTGATGGGGTGGGTAGCAGAAAGAAAAAACCTGCACGTAGAAAACTATGTCATGGAGAACCCTAACCCTTTATTTCTGATACACCAACCTTTGTTTACATGGTATTCCTCATGTGCAGTGGTACAGTTTTAACGCATAGTTTTTTGTTCAGAAAGCCTTTTAAGACATATGAGAGAGTTACAAAGCACTCTTTTCCTAATGAAAACCCATCTCTAACTTACTGGACTTGATGGAGAGCCTGTGGAGCTGCTGCTGTTATTTTGATCACAACATAATCCGCTTACAACACACCATGAGAGGCTTTCATCAAACGTAAGAGAAATGCTGTCTGATTTATGCCGTTTTCTCTGTTTTTCATCATTCATATCTTCTGAACCATATTCTTCTGCATGGTAAGACACAATTAGGTACTTTTTATATACATTCTACAAACCCACATTTTGTTCTGGGGTGATTTGGTTCAGTAACCATTTCTGTCTTTAAATTCCCAACCGCTAACAGGCAAAAGCTTGTCTCCATCACTGTAACCACTGAATTCTCACTATTCCCCATTTGCATTATCAGGAAACTATAAAATGTTTCTAATATGAAGTGCTAAAGCCACAAAAAAGCTGCTAGCACCTCCATTTAACAAACTGGAATTTCACAGATTTTTTAAGATTATACTATACATTCTCGACAGAAATAAGCTTCAGCGGATTCAATGGTGCCTATTCCCAGACAGCTACTTACAAACCTTAAAAGTTTATAGGAATGCTAAAAGTTATAAGAGTCAGTGTTTTAAACACATTTTAAGGTGATAATTTACCAATCAAGCCTTTAACAGTCAAGAAATAATATAGCAGAAACAGTTCTACAGGCAGGCTATATACTTTGCAACATCTATACCTATTCCTTTTAAAACACAATTTAATTAAACATTAAAATCTTCTTTCAATTAAATACAATTTGCTTTCCAACGAGCTAATGAATAGCAGCATAAAGGTATGAGGACAACCAGAATAGCCTTATATACAGCACATGCAAAGGAGAACATCTAGTGTTATGAATGTGGTCTGTATCCAACTTAGCTGATACTTAGGGCCATTTCTGCACTACATTGTTATCATGCTATTATTCCACTTTCAACCTCCTATGGAATTCTGGGGTTTGTACTTTACTGAGGCCAAAGAATTCTCTGGCTGAGAATTCTAAATGGCCCTGCCTAAACTACAAATCCCAGGATTCCACAGGATGTTGAAAGTGGAATAACAGCACTCCAACAGTGTAGTGCAGAAATTGCCCTATACGATAGGCCTGAGTAACACCTATGTTATACTTTCCAATTTGAAACTGAAAAGCCAGCATAATGAAATCGTGTGTGTTGAATTGAACCATCAAATCTGAGGCCCATACCCTCAACATGGCTTAGCTGCCTTAAGAATATCAGTTTCTCAGTTCCCATCTGAGAAATGCAAAAAACCACTCCCCTCACAAAGCTGTTGTAAAAATAAGTATGTAGTGCAAAAAGACTTTTCATTCTAAAAAAACTCAAAAAACTTGAGTAATGTACACAAACACATGTACGTTATGTCAAAGCTGCTAGTAGCAGGCGTTGCATGTGGCCAAGTAAGTTTTCAAATAGTTTAGAGAGGAAGAACTCTCGAAATTTTCTCTGTGATTTTTTCCCATTACATCAATGACTTGAGCTTTAAACACTTGTACTGTTATAAGTAACACGCAACAGACATCTACACTTACCTGTTTCACTGTGTGCCCTCCTCCTAGAAGTAGTTGCATCATTCGATTTTTGCACCAAATCCTGTTAAAAAAATAAATAAATAATCAACACTGCACAGAGATCAGCTTTGCTGATTCAGATATTACACCAGAAAGACAGAAATATAGGAATGTACTGTGTAGTTAAAATTACCTTTAGAGCATTTCCATTTTCTAGTTGGCACCTGGACTGATTCACAGATGTGTTAACATTATTAGAGTCTTCAAAAGAAATACACATTGGAAGTCACCAAAGTGGTTCAGATACACATTTAAGAACAAATGGATTACTAAACTGCAACTCTATAAATATACATTATTCAAAATCTTAATTCAGCAGTAAATGTTGGGGAAATTCCAATATTTAAAATCCCCAAAAGATGCAGCAGCCTACACAAACCATTCATCTTACATTTGCTACTGTACCTGGGCTTAGTTTGAATTTTCAGGATCTATTCTATTGTAATTTTAAAATATGCTTTTAGAAAAGCACTGGTGGTTTAGGGTAAGATAGGAGTATACCTATCAAACAAATTTTTGTACTTGTGACAGCAGTTGCATGCCAGCAAGTAAATTCTGGAGCCTGGGGGCCAACTGCCATTTGAATCTTCTTCGATCCTTATGATTATTTTTACAAAGAGAATCTTAGTTCTTTTTCCAAGTCATACTTGAGTAAACCATGTTCCCAGATAGCCACATACCAATCATGTAACTGTTCTTATTCATATTTATTTACAATAATATTCTAGTAAACCTTTATGCCAACTCTATTTGCTTTAAATGAAAGTGGCATAAACCATGGTTTGGGCCACCATACACCCAAATTAGTTTCTCAAGTCCAGCTACAAGTCCCAACAGAATAAACTCACTGATTAAATAAATTTCATTGGGATTTGCATTAAGATTACCTGACATTCAGCAATTGATTTGATAGGTCTACGTTAGTTGGAACTAATACTGGATTCAGGCTTTATGTTACAAAACTAATTGCTGTATTATCAGTCAGAAATGAAATAGTAACTGAAATTGGTGAGAGCAATGGATTCTCTCATTCTTGGGCTGATTCTCTCATTTACGGACTATTACAATTGTCACATTTTCACTTCAGTTAGCACGACATGTATAAGCTGGAATGATCTTAAGCAAACCTTGGGCTCATCCACTGCTCTTCCATACCCAGAGGGAGTTCAAAAATCTTTGCTAATAGTTAATCACATATTGTTAGGTCATTCCAACCAACAACCTATAGATAATATCAGCTATGATTAGTCTAGAACTAATTTTGAACTAGTTGATGTTGGCCTGCAAACAAAATCATACAAACATTTCCGAACATCTCATCTAGCTATGTGGGAGGAGGATTGCAGCGAACAAGCTTTGCTCAGGAACACAAAGGATGATTTTCCATGACATCTAACCAGCTCTTAGTTTTACAACCTAACTATCACATATCTTAGATGCCTGTTGATAAGAAATGGTAAGACAAGTCTGCAATTAATTTTAATTTTCAATTTTAATGAATTAGTTTTAATTAATTTTAATTAATTAATTTTGAATTAATTTCAATTTTCTAAGGTGATTCCTGCTTCCCCTAAAATTCTTGTTGTACATGTTAACTTAATATAACAACTTCTTCCGCCAATTAACGATTAATAACATCACCACAATAGCAAAGTAACTTACCTTGCTGACTGACCGTCACCAGGTTTTTGGAAATCATCAAATATAACTGCCTTTAGAAAAACAGAACATGGTCATAAGTTTAAAGGAAAGAAATTAGGTACTCTAATTTTTAATGAATTTGCACTAAGGAAAGCAGATTATGCTAAAATATCTTTCAATACTGTCAAATCTTTTAGTGATTTCAGATCTGTAGTCCTAGCAAATTATTTCTGCCTTAAAAAATTATTATTAGACCTACTCCTGTGACTTTAATATAGTTCTCACACAAATTGTAAGGTTAAACATTTTCCTTAACACTTATTCCCATTCTAGGAAAAATTTTCACTCACCCAATTTCTGTGTACTAGGCTACTGATAAAGGCAGAGGAATTTTTTTAGGTTAAGCCAATTAAAAAGAGTAAATGCTTTTATCCTTTCTTTCAGAATACCAAAGTTTCAGAAAGCTTTAATTTTGTTTAAACATTAGTCTTGGAGAGCTGTAAGTCATTAATCAATATAATCTAGATCAGTGCTACTTAAAGTGGCATTCTAGGGATCAATGGTAGTCTGTGACCTACAGGTAAAGGGGAGGGCCTATAGCAAGTTTCTGGGAAAGAAAAAAAACACTGTAATCAAAGAGCACAAACCTGGTGCCAGTCCCTTACATCAGCTAGCTTAAGAAGTAATTGATCTAACCAAAGTGACTACTCATGATAGTTAAGGAGTCTCAAGATTTAGAGCTAAATCATGCAGGATTATTCTTATTAGGAAAGCTGAAGTAACTGGGCACCCTACTTCAGTTTTTCCAAAACACCTAAGATGTTGATGAAAGATCAACACTGTGCAAAGACATGAGGAGCAGCATAAGAGGCATGTTCCATTCACTGCAAGATTGTGGACTACCTGGAGAATGTTTAGCTGTCCCCAACATAGACATAAGTGTGGAAATTTCCACATGGATGCCACTTTATACAGAGTGACACTCTCAAACAAAGTCACTGGGAGAATTTTAGGAAATACATAGCTATATCTTCCAGTCACTAGGAAAATTTTAGGAAATGCATGGTCCATCTTGTTACCTTCAATGTATTATTAGTATAAACTCTTGTACATCAAATAATGTTGTTTACAAAGAAAAAGTGGTTCCCCTTCATGGCAGATATTACCTATAACAAAGACTACTGAGGACCAAAAATACTGCAGAAACAATTGGTTATATTTAACATAAAGAATTAAATTGAGTAAAAACATACAGCTAAGTTTCCCACCCACTACCAACCCCCATGCACTTAAGAACATTACCACCAAAGCCACAAGCTAACATCCCCTCTCAGCATCTAATACCAAGTTACAATAAATATTTTTACCTGTGTTCTTTTACAGAAAAACTCTGCACTCCAAAGAGATCACCCAAAAGATCATTTGCACAGTGGACAATATGCTGCTGTTTTTCATCATACAGATGTTTAGACATAATATATTGACCAATATAGAACAGTATCTGTAACAAACAAGTATTAAAAATGTTCTATTTTACAGTACAAAATAAATGTAGAATCTGTAATCTAATAACTGCACAAACATCCACAGTATTATTTATAGATGCATGTACACTAAAAGTCAGTTTCCAGCTAGGGGTTCCATCACATCCTGGCATGATAACAAACATAATTTAGGAACAGGATAATAGAGATGAAGAGGCAGAGCTGTGGATTAACACACAGAAAGGCATTTCAGCCTCAAGAGTATCTAGCAATTTATGTATGTCACTCTTTTCTCCCTCCACTGCCTCCTTCCACCCTTACATGCTGTCTCTCCTAATAACAGTTGTTCTATTAGTGTAAAATATTCCTGGAAATAATTATTCACATTTATGCAGTGCTTTAACTATCACTGCATAACTGTCTTTTCAGAAGTTATGAAACATCACTGAAATTTGAGAAGATGGGAGCATAAGCTCTCATTTCATCTTGGTCTATGTTCTCATGTATAAAAGCAATGACAAAACCACAATCTGTTTTCCTGATTTTATAGGATTCTTTATTTTTAACTACTATTACACTTCAGAAGTTTTAGTTAATAAATGAAGAGCGCCAAGTAGTACATCTTTACTGCAATGAACATGACTTACCTCCTTCATGGTAAAAGTATCTTTCTGTGCACCAGCAAACTTTAAAAGCTTCAGCAGCAGTGGTTTTGGTTTGACCTACAAACAAAGATAAAATAAGTAATTTCTGAACAGGTGTTCCCAGTGTCTGAGCAGTTACTTCCTGAACAGGAAGTACAAACAAATTTCTTTTTAAACAATAAGCATCTAAGATCTACACGTTTTTGATAAGCATAATAAGCACAACTGGGACAAAGATCAGCTACAAAGGTAAAGTTGGCAAGTGTTTTACATTAATCTTTGAAAAAACATGGATGTGTTCTCACATATCACAGCTACATACCAGAGAAAGAAAAAGGTTTTGCAGAATTATAGAGTTAAGGTATATTCACACAACTTTCATAGATGAAGAACTTATCCAAATAGCAGACACATTTTTTGTGCTTGACTTAAGATTAGTTTTGAAAATTTTTTGCACTTTAGTGAATTAAAGAGACTACCAATGTAGCAAAGATATTTAAAAGGCTTATAACATAAACCAGCATATTGAATTTTCAAAAGGAGTAGTTTGTACTTTCAAATACAGATGCTAACTATATTGTTTTCATTCCTGGTTGACTGATGCTACAAGTGGCGTGGCACAATTTTATATTCTACGCCAGTGCTTCTTGAGTTGTTTGATGTGCCCGAGCAGCAGAGTGTTTTTCCCCTATGTGCTAGAGATTGGCAGAATATTAGTTTTCATTGGTTTTAACTGTTTCTGTCCTTCCTGAGTACTCACCATAGACCATCAATGGCCTGTGGACCTCCACTTTCAGTAGCACTGACCTACATAGACCCTTCTGTTATACCACTTTAAACATACATGTAATAGCCTATCTAAGAATGTAAAATTTCCCTGCCCTGCATGCTTTTTACCATCTTGCCCTGTTAAAAAAAAGCATATAAATTCTGATAGCACAGTGAATTCTGTGCATCTTTGGTTGGCCCAATAACAGCTGTAATCATTACGTGGCCTTTGGAATTTGTTGTATAGTCAAAGCAACTGTCCCTGTATTTATGATATCACATGATCACATTAAATCCATGTTACACTAAAAATATTCATTCCAAAAATTTCATGGTTTATATATGCTATATACGCACATTATACAGACTACATTATATAGACTAAGGTCCCCATCCCATTCTATCTCCAGACCGATTCTGAGAGGGTAAATTTGACTAACCCCAGGTTGCCCCGCACGCTCTATAGCTTAGTGGATATCTGAATGTGACCTTCTATGCCATAGTAGCAGTATAACCTCCAACATGACTACTCTGAAATAAGTCCAACTGATTTTACTCCCAAGTAAATGGGCTGTATGTTTTCAGGGGAAGGCCAGGGCCATTTCCGCACTGTTATACTGCTATTATAGCGTTATAGTGCTATTATTCCATTTTCAGCATCCTATGGAACCCTTTGAGGTTCCCTCCCTAAACGGACAACCCCAGGATTCTATAGGATGTTGAAACCGGAATAACAGTACTATAACTGTCTAGTGTGGAAACGGCCTAAGTTTCTTGGGAACTCTTGAAGAGGGGCCTTTCCCCTCTTTTAAATACCACTCCCGCGTCTTTCAAACGAGCGGAAACAGCTGCAAGCCCAGAAAACCAACATGTCCGAAAGGGCGCCCGGGGCCCCCCAGGCACACTCACCAACGCTTCTTGCTCCGTGCGACTGCTGCCAGATGTGCCCGCAGTCGCCTGGTCGGTAGCAGAGGCCATTTTAGTATTGCACATTTGCCTGAGAAGATGAGAAAACGAAAGATAAAATTCAAAGCGGTTAAACGGCTAGGCCAGGAAAGCCCCCGCCAGGAAGCAGACCCACCGAACCCCCCTCTGGCACGGATGCGCCGTCCCCCTCCGCTTCCTCACCCGGGGTTGAGGCGCAGCTTCCGAGGAGAACCAACTCCGCGCCACGCAGCAGAGCCCCACTCGAAACTCAACGGCAGCGGCGGCCCAGCATAAATACCGCCGCCTGCCGCCCTGCCTGGGAGTTCGGCCCGGGCAAGTCTGGGCTTAACTCCCTTACCAACCGCGGCCCGACATGTCCGAGCATGACCCACAGAGACGCGGAAAGCGACGCTGAGTCAACAGGGACGGTGGGAGGGACGGGGACTAAGAAGCCACGGCCCAACTCCCACGAGGGGCGCCGGCCAGGCTTCGCCCTTTGTCCTTCCCAGCACTGACCCTTCCTTCTACCGGGCTTCCCCGCGTCTTCCTGAGGGGCCAGAAAAGAAGCCCCTGCGTTAGCAGTTCTCTTACACCCGGGCGGAGGAGCGTGTCTTGTCCCGCTTTTTTAGCCCCCTGGCTTCCCCCGACCCACTTACTTCGTCTAGAGAGCGCTGGAGGGGTCTTCGCAACCGCCGGCTCCCCGCTTTACCCCAAGCGCCGCCATTTCAGGCCTTCTCCCGCCGCCAGGCCTCCCCCTGCAGCAACGGCGGGAACTGCGTCAACCCAGCCGCCTCTCTAGCGCCCCCCAGCCGCCCTTGCGTGGTTAGCCGTTCCCGGGCTGCGCGCGAGTGACTTCGGCCAGAAGCTTTTCTTTTGAATTTCTCCGCCACAACGGTCTCAACTGGCGAACTCGAAGGGTTGCTTTTTCTCGGTGGCACTGGAGAGATGTATTCCTACGTATCCTTTCATACAAATATGTATAAAGAACTCTTGTATCGTACGTTCCTCAGTAGCGTTCATTCAAGTCGGACTACGCGTCCTAATGGCTACATATTGCTGCCAGTATTTGACTATGGCCATTTCCGCACTGGCCTGTTATAGCGCTGTCATTCCACTTTCAACATCCTATGGAATCCTGGGGTTTGCAGTTCAGGGAGGGGCCGGCCGGCCCCTCCCTGAACTGCAAACCCCAGGATTCCATAGGATGTTGAAAGTGGAATGACAGCGCTATAACAGGCTAGTGCGGAAATGGCCTATATCTTTGTGTGCCAGTTGCTAAGGAACCAAGACAATGGCTTTAGTCACTCTTATCCCGTTTCTGGGTTCTTCGTAGGCATCTGTTTTGCTCCTGTAGGAACAAAATACTCAACTAGATAATTATTATTATCATTATTATCTTTATCCCGTTTTTCTCCCTGAGGGGGACGCAAGCCAACTCCTTTGATGTTCTTAGTGGGGTTTATTAGCCAGTAGAGAGCTGGCATGGTGTAGTGATTTGAGCACTGGGCTACAACTTTGCGGACCAGAGTTAGAATTCCTGCTAGGCCATGGAAACCCACTGGGTGACCTTAGGCAAGTCACATTCTCTCAGCCTCAGCGGAAGGCGAAGGCAACCCCTCCTCTGAACTAATCTTGCCAAGAAAACCTTTTAACATGTTCACCTTAGGGTTGTCAAATCAGAAATGACTTGAAGGCACACAACAACAGCTAGCTAGTAAGTGGCTTTATGACTGCAACCTGAAAAAGATGGAGAATAAAGTTAAATTTGTTTGTAGAAGATTCTCCTAATAATACAATTTGAGGAACTGTTGTGATGTCTGTATTCTATGCAGGGAGAATGGGCATGTCACAGTAAGCCTTCTGAGTGCTTGCTTGCTGATTGCTTCCATCGAAAGGATTTACTTTTCTCCCCAGTATGAATGAGTGATTGCTGCTTATTACATGGGAGAAATCAGAGGAATTTTTGTAGATTTCAAGCCTGCCTGTGGAGTTAACAGCATTGTGTAGGCAAACATCTGATTTTGTCTCTTATTTCTGTCCCAAATCACAGCATACTATATTTGCTGGTGTATAAAACTCATTCCCCCCCCCCGAAAAATACTGTTTGAAAATGGGGGGTGTCTTATATGCAGATGCATCTTATACATAAGCAAATAGTATTTGCTGGCATATAAATGGGGCGCATCTTATATGGCAGTGCGTCTTATATGCTGGCAAATATGAGGTATGCTAAATTTGATGAGCATAGTTGTATATTGCATTCATACACATTCTGATCCTGTATGTATTTACTGGGGAGCAAGTCCTGCAGAATTCAGTACAGCTTATTCCAAGCATACATAGCATTGACACTTAAACATGTATCTATTGACACGCATAGCGTATCTTCACACTGGTTGATGCATATAACTATGTAAATGTAGATTCCCAGAAGCAGATTGAATGTCTTCCACCAGCAACAATAAACATTGCCAATAACTTCATGGGTGGGGCTGCTGTGTGGATAGAATGAGTACTACTAGGAAAGGGAAACAATTTTCCATGGCATTTTAGGGTGGATTTGGGAAATCAGAGAATGAGGGAACATCCTTCTGTTGCAACTTAGGTCCAACTGTAGGATCTTGGTACAAAGAGTAAAGTTACACACAGATGAGTACAGTGGTGTAGATAAACAGTGTATACACATATGCCATTAAACTGTGACAGGTGTTGGAGAGCATTAGATATGCATATGCAGCCTAGGTGGTTGATCAACATATGACAGCCACCAACTTAGATAACTTTAAAAAGTCGGCTGATGAATTCATGAGGGATAAGGCCACCAGTGGCTATTATCTATCTATATATGGTATTGTGGATCATAGCCAGTATGCATCTGAATATCAGTTGCTGGGGTATAACAGCAGTATATTATTGTTCTCATGACCTAATTGTGAGCTTCCACAGTCATCTGGTTGTCTGATGTAGGTTACACAATTCTGAATTAAGCCTTTGGCCTCTGATCAAGCAAGACTCTTAGGGACTGAGGTTTGTCCAGGCTTGCCTTCTGCTGAATGACAACAGAACCAAGGAAACATGATGAGCATTTATGTGAGGAATTTATATAGTCACTTGTGAAAGGTTTATCCAGACAATCCTGTTCAACTTGAAACTCAAAGTCTAAGAACACACATGATGGATGGCATTTAAGTAATTGCTGGAATTTGTGTATTTGCCCATTTATCTCCAGAATTTCTAAGGGCTGAAATGGTACTTGACCTACAGGTGATAGAACATCTTTCAAAACAACTTTTGCTCTGCTCTTAAAAAAAAAATCAAACCCTAGACAATACAAATTAGAAATACTTCAAGAAATTTATTGATTGGCTTTTAGCATTCTAAGGATAAGAAGCGAGATAACAAGTGTTCATTGGGTAATCAGTTTTTGTAGCCAACTATCAGATGCATGATGTAGAGTACTTATCACAATCAAAATCCAATTGTTAGTCCTATATAAATCAGTGGAACTTAAATAGGGTTTGATGACTAAGTTCCCACTGATTCCCTGAATCTACTCTATGTGAGTCTAACAACTGGATTTAACCCCATGGGTTATTAGTGGAGCTGTAGCCCCATCAAACTGATTTGATTAAACTGAATATAAGTATACTATATAAATGTGCATATATCATCATTTCAGAATACCAATCAGATATTGAAAAACTAGAGAATTAGTAATTCAAGAATGAGAAAATACTATTTGTTGTTAGAAAGTTATCTTGAATATTTTATTTAATTCTCTATTATATCAACGTTTTAGGTCCAAATAGCCTCAGAGAATAAAAGTATGGCTCTAACTTTTAGTTAAAATGCAGTGTTACTTAATTAAGCTAATAAAGAGGCACACTAGAACTTGTTTAACTTGCAAATTCATGAAGGCTTGCATTCTTCATTGCTAACTTAATTAAAGCTGCAAGCCAGTGTCCTTGGAATATGATCACTGCACTCAGTGGGACATACTTTTGAATATATGTGTACAGGTCTATAGTTTAATTGTGATATAGTCAAATAAAAGAGGAAGAAAGTAGTAAAACTCAGCCTGGAAACACCGCTGATGTTGATACCAAAAAATGGTAAGAGTTCTCCAGGCAGTATTTAAATTGATTTACATCTGGATACTATATGCATCAGCAATATAGCAGCAGCTGTTTACAAATGAAGAAGCATAATAAAGAAAACATTTAAAGTCTCTTTATGACTAATTTCTTCTTCATGACTTTGAAATCAGGTGATGATGACTTGCGGGCTTCTGCTTTTCATTGCTTAGTTAGCAAATACACTGTTACCAATAAATTATGCTTTTAACTTTTGGGTGGTTAAGAACACATTCTCCAGTAACTAAATAGTTAAGGTTGGTAATCTATTGGTTAGAACATTTCTGTAATTTTTATAATCTATATTCTGTGGGGCACAAATGTTTATAATCCAAATCAGATTAATCTTATTTTCAATCCTTAATTTCCCTTTCACATTTCCCCTCTTTCTTATTGGATTTCTAATCCCCCCCCCCCATTTTCTCTCTGCTGTAGGTATTTTAATTGCTAAGTCATGAATATGATTCACTTGTTCAACTCTACTCATTCTGTCCTATACCACCTTTAATGCATGAGAACGAAGACCCTACTAGAACAAAGGGAAAACACAGTCCCATTAGACTAGGTATAGGAATCATGAGACTACCTCCGGCTATGGAAATCTCTTCCCAGAGAAACTAAGTTGTCCCCATCTCTGTTGGCAGGCAAACACGTTCTTAAACAGGCCTCCAACAATAATGCAACAGGAATGTTGTTTCTTAATATGTAGTATGTTTTACTGTAGACTGTTGCTTAATGCTTTTTAAGTTTTTGGTATTGCAGACTATTTTAGTGGTTTCGCTTAATGTACAGTGTAAGCTGCTTTGAGCCGCATATGCGAGAAAAGCAGGATATTAAAGAAGAATAAATGTTGGGCTGCACGTTGCAGTAGCCCTAACCAGCATAGCCTATGATAAAGAAAGCCAGGGGCTGCATTCCAAGGTCGTATGGACAGCCACATAATTCCTGCCTTGGTACTAGACCATGCCTCTGTCTTACTGTAATGTGCATCCTTTTTAATAAATTTAAGAAACATCTTAAGCAAGAAAGTGTTGCATTGCACTTTCAACATTTCAAATAATCAGCTAGCTGTCCAAAACTATACAGGATATAATTCTATTTTGGCTTCTCCTGTTAAATTATACTCTAAATTTTAAATGGATGAAGAAAATTCCAGATCAGGTTTCCTTTCCATTTGTGGTTTTCAATATTATTTGTTATTTTTACTTATATTCTTCCTTTTTCTAAGTCCTGAGGCTCTTGGTGGCTTACAAAATTCAAACAAAAACTAGGTGAGTAAAAGATGGAGCTTTCACCAGTGAAAGCACATAAAAATTAAAATATACATAGAAGTAGTTAAAAACATATGTATGAAAAAAATTAAGAAGTAGGACAGGACAGAAAAAGGCTCTTCCTCTTCGGCAGTCAATTCCCTAAGGCCTGTCAGAATGAGAAAGTCTTCACCTGCCCATGGAAGTTTATCATGGAGGAAACATTGCCTCTGTGGGAAGAGAGAGGCCTGGGAAAAGCCACAAAGAACTTCCTCTTCTATGCTTCCATATACATAGTGGCAGTAGTTATCACAGTAGACTAAGGCAATTTGCTGTGCTTCAGCACTTAACTGATATGAAACTTAAAAACTAATGCTACCCCTGTCATTAACAGTCCAATCACAGTGACATAGCCATACTGACTGCAGCTAGAGTCCTCATTGCACCATACTGTTATGCTGACTTATTTTTGAAAACCACTTCAGCTGTATTCACAATGACAGCTGGTTGTTGGCACTGTACATCACACCTTTGCCACATGTGTACTATAAGAAGCTCTGGAGGTCTGCTTAATCCCTACCCCTACATTACAACTGCATTGAGAGCATACCAAAATAATGCACTGCTTTGGGTTTAGAAATGTTAAGTGTAGAGAGCTGCAGTAGCTGAGCTTAACCAGTGCAGACTTGAGTCCAAGTAATTTATAATGAAAACAGCAGGTTTTAAGCTGTTAAGTACAGATGAAGGAACAGTAATGATGGGTAAAGATAATCTTTACAAGATACATAGTTCAGACACTTAATTGCTATAAGCATGGGAAGAGAGGAGAGCATTGAACACATTTACCAGGATCCTGTTGGTCATATCCTGCGATAACCCTTGGCTACACTGGTAGATATACTTTGAATAATGTCACATAGAAAGGTACCCTGGACCTCCCAGTACACAAGAGCAGCTGAAGGCTTCCAGGCACAGCTCTCTTCTCCCGACTGGGAGCAAGGGCTTCTGTCTGCTCCTTCCTGGGTGCACAAGAGCAGCCAGAATGCCCCCAAGCACAGTTCTACACTCAGTCAGTGACAGAGAGAATGGAAGGATCTGGGCACATGGGAACCGCCCCAATCCCAACAATGATCTAAGTACGGTAGCTGGATCTATGCCATGGTTACTGGTAAGGCTGAATATAATGAACAATCCATGTAAGAAACTTCAGATGAATTTTCCTTGAAAAAGCTAAAGGCACAACGCTTGGTAGTCAGATATAACAGATAATCAGATAAGTAAATTCCTAAAACTTTTCACTACTGCTTTGTCTCATAATTAGTGACTTCACATATTATATTGCTCTTCTGAACTTCTCTAAAACAAGGTGTGTAAATTGGCAGAGGTACCTCTACTCCTTCAGTATTATCTGTAATTATCTATAAAAGCAGCAAAATCCACTGTTTTTGTGCTTTCACTAGAAGGTGGTTCACGACAACTTTGATACCAACAGGAATAAATTATTGGGAAAAAATTAGTACATAACAAGGAATAGGACCAGAAATGATGTAACCTAGACTGTCCTAGAAAGTCATGGTCGTAAGTGCTTATTACCTAATTGGGTATTGTGTGCATTAACAGTGCTGTATAAATATACAATAATAATAATATTAAAGAGTAATTACACTTTAACTTGAAAATGTCCCTCCAGCTATGATAATTCTAGACAATCCACAGTAATTTTCCTTTCACAAAACCCACAACTAAAAAGGTCAGCTGAATAGCCTGAGCAAACACAAAAGAAGAGCTGACATTATTTCTATTCCTAGAAAACAAATGTGAGTCCCCAGCTAAGCTTCACAACCCATCAGATATTTCAGCAGGCGTTTTGGTGTATATGGGGCCATGAAGAGCTATCCAATTTGTAGTAAGGAATATGAACAGTTTTCTTGTTCATATTTGGAAACATTTGCACTGAGTGGTGAGACATGAAGGAATGTCGGTTGTCTCTGTTCTTTTTATGAAAGTGGCTTGTCTGTCTTGAAGACAGAGGTCTGATTCAACATGAGTCCATAGTGGCTCTGTACTATTTATGGAGACCATACAACTGAAGTAAAAAGCAAAACAGGACTGAGATATTTTTATAAAGATTGGGAAGATGAATGAATAATTTTGTATTTTTCAAGTTTATTGAAATCATAAATTAAAAATTGTTGTTGCTGTGTGGTAATTTCTGACTTCAGTGTACCATATCATGAGATTGTCTTGGCAAGATTTGTCAAGGGGGGGGTGCCTTTGCCTTCCTCTGAAGTGAGAGAGTGTGAATTGCTGAATTACTAGGGATAATTTTTGCAAAGCATCAAGACCTTTATTCATGTTCTTCCAAAGGATTCTAATGCTATTAATGTCACTTCCTCTCCTAAATTCTTTTTCTTAGATTTTTTTTCCATTATGTTAAGTACTTTTTATGGGGGGGGGGGAACTATGTTGATGGGAAGGCTATTAAGCTCAGCCACCCATTCATCACATGGAACTGGTATATCGGGTCACTGGCACTGGACTAGCATTATTCATTTATTAATGTAGTGGTTAGAAATGAAATCTTTATTTGGGGGAGAATATGCAAGTACATAATTAAAGGTTAGATGCAGGACTAAGGAAGCATGTGTAGCATTGGTTTTGTATTGCATGTGGATCAACTATTAATGATACTGTTCTTTTAAAAAATACCATTTGCAGAAGGAAGGTAGATAGCAAGACAAACTACTGCTTCAGAGAGAGACCACAAAGAAGTTTAAGAATGATTTTATTCATAAGCAAAAACAGAAAGCTGTTGATTAAAAAACATTCCCACTTTCATTATGCTTACTACAGGATCTGTATATTTGGACAGCATATTCTTATATAAGTTTTGCGCATTTCATTAACTTTATCCAGTGCAGACTGCCACTTACAGCATTCAATTTGTATTCTGTACATTGTTACTATACAGTATATTTACAAGCACATTTTACAATTGCAAATCATGATACAGCTGAGTATGATGAAGAGATTCACCATTCTCTTGCATCTTCAATAGAGAAGGAAGAATATGCTGAATTTAAGTCTGAAGAGAGACATTATTAGATTCCTTTTGTATTACCTTTTCAAACACAGGATTGGCAGGCAGAAATGTCATAGGTATTTTAAGTAAAATAACTAGAGGCTTATGTCTTTATGCAAGCACATCTGAATTAGTCTTTTCTTTTTAATCAAACAGATTCTCATGATGTATCTGTATTTCAGGGAAGTTTGTGCACAGCACAAAAATAGTGCAGATGGCTTTTTCAGTGCATATTGAAGCAATATACACCTGCTCTGAACATATTTGCATGAGGTCTGTTTTCAGTGCTAATCACAGATATCTAACGATGTATTTAAATAATTCTTTAGGTTGTCTAATAGTTAAGACACAGTTGGTAATGAGAGGAAAGGCTCTAGATACCATAATACTGACAAAAATCCACAACAATTGTATAGATGTATGTTATGAAGAGATTTGGTTTCGGACACAATACAGACCGAGGAACTGAATAATAATCAAACTGAATGTCGGCCACATTGCACAAATCACATTTGTGAGGGTTTATTTTCTATACTGTGCTGTTCAAATCACTGAAAGCATATGTAATGGGAAATTTAGATCACTGTTAATAAAACACCTTGTTGGAAGAGATAAGAATCCAATCAGTATTATCCAAGGTGCAGAATTCAGTTATTTGTTCTTGCTCGTATCACATTTCCCTCAAACCACGTGGATGAAAATACATTACAATACAGACAGTACATCAAGTCCTGTTTTTCGAAAAACAAAACCAATAGCATCTTAATGTTGTTGTCCTAGCCTGGCTCAAATGGTTCAGCTTCTAAGGCAAACATTACATACCTTCCAAAGTGAATTTCTCTTTGAAAGCATAATGATGATAACTCAGTGGGGTGCTGTCTACTTAGATTAGCATCACTGTGGGGGGTGATTCTTCCTCACCCTGCTTGGGAAATCATAGGTGCTGTGGGGCAGGCTGCAGGAAGGAGGGGAAGAATGTGCTGCCGGTTGGCTACCAACGTAATGAGGGATGCAGGACACCCATTTTGTGTTTCAGCTTTATATTTCAAGCTTCCAGCTGAAGCTATGATGGCTTCTGTCAGAGCTACCATCAATGTATGATACAGTGAAAGAACACAGTCCTTTATAGTTCTTGAGCTTTTTCCATGTTTAAAACTGCTGCTGGCCAGGATATAGGTCCAGGGGTCATTTTCACATCCCACCCGCTCTAACTTAGCTTACAGTGGTTACAACACTTCTCCTTTCAGAAGAATTGTTCTATTTTTAACCAGAAGAACAAGGTGCATGTAATTATGTATCTTTTTAAAGAGGTAAATCATGCTTTTCAGATGGTTCTAGAAGTATAATTATTCAGTAATTTGAAAGTCTGTGTCATTCTCCTGCTGCTGTTTTGCTTAAATTTAGTGACAGCACCGGTGAGCCTGCAAAAACAGTTAGGGAAGGGCAAATGTGTATCACATCATCCCTGTTTTAAATACATGAACAAAAAAAGCCCTGGTGATGTTTCCAAAAATGATTTATGGTAGGATATCTATTTTTTACAATAGTTGCAGGTCTGGATATACTGAATGGCTGTAATAGCACATATAAGGTATAGTGAGCATTACCAGCCACTCATCAAGTCACGGCAGAATTCATTTGTCCAGTTTATTCTAGGTTGTGTCCTCCACTTTAGATCTGTGGTAAGACTTCATGCTATCAAGCTAATTTCCATAGTTTAAGTTTCTAAAAGTAATAGTTAGGAAACAGTATTCTTAAAATGATAATTGGTTTAGGAAGCAGATACCTATTATGGGTCTTTTATTCCCATGAACATCTGTCTCTACCATGTTCTCTACCCTCCTTTTTTTTAAAAAAAAAACAGATATTTGACATCTTAATCTCTCAGTTAAGGCATAATATTTTCCCAAAGCTTTCCAGTCTTGTTCTGTCCTGTGCTGTTCTAGCATAAGGAGATGGTGCAGATCCATTTGATCCTCTAAGAAACCCACCCTCTTGAATAAGCTATTTATTTAGCCCTGAAGCAGGACAGGAAGAAAATTATTTCAGGTTACAGGGGCCAGCCCTGCACTGAACTACAAAATATTTGTAAGTTAGAAAACTAATCAAGATACAAAGCCCTGATAGTGCTGGAATACCAGAGTTTTGTTAAACCATGAATAAAGAAACTTTCTTTCTCTCAAATTAATACAAATTGTATCTTCAAAAACAGAGAAAGCATATATAAATGCAAGAGTATGTTAGACAAAATCCTAGTGAAGTCCTTCTCAATAAATCAGGAAAGATTAAAATTGGTTTCCTATAATTTACCAGACTAAGAAGGTATAATGTTCATTTGATTTCACAGTATCAGCACACTGTTGGACAATGGTAACACTGATATAATCAGAAGAATGAATTCCTTTGGCAATTAATGTCACATCTGCCCTAATGAGTTCATTTGGTATAAACTGGAGAATTCACTCAGAATTTGCCACTGTAATTATAACCAGTTCTTTAAATGAATAAGCCATTTATATGTAATAGAAAACAACATGGATGAAGATGGTAAGAACTGAGTATTATGATTCCTTTTAAAGAGAACCAGCTTAGAGTACCTTATTAACAAGATGTATCTACTTCTTAATCTAACTTCTTTGCTTGTTTTAAAGTCAGTGCATACTAAAAAGGCTCATTCACCATTCACATCAGTACATGGTTTATGGGCGTTGGATCAGCTTGCTCTTGCTCCCATCTTGTTCACTAAGTTTGAAGTGGGTGTAAGCTAAAATGCCAAACAATGTGCATGTAATTCCAAGGCCTTGATTAATTGACAAAGGGTCCTTAAATAAGATATACCCTCCCATGAGAGTGATGCAGAATTTGAAGTGTCCAAACATATTGTAGCTGCACATTTCTGTTAAGGAGCATATATATTTATCAACAAGGATTAAAGATAAAACATGCTGAATTCATTTAGTACTTATTTTTACTGCCAAGGATAGAATTCTGATTAAATCCTACATAGTCAATAAGATTCGAAAACAGCCTAATTGTGCACAAAGTTGCAGTTGGTGCCTACTGACCGTCCCCATCCTTAACTCAGATCTTTTTTTATTTTCAGTTATCATTCTGCTACTATAATGTAATATATGTTTTTCATGCATTATACAACGATATTCATTTAATAGATCTTCTCTAAAACACAGAATTTCATTATCATAACCAGACTGCTGAAGTATGGTAAATATACATTCAAGAATTTGAAAGTAAAAGGGTCATTCTGCCAGAATGCAACTCACCTGATTAATTGATATTATCATTATTCTTTCAACCAGTTAACACATCTTAAAATAATTTATGGTGCAAATGCATGTAATTAGGAAATTACAAATATACTTATATGAGGTACAATGGACTGTATCTCATCCAATTATGTTTTAATAATTTAAATTAACTTTCAGATGACCACTATAATCTTGCAGTACCAATGATACTGTCAGGAACCTTGAATGAAGACAGACCATAATGTGAATAAATTATAATATGAACAAATTATAAAATATGTAGCCTGAATCCTAAAGGATGCATTTCTGCAGGTTTTGTTACTTAAAAAATATATAGAGAAATTTTTTCAAACTTCAGCCAAACACTGACAAAGTTCTACCTTTGTTGATAATTCAGCTATGCTTCTGACACCTAAACTGACAATATGGATTTCTTTCTTGTTGTATACCTCTATTTCTGATTTACGATGACCCTAAAGTGAAGCTATCATGGAGTTTTCTTGGCAAGATTTGTTAAGAGGGGGAACTTACTTTGCTGTTCTTTGAGGCTGAGAGTGTGTGACTTGCCCAGGGTTACCAGTGGGTTTCTACGGCTGAATGAGGATTCCAGAGCCATAGTTCAACACTCAAACCGCTACACCAGACCGTTTATACCCAGCAACTCATTCATAAGGCTGACCACTACTGTCTCTTTAAATCTCTTCTTTGTGTTTATTTTTAAGCATTTTATAGTAGATTGTCACTGAAGTCCCAAAAGCTTAGATGAAAGGGTTGAGAAAATGTATCGGCTTAGATTCGAAGATTCCCATTTCTGAGCAGAAGATACTTCCACCTTCAGTCCCGGTTAGTACTTGGACCACCAACAAATACTAGGTGCTGTAGACTATATTTCAGAGGAAGGAACTGGGGAAACCACTTCTGAGTACTCCTTGCCTAAGAAAACACTATGAAAATCATGGAGTCACCATAAGTCAACAGATGACTTGAAGGCACATACACACCCAAGTACTGACATTGATTTCTCCCTTTGTGTAAGGGGGAGGGACAAAACAGATGCATGACAAAGCACTGCATGTTGATGGTTACTGGTCCTTGCATTTTTATTTAAAAAGGATCTGTGACTAAAACTCGAAAAGCTACTGCCAGTCAGAATATACAACGGTAGGCTAGACCAGTCAATGTTGCAACTTGTATAAGGCAACCTTCCATGCCCAGAGGGTTGGAGGAATCACCACCTTAAGTTTTAGAGTAATGAATGACAAGAGATGCAGACTGTGGTGGCATCTATATCACTGAGGGTGTGAATCGATTCTTGGATTTAATGCAACTTTGAAGTAGCTATCCAAGGTGCTGAACCCTACATGCAAGATAGTTTTAACATCTTGAGCCAAGGTGGTGTGATGGTTTGAGTGTTGGACTATGACCCTGGACACCAGGGTTCGATTCCCCACTCAGCCATAGAAACCCACTGGGTGACTTTGGGCAAGTCACTCACTCCCAGAAAACCCTGTGATAGGTTTGCCTTAAGGTCACCATAAGTCAGAACAACTGGAAGGTACACAACAACAGCAACAACAATGCCTTCCAGTGTCAAGCAAAGCCTAGAGAAGGTTCACTACTGCATTAACACTGATGCCACCAGCTGCAACTGGAAACAGACCAGAAAAGGAAGACACTTAGTGACTGGCCTTCCTCACCAATAAATGATTCAGTAGGATCTTTTGTTTCACGACTCATCTTCAAACCCCAAACACACGATTACGATCTGCAGTTGATCCCATTTTCTGTAATTTATCAAACATATCATAACAGGATTTTTTTTCAACTGAAAATGAAAAATATGATGAGGAAAAGGGAAAAGGATACGTCACTGGTGAAGTATTTCCAATGATCCAGTAAATAGATAAGTTCACCATAAAGGCAATTATTCCAGAAAGCAGCACCATAAACTGCAAATTAAAAAAAAGAGAACTCTAACAAGTTGCAAGACAACAGCAGTTTAAAAATGCTGAGCAGATATGGCGCTATAAAACAGATGAGAGAGAGCGGAAAATCCCACAAACAAGGTAAAGATAAATAAATGAAATAAAAACCCATTGTAGTTTAAAAAAAAATAATGATCCTTCTTAAAGTGACACACCCAATTGCTCAGGGCAGCATGGATTCTTTCTGACTCTTTCCAGTCCTGGAATGTGTCCTGACTAGGCAAGAAGTCCAGTCGTTCCACATGAACATATTGGGCCATTACAACAGCTATCTCTGGCAAAACAGGAAATAAAGCTCATCTGTCAGACCACTACTTTAGTGGATCTTCATTTAACCCGAAGACTTTTTTGTGACTTCAAACTGCTCAGTCACCCAGCAATCTGAGCATGTCATTCCTCTCCTAATGAGAACAATTAGATGCCATGGCAGGAACCAGGTCTCTCTGATGTTTGAATCAATTATGCCTAGTCCCTGTCTTCATTTAATAATTTTATCCACTGCAGCTGCTAGTGGGTTTTTTTTCCCCCCTTTGCTTTCAGTTTGATTGCTCTTAAAATGTTGGTGTCCACTACCTTGCACATTTTGACTTGAAGCAGGACAGTTTATTTTAATAAAATAAAATCATCTGTATTTTCTAAGTCTTTTTTTTTATAATGGACCTGCCCATCTGGAAAGCTGCTTTTAGGAACAGGTTAGGCATCATCTACTGAGCAGTTTAACAGTTGGGGCAGCAAGTAGACCCAACTTATTTATCCAGAAATAAGCTCCCATTATATTCAGTGAGAGGTACTTTCAGAGACCAGCATAAAACAAGATGCTATCAAACAGCTGTTCTCTTCCATACAATGGTATTAATTTCTCAGGTGACAAGTAGGGAGAATTATTTATTTAAATAACACATATATCACCCCATCATTCTTGGATTTTGAGGCACTGTAGAGATGGCTCCTTTAAAGGCTGACCAGATCATGATACTTTAATGTACCTTACCCAGTCTGATTTCAAAAACTATGTAGATTTTGGCTGGTTAATACTTGGATGGGAGACCATTAGGAAATATTAGGGAGCTCTAGCTATAGGTTGAGAAAATCTTGGCTGAAATTCAGCCATACTTGGCAATACTGATCTAGATGGACCTTAAAGCAGCTTAATTTTCTGTGTGTAGCTTAGTCCCTGGAGAACTACAATGGATGCTACAAATAACACTTTTTGGACTAATTAATCTCATAGAATGTCTAATAAGGGTCAGCTTTAGAATCCGTTCACTAGATGGGACGCTTTTATATTATTCCCCAAGATTCCCACAACTTGGCAACTGTAAAGTCCAATGGATAATAAATGAATATCTTAATCCAATGATTTAGGTTCAGAACACCACCGTCAAACCCATGCTTTGATACCTGGATCTCTTTATCTTCCTACACTTGAGTGGTTGCTCCAGAAGTGAAGATTATGGCTGGTGAGTTTCTATTTTGTCCCCCACAGTGATTACTGCATTGAATGTTGAGAATGCTACTCAAAGAGGCACACATGAGTTTTAATATTTCAAAAACAAAAAGTAGGAAGCACAAAAATCTTACCACAGCAGAAAGTGTCCAGGGACCAAAAATCCCACCTTCCCCAAATACTGGTTCAAAGAAGGGCACAACACACAACAGCATGCCACAAGACATTGGCGCTTGGTAGTACAGCAGCTGCATAGAATTTACTTGCAGCTCATGCTGCTTTGCTCCTACCCACTGAAATAAAAAAAACAAAAAACAACCATGTTAATAACATATGACATCCAGCTCTAATACTAAAGTTACAAGTAATCTTACCTGCCTTTTACTAGATTATTGTGTTGATACATATTTTTTTGTATTGTACGGTACAGAATAGTGCAGCATCATTTATCCAGATAACTTGTGAGGATAAAGCACCTGGATGTTCAGAAGTTTGAATAAATGCATCTTCCTTTTGTTTAGACTTACTGTGATGTAAAAACCACTGTGATCTAGCAGCAAAAACGTAGGCTTGGATTTCAGAGGTTCATGTTGCACTGAAAGAATGGTTGCTTTAAACCATCCATTCAAATCATTACCTGAACATGAATTCACATTAATTGATTGGGATAATATTTCATTTATACTTGTTTGCCACCTAATAGGGTTTTTTATAACACCCAGAAGGGTAATCCAAAGCCTTGGATTCTGCAGTTCATGTAGACTACATAGATTAACTTGCTTAGAGATCAGAAAAACTCTCTTTGGATCTCCTTATACATCTGCACGAACACTAAGCAAGATTGATTAACTAGTAGAATGCTTTCACACTACTGCAAACGTAGCATTATGATTCTACTTTAACTATCATTGCTGCATCCTGTGGAATCCTGAGCCTTGCAGTTTGGTGAGACAGTGGAGAACTTGAGAAGAGAATTCTAAATATCCTTCCCTAATCCCAGGATTTCCAGGCAGTTAAAGTGGAATCATAGCACTGTAATTGTGTAGGGTGAAAGAGCCCTTTGCCCTGAAGGCTGAAAGTGAGACTTACTTCCTATGCACTGTAAGTAAAACTTACTTCCACATAAACATGTGTAAGACTGAATTCTAATTGTTCAGGTAACTGGGCAAAATGATGCTTTTCAGTGTGGCGACTGTCAATGCCTATCTCTGGTTAGCAGAATTATAACCTAACTCCTGTTGAGGTGTTTGCCTGAAAGTGTGGGTGGACAAATGGATGATGAGCTCATTCCTTCAATGTTCCTATGTATCTGGCATTGTGACTGACTTCTGTCGGTGTGGGCGTAAAGCTCATGACTTTACAAAAACATTTTGCTAGCAGTTACAGAAGTCCTATGACTAGGAACCTGGCCTCATGAGGGTGTGTGCTGATGTCCTCTCACCCATTTATTGCTCCCCCAGCCCACATTCAGGTAAAGGCTAGAACAGGTCTTTTATTGGAAAAGAAAACACATTGTAGAGCTCAATGAGTTGAAGAGAGAGACAATATACTTCCACCCATATGGTATCCACTGACATACAGAAAGGCATCTTTTACACCTGAGGACCTCAGAGGACTTGTTATTCTCTTAGTGTCAATAGGAAGGTTACACAGTAAGAAATTCAAGTAGTCCATTTCTTACTATGGGCTATCTGCTGACACTGAGAATAAGACAGTCTCACAGCTGAGGAGATGCCATTCTTTCTGTGAGTAGAGTAGTGCCAATATGTATGGCAATATTCTTATATATAAACTGACTCACAATCCAAATTTTTCAGAAGAAAATCCCACTGAATTCTATGGATTTTGCAGGTCCCTTGTAACATGTTTAGGAATCCAGATTTAGATATTTTCCACATGATTCTTTTTTTAACCATAGAAGAGCAGTGGTTTGTGTTTGACAGACAGTCATGATTCTTTTCAGAGATTATACAGATGTCCTGTTACAGCAGGAGAGAAGCAGGGCCATACCATCAGCTCTGCCAGTGGGTCTGGGCTTTTCCTCTCCCATCAGCTGCCACATTGCAGCAGCCATTGTATCTGGCTGCTGCAGAAGGAGAGAAGGGAAACAGGGCCACTCCACCAAGTCTGCTGAGAATTTAGTTCCACTGGTTTCTATCCCTCTTAGCTGTCACCTTGGCAGAAACCATTTCATCAAGCTGCAGGAGCAGGAGAAATGGGAGGTAGGATGCTCTACTGGTTTACTGGACAGACTAGCTGCCTTTGGCTTTTCTTCTTGTATTGTTTTCATCCTAGCAGGCACTTAAAAGATGTTAATAATAGCTAGCCAGTAGAGTTTTCTTGTTTTCCCCTTTCTGTTTCCATACCCTTTCCTTTTGTGTTATGTCTTTTAGAGTGGAAACCTGAGGACTGGGGTTCTCTTTTTTAACTGATCTGCAAGCTGCTCTATGAGCTTTTTCTTTTTATTAAAAAAAAATTAAAGACATATCTGAATCTTTTAAACTTAAAAATAAATTTTATTTTTTCTGGGAAGCCCTGGATCAAAAATTCTACTTGGTGACAAGACAGTAGTCTTGTGAAACAGTATTTCATCCCATCTCCCATTCCATAGCCGTTGGAATATTAGCCACCTCGCTCAGAAAAGCTATCATGTGGTGATAAGTCTCAAATGAGAACGACATACAGTTGCTTTGAATAAACAGACCTTTCAGGTAAAGACTATTCTAAAGTGCTGTTTTGTAAGAGGCACAATGAACTTCCCTTATGCTTATGTACGAGCACAGCCGTAAGCTTGGGATGGAGTACAAAATAAAAGTACTGTAGTTACTGTTTCACAGTTTGTAGACTATTTCACAACAATCTTGAAAAAAGGACTGAACATTTCACCCCAAAATGAAGAATATAGTATATATAACACAGAGAGATTTGCCTGTTGCTTTAGGACAAGTAATTGTTTTGGCTGTCTCTTACTATCTTATATTTTACTGTTGGTGAGAGTTCTGATATGAGCTGCAAGAATTAGTGCCAAGGAGAAATAGGGACACGCCAGAAGAGTGAAACTTGCATGCATTACTTCAAAATGGTTTATATTTTCAATCTAGAACTGCATATGGGAAAAAAAACTTTTTAAAAACTCACCACTTGATAAAGAGAGGTAACTAGAACGCCCAGGGAAGCAAAAATTATTCCAAGCAGGTTAAATTTTACATCGTAATAGGAATTTAGGAAGACACCTAATGTGATTGGAATCTGCAAGAGAGAGGGAAAACTTTTTACATTTTCCATGCATTTTCTGCCACCACAACTTAGCAGAATAAAACTTCTTCATAATGTCTCAAAATGTTGAAAACTAAACCTTAACCAGGGATGTCAGTGCACTATATTAATTCATAATGTCAGAGAAAACTAGGCCACCACCACTAGGGATAAAATTCACACATAAAAATATTAACAATTAAGAGAGATGAAAGTAATGACAACTAGCAGTGTAACCGCATGATATTTCTACCTACAGCTGTAGGCATAACTGTTTTTTTTAATAACTAGATCATATTTTCTTCTATCTCTAATCCTATCTCTAATACTGAACAACAGATTCTCTTTTTGTTCCACAGGAGCTTCAGAAGCCAGTGGGTGCTTTTGAAAAACCAGGAGCACAAGGCAGGAATTCACCAGTCAAGTCTTGTTTAATAGTGGTTGGACTTATTTCAAAACACACTTGTTTTCATAGAACATCACTTGTCTGTATGTAAAACATCTGTTTCCTTCAGCAGAAATGTGATGTGTGTGCTGTACATCTATTCCTTCCTCAAAACAGTTTGTGAACATCACCAGTCTGCTTTGTACCAGTCTGAGCCAGCCTTGCCGTTAGGCAGATCCTTGGACAACATAGGCCAGGAGTTGCATTAGCTCTCCACCTCACCCACACCAAGTGCTCTGCACTTTATCTCCTGCTGCTGCCCTCAGATACGTATATGATGGCATCATATCACCGCCAGTAAAGAACCAGTGTGATGCAGTGGTTTGAATGTTGGACTATGACCCTGGAGACCAGGGGTCAATTCCCACTCAGCTGTGGAAACCCACTAGGTGACCTTGGGTGCATCAGACACTCTCAGCCCCAGGAAACCCCCTACCATAAGTCAAAAATGGGTTGCCATTAAGTCAAAAATGACTTGAAGGCACACAACAACAGCAATATGAACTAAGGTTCAACAACTTTGAACTTCAGAATCCCTTTTCAGTACCATTTCCTATCCCTTGCATGCAGTAATACTGGCAGATGCTTCTGACATAACATGTGACAGCCTCTCTCATCTTAGCGTCCCTCTTGGATTACATTTCTTCGTTAGCCAACATGGCTGGTTAGGCCAGAGAGTGGAGTCTGCTTGGAATGGTTCAGCTCCAGCACCCCTCCTTTTAGAAGCAACGTTTAGTAGGTGACGGCCCAGCATGGTGTATAGTTTGAGTGTTGGACTAGGACTCTGCAAGACGATGGTTTGAATCTTCCCTTGGCCATATACCAGGCACCTTTGGGTAAGTCACACTCTCTCAGCCCAGAGGAAGGCAAGGGAGAGAAAGCCAGAAATACCTTGAAGGCACCCGACAGCAGCTTGAGCCAAACTTATTTAGGAAAACGTGAGCATGTGTAAAAGAGCAACTCAAACACTGTGAAAGTTAGCTTTTTTGGACTACAGCTCTCAGAATCCCTCAGTCAGCAGGCCACTGGCTGTAGCCCCCAAAAGCAAACTTTCCCCAACCTTTCTTATGTTTGAAGACGGGCTGATAATCAGTTTTTCCAAGGCTGGCCATCCCACCGCCTCCCTCCTCCTCACCAGGGTGAGTTTGATGCGGGTGGGGAAAGTCTTGCCGTAAGCCACGGTCTGGATGAGGACGATGACCGGCGTGGTCATGGCCTTGGCCAGCTGGTAGGTGCCGATGGTGTTGTTCTGCAGGGAGAGGTTGGTGAAGACCACGAAGCCGCAGAAGCTGAGCGCCAGCGGGAGGACCTGGCGGGGCCGGAGGCTCTTGGGGGCGAAGATGTTCAGCGCCTGGCACGCGTACAGCCCCAGCCAGGTGACGGCGAAGTGCACCAGCGTCAGGCTCAGGTTGGGGAAGCCCGTCCGCACGTACAGCCACTTGTTCAGGAAGACGATGCAGATGGACGCCGCCAAGTTGACCAGCAGCCCCGCCGCCAGCCGGCCTCGCTCCGGAAGCCACGCCATGCTGGAGCGGCCCGTCGCCCCCAGCTCCACGTCCGAGACCGGCGGGGGAGCCGCCGGCGGAGGCGCCGCCACAGCTCCCGGGTGGGTGGCGGTGGCGGCAGCGGCAGCACCAGCAGCAGCACCGGCCGCCACCACCGCCGCCTCCTCCTCGGCCTCCTCCTCCCAGCCACGTGGCTGCGCGGCACAGGATCTTCCGGTGCTACCCGCCGGCGGCGGCTCCGCCCTGGACCCGCAAAAGCCCAGGCGGAGGGCGGTGGCCGAGTGGCCGAGGAGGGAGCGTCTCTCGGCGGACGGGCCTTTCCCGGCAAGGCGCCCGGCGCCCACTTGGGCAGGAGGGCGCCGCTACGTAAAGACAGGAGTGTCTCCGGTGCGTTTTCCGTACCAAAAGGCACGGCAAACCCCACCGGGCTCTGGAGCGCGATGCTGAGGGAGCAAGGAAGGCAACCAGATGCAGCCTCTGACTAGCAGTTTGGGCCAGGGAGGACTTTCTTCTGGAACGGCCTCCAGGAGAGCCGGGCCGTTTCCGCACTAGGCTGTTATAGCGCTGTTGTTCCCCTTTCAGCATCCTTTGAGGCCCCTCCCTAAACTGCAGACCCCAGGATTCCATAGGATGTTGAAAGTGGAATAATAGCGCTGTAACAGCCTCGTGCGGAAATGGCCCCGGATTCGATTTCAAGCGCCCCGTCTTGTCCTCCCCTCGCAGTCCCTGGCGGGCTGAGTCTGTGGCGTCCCTCTTTCCCTTCCTGATCTCCGCCCACAGTCCTTCGCGTGACTTAACGCGGAACTGGGCGCGAAAATGAAGGCTCCAGATTTAAAAGCACAAACGAAACAGTAACCCGTGGGCCTTCTTCTGCTCTGAGGCCGAACGCACGCGACGTTGGCGCGCCTCTCTTTCGCTCTCCCTCGTTTCTAAAGGGGAGAATATTTAAAACGCCTTAACCAGACGAGGCAGAGCAGAAAAGGAGCAGGAAACCGTGGAAATTAAAGAAGGGGGACGAAAGCCTTAAGGACGCCACCCCTCCACCCGCGCGACGCGCCTGGAGGCGGGGCGGGGGGGCTTTGAACGTCTCTCGCTGGCCTCTCGCGGGGCAGACGGCGCCACCTCTGTGGGACTCGGGGTCGCCCAGTGGGCTGGGAGGGGGCGGGGCCGGCGGGCCTCCTCTTAAGGCCGCGGCGCCCGCCCCCCGGCCTCTTCGGAGTCGCCGGGAAGAGGGGCGGGGGGCGTCCGCGCGGTCGCCGGGAGGGCCTGCCTCGTGGTGGGCGCCCGCGCTCCCGCGGCCCTCCTGCCGGTCGCAGTGCTCCTCGTTCGGCGGGCTTGTTTATGTGGTAACTAATTTTGTGTCCAAAGTAAAATTAAATTTTTTTGTGAAACAAACAAACAAACAAAAACCCAGAAATCTGGTGTTCTGGGTCATGTTGAAATTAATTCACTCTTTCCCTGATCCTTACTATCACCTGAATTTCTTGTTTAATCTAATATATAAAAATCAGAAGTTTGTCTGTCCATATCAGGGGAAGACCTCATGCGATTGGCTGCCTAAGAACATTCTGTGGAATCCTGGGGTTTGCAGATTAGGGAGAGGCCTTTAGAATTCTCAGCCGCAGAGCTCTGAATAGGCCAGTTGCTATGGAGACAGGGCCTAGCAGCAAGGAGGAGGGTATTCCCTCAGGAACCCAACCTCTGAATGTTAATAACTGAATACAGGTTGAATTGGGGAATATGGAGAAAAGTTACAGGTACTGACGAGACAATTTGCAACATTAGAGACAGGATCTCAAATCTTTCTAAGAAGTATCACCTAAGAGAAAATAAAATCCCAGGCAATGTCAGGTATATACGCTAATATCAAATAACTTTCTTTCTTTCTTGAATAGTTTGTCAAGTTGAGGGTGTGGTAAGTATTACTGAAGAATAAGTGCCACTACTAAAATGACTCTTGCTTCATATTATTACCTTAAGATTACTGTGATGGTCTGCCATTATTGCAAGAGTATTCAATTATTGTGCCATATGTAAAATCAGAACTATTATAGTTGTTATGTGAGATGCTTCAACTTTTTGTAACTACTTTACCTCCTTATCCCCTAGTAAACAGAGAAAGAAATAGCTTCAATAGTTAAGTGTGACAGAAGAAATAGAAAGTTATTTGGAATTTTAAAAGCCTTGTTTAATAGGGCTTAATAGAAGATGAACTGTTGAATAAAAATAAAATTATCAGTGTGGAAGCCTATATGGTTGCTATGTATATGCATTTAATTTGGAAGCCTAGAATGTCTTGCAGAAGGGGGCACTCCTTTTGCCTTGAAGTAAGAGCAAATAACATGAAGCCATGTCCCAAAACTGAGTAGTAGTCTACAGGATTAGGGGGAAAAATTGTCTTGGGTTGCCAGCAGTGAACAGGGAATGGGGAGGTTAGCTGATGAAGCAAACTCTTCAGCTCCCTTCCTGCACAATATAGCACAAGAAAGGATTTAATCTCCCTTGTCAGTTGTCCTTGAGAACTCAGGGCTGGATTTGCAGCACAGCTACGCAGGTAATTCACAACCAAGCATTCCATAGTTTTACAGAACAGTGGAACTAGATTTTGGAGCTAGCTGCATAGTTAGCCTGAATTCACCCCGGGGATAGGAGGGGAGCACTTTGGGAGGCTTTTCTCTTTTTCATGAGACGACTGACTTCTTTCCTTGGTTAGTTTTACTCAGCATAAGGAGGGAAATTCACCCCACCTCCCCATATACTCATAACTCACATTGTGTTTCTAAACATGTGCAGGAAGATCTTTTAAATGACCTATCTGGGCAGACTGCCCTCCCCTCACAGAAATTTCTATCTTGTCTGATTTTATACCCAAGTAAAGTCAGATCTGCAAGAAAATGTTGCAGTGTGATTCTGATACTCAAAAGAGTATTCATGTTCAGGACTTAAATCAACATGGATGAGGCGGCTAGTAGCACAGAGGAAACTGACATTTCAGGAGTTAAAATAGCATCCCTTTGGCCAGCTGGCTTCCTGATGTCCTGATAAATCGGGATGCAGTCTTTAGACAGCATAAACAAGTGAAGGATGATGGGTGCTGCAGTTCTTCAACATATCAAATTTCATATACTATGCACCTGCTACATAGTGTTGAGATTTGGGACTAGCTGTCAAATACAATCATTACTATTTTAGTGCTGTGCTTCTCTATTATACAGGGAGTTTGAGAGAATGGGAAACATGCTTTTGACAAAGTCCTGAAAAGCATAAGGGGATTGCGTGAGTTGCATCAAGTCATGTCAGACTGAGAGAGAGAGTATATTAGAGGTGCCCGGCCAACCAGCCTCCCTCCCCCTTAGTTCCTATCACATCACCACTCCACTGTGGGGAGGAGACAGGCTGAACAGCCTTTGAGCCTTTTGCAGACCCCTTGTGAGGACATCATGGGCCCCTGGGGGTCCACGGACCACAGGTTGAGAATCATTGGCTTAGATCAGCGGTTCTCAACCTGTGAACGACCCTTTCACAGGGGTCGCCTAAGACCATCGGAAATATGTGTTTTCCAATGGTCTTAGGAACCGAGACACCGCTCCTCTATCCGTCTCCAGGCGCGTCCGCCCACATGCAGATACGCCCACATACGAGTACCCGGCGTGATGACATCATCGCGCCAACCCCATCACACACACCCCGTACAAATACAGGTGTATGTGACAGGGTTGGCGCCATAATGTCACACGTGTCACACGTGTCACACTGTCACACCAGTCACACGTGTAGAGAGCAGCTACTGTGTAGAAAGCAGCTGCTGTGTTGAAAGCAGCAGTATTGGAGGTAAAACGACACTTCATGAATTATAATCACTGGGTAAATGTAAAATCATGTACTGTAAAATCATCAACTACTGCAAAAAAAAAAATATCTGTACCATGGGAACTTAATCTGGATGCTGATCGGTCTTTTTATATTCAGCTGTGGTTGATGTGAATACTGCCCCCTTGTGATAGTAACAGGTATGTAAAACAAACACAGAGAACAGTAAATCATAGGAAACTTTAATGAACTGTATTGACTGAACTATGCCGTGTATCATCTTTTGTATTATTAAAGCTATTGTTAGATATTATTTTCAATAGCAAACCATCCCATGACAATGGATCGTGTAGAACGTTAAGAAAATATAGTGAGGATTTTTTACAGTATGGTTTTACCTCAATAATTACAGCAGGAATTGAGAAACCGCAATGTGTTATTTGTTGTGAAGTTCTATCAGCCGAATCTATGAAGCCGAACAAACTAAAACGCCATTTTGATAGCAAGCATCCGAGCTTTGCCGGCAAGGATACCAACTATTTTAGAAGCAAAGCTGATGGACTCAAGAAAGCCAGACTTGACACTGATGGCAAGTACCACAAACAAAACGTAGCAGCCGTTGAAGCTTCATATTTGGTGGCACTCAGAATCACCAGAGCTATGAAATCTCACACCATTGCTGAGGATTTACTGTTGCCAGCGGCCAAAGACATTGTTCGAGTTATGATCGGAGACGAATTTGTTACGAAATTGAATGCAATTTCCTTATCTAACGACACTGTCCGCAGAACAATAGATGACATGTCTGCTGATATTCTTGATCAGGTAATCCAGGAAATTAAATCTGCTCCACTTCCAAAATTTAGTATCCAGCTTGATGAATCTACAGACGTTGCAAACTGTTCACAGTTAGTGGTTTACGTGAGGCATATTAATGATGGCGACTTTAAAGATGAGTTTCTTTTTTGCAAAGCTCTTGAAATGGCAACGACTGCACGTGATGTATTTGACACAGTTGGTTCATTTCTGAAAGAGCATAAGATCTCTTGGGAAAAGGTTTGTGGTGTTTGCACAGATGGTGCTCCAGCTATGCTAGGATGTCGATCTGGATTTCAACGTTTGGTACTGAATGAGTCACCAAAAGTCATTGGAACTCACTGTATGATTTATCGGCAAATGTTAGCAACGAAGACGCTGCCACAAGAGTTACAAGAAGTAATGAAAAGCGTCCTAAGTTCTGTCAATTTTGTAAAGGCAAGCACTTCAAACAGTTGACTGTTTTCGCAACTGTGCAACGAGTTGGATGCGCCGAACAATGCTCTGCTATTTCACACTGAAGTGAGATGGTTGTCGAGAGGAAAAGTTTTAAAACATGTTTTTGAGCTTCGTGATGAACTCAAAACGTTTTTTAATCAGAAAGCAAGACCGCAGTTCGAAGCACTTTTCAGCGATAAAAGTGAACTGCAGAAAATAGCTTACTTGGTTGACATCTTTGCCATCGTGAATGAGTTAAATTTATCATTGCAAGGACCAAATGCAACATGCCTCGATTTGTCTGAAAAGATCCAATCATTCCAAGTGAAACTTCAGCTTTGGCAAAAAAAATTGGATGAAAATAAAATTTACATGTTGCCTACCTTATCTGCTTTCTTTGAGGAACATGACATTGAACCAGACAAAAGGATTACGATGATAATTTCTGTGAAAGAACACTTGCACATGCATGCAGGCAAAATCTCATTGTACTTTCCAAATCTACCTGACACCCCATTTGCACTTGCCAGAAGCCCATTCACAGTCAAAGTTGAAGATGTTCCTGAGACAGCACAAGAGGAGTTCACTGAACTTATTAACAACGATGCAGTGAGAACTGATTTCTCTACAATGCCAGTTACAAAATTCTGGATCAAGTGTTTGCAGTCATATCCTGTTCTGTCTGAGACTGTGTTGCGCCTTCTTCTTCCATTTCCAACAACATATCTTTGTGAAACAGGGGTTTCCAGCTTGTTGGTTATCAAGTCTAAATACAGAAGTAGACTTGTTGTGGAAGATGATCTTCGTTGTGCTCTTGCAAAGACTGCCCCGAGAATTTCTGATCTGGTGAGAAAGAAGCAATCTCAACCTTCGCACTGACTTTGGCTTTTTACGCATACTGTCGCAAAATGTAGCACTGTAGTTTACTGTTGTTATGTTAAGACTGTTACCCATGCTACACCATGCTTCAAGACAAAATTTCATTTATTTGTAATTAGAAATAAATATTTCACAATATATAATTACATATTGTTTTCGTGATTAATCACTATGCTTTAATTATGTTCAATTTGTAACAATGAAAATACATCCTGCATATCAGATATTTACATTACGATTCATAACAGTAGCAAAATTACAGTTATGAAGTAGCAATGAAAATAATTTTATGGTTGGGGGTCACCACAACATGAGGAACTGTTATTAAAGGGTCGCGGCATTAGGAAGGTTGAGAACCACTGGCTTAGATGGTTGACAGGATTACAAAAACATTCACTGATATTTTAATGTTAGCTATATAGCCTTGAGAGGGAAAGTATTTTGCACTGTGGAGAAATAATGTAATGGGATGGAAAGAAGTGAACTGTTGGGTTTTTATTTAGAGAGGCCTGAAATAATTTGAATGTTATACAGTGGACCCTCCCTTACCATGGCCTCCACATGCATAATTCCCAGCTCATGTGAAGCGTCATGTCCCTGTACCTAAAATGGCAGTGATGTGCGTGCAGATATGCTTAAGCATTCCATGTGCACGTTGCTGCCATAATATAACAGGATGCAAACATCCATATTTTTTCTTACTCACAGGGGTTCCTGGAATGGAACCCTTGCATACACAGAGCATGTGTTGCTTACTGTTGAAAAGAAGAATGGAAATAATCTTTTGCTTTATTCTCTAATCTTTTCCTTTTTTTCCTCTTTGTGTATTAGTAGAATTAATATATCTGAAAATCTACAATAAAAATTTTTAGAAATGCTACGGATCTTTTTCATATTGAACCTGGCATTTGCAATTTTATTGAGAAAAATACATTTTTATATACATTGTTGTCACTTTACATATAAAAAAGGTCGGTTTACTAGCATCAATGCGCTGTAACATCATTAAAACATTTCCATACCACACATTATAGATTCTTGTCTTTCTTCTCTTATATCACCTTTCAACACCTTTATTATGTAGAAAGGTGCAGTTAGGACTGAATTTCATATCCAAGAGGATCAAGACCCTGATCCAAAAGCATAAGGGAAGACTCCCTCAGCTTCTGTAGCAGTTTCTGGAGTTCATCCTTAGAAAACACCTGAAGGAAAAGAAAGATGAATGGCTTAAGTTATATACATGCCTTTTAAAAGCATTTATTATGTAAGTTAATATGAACACATTAAATACGAAGTTTGAGGGTACTCATCCACAATAATTACAAAAATGGGTCTTGGAATTTTGTTCAAAAGAGCTTATCAAAACCTATCCTCCTCCCCTACAACTGCCTTCTCTGTTTGGAAGGCTTGCATCTACAGAGAAAACCATTCAAAGAATTAGTCATGGAATTTTAACTCCCAGAAATGCAATGCTGACTAGAACAGAAATTCTGTTTATTCGTGCTGTGAGACTACCAATGACCTGTATTTTTCAAGTCCTCCTTCATGCTATTCCCTATTGTTTTCTTTTCTTTTTAATAAGGCAAAACCCACAGTAACCATTTCTTTCCAAATATTTAACACAGTAGGTTAAATTCAATGGCTGCACATGGCTTCTGTCCTCTGTTTCTCTGCAACCCTCTGCGCTGCCTGGGGATCTCTCTGAAAGACTTCCCAGCCCTCTGAAACCAATTTTGAAGGTGCACAGGAAGAGGGTGAACTGGCAGTCACCCAATTCTTCTGACATAAGCTGTTCTATCAGCAGAATGACTCAAAAGGAAACAGAAAATAAAGCGCAACAATAATAAAATATATAGGTGGAAATTCTAACTGCAGTAACTGTTGTATATAGAGTTGTAAAATGCAATACATTTATTCAAAAGCAAAATATAGGTTTTTATTATTAGGTTTTATTCAAGGCATTTATTTATTGTCTACTCCAGGCAGACAAAAATGTGCAAATACCCAGTTCTTTACAGCAAGAGCATGGGTCTTCCAGATTCTGAGAACAAGACAAAAATGCCCACAGCACATGGCTGGCTTTTGAGAAGCTAGAGGTGGAGTTGTCTGTCATACTGTCAGCCTCAGTATGTCCAAGTGAGGGTTCTGTTGCTTCAGTGGAAGGTTACCAAGTCTGGGATATTGAGCAGCTCCCTGTTATGTCCTATTAGCATGGCCAGCCATGGCTGTTAGGTCATCATATTAACATCAGAATGCAATCCCACCAGTTTACTTGCATTTTGGCAGTCTCATTTGTCAAGACTAGAAAATCGGGGAGGACCACAGAAGTGGACCATGCTACTAAAAGAGAAAGTATGACAAACCCTGAAGCAAAGGCAACAGCATAACCCATATTCTGTTGAAAAGTAGGAGTGAATATTCTGGCTTTTTATGAGGTTACAAGAGTGGACACTGAGATGGAACTAAGGGGAAATAATGGAAGACTCCTAAAGGCATTAACAGAGTAGGTAAGATTGCTGCCAAATTTCTCAGCTCACATTCTTGAATGAGATTCTGTATAAGCATGTTTTATACAGAAAATGGGACAAAAGAAGTGCTTGATACAGTGTAGATGCTCATAACTAAGCAGCCATGTAGAAAATTTAATACATGAAAAACTATCTTAGAGCTCCCTGGTGTTAAATTACCATATAGAGTTTGTGCCGATCTGATGCAATCAAGTCAGCAAGCCTGAGGTCTTCCTGATACTGTCCTGTGCTGTGCAATACAGTATGGAGGAGGAAGCACATTGTTGGCAGGCAGAGTTTCCTCAGCATAATCATCTGATGGGTACGTTCAGGGTCATCTTCAGCATCCTTGATTAGAAAGTATGGATTAATTTTAAGCAACATTATCTCATATTATTTTAAGCAAGAGTTATATTCCATGTCTGTATATGTGTTTCTCATGATGAAACATGACAAACGCTAAACCTACTAGCAACTCCTACTTCATCATGACTGCCAAAATCTAGCCCCAATTTGGCTCTTCACTGTGGATTGCACAGATCTGTGGGCTGCAGTTAGTTTTCCTTCTTCTCTGTGTAGGCATTATTAATATGGTAAGTACAACTATATTTAAATAGGACAATTGTAACAGAGCCAGCTGTCAATCTATAGTAAATAAAAAACTGGAACAATTACAGAGCAGCAAATTGGCTTTGAAATGGCTGTTATATTTTTGGTTAGAACCACCTCTATGGTATACTCAAAATATGTATGCACTACCTCTCTGACATCAACCATCCATCCTCCATCAACAAACAACAAGACATTGTACATTTTTTCTTTCACATCAGCTGTTAGAGCATCCAAAAGACCTTTCCAAATGCCATAATCCACCTGAAAAAGAAAAATCAATGTGAAACCAACACAAACTGCCATAAAACAACATAATAGCATTCCATTTTTTAAAAAAATCACAATGCATTAGATTGATTTACCTTATAGGAACAAACCCTAACGGGAATGATAATTCAATATATTAAACCTAAATTAGTCCCGCCAGAGTTCCAGATTAATTAAGTCCTACACAATTATCCAAACTGCTGTGCTGGGGCAATTAAGGCAAACTTGAAAATAGAAGGCAAAACTGTGCAAAAGAAGTATTAAATCACAGTTGGCACACTATGTGCCACTTAGATCCCATCAATTCACTGAAGTCCATTTGAACAATATGCCAAAGGAAAACTGCCAACATAACATGAATTTTTAGTAAGTCCAAATGCATTTTTACAACATTGATGTAATATGATGTTGTTTGCTAATATTAAAAAAGCCATTTACGGTGGTATAGTTAGCAACTAGTTCATTAATGTCTTGCTCCTCCCTCTCCTCTCTAATGAGTGTGTACTTTTATAAGTTTGGCTAACTATCTCAACTATATGGTTTGTAAATCATATCATGAACAGGATCTATCCGACAATCTAGATTCCAGCTTGTAGAAGCAGATACAACAGTGCCCTCCAGAAAATTCTGAGTAGAATTTTCATCACATGCAGCCCACATGGTCATCTGAAGGACACCAGCTTGGAGAAAACTGACCTATAAGCAATCAAGAAAACAATCTATACGCATGAACAGAGGTCTCTTTTGTGGCTAAGAATTTATATTCCAATATAGTCCATTGCTGTTATGTGCCTTCAACTGTGATTTATGGCAACCCTGTCATAGGGTTTTCTTGGCAAGATTTATCCAGAGGTTTGCCACTGTGTTCCTCTTAAGCAGAGAGAATATGACTTGCCCAAGATCACCCAATGGATTTCCATGGTTCAGTGGGGGAATTCAGACCCTGATCTCCCAAAGTCCTAGTCCAACACTCATACTATTCCATGGTGGCTCCCTTCAATATCTTTTAGCCAACAATAAAACGTTACTTTTCATGTCTATTTACCTCATATTTCTTTTCTTTAAGTTCATGGGCTACTTTTTCAGTGAAACTTGCTTGGGCAGGCTGGCCAGGTTTTTGTGGCATTGAGTTCATGTGCTTAAACCACTCATTAAAGGCTTCATGGGCTTCCTAAATTGGGACAAAATATTTATTAATTTTTATACAGAAAACCGGAAACATACTTAGTTACATATAAAAACGTATTTGTACCTGATCCGTCTTGATCAAGAATGATCTGCAGCAATTAGACATTTTGAACATCTGGCCAATTTAGAAAATACAGCTTACTTGTTTCACCAAAATACAATAAAAATGCTAACACTACCAAAAGTGACTCTTCGACTAGATTTAAGAGAAGGAATTTAAAATATCCTATTCCAATCTAACCAAGTTAAAAAATAAGCAAATTCCCAAAAAACATAATACTAGGATTGAATTTCAGTGGGGTATACTTTGAGATAAGGCTCAACCCCTACATAACTTTAATTTACTGTGTCAGGGTTCAACTCTAGAACATGAGACAATTTGAAAAGAATCCATATGCACGATTAACGTTCATTTCTCTCAAGTCTGAGTAATAGTAATCCACCCGATCAGGAGGCAGGTCTTCCAGGTACCTCTCTTTGCAACTTAAGTCACATACCAGGTACGCTCTAATACATAGGTGCTCTCTAATAGCATTGTCATCTTCAGCTGGAAGTGGACTATCCATTCCTTGCTCTTCCCATTGATTGTATATTTCTGCTATAGAGTCTTGTGGGATCTTTATAAACACATCTTTGGCTGCATCATGTTTCTTAGATGCTGTAAAATATATTTAAAGGGTATCAGTCAATTATCACTTTCCTAAATCAAATTATTAACAGAGGTATTATATTCAGAATGATCTTTTTTCTCTGCTTTCACAATGATGGCTAACACTGCCTTACCCAAGAATTTCCTCATTATAGCATTGCTTTGTTTAAGTGCTTCAGCTCTTTGGGCTGGATCAAATACTAGCCAATCAATGACATCTATCTTCAACCGATCTTCCTGGGAAGGAAAAAAATCCAGTCAGTATATCAGCAAACAAATTTATTTCACTTATCTCTTAAGGATACAAGCAAATCTAAAAACACAGATGACATTCTAGAGAACCTAGTGGGTACCTCTGTATTCCTAGCAAGGCATTAGGCTTGATTACTCTAACAGGAGATGTGTCTCACAGGACTAAATACATTTGAACCTTCAGACATTTTACAAATTTTACAAGTATGACATAGAGATTGCTGTTCCAAAGAGTCCCAACAGGCATACTGTGGCTGTAAAATTCTCAACAGTGTATATGCAAAAAGTTACATTTGTAATAAGGCAATACATGATGTCAGCATTTTTTCCACTGGAAGAACTAGCTGTTGCCTATTACCCAGGCTCATCATGAAAATAAATCTCATTTAACAAAAAATGTAATTTTATGCTACCAAGAATTTCTGAAAAGGAAAACAAATGTATATTTTTGCATTCATTACAAACTGCAAGCATCTCTTTTCAGCAATAGCTACATAAAAAAATAATAATCTTAACAATACTGGTCTCCATAAATTTTGCTGCTTTGGCCTGAATCAGTACCAGCACTGAGTTGTTGGGGATGATAGGAGTTTCAGCCCCACGGAAACGCAGCAGAAAAACCAGAGTTCAGGGAGCCAACAGCAGCAGCCTTGTTCCCCAGTAAGGTTACTCACACACGGAGGAGTTTCTTCCAAAACAGGAGGCACTTTATCTTGCAGCAAAGTTCCGTTATATACAAAACACAGGACAGACGGACAAAAGCTTGCGCCAGGCGCCAGGTTTGGTCAACAGACAATTACAGACTGGCGTTGCTTTGTTATATACATATCTACAACCAATCAGGTAGAGGTTTGCACACCTCCCTCTACCATCTGCACACGACCTCAGTTTCTTATGCAACCTTGCAATTACCCACAGCTGGGGCATGATGCAACATCTTTGCAGTGGGCTGATCATTTTCTCAGGGTTCCCTGCCTGGAATCCCTGACATGAGTAATGTAATTAATTAATTAATATTAATACAACACTTAGCCAATATTGTTGTCACTAAGTTGCAGATATACAATTTATGAAACATTATGAATATGCACTTCTTCCAAAACTGATGGAAAATTTTTGATTCTAAAAACCATCAGAAATTACAATCAAGAAATCTCCACCTAGTAATATTTAGAGTATGTGCAGAATACATTCCGTACTACTGCTCACCTCTGTTGTGCCTGTATCTATTGCAAGGTCATGGTGAGTGAACTCGCCAGCATCTTTTTTCCGAATATTTTCAACAACAGTTTTTGTTATAGTTGCAACTTCTAGACCTGTGTTAGAAAGGAAAGATGTACAATAGTTACATATGAGGAAGCAGGAGGGATTCATATCAACTACTACTTAGGGTCAAACAGAGGTCACAGGGAAAAAAAAGAGCAAACTGACTGAGGAGGACTATAAAGACTTAATATTCCCTCAGAGAATGCAGTTCCTCACTAAATTAATCACAATATTCCTTACCTGCCTCCTTTGCTAACTCCAAGCAATGGTGGCGTTGTTCAGTCTCAGTGACATCTTCCAAAAATACAGCATACTGAGAAATAGCTACATCTTGAGGCAAGTGGCTGACATAAAATGCTATCAGATCTGTGTGTTTTTCACATATTAACCGCTGCAGCATAAAACAAAAGTTTAACACTCAGTATGATTTACTTATGGAGCCCATTTTATATTTTATCTCTGTACCTGCACATTCACATGAGAAAAAAAGAGGTGAAGAGTCAAAATACATTCTCTGCATGTGTCTTCCAGATAAACAGAATTATTAAATTTTAATGGCACACTAGAATTATCAACAGGACCATTCACTGCCTATTTATACAGAGAGTGGTTGTACTTAAGTAAATGTGTTGAAAATAGCCACAAAGTTTTGGCTAATAGTTTGCTTATGACGATCAACATGTACTTCCATTTTGAGAACGACGAAATGTTCCAATATGTTTAAAGCTTATTCACAGGCTATAAGATGAATCTAAAGGCTTACCTGAATATAGGTTTTCAAAACATCAACAGACACTTCCTCCTAAATGGAGGAAAAAAAGTTTGGTTTAATACGCTAACTTAAAGAATGGAAACTAAAGTTGTCATTTCCTTATCTTCTCATGGAAACTGAAAATTACACTTCTCATGCTACTTTTAAAAACATATGATTAAGTCCAAATGAGAAACAGAAGGATTATAGTTGAGCATTGTTCATGCTTGGGTCACAAGGTACAAAGAAGCCAAAAAGTCCCATAACAGTGACAGTATTCATATAATGTTACCTTTGATCTGCTATTCCATAACCTCTGTTTTGCAAAAAGACAGCACAACCAAGAACTAATATTTGTTATATTTGGCCTCTCTCATTTCAGAAGGAAGACTATCAAGATAGTGAAAATGCTTCATCTCTAACACAGGGTTCATTTATAAATTGGAGAGGATCAATTGTTCTTTCCTGTACTTTTACAGTCCTGCCTTCGCTTTGTAGCTTTGACCTTCCTGACTTTGCTTATTTGCAAGGTGCCCACTTGTGTCCACATGTGGAGAAGGAAGTCACCCATGAACCTTCCCCCCACTCTTCCCTTCCCATTCTCTTCCCTTTTGCCCAGGCATGTGGAAGGAAGGCACATGCACCCTGGCAAAAGGCAAGCGAATGAGAAGAGGAGCCCTGGAAGAGAATGGGAGCAGGAATGCTCACTTGCATGGGGCGGGGGTGGGGGCTGTTATTTGTGGGTTGTGTGTTTTTTGTTTTGCTTTTGCAAGGGTTCTGCACTCCAAACACTTACAAAAGGGGAGGGCTACTGTACTTGTCTTGTAGCACCTAAATTGTCCTTAAATAATGGAGCACTCTGTTTGTACCAGCAGAAGTGGATCACAATACAAGCAAACAGCAATATTTAGCACAATTCTTTATTTTATGTCTGCTCTACTTTGGATAAATAACAACTGCTTATAGCACTTCATGTTGAATGTGGCTAACTTCATTCTATTATCAGCTAGCAAACTGAAGAAGGCAAAGAACAACCAAGAAATCTCCTTGGGGTTCATATATTTTTGACTTCTGTCTCTACTTCAACCCCTCTAGCTCCTCAACTCTGTAATTTACAGGAAAATGAACATAATTTACAGAAAATTTATAGGAAAATGAACATAAATGTCCCAGTTTCAGAATAAGTTAGTCTTCATAAAGTGAGCTTACTTTGGTCTGTAATCCCAAAGAGCGGAAAAATAAAATGAGATGAGTCATGAACCGAAGCAGGTGTCCTGGGAGCATGTTTCTGTCTTTGGAGAGCCATTTGTTAAATTCTTCCATCAAACCTGACAAAATATAAAAATCCCAATGTGCTTTAAAGGTGAGAAACAAATATTTAAAGTGGTTTGCTGTGCACAGTACATTACCTTAACAGGACACTATACACTGACTACAACTGCATCATTATGCCATGATGTTAAAGGACTTTATTTCTCATATTCATTAGAACCACGATGTAGATGTGACAGCACACCGAATCTTATGCAATACAGAAGCAATTATATATGGCTATGCTGCTTAAGACAGGGGAGATAAGAATGCTCTTTTGTACTACAGCTGCAACCCCATTTTGTTATATGTATAATTTATGAATATTTGAAATAACTACCTGTCTCTTCTCCCACACACCCCACACCCTCAGAGTACAAGGAAATCTAGAGATTTTCTTAAAATCTCATTAGTAGCATTTCCTATTGGAGATAGAAAGAAATCATATATATAAGATATCACAGAGTTACTATAAGAAATGCAGTAAATTGAGATACAAAAAAAGCAAATTTACCATCCACATCTCCCAAGATAACAAACTTTTGAATCACATGGTAGTGCTCTTGATTTTCTTCTAAAACTCTCTGAAAAACAGTTTGTAAGTTTGAGAAAACACACTTAGCATCATACCAAATTATGCATAGCCAAGGCATATATTTTTGAAAAAGGTTATGCTGCACCACAGAATGAAAGACAGTATTTCTGTGCAATAAATACTCATACTGAATTTCAAATTATACACTGAGAGTACTGAAACAAACTGAAGTGGTTCTTATCTTCCCCCAGGGCGTGAAGAGAAAAAGTATATGCACAGAGCTACTGAAGACTGAAAAGTACATGTTATCAGATCCATGAGGACTAATTTGTTTTCCTCCCTTCTTTTCCCTCAACTGTAGGCAACAGTTCACAAACAGTAAAGATTTCTGAGTAAACAAAAAACTTGAGTCAACCCCAGCTCTTGGGACATGGGAATACCAGGGTTCAAATGCTTGCTTGGTCATGGAAAACCAGTGGGTGACCCTGGGCAATTCATACTCTCTCAGCCTCAGAGGAAGGTAATGGGAAACCCCTCTGAGCAATCTTGCCAAGAAAACCCTGTGCTGAGTTTGCATTATGGTTGCAACAAACACAGTTCTAGAATGCTGGAAAAACAAACCTTGCTAGCCCTCTCATGAGACAACTTAAGAAGCACTATATCAGAGCTTTCCAAACTTTTCATGTTGGTGACACACTTTTTAGACATGCATTATTTTGCAACACAGTAACTTCAGTTTTACTAGCAAACTAGAGGTTAAGCTAACCCTTTATAAGAGATACAGACACATACATAAATTGTAATAACACATATCTCATGAAAACCTTTCATATATTTTTAAAAATATGTGACTTACAAATAATAACATACATGTAGGCGACACTACTACAGGTGACACATTAATGTGTCACAGCACACCGTTTGGAAAGCCCTGCACTGCATAGTGTGCATAACAAGTGCATGAAGAGCCAGAAAACTGTGAGATTCATTTTAGAATGACGCATTTTTCCACAGACTTTTTCAAAAATATACATGAATTTGACAGGATTTGTTCCCCAAACACGTAAAAAGGATTGCAGTCTAAGACACAACTGGTAATAAGCTTCACTGAACTCAGTACTTACTTCTGAGTAGACACACAAAATATAGTGATGCAAAATGAAAATTTCAGACCCCAAATTACCTTTTTGTCTGTTGCTTGAAGTTCCTCAAACACCTTTTCTAAAGTCCAGCTGCAAAATATAGTAAAAGAATTGAGACAAAGGACTTAATAGGAATGATTCTAATATTGCCTAACAGCTACTTATCACACAAACAATAACTCACTTTGTTTCCAAATACTCTCTAGGGAGTTCTTCCATTTCCTCTGTGGTCATCACTGAAGAACGAATTTCCTGTTCAACAAGTGTATCCACCATAACCCTGAAATATGCCCAGACTGCATCTTCCCAGGTGTCACAAACTGGAAGAAGCTTTACATTTATGAAGAAAAAAATTAGCCAAAATTAAGAGAGAAAAAATAGCACTAAAACAAGCAAATTAGCCTTATAGTAGCTTAGAAACATTTACTGTCTCTAAATGTCATGACAGGCCATGATTTAGTGGAACGAGAAGGAGCAGTAGTGAGTCTCAGGCTTACATGTGTCTCCATGCTCTCCATCACAACTGTGAGGAGGAGTCTGGAAGCTCTTGGTTCAAACATCTGAACCTGGCACATTATGTTTAATCTTAATTATAGAAAATTTTAAAGTATCCAGCTTCAAACTGTGGTCTGGCCAAACCCACCTGTCTAAGCTAGCTATTGTTAAAATTAATAGTTAGCTGAATTTAACAGTTTGAAACTGAAGTTCCAAGTGGAAACTTCTCAATTCCTCCTGTTTTGTCAGAGAAACAGATAGAAGGGGCTCCATGCAGGCATGGAGGAAGGTTAAACTTGTTTCTGTCTTCCTAGACTACAGTTTAGCACATTGTCCAGACTTGACCAATATTGTATAATACTTTGCTCACAAGAATTCGCAAGCGCACATGTATAGACACTCTTAAGGGCACAGAGAAATTCTATGTAAAAGTCATTTGTGTGGGGGGACCGTCCCTAAAGTTTAATCAGGTTCAGAATGCCACTCTATTTGGTTTCTTCATAATTTGCACTGATTTGTTTTTTTCAGAATCTTAAATGTAAAATGTAAACATGTCATCAAAACATTAGGTTTTGAGCATGAATACAGCGTAATTTAACTTGTTTGTGAGGCTGAACAGTTGTCATAGAAGTGAACACAAGTTCAAACTCAGTAAGATCTGACTGCTATCATCTGGGTAAACAAATAGGGAGGAAAAGCCACCCTTAGGGACACAATCTTCCTCAAAAAGAACTACAGACTTCCTTCTTAAGTTCCAAACGAGCTAAAACTATGTTAAATTTTTGTATTTATGGTGTTCTGGTCTCAACTTCATTATATAATGTCAATGTCAGATGAATAGCAGCTTTGAATGTTTTCAACAAAGTAAATAAATAAACAAACATCTCATACCTGTTTTAGATTCCCACAGAGTGCTGCATAGATCGCTCTCTCATACTTGTCAAACTGCTCCTAAAAATATTCCATTCAAAAACATTCTGTTTAAGGTCATTATGGCTTGATTCTGCAGAAATTTAAGACATATACTACATATCAGTTCTAATAAGTAGCTTTTGAAAAGACAAGAAAACAGAAGATAGAACAGCATTATAGATATCCACTGGGTGTTGTGTGTGTAATACCCACAAGCTATAATCCTGACTCACAACTTTCCCTTTACAAAGAATCAAAATGTTATCCCTAGGGGAATCCAAGATATAAGGAATAGTAGGCCCGCACAATTTCTCAATTGTTTCGTAAGAAAGAAGACATCTCTTCCCTTTCAGCATTAGTAATTATTGACACAGCTAGCGAATTACACAAAAATAAGTTTAAAGTAAAATATCTGCTATCTGGTAAAGGGACTCCATGGTTCATTTTTAAGTGTTTTTTTTTATGTACAATGGAAACATAATTCTTGCATAAGAGAAACAAATGTCGAAATTCAGGATTTCAGTGTAGCTGTGCTTGGGTCATAATTCTGTGTATCCAAAACCAAAATATAGCAGCAAAAATTCATAATATTTGTAACATCTTCTAAGATTATCTTAATATTATGCAGTGGGTGTCTCCAGTGTGAACAATCACACATGCTTGTGTTGGCAAATACAGCAGACTGATGGAAAGCATCAGATGCACATGAGTTACAGAGGCCTGGGGAATGTGGATCTGTTCTTTTCTTGTGTTCTCTTGTCTTCCCAGTTTTATGAATGAGATGAACTATTTTGTCTCAGTGTCATCTGTCATGCCCTTACATAAACTGTTACATAAAAATTTTACTGACATTCAGATTCATTTTAAAAACCATACAAATAATATGCTTTAAGATTATTTACAATATCTATGCATGATACTTTCTTTTAAAGTCAATTTCTTACCTTTTCTGCCAGTCGCCAGCAACTTATTTTCCAAATGCATCTGTATGGATTACCTTCTACTGGCTCCAGCTCTGTCCCTATACATGAAGAGCAATTTTATAATCAGGTAACATTTCAGAATTCAATAATGAAGGTGCAGTGTACTGTCCATCAAGACCTCTAAATTCAGCTTCTCTCAAACTTCCCTCAAAAATTCAATTACAGATATCGTTCAGAAACTTCCCATGACTTGTCAGTTGTAAAATTAGAGTCTTTCAAAAACACCTCTGCTTTGCAAATCCTTAGAAATCTTTACAAAGTATATTCACTCTTCAAGTTTATGAATTCCTTTTTTCTAATGGTAATGAAACACCTAAAACTGCTTCCCTGTAAATTCTAGCTCAAAGTCTTTAAGTCACTGATCTACATCTTTATGATGCCTAATTTTGAACGACAAGTATTTATACATGGAAGATTAAAGGAAAAAAAGATGCTAAGAAAGAGAGAAAAAAGGTTTATAAGCACCCTTGTCTCCAGTTCAGCTGAATTAGCAGAGCATATAGGAGCAGATGATTATGTATCAAAAATAATGATGGAATGAGAACTATCAAGAAAGACAGAAGTCAAAACTGTCTGATCTTAAAAACAGAGGCATCCCATTATTAATACATCTGGTGAGCGGCTCATCAATATTATTTGTTTTTAGCAAGTGACTTATTAATGATGAGCTATCTTTCAGTTGTTGTTTAGAATATATTTAAAAATGCACAAATAGATAAATGTTACAATACAACCATTGTAAAATGATTTTTAAAACGTAATGGGTAAAGTTACCCTCAAAGCAACGTATTACAGCTAAAGCATGTAACATGTTACTTCTGGTTTGGCTGTGTACAAATACCAGTGGGAAGAAGGTATCCCTATGTTACAATGCTTGCAGAGAAGACAATCAGTTAAAGAATTCTGTGCATAGAGATCATTAGCGTAAAATCCTCAAAACTTTCAGAGAAATTATCCGTGTAAGAGAGATGTGCAGGCAGTGCAACATAAAGCTATTAAAGAAGCAGAGTTCTCATGGCAATAACCAAGTCTCTATTCCAGATAAGACTAGTAGTTGCAGGTTAAGGAAAGCCTGGTAGCAGCAGAATGGTTACATTCAAAAATATTCGTCTAACTATCTCTGTATCTGTGTGATTCCTCTTCCCACTGAACACCCAGTTTAATCAGAATTTAATTTCATCCAGCCACAGTTTGCTTTTACATTCCAACCAAATCCCTACAATTCTAGTTTGGTGGCATTGCTCAAACTAGCTGGCCAATTTAGGTATCACAGCAAACCATCATTTGCTCAAACCAGGTTATCCATTAAATTTAGTGTGTGAGTAAAGGAAAGGCAAACAAGCACAAGGCTCATTACTGATCTTCTTAATCATAGTCTGGAGGACAACAAATGTTGAATCTGTAGGTGACTCAGGGAGATAATGAATTGTCCTAATTGGTATTAGGCATATGATATCCAAGAAATTTGGACCCTTATTCTAGAGAAGATTGCCAGGCAGGACAGATTGTAATGACCCACCTTCTCCTATTGTTGCTAGATGGACACTATCTATTCCACGTAACACTTGTCAGTTTAGTCAGATAAAGTATGCATCTTTACAGATAGAAGTATGGCTTATGAGAGAAACCTCTTCCCTTTCCCAAACACATCTTCTAGGAACAGAATATGGGAAAACTTGGTTAAGATGTACAAACAGAATCCTATACTGCCATACTAACATCATATTTCGGATAAGTACCTCCATTCACATTAGGATCATGATACAGTTTCCACCCTTCAAGAGTTGCAGCTCTCCAAGCCTGTCCACATCTTTTGCATAGTCGCTGGGCCTGTAAGAACAAACAAGAAGAGTGGATCAATTTTGAGGAAAAAAGGCATTTCACTCATTTTTTTAAATAACAGGGCAACAAAAAGTTTTAGTGCATTCCTTAGAAAGAATGGCCAGAGTTGCAGGCCTAGCTGTATTCAGCCTTGGAATAGCTGTTAAAAGCATGATTTCAAATCATGGTTTACTAACTAAACACAGTTAGTGGTTTGAATAAATCAGTTACACTACTAGATTAAGCCCACCAGATGTAGTTTGCTCATACATGATACAGGATACTTTAGAGGAAAAAGCATGTAAGGCTTCAGAGACTTACTTCATCTGTCATCCCTGCTCTAATAAGAGTGAAAAGGAACTTGAGCAACCGTGCATCATCTTCCCGATCCAAATCATCAAGTGGCATTTTCTGCCTTATTGGAGCATCTGGATCCTAAAAAGAATTAAAACAGGACAGTATAGATTCTTTGAATTATGGAAGCACATTTCTCTCTGATTTCCAGCTAAAGTAACTGAAATGTCACTAGATTCTTTTTGCCAATTCTTCTGTTACGCTGTGATTTTATCCCGTGCTGCTCCTGCCACTAATCAGTAAAGAAGCCAGACAAAGTCTACATAATTCCAGTTATTATCAACCCACTTACAAACTGCAACCCCTGCTTTGGTATAACCTCTGTTTCTTTCTTGAGAAGCACTTGGTTCATCTAGCCTCTCTCGAATCACACTGCTTTTCCTTTGTTGAAGTCTCTTGTGACTTATTTAGAAATCTCTACAAGGCCCTGATTCCTAGAAGTCATTAGGTAACTTTTCCAATGAGTTCAGACTTTACTACTATTGACTGAAATAACCCATGGCTATCACCTACTGATTTAAAGGGAGCAGCAGAACATTCCATTCTACGTTCTTAGTAACAGTTTGCCCTCTTCTGGCACAACCGCCACATATATAAGTGTGAGGTTGCACAACACGTTGCTCCCAGTACAGTCAGTAGATGCAACAGGCATGTGTTAAACGTATGGACACGTGCATGTTGCATCAATTGACTACAACGGAATGTGAAACTTGTGGTTTTTGTTTTACACAGAGGTTCCTGGAACAATCCTTTCCCCATATATGTAGGGCACACTGTAGGTATATCAAAGTTAGTATATGAGGTGTTAAGTATAAAATCAATCCAGACCAAAATACAATTTGTAAAAACATTTAGCACATATTCATGAAAAAATACAAGTTGTTTCAAATCACTCAACCGAACACCACTGATTTTTCCTCTGGAACATTTATCCATATCACTAGGTTTTTATTTATCTATCTCTTCCTCTACTAACTCCTCTATCTTTTTATTAACTAACTGAACAAACTTAACTCTGGTCCATAATTCCTCACATTGTCTCTCACCAGCCTAAGTCAAAAGTTCCCAGTTTCCCTTCTAATTTTTCCCTTTTAACTGACAAACTCTATTTATTTCATTCTGGGCCCTGCTGTCAATAATTTCTCCAATCGTTCTTCTGTTACTTTCACCAAGGACAAAATGAAGGAATGATGTTTCTTGCATACAAAACATTTAAAAACCATTGATACAAATGCGGGGTGCAGGGGGACGACCAATGCCCCTTTTAGGATGAGAATCTCTTCGAGAAAATGGAAAAGTTTTTAGAACAAGTGGTTTCACCATAATATGAATATATACATCATGGCTGAGATTCTGCATCAGTTTGGCAGAGAGTACAGCAGTCCTGAGCATATCTCTGCCTCCTTCCCAAAGGTCTCAGAGGGTGAGATCTTCATTGTGCCTCCAGCAGCCAGACAATGCCCAGGTTCCCCCTAGAACTCCCCAGTCACTCAATGGCTGTGGTGAACCTATGCCAGCAACTGATGTGTGCACATCACTGTGGAAAGGAGGTACTGCATACTTCCTCCTGCAACAACCTAACAACTGTAAAAGGACATTCACAAGCATAATAGGAGTTTACAGTCATGTAAGTATCAACCGGGGGTTTTGGCTATATTTTACTTCTAGCTCCTACCTGCTAGCCAGTCTGGCTTCTACAACATGCTACAAACACTATATCTCTCTGTTATTCTTTCCTTTTTTTTGCTCACCTTGACCTAATACTGCAGATGAAATTATGGTGGACAAACCATCTGTTATATCAACTAATTACTTGCTATTTCATGGAACTACATTGACAGCTGATTCAAAGGCGCAGACACACATTTCATCTTGGTCAAATACAAAATATTCCACGAAACCACAATGTTCACAGACCTGGCTTCTCTACATATTACAACTATCTTTTAAAACTGGCTGGTTCTTAATAGTTACTGTCATTTTGCTTAATCTCTTAATAATGACTAAGCACTTGCCAAACTATGTATAAACACTGTTGCACATGCAAATGCCACCTATGCATTAATTTTATCAGAACATGGGAGTCTGAAACTAGTTCAGACTGGACTATAGCCAGATAAATGCAGCACTTCGGCATTTAAAAAAGAAATTTTTTTCCAATAAATTATTAAGGAAGTTTAACTAAACACAGAAATCACTAATTGCTTCTTCACTCTAGTTTCAATATTTAAGATTTGGAATCAGTAAATTACACTTACTAATTCAGTCACTAGTGGTCGGGAGCTCCCAGCATATGTGTTCAATTGCCTCTGCTTCAAGATGTGGAGAGTATTCTCCCTAAAAACACAAGGCACTTTATTATTTCAACTGCAGTGGCCACTGAATTAAATATGCTGTTACCATATATATATAGTTACCAAAACTATTATATACAAATATATTTACCAAATTTCTTTGAATAAATAATTTTCTAGGCTGTTTCCAGCTCACTGAACAATATAAACACAGTGTCCTTGGTTCACTAGCAATTGGCAGGGTTAGTACTCTGACCTCCTCACTTAAGCAGTCCCCATGCAACATACACTTGGAACATAGGTAGAAGCAGGCACCCTACAGCTGCTCATTCAGTGGCTGATAGCTGAAATTAGGTCAGTCTTCCTCTTGTTACGGTATTTTTCCTGGGAGAGGAATCTCCCAACATCCCGCTGACTAGTGGCTGAATGTTCTCTTCCACATCTTCTGTAGTCCCACAGCAACTGCAGCATACTCAGTGTAGAGCAATTGACTGTGCAATTGGGTCTATGTTTACACAAGCAAGCAGTGAGTTTAACTGGATTTACTCCACAGAGGATTGCAGAATAATGGCTTATGAGTAGAACTCTCATTCTAAGGTTTTTGTTGTGGTGTGCCTTCAAGTCATTTCTGACTTATGCCAACCCTAAGGCATCTCTGTCACAAGGTTTTCTGTGGCTGAGTTTGTGATGCACCCAAAGTCACCATTAGGTTTCCATGGCCAAGCTGGGAATCAAACCCTGGTCTCCAGGGTTGTAGTCCAGTGCTTCAAGCCACTATGCCATGCTAGCTATCTAGGGTTTGCTCTTGTCTAAATTCATCCCAGAAACTTTGTGGGACTCATCAGCCTCACACGTAGTGCAAACTCTATAAGTTAAGCAGCACAGGTTATATGGCTGACACTCCTCCAAAACATTCAGGCACATTACAGCAAGCTTGGTAAAGAGAAGATGGGGCAATGGATGATGGCACATGCAATACTAGCACTTGCTTTGAAACACAAAATCTTGATTTCAGCTGTATATCCAAACTATTGCCACGAGATTTTCTTCTTTCCCTCCCTCATTTTTAATGATTTTTTTCCATTCTCCTGCCCCATATTGAACGATATCTAGTCTACTCAGAAGTTCCACTGGGAAAAATTGGGCTTATCCAAGTAAATGTGTGTTTAACTGTAAAAGTAACACTTTTATAAGTGGTAGCTGCTGACAAACATTGATTGTGGGTTTCAGCACCACGTTTTCCTAAAGCCTTGCTTTCAAAGAGCCTGCTGATGAGTTTAGATTTACAATATTAAAATATGTTATAAATGAGGGATAGGTTGGTGTGTCTAGCAAAAAACATGAAAAAACAGTTGCTTAAAATGTTTATGTATAATGTGATACAAAGTACCAGCAGCAAACAAAAATGAACACTCAGTAGTTTGTCATTAACTTACCAATACACAGACTTTGCATAAAATTCAATATTATCAGAGAAGTCTCCAATTTCATCCTTGGCAATACTTTCCAGCCAATCTACCACCAACTGAAAATTAAATTAAACATAGAAATAAACACAAAATAAGACAAGCCACTTTCCTCTAGTTTTCATCCTACCTTTTACTATGCTAAATAAAGAATGCATCAGTGCAATCTACTAGGCAAATTCCACCGGGCCCAATAGTATTTGCTCCCAAGTAAGTGTTCTGTAACCTAAGTCAGATTCCTTATTCAACATTTCAAGACATTCTGAGAGCAATCATCTATCCATTTCGGTATCAAGTAAAGCTGAGATTTATTAGCTTCAAAAGAGCCTAAGCTGCTACCAAGGATAATTTTAACTGGTGGGCTCAGGAGGGAAACTTTGGTGATTCTTCATTATATTACATTTTTGAAACCAATGAACATGGCTTCACGCTAACCTGCTCTGTGGGATGAGTTTTGGAAAGATGGATTTGTGATATACAGCTTCTCTTCTTGATTGCAGGGGCAGTTCCAGAAAGTAACATGGGAGGCAGGGTGTCTGCTTACTCTAGACCATTTGTGTTAAAGAGTTCTATCAGGGTCTGTCTTACCTCCCACTCATGCTTTATCATACCTACACCAGAGAGGGAGAACTCTTTGGGATCAGGGGCAGGGTCCACACTGCTCTATAACAGAACCCTTCAGGGGCTGTACCGTCTGCTCCACTGCCATTGCCATTTTAATTCAGCAGCATAATTGTGTAGGAGGGGAGGGATCACCTCCAACATGGCAAAATGATAAGCAGAGTGTCTGGGAAAAGGTTACCAGGGAAGCAGTGCAGGAATATGCTTATTGGCAATTATGCAGGTGGTAAGAAGACAGTGAGAAAATGGTGTTTTTAATGTCTGCAGGGGCAAGAATAAGGGAGAATCAAACCACCTATTTTGAAGGTTTTGTGACTGCAACCAGCAAGTGGGGGAGGGGGCAAAAAAAGGAGATCAACGACCACGTGCACTGTGTGATCCATTTTTGATCTACTTGAAGCTTCCAAAGTAAATAACTTAGAATGAAGTGTCATCAGTATTGTGATGACACACCGTGCTATTTTTCTTTCTTTCACCTATGGCTTTGTAGGTGCTAAACCATTTGGTAACAGGTTTTGGATAAGGGTCAATAAGGTGCTGAGAAATGGGTATGCAGCCTACTCTGGATGGGACTACACTTCTCAGAAAGTACAGTTGGGTAGCACAAGAGCACATTTATCTGCTTTGGCTGTTTTAGTATACAGGTATACCTCAGTAAATGAATTCAGTGTGTTCCTGGGAATGACTTCTCAAACAGAAAATTTGATACCAAAGGCAGGAATAGCATGGAAAGAATTGCAGACCTTCTAGAGAGCACTAAAAGGCTTCTTACAAACTGTATCCAGGGAAGACTCTTTTTCGTTCACTAGCCTTCAGTTTCCTTATGATTTCCATTTTGGTGGAAAACTTAGAGCTCTGTACTCTTAATATACTGGGCGTAGCTGATGAGGCAAGCTTAAGTACAATTCTGCTTTGCTTTCATTCTCTACATTAGGAAGAATGAAAAAGCATTTGCCTTCCACCAAACAATCACACAACTTCCTCATAATGAACTGATAAAGTCTGCCAATTTGTTTGGAAAACCAGCCACCCAGATCTAATTGGAAGCAGGTCTCACTGAGTTAAGTGGATGTATTCAAAAGTACGTGCATTTAGAAATGCAGCCTAATCCTTTAAAAAACATTCTTTTAAGTCATACCTGACTTTGCCGAACTAATGAATCTCTCTGGAACAGGTTGTTTACAGCAGTCTTTTCACTAGCATTTATAACCTAGAGAAGAACAAATTTATCTTCAGATGAGCGATTATCAACAAATATTACTTTTTGTTCAGATAAGTGATTATTATTTTTTTCTTGGTTGCACTCAATGAAACAGGATCTGTAAGCAAAGTGGATTCCCACTTTCCTCTACAGCCTCTTCTGTAAGTCTGATCCAGAAGATGAGACAACTTTGTGAAGCAGATTCTGATATCTGTGAGTGGGGGCTGCAGTGGCAAGGAAGATTCTTTTCTGCAAGCAGGAATTGGTTTACACAGTGCTCTACTCAAATGTTTTGGACACTGAGATAAAATAGCTTTGAAACTGTCAAGTATTAAGTGTTTCATTCCATAGCTTCATGTATATGCTCCATTACATTTTGAACAGTGTAACACTTATCATGTATTTAGACTTGAGAAATGCTTTTATAGAAAATGGTTGTAACAAAACTTACTGCAATATCAAACATAGTTTCATCTTCCAAAGCAGACTGTATCCTATCCCTGGATTTAGAGCAACGAGACAAAAACAGTGCAGATTAGCATTAAGTATTGTTTAGTAGTATTTTTGAACGCCTAAAAATAAATGAAAACATCTGAAGTGTGATTCTCACAGTCACACTGACAACAAAAGTGTAATGTTTATGTATAAGAGATCCTCATAGCTGTGCTTCTCCCTTCTCTCTCTCTCTCTCTCTCTCTCACACACACACACACACACACAGAGTCAGCCTTCTTCATTTGTGGGTTTAACTTCTGTGGATTTGATTATTTGTGAATCTGCCCATCCTGCACCAAAGGTTCCCTCTAGGCAGCTCCAATCAGGCCAAGAAGTTCTTTAATAACCCATCTCTGGTCTTCCTACTTCTCCACCAGCCACTGCCTGGTCAGCTAAGGACAGCTTACACCCTGATTTCTAAGTGCTTAGATGAGCGCTTAGAGTGGGGGGAAAATAAAGAACTTTCCACTCAAACAGGTAACTCCACGTCACAAAGGAAATGGGACCAGAACATATTCCCTGTGCCTCCCAAGAGGCATTAGTGTTCACTTTCCTTCAGAGTAAGATTCAACGCCAGGGCATCCTTGAGGGATGCTAAGCTGGCCCTGATCCCAGTGCATGGGAATGTTACTCATGAGGAAATCTGACCTTCTGCACCCCTTCCCTGCTGCCAGGATCAATGCATACCCACTATCAGAGCTGCACAGTCCCAATTCCCAGGCAAGTTGATCTTCTTGACTTTAGTCCAGTCCCATCATGGCGGGGTGCTTACTGCCAATGAAGCCTGGGCAGACAGCCTTGTGAGCATGCGCCCTGCCTGCCGGACTCTCCCAGGGTAAGGAGGAGGCCTGGTTTAAGGGTCTCGATCTGAGAGTGTCCATGCGCCAGGCTCTTGATCCAAGCTGGTGGGTTTACCCTGGAGTAAAACCTGCCTGCCCAAAGATACTTAAAAGTTCTTCCACTTTCATGGGGGTCCTCTGCCCCTAACTCACACGAATGTGGAGGGCTGACTGTACAGTGTTATGGAAACTGAAAGATCTGTATATGCATCTCTTATCCCCACTCAGGCCAACACTGTTTTCTAAGTTATTTTTCCTCCAAGTTCTGCTCAGGGCTTTAAAGTCACATTGGGATTCTCCATGTGAGAAACAGCTCCAGTGGATTTGTGTCTTTGTATTGTTGAATATTTTCTTTTGTATCTTCCAAAACAGTTGACACTGCATCATTCATTCAACTCTTTTATTCTCCATTAATTCACTACTGTCTTCAAAGCACAACTAGATAGCTAATCTAAATAGTTTCAACATACTAGGCTGCATTTTCCCTCCATTCTGTAAAAATGGCGACATCTTCACACCAACTGTACAAATAAAATACATTGCAGGGGAGGGAGAGGTTTACTTCTCCAGAAGTTCTGAATCTCCTTTTTCCTTGAGCAACTGTGGATAATTTGTGATCCTCCAAATGTTGTTGGAGTCCAACTCTCACTAAGGCTGCATGGCCAATAGTCCAAGATGGCTTGAGCTTTAGTCCAAATATGTGGAAAGGCAGATCTTACTCCTGCTCTGCTAACTGCAAGGAGGGGCACGGATATCTTTAAAACAAACATGGAGAATTTAGTCCTCTATCTTGCTGGAGTGCTATTCCTTTCATTGCTCACCATGGCCACAGAGGATAGGGCTAATGGGAGTTGCAATCCAACATAGAGAGGGCCAGACATTGCACATTCAAACTTTAGAATATTAAGATCTTTTGATCTGAGCTGTCTTTCAGCTTCTGGAATTAAATCATTTTATTTCATAGTATTTTGTTGTTGTCATTTTTTTTCCAGGGATATTGCCCAGCTCCTGAAAATTCATTAAAAATTTTATTAACTAATACAGAGACCATGCAGGTTGTTCTTTTTTCAAAAAAAGAAGCTATTTTTACAATGTTTTTCCATAAACATCACTGTCAGTAATTTGAAGACTGAAAGCTTTTTTAAATAAAAACTTTCCAGTCAAGCCAATAAACTCTTAAGCAACTGGGCAATATGGTTGAAAAGCTGAATTATTTACTCTGCATTTATAAATATAGAAACTAGGGAACACACTCACCATGAAGGGAGCTAGCATGGTACAGTGCTTTGAACTTTGGATTATGACTCTGGAGAGTAGGGTTCAAATCCCTGCTCAGCTATGAAAACCCGCTGGGTGGCCTTGGCAAGTTATACTCTCAACTGCCAAGAAAACCCTGTGATAGGTTCGCCTTAGGGTCACCGTAAGTCAGAAACAACGTGAAGGCACACAATACCCACAGAACATGGTGAGAGACCTCTGAATGAGCACACGTAGGACAGTCTTGCAAGTTTATGAAAAACTTCTTAAAAATGTGCTTAATTCCCTGACACAGAAAAAATAAAGTTTGTTGCCTTGCTGTCTCACACAAATTCAGCGCTGTCTTATATATAAAGCATATGTAATTGTGGAAGCAACATTGTCAGTCTACGTTGAGGTATCTAGACCTGTAAGCTAGCAGACCATAATAAACTAAGTTAATAAGTTGAAAAAAATCAAGTGGCCGTTGATGAGAGTTACCTGTAAACTGAGGAAACGAGTCTCCATGTTACCATCTCTTGCTTGAGAAGCCACAACACACTGGCAGTTTTTGAAAATTTCTGCTGTCCAGGAGTTGCGCGGTACACTATTTTTTGAAGAATGTTTACCTGACATTTAAAAGCAAAACAAACAAAAACCTTTCATTTTAATCATATTGTTCCAACTAATGCATATTTTAACATCCATAAAATGGTGTGTGTGTGTACAGTTGGCTTTAAAGAAGAATTGTGAATCATAAAATCTGCAGCCAATATGCACCCCCATCATTTTTTGTAGCCCCAGAACACACATCACCACTGAAAAAGTTCAGCAAAGAAAAAAAACCCAGTCTGTTTCTCTTAGAATCCTCAGGAGAGGCAGTTATCCTTTAAAATAGGGTGCACATCCTTCTCTTTTCCTTGCTTAACAAAAGGTGTCTGTGGGGTTTTTACAAAACTGGAAGCGGGGTTTGGAGGTAGTGCAGCCTATGATTGGTCTAGAGGCAAAAATTAATCTCAAGATGCTCAGAGCTTCCCATCCTCTTCTTCACAGTATTAGTGGAACAAAGCAAGAGACATGTTCCTTTCCCAAGAAATTTACAATCAAATAAAACAAGTAGAAAAGGGAAATGGAAAAGCTACTGGTAACAAAAGGTTGATAGAAGCAGACACAATTAAAGAAAAACTGCCCCGAAATTGCACACTTAGTCCTTAATATGCCATTTAATACTTTCTTTACCAAGTAGCCACAGAAAACTGAAAAGCTAGCTTCATTTTAAGTATATATGCTGTAGTGTTTAATGACTGCCACATTTGCTACACAAGTTCTGTGCTTATTCACTGACAGGAAAATACTTAACTGAACAATGAAGACACAAGTAACAATATAATACCAAATACCTGGTTGCTGCAAATATCTTCATACTCATCTATAAGTTCAAAAATGGTATTTGAAGTGTGCTTTAACAAAGAATGCAGAAAATCAGAGTACATGCTCCTAGTAGCTACAGTCACAAAAGAAGAAGAAAAAAACCTCTTTAGAACAGTTTTATTTTTAACAGTGCTAGCTTGTAACGGGTTAATGTCTAAGTTATTTTTTTTCTAATAACAGTACACACGAAGTACATTTTGTAACAAGGTGTCTTGCAAAAGTTTTTTTTAGAACAATAAAATAATTGTCTTCATAGGATGACTGACACATACTAAGTCTGCCTTCAAAGAAAAGACTTCCAAATCCACACAGATGAGAAAGAATTGTAGCATTCTAGCATGTAGATACTTAATATTGCAGTTCTGAAGTTATTCACTCATAATAAACCCAAGTCATCATACCAAAACAAAATAACTGATCACTACCATCCCAAGTCTGTAGCAATGCATATGTGGTTAGTCTAACATCTTCAAGTGTATCTAGTGTATATGTGAGATACTTAGCATTATGCTTGTTCGTGGCCACTCTCCCAAGGAACTATTTTACTATGATTATAACACAAATCAAACCAAATGATCTAGTAAATCGTCCTACCCACTGCAGGATCCTCTGTGCAGTAAACAACTCAGACCTAAACCCAGTTACTCATTTCTGCTAGAACAGACCCACAACAAATAATGGGATTTGCATAGGGATTCCATTCAGCTGGCTGCTCCAGCCACGACTGCACAGATTATATGGTTCTTTAACAGAGCACAAAACTGAGCCAAACATAAACGTAAAGAAGGCAGAAAGGTGAAAAGTAATCTCTTACCTGCTTCCCCTGGATCATCCTCATTTAACAGAACAGCACTCTTAGTGACATCTTCTGTTCCACTGTACTCTAAATTTGTGAACATCACTGAATGTGAAGGTGTGAGAGCAGTTGTCCAGTCACTGTCATCTAACTAAACAAAACAACACAGAGAAGAAAGTCTGAATTGCAAATGTAATAGTTTGACAGTATGATAGTTTATTTATGAATTCTTGTTTGGTAACAAAGTCATTCTAGCCAAACAAAGTAAATGCATTTATTAAAGGCACCCCAATGCAAGATGGAGATCATGGTGAAAACAGGCACTCTTTCATATACCGTAGGAACCCTAGGCATGCCTAAGAGTAGTGGGAAGAACAAGGCAGGGTGTACTTTCCAGGTAGGGAAGATAGCTGGATTGGAAAGAAAGGAGAGCCACAGAAGGTTTGTAGTGTGATATAGGTGGTTGTGGGGGGATTTTTTCCTTTGTCTCCTCTGTTTTAGGAGAGAGAACGCCCCCAGTTGGGGAATCAAGAGACAGAATTAGAGAAGACAGGGCACCTATGGGAGTAATGGCAGTGACCAGAAAGAAAGTCTATTCCATTCCTGGCTCAGCTGTGGGTGTCTGGCCTTCATCTCCTGAAAGTTCATGTGTGAACAAGCAAACAAAAATATAGCTTCTTCTTTCACTCAAATACAGTAATCTCAACTTCTGGATGATCCCTCTTTGCTTTTCTGCACCAGTGATGCATATTCATGCTGTGAATTCCTAGGCTGTCTAAAAACGTATTGGAAGGGAGAAAGAGTTCCTCAGTGCCAGTCATTTCTGTCTATTAATACTTAATATTTATTAATTATTCAACATAAAATTACACAGCTACCTATGAACCTATATTCTTTTGGTGGCTCATAGAACTGACAAAAGACACAACACAATATTTCAAAAAACAGTAAAATACACTCTACAAATATTTTGGGTAAGAGGAAAGTAAGAGAAACTCTTAAAACTCATAAGAAAAAAAAGCCTATATTGCTTATTGTCCTTAAAAGACTACACTGTCAATGCAAAATGTTATGGCATACAAAATGACAGCAAATTTATCAACAGTGAAAAGTCAGCTTTAGCAAGAGTATAAACAGAGACCACACCTTCCATTCATCCACAGACAGAAACCTTCTTACCTGGAAGGCATGACAAGCTTTTGCAGATTTCAAGGTGAAAGTAGGGGCACGGTAGTAGTTGCTAGCACAAGAGCAGTTGCTTCTCTAGCAATAACTACAGCCAACAAATCAATGATGTCATAATCACACAATGGCAGAGCATTTTCAGTCTTTTTAGTCTCCAAACATTAAAAGAATATTTCAGCAGTATGCTAGAGCAAGTGCAATGATGATTCTGGTTTTTTGAGCTATTAATTAAATAACTGATTCATGAATATTATAAATATTATTCATCTAATACTGCCTTTCTAAGCTAGGGAACAGTTAAAATCAGAACAGCCCTCCTTAAAAAGCTGTTTCATAGGAACTGAAAATTATTTTTGGCCAGGGAAGGGAATATTAATTTTGCATGATGTTATGCTTTACAATTGAAAAAAGTATTATTAAAATTAAAAAAGTGTTATTAAAATTTTAAAAAGTTGGCCACTCTCTCCAACAGCAAAATCAAGATGTGAGTACTGATGGCTAGATAACAAAATTAGGGCCAGTGAAAAAGAAGGAGTGGGTATCAACAAGCTCAGAGGAATCTTGAACAACAACAACAAATCAACCCTCCAAAAAACCCAATCCTATTTAAAAAAAACACCTAATAAAATACTCATCAGCTGTGAAACACATGCAAGGAGGGAGAAGTGACATTTCCTGCTTGGAAAATATGGCTGGCTGGAATCTTGAATAGGAGTTGTTAGGAGAAAGGATGCACTGCAACACTTTACAACAAGTCCCATTTGAACTGTTCTCCCCCACATCCCATTTTCTGGTGCCCAAGAATTGAACAGTTGCATTTTCCTATGCATTTCCATAGAAAGGAAAATTACAACTAATTTTAGGAATCAAAAATAAACAGAAAAGTAATGCTAACTGAAAGCCTATATATAGCTACCTGGAAAGATGTTCCATTATGGATAGCAGAATTTACTTTTGAGTAAGCATGAATCAGATTGTGCTGCTTATGCTCTATAAGCCCTTTGTGAAGGATTAGAGATTCAACTGTTATGCACACTACATGCAGCCCATTGCAGCTTAGTATATTCTTACCATAGAAAGATTTCCAAGATTCCCAGGAGTCTGCACCAGATAAGGACATCTTCCTCCAGGGCCCAGAATGGTAGACATGTTTGGTTGCTTCATGGAACTCCGACTCTGTGGAGTAACTGGGGGGGGAAATTACAATATTTTTTCAAAGAGGAACAGAAACAGGTAAGGAAATTTGTCAGTCTCTCTAGTGAGACTAACAAATTTATGAAGTTGCATCGCAAAAAGAGCTGTAAGTAGCTATTTTCTTGTGTTCGAAATTGTATCCTTAAATGATACTATTTTAACTGAATTTTGGTTGAACTCTGTGGGGAAGGAAGAAAACTAGATGTAAACACTTAGGATACTAGTAAAATTCCTGCAATCAAACAGCATGTGAACTGTAAATAAAGTAGGGCATTAAGTGCAAAAGAACTTACAGGAGTGAGGAAATAATCCTGGAGTCCTGGAAACTGTCATTCCTCTTGTTGTCATGCCGCTTAAAGTGTCATCTAGGGAAGCAAGGACTAAGAAAGGGAATCAAGTTAAGAAAATAAAGTTTCTCTACCATGTCTCATTTTCCAGATGTCTATGGGTACAACAGATCTCATAATGAGACCATCTAGGTAGGGTCACCATTTTATTACCCCCTCTTCCTTTAAATCCTTTCCCCAAACCCATCTTTTCAATAAAGCCCTGGGACAAACGCAGTGAAATAGCATAGGTGCAGATCTTTAATAAACAGTGAAAGTTGGAGACAGAATTTAAACTTCTCTCTCCTGCTGTGATCCTGAGGGTGAAAAGTCTTTTCTTGAAGGTATTTGCTTTGGGAGAAATCCAAAACATGTGATTCAATGGGACTCTAAATAAAATTGAATATATTTAAAATAAACATACAAAACAACTTCTAATATCTAAATACAATCAAATTGGGCACTTTTAAAAAATACTACTAATGAAAATATGTCACACAGCCAATAAAAAAAAATCCCTTCCTCAATAATTGGCCAGTTTCCAGTTACTGAAAGACTGGTTGAATAAAAAGGCCTTAACCTGTTGGCAGAAAACAGTCCTTGTCTAAATATGCATAGGGTTACATGGTTAGTATTTTTCTTCAAGTGACAAAAAATAAATATACAATGTGTTTTAACTGTATTTTCTGGGATTTCTAGCCATTTCTTTGGTAATTCTCTTGGCCATGAAATTTATATCACAAGCTCCTAAACTGTGTTTTTGTTTATGTTACATGACCAGTGGTGACATCAAAAATTACGAACAACAAACAAGAGAAATTTATGAGAATTCAAGTAGGAATGCAAACATTTAGACCAACAAGCGTCAAAAAAGGATACTAGAAACTTTTTTTTGAGAACTCTGCCTCCAAACTGGCTGAGTTATTTCCTGTGGAGCAGACATCCCTGAAAGGAAAAAGAACTAATGAAATTATGTAATTCTTTATGGCAGTGTACCCCCTTTGTATCTTTTGAAAAAGCAGTCAAGCATGTAGAGGAGGAGTACAGAGAAAAGCAATTCAGAGCTTTGTCTTCTTTTCATTAAGAGTGGTAACTGCTGTGGCTAAGAAAACAAATAACAAGACGGAACAAAAACGGATGACGATAAAAATACAAACCAGCATAAAATAAAATAGGAATAATACAAGGAAACAGACTTTAAAAATCAAGCCTGACTGAAAGTTCAAAATCCTAAAATAACAAGTTCTGAAAATCCTGCAAAAACAGAACTAGTTTGCCTAGAACCAATTGTTGTTGTTGTGTCCCTTCAAGTCATTTCTGACTTATGGCAACTCTATGATGGGGTTTTCTAGGGCTGAGAGTATGTGATGCACTCAAGGTAAGCCACTGGGTTTCCATGATGGAGCAGGAATCAAACCCTGGTCTCCAGGGTAAAAGTCCAGCACTCAAACCACTATGCCATGTTGCATGTACAGCGCACACACCTTTTCGAAGCCCTTGGTGACAAACACCCCCCCCCATCACTAAGAGAGCAGAACTTGGGAAAGTCTGCCTTTTTTTGTCCTACAGTCTCTCCAGTGGCCATACCGTCTGAAGGAACAGGGCTATCTGAGTCCAAAAAAGTAATTTCTCCAAGCTCTGCAAAAGGATGAGTGAATGAATGAGAACTAAAGTGAAAAGTGTGAAGAACACACCTGTCAATCACAGTAACATTCCAGGGTATCTACTGAGGTTAATTCCCTATGAAGCAATGGAGAGAATACCTCAGGCAGCCCATTTTACCTATGATAAAAGAGGACCACAGCACTACTTAATCTATTATGAATGGGCTGCTAGGCGGTGGAGAGAAGTCTCCTTCACGTCCCGCATAATACAGTAATTTGGTGAGGCACTAGAGCTTTCTGGCAGAGAATTCTATGTACCTCATCAAACTACATATCCCAAGATCATCTGAATACTTGCTTATTCTTGTATGGTAAAGGGTTGGACTCAATGGCCCTTGCGGTCTCTTCCAGCTTTATGATTCTATGATCCCACAAGAGGAAGCCATGGTCATTTCCGCACTACACTGTTATATTGCTGCTATTCCACTTTCAACATCCTATGGAATCCGGGGGTTCTCAATTTAGGGAGGGACATTTAGAATTCTCAGCCAGAGAGCTCTTTGGCCTCAGTAAACTCCAAACCCCCGAATTCCACAGGAGGTTGAAAGTGGAATAATAGCACTATAACAGTATAGTGCGGAAATGGCCCGTGGCAGTTAAAGCGTTATCAGAGTGACCGGCGACTTCGGCGAGGCTCGCTGTCTTAATTATTTAGCTGGCCTTAAGACCCTATACGGACGCTGACGGGGGCGAGCGGCAAGAGAAACCCCCTTCTGCCGTTTTGCTGAGGCGGAAAAATGCGGCACAACGAAGAAACGAAGCGACGGCGCCTTGGCGACCGTCCCCCTCAACGGAAAGAGACGGAAGGGATGGGGCTCGCCCGTGCTTCGGAGAGAGGGCGGGTGGAGGCGTCCCTCAGTCTCTTTTCCCGAACCCGAGTCTTTTCGCAGCCCTCGGACTCGCGTACACACGTTCAACGGTGCTCACCTGGCCGCCTCAGCGCTGAGAAGCCAGCGGCGCGTGGCGCTGATCCTCCCCGGCAGCCACTCGCTCCTTGAGGCTTCCCGCCCTCCAGTGCTAGTTATGTGAACCGGAAGTGAAACCAAGAACCCGGATAAATTCCTTTACAACCTGCAGAAGTGCCCGGGGAGGGTAATCAGTGCAGGCGAGGGGCAGGTAGACGTTTCAGAAAGAACGGTATACCCCTCCAGTGTCTGTGACCTTCTTGTGTATACAGCTTTCCAAAACGTCTATGTGTCCCTCGCCTGAACTGATTACCCTCCCCGGGCACTTCTGCATATATACGGGAAACGCCCTTTCACTGGTTGCGCGCTGTGAAATTTCATATAGACAGAATGGCTGGCATGGCGCCACCTACAGGCGAGGAGGACCGTCGGCCCTCAGCGGCCTGAGTCTTTGTGGAAAAAGTTTTCCGACGAATGCTGGAGGGTAGGAATTTCTTGTGTGATCCGAGACCAAGGGCGTCGGAAAAGCCGAGAAAGGCTGTTGGGTTATAAATTTTGAAATGTGAGGAGGTGTAGCAGTAGTTACCGAGGTCTTCCAAGGGGTAGGCGGACTTTATTTGCGGGTGGCCCAGAATGTGAATAGGTGTGTCAGAGCTAGAGCTTGGAAAGTGTGCATTTTGGGGGCCAAAAATAAGCAATAAGAACGCGACTTTGGAGACTGTACCTATTCAGTTGTGAAATGTAATGAGCATTTCTCTTGCGTGCCACCCAGTTTGACGAACCCCGCTGACCCAACTATGAAAATGTTATGAAAGCTAAGAAAAAATGATGCTGCTGCACCCGGTGCACGCCCTTGTGGGTGGGCCACAGCATGTCCGTGCCATCTTAGTATCTAAGTCTGGGCCAGTTTGCCAACGCTCCATCTGCACCCCGATAGTTTGGGGGCATCTGACTTTTCAGGCGTGTGATCCCTCCAGCCTGCAGTAACCGAGTCCGGAGTAACTTCAACTATTTCATACCTTCAAAGTGTCCCAGTTTAGCGGGGACAATCCTGGTTAACCCTCTGTCATTCCCCTTTTTGGGCTGTTTTTAAGACGTCTCAGTTTCTCTCTTCTCCCACTTTCTCCTTTTGTCCTCAACTTACTTCAGTTTGCACTCGTTTTAACTCAGCAGAGGAAGAGGAGGGAAGGCAAAATCTTGCCTTTCCCAGGAGGCTCAGGCAATTAATGGTACATAAAGGAGGATTTCCTTAGCGGCTTTTCTTGTTCTTCACCTGTTGAGGTCAGTTGTCTTCTTTTCATCCAAGTATTAAAACACATGGAAGGAAACTCTGATGTTGTAGACCTCTATTCTTAGCTAAACCCTCCCTCCCTTAACAAAAACAGTACCAAGGAAAAGTTCACTGATTAGCACTGGAATAGTACTTAGAAGTTTAAGCTCCCTGAGTGGATTTATTAGAACATTTACATCCCACCTTAAAAGATATCATAATAGCATACAATGAAAACAGTAAATAAGGCAAACTAAAAAAAAACATACTACAATGATTTAACAAGATAAAGCAACTGAAAAAAACATGAGCATATGCAGATTTGGGCAAAATCATCTGGTTCAAAGAGCTTTGATAAAAAGTCTTTTTAACCTAGTGCTGGAATGAGGTTAGCACTGGAACCTGTTAGGCCTCCATAGAAGGCCCTTTCCCACTTCACTACATAGTGTATCGCTCCAACTAGTGGAATACTAAGCAAATCTCAGTCCTTGATCACCCATGTATAGGGAGAGGTGCTCCTCCAAGTACAGAGGTCCCAAGCTGTTTGGGGCCTTATGTGTCATCACCTCTGTCTTGGCTTCAGAAAAGAGAGTGTATGCACGTTTAACACCCTGCAACATCAGGTTGCATGCACGATGATGCTACTATGACCATTTATTGGTTAGAAAGGAATAGCAGAAGGGGCCCGGGCAGCACTGAGCTGTAATTCTGCAAATAAGTGCTGGTGTTCCCCTCTCAGATCCCATCACTCACAAAAGATCACAGGGAGAAAGAGGGGCTCTCCTCTTCCACCTATATCACACTGATGCCCTAGTACATAGATCAGCTTCGTATCTCCCTGGAACACTTCAGTTTAAGGCCACCTTTACTCTGGTTTCATCCCAAGTTCCCTAAAGTAGTGCGCTTACGTCGATGCCCTCTGAAGAAGAAAACCAGAAGTGATGTAATATTTAACGGCTTTGATTATGGTTATCTGGGAGACTGCTTTTTCCATACAATCCTGCCATATGTTAAGATTTACTGCAAGGTATCTTCTTCAGTGCCTTCTCTTTAGATCAGTAAGGATAGTGGGTACTAGATACAGAGGCTTCTCGGTGACAGCTCCAGACCTTTGGAGTTTCAACTGGGGTTCCAATTAATCTTTGCCTTGCCCTTTTTGATTTTGTCAAGTCTATCTTGGAAGACATTACTCAAGGCTACTTCATAAATAATTTCTAGGCCTCTATTCTGATAGGCTTACCTGTGGTTTCTCACTATTTCTATACTTCACTTGAAGAGACATAGTCCAAAAGAACTGTTAGGGGTTTTTTTTCCTAAAAAGATAATAGCTAACCATTCCATGAGATTTTCATCCATCTTAAATAAATGCCCATTTATGTGTTAGGATTCCTTCATGTTACCAGCTGTCACTGTTCTTCAAGAAAATTGTTGGAAGAAGATTGTATAAGGCACAAATTTAAAGATTTTTTTTTTAAAAAAAGCCAACCACTGTACATGAAAGCTAGACCAAAAGTATAATATATATCAGTGTCTGGTACTATATTCCATATTACATAGAAAAACCATGTGCAGTTCTTGGTATTTTCTAGAAGGAAAATATTTTTTCAACCAAAATTAAATTATAGGGTCAATACTATACCTTCTTGTTATCTGTTACCTGAACATACCTAAACCAGCTACATTTCTGTTGACTACCTTACCATCCCTAAACTTCATAAACAGAGTGTAAGAAGAAAAGAAGCCTCCTCTTCTCTAAAATTAGAAGCCTAGACAAGTAATACAAACAAATTAAAGTCAGTTAAGGTATAAATATGAAAATGTACTAACTAAAAAAAATCTTTTGTTTGACCTGAGGTGACTGGCTTAAGTGACAATCTTGATATGAATGTTTCACTTGAATTAAGTTATTAAATGACACAGTATTAAGAAATCAACATATTTTACATTACCCTTTTGGTTCTTTAACTAAAGTCTGATTTTGTTGGATTTTTGCAAAACCAGTACTTGCCTTTTTGTTAGGGTTAGGTTTTAGGTCACAAGACTCAAGCCATTTATTCAAGATTAGTACAATGAGATGAATTGGGCTAATGGGCTTTTGAAGTTTGCAAAATCCTTTCCCATCCCATTTCTAAAAAAAAATGAACCTTATTACTAAAACCAAATGTTTCTTTTTATCTAGAAAATCTGGACAATGCCAAGGCCCTTCCAGACTAATCTAGAGAAGTGTTAAGTTTTGTGATATAGCATTTTGGGTTTTGCTTAAAAAAAAAGGTTCTAGAACAAAAGTGCAATTTCCCTGATGCACTATAGCCTTGTAATTCTAAAAATAAAATAATGCAGATGAAGAAAAAGGAAGTATTCTGATCTTCTCTTAGAATTAAAAAGAAATCCACTGGAGGTGGGAATAAAATGGAGCAGCTAGTGTTGGCAATTGTCCAAGATAACAGAAAAGTCGTTGGGATATTTATAAAAAACAAACAAACTGAGAATTACAGTTAAAAAATGCTGCCACTCCCCAGCACATTTTCCTCATTTGGTGGAGCCCTAAGAAAGCTGCAGAAACATTTGAAGTCATATAAAGTAGAGATAAAAATAACAGAAAAATACTTTAAGAACTTAATATCAAACAATCTTCTTCATTACTGTGTAAAATATTTTGTCTCAAAAGATACACCTGTCCAAACAACCTGGGTTACTGAAATTCAAACAATTCAAAAATATGTTTGGTTTTACTACAATTAAAGTAAATATTCCAAGATGCTTGTAAGAACACATTAAGGTGTGATTAGTTACCCTGTAAGATTAAAACAGAGTATTCATGGTAAACTTTATTCATTAAACCCTATGATAGAGTGATTAATTTGATTATGAAATATATTTATATAAAATTTTTAAAATGGTCAGTGTTGGACTGGGACTTTCAATTCTTCCTAAACCATACTCAGCAATGGTGGTTGATCCAATTCCAGAAAGTTGCTGTTGAAACAGGAAGTTATTGGGATATTAGAGATTTAAGAGCACAGCCATGGTGGCTTATTGATAAAACTGGGTAAAGTGTTATATATCGGATGAATACCAGTTCCTTATAGCACTAAATTATTTTTGTAAAAGCAATGTTTTAACACCTTATGACTGATATCAGCAAAAGATACAAAACATTCAGTTACAGGTAGTTGTAATGCAAGCCCTTGCATGGCAATCCAAATTTATTGAACTACTGATGCTAAGTCATACAAAATTGCACCACTTTTAATTAAGGCTTTTAGTTTACATTTGGCCACCTCAAAGCAGTTGTAACATTAGGTTGGTCAATTTAAATACTGTGGCTCCCTGTTGGATTTTACACGCAATCTTTACACCCAAACGTTAATGCATACAAAGCAACAAGGCATTGTTAAATAAATCAGCAAAAAGGTAATTACTGCAACTTAGGCCCTGGGACCAATTACACATGATTAAAATTACTTCCCACATTCACATCCACAGTACTCGTCCACCATTTAACATCTCAACCAAAACGTTACACATGTAAAACAATCACTAACAGGCAAAAGTACTAAACCTGTATATTTGGTATTGCAAATACACTTATGCATGAGCAAGCAAGGGAATTCACAGTGAGAATCTACAGCTGCAGAAGCCCAAAAATGATTTACAAAAAATTGTTAAATCATTAAAAAATTGTTTTAAAATATACACTTCTTGTTGTAGACCCCCACTGTACACACAACTATAAACATTGTTCCCTATGTAAACAAGGAAAAGGAAACATACAATAAAAGGTTGAAAAATCTGGACATTTCCTTCCCAACAGATATTAAAGGCAATGTCTTTAGGCAGACATTATACTGAAAGGACTCATTTTAATAAGACTAGATCACTGTCTCCACAGGTTTTTTATCCTAAAATTAAAAAACTAGATAGCTGTTGTGTTAATCAAAGCGCTTTTGTACAATACAATGATGATCCTGTATTTCTTTTAAAAAAGTTACAATAAGCTACAAATACCAATGAAGCAAAGTTATCTGGAGTAGTCTATATAGGAGCTCTTTGGACTTTCTTTTATTACGCTAAAATAGTGGTGCTTTTAGGATTTACATTATTGTACTCTCCAATAGGAAGTATGGGGTTTGTTGCAGATACAGTACAGTTTTCATACATGTACAACATTGGTGGATGAACAATGTCTCTTATCTGTAATACTGGATGTAGGCTCTGGTTTTACCAGTTGCATACACATAGATTATTTATAAGTAAAAATCTCTCGTGACACTGGAAAGTGATTAGAATGTGCAAACAGATGTAGTAGCTGTCATCCATTTCATAAGGGTACCACCATAGGAAAGTCCATTTAAGATGTTGGTAGGTTTAATAAAGTTGGAATGCTGGCACTGTTGTAGTCAGCAACAGTTCTTCAGACCTAGAGCAATTAAGAAAGAAACCAAGGAGATTTAGCACTCAGATGGCATCTAGGCAATTAAGCAGAAGCATGTGTTTAAATATAAACACTTCATATACCAGGTGATAGTCTGTTTTAGGATTCAAGTCCTCTTGGTGTTTAGTATAATTCATCTGCTATGCTATGATCTTCAAACAAACTTGATTAAATATTTATAATAAAGATCAGACTCAGAGAAAACCTAAGCTAGCAAGTGTTCTGCAACATCCATAGGCTTTGAGAATTGAAATATGCATAGGCAATCCATGTATGTCTTTATATTCCACTTATATCATGCAGGTGAAAATTTTATCCTGGGGCAGGCAACTCCAGCTCTAGAGGCCATACACATCCTCTGCCAGACTCTGAGGGCTGTACCTCCCCCCACTGTTTATTTTTTTTAACTGAAATTAAGATTAGTCCTGCTACTGCTGTATTTTCTTTTAAACAAAATTTTAAGGACGTGACAACAGTATTTGCTACACGTATTGTCCAATTTGCTTACATATTGTTTCACTGTAATTGCATCTGGTATTTTTGCTGATGCTTCATCATTCATTTCTTGAGTAAGAGCCTTATCACACTACACTGTTACAGTGCTATCATTTCACTTTATCTGTGATGGCAATATTGCATGGAATCATGGGATTTGCAGTTTAGGGAGAGGCATTAAGAATTTTCAGCCAGAGAGCTCCAGTGCCTCACCAAACTACAAACCCCAGAATTCCACGGGGTGCAGCTAGGGCCGTTAAAGTGGAATAACAGCACTATTGAGTAGTGTGATGGGGACCCAACAGTTTAACAATTTGGCCTAATGCTCCCTAAAACAATTTTAAATCTTACAGCTAGTTCCACTATAAAATATGGGGCTCACCTGCAGCCAAAATTTCTCATAACTACATCTCTCAGAACAGAATTTTCCTACCTCCCTCTTCTCACAGGTTCCCATCAAAAATTGGTTCTGGGGATACTGTGAGCCAATGGTGTTTTTGCAACAGAAATTCTTGAGAATAGCAGGCAGTATGTTACAGATCAATGAAGCAGTAAGAAAAGTGTAAAACTCAAGAGACTCCCCTTATTATGAACAGAAACACCTTCCACTTGCACAAGCATATCTTTGGAATTAAGACATACCCCACATACACTTTACAGTTCTTCATCTGCAGCCATTTGTTATGGTCTTATCCTTCAAAATCAGAATTTAAGAGATCAAAACCCCTAATGCAAGACATATTTCAAGAAATCAATTTGATCAATGCTTCAAAAATAGACCACCAGTAGATGTGCCTTTCATTATACTCTTGTTTGTTCTCAGTCTTACCTGGCTCAGTGCTACAGTACACACATGTATTAAAGTAGCTGACACGATGACTTTTTGCGTGCTTTTCCAGGCACTGGTGTTTTTCTGTTAATTTGCCGCACAAGGTCATAAAAGATCTGTAAACAAGGAGTTTCACATATGAAATATTTTTGAAAGGGGTTCATTTTTAGATTTCAAAAAGATACAAAGATGAAAATATAAGTATCATTACACATTTCTGATGACTCCTGAACAGCTGCCTCTTGATTCATTTTAACAGTGCTTATATCTTACTGTCCTGAACTCTTAAAATTCAGAACTGCTACATTTCCAATTTTCTTCTTTGTACAAGAACTGTTATTAAATGCACTGATGAACACATAAAGAAGGTTTCAATCAAGCAAAAACGTGTCAGCAATCCTGAACACCTTCTAGGGAGCAGGCTGCATTGAACACAGTAAAATTTCCAAGAAAATGCGCGTAAAAATATATGATGAGGCAAAGAAATGCATCTCCTATTTGGTGTACCATACGCCTACTTTTATCTTTATAAATATTAATGTGTTTTACCATAAACAAATATTTAAAGAAATGCTCTCTGTTATATTAAGAATCTTGAGAATATTTAGGCATCTTCTTGTGGATTGTGCCAAGAGAGAAATCAGAATATGCCAAAAATAAATCAAATCAAATCAAAGGCTTCCTTCCCACCTCTTTTGTTTCCTCCACTGCAGTATATTGGGATATCTGCTTTTTCTATGACTACAATCACCTGACCCAATTTCAAGAGATGTCCTATGTGAGCAGGCGCTCCATAAAACAACTATTTCCTTTCTGGAAATCTTGTCCAAAACCAGGCATACAATTCATAATTAGGTGAACTTGCTGGCTTTTTTGTTTTAATGATAATCACAGGTTGTATGTGTATAGTAATGGATGAAGTTTTATTAATCACCAAATTATTAAAACAGTAATGTTGGGGTGTAGATGCAGGGCGCCCACATGACATGTGATCATTTATGAGGTTATTTCTCAGGGTATTTTTCTTTCAGCAGCTGATAACTGAATCACCCTCCTGCTTCCTCAACACAGTTTAAATTCCTTGATGGTTAAAAAAGATATATTTTGGGTGATTTGATGGAAGTGCTTTTTAAAGAGAAATCACTTGCTTAACTTCCTGTTGAGTAGTTCAGGCAACCTCTGAATTGAACATGAAATTTAAACATTAGTTTGGCCATTCCAAGGAAGAAGGCATTGAGAGGAAATTTTTTTTGCGGGGGTAGTGTGGCTTCTTCAAGTGCAAACATGCTCTTTCTAACCTTTGTTATAAAACATTTTCTTACACAGAATGTATATCCTCATTTTGTACATACATCCTCAAGAATCTGGAAGTAAGTCTAAGATTTCAAACATTTCATTTCTAATCTTTAAAACATACAGTTGAACTTCAAAAGAATATCCATTTTTGCCTTAGCACGACAAGACACTGCTATGGTGACTAAGACCAATGAGTACATTTTAGTAAGGATTTTCATAAAGAAGGGTCTCATGGTTCCACACACAGATTGGCCAGGTGTGGCCAACTCCTCTCCATGCTCCACATGCCAAGAACAAGAGAGATCCCTTGAATTCTCACTTCAGTTCTCCAGGAACTGCAGAGACCTAGGAGAAGGAAAGAGTAACCTCTCACCTTTCTGCCAAGCTTTGGCAGAAGCAGACATCCTGTTTGTGCTCTTGATACATCCCATTTAGTTTACTGTACAAGGAGTTACCTTTCAAAAGTGCCTGGAAACTTCAGCTGGTCACATCACAGTAAAACCAGTGGCTGTGACTGGTTACCTGGAGAACATGCTACAAATGGTTCAATGGCTACTGGTCTGTTTCCAGGGATAATTCAAAATACTGGTTTTGACCATAAAATCTTATACCATCTAGTCCAGATTATAGGAGGAATGTATTCTCCCACACAAACCTATTTAGGCTTTGTGATCTTTGGTCTCACCCACCCACAGAAGCATTTTTGGTGAGGATATGAGTGTTTGCTCCTAGGTTCAGAAACTCTCTACCAAGGCAGGCTGGTCTAGACACCCACCCTGCTATCTTTCTGCCAGCAGGCAAAGACCTATTTATTTAGCTAGGCATTTGGCAAATGACAAGCTGCTTAGTAAGGCATTTTTTACCATGAAAGTACTTTAATGTTCCTCACTGATGTGATTTAAATTGCATATTTAATCTAATTGGTCCAAATCCCCAAACAGACCCAAACCATGGAAACCTGTTAAGTCAACACTTATTGAAGTTGACTTGTTAAGTCAACACTTCCACCAGCAGGAAGATATTTTTATCTAGGTAGGCTTTTGGATCATGAATTTTAGTTACGGAGCTGTAGTGTATGAGTAAAGTGGTGTAAGATTTTTTTAAAATCTCCTTTGATACAAAGTTTTAAATATGTTTTAACTGTTTTTAAGGTTATTTTAATAATTGGAATGATTGCTTTCTTTTAAAATTTTGTAAACTCAATGTTTTAGCAGTATCTTTTTAGATTATTGTAAGCCACTTTGGATCCCATTTGGGACAAAGGCCAGATATAACTTTAATAAATAAATAAAATGGAAGCCTCACTGATTTGATGGACTGATTTGAGGAGAGCCAGTGTGGTGTAGTGGTTTGAGCATTGCATTACAACTGTGGAGACTAGGGTTTGATTCCCCATTCAGCCATGGAAACCCACTGAGTGACCTTGGGCACATCACACATTCTCAGCCCACAGAAAACCTTGTGATAGGTTTGCCTCAGGGTCACCTTAAGTTTGAAGTGACCTGAAGGCACGCAAGAACAACTCACTAGCTAATGGATTTAGACCATTGTGTTTTAATATTTGAATCTGTTTATGCTTTAACAATCTCTTGTCAGCTGCCTTAAGTCCCACTTCTGAGAGAAGGCTGAGATATAAATCCAGTAAGTATATGCTTTCTGTGAACACTCAGTACTAAAACAGATTAATTATTCCTCTGTACCCACACAGTTCACGAAGAACTTCGGAGAAGAAAGGATGGTTTGTGTCCCTGGAATTTTTTAAGACTTGACAGAATCACTGATGATCACAAATATTGCCTGGCTATTAAATTAAGTCAAAGTACATATGTTAAAAGCTAGGACACTATGCATCAAAAATATTTTTTAGGTATTTAAAACTGCTAATTAGTTTTTTGAAATCCACATTAAAATTACAGAATAGAATGGCTGCACTACTTCACAGCGCATATACAGAATATGCTAATGAAAGATGACTATCACATTAGAAGAATATAAACATCAACAAAATATTAAATATTATAACAGGAAAGTTACTAACAGTTCAAAGTCTCAATTCAGAAACTCTGGGCAAGTGCAGGTGACATTAAAAGCTTAATATTAAAATAACCCTTTTCTTTCATTCAACAAAATTAAGTACACTTACCATTCATTCTCCTGACGCAGACCACAGCAGTTTAAACATGTACCCCAGACTCTAGCAAAGTATAAATTATCCTGTTGATTTCAACAGGACTTTGGCACAAATAATATCTTATGTATAATTTAACATCAGACAATTAATATTATGACCACTAAAATCCACATGAGCTATTATAGTGAATATTTGGCTCTTGGATAAAATAAGTGCAGTTCAATTAATGGCTTAGAGTATCTGTCTTTACCTCATTAACATTTATCTTTGATTTTGCAGAAGACTCTAAAAATGCACAGTTATTCCACTGCCTTGCTAAATTCTGTCCTTGCTCCTTCCCCACAACTCTTTCATCTTCCAAATCACACTTGTTGCCAACCAGAATCATTGGTACCTAAAAGGATAAGGAATAATGCATAAAGATCTAGTAAGTACTTTGAACAGCAGCTATTTTGAGGAATTAGATCATGAGAAGCAACCATAAAAGAATGGTTTAGGCACAAGAATAACTTGACTGAAATTGTCAATTCATGTCCAATACATGAAACTAAATAGCAGGTATTAGGAGGTTGTAAAATATAATCGCCTTGAGACTCTGGCAAACCATGAACACACAGGGACTGTGACAACAATGGTACTCAGGGCGATATGTACCTCCTCAGCTAAGAAAGACAAGTACATAAGTAGTACAGTAGAGCGGGGAAACAAAGAAGAGTTTCCATTTCTCTTTTGTCTGCCCACATGCTGTAAAAACAGTTCTGTTTAGTCTCAGTATTTAGAGACCTGAAAATAGTGTCAGAGATCTAAAATCCATTATCTAATTCATAATTGGAAAAAATGCCCCATGGAGATGAAAATGTTCCCCGGAAGCATTATGGAGAACATACTGCTAGGCTCTTATTTAAAAAATTATCAGGGAGCCTACCAGGACAATGTAGTTGTCTCCTGGCTTGATCCCTTCACATGAGCATTACCTAAGCAGATGTTCTGAACTGTACCGCATTCTATCAAGTATGTTGCAATATGTCCCAACAGAATTAATGAAGATCTTAACAAGTTACCTTGCTAGATAGTCTTGGCCTGTCATACAATATATTTTTCTGCAAGATTTTTACAAGACTGTTTTTTTCCAGTGAAAAGTTAATACATTTCTAGAAAAACAGACCCTTCAGAAAGCACTCTTTTGAGCACAGGTGAAAATCATGCAGCCCTCTACATACTGTTGGACTATAAGTCTCAGCATTCCTAATCATTATCTATGCTGATCAGGACAGGTGGTAGTTATAGTCCAACAACATCTTGAATGCCATCTGATTTCTCCCCCTGCCCTCAAATATATCTGTGACAGGTCCTTATTTGTCACTAGACTGGTTTTGCAGCTCCAGCATCCTGACACTATTGCTTAGCCCTAACTTCATCCTTTAAACACAACCTTTGTGTAAAAGGGCTAGAGTCTTAAGTGTTCCTTCAGAACCAATTAGTGTATTTAAGGTAATGTGTTCTTTTTTGTAACCAGTGACTTTAGACAATGCAGGCCAACTCAGTAGTTATACAATAAAATGTGTCCTTTATTGCACTAACATTAGAAATAAAGTACCTTGTCAAAGTTAATGTAAAATACAGTTTTCTTACATTAACCAGTTCAAACTTCTGACAGTCTATGCCAGTAACTCTCAGCCTTAGACACCAGTTCTCTGTGTCTTTTTCTCAGCTGCTTAAACACAACCCAGCCATCCTCTCTGGGCAAGATCTCACTGAAGGCTCTTTCTTCAAATGGACTCTCTGCCTTATATATAATTCCTATCATCCACAAACCCCTCCCATGCACACCACTGTGCTGGGTTTCACTCTTAAGGTTTTACTCTTGTTGATTAGCAACCCACCATCAACTTGCACTTGTATTTCAAATAGCTGACCCCAAGGCAATTTCGTCACAATATCCTTTCTTTTTTTGTTCTCATTTATTTCATTTAGAGCTTTGCTACTGAGTTTGTCTCCCTTCAATACTCTACAACCACAGCAATTATGAGGCTACTACCCATAGATTTTTGTTGAGTGGTCACATTCAGGACTGAGAAGCAGGGAGCCCACTTTTACCCAAATAAGTCTATTAAGCTACATTTATAAAGACAATCTCTATTAGCCATTTCCACAGAAAGTTTTGCAACCTACTCACATCATCAGTGTCTTTGACTCGAAGAATCTGTTCCCTTAGGTCCTGTAAGTCATTAAATGTGGATTGTGCTGTGATGGAATATACTAAAGCAAATCCTTGACCATTTTTCATGTAGAGGTCTCTCATGGCTGTAAACTGTTCCTGTAACAGAAACGGACAACTCAAATTTAGAGAAAAGCAACACGACTTAGGGCCTTTTTGCACTACACTGTTATAGTGCTATGGAATACTGGATTTTGCAGTTTAGAGAGTTTCATTTAGAATTTTCAGCCAGAGAACTCTTTGGCTTCAGTTACTACAAACCCCAGAATTCCACAGGTTGTTGAAAGTGGAGTAATAGAATTATAACAGTGTAGTGCAGAAAGGCTCTTAGACAACTGTGAAGACTAATCATACAACTGTTTTTTTAAAGCCCAAGCTTTTTCCTTGTTTCTGAAAAAGAGAAAATGGAGAAACTATTTTTGATGATTGTATAAAAAGTGAGAAGTTAATATATAACTTAATGTAACAGGAGTTCTCAAGGATGACAATGTTTTGCTTTCTTCCTCCATTTTTATTTCTATAGCAAACATGAGTTACAGACAAAAACAAAACCAGGTATATTACTCGTCAACAGGTAAAATGACTGTGTTGTATAAAGTGAAACTATGTTTTTCTATGCTTATTTATTCCAGTTCATGTTCTTTTCAGTTAGTTCACTCTTCCAAACATACACCATCTTTTTTAAAGAGCAGCCTCAAAAGGCAAAATCTAGCAACAGTTTTGCATTCCTAGATTTTACACCCCATGAAAAATAACTGTGCAACCGTATTTCAAACCTGGTGAACACAGCTCTGCGGGTCTATTAAAAACATCTCATCATTAGTCTGCAGGGGCTTTAATCCACCCCTTCTAAAAACTGAATGATGTATATGTTATTGACTATTCACAAATCCTCAAAAATTATTCCCAAATAAAACTTCAAAAATCCTTCCTAGCTAAGAACATGATGTTCATGTGTACTTCACTTCACTGACTGGTTTTTCCAATCAAAAAATTTCAGCTAAACCACTTTTGGACAGTGGAAGGATTAGAAATTTACACAATATGTAAAATTAACATGGCACATTTTTGAAGTGGAAAATATATGGTAAATAAAACAAATATAGTAACTCAGATTTCAATTAAGGAATACACTTAAAAGAACAACAATATCTAAAAACACACACACATACAGAAACAAAACCCACATCACTGGTTCACAAACATGTAGTGGGATCTGAACCAGTTAGCTAGAACTATCTAGGAAAGATCTCGGGGCTGCAGTGGAAAGCTAAATTAAAATGTTTACACAATGACCAGCCGCAGTGAAAAAGATGAAATTCATTCTAAGAATTCAAGGCCTGTGTTTGCCTACCTTCAAAACACAAATATAACAAGATAGATGTAGAATTTAGTTCACTAGTTTTCCCTCATGTGCATGTGCTCTCCCCACTAGATATTTCTGAACAACTCAACTGAACTCAAGCCTGACCACTCAGTCTGCATTCATGTGAGTAGGAGAGCAACATATGGAACCATGGTCAAAGGATCCTCATCCCTGCCATGTCATTCTTTTTAAGCAGTACCAAAGAGCAAGATTCCAAGAGCAAGAGTGTGTAACAACTGAAATGCCTCAGCTACCTTTCAAATTCTTACAGAAAACTAACCAATAAATTATAGGTTATTGTGGGTTTTCCAGACTTTGAGTCTATGTTCTATTAGTATCTGAAGATGCCAGCCACAGATGCAGGCGAAACGTCAGGAGCAAATACTAATAGAACACGGCCTCAAAGCCTGGAAAACCCACAACAACCTATGGATTCCAGCCGTGAAAGCCTTTGACTTTACATAACCAATAAATTATCATTCCATACACTAATTTCTCTTGCAGCACATATGTTAGTCCTTCTACTTGTCAATAATTTTACTTGTTTCTGTCAAAATGGTACAGAAGAATAATTTGTTTGTGGATTAATGAAAACTACACTGACATGCCAAATGTATTCAGGAAATGTTAACAAAAATCCAGACTATTATAACGCCTAATCTATTTCTGTGTAAACACAATTAAGAGTTGGCCTGGAACCCTACATACTTAATTTTATTTTACATACCGTTCCTGCTGTGTCTAAGATTTCAAGCATACATTGTTGTGCATCTACTTCAACTTGCTGTGAAAAGAACAGAAGCAAGTTTGTACTGAAGCATAGACCATAAAATTTTAAAAACTCAATTGCTTGCATTTACAAGTTATACCCACAATGCACAAGGTTTTGTCCCTTACCATATTCAGAGCAAATGGCAGGCTGCAAGAGAGTTTAAGAGTTTATATAATAAAGTAGCAAAATGATTATTTTTTTCTTGGGTCTCCATGTTAAAGGGGGAAGAGACAGCAAATCAAGAACAAAATAGCAGTGATAGCTTTAGCATCTGTTATAATTGTAAACTTGGCTAACAGAAAATCTATTTTTATTAATACAAAATGCCTCTGACTGTGATTTATGGTACTGAGAAGGCCTGTTTCTTCCTATTTGCTTTGCCTGTTAGGTTGGTATCGCCACAATTCTTATCAATATCAATTCCTCTTCAACACTTCTGTTTCTCTATTCCATCCCTTCCCCCACTAAATACATCTTCTTTTTAGCCCCCACTAATTTTTCTGATAGACCCCCTTTATTTATTTCTTCACCCTCTCTGTCTCATCTTCTTAACAATTCAATTAAATTCTAATTTCTTATTCCATGCTCACACTGCCCAATTCCTTGAATTTCTGGACTCCATGATCCATCATCACCATCTTCATGATGAGCTTTATTTATAACATGCCTTTTTTCCAAGACTGGGACTCAGTTTTTCGCTCAGAAAACCAACAATTTCACTTTTCTTAGGAAAACAGGTGCTGACAATTCTATTCTTGATTGCTTTATTCTTTCAAGAGAATGTTCATGAACATTCTACAATATCCTATCAGTTCAGGCAATCTTGCCACATGATATTCACATTGTTCACTGCAGTACATTTACACATGCATGCATCAGACCTCAGGGCAACTACTATTAGGCATTAACCTAAGCTTTAGGCTTTAATGTTAACTGATGTTAGTTGACTTTCTAACTTCACTGACTGATTTTTGCATGTGTATTATCATATATGTTTCTTGCAGTTTAAAATATCATAAAATAGTAAAACAAACCACTAAAAACACACTGTTATGATGTCCCAAACATGTCAGGGCTCTTTCTTTGCCTTCAGCAAACCTCAGGTAGTTAGCACGAGATTCCCCCTGGCTTCCACTCTGGGAATAAACAATTCCATACTCACGTAGATTCATAACTGGACATTCTAAGAGCACTCACGGGAAGGTGAAAGTTTCTACTACTGTTACAATAAGGTTTGGATATTTACCTTGTGAACTATACTGCTCAATATACAAGCCTTGCATCTTCCTGAGCCAAGATAATTGTACCATCTTACATCTACTTTCTGGATTCTGGAAGCTAGGCCAAACTTCCAGCCAACCCAGAAAAGGTCCCATTCCCATCTGACTGTTAAAATCTGTAAAGCTTTTCATCCCATGCTCGGTTGGTTCACCCCCTGGCAACTGAGGGAAACAGAATAGGCAATTTTCACTCCTTTGGACAACAATTCTTGCCTATCTCAACAAAAGAACATTAAATGGTGGATTAGAGTTTTGCATAATATCAAATATGCTGTTGACTTAATGTTACAAGCTTAAAATAATTTGCATACCTTTCTGTAGGAATCTTCTATCGTAGGATCATATTTTTCAACGAATATTCCTTGAACAAACTGTACAGTCTACAATAAAAGACAGTGTTTGATATATATATACAGTTTATATCCAATTGTTTAGATTAATTAGTACCTCAGTTTTAAAGCTTGGAGTTTACAACACACACAAAACCAAATTGTTTTTACGTTGTTGCCTATATTATGCCAGCTTCTTCAAAGCAATATATAAGTCACTTTTAAGAGAGAAACTTATCAAGATTGCTAATAATTTCAACTATGTTGTTAAGGTACATCTCTTGCTCTAATCAGTTTGGGCATAGCTATAGCACACATGTGCATGTATGCACTCACAGAGCATTAAAATGCATGTCACACCTTTTGTTTACTAGCTCTATGTTTTAAGAAAGGAATACTAAGACTGCTTTGGGAAAGAGATGCCGGTTGACTAAATAAACTTTAAGTCTATTTTACTGTGTTTATTTGATATCAGTATTTTGCCTCCTTATTTATCTGACAATACTATGCATCTTTGAATACTCTGATTTTACGAAATTTTGAAACAGTCTCACAAACATATTAAACATGTTGCTGTTCATGTTTCCCACCATTATTAGAACAATAGATTATGTAACTGGAACAGTCCAGGGCTTGGGTATTTTGGATCTATTTTTATGCTGTTAGTTTAGGACGGTCATCCATTTTATTTCTACTTTTATAATCATTCATTTTTCTTATTATTCTCAGAAAATTCAGACAGCCAAATCACTAACATGTTGAGACACCTCTCATTTGTATATGTATAGGTACACACACAAATTTCAGGCATTTCAGCTATATAAATGAACTAATGTTCCCTTTTTCAGCAGAGTTTGTTCTGAACATCTGAACCTCATGGTGGCACACAACAGATTGTCAGATTCCCAGATATCTCTTTGGTGTTTCCCAACTTGAGGCTCCCTCCAACCTAATTTTAAGTAGAAAATATGGAATGGACTGCAAGCATACTCCCTTGTAGAAATCTTTCTCCAGAAGCAAATGTGTCTGGTTCTTGTTTTGGTTTTTAAATATAAACAAAACACAGGATAAAGATGAAGTGGATTCCTAACTAAAGGAACACTTTTGCAGAATTTCTAAGAAAATGTTCTTCAAATCATATTTACCTAACAGCCTATATCATGAAGGTTCAAGGCTGGGAAAGGAGGGAGGGAGACCTGGCTGTTTTCAAGGACAGTATACCATCAGTTCATCCACACCAATTAGGAACAATGAAAATCAGTTATTGTAGGATAAATAATGATTAAAGCCTTGCGTCTAAATCCAGAAAGTCCCACCTGGAATAGATCCACTCAAATGAACAAGTTAGTTACAACTAAGAAGTCCAATTAATTCTAATGAGTTTATTGTGTGTATATGCCTTCATGTTGCCTGTCGACTTATTGTGACTCCACTAATTTCACAAGGTCTTCTTATGCATGGAATACTCAAGAGGCAGTTCTACCAGTTCTATCCTCTGAAATACAGCCTATGGCACATGGTAGTCATTGATAGTTCTCCCATCCAAGCACTAACCAGGGCTGACTCTGCTTGGGTCTCAAGATCAAATGGAATCTGGTGTCTCTAGGGTAGGATTAATTTTAAATAGGACTAACTTTGGATTTTACCTTTGGTCTAAAATATTTGCATTTTGAAATTCAGATTCTGAATTCTGTTTGGTTTTATGGAGATTGCTGCACTTTTGTTGAATTAATTAAATGATATTTGTAGATCTATCCACAACTTATACTTTAAACAATACTATTCAAAAGAAAGAATATTATTTATCCAATTCTTAGATCAACATAAATATTCAATTCCGCCAGGGATCCAAGGTCATGCATATTGTCTCACATGATGTGTTAGCTGAAGGTGACTCTTCATTTGTGCAAGAGGCAGAGGCTATTTTATCTATTTATTTATTAATTATGGGCATTTTTATAATGCTCTAGGATTGCAAAAGCTCTTCTAAATCTATCTCAGAAAAGAATCTGAAGTGCTCTTTAAAACTTATTTCAACGGAAAGTAGTCACTAAAGCCCTCAAGTCTGGAAGGAACTTAATAAGTTCCTGGATTCCCTGACACACACTTTTTACTGCCTAAGTACTAAAACATAACAGAAATTTTAAAATTAGTTTGGTTAACTGTTGTGCCACAATAGTAATATCCTTCTTGAGAAATCATGATTACAGGTTACCATGGTTTCCAGACTTGGATCATATCAGTATGGACATGGACATTTTTAGTTTACAGACCAAGGTGAAAAATACACAAAGAGATACAAAATTTGGAACTTCTAGCAACAATATAAAAACTATATTAGGGCTTCTACTTCTAGAGGTATCCTCACCAGCATCTTAGAACCATGGAAAGTCATCTAGACAAAAATATGTAGCTGTCCAAAGCAGAAAACTGCCCCAACCAGATTGATACAGTATTTTTGCTATATTTTATAGACTCTATCATATTTGCCTAGCTAACACTTCAATTTCTTTTCAAGCACTTAAAACATAACAGAAACTGAACTTCTATCCTTCAAAACATACAAAGAAACCTGAAACAGACTGCTTTCAATAAAAGTATACTTTATCTTAAAGTTTATCTGAAGCAGTAAAATACTACTTACCAGAGCAGACTTTCCAACACCTCCTGAACCAAGAACCACTAGTTTGTATTCACGCATGATGCAAGTGTTGAGTCACCACCTCAATACCTACAATGCAAAAGAATATGCTACATTGCAGCCTTATATGCTTCAAACTGACTTATTAACTTATGTCTAAGGTGTACAGAATAGGAAACATATTCATACTCTTCTGCTGAAAAAAGAATTGAAAGGATAGCTATTCTCTTCCACAGTTAGTAGCAACCTTATGTTTTAAGCCCCCCAAGGCACGTTAAGCATCTTAAGGGGGAAAACCCTTCATTTTTCCTTATACTTTATCCTTGTTAAATAGCCAGAAGAATCTACACACATGCCTCATAAAATTTATCCAGAAACTTTTATTCATTTGATGAAATAAGTACTACTGCTACTATTATTATTTTTATCCCACCTTTTCCCCAATGCTGAGATTCATGGCAACTGAAAAAATCCTTGGAACTGCAGGAAGTACGCCACTATGGCCCTACCCTTTTGTCACAGAATCAAGAACATCCATCTGATATTCAAACAACACCACCAGCAAGTGGACATCAACTTGTCCAGAATCAGATGAACTGCCTGCAGTTTGTATTTTGTTTTGTGTGTGTGTGTGGGGGGGTCATATGACTATGTTGCAGCAAAAACAATAAATAGTTTAGTGATACCTTAAAGGCTAACAAGTTTTATTTGGGATGTCAAATAAAAATCACAGTCTTTAAGATACCACAAGACAGTTATTCCACCTTGTTTGATGAACTGATTTTTTCCCCCTCCATTTTCCTTTTCTATGTATCTTATCTTTTTATCTTACCAGTCTGATGGCACAACATCCCCCTCTCTTCCCCACTCTCTCCAAACTTATACAAAACATGTTGGCAGGTAATTAATTATAATTAATAGTAATTAGTAAATACATTAAATAAATGTATATCATCTTGGCTTAACCCATTAAGATAAATGCAAGATTTAAGAAATACACTAAAGTCATAACAAAAACAATTTCCATTAAAGACTATTATGTGACAACAGAATTTTGACTCCAAGTTCTCCACTGCCAAGTTGAATATCCATATATAAATGCAGTAATTTAAGAATGAAGAAATCAGTGGTACTTTTAAAAAGAAAACAATATAGATTATCAACTTAATAGTGATGAAGAACTTTCACTATCATGGTTCCCAACCTGTGGAAATTCTTTGCGTCAGGATTTGGTTGGCTGAGGACATTAAAAAGACTGATCAAAATATTTCCTGTTCACAATCAGATGGCAACTGTAATTTGCTCTACAGTATTGCTGTTGATCACTGATTTTCCTAGATTGGTTTTAATTTGCCTTATTAATTGCTCCAAGGACAAAAGACAGTAGGTAAGTTGTCTGATAGACAGGATATATGTAGAAATAAAATATGGTAAGAAAAAGGAACAAGTAATATACCTAATATCAGTTCTAGTCCATTGTATAAAACTAACTTGTTATCACACACGTGCGTGTACATGAACACCGACTTTTAACCATTAAAATAGGAAAGAGAAGAGCAAGTGTTCATTTTTTACTCCAAATATAAAATTTACATATTCTACCTTTTTTTATTAAAATTCCATATAAACTAAACATTAGCAAATATCAGGTATTGTTTCCAAGTTACACAACCTTTATCCATATCATCCCTAGTCATCTTATATAACTTTACTAATATTTTCAATGCAATACTAAATAATTATTTTCTTCCATAAATACGCTGTTCGATCTTCCCTATCTCCCCCTCCCTCTCTACTCTACCCCCCCATATTAACAGTGTATTTTTATATGCCATCAATTCATCTTTTTCCTTCCCTTCTCTCTCTATATCCCTTCCCCATCCCCGTTCTAAACTTACTTTCTTTGTTACGTATTTTCCCTAATCCAATCTCCGTTTTAAGTTTCTCATTCTAAACCTCCTTAATATGAAATCTCTTTTTGTTATCGTAATTTACCTTAATATTCTCTACTTAGTCCATGTTCCACCCTTAATATAAGAGTTACCCTTTCCAATTTTCTATTTGATTCTATACTTTAATCTTAGTTCTCTTTCACCCATTTAATAATTTCATTCCACTGCTTTTCGAATTGTTGATTTGAGTTTCCTTTCAGCATGTTGGACAGTTGGAAGTGTGGAAAAACAACCAATGTTGGAAGTGTAGAAAAACAACAGCAACCTATTTTCATACACGGTGGTCATGCCCAATAGCAAAAAAAATACTGGAAAAAGATCCATGACAGTATTACGAAGATTCTTGATATTATATTTGAGATGACTCGGAAACATATTTGAAAGGAATAGTCAAATGAAGACAAAAAAGAAAATATCATTAAATTTAATAACAGCAGCAAGATTGAATTACACAAAACATTGGAAAGAAGGAATAGAGCCTCCCCATGAAGAATGGAAGATTAAAGTAATGGATATCATCAAAATACATATTCTACTTCTAACAAGAAAAATACATCCACTGAACAACTTCCAAATGGGTCTCCCCAGCCCCTCCCCTCACTAGAAGAGCATTATATTCATTTGTCAGTATATAAGTACATTTATACCCAAGAGTAAGAGTACTTATCAGCTACAGAATTCATATGACTGTCCACCCATGCAATGTCTAGTTGTTAACTAAAAACAAACAGAACTGCACAGCCAACAACGACATATCCTTTGAAATTCAGTTCATTATGTCAGTAAGTCTAGATTCTGGGACAATGGTCACATGTGTGGTCTGAACCCTAACAAAAAAGTGAAGTCATTTTCAATGGCCTGGTTTCAGTCCGGGCAAACTAAAATGAAATTAGTCTTTCCTGATACTTCATTTACAGCAGATAAGGGACATCATTTTGGGTTGTTCCTCCACTCACTCCTAATAGGGAGGAAAGAGACAGACCTTCCAGTGTTCCCACATGAGGGTTCCCACAAGAGTCCACAGAGAGAGAGTAAATGCTTAACCATTTGTTAATAATTTCACAATGATTAACACAATCATCAACACTGCCATTGGTTGAGGACAATCACATAACTGGTCACCAGTGAAAAACCAACTCCACAGTTTGTGGGGACCAATGATCGCCAGAGAGGATAACTATATACATTCTGGCATTATAACGCCAGCATGCACAGGGTAGGGAGGATGTTTGTCCCTTATCTGCTAGAAATGAACATACCACAGTTAAGATCAACATTCCTTTTCCCAGCAGAGAAGGGAGGAACATCCTACAAGATTGGAACCTGCCAGAGCTTCCCTATTGAGGATGACTGTACTGGCATCCTGCTGTTCTAAGAATCAACCAACTGCTGCTAGAGCCTCCTCCCAAATGCAGCTTCAACTGATATAATGAAGGCCAAAGGAGATTTCCATGCGGTTGGCCTGCAGATCTCCATCAGGGGGGTGTTGGTGGTCAACGCTGCCCCCTGTGCAAGCACTTCTGAAGTGTGCTACCACACCTTCCTGTGTTGGAATGTTCAGTCTCATAGCAGGCCACAAGGCAGGACTTGATCTATCTTCTTCCCTTTAGACTGTAGCTAAGATGAAATAAATAACACCTTAGAGGTCCAGAAACGTCTTGTCCTCTTCAAATAGATTTGGATGGCCCTGCACACATCCAGCGTGTGCCAGATCTTCTCAAGTTCCTTAAATGGTCATGGAGAGCAGGAGAGGAGGACACCTCCTGCAGTCTTTGGAATGCTGAGTTCAGCTTGGGGACGAATGTAAGGTCCAACCAGAGACCCACGGTTGGGTCTGATGATTCAGGGTTCTCTGCATGCTGATAGTGCATCGAGTTCCGATACTCTGTGTGCTGTGTGCAGTGAAAAGCAGCAACTTCCAAACATGCCTATCTCAGAGATTTGAAAGGTGTCATTGTTGGTGCTGTTAAATACCACGTGCAGATCCCAGTGACATGCTGTAGGTGGTGAAAAATTAGACTTAAGCATATGCAGATGAGATCAAACCTCTGTGTGGTAGCATAGATGTGATGGCAGTGAGTTGCCTCTTGACAAATGTTGGGTCTGAGGCCTCAGCCAAGACTGTTCTGGAGGAACTCCAGCAGTGATAGTACAGAGAATCAAAGGATTCCACCTGTTTCCATCTGCATCATCTGAAGGTGTTTTGGTGGATGTTCGTCTTGAGGATAGGATGGCATCCCTGACCTTGTCAAAGTAGCCACAGCTGGTCAGCATGCCCAGTTCAATTTCCAGGCACGGAACTGAAGCCCAGCAGGGTTGGGATGATATACCTGCACTTGTGTAAGGACATCTGGACAAACCACAAGGCATGAATCCAATGCCATGTTGACAATCTCAGAGAACCAAGTCCTCCTGGCCCACGCTAGCACCACAAAAAAACACTTTGGCTTTTTCTCTCTGTATCTTCCCCATTACTCTGGGCAGCAGAGCTAATGGATCAAGTTGTATAACAGGCCAAGGTAAAGTGGGAGTGTCCACACCCTCAGCTCCCTCTGACCGGTACCTTGAGATGAACCTTTGCAACTTGTTGTTTGCCAAGCAGGTATTAGGTCCATTTCTGGTTATCCCAAAGTTTTCGTTATCATCTGGAATACCTCTTGGTGGAGGCTCCATTTTCTCTCGTCAATGTTGGTCTGGCTCAGGCAATCCGCCTGCGAGTTCAGGATGCCCTGTAGGTGCTTTGCCTCCAAGCTCAGCAGGTGGTTTTCCATTCAGCTCAGTGGCTTCTAAGCCTCTGCCATCAGAGAATGTGACCTCATCTCGCTCTTGCACTTCAAACAGGCCTCTGTTGTGATGTCATCTGTCCTGATGAGAACTGCCTTCCCCCAGACTATATTCACAAACGCCAGGGGTGCAAGACTGACTGCTCCGAGCTCCAGCCAGTTTATGCTGCGGCTTAGTTTCTCCTGATTCCATCTATCCTGAACCAGATAAGGTCCAGCCTCTCAGATTGGAATATGTGGTTATCTGGATCTTTTCTGGTTTCCAGATGCAGTGCCCCCTCTTGACCACCAGCAACAGCCACCAGTTGAAGGAACTGATGACCTGTTGAAGCACGCTGAGAGAACTGACTCCTTGTGGTGATGGCATCCTGATGGGGGAGGAGGAGCCACTGAAGAGGCCTGTCATGGAAACATGCACAGGGAAGGCACTCTATTATAGAGATCATCAGCCCCTGCAAGTGGGCTAGGCTCGAAAATTGTGTCTGATAGTGTGGACAGACTTGGCAATTGCACTGATCTAGTCCTGGGAAAGGGAGATGATTCCTGACTTGGTGCTGATCTTGGCTCCCAGGCACTGGATCTGCTGTGAGAGACTGAGTGATCTCTTCTTGATATTAACCAGAAAACCATACTGTCTCAGAGACTTGAGGACCAGTTGCACATCCCATTGATGCTGATGCATAGATGTTGGTCATATCAGCAGGTCACACAAAAAAGGATAAATGTGCAGATGCACATTCCTGCAGCACACCACCAGTGCCACTATGATGCTGGTGAACACCCTGGGCACCAACAGTCCCAACAGGAGTGCCTTGTTGTAGAAGTATTGTCTCCCACAGGTGAAGTGCAAGAACTGTCGATGGGACTGGCTAATTAGAATGTGAAGGTATGCTTCCAGGAGATCAACTGACAGGAAGTCCCCAGAGCCGGAAAGCCTCTAGGACATGCTTCAGCTTCTTCATATGAAGCCTTCACTTTCTTATGAAATGATTCAGCCCTCTCATGTTCTTGATAGCTCTCCATGTTTCATTCTTCTTGGGAAAAGGATGGAGTAAAAGTGCTTGTACCTTTGAAGAGGTGGCACATTTTCTGTGGCTCCTATCTGGAGTAGATGGTTGGTGTGAGTAGAATAGGAATGTTTTAGTTAGACGTGTTAGGGACTTATGTTAATTTAAACCTCTGGCTGAAATGAATTAGGCTTGTTTGTAACTTTGTAACTGCTAAGTAATGCCTGGAGAAAGATGCCTACATGAGTGAGAAACTCTGTTAATATGTTTGCCTGTTTAGAATAAAAGCTTCTCTTTTAAAACCTCCTCTGTTCTATGCTCTCTTCATGAGCTTTGCTTGGTGTGTCTGATGTTGCTTGGGCCTGACTGCACTCCCCTGGACTCATACAGCTCTCTCCCTACTGTTTGGCGGTTGCACAGCCATGGCAAGGGGAAGAGGGACTGAATGCCTGCCCAACCCCTATCTGCCCTCCCAGTCCCTGGTGTCTCCAGGTGGCACTGCTGCACCTGCTGTGGTAATGGTGTCGGTCTCTACAGCTACCAGGGGCCAAATGCACACCGCCATGTCAGGGGATGGTTCCCTTACAGCGCTAGGAGTGGGGCATTGTGACTCTTTCCCTTAGGATCTCAACACTCTGGTGCACCTCCAAGTTCCCTGACCCAACATAGGCTGGAAGCTGGCACTGGGTAGATGTAACAATGCAAAGGGGATTCCCCTCCCTTGGCTGCTCCTATATATCCCCCTAGGAAGCTAGCACAGGTATCTCTCTTGCTCCCACTGTGAGCATCAGGAGTGAGGTCAGACGGGGCAGTATCACCAGTCATGCTGACGATTCTCTCCTCCCTCCTAGGGATTCTCATTGAGAGTTACTTCCTTCCTTTTGCATTGCATTATTTAGTGCAAACACGTTATTGCGAACACAACCATACAATCTGTGTTTCTCTATTCTTCTTTCACTAACCTGCTGGTGTTGATACTGCTAAAAAAAACCTTACAGCTAAACAAGGAGGAAAAGGGAGAGCTGGGCAGGCATAATATTTTATACAAAGGAGATTATTTTTTAACCAGAGGCTTTATTAACGGAGGTACACCTGTATTTGCTTATTGTTTATGCAAATACTATCAATATCAAGAATATCAAGAATTTTAACACTTGAACTTTAACAGCACTACCAAGGTGTTTCAAAATTTAAAGACACTCTATAATTTCTCATTTAAAAAGTCAGGCTATCATCCTACCAGAGCTACAGGTGCTGTAGCTAAACACCAGACATATAAAGCATCTATTTTGAATACTGCTATATTGAAAAATGTGTGTGTGGAGGGAGGACAGAATAGCTAAACATGACAGAAGTAACAGTTCCTGGTTTTTTTAAAAAAAATAGTGATAAATTAGTCCTATTTCCCACAACTACCAGAATCACAGTGCCAACAGGATAATTATTAATGGAGTTCGTGTTATTAACCACACAAATTGCCACAATCTGAACTTTAGTTTTATCATTTCCTATCAGAAATGTATAGTATTTCCAGCACAATTGGTCTTATACACAATATTAAGAACCTACAATTTTATATGAAGCATACATTTTATTCATTCATTATCCATCATAACTTTTACACTGAGGCAGTTTTTGTTGTGATCATAACGCAACATTTTTTGAAACAAAAGAATACCCCTGGAAACCACTGGAGGAAAAAAGTGAGGAGAGAACGTGGTAAACATTTCTTGTCCAGTTCAATGTCTCTCCTTTACAAGGTTCTCTCATCTCAGGTGGGGGATTGTCTCTCTTAGAGGGGGACAGCAGAAATTGGAGTCTTAAGACTAGAGCTAACTGGTAGCAAATAGTTACAGTTTCAGCAACAAATTCCATCTGAGCAGAAGTAAATCTTCAAAATGTGGTGTACTGCTAGGGGTTACTTTACATATTCATGCAACAAACAGACTTGATCCTGTAAGGTCATAATCCAAATAATCAGAGTACTTCATCCCTGGTGCATATAACATGTTCCCAAAAATAGGCCAAAATGGAAATACAGGTTAAGCACAGCACGCATGAAGGAAGTAAGGCACTGGAGAAACAGGCTTCTCAGAGCTGACGGATTTTGTCTGCCTTTCCTTGCCATTGTCTGTGACCCTGGAAGAAATGTAACCACTAGTGCAGTCAACTACCAGGATTACAGCCAGGATGCACGGGGAATAAGGTGTGAAAAAGAACTGAACCACCTTGCAATTCAGCTGAAAATACTGCCCTATATCTAAAATAAATAACTCCAAAAGAGATAGTATATCAAACCTAAACTTTGCAGGGAATTTCTTGTCTTTTTTTAAAAAAACAAGGATTCAAAGATGATATTTTCCCTCTTCAGCCTTTTGCAGCAGAGTGTATTTAACTGTCTCATCAGTTTTCTTTATGAATCACAAGAACCTTTTTATCCATAAATCTCATACTATGTTCTATAGTCTCATCTCATGGTGCAACATGTTCTCCACACACTGGAATATGAAGATATTATTCAGGGGTGAAAGCATAGGTGGCTCAGCTCTAGCATGACACTCTATTATATATCTGACACATGGGAGGCATCACTGTCAAGGGTCTGCAACATGTAGAATACAATATGTTAATCTGTTCTTAGTCAGGCATTTTATAATCCAGTGCCCAAACCTAGATGTCATTTACTCCAATCTATACGACACATGAAACCTATTATGTTTGTTAACTCTGCTGACCCTGCAAATGCTACAGCATAAGGTAGAATTCTGCAGTGCCTACAATGATTCAAAGTTACTAATATACCTGAATAGGAGAAATATAAAGGATGAAGAATGAAGACAAGAAAAATCAAAATTTCCCTCCTCTAAGAACCAGTGCCATCCCGCAGACTCCTTCACCTAGGAAAATTCTCCTTCCAGCAGACTTTTGCCCTTTCAGTACTAAAATGCTACACTCAACCAGCTGAGAATACCTTTACTTCTTACAGCCATAGGTCATTACAACTAGTTATGGAATCAACTAGTTGCAATGAAAAGAATAATAGAGGATATACTGAACTCTAACTGCCAATATTAGGTGAGTGAGATACTTAACAAAAGTGATTAGCATCTCCCTTCAGAACCTAAATTGCTGCTAAGCTGCAAACAACCAAAGAGAAGCTCAGATTCTAGAGAGAACAGAATTCTTCCTTAGACCTTCAAAAGCCTACGAGTTACATAATATGCATGAAATTATGCCACCAGATGTATGCGGAGGAATCCAAAGCCTCAGACTCACTAAACAAAATGGGTCACCTTTAGGCAAGAAGTGGGAGTGGGGGGGACAACACTATTTTAAAGTACTGGAAAGCATCTTGATTAAAGATCAAAATTAAACCAAGCAACTACTCAAAAAAGAGCATATATAGTGGACCCTCAGAGTTCACTGGGGTTTCGTTCCTGTATCTCCCATGGATACCAAAATCCACTGATGCTCAAGTCCCATTATATACAATGGTATAGTAAAATGGAGTCCCTTATACAATATGGCAGACAACTCAAAGCTTTGCTTTTTGGACTTTTTAAAAAATATTTTTGAGCCGTGATTGGTTGAATCCATGGATGCAGAATCTTTGGCTATGGAGGGCCAACTATATTTGATCCCTTTGACTCCACAGAAAAAGAAACAAGAAAAAAAAGAATAGTACAGAACTAATGGCTGGGAATAATAATAAGCATAACAAAAGCTTTCACAAACCTCAAGCTGGTCATAGTTTTAAAAAGAAGGAAGGAAGGAAGGAAGGAAGGAAGGACGGACGGACGGACGGACGGACGGACAATAAAAGAAACCAGTAAAGGTGTCCGAGCACTTGACAAGTCGTGATGGGTAGCCCTGGATGTCCTCTAAATGTCTGTTCCCTGACAGGACACATTATATCAGATATTCACCAGCTCTAACACCTGAACTGCAGAAGACATAACAGTTTAGTCTGGAATGCAATTTCAATTGCCCAAGGAGAAAAATAATTATCACCTTCCATTTGAAAACACTCTTCTTGAAGTAATGACTTGGAAACTGACAAGCATATGTATCAATTGTTTGCATAAATAGGGTGAGGCAGTGGTCAGGCTGTTGAAGTGGAACTCCGGAAATCCAAGTCCTAGTCCTCTTCGGCCATAAAACTCACTGCGTGACTTCAGCCTAGTTACTCTCTCTCAGCCTCACCTACTTTGTAGAGTTGTTGTGAGGATAAAGGAAATGGGAAGAGAGAGATATATAGGACATAACTGTAACCAGTTAAACAAACAGCAGTATTTTGAAGGTTTCTTAAAGAAACAAAACCTTTCAGGGAAGTATTTTATTAGGAAATTTGTCATGTCTGTGAAATGTTGTTCATGCAGAAATATTTCAGTTACTTCATCTATGCAGATATTACAAATCTGGGAAAGACAGTGTGCTGTGTGGGACTGCATCTCCCCATGTTATGCAATACAGTAGGTCTCTCATAACAGCATGACCATCATCTATGGTTTTACTTACCCACAATCTGCACCCATGCCATGGCTGTCACCACTGGTCAGTGTTCGCTCTGTGCAGCTGGCCAAGAGAGATGCACTGTAAGGCACAGCTGGGCTTCCCATGCCTTTCTTGGCCAAGGAAGAGACAGACACTTCCTCCTCAGCCAAGACGGGCACATGAAGCTCACCTCTGTAAAATTACATGCCTCTCTCTGCCGAGGAAAGTGAGAGACACTCCTTTCTCAGTGGAGGGAGGCACACAAAGTCCATCATGGCTCTCCACTAAGGAAAGAGATGTACGCACCTTCCTTGGTGGAGAGAGGCACACGAAGCCAGGTATGGCTCTATACCAAGGAAGGAGACGGATGCTCCTTCCTCGGCATAGAGAGGCAAACAAAGCCTCCTTATCTGCGTTTTTCACCATCCATGTTAAGTCTGAGAAACCATCTTTCATGGATATGGGGGACTTACTGTATTCAACTTCACATTATGCATTATAGAAAGAGCTGCATGAGTAGATGAGGATAGATGAGGATGGCCTGGAAATGGATTGGGAACTAACAAAACTGTCGATGTATAGGTTGTACTAGTCAAATTGCTCAGTACCCACTAGTAATCTAGCATTAATATTCTGGTGACTTGGGATGAACAGCTGAAGACTACCCAACAGCAGTGCAAGGAAATAGTACGGAATGTTCATCATGGGTAATTGTGACCAACTTATCTCTAGTCAGGTAAGGTTGAGGTTGGCCTATCAACCAAACTTAAAAGGTATGTCAAGTCACACACGTTATTTAAGGCTTTAATGACAATGCTGGGTCAATAAGTACACCCAGACTGCAAACCTGATCCTCTAGGAACCTCCTAAAACAAACTCAATACTGTTCACACGGATGGATGAATAATCAGTCAACAATGCCTCTATCTTTTCTGGACTGGGTTTCAAATTGTTTGCCCTCATCCAGTCCAATGCTGTACTGTTCCAGCAGCAGTTCCACAGTCTCACCTACATCTGACAAAAAACAGAATACTAGGTCACATACTACCGATATCTCAGACCACATCTCTTGATCACTTCTCCCAGCAGATGTTAAACAGCATGGTTAAAATAGAACTGAGCAGAAATTGCAAAGCATGACTCTCAAAAGACAAAAGTATCACCTCCCAGAAACAATTTCCGAAACAGCTCAGGCAGACTATTTAAGATCTCATGGTCAATGGTCCTATAATTAATATGAAAGTAGTTCTCCCCACATCTCTCTCCGTCAGACATCACCCTATAGGAACGCAAGGCTTATCCCTAAACCAGGCTTGGGCCTGCAGGGATCTAAACAGTTTCATTTAGAGATGACTAGGGCTGCCCTGCAATCAATCTCAATCAATGAAAATAAAAAACACAGTTATCTCAGAATTGCCCTAGTGTTCAGAGAAAACTGCTTGATTTTATTATCCAACATGGGAGATCTACTATTATTTCTTTCTCCTTCCCAATAAGCCTTCGGAGAGTCCCAGACAGAAGCTGAAACACCTAAGTATCTGATAGAAACAGGAAGCCATTCAAACCAGGCTTTATTTTATGACTGCTAACAGACTCCATGCTTTGAACACCAGCTACATTCTCCTTCCTTCCCTCTTCCATTTATCATTTGGCCCGACGAGTTCTGAAGAACTGAAATTCCAGTGCAGTATTTTCTAACTTCTCAGTAGACCTAATGAAGTTATTATGTTATTATGAATATCAGCATTTTTATCCAAGCCAAAGCATCTTTGCTTCTTTATATGTGGCCTAATTAAATCATAAATTTAGCAAAGTTTGTTTTATATCATTACTCAACAGCAGCAACAGCAGGCCAAGCTGTTAAGACAAAGAGGAATATTTCTATTGGGCAAACAGCTAGAAGAGAGAGCAAAGGTGCTGATTCACTCTTCCCACTCCTGGCTTGAAACAAATCTTATTTTGTCCCCTACCTGCAAATATCTCAATGCAGCATCCAATCCAGCTCAGGATTAACTAGAACACTCAGGGATATGATCAAAAGAGCAGTTTAAAAAACACAAACACATAGTAATGCTCATGCCCCTGTGAGGGTGACATACGCTCTGGTACTGCCCTTTCAGCTATAACTATTAAACACTGGTTCCACTCTACAAGACAGCATCCTATTTAAGCCATGACCGGCAAAACTGATGCTGTAAGTAAGAAGTTAGTTTCAAGAAAGTGGTGATGTTGACTTGTCCCCTTCTAGGACGCAAAATTCTGTAGGTATCAAGGGTCACACTGGAAAAGCTACAGGTAAGCAAGGATGCACAGATGGCAAAGTACACTGATATTCTACCTGGGTAAGGTAGTCTGTTCTTTTCCCTCTCCTACTTGCTTCACACTGAACACCGCTTTTTGCATGTCATGCCCAGTCATTCTGAAAACCATGGGCATTTATATCCTGCCTCCCCAATTAAAAAAAAAGTTAAAATCTATCCTGCAGCACAATAGTGCAGGATTGGGAAGGAGGGAGACAATTTTTTAGTTCAAATTTTTACCAGAAGCACAGCAAAAAATTTTTATTTGATGTACAGACACCAGTAGAGAGGAAATCAATCTCCTCTCATGAAGGGTTTTATAGCCAATTTTGTATATTCCTGAGCTGCAGTAGAATCTACAGTGGGAGCCAACACAAGAGCTCCATCAAAGATCAGAGAAGTGAGTCAATCTCAAACTAAAGGAGATGATGTGCTGCTTGCACATAAATGACTGTGGCCATCATGCTTCAACAGCTGACCTAGGCTCAAATATAAAACTGAGGTTCAGGTTTACTGAATATAGGTCCAGGTTACAGCAGCATTCAGTAACTACTGGCTGTTAATAATTCGCTTTCGTGAGAACATTGATACAAATGGTTTGGAAGCAATTTACAATAGTAACATTTTCAGTATAGACTTAATCTTTAATTTTAAACTGGTGCCAAACATTCATTCTGCATATGAAGCCATATTTGGAAATGTAAGTTATAACTCAGCTTCCTTTATGAGAAAAGCTGAGCAAGACCAGTGACAGAATAACAGTAGTCAGGTCTTCCAGTTGCACAACAGAAGTCATGGAAAAAATGATAGCACTAGTTAAGGACATCTGAAAGTACATCCAAGTAAAAACAGCAGAGACATTGATTTTGACACTTGCCAAGATGGGTTAATTCTCCAAGAGAAAGTAAGCAAGTTTAGTATTATCTGCCCAAGCATGTAACATCTAGATGCAGCATGCTACATCATTTAATTGCCAGTTCCAGCCTGTGATATTGATGCCCCACTGTGTGAGAAAGCCGTTGTGTTGGATTCCCTTGATGTGAATGGTCTTTATTGACATTAGATGATGCTGTGCCCAGTTCAGAAACTTTGATCCTATCCTCTTGTGACTAAAGTTTTTCTCCTTTCTGTAAAACAATCAGATGCCACATGACTACCAAGAACTACTGACTTATTTCTCTCTCCAACAATGAGCTAATAATCTTTGCTATCAAATGTGCTCCCTCTATTTGTTTTGATTATTTATACTAGGCCAATATTATAAATGAGCTTGCTAGCTATTTATAAAAAATCTTAAGACCAAGGACTCGAAGCTTTTCTCTAACCCAAGCTAAAACAAATTGGGTATGAAGGTATGACAGGTTTCCAAAGACTCAAGCTGGAGATTTCTACACACAAAAAACACAATTCAACTGTTTATTTCTAAACTAATACATCTTTCCAGAAAGGCAACAGACAATTCAAATTCAAAAATAAATCCAAAATAACACTTAACAAGAGCAGTCTAGCTAGTCTAGATAACACAGGAGCACCTTGATTGTAATTCAGCAAGCAGTATCTCAGGAAGCCTACTGAAACAGAAAAGTCTTTGCTGTTAACATTCAGTCAAGTCTGTAAATGAGGAAGCAGTTTCTGGACCATGCTCTGTTCCTCAGACATTTAAAACTTTACAGGTCGAAACAAGTACTTTGAACTGAACCTATAAATAGAATGATAATCAATGCAGGTGGTGGAAAACCTGGCTAACACAATCCAACCTTCAGTTTCTTGTTAGAAACCAATCACCTGCATTTTAAACTATTCCAAACTATTTTCAAAGGCATCTCAATGGAGTGTGCAGAACTATAATCACTAAACTTGGAAGCGATTTGAGTAGGAATACACAGATTTGATTTATCCAATAAAGAACACAAATGGTGAAAAAGTGGAAGTATGTACAATCTAGCCATTTGTTGTTGTCGTGTGCGTTCCAGTAGTTTCTGACTTATGATGATGCTAAGGTGGCGTTTTCTGGGGCCGAAAGTGTGTGAGTTGCCCAAGGTGGGTTTCCACGGCAGAGCGGGGAATGAAACTCTGGTCTTCAGGGTCATAGTCCAAAGCTCAAGCCACTGTTACCTAGCTATCCAGGAACCTGCCTAAACTCCAAAGACTATTATACGCCAGAAAGGCAATTACTGATTTACAGCATTACAGATGGTCATTTTAGAAGTCCTTCCTTGCTTGCTTTTTTCAGTTTCAAACCCAGTATTCTTCCTGATTTCTCAATATCATCATTTTGGAAAGGTATGAAAGGACTAAACCTCCAAATCCTTTGACCACATCCTACACTCTTGCTCCAGATAATTATACTGTTTTGAAATGCTGTTAGTGACAAAACTCTGACAGTGAAAATAAGCAGAAATTCCTAACACTATGCAGCAAGCTTGCAAGTAAGAAGAGTTCTCTCTCAGGCAAGGACCTCCCTCAGATAATTTTCATCCATACCACCTTACTGCTGTATGAGAGGTATAGGAAAGAGGAAAGTGAGAACAAGGATGTTTACAATTTTCTGCTGGTCTCGCTGGCCAAACCAAAAATTGTGGTGTTTAGGGTTTATCCTGCCATTCTAGAGAGACACAAACAGCTTCAGCCAACATCAAGAGAATCTTCCCCTTCAGCAGTTCCTGCAGGAGACAATTCTGGCTTCAACACTCACTGAAAAGACTCATAGACCTTCAAACAGAAGCTGCATGAGTGTCTCCTTCCTTGATTCTGTTTCCCAAATGAAAAAGAGCAAGGACTGTGCTTTCAACAGATGCACCCGTTTCCTCCATTCCCATTATAGAAAAACTACTGATCAATACAAAGCTGTTGACAGTTCCCACCCAATTCTACAACTTCAATTTGAGATGTTTCTGCTCATCAAAGGGCATGTGCCAAGCCCAGCATGGTTAATCTGACTTTTGAAGCTGTAAAGAATAGAACACAAGGAATAGGAACACAGGAGATGAAGTCCGGTAGGTTAAATTTAAGTCATATCAACAACTGCCATCTGTTTACATTCTTTCATTGAGGCAGGCAATAAACTATAATTCTACAGTATATGCAGGTATAAATGGGTATCCCCACATGCCAGCCACTGTGTGATGGCAGAGAGAACACTTTTTCAGAGTTTCACATACGTTCAGAGTCCCTGTAAGTGTCTATTCTTACTCCTCAAGGACAGAAAAACAACTGTACGGATGTGAGAATTCCCCAACTGGATGGCATTTGTAGGAAAAATGTAGGCAAGATACAGGCAGAGTATATGTTGTGAAGCCTCAGAGGGAAAACTTCTTCCCCATTTTTTTTTGTTTGTTTTGCTCATTTTGGGAAAGGTATTACCAGGATCATGTATCTTAATTCGTATGCCATCTAGAGAGAAACTTCAAAGGACATGAATCATAACCGATATTGTCTGTTTTGCAGGCATAACCATAACATTACTGTATAATGCTCTTAGGCCAACATGCTAAAAGATGTTTAATGAAGCATCCCAGGTTAACAAGATACGCATTTCTTTTGTTGTTGGACATGGTTAGTATATAGAATACTCCAGAATGCCTGCTGTCTGTCAGTGTCTTAAATTTAGAGAGATCAAGATTCCTTAACCACTTGAGGAACACCTGCTGGTGCGCTCTACTCCCAGAGATGTCCATCAGACATTGGCAAGTCTCTCAACAGTAGATCAGTCTCCTGACCTAGAAGTGCAGTGACTTGAAATACAAGGATTTTTAAAAATACATTTTTAGTTTATTTTTGCATCCTCTGCTCTGCATCATACATCCACTAAGATATTCAGGACATTCCAGACTCTCTCTACTTTATTTTCTTCATTCGTCCTAAACTATAAGAACATAAAAACCTAAACATTTGGAACTGATTGGGCTCAAAATGTAAGCTTCTGGCACTGTATATTTAAATAAATCCTGACAAAAACTGCAGGAAACTTATGGATAACTTTTTAGTTCAAAATCCATGAATCAACTGATTATCTAAATTCACAGAGGAAGTTCTCACATATCTGCCCCCTCCATCCACAAAAATAAAATAGTAGCAACCTCTGAACAGTTTATTCAAATTTACCTGCATGTACGTCTTGTGTCTAAAAATCTGAAATAAGTCTCTGTAAATGGAATTTGCACTTACAAATACTCTAGCCCCAATGCCTTGGTTTATAAAGGTACAAGTAAGCATACACAGCAAATACAAGAGGCCATTGCCAACCTTCTGGATTCCTTGGTGAATTAAAAACCAGGAACTAGGGACCAAAGGTGAAAAGTGGGGTGGGGATGTTAAAGCTTCTATCCTTTTCCAGAGGTCAAATCAAAATCAAATCAAAAGAAAAGAAAAAAAGACACGAAGAAGGAAAAAAGCTTTGTCAAGAAGCAGGAACTGTTTTCATTGTGCCCTCATTTCCATAGTCAGAAAGAGCCCAATAATTTGAAATCCCAGGTATTTTAGTTTGACTCTCCATAGATCTTTCAACCATATGAACACTTTAAATATGCATTTCTCTAAGTTTGCATTCTGAGGTAACAGAACACCTGGTACCTTTTCCTAACATCACACTACACTACAGAAGGCTACAATTTTTCCACAGAGGATGAGAAAAACATTCATTCATAAGCACATCCTATTTACCTAATCTGGAAAATGTAATCTATGCCTATCCATTTGTCCCACTGCAGCACCAACTGATTGTGGAAGGCCCAAAAGCAAGTACAAAACTAGGAAGTGAAAGTTTAGCTGCTAATAGAGTTCTGACACAAACACTACTACAGGTGCTGGCTTGGATCATACACATCTGTCAGACACGTAAGAAATGAAGTAATCTGCCTTTCTAGACAACTACTTTAACCGCAGGATCTGGCAAAATAGCATTCAAGTGTTTGCTGATCTGGTAATGTATTTACTACCATGCACCCTAATTTATTACAACAAACAGTATTTATATATACAAAAAGATAACTGCCAGTGATTTTAGATACTGTTAATGAGTTCAGTATTTCTGATAATATGAATAGTATTACCAACACTTGCCCTCCAAAGGAGAGTCACAAGTGCTATCATAAGAAAGATTTAGGCAGTATTCTGTAAGAATTTAACAGACACTGGAACAAAATCAGATTATATTTCTACTCCTTTGAGAACCACTTGCATTAACACCATTTTGCCTATTCAGCTTCCTCGTTTATCTACTGAGTCATCCTTCTTCTCTCATTGTCTTACCTCCCATCATGCTATAGTTGCTATTAAAATTTAATCTCAGAACAGTGGAATAAAGGGCACAATTCCAAAAAAAGAAGATCCTAATAGATTCTGAAAAGGAGTTCCTGGACATAAACACTTTAGCTGGTAAAGCTGCTTCTTAAAAGAAAGGAAACAAGCCTGTGCGCAATTGCATAAAGAAAAGCTACTTGTACTGAAGCATGTTCTTGAGCTATGGGATTTAGTAGCTCTCAGGACCCTGGAAAATAACTTCAGTGCTCATGCTCCAACTTATTATGGAACTCACAAACCTGCTCTCAAAGTTAGTGCCCTTCCACATGTTCTCAGTCACAACTGCCTTAATCCTTAGTCAGTAAGACTGTGTTTGCTGGGGGTTTACAACAGTCGCACTTCAAAATACCTGCAGGAACACCAGCAACTAGTCTATTCAGCAGCTGCCCTGATAGTCTTTCTCCCTGGTTCAATAGAGCACCACTTTAGCTAATAGAGCCAGAGCTGTAAGGTAATGCCAAAACGGTAATGACCAAAGGGGCATTTGGTGCGATGGGCTTCATATATCTGATGCATCTGTCCTTTGAGTCTGAAAACTACTCAACTTCCTTTTTCTTTCAAACTGTAATAGTTGCAATCCTCTTCTTCCTCCTACACACTTTTCAAACAAGTCTTTCCATTTCAGCATCATTTGAATTTAGCTCATATCCTCTGTCCTCCCAACACATCTAGGTGCTGCTCTCTTCATTAGTTTTTCTTCAGCACTGCAGACTTATTATCTGGAAATACAGAGCCAACAATGTTAGCCATACACAACTATAGTAAGCCCTCCACATTTTCTACTATTAGGGGCAAGGGACCCCTGCAAAAGTGGAAAAATGGCATACATCAAAAAATGTGTGTGTCTGTGGGAAAGGGACCAAGGCACGGTGGGGAGAACAGATCCCTAGGGGCCAAACCAGGTCAGAGAAAGAAGAGGGAAAGGGGGTCGGTCAGCATGGTGGCCCTATACTTCATCTCTCACACCCATCTCCTTCCTTGGGTGTGGGGGCTATCAGGAGAGGGTTTGTGATGCTAAGAAATTGGACTATGAACCATCCTTATCTGGCCAGGCAACTGCTGGTAGAGGAGGAAAAGGACCAGAGACTGTTTTTAAGGGGCTGCACAGTCTAATCAGAGCCACCAAGAAGTAAGGTTCCCCAGAAAAAGAGGCACTTGGGGGGGCAGCGGTTGGGGAAATTTGCAAATAATCAAATCTGTGAAAGTCAAACCTGCAAATATGGAGGGCCAGTTATAAACAGTAACCCTCAACCCTGAAGGATTTCTCCATTCTTAAACCAAGAAAGCTTGATAAAGGTAGCAGCAAGAAATAAAGTACTGCCAGTAACTTCCACACTGAAAACTGAAGGCAGACATTACTTCTTTAAAAAATCTACTACTATCGAAAGGATTATCTTAAGTATAAGTCTGCATTCTATCACCAGAATATGGACTTTGGAGCTTTTTTAAGGTCAAGTTGGCTTCTCCTGCCCTCCCCGCCCCCATTCTCTCACTGCAGCTCTGATGTTCCTGAACTGTGATCTAGCAGTTCCATTCAGCTGCACAAAGACTATAGGATACCCGAATAGATGATTGTACACACGGTCCTAATTTTTCTGATGACACTTGGAGGCTATTTTAACTAGGGACTGATTACATATTGCCTAACAAAACCAGACATGTTCATGACATTAGAAAGGCAAAAATCATTATAAAAATACAATTGGTGTGTTTTGATTACAGAACAAGGCTGAAACAGTCCACTGAGATTACCTCTCCAGCAATTTTAAAATGTTCTAAGCTTTGTATTATCCTAGTGAGAAGTAGGATTGTTTGTTTAATTTTTTTACTTACAGTAAAACATTTCTTCCCTTGACCGCTATAGATCTATGATCACCTCATTGCAAAACAGTCACACTCGCACGATTTCAGTTTAAAAGCTGAGATCAAATACATTCAATTAGACAAACCGCAAGTCACATAAAGAATTTCTTTCTCCTCAGCAAATTGTTAAGATTTTCTTTAGACAACAAGTGGACTTGATTCCAATGAGTCTGTTCTCTATAATGAGCAATGAAGGAAAGCCTTTTAAAGGCTATACCTTGAATACTAATTACAATGCATTTTCAGAAACGTTAATACTGATATTAGAAAAAACTTATTCTTGTACTGTTCCTGGTCTTGTCTGTAGCCCAAATCAAGGCTGCATTGACTGAACTGTGACCTAGCAGTTCCATTCAGCTGGTTTGCACAAAGACTATAGGATACCTGAATAGATGATTGTACACGTGGCCCTAATTCATGGGGCAGTGAGTCTCTCATCCCCTGACATCTACAATTCAAGCTATCATTTTTATCATTAATATATTTGATTCTGTAGGCCGCATACAATTTGTTTTTGAATACATGTCTACAGACTTGAACAGAAGCGCAGCATCTTTTACGCCAATACAAGATTTTACTCACCCCCCTACAGCAACCAAACTATGAAAAGCAAAACAGTATTGTAAGATATTGTAAGAAAAACAAGCTCCTAGAAAAAACACATTCCATACAGTACTAACACAAACATCAAAAATAACCCTAGTTTTACTATGAGATGAGATCTGCAATAGATTTCGCTATTTTTTTTTAGACTATTGTCTGGCATGATAAATCTGCTATGCATTTTGGAAAGAAAGTTCTTATATTTACTCAGAACATGTCATTGGTTATCACAGAGTCTAGGGAAGTGTCCAGTGTTCCATTTAGTCAGTTTTTTTATTGGGGGTCGGGGTGGCAGGGACCTGTTTCAGCTGGTATAACCAGATGTTAACAAAATTCAATTCATCCCATCACATATAAGCTTGATCCATGACAATCTTTGCTGACAAGATCTAGCAGAGCTGGACTGACCATGCAGGTCTGCTGAGTGGCAAATGCCTCACTATGTCAGTCATGGAAGGTGCCTGCTGTCTCGAAGGAAGCTGTAGTGTGCCCTCTCCTAAAGACAACTTCCCTGGATATCCAGACAGCTGTAAGAATGACTACCCTCTAATATCCCATCTTTGGGCAAAGTGTTTGATCATGTGGTGAGTGGGCAACTTCAGATGTACTTGGGAGAAACTGGAGATTTATCTGCACCCATTTCAGTCTGTTTCAGGTCACGGTATGATACTGAAATGGCCATGGCTGTCTTAATGGCCTACTCTAGGTGAAAGATAATAGGGGTGATACCCTGTTTAGGCACTGTGTTATAGTATCTCTTCTCCTATCTGCACAGCCAGTTCCAGAATTCAGCCTCACAGTCATTAAGCTGCAATTACCCAAGGGTTCTATTTCATCTCCTATCCTATTCTCTGTCATGTGAAGTTGTTGAGAAAGGTAATTAGGAATTTGCAGGCTGGGTACCATCAATATGCTGAAGACACTCAGCAATACCACTCCTTGTCATCATGGCTGGGAGAGGCTCTCAAGGTACTGAACCAGTGTCTGAATGCTGTAAAGGGATAGATGAACACTAAACTGAAGCTGAATCCCAGGAAGACACACTCTGTGGATTGGTAGTTGTTGAGTCTCAGAAATGAGTAAGTGATCTGCCCTCCCTGCAGGAGCAGGCATGTGGCTTGAAAATACTCCTAGATCTACCTCTGTCATTGGAAACTGCATGGTTCAAACTACTTGGGACCAGTTTGATCTCATCTGCCAGCTATGATCTTTCCTGGACAGAGATAACCTGGTCACAATAATCCATGCACTGGTAACTTGCTCAACTGGAGCACTGCAATGGACTCTATATGTGTCTGTCCTTAAAGACGACTTGAAAGCTACGGTTAATACAAAATGCAACCAACTAACCTGGTGGCTAGAAAACCTACAGAATCATATACTGCTACTTTTATAGGAACTGAACTGTTTGCCAATATGCTTCCAATTTGAAATCAAGGGGTTGGTATTTCATGTCCTCCACTGTATTTACAGGGTCACACAGGGGTTCCTGTTTTAGTTGCCAGGAACCTCAGAGTTCTGCTGGATGACTGATTGTCCCTGAGCCGCTTTTATCAGGGTAACAACAAAGGCATGTAGTTTCCATCTTTTGAACATCTGTAGGATCCATAGGTTTTTGACCATTGAGACTGCCCATCTGCTTGTCCAGGCCTTGGTTAATGTCGCACCTGGATTATTCTAATAGCTAACTGGCACATGCAGCTCTTGATATATCGCCCCTCCCCAAGAAATGGTAAAGAAAAAAAAAGGTGCAACTAACAGAGGAAAAAGAAATGATTTAAAACAAAAGTATGCTTTTGCTGGTTTCGTATCAAACAAGTTTTTATCTCCAAAGCAAACCCTCCAGAAATACAGAAGCCTGACATTTTACCAAACTTCTGTGCTAATTTTAAAATTCAAGCTAATAATTCCATCATCGGATTATTGGAGGTTTCAAGAAAATTCTCTTTAACAGTAAATTACAATGATTTTTATTTAGAAAAGAATACCCTTTTTGTAATAATTCATGGCCATATGAAAATGCCTCTTCAATTGCTTTTACAACATACTTTACTTTTTACATATATCTTCATTACAACGCAAGTTATTTAACTTCTGTGGTTTTCATCAAAGAAGTAAATGTTTTATTACCTTGCTTTCTTTAAATGGGTTCCCAAAGCCTTTACTTAAAAAACCTATTTTTCTTAAGCTTCCTAAGAGTTCATTCACTTAACAGTACAAATGATACTTGGAACCATCTTTGAAACAGTAAGTCAACAGTCACTATTACATAAAGTAGGCATCACTACAAGAGAAGAGGTTTGGCACTCTCTCTAAAAAATATAAATAGGTTAAGGTTGTTAGATACCACTTAAAAGAATGACAGTACTTTTCTATCTTCATATTTTTTAATGGACAGGAAAAACTGAACTTGGAACTAATCCAACATATTGCAGCAAACCAGGGAAAACAGACACATCTAGGATATGCCTGTGCAAAAGGTGCCAACTGGGAGATGTTTCTTCATGGAGTCACTAAGTGCTAAAGTTACTGTCAGAATTCTTGATTAGTGTTCAACAAATCAACTTCACCAGAGTAAGGTCCAACCTATGCACATTAAGGGAAAGTCACATTTGTTTATTCACATGCCTGTCCTGTTTGCACAAAATGGTATGCGTACAAAAAATATTAGAGTGTCCCCTCCACCTCCGGGAGTGGGTTCTCTCCCTGCTTTTCTTGGCTTTTCTTGGCTTTTCATTCAGCCAAGCTCTGTTGCAAGACGCTACCATGGCTGACAGAAAATGCATGACAAATTAAGGGAGGGAGAATTTAGCTTTCATTAACTAGTTACCTTTTTTTAAACACAAAAACTAGCCATCACTGTGTGCAGTGCATAAGAAAAGAGCAGAGCAGAGAATTTTTGAAAATGACATACCCTCACATCTTGTTTGGCCCCGTATCATTCAGACGGTCCATATGAAGTCATCTTTCTATATCCTAAACCAAATGTTAATCCTAACTAGAGGCAGACCCAGTGAAATTAGCGGGTCTTATGCAATTGGTGACTAACACATTCCATCAATTTTATAGGTCTACTCTTGTTGGGATTAACACTTGATTGAACCCAATGTCTTGCTCAATTTATTCTTCAAAGAATTTCACATTTTTGCCACTTTATCTGCAAGCCAGAAATTCAGACCATATATAGGGCAAATGCCATCATATCAGAAGAGCAAAGAAAACTATGGAAAAACGATGAAGATGCTGACACATCAAACAGCAAACAGACCTCTTCCTACAGTACTAAGTCTGATTAAAGTCCTTTGCTTATAATTAATCAAAACCAGAAATGTATTACTATGCTGATTTAATGGGATTTAACCAACTAAAGTCAGCTATGAGCCATATAGTGTAGTTCACGATTAAATTACATTTTCTATTTCCAGAAATTGACTACAATTCTAAGCAACGTAAATCAGGAGGTGATGAGACTGGAAACAAAGTCTGCTATGAGGAACAGTTGAAAGCCATGGAAATATTTAACCCAGAAAGATATGAGTAAGAAAAGGCATGGCCATGGTCTTCTAGTATCTGAAGAACCATCACATATAACACGAACCAGACATATTTTCTGTTGCCCCAGAAGGCATGACTAGAATGAATGAATGAATGGAAACAGCAGGTAAACAAATTTCAGCTAAGCTCAAGAAAAGCTTCCTAATGATACAACAGACTGCCACTGGCCAATAAAGCCGGATAACTATTTGTCAGTGGTGCAGTAGGTGAATCATGAACCTTAATTCCTGCACTAAGTGTAAGGCTGGACTAGATGATCTCAAAAGACCTTCCCAATTACATGATATAGATTACATACTATGGCTTGAATATTACCTCCCCCTCCTCTTTGAACAAAAGGATCTCCCACTTACAGAAAGATTTCTGCATGCAGATGAGGTCCTTTCCCAAGGAACACTTTTCATGAGTTCATTCTGTTCAGAAGGAAAAAAGTAGGATCTAGGCCTATGTTTACAACTATGTATTAATTAATTAATTAATTATCCTGAGGATATTTAACACTGCACAAAAGTCTGCTTCAAAGTATTTAGAATAATAAAGGCTATTCCTCCACATGCAGCAGTAGTCACTGGAGACCCAAGGGAATTCAGTGGAGATACTGGTCTCTGTATTACTACGTGGCTTTGTATCATCGATACAATCTGTTCAAAGCAGCAACTAACTTCCAAACACATAAACAGCAAAGCAAACAATGTTTAAAGAGGATTTTGAGCAGCAAACTCTCCTGATAATCATACAAGAGCTATGTGGAGAAAACCAGATTTCATGGCAGCATGTATTTCAAAAAGTTGTGAGAAAATATTTCTGAAACACCATGCTCACATTTTCATACCCAAGATACCTTGAGATACAGAAAAAACCGTAAGTTACCATTCCACAAATATAGACGGCAAAAGTGTTAAGTATATAAAATGCCATTTTATAAGTTTGTGTCCTACTTACCCCTTTTGGGTCAAAAGATGACAATTCATATTCACAACCATACACAACCATTCATGTAACAACACAGCACAAGGTAAAGAAGAAACAAAACAGTGCTTGTTACTTTTGCTAAATTTTCAGTTGCTGGCCAATTCTTAGGGAAAGGGGGGGCCACCAATGTGGAACAGTCATAACAACATTCCTCTACAAACACAATATTAGGTCTACTTTTAAAAGCCCTAGATGGACACGGGAAAAGACACACTGCCACAAAGGCTCAAGCCATAAGGATCTTTATAGGAAGGTCAATGTAAGAAAACATGCACAAGTAGGTCATAATACATGAAAGCTCATGCTGTAAAGTATTAGCCCTGAAAGGTCCACAGGACTCTATTGTTCTTGATGCGACATACTAAAATGACTATCCCTTGGAAATAGTATTTTCCGACAGTTTTCTTTCTATTCAGAGAAAAGTTCTCTCAGTCTCTACACCTAAACCATTTCAAGTCTTTCCCCATTTTCAAGGTAGTATCATCTGCAGAGCATTACAGTAATCAAGCCTCACACGTATATTTGAGAAAAACCTTACAATTGAGACAAACACAACTGCTGAATAGCATTTCCAGACAGACATTAGATATTATTATATCCTGACTTTCTAGACATGGGGCTAATTACGAGAGCACCCCAAGGCCACAATACTAACAGAGTCATCCTTCCCACCAATTACAGGGCCTAACAAGCGTCATTTCAGTTTGCTAATATTCAGTCTTGTCTGGTGTCAGTTTAACACAGGAAGTTACTCAAATACTGAATTAGGGCAAGTTAACCAGAAACTGTACAGCCAGTCAACAAAGATAACAGCACAAGATTATGGAAAAAGTTGCCAAATAAAAGATGCACTAAAACTCAGAATTTTAAGGCATACGATGAAAGTCTGAAGGAGAAGAGCATGTTCAGCTTAGTGAAGAGAAGACATGACTGTACTCTTTAAATACCTCAAGGACTGTCACAGAGAAGAGGGGGAAAGATTGTTCTCTGCTGCCCTAGAAGGGAGGACCAGATTTAATAATCTGAAGTCAAAAGAGAGCAAATTTCAACTGAACATTAGAAGGAACTTCTTGACAGTAAGAGTAGCTCAAACAAAGGAATGAATTGCCTAGGGAAGTCGTGAGGTCTTCTCTGGACATCTTCAGAAAGAGTTTGGACAACTACCAGCTGGGGATGCTTTGATGAGAGATCCTGCACTGACCAGGGGGCTGAACTTGATGGTCCACGAGACCCTTTCCAACTCTACAATTCTATGACTCTAAGGACTTCCATTTTGAAAAGTTAACTCCACTAGCAACCCAAATGTAAATGCCCACACTCTTTAGCATAATTTAATAGAAATTAATACTCACTGATTTTAGAGATACCGTATTTGACAGCATATAAGATGCACCCATGTATAAGACACACCCCATTTATACACTGGCAAATACTATTTGCCTGCATATAAGGCACACTAGCATATAAGATGTGCCCCATTTTCAAACAGTATTTTTTGGGGGGGAAAAATGAATCTTATATGCCAGCAAATACAGTATTTGCGCCAAGGAGTACATTTCCGTTTAAGGCACTAGGTAACAGCTGCTCACCAGGAATATCATAAAGGAAAGCACCTCAGAGCTGCTGCGAACCAGCCACGCCAAATTTTCCTCTCCTATTTGATCTCGAGTTTTGTAACAAGGACAAAATAACACCAAAAGACCCATGATCGATATTCTCTAACTAACCCTTTCAGAAGGGGCACGGCCGCCACCCCACCCGCTTCTGAATTCCAACCGCTGCTAGGGCCAGGCAAAGGCCCAGGCACAAATCATTTTATTCTTCCCGGAGCTGGTCAAAGGATGATCTTCCCCGCTCCGCACTCACAGCTTTCAATGTGGCTCCTTTTTTAGGGTCTGAAAACCGTTTTCTGGCAGGAAAATAGGAAGCGGAAGAGGCCTACCGCAGCTCAAAAGTGAGGAGCGGCTGCACGGCTCCCCGCTGGGGCCGAGAATGGAAACAGTGAGCACTAGTCCGACCCAGCCGGACTAGGCGGGGCCGCGGTTCTCCCTCCACGGAGGCCACCGCCATGGGAGTCCGGCCAGCCGGCCGGCGAGAACTTTCTTCCCCGTTATGAGCCAGGCAGGAGGAGTTAGGGTCCCCCCACCCCACACATCCTTCAGCACCCGAGAGGAAGGGGCTCTAACTTTTTCCCCTTTCCTTCTCTTAACTTCTCCTGAGGAGGCGGCCATTGAAAGGGAGGGAGGGGGGAGGGAGCAGCCTTTGCCCGGCTTCTCTCCACTGAGGGGAGCGGTCGGGCTCGGTTCCGCCTCCGCCATGTTCTATCTCGACAGCCTTGTCCCGCCTGCAGAGTGGCGTCGCCGTTACTGCCGCCGCCGCCCCCTTCGTCTTTCCTCGCCTCTCTCCTCGGAGGCTCCCGACCCACCCGGGTCTCACGCACACACCCCCGTCAGGTGGCACACGCATTCCTCCTCCCTCCCACATATCCCTATCCCTCCAGCTCACCCCCCAGAGCCGGGCCCCCATTTCCCGGCGGCTCCCCTCACACGCCTGGTAGGAAGCATGGCGGCCTCTACCTACCGGACGGCGCCGCCGCTCCCCGCGCCCGCAGCCACCGCTGCCTCCCCGGCCAAAGCCCACTCTCCTTCTCTCGCGCCCCGCTCCGTCCCCGTCCGCCCTCCTTCCTCGCTGTCTCTGGCTGGGCGAGGCTTCAAGCCGTTGCCGTGACGCTGCACGCCCAGCCTCGCTCTGGCTTCCCTTTGCGCTCGTTCACTCAGTCCGGCGGTGCTGCTGAGGGAGGAGGCGGGGGGGGTGACCTCTCCGCTCCGCTCGGAGTGCGCAGGCGCGTGGCTCAGCCCGGAGATACTGCAGCCTTCCCTCCTCCGCTCCCCCGCTCTCCGCCGTTCTCTCCTTCCTTCCCTCCGCCCCCTCCTCCCGCAACCTTAACGCAGGGCCCCATCCTGCCGCTGCAGAAGCAGCCGCCCAGAAAGAGACAGCGGCACAAACGAGAGGGCTGGAAAGTCACTCAGGGTGGCGCGTGCCCTACAAACGGGTGCAGAAAAGGAAGCTGCAGCCGCTCAGGCGAGGTGTTCTTTTCCGCACGCGCTTCCACCCCGCGCCCGAGAGCCCGCGAGGGACCGGCGTTGGCAGCGCGCTGACCTGAGGCCGGCGTGGGTCGTTTCAGGCGCCCCGCATCCTTTTAGGGGTGGCGAGTAAAGAACTGCCATACGGGTTTAAGGGTGCTGCTGAGCCAAAGCTCCACGGAACTTGGTACCGGGTAGCCTTACTTCCGAGGAAGACGCGTTTGGCGGAACGGGGCTGTCAGCCTTTTTTTTTTTTTTTTTTTAAACAGCGCTCTTCTGTTCCAGAGCCGATTAATGGTCGCAAGTGGACTGAGGCTGAACAATGTTCAGCGCCGGCGAGCCATGCGCTTGGCGCGGCCCCGCCCAGTTCTGCTAAAGCGTGTCGGCTTTCCCTTTCTCGGCTGCCGTGCCTTCTGTAGGCATCGCAAAGGGCGGGGGCCTCGCTCTCCGCCGCAGGCCAAGTTTTGTTCTTAGCGTCCGATGGGAAGGAGGGCTCCGTCGCCTTCGCTCTGAAAAAGAATGACGGCAGGCCGCTCTTCTGGAGGGAGGCGTCGAAAGTAGCGCGGCTGGGCGTCCAGAGTGCCCCGGACTGGGCTGTGAAGAGCCACCTCTTAACTGTTGGGAAGCCGCTGTGGTGGAGCCTGTGCCAGACCAGAGCGTGGGAGGGCAGCTTCAAGTTCCCACCAAGCCACGGAACTTGCTGGCTGACTTTGACCTAGGCTCTCTCAACGTGGCCTACCTTACAGGGTTGTTGTGACAGTACAGTGGGGAGGAAGAGCCAGCTTGAATTCCTTGACAGAAAGCTAGCTATAAATGTAACGAATAACCTTTGGTCTCCCATGAGTTGTTCTAACACACAGTACATTGCAACGGCTTTCCAATTCAAGGTGCTGGTTATCCACTATATAAAAGTCGAAGTTTGTATGTTTGTTTGTCTGTGTCGGGCGAAGACCTCGTATGATTGGCTGCCTGAGAAGATTCTGTGGAATGCTGGGGTTTGCAGTCTAGGGTGGGGCCTTTAGAATTCTCAGCCAGAGAGCTCTTGGGCTTCAGGCTGGTTGCTATGGAGATGAGGCCTAGCTGCAAGGAGGAGGACAGTGTATTCTCTCAGGAACCCAGCCTCTGTGTGTTAATAACTCTGAATATAGATTGGATTGGGGAATATGGGGGAAAGTTACAGGTACTGGACAAGGCAGTTTGGGGAATTAGAGACACAGGATCTCAAATCTTTCTAAGAAGTGTTACCTATGAGAAAATAAAATCCTGGGCAATGCTGGGTAAATAAGCTCGTGCCCTATGAAGTCCTATATGGCTCAGATCCAGGCTATCTGGCAGATCATATCTCCCTATTTGAGCCTGCCTAGACCCTGAGATCATCAGAAGTGGCAAAGCACTGTTTGTGGTGATGCAAAAGAGGGCCTTCCCAGGGGCTGCCCCCATATTCTGGAACTCCCTTCCCAGTGAGGCCAGAATGGCCCCCTCCTGGTTGTCTTTTGGTTGGCAGGCTAAAACCTTTTTTAGTCTGACTGACTTTTAAAGCAGCAGGTTTTTAAAGAATGGACTAGTGAGTGCTGTATTGTGTTAAGCTGAACTATCTTTGATAGCTTTTAATCTTAAATTGCATTTTATTCTTTTAACTTTTGGTTTGAACTGCTTTAATATTGTGAATAGTTTATTTCTACTTTAATGTTTACTTATGGTATGTTTTTAGTTGTATTAATCTCTTAAATTGCAAGCTGCTTGAGTCCCAATTTTGGGGGGAAAGCAGGATACAAATATGGTGATGATAAATAAAAACATCCACTTCCCCACACCTTTGTGTCAGTTGTTCAATATTCCTTGCCCTGGAACACTAACCTACCAAAAGTCAACCATAACCAACTACAATACTGTCATTCATGTTACTCAGATGTGAGACCTAGTGTCTCTAGTGGGGCTTGCTTCCAGATAGGTGTGCATAAAACTGCGACTAATGTTGCATTTTTGGCGCAAATTGTATTTTTTAAAAAATGTGGGAGTTAAAACCCATATATTAGTTGGACTAATTTCTGAGTAAATATGCATAGGATTGTGCTGTTATGCTCAGTACAACAAACAGCTTCCTTTTGTGCTATTGTAATTTAGGCATGACTAACTTTAGATAGATTGACTGTTGTGTAAAACTGGCAGGAAATTGCAGTGACAATGATGTTCCTAGGAAAGGGAGTGGTGGCGGAAAGAGAGGCAGTTGCCCGCAATTTTTTTTTAAAAAAGTGTTTTTCCCCAAACTGCCTTGCAATTTTTATGTCTTTATATGAAATTCTTGCAGGCTGCCCCTAATCATGTTTAATCCAGAGTAAGTTGACCCAATAATAAAGTTTACTTTTCTGCAAACTTAGTTAGAATATGACTGGCTGTTCATATAAAAACTGCTTTACATTTGTTTAGAGTTTTTTGTGAACAAGTAGTACAGTGTGATAAATACAGGCGTACCTCAGTTAACAATGCCTCTGCCTGTCCAGCTCCTACTTTTCTGCATCCTTTGTCTAGCTAGAAGATATATTTTTATTATTATTATTATTACTATTACTATTATTATTATTTTAGGAATATCAGCATTGGAAACATGGTGAAGAAAAACTGGAGAAACACAGATTTTCAGTGTCAGGTTGCAGCAGGTTTGCAGTAATCAATTAAGTGGGGAAAAGTGGGATTCTCCTCAAGCCAGTGTGGGGTAGTGGTTTGAGCATTGGTATTACAACTCTGGAAACTAAGGTTCAGATCCCTGCTCAGCCATGGAAACCTGTTGAGTGACCTTGGGCGAGTCATTTCCTCATCTTCAGAGGAAGGCAAAGATACCCCCCCCCCGCAAATAAATCTTGCCAAGAAAACCCCATGATAGGCTCACCTTAGGGTTAGTGTAAGTTGGAACTAATTTGGAGCTCGCAACAACTGTAGCCACTCCTGCTATAACCGTGTGTGCCTTCCTACAACAGGGAAGGTAAACAGCAGCTCCCTCCAGATTTCCTTACTGAGCATGCATGAAATGCAAAAGGGAGAGAATGAATAATCCTGTTTTACCAACTCCCCAGGCTTACTTGAACTGGTTGTTTCATTTTGCATGTGCATGTTGTTATTTTTGGATAAAAAGTTTGCTGAAACTTATTGACCTGTTTTTCTTTTTTTGTGGTGTAGGGACCTATCCCTATTCCTGCCATGTGCTTTCTGCCTCTGGTACCAAAGTTTCTCTTAAAGAAGTCATGCCCAGGAACACATCCACTTCATTCCCTGTATTATTACAATGAATAGAAACTGAACTGGTTCCTTGTCTAAGGCCACACAAAGCTGAGTGGTAACTTTGACTCTGAGTGCCCACATCCTGCACACTAGACCACACTGGCTGTTAAAATAAAGAAATATTGTTTTCCTTACTCCTTGGAGTCTACCAGCATACCAAGATTAGCTTACAAAAACTATACTGTGTATTATTAGGGCAAAAACAGCACTCTCTGAAAGTTTATGAAAAAAGACAGTTCATTGTACACAAAAGTCTGGCTATCTCACAGAAATGGAATTTTATTTTAATCTGAAAAGATATTTAGCATTGTAAATATTGGATACATGATTAATTCCAGATATTCCAGAATCTTATAAAAATTCAAAGACATATTTGCCCCATATAAATTATCACTGTCTTTTGAATTTAGTTTTTGCTGTTAAAAAAAAAGCATTAAACAGCAGATGCTGTACCAAAACAGAGTTTGAATAAGCTACTTGTTGGGACCTACAGTGCCTTGAGCCCCTCCAGTCAGCATGGGAAGGATACTGGCCAATCTGACTAGAGGATTCTAGGAGTTGTAGTCCAAAATTTCCAAACTGGACCATAGCCCTATGGAGGTGTTAGCTGAATGCAAGCCAAACCGCATATCATTGCTATCCCATCCCAGCCTTTGCACATTCAACACAAACATCTGAAGGGAAATTCCAAGCAAACTCATCAGAATGTTCTTGGAATTCCTGCGTCGTTTTCATGGTCTGGCACATGAAGTTCTCCAACAAGAAGAAAGATATTTGGTGCAGAGTTTATAACTATGGCCATTTCACATATTCACAGCACATGTGAAGAGGAGCTTGTGTTTCACTGAGAAGATGCCATTATGCTACAGCCACAGATAAGCCTGTTAGAAGTGCAACAACACTTATCACTGAAGAGTCAAGAATACCTCAAGGAGCAATAGAAATAGAATTTTATAGTTGGAACGACTCAAAATGGCCTCCCTTCTTGTCTACATATTCTGACCCCTCTGTGATATAGACTTATACTCTTAAGGATGTTTTTCACCTCTTCATGTCACTTCGGGTCTTCCCTGGAATGAAGCTAGATTAGATCAGCACACTGAGTAACTTTCCTATCTTAGAATGGACTTCCTATAATCAGGATTTCTAACTTTACACACGCTCTATCAAAGCTGCCACCAGGGCCCTATCATACTACACTGTAATAGTGCTATCATTCCACTTTCAATATGCTTTGGAATCCTGGGGTTTGCAGCTTAGGGAGGGGCATTTAGAATTCTCAGCCAAAGAACTCTTGGGTATCACTAAACTACAAACCCCAGAATTCCACAGGATGTTGCCATGGCAGTTAAAGTGGAATAATAGTGCTGTAACAGCATAGTGGTAGTAGGGCCCTAGTGTGAGAAGTGTATATCGGCCCTAGTGTGAAGGGGAAAAAAACCTCCACAAAACAAGAAAATACAGTTGACCCTCCACATTTGCTGGGGTTAGGGGTACAGGACCCTTGCAAAAGTGGAAAAATTGCAAATATCAAACTGTGTGTGTGTGTGTCAATGGGAAGGGGGCTGAGGCATGGTGGGAGAACTCAAGAGTCCATACCAGCTCGGGGGAAAGGGGACTGGTTGTTATGGTGGCCCTATATTTCCACTCTCTCGCCCATCTCCTTCCTTGGGTGTATGAGGGCATCAGGAGAGGGTTTGTGATGCTGAGAAATCAGGCTGTGAGCTGTCCTTAGCTGGCCAGGCAGCGGCTGGTAGAGGAGAAGAAGGACCAGAGGTGGGTATTTAAAAGGCTGAGTAGCTTGATCAGAGCTGCCAAAAGGGTAGGTTCCCCTGGAAAAGAAGATGGGAAGGGAACAGGGTTGGAGAAAATGGCACAACACAGTACTTAACATAGCTTGGTCAGCAAGATGCCTGGAGAGAACTGCAGAGGTTGCTCATGTGGGAGAAATTGCTGTAAGTGTATAAACATTTATTATATTTGTAGGCTGCCTTTCTCCCAGAATGGGACACAAGGTGACTTCCAACAATAAATAAACTCATTAAAAACACTTGAAACAGTTAAAAACATTAAAAGGATATAAAATCATAAAAAAACTAAAACAATATTCACTTTAAAACAAGTTAATAAAGCTCCCCAGCTTACATAAAAGCCTGTTTAAAAAGCGAAGTTTTCACCTGCCAATGAAAGGAAAGCAGGGAGGGGGCACACCTAGCCTCCTGTGGAAGGGTGTTCCACAGGGTGGGAGCAGCCACTATTCAAAGATATTTTTTTAAAGATATCATGACAGCCTGTGACGGGCTCAAAGAGTTACATTATTGTATGTAGAATGGTCAGAGCTGAATTCTTCACCATGTATCTAAACATTCCAGAGATAAGCTGAGTTCCCAGCAAAAGCTACATAAACTTAAGCAAATCATTTATTCCATGCTTTCCTTCATATGTGCACACTCCATTTTCAAGCTGAGGTGGAAGTGGGAGAGAATTACGGTACTTTGCTTCGATATCAGGGGTGTGCAACTATGGAATGGTAGGGGGCTGGCTTATTCACTCACGCATTTAATATCCCACCTTTCTCCTAGTACTGGATTCAAGGCAGTGAGATGTGTTCTGCCTTAATGGGATCCAAGACTTTGGAGGGCTGCACCTCCAGTGCACCTGCTTTTCAAAAACAAACAAACAACAACAAAACCTTCTCCCCAAATGTACCTGGCCATCCTTTCTGGGTCCCTAGAGGGCATTTTTTTGAATTTTTTGTAAAATGTCATTTGGACCCTTGGGGGCTCCAGGTGGGCACCGAACTTGGCAGAAATACTCTCCATACTCCCTGGAGATCATTTTTGGCCATTTCGGAGTTTTGTTTTGTTTTTTTGTACCCCTGGAGAGCCACAAAAACAGCCCTGGGGGCTGCATGTAGCCCATGAGCAACACTTTGCCCACTCCTGGCTATATTCTGGTTGTTTCTAGAAGGGTCAGAGAAACATTTAAAATTCCCTGCAGTGCTGCCTAGCCCTGGCTTCCCTATAGGGCAGGGCGAACATGTACAGCTAGGAACATTTCAGGCCTCTACAGTCATTCACCATGGACTGGAGCCTCCAGGGCAGATAGAATACGGTAGTAAGGTCTTCTGAGCTGCAGTCCATCATCTGTAACCATTTACCACCATTATATTTAATAAAAATCTTCTTTCACATGAATGGCTTCCGTTAATATTGACTATCTTCGAATCTGGTTGATGAGCCCTGAATGAATCAGGTCTCAGATTAAGACAAGTATATACATAGCTCTCCTGAGATAGGGAATTAAGGCCCAAGGAACAAATTATCTTTTCCCCTGAGGAGAGGGGTCAAGACTGGCAACATGGACTATCCTAGACATACAGTAACAGCAGCAACCTTTAGTGACTTAATGTATAAGTCAGGAAATTAAGAGGGCAGGAGATGAGGGTTTCAGCCCCACTGGAATGCTCCTATTGCCCTTTGTTTCTGTGGCTAGAAAAGTCATAGCAGCAGCAAAAGGGAAGAATTCCTGGGACTCAGACCCAGATCCAAGCTTCACAGAACAGTTATCACTAAGCCTCGGATGTAGATAAGGATCAAACATGTAACAGCACACATATTTTCTCCCCAACATCGTATACGTCATGAGGAGTCTTAGCCAGACAGAACAAGGAGTATTTTGTGGCCAGGATGATTGTGGCCAGGAGATTCTTGCTTCAAATCCAGGATACAGTTCCACATCCAGACACTCCTGAAACAATCAGAGGCAGAACTGCATGGGTCCCAAACCTGGCCTCTGCTTGGGCCAACCAGCTCACGGTGCTTGTCCTGTCCCTTTGCAGTCCATGTGGCCAATCTGCCCCTCTGCAGAGTAGCATCTCAGCTGGACTCCTTCTCTCACTCACCAGTGTTTGCCTCACACACCCTGGCAGCAACATCCATCGCACAAATGCAGCTTGATAGATCTACTTCCTCACAATCCAAAGTCAGCAGAGACTGGAAGGCCTCCTGGCTCCTGAATCCATCACACTTCTGGTCTGCCATAGAGTCTGAAGCAAGTCCATATTAGGATGAGGAAAAGAAATGCTATCTAGCCTTGACAATGAAGAAACAAATGGCACTGTCAACATTTCTGTAGATCAAGTTCAAGAGTGAAGCAGCTCCTCAGAAGGAAAAGAAGCACGTGAGTTAACCAACAGGTCACTCCAGGAGGAGTGCTGTGCAGGGGACAATGGCTGTGTAGACAGCAGAGTAGCCCCATGACACCAAGTTTGTTTTAGCAAATAATGTAGCTTGTAAATGTATTTTTTTAGTTAATGAGGACGGAAAAAGTCCCATTTAAAAGGTAACATAACAACCAAGAACAAAACATTATTGATCAGCCTTTATAGGCATAAGGTGCCTATCATAATAAGGGTGACTACCCCAAATATTCACTAAAGTTTGTGGCTTCGTATATATGATGCCTGCCTGTGAATATTGTGTACAGAATTAAATGCCACCAAAAATTAGATTATTATTTTATTTATTAAAATATTTCAAACCCACTTTAAGTCCAATAACCACATGGTGGCATACAATAAACTTAGTTTTAACAGTTTAAACCAATTTATAACAATAATTATGAGGTGATGGCTCAGGAAATGTTTTATGGTGAGGAGCGAGCAGGCTGTGAAGAAATAGTACAGTAAAGCAAAATCTTTTAAGAGGCAATGTCACTCAATGTATGTGGCAAGAATTTGGGCTTGCTTTGCAACAGCAGGTTCATTATTGGCAGCTTCTGTACAATATTGGCTGTTTGGGGTTATTGGGAAAATTCTGGTTTCTGCATGTATTGAGAGGTGACTGTAAGTGTCTGACATGATACGGATGATGGGTGTAGTTGTACAAATAGATCTGGTGTGCCATGGTTTCCCTACTCTCAGTCCTCACCGAACCCCAGTCCAAATGCCCTCCCTACAAGGTGGAGGCAGAGATCCATGGGCTCTATTATGGTGATGACTGATTTCTTACATATCAGGAAAAATTGGTAAGAAGTGCTTGTTTCCTCCAACTACCACGGTGAAGGAGTATGTGGGCATGGGTGACAACTGAACAGTGAAGAAGTATTGTCTTAATGGGTGTGTCACTGCACCCACGGCACATGTGTTTCACTCATGTGGCTGGGGGAAAAGATTGAAACAAATCTGACCCAGAATGAGGAACCCTGTGGCTCTTATTCTTGGGTCTGATGAGGAATAGAACAAGCCCATGTGCCCTGAGAGAAGTACAACAGTTCAAAAATATCTCTTGATAGCTACAGTATGAGGCTTCAGTACTGACTGGGCCTTGGATGTTTGGTATTTATCATAGATAGATAGATAGATAGATAGATAGATAGATATAATTAAATTATATATAAAAATCTACCTTGAAATAATATTTTAATATATCTTCTTGCCCTTGGACTAGGGAATAACTATGAGAACATCAACATCTAGTAAAGTAGTCATTAAAACAATATAATAACTTCATGCAGCATATCTATAGTCTCAAAGGATATTATAGAGAGTGCTTGTATCTTCTCACACAAGGAAGTCAAAGACAGTATATTTTTTAGTGGCCATTCTAAAAATGCATTCTAAGGTGCTTGTATAATTTGTGGATTAGCACCACTGAGAAATATTGTAATTCATGAGTAATTTCTCCTTAAAATATTTTGCAGAAGTTCAAGTGAAGTGTAAAAGCTATTAAATATCCAACAGTCATTCTGTGGCTGGCTACTACATATTGTTATTTCAATTTGTTGGAGACATCTGCCCATGCATAAAAGGACACGATTGCTAGATAAGAAGATGGGAACAAATCCTTCCTCCAGTTTTCTCAGGGCTCATCCAGATTGGCTCAGACCTTAGGACTTGGTGGGAGTTATTACGTGTACTTACTTTTTTTTTTTAAATCCATGCGATATACCTCCTGTCTCAGTCTCCTTCTAGTGCATTGCTGGAACTAGCTGGGACTTTGTAAGTCCAGGGCAGAAAATCTTTCTTTCTTTCTTTCTTTCTTTCTTTCTTTCTTTCTTTCTTTCTTTCTTTCTTTCTTTCTTTCCTAGGCGTTTCTCAGGTCTGTATCCATTGACTCAGTTTCTTCTGCATTTCTTAATGGTCCACTGATGATGCATTGAATGGTAGTTTCATGTTTGTCACAGAGGTTTTCTTTTGACCTTCCTTCCCTCATTATATTTCCAAATATCAGGGGCTATTTCACACTATACAATTATAGTGCTATGATTCCACTGTAACTGTTCTGGCAACATCCTATGGAGTCCTTGAGTTTGGAGTTTGATAAAGCACTACAGAATCTCTCCAGCTGAGAGCTGCAAATCCCAGGATTCTATTGGACGGAACCATATCAGTTAAAGTGGGATCATAGTACGAGGGCTGATCCTTATGCCCCATCCATTTAGAATTGTGCTATGATTTTGATTTTGCGCAATATTAATGACTGATGTCTACGTAGTGTGCATGCCAAATTACAGGTTTGTACATGTTGTTGTTTTTTCATTATGGGTTTGTGAAGGAATAGAGGTGGTGGTTCAGTAGAAAACTGGATCGTGTCAAGCAGAGAGCTGAGATTAAGTACCTGCAAAAGATGGGGATGACTCCTACGGAAATCCACAACGATATGTCGACAAGTTTGGGGAAATCTCCAGTGTCATATGATATTGTAAAAAGATGGTGTTGGGAATTTAAAGGTGTAAGAACACTGTGTGAAGATGAACGTGGCAGTGGCCCATCAAAAACTGTCAACACAGGCCATTTCCATACCAGGCTTCTAAAACGGTGTAGAGCGACCTCTAACGGAGGTCTTCTACACCGTAGAGTAGACTGGCATGGACTACTTTTTGTAGTTCCACACCAGAATCCACTCAGGAGCGGCGGGAACTAGCCAGGCTGCGTGTTTTTTAAAAACCTCTTTTTCGAGGTTTTTAAAAAGCACGGAGCGCGCAGCCCCGTGCCGCTCCGTCGCCTGGCTCTAAAGTGGATTTGCAGGCGTGCGCAAGCGCGTGCCTGCAGATCTGCCGGGGGCGGGCTTCCGGCTGGCGAGCTTCTCCGGTTGGTGGAGAGCCTCTACCAACCGGAAGCTGCCTTCTGGGACGCCGGAGGAGTGTGGAGCAGCGAGCTCGTGCTGCTCCGTGTGGCGACGGACTTACCCGGCTGCGGGTAAGCTCCGTTTTAGCGTGTTTTCGCCCGTTTCCCCCCCACACACATGTGAAAAGGGCCACAGAAGAAACCATCAACAGAATCCATGATATAGTTATATAAGATCAATGAGTGACCATCAGGGATATAGTACAGGAAACAGGTGTCTCATACCATACGGTACACACAATATTGACAAAAGAATTGGACATGAAAAAATTAACAGCAAGATGGGGACCTCAAATGTTAACAGCCACACAAAAGCGAATGAGGGTGATGCTTTGCAGGCAACATTTATGAACCTTTTGGATGGGCAAACAGAAATTCCTCAACAGATATGTGACGATGGATGAATCATGGCTCCACTACTATGACCCTGAAACCAAATTGCAAAGTCAGTAATAGAAGCATACTGGTTCTCCACCCCCTAAGAAATTCAAAGTCATGCCATCAGCAGGCAAGGTTATGCTGTCGGTTTTTTGGGATGCCAAAGGTTTTTTCTCCTGGTGGATTATTTACAAGGTGGAGCCACAATAACAGGTTCTTACTATGCAGACTTAATTACAAAATTAGGTGTTGCAATCAAGGAGAAACATCGTGGAAAGTTGAGACAGGGAGTGCTCCTTCATCACGACACCGGTCTTGTGTTGCAATGGCTGCCATTCATAAAGAAGGCTTTGAATTGCTGGAACATCCACCATATTCACCAGATCTGGTTCCCAGTGACTACAGATTCTCCCCAAAACTGAAGGAACACCTGCACGGAAGGAGATTTTCATCGGATAATGAGGTGATAGAGGCCGCAGAAGCGTGGTTTGTAGAGGTTGGACAAACCTTCCAGGAAGCGGTCAAAATGTTAGGAGATTGCTGGGACAATTGCATTCGACTTCAAGTAGACTACATCGAAAAATGAGGTAGGAACATTGCCAGTTTTTACTCAGGAAATGGGTCAGGGGTGAACCATAAGGATCATCCCTCCTATAACTGTATAGTGTGAAAAGCTCATGCATTGCTCCGCATTGCTCTGAATCCATAGTATGCTTTCTCTTCTGTTTTCTCTTTCCTTTTCTCCAAATATAGTGCTAACATGCTAAAGTTATCAGACAGTGACTGGGAGTACTGTGGGAAGAGCATGAGGGAGAAGTGTTGAGTTCCTGGTGGGGATGATGGGCAAGGAAGGAAGCTCTACCCACACCACAGTTAACCATATGTCAAGCAGGGGAAAAAAAAGGAGGGGGGGACAAACCTCTAGTATATTTAGGACAGGACTGGACATGGGAGTGGGAACAACTGATATATGGTGTTACAAGATGTGAAATCTAAAATTAGAGTAGTCCAGCATGTACCACAGTTCTTAGCCCATCTGGATGAATTCTCACTGTCCAAACCATAGCACAGATAGGCAGGAGTGGAAGGAGGGACAGAAAAACCTAGACCACTACTGCTCAAAGTTGTGGTCCCTGGAGCTATTGGGTGCCAATCCCTGGAAAGTTTCTTAGAAACATGAAAACAGTTGTAACCAATGGGCAATATATGATACCTGTCTCTAGTACCATGAGGAAAAAAAATTGCTGCTCCTCTCCCCCAACTAGATCATCTGTGGACCGCTGGCTGCTGGTCCTTATCAAGTTTCCAAGAAACTCAAAGCAATTGTAGCCAATAGGGGAAAATTGGGTGCTAGTTCATGGGGGAATTGTTGGTTCCCCCAACAAAAGCCAGATAGTCTGAGGAGCACTGGCCTAGATTGTTCAATGGAAGTAATGTTATAATCTTGTTATAATCTATTCTTGCCATCAAATATGCGGGATAATTCTATTTGCTAATGTCATACAACAGTTTTCCAGCAGATTCTGTAAGTATGGCTAGTGATGAGAACCATGACTTGCCAAACATGGTAAAATTTGAAGAAACAATGCTAGTATCCTAGTTGATACTAAATCTCCAAGCAAATCTACTGCCTCACTGCCATGGAAGTTACAATCTTTCAGTGATACCTTTGTGTGGGTGAAAAAATGTGGGAAAAGTTAGTAACTACTGCAAGGTCCTGCTGCAAACAGTACACTGTCTGGCAATGAAACAAGAGAGTGATATTATTTAGCTCGGACCTAAAGGCTAGGGGGCTAGAAGAGCTCTTCACTTTTATGGAGCTCTTCACTTTTAGAGCTGATGGATCAAATCGATGGATAAGTCCTTCTTATTTTCTGCTAATCTTCACAAGATTTTTCCCCCTTTGTGCAGGAATGGAAAAGCAATGAGATTCCAACAAAAGAAGTTTGGCTGGCCCAGTTGATGGACTTGGTAGAGGTGGACAAATTAACATTTATTATTTGTCCATTAATACATTTTAACAAGACAAAGAAAACAATGTATCACTAAAGGGGGTTATTTTTTAGAGGAAATTTGTGTAACAGAAGTTGATATATCAATTATGACTTATAGTCCATGTTGAAGGAGTTGGAAACCATTTTTTTTATTATTATGTAGGTATTATAATTGTGTTTGTGTAGTGCGTTATTGTTAGGGGGGATGTAGTTGGGTAGTTGTAGTTATGTAGTGTTATGTTTTGTAGTGTCATAAATAAAAAAAGTTGCTTTAATAAGTTTTTTTTTCTTTTTTGAACTAGAGAAATTAGAGCACAGAAACTTGGTATTTTAAATGCTGGTACCTTTCTAGGTCTTGCAAAAGATGGAGAGGATTTAAAGCCTACTTTGTTTTTCTGGGAGAGCAAACCACTGGAGATCATTAAGTCATGCAAATTCAAACGCAGGAGCATTGTTTCACACAGTGAGAAAGAAAGGCTTAAACCGTCCAATGGTGAAAACTGTAATGATGAAGCATGAATGATTAAAGTGACATAGCAAAAACTGCATACTGAGAATGAGAAAGTGAGTTGGATCATACAAGCAGTGAATTAATTATATTCCTACTTAGATGGCTCAGCAAAAATATTCCAAAAATAAAAAGGGAAATATTCGATTTAGTTAGTGCTTAAAAAAAACCAACAGTAGATATTTGTGTGTATTTATTACGCTTTTTAAAAAACACCCATTATATTTCAGAGATTGGAAAGGTACTTTAAAGAAGAGTGAATATAATGACATGCTGAATCTGTCCATGACTGAGGGAGGCCATTCTGGTGTTACAGGTTCTGTGTTCCAGGTCTCAGAACATTATAGTTATGGAGAGCTTCTGTTATAGAGGGCTTCAACAGGTCATTATAATTACTTTTCTTTTAAATGTCACTTTCCCAGCTGTCTAGATATCTCCACAGGACCCAAGCTGTTGCCAAAAAAACAATAGTGTTGTCATACCTTAAACAACTTCATTTGGCATCTGATGACTTCATGCCTCTGATGAGGTAGGCTTGCTGTGCAAATAAGTGTATGCTAAACAAAACTTGTTAATATCTAAGATGTCACAACATTCTTGGTTGTTTTTCTAAGCTCTGTTTGTTTGGTTTTAAATTTATTCCAAAAGAAGTCACAAAGAGAAAGTAAAAGACAATATTATGTAATTGCTAACTGTTGGTACTCAAGTGTCAGCATTTGGCAATGCTAGGCAATTGTCATAACCTTACTGTCCTAGCAGTGATGCCTGTTCTGCTCTCCACAGTCTGGTCTAGGACTCTGAGTGGCCCCAGTTACATTTTCCATAATTCCCCTGACATAGAGTCACTCCAATTTAATGATAAATTAAAATAGTGGCAAGACTCAGTTTCCTGCCACTGTCTGAAGAGCTTCTTCTTACTACTGGTTAAGCCTACTAGGGCCCGCTGAATTAATTAATTGGTTTAATTTATATTCTGCATTTCTGCAAGAACAGGACTCAAAGACTCAACTTTGACAAGGTCTCCCCCAAACCTAGATCTATGTGCTCTCTTTCCTATTAAAAGTTCCCTCCAGGCTTCTCTTATCAATGTCCTTCCTTAAACAGATTGATTGGTATCTTCCATCAGTTTGCTGGCTATGAAATCTGCTTGGTTACTAGCATCCTTGACTAATTTTCTAATATTCTTCCATACATTTTCTGTTCCTCAGAAAAGATGGAGCTTTCACTGTTAATGGACAGCAGTCAGTTTAAGTAAAAAATTCCATTTATATTTAATACCATCATCTCTCTATCTATGAGTTAAAGAATTTTAGATCCTCTAAACTGTTTATAGAAATAAACTTTATTAATGATTTGCACATTGACCAAACAGGTAGGTGTTAAGAGCATTGATTTTCACTTCCTAGCAACTTCTCCAGGAATGAACAGCATAAAACAAGACAAAGGACCTTAGGGAAGCGTTAGGGACATGAAATGACACCATCTATCTATATGATAATTACACTGCCTCCGTTGTCATAAAGTAAAAAATTCCACTGAGATTACTTGGGTATCTCATAACAGCACTGGATCTAGAAACACTCCAAACTGTGAATCTAATTCTTCATGGACAGTGGAACCATTCAGAACAAGTTGAACACCATCTGCTGAAACAGATGAATCAACCATCCTTCTACAGAACGTCCATCTTTTAAGGATTATCAAGACAATTTCTATTGATTCATCTGTAAAATAATCAAATAGGATTCAAATAATGAAGTGTTATATATTTCCATCTTTCAAATAATTTATTATGTACTATCTATATCATGTTTATCCATCATTCTTTCAAAATGCAGTTTTTACTCCCTCTTTTTAGGGTTGCTCTCATAAGCCTTGAGGTAAAATAGTTCTTTCTGAAGGCTATCCTCTGCCTCTCTCTGTACTGTTTATTATTGACTCTTTATGCGGGCCAGACTGAAAGCTAGATTTGTCACATTTTTGCAGAAGTGGTCCCCCAAATAGTGGAACACATCTGTTTCCCATAACACTTGATTTTTCTCTCCTGTTTCCCTTATATTTAGTGTACTTTGTTTCATGATTGGTCAATGGAAAGTAAGCATAAATCTAATTTACAAGTCTGATTGGTAGGACATGTATCTCATTGTGGAAAGGTAAGTTTTAAAAATTATGGAGAATATACATTCTCCCCATAGTTTGAACCCACATTTGAAGTTCTTCTAGGGGGAGGAACCTGAAGATCTTCTGTGCCACAGTACTAAGGTCATTGTCTTCCATGCTCCTTGTTAGAGAGAAGATTTGCTCTCCCAAGTAGAAGGGGTGTGGGGAGGGGAGGGGAGATGGGTGATTGAATCTTTGCTGTGTACATAGCAGTCTATCCCCTTCTACCTGTAGTCTTTTTGACTTCTCTGCTATGATATGTTGTGGGGGGCGGGGAGAAACAGAGTTTCTCTGAATTTGCGGTCCTCTCCAGTCTTGTGGGTGAGTGACAAGCACAGTACCATTCTGTTAAAACAAAATAAGCTTGTCTATCAGCTCTGGCACTAATTCCACCCCACACTGCTTCCTCTTTCGCCAGAAACATTGTCAGGCTGGAATATAAGGTGCGAAGGGAAGGTCTTATTGATAAGAAGTTTCCAGTGAGAAGATACCCAGGAATTGTAGGATTTCTGGGCTCTTGATATATGTGTGGCCATAAAGGATCCCAAGGAAGCACTGAGAGAGGGGCAGTCTCACCAAAGCATGTAGAGCTAAAATTATTAGCTTGGGAAACCCAGGGCTCAGCAAGGATGTCTTGCTGCTGGAGGTAAAGGATAAAGATCATGTATATACATACTCTCCATTCCATGTATAGAGGTAAATGAACTGGCAGCAGAATTTTACTGCAACAATGGTGATGAGATAACATCCTCTGCTGTAAATGAGACCAGGATGTTAGGTTAGGGGATCCTACAGAAAAGAATGGCCAGGGGACAGTGAGTGCTGCTACCCACATCTGCCACCTGAAGAGGTTGTCTAACTCTGCCTAATGGAAAAGCTGGCCCTGCCCAGAGCTATTTTTTAAAAAAACTGATTCAACATCAGTCAACTAGAGGCTCTGTATCAGCACTGGAACAAAATTAATATCAGTCATGGCAGGAGTATGGCATTTTAAAAGCATCAGGTTGCTCTCCCACGAGGGGAAAAAAAAGCTTGCTTCATTTGTTTCAATAATCAATATAATAGAAATCTGAAATACTATCTCTCTTTCTTTCTCTTTTCTAAGTTAAGCCGAGCAGCTTAAAAAAAAGAAGAAAAAGGTTTAAGTGTCATTCAAAAGATGTATCAGATTAGCCGGGATTGTTAGAGTAAGCAGAATATAACAAAAGGTACTGGCAAGAGGACTACTGCCGTAAGCTTTATTGTATAGAGGAGCCCTCTGTTATTCTCAGATCATATAGATGAATTTCTGACACAAAGCTAATGTGCCACTCCGACTAGCTGAAGACAAAACAGTTCATTTCTATTTAATAGGATGAAAGAACCTGGAACAACATTTTGTGCACATCAATATACCTTGAGGAAAAATATTGAACAGTCTATTCATTCCTGACAGTTGTGTGGGAACACTTCACAACCCTAGGCGTTAGCTCATCTGCATTATTGCACATCAGAGCTCAGAAGTACTGTTTTATTACCTAATGGTCATAGACTACATTGTACAACAATCTGACTCTTGGCAAATAAACTGAGCACCTTTTGTCCCTCAGTCCTTTGAATCATCACATATAGTTCTTGCCATTTGTGGCATAAGCTCATGTTACTGATTAAAACAGAATCCACTCCTCTACTCCGCTGTTCCTAAGTGATGGAAAATTCAAGACAGATATTGCTAGGTTAGAGAAAAGAATATTCGAGACTTTGGGTATGGCAGTGTCAGTTCATTTTTTTACAAAGGTCCAAAGCTGAGTGATAAATATGTGACAATGATGAAGAGCCAACACCTATGATAGGTATGGGAATCAGGCAGCCTTCCAGGTGTTGTTGAATTGCCTCTCCCAGCAGTCCTAGCTAGCATAGCCAGTGGAGGACCACACAGTTCTCAACCCTACTCTATGGCCTAAATCCAGTTGCCAGTCCCAACTAGAATAGACATATTAAACCACAAATATGGTTTGCTGGGGGTTGGTGTCAAACCACCTTTAGTGGGGATGTGAGAGACGCTCCCTCCTTGCTGTTCCTCCATGAGCAGGCAAAGACCTTTTTATCACAATAGCCTTTTAAAACAGAAGGTTTATAAAGAACAGGCTGAGGGTGCTTTATTGTTTTAAACTGAACAGTTTGCTTTTATCTTTTTAAGTCTATGTTTAAATTGTTTTAATATAGTAAATGGTTTAATTCCATTTTATACTTTTGGTACATTGTTGGCTGTATTTTTCTTTTTTAAATTGTAAATTGAGTCTCAATTTTGGGAGAAATATGGGATATAAATAAATATATTCATCATCATCATCATCACCATCATCATCATCAATAGGATTCAAATAAATGTTGGCTTACCATTCAATAATTGATTACATGTGTCCACTGTATTTAGGATTAGATATTTCATTTAGGCCTATGTGACACAACAGCGTTTACACATACACACCCCAGTTTAAAAAAAAAACCAGTACAAGAAAAGAAAAGAAAAGAAAAGAAAAGAAAAGAAAAGAAAAGAAAAGAAGAGTACATCTGTTGGGTGTTGTAGCTGGATATTGGAGAACAAGTTCATTTGAAGTTTCTTGGCAGATCTCAGGTTGTTTATGAATTCCAGCTGTACTGAGTAGGAGAATGTCAAAAGTCTGCAGGCTCCTGCTTTTAACCTTTATAGCGATTCTCCTTCAATGTATAGCTGAGATGTGAGTATCATACGCATCTACCACGAACACAAAGAATGAAGTTGCCATACCTGTAGTGCTGTTTTTATGTCCTAATTTTTAAATTGCAGTTTTGGGGCCGTTCTGGCATAAAGCTGCATGGTTTGCAGCCAGTAGTGGAAATGTTACAGTTTTTGGACATGGCCATGCTATCTTGGTAATTCTGGGAGCTGTACTCAAAAAATATTTTTACAAGCTTGACAAGAAGTTGCCTTGCCGTTGATATAAAGCTATCTTGTCTTAAGTCTTCATCTATAGTTTTTGCTACAATTTGCAAGAAGGTCACATGATTTCCAAATACTTCGTTAGTCAAACAGTTGTCAAAAGGTTCTTTGACTCAGCAAAATGACTGCTTAGAGCCATTTTTGAAATGATCAATATGAACAGAGAGCCTCGCCCTGTCCTTTTGATTCTCCATCTTGAGTAAAATTATATTTTGTATCTACTCTCATAGGGTGATGTAGAAATTGTCTTTACACTGAAAGTTTGTGCACCAGTCTTCTGAGGGAAATGAAAAATAAGATCTACCTCTGGAAGATGGAGGCTAGCTGTGTTGGACAGACAGAAAGTGAGCACTTTTAGTAGCTGTGATGCTCTCTATGTTAACCTTCTTTCAGGGATTGTGGCACTGTTTTTAAGGTGGCAAGTCTCAACATCAGTAGACAAGTTGCTAGTAATGTTGCCTACTTGCAGGTACTTGCAGGGAAGAGCAAATTACTTTTCCTATCTATTATCATCCAAGCATCCTTAAATATGAAGACTCCTCCAAGCACAATGTTTTCTCAGAAGTGCTCTCCATCTTTTCTTCTGAAGAAGTGTGCATAGGGGAGATTACAGGCAGCCTTTATTATTCCTAGGAAGTTTAGCAACAACCATGGCCTTAATATTTTTTTAGTGCTTCATCATTCAGTATACTCCTGATTGATGATTCCTCAGGAGGCTCAATTACATAGGAGTCCTGGTGGTCCAATTTTGCTAGATCATTTCAGCCCAGTCTTGGGAGGGGTGAAATCCTCCATCCCCTGATTACAAGTAATGAAACTAACTGGGAAGACTCAGGATCTAGAAAGGAGACAGAAGAAATATAGAAAGGAGACAGATGGGTAGTCTCCATCCTTAGCACAGTTGCCCCCCCCCCCAACATTTGTGGGTTAAGCATTCATGAATTTGATTATTTGCAGATTACTGGGGGCAAAGGGATGGGATGGGAGGAGGGGACATGCACATGTTTGCTCACCCGCACAGGGGAATGGGATGGGAGGAAGGCGTGTGCACATTTGCTCACTTGTGCAGGTGGGAAGGGGATGGGATGAGAGGAGGGTAGACACATGTTCACTTCCTCAGGCAGGAAGGGGGAAGCAGATGGGACAGGTGTCCCTTTTCTCCCTGCTCCCACTTCCTTTCCCATTCCCCTACTCACAGAAATGAGTGAGTGAACGAGCGAAGGCACGTACAGCCAGGGCCAGCCACCCTGCCAGTACAGGTACTTTTTCTCTGTGTTAAATATGGTTGGGGGGCTTACGATATTTGCAGTCCTGTACTCCTAACCCCTGCAAAAGTGGAGGGACAGCTGTATTTGCAAAGAGCAGACTCAACTCAAAGTCTGCAAATGCGTTATGTTAAGGGAATACCTAGGGAGACTCTGCTGATGTCAAATCTGTTGTCTTATCAGCACAACCAAAAGGTATTTTTATTTTTTCTAAACTTTCAGTATGTTATGCAACTAGTTTTAACTAGTCACTGTAATGGATTTTATTAGTTCTGCTGCTTCATCTATTTTTAACCTTGTATTTACTCCATCAAGTTTTTTCTGTTGGTATTTTGTATTTTTACTTGCTTAGTGAGTATTAGCTGCTGTTTTTTTTAAACGCACACTGATGCATAACGCACTGATCCACACTGATTTCACACCGATGCATAACTTTGCAGTGTTGGTGGGTTTCGGCTCCAATTTTCTCTTTCTGGGACCTTCCAGGGCCTGCACGACCCCCCCCCACCTCAAAGACTGGAATTATCCCGAATGTCATGTTTAGTTTTGGAAACCTGATATGTTAAAAAATGTTGAATAATGTATGGGGGAGGAGGGAGATTTTACCTATTTAAAAAGTTAATCGCATTTTTTTTATTACAAGAAACAAGCTCTGTGGGGAGTCTGGAGAGGTTTGGGGCTATAAAAACAGCCTTGGGGAGCACATTGCCCACTTGCTGGTCTAAGGGGTTGGTTGTTCACTCTTATACAAAATCAGTCACACACACATAACTGGAGAAAATGAGGCTGTAAAGGGGTTGGTGCCAACATGGGTCCAGATCCAGGCATTGATCAATCCACCTGTTGATCGATGAACTGAAAACACTGCCTGCTTGCTGGGTAGCCTATGGATGACATATGCCAGATACTACATGGGGGGAAGGTACTGTGTGGATCCCTCTTTCACTTGGGAATGTGATCCATCTGCACTGCCTGCCACAGGGAGAGATCACAGCTGTCACACCGCCAAAGTCTCATACAGGGACACATTACTGATTTGTTGGTCCAGCCAGCATCCACACTCCAGCTTCCTGGATCCAGATCCCATGCACACTGCCACAAAAGGCAGGTGGGTGACCCACTCCTCCCACCTTCTGCCAACGTATTGCAGCTGTGAGCAAGAAACTAATTCAAAGTGTACTGCATACAGCCAAGTGTTTTGACCCCACTCTGGCAAAGGTACCACATCATCCCAGTACAATGCTACCCACTTACACAAGTTGGTTGTGATGCTGAACTCCCAAGGCGCCCCCCCCCCCAAGTGAGACCACCAAGTCTTTAGTGGCCTCAGTCATCTTGTGATAAACAATGCTCAACTTATCCAGTTGAGTAGTCCCTCTTCAGCAACACTGCTTAAGCATGTCAGAACAGATTAGCAATACTTCAGGAAGGTGCCTCACCAATTCATGTATATCTTTCCCGGCTCTTCTCAAGGAGTCCTGCCTTGTGCCTGCCCTGATACCATTCTCACCCTGCTGGATAACAATCATGTCTGATGGTTCCTTCTGCATAGCATGATGCAGGAGCATTGGCAACAATGTATTCCACAACATCTCTTTCTTGTCCATCCTGCTGATGTGCCCTTGATCCTCTAGGCACAAGTGTTGGCCCCATCCATTCTTTGAAACATACTCTCTAGCCCAGTAAACAATGCTGTGGCTGAAAATCCATGCTGTCTTCTCAGTGAATCTGAAACTGATGCAACAGCATACTAGACATTAATGCTCAAACCAGGGTGGATATAAGTCTGAATGGTGAATGCTCTGAACCTCCGCCTCCCAGGCCCCTGAACACCACCCTCTGCAAGGCTGCATTCTGCTGTTGCAGTAGCAGTATGGATCCTAATGGAATGCCCTCATATTCAGCTTCTAGTACCCCTATCAAAGCTAAGTAGGCTCTGGAAACTGAAACAAATTGGAACCTCATAAGGTAGGACAACCCAGCATGGATGAGAAGCCTGACCCTGCCAATCAAATCCTGACAAACTTCTTTAAAGTCATCACATTACAAGGGTGTGCATTTTGCACACTAAGCAAATTCAGTCTGGACCCATGGCCCCTTTGATCTGACTTAGATTTGCATATTCAAATTATTATGGATCCCTTCTGGAAAGCTACATCATCTACCAGGAGTGCTCATGAGGAAGTATCCCATCTAGAGCTAGCCACCAGCTCCTCCATCCTCAAGGTGCTGAAGAATGCTTTCAGAATTTTAAATAATTTCAATAATAATTTTAATAATAATTTTAGTATGTCTTTCTTTGCAAGTTTTTAAAAGATTTAAACACATACACACGATGTTGTAAACATTGCCAGGAACATTGCCTCATACTCCGTGTGGCACACTCCCATGAGCAGCCCTAGCATCTTCTGTAATGGTTGAAAAGTAACAAGATACTTTTGATCACTGGAAATTGAGGACGACCTCCCTCAGCCTTTCACTGCTTTCCTAACCAGGAATGTGGCATAGGGCTCTGCAAAAGGCCCCAGTCTTGCTGAAGAAAGTTATAGGTGCAAAATGCAGGGTTATAGCCCATGGGGCTAAGCTATGCTCCTTAAACCTCACTAAATAATGCAGTACCATGCTTTATGAAGCTGGCCATGCCAGTTTATTACCTTCACTACTGGAAAAAGAGAAGAACATCCCCACTGCCCTGCTGTAAGACTGTAATGTAGAAGGAGGAATTGCATTAAGTACTTCCTGCATTATGCTGCAGTGTCAAGGCGCTACAGTTCCTCTAGAAATGCTGCAGGATGGGGATCCAGCTCCAGCACCAGTATGCAAAATCTGTCAGCTTGAAATTGAGACAATAAATCTGCAATCCTGTTATCCAATCCTGGAATATGCTGCGTCGGAGTGTGGTGGAGTCTCCTTCCTTGGAGGTTTTTAAGCAGAGGCTGGATGGCCATCTGTCGGGAGTGCTTTGAGGGTGTTCCTGCATGGCAGGGGGTTGGACTGGATGGCCCGTGTGGTCTCTTCCAACTCTACATTTCTATGATTCTATGATTCTATGATTCAATCCTGGAATGAAACAGAACAGGAATGTGATTTGATAGAGGGACACAGCAAAACAAATTGCTGCACCAGCCTCATGACACCTTCTGAGTGCAATGACTGCTTCTTAATAATACTTGCTATGGCCTGCTTGTTGCACAAAAATGAATAATGCACTCCTTTCCCCACTGCTGCCAATTATCTGGTGCTTTTGGCAGATGTGGTCCTCTCTACCACCACAGCCTTCACTGCAGGTACTGTAATCTTTGCTGCCTCTGCTGCAGTCTTCACTGCCATTGCTGCTGTCTTCACAATCATTGCTGCTGTCTTCACCATTGCTGCTTTTCCTCACTGCCACGGCAGTGCTTCCACTGTACTGTCCCTTGAAGCTTCTCCAGCAACATGTGCATTCACACTAAGCTTGGGATGCTAGGGGATCTGCATAAATATCTCAGCACCCAACCAGAGTGAAGACTAGTGACTAGCTTAACTCTGGTTCCACCCACCAGGCAACCCTCTGAACTGATTGGCTGGTGTTTCCAGCCACTTTCCCATAGCCAGTACTGCCATACCTCTAGGAAAGTGAAACCCCAGTGGCACCATGGGTGCTTTGATGCTGGCTCTGCTCTGACCTCTAGCCAGCAAACTCACCTCTCAGTAAGTCAGGAAGTATGTTTCTGTTGAAACATCCCAAGTTATTCATACCCAGCTCCTCATATTACACAGTTACAGCAATATGCTGCCACTTTACCAGCCATAGGATTTTCAGTTTAGGAAAGGGTATTTAGAATTTTGAGCCAGGGAGCTCTAGTGCCTCAGCAGACTACAGATCCTAGGATGCAATGATGGCAGTTAAATCAAAATCAGAGCTATACCCATGTAAAGTGAAATGGACTGTTTCTGTTACTCCATCACCTCTATGCATGAAATCCATGATACAGAGCAGGATAGTGATATTGTGAGGGATATAAATACTGTAATAAATGAAAGTTAAATAAATAAATAAATAAATGTGAAAATGTAAAATTATAATTAGGATGTGGTTAAAAGAAGATAAAAAAAGAATTTGAAACAGAAGAAAATTTCCAGGAAAAATCACACTCAGTACCTAGGCTTGCAATCCTATGCATCTTGATTTAGAAATTTGTTGTTAATTGCTGTCAAGTTGGGTTGGAGTTCTAGTGGCTTCATGAATGGGGGACTTCCAAGTCACTCTATTATCAAGAGCACTGCTTAGGTCTTGTCCACTCAGGGTTGTTGCTTCATTGATTTGAGTTTATCCACTTGTAATGCAGTCTTTCTCTTTTCCTCCTGCCTTCTACTTTCCAAACATTACTGTCTTTTCTAATGAGTCATATCTTCTCATTATATCACCAAAGTACAATAGCACCAATTTAGTCATTTTTGCCTGTTCAGGCTTGATTTGCTCTAAGACCCATTCATTTGTCTTTTTGTCAGTCCATGATTTCCATACAACTCTCCTTCAGCACCACATTTCAAATTAGTTCTCTTCCTATCAGCCCCCCACCCCCCCACCCCCTTTCAGCTTTCACAACCTTACATAAACACTGGAAATACTTTGACAGATTTAGAAATAAGCCCATTTAATTCACTAGGACTCAGTCTCGGGTAGGTATGCCCAGAACTGCAGTTCCAGGATTTCATCTGGTGCATAGGCATTTGTATTTAGGAGCAATTTATCACAAAGCGCACAAAGCGTTGATCTTTCCACTTACTTTAATCAGTTTTTGTTTTTTGCCAACCACTGTCTATTTCTGCTGTTTAATGTGGGGATAAAAAACCCTCCCAGATTTTTATTGTTGAATTTTACAGTTGTGTGTGTATGTGCAAATTCTGCTATGGCATCTGACAGAATGTGATGAAAATTAATAGAAACATGTTTAGTGCACGTAGTTTATTTGAAATAGCTAAAATGCTTGATTGACTTAATTACATTCCCAGCTTGGTTTGAGAAGAAATCTGCACAGAACTGGGTTCTGACTGCTAGGGGACTATAAGTGACAGCCTCCAGATGAGATTAAAACCAAGGGGGGGGGGGGGAGAGAGAGAGAGAGAGAGAGAGAGAGAGAGAGGTATGACTGATGAGAATATTTGTCTCCCATCAGAATATAGGAAGTAATTATTAGTAAGTAGGCTACAATAAAACCAAACTAGGACCTCAAGATTTAGAGACAGATTGTAATACTCCCAAATTCAGGAATTACCAGAATCCAGATTTTCTGGTGTTGGGGGGGGGGGGGGGGATAAAACAGGCTGGCTAGTATAATTATGCTCCAGCACAAGGGGATATATTTCCATGGCAACCCCCCCCCCATTCCATAGCAACATTAATCTGGTTATTTGCCTTAAAGTTCATTTTATGGGTTAAATGGGATCTTAACTTTCACTCCTGCCCTTCAGTGAAACACTACTAGAACTAAAGTTCCCTGTAGCAATTTGCACTGTTGTAAGATGAGAAGATGATTGTTTTTACAACAGTAAAAAGACCTAAAGAGTCCAGTAGCACCTTTGAGACTAACTGGGAAAAAGAAATTTCTATTATGAGCTTTCTAGCCTAAGGTTTACAATAATAGCTATTATACTGTCAATGAGGGAGAAGTGGCTGTGCACGCATAAAACCATGCAATGCACTGTGGAGAAGACCACAACCAAACCCTCCAACATTTCACAGAAGAAAAATGGGGACAAATATGGACAAGCAACATCAGACTGTGGTCAGGATGGCAAAAGTTATTAATGAGGAAGAGTACACAAGCTAGGAGAAGCTGCAGCAGTTTTCTTCTGCCTGAGCTTCCTGGGAAAAGCAAGATTCTGCCCCCTCCTCTCCTCCTCCCCTCCTCCCACCCACTGAGTTAATTGAATGCAAACTACTTTTGCACTTTGAATTCCTTTTACAGCAACTGAAATAAGTTGAGAAGGAAGGGGAAAAGAGAGAAACTAGGGCCATTTCTGCATTAGGCTGTTATAGCACTATTATTCCACATTCCACATTCTATGGAATCCTGGGGTTTGCAGCTTAGGGAGGGACTTTTAGAATTCTCATCCAAAGAGATCTTTGGCCTCAGTAAACGACAAACCCCACAATTCCACAGGATGTTGAAAGTGGAATAATAGCACTGTAACAGTGTAGTGCAGAAATGGCCTAGGACATTATGAAAGCAGCTGAAAAAGTGGGTGACAGACAACTAATTGGAACTATCCCTGCCAATTTCCAGACAATTGGAAGGTATGTGCAACTGTTGTGCACAAATTCAGTTGGATCTTGGAAATACCAAGTGTGGCTTTATTTCCTTTTTCTTCTCACTGCTATATTGTTGTCAGAGTTTTTACCACTATTTTTTCAGAAGCCTGTATGATACTGTAAACACCTCTGTTGGCAAACAGCATGCAGTTATGTACACTGGACATATTATCTTTTGGACTTTGACTTTTCATTTGTAACCTCCTCCTGCAACGTCCTCTAAAATTAAAAAAAAACAAACGGGGAAAGTACTGTACTACTCAAGTTGTCAGAAACAAATTGTGATTATGACCCATGTTCCATTCACACAGGAAATAGAATTGCTGTTGATGTAAGCTCTGCAGTTTCTTGCAGCTTCCTTGAGCTGTTATTTCAGCAGAGGGAGGAGGAATCCATAAACAGTGAATTGCAGAGTGTGCAAGGTGCTGAGAGTGATGAAGGAAGCAGGTTACACCTCTCATGAATATTGTCTGTATCTGCCTGCAGAGTCTGACAAGCAATATGGTCTCAATTGGCAGTAAGTACTTTACCCAAAATTATACAGTATTTACTTTCTGCTGTAGGACTACAGTATTTTTGCAAACTGAAAATATGGAGTCTGCCATTTCCTCTGTCGGCAAGGAGTAAACATCAAAGGACTTTTCTGCACTACACTGTTATACTACTATTATTCCACTTTCAACAGCCTGTGGAATTCTGGGGTTTGTAGTTTACTGAGGCCAAAGAGTTGTCTGAGTGGGAATTCTACCTACCCCTTCCTAAACTACAAACTCCAGGATTCCATAGGATGCTGAAATTGAAATAACAGCATTATAACAGTGTAGTGTGGAAAGGCCCAGAGTAAACTAATGGGAACCATCCCCATTAAGCATGCTTCCTCCTTATTGGATTGTTTTTGAGCCTACCCTCAGTTTAGTATACCCCTGAAAAGGTTCCCCCAAGTCTGTTGGTACATTCCTCTTGTGCACTGATGGTGCTGCTTGGGCAACTTAAGCACTGGAGAGTTAAAAGGGTTCTTTTACATCACACAATAGCAGTACGATGATTGCACTTTTAACTGCCACAGCCATATCCTATGGAGTCCTGGGGCTTGTAGTTTGGAGAGGCACTAGAGCTCCTTGGGTGAATATTCTAAATATCTCTCCCTAAACTACAAATCTCAGAATCCCATAGGATGTTGCCATGGTGGTTAAAGTGGAATCATTGCACTATAATTGTGTAATGTGAAAAGGCCTTTGGAATCTTTTTAGAGCCATATGTACATTGAAAGCTGCAGCTTGCCAAGAGCGTACCTACAAACAGACAGGACAACAGCAATGAAGATAGCTACATTCTTGTGGCAAGGAGGAAATAATGGGCCAACTTCCACAGTCCTTCAGTCCCCCTCCTAGCCTCAGATGACACAACAGGAGGGAGTTAAATTACCATGAAACTCCTCCCCTTTCTCTTGCTCCTGCTGTCCCTCCCATTCTTCTTGGGTTACAGAGAGAGCTCTGGGGCAGGTCCTCCTCCTTGACAACTAGCTAGCTAGCTATAGAGTTGCTAGAAACCCCAGCCCGCAACCACATCCTCGAACACATGCAGACTTCTTGGCAGAAGTGTAATTACCTTTGTCATACTGGCAATGGAGCCACATCTCTCCCTGTCCTCTTCCTCTTGGCTTCATCTGCAACTGATTGTTGGGCCTTTTGACCAGAGGATTCCACTCCAAGTTCTTTTTTACGTATTAAATACTACTACTAGGGCTACTGAGAGTCAAGATTGTGTGGTGGTTTGAGCGTTGGACTACAGCCCTGGAGATGACATTCCCTGCTCAGTCATAGAAACCCACTGGGTACCTTGGGAGCGTCACACACTCTCAGCCCCCAGAAAACTCTGTGATAGGATCACCTTGGGGTTGCCATAAGTCGAAATCAGTAACTATTACTACATTCTTCAATATTACATTATGAGTACATTGCAAGATATTTTCAAAACTATGGCAGCTGAAACATAAGAGATATAAATTAGGAATATGATGCTATCCTTTTTTGCTTAGAAGTAAAAACTCATTCTATTTAGTGGGAGTTGATCCATAATTAAGGGTATATAGAACTGCAACTATAAGTCCCTGTCTGTAAACGGTAGAATAAGACATTTCAAAAGGGGGTTTAATTTCCCCAGAAAGCAATTCTAATACACATAGTAAATTGTTTTAAAAAGTTAAAATATAAATTCTTTCACATGAAGACCTGGAAATGCTGTCAGAAGTCACAAGAAGCACCCAGTTGAATAGCTTCTGTGTGTTATTAACTGCAAATTTCTATATGCTAATTATTTAAATGTGTTTGTGTTTTACTGTGTGTTCTGTTGTCTTATAATGAACTATAAAGCAATGTGTTCTTTTCTATTCAAATAATCTTCAAGCATTTGTTTAAGGTTAAAGTTACGGTTTTGTACAACCAGATAGAACTAAATTTGTTTGCTATTAATCAGGATCCTAGAGGAGATGACAGGTACAACTGATCCTGCCAGAGTTTGCTTGGCACCCTGTTCTGTGGTTTCCCGGTACAGTTGTTAAAACAGAGATGATATTCTTGTGTTTGAACATTTCAATGGTAATTATTTTTTGTTTTTTATTAATTCCAGCCTTGCAATAATTAACAATGTCAGATTCATGAATATTTGAAGTAGAAAAATCCTTCATAGATGATAACTTTCTTTGGTTTTACATGGCCCGTGTTTAGACATTGCAGTAAACTACTGCCTTGGACATTTACCCAGTTCTCTGGTACAGATACAAGGAATTTGTAAGCTTTAACCACTAATTTCCATTAATCACTGTTTAGTATGCCACTCAACGTCAACTCATGTCAGCTGACTGTAGTTAGCTGTAGTTTATGCTAACAATATTTTGTTTGAACAGGTCAACATCATAAGCCATGGTGTGAGTTTGATTTGTTTCATTAGCATTAACCATAATTTTTCCAATTCAAATGACACAATAAATTGTGATTAAACCGGAGGTTAAAACTCTAAGCTCTTCCTTTCAGTCCACACTAGGATTTGTAAATCTCATGAAGGAGAACTATTGAAAAACATAGCTACTACAGTATCTGAATATCTGATTAAATATACAAATTAACTAGCATATTTATCCAGCGTTGCCTGGGGTTTGTATTTTCCTCTTAAGAACTCACTAAAATGTCTTCTCCATTTCCTGTAACTTTGCTCCATATTTCCTAATACAATCTGTATTCAAAGTTATTTACATGCAGTTTGGGTTCCTGAGGGAGTACACTGTCCTCCTCCTTGCTGCTAGGCCTCGTGTCCTTAGCAACCGGCCTATTTCCGTACCTGTAAATTTTCCCCATATTCCCCAATCCAACCTGTATTCATAATTGTTAACATGCAGAGGTTAGGTTCCTGTGGGAATATACTGTCCTCTTCCCTGCTGCTAGGCATTGTCTCCATAGCAAGTGGCCTATTCCAATATCTGAAACGTTTCCCCGTAGTCCCCAATCCAATCTGTATTGTCTGGTGATGTTGATGTACTGGCTTTTTTTTTCTTTTTGTTGAATTTGTACAATGGCTTTACGTTATTCTAGAAGTATGTTTTGTTTTGAATTTCAACTTTAATTTTCCTCACATATGGAACCCATACAATCTACTGTGTGAGGCCAGAAGACCTTGTAATTATGGCCATTTCTGCGCTACACTGTTATAGTGCTATTATTCCACTTTCAACATCCTGTGGAATTCTGGGGCTTGTAGTTTACTGTGGCCAAAGAGTTCTCTGGCTGAGAATTCTTAAATGTCCCTCCTTAAACTACAAATCCCAGGATTCCATAGGATGTTGAAAGTAGAATAATAGCACTATATCAGTCTAGTGCAGAAATGGCCTGAGTTTTTACATCATTTTATATCAGAGACGGAGAATCTCTGGCTCACCAGATTGTTTGGACAACCTTTCGCCTTCCTGGCTAGTGCTGATGGGAACTGCAGTTCAGCAACATCTGCAGGGCCACAGGTTCCACACTCTGTCTTTCCTTATTGTAGACACCATACTTTTCAAAGGGAACTGTTCACATCTTCAGAAGCACATGAGAGAAACGTAGGCAAATGTCAAATGATGTTCATGTGCATGTGAATCAGAGTCCTAAGATCCAAAACCCTAATTATTTCCCTTATGCTAGTTCCAACGTAGAGCCTGAGTATTTCAAATATATTTCTGCAATGTTTATAACCAGGTCACATAAAAATTAAAACAATATAATGAACATCACATACCTTGATACAAACTATAACTAAGACAGAGAAACAGTGAGTTAGGGTTGCTATGGGAACCTTAATATTGAAGACACTATAGCACTGAGTTAGCTTTGAAGTGTAATTTAATACTTGGACTTTCTTGAAAAGTGATACAAGATGTTAATAGCTGGAATTTCAGATACAATATTTGTAACAGTTCCAATTATAGCTATCTCATTTTAGTTTTTAAAAGGGAAAATATAGAAAACTATTGAGCATGGGATTAGCAAAACTGTCAGCCTCCTCATTCTGATCTCGTGAGGGCAATTTGTGTATCCAAGAAGCAGCTTGGAACTCTGGATAGATGACCCTTCATTCAGACCACAAGCATTCATCTTTCTGGGCCCCTGAACCTGGAAGCTGGTTTGAGAGTTAGCAATTAGGGCTTGAAGTTCGACATGAGGTAGCTACTGTTCTGCCAACGAGGTAAAAAGAAATTTAAAAATAACTAAGACTGTGAGATGACAAAAAATGTTTCATTAAACATATGCATTTTGGTGAATTCAGTTGACATACATTTTGACATGAAGATAATACCAATAACTCTAAAATAACTCTAAAACGTGTATTTTGGGGCCATTTCTGCCCTATGCTGTTATAGTGCTCTTGTTCCACTTTCAACATCCTGCGGAATTCTGGGATTTGTAGTTTACTGAGGCCAAAGAGCTCTCTGCCTGAAAATTCTAAATGCTCCTCCCTAAACTGCAAATCCCAGGATTCCATAGGATGTTGAAAGTGGAATAAGAGCACTATAACAGCATAATGTGGAAATGGCCTTAATTACACATAGCTGCAGAATGCTCATCAGGTTAGATCCTAGCCCTGGACCATGAAATTCCAGGTTCAAGCCCTGACACAAGCTTTTGTGTACAAATTGCTCTGGATTTCTTTCTGTAAAGCTAAATTCTGTATCCAGCACCTATATGTGCATTTTGGTTTATCTTGAAGCACTGGATTAACAGTTCTAGATAAATTCCTGAAAACAGATCTTTTTCTGTCCTCTTTCTCCAGCAGTTGCTTGTTTCTTCCACTCTCCACATCAACCAAAGAGTAGCCTTCAAGTGGATGTAAGATCTTAGCACTTGAGTTACATTTTTTAAAGCACAAGTATGTTGGTTTCTGTGCTGATTGAGCACATTCAGTCCTCATAGGGATGTTTTGGGGTTCCCTGTTGCCCCCTTGGTAAACCCTGTCCCGGGGTCTATAACTTTGATATAAAATTAATCTAACCCACCAGAGATGTCACCCGAATGTGCACGTAGGCAATAACGGTTATACGATTGAACGAACCAGGTCAGGCCAATAAAATCCCCAGTCACGTAGCCACAGGAGACCTCATGTTGTGATAACCCATGGTGGACAAAAGGTCCTTAACCTTTAAGGAGTCCACTTCAAGGGAGTAAAAGTGTTCCTGGAAAGTTGGGCACTGGAAGCAATAAAACTTTATCAAATCCATCTCCAGAAACTCACACCACAGCCTCAAAGCGGAGGAAGATCCTGTTACTGGGATGACACCTTGTTATCTTCCTATATCAGAGAGATGCCAGGTGTGGAGTTGTTTTTCTTTTCTGTCCTTGTTTGTTTTCCCCAGGAAAGGATTTGCCTTCAAAGTTAATTTTTCCTACCAATAGTTCCTGTTTTTGGGCTAGTTAGGCAAGAGAGAAAGGAGAGAAAGGCGAGGCAAGGAGGATAAGTATGATGCCTCCCAGTCATACCAACTGACCGGTTCCCTCCCAACAGCTGCTTGATCTCCTCAGCGTCTGTTCGCTGAGCTGCTCTTCGATCACTGCTTCCTGGACCAAGGACTTCAGAAGGAGGTGCAGTATCACCCAAGCTGCGAATCCCTCAACAATCCCTCTATCTTATTTCCACTCTTTATTTCTATTAGCCCTTGGATGCGTGTGTGCGTGCGTGTTTGCGCTAGTGTGAACTATTACTATTCAATAAAGTCATTCATTGAACCTTTTTGTGTGATTTCTGACTGAGCCTGACCCCGTAAACATTGGGTAAAAGATCCTTTATTACCCTGCCCTCTTTGCATTGCTAAAGCAGTGTTCATAGCTAATTTTCCCCACAAGTGATAATTTTGACAGGTGTTGGGAATCCCCCTAAGGGACCCTCAGCAAGCAGGGTAACATCCCCACTCTGTAGGCCCCCCAATTTTGTATTTCTGCAAACCCTGGGGTCCTCCCAAGTTTGTAGATACCTCCCTGTTGCACATGAATGGTGCCATTTTGACCCTCAGAGAAGTGTGTTCGTCATTATATGTGATATAAAAAGCAGTTGAAATTACTTTTCAATTCTTATGTGCCAATCAAATGGCAAGAGAAATACAGAAGATGGCCTATGATATGGACCCAGAACGAACGAAAAACCCATGCCAAAATAAAACCATGTGAGCATTGACACAGCTCAGATAGCATTTGGACATAAGCCCTGAGAAATTAACAGGCTGGCTGTTGTCAAGTTCTGTGCAAAATGACTAGATGCAAAAACTGCAGTACCTTTGCAGTGTGTATATGGTACTAGAATAATGCATCAAAACACCCAGATGGTTGTCCCAATGCAGCAATTCAGGACGATGTAAATGTAAGATCACAGCTGCTGCTTGCAAGCAGTTCTCTCAGCCCGGGAAATAGATTCTTCAGCTTTGCAGGTCTGGATCAGACCAGTTCATTTCAAGAGCTCAGGTTTCCTGCTGCTGCTGCTAATTGAAGAGATGCGAAAAGGGCGGGATTTTGGCTACACTGGAGACAGAATATCCTACAATAAAGAGATAGCGATGTAATATGGTAAGGACAGTAAAAATGTTCACTCAGGTAGAGCAGAATGGCATTTGGGCAAGAACCTTAATGGCTGATAGCATCTCTGGCTAGAAACTTGTTTTATGACTCGTGAATTCATTATTCCACTCTTCCAACCCCACCCCCCATCTGTGTTTATCTTTGAGGAGTATTGGGCGATTTCCACACTACATTGTTATAGTGCTATTATTCCACTGTGGAATTCTGGGGTTTGTTGTTTACTGAGGCCAAAGAGCTCTCTGGTTGAGAATTCTATATGCCCCTCCCTAAACTGCAAACTCCAGGATTCCATAGGATGTTGGAAGTGGAATAATAGCACTATAACAGTGTAGTGCAGAAATCGCCTTGGTCTAAGTGAAAAATACTTTATACATCCTGGTGAGTGAAAACAGAATGAAAGTCAAAAGAAGCATGGAAACAGCAGAGCAAACATTTATGCTAAGCCTTTTGACATGTTACTTTTTAGACTACAACTCCCAGAACATCCAGCCTGGAGGATTTTGGGAGTTGTAGTCCAGAAAAGTAACATGTTTGAGCTCTGGTTAAACTGCCAGACATAAGGGGGCATGTGTCCTACTTTATAGGAGATTATCCTCTATTTGAAGGGCTGTCCAGACCAAATCTAGTTAAAGACAACCAAAAGAAAGTCAGTGCAGAACCTTGAAGCTGGCTATTCATAGCCCTAAGCTATCACATAGGATATCCAGTCACAGTCTTCCCCACTATGGTGTGGTGTGATTTCTCTTTACATTTTAGGAATTATTTCTAAATTTGCACCTGTGCATTCAAATTGATTAAACCATTGGCCAAAACACAAATGGAACATAGATAAATGACAGAAATAATAATGCAGCTTTTGTTTAAATTACTCTCCTATGCATGACTGAATTTGAACCAGAGATTTCAAACTTGCAAACCTCACGCTGTTTTATCCAGCCAAGGTCTCTCCTGCAATACTTGTGCTCCTGGCATTCATGACTGGGTTTGGGGGGCTGGAAATAGCAGGTAGACATATGTCCCATAAGGTATCTTGTGCTTATTTATTCCTGTGACTACATGGTCAGGGAGCACTCCTGTAGTATTTGTTGTGAGACCTTTCCCTTGGCTGCATGGCAAACAACAAGAACAATGAACCCTACACCTTTCCTTTCTTGGGTGGGTCTTGAGTTGATCCCAGATTGTGTGTGTGTGTCTAGAAGTATTTTGCCAAGGGAGTTTCATGTCTGCTATGCTGTATGGCTTCTGCTTCTTCCCTTTTGCATGCTGGACTCCTAAATGATGCTTTCAAAGGAGCACAAGAGAATTTAAACCCCTGCTAAACAGAATACCGGAGGACTTGCTATAGAATGGTCATTGATGGCTGTGTTACTGGGCTTCTGGAGTGACATAGATGCTGTTGTATCACTGAACACATGACAATGCATTGTTTTCCTCTGCTTGTGGACACTGGTGGAGTTTTTAGGGATGCAATATCTGCTGTTCCTGATGGTAAGAGCAATTTGACAGTGGAATACACTACCTTGGAGTGTGGTGGAGTCACCTTCTTCAGAGGTTTTTAATCAGAGGTTGGGTGGCCATCTGTTGGGAATGCTTTGATGGTATATTCCTGCATGGCAGGTGGTTGGACTCAATGGCCCTTGTGATCTCTTCCAGGTCTGTGATTCGAGCTCTGTGATTCCTGCCATTTTTGTATGTTCTGATCATATGTTTTGTCCCTTCCCTTACTGACTAAATGCACACTGGATACAGTGGCTGTTCTCTCAGTCTCCAATTCTGAGTGTAGGATTACTCTGTCCATCAAACTCATGCAGACAAACAGAGCTCTTTACAGTCTTTATAAGGCTCTAATGTAAGGTATATCTATTATTTATAAAGCTGGTTGTGAGTGGAACCCCACATGGAAAGAATTAAAAATGCCTTAACAATAAGCTAAATACTATGTGTTTGTGATAAAGAAATGTGCCAAGTAGTCATGTATACAATTTAGTCTCAGAATATTAAGTAAAAATACTCACAATTTGTAATCAAATACAGTGAGTATTACAGTGTTATAACATTTTTCATATTTTTCCCCTTTCAGCACACATATTCCTATCTATCACTGATCTGAAGATTTCCCTTAGGGATCTACATGAGTTGTCCAGAGTTGCTTTTACCCATTGATAATGTGGCTAGGCCAACCAGATTTCATGCTGAAATAAGAGTCTGGTATCAGTTATCAGCCTTTACAAGAAGTCTTTTATTACATAGTTAGGTTGGTAGGTACTTCTAGGGATCCATTGTCAAGGGTAAACAGTGCTTCCAGATGTTTGGCTCCCAGCAAAATGCAATCTGTGCTCTTTTGTGGGAGCTACAAACAATATGGATATTGTGCTTTTTCAGTATATCTCACTACATTTTATCTACACTAGTAGTTGTAAGATAGCTGTGTGAATGTAGATGGGGGAAGTACAACTTTACATGAGTCACTATTTTAAAAACATATTGTTTCAAATCAATCTTTTCAAAGAAGAAATGTTTAATTTGCCATGTGATGTTAAAAGTATGATTGACTACTTTCAAGACTTGTAAAACATTGGGAGTCATACCATAATCCTACAAAAATGAAGAGCTTTTTCTACAACTGATTGAAATTAGAATGAACAATGGCAGTTTATAGAAATGTGGAATCAATAACTAGGTCTGATGTAAAGGAATGGAAGTAGCACTTACTAGAATAGCTGGAGTTTACATCTGTCAAGGATTGGACAGAAAAGTAGGCAAGGTTTTTTTTTTTTGTATGTTTGTGTTATTGTGGCAAATAAATGATAGCCAAAAAGAGACATATATTTTCATGCAGAAGTCTGAGAAAGACTGGCCAATTAATAAGCCAATTCTTTTCTGCATATGTATCACCTTGCGTAGTTACTGAGTGCAGCATTTATTTTAAATGATTATAATGATGCAGATTAGACAGTGATACTAAGTTATGCTTTCCTGACGAGTTACGCTTGTCTGGTTTCATTAGTTTTGGTGAACTGCTTGCTTCACCTATGGACAATGAAATTTGTACAGATTTTAAAAGCACAATAAAATATTTGATGCCCAGAAGACTGGTAGGAGAGTAATTTCAACAAAAGCTGCATTGTTATTTTTCTCATATATCTATGTTCCATTCGTGTTTTGGCCAAGGGTTTAATCCATTTACAATTCTTAAAACACCCAACCATCCATTCCCACCACCAGGAGAAAGAATGCAGATGTTTATATGCACTAGCAGCCTTAAATAATTTGCTTCTTGGGATATATGTGCAACTATATATCCAGGTTTTATAACCAATCAAGGGCAGACTGGCACAGGCTGTGCACTGATTTGCATCCTAATTGTGAAATTTAAGCAAGAGAAAATGTAAATAGTGGGCTTATACAGCATAAAATATAAAGCAGAAAGTTCTTTGTATTATGAGATGTGTGTGTGTCACTGAGATAGCCTAAGTCTAGGCACAACACCAACATAACTATGAACATACAAAGGGATGTTGTAGCACCTTTGAGACTGAGAGAAACAAATCTATAGTGTAAATGTTTGTAAACTTAAATCTACTTCTTTAGATGTGTGAAATGAAGTGCCTAGGAGCAGGCCTTTATGGATATGAATGAGCAGGTTGTATGTGTGAATAGCAACAGAAATGCAAAACTTGTATGTATGATGATGGAATGGCACGTTCAGCTTTAACTATGGTCATTGGGAGATAAAGGCAGATGTTCCCTTAAAGCCAAGGTAAGTAGATAACCGTATGATTATTGGAGGGAGTTATTGGAATATAGTGTAATGCTGGCTGGAAACTGGCAAGAAGATATGATAAACTGGGCAAGAGAACCTTCATGAGGTTGAAGTGTTAACTAGTGTTACAATATGTGTAGAGACCCAGTGAGATATAGTGGTTTGAACATTGAATTACAACTCTGGAGACCAAGATTTGATTCTCCGTTTGGCCATGAAAATCCATTTGGTGACCTTGGGTGCATCACATACTCTCAGCCCCAGAAAGCCCCATGATAGATTTGCTGTAGGGTCACTATAACTTGGGAACGACTTGCCACTGTCAATGGACTGGAGTTTGTACATATATTCCAGTTCTGCTGTTTCGTTCTCCAATCTTGCTTAGCAGTTTTTTAAAATTCAAGGACTGCTGTTCTGTAGTCCAAGATGGAATGCCCAGGAAGACTGAAGTGTTCTGCAACAGTTTTTTGTGTCTTCCTACTCTTAATGTCTGATTTATGATCATTTGAGATGGCAGCATTATTGTCTAGAATAGGTTGAGGGCTCTTGGTGGTAGGTCTTGCCTACAGATACCTTCCCAGTCTCAGTTATTTACCTATGGAAGAACACAGAACACGGAGGGGGAGACAAGTACAAAACCTTACCACAAAATCCAGATACCAAATCTGCTCACATATCTACTTAGAAAATGTCATCACAGGATCTAATCGCATCACCCACAATATTAGAGGTACTTTCACTTGGTCATGGCAAGTGAACCCTCAATCTCTCAGTCTAAAGAGATACTGGAGTGGGGGGGGGGGCACTCCTGTTTCGAGATATTCCAAGAGTCAATTTCAAAGCAGTAGTAAAATTTCATCATATTGTATGGCTGTACCTGATGTTCTTCAAATGAGGATTCTGAATTCTACATGTCATGAAGAAGAAATAAAAACTAATAAAAAATAACTAAAATAACTAAAAAATAAAAACTCATCTATTGCTGCAGCAAGAATCTGGTTAAACTGGTACACTTTGATTTAACATGATTTTATCTCACTGAAATAATCTTTCACCTTTCATTTATGTCCAGAATGCAATGTGCTCAAATGTAACAGCAATAAAAAGAGGACAAACAGTACAGTTAAAATTATGATGGTGCTGATAGAGATTGAGTGGCTCTGATCTGAAATCCTTGGGACCAGAAGTGTTCTGTATTTTAGATTTTTTTTTTAGATTTTGGAATACAGTTCTTTTTTGGGATAGCCTTGTATCTCGTTCATTTGCTACTTGTGTTGTATATGAGACACAAGGCTGGAGAGAGACTGAGGATCTGCAAAATGATGGGAATCCAAGCACAGAGCTCAGCACAAATCCACACTCTCACACCATTCCACAGATCGTCAGTCTCCCTTTTTTTGCCAGCAGCCACCTGCTTTCACCTTCAAGATAGCTGCTGTGGTGCAACTCAGCTCTGAGAGATGAATGAGCAGGAGCACCACATACACTGCCTTGAAGTGGGTAACTGGTGACAAAAAGAGAGAGACTGAGTATCTATGAAATGGTGGTGGGGGGGTCTGGATTCATGCTGAGCACCATGCTTGTACATAGAAGCAGGTGGCTTGAAACTAAAAGAAAGAGTCTGAGGATCTGAGAGATGAAAAAGCAGGAGTGTTGCAGCTGCCACTGTGAAGGCACAAATGAGTTGCTGGCAGCAAAAAGTTTCAGTTTTTGAAGGTTTTTGGATTTCTGGATAAGGAACTCAACCTGTATATTGAATGTTTTAATATTTTCAGCTTTTGGAGGCAATTTGAATTTATCTTTACTGGCTGTTTTGAGGAGAATGCAGCACAGGCCATTCTATAGAGTTTAAGCCAGTAACACTCATCACAAGTCCATTAGACAAGCCTCATTACCTTGGCCTTGCCCCCTGTCTCCCATGCAAGCTGGGGATAATAATATTGACTTACCTGTTGTAAGCATTATTGAACAATGTCCTGTAATGCAAAAGAAACATTTTTAATAATTAAGATGTATTTAATCTTACTAAGTAGTTAACATGCATTTAACCTAAGGTGGCTCCCTCTTTGCTGTCCTTTCATCAGCAGGTGAAGACCTCCTATTGCAGCAGGCTTTCAGGAACTGCTTCTTTTACCTGTAAAGGGCTTTTGAAAAGTATGTTATACTATTTTTAGTTGTTGCTTTTAAATAGTTTTGCCCTTATAGTCATAAATTCTATAAAATATTGTTTATTAAATTTGAAGATATTTATAATGAAAGATTCTTCTGTAAAATTTCCACTTGATAATAGAAGATATATAGGACATAGGAGAATAATCTTCCGTTTTCTCACAATGCCCCTGTCCTATTCTTATATCTTCTTCCCATTCTTCCTCCAGGTCACTGATGTGTGTTAAATTATATATCTAAAATTATATACTAAACAGTGGTTTGAGCATTGGACTATGACTCTGGAGACCAAGGTTTGAATCCTGCTGGGAAATGGTGACCCCCTGGGTGATGTCACACTTGCCCTTAGAGGAAGGCAGAGGCAACCTCCCCACCAAACAAATCTTGCCAAGAAAACTCTGTGATAGGTTCACTTTAGGGGTGCCATCAGTTGGAAATGACTTGAAGGCACACAACAACAACAACAACAAAAACAACAGTTTACAGTTAGGGTATGAAAGCTGTGACCTTCCAGATATGGTTGGGCTCCATCTTCTCAAGCCAGTTTAGTCAATAGTCAGTGATAGTAAGACCTATAGCTGAATATCTGTGGGTCCACAGTTTCCACACTCCTGATAATAGCTTCAGTTTTTACGTACAGTTTTCTTACAGGCTCTCATTGTTATGTGTTTTAAAATTTACACTGTTTTACTTTTCAAATCTAGTATTCTAAAGTTGATTGTTCTTTTGATTATTTTTCAGACTGAAGACTTTTCTCCTGAGGAAGACACTAAATTTGCCATTTAGAATTGAAGAGAATTGAAGCACAAAATACTTTTAAGTGGGCTTGGATAAGCATGATTATTTTTCTTTGCTCACGGGACAGTTCTGTCGATGTTTATTTGTCATGTTAGACTTGTGAGTTGTCCAAATAACTTGTGCTATGATAACTGAAATTGTATATAAAGAGCCAGCATGGGAAGTGGTTTGAGCATTGGACTATGACCCTGGAGACCAGGGTTTGATTCCCCACTCAACCATGGAAATCCACTGGGTGCCCTTGGGTACATCAGCCCCAGAAAACCCCGTGAGATGTTTGCCTTAAGGTCACCATAAGTTGGAAATGACTTGAAGGCACACACCAACAGGTGAATCAATGTGTACTCAGAAGTAACTTCCTACGAAGTTTAGTGGAACTGTCTGTACGATTCTTTATCTGACTGTTCAGAAACAGGAAAGCATAGGATTGCACATTTTCTTCCTACTAAATTTCGGGGATTGCAACCTGCAGTATGATGGTAGCAAGTTGACAAAAATTCAGAGGAAAAAAACATTTGCGTATCTCTTATGCAAGGTTTGAAACTTCAACTGGTCCAAAATATGGAAGCCAGATTGGTTACAAGGTACAGTGAGGAATGAGTGTATCACACTGATAATAAAATCACTCCACTGGCTGCCAGTTAGTTTCTGGGCGAAGTGCAAAAATGTTGGTTATTACCTCTAAAGCCCTACATGGTTTGGGTCCAACTTACCTGCAGGATCGCCTCCTCCCACACAATCCACCCTTTGGGGGCCATTAACTTAAACTGGCCAGGACTAGACTGGCAATGGTCACCCAGAGGGCCTTTTTGTCAGCTGTGGAATCACCTGCCAGAATAGATTTGACAGCAAAATGCGCTGTCTGAATTTTAAAAACTCTAAATACCTATCTCTTCCAGCAAGCCTATCAAGTTAATTTTTAATTATAAATTTTAAACTGATATATTTTAAAAAGTTTTCTGTGTTTTAGTGTATTTTAATCTGCAATGTATCTTCAATTTAACCTATGTTGCACCCTGCCTTGAGCCTTAGGGAGAGGTGGGTAAGAAATAAAAAAGTTATTTATTTATTATTATTTTACTGACTTAAGCCAGTTTTATAAAGAAATTCAGTTCTTAAACTGAATTGTGATCAACACCAAGTTTCCAACACCAGAATCTTCACTGACCCACATGAAGTAGAATCCCCATCTCCTTCATATCATATTGTCAAAAATTTACTATCAGTATCATGTTCTGTGCTATATGATTATGCTGTAAGTTTGATGAGGAGATCCCCATTTTTTATACCAATAGCAGGTTTTTACCTAACGCTTTTCAAATATTTATCCTGGAAGCCAAACATGGAGTCCAACAATGACTCAATTATCAGTAATATTCCTGTCCTTGCAAGTCATTTTGCCATTTCCTTGTTAATTATAAGAGAAATGTTAAGTTATGAAGTAAACCATAATCTCTGAACATACGATAGATAATAAAGACACAGACTAAACTAGCTGGTGAGGAAATGACAAGGCATGTACCCTCTGGCATATGGACAACTTGATTATCTTGACTTTTCTATTTCAAAACCAGAGGTTGCCTTTATCTTTTAATGAAGAGTTCCTTCTTGTTTAGAAGAATTTGGTCTCTTGAGTAACTTGCTGGTTTGGGCAATTTGAAGGACAAGATTTAAATGACATCAGGAAGTGCAGATTCATGACTAATTAGCTTGCCCACTGATATGATGACAAGTCTCTTTCTATAGCAGTAACCTCAAATATAAAGATGCGCCAAAGGAAGATGACACCATTCACTTGTGAGCAGCAAATTTGCAACATAAAAACCTATGTGCTATTCTATAAAACAAGATATACTCTCAACTACTATAATCTAAGTGTGAATGATAAATACTGAATATTGTTAGCCAACTCAGCTTAAGCATTTCTGTTTGTAAATTGTAACATTTGGCTTTTGGAAAAGCTCCTCAGCATGGGGGGAAGTCTGGGTCCACACTGAACCAAATGAATGGAGACAAATTGTGCATATCGTTCTATGTATGTTGTACTATATATTCCATGGCTCTGGATAGTTTTTTTAGAATTAAACATGACAAGAAAAGATTATTACTAAATATGTTTCATATTGAAGAGGAGTACATTAAAGGAGATAATAACTGGAAATCCAGAACTGCATTCTAGAGCTTCTTTGTTTTTTATCCTAACATGATGTTGCTAACAGCCAAAAAAGTGAATTAATTAACTACTTAATTTATTTATTTTATCATATTTTATCCTATTTATTTTATTTATTTTTGCATGGTGGCAAACAGATAAAACAATATAAACAATGTAAACAGTTTACCCAGTTCCAGGGACTATTTGACCCCAGTAATTCATGATCTAGCAACTAATCATTTAGATCAGTGTTTCCTGTTCTAATCTGCAAGCTGTTTTGGACTTCATCTCCCAGAATACCTAATCAGTGACTTCTACACATTGCAATCCAAAACATCTGAAGGACCAGAGTTTGAGAACCACTGATTTGGATAACTGTTGTGAACTCTACATGGGATTGCGTTTGAATCCAATAGGAAACTGTAGGTAATGCAATATGTGGTATCAAGGCTATTGGCGGGATCATTGTATAGAAACATGTGACTTAAATTTTAAAAGAATCACACTGGTTCCCACTAGGTCTTAATAAGTAAAGAAAGACTTCCAGTCCTAATAATGGATTTGATTTAATGGTAAGGAATTTGATGTTCAACCTAGATATTTGAAGGTATGACTCTCTTTATGTATGCATGCCCCATCATTAGGATCAGCTGAGAGAGGGTAGTCCTTTGTGTGCCGTCACTGGGAGCACTACCCCTGTGGAGATGCAAGACAGGGCTTCCTCGTGTAGCGCTCCAGTCATGGAATACGCTCCCCTTGGAGTCCTGCCTGCCACCAATTCTGTCCTGATTTTGGCACCAAGTTTAAATTTAGGCTGTTTGGCCTAGAAAAGGGGGTTTAGTGATCATGGATTGGCTTTTTGATTTAGCATAATGTAGGTTATGTTCTGTTTCAATTATTTTAGATTGTTTTAACACAATTAAGTTTCTTGTACTTTGCCCTGGGATTTGCTGATATACTGAAAAATCAAATAAATAAAAAATGGCAAAAGTTCAGTTTTTGAAAAATTGCATGATTTCCGTAAAAATTTCAGTAAAAATTTTGTTTTATTTCTAGGAATACCAGTTAAACACAGTATTACAGAAATAACTGTGGGGATGATTTAAAATGCAGGAGGGTGCCAGAGCATACTTTTGCACCATATTGCCTGGAGACTTGTAGGGCAAAGTATCTATTTCCTTCTGGACTTAAAGAGCTTTGTAGGAATTTTGTCATAAGAACATAAGAAGACCCATGTTGGACCACACCAAAGGCCTATTTGGTCCAATGTCTTTTCTCCCAGTGGCCAATCAGTTGCCCATGGCAAGCCCACAAGCTGGACGTTAGTAAAACTCCATCCACCTTTAATGCTCCCTAGGAGTAGATACACGTAGGGATATACTTCCTTTTATACCAGAAACTATATATAATATAGCTTATATGTCATGCAGCCATATCTCTTACAAGAACCAACATGATGTAGTTGGACTACAACTCTGGTGGCCAGGGTTTGAATTCCCATTTAGCCATGGAAACCCACTGGGTTACCTTACGTAAGTTACTCTTTCTCAGCTTCAGAGGGGAGCAAAGGCAAACCCTCCTCTGAACAAATCTTGCCAAGAAAATCCCATGATAGGTTCACCTTAAGGTCGCCATATGACTTGAAGGCACACAACAATGATATATCTCTTATAGTTATACACTTATCTCGAAGCCCCTTTTTCCTTTCCAGGATGTGTGTGTGGATTGGGAAGATGTAGTCTGGGTTATTTGCAGTGGTAAGAAAAAAGCAGTCTGGACATACAGTGGAATATGTCCCCATTATTTAGATGTCTTAGGATTGTGTTCTGACACTTAGAATGGGTTCTAAAGTGGAGCATCTTTTGTTTTTTAATTTTTAATTTTCGTCACATCCAAGAAGTTAAGGAGCAGCAGGTTTTACCTCTTGGGCTGATTTTTTTCTTCCCATGTGTTTTAACCATTTGATAGAAAAGCCCAGAAAAGGGCTTGAATGTAGACTAATGCTGCATCTACTCTGCTTCTGCAGGATGCATCACACACATGCATACTTCAACAGAATGGAATAAGATATGATGCTTGAAACAAATTACTCACTGGAATGGAGCACACGTTATTTTGGCTCTGTTAATTATACCTTTAAGCTAGTTGTCTTTCATACAACACTCTGAATGCTTATCAAAATGCAGCCTTTGCCATTGGCATCTGCTACTCTTTTTATATCAATATTTTACCATTTTTCCTTTGGGCTCTTAGTCTTCTATTATCTTGTTCCTTGTGCAAACTAAAATAGAAGGTAATGAAAGCTCATGGTAGCAGATGAGTCTGCTTTTAGGCTTTTGAAAGTGGTGGTAGTAAAGCTTCAGTACAGTTGTTCACATTTACTGATTGCTAAATTGTCCTAATATTATTAAAATAGTTTTAAAATGTAATTATCAGTAGGAAAGTTTTAGGAAACCCTCTCCACTCTTTTAAAAGGACCACTGTGCACACTTTGCATCCATGGAAAAAAGGCATTTCACTGTTAAATAATCTCTACGTGAGGAGGGAAATATATGACCCATACACTTCTTTCTGATTGTTCTCCTCCTCTCCTCATTCACAACGTTCCAGACTTAAGCAGATCTTGCTCAAATTGCAATAAATAGAATTTGGCAGAAAAGGGGGGAATGATGAAGGGTTAAATTGTAGAAGTTGTTTGCTTGAGTAGAAAAATAGAGGAAAATAAGTCAGACAGCCGCGCTTCCTATCTTATCAAAGGTGGACTTGGCATTGCTTGGAAAAAGGGAGTTTGGGAGCCAATGCGACCAAGGGCGGATACTCCCTACTGAGATGCTTCATTTTGAAACTGTAATCTAGAATCATTGTAATTTGTACACTTTTCTTATATGGAAATCATTTCCTGTATTTGTTGTTTAGAAAGTATAAAAGATATGTTGGAACCAAGAACGGGGCTCTCAACCCACTGAGATCCCTGCGCAGTAAGAATAAACTCTTGTTTTCTGAAACTGCCGGTCTCACTTCTCTGGTTGTCCACAACAGTCCTGTGCTGAGAAGAATTGAACAACAATGAGCTTCCATGATGATACATCACTTCATCACCCGGATATTAATTACTTTGCAAAATCTAAAGCCATGGCCAGATAGTTCCTTAAGGCAGGGTGAACAAATGAGGCCCACCAGACCCATTTGTGTGGTCCCCCAAATATCTGCATACCCTTCAACATTTCTCAGATGAAAACTGGGATATATGTGGCCAAGCAATATCAGAGAATGGTCAAGGTGACAAAAGTTATTAATGAGGAAGTGAGGTCGTGTGTTGAAAACCATCAAAAACTACAGTACCCATGTAAGTGCTGTAGGAGTTGATCAGCCAATCGATAAAGACACGGGTAAAGAGTTAGATGGGCAATGTTATGTGGGGGTTTTGGAACAATGAACATATAAGGAAAGTGTTACTTGTTTTTGTTTGTGCCTGAGTATAAAAGGCAGTGTTGTACACTTGGGCAGGGCTCTCAGACTTTGTGGAATGATCCCTCTGAGGCCCTGCTAGCAGTTCAGTAAAATCCTGCTTTCTCTCAACTGTGGGTCTCGATTCCGGACTTGATTTCCGTTGCAGAAGAACACACAAGCTAGGATAGGTAGTGGCAGTTTGTGTTTGCCAGACCCTGGGAAGAGGAAGAATCCTCTATCCCTGCTGAGTTAATTGAGTGCAAGCTACTTTTGTTCTTTGAACTGAGGCCATTTCCACCCTATGCTGTTATAATGCTATTATTCCACTTTCAGCATCCTGTGGAATTCTGGGGTTTGTAGTTTACTGAGGCCAAAGAGCTCTCTGACTGAGAATACTAAATGCCCCTCCCTAAACTGCAAACTCCAGGATTCCATAGGATGTTGAAAGTGGAATAATATTAGCACTATAACAATCCAGTGAGGAGATGGCCTCTGTTTGCAGCAACTGAGGAAAGCTGAGGGTCAAGGGATAAAGTGGGAGGAAGACAGAGAAACTGAGACATTTTAAAAGTAGCAGAAAAGTAGGAGAGCAGAGGATTAATTGCCACTGTTCCTGACAAATTGGGACAGTTAGAGGCCAAGAGCAACACTGGTACTGTTTGCTGCAGCTTGTCACTGTCAAGCCTTGGCTTTCTGAGGCAACAGAAATTTTCCTGTTTTCCTGTTCAAGGCAACCCACAATTATGGTCCTATTCACAGTAATCTGATGGGAAACTCATGACAATATTTATAGTACAGTGTTGCTGCCATATTATCGGAAGGCAGGAAAAACAAGCATTCCATTTAATGGCCCATGTTTCTTTGGCAGTCCACTCAAAGCATCTGCCCTTTGAGCTTTGTTTTAAAATTCTGATCCAAAACATATAGAACAGCCTAGGAACCTGCTCCTTTTGCACTGGCTGATTATTTACTCTCTGTACTTTCTGTACTTCATTAATCAGCAATATGGTACAGTAGATTCAGTGTGTGCTTAGTTTTTGGTATTTTAGAATAGTTTTAGTCTGACCTGTTCGTTGAGGCAAATTCAGGTAACCTTGTAACATGGAACAGAAACGTTTCGGACCAATAATTTTAGAAGTATGATTAAATCAGTATGGATGCTCTTTGCCCTCCCCCAAATAGAAGTACAGTTGGTCCACCACTTTCATGAGTTCAGCATTCATGGGTTTAATTATTTGCAGGTTATTTTATTTATTTTATTTAGTTATTTTAAAAATTGTACTGCATTTGTCCTGCCATGGAAAAAAAATATGTTCTCTCTCGGAATCTCTAGATAGTCCAGGGCAGTTCTATGTCCACTTCCACCAGAAGTGGACCATGGAGTCGTGCTGGAGGACCTAAAGATATCTAGAGGAGTTTCCTTGGGTAAAAATAAAATAAAATAATAAAATTGTGTCCGTGATTTTTATTTGTGTTTTTTCCACTTTTAAAAGGGTCTTGTGCTTGTAACCCTCATGGACGTGGAAGGCTGTTGTAATCAAGCAGCTCTATAATATACACAGGGTGTTGGAATTTAGTGAAATATTGCACCAAAATATTTCAAACAGCAAGACTGATTAATATTTTTCCCTTTCCTATATCCAAATCCTGTGCTTCTAAAACTCACTGCATGGTATTATATATGAAAGAGAATATTGCATTCTTGATATTATCCTGAAGGCTTCCCTTCTGTCTTATGTGGTCTATTAAACAACAACATAGGATGCTAAAAAGTCTTTGACCCTGGTTTTGTAAGTGGAGTCCTACTTGGTACTATTAGCCGCAGCCATATATTATCAGCATGTCACTTTAAAATGAATTATTCAGCATCACTGCTTATAAATTATGCCAATCACTAAACAGTCCAGTCTCCAGTCTTTAAGGCTTTTCAGTGTCAGAGACAATTGCTTTCTAGAATGATGATAATCCCTGAAATGAAGTTATAGCAGTGTGACAATGATTAATTTAAATCTAGCTGCTGGCATAACTGTTTAGGATGATATCATACATCATCACCAAGGGTAGCTGCACCAGATACACAGCTCAATAAAAATGTAAGGTGTCTTTATTCTTTCAGCGGCTGCACCCCTGATTGTGGTCAGGTGGTCAAAACATTCTGTCTGAACTGGGCCTCAACCTATTTATTCTTTGCTACATGTGTGAAGCTATGGGATCTATATTTATCTTTGTTTTTCTTTGCCTTTCTCATCCTCTGTCTCCATATTCCTCCTTTGTTTCTGCTTCCACTGTTTATCCCCACAATGACTGGATGAGGCAGAGCAGATGTTTTGCATACAGAAACTTCTACGTTCAGGCCATTTCCACATGACATCGCAGTCCCACTATGGAGATGGGATGGCAGCAGTCTGTGGTTCATGCTTCTGCACGACATCATCGTGGTTCCATTGCCATCTTGCCCTACCCATCACAATTGCGGGATATTCACTTAATGGAATAAATAAATCCATTAAGTGCTTGCAATTGTGCAACACTCTCATCTCTACCTGCTATGTGGAAAGGCAGGAAGTGCAATGGAGGCACTTCCTTCTCCAGCACAGCATGGGAAAGAACCCGACTGCACCGTGGAAGGCAGACGCGTGTCACTTGCGGTCTCTTCTGCAGGAAGTCGGTCGGGTGCGGAGGGGAGCGTTCCTGTCGGGCTCCCTTTCCAGCAAAGGTGCTCCTGGGATTGCGATGGCAGGACAACAGGATCAGGTAACGTATGGAAATGGCCTCAGTCTCAAGCTGTCCACTCAGGAGAACTTCAGGTAGCAAACCGCTGCTAGTCAGAATAGAAAGCAATGGGTTACATGTACAAATAAACTCACCTGGTATAAAACAGCTTATAATGTTCAAATAATGCTAAAAATCCTGCTATACCACCCCAGCAAGGTTGCTAGGCATCTTCTTGGGCTGACATTTTAGTCAAAACATTAGATCCAAGGCACTGTGAACAAAAAGAAAATTGTAATGGGGAGGGCCACAACCACTCTTTTGTGTTTTGTGGTTGTGACCACATTCATTTTTGGCAGTCATGGCTTGCTTTCTATAATAACCCAAAATTGCCTTAAGCATCTCCAAAATGTGGGCATAAACACAATTATTTAATGCTCAATTTCAGTATCTTTTCAGAAAAGTAATAACAGGGTTTCTCTCTCAGTTTAGATCTATCACTGGAATATTTATAAAACTGCTGTGAATTTTGGTATGAGGTGTTTAGATGTCCCCATTCATATGAAGATGTCAGCACAAGTACGTTATTGTTCGAGTAAAAAGAAGAACAACTAGTTACATCACATTCAAATGCACATTATGTGTAACGGAGAGATGTATATTCTAATTGCACGTTATAGTATGAGATCCCTGACTGATCTAAAATTTTGTTTTTTTAAACTCTGTATTCTTAACTAATTTTGAAGTTGTTTTAGTCTGTGTTTAAATATTTTTTGTTCGTAAATTTAAATGTTTTTAATGCTTTTCTCTCTTATACATAGCTTTGGAAGTCCTGGTGGGCTGAGAGGTAAGAGACAAAGCTTGAACTAAAGTATTTATTTGTTGTTGATTGCACAACCATGCACATCTGACATGCACACTTACAAATGGAATTGGCAGAGAATAGCTATGGGGTGAGCCTGATGAACATCATGACTAGATATAAAAAATAAATAGATAAATAGGTATATATTTGTATGCATGTATGCACATGTGCTAAATTGATCAGGAAATCAGTGTAGGTGGTGGCTGATAGTATTTAATTTTCCCTATTTCCCAGACCAAAACCTCTTCATCAAGTTGTGCATGCTCTCTTTCTCTCTCTTTGTGTTTGTGAATATATAGATATGATATTAGCATCTATAATCCCACCCTTCTGTAAGAAAACACTAGCCTGAAAAGTCGGGGCAGATCTTCTCCTGGCCGATGGCCGTTACCCACCCCTTCTGAAGAGAGTCCTTACAAACTGGAAAATGGTGTATGGATGGTATAAATGCCCCCTACTCCCAAACTACTTGCCTGAATAAAATTAGTAGCATGGCTACATTTACAGTGCTATTTTATACTGAAATACTGGGGAAAAAAAAATACCACAATGAGATCAGCAATGACTAATGAGAATTTGTGACAGAAAATTCCACCACAAGGGTTAGTATCTGCTGCATTTATAAATTTGTGTTATTTCATAACACAAAACACAATAGGGCTTTGAGTCTGCTTCATGCCAGAACATACTTTTTCTAGGCTTGAAAGCCCAACAACTTCCACATACCAGGGTAGCAACTCCAGTTGCCAAATAGTTTAGTGTTGACCTCAAAGGGCGCAATAGAGTGATAATTTAACACAACAGAGTAATCTTCTGCAAAGTAGTAATTCCCATAATGGGAGACTAAAACTACGTCACATCTGCACATAAACGGCACTTCATGAACAAGTGTAATGCAACTGTGTGCATTCAGTTAATGAACAGACTAAAAAATTGGGTGCAGAGAGGGATAACCATTGGGCAAATCTGATAAACATCATGACTATGTTACCCCAAAACATAGGTGCCACAAAGGCCACCCCATGATGCCAAATACCTCCTTGCAAATTAGCTCAAAGAAGAGGCTTGCGAGAGCAGGATAACTTAATGAGACTTTTCTACCAAAGTTTACAGGCTCACGCAGGAAAAGAACCACCCAGAGATTCAAAAGTAAGCTAAAAATGTGTTTTATTGAGGGGGAATTCACTCATGCATGCACACAACATACAAACAGCCAAACATTCACACAAGAGCTAACTGAAGGATAAACGTAGGAAAAATTATGGATAGAGAGGCTGAGGGTTTTTTGGGTTTCTAATTACCCATCCAGAAGAATATGAGGAAGCTGAAATGTGGTGTGACTTAGGTAGGACCTAAGGGCAGTTCTCATTCAGTAGCCAGATGAACAGAGTGATGGGTAGACCTTTGAGAGACTGCACGTGGCATCCTGAAATCAGAGGTAATTGTACCCAAAAAATAGCCAGTGGCGGTGGAAGATATATGCAATACCAGGTGTGGAACAATGGGAGTTGCAGCACAGACAATGGACTGTCAACCCACTATTGTTCACAGTGCTTGGATGACAAAGACATCATGTGTGTTGTAATAGCTGTCTATTGTGGGTGCTGTGAGGAAAGGGGAAGGAGTCCAGGTGCACAGGGGATAGCTATCTGTCAGTCAGTGTCCTGGTGGGCTTCTCATAATTGTGTTCCATGGGAAAACTCCAGCTTCTGCTTAAGCCTATTATCCACAGGAACAGCATCTATTTGCCTGACAAATGACTTAGTCTTACCTGGAGGGTGTTTAGGTTAACCTACCTCTCTTGTTTACAGTCAGGTTTCTTCCCTCGCTTGGATTGACCTCTCGGTCACCTCTCAGGCTTGATTTTGGTATCAGAGCCAATTAATACAGTTGCCAATCCAATATGGTGCCAAATAGTTGCCCATCCAAACCATAGTGATATCGGGGAGCCCCAAAGCAGGGTCTTACAACTACATGCTAAAAATTAACAGACAAACCTGAAGTGACTGGAAGGGTACTTCTAGAGTCCTTTCATACTTCACATTATGATTCCACTTGAATTGCCATGGCAGTATCTTATAGAAACCTGTGATGTGTAGTTTGGTGAGGCAATAGAGGAGTTGAAATTTTAAATTTTAAACTACCCATCCCTAAACTGCAAATCCCAGGAATCCAAGGGGTGGAATCATAGCAGTTAAAGTGGAGTCAAAATACAGTAACAACTTACCAGGTCAAGAAGATAGGTCAGAAACAAATTCTTCAGAACCTCATACAAATTCAGTGAGAATTGCTGGTTGCTTTACTCCTCTTAGAATCTGTCCCTTGCTTGAGAAGAGAAAGCCTGAAAGGACTGAACATACTTCTGTGGCTGCTCTGCTAACTGGTCAGGCACATTATCTGTACTCAATGGCACCTGAGGCGTTTGAAGGAAAAGATGTTGGCTGCAGTCAGTGGGAATCCTAGTCCTTTTGAATTTTAAGGCTCTTGGTTGTTGGATTCAGGCTCAGTAATGTCGTAGGCATCCAGATTTGGAACTTGTGCTACTTGCTTCTCACTGACACCTTTCCTTCCACCAGAATCCAAGTTGCTATTGAAAGCCTCTGTTATGATACTTCTTCTACTATGTAAAATAGTCAGACGGTATATGTCTTCCCATATGTGGAAGGCAGAGGTCAACTGTGGGTGTGTATGGAAGGAGGACAACCCAAATCATGTAGGGTTTGTGTTTTTGTTCTGTTCCTGAGCGCTTATTTCACATTCTTTAATTATTGCTTCAGGATTGTTCTTATACGAGTTATGCTCAACTTCTCAAAATTTTAATTCCTGTATCTGTTTTCTCTGTCTTGCTGGGGAGATGATCAGCATTAGAAGTTTGAACATCATGATCTTACCACAACTATACTTTCATAAGCATGACTCACCTGCTTGGCCATAAACTACTTTCAGAAGGACAAATGAACAACAGAATGTTGCATGGATACATATTTGTGTTTGGATTACTGTGAAACATCTGCTTTCTTTGTCTGGAGCACTGCCATGAGTGAAAAGTCTTAATGTTACAAATATCTACCATATGCTAAATATTTTTTCTTTGAATGTTTCCCTGAAGAAAGCCAAACCCATCAGAGTTTTCTGATTTAAACTTCACTCCAACTTCATCCTACTATTTTGTCAATGCATCCTGACTTAAATCTATTTACCTTGAACCATGAGTATACCAATTGAAGGCAAATCCCATGGATTTCAATGGGACTGACTTAGAAGTCAGATGACAGATGGTGATGGAAACATTAACAAAAAAGCAGGGATTCTTTCTAGTTCTGTGTAGCAAAATTACACGGGAATAAAAGGCACCCATTAGATACTTTTGAGCAGTCAACACAGGAACATAAAGCAATTAAGGAATATTTCTTAAAGAAGGAAAATATAGCAGCTAAGAACAACATGTAGATTATAACAAAAGATTGCTCAAAGTGCGAAAAATTGCTCAAATCTGCATTTTTGATTATTTCTTTTTTCAAGATTTGGATGATCTTCCTTGCTGATAGAATATTTGCTTTAACATGTTACCTTGAATTTTACCAACATTTTTCTTTTGCCTCCAATTTAATAAAATAGGAATTAATTGGCTCCTAACTAGTAGAACACTTGTTTCTCCCTATCGCTCACTTTTTGTAACTGATGATTATTTTTAACAATTAAAGAGAATGTTGTTACCAACAGGAAAAAAAAGCCAGTGGAGCTGAACTAGACGTAACTTGATCTGGGTGTAGTCATTAATAGAAGTTGTAGGCACAGGTGAGAATAATGCATGGGTGGAGAAGCCAGTGCAGGTCACCGATAAGCAGACTTCCATGTGTGGAATGATGCATGCAAAGCAATTTGCTAGGAAATTAATAATGCTGGAACAGGGAACAGCTTTCACTGGAATTGACATTATTAAAATACTATCCTTATGTTTGTGTTTATAATCATGGGTGGGCTAGTGGATCTTGTGTTTCTAAATGCCTGCTCGACATCTACCCAGGAGCATCAGCTCTGGAAAGACTTCTTGTGTGTTACAGCCAGTAAATTTGTTTTATATTGAGCCCGCACCTTAGCAGTTAAGAAAAGCAACAGTGAGAAGAGATATTTCACATAGCACCTCGGGCATGGCTATCATGAAGTGTTTTGACAGTGGGATGTAGTTTTCTTAGGGAAAGTAAAAATAATAATAAATTCTTGCTACTAAGGCAACAGATTATCTACATATATTTTTAGAACAACAGGAGTTTGTTATTTATTTATTTGGAAATGTATCCTCCACTTTTCAACTTAGATATTTTCTCAAAGTGGAGAAAAGTCATTAAAAAGCTTTTTACCACATACAGTTTATATAATTTAAAGCAATAAAATACCAGGAGAACCTCTCAATAACCAGCAGTTTACCTTACCAACTGCAAAGTTGATTTCGCAGCACTTTGTAACATTCAAGCCCTGCCTGAAGATGCAAGTCTTTATAGTACACCTCCATGTATATACTTGCATCTGCTAGATTCCAGATGAAGGAGTTCCAAAAATCCAGGACTACAAACAACTGCACTTGAACCTGTTTCATTCTAGGACTACCCACCAAAAGCTATTCCATTTATTCATAGCCAAAAAAATTAGGGGAGCAGGTATAAATTACTGGGGCCTTGCAGTACAGAATGGGGCCCAGGCTCAACTATGTTTTGTATTTTTTCATTTTGGGGGCAAAGCAGCCCCAAATCTTGTATTTGTTGATCTGGGGACAGCAATAAGTGCATGCTCGCAATAGACAGACTGTATTCAGCAAAAGGGCCTCAGATTACTGAATACTGCAGGGGCCCATCTCCTCCAAGTGCCTTTGGTGCCCATTGTTTCTGCTCTCAGATCTACAGGTTTAGGTGAATAAGGTACGCAGCATGTGAGGCAGGCCTATATAAAACCACCTAAAGTCTCATGAGAGTTTAGATCTCCTGCAAGATCTCTGATTTTATGAGAGCCTCGAACCCTTAGAAGAGCATGCATCCCACAAAATTTGAGACAGGCTTTATATACGCCTGCTTCATACGTACCAACCATTCTTGAGCTGGTCTGACAGCACAGAGTCTTTGGAATCTCTGACTGAATTAACAGAGGTTACATTTGATGCTGAGGTCTTTTAGGTTTATAGTACTGAGTGATCCTTATTTTCATGCCAAGAGAAGTCCAGGAACTAATGATCACCACAGGCCTATGTCAGTGTATGTCTGGGCCACATTTTCAATATAGTTTTGGAATCTTTTGTTCCAAATTAATGTTGAATGACGCATTTAATTTTGAGCTCTTCATTGTGCACCACAATCAGGTTATGGTTGACCAAACTGTGCCTACTTGCCCTTGCAGTATTTATCTGTACCTACTGAGTGATGATCCTATTAATATACTCCCTTTTGGAGACTTATGGCTTCAAATGGTTTTGGATGGTTTGGGAAAATTATTCAATTTATTTTGCCACCTATAATGTCAGAGGTGGATTCTTGGAATACAGATTCTCTGGGCAATTTGCAAAAAAGGTTTAGGCATATTTCACCCTTTGCTAGATTCTCCCGCTTCTCCATACTTTACTGAAGAGCTTGAAGCAAAGCAGCAAAATGATGAGCTGAACACTGGTACAGGAAAATCCATGACAAATCTGACTCAGTGCAGCCCATTTAAAAGGAAGCTTCATAGTTGTGATGGCAACAAACAGCCCCCCCCCCCCGGCACAATTGCAGTTTCAGGGGTTTTAGCTGATAGGGTAGATAAATTTTAATATTTAGTTTTTGGAAGGTTTAGAAGACTTCATTTTGGACAGTTCTTTGGGGATAAAAATAATTTGCATTTGCATTGCCTCTTCCTTCAGTTCCACCATTTGTTAAGTATGAATAGCATAAGCATGAATATTGTCTTCCTATCTGTGTGTTGGATCTGTGAAACTGGATCAATTTCAGTTTTTGACACTCAAGGCAGTGAACAGTAAGGGGCTGCTTGACCTATGTTCATCTGGGTTAGTGAGGAATCAGGAGAAATGATGAGCTCCTTATTGAATACAGCTGAGAGAAGCTTCTGTTCCGTGTAGCCTGGAAAAAGTGCTGCTGTGACAATGATTAAAGTAGTCCTCCTTTGACTCCCTGGAAAAGCAAGATTACAGGCCAATATCCTTTCTCTTTTGCCATGGTGACTGAGCATATTGTAATGTAACTGAGCAGCTTGAGGATACTGACAGATACTCTTGCAAACCACAAACAAGAATTTATGTCCCAGCTAATAACTATACAAATGCCACAAAGAGCTGGGGTTCTGAAAATGCAGAGTGGCACTAGGGGATTGTTTCTTGGCCCCTAAGGAGTTATATTGTCGGATACATCTATATGTTGGGGTGGTAATCAGTGAGTTTGGAGTTGGGTGTCATCAGTTTGCAGATGAAACTCAGCTCTATTTCTTCATTACATCTAGGTTAGGTGGAGTATGTGCAACATGGACTGGTGTCAGGAGGCAGTGGTGGACTGAGCAAGGGCTAACAAGTTGAGAGAAGCTGAGAAAGATGATGGTAGTATGGATAAATGAATTCAAAAGCACCTCCAAGCCATGTACCTGTGGCTATTGCGGGATGCAACTTTATCCAATTCCTCACCTCCTGGACCATTTCGTACTATATGCCACAACAGAGCCTAAATATCTTAAAGGCACCAGAAGCTGTCCGAGCTTGGAAGCTAAGCAGGGTCAGCTCTGCTAAGTACTTGGATGGGAGACTGCCAAGAAATACCAGGTGTTCTATTTCAGAAAAAAGAACTGGTAAAACTACTTCTGATTATTTCTTGCCAAAGAAAATACCATGAAATTAATGGGGTCACCATAAGTCAACAGGTGACTTGAAGGCACATACATGCCATACGCCACCCTGCTGGACTGCCTAACAAAGCTGGAGAGAGCAGTTGACATACTCTTTGGTAACACTTCTACCTGTACAGTAAATTTTAGAAGACGCTGCTTGAGGATATAGCTCCATCTCATGAGCATCCCTGGATTTACCAAGAAGCCAACTGGATCTGTGTTAATGTAATGCACTGTAATACTAGAAATTCTTTTATTGGTACCTGGAATTTTCAATTACACAAAAATAATCTGAGCTGATTTGGAAAAAGGCCAGGCCCCCTAGGCCTGTACTTCTTAAAAGTGAACAAAAATATGATTCTTTAATGTTACTGTGATGAGATGTACGCTAATATGTATTTGAAGGTCAAACAGTGTTGCATGTGCTTTCAAGGCTATGTGTAAAACTGATCATTAACCACAGGTGCTTCCCGTCTCTGTATACAGAACAGAGTCTTGACAGACACAGAAAGGGACTAAATCTTTTCCCTTCCATGCCATTTTCCAACAGAGAGAACCACCCCTTAAGCCTCTTATTTGCTATTGAAGGGCAAACTGTCATTGGACAAGTTTGGGTGGGAAGGAATCATAGGCTGAAAGCAGCAAGCTTTCTCTTCCCAGTTGTTCTCTCTAGGTTAGGTGCTCCTTCAGCTACTTTTGCTAAGCAATGTAAAACACAGACCTGACTTAAGATGCTTCACTCATTCCTGTGTTTGGAATGAAACTTTTATTTTGTGCACTGACACTTGGAAGATTGATACAATGTAATAGCTGAGACAGTGGGGTACAATTCACAATACGTCCATCTTGAATTCTCTTTCTGCCACAATACACTTTGAATGAAGATGGGCATAAATTCTATGACTGCAATCCTAGGTACACAGCTCTGTGAATGCTAAGGCCAGTCCTACACATATTTATTCAGAAATTGCTTTAGTGGGGTTTATTCCATGTATATGTATTGGTGTATAAGTACTAGATGGCAACAACCTAAGACCTATGATTTAGATCTAAGTACAGTGGGCCCTTGGTATCCAGTGGGGTTTGGTTCTCGGACCCTCCATGGATACCAAAATCCAAGGATGCTCAAGTCCAATTATGTACAGTGGCGTAGGAAAATGGCATCCCTTGTAGAAAATAGCAAACAACTCAAGCAAATCCCAGAGAGAGTCTGAGGATTTGTGAAACTGCAGGAGGCTACAGCAGGAGGTGCCTACATATCAGCATTATGCTCGGCACATGGCAAAATCAAGGTTCACTTTTTCAAACTTTGCTTTTTTTTATATATTTTTGAGCTGTGATTGGTTAAACCCATGGATGCAAAACCTGTGGATATGGGAGGCCAACTGTAATGTATACAACAACATTGTGCTGTAAAAATATTATAAGTAATATTTGGTGCTATAAGTCCATCAGCTGCACTTTTGTCCAAAGTGTTCCACATTTCAAGCTTTTCTGTCTCCTTGCTTCCTACCCTGTTAGAGTGAAGAAGTTTTGTTGAAATATTTTATGAAGGAGACTGGAATTAACATCCCAGAGAGAGACAGAAAGTGACAGATATATTTGTACTTATATTTGCAGTAGAAAAGCATTTGATTTAATGTAATCTGAGAATGGTGATATGTTAAGAGACGTTTTCCTTTGCAGAAAAATGTAAATTTTTCTTGTTTGGGAAAAGAAACAACAATGCAACACTTAGTTTATAATTCATAAAGACAAAGTTTTTATAGAGCTGTTTTCAATCATTAATGAATAATCTAGATCCTGTAGCAAGTTTTCAACGTCAAATAAAATACATCGCTTTAGTGGGAATGGGGAGAACTTGTTATTGGAGAGGGCATGGCGCTTGCCAGAATAAATAAATAAATAAGTCTGCAATTTATTTATTACGGACAGACATCTTGAGGGAAAATTCATGAGATGGTACTCCTTTACTCACAGTTTGGAAGAGTTGCTTTTAGGCAACACCTTCCAGAATCCTCCAGACAGCATGATTTCTGGCCATGGTTTTGTCGGATACTGGGCAATGTAGTTCAAAAAATAAATTTTCCCATTTTGCTCTTGGTTAAATGACAGAATAATCACCAATTGCTCTGGTTTTCATGGTGGCTGAGTGAGTTGCTGCTCCTTGACCTTTGTGGATGATCTTTATTTGTGTGTATATGTATACTTAGTGGAGTGATAAACAAAATATCTTAATAGTTCTTTTTGTTAATCTCTACACACATACACACACACAAACAACATGTATCCTTCTGGGATACTATTAATCACTCTTATCTACCTATCTGTCTGTCATCTATCTGTCTATCTGTCTGTCATTTGTCTTATGATTAGCAGTATACTACTGATGTCCAGAACAAACTTGTAAGATGTGCTGCTTGTTTACTTTTCAATCATCTATATGTACCTATATATATAGAAAGAGAGCATGTCAAAGTGAATTCACTTTCTGTGTGATGAGCTCAATTTATCAGGACTTTGTTGACCTGATCTCAGTACCAAGAAATGTCGGGTGAGAAGTCTATTTGGGCAGAGGCTGTGGTAAGAGAGCAATGGATTGTTAAAAGTTGGAGGTTCACAAAGACCTAATAAGAGTTGATGGTAAATCATTGTGAGCCTAAGCAATGGGCATCCAGCTGGTGAACTTATTACCATGATATTAAAGAAGCCTTGCTGGTGCCCAGTGAGCTGCATGAATATAATAATTGTCGAAACGGAGTTTTAAGGCATTAAAAGAACCAGCGCAGGATAACAGCGGGAGCTAATCTAATATTTCATTAACTCTACCAAAGGCACAGTATCAGAAAAGGATTCTAAGATCTCTATGTTGTGTGATCATCTCATAGTGAACTTTAATATTTAATGCAAAGGAAATGGTTGGTTTAAAACAAACTTGCCCAGTGTTGTATTTTTATAAGACTATGGCCATTTCCGCACTACACTGTTATAGTGCTATTATCCCACTTTCAACATCTAGTGGAATTCTGGGGGTTGTAGTTTACTGAGGCCAAAGAGCTCTCTGGCTGAGAATTCTAAATGCCCCTCCCTAAACTTCATGCTGAAAATGGAATAATAGCACTATAACAGTGTAGTGTGGAAAGACCCTATACAACTCCATTAAACCCTAGCCAGTACAGATATTTGTCTAACTATATGTATGTGTGTATGTTACCTTATTCATTACTCTGCCTTCCCCCCAAACTATGAGCCTTTCCTCACTACATTGTTATAGTGCTATTATTCCACTTTCAACCTCCTGTAGAATTCTGGGGTTTGTAATTTACTGAGGCCAGACTGAGAACTCCAGGATTCCATAGGATGTTGAGAGTGGAATAATAGCACTATTAACAGTATAGTGTGGAAAGGCCCTAAGATTTAGGGCTGTTTACAAGATAAAAAGAAATATAAGTAAAACCACAGGTCATTTACTGATTTAAAACATTAAAAATGTCTTACCTGTTTATACAGTTAAAACCTTTTAAAGTATCTCTATTTAAAAGCAAAGAGTAAAAGTAGCACAACACACTAAGCAAAGTCTTTTCCTTCCAAAAGTCAGTTCCCAAATGAAAAATATTAAAATAATGAAAAATATTCACTTGCTGAATTATAGTCTGGCAATATTCAGACTGTGAAACTGAGAAAACAAGATAGGTACTTTAAATATGTCGCATTGTGATGCAATATTTTTTGAACTAGTTCTGGTTTAAGGCTGGAACTGTGTACTTACAATTATTTTAAAAGACATAAAACACAATGTACGTATTGATGGTCTGCCACCTACTGACATCAACTCGTATTGCTAGATGTGCTGATTTAAATCGGTCAATTGCCAGATGCTCTGTTTTGAAGAAAGAAGGGCAAAGTTCATCTGGAGTGTGGAAAAGATTTTATGCTGACAATAAATCATAAATCATTTAAACTGAAACACCTAAAACATACATGAGAATTTTGTGCAATGTATCATTCATTGCTTTTCTTGAACTTGAAGACTACATTGGAAAAATCCCCCAAAGGAACAAAATTCTACTCCTTTAAAAAATTCCCAGTATGTTTCAATTGGTGAGGCTATTATGTTGAAATCAATACCACAAACATCAAAACTTTGTTGTTTCATAAAATATGTACATAGTTTCATGCATGCTAGTTCAATGATGTGACTAAGGAAATCATAATTGTGGGCATTTGAGGGCACAATCCTATAAAGTAGAAATTCCACTTAATAGGACGTAGAGGCAAGTGGCACAGGATTATTGCCTTAGTCAATTGACTCAATTTCCATTTCAGTAGATGAAAAGTGTAAGCCAGCATGGTGTAGAAGTCTGAGCATTGGACTATGACCCTAGAGAACAGGGTTTGATTCTTCGCTCAAACGGAGCGGCCACGGAAACCCACTGGGTGACCTCAAGTACTTCACATACTCTCAGCCCCAGATAGGTTTGCCTTAGGGTCTCCATAAGTTGGAAATGACCTGAAATCACACAACAACAACAACAACAGCAACAACAACAAGAAGAAGATGGTACGTATATGTGTAGTGGCAGAAATAATGTTAGAAGAGGCATTCCTCTTCTGTGTGAAAGAAGAGAGAATGCCTTGTTTACAATAATGCTTGTTCAGTCCTAATAACATTTGTAAAAAACACAATCTGGTGCTGGATTAGGAAAAGGTATCCATTTATTGATCACAACAAATTTGTTATCACATTATTTCTGTGCCCTTAGAAGAGGGAATGCTTTGTTTAAAAGAGTGTTTGTTAAACTTTTTTCCCCAAAAATAACTGCTTATGTTAATAATTTAAAATAAGCTGGTGTTACATTTTCTGCAAAAAATTAATGTAACGAATTGATCAAAGGCTGCACTCTTAATTTAAACAAATATTCCAACATAGTCCTGGGGCATTTTACATTCCAAAAAGTAAGCTGTAGCCATGGTATTTACTATTACTAAAATACTATTACTGAAACAAGATAGTCAGTGAATCTAGACCCGGGTGGGGAAGCTTCTTTTCCCCCTCTGAGGCTGCATACATAAGGAGGAATGGGAGAATGCAAGGCCAAAACAAAAAAAGGATTTGGAACTAAAACAAAAATGCACTCTTCATTTCCCGAACACTGTATTCAATTATTTACATAGTTTTCACATATTTTTGTTGTTAATTGCTGTCAAGTCAGCCTTGACTTATGACCACCCAATGAAGTATCCCTGACATCAACAGCCTTACAAACTCAGGGCTGTGCCTTCCGTGATTGAGTCTATCCACCTGTAAGGTGGTCTTCCTCTTTCTTATTGGCTTCCACTTTACCAAAGCATTATTGTCTTTTCTAATGAGTCCTGTCATGATATGTCCAAAGTACAATAGTCTCGGTTTAGTAATTTTGGCTTCCAGGGTGAATTCAGGCTTCATTTGCTCTAAGACTCATTTATTTCTCTTTTGAGCAGCTCATGGTATTTGTAATACTCTTCTTCAGCACATTTCAGACTAATAGATTCTCTGCTTATTAGCTGTCTTCACTATCCAGCTTTCACAACCATACACACAGACTAGAAATATGATGGCACCAGCTGTCCTGACTTTGCTATTCAATAGTATCTTTACAATTGAGGATCTTATCTAGTTCCTTTATAGCTTCCCTTTCAAGTCCTAGTCTTCTTCTGATTTTTTCACTGTAGTCTCCTTTCTGATGAATCGCTGAGTCAAGGTGTGGGAAATCTTGAACTATTTCAGTATCTCTATCTTGTACTTTTCACTTATGTAAATAATCTATGGTCATTATTTTTATTTTCTTAATGTTCAGCCTTAACCCTACATTTGTACTGTCTTCCTTGACTTTCTTCAAAAGTCATTCCACCTACTTGCTATCTTCTGTTAGCAGTACTGTCTTGCTACACACACACACACACACACACACACACACACACGCATGCATGCATACATATATACATACATACATACATACACACAGAGAGAGTCAGCCCTCCACATTTGCAGGCTTCACTTTTGCAGATTTGATTATTCACGGATTATTTGATGTCACCTCTGATGCCTCCCTATGCCATTTTGAATAGGGAATGCAAGCCTCGTGAGACTGAGAAACTGTAAACGAGGCTTGTAAGTCCCTATTAAAAATGGTGTGGGGCAGCAGTGGGGGTGGCAGCAAGCCCCACCAGCCGCCCACTTCTGCCTTGTGAAGGAACCCTGATGCCTCAAAGGAATCCATGGCAGATTGAGTATGGTGATCATACTTTTTAAATATGTTAAATGTGTTAAATATGGTTTGGGAGGACCTAGAGTTATGCATGGTTTTTCCACTTCTTTGGGGATCCTGTGCCTCTAACTCTAGTGAATGTGGAGGGATGACTGTACATATACACCACACATACATTCCTAAACCTCATTTTCTCTCTCAGGGCTGCATGCGCACATGCCACATCCTCTCTCTCCCACTCATTTTTTTTCCACCTGAGCTGCATGGGGAAAAAGAGAACCCACTTCCTATTCCATAGCACAGAAACACAGCATGTTTCCTCTACCCTGCTGTTATGCAGCTGAGCAGTGACAAAGAGGATCTGTTGAGACTACCTTTCAGGTATTCCTGGCCCCCTAAGGTAAAATGTCTCAATGCAGCAACCTTTAAGTCTTTAAGCATTGCCTTTCCCAGTGGGTAGGGATCCCAAGAAGGGGCAGACAACATATGGTGAAGCTTGGCACACAACATACAGTCCACAGGCTGGAAGTTCCTCAATTAAAATAGTGTTTTAAAATCCAAACTTGGCTCCTTTGTTCATTTCACTAGACAAGGTGAAATTGTTCTTTTAGGCAAGGATAATTCCTTTGCGCTTGTTCAGGGTCTCCTTCACAAAATTTAGGCTACGTTCCACTTGGGGAATGTGTTATAGCACTGAGCCCTCTGAGAATAATTGTTTGTGCTCCACAAGTACGCGGAGCTTAATTGTGAAACTCCACGAGGCTTTCATTTCCCTTCTGTTATTATGCTCTCATTTGGATGTAGCAAAGGCCTGTGCATGCCACTTACCATCATTTAACCCTCCAAGAGCATGTCATAACCTCTTATTTGTGGCAATCCTGGGCAATTGTACCATTGCTGTGTGGAAATTCCATTTTTTTTCTTATGTAAAGAGGTTGTAATTATATTATGAGGTGTCCTGTGAATAGGTAATGCGACAGCATGCAGTGCTGTGTGAATAGCACAATGTAACAACCCAGGCCTCTGACCGAAGGAGTGATTGCATATTTACAGACACAAATTGGTTATATACTTATTTAATGAACAAAAAGCAGCTGCTGTTTTGCTGCAGCCCAACAGCAAACATTAACACAATAAATGGCACATCATTTATGTTCTCCCCAGTTTTACATCTCCTCTGAGTAATTTGAAATGCAGCCAGCCACTACCTTTTTTCTGTTAAGACACACTGCACTGTAATTCTTGAAAAACAGCAAGAGGTTACACTTTCTAAAAGACAGCAATGAAGGAAAAGGAAACATATGGTCATCTCTCGCATTTGTTCAGTAGTTCTAGTTTACTATTCATCTTTGCTCTTTTCCTTCAGTGGCCGGTTGCTTGAATAAGGATTAGGAACAGGAAAATATTCCATAGAAAAAGAAATGCTTGAAAGCTGCAGTAGTAGAGGGGGGTAGCTACTTTAAAAAATGATTGATGGATTTTTGATGTCTATCAACAATGATTGATGCCCCCTTATCTGGAAGTATTAGAGAAGAACATCTGGAATGGATCATTGGACCCCTCCTGGAACTTGCCCCACCACCCTCGACCAATAGGAACTGGTTTCAGATCCCTCAGATCTGTATGGCCCAGAATGGTCAATCAGAGCAGATTTCCAGTTTGCACCCCAATTGACCCAGTAGGGTCATGTGACCCCTCTAGACCAGGGCTTTCCAAATAGTGTGCTGTGACACATTAGTGTTTTGCCTGAAGTGTGTAGGTGTGTCGCCTACAATCTTGGAAATGTATGTTATTATCTATAAATCATATATTTTTAAAAAATATATGAAAGGTTTTCACGAGATATGTTGTGTCTCCATACATTTTATTATTACAATTTATGTATGTGTCTGTATCTCTTATAAGGAGTTAGTTTAACCTCCACTTTGCTAGTAAAACTGAGTTACTTTGTCACAAAATGATGCTTGTCTAAAAAAGTGTGTCACCAACGTGCAAAATTTCGAAAGCTCTCCTCTAGACACTCACCCCACCACCCCCGACCAATAGGAACTAGTTTTGGACCTCTTGGTCCTGCAGGGTCCAAACTGACCAATCAGGGTAGATTCCAAGTTTGTGCCCCAATTGACCCTGGCAAGGTCATATGACCCATCCTGGAACTTACCCCCCCCCCCCAACCATAAGGGTCTGGTTTTGGACACCTGATAATCATGTGGGCTTGCAGAGAGATATATTACAAAATGGGAAGCAGTAATTTTTGCATGCCCACACATTCTGCGGAGACAACATGGAGATGTCAAGCATCTTACAGAGGCTTACAAGTTTTTCTACTCCCAGGAAAATTTTCCACTCCTGAGTAATTTATATTATTCAGCAGGGAAAGTTGGGAGCTTTGAGGGGAGTGAACCCCCAACTTCCTGAAGCCAAAAAAGAGAACAAGGAACTTAAGAGAGGAGAAGTTCTCCAATGGCTTTCTGATCAGGATGCTTACATACTGCACAGGCCAGCCAAAATTCATTTTAAAAGAAAAATGTTGTATCTAAAGTGGAGTCTCAATGGCAAGCTGATCTAGTTGATATGCTGCAATTTTGTAGGTGTAACAAAGAGACTTTAAAAACAAAAATAGGGATGTATTTCACAGCTAATAATACCTTTCCTTATATTGATGTGCTTCCACTATTTGTAAAAAGTTATAATCATTTTTCACTGAACAATCAACATGAGGCCAGCAGACGTTTAATAATTCCAACACTCTAGCAGTGTAGGAAACCATATATGTTGAAAATAGTATATGACATTGTCAAAATGCTACTCAGAAAATGAGACCATGTAGGAATTTCTAAAAAGGACACGTTTGTCAAGGGATAAGAAAGGAATTTCTTCGCAGAAGTATTTCTGGCGGACCAGGTCATCAAAAGTGCAAAGAGGCTAGTGTTCCTGCTGAAATATTATCATGGGGAGGCTGTTTTTGGAAGGTTCTATCCTGAAGAGTTACAAAAGGTCAATGTGAGAGAGGATCAAATCTACAGTACTGAAGAAATTCCAACCAATTCCTAAAGGCCAGGGTAGGAGAAAGTGGCATCTAGTGAAGCGGTAAGGCTGGCCTAGCAAGTGCAACAGTTGGGTGCTTGCTTCTGCAGTTGGTGATCCTGTGTGGAAGGTCAGAGAGGGAAAAAAAAGGGGGGGGGAATAGTAGATTTTATATTACACTCCCTAGTAACACCTGTGCAACAATTTTCCCACCGAATACGATTTCAAACTTTACTATCTCTTTAGCAAGACCCCTGGTACTTCCAGAGATGTGGGAGGTAGGTCTAGCTGAGATATGGTACCCACATACTTGGAATACTATCATTTTTGATAAACAAATTGAAATTACAAATAAGAAAAGGACATGGCCCTGCCTTCTGCAACGTGGCTATTATTCCAGTATCCCTGAACTGTTGAAAAACATAAATCACCAAACGACAGAGTGCTGTGATCCCTGTGAAATAATTTTGTGGTACGACCAAGTGACCAGTGACCAAGGTTACGCTTAAAACAAAGGAGCTGTACACAGTCCTAACTGGAGGAAGACTAGCTCACATATTAGTTTTAGATCTTTTTATTTAAAAGAAAATATTACCAAAACCGGCATTTCAACTGTACATTGTACTGACTTACAAATATTCCAAAAATTACAAAAAATTCTATAAACAAAACCAAACTGTTATCAGATGGTACATCAAAACCATTAATTTCTTATCGAGTTTTTCCAATTCTTTATAACTGTCTACTACAATTATTAACTACCTTAAAGAATATACTCATATTCTCATATTTCGTGTTCATACCTACGGAGTCATTTCCTTCCTCCTATATATTTTTATGTAATATACAATATAGATGTTCCTAAAGTGCCCTTATAACTAATCTCCTATTCCGTATTTCTATCTTCTTGGGTTTTCTCTAAAAAAAAAACAAAGAAAACAAAAAAACAAACAAAAAACAAACCTACTTCCCTTATTCATTTTCCTTGTGCATGTTGAGTATTCCCTAGATCATAGTTTCCAACTACAAATGAGTCCTATATTTTTCCTCCTTGAACTCTATTAAAATTTCTTTCGTTCTATTTTATTATATTCTAATTTGTATTTATAAGCCCAGATCAGCAAGTTTGTCATTATTATTTTAGTTTAACTTAAGAAGTCGCTTCTTTTATAATGCCTATATTATTCACCATCCCCTAAATTTTTATTATTGCTAACAATCATACTGTTAATATTCATTCTTCAATACCTTTTATAGCTAGGTTTCCCCACTTAGCTTTAAATATTGTAGTAAATGGTTCCCAGTCTTTATAGAATTGTTCCAGTGTATTTTTGTGCATAATCGTTGTCAGTTTATCCATTTCTATTATATCATATATTTTAATTAACCAGTCCTCTAACTCCGGTGTATCTCCATGTTTCCATTTGCCTGCATAAACCATTCTTGCTGCTACTATCATATGTGTTAATAGTTTACGTTGCGGTCTATTTTTCAATGATTTTATTTCTTGGTATATATTCAATAAGTATATCTCGGGCTTCACTGAAAATTCTAGTTGCATAATTATTGTTATATTACTATGAATTTGTGCCCAGAACTTTTTTGCTTTGGGGCAGGTCCACCATAAATGATATAAAGTTCCTTTTGAGTTGCATTTCCAACATTCATTTTTATTTGTTTTGGTCATTTTCGCTATTTGGGCTGGGGTATAATACCACCTATATAAAATCTTATAATAGTTCTCCTTTAGTGGCACACTTTTCAATATTGTACAAGGTATCCTCCAAGAGCTTTCCCAACTTTCAAATTCTATTGGGCGATCTATATTCCGTGCCCATTGTATCATATTTTCCTTGACGGTCTCTCTCTCTATTTCTAGATTCAATATGATTTTATATGTCTTTGCTATAAAATGCTCAGTTCTTGGTTTCATCAATTTATCAAAATCATTTTCTTTTATTTGTACTCCTATTATTTTTTGATCCATCCTAAATTTTTCTGCCAGTTGCCTTTGTAGTAACCAGTGAGTAGAAAGTCCACTTTCAATTAGTTCTTCTTTACTTTTTAACATAATTTTGTCCTCTTGGCAGTTTAATACGTCTTTATACGTTACCCAATCTCTTAGTTTTGTTTTTTCTCTCCTATAGAAAGCCTCATGTGGCGATACCCATAATGGTAATTTTGGATACAGTTTATTCTTATATATCATCCAGATTCGTAATAGAGACTTCTAGCCCACATATTAGGATTGCTTCCCAACCAGGAAGCCAAAATTCTGCCCTTTAAAGCAGGCATCACTGCATGTTTAAACACTTGGGCCATTTCCACACTACACTGTTATAGTGCTATTATTCCACTTTCAACATCCTATGGAATCCTGGGGTTTGCAGTTTAGGGAGGGGCATTCAGAATTCTCAGCCAGAGAACTCTTGGACCTCAGTAAACTACAAACCCCAGAATTCCACAGGATGTTGAAAGTGGAATAATAGCACTATAACAGTGTAGTGGAGAAATGGCCTTTGTATGTTTATACTGATACTGTGGAACATCGGATAGTGGGAGGCTTCTACGTTCCTTTGTTATGCTGTATATCTGTACATGGGCAGAGTAACAAATGTGTCAATATTGATTACAACAACGACATTGACATTGTTGAGTTTGTGATAGATGCTGCTGCAGTGATTGAGGAGCAACTGATTGTGCGTAGGGCCGGGCCAGTGAGTGAGCAAGTCAACCTGCAAACATCCCCTGCACTGGAAGGTCAAACAGAAACAGAGCTGCCCCAGCCAGCTCATGGTGGAGAGGGGACCAGCAGTGATGCAGAGGAGTTGCAGCCACTGTGCCCATCAGCCCTCAGTCAAGCAGAAGGCTGAAACGGGCTGCTCAGAGGGAGGCTGCTGAGGAAACAATAACAAGCAGCACCTGCTCACAGGGGCTGTTTAAGTCTGTCGGCGTGGCTGCTCCTTGCTTGCAGCAAATTATTAGCAAGCCCTCATGACCTTTGTGTCTCCTGCTTCCTGAAACCCTCAGGACGGATCTCTGCCTCCTGAACCTTTGGACTGGACTTTGACCTGGCTCAGCTTGTGTTTTCCTGGTGTTCGGTACATTTGGACTCTCCATGAAAGTATTCCAATCCCTGCCGCTGGCTGCGGCACGGCAGGGAGAGATTCCTGACAGAGTCAAAGGTGGACTAGAATAAAAAAAAAAGTGCCATTTCATTTTGGTGAGGTGATTATGAAACCACATTTCCATACCAGGAGAATGTTGTCTTTAAAAATTGTGATTGTGAAAACATATGACATCCCAGCCCTATATAGTGATTATTACAGGGCCCTGGCAGCAAACGGTTTGCAGAATATTAGGGGATCCCTGTGATGTATGGGTCTGGGCTTGGTAGGATTTTCAGAAGCCTTTTCAGAAAAGCAGTTCCACTTTTGAGAGGTGAACTGAAAATCATTACACCTTCCACATTAAAACAGCTATTCATAATATTACTACGAGACTAAGGCCATTTCCGCACTAGACTGTTATAGTGATATTATTCCAGTTTCAACATCCTATGGAATCCTCGGGTTTGCAGTTTAGGGAGGGACCTTTGGCAAACCCCAGGATTCCATAGGATGTTGAAAGTGGAATAGCAGCACTATAACAGTCTAGTGTGGAAGCGTTGGGGATCAAATCTGGGTAAAAAAAAGAAATCCACTGGATGACCTTGGCCAAATCACACTCTCTCAGCCTCAAAGGCAGGCAAAGGCAAACCCTCTCTGAACACATCTAGAAAATCCCACGATAAGTTTGCCTTAGGAATGCCATAAGCCGGAAACTAGGTGAAGGCACACAACAGAATGTACTCTCTAGTTTGAGCAGTTACAATCCCAGAAGTCCTAAGAACTGCACAAGATTCAAGTAATCCATATACCAGGGTAAAGAAAACACACACACACACACTTCTCTTTTCTTTTCTTTTTTCTATAGGATTTGCACAGCTAAAATTGCTGGCGCAGGAAGAAAAACCGCGCCGAAGCGAGCATCTTCGTTCTTCAAGGTAAACTTCAGCAGCCGCAGAAGGACTGGGAGGGAGGAAACATCAGTGGAATAACCAGTCATCTCCCCCCCGCCGCCCCGCGCTGCCTTCCCTCTTTGAGAGGAAAGCGCCAAAAAGAGAGGGAGACGAAGGCAAAGCCGTCCGCAGGCTCTGATTGGGTGGCTCGTCCGCGCAGGCGTCTGAGACACGGAGGCCCGCAAGCCTGCCAAGACGATGGGGGGGAGTTTCGTCAAGGAAACCGGGGTGTTTATAGCTACGTCGCGTCTCCCTTCTCCGTAATATTCCCTCCCCTTCTCATCCCCGCTCCGTAACCGTTCAGAGGTAGCTTGCTGCCAAGTCCAGCCAGGTGGAGAATCATGCCTGTGCGCTGGAAGGTGAGATGAGGCCGCTGTCACCGTCTTCCCTCAGCCGGAGACTCCTCCGCATTCATACACCCCCGCCCGGAGTAATTTGGTACTGCCGGTTGTGGCCTCGTCAGTTTCACGGGGAGCGCCCATTGTAGTCTCATGGGGGGTTCCACTCTACGCCAGGGCACCAATTGGGTCTCGATAGTGGCCGTCATTCAGGGATTGGGGAGGGGAGAAGGGGTGCTCGGCGGGCCCCAAAGTGGAGGATATTGTAGTCAGTGGGCCCTGTTGTTCCTCTGAGGGATAGATCAGTATGTGGGCACCCTCGGGGGCCAGCTTGCACGGGAAGTTGGGAAAGGGGGTAACGTTTAGGATCCGTCAGACAGGTATTCAGCAGGCAATGCACTACCTCCAATGGAAGTGGTAGTTTTTTCTACGGGTGTATTCCTTAAAAGCAGCCATGAGAGCACTGGGCAACAGGAGTGTCCAAAATAGGTCATGAAAGTTTTCAAAGCTCCTTTGGCTTGTATGATGTATTTTGTGCGTTTTGCTGGCCAGTAAAAAGTATTGCTCTTTTGTGGATTTTGGACTTTGTTGTATTTTGGTGCATGGCCAACATGACTACCCCTCAGTATGTACAGTGTATTTGTCTGTGCGTGGCAGAGCTGGCTAAAAGGCAAGGATGATCTTGCAAGTTAAGCAGGGTCAGCTCTGATTAGTGCTTGGATGGGAAACTGGTAATGGATATAAGGTGCTGTAAGCTATATTTCAGAGAAAGGAACTGGCAAAACCACCTCTGAGTATTCCTTGCCTAAGAAAATCTTTGAAATTAATGGAGTCATTTTAAGTCCAGATGACTTGAAGGCATATACACCTGCACACATATCCACAGGCAGTAACTTTTAGGAATTATTCTGAGGGTCAGTTGAATGTTTCTGCTTCCTGGGGCACCATCTTCTAGTCTAGCGAGTTCTCCTATGCACGTTTCATTGAAGTGATCCTTTCCTCTCCCGTATAAGCAGAGCTTGATCTTTATGTACACTGAAAAGAGCAAAGCTTCAGGATGCTTCTGCAGGGAAGACAAAGCCATCTCCTTTGATGTAGATTGATTTGGTCCTCAATAAAGGAAAAGAACCCAGCAGATGTGCACACACATTCTATACACAGAGGACTCATAATAAAGGAATACTCAGAACATCCTTTGCCTATTAGAATAACGGGTAAATAGTATCAAAATGAATTGAGTAATGGATCCACGTTGATGAAGGTACAGTTATCTGCCTCGTTCCTTGGAAAAGGAGCAGCTGTGGGGGTCACTTTATAATGGAGAAAAATTGAGAGGTGTCTACCCCCCCCCCCCACATAACAGATCAGATTGGCAGCCCCCAACTCTGTTCTTGTGGCAGTTTTCTGTTCTTTTTTAAAGTCCAGAGATCTGTGGCAGCTCTCCTAGCACAATATGATTAGTAGTATAGACAGCAGTGTGATGTAGTGGTTTGAGTGTTGGACTAGGACACTGGGAGACCTGGTTTTGAATCCACTCAGTCATGGAAACCCACTGGGTGATCTTTGGCAAATCATACTTTCTCAACCTCAGAGGAAGGCAAGGGCATATCCCCTCTGAAGAAATTCTGCCAAGAAGACTCTTAGGGTCATCCTAAGTCAGATATGACTTGAAGGCACACAACAACTTTAGTAGCATCCCAAAACATTTTATTTTTAAAATGTCCATTGTTCCTGCCCATTTTTTTTCAGGACAGTTTACAATGATAGGAATTTTACCAAAATGAGTGAGTTAACTACGTGCTCTGAAATCTGAGAGAAAATTTTTATGATCTCTAGAATTGTTGTGAAGCTAGGCGTCATAGCGGCTATGTTGAAATGTGGCATCAATTGCTTTTGCACATGTTCAATTTGCTGTAGGGACTGAGTGAGTACAAGAGGAATTTCAAATGGAGAAAACCAGATCAATCTAAGCTTTGTAGCCCTACACGTGAGCAAAAATGCCGATGGGCTGGACTTCGATCAGATGAGTTTGGTAAGCCAAATTAGTTATGTCTTTCTCAGGCTTTGTACTGCTTTAGAAAACAGTTATAATAGTTACTGATATTTTATGTGCTAATTATACAGAGTTTATAAATATGATCAAACTGTGACATCCAGATGAACAAGCAATATTTATTTAATTTCATTTATATCCTGCCTTTCTCTCAGAGTGGGACCCAGGGCAGTTTCCCCAACACTATGTAAATAGTGTTGTTTTATATGTATGTCTTTATGTTGTTGTATGTTGTTTTGGTAAAAATCTTTTTATTAAGTGGTGTACAGATCTGCCAGTTTGAAGTATCCCTGCAGACTAATGTTTGCAAACCGTTGTGTGATCCTGGTTTGCAGACATCACTCAAACCTGTGTGCTAGAAGAAGGAAATGTACTAAATAGACAGGCATGGGTCAGCTAACAAAAGGAGTCATCAGACAATATAGTAAGGCTCAGACACATCACAAGAAAACAAAGGATAAGACAGTGGCATCTTTGCTGGTCTCAGGCACTCCATATAGCTGTCTCGATATGATCCTGAAAGATCAAGGAGATGTATGGGAGTGTAGAAGATAGTTGCAAAGAAACATTACACATCATTATTGATAATATGGCATATTATCAATGCATTACTCTTAGCTTCCTGTTTTTTGGTATTGTGAATCCTGAGTCAATGTGATATAGTCTTAATTCGTGTCTTAAACTGGCAGGTGTTTATAAGTATTTAATAAGTATTCTTAACAGTGTTTCCTAAATAAGAAAGGAGTTTATTATATGAAATGCCTCTTTGCACATTGTTTTTTACCTGTAGTTAACTGCTGCAGAGAAAGAACAGAAAGCTCTGAGAGTCGGAGACCCATACAGAAATACTGATTGAATTTCCATATTTTACAGGAATCTCAAGAGAACCAAAGTTTATTTCCAAGAGAAGAGTACCTTATTACAATACACAGGTTTCAAAATCCTTTCAGTGGAATGGGGAAAACAATTCAGAGAAAGATACATTGTCAGAACCTGAAGTCCATCAGCCACTGGAGACACATACCAATGAGAACAGAGATGATATAAATCCAGAAAACATTAAAACACCGGATGCACCCAGGCTTCCTGAAAGTATACATCCCAATTCTGCTGATTCTAGATCTGAATCAAGTATTGCTCTTGCAAAAAACAAGAAATCACCACCCACTACTCCAGTGAATGAAAAAGGAACATTAACATCTACCAAAAAAGACTTAGCGAAAATAAGCAATGGGGTAAGGAATTCCTAACATGGGTTCAGTTTTGATGGTGCAAGTGAAAACTGATACTCTAATAAAAGTAGTGTAGTGTTTTCTAGTGTGTAATTTTTTTTAAAATTTTTTTTTACTGTCTGTGTTATAATGCATTTAGGGACTTCGGTTTTGAAGGCCACGACAATGATTTGGCCCTAGTGCTACAGTGGGATGGAGGGAGCAAGGGGGCTCTGGTTACCATGGGCTGAGCTGATTGGTTCCTAATAAGGGTGAGGCAAGCAAAAGAGCCTGAGGAAGAATGACATAAAGTTGTGCTTCTTAAGCTAACTGATGTGGGGGACTAGTACATTCCCCCCCCAATGGGCCAGGGACTGGCACCATATTTGTTTCCATTGACCATAAGTATTTCTTTCTTTCCTGAAAACTTGTGTGGAGTGGCAGTCAATAGCTTGCAGATTGGCACCACTCCACAGACCACCACTTTGAATACCACTGACATAGAGGAAGGGAAAGGAGGAGACAGAGATGTTGATGGAAAGAGGAGGAGAAGTGGTTTAGATGAGTCTGAAGGATATGGTATGATAAAGAAGAGTGTGATCTAATATAAACATATTCTGATGTTAGTTCAGTAGAGCTTTTACTCAGAGCAGCTGAAATAGATGAGATTGTAGCCTAAAAGTAGGAGAAATGTACACTGAGAGGCACATATGAGGCCAAAGATTGCACATTGATTTGAAATAGCTAGTTCATTGCATGTCTTCAGAGTTAGTGTTTCGTGATCATACTGAGCAATCCATATTCTTGTTTCAAACTCATACTCTCATTTTATGTCAATGTTAATTTTGTAAAAACTGATGAGAGCAGGATTTAGCTGACAAACATGTAAGTTCCACAGAATATTGAATATTGAATATTGATGCCTTTATCAACAAGCTACAAATAAATATTCTTGCTAATATTAAACAGCTGATCTTTTGTTAAGTCACTGGCATATGAGAAGATGAAACAGGTTCTTGAATTGATTATCAATATCTGTTGATAGCTTAACAGAGTTCTGCAGAAGAAGGCAGATATGAATATTCCACGGTCAAGCAGCTTCCCTAGAAGTTCTGAGTATCAGCGGCAATTTGTTTGGAAAACTCCTCAAAAGCTGTCTCCAATACTTGCAGCAGACCGGGTAATCTTCAAAGGGTCTAAAAATAATTCCATTTTTTTAAAAAATATAGCTTGTCCATACATGTTTGTTTAAAAATAATTTTGATTCTGTTCAGTGGGTCTCTTCTCTGAGTAAGTTTGGATAGGAATTAAATGTTTATGAAATAAAATGTGGCTATATTTACAAATGCAATCCTATGTAGCTTTAGTTGGAGGGAAGTCTCAGTGTGTTCAATGGAGCTTAATACCAGGTAATTTAGTATGGGAGTGCAGAATTGATACATTAAGCTATGCTACATTGTTAGTTGTCAGATGAAAAATATACTTTATTGTTTTGTGCAAGTTATTTCTTAGGTGTAATCCAGAGAGGTACAATTTATAGTTGTGGGGACATGGCTCATGTTTACACCATTACATTAGTTCAATAACATCTGTGACTTTTTTTTAGCAGTGGACACTCCTCAGTTTATTGCGAACCTGTGGCATTGCATAGCATACTTCAGCATTGTTAAGTCCTACTGATTTCAGTGAGAAGCCTAATTTAGCTTTAATAACCACCACATTAATATATATGTTTTTTGAACTTAAGTTCGTTCACAGTTCAAGTCCTTCCATTCCTCCATTTAAATCTCCCATCATTATTCCTGAAACTGAATATGAAAGGAGTTTCAGAGCTTCACCACCTGCAAAAGAACTGAAACAGCAGTACTCTTTGGAAGAGAGAGAACGTCTTGCTTCTGAATCTCACGGAACCTCACCTGGAGAAAAGGTATTATTGTATTACACTTAATTTAAAGATTTGTTTACTTTGTCACTTAATTTTTAGATGTGAAACTTCTAAACTCACATGCTGAGACTGAGTTTCCTTTAATTTTCATCTTGCTGACTGTGAAATATGGGGAGAAGAGGCTATTTTTTTAAAGAGGCCCACATTCAGCATCACATTGGCACAACAGCAGCAGTACATGGATCTTCTCTTCTCTTCTTTCCCTTCAGTCCTCAGTACTACCCAAACCCAGGTTCACAGGGTTTCCCAGCACTCTAGAACAGATTTTCAAGATAAGCTTGGCTAAATCTCTTTTGCAGTAAAGTTATTTCTGAATTTTGTCACAGAAAAAAGGAACATATATAAATATATTTGTTTGTTATATGCTTTCAAGTTGACTCTGACTTATGGCAACCCAATCATATAGTTTACTAGGGAGTATTTATTCTCAGTAGGTTTGGCATTGCTTTCCTCTGAGGCTGAAAGAGTGTGACCTGCCCAGTGTATTTCAGTGGGTTTCCATGATTCAGACCCTGGCCTCTCAGAACCCTAGTCCAACACTCAAATCTCCACATTTTTGAGTGTGCACAGAGAGAGAAGGTGGGAAAGAGAGTTTTGTGTGTATGTGTACACACACACACACACACACACACACACAAAATAAGATAGCTCTGTTCTTATATAAAATTTTGAGTTTCTGTAAAATATAGACATAGTAATACACCGTTGATTATGAACTCAAATTTTTAAACAGGAACACAGGAACTGGTGTGTGTGTGTGTGTGTGTGTGTGTGTGTGAGAGAGAGAGAGAGAGAGAGAGAGAGAGAGAGAGAACCACTACAATGCAGAACTTGCAGAAATGTTCACCCACTTTGACTTTTCCACATTTTATTGTATTACAACCTGGAATTTAAGTGCTTTTTGATGTGTACCATTTGATGTATACTACTTGATGTATACAAGATACTCCACATTGAAGGTGTAATGGATCTTTCCTATGGCAGAAAAGTTAAATAAACAAATTTAGAATCCAGCAGTTCCTTGCCCTTTCCAGACACACAGCTGGCATGGCCTGTTTCAACCCCTAGCATCAGCTGTAACCTGCTGATGAAACATATATTCCTGCAGACCAATAGTGGCAGAAGTGATGGACATCCTTCTTTGCTTCCTGTGGTTCCTTAGCTGAACAAATGCTGACTGTAGACTTACAGCCTGATTGTGCTTTACTCAACTGTTCTATTCAGATATTTAGAGATTTATATTACTGTAGTTCAAATACTCTGAGGTATGGAAAAAAATTGATGTGTGTATACGCCATAGAACATTTAGTATGATATACTTTAAAATTCAGTTTGCTAAATATGAGTCAAACATTCTAAATCAGATATCAATCTGTTAAAGATAACAGATTTTTAAAGAAAAACTTCAAGAAGATTTTCTAGAAAGCATACATTCCTCATTGCTACTACATTTATAGCTGTTCACTCTGAAGATAAATATCTAATTGAAATGTAGCTTGCAGACTCTTTGTTGAAAAAGCTAATAAAGGTTTACTATTATTTTTGCCTCAGCATGAAAAGACAGAAATATTTTCAAAGACAGCAGAAGATCCATCAAAACAAAGCAAATCAGAAACAAAGCAAAAACACAAGCCTCTATGTTTACACAGAAGCTTTAGGTAATTATAGAATATTTTAGAACATATATTGCATTCAGTCATCATTTTGTTTTGAAATTGTATATACTGTATAAAAAACTTGTCCATTGCTGAAGGTCATTTGTACCTGCTTATACTTACCTAGGGTAAAATTGGTTTTAGAAACATATTCAGGAAGTGTTTAGTCACCCATTACTTTCCTCATCCATCCTGACTGCTTACCCACTTTCTTTCCAGTGCTCTGGATTGTGACTTGCCTAGAGTCACCCAGTGAGTTCATGAGATCTGAACCAGAAATCTTTTGATTCAGAACTTAACCCCTTAGCCATAGGGTTACACCACCCCGTGTTTAACTCAATGAATGTTCATTGGGATATAAAAGAAATCAGTAGGTTCATTAATCTTTCTTCTTGCAAGAGAAAATTGATTCATCCCCAAACTTTGAATAAGTAAAATTCCATTGTTTCTATCATGTGCAGTACACTCCTTTTTAAGGTAAACTGATGTGAAAAAAACAAAGATTAAAACAGTAGGAATCTGAGACAGAGTTCATAATTGGAAAGTATATTCATTGCCAGTTTCAGACTTGGAATACATAAGGTAGTCTAATAAAGATATGTTTTAGAAAATACTGTGTACTTGTTTGTTTTGTTGCTTGAAGTCAAGGCCCACACTAGTTAGATGGGTTTTGCAGATCTGATGATGTGACCTTGGTGGGGTCAAGGTCTATGTTTTGTTTGTTTTTTTGAAAAAGAGAAGGTATTTCCTATCCATGGTGTGTACGTACTCTTTTTCTTCAGACAAGGATGGTTTCCGACGGTTTGCCTGATTTTATATCCCACATGATTTTTAAAAATTACTTTGTTTAGGAGTGGATATTAAAGGCCAAAACATTGGTTAAAGTCTCCAGGGTACTTACAGAACAGTATTTGTCTCCCTCCTTGGTCATCTCTTTTCCTAGGAAAATGAACACAGAATACAGAGCAAATTTCCTGTCTCCAGCTCAGTACATGTATAAAGATGGAGCCTGGTTGCATATCAAGAGAAGTGTACCTAACCAAGTGAGTATGTGTTTAAATATTTCCAGCAATATTCCTTTAAAGGTTCTAAATTTGCCCTTTTTTAAATTTGTTTCTTGGAATTTGCACTTTTAAGAGCCATGCTGAACAAAGATGTCTCAGGGTATAACTGCTTTAATATTTGCTTCTGCACACTTTATAAACTGATGGCACAGGAGACAGAAGTCTGGAACAAAGATTCTTTACTAAAATGCCTTTGTTCAATACTTCTGAATTCCACAAGGGTAAAAATCTCATAAAGACTGATAGTTTTTTGATATGGTGTCTCAACATTCTTGAGAACAAGAAAATTTGTAAATATTTTTTACATCCCTTCTCTTCATGCTTTCATACATGGGATACTTGGGTAAATGATTGTTTTCTTCTTTTCTCTCCCCAATTCTTCCTTAGAAAAAGTTGTGAGCCATGTCTAAGTGTTCCTATCCTTCTGTCGAAATTTGCTGTAGCTATAGGTATCTCAGTGTCCAAAATCTTTTGTGAAATCTTGCTGGCATTTTGGGCTACAGCAGTTTCATTTTTAATCTTTTGAAATTCTTTCTTATCTGTATTTGAGTAGAGACATCACACTAGTTTGATCCACAATTGGGTAAGGAATTTTAACCCTCAGCACAGGCAGCATGGTGTAGTGGTTTGAACATTGGACTACAGTGCTGGCGACCAGTGTTTGAATCCCTGCTCAGTCATGAAAATCCACTGGCTGACCTTGGGGAAATCACATTCTATCAATCTCAGGAAGGCAAAGACAACCCTCTGAAGAAATCTTGTGAAGAAAATCCCCTGACAGGTTCATTTTAGGGTCACTGTAAGTCAGAAATGACTTGAAGGCACACAACACCAACATCTCTACTGTTCTTCCTGTATGAGGGAAAGTAATCTTCGATAAAACATTTAACAGTTTAAAAAAATCAGCTGTGTCATCAGTCTGAATCAAACATGATTTTGGGGTCACTTCTGGCTTCTGCACTCAATAGTGATGGATGGTAAATGGGTCTCTGACCTGGAAAGAAGATAACACATTGCCATAATAATTGTTCTGGTTTTTTTCTTGTCCCAGTCTCTAATATTTCTGAATACCTTATCTGACCAGTTGAAGTTTTAGCACTGGTGCTGAAATAGGCAGTCTGTTTTTCAATCATCATCCCTTTACATGTTGTACAGGTAACTGTGTATTTATTTCCTGGAAGTCCTTTCTATAACTCACTAGGTTAGGCGTGGGTATGAGATGCCCAAATTAGATTTCTTTAGAGTCTTCTTTACTGTTTGAGTCCTGCTTTCCTGCATGTTATTTGACTAAGGAACAGTGGATTTTCTGCAGTGGGAACTCTCAGTACACTACAATAACTCTCAGTCCTTTGCAAATGTACCGAAGTTTTCTGTCACTCATTTGATCAGATACTATGTAGCATTTGTGGTAGGAAACTTTGTAATATGATACCACAGGAAACTGGTATGGAACAACATACTTTCATTGTGCAGCTCTTACTGCAGCTGATCTCCAAAATGGCTGCTTTCTTGGAGTTCAGTTTTCTGCTGAAGTTCTCCAGAATGATTTTCCTTCATGCCAGATCCTCATTGTGCACTTTGATTCCTATTGTTATAGTCATTATGACTGAAAAGTAAGTTGAATGCAGTTATTGTACTTTGAAGAAGGTGGTTCCACCACATACTGTGAGGTAGTTGCAGAGAAGGTCAGTCTAACAGCTGCTTCTGTCCCCTTTGAATCTCCTTCTTTGTCTTTGCTGTGATGTCTACAAAACATTTTTTGTCAGTGAGAAGGAAAAACTGTTTCTAGTTTCATTGCCTTTAGATGTGGAGTCTGTAGGGGTAAGGATTTTAAAAGAAGGGGTTAAGAAAGAAGGCTGAATACTTGTTTCTTTTTTCCTTCCCTCAACACTGAGTAAAACTGAAACTCAGAAAAGGCAACAGTAATTCCTGAGTGGCACTCTTGTTTCCCTAACACTTAACACAGAGGTGGCTGAGCTTCTGCCCCAAAGATGCTTATCTCAAAAAGGATGATTATGTTGAAATATATAGTTATAATACAGTTCAAATACAGTGGCAGTCTGAAAACAAATATATATATACACACATACACACGCTATATATATATATGTGTGTGTGTATGTGTGTGTGTGTGTGTGTATGTATATGTATATGTATGTATGTATGTATATATGTATATATGTATATGTATATATATTCACACACACATATATATGTGTGTGTGTGTTTTGTAAAGTTGATAATAGGCAATTTACTAATCACAGTTAGACTTTCTCAGGCCAGTGTCCTGCTGGAAAGAATGCTGCTTCCTGTTTCATTGTAGCAACTTTAGGGTTCTTTATGCCTGTCCATAATTCAGCAGAGGCATTCTCAATATTCTTTTCCTCCTGGAGGATGCAATCTTTCCTATCATATCTAGTGTTCACCACTTTTCAGCTTTAATTTCTATGTAAAAAATAATTATAGCACATAGTTTTAAGCCTGCAATTTTCCAAATCTTTGTTTTAAATAAAATACATAATGGACTGTGTTCTAGGCTTTGCTTTATTGTATTAATATAGAGATGCGCTTTTTTTTAAATGCTCTTGTCTCTTATAGTGTCAAATAGGTCTTCAAGAACAGGGTTTTGCCATCAAGTATAGGTTTATAGATCTAGCTCTATGGAATTAATCAAGAATATTGCCTGCAGATTTGATAAATGGAAAAAACTTCTTTTGTTCATTCATTTATATCCTGATTTTCTTCTCAATACTGGGACTCAAGATGGCTTACAAAAATTAAAACAAATACAAATTAAAATATTTACAAAATATAAGTAAAAACATAAAAACACAATTGAAACTATTTAAAGCAAATCCTTTAAAAGGCACAAGATAAAAACCAATAAAACTATACACAACTTAAAAGGCACCATTTTAAAAGCCCTAAAATCTTGTTGGAAAAGGAGGGAGCCATCCCGGCCTTCCTAGGGAAGGAGTTCCAAAACTTAGAAGCAGGCACTGAGAAGTCCCTCTGCTGTGTACCTACCAAATGTACCTTGGAAGGTGGTGGGACAAAGACAGGGGCCTCCCCTGAAGATCTTAAAGCCCAAACAATCTCTTATGAGAATTCTGGTCCTACAGATAGCTTGAATGTGAACCACATGGGGCTTTACATGTCATAATCAGCACTTTGAATTATGTTTGGAAACAGGCCATCAGCCACTGGAGCTATAGCCAGGCCTGGTTAACAGATGAGCTACAGCTCTTGGGGCAAACTGAAGTAATTTATTCAAATCTTTCTCATGTGTGTCTTTGTGTGTGCATGCATTTGCCTGCACGTTTGTGCACACACACTTTCTGCCAATCAGATGGGACTTGAAAAAGTACCACAAGTATCTGAGAATAGCCATTCTCCATATTACAAGGTTTTAACTTTGCTGTTCAGGGTATATATGATCACAAATTCCTGAATAGTTAAGGCCTAGTGATAGTTTGAAGCAAGAATAACAGGTAAAAGAAATTTGTTGGCTTGCTTACATTATTTATGTCAGTCAGTTATGCTGTGCATGTTCTACATCTCTCACTTCAAAGTGTCTGTCACTTGTGTATGATCTGTGTGGCTTTGTACATGAATTCAGCTGAAACAAGTGCTGCCTGCACACTCATTCCCTGCAACTGAAAAGGATACCTCTCCTTGCACTCAGCTCTATGCGTGTGTTTGAGCCCTAGCAGGCACACTGTGGGCTGTGGATGGTGGTAGGTGTATTAATGTCTTTGTTACACATAAATGCCACAATATCTTCAAGTGCTCCAGTCATCAAAATTCTTTCTGTCTGTGACTTCAGTGTGTAGTGTCTTTTCCATATATCTTTGCTGTTAAGTAAAAAACAAAAGACCATGCTGCAATCACATGCATATAATCTTATTCAATGAAATGTATAGTATTTTAGCATCCTATTTTAAATCTTGTTTGGGTTGAGGAATACGTCTGCATACTTTCTTCTAGGATTCAAATATTGTAGACATTGTGAAATAGTTTATAATACTAAAAGATGACATTGGCTATAAGTAAAAGCTGTTATATTGTGCCTCTCTGTATCTGATTATGAGGAAAGCATGCTTAATAATCATTTATTTAATTTTTAAATAGTTTTAAATTGTTTACTAGCAATTCAAATGCTTTCAATATTACAGAGGCTAGTCCTATGAAAATTATATAATTCTATAAAGAATGAGAATTAGTTGTTTAATATTCACCAGCTGTACCCAAAATGTACATAGAAGAGCTTAATTCTGCAAATGTCAGAATAGTAGGAAAGTCAGAAAAAGCCAAAAGGAGATTAAATTACATTTTTGTAATGTGAACCCTAGGAGGCAAGATAACGCTATAATCCCTATGGTATGAATTTGATTATTTTATGCTCTGATTTAATCAAATTTAGTAGCATTATTGCTAAATAAATAAATATTGTTTATTTCTGTGTTCCTTTCCTTAGGAGTCTCAAAACACTCTAAATACCATGTGGTATATGGAGGTTGGTTGCATCTCAATTCTTGCTGCTGGAGCAATGATAGAACTTACGAGCATTCAAAAAGAAATGCACCGTAGTATACTAAGCATAGCCAATGTGCTTTTTGTGCTTGCTGAATAATTTCTTGACAACTGCATTTTGTCTTGAGTGTCTGAAATGCACGCTTGCTTTAAAACAGTAAAAACTGTTACCTGTACTTGCTTTCCGTGGTCCTTAATTGTATTGGTGTTGTGATTAGTCATGCATTCATTGTCTGTGACATATTGCTCTGTGCTTTTAATTGTGGCTGTTGACTGACCCAATACTGCATAAATGTTATTAGTGAAAAAGGAGGAAGACTCACAACTCTGTGAAATCTTCATACCTAGGTGAAAGAACTTCGAGAGAAAGCAGAGGCTTACAGGCAAAGAATACAAGGAACTCATTTCTCCAGAGATCATTTGAATCAGATTCTGTCAGAGAACAACAAGCTTTGGGATTTGTCCTCAGATTCCAGTGTGGAAGAAGCCATTAGCAACAATGTCAGAGCTCTAGATCTTGCAGGGTAAGGGTTTCCTTGTGGAAGAAGAAAAGTTGCAATGTGATGGTTCTAGAAGTGAAACATTTATTGTGCTACTTTTGCTTGATTTACCTTCAGACCTCAATCTTCCAATCACATCACCTTGAGTCTTGACTTCAGCTAAGGTTGTTCCAGAAAAACTATGTTGCAAAGGTCAGCTTTGGCATGAAATTCTCTTCCCCTACCCCATAACTTAACTAGTGAAACAAGGATCAGCACAGTATGAGAGCCTGTTTCTGTTAATTTTTTTGTGTGTGTGTATGAAAAATTGCTAAGAAATTGCTGATGGAAATCAAATTTAATTGGATTTCTTGAGAATGAAGTCATTTAACAGTGCAATATATTACATGTTTAGAGCTATGAACATTTGATTTCAGTTGAATCTAGAATTGTGCTTGTAGCATTCAGTGGAACTGACTGCTCATCTCTGGGTGGTAGTTGAACTCTGAGTGTGGAGATAAATTTTTGCAGGCAACTGGACTGTATTTGCTACAAGAAAAATTTCTGGGGTAAGAAGAAAAGATACCTTCATTATTGGAGTATTCCTATACAGATATCTAAGGTTGTACACTAGGCAGTGTTTCCATCTATGGGTTTAGGCAGCAAGGAGCTTTCTTTTGCAGTCGTTTGGACTGGATACAAGTTTGTAGTCTTGTGCCATGGTGGATACATACAGGATAGAATCCAGAGAGTTTTGGTAGATGCACCAAAAGAGTTCATCTAAGGATGCTGAACAAATCTATGTCATTCTGCAAATTTCTTCTGAAAGGTACTCAGATTCATTAAAAGTTGCCATGCTACTGATTGTATTTTTCAAGCCCATAGCCACCATGGACATACAGAAGTAACTGTGTAGTTCTTTGGCTATGGGTCATACAGACTGTAATATGGCAATTTGACTGATTGACTGCAAGTAGAATTATGAACATTTGTGTTTCAAAGTGTAATTCTATCAGATTTGATTTGACATAAATGTCACTAAGCATTTGGCAGGGTTGGATTGCTGTGCTTCTGGATATATAGATATGGGACTTACTGCACTGTTTACTTCCTCTTTATAAAGGGTCCCTGCGAAAAAGCTCTCTCCAGCTCCTAAGTTCTTGCCACAACCTGAGTTGTCAGAAGAGTTCCAGGAGAACAACACTGGGAAATTAGGCATGTCAGATGCTGCCACTCTTCCAGTCAAGCGTCGTCTAGTTTGGAATGAACCAGGCAACGGTGAACAACTGGAAGGTCAGACACCAGTGTTAGGAGGAGGAGGAGGAGGAGGAGGAGAGGAAGAAGAAAAAGAAAACAAGCAGGAATCAGAAGAGGTTAAAGAACCAGATAAAAACACCACTAGAGACGATCAGCAGGAGTAAATATTTAAAAGTCTTTTTCTTTTCAAACTCGTGCAGCCATTAAGTTATGATGATTATGTACAGTGTCTATTAAGTAGGGCAGTACTAGTTCCACTGCGTAATGGAGAAATATAATCAATTGGCGAGAGCGAAGTTAGACCTTACTATGTCACGTAAAGCTAGAATTTGTGTATTACTAATTAGCCACAAGAGAAATTTCAGACAGAAATATTCATTCAGAAACTTCCAGTTGGCTCTAGTTTCCAACCCTGATTATCAAGGCATATGTAAACTACAATTCTTGATTTGGAAGCAGTCATGAATAGTGGCTTGCTGAAAAGTAGCGAGGTACTAGTCAAGTAAAGCATGCCAGAGGTGGGTGGAGGAAGGAGTATGGGCATAATACTTATTCATGTAGCGTAGGAGTAGCTGCTCGGCATATTTTGTGCTGAAGTACCTATCAGACTCAGCCAGGAATTGAAAGGTTATGAAAGTTGCATTTCAAAAAACTTTGGAAGACTCCACATTGCCAAACCATGGTGAAATGCTGTACCGTACTATGACACTGTATCAGAACCAATCCTGTAGGACATTTTACTGAATGTGGCATAAATCCAGTTTTTGTCCCAGTTAGAGTAAACCTATCAAACTTGTTAAGTTTGTTTTGCTTTGTGCTAGCAGTTGGCTGTTCTGCAGTATTAAAAACTTAAGCATGCCAAGAAAGAATGAATAACCTTCCCCACATGTACCTTTACTGAAACAAATTTGTTTGACTTTTCTGAAAATTTCAGTTTGTACTTTCAGTTGTGCCAGAAATCACTTTCCATGTTAGTTCTTCTAAAGGTCTTTAGATCTATGTAAGAATACATCTGGAAAATGGCACAAAGTTTCCATTTTTGAACTATGAAAACAATAAGATATGGCTTTGAGATGTGCCTGATTGAAACTCTTCAAAATATATTTATTGTGAATGCATTGTGTTGCAAAATGTGTCATTCTAAGTTACCCCCCCACACACACATATACATATACATACACATACATACCTACATATAGTTTAGTTATAGGGAATGGGAGTTGGCACTAACCATGATGCCATATGCTAAATGGGACACACAGATGGGGGCATAATTAGTGACAATACTAAGATAGAAGGCCTTTTAAATAAAATGAGAATAGGAAGTTTGGGAGATAACTAGTATCATCAGAGGCTAAACTTGTACATTACACATATATACCATAGGCTCTATGGGCGTAATGGTGAAGTGGAGAAAGCTGTTATGAAGTTTGTAGGTACCATGAAAATTGCTGTATGTTGATTTTAATAATTTAGTTTGAATAAGAAGAATGATTCTATTAAAATTCTGTCTTTTAAAATTCCAAAACAGCCTCTGCACAACAGTAGTGGAAACCAAAACCTCACAGAACAAGATAGCATTGTTGAAAGTTATCTTGTGATGTTTATTTCACTTTCTTATCCTGTTTATGGCCCAAAGAAGGTACAATTTTTGGGAGGAGCACTCAAGTTGTTAACATTTTTAATAATTGGTAATTATGGTTAATTACAGAGTACCATTTTTTACTGTGTATATTTTTGTATGCAATGTCATATTTTTCAGAGAAAATGTAGGTTCTCCAGGTGCTAATATGGCAGACTCTTCCTCAGAATCCTACAATGCAGTTGGCAGACTTCCCACCCCAGAGCTAAGAGCACTTGGTGGAGCACAAAGAACACATCTGGACCTGACAACACCGGCGACTGGTAAAAATTGTGTTGTTTCTTTCAAAATTAGTATAAAAAAAGAAGAAGAAATGAGTTATGACTTGGAAATTTGGCATAAACAAAGATGTATAATACTCTTATTTAGGAGGTGCCGTTTTAGTATCTCCTCCAAAAGTGAAGTCTTCATCCTTTCTGCAAATAAGAAAGGGGTCTCCAGAGAAGAATACTTTGGCAAATGGTCAGATCTCAAGGGAAGACACAAAAAGAAAATCTAACATGGTAAGACAGAACATGTCTAGGAAAACAGGGTGCAAAGAACTCCAAAATCCTAAACTACTTATTATGTCCTAGTGTCACCTATCATTAGACTGACATTGTTTGGGGAAATGGGATGGGGAAATGCAGCAGGATGCCCACTACACATACGTGTTTCAAAGGGATTGTACCTGGTTGGGTTTTCTATTATACAGAATTCCTTGCAGGATTTCTGGAGTCTGACGTTAAGAAACCAATTGCCATGACATATGTGAGAATAGATTGATAGAGTATCATGTGTGTTAGCCCCAAGTGAGGAGGAAAAAAAAGCAAACAAATATGGCTAGTTGTGTCTCATTACATTACAAAGCTAGTTTGGAGGCAGTCATATGTGGAAGCAATCATTCTGATGTGACATTAACTTAAAATTATCTTAGATATGGCTTACTGTCTTATGAAAAGGACCTAGGGAATGTTTTTGGAAAACGGTGTATTCAACTTCCTGTAAAATAACACTGGCACATCACTAGTTAGACTGATACTGCAAAGAGCAACATTCTGTACAACATGATATTTCCTTTTTCCTTTGATATTCCAGGATGAAAGTGAAGCTGTAACACTGAGTCATTCCCCAGCTGCTGGGCTAAAAACTTTGGATGCTTTGCCTCTGAGGAAGGATCAGTGGCCCAAGCGAGAGACTTCTAGTGTAAGAGTCCCTTCAACTTCATTGCGTTCAGAGCAGGTGCCTGTCCTCACTGGTGTCAAGTCAGCTAAAGAACCTGCTCAGTCATATTGGAGCCCATCATGCCGCATTCAAGGAACTCTCAGGAATCCAGAGTTTCAACACAATGGTTGGTTTTTTTTGTAAAACCTTCACTTTCTTTTTTGAAATGTGCACATTTTGTTTAAAATTACTTTTGTCTCTTCTTCTGGGTAACAGCAACAAATGATTGTTCAGTTTGATAGTGTTATCAGTACTATGAAACACTAATGTGTTATCTTTCATTCCACAATGTGGCGTCATATTAACCAAAACCAAAAAGAGAAGCCTTGCTTATTTAGACATGCAGAAATTTCTTATTATATTTGTGATTAAAATGAAGGCAATGAAAAATTCTGAATCTATAGCTAAACTGTTCTTCAATAGCCAACTGGCAGCATTCCTTTCAGACAGTCTGACCTGAGAGAATATATACAATATGCTTATTCTTGTATTAATATTGAGATAACAGAAGGTGTTCAAATATATTGGGAGATGGTTCTCTTGAGATCAACATTAGCTGTAAATTAGTATGTTGGCTTGTTGGTTTTGTGTGCCTTCAGGTCATTTCCAACTTATGGTGACCCTAAGGCAAACCTATCATGGGGTTTTCTGGGGCTGAGAGTGTGTGATGTACCCGAGGTCACCGAGTGGGTTTCCATGGCTGAGTGGGGAACTGAACTCTGGTCTTCAGGGTTGTAGTCCAATGCTCAAATCTCTACACCTCCCTGATTCTAGTATGTTGGCTGTTCTTGCCTAAATCCTGATGTGAGTGCCAACTAGAATATACTAATTGCATCAATTGAATTTTCATAACATTCCTACTGATTCAAAGGGTATATTCCAATCATTATTAATAATTGGATTTAGTCCCCTATGTATCAAAAGTTAAAAGCCTAAATTGCGTTTTTGTTGGGAAATAAAATATGTGTGGACTGGTGAAATGCTTCAGGTCTCTGCTGTTTGCTTTAGGAAATGTTGCAAGCCCCCGAAGGAGCTGGTTGCAGTTGCCACTTCAGGAGAGAAACTATAATGATGAAGGTATTTTTTTTCCCTTTTCCAGTGTTAGATGAACAATTTGCTTGGTAAAATTCAGACGCAACATGATTAGTAATAACAATTCATATTTTAGTATCTCATATATCTTAGTGAGTGATCCGAAAGCTATTGTAAAAATGAACGCATCATACCTACTCATGCCAATAAAAATTGTCTTGTACATGATGCTAATATTCAGAGTACACTTTCTTTATGCATTTGGTATAGTAAAATCAAATGCTTGCATTTCTAACATTTTACAAAAACTTAACAGAAATATATATTTGCATGGTTATGTTCATTATGATATACGAGAAAAGAGAATGTGAATAGAATGTTTGGTTTAGAGGGACAAATGGGATGGGAACAGCATAATACATTTCAAATTAATAATAAAAAATAAGAAAGTTCCAAAGTGGTTTTCTGTCGCAGGTCTAGAAAAACAAGTAATGGTCTAAATATTAGCCCTAAATGTTAATAAGAGAGAGAGAGAGAGAGAGAATGACATTGCAAAATTGTAGAATCTTGTGGCTCAGATCTAGTGTTTCTTTCCTTTAGCTGTGTTTGAGTGTAAAGCTAAACTATAGATGGACGATATGTTACCTGCAGATTACATGCAGCTCCCAGCCATTCTGCATGCTACCTAGGGAGCCCCACCCACTTTCGCCAGCTGATCAGTCATCAGTTGATCACTGTTCTGGCACTACTGTTAGCAATTAAGAGAAGAGATCACTGTGCTGACATGCTGTTAGCAATTAAAAAACAGCCATCTTGATTTGGATTCTGGAATGGATGGAATGGAGCTTTAGCCATACACATTCCACAATCCTAATGCAGGCAAGATTACTGGCAAGGGGAAAAGGTTTATTCTCACTTTTTCCACAAATCCCTGAAGGCAACAGTTTCTCTAGGGTATTTAGCAAGAGAAACAGTGATCTGGCCGAGAATTTCTGTGGCAGAAGTAAACATTAAATCCCCACCGCAGTGGTCCCTGTGGATATCAGCGGATGGGGCATCCTGATCTCAGTCATTACCATCCCCATCCACCTCCAACTCTGCCCAGTCATGCTGCTCTTAGTGGTTCTGGAGGCACCAGTATAGTCATCCCTGTTCTAAGCCATGGGTTTAGTATTATGTAAATACATCTCAATGAGCCTCAGGCTTATATAGTCCTCAGCTGCTCCTCTGGCATGACTGTGAGGAGATGGAAAGTTCCAGTTTGATTTTAAATTAACCACAGGGTAGTTTCTGGAACCCTTAACTGTGATTAATCTTAATTATGTTAAGTAAGCTGTGTAATCTAAACAGAAGCAAGAGCTTTGGAGCTATTCCTTGTAGCCACACTGGAGGAGATGGGGGAGCATGCCAGACAAAGTCTTGCTGCATATCATTCTCCTAGTACTAAACTAGGATAAGCAACTGTTAAGGTTTGAGGCTATGCTTGGCCCCTCAGGAGAATTGCTCAGCCACATCTTCTGAATATTTTAATTTTCTACCCAAATCCCCTGGGGTGTAGGAGGAATTTGCTACTTTTTTGCCCCTGTCCTTGTCATTTTAGGCCCAGGAGACACATTTTTCCAACAGAAAGTGAGCTAGATATCAAATTCCTGGTTTCCTCTTGTTGGGGAAGGAAGGCTTCTTTTAGGCCTAACTGGGGTCAAGAGAGGCAAAAAAAAAAAAAAAAAAAGATGAGAGAAAGCTCCCTCTCCATCCCCAGAGTGGCTTGAAAGGCACTTGTGGACAAAAAGTTTGGGATCCCAGGGTCCTGAAAAATGGTCCAGGGTCACATATGGTTTATGAGGTACACCTTCCATACCCCTGTGCTAAAACACTGTTTTAGTATGTCCAAATGAGAACGTGGAGAAACAAAATGATAGTAGAATTAATCAAGCTGCAGGAAAGGAGATTCCACCTGAAACTCAGGAAGACCTTCCTGATGGTCAGAGCTATCTGGCAGTGGAATATGCTGCTTCGGAGTGTGGTGGAGTCTCCTTCTTTGGAGGTTTTTAAGCAGAGGCTGGATGGCCATCTCTTGGGAAGGCTTTGATGTGTGTTCCTGCATGGCAGAGGGTTGGACTGGATGGTCCCTGGGGTCTCTTTCAGCTCTATGATTCTGTGAATTAGCAACTCCAAGTCTATAAGTGCATTGTGACTCAAAGGCTGAAAATCTTAACGTTATAGCTGAAACTAAGTTGTTAATCTCAACTGGAATAGACTCACTGGTAAATGAATCTTTAAGTAAGCTTCACTGATTCAAAGGATCTACTCTGATTAAGACTGTTGCTGATAGTAGTCCTATATCATGAGCCTGGTCTAATAGCCACTTCCTTACTATCCTTTCTTTGTTGAGAACATCTTGGAAATGGGCTATCCTTTGATTTCTAACCATTCTGGGATGACTAAGCAAATTTGATCGAATTTTGTCAAAATGTATGAGCCTTTTTAAATTCATCTGTTAGTTTCATTAAGATCAAACAGACCGATAACTTGCATGGTTTTGCTAACTGTCTTTCCAGGATAGAGAGAGTAAACTTACTCACATTTCCCTAAATTTCTTAAGCCTCAATCTAGAGAAACAAAAGTCCGAATAACGGGCGGCCAAAGTACATTCTGTATTTCTGAAACAATACGATGAGTAAACCTGGACTATACTGTACAATTTTCATACAGGGAGCTGTTGCTGAGAAGCAGTTCTTATTAGCCACATCAGAGGAAATACTTGAAAAATAGGTTTCTTTCCAAGTAACTGGGCATGTTTTCAAGTAAAGTAATGGCTCTTTGCATGAAAGTAGGAGAAAAATGTCAGAATTTGTGCACTTCAGCAGTGTGGAACTATATGAATTACATTTAACATTGCCATTAAATATGAATAATTAGGCTCACAGAACGCCCATGGCATGAGCAGAGAAAGGGAAAGTTGGGTAGTATTTTCCAAGCCAGTGGGGTATATTCCCCCTCGAAAAAAGGAGTGTTGTACTCTTTCTGACAGATTCATGTGCCGCTTAACAGATGCTTGCTTAATGCTTAACATCCCAAGCTTCTGAAACAAATAAGGTTGTACAGTGTGTGGGCTGTGAAAATTCCTTAGTAAAGCAACACTACATGCTTACAGAAATGAATTCAAATAATCACGTTTTCAGCAATGCTCTTCAGTCTCATTGTAGTTCTTGAGACCATAGATTAGTCGTCATTGTCGTATTTTAATGGCTTTTCAAAATCAGTTCTCAGTGTTTTTAATACAATTATTTCTTTTTTTAAAAAAAATGTGTTATCCATTGTTTTACCTGTATTTTGCTGTAACTTATATTGTGAGCCACAATCTTGGGAGAAAGGCAGGATATTAATTAATTAATTAATTAATTAATTAATTGCTGTATTACTAAGGAGGAAAAAAATTGGCAGTGGAAAAACAAGTTTCTGAGTTTTTACCTAATGATGCTGGTTTTAAATGCATACATTTCCTGTCTGAGACTTCAGTGGTGAGCCTTGGCATCTCTCTCAGTGTATATCTGCCCATGTTAGTTTGTTGCTTTATTCCAAAGCCACTGTACGTTCTTGTTAGCATTGGCTGAAGTATGTCTCTGGACTCTTAGAATCATAGAATGATAGAGCTGGAATTGACCACAGGGGCCATCCAGTCCAACATTCTGCCATATAGGAACCCACATCCAAGCACTCCCAACAGATGGCTATCCAGCCTCTGCTTAAAAAGCTTCAAAGAAGGAGACTCCACCACACTCCAAGGCAGCATATTCCACTGCTGAGCAACTCTGACCCTCAGGAAGTTCTTCCAGAGGTTTAAGTGGAATCTCTTTTCCTGCAGCTTGAATCCATTGCTCTTTGTCCTAGTCTCTGGAGCAGTGTAAAACAAGCCCACTCCCTCCTCAACATAACATCCCTTTCAAATATTTAAACGTGGCTGTCATGTCCCTTCTTACCTTCTCTTCTGCAGACTAAAAATACCCAGTTCCTTAAGCCACTCCTCATAGAGTGTGGCTTCCAGACCCTTCAACATTTTGGTCACCCTCCTGTGGACACTCTCCAGCTTGTCGATGTCCTTCTTGAAACGAGGTGCCCAGAATGAGACACAGTATTCCAAATGAGGTCTAAGCAAAACAGAATACAGTGGCACCATTACCTCCCTTAATCTAGACACCATACTCATATTGATGCAACCGAGAATCGCATTGGCTTTCTTGGCTGCCGCATCACACTGCTGACTCATGTTCAGCTTGTGGTTCCCCAAGACTCCTAGATCCCTTTCACACGTACTGCTATCCAGCCACATATCCCCCATCATATATTTGTGCATTCCATTTTTTCTGCCTTAGTTAACTGGACTCCGTGTGCTAGCAATCTGTGTCACTCAAAATCTCCCCTGTAGCTCCATGTCCTCTGTGTGTGTTGTTGTTATGTTTGCATCTTTCACAGTTACATAATACATACAAACTGGGTGCTCCAGCAGTATAGAACTAAAATGGCCCTTGCAGTGGGATTTGCTTTCCTAATCTAAGTCGTACCTTGGGAGCAGAAATGCTAATAATGCTTGCTGTGTTCTTTCCAAAATAAAATTCCCTTCAATTTCTATGCTCGTAAAGTGTTCTAAAGTTAAATTGTGACATTTAAATATCATACAATCCAGGAGGCAACTGGAAACATGTGCTTACGAATATAGTGAATTGCTTGAAAATGTTCTTTAAATTCTGAATTCAGTGTCCTTATACTCTCCTAACTAGTTTCCAGGATAGATATGATTACATATTGTTGCATCTTAAAGCATCTTTTGGTTATATTTCATATGAATAGTTTAGCTCATGGGGTTGTTGCTTATTATGTTTACAGATGATGATGATGATGACCGTTTGTCTCAGCTCTCTGCTCGATCTGCTGCATCTAGTTCCCTTGCATCTCAGGTTCTAGAACGAGCTCAGAGGAGAAAAGAGAACTTCTGGGGCAAAATGTGATTCTGCTGTCTTTGTAAAGTAATTTGAACTTGTGTGTTTTAATACCAGTTTGTGAAAATGATTCTCAGCTTTGTAAAGGAATCTGATTATAGAAAATTCTGGGTATTTAGTATTCTCTTTGTATTGGACAGGCTATGGGAATGCACAGCATTTCTTGTAATTCTACCTCAAAAAGTTGCAAAAGCCATTTTTAATTTTTTTTCCTATAAAAAAAACTTCACATGCAACATACAGAATTTAAAAGGCTGAGTGACAGTTTTAAATTGACAGTATAGGAGAGAAATATTAACATACTGTAACACCTTCATTTTACCCCTATATCACAGCCAAGTAAGAGTAATCCCAAATGAAAATGACACTCGAAGCAGCCTTTTTTTTCCTCAAGCACACTGCAAGATCATTCTGGCCTCTCCTCTTAGCAATCCCTAAAATCAGAGATCTCTGTTCCACTCAAGTTTTTCACTGGCACTTTCTGCATTCTTTATGTAGTGATCCAGCACAGCCGTGGCACTTCATCAGGTCTGCCAGTCTATTTGCTGGTACTTCATGGATGAACCTCACTTAGTTTGACCTCAGTTTAGTTGTTCAGCTTCCAATAACAATAATGTCGATGTAACTCCCATTAATCTGTCTTGGTGATGCTAAATTATCTCAGTTTTCATGATGAAATTACTATGTATAGTATATTGGGAGATGTTACCTTCATGGCTTGACACCATGGCAACTTGTTTGTCTCTTGGACTGTCTACTTTGAGATTGCCCTCACTGTGCATGTCAAAGTCATGCCCAGTCCTCTTCATCCATTAGTGCTATCATAACAAAGTTAATCTCAGTCCATCAGAGTGGCTTGAATATCTGAAGGACTTTGGTGGAATGTAGCACCCATGTGGCATCTGAACCTTATGTTTAATGATTCTTAATAATTTCACAGAATGATAGGCTGTTGGCAATCTAGTTTATTGTTGTGCTTCTGTCTCCAGATAACTTTTGAGTTTTGTGCATATGATCACTGTTAGCCTTATTAAAAATATCTCTGCTGATAATAAAGTGCGTTTTAAATCTTGTATTTGGATACTATCACCATCATCACATAGATCACTTTTTAAGACTCCAGCAATTGAAAGGACTGAATTACAACCATATAGTGACATCTTAATGTGTAGTTTTCTTCTAGATTACTAGTTTGGAGCTGCTGGCATTGCAAAACAAATTTTAAAGTCAGAATGCCCAGGAAATTATTCTTTCCTCCCACTGATTATCCACAACAGTTGATTAAATAAGTACAGTTTGTAAAGGAGTGATGGAATTTTTATTAATTGTATAAAAAAAGAGAGTTGTATAATAATTTTAGTTTTGTACTTGTGTTTTAATAAAAAAAACCAAGCTGTATTTTGGTATACAATAAATCCTCAATTGGATATTGTCCTCTGTTTTTAATTAGGGGTAGGTGTATCTGCATATTTTCCTCAATGTCGCTTTCACATGTTCTTCTCAGCATTCCAATTCATACTTGAATCCATTCTCTCCCAATATCTATTCAAACTTGGGTCATCTCTCAAAATAAACATTTAAATGCATACTTTGATACATTTAAATTGCTAAGAACTGTACTGTACCATTGAGCAAAGTCAAATCAGATGGAACAGTGGAGTTCCAATCTACAAATTAATCCAGGAGGCTGAGGTCACCATTTTTATCAGAAATTGCAAAGATCCAGTTCCCTATGCATCTTAAGCAATGTTCAGGAATGAAACATTGAATGTTTAAAACTCTTTTTCAGAATCATTTAATAAAATAAAGAACACTGCTAAGCCATTAAATCTGGTCTTTACTGAAACTGGAAGTAAATGTTACTCTTCTCTCTGTCTCTCTCTCTCTGTATATATATTGTGAACCTGACAAATTGGCCATGATTCTGTCCAGCTCAAATGAGAAATTTTCATTTTAAAAGGATCGAGTTTCCATTTTGTGAGCTTGCAGGACCAGCATATATGGCATCTCCCTATTTGGTTTTGTCATTTCATGTTAGAGAGAATCTATGCTTTGATCAAAATAATTGTCCTTATGAACAAGATTACAGTGTGGACTCATCCTGATTGCACGGTATTTTAGGGAATCTCCTTGGAATGCCATTTCATCAGTAGCCAGAGCCAGCACCACAAATCTATATAGAGAGCTTCAAAACAAATAGAAAATGGTTGGAAATAAAGGAATGTAAAATATTGACGTTTGTGACCTCCACAGCAAATCTCCATAGCGGAATTTGTAGAAATTCTATGTGTCATTTTGTGTTCAGTCCCTTACTGTAGATGATGCTCAGTGAAGAAAATATTAAAATTCTCCTCTGACTTTTAAGTGACTGGAGCTTTGGTTTCCTTTTTGTGTGTAATACTTATAGTAGTTTCATTGACAAAGCAATTATACATAGATCTAGCAGGCAATGTACTCAAAAGGTCTTCCTCTAAGCTACAACAGGAATACAGGGCTTCTCCCCAACCATTTTTCATAAGTCATTGTCTAGCAGACACCACATTGCAGGAAATAAAGAAATGTCAGTATAACTGAATTAGTCTCAACAGCTGAATAAGTAGGTCATTAAATGGAGTTTTGCTACATTTTGAGACATGTTTTATGGTAAAAATTGAAAGGCACTGTATGAAGCACAGAGTTCCTACACATATACTTTGCTTTGTGTGCACTGTGGTCAGTGAATCATCTGTTTTGAGACAGATGAAAATGACGCTACTAGCATTTACCAATCTGTCTGCTTCTTACACATTAAACTGATTTCATGAATATATCCTTACATTGGTTCCTTATAACATGTCCAACCATTGGATCATCATGTTCAGCATTGTCTACAGCAGCTTTCCCTAACCTTTTGTCTTCTTGTTGGATTCCAACTTGTACTGTGCAATTTGTGCAGTCCAAGGATGTGGACAGGGTCCTTGGAATGGCCAGAACCATTACATGTGTATTAGACCAGCTGTTCTTAACTTTTCCTTTACCATGGACCCACTTTAAAAAATCTTTAGTTGCCACAGACCGCCAAGACAAAACTCAAGATTTAAAACCCTAAAGTGCACCAAATGTTTATTTACATTGCTCATCAAGGGTCTTCAAATTTGGAGGGTAGGGAGAAATGAGTAAACATTCCTATTTCGATATTTTTATTGTAATGATTCCATACAAATCTATCTTTCTTTCTTTCTTTCTTTCTTTCTTTCTTTCTTTCTTTCTTTCTTTCTTTCTTTCTTTTCATTTTAACTGTAAAAGCTCATAACATTCTTCAAGCCATCACGACCCCCCTGTGGCATCTCAGGTTCATAAAATTCTTCAAGCTGTCACGGACCTCCCATGGCATCATGGCCGCCCAGGGATCCGTGGGCCACAAGTTAAGAACCATTGTTCTAGACCCTTGTCCTCCCTGGCTTATTAAACAGGCCAGAGGAGGACTGGCTAAGTGGGGAAGTGATTAACGTTTCCTTATGACTTTGAAAAAACCTTCTCTGGATCTTACTATACCGGTTAATTACAAGACAGTTTCCAATAGTCCATTTTTGGGCAAGGTACTGGAGTATGTGGTGGCTTGGCAACACCAGGCATTCCTGAATGAAACAGATTGTCTAAATCTATTTTGGTCTGGTTTCAGGCCTGGTTATGGGATAGAGATAACTTTGATTGCATAACGGTTAGTGGGAAGTGTGTCCTTGTTGGTTCTGCTGGACTTCTTGGTAGCTTGTTCTTCTTGCTTCTGGTAGGCCACAGGTAAATGAACTTGAGCAGTCAGGCAATTGGAGAAAACAAAAGCATTTCTTCCTCGTGACAATCCTGCTTCAAGGTGCATCATTTTCTAGGGCAGTAGGACAGTTGGAGCTGCTGGGGAGCTTGTCTATCAAAACTGCTTGAATGAGCTGCTCTATTGATTAGCAGGCTATGTGGATAAAGAGGGAAAAAACGTGCACGTGGAAGCAATGCTGGGTTTGCAAACATGGGATAATATACATTCTTTTGCTTCCAGAAAAATAGACGTCAACGCCAAAGGCTGATTTTTTGGTGATTTATTTTTATTGAATTATAATTTACAAAAATTTAAAACATATATAAGATATCTAAATGGGTGAATCAATGAATGTGAGAAATAAAATATGAAAGATAGCATATATTATACATACATTATACATACATGCGAATATAATCAGGATCTCATATTCCATATATGGAGTAGAAGGTAAGACATAACTAACAATACAAAAGAGAGGGGGGGAAAAGGAAAAATGAAAAAATGAAAAACAAAAAGTACATCAAAATATCAAAGAATGAAGGGGAGGGCCTTACCATACTTCCCTTCCCCTTTCTGTATCCGACTTGAAATCTACTACATTACAACATCTTGACTACATGTTACTGAGACAAACAAATAATGACTTCCTTTCTCTTCTCCGTTAGGTGATTTAGTCATACATATTTTAATCCTGGCTTATAAGTATAGTTTCCCATATTCTTTATTGCACTTCATGAATTCAGTTCCAAACAACAGCTTCTTTAAAAAATACAGTTTCTGTATTCTCCATCAATTTATTTGATTTATTAACCAGTTTTATAAACATAGATTATAAATCTTAACATTACTAAGTCTCATGTGACTGATCGTACGAGGTTTATTCACAAAATCCTACTACGGCATACTCTCCCCACTTTTCCTTCCACATAGGAATTAGAATTTCCCATTCTTATTTAAAAGTACTCTTTGGTTTATTTTCTAACGTTAGTGTCAATTTGTCCATTTCAGCCAAGTCATATAGTTTAAACATCCAATCTTCCATTGGTGGTATATTCGTCTCTTTCCAATTTTTAGCAAATATAATTCTGGCCGCGTATACCATATAACATAATAATCTTGAATAGTTTTTCCTTAATGTCACATCTAAATTATCGGATATATTCAGTAAGTATACCTCTGGTGACAATGGAAACTTAATTTTTAAAAGCTTCGTAATATGATCATGAATTTGTGCCCAAAATTTTCTCACTTTTTTACATCTCCACCAAATATGAAAAAAAGACCCGATTTCTTGCCATTTCCAGCATTTAGCAAGTTTTTTTTTAATCAAAAGAAATTTGTTTTGAATTCGATTGCTAAAGCAAGAGACTTTTTGAAAAAACACAAGGAAGACCTCGATAGACCAGGAGAATCAGAATTGGGTCAAGAAGGGGAGCTCAATAAAGGCACTCCACAATCAACACAAATACTAGAATCAGCACAAACAAAACAAAAATTAGAAGGAGAAACCACAGAACTGGAGAAGGAAGAAGAAAGAAGAAGAACAAGAAGAAGAAGAAGAAAGAAGGAAGAAGCAAATTCCCTATAAGACTTGGAATTAGAAGAAGAGACAGAAGAGACTGAATAGTAGTTATCCTCACCTAACAGTGAACAAAAATGAAATTAAAAATTCTCTCCTGGAATGTTCAAGGTATAAATTCCCCCTACAAAAGAAAATGCATTTTCCATCAATTAGAAAAATTGAATTTAGATATAATAGCTTTGCAGGAAACCCATATCAAAAATAAAGATTTAAAATATATCAGGAATCCCAAATTAGGACAAGCTTTTTCCTCACCAATAGGAAAAAAAAAGGGAGTAACCATTTTTGTGAATAATAAATATGAGGCAAAACAAATCTTTAGCGATAATCTAGGACATGACACAGCAGTAGAAGTAATTGCGATAGATCTTAAATTACTGATTGTTGCAGTTTATGCCCCGTTAGGAAATAAAAGCAAATTCTATCAAAATCTATTGGAAAAAATGCTAGATTTGGATAATTATAATATTAGTAGGAGACTGGAACAGTGTTTTGAATCCTAACTTGGATAGAATCAGTAAAAGGAAAAAGAATGGGAAGAAAAAGAACCAAGGGAAACTCTCAAAATCTTTTTTTGATTTATTGGAATGTCTGTCCTTGACTGAAGTTTGGAGGCACGTACACAGATCAGAGAGGGAATATACCTTCTTCTCGGAATGCCACAAAACGTGGTCAAGAATAGACATGTTTTTTGCATCCACATTAATATTAAAAAAATCATAAAGATGGAAACCTTTCCCAGAATATTTCAGATCATTGCCCTATAGTTTTAACAATTCAACATGGGAGGAAAAGATCTAATTGGAGTTTGAATGATAACCTGTTGAAAAATGAAATAATTATAGAGAGGGCAAAAACTGAATTGAAAAACTTTTTGGCGATTAATCTAGATAAGGGTTAATCAGTACAGTTAGTTTGGGAAAGATGCAAAACAGTAATGAGGGTTTTTTTTATAAACCAACAAGCCTGGTTGACAAAATGTAAAAAAGAAAAAAAGATTCAAATACAATGGAAATTGCAGGAAAAAGAAAATGAACTCAAAAGAAACCCACATGAACTCAATGTACAAAATGAGATAAAAGCATTAGCTAAACAATTATCATTATTAACCATTAGTGAAATTGAGACCAAAATGAAATTCATAAAGCGAAGACAGTTTGAACATGCAAACAAACCGGGAAGATGGCTCTCATATAGATTAAAAAAGGAAAAGGAAAAATGTAACATTAAGGAAATCAGAGAGAGCCAAAATATTTACTATCAACAAGCAAAAATTAAAAACATCTTTGTTAATTACTTTGAGGAGTTCTTTAAAAATAGATTGCTAACGCAAGAACAAATAAATAAAATAAAAAATTATCTGGATCAAATAGAAATCACTCAAATTTTGGACAAAGAGAAGAGTTAGATAAACCAATAACAAAACAAGAAATTACTAGTGCAATCAATAAATTGAAAATAGAGAAAACACCTGCCCCAGATGGTTTCATGGCACTATATTATAAAACTTTACAGGAACCTTTAATTTCTCTGTTACTACAGGTGATAAATTCCATTAGTAATCAAGAAATCTCAAATACTTGGAAGGAATCAAATGTGGCCCTGATACCAAAGGAGGGAAAAGACCCATTAGACAAAAGAAATTACAGACCAATTTCTTTGTTAAATGTAGATTATAAAATATTTGCCTTAATTTTAGCAGACCGTTTAAAGAAAATATTGGAGAAATGGGTACATGGGGATCAAAACAGTTTCCTTCCTGGAAGACATCTAAAAAATAATATAAGAACAATTTTGGATATAATAGAATATTATCAAAAACACAATCAGAAAAAATTAGCATTAATCTTTCTAGACGTGGAAAAAGCATTTGATAATGTAAGTTGGCCCTTTATGCTTGAAATCTTAAAGAGGATGAGAATGGGCATCAGATTTATTGATTGGATAAAGTCAATTTACAGTGATCAGAAAGCCCGTTTAATTATAAAGGGGGAAAAATCGAGACAATCTGCAATACATAGAGGCAAAAGACAAGGGTATCCATTATCACCTTTACTTTTCATAATATGTTTGGACATCTTAAATAAAAAAATAAGAAATAATTCATTAATCCAGGGCACTAAAATACGAGAACATGAATTTAAGGTCAAAGCATATGCAGATGATTTAGTTATAATTTTAGAAGACCCTTTTAGTAGTATTAAGACACTCTTAGAATTGTTAAAACAATTTGGTGAAGTGGCAGGTTTTAAAGTAAATAGAAATCATTGATGATCACTAAAAATATTTCTCATACTCAAGAATCTGAACTAGCAGAAATCTCACACTTTAAGATAACTAAAAAAGCAAAATACCTAGGTATAATAATAACAAAAAATAATTCTGAGCTCTTTGATAATAATTACAAAAAAGTTTGGAATGAAATAATAAAGGAACTGAGAAATTGGAATAAACTAAATCTTTCCCTTTTAGGAAGAATAGCCACAATAAAAATGAATGTATTACCAAGACTGATGTTTCTTTTTCAAAATTTACCAATATTAACAAATGAAAAGCCATTTAAAATCTGGGATCAAGAATTATGTAACTTCATTTGGAACCAGAAAAAGCCCAGAATCAAAATGAAATATCTAAAAGAGGTAAAGGAAAAAGGGGGACTGAATCTACCAGATTTAAAACTTTATTATGATGCTTCCTCCCTAATATGGCTTACTGAGGGGATTACTTTATCTAATTCAAGACCATCGAATTTGGAAGGATTTAATCTCTATTACGGATGGCATGCATACCTATGGTATGAAAAACATAAGATCAATAAAGAATTTATGGATCATTATGTTAGAAGAGCAATTCTTAAGATCTGGTTAAAAGTTAAAAATAAGTGATATCAATGGTTCCCCTACTGGGTTTCCCCCCATGAAGCGTTTTTTAGATTAGAAAAAATACGAATGAAAGACTGGGTTACATATAAAGATATACTTAAAAAAGAGTGAAACAATATAAAATTAAAAAATAATGAAGAGTTGGTTACATATGACTACACAACACATTGACTCCTATATAGACAACTGGTAGAAAAATATAAAATGGATAATAAAAACATGGGAATATCATTAAAAGAAACTGAATTTGATAAAATAATGAAACCAGGAACAAAACGCCGGCTGGGTAAAATTTATAAAATTCTTCTAAATTTGGAATTGGAAAAAGAAACTGTAAAGGATAATATGATAAAATGGGCTCAAGATGTAGGATACTCAATTACATTAGAACAATGGGAAAATGCCTGGAAAATAAATCAAAAATTTACGAGAAGCTACAACTTAAGGGAAAATTTTATTAAGATGTTCTACAGATGGTACTTAACCCCAGTACAAATTTCAAAAATGAGTAAAAAATGAGTAAAAACAACAACGGTTGATTCTTACAAGTAGATGGAGAATATGTCTTTATCTAGAGGGGTTTTGGGAATGCTCAGAATTCCTAATTCTCAAGTCCCTCAAAATGTGGCTGCCTTCTCATTATATCTGGACTATTGTTACTCCACTGGAAAAACCCTATCCCGGGGTCTACCATTTTGATATTAAATATGATTCCGTATGCCTGAAAGGTCGCCTGGATGAGCACGTAGCAGCCATGGTCGAACGATCGAAAACCAGGTCAGGCCAGTAAAATCCCCAGTCACGTAGCCCCAGGAGACCTCAAGCTGTGCAAGCCCACAGTAGACAAAGGGTCCTCAGCCCCTGAGAAGCCGACTTGAGGGGATTAGCGTGTTTGCCCCAAGTTGAGCAAATATCCTATCAAGCGAGGACCATTTACATGAAGTCACACCACAACCAAACGCAGCCGAAGATCCTGAGACTTTGGCAACACCTTGTAATCCCATCATTCAAAGGAAGTTACCATTATGGAACTTCACTCTTGTTGCAACACCCATTGTTCTCCCTGGGAAAGGATTAGTCCTCCAGGTACTTTTCCCCTGACAAATAGTCCCAGTTTTTGAGTGGTTCTTTGGATCGCTCCCGGTCATCCCAGCAGACCGTTGCTCCGTCCCTTGAGTAATCCCCTCAGCCCTCTCTGTGCTGAGCCCCACTTCTCTGCTCCCTTCCCGGACCCAGGACTTCAGGAAAAGGTGCAGTATTACCCCAGCTGCAACCCCTTCAATACTCCCCTATCCAATTTCCTCTCTTTTGCTTCTTAATAGGTCTTGAATGAGTGTGTGAGTGATTGCGTTGGTGTGTGAGACTTTCTTTCAATAAAATCATTTATTGGACATCTTCATTTGGTTTTTGGCTTGGCCTGACCCCGTAAAAACCGGGTAAAAGACCCCGCTAGGTTACCCTGCCTCTTGCATTGCTATTGCTCGTGCTCTGGCTAGTTTCCATTCCCCATCACGTGGAGCACATTGAGGTGTCCCCCAAGGGACCCCAGAAATCAGGGTAACACTGTATCTAGATTGAAGATAATTGTTTTTATAATCTTCTCTGATATCTTATGAGGAAGAGCAGAATATAAATAATAAGAAAGAGAGGAGGAAGAAAAGAAGTAAAGTTACTTGCTATTCCTGTGCTCCTACTATTGCTGTTCTTTTCTGATTGTATTCTCATTACAATTAGTTTCCCATTAGCTGCTAAGAGGGTCATCAATTGTTCTAACAGGGTGTGAGTGGATGATAAATTTTCCATTAGGATAAATTCTGATGTAAAATTGTCTCATGGTTTTCCCTTTGAGTAATCAATCAATGGGTGTACTATTAAATCACAAAAACATGCTGATATTATTTGACAAACAGAAAGGAAAATTTTAAACAGCATGCATGGGCTAGTAATGTGTGTGTGTGTGTGTGGGTGTGTGTGTGTGGGTGAGTGGATGTACCTTCAAGTCACGTGTTGAGTTATGAATTTTATGGGGTTTTCTTAGGCAATGAATACTCAGAAGTGGTTTTCCCAGTTCCTTCTTCTGAAATATGCCCTACAGCATCTGGTATTCTTTGGTGGTCTACTGTTCAAGTACCAATCAGAGCTGACCCTGCTTAGCTTCCATGATCGGAAGGGATCTGGTGCCTTTAGGGTTTATTAATGCCCTTCCGAGTTAGTAGTATACTTACATACTAACAAAACACTTTGATAATTTCATGGTCATGAGAGCCAGTCTTCTGTAAACAAATCAGCATTGTGTGGATACTCGTGAAAAGTGACTCAGAGTGGTTCAAATTGCTTTTTGTGATTTCCATGGACTTCTGTTAACACTTTTAGAGGCAATTTGCATAATGGCTTAATTGGTTTGCAAGATCTGAATATAGTTTAAGTTTTTACCCTTTAGCTGTTGGCTAGTAATAGAGCCTTCACTGCACAATTGTCTTCTCTCTCCTTACAAATCTCTTTCTAAGTAAATTTCAGGCGTGGGAGTTAACCTGACCTTCAGGATTACTTAAACATTTCTGAATGAAAGCGTTACTAAGTAGGTCTATTTGTTGAATAAAACCAGGTAATATGGAGCTAATATGTTTACAGTTAAATGAAAGTGTTTTGCCATGAAGCTTAGGGTATTATCTTTGCCATTGCTGAGGATTTCTCATTCACATCCTGGGACAATGAACTGTTTTGGTGAATGTCTCAATGAGATACAGATGGAAGGAGTTTCTGTGCTGTGATATACCTCTCCAAACACAGAACTGAAATCAAGAATCTATTTGAGATAGAGATGGTGTAAGTAACATTAGAATTACTTACAGTCAAGTTAAAATCCTCAGCCCTGAGGTGTTGGGAGCTTTCAGTGTCCATGTTTACCTGGACTCAACCTGGAATCCTGTTTTATTACAGGCTGAACTGAGATATAATTGGAGCACAAGTTTTAAATATGTTCTTCATCTTCCTTGTCATAAGTTGTCTGTGTTACATTCTCTGTCTTGTAAAACGTAACTGCAGAAATATGAAGGAATAAGATAAAACTATCATATAAGATAAATGCATGGTGAAAAAAAGAAATATGAAGGGGAGCTGTTCAACTGACCATATCTTGCTATGACTTTTTAATAAAAACTGGTGTCTTCCAAAGTTGATAAGAATTTGTGGCAACTTCAGGCAGTTCTGTCTCTCTATGTTGTCAAAAATCAAACAAAATCTCTTTACATAACAGTGCTTCCTCAAGAAACATCTGACAGCATTTGGCCACATACCAAATATGTACAGTTTCCACATGATAGCTTACGTGGCTCTTAGAGAAATATAATGGTAGAATGGAACCTGGCATGTGGGTGCATATGCAAAGCCTTCTTAAAAATGTGACTGCCTCTGAGTAGAGAACCACATTTTCATTAAATTTATGTGAGGAATTTGGTAAGGTTGCAAGCAATAGTTTGTTAAAATTGCTTAGTTTCAGCTGCTGTCTTACCTGGGGGACTCTATGTGTCCTGTGAGACCTGTGGACCAGTAGTTGAGAAAGGAGTTTTTTGTCATAATGTCTGCCTCACACTGGTTGAAGGGATAGACTGTGTAGATTCTTAGTTAAGTTGCTCAACTTGTTTCTGCACATGATGTCCAGGAGAAAAGCATCAACAAGTGTTGGGAAAGAAGCAGAGATTGGCTGGAGGAAAAACAGAGAGGAGGAGAGAGAAAGAACCATGAGTTTCCCAAAGATTGTGTGTCAGTGGAGGGAGCTCTGGGATCAAATTTCTTTTTAAAAAGAGAGTTTTTAAAAAAACAGTCTAGGATGGTAGATTCGATATATCTTGGTCAGTTGAGTGTCAGGCAGAGCTGATGACATAGAGATCTGAGAAAATAGATTTGGACCATGAGAAAAATCCTTTTGCAAGTTTGACATAAATCAGAGGAGGCATTCTCATCCTAAAGTCCTTAGCTATGATAAAAAGTGATGTTGCTTTCCAGCACATACATGCAGCTCCAAGCTGTACATGAAGAGCATTCTCTGCTTTAAGGAGAAAGGGGAATGTCCTTAAGGTGGGCTGCTTGAGGTACACAACAGGTACACTTGAGTCACTGAATTGAAGCAGTCCCGTGGGAAGAAGCTACACTGGAATCTGTGTAAATGGCACAATTCACCATATGTTGCTACAGTGACTTAGATCATTATGCTCTGATCTGCATCACAGCTTAGAAAAGGATACTGAGCAAGGCTAAGCCAGGGGAGAGTCAGGAGTATGAACTGGAGAACTCACAGAAATACTTCAAAAGTCAGAAAATTGTGGCTGCTCAAGAAAAGTTCCAGGAAAGGAGGACAGTACAGTAATATCTAGTCTGAAGGAACAGAGCCAGAACAGAACTTCAGCTTGTTTCATTGGCAAAGAGCAATCCATGTTAACCTGCAATTCTGATATGCCTACTACTCACAGAGTTAAAGGTTCCAGGTGCTAACCAGTGGTAGTTGATACATGCTGTGACAGGTGGAGCAAAGTATGAGTTTACCATGGGGGAAGTTAAAGAATCACTGTAGGCAGAACCAACTGTATTTAGTTTGTTGTTCATGTTTATCCATTGCAAGATCTAAATATCCCTTGGACCCCACTGTGGCTGTGAGGTGTATTGAGGGTTAAGATAATGACCAGTGACCCATCTGCCCAACCAGTAGGACTACCTCTTGTTCTCACTAGAGCGCTGGTATACAGGGATTTATACTATTTTAATGCTAACTTTTTAAGTGATGTAAAGTTTTAATATTCCTTTAGAATGTTTACACTATTTTTATTGTCTTAAAATTTCTATTGTCTTACCTTTTAAACTCTTCCAGATGATTTTGAGCCAACAAAATACTTCAAGCAAGTGAACAAACAAACAAGAGTCAACTGAAGGTTGCAAATAACTTGTAGGCAGAGTTTCTCACAGAGATTTAAAGTAGGATGGTGGATCTGCTGACTGTAAGAAAGTGCTTTTGCTTGCTGTACTTGTATGTTTGAAGTAAAATTATCTATTTTTTTTAAAAAAGTATGCATGTCTAGCACTCTCTTCTACAAATGTAGATAAGTATGGATTGTACTGCCCCTGAAACTTCTCATCGATTGGAGGTGTGGAGCACAATAATATTGCAAGAAGGCAGACATTGCAACACACATTGCTCATCAAGGGTAAACAAGCAGCAGATTTTTTCCAGACAGTGGCAGATATTTTCATGGCCTCAAGGATGTTTCAAATACAACTTAACCCAAACCTAAATGTTGCTGGCAAGTCTACTTACCACATGTAGTTTGTACTAAAGCTGTCTCTTCCTGAGTTTCTCATTTTAAAATGTCTTTAGATTTTTTTTAATCCACTGTAGTCTTAGCCGGAAGCATACATCTTGAAAATGTTTTGCTGGTGCTTTTGACATGCTATCACTGAGAAACCTTACTCATTGCTGAAAACATATGAAGAATGAATGGATGACAGGTGAATGGGTAACACGTAATCAGTGTGAAAGAGACAAAAATCATTTATTTATTAAATGGATTTAGCTTGAATGTTGTACTAAGCAGTAAAAAAACTCTATGTTTTAAAAATTGCAATAAATTGTTAAAATCTAGCATAGCCTAAAAACCCTGGCATGCACATACCAAGATAACACAACAAATACAACAGTGATTTACAGAAACTAGAACCACAATGGATGTGTGAAGCTTGGTGCAGAGAAAAAGCAAAATATCACAGTCAAAATATTTTATTATTAAGGCTGCAATTTGATTGAAAATATTTGGGTGTCACTTCATAATATGAGTTTTTGATGAAAGAATTGAACAAATCTGCCTAACTTTATGTATGAATAAAGCAATATTTTGGAAGAAAACGTAATCTCTTTGCTTTTAGGCTCCACATATTTGGTGAAGTATTTGTATTAAACACTAATTTAAAAAAAATACTGCCAAACAAAGCTTGGAAAGTTACTTTTAAAAAGTTATTTGTTCCTATTATTTGTGACAATGTTGAGAAACAGAAAGTCATACAATTGACCTGCTATTTTTACTTAAAATATAAAAATCTTAGGAGTGGTAAGAGAATGCCATTAAACTTGGAAAGGTCCATTAAAATGTGTTGAAAAAAGATGTTTGGGAAGCAAACTAGACAATAGTAATACAGTCATCCCTCCACTTTCGCTAGGGTTAGAGGTATAGGACCCCCATGAAAGTAGAAAAACCGTGAAGAACTCTAGGCCCTCCCAAACCATCTTTAACACACAGAAAACTTATGATCACCATATTCAACCCATCATGGATTCCTCTGAGGCATCAGGGTTCTTTCACAAGGCAGAAGTGGGCGGCTGGTGGGGCTTACTGCCATCTCCACTGCTGCCCTGAAATCTGCAGTAGAAATGAGAGACAGGTCTCAAGATGCTCAAAAGATAGTAATTTATTAGTTTAAAAACACAATGTACTTCTACTGAAAGTCATTGGGCTTTTCAACTCAGAAACATACTACATTTTAATAATCTTGAGACCACTCTCAGACAATATTTTAACACCACTGGGTTCCTTCCATGATGGTTATTTTGTGTATACTAGCCCATGGAAAATGTCAGCCAAGATTCTGAAATCATAATTGATTTACTAGTTATATAAATCAGTGTCAGCCTTTTAAGTACAAACAAGCCTGTGCAAGTTGTAGGTGAATGAAAGTTAAGAACTATATGTTAGTTTACTTGGTAGAAGGATGAAATCAAGGAGGAAGTGTTTGTGGCTTCTGAACTGCCTACTATTCCGCTGCTTTGAATCCTCTACATTTTATATGGGTCAGTTGTTGAAAATATCAAAGTTCTCTGACTAACTAGTCAGAGAGGGAAACCCTACATGCAATTGTGGTTGAAGTGTTGCCCCGCAGTCTGTGAGTGGGAAAAAGACTAACATCTGAGATGTTACTGGAAAGAAAAGGAAAGAAAATACCTAAATGAGGTTAAGCATATTACTTAACCTTTATTATTAAACTATATTCTTTAAAAATACCACAGGTGGAAATAAGTGGGAATCAATGGCATTGTAATAATTTTTTACCAGTCAGCGGGCCTTGCCCTACCACTAGCCAAAGTGAACCAGTTGTCTCAGGTGGCAGATTCTGGGGGACAGCACTGGCAGTCCTCTGGGTGTTCCTCTGATTCTCCAGGCCATTCACTTCTGTTGAAAGAATGAACCTCAAAGGTTGGTGTCACCCAGTGCAGTAACTAACAGTATCACCCCATGGAGCCTTTGCAGTCCAGGAGCTGGAGTTCCAGGTATCCCAGTCTACTGTCATGGGCACTTGTCCTCTGGGCGTCCTGATCTACCTACCTGGCTCTGTGTGCACAAAGACACTGGGGATCTCGTCTGGTCATAAGAAAAAAGGGGGCAGCCATCTCACATGAAGCTATGTGGGTTCTGATAACTGGGGTGGGTGGGTGTGTGTGGGTGGGAAGGAAGGAGTAGGCAGCCATTTTGGTGTCACCTCCCTCTGATGGTGTCACTCTCCTGCACCTCCTAATGATGCCACTGTCTTTGGGGATCTACTTTTAAATTTTATTACAGCTCCTTGTGCATATGTTCTGAAACATATGGGAGGTCTCTCCAGACTGGATTCTACTGCAACAGAGGGTTCAGCACTTGAATAGCTCCTATACAACTTGGCAAACCATAAAACCAAGAGTGGATTGCTCTCCCCTGTGACAGTGGATCCATTGGTCACATCGGGAAAGTGCCATCTTGGGTTTCATTTCTAGAAAATGTCTTGGGCCAATCCCACCAACAAATTCTATTTTAGATTCATTTTTATGTTCAGATTAAAAGCTGTACAAAAAAAAAATCAGATTGAATAGAAAACTCCTTTGGTTGACCATACTGGGGACTGAGCACCAAAGCTTCTGTATCCACAAACCTTCATTATAATCGTGTAGATTCATATTACAAATGTCATGGCTTTGGAGGCCGTGGGGGGGGGGCATGGAAGCAATTAACACATACTTTAAATAAATAACACATTCATTGATATGAAATAGATATATGTATAAAAAATCAATTATTTGTCATCTAGAGTAGGCATCAGCATGTCATTTGAAAAACCTCTTTAGGGAGCAAAACTCTCAGTTTTAATGTGACCACCACAATTACACTGTTTGAGCAAACTGGTTTGTGGGTGCTTGCTATACAAGAGCACTGTACTTTGTCTATAGCAGGGGTGGGAATCGTGTGGTCTCCCAGAGGTTGTTGCACTGCAAATCCCAGCTGCCCTAGCCAGAAAAGCCAATATTGATGACTGCTTGGAGTTTCAGTCCACCAGTCCCTGGAGGGTGATATGTTTCCCTCCTCAGGTCTACAGCAGTGGTTAAAGATGAAAAAAGGAGGCATCTTGTGCTTATGAAGGTCAAAAAGATTCCACATATCACAAACAGCACTGCAAAGAAAAGTCAGATCTGAAGAGGGTGATAACTTGGACACATTTTCCAGAATGTCAGAGTAAATGTAGGGCCAATTAATATGTTACCAATGTAGTATAGAAACTGCCTGTCCCTGACGAGCAAGGGAAAGTCTTATCTGAAGAGGGTGGATAACTTGGACATTTTTTGCAGACTGTCAGAGTAAATATAGGACCAATTAATATGTTACTGACGTGGTACAGAAACTGTCTCTCCCCGGCTGGATTCTGTGTGGTTCTGGTAACAGAACCTGGAAAAATTCTGCTAGCACAGTATCCTGGAGAAGGAGGATAAAGGCATCAAGGAACTTTCTCGCAGCACTCCCGTGGTTTGGGATGGAGTTGAAGTTGGGCACTGTCCAACAGCTATTGCTCTTTTGAGCAAAAGTACCATGTAAGAAGGTACTGGGCACTGTAAGGATGTGTGCGTTATGCCACGGAAAAGCCCTTTCATCTCCTAGCTCTAGAACAGGAGTGAGCAACTTGGATGGGTTTGCAAAATTCACACATATCCTGATACCCCCAGTGGGTCATACCCTCAGTGAAAATGAGTTTTCCCCTTTTTTTAACCCCCCCCCCGCAAATCTGGTTTTAAAACAAGTAAAATACAAAGCCCTTATCTGCAGATGGGAAGGCAGCGTACCATGCTTCCATGTGAAGCTTTTCTTAGAAGCTTTTCAGAGTGTGAGTCTCTCTTTTTGCATGCGTAAAACAAAAGCAAATGCAGTGTTAGGACTGGAAAGACATTGGAAACAGCATACATACAACATACACTCTATAGACCATGTGTTGTCAATGACTGTCTGCAGATTAGATCAAATCATTCTGAATAATATACCACTGCTTGGCTATCATTGACTAAAAGTACCTACAAAACTGTAGCATGGGGAAGATACTCCTTAACAATGTCTGTTTTATACCTGGGAACTCTGAAAACTATTTGATCAGACACAGACATATCTCACTTAACAATGCCTCTGACAAAGAAGCTCCTTTTTACAAAGCCTTTTTTATGGGAAACAAATCCAGCTCTCCTTTCTTGTCTTCTGTCTAGCTAGAAGGTTTCCACCCCCCGGCCCCAACATTGACATTCAAAGGATGGTGAAGGCGAAGTAGAGAAAGACTGACTTTCAGTGCTGTGTTGCAGTAATGTGTCTGCAGTAAACAATACAATAAAGCTTGACCTTGGAAACAATGGGATTCTACTGTAGGTGATCCTACTGTAGCTGTGTGTGCTTACGTACAACAGCAAGGTATACAGCTGCCTCCAGAATCACTTACTGAGTATGTGTGAAGAGCGAAACAGAAAGAAAAGGGGAAAATAGATTAGCCTGCCTAGCCAGCTGTCCTGGCATGTTGAAAAAGCATGGATCTGTAAGTTTTGCCAAACTGGAAATCATAAGACAAATGGAGACTGTTGAAAGAAAAAAAAATAATCCCGGAATGCATTTTGGAAGAAGCTTGTAAGTGGCTGCTGGAAGATTCAAAATGTTTTGGTTTACTTGTACAAGACTTACCTGACCTGGATGTTTCATTGCATGTGTGAATGATGTTATTTTTGAACTGCTCTTCTATCTCTGTTCTTTCCATGTTACTTGTACCTGTCGTACCAAAGTTTCAGTTAAAGACGTAATGGCCGGGAGCACATTCACTTTGTTAATCGAGGCATACCTGTATTTGTCTTCAGTGCCAGGTGAGGTATGGCGGGTGGGTGTGAGTGAAGGTGTTGTAACTAATATAGTAGGAAAATTGCTTGCAAATAGATTGCATACAAAACTGTATGCATTAGCAGAAAAGTGTACTGAAAATGCATATAAATTTCCTTGTTACCCTACCCAACTGTGAATGTACTTCAGCATGGATCCCTGATGGAGAGGGACGAATCTGTTTCTCTTGTTTCTTGTTACAGCTTTACCCCGGTTAACTAAGTAGATGTGTTCCTGACCATTATTTCTTTAACAGAAAATTTGGTACCAGAGGCATAAATTTGGTAATATGGAAGGAATAGAGATTGATTCCTACCTCACAAAAAAAAAAAAAAAAAACCAACCAAAAGCAGTTTGACATATTTTAGCAAACTTTTTATTCAGAATTAACAGTGGGCACATGTGAAATGAAACGACCAGGTCAGATAAGCCTTACATAAGTAAAAAAATACATAGTGAATTTTCTAGAGACCACTGGAAAGCTTCTTCCAAAATGCATCCAAGGATATTATTTTTCTTTCACTGGTCTCCATTTTTTAAAATTTTTTCCATTTTGGTGGTCAGACTTATAGATCTATGAATTTGTTACCACGCTGGAGGTAGGTGGTGAGGCCAGGTAATATCTGTTCCCTTGTTCTCTGCTGTTGCTCACATATGCTTAGTAAGGAATTCTGAAAGCTGCTGTTTATCTTGCCTCCTGTAGGAAGGCACATATACAGCTACAGAAGGATCAGGTAGAACAGAATCCCATTATTTCCCAGCTCAAGCTATATTGCATTGTTTTTGGCAGATACACTGCTGCAATCCAACTCCAAAGTCTATGTTTTTCCAGGCCTCCTTCATCATCCTCCCAGTGCTAACGCTTCTAAAAATGTTCAGCCACCCAGAGGACAGAGAGGAAAAGGGAGAAAGGCTGGAAAGGCTTAAAAACACTTAAAAAAAAAAAGAAAAAGAAAAAAGGGAGCTTCATTGACAGAGGTTTTGTTAACTGATGTATGCCTGTATTCCACTCTTATTTTTGGTTCAGTCTAGTAGCAGTTGCACAATGTTTTTTAAAATGTCATTAGCAGCTGTGGGAAATGCAATATGGATGGGGACCTTGGCAGAGTTGAAAGGGGGCTTCAATCCCTTGCCCACTGCTCCTGGTCCTGATTGTGCTTGCCTGCTGTTTACATCCAAAACTCTACTCCCACAATTGTGAATTGTATGAATGGTGTCACTTTACTTTGACCCTAAATTGCAAAAGATTATGTGGCCAAAACAGATAAACTAAAATCCCCCAGAGCTCACACATTTTTTTGCCCCTGGCATGATCAATGGGGTCACTTCGTAAGAAATTAAACAGTAGAAGAACCTGTGCAGTTCGGTTTGTGGCTTTTTTTGGTAAGAGTGGTTAGTAAATTCTGAGAAGTAATAGTGGAAAGCAAGAGATCTGATGATGTCACTGTAACTCATCATTCCTCCTTGAAAAAGGTGACAATGGGTATATATACAAGAGAACCCTCCGCTCCTTTACAGCACAGCTCTAAATCCACAAGTAAGTAGCAAAATTTTCAATCTTTTTCTCTTTATATAGCAATATTTATATATTTATTTATTTATATATATATATATATATATATATATGTATGTATGTATGTATGTATGTATATGTATATGTATATATGTATGTATATGTATACGTATATAGAGTTTTTATATCATAATTTACAAATGTAAAAATATAAAATATTTTTTATAAATATAATTTTATAGGAATGGAACAGATACATGTACCTGTATATGTGTATTTGTCTGTCTTCATGGGATCACGTTCCTTCTTTCTGTCTCTTAAAGGTTCCAGATTGTGGCTGAACTTACTGCTTTTCATTTGGAGCCATGAATCCACTGCAAAACTGGATGAAATGCCTCTCGTTTTGGCTGCTCTGTGGTTGTTGCTTGCCTTTTCTCCTCTTTGCAAGCCCCTTGCCTTCAAAGGAAGCCAATGCTCTTACTAATCACTCCTGTGTGCTTGAAAAGAGCATCTTTCGGGGAACCTATATCAAGAACTGCACACGCACCTTGGCCAAACAGGTAAAGCAATATACCAAAGCATTACACTGATATTTTATCTGCACAGTTGTCTCAGCTGTGTGTAGCCTAGGGCTATTTTTCTGTACTGTACTTTTTAAATTTTTTGGTCTTCTATTTCTTCTTTTTGAAAGGGAACTAATTTCTGATGCTTCGTGATTGCTGAGATTGATATGCTCATTTATACAATATACTTCAAGAAAGTATCAGACTTGGAGACATCACAACAATTCACTACAGCATATTGGCTGTTGTAATGATGTCGCGCTCAGCCAAATAGCCCACTCATGATACATTATTGGCCACTCAGTGTTATCTTTTGCCTATAGATCTTGAAACATGGACTTTAAAAATTACATTTTCTTATACATGCTCCGTTAGCTATCCTTTTTGTATCAAATATACGGCTTGGGTCCAGGTTAATTGAAGAACCATATTCTACTTTACGAGCCTGCCCGTTCTGAGCTCTGTAGGGGAGCCCCCTGCTCTGCATTTCACCACCATAACAGATAAAACTGTTGGGAATATGGGAGTGGGCCTTCTTGGTGCCAGCTCCCAGGCTTTGGACTCCCTTCCTAGGGAGGCTAGACTGGTTCCCTCCAGTGGCAGGTGAAAACTGTTTTTGAGAGTCGACTGTTTGTGACAATATGGATATAAAGGATAAGGATATAAATAATAGAAAGAACAATAATAAACATTTCAGTCTGAAAACAGAGGTTACCACACACTCCTGTACCTTGCCCAAAAAACAAAATATTGGAAACTGGCCTACAGTTGTCTGGAAGTGCCTATCTGAGCCTCCTGGGCTCTTAAAAACTGCAAGGGAGGCCTTTCTCTCAGTTCTACCATCTTCCCAGGTGTGTTTGGTAAGAACAACGGAGATGTCTTTCTTGGTGGCTGCTTCCGGCTTTGGAACTCACTTCCCAGGGAGGCTGGACAGGCACACTCCTTGGTGTCCTTCTGTGGGACAGTGAAAACTTTTCTACTCTGACAGGCTTTTAGGAACTGAATGCAATGGGCTTTTAATGGTGTGCTGTTTTGTTGGCTTTTATATTCTGTCTTTTAATGGATTTTAAATGGTTTCAATTCTACAGATTGCTTAATTGTGCTTATAATATAACTTTGATATATTTTTACTGATATAGTATAGATTTCGAGCTGTATTTTAGTCTTTGTAAGCCGTCTTAAGTGCTGCTATGGAGAAGAAAGTTGGAGAAGAAAGTGAGATATAAATGAGTTAGGTATGGGTATACGTATAGATATAGGTCGGTATTAATTGGAAACAATTTTAAACTTCTTAGCCTGGTGGATTTTGGATTCATCATCCATACAGTTTAATTTTCCCTTGCATGCTTTTCTATATTTTTGCACCGTTCTGTAGTAATTTTCCCTCAATCCTCTGTAGAAATGGAGAGCTGCAGGATCCCAGTGAGCTGTGGTGGGACAATGTAGAATGTTTAAAAAGAAAATCAAATCCTTATCTTTCTGGCATACACTCATTCTGAGTTTCTGTTTTTTTAGGCAAGACTTTTTGATAAAGACACAGATAACAGATTCATTGGGCAAGATCTGTATGTTAACATCAAGGTGAGCTTCCCATTTTCTACATGAATTAATTTTTCTTATATCTACAAAAGTTCTTGTCCTCTTGTTCTTCAGTCCATATAAATTTATTATCTTGTTTTACAGGAGAAGGATCGCTGCTACCTAATGAAGAGAGTAACAGATATTGTGGTGACCAACGTCCTCTCTCAGCTAAAATCTTCCGAACAATATTCCAGTGTCCAGGAAGTGGCAAATTTCTTGGCTCATTTGAAAGTGAAATTGAATGGCTGTGTAAGTATCAAATCTATCTGCTGTCACTCTCTGTTACACATTTCTTGTCCTCAGCCTTCTTGAAAATTCATTGCTTTTCAGTTCCTATCTTTCTCCTATTGTTTGAGCGGTGTCTCATTTGGATAGACTGTATAATTAGCCCATCTCAATATATGCATAGAAAAATCAAAGTACTTACTTATTATACAGAAAGAGCAGCGGCAGGATGAACCTTAAATACAAACTTGTAAGAAGTTCAAGTAAACATATGGGAAAACTTTCCGACTAAGGGATGCTAGGAGGCTAAAAGGACATAAATTATATAAAAGAGCAGGAAATAACAAGAAGGTATAAGAATGTATTGTGCAACATAGGTAATAAATACTGGGTTTTTTATATATAATATCTTTTCTTGAGATCTGTAAACAGTGTAAATGTAACATGTGTTAACTTTATTTATTTGATTTCTTTTATAAAAAATAAATTTAAAAAAAAGAAAAAGAAAAAACAAAGTATCAAATCACTGGCACTAATATGAGAGGAGGAAACCTCAAAACAAACCTTCCAAACTTTCTGAGGTGAAAGTCAAGAGAAAGGTGTGAAATGAAACCACATTGTGTTTCTTCCTTTTCAGAAACCATTGGGAGAAAAAGAACATATTGAAAGCAACTTGAAGCGGATGAAAGACAAATTAGATCAGGTATGCTGATTTTTAAAATAAACAGCTGAATATTTCTACCCTTTTCTATCCAACTGAGGGTGGACTCAAACATTTAGAAAAGGCATGATTCTACAGTTTTCATGGGCTGTGACTCCTCACCATGCATGTAGGGGAATTAGGTACGAGAGCAATGTATATATAAGGCAGCATTGCAGGGAGAAGTATAGCATAGAAAAGACAGACTTACAGCCTCAAATATTCACACTGTTGATGCTGCTGATTTTTTTGTATTATTATTATTGTTATTGTTATTGTTATCATCTTACATAATAAAATGTCATTACATCCACATATCACAATACCAACATATAATATCTGTTAGTAAAGAAAAGCTGTTTAACTGGAACCTTGGAGCTCTTTCATGAATCCTGGGATTTGCAGTTTAGGGAGGGGTATTTGGAATTCTCAGCCAGAGCACTCCAGTGCCTAAGTCCTTGATGTCCACCAGCTGCAGGTGGTACAGAAGGCCTCAGAGCAAACCCATGGCTGTTAGAACTGAGAGAAAGGGTGCTTCTCATCAAGAATCTATTTTCAGCATCAGAACCGAATTTGTAGTCCTTTCACACAGAAATTCACTCTTATTTCCTGCTGCCCAAACTCTCTTCCATTTATCAACCTAATTTGGGAGAAGGTCTTTTTGTTGTACTTTTGTTAAATGAGTACAAGCTAGAATCACTTTCAGTCTGGGCAAGTTGCTTTTTTGTACTGCTGTCCTGAAATTCCCTCACCCATTAGGCTTACTAGTTGGCTGGGAGATTCAGAGAGCTGTAGTCACTTTCTCAGCTGCCTTTAAAATGTCCCAGTTTCTCTTTCTCCTCCCCCCACTTTCCCCCTTTGTCGTCAGCTTACCACAACTGCTCCAAACTGAGTTCAGAGTGCAAAAGTATGTTACCCTAAAAAGTGGAGGACCTTGAGGTCCACCCACAATGCCAGAGTCTCCTTAGAATTTTGGAAGGAATTCCATCTCAAAGGAGGCCTGCGAGAGGAAAGTGATGGCAGGATCTTTTCACCTGTGTTTACCAGTATATATTTGTTAACTTTTAACTGGAGTCCTCTCTACAAAATGTTTTATGTGGATTGATACACGCACAGGAAATCAGACACTCTCAAGAACCATACAGAAAGTGAGGCAAGAAAGGTTGGATAGAAAGGTTAGGGGTGAAAAGGGTGATAGTTACCAGTCTTGAAGGAGAAGACTGAAGTGGGAGGGGCTCAGACAGCGTCTGAGGGTAGCACAGAACAGCAGCAGTCTGGACACTACATCCAATATACTACAATTTGCTGGGGCTAAAACTAGGACTTATATACTTTATTCTATACCCTCAAGGGTGTGTGTAGAAAAAGTGGTAATGGCTTTCTTATGGAACTAACAAGGGAGTCTGGAATGGGCTGACTGCCTTAACTCTAGGTGACAAAACATTGATGGGAGTCATGACAAGGGTACAGGGAAGATTTTCATAGGGTGAGATTAAGGGATGGTCCTGATTGCTTCACTTGGGTAGTTTCACCTTCCGTTGTATTTGGTGTGCACAGAGCCTGAGATGTTGAAAGGATTAGCATAAACCCATTAACGTCTGGGTTTCCCACCAAATCTTCTCTAAACTTAAGACCTGACCATGTCTAAGGTCACACTCTTTTGGCCAGCATGCTTGTTTGCCAGCTGTATCATGCCAGCTGTAAATATGTTCAGTTATGAAAATAGCACTTCCCACAGAATAGAGGTGAAAGGTATGGTAACAAGTATTTTGCATTCAATTATCTCAGCAGGGGGAAAGGAGAGGGAGAAATCTTGCCCTTCCCAGTAGACTCAGGCCAAAACAAACTGCTGCCACCTCTTCTAGATTTTGTATTCTTCCTCACTAATAACCACACACTAATGCTGCTTGGTCACACATGTCCCAGATTTCATCTCTGAAATGCTGAAGGGTATGTGCTTCAAGGGTATTTAAATACCCTTGAAGGCACAAGATCCCTTTTGATCTTGGAAATTAAGCAGGGTGATACCTGGTTAGTACTTGTATGGTGGACTACTAAAGAATAGCAGGTGCTGTGCATTTCAGAGGAAAGGACTAACAAAACCACCTCTGAGTATTCCTTGCCTAAGAAAACCCTGTGAAGTATGTGGGGTCACCATAAGTTGACAGGAAACTTGAAGACTCACAGATACAACCTAACACATTGTAATGAAGAACTTATTTTGGCTTTAATTCCACAGCTTGGAGAGAACGGAAAGAACAAAGCAGTTGGTGAGCTCGATTTGCTCTTTGACTACCTGGAAAATGCATGCACTGATGTGCCAGACAGAACAAGCAAGAGCCAGACAGGCAACAAAAACTCACTGAAGACCACCGACATGTAATGAGAAATATCAAGGCAGTACACGCAAATCTAAAATCCCTCACCGAGGGATTTAGAACTGTGCTTTCATGCTACATTTTTGTTAAGGACTGAGGCAACATTTCTTCAACTGCTTTCAGATGCACCAGTTTAATGCTGTCCAGAGGACAGCTGTTTCATTTTAACTCAGAGAACATTTTAATGCTAATTTATTGTAACTTTTAATGGTAATTTATTTAAAACTATATGTATTTTTATGTGAGCAATTTATTTATATGCTTTATCAGGATCAGTGGCAGACTTTAATGGGATACCTCTAGAGTAAGTGAGTTGAAGACTGGCTATTTCTCCCTGACGCAAAATGAATTTACTTTAAAATAAAGGCCAGTTCAGAGGTGTGGCAACTCCACAGGGTCCATCCGTAAGATATATTGTATCCTGGGGAGGGGGAAATTTGACAGTAATGACAGAGAAGTGTTTAGTGCTGGGGAGATTAAGACAAGGAGAAGTGTAGTGCTTGGGGGAGAGATTAAGGAGGCCTTTAAAACAGGGGTACTACTTAGCTTGTTGCCTTCCTAGGCTCATACAAAGATGCCATTCTATGTGCACTGATGCCTCCATGCAAGTACATCAGATGGAAGCTCCCTGATTCACGTGGTCATGTGAGCTATTTCCATCATGTGAATTAGGGTGCTAATATACAAACAAGGATGTGAATCCTGCAGCCCAGCAGATTTTGTTGGACTCTTAATTCCCACCAGCCACACCCAGTGGCTAGAAATGATGGGATTTATAATCCAATATAATCTAGAGGGGCCCAGGTTCCTCACCTCTCATGTAGAAAAGCCATATGGGCATCTTTTCATTCTGAGACTGCCGCTGTGCCTTGGAGGCCCTGCATCTCCCCTCCAAGGAATTTGTGGGTGATGGGAAAGGCTGATACTGAGCTAGCCCCAAGATTTCAATGGAATTCTGTTCCAAGTTTAGAACACAGGAGCCAAGCATGAAATCTATTGTAAAATGTTAAGTACTCCTTAAAGAATCTGGATGACAAAATCTACAGCTCAAAACATCTAGAGCCATCAGACTGGGGAAGGCTTGAGTAGAGAACAATATGCCAGATTTATAGGAGAATTTTTTCATAGGCATGTAGTCATACATGTATAAATATTATTTCTGACTAGCAGGTATCTGGACAAAAAGCTTGGCAAAATCTTACCCATTTTATTCTCCCCAGAGAAAAATTACGTTATTTTAGAAAACCTGTAGCAGATGTTAACTATTTAATGATAATTTATATAAAGTTGTGTTTTTACACAATGGGCATAATTTATATGAACAATAAGGTATTTATAGCAATGTCTTAGTATTTGTTTATGATTTATCTTTAGTTATTTTCCTACTGTAATCAAGTATTGCCTCAGTCAGTCCACAATCTGCACTCTGCTTATGGGGTGTTGATTTCACATATGTGGGTATTCTAACAACAACAACAACAATAAAGCCAGTTCAATAATAGATTTGTTTAGCTTCTTAAAATTCACTGTTGTCCATTTACCTTTCTGCTCGATGTCTCTACAATGCACTGCTCTGTCCTTTCTCTCTCATTGGTGCAATAGTGCCAACATGACAATTCTTGGAATCATAGAATCACAGAGTTGGAAGAGACCCCAGGGGCCATCCAGTCCAACCCCGGCTATGCAGGAACACCCATCAGAGCATTCCCAACAGATTGTCATCCAGCCTCTGCTTAAAAACCTCCAGAGAAAGAGACTTCACCACACTCTTAGGCAGCATATTCCACTGTCGGACAGCTCTGACCATCAGGAAGTTCTTCCTGAGGTTCAGGTGGAATCTCCTTTCCTGTAGCTCGAGTCCATTGCTTCTTGTCCTAGTCTCTGGAGCAGCAGAAAACAAGCCCGCTCCCTCCTTGACATGACATCCCTTCAAATATTTAAACATGGCTGTCATGTCCCTCCTAACCTTCTCTTCTGCAGACTAAACATACCCAGCTCTCTAAGCTGCTCCTCATAAGGCATGGCTTCCAGACCCTTCACCATTTTGGTTGCCCTCCTCTGGACACGTTCCAGCTTGTCGATATCCTTCTTTAATTGAGGTGCCCAGAACTGGACACAGTATTCCAAATGAGGCCTAACCAATGCAGAATAGAGTGGTACCATTACCTCCCTCGATCTAGACATCATACTCCTATTGATGCAACCAAGGATTGTGTTGGCTTTCTTGGCTGCCACATCACAGTGCTGACTCATGTTCAGCTTGTGACCTACCAAGACTCCTAGATCCCTTTCACACGTACTGCTATGCAGCCATGCGTGTCCCATCCTATATTTGTGCATTCCATTTCTTTTGCCTAAGTGTAGGACCTTACATTTCTCTCTGTTGAAATTCACTTTGTTAACTTTGGTCTAGCTCTCCAATCAGTCAAAGTCATTTTGAAATTTGATCCTGTCCTCTGGGGTATTAGTAACCCCTCCCAATTTGGTGTCATCTGCAAATTTGATCAGCATGCCCTCTACTCCTTCATCTAAGTCATTGATGAAGATGGTGAATAGCACTGGGCCCAGGACAGAACCCTGTGGCAGCCCATTAGTCACTTCTCTCCAGGATGAAAAGCAGCCATTGGTGAGCACCTTTTGGGTTCAGTCGGTCAACCAATTACAAATCCACCTAGCAGTAGTCCTGCTCAGCCCGCATTTTACTATCTTCTTTGCAAGAATGTCATGGGGAACTTTGCCAAAGGCCTTACTGAAATCATTTTAGCATAAATCTGAAGTGGCGTGCTCACACAGAGACATATCTAGGTTGCGGCAGGCAGGGCACATTCCCCGAGTGACAATGCCAGTGGGGCGGATGCAAAAAAGCCACACATATAGGGGTGGGGAGTAGAGGTAGGGGAAGAAGGTAGGGCCACAACTTCCATGTTTGCCCTAGGTGCCGTTTACACTAGATATGCTACTGTGCTCATGTGTATTTGTTCCTTGTCCCACACTCATCCAACTGGTGATCACTGCTGCTGTGGTTATCTGCCTTCAACTCCAATTTATAATGATCCTCTCCTAGGGTTGTCTTGGTCAGATTTCTTCAGAGGAGGTTGCCACTGCCTTCCTCTCAGGCTAAGAGAGATAACTGCCCAGGGTCAACCAATGGGTTTCGATAGCTGAGCGGAGATTTAAGCCCTAATCTCCTGGAGTCCTATTTGTATGTCATTTATTGCTATTAGCTACCCTCACCACCATGTTTGGCAGGTAGGAAAGAGAGAAAATAAATATATAAAGCAGCCTAAGGACCACCGGAGTACTTTATTTCTTTATTTTCTGTCCTTCTTTTCTGTTAAAAATGGTGGTGAGGACAGCTATCAGCAATAATAAAATACAGATGTAAAGAATATTGATTTGAGCATAACCTAAAAAGAAATACATTCAAAGAAGTTTGCCAGCCAGCAACCAACCAAGGAGGCTTTCTCTCCTTCAGAAGCAGACTGGCACACATGCTACCAGAAGCCAGCCTGAGGGAAACTAGAGTAAGGGAACCTTATAAGATGCTGGAGGAGGTGTTTCCACCATACCATGCTTCTTATAATCATGTTGCCCTCCCACATTGGAAGAAAGGCATTGGACTGGATAGATCTTTGGTCTAATAGTGAAAGGCTCTTCTTATATTCTGTCCACTGACAACTTTCTCAGGAAAAATTCCTTGCTCAATCTTGAGCACCTCCTTGGTGCCCAAATAGAGTACACCACCGAAGAGGGTCAACAAAATAACTGTAAAGCTTGATACCAACAGGAAAGAACAGTTACACCAACATCACCTATAAACTACAAAACAAAAGGAGAGGAGCATGTTCTTTTGTAATCTGTCCACTGGAGGTTGCCAGCTCAGTGCTCACTCCTTTGTTGTCCACTTCAATTGGTTGATCAGCCAAGTTCTGTACTTAAATTCATGTCAGATAAAAACTCAGCAGTAGCAGCAAAATTTCTAGGAGATGTGATGGGAGTGGGAGGTCAAATGGTTGGTTTTCTTGGCAGACCTTGAGGTGAGCTGTATTAATGTTTAAAGTCCGATTTCTTCAATTTCATAACATGTATCGTTGTTTGATTTAATTCTTGTCTCTTGACTGCAATTTAAAACAAATCTGAGTATCTCCATGTGCTTTGAAAAGGTCATTCAGCTTTTCTTTCCTCCTGAGCTATTCAGGATGTTCAAGTCTCACTGAGAAAAGACTGTCAAGTCATGCTCTAGGCCTCCTCCTTTTTCAGTAATGAGACACCTTCACTGGGGCTGTTGGGGCTGTAGCTTTCCTGACAGAGAACAACTCCTCAACAACTGTGTCCACCAGCAATGAGTGACTAGCATGTGGACAGCTGGAAGATGTTAGTTTAGTGGAGAAAGAGAGGGCCCACTTGCAAGTCCTTTCTGTTCTGAAGCCTTCAGTTGTTCCCTTCTGCTGTTCCAAGACTTTAAACATCTGAATAAGACACTAGTCCATGACTGGACATGAATTTTCAAGTGTCTGTGCTGGGTGAGACATTGAGAGAAAGTAATGTTGCCCTCAACTTGGCTTCATTCCTCTCAGTATTTTCTCACAGCTGCTATTATCTCTTGTCGGCCAACTTGCCTTCTGGTCATGAACTAGTACCACAGTTTATTCTTATGTTATGTCCAAAATGGGAAATGATAAGACTTAGTTTTGAAGTAATATTTTATAATTTTAAATAGTTTAATCATGTTATTAGTGTAATGCTGTTTTAATTCCAGCTTTTCTATGTTTTCAACCAAATGTGTTTTTATTGTAATTTTCTATCTTTTGTAAGCCACTTTGAGTCCCAGTTTGGGAAAAAAGGTGGGTATAAAGTAAAGTGGTGGATGGTTGGAGGCTACAGTTCCCAGAATTCTCCTGTCAACATGGCCAGTGGGTATTATGGGAGTTATAGTCCAAAAAAGTGAACTTCCCCGAGTCATTGATTACAACTCAGAAAATGTTTCACAGGTAAGTGTGTCCACTGGAGCTATAAAAGTGAAATTGCTGTTGATGGAATACGTTAATTGCCAGCTACACACATTTCAGTTATGGAAGACGTTGCAATTTTTAAGATATTTTTTCCTCTTTCATGAAAGGTTGACTGTGCCACTGATGGCTTTGAAGGTTCTTTTTTGAGCTATTTGAACATTAAATTGTTAATCCACTTCAACACAAGACTTAAAGCTTGGAAGTGACAGGATTATAAGTAATGCAGATGCCTGGAACATGTCAGTTTTTTGTAATGGGGTACGTTGCAAAAATAATTTGAAAAATGAAGTCACATTTCAAAAGCGATGTAAATGACACATGTATTTATTTATACATTTATACCTTGCTTTGTAACAACAACAACAACCCTTCCAGTTTTGTGTTGGGGTGAAGAGTGATGAGTACTTTTAAAATGCATTCTAAGACATACATTGAGAGCTTATATCACAGATGTAGTAATATGTGATTCTGTCTCATCTCCTGACCTGATCCCCTCAAACCTACCTTGACAGCGAGCAACTTCACTAAGCCATGGAGGTCTCTTCTGCTGGTGATCAGGGCATAGCAGGATGATGTTTCCACCCCCTCTTGTCAGCCAGCGATCTGTGACTTGACTGTCAGAAGCAGGCCCTTGTTTCAACTCTTCATTGCACCACAGGTCACTGGTGAGAGGGTGGTGGAAACATCATCATCTTGCTGCACCCCAATTGCCAGAAGTACAGACCTCCATTAGTTGGAGTACTACTGGCTATTGCAATCACAGCAATAGTGCCACAGTCATGAATACAGAGCATGGGTGAATATGGAGCAGTTGCGGATCCATAACTCTAGCTTACAAATCCCTAGCTGCATTATAGGATGCCAGCCATCTTCAGTGGCATTTTGAATGGAATTTTTCAACCTTTATGCCTTTCTTTTATTAGTCTCATTTAGAAAAGTAATGAAAAGTAATGAGTAATTGCAATAAACTACTTTCACTACTATTAGAATGAATAAAAACAGACCAATACCCTAACGCTTTCCTAATGGGGAAATTTACTTTTAAAAAGTGGCTTTCTGAATGCTGACAAGACTTAAATGTAAAGGTTATCCTGGAGGGTGTGCCTGTTTTCTCTCTTCTTATACTGTCACTGCTTCTACATTTTATTTGCCAATCTTGTTTAGAATCTTGCCAAATCATAGATTAGTAATAACATCTGTTCTGTGGAAGGACTAGAACCAAGACTCCACTGGGTAGCATGAAAAACTAATGTCATTCTGAGAATATTGTGTGCTAGATTATCTTCCTAGATGATCAGGGAGTCAACCACATGTTTCCTATCATGCAGTGATTCTCATTGGTAGAGTGGTAAATACTGAACAGCGGGTGTATGCCATGACAATCCCCATTCCCATATCCTGGAGGTGAGTAAAAAATGTAGGCAACTCTTGATTTCTATCAACAAACCAGTGCTGGCAGTTTTAATCACCACTAGAATCAGGCCTTTTGTTAAGTTCATGGGTCTTAATTATCAGTGTAAGAGAAAGCCACTCTGAAATACTTTGCATTGTAAGAAGAATACCTCACAGGGGTGTCAAACTCAATTTCATCTTGGGCTGCATCAGCATTAAGGTTGCCCTCAAAGGGCCGGTTGTATCTATAAGACTATATAAATGTATCTACTATTTTATCATATTAAATAATTGCCTCTGCATTCAATTATTACTGGTTTTAGTAATAACTAGCTCTGAAACTAGAAGTCTAGGAAAAATAATGGCAAGCAGATATTCAAGCTACAACTATTGTATAATTTATTGAAAAATGAGTTTTGAAAACAGGAAGTTATTTTTTTTAATCATCAGACAAATATTACCTGTGCCTCCTTTCTGCTACCTCCTTCCCCTGTGGCTCTTTCTGCTCTCCTCATGCCTCTTCCTGCTCCCCCTCCCCTGTGGCTCTTTCTGCCCCCCCCCCGTACCTGGTAAGCCTGATCCCCACATTTTGGGCCCCTGGCTGCCGATATTCTGAAGAGGGACCCAGTAGCCAGCACTGGCAATCTACTTCTACTGCTGACTGCTCCTCTGTCCAATTCTCATGAACTGTGTGGAGTGTTGCCATGGTAACCTGTCAAGGTCAGAGACCTGGGCAGCAAGCCAGCCCAGAGAAGGGAGTGTAAGAGCCAGCAAAGTCCAGCCAGGAGGAGACAAGCAAGCACTTTACACAAGGGAGTTCATTTATCAGAGCGTCAAGCGAAAGCCATAGTCAGAGTTCTAAAAGCCAAGGGTTAAGAGTTCAGAGATCAATTCAAGATAGCAGGAACCAGGAGCTGGGAGCAAGAGGAAGGCTTGAAAGAAGTTTGTCACAAGCAAAGGAAAGCTTCCAGGCAGGCAGTTATATAGCCCAAGGCACAGGTGTGGCTAGTCACTGCTTCTTGAACTTAATCAAGGAAGCCTCCCTTTGCTCAGCTCTCTTGAGTCTCCGCCTTGTTTGTGGGCTGATTGGCACAGGCTCCAAACCATCTTCAGAATCGGATCCCTGTTGCCCTAAAGGAGCAGGCAGAGGAACGTCCAAGCCTGCTTGGTCCATGGCAGCAGGGGGAGCTCTTGAGCTGCAGGACTCATCTCCAGTCAGAGCCACAGGGACCAACAGCTGCTGCTCGTCATCAACAGCTCTGACAGAGGCTTCAGTTATCACAGTAACCCACGGCAATACTCTGATGGTGAGACTTGGATAGAGGAGCAGTCAGAAGTAGAAGTAGATCATCAGTGCTGGCTGCTGGGCCTCTCTTCAGAATACTGGCAGCTGAGGGCCTGCAATGTGGCAATTGGGCTTGCCAGGAGAGGGGAATGCTGCAGCTGCAGGAGAGGTGCAAGTGCCACATGAAATGGCCTGGCAGGCTGAATTCAGCCCATGGGCCTTGTGTTTGACACATGTGCCTCACAACAATATATTGTTGGGAGGAAAATCCATCCTCATCGTCTATCCCATGCTCAACTACTGTGAAGACTGCAATGAAGCTGAGAGGGGATAGGGAACTGAGTCAGAAATTCCTTATTGAAAAGACTCAGCATTTTTATCTGGTAAACTTTGGTCCTGTTGTTGTTGTGTGCCTTCAAATAGTTTCCAACTTATGGTGACCCTAAGGTGAACCTATCATGGGGTTTTCTGGGGCTGAGAGTGTGTGATGTGGCCAAGGTCACCCAGTGGGTTTCCATGGCTGAGGAGAGAATTGAACCCTGGTCTCCGGGGGTCATGATCCAGTGCTCAAACCATTGCTTCATGCTGGACTTGTCATACCCATGAACTTTGGATTCCCTTTAGACTAGAGAACCCAAGCCTAATGACATCCTAATTTTGTACAGCATTATTCTTAGAAGTCTTGCAGTGAAGATGGCAGAATGTGTTCTGTGAGGGAAAGTGGTATACAAGGGAATGCTGGTCTTCTTGATGATCCTTCCGCTCCTCTCCTCATTGTAGCAAGGGGTGGGAGACACCTACTTTTTTAAAAGGCATCTACTGGGAATAACTTCAAAAAGATTTAGCCTCATGTTGCACAGGCTGTGAAGAACAACTTAACTGAATAGAAATCCCACATCCTGCTGAGTAGGCGGCATGTCTGAGATATAATGGAAACAGGATCTCTACAGTATGACATTTGTGGGATTATTAAGTGACCCAGAATCCCTCCAAACGCTTGACGTTTCTAAATCTTTTTTGGCCTCAGCTGCTAGAAGATTTGAGAATATTTAGGCCTAATTTGCATGCTTTGGAAATTTTCTTGGTAAATCCTTGCAAGTACATTTAGGATGGAAATATGCAGCTACAGTGGAGGTGGCAAAGAGTCACATATTTGAGCACCTGCTAAAAACAAAAACCCTGAAACAAAGCAAACTCTCTCAGTGCACTGAACTTCAGCATGTTAAGCTGGCCTCTTCTTCTAATTTCTGAGTCTCTCTCTAGGCAGTTGAGATCCTGCGACAGATATGTCTTTGGATAATAGGAAAGAACAAGTGCCTGGAATCTGAGGAAATTGTTTCCTACTATGCAGGTGACAATATTGAACAATAATCTACATTGTAGGCCCATATACGTGTAGATTCTCCAAGACAAATTTGCATGTGCATGACTATAATGTTCCACTGTAGTGCAGGAGGGTTAATTAAACATGTGTACCTCAATCATGAATTAATTAAGGACAGATGTGTGCTTACAAGTAATTTCCAAAGCAAAAGATTCAAGGAATCAGGATATCTGGACCCTCTCCATACCCTACCTTCAACTGGTTTTCTCCCCGTAATGTCTCCCATGAAGTTCAGTTGAAAAGGATAATACATATGAGCTAGGCACTCAATTGCCAAAAAGAGGAATTATGCGGCTAAAAAAAGGGAAGATGTTAATCTGTGTAACGTTTATTCAACCAAGTTTATATCTATCAGTGGAAATTATGAAATAATTATTATAATTTCAATAGAAATACAATCTATCTCATTGCAATCTAAGATTGTGAGTTGCTGACCTGTTTGTCTGCATCTGCCCATGTGTTAACTGTAGATAGGAAAACTATTCCTTCTTATGCTTCTTTGTCTTGATACTGGACTTGAGTTAGACAGATCTGTAAAGACAGAATGGCTGCAAATACAGGACCATCCTCTGTAATGCAGGAAACAAGTGCACTCCCACAGGAGGCTGAAGCTATAGAAAGGAGTGACAGAGAAGATTTGCCTTCCCTCCTCCGCTAGAATGTGCAAACCTTTATGCTCTGCTTTATACTTGATCAGAACTCCCATTTAAACAAATGGCTGCCTTTCCCTACTTGCTTCCAGATTGACAGTTTGTGTTGACTGGTCTTTATTTGAACGTCATGATATCATTTCAGTATGAAGTTTTGTTAGTAAAGCCATTCATTCTAAATCCAAATGCTGGTCCCAACTACAGAGGACCTACTAGAGCGGTGGGATTTATATAAGCGTTCACTTACCATTCAGCAGTTTTCAATGGTTCTACTCTAGTTGGGAGTAGAAATTCAATTCACTTTTGAATTAAAATGCACGGAAATGAGACTTCCTCTGTATTTTTCTGAGATGTCTGTAAAATAACTATACCACCAGATCCAGGAGGGTTGAAGTCTAGAAGGAGTGTGGTTGCCAGTAAGACATGGAAGGAGATTTGTTGCTGTCCCTATGGCTAATCCATGTCAATTTCAGTTGGGCCGTAGACTATCTTTGCTCCCATTGTGTAATGTACTGGATACCTTCTTACACTGTTGTAACTCCCAATAAGCACTGGTATAAGACACAAATTGGAATTTGGCTTCTTCCTGTTTCATCAGCATAACCTGATCTTTTCATCTATATGGTTATTTTGAAAAGTGGAGACTGTCTTAGGCATGAATTCCCTAATGGCTTAACAGCTCGGTTATGTGAAAATTATTATAGCGAAACCTTAGCTGATTGCATTTTTAAGAAAAGCTGTCATAGAAACTGAATTATTGTAAAGGATTGAAATATTCAAAAACAATAATTAACAATAAAATATAAATAATATGTATGTTATTTATATATTATGTATTATAAAACTAAAAATAAAATAATAAAATACAAATACAAATAATGTAGGGGGATTTTCTATTAAGAGAAGTAGATCTTGTCTTCTAGGAGGTGGCAAAGTCAGAGAGAGAGAGATACACCTGCTCACTTCAGGGTATTCCTTTCAATGCATGGGCTTGCTCCTATGTCCTGTTTTAAACATGTGGCCCTGTCAATCTTATGAGCATAAGAAAACCCATCTTTCCCTATTTATTTACAATGAAAAGATGAACAAGCTGAAATAATGACCCATCCGCCATCAATGACAAACTGTCAAATCATCTCGTCACCTCTGTGTTGTGTTTCTGCATAAAATCAGTGGAGGCTTTTATCCTGCTCGGAAAAGAGGTAACCTAAACTCTGTAATTACAAGGACTGCTGTTCCTGAAGAAATGACATTGATTGAATAGCATGTTTTGACAAGAAGAGAAATTGATTTCACTTCCTAGCTATAACAATAACAACAATGTCCCCAGTTCTGCATGATGTAAATTTGTGAAGCTCAATTGACTAAAATAAGAATGTCTGCTTAGAACAGCAGAAATCTGGCAGAAGTTCACAGAGGCATGGAGAATTAGATATGTCTATAATCTGAAAGCAATATAGTACATTGACAGCATGATCTTAGACATACCCGCTCAGGAATAAATCCCACTGACTAAATGAGTACAGGATTGTAGTTTTAAACTTTCATCTTTACAACACTACATTTAGATCTTACCAAGACATCCATGCCAATATATGAGTCATGAAAATAGGATAGGATAAACAAGAGACCAAAACTGAGCTCCAATCTTGGGGAAAAGAATTTAAATAAAGATGATGAAGAATATAATGACGATGATGATGGTGGTGATGATGATGATGATGATGATCACTGGAATATTTATATGACCTGTTAAGTTACATGATTTAATGTATACTTAGCTATGCAGCGGAGGCGCTAAGAAAATCCTTTATCAAACTATGAAGGTATGTAACAGGACACTGGTAAGAGCACCTGATGTCTATCTCCCACTGATTACATTGTTCACTGATGTGCATCAGGCACTTTTCAGGCTGTGCCATGTAGTAATGTAATAGCAGCCCTCTGCTGGATAGGGATGCTATCCCTATTTGTGCATTTCTCATTTCTGCAGTTGTAAGTCCAGTTATGAAGATGTTAAGATGCCCAACAGGATAATAGTGGATGATGATAATACCATTTATTGTTATCCAACACTTCTTGGTCCAGTTCAAGAAGAAACAAAATTTGATTCCCAATGTTGGGAAAAAGGAAGGTTATAAATAAAAATGATATGATGGTGGTGGTGATAATAATTACGATAATTGCATTTATGTTTGTTCAACAAAGTTTGGTTCTAATCTGCAGATCACTTTTTGGGGTTCTCATTTCATTGGGCCCAGGTTGCAACATGCAATTATATGCTTAGGTGATCTCCTTTGCCACTGAAAGTAGCTGGTGATACTCTTACAAACTCTATGTGGTGCATAGTGTCCACATTCATCAGGTGACATACTTAGAAAGCCAGCTGAGGAGGTGGCAGTTAGCTGGTGCATATTCTTTTCTTTTTTCTTTTTATTAAAAACATCAGATATTTGCAATTGAACAATCAGTAATAGTTATACCTTTCACAATTTCTTAAAATACATATTCATGGCTGAAGTTGACTTCAATTCTTTAAAACAGGCAGGACAATGCCATGGCTTTTCACATCTTTCCCAATAGCAGGGCATGCATTAACTTTTGTCAACTATAGTTTGTTAATGATAAGCATAGCTGGTGATTATGACATGAGTAAATCTGGGGACCAGGGTTCGATTCCCTGCTCAGTCATAGGAACCTATTAGATGACCTTGGGTATGTCACACACTCTCAGCTCCAAAAACCTCATGATATGGTGACCTTAGGATCACCATAATTCAGAAATGACTTGAAGGCACACAATTGGTATTAACTAGTTTAAAAAGTACATATCAAAAGCTAAAGTGTGAATCTTAAAGCACTGCCACAAGGGGGAGATACCTCTCTGAAGTGTTGAGAAATTTTATATTTATGTGTGTCTGTGTGTGAGAAAGCAGGGGGGGGGGGCTGAGAGCTAGTGTATATGTAAAATGTGTTTATCTAAACCAGAGCTTTACAAACTTTTCATGTTGGTGACACACTTTTTAGACATGCATCATTTTGTGACACAGTAATTCAGTTCTACTTGCAAACCAGAGATTAAACTAACCGATTATGCATGTGCAGTACCCAGAGGCGTATCTAGGGTGAGAAAAGGCAGCCCCCTCCTGATCCTGGCCCACTGCTGTCACCAGGAAAGACCCTGGTGAGGGCGGTGGCAGTGGGAAAGGCAGCTCCCCCTACCTGACCCTGGCCTGTTGCCATTGCCCTCAGCCAGGAAAGACCCTGGGGAGAGCAGCAGCAGTGAGAAAAGCAGCCCACCTACCCTATCCTGACTTGCTGCTGTTGCCCTTGCCGATGAAAGACCCTGGGGAGGGCAGAGGCAGCAGGAAAGGCAGGTCCTCACCCAATCCTGGCCTTCTGCCTTCACCCTTGGCGAGGAAAGACCCCAGTGAGAGCAGCGGCAGCAGGAAGGGCTCAGGTGAGAGGGGTATTTCTCAGCCCAGGAAAGCAACACAACTACACACTTCAGGTGACACACCAACATGTCGCGACACGCCGTTTGGAAAGCCCTGATGTAAACTGTAAAATTTTGGAGATCATTTCGCTGGGGTGGTGATGGATGTGGTGATGTGAATATTGATGTCTTCGATTTGTAATTGTCTGTTTTTCTTTGGTTTGTTTCACATTTTTTCTTTTCACCTCTCACCTTCAAAAAACGAAAAGGAGAAGAGAGGAAAAGAAAAAAAAAAGAGAGGAGGGGGGAATGATAGAAAAACGATAGAATATGTTTTGATTGGTAACACTAGAAAGTTTTCTTTTAGAAGCTGTCTGTAGGTGCTCCACACTCAGTTATCTTATTGCAATTCCAGCTCAACACTGGCATATGGTTTCTCCACTATATATGTATGGATGGATGTATGTATGTATGTATGTAAAAATTATCTTTAAATTTTCTCTTGATTTTCCTCTTGGAGAGGGACTATTTACGACAACGGAAAAGAAACAGGTAAATTTCATATTGCGATATATTGCATAATTCTCCTGTTCTTACTATCTGTTCTTGGCAATCTGCAGTCTTTTCCCTATCAACATCAAGTTGTTGAAAATTTTTTGCTATATAATTAAGTATCCCTCTGGATATTTGGAATAACAAAATCAGTTTTGACATTACTGACTTTTTTAAAAAAATAGCAATGATGGCGACAAAAAAAGATTGAACTTGTACCATTAAAAAAATCAAGACTAACTTCCCTTAGCATTGCTTTTTACTATAGCTATTCACTTGCTTAAGAGAGAGTAACTAAAGAAAATATTCTGTGTTAACTGTGCAATCCCACACATGTCCAATCAGAAGTCCCACCAAGGTCTGTGGGATTTACCAGAGTGGTGTTGTGGTTTGAGCATTGAGTGTTGATCTTCAGGTCGGGTGCCAGCTAAATAGGGGCTGAGTGTGGTGTAGTGGTTTAAGTATTGGGCTACATCCCTGGACACCACAGTTCAGTTCCCCTGCTTAGCCATGGAAACCCACAAGGTGACCTTGGACATGTCACACACTCTCACCCCACAGAAATCCTGTGATACGTTTGCTCTAGAGATGCGATATGTCAGAAATTACTTGATGGCACACAACAACAAAGTTTGTGTATAGGATTGCAGTCTAATTTTTGTATAAAACCTCTCACTACAGTGAAAATAAATAATAGTTTTTTATCCCGCTAGATGGCAGCCTTGTACAGTCCTTGTACACCAGTTTATAATTTTCAGCAAGCTTTCTGCATTCATAGCTGATTAGAATTTCCTCCCTTGTTGCAAAACAGGTTCATGGGGTTTTTAACTTGACTAGAAGAGCCTATTAAGACAGGGAGTTGGTTTTATCCTTCTCTCCTTTGCGCTTTCCCCAGCAGCTGTGATCAGGCTTCATACAGGTATGAATGTAGTCTCTTTTTTCCTTTTAAATAACAATTATAAGTTTTCACATACAAAATCCCTTCTTTCTATACAGATATTGTAATTTTTTTTTTAAAAAAATGTCCTTCTAACCCTCTCTTGCACCCTCCTCTCCACAAATCATGGAGGTATAAACCCTATCCCTTTTGATCGCCATAAATATAAATTGTCTTCCAAATATATTCATCCCTCCACATTTCCTAGGGTTGGGGGCACAGTACCCCTGTGAAAATGGAAAAACTGTGAATAAGTCTATACCCTCCCAAACCATATATAATACAGAAAAAAAAATGATCACCATATTCAACCCACCACAGATTCCTTTGAGGCATCAGAGTTCCTTCACAAGGCAGAAATGGGTGGATGGTGGAGCTTATTGCCACCTCCACTGCTGCCCCAAACCATTTTTAATAGGGACTTACAAGCTTTGTTCGCAGTTTCTCAGTCTCACAAGGCTTGCAATCTCTATTAAAAATAGCACAGGGAAGCAGCAGAGGTGACAGCAAATAAACTGTGAATAATCAAATCTGCAAAAGTGAAACCCCCCAAAATGTGGAGGGCAGACTGTAATTACATGTTGTTTACATATTAATCTTAACTTTCAATAGTTATTTTTCCAAAATCTCTCTTTATCCAAAGAAAGTTTAAGTATATTTTATATTGTAATGTCTTGTAAACAGAGCTTGGAAACAATATTTTTGGGCTGTAATTCTCAGAATCTTCCAGCCGTCCAGACCAAGGGAATCAGGGAGTTCTAGTTCTTCCAAAACAACTCTTCTAAGCTTTGCTTTTTAATTTCATTGCAATGTTCAGTCCTATAATATATCTGTTAGACAGTCTGGGAGCAGAAATGCTGAAGTTTGGTCCATTAATTTTTACAAACATACATATCAAATGAATACTGTAATAAAATTCCAGGGCCTTATCACCAGTGTAATGGAGCATAACAATAGTGAGTGAGCCTTTGAGGCAGAACACTTCAATTTTCCTGGGCATACCATCTAGGACCTCAGAACAGCAGTCCTTGAACAAACAAACAAACTTCAAAGGGGGACTAAACAGAGAAGCAGCAGAATTGAAATAGACCCACAAACTCCAGTCCATTGAAGGTGGGTTGAACAGAGGCAATGGTTTCCTGGCACTTGACACATATTATGATGCTAGTTAACGCTCCAGCCTCATGAGGGCAATCTTGCTCATTGCATTATGACTCCTTTCTAGTTCTCAGCCAGCCATCATACTACATTCCAAGATCTCCCTCCACCATTCATATGGTTACTTACTTACCTTGGCACTAGGCAATATCTTTCTTACCAACTTTGCCCCCAACAGCCGTCATTAAAGCTGAACTTGTAACCTTGTCACTCATTCTCACAAATTTTGCATTTCTGTTACTATTCACACACATACCTGGTTATAAATGTTTTTCCATAGGTACTTTACTCCATGCATCTGATGAATGATGAAGTCTATGAAAGCTTATATGATTAACTTTTTTTCCCCTCTCAGTTAGTCTCAAATGTGTTAAAACATGTCTTTGTATTTTGTATGCAGTTGCACATTCTTGGATGGTGCATAACTTTTCATCCTTGCCTTTAATGTACCATTTGATCCACTGGGATTGTGGATACAAGCACATTCACAAATATGCTATTAGTTGCACAGTGTCAGTATTCAGCAGAAGGATGATGTAGAGCAGGAGTGCCAAACTCAATTTCATCTTGGGCCGCATCGCCATTATGGTTGCCCTCAAAGGGCCGGTTGTATCTGTAAGACCTCTCTGTGCCTCTTTTTGCCCCCCGTGGCTCTTTCTGCCCCCCTGTCCCTCTCTATACCTTGTGATCCCAATCCCCACATCGCGGGCCCCCGGCTGCCGGTATTCTGAAGAGAAGCCAAGCAGCCAGCACTTGGCAATCTATTTCTACTTCTGACTGCTCCTCTGTCCAACTCTTGAGAGCTGTGTGGAGCATTGCCATGGTAACCCATGGCAACACTCTGATGGCAAGCAGCAGTCAGAAGTAGAAGTAGATCATGAGTGCTGGCTGCTGGGCCCCTCTTTACGTTGGCTTTCTTGGCTGCCGCATCACACTGGTGACTCATGTTCAGCTTGTGATCTACCAAGACTCCTAGATTCCTTTTACAAGTACTGCTATCCAGCCATATATCCCCCATACTATATTTGTGCATTCCATTTTTTCTCCCTAAGTGTAGGACTTTACATTTTTCTCTGTTGAAATTCCTTTTCAGCTCAGCTCTCCAATCTGTTAAGGTCAATTTGAATTTTGATCCTGTCCTCTGGGGTATTAGCAACCCCTCCCAATTTGGTGTCATCTGCAAATTTGATCAGCATGCCCTCTACTCCTTCACCCAAGTCATTGACAAAGATGTTGAATAGCACTGGGGCCAGGACAGAACCCTGTGGCACCCCACTAGTCACTTCTCTCCAGGGTGAAAAGCAGCCATTGGTGAGTACCCTTTCGGTTTGGTTGGTCAACCAATTACAAATCCACCTAACAGTAGTCCTGCCCAGTCCACATTTTACTATCTTCTTTTCAAGAATGTCATGGGGAACTTTGTCAAAGGCCATACTGAAATCAAGATATGCTATGTCTACAGCATTCCCTTCATGAATCAAGCTTGTAACCCTGTCGTAAAAAGAGATATGATTAGTCTGGCATGACTTATTTCTGAGAAATCCATGTTGACTTTTAGTGATTACGGCATTGCTAAGTAATTACAAACTGATTGTTTAATGATCTGCTCTAGGATCTTTCCTGGTATTGATGTCAGGCTGACCAGGCGATAATTATTTGGGTCCTCTTTTTTTCCCTTTTTGAAGATGGGGACTCCTCCAGTCTGCTGGGACTTCTCCTGTTCTCCAAGAGTTCTCAAAGATTATTGTGAGTGGTTCTGAAATAACTTCTGCCAGTTCTTTTAATGTCCTTGGATGTAATTCATCTGCCCCTAGGGACTTGAATTCATCTAGGGTCGCCTGGTATTCCTATACTACTTCTGTACCTATTCTGTGCTACATTTCCCCACCGTCCTCACCTGGTCCCCACCTGCCAGGTTGAGTACTTCTCTCCTTTTGGGGGAAAACTGAGGCAAAGAAGGTGTTGAGTAGTTCTGCCTTCTCTCTTCCCCCCATTAGTAATTGCCCATCTTCTCCACGCAGTGACCCTATCATTTCCTTGTTTTTCCTTTTGCTGCGGACATATCTAAAAAAGCCCTTTTTATTGTTTTTAATGTCTCTGGCAAGCCTGAGTTCATTCTGCACTTTAGCTTTTCTGACCTTCTCCCTACATATCCTGGCTATTTGCTTGAATTCCTCTTTGGTGGTTTCACCATTTTTCCATTTCTTGTACATGTTTCTTTTAACACTTAGCTCAGTTGAGAGTTCTTTAGTCAACCATTCCAGTTTCTTTAGACACCTGCCATTTTATCTCCTTATTGGCACAGTTTTCAATTAGGCCTTCAGTATCTTACTTTTAAGAAACTCTCATCAGTCATGAACCTATTGGTCAGGATCAGATCTAAAATAGTCAATCCCCTTGTTGCTTCTTCCACCTTCTGGACCATGAAATTGTCTGCAAGGCAAGTAAGGAACCTGTTGGACCTTGCGGTCTTGGCAGAGTTTGACTGCCAACAAATATCAGGATAGTTGAAATCTCCCATTACTACTGCATCTCTCCTTTTCGAATGTGTGGTCATCTGCTCCAGGAAGACATCAATCCAAGTCTTCAGGCTAGTGTGGAGGCCTGTAGCAACCCCCCACAATCACATCCCTATTGTTTCTCGCTCCCTTAATCCTTACCCAGATGCTCTCGACTGGGCTTCCTGGATTTAAGTCATGGATCTCCTCACAGGTGAAAACATCCTACTCCTACTCCTTTCTTGTTTGGTCTATTTCTGCGAAATAGGTTATACTCCCCTATGCCTACATTCCAATCATGAGACTTATCTCACCAGGTTTCAGTGATGCCTATTAAATCATATTTATTTTGTTGTATTAAGAGTTCGAGTTCATCTTGCTTATTTCCCATGCTCTGTGCATTAGTGTAGAGACACTTAAAATCATATGCCCTTCCCAGAAGTCCTGTACTAAAGTTACTTTTCCTCTCACTGTTGGTCTCTAGGCTTGGCAGGGTGCATTCGGCCTGTGGGTCTTGTGTTTGACACATGTGATGTAGAGTAAGAACCCCTTAACTAAGAATGTATAAATTTACACTATGCAAGTATGATATAGTATCTTGACTAGATGTCTTTCACTGCTTAGGGGATCATCTCTACAACAATGTGCTAAACATATAGCTTGATCTTTAATTCCCAGAATGAAATATTCCTCTCCATTGCCTTCAGTATGTCCTGTGCCACCCTTGGGGGCTGTTCATAGCTTTGATTTGGATGACACATGGATCATGGTGCATAAAAGAGCTTTTGCTGGATGAAAGACTCTTCTGAGTGCTATTGGAGTGTTTGCTTTGTCCACAGCCCATTAATCTAAAAGGGACATTGTGTGACACATGAAAGGCTTGCTCAATGCTTGGAAGAGGCTTTCTGTCTCTAGATAGCTAGTACTTAGGATAATAGGCAGAAATCATCTACAAGCCAGAAATCTCTACAAAGCCCTTGGGCAGGAACTTCCACAGCTCATTCGTATATTAGAGAGATGATCTAGTCGCAGTTTCCATAAAGATACACCCAAAGCTTAGAAAAGTTGTCATTTTAGACTACAGCTCCTAAGATTAATGGCGAAGCCAGTGTGATCACTGCTGGTGGGAGGATTTTGTGGGTTTGAGTCAAAACCATAAGTTCTCTGAGCTCTGCTTGCCTTCTCCTCATCTATACTTGTCAGAACTGCTGCTTCAAGCTGCTTAGGGTGCTCTGGAGAATTGGTCCTGGCACAAGGCCTCCATCTTTCCCAATATGAAAGCTGAGGGGCCTACAAAATTGGTTGTTGACATAGCTACATTGGTTCAGTTTCCTGAGCAGAAAATGGGTAGAAAAAGACTTCTGACTGAGCTGCTATTGGCATAGCTTCTAGCTCAGGGGTCCTGTTTTGGCAGGGCCAGTCCCAATTAATCTTCTGTCATCCCACTTTCTCAGCTGCTTTTCAAATGTCCCAGTGTTGCTCCCCTGCTTCTGCTTTCTCCTTTTTTCTGTAGTTTGCTGCAATGACCTGCAAAGTAAGTTCACAAAATGCAAAAGAAGTTTGCACTCAATTCAGCAGGGAAAACGGAGAGGGAAGGGCAGAATCTTGCCCTTCCCAGTGGGCTCAAGCAAAAGCAAATGGCTGTAGCTTCATCCAGCTTGCCTGTTCTTCCTCATTAATAACTTTCACCATCTTGACCACACTCTGCGGTTGCTTGGACACACTTGTCCCAGTTTATAGCTGCAAAAAGTTGGGGAGCATGAATCCATCTAAATGTTGTTGCATTTCATCTCCCAGCATCTCTTTCCATTGAAAGAGTTCTAGAGTTGCTGGGATTTACAGCCCTACAATATCTGGAAGGCCACATGATTCCATGTCTGAATTTTGAAGGAGCAGCTTTGGGAGCTGCCCTCCTCTCTTTCCTTTCCTTTTGGAATGGTGGAGGGTGAGTAAAACTGGGGCCCTTTCCACAAGGGGGGGGGAATGGGCAAAAATGCCCAAAAACGGAGCTTACCGGCAGCCGGGTAAGTCCGTCGCTACGTGGAGCAGCGCGAGCTCGCTGCTCCGCAGTCCTCCGGTGTCCCAAATGGCGGCTTCTGGAGAAGCTCGCCAGCTGGAAGCCTGCCCCTGGCAGATCTGCAGGCACGCACTTGCGCGTGCCTGCAAATCCGCTTCGGAGCCGGGCGATGGAGCGGCGTGGGGCTGCGCGCTCCATGCTTTTTAAAAACCTTGAAAAAGAGGTTTTTAAAAAACATTCAGCGCAGCTAGTTCCGGCCGCTCCTGAGTGGATTATGGTGTGGAACTACAAAAAGTAGTCCACGCCAGTCCACTCTACGGTGTAGAAGACCTCTGTCAGAGGTTGCTCTGCACCATTTCAGAAGTCCGGTATGGAGATGGCCTGGGTGTAACACTTTGTGGGATGGGATGAATATTTATGAATACAATATGCCTGTGAATGGGGTCCAAATTGGGGTGTGGAGGGTTCAGAAAGGGTACCTTCCCCCCACTTAGAATGTTAAGAGCCAGAACTAAAGCTGAAACAGGGAAACCTCTTTTCTTACTATGCATCACTTTATCAAGCATTATCATCTTTTCTAGTGAAGTCATGTAATCTTGTGATATGTCCAAAGGATGATGGTCTTGGTTTGTTGAATAATCATGTAATGTAGGTGTATTTCTTTTACTTTTCAATATTGCTAGGTTTTTATCTGGTGGCCATGAAGGTAATAGAAAATGTCCTCAGCCAGTGATGATGTAAGCTGTACTTCTGAGTGATGACTAAATGTTTCAGACCTCATACAACACACACGCTGTGATGCAGCGGAAGTGTGTACATGGGGTTTCCACTTCTGAATTTGGAAGAAAAGTTAAGCGAACACTCAGAGTTTTCTCTTTCTCTCTTTCCGTTTTTGGAAAACATGGACTCTCAACACCAAAGTGATATCGTACAACTTTTTTTTTTTAATCTCACATTGGTATGAGTTATTTCCTGGTTTACTTTGCTCTGAAATAAAGGGACGGGGAAGCTGTACATGTTGTGACAGCTCTTTGTCTCTAACCGCAAGTTCACAACCAAATCACTCTTTCTCAATGAAGCGTGGCGTTGCTAAAGCACCACTCCTTGCGCTTCACATTCTAGGGAATGAGTAGCAACTATTTCCAAGTGATATGGAAGATACTTGCAACAAACTGCGGGCTAGTTAATGACGTATTTTGTAAGTGACTACAAACCCCACTAATTACGAGGAAAACCTTGCCAACCAGAAACCCCAGCATGGGCCCACCTGTGGAAAGGAAAAATGGTGATTCTTCCCACTGTTTTATTTTTTTTTTTCAAAAAACCCTCTCAATATCGTTTACTTTAATAGATTCTTCAAAATGGTCATCCAGATGAGAGGAAAACAAGAGCAACGTCTTAGCTCAGCCTGAGGGAGCCTGAGAGAAACGGTTGAAACAGGACTGGGGAAGTTGTCCAGATGTACTACCGCTGTTAACCAGTAGCAGATGGGAGCTGGAATCTAAGGCAACATCCAAAGGCAACAGGTCCCTCAGCTTGCCTTGCAAAATGCTATAGGATAAACCTTCTCACTTTGGATTGGATTCAGGAAGCTTGAGAAAAGCCTTTGCCAAGCAAACAAACAAACAAACAAACCCCTACGTGTATATTTGTGTCTACGGCAAGCTTTGAGTATTTCATGCATGTTATATTCTGACCTAAAACCTATTATGATGAAGGATAGTACAAAAAATTGAAATGAATTATATATATTTGTGTGTGTGTGATGCAATAGGCTCTTAAGACATGTATCAGTGGTGCTATCCTAAAGGAGAAAGAGGTGGCCACCTCAGGCAGCAGATTTGGGGTGTCATAAAATGACTTTTTTGTGTGTCAACTGCGAAAATAATTTGACTGGCTTGCTGCTGTTTGACTTATGGGGAGACTACACTTTGCTGCTCACCTCAGGCAGCAAAATACCTGGGATGATGCTGAAATGCCATTTCCAGACAAGTTTACAGTGATTTATTATGGGCGTCAAGGAAGAGCAGGCAACTGTGGAAGGGTCAGAGGGCAAATTTCTGCCCCTGGGTCACTCTGGGGGCTACACAGTCCACCCAAAATGCCGAAATGATTGTAAAAACAAAAACAAGAACCAACACTCTGGAAATGACCATAAATCCACTTCTGTTTTTAAATAATAGATTGTCTTTGATGTTAAATAGTACACCACCCCATTTGTTTATAAAATGCTGCTCCTTCTGCTTTACTTTTTCCAGAAAAAGAGTAGAGTGCAGAGTCTGGAGAAGTTGAAAGCTCCAAAAAACAGGTTGGGGTGTGTGTGCATGTGACCTCAGAGCCACCATTCACCCATCCCTGGAACAGAAGAATGTCTTCCTAAACCAGGGGCCCTTTCACACTGCACAATTATAGTAGTATAACTTAACTATCATGGCGACATCTTATCAAATCCTGTAGTTTGTAATGTGGCGAGGCACTGGAGCTCTCTGGCTGAGGATTGCAAATATAGTTCTCCCTCCATATTTGCTAGGGTTAGAGGCACAGGACCCCCTTGAAAGTGAAAAAACCATGAATAACTCTAGGCCCTCCCAAACTATATTTTAACACACAAAAAAAGTATGATCACCATATTCAACCCACTGAGGATTCCTCTGAGGCATCAGGGTTCCTTCACAAGGCACAAGTGGGTGGCTGGTGGGGCTTACTGCCACCTCCACTACCGCTCCACACCATTTTTAATAGGGATTGACAAGCCTTGTTTGCAGTCTCTCAGGCCCTTTCCGCACGAGGCGAGTGAATCGCTCCGTGCCGTTATTTACCGGCTCTTCTTGGGTCCGAAGTAATGCAGAGTGTCCCTTGAGCCCTTCCGCAGGGCTCCTCCATTAGTGCAGGGTGAACCGGAGCAGTGCGAGGTCTGTAGATCCATGCTGCTCTGGCTCAAAATGGTGGTTTCCGGTGTCTTCGTGGGAGTGGACCAACCGCTGAGGCTGGCCACGCTCACAACCCGCCCTCTGCTGATCGCAGGCTCGCATTGGTGTGAGCCTGCGCATCTGCACAGGTAAGTAGGAACTCAATGGCGCATTCCAGAAACTGTAAAGACCTGATTTTTCCGGTCTTTACTTAGCGCGCTGGAGGACCACTTGGAGGCGGGTTGGATCGGACTGAGGTGCAGAACTAAGTTAAATAGTCCGCACCTAGTCCGATCCAAGGTGCGGACAACCTCCGTGCCAGGACAACTTGGCCCGTTTTAACTGCCTTGTGCGGAAAGGGCCTCAGTCTCACGAGGCTTGCAGTCCCTGTTAAAAATGGCATAGGGAAGCATCAGAGGTGACAGCAAATAATCCGTGAATAATCAAATCTGCAAAAGGGAACCCTGCAAATGTGGAAGACTGTACACTTCCCTAAGCTGCAAATCCCAGCATTCTGTAGGATGGAATTATGGAAGTTAAAGTGGACACACAGTGCTATAGTTGTGTAGTTTGAAAGGGTCCCAGGTCTTCTTCATTCCCTGCAACAGAAGGGGAAGTATGAGGGATGTGCTCGCAAATTCAAGAGCACTGAGTGGATGTGTGTGTGACTTAAGGCGACCCCATAAATTTCATAGAGTTTTCTTAGGCAAGGAATATTCAGAGGTGGTTTTGTCAGTTCCTTCTTCTGAAATATAGCCTACAGCACCTGGTATTCGTTGTGGTCTCCTACTCAAGTACTAACCAGCCCTGACTTTCTATGATCAGACAGGATCTGGTGCCTTTAGGTTATTTACCAAGGACAAAAGCTATATTATGTGTTTCCTTTTGTCCACACAGTGCAAGCACTGGAAGAAGGTTGTATATGCAATTGCTTGGATCCAGAGCAAACTGATTATATTAAGAGAATTCTCTTTTTTAATGATTTCTTTAATTGAAATCACAAAAATTCCCTAATAAGGAGGCATCCAAAGTAACTGAAAAATCCAAGATTTTGCTTCTCTTCTTTCCAATTTTATACCAGGTTAAAATACACTGATCCGGGGACCTAGTATAAAAAGTCTTTGATTGTCCTGGAAATTGGCAGAAAATATTCCAGGATAAACAAAATGTGTATGAATCTCCAGAAAAAAATTGGACGGAACAGGAACCAATTCCGGGACTTTTTGTTATTTTTAATCAGTGTGGACGCACCCTAAGAGAAATACTAAGACATACATTGTTGGAGGATGGTAAACATTAGTATTAGTATTGCTGCTGGTGCTACTATTACAGTGGTTAAAAAAAGTATACTCGGTTTCGTAATGTGAATGTAAGGGAAATAAATGAGGAGCAACTTTGAGAAAAATTGAATACAGAGACCAAGATACTCTAACACAGAGATCCTATGTGATACTAAAATCCACAATATTTAACCTAATAAGAGATCTTCCCAGAGACTACAATACAGAATTGGAGGACAGTGAATATCACTGTTATTATTGCAGTAGTTAAGAAAGGATACCAAGTTTCATAATGTGAAATAATGTTAGATTCTTTTTGCAATGCCCTTGCAGATATTTGTGTGTATATATGTGTGTGTGTGTGCATGTGCGTGTGTCTATACATGCACATATGTGTGTTTGTACCTGGATCTCTCTCCTTCCCCTCTGTCCCCCTCTCTCTCACACACACACGCACACACACACATACAGACAGCACTTAAAACCTCAGAGCAGTTTCAGATTCTCTGGTCTGAGGCAAACAACCAAAGACAGGCTGGAAACTCTTCATAACAAAGTGATAATCAGCAGGCTTTGTTTCACATAAACTGTAACCAGAGGTTGGACTGCTGGAGGTTTCTCACCTAGTCATGGGTGGTGAGTCTCACTTTGCAATTCCCTTCGCTAAAGAAAAAAAAAAAGAAGAAGAAGAAAAGAGAAGAAAAGGAAAGGAAAGAAAAGAAAAGAAATGAATGAAAAAGGCTGTTTAGTCATTGTAGCTGTGAATGGCAATTTGTACGGGGAAAGTCCAAACAAAATCCCTACAGTTACCTGGCAATATAGTCACATTTCACAGCTGTTGTGCAAAGCAAGACATTTTCTTCACTGACTCTTCAGATATTAAATTTACAGCTAATCTCTTAAACTGAATTTCAGTGGGAAAGACGCTCAGCCTATCTATTATGGTTTTATGCCACTGTCTTCAGTGTTGCTGAACAAGCATTAGTTTTTGCAAAAATCTGTAAAATAATCTCATATTCCTGTAAACATAGCAGCATCTCGGCAGTTCCATTCATTAGCTCTGGCAAATTTGTGTGACCCCTGATTATCAAAAGCTGCTAGTGCAAGACACCTTCCCTTCCAGAAAAAAAAAAAAATCCAGTGGAAATTAAGAGGAGACACAAGTGGCTTTTGCAAACCACACCTTGTTCTCTCTTATAACTTTGTTCATGTGTTTATTTTTTCTGATCAGGAGAAATCCAGAGGCATATAGTTTATCATTTTCCATTGCAACTGTTTGCAGGCCTAGAACCTAGATGACATGCCAGGACAGGAGAGGAGCCCCCCAAAACAGATGCTAGTATGCCTGGAGAGAAAATAACCACATCTTTACTGGTAGAGAAATGTTGGAATGGCATGAGGGACAGATCCAGGCATTAGATAACGTGTCTGTCATCTGATAAATGCACATCCTAGCTTGCCTACAAAGGAGGCCCCCCTTAGGGATGACATTTGGAGTCCCATGAGTATGCCATCACTATGGCCATTTCCACCCTACACTGTTATAGCGCTATTATTCCACTTTCAACATCCTGTGGAATTCTGGGGTGTGTAGTTTACTGAGGTCAAAGAGCTCTCTGGTTGAGAATTCTAAATGCTCCTCCTTAAACTGCAAACCCCAGGATTCCATAGGGTGTTGAAAGTGGAATGATAGCACTATAACAGTGTAGTGTTGAAATGGACTATGTGGCTCCCTGCCATCTGGGAATGAGGCTGGTCCTTAGTCTCCAAGCTGACCTGTATGGCCAAGGTGCCTTAAGGGGACCTCCCCAATGGAAAACTAAGGGGTTGTACGACATCTTGCACCATACCACCACACCCTGCAATTTGTGACAAGTAACACATTTAACTAGCATGAAACAAGAGACCTATGGAAGGTGGATGGGAAGGATGCTCAGGCCCAAATTATGAGAGAGCTGGTGATGAGCTGTTTATATCTTCCCTCGCTGGGCATAGTGAACAGCTTCAAAGTCTGGTGATAAGGAATCCCTGCCCTTGTAGCTCCTGATGGGTTATCCTCCACAAGATCTGTAGCAGCCACAGGATTTTTCTCATTCCATGTGTTCTTTCTTTTCTCTTTCTACTCCTACTGTCTTCTTTCGTTCTGAACCACAATCCATGCACTCCTTTTTTGCTCTCTGCACCTCCACCTCTTATGTTTCAGTTATTCCCAAACACTGGTCTCATTGCATCTCCACTGCTCAGTTAAGCAATGAATGTCTTCAAGAAAATAAAGATGTAACAAAGCATGAGTTCTCACAATCAGGCTTCATGGGTATGCCACTTGTTGTCTCCTCTACAACCACTCATTCTATTCTTTTGAGGGCTGTTCGCAGTGGATTTTTTTTTATCTGCATTAGAGCTTTTCCAAAGGGTTTTTATTTAAAAAAAGAGTTTTGTCATTTGCTTGAGGTGACTTTATAGCTTGGAGGGCAAATTTTCTTTCTTTTCATTTTTTCCCCATACTGCCAAAGTGTCATTTCAGTGATATACTGCAACTCTAAGAAAAATTAAACAAAAAAGAAACAAAAAGAGAGGGGAACACATTCTTCTGATGTATCTCAGAATTAAAGAGAAACCCACTCAAGGGTTAGAATAAAACGTTGCAGCTGGTACTGGGAATTATCAGAAAGATAATTTGGATATTTTAAAAGCCACATGGAAACAAGGACTGGAACCTCCTTAAGGAGGCCATAATCTAATTTCTCTGTGCCAGTGAGGGAAAAACATGAAGAATTAAAGTTAAAATTCTGAAAGGAGTATGGGAGATGTGGAGAAAGTTACATCTGATACTACTAATGTCTTTTTTTTCTTGGTGGCAGAAGAGATTAGACATGGGCAATCACCAGAAGTTGAAATGAGGAAAGAGAGGAGAGGTCAGAAAAGAGGGAGCCTCCAACAGCCATAAGGTCATCCCACACATTACCAGACATAGGCCCTTTCCGCAGGAGCTTCCCATCCCAGCATGGGGATAGGAGAGGACTGGGACTGCAATGATGCTTCTCCATGACATTGTTGTGGTCACATCCTTCTCCCTTAGCAAGGCAGTGCAATCACAGACTGCATTATTGATGGGTTTTCCTCATCAATGACCCGACTACCCTGCACTTACCTGGCCTGTGGAAGCACTGGAAGCGTGATGGGAAAGCCTGGGAAAGTGCGAGGCTACACTGTGGAAGCAAGAGGTATGTCCATCGCACTACCTTCAGCAGGGAGCCAGCTGGTATGGAAGGGAGCATTCCTGATGCTCTCCTTTCCCAGCAGAACCACTACCGGAATTGCCACTGGAGGATGACAATATAAGGTAGGGTGTGGAAGGGGCCACAGACACCACCAAGCAAGGCAAGATAAGTAAAATAAGACATATAGGAAACTCAAATCTGACAAAGGTGTTAGACTCTCCCACAACAAATGGCTTGCTGCAATGAAATTCTGCAGCCAAATGACCCACGTAAGAGTAGGAGATACATTAGGGCCTATTGAGTAATTGATGGCACAAGACCATCATCCAGTTATTTTCAGCATAGCTAAACCAGTATAATTTGATGCTATGCCTTTAGTGAACAGGATTTTGGCTTCTATCTCTAATTGATAAACTATTTGTGCCCAGTGACTGACCATATGGTTCAAGCAATGTTTCTCATGTCACTGGGTTAAAACTAGTGTCCTATATTGGCACAGAGAAAATGTGAAAAACTGTCAGACTTTAACGGCTAATTGCACAGAGAGACGAGCACACCACACAGAATCTAAACATGGTTCCATGGCAGTTATACCACATTCACTGTATTGACCCTGTAACACCTAAGTCAAGATAATTCCTAAGTCATGAAAGAACAGATGATATGAAAAGAGATCAAAAGAGCTTGACCTGCTGATTTCAGCGGAAAAAAAAGCAAGCTGAGCTCTATGTCTAGGCGCAGAATTAGAAACATTCTTATGTTAGAAAAAATTATAAATCAGGTGCAGGCAACTCCAGTGGAAAAAAATCAGCAGCCAAATTCAACAGTCAAGTGGTGGCAAGAAAACATCCACTTCTGCTGTGAAACAATGCAGGGGAAAATGCAAAAATGTAGAGGGGCTCTTATGCCCCAAAGGCACCAAATCCCATCTGATTTTGGAAACTAAGCAGGGTCAGCTAATGGATAGGAAACCACCAGTGAATACTAGGTAATATACGCTGTATTTCAGAAGAAGAAACTGGCAAAGCCACCTCTGAATATTCTTTGACTAAGAAGGCTCTATGCAATTCATAGGTCTGCCATAAGCTGACAGGTGACTTGAAGATGTGCACACATGCAAACACACACAGCTTTGTTACACACCCTAATTCAGTGTGTAGCTGTAAAAATGGATGGGGTACTCATGCAGCTAATAGGCCACATGCTTCCCATGCCTGTTGTAGATACAAACATTAATAGATAGAAACTGTCCCTTAATAAATTAACACCACAAATCAGAATAAGTTTTTAAAAGACAGATAGAGGTACACAGTTTGATAGTAACAGAACCAAAAACTCTTGTTGGGTTTTGTGAAGGCAAATTTGTTTCTGATTTGTTGGCGATTACCTTCAAATCTCTGAATGGACACTTGAGGACTGCCTCCCTCTGTGGACAAAGTGCCTGAAGAGATTCTATCAACTGCTTCTGTTTTTGACTCTGGCCAACTTTGGCTAGTTATGTGGAGCCAAAGGGAGCTAAAGGGACTGCTTGCTGGGTTAGAGAACTTAATGATGCCTTGTTGTGGAAGGAAGTGGCTTGAAAGAAAGTATCAGCTACACTGAAGGAAGAAGTTTTGGGCTGCTTCTTAAGAAATCCTCATCATACTCAGAAGTTGTTAACAATCATTCCCCAGTCACAAACAGTACTACAAGGGTAAATCTGGATGTGCAGGCCTTTGTCATGACAATCTCTCTAGCAGCACCCCTATGGAAACTCCAAAATGCATATTGTTTTGTTGATCTATATATTAAACAATACTATTTCTAGCAGTTTTCATCTCTCCTAGGAGCAATGCAGACGAGTCTTGTCCAACATAATTTGGAGAGATCACGTGTTATTATGAAAATCCAGTTCCCCTCCATATAGTATGCACCTAACCCCAGAGGAAAAAGAGAATATAGGAGTGTGGCAGATGATGCCATTGATACTTCTAACAAAAAAGTCTGGGGTTTCCAATTCTGTAACCTCAGAATCTCTGCACCACTGGTCACAAACATCTACTTCTAGGGCGAGGTACTTGCAAAGGTGCTGGTAGTCCCACTCCATGAACTATTGGATGAAATAGATCACCTAAAACCATTATTAATCTGGATTCAGACTTGGTTTGACACAGAGATGGCTTTGGTTGTGCTGGCAACTGACTTGGAGCACCTTTTACCAGCTCTTTCTGGTTCATGAGTGGTAGACTTCACTGGACTTTACAGGACAGTGTTATTGTGATTCATGCACTAGTAACCACTAGATTGAATAATTCTAGTTCATAATATATTGTGGCTGTTCTTGAATTTTGACCATACATTTTAAGTAGTAGAGAATTCATCTCTTAGAATTTGGGATGGTTTGTCTAGGTGGAGCTGTAATGTATCAGTTCTAAAGGAGCTATGTTTGGCAGTTTTTTTCACTACAAAGCCCAATTAAAGGATTTTAAAGTGCTTAATTGCTTGAAGCTCAAATGTCTGGAGGAGCCCCTTCTCCCTTGTCTATGTGTTAAGATCATCGGAGGTGCCTTCAGTGTGCCTTCCATTACAGAAGAGCACTTGCCATTTCCAAAATAGAGGACCTTCTCTGTGGTAGCATTCTGATATTGGAATAGCCTTTCATAAGTGGTTTGCCTGGTACCAACATTATGTTCTTTGATATGAAATCAAACACTTTGAAATGCCCATGCATTTTTCAAATAAATTAGTAGTTGCATGTTTTTTAACTTAGATTTGTATTTGTTAATGGCAGTTGACAGTTCTGAACTCCCCAAAATTACTGTTTTTAACTTCAATATGCACCACTTTAAATCCTTCTCTGGGATGAAGGTGTGACATATAACTAAGAGCTCTTCCAGATGAGGAAAATGTGTTGCACAGTATTTCTTACTGTAGGTTTTTTTTTTAAATATCCAAATGATGTTTCTGTTGTCTTAGATGATTTTCTGGCAATTCCACTACAGCTGCAACATTTTATTCTTGCCCTCAAGTGGACTTCTTTTTAATTTTGGGGCATATCAGACCAACATGTTCCCTTCTCTTCTCTTCTCTTCCCTTCTCTTCCCTTCTCTTCTCTTCTCCTCCTCCTCCTCCTCCTCCTCTCCTCTCCCCTCCCCTCCCCTCCCCTCCCCTCCCTCCCTCCCTCCCTCCCTCCCTCCCTCCCTCCCTTCCTTCCTTCCTTCCCTCCTTCCGTCCGTCCTTCCTCCGTCCTTCCGTCCTTCCGTCCGTCCTTCCGTCCGTCCTTCCGTCCGTCCTTCCGTCCGTCCTTCCTTCCTTCCTTCCTTATAGTATATTAGTGCATCAGTGAGATGTCATTTTGACACTACAATTCTTATTTCAAAAACGTCATAGAGGAGAAAATTTGTCCTTCAGACCATAGGACCATCTCAACAACAACCCCCAAAACCAGCAATACTATATTATGAGAACTCATGCTTCTTTAGAGTGATCTGAAAGCAATGGAGTTCTGTTTTCAGGACATACTACACAGTGGTAGTATGATGTATCCCCCCATTCCCTTTTCAATGCATTAGCAATGCACTAGTGCAACTTTGGTTTTTGTTGTATTGGATAGGATGCCAGCTAAGCTCACTGCTCCTCCGTTGCTTCTAGGTTATAACTACTTTAAAAAAAGTGTTCAACTCATATTACGTAATGCACCACTCTAACTGTACATCATGACTATCTCGTATTATTGCAAAGCAGTGTTGGTTCTAGTTGTATGTACATAGCTGCATTATACCAGTTCAAGATACCTTGTATGTGATCCAAATCTTGGTCTCATAACATATAGTGGGGGGTAGTATTTCAACTCTGTCCTTGGGCTAAATTAGGCATATTAACTAATTAATTAGTCCAATATCTGTCTGAAGATATCAGGATGACATACAATAAACATCACGATCAGTACAGAATGACATAAACATTAAAATGATTTTAAAAGGCTAAAAACGTAAAAAAATTGAAGAAGTTAAAAGAAGACAGATCAAAACTAAATTAAACCCAAAATCCTGTGATTGTCCAGATCTTGCAGGACTGAAACTCCCAGCATTCCTTACCAATGGCTATGTTGACTAGAGTTGCTGGGACTTATAGCCCAACAACATCTGGAGGGCTGCATGACACCAGCCCTGGGGCTAAATCCTATGCTAGTAAACCTATTGAAATGAGTGGAAATTGTTAGTCACCATTAAGTTGCACTGAGGACTAATGTTGGATCTAGTCCTTCAATTCCTAGTGTTATCAGTTCAGTAGTAACTGTGAAAGTTGCATAGAGACATGCCACCATAAATTACAATTAAAAGAAGGGTGATTATATATGAAAAAGTAGTATCATTAATCTGTTGGGTTTCTGTCTTAAAAAGCATTCTATTAATCAATATTTCAAAGGCAAAATGACTGACATGTCCATCAAACTGACCCATTAACCACACATAGTGGCTTCTTTGCTTTCTGATGGTTTGCAGAATATATCTGAGTCACTAACGTATGCACTTGTCAAGATTATACCTCAAACCTGAATTTCCTGTCTTGTTTCTTTCTCCCCCACCATAAAGTTCAAAAACAGTTTCACACCACGATGCAAGAGTTTTCCTTTAAAGTGGGGTGGGGTTTGCTGTGGGATTTTTTCCCCCGTACCCTCTTGCTGCTGTGGGCACGCTTTCTAGGGAACCTCAAAGCGTCAGAGACTGGACACGTAGCATCATATGAAGAATCCAGCGACTTAAAGGAAACTTTAGGTGCAGAGATCCCACAAACCAAACCTATTAGTAAGACCGCTTATCTGACACCATCTCAAGGAATGTGTGAAAAATGAGTAATTCTGATTGGTGAAAAATTTTCAGTGTCCGGGTATAAATATAACTACCCTAGAGAAGCTAAGATCATAGTTGCAGGGTACAATAAACGACCAAATTGGAACATTTCTGTTGATCCAACATCTGAATCTATAGTGAAAGGGCATTCTTACTTGTGTTGAGAGCAATGGCTTGGCAGATTTGTCTGTTTATCCTTCTAGCTGTTAGTTGTTCACATGGACAGGTCCTCACCAGCTCAACTTTTGATCATATACAACCGTCGATTGGAAAGTTGGAGGAGGACTATGTAAGTACACTTTCAGGTTATCTTCTTCTTTTCTCCATTTGGAAATCTTGAGGATAGCTTGGGAATAGAGGGTAGGCGATGCCATATGTCATGAACACAGACTTGTACTTCAAAATTATTCCTTTTTATGCAGTTTGGTAATTTTGTATTGGATTACACAGCTCTTGTTTTGACTTCCTTTGAAACGTCCTCTCATTTCATATGACAATTTAGTAGTAACTATGAGCTCGGAATGTAATGTTACTTGTTTCCATACACCTGATGGGACTGAAAGAGAATTTGTGCCAATCTATGCATGCTTTTCTTTATGATTCCTATAGTAAGGTAGGAGCTGACTGTCCAAAGGGATTTCAGCTGGTTTCTTGGCTGTTCTTAGACATTCTGTCATACTCTTTCCATGCTTAGCTTTTTCATATTACTATTCTCTTCTAATGTACAGAGTCCTTTCACTATGACAAGTCACTAAGTTCCTCATTTTTTAAAGTTCATATTCAATGAAAGATGCCAAGGAAATACCATCTTCATGTGTGAACCAAAACTGTTGGCTCTGCTTTTTCATGCAGTGGAGTCTGGTGGCTGCTGTGTGTGTGTGTGAATTTGCTCTGGCTTTGAGTCCAGACTTTCAAGGGGCTATCCAGGGTGCTGGGTCTGTTTGAAACATAGGATTCAGCACGTTGGTTAGTTAAGGTTCAGACTAAAACTCAGAGCAGTTTCACCACCCTCACTGACACAGGAGCAAGGATCCATCACTGCTGTTATATGTTGAGCTTGATACTGTGCCAGTGCTATTCCCCACAAATATATATCTCAGCTTAAGGTAGCATTGGGAATTTCTAAGAGTGAGGCTGGATGTTAACCAAAGCATTTTACCACTAGCTAGTCTGCAGTTAGAAGGCTCCACTTCTTATAAAGGTTGAGGGATAATTGTACAAGGGATTTTGTAGAAGCAGTCAAGGAGAATTATGACTTGTACATGTCGACCTTTAAATGTGAAAAGAAGGACTGTATCTGAATGTTGACATAATGGAACAAGCCATTGGTGGTGAGCCTTTTTCAGTAAGAAAAGTCAGCCTATGAATTCACACTGGCTGTCTCCTTTGATAGAAAATGCTAGTAATGGTGTGCTGCCTTAAGAGGAGTTTTTGCAGGCAACTTTCTTGCACTGTAGCTACTGCAATATTGAGGTGTGACCACAGTGAGTAAAGTAATGGGTTAAGATAATAAATAAAAGAGCTTCATTGACAAGAATGTATATTCACAGCATTCAAGTGTCTGTTTCATTTTCAAAACTGATTCCACAAGCATATGCAGAAAAGATGCATCAGAAACTAAACACCACTGTAGCTTTTGAAAATAGCCTATAACGGAATGAAGATGGTGCCAGAACCTATTTGCAAGGAACAGAATTGTGTCAGCATATTTGGAATTTTGATAAGAATTTTTTTTAAAAAAAAATTTCAGGTCAAAATTACTAATGCACCTTTATTTTATCAATATAAGGAATGATGTTTGTTTCTGTAGAATTACAACGGGGGTAATTGAAAGTGAGTGGAGATTCTGCACATCCTTACTAAGTTGTAGTCCTTTCTAAGTGAATGATTACAAAAGAATTTAGAACTTATGAACACATTTGGTTTTAAAATGGGATTTAAATTGAGCAGGGCTGTGCGGCTCAGGTCTGAGGGGAAATAATTGCTATTGTTGATCTGATTGAGGAGAGACAGTTCTCTCTGAATGACAAATTGAGTCACAGTATTTTTTTTTATGCTAAGACATGTTTGAAATGTTTATATTTTGTATTGCAGAATGCCAGTTCATCTGATGTTGCTGAGGGTGGACCTATTTTCACACATATACTGAAAAGTAGCCTATGGTCACAGGTAAGTTTCTTCATTTATTTTTTTCGTTGGGAAGGGGAGAGGGTCAGGGCCAGCCTTACCCTTAGGTGAAGCAGTTGTGTCATGACCAAATGTTTTGGCAGAACATGGTTAGTTATTGATTTACTATTGCACTTTTACTGACAGGGAGGGGATGAGAAGCATTTGGAATTTTCTGATTCAGATACTAAACTAACTTGTGGGGTTTAACTACTATGCGTCTTTGAGACCCAGCATGATGTAACAGTTTGCATGCTGAAGTACAACTCTGTGATCTGAGGGTTTGGATCTCTACTCTTCCATAGAAACACACACACTGGGTGACCTTGGGCAAGCCGCTCTCTCCGCCTCAGAGGAAGGCAATGGCAAAACTCCTCTGAATAAAACTTGGCAAGAAAACTAGATAGAGTTGCCTTGAAAAGACACTGCAGCAACTGTATATCTCTGTTGTGAGTGAAGAGGTTTGTTGCCCTGCATTGGACAATTAAACATCTTCAAAAATTTTGGAAAGGAGGACAAATTGTCTGTAACTCTGCTCTGAAGCGATGAAATGTCAGTCACAATGTGATAGATGGATTGCCTATTATAGGCCATTTCCACACTACATTGTTACAGTGCTATTATTCCACTTTCAACATCCTATAAAATGCTGAGGTCTGCAGTTTAGAGGGGGCATTTAGAATTCTTAGCCAGAGAGTTCTTTGGCCTCAGTAAACTACAAACCCCAGAATTCCACAGGATGTTGAAAGTGGAATGATAGCACTATAACAGTATAGGGCGGAAATGGCCATAGATTAAATCTATAGTCAACAGCAGGTATTTTCAGACAGCATCGTAGAAATAGTGTCTATATTCTCTTTCTTGATGAGACAAGTAAACTAAATGTAAAAGGCAAAGCTCTCTCAATTTGACTTACAGGATTGCATGAACATGGCTGCAGAAAACAATAGAATACCATTCTAATTTCAGAAGGCAATTAGGCATTGCTTTGGTTTTTCACCCGATGATTGCTTTAAGGCCATTACTGCACTAGCCTGTTATAGCGCTACGATTCCACTTTCAACATCCTATGGAATCCTGGGGTTTGCAGTTTAGGGAGGGGCCGGCCGGCCCCTCCCTAAACTGCAAACCCCAGGATTCCATAGGATGTTGAAAGTGGAATCGTAGCGCTATAACAGGCTAGTGTGGAAATGGCCTAAGAGATGGTAACACTAGTATCTGTCATGGTCATGTGATAGTCTGAGGATCCTCTCTAGTCAGAGGGACGAATCAGAAGGACTTTGATCTGAATTGTTCAGATTCGTCTTACTAAAGAAATGCGACTAATGCATTTTTTCCTGTCCCCCCCCCCCCTTTGGCAGTCCAATGAAAGAAAAATATTAATAGCCCAGGTTATTTCTATGTACTTGCAAATGCTGAATGAGCGAGCTGAAACTTCACCTTCAAAGCATGTCAAGGAAATAATAGAAGCCCTGGAAGACTACAAAGTGAACTACAGTGAAAGTCTGAAGAAAGCAAAGGATCTAATTCAGTTGTCAACTCTTCCGGTAATATTCAAACGTTTACCTCTCTTCCTTCCTTCCCTCCCTCCCTTTCCTTCCTATAGTATACCAGGAGTTAGGAAATATGGGTCGAATTGGTTCTAGACAGGCATGTTGGGGGTGGTGAAGAATGCTTACTAAAAATGAGTAAAGCCACACCTTAAAGTGGGTGGGCACCCCAGTGCGTGCGTGCGTGTCTCTCTCTCTCTCTCTCACACACACACACACACTCACACACACACACACAGATTTTTTAAAGTCCCCATTTTAAAAGCCTAATTGCAGAGGCATGAGTTTCAGGAGTATTTTGTGGGTCAGGATTAGCTTTTCACCTTTCCAGCAGTGAAAATACCCCCAGCATTGCAGCAAGGCTTTAAAAAGGCCTTTATTAGTGTCTGTAGAGGCTTTTAAAAAGCCTGATTCCAATGGGGGAGACAGAAGTTTTTAACAGGACTTGGTGTCAGCAATATTGGAGAGAGTTAGATCTTCCTGCTCCAGCACCAGGTTCTCCAAAAGGCCTTGCTGTGCTTCAGATAGGGCTTTGAAAGCTTCTGTTTGCATCAACGGAAGGAATAAGGAAGCACTTCTTTCATGTCCAATCACCAGTTACTGCGGTCAAAGATAAGGGCAGCAGGGAAGCTGTCTGGCTGGCTGACTGCCTGGTGAGGGACTTTCTGCAGTCGCTTTCTGAATGGCAGGCCAGAAGTTTTCTATCCCCGGCTTTTAGAATTGCCAGAGTGAAAAGTAGAGACATCTTCTCTTGCTTTACTGGCTGTATAGAAAGGGAATTTCAACAGCCGTTGTTCATCACACAACTAGGTAACAAGCAACACCTGCTGAAATTCCCTCTTTTACACAATCGTTAAAGGGACAGGAAGCATCTCCAGTTCTCATTTTTGCAATCCTGCTGACTTTACACACATATGTCATGGGAACTGGCAGGGGTTAACCCTGCAATGGCAGTGAAGCAAACAGTTTTTATACAAAATGTTGGTCAGGCTTATTTCCTGTGCATTTCCATTTCCATTCCCCCGCTGTCTCTTTGTGCATGTGCGTGTGTGTGCTGTTGTCAGTGATGCACAATTCCCTTGCTACTAGGTTGTTTGGCTGAAATGAACGGAAGTAGTGTATGCATGTATATGTGTTTGCATTCATGCTTCATGCTCACACATTTTGATCTATAATGTATACATGGGGCTCCTTTGTAAGTATGAAGTATACACATACATGCCCACACTGGCAGAAATACATGGTTATTTCTTTCATAGGGCATATAGGCTAGAATCCTGTTGGTGACTTATACCAACGTAAGGGTAATAAATGTCACTGTAAGTCACTTGTTTGAATGGGATGTAGTTATGCCAGGAAGTATGTCTTTGGCCATAAAATGGTATTCTTTCAAGCCTGTGGAGTTTTGTTGTTTTTGTTCCATATATGTGCACAGGCCACATGAAGTATGCATAATTTCCTACTTTTTTAATAAAAAAAATGTTCAACATTTGTTTTTTGAAATAGATGAATGATTTGAAAATCCAGCGCAAGGCTGTGGCGGAAATGTATTCTGTCCTACAACAAGTGAAAATAGAAGAGAACAGAAGGAGACGGAGGAGCAGGGGACAAAATCCCAGAGGCAAGAAAAATTGCATACCAAACCTCATGGGATAGCATTGTTTCTCTCCAGAGAGCACCTTTTAATATATAATTATATTTATTCATATTTATCAGTTTAAAATAATTATTTATAATAGTCAGTCTTGTAGAATGATTTAAAGTATTTAAATCAACTGGTTTAAAGTATTTATAATTCATGGTATTTTCTAAAAATTAATATTATTGAATTCCTATTTATCTTCTGATATTTTTAACTGAATCAGTTAGATCATGTCCAGATTTTATCTGGTATTTTTGTCATGTCTTAATTAGATTGTAAGCCTGAGAGCAGAAAACTGTCAAATTACCAATTTGCAAGCTGTTCAGAGAGCCTTTGTGGCTGAAGAACAGGGTATAAATACTCTAAATAAATAAAAATTTTAATTAAACCAAATATTCTGCTATTTTTTCAATGTCCTTGTGTGTCCTTCCTTCCTGCAACTAGAGTTCGTAAGATGATAGATAAATGTTACTTGTGTTGCTTTGGGAGCAGAGTGTCCTGTTTGGGATGTTGAAGCAGGTGTTATTTCTAATTGACACTAGATCACTGCACCTATTTGTGGGATTTATATTCCACTAAGGTCACTCATCTCTATCCAATGAGTATGATGGGATACATGAAGCTCCTGCCCACATAGAACTCCATACTCACTTCAGGCAATGTTCTATTCATCTATCCTCTGACATACAGAACAAAGAACAAGATGGTGTTATTTTCCACACCATGTATAAAAATCAGACAGGTTACTAGCTGAATCTTACTTTCAACAGTGTCCTCCCTTGCAGCTCAAGGTGACAGATAAACTTAGGTTGGTGCAGGGCTGTCTGTCTGTCTAATAGTACCTTCCTCCTGCACCTTGCTGCCACTTCCTAGTACCTGACACCTGAAGCAACTGACTCATCTACCTAACAGTAGGACTGCCCCTTCCTTGTGTATGCAGAATTGCTCCTCTAATGAAGCAAAAAGAGAATTTATTAAATGGGGCAAGTGTTGCTCTTGAAGGGAGCTCTCGTGTTCAGGAGACAAAGATTTACAGTGAACTGGTAAAAGCAAACATAGCTGAGAACATAATTAAAAGAAAAATGGAAGTCTTTTAATCAGGAGTTCTCAGGAGAAGATTTAGGAAGGATAGTTTGCTATTTGTATAAATGTGAGTGTCATTTATTTGGGGCAACATAGAATCATAGAATCATAGAAATGTAGAGTTGGAAGAGACCACACGGGCCATCCAGTCCAACCCCCTGCCATGAAGGAACACCCTCAAAGCACTCCCGACAAAGCACTCCAGCCTCTGCTTAAAAACCTCCAAAGAAGGAGACTCCACCACACTCCGAGGCAGCATATTCCACTGCCGGACAGCCCTGACCATCAGGAAGTTCTTCCTGAGGTTCAGGTAGAATCTCCTTTCCTGCAGCTTGAATCCATTGCTCCTTGTCCTAGTCTCTGGAGCAGCAGAAAACAAGCCCACTCCCTCCTCTACATGGCATCCCTTCAAATATTTAAACATGGCTATCATGTCCCCTCTTGACCTTCTCTTCTGCAGACTAAACATACCCAGCTCTCTAAGTCTATCCTCATAGGGCATGGCTCCCAGGCCCCTCACCATTTTGGTCGCCCTCCTCTGGACTTACTCCAGCTTGACCATGTCCTTCTTGAATTGGGGTGCCCAGAACTGGACACAGTATTCAAGATGAGGTCTAACCAAAGCAGAGTAGAGTGGTACCAGTACCTCCCTCGATCTAGACACCATACTCCTATTGATGCAGCCGAGAATTGCATTGGCTTTCTTGGCTGCCGCATCACACTGCTGACTCATGTTCAGTTTGTGGTCTATTAAGACTCCTAGATCCCTTTCACACGTACTGCTATCCAGCCACGTGTCCCCCATCCTATATTTCTGGTATTCCATTTTTTCTACCTAAGTGTAGGACCTCACATTTTTCTCTGTTGAATTTCATTTTGTTAGCCTTGGCCCAGCTCTCCAATCTGTCCAGGTCATTTTGAATTTTGATCCTGTCCTCTGGCGTATTAGCAACCCCTCCCAATTTGGTGTCATCTGCAAATTTGATGAGCATGCCCTCTATTCCTTCATCCAAGCCGTTGATGAAGATACTGAACCACACTGGGCCCAGGACAGAACCCTGTGGCACCTCGCTAGTCACTTCTCTCCAGGATGAAAAGCAGCCACTGGTGAGCACCCTTTGATGATGCTATTCTGTTCAAGACAACAGGCACTGATTTCTAGTACGATTTGAATAGAATTAGCCAATTCTAGTTTGGATAATGTGGGTCTTTTCCAGTGAATTATTAGCTAGAACTGGGGAGTAAGACTGTGCCAACATAGGTGGCAGCAGCAAAAAGCAAAGGGCTACAGTTGTAGTGGCTGTGAAAGAAACACAGTATTGGAGGTGTTGGCCGTTCAGATCTGGCAGATTTGGACCAAAATCCTGCATCATTTCAGTGTAACATAAATATCCACCAGCAGAATTATGTTATGCAACCTGTATACTGTCTACCAACATAGTATCATATATGTGAGTAAATGGCTAACAACCTTTGTGCAGTAACAGTGCGTGATGCTCAACCTTTGTGCAACTGCAATGCATATAGACAATGCACAATCGCATACAAGTCTGTGCACGTTAATGCACTAGCTCATGTGCAGTGGTTCCAAGTGCGCAACCCTGATTATAATCAGCCTTAATCAGGTGGATATGATAGTGGCATATTTTATCCCATCCAGACTCCACATTCTCTGAACTCCTTGACTTTTATGCCAGACAAGGTAAGGGTGTCCAGTCTATTTGGCTGTGGGAGAATGCCTTTTGCTACTCTGCTTCAGGTAGCAATTTGTGTATGGTAGTGGTTTTTAACCTGGGGGTCCATGGAGCCCTCATGGAGGGGGGTATGTGAAGCCCTGTTGCTGGACACCAACATCAGCAACAGCAACAGGGACGTGACAACAGGGGGATGCAGGTGCTGACATGTGCCAATTGCTGTGTCTTTTTCGTCAGGGGTGCAGCAACAGGGGTTGTGGGCACTGAGGTACACAGAAACAGACATGCATGCACCAAAACTGTTTCCTCATTTGCAAACAAGCAGTTTCAAGCGCCTGTACCTCCCCCCACTGCCACATCCCTGACAAATGGAATATGGCAGCAGGCATGTGCACACACCCAAACTGCTCCCTTGTTTGAAAATAAGGGATCATTTTGGACATGCTTGCATGTTTCCTGCTGGGTCCCTCAGCATCTGCACCCCATGCCAAAGGAGACACAGCGGCAGGTGTGTGCACACATCTGAACTATGACTCTGGAGACCAGAATTTGTATCCCCTCTCAGCCATGGAAACTCATAGGGTGATCTCAGGCAACTCACATTCTGTCAGCCTCAGAGAAAGGCAAAGGCAACAAATCTTGCCAAGATAATCCCATGATACATTCGCATTAGGATTGCCACAAGTCATTTCTCAAAGAGAAGAGACACGTCGGCTAGAAAGAACCTCCCTCTGCCAGTGGCAGTTTGTTGCTGTGTGTCTTCAAGTTACTTAAGACTTATGGCAATCCCAAGGCGAACCTTTGGGATTTGCTGTGTGTCTTCAAGTTACTTCAGACTTATGGCAATCCCAAGGTGAATCTTTTTATGGCAAGATTTGTTAGGAGGGGTTTTGCCTTTGCTTCCTCTGAGGCTGAGAGAATGTGACTTGCTCAGAGTCATCGAGTGTCTGAGTGAGGATTGAATCCTAGTCCCCAGAAGCCTTTGGCTCGAAGTGGGATACAACATAAATTAAATAACAATTAAAAACATTGTAGGTTAAAATACACTAAAAACACATGAAACCATTTAAAACACAATTAAAATACATCATAATTAAACATACATCATAATTAAAAATAGACTGGGTAGGGTTGCTGAAAGAGATAAGGTCGTTAGTACTTTTTTGAATTCAGACAACATATTTTGCTGTCAAATCTCTTCCAGCAGGTCATTCCACAGTCTAGGGGTGGCAGATGAGAAGGTCCTCCAGGTGACCATTGCCAAGCTAATCCTGGCTGTCTTAAGTAAATGGCCCCAGAGGACTTCAGTGTACAGGGTGGATTGCATGGGAGGAGACAATCCTGCAGGTAACTTGGATCCAAACCACATAAGGCTTTAAAGGTAATAACCAACACTTTGTAATTTTTCCAAAAACTTTTTCCAGTATGATATGCTCACTCCTCACTGTACTTGTAACCAATCTGGCTGCCATATTTTGGACCATCTGAAAATTTAAATTTGATTTTAAATATTTAAATCTTGAATTAAGTCGTGGGGGTTGCTGGCAACAAATTATATCTACAGGGATTCTCCAGCAAATAAAAGGTTAAGAGCCACTGGTCTATGTAGTCGTATATTTGCCAGGTGACATAATTTAAATGTTGAGGGAGTAAACTCACTCCGTATATTCCATCACATTCACAATCAGACCACACTGACTGTGATAAAGAGTCTGCATGCCTAGTCATGCAGTAGCTCACTGGGTGTAAGTGATCTCTCCCATTTGTGCGTGTGTCATTATCATAAGAAATCTTTCTGTGTGCAATCAAGTGTTTCCTAGTTCTGACTAGATGCATACCCTGCAATGTTTCACAAATGAAACCTGGGTATGTGTGGCCAGGCATCATCAGAGTGTGTTAAGATGGCAAAAGCTATTAATTAGGAAGAACACACAAGCTGGAAGAGGCTGCTGCAGTTTGCCTTTGCCTGAGCTTACTGGGAAAGGCAAGACTCCATTTCCTCCTCTCCTCTCCTCCCCTCTCCTCCCCTCTCCTCTCCTCTCCTCTCTGTGGAGTTAGTTGATTAAAGAGGCATATCTAGGGTGGGGCAAGTAGGGTACGTGCCCCAGGTGCCAATGCTGGGAAGGATGCAAAAAAGCTGTGCATGTAGGGGTAGGGTAAGGGTAAGAAGGTAGGGGTACCACTTCTATGTTTGCCCTAGGCGCTGTTTAGGCTAGATACGCCACTGGTTGAGTATAAATTACTTTTGTCCTTTGAATTTCATTTGCACCAATGGTAGTAAGTTGAGGACAATGGGGGAGTGTGTGGGGAGGAGAAGGGAGAAACAGTGACAATTTAAAAGCAGAGGAAAAAGTTGTATGACGGAGGATTAATCAGGACCGTCCGTGACAAATCAGGACAGAAGGCATGTGTTCACCATACCCCAGCTGTTTTAGCCCAAGAGAAGCCTCTTTGAATTAGGAATGACACAAGCAGATTTTGAATTCATATATTTTTTAAAAATAGGGTAGAAGGCTCAATGGGATGTACCCTCTAAAATTTTGCTGGGTGCCAATTCAGCTCCCCAAACCGTGGCAGTTGCCTACCTCTGCACTAAAGCATATTGAATTAAGTCATTGTAGCAACATAAGGTGAGTTGTGACATTTACAAGGAACTGGCCCCTCTTTGTTCCACTATAGGTTCTTTCCACGGGACGGTTTCTCTCCAGTGACTCAAGTGTACCTACTGTGTGCCTCATGCAGCCCACCCAGAGTATCTCCCCCTTTCTCCTCAGCAGCAGAAAACGTTCTTCATGTGTGGTTTGGAGTTGCATGTATAATTTTCAAAACAAACCATTCGGGATGGGGATACCTCCTGTGATGGGTATCCTGTGAAGGGACGCTCATTGTAGAACTCTGTTCAGATGATGTGTCACCAGCCTATTTCCATACGATGAGTGAGCAGAAAGCAGGGTGGTTTTCAAAGAAATACCTCAGCCTTACATGACACTTTTGCCGTCACCAAAAGGAAGGGACTTTGAACCGTTTTTCTCAAAGGAAAAAAAACACACACAAATACACACACACACACACACACACACAGAGAGATGCTCATCCACAGGAAACAAGAGCCACAGTTTACACTGCAAAACCTGCAGTTGATAAGAAATGTAACCACATCTATTGTGAGTGCAACTGAACTCTTTATTCAGCAAAAGGAAAACTAAACAGAGAATCTGAAGGCGTTCAGCAGACTTTTCAAATCAGTTCCAAACCTTTACAAGGATGAAAAGTCCAAATGTGTTATACATATATAAATATTTTACCTTGTCTTTCAGAATGTGTAACTTTCACTTATTTATTTAGACTTACATCCTCTCTCCTAGAACTAGGACAAAAGGTGGCTCATAATAAGGATAAAACCAGCAAAGATAAAAACAGGTACAGGTAAAAACAGATGGCAAATGATCATAACAATTGTTAAGCTTTCAAAGTGAATCTGAGAAAATGTTTGTACTGAGTTTATCTTTCTCAGAGTAAACAGGATTGTAGAACAAATAAAGGCTATAAAATACTATACACTATATGTTATTTCATGCTATAGTTCAAACTTCCCCAACCCGATGCCTCCAGGGACTACTACTCCCATTAATCACAAAAATCAGGTTTGTAATAGGAATAGTTTTGAGTTGTGATCAAACATCTGGGAGCGTTATATGAGAGAACAATGAGAAGTACTCCTGTTAATTACTGGATATGATCAAGACTTGACTTTCAGGAGAACAGCCAAAAGACAGAGCACCTATCATTGGGTACAATCTATATATGCCTTAAAGCAGAGTTTAAGCTATTCCCGCCCTACACTGTTATAATGCTATTATTTCACTTTCAACATCCTGTGGATGTTGTAGTGTGTAGTTTACTGAGACCAAAGAGCTCTCTGCATGAGTTGGATGAGTGTCTGGTGAATCTCCACTCCAGTTGGTGCTATGAAATGAGTTCAGGGAAGGCAAAAGCAAGCTACAAATCCCCAGGAAGCAATACAGTTATGTACACATGTGAGGCACTATGAACACGTATGCACCAGCATGACAACCCAAGAAAGAAATCCTATAAAACAGAGAGAAATTTATAAATATCATGCTGGTTCAGGATCAAATGGAAGATAATTCATTCAACTCTGACTTTGTTTCTCAAGTTTGTTGCCATTCACTTTTTTTAAAAGTCGAACTTAATTATGATAATCAGTGATAAGACAATGTGATTCATCTATGCAGCTTTGTATTTGACCCACTTATGACAGTTCATGATTACAACATTACTGTGAGTAACACTTGCACTTGCCTAATCCGTGTACATGATCAGTACACGATTCATGTACGCAATCAGTTTATTGAATTAGTTTTGCATCCTTCTTATAGGCTCTGTCCTGGAAAGGTTATGTTGCATGAAACACAAGACTCTGAATGATAAAGATGTAAATTAAATTTTGTATACATGTTAAGATTGTATACATATTAATAGTATATATATTAATACATATTAATATTGTATACACATATACATATCAAGATTAAGTATTGAGATACAAGTCAAAGATCCTATTAGTGTGCTGGCAGAGCATAAAGCTTAGTCATAGAGTGCAAAGGCTGTTCCCTTCCCCAGCTGCACAAAAACTGGACAGCTCCTGGGTGCCAATCACAGGCAGGTATGGAGGTGGAGAGCGACCAATGGAGGCAGCTGGCTTACTTTGAGCAGTCAGTGAAATGAGAAGTGTACTGTCATGTACACTACTCTCAGTGTACACAAAAGTCAGTGAAATGACCAGATTCTCAGTGTACCTAATTTGTACTTTCAACATGATCCTTGAATTGAAACGCAGTTATATATCAAAATGTACACTTCCCTGAATTTTGCAATGGCATTGTATTGTTTTGTATTGTATTGTAGTGCATTGTATTGTTTATATCGTCTGTGGCCGTTTCCATACAACACTGTTATAATGTGATTATTCCACTTTCAACATCCTGTGGAATTCTGGGGTTAGTAGTTTACTGAGGCCAAAGTGCTCTCTGGCTGAGAATTCTAAATGCCCCTCCCTAAACTGCAAACCCCAGGATTCCACAGGATATAGAAAGTGGAATCATAGCTCTATAACAGTGTAGTGTGGAAATGGCCTGTGATATCCAACATTGGTGAGGGGGTAGATGTGAGATCCCATTGTAGAAAGAAACCCAAGGAAATCTGAAATATATTGATTGAATAATACAGGGGCCAGGAAACATCAATTTTTTAAACCCCTCTAGTTGTCTAAATTACCTTGGGCAAATAGTCTGCTGAAGTGAAGCATACTTGTACAGTACCAGTGAACATGGTTAAGTGCTGTAATGGAACAGAAAATTCACAAAAATATTGTTTCTATATATCTGTATTTATATTTATTTGTCTAGATATCTTAGTTCATTAACAGACATTATTCAGAAACAAGTGCAGAATGGGTTATTGCAGGATAAATGAACAGCAAGTTAAAACAATACAGGATCCAGGAAACAGCTTTTAGCAAAATATATTAGTATATATGTTTACATTACCATAGTGATGGGACGGAAATGTGTGTAGGGCAGGCAAACATTCTCAATATAATAACAAGGACGTTGTAAATGTTACTTCACCCTTACTTCACTACTAGCAGTAGGACATTATCGACCACCGTACATACCTAACAACAGTAGGCTAGCTTGGCATAGTAATCTACTTGGCAGACATAGAGCTGGCCTTCAAGAAATTGCTACACTGTGGGTACACAAGAGTGTTGTTATTAAGAACGTAGAAACAGAAGTAAGCCCCATCCAATTCAGTGGATATGAGTAGAATTGCCCTGAGCAAGGACTACCATTGGCAAGGTTATGTCCTTTATTTGCAGTCTCCGAAGACTGTTAATGTTACTAAGATGTGAAGTCAGGGAGAACTGTTGCTTCCTGTCATTCATTGCTTGCAAGTATGCATCTTGGTCTCTCTTTAAATGTCTCATGGCACACTGTATTGTGGATACGGTAAATTCATTGTATATGAACTGGAATTTCCTGTAAACGTCCTGTGGTCTCACAGTACAAAATGAAACCAAGCTGAAAGCTCTTCACATTTGCAGCTGATTGCAGCTGAGAATGCTTATTATACTTTAACTTCACACCCCTTTGGATTCAAATATTTACAAGTCAGAAATCTGCAGGGGAATAAAAGGTTATCTAGTTGAATTGCTGCTGTAAGACTGGGATCATTTCCGCACTAGACTATTATAGTGCTATGATTCCACTTTCAACACGCTATGGAATTCTGGGGTTTGCGGTTTAGGGAGGGGCCTGCTGTCACCTCTGGTACACATTCTTAAGTCACCAAAGCAGATAATGGGAAGGGAAGGGTTGCTTCACCAGTTCTGTCAAACCATTGCTGGCCTCTTCAAGAACTGATGGTATGAACTCTCTGATTTGACCTTCTCTGTGTGTTCCTTCACAGCATAGAGAGGCTGGGTTCCTGTTCAGTGCTGGTGAAGCATAGCATTCTGTGATCACCTCCCCTTATGTCTTCTTCTGCTCTTAGTACACTTTCAATTTCAAGGTATCAGGGCATACTCCTATGGTCAATCAGTGGTTGGGACAAGGGATTCCCAAACACCATCATTTGCAGTTTTGTAACTTGTTGAAAGAAAGAGTTGTTGCTTTTCCCCAAACCTCCAGATTTTTCTTTCTTTCTTTTTCTGGTGCAGAAGTGCAACCAGATGTTGTCCAGGAGTCCACTGCTGCAGTCTACTGTTTGGATGTCTCAAGCTGAGGTTGTATGTGGGTGTCATTGCACAAGGAGGTACAGGATAACTTCCTCCATTGAAAAAAATACACATGCTGTTGTAACAGACTGTCCCAACTGAACTCTTTTAGTCCATTGACGGTGTCTTTACAAACAACAGCCTGAGTTTCCTGGCCTAATCTCCTTCTCTTTCTCTTCTTGGTACACAGGTCTTCAGGGGAGAGGCTGCCCCAACTAAACTCTTTTTTGCTATTCTTCCTCTGTTCAAGAACTGAAAGGCAAGGGCTCCTTTCTTGCTACCTTCCCTTCTACATACATTAGCCTTTAAGAAGCCCTTGAGATGCCTCCTCCATCTGCAGGCCACATTTATAGTCTCGTCATTTTGCAGCATATGTTTACAGGAAATTTTGTGGCACTGTTGTTATTATTAGGCCTCAACCTTTAAAAACACTCTTTCCAGATGTAATTGTAAACCACAGTAGCCAAATATGCTCTTCAGCAGAATGTGTAGGATGGTATTCATTTGTACTGTCGTACAATGTGCATCCGGTTGCCCACAGTTTGTAGCTATCTTTTTTTGACAAACAGTTTTTCCATACCTTATGCTCTGAAGTCAGAGAAAAATATGAAAAGAATGGTTGCATGAGGTACAAAATCATTAGGCATTCAAGAAGCTTTGGGTAAGACATTTGGCCTTTGAGACACAGGATTGGATTGAAATTAAGAAGGGTATTGTTATCTCAAAAGATGAATGATGCACCCATGATACCAGTACCTCCATGTGATAATGAGGAATTAATTAGTTCAAATTAAGAAGCCTGTGGGGGGGGTAACCTAACAAGATCTTTCCACCAATGTTTATGGGGTCTTGAAGGAAAGAACCATCCAGAGATTCCAAAATGTAAACTAAAATGTGTTTTATTGAAGGTTCAGTCATGTGCACAAAAGATCCAAACACCCACACACAAGAGCTAACTGAAGGATAAAGGGAGAAAAGTTGTGGATAGAGGGGTTTTCAGGAAATGGGCAATAATTACCAATCCAGAGAGCAGTGAGGAAAACGATGTGGCGTAGGCAAGATCCTAAGAGCAGTACTTGTTTGGAAATCAGAGTGACAGCATGGCAACCAGCAAGCGAAGTACTGCGCTGAATTGCTCCAAGTGGAAGGTTCTTATACTCAAAATCTACCCTGAGGGAATGGGTGTGAATGGCTCTTTGGCGAGTCAACAATGGATGCTGCTGCATGGACAATGGGGCTCAGATGGAGTTAATGGTCTTAGTGTTGGGTGACAAAGAGGTAATGGCTGTTGTAATAGCTCTGTATTGTGGAGAGGTTTGGGAGACAATGCAGGGAAACATCCAGGTGTGAGAGAACAGGATTAAAACAATCAGTGTTTTGATGGGAACTTCCTTTGACCATTGTATGCTCAAAGATATTCCAGCTTCCGCTTAAGCCTATTATCTCCGGAGCTACTTAGCAATCTGCCTGATAATTACTTCAGCTATGCCTGAGGGGGGTAGGGGTGGTTGGCTGACTTGCCTTGCAATCACATGTGTTCAGTCAGTTGTTTTCCTCTGCTCACCTTGACATTCCAGTCACCTCAGATTCCATTTTATACCAATGCCAATTAACATATTTGCCAATTAAATAATATTATTCCAATTAAACCATATGAAACCTGGAGGGGTGCACAGGCCCGTAACAATATCGCTGGGCTAATGGAATTGGATTTTCCTACCCCCTCTTCCTCATGCCTCTCAACTCCTCCAGCCTCCTAAAAATGCTACACAGAGGGTGGGGGGGGGTGATGAATGGGGTAACCTTTGGTGTGAGGAGATTTCTCCCCCCACAAATCGGGCAGAGGTAATTTCCTTCTTACCATGAAAGGCAGATTCTGGATCCAAGGCACTGAATCATAGTTAGGTAAGCACTATATGGAGGGGTGAAATGTAGCCTGTGAGTCACACGTGGGTGACCAGCTCCAAAGTCAACTTATTCCCCCCAAATTTGGCTTATATTTACAGCCAAGGTTGGTACAAAAATGCCCAAAAGTCTACAAAAACATGGCAATTTGTATCTCCTTGGCCCCTGTGCTGCCCACAAATCTTGCAAGGAAAAAAAAAGGGCCAATTTCCACCTGAAAAGCCTACATTGTAAGGGAATGACATCAGAACAGTACAGTAGCCTGAGAGGAGAATGAGAAGAGCTGGAATGGCCTTCCTCTCCTCAAATGGTTACCCACTCTTTACACTCCCTGCTCAGCAAAGGAATTCCAGATACTGAGCACCATCAACAGATGGTTATCCAGCCTCTGCTTGAGGACTTGCAGTAAAAGTTACTGGTGCAGAATAAAGTGGAAGTGTTACTTCCCAGTCCTAAGAAGCCATGGGTTTTATAAATGCAGGTGAAAATCTCTTTAGTCTTTTTTTTTTTGCAACTTCATTTCGCTTCTGACTCTAGTCCAGCTACTTTCTAGAGATGACTCTGCATCACTTTCAAGCAAGAACTAAAACGATGCAGTTGAAGTGGGTGAAGGGGCAGAGATCTGAATCTGTCGCATCACAGGTCTTCACATCTGTTTGCTTCTGACACTGCAGACCTATGACTGAGCAGCATTAAAACATAATGGCTCTTTTAAAAAATAATACTTCAAAGAGGCCATGTGGATTCATACCAAAGCCAATTTCAGTCAAAGTTGTTTGTTGTTTGATATATCTGTACCTTATCTTTTCTCAGCGGTGTATAACTATAAAAATAAACAGAAAATGGGGTGAAAACAAGATAAAACAACAACAGAAACTAAACTAAAAGTGGCACAAGCAATTGTGCCCTAGGCCATTTCCGCACTACACTGTTCTAGCGCTATTATTCAACTTTCAATCTCCTGTGGAATCCTGGGGTTTGCAGTTTAAGGAGGGGCATTTAGAATTCTCAGCAAGAGAGCTCTTTGGCCTCAGTAAGCTTCAAATCCCAGAATTCCACAGGATGTTGAAAGTGGAATAACAGCACTATAACCATGTAGTGCAGAAATGGCCTTACTTGCCATCTGTTTGAGGGACTGAATGCAAGCCAGGTTTTGGCACTCAAATTAGCTTTCTCCAATCTGGTGCCCTCCAGATATGTTTGATAAGAACTCCAGTCTCCCCTAGTCAACCTTTCAAATGGAGCCATTATTGAAAGTGTATTAAAGGGATGGTTCTTAAAGGGACGGTCCCTCGATATGGGTGTCTTTCCGCGTCAGGGAAAAGGGAGGTGACACCGCCTTGTTTGCCCAGGTAAGTGTTTTGCAACACATCAGCCCACATCCTGGAAGTGACAATTATCACACTAAATAGTCTGTGGGAGAAAATTCCCCCTCAGCTTTTTTCAGTAGGTGTTAATTTCTGAAGAAAAGCTCATGAACAGACAAGGGGCGGAGGGAAGACACATGCTTAGCCTTTGCACAAACGGGAAAGAGAGAGAGACAGCTGTGTGTTCTGAGCTGGGCTGATGGCAGCAAGGAATAGATCTACAGAGCATAATGGGTAGAAGAGGTCCATAAGGCAGCCGGCCTTGTCCGTTCTCAGAAAAACAACTTCCTTGGATATGCTGGCTTGGAGATTCTGGGACTTGTAGTTCAAAAAAGAGCTTTCTCTGACCTCTAGTTGGGAAATTTCAAAATTAGGGAAGGAATGCTAGCTGCCAATATTGCCTCTGATCTGAATTCAGGATGCTGGTGATGACACTTAGAGCCCTAGATGGGATCTCCCTTAGTGGTCTCAACAGTAGTATCATTTCTGTGCTAATTCAGAACACAGCCTAATTGAGTTCATCCAAATCTTCAAGTGTGTGCATGGATTTAAATTCTTTAAAAGGTTTTAACTTGGTTTATACTGTCTTCTTCTAATGTGTCAGATGCATTAATATGCTCCTCATCTCTTAAAATATTTTACTGATTTAGGTGGGTCAAACTTATTTTTCTGTATGTCAACCTGAGATCTTTAGATATAGGATAGGATACAAATATTTAAATAAATAAATAAAGCAAGCAAGCAAGCAATTTATAATTTTAGACCAACATCTAAAACTGTCCAGATACATCCCTGGAGAGGCCTTGCCTCCCTATGAACAGAAATAGGTATGTATAACCAAATTCTGTCCTTAGGGTTCTTCCAGTTTTTATTTAAATAAGCAAACAAAGAAATAAACCAGGGCATGATTTGCAGAGGTGATCCTATAATCTGAAGGTCCAATTTTCTCCTCTCTTATGGAGTTATAGTGCAAAAGAACAATTTCACTGATGCCCTACAGCATTACAGCACTATAATTTTAAATAAATAAATAAATAAATAAGAACAGTGGAGAAAAGAAGGGAACATTGTTGTTGCGTGCCTTCAGGTCATAACCCTAAAGTGAATCTATCACAGGGATTTCTGGGTCTGAGAATGTGTGATGCAGCCAAAGTCACCCAGTGGGTTTCAGTGGTTGAGTTGTAGTCCGACACTCAAACCACTACACCATGCTACTGTACAAATATATCTCAAATCTATGTCCCAGGAACACTAAATGGATGGAAATGAAATGTTGCAACTGATTCCAGAAATTGCTAGAATATAGTTTAGGACAATTGGAATGTTATTTGCATTAAACACACATACACATTATAGCAACAAATAATGCACTCTCCTGATGCATTCACCCTGTCTGGAGGAACTCTGAAATTCTTGATTTCTAAATTTCATTCATGTATATTTCTAGAAGCAGTGTACCTTGAAAATTTGATAATAGGCAGATGATAGTAATATTCTATTGATGTGTTTTAATAGGAGGTAGTGCTGCCATACCATACACCCCATTGAGTGATACAGTACAAATATTGTTTAATGAGTATAAATCACATACGTTTGTGGCTGGAGAGCCATGCTGGCAAAAAAGACTGGCTGGACATGTGCAAAATTAGGTCAGAGGGGACCTCAAGGCGTGGCCATATCATAAGTTCACTGAGGATTAGTCAGAGGAGGTGACCCTCTCAATGGTCTAAACCTAGAAAACAATAGCCATCGAAACTCCCAGACCAGTGACCAATGTCCTGTAGCCTTCTTCCTGCTGAACTTCCCCTTATGTTACCTCACCTGCCCAGATGTTAAGAAGCTGTCATGACTCCCATCAATGCTTTGTCACCTAATGCTAAGACCATTAGCTATCTCTGTACCCCTTTGTTTGCTCTGCCAGAAAGTCATTAACACCCTCCCCTTCAGGGCAAAAAGAGGGTATAAAAACCCTAACTAGAGCCCTGTTAATTTTTGCAACACACTAGCACTTGGGCATCATTCTTCACCCCAGACTTTCATTCCTCCATGCTGCCCTCAGAATCTTGTGTTTGAGCCATCTCACCTTGAGTCTCTTTCCTCCAGGCTGGTAAATATTGCCCACCTCATCCTAAACTCCTCGCTATCCAATTCTTCTCTCCTTTCCTTCTGTTAGCCTTCTATAGTTGTGAGATTGCTTGAAGTTTGCATGTGCTTGTGATTTCCTCCCAATAAAGCATTCTTTTAACCTCCGACTAGTGTCTCTGCATTAGTATTGGTATACACAGCTTGCATGGTTACCCTCCTCTAGCAGCTCAAATCTCAAAGATTTGAGCTATAATTCTCCATCTTCCTAAAGAGACATTGTGGGTGGACCCCTAAGTCACCCACCTTTCAGGATAACAGTAGGATAGTCTAGTAAGACAGAAATGAGGGCCAGAGATGACTTACCACTCTTCCTCCCATGAGACTATCCTGGAGGGTAGTTAACCTGTCTTTCTCTCTCTGTTTACAAACATACATACACACACTTCATACCAACCACCCTCAGGATCTGTTAATTTAATTAAGGCACTTCTAGATTACACAAACTATATGCATCTTCCAGTTTAAATTAACCTTTAAAAAACTTGCAAGTAATTACACACAGCCCCAATCCAGCACATGATCAGTATGTGCCAGTGGAGGATCTTTAAGACTTCTACCATCTGGTTTCTATATGAAAACCTCAACCCCAACTCATGAGAATTTTGGATTTCCCCCCTTCCTTATCCTCTGAGCAGGTCCCTTTGAATATATAAAAAGAAAACAGATGGAAGGAAGGTTTAAACCTCTGCCACCAAAACATATTGGTCCTTATCCAGATTAGAGCCATATAAACTACATTTAAGTAAGTGACCTTAAGTAGCATTTTTTGTAATTCTTGGTCAGTCTGGGGTACAACTGTGATTAAAGGGAGATAAAAGCAGGCTTCTTTCTCTACAAGATCTATGTCTTATGTGCAGGGTATTGCCCTAGCCATTTGATTGGGAACAATAGGCAAATCTTTGAAATCACACTATTGTGAATCCACCACTCAGCCCACCATGGTAAATCTTCATCTCATTCCCCTTCAGTATGTATAAAGAAACATCAGATGGAATCATTTAAGTGACATATGTTAGGCTTACATACGTCTCATTTTGAACATTGTGCAAGGAATGATTCAATAGCTCCTTGTGCAACATCCTAAACTTCTGGGCTATCATGTCGCAGAAACAACAAAAATTCCAGTTGCTTCCTTCTAAGGCAGTGTTGAAAAACATGTGTTCCCTTGATAAAGGGGCTGCAACCCCCACTAGCCCTAGCCAGCACAACTAATAGTGATGTATGATGGGAGCTGTAGTCCACTATCTGCAGGAGCACAAATGGACCTTCCCTTTTCTAAGGGAATGGAGCCCTAAGTGCTAGAACCTTTGAACCATCTGACTACTAGTAAATGGGGTGCAGGGGTGCCCATGTGTACTTAGATCACTTAACACACATAAGTTATCCCTTAATAATACCAACTTGAATAGGCAATCAGCGTGGTTTAGGTTTGGGATATACCTTTCTCTCAACACCAATTCCAATGAACATTAGCTGAGAGAGCAGGATTTTGTTCTTGTTAACTGCTATCAAATTGACTTCAACTTATGGTGACTCTGTGAATGAGAACTCTCCAGGTCACCCTATCTTAACTGCCCTGCTCAGGTCTTGCAGAGTCAGGGATGTGTCTTCCTTGATTCAGTCCATCCACCCATAGTGCAGTCTTCCTCTTTTCCTACTGCCTTCCACCTTACCAAGCATTATTGTCTTGTCCAGTGAGTCATGTCTTTTCATGATATGTCCAAAGTTCAACAGTCTCAGTTTAGCCATTTTGGCTTCTAGGGAGAGTTTAGGCTTGAATTGCTCTAGGAACCATTTATTTGTCTTTATAACAGTCCAGGGTATCGACAGAACTCTTCTCCAGCACCACATTTCAAATGAATTGATTTTCTTCCTATCAGCTATCTTTACTTTCTAGCTTTTGCAACTATTCATAGAAACTGAAAATATGATGGCATGGACAATCCTGGCCATTTCTGCACTAGACTGTTATAGTGCTATTATTCCACTTTCAACATCCTCTGGAATCCTGGGAATTGCAGTTTAGGGAGGGGCCTCAAACTTTAGTCTTCAGTGATATATCTTTACACTTTAGGATCTTCTCTAGTCCCTTCATAGTTGCCTTTCCAAGTCCAACTCTTCTGATTTCTTGACTGCACTCTCCATTCTAATTAATGACTGAGCCAAGGTATGGAAACTCTTGAACCATTTCAATGTCTTCATCATCTACTTTAAGGTTATCTAAACCATCTGTGGTCATTATTTTTGTTTTCTTAATGTTTATCTGTAAATCTGCCTTTGCACTCTTTGCCTTGATTTTCTTCAGTAGTCATTCCGAGTCTTTGTTATTTTCTGCTAGTAGTATGGTGTCATCTGTACATCTTGAAGTGTTGGTGTTTCTTCTTCCAATTATCAGGCCTCTTTCCTCTGAATCTAATCCTGCTTTACGTATGGCATGTTCAGCCTACAGTTAAACAGATATGGTGATAAAAAGCAGCCTTTTCCGACCTCCTTGCCTTGTCTTGCTGCATTTTGTCTTAACAGTGGCCTCTTGTCCTGCATACAGGTTACACATCAGGACAATCAAATGTTGTCCTTATTAAATGTAGTGGGCAAGGAACTTTCTATACAGAAATTATTCCAGGTTAAGAAATTCGTTACTGAGAACACAAAGGTCACCTTTCTGTCTCACTCCCCATCCTGCTTAATTACAACCAGTTAATATTTGTTGATAAACAGGAGATTGCTAGCGCCACACAGTGACCGGAGAATGTTGCTGATTCAACGTACATATGGCAGAGTGACAGAAAAGTGTGCACAGAAACATGTCTGTGACAATTCACATGTGAGCAGAGGAGGAAAGGGACAATATGCACTGAGAAAATCTATGGGGATGAGAATGCGGTTGGTTATCAGTGATTCTGACTTTTATGAAACAAAACTAAAAGGACTGCAATCAGCAACAATGTTAGAAGAGTCTTGCTGCTCTTCCACAGACATCAGACTCTTTCAGAGAGTTTATCCTCCACCTAGAGATATTTTCTTTACTTTCTCCATAAAAGGGAACAAGTATTATTCACTTCTGTGGCAAAATGAAAAGTGCTGAAGCTTTGGATTGTGTAGTGATGCTGTGATGTGTGTGCAGATGAGCCTCCTCTGAGATATTCCTGTATTATGTCTGGAGCTTCTACCTTGCACCTGTCCTTAAGGAGATTTATGAGTAATTCCTTATTCCACCCATTATAACAAGAATAGGTCTTTTGCTGGCTAATCTATTTCCCCCTTTGTTTCTGTTTTGCTCTTCACACATGCTCAGTAGGTGACTCTGGAGGCAACTGTTTATCTTGTCTATGGTACATAAGCACACTGAAATTTTGTCTTTCTCCAGCCCTTCTTGATCATTTTTCCAATGCCAATGCTGCCAAAAAAGAACATCCATCTAGATAGAAGATAAGCAAAGAGGGGCTGGGCTCTTATAAAAATACTTTGTGAAAAGGAGCTTCTTTGTTAGAGAATTTGTTAACTGAGGCATGCCTTTACTTGGGATTTGTATATCTCTTTCCAGTGTTGAAAGACATGCTGGTTGGAGAACTCTGGAACTAGCAGTCTTTAAAAAAAAAGTAATATTTTGAAACTTTTGCAAGGCCTACTACAGGTAGCCCACTGAGTTAGAGGTTGCTTATGGCTTCCATGTCAGTGAGCTGGTGCATCTCCTCCAGGTTTTATTCCAAACTTTAAAGGTGCTGTCCAATGTGCTGAACTTATTTTGGGGATAGGACTCAGTACCTTGGGTATCTCCTTTAAAGTTCAGACTAAAACCTGGAGAAGATTCACTGCTTGCTTGAGATGGAAGCTCCCAGATGATGCTGCCCTGTGGTCTGCAGGGGACTTAACCCTTGTTTGTGATTCCCTCCCAGGCAGAAAATAAACATGTCAGGAACTGATTGCATGCACACAAAAGAAACGATGCTAGTGCATGATTTATTTAGGAGCGTGTAGCGGGTACAAGACTTCAGTGATTCGAACTGAGGACAGTTTGCAGAGACAAAACGTTATAGCTTTACAATCCATTCCCACGGTAAGCAATCAGATAATGACCTTGTGAAGCTGACTGAGAATGGTACTATCAGTGCTGAATTCCAGGTGGTGTTGACAAATTTCTCTGGCAGAAATTCTTTGTTATAAGCAAGCAGCTGCATGTTTGTACTACATATATGTTTCTACTACATATCCCATACTAAATACTTTCCCCTACTGAATATGGAGAGACTACCCGACAAAAAATGAGGAGAGTATGAAGATCCAATGGGGAGTGGAGCAGCAGTGGACATGCATGATCTGTGGGGCTGCCTTCATGTTGGGGGAATTAGAGTTAGTACAGAGCTTCTCTGCAGTTTTCTTCATCTCCAGTGGATGCTTTTTAATGAGCAATAAAGCACCATACTAATCTGTACCACACAACTTTGCAAGAGCTTGAAGCAAAAGGTTTCCTGGAACAGCCCCCTAAAGGGGAAAAAAAAAAACCCCAATGCTGTCTTTATGTGTTTGCTTACTGTAATTAGTCATCTGTTGCAACCACACTGGCCACTGAAGCCATGGAACTTATGCCATTATGTGATGAGATACTGTCTCCTCACCCATCACCCTGTCTCTGTTGCTTAATATTGTCAGATATCTAGCAAAGATCACTTCTTGCAGAAATACAGTGCATACTTTATATTAGGGATTATGAGGATTCAGTTTCAGGATCTCCAGACTCATTCCTGGGGTGTGGCATTTTGAGAATGTTCCTGCAGATACCCAGAGTGCTTTTTCTTGATTGCTGAGTCAGTTTTGGCCTAGCCTTGCAACAGTGGCATAGCTAGAACTTTTGCCACCTGGGATGGTCCCTGAGTTTGCCGCCCCTCTCAAAACACACCAAAAATATTACAAAAAGTCAAAACGACGTATAGGCTGATTTTCTTATTAATAGGAGATTGTTGACAAATGGAAGATATCCTGGAAGTAAAGCGCCCTTATCAGGGGTACTCACTGTCTCATATCATAATCCCCTTATACTTATCAGTGATGATAGTCAAAGGAACCATATTCCTTAATTCCTTTCATTGGCTGCTGACTCAGTGAGCTGACCAAACAAGACTTTTCAGTTCTCCTTCCTGTACTGAAGGAACCAGCATGTTGAGTGTTGGAGAGACCAGGGTTCAAAAAAAAAAGTGCTGCTGGAGGCAACTTCCCTCCCCGCTCCTCCCCACCTACGTCACTGCCTTGAAAATCTGAAAATGTTAGGTAGGACTTCCACAGTTTCAGAAAGCACTACTTCCAGCTTTAACCCTGATTTCTCTTTTAAAAGAATTCAGAAATGTTGCTGGATCAGGAGGCCAAGTGGATCTTCACCCGCCCCCATTCATTGGTCTTAATGGACATGTTTACCTGAGACAAAAAAGCAGTTCACCTTGGACCCTACAACCCAGAAAGTTAAAGCCGCTGAGCACCAGCTTCCCCTGCTGCATCCATGCTGCTTCACACTCATTGACCTATACAGAAAATACACTGGCTGGTTTGAACAGAGCAAGTAGGTGGTTGCAATTTATGGATTTAGCCCTTTCAAAGTACCATAAAGGTTAGCAAGGTTACTTTCTCTGGAACACAATCCTACTCAGAGTCTTTTTTAAAGAAAAGAAAGATAAGATAAACTCTAGTTTTAACTAACAAATGTAGGGATGCAGCAAGCCATATTTGCTCACTCCTACCTATTGGGAAAAAAACTATGGTGTCTTCCCTCCCATGGAGGATAGAGAAAAAATGTGAATAGCAGGAAGAAGGGATGTCAACAACCCTAAGCAAGGGCTCTATTCACACTGCTCAATTACAGGGGTCTGATACCACTTCAACTGCCACAGGTTTCATCCTATCACACCTGCAATGTGAAGTTTGGTAAGAGACTTTGAAGTCTCTTGTCCATTCTCCTAAGCTAAACCATTAGAACTCTCTGGCAGAGAATTCTGAGTACTTTGTGAAACTACACATTCCAAGATTCCATAGTATATAAACTGTGGGAGTTAAAATGGTATCTAAGTAACTGTGCAGTGTGGATACACAAGAGGTCAGAAAAATGGTCCACACAGAAGAGAGAAAACAAAGGACAGGTCTCTCCCTCCCTCCCTGAAAACACATGGATCTTTAATCAAAACTGAGTTACATTCCTGTTACCTCATAGCTGAAAGAGCCAAATGGACATACTAAGAGAAGTTTGTCACATGAGACAGAATAAAGATATAACACCCTTCCTTTTCCAAGACAGTAGAGAGACAAATTGATCCAGATGATGGTGACAACGGCACCATGAAGGAAAACCTGGAAGAGATTCCCACTTCCACCCAAAAGCAGTCCCCAAAGCCTGACAGGGTCAGCACCTTGTTGCTTAAATCATCCGTACTGAGCAAAACAGATAATGGAACAAACGTCTGCACCCACTGAATGCTTTGTAGCACTGTTTTTTCCCCCCTCTTGTTTTAAATCTCGGAAACAAGTGAACAAACTGTATCCCACCACTCTTGCTTTTCGTTGTTGTAAATTGCCATCAAGTCAGCTTCAGTTTATGGCAGCCCTATAAGTAAGAGACATCCAGGTCACCCTGTCCTCAACAGCCCTGCTTGGGTCTTCCAGACTCAGGCTGTGGATTCCTTGATTGAATCCATCCACCTGTAATGGGGTTTTCCTCTTTTCCTACTGCCTTCTACTTTGCCACGCATTATTGTCTCATGATATATCCAATGTATTATAGTCTCAGTTTAGTCATTTCGGCTTCCAGGGAAACATCAGGCTTGATTTGCAATGTGACCCATTATTTGACTTTTTTTTAGCAATCCATGGTAGTCAACACATTTCAAATGAACTGCTTCTTTTGCTTCTTATTAAAATATCTGTGCTAGGCTTTTGAAAAGCCAAACACCACCCTACAAGACAGGACTCCAAAGTTTCATGTTCCACGTAATGTTTCGAAGCCATTCTCATCAAACAATGCTGAGGAGTATGTTGGGAGTTCCTGACCCATGTCCCATAACATTTAAGGAAACTAAGGTGCTTCTAGATTATCCTGTGACTGATGTCAGCAGAGGATCTAGATGATATCATTTTCAATTTGCAGCCACTCCACAGTTTTCTTTTGCTTCCTCTCTTTTTTCTTGCTTCCACAGAAAATTCACTAGGCAAAAGAGAAAGATCAAATAGCTGCATTTTTAAAGTTGCATGCAATCCGAAAGAGGTTGTATTCCCATCACAGAAGTGGACGTTACTTAGAACACATGCATACCTTTTTTATCTTGATTAGACTTTAATTTGTTCACCCACTTGCAGTCACTTGCTGATTTCAGTCATGGAATAAAGATTTTCAGTGTCTCTGGACTGCCATGGACATAGAACAGAAATGAGTGGCATTACCATACAGATTAAAGCAAACTGCAGGTCACTGAAAGATCTCTCTCTATGGCTTTATGCAGATATTAAATATCAGGACTGGGGATGAATCCAAATGGGACTTTATTAGCCACGGGCCATGACATCAAGCAGCAGTCCCCTAGTACCACTTTCTGGAACCACATCCCTAGGAAAGATGGGAACAACCACAAAATACTATGTGCCTTCAGTCCTCCAGATGTTTTGGACTTCATCTCCCAGAATGCTTTTGTGAGCTAAAAAATCATCTGAAGGAACAAAGGTTAAGTACCAGTGGTCTATGATAGTGAAAGAGTCTTGATAGGTACAGCAGAACCAATTAAGACACATTCAGTCTGCAGCATAGCTTGTTTATCAGTGTGACCAAGGCTATTTCAATCCAGAAACCAAAATACAAATCAGAGGGAAATGAATGTATACAATCAATTCAAACCAAAAATTATAAAAGTGACTCATTATTTATAAAATAAATTCATGGGTGATATGGCTTAATGCCTCATTTTTAATTACATCAACTGCATCAGCTCTCAGTCTTGTGAGCATTATGAATGCTTGAGACCTTAATTAACATGTCTAAGGTTATAGTTTAAGATTGTATGTTCTGTGTACAATCTGTATGAACATGCATGTCTGCGCAGACTTCTAAACATCAATGCATGCAATAAAAACTATATAAAAAACACAATCACAGTGAGTCAAAACACAACTAAAATTGTATTTGTAACCATCAATAGTAGTGCATTGTCCTATCTCTGTAAGGAAACAACCTTCTTTTCTCTTTTTATTAAAACTAATCACTCATATTTCTGAAACAAACAAAAACGCCTTTTATTCTTTTGAAATACCTTTACTAAAAATGAAAGTTAAAGTATCATAGGCAGTTTTTAAAGTTTGCAAGAAAAGAACTGCTGAGGCTGAAATTTAAACAAGTGTTGCTTCGGCTTTGTCACCACACCATCATTATCAGTGCTGTGGTGCACAACTGTTATTGCCCTTGTATATATTTTCCATCCCACCATTTGTTGTGTTAAATGTAGGGAAATGGGTGTGGAAGTTTCAAATTACGTAGAGTTTTCAACATCATCATATAGAAAAATGTTGACAAGTTTCAGAGGCCTCTGTGAAAAAACATATTGAGTAAATCTGTCGCATAAAATGAGAAATATTCCAGGTAGATTCAGGCACAGAATTCTATTTGCATTCAGTTTTTATCTTATTTTAGGAGCAGCACCAGTTTTTCCTAGCACTGGTATGAAAGTGAAGCTGGTCATTGGATGCCAATGCAAGACCCATTTCTAGTTCTACTCTAACCTTCTGTTCTTGTGTGAGGCTCAGCTGTTTATTACTAACCCTACTGGTTCTTTAAAGTAGAGCTGGGTAGGAGAGCTGTATCCACAGAATCCTGTTGTGCTTTTTCCTGACTGTGGCAAATCTTTGCCAGCCATAACAGAACATGACTGTCCCTAACATTAGCCGAGTGAAGTGACCATTTTAGCTGCAGATGCAGGGTAGAGGGCAGCAGTAGTAGTTTCCAGGCTATTCCTCACGAACTCTCCACCCACAGTCCTCTATCACACAAAGCTGTGCATGCCACATAAGTTTAAACAAGACTGGAATATCAGGTGTGCTGGAACCAGATAACAATCCAGTTCACTTTCATGTAAGGATTGAGATGAACATTTTGTCTTCATTTCATAGATTTGCCCTATGGGAGTTTGGTTCAACCTTAAATCAGTCCCTAGAATTATGTTTTGGTTTGGTGTTGTAAGTGAAGGATTTGGTTGCTGATAACTGCCCTCAAGTTGACTTTGACTTATGACAGCTCTATGAAAAAGGCTTTGACTTATGGGGACCCTATGAATGAGAGAACTCCAAGTCATCCTGTCATCAACATGACATGTCTTCCATACTCAGGGTTTTGGCTTTCCATCTGTAATGCAGTCTTCCTTTTTTCCTGCTGCCTTCTACCTCACCAAGCATTATTGTCTTTTCTAGTGACTCATGTCTTCTCACAGTATAGCCAAAGTACAACAGCATCAGTTTAGTCATCTTGGCTTCTAGGGAAAATTCAGACTTGATTTGCTGTAGGACCCATTCATTTGTCTTTTTAGCAGTCCAGAGTATCCATAGAACTCTTCTTCAGCTCTACATTTCGAATGAGTTGATTTTCTTTCTATCAGCTTTCTCCACTGTCCAGCTTTCACAACCATACACAGAAACTGGAAATACAATGGCATGTACAATCCTAACTTTAGTATTCAATGATGTTCAATTCAATTCAATTCAATTCAAGAATTGACAATTCAAGATCTTGTCTAGCTCCTTCGTAACTGCCCTTTCAAGTCCTAGTCTTGTTCTGATTTCTTGATTGCAGTCTCCATTCTGATTAGTGACTGAGCCAAGGTATGGAAAATCTTGAACTATTTCAATATCTTCATTATCTGCTTTAAGGTTATGTAAATCACCTGTGGTCATTATTTTTGTTTTCTTGACGTTCTGGTGTAAACCTATCTTTGTATTTTCTTCTTTGAAGGAGAACTTCTATATTGTGAAAATATATTTTTTGACATCATTAACTTAGAAAGGTGTTCTCATTGGTAGTGCACACAAGCTTGGAAAAATTACTTTTTTGGACTGCAGCTCCCAGAATCCTCCCAGCTAGCATTGTTAACCCAAAATGTGGGTACCACAAGGGCCTACCAACAATGCCAGTACTCTATTCTAAAGTGGGGAATAATTAGCTCAAAAATAGGAGGTCTTCAAGAGGGGGGTAACTTAATGAGACCTTTTCTACCAATGTTTTTGGGATCACGCAGAAAGAACCAGGTGGAGATTTAAAATGTAAAGTAAAAATGTGTTTTATTAACAGGATTCACACAAGTACACAAAAGCTCAAACACTCACACAATCACACAAGGACTAACCAAAGGAAAGGGAGAAAAGTTGGGACAGAGGACTTTAAGGGATTCAGGTGATATTTACCAGGACAGCAGAGAAGAGAAGCAGTGATGTGGCTTAGGTAGGCACCTAAGGACAGTTCTTGTTTGGGAATCAGCTGGACAGCATGGTGTTCAGAATGGTAAGAGACTGCATTGGACAGCCTGAAACCAGGGGTTCTTATACTAAAAAAATATCCTGTGGGTATAGGTGTGAATTGCTCTTCCAGCCAAAGAGAACAATGGGAGTTGCAACACCAACAATGAAATCCAGACACAGCTAATGTTTAGGTGACAAATGGGTAATGGCTATTGTAATGGCTGACAGTTATGGAGAGGTAGGGAAACAATAAGGGAACATCTAGGTGTGCGGGGACCAGGGTTGAAACAATCACAATTTGGTGGGTATTTCCCCATTTAACTCCTAGGAGTCCGACTCGTTAGCATAAGCCTATTGTCTCGAGAGTGGGCACGCTTTTAGTCTGACAATGCCTCGGTTCGTGCCTAAGAGGTGGGTGCAGCTGACTTGTCTTGCAGTCTCACGTATATTGTCAGTAATTTGTCTCTTCCAGCATGACCTCTCCATCACCTTAGGTATCGTTCATATCAGCACCAATTAGTATAGTACCAACTAAACAATATTTGCCAATTAAATCATGCCAGTTGTGGTGGGTGTACGGTGCCATAACAGCATGTTCTCTGTAATCTTATTAAGTAACTTCTCTAAGCTATGTCATTGGCCTTAGAATTCCCTCCTAAACTTTCCCTTAACCAACCAAAACCTTTGGGTGACAGTGGGAGACGTGTAATAACATCTAAAGAAATGACCAAAATTTTCATGCCAGACAGAAGAGGGATTTTGAACTAATGTACAAAGTGACTCATCACTGTTTGAATTAGCTTATATGCTATTAAATTTGACCCAGTTTCATTAGATTGTGGATTGTGGTTGAAAAGCTGCAAAAATAGTGGCTATGACATTTTTCAGTATTGTAAAATATCACTGTACAATAATTTTTTGTGGGCTGCTCCAAAAGTGATTGAAATTTGCATGATATTTCTTGAGAGGCAGCAGACTTTAAGATACTTCACTGTGTACTTCAAATGACATTGCACATCTTTTGTCTGTTAAATAACATAGATAAATAATATAGAATGTAGTTTGTCTATAATCTGTCTGTAATCTCAGTATGTGTCAAAATAAAATGTAGCCTCATTCAAGTAAGCATATATACTCCGCATCTGAGGAGAAGTGTGTGCTAGCCCTGCCCATAGTTACTTTTATCAGAGAAAAGTGATGTGCCTGAAGAGGAAAACCAGCAGATGACATGTGAGTCAAAATGCAGAAAAAAAAGTTAACATTTTGGCTTACATGGACAGCTTACATGGTTGCAACAGCCATATGCTTTTCACATGAAGACAGCATCAATGGAGCTGGGGAAGGGCTGTCATGTGCCCCTACTCAGCTGTGGAGCTCATAAGCTTACTGAACATCCGAATAGGGTTCTTGTTTTATGAATTTTGAATGCCAGATTATAGAAAGCTGCTTCTTAAAAGTTCTATGGTTCTGCTGCTTGCTATAGACCTGAATCCCCTTGTAAGTCCTAACAAGAATAAACTCATTGAATCAATGAGATTTATCTACGTGTAGCTCACTGTTCAGTATTTGATTCAATGGAGCTTACTCTAGTTGGCATGAAGCAATAGGATTGTGTTGTTTTTTACCTTTCTATTTTTCAAAACTTTTCTATTACTTTTTGAGAGGAGGGGGCGAATCCCTCAGAACTGAGAAAAGAATAGCATCAAGTTTGATCTCATCAAAAATGCTTCTAGAAATGCTGTCTAAAAGTAACTTTTAAAAGATTATTTGTGGCACATTATTAACATAACTTCATTCCCATTCATTGTTACTTTTGAAATGTAACATCATTTCTTCATTGTCACCATTCAAAGACATAGGCCATTTCCAACTAGACTGTTAAAGTGCTATTTTTCCACTTACAACATCTTATGGAATCCTGGGGCTTGGGGTTTGCAAACTGCAAACCCCAGGATTCCATAGAATGTTGAAAGTGGAATAATAGCACTATAACAGTCTAGTGCTGAAATGGCCACAGCCATGTTAGTCCAGATCAGTATGCAAAGGGATCTTGTAGCATATTTGAGTCTAACTGAGAGAAAGTAGTTGGTAGCGTAAGCTATCGTAGACTTAAGTCTACTTCTTCAGATGCCACAGAAAAAATAGACTTAAGTCTGCAAAAACTCATTGTTATTGTTACTTGCAACTTTATAACATGCAAACAGTATCTCATTTTTGTTCTGTGGTATCAACAAGGTGGTTATGGCAGGAGGATTACTGGCACAGAAAGCTGATTTTCACAGGTCTACTATTGTTCATTTCAGCCGGTTGTGTCTACTCTGGCTGGTAATGGCTCTTCAAGAACTCAGGCAGAAATTTTTCCTATCATCTAATATCTCATTCTTTTAACTGAGATGTCAAGGATGGAACCTTCTGTCTGTAAAGCACATCTTTTACAGCTATGCTGAGATGATCCTAAACTATTTTTCATGCAAATGATATATCCCCCTCCCTTTCTTTTGTTTACTTGCATCCTCTTCCACACATGCATAGACAGCTGCCTTCGAAGGAGACCTTCGGCAAAGGAAGTCAAGTGCTGCCTTTCCATCTAATTCTCAGTGAGAATTAACTCTCTTGTCTTGATCTTCCTCAAGCCAGTATTCAGCAGACTGCTCTCACTTATGGTTACATTCTCTTCTCCTACATTCTCCTTTATTGGTTCTCACTCATCTTGATCTCTCAGCTGCCTTTAGTATTTTAGTCTTTCAGTTCTAATTCTCCTGTGCCTTCACCGACACTATTCTCTTTTGGATCATTTTGCTCCCTCAGTACTGGCCCTATTATTAGGCAGAGTGAGGTGGTCACCTCAGGCAACAGATTCTAAACAGCAGAATAGCAAACTAAAGGGCAGGAAAGTAAACTAGTCTGAGTGGCAATCTAAAGAAAACAAAGTATTAGCTCTTTAATGTATTATTTTATTCTTAATGTCAGGAAGGAGAAGAGCTGTCAAATGTAAAATGACTTGACCAGTCTATGGCCATTGACTTGAAGGGAATATCATATGCTGCTCAGCCTCAGACAATAAAATATCTTGGGATGGCCTTGCTTCCAATATTCTTATGCTGCAATATTTCTGACAGTCTCAACCATCCAACATTTCTGCTTTCCAATTACTTCTACATCTGCCTTTTCTCCCCAAGACTTTCCATCTGCTTGCTATTCCTGTATCTCTCTCTCAGTGACATCTCTTAGATGTCTGCTGATGTTTTAGACTAGTACATTGTTTAAGTTTTCCACTTAAACAAGCTTTTCCTCCTCTCACATTTGGGACTACCTTCAATGTCTTCCTTTCTTCTCTCACATTCAAGTTCTTGCTGAATCCTTCTGTGTCTTTAGCATTAACATCCTCAAGGATTTCCCTTCCCTTCATGCAACTACTGCTAAAATTACTGCCCATGTGCTGGCCAACTCTAGAGATGGCTCTATCACAGTATATCTTATGCACCAACATGACTACTTTTTTTTTTCATATTGCTCCTTCTTGAGGGTTTTTTTTCCCTGGGAGATATTTTCCCCTTATGAACATCTGCAGAAACAGTTCTGAGAAATAACCAGCATTTTAAAAGTGCCTGTGCAATTTTAGGCAGATTATTTTGCAACTGCGGTGCCACTGCTATCCTAATTCATTACCTTGTACTATGGGAATCAGAAAATAACAAAAGATCTCTCTCCATTGTCTTTCTGCACTTGAAATGTTCCTGCTGAATGTTTGTGCAGCAGAGAATAAAAATGGCTGGAGACTATTTATTTGTTCATAATATTTATTTATTGCCTCCTAGCTCAAAAGTGCTCCTGAGGTGATGAATAATAAAAGCAATTAAAACATTACAAAGATAAAGCATTTTAAAAACACATTAAAATACTCTTTTAAAAAAACTGTTGAAAACAGACCAAAACCAATCCTAAAATACCATTTTAAAACAGTTAAAACAGAGCAATTCCAAGCATTAAAGGCCATGCAGAACAGCACTGTTTTGGCTGTCTACTGGAATCTCAAAAGAGATGGAAGCAGCCTAACTTCCTTGGGTAGGGAGTTCCACAGTTAGGATGCTGCTACAGAGGCAGCTCTGTTACGCGTACATGGCAACCTTATTTTGCCAGTTGTTGGGGCACACAATAGGACCACCTCTGAGGCCTTCAACTTTCAGGCAGGTTCACATGAGAGGAGGCAGTCTTTCAGATATACTGGCCCCAAGCTGTTTACGGCTTTGTAGGTCAAAACCAACACCTTCGTAGCAGACTTTTTCAATGGATAGAGGCTCTTTGAAAGGACATGCTTCTTTGCCCACCCTGGGTAAGGGTGATGTGATGTAGGTGTCCATGTGTATGGAGAAACTACAGCTTAAGCCAGAAAATGAGAAATGCACAGAGACATAGGTTTTGCATTCTGTAAGCCAACAGTATGTTGGAGTGTTGGCTGTTTTCCTGGAGGCTTGATGTGTGAACAGCAGGCTTTGTATGTTCGGGTGTTTTGCTGTGTTTCTACCTCTTCATAACTTATTCACAGATATACCTCAGTTAATGAAATGGATGTGCTCCTGGGCATTACTTTTTTAATAAAAAATAGAGGTAGAAACAACATAGAAAGAATACAGATAGGTTTCTACATCACAAAAAAGAAGAGCAGTTCAACATGTTTCAGCAAATTTTTTATTCAGAACTCACAATATGCCTGTGTGAAATGAAACAATCAGGTCAGGTGAAACTTGCATAAGTAAACAAAAGTATTTTGAATCTTGTAGAGTAGTAATTCTTAACCTGGGGTCTGCAGACACCTGGGGGTCTGCAGAGCCCTCATGGAGGGCCCATGTAGGGTTGCCATTCATCCCAGAAACCAGGGAAAATCTACGATTTAAGGGACAAAAAATATCCAAGCTGGTTGTGGCTGGTTGATGCAACTTGTCCAGGATTCCTGAAAGGCAGGAGTGATGATGGCTATGGCGACAGTGTGCTGGTAAGTCTTCGGAAAGTAGAGAGAGAGGGTAGGTGCACCCTCCCTATTATCTTAGCTCTCCTTCAGATAGAAATTGTGATAGATGGTAGCTCTGAGGTTGATGAGCAATTGAGTGTGCCAGAAACAGAACCAGTGATAGACCAAACTATCTTGGAAACACCCCCATCAGCAGAAAGACAAGCCGAGATTGAGTTGACACAGTCAGTGCCAGTGGGAGAGGGGACCAACAATGATTTAGAGAAATTAGATTCACCTTTGTCCCCAAGCCTTCAATCACGGAGGAGACTCAAATGAGCAGCTCAGAGGGAAGCCATTTGGGCAAGGTTGAATAAACAGAACAATGATGAGTAATACCTGTTTTTGTCTGCATATAAGTCAGTCAGCATGGCTTGCTGTTTGCTTGTAGCAAATCGCTACTCAAGCCTACGACCTTTGTGTTCTGGCTCTCTTGACCCTTTTGGACTGACCTTCAGCATTCTGGACCTTTTGGATTTGGCCTTGACTTTGGCTCAGCTCAGCATTTCTCCTTGATTGTTTGCATTGGACACCCCCTCACTGTCTCCTCCTCTTGGGCAAGTACTATCACCTTCCTTCTCTTGTTGGCAGGAAGGCACAGGGCAGGGAGTTGAACTCTGACAAAAAAATGGCATTTCTTACGTCCTTTCCTCCAAAACAGCACCGAGACCCTTACTTTCCAGGCCTGGTTTTGGGGGAAAGAAAGGGCAAAAGAAACACCATTTTCCCCAAGGAGCACTGAGAGAAGAGAGAGGGTGGGTGGGGTAGAGGATAGCATTGTATATGTACGGAAAAAAAAACATAGTATATATAGGATTCAGTGCTATCTGAGGTTTGGAATGTATCCCCTGTACATAAGGTGGGGGGCTACTGTACATCCTACAGTATCTTGGAAGCCTGGGATTTGTAGTTTGGTGAGATCTCTGGCAGGGAATTCTAAATACCTCACAAAACTACAAATCATAGAAATCCATAGGATGGAGCCATGTCAGGTAAAGTAGTATCAAAGTTCTGTAACTGCGTAGTGTTCTTTCTGATTTTATTTTGGAGATCCATGCTTATTTTGTTTTCCCCAAAAGATTTTCTGTCCTGATATGATTGGAGACACTTTATACCAGCTCCCCATTTTATTTTAACCAACAGTAAAATCAGAAAGAACAAAATCTGGGGCTTTTCAAAGTCTGGATGCTCCCTTGAATGAAACGAATCCCAGGGAAGTGCTATTTCACTGGACTTTTCACCTCTTGGAAAAGGGGGTGATGGTAACAATATTAATGTTTGCAGTAAAAGTCCTTGAAGATTGTGAAGACTTATAAAACTTTCTCAGTCTATTTCCTCATAGGAAATATTGAAAAATGATGTGGGGAGAGAGGAGAGAAGGGGTATTTCCAAAAGTGGCATCATTTCAGAGCAACACAAGTTACTTTGCAACACCCTTAACATCTGCTAGACAAGATACCACAAACAGAAATCAACTAGTCATACCTGAAATAGTTAACTTATAGACATTGCTTACTCAACAAGACTTTCAGTTGTCATCACAGAATTTGACTTTTGCAATGGAAAAATTAACAAGAAAGCAAAACCTTGTAGGTAAATTTTCCCTCAATTGCAATGTGATTTTGTGTGTCTGTGGAGTTTTGGGGGAGAAGCAGGGGTGAGAGGATGATGGAAGAGTGTCTTAGATTCTGCTTTCCTTTAAAGTTCCTTAAAAAAAAAGATTACTCAGGAATATGTGAATTTCCTCAGAAGTGTTTCAGAAGTTATGGCTGCATAGCATCACTTTGAAAGGAAAGCTTTTGAGTCCACTTGGACTCCTGAGCAGAGTGGACATTTCAGAACTTGGGATGGGGAGAAGAATGTCTAAAAATTGTCCTGTCCAGACATAACAGCCATAGGATCGGTAATGAGACTAAAGTCCCATGATGAAGACTAAAGGCTAGAAGAATCAGCTTGACGGGTGATGGTGTAAGGTTTCATCTTGATTGAGGTAGACTCAGTTGCCTCTCTTCATCAATGTTGACCATGGATGGGTAACTGAGGCAGTTCTGGGGGCCTGTCTTCTGGCTCTGGTAGCTCTTCCACACCACCCAGTTATACCACTATGATTCCATGGCCCTTTCCGCAGGACGTTGTTGTTTCGCATTAGGGACAGGAGAAGGATGGGATCCAGACAACGTTTCTGCATGATGTCATCCAGGTCCCATCATTCTCCCGTCCCCAGGTGGCACAAGTGTGCCACAAATTATTGACGGGTTTTATCCATCAATGAATGGCAATTGTGCAGTTCTCCCACTGCCTGGCCGCACTTACTTTAGGTGCGGAGGTCCTGGAAGTGCAATGACTGCGCATTCTGTCCCAATGCAGCCCGGGACAGTACCCACCTGCACTGCAGAAGTAAGAGGCAGAGGGAAGCACTCCCAAGACACTGCCAGGATCTGGTAAGCAGTGGAAAGGGCCCACGCCTGCATCTTATAGAGTCCTAGGATTTTCATTTGATAAAGCATTAGAGCTCTCTGGCTGAAAATTTGAAACTACCCCCTCCCTGAACCCAGGATTCCATAGGGTGTTGCCATAGCAGTTAAAGTAGAATTATAGTGCTATAATTGGGCAGTGTGAAAGGACTCTGGGATTCTGCAGTGTTGCAGAGATCACTAAAAATGCCAAACAAACGAACAAACCCCAAAAGTCACTGTAAGTCACCAGACTTCACTTGTGATTTTGGGAAAAAAAATTAATGTTAAACACAGCAATCTATTGAAAAGGTGCATTGCCGCTTGTGGAGGCTTCCAGGAGCTGCAATTCACAGTTTTTGGCCAGAAAAAAGGCAAAAAGAGGTCTAGCGGGGTTAATGACCATGAAAACAGAGCGCGGGGGGGGGGATCACATGCAGGACCACACTTTGTCCATGCCTTCTCTAGACAAAGAGTAATCTCCAAGTCAGCAAAGCTGGAGTTTAAATGTAGGTGCTGTACTTGGCAAAAACAGTCAGAGGTATCTCTCCTTCATTGTTCTCAAAAAGAATCTCTTGCCCTGACCCCTTGTAAATTCAACTAACTTACAGGACTCCCCATATACAGCAGTGTTGTGCACATGCACTGCTGCATCCAAGCGTCAGCAAACTCTTTCTTACTAATTCCAGTTCACTTCTCCAAACACATCACTTATGTAGCCAAAAGAGCAACAGTCCATGGGCAAGAGGAAAGTTACCAGGAGAGGGATACTCTCACATGAAGAGGGCTCCTTTTCACACAAGACAGACCTGCCTTTCTTCAGGTTTTACACCAATGTGTGCGTGATGTCTAAGGAGCATGCTCAGTACTAATGAAATGCTATTGGGATGGAGGGGAATAAAAATGGGTGGGCTGGACAATGGAATGGGATGGCCAGGAGAAGCAAGGAAGAAGCACCTGATCTCAGGGCCTGCCCCCTCTTCAACAAATCTCATGGTGACAGGGAAGGATCTGAGGGTAAGAGCACTGTCTTGAAAAGTGTACGTATATATATATTTTCATCATTTATTAGACTTTGGCCCTTTTCGCATGGCGTTTTGGAAGTGAGAGGGCCCCTTGAGCATCGCGTAAATGTGAGGAGCAGTCTGCATGACGCACTCACATTTACGCAACGCTTAAGCACACAGACGCAGAGCGCACACGGATTTTTTCATTTTCGGCTCAAAGCCGAAAATGGTGCGCGCTCACGCATCGCTCAGGGGCCTGGGCATACTCACCTGCTGTGCGAAGCCTCCTGAGCCACGCCGGTCGCACTTCCTGCCCCAGCGCAGCCTCCAACTCCCAGGCTGCACTGGGGAAGGAAGGGGCAGGGTGCGGGCGGGGCGCTCACGCGAGCAGGAAGGAGCTGTGGAGCTGAAGCAGGAGGCTTGCGAGAGCGTTCCTCCCGAGCCTTCTCACGCGAAAACCCCAACCCAGCAGTGTGGAAAGGTAAGGTGCGAAAAGGGCTTTTGTGTTTTTTATTGGAATGGCAGATGCCCCATTATCTGATGACTTATTCTTTTGATAATTCCAAATTAAGGACAAGTTCCATTAATTCAATGATGATTCTGCTCTTTCATCTGTTATTCTTGCCTTTGGAAGTTTGCTTAGGATCACAAAGCAAGCCGAGAGGGGAAAAAAGGTGCCAAGCCATCTGAGAAACTTTGCAAGCAGCACACGTGTGATCTGTCCCAAGTGAGCCTCCATAAGTCCTTCATGCTTCCTACAGTACAGTATAGTACTGTTCTGCTTTTCAACCAATTTCATTTTCTGACAGTGTTCCAGTCCCTAACCTGTCAGATAAGTGGGAAAGACTGTACTCTGTGCAACTATGGATGATGCTTAATTTGTCATGTGTAATGATGTCACAAGTGGCAGACCTGGTGACATCATTAAGTGTGTTCCATCTGTCCCTGGTGATATTACCACTTCTAGCATGACCAGAGCTTGCTCGATGATATCTCAGGGGTCATTCCTAGTTCTCAGGCTTTGGCCTTGGAATCTTAGGGCCTAGGATGAGCCTCACGTGGCAACCCTAGTGCATAGACACATAAATGTTAAAGATACCTAACTCAGCTTCTGGATAGTTTATACGCTAGGTCACACTGGCATGTTATTTTAAAATCTCCTAATGGATAGCAGTGGGAGTTACTCCTAGAAGTTAACAGAGAAAGCTAAAAATTTAATGTAGATGAGAATAAGCATCAGGGTATACCCCCTCATTCAGAAAAGCCCTCCAATGAAGACTGAGCATGCTCAGTGGGAAAGGAAGGTTGGAGGAAAAATGGAGCAGTTGGAATTCTGAAGCATCTATGCTGGAAATTAGAGAAGAGACTTCTGTCTTTGACACTAATAATGGTTTCTTCCACCCTTCAGCCAGAGGTTCATTCATATGCGCAAGGGATAAACTACAATATTTTATTGCAGGATATAACTTGTATATAGTAATAGCTCTGTAAAGGCCAGCCTTCATGCAGCCAAGTGACACCACCTATACACAAGAGTGAGATATCAACAGACTCAAAGGAACGTCAAGATTTGCAAAAAGTGTAAAACAGCAAGAACTCGCAAAGCTTAGGAATTCGCAGAGAGGATCCAGACTCCCAAAGAACCCATGTATACTGAGGGGGATGTTACCGCTGTTTCTAGCCCAAGCTTGTGGGATATTAAGATATCATTTTGATATCAATAATTTGGCCTTCTGTACCCATTCCTCTCCACGTGCTTACAAGGGCCCCGGACAAGCATGCACACAGGCGTGGCCGACAATAACCAAACCATTCACATCCCGATCTAGGCAGGCCAGTCATTGCCGAATGCAGCTTCAGGAGACCTCAAGGCAAGTACCACATTATGTATGCACGCTACTTACAAAAAGATCCCCTGCCCCACGCAGGCAGCTTGATGAGCAGACTATACAACTCTCAAGCACTCCATGTTTGCATACTGGCTACTCTATTGACAATTTGGCTATAACACAATCATCTAAAGTACTGACCTTTCGGAGGCTTTGTCTCTAGCCCGAAACTCATTGTTTTCCCCAAGTACGGACTAGTCTGTGGCCACAATTTTCCCTATAAGAACCCCTGACTTTGAGCGCTTCATCGGATCGCTCTTGGCTTCCATCCCGCCTTGCTGTCACTTTGTCCAGAGAGCCTTCCCCTCAGCCCCACGTGCTGAGAATCTACGCTCCCCAGCTTCTCTGCTTCTAACCGGGCTTCAGGACAGGTATAGTATTTCCCATACCAAACCTCCTCTAAAAATCCCTCTATCCCACTCCTACCTTTATTTCTATAGTTCCTTGTGTGAGTGTGTTGCATACACTTGTTTGATTGTGTTTCAATAAAACAATTATTATTATTTTCAACTCCTGCCTTATCATTGACTCGGCCTGACCCCGTAGACATAGGGTTCAAGATCTTGCTACGTTACCCTGCCTCTCGCATTGCAAACTTGTGCTCTGTGCTAATTCCCTCCCCATTGTTTGAGCACATCTAGGTGTCCCTCCCGGGACCCCCAGAAATCAGGGTAACAGGGAGGTAGGAGCTCATGCTACCACTATTCCAATGACAGGTGCCAATGATGATGGAGCATGCTCTGTATGCATGGAATGGTGACTGACTGTTGCTGGGTGGGTTTATGTTGAAAATGGGGGCAGTGCCAGCATGGAATGGAACAGCTAGAACCTTAAACAGAAGCAATCTATTCATGTTTTGTTGCATGTGCCACTTATTACATACTGACAACTATGTTTACTTTCTAATGTAATTTAGCTAAAATGGCATAATCCATTAACATGAGGGAGGTATCAAGAGGCTTGGGAGAAAAACATGATTTCCAGACCTACACAAATAACTGGAATAACTAAAAGCCAGCCAGCCAGCAACTATCAGGAATAGCAATAGCAAGGAATGAAAAGCCAGGAATGAAAAGCCTGGAAGCCAATGGAAAGGTTTCCAGATCTCAGCACCTTAAAAAGGGAACTTCTTTCCGTCAATCTGATCACTGATAACCACTTTTGACTACCTAGGATGGTCACCAGATCTTTTTTTCCTCCTTTTTAGTACAGTAAATGGTAAGGAAACTTTGGCTCCGGAAATTTCTGAGGTTAAACTTCAAACAGTCCCTGAAGAAGGCTTTGGAGACTATATATAGGTTGAAATGTGTTTGGCTTTTTTATTATTATAAATAAGCCATTCATCTGTTGAGCACCTTGAGGCATATATCTTGTTTTCTGCTTATTATATTGGGTGCTTCTCAGCATTCGTTTCTTACTTAAAAAGTTAGCCATTTACGCAAAGTTTGGATACTGTGTTTAAGAGGACTGACTTTTCCTTACTACATTCAGGCCATTTCCACACTAGACTGTTATAGCGCTATTATTCCACTTTCAACATCCTATGGAATCCTGGGGTTTGCCGGCCCCTCCCTAAACGGCAAACCCCAGGATTCCATAGGATGTTGAAAGTGGAATAATAGCGCTATAACAGTCTAGTGTGGAAATGGCCTCAGAGAAGAAAGGGATCCAAATGGGTGCCCAACACAAATTTAGTGTTTCTATAGTTAACATTTCTCTTTCATGAATTGCTACTGCATTTTGTTCCTAAATAGAATTTGTGGGGCACTATCCATTAATAGTAAGAAATGAATGGATGGCTCTGATTTAAATGTCACCTCACCCATCAATTCACCAAGTTGCCTTTTGCATGCGTTATTCTCTGAGATGCCTCCTCCACCCTGCCCCTGCAATATGAAGATAGTTTAGGCTAATCTGTCCACAGGGTTGTTCTAAAGCAGAGGTAGGCAACTGAGGCCCTTGAAATATTTCTGGCCTACGACTCCCATCAGCCCTTGCTGATGTATTCAGTGCTGAGAAATTGTGGGAATTGCTGTCCAGAAAGACAGCAGAGGATTAAAACAAGATAATTGCAAAACAGAGTCTTGTAGATAGTTTTATCTAAGATAACATGTTTTATTTGTTTTGTTTGGCACAGGCATCTATGGCACAAATATCCATGTTATTGATTTCAGCAATGCTTTCAACATTCAAGGGAGCTTTGTAAATATGTAATTATTGTTATTAATAGTATTTTAAAATATATGCAACTAGTGCAAAATAGTTACAACACTTCTGGTCTGATTGAGTCTCACGGATTTGCACACTATGCCCCATAGTGGTGAAATAAGGTCATGATACCATTGTGTCTTATTCTGTGTACACCATGGATGTTGCTGTTACTGAGCATTTAGTAATAGTCTGAAGAAGCCTACAGTAAAATAACTGCTTAGTGGAAAAGTATCGTGTACACACTTCACTACCATCTGTGATTGAGCCAATGTGATATGGTGTTTATAGGGCTTGGGACTTAAGGGGGACTTGCGAAATCTAGGTTTTAATTCCCAGTGTGCACGGATATCTCTGTGTGACACTGGGCCAACTACTCTCTTTTAAACGAACTATCTCATAGGGGAAAAAAGATAAATATATGAACCCTCTTGAGCTTATTGAAGGAAAAGCAAAGTATAAATGAAATAAATAAGTTACAATGTTCCAGTTAAAGAGTAAATCTCAGCTGAACTTGAGTATCATCTATAGGGCATCTTTTTTTCAAAATTCCCTCTTGTTAGTTTTCAAAGAAGTACCCCTGCTAGTCTCTTGCAGCATAAAAAAGGAGAAAGGGAGAGGAAGGGGAAAAAAACCCAAATGTGGCAGCACCTTTAACACTGATTGGTTTTTATTTTAGCATGAGTTTTCATGGATATGAACCTGCTTGTTCAGATGCAGTACTGAATGGTATTAAGGTCTCAGATATAAAGCATATTTATATGGTTGTGTGTATGTGTCTTTGTCCATTCCTTGTAATTTTTCCTCAAACCTTCTCCATTTTCCCTTCCCATGTGGTCCTCTTGCTAAACGTTCAGTCATTTCAGTTGGCTTGTCTCTTAGCAGCACCCTTACTGGAAATGGAATTAAAAAGAAGAATGATGAATTTGACCTTTCAAAGAGAAGCCTCAAGACCATCTGCAAGCTGTGCTGCTGCTTTTAGGCACTACCCTTCTGCTTGCCTGTTTTTCCTCCTGCTTATCATGTGAACGAACAGTTTACAAGTGGGACCTGCAACAAAATCTTCCAGTATCTTATCATTACAGGTTCCTGCCAGCTACGCCTTTTCTGCAGTGCTTTAAAAACTATAATTCCAGATATCCTTCAGTTGATGTTATAACTGGCCAAGCTGGGTAGAGGATTCTGGGAACCATAGTTCAGAAAAGTATTTCTTTTCCCCCAAGCTTTGCTTTCTCATGGATGCTCCATTTCATTTCCTCTCCCATTCCCAGTTGAGAGTGTTCCTACATGAGAACCTGCATTCAGTACACACTTTCCTCAGTCCTCTGTTACCCTGATTTCTGGGGGTCCCGGGAGGGACACCTAAATGCGCTCAAACAATGGGGAGGGAATTAGTACAGAGCACAAGTTTGCAATGCGAGAGACAAGGTAACGTAGCGAAATCTTTAGCCCTATGTATACGGGGTCAGGCCGAGTCAATGATAAGGCAGATGTTGAAATAATAATAATTGTTTTATTGAAATACAATCACACAAGTGTATGCAACATACTCGCACAAGAAGCTATAGAAATAAAGGTAGGAGTAGGATAGAGGGATTTTTAGAGGAGGTTTGGTGTGGGAAATACTATACCTGTCCTGAAGCCCGGTTAGAAGCAGAGAAGCTGGGGAGCGTAGATTCTCAGCACGTGGGGCTGAGGGGAAGGCTCGCTGGACAAAGCGACAGCAAGGCGGGATGGAAGCCAAGAGCGATCCGATGAAGCGCTCAAAGTCAGGGGTTCTTATAGGGAAAATTGTGGCCGCAGGCTAGTCCGTACTTGGGGAAAACAATGAGTTTCGGGCTGGAGACAAAGCCTCCGAAAGGTCAGTACTTTAGATGATTGAGTTGTAGCCAAATTGTCAATAGAGTAGCCAGTATGCAAATGCGGAATGCTTGAGCGTTGTATAGTCTGCTCATCAAGCTGCCTGCGTGGGGCAGGGGATCTTTTTGTAAGTAGCGAGCATACATAACAGGGTACTTGCCTTGAGGTCTCCTGAAGCTGCATTTGGCAATGACTGGCCTGCCTAGATCGGGATGTGAATGGTTCGGCTATTGTCGGCCGCGCCCGTGTGCGTGCTTGTCCGGGGGCCTCGCAAGCACGTGGAGAGGAATGGGTACAGAAGGCCAAATTATTGATATCAAAATGATATCTTAATATCCCACAAGCTTGGGCTAGAAACAGCAGTAACACCTCATTGGGCTGTTTTGGGGGTATTCCCTTGGGATTGTTTTTGAAGTTTGTGTGTATTTGTGTGTGTGTGCGTGTGGGTGTGTGAGAGAGAGGAACAGAGAGAGAGTGCTTCCTTGTGTGAAACTTTAGAGTTTAACAGAGTCTGCTGTATGATACTTCTTGGCTTCATGAGGACCCTTGCTCAAATAATGCATTCATTCTCAGGGTACAGGATTTTAGAAAGCAATGCATACAGCATTCTTTTCCCACAGTCAGATGCTTCTGATGCTTCTGAGATGCAGACAGGACCCAAGTACCATCCTGCTTGTGTTCTCCAGCAATCTGCATTCAGAAGCATACTGTCTGTGACTGCTGTTGTGTTCCTTCAAGTCATTTCCAAGTTATGGAAACCCTAATGTGACTCTATCAGCCTTTTTCTGTGTAAGATTTGTTCATAGGAAGTTTGCCATTGCCTTTCTCTGAGAGTGAGAGAGTATGACCTGCCTATGGCCACCCAATGGGTTTCTATGGCCAAATGGACATTCAAACCCTGGTCTCCTGGAATCTTAGTCCAAAAACTAAATTCACTACACCACATTGTCTCTCCTACTGTGTCTAATACGAAAGGTAATGCCTAGCTGTTATGTCTAGTTGAGATAGAAGTGCTTCCTTTTGTATATTCTATGGTCAGTTTTCAGCTTTAGGGGATGAGACTGGGGCCATTTCTGCACTAGACTGTTATAGTGCTATTATTCCACTTTCAACATCCTATGGAATCCTGGGGTTTGCAGTTTAGGGAGGGGCCCCTTCCTAACCCGCAAACCCTAGGATTCCATAGGATGTTGAAAGTCGAATAATAGCACTATAACAGTCTACTGTGGAAGTGGCCCCAATTTTAGTACTCTGAGAGGAAGAAAACACCTCCCTATCTATTTTGTTTACATCTTGAAACATTTTATAACATCTTTATTCTTTCCTACATTACTTGGTTTCTTTCTAAGCTAAAGAACAAAAGTTGTTCTGAAGTACTCACTCATGATAAGAAAAATGTCCCTCTAGTTAAAAGGTACCCCAGATCTTTCCTACCTCTGTGAAAAATGGTGGTAGCAAGAGGTCTGAAAACCATACATTCCTGATTGTACACATCCTCCCATCTGACAGTGCTAGCAGTGATGTTGAACACAGTTTCCCTAGGATATAATGTGCATTTCTGAAGAGCAAGATCAGAGCTAGACCAAATACCTGGGCAAGATTAGGCAGGCTCCCTGTCAGCTGGAAGGTTTATGAGCTTTCTTTGCTGTGAATACTCGCTGCATCCATTAATCGCCAAAGAATCTTCTTATACACAAATAGTCTCCTCTTATTGTGAGATCTCTCAAGTCCAAGATTGCCAGGTCAGAAATGTCCCAGCCCTGAGATACTGAGAGCCAAATAGAGATGACACCTTATGATGTCACAGGGGCATGGCCTGATGGTGTTACAAGGTGATGGTACTAAGAGCAACCCCTGGTGATATCATTAAACATGATACTGCACATTAAAAATCAACCATAGTTGAGCAGACTATTGAAATAAAAAACACTAACTCTGACCAACTAGGAATATATATATATATATATATATATATATATATATATATATGCGCACACACACGTGCTCTTACCCTTGAGAGAACCAGAGAAGATGGACCAGGCTGAGATTTGAGACCCCCCCTCTAATCCAGTTGTGTAGGGATGTGGACGCGGGGGGGGGCGATTTGCCCCAGGCGGCACTGTTTTTGGGACATCCCGGCCCGTAGCTACGCTCCTGTACACAGTGGCCATGCCTCTCGCACTGTAGCCCCTCCGTCTCCCACCCCCGCTCCACACACTTCAAGCTCTGTCACTGCTCTAATCTGTTTTAATGTGGTGGTCCTGATTCATTACAGTAAAACTTCCCATGTCTTCCTCTTTTTTTCTTATCAGAGAAAAACTATTAGGGAAAAATGGTGGAATACTTTTGCCAAAAACATAACCAGATATGAGTTTCTGCTGTTAAATGGCAAAAGGCTTATGACAAAGAACTAGACTGCAGACATAAAAGCAACTTTGCTTTGTCACTTTTGTAATGTGTCTATGAAATGCAGAACACAGTTCACATTATGAGTAATGTTATTGCACTTAAAATCTACAGTGTAGTTTGCCTCTGCTATGATATTATTTTTGTACCTTTTAGGATTACCTCATCTCTTGCTCTTTGTGCAACATGCCAGAACACTGCAGCTGGGAGTGACATAAGATAAGAATTAATACACAGATAGACACTGCACCTGAAGTGAATTAAATTACAAAGTATCCAACAGTGCAGATTTTGAGTGAAATATAAGAAATATTCTAGGATTACCATCTAAAAATGGCATGTTTCACAGTTGGAAACTCATGATATCTAACAAAAGCATTTAGCTGCTCAAATAAATATTCTATTTGCATCCATTGTTTAGTTAGATTAACTATACTGATTGTTTTATAGGTCTTCTTCTAACTGCCTAATTCTTGCAAAGATTAGACAGAGGCCATTTCCGCACTAGACTGTTAGGCCCCTCCCTAAACTGCAAACTCCAGGATCCCATAGGATGTTGAAAGTGGAATAATAGCACTATGACAATCTAGTGTGGAAATGGCCAAAGAATAAGGTAAGAAGGGGGAAATGATGCCTTTCCACATTTGGTAAGACTGCAATACCCATCAGCCCTAGTCAGCATAGCCAATTGTGAGAGCAGATGGAAACTTCAGTCCAACACCTTTTAGAAAGCCACATTCATGGAATTGCAAGAGATCTTTTTGGTGGAGTCTTTTTACAGGGAAGAATTAAGAATTGATTCTTGAACTCTTCACATAATACACCCTGTAGAGGCACAGGACTGTTTTACCTGCTGGAAGCTTGCTTTCACAGTGATCACTGGATCAATTTTGCCAGAATACTTCTAGCTTCTGTTAACTCCTTTGCTATTAAATGTTGCTGGTACAAATTATAAGGGATTTCTAAAAATGTTGTTTATACTTTTGTTGCTAGGGATTTTATTTATGGGAATCAGAACTTTGCTCAGGACAAAAACCATAGCTTGCCTTTTCCAATGAGTGTACATATACTCATACAATAATGTTACATACAATATCATGAAAATGTGTGTGGGCATGTGCCTTTGAGTTGCCTGTTGACTTATGGAAACCCCATGAATTTCATAGGCACAGAATATTCAGTTACTTTTGCCAGTTCCTTCCTCTGAAATACAGCCTATGGCACCTGGTATTCATTGGCAACCTCCCACCCAAGTACTAATCAGGACTGACCTTGCTTAGCTTTCCTGATCAGATGGCATCTGGTGCCTTTAGGATATGTAGGCCATCCATGAAAACATGTTATTGACTGTCATAGGGGACAGTCTGATGAATGCCAGCTCTTCCTTATCCCATGGTAGAAATGCCTGTTTGGGGACCCATTGCTACAGAATCCTACAGGGTTTGTGTGTATGTATGGTGGTATGGCATGCCCCCACACACAGTGCCAAAGAACTAGAACTTCTGGTGTGTCTTGAATAGTAAAGATGATGGCCATAACTGTAGCTGCTGAGGCAGTGTCCATCTAGAGGACCATGCTCAAGACTGATAATGAGGCTTTCAGGTTTTATTTATGACAGGTTTACACAGAGGAAGTCAGAAGAGGAGGCAAACAATCAACCAGAGGCTAGAGATTGCAACCTTTTTTGATTTTTGGAAGGAGTTCCTACTTCACAATAGCAGTTTAAATAGTAACACCTCTTTATGTGCTACTAATTAAAAGCTACCGAAGATATCTTGTTGGATCTGAGTATATTTTACACATTGGATTTATACAATCAGAGTTGATTTCAGTGGTGCTTTCTCCTAGGTAACCATGCATAGGATTGCAGTAATGGTTACCCTAATAAATTGGATAATATATCGTGTAGAGAGAGTATGCGTGTGTTAACGCACACGGATGTACCTACTGTCAAGAGGGGCTCATGCTTTTTGAAATTTGCAGCTGCACTACTGTGTTTGACATTGCAAGTATTTTGTCTCTTCAAGCATTAGTGCTCTTTTTATGCAGATGTGAGGAAACTCTCAATCTCCAAACATTTTCAACTCCAAGAAGTCTCAGCCATCTTGGCCAATGGGAAGAGATAATGGAAGCTGCAGTTCAAAAATCTTAAAGGCTTAAGATTCTCCATTCTGTGCTAATGGATAAATTAGTACTTTGGTACAAATAGCAGATGACTAAATATATTTTGAAGGCATTTATTTATTTATTTGCAAATTTTTATATACCATTTATATCCAAAAATTTCAAAGTAGTGTATATCAATAGGACAAAATACACACAACAAACAAATATACAACACACAAATTAACATACAGTTGACCATCCACATTTGCTAGGGTTAAGAGGCTCAGGAATGTCACAAAAGTGGAAAAAAACACAAATATCAAAGTGTGTGTGTGTCTGTGGGAAGGGGCCAAGATAATGCGGGGAGACAGGGCACTTGGGATCCAAACTAGGGCCCTTTCCGCACCAGGCAATTAGAACGGGGCAGTGCGTCCTCTCACGGAGGTTGTCTGCCCCTCGGAGTGGTCTAGGAGCGGACTACTTACCGGAGATCCGCACCTCAGTCCGTTCCAAAACAACCCCAAGTGGTCCTCCAGTGTGTTTTCTAAAGCCTGCAAAAAACAGGTCTTTATTTTCCTGGAACGCGCCATTGCGTTCCTGCTCCCTTGTGCAGATTCTCAGGCTCACACCAATGTGAGCCTGCGATCTGCGGAGGGGGCACTTTAGGCGTGGCGAGCTTCAGCGGTTGGTTGGGACCCACGACCAACCGGAAGCCACCGTTTTGGAAGCCGGAACCACCATTTTGGAAGCCGGAACCCGCCATTTTGGAAGCCGGAACCACCATTTTGGAAGCCGGAAGTCACCATTTTGGAAGCCGGAACCACCATTTTGGAAGCCGGAAGCCACCATTTTGGAAGCTGGAAGGCTCCATTTTGGAAGCCGGAGCAGTGCGGATCTACAGACCTTGCACTCCTCCGATTCGCCCTGGACCAAGGAGGAGCCCTGCGGAAGGGCTTCAGGGACAGTCCGCGTTGCTTCGGACCCCAGAAGAAGCGGTAGGTAACGGCACGGAGCGATTCCCTCGCCTCGTGCAGAAAGGGCCTAGGTCAGGAAAAGGAGAAGGAAAGGGGGTGGGTTGACATAGTGGCCCTATACTTCCCTCTCTCGTCCATTTCCTTCCTTAGGTGTATAGAGGGCATCAAGAGAGGGTTTTTGGTGCTGAGAAATTGGGCTGAAATCTATCTTTAGCTGGCCAGGCAGTGGCTGGTGGAGGAGAAGGACCAAAGGCAAAGAATTTTTAAGGAGTTGCACAGCCTTGTTGGAACTGTCAAGAAGGAAGGTTCCCCTGGAAAAGATGTCTTTGAGGGGAGAGGCAGGGGCTGGAGAAACTCAGGAATAATCAAATCCATTAAAATTAAACCCGCAAATGTGGAGGGCCAATTGTACACTCTTTATGAAGTCCAAGAAAAGATGTCAGGTTGAACTAAACAGGAAAACCTTGCTCAAATGAGTGCATGTTAAACTTTTTAATGAATTTATGAGTTCATTATGAAAAATATTGTAGACACGGATGCTATAGATACCGAATGTCTAAAACAGCACAATGGTATGCATGCCTACTCAGATGTAGGTCTCATTTAATTCACTAGGACTTATTCCCACGGAAATGTACAAATTTTTAAGACTACCTTGCACAGTTCTTTTACATATTTACTCAAAAGTAAACCTTGATGTGATTGATGGTGCTTACTTCCAGGCAAATCAATATAACATTGTTTGTTGTTGTTGTTGTTGTTGTTGTTGTTGTTGTTGTTGTGTGCCTTCAAGTCATTTCTGACTTAAGGTGACCATAAAGATACCCTGTTGTAGAGTTTTCTGGGGCTGAGACTGTGTCATACATCCAAGTTCACCCAGTGGGTTTCCCTGGCCAAGCAGGGAATTGAATGTTACTCTCCAGGGTCATCGTCCAACATTCAAACCACTATACAACACTGCCTCTTCAATGTAGCATTACAGCTTTCTTAACATGCAGTCTTTTCGTTCTACACAATTATAGCGCTATGATCACACTTTAACTGCCATGTCGTTCAACTGGAGAAATATAAGCGGAAGTCGGGGAGGTGGGATACATTTAAAGAAGATGTGACCTACTTGTTTCTTTTTTATTTGGTAACTAAACTTTAATAAAAACATTACATGTCTCTGTCTTATGGAATCCTTGGACCTCCAGTTTAGGAAAGAGTACTTAGAATTTTCTGCTGGAGAATTCTAGTGCCTCACCAGACTACAAATCCCAGTGTTAAAGTAGAATCATACAATAACTGTGCAGCATGAAAAGGCCCATGGAGTTCTTCTGACTGGAATAAATATAGTGAAAACAATGATTCATGTCAATTAATATAGCAAATCACACTCTCTAAAGAATATTATGTGTGATGTTTTGAATTCTTCTCTTGGTCACTAGGTGTCACTAAATAATACTGTACTGTTTCTATGTCTAGCTGCAGATAGTGATTGATAGTGAAATGTCATGTATATAAATACAGATATCTAACTATCCAGTCATACTTCTGGGGACACAGACGATGATAATTAACCTGATTTTACTGTAATATTGCTGGAATTGAAAGATTATAATATAAATATAGCATTTTCTTGAAAAATATGAAAAAGGAAGTGTTTAATTTCATAAGAGTAATTTCAAGCATATAAAAGTGCAAAGACCAAGAACCTAAATTTAAGCCAATGATGATTAGGAAGAAAATACTATACAACAGGGATGAAGAATCTCTGAAGCATGACATGTTTTCACCTACATCTTTCCTCAGCCCCACGCACCATGAACAATGGTAAGGGGCTGTGGAAGTTAGAGTAGAAAACAGGCAGAAGACCAAAGGTTCTCCACCCCAGTTTTACAGTTAAATTTGTCCCTGAAAAGTAAAGAGAAAACCATTAGTGAATGCATGAAATGAATTTATCTTGAATCTCTGAGGGCCAGAGACACAGCAGCATAGGAACAATACTTGGCTTATCTTCCAGTGTTACTATTTAAAACATATGGACAAGTGTGGTGAACATTGCACAGACGACAGAAGGGGCACTTTCCCTTTCCAGATGAAAAGCACCACTTCATCTGCGTTATGATTTCAACTCATATACATCACAGAGCAACCATTATATTTGACTCACATGTCTGCATTTTGTTCAAGCAAAGGCCATTTCCGCACCAGGCTTCTGTAATGGTGCAGAGCGACCTCTCACGGAGGTCTTCTGCACCCTAGAGTGGACTGGCGTGGACTACTTTTTGTAGTTCCACACCAGAATCCACTCAGGAGCGGCCGGAACTAGCCGCGCTGTGTGTTTTTTAAAAAGCTCTTTTTCGCTCCATTGCCCGGCTTCGATGCGGATTTGCAGGTCCGCGCAAGTGCATGCCTGCAGATCTGCTGGGGGCGGAATTCCGACTGGCGAGCTTCTCCAGTTAGTGGAGAGCCTCCACCAACCGAAAGCTGCTATTTGGGACGCCGGAGGACTGCGGAGCAGCGAGCTCGCTCTGCTCCGCGTGGCGATGGACTTACCCAGCTGCCGGTAAGCTCCATTTTAGGGTGTTTTCGCCCGTTCCCCCCCCCCACATGCAGAAAGGGCCAATGTATGCACATTCCAGCGAAAAAAAGGAAAGAATGGGGTTGAGTCCAGACACAGTTTCTCACAAATATCTGGATCCAGAATACTAATTTGCAGAGTCCTGCTTGCATCTGCAATCATAAATGCATTTTCAAGGAAACAGAATGTTAAGATTTGTACGGTAAAGAAATGGGGGCCCAGGACAGAAGGAAGGATGTCTGGATTGTACACAACACATGAGAATGAGAACTGTTGCTTTAAATATGATGCATACCTATACTACTAGAGCCAGAATTGTGTAGTGGTTTGAGTGTTGGGCTATGAGTTTCGAAGAACAGGGTCTACTCCCTCTTCAGTCATAAAAATTCACTGTGTGACCTTGGGAAAGACACACTCTCACAATAGCGGAGTAAAGCAAAGGCAAATCCCCTCTGAACAAACCTTGCCAAAAAAACCCCATGATAGGTTTGCCTTACCATCACTGTACATTGGAAACAAGTTGAAGGCACACAACAGCAATACCTATTAGTAATTAATTACATCATCAGTATATATAATACTTTAAAGAAAAACAGAGGTAAAAGATGGACTGCTTCCTGTTCCAAGGAGATGACAATCAAAGGCGAAACTACATGGAAATCTAGTAGTGAGTCACCTTAATTATATTTAATTTTATTTATTTACTAGTGTATATACCCGGTATTGCCCAGGATTTTATTTTCTCACAGGTAAAACTTGTTAGAAATACCTTAGGAATTACCTTACCTTACCTTACCTTACCTTACCTTACCTTAGGAATTAGATGCAGTTGAAATACCTAGGTTTGAGATCTCATGTCTCTAATTCCCCAAACTGTCTTGTCTAGTACCTGTAACTTTTCCTCATGTTCCCCAATCCAATCTGCATTCAGAGTTATTACCATATAGAGGTTGGTTTTCTGAGGGAAAATGCTGCCCTCCTCCTTGCTGCTAGGTCTCATCTCCATAGCAACCGGCTAGGCCCAAGTGCTCTCTGGCTGAGAAATCTAAAGGCCCCTCCCTAAACTGCAAACCCCAGGATTCCATAGAATCCTGGGCAGCCAATCATGTGAGGTCTTCTCACCTGACACAGCCAATCATATGGGGTCTTCTCTGCTGACACAGACAAACAAGCAAACTTTGATTTTTATACATTAAATGGTTACATGATGGAGACACGTGAGCCAGCATAGTGTAGTGATTTGAGTGCTGGACTCTGGTCTAGGATTCTGGGAAATCAGGGTTCAAATTTGGCCATGGAAACCCACTGGGTGACCTTGGTCAAGTTATACTCCCTCTGCCTAAGAAGGAGGCTGGGACAGACCTCACAAACCTTGCCAAGGAACTGCCTTAATGTTGCTGTCTGGAAGTAGTTGAAGGTACATAGCAATAATTAGTGGTGGCATGGGGTGAGGAGTTTCAAACATGTCCAGGGAGCAGGACAGAAGTGGGTGGTTTATCTCTCTCAAATACCATTTTGCAGAGCTGCAGTAACGAAAGCCCCCAAACCATTTTTCCTCATCTAAATTCCCTCCAGGTTTTTTCTTCCGTATCAGGAGGGGGAGGAATCATTTAAAATTCATTTGTTGCCTCTGATCAGTTCCTTTTTTTTGGTATCATTTTTCTAAAGTCAGTATTTTCATTATTATACAACAGCATCATTAATGGTTTAGTCCAGAGCTTTCCATACTTTTCATGTTGGTGACACACTTTTTGGACATGCATCATTTTATGTCGCAGTAATTTAGTTTTACTAGCAAACTGGAAGTTAAACTAACCCCTTATAAGAGATACAGACACATACATAAACTGTAATAACAAAATGTGTGGGGACACAACATATCTCATGAAGACCTTTCATATGTTTTTAAAAATATATGATTTCTAAATAATGACATACATTTCCAAGATTGTAGGCAACACACCTATACACTTCAGGCAACACGCAAATGTGTCGCGGCACACTGTTTGGAAAGCCCCGGTTTAGTCTCAACTCAAATTTTCACTTTAATACAATTCATTTATTATTTTTGTGGTTAAATTCTTTTCCCAAGAATAAGAAAAGGAGATGACTTTTTTACCTATTTTAGAACATTCTAATGGATTTCTTTAAAAAAACAAAATAAAATTAAGATGCTTTAAGGGACTAATGCAATGAATTAATGTTAATGGCCAGAATCCTGTTGGGGAATTAGGCCCTTACAGCACCGTACCTCAATAGCAGGTTGTTCTGTTTCAGTCCCAGCATTGCTATATCTGTAATGGTATCAGGTTATGAATGCTCTCTACTGCATCCTTTTAACTTAAGCAAATGCCACTGGTGTTCCCACCAGTGTTCCCACCGGATTACAGCATCATTGGAAAGACCTTCTCTCTGCCCCAGAGCTCTTGATTGGTCTTTTCTTTTTTTGTAAGCCATACTAGCACAACAATGTTGTAATATCATGATACACCTGTACACTATTGCGTTTTTGCGCTATAATGCTAAAAATTGTAACTAAAAATTTTAAAAAAATTAACTCAAAGGAGAAATTGAAAATAAACATGAAGAGGTGATAGATTTTGAAGTTACCACACCATGAGAGTAGCTGAAGGAGTGACAAGCTGGGCATGCCCATACTCCGCCCACTCCTGGATCGGCAACAGGAAGCACTATCAAGCACCATTGAGAAACCGCACCTATCCAGCTGACAGGATTGTGGCAGGAAAGGAGGTCATTACCAGATTTCTTCCGGTAATAAAAAAGGGCTGATTTGCAATCCATTGGGATGGGAAAGCAGCTGGATGATGTAGTGCAATAGCATGGGTCCTGGACTAGGAACAACATGTGACCTTGGTGGGATGACAGCTTTGTGCAGTAAGGGTCATAGTCTTTGTAAGTGGGCTTGCACCTATGAAAATTAGAACTGGGCAGTTCTGCAATGTCCCTATGCAGCAAAATGACCCATGTGCATTGGGACTTATGTGCACCAGTCCCTCTTGTTGTGCACTGGGACACCTGCTTGGGAGTGCTGATGCACAATAGAACACTCTTGCCCGTATCCTGTTATGCATCTTCACAATTCACTAATAGGGTTTCTTAGTGCTTCTCCTACCTAGCTTAGTATACATAAAGTTATGTAATATACACTGTTATTGAGAATTCCAGCCATAGTTTCCACTCAAATGACTGAAGTTAATAGATTAATATTCAACTGAAGGTTAACATTAGCGTATTAAGATATAATGCTAACGTTTCTGAGCTTTGTTCTGGGCAAGGCAAAAGAGACTCAATACAGGTGACTAGGATCCCCCAGGCCTTGTCAACTCTTCTCCAGTATTCAGGGGGAGGAGGAAGAATCTTGGGGCAAGAGCAGTATATTGAAAATAATGTTTGTGTGTGTTTGTGTGTATACAGAAATGTGTTATTCTGTATTGCAGACCCCAAGCAGACTTCTTTGGAATAGTTGCTGTAGACTAGCTAGGGGCCTACCTGGGCCACTCCTCCTTACCTGCCCTTTCTCCTCTCAAAGATCACTAAGGATTGTCCTTAAATCTCAGGGTTTACACCTTTTAATCCCAGGGACAGGGATGCTCCTGACCAGGCAATTCTATAGATGCCTGTAATATTTTCCCCTCTACAGAGTAAATAGCAACTTGAGAGTGTGTGTATGTGCATGAGATTTAAATTAGAAAAAAGAGAACACAGGTTGAAAGGTTTAATTGTTCCAGTCCTAGAACTGCTTGCTGCAATCCTTGCTGCAATCTCAGCAGGAGCCCCTTTCATTTATTCATTCGTGTGTGTGTGTGTGTGTGTGTGCACGCGCGCGTGCCTGTATGGGGGGCAGAGAGAGAGAGAGAGAGAGAGAAAGTGTCAAGAGATCAGCCATGGATCTTGTAATACAAAGTGTTTCATATAGACTTGGACACACTGGGGCACAGAGAGAATGGGCAGAAAAATTTAACAACAATGATTTAATGTTTAGAGCTGAAAAGCTGGTAATTTTCCATAAGAAGAAGGTAGTAAACAAAACAAAACAAAACAAAAATGACTTTTGCTCCTGACTGTTAAATTTTGCAGATGGCCTCATTTTATAAAAACGGCAACATCCAACTAGCCTTGGAAGCTGGTGAGTTTGTGCTTACAGCTTGTGCACAGTATATATCTAAATTTAATAAAACAGTGGCTTCGAGCATGGATAAATCTACACAATAGCAGCTGGTTACTATTTCAGTACAGACCTCTTATGTGACCTCTTCTAATTGGATAAATGTGTGCATATTATTTGCATAATAATACTGATCTGATAAGAACAATTAGGTATTTAATTAACAGGCAATGAGGCATCCTTTATTTTTCACATTGTCTCCAAATATTTAGCATTTAATGTGAATTGTTTGGGCAAGTGCACAGTGTGAATTGTAAATATTGTAAATATAGTGTATTTAAATCCAAGTTGTTTGGATAGTTTTTTAACAGAATATTAAAATTTATTCTAGATTTATTTACAGGAATAAACAAGCACCAAACCATGAATGATCTCCTAACACTCCATTTACACTGCGCGCCTACACAGGTGAGGTTTAATTATCATAACTCTCCAAAGAGTTTTTACTATGGCAGTTTGCAGCAGTATGTTGATTTATCTCTCGTGCCTTCTCTCAGAAACACAGTTCTCAATGTTCTGTAGGAAAAGGGAATGACTTAAATATATAGCTCTGTGCAACATTCAGTCTGCTCACATGAGGGCTAATGGTGTCTTCACTAATTCAGGTTCTGCCCACTCAGCCTCTATCCTAACCATGGCCATTTCCGCACTACACTGTTATAGTGCTATTATTCCACTTTCAACATCTTGTAGAATTCTTGGATTTGTAGATTACTCAGACCAAAGAGCTCTGTCCCTATACTGCAAACCCAAGGATTCCATTGGATGTTGAAAGTGGAATAATAGCACTATAACAGTGTAGTGCGGAAATGGCCCATATTAAGGAGGGAAGTCTGAATGGAGCTTTTACTTATATTCATTTGAACATAAACAAAAGCTTATACACAACTGTGTTAGCATATAAATGTAAGTGTCTATGCTGGGAAATCTTGGAGGGTCCTTACTGAGCTGTGTGACAGCTTTTCTATCTACAATTGAGCTAGGGAGGATCTGAAAATTTCCTTTAAAAATTAGGGATATAGCTCTTTGGCCACCAAAACTCTACCCCACCCTGATACCCCAAGCAGCACTTTATTGTCATCTTCAGGCCACATCAACTGAACTAACAGAAATAAACAAACAATAACACAAACTTTAGTGTTCCTCAAGAGCTGTATCCAAGACGACATCAAGTCAAAAGTGAAATTCAGAGATTTTATCCTTTAAGTGCCTTTCAAGTTTGTCAGGCCTTTGAGAGTTTCATCTCTGCTCTAGTAGGGCCTGATTGTAATGGCTCATTTGTTGTTGTGTGCCTTCAAGTTGTTTCCAACTTAAGGTGACCCTAAGGGAAATACATCACAGGAGGTTCTGGGACTAAGAGTGTGTGACATACCCAAGGTTGTCCAGTGGGTTACCATAGCCAAGTGATTAACTGAACCCTGATCTCCAGGGTAACAGTCCAGCTCTCAAACCACCACATGACACTGGCTCTCAATGGCTCATTTACCACCCAGAAAAGTTCTGCTGGACATCTAGTAAAGGATTTGATGGAGGTGTTGCCACATAATAATGTGCTCTCATCTGTGTTTGATTATATTCACTACTGGATTTATGTCACCTGTGTTTGAGTCACTGCCCAGACTGTCCCACGATCCTTAGATCCCCACTATGGCCATTTCCGCACAAGGCTGTTACAGCGCTATGATTCCACTTGCAACATCCTATGGAATCCTGGGGTTTGCAGTGTCGGGAGGGGTCAGCTGGCCCCTCCTGAAACTGCAAACCTCAGGATTCCATACGATGTTGCAAGTGGAATCATAGCACTATAACAGCCTCGTGCGGAAATGGCCTATATCTGATTGGGCTTGACAGCTCTGGAGAAAATGTTTAGGAGTCTTTTGTTAACAGCTCAGTCCATCTTACTATTCAAGTGAGACTAGAGCTTCAACAAGAGTGCCAGACATGTAAACCAGAAAGTTTTCGAGATCATTGATCTCTTCCTTCTCCTCCTCTTGTTTCCTACCCATCTCTCCCTATTGCTCAAGGCAGGAAACAACAACAAATTAAAATACAAAAACACAACACTGGGTAAAAAACCACATAACATTAGTTAAAAGAGAATATAAAACAAATATATATTAAAAATAAACTGTTGCTAGTCCATAAGGCTCTAAGGGTGGACCAATTTTAATTGGATTATCACTCTTTTTGAGAGGAACGGCCATAACAATCCAAATTTCAACAGAAAGTTGTCTTACCGTGCCAATGTATCATAGAGATCCCCAAATGCAGTTTCATATTTGAAAATGTCAGGTTACATGTATTATTGTCAGAAGGTGTTAGGCCAAACACATATTAAGATAGACCCGTAGTTGTTATGACAGCTATGAAGTTCTGAGCCAGTTATCTAAAACTGGCATCCACATAAAAGTTGAAGTCCACCAGAACTACTGTCCTGGGGTTCTCCAACACACCAGTGGTAGGAATCCACACTAAAACAAGGCCAACCTGCCTAAAAGATGGGGAAAGGGCAAGACTTGCAGCTGATCAAGTGTTCAGTGCTATGACAATGAAACCAGCTTGCTGCAGAGCTGAGATATGTGGAATGAGTTACCTTTTTTAGATTATTTCTGTATTCACTACAAGATCATTAAATGATATTGTAGGTTCTAGAGGAAGCACTGATAAAACTTGCATAGATGATTATCAAAAGTTACCTTTCATTTTAGTTTTTAAAATATTTCTCTCCGTTTCAATAAAAAGCATAAACAAATGGACTATTATATTTGCCACAATCCAAACTGAACTTCAAAGCAAGCCTTTAGTTCAGAAGTGGAGTATGGCTGAGAATATCACAGGCTTCTTTTGTGCCTCTCAGCAAAGAGTAGATCTGAATGGCTGTCTTCCTAGAAGGGACAAGACATATCCCCAATTACCCTGTAACTCTATCTGAAGCTATGGCACTTCCAGAAATATTTTAGCAACTGGTAAATCTAAACTGCTGGCACTGAAGCCCTTATGATCATTTTACCTTCTGGAAGCTGTAAGAACATGGACTAAGTTTTGGAACTTAAGAATTCCCAACCAGCACTAGCATCTAGCTTTAGTATCCTAGTATTCACTGTAGAAATTTACCTGACACATGTTTCCTTAATCTTTATCATTCTAAAGCTTTTATATGCCATGCCTTCCCTCCCTCCCTCCCTCTCTTGTTTTTGCTTCTTAGAGCTCCTTCACATTACACAAGTGTAGCACTATGATTCTATTTCAACTGCCATGGCAATGTCCTAGCGATATATGGGGTCTCTAGTTTGGTGAGGCATCAGAAGATCTCTCTGGCAGAAAATTCTAAAGGCCTCTCCCTAAACTGCAGTCTCTAGGATTCCACAGGAAGGCACCATTGCAGTTAATGTGGAATCACAGTGTTATTATCTGTAGGACTATGAGGCCCTGCCCGGAGTCCCCACTTTTCATGGGTTACCTCCTGGCAACAAGTGGGGTTCAAAATCTTTAGTTTTTGTGGGCTTGTCTCCAGGCAAGAGATAAAGTTGCATGCAAATCTATAGCTAGGCAGTAAACCTTCTGCTGGCTGTGCATTTTGCTGCCCTTCGTAAAAATTCAAAGACATAGCCATGTTAGTCTGCATCAGTATGTATCTTGTAACACCTTTGAGACAACTGAGAGAAAGAAGTTGATAGCACAATCTTTTGTAGACTAAGGCTAATTTATCAGATGTGTGGAGTGTTCTGCCTATGTGTGCCTGTGTTTGAATTATAAATTGTGAGCCACTGTGGTTGCTGCTTAATGCAAACTGCTTAATGACATCGCTGCACCCCAACTGCATGGCATTACCAGGGGCTATCTACAAGTCTCAGATTTTGGCCTGGAAATCTCAGACCTGAGGTGGCCCTGACCTGGCCACACTAGTTATGAAAGGGCCCTTACAGAACTGATGAAAGCTTTGGCACTAATGTACTGAAAGAAAATGTCCCATTTTAAACTGATTTTTCTACAGTCTATGCATGGCTCAGCCCAGTACTAAGTACAACTCAGGGGGCAGATGCTGGAGGAAAGAAACTGTGCTGCACCCCATCTTGGAGTTCCAGGATGACATCCCATTGGATGATAGAGTTGATTTCTCAAACTGGCCTGATGTCCACAAATGGGGTCCAGCATCAATACTTAAGTAAGACGCGACTTGTAGTCCAGTCTGGTTCTGTGGAGTTGTCTTGTCCTTTGTGTCAGGCAACAAAAATAACTTAGCTTGGCCTGAATCCAGGTAAAATAAGGCATGATCAATTTTTCTTCATTTGCCATTTTTTGCCACTGCACCATGTACAGGGGGAGTGGAGTGATAACTCTCCTGCTTTCTACTTCAATATAAATTTTGCGGTCTCTCAGAGATTAAAAGGAAAATCAGATGATGAGATTTTAAAAGAATGGCAAATGGTACTGCGTAATTGCTGGGTACTGACAGATGAAAATGAGTGATTCATGATTATGATAATCAATGAGGGGGCAACTGGATATATATCATGAAGCTGGAATGTGGTGATGATAATGCAAGAACTAATGTGTAATATTATCAATATAATGTGGTACATTAATATAAACAAGTTAAGAGATATGGAAAATGAAATCTAGATCAGTGTGGAAGATCAAAGATAATTCATGTAAATTACAGTTACAGTTGTTTGTTTTTTTATATGTGAATTTGAATAAAATGATTTAAAAAAAATATAAATTTTGTAAGTTGCTTTGGAACCCATGCCAGGAGAAAGGCAAGGCATAGAACCAACCAGCCAACCAATGAACCAACCAACCAACCAGTCCAGGAATTCCTGCACCATTTCTGCACTAGACTGTTATAGCACTATTATTCCACTTTCAACATCCAATGGAATCCTGAGGTTTGCAGTTTAGGGAGGGGCCTAAACTGCAAACCCCAGGATTCCATAGGATGTTGAAAGTGGAATAATAGCGCTATAACAGTCTAGTGTGGAAATGGCCCTGGGGAATGCTTCTAAAGCCTCATTAACTCTCATCAAACAGTTCTCTCATCTTTCATTTGGCAGATTTTTTTTAAAAAAATCCTTGCTGAAGCTAAAGAAATACATAAACTTTGTGAGCCCCCACTTAGAAGAGATGAGGAATCTAGTCCTGGTAAGCAGAGGGGGTTTGGATCTGGTTGATTCAATGCTATCTATGAGTGACCCAGCTGAATTTGGAACAGCTTGTTAATGTCGTCTACCAATTGCATAAGGTTTAAAGCTGTGAAAATACTCACAGGCATAACTGCAGAACTTATAAACATTAATTTTTGGAGTACATCACCCAGAAAAGAAATTTTCCAAGGTGTGTTTAACTGAAGTCCTATCTGTTGCCCAAGATCAATTATCTTAAGAGTTATTTTTTTAAAAAAAATGAATACTAGATTCTGGGGGATTGGGATTGTCTTCTGAAAGACAGCCTGCAAGGAGGGAAGATTTAAGCCAGTGGAATTCTGTTAGGTTGCATTGTAAAAGCGCTCCCACTTGTTGTCTCTTCACTTGCAATTTTTATTGGAACAACTGTGAATGGAGGGGGACGTGACAGAAAGTCATCTTTTAAAAAGAAGAGTATGATGCAGGGATAATCCAGCACTGACCCTGGTCCTGACATATTTCAGATCCTATGACTGTGTCTCTGCAGGCAGTAATGGTGTAAGCATTACTGCAAACACCCTGCATTGCAGACTGCACAAGGTGATTGTACATTCGACGTGCAGCCAGCACATGATGGGTTGCATATCCAATAGGCAATCTGTCCTTGGATTAGTCTGTTTCATTTATCAGGCACTCTCTGAATTATCTATTCTGGGTTGGGCAGAAAAGGAAAAAGGACACATATATACAGTAAAGAGGAAGCAACACAGCAATAAAGCTATAGTCTTGGTTAATAATCTTTGTCCTGCGTGCTCTGTTGTTCCAAACCAGTTTTCTCTATTCATTCCATCGTGAGGGTTACTAATTCCTTTGCTCTCTGCTTTAGTGACAAACATTTCAAGCCAGAGAGGGGTGCTTCAATGGTACAATCCTTGCATGAATATTCATGCTATATGTCAAGTTAATGAGACCCTAGGTTTCCCCCAGTTCATGCAAAAGAGGGATATGACCCAACTCAGCACTGTTATTTACAGAACTATTAGCTACACAGACTTCTTTACCATTCTGCCAGCTGTCATATATTCTCTCTTTTACTACAATGTCATGTTCTAAAAATGGGTGACACATTTTTGGGCTGATATCCAGCTATTCCTTTCGAGGATGACTTATGGAGCAACAGTCCAGATATCATTAAACTGTTTCTTAAGCTGACATTACATTTTCATTTAAAGTGAATCTAAGTGTTCTTCTTCTGTCTATTACATGAGACAGATAGACAGACAAACAGACAGACAGACAGACAGACAGACGGATAGACAATATAGCAGTATAGCTGAGTATTCTTTGTCTAAGAAAAACCTATGAAATTCGTGAAGTCACCCTAAGTCGATAGGCGACTTGAAGTTACACGCACGTGCACACACACACGCACACGCACACACAGCTGGAAGAGAACTATCTGATGCTTCCTGATGTTGTACTCCTTCCACCCATGGACTAAATTATCATGCATGGCCCGTTATTTCCAGCCGAGTGGCGGATGAAGGCAGCCATACAGTGTGTCCCAAGGCCACATGAGGGTCATTGTTTCACTGTGCTAAAGCAGTTAAATTGCTCTTCATGCCCTAGTTAAACTGTAAGTATTCCCCAACCAGTGGTATAGTTTATAATAGTCACAAGTGCGTTCTCTACTGTACAGTAAATACACCTTAACAAGTGTATTGAACAAGCGAGTTCATGTTTTCAGGTCAAATCAAAACCCCTGCCTGTAATTTTTGCAATGGAAGTAATTTTTTTAAAAAAAGAAAATTATTGTTCACTAATGCTCTGTATAAGCTCTGCGACCCCCCACCCAACTTGTGCAATTTTCTGGTAGGTCCAGATGTTGCCCTACTTTGTTTGTAACCCACACATGTCTTCCCACAGCTTCTTCAATCAAGAAGAAAGAAAGAAAGAAAGAAAGAAAGAAAGAAAGAAAGAAGGAAAGAATCTTCTGAGGAGGAAATAATGAGCTGCACAACATCTTCTGAGTGGTAGCTCTAGCAGACCTACGTCTAGAATGCCCTGATCCATTACAGTCCATAATTCTTTTATTGTACCTTCATGGCATCTGCTCTTTAAAATGAAATGATCAACAAGTATTAAGCTTTGTGATCAAAAGCAGTAAGCAAAGTCCTCCCTCTTCCTGCTGACAATACCCTATTTGACATCTGCCTTCAAGTCAAACCTGACTTATGGTGACCTTGTTTATAGGGTTTTCTTGGCAAGACTTATTCATAGGAGGTTTGCCATTGCCCTCCTCTGAAACTGAGAGAGTGTGACTTGCCCAAGGTCATTCAGTGGGTTTCCATGGCTGAGTGGGGATGGGAACTACAATCCTAGCCTAACAGTGAAACCACTATGCCACAGTGGGTCCACAACAACAAGAAGTAAAAGGTCAAAAAAGTAATAAAAACAGAAGAAATCATCAACATCAGTGAAATAGAGAAAATTATTTTGTGAGCAAGGATTCAAACCCTGGTCTGCTGAAGTTCTAGTCCAATGCTCAAACCAAACCACACTGGCTCTCCAGTGCACATATGCATGGAAGTATGCCCCATTAAACTCAGTCAGTTTGGACTACAACTCCCAGAATGCTGGGAATGGAAACTGGGATAAGAATTCTCAAAGGTAACTTTCTCAAGCTCTGGATGGGAGTGAACATGCATTTCAAGTGGGCCACACACATATCAAAACCTCTCAGCTTTTGTCTTTAAATAAATTAGGGATAAAGGCAAAGGAATGATCAAATATGTATACATTTCCTGCAGGGAATATGTCAATTTTGACATGTAGGGCTTGCAACTTGACCTTCCAGCAAAATGCCTCTTGGCAAAATGCCCAGAAGTTTTATATAGCTACCAAGGATTGCTTGTTAAATTGTGATATTCTGGGAGTTATCTTTTGCTGAAGGCAAGGCTGGAATTAACCACTTCCCCACATAGTAACTTTGCACTTCCAAGCCTTTGGTGGGGCTACTGCACTTTCATGTTCTAATGTTTTGCTGCAGCAAACTTAACCTGAGCAAGTGAACTTTCAGGAAGGATTGACTGGTGGGCACAAGTAACTGACTAGATGACCGACTCAAAATGACAGGGGATTTAATTGAAATCGTCTTGTTGCTGAAACATAAACTGAGCATAAACTATACAGAGCTTGAAAAAGTTCCTTTTTTGGATCCCAGCTCTCAGAATCTCCCAGCTTTTGGAGTTAGAACCCACAAGAAGAACTTTTCTAAAGTCTGATTTTATTACATACTCATGTTTTTTCACAATTGTTCACTCATTTTTACAGATTATTTACTTGCATTTATATTTCTGTCCTGCTTTCCCCCATCATATCACTCTCACCATGGCTCACAAGAGATAAAATAATATTGCCTATTCTCCAACTGTCCTGATACGGCAGGGATGCTCCTGATTAATCTTTTTGTCATCCCACTTTTTCAGCTGCTTTTAAAATGTCCCAGTTTTTCTTCTCTCATTTTCTCCCTTTATCCTCAGCTTACTTCAGTTGCTGCAAACTAAGTTCAAAGTGCAAAAGTAGTTAACTAAGTTAGCAGGGAGGAGAGGAGAGAAGGAATCTTGTCCTTCCCAGTAGGCTCAGGCAAAAGCGAACTGCTGCAGTCTCTCCTAGGTTGTCTATTCTTCCTCATTAATATCTTTTGGCATCTTGACCATACAATATTCTCATGTTGCTTGGCCACACAGCTTTCAATCCAGCTTTCCCAGCTTTCATCTATGAAAAACTGGAATCTATAACATTAAGCTACATAAACATTACAAGAATGAACATTAAAACTGGGGTGGGAAAATGCCAGGGATTGTGAGGCCACATTGTGTGCTGCAGGTTTTGGGAGTAGTATAGCTATGCCTTCTCCAACCTTGGATTTTTTAAAAATCAATTTTTTCATTCCAAAGACTCCCACTAAGGAGTGTGGAGACCAATTTTGCCATCTTTTTTCATCCCCCAGGAAAGACTTGTATTTATCCAGGAAGTTGACCGAGACTTGACTTCCTGCTTATTTTCTTGTTTATTATAAGCCTCTCCTGAATACAGAAAAGCCTGTGGTAAGGTGGGAGCAAAAACATAGGAAAATTGTTTTGAATAGAGGAAAATTGTTTTGAGTGGAGTGGAGCCCTGGGGGAGGAGACTGTGGGGCTACAAAAAAAGTGGAAGTGCCTATGTGTGGGTGTACATATAGCTATCTCTGCTCTAAGAAAAAAGCAGCACAATATCCTAAAATGAGCAGCTGGTATCCTTTTGGGAATTTATGACACGGCAAGCTGACTTTTGATTGCACAATTTAGGATTGCAGCATTGTGAAATGATCATATTCTCAGGAGGGGAGTGTTGTTTTGGCTGCACCATCAGGTCCATTGCAAATGGTGGGTGGGTGAGTGCAAGTAGTGCGGCCCTTGCATCATAGTTGTGATGGTGCAACTGTATGGCACTTTTCAGGACAGCCTGTTTTTATGAAATGACAGAACAGGGAGAGTAGGGGCAATAGCCTCAACAGTACCATCGAACACTGGTAATCTAGGACAGAGGGGAAGAGGAAAATCATGAATGTCCACCTTTTATGGTCCCTTGTTGTACTGTGGGAACCCCGTAGCACAATAGGATATCTTGTGCAGTGCATCACTTGTGCATCACTGCAGTTCTCTAACATGGGTACACATCTATTGGGAACACTTTGTTGTGTATTCCTGCGTGGCGAGGGATTGGACTCAGTGGCCCTCGTGGTCTCTTCTAGCTCTATGATTCTATGATTGAGCCAGTGAGGTAGCTCTGCATTGTAAAATTATACATTGTGGCTTGTGAAACAGGACTTGATCAATGGTTTCCCAAACTTGCAAATGCTTGGTAATACAAAAATGCTTTCCTTTACTTATATCTTAAAATATTAGTTTATTATCTCACAGCTTGCTAGTACACATACAACAGACAAAAACTTCCTTCGAAAACAATCAGAAACACTTTTTAAAATATACATGCAATTATAATATTCATATATAGTAGCTATTGATAAATGGACCTGCAACTAAATGTTGCCATGTGGAGTGTTCTAGTTCAGTGCCCTCCTCAGCCCAATAATTATTCACTATTCTGTGGCCAGTGAATACACTAGTTTCTTTCTTGGCTATTTTGGTGATTTATTTCTTCTTTAGGGTTTTTCTTTAACACTTTTTGTATTTTTTCAAAACTTGAAGTTCCACCAAGCTTAGTAACACCTTTCTCTTGGACATGGGTAGTGCTGTTTTGGCTACATAAGTAGTAGTAGTCAAGTCTGAACATCAGAAATGGAATGGTTGAATAAACCCTACATGTTCCATTGAGAAAGGAATTTGAAAACAATGAGGCCACCATTGAAAATGTCCTGTCCTTAATGAGTGAAAACCTCACTGTCAATAGTGGCATCAGAGTAAAAAATTACCCTAATGCTCTTAACATCCACAAGGGAACATATGGGGAAATGTACTCACTAACTTGGTTAAATCTTGAAAAAGTGGCCATGCTGGCAGAGGAATTCTGAGAGTTATAGTCCGTAAAGCAATTGTTCCTTGCCCTAAGCTATTAAGGACATTAAAGACAACACCCAGCACCTTCAATGCCACTATGAAAGAACAAGAATGACTAGTTGATGCTTCCATACTTTCTTCAAGAGCAGCACCCTGTACAAAACATTGCTGCTAAGAAGTGATCACCATTATTGGTAATCCTGTCATAAAGTTGCATTTCAAATCATGCTAACTAAGGAGTAAGCCCCACTGAACTCAGAGAAGCTTATTTCTTAGTAAGGAGATTTATAATGACGCTGCACGTGTGGATGACATGTGAAAGGAGAGGCAAAGTTTATCGTGTTTATGTCACTCCCTCTTGTTATATTCCTTCCACTTGTGAGAATGTCTAAAGGGACCTCATACAGAGATACAGTGCCATGGTATAATTAAAATAGCAGACTAAGAGCAGGGACAGCTGGATGTAAATTCAAATTACTCATAGGGAAACTTTAGTCATTCATTGCCTTACAGTTGAACCTACCTCACAGATTTGTAATGAGGATGAAATTAAAGGAAGATAAGGGTAGGATAAAATGTAATGAACAGATAACAAGCTAGAAAAAAACAAACAGCCATCTCTGATTCTTTCTCCCAGCACTATTTCATGCTGCTATGTGGTTCCCAGCCTAGAAGGACCCTTGTAATATGTCACCTTCCCATTGCCCCTTGAATCCTTTATCAAAATCCACATATTTAATAAATGCTTATCTTGATCCCCTTGGTTCATGTTACCTGGACCTGGACTTCTGCCTGATTGCATTGTACTCCATCCGTGTAACTTAAGATCTGTTAAAGATCTATTTGCCTTTCCTTCTCATAACCACCTCATGTTGAGTGCTTGGAAAAGTCACTTTTTGGGATTATAGTTCCAGGAACCCTCCAGACAACAATGCCATATTGTTGATCACCCATTCTCAGATACACATTAATACACTTTTGAGCCAAAGACAACACTGAAAACTTCAGAGATGTGCAAAATCTCAACCATATCTATGTCTTGGCCTTCACATTGATCTACAATGTGCAGATTAAGTTAGTTTGCTCTGAAATGCAAACTGAACAAAATCTTAGAGCACCCCTAAGTATACCCCAGGCATTTCTATGGAATTCCCCCATCTTTGTTTTCTACAGTGATGACTATTATCTGTTTCCCCGTGTGCATTCATACATGCAAGAATAATATGCAGGTCAATCATTCACTATATGCTAGTAGAATCCATCACTATAGTTCATGTTGCAATTGCAAAATATGCTCCTGCAGATACCTGAATTATAGCTTAAGGTGAAATAAAAGCCCCTCCCAGTACAATTATTTACCAGTACATTTCAGAGAAAGGAACTGGCAAAACCATCTTTGAGTATTGCTTGCCTAAGAAAAGCCTATGAAATTCATGAGCTTCACATAAGTCATAGGCAACTTGAAGGTGCACTTGCACACGCGCACACACACACACACACACACGTAGACGTGCATGGACATACACACATACACACACACACACTTTTTGCTGTCTACCTTGTGAAACATTTATTATTTTGCTTGCTAGTAGTTTTTCTGCTGCTTATATTTTTTTCTTGCAGTGTTCTTGCATTTTCTGTTTTCTATCTGTGCTTCTTGCTCACTGGTGCTTTCCCAATCCTGTTAATATATATGTGACAAACCTTTGATGGGTTAGTTTCAGTCTAAAATGTCTCAAGACTTTTAAAGTGTCCTGTCTTCCCACCTTATCTCTATGTGATAGATTCCAGAAAATAACTCTGTGGCCCTGAGTGTCATTTAGATGACAAAAAGAAAATGGCAGAAAGTGTTTTGGGGGATTTCACAGATGCTGCAAAAAACTGTCTGCCTGACAATAATACCTACCAAGAGCAAAAGTAAAGAGAAGATTTCAGAAGGAGAGGAGTAGGCAGAGAAATATTTAGTCTGTGTAAAAATAAAAATACATCCCATTTCCTGAGCCAAAGCAACCAAAATTCTACTATGGGGAGGGGGCATTGAAATAAATTATGCAAGTTTAGCACAATTTGTTCTTCATTTTGCACAGTTTATTACATAATGTAATAATAAAGTCATGCCAATGAGCCTTCAGATGTACCAAGTGATAATTACTGAGTAACAGCAGCTCATTGTACAACTCCAAAACCTCTGGCAAAGAGGATTGTCAATCCTGGTGGTGCAGTGGTTAAATGCCAGTACTGCAGCCACAAGGCTGTGAGTTCAATCCTGCCAGGCTCCAGGTTGACTGAGTCTTCCATCCTTCTGCGGGTCAGTAAAATGAGTACCCATCTTGTTGGGGGCAATTGTTACACATTGTAAACCGCTTAGAGAGCGCTTAGCTGATAAAGCGGTATAGAAATACACATGCTATTGCTATTGCTATTGATCTTAAGTTGGTGGTGAGATCTATACTTTTTCTGATCAGCCTAGGACATGCTTTCATCAACAGAAGAGGCTGAATATTCTGGAACTCACTAAGGCCATTTCTGCATTTCACTGTTACAGTGCTTTTATTCCACTTTCAACATCCTGTGGAATTCTGGGATTGTAGTTTACTGAGGCCACAGAAATCTCTGGCTGAGAATTCTAAATGCCCCTCCATAAACTGCAAATCCCAGGATTCCATAGGATGTTGAAAGTGGAATTATAGCACTATAACAGTGTAGTGTGGAAGTGGCCAAGCAGAACATCTTGGAATTGGAAAATTTACCTCACTGGACTATCACTTCCAGAATCCCCCAATCAGTATAGCCAAGGAAGGATTCTGGAAGATGTAATGAGATAGTAATACTCCCAAAACTTGCTAACAAGAGAATGCTTTACAAATGTCTGAGTGTTGTTTCATCCTAAGTCAACAAATCCAGAACTAGTTGTATTAATGTCATGAAAGGCTTTGACAACACAGCAACCAAGACTGGAAACGTAAGGAAAAACTTCACTATACCCTCTTAACAAGAGCAAAAAACTACATATTACAACTAAGTTGCCACCTTTTAATAATAATAATAATAATAATAATAATAATAATAATAATAATAATTGGATGAATGGGCTCTGTTGAAACATTTGGTAGTTCAAGTTACTCATCTTTCAGATGTTTCCCAGTAACATCATTCCTAGTCCTTGGTTTCATACGTTACATTGCTCATCCCTTGGGTGAGCCTGAAATAGCAATGTGGATCCATCCTAAAGTTTCTGTACTGCTGCATATTAGATTCTTTATAAGCATACATTAATCTAATCCAGTATGTAATTTACCAGATCCTTAGGGGTACCTGAAGTTGACAAGTCAATGGTGAAAGCACTACTCTCATCAGAACAATAGACCAAGACTTGTGGTACTTCTGTTTTCAGTTGCAAAGTTTGGAAAAGTTACTGGCTGTGCTGGTGGTGGTGGGGTGTTCCTAGAACTTAAGAGTTCAAAAAAAAAAAAAGGGCAATTTTTTCCAAGTTCTAATCAGTGCCAAGAAAACCTTAAAAGTTAAGCCAAGTATTTTCTCAAAATGAACATCAAAGCCTTGCCAGTAAGATGATTTGCAAAGCAAGAAACATTTATTCTCTGACGATGGCCTGTTAACATGCTCCTGACTAAGACAGTGCCACATGATTGATGATGCAGCTGCTCAACTCTTGTCTGACAGATCTATATTCTGGAGGCTAAGCAATTTCCACAGCAGAGAACATGAGTTTAAAGCACTGCTGCTTTTTACATCTGGGCTACAATTTTAAATACAGTTAATGGTTCTTGTCAAATATCTCACACTATAAAGAAAAGCTGACATTAAAAAAGAACTATGAGAGAATGAAGAGATTACATTTTTCTGACATCAGTTTTATTTTCACTCATTTTGATTTTTTAAAATATTACATTTAGCTTTTGTAGATCCTGATGTGTATTCAGCCAACAGTGAGAGTACAATTGACTGGGAACAAATTTCACAGAAATGTCTGTCCGACTCATGCAGACCTAAAGCTCTTCTACAGAAGTTTCTGATGGAATTAGCATTGCAGATTTACAAACCTCATGACAGGTTATTTCCACTCCTCAAAATATTCCATAGAAAGCTTTAAAGTCTTTGTATATCCCTCCCCCTCCTCCAGTGTAAGGCTTTCACTTTGGAAATAATGAGCAAATTTGTCTTTATGGAGTCTGGCTTCAGTAAATCTTGAGAATGGCATTATCTCCAACTGTCCTGCTTTGCCAGGGACAATGCCAGTTAAACATTTGCAATCCCACTTTTTCAGATGCTTTTTAAATGTTCTAGTTCCTCGCTCCTCCTTACACTTTCCCCCTTTGTCGTGGCTTTCTTCAATTGCTGCAAATTGAGTTTAAAGTGCAAAAAGTAGTTTGGACTGAATTAACTCAGGAGTGGGGAGAAAATAGGAGGGGTGGAATCTTGCCCTTCCCAGGCAAAAGCAAGCTGCTGTAACCTCTCCTAACCTGTGAGTTCTTTCGTGTTAGTAATTCTTGCCATCTTGTCCACACTGTAGTGTTGGCGGATACATATGTCCTGATTGTCATTTGTGAAATCCTGGAGCATATGGAATGGTTAGCTGACTGCATGATTATTTATTGCCAGTTTCTGAAAATCGTTGACTTCTGCTTTGATTAAACTGGACCTTCTTTTGGTTGTATCAGGGTGGCCACCTTCATTTTGGCCCAAAGGAAGACACACAGGGGCATCAAATGGACATGTCTTAATTTGTGTGTAATTTAAATGGAAACACAAGCCCTTAAGTCAGAACAGGAAATGCCATGACCAGATGACCAATGTACCTGGTCAACTATTAGCTGTGCAGGGGCAAATTTAAGGCCTCCTTTCTGAAAGATTCTGATCATCAAACCCAGATTAACTTTTACAACCAGGCTACATAGCCCTCAAAATAGGTGGCACTTTCTGAGGACAGTCTTCTGTAAAATAGAACACATGGCCATCACATACTGGCCTGTGAACTGGCTTATCTTCTGCTCAGTGCTGCATGCCACCTACTGGTGTCTCCTGTGTTGCTTAACCTTTTGTTCTCAGTATGAAAATCTGATGAAATCAGCTTCTTGCCCCCGAAAACCTCCACAAATTTATGCCACAAAAATTTTATTAGTCTTTAAAATGCCACAGGAGTATTTAGGTGTGTTATTTTGGGCTCTGCGGCATGTTATCGCAGTAAGATAAACATCGTAAAATGAAACTGTTTATGAAAACTAACATTTTAATCCCGTATTAAAGTAATCATATTCAAAAAACTTGAAGGGGCAATTATATAACATTGGCTTTTGGACAAAAAATGCCTGAAATACCTGAGGGATAATATTTAAAGATCTTATCCTAGTGAATAGTTGATGTCTTGGGGATGCTCCAGGTGTCGTGTTTGCTTGAACTGGTTCAATAATTTCCTTTGGCATCTACGATAGCTCACAGGAGTAATCACTGTTCACTGGAACTCAGCCAGAAAGAAAGTTAATAGTTGTTTTTATTGAATAAATAGCAGGTTGTAAAATGGAAGTATGAACCAGTGCTGTGCAGCCTCCATACATTTCAAAGTAGCTTGCAAAACAAGCTGTATAAACCCTGTTGAAATGGATATGATCATATCACCCTAGTAATATGTGGACTGCACCCAAGATTTGCTCTTAAAGCAGTGGCAGATTGTAGATTCAGTGCAGTGAGGGGGGAAGGGGCGTCTGTCCCCTGAAGGAGTTGGGGTCCCTCTATTGTGTCCACAAGAGGCCAGATCTTAAAGGAATGGTCACAGTTACAACTACCAGTATGAATTAGTATGAACTGTCATGTGTTCAATTAACTTACTTCCATAGGCTTTCTAAACAACAACAACAACAAAATACTGCATGCCTATGCAGCTGTTAAATTCTCTGCAACATAATTCAGCAACATAGCATACTGTACACACCCTGGGATCATCACAAGTTCACTGAACTAATCTCCCAGGCAAAATACCGTGAGGAAATTTTTCTGAATGTTAGTAAGACAAACAGATTTGTCAAAGAGTTTGCAACCAAGAAAGGCCAAAGTGTAACCTATTCAGAACTTGGAAAAGGTACTTTTTTGGATTGCAACTCCCCAAATCACCAAACAAATTGCTATGCTGTCGTAAATACAATTGCTAGTCGACTAGAGTGGATTCACTGAATCGTAATGAAAGTTGACTTGTGTGTTTTCAGTTGAATCAATGGGTATAACATTTGGATTCAGACCCCCAAATTAATTATTCCTAGTATGAAATGCATATTCCTTAGCAAAATGAAACAAAACAATTTTTTTTTAGGTACATGATATCACCAGAATGCAATAACATCTCATTTTTAAATCAGTCTGCCCAAACTGGATACACTGACTAAAAATGGTTCTTACCACGTTCACCTGAACAACATGTAACCCATTATACTTTCTTTTGAGGCAGTATGTTTCAGATTGGGATTCAACATTAGTTAATATTATTTTTAATAAATGCTGAAGACCTTTCCAAATCATAAAACACAGGGACAATGAAAAAACATTTTTTTTCATCTGTTGAGCTTCTCAAAGAAAATATGGGCATGTGTGCATAAATCAACTGAACAAAGCGTATCAATGGTTGCCTAGTAACTATATTGTTATGATTCAATTTTCAATTGCATTGTGTGCAGTGATTTTTGTTCATTACACAAGAACGAAATGAAAAACCAGCTTTGCTAGTGTGTTCAATTACCATGTATGTAGATAATCAATCAAAATAAACTATGAGAATGGCCAGTCTGTCATACTTCTCTGTTTGAGAGAAGGGAGACCAAATCTTATTAGGATATGTTGGGCATTTCAGGATATGTGTGTGAATTTACCTCCCCCCCCCCCCGATCTACTATGTGAGCAAATTCCCTCATTAAAGTATCTGAAAGTGGAGATGATTTTCCACTGCACTGAGAATTGTTAATCCCCAGATCCATTTAAATGAAAAGTCAATTTTAAACATATGTTCAGTGCTGATATATTTCTCTGTAGGCATCTTTTACATTACGGTATGGCATAAAGTCATGACAGCTAGTTCCCAAATGACAACTAAGTTAGCAAACTTCCTTTCTCACACAGAATTTTTGGAAATCTTTCAAATTCTTCCAATATATATTTTAGCACCATGCTATGATTATATACCCTGTTTTAGAACCATACTGGAATTCTCTCTGGGACTAGAATCTTCCTTTCCTTGCCATTTGAACTAACGTTCATTTTAAAAAATAAACCCACATATCCGTACATACTTATAGTGTGATGTGGCAGCTCACTTGTTGCACTATGGGAGACCAGGGATCCTGGAGAGAAGTGACTAGTGGGGTGCCACAGGGTTCCGTCCTGGGCCCAGTGCTATTCAACATCTTCATCAATGACTTGGATGAAGGAATGGGCATGCTGATCAAATGTGCAGGTGATACCAAATTGGGAGGGGTTGCTAATACACCAGAGGACAGGATCAAATTTCAAAATGACCTTGACAGATTGGAGAGGTGGGCCAAAGCTAACAAAATGAATTTCAACAGAGAGAAGTGTAAGGTCCTACATTTAGGCAGAAAAAATGGAACGCACAACTACAGGATGGGGAACACATGGCTGGATAGCAGTATGTGTGAAAGGGATCTACAAGTCTTGGTAGATCACAAACTGAACATGAGTCAGCAGTGTGATGAGGCAGCCAAGAAAGCCAACGCGATTCTTGGTTGCATCAATAGGAGTATGGTGTCTAGATCGAGGGAGGTAATGGTACCACTCTATTCTGCACTGGTTAGGCCTCGTTTGGAATACTGTGTCCAGTTCTGGGCACCTCAATTAAAGAAGGATATCAACAAGCTGGAACGTGTCCAAAGGAAGGCAACCAAAATGGTGAAGGGTCTGGAAGCCATGCCCTATGCTTGGAAGCCATGCTTAGGGAGCTGGGGATGTTTAGTCTGCAGAAGAGAAGGTTAAGAGGGGACATGATAGCCATGTTAAAATATTTGAAGAGATGTCACGTTGAGGAGGGAGCAGACTTGTTCTCTGCCACTCCACAGACTAGGACAAGGAGCAATGGATCCAAGCTGCAGGAAAGAAGATTCCACTTGAACCTAAGGAAGAACTTCCTGACGGTCAGAGTTGTTTGGCAGTGGAATATGCTGCCTCGGAGTGTGGTAGAGTCTCCTTCTTTTGAGATGTTTAAGCGCAGGCTGGATAACCATCTGTTGGGAATGCTTTGATGGGTGTTCCTGCATGGCAGGGGGTTGGACTGGATGGCCCCTGGGGTCTCTTCCAACTCTATGATTCTATGATTCTAGGTTCAAATCACCACTCAGCCATGGAAATACAGTTGGTGACACTGGATAATTCACACTCTCTTTTAGTCTCAGAGGGAGGCAGTGACAATCCTGCCAAGAAAACCAGATCATAGCATTGCCATAAGTTGGAAATGATTAAAAGTACGCCGCCGCAACAAATAGTTCTTATTAGCCAGAATGGTACTTATATATTGAAGTTTTTCAAAAACACCTTTTACTTTAGTATGAAGTCAGGGAAACATCTGCCAGCCATAAGTTAGTCATGTGGTTAAGGAATTTTCTTCATTGTGTGTATATGTGTGTGTGGAGGTAGGAGAAGCAGACAGAATCTTGTGCGTTGTGGTAGTTAGCCACCCATTAAATTGTGAATATTTTGGGGACAGCATCTGACAAGACTGAGACCATCATTTCCATCCTAAATATTGGCCCAGCCCTGAGTCATGGACCTGGAGTTTTCCAATGGGATTACTAGTTGAAGTAGATCACAACCACTATGGGAGAGAATATTGAGGATTGCCTAAATATGCATGTAAACATGTGTTTGGTTTAACGTTGAAAGCTTTCATGGCTGGAATCCATAGGTTGCTGTGGGTTTTCTGGGCTTTGAGGCTGTGTTCTATTAGTATTTTCTCCTGACGTTTCACCTGAAACATCCTCTGAAGATGCCAGCCACAGATGCAGGCAAAACATCAGGAGAAAATACTAATAGAACACAGCCTCAAAGCCCAAAAAACCCACAACAACCTATGTGTTTGGTTATTCTCTTTTTTTTTCTAGATGACCAATTATGCCTTAACAGATTAGTTTTATGTGCTACAGTGAGTGAGTCACAATGGTACATATTATGTGGACAAAATCAATGCTATTGAATATTTTGGATGGGTTCATGGTCCCCAATGGAAATGGAAATCAGCAGAAATGGGGTAGATGGATGACTACAACTGAGTGAACAAATATGCTATCCACTTATATAGAAACATCTATAGATACAATCTAGGTTCTTTTTCTTTATTTCTATGTATTGATGACCAATTTCTTAGAATCATGGAAACAGAAAAATACACAGACAGATAAGAAAAATCAAACTCTCCACACTCTATATGGCATTGCATCACCATGTTGACTTATTGCCTGTTTTAAAAATTAAAATCTCTTCCAAGAGATGTATAACAATATTTTCCTATGGTTCATTGCCAGAAATGTAAATAAATAAAAAGCATCTGAGCTCTGGGCACCGCTTGTCAAACAGGATACACACATTTCTCCTTTTGCTTTGGACACCTTGTTTTCCTAGCACTGAATCTGAACAGCTCTCATAGAATTATTAAAACATATGATAAATACCGTTGGAGGCAGACATGGCCTTCTTTCAAAGATACAGAAATGGCCTGAAAGAGGAATTATTGGACTCTCATCCCTCTTTAGCTTCCGAAATTTTGTATTATTTCAAGAACTTGTACAACGTGTTTGAACAGAAGTAAGAATGGGACTAGTAAAGTGTGCATATAACCAACCTATTGAAAACCAAAACCTATTACTAATCCCTTTGAGTTCTTTTATAAACTATTGTCTAGCTCTAGTCTCCCTAACCTGCAAAAGGAAGAATCCCACAAAAAGTGAACTAGAGCTACTAATTAGGAGAATCAATAGTGAAGGTGACATTAGAAATCCAATATGTCCCCATGGAATCCTGCTTAGATTGACAAACCCATTTTCAAAGTCTCACAGTTTCTGAATTTGCAAGACTGTTTTTTTTTTTCCATGGGACTTAATGCAAAAAGTACATGTTGGCCAGTAACCAAAGATGGCCCTGTAATCAATTTAAACATCTTTTCCCCACATCTTTGTGTGAGCTTAATGTGTGTGTCATCAGAGTAGTCTTGTTATCTCTGATATCCCTAAATTGATTAATTGGCTCCAGAGCAACATACTTGTTGTAACACCACTTAAAAGAGAGTGGGGTAACTGAATGGAATTCTGTTTTCCTCACATGGACTGAATAATCAGAGTGCACCCAAGTTAGTCATCTTTTCTGCTTTCAACCTCTGACTTAAACAGAGGAAGGCATTTGTCTAAAGGCAGCAGATGCTGACAGGCAGCAGGGGCAGATCCTAGTTTGCCCTCCTGAGCTCCTTTGGCCTTTCCATTCTACTGGAGGACAGTGCTGTGTGTGCCACACAGCCTACCTGCCACCCCCTAAATTGGGCTTGGTGCACTCAGATGTGGCGGAGGAATCAATCCCAGTCCCAATCCCAGTCCCTGAAGAAAGATTCAGCTGCCAATCTACTCTGTTTCTGCATGTGGCATGTATACTTGCCAGTGTTTCACTGATAAAAACCAGGACACATGTGGCCAGATAACATCAGAGCGTGGTCAAGATGGCAAAAGTTATTAATGAAGAAGAACAGACTAACTAGGACAGGCTATACTAGTTTGGGTTTGCCTGAGCCTACTGAGAGGGGGAAGATTCTGCCCTATTTTTACAGTCATCCCTCCACATTCATTAGGGTTAGGGGCACAGGACCCCCACGAAAGTGAAAAAACTGTAAACACCTCTAGGCCCTCCCAAATCATATCTAACACACAAAAAGTATGATCAGCATATTCAACCCACCATGGATTCTTTTGAGGCATCAGGATTCCTTCACAAGGCAGAAGTGTGTAGCTAGTGGGGCTTTCCTGCCACCTCCACTGCTGCCCCACACCATTTTTGAGAGGGGCTTACAAGCCTCGTTCGCAGTTTCTCAGTTTCATGAAGCTTGCAGTTCCTATTAAAAATGGTATAGGGAAGCAGCAGAGGTGATAGCAGATAATCTGTGAATAATCAAATCCACTAAAGTGAAACCTGCAAATGTGGAGGGCTGACCGTACTTTCTTCTCCCACTGCTGAGTTAATTGACTGTAAACTGCTTTTACACTTCGAAATCAGTTTGCAGCAATTGAAGTAAGCTGATGACAAAGGAAGAAAAAGATAGAAGGAGACAGAAAGTTGGACATTGTAAAAGCAGTTGAAAAGGTGGGATGATGGATTAACTGGAACTATCCCTGCCACATCAGGATGGTTGGGGAATACAGATATGGAGGAAGCATCGTCATATCCTTTGCTTCAGGCAGCAAAATGTTTTTGGCTAGTGTACAAGTGCAGCAGAAGAAGTAACTGAAAATTCTTTAGCTTGCTTCTCCGTTGTCAACCGAACATGTTCTGCTATTTCTGTTATTGATGGAGATGCAGCAAATTCAGCTTCTGTGAATGGCAGGAGGAAATCTTACATGCTCTTACAACTGTGCATTGGCACTGTAAGACAATATGTGGTTTTCTGAAACATGCCAAGCAGAGAATTAGCTTTGCATAGGAATGTAAACCCTTGTTTATATTATTCTCATGCTGAAGAACAAAAACTGGCAAGATTTTTTTTCATTTGACGAGTGAGCAGCTTTTGTGCATCTTTGAAAAAGTATTTGATTTTGCTGAGCATCTTTTATTTGGCACAAAAATGATTTTAACACAAATTGTGATTGCTGCTGCTTTGCTACATGCATTTTAAAAAAGCAGAAACCACAATGGAAAGCTTGTGTCTTCTTGAGCAGTAATCCTGTCCTTCTGTGTTTGATGTGCATCTGCTTAACAAAGGGGAAAGGAATCACTTTTATAGAGCATCTTCTTGTGCAAATTATGGAGAAACTGATGTGAGGAGGTGTTCACCATTTTGCCATTGCATAGGAGGCCAAAAACAAAACAAAACAGAACAACAAAAAAAATAACAACCTCTGGTCTTCATCATCAGTGCTGCAATTTCAGAAAGATGTCTTGACTTGTCTGGACACCCTTTGTTTTCAAGGGCCAAAAATGTAGGAAATATGTGTATGCCTTTATTCTTGCAGTAAGCACTGTCTTTGAATTCATCATCATTTATTTGGTGCTCGGTTATAATCCGGCCCAGTGTGAGATACCTGCTCCATGGATTAAATGTGCTGATGGTTGCTAGGTGACTTGCTTTATCCGCTTGGAAATTCTGCTCTCTGATATTGATGACTAGGTAGCAGAACTCTCCATATTTGTACCTTTGGAGCATGTAACATATGTACCTTACCAAAGTTTAATGACGCTGGGACATCTTGCAAAATCAATAACAAGCAACCTGTGAGATTAATAGGATATTCAGCTTACTTCAATGGAAGCTTTAGCTGTGACAAAATACAGTGGCCCCTTCCACTGAGCCTGGTAGGTTGGCTGGGGAGACATTGTAGCAGTGCTGCAATGTAAGTCCTGATTCCCTCTGGTCATTCATACACATCTGAACCCAGAATATGCTTGCAACCCAGAAAGCCGGAAATAACTTGGGTCTGGCCTTCTAAAAGAGAAAATGCCTTTTACCCTCTTATGTAGTGATGTATGAATCTATTTATATATCTGTCAGTTTCACTGCCCCTGGGAACATTTTAAAAGGTCAAGAAGTCAAAAGTGCCTCCCTCTCCCCAAAACACTCTGCAAAACATAGCCCAATAAAGCTCCACTACTGCACCCTGGAAATTACAAGAGTATTTCCACCACAAGTAGCATTGTTTGATGTTAGTATTGCCTCCCAACAAGCTGATCCAAATAAGAGCTGTGATGTGATCCTAAGCATTCAAGTGAAGTTTCACTTTCATAGGACTCCCAGGAGGCAGGAAATGTGTTCCCCAGTGCCAACTAACCCTGTGAATTCCAATGCATCTTTAGAAGCAATTTCCATTACAGATCTGCTCAGACACCTGCTGGGCAGATATTTAGCAACTCACTATTTAGCAATACACTATTGACCTCTAGATATTTTCAGTTTAAGAGAACAAACATGGAGACCATCCTCTAAATTGAAATTCTAAGTCTCTGGGACATGTCAACAATGCACGCCTTTCAGGCTTTTCTACTGTCTTTTATTCCCAACTTGATAGCAGTTTCAGCGATAATCTACACCCAGTGGTGGCCAGTGGCTTCCACAAAGGATCCATTCTGGATTTTATTCCAGCTCTCTAAGGTACTGAATCTATTTTGGAGATAAGATCCAGCACTTTAGATAGATCCTTTAAAGGCGTCAATTAAACCCAGAGCAGATTCTGACGTGGAAGCCACCAGCTGCACTGCTTGCACTAGAGTAAATACCATTCTTTGTAGTTACCACTTCATTTGATAGCTGGTATTAGTATCTAATCCTTAAAAAGTTGTTTGGAATTAATTTCTTACTTGGAAGGAAGGATGCTTGTAAAACTGTATAACCTCTGGTAGGCATGGTACCATGATTTGACCAGACAAATAGGTCCAATAGATTTAGTATAAGTTGGAGATAAGCAACTCTGCATGAACACATTTGCTATCACATATTTCTAGATGAGTCTTCAGAAAAACCCTCTCTTCTCCCTTCTAGTTTTTCTAAGACTCTGAAGGAGCTGTTGTATAAATTTGACTCTTAGAAGAAGCATTCAATAAAATCCTGAGCCCTAGGATGGCAAACATTTCCACTGACGTTAGCCTGATCTCTCTTATGTTCTGCACAGGGAAAAAGAAGGATTTATAAGTTGTTCTTCCCTGGAGAGCAACCAACAGTCCAAAACCATTTCTTCACTGCCTTTTCTGTCCCCTTCTTTCTGAAATGTTTGGTGCAGGGGGAGAGGGGACAGCTGTCAGCCATATGGGTCTGTGCAGAGCTTAGAAAAGTTGCTTCTTTAGAACACAGCTCCAGAATCCCCCAGCCAAAATGGCCACTGATAGTCAATGTTGAGGAGTCAGGGAGAGTGAAGCTCCATGACATCAGGAGGGTTGCATGATTCCAATCCTGATATAAAGGCATAAGGCAAAGAATAGAACAGCACTTACCAGTAAAATACCTGGCAATACTTCAGTGACAAAGCCAGGATAATGCTTGAAAGATACCATTATTATTTTTTCATCAGCAACCTGTATATTTTTAATACATTCAGGCTGAGATCCGTTACGGCACAATATAGCATAATAATTCCACATGTGGAACTATTCTGCAACTGGCCATTCAACACCCCTGGGACTCACTCTTCAGCCACTGAAGCCCACCCCTGGCCGCTGATGGCCATTCCATGGCTGGTGAAAAGCAGGGAGAAGATCTGGAGAAACATCTGGCTATATCCTTGTAGCCAGATACAGAGTGATTACATCACCCACTGAGATCCAATGGGGTCCCCCAGAGGTCTCAACAGATGATGTCATTGCTTTATATCTTCATACAGAGACATAGCCAGGTTGCTTCTCTGATTTTCAAGAAGTCAGAAGTTCCATGAAGACTGAAGGTGGGGGTGGGGGTGCTGCAGCGGTTCAATGATAAGTCCAGGAGGAGGGCTTTGGTTGTTTTGGGGGACGGAAGAGAATGTTAAGCTGTGCAACTATTAAAAAAAACCATATGCAGGTATAAAATAGACTTATACTGGTGTATGCCATTAACAAGATGCCAGCCTTACATTCCAATTCTGTACATGTTTACTCAGGAAGAAGATGAGAAAGCTCAGAGTCCATAAACAGACCACTAGCTTTGGCAAGTGACTAGCAGCTTACAAAAGAACAGTGAAGCGAGGCTTGCAAGACAGCAAGAGCTCTGAATAACAGGAAACTAGCAAAGTAAAGCAGCTGAGACTTTGCAGAAATGGGGAAAGAGGTACAAGTAGATGCTAGAGTGTGGTTAGCTCTGTGATCTGCAATGTCTGGAGTATCCCAGACTAGACAAATGGGAGGGGGAGCAACCACAAGAGCTGAATACAGTTATCTATAACTTCATTAAACTTCATTGTAATATTAACTTTCACAGGTGGGATTTGGTATTATAATTTAGGTCCACCTATATGCAGATGCACAGTACTTGAATGCTGACATAATAATGTATTGATGACATAGACCCTTTTTGCACCTTACCTTTTCGCAGTGCTGGGGTGCAGGGCTCACACGAGCAGCCTCCAGCGAGAGGCTCTCGCTTCCCGGTTCCTTCAGCTCCGTAGCTGCTGCCCGCTCGCGCGAGAGCCCTGCCTCTTCCTTTTGCAGTGCAGCCTGGGACCTTCCCAGACTGCACTGGACAGGAAGTGTGACCGGCCCGGCTCTCAAGACTCTGCACGCAAGGTAAGTGCACGCAGGGCCCTGGAGCGATGCGTGACCGTGCACCATTTTCGGCTTAAAGCCGAAAATGAAAAAGTGCATGAGCGGTCCCTGCCAGGCCCTGGAGCATCGTGCAAATGTGAGTGCATCGTGTGGACTGCTCCTCACATGTGCGCGACACTCGAGGGGCCCTTTCGCGTTGAAAATGCTGTGCGAAAAGGACCATAGTTTCCTATACATCCGGAATTATCTCATCCCCAGAGAGGACCATGTAACATCTGAAGACTATATAAGATGTGGTTTGTCTTATGTACAGGGAATACTTTTATTTGCTGTATGCCTTGTGTTCCTGATTCTGCAGAATCTGAAATAAAACTTTGATCTCTCTTTCAGTATGACTTACTGGCTAGCACGCTGAGCATGAACCCTGCTCACAGTCCCCTCCCTGGGAAAAATCCAGGGGACAAAGACTCAGTGAGTTCATTGGGACTTACTCCCAAGTAAGTTGCATTGCAGCGTAACAGCATTTCTATACCTTTAAACAGGTGGTACATAACACTAAATTATTTTTTCATTTGTAAAAATACAGATTTTCTTTAGTACACTGCCTGATGGGGGAAAAGAGAATCATATACAAATGGAGAGAGGTGCAGCAACACTGACGTATTGTGGGATAGGCTATTCTATCTACCTTGTGCCTTTGTGCTTGTCTACAATGTGGAGGGATATTTATCTTATATTTATCTTGTGCATTTGTGTGTGTGTATGCATTTTTGCTTGTAAGCATGCAGACAGATATTTGTTTAGCTCACTGACTGCAACAAAATTATACAACAGATGCAAATAAAGTACTGTATAGAAGTATAAAAAGCAGGGCTAGATTGAAGTTGTTTCCCCAGTTTTGGTGTTGCACTCACTTATGGTAAAACTATGTGCATAGAAGGGGTGTATTTTGATGATTTTCTTGGATGGGGTTGTGCAGTTTTTCTAGAATGCCCTGTGGCTCCAATCACCTGGAAATGTATCATTTTGGCCATTTTGCTACTTCCTAAAATACTTTTTCTTTAATCCCAGTCCCACAAGAGGCCATTTGCAGGAAAATAACATGGCAGTTACTAACCGAACAAAGCTGGGAGTAGCACTTGTGAGTTCACCATGAAATTATGCACTCCAAGTCCAAAAAAACCAAACAAGGACTCACTCCCAGGACTGAATCATCATTTTGGAGTTTTTGAGGTACTATGCCTCTTGCAGAAAGAGCAACCCTCACTGAACATAACCATAATATGCACAGAAAAAACAATGAATGGAAGCACTGAAAGGCTTATAATCATCTTTTTTTCTACTCAAGAGGAAGTGTGTGCTGCTCTACATGGATCAAGACCACCATGTGTATTGCGGGTATGTGTGTGTGATGTTTAAACCTCCTCTAGTTCCTCTTCATTGAAAAAATTCAGGAAGCTCAGGGCGGCGTGGGGATTTTTTTTTTTTAAAAAAAATGCTCCCATGGAACCATCTGTATCTGAACTGCAGACAATTACTCTTGAGTAAAAAGAGGAGGGGCTGGCATGCCATTTCCACACTACACTGTTATAATGCTATTATTCCACTTTGAACATCCTATGGAATCCTGGGGTTTGAAGTTTAGAGAAGGGCATTTAGAATTCTCAGCCAGAGAGCTCTTTGGCCTCAGTAAACTACACACCCCAGAATTTCACAGGATGTTGAAAGTGGGATAATAGCACCGTAACAGTGTAGGGTGGAAATGGCCAGAGAGACGTAGCAATCCTGTACATTCTATGTTCTGAATCAGCTCCATTGATCACACTTCTGGGTAAACATAAATAGAAATACTCTTGCTGGCTGATTCCAAATTGTTGCCTTGTTTTTTAAAAAAAATGCTTGTAACTTCCAAAATCAATTCATTGTTGAGTGCCTGCCTATTTTAAAATTAATTAAATAACTTTTTTAGTGCATGTGAGGAAGCTAGAAAAGAAGGGGAGAGTGTACTGTATGACTGAACGCCACTGCAGTTGACACGATTTTTGCTGGCAGGCTGTTTTCAAAATCACAGCCAGAGATGGTAAGGTGATATCTTTTATTGACCCTAACTTCTGTTCAGCTTCGATGGAGCCTGGTCTTAAATTTAATCTGCTGAGGTGAATCCAAGTTTACGTACAAACAAGCAAGGCTGGATTAGTATATGATAGCATATAATCAATGCTGGTAACATGATCTTTCATTGCGGGCTACCGATAAATCAAGCAGGTGTGACTAGATGGAAGATTTAGCAGACAGTTGTTGCCGTATTGGTCCAAGAAAATAAGGAATATAGAACTGGTAAAGTGATACTCTTTATTGCACCAACAGCTGGTAGCAGAGCAGTATGCTAGTTCCTGTCCTTTCTGAGTTATGCAGGCTGCTCCATACTTTTGGGGTTTTTTTTGTTACCAACACATGTTGGTAAGGAGGAGGGCCTTTTCTATTGTGGCATCATCTCCATCTGAGGGTAAGTAGATTCCCAAAGGCGGGTATTTCTGCTGTCACCTATAGACTTGCTTCCTGGACATTTTCCTGATTATTTCTCAGATTGCTGTGTTGTCCATTATCCTTGATTTTTAATGATTTTTAAAAAAACGAGTCCTTTAGTTGTTTTGTTTATTTTTTTAACGATCTTTACTCATAAGCTTTATTCTTTCTGTTTTTATTATGAACTTCTTTGAATTTTTTAAAATGAACAGCAGTATTTAAAAATAAGTAGAGAGCAAACACAGTGTAGTGGTTTGAACATAGGACTACGATCGTAGAGGCCAGGGTTCAAGTCACTGCTTGGTTATGGAAACCCACTAGGTGACCTTGGCCATGTCACACCCTTTCAGCCCCAGAAAATGCCACGATAGGTTTGCCTTAGGATTGCCATAACTCAGGCCATTTCTGCACAACGCTGTTATAGCGCGATTATTTCACTTTCAACATCCTATGGAATCCTGGGGTTTGCAGTGGAAATGGCTGCAGAAACAACTTGGAGGCACACAACAACAACAATTAAAATGTTCTTAAATGAAGAAACTGCAAATGAATATTGTATATACCACAAAATGTCATGCTGTGCTTCAAAAGTTTGAGAGGGTACTTATAGGACAGGGCAAGCCCCAGGGAGCTCTTGGTTATTTGTGGTTCCCTGGCAGGTACACTGATATGGAGAGTTATGACTATGACAATTACTATTAGCCAACTCAGGAATGAGGTCAAAATACAGCATATTGGATCATAAAGGCCCAGCCGGGATCACTGAGAATGATGCCTTGCCTGTATTCCAGTGCTGGCTGTCACTTGTATTCTCCTGCCCTGGTGGTAGTTTGGTTCTTCCCCTCATGTTCACTCCCCTCTGGCCTTTAATAAAATAGGAAGCAAGCAGCTGTTCAGCTTCCAGGGCCATTATGAATGCCGGTAAAGTTCATAAGCAAGTGCCAAGTGCAAGGGGAGTCGTTAGCTGCCTTCTCTTCCTCTGGACTTTGCCTCTAGCCCTCTTGAGGTGTTAAACCTTACACAACAGCCAGCAGCTGCCATGTCATAGAATCATAGAGTTGGAAGAGACCATCGAGTCCATTGAGAGGCCATCGAGTCCAACCCCCTGCTGTACAGGAACCCACATCAAAGCATTCCCAACAGATGGCCATTCAGCCTCTGCTTAAAAACCTCCAAAGAAGGAGACTCCATCACACTCGAAGGAAGCATATTCCACTGCCGGACAGCTCTGACTGTCAGGAAGTTCTTCCTGAGGTTCAGGTGGAATCTCCTTTCCTGCAGCTTGAATCCATTGCTCCTTGTCCTAGTCTCTGGTGCAGTAGAAAACAAGCCTGCTCCTTCCTTGACATGACATCCCTTCAAATATTTAAACATGGCTATCATGTTCCCTCTTCCCTTCTCTTCTGCAGACTAAACATCCCCAGCTCCCTAAGCCGTTCTTCATAGGGCATGGCTTCAAGACCCTTCACCATTTTGGTCGCCCTCCGCTGGACTCATTTCCAGCTTGTCAATATCCTTCTTGAATTGAGGTGCCCAGAACTGGACACAGTATTCCAAATGAGGTCTAACCAATGCAGAATAGAGTGGTACCATTACCTCCCTTGATCTAGACACCATACTCCTATTGATGCAACCAAGAATCGCATTGTCTTTCTTGGCTGCCATATTACACTGTTGACTCATGTTCAGCTTGTGATCTACCAAGACTCCTAGATCTCTTTCATATGTACTGCTATCCAGCCATGCGTCCCCCATCCTATATTTGTGCATTCCATGTCATCTGCAAGCATGAAGAAGAGACTGGTAGCCTGGGTTGGTCAGGATCCTGGAAGCATTTCCAAAGCTAGGGCCATCTTATGTAGATATTGGAAGTCCAGTGGATCAAGCTTGTAGCACTGCTGGGCCAAGAAGAGCTCGCTCTAGGATTAAAGGACCCTTTCAGGCTTAAGGGAGGAGACTGAGGCTAGGCCTTTTGCCTCAGCTGATATGACTTTAGGCTATTTCTGCACTACAGTGTTATAGTGCTATTATTCCACTTTCAACATCCTGTGGAATTCCAGGGTTTGTAGTTTACCGAGGCCCTCTAAATGCCCCTCCCTAAACTGCAAAGCACAGGATTCCATAGGGTACTGAAAGTGGAATAATAGCACTATAACAGTATAGTGTGGAAATGGCCTCTGAATCTCATATCTCAGGTGCAGATTGTTCAATGTGATGACTCATCTCTTCACTCACTGCATAGGTAGGAAATGAGATGAGGATATATTTTTGTCCCCTAAATTACCGGAAAATGCACCCATTTTGCCCCAACATGCAAGAATGATTTAAATTATAAAAGTAATGCCTCAGATTGGACAAAATTCAGACAAAAAATGAAACCAGAAGTGAAATGGTACCACTTCCAGCCCCATCCAAGTGCAGCTCCCAGGAGATGAAAAATCACTTCTGTTCCTTCTGTAGTTGCTCGCCTCTGGCTTAAGCTCTTAGATTATGAAGGCGCCTCAAATAGAAAGATATTACTATTGCAACTTTTACACGTAACTGCTGGAATAATATACAGGGCAGAGGGGAAAAAATGTCATAGACACTCATGAATTTGATAGTTTAGGGCTTCACATGTACCACTCCAACCCAGACCACCACCAAAATGGACAAAAGCGGTGGCAAAGAGTAGAGATGTGGAGGCCCGAGAGGGAACAAACTGGAAAAATTCAGACAAAACCCAAATTTGTTGAATTTTCCCATGACTTTTTTTCTATATAAAATTTTGAAAAAGTGAAAATTAAAAAATATGATTATGTAGTATCTTCTTTTTAATGTTTAAGTCAAAGTGTTCATATATTCTGGCCATTTCCACACTAGACTATTATAGTGCTATTATTCCACTTTCAACATGCTATGGAATCCTGGGGTTTGCAGTTTAGGGAGGCGCCTCAAAGGCCCCTCCCTAAACTGGAAACCCTAGGATTCTACAGAATGTTGAAACTGGAATAACAGCATTATAACAGTCTATTGCAGAAATAGCCTCTGTCCCAAAATTATTTCTAAAACCATACAGGAGTACTTTTATGTAAGACATGGTACAATATCTGATCACTGTCATCCCTGGTCTTGGATTCCTTTCCTCACTCCTTTTTAGGAGAATGAATATTTTCTGTCTGCTTGGCACTATGGAGAATTAGAGAACAAATAATAATTTCCTCTGTTTCACAAATGTCAGTGTCTTTTTTTGTTCCTATTGCTTTTTGCCATTGTTGTTGTTGTTGAGCTAAGGTGGTCTAGTGGTTTGATTGCCTAGGGTATTGGGAGACCAAGCTATACTTCAAAACTGGAAGGAGGTTTCCAGTGGAGTGCTTCAGGATTCTATCTTCGGGCCATTATTCTTCAACATTTTTATCAGTGACTTAGATGATAGGATGGAGGGAATCCTTATCAAGTTTGCAGATGACACAAAACTGGAATGGGTGGCCAATACACTTGAAGACAGGAAAAAAATTCAAAAGGTCCTAGATAAACTACAAAATTGGGCAAAAATTAATAAAGTCAAATTCAACAGGCACAAAATGCAAAATTCTATATTTAGGCCTCAAAAATCAAATGCACAGGTATAGGATGAGAAGATACATGACTCAACAGTCCTACCTGTAAAAAGGACCTTGGATTACAATTGATCATAAATTGAACATAAGCCAGTAGCGTAATGCTGCAGCAAAAAAGGTGAATGCTATTTTAGCATACATTAGTAAAAGATAGTTTTCAGGTTGGGGGAAGTAATAGTCCCACTATATTCTGCGCTGGTCGGACCTCATCTGAAGTACTGCATTCAGTTCAGGATACCATTTTAAGAAGCATATGGAGCAGATTCAAAGAAGGGGAACAAGGATGATAAGAAGTATGGATACCACAACATAGGAAAGATTGGATGGGCATGTTCAGCATGCTGAAGAGAAGACTGAGGGGTGAACTGACTGCACTTTTTAAACATCTCAAAGGCTGCCATAGAGAGGAGGGAACAGGCCTGTTCTCTGTTGCCTCAGAGGGAGGACCAGGTCTAATTGTTTGAAATTACAGAAGAATCAATTTCAATTAAACGTTAGAAGGAACTTCTTGGTCATAAGAGTGGTTTGGCAATGGAGCAAATTGCTTATAGAGCTGGCGGGGTCCTTTTCTCTGGACAGAGAAGCTTTAGCTGGAGATCCTGCACTGAGCAGAGTATTGGACAAGACAGCTCATGAGGCATCTTCCTTCTCTTTGATTCTATAACTCTATGACTATTCCATGACACATCCTTGTTCAGCCATGGAAATAAATCTTTCCAAGAAAACTCCATGATAATGATAATCATGATCCCAAGTTGACTTGAAGGCTCATAATAACGACAATAAGTTAACAAAACCAAAGGAGTTCCTTAGAGTTTAAGACCTTGGTGGTTCCATTTGTTTCAAAAATACAAGGAGAACAAGGAGGTGACAATGGTGGAGCCTGCGATGGAAACAGCTACAGAAGTGGTGGCCATTTTGAAAGCAGCTGCCTCTTCTGGGAGAGGAAGGTGAATGGTGGTCCTGGTTGTCAGTTGTGAAATATTGGAGGGTGTGCTGCCTACTGCAAGCCCAAGTTCCTTCCAGGGCAGTCACTGCTAGTTCAGACCCCATTATAGCATTTGTGAAGTCAGGGGATTTTGTCCCAAAGTGTATCATTTCAGGTTTGCATCAGATCATGCCTGCCATTTTCACTTACCTTTTGTGATCAGGGTATCTCCCCTGCCAGGTAAATATCACTTCTTGGCCGTTGGGCTAAGATCAAGGGCAGTGTACTTTCTCTTACCCATTTACCTGGGAGACCCATCCTTAATAACTTGGTGTCATTCATTAACATGGTTTCTTCATTGCTTGGCCCTGGTTCTAGAACATTTATGAATATCAGCGCCAGTCCCCATATAGCTCATACTCCTCCCTATCCTTCCTACCCCTTCCTATCTTTTGCTTCCTGTTCTTTCGCCAGTGAGCATTCCAGAAGAGAACCTGGCCTTTTATCCAATGACTGCTAACTTAAGCCCTTTCCGCATGGCATTTTCCATGTGAAAGGGGGCCTGGAGCGTTGCACAATTGTGAGGAGCAATCTGAACGATGCACTCACAGTCGCGCGACGCTCCAGGGGTCGGCAGGCACTGATCACACACCTTTTCATTTTTGGCTAGAAGCTGAAAATGGTGCACGATCGCGCATTGCTCCTGGGCCCCGCGCACACTTACCTGCTGTGCGGAGCCTCCAGAGCCGCGCCGGTCGCGCTTCCTGCCCCAGCGCAGCCTGGGAAGGTCCCAGGCTGTACTGCGGAAGGAAGAGGCGGGGCTGTCGCGTGAGCAAGCAGTTTGTGCGGAGCTGAAGGACCCCGGACGTGAGAGCCTCTCGCCAGAGGCTGCTCACACAATCCCCGCACCCCAGCACCAGAAGAAGGTAAGGTGTGGAAAGGTGCCTAAATCAGGAGTGTTTGTCAAAAGGTTTTGGGAACTCATTAGTTCACAAGAGCCACTCTTACCTCTATGGCTACTTATTTGTTGTGATGCTCTTCATGATCCTGTTTAGTTGCTTTTAGACTTTTTTTTGAGGTGGGAAAGAATGCACAAGTTATGAGAGTGATGAATGAAACTGAAAGGACTTCTCTCTGCAGAAGCTAGGCACATGTTTCCTTTACAAAAAGGTTGTTTTTCCATATGTTTCATTATTCTTGCTTTCCCATTAAAGCATTAAATTAAGAAAAAAATGAAACTGCAAATACTATATATATTAAAAGTGGAAAAACATTCTTCTTAAAAGAATAAAATAACACTATCTGATGACCAACTTGTCCCCAATCACAACTGAAACAGTTGAAAACAAAAGAATGTAGATGAGTGCAAGAATCAAAATCCATAACTAACCACAATGTTCCTTTACCTACTTAAAAAAAAAATTCTGGAAAGACTCTCGTGGCATAAACAAAGGTGGACAACTGCGTTCCAGCTTCTAATTAATATTGCCAGACATTTGTAGCAATATTACACTTAGAGACTAATCCATTTTGGGGTCTGACCTTTTCCTGAGAATACCAGCTAGTTAAGGTCCTGACCCACAACCTGAAATACATGTAATAATATCAAGAAGGACTAATTTAAACACATTTAACAGTGCCCTTGGTTCTTTTATAGCATTTGGAAGAAAGTTTAGTTTCTAAAATAGAATTCAAGGCTTGAACCACTCCTTCTTTCCTGGTACTGTACTGCTCTAATATAGCCTATCCAAGGAAGGAGAAGGGCTGTGTGCAGCTTGGAAGAGCTCTGGTTTCTGGTTTACTAATTCCATCTCACAGGAATAGCAAAGGATGGCTGTGGCGGAGGGTAGGAGTGTGGCTCTTAGCAGCACTTTGAAAGGCCTTCAGAAGAATCATACACGTGTTATTCATGTAGACTATCAAACATCCTTACTGCTAGAGATACTTCAGCAAAGTGCAGGGCTGACCCAAAGCATTTTGCTGTCTGAGGCGAAGCTGCAAATGGCATACCCCTCCCCATGTTACGGTACGTAGTGTCCAAGGCTGATCATGCTATTCAGATGTATGAGACAGAAAATTGCACCAGTGCCTCACTGGCATACAGACAGGGGTGTGATGAGGGTGATGTGCCCTGGGTGGAAATTTTTCAGGGGCGCCCTGTGCAACATGGCCACACCCCTGTGTGACGTGGCCATGCCCCCGCATGACACAGCCACGCCCCTGTGACGTGGCCATGCCCTCACGTGATGTGGCCACGCCCCTGCCCCCCCACCTGCACTCCAAACTATGCAGCTGCAGTGCCTTCTCCTTCCATACTCTCCAGCTGTCCTGATTTGTTAGGAGCAGTCCCAATTAATCCTCTGTTGTCCTACTTTTTCAGCTGTTTTTAAAATGCCTGAGTTTCTCTCTTCTCCTCCTGCTTTCCCCCTTTGTTCCCAGTTTTCTTCAACTGCTGCAAATTGAGCTCAAAGTGCAAAAGTAGTTTGCACTCAACTAACTCAGAGGAAAGAGCAGAGGAGAAAGGAATCTTGTCCTTCCTAGTAGTGGGCTCAGGCAAAACCAAACTGTTGCAGCCTTCCCTGGCTTGTGTGTTCTTCCTCATTAATAGACGGTTTTCATCTGTAGAATGCTGGAGAGTATCCCCTTCCGTGACAGCCAGTGTGATGTAGTGGTTGGAGAGCTGGACTACAACCCTGGGGAGCCAGGGTTTGATGCCCCATGCAGCCATGGTAACCCACGGGATGACTTATGGATACATCATGTACCCTCAGCCCCAGGAAACCCCATGATAGATTCACCTTAGGGTTGCCATAAGTCAGAAACCAGTGGAACAACAACAATATGCCCTTCCATGGCAGAAAAAAATAAAATAAAAAATAAAAATGCATATAGAAGAATTTATTGCACTTTCATCATATCCAAAATTGGCTGACTAAGAGGTAGCCACTTCGTTTTGCCTTTATAGTAAGGCCAACCTGCCTGACATTTGCAAGAATCCATATAGTATTTTTACATTCAAAAATTCTAACATGGGTATTTCTTCCTTTTAGTTATACTAATTACTGAAGGGTACTATCTCATCTTGCAAGCCTGAAAATAGCTTCCAGAAGGTATTCATATTAGTCTGATGCATTAAAACAGCAAGTCTCAAGGCACATTAAAGACTAAGCATTGGTTCCACAGTCAGTTAGCTGATCTGTTCACAAACAGAAGTTCTGTTATGGCGATTGCTAATAATGCAAACGTCCTTTCTATTTTGTTCACATTCAGATCATTCTGCTGGCTAATGTTCTTCCAGATGAAATTAATAAAAATAGAATTCTTAATACTCAGAAAGTGAGATCTATATTGCAGTGCTCCCCACCTGATTTTAAACCTCCAGTTCCTCCACCAAAATTACTAACATGCCACTGAATTTTGGGTGCAGGATGGCAGAAAAGCCACTATTTTTCTGTATACAAACAAGGAATTTGGGGAATATATGACCTGTTTTAAAGTTGGATTCTCCCAGAAGTCCATCAGAGGTGTGAAACTGCTTTAAAACAAGGCACATAGTTCCGGTGCACCTTTCTTTAAATAAAGGGAACACACCTACACAGAAATGTAGCAGTGTGTGTGGGGGGTGGGTGGGGTAAGAATGAAGGCATAACACAAATAAGATTTCTGCCTCCCTAGATGAATTTTGTTTCAGTCCCCAAATTGCTAGCATTTCAGTAGAACTTCATTTACCCATTTAGAAATGCAGACTGGACATCCAAAGAGATGAAGTTTTCAAGGGAATGTAAACACAGCAAATGAGAAAGTTCTAGGAGTGAATGAATTTTGAATTTCTCATTTTTGCAATGTTAGAGATTTGGAGACTGAAGGAAAATTTCATTGAGGAGGCAGAATTCTTATCTGGGACAGTAATGTTGCTGCCCACTCCCATATAGCACTACTACTGTTGAGCAGCATGTTGGTAATTCTGACTAACAGTTGCAGTTTGGGTGTACAATTTAGCCCTGGGATGTGCCACTTTGAGCTTTGTAATGCTGTAGCCTTCAGGAACACATGTGAGTTTATGTGTGTATTTATGTATGAATCCTCCCTTTCTTCTGTCATGTAATTCAAAGTGATAGACAAAAGGTTCCTCTGTCCCCATTAGGCACTGATCAAACCAAATATCGTTTAGCTCCAGCAGGGGGCTCCAGTGTGTGCTGTCACACCATATACAAAACTGCGGGAATAATACAAGGAATTATTATACTTTTCCATTTAGTTTTGTAGGTACCACTGAGGTCTCCTAAATTAGTGCAAAGAAGTATGAGTTTTGGTTTTGCTGGTTGTTGCTGCTTCAGTGTTTATTTGCTCTGCTCTTTTGGGGGCTTGTCTGTAGCAATTTCTCAGGTTTGTACTAGATCTCTTCAAAAAAAAATTTTTTCCAAGTTGGGGTGTGGTTTGCTGAAATGATTGTATGGTTTGAAAGGCAAATGTCCTCCTCGCTGAATTTTTAATTTTTTCCAGACAGTTATAGTGCTATAGTGTAAAAAAATTCACTGATCTACCCAAATATTATAATAGGTGGAGGGAGGGAGAGAAGAGAAAGATACTTGTGTGTTGCAACATGTATCGAAAAGAAACCCACTGAGGGATGGGAATAAAATGTTGCTCCTTGTGCCAGGAATTGCCAGAAAATAGTTTGGGACAACAGATATGTCATTTGGACTATTTAAAAAAATGATTAAAAAAGACTAGGGAACTACAGCAACAGGCAGTGTAGCCTCCTGACTTAGTACCCTATTCAGATGAACCCATTTTCTAACTGAAAGATACATACATCACAGTCCAATGCATTAAGGCAATTTCTGCACTAGACTGTTATCGTGCTATTATTCCACTTTCAACATCCTACGGAATCCTGGGGCTTGCAGTTTACGGAGGGGCGTTTAGAATTCTCAGCCAGAGAGCCCTTTGGCCTCAGTAAACTAAAAACCCCAGAACTCCACAGGATGTTGAAAGTGGAATAATAGCACTATAACAGTGTAGGGTGGAAATGGCCATAGTTTTTCAGGAAGTAAGTAGGAACCTTTCTCTAGACATGTAGGAGAAGAATCAAAATTTAGGTTGAGACGTGGGAATCCCATTACAGTGAGACGCAAAACCTAAAGGAGGCATAATTGTTTGTTTATATGCCACCCTATATCCAAAAATCTCAGGCCTGCAAAACATTTCAAACAATTTAAAATATGAATCCGAGGAGGACCATTTACAGTTTACCTATGAATTAAACTATTTAGCAGTCAAATCAAGTTAAAATGGTCCAGACCATGTACATGTACAAAATGGATCAAATCATTAGCTCTCAAAGGCTCTTTTAATAAAAAGACAGGTTTTAACCTGGTGTGGAAAGAAAGGCAACTTTAGTGCCATTTGGGCCTCTAAGTGGAGGGTGCCATGACAATGCAGCCACTTCTTCATGTTGTCACACAGTGTACTGTCTCTGCTGCTGGGTACAAAGAAGGGCACCTCCAATAGACCTCAGTCTCCAGGCAGGCGTTTATATGGAGAGGAGGCCTTTACAAAGAGAGTTGTTCCTTCTCATATCAAGAATTTAAGCTGTTTGGGGCTTTAAATATTATTACCAGTGCCTTCAATTCAGGTTGGAAGCATATTAGCAGCCAGAATTAACCCTTTGTTGAAAGACTTTCCAGACTACAGTGACAAGAGAATTTTAATCCTGATTCTGAGCAGCTTGCAGTAATGTATATTGATAATACAGGTTGAATATCCCTTTTCTGGAAATCCAAAAATCCAAAGCTTTTGAAAAGCAGAACCCAGTCTTCTTCTTGTAGGGAACATAAGGGAATTACGGAGGCTTCCTTGGGACTGCGCGTGTGTACGACTGTGTGTGTATTGCTTGCAAAGTCTCTCAGTTGGCCTGACACCATTTTTCCCCCCTTTTCAACTGGCTTTGCAAGAAGTGTAAATGTGGTCCAAACAGGCTTCCAAAGTTTCCTCATGGAAGAAGGCAAGAGGGAAAGAATTGAAGACAGAATGGAGCCTGCATTGAAAGAAGGATATATAATCTAACTATGTATATGCAAATATTCCAGAAACTGGAAAAAACCAAAACACCTCTGGTCCCAAACATTTTGGATAAGGGATGATCAACATGTAATGTCAGATAATAACCCTAGTCAAAGAAAATGTCTGTTCACCTTACGTTGGCACTGCTTCTTCTTGACAGTATGACACAAACTATAAAAATCTGTTCTTACCCATCAGCAAGCCAGGATGGGGAGGAGGCAACTAAGATATATTTGTAACATGTGCTATAGCGCAAAAGGCAATCTAAATGTATAAGGTATCAGGTCTAACCTTGTATCTCATTATGTGCAGTTTGGCACTAAATAAGTTCTTTAGCTGTGGCATTCTGCATCTAAATCAATGTAGCTCTCAGATGGTGCTAGTGAAGGCCAATTCTGTTTTTGGAAATGGAGAAAGGATCATCCAATCTTTCCACCAATTTGTCTACAGCTGTCATTCTTGTGTGTGTGTATGGATGAACACAAGCTGCAGCAAGAAAGCAATGTGCATATTCTGGATGGCTTCATCAATACTGACAACAGCTGGTTGGCTACTCTCATCTCTTGTTCACAGTCAATAGACAGAAGAGATCTATATGGGGTAGCACCTTTAGCCCGGATCACATTTAAGCACTGTTGGCCAGACCTCCTCAGCTTTAAATATAAGCATCTGTCTGTCTGTCTGTCTGTCTGTCTGTCTGTCTGTCTACCTACCTACCTACCTACCTATCTATTGCCACTGTATCATCTCTCTCTCTCTCTTCATCATTCTAAAGAAGTCAGGGGAGGCTGGGGGTGGAGAAACCCTAAATGCAGAAAACAATCAAGCCCCCTGTTCAACCTCTAAGTCAGCCTAGTGAACTCTAGATGGCCTTGTGGACTGGGGATTGTAAGCGTTGTTCAATACACCCAGTTATGATCCTAAGTGTTGTTCAAGCATTATTCCTCATGTTCTCCTGAGCATGGACAAGAGTATAATTTGAAGTACAGGGCCTCACTAGGCCAGGGACTATAGAAACACCCCCAGAGTTTGAAACTGCAGGTGCCTGTGTTGATTTAAAATATTTTCTAGCCATTGTCATCAATACTAGGGACAGGATTTATGTAAAATCAGTCACTAATACTTTGAATTTCAACAGGAGTAGCTCATAACAATATACCATTGTTGGGAAAATTCATTTCCCTTCCATTTACTGTGGGAACTGTAGCTAAACCCAAGGGAACAAGAGAGTCTTAGGTGTGTATGTAGAAGGGGAGACAGATTACGTTGTAAACACTGCTAATCAAAACATCTCTGGTCTTTACCCAGCAGTCTTGGCAATACTTGCACCACTGAACATAGGCACATAGGAGCAACCCCATCTCCTCCTCCATCATTATCTTCCTCACACTGAAAACAAGATTTTTGAAAAGACGAAGTTCCTGTTTGCTTAAAAGCTTTCCTGATTTGCAAGGTTTCTTCCCTTCAGACACTGTTGGGAAATGTGAGAGATAGGCTCTTTCTGCTCCACACTTCCAACCTGCCATAGGGACGAGAGAAGGATGGGACTGTAACGATGCTTATGCACAATGTTGTTGTGGTCCAGTCCTTCTCCTGTCCCCAGGCCATGCGATTACACTGCAAATAATTGATGGGTTTTCCCCGTCAATGACCAGCGATCGCACCACCATCGCAGACTTACTTTGTCTGCAGAGGACCTGCAAGCACAGTCGCTGCGCTTCCTGCTCCACTGCAGCCTGGGACAGTACCCAGGCCATTTCCACACTAGACTGGTATAGCACTATGATTCCACTTTCAACCCTCTATGGAATCCTGGGGTTTGCAGTTTAGGGAGGGGCCAGGATTCCATAGGAGGTTAAAAGTGGAATCATAGCACTATAACCTTCTAGTGGAGAAATGGCCCCAGTTGCAGCAGGAAGAGGCACGGCCATTGCACTTCCTGGTACATGGAGGCAGCCAGTCAGGAGAGGAGCGCTCCTGTCTCACTTCCCTCCCGGCAGAGCCAATGCCGGGACCCACACCGGATGTCTCCATGAGCAGATAAGGTGCAGAAAGGGCCATAGTAATGGAGCTCTCAGACAGATCTTGGCAACCCAGAAACTGAACAAGAATCAGTCCCACATTTTCCCACAGGGTCTAATAGAGAAAAGAAACAAGTTTAATCTTCCTTGTAAAATGTATAATTTTTACTTGCAAAAACCTGTGCAAAATCAAGAATATGGTATAATGAAAGAGAGAGAAAATAAGAAAAATGCCTACAGATTAGAGAGATGCAGGAAAAGAGTGTGTGTGCTTAAAAAAGAAAGAAAGAAAAAAGCAAAGTCTGAAGACGTGCCAGCTAGCAATTTGTTAGTATGTACATGCAAAGATTGCTAACTTTAACAGATGTATCAATATCACTTTGCATGTAAGGAAACTGATGACTGGGGTGAAGGGAGGCTTGGTGCTTCCCTTCTTCTGTGTTCTAGAAAGCACATTAAATAACATCCAAACAGGACTCAAAATTCTCCTGGTTGGGGGAGGATGCTGTAAGACCTAAGTTATACTTCAGGCTAATGCTCACTAATGTTCATTTCCTTGTCTTCTCCTTGCACACAATGCAGGGTGGGAAACTCTCACAGGCCAGGGGACTCATTTTGTCAAACCTAGTCCACACGGTTCATACCCCTGACACTGAAATGCAGTGGCAATTGCTTCCTTTAAGTCATTTCCCCCTACTTTGGGCAGAAAACCATTATGAAGCATTCATATGACCTTTTCCCAGTTTGTCACCAGAATTCAGCAGTGTGGTTTTAAGGAGGGATTGGGTGGGGCAAACTCAGCCGGGGGTGGGGGCACCAGGCAGCCTAGAGGGCCACAGAATTCCCATTCCTACAGTACTGAGTCTGTCAGCTGCAACCTATTAAAGACTCAAGTGAAATCCTACAAACACCATGGATATGTTCCTCAGGCCCTCAGCCACTCCAAATGTTGGGAGGGGCAGAGGGAATAATTCCAGCTTAGCCATCAAAAGTACCCATCTCAACTTATACTGGTCAGCTCACCTATGAGAAGGTAGGTGCAAAACTTCATACTAGACCAGCTTTAAAGATCAAATCAGGCACTCCTTCTCACTTGCCATGCAAAGTCAATCATTCCCACAGTGATGTTAGGAGAAAGGTAGGCACAGAAAAACAACATTCTTTCTCCCTTATATCGAGTAGCACAAGATGACTGTGTGGGAATAGTGCTACAGGGGAACTTGTTTCCAGTATCTTGAAAAGGGAAAGACTGCCGTTGAATGTTATGTTTGACTGTCTCCCTAAAACAAAGACCCGTTCTGCAGGACAACGCTCTTGCATGTCATCCCATCGCAACCCTGGCTGTGCCTCTGCCAGGATGGGAGCGTGTCCCCTGCACTTCCCTCCTCACCCAACTGGCTGCCTGTGAAAGGGAGCATGAGGGACATACCTCTTTCTTCCACACTACAACTGGCCTTCTTCCCATGCTGCAGTGGGGAAAGAAGCACGTGATTGTGCTTCTGGCCCTTCTGCATAGCCAGCAGTGATGGAAGGCGATGGATCAGGGGACATTGACAGAGTTTTTTTGTCAATGATATACTCTGCAATTGTGCCGGCTGATGACATGAGAAAGATGGGACCATGATGATATCATGTAGAAGTACCATCACAGTCCTGCTCCTCTTGCATCCCCATGCTGGGATGCCATCATCCAGTGGAAAGGGCCAAAGTCGTTAAACTCTTCCTGTTTCTTAAACATGGGCTTTTTTACACTATACAATTACAGCACCATGATTCCATTTTGATGGCCATAGCCATATGCAGAGGAATCCTAGGATCTGCAGTTTAATGAAGAGCATTTAGAATTCTCAGCCAGGATGCTCTAGTGCCCACCAAACCTTGGGATTTAACTCCCATGGAAGAAGCATGGGAGTTAAAGTAGAATCAGAGTGCTGTAACTGTGTAGTGTAAGAGGGCCCCATGTCCATGAAAAATTGAACTTGACTGTTGTTGGGCACATAATAATAGCCTATGGTTTTTCCATTGTCTTGTCATTACTCCCAATAAAAATGTTATCTGTCCTTTTGGTCTTTCAATATGACTGTAAAAATCGGTGGGCAAGAAGAAGATAAAAGAATTTTCCTGCATACGTCTTTCTACGTAGACTTTTTGTACTGTGACACAAGTATGAGAAAGAAATCTTAAAAAAAAAAAGTAGAAGATTTTTCCATACACACCCTGAGCTGTTGCATCTCTAGACGAAATGGTATTCAGAGCCCTTAAAAATAGCCCAATGTGCCGAGCTCAAAGAGCAAGACTGAAATCTTGTCAGGCATCCTCTCATTCGGTGTTGCTAAGGAACCCAGGGAAATGTGCTATAAAAGAACAGTGAAGAGCGCAACAGACAGTGAGGGAGACCATATCCATGATACTTTGTTGTGACTCTTGACTGCCTGACTGGGGAGAAAATGTTTGTAGTGAGTCAATTGCCCTCTTCTGAGCCCCATGTAACATAATAGCTTTTAAGAGATTATTAACTCCATCTCAAGTGGTCATTAAGTAACTCTATCCCAAGTGGTCATTAAGTATCAAAACACGAATCATGATTATTTGTTTAGCTGTATGCTTTTCAGTGGACTAAATACTCTAAAGGCATCAAATCCCATCTGATCTTGGAAGCTAAAGCAGTGTCAGCCCTAATTAGTATAGAAGCATAGAATCCTTTAGAATCCCATAGAATCCTCCTTTTGGTTCACGTCAGAACCAATGACACGGCAAGGCACAGCTTTCACTGCATCATGAAGGATTACAAGCTTATGGGTAGGAAGCTGAAGGACCTTCATGCGTAGGTTGTCATTTCATCTCTTCTCCTGGTGGAAGGACATGGTCCATGAAGGGAAAGAAAAATAGTGGAGATCAACAACTGGCTCCCAAGATGGTGCCGCCAGGAGTGATTCGGATTTGTGGATTATGGCCTCCATTTCCACGAAGATGGTCTTCTGGCAAGGGATGGCCCGCACCTTACAACCGTTGGCTGGAACGTTTTTGCTAACAGTCCCGCAAAACGGACCAGGAGGTCTTTAAACTGAGTTTGACTGGGGAGGGGGACAGTATTATTCTGGGCAAGGATTCAGTGAGTACTGTGAAAAATAGCCCAAATGATATAGATAGGGCAGGCCAAGTAGAACTAGAGACCAACAGGGAGAGGGAAAGTAACTTTAGTACAGGAATTCCACTAAGGGCACATCGTCTCAAATGTCCCTACGCTAATGCACAGAGCATGGGGAATAAGCAAGATGAACTCCAACTCTTGGTACAACAAAATAAATATGATTTAATAGGCATCGCTGAAACCTGGTGGGATGAATCTCATGGTTGGAATGTAGGAATAGGGGGGTATAACCTATTTCGCAGAAATAGACCAAACAAGAAAGGAGGAGGAGTACCTTATATGTCAAGGATGTTTTCACTTGTGAAGAGATCCAGGACTCAAATCCGGGAAGCCAAGTCGAGAGCATCTGGGTAAGAATTAAGGGAGTGAGAAAAAATAGGGATATGATTGTGGGGATTTGCTACAGACCTCTGGGCCAGCCTGAGGACATGGATGAGGCCTTCCTGGAGCAGATGACCACACATTCAAAAAGGAGAGATGTCGTGTTAATGGGAGATTTCAATTATCCTGATATTTGTTGGCAGTCAAATTCTGCAAAGACCACAAGGTCCAACAGATTCCTTGCTTGCCTTGCAGACAATTTCATGGTCTAGAAGGTGGAAGAGGCAACAAGGGGATCAGCTATTTCAGATCTGATCCTGACCAACAGCGATGACCTAGCTGATGAAGTGGAGGTGGTGGGATCCTTAGGAGGGAGTGTCATTCAGTGGGAAGGAGAAGCCAAGTGTAGCCAGATGCGCATCTTAAACTTTAAGAAAGCTGATTTCTCTAAACTTAGGGAGTTACTTGCTGAAATCCCATGGTCAAGAATACAAACAGAGAAAGGAGTTCATGATGGATGGAAGTCTCTTAAAAGTGAGATACTGAAGGCACAAGTGAAAACTGTGCCAATAAGGAGGGAAAATGGCAGGTGTCTAAAGAAACCGGAATGGTTGATTGAAAAACTCTCAGCTGAGCTAAGTGTTAAAAGAAACATGTACAGGAAATGGAAAAATGATGAAACCACCAAAGAGGAATTCAAGCAAATAGCCAGGAGATGTAGGGAGAAAGTCCGAAAAGCTGAAGTGCAGAATGAACTCAGGCTTGCCAGAGACATTAAAAACAATAAAAAGGGCTTTTTTAGATATGTTCGCAGCAAAAGGAAAAACAAGGAAATGATAGGATCACTGCATGGAGAAGGTGACCAATTAATAACGGGGAGGGGTGAGAGAGAAAGCAGAAGTACTCAATACCTTCTTTGCCTCAGTTTTCTCCCAAAAGGATAGAAGTACCTAACCTGGGGCTTGGGGAGCAGGTGAGGAAGTGAGGGAAATGCAGCACAGAATAAGTAGAGAAGTAGTACAGGAATATCTGGCTAAATTAGATGATTTCAAGTCCCCAGGGCCAGATGAATTACATCCAAGGATATTAAAAGAGCTGGCAGAAGTCGTTTCTGAACCACTTGCAATGATCTTTCAGAACTCTTGGAGAACAGGAGAAGTCCCGGCAGACTGGAGGAGGGCAAATGTCGTCCCCATCTTCAAGAAGGGGAAAAAAGAAGACCCTAATAATTATCACCCAGTCAACCTGACACCAATTCCAGGAAAGATTTTAGAGCAGATCATTAAACAATCAGTTTGTAATTACTTAGAAAGCAATGCCATAATCACTAAAAGTCAGCATGGATTTCTCAGAAATAAGTCATGCCAGACTAATCTTATCTCTTTTTATGATAGGGTTACAAGCTTGATAGATGAAGGGAATGCTGTAGACATAGCATATCTTAACCTCAGTAAGGCCTTTGACAAAGTTCCACATGACATTCTTGCAAAGAAGCTGGTAAAATGCAGGCTGGACAGGGCCACTGTCAGTTGGATTTGTAATTGGTTGACCGACCAAACCCAAAGGGTGATCACCAATGGCTGCTTTTCATCCTAGAGAGAAGTGACTAGTGGGGTGCCACAGGGCTCTGTCCTGGGCCCAGTGCTATTCAACATCTTCATCAATGACTTGGACGAAGGAGTGGAGGGCATGCTGATCAAATCTGCAGACGATACCAAATTGGGAGGGGTTGCTAATACCCCAGAGGACAGGATCAAATTTCAAAATGACCTTGACAGATTGGAGAGCTGGGCCGAAGCTAACAAAATGAATTTCAACAGAGAGAAATGTAAGATCCTGCACTTAGGTAGAAAAAATGGAATACCAGAAATATAGGATGGGGGACACGTGGCTGGATAGCAGTACGTGTGAAAGGGATCTACGAATCTTGGTAGATCACAAGCTGAACATGATTCAGCAGTGTGATGCGGCAGCCAAGAAAGCCAATGTGATTCTTGGTTGCATCAATAGGAGTATGGTGTCTAGATCGAGGGAGGTAATGGTACCACTCTATTCTGCATTGGTTAGGCATCGTTTGGAATACTGTGTCCAGTTCTGGGCACCTCAATTAAAGAAGGATGCCGACAAGCTGGAATGTGTCCAGAGGAGGGCAACCAAAATGATGAAGGGTCTCGAAGCCATGCCCTATGAAGAACGGCTTAGGGAGCTGGGGATGTTTAGTCTGCAGAAGAGAAGGTTAAGAGGGGACATGATAGTCATGTTTAAATATTTGAAGGGATGTCATGTCGAGGAGAGAGTGGGCTTGTTCTCTGCAGCTCCAGAGACTAGGAAAAGGAGCATTGGATTCAAGCTACAGGAAAGGAGATTCCACTTGAACCTCAGGAAGAACTTCCTGATGGTCAGAGCTGTCCGGCAGTGGAATATGCTGCCTCGGAGTGTGGTGGAGTCTCCTTCTTTGGAGGTTTTTAAGGAGAGGATGGATGGCCATCTGTTGGGAGTGCTCTGATGGGTGTTCCTGCATGTTAGGGGGTTGGACTAGATGGCCCCTGGGATCTCTTCCAGCTCTATGGTTCTACAAATAATAGCACTTTAACAAAGTAGTGCAGAAATGGTCTAAGACTGAGAGAAGGGAATCAGTGTCTCTAGATATTATGGACTACAACTCCCATGATGTCACATACCCCAAAATATCTGGAGGACTTCAGGTCGCCTAGCTATGAATTAAGGTTTTAAATTTCAGATAACTAATAACTAGTCCATGCTCAGTTATAAAATGATATAAAAGAACGGAAACAGAAGTTTAAGATTTCTTTCTTCCAAAGTGATATGTGCCTTGCTCTTGCAAACTGGAGACTGTTAGATGTGTTACCTGGCATGTATTACTTACTAACACTCTAAATGCTAGGGAACTAAGTAAGAATGATTTGTCAGTTCCACTTGAGAGAAATAAATCAGAAACTGTTCCGGTTTGAGATGGCCCTTAGCATAGTGCCTTCCCCTCCAAGGACCAAGACTTCCATCAGCAGAAGGATACCATGGGGGATGCCATTTTCCATTTTCACAGTCTTCCAGAGCACTGCTGTCTGGAGCATTCTGGAAACTGAATGCAGCAACTCACAACTCTCAACAGCTGGTGGCTTGGCAGCTGCCCAGACTTTTTAGGTGCAGAATTTGGACCATTACTTTTAAAAAGTAATCTTCTGTTTGTTGATCATTAAAATAAACCCTTGTCATCACCCTGCCCAATGCATAAGTTTGTAACATTGCGCTTGTAACTTGTTATATAACATGCTTTGTTAGATGCTGCTGGTTACTTTTTAAACCCTTCACTCTTAGTGCTTGAAATCGTTTTATAATGCTACCTAAAAGCAATCTTTTGAAGTGAAGACTAAATGCTATTTGTTATAGAAAAGAAAGCAGGATTATTGTTGCATTACTTTTAAGAAGTTAACTTTGTTAGGTTCATGTTATTCAAAATGCGTTAACACATTATAGGCAGCATCACAATTTCTAATGTGTTATTTCCAAGGTTGGATTAGGTACTAATGCTAGGTCTGGGAATAACATGTTTGTTGCACCAGTTTTATAGTCATGATAAGGCAAAGGTAGCAATAGGAGTGTAACATGGAATTTGTGGCTCTTGGCTGCACATCTACATACTACATGAGGAGGAAAGGGGTATGAATCCATTTTTTTCACATCTCAGTAGAAAAGCTGGTTGTAGATCCCAAAGCAACAGCTGAAATTTCAGAAGGATGACTGATTTTTTTTCTGCATATAGATTAGAGTTTGGAAAAGTTACTTTTTGGACAGCAACTCCCAGAATCTCTGCGAGTTCTACAAACCACTGGCCATATCAGCTCCAAGATTCAAAGAGTTCTAGTCCAGGAAGTAACTGTTCTAAGCTCTATAGATATAGCTGTCAATGATGATGAAGTACTCAGTAATAGTCCTCCAGCCAGAGTCAGCCATGCTTTCTTCACCTGAATCTTGTGACAGGATTGGGATCTATGTCCACAGTAGTGTGCCTAATGCTTCTACACAGAAATCAATAGGTCTTGAATGTACTGGATAATCATGCTTTCAGTTTCCACATTCATGGCCATTTACTTCACCACACTAAAAATAGCCGTACTAATCCATAGTGCATAGTGGCACTCAAGACATTGGTCTAAAAAGAGATACCACTTGAGTCACTCCACTGTTGCCTCAAATCTTGCAACCAGTGAGAATCTAATAATGTCAGCTATATTTTCAGTGCATCTATCTTGAAATACATATACATGTGTGCTTATGTGACAATTACACAAACTAATCTGGTACAGACTATTTATACACTGCAGATCTGAGTCTCCACATCATATCATTTGGCCAGCATCTTCTGATATCTATGCAGCTTCAGTGGCAATTTTCAGTCAGAAACAGGGCTTAGGATTCCTACCTTGCCCAAACCAAAAGCAAACTCATAGCATGCATGCGCTCTGTGTTGTACATAACTGTTTCATAAATGTTATGGCTGCACTACTGACATCACATGGGTATGAGAGTTTGAATATTCATTGAATGAAGCACCCCTGTTTTTAGTTTTCATCAGGTAAGTATTTTGCTCTGATCTGAAGGTACCAATGTGAGGTAATGTTGCACTGTAGACCTATTGGCAGGACCTATCATGGCTAGACAAATGTCTCAGTAGGACTGACGTCAGTCACCAATCTAAGGCCTTTTCTGCACAATGATGCTCTCTTGAGTCATCCTGTCACAATCCCAGCAGCGCTTCTGCCAGGGTAGGAGTGTATTCCCAAGGCTCCTCTCTGCATGCAATTGACTGCCTGTGAAAGGGAGCACGAGGGATATGCTCCATCCTTCCAGACTGCAGCAGGCCTTCTTCCCATGCTGCAGTGGGGAAGAAGTGTGTAGATCGTGCTTCCAGCCCTTCTGCACGGCCAGCTGCAACGGACAGCTCATGCAATCTGGGGCCATTGATGGAGTTTCTCTGTCAATGATATAGCCTGCAATTGCACCAGCTGGTGAGGCAAGAAGGGCAGAACCACAACAACATCATGCAGAAGTGTTGTCGCAGTCTTGCTCCTCTTGCGTCCCCATGCCAGGATGCTGTCGTCATGCAGAAAGAGCCTAACACTGGAGGGCTAAAGTTATCTGCCATTTTCCTTTCTTCAGAATGCCATGGGTTATGTGCAACTCAGCTAGTGCTTCATGTCACAGTACTTCTACCACACTAGTGGAAGAGGAGGTGAAGAAGAAAGCATAGATTTCATTCTGCTGTTATACCTGACAGGGTACAGATGGGATGGAAGGAAGGGCATCATACCAGGGCCTTCTCAAAACTGGTGCCAGCTCTGTTGTATTAGATTCTGTTGGGTGAATTAATAGTGAATATAGAAAGAATCGAGCCATGGATATGTTTTAGTTCTCAAAAAGTCAACCCATAGTTGACATTATTTCTGGTTATGTGGTCATCCTGGCTGGGAGATTCTGGGAGTTATAACCCAACCAAGCATCTTCTCCAAGCTCTGATTACTGAGTGGCTTTTTAATTGCCACAACATCTTACATGGGTATACAAAATTGGTGGTTCAACCTAGGTGAAGTCCTTGATTGGGAACAATGGAATCTACATGAGAATGACTAGTTTGTACAATTCCAGTTTGGTCAGAGGAAACAAGCTGGAAACAATTAAGAGACTTCTGGAAGATAGCAACAGCTTCTGTTAAACTAACCAGTTACCAGTTACTACTGCTTAGCTATGTTCCTGCTTACTTTGTCCAGGACAGTCTGGAATGGAAGAGAAGATTCATAAAAGGCAACTGAGAAATTCTCCTTCAAATCAGTGCAGTTGAAAGATCATGTTCACATCATTATAGTTCCAAATCTATAGGAAGGTAAGGTGGCTCATCTATATGGAACTTGCACAGCTGTATGCATACTGCAATGGGAGTTTTGGCACAGAAGAATACCAGACATTTAAGAAAGGCATCCTTAAAAGAGAAGAAATTTTCAGAGTCTTAACTTTCTACCTTGTTATTTGTTATTTAAAGTGTTTTGTGTCTAGACTTTAGTAGGAAATAAACCCAGGACAATTTATAATAAATGTAAACCAATTAAACACATATGAAATTACACAGTGAACAACACAAAGTGCCCCCCCCCAAAAAAACATGAAACAATATAAACAGAAGCAAGCAGAGCAAAATACAGTACAAGCTGTAACATCAGCCCCCTCCCATCTCTGCAAATAACAAAAGCCTTTTGAATAAGCCCTTCAGCTTAAGGCAGCTTCCTATGTTACCATGTATCTGGTGGTGGTGGTGGTGTGTCTTCAAGTTGTTTCCAACTTATGGTAACTCTAAGGTGAACCTATCATGGGGTTTTCTGGGCACTGAGAGTTTGTGACACACCTAAGCTTATCCAGTGGGTTTCCATGGCTGAGTGGAGGAATCAAAGCCTGGTCTCCAGAGTTATAGTCTAATGCTCAAACCAGTATACCGTGATGGCTCTCTACATAGCTGGTACTTGACCTGAAAGTATGCAGTGTTGGGGCTCGATGGGCATACCTGAGCGGTGATTCTAGAGAGTATAGGCCACCATTGTGAAGCCCTCCTTCAGGTAGTTGTCTGCTAAGCTCCAATCAGTGAGGGATTCAGAGCAGAACCTCAGATATTGAACAGACCATATGAAGGGATATGTACCAGATATGCACTTGTACACCCCTCCAAGCAGCCAGGGATCCCACATTGTTTATGGTGATATAAATAAGATCCAGTTAGCCAGCAAAGTGACAGAAAAATTTTGTACCAGTTACCATTTCCATAGGTTGTGCTGTGATACTGACAAACCTTTTTCTTTGCCGTATCTGGCAAACGAAGTTTATAGGCAGGCCATATGCATAATTTCCATGGGAGAAATCAGTCCTGTATGTTATCTTTAGCAGAAGTCTTCTCTGACCTTGTCTCAGTGGGATGATTCGAATAACAAAAAGAATTGATGAAAATGACCCCCCCCTTCACTGTTTCCACCTGAGTGTAAAAAATCAGGGAGAAGCTTTTCTCCAGAAGCCTTCCTAGCTTAAGCTTGTGAACGAGTGGGAGATGAGGAACTCCTAGATTCTGTATGTAGCTGACCTTGGAACAATCATTTAACCTACAAAGCAGCCTAGCTGGAAAAACTGGGTGAAAAAATAAAAGCCCTGTGACAATCCATGTGCTGTGTTGATGTGCCTCTGACTGAAACATACACATAAAGTGCGCACACACTTGCAAATTCTCCAGCCAAAGAGTTCATTGGGGAAATGTATAATGCCTGACTGTTAGGACTCTGTCATTGTAACGAGCCAAACCTTCCTACTTCCTATAGATGTAAATCTATGTATTTCTTGTTCTCATGAGCAGGAACAGTTAATGCCCTCACTATTCTCATTACTGAACAAAAAAATATAAAGACTTTTGTGCAATTTTTGAGTGCTGTTTGTGTTTTGGGACCTCAATATACTCTGTTTTTGCTTAGAAAATCTCTTCTTGTGCAAGAAACAGTTTATTCCGAGCAAAATATATTGTTCCCTGCACAGTTCCCTGTGGATTGTTTTGTTTGTTTGTTTGTTTGCTTGCTTGCTTCTGAAAAATAACCCCACAGAAACAAACCACATGTGTTTGACATAGAGATGGGACAAATCCAGAATGTTCCGGATCCGAATCCCTGGAAGGTTCTGGGAATCCCCGAATCTCACGAATCTTGAATCTTTCAAATCCTTTTTTAAAAAGGGTTTAAAAAGCAAGAGAAAAAAGGATAATTCTTGGGCAAGACACGGTCTCTCAGCCTTAGCAAAAGCCTAGGCAAAGGCAAACCTTCCTCTGAAGAAATCTGGCCAGTACACTTGTCATAGTTTTGCCTCAGGATCTCCCCAGACTGAAAATGTCATGAAGGCCCTTTGTACATAGGCAGGAAAATGTGGATTAATCTCACCTTTTCCTGCCTGTGTAAACAGGACCACTACAGTACAGAGATAATCCAGGTCAAAACTGGCTTTTCTTTGCATAGCTCCTTCTGGCATCCTGGGGTTTGCAGTTTGATGATGCACCAGCACACTTTGGCAGAGAAGGCTGTGACCCCTTGTAAAACTAGAAACCCCAGAATTGTGTCTGAAAGAGCTTTGCAAGTGAACTATGCAAAAGAATGTTTCAGCTGTCCTTGAAATCTCAAGCCTTTAGCTTTCAGTCAAGTGCTGAACTTAAATATGAAATGTTCAATTTAAATATCTTAGAATACAACCCTAGATGTGATTTGTGAAATTGTTAGCAAAGGCCATTATTACTCCAAGGGAAAAATTCATCTACTTGCCATCTCCCCTTGTGTGTCTAGTCTCCCAAATTTTAAGACGTCCTGGTCTCCCAAGTTTTCAGGCATCCTGGTCTCCCAGGTTTTCAGGTGTCCCGGTCTCCCAGATGTCCCAGGCATCCCAGTCTCCAACAAACTGTTTGGGTGGCAGATTCAAAAGATTTGGTTTGCCTGTTTTGGCACAGGGATTCGGACTCCCGAATCTCGAATCCCTGCCAAGGATTCCAGGATTCGGTTGGCCCATCTCTAATTTGACAACATAAGGAATTTGTAAGGGACCAGAACTGTAGCTATGAGGGGGTGAGAAGTTGAGGATGTTGCCCACTCTGAATAAGAATTCTGCCCCAATGACATTTTCATTCCGTCACCAAATTTCTAGCATTGTAGAGCTTGAGACACTGAAAATTGTTCACATCTAGAGCTCTTATACATGCTGTATTTGCACTCCCTTGTTACCTTTGCCTTGCATAAACTGGGTCTCTAAATGCTATACCAAAGTATTAAGTTACTGTAGTGCTAGAAATTTGGGGACTAAAGAAAATGTCACAGGGAAGCAACATTCTCATTTTGTGCATCCACAGCCATATCTCTGTAAGGGATTTCGCAAAGTACAAATAACATCACAGCTGCTATTATTCTCTAGAAGGTGACAGGGACATAAGTAAATAAAAAGAGTATTTTCATCCCTGATACCTCCCTTCTTTTTCTAAATTCTCTCTGAATATGAACCTGTTCCAGGCATTTCACAAGATTCCAAAATGAGCATCTATACATATTCAGCCTTCCAGAAATCACTTGAACATCAAAGACTTCTCCAGTATTGATCATTTTCAGAGAAATAGTCATATTAGTATATTTCATCATTTTTTAAAAGGGGCAGGAATAAGAGAAAAAAAAGTGCATGGAGAAGGGAGAAGAGTCTAGCAGCACCCTGTTATGGACCTTTTGAACAATAAGAAATCTTACAACATAATAGTTTTTGGCTATAGATACTAGTAATTCTAGTAGGATTACTTAGTTGGCTCTGTAAAAGTAGAATAGTACACTCTTTTCTCTATCTCTATTTTCTTTTTCATTACAGTTTGGCTTGGGAGGGTTAGAGCCCTTTTGTATTTTAGTAAGGTAGTATTTTTTTTAGTTAGTATTCAATGTCTAGCTTAATGTCTTAGCTTAACGTTTTAGTTTTAGTTTTAGTTCTTTTTTCCCCCTCTCTTTGATTGTGCATTTGTTTGACTGTACATTTTGATTATTTGATTGTATGATTCAAAACTAATAAATATATAATCTAAAAAAAAAAAAAGAATCTAGCAGCACCTTTGAGACTGACTTATTTTAGCATGAGCTTCCAGGAATTTTAACCCAGTTTTTCAGCAGTGGAGTACTGTATTTAGCCATAGGTATAACCTAAAAGTACCAGATCCTGTCTGAACTTGGAAGCTGAGCAGGATCAGTCTTGGTTAGTACTTGGATGGGAGACCAGCAAATACCAACTGCTGTAGGCTATGTGTTAGAGGAAGGAAGAAACTGGTAAAATCACCTCTGAATATTCTCTGCCAAAGAAAACCCTCTGAAATTCATAAGGTCGCCATAAGCCAACAGGTGAAGACACATACATACACATTTAAGAATAATTAGGTAGCTGTGAGGATGGGAACAAAGCGTGACGGCATGCAGAAATATGCAAATTGTGGCCTGGCTGACAAATCTTTAAAGAGCTATGTAAGGTGATACAGATCTGTGAGGCAGCTTGACAGTGTTAAAGTCTTGAGTCTGTTAGTCCCAAGAAGTGAAAGCAATAAATTACGCTTACTTGACAGCCAATTATTGATTGGTCAGCTTGAACTTCCCTTTGTGGGAGTTGCTCAGACACTTCCCTCACCTCATTATCTTTGCTTGCAAAAGAAAGCTGGCTTTATCTTCTTGTGAATGGTGAAGAAGGAACTTCTGCCAGGGAGATTCCTGAATCTTCACCTAAAGGATGCTTTGGGGACTTGTTCTTTGTCTTTAAACAAGATTTGAACTGAAAACCATTTGAACACAGAATGCCTAGAGGAGAGTCCATGGCTGCCCTGTTTCTCAGACATGATACAGACATGTATCTGAATTCATGTTGCTATTGCATCTATCAACTGACAGCAATATGCAGGCTTACCTTGGTAGGTGGTTTCCAGGCCTGCCATTTACTTCCTTCCCGTCTGAGTCCTACAGAAGAGGAACTTCCTGGCAGTAGGGAAAGATGTCTCTCCCCATGCCTTTTTCTCCTGGGCGTGTTTCCTTCCCCACAGTTTACTTTTGTGCCTTTAAGTCACTTCTGACTGATGGAGACCCTAAGGCAAGCTTGTTACAGAGTTTTCTTGGCAAGATTTGTTCAGAGGGGCTTGGCTTTGCCTTCCTCTGAGGCTGAGAGAGTGTGACCTGCACAAGGTCAACCAGTGTGTTTGCAAGGCTGACTGGGGATTTGAAACCTCGTCTCCAGATTCATAGTCCAGTGCTCAAACCACTATGCCATGCTGGCTTTCTCCGTGTCATGCTTTAAATTAACTGGGAGTGGGACCTTCTTGTTCAACTTAAAATATCATGATGGGAAGGTGGGAAGGTAGTAGCCTTGGGCAAGTGCTGGCATCCAAATCAAGTACCTCTCACAGAAACAACGCAGCTGCAATTTCTTCAACCTTGTCTTCTTTGTGAGTCCAACGTTAGTAGAAATTAGAGGGTTTCACTGAAGATTGTATCATAGTGCGCATGGGAAACATCTGAAAATGAGTCTGCTCAGGGCTCTCTCACCTGGGCTATGAAACATTTTTCTCTGTGAAGTGCTAATGGCTGTGTTCTTCAAAATTCAAATGCTTTTGTCTGTGTGTGGTGTCTGTATACTGTTAAAGATTGAGCCCAGTATTCTAAATCAGGTACTTAGTTTTTTTTTATATGTGATTTTTATTAAAATGTTAAATGAAAAAGAATAAAAAAGCCCCCCTCCCCCCTTCCAAACATCAATTTTCCCAGTTGAATCTGATTTTAACATTCCATTCCATATAAACATTCCATTCCATACATTATCTCTGTTTTACAACAATCATAAACTATTACTTTTAACTTGTATTTAATTATTTACATTTTATCTTTTGCCACCTCATTTTGTCTTTCACCTTTCTCACATCTTTCTTTCTTTTCCCCTATCTTATTCTTTTATCCAATTCAATACCTTTCGCCATTCTCTTTCAAAGCCCTGGATTGGCTTATTTTTAAGTGAAAAAGTTAACTTTTCTATCGCTACCATATCCAGGATTTTGAATTTCCATTCTCTTATATCAATATATTTTCTTTCTTTCCAATGTTGAGCATAAGTCAGTCTTGCTGCAGTTATTATATATAACAATGTCTTTTGATGAGTTATTTCTCTTTGTTGCCCTAACATATTCAGCAAATAGAGTTCTGGCTTCATTTCAAAGTTAAAACCATACAATCTTCGAATTTCATCATGTATTTCTTTCCAAAACTTTTTTGCTATTTTACAGGTCCACCACATATGGAAAAAAGATCCTTCTTTCTCATCACATTTCCAACATTTTCCATTCCCATTTCTTGTTATTTTTTTTTTCAGTTTTACAGGTGTCATGTACCATCTATATAACATTTTATAAAAATTTTCTCTTAAATTAAAACTCGGTGTAAATTTTACATCTGTCTTCCATGCCCTTGCCCATGTATCCAACTCAATTGGATATCTTATATTTTGAGCCCATCTAACCATGTTATTTTTAACAATTTCTGATTTCATCTCTCTTTGTAGCAATATTCTATAAAATCTGGAAATTCTCTTTTTCTGGCCCCCTTTCATCAATACATCCAGTTCATTTTCACTTCTTTCAAACTCATATAATTTTTGATCCATTTTAAATCTCTCTTTTAATTGTCTCTATGGGAACCAGTTAAATTCATGGCGTTGCTCTTTTAATTCCTCTTCTGTACTCATTCTTAACTTTGTACCGTCCTTTTTCAGCAACTCTTGATACGTCAATAATTTTCCCTGTTTTATTGGAGCAATATTAAATGCTTCTTGGGGTGAGGTCCACAGCGGAAGTCTTCTATAAAATTTATGTTTTATTTGTATCTAAATCAAGTACTTAGTTAATGTGTTTGGGACATTATTCTACATCAACTACTTAGAACATTTCTGCACGACACTCTTATAGCGCGATGATTCCACTTTCAACCTCCTATGGAATCCTGGGGTTTGCAGTTCTGAGAACTGCAAACCCCAGGATTCCATAGGAGGTTGAAAGTGGAATCATCGCGCTATAAGAGTGCTGTGCGGAAATAGCCACAGTTAAGTATATTTTACTAAGTAACCTCTGCTGGCCTGATTGCCCAAACCTGACAGAAACATCATTCACTCATACTTCGATCACCAGCACCATGGAATTCCTTCTCTTCTTGCAGGTGATGTGGGTGAACAATGTTTCTGTTGCTGGGCAAGGAGAGGTTATTTAGTCAAGTTGCAGAAACCCTATAAATGAGAAAATTCCAAGTCATCCTATCCTCACCTGCCCTGTGGTCTTGAAGACTCAGAGTTGTGGCTTCTTTGATTGAGTCTATCCCTCTGTAGTATGGTCTACTTCTTTTCCTACTGCCCTCTGCTTTACCAAGAATGATTGTCTTTTCTAGTGACTCATATCTTCTCATGATATGGCCGGCGTATGACAGTTTCAGTTTAATTATCTTGGCTTCTAGGGAGAGTTTGGGTTTGATTTGCTCCAGGAGCCATTTATTTGTCTTTTTTAGCAATCCACCATAGCCGTAGAACTTTCCTCCAGCACCGCATTTGCAGATGATTTGACTTTCTTCCTATCAACTTCCTTCACTGTCTAGCTTTTTAATACGTAATTAAAAGCTGAATTTATGCACAAGGCGATGTAGGAAGAATTTCCCATTAGTTACATGAATTTTGCCTTTCTGGCTTGCGTGATCAATCACTTGGGAGATTCCGTTCTCTCTCTGCTGCTCTCCCTCCACCCCTGCCTTTCTGTTTCCTGCCCACATTGAAACTGCTGTTCCCTGTATGTTGTTGCTAAATATAGATCAGACTGGCAGGAGAGTTCCTGCTGCTGCCTGGCCTGGGCTGCTAATCTATGCTTTGCACACTCCTAATATGGTTGAGTGCAGCAGCCAATCAGGTGCTCAGTGATTACGCGAGCGGGTGAAGTGGGTTTGCTGCTTGGTATCACCCCCTCCCTGCAGCTTTCAGACTAACCGCTCCACAGGAAGCGCTGCGGCAGCAGTAGCCATAACAAAAGGCCAGTGAGCCATTGTAGCTGTGTGCAACCTGGTTTCATTGGGCCACCAGACAGTCCTTCTGCATAACACGGTCTTGCTCACGAGTGGGTGTTCAAATCCCAAATCAAGTAATTCAGGCAATACTCCCAGCTAAGACAGACATATAGCTCGCTTTCGGATGCGACATCGTACGGTGATGTCCAGTTTGCTCTGGTTGAACGCTGTGTGCAGATGTGACCCACACAGTTTGCAGCTTAAAGGGTACCCGATCTCCACAGCGATTTTAGCACTGACGACTGCGCGTGGTAAACTAGGTTGCTTCTGCGTTGGCTCCCTCCGAGCCAGAACTTGGTAAAAATTACTTATTTGTATACACTCCAACTGTCTCACTTTTGCAGGGACAGTCTTGATTAATGCTCTTTCATCCCACTTTTTCAGCTGCTTTTAAAACGTCCCACACCATTTCCGCACTAGGCTGTTATAGCGCGATGATTCCACTTTCAACATCCTCTGGAATCCTGGGGTTTGCAGTTTCGGGAGGGGCCAGCCGGCCCCTCCCGAAACTGCAAACCCCAGGATTCCAGAGGATGTTGAAAGTGGAATCATCGCGCTATAACAGCCTAGTGCGGAAACGGCCCCAGTTTCTCTCTCCTTCTCCCACTTCCCCTGTCTATCCTCAGCTTACTTCAGTCACTGCAAACTGATGTCAAAGTGCAAAAGTAGCTTGTGCTCAGTTAATTTAGCAGGGGAGAAAGGAGGAGAGGAATCTTGCCCTTCTCAGTAGGCTCAGGCAAAAGCAAACTGCTGCATCCTCCCCTAGCTTGTCTGCTCTCCCTCATTAGTAACTTTTGTCATCTTGACCACACTCTGATGTTGCCTTGCCATATGTGTCCCCATTTTCCACTGTGAAACACTGGATGGTAAGTATTTGGACTACAGCTTCCCCAGATCTTGAGCTAATATGGCTAGTGGAGTCTATAGTCCTCTAAAGGGAGTCTGTAGCCCAGCAAAGCAGCTTTTCTAACTCTTGTTGTTGCTATGTGCCTTCAGGTCTGCTTTGACCGATGGAGACCCTATTCTAGTTTTTCTGGCAAGATTTACTCAAAGGGGGTTTGTCATTGCCCTCCACTGAAGGTGAAAGACTGTGGCCATTTCTGCACTAGACTGTTATAGCGCTCTTATTCCACTTGGAATATCCTATGGAATCCTGGGGTTTGCAGTTTCGGGAGGGGCCGGATGGCCCCTCCCGAAACTGCAAACCCCAGGATTCCATAGGATGTTGCAAGTGCAATAAAAGTGCTATAACAGTCTAGTGCAGAAATGGTCTGTGACTTGCCAAAGGCCAGCCAGTGGGTTACCATGGATGAGCAGTGACTTGAACGTGCTGTCCCTAAGTCCTAGTCCCACAGTGATTGTTCTCCCCTGCTAATGTCACTTTTTCTCCTTGGGCCTATTTGTTGAAACCATATATAGGAGTAAGGGTGTGGCCATTCACTTAATTCTAGGTCGAGCAAGGATGAGAATCGGATCCCACACAAAAAAAAAATGGTACTGAAGGCTTTCCTGTGTCAACTGCCCCAGGCCTCAAAATGCTGAGCAGCTGAGGCAGTTAATCCCAAATGTGATCTGTTTCTTGCCCACAGTCCCACATTCTTGTGAATCATCAATTATCAAAAGATGAGAGGTATGGCTAGTCCAGGGACAGCATTTCCCTCCAGTATTGGCATTGCACAAATATATAAGTGAGGCCCTAGACTCCCTTCTCCCGAAATCTCCACAGGGTTCTTTTGGCCGTACAGGTATACGGCTCAGATAATCTACTCAGAGTAACTTCCATGGACCTCAGTAAAACTCAGGACTGCTGTAAGACTTTAAAGTTTAAAGTTTAAGCAGAACTTTACTTTCTCTAAGTAATATCTGCAATTGAGATAATGGTCTAATTCTCAAAGCTTGAAAGTAATGAGTTACAAGCAATGTAATTGGCTGTAATAAGTTGCTTTGAGGGTTAACAAGGTAGGAACAGAATTACATTACAAAGTCACATTTCAAAAGCAGGGTAACCAGTAAGAGAACTTCTGGTATAACAAGTAACACTTCCTTGTTAGTTTCAAAAATTACTTTTAAAGACCACTTTAAGGGATTTTTAGAGGTGTTTTGACAAAAATGAAAAATTTGTTTTTGAATGCTTTTCATTCCTTGGTTTACCTCGAAATCTAACAAAAAGTGGCTAATGAGCAGTGCAAAAAAGTTTAAAAAGTAGCTCTCCAAACACTATAATGAGGAATGGCAATAGAATTACTCTTAAAACACTGTAACAAGTAAAAGGAATGAAATATTTTAAAAAGCAGCTTTCTACACTCTGAAATTGTTCTTTCTTGGAGATTTTTAAGCAGAAGTCAGTTCTTAAAAGTTGTTTAGCAGTTGATTCCTGCATGGATAGTAGTTTGAGTAGATAAACTTGGGCCTTCCATCTAACCTTATGATAATTCTTTAATTGCAATTATTGAGCAGTGTTACTCTCTTCCTCATTTTGCATCAGAATTTTCTCTACTTCTGATGCATTCAGTCTGAATGAATATATATTTTTAAAAATATTGGCTATTTCTATTGTTTCAGATTCCAGTTCAAAAACACAAGTCACCCACTGGGCTTTGTAGGATTATAATCTTTTTTGTGCATGTGTGTGAATATGTGCTTCATATATCATTTTCTTCAAGTTTTCAGTTGGATAGCTTTTGATGAATGACCTCTTTTTCTCATAGATTCAAATTGTCAATGAAAATTGTCCTTATGCAGCTCACCAAAATTTGTATTAATGTTGCAATTAACACACCTTCTAACCTGCACTTTAAATAGCATAAACCCGTTCACTCAAAATCTCCAGTGCAAACTGTACATATTATGTTGTCAACAGTCTGAAAGATCTCTTGTTATTGATGTGCTTTCTTCCTTTCTGGAGTGTTTCACCTCTTGGTCATTTCTATTCTTGGATGAATTTCACTGTCTTTTTCCCCCTCCATCTTCACCACTGATTGTTTCTCCAATAGTCACGCCATCCAACAAAAGGACAGAGAAAGATGGCATTGGCCCAGTGTAAATATATCAAAAGATAGCTTCGGCCACAATGAGATGTATTGTATGTTGTCCAACAGAAACAAATTCAGATGGCCACAAGTGGGAACATTTAATAATTTACCTAGCTAATTATCACTGCAAGACAGCTTACTGACACAGCTTGTATCTCTCAGTACTTCCCTCTAGGTATGCCATCTGTTGGCCAAACAATTATTTACAAATCCAAAAATGGCTCTTGGAGCTTAAAAGAGGACATCTGCCTGAAAGCTGGGCCCTAATTATCCATCTCTTTGGAACAGACCATTCTCTCTCTCTCTTTCTCTTTGTGTTTGAAGAATTATTTCCATTTACGCTTGATGACCTCTTCTGAACAAATTCAAAATCTCTTGGAAAAGGATAAGTCATAACTGTTGTTGGGTATTGAGTATACCTGCTGCTAGCAAAGACTGAAACTGGTTGGCTCTAAAATACATGATTTATTTATTTATTTGTTGGGCCACAGAAGAAGGCTGATTACTTCAAACACAGATAGAAACTGAGGGGTTAAGCTGAACACTTCTGCTCCTCTTCAGCTGATGGACTCATTAATGATTTCTTCCCCCTTCAATGCATACATTAACAAATTTCTATTTCCTGGCCAAAGCAAATATTATTTTTAAAATGCACATGCAAAATAATCCAGCTGGATTGTTTTAGCCTGTAATCACAAATGGAAGGTGCAACCTAAATAAAATTATCACTAACTTTATTAATAAAGATGGTTGCCTCTCTTTGGTCACTGTTAGGATGGAAAAGGATTATATATGTTTAGAATAGACTATGAAACAAAGCAAGAAAGAGCCATTCGGAAAGACTGCAGCCTCGATTACATTATATTGCAATTACTAGTTTCCACTTCTTGATGGACATCTGGTATAATCCACCTTCCACTAAAGCCAGTGTGATTGATTTTAATAAGCAAGATTATAGCCTCTACTCTTTAGCTGTCAGCACAACTGGCCTTCGGTGTGTCTTACGCTATCAGTCCAACCTTCTTTTTTTTTGGTATCTGTGTTCATCTTGCTTCCAGTTGCTCCTGCATAGTCTATGCTCACTCCTAAAAATTAAAAACAGCAGCAAAAACAAACTCTCAGTGATTGTAGAGTAAGGAACATTTTCAAAATCAAAATTAAATATTGTAAACTTTCAAAGTAAAATGAAAGAAATAATGTAACAGTTTAAAATGGAAGCTTTAAATGGAGTTTCTTTGAGCAGTGTTATGAGACTACTAGCATCAATGCCACAGAAATGGCTTGCTCAAGCAGGTTGAGGAATACAAACAGTGCTTCTGAAGTCAGCATCTGGGGAAGACAATGTTTGTTTTGGCCAGGCAATGGCTATTCATTAACTTGTGCACTGAAAGTGAGCTCAGCAGGGAAAATGACCTTTGTAATAAGATAGCTAGATGAATTTACAAAATTTCTTTACATTTTACTCTGTGATCTGGCAAGCTTCTAAGAAACATTGATATAACAGAGCTTGGAAATATTACTTTGAGGTCTTCTACAACTCCCCAGGATTATTGGAACTCTATTCCAAATGGTAAAGCCACTAAATCCCATCTGATCTTGGAAGCTAAGCAGGTCAGCCTGCTAAGCAGGATCTTGGAAGCTAAACAGAATGGGAGACCACCAATAAATACCAGATGCTGTAGGCTATATTTCAGAGAAAGGAACTAGGTAAAACCATCTCTGAGTCTTCCCAGCCTAAGAAAACCCTATGAAATTCAAAGGGTTTCCATAAATCAACAGGTGAATTGAAAGCACACACATACACATATACATTCCAAAAAGGTAATTAGAACATGGGAAGCCACCTTCTACTCAGACAGATTTTGATCCCTTTTGTTTAAGTTGTTTCTGACTTATGGAGACCTAAGGTGAACCTATTATGGGGTTTTCTAGGGCCGAGAATATGTGAGGTGCCCAAAGTCACCCAGTCGATTTCCATGGCTGAGAGGGGAATCAAATCATGGCCCCTTTATCCCACTTTATAAGGCAGATGATTGTCAATGTTTCCCTGGAATCTCGAGTAGAGATGTCCCCATCTATCAGCATCCCACAGCCTGATGTTCCCCCAGTGTGTTAAGACTGTGACTCCCACAATCCCCAGCCAACTCAAGCAATAAAATCTATAGTTTCTCTATCTTGAGGACACCAGGTTGGGGTACACTGCATGGCTACCTGAGCCTTTTAACAAGATGCCAGTAACTGTGCTGTACAACTGAATATAAATCCCTTCCTGCTACGTTCTTGGGATTTAAAGGAAAGGAAAGGAAAGGAAAGGAAGGAAGGAAGGAAGGAAGGAAGGAAGGAAGGAAGGAAGGAAGGAAGGAAGGAAGGAAGGAAAGAAGGAAAGAAAGAAAGAAAACAGTTTCTTTGCTTTGAGTAGTTATATAGTGGAGGGAATAATAGCAAAATAGTTTCTCTTACATCTTTATGACATGTTTCCATGTCCAACATTCTTCTTCTATACAAATGTTAAAACTTTAGGAATATATCTTCTATTTCATTAACTGGAAATTAAGTTTTCCAAGCTGTACATGGAATACAAAAAAACCAGCAACATTTTCCCCCAGGGGAAAAAGAGAAAGATGACAAGGGGAAAGAAAGGGAGAAATTAGAGAGGAAGACAGAAGATAAGAAAAAGAGAGAGAGAGAGAGAAAGAAAGAAAGAAAGAAAGAAAGAAAGAAAGAAAGAAAGAAAGAAAGAAAGAAAGAGGGAAGAAAGAAGGAAGGAAGGAAAAGGAGATGCTCAGCAAGAACTTTTGGGATGAAGTAGAAGGGAGAAAAAGAGAGAGAAGTGAAATCATCAATTAAAAGAGAAATGAATCAATGCCTAAGAGGAGAAAGACATTCATATCAGGCTGTTGGCTGACAATGGTACAACCAGTGTTTTTTTTCAGACCAAGAAAAGAAACTGAAGCTGCAAGGTGGGAAAAGAACTGGGGAAATAAAGAATGAGATAGTAAAAGCTGCAAAGCAGCAAATCTTCATGCTACACTTGGTGAGTCTTGAGGCAGCAAATATTGAGGCAACCCAGTATTTCACTGTGCTGACCACTCCTGCTCACTGACCTCTGAGGCTGACCAAGGTTTAATAAGATATAAGAGAGAGTAGAGAGAATGAAGGAGGTGGCAAAGTAGACTCCCTGGATAAAATATCAATTTTGGACTACGTGGAAATAAAATATAAAAAAATGTATTCAACTGTGAGCATCACAAATACCACCCCCCAAAAACACTGGAGACTTTGGCCTAGTAGAATGTACTTCTGAAGTTGTCTATTGGCTTGTATCTATTAAAAGACGTTCAAAACGGTCAACAAAATATTAAATATTAAATGCATCTTGGCTAAAAAGTTGGTCTGGCTATGTATATAACTAATTTGTGAATACAGATGGGCTTTCCCATTTATTCCAGTGGGGAGATTAGTTCCAAGTGCATATTGCTTTATGTTTGGAGCTGCCCTCTCCACAGACATGAATGGGGAACCTAACACTGCTGTTTATTTTCATAAAAACTCCCATTAGCTATGACTATCCCACTGAAAACCATAGGACTTAAGTTAGAACCAATTAATTTTGGCTGAATTAGATAGAGCCTATAGGTTTAATTTATCATTAAATAATCTTGATGCCAGTGCTTCTCCTAGAACCCAAAAGTCTACCTGACGTACAGGAAAGTTTTCAATTTTCCTCCTTTAACACTGAGGCTATACAAAAGAATGAGACCAAAGCACATCCATGTTTATTATGGCACCATAAACTAGGCTAGTTTATGGGCTAACCAATATCATATCACTTTGTCATGTAATCATCTTCCTAGAAATGCCAGGGGCATTTCCTCAGGGGAAATTGTCACAGTTTTGGAGATCTGAGGAGAGGATTTTGTCTTAAATAGGAGATCAAGGGATGTTAAATCACCTACAATTTCTGCAGCATTAGAAAGCATCAACCCAGTGGAGCCAAACTAATCAACTTTGCTAGCACCTCAGCATTTCAAAGCTAAGTGCATCTCAATTAGCATCTTTTTATACATCACTCTGCTCCCAGATCTACAGAAAGGTGGACAAACCCATCTATCTGGGCACTATGTGAAGAATCTGTCTGAAAATGAAAGTGGGTAATTTGTTGATGACTGGCCCAGAAAATGACAGGAAAATTACAGAGCAGATTTCAGCTGTGGGGCATCATCTAAGCTACAACAAAATGAAGCTTAAGTGTAAGAAAGAGCCAATTATTTGGTAGTCAGAGTCAAGGATGAAAGAGAAGAAAAACTGAAGGGGCGGAGGGAGGGGGGGCTCTGTTTTTTTTTAACCTTTAGTGCATTGTTAGGAATGATGAAAGGGTAAGAAAGGAGATACTAGAAAGTAAGAAAGATATTTTAAAATATAGGCTGGCATCCTGTTAGTGAGTAATGATGTTTTAAGTTGGGTTCATGACCATGTAATTGTTTCCTGTTCATATTTTATGACCATGGTACTATTGCCATGATCATGTATGCTCCTGAAACTTACCTTAAAAAGTCAGGGCAGCTGGCTCAAGCACTGCAGTTCCACGGCGCTGGCAAGTAGAATGTTGCAGGATGATGTGACCAGCTCCTTCCAGCCAGCAAGTGATGGGAAGGGGCTGATCACATCATCCAGGAGCGCTCCACTCGCCAGCACCATGGAACTCTGTTGTTCAGGATAGTGGACTCATTTTTAAGGCTGGTTCTAAGGTGTTGGATCAGGAGATGAAGCGTAGCTACAATAGCATAATTATGCCTCTGAGATAGGATCCCAGCCATTTAAAAAACAGCAACAACTGAAATTGCTGTTTACAGAGATAAACAGTGGTGGCTGGTGGCTTGCATGTCAGTGAATTGGTGAATCCACCCTGGGGTTTAGACTGAACTTTAAAGGAGTCATCCAAAGTGTTGAACCTATTTGGGGGATAGCATTTAGTACCTTGTGTAGCTTTTTTTTTACATTTGGAAGAAAAAACAGCATGCATTCAATACCCCATTGACATGGAATCTGGCTACTGCAGCTGGAAATTAAATGTGTGTGTGTGTGTGTGTGTGTGTGTGTGTGCGTGCGCATTCCAGAGTATATTTGCAAAATCACAGGGTTAACACTGCCATTATGTTGGTTGAAGCATATGCTTCAGACTGCAGATGCTTGGGGAGATGAAGTGATGGTAAGACAGTAGAAGACAGAGCTGTACATGTCATGTGGCATGTTAAACTGGGCAGCTGCCTTCAGGGGTGGTGAAGAATGTTGTCACATTGCTAATGTTGAATTCAACAGTCCTTCCAGTCAGCTTCTGTATGTGGAATAGAGGGAGAGGTCATCATCTTGTCCTCTGCTTCAGTCAGCAAAATGTCATGGACCAGCCCATGAAAACCTCTCAACGGCTGTGCGTGACACACACATCTGGCATCAAATCAGTAGATTATAACATTTTACAGTAGCAGCATGTTCCAACACAATGTTAAACAGCTTTCGGACGCTCCACTGTAATGGACCTAGAGGAGAATGTACCCGAGAAAGCTGCCTTAGGCACAGTAAGGCATTGTGTCCATTCTAGTTACATTAATCTTTTCCACAGCTTGCTCTTAACAAATGACATCAGTACCATGAAGTACCACTGTTGCTCATAACCTGATCTCAGCTGTTGAATGACTCCCTGCATTGCCTATACATTGTCCAGCTTATATATACTGGGTTTTTTTTCTTGCTTCAAAGGTTCCAAGATAAATATCTGTGTAAAGATAACACTGGATTCACATGATCAAACTTAGGCTATTTCCACATGACAATGCTCCTCTGTGTTGTCGCGCTGCAATTCAGGTCTGGAAGGGAGTGTGTCAGCAATGCTCCCCTCTGCACCTGCTCACTCTTTGCAGAAGGAAGTGCAATGGCTCTGCCTCTTCCATCTGCAGTGCAGCTGAGCACTTGCCATTGCAGCACCGGGGCAGGAAGCATCGCAATTATGCTTCCGCACAATCGTAAATATGGGAGCGCTGCGCAATTGGAGATGTAAAATGGATTTTTTCCATTTTGCAAATACTGCATGAGTACAATGCTTTGCAATGGAATGGCAACGGGACGGCGACAACATCATGTGGAACTGTGATCTTCTAATCACTGCCATCCTGTCCCAGAAGCGGCACAGCGACGTTGTGCGGAAAGGGCCTTAGTTTCTTTAGTTGCTCTCCTCAAACCTTCAGGAAGCAGCTGGAAAATTGCTGCAGTGGTCTGGACAATCACCTGTATTTGTGAAGTTCATAGTCAGCATCATCATCAAAGGCCCCTCCCTAAACTGCAAACCCCAGGATTCCATAGGATGTTGCAAGTGGAATAATAGCGCTATAACAGTCTAGCGCAGAAATGGACTGTATGCTTCCATATGAACCTGCGCATGTTTTGAGATCTTCTGGGGAGGCCTCTCTGTCCCACCACTCTCACAAATAGTTTTGGCAGGAACACAAGAGAGGACCTTCTCTGTAGCTGCTCCCACGATCTAGAATTCTCACAAAAGCTAGAATGGCACCCTTCTCACTGTCTCTCCACAAGCAGGTAAACTACCCCTTTTTTTAATATATTGGCTTTGAGAATGGATTTTTCAAGAGAAGAGGCCTTGTATATATACTATGCGAATATTAGTTAGTATAATTGGTATATATACTAATACACTAGACTTCCTTTTTTTAAAATCGTTTGTGTTTCTAACCGATTTTAATTCTGCAATAGTTTTATTAATTGCTTTTTAACTTTTGTATGTTGTGAATTTTTAACTATGCTTGTTTTAAACATTGCAAGCTGCCTTGAATCCCAAACTGGGAAAAAGGCAGATTATAATTAACAACAATGACAACAACAACACAGCAGATTTCAGGCATGGCTGTGCTAGTTTGGATCACAGGCAAAGGGATATTGTAGCACCTTTGAGACTGAGATAAAGAGGTTTGTAGCATAAGCATTCATATACTGAGTCTATTTGCATCTGATTAAGCAGAGCCAGTCTTATGAAAGCTTATGCTACAATTTTTTTTCCTCAGTTAATCTCAAAGGTGCTGCAATATCCCTTTGCATAATATATAGCAGGCTAGACATCTAGAACAAAGAATTAATGACTTAATAATTGTCAGCTCTGAAAGGGGAGGAATATGTTCTCTGAAAGGGAACATATTTGGCACATGAAACTTCCAGTTTGTGAATGATGTGAGATCACACAAAATAGCTTCATCAAAGAGGATTGTAAACTTCTTTTTTTGAATGAGAACTATTTGCTATACAGAGCCACTGCATAGTTTGTTACTGATTCAACTAGAATAAACAGTTCTTAAAGTAATAAATTAATTCTGAGTGAATCCTCTATTATGCAGTGGCTAACAGTAATTCAATCACAGTGCAGTCTCTTATATGTCTATAGTAATGGAGAGGTCTAATGCACTTCAGTAAAGATTACTTCCAAGAAATGGTATATAGGACTGCAGCCTAAGGAAAGTAAAATTTTTGTGTGTAAGCATATACAATTATGTAATAATTATGCATTATTATGTAGTATGTACAGAATTATGTAACAAAAATATAATTAAAGCTTTCATGAATTATGAAGAAAGGCTATCTGCTGTATGTCCAAGCAGTAACATCCGATTACTCTTGACTCTGCAATGTTAAAATGCTTCAAGCAGGGAAATTTTAGCAACATTACTACTCAGTTGGTGAGTTGTTTCATTTTGCAGCCTACAATAATAATTAACATTATTGAATCAGTTCATGTGCTGAATAGAATTGTCACAGTCTATTTCTCATTTTTGGTGGTGAAGTATAATTGTATTTCAGATAGTTATAGTATTAGCATATTGTGTGCAATACTTTAAAAAAGATTGCTGATGGAGGATGTGAGCCTTCTTTAGTTTTAGTGACACTTTATAATAGGTATGCAATTAGAATTTAACTTATTTACTCGTAGTAATAGTAGAAAGAGCAACAGCAGCAGTAGTTGTTGTTTACTGGAGTACTTTAAACAAGCTTGGTGTGAAATGTGTGAGTCCTCTAGTTTCAGTGACACTGTGTAATAGGCATGTGATTTAGGTTTAGAATTCAAATTACTACTACTGATGCTATAGTACTATTACTACTGTGCTACTACTACTATAATAGTATACTAGTAGTATACTAGTAGTAGTATTAACAAGTTAAATTGTTAAATTGCAAATCTAAAAATAAATCTAAAATAAAGTAGTAGTAGTAGCAGCAGCAGCAGCAACAGCCATGGTTGTTTATCTTCTCAAAGCCCACCAAGTCCCCAGGTGATATACAACAGATAAAACATCATTCAGAAATGGAATTTTTAAAAAATACAGTTTTAAAAGCAAGCAATTAAGCAATTCCCTAAAGCTGAAGACTGAAGGCCACATGGAACAATGTTGTCTTGGCTACTTGTTTGGAGCATAATTGGAATAGACAGCCTAATGGAGGGAGTTATACAGTCAAGGTGCTGCTATAAAGAAAGCCTTGTCTCCTATACTCACCAACCCAGCCTCTTCAAGGAGCACGACACACACCGAAGTCTTCATTAAGGATCTAAGAATTCTGGGATGACTTATATCTTTCAAATATCATAGATGCAAACCATTTAGAGCTTTGTAGGTCAAAACAGCAACCTGAATTGTGCTTGAAAACAAATTGTATACCATTACAGTTAGTACAAGGCTGATACCTCTGTAGCTTCAGAACACTCTCCAAGAGCAGCCCTGTATAAAGCACATAACAGTAGTCAAATCAGCATGGACCATTTGGGCACCTTTTTATATGTTACTTTCCTATTCCGCCCCATATTTCCTCAAAGCGTTTCACAATAAACTTTTTTAAAAAGGAGAATTAGCATGAAACATAAGTAAACATTTCATAGAATCACCAAATCACAGAATCATAGAGTTGGAAGAGACCAACATGGGCCTTCAAGTCCAACTCTCTGCCATGCAGGAATATACCATCAAAGCCCTCCAATCTCTGTTTAAAAACCTCCAAAGAAGAAGACTCCACCACATTCTAAGGCCCTTTTCGCACGCTTGTCCTGTTGCGAAAAGGCCTCGGGAGCATTGCGCAATTGCAAGGACCATTCCACATGATGTCCTCGCAATCGTGCGATGCTCCCAAGGCCATTAGGAGGCAATCGAGCATTATATCATTTTCGGCTTGTTGCCGAAAATGATGCATGATCGTGCATCCCTTCCATGTCTCACCCACACTTACCTTGTGTGTGGAGCCTCCAGACGCGTGGCCATTGCGCTTCCTTCCCCAGTGCAGCCTGGGAAAGTACCCAGCTGTGCTGCGGAAGAAAGGGGCACAGTGCTCACACTTCCGTCCGGCCAGCATGGAGGTGGTGTGGAGGAGAAGTGGAGGGGACATGAGTGCCTCTCGCAAGAGGCTTCTTGCATGATCCCCTCTCAATGACACCGGAACGAGGTAAGGTGCGAAAAGGGCCTAAGACAGCATATTCCACTATCAAACTGTTCTTACCATCAGGAAGTTCTTCCTAATGTTTAGATGGAATCTTTTTTCCTGAAGTTTGAAGCCATTGCTCTATGTCCTAGTAGGGCCATTTCCACACTACGCTCTTATAGGGTGATTATTCCACTTTCAACATCCTATGGAATCCTGGGGTTTGCAGTTTCGGGAGGGGCTGACTGGCCTCTCCTTAAACTGCAAATCCCAGGATTCCATAGGATGTTGAAAGTGGAATAATCGCACTATAAGAGTGTAGTGCGGAAATGTCTTTGGAGCAGCAGAAAACAGGCTTGCTTCATCCTCCATGTGACACCTCTTCAAATATTAAACATAGCTATCATGTTGCCTCTTAACCTTCTCTTCTCTAGGCTAAACATACCCAGTTCCCTACGTGACCCCTCATAGGGCTGTTAGGAGCAACGTCACTGTATGTGATCCAGGCCGTAGAATTTCAGTTTTGATATATCTATTTGACTGCCAAGAGGACAATTGTACCATCTTTTTCTTTGGGGCCTGTATGTGTGTGCGTTCAAATTTGAATTCACAACAAGCAGACAGCAGCAGTTCTTTAGTGTCACCAAGAGAGGGAAACTTATACATCACCTTGATCAGATTAAACACTGGATCTGTCTGTGCTGAACAGCGTAAAACAAGTATGATTTCAAAGAGTGTTTGTGTTGAACATCAACAGTTGCTATGCAGCTGATGTAATTCTGTAATAATCTGTGACCACCGGAAGATACAGGAATGTGACAAACCCTGGGAGTGATGAATTCACAAATAACTCATTTCAATGCATTCTACCGGAGGGGTCAGAAACAAAGGAAACCAGTCTGAGAAGTGGAAAAGTGTTTTTTAAGCAGTGGTACTGACACTGCCTCAAAGCAAATTTAAAAGTAGCTGAGTAGGGGAAGTGGTTCTTTTGCTCCTTAATTAAAGCACTTCAATCAACTTTATTATAATCGTAGATCAGTTGTAAAAGGGCAAAAGCAGAACATAACAGAAAATAAAAATGAAAAAGGTAAAAAGCAGCTCTGAGATACAGAGATTTCTAAATGTATATACATAAGTGAAAATCAATTGCATGCTCAGGGGTGAGATCTAGTGTCCCACAAAACCACAAACACAGAATTTGGAAAGAAAATGGCCACAACTTTATTTACCACTGTTCCTGAGTTGCCATGCACATGGGTCTGGATCTCAGCATCGGCAAACCTGCCTATTGACTGATGAGCCCGACCCCCTGCCACTTCCAGAATTCATGGTAATAAGTGTGGGATCCACCTGATCACCCAAGGAGTGCAGGGAACATAGGAACCTCCTGTGTTGTGCACGCCTTCTACCCCCCCATACCCCTTGCTCCTTGGAAGGGGGTGCCGTAGTGTGCCCTGCCCAAAGGCACTGATAACCTTATCCCGGACCCAGGACCCATGCCAACCACCCACAAGTTGTGACAAGTAAGCAAATATGCAGTCCAACTCCTGAAAGATGCAGGGAGGGTGGGTGGGATGACGCTCTGAATGACATGAGCGCTGGCTGGAGGAGGACCTGCCTAAATACTTCTTTCCCAGACCCTGGATCAGAGAGAAAACTGCTAGCCAGCTCTGGCCCAGGAAAGGGGCAGCCAATAAGTATAAAGTGCAGTTTAAACTCATTGGCTGACCAGCGGATGCCACCCCCAAGGCCACATGGGCCACACAGCCTGCCAGGAAGAAGCAGCTGGCTCTGCTGGCTGCACAAGGAGACTGTGTATTGACCACAGCCTCCCTAAGCCACAAAATCATTGTCTGGAAAGTCGGGCAGCTACATCTCCTTTGAACTGTAGTGCTAGAGAAGAGTTCTACAGATACCCTGGAGTGCTAAAAAGACAAATGAATGTGTCCCAAAGCAAATCAAGCCTCAATTCTCCCTAGAAGCCAAGATGACTAAACTGAGACTGTCGTACTTTAGCTATATCATGAGAAGACCTGACTCACTAGAAAAGACAATCATGTTTGGCAAAGTAGAAAGCAGTAGGAAAAAGAGGAAGACTGCATTACAGATGGATGGACTCAATCAAGGAAGACATGTCCTTGAATCTGCAAGACTTGAACAGGGCAGTTGGTGATGCAGGTTTCTTATTGATAGAGTGGCGTAAATCGAAGCTGACTTGACAGTAGTTAACAGCAACTATATCATGAGATGAAGTACAAGTAAAATAAATACAAAAACCTTAAGGTACGGAAACAGATGGAAGAAATGTTCCTGTTGGTTGCTCTACCTCTTGCTGTAGTTCTCAGGGGGAAGGGTTTTGTCACAGAATCTCCAGAGGCAATTCCCAGCACAAACAGCAACATTTCGTTCTTATCTAGAGATTAGGTTTTTAAAACGTCCAGTGTAAATTATGGCAGAAAAGAAAAGAAAAGAAAAGAAAAGAAAAGGAAAGGAAAGGAAAAGAAAGGAAAAGAAATGAAATGAAACTCTTGGAAAAGGCTATCTAATTGTATCATCCTGATTAAAGGGCATTTCTCCTCCTCCTCCTCCTCCCTGAATGGGCCTTTAACCTGGAAGAGTAAGGTTTTTTGAACGCTGTATTTTAAAAAACCAAAAAGGCATGCTGATCCAGGCTTCCAGAGCCAGTAGTGATCAAAGACACAGGAGAGATCTCTGAGTGGCCAATTGTCTATAGGGCTATGAATTTAGAATGTTTACAGGCAAAATGGCCCATCCCACTTCCTTCAACCTTCTTCCCCTCCCTGTCATCCGGAGAGATGTGTCCAGATTCAAAAATGGCATCCAGGAAGTCCCAACTGGTAATAAACAAAACTGTAATGTTTTGAGACCTCTTGCCTTTTTTTCATAGTCTGGTTTTCCCACAACACAATTTAAAATCATAAAAATCATTTAAGTAGACTAAAAACATATAAAACAATTTGACAAATGAAAAACAGTTTAAAACCATGTGCATAAACTTTTGGGGGGAAGTCAGGCCCCAAAGGCTTTGGTAAACAGTCTTGGTTTTTCTAGGCATTTAAATAAAGCCAGTGTTGGTATCAATTATGCCTCCATGGGGAAGACATTTCACAACCAGCATGCCAAGGTGGGAAGGCCCTCTACCATGTGCTCTCCCAGTATGTTGTCCTCACTGTTGGGACACAGAGGGAGGCCCAAACATCTGTTCTTGGGAAGGCATGCATGCATGCATGCATGCACACACACACACACACACACACACTTCTTCAAGTGTTGAGGTCCTAAGCCATTTAGAGCTTTAAAAGTCATCATAAACACCTTGAATTTCAGTCCAGAGCATATTGGCAAATTTATTTTGTTCAGGATTATAGGCAGAAATGAGAAAAATTAACTGCAGAAAGTAATGACAGAAATGGCATATTTGCCTAATCTATAAGAAGGAGCTGGGTAACAAAAAATTCAAAAAATCAGTAATACTTCTAAGGCCTTATCTTGGCATACATGCCATATGCAAACTATATGTTTCAGTTTTCTGAAGGGGAGGTAAGCTTAGCAACACATTTCTATTCCTGTAAAGAAATGTATATTCCTGGCATGAAAGGGATTTGAAGCAAGCATTTTAGTCTGAAGGCCAGATAAAGCCCTTATCTCAGAGGGGCCAGGACTTCCAAAAATAAACTCTTCCTGCCTACTTACAGTGAATATTTTACTGGGAATGTAGTTGAGTGGAAAGCTGATAGATCTGTAAAACACTTTCATATACTTCGCAAGGGGAGTCATCCTTACTATATAGGCTTCTAAATGCATCTTTAATAGGATCATGATAGGAAAGATTATTAATTTACATTTCCATGTGGAAGAGTGACAGCAGCCAGTGCTTTGATCATTTTTTTGTATCAGCAACAACAAGTTGATGTCTTTTGTAGGCAGGGATACTGTTGGTGAAACTGCACTAGAATAGCTGCACAATGCTTTTTGTACCCACTAACTACACATTGCTTTGATTGTGTAGATCATGAGAAATTATATATGTGTGTATGTGCCTTCAAGGCACCTGTTGACCCCCGGAATTTGATAGGGTTTTCTTTCTTCTCCTCAGAAATGGTTTTGCCAATTTCTTCCTCTGAAAAATAGCCTACAGACCTGGTATTCACTGGGGGTCTCCCAACCAAGTACCAACCAGAGCTGACCTTGCTTAGCTTCCAAGATCAGATGGAATCTGGTGGCATTAGGGTATTTAGGCCTAGCATTGGTGAAATACACCAGTGTAAACATCTTTTTTTAAAAAAAAAAATTGTACAAGTGTCATATGCTAAATATAGTTGTGCAAATAGAATTCTGCCAGTGTACACTGCACAAATCATTGCACTTTTCAAGATGTTGCAGAAGTGAGTCCCATAGCACATTGTTGACTGGGGGCCTATTGACCATTGATAGTATGCACACAATAGTATGATTTGAGTTGTGCCATTGGCTACATAGCAGTGTAATCCAGTTTACAAGAGGTGTAGCTAGCTTGCTAGCTAGATAGGTTTGATTTGATTTGATTTATAGCCTTCTGTCTCAATATGGCACCCAAAGCAGCTAAGCTAGTGTAACTTTACACTATGTAACACATCTATTGGCTATTGACCATGATATTTTTTGGCTAACTTCTAAAAATTTGAAGAGCAGACTAGACAAGATATTTGCCAGAATTCCATTCTTTTAAGACCCAGAACTATGAAGAGGTTTCTTGGTTTTAGGAAGAGACTAAACACACCACAAGGATGCATGCTGATGGACTACGAGCTTTCTGCTCATATTGATCATGCAATCAACAAATTCCATTTAAGTTGGAAGCCTCTTTCACTTACTCCAGTTATAATTAATGGTTTAATTTATAAAGGTTCTGAAATTGATTCTTTTAAATGTGTGTGCCATTTGGGAGATCAATGTTAAATAGCAAGACTTCCTTTATAATAATTTTACAAAACGAGAAAGTCTCTTGTTAAATGAACCCCTTATCCTCATGGGTGATTTCAATGCAATTATACTTTAACTGTCAATGAAAATAGAAAGAATATGAAAATTATCTTAGTAACTGCAACTTCGGACATTATGCACCTCTTTTGCTGCATTTGCCATTTCTTGAAGAATAACATCTTGAAGCTTGTATGTGTAAAGATAGTTCTGTTCATAAAATGTATTATTTGATGTTATGGTTACATTTTATGTCTCTGGGCACTTTTTAGGAAGAACAGTGTGATGATGAAGAGGACGAAGAGGAAGAAGAGGATTATTATATCACTAGAGGGAAGATTTTATTAGTAGGTCTGGGTAGCTGAGTACAGATCTCTTGTGACTTCTAAAATGGCACCCAGATGAAGCTGAGACAGTTTTCCATATGAATTCTAACTCAAGATTCTAGTGATAAAAGATATATGTTTATTTTAGAAACCATGTATCACCAGTTTTGAATCAACTGCACTAGAATAGCTGCACAATGCTTTTTGTACCCACTAACTACACATTGCTTTGATTGTGTAGATCATGAGAAATTATGTGCACTGTAAATGAAATGGTGTGTCACAATATCTGATTGTTCTGCTATGTAACCTGTACTTTAGACAAGAGGCCACTGTCAGGACAAAATATGGAGAAACAGAATGGTTTCTAGTTGGCAAGTGGCTCAAACAAGGCTGCATTTTATCACCCTATCTGTTTAATATAGGTGCAGAACATATTATAGAGAAAATAAGATTAGACTCTGAAGAAGGTGTAAAAATTGAGGGAAGAAAAACATCAGCAACTTAAGACACACGGCTGACACCACATTAGTGGCATAAAATAGCAAAGACTTGGAATGACTCTGATGAAAGTTAAGGAAGAAAGTGTGAAAGCACTTACAGTTGAATATTACCAAAAGAAAAATAATGACCACAGATGATTTACATAATCATTTGAAATGTGGCGCTGGAGGGAAGTTCAATGGATACTAAGCTGCCAAATAAACAAATAAATGGGCCCAAGAGTAAATCAATCCCGAACTCTCACTGGAAGCCAAAATGACTAAACTGAAACTGTTGTAGTTTGGAAATATGATGAGATAACATTCTTTTTTTTAAAAGATTGTAGTGCTTAGCAAAGTAGAAGGCAGTAGGTAAAGACAAAGACACCATTACAGGTGGAAGTGACACACCAGGCGCTTAGAGTTCTCTCAGTCATAGGGTCACCATAACTCGAAGCTGACTTGATGGCAAGTAACAGAAATAACACAGTGCTTTTTGTTTGAGAACAGTAGGAGCCTTCTGCCTAGAAGATGGGAATCTTGGGGTTCTCCAGATGTAGTTGGACTGGAGCTCTCATCAGCCCAAGCCAGTATTGTTGGGAGTGGCAATCTTTGCATGCGTAATTAACTGGGTAGTTAGTTTGCATGTTTATTGTAGGCATAGAAGGGACTGTCTACAGTAAACTTCCTGTTGTTTGGTCAATGCCCACTTCCCCTTGCACATACTCATCCCTTTGTTCTTAAAAGTCCTAACTTAGTATTTACACCTCTCTCTTTTGTCTTCGCCTTTGGTCTTGAAAGCATGCTCTGAGATCTCCTAACAGGGATTCTTTCAGCAAGCATATGGCTGCTTATTTTTCTTCTTACTTTCTTCAAGAATTGAACCCATGTAGACTGTGCAGAAGATTTTGTGAGTAAACTTTTCATATTTTTAACCAAACTGTTTGTGTTTATTTTGAGCTAGATTAAGTGTGTCTGGGGTGGAGATGATGAAGTGGGACTGGTGATTTGTTCAGCTTCTGTCTGTGCCTTACAGAATGCTCTGCTGATTGGGAAACTTATTACTAAAAATTTCTCAATTCCGCAACAAGTATAGCCAGTGGTGAGGAATGCTAGAAGTGGTAGTCAAGCTACATCTGGAAGGCCACATGATTTCCACCTCTGGTCTAGAAGCACTAAAAATTTTATAGGAACCTGAGTCATGAAACAAATCCAGCTTTGCAAATGAATTGGCAGTGAAGTTGAAAGGAAGCCATGCTTACAATGTGTTGTTGTGTGCCTTCAAGTTGCTTCTTACTTATGGTGACCCTAAGACAACTCTATCACAGGGTTTTCTAGTGGCTAAGAGTGTATGGTGTGCTTCCAGGGTTGTAGTCCATATCTCAAACCACTATGCCGCGCTGGCTTACATACTTAAATACACTCCAACATTTTAAAGATGAAAAGCAGGACACACATGGCCAAGCAATATCAGAGTGTGGCCAAGATGACAAAAGTTATTAATGGGGAAGAACAGATAAGGTAGGAGAGGCTGCAGCACTTTGTTTTGCCTATGTCTATTTGGGAAGAGCAAGATTTTGCCCCTCCTCTCCTATTGCCCTGATGAGTTAATTGAGTCAAGCAACCTTTGCACTTTGAACTTAGTTGAGGACAAAGGGGAAGAGGAGAGAAAAACTGGGACCTTTTAAAAGCAACTGAAAAAGTGGATGGCAAAGGATTAAATGGAACTCTCCATGTCAAGTCAGGATAGCTGGAGAGTTCATACATATCAGCAAGCTTTACCTCTCTTCTCAATTTTCAGGCAGGTTAAATGCCTTAGACAGGCTCCCTTATCTGCTTCCGCCTTTACCTCTGCTGCTGTTGTTTTTAATGCTCCACAGCCACCCAAACTCTGCTCTCTTTAAATGAATGCCAAAGAACAACAGAGGATCAGTGGGCATCTCTCAGGAGCTATTTAATTCTGCATAGTAGGGATTGGACTATATGTCCCCTGCAATCCCTTCCAGCTCTATGATTCTATCTGCCTCTTCTCTTTGTTTAGAAAACTGCACAAAGAGAGACTATTTCAAACTCACCACAGGCTTCTTCTCCTCTCAAGTGGTGCATGTTACGAAGGCAGGTGGACAGCCTGTGTCATGTAGAAGTTAGAATGCTGGACAAGAATTGAATAGACCCAGTATCAAATTCCCAGCTGGCCATGGATTTCTCTGAGTGGCCAGTTCAGCCGCAAACTCACAGACTAACTTACCTCACAGGAATGTTGTGAGGATAGCATGGAGGGATCATATATGTTGCTTCAAGTTCTTCTCAGGAAAGAGTGGGGGCTTAAATAAATAACTGTTCTTCTCATTTTTGGTGTGCAGAGAACCTTGTAAGTTTCCCCAGTTGGAGAAAGTAATACTATAACCACCTAAACCATGAGAATCTAACTTCCTAATATGTCTGTCAGTTCTGATACAAAGCTGTTATCAATTTCTCTCCTTGTATTACATCTGCTTTTACCGTGAGTCCTCAGTCCTATGTATATATTTCTGAGACAGAGCCATATCCATTGAGGTTCATGAGTTTTGTGCAAGGTTTTCAAAAACTTTCTTAGCTGAAATATTCTATATGACTTGTTTTAAGTTGGGAATGTGGACTTTCCCCCCAAACCTCCCTTCACAAAGATTCTTTCAAGCTATGGTTCTCCTCTTTTTGCATTTCTGTTATCATGCCACCATGTCCAATGGAACCTTTAGAAAGCAGAGTTACTTTATAACTAAATTGTAAGAAACTCGGAACAATCCCCTGACACACAAATATATCCATTCAAGTAGGACGGCGACGTTGTGCTCACATCCTAGAGGTGGGCTTCTCACAGATATCTGATTGACCGCTGTGGATTACGATGCCTGTAGACCTTTGGTCTGATCCAGCAGGAATCTTGTGTGATCTGGAAGACATAAAATTGCACTCCTATTTCACAAAGGAGATCATTCCAATGAGCCATTTTGATTCCTCTTTAGTCAAAAAGCAATTCATCTTCCTTGTGATCTTTCTGGTGATTCTTAATACAACTTTGTCAGACAGTTACTGATACTCAGTTTAGTAAGCATTGCCTCATTAGGTAGGAGCTAGCGCTTTATTTGGAAGATGTCGACATGAAGACACCTAAACCAGCAAAAACAATAGGAGGAGGCTTAACTAAGAAAAAACAAATTTGGGCTTCCTCAATTTCCATTCATCTGCAGAGAGGGACAAAAGGACAATTTGAGAATGAAAGTAAAAGATGGTCTCAAGTTGACAGTTTAACCACTGACTTGAGGCTCTTATCAGAATTGTGAGGGTTGTTAATAAGCCAGTTCTCCTGATTCATGAAACACATTTCTCTCTCTAAGGATTTTTTTTCTAGTATATCTCCCAAGTTTTGCTGAAACAACATATCTGCTGACACGAGTGAATCAATATTTTAGTAAATACACACACTGCACATGCACACACACACACACACACACTCACAGACCAGCAGATCCAGAATTGTTGGACAGCCCTTCCCCCAAATGGTCATGGTGTTCAGTGCAGAAAGAGCAGTGACATGAAAAAGTCAGGCTCCAAATAGCCTGAAGGGATTATTTTTATTCAGCAAGAGGAGACACAGCTGCAAATGTGAAAGCCTCCAGCAAAAGTCTTCTTTGTGTTTCTTTAAAATGATGCAGCTGCCTCACCAGTATTAAAAATATCAAAGGTATCTATTGCAAGAGATTCCCATATGCAGAATGAGTCCTAGATTAATTTAATAAAGGGCTGACTAGTTTTGAAACATAGGCAATCTCTAATTACATAGAGATGCAGCAGAATGCTGACTAGGTAATGCAGAGATACTCAATCATTTTGCTAAATATGGGAAGGTTGGTTGCGGGGCTATGGATTGTCAGATTACATGACAAAACTGGTCATGAATAATGAGGAATTATTGATATATTTTCCCCCTGGCCCAGTTCCCTACTATGAAACCAGAAAATGGTAACACAATTAATTCTATCTGGCCTTTTGACCCTAGTATGACCTCTTTTAAGAGAGTGTAGGCATTTTGTTGGAGATGTTCTCATGACAGAAGGTGCAAATTAAAACATCTCATGCAGGATCAGAAATCATCATTGCCATCATCATCATTGTTCAAAAATTCTGTTCCCCAAGAGACTTGAAATCAAAAATGAAGCCCTGGATATGTGTCAAATGGGGTGCTGCAAGGGAGGTATTTTCTGTATTTTCTGGCCTCCAATGGAGGAGAGTCCAGGAACTGTCACCTCAGGTGCAAACGTGCTATGATGCTGTACATGGGGAGATGAAAGAGGATATTTCAGCTCCCCTTCTCTTCTTTGCATTCCCTTTGGTGGTGACTTAGGGGACAGGTTCCTTAGGACTGACTTCCAGCAGATGGCCAGACAGGGAGCAACCAAGCTGTTGGGGTGACCTCAGGTCTCAGGTGCTTCATCGAGAGGAAAGCTGAGCTTCAGCTATTCCCACACTAGGTTTTTGACCCCCCTCTTGCTCTTGTCCAGGTTCAACATAGTTTAAACAATTTTATAGGTTAAATAAAGTGGCTCTTTTTTAACCCAATTCTCTTTATCTGGTCTTGTTATTCTATGGATGGTCAGCAAAATCATGTATATAAAGTGTAACACAGATTAAAATAGATAGAACAATGCATAAATGCAGCAGTAATTATAAACAAAGCACACTGCATAAAAACAGCAGAGATCAGTCATAAAATGCTGGATGAACTAAAAGGATCTTCAGCACCTCTCAGAAAACCTGTAGTTGGTGAGTCTTACCAGTGAGACATTTAATTAAGTAATGACATAGTCCATCTTCCTTGATGAATATAGCAAATGAGCCCAGGTTCCATTTTCCCCCCACTGTCTAAGCACTGTTTTTCTTAATCTAAATATGGCAGGTCCCACACTTGGACAGTCTGGGATCAGTTTTGACTGCATGAATGTATCCTTGATTTTCTTTTGGCAAACTTTATCATTTTTCTATTCTACATTGATATGATGTATTGTAATTTTGCCTAGATAAGTAGCTTCCAGACTTCGTGTCTCCAAATATTGCTCTGTAATTAATCAATGATCTCTGTAACTCACATAATCCCTTATTATTCGCTGTACTGCCTAGGGCTCATAGGAGTTCCAGTCCAGTCTAGCAATGTCTAGAGATCCAAGTTGAGAAACAATACTATTTATTTCTGCATCCCCCAACAATTATACTTTTTCACTCAAATTCAGTTGGTTCGTTCATTAAATGGCCTATGATTACCACCAATGTCTTCAAACTGGTAAGGCCCAAATGTGATGGACTACAACTTCCATCATACACAGCATGCATTCTCACCATAGCCCAACATATTTGGAGGTGATCAAGTTGGGAAATGTTGGATGACAGGATAAATTTTCGAAATTATTGTCCTCATGTTCAAATCTCCCCTCCCCACAAATGGGCAAGACTCTATAGATATGGTTGGCCTAATATTTTGATTGCATTCTGGCAAATTATAGTTGACTGGCCTAAGCATTACATGTTCTTGGAACTCTAATGAATTCCTAAAATTAAAGCATCCTCATTTTTTGCAGAAAATATAATAAGCCTTTGAGCCAGCCTTGGAAAGGTTAGATTCATATTAAATTTAGTAGATTAAAGAGAGAAGAGAAGAACTATCTTTAAAAAATACTACTGCTGCAGCTGCTGAAAGTAGAGTAATTTGCTTTATTTTATTTTATTTTATTTTATTTTACTTTATTTTACTTTATTTTACTTTATTTCAGCATTCTGCACAATATGGCTCATTGGTCAAAATCTGAACCTAAGACCATTATTTGCAACTTTTCATTAACACTAGGAGAACACTGGACTTTCAAGATTACTACTTCTGTGTTAAAATTTCCATGTTCTGATGGGTTGCAGTTCTTTGTCCAAATATCAGGGAAAGAATCCAGAAAATCAATTTTCATGTATCTCTATCTGCTTACCTACTTACCTGCACAAGTTATGCGCGTGCTTGCCTTTTATTATATTCCTTTTTACACCTCATGGTTTAAATGAAAACTCACACAGCATTTCTTCCTCACTGCCAATTTTATGCTATTTTATATTAATGGATTACTTTAAAGATTGAGCATCTCCTGATAGTTCCATACAGGACCAATTCATTTAAATTCTCAAGATGTCAGACAATTTTCCACATTTTTCCAGGGTAGGGTGGCTGTAGATGGATTTAGTGCAGCTTTCTTCAACTCTGGATCCTTACAGATGTGTTGGATTATACCTTCCATTATAGATGGCCTTATAGATGGGCCCCAGTTTGGGAATGACTGATTTAGTGGGTGCTATGAATCCAAAAAGGCTTTGGGCTGAGGTGCGCATCATACCATTCCACGTAGGTAATTGTATTGATGGTAGCAGTCTGGAGCTAGACAATTAGACTAGAGGGCAAGATCCAAGGTGAATCCACATCCGAACCTTCCTCACTGCAGGGTGCATTAAAAAAATAAATTTAGATCACACACACACACACACACACACACACACACACACACATCTACCTCTTAAGCCAGGCATCATGACCAGAGGGTTTCTCAAGCAATGCAGGTTGAGAATGACAACTGTAGTGCTCCCTTCATTGAGAGAGGCAGCTGGAGAGACCCCTTGGGGTCTTGCCACAACTGCTTCTCTCAACATGATTAGAAGAGTCCTGCAGTAGTCATTTCCCACTGCCCCAGTCTAGAGTGCCTCTGAAGTCCTTTGGTTGGGGCACTGCTAATGATCTTGCAAATACTTAACAGGGTTTCCAGCCCATAGTTTGGAACAGCTATTATTTTGGACAACAGCTCTCAGAACCCTTTGACTTAATTTAAGTTAGATAAGTTGTTTCATGGTTTATTTGTTTTATTTTTACCGCACTCTTGAGCTGACAAATCTCCCAGTGTATGTGGCTTGTATGAAACAAGTATAATCATTTAAAATAACAATTCTAATCAGGAAAGCATGAAGCTGGGACATGCTGGCTATGGGTTTCTGGGAGCTGTCGTCTAAAAAAGTAGCTTTTCCAGGTTTGGGGATTCCAGGTTTGTCAACAGTGAAGGAAACCACAGGGGAGGGGTGTTTCCTTCTGACCTGCATGGGGTTGTCTGCCCAGCTGGTACTGGAAACAGGATGTTAAATTAAATAGACCTTTGTTCTGGTCCAGCTGGATCAGCAATACATTGGTATTTTCTTCCTGGGAAAATGCATCCCCCTCCCCAGGCTGAACACCATTGGTGTTGAGAAATTTGTGTGGAATGGGGCTGCACCCATGGTAGCAGTCCCTACCAGCCATACTTGTGACATTACTGGTAGCCAATAGCCTTGCACATGCTACTTGTGACTTTTCCAGTTTGTATAGTTTAAAACATAAGTGCAATGTGCAAGAAGATGTTGCCGTGTGGAGAGTGCTATTTTTCAGGATTACAATGCACCTGTCACCAGTTCTTTCAGTTATTCCTTTCCCTTCCCAACAGTTTCCTGTTGCCTCACCCACCCCACAGCCAAGCAACATTCCGTGGCATGTCCTCTTTGGGTGCTTATGAGACACAGTGTGTCTCTCAGTATACTTTTTCAAGCCCAGGGGATTCCTTAGATCTCTGTTCAGGTACTGGATAACTCCCATGGAGGAGCAAAGCAACATAACTGACAAACCTTAACAATTATGTGGAGGTTGAGTCTTCTTTTCTGTATTTTACTGGATTATAATCAATTTATCAGAGTCACTTTGCCCTTTGAAAGAGGCTTGTCAGTTTCTCTTCTCCCCTTTTGACAGTCAGAGATGAAAGGATTGAACGATCATCCACATCATTGTGAGACATGGAAATGAATGATGTTCCCTCTCCATGCAGTGTGGAACCAGCTTTCTTTTTTCATTAAAGGTGGTCCATAGTTTCTCTGGCACTGGAGGATGACAACACCGCCAGCCTTTAAACAAGCACTATTTCTCTCTGTATCAAAGCATCTCTCAACCTCTGGTATCTCAATATTGTGTTATGGTTATTCTACAAAGTTTGTACAAAGAATAAAAAGGTGATTTTTTTTTTATTGCCAAGTCAAGTGGACAAGCCCGTAGATGCTCAGAATACCCCTGCTGTCAGTACAGTAAACTCATGAAGTAACTCTTCTTGGTGTTGCACCCAGACCTTGATATACACCTAAAAGTCTTTTACATAAGACTCGATATACAAACACATATATACAAAATGATATTTTTAGTAGAGCCGAGCCAAACTTTTGTGGGGGGTATTTCAGCACAAATAAATGACAGTGAGAACAATGGTCATTGATTTTATTCTGAAATGGAGCACATTTTTGGCCCCTGTTGTAGATCTTAGCTACAAGAACAAGAGGCACATTTCACAGGCTGTAATTTTTGTGTGATAAGTTCTCCCCTTTGGAGTCAGTCCTCAACTTCAAAGGAAAAAAAAACCTCCAAAAATTACATGTTCAAATAGCTGGAAAGGGTAGCAGTATAAAAGACAAGATGAAGTGTTAGCCCAAGCAAATGTTAATGGGATATCTGTAGAACTACATTTTAGAGGAAAGGATTTCAAGCTTCCTTGAGAAATGATTTGACAGAAGCTGACCTGGCACTGAACTTTGTGAAAAACTGACAAGATTGTCTTGCACTTGTTACCTGCACATTCCAATCTTCTTTTTCTGAAATATGTTCACATTGTACCCATACTATTAGACCAGTTGAGAATATCCATAGTGATAGCTTGTATTTTGCTGTCAAGATGAGTACAAATCATAATGCATTCTGTTAATGTATGGTTGCACTGGTAACAGACTCCATGTGACAGATCGACACATGGTTCTATGTTTCATGAGCACAGTAGATTTAGTAATGAGAAGAAATTATAAATCTGTAAGAAGAAGAATGGTTATCTGTGAGAAGAAGAACCTCTTCCCTTTTTTTTATTGTATGGAAGTGTCCTTCCTATGTTATAAACTTAATAAGTTGCATATCATCAGGGCAGTGAATCCCTATTTTAGTCTATACTTCAAAGGAACTGTCCATGGTGTTGAACCCTATTGCTAAAATAGTTTCAGCACCCTGGATAGAACCTTTTGAATTCAATCTAAAACCTGGATTGAATTCATTGCTCCACTGACAATGGTGCCAAAAGCCTCCACTGACTTATTGTGCATAAACGGCTATTCTATGGAGAATACTGAATGAGGAACTGACTGCAAGCATATGCTATTTGCAGGCATGAGACATGACAATATTAGCTCATATCTTCAGAAAGCACAAGGTAATGTTTGCAGTGACTAATTTCTATTTGTTTGATGAATGTTTCCTCATACCATAGGCACTTAGTGGTAGTGAAGAAAATATTTTTTCTTCTTCTTTAGGCATATAAAATGATAAATTATATAGAACAATCGTAGTTATATACAGTCATCCCCCACTGAAAACCAACGTGAGATCAGTATATTTGTCTTCTATGCTGGTTTATAGCCATAAGGCTGAATCCTCTTGGCAGTTCCAATTAGAGTAGATCCATTAAATCAATGGGAGTTATGTACGGTTTGACTACCCATTCAAAAATTATTCAACAAGTCTACTTTTGTTCTTGTTGTGCACCTTCAAATCATTTTTGATTTATGGAAACCCTACGGTGACCTTATCACAAGGTTTTCTTGGCAGAATTTATTCAGAGGGGGTTTGCCCTTGCCTTCCTCTAGGGCTGAGTGTGACTCACCCAAGGTCACCCACTGGGTGTCCATGGCTGAGCAGGGATTCGAATCCTGGTCTCCCAGTGTCCTAGTCCAACACTTAAATCATTACACCATGCTGGCTTTCCTCTTGCTTGGCAATAAACAACAGGATTCAGTCTATAACTGTTAGCAAGGGTTGCTTGCTAACTTTGGTTTGGTCAGTCTTTTGTTGAGGCGAGTACATTTAAATATCTGAAGATGGAATTACTATTTCATCTTTAATTGACTGATTGATGGATTCAATTGTGTTAATCACTTTTAGGAGAGGGGGAAAAAAAGTTTCATCTATGTCTCAATGAGAGTCCACAAGTTCTTTATAAAATCACAAACAGAAAATACCTTCTCATGTCCAGTTTGAAAACAGAGCAAGTTGCCATTATGTCAATGACTTGTACAGACTTTATATATAGAAAAATAGCCTCAGATTGGTGGATTGTTTCGGGAATAGTCAACAAGAAAGTCCACTTCAAAGTAGTAATTGAAATAGTACGATTGTGTTCTTGGCTTAAAAAGAGTATAAAGTCTGATCCCTAGGCAGTGAAAGAACATGAATACAATACTTCATAATCATTTTTTGTGTATAGAGAGAAATGTATTGATTAAATACAAGGCTGGCTACTGACATTCAAAGGTCAGATGAGGGCATATGACTGTGGCAGCAGTCAAGATCAAGGGGTCATAAAGGGAAGAGTTCTAGAGGAAATGAATCATTTTCACAACAGAGCAGAACTATGAGAGGGTAGGCCCAGTATTTGGATTCTCAGATATGTTCTTTAAAATAAAAGCTTATATTTACAGATCTGCTTTGATTATATCCAGTGGAATGAGGGGGTTCACACCATGTTGCAAAGCAAGTATCTAACTGACTTAAGAATAATTACCTTAGGCAAACCCAGTGTTTTCATATGTGCACAAAAGGGAAAAGATATAAGTTCTGCAACTAGGTGCATTTTCAGTTATTGGTTCATGACATTATCATCCAGTTTTTCCCAGCTGTCTCCAGCTCATAGATGAGTATCAAAATCTATATCAGAAAGACCAAAACTTATTTCTGATACTAAGACTATTGCCTTCTATAGAACTTCATGGCTGAATAAATATTTGTACCTGGCTGTCATTTACACTATGTCACTGCTCTGGACAGTTATAGAACTTGAGAACATTTTGGATGGTCACCACAGAAAGGAGGACAGATGAACAAATATCATCCACATGTCATTCCACTAGCAGAAGCCACTGTAAGGTTCACATCTCTTCCCTGGATGCTTCCATCTGTGAAACAGTCTCATGTCTGGATGCAACTCCAAAACACTATGGCTGGCATCTGTTAAGAATTTATGAGCTTGTAAACCAACATAAAATTGCACAGTTTAGAACTGTAGTATTGTATTACCAGGAGAGTGTTATAGCTGCACCACTGGGACCATTGCACAAGTGGAACACGCTGTGTAGGCAGTCTACCTGGGGAACAATGCACAATAGTACAACTTTGTGGGACAGTGCACAATGACAGCCCAAAGAGAGAGGGGCAACGGCCACCAATACAGCCAAAGGACACTGATGATCCAGAATGGAGGGCTGTGGGCAGTCATGGGTGTCCTGCCTGTAGCAGGAAAAATGTCCCATCTTTTACAGTCCCCTGTTGAGCATCACAATAGGACATCTTGGGCAGTGCCCCATCATACAGTGAGAGTCCCCACTGTGCAATGGGACTTCTTGCATGATGCCCCATCTTGCAACATCATAAGTCTCTAATATGGTTGTGTATGATACAGTCAGTGACGTAGCTGTGCCATCACAGAGTTATGCATTGCAGCCTGTGATGCAGGATCTTGCCTTACATGTTCAATTCCTGATTCTTTACTGTTATTTGCATTGATGTAAAAATGCAAATCAGTCCCATTGAACCTGCAGTGCTACATAATTTAAAACTACTTACAAAATGACTTGCCATTTTTGAATGTGGGAATGCTGGAACTGTTTATCTGAATTTCAGAGGGCATCTTTTGTATATACCAACTTCAGGTATACTTGGTTGTTCATTTTATTTATCATTAACTTTCTTTAAAAAAAAATCATTTACATTAACAGTGAATTACAGAACTACTCTCTCATTCAAATAAGCTCCTTCATAATAATTGTTATATGCACTTTTGATTTTTTTAAAAAATGTCATGCCAAAAAGTTCTCTGTCTTAATGATGGACTTTGATCCTTTGTTAAATCTGAAACTTGGGATATAAATGGACTCTATATTTCTGCAAAACTGTGTTTTGTTATTTCTCTTCTTGCCACTTGAAGCTTTCATTGTCAATTTTTCAGCTAGAGCAGTCCTCCAAATCAGTCTGCCGGCATCAGAAAGATAGTCCTGCGTTTTTTTCAAGATCTTGCTATTTTGGTTCTAGCAGCTCCAATCATAACTGAGATCAAATCTTTATGTGGCAGTTCTGTATTCTCCCCATCAAAAACAAACACAATATAACCAAGGAGTCTGCGAAAATAATATTTTGCTTTATCATGTGACTTAAACAGTTTAGAATATTTTTCCAGAAGTCTATAACTTTACAACAGAAAAACCACATGTGTTCCAATGTACCGACACTCCCACACTGTCTCCAACAATTTTGTGAAATTGCATTATTACTTAACAATTGCATTATTGTTGTTTTTAATCACAAAGCATACAATTCTTGTCTTTGTTGTAGCTTGTCGCTGTGCTACAGATAATGTAGGGTCATGATACTGTGAGTTTTTTTCTTCATTGTTTGGCGTCACGGGTGGGGCTGGGGAAGGCAGAGAAAGTCATAATGATATGGTGACACCACACAAAAAATCAAGTTCTTCTAAACGTTATGTCACAGGTCTGTGGGGCTCAGCAACACTCCAGGGCAATGCATTATATGTTATTCCAGCCTAAGTTTAGCCCTATGTAACATTCTCCAGCCTGCTTGAAATTGAAAAGCAGCCTTGAGTGCCTGTGATTGTAAGCAGAAGACTAGCGAGAGCAGCGGTTTTTAAGTTTGTTCTGCAATGGCTGTTTTCCACTCAAGACGGATGCTAGCTGCCTTTTCCTAACAAGGAAAAGCAGTGAAGGGAGGTGGAGAATTTGGTTGAAGAAAGCTTTAATTCCTCCTCCAACAAGAAACATTTCTGCTCCTTATCTCACACTCCTGCAACATGTTTTTGTCATTTTCTAAAAACACGTAGGTTTCTTTACAATTTTATCTAGTTTGGTCTTGAAAAAACAGGTGTTAGAAAATATGTCCAACATACAAGAACGATCGTCAGAGAGATGCGGTTGCCCGTGGCTCCCTGCTGATTAAGTATCCAGGGTTGTTTCTGTACAGTGTGTGAAACAGCACTTATTTTAGCCTCAGCATACAAGTGTGTTTTTCCCGTAAGTTTGCCAGCACACTTTCATATTTTTTTAAAGAAAAACAGTAACAATGTTTTCAGCATTCTGTTTACCAGCGATAGCTGTCTTCTCAAGCAAAAACTGAACAGATTTGACAGCAGCTGTGTGGAGGACACAGCTAGCAGTTCCATGGTGGGGGAGGATACACAACTTGATAAACAGCCCTAGAAATCCAGTCACCCACACCAGAAGAGAATATGAAATGTCAGTAGGAAAAATATGAACAATGGACAGTTTTTAGAGGCTGCTGGTCGAGGCTGTTGTGCCTTGCATCATTATGAGTGAGACACCACAATCCGAACCAAGGATCTTCTGTTGAATGTTGGCTGTTCAAACGAATATTTGCTGAGAAGCCTGGTGGCTTTCTTTGCTTTTTCAGTTAATATGCATTATGATTTCAGGAAGGTGAAAGGCTTGTGTGGATAAACTCTTCCTCTCAAAACAGATAACGTGAGGAAACAGCAACCACTGTTTGTTAAGAAAAGGAGAGGGAGGATAAACATTAACCATGCAGAGCTGAAGTTTCTGTGTAAATATGTTAAGAGGAAAATTCAATACGTTTCATCAGCCAACTATGTTTTAATACTTACCCTTCCCTTTGGGTGGTGGCTCAGCTGGAGATTCCCTTGCTCTAGTCAAAAAGATACTGCTGAAGGACGTAGGACCTCCTTGTTAAAATTAAAATATGTGACTGAGCAGGGACATCAGCGTGCCATCCATGACAGCTTGCTTACATGGGCTTGTGTGCATTGTGTCTGGCATTCAATGTAGTTAACCGCCTGACATTCAAATTAAAAATAAATACAATTAAAACCAGATCAATAAAAGAAACAACAGCTCACTTCAGTTAAAGCCCAGCTTAATGCCAGTGTTCTGCCTAAATAAAAGGTCTTTGCCTGCCAGTAGAAAGACAACAGGAAAGAGGAGGTTGTAATGTGCCAGCATGTACTGTCAGTTGAATTTCGCCCATCACTAACTGCAATGTGCTGGGGAGGGTTTTTAGTGGGAATTGTGGCTAGTTAGAGAAACATAAAACTTCACCTCTCCATATATTGTGGTCCTATTAAAAGTGGGTGCAGTCAATACTGTTAAATGATCTTCTGTCAGGTTTTCTATCCACTGTCTGCTTGTGACAGCTATTCCATCAGGCTGCATAGGAGGGTGAGGAGGAAGAGATCCATTCCATCAGTTCTGCTGAGGGACCAGCAACTTTTGGTTCTTTTTCTCCTTGACCTATACTCACTACTATGATATATTTAAAGCTTTTACTCCTAGTCTCAAGTCAAGTCTCAAGTCTCTACCTTCAAGTCTCAAGTTGAGTCTCAGCTCCTTCAAGATACTTTCAAGTCATGGCTCAAGTCAAGTCTCAAGTGTGGGAGTCAACTTTAACAGAAAAGAAAAGAGCTGATAGGTGGGGTGTATGGGGAGGGTCAATGAGCTTACAAGAATCTGCAGCTTCAGAAGTGGGGAATAGGATCCATCTTACTCCCTGTTCCTCAAGCTGAGGCTTTTGTGTCAATAGGCATAAAAGACTCTGCAGCTGAAGTGAGGAATAGAATCCTTCTTACTCCTTATTTCTGAAGCTTCAAAAGCTTTAGAAGGAAGGATCCTTCCTCCTCAAGCCTGTGGCCTAATACATTTGCTATTCCCCCCTGAGAAACACGCCCTGCATTCTCAGAGTGAGTCTTCCTTTCTGCTTTCTGCTGTTAGGAAAAGTTTTAGTAGGCTAAATATGTAGCAGGGACATGCTGCTGAGCAGACCTCAACCATACCTGAAGCCCATTGCCTAACACGTTCACTCCCCCGCCCCACGAGAAATAGCCCAAGATTTGAGCTTAAGGCAGATTGTCCCATGACCAGTAAGCAAAAAGAGATGGAAGTGTGGTTCAAAATTGTAAGGTTTCTGGATGAATGTGTTCTGTTACTGAACCAAGGGCAGCATGTCAGTCACTAAAAATATACAAATTATGAATTGAGTCAAGTCAGGGTGTCATTTATTGTTAAGTCTAAGTTGAGCCACTGAAAGTGACCTGAGTCCAAGTCAATTGACTCAAGTCTACATGACTGGACATTGCTTGCTTTCCTCTCCCTCGAAACCCCTTCTGTCTTTTAGAATGAGTTTAAGGACAAGAACTGTTTTACTATTGATCTTTGTAATCTGCTTTTTAGTTGAACAGTGGAGTAAATACCCTCCAGATAAATTGGACTGGGCTGCAGTTTGGTGCACACTTAGTACAAAGTTGATTAACAGAGAAAGCTTACCTTTGAATATGCATGAGTAGGAGGAATAAAGTACAAATGATTATGTTCTCAGAATATGAAAGGTTCTGCATAAATAATAAATGATTAAGATTTTTCTCTCCTCTTTCTTGAAAGACTGGTATTCGTTGAGACACAAGAGATGAAAAACATTAAACTGAACTTCAACTAAATCTGCAGTCAATGTACATGTGTGTGCACCTGTATCACTTCTGTAGCTCCAAGATCACGAAAATGTACAACTGAAACATGGCATGGATACTAAGAGCTTCCTGGGGTATGAATCCCAAGAATTTTTATTACTTTTTTAAAAAGTTGTTGTTGTTGTTGTTTTTAAAAAAAACACCTTCCTCCAGTACCATCCTCAGCCACTAAGTGCCAGGATTTCCCTAACCAGCAGCAGTAAAGCTGTTGACAGGCCACAGGGAATCTAGCACGTCCAAAGTGGTCCTTCTTTCTAAAGAATCCTTAAATCTTCAGTTGCAGGGGAGTGGAAGAGGCCAGCTGCTAGCCAATAAAGATGGGACAAGGAGCTCAGAGGGAAAGACTTAAAGGGCACTGAGGTAGAGGCAAGGAAAGACAAGTGACAAAAAAGGTGAGGGAAAGGGTTAAATGAAAGAAGACAGGCAAAGAGGAAACTCTAGGGGAAGATGAAAGGATTTCTAATTAGCAATAACTGCACCTCGGATTAACCCTATTGGCCACGATGCTGCCACCGCGCAAAAGGATTTCTAATAATGATTTCTAATGCTGGGCTGATGACTGCAGTGGAGTGAGAGAAAGACCAACGAGGAGAAAGAAGAAGAGGAAGAGAGAAGAAAAACAGCACTGTCAAGGAGAGGAAACAGCTCTGGCCAAGTGTGTACAGGCAGAATGCATACCAGAGCAGAGAGAAAGACCAGCATAAAAGAAGACGTGGGGTAAGGGAAAAGAAACAGCACTAGGATGTGATGAGGTATTAATTTAAGTTCTTAACCCAGGTGAAGCTGATACTTCTACTTAGCCACAGTATTTGGTAAAATCCCTTTGAATTAAAAGATTGAGAACACTGGTGAGTAAAAACTCCTAACAGTTCCATGTTGGCAATAACACAGAGGTCAGCCCTATACCTTCTGTCCCTTCAGATCAGCTTTCCCTAACTTGAGGACCTCTCCATACTGTCTGGAAGGTTCTGGGAGTTGTAGTCCTACACATCTGGAGGTCATTAGGATGGGGTTCCAACAAGCCCTGAGTAACTGTAGCAACGTACACAGATGGTAATCAAATGATTCATGCTATCTATGGATTCCTGAACAATGGGCTTTCCCAAGATGTGTGTGTGTGTGTGTGTGTGTGTGTGTGTGTGTGTGGAGGCTGTTGTGTCTTAAAAACAGCAAATGAAAATTACTGAAAAATTATGATCAGCCCTCTGCCATACTCTAGAACAAAAACACAGCAAATAATAAAAACTATTTGAACAAGGGATTCTGCATAACAACCACTGTTGGCATTTCATTGTCCACCCCTGCTTTCCCTGCCACTTTATTCAGCTTTGTTTTGTCTTGAAAATGCTACTTAACACTTTGTGGCACGTAGAAGGTGAAGGAATCAATAGGACTGTTTGCAGAAAGAAAGGTTGTGCTGAGAGACAGAGAAATGAACAAAAGGAAGACCAGAGGATGAGAAAGGGAAACTTTCAAACAGCAGTGTTTATCCTGGCAAGAAGGAGAGTCTGATGCTGAGAAGAAAAACTCTATCTCAGTGTTAACAAAAGCCATCATAGTATCAACCCTAGGAATTTTCTTGGGAGTCCCATTAAAATCAATACCTACTACAGTTTCCAGTGCAAAATTTTCTTTTGCATATCAAACGAGGATCCAATTTCAGCTGATTTAAAGTTTTCAGGGAGAAGTTGAATAACCTGTTTTTTTTAAAAAAAAATCTGCCAATTTTCTCTGGGTATAGACTACCCATGGTTAAATATCCATAATTCCCATTAATTCCCAGGGGAAAGATAATTAAAAACATGCTTCTCTGATTCATTAAAATTAATGGAATTTAATGACTACGTTTAGTTGGAGTGTAACCTCCATCTAGGCCAATTTAGACAGACAGAGCAGATGCAAGCATATTTATGTCTTCTGCACAGGATGTTGATTCAATAAAACATGAACTGAACCATGCTATTCTGGATTTTCTGTGACATAAAAGTAAAACAGCATCAATTTGTTTAGAAAAGCATATATTTTGCTTTTCTGCTTTACCACATGTGGCAATTCACTGAACTCTCTTTCAAGATCTGCTTTCTCATTGATAAATGCTGACCAATATCAGAGCCAAGTTGTGAATACATACGGTGCAGGAATACAAATCAGTTATGAATGCGAAACTCTAGATTATGGTACAATTGGATCCAGACTAATAGTGCACTCCTGTATTTGTTTGCTCAGAAGTATGCCCCATTGGGATCAATGAGGCTTACTCCCAGGTAAATAGATACCTAACTGCACCCTAGATTCATTTGACTCAAAATGTTAAGTTCAATTAATTAAGATGCACCCCATCTACTTTAAACAGACTTACTGCATACACAGAAATATATAATCCAGGGTCTTAGACAATTCTTGATAATTCTAAAGATACACAGAGGAACACAAGCCAAGACAAGGACTAGGAAAGTCACGTTGGCAGAAGGAACATATACTGGGGATGGGATTTCTAGTTGCAAGGGAGCAAGGATCAATGGCATATCACTGGTGAGACCATGGAAAAGTTACTTGGCTGGGGGACTGAGAGATGCCATTCAAAAAGCAATTATGCCAAGTATCCAGACTGGTAAGAATCTTTGCAAGGCACAGAAGTTCCATCTAACAAGAAGCCATCTTTTGCAGCAATGATTTGATTTCATTTGAACCTGCCAACAAATGTCTGAAAAAGTTAATACCTCTCCAAGTACAGAATAAAGTCAATTAAAAATAATTATACATTTAGGAAGCAATATTTTGTTCTAGATATTTTGTCTTTTGTACGTGAGGCTATAGTTATTAAGTCTTTCTCCTTAACAAATCATACAGCCAATTTTGCATACATATAATAACTTTTTTGAATTAAAAATTCTTGCTATATTTAAAAGAAAATTAAGACTATTACTTAATGTAATTTTACTATTTATGCTGCCTTTTTTAAAAATAAAAAATAAAATCTGGCCTTCAAAAACATTCCTTTCATCACCACAAATTTCAAAAATACAAAAGAAAGAGATATGTAGGACATAAAATTTTATTCTGAAATGATCTCTGGCCACAACAATAAATGTAACAAATATTCACTAAAATAGTCTTAACTCCTGTCCTCAGCTATACAATACGTTAAGTATTATAAAACTGGCCACAAGGATTAAAACCCCCTACAACATATTTAATGTGAAGTGGGGCTGTGACAACAGCAGCGTTTCACATAAAATTTTACATACATATATACACGATCCACATTCAATCTTTTTTTTTTCACATGTTTTCAGTACACACAGTTGCAGCATATTACAGTCACGTGTCTAAGTTGTTGCTTGGTTTTTTTAAAAAAATAATGAACAAAACCCAATGTACACCTTAGACATAATTGTAGCAGTTGAGCTGAGCCAAGTAAATACAATGATTTTTTTTAAATAGTACTTTGTATTTTGTAGAAGAGATGTACGTGCCCCTAGAAACAATGTAATTCACAAATGCTTTTTTTTTATTATTTCAATGCTACCATTATTTCAAGTGGGCAATGCTAAAATCTTTACTGAAACAGAAACTTTTTTTTTATCATTTTAAGAAATGAATTTATAATATTAACCACCTACTTCTGATTGGGGAAAAAAGTTTCTTATGAATGACAGAATTAAAAAACTCCGACACGAGTCTAAAGAGTCCAATACAGCCTGCTGCTACACAGTTCCCCAAGCTCTGTTTCTATCCAGTCTCCATTCACTGCAACAGCAGCTGCACATGGTTTTGTGCAAGTCCCATTCTAATCAATGGAGGCTGCCTGGCAGAAGCCATGAAGACCTTTTTAAAAAACAAGAAAGAAAAGACATTCTTTGGGAGTCTCTCATGACCCCCAAACCACCCACCAAGGTAAAAGTGGCATTAAATGCCTTACACCCAAATTGTAAAAATCCCTGGCCACATTTTATTGGAGCCAGACACGTAGAAAAGGAATGCACTTTGGTTCATACCAAATGCCCTGGGATTAATTCTTACTATAAAATTAAAGAGTTTGAGGTAATTTTTTTCCTTTTTACAAATACAGTTGATTCTGTCTAGTGCTGTTGTAACAAAAAGAAAATAGTTCTTAAAAAAATCAGTCTGGTATTAGGTTACAGCTAACTACTATGAAGTGCCATCTTTAACCTCTGAAGCAGCATGAAAATTCTTACAACAGAGTATTCTGTCTCTGCTAAGTAGTATGATTGCCTTATGATCTATATTAAGGCCTTAAAAACGCAGGGCAAAATCAACCAAAAATGTCTCCTGCTGCTACACAAATGAAATAAATGAGAGTTACCCAAGAATACAGTCAAGTAGTCTTGTGAAGCTATCATTCATTTCACTGCAGAAAAACTAAGAGAGTCTTTTGGTGAATTATGCTCAAAGAGACATATTAAAGACAAATGCAGTATTTTAAAAAATAGGTTTCAATCTTACTACATAGCACAGCATTCAAAGAGTTAAAGAGACAACATTGCATGCTCCACAACATGGTGTTGTTGTAACAAAAGGCACATTGTTAACATCAAGGGCACAATTTATCCTCCATGGTTCTTCCATGAGTCTTGCACTCTGTTGTTCCCCTAGCTGTACCACTACACTGAAGCAGAAAATTATCCAACACTCCAGTGAGTGCAAGAACGGGCAAAATGAGGCTGCAACCAAAGACAAGACAACACTGTGCTGTTACAGCTTCTGCAAAGAAGCTCAGATGTCCCCAGACAATGGCAACATGTGAGACTAAGCAAAGTTTCCAAGCCAACATCCATTAGCCCAACTAATTAGAGCCCTTAAAAACAAAATCATGTCAAAGCAAGATGCAAGATCCTTTAAATTTTTTTTCCTTTCCTACTTTCTCCTCCATTTTTCCAATCTATAAACAAGCTACAATAAAGAATACAGCCAAGTGACCGAAAACTCTAAGGTGGCCATCTCTTTTCACGTAAAAGCATATAGGAAATTTCATTATATGAGAATTTTTTAAAAATAGCTTGACACACTGTGTTTTGGCCTAAAAGTTTCCGGTAGCATTATGAACATGGTCAATCACAAATGCACTATCGGCATTTTAAAATCTGGTTGGTTGAAAAGAGTAAAAATTAGTAATTTTAGCTCATGAGGGATCCATGGATACTGTGAATCTTCCACATCAATTTATGTTAACTTCTTTGAACTTGTGGTATACAATAAATAGACACATCTATTTAAATACAAGGAATGGGCCTTCTTTTGGGGGCTGGAGAGACAACCACACATTCATCCTGAACACCTGTAGATACAGGTGTATTTCTGCATACATGAGATTTTAACACATGCAAGAGTTTCCTAATTAATTTCAATACAGGATGTAGTTCTTCAGACAGAACTTTTGAGAATCGCCTTTCTATCTGAGTAAATAGGGAAGGCTGCACATACAGTATATGAACTCCATGTGAATACTGGGAGCAGAGCCACAGTAAACAAGCAATCATCATGATACGCTATGGATACTTAGATCCCAAAGCCACCTTTACTATTACACACACATATTGCATAGCCAAACACTACAGAATGGAGTACATTTAATACCATAAATAATTCAGCATTGTTTGGAGACAAAGAGTTACATAAGCAAAAAAGGGACATTGTTAGTAAGTTGTCAAGATGAAGAAGCATCTTCTTTTAGTCATAAATTATTTGTCAAGGAGAAGGGTCTCTTCAGCCTTTTTTTTTTTTTGCTGGTTTTTTTCTTTTTGGCAAGTAGTATTTCCTGAGAATTCCTCATTTGTTATTTATGCCCATTTCCAACAGTTAAAGGTAAAAAAAAATGTGAATTTTATTCAAAAGAAATTGACCGGAAACTTTCTTGGCCTCTCTGGGGACCATGCTTTAAGTAGATAAAGGACATTTTTTACAATTTACTATCATTAGATTTGTGCACGCCAACAGTTATGAACATTACTCATGAAACGTTCTGCAACCAAACCAACTTGCTCCTTATTCTAGCATCCACAATCCTTTCAATTTATGCCAGAGTCTTTTTAGAACCTCTCTTCAAATATCATAATCACTGCATATGTGACACTGATTTTAACATGTGTTTGCTTTTGGAAAACAACCTTGCAGAATTGGATTCTGTTTACTTGCTACTCTCTGGACAGAAATCTCAGTCGAGTGTTGAGTCTTGGGGCCTTACCACACAAAGCAGGTAAATTGCAATTGTGTTTCTTTTACAAAGGAGGTTATTAATGTTTTTTATGTATTAATAAAAGAAACCTTTTCAAACTGCCTCCCACAGGGAGAACAACAGAAGAGAAACAACATTATGTAGTAAATCCCAGCCAAAGATGTTATTATCCTGCTGTATTTGCAATTTACTTGCCTTGTGTGATATTGTCCTTAGCCATCCTTCTCCATGCAAAGAGAGTAATAAGTATATCAGGATGAACTTTTATCTCAAAGTGGCACCTACCTAGTCAAAAACTTGCCTTTCTTTTACAGAAGAAATAAGTAAACAGACCCAAGGTGTCCTACCACAAAAACAGTCTTGTTTTCCACAGTCAGGAAAAAATTGTGTCAGCTTATTTGAATAATAAGAATACAAACATACAAAACAGAATAATTGTAGAAATTTCTACTTTTTCTTCCAATGTTTTCAATAACCATTGGGTAAAGAATTAACACAAGATTGCAATTGTCTTCTGATTTTCTGCTTGTATAAGCTTCTCAAATATACCAGAGTTGTGAAGGATATCCTACAAGTTAATCTGTACATTTTTTCCCTTCTTCATTTTCTCTGTACACTTAAATAAAACCTCATTTGTACCAGTTGGACAAAGTCTTCAATAAAACTGGAATGTCCCTCACAAAGAAGGACATACAATAGATGTAGCTCTGCCGATTGCTGGAATGTCTCGAAGACACCTCCTTAAATATTCAAGTAATACTTCTAGATGTTAATGGCAGTCCTACACAATACAATTGTTGTGGGAAACATCAGCATCACACGACACCAGCAACAAATACACAAAATGTTGACGTAACATATGCACGTGAACACTTCTTTTAAACACTCCTGCACTCAGGTTTGTGAAGTCTGGTTTGGCCCAGATTTTCCAGTTATTTCTACAGGGGTGCTTAAACATGTATCCAGCAACAATTGTAACACAGAAGCACAGCTCTATGATAGTATATTGCTTTTTAGGGTTTTTTTCCCCCTTAAAATAACCCAGCTAGTTATAGAAAAGAGCTAAATAATGTTCACCTCAGAAGGCTACATTGAGCTGAAGGTACGGTATGTCAATGAGGTTATAATCTATCAGACAGGTCAAATTCAACAGCATGTTTATCCACTGAAATGAATGAACACAGTGCTGCTCTTGGACAGGTTGTATTTCCTGGAGGACTATGCCTGAAAACTGTCTCAGAATAACATAAATTCTGAAATGTATGTGGAAGTCTGGGAGATCCAGGTTCAGAACAGACAAGTCTTCTGAGCAGACAATGCAAAGATCCCTCTTTCAGGTAGACACAGAAGGGAGAATAAAACGACTCAAATGTACATGTTACAGGTTTGAATGCCTATAGATTAGGTGTCAAAATATTTTGCTTCAAATGAGTTTAGTTTCAGCAATCACAGTTTTAGAGCAGCATTTGTCCACCCCACTTTTATCTTTCCACTTCATTTTTGACACACACAATCTGCTACCTGACTATAGATGCCAGACCATTTCTGAAAAACGTTTCAGTCATATTTAGAGATTATAGCACTTTTCTGAGGCCATTTCCGCACTACACTGTTATAGTGCTATTATTTCACTTTCAGCATCCTGTGGAATTCTGGGGTTTGTAGTTTAAGGAGGGGCATTTAAGAACTCTCAGCCAGAGAGCTCTCTGGCCTCAGTAAACTATGAACCCCAGAATTCCACACGATGTTGAAAGTAGAATAATAACACTATAACGGTGTAGTACAGAAATGGACTAAAAAACAATTGCAAAGTTTACTAAGTTTATTTCTGCATAATTGCAGAAAAATGGATGAAAGGCCTACTGGACTCTGGAAATGCAGTCGCACACATTACCACGTGTTGGGCCACACCAGTCTTAGTCCTGTGTCAAGATTTGGAATTCTAGTGCAGGTTGATGACTTCATCAAGCCAAACATTGAGCCTCAAGCCCAGGCTTGGCAAGAAAGTCAATGCAATGAAACAATCCAGGTTTCATTTCTGGAGTGAAATCAGCTCATTTTGCCCATTGTCTTACATTGGATCTTCAGTTTTACTCACCAAATTTACAAATTTGACAGAATAAAGGTAAGTTAGGCATAGATGTCAATGTAAGAGCTGAAACATACGAAGTCTGAATTACTTGTATGCAACCAGTTATTCAAAGCCTATTTTTAAAAAGCAGCATGTGTAAAACTGAACAGTTTGGGGTCTTGGATACCTGTATCAATGGAGCTAAGTGGTGACAGATGAAGAAACATGAGCAGTGGTCAAACCTATGGGAGATTACAAACTGACTATGTAGCAGCCAGGCATTGGGACTGTTAGACTCTCACTATCACTATACATCATAGAAAGCGGGTGGTAAGTATAGCATAAGTCTGCACTAGGATACATGAAGTGAAGGCTTTCTCGGGGGGGAAAAAGCAGTAGTAGTAGTTCCTTTCCGCAAAAATCTGAAATTAGGAGAAGAAGGGATGGTGGGGGGAACCTCCTATAAAATATTTCCCTCTTTTGGATCATACAATCTACTTTTGAAAGGAAAGTTTCACTCAAAATGTGTAGTGTAATGGCAACTGTGGAAGACTAAGGGGTCCATATTAGTCCTCCAGAAGACTTCAGAGGGCTGAACTCCCTACTGCACCTGCTCTTTAAGAAAACAAAAATCTTTTTGAGGCATTTTCCCCTTCCTGGGCCTGTATAGGGCATTTGGGGACATTTAGAAGCAAAAAATATTTTGCAAAATTTTGTTTTGACAAGGTGGATATAGGGGGGCTCCAAACTTGGTGGGAAAATGCCTTCCATACCTCCTAGAGATTTTTTTAAAGCCCCGTAGAGTCACATTAGGCCCGTGGGTGGCATTTGGCCCATCCCTGACCTAAATCAATAGAAAGAATGAGGGATCGGCAATGTGTGGCCTTCAGATGTTGTTGGATTGCAACTCCCCTCAGTCTTAGCTAGCACAGATGATAGCAAGAGATGGTGGGAGCTGTAGTCCAACAACACAAAAGGGCCACAAATTGCCCTCCCCTATATTAAGAATGATAACTCCCACATGTATTACATTTATACGCAACACTGAGGTTTTAAGGGCAAAGATGATAGCCAGAAGAAAAAATCCAAAATGTATATAACTAGAATACTTTTATTAAGCCAATCAAAAAGGCACACTAATATGTATGCAAATTTCCACGAGGACCAAATCAAGCAGGCTTTTACAAAAACGAGGTGGGAGAGGGAGAAAAGGCTTTTCTGACCACTACAATGTCAAGTCAGGCTTTCCCACACGCACCTCTTCACTATACCATCTGCTTTTTATAACATTTTGCCCACTGAAGACCTCTGGACATATCAAAAGTTTCAATACATTCTAAAAATTCCAATCCAAGGTGAATTTATGTACCTGGAGCAGGGACAATTAGCATGGGAGCTCTCTAGATGCCTTGGACTACATATTCCATAACCCTTTACCAGTGGGCCTTGGTTTATGGAAAATGTAGTCTGAAATATCAAAAGGTCACTGAGTTGTGTATCTAACCAAGAGGGTGTTACGATTTTTGTCAGAAGAGCACAAAGGGCCTTCCTTCCTTGTCAACTGCTGCTTGCCTTCTATCTCTTTTGATTTCTGGGCCTTTCATACTATATTGTTACAGAACTATATTCCACTTTGACTGCCAAAGCTACATCCTGCAGAATCCTGGGGACTGCAGTCTGGTGAGGCACTAGAGCTCTCCAGCTCAGAATCCTAAATACCCCTCAAAAATGCAAATCCTAGGATTCTGTAGGATGTTGCCATGGCTGTCCAAAGAGAAATTCAGTGCTATAATTGAGTAGGACAAAGGGACCCCAGTGAATTCCATACAACCCTTTTCAGTTCTATGAACAGAATGTAAAACAGTCAACTTTCTATAAAATTAACAGCACAACAGGTCTACTCTTGTTTGTTATAGTCAACTAAGTCTTCAGTGGAACTTAGTCTCAGGGTTAGGAGTACATAGTCTTGAAGCCTAATACATTTATACTTTTCAGGTTGCAATTCCATATACATGTACCTGAGATTAAGTTCCACTACACAGAGTGGGCCTTGCTTCTGCATAAACATGCACGATTGCTATGCCCTGTTCACAGACGTGCCAAATAGTATGGTGTTAAATGCCAAGTCACAAATTATACCTTAAAGTTTGATAAAGTAAGCATTGCATATATTTCAGTTTTTCTCAAAAACTTCTAGTCCATTCCCTGGACACCTTACACGAAACAGCGGAGTGGAGTGATGGGCAAACACAGGGACAGAGTTTAGAAAAGTTACTGTTTGGACTACAACTCCTCAAATCACATGTATTAGCTGAGAGATTCTGGAAGTTGCAGTCCACAAGAGTAACTTTTCTAAGCTCTGTAGTGACTGGCACACATGAGTGTGCCAGACAGAAGCACTTCCGTCTGTGCTTGTTATATAATAAATATTTACAGAAATGCATATATCTGGCAATTTTCTTTATTCTCGATGCAACATCTATAGCCGTCTAGAATCTCACTCGTACCCCTGAATGTTTTCTGTATCATCAAAAGAAAAAAATGCAGGGAAATGTTTGTAGGACTGGATTCTAGTGCTAGAAAAAAACAAACAGAAAGGATTAGGAAAGTATTAAAAACCCACTCCAAGGAAAAGCCAGTATGAACTATGGGGTGGGGGCAGGGACACAGAACCCCTCCCCATCAAGCTATTATGTATGATGGTTAGGTCATCACCAGTGGCCTGCCACTGACACTATTATTATTGTGCCACACTAATCCCATAGTAAGGCTGACTGTTATTTATAAGAAAAAACATTTCCTTTAAAAAAAGTGTAAAAACTTAAAGCATTGTCCCCATGTTATTTTTTTTATAAAAACAAAACCAACTTTTCTTACACATTTAAAGTGATTACTGAAAAAATACAAATGTTTAAAGTTACCAAGCAAATAAAAATAGAAATCTGAGCTACTTTTTCATATGAATAAGGCTCAGTGATGTAATATCTCTTGTATGTTTATTTATCAGCATCGGATTATTCAAACTCAGCTAACAAGTTTTGGCAATACTGTCCTTTGCTGAATATTCCCATTGGCATCTGTCATCTGTGCCAGATTAGTCCTCAGTTTTGAAGCTGAGTTTGAAGTTGGAGGTAACTTGGAAATTGACGTGATAGCACCAGTGCTTTCTGTTATTCTTTTTGCTGATGTCTTCTCCCCAGTTGGAGGCTTTGGCAAACGCCTCCTTAGCCAGGGATGCCGTAAAGCCTGACCTGGTGTCATGCGCAGAGAAGGATCCCACTCTAAACACTGTTTCAAGAAGTCAAGGAAGAGGGGATCATCACATCCTTTGAGTGCGCTCCCCCAGTCTCGGCTCTCTGGTGGGCCACGCAGTTTGCCCCGCCGAGAACGACCACCATTGAGCACTACAGATCCATCAGACAAGGTAGTAACGGTACAGTATCGGGGATAACCCTTTGAGCTTACAAAATTTTTTGCTCTTTTAGATGAATCTAATAGTTTCTGGGAAGGCATACCCAACAGTTCTATCATACAAGCTAGCTGATCTCCCTCATCTTCTCCCGGTAGGAGAGGATAACCTGTCAAGAGCTCAGCTAGAATGCAACCAAGGCTCCACATATCTATGGGCATCCCATAACGAGCACCAAGGATGACTTCTGGAGCACGGTAAAAACGTGACTGAATGTAAGTATAGACTCGCTGGTGCTCATAACAGCTAGAGCCAAAATCGATAACTTTAATCCCACTCCTACCCTGTTGCTTCAACAGAATGTTCTCTGGCTTAAGGTCACAGTGAATTATTCTGTTTTTGTGCAAAGCATCCAAGCACTGCAAAATGGAGTGGGCAAACTTCCGAACCAATGGTAGGCTAAAGCCCTGAAATTTGTTTTTCTTGATGAGTTCATAAAGGTTCATACTCAGCAACTCAAAAGTCATACAGATATGGTTGCGGAATGTGAAATTTTCCAGCATATGTATCACGTTCATATTGTTATCCTTATCCTGCTTTTTTAGGTGCTCCAGGATCCTGATTTCTTCAGCAGCCTGGCGGTGAAAACGCTTCTCATTCCTCACCATTTTCAGGGCCACGTGTTGATGCATTTTGTGATCATAGGCCTTCACCACTTGCCCAAAGCTTCCTTTGCCAATAACCTTCAGGACTTCGTATCTGTACAATATATGATCATGGGGTACTTGTATATAAGAGCCCTGGTCATCATCGTATCCATTATTGTTTGGACCACCAATTACACCTTGTCTCTTCTTTGCATTTGGACCCAAAAAGTATATTTCAGCATAAGTGAAGATCTCATGATGCTCAAAGGCAGTCAGCTTTTGCATGTATTGCTTCATGGCTTGCTCAGGTGTCATCGGAGAGGCTTTTAGCTTCCCGGGCCCTTCAGATGATTTTAATGAGCTGGCACTCCCCTGCCGCCTGTGAGCAGCTTCGAGTAGTGTGTCTTGCACCACTGGCAATCCTGATTTTGCTACTGTTGTAAGCCCATTTGGTTGCGTTGTCAGGACCGTCCTTTTGTTGCTGTTGTCTTCAAACAGCTGCTGAACCTGGATCTGTCCATGGCTTGTGACATGGAGGTGCTCATTCATTGTGTGCTTATTTCCACCAACCTAAAATAAAAAGCACAATTTTCCTATTAAGAAATGGGGGAACAACCTGGAAGAGTTCTTGAAGTACAGAAACAGAACTTTTACTTTTGCCATGTTTCACTTGTCCAACCAGCAATAAATTCAGATGGACTGAATCTAGACTCTCCTGCTGGAAAAAGCAGGGAGATACGTTTTGCTGTTTCCCCCTTCCTTCTTCAAGCGTGCTGGTTCTCCAAAAGCTACTCCAGAGAGTCTGCACACCTTCTGGAACAGCATGAAAGGTGATGCTCATACACATACACATATGGGAAACATCTGGCACCCCAGATGTTGTCAGATGGCAAGTCCTATCACACTTAGACAGTACAGACAACGCTGAGGACTTTACAGTTCATCATCACCCAAAGTGTGACATCTTCCCCACCCTGTGTTAGGGTGTTCAGGGACAAGTGACAAAATTACCTCCCCCTCTTATTCTGGCACAAGCCTACACTGGCTCTCAATCCATTCCACATTGTTAGTGTATCCAGCCCATATTACAACATACCTAGTGGCATTATCTTGGCAATAGGCATTTTATCCCAGATACCACGCTTCTGGAACATTTTCCCTAGTTAGCAATTTGGTTATTTATTTAACATCTAACATCTCTAACCCTAGCTCTAAGCTTTCAAAATAATTATTCCAGTCCAGCTCCAAATACATCTAAAATAACAACGCAATAAAAATATGCTTCAGGTAAGGATAGACAAAGCAATCTATTATCAGTTTCTTATGTACTGATTCAGAAATCTGTATCAATGTGCAATTACGGTTTACACAGAAATGCACTTCCAAACACATATTCTGAAGTACTTCATAGAGCACACGTTGGCCTTTATCTTGTTATTTCCAACTAGAGTAAACTTACTACGCTGTCGTTGAATTTGTCAACACATTAGGTAAATTCCACTGATTCAATGGAGCTACTCTAACTGGGACTAACAACAAGATTTAGGCCACTGTATCTAAATGTATGTGGTACAGCAGTTTGAGTGCTGGCCTAACACTTTGGGGACCAGGGTTTGAATCCTGGCTCAGCCATGGAAACTCGCTCAGCGACTTCGGATGAGTCACACTCTCAGAGGAAGGCAAACCATCTGAACAAACCTTGCCAAGAAAATCCCATGACAGGTTTACCTTAGGGTTGCCACAAGTCATACAACAACAACAATTTATTTTAAAATCTATTTTATCCTCAAATATGCATTTAACATATTTTGGCATTTGTTTTATATGAGAACTGCACTGGAGCAAAATTTGAAGAAATGCAAAATCGGAAGGAAAATTATGTTCCAAAAGCTGTATCAGTCCAGAAGATCAACTCACTTTGCATCAGAATTTGCAAAGACTGAATTCATAGAGCATCTTTAGTTATAAGACCTGCTACTTCAAAGCTCTGCACACACATTTCTGGCAGTTTAACCTGACCTGTCATTTGAGAATTACTGATCTATGCAATGAATCAGTCTTGTTTCTCAAAAAAAAGGACTAATTTTTTTTAAAAAAAGTATTTCAAAAAAATATTCAACAGGCAGAGTAATTCCCTATACTCAGGATACTCAGCTGATTCAAGAGAACAAGCTTTTAATTTGTGGTACCATGTGCTTTTGAATTACAAAATAATATGGAGAACGACTCCAAATTTAATTAGCCCAAATCTTGCCCTAAAGTGGCATCCTTCATGTACTAGCTATGTACACCTCAGTACACATTACCGAACCAAGCAGGAGAAACACGGCAAGAATGAGGAAGAACTGTTAGGTTTCTATCACAGTAAACAGTCAAGTTTCTACATGACTCCCTGTTTCTCTCAGTGGGATCTTCAGAAGCAGAAAAATAGATGAAATCTCTCAGAAATCTAAAGAGAACACTGTTTTGTCATAATTTTATGTCTCTGAGGGACTGACTTGTGATTCAGAACATCCCAAAGGAATTCTACGAGACTGGAAAAGTCTACTGACAACTGGGAACCGCTTCTGCTCACATCACTGAGTGAAGCACATGATGAAATACTACTGTATTCACATTTCATCACAGAGGAAGGATAACATCCCTATCAGCTACAACTTGACAACTGTAATTATTTCTTAGTTAATTACACACACACACACACACACACACACACACACACAAGTTGTGGCTCTTGGACTCAACACACATTTCCAGGCTTTTTCACAGCAAACACACAGTGCTGCTCTCTCAGTGAAACTGTCAAGGAAGAGAGACTTAAGTCTCATTTATATTTTGGGACCTTACTTGCACATGCTTTATCAGCTCCAGTTAATGCGTTTCAGGAGTAGAGAATATACAGCCTTCTTAACATTATTGGGCTTCAAATCTCATGTTGCTTGCAATGCTGGCTGGGGCTTATAGGTGTTGCAGTCCAATAATATTTGAAGGTTCACATGTCCTGATCTATCTGAAACATCAGCTTAAGGATGCATGTCACCACAAATGAATGGCTTGGCTGACATTGTTCTTATTTATATCCAAAGCCCACCATCTGGCAGTGTTCATGAATGGAGGTACTTAAAAAATGTATTTGTGGGGGGGAAAAGTATGCATTAATCTCACTGGCACGCATTCAACAAGCCCAGCTAATAAAACAATAGAGCTAACTATTTACTAATTTAGAATAAAGGAAACAGAGGTTACAAAGCACTGGGTAGAAAAATCTTTCTCACTCAGATCTTCAACAACATTTGTCATTGCAAGGGATAGGGTGGGATTTGTGTAAAAGGAAAGCAGTTTTTCATTTGTTTCACATCTGTTTCCTGGAAACGTGTTTGTCTACAAGAATAAAGATGGTGATTCCTTTTTATTAAGCTGAAAGCAGTTTAGCAAATCTATTTACATTTTCACTTTCTTTGTTCCCAGAAAACAGACTACAATTGGCATTTTGCTATCCCTAAATACTTAGGATTTGTTGTAAAACACCTATTCCCACCCTTTAAGAATAACATCACAATGGTGATATGCAGCCAATTCAGTTCACCAACACACATTTTCAACTGTTTGTGGGAGAAATATATAGTAAGAACAGTGCAACCATTCTTAGAAACATTATGATTACGAATAACCCATGTCTCTGTCTCTCAATTCTAATGGTAGGGATATGAACAAAAATATGGGTAGCATCCAGTTGGTATTTTTACTGTGACTAGGTCCGAACAAGCCTAGTTCTGAATGTTTGAATCTCTCCATCCAAGCATTGAGATTTAAATACCAAGTAAATCAGGGCCTTTTGTCCAGCTATGGAGTTGCCAGCTTTTTTATGTTAGTGCAGGGATGGGCAACCCATAATGCTCCAGGTGTTGTTGGAGTGCAATTCCCATCCTCTACCACAAATGATGCAATTCTTCTCTCATCTTCTTCTCAAATGAATTAATAAGAAATTTGAGCAATTTTTTTTCCAAATCAGAGAAAGTCTCTGAAAACAGCAGTCTTTGATTATTATTGGTACTTCAAGACTTAATATGTACTAAACTGACCTGTGGTATTTTTGTACAGAAAACAGCATTTTGTGCACAGAAAATGCTCCTGTTGGATACTTATACTGTGAAAAATTCAAAATCCACGTATGGCATTTTTGTGCAGAAAACAACATTTTTTTTCCTGTGCAGAAAATGTTGTTTTCTGTGCAAAAATGTTTGTATGTGCCTTCAAGTTGCCTGTTAACTTGTGGTGACTCCATGAATGGCACAGGGTTTTCTTAGGCAAGGAATACTCAGAGGTGGTTTCCCTAGTTCTTTCCTCTGAAATATAGCCTACAGCATGTGGTATCTGTTGGCAGTTTCACATCCAATTCAAGAAGGATATTGATAAACTGGAGTGTGTCCAGAGGAGGGCAACCAAAACGGTGAAGGGTCTGGAAGCCATGCCCCATGAGGAGTGGTTTAGGGAGCTGGATATGTTTAGTCTGCAGAAGAGAAGGTTAAGAGGGGACATGATAGCCATGTTTACATATTTGAAGGGATGTCATGTCGAGGAAGGAGCAGGCTTGTTTTCCGCTGCTCCAGAAACTAGGACAAGAAACAATGGATTCAAGCTGCAGGAGAGATTCCACTTATACCTCAGGAAGAACTTCCTGACAGTCAGAGCTGTCTGACAGTGGAATATGCTGCCTCTGAGTGTGTTGGAGTCTCCTTCTTTGGAGATGTTTAAGCAGAGGCTGGATGGCCATCTGTTGGGAATGCTGGACTGGATGGCCCCGGGGTCTCTTTCAACTCTATAATTCTATGATTCTATCATTCTAACTAGGGTTGATCCTGCTTAGCTTCCATGACCAGATGGAATCTTTTGCCTTTAGAGTATTTAGGTTGCTGTGCAAAAATTGTTGTTGCTGTTGTTGTTGTGTGCTTTCAATTTGTTTCCAACTTATGATAACCCTAAGGCGAACCTATCATGGGCTTTTCTGGGGCTGAGTGTATGTGACGTGTTCAATATCACCCAATGGATTTCTGTCACCAAGTGAGGAATCAAAGCCTGGTCTCCAGGGTTGTAATCTAATGCTCAAACCACTACACCACACTAGCACACACATATGAATTTTGTATAGAATAGGTCCTGAACTGCAAAGATTCTCATCAGTCCAGGATTCTTCTCATAACTGGTTCCTGAAATTTGAGAAACTCATTTTGGAATATTTTAAAATATCATTTCCACCTCACTGGTTATACTAGCTGGGCCTGGCAAGATTTACAATACAACAACATCTACGGGGCCTCACATTACCTATCCCTGGGTTAGTGACTCTGTGATTTTCACAACTTCACGAGAAGCCATTTGGCAGGTGGGATATCACCCAGAACAGAACTGTAGCGATGAGGATTGCTACACCACATGGTGATTGGTGACACAACTGAAGGGTGGAAAACACTTATAACTGCTTTTAAAGCTACTTATAACTGCTTAAAAAGCAGTATTTACCACTGCAGGAAAAAAATCAGCACAAAAGGACAGAAACACAGACGTGAATTACAGGCAGAGTTGGGAAAATTAACTTCTTTGGACTATAATTTCCAGAATCCCCCAAACAAAATGACTACTGATTGCAGAACAAAAAAAGTACAGATTACAGAGCAAAATACAAAACCAATCCAATTTTTCCTAGTTCTGACTAAAAAGCAACAAATCAAATTTAACTTGCCTACTTCCCTTCAGGATGATTCATTCTTCTGCATTCTGATCAGTACAACCAAGGCCACAATTTGTCACAGAGAAAGAGAGAGAGACAGAGAGAGCGCAAAAGAATACCCTCCTTTGCTGTGCCTACAGTATGGAGAAGAAGTACACTCCAGGATGTAGCTGAGGGGAAATTAAAATGAGAGGTCTCCCCCTCTCAAATAAGAATTCTCCTACCTCCATGGCTGCATGCAAGAATAAGCATAAACTATCGAAGCTACCAGAAGCATTAGGGCTGGACTTCATACCTTCTTATGGACCTGTTAACAGTTTACCTGCCTATATTTCATTCTTGCAGTTCTTGGCAACTTAAGAAGCGACAGGATCACAGTCAATGACATTCATAGGTAATTGCAAAGGCACACATTTATGAGTTAAATACTGCAGCAATTACAACCTCAGAATTACGAACATTGCTCTAAGAGCTTTGACTATAGGGTGGCTCACAAGTTGACTAAATAAAAGATTTTTGTTGCAGTGAAAAATCCAATAATGCAATAATATGATTATGGGATAACTAATCTGATCAATTTGATCTTTAGTATGTACTCAATGTTACTCAGCTATTATTGCATCACCTGGATCTGGTAAGAAAGCCTACTTCATCATGTAATATGACTATAGATATTAATCTGCTTAAAAGCCCATATATTTTACAATTCATTCATATTCAATCACAGTAGTGTCTTTGAAGCTGGCCAAGAGCACAACGCACATGCTCACTTGTTTTACAAGGAAACAGACCATATTTACCTTTTCCTTCTCACATGTTTTTGAACCAGTCCATCTTTACCAGAGTTTGAAAGATTATGGCTGTCTGATTATGCATCAGACGTATCTTCCAATGTGACCCTCAAAATCCTACTTTGATGTGACCCTCAAAATCCACACTGCAGGTAGGGGCAGTTCTGTAGCACTGGGAAGCACTGCAGTGTAGGATGATTTGCCCAGCTCTCTGCCACCAGCAGCATGACATCAGAAGTGGGGCCCCCTGCAGGGTCATGCTCCAATTCCTTGGTGCACCATTACTTGTTGGTGGGAGACAGCTAGATGTCTCTCGGTACTCCATCCCTTGGTGCAACTAGCTGGATTTTAAGGTGCGTTTTGGGTCATTTATGATTATGGCAATGGCACTATAATCATAAATGTGAATAGGAAACAGTTATGAGCTGATAAATGTAACTTACAACACTGTAACAAACAGGACGCCAGCCAGTATTTTAAGACAACAACTCCCAGAATACCCAAGTCAACATGGGCAATGGAGGAAGTTTATCTACACCATGACTATTAGTCACTGAGAGTTAAGAGAAAATATAAGACAACAAATTGTTTAAGAATACTATGTTCAATTAAACTAATTTTGTGATGGTATCAGCTGCAGAAACCAGCTACTTACATTTTTCTAATGTGTGTTCAAGATTAAACACAACCCTGATTGCTGACCAGTGGTTTTCACAGAAAAATGCTATACAGAGCTCAGCTTCTTGTCTGTTCTATCATAGTTTCTGCTCATGCTGACTTCTAGCTACTGGCACCATACCTGAAACAGTGTCTGCATACACATGTACTGATTTCTAAAACATCATTTGGGTATTCTCAACAAGCTTCAATTAGAGCACTCTCTGCTGCAAGTGAGTGTGGAAAAGTTTTACCTTGTCATGTCCACCTCTGCTATGGGTGTACAAGTGTTTGACGGCAATGCAAATTGAGTTCTATGCACATTACTGGTATGGACATACCTGTGCCTGCATATGCCATCACTGCCTGGATGCTGAACGTGAGCAGCGATGCTGTAATAGGATGGTTGCAAGATGTGAATCTAAGTGATGTGATCTGGATGTCTTTTCACTGATGCTGGGAAGCATACTGCCAACTGTCGATGTGTGGCCTTCAGCGGACCATGTGTGAAATGAAGCAGGATCTAGTTTCACAAGTATATTCTATGGGAAGGGTTATAACCCTCAGATATCTTCATTTCTATGAGGTTCTTCTGTTCACATTAATTGTAGTCAGCAGTGGTTTTCATCCTAACTCTGTATGTCTATGACCTAGGGAAAGATTTTTAAAGGTATTTTCAACAGGCTTGGTTCAAGGATACTTCCAGAGGGGAAGAGGATAAAAGCCTACTAGGAGCCAACTGGGAGATTTTGGGAGTTGTAACCCACAAAAGCAATGTTTGTGAACTCTGTTCTTTGAAGCAAACTAGCAGCAGAGCAATTCCATAAACACATCTCCCACTAGGAAAGGATGTGGATTTCTCCAGTATCAGAAGCAGTATGCCTTTCTATCAGGTGCTGGGCAGGATGGACAGGAACTTATACTCAGTTCTATGGGCAAGCTTCCAATAAGCAACTGATTGGCTGCAATGCAAACAGAATGATGCATCAAGTTTCATCACACATGGCTCTTCTTATGTCTTTACTTCAACTGAAGGGAGTATATGATTTAAAAACTCAGCCTCTGTAAGAAATTAACATTGTTGACCTGCAGCAGGGATAAAGACCTGGGTCCCACAGAGGTTTTCCACCTGGTCCACAAGCTCCTGCTGTTGTCTCTGATAAGAGATAATGGGCTTTAGAAAGTCCAGGAAGTTGGTGCATGAAAATGAGCTCTATGTTGCAGTCCAGGAAGCTGTTAATCATCATGTCTGCTAAGTGTGGCTTGGCCACAGCACTTAAAATCAACACAGCTGTGTATCCGCCCATGTGGCTGAGATATAAACCTTTGACGCTTCCACTGTCTTCCAAGGACTGAGGCAAAATTATCTCCCTCCTGCCCATGCAAAAAGCAGGAGGTGAAATACCATTATTTTTCTAAGTAAGAAGGTACAGTGACACTGATACAGGGTGAAATGTAAAGGACATACACTTCAAAGGAACATTCAGTTTCCATTCTGAAAACTGTAGAGAAACTCAAGATTTTTGTTTTTTAGTAGACTGATTCTCATAGAAAATTTGTAGCTCTCTAGATGGTTTTGGACTCTACCTCCAAGTGTAGCCAGTGGTAGGGATGACAGGAACTGTAATCCAACATGACTAGAAGGCCTTGCTTCTATTCAGGGTTTCCTCAGCAATGTACTGAAATAACTGCTAGGAACCAGACATTTATAACAATAGATAAAATTGTGTGTCTGTTAGACCCACAGCTGCAGGATCATGACAGATACATACTAGAAACCTGGCATGCCTACCAAAGTAATCAAAAGGAATATGCATTTTATGTTTCTTATGGCTCATTACAATGGTATGTTTGAAGTCTGCAGTACTGTCTTTAGTTACCAGATGTCAATCTTCCTCAATCAGTGCACATTTCTTGAGCAGACACAGTTTGAAGCCACAGAAGAATAATCTGACAAACCAAATTACAGACCTCTGTGACAAAGTTGTTTTGGGGTAAGCTATTTAAAATGACAGCTCAACTTGATAGTTAGTTCCTAGCAACAGGAATAGCACCTCAAGAATGAAACCCAGCACACTGGTGTGCATGGGAGGGGCTTATGGATAAGAGGAATTAGATATGAGGAAAAGTTTCTGTGTGTGGTTTGAGTCTTCAGTGAGAATCAGCCTGGGAGATGGTGGCTTGGTTTGTGATTAAGCAGCTAAGGAAAAGACAAAGGGAACTGGCGTCTGAAGCAGGAAGTGATTGACAAAGTCCTTCAGAAGTTTAAACTGCTAATGTATCAGCACTGTACTACTACTGAACTCTAACAAGACACTTTATTTCCACTATAATGAAGGTTATAGTTTGTTTTATAACTATTACAGCTTGTTTTATAACTACTGAGTAAGTCTGAGTTATCTAAAGTCACTGTAATAAAGAGAACACGCTCCCTTAAATAAATAACTTGGTTCTAAAAACACTAAAAGCACTAGCCTTGTTATACAAAAGTTGTGATAAAAGGACAGAGTTGAGGGCAAAGTGATATTGACAGGGCACCTTATTGGACTGGAACTGCCACACCAATCTGAGGGAGGAAAAAAGGGCCTGTTGCACTGTCTCCCACTGTCTAACAGTACCTCTTACTACAGCACCGACCATAGGTACAAGTGCCAGTAGCCATGGCTTCAATCAGACACAGTGGAGACAATGTGTCCAGAAAGCTTGTGATATTTGCTTCAAGGCTTCATTGTATCAGACTAAAGGTTTCTGCAACATGTGGAAAGCCATATACATTTGTCAGCTTAAAGGTGGACTTCCATGTGATATTCATTAATTCAAACTATACTTCCATATGTACACTCATGATAGAGCAGAATACTCTTCAGGAGGAGAGTGGCCAAACAGATACAGGGCTGGGGATGAGGTGTATTGTACTCCAAGAGATCAGGAGGGTGCCAGGTTCAGGAAAGCTGCCCTACATAGTCTTCCAAAACAAAGACATTCTGAAAACCCTTAAAAGAAGAGACTACTATTTTTAGAACATGAATAAAAAAGGGGAAGTTAATCATACACTCACTAACCACATGCTGAATCAAAAGTTGCTGATTAGTCACCGAGCCTCTGGTCAGTCACCAAAGCCACCAGTAGTCTGAATGAGTGAATCCACAGGGTTAAGAGAGTTTTACTTCTTCACTAAAAGCCTAGACTGATGAATGGGGCAAAGCAGAGAGAAAATTTCCACTATGTCAGTTTGGAAAGCACACCATTACAGCAAATGCTGACTTGCAAAACATTGTTCCTATGTCCATCTAAGATTCAGACATAATTTCTTCAGGAAAGATGATGTTGCCAAGAAAAAAAATAACCCTTACCCACTAGTTCTATTGCTAATATGGAACCCATTTCTTAACCTTTTATGTTCAAAATGTCCAGGTTGCTTTTAATACCCATGGACTTCTGCCACTGTATCCATCTGTGCCACAGAAAATTCTGAAGTACTGGCTAGGCCTTTTGGGCCACACCAATACCCCAAGTAACCACAGTAGGGCCAGGAATATACCCTGTACTTCCCTAGAACACACTCTACCCTTCCACAAAATTACAGATTGATGCTAGTATTAGTATGATGCTTTCACATGAGGCTTTTATCATACATCCAACTTACCTCAAAAAGAGAACTTTGCAAGAGGGTCTAGTTGTTGTCACTTGCAATCCATAACTTCCCAGTGTCTTCCCAACATCTTTTCAATTTCTTTTCCATAACAGAAGGCAAGTGGGAACAGATGCATAGCACATTCAGATTGGTAACACTAGGGGCCATTCACCTGTGAACACCCATAGTCTTGCTGTCTTTCAAGGAAGTTTATCTGACATTATTAATATTCCCTTTGAAGAATTCTGGATAAACTGGGTATCTCTGACACAGTTTGAAAAACAACTGCTCTACACAATAACAAGGGAGAGGATGAAGTTTGCCTCCCCAGGATTTGACTGCAAGCCCATGCCCTCCTACTGCCAAATTTCAGTGGTAAGCAGGGAAAACATATTAAACAAGGTTTTCCCTACTTGCCACTGAAGCTATATAAAGCAAGCAAAATGCTTGTTTTAAATGTTTTTTGCTAAACTTTGGAGAAATTTTTCGGGAGGGGTTGCAATTTCACCAGTCAGAACAGTGTCTCAATTTACATTGAAAGATATATTTCATATAGGAACATAAATAAAATATTCATGGGTTGTAAAAACCCAAGCTCCCCCTCCCAATCTTATCTACATGCTTAATTAACTACACAGACAGTTTAAATTTAACTCATCAGTTAAAATTACTTTGATATTCCAAAACAGCTGACATAACAAGAGCCCTGCTGGATCAGACCAAAGGCCTATCTAGTCTACTATACTTTTTCCTATAACAGCTGACCAGCTAGCTATAGGATACCCACAAGCAAGACATGAGGGCAAAATCCTATTTGTACCGTTGTTTCCCCATATGCAACCTTGGATCCTAGAGATAGCATACAGCCCTCAAAAAGAGTAGCTATACTTTCAGGAGCAACAGGGTTAGTTTTTTAGTTTTGAATAGTTAACAGACAGCCAGGAAGGGGGAAAGATAACCAGGCCAATTACCTCCTGAGATATCAAAAGGTCTCCAATGGGAGAAGATTTCACAGTGATGGAGGTTTGACACCACCCTTAGCCAGTTCTGGAGAGAAGCAGGCAGTAGATCAAATGGATTAAAAACAGAGAGTGGGCGTCAATCTTCCCAGCCCCTATGGAAGAACAAACTCCATCTGTCCACGCTAGACATGACAGATCCCTCTGCAGGAGTTCCTGAGGCCAGGTGATTACCACCCACAGGCTGTCTACATGACAGGCACACTGGCCTTTCATGACACTTTAAAATGAGGCCAGCCAAGAATATTTGTTCACTCTAACTTGGAAATGGACTGAAGCACCAACAACAGAAGGATGGATGATTAAGGTTGCTGAGCTAGCCCAAATTACTAAACTAACCTGAGTTTTAAAGGATAAGTCAATTGAATTTTTTTTTGAAAGATTAGAAACCATTTATGGACTTACTGGGCAACAAAAAATCTAACAATGAAAAAAACTGTGGCTATGAACACTAGTAATTCTAGCAGAATTATTTAGTTGGATCTGTAAAGGTAGAATAATACCTTCCTTTTTGATTCTTCTTTCTTTCACAACAGTTTGGCTGGGGGTGGTGGTCAGAACTCTTCTGTTTCATGTTTCTATGTTTCAGTACGTTGGCGTTTTAAGTTAGTTAGTGGCCAATGTTTTAGTTTAGTGTGCTAATACTATGTTCTAGTTTTAAGGATTTTCCCCCCTTTCTTTATTTGAACATATATTTCTTTGACTGCAATTGTAACTGTGAATTTGACTGTTTGTTTGTTGTTTTAAAACTAATAAATAATCTAAAAAAATGTGGCCAGCCAATACGTCACATTAGCTTTGAAAATAAATGATTCTTGTATTTTAAAAATGAGACTTTTACTCATTCTGGTACACACATAAGATCTACAGACATGCTTTTTGCTAGCGCACTGCAGATATGTGTTGAATCCAAACCAGCTGCATTACTTTTTTTGCTGGGGGGGGGGGTAGCTTTAAAAAAAAAGCCTAAATAAAGCAATGTATATTCTCCCATGATATGTACTTGCAAAATTTACATGTATTACACCTCAGACTCTGGGAAACAAAGCATCAGTGTGACAAAACATTCCCACTAATATTAAGATCCAATAATCCCACTGAAAAGTGTTAAAGTCCAATAATCCCACTAAAAAGTTCACCTCCTCCAGCTCACACCAATTTTGTCACATTCAAATAACCTGACACACCTTGTATAATTTTACTTATTAGAATGTTTCAGCGTGAACTTTCAGACTGACTTTTTAAAAAATGTTTGTGCTATTCCTCCAATCAGCTTCTGCCAGCTGTTAACAGACATACAGAATGTGAAGGTTTTTGCTATACATTTAAAATAATAGCTGCATCCATAGTTAAAAAAATACTTTATGAAACATTTTCTTTCTTATAAAGATTGCGAGAAATGTCGTCTATTGAGAGGTGGCAAATTGTGATCCTCCAGGTGACAGCGGGCTGAAACTCCTGCCATTCTTCACTATTGGCTGTGCTGACTATGTCTGATGGGAGTAGCAGTCTCTTACCTAGAAGACCACAAGTTTCCAACCTGCAATTTTTTTAAAAAATTAGAGGCTTTTTTTCTAATGTGCACCAGAGGAAGTTTGGAGAATACTCTTTTATAAAATGGAACAGAGATAGCTGCTCTTGTACCATTCCAAACCATTTTCAAATCATTTTCAAAGAGATACTGAGTAGTTATCCAAACTACCAGTTCAAGAACAGATATGTTACTATCTATCCAGAGATGAGAGAACCTTTTTCAAGGCTCAGATTCTCTTGAAAAGGGCTGATGATTCTGTGATCAGATGTTGCATGCAGGTAACACTGGAACTAAAAAGTGAGCAGAACTACTCCTTCTCCCTCCCCTGTGCCACTTCTTTTCTCCATTTCTTTTTGGCATCCTTTATTTCTCTTTTTCTACACCCCTTTCTTCTTCATCTCTACTCAACAGGTTGTCAAGAGAAGACAGGCCATCTTTGCCTGAGTTCTGTACTGACTGCTTGCAGAGGGGTTAGGTTGAATGAAATTAGGTTGCCCTCTCCTACCCTAATTGGACTGCCAAGACAGGAGATAATATCCAACAGTGGTTCTTAACCTTTTCTTTACCAGGGGATGCTTTTAAATATCCTTTGTTGTGACAACAAAACTTAACTTCTTTAAGTTCTTTAGAATTGCTCATCAAGGGTCTTCAAATTGGGAATGCTCAGTTCCCTGAGAGGCATTGGAGGGGGAGAGAAGCCTTTTCTCCTGCTCTTTCCCACCAGTTTAAGGCTGGAGTTGATCAAACAGCAATGCACAGGCCCAGCCAGCCAACCAGCATTTGTCCTTCTTTCTCTCTTCTCTCCCCTCCCCTTTTCCAGCCATCCAGTCTGTCAGAAAGGCTCAAGCACCCCCAGTTTTTTTTTTGTCTTCTTCACCAGAAGAGACCAAAATAAGAAAAGAGAGAAAAGGTAAGGGGTTTTTTGAAGCAACCCCTCTATAAAATACCTCAAGCACACCTCCTTATTTTCATTCGTAAGTATACCTCTCATGCAGTTTTCTTGGCAAGATTTGTCCAGAAGGGGTTTGCCTTTGCCCTCCTCCTAGACTGAGAGAGTGTGGCTTGCCTGAGGTCACCGAATGAGTTTCTGCAGCTGAGCAGCAATTCGAACACTGGTCTTCCAGAATCGCAGGTCACCCGTCAAACTACTACACCATGCTGGCTCTTAACTTAAGCCAGTAAGTATTATGTTAGCAAATGGTTGCTGCAACTGGTTACGGGGAATGTATAACAGCAATAATAGCAATAGCAGTTACATTTCTATGCCGCTTATCAGCTCAAACCATTCCCTAAGTGGTTTACAATGATTTAACTAATTGCCCTCAACAAGCTGGGTACTCATTTTACCAACCTACAGGAGGATGGAAGACTGAATCAACCTGGAGCCCTGCAGGATCAAACTCACAACATTGTGGCTGCAGTATTAGCATTTAACCACTTTGCCACCAGGGCTCCTCCCTTGCTGCAACAGGTGGCTCATTTCTGGGCTCAATTCAATGTGCTTGTTATGACCTATAAAGCCCTAAATGGCTTAGGTCCAGCCACTTGCCAGATCATATTCCACCCCCCGCCCGCCACCATGAGACTGACTTTACCCTGAGATCATGAGGAGAGACTTTCATTCAGTCCCAGCACCTTCACAGGCATGGGTGTTGATGATATAAGACAGGGACTTTTCAGTGGTTGACCCTAAGCTCTGGATCTCCCTCCTTAGGGAAGCTAGAACGGCTACCTCCTTGCTGTCCTTCTGTTGACAGGCAAGTATTTTTTTATTCCAAAGTTTTTTAAGGACTGATGGTTTAAAATGAAAGAGGTTTGAGAAAAGGTACTGTTTTTAACTGCTTTTTCTCATTTTAAATGTAGGATCTCAATTTCAATTGTTTTATTGTTGTTAATTGTGTGATTCTATTTCTATTTAGATTTTCTGTATGTTTATTGTGATCATTTTGACTTGTAAGCTGTCTTGAGTCCCAATAACAGGACATTAAAAAGTTAAGAACAACAACAAGGATCAGAATTGGACAAGCTATTTTTTAAAAACACCCATAATGATCATACCAGCTAGGGGACCCTGGGACTTATAGTCCAAGCATCTTTTCCAAGCTTATTCAGAAAAGTGAGGTCTCAATATCCAAGGAGGGAGTTAATCTGGGAAAAGAACAGCATACTCGCAGAAAGACCATTCTCTCAGTTACTTTTTTCTGCCAGATTGTTCAAGACAGCTCGTCGCAGCTGTGCCGGTCATCATATAGCAGAGCTTATAGGGTATCAGGAGAAGTATGCCTCCTTTCCATTTATTTAATCTGCAGTCTTGGGGTACGTGAGCAGGAGTACTGGTGAGGGCACACACAGAAAGAAGATAAAAGCAATCTTTAAAAAAGGTCTCCATGGAGATAGACGAAGATCTTTGCTCTTTGTCTCCTCTCCTCTCCTCTCCTCTCCTCTCCTCTCCTCTCCTCTCCTCTCCTCTCCTCTCCCCCTTCTCATCTCCACTGCCCTCACAATTTGTTTTAATACTTCTTATTCTGTGTGTTTCTTTCTTTTTTTGAAACTATAGCATTGTAATTAATTTCAGTGTCTTTACAATTGTAATTATACCTCTGCTTTGTCACTGGAATTACTGGGAGCTTCAGAGCTGCTCTGCTCAGAAGATTGCACTTGTCATTACTATACAAACAAAATGGGAAAAACAGATAAAGCTCTGTGATTTGGACTGCTGTTTTGCCTATGATGCCTATTTCTTTTAATTCTAGTGAACTGTGAAAACTATGAGAGGCAACTGAGATGCCAATTTCTCCTTCCAATGACACCCAAGTTTAGGCCAGCAGGGAATCTGGAATGCATTCTAGGAATGCAGAATGTGTGATCCTTCAGAAGCATTAAGACTGCTACTCCCATTTTTCTTCATCATTGGCTATGCTTGCTACCACTAACTGGAGTTACAGTCTAACATCCGGAGGGGAACATGTTCTCTACCCATGTTTTAGAAACTGCAACAAGTAGTATTACCTTGACTTTTTCCCTTTCAGATTTGCAAAAACAATTTTCTCTTGTTTCTCTTGAGAAACAGTGTGAAGAGAAGATAAAGTCAGAACTGGACTGAATTAGTCATATTTACATTCCCTAAAATTGATGTGAAAACTTAACACTGGCTAACTTAAATCCCACTGATCCCAGTCAGTTCTAAACATAGCTAACTTAGGGTGGTTCTGGCCCATTATTTTGTCATATCCACCTGCTATTACTGTTTACCACAGAGGTCTATGCTTAAAATATTAGACAAGGGGAAAAGCCACTAGGCCTCAGATATATGAGAAACAGCACTTATGTGACATTCAAGTATAAGGAATAAGGCCACCACAAAATACTAAACCTGTAAGGAAAGACCATAGCACCTAGTGCTGCCAGACAATCCAGTGAGGACTGAATGTGTTTGCAGAGTGCTGACCAAATGTGGGGTTTTAAAAACATGGAAAAATTGGAGGGAATAATAAATGCTGATGGACTAGAACCCTAAACTGAACCACTTCACAATGCGACATTTTGGTACAGGTTCCACGTGTTACTTTCCATTTTAACCAATGACTAGAAAGCCATTACCAAGAGTCACTATTAAAACTATGCACTCCTGTTTTAATGTGGTGTAGTGGTTGAGTGCTGGACTAAAGACCAATCTTGGAAATCTACTGGGTGACCTTGGGCAAGCTATAATCATTCAGCCTTGGAGGAAGGCAATAGCAAACCTCCTATGAATAAATTTTTCCCAGAAGATTCTGTGATAGGGTAACCACAAGTCAGAGACAACTTGTATACATACAACAAGAAAAACAAATTCCTGTTTTATTCCCTCCATCTACTTAAGTTCTGTAATATTTTCATTTCTCAGACTGTGAACATTTATGGCTCTACCAGGCAAACAAAAGGGGTACTAATTTCCTATCTTATATTAAACACAGTTTTGTCCAGTAACTACTAGCCCTGGGTTTGGTAAAATGTTCTGAGCACTTATTACAGTCTAATCCTGTGCATGTTTACCACAATTATGACAACAGTCAAAATCTCCCCGTCAGTATGGCCACTCTTTGGACAACAACTCCCAGAATCTCTACTGGGGGAAATCTGTGATTTTGATGTTTACTTTGAAATTAAGTCCCACTTTCTTTTAATGGATCTTATAAATAAACATGCACAGGACTACATTGTTAACTTTCAAGTAATTGATGGTGCTTAACTTTATGTGGGCAAAGAGGGGGAAATCTGTCTCAGGGAAGACACAGTTCTGCAGTACAAAAGACAAGTGAGATGCACGGCCAAAAGTTTCAGTTTTTGTTCCTAGGTTGTATGGGTGCTCTTTCTCACTGTAAATCAATATGTTCTGGTTGTTATAGCAACCAGCGGTATGCATGCTTGTGCACGAAGCATATGTATTTCATGATAGACCACCCTGGTATAAATCAACAGTTCTGCCTACATACTGTCAATGGTTTAAATTGGTCATTTTTAAGAACTTCCTGATCCGAAAATGGGAAGGGATTCTTCTGCATTGTAAAGAGACCATAAATGACTTAAAGAAAGAAGATGCAGGGGACATGTCCCCTTCTAATTCCAACTGGAAAGAACATCCTGATGTTAACAGTTGCTTGTCAGTGGAACAGAAGAGCTCGGATGACAGCAGATCTACTTTAATGGAGGTTTTTAAGCAGAGGTTGGAGGACCACCATGGAGGAAAGCTTTAGCTGTGGGTTCCTGCGCTGCCACGGGATTAGCTTAGATGGCACTTAGGAGACTCAGCGAATCAGAAAGTTGGAAGAGATCCCATCAGATTCAGGAGAGAAAAGCAGCTTGAAGAATACAACTCCAAGAATCTCCCAGACAGAATGGCCAACCCTGACTTAGCAATTCTAAAAGCTGTAGTCTGAAAAATAACTTTCCAAACTCTGAGGACAACATATTCCATCATAGCTTAAGATAGCCTGCTGCTATCCAGGAATGATGAGAGTTACCATCCAACATCTGGGAACCAGAGGCTGGGGGGAGGGAATCTCTCTCTCTCTCTTTTTTTTTTGCGAAATCTGTCTCTGTCTCAGAGCTTTTGATCTGGACAAAATTTATTAAAATATCAAGATACGGATTTGTCAGTCTCACCTCACCACCGCCCTAGTTTCATATTTCTTAACTTCTCTTCTGACCTAATGACAATTATCACAAAGAAACAAGTACACCAAAGTGACACTGGACAAACATTTTACTTGTTATGGTCATCATATGAGTGTCTTCTGGTAAGCGGTTGACGCACAGCAAGTGGCTCAAGTGCTTTTTACTCGAGGAACTACGAGCACGAAATATGGCTCAGCCTCAATCCACAATGGCCATAACATGTCAACCAGCCCGATGAGGAGCCTGAATATAGTAAGAATGGTTAAGACCAATGACAAAGAAGAGGGGCAAACTATCTTAGGAAGGAGCAAGGAAGGCTTTAAAAGATTGATTAAACTGCCTATGCATGAGACTTATGACAAATAGCACAGACAGCAATGCACAGGGAAAGGATCAGTTCTCAAAAGTGGAAGCAGTAATGTTCACATTTGACAAGAAAAAAAATATGAGAGAGGAGACATTGGTCCGTAAAGACAGAGGCAGAGGAAATCATCTTTCCTTCACTATTTTGCAGAGATAGCAGAAACAAGCTGGGAAGATGAAGGCAAACTAGCAATAACAAGCAAAAGCAAAGATGATTAGCAATTTTTTAAATTATAATTCCTATTCCTACTGCTATTATTACCATTGTCTCACAAAGTTTCTTTAGAATGAATGAATTACCGACAAAATTCCCGTGGGCATTTAATTTCCATTTTACCGATGGGACTGAGGCCAAGGAAAATTCACCAAAGACCATCTACCTAGCTTTATGGCTAAACAGGGTTCTGAACCCCAGACAACAAAGGTCAAATTATGGCATTCTATCCAATGAATCACTTTAATTTGGAAAGAGTTGGATTGTGAAATAATGCCTCCCCCCCCCCACCAGTAAAGAATCTAGAAAGCAAAATGAGTGATGGAGCCTCAAACATGATGAGAAACTCTGTGATTGCAACTGCAGGGCAATGGAGATATGGGCTGGGGAATGAACTGAAGCTATGCAGTCTCAAGAAAGCTCCACTTGTAACACCCAGATGACCATCTGCTTAGCAACACAGGTTGCCATAAATACAGAGCATAGTCCCTGCTTCTTTTATGGTACACAGCACTTCCCCATATGAGATTACTCAAGCATTTGAGAAACCTCAGACGTCAAACTCATGTACTTTCATTTTATGAGAAAAATCAATCCTGGATCCATTCTGTTTTATTGGGACAAAATGAGAGCAGAATTTTGAAGGAACAAAACACAACTGGTTTTAAAGGATAAGCCAACTAAAGATTTTTTGAAAGACTGGAAACTGTTTATGGATATATTGAGCAATAACAAATCTAACAATGTAATAATCTGTGGCTATGGTTATCAGTCATTCCTGTGGGATTGTTTGGTTGGATCTGTAATGATGGAAGAAAATAGTTTTTTTCCTTTTTTTCTCTCTTTCATTACAGTTTGGTGGGGAGAGTCAAAGCTCTTTTGTTTATTAGCAAGTTAACGTTTAGTGCTTAGTTGATCAGTGTTCAATGTTTCAGTTCGGTGTTTTAGTACTGTGTTTTAGTTTTAGTTTATGTTAAAATAGGTTAGTTTGTGTTGTGTTCAGTTTTTGTAAACGCTATTATATCTAATTTGAGCCACAGCTTTGCTAGGCTCGTCTCTGGAACTGATTTTCAGTCCTAGGGATTAGTTTCAAAACATGTAAGCTAGAAAGAAGAATGCTCCTAAATATATACAGAGTGACATACTACCAGCATCAAATCCATCAGGGAATAAGAGAACTTGAGATTCTAGACTGAGGAGCAGCAGGCAGATGAGATCTCTTTTAGATCCTAGGATCTCTTTTACTTTCCAACATAAGATTTACTAGGTTAAATCTATGGGAATTCAAAAAAAAATCCAACATACACTTCAAAGAAATAAATTGGATCAGTTTGTGTAACCACACATTACATGTTTCCCCGCCCCCCGCAGGTTCAAGACAAAGGTTGAAAGCAAAGCACAAAATCTTAACGCATCTTGTTTCTGTCCACCAATCCATATACTCAGCTCTGTCTTCCCCCGCCCTCCATAAATAGATCATTGGGCTTGAGAACTTCCATCTCTTGTAGCAGATTAGCTACAACTGGAAGATTATGTGAGAAACCACAGCCCTGCAAATCATGCCACTGGCTAACACCTGTTTCCCTAGTTAAACGGTGTTTACAAGGGCAGTGTCCCTCTCCAGCCTACTTCACTGTCTCCTGCTGTTCCACTGGAAACGGGTCATCAGGTCTAAGCTGGTCTAACAACTAGGAAGGCATTTCTCAGTTCTGAGAAGGAAGGCCACCCTTGCATCACACAATGACTAACCACACTTTCAAACTGGTTTCTCCTTCAGAAACACTGTTCCAACTACACTGAATGGACTGTACTGAAGTTATTAAGAAAAAGAGAGTCATCAGAAAGGCACCCAAATCAGCCGTGGCTTCTCAGCCCAACCACAAGGACCTTTCTTCCATGTGCTGGCAACTTCCAGAGTGGGTACCACTCATCTTAATTTTGTTTCCTATCCACCACACGCCAGTGACAGCTTGAACAAGCCTCACAGGTGAACATGCAGAATCCTGCTCTCTCCCCACCTATGCTTCAGGTAGGAACAGGCTGCTAAGCAATACAGCTACGCACTCCGGAGGCTTGCTTCTTTTTGAGCAACAGAGGGGGTGGCAATGAGGAAAAACACACACATACGCCTACATCACTCACACACTGTACAGGTAACCTGGCTGCTCTTTTCACCTTTCCCTGTCAGACTGGCCCAGAAGATTCACCAGGGATAAGACTCCAATAAGCCTCCAGAAGTTGCTTTTCCCTCCTTCCCTTGTACCCCTCTCCAAGAATACCTGTTGAAACCAGACGGGAAAGAGGACTAGGACGTGCTGAGACATGCCGGTGGATAATTAATAGGGTTCCTCCATATTCAGTCGGTGGTGGTGGTGGTGGCCTTCCAAAGCTCATTCACACATCCCACTCAGACAGGCTGGCTGGCAGCCTGACTGTACCTTGCACATTTATTGCTATTAATACCCAGGAGAGGAGGAGGAGCAGCGGCAGCAATTGGGGGAGGCTGTTTTGCCGTGGGGGAAGGGGGTGCTCACCAGAGGCTGGCACAGTATTTTGAGAATGGAGAGGACCGGGCAGGGAGGAGGGATTGGCCCGCGGCTCCGCTTGGCACTGCCCGTATCATGAATCCATCTGCCCAGAGCCCCCTCCCGGCTCACCCCAGCCACCTCCGCCAGGGCTCCGGTTCTCACCGTGTGGGCGGCGCTGCTGGGCTTCAGCGGCGGCAAAGCGATGGGGGACGGCGGCCCGGTCCCCGCGCCCGTCCGGGAGGCCCCTCCGGCCCCGATCCCCGGGGAAGACTGGAACTGGCGAACGCTCTCACCTCCTCCCCGGCTGCCTGCGGAGGAAGGGAGAAGAGAGCGGCTGAGAGCGACGGAGGAGAGCCGGGCAGGGTCTAGGAGGCTTCGGTTGCCCGGCAGGAGAAAGTGGTTGAGGAAATGGAAGAGGGAGCCGAAGTAGCCCCCTCCCCAGCGCCCCTCGGCTTCCCCCTCCTCCTCCTCCATCTCCGGCTGCCATCGCAATACGGTTTGCTGGATCATAGGGAGAACTCATCAGAAACGTGGCACGGAAAGCGCCCGGGAGGAGAAGTCGGATCTGGCCAAGCATCTAGAGGGCTAATAAGAACGGAGGCCGCCGCTCGTTAACCCAGTTAAACCTTTCATCCACGATTAACCCACAACCAAGAGAAGCATAAGTGAGAAACCAAACTGGATTTGCGTGGCACACATTTCCCGCCCCCCCCCCGCTCCGTCCGTCTGTCTGCTGGCCGCGGACGGAGGGAGGGAGGGAGGCAGGGGGGCTCCCGCACCCAATCCCCTTTCCCACATCTCGCCCCTCTTGCCGCTGGGAAAACAGATCGACCCTCCCCAGCCTCCCCTTAACCTCTCCCCCAATGCGCCTGATTATCAATCCAGAATACAGAGGGAGGCCAAGAACTCTCCCTTCCTCGGTTGCTCCCACCACAGCGCCGGTCTCAAGCCCAGCGAAGGAAAACGAAGCGCTTTCCTCGCACTTGCAGAGCTCTGTGTGGACAGGGGGGTGGGAGGGCGCGTTTCCTATTTTACCCAAACTTGCAGACGAACACAGCCTTGCCAACGGCCCGCGAGCAGGCTCCGCAGGCCAGACACGGGAGGACTCCCCCCCGCCCCCGTTAAGAAAAGGCAGCGCGTGCAGACGACGGTGCAAACCCGCCCGCTTTCGAAGGCTTAATAAGCGGAGGAAACGTCGGACCCCTCTCCCGCTCCCCCCGCCAGCGCTCCGTCTGCGGCCTTTGGCCTTGAGACAGGGGCATCGGGGGGGGGGCGTTAAGGGGGAGCGTGTTCGTGGCGTGAAATCGGTTCGGCGCCGCCGCCAACTCCCTTCCTCCTTACCAGCCGGGCCAGCAGAAGCAGCGACAGCGGCGGCGACGGGCCCAGCGGCTCCTCCAGCTCCGGCGGCAGCGGCAGAAGGTTTCCTGGTGGTTAACATGGCCGCTGGTGGGGAGGGAGAGGGGCATACATCTCAAGGCTGCCGCGGCTCCTCCCGATCCTCGCCTCCTCCGCTGCTTCTCCGGCTCCGTCCCTCCGACCGGCGGCTGCCGCCAGCTCTTCGCGCGCAGCAGCGGCGGCAGGAGCAGATGCACCACCGAGGCGCCGGCTCCTCCGCGGCATCCGTCCCCGCCAAGCCCGGGCCCGCCGGGCAGCAGCCACCCCCGGCCTCAGCCCCTTCCTCCGCCGCCGCCGCCGCCGCCGCGTTGTCCTCGTCTCCCTTCTCCAGCGGTACCAGAGGCGGCGGCAGCAGCAAGAGCGCCGCCGCCGCCCCCCGCCCCAAACGCATCACCCCGCCAGTTTCCAGGATTCCCCGAGTCCTTCGTGTTAGGGCGGCAACAGCAACGGCGAAGGCTGAGAGCGAGCCCCCCTTTCTCCTGCCTGCCCTCCCTCTCCTCTCGCGTCCTCCTCCCCCTCTGAGGGACAGGAACAAACAGAGGCAGGCAAACCGCCGGCCCCCACGCCGAGGGGGGCAATCCCCGGCCCGCCCCTTTCCCCTTCCTCCGCCTCCTTCCCTGCGCCGCTCCCCTCGCGCGCAGCCGCGCAAGCCTCTCTCGCCGCCCCTGCGCGCCCGCGGCACTTTCGCTTTCCCCAGACCCCCCAACCCACCACTGAACGGGGGCGGCCTCCCGCTCTCGCTCTCTCTGTAATCTGACAGGGTGGCTCGCCAGCAGCCTTCTATCCCCTCCCCTCCCGGCCTCCCCTTCCCTCCTCTCGTGGAGCTGCAGCGGCCCTCAGCTTGGCTGAGAAGAGGACGTGACCGCCACCCCTTTCTTCACGTGGGTTTCCCGAGGAATGGAGGAGAGAAAGGGAGAGCAAAAGCGGCAAAGGAGAAGCTTAGCTTATCGTCCTGCCCACAGACTTCTCCGAGAGAAGGCGAGGAGAGGACGCCCGGGCAGCCTCCTCCCTTTTCTGGCTTCTCACACATGTAGGCAGAGGCTGGCGCTCGCCTCAGGCCAGTATTAAAAAAACCCAACCTTTTCCCTCCTTCTCGGACTTTCTCCTCAGGTCACCTGCCGCGCCCTGTCCGCTACACCCGGCGGGAAACGCCCGCTTTGCTGTCCTTAGCCGGCCTTTTCCCTGAGCCACCTCCACCGCCCACCCCGTGGCAGGGCCGGCGGCGGCGGCGGCGGCCTCGGTAGCAACGCTTTCGCTTTGCCAAGGTTGGACTTCGCTTTGTGAGGAGAGAAAGTGGCCGCCGACAAGGAGCAAAAAGCAGGGGTGTTGGGAGGGGATGAAGAGAAGAGTGCATAGAGCGGGGAGGAAAGATAAGACAGGAGGAAGACCTGGAGAAAAAGGGGGGCGACTCTCCAAAATGTAGCTGAGGCGAAAGATGTGGCAATCATGACCTCGGTTTAGGAAACGAGAGGTTAACATGCAGGCGGTCGGGGGAGGGGAGTCGGAAAGTACTACTTTACTGGGGAGAAGCTGTGTTTTGCCCTGTGCTCTCAGGAGCAGGTTAAATCTTGGGAAAATAAGAGGAGAGTCCCGATATCTGACTCTTATTAGGCGATGTCATGCATATTTTCCTTTTCTTTCCTGTTTTTGAACCACGCTGACGGGCTGCCCACCCAATGCAAGCTCTTCCAAGGCCACGGACTGTATCTCTATGGTGAAACCAAGGCCCGCCTCCTCCCCCGCAAGAACCAAAAGAAAACCTCCGCCTTCGCGGCCCTTCCCTCCCTCCCTGCCTCGGCGGCGGATTATTTGTAAATAAAGTGCTGAAACGCAGAAGGGGAAACTTCCTTCTGAAACACAGAGGGAGAGAGAGGGCTTTAGTTAGCCCGCTGTAAGCTAGTAAAGTAGGGAAAATGGCAATTGCTCTCTTATTGTTAAACTTGGGTATGCGCTCTCCCATTTGAAGGAGGGCAAAGGAAGGGTTAAGGGAGAAGAGTTTGTTTCTTTAATAAAACAAAATGAGTGTCCTCGCTGTGGAAATAAAAGCAGTGAAACTCTTATTCCAGCAGTTCACCATGTGACAAGTACTGAGTAATCATGGTTTTAAAAAAAGCTATGTGGGAAAGAGGAGTGGTCAGTTTACAGGGCTACTGTAAATGGACAGGGCGATAAAGGTGTGTTGGTGAAGAAAGGAGGGAAGAAAAGCTGTCTCGGTCTAGATAAGTAATAAGTGAGAAAGGCAAATGTAAAGAATAGAGAACCCTTGGGGGAAAAAATAGGAGTTCTGACTTTATCCTTCACCCCATAGAAAAGAATTCAGGCAGAGTTCAGTCAAGAGATGTGAGGTCATTCCATATATGTGTTGAAACTATTTGAATATATTTTCGTCTCGGAGTTGCCATAGGACAGAAAATCGAGACGTAAATCCAGGAGTATTGTCAAAGTCCCTTGCTGTATTACAGGTTTTGATTTTGCAGAGGAATATCTATAATCTTAGAGAACCGGCATGATGGAGCAGTTTGAACATTGGACTATTAACTCCAGAAACTAGGGTTTGAATTCTTGCTTAGCCATGGAAACCCACTGGATGGACTTAGGCAAGTTACACTCTCTCAGGCAAAAGCAAAGGTGAAATCTTGCCAAAAAAAAAAAGCAGACAACAAATAAATCTTACAGAAAAAAACCCCATAGGTTTGACTTGAGGTTGCCCTAAGTTGGAAACAACTTGAAAGCACATAACCACAACAATCTATAGTTTTCCTGTTAATGGTCAGAAGCTGAGTGTTTCAATATCCTCAGGGGAACTTCACACATTCTATTTTCCACAGAAGAACTGCAGCTATCACTTGATAACTTAAGTAAGAACATTATTTAAAAATTGTATCAAGAAAATGGCACATAATATTTCATGTTACAGCTATATTCCCTTTTCCAGTGGAAATGGTGCAAAATTTTACCCATGTGCAAAGGGTGAATGTTTATTACAAAATAGTATCCTATTCACAGGTTTGAAAAAGTAGCATTTGGGAAAGTTGCTTTCTAGACAATTGTTTGGACTACAGCTCCCATAATCCCAAAGCCAGCATAGCCTGGGCCCATGTTGACTGGGGAATTCTGGATATTGTGCTCCCAAGAATAGTATCTATATTCACTTATTCACTAGCTCCAGAGAAGGAAGGAAGAAAGGGGTGGGGAAAGCAACAGGAGGTAAAAAGAAGGCACTGCTGAAGAAGAGAAATACATTTGCTAGTGCTTGCCACTTGTTTTGTGAAGAACTGTGCATGTTGTCAAGAAGTGGAATTTTTATTCTCTAAAAGGCAACCAGAGACCTAATGGGGGTTGTGTTCTTTCTCTTGAGTCGTACTGTAGGCACTGTCTCAATGGGAGCTCCTGACCTTTGCAGTACACAACTAGATTCCATTTGGCCTGCAGTAGTCCTGCTAGATGTGAGAGAACTGAAGTGTTTTAACAGCATTGTGAGAATGTGAAAGTCCTGAAACAGAACCACTTCTTTGAGAGAAGATCCCAATCCTGCTCTAAAAGGGAGCGATGGCTGTAAATTGGTTGCACGATCAACAAAAGGCTACTAAAAAGATTGTATATGTGGAGAGGGGGGCTGGAAATGTACAGAATGCTGTATTTGTTAAGGAGAGAGGCCAATGTTAGAAAGTTAAAATTTTACCTTGAACCTTACACTCTTACAAGCCTAACAAATTAATAACAAGAGACAATGAGGAGCATAAATGTGGGCAGTTCTTTGGTTTTGTGTATTCTCTTTTCTGTGGTGCTCCTAGGTTGTTTTTGTTTGATTGACACAACAAAGTTCAATACCTTTTGAAGGTATTCTCAGGTAGAAGGGGCCTAGTTTTACCAGTCAGAAAACATCATGCTTCAATTCTGTCTTTCTCAATGAATTTTATGTCATAAGAAAAAGATATTGAAAAAATAGTAGAACAGATATAAGTGGAAGATAACACTGTGCGAGTGTTGTGGGAAATTTTGCAAATGGGCCTGAGTGATTGCACAGTAAAACCTCATTGAGAAAATCGTCTCAGATCCTGTTTGAGTGGAAGAATATTAATCCTGGACTTTTGGAACTATGGATATTTTACAGCAATGTGTCCTAACAATGTCCTTCCTTGGTGCTTCACTTTAGAGATACTAGGTAGGTAGAAGGCATCCTTTTGGTTTTTGAAGAGTACTGGAGAAGCTGACAGATCCAATTAACAGCAGGTATCCAAAATGATTTGGCTATGGAAGAAAGGGAAGAAAACAAAAGGAAATTATTTGTGTGACGCACACTGAGAGGAAACACCTAGCAACCTAGATGCCAACAAATGGTTCCTAACAATAGCACACAGGAAGTGAGGCAAAGAACAAGGCATAATGAGGTTTGATAAAATAATTGACCTATAATGTCCAGTATAAATCAACTAACTAAATTAGCAATTTGTTAAGTTTAAAACAAACTTGCTAGGGATAAAACAAGCTTATAAGCATGAGGAAATGGGCTGTATTGCAACACCCTAGTGATAGATATTATGGGTCTGTGTCCCAAATGTTGCCGCAACAATGTATACTGTGGGTAGATGACTTCAAATGGCAAAGGGACCAATTTCTTTTGGCCCCATCTTTCCTAGAAAAGCTGACAGGACTGGAAAGCTGCTCTGGGTTTCATTTTTGAGAACTTTCATTCAGAATTATTCCTGCTGCTCTTTGAAAATGCGTCATTGTTTAAAGTCAGCTTTTGGCATGGGGGGATCTTTAGAGGCCCCCATCAGTTGCAAAAACAGCATTGGAAATGTGACCTACACAGTATTTGCATGCTGAGAATTTAGGGGAATGAATTCTGCCATGAAGAAAAAGGCTACTGTGACTTTCACTGCAAGGCAACTTAATGCAGCTACTCTACTACTTTAATAAAGTCATTTACACTTTTTACACAAATTAAATACATAGCAGCCTCTTAAAAGAAAAATCTGGAAATTCCCACTGAGATTGCACCTAAAATACAGACATGGAGCAAGACCATTTTTCAGATATGATACCTTGTCCAACTCTGACTATGCTATGCAGCTCACCAAAACAGAACAAAATCCACCTTATATGCAGTTGCAGTGATTTTGAAGCAACCTTAACAATTCCTCAATACATTGCTGGCTTTGCCATACACTATATTCATTTCTTAAAATTATCTAGCCTTGCTGACTGGGTCCCCTCCAGATAGCTATGCTGGCTGTGGATGATGAGAACTGTAGTCCAAAACATTTGGAAGGTTCCAGATACAGATGATCCAACACATCTGGAGGGCACCAGATGGGGGCTAATTATCCTCCATTTTATGCAAAAGACCTCCTCATGTTGTAACACTGCTCAAAATTTGTGAAAACAGTATGCACATTGCCTACAAGATCATCCTTAAAGCCATTCAAATCTATGACTAGAGGATAATAATTATCAGCACCAAAGGGTGCTTAATATATTTCATCTCCTTTTTTTTTTTTCCTGCCCCCCACTCAGCTATGTTATGTACCGACACCTGTGAATCTGACACGGTTTGGTTTTTGCTGGTGGCATGGCAAATACATTCAATCAATTATTGTGTAAGAACTTTGATAAACCATTGCTCTTGGATTCTGAAAATATACTAATCCTGATGGGATGAATTCACTGAGATACAGAGAAGCACAAGTATCTCCAGGCATTTGCTCATTGTTTTAAATGATACAGTGCTTGGGAAAGAGAGTACTTCCTGATATTTCATTCTTGTGCCTAAGCTCTTGTTTGCATTGCTCTTTTAGAAAAGCTGTCACTTTTATAGTGCCATTAAGATATAATAATAGATGTTTTAGTGGTCTGTGAGGAATCCTCTTGGAGCCGTTCTGTGAAAACATGAGATTCATTTTCAGTCTAAGGTAGTGCTAACCAGAAAGTAAAACAAGAATTGCCTTATAAAAGAACCTCTGTAGACAGTAGCCATTCCCACACTACACTGTTATAGCGCTATTATTCCACTTTCAACATCCTATGGAATCCTGGAGTTTGCAGTTTAGGGAGGGGCCCCTCCCTAAACTGCAAACCCAAGGATTCCATAGGATGTTGAAAGTGGAATAATAATGCTATAACAGGCCAGTGCAGAAATGGCCAGTGTTTCTGTGACCAAGGCATGATGAGAGCAACTATCTCCATAGAGTGATGCTTCATCCATCCATGAAACTGATGGTAATGTGATGGTGGAACATGTTGAACCCATACTCATATATTGCACTATGCTAGTTGGAGTACATGCAACAGGACCATGGGCCCTGATTAAACTTCCTGGGAAGGCTTGAGTAGTGCTGCCGGTGGACCATCAGGTTCTCTGCTTTGACATCACCAGATGTTCATGGCAGTTACCATCTCTACCTCTCAACCAATAATGACAGTGCAGATTTGCTGGTAGTGCTCTGTAGAGGGCTTAGCAGAGTTAATTCTGACTTTAGGTGAAAAATTCATTCAGCTTCCATTTCAGAGCAGTTTTGCCATCTTGCATGTTCTGAACCTAAACACAAAGCAAAACAAAAATTGCCATCAAAATCTGTACACTTCACTTAAAAAAGAAAAAAGCTGCAAATGACACAAATACCACTATAATTCACACAAACCCTATACATTGTTAAAAAGTGGATCGGGGGTTCTGAGTGTACACAAAATGCTTTATTAAGTAAAAGATAACGTGAAAATGTGGATATCTAAGAGAAAAAGTCATATAAAAAGCTATTCATTGATAAAACACATACAAATGATGTGCTTGAAAATATGTGCAAATGTTTGTGTGAACCAGAAAAAATACCCAGTCCAATGCAGAATTACGACAGAATCAACTTAGGCCTGTGAACATGAAAATCTGAGGAAAATAATATAGCTTGACAGAAGGAATTGTCTCTGTGCTATATGTGGCTGTATAACATGCTGAACCACCTGCAAAAATATTTCAGTCTTGCACTCACATTTCAGTTCTGTTTGCTAAAGCAGTTTTGCAAGCTCTTTCAATATACAGTTGACCTTCTGTATCCACAGGTTTGGCATCCATGGATTCAACCAATCATGGCTCAAAAATATTTTTAAAAATCTAAAAAACAAATCTTGATTTTGCTGCACATTGAGCATTACACTGATATGTAGGCATACCATGATATAACTTCCCACCATTTCACAGATCCTCAGACTTTTTTTGGGATTTGTTTGTACTATTCTTCATTTTATATAGGGGACACCATTTTAGTACACCCCTATATATAATGGGACTTGAGCTTCCATGGGTTTCGATATCCATGAGGGGTCCTGGAATCAAACCCCAGTGGACACTGAAGGCCTACTATATTCACATTTCAAGATAGTTTTAGGATTTCAATTAAATTGCCTTTGTCACTATAAATCTTTTCAGTGTGTTAGTCTGTGTATGACAATTTTTTTTGTGCTGAGAGTCTTCTAGGACTCATTTTTAAAGTGCGTGTGTATTTATTTTTACATTGTGCTGCAGCAATAACAATTGCACGTGGAAACTACTCAGTCTCACATGAACTTCTGTTCCTATATAAGTTCTGTGTTAGGGATGGAGAAATTGTGGAGAAACTGGACTCCAAGTCCTGTCACCCACAGCCAGAATGGCCAGTGATGAGGAATTATGGGAGCTGTATTCCAGCAATGCATGAAAATGTTGTCAGTTCTTCACCTTTACTCTGTGGGGTAGTTGGAGATGAAGGGCCATTCATTATTTTTAGTGGTATACATTCAGGTCTTAAGGACCTAGGAATTAGAAGGCTTGAATCTTCTCTCATGAAATATTTACACAATGAAATATAAGTTTGCCAGGACAATATTACTGTAGAGTGTCCTAAAAAGCACACTGAGGCCATTTCTGCACTGGCCTGTTATAGTGCTATTATTCCACTTTCAACATCCTATGGAATCCTGGCGTTTGCAGTTTAGCGAGGAGCCATCCCTTCCCTAAATTGCAAACCCCAGGATTCCATAGGATGTTGAAAGTGGAATAATAGCACTATAACAGGCCAGTGCAGAAATGGCCTGAGTAAAGGAATACTAGCAGCTGCCTCTGTTAAGAACAGGCTTCTTATGATAGACCCTCCATCATTTTGCAGATGAAAACTAGGACACGGCAAAAATTATTGATGAGGAGAACCACACAAACTAGGAGAGACTGCAATGGTTTGCTTTTGCTTGAGCCCACAGGGAAGGGCAGGATTCCTCCAACTTCTCTCCTCTTGCTGAGTACATTGAATGCAAACTACTTTTGCACTTTGAACTGAATTTGCTGCAATTGCAATAAGCCAAGGACAAAGAGAAAAACTGGGAGGTGGAGAGAGGAACTGGGGCATTTTAAAAGCCACTGAAAAAAATGGGATGACAGAGAATTGAGACTGTCCCTGTCAATTTGGGACAACTGAGGAGTACATTATGATCACACAAATAGTAGAAAGGAAAACATGGCAACAATGTTGATGAGCCTATAGTTATAGGTCTGAGAGACTGAGATGACCAACAGGGCATCTTGCTGTTTGGGGCAGAACAGAAAATAGTGTCCCAACCATTCCTCTTCAAGGCTCAAGATGGTACTTAAAATCCAGCAGACTTCGACTTCTCTCTTCTTCATTAATGTTTTTTTTCCCCTCATCTCTTGGCGGTTGAATTAAGAACCAAGTACTTGTCAGTGGTTGCTTCATTACATGGATCTTGCATTTTAAGTATACTTGTAAGGTAAATTGTCAAAGTTGTTTGTAATGTTTAAGGTAGTTTCTTTGTACTCTTTAACATCTTCTCTCCTAGAAATTTTGGTATTTGTATTTGCAGAATTGTTTCCAGGGCAGCAGCTGTATATACAAACTTGGACTTTTCCCTGAAAGAGAAAAAAGTGTAATCTTTATTACTCCCATACTGTATCTAACAAGGAAGTACTTCATTCTGGGAGAAAGGAGGAAAAAACAGTCCTCCATTTCACTGCAGTGTTCTTTTGTAATTTAAATATCTGGATCTCCCTGATGAAAAGTATTTCACTGTAAATCAGGGGTTGGAATCATGCGGTTGTCCAGATACTGTTGGACAGCAACTTCCATCGTTCTTCACCATTAACTCTGCTGATTAGGACTTCTGCACCTTGCAGTCCAACGTCTGGAGGGCTGCATGCCCCCCAACTATACTGCCAATGAATACAGAAGGAAAGAATTGTATGAAACCCAAGCCAATCACTGACAGTAACATAGATCACTTAGAATTTTTATTGAGACTTTCAGATTAACCCGTGAACTGCACATTTTATTTTTTAAAAAAGTGTGCATGCTAGGAAGTAGCATTTTTACATTCAAATGTATTCCAACAGTTATATTAGAGTAATGAATCAACCTGGCATGGTACTATAAATTATGCCTCCCCCTGCTTAAGGACATTGAACTGAGGTGAGGAAAGTGAGAGAAAGATTCAGTCCTCAGCATCTGCACCTGCCAAATACAGCTGTGTGTTTGAACTTATGGGACTTGGAAAGGGGGAATTGGAATGCCTTCCATGACCAATAAACTGTCAGCCTTAAGGGAAGAATTTGCATAAAGGCTGAGCAAGAAAATGTCCTTGCTCTTCTGTGTAGACAAAGGGTAGACACAACAGGCAGTACAACATTTCCCAAGGTCAGTCAGGAAGGGAGGGGAAGAAAATTATGCTGATTGATGAAAAGGTAATCCCCTTTCACTTTCTAGTCGCATTTTTTCTTTTACATGGGAGCATTGCTTCTGTTACCCTTTTTGCTGTTTTTACAGCTGCCATTTTAATATATTTTTAAAAGGCTTATGCAAGCCTACTGTCCTTTCAAACTGCATCCTGTCTCCTCATCTTTTCATTCGAGTCATTTATTTCCTTTTCAAATACCAGTGTGTGGGATCAACAAAATATATGCTGTTATTCTATCTTCCATCTCATGATTCACCAGCTCTAAAGCAGTGATAACAATTTGCAGCATTCAGGAAGAGTTATGTTTGACAGGCCTGATCCATCTGTATACATAGACTTTGAAAGTTTCTTCGCAGTGATTTGATTCCACTAATCATATTTAGATGGTTCATTTGTTTGTTTATTACATTTGTATCTCACTTTCCCTCCAATGAACAAAAACAGTGTGCATAGTGTTGTTCCTCCCCTCTTTATTCTCAGAAAAAGTTTGTGAGCTAGGATATGAGAAAATGATTGGCTGAATGTCATCTAGTAGTTTTATGGCTCAGTGGGAATTTGAACCTGGATCTTTCAGATTCCAGCTTAGCACATCCACACTTAGTGGGAAGTTAGATCTCAGTGGCCATTTCCGCACCACACTGTTATAGTGCTATTATTCCACTTTCAACATCCTGTGGAATACTGGGGTTTGCAGTTTAGGGAAGGTCATTTAGAATTCTTAGTCAGAGAGCTTTTTGGTCTCAGTAAACTACAAACCCTAGAATTCCACAGGATGTTGAAAGTGGAATAATAGCACTATAACAATATAGTGCAGGAAATGACCTCCATCAGTGTCAGTCACTGGGAATATTTTCCATTTTTATATTCATCTTAAGCTCCCTATCGCCTCCCCATCTTGTGCATTTATAGAAGGAGGGGGCAACTTTGGTTGGCCCAGGGGCTGATTTAGATCTCCTGAGATCTGCTGCAGGTTGCAACTTACTGAAAATGTTCTTTTTAACCCTTTAATAAACCCAGAAATAACTGGAAGTTCACTTCTGTTTTTTAGTAGGAAAATCAGGAAAAGGTACCTTTTACCTTGCCTTGGAAGAAAACTACAACTCCTAGCCATGTCAAGGAACACATTGTTTCTTTGTTTAAAACCTAACATTTTTTTCTAGGGCAGTGGGCCATTTTCAGTGCCCCACTCTTGGTTTAGAAGATGCTGATTTTCCATAATGCTTCTTAGCTAAAGACTTAGGAATGTTTGACATTCAAAGCTGTCACATTGCAAAACTGGTAAAACGGTCAGGATTATGCCAGTACAGTCACTCTGAGACATCAGTGAGTAAACTCACTTGTCCATCTGTGAATAAACAGACGTCAAATCATTATCACTTTTGAATACATGGTAACCTAAGTTGGTGTGCTGTCACGGTCCACGTCTGGTTAGCAAACACAATTCTGCCTGTCTGCGAGAGGTTCTGTAAAAGCTCTTCAATAATTAGCAGGGCTTTGAAATGCCTTTGTTTTGATTGTCATGATATATGGGTCTGAAACCTCATCCCTCATCACAGTGATGGAGGAGAAACTCAATATTACTCGAAGGGAGCATCTCTGTCTAATTAGAAATATCAAGTGACATGACTTCCAAGAGAATATTGTGTCCGCGTAATAATTCAATGATTCCTCTTTTGCATTTGCCAGACAATCCAGTGCATTACTCAGAAATAAGTCCCACTCAATGTATAAGACTAACATAGTCTTAGGAAAGTTACTTTTTGGATGATAATTACTAGAATCACCCAGCCAGCACAGGCATTGCCCATAATACTTGGAGAAGAAGTCTGTCATCCAAAAAGGTAATTTTTCCAATTTTCCAATTTTTCTGCATTCCAGGTGAGCACAAATAGGATTGCAGTTATGTTTACCCAGTCTCATTTTAGATGTCGCTGCCATATTCAGCTAGCAGCCAATCTATCTTCTCTATTCTTACGCAGCCATAACACTTCTAATTTTGACTGGATGTGAATGACCAATTGATAACGTATACTGTGATCCTTGGAAAGGGTGTATCACAGGAGACACTTCTTCATAGGCAACCTGAAATCGGCCTGAAACTAGAACCTGAGAACTTGAGGTCATTTGGAGGCAGTATAGAAACATGTGAAAGAGCACTGTGGAAGCAAGTATGCAGCTTCTTCTATTTCAGTCAAATACTCCATACCCAGTTGCGTAGGGAAGTGGGGACGGAGGGAGTGACTCGCCCCATGCAGCAATGTTTCTGGGGCATCCCAGCCCATAGCCACACCCCCGCGTGCCCTGGACATGCCCTCGTGCACTGTGGCCACACCCCCACACACTGCAGCCACACCCCGGGCATAGTGGTTATGCCCCTCGCACCGTAGCCCTGCCCCCTCCCTCCCCCGTCCACGCACTCCAAGCTCCGCCACTGTCCATACCTCAGAGGATGCCACTCCAGATTTGGGAAGGGGCTGGTAATTTTAGACAGCTGCATAGGTAGTTGTAGGTGGGGTGCATTGGTCAAGGGCTGAATGCTAATGATAAGCAGGGCTGGAGGCAAAATTAAATGGGGTCATAGCCAAAATCAAACCCTGGAAAAATTACCTTCTTATGCTACAGTGCTCAGCATCCCCAGCCTGCATTGTCATCTCTGGTAGTCCAGGAAGGTGGTGGCCAAAAATGGGTAGACATCTGTTACTGCCCTGGCTAGCCCGAGCTTGGGGGACATAAAAAGATATCTCTTGATATCAATAATTCGGCCTCACATACCCATTCCCCTCCACGTGCTTGCGAGGCCCCCAGACAAGCATGCATACAGGCTCGGCCGATAATCGCCGTAATATTACAACACAATACAGGCAGGCCAGAAATAGCAGACTTGCAGCTTTAGGAGACCTCAAAGGCACGTACCTTCATTAAGTATGCATGCAACTTTCAAAAGATCCTCTGCCCCGCGTTGGCGGCTTGACAATCGAACTATACAACGCTCAAGTACTCTGCGTTTGCATACTGGCTATCCTATTGACAATTTGGCTATAACTCAATCATTCAAATTCTGACCTTTCGGAGGCTTTGTCTCCAGCCCCAAACTCATTGTTTTCCTGAAGTCTGAACTAGCCTGTGGTCACAATTCTCCTTATAAAAACCCCTGACTTTGAGCGCTTCCTTGGATCGCTCTTGGCTTCCATCCCGCCTTGCTGTCGCTTTGTCCAGCGAGCCTTCCCCTCAGCTCCACGTGCTGAGATCCACGCTCCCCAGCTTCTCCATTTCCAACCAGGCTTCAGGACAGGTGAAGTATCACCCAAACCAACAACTCCTCTAAAAATCCCTCTATCCCACTCCAACCCTTTATTTCTATAGTTTCTCTGTGTGTTTGTGTTGCATACACTGATTGATTGTATTTTTAATAAAAATCACATTTGTTATTTCACTCCGGTTTGCTCCTTGACTCGGCCTGACCCCATAGACATTGGGTTCAAGATCTCACTACGTTACCCTGCCTCTCGCAGTGCTAACTTGTGCTCTTTGACTAATCTCCCCAACTTGTATAATTTTGAGAGCAATTTGGTGTCCGTCCCGGGACCCCCCAGAAAACAGCGTAACACATCCCATTCACTCACTCTCTTTTTCTGACACTGTTTTATCATGCTTTCTCACATTCTCTCTCTCCTTCCTTCCTCATTCAGCAGACTAGCAGAGATCTAATGTGAACTTATGAGAGGTTCCTGCAATGACATGCCTTCCATTGTTCTGTAGACTTCTGTTTCCTCTCTTCCCTTAGTATGTCAGACATGGACTCAAAATAACTGAATTCAGATCCCTTCAGCTAAGCCTGGTTAATCAACTGTATCATACCACTGGAATTCATTCACCTGCTAGGATGTGAGGAGGCCAGTAGTCATGTGACACTACTGAGATCACTTGTCAGTGCACAAAACATAGGCCATTTCTGCACGAGACTGATATAGCACTATTATTCCACTTTCAACATCCTATGGAATCTTGGGGTTTGCATTTAAGGAGGGGCCATCTGGCCCCTCCCTAAACTGCAAATCCCAGGATTCCATAGGATGTTGAAAGTGGAATAATAGCGCTATAACAGTCTCATGCAGAAATGGCTGTACTTGAAGCCAAACCTGCAAAAGTTACTGTTTCAGGCAACAGCACCAAGAGTCCCCCAGCCACGATGATCAAAAAGTAACTTCTAAACTCTGCTATGAAAATGGTGAACATTTAAAGAAAAAATATAGTGCTCACTTTAATTTGAGATCCCCGTGTTAAACAGTTTGAGGCTTTCTATTTGAGCGCTGAACTCAGATTATTACTGTAGGAATTCTGTCTCCGAAGCTGAATTTAGTGTGCTCTCCAACAAAACAAACTAATAAAAACTGTTTCCCATTAAGATTGATCCTAGATAGCTTTGTTCTATCAAAAGGAAGAGTCAGAAAGTGTTTCCTTTCATGTGGCTTTGTGTTCGAATCACTTGGCTTACTATTGATCAGCAACCTGGAAACAGAATTAAGTATACTTGGGGTAGGGGGAATCTACCAGCAGGGGCTGACAGAAATCCCGCTCTAAAAGGCTATACAGCATCTCAAATAGATTAATGCACCACTACACATACATATTGCATATTTGGCCAATCACTGAGAACTGACATAAAAATAGAAGTTGTGGGCCAAGACCACATAATCCTGTCCCAAATGAAGTCTTAATTATGAGTATTAATCTTTTAGCCTTCGTATTTAAAGGGAAAAGATCCTAAAATTTCTATGAGCAAGTAAAGCTGTTCTTTACCAAGCCAGGAAAGCAAAGAAATGCTCACCTCACGTGCAAATCTTCAGTGCAACTTATGCTAATGTGAAGGGAGAGAGGAATCTAACCTTGAGCAGCATAATCTCCCATGTGGAAGCCTTTTCATCTCCTGTCTTTCCCCATGTACTCTGATGTGAAGGCCTTGAAGTGACAGTAATTGCCTAAGAGGAAAGGAATGGTCCAAGGGCATCGCCAGAGATTCAGACCCAGGGGCTTTCAGCTTGTAACAGCTCTGAAAATGACATTGGGCACATACACATAGTGACTGGTTTTTACTGTGAGAAACTAGTGCAATAAAACTGCATGAAAGTTATCCTTGCTTGTTGTTCCACAAACATGAACAATAAAATGGCTGATCAATTAAATGGCTGATCAATTAAAAACCTGTGGCCTGTTTCTAATTGATCAGTCATTTGCATAAAACCAGTTCAGCATGATCCACTTATTTATTTACAGTGAAAGATATTCTGATCTTTCAGCTGAAAAGATATACCCATATACACATACATGCATGCATACATACACATAATACACATTTAGCCCTCCACATTTGCAGGTTTCCCTTTCACAGATTGTGTGTTTCTCCAACACTTTCCCTGCCACCTCAAGCGCTTCTTTTTTAGGGGAACTTTCCCTTTCAGTTGCTCCAACCAGGCCATACAGCCCTTTTAAAACCTGCCTCTTGTCCTCTTCCTCCTCCACCAGCAGCTGTCTGGCCAGCTAAGTGTTACTGCCCTGGCTAGCCCGAGCTTTGGGGATATAAAAGATATCTTTTGATATCACTAATTCGGCTTCACATATCCCTTCCACGTGCTTGTGAGGCCCCCGGACAAGCACGCATAGAGGCTCGGTCGATAATTGCCGTAATATTCCTAGACAATACAGGCAGGCCAGAAAACAGCCGACTCGCCGCTTTAGGAGACCTCAAGGTAAGTACCTCCATTAGGTATGCAAGCAACTCTCAAAAGATCCTCTGCCTCGCGCTGGCAGCTTGATGATTGAGCTATACAATGCTCAAGAACTCCGCGTTTGCATACAGGCTACTCTATTGAGAAATTCGGCTCTAATTCAATCATTCAGATTCTGACCTTTCGGAGGCTTTGTCTCCAACTCCAAATCTATTGTTTTCCCAAAGTCCGACCTAGCCTGCGGTCACAATTCTTCTTATAAAAACCCTTGAGTCTGAGACCTTCCTCGGATCGCTCCCAAGTTCCAGACCGCCTTGCTGCCACTTTGCTTGGCGAGCTTCCCCTCAGCTCCACGTGCTGAGATACATCAAACCCTAGCTTCGCTCTCCATTTTCTTCCGGACTTCAGGACAGGTTTCGTATCACCCAAACCAACTATCCCTCTAAAAATCCCGCTATCTTACTCACACCTTTATTTTCCTTAGTTATCTGTGTGTTTGTGTTGCCTACATTGTGTGCCTGTATTTAATAAAGATCATTCAGTATTTTCCAACTGGTCTGCTTCTTGACTTGGCCTGACCCCGTAGACACTGGGTTGCAAGATCCTGCTAAGTTACCCTTCCTCTCGTTTTGCCAACTTGTGCTCTGAACTAATTTCCCCAACTTGTATAATTTTGATAGCAATTTGGTGTCCCTCCCGGGGTCACCAGAAAACAGGGTAACATAAGGACAGCTCCAAGCCTGATTTTTCACTACCACAAACATTCTCCCAGTGCCCCACTCACAGTCAAGGAAGGAGATGGGCAAGAAAGATAAAGTATAGGGCCACCATGCCAATCTACCCCCTTTCCCTCTCCTTCCCCTGGCCTGGTTTGGACCCTGGGTGCCCATCTCCCTACCATGTCTCGGTCCCCTTCCAACAGACACCGACACACTTTTTGGTATTCATGATTTTTCTACTTTTGTATGGGTGCTGTGCCCCTAACCTTAGTGAATCTGAAGGGCCAACTGTATATCCGATGAAATTGCAAGTTTTATCATTTTTTTCAGATCTAGTTGTTCCTGAAAGTCCATTTTCATGTAAAGATTTGACAGCACAATCCCATATGTGTCAACTTAGAAGCAAACCTCCCAATGAATTCAAAGGAATTTCATCCCAGGTAAGCATGCATGGGAATACGACTTCTAAAATATACATGGGATTGCAATTTTGAGAAGTTTGCATGGGATTAGAATGTCCCAGAGTTGCCTTATACGCAGAGAAGACAACTTTTTCCGTGGACGTTAGTTTGCTTTGGCTGTCCCTGGTTTGTTTGTTTGCTTGCTTTAACATAAAAACACTGAACATATTTCTCAACTATGCCTAGATATCTAATGTGAATCTATATATTTTTTCTAAAGTAGCTTGTAATTTTTCTGGACATCTCCATTAATAACTAAATCAGTGTTTTCTTTCTTTCTTCTTTGGTAGCCTAAGTGATGACACTTCATAATAGAGGAGAGTGGGTTAAGGTTGGCTCCACTACATTGCTAAAGCACCATTGGCTCAGCCATTCAGTGTGGTTCTCAAAAGATCTGACTTGTAATTGTTCACACTATCAGTCAAAATCTCATTGATCATTTTGAAACTGGGAGGAAGATTGGAAAATTAGATTCAATTCTGTCTAATATTTGTTCCTACTTATTATGTTGAAGATTGATACTAATGCAGATATTCATAGCAGAACTGCATGGCTACATAAATAATGTATTAACAATGTAGTGGAAACAGACTTAAACAGAATTTCATGTGTCTTTAGTCTCCTCCAGACTTCCCACTACTTTGTGTAAATGTTGGGGCTTTCTGTTTCAGGCTTTCACAGCTTATAATGGTTGTTATAACCATTATTTCTGCCCCTATACCCAGTTGTGTCCTAAATATACGAATATTTTTGGAGACTGGTTTGTTGCTGGTTGAAGCAGAGTTTAGCACTATCTCAGTCTGTGTGTTTCTTTTCAACCTCTCTTCTCTCCAGGCTGAGGTGTGGTTAAACTGTGGGGTGTGTGAGGTTTCCCCCTGCCATCTCACCTCATGAACTCAACACTTACCCCACATGCTCTGACCCCAGTATCCATATTCACAATCTTGCACTTTTTTAAAAAAATTATTACAGCCACAGTGCTGAAGCACTGTACTACTTTAAAATTCTAAACTGTAAACCAAAGGGGAAAACCGCTCTGGTACTTAGTGTGTCCTTAAGATGTGGGCATCTCTCCATTCCTACTACCCCTCCTTGAGTCTCAGTTTTAAGGAAAAGGTGAAATATAGATAAAGTGATTGCTAAATGACCTCAGCACTTATTCCTATGTTCTTCCCCAGTACCTATCTTTCCTGTCTTGCACATTAATTGTTTTAAATTTCTTATTGTAGCGATAGTGCTATACCACTACAGCACTATAACTCTAAAAGAAAAATAGGGGAAGGGGGTAACCAGAAATGTAATGAAGAAATGAACGTCAGCAAAAAAACCTCCATGGCAAAGGTCATACTCCTATTCCAAGCACCATCATTAGGACCACTCACTCAAAAGTACAGCAGGAAGAACTGAGACAATTAATCCCAGCCTGTCTTGGAAACTCCTGGGACATTTAAAAAAAAAAAAGAACACTCTGCAATGAGTTTTAAAAGGTGTTGCTAATACTGAAAATTCAGAAGAAAAATATTGGGACATAAAGAATGCCACAAAGATATCAGAATGTTCCCTCCAATAATTACAGCTGTTAACTCCAACCAAATTATGATGCTTTTGATCAGCCTGCAAGAGTCCTTTGTTTTTTTGTCTTTTGTGCACTTTGTCTAGGAGAAAAGCAGTCACTGGTGGACTAGCTATGGATTTCTAAATGGTCCCTAAGCCTAGATCAACACTCTACCTTGGGGAGAAACTTCCATGCTGTATCCACTTTCCTGTACTGGGATGGGTACTGGCCTGGATCATATTATTTCTGATATTGGCATGTTTACATCTTTTGGGCTTAACAAATCCAGTTCCTGGCTAGTCTACAAGTGGAGCAGAATGCAGTGGTAGAAACAGACCATACCACAGGAGGTGATGAATCACATTAAAAAAATGTTCTCTTACATTAAAAACTGCCTGCAAACAAGGAACTGGAATTACTGGCAAATATCATTTTGTTCTCTGATGTGCTGAAGTTTTTTTTTTAATGTGTTGATTGTTTTATTTCAGGGAGATTTTCTGTAAGGAAAATACATGACTGGAATCCTCCACCAACAGTTTGAAGGAGTATAATCCATTCTGCCATTCATTTCCGTCGCTTCTGCCTGTGTTTGTACATATTTTGTAGACCAAGCCTAATACCTACCCAGGGAGATTTGGGAATTTCCTTTCTTCCTGGCCTTTCTAAGATGAAATCAAAACACAAAGTCCAGAACCAGCTTCTGCACTGCTGAATTCATCTGTTGTACCAAAAAAATAATGGTGGAGGCGGGGAAAGGACAGGTACCTCAAGGACCAAAGAATGGAGGGGGGAACTCAAGGATAATCACTCTGGCAAACCATGTCATCACAATCATCCTGCCAGATCAGAGGCTAGAAACTTTTAGTGCTCCATATATTTTTTAAAATGTTTTTAAAAAATTATTAAATAAAAAAAAAACACAGCACAACCCACACATACAAAACAATAGTAACAAAAATACATCCATACAAACATAAACAGACATCAAAATGTAACTAAGATTAGTTCCCACCTTTGTTGCAAACAGTTCATATTACTTAAATGTTTACACCTATTAAGTTATACATTTTATCGTATAATTATTCATTATTGTTTATCACTTATCATTTTAATTACTTACTTATGCAATTTCTCAAGTTCATAAGTACTTAATAACTTATTCTAGATTCCTTTATACTAATGATCATTTATCTAAAAATAATAATCGTCTATATAAAAATATTAAAAAAATTCTGAAACCACAAACAGAATAACTCTTCTAAATCTACTTTTATACTTCTCAATTATTAATATTGATTTTAAATATCAAAACCTATTGTCATCAGATCAGATCAGAAAATTTTTGTGCTCCAGACATTTTAGAGTTTAATTCATATCAGCCTCAGTCAGTGTGGCCAAAGACAAGGTATTATGAGAGTAGATGTCCAAAACACCTGGAGGGGTAAAGGTTTCCTGTGCTAAATTGTAATCTGCCATTTTGGATTAGCCAGGAGCAGCAGAGAGGTTTTATTGCTATTGTTATTTGCGTTAAAGTTGACTTTGACTTATGGTGACATTCTGAATGAGAGAACTTCAAGAGTCCCAGTCATCAGTTGCCATGCTTCAGTCTCGCAAACTCAGACCTGTGGCTTCCTTTATTGAATAGTACCTCAATGCTAGCTTTCAGAAAAGGGGTGACGAAGTCTTATTACAGATACCCAAAGGCCTAAAAGGTAGGAATTATGAGATTGTTCAGATGTTGCTGAATTGCAGTTTTGATTTACCATTCAGCAATTGAGTCGAATTGGGATTGGCCATCTAGGACTAGCCATGGGGTTTAGGTGAAAGAAAACTAGGAAGACTGAAGGGGGGAAGACTATCTTGGGGATAGTTCTTCGGGCTTCTATATGAATATTTGCAGACTATCTGCTGGTCTTTGAGACAGGATGAAGAAACCAAGTAAAACTCAACACTCCTGAAACAGATGTGTTTCACTACCCCCTCTCTTTAGACTGAGGGACTGAGGGTTCATCAGCAAACTTGTATCTGTTTGGCAGTCCTTCTCATCACCTTCTGGTTATAAGGGCGCTTAACATGTTTAATATTTCCCTATCAGATTATTTTTGCCTCATCTCCTTTGTTTTGGCTTAGATGGCTTCATGCCTGGAACTAGTAAGCCTGCACTCTTAATATTCTGCTGTCTGATACACAGACATGCTGCTTTTAACTCTAAACAAACACACTTACTTCCTTAATATTCAGACTGCACAGGCTTAAATTTTGCAAAACATATACCCAAATAATGTTCAGCCTGTCCCCAAACTTGTACCCAAATAGCATTCAGCCAGTAACAACCTCTAGCTTTTGCCAAATTTAAGAATCTGAAGTATTTACATTATACCACAACAGTCCCTTTCAAAAGAAACCTTTGGTTCTTCCCTCTTCATCAGATGCAGATGCAACCTGGAATTCTTGTGTTGCTGAAGCAGTTTCTTCTTCTTTTGTGTTTTAAATATTGTGCTTTAAAGATCTGATCAGGCCATGGGGTACACAATATCCTAACGGTGTGTTCTGTTATTTTCTAGTAGTCGGGACACCATGAGTTTTAGGCCATTTCTGCACAACGACACTCTTCCACATTGTCTCGCTGCAGTCCTGCGTCCAGAACAGAGCACATCAGCAACACTCCCCTCTTCACTCGCTCAGTCCATGCGGAAGAGAACACAATGGCACCATGTCTTCCTTCCACAGTGCAGCCGGGCTTTTTCCATTGTTGCGCTACATAAGGAAGCGTCGCCAATGCATTTCCATAGCTTCTGCATGGCCAGAAGTGATGGGAGCGCCGCACGATCACAGACACAAAATGGATTTTTTCCATTTTGTGAAAACTGTGCAAGCACGACACTCTGCAACAGGATGGCAGCAGGATAGTGATGATGTCATGCGAAAACGCGACCTGCCAACCACTGCCATTCTGTGGCAGAAACAAGACAGCAACATCATACGGAAAGGGCCTTTGATTCTCAAAGTTGCATAAATCAAATAGATCTTAAACTCAACTCCGTTTGTATTGCCACATCTTTATTAATATTTGGAGACCCTGTGGTTCAAGCTAGGCTTTGAGGAATGACTAACCTTCCCTGTTGGGGGAATCAGGCAATAAGCAGCAGAAACATGTATCTATGAGGGACATCTGTGCTTAGAGGATGACACCAGTAAATGTTTGAGTTTAAAGAACCTATGCCACTCAAGAAAACTAGTTGTGGCCTCCAAAAAAGATGAGCATGTACTTCTGGAGGGTTATTTACCTCCAAATTCATAAACAGCTCATAAAAGTATAATAGGAGCTTCCTAGGACATAGCCTGAAGGAAGAGATGGCTACAGAAGGAGAAGTCAAATTGGAAGAGGAAACAGCTATAGGATTGCAGAACAGGTCCAGGATGAAATGCCACAGATGCCAAAGCTAATGATCTCTATGTGAACTTCCCCACTCTCCAGGGCCCACTCTGGCAGATCATAATTTAGGAAGATATGGGGTAGAGAACTTGAAAAGTGATCAGATGCCTGAATTTGAATTCTAAATTTTACTGATGGAATTTATTGATCAAACCTTTGGCTACCAAAGGTAGCAGTGAATAGTAATAGGTAGATAAATAGATAAAGAGTTAATAAAGAGTTAATTAATAAATAGTAGTAAGTGGAAACAGTTTAAAATAGCAGTAAGAAATATGGGCTACATCTGGTCTCATGCCAGACTTGTCCTTTCCTGCTTCTTTTTCTGAACCTGGATTTGGTGACTCCAGTAGTTGCTAGACTTTTGTATGTGAGCAGGAAGAAAAGTTTTGATAGGCCGGAAACAGTCAACGAGCACAAGAATATGAGAAGACTTGAACCTACCGTCAAAACTATTTCATTGGGCTATCCTGAGATGTGTTATGAGAGAGGACAATTTCTCCTCCCTTATCCAGCAATATGACACTTGTCCTCGGATTAGGTCAGGCAAGGTATAAGCGTTTCCAGATCAAATTATAAACTCATGTTAAGAAGTAAATAAAGCTATTGGAATTTTCCTCCTTTGTACATTTTAGCAGTTATAGAAGACAAGATCATTTGCAAAACAAGCCTAACTTCCTGTTGGCCTGAGTTTTATTTCCAAGCAATTGCCAAGTAAGCTTACTTTGAACAGATGGACCATAGAATGTTTCAGCTTTCAATAGACAAGAAGTTAAAATTTGCAGGTGCATAAAAAGATACATAAGGATATTTAAACATCTGGGTACATTTACTTCTCTGTACTGAAAAAATAATTGTTTTCTTCAGAGTTGCAAATTCACACTGCTGCCAAGTCTGTAACACAAGTCCTCACATGACCTTTGTTTGGATGACACACAGATTTACCACTACTGCTGTGAGGACTGTTTTTTCAAAAACACTTCAGGAATTCAATAAACCTCTTTAAGGGCAACCTGGTTTCCTTTATGTTTCCCTCTGCAGAGCTGATATGAGGATGTTATAACACAGTAGATAACATTTAGAGTGTCAGAAAGTCTGTCAAAAACTCTACGCAAAGAGCAAATTCAATTTGTAACCCATGCTCTGCATATTGGCCTAAAGGATTTTCATTATCAGTAAAAATCTGAAGCATTTCCAAGTGCAAATGATAAACAATACAAATGCAAACTATACATATTCTGGAATCAGGATTCAAAAGGATTCTGTCAATTTCAATTGTGGTGCCAACAAGCCTCAGCGACGTTCCTTTCTTTCCCACCTTTTTAAAAAAACTACTGGTGCCTTAAATCAGGTTCGTGCAGGACATGGAGGAAATTTTCACTGTTTCGAGAAGACTTCCTCAGCCATTTCAGGACCAGGAGGAGTGTATGTATGTATGTACATATGTATGTATATATATATGTATGTGTGTGTATACACACACACACACACACACACACACACACACATATAACAGAATGTGACCAGAAGTTATTTCTTGTTCATTTCCTGTTTCAGAAAGACTCCTTGGGGCAAAATCTGGAGGAAATGTACCACCATTCTATAGAGAATTTGGGGTTACAAAAAGTTTTGGAAAAAATTTGCAAAATTTTGACTCTGCCCCTCATTTTGAGTATTTTGAAGCAATAACTTCTTTTGATTATTCTTTTACCCCTGTGGGCTACAAGGAGAACCCTGGCAGATCACACCACCCCGAAGGTATATCTTCCATCTCAACAGTGAACATTACCAGCCTCCCTAGCTTCTCCATCGCATGCCTTCAGACCAGACTGTGGGAGAATTAACGCCATTATTCAGTTTGGAAGAGGGCAATAACAGTTGTTGTATCAATGTGGCAGTCATTCCTTTCTGGGCTATACTCCTGGCTTTAAAGGAGCTATCCAAGGTGCTAAGCCCTACCCTTAATGCAGGGCCAGGACCTTTAAAGTTCAGACTGAAACCTGGAAAGGATTCAGTACTTATACTGACATGGAAGTCATCAGCTGCCATTGAGAGAAGGATTTACAAGCTTAAAGCCTGGGGCTGAATGCAGCTTTGGAGTTCAGATTCCACAGATGGCCATACCTCTGTCCCATGACACAATTCTTTTGTGGTTTTTCAGCTTTTTTACATATTTCCCCCATTCAAAAAAGCTGAAGTGCCTCCCCTAAAGCATAGTTACTGTCAGTAAGAGCTTAAAGCCTTTGGCTCTGCTCAACACAAGAATGTGAAAAAATTATCTGAAATTGAATTTGTCCTTCAGGTTGAAAGATACTTGATATAGGGTACTCGGTACAACTATGCCTGAGCTTCATGGATAACCTAGCATTGCTCGTGTGAAGGTTTCAAGTATGGTCTTTCATGCAGGTTTTTTTGCTGCCCTGGAAAAGTCCAGCTCTGTTGTCCATAGACAGACCAGCACTGACCAAAGGGTGCTTACACACTGGAATCTGCTTAGGTATCAGACCTCTGCTTGTAACTCCCATCCTACAGATACTCATCAAAGCACTGAAGCTGACTTATGTTCTGGAAGCCATGGAAAATATGTTTGAGCCCAGGTTTTTGGTGACCAGGTAGGAGTAGAATGAATGTTTACTCATTTTAATGGGTATGTTTAAATTGAAGGGAGGGCAGGGGGAGGTAGAACGGGCCTGGCCTGTATCTTTTGCACATGAAGGACAGCTCCCTATACTTCTCCTCACAAATCAAACACAGTTGGTTAGGTTTTACAAGTATGATCCTATTTTCAGTTCTATGATTTTCAAATGGCATAGGCTATAAATTAATTTAAAAGACTGTGCATCATAGAGCTACAGCCAGGCTCTGTACAACAGTGGTAGATTCTTTTAATCAGAGTGATGTGTTTTAATGGAAGCTGTTTGGGTGTGTTTGGTTCTATAACACAATACAGTTATAACACTATCATTCCACTTTAACTATCTAGGGAATATTTGGCTTTTCAGCTTAAGGCACTAGAACTCTCTGATGGAGACTTCTAAACACCTCTCCCTAAACTGCAAATCCCAGGATTCCAAAGGATGTTGCTATATCAATTAAAGTGCTATAACTGTGTAATATGAAAGGGCCCCAGATGACTTACTCCCTGAAGCAAATAAATATGGACAATCTCAATGCATTGAATTAAAATGTTATTATTTTGCCTGGTTTCTTTTACTCTGATCTCTCAATCCAGTCTGTCATTGATTCACATCTTTCTATGAAGTTTCTGTATCTGCAGTGGCTTTCCCACTCATGGAAGAGTGGCTAATATCTATATGAAAGTGAACAGAGAAGCCCACATGTGCAAAAATTTCATGTACAGGTTTGTGACAAAACCAGCATTTCTGCTGTTCCTTCTAATGATGTCTCTGAACAAAGGCATGCCCAGATACGATTAGGTAGCTTATGACTTATGCTAACCCCATGAATTTCATACTCAGAGGTGGTTTTGCCAGTTCCTTCCTCTGAAATACAACCCACAGCACCTGGTATACAGTAGTGGTCCTCCATCCATGTACTAACCAGGACTGACCTTGCTTTACTTCCAAGATCAGATGGCATCTCATGCCTTTAGAGTATCGTATTGACCTTATTGTAAATAGGTACACTGGCCCCTCCACTTTTGTGAGGTTTCAGGGTGCAGAATCCTTGCGAAAGTGGGAAAACCATGAATAACTTTCCCCCACTCCCATTCCCTTCTGGGGCTCCCCCCTTCCCATTCCCATGCAAAACCAAAGGGAATGTAGGGTGAAAGAAGGCTTCTCATACAGGCCTTCCTTTCCCTTTCAGAAGCTTCCCCTGCCATTCCTATGCATTTTGTCCCAGCACAGAGAATTCACACTGAGGCAAAATGAAAAGGAATGGGTGGGGGGGAGAATAAGGGGGAAGGCAAGCGCACACTAATAATCAAATCTGCAGAAGTCAAAGCTGCAAATATGCAGGGAGGACTGTAGATGCAGGAAATTAGCTGGAGGGATACATAATAGGTTCATCACAGGTTATTGATCAGTCAGATTGAACTTCTAGTCCCTTTCTGGGAACTGCAGCCACTTCAACCAACAGAAATACTTTTGTTTGTGAAATCTTCTTTTATCTTCAAGAAACTAGAAAACAGTCAAAGCTAAACCATACCGCAGAGTCCCAGGTCCATCCTTTATACCTGTAAGATGCCATGTGAATTCTTCTCAGGATTTAGGCCAGAACATTGCTGGGGAACTGAGCTAATGGTTGCAGTTTTGTCAGGATGCACAGCAATGGTGAAGGGAGGCAGACAAAAATCTGCTGACTCTGAGAAGCATGTTTTTCCCATGCCTTACTTCCCTCCCAGATGTAGTGCCATGGTTTTTTTCCTTCTAACACCACTGCTGGCACCGTTATTGTTGTTGTTATGTGCCTTCAGCTTATTTCTGATTTATGGCAACCCTAAGGTGAGCCTATCATGAAGTTTTATTGGCAGAATTTGTTTTTTGGGGGGTTGCCCTTTCCTTCTTCTGGGTCTGAGAGAGTGTAACTTGCCCAAGTTCACCGAGTGGGCTTCCATGGCTGAGCAGTGATTTGAATCCTGGTCTTCCAGTGTCTTAGTCCATCCCTTGAACCACAACGCCCATGCTGGCACAGTTACTCTGGAGTAATGAATCAACGTGATTCTGGCCCCTGTGTCCTCGTAATAAAGTCTTAAGCAGGTAATTCTGGTCTAAATCCAACCATTAGTCCTAACTAGAGTAGACGCGTTAAATCATTGTAGCTTACATAAGTATTCACTAATGAAATTCCAATTGATTTAACGACTCTGCTCTAGTTGAGACTTGGGTTTCTAAGCTTCATTCTTATTTGAAAACCAGAGGAACGTTTCTGAGCTTGGTTCTTGAACAAACAAACCAAACTGGAAACTAGAGTTGATTATACTTCTTTTGTCAAACACAGGGTCTGTCTTACTCATGCCTTAGATTGCTTGGGCCAGGTATTAACTTGTTTTTAAAAAGAGTTTAAAGGAAGCTCTGAAAAAGAGTCCTGTGCTTCTCCCTAAATATAAATAATGAGCCTTTATTTTCATACATTTCAAACTAAGATTATTGATCTCACTAGTGGTAGTAGAATTGTCTTTGAAATATTAAAATATGTGTCTTGTGGCCTGTTCTAACTTGCAGAGTTAGAGGTATAGACTTTTGTTTGTCATGGTATCACAGCATAGGCACAGCTCTGGATCAGAACAGCCTGGACATCTGAGTGAGTCAAAAGAGGTAGTATGGATATTTTTTTTAAGTTATATTCTACCACAGCTTGCTTATTCATTTAAAAGACATCATTTTATCAATGAAAGATCCTGCTATGGTATCACCAGCAAATTTCATAAACTCACTCTGTTTTAAAGGTCACAAATCAAAGAACTGAATAAAAGATATCCATCATTCGGTGGAAGTATACTTGCTTTAGACAGGGAAAATCCTTTCAAAAGATCTTGAGTAGCAGAATTGGGAAAGATGTAGCTGTGTAGCAGAGTATTGTTGTGCCGTTGGAAATAAATTAGAATAGACAGCACTGGGCTAGATTAACCATGCTCAGGTTTGGTACAAGATGTTTTCGTACAGCAGCAACATATAGAGAAGCTCAGGGTTCAGCAGCAATGGATCTTCTGACACCTTTATTCTCAAAAGAGCATTGTTTTAGCTAAAAATGAGTCAAAATAAAAAGTAGGTTGCTTGGTGCTACTGGCTGTTCTTTAGAGAAATTTGTGCTTAATCGGCTGAGAACTTAACTTCGTACTAAAGTGGCCTGTAGGCATGGCACTCCCTAAGTGTAATTAGTCATGTGCATGATGTCAGTCTATAACATCTGAAGACCTACTTCTACGTTAAAGCAATGTTTGTGGATTTTACCATGACAAAGAAATAAAAACGCTAAGAAAAGGCTCCTGCTAAATAAGACCAAAGGCCCATCTAATACAGTAACCTCTTTGCTACCTGATGCTGGTGGAAGATCCACAAGCACAGCATGAGTGCAACAGTACCCTCATACTCACGTTCCCCAACAACTGGTGTCCGGGAGCATATTGTCTCCTCTCTTTGAGGCAGTAAATAGCCATAATTAGTACCCATGAATAAACTTATTGCCCAATAATTTCTCCAGTTTTTTAGAAAGCAATCTAACTGGCAGCTTTGTAGCTGAGATCAGTGGGAGAGATGAAGAAGCATCATCTGCTCGAAGTCCTTTCATCAGTTTGCATCCTTTGTGCCATTTAACTGTCTGGGGAAGAACCATCAGTCAGTGCAGAGGCCAGAGAGGTTCTTTCACACTGTGCAATTATAGCACAATGATTCCACTATAACTAGCATAGCAACATCTTAAGGAATCTTGAGGTTTGCAGTTTAGGGAGAGGTATTTGGAATTCTCTGCCGGAGAGCTCTAGTGCTTTGCCAGACTGCTAGCTTCAGGATTCCACAGGATGCAAAGAACACAAAGTTGGAATCACAATGCTATAAGTGTGTAGTCTGAACAGGTTCCAGCACTGCCCACGCTCAGAGGGCTGGTTGACTCCAGGATGCTTGCGGACAGTTCCAGTTCTGCAGAGTGATTTACTGTCTGTGGGGGGAATATAGGAAGTGCAGGGAAGGGATTAACACCCCTCTCCACAACCATTTAACCTCTTCGAGAAGCAGCCTTTCCTGTTTTAAAGGGGACATTGGGATAATATTATACAAATCTCCATGTAATATATATACTTTCGCCCTCAAACTAATAATATACACAACCTTTAGGTGCCACTCAGGGTGAAACCTGACGAGTCCTGTCTGAGAGTCTGCAGTCTTTTCCTTCCCTCAATGCAGATGACATGATTTTGAGACAAAATCATCCCACCCCTACCTTTGAAAGCTTGCACAGATTTTTGCAGCTTTTTAGTTCACCTAAAAAAAGGTATTAACACTATATGGATTTCTGAACCCTTCTTGTGTTATCCTGTAATTGTCCTACCATTATGAACCCACACTGATAATCTTCTTTAAATAGATATTATTGTAAATAAATGCATATGAAAATGTAAACAATACTATTGATAATGAAAAGGGCTTAACTGACTGCCAGAAAAGGTGAAAGCACCGTTAAGCCAGGGATCTATGCCACTGATTCATTGGCAAATGTACTGTAGTGTTTTTGCTGGCTGTATATGAACAACAAATCAGGTGTCTTGACCTTGACAGTATCAGCCGAGTGGGTATTTTGACTTTCCACAGGACAAGAGTATTTCCCACGCTCTGTGAAGTCCAGTGACATCAAATTCCTTCCAAATATAGACCAGTGCTGACTAGATTGCTGATGGTTAGAGTATAGAAAGTGGCCCGGCATCCAACAGTAGATAAATGAATCACCCTTATCACAAAGTTATCAAGCCTGGAAAAGAAATTAGAACACACTTAGAAACTCTTTATTCCATGAAGGAACAGAACTCAGGCAAGTTGTCATGAGCTTCAGAGTGCTTTTACACTCAAGGCTTAAAATATGATGCGTATATTACACTGGGCTCCTCCAGGCAAGGCAATGTGTTGGGAAGTTGTGGACTTCTGGTAGTTTTTGCTGTACTTTTTGGGTTTTTCTTTTTTTTTTAAAAAAAAATATATATCCAAACAATATTTTTTATTGTCCGGGACTATTAACTAGCAATTCCAATTGCTAGCTGTGACTTTTTATTTCCACTCTTGTGTGGGTTTCTTCTTCATTCTGGGATATACTGGAACAAAAAAAGTCCCTTTCTCTTCTCCTCCTTTCTCTTAAATTCTTAAGACCTTATGGTTTACTGTTATATAGCAGTGGTTTGGTCCCACTTGTCTCTCAGCCCTATAACATGATATTGTGGTCTTCCCAGTGCTGTTATGCTGCACAGTCTTTGGGAATGCAATTCTTTTCAAGCTATGATTCCCTTTCCCACTTCAGTAGTCAATTTGAGTGTGGATGTGTCATTCCACTTCATTGCAAATCATATTAGTTAGTAGGTGTGGGGTGGGTATGGTCTGGTTGTCCCTCCCTTGGGGATTCCCAAGGAAATTTTCAGCAGCGAAACCTGAGACTACGTCTGGTACTTCAGCATGGAGGACAAGACTTCCCAAGAGAATAGCAATGTTTTCTGTGGTTTAGGCTCTTTAAATCTTTTCCAGATTTTTTTTTTTAATATATAAATGGTTTGCTGTCATAGTGCAGTAATGCTACAGTCCTAACCTATTCAGATGCCTTAATGCGTGAGGGTGTTTTCCAAAGATTTCTCCACCACTTTCCTGTGGTACCACAAACCACAGTGTTACCACCAAAGCATTAATTTTTAAAAATTGTTCTTAATTTTTTGAGGTAATAGTGTAATAACACTATGACACCACAAGTTATTATGGCCGAATGAATACAAATGAAGTGTTTTTTTAACAAGACAACCTGAAACAACTGATTAGCATGATATGCATTTTTGTTTTTCACAGGAGAAGGATATCGAAGATGGTGGAGGATGGTGTGGTTCATTTTTCTCCTTGTATCACCTTTCATAATGTGAGATCTGGGCAGTAATAGGTGCTCTGTAATGATGTCAAGCTGTAATAGCGTTATTATGGCTTAATGAGTACTAGTGAAGCAATTTTGAATAGGACAACAAGAAACAACTGGCTAGTATGATAAACAGTTTTATTTTTTACAGGAAAAAAGACATCAAAAATGGTAGGGAATTGTGAAATCTGTTTCTCTTCCTGTGCCACCTCTCTGGATGAGAGATTTGCACAGTGATTGTATACTGTAATGGTGTTGTGCATAATGACATTATTATGGATATGTGTATATATACGTACACACACACACACACACACACACACACACACATATTGAAGCAAATCAGTAACAAACCACAAGGTGGGACAAATGAGGTGGTGATAACAGCATTAGCAAAGATGAAAAACAGTGCAAATCTTGCTATTACAGTGCAAAATTGGCAAGGGTGCAACATACAACATCAACAATTGGCTATCATTGTGAGTACAGCTGAAGTAGTTTTTGAATGGTATAACAGCATAACAGCATGGTGTGATAAGGACCTTAGAGTTACAGTGCTATAGAGCATCAGTGAAATGGCATGTTTGCACTATAACACTATAACTCAAAGGAAAAAAGTAAAACTTGAAAGAGGAGAAAATTTCCCCTTCTCAGGGATGCCCTTCTCAAGAATCTCCTCAGTAAGATACAAACACATTAGAAAAAAAGCCTTTGATATAGGCCTCAAAAAAATGGAATGTATGGATGCCAAGGCAATAGCAAATGGCAAAACTCAAGGAGCTATATTGTGAGAAGCCATTCTTCTTTACACCAGTGTGGAAAAGTCCAGTATTTATATAAATAATTCATTTAGAGGGATGTTTGTAGGTCATTCTATATTATGAACTGATTGCAGCAAGAACTGCTTTACTCCTCATGGATAGAAACACAATCCTACCTTCAACTGTGCTCAACTTTGAGAACCATTACTAGAGACTATGGCCCTTTTCACATGGCATTTTCCATGTGAAAGGGCGCCTGGAGCGTCACGCGATTGTGAGGAGCGATCTGCACGACGCACTCACAATCGCGCGATGCTCCAGGGGCCGGCAGGAGCCCATCACACACCTTTTCATTTTTGGCTAGAAGACGAAAATAGTGCATGATTGCACATTGCTCCCGGGCCCCATGCACACTTACCTGGCATGCGGAGCCTCTGGAGCTGCGCCAGTTGCACTTCTTGCCCCAGCGCAGCCTAGGAAGGTCCCAGGCTGCACTGAGGAAGGAAGAGGTGGGGCTCTTGCACAAGTACACAGCTTGTGCAGAGCCGAAGGACCCCCGGTCGCGAAAGCCTCTTGCCAGAGGCTGCTCACGTGATTCCTGCACCCCAGCGCCCGAAGAAGGTAAGGTATGGAAAGGGCCTATGTTTCATCTGGTGTCCTTTATAGGGCCTGGAACCTCAGTCTTCCTCAAGAGCATCCAAATTCTGAGAAAAAGAAGGAAGTGTTAGAAGCCAAGGATCCAAGCAACCTATACTGGTATGAGTACTTTGTCACTAAGAGCTTCAGAGTTAATAGTCTGAGAGATTCCCTCTTCCAAAGTTGTGGCTTGTACTGGCAGATTCAGAGGATCATTACCACCAGTCTCTGTTGTCTCAGGTTTTCTGAAGCCCTGCTACCAATTACAGTCTTATGAATTCAGTCCAGTATTCAGTCTAAAGCAGATGCATTAAAATCAATGAGACTCATCAATCAATGAGTAAATGGCAACTAACAAGTCCCATTCATTTCAGTGGGTCTTCCCTAGTTGGGACTAACATTGAACTTGTCCTTTGTTTTCTCTTGAACTCAAAGCTTGTGGTGGGGAAATTGCTTTATGGATTATAACTCCTGCACTGGCTGAGGGGTTCTGGGGATTATAGTCCCAAAAGTAACTCTTCTGACCTCTGGCTCAGAGCCAGCAATCACTTTATAAACTGTAACAGCCTGAATCAGGCTGTTGACTGAAGCTTTTGACTGTCACTCACAGGGCTGGGTGATACTGACATGATCCAAAGATCAGACGCAAATGAAGATCAGACTTCATGGTCTGTTGACACCAGACTGTGTCGCTAGTTCAATCTCTCTTCCTCTTCCTGATGCTGAAATAAAATATAATAAAACATAAAGGAACATGCTGTTCTGCCCTACAACAATCACACAAACATGTGCAAAAGCAAAAGTATTCATTGAAACATACATAAGTTCTTTTAAATATATGCCATGTAAAAATGCTCCTCACGTAAAAAAGATAATTGTAAAACAATAAATGAATTCATAGAGAATTGGTTTTAAATGCCTTGCTAGTGCTCCTATCAGCAGCAATGGGATGGGGTTCCACCACCACTTCAGGGTTATACTAAAATTGTCAATATTCCTTTTATTATATGTTTTTCAGAGTCAAATAAATGTCACCTTGATAAGTTCTGTGATATATTATCTCTATGATGTATATGCACATCTTTAAGGAAGAGTAAGAAATAAGTAACACATTAAGATTCCGATCTTCTATCCAGTTTCCTAGAAGTAAGCCACAGGAAACTTAAGAGGACTTACTTCTGAACACAGATGTAAGATATAGTTTAGCATCTTCTAAAAACACTTACATGGGGGTTATGAACGCTGGGAGCCTGTGAGTTATCTGCTGCTACCAGAAGACAAAGGGTAGCTGAAGGTCTTCTCTCCCGCTGTTATCTTCTCTTACCCACACCAACCACATCTGGATATGGAACTCTACAAGTGGTTATGGGAGGAAGATCCTCCCTTGTGTGTCTGTGTCTAGAGAGTGGCCTGGTAGGCTCTGACACTGGCCAAAGACAGAGGAGACTTCAGAGGTGAAAAAAAGCAGCAGGCATACCTGTTAAGGTTGCCTTTAATATCTACGCATTTTGTATGAAGTCGTTCAGGAATCGCTACATGCATTCGCTGGCCACACAAATATTTGGCACTTGAAGATGGGCAGAGCCAAGGATTAAAGTAAATTTGAGAATCAGAATTTGGAAACTTGGAGAAATGTTGGCTGTGAACCCATGAAAGGTGGTGTATATGAGACATTCCACTGCCTGTGCCAAATTTCTTGGAAGAAATACGGCTCTTCTTTCACCTTGCATTCCCAAGCTGTGAGTGACTTTGTGGGATTCCTCTCTAGCCTGTGAGTCATTCAGCATGTTCCCCTCAGTGCCAGGCTGCTGTTCACTCTGCACATGGGACAGGTCTACACTAGGTATTTTAGAGACTTGGAGATTAAGTGGTATGTTTAATCTTCTTGGTCTACATGTGCTTGTTCATCAGCCCAATCAGGTCTCTAGCCTGTGTTCACCTCGTAAATTGGAATTTGAAGCAAAAATATGGCTAATGTGGTCTGTGTGGCAGTTCATCCTACAGTGTCAACATAGGACAAAAATCTACCTTTTCATCTCCTTTCCAACTGCTCTCCTTGAATCATCTGTTCAGTACCAGTTCTTGCTTTTTCACTTTCTACATGCCAAATTCATATCAAGTACTTACAAAACTGGAAACATGGACATCTTTCATTTAAATGCAGCTTTAGCAGAGCCTGGGAAAGTTGCCTTGTGGATTGCAACTCCCAGGATTCCCCTGACCACATAGCCACTAGGGAACTGTAAGTCTCCCAAAGTAATTTTTCTAAGCTTTGAGCATTAAACTCTTCAAATGTTGTTGGATTGTAACTTCCATCAGCTCTAGCACCAAAGTTGGCAACCAGATTTTGTTTTGTTTTGGGTTGTCATTGTTTTGTTTTGTGGTAACTTGTCAGAACACTGGAAGCAGTTCTAAGCATGGAATTGCACGTTGGGAGGCCAAAGAATGTTAGCTGTGTGATTCACAGCTTAAGTAATGACATGGCCATCTAAAGAGATGCCTTGTAAGACTGTTAAATGCAGGGACTACTGCACCACCAGGCAAATGTTGAGGGTTGCAGTGTGAAAAAGCTATAGAAATAGTGAAAAGAATCTTGTGTGTCAGCATCAAGTATCCTTGAAGAAGGCAAAATCATGAAAACTGGTACCCCAAATGAGCAATACATTATCCTTTTGTAGAAATGTGTCCTTGGTAAGCAGGCAAGTAGATGAGTATCTGCTATTACAAGAGAAAGCCAAGGTGTTTCTTCATGGCTCTGTTCTTCAGCTGGCTCACTCTCTCTGACATTTGTCACCTTGCCTCAGGCTATCAGCACTTTTTCTCACAGTTCTGACAGCTAAAGAAGGAACTCCACCCAGCGTACGGCTTAAGGCTCCCCTGCATAATCTTGTGCTTTCTGCTTCCATGTACACCAGGCAGCATAAATCCCTTCCCCCTCCTCCTCCTCACCAATCTTTTCTTGCGTTCTAGAAGGCAGGCACTGACGGTCACCACAGAAACTTACCCTCTATTATAATTTCAGTGTGGGAATGTTCCCTTTGAATAATGCCTGACCATTCATCACCATCAAATGTTCAATAACCATATGGAAATAATGAAGCAGAGCCAGGAAATTCTTTCATAGTGCAGTATATGCCTTGTGTCATCATCCCCTCCCCCTGAGCACACAAGTTTCACATGCCTCTTTTTTGGCTTGCAAAGGCATAACAATTATTTTATGGAATCTGGAGGTAGATACTGTTCCCCTTCCTCTTCTTCCCCCTCCTCCTCCTCCACCATCATCCTCATCTTAAATATTATTATTATTCAAAATGGAAATAGTAACGTAAATCTCTGTGTGCATGTATCTTCAAGTGGCCTATCAACTTATGATGACCCTATAAATTTCATAGGGTTTACTTAGAGGTGGTTTTGCCAGTTCCTTCCTCTGAAATATAGCCTATAGCACCTGCTATTCATTGGTAGTCTCTCATCCAAGTACTAACCAGGGTCAACCCTGCTTAGTTTCCAAGTCAGACATGATCTGGTTGCTTTTAAAGTATCTATACACTGTTCAAAAATAGTGAAAGGTAGGCTGCCTGAAACTGGATGCCCATGGTATTGGTTGGTATCAATGACAACTGCAGTGCTGGGCATTGCCATTCTTTCTTCATTGGTTGAAGGTCTTTACTCACATAGGGGATGTCAGGTTTGCCTTGAACAGTGTGTTGTACACTTTTGTTTTGGTTTCGTAAGGTTTGTCCGAGATGAGACCTAGCAGGGCTGAGAGCTGGGAAGAAAGCGAGAGTTTTTTTTTAATAAGAAAGAATGCAGAATGACAGTAAAATGGTTATCAATATGATAGAAATCTGTACTTTGGAGGAACGTACTAGGGTGCTCTAGTGCAAAATTCCCAGGAGAGGAGCATTGTCATAGCTGCACCACTGAAGCCCCTGTTTCAAGCAGAATGAGCAGCAAGGCCATTGTGCAATGGTCCCAGTGCACATCAGTACAGGATGTTGTGAGCCAGAATGGTGTAGTGGTTTGAACATTGGACTACAGTTCTGGAGACTAGAGTTCAATTTCATGCTCAGCCATGGAAACCCACTGGGTGATCTTGGGTGCATCAAACACTCCCAGCCCCAGAAAACACGGTGATATGATCTGAAAGTCAACATAAGTCAGAAATGACTTGAAGGCACACAACAACAAACAGCACATTGTTGGACAGACTGCTCTTGCATGATGACAGCACAAGGAGGAGGAGACAACAACCCTCAACTTAGCCATAAGGCTCTGGCAGTCCAGTATGGAGGGCAACGGAAAGTCCTGCACTCAGCTGGAAGAATGTCCTCAACTTGTATGATGCCCTGTTGTGAAGTAGGGGCTCTTATTTCACAACAGTGCATCTTGCACAGTGCCCCATTATATGAAGGGAGTCCCTGCTGAGCAGTGGGACATCTTGTGCAGTTCTTCTGCTGTGCATCATTGCTGTCCTCTAACATGACTGCGTATTGTGTCACTGATGTACTTGTGTTACAGAAGTCAGAGACAGAGACCCACGGATTAAGGAAAATCGTTTATTGTAGCCGGCACAATGTCTCAGTGGGATCGTTCCCAAAAGTCCGAGCCCCGCCTCTTCATGTTCACAGTATTTTATACATTCTCCAGTACAGTCATCACATGTTCAAGAAAGGAAACAGATGCATACAAAGGTTCCCACCGTCTCTAGCGTAATCTTACAAATGTTGCAAAGCAAAGGAAGCATAAGCGTAGTGTGCCACATTCCATCCTCCCTAGCATTTTATCTTACAGAGTTCTATTGTATTCCTTTCAAACACAGAGGGACTTCAACTGCAGAGAAAATTAACTGCTTTTCCCTCACACCCAGAGGTCATCTAGACTGACCCCACCACACTTGCAAGCCCACCATGGCAGCGGTACACTTGCATGGGGCAAAACTGTCTTTCATGTTTAGCAGCCTGCCAGCCTACCCCAACATCGGCCTGTATTTGTCATGTAGCCCTCAAGCTTACTTCTCATTAAGGTGGCAAATAAATTTCTCAGCTACACCAGTTAAGATTGTGGATCACATGACAGAATGCTTTCCTCTGTAAAAGCCATTTCCCCCATATGGGGCAACTAAATGCCAAGGGAGAGAGGCCTAGCTGAATTTGGTCTTCGCCCTGATCTACAAGGAGGAAACTTTTTGTTTAATTGTGTAGGAGCACACTGAATCATGTGAGCCCCTCCCTACAGTCTAAAAGCAGGACAGTCGGACACACTTGTATTACCTCAGCAAGAACCCGAGCTTGGAAACATTGCTGCCTTATGCGGAGTCAGATCAGTGGTCTGTCTAGACCTGTGTTGTCAACTCTGACTGGCAAGCTTTCAGGCAGGACTTTTCCCCTTGGCCCTGCCTGAAGATCCCCCGTTCCCTTTAGCTTCGTCTGGAGTGTTGCTGGTGGTTTCAATCTGAATTCTAAACATTCTCAAGCAGCAAATTTCTGCTGTGGAGGGATCATTAATTTCAGAAGAGGATCATATGTTGCTTTATGCTTTGTTTATTGCTTCGTGGAACAAGGTCTGACTCAAGATGGGGAAGGACTTGTGGGTCCACTTGATTCCAGCTGATGGAGGGCCTGCAGCAGCTGCCAGCACTGCCTTTCCCCTTATTATCTACTCACAAGCCTACCTAGCAGCACCTGCAAACACAAAGGGGAGGATGTGAAACAGTCTCCAGCATCTCCTGCACTCTTCAGGAGGAGGATGGCAGCCATTCCACTTTCTCGCTCTTGCACTTGCTTAACAAGCTTGCATGGCAATGTCCCGTTAAGGAGGTGGGGTGAAACACACCACTCCCATGGGGCCCTTGTGTTGCTGTGGGTGCTCAGAAAAGTGTCAGTCCCAGGAGCCTTACCAGGGTGCAAGACTCCCAGTGAATGCCCCAATATCCTGGGTGCAGGTGCCTGGAACTTCAAGCACAACAAAACCAGCTGGAAGAGGAGAGGGCAAGAAAAAGGAGACTACAGAAAATACACATCCATCTTCAGATCTGGGAAATGTGGACTGTGCTGTTAGCGTCTCTGAGTTAGCCAACAGCTTTCATACGCAAAAGGTCTTCAATTTCTGTGATGCAATGCTATCAATTATACAGCAGCTGGTGAAAAGGCAAGATCTGTGCCTGACTGTTATTTTGAGACTGAGAAGCTGAACCATCGTTTATTTGTGGAAGGATGAATGAAAAACACAGAGCAAATTCTGACAAAGAAGATGAGGCCTCATTTTGCAACTGCTGAAATTCTTGGTTCAGTCAAAACATTGTGTTAGTAATCCTCACATTTTTTTTCAAGTATCAGTTACTTTGGAAACAACACCATGTATTGATTATAGATGGCTTTGTGTAGTATTTTGGCTGACTAAACTAAATGACTTGTTTCTACAAGGCAATGTAATACAATTAAGCAACCTCTCAAAACCTTTATCAGATGATGCAGTCTTATTGCAAATATTATTTTTTATGCTTTTGAAAACAATGCCTAGAAAAGAGGAAGAGCAGTAAAGGACGCATATATATCACACCTGCCAACATTTCACAGATGAAAACTGGGACATCTGTGACCAAACAACATCACAGGGTAGTCAAAATGACAACATTTATTGAGGAGGAGGAATATACAAGTTTAGAGATGCCTAAGCTTACAGGGAAGGGCAGAATTTCCCCATCTTCTCTTCTCTCCCCCTGCCGAGTAAATTAAATGCAAACTACTTGTACACTTTGAACTGAGTTTGCAGCAATTAAAGTAAGCCAAGAACAAAGAGGAAAAATGGGGGGAGGAAAAAGAACCTGGGGCATTTTAAAAGGAGCTGGAAAAGTGGGATGATCGAAATTAATTTGTCCCTGACAAATCAGGACTTGAAATGCTTTACCTATGAGACAAAATGAAGGCAAAAGAGCACATTATTTTTATACATTGCATAGAAAAAGAAATCTCATGAACGCCAGCCCCTGGCTCTCCTCCTTCTTACTGCTTCACTTTTTGTTTTCTTGTTTGATTCCCAGTAATGTGAATTTCCAGCTGCAACCACTGGCATGAATGCTCTTTACTTTAACCTGCTTCTTACCTGTTGTATCTTTTCCCAAATGTTTGACTGCAGCCCTCTCCCAATGTGTGCCATTTCAATTATATAACGAGGGCACCTCCCTGTCAACATCTGTTGTCAGCCAAGCCTCCTTCATTTCAAGCCTTCTATTTATGTCCTATACTTACATCAGCTGAAATCTGAAACAGTTCTATGTGGGAGGTGATACTTCTTCTAATTGGTGTAAAAAGGTTGGGGTATTTTCCCCCTTTCCTTTCCTCTGAGACACAGTATGTGATCACTTATAATACAAGCTTGCTTTGCCCTCGTCTTTCTTTGCACTATGCTGCACATTTGCTGTACTGCTGCCATTGTCAGGTCTTGGATGAAATCCCTGCTGCTTTGTAGCATCATGTTTACTGAATATAATAGAAATAAGTGGAGCTGAGCAAAGTGGGGGGTAGAACTCTGGGCCAAATGGAGGCCTGATGGTGCATTGTTCAAATAGTGCAAATGGATATAATTGATTCCAATTGCAGTTATTTTCAGTGGGATCCTAGGTATGCTTCTGCAGAAGTACCATTGAATCCAATTATTTTAGTGATTCTGATGTCCCAGGTAATTGGGTATAAGATCACAGCCTTAGGGGTGCACATTAAGAATATTTTCTTGATAACTGATGTGGTAAGTAGGAAGTCAAAGCAGAAGATGAAATGCACGGAGTCAGCTTGTGCATCCATTCAAAATGTTAAATGCTGTGTGGAATGAAGCATTACTGCTGACAAGAAAGGGAGATAATGGTAACTTTGTCTTTCTAAGAACACCAAGGTAGGTGTTCCCATACTACGGCAGGGTGGGGGTGGGGGCGGGGATAGGCAACCAGCCCTGGGACTGCATGTGGTTCACAACCAATGTTGTGTACCCTCTAGCTGTCCCAATTTAGCAGGGAAAGTCCCAATTAATCCTCTGTCATGCCACTTTTTAAACTGGTTTTAAATGTCCCAGTTTCTCCTCCAACCTTCCCCTTTTGTTCTCAGTTTTTAGTACAATTGCTGCAAACTGAGTCCAAAGTGCAAAAGTAGTTTGCAGTCAGCTCAGCAGGTGGGAGAGGAGAGGGAAGGCAGATTCTTGTCCTTCACAGTAGGCTTTGGCAAAACAAACTACAACAAACTGCTGCAGCCTCTCCTAGCTTACATGTTCTTTCTCATGAACAACCTTTGCCATCTTTTCCATGTTCTGATGTGACTCTCCACATGTGTCCTAGTTTCCATGACTTATTATTGTTACCATGATTTTAAGAGATGTGTTAGTCATTACTGCTTCAAAGTGGCTGGTGGGATATTGGGGACTTTATATGTATTTATAGTGTTATGTTTTATTGTCTTTGTCTTTGATTGTGTATGTTCCATCCTTTGACGGAAAGGACATTATAAATAAATGTTTTTATTGTTTTTGTTGAGTATCACATTAGTAATTTGTTATTGAAACATATTTTTGAAAAAATTAAAAAGTAATATCTACAAATTAGAAAAAAATGGCCCAAACGAGCCTCAGGAATGCTGCCAAATTAATCAGTAAATATTACTTCCACATACAGACATACATAAACGATGTTACCAGTTTTTATGCAATTTTGCAAAAATAACATCATTATTCCCTAATCCCTTTCTGAACTCTGTTGTCAACCTCATCTCATGTAGTCTTGGTTGGCCCTATCTCAGAAATCCTCTGCAAGAGTAGTTCAGGTCTTTGAAAGAGTGTCCCTTCTCCAGAAGCCAGCAAGGTAGACTGGAGGAGGAGGAGGAAAGAAGGAAAGGAAGAAACAAAACGGTATCCACTTTTGGCTCTGGACCTGTCTACCACTGACAGATTACCACAAAGGGAATGCTGTTCACAACATAGAAAAGGTTGTCTACCTTTGGCTATGGATTAGTGGGGAAAGGCAGAATAATAATAGAGCAAAATAATCCAGTTCCAAATCATCAGGGCAATACCAAGGCCATTTCCGCACTAGACTGTTATAGCGCTATGATTCTACTTTCAGCATCCTATGGAATTGTGGGGTTTGCAGGGCCGGCCCCTCCCGAAACTGCAAACCCCAGGATTCCATAGGATGTTGAAAGTGGAATCATAGCGCTATAACAGTCTAGTGAAGAAATGGCTCCTGTCTGTGCTAGGAAATGATGGCGACAATGCTTTCAAAAACTTGCAAAGTATTGTGGGGAAGGGAGAAAAGGGATTTTTTTTTTCACCTATCACTAAGGTCCAGAGGTGTATCTAGGGTGGGGCAAGTTGGGCACGTGTTGCAGGCACCAGTGCCAGGGGGGTGCAAAAAAGCAGTGCTGAAAGCGGCAGAGGAGGAGGAGAAGAAGTGCAACTTCCATGCTTGCCCTAGGCACTATGCTGGATATGCCTCTGCTAAGGTCAACATGCAACAGGAATCTTAACATTACGGTAAGAACACTGCACACAAGACCCACAAATGCCAATTTTGAGAAGAATAATATTTTCTTATCCACAAAATATTGTTGTCTTAGTGCTCACAGCTAGGGATGGGCCAACCGAATCCTCGAATGCTCGAATCTTTGGCAGGGATTCGAGATTCGGGAATCCGAATCCCTGTGCCAAAATAGCCAAACGGGATCTTTCAAATCCGCCACTCAGTTTGTTGGAGACCGGAACGCCTGAAAACTCGGGACCAGGATGGGATCCTGCTCCTCACATGTTTCCCCACCCAACGTGGGCATGGGTGATCGGCTAGCAGACCGGCATAAAGCCTCGCACGCACTGGAGGCCGCCATTTCTCCCTTCTGCTGCCTGTGCCCCTAGTGCTGTCTCTCCCTGCTGCTGCCTCCCTCTGCAAGGTAATTTTGGGATAGGGATTGGGAGGTGAAGGACAGAGGAGCAAAACTGAGTTTGTGGGGGGTCTAGGAGCTTGTGTGAATGTCCCAGGGGGTTCCAAAGACTGCAAAAAGGGGTTTACGGGCTCCATGCAAGCCGTACCAGCCATACTTTCCCCTTCACCAGCTTTCTTTGGTCAACTCTGGGACTAAGATTGTCATGATGCCACTTCCTCTCTTAGTTTCTGTGTCTTGAATACATGAATACTTCAGTTAACCTGTTTTGAAGCTCCCTTTTAGAAAGTCTTTTTATGCTTCTCAACCTGTTTTCCTCTTTTTCCTCTGTCTAGCTGCAAGTTTATAAGCAGCATTGCCATTGGAAAGGTTGCAAAGGAGAACTGGAGAAACACAGACTTTTGGTCTTATGTTGCAGCAGCGTGTCTGTGGTAAACAGACATCAATGCCAAAAAACCTGAGCTGGGAAAGAATGAGATTCTACTCTAGCTGATTCTATAGAAGGAGTGTGTGTTGCCTACAACAAACAAGGTGAACAGTAGCTGCCTCCAGAATCATTTATTGAGTATGCATTAATCTGTATTAATTTTTTATTTGAGACTGGAAGATAGGGATTGGGAATTGTTGAGACAGGCCTACCGATTTGACTTGAGTGTCCCTTGTAGGACTTGAGGGTAGAGAATTGACTGGACTAGAAACTTGTTTGTGTGTATGTGTGTGTGCATGTGTATGTGTTTTTAAGTGCTTTCTTTGTTGCAGGACTTGAGACTTGGCTCTTGAGACTGCAGGGTGCAGAACTGAGATTGGACTAGAGGCTGTTTGTGTGTTTTAAGTGCCTTCCTTGTTGCAGGACTTGAGACTTGACTGGAAGGTACAGTCTTCTTGAGATTTCAAGGACAGCTGAACATTTCTTTGCATCGCTTCCTTGCAAAGCTCTTTCATACACAATTCTGGGGGTTGTAGTTTTACAAGGGGTCACAGCCTTCTCTGCCAAAGTGTGCTAGCGCATCATCAAACTACAAACCCCAGGATACCAGAAGGAGCTATGCAAAGAAAAGCTAGTTTTGACCTAGATTATCTCTGTACTGTAATATGTGGTCCTGTTTACACAGGCAGGAAAATGTGGGATTAATCCACATTTTCCTACCTGTGTAGAAAAGGCCTTCATGTCATTTTCAGTCTGGGGAGATGCTGAGGCAAAACTATGACAATTGTCCTGGCCAGATTTCTTCACAGGGAGGTTTGTCTTTGCCTAGGCTTTTGCTAAGGCTGAGGGAGTGTGTCTTGCCCAAGATTATCCTTCTTTCCCTTGCTTTTTAAACTCTTGTGTAAGAAAGGATTTGAAAGATTCGAGATTCATAGATTCCCAGAACCTTCCAGGGATTCGGATCCGGAAAATTCTGGACTCGTCCCATCCCTACTCACAGCACAACAGAAGTACTACTACCATGAAGGAATCCATTTAACTCCTGAGCAAGAAGTGTAATGCCTGTACAGTGCACAAATATGACCATAGAAAAAGACATTTGCTTTGATTAGCATATGTACAATAATTTCTGCTGCAAACTCAGGCAGTGGTTTGCTTTGCAGGCACAATATGTAATTCATTGTGGTGCAAAGGGACAATCAGCCTTCTGTCAAATTCAGATTCTGCAAGTAATTTGGCTCAGTCAAAAGTACTGTAAATCTGAAGCAAACAGGTCAAAGTGGTGTCAGGCACCAACAGCATTGCTGGCATAACAGGCACTCAGTGGTTTCACGGGGGAAGTAGGACTCAAGGTGTCAGTGCCAGGAGCCTATTAATAGCACCAAGGCGGGCCTCTATTCAAGTCTCAGGTTCGATCTAGCTTGTGCAGCTGTCTCTAGCAGATGATTTTATACCTGAACCTACACCAGCACTTCCACTGGGATTTATACCTTCCCTGGTCTCCCATGTACCTAGTCCACCATGCGTTCTAGGAAGAGTCCTTTTAAAATGTAAATGTGGCAACCCCACAGAAGGACAGCTGTTGTTGACTCTACTTCTTGTCTGCAGACACAGAAGTGGGTCATCCTGACCTCTCTGCATTTTGAATGGCTGCTTTGTTACCTATAGACTGACAAGATTAACGTGAGGGTTGTTGGATAAGTGAGAATAAAGCTATTGTCTGCTTCTTGGTGTGCAAGCCCCATTCCATACTCTTTCTATGTTGGGTTTCGTTTGCTTCCCCTAGTACAAGAACATTGAGGAGTGATGATATCCCTCTTCATTGGTCTTAAACTCAGATTTATGGGATCCAGCTTCTGTTATTTTACCATTTGAATTCTAACTGAACTCTATTCTGAGCTAAAATTGTGTGTATACCTGTTTGTTTAGATCCCAATCTAATTTCCACTCCTGATGCATTAAAACATTTCATTTCAAAGTATAGTTATGATGAGTTCAGTCAAAAGTTTCAATGGAGATAAATTGTAATGTGTTAATTACTGGTTTGTAAGCATGTTTTTTGTATACTACAGCATCCAAGCATGAAGAGAAAAAGATCTCAGTATATATTTCAAATTATAGTGTCTCCAAAATAGTGTTCAAACAAACTTAAATATAGGCCAGAAACCATGCGTGTCCAAAGTATATGTATAAAAGCAACAGTTACACACTGGTGAAATCCATTTCAGCTCATTAGTATTTATCAAACCCACATAAGATAAGCCCGAGAGCTTGGAGGAAAAGCTCATCTCTGTTCAGCTCCAAACTGGTTGTGACTGTCCAGAGAACAATTTTTCCTCCAAGGTCTCACACTTATCTTCTCTGGGTTTGATAAAGACTAATGAGTTGAAATAGATTTCACTACTATTTTGCAGCTGCTGGTATATAATTTGACACACATGTTTTTTATGTTAGATTTAGACTACTCTAAATATTACTTTGGATTCAATATGCTTTGAAATGTACTCTGAGGTTTTTTTGTTTTGGTGTTTGGGTACCATTATCTAACATTCCTTATCTTGGGCATTGTAGTAAGTGCTACAGAGTTTTTAACAATTGCTGATACTCAGTGGTGTAGTGGGGGGGGGGGACAAAATGAAGGCATTCCCTTCCCATAAGGATTTTGCATCCTCCATGAAATTTTCCTTCATCTTCAAATTTCCAACATTTAGAAATACAGTATAGGCCTCCAAAGAAAAAGCTATGGCAGAATCATCAAAAACCTCAGCAGTAGCACTCACAAACTTACTAAAACGTTGTACATACACAAGAAAGGCTTTCCATGCAGGTGCCCTTTGTGTGCTGTAGGACTCATCTTTGGCACATCTAGAGCTATGTGTGAAAAATTGTTTTCAACTTTCACATGAGTGCTGACATCATACAGGCAGTCAGTCCTTCATCAGAGAAAAGCAAATTTACTAATCTTGGCTTTGGAAAGTAACATATCTGAAGGACTTTCAAGTGGATGGTTCCTCCACAAAAGTGCAGAGCAATTACAGTGCTTTAGACTTTATTAACTGTTCCAATTATTAAGAGTAGAGCAAATTGCACATTACTGCATTTGCTTTCTAATCATTGTTATTTAGTTTACATAAACTACTTTGGGGTGGAAAAGATTGTATTTTAAATTAATTTCCTTTTCTAGGAAGCTTCACAAAATACCTTCTTGTTACAATGCCATAATTAGTGACTGATGCCCAAGCCCTTCTGTGTCACGTTTTTTATTTCTGCTCCCTCAAGTGAAAATCATCTCACCACACCCTAGCTATTTGAGTACTTTTCTTGAGGAATTATTTCTTCTTAGCAATCAGTTATACAGTCCTCCCCCCACATTTGCAGGTTTGACTTTTGCAAATCTGATTATTCATGGGGTGCCTCCTTGCCTCCCCTCCCCACCATTCTCCTCCTCCCATTCCCTGGCCTTTTGCCCAGGGGCAGGGAGGGAGGAAAACATTTGCTCCTTTGCACTCTCCCGCCCATCGCCCATGTGAGCACGCTAGCAGTGGGAAGCAGGAGAGTGCAGGGGGAAAGATCTTTGCTCCCCTGCACTCTCCTGTCTGCTGCCTGCACAGGCAAACAGAAAAAAGAAGGGCGCCTGGGGCGGCTGGCAGGAGAGCACGGGGGGGGGGGGAACCTTACTTATCCTTCACTCTTCTGCTTGTTGCTCATGTGGGAGCCCAAAAACAAGGCAGGGCCCGGGGGCAATAGGCAGGAGACTGGAGGTGGGAAAGGATCTTCCCCCTGCACTTTTCTGCCTTTCCCCCGGGCCCTCAGCAGCAGAAAGAATGAGGGAGGGAGTGCTCACTGGGGAGGAGTTATCCCCAATTTTTTTACTTTCGTGAGGGTTCTATACCCCTAACCCTCGTGAATGTGGAAGGCCTACTGTATTTCTAAAATTATAGTACCATTGCTAGATTTTTCCCTTTTTTTTTAAAAAAGGAAGGTCTTTATACTATTCTGTTATCTATTTGTTTTGTTGTTGGTTTTTGTGTGTGTGTGTATGTGTGTGTGTACTTTAAAGTCATTTCCAACTTAGGGTGCTCCTAAGGTGAACCTATCATGAGATTTTCTGGGGCTGAGAGTGTGTGATGTGCCCAAGGTCACCCAGTGGGTTCCCAGGGCCAAGCAGAGAATCAAACCCTGGCCTCCGGGGTTGTAGTCCAACTCTCAAACCTCAATATCACACTGGCTCTTGAACTAGACTTACTTCTGGATTATTCCACCTAGTTGCCTAAGAAAGGGTGGGAGAGGTAAACATTTGGAAAGCTGTTGTTTAAACCCATCAAAATGTGGGAGTCTACATCTATGGTCCACAAACAAAAGATTTCTGCTTGTTCCTTAATATCTTTCCCACCTCACAATTAACATGTCAAGGAAATAGTGTTTCACAAAAATAAGAGAGTGGGTTGAAAGCATGCATTCAGTTAGCCTACAGTTTAATTTAAACTGTATTCCCTGCATTGAAAATGTGCAGAACCTTCAATCAGCAGGTTAATTCAGGCCTTCACCCAAGTTCTTCTCGCCCTATGTTCTTACTTCCACCTGACTGACTGCTTGGACATCTTCAAGACTCCCTCTGGGGACTGACAAATCCCAGGTGGTCCTGATTTGCAACTGGATACCATCAGCAATGTATATGGTAAAAGACTGCTCAGGTTCATGTGTAAACTGCTAATTATCCTTTCCAGAAGAGATTAAAGGCTCATTAGGATTGTTTCATAATGAAGTGAAGCTATTCAGTTGCTTAGCTACTCCTAAGCAGTTTGAGCTGTTGGGATACTTAGCTACTCCAGTTTTCAATACTTAGGCACCTGCGATAAAAACATTACAGCACAGGGGTAGTTGGTCTGAGATTTGGGAGTATTGAAGCTACTCCTTGTGTAATAACCTGGGTAGTTCAGAGATCACTGTGGTTGGTTTTATTTCTCCTAAGTGCAGTTCCAGACCATTCCCAGTGACTAACTTAAGTTCCAATTATTTCAATGGGTCTCTTTTAAGCATGACTAAATCTGAGTCCAAATTCATGTTTTTTTCTCTGTCTTCTTTTTTTCTTTTTGCATGAAAATTTATTCCATAATGGAAAATGAATTCTATGAATAGCTTGCGATCTGTTTAGAATTTATGGATTCTTTTTCAACCCACTTCAATCTGTTTTGCCACAAATGGTAATAAATTCAGAACTATTTTCATCAGCTAACTGGCATACATTTTTTTTTCTGGGTGTTACCTGAGCTCAGAGGCAAAAGCCATAAATGTTCTGAATGTTCTGAAATTTCAAACCTGGATAAGTAGAAGGGAGATCAGTACTAGTGAATCTCTGATTGATTTGCAGTAGATCAGCAGGAAATTTTGCATTCCCACCTTAGCATGCTGAAATCAAGGATGCTTAAGGAAAACAATAGTGTGTGAATGGATTTGTAGACAAACTGTGGTAATGAACTCCTGGACTAAGGATATGCTCAGAGACACTTTCAGAAAAAAAAAAATTTTCTGCTTTTCTGTACTACTAAGCAATTGTCTCTAGTCTTTGGTTGGTGCACCTTAGAGTTCTAGTGAAAAGCAAAGTGGATCCTTTAAGCTTGAAGTCTTTCCAGACATGGTTTAAAAGACCTGACAGAATCACACGTGTAAGAGATTCATAGATACTGGATCCCACACCCTCCAAGTGTCCTGATTTGGCAGGGACAATCTTCTGTCCCATTTTTCTGTTATTCTTAAAATGTCCCAGTTTCTTTCTTCCCACTATCGCCTTTTGTCCTTGGATTATTTCTATTTGTGCAAACTTAGTTCATAGTGTAAAACTAGTTTGTACTAAGTTAACACAGCAGGAGGAGAGAGGACTGAATCTTGCCCTTCCGAGTAGGCTCAGGCAAAAGTAACTGCTGCTGTGTCTCCAAGCTTGTGTGTTCTTCCTGGTTAATAACTTTTAGCCATACTCTGCTGTCACTTGGCCACACATGTCTCAGGCCATTTCTGCACTACACTCTTATAGCGCGATTATGCCACTTTCAACATCCTATGGAATCCTGAGGATTGCAGTTTCGGGAGGGGCCCCTCCCGAAAGTGCAAACCCCAGGATTCCAGAGGATGTTGAAAGTGGAATAATTGCGCTATAAGAGTGTAGTGCGGAAATGGACTCAGCCTTTGATCTGTGAAATATTGGAGGGTATGGGATCCCTTATGTCATTCATACTGTGCAAATTTTCTAGATCTCCATCCTAGATCTTAATCATTAAACAATAAAGACTTTTTTATGCACTATTTTCAGTTGGCTAAAAATAAAGGCAATGATGATTCATGCTATTATCATTATTCCCATTAGGAAGGCACCTATTGTCATATAGAACAGTGTGCAGAGACCTGCTTTTGTCAAATAAGGGATCAATGCATGCTTACCATTGCTCCAGAACATTAGGATCATCAGGCACCAAGGACTGCTCTCCATTTGAAGCCTTCTTGAACAGCAGGTTACTAAGATATAATGACATTTGGAACAAATGCATCTGCATGCCATGAATCAATCAGATTGCCAATGTTGACTTAATAATGACATATAGCATTAATGGACTTCACCATTTGTTTTAGAGCATTTTATTTTAATTGCCCACTAAAAACGTAAAGTTTAAAAGGGTGACATATCGGAGAAGTAAAAATAACAAGGGAACATTGTGTTCCATCTAGACACTTCAGGACCCTAAGAAGCTAATGAGATGTATCTCGTAGAGTTTAATAACCTGCTTCTGACAGAGGCAGCTTCAGTGGAAGCTGCACAATCAGTTGGTAGAAGTAAGATAATTTGCACCTATGTAGATTATCCCAGTTCCTAATTGTTACAAGATAGGCAGTGTAGGGTAGAGGTTTGAGAGTTGGACTAAGACTCCAAAGGACCAGGGTTAAATCCCTACCCAGCCATGAAAACCCATTGGGTGACTGTGGGCAAGTCATAGGCCATTTCCACACTACACTGCTGTAGCGCTATTATTCCACTTTAAACGTCCCATGGAATCCTGGGGTTTGCAGTTTAGGGAGGGGCACTTAGAATTCTCAACCAGAGAGCTCTTTGGCTTCAGTAAACTACAAACCTAGGATTCCATAGGATATTGAAAGTGGAATAATAGCACTATAACAGTCTAGTGCAGAAGTGGTCTAAGAATCAGTAACACTTGCAAAACTGCAAATCCTCCAGCAGTCTGCACACAGATCAGAACCACCATCTACTTACTGCTGATTTAAATAATTGACCCTTCTGGATTCAGGTTATCTTGCACTTCCCTTGCTTTCCCATACATTTTTTTCTTCATTGTTACAGCATCCTCCTTATTGTACCTGCTTTCAATTGTCTTCCTGTTTTCTCCTGAGGTGCATTGTAATTATTTTGGGCATTTTTTCTTTCATTAGTTGAAGATTTGTTGTGTGCCTTCAAGTCATCTCCAACTTATGGTGACCCTACAGTGAACCCATCATGAGATTTCCCTGGCAAGATTTGATTAGAAGATATTTGCCTTTGTCTTCCTCTGAGGCTGAGAGAGTGTGACTTGCTCATGCTCACTCGGTGTGTTTTCATGGCCAAGCAGGCATTTGAACCTTAGCCTCCCAGAGTCTTAGTCCAACAATCAAGCAATACACCAGACTGGCTCTTAGCCAAAGAATACTGTCATGAATTCAGCTATCTTAATTATTGTAAATAGGCCTATCAGAGCAGTTTTGTCCAAAGTTGCCAGGTCAGAAGCTTTAAAAAAAAAGGTTGTGAATGTTATTCATTAGCTCCAGCTTTCTGTATATGCTGCCCATCAAAGTTGCAGGCTTTGACAAAGAGATACTCAGCAGCTCATTGTAATCAGTTCTAATAGGAACCTGGGAGCAGAAAGCTGAGAGTTTCACCTGGAGTTTGCTAAATCTGGCTACGGGCAAGGGTACCTGCAAGAAGTTGTACTTTGAGTATGATGCAGAAGCAACAGCTATGCTACCTTTCTTAAGAGTCTATTAGTTTCTCCAGATTGGTGTGAAGAAGTATCAGTACTTGTGGTACAGATCCTTCAGTTTTGCTGGGCTTGATTGGTTGTTCTTGCTTCTGCATTTACTCATTCCATTCTTTGGGGGTGTGTGCATTGTTTGTAACTATTTCTTGAACTTGGACTAGGGCTCTGCATAGGTGTTTAGAAAAAACACAACAGGACATGGTCTGTTGAAGCTGTCCTGTGATTTGAAGGGCAAATTTTCTGTTTTCTGATTATTTTTGTAAAGAATTATAGTGCAAAAGAGCCATTTCACTGATGCACTGTACCACTATAATTAAAAATAGATAGATAGATAGACAGACAGAAAGAAAGACAGGAAAAGATGAGGAAGAAACTTATTTTTCTGATATACTTGGAGTTAAAAAGTAACACATTCAAGGGAGGGAACAAAATGCTGCAGATGGTGCCAAAAGTGGCTATATATAAAATCTCTAGTAATTACAGCAACAAATACTGCAACCTCCTGATTTATTTGCCCCATCTGGAGTAACACTATTCATTCTCCTGCATTTTGCTTCTGCATTTACTGGCACAATTATATTGCATGAGCTCCTAAGCTTCTAGTGTTCTCACCAAAAGGACACAAAATGGCATTTCTCCTCAACTTCACTCTGCTCAGTGGGGGACAATGGGGAACACATAACAATATATTCAGCTAGAATCACGGAATATGAAAGGCTGTTCTGTAAGAATCAGACAGTTACATCTTTAATAAATGTGTATGAGGCTAGGGAAAGGGTGAAGGGAAAGGTTTGTCCCCATAGGTCTGGATTCATCAGTTCCTTTAAGCATAGCTTAATTTAATGTCATTTTTACCTGAAAGAGATTTGTTCCATCAGGATCTGAGTATATTAATCACTGAAATCTTACTCCCTGCATTCCTAGAGTAGAATTATATGTTCCTGGAACAGGGAAAATGCTTTTATCAGGTCTGCAGTCATTTCACATTGGCTGCATATGAGCTGAAAGAAACAGCCTGTGCAAATGAAAATGGACAATTTGCTATCTGCTGAAGCGTGCCATCCTTAGCTTGGCATTCTCTGGTCAAAGTAAAGGCAAAGGCTCAATATGCAGCATTATGGGCATCAGCACTGTCAATCAGACTGTACAGACAGCAGGGTGTGGTTTTGTCTCGGTTATCTCCAGCTGCCAAACAAATGGATAAAGGACCAGCCAGCTTCAATTTAGGGTGAACTGAAAGAGGACTTTCAGTTTTTGAAAGCGGTGTATGCAAACACATCCTTTGTAAGCTAGATAGCAATAACTGTGTAACTTATACAACAGGGGTAACCAGCGCATGGTCCATGGGCTACACAGGCCGTCTGCCCATTTACAGCCTCCCACTACCACCCCACCTCACCAATCAGCAGCACTTAAAAAGGAAAGTTCAAAAGATGAAACATGTTCCTGGAAAGGAGTGTTTGGTCTCCTCCGGAGGTGACTGCATGATCTTCCTTCCTCAAACAGGTGCTTTTTCTAGGAGATCTAAAAATTAGAAATAAACTTCTTTTTGAAAAACAAACCCCAAATGCTATTTTTGCAGGAGTGCAAGTCCATAGTCCTCAGGGTCTAAACTGACCCCCAGATTCTTCCAAGTGGACCACCCCTGCTGTAGCTGTAACCAAAACATTTATTTGAACAGAGTCAGTAGGCTCCCCCAGAGTGGTCTAAGCAATATAGCACTTGGGTTTTGTCCATTGTTGTCGCCTGTGTATCCACTCATCCCATTCTTTGAAGTGCATGATTTGAAGTGCAAATTTTCTCCTCTGAATTTATTTCTTTGTCTATTTATTTATCGGGTATGCTAAAGTTACTACCTCTGAAAATGTCACTTTGTCTTGGAATTAAAAAGAAATCCATTTGAGAATGGGATTAAAATGTTACAGCTGCTGCTTGGAATTGCTAGAAAATAGCCAGTGACAACAGAAACCTTGTTTCAATGTTTTAACACTCTCTGAGATCTACAGAAACAAATATTGCAAACTCCCAACACATTAGCCTTGCCTTGAGGAGCCTAGCGTTTTCCTCAAAGAGAATTGAAGACTCTGAGGATTTCTGTTTTGCCTTTCAGTCTCAGATAGAGGTATCAAGTCACAGATTCATAAACGGTAACAGGGGCTCCCAAATCATGTGGGATAGTTTGGGAAACACCTGCTCAGTCATCTCTGCCTGTGAAGTCTCTGCATGGATGAAAACACCTGGCTGTGTCAAAATGATGCTGTTTATCACAGGGCACGGATGACCAGGCACAGATCCACCACACTGGAACACCTGCTTCTCTTTGGCAGTCAGCCCATTCACAGGCTAAACAAGAAGCAGAAATCTAGACAGCAATAAAAGTGAACTTTGGCTGAAAAGTGAAACTTTCTGATGTTGCAAGAACTAAGTCAAACAACTTCCTGAAGGCAACCTTTCTGGATTATTGCTTCCAAAGAAATCATACCGTTGGGGTGTGCATAGTTATATGCTACATGAGGGCTTCTGATAAACCATGCATGTATATAAAATCACAATTGCAATGTGTACAAACAGATTAGTAGAGTAAAATAATGGTAAAGATATTTGATTTGATAAGGAACAAATCAAATGTTTACAGAGCATTAGCTTTGATATATATTGTGGATAAGAATGCATTGAAGTACACCAAGATTCATGAACAAAGTCTAGCCTACTTCTTGCTAAGACCACTTTTTCCCTGTTAGAGGCTCTGTGATAATTAACTTTTTTATCACAGGCAGAAATGCAACAGGTATAGCTTTCCCAGTGTGCAGATGTAGCACTGAAAAACCCATAGCAATTGAATTTCTGTCATTCAGTTGCTGATGATGGGAAAAGAAAACTGGCAGTGATGTTGCTCATAAAATATATGAAAGCAGCATCTGAAGTATGTGGAACTGGTGGCAGTGATAGCTAAGATTCACATCTAGCCCAGTTATCCAGTGAATAGGGGAAAGACTGAATTAATCATTAGCCTAAAGACACAACAAAGCATGTTAGGAATTGCATTCTCGGGTGCCTGTTTATGGATAGTGACTATTGTATGTCTTTTAAGCACTGTGGGCTCCTTTAAAATTTATCCAGTCTGGTTCATGGCATATTCACTTATCTCCTACCTATGATCACTTAGTATGTACAGTACTAGTTCCTTGCAGTGTGTACCAATTCCTGGTGAATTTTTAATTTTTGCTTCATAATAGGTATTCAAGGAGAGTTAGAGGGTACTTGTGACTCTTGCATCAAATTGCCAAAATATTGCTATGGTCTTAGTAATGAGAAGCTGCTAATACTAGACATTAACTTTCTTATTTTAATGTATCTGTTGGTGCAAGTGATCCAAATCTTTTTTCCCCCTTCAGTTTCTCCTACTGTTCTGCTACCCTCAAGAGAAAGTGGGAAAAGGGAAATACTTAGAAAAATCTTTGGGTATTTTATTAAATTACCCAAAGGGACACACCAGCGTAATCACAAAGTGCCTGCAGTGGAAATATTCTGCTAAACTGAGATTTATAAATTAAACATCAAATATGATAAATTGGAACATAGGGAATATGTTCCTTTTGATACTTATAAAGATAAGTTGTTAAAGCATAACTACTGCAAAAGAAATCAAATGTCCATTTTCTGTGGAATTTATAGCAATCTGTATATACGCATTTGCAGATGAAACTGCCAGCAGTTCTTGTCTTGTCCATTTACACAGCATTTTTTCTTGTCAGGGGATTAATCTTCCAAAGCTTTGTTGTTGTTAATTGCCATAAAATCAACTTTGACTTATGATAACTCTATGAATGAGAAACCCCCGCTGGTTCCTCTTATCAATAGCCTTGCTCAGGTCTTGCAAATTCAGAGCTATGGCTTCCTTGACTCCAATACAAGTGAATAGATTCTGCGTTCTCATTGTCCTATTGCCTCCCACTTTACCAAGCATTACTGCTTTTTCTAATATGTCATGTAATTGTATGATATGTCCAAATACAGTAGTGCCACTCTGGTCATTTTGTCTTCTGGGGGAAGTTCAGGCTTGATTTCCACTAGGACCCCATTTATTGACATTTTGGAAGCCCATGGCATGCAGCACTCTCCTCTACCACCACATTCCAAATGAGTTGATTCTTTTCCTTTCGGTTTTCTTTACTACCCAGCTTTTACTACCATACATAGAAAGTGGAAATACAGTAGCATGGGGTGATCCTGACTTTGATATTCAGTTATGTATCTTTACACTTGAGGATCTAGTTCCTTCATAGCTGCTTTTCCAAGTCCTAGGCCGTTTTCACACTAGACTGTTATAGTGCTATTATTCCACTTTCAACATCCCTAAACTGCAAACCCCAGGATGCTATAGGATGTTGAAAGTGGAATAATAGCACTATAACAGTGTAGTGCGGAAATGCCTTAGTCTTCTGATTCCTTGACTACATTCTCTGGGTTCACGATACAATCTGGAAAGCAATGAGAGGTGAAGGGTGTTTTTGATAACTCCTGACATTTTGTGAGGTAAACAAAACTGAAAGGGAAATACGCAAAGCTACGCTCGTATACTTTAACTTAATGATCCAGGAAAAAAAATCATCTTCCTCTTTTGAACTGAGAAGCTCTAACATGAATCAGTTTTCCTAGCTCATCTGTAAACTTACAGCCAAACATCAGAACTATATTGATTATTTTGTTGACTTGATTGTGAGTAATAGGTTTCTTAAAAAGGTGTTAAATAATAACCAAAGTGTGGAATGGTATGGAATATCTATCAGAAGCTTTTAGGAGCCTTTTTTCCTTCTTTTTTAAAAAACTCTATAGCTTTTTAGGAGACCTATTCCCAAAATATGGTTATTTACTTTGGAGTTCTTTGTATTGAGTTATGTTGCATAGGGTTGACTGTAAGTTTAATTAGTACAAAACATCCTGTTGGGGACTTACATGTGCATATAAACTCCATAGTTATGGTACTGCCCAGTAAATCCCATCCTGATCTCCCTAGTCTGCGCTTACCAGGAAGCAGCTGCTGTGATCGATGAGGGTCTATTCCCCTGTTGATTGAGAAGCAGCTGACAGTCCCACCCCCCCATGAGTGATCTCCAGCACAATAGGCAGAAATAGAACCCCTGTTGCTATTCTTGCTGACACCAAAGATCCTTGCGGGGAGGGGGGCGCTGAGATGATCAGCTAGTTGCTTCCCTGCCAACAAGGGAATATAACCTTTCCACTCACAGCAACTGCTTCCTGCAGATTGTAAGACTTTCACATTCCCTACATATTTCCTAAACACTCCCTATGTAGTCCCTAAAGTAGGGACTACGTAGGAATCGTGAATAAGAAACAGTCGCAAGTGCGTAACTCCAGCATATGTATTCATAACTGCCCAACAGGATTCCAAACCCCATTCTTCTGTCACATTGTAAATCAAGGTATTTTATGGTACCACCCCCTTTTCCTGGGCCTCATGGAGCACTCGCACAAGACATTTTGCTGCATGTGGTAGAATAGCAAATGGAACCTCTCATCAGTGGCAGAGCTTGGAGTGCATGGAGGGGGGGCAGAAGGGGGTGGGGCTACAGCATGGGGGCATTGCCACGGGGCGCGGGGGCATGGCCACGGGGCGCGGGGGCATGGCCACGGGGCGCGGGGGCATGGCCACGGGGCGCGGGGGCATGGCCACGGGGCGCGGGGGCATGGCCACGGGGCGCGGGGGCATGGCCACGGGGCGCGGGGTGTAACTATGAGCCAGGATACCCCAAAACCATTGCCGCCAGGGGCCAACTGCCTCCATTGCCCCGCTGTCCCTACGCAACTGCTTCTCACCCAACCAAACCAAGATGCATAATATCCAAAACTAGCCAAGTTATTTGGGCTCAAGAAATCCCTTAAGTGCCTCTTTTCATCCTACCAGTAAAAACACAACTGATAAATAGCTTGATCAATAGCTTTTTTTGTGGACCCCTCAATCTGTTACTTGGGGGAACAACTTCACCTCAGTGATATAGACTCAAGTCAATTGCCTTGGACTCAAGTCACTTCAATGACTCAACTTGGACTCAACTCAACAGTAAATGACACACTGACTTGACTCAACTTGTGACTTGTATATCTTTAGTGCCTGACTTGCTGCCCTTGGTTCAGTTATATAACCCATTCATCCAGATACCTCATGACTTTGAACAATGCTTCTTTGCTTACTGGTCATCTCATAATCTCTCTCAATCCCAAAGCATAAGCACATTTCTTGGGGGAGAACTGCAAACATGTTAGGCTTGAGGTGGGGTTGAGGTCTCCTTGGCAGCCTGTCCCTCCCAGCAGTGGAGCTTGGAGGGGGGGCAGGGCTACAGCATGGGGGCATGGCCATGGTGCATGGGGGCGTGGCCGCAGTGTGTGGGCGCATGGCCGTGGCACACAGAAGTGTAGCCACAAGCCAGGATGCCCCAAAAACATTGCTTCCATGGGTGAACCAACCCCATGCCCCCCCCCCAATCTCTACATGACTGGTCCCTCCTGGATATTGGAGGAGCCTTCTAAAACTTTTTCTAGGAGCAGAAGGTAAGACTTGCTCCAGAGTTCAGGGCATGCTTCTCAGAGGGAAACAGCAAATGTGTTAGGCAACAGGCTTGAGGAGGAAGGATTCTTCCTTCTAAAGCTTTTGAAGCTTCAGTAATGGCAAGTAAGAAGGATCCTATTCCCCACTTTTGAAAAAAGCCTCCAGCTAAGGATGTGGGGAGTAAAAAGGATCCTATTCCCCACTTCAGAAACTACAGACTCTTTTATGGCCACTGACACAAAAGGCCCCCCACTTGAGAAATGGGGAGTAAGAGGGATCCTGTTCCCCACCTCTGAATCTGCAGACCCTTGTAAGCTCATTGACCCCCCCCATACACCCCACCACCATCACCACTTTTTTTCTCTTAAAGTTGCCTCCCACACTTGAGACTTTGATTTGAGACCTGACTTGGCAGCATCTTGCAAAGACTTGAGATTTAACTTGAGACTTGGAGTAAAAGACTTAAATACATCACTACTTCACTCTACTTAATGACAGAACAAGCCCTGCCCACACTGCATACATTCATCTTCTTATATTATGACTTTAATTTTCTAGAACAGTGTTGGGACAGTTTGGACCAGATATTTTGGATTACCAGAAACCCTAGCCTGCATGGCTGCTGGTAAAGGATGGTGAGAATTATAGTCCAAAGCACCAGAAGAGCAAAAATTTTCACACCACAGATCTAGAATAATATCATAGAGGAAAAAAGTCACATCTAATTCCTGTACCCCAAATCTTTGTGCTAGTTCTTATTGTACAATATTCTTTTATACATGTTAACAATCTGAACAATCTTTGGGCATACATTCATGTGCACAGGAGTGCTATGTGAATCTAGCAGTCATTAATATATTTGCGAACAAGTTCTGTAAAAACAATGGCACTTACTAAACTTCTGTGATTATGATAATTATAGTTATAATCTTTAGTTGCCCCACCTTTTCTCCAAGACTGGGACTCAAGGCAGCTTACATATTAAAATAATTACAATATAGTTAACAATATACAAAAACTCAACATTAAAATAGAATGGAACTATTAACAATTTAAGAGTTTAACCGTAATAGTCAGAGGCTACATTCCAATGGTGGGTGGGTGGGACCAATAACACCAGCATGGTTTAGTTTAAAGCTCCTATTGCCGTGTTAACTAAGCTTTTGGAGGAACATTTCAGCCTTTTAGAATGGAGGAAAAACTGTTAGCATACAACCAAATGATGGTGTAATGGGGAAGGGGTCATGTGGGGAACCTGAGAGGGTTGAACTGGTAGTCCAAGAGGGCTGAATTGGGAAGCTTAGAGGTTCTTAGATTCCCCACCCCTTGCTTTTCGGTGTGACATTACATGCAAAATCAGTTAGAATCAAATGTCATGTTTAGCCTAGAGGAGGAAAGATAAGAGGCTCCAGCCAAAACCAAAGGAGACTGGCATCTTTATCTTTTTGGAACTGTTTGAAGCACAACCTGAAGATCAAGAGTCAAAACCTAAATCACTTCACCCCTCTGAACATCATAGAGTAAAATGTCAGCTGCTCAAAAACAAGTCATGCCAGACTAATCTTATCTCTTTTTATGATAGAGTTACAAGCTTGATAGATGAAGGGAATGCTGTGGACGTAGCATATCTTGATTTCAGTAAGGCCTTTGACAAAAGTTCCCCATGACATTCTTGCAAAGAAACTAGTAAAATGTGGGCTGGATTTTAGGTGTTAGGTGGATTTGTAATTGGTTGACTGACCAAACCCAAAGCATGCTCACCAATGGCTGCTTATCATCCTGGAGAGGAGTGGGGTGCCACAGGGTTCTGTCCTGGCCCCAGTGCTATTCAATATCTTTATTAATGACTTGGATGAAAAAATAGAGAGCATGTTGATCAAATTTGCAGATGATACCAAATTGGCAGAGCTTGCTAATACTCCAGAGGATAGGATCAAAATTCAAAAAGACCTTGACTGGGCCAAAGCTAACAAAATGAGTTTCAACAGGGAGAAATGCAAGGTACTACACTTAGACAGAAAAAATGGAATGCACAAATATAAGATGGGGGACACATGGCTGGATAACAGTATGTGTGAAATAGATCTAGGAGTCTTGGTGGATCACAAGTTGAATATGAGTCAGCAGTGTGATGTGGCAGCCAAGAAAGCCAACATAATTCTTGGTTGTATCAAAAGGAATATGTCTAGATCAAGAGAGGTAATGGTACCACTCTATTCTGCTTTGGTTAGACCTCATCTGGAATACTGTGTCCAATTCTGGGCACCTCATTTCAAGAAGGGTGTTGACAAGCTGGAGCATGTCCAGAGGAGGGAGACCAAAATGGTGAAGGCTCTGAATATCATCCACTATGAGGAGCGGCTTAGGGAGCTGGAGATGTTTAGTCTGCAGAAGAGAAGGTACGAGGGGACATGATAGCCATGTTTAAACATTTGAAGGGATGTCATGTCGATGAGGAAGCGGACTGGTTTTCCGTTGCTCCAGAAACTAGGACAAGGAACAACGGATTCAAGCTGCAGGAAAAGAGATTCCACTTAATCCTCAGGAAGAACTTCCTGATGGTCAGAGCTGCCCAGCAATGGAATATGCTGACTCGGAGTATGGTGGAGTGTCCTTCTTTGGAGGTTTTTAAGCAAAGGCTAGATGGCCATCTGTTGGGAATGCTTTGATGTAGGTTCCTGCATGGCAGAGGGTTGGACTAGATGGCCCCTGTGATCTCTTCCAACTCTATGATTCTATGATTCTATGAAAAGGAACACTTTGAGGCAATTAAACCAGCTGTGCTGATTTGCAGCTAGCTGCAGATTAGCATGGACAAGGCCATTTTTGCCTCTGTGACCTAGATGAGCCTTGTGCTATTGTTTTCTGGGCTTTGGCAGACTTTTGGATCATCCTCTGGTTATTCCCTGACTGGTACTGAACCCTCTCCAGAGTCTCCAGATTCCATTAGATTCCAAACTGCCTAGACTATGTTTCTGCTCTTGTTGACTCTCTGGGTATGGCCCTGTCCTAGCTTGGTTACTCTTGTGACTGTTCTCTTGGACTGTATACCCACTCACTTGGAAATTTCTGCCATTAAGCAAACTCCACAAGCAAAAGCTAACAATGTGGTTCCATGCATGCTTACTCCATGAGGTTTACTTCTAGGAAAATATACCTTGGATTGTAAATTTGAACTTTGTTTATTTGATTCGTGCACTCTTTGATAGTGATATAAATGGGACACACTACAGGAAACAGGCAAAGCCACAATGAAAGAACACATAGAGATAAAGTGACTAACTGCGACTAAATACTTATGATTTCTGTCATCTCATTTACATTCAAATTCAAAATGTGTAATTCTGCTGAACTTTGAAGGTGTGAAATGCTATTTTATCTCTAGTAAATATTGTACTTGCTATTACTCCAGTGTATAGTGTGTCGTTTACCAAGCTGAAGCAATGCATATTAAATAACTTTTAAAAGAAGAAAGCATTAAAAAATAGAATTGACAACCTCATTTGTGGGTGGGAATAGGAAAGAATCATTACCCACCCACACCCCAATCTCCAGCAAAAAACAGACCTTCCTTTGGTGTGGTTGATACCTTGTAAAGTAGGTTTGGGAGGGCATTCACATAGCAATAGTGCCACAACTGTGACCACATAGGGAGAATATGTATGGAGGAGTTTCAGATGTATAACTTTAGGTTACAGATCTGTAACTGTGCGCTACAGGATGCATACATCATAGAATCATAGAGTTGGAAGAAACCACAAGGGCCATCAAGCCCAACCCCTTGCCACACATGATGAATGTGTATTTATTAAATATATATGAATTAATTTAATTTATCATTCCCAGCTTTTGAGGTCTAGAGAATTCATAGATATGTATCAAGGAGGAAGCAAGGGTGTTTTAAACACAAATGTATCATACAAAAAAAATCTGTTCATAGACTTAATTCTTAACTCAGCCGTTAGAATACTACTGTATTTGCACCAATGGCCTAAGGGAGTTCACCACAACTAAAACACAGCAAACCTTTAACCGTAAAGACATGAGATACTAAGTCTGGGTACAACACCTTTGGTAAAGAAGGAGAAACCTGTGTTAGTAACATTATGTTTGAACAGTTTTTCCAATACCAATGGCAATAGCACAGGTATAATTTGGCAGTTGTGTCAAACACAAATCTGTTAATACAAATTCTGCGGGTGTTTTCTGACATTGTTAATTTACCTCATAATGAATACTTTGAAAAGCGCTTCATAATTGTGTAACTAGAACCAGTTCCACAAAGTAGATCCAGAAGGTGAAAGAGGGATCCTGTCAGACCAGTTTAATGAAACATTCAGTACTTATTTTTATAAGTGAAAAAGTTCTAATATGGAGAAACGTTTCTCTCATGAAATTATGCTTATCCAAAAGAGGTCAGTAGAGCAATGGAATTCTTTAATTATTCTAATGATATAAAAAGAAGGGGTAGGGAAAGAAAGGGAAGGTGGCAGCATCTTTAACCAGTTTTTATTTTAGCATGCACTTTCCTGGATATAAATCCACTTCTTTAGATGCAGCACAGAGTGGTATGCCGCCTTGCCTCCCAGGAGACTGAGGCAGCTGCCGGTTTTACCATAATAACAATTAGTCTGCCTCTGGTCTGTGAACGTTTTATGTGTATTCAGTCACGGGTTTGTTCCATACAATTTCAACATTGTTCTTCATTTGAAAAAATAAAAAACTGCATGAAAATTCTTTTATTTTAATACATGGTTTTCCTTTGTGGATGTATTTTTGTGAATCATTTTCCTTAGTGTACTCATTTCTGCATGCAATTTTCCAGCCAAGGACTAAACCACAAAATTCAGAGAAGGCACAGAAGCAGAGCTGTGTTCCAACTCATATAATCGTCTGGGGTGTGAAAATTAAGTCATTTTACTAAAATACGTGGTCCAAATGAAATTCCCTCCATCCTTATATAACCCCATGAACAAACGAGGTTTAAAAAATAACAGGCCTAAAGCCACTATATGAGTTCCATGGTGGAATGTATTTAACCTTTGTCAAGTCATGGACATGTACTTGGCTTCTACCCATTCAAGGGCACATGTATACAGAGACCTATGCCTGTATTCAAGAACTCACAGAGACTCTCTACGCATGACCTTTTTTGTTCCAGGCTAAATTTGCAGTGTAACACTACAGCTGTTGACTCAGAAGGAAGCATCATTTCCTCAGTGGATGTATCAGCTTAGATTTGTAGCTTTAAATCTTATTTATCTCCATTAACACTGCTCTTTTAAAACTTGGCTGCCTTTTGGCATGTTCTTTGCACTTTTAAGTCTTTTTTTTAATTTTAAAAAGAAGATATGAATCAAGAGCTTGGAAAAATAAATGTTTAAATTCATTCTATGTTATGTTTGCACAGAAGACTGCATTTATACTGGAATTCTTGGGAAAGTTGCTTTTGGGACTAATGCTCCCCAGATTTCAGAAGGTATCACCTCAAAAGGCAATTTTTCCAAGCTCTGGTTTAAATATAGTCTTTTGTGCACACATAACCTTGAAAAAGTGGGTGTCAGACGTAACAGTGAGGTAGGTCAATAGCAAGCTATACTAAGACTGGTCAATGCTTCAGTACTTGCCAGTTACCTAACTGCAGAATACCAGAACCTTCATTTTCTCAAGTTGGGACAAGACATGACAGACACAGTGCAGGATCACATCTAATGTTATTTAACCTAAAAGCTAAATACTTTTTCACCTTAGCTGTAAAAAAAGGGGGGGAAAGAAAAGGAAAGGAAAAAGCTGGTCTAATTTTGCTTCTTTCAATACAAATTTCTGCACCTAGAAGTGAAAAATATCTTATGGTGTTCAAGAACATGAGCTTTGTCAGCACCCACACATACAGCTAGAAATATGGGACAGCTCCAATATATGGCACTCACGTAGCTTGTTTAATTAAAAAGTGGCTTTAAAAAAAAACACCACCAGCTTGCTGTTAATTTCCAACTTCTAAAAAGGGTTTAATGTTTTAGGGTTTTTTTTTTTAATTGGTGGAGAAACATTTTTACAGTTCATGCTATGATGCTGAGTCCAAAGGAAGCTGCCTCATACCAACAGAGACCCATTGTATGTACTTTTCTACCCCCCCCCCCCCCCCGGGACTCTGATTGGCAGCAGCCCTCCAAAGTCTCAGTCAAAGGTAATTTCCAACTAGGATTGCCAGATCTCAGGGCTTGGCCCTGGGTCTCCAATTTTTGTTGGTCATCAGCAGCCAGGAGAGTAGAGTACAAATTCTTCAGCTTTGGGGAGCTCAGCTCAAGACAAAAGAAGGGGGCTGTGTGCAGACCTTCCACTCAACTAGCAGAGCCGCAGCTTGCTACATTTTCCAAGGCTTAATTGATTTGTTGCTGCAATAGACTTGCCTGGGGGGGTATCTAAGTATTTTCTTACCTTCCTCCTTTCCTCCTAGTCATTGTATACCAGGGTTTACTCTCCAGTCTGCTGTGCATCCATCCTATGACTTGAAGCTAGGAGGCTAGCTTAAATATTCCTTATTCTGTCATTTTGAATAGGTGAGAAGGAATAATCTTCTTATTCACTTTCACCTGGGAACAGCTCAGTTAGTTAAGATGTCTGTGTTACCTTTTTTGCTTCCCCCTGCTGCTTTGATCTTGTGGCTTATCTTCAAGAGACTGCAGCCACCAGCTGGTGGCACATGACTGTATCTGTGAAGGTTAGGACTGGAAGAGCCTCTGACTGGAGCTATTGCTGTCCCATCCCAGGCTTAATGGCAGTGCCTTCCTGCTGCTGCTGCTGCTTTCCATAGATGTGAGCCCCAGACCCAAACAGGTTGGCCAGCAGGCTAAGTAGAGAAAACTGGCCAATCCATAGTTAAGGCAGCAGGAATGATGTGGCATTCAGATGTTGTTGTTGTTTGACTTCAAGTCCAGGACCTTATCACAGGAGTTTCTTGGCAAGATTTGTTTACAGGAGATTTTCCATTGCCTTACTTTTGAGGCTGAAAGGGTATGATTTGCTCAAAATCTCTCTTGGGTTTTCATAACTGTGTGGGGATTTGAATATGATCTCCCAAAGTCCCAGTCCAATACTCAAACCACTGTGCCAGGAATTTAAAGGGCAGGAATTGAAGTGACACAAGACTAAGGGGAATCACAGAAGATGCTGACAAGGATTTGTTCTCAAGGAGGTCTTGGTCTTGGATTGGTGTATTACCAACAGCACACTTGTAAAGATCACTGTAGTCAGTGAAGACCCATTTGCTCTTCCCTTTCATGCAGCAGATGGTGTGGGAGAGTAGGGAAGGGATACTAGCTGGGGTAGGTGGCAGCAAGCAGCCCCTGTTGGCTGGTGGCTCTACCAGTCTGATGTAATTATGCCAGTGTGCTCTGCACTAAGCTATGGGCCTCCTCTGATGTTATAGGGTTGAGGTCTTAGATCCTATATCTGTCAAGGTCAGAGACCTGAGCGGCGAGCCAGCCCAGAGAAGGGAGTGGGAGAGCTAGCAGAGTCCTGCCGGGAGGAGTCAAGGAAGCACTTACTCAAGGGAAGTCCATTTACCTAGGCCAAAGCGACAAGCAAAAGACATAGTCAGAGTTCCAAAAGCCAGGGGTCTGGAGCCAAGAGATCAATCCAAGGTATCAAGAGCCAGGTGCTGGAAATAAGGAGAGGGCTTGTAGAAAGTTTGCCACAAGCAAAGGAAAGCTTCCAGGCAGGCAGTTATATAGCCCAAGGCACAGGTGTGGCTAGTCACTGTTTCTTGAACTTAATCAAGGAAGCCTCCCTTTGCTCAGCTCTCTTGAGTCTCCGCCTTGTTTGTGGGCTGATTGGCACGGGCTCCAAAGCATCTTCAGAATCGGATCCCCGTTGCCCTAAAGGAGCAGGCGGAGGGACGTCCGAGCCTGCTTGGTCCATGGCAGCAGGGGGAGCTCTTGAGCTGCAGGACTCATCTCCAGCCAGAGCCACGGGGACCACCAGCTGCTGCTCGTCATCTCCACCCTGAGCCACAGGGACCAACAGCTGCCGCTCATCAGCAGCAGCTCTGACAGGGGCTTCAGTTATCACACACTCACTGGTCATTCTGGAAGCACATGCTGCACAGTTGTTTGCTAGCTGCTTATAGAACTACACTTAAATGCGGATGTTTATCTCAACTGGAGTAGACCCATTGAATTAAATACTGAATGGCAACTCAAATTTAAATTGTGTTGATTCAGTGGGGCTACTGTAGTTGGGATTTAGGTCCTAGAGTCCATCTGATCCTATCAGCGCATCTGATGAAGTGAAGTGGAGTCCACAAAAGCTTATGCTCGAAATTTCTTTTCCCCAGTTAGTTTCAGACGTGCTACAGAATTCAATTATATCTTTTTATCCTAAAACAGACTAACACAGCTATGGACCCATTCATCTTTGCAATCATAGTGCTGTTATTCCACTTTAACTGCCGTGGTTCCATCCTATGGAATTATGGGATTTGCAATTTAGGGAGGGATATTTAGAAGTCTTAGCCAGAGTGCTTCAGTGCCTCACCAAACTACAAACCCCAAGATTCCATGGGAGGGAACTACGGCAGTTAAAGAGGAATAATAGCACTATAACTGCGTAGTGTGAATGGGCCCTATGTCTTTGAAAACTGTTTTCTGCAGGTACTCTGTTCACAAGTTGAGCTTTCATACTCTATATGAAATGCTAAAAAGTTATTAATTCTCTCACAAAGTTAACAAAGGTTAAATTCTGAAAGGAAATCTCACTGTGATCCTAAAAGTAATCTCCGAGGGAAATTACAGGAATAGGACTCCTAAAGATGGCGACCATTTAATGGAGATGTAGTGAGCAGTCAGTCACACATTAAACACAAATACCTCCCAGGCAGAGAGCTTTACCTACAGCTGGACATCCTCCATTCAGGCAGTAATCATGTTGACACAAGATTTCCCCAGGTAGGGTCAAGACAAATACTCTGTAATGTCTTGACTTGATTTATTGGAAAAGACTATGATGTTCAGTAAGGGTGAGGGCAGTAAAAAAAGGGGAAGACCACATTACAGATGGATTGATTCAGTCAAGGACAAGACCTGAGCAGTGCAGGTGAGTCTGCAAGACCTGAGCAGTGCAGGTGATGACAGAGTCTTTGAGGTCCCTCATTCATAGTGTCACCATAAGTGGAAGATGACTTGATGGCATGTAACAGTAACAAGGTCTCCTTCAAGTGTGAGCTTGCTGTAGACGTGACACCATTTTTGTTAAATCAAGTGCTTCATAATGTCTGCCAGGAAGCCAGCTGGTTTCCTTACTTTGGAGGACCTGCAGGAACTGAAGGAACTTTTCTCCACCCCATGAATCCTCATAAAATGAAGCCTAGAGTCAAAATCATTCTCCCAAGGGAAGGGAAGGGATCTGCTTCCTGCTTCCATTCTTGACAGAAAGAAAGAGTTTTTCCTCTCCTGGTTGTGGAGGTTTCCTTATGCTGAAATTATTGAAGCTTTGAATTCTATGCTTACCTTACATCACTGTCAGATCATTCATAACCCAGAATATTAGCCAACAAACCTCCATACTCTAATTCCCAGCTTCTCCCCAAGGAAGCCTAGTGAGATTCAGCAGAGACGATCCCTACCAGTACAGAATCAGGGAGTTGTTCAGGGAGTACTTTTTCCATGTAGTGCTAGTTCCTTCTACCTACCCTCTCCTTTTCTGCTGTGGGTTCCTTCATTCTTCTCTTACCAACATCTGTACTTCAAATTGCTCAGTCCCAAAGCCTGTCCCTCTGTCCAATATGAATCCTGCTGTCTATAGCACCCTGAGACCTTGTGTATCTGTTTCTTTAAGATAATATTTGGAAGCATCTAGGCAGCTATTTGTGTTACCCATTTACTGTTTGCTAATATGAAATTCTACTATGTGTATATGATCACTTCTGTATGTTAAATAGAATTTCCCTTTAGGTATCTCTGTTTAGATGAGGTTATTGGATCCCATTTGCCTGAAATTGCATTAACAATTGCATTAAGACATTATTATTTAGTCGAATATTGTCCCCTGTAAAAGAAGAATGATTTTTAATTTTATGGCCAGAATCCTGTTGATGACATAGCACGCATTATGTCTGGATGTGGCTTTACAGGAGTTTTGCAGAGAGACATGCAATCTGCCTTTCTGCTAGCAGAATGATCTCCATGGCCACTTAGTGGAGGGCAGGAAGGGCTGCACAGCAGCCAGCTATGTTCCTGAAGAGGTGTGGGTGGATCATATTTTCATCATGTACAGGGAAAGGAGAGGAAATGGAACTATATGTAATAGATATTTACACCTTGCTGGTTTGATGCAGGATCTCAGCTTATGTTTTAAATTGTTTTTAATGTTATTTATAGTTTAATTTCTTTATAATGTTGACCTTTTGTATGTTTTGACTATATTGTATTTGTGTTACTTTATAAGCCTTCTTGAGTCTTTGTTTCAAGGGAAAGGTGAAGTATAAATAAAGCGGGAAGGAGGAGGTACAAGAGGAGGAAAAAGAAGAAGAAAAAGAAGATGAAGACAATCAATTGTCTAAGTCAAAATATATATAATTTCATATACCTGTTTTGAGAATATACATGGCTGGTAACAAGTATCAGAATTTCCTCAGAGTCTGCCTGGGAAAACAAAGCAAAAACACACTGTTTCATGCTTGGAATAAATGTTAGGAAGCATTATGGAGATGAGGTGAATTACGCGTCACCAAAAAGAGGATACATACACACTGAAAAGGAACAAAAGAAAGAACAGATTTGCATGTTAACATATGTGTATAAATACACATTTATAAATAGTTGCCGCAGTTTAGATAGAAATACAGTACAGCTTGCATTCATGAGGAAAACTGGAATGATGTGGCTTGCCCTGTTTGATTGTCCAAGTGGCTATTTGTTAAGGTCCCTGCTGTCTCTTCTTACAGGTCTCTCTTAAAACAAGACTTGAACAGTAAGGTCTTTGAATAGCAGGTGCCTCCAGCAGTCCTTCAGATAGAAGACGGTCTTCTGTAAAGAAAAACTGGCCAATGTACCATCTAACCCTGCTTTTGCTTCTACAAGTTGTAACATGTAATTCTGTGCTCCATTGCATCTATTGGAGTCACTCTGGAGTCACACCAATCACTCTAGATTCTTATGAGAATCTTTGGCTGATCCACTCATGGCTGCACTGTTATTATGAAAACTGGAACAACTGCAAAGCCACGAAGAATGTGATTTCGTTACTGAGCTGAATTTCGTTAAAACAAGTAGACAATGGAAGAGACACCCTGTTAAATAAAACACACCTTCTTATCAACATAGCTCTTTTAATAAATTTACAGATGTCAGAAACTAAAGGACTGACTTTTGAGCAATGCAAAAATATCTGAACAGCTTGCCAGAAACTAAGCAATTAGAGAATTCTAATTTGAAGAACAAAAAATGGGGAAATTAGATTAGGAAGAGTATAGCAACAAATCAAAGGATGGTATATGCTAAAATTCATGAAGGAACAGATGAGGAAAATGTAGAAGTAAATGCCTAAAAGGTATTCTGTTTCTCCTCAAATCTAGTTTAGGAAATAAAACACCTCTTTCCTCGCTGTGCTTAAAATCTTGGCTTTCCATGAGTTTGCTTCGTTCAAAGTGGTTGAGACCAAGGAAATAATAATAATAATAATAATAATAATAATAATAATAATAATAATAATAGCAATAATAATAATAAATTTATTTCTATCCTGCCTCTCCACAAGGATCGAGGAGGCGAACAACATAAAATACATTAAATACATTAAAAGAGATTAAAAACATACCCAATCCTCACCATCCACCAACCCACCTAAACCAACCCCTTAAAACACACAATTAATAGTCAATCAGTTGACTATTGACAAAACAAGAAGACAATTGATGGGAGGCGATGGAAATGCTAATCTTGGAAGGCCTGTTGGAAGAGATCAGTCTTGACCGCTTTTTTAAAGCAGTCCAGACTGGTAATATGCTAGGTCTCCTCCGGCAGGCCATTCCATAACTTGGGAGCAATAAAAGAAAAGGTCCTCTGGGTAACCGCAGCCAACCTAGTTCTGACTGGCTGCAGTAAATTCCTCCCAGAGGACCTTAATGTGCGGGGCGGATTATATGGGAGAAGGCGATCCCACAGGTAGGCTGGCCCCAAACCATGAAGGGCTTTAAAGGTAATAACCAACACCTTGTACTGTGCCCGGAAACTAATAGGCAGCCAATGAAGAGATTTTAAAATTGGTGTTATATGGTCAGTTTTAGGTCTACCGGTGACCAACCTGGCTGCCATATTCTGAACTAATTGAAGTTTCCAGACTAAGCACAAGGGTAGCCCTATGTAGAGCGCATTGCAGAAGTCGAGCCGCGAAGTTACCAGCGCATGCACCACTGTTTTTAGGTGCTCCAGCTCCAGAAAGGGGCGCAGCTGGCATATCAGCCGAAGCTGATAGCAGGCACTTCTGGCCGCCACATCTGTTTGAGCTGTCATCTGAAGTGGCGAGTCCAGGAGTACCCCCAAGCTGCGAACACAGTCTTTCAGGGAAGTGTGACCCCGTCTAGGACTGGCTGACAAATCTCCATGTCTGGGCTAGGGCCCCCAACAGCAAGTACCTCTGTCTTATCTGGATTCAGCTTCAGTCTGTTTTTCCTCATCCAGTCCATTACTGCTTCAAGACATTCATTCAGAGGTGAGATGCCACCCTTAGTTGATGCTATTATCTGACGCATGGAGAGATATATCTGGATGTCATCAGCATACTGATAGCACCTTGCTCCATGCCTCCTGATGATCTCTCCCAGCGGTTTCATGTAGATGTTAAATAGCATTGGGGACAGGACAGCGCCCTGAGGGACGTCAAATTTAAGCTCCTTTTTCGAGGAGCAACTGTCCCCAAGCATCACCATCTGGTATCTACCTGAGAGATAGGACCAGAACCACTTAAGCACAGTACCCCCGATCCCCAACCCTCTCAGGCATTCCAGAAGGATACCATGGTCTCCAAATAGCATTGGAGAATGTTGTTGCTGCTCTGTTTACCTCCTGTTGCCTCTAAATTGAATTTAGCTTTTTAAAAAAGATACTACATGTTGAATAGACAGGTTTTGGCTCACAATATTTCCCTTCCTTGAGAAGAATATATCTGTGTTTGAATCACATCTCTTAACTCAGGGCCATAATTACTGAACATTCTTTCTGGTATCACCTTCTCCAGCTGTTCTGTGGACTACCTTGAAAAAACTACAAGCCCATAGGAATGAGGAGTCAATTGCTAAAAAGTCATCATGTTAAAAAACTAAAACAGAAAAATTTGGATGAAGTCTTCACTTCCATTTAGAGTAGGGTGAAGACTGTAAAATCTGCTCTTTGACCATTCTTTTGTTGGAACTTTTGGGGTGGGTTTGCAAAACTTTGGGCTGTCCTTTGAACTACTGCTAAATCAATGTCCACCCAGCCTGAAGAAAATGTAGTGCTTGTCCAAAAATGGCATTACTGACCACTCAAACTGCATAGAAATCAGTAAGAATATGTCAAAGCTATTCTGGAGAAGTTGTGGTAAAAGAGGAGATTGGCTTCACATGTGGCTAATCTGTCCAAAAAATAGTTTGTTATGGGAGAAAATTTGAATTAGATGAGCCAAAAGTTAGGCCAAAGTGTATATTACTCAGGAGTTTTATTGTTAATATCTGTATTTGATAATGAAAATGAAAAGAGCTGCAAGATTAGAAATAGTAAAATCATGGAAAAATTTAAAAGGTCTCTGTGTATAAAGACAGTTAGATAGAGTGCATACCATAACATTATCAGGAAAATTAACATATAAAATTAGATTAGTGAGAGGAGAAAATAAGGAAAATATATTTGAAGAAATTTGGAGAACATTTATTTTTTATGGCACTCATGCAAATTCTGGATTTAAACTATCACTTGATCAAACATTTTTCTGAAAAAGTGCTTTTTTAAAGAATGGATAATATATAGCCCTATTGATTCGTGCTTTAAAGAGGGATTATACCTACAGTAATTGGCCATGGTATATATTTAAACTGACAAAATAAAAGCTGTGGGTGTGAGGAAGAAGGGAAAGAGAGCTGACTAGGATATTGTATCGTATTTGAGAAGTGATGGAAAATTGTAATGGAAAAAAAAACTAATGTTTTTTTTAATTAGTATATGATGAGGAAATGAGAACAGGATGGGGAAAATGAATGATCAGGAAAGAAAATCCACAAAGCAAGAATTGTGTAGTACCATATTCAGCAACTTCCAAGCCAGCAAATATGGTGGCAGCTCAGTGTTTCCTGACTGCTCCTTCTCACTGAATCCTTGGTCTGGCTACAGTTTTAGAAACTTTGAGCAGGGAAGAGAAGAGGTAACTAGGCAGACCCCATGGATACTCTGTATGAGCAAGAGTGAGCAACAGGGACCAACCACATACAGTTCATTTTTTTCTTTTCAAAGCAGTGCTCTTGCCCTGAGATTCCTATTCTTGACTTGAAGCTTGGAGAAGAATGGTGAGGTCTTGAGATCTGGGAACTTTGTTCCTTTTTATCAACTGACCCCCACCTCCAGATTACCTATTTAGCAATGTTCCCTGACCTGTGGCACAGACGTATTTCTTGTGGAAGGATGGAGATAACTGCTGTGGTAGCAACGGACAAGGAAATCTGCTTCTAACATCACATCTACACATGCTTACATTTGGATGTAGCACAGATATAGAGCTATTCAAAGCTAGCTCTGAAAGTCTAGTGAGAACTTCTGCTCTGGAAGATGTCTATGTTTGCACTGGAGCATGTGACTATATGTCACAGTCTTTCCAATGGAGCTGTTCTGTGAGGAGCTTTCTTGTGGAGAGATAGAGAGATTATGTCATAAAAATATAAAGCTACATATATAGTTGCACCTATCATTTAGGCAACAGTTGCTCTTAAGGTGACTACATAGTGGAACCCAAAGGGTACAAGGATAATATTTGACTATCTTTGTATTCTTCCAATCTTGGACTAGTTATGAGTTCTTTCAGAATCTGCAGAAGTCACTGGCAATCTTAACTGGAGCATTCTGGGAATGACACAAAGTAACTTTTCTCAGCTTTCTCTCACTCTGTCCAAATAGTCTGTTACCCTGATTTCTGGGGGTCCCGGGAGGGACACCTAAATGTGCTCACAACAATGGGGAGGGAATTAGCAAAGAGCAATGCGAGAGGCAGGGTAACGTAGCGAGATCTTGTGCCCTATGTCTACAGGGTCAGACCGAGTCAATGATAAGGCAGAACTTAATAATAATAATAAATGTTTTATTGAAATACAGTCAAACACGTGTATGCAACACACTCACACAAGGAACTATAGAAATAAAAGGTAGGAGTTGGGTAGAGAGATTTTGAGAGGAGGTTTGGTATGGGAAATACTATACCTGTCCTGAAGCCCGGGAAAAGCAAAGAAGCTGGGGAGCGTGGATTCTCAGCACGTGGAGCTGAGGGGAGGCTCGTCAAATGGAGAGATGGCAAATTGGGAGGCAAGTCACAAGCGATCCTACGAGAGGTTCAAAGTCGGGGGTTCTCATAGGGAAAATTGTGGCCACAGGCTAGTCCGTACTTGGGGATAACAATGAGTTTTGGGCTGGAGACAAAGGCTCCGAAAGGTCAGTACTTTAGATGATTGAGTTATGACCAGATTGTCAATAGAGTAGCCAGTATGCAAACGCGGAGTGCTTGAGAGTTGTATAGTCTGCTCATCAAGCTGTCTGCGCGGGGCAGGAGATCTTTTGTAAGTAGCGTGCATACATAATCGGGTACTTGCCTTGAGGTCTCCTGAAGCTGCATTCGGCAGTGACTGGCCTGCCTGGGTTGGGATTTGAACGGTTCGGCTATTGTCGGCCACGCCTGTGTGCGTGCTTGTCCGGGGGCCTCGCAAGCACGTGGAGAGGAATGGGTACAGAAGGCCAAATTATTGATATCAAATGATATCTTAATATCCCACAAGCTCGGGCTAGAAACAGCAGTAACAAGTCCAATGGGAAATGAAATGTTAGCTTTAAGAAAATAATTTCTCAGAGGGTCTAAGACAGGAATCCAATAATAGACTGGACATAAAGCACTGCATTTAAGATTTAATAATTAAATAAATACCCAAATTTGATATATTTCCTATATTTCTGTAAAAGAGAAGGATTTCATTTCTCCCTAAGTAATTATGTTTACCCAGCCAGGCTGTCTATGTACAGAGAGAAGTTGTGGGTACTGACAGTATTTAAGTTGCCAACAAACATGGGATAGCATGACATGTGTGCATCACAGTTTTCAGCAACATGCTGTCCTATACTTTGGTATTTTTGTGGCAAATTATTCAGGGTGACAAGGCTGAACAAATAGTTTAACAAGGAATGGTAGATTGATCTAAGAGGAAATGAATTGTTTTGGCTTGTGGAAAAACCCACAGCAGGAGCCTGGTTGCTATTTTTGTTTGGCTAAATAAATCTGAGTCTGACTAGATCAGTCTGGAACTCATCTCAATAGACAGAAGTCCATAAAGGAAACTGGTGTCAGCAACACACGAGTGGAAAGATTCAATCTTTTTCTTCTTCTTTAGAGCATTAAACCTGGCATAGATTCAGATTTTTAAAAGGAGTGAGAGTTGTGGGTTATTTCAGTGTGTGGGAGTGGAAGTGAGGGATGAGTTGGAACAATAAAGGAATTGCTTGCTTACAATAACAAAGAAGATCAGAGTCCACATATCCTGCCCATGTAATCTTGTGGTCATGTAAAACAAATTAAAGCCGATTGCTTTCTTTCTGTGCATTCTAGGGAAGAAGATTTTTCAGCCAGTAGATGGTTCATTTTCCCCTGGCCAGTTTTTTCTGGATTCAGGCCACATGTCATTAGTAACCTATTTTTGCTGCAATGAGATCAGCTGTGTGTTACAGGACCCTGAATCAGCTTTTCCCCAGGCTCTATCTATCCAGACCTTCAACCAGTTCAGATTCCCCGAATGTGCTCCTTCCGTATTCCCTGTATAGAGCCGTAGGAAATAGCATTCAGCCATAAAGAACAGTTGTTGGGTATGGAGGTCTTAGATAGATTATCAGACTGAAGAGGCTGCAAGCAGCTGAGACAGCTGAACCTGACACCATTTCTTCTAATTTCTTCTAATTTGCTTAACCTAAACATAGCAAAAACCCTGCACGCTTTTCTGGGCATGAGAGCCTTGCAGTAGTTATGATTGTGTGAAGGGATAAGGGATGTACCAGCAAGAAATACCAAGTTTAATACAAGCAAGAAGCAATAATCAAGGTTAAACTACAAAACTTGCTCTCAGTTTCAATAAAGCAAAGGTGGTTTGCTCCTTAGCTAGAGTTTCCCACAAACACATCTCACCTGTGATGCAGACCTGGCACATTTCTTCTTAGAAATAATCATAGGAATGAAAACTAGGAGGTGGAACTCTTTAAGGTTGCATATTGTAATGACTGTTGAAAAATCTGACCATGAAAATCCAAGATGACTTAGGGATGAAATATATTTAATATTAGTTCAGAACTTGCATTCAAACTGGTAGATTTTCATAATTCACTTCTGAAATCTAATTATGTCAAATACTTCAGAGAATAAGGACAACCCAGTACCATCTCCAAGTGAAAGATACACACCGCAGCTATAAAACCACCAAGATCCTCTCATGTACGTGAAAGATTTATGAGTTGGACGCTGTTTCTCCCTATAACTTGAGATTTATTACTGGATTTTATGGTAATATTTTAAAGTTTATACACCATGTTTAACACTTATCCAGATCTGCCTCCTTCACTCCTGCACACACATGATATTTATAGTGCAAACAATTGAGAGAGAGATTTAAAATAAATTTGATTGTTTGCAATCGTGACTGAGTGGAGATGTTCCCAAATGCATCTTTGTTCTAGTTTAGTGTTTAGGGCAATCCCTGAAAATGAATGGGGATTGCTATTAAGAAACGCAATTGCACAAATGTGGATTGTAGGCCTTTGCTTTTTAGAGGCAATTGCATCATATTAAAATATGAGCTATTTGCAGTCAGATGGCTTTCTGCAACAGCAGTAAAGTTTTCACTATGTGCTTTTGTCATGAACTGAATTCACACACACCAATAGAACATTGCTTAAACACTATTTATTAGGAGCGTGATACATTGCACAGTACTTCAGTGAGTGCGCTGGAGGCAAGTAGCATGATTCAAAACAGAAAATACAAAGGGTACATCTTCCCGCTTGCAAGAGACCTTGAAGTTTTAGTGCAGCCTGGCTATACTTATCAGTGCATTCCTAGCTTTTGTTTATCTAACGGTCTCTGGTTCTCATACCTTGTTACAAGCAAGCTGCTACTTAACTCCTACTACATATCCCATTACTAAAATATGGAAGGCTACCTGACAGCTTTGCTCTTGTCAAATTTCACAGTTGTGTAGTTTAGTATCATTATCCTTGTCTATGTCAACAGCCTCTACTGCTACTTCATTCCAAGCCATGCCAAGCTTGGAAAAGCTATTCTTTTGGCCAAGCAGTCCTAGAGCCCCAAGCAAGCTAGCACCAAGATAGTTATTGATTCTGGGAGTTGTTGTCCAAATTAGTAACTTTTCATAGTTCTGGTCCATTGAGTTATTTGCATTAAAGCAGGAATATAACTTGTGGTGCTGGTAGGCTGTCTTCTGAATGGTGGTTCACAAGTAGTTGAGGGCCAACCCAAGAAATTTTGATACCTGAGGTAGAACAACATATGATGCCCCCCTCCACTCCTCAGTTCCCCGAGGGATGTCATTTATTTTGGCACTCAAGGCAGACAATTTGATAGGCACCCCTCACGTTTTTCAATAATAGAAATGCAATCATATCTGATGAAATAACTATCAATTTGCTATCTTTTCATAATGTCTAACATGTGCCACCTGAGCTGGCTAGACCCTGAAGCTTGCTTCTGGAATGCACCAAGCTATTCCACAGCTAATCCAATATCATGCCAATATATAACACCTGTGAATTACTGTTTTGACCCAGTGGGTGGGAAAACTCCAAGGAAGGGCTTTCATTTAGTTCAGTCTGGAGAGAGCACTGGAGGAGAAAGAGGTGTGTTTGCCAGGGATGAGAATTGGGCCTTTTTATCTGATTTAGGTAATATGATTTTAATGTGTGGATTCAGGAGGGAAGGGAAGGGCAAACTCCCTATTGTGAACTTACTTGTTTTTATCTATTTTATATTTTCATTTAGGGTTTTGAAGTTGCCTATAATAATTGCTGAGCAGCAAGATTTCTGCAAGCAAGTCCTGCAGTGGTGCTTTGTGAGGCGCATGGAACTTTGGGAGACTGTATATGTGCTGGTTTCAGTATGATATATGTTGTAGTGGCTGTTTAAAACTTGATACAAATTTGCAAATCATTTAAATGATTGCGCAGTGTTCATTTATCATTGGGATGCAAGGAAGTGGTACACAAACACATTTGTATAATATAGTAAACCATTTAAATGCACACTTACAGGTATTCTTCAGTTAATGAAGTAGACGTGTTCCTAGGCATTTCTTCTTTAACAGAAACTTTGCTACCAGAGGCAGAAATAACATAAATAACCACATAACCACAAAAAAGAACTTCCAAACCTATGATTCTCCACCTGCCACCAAAAGCAATAAACCTTCATTAATATAACCCACATAAGTTCAGATAACTGCAAAGCTAGTTTCTTATTTAGGAGATTTGTGATAACATCACCTACCCATGGCTGGCACTGCCAGTAGTGCGGTAGTTGAAAGTCAGCAACAACTGTGTTTATCAACAGCTGACTCTCAATAGTCATGACCTGGAACCAGAGTCTGCGTGAGGAAGAGCTACTCATACAGTAGAGCTTTCCTGCCACTCCTTTTTCTTGCATTCTCCCAACAGGTTCATCCAGGGGCCAGGGCACCCTCAAGAAAGGCCTGGTGTAGGACAGGGAACCACAGCAGAGAAATTTCTGGATTATTTCTTATTATCACAATAGCAACACCTGAAATTTCTAGGCTTTGTATATGCTTTTTGTCAAAGAGCCTGAGAAGCCACTTAGACAATTGATTTAGTTGGTCTACAAGGGCAGAAGTTAAGTTCCCCCTGCCAGTAGTGGCATGCTTTATTGTGTTGTTTGAGATAGTAAGCAGCAAAATATGAGTTCCCAGAGAGATCAGAGGAATTTCATTGTACAAGATGCAGGGTATATTAGTCGCAGTCAGTGGGGTAAATCAGAGGTAAACCCCCTTTTGTCTCAATAGCAAAAGAAGCTTCACTGGTCGCTGGTGCTTCACTGGTCACTTCCGCACTACACTCTTATAGCGCAATTATTCCACTTTCAACATCCTATGGAATCCTGGGGTTTGCAGTTTAGGGAGGGGCTGACTGGCCCGTGGCAAACCCCAGGATTCCATAGGATGTTGAAAGTAGAATAATTACACTTTAAGAGTGTAGTGCAGAAATGGCCATTATCAGTAAACCACACTGAACACAATGACGCATACCTTTGAGTAAACATCTACAAAATTTCATTGTAAATTCACTAGCTTAGGGCCTTTCTGCACTACTCTTTCAACCTTCTACAGAATCCTGGGATTTAGAGTTTAGGAAGGGGCCTTTAGAATTCTCGGTGAGAGACCTCTTTGGCCTTAGTAAGCTACAAACCCTAGAATTCCACAGGACGTTGAAAGTGGAATAACAGCACTATAACAGTGTAGTGCAGAAAGGCCTTTAGTCTTGATCCAGCTCATTGTATTTAAAACATCAAAATCTTGTATAAATGATGTTAGTGTGTTTTTAACATAATCTTCCACCTGGGAATAGAAATTACCTTTAAAATGGGCCAGAAACATGCCCACAAATGTACTACGTTATAGTGTCTTAGGAATCTCTTTATTGTTTGCTGCCTCCAACAGGATGGCTGCAGAATTGTTTTTCACACTGGTATTAAAAATATGCGAATGACAGCTTCAGTCTAGAATGTGGCACTGCTATCTAAAAGAATGACCTCTAGAGACTTTTAGACATTTTAGATATTCTAATATCTTATGTAAGCTGCTGGATATTTAGAAATATATCCATACACTATTAGCCCCTATAGGTGATGGATTATGATCTCTATATGCACTTTGAATATACAGCAATTACAGATACCAGCTGACACTACCTGCACTTTAACTGCCATCCTATGGAATTGTGAGATCTTTAGTTCAGCAAGGTATAAATATTCTCTGTCAGAGACCTCTACTGCAGTAGAACAAAAGTAATACGCTAAAGTGGTACTCCGTAAGCTATTAGGTGTGGTGGACTAGGTTTTCCCAGTCCAATATTCCAGATTGGCACTGTATTTGTGCCCACTGAATACAACTATTTCTTTCTTTCCTGAAAACTTAATGGTGGGCTGGCCGTCATTAGCTCTTGGTCCGGCACTGGTCCATGGACAACCACCAGCAGAGATTTGTAAGTACTTCAGCAAACTACCAATGCAGGATTCCACAGGAAGGAGACATGATGGTACTTTTGAAGTTTTCTATTTAATTTTAATATCACAAATTAAACAATTAACAACAATGAACATGTATTCACATTATGGCCTGAAAGCAAGTGGACAAGAAGACAGTGACATTATTGAGATAACTTGGTTCACTTTTGTTAATTTTATGAGTAAGAACAATACTGGAGTTGCTCCATCAAATGCTCACAGCGACGTCGGGAGGTCAAGTGTGGGACAAGCATCTCAACGAACTGATGGTGTTTTCTACCTGCAATGGCATAGAGGCACAGTAAGCAATTACAAATGGTGCAGTGACAATGTGTGAAGCTAAAAAATAGGATTTCCTCTTTCTGGCAGTCCTCCACCACTCTCAAAACACATTCCATCTAGGCGATGCTTTTATTTCTTAAACAGTTTTCCAGGCAGCTTCTCTAGAAAAATCAGAAAAAGTTAATGTCAGCAATGGTGTGCATGTGTTCTGAGGACTAAAGAAATCATGGTGCTAAAGTATTCCTTAGAAAAATGGTCCCATTTGGACTATAACTCTCAGAATCCCCCATCCAGCAGGACCACCAAAAAGTCACTTTTCTGAGCTTTGTTTTTAAAAATGGTCGATGGAACTCTACATAATGTTAAGAGCTGCTGACAATATAATATTCCATATGAAATACAGAGTCCTTTCAAACTAAACAATTATAGCACCATGAGTCTACTTTAATTGCTGTGGATTACATCCTCTGGAATTCTATAGGTTTGCAATTTAAGGAGGGGCATTTAGAATTCTCAGCCAAAGAGCGCTAGTGCTTCACCAAACCATATTCCAGGATTTCATAGGAAGTTGTGCTGGTAGTTAAAGTGGAATATTGTGCTCTACTTACATAGTGTGAATGGGCCCCTAGATTGCTATGTTAGTAGCAATTCATGGCCTCATAGGAACAGTAGTATCATCAGTTGCTGTTCATCAATGTTTAATCTCTTCCAATTTGGCAGGGCCCTATGTACTTACAGAACTAGAACAGCAGGTGCAGATTTCCAACATCCCAAGGTTCTCTTTCTTCTAAGAAGTAGTTCTGAAAATGATCCATCTTCAGTTGCAGTTAAAAGCAGGCTGTGTTTGAGATGACCTTGTTGGCTATAGCTTCTGCCAATCACTCTCAAATCTGTCTGCTTATCAGATTTTATAAAAGGGCCGGCTGCCAGAGCCATTGTGCTGAAATTGGTGTGATGATAGATTTTATCATTTTCTTCACATTCCCTTAGTGTTGAGGACCTGGTCATTTGAGGACTTGCCCTGAAGGCAATTTATGGTTTGAGTACCAAAAGGCTTTGCATTCTTCTATAGGAGGGTTTTGAAGACTTTTCAAAATTAAAATTATCTCTTGGGCTACTCCTCATCCCTCAGACATTACAGCTAGAAGTAGGATCCTTTCAGTATATTCTAGCAGAAGGCTAGGCAACCATTGGGGCAGATTTTCTGTATGGAAAAATTCCTTGCATGAAGGCTGGGGTATGTTTAAAGCTCCCCTTATTTGCTTTTTCAAATGAAACTGATGCAAAGCACACCCACACACCAAGATAGGAAGCCCATAGAAGTCATCTGTGTTTAAAGCACAGGTCTGGAGAATACCTCTGAGTTAATGTGGATTTAAAATCCAGCTATTATGTGCCATACTGGCTAGTTATGTGCTTGGTAAGTATACAGGTATGACATTCCCTGTAATGCCCCATTCAACTGCCTGAATGTGTTTTGCCAAAGAAAAGGAGAGAAGAGGAAACTAGGACTCTTTCCAAGCCTTTGGGCTGTGATTCTAGGCTGAGGTTGTTCTCACAAAATGTAACTAGATAACAAATACAGCACTGAGTTGCATTAGAATACATTAGTGACTTTAGATCGCCATCTTCTGGGAGAAAATCAAGCAACTCAATTTGAGGGTGAGGAGAGATTGCTTTCAAATTGCTATAATGATGTGTGCTTTATTCTATTACATGTGGCATATTTTCTGCTGGAAAATAAATGGCACACAAGAGACTTGCAAGAAATTTTCCTTCTTTCCACAACCCAAAAGATGGGTGTGGTTAAACAATGATAAAACTGAAGGTAACTTCAATTAGTGTGCCGTGTCATTTTCCTCTGAGGGAAGGTGTTTATGCTCCATTTTGGAGAGGTGACATCAGCTGCCATCTATAAAGCAACAGGACTATTGATCTCAGGAGGCCAATTTCTTTCCCCAGTCTGTTCTGAACAGATTTTATGTTGTGATTGCTGGACTTTATCTTGACAAGACTGCTTTTCCAGGTATAAAAAAAACAGTATCACTATGACAGAGTGACTTTAAAAAATCCACCCCATATAATTTTGATGCTATTTTTGTATTATTGTTATAAATATTATTATTAACATTAATATTATTGGCTGCATCAACAGAAGCATAGTGTAAAGACTAAGGGAAGTATTGTGCTTCAGAATAATGGATCCAGTTCTGTGCACCATAGTTCAACACAGATATTTACAAGCTGGAGCATGTTCAGAGGAGGACATCTAAAAGCATAAAGGGTTTGGGAACCAAGCCCTATGAATAATGGTGTCAAGAGCTAGGAATATCTGAGCATGGAGAAGTGTGAGGTACCATGAAAGCCATCTTTAAATAACTGAGGGGACGCAACATAGAAAAGATGGACTAAGCTTGTTTTCTGCTGCTCTAGAGACTAGATGAACCAGTGAATTCAAATTGCAAGAAAAGAGATTATACCTAAACATTAAGAACTTCTTGACAGTAAGAGCTATTGAACAAGGGAAGGAAATGCATCAGAGTGTCATGTTCTTCATTGGCAATCTTTAAATAGAGGTTGAATGCAGCAGTGCTTTATGCCATGTGTATTCCTGCGTGGTAGGGGGTTGGACTAGATGGCTATTGTGTTCAAGTTCTGTGAAGTCCAATGGTCAGAAGTTATAGAAGTTGCAGTTTAAAACCTGAACACCACCACATTGCCTAACCTTCTTCTTGCACACTAAAAACACATGGAAGGGAGCAAGTCCCCCTTTGTTACCCTAGAAGACACATGCAAAGGACTCAGGCATCATGGAAATTTAATTTTGCAGTGTCTCCAGGACACACAGCATCACAGGCAGCAGTGAGGAACAGATGTTCCAGCATGATCTCTGCACTGTCTACCCAGTAAGTAAGAAGGGGGCAGTGTAGAGTCACTTACAAAAGGAACCTGCAAGGAGGCACTTGGCAGTCCCTGCACTCCCAGTGGTGTTTGAAGAATACATCAAGTTTTAAATTTTGGAATTGGCCCATTTTTTTTTTAAAAAGGTATTTCTTGTTGTGGGGTATAATCTGGCTTTCCAAGCTCAATTCCATATACAGCTAACCTCCAAAAAGGTTCTCAAAATAGAGTAGTGGTTCCAACGAGATCCAGGTGCAGAACACAACCATTATCGAAAATATATCTTCGGTGGCAGAAGGCTGGAATAGATCGGATAGTCTGTATTGACCACTACATTACCTTTGCCTTCCATCAGTACAACCAATCTCACAACCGGCAGTGAGATTTCCTGATTCTTGTAATACTCATGAACCAACTATCAATATCTTGGCATCTCAGTTAAATCCAGTAGCCTGCTTGGATGTAGTTAGATGAGCTGGTAGTACAGCAATATATTGCCACAGACATAAGTAGCTGGTGAAGACTCAGGCTGTAGTTAACTCATGTTACACTGAAAAAGACAGGAGTCCACCCCAACTTAGGAATCTAGTTCATTTTCAACACCCTCCAAATTTTTTTAGCCATTAATTACAGAGGACAGCTTGCCAATGAGCTGTTTGGTCCTTGGCAAATATGGCTGACATCAGCAATAGCCAGAAGATCCCAGGATGTTACATCAAAATACTATTTCTGTGGTTTTATTTTTGTTGTTGTTGCTGCTGTTTTTGTTTTTTCTTTAAAGTTGAGAGAACACAGAAGAGTTGAAGACGCATCAACATATCATCTGAGAACAGTCTTCCATTTATGCATAACTGCTTGCTAGTATTTGAGGAAACAGTTTCAACTCCTGAATTAGATGAACCATTATTTAATAAACAGGTACTGCATATTACTTTACTTTTGAATGCTTATGCAAAGATGAAAAATATAGTGGGCCTGAAAGCTGTGGGTCTGCAGATTTAAGATATTTGAAAAAAAATACAGGAGACCTAATACAGTGAGCACCCTTGGATACAAAGAAGAAAGGAAGGCAAACTGCTGTTCTCCCATGACTCTCCTGTTCACCTCCACAGCCCAACCAAGCTCCGAGTCAAAGCTCACTATATATATACAGTGCAACCAGCAGCTGGTTGCACTGCACACATTCTTCTCTATCTGCAGGGAGCCCGCCAGCCACCCAATTCTGCCTTCAAGCTGCTTATGCAGTGACACCCCTGCTCATTATTTGTGAACAAATTAGGAGTCCCACTGCCAATTGCAGGGCAGCACTCAGCATGACAATTGGAGGCAACTGGCAGCACAGGTACTCTTGCTGTTGATTGAACAAGCAAGAACACCACCACAGCCAAACACCATGTCCTTGTGAAAGCTACTTGAAGGCAGAAGCAGGCAACTGGTGGGCTCCCTGGAGGCTGGAAGCACACTGGGCTTCCTGCTGCCTACACTGCTTCATGCAATTTTTAATAGGCACTTGAGCATTCACCTGTTTTAGTATCTACAAGTAGTCCTGGAACCAATCCCCCACAGATACCAAGGGCCCACCATACTCAAATCCTGAGTTATGAACTGATATACAAATTCAAAAGAAATGGCCAAAGTCTTCCAGCTTTGCCTCTCTGCTTGTGAGCATCTTAGAAGTCTGTTCCTTTAACAGAAACCTTGGGATTGCTAGAAACAAAGCTGCATAGACCTGCCTTTTTCTATCATGTACTTTTATTAAATTACAACAAACTATCAAAAATGAGTTGAGTGGTGATGTGATAGGATGTGAGCAGGTAGTGACAAGCTAAGCTACGAGCATCTGTTGAAGTGCTCAGATACCTATTAATTAAGAACCTAGAGGAAAAACAGCAGCTATGTCCAGTGAATACTCATTACCACCTTAAAATTAGAGGATAATGTAGTTTAAAGTGGTTTCTTGTAACTAATCCAATTCTTATCAAGCTTAATCAAGGGACATTGTTTCTCACTGACCTTTTAAAGCTTACACCAGCTGCAAGGAGTCTTATGGACTCCACTGGCACCCATTTTTAGATCAAAGGGAAACAGGCAGGGGAAGGAGTCTTGCAGCACCTTTAAGACTGATTTATTTTGACATGAGCTTTTGTGGATTTTAATCCTCTTCTTAAATGAAGTGTATTTGAAGTGGACTGAAATACATGAAACTTCATGCAAAGATAAATAATTTAGCTTCAAACCCTTTGTTTTTATGCTTTGACAACCCAACACAGCAATCTTTTTGAAAATCATTTTTAGATCTGAACCTTCACTTTTGTTTTCATGTAAAATTGTATTAGGAGCTTTGTACCACACCACTATCCAACTACAATGTTGTTTAAGTCCCCACACTATATTCTATGTAGAACACCGAGAATCCTAACTTTCATCTTTAAAGCAAGTTATCATGCTTTCACCAATATTTAAACATGACAGCAAAAATACTGAAAGAACAAGAACATATTTTTTTAAAAAAAATCATTTTTTTCCCCATTATTAGATTGGATCCTAAGTCAGCTAAAGTTCAGAAAAGGAAAGTTTCTATCCTCTGCTAAAAACCTCTCCAGAACAATGGGATGCATGACAAAGTGTAACTGCTGGGAAAGCATAGTTGTTGTTGTGTGCCATCAAGTCATTTCTGACCTATTGTGAGCCTATCACACTGTTTGCTTGGGAAGATTTGTTCAGAGGGAGTTTGCCTTTGCCTTCCTCTGAGGCTGAGAATGTGACTTGCCCAAGGTTGCCAGGTGGGTTTCCATGGCTGAGCAGGAAATTGAGAATTGAACCCTGGCCTCCAGAATCAAAGTCCAGTGCTCAGATCATTACACCACACTGGTTCTCACCTAAAATTGTGTTACTGCCTCCTTTTCCAGCAGCTCCCCATACTCCCTAACTAAAATGTTCAGGAAGACTGTCAGACCAATTGGGCTGGGGGACAAATCAAAGAAGGACAAATGAAGGAAGTATGGGAAAGCATCCCTTCCATGAACTTCTAGCACATACCTGTTCTTAAGACAGAAGCCATTTCTCCTAATTCTAATGGCTGCTTAAAGACAAAGCCAGGTTTCTTCACATGTGAAGGCAGTATCTGAACAGGAACGTTATTAAAAAGAATTCAATATATCCATTTTAATTTGGTGCCCACTATGTTAAAAATTATTTCCTAAAATTTTAAATGTCAAACATAATACAAAATTACTGGAATTGCAGGCCGAAAATGTGTTTTCAATTTGCTGAAGCTGTTTAGCTCTCCACAGGACTCATTTGCCATTATTAACAGACACACAAATCCAATAAATTTATCTATAAACTCATAGTGACTCCATGCATACTGAATGTTATCGTTAAAGAAATACATATATTTGGCCTTCCCCATTCTATAAATGTTTGCTCTGAACTAAGAATTACCGGATTCAAACAGATTTTACTCCAAAGCATGCATAGGACACCGGTAAAAGTTCTCTTTAGATTAATGATGTAAGAATGCAGCAGTTTCTGGCATAATGCTGACAACAATAATGCATTCCTCATTAGTTGTACTATATGCAAACTGAAATCACATAAACCATTACCAAGAAAAACACTGTTGATCTTCTATACCAATAAGGAAAATTCACATCTTTCATATGCAATTCCTAATTAAAATTAATACAACTACAGACCATTATCTTCCCCAGCATTTGGAAGCAGTGTTACCAGAAGCCAACTTTCCATCACACACATACAAAGAATAAGATGCTTATATTAACACCTGCAAGGTCTATATAACATGTCCTTAAAATTAAAGATGCATTACTGTTTTTATACAGGCCATTTTTAAAGACAAGATACAGACATCTTAAGTTGATTCAAACAAGGCAGACTTTTATGCCCCAATATTGCTTTGAATTGCATAGATATAAGCCCCACCAATCTGCAAAGTTGCAATGTGTTCCCCCTACTATAGAAACATAGAAGGGAGTTCTGCACAAACACTGGAACTCTTATTTCATCAGGAATCACTGGACTGGAGTATGTGTGTCTACATATTTGAAACAGCTTTCAGAATGGCAGGTTAACAAGCAGAATGCAAGGTCCTTCTTTGGATTCTTGTTACCTCAGAGATATATTTGGCCTATTACTATACTCTGGCCCCCTACCGTCAAGTCTGTTTTTCTAGACAACAAACCCTTCAGATTATAAACATAGGATTAAAGGATAAAAATAACAGGCAACAGAAACACATTTTCTTATATTCTGCTTCAAGACAGAACATGTGGGACCTGTAACATAATAGTGCTGAGTATCCCCACACCCAAAGATTTTCTGTTAATGGCCGCAGCCTGGGGTAGGAGCTGTGTAGCTTTATTCAGATCCATGGGAGTGGTGGGTTCAGCACACATCCTCTCAGTGCCAATCCCTAGGATGCTTCCTATAAACTGCAAGGGGGCATCAATTAACATGTTGGTACTCTGAAAGCCTTCCTGAAAATCAGTGTTCCTTTTCGTCTTAGACTCTTTTTCTCGTATTTTCTAAAGCCTCAACAGTCATGAACATTCTATGCCTTTTGAAAGCTCACATGTTCTTGCCAAGCAATTTAAAATTTGTAAAAAATCTTTAACTTACAAAAATTTATGTATTTCTGTATTTCAGATGGTCCTGTTTTGCCTCAAAACAGCCAAGCACTCAAATAATTGTATCTGCTCTGAAAAGAAATAATACCTAGATATGCACTGATACAACAGTAGAAATTTGACCTTGATTATGAATAAACTGTACATGCTGTTTTACAGACAACATATATTTGTAAACTTGTTCATGCAAAAGTAGTATGCACAACAGGAAACGATTTATGCCCACACCTTTAAAAAGGACATTTACTTGTGTCTGCATTTTTAAATGATGTCCAAGTCTTCTGCACAGTTAAGCACTGTATTACAAAGTTTTCTTTTGATTTGCCAGACAAAATCAATTTATACAGCTGAAACAAAAGATGAAAGTTATACAAAACAGTTTTTTTTAATATCATGGAAAAAATGAAAAGAAAAATCAGGGTCACAAATTTTAAAACTTTTAATCCTAAACATTACAGGGCAAATGGATGTTGGAATCTATTTCCATACACCATGCATTTTAATGCCTTTTATTTCTGGTTAATGTGTATCCAAATCCACTAAAACATGAGTGGCTTACAACTTTTGAGTTATGGAAATTCATATTCTGGAATAAATGCTACAAAAGCAACAATGGAAAAAAGCCAAATTGTCTCCATAAAAGTAAATTGGAACATTGTGAAGATTAGATGCTTTTTTTTAACTTGTCAATTCAGTGCATCATATGGTTCAAATTAATGGTCCCTGTTTTAAGCAAATATCTAACTAGTGTCCATTGATTCCAAATTAGTAGATGATGAATCTTTTTGGATACTTTCAAAGATGGCAGCAAGCTCAGGATTAGAGCTTATTTGTGATTGAAATTCACTCATCAAAGGACTCTTTTCTGCTTCTGGAATGGTTAATAATGCTGCCACTGCTCTCATGGCAGAACGCTTCAGTTCATCTTGCTTTTCAAATTCCTGCTTCACAGAATTTGCTTTTACCTGTTTCATTAAAAAAAAGAAAAAAGAAGTGAAATTCAGTAAGCTTAAGATACAAATTCAACCATGAAATCACATTAGTGAGCTATTCCAATGCATATGGCCTAGACAGTATACAAACCTATATACATGATAAATAACAGAGCACTAATCCTCAGAACACCATCTAAAAATTCATTTAAAAGTTAAAATTTTATTTGGTGCCAAGTAACTCACAGAGAAATTCTGCCTAGGAAAGGAGAGGCATTCTCGTGCGCAGATCTTTTTTTGTATACTGAGGATACACTAATAAGAGTACCGTTTAACAGCACAAAAGCATGTCATTAGAAGCAAGATTTTATTTTACAGGTAGACACCTTTTGGTATTGCTCCAATCTATTAAAGAAAGTTTACGAAGATAACAATTGGATAACACATTTTTATCTAAAACATTAGATGCAGTATGTGAATTTAAAGAAATTCACATATTACCTTAGTTGTACATGTAGCACGCAAAGGTTCAACCAATCTATCCAGCCTCTGCAATACTGCACTTGGACATAGGGTAGACAGTCTTACCAGCATTAAAAATGTTAGCATCTGGTTAGGGAGAAAGAAAATGTGAACAAATAAGCCATGCAAGACAACACTGCAGTACAGAGTTCTCCAGTCACTCCATGCCATCTACTTACTGGTTTTCTTACTCAAACTTCTCTCAGTATTCTTCCTCAAACCTCAATAAGCATTCTAAGTCATTGCTGGCTTATTTGGAATGCCATTTTACGGTATTTGGACACAGTTGCGGCTAATCTTATCCACTTCTTCATTGATACTACTTCCACTTCTTCATTGATACTACTTGGCAGATCTCTCCTCCTTAAATGTGCTGAGGATACTTTTTAAAAATTTCATCTGTATGAACCAGGAAATAACCAACTCAGACAACCAGGTTTGTTCTACATCCTTTTACATCTATGTGTCTCCTCCTCCTTTTCTAACCATTCCACTCCATCTTCTCACTAGTTTTTCCAATGAGGCACTATTTCTCGACACAGTCAGTCAACACTGATTCCCTTATGGGGCTGTTTGCCACATCCCTCAGATTTTTTAAAGTATTTTTTGAGTATTTGCACAGCTCATGGTTAGCATGAGTCTGCTGATATTGCTCCCCCACATATCATTTGGTGTGGTTTTGGCTACACGTACCTGCAAAGACGTGAACTGGCATTAAAGGAAATGATAATTAAAGTAAAGACATTTAACATTAAATCTAACCAAATTCAACTTTAGCTTTAAAAATAAAGAAGTTCTGGAGAAATACTTCTTTCTAGGAGATTCTGCCTTCTTACTGATGGTACTTTTTGGTGCTTCCTTCCCAAGAAATCTGTTACTAATGGAATCAATTGCTGGAAATGTGTTTATTAGTGAAAACTGCACTGAATCAGTTGAAAGCCAATGAATAATAATTATCCTTTACAAGCTATTTTTGATCCTTTAGCTGTCTACAACAAAACCAGAAAATCAGCAGTACCAGAAAATGACAAAAAAAAACAAAATAAAATAACAAAAGCCGCAAGCACTATCAACTATTTATTGGAAAAATAAATGCTTTATCTTAGGGCAGTATAAAATTTGGAAAAAGCTTTTAATCTAAATATTTGTACAAAGTTATGTGGTCTTCCTTGTTTCAGCCAAAGGCCTCTTTTTTTTTTAAACAAAACATGGGATGACACATATTTTATCAGAAAATAAGCTGACACTACAAAATTCTTCAGTGTTATATAAAAGCATGTAGTCATTGTGCTAGAAACATCTACAATTGCATGTAGTAAAGATGTATATACATATATACATATCAAAACACACACAAGATAAAGAGCTAACCTTAATATCATAATGATCCTTCAGGCCATCTTCAACATGGTTTAAGAACTCAAAGATGTCTAATCTATCCAGACAACTATCCAGAAGAGTATACATGCACTCAAAAGCTGCCTTCCTTATATCAAGACCATCATCAACTGTATGCTTAAAAGGCCCCATTTCCACCTGCAAATCAAATCGAGAACACTCAGTAAGTACAAATGCAGTTGCTAATTAATCCTTTCAATAAATTTGCAGAAGTGACTCAGTCCACAGCAAACATAGGCCTGTCTAATTTAATATCTGACCATACAAAGATATAGAAGAACACACATGTGAGCTGTTTTTTGCCTCAGGATGAAATTAACTATGTGTAAGTAAAAAACATCTGCTGTCATGGACAAATAATTTCCTGACAGGATTTAAAAGCTCTGGCTGATGTACGAAATGAGGAAACGGCCAGGGAAACTGACACAATCATTTTAAACTGTCTTCTGTGATCCAAAAAGCAAGTTCCTTAGTTTTTCAAAGCACTTAAAGCAAGTAAGTACTTGAGTAGACAATCTGACTAACTTGGGCTGAACTTGATTAAACACGAAGAAGCATTTCTCTCTGCCTCCTTTACATCACAGTGCTATCCACTGGGATAATCTGGAGCTGCTGAGTGACTTATCACATATCTACCCCCCTCCCATGATAATGGGGGATCCCAATATGCAGGTAACAGAGCTGAAGGGAGATAGTTCTCCCTCCAGGCAAACAAGGGGTTAATGATTTCAGTTATATTTTATTGGAGGATCAGCATCACAGAGGACATCAGAGGTCACAGAGAGGAAATTGCTCAGTCAGGGGGAGAAAGGTGAGAATCTTCAAGACACTTCAGTCAAAAAGTTTTAAAAGGCCTCAGGGGACCATGAGGCAGGGAGAGAGACAAAGAAACATCAACCAGAGGCAGACCTATCACCAGTTGCAGGTTGGGCCCAACAGGCCTCACCTCTTGGCTTCGCTTCCCACACACCATCCCAGCATCTGATCAACAATGTGAGTAGCTAGGATGTTTTAGCTAGTCATGTTAGGTTTTTTGTTTCTTTTAAAAGCTCTGGCTCAAATGATGTAACTATCTGTAACTTGTAACTGCAAGTAAGGTCTGGAGGAAGCAGCCTCCATGAACAAGATGTCTTTTTATCATTGGATTGCCTGTTCTTAGAATAAAACTTTCCTTAAGAACTCTCTGTCTCACTCTCTTCTTCCACCTGCTTGTCGGCTACACATGTAGATAGAAGTCCTCTCTCCTAGAGAGGATGGGTGGAAGAAAGGGATCTCTAAGCTTAGAGACTGTTGTCTCCCAGTGGCGTCCTACTGTGCCAGAGGCACAGGGATTTTTAATCCAGTAGGTGGTGACGGCAAATTTTAATCAAAGAGACAAGGGGAGTTTCATCTCCTATTCAAGGGCAGAAGTCAGCAGGGAGTGGAAGGAGGGCCCGTGTTTCCATAACACCCTTTCCCCTTGGCAATGAGGAGGAACAATAAAGAGTCCACTGTGGCAAACTTGCAAAACACTTGGCTGATAAGAAAAATCATCTGCTCCTTCAAGCCGGATTCCATACTAAAAAAGATTCTACTCAAATGCTTAAATCCAACTCCCTATTCAGTGCTGATGCCCAAGTGTCAATTTTTTCTTGAGTTTGAAGATAAGCTGCTTGGAAAAGCGAGGCAAATCACATGCTACTTTATTCCGCAACAACTTTGGCTTATAAGAATTGTCAGAGAGAGGCAGGCTAACTGGAAGGTGAGAATCACCCTGGTGGCACAGTGGCTAAATGCTAGTACTGCAGCCACAAGGTTGTGAGTTCAATCCTGCCGGGCTCCAGGTGGACTCAGCCTTCCATCCTTCCGCAGGTCGGTAAAATGAGTACCCAGCTTGTTGGGGGCAAACACATTGTAAACCGCTTAGAGAGCACTTAGCTGATAAGCGGTATAGAAATACACATGCTATTGCTATTGCTGTATGCTGGATGGATTGCCTTAATCATTCCCCGGGCAAAATTGCACACTTACCTTGTAACGCAAATGATTTACATACCTCTCTTATTAATTCTTTCCTGACTTTTGTTTCATTATAAAGATGTGGAAGCACAGTATCTAGAAGGTCCCTTATAAGTGAAGGCTTATTGTGTGCTGCTGAATTAAATGTCACCAGAGCTACTCGTCTCACATTAAGATCTGGATCTTCCAATGTTTTGAGAAAGTCACCTGCAATCATAAAAAGTTTATTAGCAGATGCTTTCACCCACTATTTGTCACAGATGAAAACTGAAGATAAAGAACATATTAGTAAGATATGGACAAACAAGACAGAACTCTAAGCAAACCTTGTGCCCACCTTTCCCCTCTCCTGGCCAAATGAAGGCCTTTAGCAGCATTCATGTTCACTCAAATTTGGTTTATAATCTTATTTATAAAACAGATTATAATTTATTCCTCACTATCCTTATTTCCAGAATGTCAGCTTTAAACATGTTGGTTAATTTTAAGATGAGTTGCAGGGATAAACTACAAACTTGTCCAGAAAACATGGCAAGCAAAGATCAATTTATTCCATTTACTTAAATGTATTTTTTAAATCAAGATACAATATTAATCATAACACAGATGGTATACAGGATTATGCTGGAAAGCTTGCAAAAATAAAAACATCTTCAAGATGCAGCTGAAAATAAAAATAAAATTGTTGGAGCTCCACGTAGTGAGTACCATCACATTAAGTGTCTTGGTCTGAACAACTTTATAACAGTTGTTCAATGCCAGAACAGACCTCAGGAACTTACAGCACACCGGGAGCAGATGACATCGATGACAAAATAGATGTATATGGAACAAAGTGGTTTCAAGATATTTATAAACTAAAAACAACACCACAAACCTGTCCTGGTGGCAAACAGGCAGCCAGTTCAATTCCTTCAGCAGAGATATTGTGTTCTGCTACTCCATAGCTGCTGCAACTCCCAGACCACCCTCAAAGGCAGTTTCCACAGAGGGTACACTGCAGTAGGCCAACCCCACGTGCCTGAAATGCCTGGATCACTTTAATCAAGGCAGCCCTCTAAAGCAGCACCTGCCAATCTTTTGGACCTCAAGGACCACTAAACTCACAATTTTGTACCCCGCTGACCACTAACATGAATTTTTTAAAAAGAGGAACAAAACATCTATAAAATAATGATCACAAAGTTCCATTTTATTAACATGAAATGCACTTGTTCACCCCCCTTGCTGTCCACCTCCTCACTGTGGGAGCGATCCTACCCGGCACGAGCGGGAAAGGACAGTGAGGAGGACCAGATCGCCCCCCTCGCTGTCCTTCTCCTTGCTGCTGAAGCGATCATGCCCAGCAGCGGGAAGAAGGACAGCAGGGAAGGGGGTGATCTGGTCCTCCTTGCTGTCCACCTCCTCGCTGCAGGAGCAATCCCGCCCAGAGTGGGCGGGAGAGCTTGGGGGGGCGAGCTTGTCCCCCTCGCGGGCCGCAGACCACCATTAGTGGTCCATGGACCACTGGTTGGTGACCACTGCTCTAAAGAATGTTTATAACTGGTATATCAAAGCTTGTAAGGCAATTCAAGCCACTGGGACCTGAAGCAATGAGGACAGATGTAAGAATATGTCCAGGCTGTGCATTTAATCCTCAAAAACAGTAAACCAAGAGCAGGTATCTACTTATCATCACAGACGTGGGAAACCTCCAAAAGGTCTCCACCTTCATTTAAACTGAAAGCAAACATTGCCAAAGACTTCTACTTGACCACAAAGGAAGAGAATATGAGCGTTCAACTCACTGCAATTTCTTCTTGCTTGCGCACATCTCAATAGAACATGGCTGAGTGTGCATGTGAATGTGGCCATCTCTTTGCACTTGCTTTGACTTGTGGTCTTTGTAGAGAGAGGATAAATTAGTGCATTATGAGATAGACCAACACAGTGCACACAGAAATGAGTGACTAGGGAAGTATAACAAGAACTTCCTTAACTAACACTGTATGTAGTTTCAAGCCATTTCTGATGAAGACAGAGAGCAATTACCATTCGTGCATGTGTGTGTGTGTGTGTGTGTGTGTGTGTGTGTAGAATCATAGAAATGTAGAGTTGGAAGAGACCACACGGGCCATCCAGTCCAACCCCCTACCATGCAGGAATACCCTCAAAGCACCCCCGACAGACAGCCATCCAGCCTCTGCTTAAAAACCTCCAAGGAAGGAGACTCCACTACACTCCGAGGCAGCATATTCCACTGCCGGACAGCCCTGACCATCAGGAAGTTCTTCCTGAGGCTCAGGTGGAATCTCCTTTCCTCCAGCTTGAATCCAATGCTCCTTGTCCTGGTCTCTGGAGCGGCAGAAAACAAGCCCACTCCCTCCTCTACATGGTATCCCTTCAAATATTTAAACATAGCTATCATGTCCCCTCTTAACCTTCTCTTCTGCAGACTAAACATACCCAGCTCTCTAAGTCTGTCCTCATAGGGCATGGCTTCCAGGCCCCTCACCATTTTGGTCGCCCTCCTCTGGACCTGCTCCAGCCTGACCATGTCCTTCTTGAATTGGGGTGCCCAGAACTGGACACAGTATTCAAGATGAGGTCTAACCAAAGCAGAGTAGAGTGGTACCAGTACCTCCCTCGATCTAGACACCATACTCCTATTGATGCAGCCGAGAATTGCGTTGGCTTTCTTGGCTGCCGCATCACACTGCTGACTCATGTTCAGCTTGTGGTCTATTAAGACTCCTAGATCCCTTTCACACGTACTGCCATCCAGCCATGTGTCCCCCATCCTATATTTTTGCATTCCATTTTTTCTACCTAAGTGGAGGACCTTACACTTCTCTCTGTTGAATTTCATTTTGTTAACCTTGGCCCAGCTCTCCAATCTGTCCAGGTCATTTTGAATTTTGACCCTGTCCTCTGGCATATTAACAACCCCTCCCAATTTGGTGTCATCTGCAAATTTGATGAGCATGCCCTCTATTCCTTCATCCAAGTCACTGATGAAAATATTGAACAGCACTGGGCCCAGGACAGAACCCTGTGGCACCCCGCTAGTCACTTCTCTCCAGGATGAAAAGCAGCCATTGGTGAGCACCCTTTGGGAACTGTCAGTCAACCAGTTACAGATCCACCTGACAGTAGCTCTGTCCAGCCCACATTTTACTAGCTTCTTTGCAAGAATGTCATGAGGAACTTTGTCAAAGGCCTTACTGAAATCGAGATATGCTACATCCACAGCATTCCCTTCATCTATCAAGCTAGTAACTCTATCACAAAAAGAGATCAGATTAGTCTGGCATGACTTATTTTTGAGAAATCCATGTTGACTTCTCGTGATTACCACATTGCTTTCTAAGTGATTAGAAACTGACTGCTTAATGATCTGCTCCAGGATCTTTCCGGGTACTGACGTCAGGCTGACCGGGCGATAATTATTTGGGTCCTCTTTTTTTCCCTTCTTGAAGATGGGGACAATATTTGCCCTCTTCCAGTCTGCTGGAACTTCTCCTGTCCTCCGAGATTTCTCAAAGATTATAGCAAGCGGTTCCGAAATGACCTCTGCCAGTTCTTTTAATATCCTAGGATGCAATTCATCTGGCCCTGGAGACTTGAATTCATCCAGTGTGGCCAGGTATTCTTGTACCATCTCTCTATCTATTATGTGCTGCATTTCCCCTGCTTCCTCCCCTGCTCCCCAACCGCCAGGTTGAGTGCTTGTATCCTTCTGGGAAAAAACTGAGGCAAAGAAGATGTTAAGTAGTTCTGCCTTTTCTCTTCCCCCTGTTAGTAATTTGCCATCTTCTCTGCGCAGCGACCCTATCACCTCTGTCTTTTTCCTTTTGCTGCGGACATATTTAAAAAAGCCCTTTTTATTGTTTTTAATGTCTCTGGCCAGCCTAAGTTCTTTCTGTGCTTTAGCCTTTCTGACCTTCTCCCTACATCTCCTGGCTACTTGCTTAAATTCTTCTTTGGTGGTTTCCCCCCTCTTCCATTTCCTGTACACATTTCTCTTAACGCTTAGCTCAGCTGAGAGTTCTTTAGTCAACCATTCTGGTTTCTTCAGATGCCTTCCATTTTTCCTCCTCATTGGCACAGTTTTAGACTGTGCCTTCAGTATCTCCCTTTTAAGGAACTCCCATATCTCCTGAACTCCTTTCTCTTTCACTATTCTTGACCACGGAATTTCAGCCAGCAGCTCCTTAAGTTTACAGAAGTCCGCTTTTTTAAAATCTAAGACGAGTGTCTGGTTACACTTATCTTCTCCTTCCCACTGAATGCCAAATTCAAATAGGGCATGGTCACTCCCCCCTAAAGATCCAACCACTTCTACCTCATTAACAAGGTCATCCCTATTGGTCAGGATCAGATCTAGAATATTTGATCCCCTTGTGGCCTCTTCCACCTTCTGGACCATGAAATTGTCTGCAAGGCAAGCAAGAAACTTGCTGGACCTCGCTGTCTTGGCAGAGTTTGACTGCCAACATATATCCGGGTAATTGAAATCTCCTATTATTACTGTATCTCTCCTTTTTGAATGCACGGTCATTTGGTTGAGGAAGGCATCATCAAGGTCCTCAGTCTGGGTTGGAGGTCTGTAGTAAACCCCCACCAGAATATCCCTATTGTTTCTCGCTCCCTTAATTCTTACCCAGATGCTCTCGACCTGGCTTTCTGGGTTTAAGTCATGGATCTCTTCACAGGTGAAAACATCCTTGACATACAAGGCTACTCCTCCTGCTTTCTTGTTTGGTCTATTTCTACAAAATAGGCTATACCCCTCTATTCCTACATTCCAATCCTGAGACTTATCCCACCAGGTCTCAGTGATGCCTATCAAATCGTATTTATTTTGTTGTACTAGGAGTTCAAGTTCATCTTGCTTGTTTCCCATACTCTGCGCGTTAGTGTACAGACACTTAAATCCCCGGGCCCTTCCTGCAAGTCCTGTACTATAGTTCCTACTCCTCCCACCATTGGACGCTTGTACTACTTGGTCAATATCATTTGGGCCTTTTCCCCCTGCACTCGCCAAGTCCTTGCCCTGAATAATATTGTCTCCCTCCCTAGCAGAACTTAGTTTAAAGACTTCTTAATCCTCCGTGCAAGACTGTTTGCAAAAAAAATTCCTGCCAAGTTTCGTGAGGTGCAGCCCATCCCTTGCCAGAAGCCCACGTTCATGGAAATTCAGGCCGTGCTCCAAAAACCCAAACCGTTGCCGGCGGCACCATGTGCGGAGCCAGTCGTTGACCTCTGCTATTGCCCTTTCCCTTTGTGCGCCATATCCTTGAACAGGGAGGAGAGATGAAATGACCACCTGCGCACCAAGGTCCGTAAGCTTTGTCCCCATAAGCTCGTAGTCCTTTGCGATGTGGTAAAAGCTGCTCCTCGCAGTGTCATTGGTTCCGACATGAACCACAATGAGGGGCTTACAGTCAGTGGGCTTGACCCACTGTGTGTGTGTGTGTGTGTGTGCGCGCGCGCATAGATGCGCGCGTATAAATAATCTCTACAACAAATAATTTAATCCAAGATCTGCTCTACCATCAAAACCTTATCTACAATCCTATTATCCATTCATTTCTATATACATTTGCTTCAACAAAACTGGAAGGTCACATGTAGAATCCTTCTTATTTCATGTTTTCCCAAAGCTGCTTTATTACTTACTTATTAAGGAAGTGCCTCATTCAGTTCTGTTAAGTCACAGGCTTGGATGCCACACCAGAATATATCATTCTCCCAACCACAAAACACAGATTCTTCCAAAACTGAGTACCACTTAAGAACTTCACAGGGAAAACTCATAAACTGCAGTGATTCTCCTATTCTAGTACATACTTTAAGAGTAACAACAATAGCTAAAACTTCAGTGGCTCCTTGTAATCAACTCCATCCATTCTTCCATTCTACTGTCTTTCAAGTTTACCATTTGTTGTCTTGTACCAACACTGTGTACTGCTATAACTTACAGAAAAACTACATAGAAATGACACTACAGTCCTCTCTCCACATTTGCTGGCGTGACCTTCAGGAATTTGATTATTCATGAAGTGCACACTTGCCTTCCTTTTCATTTGTTGCCTTTTGCCTGGGTGCGCATGCCTTCCTTCTCCATGCCTGGACAAAAGGTAAGTGAATAGGAGGGTGAGAATGGGGAGAGGCAAACCTGAACCTTCTCTGCATGCAGGACTTCCCCTTTCCACTCATTTGTCTTTTGTCCGGGCATGTGGAAGGAAGACATGCACAATCTGTTAAAGGCAAGAGAAGGGAGGGGGAAAATCTGCAGGGGAAGTTATTCACAGGTTTTTTTTTTTTACTTTCACAAGGGTTCCGTGCCCCAAACCCTTGTGAAAGTGGAGGAGCTACTGTAGTACACAGATTTCCAGAACAAATGAAATCATTCCTGAATCCTTAAAAGAATGACAGTTGTTTTGCCTTTTCTAGAATAAAGCTAGGAAAATCCCACATATTATTAGTCACCAGTAAATGTATGTTTTTCCACTGAACTTCACATAAATGAAACCTACAAATGTGTTGCTAAGGTGGGGTGATCAGCTACTGACAAGATGAGGCCTACACTGCTCCTCTATGAACCCACCTTGGAGTGTACCAAACTCCTAGTACTACCAAAATTCAGTGGTGCCATGAGGCAATCTGCAGCTTTGCTTTAAAACAAGGCATACAGAAACCACATGCTGTGTTTGACAACAAAATTTCCCAATGCTGACTTCTGGTGGTAACACCTAAGAGCGGCAAAAACAGGCAGAGGCAGTATGTTGCCTACCCCTCTCTGAGTACCTGAAATATAATGAAATTACAGCATAGTCAGCCCTCCATATCCGTGGATTCTGTATCCACAGATTCAACCAACCATGGCTTGAAAATATTCCAAAAAATAAAATAAATTCCAAAAAGCAAAGTTTGATTTTGCTATTTTATATAAAGAACACCATTTTACTATACCATGTACATAATGGGACTTGAGCATCCACAAATTTTGGTATCCACAGAGGGTCCCAGAACCAAACCTTAGCAGATACCTAGGGCTCGCTGTATAGAATTTGAAGGTAACAATACACTGCTTCAAGCTGCTGTAGTTTCACTCACCTATACAGTTCTTTAACAGAGGATCTATGGGCTGTGGATGATCAGAAATGGTGAACTTCACGGCTGTAACCACTGAACTTCGAGCATATGAGGATCCTAATAGAAAAGAGTTAAAACAAGTAAATTAATGTTTTCAATTTTGTCAACACTAAACTATAAGATGGTAAAATTTACTTTTAACTAACAGTAATAACAATTTTGGAAATATTACTATTTTCTTCAACTTATTTCTTCCTGGAGCATCTTCCTTCTATACTCAGAGTTAGGGAACTACCTACTTAGGCTCATTCAACCACAGAACAGATGACATCATCCCATCTGAAAACAGAATTTGCAACTCCTTGCATTTTCAGAAACAGGTTCCCATATTACATGGGGCTATAAAGGCTATTTAAGAGAAACAAGTCTAAATCACCTCCTGAGCTCACAAACTAAGTTTTCTGGATCCTAATCCTACAATAACAATTCTGATTAGAAAAGTCTGTCCCTGAACTGAGTAATTCATTAATCACAGCATATCCATTGATAACCTTGTCTTATTTTTCCATAGTTTTTAACCTTCTGTATATTGTTTTTATTCAGCGTGGTGTTTGAGTTCTGCTAATTGCTCTCATACTGCTCTGTGATGTTTCAGTATTTTTCTGATAGTTTTATTTTCTAATAAGATCCCCTAGGAACCTGTTGAATTGTGAGATATAATTATGATTAAAAAAGGGTCTGGGTCTGGCAGGTATCAACAATGATACACCAATATACAGGGGTGCAAGGCAATATGGGGGGGGGGAATTAGGGTATTGGCCCCAAATAAGAATCCTGCTCCTCATGAAATCTTCTGACAGTTCACAATCCACAGTAATTTCAATTAGCATTGTAGCAGCTGAAAACTTCAACAGAATATTTAGAACTAGAGTTTAGGCATCCAAAGAAAAGGGGCAGAAAAAGTAACAGAGGGTATGCAAACACAGCAAACAGAAAAATTCTGGACATCAACAATTTTCAATCTCTTGCTCTCTGGAATTCTAAAAATTGCAGGGCACAGAATTCTTAGAGGGACAATGCCCTAATTTTGCTGCACCTTTGCCTATACCACAATGTTGAGCCAGTTTAAGTTACTATTCAACACCTCACAAGAGAGGATCATGTATACTGCTCTGAGTAACTTGGAGAAATTGAAATGTAATTAAACTAAACAAATATTTGTGTCTCTTTTCCTATCAGAAATATTTCCTGAATTTAACTATCCATGCAGCAATGTGAATTATCTGTTGCAACGGTAGTGCTAAATAATGATTCTATCCCATTCACCTAGGGCTTGATTCCGTCCATCCGACCATATGTTCCTGTCCTTGTTAGCTGATAATAGCCAGCAGGTCTGGCCTGAGGACTTGGATCCATTAAATGACCAACATTTCTCTGAGGGATGACTCTCTATCAACCAGCTTAAAACAGCAGTTTGGCACTCTAGAGGACCTTAGGAGCTTTAGACCAGAGTTCAATCTTCAGGGTGGGGGCAAGATGACTGAGCAGGTGGCTGATCAAGTTCGGATAGTATTATCCAAAAGTATTATCCAGACTAAAAGGATGCATTTTCACTGGAATTAAATCTAGTTCTGACTGTCTCACCAAATGGCTTCTGTCAGAAAACAGACAAGCTTAAGTCTGTCTTTACAGAGTCTCCTGGACCTAGGAACAGCTTTCAGTAAATCAGCCATGATACCCTTCTGAAGAGGCTGATTGAATTCAGAGCTGGAGGTGCTGTTTTACCGTGATTTTGGTCCTATTAGGGTAGCTGATTCTAGGTCTTGTTGCACCCTAACTGAAACTGCTGAGAGAAGTCATCAGAAAAAAAAAGTAAGGTATTATCAATACACAGATGATATTTACCTCTAACTCCCCAAAAGCAGATGAGGCAGTACTGTTTTGATCAACTGTTTGGTTTCCACAGAGTCCTGGGTAAAGGCCAATAAACAAACTTGGTCCACACAAGAAGTGTAAATAAGCCTGTGTACCCAGTCAAGTGGTGTGCAACCTGCTTTAGATGGAGTTGCACTCTACTGGAAGGTGCAGGCTTGTAATCTCGTAATGTTCACATCAGTTTCCATGCCTAATTCTACATTAAAATGGCTTTGCACTAGTCAACTAAAGGAGAATCTGCACACACATTTCTACTCAACTAAAGTGATCTTTGGAGAGTCTTCTTTAGATGCTGCCACACAATCATGTCAAAAGTGGCTACCAGAGAAGCCACTCATCTATGCAATGTCTTTCTAAGGTGCAAACATCTGGCATGTTCATTAATGATATTTAGACACCAGATGAAGAGCATCTTCCTCTGAGAAGTATTAAGTTCGTGATCTGCATCTTTGCTACTACTATTTAAACCTCTTAATTCCACTATTTTATTGTTTATGTAGTATTTTGACTGACTTATCTTATTGCAAATATCCAGTTTTATTTCTTCTTTCTGTTTTTTCTATTTGTAATTTTTTTATGTGTCTTCAAGTTGCTTCTGACTTCTGAAAACTAAAGCAACCCCTATCATGGACTTTCTTGGCAAGATTTGTTCAGAAGGGGGTTAGCCTTTGCCTTCCTCTGGAGTTGAGAGGCAGGTAAAGGCATTTTTGATATGGAGCAGTCAGTCCTTTTTCTTTGGGGGCTGGCTGCTTGGAAGGAAAGGGCCTTTCACATGCTGTGTTGTTTATATGAACAGGTATGCTTTTAACTCCTCTTAATTTTAGTGACAGTTTTATTATTTTTTAACTTTTGTATGCTGTATTTTATTTAGCTGTATCTGTTTTAACTTTTGTAAGCTATATTGAGCCCCAGACTGGGGAAAAGTGGGGGGATAACGATGATGACAATAATAGTGACGTTTAATATTTAATGTAGTTATTCATTCTATTTGGAAAGATTACAGTGTTGAAAAAATTCTGATCCTTTTCTTAATCACGAAACTGATGCTCAAAATCCACTTACTCCAGCCAGTAGCTATTAAAACTGAATTGGACCATTCTGAAAGACAGGAGCTACGGGTGGGAGTCAAGGTAGTACATGAAGATTTAAACCTCTACAAACCTGATGCCAAATATCCTTTGAGACGTGGAAGTAGAGTTTCTGGGTCTATTAATGTAAGCTTCCCCAAGCATTCAGCAACAACATTCCTGGTACCTTCTTCTGCACACTCACAGTGTTTCAGGAGCAAAGACCAAATGCTCTCCACATATGGTTTGAGACCTTGAACTGATGCAGAGCTAATTATCTCCTTCAAGGAATGGAGCAGAAGGTACTGCCTTTTAGGTTGACTGGTTATTTCTTGTAAGACAAATGGAAGATATTCAGGAAGATTGCCGACACTGATGCTGCCCAACGCATAAGAAGCTGCTGACTTCACTTCTTCACTAGGAGAGGAGAATGCTTCTAGTATTACAGATTTTAGTTCTATTTGCCCGCTTAAGTCAATATGATGTCCAACTTCCCCAAGAGAAAGCAAAGCTAAGAGACGAATGGAATCTGTAGATCTTGAGTTCTTGACATCCTGAATAAATTGACCTACTACTGCTGGTCCCTCTTTGGGGCATGCTCGTGTAAGGGCAGCTACACATTTGGCAATGGAATAATAAGACTGCTTATGAGTAAGTGCTGTACTCTGAGAATACACTGGCCCCGTTAGCATGCGCAATAAATCCATATATCCCAAATTACTTGTTCCAGTTACAACCAGAGCTTGGAAAAATTCTAGCATGGCACTAAGAGCTCCACCCTGCAAAAGTGGTGACCTCACTAGCCCAATAAGTTCGTTCAGTATGGACCCACTGATTTTTGAGAGAGAGGAAGGATAAACTTTAGCTAGTGTTGTCAAAAAACTGATCGCCATTTGTGAGACATGCATATCACTCTCACTAATAAGAGGTGGAAGCTCATCTAGGACAGCATCAATCATAGCAGCTGTCAAACTGTCACTATAGTTTTTGATTAAAATGTCTAAAGCAGCAAGTGTTCCAAGTTTCAAAGCTCGCTGGTTCTTTCTAAGAAATGAAGCAAGAATAGGAACACCCTCTCCTAGAACTGGCCTTAGATCTATCTTCAGAGGAGAACCAGCTATAAGAGTCAAAGCCTTCACAGTGGTTAACCGAGTGATCTCATTTTTCAGTCTCTCTAGGAAAATCTGAAGTGTACTAGGTAAGTCAGAGCCAAGATTGTCACCAAGACTGCAAATAATCTGACCCATACAGGAGATTGCCCTCTCTTTTACTTCTTGATCAATATCAGCAGCTTTCAGTCTCTTGATTGTACAAGTAAACAGATCTTTGATATAAGGAGTGGCATCAAAAGAAGATGGCTGATCCAGAGGGCGAATGACTTTCACAAGCTGCTGGGTAACCAAAAGTGCCTCTGATGTTATTTTATAAAATGGATCTCCAACACACGCGACAACAGGAGGCACCAATGCCTGAACATGAGGATGAAAAACTTGGGGAGCGTGATTACAGAGGATCACGTACAAACACGATAAAGCATCTATCTTCAGATTAGAAGAACTTGATTTGTCATTCAGTGAAAAAATTATGCCTGAAAAACAAATGCAGAATTAATACTTGTAATATTAACACTTAAATGTGTTTGGGTCTTTTAATTAGCAATGTTTGATTTAGATTAAGCACAGATTAATACTTTTCCAAACATACACAAAATTAGCAGAGATGTAAGAAAGTTCAATTTGATGGTTAATCCATTTCACAAACTTTTATATAGTAAATCTAAAATATGCTTTTCATACCTGGGACAAGTACTGGAACATGTTGTGTGAGCGCACCAGGTAAAACATTGACCAATTCAGTTAGCATGTTAAAACAACACTGACGAGTCTTCACACTTTTTTCCTTCATTTGCTTGTGTAAGGCTTTAACAATGTTGGGAACCTGTAATTATTACATACTTCTTACACAGTGTAGCAGTGTTTTGCATATACAAATCTGCAAATTATGGAAGGTTGTTAAATATATACAATGACTACAGGCGTAAGATCTCAGCTGGATCAAACCAAAGATCTATTTTATTAGCATTTTCTTCCCATACTCTCATGATCAAAAGTAATCTTTCTGCATTTGGCAGTAAAAAGAGCCCAGAAAGAGACAGCAAAAAACTCTGAAAATATTTAGAAGTTCTGTATTATCAGGACAACTAGAAGACATATTCATCAAGTATCTGATTTCAGGCACCACAGTATAGGTAGGAACAATAAATTCTATGTATTGCTTTGAGAGTAAAAATCATTTTTTATATCCAGTCAGTCAGATACGATCTTTAAGACTACAAAATACTGAAATTTTATCCACTTACCTGACTTTGAAGCATTGTTAAAGGTGTCTCTCCCTGTTCCATTGCATCAGGATCACAAAGCCAGCTCTGCACAGGTCGAGTTTGTTTTAGAAGAGAGAGGTAGGCATGGAAAACATCTGCTTTTACATTTTCCTCACGTTCCTTGAATCTAGCAATTAAAGCAGGAGACACCGTCTTGTAGAACTCTGGTAGCATTTCATGCCGTGTACTGACAACAGCATCCAAGCATTTTGCAGCTGCACGTCTAACCTTCCAGCTCATGTCATCATCATCACTATACTCATCATCACTCCCTTGAAAAGAAGAGAAGGACATGTTATCATTGCAACAAAAGTTCAAAACCTACAAGTTGCCTACTTGTTATTGTTTGAAGCATTTAAACATATTTTATTGTATGCTGCACTGAAATTCTTGAATATAGGATATCTAATATTTCAGTGAAAAAAATTGATGGTCATTACTGTACAGCAATCTAGACACTGTTGCAACTGCAACTTCCAGCACCCCAATCAGCATAATCAACGGTGAGGAATAGAAGAGATGCAGTTAAAGAACATCTGACATTTCCTTCCTCCGGTATAAAAAAAAAAAGATAGAAAACAACCAGCAGTTCTATAACAAATGAGTATTTCAGAGATTCAGCCTAGCAAGCATAGCTTTCATGCAAATACAATTGAAATAAACAGATTTCACAAGAAAACACCACTGCTATATACACAAACACACCAATATTTAAATAGGAATCCCCTGCCTTTTGACACTCCATTATCTGAAGAATCACTCTTTTGACACTTCCAAATTAAGGACACCATTCCATTAATTCACCATGGAGTCCGCTCTTTTATCAGTTTTTGCCTATGGAGGCTTGCTTGGGACCACTCACACACATGTGGGGGTCCCAAGTTTTGCTTACACTAAAAAGCAGATCCCTGGTCAACTTAATGAAACTTGTCTCTTAGCTTCTTTTTGCCTATGGGGAGCGTGAGTGAGTGCGTGCGTGTCATCAGCTTTTTCACCTCCATCTCTGTTCTGGCTGGGCAGAGGTGGGGAGAATATTACCTCAGCTCTGCTTGCCTTATATGTGTGTCTGTGCACACACATGTGCACATATGCCTCCTTCCATTCCCATCAACCTCTCTGTCTTCATCTCTGTACTTGCCAGGCAGAGGGAGGATTCTCACCCCAGCTCTGCTCACATTGTGTGCACGCATACACACCTTCCCCCAGTCTCATCAGTCTGCCCGCCTCCATTCCTGTGCTGGCCAGGCAAAGGGGAAGAAAATATCACCCCAGCTCCATTCACCTTGAGTGTGCGTGCACACACCTTTCCCCAATCCCATCAGCCTCTCTGTCTCCATCTCTATGCTTGCCAGGCTGGGGATATCACCCTAGCTTTACTCATCCTATCTGTGTGTGCATGTGTACTTTTTGCAGTCCCATCAGCTTCTCCACCTTCATCCTTGTTCTGGCTGGGGAAAATATCACCCCAGCTCCATTCACCCTGTGTGTGTGTGTATGTGTGCATGCATGTGTGTACACGCCTCTCCAGTCCTTTCTGCCTTCTGCCATCCTCTCTGCCTTCATCCCTGTGCTGGCTGGACGGGGGGAATCTTCCCAGCTCTGCTCACTGTGTGTATGCATGCATCTCCTCTCCAAGCAATTTGGCCCCTTCACTTTCCTCCACATAATCTCTGGATCTTTTCTGCTGTTTCCTCTGCCTTGCTCCAAGGAGAGGAAGGGGTCTCCTGCAGAGGATACTGTTGGGAGCATGGGGGGGGGGAGGGAAATACCACCTCCTGGATTCAAGAGAACAGTTTCTGTGTGTGTATGTGGGCCATGTGTGAGAGATTCCCTGCTTTTCTGGAGAAGATCTGGCCTTTTCCTTTGACACCTCTGCTTATCTGACAAGTTAGGGACCAGAGCACATAATGGTGCTGCATTTCTATGATTTTCTGGGGTTTCACTTTCAATCCTTTCTGCTTTCTGAGAGTGCTCCAGTCCCTATCCTGCCAGATAAATGGGGGAAGCCTGTAAATGCCACTTTTTACTTCACAAATTTTGATTTCTTCCTGCTGGTCTTAGAGGTAAATTAAGAAGCTGGACTAGAGAGAACCTCTTCCTACAAAAACGGCCCAGCCACCATATTCTGGGAATATATGAATTCAGAACATAGTTTCAAATCAATGTGCTATATTTAGTAGCTTGAATAGGTCACTGCCAGCTGAACATACCTTGGTCATCATCATCTCCACCATCAGCATCCATAGCATTCTCGTCTTCATCCTCATCATCATAATTGTAATTGGGATCATAAGTAAGGTACTTAAGACAAATGTTTATAATGGTAGTGACATGAGGATAAACTTCTTTAGGACATCTGCAGAATAAGATTAACACTAATAAGGGTACTACTGAAGATAAGGCATTAAAGAGTAGGACTACTTGATTCAAATGTGTCCATGAGCAAAACTGTACTTACATGCAGTTAAGCCGTGATTATAACTGACACATTTCTTCTTACAAAAAGGAAAGCCCTTCTGCAAGAACTGCTCACCCGGAGCACAGGGTAGGGGTGAAATTACAATTATGAGAGGCTTTCCAACATAATCCTCTACCCACTTCCTACAAAAAGGGTGGGTAAAGTATGGTCTGCAGGCTGCATGTGGCCCCACAGGGACATTTTATGGTCCAGACTCAAAATGTGAGGTTTTTCCCTCACTTTTTAAAAAAAACATTGGTCCCCTTCCACATACCCTCTAGGACAGGGCTTTCCAAACAGTGTGTCGCGACACATCAGTGCGTTGCCTGTAGTGTATTGGGTGTGTCGCCTCCTTGGCCCAGAGAAGCCTGGCTCACTGCTGTCGCTCTTGCTCAGGCCCTTCCCCAGCAAGAGCAACGGCAGCGGGCAAGGACCAGATGGGAGGGGGCTGCCTTTCCATCATTCTCCCTGGGGCTTTTCTTGACAAGGGTGACAAACAGCAGACTAGGACTGGGAGCGGGACTGCCCTTCCTCACCTTAGATATGCCTCTGGGTACCTCTGGTTTGTTAGTAAAGCTGAATTACTGTGTCGCAAAATGACGCATGTCAAAAAAGTGTGTCACCAACATGGAAAGTCTGGAAAGCTCTGCTCTAGGGGATATGAAGGGCATTTCCACCACATTTCGGGCATCCCCAGGTCAATTTAGGCTCAAGGAAAGCCTTTTCTGAAATAAGAAGTGAATTCTGGTCATTTCCTGTTGTTAAACAAGGTTCCTGTTGGTCCTAAAATGGACCAAAAAGGCCCAAGACATGGTAAAAATTCTCCCCATGTCCCCTAGAGGATGTCTGGGAACACATGGGGGCAATTTCATTACAAGATCAGGAACAGTGAGAGGATGCAAACCTCCAAAGTCGCCTGGGGGAAGGGAATGTGTTCTCCTACCTTTCTACGATTGCCTACCCTTGTCTTACTAGGAGTTACATAAACTAGGAGACCACAAACTCATAAATTAATCCATCCATCCACTGGGAGTATTACAAGATGGTAAAATGGCAGGGTGAATGGAGACGCTGAGAACTAAGGGGGGAAAAAAGGCTCAGCAAGCCTGATCCATCCTGCAGGCTAACAGTTCCTCACTTCTTCTTTACAGCAATCTCTTGTTTTTAAATAGGCAGTGCTCACAGCAGCTGTGAGGAAGTGGTTTGCATTTGTAACCCAAAAAGGGCCAAAATCAGGATAGCATAGGGAAAGATATTCAGATAGCCACGCCCACTCTACTTCAAAACAATAAGGGCCACAAAGGGGCAGGAGACGTGGCGAGACATGGTTTTGATAATGCAGATCTGATAATCCTCACATAATATTCTAAATTATGTAGGCAATGATGTTTGGCAGATGCAGAGCTCTTGTACAGCTCTGTCCAGTACAGCTTGCACAGATTACTTCAGCTCTATCCATGTATTCCATATAGTAGTAAATTAAAGAGGGGCTTTAGGCAAAGCAAAATTTTCAAATAACTACAGTGGGCCCTCATCTCATGCAACCTCCGCACATGTGAATGCAAGGTCATGTGAAGCATCACGTGGCATAATATTCAAGGGATGCACTTGTGCTGCCATGGGCGCACGCGCGCGCGCGCGCACACACACACACACAGTGCCACTGATTATAATGGGACGCGATGCTCTACATTTGTTTTACGCAGGGGTTCCTGGAGTAGATCCCACCATATAAGGTGGGCACACTGTATTGTTTTTAAAAAGCAGATGTCATACAGCAGGTCCCTGGGATCTGCTGGACCAGTATGTATGGTTTCACTTACCCACAATCTGCTCCAGGTCTGGACAGCCGCCATAGAGCAAGGTCCTTGCTATGCACAGCCGGGCACCCTGAACCTCTCTATGCCAAGGAAGGAGTCTCCCTCCCTCCCTAGCCAATAGAAGTGCACAGTGAGGCAGAGCTGGGCCCTCTATTCCTCTCTCAGCCAAGGAAGGGGTTACTTGCCCTTCCTAGCCAAGAGGCACATGGCAAGGCACAGCCAGCCTCCATGTCTCCCTCCTTCCCCAGTCATGAGAAGCGTCTGGCTCCTTCCTGTGCCTCGCAGACAAGGAAGGAGTCTCCCTTCAACCCAGGTACACAGTGGGTTGAGGCACACAGTCAGGCACAATCCAGTCCCCATGCCTCTCTCAGTCAAGGAAAGAATCTTCCTCTGCCCTTGGCCAACAGAGGCGCACAGCTCCACTCATACATCTCTCAGCTGAAAAAGGAGGGAGACTCCTTCCTTGGCTAAGAAAGCTTCGGAAAGTCCAGCTGCGCAGAGCCACATGCTTCTCTTTGCTGAGGAAGGAGGCGGACACTCCTTCCTCAGCTAAAAGAGGCACAGGAAGCCTAACTGTAGAAAGCCACGTGCCTCTCTTGGCCAAAGGAGATGGACACTTTTTCGTTGGCTGAGGGAGGCACATGGCTTCGAGCTGCATTATAAATGACTCAGACTTAGTTGGATTAAATTTACAATTATCAAAGCAAGCAGTAAAATATAATTTAGCCTGATGATAACGAAACTCTCAAAGAATGAAGTGCTTTCACAGGAAAGAGGGAGGTTTTTTCCTGCTTTACTCTAACCTCAGTGAGTCTACATCTTGCTGCCAGTATCTTTCATATTTTAAAGTTATCCACAAAAAGCCAAGTGCACCTATGACAACCTTACCTCCTAACAAAAGATTCAAATGCTTGAATGCAATATTCTCGAAGTTCATCATCATCTACATTACAAAATTTTACTACCAAAGGGATAATTTTCTCCAGGTATTCACCTGATGGCAGAAAACAGAAAGAGTAATTCATATGAAACACTGTGCAACCCTTCATATGAAACATAACAAGACTTCAATAACATGTAAATTTATTTACCTATTCTATGACCTGCTTGCCTACTGATGGCAGCAATACACTGTATATAGGTCCTAGTTGTTGACATGGAGTCATTTTTAGAAAGTTCTGTCAACAGATGCTCAATAAGATCAACAAACACTATGTTGCCACAACTCATAACAAGATGGCCAAGAGCAATGATGGTTCTTTTTCTCACAGCAAGCCTTGGACTAGTCAGCTGAGGAAGCAGACAGGTCAGAATAGAAGGATGGAAGTTAACGAGCAGTCCTCCTTGCCTTAAACAGACAAAAATTAATTCAGAGAAAACAGTAAATATAACAGATCATGTTGCCCAGGTGTTTCTATCATTTATTTTTCTCTAAACTTACACTTTCAAATACTTTTCGAGGTAACACTTAAGCTGCCTTTGCTCTATCCAATGACCTTCATCCTCTCAATTATTGAAAACAGCAGCAACTAGCACAAATCACCAGCAATACATTCATTCAACTTCATTAATGACTTCTTCAATAAAGAGTTCCCAGACATATGAATTGTATATAAATAGCAGTTACAACAGTTAGTGAGAAAAAGTACTAAAGGCTTAAAATAAATAGCTTCTAATTTACTGTGCTATCTACTATGTGTCATGATAATTATTTTAAGACAGTTGTCATTTTTAATGTTACTTTTATTTGTGGTAATTAAACAAAAGTAATAATACTATCTTGTTTTAATTTTGCTATTTAAATTGTTCTATACTACCTTGAGAAGATTTTGTCTAGAAAGCTGGCCTAAGAATAATTATAAAATGTTTTCAGCAGTTTGCAGAACAACTCTGTATCAACTACTTCTATATACATATTTACCTGCTCAGCATGTCAGCCATGATGTCCAAGGCCTCTAACTGAACAGATACATCTTCTTGTTTGGCAATTGCACTGGTGAGACGACCAGTGATCTTTTTACAAACATTAGCTGCTAATGCAGAACCTAGAAATATGACAGAACATAAAAAATTTTCACTAAAGCTTGTAACAAACTATATTAGCACTGATTTGACCATTTTTTCCAAAGTAAATATGGCTTTCTACGATAATTTATTGGGCTCAATTACAGAAAAAGCTGACAGGTCATTCGGGAAAAGGTCATTCTGATTATTTTCTAATAATCTGTAAGCTCAAAACACATACACAAAACTGCAAACTGATGGCATACACACCAACTTGCCAAATGCACTATAACCCATTAAGAGCAATTACGGTTCAAATTTCCAACCAGAAATGACTACTTCAAAGATTATTCAAAAGAAGTATATTAGCAAAGCAAGCTGATAAAACAAGATCACCTCACAAATAAAAATTTTCTATTATTTTACAACTCAGGCCTACAACAAAAAGTTGCACTCCAAAGTGCTCTTAATAGGTTAATCTACTCTATTTCCTTTTTTTCCTGCTTTTCCCGGTTCTCCTTCTCAAGAAGTCACCATTCTGTATTAGCTGAGCACAGTCACTTGGTATTTGCTACTCAACTCTTTTTTTTTAATTTAAATGTCTGTATGCTTTGTCCCAACAAGCACACACCTCCTGCTAGCACACGGATAGTGTCATCGTGTAAGCAAAAGCACTCACTTCCAAGGTGCAAACAGAGAGAGTTATATTTACTGGATAAAACCAATCTTAAGAACTTTAAATTCTTCACTCAGTAGAAAAGTAAATTCATGTATTAAATTAACCCACTGTGTCCCAAAACAGCAAGCCGATAAAAAAAAAGAAGAAGAAAAAAAGTCAGGATAGAAATGCTGCCAAATTATAGATTTCTTCAACTTTGGAGATAAGCTGTTCAATTAACTTATTTCCATTAATTTCAGAGTTTTTTAAGTACTCTCATAAATAGGACAGTTATGGACATAAACCATTACTGTAATCGACTTTTCACCTTGAACTGGCAATTCCTATTTCAATTAAATGGCACAATACAGCTTCATGCAAATCACCACTGATCTCGACAAGAGGCAAATAGCAACCAAACTGTGTATACCTTAAAGTTGAAAACTGTTTTTAAGAAAGAAAAGGTATTAATCAGTTTAACAGCCAGCATTAACAGAGCAGGTAAGAGAATATGAGCAGAATGAAGCCAAGGAGCTAAGAACTCAGAGAACAGAGCCCTCAGTTATCACACACTTGCTTTCCTTGAGAAACATCATACTATAGTACAAGGACAATTTCATTCCAAAATGCAAGCAGAAAAATGACCTTTTTGGAAAAATGAGCAGTTACATTGCATACAACCTGTACGCTTCCAGCATAAATCCTGCACCATGCTGTATGACAGACTACTATCACACACCATCATACATTGAATCTTAAGGAACAATATGTGCACCCAGCCCAGCTCCTGAGTTCTTCTTGCTTTCTCCCTCCTCAAACAAACACTTCAGCTAGAAATTAGATAAGAGAATTAGGACACTTAACAGCAAGGATTACCATTCCCCTATCCAATTATGTTCGAATGATCAGGTAGCATTTTTTTAAATCTTCAAGTAAAATACCTCAGTGTTAGTTAAAACTATATCTGAGCCCACATTCATGAACCACATCAAATGGAAAAGCAATAACTGAACACAGAGAAGAAAAAGAAAAGTTACCGCTGGATGCAGGAGGAAGTTCTCCAATGACTGTTTTAAGGCCAATGCTTGAAATATCACGTAGCTGCTCTTTATCAGAAAGCATATTAGTACAAAGGGTATCTACAATTGTCTCCACTTGGTATTCTTTCACTTTACTCACCAATGGCCCAAGGCTGTAAAGAAACCCAAATAATATTTACTGGAGCTTAAAACAGATAAAAATCCCATTTAGGCATTCACTTGCTTGTACTGACGAGTAAAATAAGGTCTGCAAATCAGCAGACATAAGCTTCCCTGCACCTACTTAAATCAAAAGCTGTCAGATCTAATTGTGTTTGACTGTAGTATATACATTCTGATGCTATTTTAATTAATTTGGAGAAGTGACAATTTCAAAGACTATACACACATTCATAAAAAAATTGTCAGCAGTCAAAAACTACTCACGATCAAGAACAAAATACTGTATACATAACCAGAACTGTCAGGGACATGCGTAGCTATCATCTATCTGAAACATTTCCCATACAGAAAGGGACAAGGCAAAGATGCTCTCTGTCTCCATTACTGTTTATTTCAACGTTAGAAGTGCTTTAAGAAACCTTCGAAAGCAGGAGGGCATTCAAGGCATGAGGACTGGGAAAACTGAATACAAAGCCCGGGCGTTTGCTGACGATGTGGTGTTTTTTTTGGAAGACTCGCTACATCAAATAGCCAATGTAAATAGAGAGATAAATCAGTTTGTTGAGCTGGCAGGGTTTAAGAGCAATAAACACAAAACAAAAATGTTAGTTAAAAACATCAAAAATCAAGAGAAAAGCCAATTAGAGGAATTATATGTAATCCAGTGTACCCATAGTGTAAAGCACCTGGGAATTCAGGTTACAAATAATAACAATCAACTATTTCAAAATAATTACTTAACAGTCTGGAAATCTATTCAGGGAAAAATGGAGGTCTGGAAATGGTTAGGCTTGTCTTTATTGGGAAAAATATCGTTGTTTAAAATGAGCGTTTTAATGCGTATGTTATTTCTATTCCAAATGATTCTGATACCCATCCTTTACAGGTGGTTTGAGAATTGTAAAGAAGATACAGTAAGATTCCTCTGGGATGGGAAAAAACCAAGGGTTAAGCTTAAACCGACGACTGACCTCTAGGAATGAGGTGGATTCTCTTTGCCTGATTTAAGAACATATTATGTGGCTGCGTGCTTGGTTTGGTTAAGACCATGGGTACTCTTGAACAATCGTCAACTCCTGGTGCTAGAGGGGCATGATCTACACTTCGGGTGGCACACTTGCCTATGGTATGGCAAGGCCAAGGTGCAAAAAGTGTTCCTCTGACATGCAATTCAGAAATCTCTTTAAGATATGGATTAAGTATAAACCCCTCTTATATGCTAAGCTGCCACCTTCTATTTCTCCAGCAGAAGCACTCCAGATAAAATGCCTTAGGAGAGAGGCAAAGTGGTTTACCTATAAAGATCTAGCATATTTGGAAGACAGGGTAGTTAAACTGAAAGATCAACAACAGCTTCAAGAGGGGATTGTTATACAGTGGTTTCCTTACTTCCAGATTAAAGAGAGGTTCAAAAAGGATATGGAAATGGGCGGTATAACTTTGGAACCACCACCTCTGGAAAAACAATGGCAGGGTGGGGATTCCCACCTGTTGTCAAAAATGTATAAATTAATATTGGGGATAAATCTGGAAGGAGAAACCATTAAAGATTACATGATTAATTGGGTGCGAGACTTAGGTCATAATATTTATCTAGAAGAATGGCAAATGGTATGGAAAAACTCTTCAAAATTTACCCGATCTTACATCTTGCAAGAGAATGCTCTGAAAAAGTGGTTCAGGTGGTACCTCCCACCTGTGAGAATTGCTAAAATGCTCAAGAGTGCAAGGAACGGATGCTGGAAATGTAATAAAGAGATTGGTACCTTTTTTCATCGGTGGTGGGTGTGCCAAAAGGTCAAGAAATTTTGGAGGAGGATATGTTCCAAAATTCAAAAATGTTGCTTGTTAAAATAGATCTAAAACCAGAATTTTTCTTACTGAGTATTTTCCATTTGGATAAGCAAATAGAAGAAAAATTTGGTAGATTGATTTGGCACATGGTTACGGTGGCAAGAAATACCCTTGCCAAACATTGGGAAAAAAAGTTGACACCACCCGAGTCAGAATGGTTAGAGAAACTGGCAGAAATTGCCAAGACAGAAAACAAACCAGATGGTAAATTCTTAAAAACTTGGCAATCACTGTTAGAGTATCTAAACACTATAACTGGGATCGATTAGTGGATTAAGAGAAAAAATCTGATCACAAAATTAGCTAACAGGAGATTCAAAGTGAGAAGTTTAGAGGAAGAAGTTCAGATAGGGATGTAATGGTTAATTACCCATGAAAACGGTTACTTTTGCAATCATGAGACTAGGAAAACTTTTGTATATACTTCTTTAACAGTATTCATATATTGAAAGTGAAACAGATTTGTATACAGGTTCAAAAGTGTGTGTGTGTGTATATATACATACATACATGCGCGCGCGCGTGTGTATACCCACACCCACCCACCCACCCACACACATATACACAGTCTCATTCTTAGTTTGACGGGGATAGATAAGAAAATTGCCCCATGCTGTCTTGTCCTCAGAGGGGGAGGTCCTCTCTGAATTTATTCGTGTAAATGTCAGATGTTTTGTGTAACCCTAAGCCCGTAACTGCTTTCAAACATTTGTACAATTGGGTAAGATCTGGTGCACTGGGGAATTAGCTTCACGGTTAGCTTACCAGTTTGTTAGTGATTCTAATACTGACCATTATCAATGTGTGACACTGTTAAGTCGATGCTGTTTAGAAGCGCAAGGTGGACGATTTGATGTTAATGTTACAGAGTTGCTAGTGCAGACCGATGTTTGTACAACAATGTAATGTATGTTATTTATGTACTATGTGGATATATGCTACGATACTATGTGGACATTTATGGTTTTTTTTAATCTTCTCTCCTTCCAATTCCCCCTTTCCTTCTACCACTTTGATGAATAAAACAATTTATTAAAAAAAAAAGAAGAAATATTTCCTTGATATATCTCAATTTACTGCAGGTGGAAGAAATAGGAACTCAAGTGTAACTACTACGTGGTGCTGGAGAAGATTTGTACAGACTGCTAAAAAGACACTTCAGTGGGTCCTAGAGCAAATCAAGTTTGAACTCTCCCTAGAAGCCAATATGACTAAAGTGAGATTATCGTACTTTGGACATATCATGAGAAGAGAAAAATGCAAGTTCTATAAACATAAAAGCTGGTTGTCACAATGTGGAAAGTAATTTGCAAGAGCTTTCATTGTTCATATAAACAAACTCCATGGCTAAAATCATACCATCGCTAAGATCTCTGTATGTCTTTTGCTATTCCTTGGAATACGCATAGGGGAAAAATGTGGCTAATATTTATAAAATTGCTTAGGATGTAGAAATAACAAATACTGAATCTTCTTTACCTCTAAGGGTTATTCACGGAAATGGAGCAGATTCAGAACCGCGGTGCTAAAAGTGGTGGCCCATGGACCAGTGTTAGTCCACAGGCCACCAGCTTCTGATCAGTGGATATCAATATGATACTGACCCCTGGTGCCTAAGGTGGAATTGGTGGTTCCCTACATCATATAACTTAAAGCAGCACAGGCTTAGAACAAGCATGGGGTGAAACACAAAAGGCCTCCACACAAACCAACCTCTATTTTTTCATGTATATAATCACATCACTGTATAAGAAATAAAATTTAATAAGACAGATACATACCATTTGACAGCTAAATTTTGCACTTCACCATTTTTATCTTCCAACAACTTCAAAATCATTTTGACAACCTTCCTTTCACTGTCATCATCTAGCTTGATAGAATCTTTCTGCAGTTCAGTCATCAAGTCATTTGTTGCCATAAACCTATGAAAAAAGTCAATTCAGTTCATATACTATTGCTTTATGGCACAATATATATAAATTTCTATTCCTCATCTTCCAATCTATTTACACAAAGTTATTAAAATAGAATATTTTAACTCCCAAATTGTCATAAACAACAGCATGTTTTACACTGGGATGCAAAGAAACCTTACTACAAATACCACTGTCCCAATAGCCATATGGGCAGCTGTTTTATTAAATTGTTTCAATATCTTATTAAAATTCAAGAACTATAATACATAACAACATAATGGCACAGCATGCAATGTATCAGTCATACCACAGAAAGCTCGCCAACACTCAGCAGATCTGAGTTTAAGTAGTGCCTAAACAGAAATATAGTTGGCCCTCCACATTTGCTGGTTAAGCATTCTCAGATTTGACTACTTGCAGATTACTGAGGCAAAAGGAATGAGATGGGGGAGGGCTTGTGCTTGGGAGGGAGAGAAGGGGATGGGACAGGAGGAGTGCATGTGGGTGGAGGGGATGGGACGGGAGGAGGGTGCACACACCTTTATTCACTTGTGCAGGAGGCAGGATGGGATGTGAGGAGAGGGCATGCCTGCATTCACCCACTTGCATAGGCAGGAGGGGAAAGGGGATGGGATGGTGTCCCCTTTCTCCCTCCTCCCACTCCCCCACTCCATCTCCTTCTCTCCTTCCTGCCCATGCAAGTGAGTGAAGGAACAAATTCATGGCTAGGCCCAGCCACTGTGCCAATACACTACTGTGTTAAATAAGGTTGGAGGGCGGCTTATCATAGTTGCTGTTTTCCCCACCTTGGTGGAGATCCTGCACCTCTAACCCCTGCAAAAATAGAAGATCAACTGTATCTGGGAATGCACACCAAAATGCAATTACTAGTCCCAATTAAAGCACCAAGTGAATCAGTGGTTTACATAAATGTTGATTTACCATTCAGTAATTGATTCAATGGACCTACTTTAACTGAGACCAGCATTTGGATTTATTTATTTATATCCTGCCTTTCTCTGTGTTCAAAACTCAAGACGGATAGAGGCAATTACATATGCTGCCTTTTAAGGTAGGAAACCAAGCTAGAAATTATATAAAAACAGCATAATAAAACATTGGAAATAATAATACAAAACTATGTCACAAACAGAAAAGTATGACTATTTAGTTTGATTTTATTAACCAGGAGTTGTTTGATAAATGTTACATAGGTGTCTGATTTTCATGTCTCCCTACTATTCTACGTGTCCTTCAAAAGCTACAGTGGATGCAAAACTAAGTGTAAATTTCTTCTGTTCCTTTTGGAATTACGAGATTCTCTAAACTTTAAAAAGCATCAATATTTCAGTACTGTTCTGCTTTTCTATGGCTTAGGAAGTGTAGCATAGTCGTGGAAAATATTTCAGAAGTCCTGCTCCTGGTACACCCAAACTGCCGCATTCCTAATTACGGAACCATTTACTGCAGTCCCAACTGCTCTGTAAGAAAGAATGCTGGCCCTTGCTGAATATGTTTCATTTGATTTTAATTGAATGTATTTTAATGTTTTAAGTACATTCTCTTAACATTTAAGAGCAACTCTGAGAATCTTAGGTGAAGAATGGAAAATAAATCAAGTATCAAATAAATGTATAGATAACAGCAACAAGGAAAGGCAGGAACCAAGTTTGACACTCAACTAATATGACAAGTGGCAAATTGCAAGGCGGAATGAATCTGGAGAAATTATCACCTACTGATTCTAAACACAGAATCCTAAAGAAGCACTTGAATCCACATTTTAGCAATAAATACCTATTCTTGAGCTCAAAGTACCACCCCTAACCAAAACACGCTAACTGCAAGTATAAAAAGCTCATTTACATTGCAAAAAACAATTAAACCAGATCAAGCAACCTTGAATACACACATATAGATGTGTATGCGCATTCTGGCTGTGACTACTGCTGGCCACCTCAAGTCCCATTGTCAGAGAAAGGCAGGATATAAATGAATATAATAATAATAACAACAGCAGCAGCTGTGTTCTAAACCGGCAGAAATAAGTGCATAGTGTTCAAACTAAAATTCAATGAAGAGGTATCCTTTTAAACCATTACATTTTACCTCTTCTTCCAGAACAATGGAAAAGGCTAAACCTAAGAAATCTTGAAAGTATTAAGACTTTCAAACAACCAATAAAGTGGGGGTTCTCTCTTATGCTACATTTCAAATGTGTTTATATAGTATTAAAGACACTGAAAGTGACTTTTCTCCAGTAACATAATTATTACAACTAAAAGTTGTATTCCCGAAATCTGTGGTGGTTCAACACTGCATTAAAAGCATCTTATGAAATAATTATATATTAAGTTATTCTCAGCTATCCAGTGCAGTACATTACCAAACGCTTCTTTCACTTACATATTTTCTAATCCCTGCATTCTACTAAAAATGCATTAGTACACTAATGACACCTCTCATTCTACTACACTTCAAGGAAGTTGTTTAAATCCTAAACTGGTGCCTGTCATTAATAATGGACTGGAAGAGGGTGAACAAATGAAAACAAAAGGCAGACAAGAGAGAGGTGCTCCTGGCCAGTTAAAAGGCAGATCAGGAAAGAGGGATTCATCAGTGCTGGACAGAGCTACCCTCTCCTTGAAAATGCAGATTTGTAGCCTGGATGTACTCTTGGCTTCAGCCTTGAAGGTTTCAACTGTGACCAGGTCAGCATTTACAAAGTTAAGGCTTGTACATCAGCTGCACCCTAGAAATGTTGGATTTGGCTAAAGAGACACCTGTTTCAGTTACATCCTGTATAGATTACTGTGACACACCAATGTTGGACTGTCTTTGAAGAGTGCTCAGAAAGTCCAGCTAGCCCAAAGAGTTGCAGACAGATTACTAACAGAACCTAGCTACAGGGACCATACAACTCACTTGTTGTAACAGCTCCACTGCCTGCTGGTGTGTTTCCACGCACAATTCAAAACGCAGATCATGAGCTATAAAAGTCTATATAGACTATATCTCCACATATAAGCTTACTTGTGTTTTGAGATCTGGGAAAGCACTTCCCAGGTACATCAGGTGGGAACACCGAACAAGGTGTTTGTAGTGGCTAGTCCTAGGGTCTAAGACTCTGTTCTTAGAGAAGCTGGACTGGTGCCCTCTTGGTTATCCTTCCACAGGCAGGTGCTTGTTTCAGTAGCTTTCTGAGGAAACTCTGCTCATGAGGAAAGGCCTTAAACAATAGTTTGTACAGTTTATATTCTTTTTTTCTAAATTGTTATGCTTCTAATGTTATTAATATTTTAATTATATTTTTAAACCTTTAACAATAATGATAAATGAGAGGAAGGGAAAACGTTTACAGAAGCCTAACATAGAGGTGAGACACATGTCACATTGCCTATGTGGTATTTTTATCTGTGTAGCATATTTGTTTTTTATCTTCAAGTCACTTCCATCTTATGGTGACCCTAAAGCAAAACTATCACTGGGTCTTCTGGGGGATGAGAATATATGACATGCCCAAAGTCATCCAGTGGGTTTCCATGGCTGAGCAGCGAAGCCATGGTCTTCACGGTCACAGATCAACACTCAAAACAACTACACCACACTGGCTCTCATGTAGTATTTTACTACTGCTTTATTGCATTTTATTCTACAAGCATTACTTTCACTAGCTAACTTGAGCAACACAGAGTAGAAAAGCAGAATGCAAATAAAATAGTAGCTCAAGACCATACCTACATGTCTCCATGCTCCTTCCATTTTCCAAGCATACACACAGTTTCTTTTTTTAGAGTTAATTAGAGCTTAACATTATTTATTTACTTAATTTGCATTCTGTCTTTCTCCCAGTATGGGAATCAAAAGTGGCTCAAAATCTGAGTTAAAACAAAGTTAAAACAACAGATAGTACAAATGGTAAAAACATTAAGCATCATACTAAAAACATTAATTTGAAATTTTTTTAAAAGGCTGTTAAAACATACCAATAATAATAATAATAAAAATATGACTACAGCACACACCAATTAAAAAACCTTCTGCAAGAGATAGCTGGTGCTCAAAGGCATGGATAGACAGAAAAGTCTTCACCTGCCTACGAAAAAGGGAATGTCACAGTCTTGGAGCAGACACTGAGAAGGCTCCCTCTATGTTCTCACCAAAAGTGCCTATGATGGTGGTGGGACTGAAAGAAAGCCCATCCCCAAGGACCTTAAAACTCCAGTAGGCTCATACTGGGAGATACAATCTTTCAGACAGACTGAACCCAAGACATATAAGCATTTTATAGGTCATAACCAGTACTATGAATTGTACCCAGTTATTTCAATCTACCTGTCCATCACCAACCTTACTGAGTTCTGTAGTGTTTCATTTGGAATTGTAAGATACACAACAGGATCTTACAAAGAAGAAAGAAATACAAAAAGGAATCATGTAGCACCTCTGAGAGTGAAAGAAGTAGTCTGCTGCATAAGCTTTCACAGTCATGGATGCAAGTAGCATCTGATGAAACTTATGCTATCAAATTCTTTCTCTGAGGCCATTTTCACACTACACTGTTATAGTGCTGTTATTCCACTTTCAACATCCTGTGGAATTCTGGGATTTGTAGTTGAGGGGGGGCATTCAGAATTCTCAGCCAGAGAGGTCTTTGGCCTCAGTAAACTACAAAACCCAAAATTTAGTGTGGAAACGGTCTAAGTCTAAAAAATGCTACAGGATTCCTTTCTATCTTTATATTCTCATATAGACTAATACAGCCATGCCTTTGAATGTTTATACAGAACAAACCTTCATGTATGAAATATGCAACATGCATTCAGAGGCATACCTTCCAAAGGTAAACACACGTGTAACACTGTCATATCTAATGATGGAGACATCATTTGCTTCCAAGTGTATTTTCTGTGTTATTTTTAGTGAGTATGAGCTGGCCGTTTAAAATCTCGACAGTGAATGGCAAGTCTCAAGGAAATAATGTCACTATCAAAGCTGTTTTTCCCCCTTAACATATAAATGACCAAGCACTGCATTGCCTATACTAAACTATAAGCACTAAAGTATTGCCTGCCACTATAGTATTGCCTGTGTAGAGCTCTGTAGAAAAATAGAGTGAAACTCATCTTGCATTTTATTTTTATTAGTTTTCCATTTCCATGATCAACAGATGAATATATTTTTTTATTACAGTCAAATCAAGAGAAAAGAACTATGGACTTACAGCACTCCATATATGTTCTGCGTTTTTTTGAAAAAGTATCATCTTGGGCTATATCGAGAAGTACAGAAGAGAAAATGCCTATCTGTGTTCTGCTAGCTCCTATAGGTTATGGATATCTGTAACCTCACCCTATATATGTTTACTTTAAAAAAGAATCCCATGAACTCAGTTGGGGTACTTCCTCAGTTGGGGTACCTTCATGGTATGCTTTGGACTACAATTAGTTTACTATAACCTCTAAACTTTAGAAGGAAAGTTTTAATATCTCCAAGAAACTTAAAAGGAAAGTTTTTGCAAAGTCTGCAATGTTAGGCAGGTAACTTATTGCCATGATCAAGCTACTTAAATCCCCTTTTCTACAGCACACCCAGAAACAAACCCTGCAGAGTTTGTTTCAAGGATGAAAGAGCTGAACTAAATTCAAACCCAACAAGAATACCAAGTTTTATCTACTGATACTACCCCATGGGAGAGATGTTCTAGAGCACATAGCTTAAATGTCCTCAAAGACAAATTAATGCAATCTAAAAGAGATCATATCTCAGACAGTAGATCTCCATTTTTATGCTCAAGTGAACAGAATTCGCTTTGCAAGCACTTTCAAACAGAACTTAAAATAAAACAACAAGTCATCTGGTTCCAATCCCAAACTTACGACGGAACAAGTCCGGCTGAACACATTTGTTCCTTCATGCAAACGTTCAGAGACTATAATAAAGAGCTTGTTTAGAAAAATGTCTGGTAAACGTAGCCGAGCAGTGAGTACACAGATACAGAAAACGCCACACCCGGGAAGTGGGAGAAGGGGAGAACAAACTTGCAGGCAACTTTCAGAATGCGATGGACACCGGAACGACCGAGCTAAAGCCGGGCTCCGACTCGCAGTTCTGCCGCGAAGAGCCAGGCGTGGGGCCTCTCGTCCTCCAGCTGGGACGGGCCTCAACCCAGGCCGAAAACAGCCTGGGTGAGGCGGAAAGCACCGAGGGAGGGGACCGAAGAGGCCGCGGCCTACCCGGCGAACGCCAAAGAACGTGCCCCTGCGAAGGTTTTAGGAAAGGATGCGAACGGGCCTCCGGCTCTAGGCTCTCACCTGAAGTCCTTGTCGCTGGACGTCATTTTCTCCAGCAGGTTGGAGATGTGGTACGAGGCGCTCGCCATGTCGATGGTCCCGGTGAGGGCCGCGTCTCGCCGGCTCCACGTCGCCCAGGGCTAAGCGAGGCGAGGGGAAGCGAAGGGCAACAGGGAGGACTGTCCGCCAAGGGAGCGCGGCGGCGCCTGCTCGGCGGCGGCGGCGGCTCCGCGCGGTCCTTTGCCCGAGGCGGGGGTGGGACACGGCGAGCGAGGGGAGGGTCAGCGCGCGCGCCGTGAAGAAGTCAGTACCATCGCCGGCGAATGGCAATCGCGCGGGAAAAAGGCGCCGGAGGAACGAGAGCGAACAAACGACCTCCCTTTGTCCCCCTCTTCCTCCAGACGAATGGAGGAGGACCCGATAGTCCACCGTCTGTTGCCTCGCGCTCGGCCCTGGGGTCAAAGTTCAAGGAGGCCCTCGCGCGAAGAGCGCGCCAACGTCGCTGTCTCCGTAGCCTCCAATTGGCTTCCCCGCCCTACCGTGGGCGGACTGGCTCGCATGACATCAAGACGCACGCGGCGCACACCGTGCGCGAGGGGGACGGTTAGTAAGCAGAAGGGGAAGAAAAACCTTATTCGAAGGCGAGGCGGGGCGGGAGGAAAAAAAAAAACCACCTCTCTTCCCGGCATGCAATTCTTTCAGTGATTACAGTTGTGATGTGAGGCTTAGAACGGTGTGAAAGGAGGGAAGCGTCGTTCGCGGGGGATCATGGGAGGCAGATGCGATGTGTCATAGGGCTTTTGTGAGAGCGGAGGGGGGATGTGGGACGAGAAGGATGTGTGTTGCGTTTATAGGTCGTGGTTTGAGCGCTGGGCTACAATTGGGAGAGCGGGGTTCGAATCCCTTCATGGCCATGAATACCCACTGGGTGAGTTTAGGCAAGCCACGTTCTCTCAGTCTCAGAGGAGGGCAAAGGCAAACCCCCTCTGAACAAATTTTGCCAAGGAAACCCCACGGTGGTTCGCGTGAGGGTTGACATATGTCGAAAATGATATGAAGGCACACAACAGCAATGTTTGTCTTTAAGTGTAGGAGTTACTGGTGCTCCCGCTACACCCACAAAGTTTGGGCAAAAGTATAGCATGGGTTCATGTTCAGTTAAACTGGTAGTTCTGCACAGTTTCCTTTGAAAGAAAATCAGATTAAGTTTCCTATTAGCATCTGTTACCATGTTTTTTTTAAACAACGATGTCAATTCACTAGAACATATTAGCCTAGAAATTAATATGGTGACACTCTTCCAGTCGTGCAACCGGGCTCTGCAGCTCCTTGTTACCCTATCTGTATGTATGTGTATACATACACACACCATATACAAATTTTATTTTAAAATGTTGTGGAAAAAGAGTCTCGTGAGGACCAGCCCTGACAAGCGCAAGGTGTAATGTAATGCTTTGTGTTTTTTCTTTTGGATTCGGTTAACCCCAGCCATATGCTCACAAAAACAGAACAGCAAACAAAACAGACAATTGCTCCCTCCCACCCGGGGACTACACAAGTATACATACTCTGTCTCACTTCCATGCCACCAGATCCTCTGAAGATGCCAGCCACAGATGCAGGCGAAACGTCAAGAGAAAATACTAACAGAAAGCCCAGAAAACCAACAACAACCTATAAAAACATAGACTGGTTGGTAGGTTTTGTTTGTAATAGTCAATGAGCAGACTATAGCAGCTTATTGTCAGGATAGGAAGGTAAGATGTTTTTGTTCAGTAAGTGGAGTGTAAATATTTTGGAATTAATTAGTAGTTCATATACATAGAGAAGTATCCTTTTAGCTCAATATATCTTGTACAAGTGATTAATTCAGTTCAGATGTTACCACAGGGATGTCTGATTCTGTAATAGAAACTAAACCAAGAATCCTATATCCACTTGAGAATAAATTCAATTGAAAATTGATTTATTTCTGACTAGATGTATATGGGGCTAGTGCTGAGTCAGGATAGGCGAAACATGAATACACAAAACACTTGCAAGTCCCAAGGATCCTACACAGCGTAGTTAATTATGTGGCATGCTGGGACTTTCATTTCAGCGGTTCTTAGGTGACTATCCTTTACTCCTGTGCTAAATTATTATTTGAGAGAAATATAGTATTTACAATTAATTATATAATAATCGTAACTTTTTTTAAGATCTTCAATTTTTATCGAACTTGGTCCTGAACTGCTTTTGGTGATGGTGCAGTTTGTTTAAATTGAAAGGGAAGTTGTCCAGTATGTGACTATGACTGTTGAATTGATTTCTGAATACACCCGTAAATGATTGCACTTACATGTCATCTGTCATTCAGGTCTTTTTGTCCATGGTTTTGTATTTTGTATTTCTTGTCGTTGTGAACAACGGTAAACTTTTATCATTGACCACAATGCTCCCTAGTTTTTTCTGTATGTAAATAGATTTGCCTTGTTTTTTTTTTCCCTCCAGTCAGTCACACATTCACCTTAATCCACTGTATCTTTAACAGACTCTTGGGGTCTGAGAACTTTCCCAGTTTCACTAAGGTTGTACTCCTAAAAATATTTACCTTGGGTGCAACTTCATTGAACTTAATGTTACTGACTTAAACTGCAAGTATTAAAAAATAAGGAGGTGGAAATAAAATCTGATAAAATAAAATTCTTGAGGTTTTCTTCCACATAGTACTGTAAGGGAAACCTTGCTTATGATTGTAGTAGTATGCACATTACTTTGAAAAGAGCTTCACCGTGGGACCCACTGTGAACAACTTAGATTACAAGATTTTGTTTTTTTGTTTTTCTTTTTTTTAGCTGTTTGCACTTTTCCTTTTAATGCACTCTCTTACAGAACATAAGGAAAAAATGCAAAGTTTGATGGCATGTTTTCTTCCTCATGAAGATCTGGATTTTTTCCTTTTCATTAACTATAGAATCTCAAGAAGTCTCTGAGATCTACATAGCCATCTTGAAAGCTGCATTTCTAGTGAAACCCCAGTGACAATTGCTTGAAAGAAGCAAAACAATGAGTTCCTTTAAAAAAAAAATCACCATACCCACAACTAGCACTTCCAGAAAAAACATCATTTTGAAAGAGGGATCATATATAGAAATTTTCATAAGTTGTGATGTAGGTTTGTATGTAAACATTTTCTTTACCTCTTGCATGTAACAGATCTTTAGCAGTAACCCTACTAAAGTTTATCATAATTTGAAATCTAAATATTAATGTAAGATTTCTAGGCTTCTGCAAATAGTAGCCTCAACTAGCCATAATTCTTGAGCACAGCAATAGGTATAGTAGTATGTTTTCTTCCCCCTCTTCATCTCTCTATAACTGAGAGGTCAGTGGACCTTCAGTTTTAGATGGTGAGGGTTAGAAGTACACTCTTCTTGATTCCCCACCCTGGCAGTCTCTTTTCTATAGCTTTCTTCTCAGGGGTTATTCTTACAGCAAAACTGAGGACAGCTGTTGAAATGAAAATACTTGTGCTGGAAACCAGTACCAGCTAAAGAAAGTATTCTGTCCCATCTCAGTGTGCACCAGAGTATCAGGCTATAGAAGATTGTATACCAAATTTGTTATTTGAGTTATCTCTTATCTAAATGAAATTAGAATTTGAACTTTAAAAAAAAAAGTACTCGTCAGCAGCTTCCAGCTCCTAGGCCAGACTTGACCACTCATTTGCCCGCATGACAAGCTAAGGTGGAATGTGAATGAAACGTCTAATAACAGCAGCAGATAAACTTGGAGTTGACACTTCTGACGTATTACACCCTAGTGGATTTTCAGAAGCCCTTGAACAAAACGAGTTGCTAATCAGGCAATAGCAGTTTGCCTACATCTAATGCTTAATATTTTTCATTACTAGATTTAAAAAGCTTCCTAGTTTTTTTTAGTACTCTTGCAGTAGTTAAAACATGTTGGTGCTGTCCTTCTCTCAATGATATAATATTGGTTGCTTCTCTAAAATGTGCATGATGTGCTGTTTAATATTAGCAAACAGTCCTCAGAACTCCTTAGCACAATGCACTTCTGTTATATTGTGTGTATTAATGTCACTGTTTTCCCCATTCACTCACATAATGGAATCCAAGTCTTGGTGTATGTAGATAAAATTGCTTAAAATTTGAATGGTAGAAGTTGGCTAGTAATAACTGATGGCTTGGTGACAGTTTTATGGGTGTTTCATTAGAGATTAAACTTTGGTTATTGTTGTTGTTTCAGTGCCCTAATGTAGATTACAAGATTTTGGAGCTCACATATTCTTTGCCCATAGAATATGAGAACTATTCTTTCTGTTATGAGATAGAATATTTGGATTGATCAGATTTCAGATTTTTCCTTCCTTTGATATTCACAAATATTTTGAAAGCATGGTTGCACTGAAGAAAACAGTGGTTTCATATCAACGCAGGTTATCAACCTATAATAATTAGTGTTTTTGCCACAAACATCAAAAGTGTGTCCAAAGCCAAAACTCATACACATGCTGTCATCCACAGACTGCGAGCCATAGAACAAACAGCCTCCATATAAGAAGCATATTATCAAGTGATACTGTACAATGACCTACATAGACAAGCTGCAGTTTATAGGTGGAGTACAATACCATGCAGTTCCAAGGACAGTGAGTGAATCAATACACCGATGGAGCTGATCAGCTAAGATTTTACCCACACTTTATTTAATTCACTTATACTCTTACAACAATGAATTAACTACACTATTGGACATATCAGAATGAATGTTTGCTGTTTCCAATCTATTCTGTTTTTATTTATTGGTTCATGTCTGGCTAGCTCTGAGTGATGTTCAGTATAGACTCCTCCTACTAGCTAAACAAAAATGAGACTGCCATTAATTCTGGGGAGTACTATTGGCAAGGTACTAGGATTCCCCAGTGAAATAAGGGACAGGGCTCCTGCACCTTTAATGGTTGTATAGAAGAGGCAACACCTGCCGAAATTCCTTTTTCTACACAAGCATTAAAGGTACAGGAGCCCTATCCCTTATTGCATGTGACAACCCTACTAGGTGCTCCAGGACTTGAAGTCTGTCAGAACAATTATCTCTGGAAAGCCTTAACTGGTTAATATAAGGTTCTAGTCCAGAGTTCACCAATTTTATGCTCTCCAGAAGTTAGGTGATGGGGTCATGGAAGTTGTAATATCAACACTTCTAGAGGGCAGCAGGTTGAGGATAGCTGTTCTAGCAGCTGGAACTCATCTTGACTGCTAACTCTGGAATGTTAAACTGGATTGCAGAATTTCCTAGCTCATGGGATCAGTCTTGATTGACAGTGTTAGGCAGTTCAGGACTGGCAGCAATGAGGAAATATTGTGAAACAGGCTAGAGCTCAACTTCTCTTTGTTCATGAACAAGTTTGACAGGATGGAATCAGGGAGCATGCCTCTTGGGCCCAGCTTTTTAAAGGGCCAAAAAATAAAAAAAATAAAATAAAGGGCAGGCATTGAGAATTAATGATCAGACAGAAAAATATCTGTCATTAGGCAAGGTGAAGCAAAGCTATCTGAGGACACTTGATAGAGAGACAGATCACTGAAATCACGTACAGCCTAATCTCTGGCTCTCCAGCTATTCACTCCATTTTCTATCTTACCTGCTGCCTTTCTTTTCTCTTCTATTGACATAGTTCACATGAATTTAGTCAAGCAATTAAGTTTAAACAAAAGGAAATAGTTGTATAGATTAATAATGAAGAGGATCCATACAGCTTTGGAAGGCAACAAGTAGCTCTTCTAAAACTGTCTGTGATTCTGGATGAGCCCTGATTTCTGCCAGTTTAGTCGAGTGGCAGACCTCTCCCCCACTTATCTGTCTAGGGTCTAGGTAGTAAGTTTACTTGGATCAGAGCTTCAAATGTCTTTCAGTCCAAACTTCTGAAGCTCTAACTGGAAAGTTCAAAGAAGTGTATTTCACCCAGGCTCTTGAATATCCACTTACTTCTCTGGGACCACTGTTAGTCCCCAGCTGTTCAAGCAGCTGTCATCATAGGATGCTTCCAAATGAAATTTTTACGGTGCAATCACACTGTGTCCTTCATGGAAGTTTAGAGGAAGTCTAATAATTTTTGATTATTTGTAGCCTGTCAGTATTTTGTCTATTTTTTTTTAACCAGAGAAAATTTATTAAGGAAAAAGGATGAAATATAAGTACAGTGTCTTTCACTTGTTAGTAATGAAAGCTTTCTGTTTGGGAGCAGCCATAACTTCAAAACACAAAGCCCATGACTCTGGACAGAGGGCCATAAGGTAAGCAAGTGTGGTGCTCCATGAAGAATTTAGAAATGATACCAGTGATGAGACAATTCAAAATGAAATGAGATAGTGCCAGAAGATAAGATTTCCAGGTTGAGTGGCACTCACTGAGCTATTGGAGAAGAGCAGAGGACAATTATGCATAGTGCTGTGGCTAATGATACAACTGGACTCAAGCCAAAAGGACATTCAGCTTGTTAAGGTGCTCAGAGGCAAAAGGAATGTCCAAAGCTGCACAACACATAGGAACATGCAATGTGAGAAGCATAAATCAAGGAAAGCCAGGCATTGTAAAACAAGAAATAGAATGTATAAATATTGAAATACTTGCTATGAGTGAGGTAAAGTGGACAGGAAAGGGACATTTTGAGTCAGATAATTACACAGTGTTTTATTCAGGGAATGAAATCTAAGAAGAAATGGGTGACATGGTGAAGAGAGATAACAGCAAAGGCAGTCAAAGAATATAATACAAAGTCTGACTGAATCATGTGAATAAGACTTCAGGAAAATCCATCAATATTACCTTAACCCAAGTTTATGCTCCAACTACAGAGGCAGGAGAAGAAGAAATACGGAGGAGCCCAGGAAGAGATTGATCACATACAAAAATAGGGCTTCTTGTTAGTCATAGGCAATTGGAATGCATAAGTAGGAAACAGCAGGATCAAAGACTGTAGGAAAATTTGGCCTAGGATCAAGAAATGAAGCAAAAGACTGACTGGCTGAATTTTGCTAGGCCAACAGTTTGTTCATCACAAACGTTCAAGCAACCTAAAAAGTAACTGTATACAAGGACATCACCTGATGACCAATATAGAAATCAAGTAGAATTGGAAGCAGAAGATGGAGAAGCTCCATTATCTCTGCAAAAACAAGACCAGGAGGAGACTGTGGCACAGACCATGAATTGCTGATACTAAACATTAAAGCTGAAGAAGAACACTAAAAACAACCATAATGCCAAAATACAACCTGAAGAACATCCACACAGAATTGAAAGATAATGTAAAAAATAGATTTGCACTATTATGCCTAATTGATTGGGAGCAGGGAGAACTCTGGACTGGAGCCAAGGACATTGTCAGAGAGGAATGAAAAAGACACTATCTGTAGCCAAAAAGAGAAACCTCATAGATGACAGATAAAACTCTTCAAACAGTCAAAAACAGACAAGAAGCAAAAGTAAAATGTGACAGAAATAGAGTCAGAATCCTGAATGCAACTGTTCAATGACTTGTGTGCAGAGACAAGGAGAACTACTATAATAATTGATGCAGAGAAATAGAAGGTGACAATAAAAAGGGAAGAACAAGAGACTTCTTCCTCAAGATAAGAGAAATCAAAGGGAAATTTAAACCAAGAGTAGGGATGCCTTTGATTGTGTAGATCATTAAAAGCTATGGATTGCTCTTAAAGAAATGGATGTGCCATAATATTTGACTGTCCTGATGCATACCCTTCACTCAGGACAAGAGACTACAGACAGGACAGAATACTGAGAAATGAAATGGTTTCCAGTTGGCAAGGGGGTCAGGCAAGTCTGCATTTTATACCCTGTTTGTTTCATTTGCATGCTGAAAATATCAGGATTAGACTCAGAGGAAGGAGGTGTAAAATTGGAGGAAAGAACATCAACAATATAAGATATGCAGATAACATCATATTACTAGCAGAAAATAGCAAGGACTTGAAATTATTATGGAAGAAAGTGTAAAGACAGGTTTATAGTTGAACTTTAAGAAAATAAAAATAATGAACACATTATTGTTGACCACATTCTTTACATAAATTTAAAGCAGATGATGAGGACATTGAAATTGCTCAAGATTTTCCGTATCTTGGCTCAGTAATTAATTAGAATGGAGACTCTAGTAAAAAAATCAGAAAAAGACTAGGACTTAGAAGGGCAGTTATAAAGGAACTAGACAAGTTCCTGAAGTGTCAAAACATATAATTGAATACTAAAGTTAGGATTGTCCATGCCATCATATTCCCAATTTTCTGTGTATGTTTGTGAAAGCTGGACAGTGAAGAAAATTGATAGGAAAAAAATCAGCTCTTTTTGAAATGTGCTGGAGAAGAGTTCTACGGATACCAGGGACTGCTAGAAAGACAAATAAATGGGTCCTAGAGCAAATCAACTCTTCCTAGAAGCCAAGATGACTAAACTGAGGCTGTCATAATCTGGCCATATTAAGAGACAACATGGTTCACTAGAATAGACAATAATGCTTGGTAAGGTGGAAGACAGCAGGAAAAGAGGAAGACAACATTACAGATGGATAGACTCAGGGTATTTCTGCACTACGGTGTCATAGTACTATTATTCCATTTTCAACATCCTGTGGAATTCTGGGGTTTGTAGTTTACTGAGGCCAAAGAGCTCTCTGGCTGAGAATTCTAAATGCCCTCCCTAAACTTCAAACCCAAGGATTCCATAGGATGTTGAAAGTGGAATAATAGCACTATAAGGAAGCACCATAAGGACATGTAAAGGAAGGCATGTCCCTGAATCTTCAAGATCTGTGCAGGGCGGTTGATGATAGAGTGACTTGGAGGTCTCTCACAGGGTCTCCATAAGTCCAAGTGCACTTGACAGGAGTTAACAACAAAAACAAATCAGTGTACTTTGTCCAGTATAACAAAGTATTGTAAGGAGATGGGGGAAGTGATTTATAGGTAAAGAGAATTTAAATTAATTAAAAATTTGCCTAGCCAGATAAACCTTTCCCAGGAAACTACAACCATTGAATACTAGAATTAAAGGTGATTGTAAAAGAATCTTAAATAATTTACCCAACCTACGGTTAGGCTATTTAAATAAAATAGTCTTGGAACAGTGCAACAAAGTGTGGGCCAAACATCGTGTACCTTTGCTTTTTTTTAAAAAGGAAGCTTATTTCAGTCTCCATTATCCAAAATTCTTCAGGCACATAATGGACGCTGTCTGCTCAGAATTGTTTCAATGCTTTGGGCTAAATCTATCATCTCAGGATTGGACCACAATATTCTGCTCACCTGAAATCTCTTTTTGTCCTCCAAGAATCTCTTTGGAAGGGGTGGTGGAGAGAATTGCTCCCTCCATATTCCACAGATTGAAACATTCAGTTGATGGAGTGGTTAACTGGATTAACCAACTAGTTTCAATGGGAGAGTTAAGTTTTTATGTAATTTTGCAGTCATAAGTACATTTACTAGGGAGCAAGCCCAGAGTAAAACATTATGCAAGATTATACTGCAAACCCAAAATAAAACACAATAGTACTTACAATGCTTCTTTAGCTCAGTTGTGAGCATTACAGAGCATTAATTGTAACTACCTATTCAGAATTTGTCCCTATGTGGGAATATTAACTTGTATTCATTATTACTTTTTGCAGAATAAATGTTTCTGTGGGCCTGAAAGGCTATCATCTACATTAAGCAACTCATAGCATAGCACATAGCAATTAATTATTACAAAGACATCAGTGAGGATAGCATTGGTATAAGCAATATGTTGATGCCTTACTATGGGACTTCATAAAACACTTTCCTAATAAACCCAAGTAACTAATACATATGTTCTGGCAATGTTGAGAAGGACTGGACAGAAAAAGCAGGAATTGGAATAAAACCCAGTAGGATGGTCTACAACAAAGTCATTTGGGTGAACCTGCTCACCATACAGGAAAAGTGAGAAATGCTTACAAAGCTAGAGAAACCTTTAATTCAGTGGTCTGCTCATACAGTAATGTGAAAATACAAGTATATAATAAAGAGGGGAGCAGCTATGCACACAAATTCATTTAATATCACAACTCAGTTAAACTAGAGCCTATATTAAATATCTATTGAATAAGGAAGCCTTACTTTCATTTTTACTTGCATACCAGTTCTGTTTTCCAGTTTCTAAATTCTGGCCACAAAAGGACCCAAGGAGAATGAATTACATTTAGAGAACAAATCACATATAGCTAGAGAATTCTGGGGGTTTGATGTGCCATTTGCAGGAATACAGGTTTATTAAGCTTGAAATAAAGTTTGAGGCTCTCAAACACTGAAAGAAGTATATTGTAGTCTGCAAAATGACAAACCACATTAAACATGACAGAGAGATTGTGAGGAGGGGAGATGCATTCTACTCAGTTAAAGTGGCTGCTGCTGAAGCAACAGTCCCTCTTTCTTCCTGACCAAGTAATTTAAGCCTCTCCTTACCCACTTCTTGAGGGCGGCTGCAAACCAACAGCATCCCTTCCCCAAATGTTAGAGTGGAGTGAGCCCAGAAGGTGGCTCTTGTTTACTCCTTGGACATTGACGTGTGGAGTTCCACATGGATCTCTTTTGTCCCTCGTTCTGTTTAAAGTCTAAATGAAATCACTAGGAAAGGTTTCTGGAATTTTGGGGTTCAGTGCCATCAGTTTGATGATGATACCCACCTCTATGTCTCCTTCCCACTTAAATCAAGGATGTTATTTTGGTTTTAAATTGGTGCCCACCAGCACTAATGGACTGGTACCAGTGTGAAAATAGAAGCTTTATGCAGACAAGACAGAAGTGCTCCTAGTCAGTCTTAAGGCAGGCTGGGAATAGAGGTTCAACCTGTATTACATGGAGTCATGCTCCCTCTGAAAACACAGGTTAGTCTGAGTGTACCCCTGCACTGAGCCTTGCTGGATGCTCAGCTTTCAGTAGTGGCTAGGAGTGCACTTGCACAATTAAAATAGTTTGCCAGCTGTATTTGTTCTGGGTTGTATCTGACTTGGCCATGGCGATGCATGCCTCAGGTACATTCCACTTGGCACTGTGAGGCCACCCCTAAAGAAAATTTGGAAATTTCAACCTGCAACCAGTTTGTTAATGGGCTGGATAAAGGAAGGACAGAGCTCCCTAGCTACGTCAGCTCCACTGGCTGTTACTCTGTTTGCGGGCACAATTCAAAGTGCTGGTTGTGACCTATAAAGGCCTCTGTGGCTCTGGCTGAGGCTATCTGAAAAACAGCGTCTTCCTATATGATCTTGCCTGAGCTCTAAGATTTTGTTGAGAGGCACTTCTCTCAATCCCACCAACTTTAAATGAATGTCTGGTGGGAACGTGGAAGAAGGCCTTTTCTGTGGCAGCTCCAAGACACTTGAACTCTTTACTTGGGGAGGCTAGACTGGCTTCCTCATTATTGTCCTGTTAGCAGGAAAAGACTTTTCAATGTCAGTAGGTGTTTCTGAACTGATTGTTTTACATGTTAAGAACTCTCTGTTTTAGTGTACTGCACTATTTTAATATTAGAACCGTGCTTTTAAATTAATGTTGTAAATTGATTTCATTCTGTAGACAGTTTTATACTATTTCAGTCTTCCCTTAATTTTTCTACATTTTTAGCTGTGCATGGTTTTACTTATATTTCATTTTATCTTGTAAGCAGTTTGAGTCCCATTCTTGGGCAGAAAGGTAGAGACAATGATTGATTCTTAGTACAGTTTACAATCTGCTGACAAAAATCTTTGTATCATTTTTTTTAATATACATGGTTGTGAAGATGTCTGTAAAAACCTATGGCTTTGATCCAGAATCTCCCACCCATGGGTTGTAGAGTTCCTTCCATGCACAGAAGGCTTCTGATCTGCCAGAATAGGAGAGGAGGTGATTTTCACTGATTCGTTCGCCCCTAGATCCTTCTCCCAAATTATGATCTAGAGAACTGGAGTATTCTCCAGACTAACCTTGTAGATAGAACTCGAGTCTGCCATAGGAGGAAAGAATAGGTGAAAACCACCTTTTCCCAAGAGCCTTGATCTACTCACAGAGTTGTTGCACTGGTTAAAAAAAAAAGTTAAAAACTCTTTCTTTTATAGTAATTGAAGGACTGGCACATTTGGACATACTAATAAATCATGGTTTAGCACATGTCTGTGGCCCAGAGGTGGAATGGAGCACACAGAGACCTACACTGTGGCCCACCATGGGTACCAATTTTTACTGCTGCTTCTCCTTTCTCCCCTGACCTGCTGCCATCATTGCAGCCATGCTGGGGATAACATTGCATGGAGGTAATTTTCCTCACTTCTCCAGTGCAACCTGCCAGACTGCATGCCCTTGATCTGTTCCCTGACACTCCGCTGTGGTTTTTATTTTCTCCTTTCTGACATCTAAATGCAGGTTTTTCTTTGGTATGTTCCTGGCATTGTTACCTAGCTATGACCTTACACTTTGGCATCTCTTTAAATTCAGACCAGAAATCTGAAAGTGTTTGATTATTGACACTGGATGTAATTTCACTGCAGAAATTCCTAAGCCAGTTTTTAAAATCAACAGTGTAATTAATTAATCTAATTTTAAGTAGTTTGTTCATCAGTCAGTTTTTCTGCTCTTTCCTAACATTGAGATTCTAAATTGGAAGGAAAACCAAGGGCAGCTTCATCATTTAATATTACTTCATTAATTTCCATGGATGAATTTTCCCTGTTTGAGAAGAAGTGCAGCATTTTTCATGCAAACGATGCAAAGTTTTCATAGTTTAAGTCATACCAGTATAAATGGCTAAAATTAACTAGCAAGGTCCATCCATCAAGCAAGCTCAGTTCTCCAGTGTATCCAGGTTGTGCTTACACAGCACAAGCTGAGTAAAATTGGATAGCCTCATGGTTTCTTTCCTGTCCCTGGTTAGATGGGAAGCAGAAGCTTTTTGAACTATAGAATTTTGCCTGAACCATTTTTGTTATGTAAGGTTACTTTTCAAGTTGTGACATTGGCTTGTCTGTATTAAGATGAAAATGTATGCCTAGCACTCTGGCTAATTCAGAATGAATTCTGATGGCAAGTGCCGTTTCATCCAGCTGCAACTGTTACTGCTGGGTTGTCTCTGCCTTTGTGGAAGATTTATATCCTCACAGAACTAGTCTCATGAACTACGACACAGCAATTTTTGGCAGCAAGTGCCACCCATCCCAGTTCAGTGTGCTGACAAATAAAAATAAGAATCTTGTGGGTAGGCCAGTCATCTGTGAGGTTGCCTTTTAGACAGAGCCACTTCAGGGGAAGACTATTTATTTATTTGATTTTATCCCACCTTTCTCCATAAGTACCCAAGGGCAAGGGCCTCTCCTGCTGTTTGAAAGAAGAGGGAGGGTTGCCATACTTTATTTATTTATTTGTAAGAGGCCTCCTAAGCATGTATTTTCAAATGAGATGGGGGGGGGTCTCAGGTTGCCCTCAGGTTGAAAATGCTGCATGATGTGAATGCCAGCATGATGATGATGATTTGGCCACACATCACATAGATTTTGTTGGATGAGGTTGGGGGTGAGGTCATCTCACTTTTATCTTTGTCCAGCAGTATTCTCTGTGCAGCAGCAGGCAAGACTAAGGGGAGCAGAGAGGTGGAGTTGCAGGATTCCATCTCTCAACCAGGTGCTGATCCCACAATTTTCTGGGTTCAAGTGTGCATCTAAAGGTTGGTGGCTGGGACAAAATTGGAATTCTGTTGGTGTACATCACACCTCATTGGGTTTCTGGATAAAATAGATTATCTAGGCCCAGTTCAATCTAGTTTCAGGTCTGACTGAGATAGAGACAGCTTTGATTGCTTTAGTGGATGACCCACCCCCTGCTCCACACTTTCCCTTCCTGAGCTAGCTAATGTGATCCCAGGTTTAGTATTAGAATCTCTTCATCTTGTGGTGTTGTGGGACTTCAACACTGGTGCTGAAATTGTGGTGGTTCAGAATCTCATATTTGCCATAACAACCATGGGGCTATCCCAAGAAGTGGCTGGAGCCACTCATGCTGTTGGGTACACTCTGGACCTTGTTTTCTGTGATGGGTTGGATGATGGTGATCTAGGAATGAAGGAATTTTACTTAGTTCTGTTTTCATGAACAGATCACTATCTGGTGAGGTGTAGACTTGCTGGGACTCAGAACCTCTTTGGGGTTGGGAAACTGATTCAGATGGTCCACACCAGTAGGCTTATGGATCCAAGTGGTTACCTGATAGCTTATTTCCTGATGGCCTGGTGTTTCCTGCTGCCTTGCAGGTGATTGTGTTGACCTCTGGAATGGAGAAATGGCCAGGGCAATGGATACGATCACTCCTGAATGTCCCCTGTAATGGCATGGAGCCAAACCAGCCCCCCGGTTTTCCAAGGAGCTGGCAGCAATAAAAGGAATGAGATGGTGACTAAAATGACATTGGCAAAAATCTCAAAATGAGGCTGATTTAATATAGGCTACAGCCATCCCTTCAGCAATGGAGGCAGGAAACACAGTCTTCTTTGCCACCTTTGTATCTGCAAGAAGTTTGCCAGCAAAGCTGTTTTGAGTGGTCAGGGGCCTTTTAGATGCTGGCCATATGAACAGAGTCCAAATCACTCAATAGCCTTCTGTGAATAACTTGTCAGGCATTCAGACTTGGATGCTACAATTAATACAGTGGTTGTAACTTTGGGTCCTGCCTGTCAAATTATAATAGATCCTTTTCCATTTGTGCTGCCCAAGGATGTGGACAGGATTCTTGGAAAGGTGAGGCTGCCACATATGTATTAGATCCTTACCCTTCTAAGCTTATTTTAAAAAAACAGAAGACAACTGGCTGAATAGGTAGAGAGAGTAGTCAGGCCTCACTAAAACAAGGCAGATTTCAATTGTGCCTAAAGCAGGCAGTTATGAGACCACTGTTGAAAAAACTCTCCCTGAATTCCACCATATTGCATAACCATTGGCAATTTCCAAAAATTTGGGGGTAAGGCCAAGAGAAGTCGTCTGGAATTTTTGGGTCTGGTGCCATCAGTATGCAGACAGCACACAGCTCTACTATTTTTCACCTCAATCAAAGGGTGCTGGCTTGGTTCCAAATCTGTGCTTGTCATCAGCAACAGACTAATGAATGGCAAACAAATTGAAACATAATCCAGACAAGAAAGAGGTATTTCTGGTCAGTCAAAAGGCAGATCAGGGAAAAGAGACTTAGTCAAGGCTGGATGGTATTACAGTTCCCCTGAAAACAGAGGCCACATTTTGACAGTGGCCAGGACTGTATCTGCACAGTTTAGGCTTTTATATGAGCTACACCTTTTCCTTGAGACATTGGATCTGGCTATTGTGACATATACCTTAGTGACATCCTGATTAGATTACTGTAATGTGCACTGTGTGGGGCTTCCTTTGAAGATTGTTCAGAAACTTCAGCTAGTCCAAAGAGCTGCAACAAGATTGTTAACTGGGGCTAGCTAGAGGAAGTCCACAACTCCCTTGCTACATTGTTTGGATGTGCAGTCCAACAAATCTGGAGGGTTACATGATTCCCATCCCTGGTGTGTAAGTTCAGTTGAACTAAATGTGGCTTATTTGTGAATGAACATACAGAAAATTCTGCTGTAAGAGTGTTTAGAACTGCTGTGTAAACAAATGAGTGGATAGTATTATAGTTATTTATAGTCAGTTCTAACACAAAAATAAGATAATATAGGAAGTAATAGAAAAGTTCCATGTTGGCATTCTGACTCATCAATAGGATCAGTAATCAACGTTCATTTCCCTTCAGGAGCAGGTATGACATTTCCTCTTAGCCATTTACCAAAATGTTATTTTAAAGTTTTTTTTGTTGCTTTTCAAGGAAAAAAAAACTTCCCACAGTATTTCACAATCAGCATTTTAAAAATGCAATAAATACTTCAAATGTTAAATTAACATGTCAACATAAGGAGTTTAAGCGCCAGCCCATCACTTCGCCCAAAAGCCAGATGAAAATAAAAAAGTCTTTAAATCCTGCTTGAAAAGAAATAGGGAAGGAGCCAATTCCACTTCCCTTAGGAGGGAGTTCCACAAATATGCAGAGCTATTTAAGTAGTCCGCCAAATGTCAACATAGATCTCTGTTGCCTCTTTTAGTCAAGCAGTGTGCTTTGACTTCTGTCCCCTGTGGATTTTTCATTGAAGTAATATGAAAGGCTCCAGCTCCAGCTCCAAGGAAGGGACTTTCTCGACAATTCTGTGCTTGTAATTCTGCTTCACAAATAACATTTTTTTTCAAAATATAGCAATAACGTGGAAGTGATACAAATGTTCAGCTAGCCACTCTTTACTTGTCTTCCCATTCTACCACCTCTTCAGCCCCTCAGTGGAGTTTTGATTCTCTGGTCAGCAGGGTAAGAATCTTGTAGGACTACTCTGAATTCTACTTCTGGCTCTGTGAAGCTAAGAGAGGCAGATGGAATAACTGTGGGAGATTTCCTCCCCACCCCCAGCAAAAAAGCAGTGCAAAATTATAATCCAGAGTAAAGAAAAGCACTGTAGGGCTATTACTTCTGCTCTTACACTGTACTTCTAAAGAAAATAGGCTAAATTAATTGTGGGGCCTACATAGAATTAACCCATTGAAAAGGAGCCTTCTAAGTATCAAATTGATTTGAATGGATTTATTCTAAGTAGGATAGCATTGGATTTAACCCTGGGTGGGCATAGTGCAGTCCTCCAGACACCAGATTGCACATCCCAGCTGCTCTAGGCAACACTGCATAGCCAACAGAGGGGAATGCTGAGAGTTGGCAGTGTGACCATCCAATTCGTACTGCTCATTTAGGTCAATGAGAGAGAAGGCTAAGATGACTGCTCTTTTGTCCTCTTTATCCAAACCATGAAAGGTACAGCATGGCTCTATGGGGGCTTGATCTTAGAATCAAAGAAACACAGATTTGGAAGGGGCCCCATGGGCCAGTGAGTCCAACCCCTTGGTCAGTGCAGGATCACTAGCTACTGCATCCCGAACATGTAGCTGTCCAGCCTCTTCGTGAAGACATCCAAAGGAGACACCATCACCTCTCTAGGCAATTGGTTCCATTGGTGAACCACTCTTATTATCAAGAAGTTCCACTCTAGCATTCAAACCATCATACCACATTGGCTCTCACTTCTATAAGAAAGTACACAGATTTTCATATAGAGTTACTTAATGGTTGATAATATAATATTAATAAGCTACATTTGGCTGAGAAACACTTATTAAACCTAACACCCCCATTCTAATAATTTACATTGAAGTAAATCCTACTAAAATCAGTGGGGTTTGCCTGCAGATAAACACATCTTTGATGAGAGGTTGAAGTAACATATTTAATATTCCATTGAAAAACCTTGTATTTTGTGATGTGGCAGATAAATTTAGCCATTGCAGCAAAATCTTACGAAACTGCATTCTTCTACAATTAAGAACATTTTATCTGTCATATTCATCAGTGTCGCTCTATTTTTCACTTATATTTGATTAGTCTGATGTTGTCTGATTTATAATTGCCAAAGATAATTAAAAGCTGTTCATTGATTTCAGTTGTTTACAATTGACAGAAATGGTAAGCTGTAGCAAGCAGTCACATTTAACACATTTGTAACCATCCATCCTAGCCACTGAAGTTGGCATGGATGGTATCATCCTATTTTATCCTTACAAGCCCCTTGAGCTGGGTTAGGTTAAGCAATGGTGATTTTCACAGGTGAGCTTTGTAACTCCTTCTGCCCTTGTAGATAAGCAATGTTTTCAAACTGTCTTTTTTGCTGAAGGATTAATCCATCTGTCTAATATTCAGAGATTCATACACAGATACCCAGTAGTTGTACCATTTGTTCTTTCAGATTATAAAAATGCTGAGATTTTTAACAGCATGTATAATATACATTGTACAGTAACACTTACTCTCTTTCTTGTATGGCTGCCATTTCCAAAGATCACTTAATGGAGGTCTTCTCTGACCATAATATGGGTCTTCATTCTTTGACCATCCATTACCAATATATCTGAGACAGAAAATGTCTCTCTTATTGAACAAATGCACAGTCTTCCAGAATAATTGACATGGATCTAGTAACAAAATAAAAATGGGCTCTTATCTCATTACCACAAAAGTGCTGAATAGTGTGGTGACATCTCCCAGCTTTTCACGTCCAAAGAGAACACTGCATAACTTTGCAGCTGAGCGAAAGAGTGTAAAAGAGCATGTGTTGCCAGCCTTTTTCTTCCCTACCTTTTGAAAACCTCTATAAGTGTGACAAAGGGCTCTTCCAGATGAGGCAAATGGGAAGTGGCAGGATTTGATTAAAAAAAAAAATCCAAATTATGTTCTACCAGTCACATGGTGCCTTTGGTTATTTTCTCTCCTACAGTACTTGTATTTTCTTCCTACCCCAAAGACAAGGTTTTAATTTTTTTTAAAAAAATACATTTTTGTCACGTAAATTATGACAGTTAAAATTGATCTGTCCAATCCTTTACCACCTCCCTATTTTCAGGATATTTCTGCCCTATTTCCTTTATTCCCCTTCCCAATGCCTCATTTTAATGATTTCAATTTTATTTAATTCTGTCTGCTAGAAAGATGCAATTTCTCACCCCCACCCCAGACTAATCAACCTGAGAATCAAGTAGATGAAAGTTTCCAAACATGTTCCTCCTTCTCCTTTTCTCAGTCTTGCATTTTTTACTATCCTATATATAATTCATACATGGAAGAATGTTGAAATAATATAATCAAGTCCTTTTAGGGTGTGTATTTCTCAAGTGTAAAGATATATAACTGAATATCAGAGACAGGTTCATCCATGACATAGTATGTCCAGTTTTTATATATGTTTGTGAAAGCTGGATGGTGCAGAAAATCTGATAGGAAGATAGTCAACTCCTTTGAAATGTACAGTGGGAGAGAGTTGTATAGGTACCAGAGACTGCCAAAAAGAAACATAAATGGATCCTGGAGCAAATCAACCCTGAATTCTTCCCAGAAACCAAAATGGCCAAACTCAGGCTATCATGCTTTGGACATGACTCATAGAGAAAAGATGATAATGTTCAGAAAAATGGAAGGCAGTAGGAAAAGATTGGATAGACTCAATCAAAGATATCATAGCCCTGACTGTGCAAGACCTTAGTAGGGCTGTTAATAGGGTATCTTAGAGGTCTCATCCATAAAGCCTCTTAAAGGATATCTGCTGTGGAAGCTTGATAATTATATAATTCTGTACAAAATGAGAATTAAACTATTATTGACTGAACATCTGCAATTAACTCTGCTTCAGTAGCTTCATAAATACTTATGCTAAGTGTCTTACAAATATAACAGCTCAATTGCTTTCTGACTCATTCACTTACTGGTCTGTGGTATCTGTTGCATGTATACATCTCATTTCTGATGTTATGTGATGTTAAAATACACATAATTGGGAACTTAGTGACTGGGAAATTCATTGTTAATCCCACCTAGGCCAGGCCCATTGAAATCAATGAGTCTGCATGAGTAAGTGGTCCAGTTCATAAATCCCATGTTAGCCCTACCTGGAACACTGAAATGAATAGAACTTGTTAATAACAGATAACTTAATTTCCACTGATTGCTCAAGGTAGGGCTACTTTTAGATTTAGCTCCTTGCTTCCTCTTTAGATAGATCCATAGCAGCAAGTAATGAGTCCTAATAGCAACATTAATATAAATGGCAAAAATGACCCATACTCCTCAATTGTGAATTTTTGTGTCTATATTTTTTGCCTTTGGCAGCATGGAGATTAAAATTTATGAAATGAGAAACCAAATAAAATCAAGATTTTCAACAGTATTTTTTTTAAAAAAAGAAATGGCTTTTGAATTGATTAGCACCTCAAATTAGAATGAAAGCAACAGAGAAAAAGTGCTTTGCAGATAATGTAGTTGATTCACAACGTTTTTCCCCTGGTTGAACCGGAGTTTTCAAGATCAATATACATTCTTGTTCTACTCTACACCTCTTAAAGATGAAATAGATAAATAAGCAATTTCATTTAGCCATTCAGTTCAGCTTAGTGAAACATTCCTTGAAAAAGTTTTCCAAGAACCTGAAAACCTACTCTAATTTTCTTTATTCATGGAAACGGTAGGTCTATACCAGTTTGGCTAATATATATGTCTTTTGTATTGGGGACATATCCAGAAGTACAAGTGGTAGCCATTTAAAGACATGGACACAGAGAAACTTGATGTGCACTTACATGGCTACTCTCCTGCTGTATCCCATAAGACTTCAGACAGAAAATAATGTATTTTCATCTGTTTGTTTAATTTATATTCTACCTTTCTCCTGGTATGGGATTCAAGATGGCTTACAAATGTTAAAAGAAGAGAAATATGCTAAATGTATATCCAGTCTAAAATTAATTAAAAACTCAATACAACAATGCTTCTATTCCTTTTATATTGCCTCGCCCCTGCCCGCACAAAGCCAAACACTTTCTGATATTTTGAATGATGATATATCTGTCTTTGACAATTCTCTTATCATAACATTTTTATGACAAACCCTAAAAAATACTTGTAAATATTCAAAATAATAAAACCAAGTCAGTTAATATTTTCATACATGGTAGCATTTGTGTGATTAATATTCTACAAGTTGAGCCCAGGAAAAATTTCACTGAAGGATAGAAATCAACTTGAAAGATCCTCACAGCTTAAAGGCCTGGCAGGAGGCAAATTGGGTTCAGAGGACAAAAGCAGGAATTAAGTATATATCTCGTCCAAGTTCCTTTTCTCATCTGCTTTAGTCTTCTGGGTAGAACCAAATAAAAAGCCAATTGCTGCCTAGATCTCAGCCTTTCAGAATTTGTGTGATATTTTCTGTTGTCAGGGTTACTTAAATTCAGTACTGAGTCTGGAATTTCAAACAAATACTCATCAATAAATTCTGCATACTGGTGTACAACAAGCACAGTTTTATCCTATGTAGGTTTGTCCTGGCACCATAGGCTGGCCTATATGTCCCCTTCAGACATTTCAGTGAATGAAGTAGGGTAGGGTCGGGTCAGGTCAGGTCAGGTCATCTGAGCCACCGTGAAATGTCTTCCAAGTCTAATAACTAAGAAATAAAGGTTCCATGTACCCACCTGCCTCTCCAGCAGTAGAGAAAGCTACACAGAGGAGGAGACACACAGAGGAAGGGCTCAGCCAAAATCTTTCCCAATGAGAAGATACATACTGGGTGAAATGGTCCCTGAGATATTATGGTCTTTAAATAGGGCTTTAAAAAGCTCAGTCCCTGCACACCATGTAACAAGATGGTCAAAATCAACAAGGATTTCTGGAGGCCACATGCCATAATGCATGCTATGTGTTTTTATATATACCTCTAGTATCCTATCACTACCACTGTTGTTGGTTGACTAGTTGGTTTGTTTGAGACAGGGATGGGCAACTGTGGGAGGCTAGAAGGACATATTAGCCCTGTGAGGACATCTTTTTTTTTTTCAGAACAGGAAGTGACCTGAAGTCAAGTCTGGTTTACTTCTGTTTTTTTAAAAGGCGCAAGGATCCCTCCCAAAACATGGCAAAAATGCTCTCATGTTGATATTTGGTGACAAAATTGGAGAAAATACCATTTTTCACCACTGGGGAGCGGCTCTAAGGGCCACAAAAATGGCCCTGGGAAGCTGTATGCAGCCTACAAGCTGTACTTTGCTCACCCCTGATTTAAGAAATTTTGCTGCCTTGGTTGACACCTGAATGTAGCATAGGGAGAGACAGTTTTAAGTAGTTAACATAAATTGTGCTAATGTAGCACTTAACCCACTAGTTTATTTAAATGATAACTGTCTCAAAATATCTAGACAAATGATAAATCTGCCATATTGTAATGAAAAAGGTGTGTTTTTCATTCATACTGAAATTCAATAACTTTCCGTTATAATACTTGCCTGCTTCAATCACCAAAATTCCTAGATTAGCAACCTGAATTGCAGTCTCTGCTAAATCATTTAGTAATTTTTACAGCATACTTGAAGGCAGGTGATTTTTATTGCATGCTCCAAGGAACTGTAGGGGCTGTTCTTATCTAAATAGGAACAATGCACAAGTTTATTAAAGGTAAGCTGGAGACAATACATCAAATGGTATACGCGTACGTGCTCTGAAAGCATTTTCTGTGGTTAGGCAAAGCAATATGCACACAATACAATCAAAAGCCTCATGACATCGCAAGTACTAAATAGTGTCAAGAACAAAGTGAACTAACATCTCTCCTTTTCCCCACAATGTCACCTTTTGTAGAGAAGGTAAAATTGCTCAGCAGTCATATTTCATTCTCTGATGGGAGAAAACAGAGTCATTTGTCACTGCAGCTCATATTACAGGACCAATCATAGCTGGACGTAGATAGTTAAAGACAATCATCACTTCAGCTGTCAGTGTTTTCCTCACAGTTTTCCATTCAGAAAATATTTCTGAAGCAGCAGATCTGTTTTTGCCTCCCCTGTGTTCACCCAGTGAGTCATGGCACATTTGGAAAATGAAAACACTGTCAAAAAAAATAAGTAAAATGCTGTCATTTAAACATAGGAAAGGCTTAAAGAAAGTAACAAAATAAGATGTTGGCTTCTTTTTTTAACTAGGCCTACATGAAAATAAAGACCTAGAGCCACAGATGTGTTTCAAATCTAATTCATGTTCCCAGAGTTAAAGCTCCCAATATGTAAAGTTAAATCACATTCTGTGCCAATTGCAATAGCATTTTCTATGCCTCTCCCAAAACTTATAATTCCAGTAATAAAAACTACTTCAGTCAAACCATAGAGCTTTATTCATGTCCCTCTAGCCAAACCTCAGGAACTGATTACAAAGCAGATATGGGCAATTATACATCACATCAGTTCAGTATGATCTAATCTGCATTGATGTAGAAGTCCTGAAGAAATACTATGTTAAAACAGTCCCATCAGCCATGCTTTATTTATTTTCTTTCCCAGTTTAGAAAGCTGAAGATGCTTTCTAAACTCGAGGGGAAAACCTAGGCCTTCCAGAGAGCTACCTTAATCAAACAATAATTTAGAAAACAATAATGTGCAACTATCAGTTACTAAAAATGGAGATGCCAGATCTACTTCTGATTGAGCTTTTTTTTTTTTTTAAGTAACAGCATATCATAAACAATAGGCAGGTTATAGGAGGAAACAGGAGGGGGAAAATAGTTTGGAGGATCCAAGGAGTAACAGACACTATTATTAGAAGCACAGGTAGGGCTAACATGGGAACAAGTCTACACCATATAGCACCTTAATGTACTGTGACTGAAATCTGGGGAAGCAAATGGACTAGCAGCAAATATTTCAGAGGGGAGACAACCTGCCTCCCTTTGAGGTCTGACAGCTTTTGCAGAGTTTCTGCGAGGAAGATGACAGCATCTGTTAGAGTCAGATCAAGGCAGATAACTCAAAAGAAGAAAAGTCAAATCACCATAATAATTGTTAGATGACGTGGATAATGCCTGATCAAGGAAGGAAAAAAGAAGCTAATGTGGTTATGGTCAAGTCACAGCAGAAAAAGTCAAATCAGAAGCCCTTTTAGGCAGAGAACAGAGAAACAGATGAAAACAGGACCTTGGAAAGCTCCCAAGTGAGCCCTGCCAGCTGAAATACACTTGCTAGGACAACTATAGGAGGACATCATCTCAGCAAAAAAACAAATCCAATTAAAGTCTTATGTAGGCTGACAGCATTAGTAGTGCAGTTAGCTGCACATGCACTCTATCTGAGGAACTGACTGGACTTTAAAGGACACTTATCTGGTTTTGCAGTCTTAGGCTTCCATGAGGCTGGGGGAAAAGTGTTCTGCCAGGGTCTCAGTGGCATAAAAGCTATATCCTTTAGCCAGGTAGATCCTGAATATTGACCGTGCTTCCTCTGAGGAAGAACTCTAAGCCTCATACTCTACAGTATACTTCTGAAGTCTTGCCAACCATGCTAGTGCCAGATTTAAAGAGACCCTAATCAATGCACCTTTTGGTGAGCCTTGTTACCCTGTTTACTGGGGTCCCGTGAGGGACACCAAAATGTGCTCAACAATAGGTGGGGAAGATTAGCTCTGAGCACTGCTTTAGCATTACGAGAGGCAAGGTAACTTAGCAGGATCTTGTAACCCAGTGTTTACGGAGTCAGGCCAAGTCAAGAAGCAGACTGGTTTGAAAATAATGAATGATCTTTATTAAAAACAGGCACACAATGTAAGCAACACACGCACACAGATAACTAAGGAAAGTAAAGGTGTGAGTAAGATAGCGGGATTTTTAGAGGGATAGTTGATTTGGGTGATACGAAACCTGTCCTGAAGTCCGGAAGAAGAAGAAGATGGAGAGCGAGGCTGGGGTTCAATGTATCTCAGCACGTGGAGCTGAGGGGAAGCTCGCCAAGCGATGCGGCAGCAAGGCGGTCTGGAACTCGGGAGCGATCCAAGGAAGCACTCAAAGTCAGGGGTTTTTATAAGGAGAATTGTGACCGCAGGCTAGGTTGGACTTTGGGAAAACAATAGATTTGGAGCTGGAGACAAAGCCTCCATAAGGTCAGAATTTGAATGATTGAGTTACAGCCAAATTATCAATAGGATAGCTGGTATGCAAACGCGGAGTACTTGAGCGTTGTATAGTCAGATCATCAAGCTGCCAGCGCTAGGCAGAGGATCTTTTGAAAGTTGCTTGCATACCTAATGGAGGTACTTGTCTTCAGGTCTCCTAAAGTGGCGAGTTGGCTGTTTCTGGCCTGCCTGTATTGTCTCGGAATATTACGGCGATTATCGGCCAAGCCTCTATGCGTGCTTGTCCGGGGGCCTCGCAAGCACGCGGAAGGGATATGTGAAGCCGAATTATTGATATCAAAGATATCTTTTTATATCCCCAGAGCTCGGGCTAGCCAGGGCAGTAACAGCCTGCTTTGGCATACTTATTTGCTAGCCACAGGTAGTAGCAGTAAACAACAGAGGTAGGAAAAAAAGGCTTATCAGGGAGACTATAGTATCCAGGAAAGTAATAATACTCAGGTCTCAGATCAAGAAAAATACTGACAAATATGTCCAGCAGAAGGTGGCTAAGATGGTAAAGCATTTGGTAACCAAGCTCTGTCAGGAACAGGTGTGGGAGCTGGGTATATTAAGTTGGAGAAGAGAAGATTAAGAGATGATTTGGTAGCCATTGTTAAATATCTAAAGACCTATCAAGTGGCAGATGGAGTGAGCTTGTTTTCTGCTGCTCCAAAGACTGGGACTGGAACCAACAGAGTAAAATCACCATAAGGGAGATTTTGCATAAGCATTAAGAAGAACTTCCTGATAGTAAGAGCTGTCTGTCACCTTAACATACTGCTTCAGAAGATGGTGGAATTTTCATCACTGAAAGTTTTTAAAGAGGGTGAATGGTCACCTCTCAGGGATGCTTTAGCTGTGGATTTTTGCACTGGGAAGAGATTGGACTAGATGGCCCTTGAGGTTCCAATCAGCTGGGTGATTCTATGATTGTGTCTCAAATTGAGCCTGATGATCATTGGATTTAATTTTTTTTTTTTAAAGGGGGAACATGGCAGAGGATATACAGGAGTCAACACAGGGAAGGTAGGCAGGCATCAGTGGTAGATCCTGCCAGGCCCCTGGCAACTATCCAAAGTTGCCAGATGCTGATGCCAAGCATACTGCTCAATTTGCTCCACCTGCTGTTATTCCTCGGCTTTCCATTCTCTGAAAGCTGCAGGCTATGTCAGAACAATTCTTATTGAACACCTAGCAGAAGAACTAAAAGAAAAGCAAAACTACCATTGCTTCTCAATTTTCTCTTCCTTAAAAACAAATAATTATTTTGTGCTTGGGCAACATACTCTACTTGTTCTGCAGGAAAAACAAGTTTTCCCTGACAGCTTGTTCAGTCTACTGATTAATCCTGCCTCCTTGCAGTTCCAAATAATTTCTACTCACCTTGCTTACTCCACAATTTTAAGGGATAAGATGGGTCATTCTCAGCAAGGTCAGACCTCCAAAAGACTACAGAAGGCGAGTCCAAATACCACTGAATTGGTTCAAATATCACTAAATTCAAACTATGCAACAAATATCCAGTTGTAGACCATAGCCTTGGAAACTAGCTAGCAATGGCTCCAAGTAGTTCATCAAGCAGTGTGGCAGAATAGTTCAGTAGGATATGTGTACATGTGTTGCAAAAATTCACAGTAATATAATTCTTAGTTTTGTGGGGGCATCACAGATTATTTAAAGCAATGGAACTCTGTTGAAGCCATGGTGACTAAACCAATATAAACGATCTCTAAATTGCTGTATTGGTATAATATTGGTATCATCATTGTTCATATTTATGCCAAGTACATGCTATAGAAATCTTACGCAGAGAAAAGGTGACAGAAGCCAAATGGCCAATAATTAATTCTGTTTGTTTTTGTTTTGGGAAGTGAAAAAAATATTGCAGTGGCCCTTTCCGCATGTGGGGGGGAAAACAGGCGAAAACACCCTAAAACGGAGCTTACCTGAAGCCGGGTAAGTCCGTCGCCACGCGGAGCAGCGCGAGCTCGCTGCTCCACAGTCCTCCGGCGTCCCAAATGGCTCTCCACCAACTGGAGAAGCTCACCAGCTGGAAGCCCGCCCCCGGCAGATCTGCAGGCACACACTTGCGCGCGCCTGCAAATCCGCGTCGTAGCCGGGCGATGGAGCGGCACGGGGCTGCGCGCTCCGTGTTTTTTAAAAACCTTGAAAAAGAGATTTTTAAAAAACACGCAGCGCAGCTAGTTCCGGCCACTCCTGAGTGGATTCTGGTGTGGAACTACAAAAAGTAGTCCACGCCAGTCCACTCTACGGTGTAGAAGACCTCCGTGAGAGGTTGCTCTGCACCATTACAGAAGCCCGGTGCGGAAATGGCCAGTGAGGACATTGTTTAGAATGTAGAACAGACTGCAAAACAGAATAGCAGAAACTATTTGGGATATGAGTATGATCTTTCTGATGGCAATGAAAAGTTCCTGTTGACTACACTGGGATTGCATTTAGATTTTTCATTACTCTCATGAGATGAATGTTAACATGAATGTTACATATAATTCTTTCCTTCAATTCACAACCAATTAGCTGTATTTTCTACTGAGAGTGAATAAACTGATTGCTTCTATCTTGCTATGCAGTCTTCCCCAACCTTGTGCACTCCAGAACGTTTAGACTATAACTCCCACCATCTCTGACCATTGGCTGGGCTGACTGGAGCTGATAAAAGTTGCTGTCCTAAACATCTGGGTTGTACCAGGTTAGAGACGTTTGTTGTTAATAAATTTTGCTGTCAAATTTCTGCCAACAGAACTATTGTTGCAGGTTTATTACCACTGTGTGTTACCTAGCCAGTGTCTTGGACGTGAGAAAGGCAAATTAGTCTAGGAATCAGGTGATGTGCCTTAGTGAGGCCTAATTGTTAAAATATTGTTTGTGATGTGGAGGCATATCTGGAATGTTTCAACTAGAAGAAAATAAGCAAAGGAAGAGGTAAGGAGCATACCTTTCCCTCTTTCTGTTGAATCTATGAGCTAAATCCCTATGTGTGTTTGTGAAAAGTGTGTATCTTTGAAAGTCACTTTACATATTTTAATTCAGGTCAACAAAAAATAATTGCTAGTTGGTAGCGTGCAGCCCTCCAGGTGTTGTTGAATGGCATCTCCCAGAGGTCTTCACCTTTGACTTTGCTGAATAGAGCTGCTGGGACCTGCAGTCAACAACATCTGGAGGCCCATACAATTTCCACTCCTGGTTTAGAGTCAAGGAGAAGAAAGAGAGAACTTGCTTTGGTTGGTGCCTTTTGGGTGCTGCCCCTCTGGATAACTCATAAGGGGCAGTGGAATTTGCTGTTTGTAGGAGCTAAACTGTACCTCCATATATGTTCATTTTTTATACTTGTAAACAAAATATTACAAGAATTCCCTATGCCACCACACCTCTGTTACTTCCAAAGGAAAACACACCCCAGTTAAGTGAAAACTCTCACTGTCCAACAAAGTGTAACAATATCTTCCTTTTCCACCAAGGTTCTCTGGCAACACATTTCATCCATCATGTGTAGGTTTAGACTCAAAGTGCACAGTATACAGTGTTCCACCTCATTCCCACTCAAAAAACAAACAAACCCTTATATTAGATTGAATCAGAAGAAAGAGTATGTTTAACCTTTGTCTTTCAGTCCTCTCGTAGCTCATTCCCTACCCCTCCCCAGTTGTGACTCACAGAGAAAAGGTAAAAGATCTCTGAACTACGTTCTGTAGTTCCCCAACTCCCTCCCTTGCATGCTAGAAGCTATAGGGACCTGTGCACTCACCCAAGGATGTTAATGCTAGCACACCAAGAAGGGGACCTTTTTTCTCCCATGCCATAGTCAAAGCACTGATAATTGAGCTGGGCATGCCTCAGAAGGCATACAGCCATAATGAGGTTACACAGATAAAGTATGCCTCTCTACCTGTCTGCATGGGAATTGTTTAAAGTAATCCAAGGCGAAGGGCAATCACATCACTTTAGCAGAGAGCAAGGAGCATGTTTCCATTTGTACAAATAAATGTTTCAAATATTTTGATTCTGAATAGCATACAGTATCCTGCTGTTCATAATGTTCAGAATCTCAGTACTTTAAGTATTTTGACAAAGGGAAATACGTCTATTGCTTCCAGATAAAAGGGTACAGAAGTTCCTACTGTGCTTTGGCTTATATATTATTCTAAACAACATCAGTGCAGTCAGGTGAAGAGAACATATTAATTCAGATGATGGACTGCATTAGAGTTGGGTATCTGCTCTATAGAACACCTAGGGTAATGGTTAGTCCACTTCTGAAAATAAGATGTTTTCTTGGAACAACCTCAACTGAGATGACAAAAGTGGATTTTAATGTTTTTAATTAGTTGCATTACATTAGGATGGTTTCACGCATTTTTCTGTGCAGCCTTAATCTTCTGCCACATTTTCATTTCAATTATCTGCATGTGAATGTGCATTTCACTTTGACTAGTTTCAAAATCTGAATATAAAAATATAATGTCTGAAGCACTCTTACTTTTTGGCTTCCTAATGAGTATTCAGTAGTCCAGACTTTTCCAATGAAAATGTGGGCCTGAACTTGATTTAACCATCCTTCTGCAAGCTAGACTGGTCTAGGATACCTCAAGTTTTGTTGCTTCCTTAAAATAATAATATCAGTTTTCATTTCCCTACCAACAGACTGTGGTACTTCCTGTAGTGGAATAGTATTTCTTACTAGTCTTCCTGATTTGCAAAGCCTTTCCCTTGCTGCCTTAGTGAATGCACTAAGATGAAGGGGCTGGAACTGGAAAAATGGGCAGCAGTGGGAAAAACTTCCTTCCTTCTCCCAGACTGTGATGCCCCAAGCTGAGAAGAGACTGCATTCTCTCCTTGCAGGTTTCCAATGTAGCTCAAGGCCTCTTGAATCATAAAATCTGCACAGCAGCTGCCTGTATACTGCCTGTTGGGTGGGCCAGCCTTGCCTTTTTTTTTTTTTAAGCCCTAATTGCAGAGTTTGATGGAGACATCTATTATTTAAATCTTGGAGCTCCTTCAGTTTTATTTTTACATTTTGGCATGTAGTGCTGTTTCCTATGCTTATTAAATCCACTTTGATAATTGCATGCAAAAGAGCAATTAGAACAAGCTAATTTAATCGTGAAGAATTCATAATTTTAACCGCTAACTATCCAGAGATGATGGAGAATGATGGCATTTGCCTTCTACCCCATTGAAAACACTTGGAAACTGGAACCATGGAACACATAAATAAATTTAAAGTTAACAGCTGCAATTGAAATACATTTTCCACCTTCCAAAAAAACTTTATTCCTGTTCAGCATTATATAGGACATACAGTTAAAAGCACAGAAAATGAGAATGTTTTCTACCTTACAAGCAAAGGATTAGGTTAGAGAGGGAAAATGAAAGAACTCTTCCTTTTCCTTCAGCCTCTGTATCCTCACATTAGAATTTAGAATTCATGGTTGAGCTCTACCATTGACTCAAGGGCAAGTCACTGTTTTTCAAGTTTTTTCTTCTCCTAAGCACCACCAGTACTGATGCCATGCTCCACAGAGTAGATGTGAAGGTGAAAATAGTAAGCAAGGTAAATAAAAAGTAATAATTGATCAGTGGTACTGCTATACCAGACATAAGTACTATTGGAACTGGTTTTATGCAAAGTTCATAGAACACAGGAATGAATGAAGGGATAGGGATGAAGTCATAGAGTGGACCAGAGAGCCTCAGGGCTGTTGAGCTACCAAATAGTACTGAGATACTACTAATACCTTTCTTCAGACTAATCCTACAATTCTTATCTTTGGGATATGGAGTGCAGAAGGATCATGAAATCCAGAAAACAAGTCAGCTGTTCTTAAAAGCTCAATGTAGTTTTGAGAAAACAACTGATCAATGCAGCCACTACCTTAGATATCTGTATTATACTGTTTTATTTCTTTAAAAATGTCTAGATAGAATTGCTGTTCAAAGTCACACACTCAGCAATACAAACAAACCAATTAAAACTAACCAGACAGCCCTTCTCTCTCTCTCTCTCTCTCTCTCTCTCTTTTTTTTTTTTTTTTTTTTTTTTTTGAGAGGCCACAGAAACTGGATTTCAGTCAAGGCTTGACTAAAAAGAAAACTTTAATAGGCTTTCTGAAAAGAGACAAGGAGTTGCTTGCCCTTGCTTTTACTGAAAGAAGGTTCAATAGCTTAGGACAAGAAAGCAAAATGGAAGTTGTGTTATACAGGGTAACACCAAAGATAACCATCTAGCCAAACATGATCAACCCTGACTGGTAGACATTCTCCAAGGTTTTAGGTAGGATTCTTTATCAACCTACCTGGAGGTTGCTGGTATTGCCCACTGGTCTCCCGTCTAAGTACGTCCAGGCCCAATCCTGGTTAGCCACTGAAATCAGACAAGATTGACTGTATTCAGGCTGGTATAGTGGCATACAGTAGACACTGTACAAGCTCTGCTTGAAGCTATTGCTGTTTCAACCTGTTACAAACGTGGTTCAGAGAATAAAGCAGAGGTGGAAATCACATGGCCCTCCAAATGTTGTTGGGGTGCACTCCCAGCAGTCCTCAGCCTTGGCTATGCTGGCCAGGTCTGATGGGAACTGCAGTCCAGCAGCATTCTATCCCCCTCACTAAAGTCTGCTAACTAGACTCCATCAGGTGATTAGGTCCTTAAATTATGACACAGTTCTTGAGCTCTGATTATCTCCAGCTATGAGAAGCAGGCGTAGGCAATATGTGCGTGTTGTTAGCATCCAGTTGCCACGATCCTTCACCAAGGGCTATGCTTTCTAGGGATGATGGGAGCTACAGTCCAACAACATCCAGCAAGTGAAACATTCCTAGCCATGCTTTAAGGTTATCCTCGTGACAAGTTCTGACATTGACTTGCTGAGCTAAAAGCCCCCTTCAAGTACTAACTGCATAAAGCAAACTCCATATACTGGCACAGCATCAGACGGGGCCCTGGCCCGGCCTCTGAGATATCTGCATTTTAATATGAACTGAGGGGAAGCCTGCATGTGATTGGGTACCTAGACTTCCATATCGTTTCTTGTAACTGGGAACATGGAGTCTACAGAGTGTTACTGACAGGCATTTTGGAGCAACTGGAACTGGTGAAACATCCTTGGATAATGGAGCACGTTCATAGTGGTCTCACTTCTTGTAACTCTGCTGTTGTGATCCTATATATGGCAGTTTCATTCAGATGTTCTGTCAGTCCATTTAAAATTGCTCCCAGAGCACCTATGACTATTACTACAACTGTTTTAAGTCCAGCTTTTTTTTTCTCAGTATTGGGATTTAAATGGACAATCATACACCCCGCAGGCCTCTGAAGTAGTGCTTCTCTATGTTTTTATATCTTTCAGTGTTGGACAGGTTTCAGGGGCTGCCCAAAGGAACCCCACCGGTCACGTACAACCTATTAACCATATAGTTCTCACCATGGCCTAGTGGGACAGCATGGAATTTTACTCACAAACATTCTGAGTGCTCAAGGAATGATGCTGCCAGGATTCCAGCACTGTACTCCAGTTTTGGTGAAGAAAGCTGGAATTGTGGTTCAGAAAAGTAATTTTTACAGGCTCTGGAATTAAGGCAAGTTACAATCTCTTGCACAATGGCTGCCGCCCAGCCGCATTTTCTCTGATCTGCTGGCATCTTCCAGAGGCAGGATCAACTAATATTACTTTTCCATCATCATCATCATCATCATCACCATCACCATCACCATCACCATCACCATCACCACCATCATCTCCCCAAACTATTGTCTATATTCAGCACTATTTGGAATGAAGCCTAGGGAATACATTTCCAGATAGATCTGTGTCATTTCCAGAGAGGAAAGGGCCATTTTAGGCTGAAGAGGGCCTTTTTCTCACAGGAAATGACTCAGAAGGTGTGTTCCAAGTAACCTCTTGTTGTTGTTGTTGTTTTTAAAAAAAGGCCTCTTCAGGCCCTGAAAGTCTCAGAGAGGTCCAAAAGGATGATGAAAATGCCTACCAGCTCCCCTAAAAGCTGTTTGGGGAGCAAAAAAAAAAAAAGACTTTTTATGACAGGTATACAGTGGTGGTGTGGCCTCCAATGCAGCCCCCCAAGTCTCATCAGGTACCTACCTCTGTTCCACATAGTTGAAATTATTCAGCCAAAAGCTTATGTGGCAGAGACTTATCCCGCTGCTACTTGTTCAGATAGGTATATGTAATACACACAGGGTTAAAGCTTATAGGCACAGTAGGAATAAATGTGTGAAATTTATAGATACAGATTGAAGTACATTAACTCATGTTTCTACTTCTCTCTGAATAATGCTGAAAGTCTCATGTATGGTTAAGGCTGCTGAAATCCCATTGACTTCAATGAGCTTTAAGCCACCTCCCTGGGCACATGATTACAGTCTAATAGATCTCATTTCCTCATGTTGGGAACACCAAGAATTTCTGTTCTCTGTCAATGAAATAGTTGATGATGTAGCCTGAGCTTTTATTCTGGAGAAGATGAATCTTTTTACTGCGCATTACTGGTCATCTGAAACTATGAACAGATTTATTTCTAAGCTTGCTGTGATGGATATTTGAAGAGACTCTTCTACCTAAGGCTGTATAATATGTGTTCCTCACACATACAGTACATAAAATAGATTGGAGCACGGAATCTATTCAGTGTGCAGAGATAAGCCATGGAGCAATTGCTTCAATATTTCTTGCTGATCATTCTACCAATGAGGTAAACCTTAGATAGCTCAAGATAGCTTGAGGAACTAATACTTTAAATATTCTTGCTTTGAGATAAAGAAGGGAAGGATCAACATACCAAGATATCTTTGTTTAGGGACAATGCAAATATCATTCTGGTGCACATGTTTAACTTGACAGTTGATTAATAGCAGAGTCACTGCAAATTTGAACAGCAAAAGCACAGCACGTAAAACTAGTCAGTACTTAACTAAAAAAACCAAGTGAAAGAGGATGTCAAGGTAAAGAAGGCTCCTTTTTTCCTATGTGGTGGAGTGGTAAGAAGGTGCAAAGTTACTGGTCTGAGATTTATATGTTAAGCCAAAAAAAAAAGTTAAGGTAGATTTTGTAATGTGAACAGAAATGTTTCTGTGGGCATTATGGATAAACAATTGGAGAATAAATATGGATTATTTATTTGATACATGACAACAGCAGGAAGAATATTGTTTGCTCAAACTTGGAGATGGACTGAAGCACCAGCAATGGAAGAATGGAAGGTCTGCTAAGGGTTAGGCCAGGCTGGCAAATTAAAATTGGTTCTAAAGGGTAAGCCAAGTGAAATATTGGAAACCATTTATGGACTTTTTGAGCAGTGAGAAATCTAACAATGTGATGCTTTACGGTTATTAGAATCAGTAGAATAATTTAGTTTGGTATGTAACTGTAGATTTTTTTTCCTTTCCATTACAGTTAGGATTGGGAATGTCAGAGCCCTACTGTGTTTTAGATATATTCTTTTTTTCCTCTCTTTCTTTTCTTTTCTTCTTTCTGTCTTTTTTTAAATGTATATTGCTTTGTGAATTAGATTGTTAGTGTTAAAAATCAATCAATATTTCTTTCTTTTCTTTTTTTTTAAAGAACCAAGTGAAAGAGTTGATCATTGCGCAGCCAAAGACCTGTTACTTTAGCAATAGTTTCCAGTCTCTGTTCTGGGCTAGTTAACTTCACCCTTTTATCTTTTTGCTGGAGATTGTCAGGTTGCAATTGTTTCTGTACCTTCTCCAACAGCAGATACAACACAGGTGATATTCTGGAAGACACACACACACACACACACACACACTGATGTGTCCTACTTTTCAGAGGGCTGTACTTTGTTTAAAGGGTTATCAGGGAGCAGTCCTCTCTTTAATGACAATCTTTATTGGAAGTGCTGTCCAATTCAAATCTGATATAAAGATGATTTTTTTTAATTGCAGACTAGGAGAACAGGGTCTTGATACTTCTCATGAACAGTCAGCACCTGGACAAATAACTATGTAGGCAGGAACACAAATCACATGGTCACACTGTTCTCCATTACAGTGAATTTCTGTTGAAATTATACTAATTATTTTCACGTAGTGGTTAAAATATTGCACTATAACTTGAGATATGTCCCCAGTGACTGAGGGAATTTACTTGGTGACTTGGAGCCACTCTTTCTCTCTCTTTCTCAATATGACCTACTTCATAAAATTTTAAAAATGTTTATTTTAAGATAAAGTAGGAAGGAAAAGAGCTCTGTAGACTGCCCAGAGGTCATTGGGGTAAAAGCCAGTAATTGTTACTTCACGAGTAAACCCTGTGCCGGGGTCTACAATTTTGATATTAAAATATGATTCAATGTGCCTGAGAGGTCACCTGGATAAGCACATAGGCAGCAACAGTTGAACAACTGAAAAGCAGGTCAGGCCAGTACAATCCCCCATCATATAACGTAGCCCCAGGAGACCTCAAAATGTGCAAGCCCACAGTAAACAAAAGGTCCTTAGCCACTGAGAAGCCAACTTGAGGGGATTAGTGTGCTTTCCCCAAGTTGAACACTGGTAGCAATGAAATCCTATCAGGCAAGGACCATCTGCATAAATTCACACCACAACCCAAAGTAACTGAGGATCCTGAAACTTTGGCAACACCTTGTAATCCCATCATGCAAAATAGAGTTGCCATCATGGAGCTTCTTTTTTGTTGCAACACCCATTGTTCTCCCTGGAAAAGGATTAGCCCTCCAGATGCTTTTTCCCCTACAAATAGTCCCAGTTTTTGAGCCCTTCTTTAGATCGCTCCCGGTCATACCAGCAGACCATTTCTCTGTCCATCGAGTAATCCCCTCAGCCCTCTCCCTGCTGAGCTCCACTTCTTCACTGTTTTTCCTGGACCAAGGACTTCAGGAAAAGGTGCAGTATTACCTCAGCTACAATCCCTTCAATATTTCCCCTATCCAGTTTCCTCTCTTTTGCTTCTTAATAGGTCTTGAGTGAGTGTGTGAGTGATTGCGTTCGTTCATGAGACTTTCATTCAACAAAATCATTTATTAGACATCTTCGTTTGGTTTTTGGCTTGGCCTGACCCCTTAAAAACTGGGTAAAAAGACCCCGCTAGGTTACCCTGCCTCTCGCATTGCTATTGCATGTGCTCTGTTGAGTTCCCATTCCCTATCATGTGGATCACATTAAGGCGTCCCCCACGGGACCCCAGAAATCAGGGTAACATTATAACTAATAAATAAACAAATATATGCATCCATATATTCAAATTAGCACATGCAAATACTATATAAACCTGTACCCTCTGTTGTTTTCTTTTGTGGTGGTATGTAAGTGATCAGTCTGTTTATTCCTCATTACTGATATATTATTCCTATCAGCACAAAACCCCTCCTAGAAATACAGTAGTAGTCTCACAGAGCCAGTACCATAAAGGCAGCATAATTCTGTAATAGTGTCTCTACATTAGGTGGATGTAGCAATTTCTTACCACTTTAATTGCTATGGTTGTATCCTATGGAACTTTGGATTTGTAGTCTGATGAGATGCACAGAATTCTCTGCTGAAGAGCTTTGTTCACTTGAAATACATCCCTAGGACTCTCTAGCACAGAATTCTAAGTTTCTCACCAAACTACAAATCTCAGAACTTAGCAGGATGGCTTTGAGATATTTAAAAGTACTGAAAAACTGCTATACATGTGTAGTATATATACACATTCTAAATTGTTGTTTCTCTTATTCTGTTATAAGTGAGAATGAGAAGATGCTGCTGAATTTCTCCTCCACCTTCAACTGCAAAAGATGCCCAGTACACCAGTGTTCTCATACTGTCAGCTATGGTACTGTGTGCCATTTGGAGCAAGGAGTTCTAGCACAAGATAATTCAAGCCATACGTTTCATGAAGTGAACACTGTTTTCAGCTTACATCTCTGTTTAATATTCTTTTTAAAGAATCTTGATTTCAACTTCACTGACTACTAGATTAATTTATCCCTCATTAGAAAGAAGACAATGAGGAAATTACTTTTGGCAGAGTATGAGGAGGGAACAAAAACAGAAGGAGCTGAATATAGAATGTGCACCCTTGGGGAAGATTATAGTTCATCTTTCATAGTAAGGGACTTGGACAATTTTATAATTCTTCACAGTCACCAGAATTTAATGTGATTCAAATGAAAATGCATGCCTTCCTTATTAATATGCTGTTTTTCTCTTTGTGAAAAAAAAAACCTCTGCTATATCTACGCAGAAAGAAATAGTCATATTGTATACAAACTGGTGTGGCAGAATGCATCTGAAATCCTTTAATATACAGGATAACCTGCTCTAGCAGAATTTTAAGATGACATGATATATTCTTGTATTTGTGGACCATTCTATTCTTGCTATCTGTAGCTTTACTTCAGTTGTGTTACTGTAAAAACAACTGAAGATTGAGATTACTTTTGTCATATTGAGATTGCTTTCATCCTTTGACTGTAAAAACATCTGAGGACTGAGAAAAATCTTTTAATATTATTTATACTATTTATAATATTTTCTTAAGTACTTGTTCAAAGATCCACTGACTAAAACAGCATGGCGTTTGTCCCAGAGAAATGTTATACTCTGATGCAGTGCAATTCTAGGATACATGTAATTTCTGAAGGGATCCCCCTTGAGTCTGATTGGCACTTACTTCTGTGTAACCAAGTCTAGCTTTGTTGTAATCTACAATTCTGTACAAACTTACCTGGGCAAAAGTCCTATTGAAGTCAATGGGGCTTTCTACTGAAATGACTTGTGTCAGATTGTACTGTAAAGAAGTGAGCTAGGAAGTTTCCAGATAAAATCTTGCATTAATTTATCTCTGTCATGAACCCAGCCTCAGTCTTGCTGCCACCATCTGTAATATGGGTAGAATCAATGGCCTAGCTGGTGGTTGTAGGGAGCTGTAGTTCTGTAGAACAAGCTGACTACATTCCTGAATAGGAATGATATTGTGAATGGCTCCTACTATTTTAAAGTACTATAGAAACGTTTGTTAAAATTATTCCATCTGTGTTATTAATTTTCCAATAACTTAGAAGCACAGTACGCTGCCTGTTCTTCAAAAATGGTGCTTATGAACTTTGGACATCCAGTATTCCAATAACTATGTGACTATGTGACAGGGCAGCTTCATAAAACCTAGAGGCACTGCAGGTATCTAACAGCACAATCCAGAAACTTCATTCAAAGATGTATGCATGCTTAGTCTGCAAACTCCCTTCCCTGCCCACCATCTCATCAGAAAACACAATGCTATGTCACCACTGCAGAAATATGATAAGAAACATGTGTTAATGGCAAGCACTAGCAGATGCACCCGGTGCAATTTTAGGGTCAAGAGACCATTATTAAAAATACATCCCATTTTTGAAAGTGACAGTAAAAGCTTGCCAGCCTATTTGACAAATTGGAGTGCTTCTCTGTCACGAGGCTTTAAGGCATTCTTGCTTCAATTGTCTTTAAGTGGAAAACCAACATTGCTCAGAACTATTCATTTTGATTACAAACAGTGTCCCATCTCTTCCCTTTCCTACATTAACAATGATCACACAATCATATAAATCGTATAAGAGAGACTAGAAGGTGATTTAAGACTTGTATACGAAAATGCTCAGCATTAAGCCAGGGGTCCCGGGCTTGGCTTTAAGCTGATTTACCTTCAGTCAAATTCGTTTGTAGACTCTGCTGTAGGTCTCATTGAAGGGCACTCAAAAGTGGGGATTAGCAAGCCTCATAAATGGAGTTTATGGGCAAGAGCTTCCCCCTACAGGGAGCCTTATTGTAGATTCTGTTCTGCATAATTAAGTTCCTTTCTGTCAGTGCAGCTTCTGGATAGAGGAGGGCTGTGTTGATGACAAAGTGTTAGAACTGGGGCTAATCATCATCATCATCATCATCATCATCACAGCCCAACCAAAATGGCTGTGTCAGTGCGTACAGATCAAAGTGCGTGCAGTAATGTTACATTCAACTGATGCTGTGAGTTAACAGCAGGGTTGTTGTGTTATTTTGTGGAGATCTTGTTCTAGGTGAACACACCAACTACTGATTTCAACTGCAATCACATTCTAAAATAAAGGGAGAACTAAGCCAGGATGCAACATACAGTTGTCACATTCTAACCTTACCTTATATTTCATTCCATTAACAATCCTCCCTTTACCACTAAAGGTACCAAGGAAGTAGGAAAGCATGAAGGAATAGTAATCAGCCTCATAGCAAGTCAAGAATCTATTCTGAGTAGCAGTGGTTTAGAAAAAAGACTTTCTATGGTAGAAATTCAATTTTAAAAATAACACGCTTTATAGGATACAAGGGCAAGTACTGATTCATATTATAAATTTTACAATCATATATTATAGGTTAATGAGAACATATTACAGGAAGTATAATAATGTTTGAACAATAACCTGTTATCTGAGGAGTGGGAAGTCTACTTGTACATGTTATATTCCCTAATTAGTTTTTGGACCTTTCTGCACCCCGCTCTCAACCCACAATGCTGATGGGATCACAACAAGACCACAACAATGGTTCTGCATGACTTCATCGCAATCCCATTGCGATCCCGTGGCCACCTGTCACAGGATTTTTCCCATCAGTGAACCATGATTGCACAGTTCTCCTGCTGTCCTCCCGCACTTACCTGCTGTGCAGAGGGTCAGGAAGCACAATGGCTGCACTTCCTCCCCCCGTGCAGCCTGGGAAAGTGCTGGACTGCATTGTGGAAGGGAGGGGTGGAGCCATCACACTATATTCCTTCCTTCCAACAGGCAGCTTCTGTTGTGCTCCTCTCCTGGGAGAGCCGACCCCAGGATCCCCATGCCATGGCTTCGGCAAAAGATAAGATGTGGAAAGGGCCTTTCATTTCGTAATTGTTTAATAGCTTAGAAGGTATATGTGTATTATTTTAGTTTAGTTTGTTCACTTTAGGTTTGTCCTATCTGTTGTTATACGTTTTCTTTGTGTTTTCCTTATATGTAATTTTAGGTTAGTTAAAAACTTGTTTAATAAAAAATTATTTTAAAAAAAGGAAGACTTTCCCAGGCGTAACTGGAGATTCCGGAAATGAAAACTGAGATCTTTTGCAAACAACACTATGGATCTATAACCATTCAATATGTAATTGCTGCAGAGGTTTGAAATGTAACTCCAAGAATCCTCAGCAAGCTTGGGCAGGGGCCATGGAGTATTCTAGGGGTTGACGGTAACTTTTCCAAACTCTGGCAGATGGCTTCCCTCCCCCTGGGGCCTGGCTGCTTCTACAAAAACTATTTTCCTCTATAGGTGGATCTGGAATGCTTGTTCCGCTAGGCCTGTGTGTGCCTTACAAAGGCATCCTGGTCAAGGAGTTATGAAGATGTTGTGTTGTCTGGACAATCTCTTCTTCCCTTTATGTGTTCTGCTCTAAAGTAGTTGCACTGGGATCAATATTGGAATATTTTATGGTGAGGAGATATTATAAACTGTTCACAGTGCCACCCCAAGCTGTTGTTGCAGCCATAAAAGTATTATATTCCTGCTTGCAGTGACAGGAATGCCTAGTTCAAGATATGTACAATTACCAGCTGCCATGAACTATTCATTTCCCTCATTCTTGAGATAAGGATGCTTGTCATTGAGAATTGGGCTTCTCTCTCTGTCCTTCAGCAAGAAATTGTTTTCTTTTTTGCTGTTTCTATAGGGAGCTTTTTCTTTACTGGCTTTTGCTTCATTTGACAGTTTCTGACAGCTTCTAGGGAACAGTATGGCAAATTATAAAATCCGTGGCAAACTAGCTGTTATTTGGCTTTCTCTTTGAGTGAGGGGTGTATTAGTGTCCATGAATGCTGTAGTAACATTAAGTGACAAGATGGGCATCCTTACAACACAGAGATGTTTTCAAGCTTTATTTTGCTTTTACTGTTTATTTCCTCTGTCCTTCCCTATCATTGCAAACAATAAACTTTGCCAATTTTTTTTCACACAGTGTTTTTATTTCTTCCTGATAACCCCCCAAAATCTGTTTTGATAGGTGTAAAGTTTGTGGCAGACCTATTCATTGGTCCAGGCAGGTTTCTTAGAATGCCCTGGTTTAAGTGTAGATAGTTTACCCAAGGTTTACTGTTAGAGGTCTAGGAAGCTACAACTGTTAGCCTGTGGTTTTGGACAGGGAGGAAAGAACCACAGAACAATAAAGCTTCTATCTTTTAAGCATCTAATGAGTCTGTGCGAAGCCTGGAAACACGACAACAAGCATCTGAGTGGATGAGGCTTCGAGTAACAGTGAGTTTAAACAGCCGAAAGGGACTTGGGCAGGGAATGCTTGGGGACTGGCACTAGCTAAGTCACTACACCTGATGGAATGAGGGCATTGTTTTGCTTTTAGGTTCACTTAATGATGTAGGGAGATGTACTTGAGGGCAGACCTTTTATGAATTACGTGGATTCCTTTGTGCATTATTAACAGGTAGCTGTTCCTAAGTGTAGTTCCTAAGTGTTAGGTTTCAGTAGTGGTTCTGGAGTTGCCGGGGGCACGGTCTGCTATTGTTACATGGTTGTCTATTTTCTGGTTGAATCCTGCTTTTCCTCACACTGAGCAGTTACAGGATACAGTGAAACATTGCTCATTGCATCCTCACTGTAAGTAGAATATAGGCTTATTCTTCCATGTTCTTACATAGTGTTTTTTTTTCAAACAAACTTATATAATGTAGCTTTCCATAATTTCACTACTTCAGTTTAGCCATATATTCTGTAGCTTGTCTATCTATATTAGACTGTATGCAGGAAAACAATTTATTTGCTTGTTTTTTCCCATCTCCTTTTTCTTTAAAGCCAAGTCTTTTAGACTGTAAGCTTGCAGGAGGTGTCTGGCTTGTTTTAATTGATTTTATATAAGCTGCCATGGGAGTCATTTTAGCCAAAGAGCAGGGAAAAAATGTTGCAAATAAAATTTAATCACTAAATAACAGATATAAACCTGCCTTTGTTTTACACAAACCATATTTCAAACCTCAGTAAGAGCTCCCTTAACCTGAAAAAAAACCCTCTCCCATGTATTATTACATGGGTGGCTTTAAATATGAAAAATAATACAAGGTCCACCATATTTACACAACTGCCATATTGGAATCTACATTTTCAGGTTAGCTCCCCACCTGAAACTGAATATATAACCTCTATCTACAGTGCTACAAAAGAGATACTTTGTTTGAATTTGGCTGCAGTCCCAGGCACTCTTACTTGGGTTAAGTCCTATCAGACTCAGTGGGGCTTCCAAGTAGATATGCAGATGGTTACATTTTCATATACAATCTCTGTTATTATAAATCACAAAGGGTTGACAACACAAAGAGCACTTGCCAAAACTTACATTTCAGTCATAATTATAATGAGCCAAGTGATTTTTCTATTTTTGCCACTGTGCTGCGTTTTCAAAATCAGATACCAGCCATAATTAAAGTCTCTTAACACAATTTGCAGTTTGCTGATCAGTCATTTAAGCTAGCACTTCAACTATATTTAAACCCTTTATAACACAGACTTCTTGCTACTCTGGGGTGAAAAATGAATTAGTTCCCTAGCCTCATGCATCACTTGGTTTGCTTAGAATGATGGCTGAACTTCTAATGTAAACGGTATATTTATTGGCTACATCTATACAATGCCTCAGGGTGATAGAGACAACTTTTTCTTCAGCGAACAATTTGGAGAAAATCCATGGTATAAAATAACATCAACTGGACCATAGAATATAGAGGATTTAAGTCAGTATACTATGGTTAGAGTGATCATTCAAGGAAGAATCCAAGCTCTTGTTCTCTGATTGAAAAGAAGAAGAAAAAAGGAGTGAGGAAGGCTGTACAAGGATATGGGAGAAATTTGTGGGTGTTTGATTCCTTTAGTTACTTTGCAGTGTTCCTGAATGCACACATATTGTAGGGTAATAGTGAAACAGGGTCTATGGGAATTCCTTCACATGCAGGCACTGCAGGTATGGAAGAAGGGATCGAACCACAAGTGTGATGCATTTGCTAATAGAATTCTAGGCTGCATTAACAGAAGTATAGTATCCAGCTCAAATGAAGTAACAGTATTACTGCTTTGCTCATACCTCATCTAGAGTACTATTCCCAGTTGTGGACACCACATATCAATAAGAATATTGGCAAGGTAGAATGTATCCAGAGGGCTATGATCAATATTGTAAAGGGTCTAGAAACCAAGCCCTAGAGTGATGGTTGAAGGAGTTTGGTATGTTTAGTTTGGAGAAGACAAAAGTGAGATGTGATACAGTAATTACAGTCACCCCTCCACATTCACTAGGGTTAGGGGCACAGGACCCCTCTGAAAGTGAAGAAAACCTTGAATAACTCTAGGCTCTCCCAAACCATATTTAACACACACCAAACAAGTATGATCACCATGTTCAACCCACCATGGATTCCTTTGAGGCACCAGGATTCCTTCACAAGGCAGAAGTGGGTGGCTGGTGGGGCTTACTGCCACCTCCACTGCTGCCCCACATCATTTTTAGTATGGACTTACTAGCCTCATTGGCAGTTTCTCAGTCTCACAAAGCTTACAGTCCCTATCAAAAATGTCATAGGGAGGCAGCAGAGCTGACAGCAAATAATCTGTGAATAATCAAATCTGCAAAAGTGAAACGTACAAATGTGGAGGCCTGACTGTATCTTCAAATATTTGATGGACTGCCCTATTAGAAGATGGATCAAATTTGTTTTCTGCCCATCTAGAGAGTAGGACCGGAACAAACAATCAAATTATGAGACACTCTTACTGAACATTAGGAAGAAATTCCTGATTTTAAGAGGTGTTGGACAGTGGAATAGACTACCTTGGAAGGTGTGGGGACTCTCCTTCCTTGGAGGGTTTTAAACAGAGATTTGATAGCCATTTGCTGGAGATCTTTTAGCACTGGATTTCTGAACTGACAGCAGGTTAGGATAGATCAATGGTTCCCAAAGTTTGGTCCTCCAAGTATTTTGGACTTCAGTTCCCAGAAGCACCAGCCAGCTTGGCTAACATTCAGGAATTCTGAGAGCTGAAGTCCAAAACATCTGGAAGACCAAGGTTTGGGAACCAGTGGGGTAGAAGATGCTTGGAGTCTGTTCCATTTCTGTGATTCTCTGTGTGCTCCACGGGGCTTCTGTTTTCTCATTACTATGCAATGGCTGCTGCTATTTGTTCATTTATTTTATACTGTCTAGATTATTTACGTGAGTCCTTGTTAACTTGGATATAATATAATACCTATTCATAACCAACGTGATGTAATTAAAGGAAGTTCAATATTTTCTTGATTTTAAAATTAATACAAAGTCTTCAGGCTAATCAAACCTCATTCTTTAAGAATTTTTCACTGATTCCAAGCAAGCTTCAGCTGCATGCAGGTAAAAGTTATGATTTAACTTATTTTCATCATATACAGAAGATTTCAGATGGCATTAAATTGGAGGGGGAATAGATTATTTCACACACAAGAATACCAGTTTATTAAAATGTGTCAAACCATGCATTCCTTCCTTCAATGTTGAATTCATCACTTCATTCCTGGCCTGTTTTAACCAGCATTCCCCTTTATTTTCAACATGAGGAATTCTGGTCTACTAAACAGGGAGAGAGGCACAAGAAGGCTGATTAAAAAAACATAAATCTGAGATATCATTGAAGCCTGTGTAGCCACCACTGCCCATTCTCATTGCGTGCCAGGGTATTCACGTTCCATGTGAAGATATTTGTATGTGTATTAAACTTGTGCAATGTTGGTGCATGAAAAAGCTAGGAGTGAGGAGAAGGGACTGAAGAGGGAGCTTGTGGATGCATGCACTTGGGCTCATTTTATCATTTGGATCAAGGCAGAGGATGAAGCACCACACTGTAACTTGTGAGCCACGGTTGTACAAGCTCTGCCAGCAGAGATGTAAGATCTGTAAGGGGACCTCCCAGAACTCTTGCTAAGCTTTTCACAGGTCCCAACAACAGTATAAGGCCCAAAAAACTCCCCGCATGTAATGAATGCCATAGGATAGGGAATGGCAGCAACTGTTATAGCTACCAGCTGCATTTTGCTGCCTGCCCTGCTGCCCAAAAATTATTTTCCACAGATCCTGGGCTGCTATATTACCTAGGCCCCTTCCACAGGATGTTATCATCCCACATTGGGGACAGGAGAAGGACAGGACCCAGATGATGCTTATGCACGACATCATCTGTGTCCTGTCATTCTCCCATCCCCAGGTGGCACAGTTGCACCACAAATCACTGATGTGTTCTTCCCATCAATGACCAACAACTGCGCAGCCTTCCCGCTGCCCTTCTGCACTTATCTGAGCTGCGGAGGGTCAGTAAGCGTGATGGCCATGCTTCCTGCCCCAGCACAGCCTGGGACAGTGCCCAGTTGTGCTGCAGAAGGAAGAGGCGTGACCATCACACCTCCTCCATTCTAGCAGGCAGCCAGTGCAGAGAAGAGCACTCCCGTCACACTCCCCTCCCAGGAAATGCTGTACCGGGATCCCCATGGGACACCACTGGGATCAGGTAAAGTATGAAAAGGGCCCTAGTTAGCTGGACTTTGCCCATATACTGAGTCCATTTACCTGGATTGATCTCTTGCCTCTTTCTATAAGCAGCTGACCTAAAAGCTGTTTCAGTCTGCCTCTGCTTATGTTGTTCCTATGATATCCCAAGGACCTGCACCTAGCTCCAGACTTTTGCCCTGAAATCTCAGGGAACAGGATGCTGCTGACCCACTACTGAAGCTGTAATAACAGAAATAATAGCAACAACAACTACAATTATCCAGACTTTGTAATAGACTCTGCTGTTATGCAATGCTCCATTCAGAAAATCTAGGCTTATTTGATGTCAAGAGTCACCGGGGCTTAGTACACCTTTTGCTTTCTGTGCCCTGCATCCCCAGAAAAATATGGTGTCAGAATGAAATGAAAAAGCAGTTCTGCAGATTCAGGGCACATTTGTCTTACTACTGAATAACTATGTAGTGCCCATAGAGTGCCCATATTCTAGTTCTAACTACTGAATTAGGAGGAAAGGCTAACAGATCATAGGATGAAGGCTCCAAAAGTACCAGAATATTTTAAAGTACAGAAATTAGGCCCTGCCCAACATAGCTTCCCCATTAACTCCAATCTCAGGAGCAACTTCAGATGCTCCAAGAGGAGGTTTAAATAGAGTTGTATTGCCCCAATATTGAAATAGTATGGATTCTGTGGGTAAATTCTATATGCCCAGGAAATTTCTTGCATATGTAAAGAACCTTCCAGATAAGGATGAACTGCTTTATTAAAAGGAATTAAAAGGAATCTAGGTAAGTATTTGTGCCAGCATGCAGTAGTGGTTGGAGTGTTGGACTGGGACTCTGCTAGTTCAGGATGTGAATCCCTGCTCAGGCATGGAAACCCACTGGGGAACACTGAGCAAGTCACATTCTCTCAGTCTTAGAGGGAAGCAATGGCAAAAAGATTTGAGTAAATCTGCCAATGAAACTCTAGAATAGCATTGCCATAAATTGGAGTCCACTTGAAGGCACATAACAACAAATGCAAATATTAAGAATTTGGCCATCTTGATTACAGTGAATGGACCAATCACTGGGCAAGAAATGGGTAGTCAGAGACATTTACAAAAGAAATCAGTGGCTGGAAATCTCTCTCTCCTGTCTTTTAGAGATGATATCTATCAGCAAGTATGAGATTTGGAAAAACAGTTATGTTGCATTTTGAGTTTGGAAACAGACAAGAGATCAATAAGATTTTGAGCTGGAGTAGACATTGACTAGAGGAAAAAGTTCTACACACGAATGTCTCCCACTACAACTTATTAAAATGTCCTGGAACAGAGATCAACGTCTGACCTAATGAAACATATAAAAATAACTAAAGAATTTTTCTTCAGTTGTTAGTATGGTCATATAGGCTCAAGATTGTCCTGAGCAGATGATGCAGATCCTAACAGCTTCTATTACCTCTGCCCTGAAACTGAAAATATGTGTATGTGTCTTAGAGATTCCTGTTGACTTGTGGCGACCATGTGAATTTCACAGGGCTTTCTGTAAGCAAGGAATACTCAGAGGTATTCCCTTCAAAATGAAAAACCTATAATGACCTACTCTCAGTGAGGCCCTTAGGGCTTGCCTCTTAAAGAGAAATATGGGGTTAGCCAGGGAAGGGTGTAGAAATCCATGCAATTGCTATCTGTGACTCTTAATACAAGACATGTGATTTTGCTGACTGCTACAGGGTTTTGTTTGCATCTGCTATCCACTCTTTGTGCATAAAACAAGTAGTTCAGTGGGTAGTGCTACCACTAGACATTCGTAGTGGGAGAGCAGGGAACACTTAACACATTAGGGATGCACAGTTCTGGTGGGGATCCTAAGCTAATTACTGGAACAGTCCACAAGATGTTGTCGTCACAAACATTTAAAAAGTATTGGATGCTTTCTTTGAGGTTTGAATGTTCCTTTAGCTCTTTTTTTTTTTCTGGATTCCTATGACTTCAACATTAAGAAGCTCAGGTAATCTTAATTGTCAATGCAGTAACATGCTTTTTTGGATAATCCAAATAGCATCGAGTCCCATGTTTTGTATAAGTCAGAAATACACACACACACACACACACACACGTACATATGTGCACGCGCACACACACACACGTATATATGTATGTATGTATGTATGTATGTATGTATGTATGTATTAGGCTGAGTAAAAAGTGGTGTATCTTTGGAGGTGAAATCCTGAATGGCATATTTCTTTGCATCAAGCTCATCACTCAAGTCACACCCTTTTTAATAATATATAATCAAGACAGGACTCATCCCGTGGTGCCAAAAAAAATGTATAAAGCTTTTCGTCTTGCTTGTGCTCCAGTTATTTAACACAGTCATTTTTTAGACACAGATGTTTGCCTGCACTATAAATGCAAAATATGCAAAGCCCTGATGTAATCACATTCACTCTTAACTATCATGACAGTTTCTCGTTAATTGTTGTAAGCAAACCTCTTTTCAACCACTCAAGCGTGTCCCTCCCCCTGGTTCTTCATATTCCACAGCTATTTCCTAGAATGCTGCATCTCCCAGCACAGACATGTGGTTATTATAATTCTATACTTTATGTGACAGGTTTGACCGATGTGGTCCATTTGTTCCCCCTCTGGCATATTATCTCCCATATGTAGAATAAATTATTTCCTCTGTTCTAAAGCTTTTCTGCATTATGATGAAACATTGTGACTGATATTTGCTGGACTCTGTTCCAGAGTGCATTTGCCTCATGAAATTTGGGTATTTATAATTCTTAATTATAGTTTCCTCTCCATTAAGGAAGTGACAATCTTTTTGTGACATTCATTTATTTTAAACACTTTTATCATGCTTTTCTTATTTAACAATACTCAGGATACAACCTTGTGGGGCCACAATACCAGGTGAGCAGTGTTATGATCCAGTGAAAGTGTAGTTATGCAAGCAAAATGCCAACAGATGCTGTGTGCCACCAGTGCAACACAGTATTATACCAGCATGCCTTCATTATGCTGCCACAACATTATATTCTGCCAGTGCAATGGAATTTAGTTGTGCTTCTATTCTCACTCTGTCATTGCACTTCAGTGATGGGATTGTTCTGCAGTTCCCTTTGGGAGTCATGCCACACATTCACTTACAAATGACCTGAGTAAAAGACCTATAGCTGAGTAAAAGACCTATATCTACAATCACCATGATTGTTTTGAACTCTCTCTCCCTCTTGCTAAAGGTCTGAGATTTGATTGGATCTCCTCTAAAGGACTTCTGCAATAATTATCAACTTAATCATATTGCCTGCTATATTAAATATTCTACTTTTTCGTGTTCCCTTTGAAGCAATTAATTAGTTAGTTAGTTACCTTCCAATTGAATAAATCACCTTTGCTAATCTGCCTATGCTGCTTGTTGATTTGGGATTACTTTAGCAAAAGAGGTGAGAAATGTGCAAAACCAAACATTGTTCAACGTACAACTAACCCTTCCCTTCCTTCCTTCCTTCCTTCCTTCCTTCCTTCCTTCCTTCCTTCCTTCCTTCCTTCCTTCCTTCGGTTTGAAGAAAATATTCTTGCCATTTCTATTAAACAGTTAAATTAGCAAAAACTGCCAGGTATTGAGATGGCTGATTAGTAAATAGATGCACAGCATTACAGAATCATAGAGTTCATAGGGATCACAAAAGCCATCTAGTCCAACTCCCAGCCATGCAACAGCACTCAGCTAAAGCAATCCTGAAAGATGCCCGTCCAACCTCTGTTTAAAAACCTCTAAAGAAGGAGACTCCACCACCCTCTGAGGCAGTGCCTTCCACTGTCAAACAGCAGTTACAGTAAATATGTTCTTTCTAATGTTTAGATGGACTCTCTTATCTTAATTTGAATCCATTGGTTCATGTTCTACAGTAGCAGAAAACAAGGTTACTCCCCATCCACTGCATAACATCCCCTCAGATATTTAAAGATGGCTATCATGTCACATTGCAGTTGTTGTCTTCCCCCTCTCCTTCTCCTTCTTCATACTCAGTTCCCTGAGTCACTGTTCATAAGGCTTGGTTTCCAGATCATCAAATACCAATATCAAAACAGCGACGGTTGAGGCCCCTTTATACCTGCCTGCAGCCGAGCCTAGAGAGAGCTCATTGACAGCAGCATGTCAAGACCTTATTCAAGCCTGATACTAGCCTTGAAGTACTGCCTGCATGTACCTAAAAGTAAGGCGTGAAATCTCTCCTATCACCATGCTCAAAGTTTTTCCTAGAAAATCACACCACTGGATGCCTCTATTGCTGGATGTTAATGCTACTGCTTTCATTTGATTCAATGAATGTGCATTTAATGATCAGACTAGCATATACTGTCTTCTGAAAGTTTTTTTTTTAAATGAGTAATTTCAAATAAAGGTCTCAGCATGTGAAAATACTATGATCAAGTCACTCCAAAACTTTGCAGCTAAGGTGGGGGCTATGAAGTGCTCTAGATATTCTTGGACTGAAACTTCCCATCCACCTTACACAAAACATCCAATAATGCAGAATGAGAAGAGTGTTACCCCAAAAGGTGTGTGACCTAGAGATCCACCCCTGGTGCCAGTGTCTCTGGGGAACGGTGAGGAATTATAGCTCAAAAAAAGAGGCCTGCAAGAGCAGGGTAACCTTACAGGATCTTTTATACCTATGTACTAATGCAGGGACACTAGTTGGAGGTTAAAAAAATGTTTTATTGGGGAAAAATCACAAACACACACAAGATTCAAGCAGTCTCACAACCACGCAAGGCTAGCTGAGGGAAAGGAAAGAAATGCTGGATAGCAAGAAGTTAGGGCTAAGTGGGTGATATTTACCTATCCTGCTGAGAAGAGATGAAGCAATGTGACTCAGACTAGGGGTCTGAGGGTAGTACAAGAATGGGAACCTGAGCAGCAGAATGACTGCCTAGGTCCAATGTACTCTGAGTTGTCAGGCTTAAAGCCTGGCTTTAAATATCCTGTTTCTGTCCTGAGAGGGAAGGTGTTAATGGCTCCCTGGTAGAGCAAACAATGGGGTCTGGAATGGCATTAGTGGCATTAGTATTAGGTGACAATGGGAATCAAGATAGTTTCTTAATGTCTGGGCAGGTGAGGAAAAAAAGGAGAGTTTTGACAGGAAGAGGGGACAGATTGATGACAATTGGTTGCTCTATTGAGACAACTTTGTGTGCTATTGTGTTGGAAGTTTGAGTCACTGAGGGGATTATTGCAAGCTCAGCAGCAGCAGTGCTTCCCAACTGATCCCTTGCATTTATATCCTGGCCATACCTTGAGGCCCTATCTGACCTACTTTTGCACATGTTCAGCTAGTCCTCTTTGTCAGCATGGCTTTTCAGCCATAAAAGTATGTGATTTATATTTTATGCCAATTAAGTAATGTTCATTGCCAATCATATCATGGAGTGGGGGTTATGGCATAGTAACAAAAGTTGCAGCCCTGCAGCATCTGGAGGGCATCATGTTCCCTTATTCATGTTTGATAGCCTAATACAGATTGGCCCCCTTGTTGTTCAGTCCTGTCTCATCACAGCTCAGGGTACTGGGGAAGATGACTAAAGCACAAACAGTTACTTGTAGGGTAATGTAGCAGTAGCACCTAGACAGAATCTTGTGGAAGATGCCTGCTTGGTCCTGTTGCCTCAGCAGAGGTCTGTGTTACTTTTGGTCTTGCTGTTAACTTGGCCCTACTCCTCCTAAAGAGTTTTCTGTGTTCTAAACAGCTGTTGATTTGTTCTATAGTCAATGACTTCTAAAATCAGGAAACAATAGGGGGACTCATTCCACTAGGATTCTATCTTCTGGATCACTTTGCAAACTACACCCTTTGTCTTGGAAGCTCTGGGAACTACAGCTAACAACTCCTTAACAACTTACCTTTCCCCTGTGAGTATATTGTTCTGTGCTTGAAGAAGTAGCAAGACTCAAGAACACGACATTCATTTTGCATGTCTTTCTGTCTCCTGCTCATGTGCCTAAGTGTTTCTAAAGCAATCCTGGCTAAGATCCTTACATGGCAGGCACAGGGCATATGCACTTCCGCTGTATAGCTCTCTGACCTCTCCCCAGTGGCAAGCAAGTCCCACGGGGTCACTGCTTTGACCATTTAATGCCAGGGAGGGGGAGAGGGAAGTGACTAAGCAGCTGTGGCTGCCTCTTCTACATCTGCAGTTTGAGAGAGAGGAAGGGGCAGAGTAGTGGAATCATTGTTGTCCCTTTGCTTCTCTTTCACTCGTAAACTGCAGGGGGGTGAGACACTGTCCCCACTGCCCAGTCACCTACCTGCCCCTCCCTATGTAGCAGCAGCTTGACAGGGATTTGCTACTCCCAGATGAGGTGTTTGGGGCAGTGCTCAAGAGGCTAGAGAATAACTAAATGGAACATACACATGCACTAACAGGATGCTGGCCCCACTTGCTTGATTCCAGTGTAAATATTTTGTTGTTGTTAACTGCCATCAAGTCAACTTCAACTTATGGCAACCCTGTCAGTGAGAGCCCTCCGGGTCACCCTATCCTCAACTGCCCTGCTCAGGTCTTGCAGACTCAGGACTGTGGTTTCCTTGATTGAGTCTATGCATTTGTAATGTGGCCTTCCTCTCTCCCTATTGCCTTCTACCTTACCAAGTATTATTGTCTTTTCTAGAGATTCATGTCTTCTCATGATATGGCCAGAGTATGACAGCATCAGTTTAGTCATCTTGACTTCTAGGAAGAGTTCAGGTTTGACCTTCTCTAAGACCCATTCATTTGTCTTTTTAGCAATCTACAGTATCCGTAAAACTTTTCTCCAGCACCACATTTCAAAGGAATTGATTTTCTTCCTATCAGCTTTCTTCACTGTCCAGCTTTCACAACCATACATAGAAACTGGAAATATTATAGCATGGACAATCCTAACTTTAGTATTCAATGATATATCATTATACTTCAGGATCTTGCCTAGTTCCTTCATAGCTGCCCTTCCAAGGTCTAGTCTTCTTCTGATTTCTTGGCTGCACTCTCCATTCTGATTAATGGCTGAGCCCTCAGGACTAATTTCTCTGGCCTTTTAATATTATTAATGGTATTGCTAACCCGACAATAATATAGCAGCAACTTGTTATCTGTATTGTTCCACTCACGACTTACGAAGTGGAAAACAAGTTGCACTGTTCTTAAACTGTCTAGAACAGAGCTTCCCAAACGGTGTGCCACGACACATGAGTGTGTTGCCTGAAGTGTGTAGGCGTGTCGCCTACAATCTTGGAAAATTTGTTATTATTTATAAATCATATATTTTAAAAATATATGAAAGGTTTTCATGAGATATGTTGTTATTACAATTTATATATGTGTCTGTATCTCTTATAAGGGGTTAGTTTAACCTCTGGTTTGCTAGTAAAACTGAATTACTGTGTCACAAAGTTATGCAAGTCTAAAAAGTGTGCCACCAACATGAAGAGTTTGGAAAGCTCTGGTCTAGAAGTACAACATATTTCATTACTGTTTCTTATTGCTGAATGTTTCCTCCATACCCAAGTTAAATGTGTATATGTTCTAAGATCCATGCACATAATGGATCTTACAACCTTATAACCTTGGCAATAGCATGTCTTAGCAGATTTTCACACTAGCTCTGTTTCTCAAAGGAATATTCATTTAGCATACAGGAATCAAAATAGACAATGATGACTCTTCAGGGAGCAGCTTATTTGCAAGACATCCTGTCACAAAAATATCGGAACTGCAATGAGAAATTAATTAGCTCAAATGTAGCAGAGAAGCCTATGCGCAGTAAATATATAAGGCAAAAAAATAAATGACTAAAATATAAATTTATGCACCAGGTTTGAATATGGGGACCCTTATTAGAGCACCCTCAGTGTTTCAGCTAAAGGCTGCTTTGCTGGTGAAGCTACATGGAGCTAGTACAGCTGGGCCATAGCTTCAAGAAAACTACCAGTGTCTGAGCTAACTTCTGGAGGAAAAAAAAATATTAGAAGAGGTATATGGAAGGAGGACTATGAAGGAAAGTAGAAGAAGAAAAGAAGTTTATCTAGACACGGGCACTACAGTAGATAATTATGCATGAGATTAATAGGGAAAGCTGGTATGGTATAACACTCACCACATTTATTATTACATTTGTGCCTCCAAGTGATGCAGGCACACCTCAGTTAACAAAGCCTCTGGTTAAAAAAAAAAAAAAAGCTCCATTTTACAGAATCTTTTCATGGGAGCCTAGCCCAGCCCCACATTTCTTGTCTTCTGGCTAGACTGAAGGTGTTTTTTGTTTTTTTCCACCATTAGCCTTGGGAGTATGATGATGAAGGAATGCTAGAGAAAGACAAACTTTCAGTGTTGGGCTGCAGCAGCGTGTCGGCAGTAAACAAGGCAATAAAGCTTAACCTGGGAAACAAAAGGATTCTGTTCTAGGTGATCTTACTGTAGCAGAATGTGCAGCAGGCAAGGTAAACAACTGCCTCCAAAATCACTTACTGAGCATGTGTGAAAAGCCATTAAAAAAAAAAAGAGGGAAAGCAGATTAACCTACCCTAGCATGTTGAAAAAGCATAGATCTATAAGTTTTGCCACCAAAATCATAAGAAAAGTGAAGGCTGTTGAAAAAAAAAATCATCTCATGATGCATTTGGGAAGAAGCTTTCAAGTAGGAATGGGACAAATCCAGAATTTTCCAGATCTGAATCCCTGGAAGGTTCTGGGAATCCATGAAACTCACAAATCTCAAATCTTTCAAATCCTTTTTTTAAAAATGGTTTAACAAGCAAGGGAAAAAAGGATAATCTTGGGCAAGACATGCTCTCTCAGCCTAGGCAAAGGCAAACCTCCCTCTGAAGAAATCTGGCCAGGACAATTGTCATAGTTTTGCCTCAGGATCTCCCCAGACTGAAAATGTCATGAAGGCCCATTGTACACAGGCAGGAAAATGTGGATTAATCCCACCTTTTCCTGCCTGTGTAAACAGAACCACTACAATACAGAGATAATCCAGGTCAAAACTGGCTTTTCTTTACATAGCTCCTTCTGGCATCCTGGGGTTTGTAGTTTGATGATGTACCAGCACACTTTGTCAGAGAAGGCTGTGACACCTTGTAAAACTAGAAACCCCAGAATTGTGTCTGAAAGAGCTTTGCAAGTGAGCTATGCAAAGGAATGTTTCAGCTGTCCTTGAAATCTCAAGCCCGTAGATTCCAGTCAAGTGCTGAACTTAAATATGTAATGTTCAATTTAAATATCCTAGCATACAACCCTAGATGTAATTTGTGAAATTGTTAGCAAAGGCCATTATTACTCTAAGGGAAAAATTCATCTATTTGCCATCTCCCCTTGTGTGTCTAGTCTCTCAAATTTTCAGGCTTCCTGGTCTCCCAGGTTTTCAGGCATCCTGGTCTCCCAAGTTTTCAGGCGTCCCGGTCGCCCAGGTTTTCAGGCATCCCAGTCTCCAACAAACTGTTTGGGTGGCGGATTTGAAAGATTCGGTTTGCCTGCTTTGGCACAGGGATTCGGATTGCTGAATCTCGAATCCCTGTCGAGGATTTGAGGATTCGGTTGGCCCATCCCTACTTTCAAGCAGTCTCTAAAAGATTCAAAATTTTTACTAGGCTTACCTAGCCTAGTTATTTTATTTCTCATGTGCATAATGTTAGTTTTGAATAAGAAGTCAGGTAAAACTTCAAGAACCGATCTCTGTTCTTTCCATGCTGTTTTGACCTCTGCTACTATAATTTCTGTTAAAGCCCAGGGACACATCTACTCTGCTAACTGAGCCATAGCTATGTCTGATTTATGGCAACAACCCTACTTCAGGATCTTCTTTGCAAGATTTATACAGAAGAATTTTGCTGAGTAGGGATTTGAACCCTGCTCTTCCAGAGTCTAATCCAAAATTCAAGCCACTCTGTCATTCTGACTCACAATACTTTATTCCAATTTGTAGGCCATAATATGCTACCTTCTCATTCATTGCCTTTTCAGGAAATTAGTGGTGAACCACTACCTTGATTACTCGTGTGCTGCTGTGTCGCTCTAGAGGATTCGGGCAACCAGACTGTTCATGGGACCTGAAGAAGAAATAAGGAGAACTAGTATAAAGTTGAAATCTTTTCTCCTGCTGAAATCTTTTCTACTGCTTCACCATAAACAAAAGCAGCATTAAGTGGCTGGGCTTTCAGCCGATAGCTCTTCTAAAGATAGATTTAACCCTTCTCTCAATTCATGTAAGCACATGATAGGGTAAAAAAAGGTGGGGGTACCATGGGTAAGGAAATGAAAATAGATCCCAAAAGTAGATTTGAACTCAAAAGATACAATTCCAGAGATCCCATTAGAATGATCTGGACTGTGGGGAACACCCCTACTGCTGCTTTCAAGCAAGCCTTGAGAAAGAGTGGTGCAGCCATTCATTCAGCAGGCAGCCAGAACTGGTGCTCCAACCAGGACAGGTAATAAAGCTTTCTTTGAAAGACTTGGGTTACATGAGGGCAAAGGGATTTCAGGAAAGCAAAGTGAATTCACTGAAATGTCAGTGACCAGTTGTCTAACATGCAGACAACTTTGTAGAAACAATGAAAAATTTGGGCAGTGAGGCCTGAAACTTTTACAGTTTTCCAAGTAATACAAAGGAAAGAGATGCACTTGACAAGGGTGTACCCTCACTCAAGAAAGACAAAAGGATGAACATCTCTTTGGCTGGGATGAAGAATGATTTCAACAAGGCTAATTTCCTGCCTCAGAATCCCATCTAGAGAGGATCTTTCTGTCATGCCACACCTGCAAAGTGAGGGACCTTTGCCAGCTGGGAAAGAAGTTGGGGTATGGTTGTATTCATTGCCTGTTTAAGAATCCTTAAGTACATTTCTAATGTTATGTGAAGCCGGCACTCAGCGAGCATCTTCTGATTTTCTGGGTCTTTTTCATGAGCTTTCATCAGCACTGCCAGGCCTCTATGATGGTTCACATGGGGAAAACATAACTGTATGATATTACAAATACAGGGTGCATTGTCTTAGGGTTATCTAGGTGCAACAGGCTGCCAATATAGCCTGTAATATTAGCACTGATATGCATGGTGTTGGGAGTGGGAATCAAAACATTAGTTTAAAGAAAGCAACAAAACATGTACTAATTTCAAATTTTGTCTCTCTCGGCCTATTGAAACACTCAGGGTCGCAAATTCACAGCTGTGCTGAATTATGCATCAGTGTTAATTGACTACAAAAAATTATATGGCCTCTAGCATTTTATTCCCAAAATACACAGCACCTGGAAATGATAGCTTGTGCTACTTTTTCACTCACACTACAACAGCCGTTATTTTTCTATAGGTTTGGGAACACATGGGAGGAGAAAGAATCCTGTTTGAATGTATAATGCCAAGACCAGGATGATCCTATCTGACTGAAATAATGTCAGACCGAGATGAATAGCAGACTATATGGAAACACAAGTGTTATCCTCAAATCTAAACTTGAAAAAAATGAAGCAGGGACTACATATGATATGGATATTACTATCCTTTTAAAAAGTGTAAGGTATATGGTGAAATTCAGGTTGCATCATCCCCCCCCCTCACAATTCTTTCTGCAATGGTCCACACTTGACATCTTTTCCCAACACTACTACCTCACAGCCAAGGCAATCAAGAGCAATCCCATAAGCAGAAGACTTCGTTGCTGTTGTGTGCCTTTGATTTTTACTTGTGGTGACCCTAAAGTGAACTGATCACTGGATTTTCTGTGGCTGACACACCCAAGGTCACCTAATGGGTTTCCATGGCTGAGCAGGAAATTGAACCCTGGGCCATTTCCACACTCGGTTATTATAGCACTATTATTCCTCCCTAAATTGCAAACCCCAGGTTTCCATAGGATGTTTGAGTGGAATAATGGCACTATAACAGGCTAGTGTGGAAATGGCCCTGGTCTCCAGGGTTGTAGTCCAGTGCTCAAACCACTACACCATGTTGGCTCTCCAAGTAGAAAACAATGCATGTGGAAAGATCTGTCTTGTGGGGAACAAAAGACACCAACTGGATTGGATTCAAACAGTAAATGCAGGGGTATGTTTTTAGTTTCTAGACAAAGTTTTAAGTAATGCATACATATAATACTTTGCTTTATTACTTGGAAGCAAAATACTCATATAACTTGCATATTTCTGATAACGACACATTTACAAAGTCAGTTGCCAAGGAGCCTGACCAAGAGTCTTTCTATTTTGCTCCCTGTGCCAACAGAGCTACTCGTCAAAGGAGGTAACTGCAACGCATTCTAACTGGAAGGCTCATATCACAATCCCTGCTCTGGAAAGTTATGCTTGAAGACCACTTCAGTTCCATTGGCTGGAATAAACATTCTCAGACCTGCTGACTTTCCTCAGTTTTCAGAAAGGCAACATAGACTTCCTTTTGCACTGCCAAACCACTGGCCCCCATGTTTGTACTTGGGCCTGAGAATTTAAGAGAAACTGGGTGTTCCCTTAGCTATGGAAAGTGACAATTGCTCAGGTCAGATGTCACTATCTTTGGCAACAAAAAGAACTGCCTATCAATCACCACACATTTTTTTTGCTTGGTTTTTAGAACAACTGGGTTAAAGAATTGTTAAGTGCTTCAGTTTTGTGTGTCTCTCAAGTAACATCTCCTAACCCCCTGAGGCCAATTACATCATTTGAAAGTGGGATCTGTTAAAAGCTAGGAGTTTAACTAATGATAATGATATTCATTTTAGAGAGTAAGGTTCATAACTGAGGTAGATCACTAATATTGAAAATGAGGAAATATTTGTCACAGCAGGCTGGTGATGCAACACTGAAGGCATGGGTGAAGTGTGCATCTCCATATGTTGTTGGATTGCAGCTCCCATCACCCTTAGCCATACCAGCAATGGAGAAGAATGCTAAGATTTGAAATTCAGCAACATACCCACACTTTGTCTATCCATCTTCTACTTTGCTGTTGATAGCAGGCGAATATAAAACATAGATAATCTGAGTCCATAAGGAACAGTTCAATATGGTGTGGTGGTTTAAGCCTTGGATCACAACTTGGGAGACCAGGATATGATTCCCTGCTCAGCCATGGAAACCCATTGAGGGGCTTTGGGCACAAGAAAGTCATGAGTTTTTTAACAAAATGCATAGAATCAGCATACAATCCCTTTTTCATTTAAACATCACACCCTGTGTCTGTGGATTTTGACTTTTTACTACGTGGACATTAATTATTGATAACAATGTGTTGTTGTACAAAGATCCACTTCATTCTGTACACAATCTCTCACTTTGAATTTCAAAATAACAATTTTAACATTTACCAAAAAATATTACCTAGTCATCCCTTAATACATATAAAAACATTTAAAAATTTCTTTTGCCTCTTCAGATGTTGGTGGTCTTTAAAATAATAATTGAACTCAGTCTTTTGTAAGCAAATTTAAATAAAACAGGATAAATATTTAATTCTTAATATATTCAAGGGAAAGAAGCATCAAACAGCACCTGTTCGCAAGGGTTAATCTATTAGGAAAAAGATGTCAGATAAATAGAAAATATGGCATATAGCCAAGAATTAACACTAAATGTTGAGAATTCATTTCTTTGTAAGTAGCCATTAATATTAACCACATCTACATCAACATGAAACACGCAAGATTTTCGGCATGAACCTTTTACTCAGGAAATTTCTGCCAACAGAGTAGATGAATTAATGTAGCATCTTTTGTGTCTTCATTTTACTGAGGATGCTAATCCTATATGTATCTATTCAGTAGTAAGGCCTAAATTTAATTGCTAAGATCAGCTAGAACAGAGCTGTTAAATCAATTGCTGAATGGTAAGTTGACACTTAGATAAAGCCCATTAATTTCATGGGGCTACTCTAGCTGGAAGAGATGACTGGATTTTTAGGTAATCACTCCACTGTGTTTGATTTGGCCTACTCTCTGTCAGGTGGGTATAGGACTGCAGGGTAAAGATCATAAGGAAGGCTCAGGCTGGCACATCCATCTACCTTCCATGCCTGCCTTAGTTATTTAATACTGTAATACTAAGTCTTGCCAGCAGTAGCAGTGCCAGTTTTACCTTGTCTTGCTGGAAAATAGATATTGATCTTTTCTGAAGTAGAATTTGACATAGTGGCAGTATATAACTGAGTGCAAAAGAATAGATTCTCATTTCTTCCTTCCAGTCCAGAAATACGGGGAAAGCAAAAGCCAAGGAGTAAACTAATTCAGAGCTTATCATCAACATGTTACTTTTAATAATTCTCTTTTCCACTTAACGATAGTAGAATAACTATAATACATTACAGCTTCAACTTAAAAGGGGATTTTACTCCTTTGGTGAAGAATCTATAACAGTAATGGGTTTTATAGTTGTTGGGTGTGGTCTCACGAAATGGAAAAAGGGAAATACCATATGGTTCAAATGTTGCTTTGCATCCAGTTGTGAATGTTGTGGTGATGATGAACTAGGCAGGAGGAAAATATATTTTCTATCACACCTCAGTTGTTTGTAGCGGTCAGATTACTTTTTTTAAAATAACAAAAAGCATACTTTGAGAAATAGGAAAGTAAATAGACTGGAATCCTGTGTTAGCTACTTAGTTAAATACTTAACTAAGCAACCTGTCCTCCCCCAATGCTCTCAAACCTGCCAAAATGTTGCACACCTGTGGTCCAATCACTGACAGGCTAGAACTCTTTTTCCGCATGCAGCTGATGCCCAGTAAAATATTTTTGAGAGTGAGTTACGATTGTAGCAATAATGTTGCAATTGTGACTAAATAGTGATCTTGATTATGAAAGTTATGGATGAATAAAGCTAGGTAACTGTTTCAGATTAATTCACTTACTTAAGTAAGTGACATACTTTCTCATGGAGGATTCCATCCATCGTTACTTTTTAAAAACACCATTATAATGGTAACTAACTACTTTAGAGGACATTTCAACTTTCTGATGGTGTCTCCATGTCTTTCCACTTCCTTTATCAAGCCTTTTTTTGGCACCTTCAGCATGTTACTTGAATATTTAACCTGAAAGTAAGTTCTGCTTAAATCAATGGGACTTCTTTCTTGTAAGCTGTGTTGGTACAGTGATTGTCATCTTAATTATGCTTTTTTGAAATTAGTCCCAGAACTTCCTGTTATGTCTAATATGGTGATTTCCCAGATGGAACCGATGACAAATCTTACTCCATGTCCTATGGGTTGCACAAGTACAAGGCCACTTTTCTGAAAAGGAATGAATACATTCCAGTTTGAAAGATTGTGACTTAATCTCCTCTAAACCCTTTTTTAAAGATTCCAGTGAGTCAAAATGGGATCATTCCTTCCCTGCAAAAATTATGACCTGTTTAAAGTAAATTAGAACAGTTGTTGGTTTAAAGGCATTGTTTGGCATTTCAAATGATTCTTAGAATGTCACTAATGAGGTGTAAACTACAAAATTTATAGTCTGACAATGTGGAAAAGAAAAACATAAAAAGCCATAAAAGTTACTAAGAAAATAAAACAAAGATGTATGATTTTAGATGCTGTTTTACTGTGGATCTTGTACCACATAGTTATTGCCATCGCCAAAGCCATTCATGAACCGGAATATCTCAGTTGACAAAGGCCTCTTCCACACAACGTTGCTTCCCTGCCATGGGGATGCATTGCTGGCAGTCCGTGAGTCATGCTTTCACATGATATTGTCATGGTCCTGCTGCCAATGTGCCCCCACCCACTGTGATCATGGGATATGGAAAAAATCTGTTAATGGTCCACAATCACATGTGCTCCCATCACCAATCTAGGTGCTTCCTTCCCCAGTGCAGCACAGGGAAGAGGCCGGCTGCACTGCGGAAGGAAGGCACATGTTGTTTGTGCTCCCATCTGCAGGCAGCAAATGAAACCGGTACTGTTTTTGTTGGGACTGGTAGATGACCAGATTAATGAGGACTTTGTATACTAAGTATATGATTACAGCACCAAGAACATTGTATGCACAGAAGTGGAGAAGTATGTTTGGGGAGGGGAATTATACAGAACAATAACTGCAAGGAGTATTTTCCCTCTTTGAAGATAGGCACCGAAAATATAAGTACAGCCCAGTTGTCAAGAATTTCTGGAGGAAGAATTAGGAATCTCCAGATCGGTATTCAGTTGTTGTCCCAAGCAATGAATAATAGAACTGTGAGCTGGAGGGTTTCTCTGGACAACAGAGAACAGCCCCAGGCTCTGAACCTAAGCTGGTCAATGGTTCATCATGATTGGAAAATGCTTCCAAAGACCTCCTGTTGAGGCTAGGATATTTTCTAAGAAAAAAGATTTTTAATTTCTCTGATATCCATCTTCATTTTTTTTTATTTGACTTTGCTGCTTGCTCCCTGTCTCAGCCTTGATACAGCAAAAATCAGAATCAAGATTTCATTTACTCCATTATCCATCAATCGCTGGGAAGCCAGGTGTTCCTATAAATCCAAAAGCAGGGTGTGAGATCATAGTCTTTTCCTTTTTTTATTCTTTTTAATCTATACAACAACTAGTGTTTGAAGCACATTGCCTCTGAACATAATAGCAACTATTTAATGTGAAATAGACCCAGTACAAGAGCCAGTGTGGTCTAGTGGCTTGACTGTTGGACTAGAACTCCAAAAGTCCAGAGTTTGAATCCCTGCTTGGCAATGGAAACCCACTTGATGACAGAGAGAGAGTCTCACTGAGAATCACACTCTCTCAAGCTAAAAGGACGGCAATGGCTATTCTATTCTGAACAGATTTTGCAGAAAAACCCTGGTGATATAGTTGCCTTAAGGGCTGCCAAAGTAGGAAATAACTTGAAAACACACAACAACAAAGATCCAGTCCTTTGTTAATTTGTCTAATTCACCTTGAAAGCCATCTAAGGCACTGATCAACATCCTGTCTTATGGCAAATGTTCCAAATGTGCAAAGGAGTATGTGTTCTCTCTCCCTGTCTCTTCCCCCCTACACTAATTATTAATTGGTCTTCTCGTCCAATTAGTTGGTCTTGCTTAGATACTATTCTCTGCTGTGGAAAGACATCTCAAGGTAGCATATGTCTCCAACCTTTTCTCTTATTTGTTTTATGTAAATCTAGCCCTTCTTGCTCTTCTAATTTCACATTAGCTTATCTCAAATTAGTGTCCCCTGCCACCCGCACATTCTTTAGAATATGCACTATCACAGTTAATTGCTTCTCTTCAGAGATCAAGTGTTAATTAGTATAGAGACAAAATATGTTTCCCCTCAAACTGGTCATCAAGAGTCCCTTAGCTTGTACTAGTGAAAGAAACTCTTAGATGCTTCTTGGGAGCCATCGGTCAAAACACAGAAATGATATAATATAAATGTAAAAAAAAAAGAAAACGGAAAAAAAAGGGAAAGCAGGCTATAAGATACCAGTAACAAGCAAAAAGGTGTTAAAGGTATAAATAATATAAAACCAAACTGGCTATATGAACTATATGAAACCAAACTGGCTATATGAATGTATGCATGTTATGGCAAACTGATCCTAAATTATATACTATCAAATTACTTTATTAGTTTCAAGATTAAAAGACAGAGTCTTGGGTGTGGTTGCATCTTGACTGTGCTAGTTTGCAACACTCCTATACTGCCATGGACAGCCAGCTTGGTGTACTGGTTGGAGTACTGAACTACAACTCTAGAGACCAGGGTTCGAATCTCAGCTTGGCCATGACACCCACTGGGTGACCTTGGGTAAGTCACACTCTCTCAGCCTCAGAGGAAGGCAAAGGCAAACCTGCTTTGTACAAATATCGCTAAGACAACTCCATGATAGGTTCTCCTTAGTGTTACCATAAATCAGAAACAACTTGAAGGCAGACAACAACATGCTGCCATGGTGGAATTAATGTGAAACTTAACGTATGACAATCATACATGTATGGACTGTAGAGTGTTGCATATGTTGTGAAGCAATTTCATGCATATGTGTTACACATTGATTTCTTTTACTTGGTGTTCAAGTCATATCACAGAGAAAGAGCAGATCATGTAAGCACAAATTTGATTTCAAATCCTGTAGGTGCAAAGTAAGAAACTTAGCTTCCAGTTCTGGTCATCTTGTGGTACCTAGGAGCAGCAAACAATAAATAGGAAAGAAACCACTACAAAATAAATATGATACAAATGTATCATTTAAAATATATGCACAACTTTTCATATGTATCCCTCTCTTGGTTCTGTGGGGCAGATTTTTACGTTAAATTTTAATGTAATTTTAAACTTTCCAAGGATTAGCATTTTAGAACAAGGAAATACAAGATAAAAATATTCCAAACTGGATTGTGTATATTTGCATGAGTATGTGTGTGTAGTGCCTGAGTTCAGTGCACCAGCAAGATACCAGTGTTGATCTTATTTGAAGGAACGTGTCACAAAATCTCTCAAATCCCACAGTCAAGAAATCAATCTCAGAATTTTTCAATCTCCCAGAATCTTCTGTTGTGCAGTTAACACACAGAGCCTAGACGCTGAAAAGCAAAGACTTTAAATCGTTGAGATAAAATAGCAAGATAGCACATAACACCACTACAAATAATTTGCCTTTCCATTTCCCAACTGCTTATACATTGAAGTCCTATTACCTAACTTACGCTGATAAGGACTCAAATTCTTGCTGTCTGGAAAACAGCAACTTCATCTCTTTCTCTTTTTCTCTGAAAGTAAACTGAAACTGCATGGCTCTCTGAATGTTGTTGAATTGCAAGAGCAGTCCTCGACAGCGTAGGCAATAGTGACAAATGCTGGGGATGGCAGTCCAACAACCACTAAAGGGTTCCAGAATACCCATCCTGATAATAACCTGAAACTGTGCAAGCACACATTTAGGATTTCCAACCATGACAAAATCAATTATTCCTCTGGGATTATAAAAACATCTTAGCAACATTTTCATTAACCCTGCAGTGTAGGAGAGTGCAATCATTACCATCATCACTGTATTGAAGTTGCAGCAGGGAGGGGAAATTGAGAGGTTTGTAGCTGAAATAAGAACTGAAGTGCAGACTCCAAGTCGCAGGTCATTTTATGAACCTCAACAACTAACATGACCAATCTTTTCCTTTGTGAATAAAAGTATTTATTTATTGCAATGCAAATACTGAAGGTTTGTCTCTAAGGCACAACACTCCAGCATTTCCTCACTTTATTTTAAGCACCTTTCTCTCTCCCACCCATGCACTCAAATTTGTTTCAGTTAATAATCTAATTAGACCTATAATTCACCTCTGCACGCAACAAAGGCAACAGATTGGATTTCACATTTTCTCATAACACCATGTTTTCATTAAGTGAGCTGTTTTCATATTGTTAAGCAGTTTAAATATTTAATTCTCTATAATGGAGAACAGTGTTTCAGTGACTAGTTAGCTTACATTATTTTAATGATACATCAAAGCCAAACTTTTCAAAATGTGTGCCTAAGAAAACTAAAACAAAGAGGCCAAGGACCTGATCCTCCAATATTTTGTGTCATAATATCAGGAACAAAGTAAAGGTCTTACTGCCAGCAAGCATGATATAGATGAAATGGCATGAAATGGCACTGTGGAGGTGAAGAATAGCAGCAATAATATCTGCAATGACAGTTCTATCACCAGAAGAATGGGGATATCTACTGCCTTTTCCTGACTATGGCTTTTTATTAGCTGCAAATTCCACTACCTTCTGGTAGTACCAATGAGTACTGAGTAGCTAAATTATCTCAGGACATAGGTAACTAACTGCTTGAAAAGACTTCTACACTTTTACTGCCTGGTTATCTATAACATATTGCTGAAATTTTTCAGGAATTCAAGTCTTAAGGTACAGAGGTGCATGAACAGAACTCTCAAAAGAGGCGGCTTTCCTACCTCTGGCTGTGGCTCCCCAAAACTGCTCCTGCAGTATCTACCTTTCCAACAGGAGTCTTGAGTAAATTGGAAACCAGGAGATCCTTCTGCATGAACTGAAACATTGATTGCAGAAGGACTTTCTGGATGCTAGCCTTCACCGTTTCATACCTTATATATCCTATTTGTTTAACCTTTTTTTTTTTAATGTTATGCCCAAATGGGAGGACTCTTCCAGTGAGAAAGAGTTTGAGGTCCATTCCAAGCCTGAGGATGTCAAGGAGGTGACTGCCCTAGCAGGCCCAGGGGACACCAGGAGGCTCAGCACCTACATAGAAATAGCACGGCTCTGGAAGAGGGTTTCCTAAAACTTGAAGGCATGGCTTAGACAGGAATCCACAAAGAAGGACTCCTTAGGAGTAGTGGTTTCCTCAGGAGGGATAGGTCTCCTGGATTTAAGGTCTCCCAGAAAGATTTAATGTGGATGTGCCTCTGCTTCCGCAATATTTCTCTATTTCCTCTTTTTAATATTGCCAAAACAAGGAGAAGGGGGGAATAGAGAAATATTTGTCTACAAGAATTTCTCTATGAATATGATCATTTTAAAATTTACTACTTAATAAGAAGTACAGATAGAAATATTTCTTGTGCTTTGCTAAGGATGCCTGCCATTCTTGGATCTTTTAGAGATATATACTGAAATAATCAGATGTGGTTACCACTCATGAAACAGAAAAACCCAAGATGAAGTTGCTCTAGCTGCAACATTTTTTTAAAGAAATGAACAATTCAGCAAGATCACATACTGGAATGGCAATATTTATTCTTCCAGAAGTTTGATTTAAAAAGTTGTATTGTATCACATTATTTGCTTCTCCATTATACTGTCTACAAAAAATGTATATAACATGGGATATCACTGTAGAGCAACTCATTTAGGATTAATTATTGTTTTGTTCAGCAATTCATGATCATTTGATATTTTAAAGTAAAGTCTTTCAGGTATTCTATATCAGAATGCAATGTATTTGGAGATTTTAACAAAAATATAGAGACACTGTGAAGAATTTGGCACTTGCTTACATGTTTCATAAAAGGATGTCCCATTTATTCAGTCTTGTTTAGAATACTAAGGCTCATGTTGATAAAGTTATAAAGGATTTAACAGCATTTCCATGCAAACTTCAACCTCTTGCAATCCTATTGGACTGTACAGAAGAAAATATGGTATGCAGTTAAAAATAACATGGGTTAGTATGTTGGTCACTCCATGGATGATTATTCAGCACTGAAAAATCTATAAGCTCTTTATTTTAGCTTATTAATATAGTTTGGAATTGGGACATACAGTTGATCACTAATTTAATATTTGAACAAATTGTGACAAGTTGAAATGGTCTCACAGAACTACCCAAAGCTTGAAATGTAGATATTTGCAGGTTTTTTTCCTAGATGCTTTCAGAATGTGAGACTCTAAACTGTGGTTTTCCTAATTTGAGTCTAATACTGATGTGGATAGGGCCCAGGCATAATTTTTTTAAAGGTGTGGTAAAAACTTGCATCAGAGATCCCCTTCACAAGCTGACATCATAATCCCTCATCCCATTTCATGAATCAAGAAAAAGCTTGTTTTAATTCTGAAATTGTTAATGGACTGTACGTTTCTGGAAAATGCCCACTTTTAGTACTTCTAATTAATAACATCCAGCTGGAGAATACTGTAAGTTTGCTAACCATTTTGTAACTTTTTGGTAATTAAGAAAGAGAGTAGCTGTTGTTCATCTTTATTTATTTATTTATTTTTAAATAGGCCAACTTAGACACAAACATTGGGACCAATTAACTTTAAAGATTTATTTTCCTGCTTTTTTCATAGCAAAATCATAAATTACCCACAAGTCAATTTCCCTTGTAGGTCCACATCTGATATACAAAATGGCAAAGTGACTTAACCATTATTGTCTCATTGCATAATGTCTGCAGTTCCTAACAAAGGCTAATGTGCTGAATTGTCCTTGGCAGTGTGCAACAACTAACTAAATAAATCCATAGAACTATGCACACATCACTGAAATTAGTCACATTTTCTTGTACATCATATCTAATCATATACACAATGGTAATTCATATTCTTTTCCAGAAGTAGACCTGAAGATTTTTTCAGGCATAACATTTCACAGGTTAGATTCTCACAAAGAGTGGTGGAATACTTGTGAAGTAGGTGTTTAGAATATCCTTCCAGTTTTCCAATTGTTATATCTTAGGACAAATGAAATGTAGAATAAATATATTGGGTGCTTTGGATTTGTGTTCTAATACACAGATAGCATTGTTCAAAGCTGCACTTTGACTATGAGTGGATCAGACACTTTACTCAGGGACTCACAAATCCTACCAGAAGCAGCAGTGCTTGCTTCTATTGCGTTGTAATGCTTTGCCTTGCCCTTCCCATAGCACATCTCTCCCATCTTGCTTATGTACAAGGAACTTTGGAGTTGTAGTTTTTGATATAATTTTGTCAGGTGGAAGAAAACAAATCTGTCTCTCTGCCTCAGTATTAGTTTAACTACACAAACAATCTCTGTTCTAAAAAAGGGCCTTAAGATTGTTCAGTTACGTGGCCTGAGATTGCTTCTGATTGGCCCCAGTAAATTCTGCATGATCTGAACAACAGGTTCTTAGAGGGGAGAAAATGAAAGCAAGGAAGGAAGGAATGAAGGAAAAAGAAAAGGTTTCTATTCTGTCTACACTGCAGTTCAACCTCATCTCCCCCTCATAGTAATGGAGATAGCATCTTGGACCATGGGAGTCATGGATATGAACTGAGCCGTGGAAGGGAAGAGAAATTGTGGATGTTTGGATCTCATCTGATCTTGGAAGCTAAGCATGGTCAGCCCTGGTTAGCATTTGGATGGCAGATTGCCAATGAGTAGAGTGTGCCCATCGTATATGGGGGAGAAGTTCTGTTCCAGGAACCCCTGTGTAAAACAAAAAACATAGTGTTGCATCCCATTGTAGTCAATGGATGCAATGTGTGCACCCCTGTGTCTGTTGCGCCCATTGACTATAATGGGAGTGATGCTTCACATGACCTCACATTTGTGTGTGTGGAGGTGGCGCCAGAAGGTGACATATTATACCAGGTACTGTGAGTTATATTTCAGAGGAAGGAATTGGCAAAAAAAAAAAAGTATTCCTTGCCTAAGCAACCCTATGAAATTCATGGGGTCACCATAAATCAAAAGGTGACTTCAATGCATGCACATACACACAGAGAGAATGTATGATATCTTCTGATGAATTAAAAGTAGGAAACACCCCAACTGAAAGAATGCACGTGGATTGAGTAATATGAGATAGTCCTCTGCTATAATTATTGGCACATTAGCGTTACTTGAGATCCTGCACCCAGATCATCATTATATTGTGTTACTGGATTACTCTTCAGAACATAGCAGGGAATGTGATATAAATGAGTGTATCATAAGTCAATAATGATACCATTCATACAGAGATAAAAAGAATTTTGTATTCTCCTATCATTCAATATTTAACTTCTATTTATTAGATTTTGGTATAATATGGGTGAGAAGTGTAGTGTAACATAATGCCATGCATGGTTAGTTACATTTTAGGCCCTTTCTGCACCATGTGGCTGCCCCATTGTGGGTACATGATCGTGGCGCTCCATGGCCCATGCTTCTGCACGACGTCATCGCAGTCCTGCCCCCATCTTGTTCCTGCACATTGCGCAGTATTTGTAAAATGGAAAAAATCCATTTTACACTTACTATTGTTGAGAGAGTATGACTTGCCCAAGATCACAGAGTGGGTTTCTGTGGCTGAGCAGGGATTCGAACCCTTGTTGCCAACAGCGCTAGTCCAACACTCAAACCACTACACACTGGCTCTTCATGTTTAAAGTGAGTTACTCCCAAGAAAATATGTACAGCATCTCAGCCACTGTTACTCTTGTTTCAGGTTATAGGCCTCAGTTCTATAACAAAGGTTTCCTGATGAGAAAAGGCCATTTAAAGAATTTAAACAGCTTGTCACTACAAAATTGTTACAACAGAATGTCAAGTTTCTAACATGAAGCGCTTAACATTCGAGGTGCACATTCATAAAAGTGCCAGTTCATATTTAAAAGTAATTACCATCATTTTTTATACCTCTGGAGCAAATTCAAAAGAACAGCTGGGATTTGACAGCTCTTCTGGGATCATGCAATATACTGATCAGAATTCTCAGAGGACTCTCTGGGGGCTTGTGTGCATGCATGCCTGTGTGTACTATGTACAGACAATACCTAATAAGCCAGAACTGAATATTATCTGATATTATCTGCACATGGACATCATCGTCTCAAAACAAGTAAGAGGGATGTAAAAATATCCTGTCTTTTTTTTCTTTTGACACAGAAATGTGTGCACATTTTTATTTCACAATGAAACGAATTAGAAGTCTCAGAAAGATATAGACTTCTGAGTCAAGTTTTTTTTGTTGTTCATTGCCATCAAGGTGACTTCGACTTATGGCGACTCTATGAATGAAGCCTCCAAGACACTCTGTCATCAACAGGCCTGCTCAGGTTTTGCAAACTCAGGACTGTGGCTTATTTGCTTGAGTCTAGCCACCTGTAATGCAGTCGTCTTCTTTTCCTACTGCATTCTACCTTGTCTTTTCTAGGGAGTCAAGTCTTCTCACGATGAGGCCGAAGCATGACAGTCTCAGTTTAGTCATCTTGACTTCTAGGAAGAGTTCAAAGCCTGATTTGTTCTAGGACTCATTTGTCTTTTTGGCAGTCCAGGCACTCTCCTCCAGTACCACATTTCACTTAGATGCTTCTCTTCCTATCAGCTTTCTTCACTGTTCAGCTTTCCAACCATACATAGAAAATGGAAATAGAATGGCATGAGTCAAGATTTAATCTTTTTTTGCAATTTTAGGAAGCATGAAATTGATATTTTCTGTTGGAAAATGCAGTTCAGGGAACTTATTTCCCATCCCTGTGTTTGATAGTGTATGAACAGGTAGAAAGAAGACTGACCCTGAGACATCCTAACATTCTTCATCTTGGATAAAAGTAACATGGACGATGGAAGTTGGACAGCTCACAGAAACACAGTGTTCTGTGCTGATGATATTTGCACATAAAATCACTAACAATGATCAACTAATAGTTACAGAACAACCACAATAACTCTTTTGAGCAGATTTTCTCTCCCAACTGCAGAAACATCGGGAAGTGCTTTGTGGCTACCACAGTCATTTTTAGTCACTCAGAACTTCAATCCTTTATGGAAGTAAAGAAACTATAACATGAAACTAAGCACCACACAGAAGTATTCTCCAGAGGTAAATGTGACAACCAAATGGCAGATCCTTGACTTTTATGCGAGGGCAGATTTTGCAGATGGATGGTCACAACATATACCAAAATGTCATTATTGTGTTTCTGTGGTGCTTATTTTTTTTAATTAATGTGGGTTTTTGTTATCCATTTTTCCTTCAAGTCTCCCCTCACCACCCCCCCCCGTTGTATTCCAATAGTGTGAATCCAGATGGTTTTTTTCTTGAGGGTGACATTTAGCAAAAATATCTAGGTAACTGTGACTCAAAGACACATTACGACTGAATTTTTGAAAAGACATGAGAAAAACACAATTACTACTCCTGGTTTGGGTATTTTGTTTGTTTTGTAGTTGCCTCCCCTCTCAGTTAAAAGGGCAAAAAACGCCCAAAGGAAGACTGACTGCGAAAAGAGCGAGTGTGTCTGGGGGCGTACAATTGCTGTACCCTTTCTGTGGATTGTCTGCAGGGTTGGCTAAGTGGAAACCTTTGATCCTGCCAGAGAGCTCCACCACATCGGCCCTCTTCTGCATACACACGCACATACAGACAAACATGTGTACATAAGAGGGAATATCTCGTTGATGACGGGCAGAATTGAGATGCAACGGCAGTTACTTAGGCCAAAGTTTCACGGAAACCAGCAAGGAGTGATAGTGGTGGGGGCAGCAGAAGCGTCCTTTTCCAAAAGGAGGAGAAACAGTGCCGGTGGGAAGTGAGAAGAATTCGGCCAGTCTCGGGCGCACTTTTTGGACGCCTCTGGAGCAGCTTCCAACGCGCCCCTGCCGTTGTGTGTTTGTGTGTGCGTGAGAGACGGAGGGAGAGCGTGTGTGTGAGACAGACTCGCATTCCTCCTCAGTCAGGGTCCGCCTTCACAGAAGCAGCCGCCCTGCTCTCCTCTCAGGGGAATGCGCGGGAACTGCCTGGCTCCTACTCTCCCCTCCCCTGCTCCTGTTGGGAGTCTTGAGGGGCCCCAGGGAAAAGCGCCCAGCCCGGCACCGCCGCCGCCGCCTCCCGCTCTCCTTCCCTCCATTGTGCAGCCGAGAACTCCAGCACTCCCACCTGCTGGCGGCGGCGAAGTGAGGCAAGCGACGACGCCCCCCTCCCGCTCCATTCACCCCTCTCTGCGCGCGTATGTCCCCAGCTGAACCAGAGAGAGCCCCTTCTTCCGCCCCCTCCTGCTTCTCCTCCCCTCGGCGGGGCGAACGGTGCCGCCGCCTTCGCCACCGCCACCTTGCCTTTCGCTTATGCGCTTCCCCTCGCTTGCGCCTTCCCTCAACCCAGGCAGCGGTTAGCCGTATCAAAGAGCAGCGCCGCCACCGCCTCAGTCCCTCTCCAGCCTCGACTGCCCTGAGGAACCGCCGCCGCCGCCGCCGCCACCCCTGCCGTCGCCTCTCCGCAGGCGTGCGGCGGAGGGACGCGGAGGTGCTGCCGCTGCCTGCCGCTTTGGACTGCAATGTGCTCCCCGCTGCTGTTGCTACTGCAGCTGCCGCAGCCCTGAAGGAGCCATGCCGGGCTGGAAGAAGAACATCCCCGTCTGCCTGCAAGCCGAGCAGGAGAGAGGTGAGGGAGCCCGAGGGGCGACGCGCGGGGGGCTTTGGTGGCGCCAAGGCAGGGAAGGGCTGCCAGAGAGAGAGAGAGAGAGAGAGAGAGAGACGCCCCCCCGGTTCTGCGCGCGCTCGCTCGCTCACTGGCTCGCGCCCCACCGCCAGCCCTTCCCCCGCTCCCGCAGGTGCTCTTTGCCTCTCGCACGGAGCCCTCCTTCAGCTCCAGGAGGCGGGAAAGCGGGGCGGGGAGAGGCGAAGGCCGGCGAGGGAGGGTCTGGCGTAAAAGAGGCACCCGAGGGCAACTAAGGCGGGGTGGTGGCGGGGGGGTCGTCTCGGTTGCGAGTTAACTTTTCTGCGCCTTGCCGCTTGGCTGGGCTTGGCTGGGCTGCTTCCAGTTCGGTGGTCGTGGTGGTTCTCCGTCGGGCCTGGCTTCTGTTGATACTGCTGGTATCCCTGGGATACACGCAGGCACTCAGCGAAGTTTAAAGTCCTCTGCGAGGGGAGGGGTTCTTGCTTGCTCTGTAGAGGGAAAGCCGCTTTGCATAGACGTTTTGGGCCAAGATCACCTGGATGTGGAAGGAAAGGGGAGAGGCGACGTGTTCATTGAAGGAGCTGAGCTTCTAGATCGTCCTGGTGGGCAACACGAGTTGAAGGTGTAAAGTTTGGGCATGTCCAGGACGGCTTTGTCTTGATGTTTTTGCTCGAGGACGGGAGCAGATGCTCGGCTTCTGGGCGTTTGTCTCCTGCAAACCACGAATCTAGATAGAAACCGTGATCTGTTCTCATCAGGTTTGCATGACATACTGTGGGTTCCTGAGTTGTGAGGGTAGGTAGACATAATACAGAGGGTGATGATGGAGAATAACCTTTTGAGGTACACCGTTCCATGTGCCAGCTTTTAGGGCAAGATAGTGCCCAAATATTAATGCACCACCGTCTGAGAGAGTGCTGCTGTCAGGGTAGCCATAATGTGAAAACATTCCCCTATAAACAAATAAATAGCTTTACATATTTACAGGTTTGTGCAACAGACTAGGGAAGGTCTTCATGTGAGATATTCCATATCCTCTCTCTTTCCTTGCTTTGGAGAGTTCATCAGAAAGCCCTTGTGGGATTGTGTTCTTTCGCTTCCTTTTACGAGGTATAATCCGAGCATATCTTATTACAGGGATTGTTATTGATCTGTTTTCATATTCTTCATAGTTGGAACTTAACATTTGTTCCAAGGCCCAACAAAATTCCTGCTTTTGAGTATTCAGTACTTGAATTCTGAACTTCTCTTGATGTTGTGTATTCACAGATCTTTTTAGATTCTGTGGGAAAACTTGCAAAGTGTTTGTTCCATGTTTGCTGTTACAGTTCTGCCATATACTTCAGTTTTTTTAAAAAATGGCAATTCAGGAAGAAAACCTGCCAGTTATAGTCAGAAATGGCATCCAGTGTACTGTAGTCTCATCTCGAATATGTTTATAAGGTGATAGTTTATCTCTTTTGGTGATTAAGGAGCTTCTGAATTCTTACATCAATTGATACCTATGTGTAAATCTGCAAACAGAGAGGGCATATAGGAGCTCATGGAAAAGTCAGAGTTGCAAAATTCCTGGAATGTGAAAAAAATTATTATTGTGGTCAATGGTATCTAAAACACATGTATGTTTTTACTGACATGGAGGTAGCGCACATGTTTCAAGATTGTGTGTCATATGGATTGATAAAGTAGAAACAAGAAAATAAAATCTGTGTTATTTAATTCTTGCTAAACTAAACAATAGACTTGATGTGTTTTCCTAACTTTCAAAATCAGCAAGGCTTGGATGTATTTGTACATTCAAGCTATTTAGACTGAGTGAATTTGTAATACCTTTAGAAGTAAGCTCTGTTAGTGGGTTTACTGTACCCATCTTTTGTGTGCTTGTTATATTTGTGCATTGTGCATAGATTTATGTGTGTTAACTGCCTGATTTAGGCTGTGATATACTGAAATTGCAGTCTTTAAATGCATAATTGATCGAAATGTAATGCACAGTTACACACATTCCTTTGGATGCTATGGCAAATCTTTGGTTGGTTAAGATTTCTCCAATGAAATGTGGGTATTTCGTGCTTTCCTGAGTTTCATTTTGTATACATGGGGGATACATTAGCAGGATAAAGGAAGTATTTTTTTTCTAAAAAAACCCTAAGTATGAGGCTTTCAGGTTTGTTTAAGGAAATCAGTGTTTAACTTTGAGTGCAGAAATTTGCTTAGATGTGCTGTTCTGTTTTGGCAAATGACAAAAGTAATCATGTATAAACACTTTAATTAGTTTTTCAAGGTTAAGTGAAATGAAATCCAGTAGCAGATAACTTATATGGGGTTTTTGTTCTGCTATATGTACTAGAAAAGAACTAAAGGCAAGATACATTTGAATATATTTCAGATATTTGGGAAAAACAAAGAAGTAGATGGAAAGACATACAATCACAAAGTTTTCGAGTTCAGTTTCGAAAAGCTCATACAAAATCAAAATTATCTCTGCATACCAGAGACAGTGAGACCATTTCTGTGAATAAAAATAAGAATCAGGAATGCATGTTACGCCTTATCTGGGTGGGAGAGGAGAGGATTGTGTACACTTGAACAATTGCCTTTGGATGTCTTCTCTCCTTTGATGTTTTTCTGCAACAGTAGATAGTGCTGCTTTGTAAACAGTTCTCATGCTTGTTTATTTAATTTGTATTTTCTGTTCAGCTTATTTTCATAACAGAGTTCAATGAACCCATTTTTACAAATTGTTGTCGCTCTCTTATTTTCTTTTTTATAGATATAAACAACACAAACCCATTTTGGGTTTCTGAGATCGAGTTCATTTAATATTGCTAGAGCTTAGCTAATCAATTTGGAAAAATATAAGGGCTTCTTCAAATTCAATTATCCCACTTACCTTTTGAATGCCTGGAAAATATGAAGTGCTCAAAATAGCTAATTGGTGTTATGTTAGAATAGGAAGAGGAGGCCAGATACACCTTTTAAACTAACCAGGAAAATACCCAGTGTTTGTAACAAAATGAAGATGCATCTTTAGATCTAAATTTGGTGTTGGCTTATGAGGCAGTTAGAAATATTATTAATTTTTATTCCAAGCCAGTTTGCGTACATCTCCCTCTGCTGTTAGTAGGTAATATTTCTGTTCTGAAGTGCCTTTACAGAAATCAGTCCAACATCACTTTTTCTATGACTTTGCATCGGTTTTTTCCTTTCAAAAGATCAATTTTCCCTACTTCAGATACATATTTAATGAATGTTTATGTGTAAATAAACATACATAACGGAGTAATGTAGAAAGTCCAATATTTAATTTAAGAAGGAAAGTCCTGAAAGGTGGTTGTCTGAAAAAGGTGATATTTTTTATATACTCCAGCCTGGCAAGCTCAATCAACTGGATGAAGGTAACCAAATTGCATTTCTCTTCAAAATATACCAGGAAGAATTTTAAATAATTCAACATCTAGCTTGAATTTCATTGAATTTTCTCCTTAGTCACTTCTTTCTGCAGTCCATAACTGCATAATCATTCTCTTTGCTTTCAGTATTAACAAACAAGTTGCACATTTATGCTCTTTGTCTATTTCCCTTAAATATCCAATAAAACACAGAAAATGGAAAATCTTTATTGCTAATCAGAACTACATTATCCTCAGCAGAAGAATGACATTTTTTTTGTCTTGACGTTTCCAAATTTCAATCTCTTTCTTGATTTATATACCTACCAATTATGAACCTTCTCCATTGTCACTTGCCCTCTCAAACTACAACTCTAAACACACTTACTAGGGAATAATTTAATAGCAGATTGGTATGCAGGCTGAGGGTTTTTATGTTGTACAGTGACAGTCTAAAGTCTGCACACAATGTTGCTGTTGCCACCGGAGCAGGGGTGGTTTTAAACTTGCTAACTCTAGCTGTCACCTAACTAGCAATGTGGTCTGCTCTGTATAATAAGCTACTTGCACCAGTAACTTTCTGGGCAAAATAGTGAATTTCAAATACACAATCGTGCCTCTTTTTCAGGGGTTTTCTGTGACCATGTGATTGAAATTATTTAAATCATACAGGAAGGAGCCTTATTCAGAGAGGTGGTCATGTAGCTCTATATTATTATTTATTTATTTATTTGATTTATATACCACCTTTCTTCCAAATGGTACTCAAAGTGGCTTTACTGCACACAAATGTCTGTATAAATGAACTGGGCAATAGTTTTATTGCCTTTAGTCAATAGAAGAACACCTGCCTGTCAGCAGGCAGTTGGAGTGTTAGTGCAGTTTTAGATTTTATGTGTAAATCAGCTTATCATCCTCTTCATCCTCATTTGTTTATGTAGCACGATCAGTGTATCTGGCATTGCATGTTGGAACTCTTATATCCATAGTTTTAATTGATATAGCTTCAAAAACAGTTTGCAACTGATTTTTGTCTTTTTCAATTTGTCCAGCGAAGATTGCAGAAGAGATTGTTTTTGCAAAAGATCTGAATTAGTTTCTACTGAATAATGAGATTGTTACATAGCAGCTGAAGTAAAACCCTCTCACTTCAGAAATGACATGTAAAAATCCACAGATGTAATACAATGTATCATTAAAATTCAGGGCATATTTCCTTCCAGATTTTCCGCTTAAGCAGCTAAAACAAATCCAGTTATAAGCTACCTAAAACACTTTTGAGGTGACATCTGAAAGAAGGAACAAAAGTATTGGGGAGGAGTGTTGGCACTCTTCTGTATTTTTTCCAATCAAGTTCAATGAAATCATTTTATGGGTCTCCTGTGTCAGCTTTACAGCTAATCAGTTTTGACAGGATTCTAGCAAACAATGAGTCTTGTTTGTTTATGGTTTAAAATTAAGGTGGCATGGCAAATGCAAAGCTAGGAATTAGGATGCCATACATTTTAAAAATGTTAAACATAAAACACATATTACTTCTATATCGTTATGACTTTAAATATATACTTTTTTATTAAGCTGCTCCTAACTAGCTAGCTGCTATTGCTACTACATGACGATGACGACTACTTGTCCTGCTGCTGCTATTACTACTACTACTACTACTAAGTCATGGGCAGTCTAAAACTACGTAGAAGTGGATGCAGTGGAAGCCAGTGATTCAGTTAGGCATGTTTAACTGTACACCAGAATGGACTGTGAAGATGCCCAGGGTGAAAACTCCCCAGCAGGTGCTGTAGCATTGGCATTCTGAGAATAGTTGCTCCTCCCTCAAAGATTATTATGAACATACAAATATGTTGGCTGGCAGTGCTTGCATTTTGGGAACATCAGCTCTTTCTAGTCCTGTGTTTTAAAAAGATGAGTAGCCAATGGTGTGCTTGTATTATAATTTAATCCTCCCGTCCAATCTGTTAAGGATGGCTGTGTATTTATCACATTTTTTTTAAAAAAAATTCCATTCATTTTCTCAAACTTTTTATAAAAAACAAAAGCTTCCACAATATGAGTGACATGGAGGAAAGCATGGATCAGACAGGGTTTGTTTTCTGCAGATAAACCATTGAGATAATTTCATGAAATGCAATCACACTGATTTAGACAAAGGCTAAGATCCAATTCATATCTCACTCTTGGGGTGTGGTGCCAAGATAATTGAACTAGATGTATGTGTAGACAGGCAACACCTGGTTTAGGTAGATTTTGTGGTCAGTTCATAGGCTAAAATTTTGAGCCTTCAGAGAGATGTGTTGGTAGCTGAACCATAGCAGGAGATAGGGGAATTAGCATTACTGGGTTTTACACTTTAAAAAGCTTTTGGAAACTTGATACTGATTACAGTTATGTGAAAAGGGAGACATTTATTTTAATTACACCAATTTTAATTTGGTGTTTAAATTTACATGGCATTACCACACTTAAAGCTGTACAGGAATGCAGATGATAAACTTCATCAATGACTTTACTTCCCCCACCATCTTTGTTTTGAGCTTGGGAAAGAAGGAGACAGGTGCATGAATTTTGGAAAGACCCATTTCTAACCTGTCCACCCACTGGAAAAGAATGACTGAGGTTAAAAATGCACACTCTGGTGTGGGTTATTTATTTGTCTAGAGGATTTATATACTGCCTTCCAGCCAAAAAGGCAAGGAAAAGGAAATGGCAATGGGGGAGAGAATTCAGTCCGGCACATGCTGGCAGCTTTTCTTTCTGAGGCCAGAGTGGATGCAGTTGGCAAATAGAGGAAGGGCTTCTCACCTGCTACTGATCCAAGGCATGATAGAACTGTGCCTGGCTGATCCTCTCTTCTATAGAGCAATGGGTAACAAGGATTATGGAAAGGACTGGGAAAATAACACAGCCAAAGAAAATGCTATCTTCCATGATGTTCCTTAATAAATGATCTCAAAATTGTACAAAGTTTTGTTGAGATAAAAAGCTACTGTATGAAAATGTAATTTAACAGAATATGAATTCATAGGTTTTGGTTGCTAGTAATAGTTCCAATAATAATAATAGTGGTAGTAGTGGTGGTAGTAGTAGTAGTAGTAGTAGTAGTATAAGTAATAGTTTTGTATAGTTCCTGTATGTATTCAGGCATTATCATTGGTCTATGCAGTGAGGGACATGGCCATAGGGAAGTGGCAGCTGTAT